>OZ025291.1:154249266-159839266 GCA_964019185.1 Maratus speculifer
TATTTACACCATCACATGTGCGCACAAAACATAATAGCTTTATTACCGTTACACTTGTAATTAACTCACAAGACAAAACTTACCTAGAGCTCGTAGTATTCCTAATTTTATTCTACATTTTATACCACTATTTTACTACATTCATTGTCATGTGTACCACTAGTTGTGCACAATTCACTTTTGTTATAGTACTGTGTTTGCAGTCAGCCGCCTGATAAAATATTATTTTAATTATAATTTTTTAATTCATGCACTTAGATTCAATACTATTTTTCATGTACGATACATATCACCGACTGACATGCTATGTAACGGTATGCCGGACACACATTTACATAACTTATTTTTGACATTTAGTAAATGCCACTGAACAAATCAATTAACCTTTTATGTCCGCAATTTGAACAGCGCAAACACTTTATATAAATTCAAAATTGACAAATAACAACAGCTTTATTTTAATAGAAGTTTACTTTTAGAATGTACGTGAAAAGAACATTGCCATCACAGAACGACATTCCTTTTTCTATTCATCTTCCATTGATTTCCTTTTAGTTTTCGTATCTCTACATTTTATTGCTTTGCAAAATGCAGTCGTGCGCAAAACTTTAGGACCACCCACAAAATATTAGATAATAATCGAAATTTTTGGTCATACGTCTTGAAATATTGCTCAAACTGATGCCGGTACTCTTTCCATCTAGCGTATGTTTAATCTTCTTGCAGGAGGCTGTTGCAGATCTCATTACCTCTCTTCGGATAACATGATGACAATTATCATAAGGTTTTTCTTAACTGACAAATAATTTTCAGGTCAGTGTTGCTCGAAATATTAAATTTACTAACAGCTTGATAAACAGAAGTCTTGCTCACATGCATCCTCTTAACTAATTCACGTTCAGAAAACTTCAGGGCAGCATCTGCTATTTTTGCTAATAAAAGTGACGATTTTTTACCCATTATAAATGTTTAAAAACAGTACCTTCTACGATTTAGTTCTCAAACCAACTAGCGAGGAATGAGACGGGGGTAAATATTCATATCGAATTAATGGGTCTGATGCAATTGTTAGGAAAAATTGCATAATATTCGGCTCTAATGGTGCTTTGTATTAAAATATCAGAATTCTGCTGCTGGTCTTAAACTTTTACACGACTGTAATTCTCAACCTTCTCAATAACAACTTGAAAATAAAAAAAATATTAAATTATTAAAGAACTATGAAAAATCCAAAAATATGCATTACGATTATAGTGCTATTAATCGTAATGCATTGATTTTGTATGCCAAGATATGCTATTTCCTTCTGGCGACAATTAAAATGTCATCTTCAAAAAATAGCTTTATGTTACAATAGCCAACCATAAAACAAAGCAAATGTAAAATACTGAATACAGTGAAATACTCATAATATCGGCTGCATTTTGTTTTAATCCTTTTTGGTCTGGTGTACTACTAATAGTACATTATCTTTCAACTAACATATTTTTCCAGTATTTATTAATTGTTTCCAAAGAGCCTCATATACTATTTTAAAGACTCCTCTTTAAAGCGTGTATTTTTTTTTTTTCACTAAAAGATAGCCCTACAAGTCCAGGAACAATCATTCAAGATGGATGCAACTTCGAATGCACGTCAACCAGGAAAATGTTTTGAGTTTGCTCTCATTATTGATATTATAAAAAATTAGAATTATTATTTGAAATTATTTTCGTAAAATAAGTTATTGTAGCTAATTTTTGATGTAATTTTTGAAATCATAACCATTGAAAAGTTATGATTTATTATCTTCAAATACGTGTATTATTAGTAGTCTTTAAAGGAATTAATTTTACTAAAATATGCACGTTGTTTTATTAACTTTTAGAAATGAAATTTGTAGAAACTTAATTTGAATACTTCTGTTTTATATTTCTTATTCTTTTTGCCATATAATACTGTTATGCAATATTATTAGCCTATAATTTGTTTTAAAAAATGTGGAAAATCTGTTGAAAGCGCTGGCTTTCAAAAACCAAACTCTCCTTGAAACGTGGTCGTCCAAGTAATTTACCCATCATGGCTATTCACCATCACTTCACCCAATTGAGGGTGTAAGATATGACAATACAGGCAATGTGACAGACAGAAACAATGTGCAATAAAGGTGCAAATTAGGAGGATGTAACTTTAGAAAAACATCTTTTACTGAAAATGCAACGTCATATTATGCATCCATGGTGAAAAAAATTGCTTCAAAACTTTTCGTGCCAAATAAGAGACTAGAATATATCAACAAATGAAAATTTTATTTTTATTTTTATTCATTGCAATATTTACTCCTTTTTCTGTTTAAAGGTGTAAATTGAGTAGCAACTATTGAGAATATCTAATGCTAATTGTATATTTTAAAATATATCTTTTACATTTTTCATATATCTTTCAAAATTTCGATTTGAAATTGTACTGCATTTATCTTTTTCAGCGTATTGTATAAATAATAGAAATTGTTCCTCGAAAGACCACTGTACTATTAATAATACATAATGTGATTTCTTAAATAATTATAACATTTTAATAAAACTTAATTTTTGCCTTTCAGAGCACTGCTTTTTCATGTTTAAACCAAGAAAAAAATATTGGAACTAAAAAAAAAACTAGTTGGATGTGTCAATCCCAAAACTTTCTTCTATCTCATAAGTACATTTTAATATTTAAAAAAAAACGTGGTGACCCCAAAGTTAGCTTAGTAGTGCCTCATGTTGGGTAATTTATACTAAAACCAAATAAGCATCTATTTATGTCAAAACCTAACAGAATCTGAAATTTGATGGAATTTCGTCCATTAGTTCTTGAGATATAGTTATAACAAAAAATTTGCAAAACGTAGCACAGCAACACCATATCTTGGACAATTTATGCCAAAGCGTAAAAAAGCGTCTAATTATATTATGGTGTAAAAGAATCTGAAGTTTGATGAAATTCTGTGCATTAGTTCTTGAGATATAGCTAGTTAAAAAAAACGTGCAAAATATAGCACAGCAGCACCATCAGTTGAAGGATTTATAACAAAACGTAATCATTATGTAATTATGTTATATGTCATTTTGTAACAAAATCTGAAGTTTGATGAAATTCTGTGCGTTAGTTGTTGAGATATAGCTATCGGAAAAATCGTGCAAAATGCAGCATAGCTGTACCACCTGTTGCAATGTTGATACCAAAATGTAATCAACGTCTAATTATGTTATATATTCTAGTGTAACAGAATCTAAAATTTGATAAAGTTCTCTGCATTAGTTCTTGAGATATAGCTATCGCAAAAATCGTGCAAAATGTAGCATAGCAGCGCCACCTATAGGGCAGTTCACACCAAAACCTTATCAGCGGCTAAGTATCTCAAGGTATTGCAGAATCTGAAGTTTGATGAAATTCTGTGAATTAGTTTTTGAGATATAGCTATCATGAAAATCATGAAAAACGTGGCACAGCAGCGCCACCTGCTGGCCAATTTACACCAAAACTTAATCAGCGTCTATTTATATCAAGGGGTCACAGAATCTGAAGTTTGGTGAAATTCTGTGCATTAGTTCTTGAGATATAGCAATCTTGAAAATCATGAAAAACGTAGTATAGCAGCGCCACCTGCAGGCCAATTTTCACCAAAAACCAATAGGCACTAATTCATATCAAGGTCTAACTGAATATAAAATTTTATTAAATTTCGAGCATTAGTTCTTGAGACAGAGCGCCCACAAATTTTTGTCACATACAGACAGGCAGACAGACAGACAGACGGACAGACTCACAGACAGACATTTTCTAAAAATAGTCAAAACGTGTTCAGGAGCTTCTAAAACGTATAAATCCGTCGAAAACCGGAAGTGGAAAATTTTCATAAATCCAATACTTTCTTCTTGTAAAAATAGAAGAAAGTAAAAAAAATCAGACCCGGAAGGGTTAATTCTAGGCAGATTTCCATTTTTAACATTTTTGCGTTATGAGAAAAATTACTTTTATGCAATTTCTTAAAGAACTGTATTTTTTAATTTATTTTTGAAATATTAATTTTCTTATTTAATTTGCTAATACCATTTATTTAATAGTGGAATCAGAAGTACTTCATTTCTATAGAAATTACACGAAAAATAGCGGAATCCATTGGTAAGCCTATTTTTTTCGGACTATTAGAAATAATAATTCAAATTCAAAAAAATGCGCCGATTCGAACGCCACACAATTTCACATTAGTTTTACACTAAAATGTTATATTTTTATATTCTTCTCGCACCATTACAGTTTTAAAACAAATTTTTTAGTACGCGCGTCTTTTTAGATTACAACTAAGCGTGTTTCTTATATAAAAATGTACTGCTAACAGAATAAAATACGTTAATATGCTGCTTCCGTAAGGCACACGAGAAGTGACGTAGGACGGATAAGGGTTAAAATTTTATCACAATTATGATAAGAACCTAAATTTTATCTAAGAGTTAATACATATTTTAATTTGTGAATTTGATAAAGTTGTGCAAGAACATCACACAAGATAGAAATGTCTAATTTTTTTATCAAGTAGAAATTTCATTATCTCATAAAAAAAACTCGAGCAACTTTCTTTATATTTATTTCTTTAATCATTTATTTATTTTGATGATAGATCATAAATCTAAAACCATACGTTTCAGACAGTTTTAAAATTTTTCAATTCGTTTCAGAATTTGTTTTCCTGAAAGATGGAAAATTTCTAAAAATACTTTCATCACTCTTAACCCTTTCCACTGTGGCCAGTCCGGGATACCTAATTTTAATTACAAATTTGCATTGTTGCAAACGGCAAAGATAATATTTTAGTAAAATTTTGCTTTTACAATGAAAGTTTAAATTAGAGAATTCTTAATCTCAAATAAATTGTTTGTAAATTCCGGTGACAGTCGACAATTTCTCATTTTACTGACAGAATTCGTCAGTGTCGGAAAGAGTTAATCACTTAATCGTTGCGCCCGAGAATTCACGGGCTGCAAGCTTCACGGCTTTTATTCAGAATTGTTTGATTCCCATTAGTTTTATAAAATAGTGCAATTGGTTTTATTCTGGCATCATTTTACTTGTTATTAAATAAGATAATATTTCTTCTTCAAAAAAGTTGTGGCAATAATGAATTTGAATTTTTAAATCGTAATTTAATGCGACTATTAAGTGGTTGAACAAAAGTTTTAGTTGTAGAAAAAAACTATCTGCCATAAATCTTTATCATAATCCAATGAATATGGATTCCAAATTTAATCAAAATCTGAGGTATAATTACACAGAAAGCAGTACTTAAATTTTGCGTATTTCTGATAGGACTCGAGCCATTCTTGCCAGCTCTTAAAAAACTTAGTTTAACATTACTTCAAAATGTGATGGCATTTAATAGATTTTTTTAATAATAAAAAATATTGAAATATCACATGTTAAGTATCGAAATATCATTTAAACGTTTAAACGATAATGTTCCCAAATGGGAACAGTGCATTATTTGTCATACAAAACATATATTTTCCAACATAATAACGATGTCTTTATTTTTATTTAACAATATAAGGTTGATTTTAACTTTCAAAAAAAAAATATGTTTAAGCTATATCACAGGTATAAGGAATATGCAAATTCAATCATTTGCATAAAAATATATTAATTTTTATCGTTTTCTCTATATTACTTACATTTTACCTCCTAGGAATCTAAATGTTTTTGTAATTCGAGAAAATATTTAAGAAGAATATACAATAGCTTATCGCGGAAAATAATTTGTTATATTTGCATAGGTTGTCAATCAATAATATGTTCCAAAATGCGAACACTAAAATGAAAACAGCCAAAAAAACTGCAGATTTTTTTTTGTTATTTATTAAATTTGTGTATAAATTAAAACATTTGAAGCAGTAATATAGAAAAAGCAAAATTATAATTACATTGCGATATTAATTCAGTGTGTAAACAGTTAATGGTGTCTGGGACACATTTGCAAAATAATTTTTATTTATTGAGTTAAAATTCTAATTTTTTTTGTGATGTTTAGCAATATTATTTCTAAATAAAATCACATGATAAAAATCTCAAAATTTTAAATTTTTTTACTTAAAATTTATTGAAATTTTTTAAAGTGTTAATTTAAAATATTATGTGTAGGATTTCAATTTGCTTTTGTTTATATAAATAAAAATACATAAGCTTTAATTTTGAATCAGCATTTTATGTATTCATATATTAATTTAAATGGAAATAAAAAACATTTAAAGTAAAAATTGGATAAAAGTTATGTAATTTAAAAAAAATCATATTTATAAAAATAATTATTCCTTTTTTAAATTTGATGAATCGAAATTAAAGAAAAAACAATTGAAAAGGGCGCTTTTCACGTTTTAACCATTTATAACGGTTCTTGACTTATAACAACTTAAAAATAAGAAATGGTGAAAAAATCCATCATGAAGAAAAATGCATTTTCTCATGATGACATTTTTATAACAACCATTGCTTAGAAGCTAAATATTGGGGGGGGGACGAAAAATTAGTATATCCTGTTCAACTTAAGATATAAAAATTTAAGCGTCATTTTATACAGAATAAATAATTGTTTTTTTTTTTTTTTTTCAACAGAAAATTTGAAGATTTTTGTGTCCAGGACCCTCTTAATATTGTACTTTAATAAAATCTTATATCATGACACGTGCGATATTTTCATTAAGAAAGTATTTTATTCAAAGCAGTTAATATTAATGTTCTTATGAAATTCCCGAAAGACTGTAAAAGTGCTCAACTCTTCTGAATTCATGCCAGTCACGTGCATGTTAGGTACGTTGGAAAGCTTATGATAATACACTGAATATTAATATGCATCAAGTAGAAACATACTTTTAGGCATAATCTAAAATTCGCTTTTAAAAACACAAACATTTATCTCCATCATAAATTTAATTGGATTTGAATGCTTGCTTTATAGATTTCTAATATTTGACTCAGAAAATTCACTTTTATATAAATTATTCATGCAAAAGTAAGGAGGAAAACTGAAATTTAGATATATTACGGGCTTTTACCTGAGGTACAAAATTCATTACATTTTCATGTTTAGTCTTTTAACGTTACAGTAACCAACATATGTTATAGTACAGGGTTATTACAAATGAATCATCGGGTTTTGATAAGTTTCTCATGCGAACTTGAAAACGCATATGTTTCCATGAGATCTCAAATAAAACGGCGTTAACTACAATTAAGCTAACTACAAATAAAGCTAAAAATGTTAAAAAAAAAAATCTCAATGTGTTTTGTGCCATTAGTAGAAGTTTACTAAAATACTAAAGTGATTATAATAACAATATTTCATACTGAAAAATGAGGTAAAACATCATGTAAGAGATGAGTCATGCAATGGAAAGTAAAATTCATATGTAATACATGTACTTTATAGTTTCGATAGATAATATTTTTGCATATCCAAATATAGTTTATGTAATTGTACTTTTTTTTTTCAAATAAGTTGCTTCATGTAAGTTAAAGGCTGAAAGAAAGAACTGAATGATACCAAAGAAATAAAATAGATGTAGCATTTGCCAGGTAATAAAGAAATATGAAATCTTTAGAATTAAAAAAATATTATAAATATAATAAGTTCCATAATAAAGTTTTATAATAAAAAATAATGAACATTTTATTATAACATTAAGTTATAAACAACATCATAAAAATCATTATCGAGATCGACTCGAATAATGAAAAGTAAAATTTCTGTATTTAATTTTCTTTGTAGTTTCATAAATACTTTCTCAATATCGAACCATAGTATGTGCAAGTATACAAATTTATCAAGCCAGTGTCACGAAGTAAGCAATGTGCTGGTAATATGGCTACTTTAAGAATAGAATTATTTTAACGATTGTAGTAAGTAATTTAAAAAAAAAAATAAAATTTGTTTAAAAGAGAATAAACTTTTTAGTACTGGAAAAAAATGTTAAATTTTAAATTCAATAAAATTTAAAATGTCAGTAACGTTTTGATAAAATGTGTAGTTGATGAAAGTAATGTGGCCATAAAAGAAATGTAAGGAAGAAATTTTTATTTAAAGCATGAGAAACTAAAATCGCACGAAAGCAAATTTAAATTTTTAAACTTTATAGAAAATAAAGAAAAAATAAATATAAAAAAATTCGAAAACAAATTTAAGCAATTTTAAACTTTTAATGGTAAAGGTTCTTTTTTCTAACTTTAAATGTATGGCAAGTAAAATCTATAAAAACCATATTTTTCTCCTTAAATCTCTCGTATTCCTCGTCCACATAATTACAACACATAAAACATAATCTCATATCCACAACTTTTCATTTGTTGCAAATACTCAAAAACCTACTGTCTTTATCACCTTTTTTAGTTGGGGCAATTTTCCGTTATTCCTCGCAGGCTGACTTTTATGTTTGTTTAATCGCTGCTGTGATAATTGAGTATCTTCAATATTATTTTATCGCCTTTTGGAAAGAGGTAGGGGGAAGATGGGAATACTTGAGCCACTTTTTAAATTTTTATTTTTTAAAATTTTGTATAATTTCTTAGAACAAAATAAAATATTGAAAATTAAAATTTAATAATTTTTTCTTCAACTGAAAACCACTTTCAATTAATTTTGAACTATTTTTCTATGTCTAATTAATTTTTACTTTTTTTTACATCGTAACTCAAGTATCCTCATGGAGCGGATACTTGACAACATGTATGAAGAACAAATTCAGAATGGTTGTAAAACCACACATCTTTTTTCTTTTACCTATATGGTAACTCAGTAGTGTCCTCTTTTGGGGACAATAGAAGTCATTTCTTTGATTTAAAAAAAAAGTTACAATAACAGATGTTACAATTTAAATATAAAATATTAATATTAATATATTATACTAAAAATTAAATATTTAATATGTTGGATCTAACTAATTAAAGTATTAGAGATTATTTTGCATTTATCTAGACAGGTTATTTTGTTAGTCAAATGGAAAAATAAAATGGATATTTCCATTTAAAAAAATACATTTTTAAACATGTTTTTTCTAAGTCATTATTTTTTAAGGAAAAAAATATGCTCCCTTTTATTCAGAGAAAAATCTATTAGTGAATATAAGGACGTAATTTTATTTTTTTTTGTTTATTTTACCCATGTCGAATTTCCTAGTGGGGATGGTTGAGTCATGGCTCAAGTATCCCTAATCTCACTGGCTCAAATATCCCCATTGCAAAGATTTTTGTTTATCAGAGCTTTACTAAGTAAAGCATGCAGCTATTTGAGCTATTTTAGATTAAAAATACAATTGATATTATAATTATTAAATTTATATATATTGTTGCAATAGTCTAAGAGCCCGTGATTGACAGACATTCGTTACTTTATAAAAGCTGAAACTTTCTCAGCGCAGTCTTCCAATACAGATAGGAACGATGGGTAATTATGAAATTTGGATCATGGTGGCTTTGACAGTGACCAGGGAGCAAAGGTGTAAAAAATAACAGCTTACTTTCGTCATTTTATAAAGCGTAATTTTTTGATATTTCCTTTGGAATGATATTAGAAATCCCGTCCACCATTGGCAGGCACTTCCTATTGTTCCAACCCCCGGCCGACAGACATATACGGCGGCTTCTCAATACACTAGAGTCTCTGTATAGCCCGGCCCGAAATATACATTTTCCCCCTTTTTCCCTTCGCTCTGAAATCGGCACACAGTTCTTTGAGGTTGTTGCATGTAATTCTACGGTTGTTGACATTTTGAAAAAAGACCACAATGAAAGAAAAAAAATGTAATATAAAAAATCAGAACGACTATTTGGAAAATGATATTTTCAAAGACTAAAATTTGAAAGACTTAAAAAGGAATTCTATATATAAACTAATAATAATAATAAGCATCATTTTTAGGATGATCATAATGAGTCATATATTACGTACGCCATGCATTAAACATTAATATTCCTAGACCATAGATAAAAAAAACAGTAGTTTATGGAATTAATCTGGCTGACTGCCTCCTATTACATATGATATGGATTAAACATTAATATTCCTGGACCCATCATATAAAAATTTTAAATAAAATTTCAGTTTTACAATTTTTTGAACTGAAAATTTTTAAACTTCTAAACATTACACATTTCAAATTTTTACACCGTTGCATAGAGAAAAAAATGCACTTTTAAATGAAATTCGTTTGAAATTTTTATGACAACTTGTTTTCAAATTATTATTATAATTTAAAATTTTTATTACTTTTTTGTCATTGTGGCAACAGAAGTACAGTAAAACCCCGATAATTCGGATTAATTGGGACCGGATCCATCCGTATTATCGAAAATCCGGATTATCCGGAGAATTAGAAAAAAAATTAAATAAAATATAACATACTAACAGAAATTCACCTTTATGTTAAACTTATTGAATATTTGCTGACTTATAATGTTTACTTTGCTTAATTATTCCAAAAACATGTCAGAAAAAGTTTTTTTATTTAGAATACGACGATGAAACAAGTTAATGTTATGGAAATTAGCCAATCGCTTCTCAAACTTAAAGAAAAAAATGACCAAACAGATCCGAATTATCCGGAGATCCGGATTATCGGGGTCCGAATTAGTGGGTTTCTACTGTATTCTATTTTTGGACATTAAACATGGACCAACCAGAAAACGAATAAAATGCGGAATTCAAATTTTCTGTTGAAAAAAAACAATAATTTATTTATTCTGTATAAAATGACGCTTAAATTTTTATATCTTAAATTGAACAACAATGAGTTATACATGAAAATAAAGCGAAAGTATTCAAGATTGAAGTCCATGGTCAAGAGTGCAGTCTTTCAATTTAAATTTATCGTCAGTTCAATTTCTTGGGACTACGCATGAAACTCTTTCCAACTTGGTTCACTGTTTCTACAGTAACGCTTGATCAGCCGGATCTTTTGCCTTTACATAAACAACTGGTTCTTATGAATTGTAGATACCAGTGCAGAATGTTTTCTTGGGTTGCACTTGTATGCTTTCTGGAATGCTACTAGAACGGTTATAAGTGATTCACAATTTGAAAATACTAGTACACAAAACGCTTTGCTGTCCAGTCGCAGTATAATTTATATTCTCAGAATTTATATTCTGTTATTCTCAGTATAATTTTTTTACGTATATTTTAAAACAGCACAAATAATAAATAATATTTCCTTTCGAATAAAAACTGCAATTGGCGTAAATATTAAAAAAAATAAAGGAAAGCGTTCGTTAAAATTATGTAATACATAAAAAGATACATTTAAACCGTCTTTATTTTGACTTTTTTAATGTGGCTCCGTTATAAAAATTTAAAAGGCAGAAACAATGTTTATTTAATCATTTTATCGAAGGTAATTTTCAAATGTTTACTTAATCTTATTTAATTAATCACAGAAATAGCTATTGCCGCTATCGCGAAAGCTAATCACTCTATTATACTGCAAAAGACTTTACTATATACTTATGTATATAGTAAAGTGTGAATTTAAAAACTTTGTGTGAAACGGAAATGTATCGACACCACATTACAGAAGGTCGTCACTTGTTGGTTAATTATAATCCGCTCTTTTGTAATTATTTTAAAATAACACATTATTAGTGCCTGCGAAGACTCAACTACAATTGTCTGGTGCAACCGCTGCCATCAATACCCTCAAGGCCTGAGGACAGAAGTCGTGACGTCATCTATAATGGACTAAATTCTCACTAATGTAGGAATTGACACCGGAAATTTTTGAACAGCAATTTTTTCTAAAATTTTATCTGTGGAATGTTGTATATTATCTTATAAAATTATAATAACTATCTAAAATTACTGGTGAGAATTTGAAATTCCCCAATAAAAAATCAGCCAGATGCGGCATTACTCGTGTGGTCGAATTTTTATTTGAGACAATCGGATTCTCACCAGTTCTATAAAATAGTTGTTATTTTCTTATAAATGATAAATAATCTACAAATGAAAAAAAGAAAATTGCTATTCAAAAAATTCCTGAGTGTTTTAAAAAACTATAGAGAACTCGGTCCATAAGTCTCATGCCTCGTCATCACACCGTGAGGATTTCGATAACATCAAAATGTCAGTGAATCTTATTTTAAATAAACATAACTTGAAAAAAAATCTAATATACCTTTATTCTCCGCAAAAGCTATAAAAATAAATGAATTTATCTTATTATCACATCCATTTGTATTTTCCACTGCAGTGGAGCAATATCTGTCTACGTTATTTCAATAAAATTTAACACAATTTAGTTTTTTAATTATTTTCATAAGTAACATTTTTGAGACTTTCAATTATTCATTTAAAGTTTTACAAAATGATTCCCACCGTATTGGTATAAAAATTACGTTTCAATTCATGTTTTTTTACCTACGCTGAAACAGAACAAAAGGGTAAGTTCATGGAAGATTGCATAAAGCGTTTTGTTAAATGTTTCTTATAAATCAACCTTCACTTTTAGTTTAAAAATCCAAATTGTTAATTTATAATTAATAAATTCTCACATAGATAGTCGCACTAGCAAATTAATTTCTAATTAACTATAAAGGGAAGTTATTTTTTTTAACCAAATTAAAAATAGTAAAATCATATTATCTTTATTATAAAGACCAAACGTATCTGTGCGTAACGCATACGTCATTTTGCGAATGGCAACACTTTCCCCCGCAATTTTGCTTTAGCAATTTTCGCTACTGTAAATTTTACACTTCTAAACATCGTAGATTTTAAATTTTTACATAACCGTGTAGAAAAAAAAATGTACTTTTAAATGCATTTTTTTTCAAAGCTGTATCTCAATTTATTTTTGATACATTAATTTTTTTTATAGTTTTTGTACTAATTTCTTAATTGTGGCAACATAATCACACCATTTTCTGTTAAAAATTTAAAAAAAAAGTGGAAACTAAAATGCATCTGTTATAAAATCCGGGGAATTTCGGTTTTATTTCGTGTAATAATTTGGATAATTGAGTTTCATAGTATTTTGTTAATTTTAGTTTAAAATAATATTTTTGTGAGAGCTAGACTGACCAATACAAGATGCATTTTTACTGTAATTAATTTTGTAAATTTATTATAAATCAATGAAACAGTTCCTTTTTAAGATTTTCTTTCGTCGTATTTCGACGGGTTCCACCTAGTTTAAATACATTCCGAAATTCCAAATTAGTCGAAAATCTAAAATGAAAAATAATTAACGGAGATATAAATAAAATTTTAAATTTCTAAAAACGAAAAAAAAAATGCTTGCACGAAATTTGAAATGCTGATCCATTAATATATCGCAATAGTTTTTAAGACCGAAAGAAAATTGAATTCCAACAAATATTATGAATGTCAGATGAACAAAACCCTAATAAAATAAATCCTTAAATTGGAAAAAATACAAAATTTTCATTAATTAAATCCATCTTAATATGAAAATTTCAACTTATAGCACTGGGAATCAAACTAGCAATCTTCTATTTATTAGTGAGACTCTTTACCTCCAAGCTATGATGACAACATGCAAGACGTACAAATGAAAGTTTTCTTTGAAATTGTAAATCACAAAAATGAATGCTTGACACTGAAATAAAATAAAATTAATTTAATTAAAATAATAGACATTTTCAAAATTTCATGATTTTGTGTGTGACATAAGGTAATCCGTTTAAGTATAAAAAATTTATACAATTGTTGTGTACAACTTTGTGAAAAACGGATTGACAGAGGACAATGACGAACAATATTTGTCAGATGAATGAAATCCTTAAGAATAAAATTTAAAAAAATAATGTAAGGTGCTTAAAAACATTGCTTTATAATCGTGGTTTTTTGTGCCATACCAGTAAATAAAACCGAAATTTCAAATTAACGGAAGTATACTTAAATATAAGAAATGAATAACACTGGTAAAATTTCCAAAATATTTTTATTTCGGATTTGGTGATTCTCGAAAAGCAGTTGAAAAAGGGAGGGTGGCTGGATTATTTTATTTAGGACCTCATACATTAAATACGAAAATTGCTTTATGTACTAATACATTATTGAACCAATTATGATGATGATGATGTGCATGCAATTTTATTAACATAACTCTGTGGTTTTGCCATTGTAAATAGACATAAAATACCATTTACTATAAATTTATTACTAATTGTATAAATAGCTATATTAACAGAGTGTTTGTCTCTGCATATGTTTGTGTATTGCTTGTACGTTTAATTACGTTTTGTTATATAAATGTCCTTTGACTACGTTGAGCCACTTTCCTATAAGTAAATTTTACCATTACGAAATAATGTAGTAATAGTTATCGATCTTAAAACTTCATATTATTCTCAACTTTTACAAGCCATTGGAAATTTAAGTTAAATAATATTTGACGACCTCAGAAGCCAAATGGCACAAGTGGCAGAATTTCGAATTGGAGTATATTGAGTATAAAGATAATTGACGTTAAATTTGTGCATCAATAATATATGACTGAACTGGAATAGGAAACTACCGCTTGTTTCATTGTAGTTTTTAAACTGTTATTTCAATAAGTGTAGAAAAAAAGTAAAGTACAAATTTCTTTAAATTGATAATTAATCAATATTTTTTTATTATTCGGCAAAAGTGGTTTATCTTTATAATACTGCAAATAATTTGAAAATATATTTCTTTACATGAAAAAAGCATATTTCCAAGTCGACTGTACACTTACATACTTTTTTTCAATTTTGTCACTTATGCCCCTTAGCTTCTGCGGTCTTCATATGCTGTCATAAATGAGTGCATAAAATCTTTTGAAATTTAGGTGATTCCAGAGCAAAATCTACTAGATGATTTCGATTGCTGGAGTATAAAAGTTTTCATATACCTAATTAATAATATAAAAAAAATCCATGCTATAAATTGTGTCTAAAAAATTCTTCTTGTTTCCTGACTAATATGCCATTTTGCTATTAACATTTCTTCTTATTTTTTTAACAATGAAATAAAATTAAATTTATCCTGACTGAAATATCTGCTGAATTTAATAAGGAGCTTATTTAAATAGTCAATAATGTGTTTCGATTATTAGTTATGCAAATGCATGGAGTATATAATCCTATCGAAAACGGTCAAATGCACGTAAATCTTGTGAATGAATTCACATTGACATTTTCTATCATAGGAATTCTACAATATCGAAAGATTTGTCCTTTAACAAAATCGATTGTGCTAGTTTAAGAAACAAATCCAATCTTTTCTAATGGAATTTCGAATGTATGCTGAACTTTTATAGGAGAAATAAATCCATAGAAAATTTAAAAATAAATAAGCTTAGAAATTTTAAGTATATTAATGATTTACATATTGTATTTCAGAAATGCCAAATAGTGCTTTCTACAGACTGATTACTTTTTAAACAATGCTATGGAATATTATTACTATAAACTATCATAAATTTATGCAACTTTTCTAAAAATAAATAATGTACATAGAGTAAAATAAAATGACTGTGGTTTTAAATTTGCTTCTTGAGACCCCTGGTAAACATAGTTGTAAAATGAATATTTCCGAAACTATAATTTCCTCAATATGCAAAAAATTCGACTGTATTTTTTTGTTTAAATAAAAAAAATAATAAACTGATTTATCATGGAAATAACATAGACATTAATAAAAAGCGTAATTTGTAAAAAAAAAAAAATAAATGATAAATGTTGGGAAAATAATTCAATAATTTGGTTCCTCTAATACAATTACAGAATAATATATGTATATATGTAATGCCTTATCTGTAATGACTGAATAGCATTGCGTTTCCACAATGACACTTTAATTAATTACGCGAATTGATCAATGGTATGGATAACAAACTATTAATCAATCTCATCGAATTAGCTAAAGGGCGGCAGGAAAATCTACATGTTTTCCTAAACGATCACAAAGATGTTCGATATTTTTAAGGTCTGGAGATAAACTTTTTAAACTATTCTGACTGCATGCTGCGCTTTATCTAGGTGTCAATGTCTAGCTCCAATTGCAGCACGTGGTGGAATACACTTGGATATCAAGTAATATTTCACATATTAAATATTCAATAATTTCAAGTGTAATTTCACTGCTGATAATTAATTAAATTAACCTATGCTAGGTTTATTTGTGTCTCATGTTACTCTCAAGATTGTTTGCTCATGAAGACTATTCCACCATGTGCTGCAGTGCAGCCTTTCTAACATATGGAAGTGAGAAAAGCCAAGCTGGGCATGGTCTTCGTAGTTTAAATCGTAAAGCACTTGGAGCGCTATTCAAGGGTTCAAGATTTGATCTGAGGCTTGGAGTTTTTTCCCAATGTTCGTTCTACTCTTAGATAACAAGTGATAATTTAAACATTCAATAATTTCAAGCAGAATTTTACTACTGATAATTAATTAAATTCATTGATGTTCGATTCATTTGTGTTTCAAGTTACGCCTCAAGATTTGTGTTTATTTTATTCTATGTCCCATGTTCGACCGAGACCCCTACTTACGTCCCGAACAGTAAGAATCTCTTGCGCGTAAGCACTGTCGCTGATAAGTGACCACGAATAGTATCAGAACTATTTATTCAGCGCCAAAAATTGTAAAACTGAAGTTTCATGTAAAATTTTCTCATGATGGTTCCAGGAATATTAATGTTTAATCCATGTCGTACGTAACATGGGGCGTTCAGAAATCAGTCTGATTAACTCCCTCAGAAAAAATGCACATTTAAAAAAATTAAAGTATATTTGCAAACTACTGTTTTTTTTATTATATGTCTAGGAATATTAATGTTTAATGCATGGATTACATAATATAGGACTCGTTATGACCATCATAAAAATGATGTTTATTATTAATTTAAATATAGAATATATTTATAAATAGCTAGAATATTTTAAATATATATATATATATATATATATATATATATATATATATATTTGTTTTTTAAGCATATAGACTATTGCGAATATAAGCGCTAAAGCAGCACTTAATAATTGCAACATATAACTAATCTAACTTTCATGAATATGTTTTTTTAGCACAAGGTGCATAATGTATAAACAATTTAAAAAAGCGACATTACAATATTAATATGAAAGAAAAAACAGCAGTAAACTTTAAAATATTAATATGAAACAACATAAAAAGTCACCAGCAGAATATAAGCCATCACTCTTCAGCAAGCGGAATAGCTTTAAACATTTCCCCCCACCACCATTAAAATATAAAGCTTCATCAGCAGGTTTCGTATAGTGGGATAAAATCTTGCATTAAATATGAAACAATACATTTAAAAGTTTTTTTAAATAGTCTTTTTTTTAATATGTAACATAATCAAAAAATCAGTCATTATATTAAATGAAATCTTAATTAACCTCATAAAAAGAAATAGAAAAACATTTATATTTATGAAATCCTAAATATTAACAGTACAAAATGCAAGAAATTGCCCCACTTCAGCCAGTATCTTCTAATTAGCATAAAAAATGAACTTACTGCATATACACGGCATTCCAACAGGTGACAAGAAACATTAAACTTCACAAAAATCAGTCCGAATATCCAAATCGTTCCAATCATGACTTTTTTCAACGTGTTTTATCAGTTTTTGGAAATATTATGTAAAATTTCTTTTTAAAAATTGGCAACACTTTGGACTGGAGACATAGCTGTAGACGATTGATGACTTTGACTTCCGGAAGTTTGTTAATTGCAGCGGTTATCTGAAGATCTACGCAGTAGAAAGGATAATTGTGGATGATAAAACACGCAGAAAGAAGTCATGAATAATGTCATGTTTAATGTTTCTTGTCACCTGCTGTAAATATAATGCCGTGCTAATGCAGTAAGTTCATTTTTTATGCTAGTAATAAGTACAGGCGGAAGTGGGGCAATTGCTTTTAGGTAGATTTCGTATGAAATACTACCTATTGCGATCGCTTCCATGATGGAATTTCTGAAAATTTTTTGCAGATCTACACCGATCACGACCCCTAGACCCCAAAACTACCATTACTAAAAAGTTTATATATACAGGGTGATTCATAAAAGATGGGCAGAACTTTAAGGGGTTATAGTACACTTAAACACAAATAATATTAAATAGGAGACTAAGGGTTCCAGACGTATTCCCAAGGAGATAGGGGGCATTAAAGTTTAGGGTCCGAAATTTCAAATGATTATAAAAAATGGAAAAATTGGTCGATTCGTTTGCGGTTTTTGCAAAAAATTTTCTTTATGCCAGTATTTTCTTGAAATAAAATTTTAAAGTTCAATTTGAAAAAATGCCGATAGGGGGCGCTTTAGATTTTGAAGTAACAAACAACTATTTTTTAACGTTATTTTTTGTATTTCTTTAAATGATTTCGAAAGCTTAGACTTAAACTTAAATTTTGATCTAAAAATCTGAGTCCTAACGAGTAGTTAAGTAGCGTAAACTGAAATTTGAAATTTGAAACCCTTCTCCCCCCAGAACAAAAATCAGTTATTCCCGATCTTTGTGTCGTAGGTTAGGCTCTAACTACTGCCGCGTTTTGCTAAAATTATTCTTTATGTCAGTATTTTCTTGAAAATAAATTTTAAAGAAAAGTTTAAAAAAATTCCGATAGAGGGCGCTTTAGACTTTGGAGTAACGAACAACTATTTTATACCGTTATTTTTTGTGTCTCATTAAATGCTTTCTAAAGCTTAGACTTAAACTTAAATTTTCAGCTCAAAATCTGAATCGCTGAGCGTGGTTCAGTAGCGAAGGGAGGGGGTTCAAATTTCAACTTCTGAACATAGTTCAGTTTGCACTACTTAACCATGCCCAACGATTCTGTGCTGTGATACGAGGCAAAAATACAACTTTCGTCAAGGACTGCATAGTCGGAATTCACTCATAGAGGCGCTGGCACAGTTGGAAACGTCGCTCATGCAAACGTTAAAGCTCCATTCCTGACGCTAGTCACCGGGTGAAGAAGGAGACAGAAAGTATGCAAATGTTAAATGGGGAAGAAGAAGAACACGTATGCAAAATTTCGACACGACTCAGGCATAAAAACCACTGAACGGTGAGTCAAGTGTAAGTCGCTGTAGTAATGAATCGAAAGATGGTGTTCTTCACGAATAAGGAAAAGGCTGAGATGCATTTAATTTACGGAGCGGCAGATGGAAATGGTGCAGAGGCACAACGAATGTACGGAGAGCGATTTCCCAACAGGCGGTTGCCTAACCGCAAAACTTTCGAGCGCTTGCACAGACAGTTGTGTGAGACGGGATCATTTCTCGCTTCCCGGTCGAATGCAGGTCGTGCAAAAAAGGACGAATCAGTAGTTGTTGCAGAAGCCATTCTGGATGTAGTAGCGGCGCAGCCAAGTACAAGTACACGAACAGTGGCTAGGCAGGTGGATACCTCACAGTCCATGAATTGGAGGGTACTGAAGGATGAACATTTGCTCCCGTTTCATGTGCAACGAGTCCAGAAACTGTCTCCAGGGGATTATCCAAATCGTATTGAATTCGCCCGCTGGTTTCTGCAGCAGAACGCGCTAAATCCACATTTTGGACGAACTGTGCTTTTCACCGATGAATGTACCTTCACACGTGAAGGTACATTTAACACACACAATGCACATGTATGGGCGGATGTCAATCCAAATGCTACGTATCCACATGCTCATCAGAGACGCTTTTCCATCAATGTTTGGGCAGGAATCCTCGGAGACCACCTAATCGGACCGTACCTTCTTCCTGAACGCCTCAACAGTAAAACATACCTCACATTTCTGCAACATGTGCTGCCAGACCTGTTAAACGTTGTTCCTCCACGCATCCGGCGGGTCATGTAATTCCAGCACGATGGAGCGCCAGCCCATTACGTACGAGACGTCCGCAACTATCTGGACATCACATTTCCGAACAGATGGATTGGTCGAGGTGGTCCTGTTGCTTGGCCTGCTCGCTCGCCAGATCTTTCACCCCTCGATTTCTTTTTTTGGGGACAATTGAAGGCTCTTATGTATGAGACACCCATTGAATCCCCCGAGGAACTGGTCGCCAGACTTTCCGCCGCTGTAGGGGAAGTGCTCGAAAAGCCTGATGTTTTCGCGAATGTTCGCCGTTCCATTCTTCGCCGTTGTTCTGCGTGCATAACCCCTGGTGGTCACAATTTTGAACATTTATTGTAATTACATGTTAATAAATATGCTTTGGTAACATAATCCTAATTTGTGTCTTTTTACCTCGTATCACAGCACACAATGTGTGGACATGGTAAACTGAACTGTGCTCAGGAGTAGAAATTTCAAACCCCTTTCCCCAGAAACTTAACCACGTCTAACGATTCAGATTTTGGGCTGAAAATTTAAGTCTAAGCTTTAGAAAGCATTTAATGAGACACAAAAAATAACGGTATAAAATAGTTGTTTATTACTCCAAAGTCTAAAGCGCCCTCTATCGGAATTTTTTGAAACTTTTCTTTAAAATTTATTTTCAAGAAAATACTGACATAAAGAATAATTTTAGCAAAACGCGGCAGTAGTTAGAGCCTAACCTACGACACAAAGATCGAGAATAACTGATTTTTGTTCTGGGGGGGAGAAGAGTTTCAAATTTCAGTTTACGCTACTTAACTATTCGTTAGGACTCAGATTTTTAGATCAAAATTTAAGTTTAAGTCTAAGCTTTCGAAATCATTTAAAGAAATACAAAAAAATAACGTTAAAAAATAGTTGTTTGTTACTCCAAAGTCTAAAGCGCCCCCTATCGGCATTTTTTCAAATTGAACTTTAAAATTTTATTTCAAGAAAATACTGGCATAAAGAAAATTTTTTGCAAAAACCGCAAACGAATCGATCAATTTTTCTATTTTTTATAATCATTTAAAATTTCGGACCCTAAACTTTAATGCCCCCTATCTCCTTGGGAATACGTCTGGGGCCCTTAGTCTCCTATTTAATATTATTTGTCTTTAAGTGTACTATAACCCCTTAAAGTTCTGCCCATCTTTTATGAATCACCCTGTATATATGTATATCTATCTATCTATCTATCTATCTATCTACCTATCTATCTATCTATCTATCTATGGGTGTATATCACTTTCTTATGGACACGATAACTTCCATAATTATGCTCAGATAATCTTCAAACTTTTACATAAAATCAAGGGGCATAAAATCTCAGAGAAGTTCGTTAATGGGCAAAATCGGACCAAGGGGGTGGAAGTTAGGAGGTTTTTTGTGAAAACAGAAAAAACGCGATAACTTTTAAATTAAAAAAAATGTCCAATTAGTTTAAAGTTTATATTACTTCTGAAAAATAGGCCAAAAGTTTATGCATGACAGATTTTTGATAAAGTTAAAAATGGGCTCAAGGGGCGAAAAAAACAGGGTTTTGGGGAGAAAAAAAATCATAACTTCGTCAATTTATTAGATATCTAATCTAATTAAATTTTTTATAAATGTTCTCAAAATTATCAAAAACTTTCGTATTTACAAGTTTTTGATAGGAGCAACTTTTACCGACGAAAAAAAATTAGAAACGAAAAGAAAACGGGAGGAGGTGGAAAAAGCAAAAAATTCATAACTTTGTCAATTCTTTAGCAATCAAATCTATTTAAATTTATTTTACATCTTCTCAATAATATCTACGACTTTTATATTAACAAGTTTTTCATAGGATCAATTCTTATAGCAAAAATAAATTAAGAAAAACAGGAGTTGGATAAAAAAAACTCAAATCCAAACTGCTTATATTCTGAATAATTTTTAAATTCACTTTTGAATTTAAACGCATACAAATGACAGATCCTGCTATTTAGGAGGTATAATGTGACGTATTAGCCAGTTTTTTGATAAAGGCAGAATATTTTTCAAAAAAGACTGCCAAAAAACGGTATTTTCAACAGAATTTCCCAAAATGACGATGATTGAAAAATTGAGGAAGTATAACAAATTGCATTTTTTCTGACTCATTTTTAATTCCATTTTTGTTCTCAAACGCATCCAATTTACAGGTCCTCTTATATTGGAACTATATAATATAACGGATTAGCCAGTTTTTTGACAAAGGCAGAATATATTTCAAAAAAGGCTGCGCACTTCGCATAAAATTTTCCAAAGCCATCATGATTAAAGAATTGAGGATTTATACAAATAACAAATTGGTTATTTTATGACACATTTTTAAATTCAATGTTGCTCTCAAACAGATTCAATTGACAGTTTTTTATTATTTAGGAACTATATAATGTGAGAATTCGTCGATTTTTTGATAAATGCTAAATATATTTTTTTAAAGCTGTCAAAGTAAGCATTTCGCACAAAATTTCCCAAAACGATCATGATTTAAGAATTGAGGATGTATTAAAATAACAAATTGGTTATTTTATGACTGATTTTTAAATTCAATTTTGCTTTCGAACGCATTCCATTGGCAATTATTTGTTATTTAGGAACTGTGTAATATGACGTATTGGTCAGTTTTTTTGATACAGATTAAATATATACATTTTTAAAGCTGTCAAAGTAGGCATTTCGCACAAATTTCTCCCCAAGCGATCATGATTTAAGAATTGTGGATATATTCAAATAACAAATATGTTATTTTATGATTCATTTTTAAATTCGATTTTGCTCTCAAAAGCTTTCAATTGACAATTTTTTGTTGTTGAAATGAGCTCTCTTCGAAATCTACTTCCGCCTATAGGCCAAGCCGACAGGGATATTTTTATATTGTTATTATTTAGAATTTCATAATTACAAATGTTTTTCTCTTTTTATAAGGTTAATCATGATTTCATTTAATATAATTTTGGAATTTTTGATTACGTTAAATATTTTTATAAGAAAAGACTATTTAAAAAAACTTTTAAATGCATTGTTTTATATTTAATGAAAGATTTTTTCCCATTATACGAAACCAGCTGCTTGAGCTTTATATTTTAATGGCGGGGAGAAATGTTTAAAGCCATTCCACCTGCTTAAGAGTGATGGCTGATATTCTGCTGGTGACTTTTCATGTAGTTTCATATTAATATTTTAGTGTTTAATATTGTTTTTTAAAAATTGCTTTTACATTATGCATCTGGTGTTCAAAAAAACATATTCATGAAATATATATATACATGTATATATAAATTCTATTTGGTATATTTAAATATAGAATTTATTTTTATGTATTTAGAATTTCCCTATAAATTTTTAAAATTTTAGTCTCAAAATATCATTTTTCAAATAGTCGTTATAATTTATTAAATTATAATTATGTTTTTTTTCTTTAAATATTGCTTTCGAAACACTTGTAACAGGAAATGATTCATTCCGTTTTGACAGCTTATAATAGTTCTAGTACACACTGATTAAATAAACTAAAGACATTCAATAACGAAAATTTTGTAGAACTCCTATATCAAGCTCTTGGAAAAAAAACATGATGCATAATTAGCAACATAGACTTATGTAATATTAACATACTTGCAGCTGCATAAAAGTATTCACTGGCAGTTGTGATAACAAATAAACTTAAAAGTTTGCAGTTATTCCACATAAGTGTAATAATATTAACATATAGTCGATCGTAACTACAAGATATCCATACAGTGCGACAATTCTTAATTTTTAATTAAGCATATATATGTGACATGTTGAGATAGGAGCCAGTAAAATCTTTGCATGTTTCCCCATATTACGTCACAGGAGTCGTGGCGAGATAAAAATTAAGTAAAATAAAAAAACGCAAAATCTTCACCAAATCTAATAGTTTTCTGCCCCAAAATAGTTAATTAAAGTCATTCAGATAGGGTGGGAAATGCTCTCTCTGTACTGACATTAAATCATAAAAACATAATTTCCGCAAGTTGTCTAAAACCGAATCATCCAAACGAAAAATAAAGAATATCACATCATCTCTTAGCTTCCTCACTTAAATCAAACACTAAAAGCTTCTAGAAAATTCTATAATCTTTAATTATGATTTTCTTATGTAAACGGAATATTATGTCTAGCGTCGAGATTAACATAGCATTCTCGAATCTTTTTCAGACGATAATTTTTATTTCAAAAGATTATTATTTAACTAATTCATAATCGAAATCAAAATTTTAATATTCTGTAGACGGAATTCAATAACAGACGATTAATTTAATACAAAAAAGAAATGAAATGAATTTATTGATACGCAATAAATATGAAACGCGAAGAAAAAAGAAAATTAAATAAAAAGAATGATATTTTTGAAAGGTATGGTTTTGGAATAAATGTAATAAGACCATCTTTAAAAACGGGTTGATAAAAACAGGGAAAAAACGAGTTTTATTGGTAAATTTAATAAGTAAAATTTAACTAAGAATATTTTTAATTTAGAGCCATTTTTTAAATTTACCCATAATGGAATAAATATTTTTTAAGGCGAATTAAGAATTGATGTCGTTTCTATAAAGATTAATGTATTAGATATAGTAACTGTATTTTAATTTAATAAGTTGAAATAAGTTCAGAATATTGTTAAAGGGAAATTAATATAGTATAAGGTTAATTTTGGTGAAAAAAAATTAAATTTGTAATATATATTTATATTATTGTTATTTTCATTTATATTTTAGTCTAGCCAATGGTAATTTTTTTTTAAACGTAAAAACAAAAATATAAAAAAAAATGAATATATGATGTGCAATATACTTTACTTACATTTCATGTAAAATAATTTTTTAAAAATCTTCTTATTTTATTGAAATGAGAAATTTTATGTTGAAGTTATTTGCTTTTTAATAATTCGACATCTAATGTACGAAGAAAAAAACATGTACAATTTTATATTTCTTTTAAATAATGTTTATAAAAACTTTAATTTAAAAAATGTTTCTTTGCCGAAAAATTCCACTTCATATATTATATAATAAACCTAAAAGCAAAGCATGATCATTTGAATAATTATGAATTATTTAGCATTCAAAAATATGCTTTTCACGATTTAATATAAAGAGAAATTATAATAAAAGCATCACAGAAAGAATTCCGTACCTCTTAATTAAACCTTATAAATTAATAAAGAACTATATTACTTGAAATGTGACATTTTTATTTGTATTTAAAACTTTTTCAACACACCTTTCAGTAAACATAATTTTTCCAAAGTTTTAAAAAAAGCCTTAAAACCGTTAATTTGTGCTGCTTAAAATCATTACTTTATACACCGTTCGTCACCCTATAAAACAGAGAGAATAGTACAATTCATTCTATATACTACAGATTTGGGACTTGCATAGTACTTTGTAAGTACTACTTCAAGACTGTAATAGGTGTTTAGAGCTTTTATGGGCAATAATATAATTAAGAAGAACGCGCGCTAGCATTGTTTCAAAATATAAAGTTGGGGGAAGAAAGCGTTTTAAATTAACCTGCAAGTTAAGAGTTTAAAAATTTTCCTATCTGAAGATTTCGTTAGAAGTTTTCGTCCCTTAACTTTCTTAAATGATCTCATAAGATACTTATAGTTGCGTTAAGAAATTATATTAGCATAATTATTAAGAAATTATATTTGCGTAATATAATAGAAAGGATGTTGCATTTTACAATTATTTTATACGTTATAAACTATTTTTATTGAATTTTCAAAAAGACAACCACTTTTCTATCTCAGTTTAATTTAACAAAAAAAAATGTTTTACAATAAAAATAAATCTTATTTTATTAAACTTATTATATTTAATTCATAAGTCTCATTATCACTATTTTATTCATTGTAAAATTAATGACAGATGTTCCTCAAGTCGGATGGTGATTGAAAGTTTCTAAAAGCGACAATGCACCGGAACGACCAAAGAGCAAAATTATTATTCTTAATGTCTTTATAATTCTCCACACAATTTCTATTGCAATTTCAAATTTGTATTTTTCGAATGTATTAAATAATTATTTGAAATGGTTTAATTCTGCTTCTTTAACTGAACATCATTTTTTATTTAGCTGAATATAGGGTACTTATAACAGCTTGAGGTGTTCTGAGCCAGTTAAAGATATATGCATACAGAGCCACGTGTATCAAAAATTCGTGTAATTTTTAACTGAAGCATGATAACTTAAGAGAAAATTTGTGCTTAGCAGAAACAAATGTTGGCAACGTAATTCACATTATAAGTAAATGCACAATGAACTAGAAAACATAATGTTAATTTTTTTTTAATTATTTATTCACTAGAATTACTTGAAAAAATTCATTGTTAACTAAAAATGAACCTCAACATGATTAAATATAAAAATTCTTTGATAATTTTCATCTCATTGAAATTAAGTAAAATATAGAACTGTTATCAGTTGATTCTGAATGAAGAAAATTTTCTGAGCATTTCCTTTTATTTTCAAGACCGCTCTCGCTGAACTATAAATATGCAAGTAAATCCATTAATCAGTAGAAACATAAGGCACATGGGGCAAAATGTCTTCCGAAAGCGACTTTTGAAAAAAGAATTCCTCACGGAATGTATCCGAGTTTTTGCTACATTTTTGATAGATTTTTTTTCAGAAAAACTTTTTCATCCTACACAATCACATATTTGCCTATAGGTTATACATATTTTTTATGTTCTTCATCGTGTGATTTTTACTTTGAAAATCAGTTTCAAATGTCATATCTGGATGTAGGTTTCGAGATATAAAGTCATTTTAAGGAAAATTTTTACAAAACATAATCTTCGATTCACTAAAACAGTAGTTGCTTGTATGGTCAAAACTAATATAAATGAAGCTATTAAAGAGCTATATTAGCCAATTGTTATAAAAGTTCATTTCTTGCAACATACTTTTTTTCATAAAAATCTCTCGATACAAATATATATATAAATTTAGGGATATTTTGATTGGGATACATTATATAATGCACAATGGAGAAGAAGGGAATACTTCTTACAAAAATATGAAAATCAGCTTTGTTTGGCACAAAATCAAAAGTTTAAATTTTAGAAAAAATATAAAACATATTTTAATATCTTTAACAATATAGAATCATAAGAAGGAAAAACAATTTTATAATTGAGAAAATTGAAAGTTTTAAAATATATCCCATACCTCCCTGAAAACAGGGAAACAGCTATAAACAAAGTATGATAAAGTTAAAAAAGTTTAAGGCAGACTGCATTGTTATATATACATCTGGCAGATTTTAAGTTTATAAATTATTTTGAAATAAAAACAATAAGCTGACTGTTATACGAATCATTTGTGGAGTTCGCTAATTTATGATAGCGTCCATCTTCTCAACATAGCTTATGTCAATTTGTCAATAAAAATAAAATCTCCTGCTGTCATTTCTTTTTTTCTTAACTATGCATCAGAAGCAAAATTATCTTATATACATACATAATTATCTCTGGTTTCTTGTAAAAATACTTAACACGAATAAAACAGTTTACACCAATGCAAAAATAAAAGTAGACCAATTAATTTCTTATATTTTAATTTTTTTATCTGCAGTAGAAATGAAAAAAAGAAGAAGAAGAAGAAGAAGAAGAATATTTGCATCAAAATATCAAATACCAGTATTTGTATTGCTGGAAGTTTTTAAAAGCTAATAAGTAATTTTTTTCTTTTTCCCTCTATATTTATTTGTATCTCAGTCAAATTAAAAATTTTTTTTGTTTAATCCTGCAGTTATTTTTATTTGCATCTAATGTTTTTCTTAAAATATTTTAATGTTATTAGTAATTTCCATTTATGTTTTTCAAAATAACTAATTCAAGCTGTCCAATTTTTTTCTACAGTCTTCTTTTATGTTACACTATTTGTATAAATAACGATACTGCTTTTAAATTGAATTATAACCATGAATAATATGCAGTAAAATATTCTATAAACAGGTAAACTTACACATCTAAACAAGTTATTAATATGCAACAAGCATAAAAATCCTATAAAGCAAATTTTATTTTGATTCTTGAAATAATATTTTTTATACAACTGTAAGTTTATGCGGATCAACAAATTTTTCAACAAAAGATTGGGCTACCACTGATTTATCTATTATGGGATTGGGAAAACATTTAAAATGATACATAAAGAAAAAAACTACTACCGTATTTCTTCCACTGACTCATTCTACCTTACTCTTTCTTACATAGAGAATATAGTATTTGCGCAGAAGTCTAATTTGATGTCTTATTTGCAGAGTAGAAATGATTTAATAAAGAAATCATCTTTATTTAAAAATTACGACTTTTAATAGAAAACTTTCAGTAAGCTGACCTTAAAAATGAAATATCCAAACAATCTCTGCACAAAAAATTGTACTTCTCCAGTAGGGGAGACTGGGGTACAATGAACCACTTTTGTTAACTTTGACTAATTATTCTTAAAATATTCATTTAAAAAAAAAAATTACATGCATGCATGTTATCTATACATTATAGTTTAGATTACATATACTCAAAAATAACAATTATGTGTACTTTTTTTAATATATATTTTTAAATAGCAAGTGATAAAATGGACCATTATACCCCATGGCCGGGGTACAATGGTCCACAGCATGGGGCTCTATGGATCATATGTAATTCTGAAATAATATATAAGTATAGTACACTTTTTAATTAGAAGAAGCATAGAATAAATCATAATTTGTTTATTCATGTCTTAACTTCATAGATATAATGTAAGCTTAACGATTATTAAGGATAGCAAATGATGCATCAAAATATATTTGTGTCACATTGCTGCTTTCTAATGAAACATTAGAATCAGGAAGAATCATTACGATATCGTAAACATTTACAAGAGATTCATTAACAATATTGGAAAACATAAATACATTTTCATTTGATTTTCTGCACACGAATCTCACAAAAACAGAATCACTCTCATTTTTTTATTTTACTAAATCAACAAAATAAATCTCTTTTTTTTTGGGGGGGGGGGTCAAATATTTAATCAAAATGTAACAACTTTTATTTCATTACTAAAATTAACATCATTCTGTGAAATTTTATCATCACTGCATTCTGTATCACTATTGAATAGAAATATTCAAATTTGAAAACATATTATATAGATAATGTTTCAAAAATGCACTACACAACATGAATCATTAGTTTATTTACATACAAAAGGTAAAATAATTTATTAATTCTTAATTTCACATAGAATTTTTAATTTAAACAAACACAGAATTCAAGACGGGTACATGGACCATGGTCCATTGTACTCCGGTTTCTGGTGGTCCATTGTACCCCATATGTGACTTTGACAAAAAATTGATCAAAAAAATAGTTTTATATTCAATTATTTTACTTACAATAAATTTAGTAATATATTGTCTTACCTTTTTATTGTGCTCAGCAATGTCTTCCAAATTACAAATCTTTAACATAAAAAGTAACATATGTTTCACTGAAAATATTTACTTTTCAATATTTACTACTGTCTCAAATCAACTATCAAGAATAAAATGACTAAAATGGCAGCTATGCACATGGTTTAAATTTCTATTCACTACTGCAGTTCTGCCATGTATGTGCCAAAATATGAAGCATTCAAAAACAGAAATAATATCAAAAATAGGGGAGTGGACCATTGTACCCCAGTCTTCCTTATATGGCCATAGCCGAGATAACGAAAAATGACCCTTTTCACAGAAAGAAATTTGACAACCCTCTTTCTGGCAACAGAGTAACTCTTTCATATACACAAGCATTTTTTTCGATTTTTATATATTTTTTAATATAAAAAGACATTTATAGATTTTTGTATAGAAACAGAAATAACTTGCACATATGAAACATTAATGATAAATCTATAAATAAGTAATATATATATATTAATCTTTAAACAAGCATAAAAGTTTATCCGGTTTATTTTTTATAGTTGCTTGTACAATTTGACATCAAATATAACTTTCGGAAGTCAGAATTGCGTCAAGTTTAAAAAAAAAATCCAAGTACTCCTATAGAGAAAATCAGCCAATAAATTATTCTAATGTCAATTTTTTCTTTTATCTTCAAATCGTGAATATAAGACACCGGAATGTGATAAAACAGACATTTAATTTTATTAAAAAAATTTTTCTTCTTTCTTTTCTTCATTGCTTATAATGATTGTTATTTGAAAACAGGATAATATAAAACTAATTGAAAATCGATATATGGATAATTGTGATAGTAATATTTTAAAGGATAAGTCTTTTTTATGTGCATAATTGTGTTTACATGTAAATGTATATCAAATCATATGCCATTGATTCAATATGACAGTAACTTTTCAAAGTGCCAATCATTTTTTAACATTTCCGTTATCTATTCTGCTTGTTCAAGCAGATCATTTCTAAAGGTGTTTTTAATAGTCCAGTTTCTCTTTTCAAATTTTTAAAAGTCATTTTTTGGGAATATTTCTGAGTTTAAATTTTAAAACCTCACTAACTATCTGAACGTACGATGAAATTTTAAAATAATTTCCACAGATTAAGCACCTCCCATCTAGCAATAGAAAAATGGTGAAAATTTTGTATTATTTTCCTACGCAAGCTATGCAAGTTAAAAATAAACATGTTGGACAGGTAAAAATATTTTTTTTTCACATGCATTAATCTGCGTTTGCTAGTGATTTCAGGTATAGGGGTTTATCGGCAGAATCTTGGACATAGTAGTTCTTAGATCATACTCTATTACTATTATTTACTATTATTACTGTATTACTATTACTGTATTGCTATTACTGTATTACTGTATTATCTACTATTATTACTGTAATATTATTACTTTGTTTTGATTGTTTGTTAAATTTGTAAAAACGATTATCATATCTTTGATGTATGGTTTTAATACTAGAAAATATACATCAATTAGGAAATTTTAAGATAATTCTTATATCTATGATACGTTTCACATATATATTTTCTGATCAATTTTTAAATACATTTATTTTACATACAAAGTTTTTCTATTAAACAATTTACGAAATGGCTATAAATACACAACAGCATTTCTTATATTAATGAATATATTATAGAAATACTTAATCCTTTTTTATTTGGGAAAAAGAATGATTTTAAATATATATGCAATTTTAGTATTTATATATAATGTTTTTACTTGTTTCTTAATCTTTCTTTATCTTTAAATTGCTTGTGTTATAAGCTAGTTGTTGCTTTATGTTTAAAATTTTCTTGATAAAATATTTAAAAAATATATTGATATTTGAAATTTAAATGAGTAACTTGAGGATTTTTTCTTTTTAAGAAGGGTTTGGGAAGACATCTTGAAAAAAAAATCTTCTATTTTCTTATTTTAGTAGTCCTGGTGAATGAAGTAGTTGCACCTGACAATTTTTACATAACTACAAAATTGTACGCGCAAAAAATTGGCATTTTTGTTTTTTAAGTTATAGATGTGTGTGAAAATTTTAAATTTGAAACGTATGACAGCCAGTTGAAATAATTATTATAGGGACATACTTCAAAATACCTTTGTTCCTCATTGCAACCAAAAATTAAATAGTAAATTATATGTTTAGACTATTTCATATTTGTTTTCATATTCCTCAACTTCAAATATATCTAACGAACTCTTTAATATTTATTAGTAAAAAAAAAAGAATTTACATTTTTTATTTACCGAATAAGTTTTATTTAATCAACGTTAACATCCAGTTAAGAAATAAGAAAGATCAAAATCTACATTTGTTCACCAGAAACAAATTTTGCTAATGGAATTCGTGATCAAATAAAGTATTAATTGTCAATGATTTCGCTTGGAAGAATCTAATACTTTGAACTTATTAAGTCATGAATTATATTTTCTTTTGTTTGACGGTAAATGTGAAAAGCTATCTCTTTTATCTCTATTTTTTATCCAATAGTTTTCTCAAGTAAGGCATACGTAATGAAATTTTAATGAAATTCTTGTCTAACTTTTTGACAAGTTTAAATAGCATTAGAAATTACTATATAATAAATCTAGAAAACTTTTATTCTCTTGCTGATTTTTTATTTTTATCCTTTAATTTTATAAATAGAGTATTTAATTCCAATGCAATTCATGAATGAATGTAAAGGTAGATGATATATATTTATTTTATTCGTTGTAATATTTTTAAACACAATTAAAATATTAATATTATTAAATAGAATATGTGATAATATATCAAGAATACCAGTTATTTTTTATATAATCATAAATTTGAATAATATTTTAATTTAAAATAAATGAACGATAATGAATAGAGTCGAATGGAAAGTTAAATGTTATTTATTTTATTAGTTGTAATATTATTTAAGCATGAATAACGTATTATTATTAAATTGAATATATAATAATACATAAAAAATACAGGATTTTCTTATATGATTAAAAATTTAACTAATATCTTATTTTATATTTGTAAATTTTTACTAAAATAATAATAGTGTAAATAGAAAATTCCATGTATTATTTGGCTAATGTAAATTTTACAAACAAATGACTTTCTCTAATAAACTTTAACTTTTGATGCATGATTCATCATGAAGATATTTAAAAAGAAAAATGCAATTTTAGAGGACGATCAAATTATACACTGGAATTCTGGACACGTTTATGCATCGTATTTGCAACTTAAAAGAAGGTTTTCCTACTGAGTGCCAGATGAAATCCTCTACAATTATGTGAAACCCATCAGAATACCATATTTCTATATGTACATGGTGTTCGCTCGCTATGGTGTCTAGTGGCTAATTCCTTAATCTTTAATCATAGACATGTATTTCCAATAGAAAAAAGGTTTTAAATGAAGTAAAAAAATATTTTTAAATTCATTAAGTTTACAAAAATATTTATGGAAAAGTTACAGTTTTTCATAAAGTATACAGGCTTATATGATCCTATAATTCGTTTCTAACAAATAATTTTATCACACTAACCAATTCTTTTCCTGTGACACTAAAATTGATTAACGTAATTTTTTTTTTTAATTGTATGGCTTATAACAAATTCCCTTCGTCTGCACACAGATGAGTTGAGCCATGCTTTGAGAGATCTTCTACAAGATACTAAAAATATTTGGAGAATTTATTTCTCGTGTAAATGTATTTTATCTTAAAGTGATCACAACGTATAAATAATACGATTTTTTTTTATTTTTTTATTAACTAATTTTCAGATTGGTATGTAAAATTGTATTTGATATTAATATAAAAAAAAATTCTTATATGTTACTAGCCATGGTGCTAATGATTTTTATTTCATTTCATATCATGTGAAGGAAATTTAACCATTTCGTATGAAAGTTGTTGTGTATGAGTTATGATATTCCAATCAAACATACAAAACATTTCACGTGAAATGTATTTACATTTGATTTAGATGCTGTATGATACATGTGGAACTCTCTCAGAGACTAAGGTTGGATGAGGGTGAGAAACTCCAGGTTAAAAATAAACCTTAAGTGGCTTTGAAATCTAACATCACAAATTTCCTAGTAGCCTAAGAAGCATTTTAAAACCTTATATTTAACTTTTTTTTCTTACCAAAAACAAATTATAGATAACATCATTAATCATCATTAAACAGTTTCTGATTTCTGGTATATTGCATATATCTCTATTAATTTAAAGTTTTACTAACAAGTTTTGTTGAAACACAATAGGGAAGACCGCATTTATTTAGTATATTGGTGTTATTTAAGAATTCGTATTATCGTAAGCTGGCAAAAAAATTATCGGAAAAGAAATCAACAAAAAAGATTTTTTGGACTAAATAGTATTTTTCTCTTTTACTTTATACTTATAATGTCTAAAATTATTGTCTGTACCACGTACAATAGCGTATTTCGATTAAAAAAAGTTATCGGGAAAGATTTATTAACCTTTTGCATCATTAAATAGTGTATTTTTCTCCTTTTTTTTTACTTGACAAAATCTAAAATTATTGTCCAGACCACATACAACAGCGTACTTAAATAATCAAAATGGAGTTGCAATAAGCTATTGTAGCACGACTTTAGTGAATAAAATTAGAAAAATTCGAATCTCAGAGCTCGCACTTTTGAAGCACTGTAACTAACTGTATAGACTACGATTGTATAAAAAGAGCCATTCACCTTTTTTATACATAAACTATATTTTAACTGTACTTTGGCTCTAATATGGGCAGTAGTATAGTCGCAGTATAGTGACACACTTTTATATAAATATTATCTTTAAGAATGGTAGAATGACTGAACGGTTTGCAGAAAATTTTTAATAATGTGGTAACTCATAATTAGATGTTTTTCTGGATCGCTAAAATTTTATTACCTACGTACTGAAAGTTTGTTGAAGTATTAATTAGAATAATCAGGGAAAAATTACTTCATTACTTTTTTCTAGATATAAAGTTGAAAAATTGCATCAAACTGTTCAGTTATTCGACCGTTTTTTTACGTAATGTTTACATACTACAATTTAACTAACCAAACTTCTTACCATAATATGGGCAATAATATGGTCGGGAAGGTGTAACTAATACGATTATATAACCGTTTTCTATGAAAACGGAAAAAAATCAGAAAAGTCGTCTGAAAAGTTGTTGCAAATATTTAACAGTTAATTTTTTTAGGCATAAAATATTTTCCCCATTTTTTTAAAACATGTTTTCTGAATTTCACTTTTTTGTAAATCTTTACTTCATAAGTATTGCTATTCTATTAAAATATTTTTTATACGTCTTGGAACGTTATTGCTTTTCAGGGAAAAGTGAAGCATGATCTTATCCTTTTTTACCATTTTCAGATACGATTTTTAGCAAAAAAAAAAAAAAAAAAAAACCACCATAGAGATTTTTTTCTAAATTTCTCGAATTTAAAAGTCATTTGAAAGACAGTTTAATTCATTATTTAAAACTCCGTTTTCAATTATCTCCAATCTTATATAAAAAAAACTAAAGTGGTTTCTCAAATTAAATCTTTAAAATATTTATAATATTCTTGGAAGAGGCGTGCGTAAAAAAGAAAAAATCCCAACCCGGAAAATATAAATTAGTAATTTAACTCCAGAAGAAAAAATAAAGAAATACGCAACTGGTGGAAATTCATCATTAAAAAAAATAATTAAAAAAAAAAACACTCAGAATTTAATCATTCAAAGCAACTTTAAATTTGATTTTTCAAATTAACTCAGAGCATTAAGCTCTGATATATATATTTTAAATGTTAATTTTTTATTTAAAATAACTTTCTTATTTAAAGGAATTAATAAAGCATATTTAACCTCTTCGGTTCCTGGGTACCGACATGGGTACATCCGTTTTGTCACATTTTATTAATGATACTCAAATATAAATGCAATTTCGATATAAGAATAATATGTTTCGAATTCTAAGACACGAGCTAATGAAAATAAAACAAAAATCTCGCTCTGAAGTCAAACTAGAGAATAAATAATTCAGTAATAATTAATAATACTGCATTAATACTCAGTACCGAAGAGGTTAAAGCGTAAAATATTCGAACCAAGCTTATAATTTAAAACAAAACACTGAAATAATATACCCTTTCGGATACTTTTACTATTAGTGCTCCTTTCTTTTCAAGCATGCAATATCCAGAAACATTAAAAATAATCCTATAACATTGAGAAAGATCAATAGATATATTAAATCATAAATTCCTTTTAATTCGCTCTTATGTGAAACTTTTCATGCATGTAAATGAAAAGGGAAACTATATTTTTCTTTAGAATTAAATTATTTATTATTAAAAAACGACGTCGAAATATTTATATTACTTTGTAATTTAAGATTTTGAAATTCTATCGACTAATAAGGCTTGCACTCCTTATACCTTTGCCATGTTATTATTTTATGTTTGAAATATATTCTAAAAGTTTTTGAAAGAACATGTCATAACACTAAGAAATCATTAAAGTCTAAGAATCTTTCATGAATAAATGTGAAAAGAAAAAATTTATACTATATTTAAAGAAATAATAATAAATTCGAATTGCTAAATTAGTGTGAATATGCTTGCAAATCAAAGTAAAATTCTTTTTAAAATATTTTTATCTGCAGCAATTTTAATATGATTTCTAAAAATGGGAATATATGGTCTAGTCGGTTAACGGTATAGAACAGACTAGAAACATTTATGTAACTTTGTTATAATAGAAATTTTAATGCTTGCTTATTGCAAACGTGAAAATTGATTCTAATGCCATCTTTCAATATTAAATAGGCTTAGTAAATAACAATGCCGTATCATTTCTGACAATGGATGAGTAGACGCGTGGTATTAACATACTATTAACAACCAAAAGAGAAAGTAGGACGTCGTTAAACAGCCATAAGTCAAAGACCATTACATGTGAGAATTGCTAAAATCAAAAACAATAACAAGTTTCATATTAGAACAGATAGCGACTTCAAGTTGAGAACGATTCCGTAGTTAAAATCAAAAGCATTTGCGTTATGCGATTTGTTTTATGCAATCCCAGACAATACCATCCATTTCGGAATTTTAAAGTAGTGAATAATCTACACCAGGGTTATCCAACGTGGCACCCGCGGGCGTCATGCCACTCTTCGACAGTTTATAGGTCGCCTTTTTGAATAATATCTTTTAGAAGGAGTTATTTTAATTAAAAATCAGTTTTAAAATATGTTTATCTTTTCTTCAATTATTATTGTCCCACATGATTTTTTTCATTGTATATGCAGTTAATTTTTCGGCTTCTTTATCTATAAACATTTTGACAGTTCTTTATCTCAGGAAAATGTAATTCTAAATTTACATTTTCTGCAATATCTTTACATCGAGCTCTGCATAGTAAGAGGCTTTGTGGCTAGTATTGATCAGTATCTGTTCATCTTATATGACATATTCATATCGTTACTCCATACCGCGGTTATCTTTACGACCTCCTTTTTACTTACCCATCATACGTAGTATAGGGTAAGTCTTGCAATCGTTTTGAAAATCGAAAAAAAAATTTTTGACGGATTTACATGTTTTAGATAGTGGAGATTCTGAAAAACATATTTTTAGAAAAAAATTTTTGCCGTCCGTCTGTCTGTCTGTCTGTCTCTCTGTAAACGCTATATCTCCCGAACAAATTAAGATAGAGACTTGAAATTTTGTATGTAGTTAGTATGTAAGAATGGAACGAACCCTATTTAATATCAGCAACCTCGATTATCCGGAACTATTTTTTTCGGACTCTCGAAAAATTCGTTCTGATGAAAGGTACATAAAAATTTTCGAATTTTTTTATTCTAAGGAATGGACGTAAAAGGCAATAAAATAACACACATTTTTCATATAGAACGAAGTCGATCGGATTATTAGTTGCCGAGATATTTGTAATCTTGTTTTCCACATTCTTCGATTTTTCATGACCCTGTATTTCATTCAAATTTCAATTCAGAAGTATATTTTAATTGGAAATGAGACGCTTAATCCGATGCAGTTAATTGTTAGTTAATAGAGTTATTATTTTTGGAGTTATAAGGATGTTTCTTTTACGCAGTTCGGTACTACTTGAGTAGTTTGGCGTTTTATATAATTTGTCGAAATTCGTACATCAGCAGTTCTTTAATATAGCATTACTATGTTTATTAACAATATTTAAATTTTTTTAATGAATTGCAATGCATTGTATAAATAGTTTCACATGTTTTATTTTCATATACATATCCATGATGGGTAAGTATTACTGTGGCCCCCAACGACTAGTTTATAAAGAAAATTTGAATTTATACCAGAAATTGTGACTAATAATTTGTTATTTAAGAAAGCATTAAACTGTTGCACATAACTTCACCTCACCAGTTAACAGCGGAAATTCCAGGACTAGTTAAAACTCAATCCGCATATTAACCCCCGAGCGTCTTGAGGGCTTTCCCGCATTTTCATAAAAATGTTTATAAAAAAATTCCTAACTAAAATTTTCTTTTCCTATTTTATTTCTAAAATACACTTCATGCCCCTTTATTTGACAGACATCTTGAAGTATAGTTCTGTTAAAAATATTTTTGTCTACGGAATATTTTTTTGTGGGGGGGGGGGCAAAAAATATGAACAAACCGCTCAGAGTACAAATGCAATTGGCATTCCATGTCATATTATGGCAAAAGAACCTACAAACATCCAATTTAGGCGTTGACTGGTAAATTTATTATTTTGTTTTTCTGCTGTTCGTCCTCCACATTTTTCTCGCGCAGAAAAACACAATGATGAACCTACTGATCAACCACGAAAATCGGGTCCGTCAGTTGTTACAAAGATATGATTTGGCAACCAGATGTACTTTAATATGCTACTCCAGTTGCGTTAAATTCTGAAATTTCCAAAGCTAACTAGATGTGGTGACGGTCCATACAGCCAGCCACCTCCCGATCCAGAAAGAGAAATATTTTAGAGTCACTTACTTAAAGCAATATTTATAACAATATTCTCAATCAATAAAATTTTATCAGTAGTTATACTGATGTTTAGAAATGTTCTGTAATTAGGAAATCTTTTTAGACAAATGACATTACAAAAGACCTGTTTGCCCAAAGATATGAGACTTGCATCCTTAAAAAAACTACACTGCCATCACCAGTCCAATAACATTTTAAATGCTCTTACATGATGATTTTAAATTATATATGATCGCGCTATACAAATACTAATATTTAATGTATTTTCCAATGAATAGGCGGGATATTGCGTTAAAAGAGAAGACACTCAAAGTTCAGATTTTGTCACTTGTCGTCAAAGAACAAAATTATATAGAGATTTCTGTCCTTCGAGAATATGAAAATTGCTTTATTCTTGCATCGGTGCATAGATTTTGCATAGTCAGTAAAGTAGGACTTTAATAGCTTTTTAATAGCTTCATTTACAAGCAATCTTAACAATGTATATGTTTTTATCTTTTTAAAGAATTTTAATAGTAACATATATGGCAATAATACAAACAGAATAAAAAAACCAACTTTTTTTTCACTTTAACCCATTTTTTTACTCCGAATACTTAATAGTTAAACTTTAGATTTTTTGTAACATGAAGTGACAAAATATTTTATGAATTATTGTATGACAATGCAACCGATCAATACAATTTTTATGCAAAAATTTATCTTTATTTTCTTTGATTTAAAGCATATTTGAAAATTTTTTTGATAAATTATTTGTTATTAAAACTCGTATCAAAATTTTTATGTTACCCTACTACTAGCGAAACGTAAAAAATGTGATTTACTAAAATGTAAACTTGTCAGACATGTAATGCATATGATAATACTGAATTTATTAAATATTTGAAAATATCGTAAACTTACGTTCCATTAAGAGATCTCTGTAGTTATTTCAAAATTTTTTAAATAGTTGCATTATTTCAAACAATATGAAGGCAAACAAAAATTTAAATTGATGTATATACTCCAAAATTAATCAACGTTTATGTTATGACGTGAAATAAAAATTTAAGTACTGAGAATAAATGTAACTATAATGAAATTTGAGAAATTTCATTCCAAGGATTAATATATATATATTTAAAACACACATAAATGACTTCAAAAAACTACCATGTTTATATATTTTGTTGTTGTTGTTGTTGTTGTTTTTGTGACTTTTGGATATTTATTTCTGACGCTGTTTATAATTTTAATATAAAATTTTTAAGAAATGTGCATACAAAATAATTGTACAACATGCTGAAATCATTTATAAAATTAAAAGATTTTCTAGCAAGTTAGATAGTTAAATAAGCATTCGTACTTTTAATATACACGGAAACATTTAATATACACTTCACATTAGTTTTCATATAATTTTAAATATTTGCAGTCCCAAAAAATAATAGAAGTTGTTGCTTCATCTATACTAATAAAAGCTCTGTCTGTCTGTGTGTCGGCGATGGCTAGCAAAATCTACAGCACGTACGAAGCTCAAAAATTTTTTGAGAGTAGCCCAATGTCTCTCCTGATGCACCTGAAGCTCAGAATTTCAAAATTCTATTTATTAGCTGAGTAATTAATTAAATTCCAAAGCTCACTCTCATAAAAATCGCCTTTTTTCGCTTTTTTTCCATTTCATTTTCTTATGGTTGATTGGTTGCATAAAATTTCCGCAGAAATAATTTAAAAAGCTGGGACAGACCTTTAAAATTCATAGACTGGCAAACTGTCAGTTTTTCATTGCTCATTTTGAGTATTTTTAGAGCTTAATATTACTTGTTTTTAAAACCGATTTTTCACACAGTCAGTGGCTACGTATTTCATACAATGCATTTCTGCATGTAACGAGTTAATGATAAAATCATACAAATTTCAAGTTCGTTTAATATTGTTAATACGGACCCGGGCAACGCCGGGCGGATCAGCTAGTTGTAAATAAATGTGCACAAATGCATTAAACGTTTTTCATTCGTATATGATGGTGTCACAACCATTGCAGATTAAGTCCATTTTGGAAAGATTATGAAATAATCCACTTTGAAGGTGCATAAAATCTCATTTATACATTCCCAAAGTAAACCCAGTCTATAAACAGTTAACACACATAATAAAATACGTGGAAACAGATTTGATTTCCAGTGAAGTGAATAAAATAAGTTTGATTCTAATGAGCTATCTCAAATATTTTTTTTCAAAATCGACTTGGCCAACTACGGTTGTGAACTGCTTACTCAACCCTATTTTCCAAATTTTCAAGTCCAATAATAAAGATATATTATTCCAACATTAAAACTTCCATTATTATAGATGGAAAGAAAAGAATGAATATTTTTTAATCAGCATTATTTGGCATTTTCCAAATAACAAGTTTTGAGCTTTATACCGAAAATAAAATAAATTTATCAATAAGACATTTTGAAGATATTTCGAGTTGTAATAAATTTATACTTTGAAAAATAAGTATATGCGCAATCTTTAATATATTTATATATGACTAAAGATTTCAGCGATCAACAGACATGAATTTATACTGCAACATTAGTAATAATAGTTCTCTCTAAGTATACGATACATAATATTTCAAAGAACATGGCGAAAGCTATTTTCCAAAGTATTAATGCTCATAAATATTTTATCATGTAAATTTAATAAAATATTTACTATATGGAATAAATTCTCGTTTTAGAATATCAGTCTGATTAGTATTTCTCTGATCTGTATTATTATAATTAATAACAAAGCTATTTTGCAAGTATTACCATAAAGTTTTTATTTGTAGTAATCGCAAAAAAAGTACATTTCAGGTATTAGCTTCCTTTTTAAAAGACACGATATTATCATGCTTTTAACATTATTAACATTTAACGGTCTACTAATCTTTCAAGTTTAGTTAATGGTAGGCTCAAATAAGTAAAAGAGTATCAGAAAAAAAAGATAGAGAAACAGAGAAGAAGAGGAAGCAAAAGTCATTCTGTGGCTGCATTGCTAGTGGATTATATTTTTAAAGCAGAACATCATTCATATATATATATATATATATATGTATGTGTGTGGGAGTGACTCTTACTCCCAACGCCCGGCTGGTATAAGTCCCATATCCCATTACAGTGCCCGGCTGCTATATATCTCACGCAGCTAGATGAAAGGCGTGGCTTAGGACTGACACTTAGGAACTGAAGTGAAGACAACGTAAGTAGAACGACGGTTGTCTCTTGGAGAGAACGACGTAGAATTCGCATACCATGGAACGTTAAATTAAGATATTTGAAATGTCTGTAATTTCTTTGTAAATAGCTTCGGTAAATAATATTCTTTTTTGTAGATATTTAATGGCTAATATATATATAAGTTCTAACATTTTAACGGTGTAAGAATAGAATTTATGTCTCTCAGTTTACTTATAATTTCAAGAAATTCTCATTCTATATATATATATATATATATATATTATGGGTTTCGGCCAAAACCTAGAATAGCGAAATAAATATGTTAAAGTAAAATAAAAAGAATTAACCCGATACTAGTCACGTTTGGTCTATTTGCCGCCCTTCCCACCAGATCGAAAACAGAGGGGAATTTTCGAAATGGCCGTAGGCCGTACGGAACTAAATATAAGTCAAGGAGGTTCTTCAAACACTCAGAGATATACGCAGAAGGTATTGGAACACCAAGTTAGAATTCTCAGGGGTGCTATTGGCACACAGTTTTTACTAATGAGAGGTGATGGTTGGCCATATTGAGCATGTGTGGTGTCAGTATATTTGTAAACACAAGATATCACTGGAATGAATGTGCCATCTAATTCATACGACTGTAATTCGAGTGAGCATATTTCGCATGCCTTAGGTGGACGACTTTCAGTGTCTCGAATTCTTGTTCGGATTCTCCAATAGGTTAAAAGTTAAAATTAAACTTTTAATTTAGTTTAAGTGGTGAACATTTGTACGAGGCTTGATCAACATTTTGGTAAACTCTATTAAATCATAGTGTGAAGAATGCATATTTGTCATATATAACTATACACTATATAAACGAAAAAAAAAGTCCACAAGAGATAACTTACTTTTTCCATTATTATTAAATTATCATAAACTTAGTTTTAATTTCAATATTTTGAGAATAATCAACTGCCAAACGTTTTTATGCTGACTAACGCTTTTCATTAAACTTTTGTTAATATTTTTTCATTAAATAACAATGGCGTTTTATTTCAGTCATTATTTATTAATTTTGGTGACTATTGTATTATGATACACATTATAAAATATAATTAATGAAGTAATCGAGCATACATTAATTATTTTTCTTATTCTAAAAAAGTTTTTAAGTATTTTGAACTCAAAATTCATCACTTGTGACTATCGGCAATTCTAATTTTTCAGGTAAGGAAGAATCCCTTTAGAAAGTTTCTTTACCGTTACCTCGTACCTTAAATAAATTAAAAGTGTGCTTGTTATTTCATTATTACGATCATTTATCTGAAAAGTGTGAATTTTATTAATATAATAACATAAACATTCGCAAGGAAACTATAAGTTGCATTCTAATAAGAACCTTGACAATCCATCATTTATGCATAAAACTTCAGCATTTTTTTTACAACATTTTGAAAATTCAGCTGTCTTACTTTAAATAAAACAAAACTTCTTGAAACTTTTAAAATGTTGAAAAATACATTAAAACTTAAGAATTACGATTTGATAGTAACTTTTTGAAATTTAACTTTATTCTTTTACGATTTGCATTGGATAATTAATTTTAATTTTGAACTTGGCTTGGCTGGCACCGACTTCAAAAAATCAAATTAATCTACATAAATATAATAATACGCATGATAAATACTACGCTCTTAATTTAATTTCTTAATACTATTCTGTAAAAAAAATATTTTTCACTTTGCAGTAGCTTTTGAAGTCGGTTCAATTTTTGGTAGAAAAGTTTATTTTTCTCTTTTTAGTTAAAAGTTAACGATTTTTTTAAGTTAGTTAATAAAAATTATAATACGGGAAATATCACTGTAAACCATACACGTATGTCAGGAGTGGGGGTCGAACCCACGATCTCTTTCAAGAACCAGAAATCAAATCTGCTGTCTTACACCGCTCAGCCACCTGACTGCACTCCATTCGGCGAGCTTAGTCATCGTCCATGTTATTTTTAGTTTGCGAGAAACCACTAATTTTATTCGTTTTTACTTAATTACTAAAAAAGTACTGAACCAATTTTAATGAAACTGAAGAAGTACCAATGGAAGGGTAGCCTCTTTCATTTAACACAAAAAAACAAATTAATCGGTTGGATAGTTTCGGAGTAATCGGTGAACATACATAAAAAAAAAATACATTCGCGCCGAATTGATAACATCCTCTCCTTTTTTTAAGTCACTTAAAAAATATCTAACACGGAAATTTTTTGTTTGTATACTATACACATATGTCAGGAGTGAGGTTCGAACCGACACTCTCTTTCAAAACCAGAGATTAAATCTGGTGCCTTAGACCGCTCGGCTGTCCGGACTTCATTCTCTTTAGAGAACTTATTCAATGTCATGTTACTTTTTGCAAGTCTATTCTCCTTTTTGAGTACTCTTTCACTGATAAAGTATTGAGTTAATAAAAAATCTCTGATACTCTGTGGTAACGGTTAAATACAAAATATTCCTAATAGTATAATTAGTATTTAACTTTTTAAATATATATTTAAAAACTATAATACGGAAATGTTATTGTATACACGTATGTCAGGAGTGGGGTTCGAACCCACGCAGCCTTTCGAAAACCAGATCTTAAATCAAGCGCCTTAGACCGCTCGGCCATCCCGGTATCGGTAAGTTTATTCGACATCCATATTACTACTGATTTGCGATAAATCACTAATTTTATTAGTTTTTGCCTAATTACTAAAAAAGTACTGAACCAATTTCTATGAAACGAAAGTGGTACCAATTCGAGAGCAAGCTCTCTCGTTTAACACCAAAATCAAGATAATTGGTTGGATAGTTTCGGAGTAATCGGTGAACATACATAATAAAAAAAAAATACATACACGTCGAATTGATAACCTCCTCTCCTTTTTGGAAGTCGGTTAAAAATAGTAGGGAAAGTAGCCATATTTGTACTGCTATTCCAAATGGACCACTGCAATTTTGCCGTAAATTGCAGAAAAAGACACCAACCATTAAATTTCTACTCATTAAAATGAGGTTAGAAGAAGCGCCCAAGTTCTATGTATTTTTTTTTTTTTTTTTTTTTTTTTTTTTTTTTTTAAGCAATAAGAAAGACTTCTAAAACTAGTTGTTTGTCCTAATATTTCCTACTAAACATAAGAGAATATTTTAAAACTAAGGCAAATTATCATTTGTTCATATACATACATAAGTTGACGCGTTTAGTGCGCATATTTTTCTAGCAAATATGGCTGCTTTCGTTTTTTTTTTTTTTCTTTATTTTATTTACTTATTTATTTAATTATTTATTTATTGGATTATCTATTTAAAAATTCGCGCACCTGCATGAATTTGAGGAGCCTGAGTTGTTTAAATTGGACAAGATATGTGACCAAAAAATAAGAGTTTCGAGGGCTTTAGACTTTGTATTTTTTTAATATTTTACTATGGATTATTATCTCCATAAAAGTTTTTGAATATTTTAATTTATTTTTTTTTCATCTGTATCAATTTCTTTATCCATTTTAGTCCAATATAATCATAAAAATATTTAGGCGAATAATTCAATTGGAAAGAAAATCATGAAAGGGAAGCTTTTAAGCAGTAAGATGAAGAATATTTCTGGTTCAAAAAAAAGTCTAATAATTCAGAATCTTAAAAAAAATACGACAGTGATGATTGGTTTTACCTAATTTGTAAGAAAAACGAAGGAGCAAACACGATTCAATGCTAAGATTGCCAAATATGGTTCCAAATCATGTGTGCTCGAATAAAAATGACCAAAGGATATTCATGTGTAGCCATGCTTTACTACTTACATGACATTTCATATAAATGGCAATTAATTCTATAACTTCTATTATTAATTACTTATAAATTTAATCATTATTTTTAATACGTTTTGATGTTAAATGATTATTCTCACTTTCAGGTATTTGATTCCATTATATTTCAATAATGCTGTTTTCATTATTTGCAAACGTTTCTGTAAATAAAATTATTTATAATCCTTTTCATCAAAATAGTCTCGCACTGGATGTTGAATGCAGACATAACTCAGAACATAAGATAAAAACAGTTTATTTAAAACGATTAGGGCTCAAGGGACGTGGAGCAGTTCTTTAATTTTAACAACTGAAACAATACTAAAAGATTAAACTCATACTCACAGCTCCGGCACTAACTCAATCGGGGCACTTCATATTACTGTTCCTTTAACGTCAGCTAAGCTGCTAGATAAAACTTTATTAGACAGCCCGTGGCTGTATAGATATTCTTTATTAACTTTGAGATAATTAACGTAATTACTATTAACTTCTTACCACCGGCCAACTTCTCGACTCGAATTCCAAAACTCCTTGTCAACTCGCTGGAAGCTCGCTAATCCTTGATATCACTCGCTCTAGATTCACTACTAGCTGTCCAATGCCGCTAGACACACTTCGGTAGACGCCACCAGCTGGCTAATGCCGTTAGACACACTTCGTTAGACGCCACTAGCTGGCTAATGCAGCTAGACACACTACACACACTCAAACTCCAAGCTTTTATATGCTGCAAACTGAGATACTACAAATTTACATATTACTTCTAACCGCGACATAACTGTAGAATCCGAGAAAGACACACACGCTCTAGGAAGTTAAAGTAAAAGAGAGGATAGATGTCGCTTTCACGCTTACACATGTTAAATCATTGACGTCACGATCTCAAAAATGCTAGAGTGCCTTTATTACAGAGGTCACTCTCTTACAATTTTAGGAAATTGTAACTTAGGCGATCAGTCGCTGAATTCGATCCACTTTTAACATTTTTAAGCTATTGCATAGCTTTTATCGCGGGCTTTGAGCGCTGTGACCGAATCCAAAAATTCCGTAACGCGAGAAATCCTAACACATCGGTAAAGAAAAAACCTAACATTCGGCTAACGTCGTTTCCGTTCGGAAAACTTCGGGAACGGTATCCTTCGGCAGACTTCGGCAGACATTGACGTGGTATTTTTCAGATATTAGGATATCAAATCTCAAACTTATGTTTCTTATGGTCTAATTTTCATAGCACGGCCAAATTTTGTTTGGTAATTTATTATGAGACAGTCTTTATTTTGGTGACAGGAGACCCCTCCACCGTGAGGGTCAAAAAATTTTAAATGCTTATAACTCGCGATCTAATTTTCGTAGCGCGGCCAAATTTTGTTTGGAAATTTATTATGAGACAGTGTTAATTTTTGGGGACATTAGACCCCCCACGGTGAGGGTCGAAAAATTTAAAATGCTTATAACTCACGATCTAATTTTCGTAGCGCGGCCAAATTTTAATTGGTAATTTAATATGAGACTGTTAATTTTTGGTGACAGGAACCCCCATGGTGAGGGTCGAAAAATTTAAAATGCTTATAACTCGCGATCTAATTTTCGTAGCGCGGCCAAATATTGTTTGGTAATTTATTATGAGACAGTGTTAATTTTTGGTGACAGGAGACCCCCACGGTGAGGGTAGAAAAACTTAAAATGCTTATAACTCGCGATCTAATTTTCGTAGCGCGGCCAAATTTTGTTTGGTAATTTTTTATGAGTCAGTGTTAATTTTTGGTGACAGGAGACCCCCCACGGTGAGGGTTGAAAAATTTAAAATGCTTATAACTCGCGATCTAATTTTCGTAACGCGGCCAAATTTTGTTTGGTAATTTATAATGAGACAGTGTTAATTTTTGGTGACAGGAGACACCCCACGGTGAGGGTCGAAAAATTTAAAAAGCTTATAAATCGCTATCTGATTTTGGTAGCTTGGCAAAATTTTGTTTGGTAATTTTTTATGAGTCATTGTTAATTTTTGGTGACAGGAGACCCCCCCACGGTGAGGATCGAAAAAATTAAAATGCGCATAACTCGCGATCTAATTTTCGTAGCACGGCCAAATTTTGTTTGGTAATTTATTATGAGGCATTGTTAATTGTTGGTGACAGAAGACACCCCACGGTGAGGGTCGAAAAATTAAAAATGCTTATAACTCGCGATCTAATTTTCGTAGCGCGGCCAAATTTTGTTTGGTAATTTATTATGAGGCAGTGTTAATTTTTGGGGACATTAGACCCCCTACGGTGAGGGTCGAAAAATTAAAAATGCTTATAACTCGCGATCTAATTTTCGTAGCACGGCCAAATTTTGTTTGGTAATTTATTATGAAACAGTGTTGATTTTTGGGGACATTAGACCCCCCACGGTGAGGGTCGAAAAATTTAAAATGCTTATAACTCGCGATCTAATTTTCGTAGCGCGGCCAAATTTTGTTTGGTAATTTATTATGAGACAGTGTTAATTTTTCGTGACAGGAGACCCCCCCCCCACGGTGAGGGTCGAAAAATTTTAAATGCTTATAACTCACGATCTAATTTTCGTAGCGCGGCCAAATTTTGTTTGGTAATTTATTATGAGATATTGTTAATTTTTGGTGACAGGAGACCCCCACCGTGAGGGTCGAAAAATTTAAAATGCTTATAACTCGCGATCTAATTTTCGTAGAGCGACCAAATTTTGTTTGGTAATTTATTAAGCTATTACATAGATATTATCGCGGGCTTTGAGCGCGGCGACCGAATCTAGGATTTCCGTAACGAGAAAAAATCCTAACATTCCGGCTAACGACGTTTCAGTTTGGCAGACTTCGGCACGGTATCCTTCGATAGACTTCAGCAGACATTGACGCGGTATTTTTGCATAAGTTGATAAAAAATGCTATGCAATAGGTTTACCGCGGCAGTCCCCGAGTGCCACACATATTTTTTTCCAAATTACAATAAAACTAAATTTTTTCAAAAAGAAATTCTTCTAAATATTTCTTTAGCTAGTAAATGAATATAATGACAACTTGTAGTGATATTTTGCATTTATTTGAAAATTAATGTGAGAAACACCTCGAAATAAGTAAAATGATTGAAATTCGGTAACTCTCTTCTAACATATACATTCAAATTAACTATCTTTTGCTTATCTAACATGTATAAATTCTGTTACGCATCTGTTTGTTTGTTTGTGTTTATGTTAGCCAATTATCTACACTTAGGATATCGACCCTTAAATGGGGTGGTCCTCCGCGGGGTCTTTCTAAGGGAATCTAACCCTTATTCACGCAAGCAAATCGAAGGTTTGAAGAAAAACACGGAAAACTCCGAACTGTTAGACCGAAATCGTTCATTGGATTTGAACCCAGCACTAGCAGCTGTTATGCATCTGAAAATGTTTAGTTGAGAATTGATAGAATCCAATAAGCCGATATTAATGATAAGGCAAAACTTATTTACACATTGTAAAAACTGCGTTGTAACGTTTCTGAAAATTACTTGCAGTAAAAGAAATTTTGTTTAAAAATTCATTCTTTAAATTTCTAGTTTTTTACTGATTTCATTGTCTTCTTAATTTAACAGAACGTTTTCTGAATCGCGTATATCGCTGAAAAGATTATATTGCATTTTCTTAAACTTTAAGAAACATAAGAGATCCATAAAAAAAAAACTTTTTTACACTGTGTATAAATAATTTTTATAGGCAAAACAATTATCTTTCAACTTAACATAATTTATCAAGTTTGTTTTACATTTAATAACAAGGTATAAACGTATAGATATTTAAATAAAAACGCATATTTTCAGCTTTTAAATTCCGGATTTTTAATCTTTATCGCTTTTTCTGTTCGTTTTTTCTCATTGTAGTGTTCGAGGCAATAACGATTTGTAAGCAAACAGGATATCTAGAATCAATTTACGAAAATTTTAGAAAAAAAATGACTGAAGATACTTTTCAAATGAATTTACAGAATTATTAGAATATTCCAGAACATTACTAGCATATTAAGAGAATATACTATTAATAGAATGCATTTAATATCTAGAATAACATTCTTGAAAAATTAAGTAAAAAAACTGAACATGCTTCTCAAATGTATTTACAGAAGTTTACAACAGTTTCGGTGGAATCTAATTTTTACCTTTGTTATAAACTTAAAAAAAAAATTATGAGCAGTGAAACATTACTCTGTTTCTAATATCATAATAAAACAATGATTTTTCTAAAAAATAACTTCGATATTTAATAGCAATAGTAAATTATCCGAAAAAATAAAAATATAATTTAGAAAATCATTGTTTCAATGACACATATTTCATTTAAACATATTTAACACAATATCCAATTTAATAAAAAATTAAATTTTCAAACATCCAAAATAAAATAAAGTTTTGGGAAAAAAGTTATTCCTGTAAAATATATATTTATTCATTTCAATAATTAAAAATACAAATTTATAAATATAAAATACGTACTATGATCTGTAAAAAAAATATCGAATTACTTGCACTTTTTTACCAACCAACCTTTCAGAATTTTTCTCCCCTTCCAGATATTCGTTAATGTATTTAGAATATTCTCGTTGTTTTCATTTGTTATATTAAGGATAAGGTTTGACGTGTTTTCCAACTTCACCAGTTTCCAGTTTTTAATGCAATTTTTATTAAATTTCAGGCGTATTTTTATTTATTCCGACCGTCAAGTGATCTCGGGAAAAAGTGTAATAACATCTTAATAATTTAGATACTTACAACAACCATTGAAATTTCTTTCCTTTCTTTTCCAGCATTCTAGTATCATATAATCTCTTTTCAGAATTCACCATATGCCCAATTTAAAATTATTGATTTCTTGTTTATTTACGCTGTCCGTATGAAAATCATGTATTTATCATACACATATTGCTTATGATATCTACGATATTTACCAACAAATTTATTTGATTAGCACAACGTTAGATATGAACATTTACCATTTTACATCATTAATATAATGATAAAGTACTTTTGTTTTTTCTTATCCAGGAAAAATACTCCTCCACTAATGCCTTGCATAGAAAACAAACCGCGTTTTCCCGTATAAAATTCTTATAATCATATCTAAACGTTGTTCATTTTTCTCCCAAATATGTTATGGAACTAACAAAATACGTGTAAAAGGGACCTCTGCAAGAATTGCAATCACCTTATATCTAAATAAGTTTTAATTATAAAATTGAAAACACATATTGAGAAAGATTTATTTTATCAATTAAAATTATTAAAAATGTGTACAGTAATATAAAGTTTTTTTAATTTATTTCTAATGATAATACTATTTTTCCCTCCCATCCAGGAAAAATACCTATTTAAGTATTAGATGGAGAACCAATCAAGTCCTCCCGTGTAAAATTCTTCTAACCATGTGTAGACGTTGCTTATTTTTCTCCCAGGTCTGTTAATGAAAATCAGTTTATGCTAATGGAAATCATTAACATTCTTCCATAAAAAATATATTCTTTCCTCTTGCATTAAATGATTGATAAACCAAAATCATAAAAATTCTATTTACAAACTTGATGGAGCATACAAAAAATAATTAAATATTCTTATCATCTATCATTCATTCCGCATAGATTCTACCTGGGGTCTGATGTTGAATTTCTTTTACTTTTTTCCAATTGTTATCTAATTAAGTATCACTAATCGTGCTTATCTAAATTTAATTAGTTTTCAGCTGTAGCATTTGTATACAAAATAAAAATCTAATCTCCATAGACAAAACGCAATTTGATCTTCGACTTGGTCAATTAAGCATGTTTCTTTCTAGATTTTCTTGAACTTTCGTTAAACTATAGCAATCAGTCTTTATTTTTGTTTCTTTAGATTCTTTCTTTTGTTTTCGTATCCAAAATAGTTTTCACAATTATTTAAGAGATGGGGAAATATATTGGAAACCTACAAAAAAGATTTTATTTTATCCGTACGTATCAATCCACGTTTGTAAATCTACATATCGTTTAAAAGAATTAATGAAAATTAGCACACTATATAATTGAGATGAAATTTACATTGTAAATATGATACTTTAGTCAAGTTTATGATTTGATTTTTATTATTAAAATATATAACTCTTTAAGCGGGTCCGGGACACATTTTAAAATATTTTAAAATATCTTTTTATTGTTATTGAGTTAAAAGTTTAGATTTTTTGCGATGGTTATCCATAGCATTTGTAAACAAAATCACATAAAAAATTCTCATTTTTTTATTTAAAAAATTAAAACTATTAAATATTTGTGAAGTAAATAAAAACTATTATAACTCAAAATATTATTTATAAATTTCAAATTTTATATGTTTTAATAAACAAAAATATCTACATTTTAATTTTGATTCACTATTTTTAAAAATAATAATTAAAAAATATTTACATTAAATGCAACTTTAAAAATGCAACTTTAATTTTAAAAACCATATTTTCAAAAATAAATGTTTTATTATTATTATTATTATTTGCATGTTCTAAGATTAAAACATTTATCTAAAACGGTTCTTGATTTATAGCAATTTAAATCCAATAGTTGGTCAAAAAAATCCCACCATGAAGAAAAATGCATTTTTTCAAGAAAACATTTCCTGTCAAACATTGCTTGAGATTTTTTTTTTTTTTTTAACAAACTAAATTGAAAAAATTAATAATGATTCCTCTTCTCTTTAAAATAAAAACATAATTTAAACGTCAATTTAAGCATTAAAAACAGAAAAAAAAATTAATGCAATAAAAGCATTTTTTTGGAAAATTTGATGAATTTTGAGTCTTGGATTCCCTTAATGCCTTGTTTTTCTTTTTTTTAAATTATGTACATAGAGTTTTTATTTAAAACCAGCACATGTGCATTGATCATCCTGGTGGTGGTGCATCCTGCTGATTTACTCAAAAATATGTTTTACTTGTTCACGTGTTACACTGGTGATTCATTCACAAGACAAAATTCACCCATAAATCTTAATAGTCCTAATTTTTCTTTACATTTTTTACTACTATTTTACCACGTTAAGTGTCATTTGTACTGTCGACTGGGCACAATTCATTTTTATTAGATTTCCGTGTGTGCCGCCAGCCGTGTGGTTACATATTATTTTAATTATTACCTTTTTATTCATGGCACTTAGATAATATTGTTTTTTGATGTACCCTATATATGTGGCTTCCGGTAATAACCAGATAAAGCACATGTTTATTATTTTGAGTAATTAACGTTTAAAGCTTTCAAAAATGTCTTTTTATCATTACTTTTATAAAAGAGATTAGAACCTATTAATTTTCACCACATTCAATTAGGTTATAAGTACCTCTTTTTGCCAAAATAGTATATACAGATGTTTTTTATTAATTATTATAATAATTAATTATAATTAATTATTATTAATTACTATAAGTTTTTATTAGTTATTGTAATTGAATGTAGTGAAAGTATAAAATTCTAATCTATTTTATAAAACTAATGATAAAATGAAATTTTTGAAAACTTTAAACGTTAAATACTCAAAATATTAAAAATGAGCCTTACCTGGTTATTACCGAACACCACAGAATTATAGACGGTTTAAAGAAATAAATAGAAATCTTATCTGGTTATTATCGTTATTTTATGCACTTACCCTAACTGTTTTTTCAATTTTTAAATGAAAATTTACAGTCGCCCTCTGAGGAGAAGTATTCATATTTAATTTTTCAATACTATGTCAGATAAAACTACTCTTTTAAAGATACATTTTCCCAAATTATCTCAATTTTTTCAAAAGTGTGCCTTACTTGGTTATTACCGGAAGTCAGAGATATATTACCGGGTGTTTTGCTGTGTAAAGGGACGCAGAACATATATTTCACAAATACGTATTAGACATTTTAGTAAATGTCATTGATTTAGTAAATGCCACTGAACAAATTAGTTAACTTCTGTGTCTCTTGTTTGCACAGCTAGTACTCTTTATGTTTATTCAAAATTGTCAAATGGCACAAACTGCCTTTTTTAATAAAATTTTCATTTTATAATGCATGTGAAAAGAACATTACTCTCACAGAACGACAATTATTTTTCTAAACTTCTTTTAATAACCTGTAATATTTCACATCTCTTCATTTTATTGCTTTGAAAAATAATTCTGAAAAACACAAAAAAATTATTAAATTTTTAAATTGTTAAATAAGTTTATAAAAAGTATGAAAAAAATGCATTCCTATTATAATGTATACTTAACCATCAATCCTAAAATTTTTCTCTAAGAAATACTATTTCATTCTGGTGACAAAATGAATGCCATTTTCAAAAAGTAGCGTTACGTTACAATAGTCAACCATAAAACAAAGCAGACGCGAAATACTGAATATGAGGTAATGCTCATAATCATGAATGCATTAAAAAAAAAAAAAAAAAAAAAAAAAAAAAAAAAAAAAAAAAAAAAAACCCTAAGCACTGCAGATTTATAATTTTTATACTTTCGTATAGGGACAGAAAGTACTCTTTTGCAATTTGTTTGCGAATTGTATGTCAATTTAGTTTTGAGATATTGATTTTCCATGTAAATTTTTAATACAATTTTTGTAATGGTGGCTACAAAATTTTTCCATTTCTATAGAAATTACAGGAAAAATAATTGGGAAATATTAAATTACTGTGTCTTTTTGTTACTTTTTTCTCATAACAACTAAACACAAATTGTAGTTATAGTCTGTCTCAAACGTTTAAGCACAAGCATAAAATGTCGATTATTGAAGAACTATAAAATGTTAGTATAAATAACATTTTTTATTTATACATTTCACAACATTATACAAATAAATGACGTCAAATACAAAAAAAAAAAAAAAAAAAAAAATACATAATTGTAAAAAATATAATAAAAAATGTTTACAAAAAAAAAACTGTCTCAAAAGTTTATGCACAATGTCAAAAACAACCAGATTTAAAATTTTTACAGAACATTTACATACAAATTATTTTTCCGTGATTTCGGTTAAGTTCAAATAAACGTGCGTTCATCGAAATTATCAGTTTTTGTAGAGTTTCTGGTGGCACAAAGTACCATGCTTTCTCAATGGCTTCTTGGGCTTCTTTAATAGAGTCATACTGCTTTCCATTGCTATAAACTTGACGAGTTAAAATACCCAGACATTCTCAATCGAGTTTAAGTCTGAACTTAAAGCTGGCCAGTCAAGAACTTTATTATTTTTCTGAGAAAGACAAAGTTTTGTAGAATGTGATACGAGGATTGTGGCATTGTCTTGTTAAAAAATCCATTGAGGTCCCCTCAAAATGTCACCAAATGGAAGTAAATGTTAGTTTAGCATCTCTTGATAATTTTATAAATCTTGTCTTCCTTTTATAAAAGCCAACGAAGTTTGGTCATTAAATCCAAATGCCCCAAAAACTATAACAGATTTACCGCCTTGCTGCCCACTGAAAAATGCTCTTGCTTCTTTTCGTAAATCATGTCAATATGCATTCCAACCGTCAGATACATCTAAGTTCCACTTTTTCTCATCGCTGAATATAAGAATAAGCCATTTGTCCACGTAGGACATGCATATTTTAGCCCAGTTCATTCTTGCCTGTTTGTTATGTAATTTGAGAGACGGTTTGCGAGCCATTTTCTTTAGTTTATGATGTAATTACACTCTTTAATACATCTGTGTACAGTGTCTTGGGATATCTGTACACTGAGATTATTTTTAATCTGCCTTATGGACATATTTTGTCTAGATACCAAACTCCGTGCTCTCCGATAAGTCTGAACAGTCGTCATACATGGTAATCCGCATCTTGGTTTCCGCTTAAAATTATTATTTCTAGGAAGTACTTGATATATACCTTATTTTGATCGATTTAAAAATTTTGAGACAGCATTTTTCCAAGAAAAAATAAAAAATAAATAAAAATATTTTTTTTTTCATTTTAACCACTCAGAATGGCTTATTTTATTTTATTTTGATTAAATATCGAGTACTTATTGTAAATTAGCATACAATATTTTCTTCTTCAACTATTTTAAACCAGATTTGCAGAGTGCTTAAGCTTTTGACAGACTATAAAAAACGTGTTACTTTGAAAATATTTAAATAAATGATTCCTGATAAAGTATACAACTGTTATAAACTATAATTAATTTTAAGCAAACATATTAATGTTACAAAAAAATAATGAACATGTGAATCTTTTGATAGCCGCGTTTTTTTTTTTTTTTTTTTTTTTTTTTTTTTTTTTTTTTTTTTTGTCTAGTTTATGACATCACTTTCTGCTGAGTGTCTGTATTATTTCGCAGTAGTGACATCATATGTATACTTTGCTATAGATGTTGTTTAAGACTGGATCGTAAATGTATTCTTCAGCAAATGCAAATGACGTAATTTTATATAAAATAAAACGTGTACTTTAAAGTTTGAAACTGAAATAAGTTTTGCATAAGCGCATTAAAATAAAGTTTTCCTTATTTAATCAGATAATTTTTGAAATTGTCTACTTCAAGGAAAGTTCATTTTAAAAAGTGGTGCTAATCGAATAAAATTTGTGTAAGCGACACCGGAGACCGAAGGGTTAAATTATTTATCCAATCTCATTCTTTACTTTTTGCGATTTAAATTTTATAAAAGAATCTTAATATCAATTTTTTTTCCTGTGGACATTATAGCTTAAAATTAAAGCATCTTGCTAAGAAACAGAAGGTTCTTAGTTGAAAACCGGTTCTGGAAGTTCATATTACGATGGATTTATTTATAAGAAAATTTGTATTTTTCACAATTTAAGGATTTATTATGATGTGAAAAATAATCACTGACATCTATTATGTTTTTTGAAATTCGATTTTTTTTTATTTTAAAACTATTGAGATTTCTTAATGATTCAGTATTTTAAATAATTTTTTTTTCATTTTTAGAAATTAAAAATTTTATTTATACCTCCACTACATTTTCTTTAATTTTATATTTTCAAAAGAAATTGAACTTTGGATATTATTTAAACTAGCCGCCCTTGGAGACCAGTTTGCCCTTCCTTGAATGTATACTAAGCATTAAATCTTATTGCTTTCATTCATAATTAATTTTAATTGCTCTATTTTTTGCCAAATTACAACATTCTGCTAGAGAAATATACACAGATGTCATATACGCACTACATTGGTGCAATTGCAACAAAACAGAGCAATTATATGTGCCTCATATGGTAATGCGACTACTATTCTTTATTTATAAACAAACTGTTTGTGTGCTTTTATTTTCTTTTTTAAATTGATATAAACTGTTTCATTCTATTATTAACTAAACTTTTTTTAATTATTATTTCCTTTTTAAAATAACAGAAATTAGTTTAAAAATATGTATATTACTGGTATTTGAAAACGAAGTTTTCGCCAAATTGGCATGGCGTCAGAAAAATAATTCACCAATGTGGTGCATATATGACATCTGTGCTGATAAATCAAGAGCGTAGCATTTTTATGCTAGCCCGACGCAGAAAATAAACCTAATAATATAATCATTTCTCTCATTTCATTTAAAATACATAACTTTAATTTGAAGTTTAAAATTTTAAAATTCATGACTTTTATTTATTTTTTTAATAAAAATATTTGAAGCTCCATAATTGCAGCGGAGGAACATAACTTAAATAAATCCAACTTACCACAGCCTAAAATTTACCAAAGTCCTTTTTCACAGTAACCCATAAGATGTGTTTCATTTGAATATTACCATTAAACAATTAACAAATAATCGTGATTTTTGTGCCACTTACGCTAGCGTAATATATATGTATAAATTCTAAGATCAGTTTTTTAAAAGTCACCATACGGAACTTTCTAATTGTAGTGGGAATTTTTCTGTCTTGAGTAATTATGTAATTCATTGTTAAAATCAAAATCAATTGTATATTTTAGTGCGAAAATTCCCTAGATGGCCAAAATTTCCCCCGATCCTAGATCGCCGGATCGGGCATATTCTGCACCCCTGTTAATTCCTCCTTCGGAAAATTTCAACATAACTCATCGATTAGCGCTGTATTGGCTGAAATGAGACTATTTATTCCTATATGAACTTTCGTTGCTTATAAATATCAGCCATGAACGATTCAGGACGTGAGTGCAAGCTATAAAGCAAGAAATGCATACATATGACTAAACTTTTTCACTTGTTTGTTAAAAACTGCAGACTTAAAGGTATGAGACAATTTTTAGGTAGAAACCTCAGAAATATTTCGAATTATCTCTGAGAAAGTTCTATTATGACAGAGAATCATTAAAAAAAATTATAAAAGATAAATCGAGATATGTTAACTTAATAGTATATGATATTCGTATAATTCGGAAAAATTTTCTGTGTCGTTGATAAATTATATACGTTTCATTTTATATGAAAATAAAAAGTTTTGTGTTTAAGGAACAGAGAGCCAACTTGGACCACACATGTAATTAAATAATAATTATATACAAGATGTGGAACCCGCCGAAATTCGGGGGTTTACATTTATTTATAATAAATCTACAAAATTAGTTAGCGTGAAAAATACATCTTATATTGGTCAGTCTAACTCTCAAACAAATATTATTTTAAGCTAAAATTAACAAAATACTATAAAACTCAATTATCCAAATTATTAAACAAAACAAACTGAAAATTCACCGGATTTTATAATTGACGATATTTATCAAATAGTATACGCATTTTAATTTCTATTTTTTTTTTTTCAATTTTAAGAGAAAACGGGGTGATTCTGATGCCACAATTACAAAATTGTGCTAAAAACTATAAAAATATTAAAAACTTAAAAAAAATTAATATCACAAAAATAAATTGAGATACAGCTTTCAAACAAATTGCATTTATACGACGGTGTAAAAATTAAAAATGTGCGATGTTTAGAAATCTAAAATTTGCACTAGCGAAAATTGCAAAACCGAAATTGCAGGGGAAAGTGTTGCCATTCACAAAGTGACGTATGCATTACGAACAGGTACGTTTGGTCTTTAGAATATAGATAATTAGATTTCGATATTTTTAATTTATTTACAATAAACAAATTCCATTTATGATTATTTTAAAGTTCAATTTATTCGTGTTACTATCTATGTAAGAAATTAATAATTATAAATTAACAGTTTGGAGTATTAATTAAAGGATGGTTTAGTTTCAAAGAAATGTTAATCGAAACTCTCAGTGCGATGACACTCATCCATTTGATTCTATTACCTCTTGTCTTTGGCATTTATTAGATTTATATGTATATACTCTCTACTTCTCATTGCTATGAGCTGCTGTGAACGGCTAGATCTCTAAAATTTCATAATATTTTCTGTGTCGGGGATGTAGGACATAAATTACAGATTAATCAGCGATATTATCGGCGAAAGAAAGTTTTTTTCCTAACAAATACTCACGAAACTTTTTGTTTGAGTCAATTATTTCATCATTTTCTATACGAAATTACTTTGTTAACTACTTCTAACACTGACACCCTTAAACCCCCTGCCCGCCGAGCAAAAGGGCAAAATTGCAAAGTTGTTTTCTCCTTAATTTATTTTAAATGTTAATAGAAACGGGATTTTCTAACATGGCATTATTATTTATTTTATTTTATATTATTTTGTTTATTTTTTGTAACACATATGCATATAAGCCTTGAAAGTATCAGTCATAACTTAATTTCTTAAAACTGGATTATATTTGTTTAAATAAAGCTTCAACTGCAGTGAAACCTGCAACCTAGTGAACGAATATATGAGGTCGCGGCAGTGGGAAGTTTAAAAATATTTTTTAAGGTATATAAACTAGCAGGGGAGACCGAGCTTAGCTCGGTCAAAATTAACTTTGTGTTCAACTCGATATAGTATTTTCACTGTATCATTAACTCTGTATTATTACTGTAAAACATGTTTATAATAGTATTATTTAGAAAAACAATCAATAAGAAAACTATTTTTTTATGCACATATTTATAAATTTTATTTTATTTTAAATTTTACAACGAAAGGACATCGATCTAAATCACTTTTTTAGCTCGACTCTGAATGGTTTAACCATGGATCTCGAATCCTCTTAAGAATGTATAAAAAAATTCTTTACATTCTGAAAGACAATATTTTTTGCTAGATATAGCCAAATTTGGAGGCATTCTTTTCATTTGGCTCCAAATACGTGTTTTGGTTTTCGTAATTTTTATAGTCAATTTTTTGGCCATATGTCGCCAATATTTTGTCAAATATCACCAAGTTATTGGCTTTTGCCTTATTCTCGTGACCCTGACCCGTATTACCCAAAATGAGCCACTAATCAAATTTGATCAAGCGTGTGACATAGCTCAATCGTCTTCAGGTAATCAAAAACAGTAGAATATAAAATTGAATCAAAATCGTTTAAGCCATTTTTTAAATAAAATTAGCTTGGCAGCATTCAGCAATGAAGCGAAATGACCCACTAATATAAATTTGTTTAACATGCGACTCAGCCCAATAGTCTTCTCGTGACAAAAAACGTTTTGTTTAAAAATTTAGGGTAAAATTGATTGAGTCGTTGTTATATATAATTAGAATGACCCTAGCTCATTAAGACCCAAAATGACCCACTAATAGAATTTTCGCGAGCATGTGTCCAAGCCAAATGGTTTTCGCTTGCTCAAAAACGATATAATACAAAGCATAGTCAAAATGGTGAGTACCATTTTCTATATAAAATTAGCATGACCCATTATGACCAACAAATGACCCTTATAATCGAAATCTCTCGAACGTGTGGCTTAGCTCTTTAGTTTTAGCATGCCGAAAAACATTAGATACAAAATTTAGATAAAATCGATTGAGCCGTTTTTTAGATATAGTTAGTTTGACCCTGACCCCTAATAATCCAAAATGACCCATTGATCAAATTTTCTCAAAAATCTGTCCTAACCCAATGATTTTCTTGTGACCGAAAACGATAAAATGCAAAATTTAATCAAAATTGCGCGAAACATTGTCTAGATAAAATTAGAATGACCCAAAAGTGGCCCACTAATTGAAATTTCTCGAACATGTGACCTACTCCAATGATTTTCTCATGCCAAAAATATGTTGTATATAAAATTTCGTCAAAATCGACCCACCCATTCTTTAGATATAGCTTGACCTTGACCCATTAGGACCCACAAATGACCCTTATAATCGAAAGCTCTCGAATATGTGACTTAGTCCATTAGTTTTCTCGTTTCTAAAAATTGTTACGTACAGAATTTCGTTAAAATTGATCCTGCCGTTCTTTAATTATACATAGCTTGACCCAGACCCTTTATGATCCAAAATGACCCATTAATCGAAATTTTTCGAACATGTAACCTAGTCCAATGATTTTATCGTGCCAAAAAAATGTTGCATACAAAATTTCATTAAAATCGATCCACCTGTTCTTTAGATATAGTTTGACCATGACCCATTATGACCCATCATGATCCTCAAATGACCCTCATAATCGAAATCTCTCAAACATAAGATTTAGCCCATTAGTTTTCTCATGTCGAAAAACTGTCACATACAAAATTTCGTTATAATCCATCACGCCGTTCTTTTAATATAAATAGCTTGACCCAGACTCTTAATGACCCAAAATGACCCATTAATCGAAATTTTTCGAACATGTAACCTAGTCCAATGATTTTATCGGCCAAAAAATGTTGCATACAAAATTTCGTTAAAATCGATCCACCTGTTCTTTAGATATAGGTTGACCATGACCCATTATGACCCATCATGACCCACAAATGACCCTCATAGTCGAAATCTCTCAAACATGTGATTTAGCCCATTAGTTTTCTCATGTCAAAAAACTGTTACATACAAAATTTCGTTATAATCCATCACGCCGTTCTTTAAATAGAAATAGCTTGACCCAGACTGTTAATGACCCAATATGACCAAGTGAATTTTTTTCTCGAACATGTAACCTAGCCCAATTTTTTTCTCGTGCCCGAAAACCATAGAATGCAATTTTTAGTCAAAATTGCGTGAGAAAATCGCTAGATAAAAATAGTATGACCCACAATGACCCCAAAAATGACCCACTTACCGAATTTTCTCGAACATGTTACCTAACCCAATGGTCTTCTTGTAATCCAAAACGATAAAATATAAAATTTGGTCAAAATCGTTAGAGCCGTTTTTTAGATAAAAATGGCTTGACCCATAATGACCCAAAATTGACCCACTAATCGAAATTTTTCGAACATGTGACCCAGCCTAGTAGTTTTGTTGTGCCAAAAAACGATTGGATAGAAAATTTCCTTAAAATCGATCCAGCCGTTCTCTAGATGTAAATAGCTTGATCTTGACCCATTATGACCCAAAACGATCCAATAATCGAATTTTCTCGAACATGTGACCTAGCCCAATGGTCTTCTCGTGCCCGAAAATGGTAAAATCCAAATTTTTGTGAAAATCGTTAGAGCCGTTTTTCAGATAAAATTTACCCACACACACACACACACACACACACAATTTTTGCTCGCATTATAGTATAAGACTAGCAGGGATGACCGAGCTCAGCTCGGTCAAAATTAACTTTGTGTTCAACTCGATATAGTATTATTACTGTAAAACATGTTATTAATAATAGTATTATTTATAAAAACAATCAACTATGTTTGTATGCACATGTTCATAAATTTACAATGAAAGGACATCAATCCAAATCACTTTTATAGCTCGACTCTGATTAGTTTAACTATGCATTTCGAAGACTATTAAGAATGTATAAGAAATTTCTTCACATTCTGAAAGACAATATTTTTTGCCAGATATAACCAAATTTGGACACATTCTTTCATTTGGCGCCAAATATGTGTTTTGGTTTCGTAACCTTAATAGTCGATTTTTCGGCCAAATTTCGTCAGTATTTTGTCAAATATCGCCAACTTATTGGCTTTTGCCATAGTCTCGTGATCCTGACCCTTTTTTACCCAAATGATCCACTAATCACATATGATCAAACAGGTGACGTAGCTCAATGGTCTTCAGGTAATCAAAAACAGTAGAGTATAAAATGAATCAAAATCGTTTAAGCCATTTCTTAAGTAAAATTAGCATGACAGCATTCAGCAATGAAGCGATATGACCCACTAATATAATTTTGTTTAATATGCAACTTAGCTCAATAGTCTTCTCGTGACAAAAGACGTTCCATTGCAAAATTTAGGTAAAATTGACTGAGTCGTTGTGATATATAATTAGAATGACCCGAACCCATTAAGACCTAAAACGACCCACTAACTGAATTGTTACGTGCATGTGTCCTATCTCAATGGTTTTCTTTTGTCCGAAAACGATATAATAGAAAATATACTGAAAATGGTGAGAACAATTTTCTAGATAAAATTAGCATGACCCACAAATGACCCTTATATCGAAATCTCTCGAAAATGTGACTTAGTTCATTAATTTTTGCGTGCCGAAAAACGTTAAATACAAAATTTAGATAAAATCGATTGAGCCAATTTTTAGGTATAAATAGTTTGACCTTGACCCATTATGACCCAAAATGACTCATTGATTGAGTTTTCTGAAACATCTGACCAAACCCAATGATTTTCTTGTGTCCGAAAACGATAGAATATAAAATTCAGTCAAATTTGCGCGAGACATTGTCTAGATAAAATTAGAATAACCCAAAAGTGACCCATTGATCGAAATTTCTCGAACATGTGATATAGCCCAATGATTTTCTCGTGCCAAAAATATGCTGAATACAAAATTTCGTTAAAATCGATTCACCCATTCTTTAGATATAGCTTGACCATGACCCATCATGACCCACAAATGACCCTTATAATCGAAATCTCTCGAACATGTGACTTAGCCCATTAGTTTTCTCGTGTATAAATATTGTTACACTCAAAATTTCGTTAAACTCGATCCTGCCGTTCTTTAAATATAAATAACTTGACCCAGACCCTTTATGACCCTTTATGACCCATTAATCGAAATTTCTCGATCATGTGACCTAGCCCAATGATTTTCTCGTGCCAAAAAATGTTGTATACAAGATTTCGTTAAAACTGATCCACGTGTTCTTTAGATATAGCTTGACATGACCCGTTATGACCCATCATGACTCATAATATAATGACCCATAACCTCTTAAAATCGAAATCTTTCAAACATGTGAGATAGCCCATTAATTTTCTCGTGTCAAAAAACTTACATACAAAATTTCATTAAATTTGATACTGTCGTAGTTTACAAATAAATAGCTTGACCCAGACCTTTTATGACCCAAAATGACCCAGAAATCGAAATTTCTCGAACTTAGACCTAGCCCAATAGTTTTCTCGTGCCAAAAAAATGTTGTATACAAAATTTCGTTAAAATCGATCCACCTGTTCTTTAGCTATAGCTTGACTATGACCCATTATGACCCATCATGACCCACAAATGACTTTTATAATCGAAATCTCTCGATCGTGTGAGCCCATTAGCTTTCTCGTGTCAAAAAAACTATTACAGGCAAAATTTCGATGAAATTGATTCTGCGGTTCTTTAAATATAAATAGCTTGACCCAGACTCTTAATGACCCAATATGACCCATCAAAATATTTTCTCGAGCATGTAACCTAGCCCAATGTTTTTCTCGTGCCCGAAAACCATAGAATGCAATTTTTAGTCAAAATTGCGTGAGAAAATCTCTAGATAAAAATAGCATGACCCACAATGATCCCAAAAATGACCCACTAACCGAATTTTCTCGAACATGTTACCTAACCCAATGGTCTTCTGGTAATCCAAAACGATAAAATGTAAAATTTGGTCGAAATCGTTAGAGCCGTTTTTTAGATAAAAATGGCTTGACCCATAATGACCCAAAAATGACCCAATAATCGAAATTTTTCGAACATGTGACCCAGCCCAATAGTTTTCTTGTGCCAAAAAACGATTGGTTATAAAATTTCCTTAAAATCGATCCAGCCGTTCTCTAGATATAAATAGCTTGATCTTGACCCATTATGACCCAAAATGACCCAATAATCGAATTTTCTCGAACATGTGACCTAGCCCAATGGTCTTCTCGTGCCCGAAAATGGTAAAATCCAAATTTTTGCGAAAATCGTTAGAGCCGTTTTTGAGATAAAATTTACCCACCCACCCACCCACCCACACACACACACAATTTTTGCTCGCATTATAGTATAAGATATGGCACTATATGGGCTAAAATTAATATATTCGTGATATGTTTCTTTAACATCTGTAGTAGAAGTCTATAATAAATATTATGGTTTAAAATGTAATAAATTATAATAAATATTATGGTTTAAAAGTCTATAATAAATATTATGGTGCTAGAATGTGACACAATTTTAGAAACCCTAGTAACCCTGGTTTACTTTACAGAAGTCAAACTCATGATTAATGAAAATGGCTTAATGAAAGACATGAGTGATTGTTTTTCAATGATTTTAGTTTTATTAGCTTAAAAAGTTCCTTGAACTATTCTTGAATTCCTTTGTAAGCCTAGTTTTTTTTTTTTTTTTTATCATTAGAAATAATCTTAAAAATTCAAGAAAATACACGGATTTGGATGCCACGCTATTTCACGTTTGTGTTATGCTAACATTTGATACTTATATCTATTTTATATTCTTCTCATATAATTTCATTAAAAAAAATTTGTAGTAGGAAAATGCTCTCTGCGTGCAACTAAAAATGCTTCTTATACAGGGTGTAAACGCTAAACGGTGGCCAATGGCTAATTTCTAATGCGTTAGTTTTAGACACATAATTCCAATTGCAAAAATGCTTTTAAGAAGGTAAATAACTGCTTTCTAGCCGATTTAGGTTAAAAAAAATAATCAAAAAATTACGAAAACTAAATTTTTTTACGGACCCCCGGTCTTATAAGTGATATTTAGTAAAAATTTTCCATTACTCTAGGAAGCAGTGCAGAAAATGTCCCACTTATCTAACATTAAAATTGACCGAGGTATGATACTTTAAATTTCATGACTTAAACCATTGTTCTATAACTGAAAACGGATGAGTTCGACTAAGCTTTAAGGGAATGTACACTAAGCGCTTAAAGTATTATAAAGGGCATCCATTTCCAAAGCTGTCCAAAGGCTAATTCCTAAACCATTTGTCACAGACATATAGTTCCAATTACAAAAATGTTTAGAATGAATAATATTTTTAAAGCAATTTAACTGAAGGTGATGTCACCGTATAAGTTTTACGGTAGCGTTAATTAATTAACTTCTAGATTGGTTATTAAAATAATTGAAGACATGAATTTCAAATTTCTCTATATCAAGAAAATCAAATTTTGGGAAATCGCGAAAAACTGTTAAATGCGTCCATTGCTTTTCATTATAAATTTGGAGATTTTAGTGTAACAATAGTGAAGATTTGTATAGACTGATAGAGTAAACAAAAGCGATAAGATGAGTTTTGAAATTCGCATCCTGAATTGTATTTTTACATATGTTTTATTTTGAAAGCAAATGAAACTTTCTTTTTGTGATTTATTTTTAAAAGGTATTTTATTTTGATAAGCTTTTATTTTACTTAGAGCGTTCGTATCTAAGTTTTCCTAGTTCAAAACTTATATTCAGATTTTAACTCACTTCCAAATATCCGATCGAGGTTGAATTCACATACTTATTTATATCCAATGACAATGTAATATCAATAACATTTCAGGTGCGTACCATTTATTTATTTTATAAAACTACATCTAATTCTATTACGTTAAGTAATCTAATAGAATTTTTAATATGTATCATTTTGTAACGATTTATGACTGTTATTTTTCATAATTTAAATTAAAAAAAATTCTGTTATTTTTTTACTTATATTTTAAGCACAAATTGTATATTTTGTTTTAATATGTAAACGTCAACATAAATTCAAAAAAAAAATGTTGTAAAAATTATTTTACTCTCAATGTTTAAAGTTAAATTTTCTATCTCACGTTTATTTTTATTTCCAGTAAATTTATGACTAATACCTAATTTCCAGTAAAAAAAGATGTTTAAAATTTAAACAGCTATACTCGGTCAGTTTTAATCACAGAGGTATTTTTTATCTTACTTGTGCAGTAGGTTGGAATGAAAAATCGAAAGTTGGAATTTTGATTTTGGATAGTAGCCAAAAGTTGCCTTTTTGTATCTCTAATACACGTGCAAAATTTCATGAATTTTGAAATACTTCTTGAGTCCCCTACCAAGCCATTTATATTTTCATTGATTAATACAATAGATTTTTACCATAAATTGTACGATAACAGGATTTTCAGGTACGTTAACAGGTACATTAATAGGAACTTTAAGTCTTTATTTTTAAATATTTGAAACGGTTTATTGAGTTTTAAAAATTTTATGTTGTCATTTTTACAGTCAAAATGAGTACGTGTGTAAGCAAATCGAAATTTACCATTACTAGAAGTTGGTGATTCTCCAAAACTAAATAAAGTTGTTTTGCTAACAATAACAGAATGCTATAAAATATTATTATTATACAAAACAATAAATAAAACACATCCGTAATTGTGAAGTTTCGTTAAAACCAGAGGTAAAAAAGATCCTGAGAGAAAACATCGAAGGCATCAATTATTGTAGTTTTTCAAAGACGTGTTGACCAAATGATAGACAAAAATTTTTCTGAATATCAGAAATTTATTCAATTCCCCAAAATCGAAGGAAATTATGTAAAATTGGAGATATATGGAAGAACTTTAAGTTACAAACATAATCTCTGATTTTAACAGTGGAATGAATTGTATTCAGGACACATTACATCATCTTTTGGACCAGGAAAGATCATTGCAGGAAGTATTAAAATATTGCATTGAAAAACATTTAAACCTTCATAAATTTATGCCAATAGGTTGTGACGGAACAACTGTAAAAAGTAAGATAAAAAATCATTCTAATAGATTTTTGAAAGTAAGATTTATTCGTCCGTTTTCGTGGTTAATATGTCAGTTCTCTGCAAATGAATTGTCGCTACCGATTGTTTATCAAGTCATTGAACTTGATAAATAAAATAAAGGCTCATGAGCTTTTCCTGTTCTAATTGGAAAGTCGTTGGATCAATGTGAACAATAGACAGTTATGAAAATTAAAAAATATCTGCTCCTATCACACAGAAATGAACTCTGGAGAGTTAAGTGTAGACCAAAATTATCTTTATGACATGTGTCAAACATTTGCATCTGGTTAATGTTCTTCAAACGTGGTAAATCGTAATCCAGCAAGAATGTCCCACTCTAAATGATTGACAACTGCCCATTGATTACTTAGTTTGCAGATTGCAAGTCACAATTCATCCCAAAATCTGAAGATTATGGCTGAATTTATAATGAAAGTACATTTGTCTATGTTGTTTCACTTCAAGAAAGATTATTCTTGCAACAATAGAGCTCAAAATGTTTTTTTAATAAATTATTAAGTTGTTTTGTTATTTGAGGGAATATTTAAAGAAAATTCTCAATCCCGTTATTCAACAAAACGTATACTTCTGTCATTGAGATGAAAATTTACAGGAACGATAACTGATAAAAAAAAATCATGTTGGAAAATTTGTATTAGAATATTAAAGATGAAGGATGTTATATGTTCTACAATAAGACAGTTTCATATTCCAATATTGAAATCCAGTGTTACAAACTATATAAACATTATTAACTGGCAAGAATGTGAAACCACCCCACATTTTTAAAAGGGTACCAAGAGAGAAAATGGAAATTCTCAGGAAAAAATCGAAAGTCCCATCTTTTCAATTGAAACATTTCTTTGTTAGATTCAAGTATTCGAAAGATGCGTAAACTTAATTGTTGAAGCGCCCTTAGCGACTGTAGTAGTAGAAGCAAGAGCCGGATATATATGAGAAAAATCAAATCACGAAAGGTAATACCTAATTTTGATAACAAAAGTGAAAGCATGTCTAATTATTGTGTTTTCTCTTCTCTGCGACAATACGATTCACATTTTAGGGTTTTATTCGTGATTCAAAGAGTTAAAACGCAACTATACTTGGATCGTTCACAAGTAATACTTTAAGAAGTCATTTTTGTGGGTTATTTTACTGAAATCAGAAATTTAGTTTTAAAAAAGTTAATTAATTTCTACTACATTGTGAAATCTTGATTTTCACATAAAAAGAGCATAATATTTAAGAGCTGGTAGGGAACTAAAATGAATTACAGATGAAATGAAATTTTAACAATATATTCAGTGTGCCAAAAAGCAACATTTTAGTCCTATTCAAAGAAAACATTCCAAAAAAAATTTTTTTGGTCACTATCGCAACATAGTGAAATCTTGATTTTCACATATAACGAGCCTAATCTTTAAGAGCTGGTAGGGGACTAAAGATTAATTCCAAACGAAATGAAATTTTAACCTTATATTCAGTGTGCCAAAAGGCAACTTTTTAGACCTATCCAAAATAAAATTCCGAAAAAAATTTTTTTTTTGATTTTTTTTCACTCCACCCTATATGTGCAGTGGTAAAAATTTACTAAATGCCACTTACAGGACCAGCGGGACCGTATAAAAATTTAATTATCGTAATTTTTAGTAATTTTTTTGCCCAAATTGTTTAAAATTACTTCTTTAACTTTTTAAAAGCATTTTTGTAATTGGAACTATATGTCTATGACTAACGGTTTAGAAATTATCCATTCGCCACCATTGAGAGTGGACACCCTGTATAAAAAAAATAGTTCTAACTGAAAAACAAGTCGTATAAGAGATTTTAGTTCCGAAGTCATGTGGGAAGTGACATATAACAGATAAGGATTAAAATTGCAATAATAAACTAAATTTATCCAAGTGTTTAAATAAATTTTAATTCATGCGTTTGATAAAATTGTGCATGAACTTTGCATAAATTGGAAATGTCTATGTTTCTATTTCTTCTGAAAAAATCGTACTTTTCAAGTAAAAATACCATTATCTCAGAATGTACTTGAGAGAATTTATTTATTTATTTTCATTTATTTATTTATTTATTTTGAAAGTGCATCATAAATATAAGGTTATATGAAGCAGACAATTTATAAAGTTTTCAATTTCTTTCAAAATTTGTTTTCCTGAAAAATGAAAAATTTCTAAAAAAATTGCAGTTGTTCTTAAATAAAAAGTTTTAGTAGTAAAACAAACTGTCTACTATAAATCTTTATCATAATCTATTAAATATAGATTCCAAATTGAATCAAAATCTGTCGTACGTTGTCCAAGGAAATAAGACTTAAATATTTCATATCACAAGTGATCTACTTTTGATGTTGCTTGCTCCCAACATCGAGATCTGGTGCATTTTGTAGCTTTGTATATAAAAATTAGAGAACCGACAAAAATTCTGTGTTAAAATCATATTATATATGTATTTTTTATATTTTAAATATTTAATTATTAAATTTTTATATGTTTATTTCACGACAAAAGTATGTTAAGTCGCAAGATATGGCGCTATGTATTTTTCGCTTTCATTTTTGGGGGGCTGCGACATTCGGTTAGGGTTGACGAAAAACTCTACTCTTGAAAATACGCCAACTGTTTTTCCGCCAAAAATGTGAATATAATGTCGTAATTTTTTAAAACCAAATTCGTAGGTTTTTGAAGGAATTTTGAATTTTTTTTCAATGTTTTATATTTAACTAATTTATATTTTAAAATGCTTCTGTTTTAAGAAAAAGAAAAAGAAAAAAACGATTTTAACCATATTTAACGTTAATAGCCAGATACGTAGCCTGGCAAATAGCATTTTTAGAAAATTATACAGCAGCAGAATCAAAAAACATGACTTAAAATTTTTTTTTCGTTTCTGCAACTTCCTAATATAGGGTTTAAGATGCATCAAGCCTCAATGCTGTGTGAGTAACACTAAAAGTCAGTCTTGTCTTCTCTTAAGAAAAGTTCAGCATTATCACAAAATGGATTGTATTTGAAAGATTTTTTAAGAATGAAAAATAATGAAGTATTAAGCATTATGTATCGAAATAGCATTTCATAATGCAACTTTAATAAAATTTTATATCATACGACATATTTACTTTAAGAAAATATTTTATTCAAGGCAGTTAATATTAATATTCTCATGAAAATTCCCGAAAGACTGTAAAACCGCTCAACTTTTCTCAGTCACGTGCATGTATAGCACGTTGGAAAGCTTATGATAGTACACTGAATATTAAAATGCATCAAGTGTAACTACATTTTCAGGCATAATCTAAAATTCGCTTTTAAAAACACAAATATTTACCTTCGTCGTAATTTTTATTTTGATTTGAATGCTTACGCTACGAATTTCTAATATTTGCTCAGAAAATTCATTTTTATATGAATTATTCATGCAAAAGTTGAGATATAAACTGAAGTTTAGCTATAGTCTGAACTTTTACCTGAAGTATAAAATTCATTACATTTTCATGTTTAGTATTTTAACGTTATAGTAGCTAAGATATGTTATAGTATTAAAACAGATGTTTCAATATTGAAATAGGTTTGTTTTAATAGGATTAAAGTACGCAACATAGGTAGAGCCTTTTGCAAGATTTATTTCCTAACTTTGTAAGAATTATAAATGTAACTTACTTAATACAATTATTTATTACTAATAAAATCTCAGTATAAAAATATTTACTTAAAAATGCTTCTTATGTAATTTATTGATCATTAAAATTATTCACTTTTGGCTACCAAAATTTGAATTATAACAGATAAGTAATCTTTGTATTGTGCGAGAAAACATTTTAAAATAACTTTTATTTATTGAATTAAAATTTTGATTTTTTTATGGTTAACCGTATCATTTGTAAACGAAATCACACGATAAAACTTCTCATATGTTTTTTCTATTTTAAATTAAAATTTTATTTAAAAAGAGGTGTAATTTAAGATCATAATAACTCAAAATATTACTTGAAGAATTTCATGTTTTTTAGATTTAAATAAACAAAAATATTTTTATTTTTAATTTGATTTATCATTTTTATATCATTAAAAAAATATTTAAAGAAAAAAATTGAAAAAAATAATACAATTTTTACTAAAAAAATCACTTTTTCAAAAGCAAATAGCTTTTTCTTTTCAAAATTACATTAAAATAATCACAAATGAACAGTTCCAAGTTTTATATAAAGCATTTATCTTTAATGGTTCCTTAGGTATAACATTTTAAATCAGAGAAATTATGAAAAACACCATCATGAATGTAAATGCTTTATCACATGAAGCATTTCCATAACAACCAGTGCTTAAAAGCTTGATTTTGTAAACAAACTGAAACCCAAAAATTAATATTTCCTTTCCTAATAAAAATAGAAACATGATTTAAACAACATTTTAAACATAAAAAAACAAAGAAATTTTTAATGCTATAAAAGACTTTTTTTTAATGAAATTTGAAGAATTTTGTGTCCCGAACAACGTTAAAATAATTCACTTTTGGCAACCAAAATTCAAAGTATGAAAAATATGTACTCATTGAGTTGTACGAGAATTTGTTGTGAATGATAAGCTGGCCACATGACCTCTTTTCAGTAGAGGATGCTCATTTTAATTCAAAATCTATAAAATAAAATATATATATATATATATATACACTATATTGCCATTGATTATGGGACACTTGCGATTTTAGACATTTTACTAAATATCTAGAAAAATACATTAGGAACCATCTCGAAACTCTTAGTGTATAAATATAATAGTATACGTCATACATCTCCGTGAAGATTTTTTACCGAAACTCCATAGGGGACCGTCAACAAATTAAAAAAGAATGAATATCTTTTGAATAACCCTGTCAAAACTAATGTAGCAAAAGCGCTCAAACTCTAGATTATAATTGAATGCCTTATTGTAATACACTGTGTTCATTTTTATGCAAATAGCATGCATACTCGCAGAGTAATTAAGGTTTTTATAAAAATGGCCCCAAATTTTTCCAAGTTTTTTCCTTATAATTTTCAGAGTTCTTAATATAAAATAATATTTTTTTCAGAAAATATGACAAACAACATTGCACACAGTATCCTGTAATCAGAATTTAAAAATAATAAAAATTGTATGAAAAATGAGTAGGTTTACTAAATAATATTTTACTGCGCATGCGTCAAAGATATCAAAATTTCATTTGCATATTATGTTAGCTAAATGTATAGAGCAATTTTTGTAAAAGTCTCAAAATTATAGCTTGAAAATTCTGAAAGTAATCGTCTATAGAAAAAGGACAAAATCCGTTGTTTCCAAAATGAAGCAAAAAAATGAGGGATTTTATCCAAAAGTAGTCGTAACATCCCGTATTGTGTATTCTATATTGACACTAATCAATGAATATATGGATACAACCCCTCTTGTTTTTGCTTCATTTTGAGAATAACGGATTTTCAACTTATTCAATTGACGATTATTTTCAGAATTTTCAAGTTATGATTTTGTGACTTTCACAAAAGTTGCTCTATACATTTAACTAGCATAATATGCAAATGAAATTTTGATATCGTTGACGCATGCGCAGTAAAAAATTATTTAGTAAACCAACTCATTTTGTATACAATTTTCATTATTTTTTAATTCTGATTACAGGGTACTGTGTGCAATGTTGTTTGTAATATTTTCTGAAAAAAATATTATTTTATATTAAGAACTCTGAAAATTATAAGGGAAAAACTTAGAAAAATTTGGGGCCATTTTTATAAAAACCTTAATTACTCTGCGAGTATGCATCCTATTTGCAAAAAAATGAACACAGTGTATTACAATAAGGCATTCAATCATAATCTAGAGTTTGAGCGCTTTTGCTACGTTAGTTTTGACAGGGTTATTCAAAAGATATTCATTCTTTTTTAATTTGTTGACGGTCCCCTATGGAGTTTCGGTAAAAAATCTTCACGGAGATGTATGACGCATACTATTATATTTATACACTAAGAGTTTCGAGATGATTCCTAATGTATTTTTCTAGATATTTAGTAAAATGTCTAAAATTGCAAGTGTCCCATAATCAATGGCAATATAGTGTATATATTATTGCCTATTTTTTGTGCTTGGAAAATATTTGCTTAATTGCATAGATATAATAGTTTTATTACTACTTTCATTATAAGATTATACATTCATGTTTGGGAAAATTACAACACCATGAAGGAATTATCAGAAATTTATGAATGTTATTCCACATTTTACTCATAGTTGTACAAATAAACGATCAAATTTATAAGAGAAACAAAAAAAGAGCATCGGAAATTAGTACTGTGTGTACCCGCTATGCTGAGCGATAAGAATCTGTATATGTCGTGGCATTCATTAATGGTTTCAGTAGGAAGTCAAAGTTCATTCTTAATATGTCCCCTCTTAATGTATGCAAGCGAGTCGCAAACATACTTAATAGGAATCAAGTAAAAAATAGCCCATGTAAAAATCTAAACCTGTTATGCACTCAAGAATAATCCTGCAATCTCAGAAACATGCACACGATCAGCTCTTGCAGTATGAGAAACATGAGCACGGGCATTATCCGTCTGAAATAGAGCTCTCAGAATGCATCAGAGAAGTAGGAGAATTTATGGCACCACAATTTTTCTTATGCCTTCCCTGTTGAAGTTTGCCCGCAGTGTGCACTAGATGAGAACGAAAATTTTGTCCAATAACTCCCAATACCATGATGTCAGGCGTTTGGGCAAATTGACGATCCGACTGAAACATCTTACACAAATTCTTCCATCTTTATACTCCAGATTGTAGCGAGATTTACCTGTGAAAGCAGCTCGTTGCCGCTGACAACACCATGTGCTGTTTGACTCTGCCCATTGAAGCCGGAGGTATCTTTAATTCACCGAAAGGGCAGATCTACTACATTCAAATGATTATTATTGTCTTATAAGATGATAAATTTTTCACAAAAAATAAAAGGAAATTGCTATTCAAAAATTTTCCGGAGTGTCTTTAAAAAACTAATGAGAAGTCGGTTAATTAGTGATGCCGTCATGCCTCCCATCATCTGGTTTTGTGGGTTTCGATAACAAGGGTGCAGCTCAAAAAGATAGAGAACCTCATTTTAAAACAAAATTTGGAAAAAAGTAATATATCTTTCTAAGTAATGTATTTTTCCACTAATGCTATAGAAAATAGATAAATTTATCCCATTATCATATCCATTTGTATTTTCAACTGCAAAGGAAAGATATCTGTTCATGTTACTTCAATGTAGTTTTACACAATTTCATTTTTTGATTTTTCTGATCTGTAACACTTTTCAGTCTTTCATTTTCTCATTTAAATTTCTATTAAAATTTTCCCACCATATTAATGCAAAAATTATGCTTCACTTGATATATTTTTACTTACCTTAAAAAGAACAAATATGTAAGTGTGATGGTAGATAGCACAGAACGTTTCGTTTAATATTTATTTATAAACAACTTATATTTTAATAAAAAATTCAAATTGTTAATTTATAACTAATAAATTCTTACATAGATGGTAGACAATGAAATTTAATTTTAAAGTAAATATCATACAAATTATTTACTTTAATGAAAATAATTTCAAAACATGAAAAACAAAATGTTTAAACGAAATTTAAAATGCTGACCCATTAATAATTCGCAATAGTTTTTAAAAGAGAATAAAATGGAATTCCAAAAAATATTATGAATGTTAGATGAACGAAACCCTAATAATATAAATCATTAAATAAAAATAGGTAATTTATAGGAAAATAGGAAAAAATATGAAATTTCTTTTAATAAAATCCATCTCAATATGAAAATTTACACTTGCAACACCGGGAATCGAACCAACTGTATCCTGTCCATTAGCGAGAAGCTTTTACTCCAAGCTATGATGTCTACAAGCAAAACATTCAAATTAAGCTTTTCTTTTAAAATGTAAATCGCAAAAAAGAACATCTAACACTGATAAAATTAATTTAATTAAAATAATACACATTTTCAAAATGTTGCAATTTTTCGTGTGATATGAGGTATTCAGCTGTAAGAAAACAAAATTTGAAGTCTCATACGCATATGGTTTTTGTGTACGGACTCTATGAACGACGGAGAGACAGACACTTCGTCAGATGAACGAATCTCCAGAAAGCAAAATTGAAAAAGTTAAAATCAGTTACTTAAAGCAATTGCTATGTAATGATTTTTGAGTCATACCAGCAAATTAAACCTAGATTTAAATTAACGGAACTACACTTAGATATAAATAGTAAATTGAAACAACCAATATATTTAAGTAAAATTTCCAATATATTTAACTTAAGTAATACACTATATGGCCATTGATTATTGGACACTTGCGATTTTTGACATTTTGTTAAATATCTAGAAAAATACATGAGGAATAATCTCGAAACTCTTAGTGTATAAATATAATAGTATAAGTCATACATCTCCGTGAAGATTTTTTCCCGAAACTCCATAGGGGACCGTCAACAAATTCGAAAAAATGAATATATTTTGATTAACCCTGTCAAAACTAATGTAGCAAAAGCGCTCAAACTCTAGATTATTATTGAGTGCCTTATTGTAATATGCTTTGTTCATTTTTATGCAAATAGCATGAATACTCGCAGAGTAATTAAGGTTTTTATAAAAATGGTCCCAAATTTTTCCAAGTTTTTTCCTTATAATTTTCAGAGTTCTTAATATAAAATAATATTTTTTTTTCAGAAAATATGACAAACAACATTGCACACAGTACCCTGTAATCAGAATGAAAAAATAATAAAAATTGTATACAAAATAAGTTGGTTTACTAAATAATTTTTTACTGCTCATGCGTCAACGATATCAACATTTCATTTGCATATTATGTTAGCTAAATGTATAGAGCAACTTTTGTGAAAGTCACAAAATCATAACTTGAAAATTCTGAAAGTATTCGTCAATTGAATAAGTTGAAAATCCGTTATTCTCAAAATGAAACAAAAACAAGAGGGGTTGTATCCATATATTCATTGATTAGTGTCAATATAGAATACACAATACGGGATGTACTACACTGTAAAAAATAAAGAGTTTTATCACATTGACTTCGGCTGTATGAGATGTGAAATAAGGTGTAAATATATTATTTTTTGGGTGCCAATACCAAAATAAATGTTACGTTACACTTTGAGTGACGTATCATACCTCTTTAAAAGAAAATAGGCGTTCTGAAACACTCGAAATCATTATAATTCGCACTTTGAAAGACTTTATTCAATTCATCAACACAACCGCAGGTGTTTTTTTAATCCAGCGAGAGCAAGTCGGTGCGATTACGCAACCAGCGCGGGGGATAAGATTATTATGCAAAATGGCGCTGTTGTTGAAACATTCTGTGTTGTTCCGTGAAAAATGTCTTTGAATTTCGATTATATTTCGCGGTAATAATGAATGATCAAGAAATCGCTGACATTGTTCATATTAAGAACTTTTATCGACTTATTCAATTAGTTCGGACAATTTAAGAAATAAGAAATAATCTATTGTATGATGAATTAGACTGTGATAGTCGTAAACATAAACAGTTTTGCAAAACAGTGTTGTTGCTTTGGTTTTCTTTTGGATTTTTTTCGAATAAGTAAGTGGCGTTTATTTTCTTTCTGTTTTATATACAATAACTCTTAATTCTCTGTAAAAACTTGTTGTACTTCTAGTTATATTTATTGTACGTATATATATATATATAAATGCATGATACTTGCAATATGTGATTTTGCAGTCTAGCTATTTCGATATTTTAAGAATGAAAATTAATAATAAAAGAAGTCGTAAAATTGTCACTTTCGTACAATTATGAAATATTTAGTTTTGATTTTATAGTGTTTTACTGCTTTAAATTCCGCATAACTTGAACTAACACGAAATTAAATAAACATAGTGTTATATCTTGTTTTAAACATTCATTTTTTCAATATATATTTGTATTTTGATGTGTTTTTAGATTATTTGAAACAAAAATTCCATTATTTTTATTTCGTTTTTTTTTCTTTTTTCATATATATATGTTGATACTGAAAGAGTTAAAGAGATTGTCATGGTTTTATTTTTCTATTTATTAAATTAGTAAAACATAATTAAAATCATCATTAATGCCTATTTGAATTTCAATACATTTAATGGAAAATCTTTAGAACTTCAATGAAAGGGGGAGGGGGGCTGACGGTATGTTCATTCAGAGCGGTGTGAAACGATGGGGGCGAAGGGGGCGGTCGCCCCGGGCGCGGAAACTGGGGGGTGGGCGCCAAATTTATGTTATTATCGTCTTTTGTTTCTTCGCTTTTTTTGTAAAAAAATTATATGTATAAACATATTGGGATTTTTTGTGTGAAAAAAACATACATTTTCAAAATAGCATGTTACTTCATTCTTGAAATCCAAAAGTGGTCATACAATACTGTTAGATACATATTTTTCACATATGTTTTCCAGATCACCTTTGCCAAAATATAAGCGCAATGTTCTTTTATAGTATTTAGTTGTAATATTAAATCTTTTAAAGTTTCAAAATAAACGAAAAACATGTATTTAATAGAATTTATTTGTGCTTTTACACCTTTCAATTTTGTGACACCTGTGACAAACAGTAATGAAACTATACTGAAATTTAGAGATGCTGCAGATACATTGTGCCCCCTCCCCCCACTAATCCCCAAACACACTATGTGATCCATATAACTATGTTTTTAAATATGTAAATATACTAAATTACATTGTTTAATAACTGAGTATTATGTTTAAAATGCATGTTATGATAAATTGCCTCAATTAAAAGGGAGTTTAGCAGCCTTTTTGCATGAAACTAATTATTTTAATTTATGGCTGTGTTAAATTTAAAATGTAATCTTTAAATTATTTTTTATTTTGCTGTTAAAACCATGTAAATATTAGAAAATTTCCTTTTTTACCATCTACTTATATAGTATACTTTAATAAATGGTAGCAAAATAAAAAATAATTAAAAAATTACATTTCAAATTTAATACAGCCATAATTTAAAAAAAATAACTTCACGCAAAGAGTGTGCTAAACTTTCCTTTAATTGAGACAATTTATTATAACGTACATTTTAAACATATTACTTACTTTACACCCAAAAGGGTGGCAACTAAGTTGCCACTACAAATGGTGTTTGTTTACCATTTGATAGTTGGTGGCTCATTACACCAATTTGCAAGTGGAATTTCATTACACCACTTGGGGTGGCAACTTAGTTGCCACCCTTTTTGGTGTAAAGTAAGGGAGTTTTTTTTTACAGTGTACTACATTTGGATAAAATCCCTCATTTTTTTGCGTCATTTTGGAAACAACGGATTTTGTCCTTTTTCTATAGACGATTACTTTCAGAACTTTTAAGCTATGATTTTGAGACTTTTACAAAAGTTGCTCTCTAAATTTAGCTGACATAATATGCAAATTAAATTTTGATATCTTTGACGCATGCGCAGTAAAAAATTATTTAGTAAACCTACTCATTTTTCATACAATTTTAATTATTTTTTAATTCTGATTACAGGGTACTGTGTGCAATGTTGTTTGTCATATTTGCTGAAAAAAATATTATTTTATATTAAGAACTCTGAAAATTATAAGGGAAAAACTTGGAAAAATTTGGAACCATTTTTATAAAAACCTTAATTACTCTGCGAGTATGCATGCTATTTGCATAAAAATGTACACAGTGTATTACAATAAGACATTAAATCATAATCTAGAGTTTGAGCGCTTTTGCTACATTAGTTTTGACAGGGTTATTCAAAAGATATTCATTCTTTTTTAATTTGTTGACGCTCCTCTATAAAGTTTCGGTAAAAAATCTTCACGGAGATGTATGACGTATACTTTTATATTTATACACTAAGAGTTTCGAGATGATTCTTCATGTATTTTTCTAGATATTTAGTAAAATGTCTAAAATCGCAAGTGTCCAATAATCAATGGCCATATAGTGTATATACTGTAATAAATAAGTGCAGAAAAATCTTATCTGAAATTAGGTGATTTCATAATCAACTCTGCTAGCTGATTTCTATTGCTTGAGTATAAATGTTTTCATTTATTTCAATTAAAAAAGATATATAAATTGAGTCTTAAAAATTATGTTTGTTTCCTAACGAACACGTCACTTTGCTATTAAAATATCTTATTTGCTTTTTTTACCGTAAAATAAAATAAAATTTATCCTCCCTGAAATATCTTTTAAATTTAATAATGAACTTATGGAAATAGTCAATAATGTGTTTCGAATATTAGATATACAAATGCATGAAGACTATAATCCTATCAAAATCGATCAAGCGCACGTTAATCTTATGAATGAATTCACATTGACATTTTCTGTCATCGGAATTCTACAAAATCGAAAGATTTGTCCTTTAACAAAATCGATTGTGCTACTTTAAGAAACCAATTCAATCTTTTCTAATGGAATTTCGAATGCAAGTTGAATTTTTTTAGGAGAAATAAATCCGTAGAAAATTAAAAAATAAGGATGTATAGAAATTTCTAAAAAAAAATATTTTAATCATTTATAAATTGTAGTTTAGAAATGCCAAATAATATTGTTACAGCGTATATGGGGTTCTTTTGATCTTATGGTTAGACAACTTCAAACTCTTGTTTCTTAGAAAAGTAGAAAATAATTTATTTACACATCTTCAGAACAACAGAGTCTTCAAAACTCACAAATGTTACTAGATATTCTAAAATAACTGCTCAAATCTATCGTAAAAGTACAGCTTTAGATCCCAGAGACTCTTTATACAACGTCTCAACACTTAATAACATTCAAAACAACATAAATGAAACTCAAGCAAACTTGCTTAACAAATGCCTTGTTCACTCAATGACTGACTGGTAAATAATAACAACAACAGCTCGTATCGCTCTCCTTATATAGGCTCGCAGCAGGTGCTGGAAATTTCTAGAACTATCTCGAAAAATCCACGGAACAAATTCAATGTATCAGTATATCAATAGGGGGGGGTTACCATAGAGTAGGGAAGGGTTACCATCGCCAACAATCGCCAAGTTTGTCGCCAACTTGGCGATATATCGCCAAATTTGGCGACCAAAATTAATCGCCAAAAGTGACGCCAACTTGGCGATACCTCTAATATTTCGCAAAGCTGCCATAGACATTCACTGAAAATAATAGACAAGTTTGCTTGATAACAGAGACAATGTAACAAAAACTAATATTAGTAAAGAAATGGAGCTTAATAAGATTATTTACATTATTTTACAGTACAAACACTAACTATTTACAAAATTCGTAACACTACCTTCTCCTCAAAGACTGCACGTCCCCGGCAGTGCAATCCCTGAGTTATAGGAAAACACTTAAAATAAATAAACAAATAAATAAATAAATAAATAATAATAACAATAATAATAAAATTTCATAAATAAGAACTAATTACATATCAGTAAAGAAATGGAGCTTAATAAGATTATTTACAGTATTTTACAGTACAAACACTAACTATTTACAAAATTCGTAACACTACCCCCTCCTCAAAGACTGCACGTCCCGGGCAGTGCAATCCCTGAGTTATAGGAAAACACTTAAAATAAATAAACAAATAAATAAATAAATAAATAATAATAACAATAATAATAAAATTTACATAAATAAGAACTAATTACTATTTACATATTTACAAAAAGTGACTTTCATGACCATGGTCTGAAATTCAATTTTCGAATTTCTAATCACTTTGGCCAAAATAAGGGGCTAGCCGGTTATAGTGTACGACCTTGGGTTTGGCGTGTGGCGATTTTTGTATGCGTACGACGACGTCATTCAGCATGTTGACGACTGTGTAAGGACCGTCCCGGTTTCTTTGTAATTTTGGTGACAGTCCCTTACGACGTATGGGATTCTACAACCAAACTTTGTCACCTTCGTTGAACTCATGTCCAGTTGCCTTTATGTCGTACCGTGTCTTCATATTTTCTGATGCCAGTCCTATTCGGTTCCTCGCTAGACAATGAACCTCCTCAATCCGTGCCTGGAGTCCATCCACGTGTTCTTCAGGCGACAAAGGAGCGTCAGGAGGACGGCCAAACAAAAGATCCGCAGGCAGACGAAGATCACGACCAAAGAGCATTTGAGAAGGGGAGTAACCAGTGGCCTCATGAGTGGCACTCCTGTAGGCAAGCAGAAAAGAGGCAATTTCTTGTCCCAGTCCTGTTGGTCTCTAGACACCAGGAGAGAGAGGCTATTTAGGATGGTACGATTGAACTGTTCCACCATGCCGTCCGATTGAGGGTGTAGAGGTGTGGTTCGAGTTTTGTCCATGCCGAGTAGTCCACACATTTCCTTGAACACAGCCGAATCAAAATTTCTTCCTTGATCAGAATGGATTTGAAGAGGAACTCCGTATCTGGAAACCCAGTGTTGAATCAGTATGTCTGCTACGGTTACCGCCTCTTGATTAGGAATGGCGTAGCCTTCAGGCCACGGATGTACTTGTTACCATCAGATGTTCTAGGAAGTGGACCCAGGATGTCTAGAACAATTCGTTCGAAAGGAGCTCCTACATTATAACGTTGCAATCGTACACGGGTGCGCCTCTTTGGATCTTTACGTGCTACACAGGCGTTACAAGTTCGACACCACTTCTCCACGTCACTGCGAACATTATTCCAGTAGAAACGCTCTCGAACCTTTTCCAGGGTCTTCATTACACCAAAATGACCTCCTGTGGGACTACCATGCAGTTCTTGAAGGACCATAGAAATTCTCGACTTAGGGAGTAGTAATTGCCATCTACATGTCTTTCCATCGTCAGACTCCCATTTTCGGTACAAGATGCCGTTCTTCAAATGTAAGGAATCCCAGAGAGCCCAATAACGTTTAGTTGTAGGATGGTAATGGGCCATGTCTTGCCAGCTGGGCTTCCTGTTGGACTCCTCTTTCAGCTCTAGAATTGGCTTAATTTCATGATCAGCAAGTTGATCTTTACGCAGGCTCTCGTCACTCCACGGATCTTGCGATGATGTAGACCCAGTTGTAACTTGTCTTACTATAGGACCTTTGACATTAAATTTCTTCTCAACCCTGTCGCAGTATCTACAATTCTCTGAGCAGGGTCTTCTTGAGAGAGCATCTGCATTTCCATGTGATGAGCCTTTTTGATGGCGTATTTCCATATCGTACTCTTGAAGCTTTTGTATCCACCTGGCTATCGGGCCTTCAGGGTTCTTAAAATTCAATAGCCAAGTTAGAGAAGCATGATCAGTTCGTATCAGGAATTTTCGACCGTAAAGATAATGATGAAAATGGTCTATGGCTTTCACTACAGCAAGAAGCTCTTTTCTTGTTACGCAGTAGTTTCGCTCTGCCTTTGATAAGCACTTGCTGAAATAGGCGATAACACGCTCCTGGCCGTCGATTTCCTGGGACAGTACAGCGCCAATGCTTTCGTTACTTGCATCCGTATCAAGTATGAACTGTTTATCGATTTGAGGATATGACAGAATTGGAGTGGATGTTAATGCCTCCTTCAGCTTTTCGAAAGCAGCATCGCATTCCTGTGTCCACATAAATTTTTTATTGGCTTCTGTTAATTTATGAAGTGGTCTTGCAATCATCGAGAAGCCTTTGACAAATTTTCTATAATAGGTGCATAATCCCAGAAAGCTTCGAAGCTGGTGAACATCTGCTGGACGATTCCAATTTTTCACGGCCGATATCTTCTCCGGATCAGTCCTAACTCCTTCCGACGAAATGATGTGTCCAAGGTAAGCGACTTCATTACGAAACAAACTGCACTTCGAAGGGCTTAACTTCAAATTTGCTTCCTTTAACTTTTGTAGCACCCGCCTGAGGTTGTTCAGATGTTCATCAAAAGATTTTCCTACGATTATGATATCATCTAAATAAACAAGACATGCTTCGTATGACAGTCCCCGGAGAACCGTTTCCATAAGCCGTTCGAAAGTCGCAGGTGCGTTACATAGACCAAAAGGCATTACCTTGAACTGCCATAATCCTTGTCCCGTTGTAAAGGCAGTCTTCTCGCGGTCGTCCGGATGGATCTCCACCTGCCAGTAACCACTCTTCAGATCCAGAGTCGAGAACCAGGTGTTGCCCGCAAGTGTGTCGAGAGTGTCGTCGATCCTTGGTAGAGGGTAACTATCCTTTTTAGTGACGTCATTCAGTCGGCGGTAGTCTACACAAAATCTTGTAGAACCATCTTTCTTTCTTACTAATACAATGGGATACGCCCATGGACTTGTCGATGGTTCAATGACGTCATTTTCTTCCATATCCTTAATTAAATTCTGCACCTCTTTTTGCTTGGCAAAAGGTAATCGCCTAGGGTGCTGTTTAATAGGAGAGTGATCTCCCGTGTCAATTCGGTAATGTGCCATTTTAGTTCGTCCATGGTCTTCTGATGTTTGGGAAAATAAACTTTGGAATTCTCTAATTAAATTTTCCGCAGCTTCCATCTGTTTTGGATCTAAGTCTGTATTTTGTAACAAATCCTTGACTAAATTATCTGAAGTTTTCTCAGAGTGACTGGAATTTTGACTTATGCACGTCACAGGAGCACACGATGCTATCACCTCTCCTTTCTTGATAGTCTTCGTCTTATCACTGATGTTAGCAATTCTGACTGCAATGGTCTTTTTCGAGAGGTCTACTACAGAAGAAGCCACCAATACTCCTGCTTGTGTACTATTGTCTTCTGGATAATCTATATGGCCAAATCGGTAATTAGTTTCATTTTCAATTTTAGTTGGAGCTAAAAATTCTGTTCTTGGATCTAGATTGATGTCTTCTTTGGCTATTACTGTTTGTTTACATTCAATTTCATTATTTAATCCAAAAAGACTTATTTCTTCAAATTTTGAGAGCATTTTGTTATTTTTGAAATCAAGCTTGAAGCCAAACTTCTTCAGAAAATCTAGCCCGATTAAGCAAGGATCTGTTATGTCAGCCACATATGCCGTATGGTAATATTTCATTCCTCCAAAGTGTATGGTTAAATTGGCCTTTCCATATATGCCAATCTTGTCACCCGTCACAGTTTGCAGGGTAACGCAGGGCGGAGTCCAGATGAGTTTACATTTCAATTTTCGAGCCAAATCTTCTCTTATTATTGTTACATTGGCTCCTGTATCCACAATCATACGGCATTGAATCTCGTTAATAAATCCTATCACATATAATTCATTATCACCGCCACTCATTTTCGATATTTGAAGGATCTTCAGGTGGGATTTTTTATTATCTGGTCTTGAATTCATCTCACGTTCGTGGACTTTGGGGCAGTTTCTTCGGAGATGTCCTGTATCACCGCATCCCCAGCACCTGAGATTCTGTCTTCTTGAGCTTGTTCTTCCATATCTTAAAGCTTCCAACTCTTGATTTATTTTCCTAATTTCTTTCAAGACATCGCTCTCAGTGTCTGAGCTTTTGTTCACCGTTGCCCCTCGGACTGAATGACGATCTCTTCGGCTGGCTTGTGTAGCTGCTTCCAACTTTTAGGCATATAGTAATGCAGCCTTTAAATCCTGCACATCTGCCATTCGTGCCGCTCTCTGCACTTCTGGATCTTTTATTCCGTCTACAAAATATTGCAGTGAGAGCATTTCCCGTACATTTATTGGACAGTCAATGAATGCTAAATTTGCAAGCCGTTCAATTTCCGAGGCAAACTCTTGAAGGGTTTCACTCGATTTTTGATGGCGGCTCTTCATTTGTATTCTCGTATAATCCTTGAAGAATTTTTTGCCGTATCTCATTTCAAGTGCACAACTTAGAGTCTCAAAATTGAGTTGCGTCATATCGGGCAATGTTTGCAGCACGTCGGCGCCTTCTCCTCTCAAAGACGCTGCCAGTTGACAAGCTTTCACCTCGTCACTCCATTTGTTTGCTTCGGCTACAATGGTGAATTGGGTCTTGTAAACTTGCCAGGAACTCTTTCCGTCGTATGTCGACAGGTTGATGTGCACGGGAGAAGCAGGCGGATTCCTAAATTCTTCATAATTACCACTGGACGCTAAAAGCTTCTTCTCAAGATCTTGTACTCTTTTATTTAGCTTTTCATCTACTTCAACTATTTTCCCTTCCATTTTCTCTTCAACATTTCTAACATCATTCTGAATTTTCTCTTCTACTTCCTCTATTTTCCTTTCCATTTTCTCTTCTACTTCCTCTATTTTCCTTTCCATTTTCTCTTCTACTTCCTCTATTTTCCTTTCCATTTTCTCTTCTACATTACTAACTTCATTCTGAATTTTCTCTTCTACTTCCTCTATTCGTCTCTCTACCGGCGAGAACTTTTCTTCTAAAGTTTTCTTCATTTCTTCTTGGCCTATATTAATCTTTTCGGTCACTTCTTCTTGGCATTTATTCATTTTATCCGCCAACTCTTCTTGTCCTTTATTTATTTATTTCGCCAATTCTTCTTGGCCTTTATTCATTTTTTCCGCCAATTCTTCTTGGCCTTTATTAATTTCTGTCTTTATGCCATTGATAGCATCTAACAGTTCTTTCAGTTGTCCATCCATTGTTCTTGTTTTCGCCATAAGATCCCGACTCCTGACACCAAATGTTACAGCGTATATGGGGTTCTTTTGATCTTATGGTTAGACAACTTCAAATTCTTGTTTCTTAGAAAAGTAGAAAATAATTTATTTACAGATCTTGAGAACAACAGAGTCTTCAAAACTCACAAATGTTACTAGATATTCTAAAATAACTGCTCAAATCTATCCTAAAAGTACAGCTTTAGATCCCAGAGACTCTTTATACAACGTCTCAACACTTAATAACATTCAAAACAACATACATGAAACTCAAGCAAAATTGCTTAACAAATGCCTTGTTCACTCAATGACTGACTGGTAAATAATAACAACAACAGCTCGTATCGCTCTCCTTATATAGGCTCGCAGCAGGTGCTGGAAATTTCTAGAACCATCTCGAAAAATCCACGGAACAACATTCAATGTATCAGTATATCAATAGGGGGGGGTTACCATAGAGTAGGGAAAAGTTACCATCGCCAACAATCGCCAAGTTTATCGCCAACTTGGCGATATATCGCCAAATTTGGCGACAAAAATTAGTCGCCAAAAGTGACGCCAAATTGGCGATATCTCTAATATTTCGCAAAGCTACCATAGACATTCACTGAAAATAATAGACAAGTTTGCTTGATAACAGAGAGAATGTAACAAAAACTAATATTAGTAAAGAAATGGAGCTTAATAAGATTATTTACATTATTTTACAGTACAAACACTAACTATTTACAAAATTCGTAACAATATTTTCTATAGATTGATTATTTTTTTAAACTGTGCTGTAAAATACTATTACAGTAAACTATCATACATTTTTGCAACTTTTCTATTAGTGATGTACCAAGAATAAATTAAAATGATGGTGGTTTTAAATTTGCTTTTTCATACTTCTGATGAACATAATTTTAAAAAGAATAATACTGAAACTGTAATTCAAAATTCGAAAATTCGACTGTATTTCTTTGTTTAACTTAAAAAATGGTTAAACATACCCAATATGTATAAGAAGTTATTCTTTTATTTTATATACTTTTAACGTATAGTAAAATTTACATAAAAATATTCGAAACATTGCTAATAAGCATGTACTTGAAGAAAATGATAAATGTTGAGTAAACAATTAAGTAATTGTCTTTTACTAATACAGTTACGGAAGGGTATATGTCTATATGTTATGCCCTATCTTTAATGACTGAATAGCATTGCTTTTCCAGAATGATTTTTATATTAATTACGTGGTTTTATCAATGATATTACTCGACAAACTATTGATTAAGCTCATCGAATGAGCAAAGGAAGGGCAGATGGAAAATCTATATATTTTCCAAAACGATCGTAAAGAGGTTAGATATTGCTAAAGTTTGGAGGCAAAATTTTTAATCTATTTTGATTACGTGCTGCGCTTTATCTTGCTGTCAACAACTAGTTCAGAAAGGCCTAGATTAACAGGATGATTCTACTTTTTTTTTACTATAAAAGAGGGGTGATAGTACACATCAACACAAACAATACTAAATAGGAGACCAAGAATCCAAACGTTTTCAAAAGAGATAACCGCCATTAAAGTTTAGGGACCAAAATTTCAAATAAACATAAAAAACGGAAAATTCGGTCGATTGATTTGCGGTTTTCACTAAAATTTTTCCTTGTGACGGCATTTGCTTAAAAATAAATTATAAACTTCAAAAAATGCCGATAGAGGTCGCTTTAGACTTTGGAGTAACGAACAACTATTTTTGCCGATATTTCTTGCCTCTCATTAAATGTTTTTATAAGCTTAGACTCAAACTTAAATTTTGAGCTCAAAATCTAAAAGTTGGGAGTGGTTAAGTAGTACAAATTGAACTGTGTTCAGAGGGTTCAAATTTCAAATGATTATAAAAAACGGAAAAACTACTTCATTGATTTGCGGTTTTCACTAAAACTATTCTTTATCTTGGTATTTTCTTAAAAATAAATTATACAGATAAATTTCAAAAAATGTCGATAGAGGGCGCTTTAGAGTTGGACTAACGAACAACTATTTTTTTGCCGTTATTTTTTGCATGTCATTAAATTTTTTCGGAAGCTTAGACTTAAGCTTAAATTTTGAGCTCAAAATCTGAATAGTAGGGAGTGATTAAGTAGCGCAAACTTAACTGTGTTTAAGGGGGGGGGGGAGGTTCAAATTTAAAATAATTATAGAAAATGGAGAAATTGGTCCATTTGTTTGCGGATTAAAATAAAACTATTCTTTAAGTCAGTATCTTCTTGAAAATAAATTTTAAAGAGGAATTTCAAAAAATTCCGTTAGAGGGCGCCTTAAACTTCAGAGTAACTACAATTAAATTTAACCATTATTTTTTTTTTCTAATTACATACTTGCTAATTCAATGTTTTCGGAAGCTTAGATTTAAACTTCGAGCTCAAATTCTGAATCGTTGAGAGGGGTTAAGAACAGGGCTGCGGAGTCGGAGTCGGAGTCGGGCCCATTTTTGAGAAAAAAGAGTCGGAGTCGGAGTCGTAAAAAACAACCCTACTCCGACTCCGACTCCGGCTTTTTTCTTAGACAGTTTGAATTGAAATTAAACCAATAACATGTAATTTTAAATCCATAGATCCAATCCATTCTTATTGTTATTTTTGGATTATATCGGACTACCCAAGTTAAAGAATCCCAATAAACTGCCCAACGTACACAGGAGATGAAAACTGTTTTTAATTAAAAGCTCTAGTAGATCCTATATTATTTGCGAACTAGTAAAATTTCCATCTTCAATTTTATTTTCTTCTATCTTTACAAGAATAAAGTATTAGATTCTTGTAAAATTTCGATTTCCGGCATTCGATAGATTTTTACGTTTTAGAAGATCCTGAACTGAACATGATTTGATAGTTTTTCGAAAATGTCTGTCAGTGTCTGTCACTTCGTGAGTCTGCATGCGACAAAAATTTTGGAGCGCTCTATCTCAAGAACTAATGAATGGAATTTCACAAAACTTTAGATTTTGTTAGATCTTGATAGAGACTGGATCTGATTATTTTTTGGTGTATATCACTCGGCAGGTGGCTTTGGTATGCTGCATTATTCACAATTTCCACAGTAGCTATATCTTAAAAATTAATGCACGGATTTATATAAAACTTTAGAATCAGTTAGTCCTTGATATAATTAGGTGCTGCAATTTTTTGGTGCAAATCGCTCAATAGGTGGCGCTGCTATACTGCATTGTTCATGATATTGCAACAGCGCTATCTCAAAAACAAATGCTCGAATTTTCACCAAACTTTATATTTAATTAGTTTGTAATCTAGATTAGTATAGTTTAGTGTTTGGTGTAAATCGCCCTTCAGGTAGCGCTGATTTATTTACGATTTTGAAATAGCTGTGGTTCAATCACTAATGCATGGATGTTTATTAAACTTTAGGTTCAGTTAGTATCTGATAGAAATTGATTCTGATTCGTTTTTGATGTACATCACTCAACATGAAGCGCTGTTATGCAGAATTTTAAAATTTCAGCAATAGCCCTTTCTCAGAAATTAATGTACTAATTTTCACCAAACTTCAAATGCAGTTAGAAGTTGATATAACTTGTTGACTAAATTTTGGTGTAAAACACATAAGAGGTGGCGCTGCTATGCTGCATTTTTCAGGAAGTATTAACATGTGTGATATAGAAGAAAGTTCTAAGATTAACACATCTTACTATTTTTTTTCCTTTCCATTGAAATTTTTCTGCTCTGGAGTGCACTAGTTAACATAAAAATTGTACAGATTTCTCCTTTTCGAGGCCACGGATCCGAAAGAGTAAAATATCCGTTTTCTTATCTCTTTTAGATTTCGGTAATTTAATTTTTCAGGTTTGTGGTAAGTAAAATTAAAGAATTATTAATTATTAATTAAAGAATTATTAATTAAAGAATAAACGGAAAATATTTTTTTTCCAAAGCTCTAAGAACTGAATACCGAAATAATGACTTTTTGCCTTATTTTTCTTTTGTTCCTTCATAACTTTAACCAGCATCAACATTAGTATATTAACTAGCCAAGAAGCCAAGAGTCGGAGTCGGAGTCGTTAAAATTTCCGGAGTCGGAGTTGGAGTCGGAGTTGGAGTCGGAGTCGGAGTCGAAGTCGTTAAAAATTCCGGAGTCGGAGTCGGAGTTGGAGTCGGCCATTTTTCCCACCGACTCCGCAGCCCTGGTTAAGAAGCACAAACTAAAGTGTGTTCAGGAGTTGAAATTTAACCCTCCCCCTCCACAAACACAATTCAATTTTTCGCTAGTTAAACACTCCGAACGATTCAGAATTTGAGCCCAAAATTTAAGTCTAAGCATTTGAAAGCATTTAATGAGTTATAAATATAACGGTTAAAATAGTTATACGCTACTACAAAGTCTAAGGCGCCCTCTATCGGCATTTTTTTAAATTTATCTTTAAAATTTATTTTAAAAAAGATACTGACTTGAAGAATAGTTTTATTTTAATCCGCAAACAAATCGACCAATTTTTCCATTTTCTATAATTATTTTAAATTTAAACAACCCCCCACACACAGTTCAGTTTGCGCTACTTGATCACTCCCTACTATTCAGATTTTGAGCTCAAAATTTAAGCTTAAGTCTAAGTTTCCGAAAATATTTAATGACATGCAAAAAATAACGGCAAAAAATAGTTGTTCGTTAGTCCAACTCTAAAGCGCCCTCTATCGACATTTTTTGAAATTTATCTTTATAATTTATTTTTAAGAAAATACCAACATAAAGAATAGGTTTTGTGAAAACCGAAAATTAATGAACCAATTTTTCCGTTTTTTATAATCATTTGAAATTTAAACCCTCTGAACACAGTTCAATTTGTGCTACTTAACCACTCCCAACTATTCAGATTTTGAGCTAAAAATTTAAGTTTGAGTCTAAGATTACGAAAACATTACGAAAACAGATGCAAAAAATACCGGCAAAAAATAGTTGTTCATTACTCCAAAGTCTAAAGTGACCTCTATCGGCATTTTTTGAAATTTATCTTTATAATTTAATTTCAAGAAAACGCCGACATAAAAGAAAAATTTTAGTGAAAACCGCAAATCAATCGACCGATTTTCCCGTTTTTTATGTTTATTTGAAATTTTGGTCCTAAACTTTAATGGCGGCTATCTCCTTTAGAAAACGTTTGGGACCCTTGGTCTCTTATTTAATATTGTTTGTGTTGATGTGTAATATCACCCCTCTTTTATTGTAAAAAAAATTAGAATCAGCCTGTATAATCCATTCGCATGAAATCCTAACCAATAGCGGTAGAATAAATTTACTTTACATAACAAGTACCTCGTACCGATACATCTCAGAGGTTTTAATTCATCTATGCGACACGATGAAGTCAATATTTCTGATGAGAAGGATCCCAGATCAGAACACAGTTCCACGACTTCACCTATAAATGTGTTTCGCAATGAAATGCTATATCACTATTTAGTTCTATTTACCTTACCAAACATAAATAATGGTCTCAAACAGCTTGTCATATATTTTCATTGATACATGGTGCATGTAATGTGTTGTAATGTGCATAGATAAAGCCAGCTTCTCTTTTATTCATCAAGAATCACCTACAACAGGTCACTGCAAACCTCCTTTATAGTGATTTTTTCTGAAATCAATGCAGGTTATTTTTCATTTCTATGAGAATAAAATTATATTCTATAACTGAGACTGCTAGCTATTATCTATTTTATTAGGAATACGAGGAGTTGCCTTTTAAGTATTTACAAAATGTAGGAAGAAAAAAATGGGGTGCAAATAGTTTTAGTACTTTTCAAAATACCTGCTTTTAACATTTATACACTTTTCCATCCGTTCAAACCAATTCTTGAAACTGTTATCTATCTATGAAATTGATATCTCAGAAACATAAAGAAACAAGAAAAAGGCATTACGCAACAAATCAGAAGAATATGGGCAATGAGACATAAATTCAATATTTTACCCTTCAAATATTCTAATGTATTATCTGCTGTGCGGGAGCTGGCGTTGTCGTGATGAAAAATGATGCGACGTTTTTTGTTGTTTTTCCTGATTTCATTGTTGGATTTTGGCAAACAAACTTCAGTACACAGTTAAGCTTTAACAATTTTTCGAACTTCTAAAAAATGTCTGAGATGTGTACCGAAATGCCACATAAACAATATTTTCCTGGAAGTGCTATGTGAACGAACAACTTCCGTAGGATTCGGCTCATCTGAAAACACCCAAACAGTAAATTATTGTTTAATTTCTTACTCATACAAAATATTTAAGTTTCGTCACCTGTAACGATATATATATTGTATACGGATTTTGCAGTTCCAACTTATTTTTTTAACTATTTAATTACACCAATTTGCACGATTCTCTTTTTGAACTACTGTCAAATTGTGCAGGAATAATCTGAAACAAACCTTTTTAACAGCTAAATGTTAATGAAAAATCGAATGTATCAGTGTGTGGATATGCGCCTATCTCACGATACTTGACATGCTGATCTTCTTCAATCCTCTTGTGCATTGCATCGGTGTTGTTTGGAAACACTTCCGATTCTAGTGCTCCTTCACGAGATTCGTTTCTGGCGGACTCAGGGCCACGACAAAATTCTGCAAACAAATTGTAAACAGTCTAGCCTTTTTTCTGATGGTCCTTCATAAACAAAAGTTCCACAAAGTGATACTACGCAATCTTGTAGAGTGTGGCCTTACTTAAAATCATAAAAATAGTCATCCAACGGAAATCTTCACAAGTTTAAAAAAAATCACTCACCTGTTTCTTTAAAACACTCATCGTAAACAAAATATGCTAAAGATTTCGATGACGCACCAGATTCTAGAATAAAAAATAAATGTAAATTCTACGAATATCCTGAAGACAATTATCAGTTGAGCCTTCTATTGGTCATTTGTAGAAACATAAAAGGCAAGAAATTAGAAACCATCATTTGAAGAAACTGTTAAAAACGGATGCTTCTGAATAACATATATGAATCGAAATAATGGAAATGGCATAGTTATCAATATTTTTGACCACTCAACATATTTAATTAAAGAAGGGTTTTTCTATTCATTTCAATGATGAAAAACAAGATTAAGGATTTAAAAGAATCATAATATATTCCACACATATTAAAGCTATAAGAAAATATATTTTATAAAAGAGAATATATTTAAATATTTACTTTATTTATTTATTTATTTAATGTTTCTAGCCACATACATATCCCAGAAATTTTAATTATCTATAGAAAACTCTACCTGTAACAAGTAACAGTTCAGTAGACAACAACTAAAAATTTCATGGTTTTACATTAATTTTTCAGACACAAAAGGCATATACATACATATATCTATCTATCTATCTATCTATCTATATATATATATATATATATATATACACGCACACACACACATCTATATAGTATTAATATATGATTTTTTCTTCTCCTCTTATCTGACTTGCAACTTTTATCCAAAATCAGCCTTGAGATGATAGAAGTTAAAATTGACGATATATGAAATTTCGTAAAAAAGTTTTTTCTCACGGCACTGTCTTCAAAAGTGAAATATATTAGCAAATTGAAAAGTTATATATTTTTATGTTTTATTTCCTTTTTGAAAATCATGTCAATATTTTCCATAAACATTAAGATTTTTAAAGTTCTTTTTCAATCATTATCATTCAATTCAATATTAATTCCTATTAAGTAAAATAACCCATGAAACTGAAGAAATATAAAGAAATTATTATGTGATGTTCAATATGATTAAATTACATTTTATGCAAAATAAATTTTAAAAACTTCTTATTATATTGAATTAAAATATTTTATGTTGCAGTTATTTCCTTTTTAAGAACTCGACATTTAATCCGCGAAGCAAAAACATGCATAATTTTCTATTTCTTTTACCTAATGTTTATACAACGCTTAATTTCAGAGAGTCACATTCAGAGAGAAAAACATTCTGCGGTCATGTATCATATTATAAACCAAAACCTAAGCAAGATCATTTGAATACTTATGAAATATTTAGTATTCAAAAATAACCTTTTGAGGTAATTTAAATTCAATATAAAATGAAATTGATATAAAAGCAACGCAGAAAGAATTCCCTAACTATTAATTAAACTTTGTAAGCTAATAAAGTACTACATTATTTTAAATGTGACATTTTTATTTGCATTCAAAAGTTTTCTTAATACACCTTTAAGCAAGTAGCCTAGTCTCACAGTTTTAGAAAAGTCTTATAACAGTTAATATGCGCTGCTTAAAATCATGACTTCATACATCGTTCGTCACCCTATAAAACAGAAAGAATTGCACAATTAATTCAAAATACTACAGAGTTGGGATTTGCATATTACACTAGAAGTACTGCTTTACGACTTTAACAGGTGTTCGGAGCTTTTATGAGCAATTATATAATTAAGAAGAACGTGCGCTAGGCATTTTCCCAAAATTTAAAGTTCATGCAAGAAAGTTTTTAAATTAACCTACAACTTAAGAGTTGGAGAAATTTTCCTATCTGAAGACCTTGTAAGAAGTTTACGCCTCTTGACTTTCTTAAATGTTTTCATCCTATACTTTTGATTTTCATTAAAATTATAATTGCGTAATGTAAATAAAAGGATGTTTCATTTTAAAATTATTTTATACGATATTAATAAATTTTTATTAAGTCTTTAAAAGCACAATCAATTTTCTACCAAAGTTTACACTTTGGCAGGAAATTTGGCATTTGGAAGAAAATTTTTTCTTATACAATTCAAATTAATTTTACAATAAAAATAAATTCATATGAATTCATAAGTCACATTGTCACCATTTTATTTATTGTAAAGTTAGTGATAGGTATCCCTCAGATTGATTGCAAGTTTATAAATGTGGCTAGTACCGCAACGACAAGATAGCAAAACTGTTATTTTTAATGTCTTCACCTTTCAACACACAAATCCTTTTGCAAATCCAATTTTTTATTTTTCTAATATACAATACAAATATTTGAAACTATTTATTTTTGCTTTTGTAACTGAACATCAGTTTTTATTCAAGTGAATATAGAGTGCCAAAAACAGTGATTGGGGGGGGGGATTTTGAACTAATCCGAAGAAAAATGCACTGAGTAACATGCAACAAAAATTCGTACATTTATTCAGTAAAGCCTGGCACCTGAAGACGAAATTTTTCCCTAGGGAAAAGAAATGTTGTCAGAGTAATTCTCGTAACGTGTAAATGCGCAACGAAACAGAAAACATGATGTTATTACTTTTGATTTTATTTTATTTATCCACTAACAATACTTGAAAAAAAATCATTATTGACAATAAATAAGATTCAACATAATTAAAGATAAAAAAAATTAAAATATCATCATCTCACTGAAGTAAAATTAAACTAGAAATTCCCTCAGAGGGATTAGTCTGAGCGATATTGCTGAGAATGGCACATTTAATAACTTGCGATAAGTAAAGAAAATGAGATGTTACCTTTAATTGGTCATTCATTGTGATAAAATATGATGAAAATAAGCATATTGAATCATAGAATTACAAAATCTTACATATAAAGTTGCATATACTATTTTTATATAAGAAAAGCAAACCATGCATGGACATAAAATTGGAAATATGCAAAATGTTAAAAGTAATACAGAAAATAAAACACCAAATTTTCCTATATTGGAAATATAACTCTTTGAAATGATGTCATGAGCATAAACAGAAGCTTCGCACCGATTTGTGAAACTATAAATAACATAATGTAAGAAGTCGTCTTACAAATGTAGAAGAGAAGAAAGAAGTGATAACATATCTTAATAAATATCTCGGGGCTACATTCTTCTTTATAAACTTTTTATTACTTAAAAAGACGACACTTACAAATATAACACTAACGCACACACATTATAACAAATAAAGCTTTTACATAATTCTGGCGCACGCCACCATCGCAAGATATAAACCACAGTTTTCAACCAACATTCGAATATCACTAAGAAAAGAACATTTTTTAATAGAACTAGTGTTGCCAGATTTCTTTTAAACGAGAAATATTACAACTACAGTTTTTTTTAATTTAGCAAAACTCAGGTCACGTGACGCGTGAGTCTATTTTTTTTTCTTTTATTCCTTTGGAAAGCGCGTGTTACATCCTCCCCCTCTGTTTCCGATCTACATCTCGGAGAGGAAACAGGATGCTTTTTTGGTCTTCCTCTTTTTCTCAAGGGTGCAACTGGAATAGTTTCAGATTCTTGGAAAGGCAACAAGGCAGAAACGTGGTAAGATCCAATTCGTTCAGTAGTATTTTCTAGACTAGCAATGTCATATGTCACTAGTGGCTTTTGAGTCAAAATTATGTATGGCCCATCTCTCTTAGGCATAAATTTTGCTGTTTTATTTTTACTTGCCTTGCTCACTGGGTGTAGGTTAACCCATACTTTTTCACCAGACTTGAAATATACTTGTCTACGATTTTTATCATAATATTTCTTTCGCTGATCTTGTTTCATTTCAACACGTTCTTTCACACTTTTCGAAATATTTGCAAGTCGTTTAAGATATGGGGTTATTTCAGGAACGAAATTGTCATTTTCGACAACAGCTTTGAAATCGTTTACCACATCATCGATTGTTCTTAGTTCTCGACCAAATTGTAGATAGGCAGCAGTTTGGCCTGTTGTATCAGATTTGGCAGAGTTCATGCCAAATCTAATGAAAGGAAGTTTATCTATCCAGGAACGGTGTTCATCCCCGACAAGGATTGCTATTCGAGGTTTCAAGTCTCGATTTTTGCGTTCGACCGAATTGGCCTGAGGATGGTATAAAGGTGTCAATGATTGGTCTATTCCAAGAATATAACAAACTTGTTGTAGAAAAGCGCTCACAAACTGAGGACCATTATCACTTATCAGTCTTCTTGGAATACCATACCGAAGGAAGATCTCTTCTATCAAAGTAGTCGCACATTCTTGTGCAGTTGCAGTTGTTAAGGCAAATATTTCTACCCATTTAGTGGCACAATCTTCCACTATAAAAATCCATCGGTGTCCATCTTTACTGGGTGGCAGTGGTCCAAAAAGATCAATACTGAGGGTTTCAAACCGCTGAGCATAAGCAGGTGTTCGCAATAAACCAGCAGGTTTCTGATTTGTTGCTTTATAGCGAGCACACTCTGGACATATTCAGAAATAAAGGCTCGCATGCCTGTCCAATAATATCTCTAAGCAATTCTTTGATAGGTTCCTGCTTCACCATAATGTCCAGCTGAGGGGTCGTCATGATGAAGTTTCAAAATATTTTCTTTTTCTTGAACTGGAATGACCAGTTGCGCTTCCTCGGCATCAGATTCAGGAGCATAACGATAAAGTACACCTTGATTCATCAGGAATCCTCTATCAGTTCAATTGGCAAAATCTTCACTTTTCTGTTCATCTTCAAAGCAATCTATAATTTTTTTAAGATTTTCATCTTGTAACTGCGCTTCCCTCATATCTTTTGAGCTTCTTGTTGGCATATCTATGCTAACAAAGTTGCATGTCTCGCAGAAAGCAGATTGATGATTACACACAGGACGTGACAGCATGTCAGCCACAACATTAGATTTTCCAGGTTCATATTCTATTTTCAATAAAAACGATTGCAATTGTAGTGCCCAACGGGCTAATCTTCCCGATGGTGACTTAAGACTCAGAAGCCATTTTAAAGGTTGGTGATCAGTAGCTACAATCACTTCTTGGCCTTCCACATAACCACGAAATTTTTCTAAGGCCCAGACAACAGCCAAAGCCTCGCGTTCAGTAGTGGAGTAATTTCTTTCTCCACTTGTAAGAAGACGGCTAGCATATTCTATGGGGTGTTCAGAGGTCTTGTCGGTACCCTGTAAAAGTACAGCACCAAGAGCATAGTTGCTAGCATCAGTACGTAGAATGAATGTTTTTTTTTCCATCAGCTTGCTTCAGTACTGGAGTTGTCATGAGACAATGTTTTAGAGTTTCAAAGGCTGTTTGTTCTTCTTTTCCCCATTTCCAAGTGGCTTTCTTTTTCGTAAGATTGCTAAGAGGTCTTGAGATATCAGCAAAATTTGATATAAATCTTCTGTACCAAGAACAGGTTTGTAAGAAGGACTGAATTTCTTTAACATTTTTTGGTGGAGGTATCGCTTTAATCGCGGATATTTTGTCTGGATCTACTTCTAAACCATTTGGAGTTATCCAGTGTCCTAGATACTTAACTTTCTCACAAGAAAAATGGCATTTTTCGCGTTTGGCATCTAACTTAAATTCAAGGAGTCTCTCGAACACAGCTGTAAGATCTAAGAGATGTTTCTCAAATGTTTCTGACAAAACGATGATGTCGTCTAGGTACAATAAAGCAAATACATCCTTAAGACCATTTCTAAATTGATCTATCAATCTTTGAAACGTGGCAGGAGCATTTTTTAGTCCAAAAGGCATTTTTAAGAAACGATAAGTTTCATAAGGACAGACAAATGCAGTTTTATCTTGATCTGGTGGGTAGACTTGGACTTGGTGATACCCAGAACGAAGATCTATAGTTGACGTAAGGAGTATGCTTGGCTTCATGTAAAAGGTCGTCCATTCGAGGTAATGGATATTTATCTGCTACTGTGTTTTCATTTAATTTTCTATAATCTATGCATAATCTTACACTGTCATCGGGTTTTGGTACGAGGGCCACAGGCGAAGCATAAGGTGATTCACATTCTTCTATGATTCCTTGAGCTAGAAGATTATCTAATTCCTTCTTAAGAATTTCTTTTTTAGCAGGAGTCATTCGATAAGGTGGTACAGCAACATGAGCACTATCACCTGTATTGATACGATACTCTCTCCCCCTGGTTGAAAACACTTTTCATACTTTTTCAGGAGATCATTAAGTCTTTCCCTTTCATCAGGACTTAAAGTTTTGCGTTCGTCTTCACGTAAAGCATATGGGCTAACTTCGACAGCACCAGCAGACGTACTATTTTCTTCTTCGTACTCATCCACAAAATCAAACTCTTTATGAGGTTTGTCACTAAAATGCCATGTCTTTTTAGCGGTATCAAGCACCATGTTAGCATTGTGAAGGAAATCCATTCCTAAAAGGGTTCTATTACCTTTGGCATTTGGTAAAACAATAAACTCCGTTTTGAAAACTCGGCCTTCAATTTCTACGGGCACAGTGGCAGACAAAGTTTCTCTAGCCATCGTAATTCCGTCAGCCAGGGTTACATCATGAGTATGGGGATTCAATGCAACACCAGTTTTCAAAAATAATTTATACATTCGTTCTCCTGCAATAGAATGATTGGCTCCCGTATCTGCACAGACTAACACCTTCTTATTGCAGATAGTAATAGGCACATTTGGAGCTGAAACTGCTGATGTATTTAAACTATATAGCTGAAGACGATGAGCTTGCACTGTTTGTTTTTTAACCATAGGGGAACAATTTGGGCATTTCTTCTTTATAAATCCCACTTTGCCACAACCATAGCAAAATATATCGGATTCTAAACGTTTATTAGCAAACTTAGGAGAAGATCTGTCTTCTTTTGGAGGCTTACTCTGCTTCCATATATTTTCTCGGCGAAAATACGCTTTTTTCTCCTGGAGTACAACCGAATCTTTTTTAGAAAAAGTAGATCTGATAGTATCATACGCATCTAATTTTCCGGCAAGGTCGACTGGTGAATTTAAATGTTCCCAATCATCTAACATATGTTGTTTGCATTCGACAGGCACGCGCCTTTTCATCTGATCCGCTATGATCAGATCCTGAAGAGCTTCAAAAGACGTTACATTTAACTCTTTAAGCCAGTTTTCAAAGTAAGCACGTCACTCGAAGTAATAATCTCTCCAAGTAATTTCTTTATCTTTGCAATGCGTGAAAAACAGCTGTCTAAACCTTTCAGCGCTAATTTTAAATCTTTTTAGAAGTAGACCTTTAACATGTGAAAAATTTGAAGCGTTTTCTTCTTTTTCACGAGCAATAAGCGTAGATATAGAAGAGGGTACAACACTTAGTAAATAAGAAACCCAGAGGTGTTCTGGTACCTTCGAAAACTTTAACTGTCGTTCCAGGAGCACCAGAAACAATGTTACATCATCTGTCTCTGGCTTAAATGTAGGCAACAGCTTCTGGATATCTCTTTTACTCTCTGGATGAGACATTATCCCTGCCGCATTATCACCTACCGCTCCACTGGAAACACTTTGGCTCTGAGCCTGTAACTCAAGCTTCTCAAGCTCAAAATTCATCTCAAACTTTTTTAATTCCAGTTCTTCCAAACGATGTTTTTCTTCTGCTTCTAATTTACGCTGTTCTAATTCAGCTGCTTTTTGCTTTTCCTCGCGAGTCGCAATTTAGTTTCTGATTAACGAATTTACGAAATCAACTTCATACGAGGGAGAGGATTTAATCTTATCACGCAATGTGACAACAGTCATAGAGGGTTGTACATCTAAATTCATTTCTAAAGCGACCTGAAACAGGTCTTCTTTTCGTGCTTTATTGAGCTCGGACATTTGTAAATTTAGCAAACAACAAGATATATACCCACTAATGCTAAAAATTCGTTTAAATAAATTGTTCCCCGGACGTGAGCTTTGCTTTACAACTCATATAAACAAGACATTAATAAAACAAAACAGCGAACTTTAACGTTAGCAAAATATACTTTTTAAATAATTAAACTTCATAAAACTTCATAAAAGTATCTTTAAAATTTAAACTTTATTTATTTTTTTAAAGAAAATATACTTTAAATTATTGCTGATATAAATAAGCTAGTTTGTCATTACGTGTCATTTAATCAAAACATTATTTTAACTGATATAAAACTAGTACTGAATTGTTGGCAACATTCATAAACAATGTTCTAAATAAGTCAAAACATATCTGAATAATTAAAATGTCAATCAATATTATTATCATATTATCATGACAAGACTACGTAATATAGTTTTTTCACTATAACTTTAAAAGAAAAGAAAGTATTATTTCATAAAAATAAATAAATAAATAAATGCAAAAACTTACTCTATCAGTTTTGAAAATCATATTCAATGCTATTTCACAATATATCAGGAACTCTAAATTAAATGCTTAAAAATAACTAACAACAGAACACTCAAATAGAATTTCTAATTAAATTCTGTTATCTTGCGAAACCAACAACCAAACAAACAAAAAAATAATTAATAAACACATACCGTATGACACTTGTATTGATGGTATCAATGTATTTTAATATATTTTTTCACTATTAATTTAATTCCCTGTTTGTAAAAAGAAAAGAAAAATAATATCAACGTAAATAAATGCTTATTTCATTATTTATCAACCCTTTTTTTTATTGTTTTTCTTTTTTATTCTAAGTAAGAAAAGTTGTTATTTAATCAAGATAAAAATTAAACATGCATACAGAGAATGAAAATTAAACTAAAGAATAAAAATATATGCATGGGGAGGGAAGGGGAATTACACAATATATAAATGAACTGTAAAATAAATCAATAAATTAAAACTAAAAATATGAAAAATTTTACAAATAGAAAACAAAATATAGACACTTGTGGAAAGAATGCATTCTTTTGATAAAAATATGGATCCATTTTCAGAACTTCGACGACTTTAAGAAAGTAACTTGAAGATTAAATAAATATTGTCGAGTTATACCTGCAGGTACAAGAACTGTAAGTTTTTAAAAGCACAGAAAACGTAGAATTCGCCATAATTCACAAACAAATATAAATGGCGTTATCGAAGCAAGATTAAATTCGAGAACATATATCGCAAACAAATGAAAATGGTGCTTGGCATAAGATTATTCCGTGGAATTTTTTCACAGCATTGAAGAACACATTTCACAAACAAACGAGCAACGACTGCTCGAGCTATTTTCTTGCATTAAAGATGCATGCATTTTTATTTCGTGCGTATTTCACAATCGAATGATTTCACATCAACGAAACAACCTTGCTATGTTAATCATTTAAAATATACTTCACAAACAGACGAGCACGACCGCTCGAGCCATTTTTTTTCATTCTTATTAATCATATTTCATTCTAAAAATATCGAACTTTTCTGGAACTAAGATAGCTGAATACTTTGAAATTGATTCGTAGCCAGACGTTGGGTAGCCATTTTGTAAGAAGTCGTCTTACAAATGTAGAAGAGAAGAAAGAAGTGATAACATATCTTAATAAATATCTCGGGGCTACATTCTTCTTTATACACTTTTTATTACTTAAAAAGACGACACTTACAAATATAACACTAACGCACACACATTATATACAAATAAAGCTTTAAGATAATTCTGGCGCACGCTAGGCATAACAAGATATAAACCACAGTTTTCAATCAACATTCGAATATCACTAAGAAAAGAACATTTTTTAATAGAACTAGTGTTGCCACATTTCTTTTAAACGAGAAATATTACAACTACATTTTTTTTTAATTTAGCAAAACTCAGGTCACGTGACGCGTGAGTCTATTTTTTTTTATTTTATTCCTTTGGAAAGCGCGTGTTACAATAAACTATTATGTTTGAAGAGAATGGAGTGTACTTTATATGGTGTGAAATCCGTCCGAATAGTTTATAATGTTGAATATCTGTTTTCCAAGGGTGCAATGAGGTTGTCGATAAGAGTTAAGGAATCCTTTTTAAAAAAATTGTCCTAAACGAGCACTTACATCTTACAAGTTACTGTGATGCCAAAATTATAGTTTCTGAGCCCAACTGTATCCTAGAAATTGCAATATTCTCAATAAATTGGGTTTAAAACTTTTTCTAGAAAAAAAAATGCTTAATTTGTGAAATTAAATTGTCGAATGTTTTAGAAATCGTTCATAACGAGAATATTATATGTTAAAAGTTGCCACAAAAAAAAAAAAAAAAAAAAAAAAGAAGAAGAAGATTTTACATTTTTAGTCATATCAACATCAAAGAATTCTCAATTTTAGAATTTTTTTTGCTCGTACATTGATGCTGATTATTGTTCCTACGCAAAATATATTTTGCAGCAAAGATGGTTACCAACATTTTTTGCCCACATTATTTTTTAAATCGGCTAGGTACTCCCAATGATAACGAAAAACACACAAACGTTAATGCTTTATAGCATAGAAATACAGAATCAAAAGCTATTTATCTCGTATTATATACACATGAATTATCTAATTAGTGCTAGCAGATACATTTTTAAATATACATAGATCAATATGATGCTCCATATTTCTTTTATTAGTATTCATTTTTCATTTATTTGTATTATTCAGTAAAACACTCACTTCCTTAAGCCCGAATTACGCCAAATTTTTTATAAAAGCGGCTAAGTTCGTATATAACAGCGAAGTATTGTGAAGAGTATTAAATACAAGGTAGTAAGACACTTAGCCAAACGCAGGTAATAAATAGCCAAATACTGTTTTTTCGCCCTCTCTCGAAATGCATTTTTTCCGAACATTTAAAAAATACGATTTTGAGTCATCTTATTTAAAATTCAAATAAATAAATAAGAGGAAGCAATAATAGCATAAGTCAAAACATTTTATTTCAGCATCAAGGAATTGTATCGTAGTTACACATGTGGAAAAAGCAGCTTTTGGCCAAAAAGCGTTGTCTTCACTAAATTTGAATCCGATTAAAAAAGTACCGTGATTAATTAAAATGTTATAGGCAGAGCTGCCAAGTCTCCGGCATTTTGGATACCGGTATTTTAATACAGAAAATGTTTTATTAAATTGGAACATTCTGCAGATTTAAAAAAAACTTTTCCTATAAGAAAATTCTGCTATTCAATAAGCGGGGGCTTGGCATCTCTGTATAGGAATATTTCGTAATTTACTTTTTAACATCAAAAAAGCAACGACCATTTTTCGGGTACAAAAAGTATTGCTAATTGTTCCATTTTGTATACAAGGTACTGATTGTAATATTGATACATCTATGGTGATAAATTTCCAATAATTTTTCAAATCCCATTTATTTCATTAAAAATATAAATCTTTTATTCATTTAGTTTAAAATAAATGGTTTCTAACTAATTTCATAATACTTTTGAAATATCACTTTTCATTGGCCATTTTTTAAAAGCATTTAGAAAATGGTTGTTGTTTTCAGTCAAATATAGATTTTGGTCTGTCTGCATTTTATTTTATTATTATTATTATTTATAAATGGTGGAGAATTATTCATACTTAATCCATAACGTACATAATATATGACTCTGTTATTACACAAGTCACCTATTTATTATCATAAAAATTATGTTTTTACTGATTTTTATTAACTCAATGGGAAAAATTTTGTGCTTTGAGCAATATATGTCCGCTTTTCATTTATTTATTTATTTTAACAAAATTCTTTGTACTTAGAAGTATTTTTATTTAAATAGGAAATCCAAATGTCGCTGTTAATAAAGAAGAAAGTTACAAAACGAGTAGACGCATACTATCAAATATGGAAAAACGACGAATCCAAAAAAAGACGTCGTATGAAATATCATCTTTTAAAGCAAAAAAAAGAGGTCTGATTATCGAGCCTAATGATTACGAAATGTGCATTACATTAAGAAAAAAAAATACTGCAAATATTGATTTTTTTTTCTTTTGTGCAGTTTTGGTTTCGAAAGGTGCACTATGCTGCAAAAGATATAAGCGACTATGAAAACACATTTGGTAAACGTTCATGCTCAGTTTTACAAATAAATATGACACATATATGCCCTATACACACCGAGGTACCTAATTGGTGCCAAAATGGCGTTCAGTTGCCTAACATGCTGGTTGTCATATAAATGTTATAATAAATTGTTTGTTCTAAAAATATTATCATTTATTGATTGTTACTTCTTTTTCTTAATAACAGAAAATGTTTCGTTTATTCCTTTTTTTTAATTTTGAAATAAATAAATAACGTGTTATTATAGCATGCTATATGTATCTGGTAATCAAAACGATGTTTTCGCCTAATTGGCATAAAAAATCTCGCCAAACCCAATGCTTTATATCTCTAGTATATTATCTCAAGTATTTTATTTATGTATACTATAATTGTTTTTACATACCACTTACTTCTTCTTGTATATAAAAAATTGGTAAGTGGCTCCTTTATGCAGTATAAATTGTACAAATCTTTAAAAAATAACCCCCGTTGCCCCTTTTTGGATCGAATTAAAAAAAAATCAATATCTAATACCAGAATGGCACCTAGGTATGCATACATGTTCCAAATTTCAAAGTTGTATGCCAACAGGAAATGGATGAAAAATGGGAAAAGATGTCACATATGCACCAAGGTACATAATATGCGTCAAAATGGCATTATTTTACCTGAGATGGTAACCCGACTTTATTTATTTATTATTTGTTTATTTACTCATAAAATATTTATTTACTTCCATTTCCTTTTTTTTTAATTATATAAAATATTTCTTTTTATAGTTATTAAGTATTATTATTATTTTATTTACTGTAAGTTCTTTTTGAAAATAGAAAATAATTAAAAAATTTGTATGTGAGCGTTATTTGAAAACGAAGTTTTCACCAAATGGGCTATAAAAAAAATTGCGCCAAATCTGATGCGCTTGTGGTATCTGTGCCGAAAAATTAGTGACCAGAATTGACTTCCACACTACAAACAAAATATAAGTTAAAAGAAAATATGTAATAAAAATAAATATAAAGGGAAAATGATGTCATAAAAGAAACTTTTTTATTTAAAAACGTAATTGTTTCAAATTTTTACACGCGAAATATATAAAACATTCTTTTAGCGATCAAAAAATGCTGTTAAGTTATTATTACAAAATCTCAAAATCAAAGTTTTTATGACATTTTTTTTAATATAAAAAAATAACATTTTTATTTTCCTGCATGATTAAATTTTAAAATGTTTTATTCCATTCAATATTTCTGAGTGCGTAAATGCGCTATTTACTCCACGTACTGATTCGGTTATCTACGAAAATATCCAGCCGGTGAATTCACGCTCACCAAATTTTTGTAACGTACGCAAATAAATTGTGCTTTTTTATCAGTTTTTTTAATATGACTTTTAAACTATTAGGAATTAATTTTTAAAAGTAGGTGCATTCACCAGATTACCTTCATAGGTACCTTCTGGTACAAACAGAATCAAAATCCGACAAGTACTTTTTGAGATTTGCTTGACGAAAGAATTTTTTTGACTTTTAATATCGTTACATATCTCTGAGTATAAAGACTTCGCTTCGCTCAGACAATTATTTAGAATCGTCATCATTTGATCCTGAATGACGAAAGTTTTCAAAGCATTTCCCTTTAATTTTCATGACCACTCTCCTTAAACTGTAATTATGCAAATACATCCATTATTCTTTGAAAACAAGGTTAAGGGGAATGTTTTTGTGAAGTGACTTTTGCAAAAAAGGTATTTCTCGGGTCAATCCATTTCAAGTGGTCCAGCACTGGTCGCTCGACCATTTTTAAAAAATCTGAAATTTTTTGTGTAACAACCCTAACATATTGAAAGTTCAAAATGACCGTTATTTTAATTTTACTATTTTTTGTTTGTGCATTGCGGCCATCTTTGTTTCATCGTTTGCAGCGATTTTCTCAGATACTTGGATACACAAAATTGTAAATATCTCGTCTTTTATTTTTCATATTGAAATGGTGTTTGCAGCATTTTGTTCAGAATAAAATCGGCTAAATGTATGGTGGTAGAATAATTTTGGAAAATAAAATTTTACAAGTGAAATTTTAGTACAAAATTTAAGATTTTTTTCCAAAATCTATCCGTTTGCAAGAGGAAATTTTTCATGCAAGGAAAACTGTCACACTTACACAATTTTTTTTACAAATAGGTCAAAAGTGCGTGTACTCATACATCAAGTCCTAGAGCTGGGAGTTGATTTCTCTTTGCAAAAAAAATTCCGAAATTCGTCAAAAATTTCAAAAATCGCACTTTTTAACTCTGTTGGGGCATGAGATGAAAATCTGAAATTCTGGCCTATGATAGTATCGTGTAGTAATGTTATGTACAAAAAATTTCAAGAAGGAGATTTGACTACAAGCGAAGATATGACATTGACAATATGTGAAAACAATACTGCCAAATTATTGTAACCTACTATGTAACTGCTCAACAAGACTGTCAACCTTACACAATTTTTTCTACAAATAGTTCAAAAGTGCGTGTACTCGTACACCAAGTCCCAGATCTGGAAATTGATTTCTCTTTGCGAAAAAAATTCCGAAATTCGTCAAAAATTTCAAAAATCGCACTTTTGTAGCTTTGATATCTCTGGTGGAGCACGAGATAAAAATCTGAAATTCTGAACTTTGATAGTATTGTGTAGTAGTGTTATATACAAAAACTTTCAAGAAGGAGATTTGACTATAAGCTGAGATACGGTGATTAAAAAATGTTAAGAAATGCTATTATGAGTACATTAGGAGAAATGAGATTAATCTCATTTATCACAATATTTACAGATAAAATATCGTTTGTTAAAAACAGTTTAATAACAAATGTTTAATTTAAAAAGATACTATACATGCTCAACAAAGAGCTTAACACTATTTACGAGAGATGTTTTGAGTTCGACCAGTTACAGTTGTCAATCCATCAAGCTGTTCTTTCTCATAATTTCATTTGAAGCCACCCAAGTCTTGTCATCCCTTGTTAACTTGAATGAAATTCTCTAGGTTTAATAATTGAAACCATGTCAACTCGATCAGTTGCAACCCATTGTCTGAAATTACCTTTTCCTGAAATGTGTAGCGAGTAAAATCGCTGCAATGGCATTTCTAGTAGGTTTGTTCCTCTGGACAAATAGTGTATTGGCTTAGCATACATTCTAAATTGTTTAAATCTCACAGACGCATTTGAAGAAGATATTTGTAATTAAAACTTAACTTTGTACCATAAAAAATTAATTTAAAATTTTGGAGGTATGAACAATTACATAGTAGGTTACAATAGTTTGGCAGTATTGTTTTCACATATTGTACATGTTATATCTCAGTTAGTGGTAAAATCTCCTTCTTGAAATTTTTTGACCATAACACTACTACACAATACTATCAAAGGCCAGAATTTCAGATTTTTATCTCGTGCTCCACCAGAGATATCAAAGCCTAAAAAGTGCGATTTTTGAAATTTTTGACGAATTTCGGAATTTTTTTCGCAAAGAGAAATCGACTCCCAGATCTGGGACTTGGTGTATGAGTATATGCTCTTTTGACATATTCCTAGAAAAAAATGTGTAAGGTTGACAGTGTTGTGGAACAATTACATAGTAGGTTACAATAGTTTGACAATATTGTTTTCACATATTGTCCATGTCATATCTCAGCTTGTAGTCAAATCTTCTTCTTGAAATTTTTTGACCATAACACTACTACACGATACTATCAAAGGCCAGAATTTCAGATTTTTATCTCGTGCTCCACCAGAGATATCAAAGCCTAAAAAGTGCGATTTTTGAAATTTTCGAAGAATTTTGGAATTTTTTTCGCAAAGAGAAATTAACTCCCAGATCTGGGACTTGGTGTATGAGTACATGCACTTTTGACCTATTTGTAGAAAAAATTGTGTAAGGTTGATAGTTTTCCTTACATAAAAAAATTCCTCTTGCAAATGGATAGATTTTGGAAAAAATCTTAAATTTTGTGCTAAAATTTTACCTGTAAAAATTTATTTTTCAAAATTATTCTACCCACCGTGCATTTAGCCTATTTTATTCTGAACAAAATGCTGCAAACTCCATTTCAATTGGGAAAATAAAAGACGAGGTATTTACAATTTTGTGTATCCTAGAATCTAAGAAAATCGCTGAACACGATGAAACAAAGATGGCTGCCATGCACAAATAAAAAATAGTAAAATTAAAATAACGGTCAATAATGCCAACAAGTAATAGTGATTAGTTCCTTGCTGGGTGTCGTTCCATGTGGTTTAGTCGGTAGAACGTCAGTGCGCTATACTGATGGCCCGGGTTCGAGTCCCGGCATGGAATCTTATTCACTAGGTTGGCATTTGCGCCTTTTAAGCAATTCAAAATTTGATTTTCATTTGATATGTTATATTCAAGGCGAATTTTCTCTCTCTCTGGAAAAATTTCCATGCATTAATATATATATTCAATCGATGCTTGATAAATTTGAGTTTCGTGATGGCTCCAGATCGGTGGCTCGCGGATTGTATTCCACCTTGTGCTGCGTTTGTAGCCTTGGAACAAGTAATAGTGATTAGTTCCTTGCTGGGTGTCGTTCCATGTGGTTTAGTCGGTAGAACGTCAGTGCGCTATACTGATGGCCCGGGTTCGAGTCCCGGCATGGAATCTTATTCATTAGGTTGGCATTTGCGCCTTTTAAGCAATTCAAAATTTGATTTTCATTTGATACGGTCATTTTGAAATTCGTCATGTTAGGGTTGTTGTACAAAAAATTCCAGATTTTTAAAAAATGGTCGAGCGACCAAAAAACATATTTTCTGGACCACTTGAAATGGATTGAACCTCTCTGAATGTACTTAAGTTTTTGCTACACTTCTGACAGATTTCTTCCATGAAAACCTTTCCACCCTTAATCAGGCACATTTTTGCCTATACTTATATGCATTTTTTATGTTCACCATCTTGTCATTTTTTACTTTGAAAATCAGTTTCAAAGGCCATGTCTGGATGTAGATTTTAAAATATATCTGTCTTTAAAAGATATATATTTTAATAATCTTTGATTTGTTAGAAGGCATCTAGCAGTGTTTGTGGTATGGTCAAAATCAATGCAAGTGAAACTAACAATGGGCCATACCAGCCAATCATTATAAAATTTCATTTCATAATTCATAATATTGTACAAAAATCTTACGATACAAAGATATATAAACATAGCGATGTATTGATAAAGATACACTAGGAAGAATGGAAAAGAACGAAATACTTCCTACAAAAAAAAAAAAAAAAAAAAAAAAAAAAAAAAAAAAAAAAACTTGTTTGACACAAAATCAAAAATTTCAATTTATGGAAAAATAAATAAAGCACATTTTAATATCTTAAACAATATAAAAGAATAACATGGTAAAACAATTTTATAACTAGGACTTCCCTCAGAGGGATTAGTCTGAGCGATATTGCTGAGAATACACATTTAATAACTTGCGACAAATAAAGAAAACGAGATGTTACCTTTAATTGGTCATTCATTGTGATAAAATATGATGAAAATAAGCATATTGAATCATAGAATTACAAAATCTTATATATAAAGTTGCATATACTATTTTTATAAAAGAAAAGCAAACCATGCATGGATATAAAATTGGAAATATGCAAAATGTTAAAAGTAATACAGAAAATAAAACACCAAATTTTCCTACATTGGAAACATAACTCTTTCAAATGACGCCATGAGCATAAACAGAAGCTTTGCACCGATTTGAGAACTATAAATAACATAACCTATTATGTTTGAAGAGAATGGAGTGTATTTTATATGGTGTGAAATCCGTCCGAATAGTATATAATGTTGAATATCTGTTTTTCACGGATGCAATGAGGTTGTCGATAAGAGTTAAGGAATCCTTTTTTAAAAATTTGTCCTAAACGAGCACTTACATCTTATAAGTTACTGTGATGCTAAAGTTATAGTTTCTGACCCCAACAGTATCCTATAAATTGCAATATTCTCAATAAATTGGGTTTAAAACTTTTTCTAGTAAAAAAAAAAATTTAATTTGTGAAATTAAATTGTCGAATGTTTCAGAAATCGTTCATAACGAGAGTATTATATCTTAAAAATTGCCACAAAGATAAAAAAAAAACAAAAAAAAAAAAAGATATTAAATTTTTAGTCATATCAACATCAAAAAATTCTCAATTTTAGAACTTTTTTTGCTCGTGCATTGATGGTGATTATTGTTCCTACGCAAAATATAGTATATTTTGCAGCAAAGATGGTTACCAACATTTTTTGCCCACATTATTTTTTAAATCGGCTAGGTACTCCCAATGATAACGAAAAACACACAAACGTTAATGCTTTATAGCATAGAAATACAGAATCAAAAGCTATTTATCTCCTATTATATACACATAAATTATTTAATTAGTGCTAGCAGATGCATTTTTAAATATACATAGATTAATATAATGCTTCATTTTTCTTTTATTAGTACTTCTTAGTATTCATTTTTCATTTATTTGTATTATTCAGTAAAAAACTCACTTTCTTAAGCCCGAATTACGTCAAACTTTTTATAAAAGCGCCTAAGTCCGTATAACAGCGAAATATTGTGAAAAGTATTAAATACAAGGTAGTAAGACACTTAGCCAAACGCAGGTAATAAATAGCCAAATATTGTTCTTTTCGCCCATTCTCGAAATGCATTTTTTTCGTATATTTAAAAAACACGATTTTGAGTCATCTTATTTAAAATTCAAATAAATAAATAAGAGGAAGCAATAATAGCATAAGTCAAAACATTTTATTTCAGCATCAAGGAATTGTATCGTAGTTACACATGTGAAAAAAAGCTGCTTTTGGCCAAAAAACGTTGTCTTCACTAAATTTGAATCCGATTAAAAAAGTACCGTGATTAATTAAAATGTTATAGGCAGAGCTGCCAAGTCTCCGGCATTTTGGATACCGGTATTTTAATACAGAAAATGTTTTATTAAATTGGAACATTCTGCGAATTTAAAAAATAACTTTTCCTATAAGAAAATTCTGCTATTCAATAAGCGGAGGCTTGGCATCTCTGTATAGGAATATTTCGTAATCTACTTTTTAACCTTAAAAAAAGCAACTACCATTTTTCGAGTACAAAAAGTATTGCTAATTGTTCCGTTTTGCATACAAGGTACTGATTGTAATATTGATACATCTATGGTGATAAATTTCCAATAATTTTTCAAATCCCATTTATTTCATTAAAATATAAATCTTTTATTCATTTAGTTCAAAATAAATGGTTTTTAACTGATTTCATAATACTTTTGAAATATCACTTTTCATTGGCCATATTTTTAAAGCATTTAGAAAATGGTTGCTGTTTTCATTCAAATATAGACTTTGGTCTTGTCCGCATTTTATTTTATTATTATTATTATTTATAAATGGTCTAGAAATACTTAATCCATAACGTATATAATATATAACTCTGTTATTACATAAGTCACCTTTTTATTATCATAAAAAGTATGTTTTTACTGATTTTTATTAACTCAATAGGAAAAATTTTGTGCTTTGAGCAATATATGTCCGTTTTTCATTTATTTATTTATTTTAACAAAATTCTTTGTATTTAGAAGAATTTTTATTTAAATAGGAAATCCAAATGTCGCTGTTAATAAAGAAGAAAGTTACAAAAAAAAAAAAATTACAAAATGAGCAGACGCATACTATCAAATATAAAAAAACGACGAATCCAAATAAAAACGTCGTATGAAATATCATCTTTTAAAGCAAAATAACGAGGTCTGATTATCGAGCCTACTGATTACAAAATGTGCATTACATAAAAAGAAGAAGAAGAAGCCTGCAAATATTTTTTTTTTCTTTTGTGCAGTTTTGGCTTCGAAAGGTGCGCTATGTGGCAAAAAGATATAAGCGACTATGAAGACACACTTGGTAAACGTTCATGCTCAGTTTTACAAATAAATATGGCACATATATGCCCTATACACACCGAGGTACCTAATTGGTGCCAAAATGGCGTTCAGTTGCCTAACATGCTGGTTATAATATAAATGATATAATAAATTGTTTGTTCTAAAAATATTATCATTTATTGATTGTTCTTTCTTTTTTTTTAATAACAGAAAATGTTTCATTTATTCCTTTTTTTTTCATTTTGAAATAAATAAATAACGTGTTATTATAGCATGCTGTATGTATCTGGTAATCAAAACGATGTTTTCGCCTAACTGGCATAAAAAATCTCGCCAAACCCGGTGCTTATATTTCTAGTACATTATCTCAAGTATTTTATTTATGTATACTATAATTGTTTTTACATACCACTTACTTCTTCTTGTATATAAAAATAGGTAAGTGGCTCCTTTATGCAGCATAAATTGTATAAATGTTTAAAAAAATAGCCCCCGTTGCCCCTTTTTGGATCGAATTAAAAAAAATCAATGTCTAATTCCAGTATTGCTCCCAGGTATGCATACATATTCCGAATTTCAAAGTTGTATGCCAACAGGAAATGGATGAAAAAAGGGAAAAAAGATGTCACATATGCACCAGGTACATAATTGGCATCAAAATGGCATTATTTTACCTGAGATGGTAACCCGGCTTTATTTATTTATTATTTGTTTATTTACTCATAAAATGTTTATTTACTTTTATTTTCTTTTTTTAATTATATAAAATATTTATTTTTATAGTTATTAATTATTATTATTATTTTATTTACTGTAAGTTCTTTTTGAAAATAGAAAATAATTTAAAAATGTGTATGTGAGCGTTATTTGAAAACGAAGTTATCGCCAAATGGGCTATAAAAAAAATTGCGCCAAATCTGATGCGCTTGTGGTATCCGTGCCGAAAAATTAGTGAACAGAATTGACTTCCACACACAAACAAAATATAAGTTAAAAGAAAACATGCAATAAAAATAAATATAAAGGGAAATTGATGTCATAAAAGAAACTTTTTTATTAAAAAACGTAATTGTTTCCAATTTTCACAAGCGAAATATATAAAACATTCTTTTAGCGATCAAAAAATGCTATTAAGAGATTATCACAAAGTCTCAAAATCAAAGTTTTTATGACCTTTTTTTTTAAATAAAAAATAACAGTTTTATTTTTCTGCATGATAAATTTTAAAACGTTTTACTGCATTCAATATTTCTGAGTGCGTGAATGATTACTATTTACTCCATGTACTGATTCGGTTATCTACGAAAATATCCAGCCGGTGGAAATCACGCACACAAAATTTCTGTGACGTATCCAAATAAATTGTGCTTTTTTATCAGTTTTTTTAATATAACTTTTAAACTATTTGGAATTAATTTTTAAAAGTAGGTGCATTCACCAGATTACCTTCATAGGTACCTTCTGGTACAAACAGAATCGAAATCCGACATGTACTTTTTGAGATTTGATTGACGAAAGAAATTTTTTGACTTTTAATACCGTTACGTACTCTGAGTATAAGACTTCGCTACGCTCAGACAATTAAGAAGTTTGTAAATTTCAAAATGCTTCCCATGCATCCTTGAAAACAGGGAAGGAACTATAAAAAAAATAGGATACGGTTCAAAAAGTCTAATGTGAGTTACATTGCTGCATATACAAGATGAGTCATAACTATCGAAACAATAGGCTATCTTCTTAAATATTGCTCTTAGGCGCATACTTCAATTGCAAAATTCCATAAAAAAGGCGCAACATTTCATCAGATAAGTTGCAACTCAATGGGGGGGGGGGGCTATTTAAGAAAATACAAAAATTAAATTTTTTCTTTATCCTTTCCTGAATTAATGAATGAAAATCATCTCATTATCTACACATCTCACAATAATCTTAAAATCTCCAAAGTTCGTGAGTTACACCCCTTAATCCTGTCTCTAATTGGCGAATTCTTTACGCAATTTCAATGGAAAAATATTATCATTCACAAACTGTACTTTAATAAAAGTTGATTCAAGATAGTACTTATCCTTTGGATATAAAATAACAGGACACAGATTTCATGTTAAAGCTTCTTTAAAATATTCTGGCGGTCGGTATTCGTGGGCTGCACGGGTCGAAATATCTATGTAAAGTCTCGAACTGACCCATAAAGAGAAACGTTTTCCCGGCCTGAAAAAAGGTTAAAATTATATCCGGGGTCCGTATATTTTTAAATACGCTCATTGTATAGACAATGTTATTATATTAAATAATTTACATTATGTCTATAAATACACAACTTCCTATCAATCAATGTATTTTGGAAATACTTAATACTTTCTTATTTGCTACAAAATATTTTTAAATCTATATATAATTTAAATGTTAATAAACAACGTTTTTTCTTGACTTTTAATGTTTCTTTATCTTTAAATTGCTATTAATCTTTGAAATTTTCTTGATAAAATGTGAAAAGAATGATATTTGAATTTTAAACAACTTAAGGATTTTTTGACGGGGGGGGGGGGGGAATCATGACAAAAAAATCTTTTTTTTTCCATTTTAGTAGTTCAGGCAAATGAAGCAACTGCACATTATCATTTTTACATGATTACTAAACTTTATACGCATAAACAACTTTAATGCTTTTTTTAAGTACAGATATAGGTGGAAAACATTAAATTTGAAACTTATTATAGTCACTTAAAAAAATTGTTTAAAGGGAATACTTCAAAATAATTTTGTTCATGATTTCAAACATAAGTTAAATAATAAATTTAGTGTATACTAAAAATAGTTTAAACTATTCCATAATTTTTTTTTATACTCATCAACATGAAATATATGTAATGAGTTCTTCATTTTTTCATTCATTTGTTCATTCATTTTTTATTTCCAGAATAAGTTTCATTTAATCAACGTTAACATCCAGTTAAGAAATAAGAAATATCAAAATTTACATTTGTTCACCAGAAACAAATTTTGCTAATGGAATTCTTGATCAAATAAAGCATTAATTGACAATGATTTCGCTTGGAAGAATCTAATACTTTGAACTTATTAAGTCATGAATTACATTTTCTTTTGTTTGACGGTAAATGTGAAAAGCTATCTCTTTTATCTCTATTTTTTCATCCAATGGTTTTCTCAAGTAAGACATACGTAATGAAAATTTAATGAAATTCTTGTCTAACTTTTCGACAAGTTTGAAGAGCATTAGAAATTACTACTTAATGAATCTTGAAAACTTTTCTTCTCTTGCTGATATTTGTTCTTTAATTTTATAAATAGTGCATTTAATTCGAACGTAATTCCTGAATGAAAGGGAAATTAAATGCCATTTTTTTATTTTATTAGTTGTAATATTTTTTTAAACATGACTAAAATATTAATAATATTAAATGGGATATGCGGTAATATATATATATATAAAGAATTCGGATTATTTTTTATAATTAAAATTTTGAGTACTGTTTTATTTAGAATTTAAAATCTTTACTAAAATTACAACACTGTAAATAGAAAATCCCATGCGTTATTTTCCTAACGTAAAACAAATAAACAAGCATTTTAAAAACAAATAATTTACCAACAAATTACTTTTTCTTAAAAACTTTAACTCTTGACACATGATTCATCATAAAACGATTTTAAAAGAAAAAACGTAATTTTTGGGGCGATACGGGCGATGAAACTATACACTGGAAATCTGGATAGGTTCATATACTGTATTTCCAACTTAAAGAAGGTTTTTTTACTGAGTGCTAAATTAGAAACACACACAAAAATAAAAAACCCGCAGCTTTAAATACACACATCTAAAGTTGGCCGTCCAATTGCAATTTTAGGCATTTTGTTAAATATCTCAAATACATGAACAATTATCCTGAAAATGTAAGTATAAAAATATAACAGTACAAGTCATGCATTTCCGTGAAGATTTTCCCCCGAAACTCAAATAGGGGACCGTCAACAAATTAAAAAATAATGAATATATTTTGGATAACCCTGTAAAAATTAATGTAGCAAAAGCGCTCAAACTGTGGATTTTGATTAAGTGGCTTATTGTAATAAACTATGCTCATTTTTATGTCGATAGCATGTGCACTCGTAGAAAAATTAATGTCTTTATAAAAACAAACCCAAATGTTTCCAAGATTTTTGCTTATAATTTGCTAAATTCGTAATATAAAATAATACTCGTTTCTGAAAATATGACAAACAAACTTGCGCACGATATCCTGTAATCAGAATTAAAAAATACTAAAAATTCTGTGAAAAATTAGTTGGTTTACTAAATAAATAATCACTGCGCATGCGTCAACGATATTAAAATTTCATTTGCATATTATGTTACCTAAATGAATAGAGCAACTTTTGTGAAAGTCTCAAAATCATACCTTAAAAATTCTGAAAATAATCGTCTATATAATTAGGACATATTCCGTTGTTTCCAATATGAAGCAAACAAATAAGGGGTTTTATCCAAATGTAGTAGTACGCCCTGTATTTTGTATTCCATATTGAGACATAATCAATAAATATATGGATAAAAACCCCTCTTGTTTCTTTCCTGTTGGTCATCATTGTCCATGTAGTATATTCATAGTGTCCGCTTTCAATTGTGTCCTCTGGCTAACTCCGAGACCTTTAGTCAAAGACATATATTTCCAGTTGGAAAAATGTTTTAAATTAATTAAAACAATATTTAAGTTTATAAAAGTTACAAATTTTAATATATTATACAGACCCCTATAGACTTATAATTCACGCTTACCAAATAATTCTTATTACAATAACAAGTCCTGTTCATCTAACACTAAAATTGGCTAATTATTAAAATTTGAATTGCATGCCTTGTTAAAAATTTCCTGAATCTATACAAAGTTGAGTTGAGCCATGTTTTGAAGGATCATGCACAATGTATTTAAAATATCAGAATTTATTTTTCGTGTCATGCTTTTTATCTTAAAGTGATCAGAACGTAGAAATAATACGACTGTGCTATTTTTTTACTAATTTTCAAAGTAAATTTCAATATGTACATTCGCATTTTGATATTGCTGTAAAAATATTATTTTATATGAAATTAGACAAGCTTCTTATGATTCTTTTTTCATATCATGTTATCTAAAAGAATTTTTTCTATTTCGTGTAAAAGCATAGAGCATACGTTTTATGACTTCATAAGTTTTATATTGATTGCAAATCAAACATATTGATTAAAAATGCATAGGATTTCATGCGAAATCCAGTTACATTGACCATAAGTGTTGTATGATATTTGTGGAGAGAGGAGTAAGGGCTGACGAGGGTGTAAAAATCGAGGTTCAAAAAGGGCCTTAAGTGGCTTTTTAGTTATTTCTTGAAATTCTACGTAGTTAACATCAGTTACTAAAGTTACGGCATAAGACATACACTAATAAATTAGTAAGGGCGATATCGTGTTTTATTTTTTGCAATGAAAAACAAAAAGCAAGTAAGAAAAATCATACGTTAAGCATAGATTGTGAAACACTTTCCAACATTTAATGAAATCTTTAACAAAACTTTGTTATTTAGGGAAATAATAGTGTATAGTCAAATATACCCAAATATGTATTCCAGTACTTTTGAACAGCCCTGTATTTCATATGTCAGTTGATATAATGGGAAAAATTAGTTTAGCAAGAATATACCAAGTAACTTGAAATTTCTTTTTCAGCTATTCATACTATTAGTAGGAAACATACTTGAATACTTTTGTTCAGCCCTGTAGTTTACATTGTACCTTTATTACACGTCAGTTTTGGCTAAAATTTATTGTAAACTAAAACACTTTTAAAACAACTGAAATCACATTCTCGTAAATTATCATTCATAGGCGTCCATGTACCGAATTCTTCGCCCTGTATATCCTTTTATCTATATTCTGCAAACATTTCTCAGTAAATTGAATGAAGCTCAGCGTAAAATGCATAGCTTATTTAAGAACCACGTTTAAATGATTTACGCTCATATTCAGTAACGTTGGTGATCTCTTTTGGGTAGCCCTGTGTATCAACTATAACATTTATACACACCATATAATGTGCATATATTTAGCGAAATATAAACGCGCATATCATAATTAAAATGCATTATAGGACGTCAATAACGTCCTAAAACTTTATAACAACTCAAGTATATTAACGATTTTTCCCCATAGGCCGTAATGTAATGGAAAACTTTTGATTCGTCCTGTTGATAAACTAATCATGGTAGATACTTCATTTTCAATAGGGTTCGTTCTAGAGTAAACGTCAATAACTTCCTAAAATTTCATGGCAATCCGAGTATATTTACGTGAATCAGAGTGCGGACAGACGGCCATCCGGACATTCAGCCATCCGGCCAGACGGACAGACAAACAGAATGCATAAGCACTTTTCAACTTTGTTAGAAAGTGCTAAAAAAGTGAAACAAGGGGTAAGATTTAAATAGGAATTGTGTTTAATGTCATAAAATCAGGAGATACTTTTATTACGGTTATTAACTGTTGATTAATTGCGTACACTGATCAATGAAATGAAATCATACAAACAAAATAATTTGTACAAAACATTAAAAAATTAAAGCAAATGGATGTGCAAGGATATGGATGGATACATCTATACTAATAAAAGAACAAAACGCTCTGTCTGTGTGTGTCTGCGATGGCTAGCAAAATCTACAACATTTACGAGGCTCTAAAGTTTTTGAGAGTAGCACCAAATCTCTCCTAATGCACTTGAGCTTCAGAATTTGGAAATTTCAATTATTAACTGAGTAATTAATTAAAATTTGAAGCTTACTCTCATCAGAAATATGACTTTTTTCCCCTTTTTTCATCGGTTTTTTCTCAACACTCATTTATGGTTTGTTGGTTCATACAGTGTCACTAATACGGTTCTTTTTACCGCTTGTGTTCTGTTGATTGGTTCTGTAAAACTTTCACAAAAATAAATTTAAAATCTGAGACAGGAATAAATAAACGAATTTTAGTGCTTTATCTTACAAAAATGACTGCTTTTAGGTGCGTTCGTAATTATGTAAATACGTAGCAAATATTGTTGTCGCTCAGTCCGTCCGTCTGTCCGTCCGTCTGTCCGTCCGTCTGTCCGTCCGTCTGTCCGTCTGTCTGTCCGCATATAACAACGCAAAAACTATCCATCCGAATCGTTTGAAATTTAAAATACATAATTATTACATAATTTTGTCGAGTCATTTCAAATGTTATGAAAATCGGATGCATAGATCAATTACAGGGACAATCAAAAGTATTCTGTTGCATTACGGTCAATGGGAAAAAAGTTTCAAATGCATTTTAATCGTTTGAAATTTAAAACGTATAATTATTACATGATTTTGTGGAATCATTTCAAATGTTATGAAAATCGGGTGCATAGATCAATTACAGGGACAATCAAAAGTATTCCGTTACATTACAACCAATGGGATAAAAGTTTCAAATGCATTTTAATGGTGTTACACTCATTTGAACATAATAGAATTGACATGAATCTATGAAGTATGTACTAAAATATACATTCTGTACAATCTGTGATACAAAGAATATTTATTATTAAATTTCAGGGCCACACAAATGTATTCCACTAAATAATGTTATTCGAAAAAGCATTGTTTGGGGCGGGCTTTAATTATATTAAATTATTTCATACTTTATGAATAAGATATACGTTAATTAAGTATAATTGTCTGAGCGAAGCGAAGTTTTATACTCAGAGTACGTAACGATATTAAAAGTCAAAAATTTTTTTTTCGTCAAGCAAATCTCAAAAAGTACTTGTCGGATTCTGATTCTATTTGTACCAATAGGTACCTATGAAGGTAATCTGGTGAATGCACCATCTACGAAAAATTAGTTCCAAATATTTTTAAAGTTAAATTTAAAAAACTGATAAAAAAGCACAATTTATTTGCACGCCACAGAAACTTGGTGTGCGTCATTTTTCACCGGCTGGATATTTTCATAGACAGCCGAACCAGAACACATGGAGTAAATAGTAATTGTCTGAGCGAAGCGAAGTCTTATACACATAGTACATAACGATATTAAAAGTAAAAAATATTCTTCTGCCAAGGAAATCTCAAAAAACACTTGACGGATTTTGATTCTGGTTGTACCAGAAGGTACCTATGAAGGTAACTTACTGAATGCACTTACTACGAAAAATAAGTTCAAAATAGTTTTAAATTATATTTAAACAAGTAAGAAAAATCATGCGTTAAGCATAGATTATGAAGAACTTTCCAACACTTAATGAAATCTTTAATAAAACTTTGTTATTTAGGGAAATAATAGTATATAGCCAAATATACCCAAATATGTATTCCAATACATTAGAACAGTCCTGTATTTCATATGACACTTCATATAATGGGAAAATTTAGCTTAGCAAGAAAATACCCAGTAGCGTGTAATTTCTTTTTCAGTAATTCATACTATTAGATGGAAACATACTTGAATACCTTTGTTCAGCTCTGTAGTTTACATTGTACCTTTATTACACGTCAGCATTAGGCTAAAATTTATTGTAAACTAAAACACTTTCAAAACAACTGAATTCACACTGTCACAAATCATCATTCATACGCGTCCATGTACCGAATTCTTTGCGTGGACCTGTAAATCCCTTTATCTATATTCTGCAAACATTTCTCAGTAAATTAAATGCATCTCAGCGTAAAAATGCATAGCTTATTTAAGAGCCACGTTTAAGTAATTTACGCTCATATTCAGTAACGTTGGTGAGCTCTTTTGGGTAGCCCTGTATATCAACTATAACATTTATACACACCATATAATCTGCATATGTTTAGCGAAATATAAACGCGAATATCATAATTAAAATGCATTTCATCATCGGATACATATACGGTACTTCGGAAAGAATATACTATTTGAAATCTTTTGTATGGCCCTGTAAATGCAATGTACTTCATATTATGCAAGACAGTAGCGTATAATTTATATTAAGCTTCAGTGACATACATCAATTTTATTATACATGAAAAAGCTTAATATATTTAAAATATGTCACACACAATTCCCCCTTTTACCATTATCTAATGAAATTCTTTTGTGTGGCCCTGTAAATGAATAATAGCTACATTTTCACCTTATATTTTATAGAATGCATATTTTAATATGTTTGACAGGGTATATATCGTTAAAATTCCTTTGAAAAGATTTTTCCCCATAGGCCGTAATGTAATGGCAAACTTTTGATTCGCCCTGTAGATAAACTAATCATGGTAGAAACTTCATTTTCGATAGGACTTGTGCTAGGGTAAACGTCATTAACGTCCTAAAATTTCATGGCAATCCGAGTATATTAACGATTTTTCCCTATGGGCCGTAATGTAATGGAAAACTTTTGATTCGCCCTGTAGATAAACTAATCATGGTAGAAACTTCATTTTCAATAGGACTTGTGCTAGGGTAAACGTCAATAACGTCCTAAAATTTTATGGCGATCCCAGTATATTAACGTTTTTTCCCCATGGGCCGTAATGTAATGGGAAACTTTTGATTCTCTCTATAGATAAACTAATCATGGTATATACTTCATTTTCAATAGGGTTTGTGCTAGGGTAAATCTCCATAATGTATAAAAATTTCATAGCAATCCGAGTATATTTACGGGAGTTAGAGCGCGGACAGACGGACAGACGGACAGACGGACAGACAAACCGAATGCATAAGCACTTTTCAACTTTGTTGGAAAGTGCTAAAAACTGATAAAAACACACAAATTGGCTACATACGTCACGAAAATTTAATGTACGTCATTTTCACGAGCTGGATGTTTTAATTAGATTTCCAAATTGAAGCACATTGAGCAAAGAAAATATGCAAAAAATTTTCATTTAAGTGCGACAAAACATATTAAAACTTAAAAAACAAACTAAAAAAAAATATTTTTTTTTCGTTAATTGAAAATAAAGAGGCCATAATTCTTAGATGCGATACTTTTTATAATTGCATTTTATAATCGGCATAAATATATAATCTTTTATATTTCGCCCGTGCAAATTGGAAACAATTCTTTCGTGTTTAAATAAAATACAAGTTTAAGTTGGATTAAAAGTGTTTTAACCTTGAGGGGCGCCATTTGCAGTCTGCAAACGGTTAATTTTATTACTTAAATTGCCAACTGGTACTAGTAATTTTTTAGTACAATTTTGATCTCATAATATACGTGACGAAACGGTTTAGATTATTTTTAATTAAATTTGTTCGTAAATATCGGGGGAATTAATTATTTGATCATTTTTGAAGCAGAAATGCCTTGCCCCTGAAAGGTTTAAGCAATGTATCGTGTTAAATGCGATTGAAAGAGACATTCCCCATCATCCATTACTGGCATTTAATCTTATAGTTTGGCGATACGTTATTGGTCGTCAGTATAATCAAGTAGTACCAAAAAAGAAACAATAGTTGAAGCAATAAATAAAAGTTATAAATAATAAACATAATAAAAAATATACATAAAACAATAAATCGAAAATATTAACACTTACAGCAATATTCAAAATCAAAGTTTTCACCAATTTGGTGACAGGAAAAATCGCCCCAACTTGGTACGTATATGACATCTACGCCATATTTATGTGTAAAAATAAGTGTAAACGTTCATCAGATATGAAATCTGACTTTCTGAAGCCCAAATTGGACCAAGATTAATAAAAATGCCGAAGTGAAGATATTAAAAGAAAAGTACCATGGAAACGGGACGGAAATATCATATACGTATTTGGGGTACTACTTGGTTATGCCGTCGACCAAAAAAAATATCGCCAGATTATGAGAGTAAATTCCAACAATAGATGACCTTGAATGTCCTATGCAATGAAATTAAACAAGATCCACGTGTTTAAAACATCATAAAGTGATTTTTATTTCAACTTTTTATGAATGTTTTACTAATTTAATTGTTTTTCTGTTGTTTAAGATAAAAATTTAGTCAGCATGTATAAGCTGGCTATTAGTTTGGCGATTTGTATCATTTGGCGAAATTGGTCGACGGGATAACTAAGTAGTACCGTATTTAGTTTGGCGCAAATTTGGCGAAAGTCATTTTTTAATTATTTTCTATTATATTAAAAAGGAAGTAACAATAAATGAAAACACGATTAAATACACATTAATTTAATATAGGAAAAAAACAATTGCCGGGTTACCATGTCATGCAAAATAGCAATAGTTCGATGCCAATTATGTGGAAGAGTTCCAAATCCTGTTCTGGCATTTTTGGTGAAATTTTATTTTTTATTTTTTATTTTATTTTATTATTATTATTATTATTATTATTATTATTATTATTTTATTTTTTTTTTTTTTTTGCATTAAATGAATCGGTTCCTTTTTTTTTCAACAAAGTTGAAAAGTGTTTATGCATTCGGTTTGCCTATCCACACTCTAACATCCGTAAATATACTCGGATTTTTTATGCAATTGGTAAACCTTATTTAGGGTCCCCTAGGCATGTTTGGTATTATATATGAAGTATGTGAGATTAATAGTTTATTTACAGGGACACCCAAAAATTTTCCATTACATTATGGCCTATAAGAAAAATCGATAACACAGTACTTTTATGAAACTACACTATTGCAAAGTATTGAAACTTATATTAATCGATGAATTTTATTACGATTACGTTTGAACAAGACATTCATATAAGTTTTAATCCGTTTAAAGGGACACTCAAAAGAAATCGGTTACAATACTGACTTTGAGCAATAATTGCTGGTCATGTGTTTTCAATTTCGACATGTGCTTTGAAATTTAACTGTTTTTTAGGTGCATTCGTAATTATATAAATACGTAGTACCTATAGTCGTCGTCTGAACCGTCCGTATCTCTGTCCGTATAGAACAGCACGAAAACTATCGAAACGAATCGTTTTAAATTTTAAATATATATTTGTTTCTGAATTTTGTTGAGTTATTTTAAATTTTAGTAAAACTGGATAAATAGTTCGAATACAGAGACAATCAAAAATATTCTGTTACATTATGGCCGATGGGATGAAATAATTCCAAGAACATTTTCATGATGTTACGCGCCCATCGAAACCTAATGAAATTGATATGCATTTATAAGGAGGACACTGGAATATATATTTTGTAGAGCAAGCCGTGCAAAGAATATTTATAATTAATTTGCAGCGCACCACAAAAGAATTAAATAACAAAAAGGTACGTGGGAAGGGACATTAATTTTTCAAATTTACTAATCTGGGGATTTTATCATTTTCTCAATTGTCACTAGCAAGCTTTTTAAATAATTACTTTTTGGGGTAAAACTCGAGTTCATGTTGGCGTATTTGAGCGAGCATGTCTAGCGTAAAAGTATGCGCAGATATATAAGTCATTTGTGATGACATTTTTACAGTTCAAAGCTTGTGGAGACGAGATATTCATATCGTGTTCGTACCTTATACTATAGGCATTGCATATTACTTTTATTTAATGTATGCAACAGTGAAATACTGCTCAACTTCATGAGAACAAGTTTGAAAAGAAAGAAAAACAGTGTATGTAGTGGCCAGCAGCACAATCCATTTAAATCCGATTGAGCATATCTGGGACACACTCGAACGACGTACTGCATTTCTTTGTTGGCTTCTTTCGGGATTTTTATATGTCATTTTTTAAATAGAGAATTCCCCAAATTCCCATCGAAAACCTCATCGTATCCATAGAAAACAGATTTAGATATTATATTATCAACTATTCTGTATTAACTATCTATACACCATGTAAACAAATTCTCTCATTCTACTCAACCATCATGATTTATGCAAAATTTTTGTGCTGTTCATATTTTTTACGTCATTTCAAAGAGTTCAAATTCCGATTCAAGATATTTTAGTGTTTTATCATTTGCATTACTTTTAATGCATTAGTTACTTTCAATTTTATACCCATGCATGGCTGATTTGCATAGTTTACTTTCCCATTTTTTAACCGTGTATAGGAGTTTTTACATAATATTTTGCATTTCTACCATTTACTTTTCTCATTTTTGACGTTTAAATTTGTGGCACTATATAATCAATTAAAAATAATAGTACTTCTAGGTTATCACGTCGACCAATTTCGACAAACTAATAGCCAAATTATACATGTTGACATAATTTTTATTTTAAATAACGAAAAAACAAATAATTAGAAGAATATTAATAAAAAGTCGAAATAAAAATCACTTAATGACATTTTAAACACGTGAATCGCATTTAATGTCATTGAATGTGACATTCACGATCATCCATTATTGGCATTTAATCTTATAGTCTGGTTAATTTTTTGGTCAACGGGATAATCTAGAAGTACCAAAATAACATATTTTTTATTAACTTTTTGGAATATAGACTTTCTATTTGGAAAATATTTGGTAGAGAATTGGGAAATCTGAAGTATATCTGAATGTTTTTGCCACGATGACAAAAAAAAAATAAAAAAAAATAAAAAAAATAAAAAAAATAAATAAAAACTAACAAAAAATTAATAACTCAATAACAAATTGTGGTACAGGTTTCAAACAAGTTGCATTTAAAGGTAATTGGTTTTTTTTATACGATGATGTGCAATGTATAGAAATTTAAAAATTTACAGTACCGAAAATTGTTAAACTGAAATTCCATTTAATATTTGTTTATGATTGGCTCAGGAATATTAACGTGTATCTAAATGTCCAGGATATCAATATAACTCTGCTATTATGTAAACTACGTTTTGATAATTTTAAAAATGTTATTATTGGTATTTTTAAATATAGAAATCATTTATAAGCCTAAAGTTTTAGCGTTTGAAAATATTATTTTCCAAATAATCGTTGTAATTTCTAAAATTACATTTTTTTTTTTAATGTGGTATTTTTTCGTTCTTTCTTTTTTATACTTTTTGCAAATTATTATTAAATATATGTTCTCAGCAATATCGCTCAGACTAATCCCTCTGAGGGAAATCCTAGTAAAATTTACTCTCTGCATATTTACAGGAACACAAAGATTTCGACCACTATACTGAATCCAAAGTACGCTCTACTATATCAGCAAGATCTGAATATTTTAAAACTTCGTTATCGTACGAACGCACCTCATTTGCTACGATTCACGTGCAATTTCCAACTTGTTTCATCTATACTTTACATTTTAGCACAGTGATAAAGCACTTGCTTTGAAAATGCATTTAATAATAATAAATGTTTAAGAGAATAGATTAGTTCAAATGACGTCAGAACCTAACAACGAATTTCACAACCTGGAATTCATGTTGTTCGTCTTCCTGTTTTTTCCTCAACTTTTATTGGTGGAACAGTAATAATTGCGTAGTTGAAACTGATCTGTTTAAATAGCAAGAGATATGGTTTTTAAATGTTAAATAAATGATCAGAAAAAATCTTACTGACTCTTTTACCACTAAAAATTAGAAATTGACAAAAATAATTCCTTGCATTCGGATGCTTTATGTTGCTTTTGCGATTAGCAATACACTGATAAACATTTGCTGCATTTTGCTGCAACGCACTCCCCTGCTTGTATAGAAAACGGTTACTTGGCTGTGAAATAGAGCTTTCTCATTGGTTGGAATAGAGATATTATATACAAGCGATGGAGTGCGTTGCAGCAACATGCAGCAAATTTTTATCAGTGTACTTTAAATATAATTTGAATTCTCATTTTCGATAATATTAATGATATATTTTCTTTTAATCTCAGATGTATTTTTTAGCATAAAGTTGAAATTACTTATGCATTCAGTGTGTCTGTCCGTCTGTCCACACTGTAACTCCTGTAAATATACTCAATTTATAAAGCTTACTTAGGATCACTAAATCATGTTTGGTATTGCAGATGAAATATATTCAGGCTATTTCAAATGTATTGAAATGGATATGAATCACCTGCTTTCACTACAATTAAATTAAACACACAAATCATATTAAAATACCAAATAAAGCCTTTTGTTTGCAAACTTTTAATACTTTATTTGTGCATTTATAATCATTGGACATAACACTATCACGAATTATAACACTCTTTAAATCAAATATATAAAATCTATATTAGATACACAGGGCTGTACAAAAGTATTAGCATATCATTTGATTATCAGAGGAAATTGCTGAAGGCTAATTTTCAGAAATATGTGTACCACGAATTAAATTTTGAAATGCATATTGTTATTATATACAAATCTCTATATGATATACAGGGTTGCTAAAAATCGGATAATTTTCTGAATGTAAATAGGAACAGCTGAAATTCGGTTTTGAAATGCTTTATATGTTAAATAAACTGTAAATGGAAAATAAATTGGGCGCGACTGAGTTTTAACCCCGTTCTTGGCGTGCTTCCAAAATATCGCCACATTGGCGCGCTTTTGCGTTTTGTGCCCCGGAGCGGGATTTAAGTCCAAGAGACACTGCGCAAAAGACATACCTTCTTTTAAAAACAAAACCAGCCTTTTTTTAAATAAAAAAAGAAATCAATAATGGATTTTCTAAAGAAATAGACTAAGCTTTGAAGTCAAATAATGTTTTTCTTTTATATATAATATGAAATTAAATAACATTAAGATTCAAAACATCTAAAGTACTAAAGAAAGAACTAAAACACTTGCTTTTAAATATATCTGCATTAAAAAAACAATAGAAATGTAGAAAATACTTCCTTTTAAATACAAAACAAAGGTTTCTAATTCAGAAAAAATCACTCGTATATTGTCCCCAAAAAATTTACTCACTCGATGTTACACTCCTCGAAATCCAACGTTTTCTAATGCGACACAAATTTCAAGGCGCGAGACTTCAAACTTTTAAATGTTTCTCCTCTCTCGTCCAATAAGAAAACTAGAAAAGAAAGAACGAACGGAGCATGCGCAAGCCGAGGAGCGAAATCTCTCCGAGGGTTGCCAAGAAGAGCAGCACCTAAACGGATAAAAAAGCAAGGCATGGCGCAGTCATCGCGCGTCAAAAAAAATGACGCCAAGAAGTGGGTTAAAACTCAGTTCACCCATAAATTGTTTTCAGATGTTTCTAAAGATAAAGGAGCATTGGACTACTTGGAAGCGATTATCGAGTATTTTTACATCTTGATTATAGTAAATTATTGTAGTTTAAGAAACATCTGTCTTTTTAGCACTTTCCAAGAAAATTGAAAAGTGCTTATGCATTTGGTTTGTCCGTCCATCTGTCCACGCCCTAAGTCCCGCTTTTGGTGACCCTCAATAAGCCTTTATCAATTGCACGAAAATCCGAATATATTTATTGTCGGATTTTCATGCAGTTGATAAAGCTTATATAGGGTCCTTAAGCATGTTTGGTATTCCATATGAAGTATGTATGACTAATGATTCATTTACAGGGACATTCAAAAGAGTTCGATTACATTTTTGTACATGAGTAAAAATCTTTTGGAGCGTACTTTAATGACATTTCGCTATTTCTAATGTATTCAAACTAATATGAATCAATGAATTTAACTATGGTTACGTTAAAACAGAGCATTTATAGCAATTTTTAATAAATTTACAGGGACACACAAAAAAATGATTACAATACTGTCTTTGCTTAATAATTGCTGGAGAGTACGTTTTAAAATTCGGTATGCGCTTTTAAATGTTATTGCTTTTTTTCCACATTACACTTTACATATAATTTCTATACATCATTTACACCGCAGCACAAAAATATTTGTTTACCATTCTACACATTAGAGGATATTGCTGAAGAGGAATTTTCAATTGAAATATGCGTATCTTTTAAATGAATTACATTTGGAAATGCATGTTGTTAATATGTACCTATCGATGTATCATATACAGGGCTGCTAAAATTTTCGGATCATTTTCCGAATGTAGATGGGAACAGCTTAAATTTGGATTTGAAATGCTTAATATATTTTCACATGGTGAAATGAGACGTAATATTTTAATTTTTTAAACGGTGCAGTTTTTTATGTTATTCTGAATGTGTTGGATAGTGTTTCATAATCTGTACTTGATGACTTTTTCTTTTTAAAGATAATGTTAAACATATTTTTTCACTGTTCTGTTTTTTTCGCTTTTAAATACAAAAAAAAATTCCGAATTTAACGCACACCTGCCATACTGTGCTGCAGGCAGTGGGAATCTGTGTAGGATATTCGTACAGAACATATTTCATCTTTAATTTATAAGTAGTGGTTAATTCCGAACAATAATTTCAGTAAATTTCTTAAATTCTTATTGTATTTTCCCACCCTCTCGACTAATATATGTACGAATAAGCTTAATACTGGAGTTTTCTTCGCATATAGATTTATAAGGAATTAGTGAGGTCCTGGAGGTGAAAAGTAGAACTAACATATTTTACAGAGCATGCAGCAGTAGTGTAAAATATTCCGATTGATTAATATTGGACTCTTAATTACGTGATGTTTACCATTATTTCTAAATAGAAAGTTCAACAAATTTCATAAATTGCTATTTGTATCCCCATCCCGTTCGGTAATATATCTACGGAAAGAATGAAAATCGGTTTATCGTTCGGAATTAGGTTTATTCACGAAAAAATGCTCATTCTGGTGATGAAAAGTGAAGCTGTAGCATTAAGCAAATCGTGCATTGCACGCCTATTATATTTGACCGCAAGTGGCGGTGATCCATATCGGATTTTCTTACAAAACATACTGAGCCCCGTAGCGGTGAAAAGTGGATATAAAGGACTTTGTAGCACGTACGCTGTTAGAATTGTTAGTTTATAGTTAGTGTTCATTTTAGATTTTGGCTACGTTTAGGTAACAGGTTACATTTGGGTTATAGTTAGGTTGCAGTTATATTACGGTTAGTCTTACGTTATATTAAAATTTTATTTACGTTATAGTTAGATTATGATTAAGTTAAAGTTAGGTTAAATGCAGTTAGGTTACGGTCAGAAAACGAATAAGTTTTGAGAAGGTGACGGTTAGATTACATTTATGATATGCTTAAGTTTGGCTCAGGTTAAGTTACAGTTAGGTTACAAATAGGTTGCGATTACAGTACAACTATGTTACTGTTATGATTTTATCCACAGGTTAAACATTACGCATGTTTTGATTGAAAATATACTTAATTTTTTTCTATGGTTCTGAAACTACATTACTATATATTAACCTTTTACCTAATCATTGATTATCAATTTTAATCAAGGTATAGTCGGATCTAAGAGTGAAACAATTTGTTTGAAAATCAAAATATTATACTTAGGATTTCGATCTGAAAAAATAAAAAGTTACGTGACTTAACAATGATATTTACGGATAAAAATCAGCATTTTAACACGAAAATTGCGAAATTGTTGAACACATATTTCCTCCTCCGTTTCCCATTGAAGTCTTTTTAAATATTTGTTACTCTAAATTTAGTTAATATTTTTTAAACCGATTTTTCTCACAGTCAGAGTCAGTGGCCAAGTATTTCGAATTAGATATAAAATCGCAAATTTCAGGTTCGTTTGATATTACTATCACGGACCCGGGCAACGCCGGGCGGGTCAACTATTAAGGAAATAAATTAATAAAAAATATTATGGATTGCATGAAACAAGGTTTACTGCAGGACCGTTTTTTTCTCTGTTGGAATTTTTCATTTTCTAAATCCATTTCATTTTTTTTCTCGGATTCTTAATTATAGGAATGATTTAAATGAGAACAACTGCAAAGCACTCCTCTAGGTGAACGCTTCCTTAAAAGGAAAGATGTTGCCCATTTCTACTATGAATACTAAATTAAAAATTTTCAACTGTATATTTATTTTTATTGATGCACAAATAACAAAATAATATAATTGTTAATGTTAATGTATATGTTTGGAATATCATTTATTTGTTTATGCAATATAAAAATCCTAAATTGATAGTAATCTAAAATCCAGTATTCCGGTTTGATAAAATTGATAAGTATAATAAAACAGTTATCCGATGACACTTTTACAAATAAACACCAGGACAAAAAAGTAGTTGTTTTTTAAATTTCAAAATATATTGTTGTGTAAAGTTCCGGAATATAAAGAGCCTTTTTCGTAATCTTGACTAATTCGCAAGAGCTTATTGCATACTTCGATTTTTCAGAAGATTGGTTCCGGAATGTAGTAATTTCCACAACCAGCGGATGGCGCTGATTTTCTTATGTATTTTAGCATCCCCAGTTACGAAAAAAAAGCCTAACAAAAAGTCCGTAGGATAAAAAGCTGATACGATAAATAGTGAGTTAAAAATATTTAAGGCAATAGAATGTCAAGCCAACTGAAAGACTCGATGAAATCTTAAACCGAACGAGCAGCATCTGGTCTTCCATAATCTGAATTAATATACATTTAACACCATCACTAAACATGTCACCGTCTCTTGTTTTTATAAGTCACTTAACAGCCGTTTGAATGTTTTACCGTAAGTATCAGCATTGACAATTTTTTTATCTGAGGATAAAATTCACCAACATTACACTTTTTTTCTAATGCAGAAAGCAGTACACATGATTTTGCACATGAAAAGGTCCGATGTAAGAATTTGGGTTGTTGACAATTCGGAGTGTGTTCCATGCATTCAAAAAAGGAATTTTACAATAAATTTCTCAATTTACAGAACTTTCGCACTAGATCTCTATGTTTCAGTGTTTCATCATATGAATATTTTTCTTATGACGCATTCTACAATCATTGTAGCCACGATATTATACAAGCATATTCGACCCATTTCTCATGTGAGGAAATCATTACATTCTCCAACATATTTCCAGGCAAATCCTCATATGTTTGTGCTTAATCATAATATATTTTCATATGTAAAGAAACATTTGTATTTTTCCCGGTGTAATATCCAAATTCGTAGTTATTTATAAGATTCTAAGGAATACTCTAAATACAACCTGTTGCCAGTTTACCAGCTAGTATCATCAATGTGGAAAAATATTTAAATGTCATACTACAATTCCTTCATTATAATGAGTTTCGCTATTAAATGGTATTGCAGCCTGGTTATATGAGCGAAAAACTTCCGACAAAATATGGAAATAGTAACACTTACCTTTTTTTAACTGAATTTCTGTCATAAATATGGTGAAAATAATATTTTAAAAAAAGAGGAAGATTATCTTTTCAATAATCAAGAACTAAATTATTATTAACCAAATTTTAAAAACCAAAAATTCATACAAAATAAGAATTCTAATCGATCATATTTTTTATCAGGCACTTAGAAGAGTCTAGAAGACAATTCACTATAAAAAATGTAACAAAACAAAAATACCGTACATTTTCAGCACTCGCATCAAATTTAAAATTAGTCTGATTATTCCAAAATTTTCTAAAACTAAATTTTTCTTATAAGTGTCAGAAATCAGATCCATTAAAGAGATTCTTACAAGTGGTGAAAATTATCCATTTAGAACCTCTCTCCAAGCAATGAAATTGCTCGATAAGAGAATCTTCTCAAAATAAAAGAATTTTCATTTTTTTTAAATAATTTTTCTTGAAGAATCTCTTCATGAGGGAACTTTATCAAGAAAAGACTTTTAATAGCTTTCCTTGAGCATAATCAGAACAGCGTCGGGTACGGATTTTTATCGAAAACGAATGCATAAAATAGGATATTAATGCTCCGAACATTTGTGATGAATTCTGTGAATTTGCGGACCCATTGTCAAAAATGGGAATTTTTCATGTCAAGTCCTGTTTAAGTGTGTCCTAGAAAACTGGCTTCATTATGCTGAGACAATTTTTTTTTTCATTCCGAATTTTTCTCTGGAAATAGCTATTTGTCAGTGTATTTTCATAACGGTTCGAATAAAAAATTTAATGGAGAAATCTTAGTATTAAAATATTTTTTATAACCTTTTCTGGCCAATTTTGGTATAAAAAAGGGGATAGATAAGTAAAGTGAATAAATAAGAATAAAATGAAGACAAGAAAATCAATTGTACCAAATTGGATAAAATGTTTGTGATAATGCATAGAATCCATAAACCTGATTATTAATCCCTTAAAGTAATTTTATTTCGTGATGTGAGTTATATTTTACTATTTGTAGCTTAAGGATTAATCAAAATTAACATAAATTAAACAATTTAACGAATAATTTTATTTTTTATTACTAAATGGAAAGAAATGCATTTTTGTTTTGTATAATATCCTTTTTAGGGAAAAAAAGGAATTAATTTTTAGACGAACTTATTGATATTAAATATTTCGAACTTGGTGGTTTTTTTATTTGCATAATTATTTCCATTGCAGTTTGTTTATACTGTACCAGAACGCATAGCTGGATAACACTTAATCCTTTTCTAATAGTACAATGACAGATGCATCACGTATGGTTGTTTGGGGTTCTTTTCTTCCAAAAAATGTCAAAATTAAATTTGATATCAGATACTTTCTGTGTCTAATTTTGCCAAAACTCTTGCAGGTGTTGCAGAAAAACCGCAAGTGCTGTCGATATACAAAAATGGACTACAACAAGAATGAATAGTAAGGGATTGATTGGCAGCAATGCGGCAAACTCTCTGAATCCCGATCCTGAAGTATGTTTATCACTGAATTTGTGGGAGTGTAGAAATAAGTACCAAATTCCTTAATTATTAGATAAATAAAAAACATACAGCAATACGAAAAATCTTTAGTAATTTCATTCTTCATTATGCCTGTTTTGTGACATGAAAGTAAATAAGGTGGTCTGGTGTAATAACGCCAGGCGGGGTAATTACGCCAAGTGCTAATATTTTGCATAATTATGAAATAATCTAGTAAAAGACACCCGTGTGCTCTGCGCAGAAGGGTTTTGAGTCATATAAATAGCAAAAAACAGCTTCAAATTAATTTTTTTCATTTTTAGGTCTTATTGTTTTTACAAGCAACTAAAATTAAAGCTTGATCTAAAATTTGCGAGATACGTTTTGTAATGTGAAGTTTTTTTTTCTTTAATCCGGAAATATTTTGTTAATTACATAAATTTGTAGTACATTTCATGGACTTCCAAAACGTAGTTGAAGATTTAGGATATCATCTCATAATTGGTAATTTAAAATGTACAGCGAAATAACTATAATGGGGTAATAACGCCAATCCTTGGCATTAATACCCCGATTGATTCCCTACAGTGGCCGAGCTACATCCTAAATACTGATTCAGATAAACACAGTTAAACTGTGCAATGTTTCTAATAATTCTATTTAAACGGTCCTTTTTAAGGAAAAAGAAGCTCACGGTCTGATATTCTTTTGCCTCATCCTCCCCCCCCACACACACACACACCACCTTTATTTTTCTTACACTTTCACAAAAAAATTAACATTTTCAATAGCTTAGAATGCAATTTGTCAATTTCTAAGTTTGTAGGGTTTGTATTTTTAGAATTGGGCAATCGACATGCAATTATTCCATCTTATTTTATAGTTTTGTTTGCATGGCGTTATTACCCATATAGGTGGGTAATAATGCCAAATAGCATTGGTCAAGAAATCACGCCATTACATTTTATGAATACATATCTGTTAAATTATTTTTTTTTACATAGATAGTCAATGAGTTGTTGTATCAAATCATATATTTGTTTGAAAAATACTAACTAAAACTGAGCCGTGAAAATTGGTAGAACCTTAACGTGGCATTATTACCCCAGGGTACCTTATATAAAATAAATGTGCACTATATACATGTTAAATAAAAACAACAGCATGTGGCTTGTTAGCATCGTCTTTATTTTAATAAAATCAGACGCTCTTTAAAGTAAAAAATTAAAAAAGAATTAAATTACCTATTTCATTTATTTTATTTTAACTTATGTTAAGATATTCATTTTTTCTCTTATCTAACTTTCTTTGAAATCTGATAAATTAACATAATTTTTATTAACACAACATTTGAGAAAATAAACTTTCTTAAGTAATAGCATATAAGCGAGTAAGTAATAACATTGCTATAATCACAAATAACAATACATAAATGTGAATCATAAAATAAAAATATATTAATTAATTAGTATTTTTCCTTGCTAAGCTTAATAATCATTCTGGCATTTTTTCCATTTATTCCTTCTCGTGCATTCTTGATAGAAAAAAAATTGTCTCTTCATTGAGCTGGCAATATTGTAAAAGTAAAGCTTTCATTTTCCCTCCATTTTTCTGCCATTTTGCTAATTCAATTACTAGCATTAATTGAATTTGTCTAAGGGAAACATTTTGTGAAAATAGATATATTCTTGAAACTCTCTTCTGAAAACATTTTGAAAAAGATATTGTATGTAGTAATTTTATTACTATTAGATTGTTACAATTAAAACAGTCTTTGTTAATCACGCTATTGTCGGAGCTCATAAAATAAGAGTTTAAATTTGATACACTTTTCAAAAATTTTAATTGCAATTCTTTAAACATTTTTAACAAACAATATTTAAAATACTCATTGTAGAAAAAAGCTTTTCAGCACAATTATATCTGGAGATTTTTAGGGGAAAACACAGGAAAATGTACATTTAAAAAATTGAGAACAATTTGTCACAAAATTATCATTTTTCGGGAAAGTTAAATTAATGATACATTTAATTTAAGGATATGATTAGAAAGCTTAAAACATATATTTTTATATTCTATAAAAAAAAAATTCTAATAATATTGAAAATGCTATCCACTACACACCATGTAGATTATACCAACTTCTCCTGCCATATCAGTACATGCGTGTATGTTTTCAGGTGCAAGCAGCAACTCTCAGAAAACTGCTTGATGATTTTTTCCTTTGCAAAAAAGTAAGTAGTTAAGATAGAGTAGTTTTCATTAGAAACTCAGATTGTTTAATATTAGTAATCTAGCAAACTTTTAGCCTATGTATAAAAATTCGATCTTTGTAATAACAACAACAAAAGTAATCATACAAAACCAGCATTGTTACAAAAATTATTCTTTATTCAATACCACAGATTTTACACGAATGCAAACAAAATCCATGTGTATCGAACTCATCACTACCAGAATTTGAGAACAAAAAGCGTTATTCGATTTTTAAAACTAGTCACTGCAATGATATATACTGAAATGCATATTGGCGAATTATGGGAGATACGCATTTACACTTGTATTTTCCTGTATTTTGGCCCAAAGCCAAAAAAGATTAAATCTGCCACATTACTTCAGTCATCGGCTGTTGTTTTCTTATGTAATTATTAATGATGAGGTGGCACATGTCAAACTTACAGTTCTCTGTTTTAACTCTGCTATCTTAAAATCATAATATGAATCAAATGGATATTTTACAAAAACACATTTTTTTTTCGATAGAGCTGAAAGTTAGTTAAAATATAAATTCAGGCTTTCTTCAAATTTAAAAGCAAATAAGCTCCGGCCATCCCTTATACGCTGTTTGGAGTTTCATAACTGCAGCCTGCCTTAAAGGGTGATTAATAGAAAAGGGGGTGCATGGTGCAGAGAACAGTAATATATAAATAAATTATATATATTGGAGAGTAATATATAAACAAAATTTTTGATGGCCACAACATTCAAGTTTTATTTTAGGTGTGTAAATTTCGTTTGTTTTCACTATTCATCCATGGGAATGCGTGGGCGTCTTATTTGTGTTCTTTAAGAAGCCTGCATTTAATTTACACAAGTTTGCTCTCTTTTCGTTTGACTCCTGTTATTAATAAAATGTCAAAAGTTACTATTTCTACTTAAGTCATGTATAATATAAGACTAAAAAAATGTGCAAATAATCACTTTAAAATAATGCGTGTAAGAGACTAAATAAATGATACATAACATATATATAAGTATTTATTAATACTGTTGCGAATTTTGTAAATAGTTAGTGTTTGTACTGTAAAATAATGTAAATAATCTTATTAAGCTCCATTTCTTTACTAATATTAGTTTTTGTTACATTGTCTCTGTTATCAAGCAAACGTGTCTATTATTTTCAGTGAATGTCTATGGCAGCTTTGCGAAATATTAGAGATATCGCCAAGTTGGCGTCACTTTTGGCGATATATCGCCAAGTTGGCGACAAACTTGGCGATTGTTGGCGATGGTACCCCTTCACTCTCTATGGTAACCCCCCCCTTTAGATATGCTGATACATTGAATGTTGTTCCGTGGTTTTCCGGATTTTTCTAGAAGGTTGTAGAAATTTCCACCGCATGCTGCGAGCCTATATAAGGAGAGCGATACGAGCTGTGTGGTTATTATTTACCAGTCAGTCACTGAGTGAACTTCTAGGGTATTGTTTAAGCAAGTTTGCTTGAGTCTTATTTACGTTATTTTGAATGTGATTTAGTGTTGAGACGTTGTATAAAGAGTCTCTGAAACCTATATCTGCACTTATACGATAGATTTGAACAATTATTTTTGAATATCTAGAAATATTTGTGAGTTTCGAAGACTCTGTTGTTCTGAAGTTCTGTAAATAAATTATTTTCTACTTTTCTGACAAGAGTTTGAAGTTGTCTAACCATAAGATCAAAAGAACCCTATATACGCTGGAACATTTGGTGTCAGGAGTCGGGATCTTATGGCGAAAATAAGAACAATGGATGGACAACTGAAAGAACTGTTAGATGCTATCAATGGCATAAAGACAGAAATGAATAAAGGCCAAGAAGAGTTGGCGGAAAAAATAAATAAAGGCCAAGAAGAGTTGGCGGAAAAAATGAATAAAGGCCAAGAAGAGTTGACTGAAAAGATTAATAAAGGCCAAGAAGAAATGAAGAAAACTTTTGAAGAAAAGTTCTCGTCGGTAGAAAGAAGAATAGGTTCGGTAGAAGAGAAAATACAGGAAGTAGAAGAGAAAATTCAGAATGAAATAAGTAACGTTGAATAGAAAATAGTTGACGTAGATGTAAAGTTAAATAAAAGAGTAGAAGATCTTTAGAAGAAGCTTTCAGCGTCCAGTAGTAATTATGAAGAATTTAGGAATCCGCCTGCTTCTCCCGTGCACATCAAGCTGTCGACATACGACGGAAAGAGTTCCTGGCAAGTTTACATGACCCAGTTCACCATTGTTGCCGAAGCGAACAAATGGAGTGACGAGGTGAAAGCTTGTCAACTGGCAGCGTCTTTGAGAGGAGAAGCCGCCGACGTGCTGCAAACATTGCCCGATATGACGCAACTTAATTTTGAGACTCTAAGTTGTGCACTTGAAATGAGATTCGGGGGAAAATTCTTGAAAGATTATACGAGAATACAAATGAAGTCGCCTACCTTGGACACATCATTTCAGCGGAAGGAGTTAGGACTGATCCAGAGAAGATATCGGCTGTGAAAAATTGGAATCGATGTTCAGCAGATCGATGATTGGAGCAGATGTTCACCAGCTGCGGAGCTTTCTAGGATTATGCACCTATTACAGAAAATTTGTCAAAGGCTTCTCGATGATTGCAAGACCACTTCATAAATTAACAGAAGCCAATCAAAAATTTATGTGGACACAGGAATGTGACGCTGCTTTCGAAAAGCTTAAGGAGTCCTTAACATCCACTCCAATTCTGTCATATCCTCAAATCGATAAACAGTTTATACTTGATACGGATGCAAGTAACGAAAGCATTGGCGCTGTACTGTCCCAGGAAATCGACGGCCAGGTGCGTGTTATCGCCTATTTCAGCAAGTGCTTATCAAAGGCAGAGCGAAACTACTCCGTAACAAGAAAAGAGCTTCTTGCTGTAGTGAAAGCCATAGACCATTTTCATCACTATCTTTACGGTCGAAAATTCCTGATCCGAACTGATCATGCTTCTCTAACTTGGCTATTGAATTTTAAGAACCCTGAAGGACAGATAGCCAGGTGGATACAAAAACTTCAAGAGTACGATATGGAGATACGCCATCGAAAAGGCTCATCACATGGAAATGCAGATGCTCTCTCAAGAAGACCCTGCTCAGAGAATTGTAGATACTGCGACCGGGTTGAGAAGAAATTTAATGTCAAAGGTCCTATAATAAGACAAGTTACAACTGGGTCTACATCATCGCAAGATCCGTGGAGTGACGAGAGCCTGCGTAAAGATCAACTTGCTGATCCTGAAATTAAGCCAATTCTAGAGCCGAAAGAGGAGTCCAACAGGAAACCCAGCTGGCAAGACATGGCCCATTACCATCCTACGACTAAACGTTATTGGGCTCTATGGGATTCCCTACATTTGAAGAACGGTATCTTGTATCGAAAATGGGAGTCTGACGATGGAAAGACATGTAGATGGCAACTACTACTTCCTAAGTCGAGAATTTCTATGGTCCTTCAAGAACTTCATGGAAAGGGAACGTGAGGCGCCATGGGACATGGCACTTCCTCTTCAGGATGCCTTGTTTCAGGGGTTTTGGCGACACAATGGAAATAGATATGTTTATTTAGCGTCTAAAAAGGCATTAATTTGTAATTGTGAATAAAGTATATAAGGAAAATATTAAGAATTTATAAATAAAAATTCCTTAATTCCATTAATTACTAGTGCTATAGTAAACATTTAAAATAAAGTATTTATTTACGTATCCTTATTTATTTTTTATGGCTTGGTTAGCTTTTTTATAACCTTCTCAGTCCTGATGTCGCCTGAAGGCGACACTAAATATCACCCTTTAAATTAATTTAATTTATTCTAGAATTGTTAAAAATACATTTAGACTTTTTTAATAGGTGTGTGCATGTTAAAAGCACCGATATACAAACTAATGCATCTTTGGGGATGTTTTATAATAATTTTAAACTGGTTTTTGTAGTGCCACGTAAAATTTGTCTCAGGACTGAGGAGGATAAAATCTCATTTGATGAAATTCTTCCTTATTTAATCATGTATATCAACAGTGTAAATAATATGAAAAATAATCCCAACTTATCAGACGGAACATTTTAGAACAGTTGAAGAATCATACATTGCTTTTATTTTACTTTAAATGACTTGATAATAGTTTTATGAAAATGACTAATAATAATTATAGTCACTTTTTAGTTTTCTACCAAAAGATAAAGCAATGCGTAGAATTCATTGTATAAAAGTTGAACAAAAAAAATAAAATGTATAAAATAATTAATCAAAAATGTTTATATACCGGGATGCAAAATTATACGAACGATCATGTAATTGCCTAAATAAAAAATATAATTATATTAATCTTCATATAAACCATGCATGTATTGTATCATACTAAATACTCAATATAAACATAAAGAAAACATTCGTGAAAAATGATTATAAATATGATATAATTCGTTGCATTTTTGATTGTATGCCCTGGGAGCAAATTGATAAGAACAAAACCGATTTTTCTAAATTATAGAAATATTACAGCCATTTGGTCTTCTTTTGCATTTAATAATAACAATGCAACATTATAGCTAAGAGTTTAGACAGTTTTGAATTTATTGAGGTGGATAAACATGTCATATATTCCAAATTTAATATTTTAATTATGATTTTGAATTATATTACACAATTTGACTAACTACATTTCATTGTATCATGTGTTCTATAGTACTCCAAACATTGTTTATGAGATTTAGGTTTGGACCAGCCAAGGTGTCAAGCCATGGCCAACAAATTTGAGAGTTTTGTATATCTTCAAACCACTTTTTTGTATCTTTTCTGAGTGAATTTAGACATTGTCTTATTGAAAATTTCGTAAAAATTGATATTTTTCCCCTCAGGTTTAACAAATGGTATTCTAACATGCAAACAGGTATGTCTATTTTGTTCATTCATCAGGAAATGCAGTTATATCCTTACCTACAGAGAAAAAGTTAACCAAAATCATTAAGGAACTTTCACTTAATTGACTGGGGGAAAGTATGTATTGTTCATTTTGAAAACCATGCAAATAGGGATGAATACAATCTGGTCTGTTGAAATTAAACTTCCATTCATGACTGAATATTATTTTATACCAATTTGTCTGGTGTTTCAGATGCTTGTCTACAAACAGAAAACAGACTATTTAGTGTCAGATGTTAAACGCGAACATTTACATGGTTTTACATTTTTAAGAACTCCAAACATTTTTATTATTCTTCATATGATAGCTATTGATGCTGACGTCATTATCTGGCTCCCAAAACCTTTTGATGTCATTATTTTATTTAGAATCATGTGAATAATCAAGCTTTTATATCGTTTCAAAAGCATTTCTGGCCTCCCTCCCGGAATTTTTCAGCAGCATAAATAGTTACGTTCTATAAGAAATTAAAAATGACAGTTTTTGAAAGTTTAATTTCATCAACAGTTGTTTGAAATTACATTCCGATGTTGTTATAAGATAGAATTTGCTCACTTTCAAAGTTACAAAGCATTTTGATTGAATTTATAAATCACATATTTTGCCAACTAAACGAATGTGCTCAGAATCTCTTTTAAATGCATTTTTAAATGCTGCGTGAAAAGAACTGAAAATCACGATCTGCGGTTTTAGAAATATCGACTCAGTTCTTATCCTTTTGCTCGTGCGTAAATTTAGCAAAATACATATCTTGAAAAGATTTTAAAATGTACAAGTATTTTTTGTAAATGATTACTTTAATATTAATTGTTTTTAACACAAAGATTTACTCATTTGCATAGCAAACACAGCCTAATTTCTTTGATTTTGTATCGTTCCTATCATTTTGTCCCCCGCTATTTTTTTTCCGTGCTATAATTTTTTTTTCCTTTAATAAAATTTCAGGATTTGTTCATGTATGATTAAAAACAAAACAATAAAAATATATGATAAGCGTGGTTTCATTTATTTCATTTTTTTATATATTTGTGGTATAACTGTCTAATATTTATAAAAATAAGACATCAAAATCAAATTATTTTAAAACTTACGCAAAAAATCACACGATGATACTATTTATAAAAGAAAAAAATATAATTCAGGTATTTAACATTTTAGCTGAAAAATGTTTTAATTCAAACTACACCTGTCTCTGAAATATCTTCCTCGCAAAATAATCTATTTTAGATAAATCTAAAACTTATTTAATTAAGCATGAAAAGAAATTTTGAACTCAGAAATCTTCCGTATTTTCAATTCTGTTATTTTATGGTTAACAATAAAAGTAAACGTGTTTTACAAACCTAGAATTAATAGCAAAAGCTTTAGCTCTTTGAGTCTAAAGTGATTGATCAAATAACCGAAATTAATCTTCTGGGAGCGAAGTTTGTTGTTTTTATGTAGAAGACAGTAACAATACTATTAAAGTAATTACAAATGACTTGTTTTACGAATTAATCAAGAAAAAATGAAGAAAATATAAACAGTAGACGAAAATTAAATTATTTAGATAAAGCAAGACAAAGTTTTCTAGCAAAAGAGAATTTTTTTTTTCGTATTATTTTATGAAAGTGCATATTTAACTTTATGTGTGAAAAAGATTAATCTGTGTTGTCATAATAATTTCACATACCATTTTTCAAATTAACAAAATTTATTGGGTTATTCCAAAAGTTTGGAGTTTAAATTTCAGATATGTATCTTTTGAAAATAAGCATTTTTGAAAGAAATTAAGAATGCTGATTAAAATATGCACTTTCGATGCCTGAATTTATTATTTTTTAAGGAACAATATATTTCAGAAAATTTGTTTGGTTTAAAGAAATAATCGTTTCTATAAATTGGATGATTATTGATACGTTCTTATAAAATTAAAATCCCAAATTACTATTTGCCCACTTATGATTGCTTTCGAAAATATGAGAAGATGCCATAATAGTCCAAGAGACAAAACCCTATGTTATCGAACACAAGGGAAAAACCCTGTATTTTATGAAATAGTAGTAATAGGGGAATCTAATGATCAATGTCTGTTGGAAGTGAAGCTGTGCATAAGCCAAAACTTAATACCACTAGAAGTTGACTTGCAGGTTTAGCATTGTGTTTGTCTAACACTCAAAAGTGGGAAAACATGGAAATCTGGTTCCAGGAAAACACAACATTAAGTCTAGGAGTCAACAACAAGTGGTATTCATTTTTGGCTTATGCACCACTTCACTTCCGGCATTCAGGTATTAATATATTCAGGCTTGTCAAAAGATTTTTTATTATCTGGTTTTAATTTTTCTTCTTTTCCAGTTTATTTAAAAAGGAAACGCAATTAGAAAAATACGTGTTTAAAACAACATAGTTTATGTCCCTCTTCTGGCTATGATGTAATTTACGTAACATTTTATCTAGATTTTCATTCCTTATAACCAAAGCGGTAGCTAAAAGGGAATAATAGAGGGGGGGGGGGTCACATTTTCTCTCACTCTATCTCTGACGCAGAAAGATAAATTAGTGCCAATTTACATTGTAAGTATTATGTTTCTTAATAAACTGTTGTAATAACTTCATTTTATGCTAATAAAAGAATGTGATGATGATCACAAAAACACTCACTGAAATTCACTACATGTTTTAATTGAGCAAAGATTGTAAAAATTTCAGCAATTTTTTTATTCATGCGTCTTTTTAGAATAGTGATTACGATTTCAAAGCTAAAATTCCAAAAAAAAAAAAAAAAAAAACAAAGTGGCCGATCCAATATGGCGGACTAAAAGTTATAAAATTTTGAAAGTCTGTTCAATTTACACGAATCTTTGTATTCGGACACTTTTGAGAATGTTAGTTAGTATTAGAATTAAAAAACGTAATTTATTTTCTACAATTTACCTTAATTTATATAATTTATGTAATTATGTAATTTACATATTTTGAGTAAACTCGAAATGAAAGCATCTGTGAAGTTTAAAGTCGTAAAAACTCATCTTCAACTGGTTACGTTTTATTATATTTTTGTGATAAATTTCCCGTTTAATCAATTTGAATTTCGATTCTTGACATCTTCCAACATTTACTAAATTGCTAACTTAATTTTTCTAATCTATACTAATATTATAAAGAGGAAAGATTTGATTGTTTGTTTGTTTGAATTGAATAGGCCCCGAAACTACTTGACGGTTTTGAAAAATTCTTTCACCGTTGGAAAGCTACACTATTTCCGGTGAACATAGGCTAATTTTTTATCGATTTATTCAAATATTTTCCTAAATAATTCAAAATTTCATTATTTTTCATACAGAATCAATTAAAATTTTTCCGATAAAAAATAACCATTTTCTTTTCCGTTGCCAAGAAAATCAAAATGTGGAACAAAAATTTCTCCTCGGCAATTAATTTTCAATTGAACCGTATCCACGTGAAAAATTAAAATAAGAAAAAATCAAAGGAAAATAAGTATGACTTCATTTATTATATTATCGGAAGTTTTGTTTGCACAGATATCATATACACACCGATGTAACTAATGAACACTAAATTGATGCTATTTTGCCTGCCATGGTAACCCAACTATTGTTATTTAATTATTAATAAAATGCTTTTTTATGTCCTTTCTCTTCTTTAAAATTATGTAAACTGTTTTGTTCTATACTTATTATTTAAACTTTTTTTACTAATTGTTATTATTTTTTCAAATAATAGAAAATAATTTAAATATATATATGAAACTGGTATTCGAAAACGATGCTTCCGCCAAATTAGTGTAAAAAATTATCGTGAAAAGAACATTTACTATTGCTGCCCGACTGGAGAATTAACCTTGATGTTATTTTAAAAAACTATCGAAGTGGCGAATTTTTAATTATTTTTTTACGTTTTTTTTTTTTTTTTTTTTTTTTTTTTTTTTTTTAACCATTTGAAAAATAGTTGTTGTTTTCGGGAGAATGGACCCGATGATGTTACCACTTTTGAATGATGTTACCACTTTTGAATGATGTTACCACTTTTGAATTTAAATTAAATTCTTTACTTTTAGAAGAATTTTTATTTGAATTTAAATTAAATTCTTTACTTTTAGAAGAATTTTTATTTGAATAGTAAATTAAAATGGTTAAAATCATTGTAATAAAGGAGAAAACTAACAAATTTAAAAATGGGTAGACGGAAATTAACAGATACGGAAAAAGCCGAAGCCAAAGAAATGAATGAACGTGAATATCGCATTCAATGATATTAAACACAGTCAACATGTATAAGTTGCTTATTAGTTTGGCGATTCGTATCATTTGGCGAAATTGGTCGACGGGATAACTGAGTAATACTGTATTTGGTTTGGCGCAAAAACGTCTTTCAATGCAGAAAATGATAAAATCAAAAGATTATTGAGCCGCTGAAAACCAATTACGTGTTGAAAGGCGATCACGAAAAAGGAAGCAATTTAATGCCGAACCGATTAATTGTAAAACATCATGTCGCCAGGGCGACCAATCCACTAGCCATGGCGTTTTACTATCGGTCGGTTCTAACCAGGAAAATTTGAGTGCCAATAGTGATTCTAACAAGCCGGAAAATGTTATAGCTATTACTCTTGATTTTCCACCACCTAAAAAGAAAACTAAAAAGCAATCGGCTTGGGAAAAACTGGGAAAAAACTTTTTTGATTCGATGTCTGATGGACCCATTCACAGATGCATGTGCTGCGATCGATTTTGGTTTAAAACCTCCATCACCAAAATTCTGCTCTGTAAAATCAAACAATATATGCCAAAGTCTTACAAGTATAACAGTATATGCCAAAGCTGTATTTTAATAATGATTACTTTTGCACCAACAATGTTAAATAGTTTGAAATGTTTCTTTCGTCGCCAACTTTTATGCTTGGCGACAATAGAGTGATATAACTTAAACGAACCGTACCTTCAAATTGCAGCATGTATAAAGTCATTTATAGCAGTGGCACGGATAATACACAATAAAACAACTGGTATTTAGCTTAAAATGATAGATGAATGTATCGAGTGAAACATTTTTCAAATGGTTGGGGTAATTTCTTAAATTACAATTATTTTTTTTTTTATATATATATATATGTATATATATATATATTATTGCAAACATTTTTCCATTTTTATACACGCATCACCTTGGCGCGATTTTTTTTTTATGATGCCAATTTGGAGAACACTGCGTTTTCAAATACCAATTACATTTATATTACTTTTATTTATTTTCTATTATTTTAAAAAGGAGATAATAATAATAAACTAAGTCAATAAATAATTATGGAACAAAACAATTTATATAATTTTAAAAGAGAAAAGAAAATAATGAAATACTTTACTCAAAAATAATCAACTATTACCTGATTACCACATGAGGCATAAAATCGCAATTTGTTGCAATCGCGCCAACGGGATCCGTAGATGACACCTGCACCTGACCTAAATATTATGGCAATATTATTGCTTATACAATTTGGTAATATTATTTGGTAATATATTATTTGATAATCCCATCGACCAAAAAACTATCGCCAAAGCATAAGGTTAAATGTCGATGAATGATCGTAAATGTCACATTTATTTGACATTAAATTTGTTATACGTAATTGTTACGTCATTAACCAATTTTAATTCGATGTTTATTTGTATTTCTATTAACATTTTAGTAATTTATTGATTCTTTGGTTATTTAAAATAAAAATTATGTCCATTTGTATAATTTGGCGAAATTGATCGACGGAATAATCAAGTAGTACCCATTATTTGTTTACATTCTATCTGGATATTTAAATTGTTAGAATTAGCGTACTTATCGGGCCCCCGCCAAGTCATACGCCAAGTCATACGCCAAGCAGTCGTTAAATCGGTGTTTTAGTCTTACTATTATATCTTTTTAATCTGCAGCTATTTCACTATCACCAAAAAAGCAATATTTTCAATGTGTCGGAAAAATCATTATAATAAAAAAATATTTGCAATTAATTTATCATCCATTACAATTTAAAAAAAAAATTGTAAGGAAAATAAATATACTTTAAAATTAGCTAAAAAAAATATATACATGAAATCTCCACAACTGAAAATTTTGTTTTTCATAATTACGTAGCAGTTTTAATTAACGCTAAGCCCTATCAACAGAACTTTGTCAAATATTAAACTATTAGACACTATTTCATTACCCCGTCGAACAAAAAACTATCGTCAAGCTATAAGATTAAATGCCAATAATGGATGATCGTAAATTTCACATTTGTTTGAGGACAAATATCAAATAAGTCTGGTACATTTGTAACAATATCGTTTCTAGAACTTCTAATGTTTGACACTAAAAATCATAATGGAATCGATTACAGAAGGTAGAAAGATTTTATTAGATGCAAACTAAAGATTTATTTTTCTACAAAATTTAGTCATCAAGATTATTCCCAATTTAACGACTACATGTTTGCAACTGTTTTATTAAAGGAAGAGGCACTGAGACTGATGTAATTTTAATGTTATTCAAATAATACAGCTTTAAAACACACTTTTTATGCTTCATTGTTCTAATAACTATATAAGTGAAACACCCTTCTTCGTCTGCCACCCCCACGGAGGGCACCACTTTCTTTAGGGCCTATATCCCACGTGTAGATAAATGGCGGTCATAAATACCAACAAACAAAAACTCTTCTTTATCTGTCAATAATTCTTTACATTTTTTACTCTATGTATTCTTGCTGGAACAGATCAACGTAGATAGGAATCTACAGTAGACCCTCTAGAAGAGGACGTTTATTAAAAAATGTAACATGGAATGACATTGTATGTAGGCTACCAGAACTACACATAGTGCAAGTTCAGATGTCGGGATTTTAAGGACTAAGAAATGATAATGTACAATCCGAAAGTTAATAGAGTTTGATAATCAATCTCACTAATCATTGCAATGCCCTCTAATGTAATAGTGTGATGACTCGAGAACATCTTGATTCCTGTTGTCATAACGGTCTCATGTTCATATGAAACTCTACTATAAATGATAAAATAAAAGAGATGGTGCTTAATTGCCCAAATTTTCGCCAAGACTTACAATAGTACAATATTGCAATGGCTTTGGCATGACTTTCAGCAATACGGAAGGACATTCCAGGATGGTCTATACTTCTTTAAAATAAAATTTTAAAATCATCATTTTGTTTGAGTCAAGTTTCGTTTGGAAATACGAACCAGCGAAGCAGGCATAGCCTGCTAGTTATAATATAGTAAGCAAAATTTTTATTGATATAGAAAAGCAATCAAAGGGATAAATAGTAAACTAGGAAAGAAATATAAAACTTTACCGGATCAGTAGTTGAAATAAAATTTCCTTTTTTTATTATTGAGCTTGTTTATGAAATATTTTTTTTGGTATGTAAATCATACTAATCTATTACAAATTTAAATAATCTAAAAATTTCAAAAAATACCAACTTAGTTCTGAACTTTATTTTTCGACTTTTGTCCAAGGATTTTGCTCCACTGTTCGTCTCATATAGTTCTAAATACGATCATAAACCACTCTTTAGACTATTTTTAAATCTTCTGAGTTTTTCGAAAATAATTCTTTATACTTTCAATAGATGGCAGCATATCATATAAATATATCTTTCTACTGAAAGATATTTGGATCCAGTTTATAGATCGTTTAAATTGATTTTTGCGATCATACGTTGTTTTGGCTTCAGGATGGAAGTGGTTATAACTAGAAAACCACGGCCAAAGTCGATTCTTCTCCTTTCTCATACAGCCCTCACAATCATCCCTTAGTTTCGGAATCTTAAAATGACTAAAGTCGCCTATAGATGGCGTGAATACTGAGTGTAAATAATGATTATTAAAAGTTAGTTTTACACACAAAAATTAGAAAAACGTCTCTTTATATGCATTATAAAAGGACAAAAATACGCATATTTTTTTCTCGTAGTTTTGCATACCATAAACAGGAAAGAAGATAAAATAAATAAATACAACGCTTTAAGCATAAGCAATTAAAAATATTTTAAATAACACGCTAATATAACACGGAAAATAAAAATTATAAGTAATTTAATGAAGTATGTACATTTAAATTTTTTATTGCTTGAAACATTCAGAATTCTGAACATAAAATATACAATATTTTTAAAAAATAATATTTACTAGTTTCAAATTATTAATAAATTATAAAAAAAACTTTTTAGAAAACCAAACTCTTCTCAAATCAGGATAACTTTTTAAATAATTGAATTATTTTTGCATTAGACATCGGATGGGAAAAATAGGTGCATAAAGTTGATAGCGGATAACTTTGGAACAACGAAAATAAAATGTAGTGAGAAATAAAAAACTAATGATAATCATAAATTTCTATCATGTTTAGAAAAAAATATATAAAAAACAACAGAAATTATTAAATCAAATATTTGATTTTTAAGCAGTTATAGTATAAAAAATATATTAAAAAATGTTTACACAATATTAAGATGATAAGCAAATTTGTCAGTATTCGGCAATCAACTGATAAGGAAATATTTTTTAAAAAACATACATTATATTTACTCGATTCTTAATCAACTAATAATTATAGAATTGTAATAGAATATATGTACATTGCAAAATTTTTTCATTAATTTGGCCATTATATGTGTTGATCTGAAATATTCAAAATTGTAAAAATAACAAAGGCACATATAAAATTATATATTCTAACTTTGGACATTCATGGTGTAAAATTGTATGATAAAATTAAAAGGATATTTGCATGTTGCATAATACCAACAAAATAAGCAAATCTTTTAGCCAATAACTGGCAATCAACTTATATCGACTTTTTTATCAAAAGATGCATATATTTACAGGATTTTTAATTATTTAAAAAATATATATGAGGACCCCAGAAGCCAAGGGATACAAGTGACAAAATTTCGATTTGGAGTAAATTGAGTTTAAAGATAATTGCTGTTAAATTGGAACATCAATAACAATTGAGTGGATTAAAATTGGAAATTTCTGCTTGCTGCATTCTGGTCTTTGAAATCATATTTCAATAACTGTTAAAAAATAAAGTACAATTTTCTTTAAATGTATAATTAATCAATATTGTTTGTTTTTCGAAAAAAGTGGTTTGCCTCTATAACTCAACAAATAATAAGAAAATCACTTATATTTCTTTACCTGAAATGAAAAAAGCATATTTTTAGGTCGTCTGTGTATTTAGTTTTTTTTTTTTCAATTTTGTCACTTATACCCCTTGGCTTCTGGGGTCCTCAAATGTCTTTGCATTGCAAATAATTTCTAATTTTGGCGATTGTATCTGTTGATCTAAATTAATCAAACATATCTAAAAATTATAAAATTACATGTAAAAATACATTCACATATTAAATTCTAGACAATCATGGTTTAAAATTCTATTAAAATAAAAATATATTTACGTGTTAAAAAAAGAAAAGCAAACTTTTTGCCAATATTTAGAAATCAACTTATATTGATTTTTTTTACAACATAAATGTTTACATGATTCTTTATTATTTAGAATATAATAAACACTGTAAACTATTTGTAATATATTAAAAAATCATTCTGTGCTAAAGCATACGATAAAAATAAAAATATGTTTACATATTTCATAATCTATATGAAAAACAAAGCAAGTCTTTTTGCCAATATCTGGCAATCAAATTACATATTTCTCTGTGGTATATATATATATATATATATATATATATATATATATATATATATAACATGGTTATTTACACGATTTTTAATTATATTTCCAGTAAATTTAAATATTGTAGGTGCTGATCATGTAAAGAGGAAATATAAAACAAAAAATAATACTAAATAAATAATTATAACTTTTTCTAGGTTTCATTATTTTAAAAAATCCGGGTCTTTTTCCCCCCTTCCAACAAATTGTATTCCAAATCTGAAGGATATTCACGAAAAGAAATTTCTGGAATTTTTTAGCAAATGCAATAAGTGCAGTAATGGAACACAGCAAAGAGCCGGGTTTTTTTCTTTAAAAAATTATAAATTGCAATTTCAGTTAATTTATACTCAAGAAACACAGCCGTGCAAGGCAAATTCTTGATTAGTCACAGTCGGTAAAAGTGCCCTTACGGTTCTCCGGTGCCAAACTCCGATTTCCCGAAAACAAAGGGATTTCGAATTTTTGTTAAGGCCGTATAAAGAGAATCGAGTTTGGTCGTGCTAAAATCTACCATCAAAAATTTATACAGAATAATACTGAAATATAACACGCAAAAAAAAATAATAATAAAATAAAAATTAATTAGAAATTAAAAAAAATCTTTTATTAAATTTTTGCATACATTAAACTATATCGATAAAATGAAAGTACAATTTCTCGATTTTTTCTTTTTTAATGCATTCTAGGATACCATATTTTAAACATCTAATGAAGCAAATAAATACTGATCTAATAGATTACTTTTCAATAGTAAACAAATTAAATGTAGTTCATTTATGTAATTTAGCTTAAATTTCGATAGCCTTATCTAAATGAAAAATATTTTTTTAAAATCTTTTTTTAACAGAAATCAATTAACTTGAATTAAAATCTACATTGAAAAGGGATATGAATTCATGAACGCGAATTGTTTCACTACTCATTTATAAAAGGATGTAAATACTTTAAAATTAATTGAAAAAATAAAATAAATTTATTATAATTAAAAAAAAGACCTTTTGAATATTTTGTGAAATTATCAGATTTAATTTAAAATAAATTCGCAGCTGATCCTCCTAAATGTATTATAACTTGTGAATATGTTTGCATTATAAATCAATTTAATTTAAAACTAAATTACAGAAATATTTTTTAGAAGGTTGTTGTATGCATAACATAATAAAAACAAAAACTGTACCAAAAGAGCGAATATATTTTTTTTATAATTAATACTCTGAGGAGTTGTTATTGTTTATAATTAATGCTAGACTTATGGTAAATGTAAAAACTTTCAATTATTTGAAAACGTAAGTACCTCATGAAAACAATTATTAATCTTTTATGAAATTTATATATTAAATTTTTATTTAATTACCACCTGATACTTAAGAAATTATAATTAGTCAAATTTAATTAGAAAATGTATTTTTTTACATTTAAATTCAAAATAAGAATGATTGTTAAATAAAATTTCAATTATTAATGGTGCTTACGAAATACTCATAAAAAAGGAAGCAAATTGCATCAAGACCTATGAAATACTTATAAATCTCAAAGCAAAACGTGTTATTGAAAAAGAAATATTGTATAAAAAATAGTGTTTATTTATATTATATTGTATAACATTATTAGCAACACTGCGTTAATTGAAAATAATGAATTTATAGGAAATATTTCAAATATGCCTCTGTTTATATAGGATTCGGAATAATAAAATAAACAAAATTCCTAAACAGATATTTAAAAAAATCGAAAAGATGAATTTCCAATGTCAATGCCCTTTTCAAAGTAATTTTTCCAATGATTAAATGTATCAATACGTGCATTTCTTGTACTCTATAGGAAGAATTATCGTTATGCTTATTAATGTTTTCTTTAGAATGAAAATGTCGTCACAATTTTTTTATTACATAATCATTAATAGTCATACATAGCCAAATCTGAAATATTGAGTGGATATTAGCCACTTTTCTGTATTTTTTCAGCAATTTGAATGTAAATCTTGCTAGATATCATCATGAAGCACGATCCCCCTAACATGCACTTCGTGAGAAAATTCTGAAACTCACTTACTGGTGCACTAGTAAATTGTATACTGAATAATAAATTGCTGACTTGTCTTTCTTTAGCTTTATTGATTTAATCAGCTCATCTGAAGAAAATAGATATTTACATCGTCTTCAAATATTCTTTGTACTATCACTATTGTTCACTTGCAGTCGCCTTAGGAGACCATGCTTATATTGACACGTTGAAAATCTTCAGCAGAATGTATAATAGTGTACGCTGTAAATAGGAACTCTAATTTTACTTCTGAAATCTGTATGCTTACTCAAATTTTATTTGTAAGCTGTTAAAAAAAGGTGCTATCTACTAAACTCGTTTTTATAAAGCTACAGAAATCTATAGCTTTTCAAAAATATTTACTAAAATTACAGTAATCTGTAACCCGAGTTGCAGTGACATAAAATGTTCTAAGCAGCCCAGTTTCCTAAAATATTCTTATTAACGTTACAGATTTTTTTTCAATGCAAACGTGCAACTTTTACATGAATTTTTCTTGCCGTTGTATGAAATGTCCTGGGAATCACAGTTTCTTTGAAAAACCTTAGTAACATTATTGATTTTTTTGTAGTGTACCAGTTATGATTCTAGAAACATACCTTTCTCCGTTAGTTGTGAAATAATTCTACTATTTACTAATTCTGGCACATTTTGGTGTTCTGTTAATGTCCTAACGACACTCAAATCTGACTATATACAAATCTTCATAAACATTTTACATAAAATTGCTGTTCCAATCTTAATTTTTTCTCTCTGTTACGTAGTTGGTACATCGGTTTTGATCGAGTTACATTTTTGTGGTATGACCTTCATTACCATATGTGAAACAAATATCTGCAAACAATCTTAGTACATTGGCAAGAGATGCAGCTTTATTTGTGTAAGTTAAATGTAGACTAAACCTTTTTTACTTTATTTAGACTTATTATAAAATCATAGCAAATCGTACCGTGATAATACTCTCACAATTTCTCTTGTTTTCAAATTACATTTTACAATATCTAAAATGAAATTCTTACCTTAAATGGCCGTATATCGAGACAAAAGTTAACATTTACACATCTGATCAATATATAGGTTTATATAAATATGCATATTACTGTATATGTTCACTCCCCTATAATAAATTAATCACTTTTTATTACTATTATATACGTCAGAATTAACATCAAACAAAAATATAAATATCATGTCTTTTAGCCCCTACCCCCAACCTTCTTCATATGCTAGGTTTTAGCTCAAGGATAATGCTAAATCGGAATTTTAGATATCTTTAGTTTTATTTTTACACGTCAGAAATAGCATCCTGCCATTACTGCAAATGCCATGTCATTTTTTAACGCTAAAATCCGCATACTTTATACTACATTTTTATTGAAAGATAAAGCTAAATTACTTATCATGTTTTAATTTTACTTTATAGTATTACATAATAATATTAACGACGCTATGCATCAATAAGTGTATATAAAATTACTGTTTTGAACAAAAAGGAATATTAGCGACAAAAAACGTAATTCACAATTTACAACCAATCTTAATCCATTGCACTCACAGTCTGACCAGAGATCGTCTTTCTTTGCAAAATGTGTTTTTCTCAGCAGGAATAAAGGAAAATAAAATATTCTTTATTTAATTACATTGTTAAAATAAATCCGAAAATTCACGATAAAACTACTTACAGCAAAGTTCCCAGACTTTTTTCATTTCCGTTAGTAAATTTTTATTTTGGGAAATAAAAGAAGAAAGAATTCAATTTGAAGAAGCGCAAAATTTCATTATAAAGTTAGTATAGCAATTGGCTGATGGGGCCATCTATCTATCAGTTTAGTAGAACCAATATTTAATAACCGAGGAAAAAAATAACATCGTTGGAGTGATTCGAACTCACTACCTTTGGTGTCGGAGTCCGTTGCTCTAGCTATCATGCCATAGGCTCTTCGAATGCGTATCATTCTAAATCTTTTAGTGAGTTCTACAGTGTGTTTAAATTTGTATAAGGTAAATTGTAATTTTATTGATGCTGTTATAATTCTTCCGCGTTTTAATTAATAAGGCTAATTTATTATGATTTTCTTATGGTTAATGAAAAAAAAGTATAGTTTGATTAAATAATTTATTAGGGAAAATATCTTTGTCAATGAATGATTAGAATATGGTCCGAATAATTCGTTGCTCCAAAAGTTGTTGGTATCAATGCAGTTGCAAATCAGTATCACAATACAAATCTTATAAAAGAACCAGTATTCTTTTATTAAGTTTTATTTCATTTCTGTGCAACAAACATGTAAGGTTTGCAAACATTGCAAATAAATTTGCGGTAGATAACATTGTATCTCCGTTGTTTCATCTTCATCCGTTTCGTTATTTTCAGTAATTATGATGAACATTTCTTTTAACAGAAAATGCCCTTTTGACGTGAAAATTGACATTTTTCTGTGAAATTCAGGAAAAAATGTCTGTAAATTTAAGGTTTTTATTAACAGTGTAAAACATTTTGTGCAGTGTGTAATTGAAAATAACTTCTTTTGCGAAAGCGATACCGGATAAAAAAATATATATGTGCATAAGAGAGTGTGCAAAATTCGAAAGAGTTAATGATCCATTTTCTGACAAAGATAAAAACACCAAATTTGTCTTAGTTCTCAGCAAATTTTATTTTCAAGCTTCTGAGTTTTCGAATATATAAAAATAGTTATTTTAATACAGAAACATAAAGCCCCACCAGTGGCCGAGAGGTTCAGATCTTTCAACTGGTAGACGACAGGTGCTGGGTTCGAACCCAATCGCGGCTGTCGGCCTAACCGTTCGGAGTTTTCGTGGTTTTCTTCGAACCTTGCATAAATACGGGTTAGGTTGCCTTATAAAGACCCACACGAAGGGCATTCCCCCCTGGTCCTATATCCCATTAGTGTAAATAATCGGACGACAAAAATAAACCAAACCAGAAACATAAAAAAGTAGAAAATGATCTATAGTAGGAACACTCATTTTTTAAAAAGACGTGGGAAGTTTAAAATCGACATCAAAGAATAAATATCTCAGAAGAAAACCTTTAAAACCTGCAAAAAATTCAGAGTAATATCTGGGTATGCTTTATGAAAAATTTCATGTAGACACTAAATAAATTATAAATTTAAAAATACATAAATAATTACGTAATATATTTAAAATTTATAATAATAACAAGGTGTATACCCCTTCAAGACACTTGATATTTAAATACAGTGATTTGAATCATCTAATTAAATTATTTAGAATTTTTTAAAACCAAGAATAGGATTTAATTATTATCAATTTAAAATGGTTTAATTATCATTAACTGCTATTGAATTTGTATGGAAGACAACTTTGGTTTATCAAAGAAGACAATGTTTGGTAATTTTATTTTCAATTATATTTATTAAAAAGAGAACCAGCTTGAACAATACACTCGTAGTAGTTTTTTATTATTTCCGAAACTATTTAAATACTTTAATGGAGCTTAGCACAAATACAGACAATAGCTTTAGACGTATGTCATTTAAAATTAAAGTGAGATAAATAACCTTTTATTGTTCATAGAAAAAATGAGAGAGTTGAAAATATGTATTCATTAGCAGGATAATTAAAATAACCTTTTCAAATGGATATAATGACCAACAAAGCGGAAACTTTTAATGACAAATTAAGTATTTTAAAGAAAAGGTTAATGCCATTAAAATTCTTTTATCTCCGTAAGATAGGATTTCTCCTTGTTCATAAATAAAATCTTTAAAATTACCTTGAAAACAAAAATAACATTTTTCTGGCTCTATTATATAATTATTGCAAAATATTAGATAAATAATGTTATTATGGATATAAATGGGTAATAGTTTTACACGATCACTAGATTTATAAAATGAACACACAAAACAAAACAGTACAAAATATCAACCAATCGATTTTTTTTCCAAATTGATTCGGTTGAATTTCAATTTTTTTCAGAGATCTCCAATAAAAAAAAAAGAAATTTTTAATATTGAGGTATTACAATCAAAAAATCGTAAATGCTTAACATCAAAACCTATTGATATTCATCCATAAAAAAATACCATCAAAAACAATAAATCTTAGTATAAGAAATGATAAAAGTTAAAGATCGCCAATTTAAAAAATATTTAAGATCAACATTTCTTTGAATTAAACTGCATGGTCTTACATAAAGGAATAAATTGAGCTAAACATATTTTGGGGTCCTTGACTAAAATTAAATACAATTTTATGCCATTGAAAAAAATTCCTGTCGGCTTGGCCTATAGGCGGAGGTAGATTTCGAAGAATACTCATTTCAACAACAAAAAATAAAATAAGATTAGCCATAAATTCAGTTTACTAGCTTTGTTTGGCTACTTTTGATAAAAAATTATGTTCCATTTTCTGTAATAACGAATTTTATCAGAATCATCTTAATCGAAATTCGCTCATATGCCATTTTGACAGCATATTTCGAAATACATTCTGACTTTATTAAAAATCGGTCAATACGCCACATTATACAGTCCCTAAATAAGAGAACCACGCAAGTCAGAAAACACGCAATTTGTTATATGAATATTTCTTCAATATTTCAATCACGATCACTACGGAAAATTCTGTTCAAAATACTCATTTCGGCAGCCTTTTTTGAAATAAATTCTATTTTTATCAAGAAAATGGCCAATACATCACATTATATAGTTTATAAACAAGAGGACCTGCAATTTGGATGCGTTTAGAAAAAAAAATAATTTAAAAATGAGTCAGAATGTAAGCAGTTTGGATTTCAAGTTTTCTCTTCAATTCCTATTATTGTTTAATTTATTTTTGCAATAAGAGTTGGTCTAATGAAAAACTTGTCGCTATAAAAGTTGTAGATATTATTGAGAAGATGTAAAATAAATTTAATTGGATTTGATAGTTTAAGAATTGCCAAAGTTATGGATTTTTTTCTTTTTCCAAACCCCCTTTTTATTTTCGTTTTTAATTTTTTTTTTTTTTTTTACCGGTAAGAGTTAGTCCTATCAAAAAATTGTAAATACAAAAGTTTTAGATAATTTTAAGAATATTTATACAAAATTTAGATGGATTTGATATCTGGAGAATTGACAAAATTGTGATTTTTTTTTTCTCCCAAAAATCCTATTTTTTTCGCCCCTTGAGCCCATTTTTAACTTTATCAAAAATCTGTCATGCATAAAATTTTGTCCCATTATTTAGAAGTAATATAAACTTTAAACCGATTCGATATCTATTTTCATTAAGAAGTTATGGGGGTTTTCTGATTTCACAAAAACGCCCTGTATTTCGACCTCCTTGGTCCAATTTTGTCCATTAACGTACTTATCCGAGATTTTATCACCTTTGATTTTATGTACCAGTTTGGTGGAGATTGGTAAAGAATTATAGAAGTTATCGTGTCCATAAAAAAGTGATATATATATATGCATATATATGTAAACTGGTTATGAATACAATAGGTAGTATTTCATACGAAATCTACCTAAAAATTCCGCAGATTGAGTGTAATTTTTGTTTCCATGATTTATCCAGAATTTCATAAAATACAGCCTAAATTCATACTGATACTCTCTTAAGAATTCACGGCATAGGTACCTCAATGCTTTTATATCGAACATAAGGGCAAGTTGTCAGTTTGGAGAAATCACTGAAATCGGTTGTTTATAAAATAGTCCATAGTAACCGTAGAAACTGCCCGCAAATTGATATACATGATAATTTAAAGTTATAAATCGTTTACTTGAGGCTATTTTAGAATTTTCACTCACTTTATTATGTCGAATATAGTATAATTTATTTTGTTATTTTTGTACTTGAATGATGATATGTGACAATATATGGGCTGTTTCCCTGACTTGGTGTAATACATTGGAAATCATTAGAAAACTAATTTTATTATCATGTAACAGTCCATTGTCTCACTACATGTAGAATGTCACTGTTATTTATTAAGTCTATTACACGTATACTGCGGCACTGGAACATAAGGTGTTTGTCAACAAATCTTCTTCTCACTAAAACTATTCTGAATGAAGTGGTAAAAAAAAACAGTTCTTCCGGACTCTCAAAAGTGAATATGCAGATACCTTCAAAGAAATGTTTACAAACAAAAAAAATAAAATAGTCAGATTTGGCAGTCCCAAAACTTTATTCTATCTCATATGTATTCATATTCCTTAAAAATGAAGCAGGTCAGTGCTATCGATTGTTTGATTTTCACTAAAATCTAATGAGCAAAGAATTTTCTTAAAGTGTAATTGAATTTGAAGTTTGATGAAAATCTGTGTATTACTTTTTGTAATAGAACTATCTTGGAAATTGTAAAAAAATATGCATAGCAGCGCTACCTATTGGGCAATTTACTCCAAAACTTAATCAGAAACAGTTTATAACAGGAATTAACCAAATCTGAAATTTGATAAAAATTTATGCATTTGTTCTTGAGACACAGCCTTTGTGAAAATCGTGATAAAAACACCTGTTGCTTAGTTTACACCAAAATCTAAACCACACAAATTTATATCAGGACTGACAGAATCTATTGCAATGATAATTCGAGTCTTAATTCTTGAGATAGAACTATTGCGATAATCATTAATAAAGCCCCATAACACCGCCACATTTGGCCGATTTACAAAAAATGTAAACACAACGAAATTGTATAAAGTACTAACGGAATCTGATGTTTTAAATAAATCTGAGCATTAGTTCTTGGAATAGTACTATCTATTCTCTTATATCTAGTCTGTTACGGAAGTCGTGAAAATGTAGCATAACAATGCCATCTGTTTTGACCAGACATTTGTCCGCAAGCGGACAAAGAAACAAATAAACAAAAAAGGTAAAGAGAGCTAATAAAAAATGTGAAATGTGATGCTAGTTGAAAGAAAAAAAAACAATCATAGAGGATCGCATTCAGAGAAAAAAAAATGCTGCAAAGATTCGTATAAAACAGATGCTTTAAATAAATGAAATATAGCTTGTACTTTGTGCCAAATATGAGCCACAAAAAACATTGCGTTACCGTACAAATCTTTTTAAAACAGCCCAACTGGCGTGCTTGAAAAATATTTTCTTTTTCTATAAACCATTTCTTACTGTTTCATGCATATTTTAATGTCACTTAATGATAATGAGGTCAAGAGTTCTAGAAAAAAATACGAAAGTACAAAAAAGAAAAAAAATATGTATACAATCTTAAACTAGTTGGATTTGCCAATCCCAAAACTTTCTTTCATTTCCTACATTCTAATGCTTCAAAAAAGTATTTACAGATGCTGCAATACTAATAGTTCAATAAATACTATACCAACTTCGACTTCACTTAAAATTTCTTCTTCAGTCAATGAGTAGGAGTAAAATCGGGCTAATCTCGATCATGATAATTTTTAAAATTAATAGATTTTCTTTATTCTATTTCATTTCAAATCTTTTCAAATAGCCGGTAAAGCAAAATGCGAATTCCAGTCAATGCGTTTGGCGCCGAACGGACAACAGAATTACGAAAAACCAAGAAAACTACACAAAAATTGCTATTACAGCTCACATTTATAGTGGAATATTTAATGTGGACCTGCTGGACATAGCCAAACACATACACAAAAAAATTCTTTCAATTCCATTTATAACTTTATACACTGTTTGAAGGTAAAATGAAGCAAAAAGCCACAAAAATCGCTATTACAGCACCCCCTTCCGGCAGAATACTTTCGAATTCAAGGAGAAACGTTTAGCCACAGTCAAATATATACACACAAATTCTGGTTCAATTTTATGCATATTCTCATAAGGTTATTATTGAACAATAATGAAAATGGCTCAGACATCGCCAGTACAGACCCCCTTCCTGTGGAATGTTTTCAAATCAAAAGAGGACCTGCTGACCATAGCAAAAAACATTCGCAAAAAATTTGGTTCAATTCTATGCATAATTTAATTTAGTTTCCGATGATACAGTAACTAAATTGGAACAAAAAACGCTATTACAGCGCCCCTTTCCAACAGATTTTTTTTTGGTTATTGCCGGAAATATACACAAAAAATTTGGTTTAATTCTACGCAATATTTCATATGCTTTTTATTGGAAAAATTGTGAAAAAGAAACACATATTGCTATTACAGCGCATCCTTCCGGTGGAGTGTTTTAAATTCAGAGAGGACCAACAGTCCATAGCCAAAAGCATGCACAAACAGTTTGGTTCATTTCTAAGCGTAACTTCATACAATTATCGATAGAACAATTACGGAAATGGAACAAAAATTGCTATTACAGCACCCCCTTCCGGCAGAATACTTTAAACCGAAGGGGACGTACTTGCTACAACCAAATGCGTACAAAAAAAAATTGGTTATATTCTTTGCTAAATTTTATGCACTTTTGGATGATACATCGACGACACACGCGCATACAGATAGATGGACGTACAAACAGAGATATTGTATAAATATGTTTTGAGGGATGACCTCTAAAACGTTTAAATCCGTGAAAAACCAGAAGTCGGAGAAAATTTCGATTACAAACTTTCTTTTGTTGAAGATAAAATAAAGTAAAAATGCGAAAAAAGTGTTTTGTTTTAATTATGCACAAAAACTAAATTTACCATAGTATAGATAATAGAATACTTAAAACGAACATTTCAACAGGATGAAATGACTAAAAAGGCGGTATCTTTTTAATGCCAATTTAATGATTTAAAACCTCGAAATGATGATATTTTTTATTTTTAATTTCTGCAAAATGAGTATTTTCATTATAGCAATAATTTCTAACAAGTGCTTTAAAATTATTTGAAAAACACATCAACATTTATAGTTTAGTATAAAATAAAATTATTATGTAGAAAAATTAAACTATTACAGTAGAAAATAGGGTGATATGTTGCAGATGTTTCAAGATTTGAAAATGTTATATTTACAGCATCTCCGTTTCTATACACATTTTATACTTTATTAGAATATAGCAATGGCTCTTATTGCTCTTTAGTATTTGATACACTTGACAACTTTTGTACATTTTATGCTTTGTTTATAACCTTAATGTTTAATTTGCTCCTTGCAAATACAAAAAAAACGGTAGTTTAAATTTAAATTTTGACATTCTTTTTTTACATTAAATTTTATGAAAGGTTTTATAAATATAAACAGAAAAAAATGAAAGGTAACACCATAAAAATTTTGCGTAAGTACTACAGTACCATTTATAATATACTTATACAAGGTTTTCCTTATTCACCTATAAAATAAGAAAGACATAAGTTATATTTGTTTCGATTATTTACTTACATTACGTAATCTGTTATTAACAAAATACACAACAGCACTAGAAATGTATTTTTTAAATATGACAATTATCACAATTATTAGAAAATTACATATATTCTAATATTAATTCATATAGAAACAAATTCTAGAAATTAATAAACTCTTTACAATAAACTTTTGAAATTATATAAATATCATAAACATGAAACCTACGAACATAATGAATTTATAACCATTTGTCATAAATTAAGTAATTTACAGAACATAAAACAGTTGTAACAAGAAGAAGAATTATAACTTTCTGAGATGCAACATCTGTTTTACCCTCAACATAGGATAAATTGAATAAATTGGAACTCTGTGACATGATTAATTTTATAGTTTCGAATATTTAACACATACGCTGTCGATCACGCGCCAGCGCGTGATATGGCGCCAACATTAACACTTTCGCTGCCGCTTACGTGAAGATGTGATGATAGTTAATGCCCCACTGTAGAAGTGCGTTTTTCCCAGAAGTCGTTTTATTTTTATAACAAAGAATCAGTGAAAGATTTTTCCGCGCCAGCACGTGACTGGCTATTGGACATCACCCCACATCACGCGCTGGCGCGTGAGTAGCCTCTTAACGTTGGCGCCTTATCACGCGCTGGCACGTCTGCGGCAGCGAACGTGTTAAGTGGCCATCACATGCCAGTGCGTGATGTGGGGGTGATGTCCAATAGCCAGTTATGCGCTGGCGCAGGAAAATCTTTCACTGATTCTTTGTTATAAAAAGTAAATCAGCTTCTGGGAAAAACCCACTTCTACAGTGCGGCATTAACTATCATCACATCTTCACATAAGCGGCAGCGAACGTGTTAATGGGCTTTTACTTCTTGATTAAAAAACCCACAATGATACTTCTTGATTTCACTCAGAAGAAATGCGTTTCATCTCTACGAGAAAAGAATTTCTATGTGTGAACAATTTATGTATTTGGTCTAAAATGTTCCTCGAAACCTTTTTTTTGAATTTTTTTCTTTAAACTAGCTGTAAATTAAAATAAATTTTTAATATGTAGTTATTCAAACGGGAAAAAAAAAGAAAAAAAAGGATAGAGATAAACATTTATTTTTAAACCTCACACATTAAAAGCATCATTGAACTGAAAATTGTATCTTGTTTAAGTTTATATGCAAAACAAAATTTCAAGACATCATTTCCGTATTGAAAAACGGAAGGAACTTTCGAACTTTCATTACTTTTCTTAGACAATAAGTCATATAAAAATCTTTAACCCTTTAGCACTCTCATAATACCATACATTGAAAAAATATCATTTAAGGAATCAATACTCTCCCACATTATGAAAACAAAACTTGACGCATCTTTATCATTTAAAACGAACGCAAATGGTACATTAAATGCACAAAATACTAATGTCTTTTTAATTAATTGTTTTACTCATAAAAATAATAAAGCGCCAATTCGGAAAGAAACATATTTTTCCTGAATTACATATTAAAATCTCGTTATTCAAAATTAAAAATATGCATAAATGATGAATAAATTCTCTTATAAATAGTGAAAAAAAATTTTAATATTAATTTAAGCTAATACCTTTGAGTCCCGAACGTATTCTTTTCTCTTTTTTGTGCATGACTCCTTTTTTTAGATTTCCGTCATTATTTTCGCATTTAAAAAATTGTCCTTCCAGTCAAAAAATTTGCATCTAAATGAAAATATAATCAATGATACTTTATTAAGCATTGTTTAAAATTTCCAAACTTACATAGGCATTTAAGGGATTTTTTCTTTTACGAAATGATTGAAATATCATAAATAACCTGTGAAACAATATATTGTTAGCTTGTAATGAATATGTTAATAGAATACATTTATTTCCCATAACTAGTGGAATAAAAACGCGTTTTTATTTTTTTAAGTAAACCTGAACATTTTAAAGTTCATAATATTTATTTTGTGTTAAAAGCAAGGGGAAAATTTCGTTCCGTCAGATATTTTATATTTATATCCATTGGCTACAGTGTAAGGGTCTCCCAGACGAAAGTGGTGCTGCTATTATAATGCTGCCATTTAAAGAGAAAGATGTGCATGCTCCTATAGAGGATGCAGAATGCTGAGAATCCATGTGATATCGTCAGATCCCGCTAGATGCATGTATGATACCGTTGGAGCATGTTAACAGGCATCGTTTACATCATGAATACCTCCAAAATGTATCAACTCGCGGTAGTTCAATTTTTAAGTAGACAATGTGAATGGTAGTGAAATCTATTGTAGAAAAAGCAAAAGGTTCATGGCACGGAGTGAATGCCACTCTGATCAGAACTTTGATGGTGTAGGGATTTTCGTAGTGAAAATGCAGTACTGGCGAATAGCCACGTCCTGTGTAAGTACCCAACTTCTAAAAAATTGTTTTTTTTCTTAATAGAATTTTGCCAGGTCGACCTTGTCTTTTTCCACTATGAAAATCCCTAAACCAGCCAAATACCAATCTGCGCGACCTTGTCCGTTGTTAAATAATGCGCGACTGCGCGGTGTTACCATTTGGAGTCATCCATGACGCGAACGATGCCTTTTAATGTACTTCAACGCTATTACACACGCATCAGGCGGGATCTCATGACATCACAACTATTCACAGCAATCTGCGCTTTCTATAGGAGCCATTCGCAATCATCTTTTGCTTCAAATGGAGGAGTTATTATAGCAGTGTCATATTAATTTAGGCACCCCATATATATTCAAGATTTCTTGAATGACATCTTAATATTTTTTCTTGTGACAACATGAAATAAAATTCAGTATTTCATTCATATATTTCTATATGGCTGCAAAAACTATTATAAATGTATTAGATTAATTTTAAACACGATTATTCAGTCGTTAAATTAATTATAGCAGATGTAAATTTTCCTTTTTTTTCGGGGGGGGGGGGGGGGGGTGAAAAAAGTCTGGGCCAGAATTCGAACCAGGGATGTATTGGCTGAAGCCGCCAGTGCTCTTCCAATTGAGCCATTTCGGACACGAACACTGGAAGACTATTTTACCAAATTAACCTCAACGATTACTTAATCTGGTCTGATACTCCGGATCAGCTCAACAGAATAATTCGAAGGCCAATATATGGAACTGCAGAAAGTCGCTGCATACGAAATTACATTAGATTAATTTTAAACACGATTATTAATTCGTTAAATTAATTATAGAAAATGTAAATTTTCCATTTTGGGGGGGGGGGTGAAAAAAGTCCGGGCTAGAATTCGAACCAGGGATGTATTAGCTGAAGGCGCCAATGCTCTTCCAACTGAGCCATCCCGAACACGAACACTCGAGGACTATTTCAACCAATTAACCTCAACGATCACTTAATTTTGTCTGATACTCTGGATCAGCTGAACAGAATAAATTGCAGGTCAATATATGGAACTGCAGAAAATCGCTGCATACGAAATTACAATAGCTTAATTTCAAACACGATTATTCAATCGGTAAATTAATTATAGCAGATATAAATTTTCCATTTTTTGGGGGGTGGGGTGAAAAAAGTCCGGATCAGGATTCGGACCAGATATGTATTGGCTGAAGCCACCAATATTCTTCCAACTGAGCCATCCCGGACACGAACACTGGAAGACTATTTCACCCAATTTACCTCAACGATCACTTAATCTGGTCTGATACACTGGACCAGCTCAACAGAATAAATCGAAGGTCAATATATGGAACTGCAGAAAATCGCTGCATACGAAATTACATTAGATTAGTTTTAAACACGATTATTCAATCGGTAAATAAATTATAGCAAATGTAAATTTTCCATTTTTTCTTTTTTTGGGGAGGGGGTGGGGCGAAAAACGTCCGGGGCAGAATTAGAACCAGGGATGTATTGGCTGAAGCCCCCAATGCTCTTTAACGAGTTTAATGAGTTTAATAATTTTTTTCTCAACTTTTCTAATTTGTTTAGTTAATTTTGCTCGCTCCCTTTTACTCGCCTATGACCAACTTTTTTTCTTCCATCTGAATTTGTTTTGGAATTTGCTTTTTTTGTCTCTTGGAATAATTTAGATTAAACTAAAGTAGTTTTAATAACCTTATTACCTTTTTCCCATTTTTGCCTGGTAGTAAGACTGTTCTTTTGACTTATTTGGCTGCCGCATTCTTTGCTTTTTGATGGCTGTAAGTACTGGATTTCATCATGTTCAACTGAAACAATATCTTCAGTAAGGTACGAATATTAGTGTTCTTTGATATTTTTCTTTTCCGCACGTATATTTCTTTGAATTATCTTCCATCGTTTCCTTTGAATTCTCTGAACTCTAGGTGATAATTTGGATATCGGTTTAATGTTTCCAGCTGCTTTCTCATGCAATCTTTTCTGGTCATTTGTTCCTTTTTTAGTGACCATTATATATCTAAAAAGTATTTTTATTAAGAACACTCATAAAAATCATTAAAAAAAATATTTTAATGAGCTAACAATGTTTTTAATTAAGCCGGCGAATAACTTTTTAAAAATGTTAAATTATAATAATCACAAATCATCTTATTGAGTTTATGCTTGACAACCATGTAATCACCCTGCTTTGTCTGATTCATTTGGTTTTTAAGAGCAGTGAGTGTTTATTTTTACTCAAATTATATACTTAAAAAAGAAAAAAGAAAAAGAAGAAAATTGAACTTTTTAAAGATCAATTTTTATTTTTTGATGAATAAAGTAAACAAAAACATGCATTTTTTTACTTTTAAACCAGAAAATATTGTGCGACAATTACATAGAATATTTAAAAATTGACATTTTCTAATATATATGCATAATTTGTGAAAATTGGAGACTGTAGTCATACCCCTGCCTTACATATGACAAGGGAATAACCACAGGGGAATGACAAAAATTAAGGTTAGCTTCTATATTATCTTAACTATATACACAAAATTAAATTGCACCTAAAGGTAACTTTAAAAACTTAATACAAATAAGGCTTAGCCGTTGAGTCAGCTTTCATTACAAAATTTAGGTAAATAAGAGAGACAGGGTAATGACAGTCAATAAAAAATACTTACCAAGATGCAACTGGAAATCCTCAAATTTTACTTGTGCAGACTTAATGCTACAAAAAGAACAATTCAAGATATATTCTAGGATGATGCCGCTGTTCACAGATGAAGTGTTGCCACAGCTGAGAATCATTACATTCATTTTATAACAGGGGAATAACAACTAAACCAAAGGACATTTTTTATTATTTTTTTAGAAAAATACAAAAAATGAAAAGTTTTTATTTTTTTTTTCAAATTTTAATATTCTACGACATTGTTTAATAATTTAACCAACAAAAAAATTACAAATATATTCGGGTTGATAGTTTTTGGGAACTACTTTTGTGTTAAGGTGGTGACAGGGACACACAGGGGAATGGTATTTTTACACCGTAAAAAATTATTTAAGTGTCTAATATTTAATAATAGCATGTTTTATCCTGTTATACATACATAAAAACATATAATTAAAGTATCCTAGCATTTATTTTATTTTCATACAAGTTTATTCATTATTTTTGAAGCAGAGACAAAAATATCACTGTTTAGAGAAAATGACCCAAACGTATCGTTAAATTACTCTTGAATAAAATATTGTCCCTAATTTTAGTTGAAATATTCAGAAACGTTTATATAACTTTCTTTTAAGAGCGCTACCTTTTTTTAACACTATGGGGATAACATGGGGTAACCGACCTTCTGCGTGCCTGGCATTGACATCATATCGCAATCAGATAAATTGAATACGCCTGCTTTTATTGAGTTAACGTGATCAAGAAAGGTTTTTTTTAACAAATTTTCAAACTACCTGAACGTTTTCCTGCTACAAAAGTGTCACAATTCAAAATTCAGACTTTTCCAGTTATGACTGCTATTCTACTATATATTCTATTCTATAGAGGGTTTACACCCCTCTACCAATCACCTGAAGTAAAAGATAGTGCAGTTAAAATCCAGCAAACGGGTTACAGCTGTGGTTTCAAAATGACTGTTAAGTATACCACAAACTGAAACAGTTTTTCACTTTCCTGAAAAACTTCCTTTTTTTAGAATAATTCAGATCAAAGGATGTAAGGATAACTCAGATCAGAATAAATGAGATCGAATAATTCAGATTGAATTATCTGAAGTATTTGGTTGCCTAACCAAATATTTTATAGCCACAGATTATTACCAAATACCTAAATACATATATTGCAGGGGAATTCTTAATTTTACTTCTGGTCAATCGATATACGCCCCAATAGTCTATATTTTGTTCATTCGTGTTATTATTATTATTCTATTAGTTTTTACAATATACTTATACCACAATATCTTCAAAAGAAAATTATTATAGAAAAGAAAGTTGAAAGTACGATCGAATATAAAAATTGCCACCAACCTGGTATCAAAGTAAAGGTATCTTGAAGTAAATTCCGTGACAACACTTTTAACGCCAAAATAATTCGATTGGTATGCTTGCAATTGTACAAGCATTCAGATTGTGCAAGCATTTGTTTTCTAAAATACTTATTACCCCCCCCCCCCTGTTGCAATGCATATAAATAAAAATAAGCCAAAAATTTTGAATAGTGCAGTACTTTCTATTAAATTATTTTGACTAAAGATTTTACTATCAAAGTAATATTAAACCAATAATTATGGGCTCGTTCATTTTCAAAACGAAAACAACAATTGTTTTTTTAAATATTCTCAGATAAAGATCTTGGCCAAGACTTGAAAGTTTTAAGATATTTAAAATAAAATAAATATGTTTAAATAATAATATCTCTTTGATTATTTTAATGTACTTTTAACTGAAGCAGTGAACGTTTTAACGTTCATATACTTTATGTTTAAAACATGGTAAAAGATGTGTTTGGTTATGTGATTTCATTTGCATTAAAATTATTTAATATCAATGTTGAATCATTCTATAATCATCCAATGTCTTTATTTTTTTGTGAAAATACATTTCTTGATTTCTTGTTCAGTTAATGCTTTTACTTCAAGACCTATTCTGTCATGTCGACCTATCCTGTCAAGACATTCTGTCAAGGATAAAAATCGGCTCTTCATGCATGCAAGTTTAAAAAATTTTCTTTTCTAATAAAACAGAAAGCATAATTGTTCAAAATGCTTCTATGCAATCATTTTTTTAATTTATGTAATAAAGACATATACAAAGGTTGAATAAATCAGATTGTTTGAAGTAATTTCTGTATGAATACTGAACAAAAAGACAGAAGATTGTCATCTTAAAAAAGCATGACTTTCAATTGGGACATTTGAAATCAAATCGATTAAACTTTTAAACAAAAGAAAAACATTTCCCATAGATTTCCTGAATAGTTATCGATTTTTTGTAAAGAAAATATTCAAAGAAGAAATAGGAAGTTGTTTTTTGTATTATAAAGATTTTGAATTTATTAAGAAAATGCATTTTTGTACTCTTTTACTTTTAAACTAAGTGTTCTAGATGATTAATAAAATTATTTGTGCGGATGTATATTTCAATAAATGTATTATTAGAAATACTTTTAATTTTTAGTAATGTTTTCTGGTTAATTTTTTATGTATTTTTTATGTCTATGCGCCTATGGAATAATTTTAATGGGAAATAGGAATATTTATTTTCTCGGATATTTGCATTTAACATTATTTTATTTAAATACATTTCCGAGTTTGTCTGGAGTTGTTGTAAGGCACACGATCATTTTTCTACATTTTCTTTTCGTTTTGACTTCTTACAAAGTTATAGTTACTATTATTATGATCGCAAACATTACCTGCAGTAAAACTTTCGCAGAGTATTAATCAATAAAAATATTACACACTTTAAAGATCTTGAAATAAATAAGAAAATGTACTGGCGTTTTCATATTTCTTTCGAAAAATATTCGAAAAAAAATTTGTGAAATTGTAAGAAAATGGGGAATAGGATTTGATATTGTTAGCGTAACACATTTGTTCTTTTACGTGTTAGAGCTTAGGGATCACCGATATCCCGTTCTGTTTTCTGATATTTCTAGACTTGTCAATTCACATTAACTGTGAAATATACTTAACGCCGATAAAAGTATACACGATAAGATACTTTCCATTTCTGTCAGGTTAATATTCATTGACGATCTAAATATGACACGTATTAGTAGTCATTTCGTGATCTGAAATTAGACTCAGCAGGGCCGCAAATTACGTAAATAAATAACTTGAAAGAGAAATTTCTGTGCGAGTGAAGGATAATTTTCTTTTTTACACCACAAAATTTCCTTTAAAAAAATACATCAAGTAGCTTCATTCCTGCTTGATAAGAAAGGACGTAACGAAATGCGTATCAAAATTTCTGCTTTTCATATTTCTCTATTTCGTATTTATTGCGTAGAGCCTTCGCATGAAATAAAATAAAGTTTGCTGCATTTTTTTATTTATTTAATTACATATATATACCAAAAAACTATGCGAAATAATCCAATGTAAATATTTAAAAATATATGTTTTGAGTACTGATTAACTGTTATTGCTTTAATTTAATGATTGTGCTCTTTTCTAACATGACTTATGATGCATCATTTATAATGTGTTTATGATGCTTTACAAATGATGGAATGTGTTTAGGTAAATATCGTCTGCAGCGAGATTAAACTGCATATTAATTGATCTTATTGGTTCCAATTCAATGCAAGTTTCTTTCACTTTCCTTCTATGCATGGCAACACTTTGTGCTTCTTCTTTTTTGATTATTATTTTGAAATGTGAAAAATAATAGAATATTGTGACTCATAAGCCGTGCAAAGGCTCGCATATATCACGTGCAAAATAAAAAGCATTTACAATCCATTTTGTTGCGATTAAGAAGCAAAAAATCAGTAGTGTGATACTGATTTCAAACACAGAAATATTTTGGAACAAGTCTCGCCGAAGCACTAGTTAAAAATTAAATTGTAGAATAGAACATATCTGAACTGCTGCGTGATATCGTCTGTGATAAAAGTTTACCCCTGGTTGTGAGGTGAGTCAACTCGGAACAATATATTTCATTTCTGTATTTTCTTTTATGTATTATTATGAAAATGTATAAATTAAACATTCGTATTAAGGCATTTTAGAACTAGTTTTGAAATTGAATTTAAGTAAAATTGGGAGGAAATTATAATCTTTAAAACAAAAAGAATCACTCTATGGAGAAGTGTCAAAAATTATATTAAGAAAATCGAAAACAATATCTGTATAATTACAGATAAAAAGATTAATATAACTGAATTAGAAGAAAACATGGAATTACTGAAGCAGAAAAATATTTTGAAGTAATATTTATAATAGCAGCAAAACTCTTCAATATCTTTGGTATTAATCTTAAAGAAATTTATTAAATTAATAACTTTCATTAATATAATAAATTAAACATTTGTAAACTAATAAAATAATATATTACTCTAAAAATAGTTTATAATAAGTGATTCAAAAAGGGAAAATAACATATTCGAAAATTATCTTGGCATCAGAAAGACTGTATAATACTTCATTCCTCGTAACTTATATACATTTCTTTATTGGAAGTTCATTTTGTCAATATATTTGAGTGATTCGACATCTCTATCATTTACTGGCTAAGAACTCAGAAGTACGTAGATTGAGAGTGAAGAGCTTACAGGATTATTTATTGATGTCAACCGGAAATTTAATACATGACACTTAATATTATAGCTAAGAACTTACTTCTACTGATGGTCTCTCCTTTTCTTCTATTGACTTTCATATTATATTATCTTATAACATTTTTTATTTTATTATATATAATTTAATCGAACTTCAATAGGTTTTTAAGTAAATAAATATTATTAAATTTAAAAGGTGCGGATGAAGTCTGTACTTAATTTAGTGTTGTGAAAATTCTTTATTTCAACTTCACTGTCAAATATAATAATCTTTTTTTCACTTTTTGAGACATAAAATTAAAATACTACACATGCTTAAATCATTATTAATACTGCATATCAGCATAACAATTTTTATTTAATATTAAATGATTTGTTTTTGTTAATTGTTAATATAATTTTTAACTTAAGAGGCATTGTTTTGAAAATCAGAGAAAATGAAACAGTCGTATTTTTTATTTGCTTGATTTTTTTTTATCTTGAAGTAGATATTATAAATAATGTGAAATTTCGAGGTCCTGAAAAAATTTCCTCTTTTCTATAAAAAATGTCAATGTTCATCACATATCGATTTTCCAGTAATATTTACCAAACTGGATGTTATTCGGTAAAGTAGGTTAGAAATTGTTTCGATTTAAAATTCTGAAACCTAATGTGAAATTATATTTTTAACTTTTGGTGATGATCGACAGGTATACGTGCCACATAAGGTGCTCAGAATCCTTGATTACTCTCACCAGAAAAAAAAGTTTTGCCTTATTTAATTCAAGCATTTACACGATTCAACTAGTCAAAAAATTCTTCATTATAAAAAGCAGTGTTAAAATGTTAAAAATGCCGTAAAAGTCGCTTGTCACGAAGGAAATAATAGTTGCAATAGAAAATAAAATGTCCGCAAGTGCAGTCGTTGTCCCGTACTTCTTTAGTTTTATATATATATATATATATATATATATATATATATGTATATATATATAGTTGATTATTGTAATTTTAGGAATTTTAAGCGACTATTTCTTGAAATTCACTGTTATATGCATAACAGATGAGTTTTACTTATGTTTAATTTATAGGAAATATAAAACATGAAAGAGAAGATTTTGAAAAAGCATTTGAAATTTACAATTATATACAAATAATACAAAATAAAAAAAGCTTAACGATGCAATATTTTTTTTAACTTACTATAGACGTTCTTCTAAAAAAATTGCTTCGTGTTTTTTGGTTGTAACACACATAATAAAATTAATAATTTTTTCTGTTATGTTTTATGGCAATTGCGATTCTGTTATTTATTTGAATAACAGAAACAAACGTGTTAATTATACTACTATTTTAAATTGAAAAACGTTATAAATATAGTGCAGTATACAACAGTAAAAGAGAACAGAAATTTTACGCAACAGAATCCTCTCTAAATCCTATACCCACTAACCGCATATATCATTATTATTTCAAGGGGAAAGTGAATCTAAAGTTCACTCATTACACAATATAAAACCAGTTTCCAACAGTTTATAAAAGGATCTCATGGATATTGTCATACTCCATTAAATCACATATCTATAATTTAACTATTTTAAAATTATAAATTTTGCAAAACAAAAAACAAGGTAAAATTACAAAGCTTATTTAATTTTTGAAATATTTAAAATGAAGTGAAATGTTTTTAAGCCCTTCTATATTGATATCAGACATCAATTTTCTAGAGTTAAAAATTAAATTTTAATGATTGTGTAGAGAATAAAAAAAAAAAAAACTGATTTCTATGGCATTACAGTCCATTAAGGATCTGCGCAGACAATGCTCACCTCTGTTTATTAGAATTTGAGCCCCGAGGTGCTTGCAACATGCGTTCCGGCCAGGTGTTCAGCATAACGCGAAACCCTTAGTGTTTAGTCTCAATAGTACCATTAGCTTAGTACACATTTTATGGATTTCCAAAGGATGAAGGGCTGAGTGAACTGTGCCCAGTATGTAGTCGAACTCTCGACTTATAGCGCCGCAGTCAGATGCTCTAACCACTCCGCCACACAGCTTAGATAATAAAAGACCTTGTGCTTAAGTGTCCCTATAGATTTATATAGGATCCGTTAGTAGGGATCCTGCATCACAAAGTTAAACACACAAAATGCACGTCCAAAATTACAGTGAACAATTTCATATCCAGTTAAAATAAGATCCAAAAGAATGAAAAACACTTAAAACGGAATCTGCATTAAACAAAAAGCTAATCTTTATTTTTGCTGTTCCATCTCACATTTACTGTTCAAGTAATTTTATTTTAATTAAATCCATTTTAATTTTGTGTGTATCATATTTCAGAAAGTATCATATATCGAAAAGGCTTTAAGTTAAATAAAGTCTTTTCGTTTTTTTTAAATTATTCACCAGTTTATTTTTATGTTTTTGAAATCTATATATAATTTTATTTTAATTAGGTCATAAATGGTAAAAATTGCTTTTTTATTCTCTTTAAAGTTTTTCAAAACTTTCACAATTTAGCGCTTAGTTTTTCTTATTAAACATAAATGTTTTTACATAAAAAGAATGCTCAAAGTTTTGGATATTCCACAAATAAATTATTGAAGCAAGATGCATTAATATAAAATAAACTGCAAATGTTTAACAAAATCAATTTTTTAATCAATATTTTTTATCTCTATCTTTATCCCATCTATTCAAAAAAAATATCTTTATTTGTAAAAGAAAAATATTTTATAGTTACTGGTAAAATAACTAAAAAACACACTAGTAAATCGTTAATGATCTTGTTGAAGAAACACCTCTAGGCTCTTTCTAAAGATAAGATCCTACTATATTATTTTCTCCTATTTTCCCTTTTTTAGTACTAACTTCTAGAATAGAAAAAATAATGAAATATAATATTTTCTTTTTCTGTACAGTTTGTTTTACAATAAGTTATGAAATTCTAATTTTTATAAGAATTTTTTCTAAATTTTGTACAACATGTAAATATTTATTGAAATTGGCATTTGGCTAGTTATTATTAATTTATGCATGGTCATAATAGATTTTTAAAATAAATAGATTTGTATGATGACAATACCTTAATTGTAAGGGACAAACGACTCGCTTATAAAGAGTCTCTAGTATTTTGAGTGTTGGCGTGTTGTTAACAATTTAGACAGTATGGCGCAACCGAGACTCTTCTAATATTTTCTAAATTTTCATTCAGAGTTCTGTTAATTGATGGAAGAAATTCCATAATAATTTTTTATATGTAGTTTTATCTCATATCTTCAGTAAGAAAAACAGAATGCCTACTCAGAATTAATTTATAGTTATTATTTATACAAAATTGAAACAAACTGGTAAATTGATTCTTTTAAGTAACTTCAATATCAAATAAACATAATTGTGTAGCTTAGAATCAATGGCGGATCTAAGGGGGAGGGGAAGTGATAAGGCAATCGCAACCTTCTTCCTTGACCTAATAAAGGGTTTGTAAAACAACATTAGACATCTTTAAGAGAAAAACTTAAAGCCAAGTTTGTGTCGAGCTGTTTACTTCACAAAACTCAGGCTAAGTCAAGTCGCCTCTTTCAAGATTGGACCTTGTCCAAGACTCTACTTTTTGTCTGCATATTCCGGCAGTACCAGACTTCTTTTTCTTCTAGGCCGAGCCTCAAATTTTTTTAGATGTTTGCATGAACGAAAATTTACAGGCCAAGGCTCAGTGTGGCATAAAAACTAAATATTACGTTCGTGTTGAACCTGTCCATATGAAAAGCATTATTGGCCTGAACTGTGCAAAACGAACTCTTAAAATCCGCTCCTTCCGAACCTGCTTTGGGTTGGCACCTTGCTTATCTCTTCTACATTTACAAGAAGAAAGTATTGGATTCCTGAAAACTTCTGGTTTTCGATATGCTTATACTTTTTAGAAGGCCATGAACGCTATTTGATGGATAAATAATGTCTATCTGTCTGTATATGACAAAGATTTTGTCGGTGCTCTATCTCAAGAACTAATGTACGGAGTTTCACAAAGCTTTTCAGTCTGAGTTAGATTCAGTTAGATCTAGATACAAACTAGATCTCAATATTTCTGTGGTGGCACAAGGTTGAGTTTTTCATGATTTTTACAATAACTAATGCACGGATTTCATTAAATTTCCGGTTCAATTAGTCTTCATAATGGACTAATATTTATTCTGTTTTGGAGCAAATCACTAAACAGGCGGAACTGTTATGCAGTATGTTTTATGATTTTCGCAATAGCTCTATCTCGAAAGAAAGAATTTGCGATTTTCTTTATCATATTTCAGATTCAGTTAGACGTTGATAAATATAGGTGATGATTATGTTTTGTAAATCACCCAACTGTTGATGCTGCTAAACTGCATTTTCACGGTTTTACAAATAGCTCTATCGAAAAATGTAATGTACGAATTTCCGTTTGACGTGAGATTCATTTAGATGTTGACGCAATTCGTTAGATTGTTGATTATTATGTTTTAGTGTTCCATCATGCAACAGGTGACACTGACATACTAGATTTATCACGATTTTTACAATCGCTCTATTTCAAACACAAATACACGAATTTTCATCAAACTTCAGACTAAATTAAACGTGAGATAAGTTGTTCTTCATTAGGTTTTGGTGAAAATCAACCTACAGGTGGTCCTTTTTTAGAGTGGGAAGAGGGTATTATTACTTCACTTTTTAAAGTAACTTCACTTTTTAAACATTTCGCTTGGAATATTGTTTTGGCTCTACTTAGTCAAAAACAGTGTTGTTTCGACGCGAATACAAAATATCTTTTCAAAGTCAAACTGAAAACCGACCGAAAAAATATTAGTCGACCCGAAAATGAAATAAAGGAAAATTAATCCATATTTTAAAGGAATTATAAAATTTAGTAAACCTTTATATCTTTAATATCAATTTTACCTTTAATGCAGAAAAATTTACATACTTGGTAATATTCAAGTACTATCGAATTTCTAAATAACGCTACTGCTGAATATCTGTCTTATTCGGAAGTGAACTCTATTCAGAAGTAAAAATACGCAAATATTTGTGTCGGACGTTTTAAAGTGTTCGTTAAATAGATATAGTCTCTATTTAAAAGTTTCTATACGGAGGTTTCATTGTACATGTTATTACTTATGAAAGGCGAACCAATTAGACGGTACCGAAATGTCCGGTATTAATTGTTTTATAATGGAAAATTTTTAAAAAGGTATTCCAAATCAGTTGTTTTGGAGTGTCATGATCATAATAAAAAATTGAGCTTTTACTGGATTTTTTTCTAGATAATTATTTGAACTTTCTTTTGCGAAATCGGGTCAACTCGAAATCTTCTCCCAAAAGTGAAAACCCATGCTGAAAACGATCTGAATAAGAAATATTATTTAAGTTAATCTGGATCGAACCCAACGCGCAACTACACGTCAATCCTACCCGAACAAAGTGTGCACCGGGCAAGAGAAAAAAGTAAAAATTGACCGGACCAACAGCAAAAAAAAAAAAAAAAAAAAAAAAAAAAAAAAAAAAAAAAAAGAAATCAAATATACTTGAACAAAATTTGGCACTGTAACTAAACGCGACCCGCAGTAAAATAATAGAATGAACTCGACCACCAGCAAAAATAAAAGTCAACATGACTTAAATCGTCCTGCAGTAAAATTGTAGAAATCAATCAGACTCGCAGTAAAAACAGTCCACCAAAAGAAAATAGTAGCAGTCGACCTGCAACAAAAAGTAGTAGTTAATCTGTCACAAATCCGGTCAGAATTTAATAAACAGAAGACGGCTGGAGCCAATCCCGACTCACAATATAAAAGTAGAAAATAATCCAAACCGGAATGGGAAAAATAATGTCCCGAACCGCAGATCAGATTAGAGACTCCAAATTTCTAATATCGAACACACTTGAGAACTCTCTAGATCCGTCCAAATCATCGCTTAGAATTTATTGAATTGGGTAAATATCTGAAAAGTCATTCAGTCGTTAAATATGGCTGTAAAACGTGGAAGTAAAAGAGGATAAAACATTATTTCTAAAAGATTAATATGAACGATCAGGTACAAAATAATGCATATACCTTAAAAAATAGATTTGTACCGATTGTGAAATTTCTCATCTGATCTTATACAGTTAGGTTTTTTCAATGCTCGATAGAAACAAGTTTCTTAGCTGTAAACTCCAACAAAACTATCTCAAAAAAATTTTTAATTACTCATTCCTATGTAAACAACAAAATTTTTCTAGAACTTTATTTGCTCAGAAATAAAATTTATCCTAAAAATAAGATTTAGGTAGATTTTTTAGTATAAGAATTCTGGATATTTTCTTAAAATCAGTGTATTTACCACTAGCATGGCAACAATGAAAATAAAAAAGTATGATTTCGAGGCATTAATCCTATGTCTAAAATTGAGGAAAGTTTATTTTTTTAAATTTATACAATGAAACCATTCTAATATTTTCCTTCACAGTTATACCTTTAGAAATACTAAGCCTATGATACATTGCGACAGTGATTTCTGGTTTATAATTATTTCATTTAGCCTAAAAGAGGGTTGGTTCCAGTTACTGGTTTAAATAATTTCATTTCAAAAGTCTCCATCAGACGTGTTAATTATTGGTAATATTTAAAAAAAGTTAATCTCTATTATATGAATTGTTTAAAATAAACATAATAATAAATTAATCTTCTAGTCAACACTTTTAAAATTTGAGCTGTTGCACTAAAGTATGACACTATCTGTCACACTTTACTGTCACATTACTGGTTCCCAAATGTCAGTTACTGGATAGCTTTAGTAATAATAATTTAAAAGGAACCTATACATCTATTATAGTATGACATTACGTATAAACACGGTTTAAATATTTTGTTTTTATAATAAGGATTAAAACATTTTTAAAGAATAAATTCTTCGAAATATATATATATATACATTTTAGAATTTTCAAATCAGGTATCCCACTAGTTTAAATTGTGTCAGTTATTGGTTTTTCAAAATGAAGCTGCTGTCAATTAATGAAGTCGTTGAGGAAGATTTTGAAAAAAAAAAAGTTAAATAATTCCATGCATAATTTTTTTTAACTTTTTCAACAGTTATTTCTAAATTTATATAAACTTGTTTTTCTTTTTTTTTTCAAAAACAAAAATAATTATAAATTAAATTTAAATATGCATAATATGTGATTAGAACAATAAAGTGTTCTTAAAGTTTTAGCTAGTGGAGATTCTTCTAACTATAAATTAAAAATAAATAAACAAATACTTAAAAATAATATAATTTCAGAATGAAAGAAATATGTTTTTTCATTTTAAAACATATAAATTTTAAAATGTTTGAATTCAAAATTCTCTTGTCACTAACACGTCTTATCCACAAAAGAATATATTTCAGTTAAAGCCGATATTCATTAATTTAAACATGAAAAGAAAACTATGGACTTTCTTTTGTGCTATAAATTCTGTTGTTTTATGGTTAACAATAAAAGTAAACGTGTTTTACAAACCCTGAACTAATTAAGAAAGCATTAACTCTTTGAGTTTTAAGTGATTGATTAAATAAGCAAGATCAATCATCTGGAAGCGACATGTTTTTATGGCCCAGACAATAACGAAGCGATTAAGGTAATTGCAAATGACTAGTTTTACGAATTAATCAAGAAAAGATAGGGAAAATATAAGCAGTACACTAAAAATCAATTATTTAGATAACAGAAAACAAGATTTATTTTATACAAGACAATAACTATAACTTTGTTTCTTTTTGATAGTTTTACAACAGTACATATTAAAATTTATATGCGAAATTGATTAAACTGTATGGTCATAATCATTCAATTTTTCTTATACAGACATTCAAAGGAATAAAATCCACTGGGTTATCCCAAAAATTCCGGCTATAAATTTCAAATGCGTATCGTTTAAAATTCAACATTTTTGAAAAGAATGAGAAATTTAAAGTGTTGTTGGTCGGAAGATATATTTTAGATGCTTGAAGTTGTTTTTCTTTTAAAAGAAGAAAATACTTTAGAAAATTATGCACCCTTTTTTTCTTCAGAGATTATTAATTTTGTATGCTGATACTGTTATGAATATTGAATCCCAAATTTTACTTGGCTAGGACAAAATAAGATTGGATGGTCATTGAGCTATGAATAAAAAATAAAAGCAAATCTCAAAAATTAAATGCGAAACTCAACAGAGTTTATAAAAGTGTTTTAAAGTTCAAATCACCAAAATATGATACAATTAAGACAATTACTCTTTTATTAAATTGTACTATAAAACTTCATAGGCTCTTAATAAAAATTGGCATTTTAAAAATATATTGCACATTTGAAAAGTGTAATATTGTAGATATTTAGATTAGACATTTTGATTCATGTGCGTAAAAAGATACTAAGAATAATTATATGCGCTTAATTCTTTAAAAAATTAACATTGTTATTGCTTTATGTAATATATTTTGTAAACTAAACAGAAACTGGTAGTCATTTAAGGGGACACAGTATACATTGGAACTGGTCAAAATATCGATTTACTTTTTTGAATATTAAATAAAAGATTTTTTATTGTGAATATGACGCCTCATTTTTACCTATACGACAATTATATCGCGAGATATTGTAAATTTTGTTAGTAGATCTAGCGCAATTACCCATACAAATGAAAATATTAAACTGATTTTGTCTATGTTCATATTTTTATAATTTGCTTGTTCGATAAATACTAAGGCTTTTTTGCTGATTTAGATAGAGACTCGAAATTTTTCACTTGTAATCCATGATGTAATTAATATTCTTGTACAAAGGATTTAATATTCATGTTTATGGTAACGTTTAAAATATATATTTAAATTGAGAATTTGATAAATTTCCTTCATTTTTTAATATACACGAGAGAAAAAAAATATATATATTAAATATATATAGATATATACACTATATTGCCATTGATTATGGGACACTTGCGATTTTAGACATTTTACTAAATATCTAGAAATATACATGAGGAATCATCTAGAAACTCTTAGTGTATAAATATAATAGTATACGTCATACATCTCCGTGAAGATTTTTTACCGAAACTCCATAGGGGACCGTCAACAAATTAAAAAAGAATGAATATCTTTTGAATAACCCTGTCAAAACTAATGTAGCAAAAGCGCTCAAACTCTAGATTATGTTTGAATGCCTTATTGTAATACATTGTGTTCATTTTTATGCAAATAGCATGCATTCTCGCAGAGTAATTAAGGTTTTTATAAAAATGGCCCCAAATTTTTCTAAGTTTTTCCCTTATAATTTTCAGAGTTCTTAATATAAAATAACATTTTTTTCAGAAAATATGACAAACAACATTGTACACAGTACCCTGTAATCAGAATTAAAACATAATAAAAATTGTATGAAAAATGAGTAGGTTTACTAAATAATTTTTTACTGCGCATGCGTCAAAGATATCAAAATTTCATTTGCATATTATGTTAGCTAAATGTATAGAGCAACTTTTGTAAAAGTCTCAAAATTATAGCTTGAAAATTCTGAAAGTAATCGTCTATAGAAAAAGGACAAAATCCGTTGTTTCCAAAATGAAGCAAAAAAATGAGGGATTTTATCCAAAAGTAGTCGTAATATCCCGTATTGTGTATTCTATATTGACACTAATCAATGAATATATGGATACAACCCCTCTTGTTTTTGCTTCATTTTGAGAATAATGGATTTTCAACTTATTCAATTGACGATTATTTTCAGAATTTTCAAGTTATGATTTTGTGACTTTTACAAAAATTGTTCTATACATTTAGCTAACATAATATGCAAATGAAATTTTGATATCGTTGACGCATGCGCAGTAAAAAATTATTTAGTAAACCAACTCATTTTGTATACAATTTTCATTATTTTTTAGATCTGATTACAGGGTACTATGTGCAATGTTGTTTGTCATATTTTCTGAAAAAAATATTATTTTATATTAAGAACTCTAAAAATTATAAGGAAAAAACTTGGAAAAATTTGGGACCATTTTTATAAAAACCTTAATTACTTTGCGAGTATGCATGCTATTTGCATAAAAATGAACACAGTGTATTACAATAAGGCATTCAATTATAATCTAGAGTTTGAGCGCTTTTGCTACATTAGTTTTGACAGGGTTATTCAAAAGATATTCATTCTTTTTTAATTTGTTGACGGTCCCCTATGGAATTTCGGTAAAAAATCTTCACGGAGATGTATGACGTATACTATTATATTTATACACTAAGAGTTTCGAGATGATTCCTCATGTATTTTTCTAGATATTTAATAAAATGTCTAAAATCGCAAGTGTCCCATAATCAATGGCAATATAGTGTATATAGATATATATAGTATAATATATCTATATATATAATATCTATCTATAAGATCTATATCTATAATTTATATAGAGATTGTTAGAAGTATATATATTTCATACTTCTAATAATCCCTGCACAAGTTTTATGTAGTATATTCTAATGAATGAGGAAATAAAATCGAATGAAACAGTATTTAAAAGAATATTCTTTCAAGCCGATTTCTCTTTAACCTCTTCATTAAGAAAGTCGGTTACATAATTTTTAATCTTTTATCACCGGTTTTTAAAAACATTTTTTTAAATTATATTGAATAACGAAAGTACTCTGATTAAATAAAAAATCAATGAAAAATAACTGGTGGAAATAATGAAGAATTATGAATGACAATTAAAAAGCAATTTCCAGATTCAATAAAATCGTTTGCTTTTGGTGAAAAAAAAATCCTGTCCGTCAAATCGCGTGTCGTTTCCATATTTTCGCGCGAAATCTTCAAATTATTTTATTTTTTACAGCTTTTCTACTGAAATTCCACCGCTAAATTTGACTGACTTTAATTACATACATAAGAAGTACAACTAGCATTTTTTAACATATTCTGAATATACCTAGTAAGGAAACCTTCCTTTTCAGTAGTCATACTGACCTGCATGTTTTCCATGAAGGAACACCGATTGATATGAGATATCGGGATGGGACCTTTGATCCATATGCCTTCTCATATGCCGTTGCTATTGGTATCGATTTCAATCTGATGGATAATAGCGCAAAAAATCACCGAACTGTGCTTGTTGGCGACCATCTTAAGGGTCACGGTTTGGTGCGAATAGAATTCCCAGCACACACTTTAAATCTGAATCCGATAGAACGTCTTAGCAGACACGTTGTTACTTTAAGCCTGCCTAAGGTCGTTAGTTGAGCTGGAACAAGACTTTCTTCGTGCCTAGTCACAGCATGGGAATTTGATGCCCCTAATGCATTCAAGTCAGGGATGGTGTCATTTCCTTCTTAGAGCACATTTGTGGAATCATTCTAAGATATTTTTCCACATAGAACTATAATCTATTGTTTTATCCAACAATGAGTTGTTCCACTTGAAGCTTCTTCACACCACTTCTTTCCAACAAAGTTGAAAAGTGTTTATGCTTTTGGTTTGTCTGTGTTTTGGCCGTCTGTTCGTCTATCAGTGCTCTAACTCTTGAAAATATATTCAGATTGCCATGAAATTTTCAGATGTTATTGACGTTTACCCAATCTCAAACACTATTGAAAATAAAGTATCTACCATGGTTAGTTTATTTACAAGGATAGTCAAATTTTTCCATTACTTTACGGACTGTGGGAAAAAATCGTTTCAAATGAATTTTAAAGGTGTTATACCTTATCAAACAAATTAAAATTTATATCATTATAGAAGTGCACTAAATTATGCATTGTGTAAAATATGCAGTGAAAATAATAGTTATTGTTTATTTACTGGGGCCACACAAAAAATAAAAGATACTAAGATAATAATAATAAAGGGGGGGGATTGTTTGCGACATATTTTAAATAAGTTAAACGATTTCATGTATAATAAAATTGATATACACCGTTGAGACTTAATATCTCATCCATAATATAAAGTGCATAGTATTTACAGAGACACACAAAAAATTACAAATATTACATTCTGTCCGAAGTAATGTATGTTATAGATGATGGTTTATGGATAGATGAAATGCATTTTTAGGAAATGATTTTAGAATATAGATAATATGATATACAGGGTCATGCAAAAAATTGGCTACATGGTCACCAATGATGACAATTTCTGGAAATGTAATTTTAGGAATTTTAGTTTTAGATGTTTTTGTTTGAACTAAATTCAAGTAAAATACTAGCGTGTTATAAATGCACTAGGTAAAATACGGGGCAAAACAAAAGTATTCAAGTATGTTTTCATCTAATAGTATAAATTGCTGAAAGAGAAATTTCAAGTTATTTCAAGTTAAATTTTCAGTTAGGCGTATTCTTGCTCAGCTAAATTTTACCATTATATAATATTACATATCAACCGACAGATTAAATACAGGACTGTTCAAAAGCATTAGAATACATATTTGGCTATGTACAATAACACCTTATTTCTCTTTAAACGAAGTTTTGTAAATTGTTTCATAATCTATGCTTAACGATGAATTTTCTTACTTTTTTGTTGCTGTTATAAATCATTTTTTATTAATATAAATGGCAATGTCGCATTCAATAAATATCTGTTTAGTGAACATTTCCTCAAAAATTGTTGTTACTACATTTAATTATTTGTAGATTAGTCGGAAAAAAGGTTGTACAATGTTTTTAGAAGCTAGCGTATTTCCGAATTTATTTGTTGAAACATTGCAAGTAATCAAAAAATTTTTACATGATTATATAGTATGTTAGAATTTAGTTCAGTTAGGAAACACATTAGCTCAGAGGTAAGTTCATCTCCAGCAATTTCCATCCATGAATTGAAATGCACCCAAGACCTTTTGTGCCTGCATATGATTAATAAATTTGACACACAAGAAGTAATAGGCAAAAAAATTAATTTAAAAATCATAACTAACACAAACAACTCACATTCAGTAATATCCATAATTCATAATCAGTCCTGTGATCATGATTGCTATATATACATGATATTCAATAGTACGCAACTACTAGTTCAATTCAGCTATAGAAGGTGGGGCTATTAATACCCAGGACTGGTGTAACTTCATAAGACCTGGGACCTTCATAAGAACACGGTAATGCTTGAATTGGAAAATTTCGTATCTGCGCATGTCTAATAAAGTCGGTGACCTTCTAAAGCAAGTGGTTGGCTTTTAAACACATATTAAAACGAAACGTTAATTTTTTTGTTTAAATCGATATGAAGCAAAGAATAAACATTAAATTCTGCTTGATATTGGGCTTATCCGCTACAAAATCCTATAAATGTTGAATCCTATAAATGTGCAGAGAGAAAGCATTATCCAGTTGATGCACTTTTGAATGACTTGAACGTTTTCGGCATGCCCGCGAATGTGTGAAAAGTGAAGCGAACGATGAATGTCCGCATTCCATGTCAGCTCTTGAAACAACTGAGAAAGTTTTGAGCATTTCACATCATTTTGCCGATTGATTATTTGAGTACCTGTCAAAGAATATCGCATTTCCTAAGGAGTGGTTACCTAACTTTTGGTACAAGATATCTTTGAGTAGGATTTAAGGATACTGATCCTAATGGCGTCCAGATAGAATTGATATAAGTTGCTACTGAAACTTATGCGTCCAAACAAGTAAGAAATATTTTGAAATAATATTAAATGGATCTGTATTTGATCTAATATTTTCTAGAGTTATTAGGTCAGTCCTTAAAATTAATGGCCGCACCCTTTATATCAAGTCGCATATTATCTCACATATAACTTAATATAATGGAATTCTTATGACTGTCCCTGTAAATGAACTATTTAAGCTTCATACTTTAATACCGAGCATGCCATAAGAAACTTTAATTAAATTATATATTTTTTTCATTCTTTTCGTATAAATTTCATATTTTTTAAAGAATAGTAAGTATCCTGGGGTAATTACGCCACTTTAAGGTTCTACCAATTTTCACAACTTAGTTTTAGATTGTATTTTTCAAAAAAATGTAGGATTTGATGCAGCAACTCGTTGACTATCTATGTAAAAATATAATTTAACATATACGTATTCATAAAATGTAATGGCGTGATTTCTGGGACCAATGCTATTAGGCACTATTACCCACCCATGTGGGTAATAATGCCATGCAAACAAAACTGTAAAATAAAATGGAATAATCCCATGTAGATTGCCAAATTATAAAAATACTAACTCTACAGCCCTATAAATTTAAAAAATAAATTCTAAGTGATAGAAAATGTTTATTATTTATGAAAGTGTAAGAAAAAGAAAGGAGAAGGGAGGTGGAGCAAAACAATATCAGATCTTCTTTTTGCTTAAGAAGGACCACTTAAATACAATTATTACAAACACTGTCTGTTTTTAACTGTGTTTATCAGTGTTTATGTTTCCATGTATAGATTCTATGTGATAGAAAAAAATCACTTTTTTGTGAAAAAAAAGGAAAAAGGGGAGCTTCAACAAAATATAATAACCTGAGCTTCTCTTTGGTTGGAAAACCCCACTTAAATGTAATTGAAAGAAAATTTGCAAGTTTTTAAACAATTTTAATGTAATATATTTATCATGTATTATTTTATAATATCTAGAATTTTGTGTAATAAAACTTTTTCTTAACACTGTTATAGAAGTCTTGTAAACACTTTTTAACCCTTAAATCCCACACTAATGAGGATTCGCGCAAACCTAAAGCTAATGTATCGGCATTATATGAAACATGCTTTAATAATTATAAATTGAAAATTAATTAAGTTTTTTGATAAAAAATCAATATGCCTGTAAGATCCCTTATTAAATTTTATACATGATTCATGTGATTACATTGTATTATCTCTACATTAGCAATAAAATTAACCTTTAGCTGCCATTAACGATCTCACAGAACACTGTTTTCTTTTCTTTTTCTTTTCTTTCTTCTTTTTTTTCTTTTTTTTTTTTCAAATTTCAGAGTTTAACCTCTAATTTCCACTTTAACTGTAGCTACAGCTGAAATTATCTTTCGTTTGGAGTCTACGTACGGTTTTTAGAAATATTTGATTAGATTAAATTTAATTAGAATTATTACAAAAAGTTTAATGCAGAAACAGTACTCTATGAGTTTTAACAATTGATCGCCTTTAAACCTTAGCTAATGTTACCGGACTCACAAACCATTGTTTTTTCATATTTTATGGTAATTTTCAGTTTAACTCCAAACATTATTGAAATTGAGTTTCATTTGGAACTTTAGTACTATCACTAGAGACTCTTAAATAGGTGAATGTTACTTATAATAGTCTTGTGCAAAAAGTTTAGTACAAAAACACCATCCTATAAGTTATTCACACTTTAATTCACTTTTCGATCTCACGGTCTCACAGACCACTTCACGCTAGTCACGTTACACTTCCTGTCACATCAGTTAACACGTTCGCTGTCGCTCACGCGAAAGCGCGTGATATGGCGCCAACGTTAAGGGGCTACTCACGCGCTAGCGGGTGATGTGGGGTGATGTCTAATAGACACTCACGCGCTGGAGTGGTAAAATGTTTCACTGATTTTTGTTATAAAAATAAATCGGCTTCTGTGAAAAACCCACTTCTACAGTGCGGCATTAACTGTCATCACATCTTCATGTAAGCGGCAGCTAGTGTGATAAAGGATAAATTTGAAATTTTTTTGAAAAAATAAAACGACGAGAAAACGACAATTAAATTTTAAAATTCAATTGAACATTCAAGTGTTAATTTAATAGAAACCTGACTTTGAAAATGTTGGAATTAGAATGTCGAAAGCATTTTGATATCGTTTATTTATAAGAGTTTAAAATTGTTTTTACGTTTTTTTTTAAAGATCAGTTTTGGGTACCGGACTCCTCTTAATCTAACCACTTCAGCAATGAAAATAATGCTGTCGTACTCATAAAGTAAAAAATAAATGCCCTTCGAATGTAATTCCGACACTGTAAGGAATCAACCGGGGTAACGACGCCAAGGAATGGCGTTATTACCCCGTTATACTTATTACGCAGTACATTTTAAACTACAAACTATCTATCGAAGATATTCAAAATTTTCAACAACATTTTGAAAGCACATGAAATATACTACAAGTTTATGTAATAATCAAAATGTTTCCTGATAAATTTATAGTCTTCACATCATAGAGTTTACTTTGCAAATTTTAGATCAAGCGTTTTTTTTTTCTTCTTCTAAAAGCGATAAGGCGTACAAATGGAACAAATTAATTTTCACCTGTTGTTTGTGTTTTATATGACTTAGAGCCCTTCTGAGCATAGCCCATATGTGCCATTTTCAGGATTATTTCATAATTATGCGTAATATTAGCACTTGACGTTATTACCCCACCTGGCATTATTGAACCAGAACACCTTATATCTCTCCATACGTCCTTTTTCTTTTTTGAAGTGAGCTTGTATTGGAGGGAAGTATTTCGAATCACTGGCTTCCTAAAAATTGCCTTATCGGAATGATGTGTCAATATATTCTCCAAGCACTAGCCTGTACATACAATATATTCTGCAGCCCCTTCGCGCACATGTATCTGTTCCTGGCGAAATAATGTTGTTGTGAAATTTTCTGCTCCTATCTTCTGTTATCAGCCCTTTGTCATGTTAGGTGTCTTTCCACCTGGCAAACTTGACCCTAACGCAATATTTTACATAAATACCACCTACTCTAATGATTTTGACAACTCCAGCTTTTGCTAAAATATGTATTTTTAAGATCTTCTTAAAAACGTCCGTGAGGGACATTATGCTCTACAGATTTGTCTTTCTTGTCTGAGAGGTCCCTCTTAGGCAAGCAACGTACCTTATGTTTTGAAAATTGTCCTCAAAACATGTTCAGAATTACTTCAGTTGCATAGTAATAAAATAAATTTAACATAATAGTCACAAATGGAGTCCGAAGTATCAGTGATACTCGCAATAACGTCGTATCATTATAATGACCAGAACAATGTGCTGTCATAAAAAACACTCTGTTTTGATCAAACAAATCTTCTTAAAGTTGTTTTACTTGCGCACTTAAAGCCTATTGTATTCCACTTTTAAAAAATGCTTTTTGTTTCATGTTTCGATATAAACAATTTAATTTCACTTTTTAGGAATACAATCAACAGTTTTAGATATGTAACACTTAAAAAAATATGGAAATAAAGTGATAAACTATTTTTTCAGAAAATATAAAATGCAGGCTTTTTAATGGGATCATTAGAGGGAACATTTTAACTGTTTATGAAGACTAAAAAGGTGTTAACTTTTAATGACAATTTAAGGATTTAAAGGCTCGAAATAGCGGCATTTAAAATTTTTCATTCCCGCAAAATATGTATTTTATTATAGCAATAACTTCTAAATAACATTTTAAATTTATAACGCAAAAAAACAAATGCTTTTATAGTTCAGTATCAAATGTATTTAATAGTTTCGAAAAATGAAACTATTATGGTGGAAAATGAGCTGATAAGTGAGACTTTTTCGATATTTAAAAAGAGAAAGTTTACAACATCTCCATTTATTTAGACATACTATATTTTATCAGAAAATTTCATTGGATTTTTTTTCTTCAATGTTTGGATACATTTCAAAATATTCGTATGTTTAGCACTTTTTAGTTTAGGTTATCAAAGCCTGATAGCTTACGTGCCCGCCTGTTCTATATGTACGTACGTGCGAGCGTGTGTTTGTGCGTAACGCGATAACTGATGATAAAAATATCCCATTCAATTGAAATTTAGGACATAGGTATATTCTGATACACTTATTCGTTACACTTATTCCGCTTCACTTATTCGTTTTGGGAGTTCTTTCAATAAGTATAAAATAGGGAACGGGAGCTAACGCCCCTCCCCTTAATTTCTATAAATGGAATTTATGTAATGCAGATTTATCAATTAACGCAGCCTAATTAAACATGAATGTAAGGCGAAATAGCACCAGAAACTTAGTTCCTGCAGCGTATCATACTCATTGCACTGCCATCAAGCATGCGCATAGTAGAACTGAAGAGAAAACGGATTTACAGTTCAGTTGCACTACAGAGTCAACAGTGTAGTTCACATGTAAAGCATGGTTGAAAATTTTACTAAAAAGAAAGACGGGAATTTTTAAGCAAATTTCTTTTTATGGAAAAAGCGCAAATATGATTTTTTTCAAATTTGGCATTGTCAGTGAGCTGCAGCTAAGAAGAGACACTTTGTCCTTTCTCATGCTCAATAAGAAGTACTTGTCAAACACTTTTTCATACTTAAAAACATATTAACTTTCTTTGTTGCTCACCAGAGCATTTTTAATACTTGTCATTTAAATTTTTTTATAAAAACTGAAAAAAAAATTATACCTTGAAAATCAGAATATTTGCTGAATAATTATGAAAGTTATTGCATTGCCATATAAAATACCTGATGTCTGAAAAAGAAACCAAGGAGTTTAACTAAAAAAATTACAGTGCGTTGAGAACTTTATTCAAATAACTGAAACTAAATGTTTCGCAATAAAATCAAAAATCCATGTTTATCACGTGATTTTTTTAATCTGAATAAATTATGTTATATACATAAAAAACTGTATTTATTTAAAGTTGGTGGCAATGAATAAAAAAAACTACAACAGCAACAACAAGAAACAATGTTCAACTGGAGCTTTAAGACACAAATTCAAATTTCTCTGCGATCATTAAACATACAAAGATGAAAAAATCTATTTTAAGTTTTACCAAAAGGATTAATATAAACCAAAAATGGAGTTAATCCACCCACAGGATCGTTAGCTATCGCTTGTTGAATTTTTCGTCTTCATTTTTTTCGTTAAAAGTTTAGTAAAAAAACTACAGTAAAATACGATAATTTTTAATGCTATCATTTTATTCGTCTCGTCGAATTCTATCTTTAAAAAAAATCACTGCCGTACGTCAATTGGTTCGCCATAAATTTCAAAAAGACGTTTGCATTTTCCATTTTATACCAAATTTTACACATATTATACCAAATGCTACCGCGTTTGCTATGATATAGGATCATTCTGATGAGGTACCTCCGTAATTAGTATTAGGTGTTCATTGGATAAATATAAAGAGAGGAAATGGGCGGGGGGCTGATTACCCATCCTTAATTTTGTTAAACGAGTTTTTCATACAGATTTATCAGACTTCATTCAAATTTTACGCGTAGGATCATTGTTATGAGAACACCGCTATGATTAGTTTTGGAAGTTCATTGGATAAGTATAAAAAGGAAGAATGGGGGCTAATCCCCTACACTTAATTTCGATAGAATGGTTTTTGATAAAGATTTATCAGATTTCATTCAAATTTTAGATATTGGGTTATTCTGATGAGGGCACCACCATCATTAGTTTTGGAAATTGATTGGATAAGTATAAGGAGGGGAACGGGAGGCTAATTCCTCAACTTTAATTTAGATAAATTGTTTTTCATATAGATTTATCACATTTCATTCAAATTTCAGGCATGGGATGATTCTGATGATGACACTTCCATGATTAATTTTGAAATTTCAATGAATAAGTCGAATAGGGACGAAACTTCAGGTAACCACCCCACATTCAATTCAGGTTAATGGGTTTTTTACGCAGAATTGACCGATTTGCATTAAAATTTGGATATAGGTTCATTCTGATAAGGAACTTCCCTGATTTGTTTTGGGTATTCATTGGATAAGTATATAAATAAGGGATCGGTGGGAATACCCCTCTTAATTTACTTAAATGTTTTTTCTTGTAGAATTAACCGATTTGCGTCAATTTTTGTATACAGGTTCATAGTGATAAGATGCTTCCCTATTTAGCTGTGGGGTTATATACAGGGTGATTCAAAAAAGATGGGAAACATTTTAAGAGGTGATAGTACACATCAAGACAAATAATATTAAATGGGAAACTAAGGGTCCCAAACGTCTTCCGAAGGAGATAGGCGCCATCAAAGTTTAGGGTCCAAAATTTGAAATGCTTATAAAAAACGGAAAAATTGGTCGATTCGTTTGCGGTTTTCACGAAAAGTATTCTTTATGTCAGTATTGTCTTCAAAATAAATTATAAAGATAAATTTCAAAAAATGCCGATAGAGGGTGCTTTAGACTTTGGAGCAACGAACAACTATTTTTTAACGTTATTTTTTGCACCTCATTAAATTTTTTTTGAAGTATAAGCATAAACGTAAATTTTAAGCTCAAAATCTGTGGTTAAGTAGCGCTGGCTGAACTGTGTTCAATGGGAGTAGGTAAGTTCAAATTTCAAATTATTATAAAAAACAGAAAAATTGGTCAATTGATTTGTGGTTTTCACTAAAATTATTCTTTATGTCTGTATTGTCTTGAAAATAAATTATACACATAAATTTTTAAAAATGCCGATAGAGGGCGCTTTAGACTTTGGAGTAACGTACAACTATTTTTACCGTTATTTTTTGCATCTCATTAAGTTTTTTTAGAAGCTTTGATATTAACTTAAATTTTGAGCTCAAAATCTGAAGCGTTGAGAGTGGTTAAGTAGCGCAAACTGAACTGTGTTCAATGGGGATGGGGAAGTTCAAATTTCAAATTATAATAAAAATCGGAAAAAATGGTCGATTCGTTTGCGGTTTTCTCTAAAACCATTCATTAATGTCACTATTTCCTTGAAAATAAATTAAAAAATTCCGTTAGAGGGCGCCTTGAACTTTAGAGTAACCAACAACTATTTTAACCATTACTTTTTTGTATCTAATTAAATTCTTGCAGAAGCTTCAGACTTAAATTTTGAGCTCAAATTCTGAATCGTTGGGAGGGGTTAAGAAGCGCAAACTGAACTGTGTTCAGGGGTTGAAATATTACCCTGCCCACCCTACGAACACGGTTCAATTTTTCGCTACTTAATTACTCACAACGATTCAGATTTTGAGCTCAAAATTTAAGTCTAAGCTTTTAAAACATTTATTTAATTAAAAAAAAAATAACGGTTAAAAATAGCTGTTGGTTACTTTAAAAGTTGGAGCAGCCTCTAACGGAATTTTTTAATTTATTTTTAAAATTTATTTTCAAGGAAATAGGGACATGAAGAATGATTTTAGAGAAAACCGCAAACGAATCAACCAATTTTTCCGTTTTTTACAATAATTTGAAATTTGAACCTCCCCACCCCCATTGAACACAGTTCCGTTTGCGCTACTTAACCACTCTCGACGGTTCAGATTTTGAGCTCAAATTTTAAGTTTATATCAAAGCTTCTAAAAAAACCTAATGAGATGCAAAAAATAATGGTAAAAAATAGTTGTACGTTACTCCAAAGTCTAAAGCGCCCTCTATCAGCATTTTTTGAAATTTATCTGTATAATTTATTTTCAAGACAATACTGACATAAAGAATAATTTTAGTGAAAACCGCAAATCAATTGACCAATTTTTCTGTTTTTTATAATCATTTGAAATTTGAACCTACCCACTCCCATTGAACACAGTTCAGTTTGCGCTACTTAACCACAGATTTTGAGCTCAAAATTTAAGTTTATGTCTAAACTTCTAAAAAAATTTTATGAGGTGCAAAAAATAACGGTAAAAAATAGTTGTTCGTTGCTCCAAAGTCTAAAGCGCCCTCTATCGGCATTTTTTGAAATTTATCTTTATAATTTATTTTCACGACTATACTGACATAAAGAATAGTTTTCGTGAAAACCGCAAACGAATAGACCAATTTTTCCGCTTTTTATAATCATTTCAAATTTTGGACCCTAAACTTTGATGCCGCCTATCTCCTTCGGAAGACGTTTGGGACCCTTAGTTTTCCATTTAATATTATTTGTCTTGATGTGTACTATCACCTCTTAAAATGTTTCCCATCTTTTTTGAATCACCCTGTATAAATATGAGTACAAAGGTCGGACACGGGCGATTACTCCCCTTAAATTTGATAAATGGGTTTTATGCAGAATTATCCGATTTGCTTTAAATTTTGAAAGTATGTTCTTTCTGACAAGGCGAATCTCTGAATAATTTTATGGTTAAATATAAAGGATAGGTTAAAGATAAAGGTTATATATAAGGTTAATATAAGGTTAAATATAAAGGTTAAATATAAAGTTTAATGGTTAAATATAAATGAGGGAGATAACGCCTCTTAAATTACATAAATGGGTTTTTATAAAGAATTATCCGACTTGTTCTGAATTTTTTATGTATTTTTTTACATAATAAGAAAACCCCTGATTAGTTTAGGGAGGTTAATGATTGAGTATAAAAAAATGGGAAATGGGCGAAAGCTATTTCCCCCCTTAATTTGTTTTTCGAACGGTATTAGCCCTTGAAAATATAATGCTGTAATATACAATTAGTATTCGTAGCCTATGAACTCAATGCCATCAGGTTTAATTGGACATTATTCTTTTTATATTTTTTATATTAATGTTTAATTTGTTCTTGAAAGTACAATTCTGCATGTGTTACATTTAAATAAAAAATATATTTTTTAAGATGTTATAAGATTTCGTAAAAGAAGTAGAAAATTAGCGACATAAAAATTGCTTAGTTTCCAAAAATAATATTTTTTAATGTAAATGTAGGTAATTTGTCGTATTAAAAAAAGTACATGCAATGATTTGTTACTTAATTTACTCGCTTAAATTTTTTATCCTGATATTAACTATACGTATTCAAAAATATATCAAGAAATATTTTTAATTAAGAGAGGATAATAGATCCATTGTATTGATTAAAGATACTAAAGCTGAAAATTATGTAAATTTTTATAGCAAACATTTGAAAATATATAAAAACCATGGACACAAAATGATTGCATCATTAGTTAAGAACTCTAAGGTATCTGTTAACGTTCGAAGTGCTTTCTTTTCATATATACAATTTTGAATAAACAACAATATTTTAGTTCAATAGTTATTCCGAATCATGAAAAAAGCATAAAACCATAGCATTTTTTTAAAATTTTTTTGATAATTTTTTTGGTAAAAGTTCTTTTTTACACAAGACAGCATCTACTCAATTCAACCAAGTATATTTTTATTTACTTTGTCCTACATATTATTATTAAAATTAACTGTGAACTGAATTGGGAGTTTTACATTGCATACTCAAAATGAACTAAAATATTTGAAAATGTCCAAAAATACATATGTCTGATTTTTTTGTATAAATCATTTTTTTTTACATATTGAAATTCCCGTTAAATAATTACACTGTTACTGCAACTTAGATTCTAGTTTAGAACGTAATGAGTAATATGGTAAGCATTCTGAGGGAAAAACTGAAATACGTTTAAAGCCTTTTACTGTGCTGATTTAACCAACATGAAAATAACAATAATTTAATTTTTCCAGAAATGGAATATTTTTTTTTTATTTATGTATATTTTTCTTATCAGTAAAATTAAACTATAAGTGTATTTTTCTGTTTGAAAAAAAAAGAAAGGAAAGAAAATCATGCATAGAAACAGTGTTTAAATTTGTCCTAATATTCTTACGCACACGTACGGTAGTTGGTTCATTACTTCCTGTTTATAAAACTGGTCATAAATTGCGATATAATAATCGTAAGTTTAAAATTAAACCATATTTGCTCTGAGTAAAATGACACTTTCAAATTTGAGCAAATCTATGTTTTCATTTTTTATGAAACTTTAAAAAATATGGCGATATAATGCTTTAAATTCTAAAGTATAAAAAATACTGTGTTTAAAACAAAATTTACCAAAATACAGAAATAGGATCTGCAACCACCCCCACCTTATTCTCCAGACTTAACCCTTTTTGATTATCACTTGCTGTGGTCGATGGCGCATGGCTTAGTTGGGATACACTTGGCTAATTTTGAACAGGTGCAAATTGATTGAATAAATGGTTCGGTCCAAAGACGCGTCGTTTTATCGTCGCGGTATTCATGTATTGTCAGAGATACAACACAAATGTGTAGCTAGTGGGGGACGATACCTTCAATAAACCACTTTTTGTATTTTTCTTATTTTCCATTTTCCATGAAAAAAAAAAAAAAAAAAAAAAAAAAAAAAAAAAAAAAAAAAACTTAATTGCGCACTTGGTATAGCAGTGATGAGCAGAATAATTAAAAATCTTTAGATAAGCTTAAAAAAAAAGGGTAGCGCATTATACAGGAAAAGAGTATTTGCATAGGAAACCAGGCTCATAATCCTAGTTTTAATAAAAGCCAAGAAAGAAAAATCAAGCTCCAAGCATAGTCTATGAAACACTTTCAACAGTTACTGATATATTTAAGAAAATTTCGTTATTTAAATAAATAAATTAATAAAATAAGGCAATAAACATTTTGGAAAACAGAGAAAAAATAAAAAATTCAGCAGATACGTCTATAGTCAAATATGTAATTCAGTGCTTTTAACAGCCTTGTTCATCATTTGTATGTTGATGTATACGACCTATAGAATGCGAAATTTTAATTTAGCAAGAAAACACATAGTGGGTTGAAATTTCACAAACTTGAATACGTTTATTCAGCTCTATAATTTACCTAGTACTTTTATTACTCGTTAGTATTTAACTAAAATAGTGTTCAAACTAAAACACTCTTAAAATTACTAAAATCACATTTCTAGAAATTATCATCCATAGACGGCAAGGTATCCAATTCTTTACATGGCCCTGTATATCATTTTATTTATATTCTACAAACATTTCTTAGTAAACTAAACGCAGTTCAGCACAAAAATCCATAGCCCTTTTTAAAACCACCTTAAGCAATTAATTACCATACTTAATAATCTTTAAGAATTCTTTTGTGAACCCTGTATATTTACTATATCGTTTATAGACATCGTATAGCTTGCATAAAAATAGTGAATCTTAAAAGTGCATATCATAGTTAAAAATGTATTTATTGATGTCATCGCTATACAATACTTCGAATAGAATATACCATCTTATGTACTTTATGTTTTCTTGTAAATTCTATGCCCATTTTGTTATACTTCATTAACTTATAATAAGCCTTAGCAACGTTTATCAACTTCATTGTGTATGAAACAGTTTAGCATATTTAAAGTACGCTTCAAACAATCACCCTCATACCATTATGTAATAGAAATCTTTTGTGTGACTCTGTAAATATATAATAGCTACTCTTTGGGTCGTATATTGTAGAGAATGCATAGTTTAGAGAACTTCACAAATGCATATAAATTTTCTTATGTTTGAAAGGGTGCAACATCTTTAAAATCATTTGAAAGAATTTTTTCTCATAAGACGAATAGAACGAAATACTTTTGACCGTCCTTGTAAATAAACTAAGCATGCTACAAATATCATTTGATCATTTGAAAAAAGAATTGCGCAGGGTAAGCGCAATAACATAAAAATTTCAAGACAATCTGGGTATATTTACGAGAATTAAAGGCCGGGGAAAGACAGACAAACGTATAGAAAAACCAAAATCATAAACACTTTTCAAATTTGTTGAAATGTGTTAAAAGCGGTGTGCATCTTACGTCTTTCTTAAGCTTAAATCGAAATTCTGTTCATAACTTAAAGATAAAAATAACAGCATGTAATTACCTGAACATGCCCTTTATCGAGTATCGGAGATTCCAGATAAGGAATATAGAACTACCTTTTCGAAGAACGAAGATGCTTTACTAAAGTTCATAACTTTATTTCCAATAAAAAAGATTTATTGTTACAAAGTATAGTCTAATAATAGATAAATGTATCTTTGCAATGACCATACGCGTTAATTACCGTCAGGTGGATTTTTGTTCGACATTCGGAGGCTGGATGAAGCCTTAATCTGAATACTAATATTATTTATACTCACTGGTGTAAAGAAATGAAAACTATTAAAAAAATATAATGATTAATACACACATAATTTAATGACAACGGTTATCCACATATTCCTTGTGCAAACTATTTAAACTCTTAAAAACAAAGTAAAATATTTTAGAAAACAATTTTTAATAATATTCAAGTTCTAAAATCAAATAAAGCTCCTAAAATAATGCTGTATTAATCATTTTATTTAAGACTTTTAATGATTTTGATTCAATCATTTAAATAAATTAAAAATCTAAAAATACTGTTCACAAACAAAATTTCAATCCAGGCAATATCTTAATAATTTTGTATATAAAAAGCATTTCTCAATATTTTTGCTTTTCATTTCATTTTACATTAATTTTCTGGAACAAAAATAATACCTTTGCTTTGAAGAAATTATCTGCAAATATAATTTACGCTGAAACAGGATTTTCACAAGATTTGCGTTTTGGATAAAAGAAAAGTTTAATATTTCTCGCCTTTTAATTAAAAGTGCTGACATTACAAATAAATTACATAATAAAAACATTGAGTTTCAACGAAACAAAAGGACCTTACTTTCCTTTGAAAATCGTCTTTTATAAATGCATTTTTAAAAAATTGCTTAGTTCATTTGTTTGCTTGTGCTTAGCTGCAGTGCTCTCTAGATGAAATTGTTTTACAAAAAACTCCCATTGAACAAACATTTTCAATGGGAAAATGTCGTATATTATTACACATAAAAGCAATAAAAAGAGAGAATGAAGAAAGTTCTAGATATAAAGAAAATATGGAAGTATTTTTGAGATTAAAAATTGCGTTACATGATAAAATAAAATTAAACACTTTCATTATTTGGAATGATTCAAAATGTGCATCTAAGAAGTCTATAGTTTTCTGACAGCGGAAAAACTCGTTTTAAATGTTGGAAGATATGAAAAATTCATGACATTCAAAGTTTTATATCTTAATGCGTTCTAGTCAATAAATGTGATAGTTTATTTTTAAAAAAAATATTGGACGCAGTACAGAATATTTTTAAATAAAACTATGATTGGTATAGAATGGTACATCTATAAAAATTAATTTTTTGTGCAGGCCAACCTGCACTTACAAAGCAAATATCATATCAAAAACCTATATAATAATATATTTTGTAATTGGAAGAATATTTGCGACATAAGCTGTTTACGAGATAAAAGCAAATAGAGGGTGTTTCGCTACCAGACCGACAAACTTTGAGGGATGATAGTAGACACGAAGACAATCATTATTAAATAGGAAACCATGGGGCGCAAACGTCTTCTGTAGGAGTTAGAGGCCATTAAAGTTTGAGGTCCAAAATTTCAAACGATGATAAAAACGGAAAAAAGGGTCGATTCGTTTGTGATTTATACTAAAACATTCTTTATATTATTATTCTTTATATTCTTATTTTTTTAGAAAAAAATTCAAAGGTTATGTTCAAAAATGATCGATAGAGGGCGCTTTAGACTTTAGAGTAACTAACAGTTATTTTTACCGCTATTTTGTGTATGGGGTTGGAATCATTCTAAAGTTTAGACTTTAACTTAAATTTTAAGCCCAAAATCGGAAACATTGGGATTAAATAACTAGCGAAAATTAAAGTGTGAACAGAGGGGGAAATTTTAAACGTTCATAAATATTGGACAAACAAATCGATTTTGTTGCAGTTTGAGTGTAAGTCATTCCCTTGGCAATTATTTTATTCAAAATGACGTACAGCTTTGGTGCCCCCATTTTTTGATAGAGGGCGCTTCCGAAACATCTCTGACATTTCAGTGGCATTACTCCTGGGTGTTTTACTACCAGACCATCATACTTCCAGGAAGTGTTAGGGATACAAATACGATTTGGAATCACATAGGAATGTAACGTTGGAAATGCATTTTTTGCAAGTTACGGTTAAAGGAAGCAGAGAAAAAAAGTAACAGAAACAGCAGAGAAAGAGCGACACGTTAATGTGACAGAAAACAGTTTATTTAAAGGTTTTACTAGAAAAGATGTTCCAAATTATGAACAGAAGTAGTCCGGTATACTTGACAGCGGCGTCACGCGAAATTCATCACGCTTTGAAAGATTCCTGGCATCTCTGATAGTTTTCTGGTAACTACAGAAATACCAGCTGCGAGGTCTTCAACTGATGGTACGGGAGTCTCATACACCCAATTTTTCATTTGACTCCAGCAAAAGAAGTTCATACATGATAGATCCGGTGATCTGGCAGGCCAATGAACCGGGCTACCACGACCTATCCCCCACTGTCCATATGTTACTTTTAAGTGTCGGTAAACGTCATTGGTAAAATGTGGAGGAGCCCTATCGTGTTGTACATCGTTCAAATACTTCATTCTGCTACCTTTTGAACTGGTCCGCGAATGATCACTTCAAAGTGATCTCTTCGCAGGCGCATTACCGTTTAGCGCCATCTACATTCGCTGTCAAACTTTCCGGACTACTTCTGGTCGTAATTTCAAACACCTTTTCTAGTAAAACATTTAAATAAATTGTTTTCTGTCACATTAACGTGTCGCTCTTTCTCTGCTGTTTCTGTTACTTTTTTCTCTGCTTCCTTTAACCGTAACGTGCAAAAAATGCATTTCCAACGTTGCATTTCTATGTGATTCCAAGTCATATTTGTATTCCTAACACTTCCTGGAAGTATGATGGTCTGGTAGTAAAACACCCAGGAGTAATGCCTTTGAAATGTCAGACATGTGTCGGAAGCGCCCTCTATCAAAAAATAAGGGTACCAAAGTTGTACGTCATTTTTAATAAAATAATTACCAAGGGAATGACTTACACCCAAACTGCAACAAAATCGATTTGTTTTTCCAATATTTATGAGCGTTTAAAATTTCCCCTCTGTTCGCAGTTTAATTTTCGCTAGTTACCCGATCCCAATGTTTCCGATTTTGGGCTTAAAATTTAAGTTAAAGTTTAAACTTTAGAATAATATCAACCCCATGCACAAAACAACGGTAAAAATTAGTTGTTCGTTGCTCTAGTCTAAAGCGCCCTCTATCGACAATTTGTGAACATAACCTTTAAAAAAATTTCTAAAAAAATCGTTATATAAAGAATGATTTTAGTAAAAACCGCAAACGAATCAATCCTTTTTTCCGTTTTTTATCATCGTTTGAAATTTCGGACCTTAATTTTTAATGGCTCCTAACTCCTACAGAAGACGTTTGCGCCCCATGGTTTCCTATTTAATAATGATTGTCTTCGTGTCTACTATCATTCCTCAAAGTTTGTCGGTCTGGTAGCGAAACACCCTGTATATCTATTTTTAACAGGACAGAATATTTCTTTAAAATAATTTTTTGTAAAAGTTCGACTTTAATAAGCATAAACTCTGCTTATATACTTGTAAAATTGTATGAAATGTTTCTTATTTGCCTCAGTCAACACAAATAAATTTCTTTTGGTTTTCTTGACATAATGTTCATATCAGTTGTATTTTATTATTCATACTCTCATTTTCAACATGAGTGCTTTTTCAGGGATTTCTAAGAAGTCTGACACTTTATTCCTGATTAGAACATTTGTATTTAATGTTAAAAATGCAGACATTTTAGTCAACTTATTTGCAGTATATTTAGGCTTAAAGCTTGTCTAATATAACGGACACTTAAGCTATCAGTATTCGTTGTTTTACTCTGCAGATACATCCGCCATATAATACGTTAGAGATCTGCATGGGCCGGTTTCGCGCCGATATCAATCAATGGCATTCGGGCCGGTCCGGGTCGGGCTTAGGCCTTATTTTTTTCCTGGAGTATCGGACCGGTCCGGGCCTAATTTATTTTTTCCATATGAATCTGGGACTGATTTCATTCTTACAATTCTTCACGGACCAAAATAATCAGTTCCAGTTGAATCATCCCTTATGAAAACCATTTTCTCGACATGGCCAAGTCTGTCCAAAAAATCAGTAAAATTTGGCTTGGTACAAAACTTATTTGCAAAAAAGGCATATGCTTTTAAGTCGTCATTATTCTACAAAATTTAGAATTATTTAGAATTTATTCTTTTTAAGAATCGTAGATTTCTAGGCTTATAAAATAAAGTTAAACGCATGAAAAAAGAAAAAAACGTGCGTATGACGTAATTTTATTGTAAACATTTAACTTGCTAAGAAGGGATTGTGTTTTTTCTTTCCAATACGATTCCGTCTTAATAAATTTTACTTTTACCATATACCTTATTTTAGATTTTTATGTCTCCATTACATGAAATATGGATTAATAATCTTAATAATAACTGAAACATTTACATACAACAAAGTTTCATTGAAAGCATAAATATCGCAGCCTACGGCTTTTCTGCATATATAAAGATTATAAACATGAAAAAAAAAACTAAGATAACTTTTTTGTTCAGAACTTTTATGTAAATGTAAAGATTCCCTCGGGCCGAAATTTTAACCTTTTTCCTTTTGGCCCGGTTGAGCTCGGACCTTGTTTTTAGCTATTATATCGGGCCAGGTCGGGCCGCTAAATTTTTCTCTTCGGACCGAGCCGAAATTTTAACTTTAATAACGGTCTGGGCCGGGCCAATATTTTATTCGTTTGGGCCGTGCCGGGCCGAACTTGAACCTAGAAATCTTGGCCAGTGCAGAACTCTATAATATGTACCTCCATTTCAAAAATCTTCATGAGATGCAAACAAAGTTCGTAGCTTCGAGGAATAAGGGGTGATTTGCTTATAGAAGTCTTTAAAACGGGTACATTCTCGCATTATGTTCTGAAATAGAAATGAAGATTCCGGATTTCTTGCATGTTATTTATTGTTTTTTAAAGAACATTGAAATTAATTTTTAAGATGAAATGAGGCACAGTATAATATAAATTTGGAAAGAACGAAAAAAATTCCAAAGTATATAAAATTTTAAGCAGATTAGTTTCGATAGAATATTGTGTACCATCCTCAACGCAAATATGGAAACTTTTTTAATTATATATTTGACAAATCTTTGAAGTAAGAAGTTCATTGACCAATAAGAAAACAAGAAAATATAAAGGTACGAGGCAATAGGAGAAGAGCCTAATTATTGCAACCATAAGTGTGAAAAAAAAATTTGGTAGTAGTTACGAAAAGGAGAATTTTATGCAATATTAACGATTTTATGTAAAAAAAGGATCTTATGTAATATTAAATAAAATTATATTTTTCTTCCACTCAAAAATTAAGTAACTACGATAAATCATGTACGCTAATGGCGCCTGGTGCATGTAAAATCCGTCGTGGCTGCAAAGTCCTCCAAGTTATCTGTGAATTATACCTCTGGAGTAGAGATGGGAAATATGGTTATTTTTGGTTAACAGGTTACATCATTCCACAGTAGCGCTGGTAACAGGTTCCAACATCCGGTTATTTTTGTAACAGGATACAATAAACAATTTATAAACAATTGCTAAATATGCTCCCAAACGGACAACACATGGAATATGGGCCCTAAGGGGGTGCCCTCCGCGGGGGGAGGGGGGTCTTTCTAAGGGAACCCAACCCGTATTTACGCAAGGAAATCCAAAGTTCGAAGAAAACCACGGAAAACTCCGAATGATTGGGTTGACGACCGCGATTGGGTTTTGTTCTAATCCAGCGCCTGCCGTCTACCAGTTTTGAGGGAAGAATCTCTCAGCCACTGGTGGGGCAACAACATTTAAGAAAATATCTATAGGTACATATATTTTTGAATATAAAATAATGTATCCTATAGGAAATACGAAAAATAGGAAAATTAGAAAGTACAAGAAAACATATTAAGAAAACTTTCTTTAACATACAGAGGAAAACGAATTTTTCAAAAATCCATTTTCCGTATACCGCGTTTTCTCAATCAACACTGTTGATGTTTTAAAATCTGAGATGAAATGCATTACTGAATTTTCGTGCAGCAAGTCAACGCGTGCTGCCATTACTAGAGCGGCTGCAAAACATAAAACAAATATTAACTGATAGGACAAAGAAACTTATGAGATAGGACAGATGGTAGAGAATGAAATTTTTTCCAGACTCAGTTTTTTTTTTTTACAAGTTTCTTAATAGCAGATATGTATAGTATGCAAGATCGATTGTACGCTATTATGAAAGCGAAAAAGGGTGCTACAAAAAATTAACTACCATTTACTTCATATTAATAAGGTAATATTGTTGCGCAAAATAAAATATGCTAATACTTTGAACTCATCTAAATTTTATCCTACTATTTTTATGTCTTTCAGAAAGCTGTAAACCTAATATATTGTACTGTATTTTATATTTTGTAAATATTAAAATCTTATCTAAACATTCCAGATTCAGTTTATAAGAAATTTAATTGCATTTACTTAGTATAAAAATGATTAAATTGAAAATAATTTTTTAATAATTTTTCTCAATTATTTTAATATTTGGAATATGAGTTGTATTAAAATGATTCCAAAGTTCACTAGCTCATACTTTTTTATATGGATCCATACATAAATAGAAAATAAGACTTATTTCCACAAAATTTTCACCCCCCCCCCTAAAAAAAGTGACATTTTTGGAGTGCCGACAGAAGTGAAAACTTGGACAATTACGTTTTTATTTTTTGAATTGTCAGGACATACTTTTTTGTAATCGTCAGGAAACATTTTATTGTGCAGGAAATACTTTTAAATGATGTGTTTTTTTTTATTCATTATTATAAAGTACTACTACAAAAATTACATTACAATTTTCATTTAATGCGCAATTGTGCATGAAAAATAATGCATATTGTTTTGCATAAAAAACTGCAATAAAAAAAGACTGAATAATATTTATATGGCGCAGATGTCATACACGCATCACGTTGGCACAATTTTTTTCTGATACCGATTTGGCAAAAAACCTCAAAGAAGTTTGAGAAATTTAAATTTCAACCCATTATAGATCCGTAACGTTACCCAGAATAACGGGAGAAAATTTTTTGTGCTAGATTTGTAACGTATGAAGCATAAGCTTTCGATAGACATATTACATCAAAAAATGAGAAACGCCCCCCCCCCCTGCCCCCTCCCAAAAAATGGTCCTATAGGGGAAAACCGGAAAATTGAAATAGGAAAAAGAATGGCGAGTAAAAGTTAGCTATGGTAGAATTTTTTTCTCCGCTTTAGCTCCCATAGAAGCAAAGTTATAGCCTTTTAAAGATTGAAATGAATTGAAGAAATGAGCAAAATTAGGTGAGTCACCGAAAGAGGGGGTTGTCATGTTAAAAATGATAGAGAACTAAATAAGCGAAATTTGAAGGTGTATGTTTGGGGGGGGTGAACCCCCCCCCCCCAGAAGAGACCTTTAGAAATCAAATCCACAAATCTCAAATTCAGTCTTTCTGATATTTAATAAAAAAGAGACGAAATCCTTTTTTATTTATCCTCTTTCTTGAACAACCGCTAATAAAAACCAAACAGGAAACGAAACTTTAAATCAAAAGTCGTTAACGATAACAAAGTTATCCTCAGATAATGTGTATTACTCAGCACTTTTCAAGGTTGTCAAATAATTTGTAACAAAACGTTTGAAAATAAACAACAGTTACGAAGGGATAAAATGTTCTTTTGTAATGTAAAAAACTACATTTATTAAAAACGGGTGGAAAATCTAACAGAAAAGACCTACATAACTGAACTGAATTGAAAAACTGGTGAAAAATCTAACAGTTACTGAATTAGCAAATATTAAGGAATTATTTCTTCTGTGGTTGCATAGGCGTAACCAGCCTTTTAAACGGGTGGGTGCCCAGAATTTTTAACCTGAACTTGCTGGATACAAACAATATCTTATTTTATGTAGTAAAACCTTCTAAAACGGAAGCCTATAAAACAGTTTTAAATTCCGTTTTAGACAGGTTATTATCTTAGAGTGTATAATTGTGATATTTTTTTAATAAGGGTTTTTAAGGGTGTTTTAATAAGGGGGGGACGCAATTTTTTTAAATAATTGTGAATGGGTCTGCGCAAGCAGGGGGGGCTGTCCGGACTGTACTTGCTGGATACAAACAATATCTTATTTTATATAGAAAAACCTTCTAAAACGGAAGCCTATAAAACAGTTTTAAATTTCGTTTTAGACAGTTTTTTATCTTAAAGTGTATAATTGTGAGATTTTTTTAATAAGGGTTTTTAAGGGTGTTTTAATAAGGGGGGGGACGCAATTTTTTTAAATAATTGTGAATGCGCAAGCAGGGGGGTGGGCTGTCCGGACTGTACTTGCTGGATACAAACAATATCTTATTTTATATAGTAAAATCTTCTAAAACGGAAGCCTATAAAGCAGCTTTAAATTCCGTTTTAGACAGTTTTTTATCTTAAAGTGTATAATTGTGAGATTTTTTTAATAAGTGTTTTTAAGGGTGTTTTAATAAGAAAAGGGGCACAAATTTTTTAAATAATTGTGAATGGGTCTGCGCAAGCAGGGGGGGGGACTGTCCGGGCTGTACTTGCTGGATACAAACAATATCTTATTTTATATAGTAAAACCTTCTAAAACGGAAGCCTATAAAACAGTTTTAAATTCCGTTTTAGACAGATTTTTATCTTAGAGTGTATAATTGTGAGATTTTTTTAATAAGGGTTTTTAAGGGTGTTTTAATAAGGGGGGGGGACGCAAATTTTTTAAATAATTGTGAATGGGTCTGCGCAAGCAGGGGGGGGCTGTCCGGGCTGTACTTACTGGATACAAACAATATCTTATTTTATATAGTAAAACCTTGTAAAACGGAAGCCTATAAAACAGTTTTAAATTCCATTTTAGACAGGTTTTTTATCTTAGAGTGTATAATTGTGAGATTTTTTTAATAAGGGTTTTTAAGGATGTTTTAATAAGGGGGGGGACGCAATTTTTTTTAAATAAAAAAAACACAACGAGCCATTCACAATGCGATGGCATTGTGAATGGGTCTGCGCAAGCAGGGAGGGGGGAGGCACCCAGCCCGGACATTCAACATTGTACGGCAAACATCTCAAAAGAAACGATTAAGGACGTTTTTAATTAATATTATTCTGTTTTAGAGGTATAAAAAATGAAATCTTGATTAAAACAAGTGAAGGAAGATGCTGTCATTAAGAACCATGTGTTATTTATTTAACAGGGAATTTTCAGTAACATAATAATGCAATATTAGGTTCTAGCGTAGTAACACTGTTATTTATCCTAATACGATAAATAATGCCCATCCCTATTCTGGAGGTGCCTTGCCAGGTGAAGGTCACGTCATCTGATCAAGGATCTAAATTACCAGACCATATTGCGAAGCCATTTGCAGTTAAAAGAACAGGATGTACCATTAATTAACAGGCGAACAAAGTATGCTCAATGACAAGCAAATACTGCAGAAATGATGGCATGCGAAGCAAAGTTTATTGCCGCTTCGTGGCAATTCGGCGGTCGTCCGCCCCAATACCAGGTATCTAACCCGTTAAGCTGAGATAATTCGGCAGGTAGGGGCCGGGTCATCGGTTAGAAAGAAAGTAACTACGATAAAACTTTGAATTTGGTGAACACGCTTCACCCGGTTTATTTACACCCTACAAGGAAAATAAAAATGCATTGGAAAATGTTCGGACTTTTTTACACCAAAAAAGCATTTATCATTTCAAGAAATATAATTGTATTAAGTGCCAGAACTTTCATAAGGTAATGACTTTAAATCAACATAAAATAATGACTATATATGGGAGATTACTTCCCGTTAAGTTAGCTAAGTAGAGTTTTTAACAGAAGTTATCCGATTTGCTTTAAAGTTTCTTTCTGAAAAGTTGAATTTCTGAACAGTTTTGAAGGTTTAATGGTTAAATATAAAGAAAGTAGTAGGTGGAACAACTTTTCTTAAATTAAACAAACATGGCAACTACTACGCCTTTTTACAGCTAAACAAACACATTCAAACTAGAAATTCCGTTTAAAAAGTTAAGAAAATGTCTAGTGCTGAATACTATGAAATAAATTCATGGTGCATATTATTTAATAAATTTTCGGATTAAAAACCCGTTTATTTCATTTAAAAAGGCTCAGAAGTTGGCAGCTCTGAACAAATGGTTTATTATGAAGAATTATTCAACTTACTTTGAATTTTAAATACAGGTTTATTTTATGATAAGGCGTATACCTAATTAGTTTTAGGATATCAATGTTTAAGCATAATAAAGAAAAAATGGGGGGAGCTATTTCTTTTCTTAATTTGTCTTTCCAAAGGCATTATTATATAAGATTGCAACATACAATTAGTGTTCATAGCCTGTGAGCTCTATGCTATCAGTGTAACTGGGCAATATTCTTTTTATTTTTATTTATATTGTTTTTATTTGTTTTTGTGTAACGCAAACCAGAAATATCAATCAAATTTTTATTTGTCGTATGTATTTTTATGTCGTTTTTAGGTGCGTTCGTAATTATGTAAATACGTAGCACCTATTGTTGTAGCTCAGTCCGTCCGTCTGTCTGTCTGTCAGTCTGTCTGTCTGTCTGTCTGTCCGTCCGCATATAACAACGCAAAAACTACCCAACCGAATCGTTTGAAATTTAGAATACATAATTATTACATAATTTTGCCGAGTCATTTCAAACGTTATGAAAATCGGATGGATAGATCCATTACAGGGACAATCAAAAGGATTCCGTTACATTACTGTCAATGGGGAAAAAAGTTTCAAATGCATTTTAATCGTTTGAAATTTAAAACGTATATTTATTACATAATTTTGTCGAGTCATTTCAAATGTTATGAAAATCGGATGCATTGATCAATTACAGGGACAATCAAAAATATTCCGTTACATTACGGTCAATATGGAAAAAAGTTTCAAATGCATTTTAATTGTGTTACACTCATTTGAATATAATAGAATCGACATGAATCTATGAAATATGTACTAAAAATATATTTTGTATAATCTGTGATGCAAAGAATATTTATTATTAAATTACAGGACCACACAAATGTATTCCACTAAATAATGTTATACGGGGAAACATTGTTTGGGGGGTGTTTTAATTATATTAAACTACTTCACATTTTATGAATAAGATATACGTTAATGAAGTATAATAAGAATTACTCCCTGCATATTTACAGGAAATTTGTAGAAAATGTGAAATATTGATACATACATCGATAGATTGAAAAAAGTTTATTTTTTAAATCATTGGTTTTAAAAAAGAAAAGAAAAGAACAAAGGGTTGTATAAAACACATCTTGTGTGTATTTGTGTGATTAGATTTGCTTATAAAAAGTTTTAATATTGTAATAAAAAAGAATATGTTGAGAGATAACATAAAAAATGGAAGGAAAATCACTAACATTCCTGAATGTAGAGATTTATTACCAGATTGCTCGAAAGGTGAGGTGCTTACGTCGCAGACTTTGGACCGTAAAATCCTTAATCCGTATTAGTTTACAGTTCACTGATATCGCATGCTTTCTGAAGATTCGTGTAATAGCTATAGAAAAAAAATATAAAAGTATCTAAGGAAAATAAATACAACGGGATTTTATTTCAGAATCTGGTATATCTTTTATTGGTGCGAGAATGATAAAATAAAATAAAATACAAAATGCTTATAAATACATTCATATAAAATAAAATAAGATAAAGTCTTTATTTTACTGAGAACACTAGATATGGTATAAATTTCTGAAAGAAAAAACATCTCACATATTGATAAATTTTAAATAAAAATTTACTTTTCTTATATTTTCAACAGAGTGGAAAATTTTTTAACTAATTCAAACAAGAACGAATACTATTGGATTAGTCGTAGATTGAATTAAGTTCCCGCTGCACAGGTCTGTAACTTAGTTCATTTAGAAACACAATAATTTGTAGAAGATGAATAAATTTCAAGTCTTGAGTTGAAGAATCCAATATATTTTTTTTTTCTTTATTAATTGCGACACAAGGAAAATGAGCATATTCACTTTCTTAACAAAATCACTACTACATGTCTATATTTCATACTACGATTTTCAGTTTTTATTTTAAACTCCACGAAAGTTCCAGAAAATTATTCATCAGTTCTGCTGTTGCCACTTTTCGAAATCGGAAGAAACTTGAATGTAGTACTATTTTCTTTGCGAGACAGTTCACGCCAAGCCATGGGGTCAGTCTTTGGCCATAGAGTAGATCCTCAAAGCTCCTTGATTCTTACAACTCCCCCCTAAAAGAGCTCATTAGTGGCTTTTGACACAATGAAGCTTTAAAGTATATACACACAAAAAAAAATATTAGCAAGGACGAGAGCAATGTGAATCTTCCCATTTCTTTTAAAATAAATATATACAAATACCACAATATATACACTAAATATAAGCATGAACAACAGAAATACCAAAATACATCAAAATTTAAACATTATGCAATTCCTTTTTTTTTTTTTTTTACTTTTCCCAAATGACCCGCCAAAGGAATTTCCTCAGCAACAGATAAAATACACTGTCTCTTACACTGAGGTAACATCCCCTGCTTCACAAATTCACCACAGACATCTTCAGAATGCATAAGAATACCTTCCTCACTCAAATCAAGTTCATCTTTTCCAGGATCAGAATTTAACTTTTCGACCTTTCCATGCTCATTGTCCATTTCTAACTTATTTCCACCCTCCAAATCAACATCACCAGTGAGATCAGAGACATTCTCAACCTTCGTATATAATATAACCTTCTGGTTTAATGCTTCATAAGCAGTTGGACATATAAGCATCTCATTCACCAATCTCTTGGAAACGGCACAAGTTACCATTACATTTCCATGAATTTTATCATCTATTCTCATCGGTATTATTTTTAATGGAGCGACTTCTCTCTCTCCGAATGCTGAAGTTATCTCAATCTTTCCTTCTCCTTCAACTGATACATCCTTGACTAAGTCTGCCCGTATCACCGAGATCTGTGTACCAGAATCATAGATACCGTCCAACACATTACTTCCACATCTAATCCTAACCACTTCCAATTCATTAAATTTCCCCTCTCTTTTCATACAGGACGAAACAGGTATTGTTATTCTTGCAGTTAATATCGATGACTGCTCTTCTTCAACTTTCTCATTCGATTGCACAGAGTTCGTTTGTGCTCTTTGCACACCTTGAGTACCACGTTGATTTGGGCAAAATGAAGCCTTGTGACCCTCTTGTCCACACGAAAAACAAGTAATTTTATTAGGTATCCGTGTCCTTGCTTTATAAGTACCAACTCTTGACTCATATCTGCGATCCGATGCAAAACCAGGATTTCTATTATCAGTGTGCTTAGGATAAAATGAAAAATTACTCTTCTCCTCTGTAAATCTATCTTTCTTATCTAACTTCCTAAAATCTTGTCGCACACTTTCATATAAGTCAAGTTTCTCAGCCAAATCAGTAGGAGATACTATTTTAGGCCATTCATCCACAAAATGATCTCGAATCTCATCAGGCACTCTTCTTTTTAATTGATCAGTTACAATCAAATCTTTTAAAGAATTGAAATCAGCAATTTTAAGTCCATCAATCCATTCTTGAAAATAACCATTTAATTCAAATACAAATTCTCGCCATGTGCGTTCAGGGTTTCTTTGATGTTCCATAAACTTTCTACGGAATCTCTCAGGACATAACTTAAACCGTCTCAGTAGAATCCCTTTAATATATTCATAATCTTCAAATTTTTCCTCTGCCTCACGTGCGAGAACCTGTATAATATCGGACGGCAGCAAAACCAACAACTTCGATACCCAATGTTCTGGATCTACACACATCCTCTTTGCTTGACGTTCAAAAATAGATAAATACAAAACAATGTCGTCCTCCTTGACATTAAATTTCGGCATAAGTTTCGCAAATTCAATTCCATAATTATAGGCTTTCATTTCCAATCCATCAATTCCCGCTTTTTCGCTATCTTTCGCTATCCTCAACTTCTCCAACTCAAACTCCCTCTCTTCTCTTTCCGACGCAATTTTAAACTCCCTCTCTTCTCTTTCCAACGCGATTTTTAACTCCCTTTCTTCTCTTTCCAACGCAATTTTTAACTCCCTTTCTTCTCTTTCCAACGCAATTTTTTCCATCTCCTTTCGTTTCGCCTCATTCTCTTTTCTCGTCTCTATAATAGTTTCCATCAATCCCTTCACAAACTCTACTTCATAGTTTTTACTCGCCATAATTAATTGTTTTAAATCAGCTATTATTGCATCCGGTTCAGGGTGCTCTCCCAATTCTTCAGCCAGACACCGTAAATCTTCTTTACGAGCCTTACCCAAAAATGACATTGTTACTTTTTAAATAATTTCTCAAGAGGGTAGCAAACTGTCCAACAAATTGGCGAAAACTCAAATTAACCGTAACTCGGAATCACTAATCCACCACTCTAATAAACACCAGAAATAAATCGCACTTTGTAACCATATCACGCACATAAATTCAATACCATTGCGAGCACCAAAGCAATTTCAAAATTCAACACCTTCACATGTATCACGTCACAATACAACTCTTCAACTAATACTACTTCATAAATCAATCCAGATTCATATTAAAACAAAAATATACACACCACATAAATAAACACTCATCATAATTTATAAATCCTTCAATTAACATATATACACAACCAATAATCAATTACTATCCGAAATATACACAGCCCTACTTTCATAGCAAAACATCTCATATATAAAACCAACAATAAAAAAAAAATCACAACCAAAATCAATTCAAAATATCCTCCAGCCAGCCGGCACTACAAAACACCATTCCTATACTGCTACACCTTAGTACTGACGTACTACTTAGTTACATTCAAAACAAATTCCTTTCCTTAACGTCAAAATATGAATTAAAATCGCACAAATCTTAATAAATTTATCATAGATGCAATATAAATTATTATAATGGGAAGTCACATTAGTAAAAACTCTCACCTTGCATCCTTTCAGACTACGCCAATTAAGTTCCCGCTGCACAGGTCTGTAACTTAGTTCATTTAGAAACACAATAATTTGTAGAAGATGAATAAATTTCAAGTCTTGAGTTGAAGAATCCAATATATTTTTTTTCTTTATTTATTGCGACACAAGGAAAATGAGCATATTCACTTTCTTAACAAAATCACTACTACATGTCTATATTTCATACTACGATTTTCAGTTTTTATTTTAAACTCCACGAAAGTTCCAGAAAATTATTCATCAGTTCTGCTGTTGCCATTTTTCGAAATCGGAAGAAACTTGAATGTAGTACTATTTTCTTTGCGAGACAGTTCACGCCAAGCCATGGGGTCAGTCCTTGGCCATAGAGTAGGTCCTCAAAGCTCCTTGATTCTTACAGATTGTTGGACACTTTTTAACCTTAATAAAAAAAATATTATGAAATTAACATTTTCATACAATAAACGGATGTATCAAAATTAGTAATTTAAAAAAAAAACATTTAATTCAGAGAAAATACATTTTCAGAAATTATTGTTTACATCCCTTAATGTGTGCGAATTCTTTCGTGTAGCCTGTTTTCGATTGTTAGAAATTATGCAGAATCACACAATGCACGCAAAATTAGATTGGTCTAAAAATGCACGCTACAGCGAAAACTGATTTCCAGTAATTGTTGACCTGGGTTAATTTTGTTGCCGAATTCTTTGGTGTGTTTTTGTTAAAGAACAGTGCTACATTAAGCACCAAAAAACATACAGAAAACGTGTTCCAACGCTCTCCACTATATGTTTAAACTATCATAGCATCGATAAAATGCACTGCACTTTTACCATTAGATAAGAATATAATGCAATTATTTTGTGCTTTCGTATAAACGATAAATGTTACTTATTCTATATCCGCCAGAAAGAATGTTGTTATCCATTTGTTAGAAATCTATTTCTTTATGTTTTAAACATGCTATTATAAAAAAAAATGCATGGAAAGCAACATTTCCCAAAGGCCATGAAACAAAGGACTTCTTTTGAGTGTTTCTGTAAAATATAAAAGAGGCAAACTTCATTTCCAATAAAAAAAGATTCTAAAGTAAACCACAATAATGCATAAAAATTTAATGACCGTCTTCATACAATTAAAAGAATGAGAGTATCAACAGTTGATGGCAGTTAGACAGGAATACATAAGTAAAAATGATCATTTTTTTTCAACGTTTTAAGACCGTCAACAAACCTTAAGGAATCGCGGAAAATATTTATTAAAAAGTAGTAATTTGCAAACATTAAAATACATTTGGTTGAGAATACATAAGATTATACTTGAAATCTGTTATTGAAAATAAATTAAGTAAATGAAGCCATGTACTGTTAGGTTGAATGCCACACTTTGAACAAACTCTTTGAATCTGAACACTTGTTCTATACGAATTCCAAGATTATCTTATCAGAATATATTATGGATATGATGTATTTATCTAGCTAGCATCTTGGATGTAATGTCCAGACGAATCTAATAAGAACATTTCCTGTTGTTATGCTTAAAATACTTTATTACGCAGACAAACATATAACACTCTCACTGACCACCGCCTTGTTAATACTTTCACTAATCGTCAGGTTTCACTAAATACAAGCAATATTTAATGTAATATAAATGCATTAATTTAAAGCCTTTTTAATGTATTAAACATTGATTAATACTCTCAAGAATTACACTCACAATCGTAATTAAATTTCTTTTATTATTATTTAATGCTGAAACAATCTTAATTTATATAATTAGTTTTCTAATGAATTTTCAGCTTGAAATTATTGAATATTTAATGCATGACTTATCCCTTGCTAATTAAGCGTTGAGACCAAGAGGTCAACAATCTCCAAGACGGTGATCGAATCAGAAACCCTTGGAATAGCGCTCAAATTGATCTACAGTATAAGGGGGCTCAGGGTTTGAAAACTTTTCAAAAAATCGATTTTTTTATGATCTGATCTATGAGTTAGATTATTCAATTAATTCTTAACTCAATGCAAAAAACCGCATACAAATATTTGCATGTTTAACGGAATTACAAGCATTTATGTATCAACACTTTCATAGATGTACCCATATAGTTTCAACTTTAAGTCGCGTTTTCTCAAAACGTGATTTTTGGCAAATAACACCAAGATTTTAAAAAACTATTTGATGGAATGGCTTAATTTTTTTCCCATGCATATAACATCATCATCTATAGAAGGAATTAAGGATATAACTATCACTTTAAAAAAAATATTAAAAAATCTCTCAAATTTGAAAATTTAAAAAACCCTAAAAATACAACTTCTGTTTCATTAAAAATACTCAAAATATTAAACTATCTAAAATATATTAATTCATTCTATGGATAAGGATGTTATATGCATGGGAAAAAAATTAAGCCATTCCATCAAATAGTTTTTCAAAAATCTTGGTGTTAGTCGTCAAAAATCAAGTTTTGAAAAAAACGCGACTTAAAATTGAAATTATATGGGTGTGGCTATGAAAGTGTTAATACATAAATGCTTATAACACCGTTAAAAATGCAAATATTTGTATGCGTTTTTTTTCATTGAGTTAAGAATTAATTCAATAATCAAACTAGATCATAAAAAAATCGATTTTTTGAAAAGTTTTCAAAACTTGAGCCCCCTTAAGCTACGAGGACGACATTTTTCATCCTTTTAATTTCTACGCTTAGTTAGCCAGCGGTAAATTACGTATTAAATATTCATTAATTTCAAGCATAATTCCATTGCTGAAAATTAATTGAAAAAATCAAATATATTACATAGGTGATCACCGATGCTATGTTTGTGTCTCATGCTGTGCCTCAGGATTGTGTTCTCATGAAAACTATTCCATCTTGCGCTGCAGTGGCTTCCATATTTTTCACCAGTTGGTTTCTACGCTTAGTTAGCAAGTCATAAATCGAAATGAATAACTAATCCCTTTTTAGTACATGCAGTGTCAAAATAGTAAGTTTAACGCAAATATGTTTATTTTACGATTTAATAAAAATCTAAAATTTTACTAATTGTTAATGAAAAAAAGCTCTCCTGACCAAGTCACAGCAGCTGCTAAATTATAACTATTTTGAATGGTGTGCTAAGTGTTGCTATTTCAACCAGTTGAAACCACTGGCGTCACCTAGCGACTCGTTTAAAAATGAAAATTGTTGGAAAACTTGCCCCTGTGGAAAATCCGCCACGGTATTCCCTATAATTATATTATCGGATGAAAAATTAAATGGAAAATGATAAATTCGATATCCTTTAATTTTAAATATATAATTTCTAATATTTTTCAAACCTATTAAAACTTTAACGCGTATTTTCAAATAAAATAAACAGAGCGTAACTTATTTTTTATCTGTTGAAATGTTACGTTTTTTTCATTTTTTGCAGCGGTATAATTATTAAAATGTATGATCATGAAAATAAATTCATTAGCATGGCTATAAATTTTAATTATCAAACCCCAAAAGGTCAGACATGCTTAATGATTACATTCGAAAAAACTTTTTGCATCATGATGTATAAAAGATTACTTTTCATAATTAAAGTACTTCACCATTAGTACTACACTGTAAGAAAAAAAAGAAAGATGTTTAATGTTCTTGCACTTACAAGAGGTTTTTTTTCTCCTTCTTCTTTTCTGGAAAAAAAATTCTAAAATTAGGAATGCATATAAATATTTAAAATATATATTGGGGAAAATATCTAAAGTAATCGAATTTATTTTACAACAGAATGTTGCAGTATAAATAACATGCATTTAAAAAGGCATTTCAGATTTAAAAAAAAAATCTGTGATAAAAAATGAGGCATCATCATTACTGTATAAATACAATATTTTAAGAATCATAGCTGTGATGCTATATGAAACACATTTGCAAATACATATGAAATAATTAGTTTTATCAAACAGTTTTCCAATTTAAAAAAAAGAAAAAAATATATATATATATTTTTCTCTGTTGTTGGATAAAATTTTATATTTCTTTCGGGTTTCCTTTGAACTGGCTGATTTGTACAAAATGTTTGTTAATTAAATTAAATCATATTCATACAACTAATGCTATTATACATTCCAGAACTAGTAATCTTTCGAAAATAACTTATATCTCGTTAACTGATATTTCTAAAAAAGAAATAAAAATAAGAATGGAAAAGGTATAGTAAAAATTGAAACATATCTCTACATTTTTTACTTGTAAAATTACCGTGAGCACCATTTTAAGTTCTTTTTTCATTTGTTTTTACCGCATTCTTTGAAAAAATAAAAAGTAAATTATGTGTTACTATACATCTGTCTTTCTAGAGTACTGTTTTCTTTAATAATGAATTTATATTAAGCATATTAATTAATTATGTGTATGCTATAAAAATCAATGTATATACAGCCATATAGATATTATATAAAACAACATTTTTCATTGTATAAAAATTATTACATATTGTTTGTAATAGAAATTTATGTACTTATATAAGAAAAACGGACTTTTTTCTGTAAGAAATACTGTTCGAAAATTCATTATAGTATTATGAATTGATACTTTCTGTTTTAAGGTTTATTGAATCAACAATACAAAACAAATGGATTCAGTATTTTACGTGAACATAAGGCTTCTTATCTATCTATTTTATCTAGCGGATAAGAAACGGATATAAAATGCTTGTTTCATTATATTTGGTCTGTAGCAAATCTATCCCCAGCCATCTCAAATAGCATTGTCGACTGACCGTAGGAATGAAAAAACGTGTTTCGCACTTTGTTTATATGATATTTCATATACTCTGATAACAGTACAATATTTTTTTCCCACATGACATCTTTTTAAACAGTTAAACAGCATCACCATTTCATCCTTATATATTTATGTATCGTATGCTTATATATTAATTTTTATAAAAATGAAAAAATAAATAAGTGAGGAAATAGTAAGTATATTGAGGTTGTTATACAAGTTTTTCTTTCACTGTTAAATATATGTTCTTCTTTGTTTCTAAAACACTTCGAATTTCCTTTTTTTAAATAACAAACTAGCATATAAAATTATTGGACTGGAAAAATATAATAAAGCGTTGTTTATCAAAAATAAATCCATCGTAACAGAATGTAAAATTAATTAGAAAATGCTCTGTAATTAACTGTAGGATAATAGCAAGTTTGCTTTTAATTCTGATGTGAAATGAATTAGCAAGTTTTATTGTGTTGTGTTAAAAAAAATTAAAAGTATACATTTTTTTGTATTAAAATATTTATGTTAAATGTTATTATTCCAAAGAAAAATTAAATTTCTGCTTTTTTTCCCAGAAAATTAATATAAATGTCATTGTAAAATTTAGCCGTTTTATTTTAATTACTTAAATCTTTGAAAAACTACTCAGAAATTCATTAGGAGGTTTTGTGCTTTTATAAAAATATAACGTTTTCATTTATAATTTTTTTTCATTATTGACAATAATTCATCGAACTCTGCGACTACTCCTATGGCACATATAATTATCAAGAACCAATATTTCAGGAATGTTTTTGCGCATTATTTTTACTGTATAAAAAAAAACATTCGACTGCGTTTATTTTTGCCAACAAATATGAAGAATTGGTATTTTAAAAGTTAACTGTACAGTATCAATCATTTAATCCGAATACTAACCGTACACAAACAGTGTTACAATGTGTGTACCAATTATTGTTATGAAAGTTCAATATACACTGCTCTACATTGAAAATGCAACACCAAGAAGGAATGGTCAGAAAAAGATGAAATTTGGGAAAAAAACAGAGACAGCAAGGAGCATAAATGATCTTTATTTCAAAATGATAGTCAGAATACAGAACGAGAACGGTGTCGGCTTAGTAGGATGTAGGACCACCGCGGACAGCGATGCAAGTGGAAACGCGTCTAGGCATAGAGTCAATAAGAGTGCGGATGGTGTTTTGAGGGATGGTTCTTCATTCCCTTTCAACCATTTGCCACAGTTCGTCTTCTGAACAAGGCAGGGGCAGAGATCGCAAACGGCGTCCAATCACATCCGACATATGTTCGATTGGCACAGGTCAGGAGAGTATGGTGGCCAGGGAAGCATCTATATACCTTGCACAGCATGTTGGCACATGCGAGCACTGTGTGGTCGGGCGTTTTCCGTAAAAAATTGCAAAAAGCAGTCCCCGAAGGTAGGAGATTGCCACAGGCTGCAGTACATTATCCAAATATTCTTGGGCCGCCATAATGCCCAAAATACGAACTAGAGATGATATGAAATTATACGCAATAGCACCCCAAATCATTATGCCATCATATCGCGCGATGGAGCGTTCGAAAGTTACTGTCGGATTCGATCTGTCTCCACGTAGACGCCACACACATGTGCGGCGAATGTCAATAGATAAACAGAAGCGTGACTCATCTGAGAACACGACGTTTCTCCATTCTGTCATCCACGTCGCTCTACTCCGGCGCCATTCTAAACGTTGGCGTCTATGCTGTCGAGTCAATGACAGTCTTCTTAACGGACGGCATGAGTGCAGACCATGTTCAAACAATCGAAGGGAAATGGTTCTGCTTGACACGGAAACATCCAAGGTATCTTGTACATGCTGCAGATTCGAGGTACAAGTGATTTGCGAGTCCACGAGACTAAAGCTTGTCGGCGGATGCGTTGACCACGCGTACTGACGTCACTCTGGCTGCAACTGCACCCCTCATTTTTGCCACATTTCCTTGTTCCAACCATGTTCGTCACAGCCAATGAACCGTGCTCTCATCCATGTGGGTATCAGCTGCGATTTGACATAAAGACCACCCCCCCCCTTCTCAGTCCGATTACCATACCTCTCGTAAAATCGTCTATCTGCTGGAAGTGCTTTCGTTAACGGTGGCCTGGTATTATCTTCTATACACGTATTCTCCGAGACAAAAACAAAATTTCTTCGATAATTCGTCTGGCAGATATAACGACACGAATATTGCCCATTCTGCAAGTTCCTTCCCTTATACCTTACATCCCGTGCGTCGGAGACCTATGCATTTCACATCATTCGCATATCTCAGTGAAGTACGTCTACTCTAAAATTTGCATTAATTTCTGACCACTCCTTCTTGGTGCTGCATTTTCAATGTCGAGCAGTGTATATCCAAAATGTTTCCTGTCGCCATTTCCAACCAACTACTGCACGTTTCTGCTCATAAAAATTATTATATAAAAAGTAATAAATATTTAATATAAGGTAACGTTTTAGCAAAAAAAATGGGCATGATTGATATTCTGAAAGTTAACTGTACACCATAAAAATCATGCATTTGTAAAGTAACTTTATTCAACAACTTAGTTTCTTTAAAGTAATGTATATTAAAATGTAGCATAAAACGCCGCTTGAATAGTTTTAATAATCCTTTTCACTCAGTAGTATGGATTATTACTACTATGGATTATTACTACCTTATTACTTATTAGTATGGATTATTACTACCTTATTACATACTCAAGGCATATAACTCATAGTATTTTTATTTAAACGGTTTTACTAAAATATATTTTAAAAACTTCAACAAAGCATGTGCAGAATTGCTCTTTTTAAATATATATTAACAAAACTTTTTAATTTGTCGAAATTTTCACAATTTACTTTCACATAATTTTTAATTAAAAAAAACTTCAACAAAGCATGTGCAGAATTGTTCTTTTTAAATACATATTAACAAAACTTTTTAATTTGTCGAAATTTTCACAATTTACTTCCACATAATCTTTTTCACAATTTATCATGGGCACTGATAAATTGTTACATGTGGTTGGGATTTTTTTTTGAGCAATATATACAGGAATGTTAAAATAAAGAGAAAAATTCATATCTATTGAATGTATTTTGCATTTTGCATTTGAAACAAAAGTAAGATTCTGGTATCTATAAATATCAGGTGGAACCCGCCGAAATTCGACGAAAGAAAAGGTTTAAGAAAGAACTCTTTCATAGCTTTATAATAAATCTACAAAATTAGTTACAGTAAAAAAAAATCTTATATTGGTCAATCTAACTCTAAAAAAAAAATATTATTTTAAGCTAAAATTAACAAAAAAATATTTCTATGAAATTCAGTAGTCCAAATTATTAAAATAAAACTTTATTTGCATATGTAATCAGTAAAATATAATAAAGTTCAGTTATTATGATGAAGTTATCGATTGAGGCTCTGGTGTTCGATATAAAAGTTGAAAGAAAATAAAAATTATTCCAAATTGTCACAATCACAGACGATATATTTTACATAGTGTGCGCATTTTTTTTCCATTTTAAGAGAAAATGAAGTGGTTCTGTTGCCATAATTACAAAATTTGTACTAAAAACTATAAAAAAATAATATATAAAAAATTGATATACAGATTTCAAACAAATTGCATTTAAAGATATATTTTTTTCTCTATACGATGGTGCAAAAATTTAAAACGTGCAATGTTTAGCAATGTAAAATTTGCAGTAGCAAAAGTTGGAAAATCGAAATTTTATGGAAAACTTGCCATTCGCAAAATGGCGTATGCGTTACGCACAGATATGTTTAGCCTTTATAATATAGATATGTTTAATAATTCGCATCAGCCAATAGTAGAATTCAAATCAAAGTAAATTTTTCAACCATAAAAAATTGTTAGACTTGATTTACTACAACGTTGTTACCAATTAAACGTCATTCAACTTATTTCATTTTCTGATAATGACAATACATCAAATTTTATGGGGGGGGGTCTCTTTTTGCGCATTTATTTTTAGGGATTTCTAAAATATTGTTCTCATGCCTCAGTAATTCATATGTCTACGTAACAATTTATGTATGATATAATGTTTTTTGCTTTTATTAGAAACTCCAAATTTGCATCTGTAATAATAAAGACATATATGTGCGTGTGTTTATTTACAATTTTCGATAAGAACCATGCAATTTGACAAAAAGGTACAGGTGCATCCAAAAAATGCTATTGTATTTTCGGATCATGTTTTTGTATTTGTTTTACATGCAATTGTTTATAATGTAGTTAATTATCTTCAAATGCTTGCTTTCACACATATTTCGAGAAAAGTGGTTCTTTAAGCACCGAACATTTTTTTTCCTTGTACCGACACCTATAGTGTTTCTATATTTTTCAATACGAGTATGTACTAATGTTTAGAAAATAGATCCATTTTATCAACTCTATAGATAAGATATCTCAAATTTCGTCTATCAGCACACCATTATTTTATTACATGTAAACAGTTCGCCATGTTATAAAAGCCAAAATACATATTTAATGTAGTTTTACTATATGTCAATTGTTTAATGTCCTTTGACGTAGTATGTGCGAAATGTTTTGCACTTGTTTTGAAAAGTAGAATGATTTATAAGTTCTAGCTATATATTCTAGTGAAGATACAAGCAAATAAAATGTTTTCCTTTTGTATTTTTAAATTTAAGAAACTTCATAACCCATTTACAATATAACGCCATATATACGTATTTATCGTCTAAAGTACGATTATTTTTCATATCTAAAGTCATAACTCTATTTCTAACAATAAGGTCTTTTGTGTCCTTGACCAAAAACGATAGTTGTTAGTAAAGACAGTCAAATTCAAATTATAGATTATATTTTTACATTCTTCTATCTTTACAAGAAAATATTGGATTCGCGAAAATTTTCGAATTCCGATTTTCAGCGGATTTGCACGTTTTATAGGTTAGAGATTCTAAAAAACATGTTTTTTACAAAATGTCTGTCTGTGAGTCTCTCAGTATGATTTTCTGTTATAGTCGTTCAGCCAGGAGCTCGTCTGGTTTCATGTCGGGGACTTGGTAAACTATATATTTTGGATTCACTACAACAACAGCACTTCATTTATCCATGATACTTTCAAAATGAGCGTAGCTAATGGACGCCATATTGAAAAATGGCGGCCATATTGAGGCAGGGTCTCTTATGGTTTCATGTCGGCGAACTAGGTAAACCATACATTTTTAGATTCATCACAACATCAAAAGTCATTTACCCATGATACATTCAAAAACAAGGCAAATGATTGGCGCATTTTTAAAATGACCGCCGTCATTGAGACAAGAGCTCTTGTGATTTCCTGTCGGCGATCTTGTTCAATGATACATTTTACGATTCACCACAACATCAGAATGACATTTATCCATGATATTTTCAATACCAAGGTATTTAATGGACGCCATATTGGAAAAGGGTCGCCGCCGTTGAGCCAGAGGCTCGTGTGATTTCATGTCAGTGGTCTTGTTAAATCATATACATACATTTTTGGATTCACTTCGCCATCAGAATGACATTTATCCAGTTTTTCAAAACCAGAGTAGTTTATGGGCCCCATATTGGAAAATGACCGCCGTCGTTGCCAGGGCAATTAGTTGTTTTATGTCAGCGGGCTTGTTAAACCATATATTTTTTAGATTCACCATAACATAAGAATGACATTTATCCATGATATTCTCAAAAACAAAGTAGCAAATAGACACTATATTATAAAATACCCGCTGATAAACAGGCTGATCGAAAAGATATCTTTGGTTTTGCGTGCTATTAAAATAATACGGTGATTCAAGAGATAATAAGTAAAAACATGCAGGAGTCAAAAGCTACAACGAAGTTCAGTCGAAGACTTGCCGCAGTTAAGAAATATGTTTGATATTACGGCAGCATTTCTTCACATGATTCGTCAAACAACCGAAATCTGTACTTCAGACAAATCTGTTCTGGATCCAATTATGTCTTTGAGCAAGATCCAGAAAGATGAACATGATATCTTATACTTACAGAATATGATTATCAATGAGTAGATAAATCTAGGCATGATAACAGTATCAAATGGAGCAATAACAACTCTAGAAATCGTCGAAGACTTATTCAAAGCTCATCAGATGAACAAAGAAGCTTACCAAACTTTCAAGACATATTATCTCTCCGAGGACTCAAAGCCAGAAGGGTTTTTCAAACCTCCAAAGATAAAGAAACTAAACTCATTTTGTTACTTAAAGAAGAAAGAGAGTGTAAAGTTTAATAAATCAGAGTTTGTTGCCAAGGAAAAAATAAATCTGTTTACTCAGATGACAATCATTGCAAAGTGAAAACATTTCGATATGAGAACTGTCTTTTCCTTATATTTAGGGCTTTATTCAAGTTCCTTAGCGACACTTGAAGGTTATATGCGGAAAACTGAAAAAGCAAACTGATAAATGCTATGACAAATTTGTGATTGTTGGAAGAATGTATATGATGTTGTTGCTAATATAAATGACAGAATGTGCTTTGTTCAAAGCTTCCGTTGAAGCTACAATCATTTGGACAACTAGTAAAGAATCTATTTTCTGAAATATTACAAAACCATACATCCTCCCAAACACCTGTCTGTTGTTGTATTTGACACATACAGACAGGTGTCAATAAAAAGAAATAAACGAAAAATATGAACTGTTGGTGATGTTATACAAGCTATCGTCCTCGGGGGAAATAATACAAAAATGGAAGCAGTTTTTATCGGATGAGGTAAAAATGAAAAAATTAAACTTTCATTTCCAAAGAATGGCAAAATGAACATTATCTGAAATAGTTGATTATACATTTGATATAGGTTATTTACTGAGGAAAATGATATAAATTCAATAAATAACAAATTGAAGAATTGACTAAATTGACCTGCTTCCAAGAAGAGGTGATGCGCAACTTTCATTTCGCGCACATCATACTAAAGCACCGTGTCTGGATTTAGAAATATTATTATCTCTAAAAATACTGATGTGCCAGTTATTACATTGTATTTTTAGAAAACGATTTGGAATGCTAGGAAAAGAAATGATAGGTATTTGGATCCAATGACAAGGTAAAATAAAGAGTAAAACTTGAGTGAGATGCACGAGTTTCTAGGTAAAGAGGTATAAAATGCATTCACTGTCATACAGTAAGTGCTTGCACATGCACAGGCAAGGGAAAATGGTGAATCAGAACATAAAATTTCGAGGTATATTAGAGGAAACATCCTGAGTCGTAAGTTTGCCGCCTGTATTATGGAATGTACAAATACTGAGACATCAAGGAACTGCGTTATATTCTATATATTTTTCGGTAAAAAAGGAGTCTGTGGAGTCGCATTGCCTTTTGTCATGTAGTAATACACTCTACCTATCGGCAATGCTGACTATTTTCCACGGTGTTGTTTGTAAGGAGTATTTTACAGACTGATCCTGATCTTCTATCCAAAAATAAATATGGTTCGTTTTTTGGAGCAGGTAGCAAAAGAAAAGGCTATCTAGAGGTCCAGCAGAACGGCAGTCCTCTTGTTCTTAAAGCTGCTTTGGAACATGTGTCATGTTTTTGTTCAAGAACATGTGTCATATTGTCATATCCATGTCCTTTTAATAATTTCAGATATACAAGCATATGTATAATATAGAACAGTTCTATGTCGATGTAAATTAGTTGAACGCATGAATGTCAACCTATGATGATAGCAATGAAGATTTCTCTTTTTTATTAACCTATTCGAGACCAGCATCATTTACATGAATTTCATTTGGCTGACAATCCTTTTTCTCATACAATTAAAATTAGTTTAGCAAATAAGTGAATATTTTAATTAAATAACAAAAGTTTTTTTTCTTTTTTAGCGGTATAATAAACAAGCGATAGAAGCACGTTTTAATGCTGCATGTATGCACCCGTGGTCCCGAAAGGTTAATTCTTAACAGACTAAGTACAATAGATTCTCTATTACCACTTTTTTCTTGAATTACTGTGTCTTATCCACATGATAATAGCATGCATTAAAATTTAAAACAAGATTTCAGTTTTCTGTCAAGCAAATGTCTTTTAAACTGTTTATCCAATTGAAAATGTTAATAATCATATTAAGATAAAATCTTAACAAATGTATAATTTGCACAACGTTATATGTTCAACAATTTTGATCTTTCCATTTTTTCATTAAAATTTAGTTATGTAATAATACCAAAAATAAAAACTCATTTGTATCTATGTGCGATAGATGGCGCTCTTTTTTTCGATATGGCGTCCATAAGCTACCATAAATTCATAGTATCATCGAAAAATGAACTCCTTGGATCCTTGTGATTCCAAAAATGTATATATCACCGAGTCCCGAGAGATGAAACCAAAAGCCCTAATTTTGGCTTCTGGCTCAACGACTATTAGTTAGTCTGTCTGTATGTGACATAAATTTTGCAAGCGCTCTATTTAAAAAAAATCCCTGTCGGCTGGGCCTATAGGCGGAGGTAGATTTCGAAGAGTGCTCAATTCAACAAAAAAAATATATGATTAGAGATAAACCCAGTTTAACAACTTCATTTGGCCGTTTATGAAAAAATTTTAATTTCATTTTTCTGAAAAAACTGGTTTTATCAGAATCATCTTAAGAAAAATTCAGCTCAAATGCCCGTTTTGACAACATATTTTGAAATAGATTCTGAATTTATTAAAAAAATCGACCAAAACAGTACATTATACAGCTCCTAAATAACAAAAAACTGTCAGTTGAATGCATTTGAGAAAAAAATTGAATTTAAAAATGAGTCATAAAATAACCTATTTGTTGTTTGAATACATACTTAATTCTTTATTCATGATTGCTCGAAAAATTTTGTGCGAAATACTCACTTTGACAGCATTTTAAAAAATATATTCTATCTTTATCAAAAAACTGGCCAATGCGTCACAGTATATAGTTCCTAAATAAGAGGATCTGTAAATTGGATGCGTTTGAGAGCGAAAATGGATTTTAAAACGAGTCATAAAAAACGCAATTTGCTATGTGAAAACTTCCTTAAATTTTCAAATCACAAAGACTTCGGGAAATTCTGTTCAAAATACCCTTTTTGGTAGCCTTTTTAAAAATATATTCTGTCTTTATAAAAAAAAACCGATCAATGCATCACATTATATAGTTCCTAAATAAGAGGATCTGTAAATTGGATGCATTTGAGAGCAAAAATGGATTTAAAAACGAGTCAGAAAAAAACGCAATTTCTTATTTGAATACTTCTTTCAATTTTCAGTCCGGATGACTTTCGGAAATTCTGTTCAAAATACCCTTCTTGGTAGTCTTTTTTGAAATATATTCTGTCTTTATCAGAAAATTGACCAATGCGTCACTTTATACAGTTTCTAAATAAGAGGATCTACCATTTGGATCCGTTTAGAATCAAAAATGAATTTAAAAATGAGTCAGAATATAAGCAGTTTGGATTTGAGGTTTTTTCTCCAACTCCTATTTTTGTTTAATTTCTTTTTACTATACGAATTGATCCTATGAAAAACTTGTCAATATAAAAGTTGTAGATATTTTTAAGAAGATGTAAAATAAATTTAATCAGATTTGATAACTTAAAAATTGACGGAGTTATGGATTTTTCTCTTTTTTTAGCGCTCTTTTTCTTTTCGTTTTTAATTTTTTTCGTCGGTAAAAGTTGGTCCTATCAAAAACTTGTAAATACAAAAGTTTTAGATAATTTTAAGAACATTTACAAAAAATTTAGTTGGACTTGATATCTTGAAAATTGACGAAGTTATGAATTTTTTTCTCTCAAATCCCTGTTTTTTTCGCCCCTTGAGCCCACTTCTAAATTTATCAAAAATCTGTCATGCATATACTTTTGGCCCATTTTTAAGAAGTAATATAAACTTTAAACCGATTCGATATCTACTTTAAGTAAGAAGTTATGGCGTTTTTTCGGTTTTCACAAAAACGCCCCCTATTCGGACCCCCTTGGTCCGATTTTGCCCATTAACGAACTTAGCCAAGATTTTATCCCCTTTGATTTTATGTACAAGTTTGGTGGAGATTGGTGAAAAATTATAGAAGTTATTGTGTCCATAAAAAAGTGAGATATACAGATAGATAGATAGATAGATAGATAGATAAACTGGTGCGATTGCAATAGGTAGTATTTCTTACGAAATCTACCTAAAACTAATGCATGGAATTTCACAAAACTTCAGATTCAGTTAGACCTTGATATAAACAAGATTTGATGCATGTTTTCGGTGCATATCGTTCAACAGGAGGCGCTGCTATGCTTTTCACGATTTTTACAATAGTTATATCTCAAAAACTAATCAACAGATTTTTATAAAACTTAAAACTCCATTAGCCCTTAGTATAATATGGTTCCGATTACAGATTGGTCAGTTTTGGTGTTTGTTACGGTTATGGTGCGATTTTTGTGTAAGTCGCATAACAGGTGGCACTGTTATGTGGCATTATTCTTGATTATCACACTAGTCTATCTCAGGAACTAATACACTAATTTTCACAAAACTATAGATTCAGTTCGTACCTGATATAAATTAGTATTGTTTGGTTTCTAGAGTAAATAGCTCAACAGGTGGTGCTTCTATTTAATTTTTTTTTACGATTTCAGCTATAAATCTATCTCAAATAATAAAACACGGATTTCCATGAAATTTCAGATTAAGTTTAGAACTTGAAATAAGTTGTTGCAGATTAGATGTTTGTGTAAATTAGCTTACCAGTGACTCTGATATGTTTCATTTTTCTGGAAGCATTAACGTGTATGAGATAGATGAAAGGTTTGGGATTGCCACATCCGACTAGTTATAAATGTTTAACGATGGTGTCACAGTATTATCACTTTCGCATTAATCTCTCAAATATAACTTTTAAATTTCGCAAAAATTAATTGAACAGAAAAACGTTCTTTTTAAGGGATTTTTTTTTATTTTAGCTAAATTCAGTGATTTTCTATAACTTTATACATAATTCCCAAGAGTGTGGTTTAAAAATCCCATCTCAATAATTAGCATTTGATGACTACAATAACAAAAAATACCTAAGTTTCACAAAAGAATATTTTTCCATAATTATAAAAATATCTACTTTTCCCAATAAAATGCTTGTTGAAAACCTAATAAATTAGTTTTATTTTAATTTATTTATTTAATCTTTCTGTATCTCATATTTGCATAGAAAAAATATATGCTTCAGAATGACAGTTAAAAAATTTATCAGTTAGAAAAGTTATTATTTTTTATAAGGAAAATTATTGCCAGACATAAAAATTTCATATTATAAAAATAGCGTAATTAATTTCTTCTGTAAAATTGCTATGTTTACTGAAAACAAAATTTGTTGAAACGAAAGAAAATTTTAAATAAAGCTAACTAATATATTTCTTAGAAAAAAAGAGGTTTTTTTTACCTAACACATGCTTCTAAATTGATGTTATGTTTATCTGAATTCATTATCGTTATATATCCTCCTATAATTTATGTTCTTGATGAGTAAAAACTAAAAATAATGTGCATTGAAGATTTTTCTTCCTGTAAGAAAATTTAGAAATCTAATTTATCATGATAACAATTCCGTAAAATGATAAAAAATGAGAGTATTTATAATATCCTGCTTCTGTATTAAATATATCTTAGAAAAAATTAAACGAATATTTCAACAATAAAAACTGCTTTAAAACTTGTTTTCAATAAATGTATGCAATATTCAAAGAAGTAATTTTTCAAAGTTAGACATTTTGAAGAATAGAATAAAGTAAGGCTATAAGGATGTCGTTCCATAAAACTTTTAGTATTATAGTCAAAATAGTATGTGTCTCATAGTTTCTGAAAAATTCAAAATGTCTTGAAATCATCAATTTTATTATTTTTATGATAAAATAATTTGTATTCATTTATGTACATACTGGCAAAATACGGACTAGCGATTTTTTTTTTTTACTTTGTGCGAATATAGTTTTATCATTTTGTGTTATTTTCTTATTTGCCTAAACAAAAACTGTCTTTGTGAAGGGAACTACAAGGGATTTTCTATAAGGAATTTACGAAAAAAATTCTCTTTGGAAATATCTCGGGACATATTAATAAAAAAATCTTTGCCAGTGTAATTTTTATATTTCAAATAACATAAAATCACAAGACAAAATGCAATAATTCATCCTGATCTAATTAATAACTACACAATATGAACTTTAAAACACTTTCTGACATTTTCAAACAGCCAGACATGATATAGAGGAGAAATATGCATAATTTTTTTTCCAGTTTAAACAGTAGATATATTTCCATGAATATACACTCTATTCTCCCACATACATGTACTGTACAATATACATATAAGCGTAATCTATAGAAAAACATCATTTCAAGCATTTTATTTTGCAGGGTGATCACAAACATTATTAATTTTCTTTGAATTTTTGTTGGCCTCCTAATTGTCTTTCTTTCTAATCGCCGTCTATGCATATGAAATGGAAAATTTTTTCATCTTTATGAAGTTCCTTAAAAATCTGACAAATATACCTTTAAATATTTTACAAAATGTCTAAAATTGAAAGTGTCTGGTGATTAATACCCATATAGTGTATAAAACCGACCAACCCATAACCTACGAATAGCTCAAACTACTGAACACAAAATCATGAATATTTAAGAAACATACTTCTTATGGGGACAAATTTCAGCTTTTCGTTTTATTTAAAAATTTATAAGTTCAAAAAATAAATGTAATAAAAATAGTTAACGTGCTTCAGCGTTTATTTTTTTAATTCCGTTATAATGTCGTTAAAGTGTGGAGGGAATGGTTTAAATTTTAAGAACATTTCATCGCATTACAGCATCCGTTTTAGATAGAAGTGAGAAATTCTAGAATATAAACTTACTAAAATCCCATTAAATATGTGTTTAAACAATTTTAGACATTCCTGGCGTAAGGGGTTTAAAGGGGGCAGAGTGAAAAGTCTTTAGACATTTGGACATACCTCAGCGACGTTTGCGGAGGGAGCAATAAAATAAGGGTAAGAAATTTATTAAAATACACTGTCAAGTGCAAATATTACTCACGCTCAGAGTACAATAGATATGTGAATGATTGATTTAGTTTTTAAAACATTCGTTAGTAAAGGAATAAAGAGACTTCGTTAGTAAAGGTATAAAAAACAAATCATTGTCTGGTCGGATATAAATGTGTATAATAGAAAAGTATGATTCGGTAATACCTTAAAATTCCAAAGAAATATGAAACTAATATAAGATTTTCTGTTCTTTATTACTATTTTTCTAATCTTTTCTGAGCATAAAATTAGTGCATATTTAAAGTTCATTTGACATTTATAAAACTATATTAACTCAATTATAAATTTACTCTTGCAGTGTAACTTAAACAATCCTTGTTCAAATTTTAAACTTTGCATTGTGTTACGCGCACTTCGCAGAGAGGTCGCGAAGTGCCGTCTTGAAACATGCTGCACTTTTTTACTAATATGTTTTTATATTACTTTTAAAGACATGGGAGGTGCATTGAGAGATCACTTCAATGCAATTTATTTACGAATCCCATAGTATTATGTGATTAATTATAATAAAATCAATCTGTTTTTAAAAATTTGACATTTATTGCTTTTGTACTAATATTGGGCATTGCATTGCACAATACGTCATTAAAAGTTGCTAACTAAACCTTAAAAGCCCTAGATACATAGAGCATTTCGCCCCGGTGATTATCTATGTCCAAACTATTCGTGTCTTTAAGATTTGATATCTCTAATAATTATTGACAATTGTTTTCAAAAATCTTTATCAACAATACATTTATACTTTAGTTACAATAAGTACAGTAAGCATTCCTCAACATCGTTGCTGAATGCCTGCAAACCGAAATTTGTGTGTAACAAAAAACATACTTTTCTTAAAAGCTATGTAATCAGGATAAACGGTAAAGTTTTTCTGCAAGATATAAATTAGCATCCAGTGCTTGTAATTTTTTGATAACTTCAGTTTCAGTAGATTCGGAAATAGATGAGAAGACATGTTGTTTTCACTGCAATTTCGGGAATATTTCTTAAAACTTAATATCTAAAATTAAAAGAATTGCATTTTTTAGTCCATCGTCATGAACGGTTTCACACGACAGCCTACACGACAGACCAAGGGGGAAAAAGTTCAAATTACTTAATTAGCCTCTCTTTATTTTCCCTAAATATGTTTGTGAATGTTTAATAAACTGTTAATATGTGTGTCAGTAATCTTTATTACTTCATCGTGTTTGAGCTTCACACGTTCCATACTTTACGAATACAATGACTGTGGCAGACAGACACAAAAGTGATCTTGTAATATTTCCATTTTTACTTTTTAAGTACGGAACCCTAAAATTAATTAAAACATCTTTTTACCAATTTTAAAACTTCCCCTAAAAGCGGTAAAGAGTGGGCTAAAACCAAATCCAAAAACTTTTGGACATTTGGCCATATCTCAGCAGCACTTTTAAATAGAAGGGTGAAATTCAAAATAACAGTACTATTGGAAAAAAATTAAACATTTATTTCAACGATTTTAGAAAACCCCTTCTATTAAGATTAAAGGAAGTTAAATTTTTAGGTTAATCCGCCATGCCTTAGCAGTAGTTTTAGATAGAGGCATGGATTTCAGGATGATCAATCCATCACAAAAAAATATAAACATGCATGTCTATTTTGGAAATTCCTGTCTAATAAAGTTTCATGGGGTGGTCATACTTTTATGTGATTTTGGCGCACATCAGCTATAGTTTAGTCAGGAGCGAGAAAATCAGGATAACATATGTGTTAAAAAATAATTAAACACATATTAAAGCGATTTTTAAAATTCCCCTCTTTTCTAAGATAATGAGTGATAGAGACGAAACTCTTAGGTCGTTTCGCCATATTTCAGCAGTAAATTAAGATAAAGTTTGAATTTGAGAGAAACTAATCTTACCATAACAATCTTAGACATGTATTTTATCTATATTAGAAATTTCCACCTAAGTGGATTTATTGGGGTAGTCACTGATTTAGTATATCATAACAAAACTTCTAGGTAGAAGCAGGAAATTCAAGGTCACAAACCCGAAAAAACAACAGTTAAACAAAGGGTCTTAAGTAATTTTCAAACTATTTTGCCTATTATGTAGAAGACATCGACTTTGAACTGGATAATGGAAGATTATACAAATAAGACATCACTTATATTTGATTAGTTATTAATTTTTTTCATCTTTACATAATAGGTTTCGTTTGATTTAAAATTCTTGTAGAATAAACAACCCACGAAGCAGTAGATGGGTACTAGTTAAAGTATAAAATAATAACAGCACACTTACACGTAGTCTTTATGTCAATTTTTTAAAAGTCATGATTGTTAAACTATTGTAAAGTATAAGAGGTTTTAATATAGATGGAGGTTTTAATATTATGAAAATTATGAGATCTTGAAATTTAAAAGCTTTGTATCAGCATACATTTTCATCTTTCTTTTAATCACCAATAATTCTTATGAAATATCAAATAAATAAGATACATAAACAGATTCAATTATACCGCGTAATTACCATAATAATAAATTTTAAAAAACCCTCATAAAAGATAACTACCTTTCTCGTAAAATGTTCTATGATACTTATTATTTCAAGAGTCTTTAAACTGATAATTAAAAACTTTTACGATTTTTTAGTATTTTTTTAAATGCAATAACTATTTAAAAATATAATTTATGTTTTAGCATTTTACATTTCTTTAAATTATGATTTCCAATGTAACCATTAAAAACATTACAAATTAATAAAAAAGCATTTTACTGTCGTTCCTGTGCTGCAATGATGCTATTTATTAGATCATTAAAGAAGCTTTACCTCATTTTGATGTTCTTTATATAAAAAAAAAAAAACCATTAAAAAAGTTACAAAAAACTTTTTATGTATTTTCACTTTTTATTTTCGTTAACATTTTTCATTTTATAACCTTGTGACAAAAATATTCTAAAAGTTATGGTTTAGTATTAATTTTAATATCTTTCTATATAAATATATTATTGTTTAAATATCATACTATTTTCAAATGTATAAGTTTTTTACATTTTTTTTTTTCATTTTATAATCTTATGCCAAAAATATCCAAAAAGTTGTGGTTTGGTATTAATTTAAATATTACTTTATATTTGAGGTGTTAAAAGTATAAAACTCACGATATTTAGAGATTTCTTTTTTCAGAAATAGTTTTATTAATTTATAAAGATATTTAGAATAAATCATAAAAAATATGCATACAAATTTTAATTTTAAATATAAAATAAATAAATTTCTATTAGATATAAAAATATTTTTATGTTTTCACTTGAATTAGATAAAGAAATTAATAAAGTAATTTAAAACAGTTCATATAAATAATCGTCTTGATTTTTCTACTTTGTTATTCATACTAGCAAAAAAAAATTTAAAGTAAAAAAACTTGAATTATTTAATATATATATTTTTAAAAAAAGGATGGTTGCTCTATTTTGTCGCAAACATAGTTATATTCTGGTTAAAAAATATATTGGGGTATAGAAAAAAATATATCCTTCCGGAATTGATTTTTTTTTTCTAATTTCTCTCGCATTTCAATCGACTTACATTTGAGAATCTCTTTACATTGTAAGTGCAAATTTACAGATGTTTCATTTAGGTAAGGAGAATACTTCTCAGTAACATATAAAATTTTGTTGTGAGATATATATTGTATGGCTAAAGGTGACTGGCAGCTTACGATTTTAGATATGTTGTTAAATATCTAGAAAAATACAAGAGGGCTTATCCAGAAACTTTAAGTGTGTAAACACAATAGTACAGGTCATACATTTCCGCGAAGATTTTTTTTGCCCAGAAAGTCCATAGGTTACTGTCAATAAATTGAAAAAGAACGGATATATTTTAATTAATCCTGTTAAAATTAATGTAGCTAAACCATTCAAACTGTAAATTATGATTAAGTGGCTCATTGTAATAAACTGCGTTTCTTTTTGTGCGGATAGAATGTATACTCGTAAAGAAAACAAGGTTTTTATAAAAACAGTCCTAAATTTTTTCAACTTTTTTGCTTATAATTTGCAGAGTTCCTAATGCAAAATAATGTCCATTCCGAAAATATGATAAACAACATTGCACACAATACCCTGTTATCAGAATTAAAAAAGAATAAAAATTGTATGAAAAATGAGTAAGTTTACTAAATAATTTTTCACTCTGCATGCATATATGATTTCAAAATTTTATTTGCATATTATGTTAGCTAAATGTATTGAGCAACATTTGTGAAAGTCGCAAAATCATCGTTTGAAAATTTTGAAAGTGATCGTCTATAGATTAAGCACGATTAAGCAAGATTACCGTTTAATAAGTATTAAAAAATAATATAATTTGTCTGAAAAATGAACAGGTTCACTAAATAATTTTTTATTGCGCATGCGTGAACGTTATGAAAATTTCATTTGCATATTGTGTCATTTAATTATACAGAGCAACATTTTGAAAGTATCAAAAACATTGCTTCAAAATTTTGAAAGTGATCGTCGATAAAATTAGCTCAAAATCCATTGTTCACAAAATGAAGCAACAAAATGAGAGGTTGCATTTAAAATATTGACACTAATCAATGGATAAATGGATACAGTTTATCTGCTTTTTGCTTCTTTTTGGAAATAAACGATTTTGAGCTTATTCCTTCGACGATCACTTTCAGAATTTTCAAGCTATATTTTTGAGACTTTCATAAAGTTTCTCTATACATTTAGCTAACACAATATTCACATGAAATTTTGAAACCGTTCACATATACGCAATGAAAAATTATTTAGTAAACATGCTCATTGCTCAATTTTCATTATTTTTTAATTCTGATTACGGAGTATTGTGTATAGATGCTGTTTGTCATATTATCAGAAAAGAACATTATTTTACACTGGTGTCCAATTGTACCAATTGGTGTCCAACTGGTGGCAATAATTGGTAGTTAAGTAAGTAATGAAAGAAATATAAATCGAAATGTGTTGAAACTCCAGGTGTGTAAACAAAATAGTACGCGTCATATATTTTCGCGAAGAGTTTTCCCCTCAATCGAACAAGGGGCCGTCAAAAAATTGAAAAAGAACGAAGATCTTTTGGATAACACTGTCAAAACTAATGTAGCAAAAGCGTTCAAACTGCACATTATGATTAAGTGGCTTATTGTAATGTACTGTGTTTATTTTTATAAGGATAGCATGTATACTCGTAGAGAAATTAAGGTTTTTATAAAAACAGTCTTATGTTTTTTGCTTATAATTTGCAGAGTTCTTAATATAAAATAATGTTCTTTTCTGAAAATATGACAAACATCATTGTACACAACCCCTGTCATCAGAATTTAAAAATAATAAAAATTGTTTGACAAATGAGCAAGTTTAATAAATAATTTTTTACTGCGCATGCGTGAATGCTATTAAAGTTTCATTTGCATATTATGTTAGTTAAATGTATAGAGCAACTTTTGTGAAAGTCTCAAAAACATAGCTTAAAAATTCTGAAAATTATCGTTGATAGAAAGAGATCAAAATCCTTTATTCCCTAAATGAAGCAAAAAGATGAGGGGCAGAATCCATATTCCATTGTTTAGTGCCTACATAATATTGCACGTACAAATATTTTTGGATAAAACCCCTGCTTTTTTTTGCTTCCTTTAAGGAATAAGGTTTTGAGTTGATTCTATAGGCGACCATTTTCAGAATTTTCAAGCTATGTTTTTGAAACTTTTACAGAAGTTGCTCTATACATTTAGCTAACACAATATGCAAATGAGATTTTGATATCGTTGACGCATGCGCAATGAAAAATTATTTACTAAACCTACTCCTTTTTCATATAATTTTTATTATTTTAAAATTCTGATGACAGGGTATTGTGTACAATGATGTTTGTCATATTTTCAGAAAAGAATGTTACTTTATATTAAGAACTCTGCAAATCATAAGCAAAAAATTTAGGACTGTTTTTATAAAAACCTTAATTTCTCTACGAGTATACATGCTATCCTTATGAAAATAAACACAGTACATTACAATAAGCCACTTAATCATAATGTGCAGTTTGAACGCTTTTGCTACATTAGTTTTGACAGGGTTATTCAAAAGATCTTCGTTCTTTTTCAATTTGTTGACGGTCCCCTCTTCGTTTTCGGGGAAAACTCTTCGCGAAAATACATGTCGCGTACTATTTTGTTTACACACCTGGAGTTTCACTACATTTCGATTTATATTTCTTTCATTACTTACTTAATTACCTATTATGCTTAACTTTTGGACACCAGTGTATATTAAGATCTCTGCAAATTATAAGCAAAAAACTTGGTAACGTTCGGGACTGTTTTTATAAAAATATTAATTTTTCTGCATAAAAATGAACACAGTTTCTTACAATAAGCCAATTAATCATAATCTACATTTTGAACGCTTTTGCTAAATTAGTTTTCACAGAGTTATCCAAAACATAGTCGTTATTTTTAAATTTTCTGTCGGTCCCCTAATCAGTTTCGGTAAATAATCTTCACGGAATCCGTATGACCTGTACTATTATGTTTACATACTTAGAGTTTCAGGATAATTTCTCATGTATTTTTCTGGATATTTAAAAAATGTCTAAAATGGCAACTGGCTGGCCACCTTTGGACTTGTAGTCTATATCAGGTAGCGAAAAGGAAATGTAAATTTTTCTTACCAATTTCGAAATTTTACTATCGTAAGGAGAGTTAAGGAACAGAGGGGAAGATTTTCCTCTAAAAACTATATCAGGTACCAAAAAGAAAATGTAAGCACGTTATGAAAGTAAATTGATTGGTATATATTCACTGCGGGGAGCAGCAAAGAGAATAATTTTGGAAAATCCTTCTTAAAAAGTTATGATTTTAAAATTATTAACATTCCGGAAGTTTAAATTTATCCTCAGACTCGTATTGCCCCCCAAGTTTATACCAGGTTGGAAAAAATAGATGTGAAATTTTACCATCGTAAGTAGAGTACTTTTCGAGCCAAATGAAAGATTCGTAACGTTCACACGTATGATTGCTTGGGCAAATATTAATAAATAAATAAAAACTTTTGGAAATGTTGGATATTTTTAGTCTATTTCAGAAAAGAGTATCTCTCTAAATGTGTTGTGATAGAAGGTATTGTATGCTAGAATCATGTTTAATCGCAAAATTTGAATACATTAAATGTTGCATTAGTTTTAAATTGATGTCAAATTTATTATTAGAAGAAACTATGGCTGCAATATAAACCTGCCTCAGTCTTTATATACGAAACTTTCAGAAAACACCACTGAAAAGATCTAAAGACCTTATTATCAGGATACAAGTATAACCAACGCAATCCCTGAACTCAGAATATTGTCATTAAAAGTCACAGAACTAACCAGTTTTATAACAGTGTTTTAATATTTAATTTGCAATAAAACTTTCATAAAAATCCTTTATCATATTTGAAGTACTGATATGAATGATAAACGGAACTTGTTTCATTTTTATCCTTAACTTTAAAGAATAATGCCCATTAAATTAATGTCAAACAGAAGTACGAGATAGAAAAATAAGATTTTTATTTCGGACAGGATAAAAAGGTTCGTGAAAAAGATAATGATGACAATACATTTTTCGAGTTGTTTTGAAACGCTACCTATAAATTCGAAATACTTATTTGATACAACTTTTATTAAGTCAAAAATTAATTCTGAATTCAATTTCATAAATTATTCATGTATTTTAGTGATAAAATGTTTGCATTATAAATACGTAAATTTCTTACTTAATATTTTCTTAAATTGCCATTATAAAACCACAGACATTAAAATAAAATTATTTCTTAAGATTATATATTTTTTCATTACTCGAAAAAAGATCTTTATTATATATATATTTTTTTTTTTCGCCAGCAACTTCCATTCACTTTATGAAAAGATTATGTTATTCCATTACCTCTTTATTCTAACATTTATAACAAGAAAAAAGTATATTCCTATAACTGTAATCGTTTCCAAGTATACTAATCTTTTAGATAATACATATCTCCTGAATTTGACCAGTTTTAGCTTATAGAATTCAATAATTATCAAAACAAGCTCTGAAATTTAGACCCTTATTTTTATTGGCTGGATCCAGCTAAAAATCAGTCATTTTTATGAATGTGGAATTGTAATAAATATTTTAAATTGAGATTTCTTTGAAATAATTTGTTGTGTTTTTGATGAATTAGTAAATAGTTTATATATATACTTCATTTCATTTTCAAAGAAAGACTATTTTATCTTCTATAGATTGTTGAAAATTAAAATAATGCTGTCTTATTAATAACAATTTAAGTTTTAAGCATTAAAAAAATCATTTTATTGCATGGATATTTCTTTAGTATGGGTATTTTTTCCTATTACCTTATATATAATTTTATTATTTATTTATATGCAATACAGAATTTACAACTGGATAAAATGAATAATTTTAAATAATGATGGTTGTGATATTCGTAATTAATGTTCACATTTAAGTTGAAAGATTGTTTGCAAATAAAGGCATTTTATTAAAATATCAGTTAATTCCTACTTTATTTTTAAGCTCTCATTATGTAAAAAATTAATTTCACTTCTGAATTTATACAGAAATATTATAATTCTATTTTCTAAAATCAAATTTGAAATCGAAATTGCACCATATTCAAACGTTATACAATTTATGAAATGGTCATTTCAATGATTGTAATCGGTTATCTGCATATCAAATTGTACACTCGCTTACGACACGTAAGAGTATTTGAATTTCCCGTAACGTATAGTGTATTTTCAATTATTTCACTCATTTCAGAGTTATATGAATATTTCTTAAAGTACAAGTTACAAAAAATACTGTGCATGTACAATATAATTATACTGACGACCAAATATAAATGCAGAATCTTGCTTTCAAATTTAATTGAATCATGCACTAATGTACATTTTAATCTTTTTTAGCAGTATCTTTTAATTTCAAAAGAAATGTGTCAAACACATAAGATAACAGATAATCCAGAAAAATTCGAATTTTTCATGAATACATAATGAGCATGAGATTTTGCATAAGGAAAGTTGACTTTTAACAGCCAGTTTTTTATACGCTGATGTGGAATAATTAAGGACGAGATGGTTTATACAATGTATCGTCTTGTAGAAGGTTTACACATCGGCCAAAATCATACCAAAATATCTTCAAGATGTGAAAATGCGGGAGTTGTGATCAAAACAATTTAAATAAAGAATCAAAATTATCTAAAAAAACTTTATTAAAAAAGATCTCTCGGACCTCAACTACAGAAAAGACAGAAATGTCTATCAGTCAGGCACTGGAAGGAGCTTTTTAGTCTCTAATTCGGAATATATCACTCCTGACTTCGATACAAGATTTACAAAATCTGTCCATACTGAGGACGAAGAGGTCAAGGAATTGTAGAGTCCTGTATTCTTCTTGTAATTTTAGCTGTAGCTGCGGAATCGTTGCTGCTGGGTTGCCCATTTGGCCTTTTCTTTCAATTTAAAATTTCGAATTACATCAGAAATTCTGATAGAAGAAGCTGTTCTATGGGGTTGAGGTCTGGGGCCCATGGAGGTCATTCTATCTGTTGAATATCTTCAGTACGCGACAGACGCTTTACCATTTGGTGAAGAAGTTGTCGTTCAAAAAGGGAAAATCGAGCCGATAGCATTTTAAACAGACGCACGTTAGCAAAAGATCATCGGATCATTAATGAACACCTGTGACTGAATCTCGTTGGAAGATATAAATGTTCATATTGCTACCAAGAATCATACAGCTCCAAAAGGTAACTACGCTATGGGCGACCCAAAACTTCTGCCACTCTTGTCACACTTTGACGTTCTTCTTACCTCCCAATAATGCAGTTTCGATATAGTCATTCAGATGTCATCTCCTCGATTGCTTTTTGGCCATATCATACATCAGTTTTAACAAATCGTCGTTAAAATCATTGTACACCCAGGCACTTACTACCGCATCGGCGAATCGGAACATTGCCCATGTGCCTCAGACCTTAAAGGCCCCCGAAATCCATACATTAAATTATAAAAAATTACCTTCTTTTGCAAATTCTAACTCTTCCATATGCTGAAATTGTTAAAACCATCTTAGAGTAATGTAACAAATCACTAAAGTTACATAAAATAATTTTGTTCTGTACTCAGGACAAATGGGGCATACTTTTATGAATTAACATAATAATTTAAAATTGGCGGAGCTAAGAATTCCCTTCTATTTATATTCTAAGTGCGAAAATATGCTTATGCATTACACATACACATATAAATGACCGTCAGTTCTATTTGAATAATGTTGAAATGATTCAAAAAGGAACCCCCTAATTTATCTTTTCCCAGCACACTAATTAGAAATAATCGGGGCCTATGTACCTCATGCAATAGAAATGCTTGATATGCTGAGTGTCAACCACTTCAGTGCTTGAGTGCTCTTTATATCCTTCCGAATATCCTTTCCGAATAAAGCACACTTTTCCATTATTTTGCTGTGAAGCATATTTCTTTCTTTTTGTCTGTATAATCATAATTTATATAATATAAAATTCTTAACTGATAAAAGCGTGTTATTTGAAAAGTTGGTTACATTCTTTATTTTTTGTTTATATTCTTTATCTTATTTTCTTGCACAGCATAACTGGTTGCTTGTTTATCCTTTCTTTCAGAAATTTTGCGTGATGTTAGAACATTTTCCACATTTTATTGCATGATTTTTTTTCTCAAAATTATAACCGGCAAATCAGATTTAACTAGGACGGAATACATACCGTCCAACCAATTTTTAGTCTCATATGCAGGGTATACCCTGTATCCACTACATGGCCATTGATGACCGTTCACTTGCGATTTAATACATTTTGTTAAATACCTAGAAAAATACATGAGGAATTATCCGGAAACTCCAAGTGTATAAATATAATAGTGCAAGTCATACATTTCCGCTCCGAAACACCATAGGGTACCATCAACAAATTAAAACAGAATGAATATCTTTTGGATAAACCTGTCAAAATTAATCTAGCAAAAGCGCTCAAACTGTAGATTATGATTAAGTGGCTTATTGTAATAAAGTGTGTTTTTTTATGCAGAAAAATTGAGATTTTTATAAAAACAGTCCCAAATGTTTCCTAGATGTTTGCTTATAATTTGCAGAGTTATATTTTTTTCTGAAAATATGACAAACAAGATTGCACACAATACCCAGTTATCAGAAATAGAAAATATTAAAAATTGTATGAAAAATAAGTTGGTTTACTAAATAATTTTTCCCTGCGCATGCGTTAAGGATATCAAAATTTCATTTGTATATTATGTTATATAATTGTATAGAGTAACTTTTGTGAAAGTCAAAAAATCATACCTTGAAAATTCTGAAAATAATCGACAATAGAATAAATTGAAAATCTGTTATTCCTAAAATGAAGCAAAAATAAGAGGGTTTGCATCTATATATTCATTGATTAGTGTCAATATTGAATACACAATATGGGACGTACTACTATTGGATAAAAACCCTCATTTTTTGCTTCATTTCGCGAATTACTGATTTTGCGCTTAATCTACAGACAATCACTTTCAGAATTTTCAAACTATGATTTTGCGACTTTCACAAATGTTTTTCAATACATTTAGCTAACATAATATGCAAATAAAATTTTGATATCGTTGATGCATGCGCAGTGAAAAATTATTTAGTAAACCCTCTCATTTATCATACAATTTTTATTATTTTTTAATTCTGATTACAAGGTATTGTATGCAATATTGTTTGTCATATTTTCAGAAAAGAATGATACTTTATATTAAGAACTCTGTAAATTATAAGCAAAAATCTTGGAAAAATTTGGGACTGTTTTTATAAAAACATTAATTTTTCTAGGAGTATACATGCCATCGACATAAAAATGAAGAGAGTTTATTACAGTAAGCCACTTAATCATAATCTACAGTTTAAACGCTTTTGCCACATTAGTTTTGACAGGGTTATCCAAAGGATATTCATACATTTTTAATTTGTTGACGGTCCCCTTTGGAATTTCGGGGAAAAATCTTCACGGAAATTAATGACTATTTCTATTATATTTACACATTTAGAGTTTGAAGATAATTTCTCATGTATTTTTCTAGCTATGTAGAAAATGTCTAAAATCGCAAGCGTACGGTAATCTTTAGCCATATAGTGTATTCCATATATGCGTTTTCCCTACTGCATCAGTGAAAGGTCTGATTGTGTTTTCCTTCTGTTCCTTTGCTTTGTTCGGATTTTATGCTAATTTATTTAGTTCGTCTCTAATTTTCACCACCAGAAATAAATATGAATTTAAAGATAGGATAAGCTCTTTCTACTTATGCTTGTCTCAATGAATTAATTAAGATATCTGAATGTTACACAGTTTAATTAAAAGATATTTGTAAAATTAATTAAACTGCCAAATAGATAAATTTCATTCTCCTTATTTCAAATCTGATATGCTGATGTCTTGAAATAATTAAATGTTTAATTATATTTCTATTGAATCTGTCACCATAGCTAATATTAATATTATCTTTAATGATTTAAATTCTGACACATGCAATACACGATATTTTATCTCGGTGAGTTTAGAAGATATATAATAAAATTAGATAGTACACTGAAAAACAAAACGTTAAGTCTGCAGTAAAATTAGATGTAATAAAAACATTTATGTCTAATTTTACCACAATTTTCATTTCAAAAAATGCGGGCAAAATTGCTGCACCGTAAATTAGACGAATTTTTATTACAGTGTACAAAATTTATGTTTAATTCGAATGGATTTTTAAAATACAGCTAATTATAATGCTTTTCCAAATTTGACATAAAAATATGTCAATCGAATAAGTGTGATTTTAACCACCTAAACAAACTATTTACAGCTAATTTAATGAATTTCATCGTAAACACTGAAAAAAACCGTTAATTTTATGGCAAAAACTGCTGATAGCAATGTTGCCAGTAGTTTTTGCCGTAAAAACGCAGTAAGATTAAATGTAATAAAAATATACATCAAACTTGACTGCAACTTTTATGGCAAAAACTGCTAGAAAATTGCCGAGATTGGCTAGATTGGTGCCGTAATTTGAACAGATTTTTTTTTTTTTTTTTTTTACAGTGAATGCATAGGTCTGATTGATGAATTTTATACAGGTTGCCCAAAAAGAATTCATGTGAATCCAAAAATCCCAAGGACCAAAATACTATTTCATAGAAAATTACTACATACCCCACAAACGCTCGACTTAAGGCCATAAGCTGGTTTCGTCGCGGCCAAAAGGAGTTAAGGCCATTTGTACAAAAACAATGCTGTACCGCAAGTGAGCCGGCGCTAATTGCGGCAGCTATCGGCGAGCCGTTAACGGCTCGGCGATGAAAGAACTGTTGCATTTATTTTGCTGGTAAACTCTTAAAGGTCGGTTTCGGGCAAAAAAGTAATGGCCCTCCAACATCTAGAAAGCAGAGGGCTAATATAAACTGACCAGCATTTCCATTTTAAAAGAGAAAATGTATACATTTTTGGTCTTTATTTTTTTTTTCAAAAATTATTTTAAATCTGGGTTTTATCAAGCATATGCATACTTTACGAGATTTATATTTAAAACAATAAAAAAGATGACATATTTTATTTAGTTTGAAAATATTTTTATAAAAAATAAAATTGTCTCCAAAATGTATACAGAATTCCAAGTTTTTTCTTCACCGGCACACTTTTACATTCATTATTCATAAAAAAGAGTTGAAAAAAATGAATAAATATTTAAAATATAGTAAAATAATTTAAAATAACTATTAAAACAGACAAACGCTTTTAGATTGTGCCTAAAGCAGTCCATTTCCACCCCCCCTCCTCCCCATTACTCAGTCGTGCAAAATTTTCGCATACATGCATAAAATCTTTTTAGTTGTACATGCATAATATATTTCTAAAATTGTCGATTTCAGTATCTCTAAAATTGGCTTAAAAATACAATTAGGTTAACATTTTTTTTCTAGGAAAGATCATTCTAAAATATAAAAAATGTTGTTATCAGAAAAAAAAGAAAGAATGTATTTTGATTAATTTGCATCTGCAAATGCGGAAACAAGGGAGAGGTTATAGTGCTAATAATTCTCCCTATGTTTCTGTAGAACAATACATTTAAAAAAAATTGTTTATTTTGTATCAAAAATGTTTTGATATTTCAATGCTTAAACATATGCTTTTGATACATTTTGTTATATCCACAGGTTTGAAACTATTAAACTCGAAAAAAGTTTATTCTATGTCTATAGATTCACAGGAACTTGAAAATCTTTCAACTTTATACTAATTTCCGTCTAATATGGTATATGGAGTCCGCCATACAGAGAGTATATACTGTATTTGTATTGTTACATTTATTTTGTTAAAAAATAATGATTTCTTAAGAATATAACTGTGAATTCAAACAAAAGATTTGTTTTATTAAATTGTGATTTTTAAAAGACATTTTCGTTTTCGTTAAAAGATATTTTCGTTCCCCCTCCCCCTTTCCTCAGCAGATGATGAAATTTTATAAAAGCTTTTTTAACTTTCAAAAACAGAGAAAAAAAAATTCTTGTAACAAAAAAATAAGTTTGAAAAAGATATTAATGAAGACAAGTTTTTATTATTATTATTATTATTATTATTTAATCTATAATTATATATTTTGTTAAATAATAACAAGTAAAAATATCCCCCTAAAACATTTTCTTTTTCACAGTATATCCACTAAAAAACATTTGGCGATTAGAGGAAGTAGAGAAGGGTGCTCAAGGTCACTATTGCCTGGGGGGGGGGATTTCTTGGAATTTAAGTGGGGTTCGCTAGTGAAACTGGACAGGGATTTGAAGCTTTCAATTTTGCATTATCATTCTTCTTTCCACTGTCGTTGTAGTATGCAGTTGGCAGGCATATAACGCAAGCAGAAATTCTCCAAACAAAATTATCCAGATTAATATAGTATGTGTTACCTAGTATTATATGTTTATTCATTAAAATTTTAATAGATTAGAATCTGAGTTTATTTTTGCATCATTGTTTTTAACATTAAATCGTTGTAGAGTATTGTAATATAAATCTATGTGAAATTTTTACCAAACGTAGAATATTTACTTATGTTATTTCTAGTGCAAAGCATGTGATTAAGAAATATCGCAAAAATGTGATAATTTTAATTTAATTAAAGTTTTTTCTTATTGTTGAATCATTTCGAAGTAATTATTTTCACTTTGCGACCATGTACACGTATACTATAAAAAATATTGTGAAGTCTTGAATAGTTTATTATACGTAAAGTTTATCCTTATTTTAATAGGTAAAACATACATTTTTTTTCACACGTGAGTTTAAATTAGTAATACAGGGCATATGTTTAAAAAATACCACAAAAGCTTGATAATCTTAATTTAAATAAAATTTATTCTTATTGTTGTTACCGTATTTTTTAGAATAATGATTGGTATTTTGGTATCGTGCATGGTTAATATTAGATAATATTTAATATAGATTGCCTTTATCATATTAATATTTTTGTAAATTAAAAAATATTGAGCTTATTATTTTTTTCTTTTTTCTCAGAATTTAGAATTTTCTCGTCGTTTGACAGTATTGTATGTTATTTTCCGATCATGTCATAAAAATATTGTGAAAGCTTAGTAGTTTAAATTTATTTTTATTGTTAAAAAAATCGATAAAATTTTTTTGCATTATTTAATACCCGTAAAATTTAGACTAGCATAGAAATTTTTATTCATTAAACAATAGGATAAAGTTAAAAACAGAAAAAAATTTAATTCAATAAAATTGTGTAAAATCGTTAAAATAATGATGACTTTAAAATTACTGCAAAGATTGAAAAGATTAAACTACGTTTGTGAGGTATTGACTATTGGTGTAATATTTGAATACTGTTGCTACTTTACTCAAGCGAAAACACCTCCTTGCTAATGTTCATCCTATGGAAGCAAAAAATTAAAATATCTCTTTTGCATTTCAATAATATGTACCATAATTTTCGGCATGTAATCCGCGGATAAAACAATTCTGTTTTGACCGAGAAATTTTATTTAGTAAATGAAGCTAAATGTTTACTGTTATCCAATAAATTAAAGTTTATTTAAAATATTTCTGAGTCGAAAAGTGATTGTTTGATTAGGGAATTATACACCGAGAATTACGGTTTGTATATATATATATATATATATGTATATTGCATTGGATTGCTGATGTTGATTTCTGAAAAGAGCTCGTTTAGATTTCCAAATTTGTTACTTTGTTCATAGTTTTTTTTTTTTTTTTTTTTTTTTTTTTTATTAGGATATTATATTTTTCAAAAGCAAAACATACTAAAAATAAAAAACTGTAAAGAAGAAAAAATTGTAAAGATCTACCTCAGTTATCCAGTGCAAGAAAAAATATTAAAATTCAACTTAGAACGAAATATTTACCCCCCCGTCCCAACCTTATTATTAACATTAACATGTGTGTGTTTTCGTGTGAGTAAAGTTTTTTCTTAAGCTCTGAAAGAAAAACCTAAATGTGAAATTTAAAAATATTTAAATGATGCAAATATAACGATTGTTTCTCAGATTATAATTTAATAAAGTTTTAATAAATTAGCATATACTGGTAACACGCTTACCAATAAATGTAAAAATCACATTCAATGAAAGAAAAATATATATATTTACAAATACATGAAATTTAAATGTAGTACACATAACAGATCACACTAAGGTTACATAAATTGTTTAGGGGTAAATTCAAAGTTTGGTCTATGAAAAATTCTTGTTACAAAATTACTTAAATGATGAACTGTTTTTTCCTGAAAAACAATATGTTAATAATCCTTTAGTAATTTTTTCAAAATGTACATAAAAAATTTATTTACCTTGAACTTTTTTCAAACACAATGCTTGATATATTTTGAATTAAATAAATAATTTATTCTTATCAATTAATACTTTTAAAATGTACAATAATTTATATAATTTTAAAATTATGTAAATTGTTCAGACATAGATTCAAAATTTGATCTATAAAAAATATTTCCTGGAAGATTTTTTATATGAGAAATGTTTTTGCATGAAAAACAATACATTAATAATTAATATATTAATTATTATATTAATAATTCAATTTTTCAAAAGAATTGTGAACTTACTATTTTTAAACTTTCTAAAATTTAAAATCTAATTCGTAGCATAGCGAAATTATTAATTAGTTTATTTTTTTCAATTAATACTTTTAAAATGTGTATGAAATGCAACTATTTAGAAATGGCATTACCTATAAATTTTTAAATTACATAATTGGAAAAAAATAAAATTAATAAATTCACTTTGTCAAGTAATGGTTTTGGAAATTTTTCAAAAAAGTTTAAAAATAAATAAATTTATAATTCTTTAGAAAAAATTATGTAAATAATTATTAATATATTGTTTTCATGCAAAAACACTTATCTTCTAAACAATCTTCCGAGAAATATTGTTTATAGACCAAATTTGGAATTTATGCTTAATGGGATGAAACTGGCAGGCTTTTGGCTAGTTAAATTTTAAAATACACCATAAAAGGCCTTTTTATGGGCAGCTTTTGGCTAAATTTAATTCTTACAAACATAAATGGCTGGGCTGGGCCGAACTTCTGGCCAACCTTTATTGTTAATGGCCCTTAAAAGAATAACTGTGGCCAGTTTGAGGCTGTCTGATGTTTATTGTAAAACATTAATGGCGCATTTGTGGGCATGACCTTGTGTCCACATTCTGGCCGGCGTGACAGTTTTTTGATGGAGCCGTTACGGCCAAAGATGGCGGGCCGTTATCAAACACTTCGGGCTAACGTTAACATGCCACGAATGGCCCACAAGTTATGTGTTTGTTGGGTATCTACTACTTGTAGCATTTAATAAAATTGAGAAAGTGCATTCAGTTTTCTATTATTATTTTAAATTAGAAAAAGTATGTGCCTCTTGTTCCATTAAATTAAACACAAACTGAAACGTATGCTCGTGTTAAATCCTGACAAATTTGACAAAATGAAAGTTTACAAAATGTTCAACTATGGTGCTCCAAAACATGCCTGTTTCATTGTAAGAGTGTAAACATTCTCAACCTGAAAATTTAAAAGCTAACGAATGTATCAAATATTTGAACATATCAAAATGAATAGAGTTTGAGAAAAGTTTTTCATGTACGAATTCTTTGCAGAACCAACTTTTTTATATTGTCTATAACAGTGATGCACAACCTTTTTACCAGAAAATCGTTTCCAACAGAATATTTGAAAAGTGTAGTCTCTTTTCTTTTATAGCAAAGTTTCTGTCATTATTATAAGGAAAATAATTCTGCATAAAAATAGTGGTATCACTGTGGCCCGCTGGCCACAGGTTGTTCACCCCTGGTCTATAAATTCAACCGTTCTAGAAGTATCGATGGAGCTTCCGTGGCTGAGTAGTAAAGACACCACGCCGCTAACCGCTTGAGAACGTAGGAGACTTGTGTGTTCGACTTCCCTACCTCAGTTGTACTTTCTTTGTGAAATTCCCGGCTGTAATTCTCTATTATTATAAATTTCATTGTGCTATTTAGTCCTTGTTTATTGACGGTGACTTATAAGCAGGCTTTTATGTCCCGCATACAGGTCAGATGTATGTGTGCAATTAATAAGTCTCGATTTGGTTGAACATTGCACAATTTATGATAATTTCTGTACAAGAATGTTTTTCCTAGTAAAATCTTTTTTCCCCTAAGTCGAACTGCAATGATAAAATGCATAATACTCATTTTTCAATATCATAGTATTGTGAGTCCGTACATTTCAAAGTATTCATTACTTGAAGCAATACAAATTTGATATACCTGAATACATATATATTTTTAGCCGGATTGAAATTCATTCTTTCTTTTTAGGTGCGTTCGTAATTATGTAAATACTTATCACCTATAGTTGTCGTTCATTCCGACCTTTCGTCCGCATATAATAACGCAAAAACTACCCAACCGAATTGTTTGAAATTTAAAATATATAATCATTGCATAATTTTGTCGAGACATTTCAAATTTTATGAATATCGAATACAGAGATCAATTACAGAGAATATCAAAAGCATTCCGATACATTACTGTCAATGGGAAAAAAAGTTTCAAATGCATTTTAAAAGTGTTACACTTATTCGAACATAATAAAATCTATGAAGTACATATTATAACATACATTTTGCACAATCTGTGGTGCAAAGAACATTTTTTATTGATTTACAAGGCCACAAAAAGTCTTCCATTACATAAGGAAAAAGGGAGAACATTGTTTGGAGCGCGTTTTAATTGCAATTAACTGTTTGTGATTTTATGATATTGATATACGTTGCTGAGGAATACTGTATTAAAGTTATTTTCTGTATAAAAGAAAGGCATCAGGTACACAAGAAAGATTTTGGCTACTTTACTGCATACGAAGTACTGTTTAGTATTACATTAAGATATGAGTAATTTTAGCTGCATCCGTAATTATATAAATAGCTAGCACCTTTATCCGTTGTTCAGTCTGTCAGTCCGTCTGTCTGCCCGCATATAACAAAGCAAAAACTACCCAATCAAATCTCACGCTATTTAACATATGTAATTTTAGCGTAATTTTGTCGAGTCATTTTAAATTTTATGAGAGTCGGATGCATAGGTTAACTAGAGGGACAATCAAAAGTACTCCATTACATTAAAATCAATAGGAAAAAATAATTTCAAGTATATTTTAATGATGTTAAACTCTGTAATAGAATTTGATAGAATGTAATAGAATTAACATGAATCTATGAAATATATGCTAAAATATATATTCTGTACAGTCTGTGATTCAAAGGATATTTATCATTAAATTACAGGCCAACACAAAAATAGTCTACTACATAATACTACGGGGAAACATTCTTTGGGACGTGTTTTAATTATATCAAACTATTTAACATTTTATGAATATGATATACGTTGTTGAGGTGTAACAAAAGTTACTTCCTGTATATTTAGAGGAACACAAAAAGATTTCGACCACTATACTATATCCGAAGTACTGTCTACTAAGATAGATCTGAATATTTTTTAAAACTTCGTTATCGTATGAACGCATCATTTGTTACGCTTCACCTGAAATTTCCAACTTTTTTTATTTCTTCACTTTTTAAAGAATGTATCTTTGAAGTTTACAAAAGCATGTTTATGTGATACGAATTTCTCAATAGGATATCCGTTTTAAAAGTTTATTAAATGCAGAGGAAAATGTTTCGATACTAAATAGAAATATTTAAAAAACATTGAATCGTAGTTTTTCAATAGGAAGATTAAGTTTAAATAGGTGGAGTTCATCAAATCTATAAAAAATGTCATTTACTTTTAAAAAGTAAAAATTCAATGTTTGATTTTGTTGTTCAATTCTAGCAATAAATATATATTGAGAAATAAGTAAGTCTTAAAATTTTATGACACAATTTGTATTGTATTTTAAACAATAGTGAAGTTACTTCCTTAGATTTTTAGTCCCCTGCCCATAATTATTTTGGGAGAAATAGCCTTTTTAAATCAGCATTCAGATATGAATACTATATGCTAAAATGAATAATTGTAAATTTGTATATTTATTGGGTTGCACAGTTTTCAATAATGCATTTTTATAAGAAAAATAACGTTTTGAAGATAGTTTTTTTTCTCTTTTTACATAAATGGCATATTAATAAATAAAAAACATCTTCTACCTCTGGAGTTATAAAAACCATCACGCATAAATGGCTGCTGAGCCTAAAATTTGTTATTAAAAAATAACTTATTTTTCCAAAAATAATACTTTTTAACATTAAATAAATTTTCAATTTTGTTTTCATAATATTATACTTTTAGTTAAATTATTTTACATACTTAATATACATTTATTTTGAGCATGTTTTGTTTTCTGTTGATTTATTCCATTTCTTCCGGTTTTTTCCAGTTTTTTCCACTGTCCTGGAGGAAATCCAACCCCCCGTGTAACTTACAGCTTTAAATCTTTTGGCTGAAATGAAAAAATTACTATTGTAGTAATTTGAAATTTTTATTCAATATTACTGTATCACTTTCAAAACACAAAAAAAAGAAAAAATTACAAATGAATTTGATAAGTTTTGAACAAAATAGAAGAGTTTTTTATATTTTTTATGACATTTTAAAATTATTGATGATAACATATTATCTAACATCTTATTTTATTGGAAATTATTGTTATCTACTAAGAAAACCTTTTGCAAAAGTCCTTTGTATCATGAGTTAAGTTACATGAAAATAAATAAATAAATAAATACTTGTTATAATACATGCAAATTAGTAAGATTATAATCTCTACTAGTACAAGTTTAAATATTTCTGACATTTATTCAGAAAAAACTTTTTCATAATTTTCCGCCCCGACTGAATTAATTACTTCATATATGTATCTAAGTGTGCCTAAGAAATATATCATTATCAAAATAAACTTATACTCTTTTTACGTAAATAAAAAATTCCTCGCATTTCTAAATTCTTTTTTGCCATATATTTTCCCCTTTCATGCGTAAAAAATAGTAGGGGAAAATACTATAAAAAAAAGAAAGGCGCATACAGCATTTTCAAAGGACCGAGTCCTTACAAATTTAATGTAATTTTTTTTTTTTTTTTTTTTTTTTTTTTTTTTTTTTGGCTTTGGAGTCTTACCGATAAAACTGGAAAAGAAAAACACAAAAGTTTTTTTTTCATAGACAAAGATAGAAAAAAACTTTTGGAAAGTACAAATGATTCCATAATGTTAGCTTAAAGAAAACTGTTTTGTTAACAAACCTAACTTTTGCAGAAACTTGCTAATACAAGGAATGATAAATTTTCTGTTTCAGCATTTACCTGTCGGCAATTTTGTTGATACGATCTTAATGTGTAAAGCATAAACATGTTACTTTTCTTTGGACGTTTTTGTTCGTATAAGTTAGAAAATGGTTGGCTGTAAATCCATTTTTTTCTAAATTGTAATATTGATTTTTTTTCACTCACTATAATATTCTTAAAATAAACTATAATTTTCTTATATAAAACATATAAAATATTTTTTATTAAATTTATAACTGACGGTCAGGTTAAATATATGACTGTTACATATAAGATATTTGGATAACACTGCACTAACTCTGGAGAACGAAAATCTTTATCTTAAGTATATTAAAGCTACCTGTACATGGACAAGTCATAGTTCTCAAGAAAAGTAAATAATAAAGTATAATAGTAATAAATATAAAGTAATCTGTAAATCAGTGGATTTACGCTCGGCAAACTTAAGGTATAATTCATATATTCATTATTAAATAATATAATATATTAAAATCATGCGAGTTTCAAGATACCGCATTTTAAGGCAATCAGAATGATGATTGCACATTTTCATATTTGTCACATGGATAACGTTCCTTTTTAGTTTATACCTTCTTCATGAGTGTTTTCGAACTCTATTTAGTCTTTAAAACTGAAGCTAGAAGTCGAATACGTGAAAGAAGAATTTTTAATTATTTTGAATATTTAATGTTTTTTTTTTCGAATGGTATATTATTTTTGTTTCTTCAACAAACGTAATTAAAAAAATTTGAGTTATTCATTTTTTTGCATAAAACACAAACGTTACATGCGTAAACTTAAAAAAAAATTCTGAAAATGTTGTTTTTTGAACTTTGACATACCTTTTTATAAAAAGTATTTACCAGAAACTAAACTAACTAGTATTGTTTACAAAATTTGCGAAAATGCAAGTATTTTGTTATTTTAAAGTATTTTATACTCAGATTTAATAAAAATTAATCAGTAAATATCTTTTTATAAAATATACTTCTCCATGTTAGGAGTTAAACATATAATGTATAAAAAAAATTTCAAGTAAATATCCTTGGTAATTCACTCGAAATGGTACATTATATTTACATGACATGTGACGTTATACTTTCTTCGTCCAAATGATTCTGAAAAATTATACGTTGTGGAGGATTTTTTTTTCTTTTGCCGCATTTCATTGCTTTTGTCAGCAAAGATTTTTGTCCTGCAAAAATTGTACGCTGGTATCAAAACACTTTGTATATTATTAAAGTAAAAATAAGTTAAAAAGCATGTTTAGCCGCAGACAACGAAGTAAATTTCTCGTAATGCTTGATTATTCCTTCTAGTAATTTGTTTGTGATTGTAAATGATGCCTTACCCATTGAAATTATTATTTCATTTAATTTACAAACACAATATATATATATATATATATATATATATATATATATATATATATATTAATAATAAAAGTTTTTCACCTTAATACTAAGTTAATTATTTCCAAATTCTCTTTTCAATATTGAACTTTTTCCTTTCTTTTTATAGCATCTTAAAATAATATTTTTAATTCCATACCTTCAATCAAGTCTTTTTTCTTGTATTTTATTCTAAAAAACATTCATCTTTCAAAACAATTACTATTAATATTATTAAATAATTCCATAACTTAGATCCATTCTGTATCTTTTGCATAATATCTATTTATTTCTTTTCTCTCAAATTGTTCGATTTCGACGAACTGACGAATATTCGACGAATATAACTACGAATATAGCTGCTGGCAACGAATATAAGTGCGAAGGTATAATTTCTTGATTATAACCAAATAATACGTCCTTTTATAAATAATTGCTTTTGTTCCATGTGATCAGTGTGAAATAACCTTTTGAATTATTTGTTTAAAAAAAAATAAGTCATGCAGATCGGATGTTAGAAACAATTACTGAAATGGTATAATTCAAAGCAGAGTAGCCACACAGAGATGGATCATGATGGTCGGATGGTTACTTTTCCCAAAAGCAAATTGCAATACATTGATAATAACATTCTACTATTCATAAGTATGTTCTTTAAAAAGTAAAAGACACTTTAGAGTATTATCTGCTGGCGAGAAAGTCTTACTTTGAACATTTGTACTATGCATCTTTGAGGGAGGCACTCGTGTTCCTCAATTTGCCGAACTGATATTCATTATTGTTTACATTATCATAAAACGGTTTCGAATATAAAGTATTATTAAAACGAAATACTTATTTATAATGGGTGATACTTTAGCTTATGTATATGCTTTCGCCATAGGAAAAGGTCATATCATCATCTATTATAGCAACGAACTACATAATCATTCATAGGTAATGGTCTTAAGCATTTTCAGTAACCTTAATTGACGTAAAATTAAAATTATTATACTAAATTTAGATAAGAAAGATAAATACAGGGTGTTTCGCTACCAGACCGACAAACTTTGAGAGATGATTAGTAGACATGAAGACAAACATTATTAAATAAAAAGCCATGGGGCGCAAACGTCTTCCGTAGGAGCTAGGGGCCATTAAAGTTTAAAATCGAAAACTTCAAACGATAAAAAACGGAAAAAAAGGTGGATTTGTTTGCGGCTTTCGCTGAAATCATTTTTTACATCATGAGTTGTTTGTAAAATTTTTTTAAAAATTACGTTCAAAAATGTCGATAGAGGGCACTTTACCCTTATTTTGTGCACGAGATTGAAATTATTTTAAAGTTTAGACTTTGACTTAAATTTTAAGCCCAAAATCGGAAACATTTTTATCGGGTTACTAGCGAAAACTGAACGGTGGACAGAGGAGGGGAATTTGAACGCTCATAAACATTTGACAAACCAATCGATTTTGTTGCGGTTTGCGTGCAGGTCATTCCCTTGGCAATTATTTTATTTAAAATGACCTACAGCGTCGGTGTCAACATTTTTTATAGATGCCGCTTCCGACACATCTCCGAAATTTCAATGGCATTACTCCTAGGTGTTTTACTACTATACCAATATACTACCAGGATGTGTTAGGGATGCAAAGACGACACGGAATCATATTATAATGCAACGTGGTAATTGCCTTTTTTACGAGTGAGGGTTAAAAGAAGCAGAGAAAAAAGAAACTTGATATTTCTACAACACGTTCTGTCGGAACTTCTGGTAAAAGCACATATTCCTCTTTCGTTGCGCCACTCTATAGCATCATGGGGTTCCTCCACATTTTACTAGCGATGTTCGCAGACACCTCAACGTAACATATATGGATAGCGGTGGATAGGTAGTTGTGGCCCAGTTTGTTGGCCTGCCAGATCGCCGCATCTACTTCATTATATCAATTACTTTTGGTTACCTACCTTTATTTTATTACTGTATAATTGTTCTGTATTTTTAAAAATAGCCATGCTGGGTGGGACTAGTTGAGCTCAAACCGATTGGTAGCCCCCCCACCTAGCTCAATCTGAATCTGTATGGATTTCTTCTGCTGGGGTAAAAAAAAAGTTAAAATTGATATGAGATTCCCGTACCGTCAGTGGAAGACCTCTCAGCTCAAATTTCTGTAGCTGCCAGAAAGCTATCCGAGATACCAGGAATCTTTGAAAGCGTGAGGAATTGCATGCGAAGCTGCTGTCAAGCATGCCCAATTACTTCTGTGCGTAATTTCGGACATCTTTTGTAGTAAAACCCTTAACTAAATTGTTTTCTGTCACATTAACTTGTAGCTGTTTCACTAACTGCTTCACTAACTTCTCTGCTTCTTTTAACCACAACTCGCTTAAAAGGCATTTTCAACGTTACATTGATATGTGATTCCGAGTCGCTTTTCATCCCTAACTCTTCCTGGAAGTATGTTGGTTTGGTAGTAAACAACCCAGGAGTAATGCCATTGAAATGTCGGAGATGTGTCGGAAGCGCCCTCTATAAAAAATGGAGACACAAGAGCTGTAAGTCATTTTGAATAAAATGATTAACATGGGAATGACCTACACGTAAACCGCAACAATATCGATCAGTTGGTATAATGTTTATGGGTGTTTAAAGTTCCCCCCTCTGTTCACAGTTCAATTTTCACTAGTTACCCGATCCTAATGTTTCGTATTTTGGGATTAAATTTTAAGTTAAAATCAAAAATTTAGAATAATTTCAACCCCGTGAACAAAATAAGGGTAAAAAGTAGTTGTTTGTTACTCTAAAGTCTAAAGCGCCCTCTATTGACAATTTTTGAACGTAATCTTTAAAAAATTTTTACAAACAAATCGTGATATAAAGAGTGATTTTAGCGAAAACCGCAAACGAATCCGCCTTTTTTTTCCGTTTTTTATAATCGTTTGAAGTTTTGGACCTTAAACTTTAATGGCCCCTAGCTCCTACGGAAGACGTTTGCGCCCTATGGTTTCCTATTTAATAATGTTTGTCCTACTATCACCCCTCAAAGTTTGTCGGTCTGGTAGCAAAACACCCTGTATATAGATAGATCGATATCTATATAGACGTGTCCGTATACATGTGTTAACAGATAAAATATATTTTTATAAAAAGACTGCTTACTGGCTTCATAGAAATTTATTGTTATTTTTTAATTGTTATTTTTGTTATTTTACAATCCATATATTATGTATTAACCGTGTCCTCGGAAGTATTTCCTAATTTATGTCTTGAAGACGATGCATTTCTCTTCTCTAAAAGATTACGAGAAAAAAAAAATTACTTATCTGTTTTTCTTACCAACTGACTACTACAATGACAAAAAACCAAAACTTGTATATTGCAAGCAAAATTCATCAGCAATCTGAAATTAGTAAATCAACAATTTTATCTTTCTCATCTTTCCCTTTGTTCTGATTTCAGAACCTCTTAAAAGAAGTGTTCCTGTGCCACTACCTTTGTTTCTTTGTTTTCCTGTCAACCAGTTCACTGAGAATCTACCTTTCAAAAAGGATTACGAAAAAAAAGCTTGAAAAGTTTTATACTTTAAAGGAGATTTTAGTTAGACAATAATGCTATTATTTGATTTGCAAGGATTTTTTTCTTCTCTAAAATACACAGTTTTTGTCCGTAAAAACATGATTGTTAAAGGATTTGGTCATTTAGCTAGAAAAAAGAGGGTAATACTCATATAAGTTCTACTGTAAAACAGTTTAACATATCATTGAAATTACATTATCTTGTTATGGACGAAAGAAGAAAAAATCAAATATATTAAAATTAAAAATAACTGAGAATGTTTGTTTTGGCTTAGAAAGTACACTTAGTTTTTAATAGAACAACTTCATCATTATTCCAGCGTATTTTTTCTTTTATGTAATCCATATTTCTTAAATAAAAAGAGGAAAAGATATAAGATTATTAAATATTGGGTTATAGGGAAAATTGATATGCACAAGGCAAAAATTACTAAATCAGGAAATTATGAGTTAAAGTTATGATGCAAAACATGCTATCGGCATATCTTGATTCGATATGAGCAGCATATGATGTCAATTCGTCATTTTGGAACTAATATCACATCTTCAAGACTGAAATTAAGACCAAACTAAAGCTTAAACAAAGTATTTTTTAAATGCTTTAGTCTATTTAGACATATTCTTCCAGAACAATGTGAAAAAAAATTAGAAAATGACATCATATCATATTAATGATACTCTATAAACATATTTTACGTTACATTGTCCTGTATACAACAACATGATCGAGTTTCAAGATGAATAATGTATGTTGGAACGAATTATTAAAAATATGTTAAACAATGACTGGTAAAATTGTGATATAGAAGTAGACAATTCACTGCACGTGAAAGGATATCTGATTTGCCTCAGCATATCGTATTCATTATCTTATATGTAATTAAATTCTCTATTTTGGTGGTCACGTCATCAAATTTCGGAAAGAAATCATAGAATGTGTAGATATAAATTTGTAAAATACAAATATTCAGTTTGCATTGTGTTTCTTGCTACGGTGTTAGCCGAAACGGCCTAAATTTCCTGTTGGCCCTAAGTTTTATATCACCCTGTTTCGGACAGAAATTTGAATACATTCAAGATATTGTTAAAATAGACATATCTCAGTTTGCCTAGTGCAATCATGATATACAATCAGCATGAGCAAATCTACATGTATTTATCCTTCACTATAGCTAAAACAACGCGTCAACAAGTTTTGACATGAAAATTTCACTCTTTAAAAATATCGGTAGTATAATACAAATATTTAAATCTGCCTCGTCCTATCTTGATACGGTATGGGGTGAAAAAGGCGTCATCTTTTGGATACTACCTACGCGCTACATAGTTTTGGAATAAAATGTATCTTTTTATAGATAGCGGGTAGAACATAGCAAACATTTTACTGTGTCTTTAGATAACTTGATACAATATAAGCATAACACTATAGTAATTCTTCAGTTTCGCAAAAACATCATGTCAAGAAAAGTCGCCTCCCTTCCAGCAGACATAGTACCCAACCTTGAAAGAAATGAAGAAGCTTACACTCATTTTAGTCGTAGGATATAATTCTCTGCTCAGATGTCTGTATCCAACTCTCTCTGTCGAAACCTTTCATTGGCTGAAATCTGTTAACTTTTTTTCTTTGGCTTCTTCTGTGATTGAGCGTTCCCAATGGTTTTGTCTCGAATAGAGCTGTTATTTCTCCAATTATGCTAATATAGATAATCGTACCAACCCATCCGAACACCGTACGCTCCTTAATCAATGAATAAACTTGAAGTCACTTCAGTAATCCGATATATTAATATTTGCTTTAACAAAAATCCCTTTCATTCTTTTCCATGAGATCGTCCATTCATGTGCTATTTTCTTCCCAATAGTCTCATCTTTAAAGTATCGTTGATTATGTTATTACCTCGAGAAACGAGGAAAAAATACCTTTAAAAATTTGTTGCCCAAATTTCAAGTAGAAACCAGATTCTTTCTCGTGGTCTCCTTCAATGAACTACCTGGAAATATGGTTTTAAACTTAAATTTTGTATTATAATCAAGATACACGGGATTAAGGAATATACAAAAAAAACAAGAATGTGACTGCATCACTAAAATGGCAAATTGTCACGTCCGTAGTGCTGATATCGTACATATGTTAACACGGATTTCTCATTTTTTCATGTACTGTTAATAATATTGTCTTAGTGGTTATGCAAATATAAAGTTATCATTTTAGGGGGGAAGTGAGGGAGGTGTCTGGCAAATGATATCGTAAGATATAGCTAGGGAGGATTTGTCTTTTGATATCGATATCATTTTTGATCCAACCGAAATTTTCCTTTTTCATTTTTTACATGGTTTTATATTCAAAACAGCATGTTATCAATTTTTAGTCTGTTATCTATTTTTATGAAAATACTAAGTTTTTATTCAAATCACCAAATTACAATAAATTTTTTTTAATTCTAAAGTATGGACTAGCCTAATATTTGACATTCTGTTTCTTCTTCATATATATATGCATATACAATCATTGTTTGAGAAATCCTATGTGAAGTATATTTAAATTGAAGTTTGTGTTTACTAATAAATAATACAGAAAAAGAAAGAATGTTGTCCCTTTGTTTTGTTGATAAAATTTTCTAGCTCTCCTACCTCCTCCCCCTCTTTCATGTGAGGCATGTGCAACAAGACATTATTACTGTTGAATGCATTATCTAGCGAAAAGCTGTTATAATTTTGTAAAAATAAAAACAATATATTTTAAGTGTTATTTGATGAAAAGTAATATTTTATTGACTTCTTTTCTTTTGAATCAGTAAAGTATGTAATCAGTTTTGTATATTGATTTAAATAAAAAAATATAAAGAAAAAAATCAATATTGATTACGATATTATTATCGGGGGGGGTGGGCTTTAAGGGTTCGAGGAATAATCAAGCATGATATCGAATGGGGAGAGGGGTTCTTGAATTACCAAAAAGTTAATAACGTTATATATGCGCAGATCTTTATAATTTCACCCCGAATCTCCATTGTAGTGGTTTATGTAACCGCCTATCAGTAGGGGGAAATGGGGCACATTGATACATGGGGCACATTGATACACCCCCTGTACTGCTCACAGGGTCATTATAGGAAGTTTCAATCAGCTCTAAAATGTGAAACTAGTGTACACAACTATATACTGAACGTCTTGGCATGATTCAGTAGTTCGTTAAAATAGGACGGGTGATTTATTTTTTGGTAGGTCGTAAGTAAAATTGAGTTGTACAATTGAAATGGTATTATACAACTGTCCCAGCATTTTCAACACAAAAGAATACTCTTTTCCTGGCAAGTAAAGCTAGTTTTTATCAGTTCCTCATTCTTTATTGTTAGGTAAATTATGAAGTGTTCGGTTTGAGACTCATTTTATTCAAAATGGTTGCATGGGGCACATTGATACAGTGTATGTCGGGGCACATTAATACAACATAAAGCCTTTTCTAGTTCTAGATAATGCTGGAGTTGAAGTGTCATATATGACAAAATTACCGCAGCCAAAAATCAGACAAGGATCAGCCAGAACATCATGTTATTATTCATTTAATTTTGATTGCTTTAATATTACTTACAAGTAAATTGTGGGTGATTTGAATTTCTATAAATAAATATAAAATGGTTTGCTAACTATTTTTCTATGAAAAATATGCATTAGTGTTGTTTTGGCTCCATTTTTCCGAAACGTATCAAAGTGCCCCATGAGGTGTACCAATCTGCCCCAGGGATGAGGCACATTGACACAAATGACTTTTTTATATATTTTTTTAATTACATGAAAAATATTCTATAAAACAACGGTTGTACATTTTTATAACACACTACATAAGTTTTCTGACACCACATGCAAAAATAAATTGAAATTTCTACTTTCTGGACACCAAAAAAATTCTTAGAAAAAAAAACCATATGAAATTTCATTGTTATTTTTCAGTTAATAAAACATTTTATTCCAAACATGTACCAAAGACTATTTATTTTTCTTCTATCTTCCAGATTTTGCATATCCCTACTTTATAAGGTTCCCAGAAAAAAATTACGATAATTTTCTCTTACACTTTGAGTCTTAGCTATAAAAGTACCTGCTCACAAACAACTGTTCTGAAAGCAACATTCATCAATAATCTGGAGTTAGTGGAACGATATTTTTATCTGCATAGTTTTTCAGTTTACACTAAAAACTGCAGAAATTCTCTAGGGAAAACGTTCCTTTCTTATGCCATTACCTTTACGATCTTGCCAAAAACTTCTTTAAGCGAATCTATCTGTAAACAAAAGTAAAGGAAAAACCAGGCTCGAAAATTTTGTTTGTTCTAAGAAGGACAACAAACATCTTTAGGGTGAATAGTGCACACTGTTAAAATACACTAAGTTGAAAAACTCCTTTAATACTAACTAAGCTGTGATAAGTTTTTTTTTTTTTTGATTATGTCAGAGACTATTACTAATAGTTTTTCATTATAAAAAAATGCAAATTGCAAATAAAAGGTTTTCTTAAAAATCAATTTTTTTTATTAAAAATTTTAAAAAAATTGATTCTATTTTTTGAGTTTTCATTTTTAATAAAATAACTTTCTGAGTTTTTTAGATTTTTTTTTTCTTTTTCTAATGACTTGTTTTTTCTGAAATAAGCAAAATATATAATGTACTTATAAATAAACAGTTTTTATACTTTAACAGTATTTATAAACATTTACATATCACTATACAACACACTAAAGATTAAAAATTTATAAAAATTATTTATTTTACTTAACTATTCTACATAAATTAAAAGCGAAAAAAATTGTAGTTAGTTAAGTAAGCAAAATATCGATAACAAACGCTGCGTTCTCATAATCATAGTCAATAGATAATAGATACTCATACTTGCATACCCATTGCTTTAGTTTTTAACGTGAGTTTGACACGCATCACTCTGTCTGTTCGTGGTCTTACTTTCATAAAAATACTTTTGTTTGTAATGTGATATTTATGTGTAAGAGGTTCAATATAAAATGAAATGTATACAATCCACAGTTCATTTGCAAGGCCACATAAAACGGATTCAGTTGTATTATTGCCTAATGAAAAAAAATCATTTGTTATTAAAACTTTTTTATGACTTTACGATACTTCGAACATAGTTAATGGGTTGTGGATTACTGTCATATATTACAACACTTGTTAAGTATATTATGGAGGGTATAATTATTATATATTATTTAAGAAAACAAACAAAAACTCTGTTACAGGATTGACTATAATGGATAATTTCTAGAAGTGTTTATTACATTATTCTATCTTTACAAGAAGAAAGTATTGGATTTATGGAAATTTTCAAATTCCGGTTTTCGACTGATTTACACGGTTTAGAGATCAGAAAACCCAAAAATATGTTTTTTATAAATGTCTGCCTGTGAAGCTGTCTGTCACTCTGCCACGCTGTCATTTTTTATGTGACAAAAATTTTGTGGGCTCATTATCTTTAGAACGATTATAAATGGACTGATATAAACTGGAGGTGATTAGTTTTTGGTGTTGTCGGATATAGATAGCAATTGTTTAAAACATGATTTTCTTTATTTGTATTTCTTTAAGTGCAATTTTAGTATTTAAAAAAAAACATATATTCTTAGCATTATAAACATATCATTAACAATAGTATTTATATAATAAACTATACTTTCAGTTAATCATTTTATACAAGCTGATCTTTAAGTAAGTAATTCATTTTTCATTATTAAACACTAAACAATAACTGTCATTTCTTAAGGTCAAAGTGTGCGGTCCCCAGGAACAGCAATATCCTCCAGTCAAACAAAATGGATCACTCCCAGATTGCGGATAACTGTTAATGATATCTCTTTGCGATTGGAATATCATTTGAGAATCTCCGTTCGTTTCGCTTTGATTAGAAAAACATGTCGACACCCATACCGCATTCACCGTTGTCGCAACATCTAACATGAAGTTTTCGTGAAACCTCTTAAAAAAATTTTTTTTTCAGTTTTGAGTTTAGTTGCATCGCTTATTTTCAATTTTTTTCCCAATTTTTTTTTTCAAGTGGCTATTATTTTACAACAGAAAAGGTCCAAAGGAAGCTGGCCAACGAACTCGGTCGAAACATTGGCATGTATGAGGCATACAATTAATCTAATCAAAATCAGTTAACAAAAACAAATTTATAGCATATAATTCAATGTTTATATATACAACTCATTTTTCCATGTTTTATTGATATGTTTTTTTCTACAATTAATATTTTTATGTAATACATATACATATATGCATCAACATTTGGATGAAGTGTAATTTGGGGGTCTGAGGGTCATGATTGGTGAAAATATAACAAAATATAAAAAACCGGAAGTGCTTTGCTTCACTACAATATGTATCTTTTTACTTTTGTAAAGAAAATTACCTAAAGTGTAACATTTTTTGCAAAATGAACTATACTAGAATTAAAAGTTAAAAAATTAACTTTTATAAATTTTTCATCGATAAGATAAAACAAAACAAAATCTATAGTATAATTTACATTTCATGTGATTGCTTTATATTATTTAATGTCATACGTACATTATACTATAATTAATTTTATAAAACTAATTTAATAAACTATGTAATTTAACTATTTCCTAATTAAAGAATCGTTCTAGATTCTAAAAATAACTTTTGGAATATATAGTGAACGTTCTATTCCGAGACGAAAACTTTCATTAGTTCATTAGGAAAACAGAACATTCCAATTAATATTCATTATACATGAAACTTGAAGTCTAATTAAAGCATTTCAATTATGATTGATAATGTTATCTGATTAAATAGGTGTTTAATTTTTTTTTTTTTCTTTACAGGTTACATCTGTTTTTCATGGGGTTTTTTTTGGGGGGGGAGGAGGTGTTTAAAAAATTATAAAAAGAACGAACTCGACAATCACAAGGAAGGTCTCCATACCGGGCATACTCAAAATTTTATGAAAAAAAATACTAATTAAAGTACTTATGTATGTAATAAAGGATCAGTCAATATTAGCGGTGGTATCACAGTAGAAAGTATGTAGAAAAATAAAATATTTTCGACTATTTGGCGTTTAAAGACGAAAGCGTTGCACGACTTGGCGAGCAGCCGTTTAACTCGCCAAAAGCAAACGATTATAATGCAACTCAAAACTGTTTGATATTTCGAATGCGTGTAAATAATATTTAATGAATTTAAGCATAAACAATGAGAGACTTTAATATATTATATACATATATATAGATATTGTATTACATATATGTATTACTTGTTGAAGTAGTTACTTAATGAATCACTGGAAAAAATGTTTTCATTGATAAAAAAATCATATTGGAAAAAATCATCTTCATACATTTAAGCGTATTCAAAAATAAAAGCCAGATGTTTCCATAGCAACAAAATCTAATCGACAATTCTCAATTGGACTTTGAGCTTCAAACAAATTTAATTAATTTAAATTATGAATTTCGTTTTAAATCTCAAATTTTGATGATTAAATTTAAATATAGATACACATAAATATCGATGGAACAAAATTATACTTAAAACAAACTAAAACTTACGAAACTAAAGCTATTTAAATCAAATTTATTAAAGCAAGTTTAACATGAAACTTTTTTTTCTTCAAGTGTATTTGACATAAAGTATTTTTTGAAATTACATTCCATCCCCAACCGGAGATAAATCGCCAAATAACAACATTTTTATTATTTTTTACGGTTACTGAATGGAGGTTCCGCCGAAATTTTTTTTATAAACGTATGTATCTAAATGAGATAAACATTCTGTATTTTTTTTTTTTTTTTTTTTTTTTTTTTAAGATTTTTCGGAGCATGCCTATATGGAGACTTCCTTGTTAGAAAATTTTTTTAAAAGAGACCTTCTAAAGAAGATGCAACAATAAGGCGTATATATAATTAAGAACACATAATTAATTTAGTTTCTGCATATCCTTGTGTACGAATTTTAAAAATATAGTATGGGCATTTGCAAAAACGAATACACAAACGTGGATTTGAAGCTTAGTGAAGCTTAGAAACTAGTTTTTTTCGCCTCTGTTCTATCTAATCCAGTTACCACGTTTTTTAGAAAATTACTGAAAGCAGAAATATTGTGAATGGGAAGAATGTTTCTTTGCTAATGCCTTTCTGAAAGACAATTATCAAGATTTCCATTCTGCGAATAGAGTGAACATTTGGATTCATTACCGCAGTCAGCCAGTAAAAGTGCAGGTTCAACTTAATTATTTGTATTTAATGGAGTTCATTTGTTTCTTTCATTCTGTTTAATTTAGAAAAATATTCTGTGTGCTACTACTTACACAAGTATCAGATTATAAGATAAAATCTACATGAAAAAATAAGTTCTTTCTGTTAATAACTGCTAGCTGTATTATTTAGCTTTCAATAGTTAACTCGTGAATCATACACTTTTAGATAAAACTATTTCGTCTTTACATAAAATACAAAAATTAAAATAATTAAAATTGTTTTTTAAATTATAAAGTGATTCATTCACCATATATACATATTATCTATATTTTTCCACGATGTGTAATGGATATCTTATTATACGCTATGTTGTCATAGTCAGAGTTAGAGATGTAAATTTTCCAGAAAAATATAAGTGGCTGAAAAAAACTGGTTTTTTACCGGGTTTTTTTTTCGAAAAAAAACGGAAAAATTGGAAAAATTGATTTTTTATGATTGTTTCTCCCAAATAAACTATATTTTCTTAGAAAATATTAAATAATAGACATTTTTTCCCATTTATTTCTATTAAATGAAAATTATTTTCACTTTATATTACAAAATAAAAAAAAGAAGCAAAGCCTGCTTATAAAAATTTAGCTTTTTTTTCACAGCCTAAGAATTTTTATTAAACACTATTGTTTGTTATATCATATCTCTGTTAAAATGATTTTCCAGTTACATGTTTAACTATAAATTGACCTAATGTAAAAACCCGTGACAATATGCCTACAGTTTGAAATGAAATAAATTATGTATCCCATTTACATAAACATAGTTTTTAAGTAAAAGATACTAGATTAATGAAATAAATTATTGCAGTTTTGTCATTATTATGAATATCAGTATTAAAAAATTCCATTGTTTATTTAAAAAATGTATATTTTTACAATATTACATTTTTTTCCTGACAATTATAATTTTATTTCCTATAAAAAATATGTTTAGTTTTGGTATGGCTTTCCAATCTCAAATCAAAAAAGTTTTGATTTAGTTTGATAATCTAAATTCAAACAAAACTAAGTTTTTGTTTGGCTTACTCAGGTCTGCAACTAAAAAACAGCATAGGATTTAGTGACTTAGATTTTTACTCGCCGAAACCAGGGAAATATTTTTTAAAAGTTAAATTAAACATTATTTTTTTTAAAATCCTGAAATCTAGTATTCCATTCCTGAGTAAGAAATCATATACAATAATATTTCCATATGGTAATTTCATTTCATATTTCTAAGAGTGGAACTCAAAAGTTATGAAAACAGAACCACAAACAGAAAATGCTCACGAGGAATTAACAAAAGCAGTTACACACAAAGATAAACTTTACTGTCCTTTAGAAAACCACTAAAATTCAAAGTTTAATCTAGAAAGAAAGTGTAATTTGGAACGTATTTATTTGTAATAAAATATGGATTTTTTTTTTTTTTTAATCGCAGTTGTCCTTTTCTAATGCTAACTGCCCATGTTTTGCAACATTACTGTATATTATGGAGGTAAAGTGGAGGTTAATTTTAGATTCAACATCTTGAAAAAACATTCAATTAATCAGCGATAACGAAATCTTGAAAAATGCAGCATAGTAGTGCCAGCTATAGGGCAATTTACACCAAAAACTAAACAACATTAATACATATCAGAAACTGGCTGAATCTGTAGTTTGATGAAAAATCGTGTTTCAGTTTTTGAGATAGAACTATTGTGGAAATCATGAATAATGCAGCATAGCTGCGCTATCGGTTGGACGATATACACTAATAACTAAACATCTCTAATTTATATCAAAGTGTAACTGAATCTAGAGTTTTGTGAAATTATGTGCATCAGTTCTTTAGATAGAGTGCCCATGAAATTTTTGTCACATTCAGACTGACAGTGTGACAGATATTTTCTAAAAACCACAAATTAATCTTCAGGACCTTCTAAAACACATAAATACATCAAAAAATGGAAGTCAAATTTTTCATGAATTCAATACTTACTTCTTGTAAAGGTAAAAGGAAGTAATAAATGCATGCTTCAAATTTTATATTAAATTTTTAATTTTACCCTTCCCATTAATCGGCATATTATTGAAATAATTTTGCATGTGAATTAATTTTTAAAAAGAGAAGTACATATCTAGATTTATTTTTATGTAATCCTGTTTTTGTGAAATCATGAACTTCTTGTATATACTTATAACAAAATATAATCAAAATTTATGATTTAGAAATTATTACTATATTTAGGTTCTTATTTAGACATTTTTAATAAGGTTAATCATACATATATACAACTTGATAAGATTCAGCTGCTATATGGCATAAGATTTTTTTCTCTTCAATCACTGCATTCGTAAAAGATTCAATTTGGAGATTAAACGTTTTTCTGGAATGTCTGTTTTTTCTAGAGAAATTTTGCGAAGGGCCTTGTGTTTCAAACTAGGAAAAAATATGAAGGATCCTTACAAGTCTTCTCAAACAGATTTCTGCTGAGAGATCAGATTACCTACATTAAAATTTTCATGTGGGATATTCAACATAAAAATAAATTAAACTAAAAGTATGAGAATGTAACTATTACAAAAATTGTAATATATTATTTTACTTCAAGTTGAAGTAAAAAACTTACAGAGTCTAACCATGTCACTTTTCATGTAAGAGACATGTATTCTAACTTGGCTTACTGTAATTTTACTGTATCATGTAATCAAAGAAAGCATTGAAAATTATTACATTGCTTTCACTAAAATAAATTCGTAAATAGCAGCTTTTTTTCTTTTTTTATATTTCATTTTCATAAAATTATTAATTTCTATTTTAAATCTTGATTAGTGCTTTTTATACGCCTTTTTCTTTAACATTCTTGCATTGCATTCTATTGGTTATAACGCATTTCGGTTATTACATATCATATTTTATGGACCCCTGAATAACCGGTGTTAAAACCGGTGTTGAATTGTATTTATATGAATATGCATCCTATTCTTCCACAAATTAATACATATATTGTACAATATCCACATATATGTGTGCTATAGTGATAGATCATTTCGTGCCTTTTATTTTACAGGGTGATCCTATTGTAATATATTATTTTACTTCAAGTTGAAGTAAAAAACTTACAGAGTCTAACCATGTCACTTTTCATGTAAGAGACATGTATTCTAACTTGGCTTACTGTAATTTTACTGTATCATGTAATCAAAGAAAGCATTGAAAATTATTACATTGCTTTCACTAAAATAAATTCGTAAATAGCAGCTTTTTTTCTTTTTTTATATTTCATTTTCATAAAATTATTAATTTCTATTTTAAATCTTGATTAGTGCTTTTTATACGCCTTTTTCTTTAACATTCTTGCATTGCATTCTATTGGTTATAACGCATTTCGGTTATTACATATCATATTTTATGGACCCCTGAATAACCGGTGTTAAAACCGGTGTTGAATTGTATTTATATGAATATGCATCCTATTCTTCCACAAATTAATACATATATTGTACAATATCCACATATATGTATGCTATAGTGATAGATCATTTCGTGCCTTTTATTTTACAGGGTGATCCTTTTTTTCCTCCTATTTGTTCTTCTGATCAAATCGCCATTGATAATTATAAAGTACAACATATTCTTCATTATACTAAAATTCCAGAAAAATACAACAAATCTATCTTTAAGTATTTCATAAAATATCTAAAATTAAAAGAGTCCTGTGATTAATAACCATAGTGTGAAAATATCTTGATTGATAACCATAGTGTGAATCCTTATATATATTATAAATGTGAAAGTGTGTCCGAAAATTGGAATGAACTTGGCTTCAAAACGGATGGATTAATGTCTTTGAATTTTTGTATGTAGGTAAATTATTGGCCTGAAATGAACATAGGCTAATTTTTATTTATTTTATTCAAATATTTTTCTTAATAATTCAATATTTCACTATTTTTCATACAGAATAAATTGAAAAATTTTCCATAATATTTAATTATCTTTCTTTTTTCGTTGCCAAAAAATAAAAAAACCGGAATAATTATTTCTCTTCTGTAATTAATTTTCAACTGAAAGATTTTCACGTGATAAAATAAAATGAAATAAATAAATGGACCCTATTCTGTTTTTCGGTTCGAGATTAAAAACCGCAATTTCACCAATTGTGACGTCAGAGGAATACTGTTTTCTTCTTATATCACGCAAACGATTATATAAAATTTATTTTACACTTAGAAGACTTTACAAGAATATAACTTCACACTTTACAGGAATATAAATATTTTAGTAGTTTTTCCAGATATTAATCCATAATCAAAATGAAACTTTTTTTTTCTTTCGGTTCGAGTCTATAAAATTCAACTTTTTACCAATTGTGACGTCAGAGGAATACTTTCCAATAAGAATTTTAAAAATATCAATGTAACGTCATATATGAAACAAAGTATAAGTTTTCAAGTTTTCATTTTTAATAACACAATGTAATTTTGAGTAAGTGCTAAAAAGAGACGACTGTGACGTCACATATTGAAAATAAAATAAATACCTCTGATGCTGCAATGAAATGAGATTGAATTATGATATCAAAAGTTATTTTTTAAAGAAAATTAAGTTTATCGTCTGAGCGTGGTTAATATTTAATTTTAAAATGAAATAAGTTTTTTTAAAGGTTAAATATTAAACGACTAGAAAATATTAATAATTTATACATATCGTAAATGACGTAATGATCAATGAAAAAACTTTTTATCATTTTTAGAAAGTAAGAAAAGCTCAACTAATCAAAAAAAATATTTGTGTGTGTTAATTCTGAAAATATAAATAAATATCACTTTAAAAATGCACTTTCGGGCTTAAAATCTAAAGATTTAATGTAATTGTGAGAAAATACATTCCCTCAGTCAATATCTCAATTTGGCATAATGTGCTCAAAGTGTACTGGAAACAGGTTTGTAAATGGATATTAATTGCACATTTTTTTTTAGCTCTTAAAAAGTAAAAATATGTCGTCACTTTTAAGAATGTTTTTTATAATAAATTTCTATAAATTTTTACGGTATGCAGAGATTATATGTACAAATTATACAAAAATGCCACTTAAAACACAGTTTTGTAGTATATTTTTCCTAACACTGTTTTTTTTCCGTTTTACGGAAACTACCCGCTTTTTGACACTTTCTAACATGGTCTAAAAGTGTTTACGACTTCAACCTGTCTGTATACCGGATGCGGAGTGCCTGGGGTCTGCCGTCTGTCTGTCCGTTTTTCAACTTGGGTAAATATAGTGGAATTCATACGAAAATAACATACGTTATTGAGATTTACCATAGCATATGCTGCATTGAAAATGGACCAGGTAGCAATTAGAGCTGAATCACGGGAGCACTCAAAAGGAAACTTTACATTATGGTCTAAGGCGAAAAAATCATTTGTGGTGTATTTTGATAATGTTACGTAATTTTAAATGTAATGAAATTTACATGCATTTTTAAGGTTCAGAAAAACATGGTTACTATCGAATATGTTAAATGTAGTACTTATAGTGTGCGTAAAGGGAGCTCAAAAGTATTTCAATATATTATGGTCTGTGAAGAAAAACCATTTGCAACGTATTTTAATAATGTTATTTTATTAAGGTTATTTTTATAATATTGAAATTTATATCAGGTTCTGAAGTGCACTAAAATAGGATTTCTGTAGAAAATGGGGTGAAAAGATTTAACATTCACTTACAAGATTGCAGAAAAATGTTCGGTAATATAATAGTCTACGGAGAAAAAAAATATTCCCAGCGTATTTTAATTGCGTTGCGCTATTTCAAACATGATAAAATTAATATACTGAGATAATGAATACAATGATAAATACTGAAATTTACTACAATAAGCTTGCAGTTAAGTATCACTTGCATCACATTTGTTGTTCATTTACAGAGACGCATAAAAGATTTTGGGCCTGTGTCCAGATCTCAGATATTGTATCCAAAGTATGGTCTATTAGAAAAGATTTGCTGAAGAGCTTTTTCAATTATCATATGTATTTGGAAAACTAATGCATCCTGAAGTTCAGCTACATTTGATATAATAAGAGATGTTTGTAGAATTTAAATAAATCATGTATCGGACTATACAATAAACTGGATTGGTCACCAGTGCAATAGCGATTCCCGGAAATATGAATTCAATAATTTGAATCGGGTTTTTTGCTTGAATAATTTAAGCTAAATATGCGATCGTATACATATTTGCACGTAATATACAGGACTGTAAAAAAGAATTCAAGTAAGTTTCTGTCTATAATTAGAAATTGCTAAAGATGAATTCTAATATTCGTTATACTTTTTCTCACTAAGCAAAATTTTAACATTGTATTTAGAATCTTTACAAACGCATAGATCATATCAAGTTATGCATTATGGAAATGTTGGATATTTTTTTTATTACCTAGGTTTAACACATGATTTTTCTTTCTTTGATATGGAATTCTGAAATGCACTACAACATGATTTCTGTACAATTGGGGTGCGTTACAGTTGTTCTACAGTATAAGTGGTTACAATTTCATTTTCGCGATGGTTCATATTATCTAACACATTTTTCTTTTATTTGATTGAGTTCTTTAAGTCCCCTATAAAAAAACTACTGCATAGCCTTCTATCAGATAAATGTTATATATATTTTAAATTATTGTTAATGAACCGTTTTGTTTAATTAAAGCGTTTATCTTTTTTTTAATGCTACGTGAACGACGTCACGGGTAACAGCTAGTATATAAATAAAATGTTGCAATGTAAATTCGTAAATAAATAATGGAAAAGATTTAAGAAATTTTAAAATTTATTTTTTATCTAAAATGCTGTTTTTGAACTTTTTTATTTAATAATTCGATACTTTTTAGATACAACAGTCAACCAAATATAAATCAGACTTTTTTTAGATGTATTGCAATCAACCACAAAACGTATGATACAATAATATTTTTATACATAACCAACTCATTTTAAAAAACATTTTTTCTCGCGGGGAGATAATTTTTTTTTCGATTTTAGAAGAATTGTGAATGGAGGTTGTCGAAACAAATCTTATGAATCAAATGCTCAAATGCTTTGATCGTTGCACTGCCCTCATATTAATCACCTCTAAAATTCCTTTCTTTTTATGATATAAACATGTGATAATTTCAGGATGAGAAGTTTCTACAATAGTACAGTACTGAACACTGAACCATGAACAATTTATGCCGGAGATATCTAGTCAAGTGAAAGACTTGTCAGCTGATCAAGGGTTCTACATTACGAAAGCAACTCAAGTAGCGAGAGTCTCCCTGCGGGTGCTCGACATGATTTATAGGTGTGTGATTTAACGTGAAATTAAGCAAGAAAATCAAATCAACTTTAAGAAAATGCCCAACATAGAACCAAAAAAAAGTAAAACAGAGCTGCCATTTGGACGGCATAAATGATTGTCCAATAGACAGCCGTTATGTGGCGATCAGGTGATGGGTGATTCTCAAAATAGGGGACAATTTCAAAAATGAAATCTTAAAAAAATTACTGTTAGCAAAATTTCTGAAAAAAATATGTGTTGTTAATATAGTATTAGGTATACTTTACATGTAGTCAGCAGAGCTAAATATTTAAAAATTAACTTTTAAAAAAATAATTAGTATTTTTTGAGCCATGCTAATGACAAAACAAATTGCATGGAATAAATATACTAAGAAATTTTTATTTTCTTCCTATTTAAATATTTTTTTTACGTTTATTAGCCTTCCTTTCCAACAAATAGTTTCCATTTTTACATATATAAATATAAGAAGAATAAAAACATTATCAAAGAGCAAACGTTGTTTACATGAACAACATTCTGACACTAACAGTGTAAGAAGCTGTCTTAGTGATTTTCTGACAGATTTAATGCATATTATAGGGATAATAAATGTAATACCTAAATTTATATGTAAAATTAAACTTTATAAAAGATACAATATAAGCGATGGTTACATTTATGCACATAGGATTCTTTAGCATGGACAGAAAAACCATGCTAATGACACTGATATTTGTCCATGCTAATGACAAATTTTAATTTAAATAAGATTATGAGCCATAATATAATCACAATGCAATAGCCTTTTCTGGGGCTTTTTAAAACACAAAAGTTCTATGCAAATTAGTAAAATAAAAATTTTAACTATAAAATAAACATGAAAATTATTATCCATTCTAAAGACATACAATTGATGTACTCGCCTAATATTCAACTTCTATTCTTAAAATACAATACATGCTTCTATTTTCAGGCTGGAATAAAATGGCTACTTATTGCCATGGAGAAACTTTATATTTTCAAAGTATTGTCATATGTGAAAATGAAATTTTGATTAATAAACAGCTGTTATAGTATGACCTTGTTTTGAAAACAGAATATGGAGGACAAACTTTAATTCTCTTTTTATATATTATAATTTTATTTTTTTAAAAAAAAATTATTGGATAAATCCTCTCCTTGATTAATTTAAAGAGAGAATAACATTTGTTTTATTTTATAAACATGATATTAACTCTTGAAAAAGCTAGTATATACAAGGCATAGCTGCTGTGGACACCCATGCTAATGACATTTTGAACATTTATTCTGTTATTTTAAGACGTTTTTAACTAAAAAGTGAGTAATTCTTGAGTGCGAATAATGAATAATATTAAGACAAACATATCTAAGTATAAAAACATGACAGAAAACCTCTCAATTTTTTTTGTATGCTGAAAGACATAAATTGTCCCCTATTTTGAGAATCACCCAGATATTGAAATTTTCCTGTTACTCAGACTTTCAAAACTGGGTTATAAGTCAATGAGTAAGAGATTGGACAACTGTTAGAAAAAACATGCCAATTGCAGTACTGGATTTTATTAAAAAATATGTGTAAAATATTGAAGATATTTGTATATTCGTCTGATTATTGATGATTATGATTGACTATTCATGTGACTCCCTCACAAATTAATTTAACGCCTTTACACATGTTATTGAATTGAAGCAGCAACTCCACAAATTCCATAGTCAGAATAAATCGAGTTACATCTGGAACTTTTTTTAATGACTTTTGAAAACCTTTTAAAAGTTTAATTTTACAACAAATATAATTTCAAAATGCAATTAAACTGGAAATTTTGTTGTAAATTTTAGAAAGACTGTTTCTGACAGAATCCATCATTATTTTTTCCTTAAGTATCCTCACTTTTTAATTTATTAAAAAAGCCTTTCTCTTTAAGTTTCAAATATCGCTTTTCCTAAAGATTTATGTTATAATCTTCTTTTCGCATGCTGACTCTCACTGATAAAAATACCTGTTCTCAAGCAACTATTTCTAAAGCAACAGTCATTAATAATGTTGAGTTTGTGAGACAGACTTCTTTTTTATTTGTTCTTTCTAGTTTAGACTGAATCAAACACTTCTCTGAGGAAAATGTTCCTATGCTATTACCTTTACGAACTTCTCTAGAGTTCTTCGAAGAGAAATTACCTATCAACAAAGGGAAGCAAAAAACAAAGCTTGAAGATTTTGTTGTCTCTAGGCAGAAATACATAATTTATCTCTAAGGAGAATATTTCGTAGGGTGTGCTTCGAAGACATTTTTTATTCATGTGTAAGATTTGAAAAGTTTTTTAGTCTAAATCTGATTGTTTTTCAATACATGATGAATAAATTTCTTTTAATTTTAGATTAGCAGAAAGAAAAGAAACTTTTATCAGATATCAACAATTTTCCAAAAATAAAAGAATAATTATTTGGATGTACTTCAGTATTTTAATTTTTAATACATTAATTTTAACATAACTTAATATTGTGTATATTCATTTTATAAATAATTGTAATCGGACTATTCAAATTAGATATCAAATATGCATGCATTTTTTAGCTTAGTAAAATTTTCTAATAAACAGATATATCTGTTACTAAACAAAACTTTTAATTACGGAAATTAAATAACAGAATTCGTTTTCAATCTGAAACTTATTGATGTTCTCTTAAACATCTGATCCAGATTTTTTGGAGGGAGGGAGATTGTAACCATTATTACTATTGTACAATATAGCAAAAATTGAACTAAAGAATTTCGAAAAATCATAACAGAAAAAAATGTCAGATGTCAATATTTTTTCTAAAAAATAAAAGATTAATTATTTTTTTACAGTTTAGTTATTTTCGATGTTAATGTATTAATTTATTCATAACTTTTTATTTAGTGCATTCATTTTTTAAATAAGCATAATGAGATTACTCATATTAGATATTAAATATATATATATGATGTTTCAATTTAAAGTTTTCTATCACACTGGACTCTCAAATCAATTCTTCCACAACAGCGCAAAACAAAACTAACTTTCGTAGATACCACCACCGAATAAAAGAATATAATTCCATCGGTGACATACCTTTTTTTCTTTATGTTTAAATATACCTAGACGAAAAATTATTTGTTAGACATTATAAACTATAACCAAAAAAATAATGGCTATTATTCATAGGAGCTATAAGTGTTTTTCTTGATAGATTCTTTGTTAAGTACAAAGTCTAAACGTGTATCAGGGACAGTATTTTTACCTAGCTGTTGAACAGGCATCCTCTGCTACTGGCATGCATGATAAATTTGTTTTTCTAGAAAGAACTTGTGTCATTCTTTTGAAACACACATACACACACAAATAACACCTGCATTCAAATCATAAAGATACATACAAATAATTTACAGACATACAAACAATAAGTAATAAACAATAAAATATTCATTGTATTTATTGTTTGTATGTCTGTATATTATTTGTAAGCACATTTTTATCGTCCTTGTTCTATTGTTAAAATAAATGTGGCTGTTTACATAAAAAGATGCAAAAATTATTAGAATAAAAATTATGAAATTTGTAGTAAAACTTTCTTATATTAAAGAAATAATATATTATTCTAAAATATATAGATTCGTTTATTTTTTTAGCATTCCCTTATTTTAAAGATTCGATAGGCATACTTTGTATGACTTTTTCGTAATTAATTAGTATTTTATTGTCATGGTCCAAATTTGAAGTTTTTTTTTATAAAATATGGCAAAAGGTGACCTGCCACTTGCAATTTTAGACATTCTGTTGAATATCTAGAAAAGTAAATGAGGATTTATCTTTGTGTAAATATCATAGTACATTTCGTACATTTCTGTAAAGATCTTTCCTCGAAACTCCACAGGGGGCCGTCAACAAACTGAAAAAGAATGAATATCTTTTAAATAACCCTGTCAAAACTAATGTAGCAAAAGCGCTCAAAGTGTAGATTATAATTAAGTGGCTTATTGTAATAAAAGAACAGTGTTCATTTTTATGTGGATAGCATGTATACTCGTAGATAAATTGCGGTTTTTATACCAACAGTCCCAAATTTTACAAATTTTTAGCTTATAACTTGCAAAGTTTTTAATATAAAATAATATTATTTTCTAAAAATATGACAAATAACATTCTACATAATAATACACTGTAATTATAATTAAAAAATAATAAAAATTGTATTAAACAATTTACTAAATAATATCCTCTGCGCATTCGTCAAGGATATAAAAATTCCATTTTCATATTGTATTAGCTAAATATATAGAGAAACTTTTGTGAAGATCAGAAAAAATAACTTGAAAATTCTTAAAGTGATCACCAGTAGAATAAGATCAAAATCCGTTATTCCCATATTGAATCAAAAAGATGAGGGGCTGTATCCATTTATCGATTGATAAGTGTCAATAAAGAATACATAATATGGCACGTACTAGTACGTTTCGATACAACTCCTCATTTCTTTCCTTCATTTTGCGAACAACGGATTTTGAGCTTATTGTACCGACGATCGCTTTCAGAATTTTAAAGCTATGTTTTTAAGACTTTTACAAAAATTGCTCTATACATTTGGCTAATACAATATGATAATGGAATTTTGATATCGTTGACGCATGAGTAGTAAAGATTTATTTAGATAATCTGATCATTTTTCGTACATTTTTTATTATTTTATAATTCTGATTCCAGGATATTAAGTATAATACTGTTTGTCATATTTTCGGTAAAAAACATTATTTTATATTAAAAACGAAGCAAATTATAAGCAAAAAACTTGGAAAAAATTGGGACTGTTTTTATAAAAACCTTAATTTCTCTATGAGTATACATGCTATCCACGTAAAAATGAACACAATTTATTACAATAAACCACTTAATCATAATCGTCAATTTGAGAGGTTTTTCTACATCAGTTTTGACAGACAAAGAAACAAAAGATTTTTAGAAACAAAAAATGTTCGTTCTTTTTTTAATTTGTTCACGGTCTCTTATGGAGATTCGCGAAATAATCTTCACGGAAATCTATGCCTTGCATTATCATATTTACATACATAGAGTTCCAAGAAAATCCCTCATATATTTTTTCTAGATATATATAAAAAAAATGTCTAACATTGGACGGTCACCTTTGGCTATATAGTGTATCAGATCATTCTTGTTTATGACGTTGCATTTTTTCAATTTTTTTTTCTTTACAATGGCTCAAATAATCTCAAAAAGATTTATATCTGGACTATTTCCGGGCCATAGAAGAAATTTTATATTTTTTATCCAAAAATTTGGCCACGAATAAAGCTTTATGGTACGGAGCTCCTTCATGTATTATGCAGTCTCCATTCAGAAACCAGTCTTTTAATTTTGAAATTAGTCTTTGTTCAAGCACATTTTATACGGATAGCAGCCCATAATGCCTTCTACACTGTATAAAGTACTATCCAGTAAAACACTACTCACTATCCTCAGAAGACATCTCACTTTAAACCGTTACTTTCGTAGGATGTTTAACCTTTTGTTCTATGCAATTAGGGGAAAATTCTTCACTTGTACTTCTCCTGACATATTGTCTTATTCTTCTGATATCATAACTATTGATTCTTCAGAAAAACATATCTAAAAAATCCTTAAGTTATGTAACTTGTAGACAAATATTCTTATAAAGAAATTTCTAATTCAATTTGTAAACAGTTTTGATGTGTATTTAGTCAGAATGCAAAAAGCATAATTCCAAGAAAAGAAATGAACAACTTAAGTTCAACTAATTAATTAAGAGAAAATTTAAATTGTTGTGTAACTCCAGTGGTTTCCGAACTGTTCTTGCCCAACTTTTGTCCAAAAAACTCTCATTTTTGCAATAGAGGGCCTGATTTCAGCCTTCTTTCGAGGACGATGAACATTGAGTCCAGCGGATACAAGCTTTCTACAGATAGAAAAAACACATACTTTTATTCCATATGCTTGCAAAAATATTTTTAGTCCATGACTAGTTGCTCTTCTGTTAGCTTTTGCGATTTCCTTCGAGCAATTTCATTAGCAATTGCTATTTTGTTTTCATTTCCTTCTGTTCTTGCTGTAAATTTACTTTTTCTTCTGTATTTTACTATTTTACAATTTTTATATTCACATTTGGAGTCCAAAGATCTTTTTTTATTCTATACACAAATGCGTGCGAAATTTTTGCTTTTTAACAATTTCGTGCCGTGTATAGTTATTTTTTCTTGGGTGAGACATTTACCTCAGCTAGTTATTATTATTATTATTATTATTATTATTATTATTATTATTATTATTATTATTATTATTATTATTATTATTATTATTATTATCAGAAATAGCACTTCCTTTACTCATAGTCACGCAGTAATCCTTTTACAAATGAAAAAGAGGTACCAAACAGTATAAAGTATCTAAAATAGTAAATACATTTGTTTTAATAATAGAAAAATACTCATGGCAACTCAAGATAGGAAAAGCGATACTATCAAAGTACAAGTAGACAATTCTAAAATTTTATTTTAAATTCATTTGTCAATCAAAAAAATGCAATGCAAACAATTTGATTACCTTGAATCAAATACTTTTCTTCTTGAAAAAAGGCAACATTTAACAAAATTATATCCCCAGAACTATTCTAAAGGAGTGAAAAATTGACTAGATAAACAAAAGAAATTACTTTTCATGAAATATTGCAAGTATATACATTCTTAATCAAGAAAAATTGAAAAAAAAATACAATTATTTTAGTAATTTCCACACCTCTGTAATTTTTATGTAGCATCATTATTAAATGCGACCAGCTGATTGAAAAACTGTTATCTTTGTTATAAAAAAAAAAAAAAAAAAAAAAAAAAAAAAAAACATTTATTGCTTATATATCCATTGTTAATAACTGAATATGCAATATTTAGTTTATAAATTCATTTCCAAATATATTTAGATTATTTATAATACCAATATGTATATCTGACTCTTTTTTTTCTAATCCGTTGCTTGAATTCACGTTTATTTATTTATTTTTTTATTGCAGATAATTTCGTTTTTTCTGCCTCCTGTATATTTCTGTCTGCTATAATTTACAAGTATATATATTTTATGGTATCTTTAAAAATATATAAATTATCGTACAATCATCTTGAATTTAGTATATTTAATGTCGAAGGTCAACATAGATTTCATTAATCTATAGAATTATCTGTCGACTTGGAATAAATAAATATTAGACACTATAAACTCAAAATATGAAAACCATACTTATTTACATTTAAGAATCATGCAAATCTCTAATGTAGATATTTTCGTCTATTTATTTGTTTCGTAGTCAACTCTTTAATTGTGACTTGACTTTCAGATTAATTTCAAACATTTTTTTTCAAATATTTAATGCACATTTTAAATAAACAAACTATATAATAAATGAGAATGAAGAGGCTTGGCTATAGTGGAGATTTGACCCACTCTTCTGTTTTTTAAGCTAAATACGAAAATATAAATAAAAGTATGCTAATAAAAGTTTAAGCACTAGTGTTCCATCATCTCTTTGTAACAAACTTCAATGAATTTAGAATGATTTGTTCTATTCAGAAATACAAGATACCCACAAATGTTGTCACAATAAGCTTTATTTTTTTAGTTGAGACAAACATGCAATGCAAGTGAATAAGTATTAATAATAATATTCATAATATAAGTCGAAAATATATTTAAGATAATGCAAATGTCCTCCCTTGATTTTCAAAATTTTGCTCTTTTTTAATTTTTATATCACTCCCTTACTAAAAAGAAGTTGTAGTTTATAAGTTTTAATATTTTTCTAAAACAAACTAACTTTAAAAAACGCCATTTATAATGTTACAGTATCAGTCGTCTTTCTGTTTAAGGTAAAATGTCAATGTACTGTATTCCGTAATTTCCTTTTGTTATAAAAAAAAAAAAAAAAAAAAAAAAAAAAAAAAAAACATTATTTTGTACCTAATTCCTATTAAGCATGGCTCCTGAGATTTTTAAAAAATAGGTTTGAAACTCTTTGTAAGGATTTTATAGCAGCAAAAATTATTTTTCTGAGTCGCAAATTTTTCGTGAATAGTCACATAGAATTTCGAAAGTCTAATGTAAAAAAAATAACTGTTGGATTTTTTCATTAGCAGAATATCATTTACAAGTCTGTTTGCAATTTGTATTTTTTTTCTGTTTATATTTCCATTCAGAAGTTAAATATAAAAGCGCATTTCAGTCTTTTTAGATACCTTGTATAATAAACTTACTTCTCTTGTTTACCTGTCTGGGACCAAAGTGCTACTGTTTTTTTTAAGTGGATTCTTAATACTATTTTTTTAATAGTGAAAGAAAAAGCACATGAAGGCTTTGGTAAGTCAAAAACCATTTTTAGGCGTCAAAACATAGCCCAAAAATACAAAATTTTGTTTTTGAATACAATAAAATTTAATATAGTATTATTAATTTTACTGAAAAATAATTTTCAAAATAATGAAAATCAAAAAAAAACCTTTCGAAGTCAAACTTTACAAAACAATTTAACACAAATTATTAATTTCCTCATAATTACACAAGTATAAAAAAAAGAGATTTATTATCATTTCTGATATTTATGCAATAGTTTTTTCCAAAAAATAATTTCCTTTGTTTCGCATTTTTTCTTTCAAAATAAATAAATAAATAAATAAAAAATTGCATAAAATCATTTTTATCTTCGAGAATACCTGAATTCACTGTGCCATAAAAATAGCAAAATTACTGTCATACTTACTATTGTTTATTAATGACTGTTGTTCTGGGATACTTGTTTCTAAACAGGTATTTTTATCACTTGGCTTCATGATATGATGAAAAAATTGCTAAAATATTTTCATGATATAGTACTTTACTGCTTAAATAAAAGTTCTAATGAATGGGAGGTTGAAAGATTGGGAGTAAGTGAAAATTGGATTAGAGGCGATGATAAAAGAGTATTCTAACTTCAAAGTGTTGATGTAGTGATGTACAGAAGTGGCTAATAGCTTTTTCCTTGGAATTAACACAAGAATGAATAACAACATAATAAAAAATACATGTAATTTATAAGTATAACTTATATTTTGTGAAATTAAAATTATGTTCCTTGATTTCAAATGCTTCTTACTTCTACATTATATGTAAATATATATATAACGAATATAATCGAACGCTTGCTAAAAAAAACGTAGCTACAAAAAATAGTTGATCGAGCAATGTAACATCCTGTGAACCTATTTTCAACAATTTTTATTATAACAATTGGAAAGTGTTTATGATCTTGATTATTTGCCGTTCGTGTATCGTCTGACTATTCGTCCATGCTCTGAATTGTTTACATACACTCGGACTATAGGGATAAGTAACATCTATTTTTGAGGTTTATCATGCCATACTTGCCATCGAAAATTGAATTGCCTGTTTAACTCTCTGAATGCAATGTGTCATTATAACGTCTCTGTTCCCGACAGTCTGCTTATCAATAAATTAAATTTTTAGGATAATTCTTAGTAGGATTATTTTCTGAAATGTTGAATGGAGAAGCAAAAACACCTAACTTAAAAAGACATAAACTCACAAAGAACATCGCTCCAAACAAAATCTGTTTTCGAGCATTCTAAAATGTAAAATAACATTCTTAATTTTACAGAAAGTTAATTTTTAAATTTAAAAATTACCTATGTGTACATAAACAAAAATCAAAATATCTCTCCAAGTTAAACTATCCAATACAATGTAACCCGTCGTAAATTATTCATTTTCCCTTAATTAGAGACCGAAAAAAATACTATCAATTTAAAATATTTATATATAATTTTTACACTGTAAAAAAAAATCAGCTAAATTTACGGCAAAAACGGCTGCCATCATTGCTGCTAGCAGATTTTGCCGTAAATTTAACGGATTTTTTTGTAGTGTATCTAAGTAAATTATTTGTTTCGGCTCATTTTTTTTCATAACGCTACGCATAAAATCATTTTTCCTTTAAACATACATAGATTAAATGTGTCATAAAAATAGCGAAATTACTGTCGTACTAAAGATTAATTTATAATGACTGTTGTTCATGAGATACTCGTTTCTAAACAAATATTTTTATCATATAACTTTATCATATGAAAAAAGAAATTGCTATAGCATTTTCATGATATATTTTACTGACTCGGTAAAAATTATAAAGAATTGGAGTTTGAAAGGTTGTGGGATAAGTTAACTTGTAAAATTGTACTATTGATATTGATAAATGAGAATGCGTTCTAACCTCAAAGTGTTGATTTTGTGGTATAGAGAAACGGCTAATTACTTTTTTCTCTGGAATTAACATAAGACTGATTATCAACAAAAAAAAATTCTTATCGATATATCTGATCTTCTTTATAAGAATTACATTCAAATTATATTTGTTATCACCAAATGTTTCTTATTTCTGTTATTTTTGTGTGCTAGCTAATGAATTAACAAAATAATGATTGGGTGCTCAATAAAACACATAGTATGATCCTATTAACATTTTAAACAGTGATCAAAGAATTTATGAATATGATTTATTTGTCTGCCGTCTGTCTATTTATTCATTCTCCATATCGCTTATGCTCGGATTGTAATTAATTTGTTTATGTAATTCAAGTTTACAATGCCATGTTTTTGAAATTAGAGTATTTATAATTTGTTTACACGGACATTCAGTGAAAACACACAGCAAACGTTTTTCTGCCGTAGATCGTAATGCAAGAAATTCTTCTGAGTGATCCTGTAAATGAACAGAAAATGCTCTACACTTCATTTTCAATACAGAATATGCCACAGTAAACCACAATAATATATATCAATTTCAAATATATCGGACTATATTTACGCGAGTTAGAAAAATAGACATACAGACGGACAGACAAATAAAATATATAAGCAATTTTCAGCTATATTGGAAAGTGTTAAAAAAGATAAGCTATGAATGTAATTTATATTTAACCTCTTAATTTTTCGCAATTGCAATTATTTAAATGTTTTATTTTTTATCGGCTATTTTCATTGCTAAGCAACAGACAAAAGAGAAAAAATGAAATATATGTCATGTCAAATATGTAAATTGATCAAAGATTGAGAAATTGATTTTACAAAAATGTTTTTAATGAGGTAAAGTAATATTTGAAAATATCATTGGATTAGAAAAAATATTTCTTAAAAACTTGCAAAATTTCTTTTTATAACTCCCCCCCCCTCTATAACCACGAATAAAAATATACAATAGCCTCTTTCTAGTAAAACATGTTTTCGAAAATTTTCCATTTATATTTAAAGACACGAGAAACTGAATTATTTTTGACATTAAAAAAAGCTTCTAAAAAAAATTCTATCACTAATTTTCGGGAAATTTTCAAAATTGCTATTAGAGAATATTAATTTTCAGAAATCCTGAATGTAGTAGTATGCTATCAATTCTCAGTTTATTATATTTAACTGTGTAACTAAATCATAGTTTTCAAAGCTGTTGCTTTATAATGTTTCTTTGTGAAACTTGTTTTGTGAGCTTGAAAAATGTTTGTAATTGATAGCACTTGAAAAAACTATATTTTGGGATGATAAAATTTACTGTATACGCTATAAGAAATATATATAATACTCTATAAGAAATGAATGGAAATTAATCCGAAAATCAGTGGTAGCAAATGAAATTTGAATTATGTATATGTTTCTTTAAATCTCGAGAATATATTGGTTATTGGTATCTTAAATGCTTTTCGGAATCGTAACATTCGTGAATGCACATAACAACCATGAATTATTTACCCTCTAGAAGTTAGTAATATTAAATTTTTATTCAGGAAAAAGACTATAAGCAGTTAAAAAGTTATAAATACTGCTGTATCACAGAAATTCCTGTTAAACTGTGTGAAGGACCTAAAAAGTCAAGAAAACTAATTTATGTGCAAACTTGAATATATGGTATTTATATATTTATTATCCATTTAGTATTTTATGTTCTACTTCACCTTAATAATACTTGGAATAGTGATTTTTTATACACACTCATAAATCTCCAATATAAATCTCTACTGTCAGTTCGTTTTAAGTACGTTTCATGAAATCTCGAGATTAATGGAACAATCAATACAAAAAAAAAAAAAAAAAAAAAAAAAAAATCCAATTGCTGCTTTTGATGGATCAAGTTTCTTTATACTTGATTAAATCTTAATTCAGACACAGCAGAAAACTCGAAATTAATATCAAAAGAAAATAAATCTTCGCTTATTTTTTTAGTTTTGGAAAGAACTATTTAGCTTAAGTGATTTTATTATATATATTTTTTATTTTATACTTTTTTGGAAGTTAATTAATTTGTGCATGAATTTAAATGATTAAATTTACTATTTAGCTCATCAATACTTGTGATAGTAATAATTAATAGACTTCAAAGTTACAACATTATTGGAAAGCAGTATAAAACTAGCTTTATCACGAATAAATATCACACTAGTAACCAAACAATTGAAAGCCAATATTCTCGATACCATAGCTTGGCAGGAAATATTGCTCCAATAAAAGACTTTTTTTTTTGACAGTGTTCCCTCGTCCTACTTGTGGCTGAATAGTTCTGCTCTCAATGCTGGCAGATTTAAGAGGCTGAATTTTAACCCAATATTGGCCGTCATACAAAACGTTCATAGTTTTTATTTGGTTTTCTTGAAATCTTGCATAAAAACGTTTTAAAATCCTTTAGAAAGATCCCCCTTTCGGAGCATTATATTTGAACCGTCTTAGATAATCGATCGTCTAAACAGAATGCACCATCAATATTACTTCAGTATTTTCAAGGAATATTTCAGCACTTTAAAACGAATAATGTCAATGTGTATGGAGCAGTCTCGTTTCATTAGAAATTATTTAATATAGTGCCATATTTGTAAAATATCAATGTCTCATTCAATTATTTTCAAGGCGGTGTCATCTGTCGATGGTATAGTGCCAATGGAGTCAAAGAAGTACAGCGAATGCATTACTGAATTAAAACCAACAACTGACACCATTTACTTCTTTTTGTCGACCATTGACATGAGAATGTTTATTCTCACCCGCAAAAGAGGTTTTGAATTTAGTATGTTGAAATAATAGTAAAAAAAAAAAAAAATCAAGTGAGTTTCAACCTCTTGACTGTCGCTAACTGATATTTCCGTTGACTAAGCTGCATGTTTCTCTGAAACATAAGCAATATTTAAATTAATGTAATTTTACAAATAAAAACCCAGTTTTGAAAAATTAAATTACGAATAATACTCTCAAAATATATACACCTATTACATATAAAACATTACATATCAGGTTGGCAAAAACATCTTTATTTTAACATTTTTAATAAATTACACAGAAAAAAAGATTACAATTTTGCCCTTTTGCTCGGCGGTCAGAGGGTTAAGAATAGTTGTTCAAAATGCAATCAAGTTGATTAATTTTACCTCAGGTGCCGTTAATTAATCATCAAAGATAAAAGAAATTCTCATTTCTTATAGTTTATTCCATCATCCGAGATTTTAATGACGATGAAACATTGTAGAAATATAGTGGAACTATGAAATATAATGTTATTTCTCACATTTCATATATTATTTGAACTATTATATCACTGCGAATTGAGCGAAATTTTCTTTTTGTAATCTGACAAGTCTCATCTCACTCCTCCTTTGATGCTATGCTAAGTCTCTTAGCATAGCATCAAACGAAGAGTAATAAAAACATATAGATCATTTCGATATAAAAAAAGAACTGGAGATCAAAAACTGGTTTTTAAAATAGCCATCATTTCAGCCAACGACGGAAGCAAACTGTGATACATCCACTTCATTGACCTTCACGTAATCAAAATGGGTTGTTTTCCTACAGTTATCCAGCTATAATTATGATAAGCGATAAATAGCCAACGTTGGTAAAATAGTGCAGTTGCTCTCACTTTTGTACACTGTAATTACAATCTGAATTATTTGTACGACCAAGCAAATATTTTCTAATCACAGATATTTGTCATTTACAGTATTTTTTGTAATATTGATACATTTCAGTGAAAGCAAAGTAAGTCTTTTGGAGTAACTATTATACAAATAAATCCCCGACTGCATTTGTGGCAAACTTAGTACTTTAATTCATTACCAAACTGAATGCAAATTAACCTCATTACAACTACAGCAGTGGTTCAATATTGAGCAAAAAATCCATTTCTCTACTACAAAAATAATAGAATGTGTCAATATTAAAGAAATCAATCAACTTATTTTCCAAAGTCCAACTATGAGGAGTACTATCACGAATAATAACTCTTTAATTTATTCATAAAACTTTTATAAATAGAACTTGTCTTATAAATAGAACTCTTAACAAACTATTCATAGTTTTGTAAATAGAATTCTTAACGAATCCTACAGGGTGATTCTGAATTCATCATCAATATTTGGTGGGCAGGTAGGGAATAGGAAAAGAACACTATTTCACATAGGAAAGCATAGGCACAAACGAACGCATGACGGTGTAGAGGGCGCTTTGTGTCCGCATCTCCCATGAACTGTCTGCCGAACTAGCTGTCTGCCATGTGCAGCCAGTCGTCATTCAAGAAGGTGACTTCGCAGAAGTAACATGAACCGGTATACGTTTCAAGAACTTGCAGATATGCATCTAACTTACGGTGCCGCAGCAGAAAGCTGGCTTAGAGCTAGGCAAATGTATGCAGAGCGCTACCCCAACCGGCGCGTGCCACAGCATCAAATGTTTTCACGTGTTCATCGACAACTGTGCGAAACTGGATCATTTGCTGGTATTAATGTTGATCGAGGCAGCCGCCGATCAACACGGACAGTTTCAGTCGAAGAAGATGTCCTACAGTCTATCGAAGAACAGCCAAGTTCTAGTACACGAGGTATTGCTCGCCAATTTGGAGTTTCACAATCAACAGTGTGGCGGATACTAAACGAGGAACGTTTACATCCTTTTCATTTGCAAAGAGTGCAGTTACTGGAAGCAGAGGACTATCCCAAGTGTGTTACTTTTTGTCAGTGGTTCATGCAGAGAACAGCCGTTGATCCCAATTTCCCAACGTATGTTCTTTTCACAGGTGAAGCGTCCTTCACTCGTGAAGGTGTCTTCAACACACACAATTCGCATGTGTGGGCTAATCAGAATCCACACGGTACGAGAGTTAGAGCTGCGCAACAACGCTTTGCCGTCAATGTGTGGACTGGGATCGTCGGCGACTATTTGCTGGGACCGTATTTACTACCATCCCGTTTAGATTGCGCAAACTACCTCATATTTCTTCAGACTGTGTTACCGGGTCTTATGAACGAGGTTCCTGCTGTTATTCTCCGGCGAATGTGGTTCCAGCATGACGGCGCTCCAGCACATTTCGCAAATGATGTGTGTTGTTACCTGACCAGAAAATTTGGAGCTCAATGGATTGGTCGCGGAACCAGTTTGTTGACCACCACGGTCACCGGATTTATCTCCAATAGACTTCTTTGTATGGGGTGCCATGAAAAACATGGTGTACGAGACCCCTGTTGCCAGTGCTATGGACCTTGTAGCACGCATATCGGTTGCCGCCGCAAACATCCGGGAAACGCCAGGCATATTCCAGGCATATTCCAGAAAGTTCGGTTGTCCATGCAACGTCGTTGTGAGGCATGTACTCTAGCAAATAGTCAGAATTTCGAGCACCTCTTGTCATTCTGTACAAAAGATGCACAAATAAATGTTTTTTCTCTTACCACTTTCTTGTTACGTTTTCTTTCCATCATTTAACCAGATTCATATTGCCCTACTACATGACGTCTGCGCCCATGCTTTCCTATGTGAAATAGTGTTCTTTTCCTATTCTCTACCTCCCCACCAAATATTGATGATGAATTCAGAATCACCTTGTATATCGACTTGTAAATAGAGCTTTCAACAATTCACTTCTAGACTTGATAATAGTTTCTTCACCATATCATAAATTCAAAATATTTCACGAATATATTATAAATCACGAATTTTTTTTGTTTCTGTCTGTCAGTCTGTCAGTCTGTCTGTTTCACGATAACGGACGTAAAAAGCAGTCGATTGACATGAAATTAAGTGGGTATGCTAGTGAGGCACTGGGATTAAGCTGTATATGAAGTTATCCATCCATATTATGCGCTGTAATCGCGATTTTTGTGCCATTTTCAATATTGTACCGACCAAAAGTATATGAAGTTATCCATCGAATTGAACCAAATTTTTTGTGCATGTGTATGACTATGGCTAGTTGGTCCTCCCTGAATTTGAAAAAAAAAGTCAGAAGGGGGCGCTGCATTTGCGATTTTTGTGCCATTTTCACTATTGTACCGACCAAAAGTATATGAAGTTATCATCGAATTGAACGAAATTTTTTGTGTAAGTGTATGACTATGGCTAGTTAGTGCTCTCTGAATTTGAAAAAAATCCGCCGGAAGGTGGCGCTGCAATCGCGATTTTTGTGCCATTTTCAATATTGTACCGACCAAAAGTACATGAAGTTATGCATCGAAATTTAACGAAATTTTTTGTGTAAGTGTATGGCTATGGCTAGTTGGATCGCCCTGAATCTGAAAAAAATCCGCCGGAAGGGGGCGCTGCAATACCGAATTTTATGCCATTTTCAATATTGCACCACATAAAAGTGTATGAAGTTAGTTCCAGAACTGAACTAGACATTTTGTATATGATTATTTTTTGGTAAGGCAAGTAGGTGCTCCCTGAATTTGAAAAAAAAATCTGCTTATCATTCTATTGTCCATCGGCTCATGCAGAGACGGAAATTCGTTTTTATTCCGCTTAATTGATTGAAGCAGAAGTTTAAGATGAAAATCAAAGTTGGTAAGGTCTTGAATTAAAATTATTAAAGCATTAAAATGAGTAACTATTTTTTTAAATATTAAAATGTATGTATTGGATAGAAGAAAGTTTTGGGATAGGCACATCCAACTAGTTAAAATTATTACTGTAAATTTTGGAGATTTTTTTATAAATGTGTTCCAATAATGTAAACTAATTTGTTTTAGAGATTTATTTATTTCAAATGTATTTATTTCATTTTATTTATTTTCTCTTAATGGTTGCTAAGCAACCATTCATATTAATCCTTATCCTTATAATGTTATAAATTTGAAAGTGTGTTCGAAAATTTAAATGAAGTCAGCATCAAAACAGATGAATTAATTAATGTCTTTGTATCTTTGCGTATAAATATAACATAGCCCAGAAAATAACATAGGCTATGTTTTATTAATTTTATTCAAATATTTTCTTTAATAATTCAAAACTTCCTTCTTTTTCATACAGAATCAATAGGGATTTTTTAAATAAAGTTTAACAAATTTCCTTTACTGTTGCCAAAAAAAAAATACGAATAATAATTTTTCAACAGAAATAAGTTTCAATTGAGCAATTTCCATTCGAAAAATTAAACTAAGAAAAAAAAATAATAAATATGACGTCAGAACTAAAATAAAAATACATATAGTACTTTTTGTTACATATTAAACACGGATATTTGTTTCGTTAATAAGAATTTTTAAAAATCAATCTTACAAAAATGGGGACATAATTAGAAGTAAAAGAAATAAAAAATACATTTTTAATATATATTTCACTTAGTAAAATACTAGCTGTTACCCGTGACGTCGTTCACGTAGCATTAAAAAAAGATAAACGCTTTAACTAAACAAAACATTTCATTAACAATAATTTAAAAAATATATAACACATATCTTATACCAGGCTATGCAATAGTTTTTTTTATATAGGACTTAAAGAACTCAGTCAAATAAATGGAAAATGTGTTAGATAATATGAACAATCGCGAAAATGAAATTGCAACCATTTATACTGTTGAACAACTGTAACGCACCCCAATTGTACAGAAATCATGTTGTAGTGCATTTCAGAATTCCATATCAAAGAAAGAAAAATCGTGTTAAACCTAGGTAATAAAACAAATGTCCAACATTTCCATAATACATAACTTCGCCGGCCCATTCTTTTCTGCAGCTATATATATGATCTATGTGTTTGTAAATATTCAAAATACAATGTTAAAATTTTGCTTAGTTAGAAAAAGTATAACGAAGATTAAAATTCACCTTTAACAATGTCTAATAATAGACAGAAACGTACTTGAATTCTTTTGTACAGTCCTGTATATTACGTGCAAATATTTATACGACCGCATATTTAGCTTAAATTATTCAAGCAAAAAACCCGATTCAAATTATTGAATTCATATTTCCGGGAATCGCTATTGCACAGGTGACCATATATCCAGTTTATTGTATAGTCCGATACATGATTTATTTAAATTTTACAAACATCTCTTATTATACCAAATGTAGTTGAACTTCAGGATGCATTAGTTTTCCTTAAAATACATACAATAATTGAAAAAGCTCTTCAGCAATCTTTTCTAATAGACCATACTTTGGATACAATATCTGAGATCTGGAGACAGGTCCAAAATCTTTTATGCGTCTCTATAAATGAACAACGAATGTGATGCAAATCATAACTGTAAGCATATTGTAGTAAATTTCAATATTTATCATTGTATTGATTATCTCAGTATATTAATTTCATCATGTTTGAAATAGTGCAACGCAATTAATATATTTTTTCCCCGTAGACTATTATATTACCGAAAATTTTTCTGTGATCTTGTAAATGAATGTTAAACCTTTTCACCCCATTTTCTACAGAAATCCTGTTTTAGTGCACTTCAGAAACTGATATCAATTTCAATATTATTAAAATAACCTTAATAAAATAACATTATTAAAATACGCTGCAAATGGGTTTTCTTCACAGACTATGATATATTGAAATACTTTTGAGCTCCCTGTACGCACACTATAAGTACTATACTTAACATATTCGATAGTAACCATGTTCTTGTAAACCTTAAAAATGCATGTAAATTTCATTACATTTAAAATTATGTAACATTATCAAAATACACCACAAATGATTTTTTCGCCGTAGACCATAATTTAAAATAATGTAAATCTCTTTTTGAGTGCTCCTGTGATTATTGCTATTATTGCTACCTGGTTCATTTTCAATGCCGCAGATGCTATGGCAAATCTCAATAACGTATGTTATTTTCGTATGAATCCCACTATATTTACTCAAGTTGAAACACGGACAAACAGACGGCAGACCCCAGGCACTCGGTATCCGTTATACAGACAGGTTGAAGTCGTAAATACTTTTAGACCATGTTAGAAAGTGTAAAAAAGGGGGTAGTTTCCGTAAAACGAAAAAAAAAAAAAAAAAAAAAAAAAAAAAAAAAAAAAAAAACAGAATTTTTGAAAATTTGAAAACTTATACATTGTTTCAGATATGACGTTACATTCATATTTTTTAAAATTCGTAATGGAAAATATTCCTGTGACGTAACAATTGGTAAAAAGTTGAATTTTATAGCCTCGAACCGAAAGAAAGAAAAAGGTTCATTTTTATTACGGATTAATATCTGGAAAAACTACTAAAATATTAATATTCTTGTAAAGTGTGAAGCTATATTCTTGTGAAGTCTTCTAAGTGTAAAAGAAATTTTATATAATCGTCTGCATGATATAAGAAGAAGAACAGTATTCCTCTGACGTCACAATTGGTAAAATCGCGGGTATTAACCTCGAACCGAAAAACTGAATAGGGTCCATTTATTTATTTCATTTTCTTTTATCACGTGAAAATCTTTCAGTTGAAAATTAATTACAGAAGAGAAATAATTATTCTGGTCTTTTTATTTTTTGGCAACGAAAAAAGAAAGATGAATAAATATTATGGAAAATTTTTCAATTTATTCTGTATGAAAAATAGTGAAATGTTGAATTATTAAGAAAAATATTTGAATAAAATAAATAAAAATTAGCCTATGTTCATTTCAGACCAATAATCTATCTATATACAAAAATTCAAAGACATTAATCCATCCGTTTTGAAGCCAAATTCATTCCAATTTTCGGACACATTTTCACATTTATAATATATATAAGGATTTTATATAATCGTCTGCATGATATAAGAAGAAAAACACTATTCGTCTGACGTCACAATTGGTAAAATCGTGGTTTTTAACCTCGAACCGAAAAACAGAATTAGGTACATTTGTTTATTTCATTTTGTTTTATCACGTGAAAATCTTTCAGTTGAAAATTAATTACAAAAGAGAAATAATTATTCTGGTCTTTTTATTTTTTGGCAACGAAAAAAGAAAGATGAATATAACTTATGGAAAATTTTTCAATTTATTCTGTATGAAAAATAGTGAAATGTTGAATTATTAAGAAAAATATTTGAATAAAATAAATAAAAATTAGCCTATGTTCATTTCAGACCAATAATCTATCTATATACAAAAATTCAAAGACATTAATCCATCCGTTTTGAAGCCAAGTTCATTCCAATTTTCGGACACACTTTCACATTTATAATATATATAAGGATATAAGGATAACGTCATAATTGAACAAAAACAGGTATTTTATAATAGTCGTTAAAAATGCAAGAAACATGGATATCAATAACTCATGAATAATGACGTCATTGCCGAAACTTCAGTGAAGGCTTACTTTGGTGACACGAATTTTATTGTTTTTCATCTGTCAGTCTGTTCTTGTATATGTCTGTCTGTCCCGCTATAACTGCAGCAAAATGCAATTAAATTTTTTTTTCGGAAACAAAATTGTAAAACTCTAGATTACTGTGTTTACATTTACAATAGTTTCTGATATATCATATTTAGGTGTTTGTGGTTGGCAGGTGTGTAGAAGTATGAGGATAATGAATATTTGTCCTTATAAATCAAAATGTATAAAGAAATGCAAGATATACAATAACCATTAGCACAATTATTAGAAAGTGACAAATTTAAATTAAGTGAGGCTACGGGAAGTTCAGGGGGGCTCCGCCCCCCTCAAGAAATCTACTATGTTATAATAAAAAAAACTAAAATAATAGATCATGAAAATTTCAGAATATCCTAACGTAACTAAATTTTTAATTTATTGCTTTTGATGGCTGAAAGCTTCTAATTCTTATTTTATTCTTTTAAATAATTACGTAATTTGAAAATTTTAAATTACAGTTTCTAGGAAGTTGTATATTACCCAAAGTGTGTTTAAAAAAAATATGTGCAAAGCTGCCGTTGAGGCTCCTGATCGGCAGATTTACTAGTAAACTAGCAAAGCGCGATCTGAATGCCTATGCCAATTGATGGGTTATCCCGTGCTGCAGAACTTTGTTATCAGTACAGTTTTGAACAGAAATACAAATTCAGCATCAGTAAAACATCCTGTATTTTAAGTTGAATGCATGGATTGCTATTCTAGTTTACTCTGAAACAGCGAGTCATGTACTTGGATACTGCCACTCTTCTTCTTAATTTTTTTGCCGAAACTTCAGTGAAGGCTTACTTTGGAGACACGAATGTTTTTGGATTCTGTCTGTCTGTCTGTTCCGGACAATTGACGCAAAAAGCATTTGATTCGCTTGAAATTAAGTCAGTATGTTAGTGAGGCACTGAGATTAAGCTGTATAGTTTTTTGTTAGATTTGATTCATTCGTTCGGAAAATATAGAATATTTTATTTTGCACAATAATGCTTTTCTACGACAAATCCAATGGTTTTCAATTTTTTTTCCTTGAGAGAAAATGACACATTTGATTAATGGATTTCAATGATAAATGAATACTAAAATTTACTAGTTAAATTATTCGTTTTGATTTGAAATTTTGTCTTCGCATTTGTCAAATTTTTAAAATTATTACTGTAAATTTCGGAGATTTTTTATAAATGTGTTCCTATAATATAATCTAATTTCTTTTAGAGATTTACTTATTTCAAATTTATTTATTTCATTTTCTTTATTTTCTCTTAATGGTTGCTAAGCAACCATTCATCTTAATCATTATCCTTATAATGTTATAAATTTGAAAGCGTGTTCGAAAATTTAAATGAAGTCAGCATCAAAACAGATGAATTAATCAATGTCTTTGTATCTTTGCGTATAAATATAACATAGTAGCCCAGAAAAGAACATGGCTATGTTTTATTAATTTTATTCAAATATTTTCCGTAATAATTCAAAATTTCCTTCTTTTTCATACATAATCAATAGGGATTTTTTAGATAAAATTTAACCAATTTCCTTTATCGTTGCCAAAAAAATCAAAATTTGGAATAATAATTTTTCAACGGCAATCAGTTTTAATTGAGCAATTTCCATTCGAAAAATTAAACCAAGAAAAAAAAATAAATATGACGTCAGAATAAAAATAAAAATAGATATAGTATTTTTTGTTAAATATTAAACACGGATATTTGGTTCGTTAATAAGAATTTTTCTGACAAAAATGGGGACATAATTAGAAGTAAAAGAAAAAAAAAATATATTTTTAACAACTATTTCACTTGGTAAAATATGACGTCATAATTGAACAAAAACAGGCATTTTATAGTAGTCGTTAAAAATACAAGAAACATGGATATCAATAACTCATGAATAATGACGTCATTGCCAAAATTTCAGTGAAATCTTATTTTGGAGACACGAAATTTATTGTTTTTCATCTGTCAGTCTTCTTCTGTCTGTCTGTTCCGCGATAACTGCCGCACAATGCAATCAAAACTTTTTTTTTCGGAAACAAAATTGTAAAACTCTAGATTACTGAGTTTACAATCCTGATACTTTAGATTTAGGTGTTTGTAGTTGGCAGGTATGTAGAAGTATGAGAATAATGAAAAATGTTTGTTCAAACTGTTACTTATCCTTATAAATCAAAATGTATAAGGAAATGCAATATATACAGTAACCATAAGCACAATTTATTGAAAGTTACAAATTTAAATTTAATGAGACTGGGGGGGTTCAGGGGGGCTCCGCCCCGCTGAAGAAATCTGCTATGTTATAATAAAAAAAAATAATAGACCACGAAGAAATATCTCAGAATATCTTAACATAACTAAATTTTTAAGTTAACGTTTTGATGGCTGAAAACTTCTTATTCTTATTTTATTCTTATAAATAAATACATAATTTGAAAATTTTGAATTACAGTTTCCAGGAAGTTGTATATTACCCAAAGTGTGTTTAAAAAAATATGTGCAAAGCTGACGTTGAGGCTCCTGATCTGCAGATTTACTAGTCTTAATTTTTTGAATAATTTATCAGCAACTTGTCGTGTATACATAATCCAAAATATTTCTACTTTAGCAAAAACTTAATAAATATATATTTATCATTTTACGGCTATAAACGTGTAGACGAAATTTTATTTATCCCACTATAAATATGTCAATGTTTATTATTATTATTATTATTATTATTATTATTGTGGGATATACTCTCTGTTGCACTTGTATTGGGCTGTATTTTCCCTATGCTACTCATTTACCGGAACTCTACTTCGAGATTAAAAAAGAAACGGAAAGTAGCGAAGCTGTGTGACGAATGAAAAAGAAGAAAATGGAATGTTGTCAACGGCGGCGAAAAATAATGATAAAAGCTGAAACGACGAAATTTGACGATTTAATAGTGAAGTGCTAAATAGTTTAAAATGAAATACTAAATTAATAAACATGTACGACGGCTAGATGATTTTTAAGGATTGTTGTGAAAATTACGGAAAATAAGTTGATGTTTTATTTTTTATTTGTTTGTTTCGTCTGTTCGTTACAATAAATGTCTGTGTCTGTCATAGAAATTAGTTTTTATTTCGAGTACAGTATCGTCCATCTCACATTATTAACATTACTATTATTATTATTATTATTATTATTATTATTATTATTATTATTATTGTTATTATTATTCCACATGCAGCGTAATAATTACTTTTTTCTTCTTTTTTTGCGCTAAACTTCGACCGATTAAGTTTTAAAAGCATGGACAAACATAAAGAATAATTTTATATATTATATGAACAAATAAATATTCAAACAATTTTTCTGAAGTGTAAAGCAACAATCAAGGCAAACCAAGTGTTAATAAGCATTAAAGAAAGAGAGAATTGCTGTTTTAAACAATGGTCTATTATATAAGATAAATGAAGCGTAGTCCGAAACATCATCATTTGCATCCGAACAATGGCTAATGACGTTTGTATTTTTACAAGCATTGGTTTCAGAGATCGATAATTTGAAAGAAAGAAGATTAATCGAATAAAAGTTCATTTTGTGAATTCGAAAATGGTGGATTTTCTAAATCCGATACTTTATTTCTCATTCATTTTAAAATAACTGGATATTTATCATAAAATTTTCGGATAAATATTGATTTTGTAACCTAAAATGATAACATACATTTTCAAATTAAAAAATCAGTAATAATTTCAATTAAGTTTATTACAACGACAAAGATCGAAAGTTTTTTTCACATTTAGACTGAAAACTGAAATTATTAATTGTGCTTGATATACATTTTGCAATTAATTTTATTTATGCTGCCAGAAGAACTTCATTCTTTATGAACTACACACGCCAAACTCGATACAGGTCTTTCAATCTCTAATAATAGTCACGTTTGTTCTGTTTTAAATAGAAGAAGAAAAGGGCTGAAAATGGAGAAACCCCCAAACCATTTAAATAAACTTACATACTGCTCTCCGCGGAATTGTCTTTCTTTTTTTTATGTATTCAAATGAAAATATATACATATTGAAAATATATATATTGAATATATACACATGAAAATATTATTAGACCGGACTTTATATATCTGGCAACAGAAATATATGTATATATCTATTTAGAAATACGATATAAGTTTGTATTAAATTAATAAACTCCCGTAAAGCATGGTGACGTCACTGCAACGTCGTTTTGAAGTCACATTGTGACTTTGTGAACATCGATTGCCGATATGACGTCACGTGACATCGATGTGAAGTCACAGTGACTAAAATGTGACGTCGTTATGGGCGTTTTAGAGCTCTTTTGTGACGTTTCACAAAATGGTCACAATGTCACAAATTTGTGAAAAATGTGTCATTTGTGACTAATTTGACATTAACATTGTGACGAAACTGTGACAAAAGCGACGATATTTAAATTGCAAGAAACATGTTTTTTAAAGTAAATAACATGTTTTGAAGGATATTTATAAATTTCTAAAGATTTTTAAGAAAGTCACATCTCATTCACAATGTGACGTCACTGAGTGGTGGCATTTTGGTCAAAGATGTGATGGACCAAAGTGACTCACAGTGACGTCACTGTGACCATGCATGCTATTAGGGCTTTAATTATAGAATGTCCAAAATTCTTAAATTCGTAAAGTTTAAAAATTTGGTATAGTATTTGTTTGCAAAAGATAATGAAAACGCTATGCAGAATTTTTATCCTATAATACTTAAGAAATAGTACTATTTTGAGCCAAATTCCATATTACACAGCACTTAACTAAAATGTTTCAATTAAAAAAGTATTTACTTTAATTTATTAATCATAATGTCTATAAAAAATATCCTTTCCTATTTTTTTTATAAGCGACAGGATTTACAAGACAAACCGATAATTTTTAAACACTCAGTGGATTCAGTAACCGAAAAGTGAGCAGCAACGGCCGTGTTAATATATTTCTTTTGTAATACCTAAATTCATATTTTAAATATAACACGTGTAATCGCACACATTTTCTGCAGTATATTGTTCAAGTGGCAAGCCAAAGTTTGAAGGCGTCTTAACACAATTTACTGATCAGCTGTATTTTATACGACCTTGCCCTTTTAAATGCTTGTGGTTTTTGCTTTAACTTTCATTACACGATGAATATTACATTAATTTTTGCTTTTGCGACATAAAAAAAGCTTTTTTGCATGTTATTATGCACCGTAGAAAGCGACAGATGTTTGTCAATCTACGAAAATGTACAATAATCACGAACGCAACTAAGTAATAATCTGCTACGCGTCAACATAGATTCCGAAAAGTGTTCTCTTGTCTTTGCTAACCTCAAACAGCAATTTATTTTCGAAATCTAAAGAAGAGATTACATAATTAAATTTTACATTTAGTCCGAGTGCTACGCGACAAAAATAAGATGAAAACTGCAAATCGTGATAAGAATATACCGCTTGGTGAGTATCTACTTCATGATAATACAATGTATTTCAGAGGGGGGGGGCATCTCGTAAAGTCATCTGAATTCAAGATGGCGGCTATTAATCAAAATGGCGTCATTTTCTGAATTGGCGTAATATGCGTGATAGAAATGTGTAATTCATGTTGATTTCGATGTTTTTAGTGTCTGTTTTTTGTTCTTAACACTTTTCAACATTATTTAAAAGGGTAAATGAATTCGATTTATCTGTTTGTTTGTCTGTCTGTTCGCCTATTCTTCCATGTTCTAGCTTAAATGTACTCAAATTGCCATGTAAATTTTATAGGTTTTATAAAGTTTATAATAGCATGTTTGGAGTAAAAATTAAAGTGTATAGCTTTTCTAGTCCATTTACAGGGCGCTGAAAAAAATCACATTACAATATTATGCATGCGACGAAATCGTTTACAATGTGTTTTAATGATGTTATACTCTTTAAAACACATTCAAATTGATATACATCAATGTTATTGCTGCAATGAACTATCAAATACTTACTACATATTAGGGTGTGCATAGTATTTATCGCTTATTTACAGTGACACACCAAAACAAGAAAATATACGTTTGTAATATGTAGATAAATTTTAAAAAGATCACTATCTAATTCAAGTGTTAATTGTGAAGGTGCTAGGAGGGATAAAATTTCATTTTGTGATAAGGATATCCCAAATAGTCAGTATCAATCTTATATTAATAAAATGCATATAAGAAATTGATGCATTGTATAAATTTATAGGAATTCGAAATTTTGACTATTATTTTAAATCTTTTGTATTTTTATTTCTCTGTATCTTACAAGGGTATATCTGATGTTAATTTCCACGTTTTGATACTCTTCTCTTTTTAATATTAGAAATATGACTAAAATTAACATAGGACAATTAGTAAAATATTTTTGTCATTTACAGTAGAAACTTTAAAAAAATAAATAAATGTTTAAAATACTTTTTTATTAATACATTACTTATACAATATATTAAAAAAAATGAATGTTACATATAAAGCTCTAGAATAGAGAAACATAACTTGGTATCATCATATTTCTCACATTCACTTTTGCAATTGCACAGTAATGTGCAAGAAAGGTCAACCTTTCTACAGCCACATTTATTTTTACAGATTTTGCACATACATTTTATTAACTCTTCACAAGAGTCTGAAATCTCTGGCAACTCCGACCATTTTATTTTCCATGTTGAATTATCCAAACACCATCCCCATTTGTTTAGAAAGGGTGGACGTATTTCATGCTGATCTGCTTGTACCCATATGTGTCCAGCTTGGAAAGCACTGCGTAAGATATGTTGTTGAAGTGCACCCTTGGTTGGTGGAAGATGTTCCAGAGAACGATATTTTGTCATAAACAATTCTTGTCTTGCATCATTGACACTTATGCTATTGCTTCTTGAACAGTACAACAATATTACGAACTTTTCTAAAATATTTAAAATACTTTCAGGAATGGAAGTTTCTGGTTTTGATAGGTATGAAAATGCAGCAGTAGCTTCTTTAAAGAGAATCCATGTTTTCTAATTTGGCTTTTTTGTTTTTCCTGTGAAACCCGGATTGCTGTTGCATCCAGTGAAAGCATGAAATCTTAGTAAAGCCATTGCCTTTTCTCTTCCTATTGCTGCAGCTATGGTACGAACAGGAATAAATCTGTAATTTTTTCCTGTTCCAAATGCAATCCAAACAATTTCTAGGCATCTATCTGAAAGGATAAAAAAATATGCAATCAATAAAACTAATACATCAGTGTCTACAGAGCGTATAACAATATTTTTCAGTCCTCTTCAGTCATGTCTTTGAGATGCAATATTGTTCTTGAATCAGCTTCTTCATGACCAAGGCAAGTTTTTCCAATTAAGGAACTTATGGCAGCAAGATTGCCTTTAACTTCTTCTCCTGAAGTGGTTATAACTTGTGTATTTTTATGGTATTTATTGCCAGCGTTCCAAGTAGATTAAAAAGCTCTTCTTTGTTATTTGAATTTCTTAAGAAATCTTGCCAATTTTTCGGTAATCTAACATGTGTCTGCACTTGCTGTCTGGTCTTCTGTCTAGTTTCTCCTTTAATGCTTGGTGTAATGTATCTATCCCAAATCAAATCTATTCTTTGACATCGAAAACTCTCAATGTCCTTACGTAAGTGAGGATAAAATATGTTTAAAATTACATACAGACATAACACATACATAAATTACACGAATATCCGAGTAAATTTAAGCAAAAAAGAGCAGGTCCAGACTAACAGTTAGACAATTCATACATTTTTTCAGCACCCTGTAAATGGATTAGAAAAGCTATACACTTTATTTTTTATTCCGAACATGCTATTATAAACTTTATAAAATCAATAAAATTTACATGGCAGTCTAAGTACATTTAATTGAGTTAGAGCATGGAAGAATCGGCGGACAGACAGACAAACAGACAGATAAATCGAATTCATTTACTTTTTAAATAATGTTGAAAAGTGTTAAAAACAAAAAACTGACTTTAAAAACATTGAAATCGACATGAAATACACGTTTATGTCACGCATATTAAGGAAATTCAGAAAATAACGCCATTTTGAATAATAGCCGCCATCTTGAATTCAGACGATTTTACGAGATGCCTCCCCCTCTGAAATGCATTGTATTATCATAAAGTACATACTCACCAAGTGGAATATTCTTATCACGATTTGCAGTTTTCGGATGCGTAGTACCCTGACTAATTGCAAATTCTCAGAAAACATCGAGAAGACACTTGATACACTTTTATTCTAAGAAAGTGCTCCAGTTAAACTAATGTATACTGAAATGCGTTCCGAAAACGTACCAAAAGTGTATCGAAAATATACCAAAAGTGCACTGAAAGTGTGTTGCTCAGAATATTTGTCAAATCTAAAGTTGGGAACATATTTGAGAACAGATTGACAATACATTTGTGCAGATATGTGAAATCACGCGTTCCAAAAATTTTTAGAAGGTGTGCTGAAAGTAATGAATGTTCTCAGAAGTGTTCTAAAAACTGTTCTAATAGATGCGCTTCAAAGTGTTCTGAAATAATTGACAAGATAAGTTTTCTGAAATGTGCATAAAGATTTCCATTGTATTAGGTGACTGTAATTTTTGGAAATGTTTCCTAGAATCTTATAAAGTGCATTAATCAATTATCTGTACCAATAATATTGATGTTTCAGATTCTATAAATTTTCACATAAACATTTTCAACTAGATAAATGAATATGTGCATAAAATTGAAAAAAAAATAACATTAGTTTTTATATTAATGATAATGGTAATGTTATTAATATAGTTATGTTTGTCATTTAAACATGTTTTTTGAATATCAAAATATTTACCTGAGAATGGATAGCATCTGAAAACGTGATATTCCTATTAGTGAAAACTCACCATTCAACTGGCAATCGGAAACATTTTCGAAAACTACGGATACCTAATAAAAAATTCTTTATAAATTCTTCTTTAAATTCCAAAAAAAGATTTTTTTCGAAAGAATATTTTTTTAGTGTGCACTGAATGACAGTCTTTCTGAAATATTCTATAAAAAGTAAACATATCCCACAACAGAAAAGTACTCTGTAAAATTGTTTTTCTTCTTTTTAATAAACATTTTCTATTACTTAAAAAAGTTGTTACAAAATATACAGAAAACAAATCATTTTTGGCATTTTTCCTTCAATCAAGATAAGAACCGTGATGAGATATAAAAATACAAATCATGACGCGGTCAATACATAATAAAATGCATCAGTAAGATGCACACAAAAAAGCGTTCTATTATTAGATAAACGTTTGGTAATGTATATTGTTATTAGAGCGGGTGTTTTTGTGATCATCTCATTGTCGCTTGTCATTTGCATCGACCGTCAGAAGATTTGTATTTTTATGTTATGATTATGGTTCTTATTTACATTGGAACCAAAATATGTCAAAAATGATTTGTTTTTAATATATTTTATAACACCCTTTTTTAAATAATAAAAAAGCTTATTAAAGTATTTATGAAAAGAATACAAATCATAGAATTATAAGTCATAGAATACAAATGTCCGATCATCTTCAGGAAAATTAAAACACAGTAATAGAAAAATGTTACTACTCCTCTCTTAAGAAAAGTGTCACCTAATGTAAAAAAAATGTGGAAAAATTCTATGTCTGTTTATACCTATTGCAACTTTTTTTTATTTAAATGTATATTAAAACTTTTCATAACCTGTTCACATATTATTAGAAAGAAAAGTAACTAATTCGTTAATTTATGACGCGTTCATCTAACTTTTAGAACACCTTTATTTATTTTTTTTATATAAAAATTTCGAATTTTTAATTTTTTAAATCTAAAAATATTTTTTCCTAAAAATTAAGATGTTATATGAAAGATTTAAACCTTCTCCGGAAAGAGTACTTTTCTCTCAGATCCTTCGTATCACCTAAATATTTTTATAACTGATTTAAAAAATTAAAATTTTAACTGGGGTAATATTTTGCAGAAAGACTAATTGTGTTTATATGCCTAAATTTTAGCTCAATAATTTATATTTCTAGTTATGAAAATTTCGTAATACTTAACTCAGTACTTATTTTAAAAGTTAAGTGTTAATTATTACGTGCAATTATGTGCATTTACACAAATATGTAGAATGTATTTTCTCTTCTATAATTGTTCTATAATATGAATAATAAAAATGCTGCATTTATTATAACGTAAGAGAACTTTGAATAAATATTTTTCATTGATAATTTATGTGCTTTTATCAGACATTTATCTAAAAGTAGGATAGCTTAAAAAGCAAGATATTTGTATAAAAAGTTTCCTAACTTTGCTTACTGCTGACAAACTAAAACAGTAATTTACCTGTCAGAAATAGATTAACAAGAAACAAAGAGCAATTTATTCGGAAATTTGTTCTTGTCTGACATTAATTATTCTGAAGTTTCCTGTTATCCATCGCCTGGGGAGTTTTACGTCGGGATTAATAGAAGAAAGAAAATAAAAGAAACACTTAATATCTCACATAAGTTACTTGATATTAAATTTAGTTTTGTTGTCCTTGTCAATCCATTTATTTCGAAGTTTCTATTTAATTGTAAACATCAATTTCTACACAATGTACAGAAATTTCAAAATTAGTAAAACTTTTAAATGTCAATTAATTTGCTTAATAAGGAGCAAACTAGATGTACCCTAATTAAAGTAACTAAAGTAATTAAATGACCATAATTAAAGTAAATATCTGAAGAACCCAATTAACTTACTGAAACAATACATCAAAACGAGAAAAAATACAATGGTTTTAACCCTACTGTTTTGTTCTCGTTTACCATTAGAATTTAAAGTTCTATTTAAAAAATAATGAAATAAGTATAAAGAAAATAACAATACAGTCGAACTCGCTTATAACGACCCCTATTAACGAGAACGCGGACTTAATTAGGAAATCAGAAATGCTCGGTTGATACAATGTTAAGTCTATCGGAACATAACTCGCTTTTAACGAACAAACCCCGGTTATAATGAACAATGTTTTTGAGATTCATAAAATTTCTATTGACATTTTATACCCCTCCATCTCAGCTAATCGTTTCTTGTAAAAATTCCTTTAACATTACGAAGCCAGCCAGAAGTAAGTCGTAAATGATAAGTCGTAAATCCTGACGACAAATGACGGCAGCATTTTTCATTGTGGAGTGCACGTGCGATGGCCATTTATAACGACCTTGAGGAGATTCACGGAGCAGACGAAGGATAATGACTTGACGAAAGTTTATTCTGTATAGGAGTTTCAGGGTAGGGGATTTCTGTACAAGTCGTTCATTGCTCTGCATTTATAGTGTATGCTCGTCATGTTTTATCTTGCGATGTCGAAACATAAATTTTTATAAGTTAACGAAAAAAGTAAGCATTTTATAGAAATCAGAGGATGGCTTAAAAAATTCCGAAATCTGCAAAAGTTTATTTTAACCACAGCAGGAAGGCCTTGATGACTGCGGACATTTTCACAAAATTCATTTCAAAATTGGAGAGGCAAAATTGAAAACTAAAGTAAGAAAAGCGTAAATTTATCCTTTTAATTAAAATTTGTTCCATGTATCCCAAAATTATTGAACTTACAAATATCAGGAATGAATTTTTACAACCGATTTCTAACATTTTTTCAGCCTATCATCAGAAATTTTTAAACAAACATCCGCAGGCACTTGATTCTGGTGCTTCTTGATGGAAGAGAAAAAAAATAGGAACAACTTCAATTGTTTGCGTAAACATACTGGAAGCGATACATATAATGAACGATGCATGAGAAAGCGTTACATTAACATGCTTAATTACCTGTTTTTATAAGGCTGAAATGGAAATTTCTCAAGACGAGTAAATATCCGGGCAAGAAGAAGAAACAGACAACTTGAAAAATGTGGAAATCAGCTGAGAAGAATTTGTAAAATATCTATCTTTTGACGCCAATGTTATGCTTCCGAGTTACGTACTCCGAAGGATATTGTAGCAAAAATTCAAGGTAAAAAAGATGAAAAAAAAATTATGAAAGTGGTGTTGATAAAGACGAAATGCGGAGAATTTTAAGCTGAACCGTCGTCAACATACTGAACAGCTTTTAAAGTTCAGAAATACTTCAAAATATTTTCAAAGTCAGGGATGCAAATGCCGATGTTTTTCAGGCCATGATTTTTCTCCGAAAAACACAAGAAATAGACAATACGACGTCTCAAAGCAAATTAACCAACATTATTTGTGCAGTACAAAAAAAAAAAAAAAGTTACGTATAATAAAGTATGCATGCATGAATTTTTATAATTTTTTACAAACCCGTTTTTTACCGGCACTCGGTTATAGCGAGCCAATATAGTGGTTCTTACGCGTTCGCTGTAAGCTAGTTCGACTGTTTTTAAATAGGGGTAATATATCACTCTCATTAAACAATGCCATAAAATGTGTAGAAAATATCTTTTCCATTCTTTTTTACAGGATATAAAAAAAGTGTTTTGAGTCAAATAGACAGAACAGAACAGCAGGGCGGAAAAATCTTGTAAATTTCGGAAAATTCATTTTTGTCATTCAAAAACGACAATTTTCAATTGTTTCGTCAGCGTATAAAACAGAGTTAAAAGCCAGGCATACGAAATCGTTTACTACATGTGTGCGTAATTCAGATTCGGGCAAACAAAGGTGGCTGCCATTATATTCCGCACTGAAAACATACAAAAATAAACTTATTGTAGTTGTGATAGAATACATGCTAATACACAATGATTCCTAAAACATAGTAAAAGGTTACACAATGATCCAAAAATATTAATAGAACTTGTATTTAAAAAATATTAAAAGATATCAGCATTAATCCTTTTAAAGGAAATAGAATTTTAAAATAATATCTACCCTAATGAAAGTAGTTTATGAAACGAATAATTTAGTTTCACTGTTATTTCTCTTAAAAAATTGAAAGTTTGGCTGTGAAAGTGATACCAATTATCCATATTGATCCGTATAAATGGTGTTAGAATTTTAAATTTTAATTAGTTTTCAAAATAAATTTTAATAAATTTTTATTTTTATTTTCATGACATTTTCTAATAATGTGGAGAAAAATTCGTCAGTGTTGTGGAAAACGGAAAAACAACAATCGTCAGTCTTCAATATTTTACATTAAATTCCATTGACATAAAAATAATATTTCAAGAGTAACTTTGACTATTTTAACATGATCACATTACTAATAGGATTTTCCTATTTCTATAATTTCTCAAATATTTTCTTAGTATTTTTATTTATCAGAATACAAGGATCAAACTTGATGCTAAATACTTATTACATTATTATGGTGGGAAAAGAATTGAAATTTTACCTCTTTATTCTAAAAAACGTAATTAACGCTGTTACCGCCACTGACATTGAATTTTTTATGATCGGGGGCCTTTCCTACGGATTATTTAAATTCTTTTTTATTATATTATAAAAATTAGTCAATAACAAAAACAATTTTGTGATTAAAGTAATTTTTTTTAAATAACCTGATTAAATTTTATTCTCACATATTTTATCGTCAGAAATCTTCTATTATCTTTTTTAGAAAATCAAAAATCGTCTGTCATTTTAATACTTTACGTTAAATTCCATTGACTTAAAAATAATAATTCAAGAGTAACTTCGGCTATTTTAACATGATTACAATACTAATATGATTTTCCTGTTTCTTTAATTTCTCAAATATTTTCTTAGTATTTTTATTTATCAGAATACAAAAATCAAACTTGATGCTGAATACTTATTACATTATTATGGTGGGAAAAGAATTGAAATTTTACCTCTCTATTCTAAAAAACGTAATTAACGCTGTTACCGCCACTGACATTGAATTTTTTATGATCGGGGGCCTTTCCTACGGATTATTTAAATTCTTTTTTATTATATTATAAAAATTAGTCAATAACAAAAACAATTTTGTGATTAAAGTAATTTTTTTTAAATAACCTGATTAAATTTTATTCTCACATATTTTATCGTCAGAAATCTTCTATTATCTTTTTTAGAAAATCAAAAATCGTCTGTCATTTTAATACTTTACGTTAAATTCCATTGACTTAAAATAATAATTCAAGAGTAACTTCGGCTATTTTAACATGATTACAATACTAATATGATTTTCCTGTTTCTTTAATTTCTCAAATATTTTCTTAGTATTTTTATTTATCAGAATACAAAAATCAAACTTGATGCTGAATAATTATTACATTATTATGGCGAGAAAAGAATTGAAATTGAAATTTTATCTCTCCATTCTAAAATAAAAAAAAAAAAAAAAAAAAAAAAAAAGGGGGGGGGGCCTTTTTTACCGACACTTTCAAAAATAATCTGAATATTTCTCATTCTCACATTATTTGATCGTCAGGAATCATTTTTCATCTTTTTTAGAAAATCAACAATCGTCAGTCATTTTAATTTTTTATCTTTCATTTTTAATCTTTCATTTTTAATCTGCAAATTTCTTATTTTATTATTTTAAATTTTAACAATTAAAATGAGTTATACAAATCTAATCCAAACTTCAAATTCTTATCCTTCAGAAAATTCGGTAATGACTTCGTCTATTTGAAACTAAATTTGCACACCGCTACATACGGTAGATTTTCGAGGACATCGCCAAGAAAGTAACAAGTAAACACACACGCGTACACACATCAAAATTTTCTTTTAATAATACAGTCAAACATCGTTAACGCAAGCACCAAACTTTTTCTTTTCATGTTAAAAGTAGTTCGTGTTGTCCGAAATTAAATACATTACATATAAGTTGACGAGGCAATTGGAAACAATTCGTTCTAAAAGTAATTCACGTTAAGCGTGCTGGTGTAAACGATGTTTGTCTGTATTGGTAGCTTTACACACTTAATTCTACGCAACAAACAGTAGCGGAAACAAAAAAAATCTCATTGAAGCATAATCTCTGATTTACAACTATGAAAAATGAATTAAAAAATAAGAGTTTCAGTATTACTAAATTATTTTTAAACATTTGAATTTAATTGCGAAATTCAAATTGCTAGTAATATCAAGTAATATATCACATAAAAATTAAGCATATCAAAAATATAAAGTATGTTAAAATCTGTATTATAGGAAATAACCAATTACTAGAATACGTCAGAAAATGACATAAATCCACCACATTATAAAAAGAAGAAGAAACAAAATCTAAAAACAGAAGAGAACAACAATCCAATAAGAAATACATTTGAAAAATTAGGTATTGTGTCCATAACAAGACATTATTACATGAAATTATCCAGACATTCAGTTTCAAATATTATTGCCAAAAAATTCAAAGAAATATTTGAAGAACATTTATTAATATACAGAATGTTTTTTTATATTTATATTTTGTTACTGTGATAAAATATTTATCTTGTATAAATGTAACAAAAAATATATAACCTATATAATTGGAATTAAATTTGTACACTATATTGCCATTGATTAAGGGACACTTGCGATTTTAGACATTTTATTAAATATCTAGAAAAATACATGAGGAATCATCTCGAAACTCTTAGTGTATAAATATAATAGTATAAGTCATACATCTCCGTGAAGATTTTTTCCCGAAACTCCAAAGGGGACCGTCAACAAATTAAAAAAGAATGAATATCTTTTGAATAACCCTGTCAAAGCTAATGTAGCAAAAGCGCCTCAAACTCTAGATTATGATTGAATGCCTTATTGTAATAAGCTTTGTTCATTTTTATGCAAATAGCATGTACAGTCGCAGAGTAATTAAGGTTTTAATAAAAATGGTCCCAAATTTTTCAAAGTTTTTTCCTTATAATTTTCAGAGTTCTTAATATAAAATATTATTTTTTTCAGAAAATATGACAAACAACATTGCACACAGTACCCTGTAATCAGAATTAAAAAATAATGAAAATTGTATAAAAAATGAGTTGGTTTACTAAATAATGTGTTTTACTGCGCATGCGTGAACGATATCAAAATTTCATTTGCATATTATGTTAGCTAAATGTATAGAGCAACTTTTGTGAAAGTCACAAAATCATAACTTGAAAATTCTGACAATAATCGTCAATTGAATAAGTCGAAAATCCGTTATTCTCAAAATGAAGCAAAAACAAGAGGGGTTGTATCCATATATTCATTGATTAGTGTCAATATAGAATACACAATATGGGATGTACTACTGCATTTCGATAAAATCCCTCATTTTTTTGCTTCATTGTGGAAACAACGGATTTTGTCCTTTTTCTATAGACGATTACTTTCAGAATTTTCAAGCTATGATTTTGAGACTTTTACAAAAGTTGCTCTATATATTTAGTTAACATAATATGCAAATGAAATTTTGATATCTTTGACGCATGCGCAGTAAAAAATTATATAGTAAACCTACTCATTTTTCATACAATTTTTATTATTTTTTAATTCTGATTACAGGGTACTGTGTGCAATATTGTTTGTCATATTTTCTGAAAAAAAATATTATTTTATATTAAGAATTCTGAAAATTATAATGGAAAAACTTGGAAAAATTTGGGACCATTTTTATTAAAACCTTAATTACTCTGCGACTGTGCATGCTATTTGCATAAAAATGAACACAGTGTATTACAATAAGACATTCAATCATAATCTAGAGTTTGAGCGCTTTTGCTACATTAGTTTTGACAGGGTTATTCAAAAGATATTCATTCTTTTTTAATTTGTTGACGGTCCCCTATGGCGTTTCAGTAAAAAATATTTACGGAGATGTATGATGTATACTATTATATTTATACATTAAGAGTTTCGAGATGATTCCTCATGTATATTTCTAGATATTTAGTAAAATGTCTAAAATCGCAAGTGCCCCATAATCAATGGCAATATAGTGTATACGTGATATGCTCTCCAAGACAAGGTTTTTGGAAAATACATACATTGCTTTTAAAGGGGTTCAAACATCTGAAAATTTTCTAAAAACATTTTATCACATTAAAAATGTCTGTTTTTTTATAATTAAAAGAACGTTTAAATCATGATTCTATCTTAATTAGAAGAGGAAATATTATTTTATTCGTTTGTCATGCAAATGACTTCTTGCGAAACTGCATTTATCTTCATGATAGATTTTTAAACAATTTCTTGGATTTAAGTTGTTATAACTCTAGAACCATTCAAGATAAAATACTTCAAATTTAGAACATGTCTTTTTTGATTGTTTTACTTTACTTTTGACTCAGCAAATTTGAAAAAAATATTTATTTTTGAAAACATGATTTTTTTTTTAAAAGTCACATCAGTTTTTTTCAAATTTTTATTTTAAATATTTTTAATTTTTTTAATTAATATTTTAAAAAATGCTGAATCAAAATTAAGATTTAGATATTTCTGTTTTCTTATTTGTAAAAAACTTAAAATTCTACAAATAATATTTTGAGTTATAATGATTTTAAATTACCCCATCTTTTTAATGAATGTCCAATTTAAAATATTTTAAAAAGTGTGAGAAGTTTTATCAAGTGATTTTGTTTACAAATTATATGGTTAACTATCATAAAAAAGTTTTAACTTTATAAATAAAAATTATTTTTAAATGTGTCCCGGATCCCCTTAATATATAAAGTTGACAATAATGATTATGCATTTTTTTATTTTCATAACGGGGCAGTTAACTTTTTTTACAAGTAGCAATTTATTTGAAAGGGACATTAAAGCATGAGAAAAGGTGAACTCATTTCGGGGAATAAGGTGGCATCTTAGCCTGAAGGCGAAGTCATGGAGATTAATCATTTCAAGTAAGAAAAGTTTTTTAAAAATAAATTATCTATCCTTAAACGTTTTGAAACTGTAACTCATATTTTCTCTAAGCAACTTTAGACTGGCAAAAAACGACACTTTTATAAAAAAGTTCTTCCATTTTTATGATTTATAATAAAAGATTTTTTTCTGTTATAATAAAAGACAATGGGAAATATGACAAATATTTCGGCATAATTGTGTTATGCTATGACGTAATGGATATTGAAAAAAATATGAAAATTTTTCTGTAATATACTTTTTAATTTAGATATGGGCAAACGTTGTTAAAATGATTCTCAAAGAGAAATAATATTTTACTTATGCTGCCCCTTTAATGCATATTTTTTTATTTTGTTCCGAAAAAATTTTATTGGGCTCTATTTTTGTCAATTATCCACCTGAAAAAAGAGTGAAAAAAAATCCTTTGTGCTGTTATTGGACATAATACCATAATATAACTCATCAGTAAATAGAAAAATTGCTCAAAAAATAATACTTTAAATTGTGTATTTACTTTTAAATATTTATACTACACAATAGCAACTATTTAATGATATAGTATTTTTTCTAATGATTTTAATATTTTGCAGATATTATAAATATTGTTACACTAGTATTAAAAGACAGAGAAAAAAGCCTGTCGATCACATTGCAACTTTTTTTACAACAAGTAATTTATTTGAAAGGGACATTAAAGCCTGAGAAAAGGTGAACTTATTTCCGGGAATAAGGTTGCATCTCAGCCTGAAGGTGAAGTCATGGAGATTAATCATTTCAAGTAAGAAAAGTTTAAAAAAAATAAATTATCCATTCTTAAACGTTTTGAAACTGTGACTCATATTTACCCTAAGCAACTTTAGACTGACAAAAAAGGGTAATTTCATAAGAAGTCTTCTTTATTTTAGGGATTTACTATAAAATATGGCATTTCTATTAAATAAATGGTTAAAAGGGTAATAAATATGACCGATATTTCGATGTAAGTATTACATTATGACGTAATGAATTTTGAATAAATATGAAAAATATTGTAATTATTTTCAATTTAGATACGATCAAATCTTGTTAAAATTATTTTTTTTTAAATTATCATTAATATTAATATCAAAGAGAATTAATATTTTGTTCATGATCGGGTGATTCTCAAAATAGGGGACGATTTCAAAAATGAAATGTTAAAAAAATTACTGTTAGCAAAATTTCTGAAAAAAATAGGTGTTGTTAATATAGTATTAGGTATACTTTCCATGTAGTCAGCAGAGCTAAATATTTAAAAATTAACTTAAAAAAATAATTAGTATTTTTTGAGCCATGCTAATGACAAAACAAATTGCATGGAGTAAATATATTATGATACTTTTATTTTCTTCCTGTTCAAATATTTTTTTCTATATTTATTAGCCTTCCTTTTCAGCAAATGGTTTCCATTTTTACATATATACATATAAGGAGAATAAAAACATTACCAAAGAGCAAACTTTGTTACATGGAGCAACATTCTGACACTAACAATGTAAGAAGCTGTCTTAGTGATTTTCCTACAGATTTAATGCATATTTTAGGGATAATAAATGTAATACCTAAATTTATACGTAAAATTAAACTTTATAAAGGATACAATGTAAGCACTGGTTACATTTATGTACATAGGAGTGTTTAGCATGGACAGAAAAACCATGCTAATGACAATTTTTAATTTAAATAAGATTATGAGACATAATATAATCACAATGCAATAGTCCTTTCTGGGGCTTTTTAAAACACAAAAGTTCTATGCAAATAAATAAAATAAAAATTTTAACTATAAAATAAACATGAAAATTATTATCCATTCTAATGACATACAATTGATGTACGCCCCTAATATTCAACTTCTATTCTTAAAATACAATACATGCTTCTATTTTCTGGCTGGAATAAAATGGCTACTTGTTGTCATGGAGAAACTTTATATTTTCAAACTATTATTGTCATATGTGAAAATGAAATTTTGATTAAGAACCAGCTGTTTTAGTATGACCTTGTTTTGAAAATCGAATATGGAGGACAAACTTTAATTCTTTTTTTATGTACTATAATTTTATTTTTAAAAAGAAATTTATTCGATAAATCCTCTCCTTTATTAATATAAAGAAAGAATAACATTTGTTTATTTTATAAACATGATATTAACTCTTGGAAAATGCTAGTACATACAAGGCACTGCTGCTGTGGACATCCATGCTAATGACATTTTGAATCTTTTTTCTGTTATTTTAAGGTGTTTTTAACTAAAAAGTGAGTAATTCTTGAGTGCAAATAATGAATAATATTAAGAAAAACATATCTAAATATAAAAACATGACAGAAAACCTCTCATTTTTTTTTGTATGCCGAAAGACATAAATTGTCCCCTATTTTGAGAATCACTCGCTCATTCTTTAATACATAATTTTTTATTTCGTTCACAAAACATTATATTTGAGTCTTTTTTGTTAATTATTGACTTGATAAATACCATAAAATCACTCCTGCGTTATGTAACACAAATTGCACAAAAAATATTTTAAATTGTGTATTTACTTTTAAATGATTTTCCTGCACAATAACAACTATTCAATGATATAATAGATTTTATAACGATTTTAATAGTTTGCAGAAATTATAATTACTGTTACACTATTATTAAAAATAGAAAAAAAATGCCGGTCGATCACATTGAAAGCGGTATCAGTAAAGTATGTTAAAATCTCCCATGATAAAAAATCGAAACAAAAGCAGATTTCACCACCTTAAACACAAGTTATCACACGTAGTACATAATAGCTTACCAAAAGACAAATAAAAAGCACCAAATAACAGGAAGAAAATCATTCATTACTTAAGTTAGACTACGCATTTAAGGATCAAGAACAGTTTTGTAGCTCAATTTTTGTCTTAACAGCGATTGTGAGAACAAGTCATATGAAATGTAATTGAATTTAAGCATTGTGTTCATTTGAATTATGGTGACTATATATGCTTCTACATAAAAAATTACACAAATACATTAATATAAACATGCACATTAAATTCTCACTGATATTGGCAAATATCTCACACTTTGGGCTTGAAATTAAATCACATGGTATTTGGCTAATTTGTTGATAATACTTATTATATTTTGGAATGGGATTAGTAATTGGGGTGAGCATCATTTTAATTTACGTAAATTTAAATAGAGAAATTTATTCAACCATTCAATGAGCAAAACCTTTATTTTTGCTTTATTTTTAAACTTTACATTCAAAGGTATTAACTTTAAGAGGAATTTTTCCGACATCACTTACATCTGATTAAGACTATTTGCATGGATCTGACTTACCGAAAAATGCCCTCACAATTATTTCATTACGTTGCAATCAAATTATTTAATTCTTGACATATTGTGATTATTCACCATATGTTTGTTATTAACTTTTCCAAGACATTACTAGTACAGCTAATAATAGGAAATTTCTTATTTAGCTTACTTTATATTTTGGTTCTTTAATCTTTGGAACGGTACAATCCGTTTCAAAGTGTACGGATGTTACCCATTCTAAGCAAATAATTTTAAAATGTAGAAATCATATTCTTCCTAATTTTTTTGATTAACGCAACCTGAAAGCTGTTGAAATATTGAAAAGCCGATTACACAAAGTTAAAGATCAAACTAAAGTGCCGCGATATTTTTTAATAAGTGTAATTGTAAACCGTTTTTAAAAAAGATTCTTTGGAGCTATTTCGGTAATTCAACGATGTCTATAATTTTAAAAAATCTGCATGCAAGTTTCTGATCAAAATAAGAAAAGAAAAAAAAAAAAACATAAATGCATTTCTTTCATTTCGTAACGCAACAATCCGTTTAAAAAATGAATATGATATGTGAATATAATAATAATATACAAAGCAAGATCATTTAATATTAAACTTTTAATTCCAATCATTTTAAACGAATGTAACATTAAGATATTTGAACGGACTGCAGCTCAGTCCATTTTAAGTTGATGCTTTTGATCACAGACTTGTCAAGAAATAGTAGTAAAAAATTATTTTTACAGAAAGTAATTCTTCTGAATGTTGTAAAATCTTTTACACTGAAACGATTAGAAATGTTATATAAACATAATTGTAAAAAAGTTGTACTAATATTTAAAAAATAAGCATGCAATTTGTCTTCAAACTACCTCTAAAGAGCGCGATGAAAGATTTTAAACGATATCTGAGAAAATTACTCATAAAACAAAATAATATAAGATTGAAAGATTTTTAATATCTTGTTAAATCAAGAAATGTTTTCTGAATTCTATCAATGGTTTCATCGGAACATGTCAAAAGAAAATAATCTATTTTCCTTTAATAAGCGATTGAAATTGGCTCTCTTTAACAGAAGTTTGATATGCTCTTAGAAAGATGCCATTTACAAAGAATTTTTTGTCGTATGATCTATTATAAGGCGTAATACGTATATTTACACTTATAGAACTTTAAAAAAATTAAGAATTATGTAAACGGGTTTATACATGAACTTTTTAAACGCTTTGTTATTTTAAAGACAAAAAGTATAAATAGCATTTTATGCATATACATTAAAGCATTTAAATAAGCATTAAGACATTTTTATAATAAGGTATGTAAAACTATTTTGAATAAATACTCGAATCTTTGGTTTGAGTTTTATAACGGAAAATTCTATAAAATAATAGCAGCTAATTAGAAAACTCAAACTTCACGTGCAATTAAAAGGTAGATAAGTAACATATAAAGCGTACAACAGAATTTTAATTAAGAAATAAAAAATAACTTAACTACAAAATTATTCTTTTTAATAGGTTAAAAGCTATCTTTTTTTATAATAACCTTTTATTCAAAATCCAAATTTTACATGATAATTTTAGTAACAATATGAGAATTAATTATAGGGACATTCAACATGCTATCAGACTTATGCCGGATATTGGTAACGGACAAAATGTTATGAAATTATCGGGAATAAAAATATTATTTCATACTATTCATCATTTTTAGAAATGATTTTTAACATAAAAAGGAAGTTCGAGAAATCGTTTTAAAAATCATGAAATTTAAAAATAATTTTGAAAGAGAGTTTTTATTTATTATCTTAAACTCTGTTTTCTTTTATATCCCAAACAAAGAAAATAAATTAAGTACTTTATCAAATTAGATTTTAAAATAATTATAACAGTCATTGAGGGAAGGGAGGTAAAAACGAGATATTCAAACGCTATAAATATATCTTAAAATATTTTTCACAAAAAAAAGAAGACGCATCCGGTTGAAATTATTTATGAAGTAGTTTTGATAAATCATTCAAAGTTTAAATATGAATCTCATTTTTCTAGTTACCTAAGAGCACTACAAACTGGTTATTTATTTTCTAAAAATGTTGATTTTTCAAAGTAAACTTTTTATTTATCAGAATGAACAAAGCATTTTAAATTCGTAAGTAGTTGCATATCATAACTATAAATAAAACAAAACACTGAAACATTTTATTTTTATAAAAGTTTTGCTATTAGCATCCATTTCATTTCAAACATATAATATTTCGAAATCTTCAAAATAATTATTTTACAATGAGAAAGATCAATAACTTTCAATCCTGAATGAATTTCAATTCATTATTTGGAACTTTCCATGCATGCAAAATGAAAAGGGGGAGCTATATTCTTCTTTAGAAATTAATTATATATTATTAAAAAACGATGTCGAAATATTTACATTATTTTATAATTTAAGATTTCCAAGTTCTGTAAAAGAATGATTCCTACACCCGTTATGCAAATGACATGTTATTATTTTATATTTGAAATATATTTTAAAAGCTATTGAATGAATATGTTACAAGACATTTTCATCAATGTTCGACAAACATTTTTGGATAAATGAATTTAGTAACTCAGAATTAACACAGCTTGAGCTGAAGTAATAATAAGTTTGAATAACTGAATAATGCGAATTTGCATGTTACTTTAGAATTTTGAAATAATGTGCACGTTCAAAACCACGTATAACTCATTAAAAAACAATTGAAATACTCCTGATAACTTTAGTCATATCAACAGTTTTAATACTTGTTAATTGTATTCATAAAAATGTATTATTCTGTCGTCTGTTAATATTAAATAGGCTTATTAGATAACGAATGCATCTAATTCCTATGAGTACATATGAGATAGAATAAAAACAGACAATCAACAACTACAGTAAACACTATAATTTCGATAAATGACCATGAGTCAAACATTACATGTAAAAAATAATAAAATCAAAAGCATCACCAAGTATCGAAATCTATTTGAATGAATTTACTATTCAAAACTGAGAGCGATTTCGTACACTGAGAAAAAAATATAGTTCCGGCATACAGAATCTAAATTGTAGCTCTAGAAAAAATAGTTCCATGTCATACTTATAAATTCTAGCTTTATTTGTTAGCGAGTTCTAGAGTCTTCTACTAGAATTCAAGAGCATTTTCTTGTATTCTCGTTGCGAAACTTATTTACAAATTCCTCCAAATTGATGAGAACGCAAGAAGTTTGATTTAGTAACGATAATTGTAGTTTATGAAACCATTCCCGAAATCAAGGTATAGTTTCTTGCAACTGAAGCGATTCAATATCGTCTCGTTACTTAGAAAACAGTAGACTAGAAATGCTAGGTCATTTTGTTTATTCAGCTTAGTTGTTTAGCCTATTCGCATAGTTCGGCAATCTGTAGCTCCAGTTTAGGTATTCAGAAAGTGAGTAACTATTCATTCTAGGTGAAAGCGGTATATTTTTTTTTCTCAGTGTAGTTAAAAAGAAAATAACTGTGCGTTCAGGTATTGTATGCAATCACAGGTAATAGCATTTTACAGCTGAATTTTATAATAACAAATATACTAGACAATTTTTATATATTAGAGAGAAATACTTACAGAACTAATATTAACAGACATGAAATTTTTATCCATACTACGGTAATCTAGTAAATGTTCATGCTGCTCGCTTAGGTGATTTCTCTTAGTTAAGTTAGGCGAGTAAACAATGGGGATAATATTTTGGTGAGTTCGTCAATTGAAATTGCTTTTAATACAGTCGGTTCTCGTTAATTCGAACTCCTCGGGGCCACAAGAATTGTTCGAATTATCCAAAGTTCGAATTCTGGAATAAATGAGAGGAAAGCGTGTTTAAAGAGGTATTATTACAAAGAAATTAATGTTATGGCATTTTTTTAATTATTTCGGCCATTATCATTAGAATATAATTTAATATTAAATTAAAATGTATAAATACATAAGCAAACTAAGGGATTAGGAACAAGCACAATGAAAGAAGAGTTGGAGATGCCATAGATGGACAGACGTTGCATTTAGAAAGCAGGTATCAAATGCATGGAATTATATGTATACTAGTTTCAGAACAATTCTGAAAAAAAAGAAAAATAACAAAGTTATTTTAGGGATCTAAAATCAACGAGAAAGTGAAAAAAAATGAAAGATCGAAATACTTTTTCTTGTTAGTTCGAATTAAAGGGAAAATGAATTCGAATAAATGAAAATTTTTAACGTTGTTCTACCCTTGAAAATTTTTAGACCTCATGTTTAGTTCGAATTGAACAAAGATTCGATTTTTCCGATTTCGAATTAAGGACAATAGACTGTAGTTTTAATTTCCTTGGGGAAGTTGTTCTTTGCCTATGGATAATCATCGCCCTATTGCAATCAAAAGATTATCAAATATTATTTATTCATTTTGTGATATTATTATTTTGTGAGATTATTTTGTGATTTCGCTTATTTGAGCTAAGCAAGTAAACAATGGTGATTATATAATGGTCAGCCCGCCAATTCAATTTTTATTTAATTGTTTGACTTTGGTTGGGAGATTGTTCTTCATCTTTGATAATTATCACCCTATTGCGCTCAAAAAGATTAACGAATCTTATTTATTTATTTTGTGGATGGTTGTGCACCCCAGTATGCTTATCATATCCGGTATATCTTAAATTTTGCCATTTGTTGTTAGTGTCTGAAAAACTCCTATTTTTCCTGTCTCAAGATGATATAACACATATGTACTACAAATGATACGTACTAATGATAAATCACACTACCTGTGCAGTAAAAATTATTTATTCTGTTATCATATAGTGAATGGGTATAAGACTGCAAATATTTATGTTATTAAAAAAAATCTATTTTAAAGAAAAACAGCTTTTTCTGTTAAAAAAAATGTGAAGTTTGCATCTTTTATAGAAAAAAAAATACTTTTTTTTAAACAGAAAAAAGGGTTTAAAGAAAAAATACAGATATTTTCTCTAAATTAATTGTTTTTTCACTGATGCCAAAACTGACAATTATTGACTATCGCACTGTCGAAAAAACTGTAAAGTTACTGAACGTTTTTTTGATAACTGGGATTCCTAGAACTTTTTATGTAACGGAAACAGCAAAAATTAAAGTAACAGATACAGATTTTCACTGAAAATCAGGAAATGTTTAAGGTTACTAAGGATATTTTAAAAAATTGAGATTCCTAAATTTTTTTATGTAACTGCAACTGAGGTTACTGATACAATTTTAGTAAGATAACTGTAATTTAACAGATTCGTTTGTAAAATTACAGATTTTTGTAGCTTTACAAAAATTAGTTTTGTAGACTTACATTTCTTCTTACAGTGTACAGGTAAAATGTTAGTAAACATAAAGATTTCGGCAATTTTAAATCTGTGGGATTACAGATTTATTTATTTAGAGGGTAGTTTGATTTTTTTTCTATTACAACGTACTTCCTATTTCATAAAAAAAGAATACTTTACAAATGCTTTGCCTTGGGTTTGCATTTATGATATAGTTAAGAAGTTAACCTTCCCATTGACATTATGAGACAAAACATTGAATATCATTTTGGTCGGGAGTACTTGAGATTTTTGAAATAATAAGTTTGCACATTTCATTGAAAATTAATAAAATTTATTCATATGACATTTTTCAAATTTTTCAAGCTGTAATTAATTTATGCTGTTTAAAGTGATGTATGCACATGTGCAACCCTAAAAGCATTCATAGATGACTGAAGATTTCAGTGGTCTGTAAATATGAATTCATAATGCAAAATTAATAGTTAGGGGGAACTGGGACACATTCATACAGCCTCTATACTGCACACAGGGTCCTTACAGGAAGTTTCACAACAGCTGCAAAAGGTGATACTAGTGCACTCAACTACATACAGAAAGTCTTGGAATGTTTCAGTAGTTTGATGAAATGGGACGGGTGATTAATTGTTTTTGTAGGTCAAAAGTAAATTTGAGTTATACAGTTCAAATGGTATTATACAACTGTTCCAGTATTTTCAACCGAAAAGAATACTCTCCTAGGCAAGTAAAGCTACTCTTTATCAGTTCCTCATTCTTTATTGTTAGATAAATTATCAAGTGTTGGATTTGAGACTCATTTTATTCAAAATGACTCTATGGGGCACATTGATACAGTCTATGTCAGGGCACATTGATACAACCTAAATCCTTTTATAGTTCCTTTTTTCATTACCTTTTATTATTTTCTTTTACCATACACTCCTTAATTCAACCATTTTTCGCCAAAAAATTCTAATTTTTTTTTTTTGAAGTGAAATAGCTGTAATTTCTTTATATTAGAACATTTTATAGTATTTTTGCAAACAGAAGACGTACGAACTTACTCAACATCTAGTGCTAGTAGAATTAACAAAAGAAAAGAACGGCAGTCTGGAAAATCTCAAATTTATATTGATTCTTCAGTGAAAAAAGTATTTTCGACATGAGAAATGTTAAGTAAGAGAAACAAGCTGCAGAACAGCGTAGGATAATTCTATTATACACAGAATTTTTAATATAATTATCCTTTATTTTCGGTTTATAAACCGATTTATAAACATAAAAGCTGATAATTTTTTCACCTTTCCTAAGAACGAACATAATGCTGGGGTTGAAATGCCAGATATGACAAAGTTACCACAGCCAACAATCAGACAAGGAACAGACAGAACATCAGGTCATTATACATTTTATTTTGATTGTTTTAATATTGCTTACAAATAAATTGTAGGCAATTTGAATTTCTATAAATAAATATAAAATGGTTTGCTAACTATTTCTCTATGAAAAATATGCATTGGTGTTATTTTGTCTCCATTTCCCCAGACGTATCGAAGTGTCCCATGAGGTATATCAATCTGTCCGGGGATGGGGCACATTGATACAAATGACTTTTTTTGATTTTTTAAAATTTACATGCAAAACAAATGCATAAAACAACGATTGTACATTTTTATAACACACTACACAAGTTTTGCTGATACCACATGGAAAAATAACTTGAAATTCCTGCTTTCTGGACACCAACAAAGATTCTTAGAAAAAAGATGAATCAATGTTCCCCAGTTCCCTCTATATTTATCTTTAAGTATACAATATATATTATTTCAAAGAATTTATCTAAAGTTATTTGAATAAATTTAATGCACATAAATACTTTATTTGATCAATTTAGTAAAATATTTACCATGTGGAATAAATTCGGTTTATGGAATTGATTAAAATTTCTCAGATGTGGAATATTTTAACTACCAGTAAATCCTTTTCGCAAGCTTTTGAATAAAATACTAATATATAAAAATTCTCAGTAATGTTACATTTATAACATAACTTTTCCTCTCAAGGGGTCAGATTTTAAAGTATTTTAATACTGTAAGTATATCATAAAAATCTTATTTTAAATATAAAATAAAAATAATAATTAGTTTTTTCTTATATATTTTATGTGTCTTTAAAATAATAAAATTTTGAGATAAATAAGACTGTTATTCTTTCGAATTGTAGAAAAAAATGATTAAATGATATTATATATATGTGTGTATATGTACATATAATTTAAAGGGAATCACAAATGTATTAACAAGTTAGTATAATTCTAAAGATAAACAAAAATAAACACTGAAAACCAGAATTGTTTAATTAGGACCTATGAATATCTTACCGAAACACCAGATGTTGTGTTAGGTTTAGATACATTATTTCATCCAATTTTGTCGACATAGGCTTAAAAAAGCAAAATTTAACTCCTTTTAACATATCAAATATTTACAAAATAAATTAAAAATATATGAAACATCCGAAATTTTAAATACTACACTTTAGATATTAGAATATTTATAAATGAATAGACCATAATGTTTCAATGATTGAGGAAAATCTGAAATATAGGAAATTCACTTTACCAATATTGAATGGGCAAAATTGGAAACAGATTTGAGTTAGTGAGATTACTTAGCTATTATTTAACTACTAAATAAGCAGATATTTAATAAATATAAATATACTTCTTTTCTCTAATGTGAAAAAGGATAAATAATATAACAAAATGCTCAGCGAAATTTTAGCGCTGCCATTTATATGTATAGAGAAAAGTGAAATCGAAGGAAATTTGAAGATTCAGTAATAAACTCTAACTGATAAATATTAAAAAAGGAATAAAAATATGCAATAGTTTAAAATCTGTTAAAAATAGAATGAAAAAAATAGGAAAGACCTTAAAATAAATAACTTAGCAAAAGTGGAGGGGAAAAAGTATTGATTAAACTGATTATTTAAAATAATTATTACAAAATATAAAGAATGAATAACTGAATTTTATTTAAAAAATAAAAAGGATTTTTTTTTTAAAGATAGTATAATTTAGCTTTGTATTATGAACCAAACGTGAAATATTTATGAAAAATTATGATGGGAAAAAATGCAAGAAACCCATTTTTAACTATAAAATATTGCCATATATATACATTTATGAATATTTTGTGAATAAACTAAATATTAAAACAAACAAAGAACAAAAGAAAGGCATAATTGCGGGAAAGTATTTTTCACAACATGTTTTATCATACTTTATATAAATTTAAAGGAAAGATAAAAAAACTAAATAAAAGTAAACTATAATAAATGATATAGACTAATGATAGTCAAGCTATACAAAAAGTTTATTATATCTTTCTTTTTTTTAACAGCAGCTGTCTTACATGAATGTGTATTCCGGTGTATAGTAAATAGAATTTGCTACATTCGTAGCATAATAATGGACATTTGAATAATTCCTAAATAAATTTTCGTTTTAATTAAGAAAATGTATATTATATTTATAATTTTATTGTTTATGGTCATTCTTTTCTTCATTAAAATTGCTGTCATTACCTGCGTCATAAAAATGTAACCCTGAAGTATTCTGTACCACTTTTTTAAGGGATTTTATGAATTTTTGTTTATTTTGTAATAAGGATTCTTACAGTATTTACTATGATTCTTAAAGAAGACATCAATATCTGTAGGCATTTTAATAAAGATTCTAAATGTATTTACTATTATTTATTTTCGAAAGGCATCAAATTCCGTATGCTTTGAATAAAGATTCAAAGAGTATTGACTGTGATTATCTATCTGAATGCATCAATTTCCATGTATATTTAAATAAAGATTCCTAAAGTAATTACTATGATACTCTGTCGTATTACATCAATTTCCAAGTACATTTAAATAAAGAGTATTTTCTCTGATTCTCTGTAAACACACATCAATTTCCGTGTGCAGTTAAATAAAGATTCTAAATTATTTACAATGATTATCTATCGTAATGCGCCAATTTCCGTATACATTTAAATAAAGATTATACATTTAAACAAAGTATTATGTGGTTGTCTATTGGATTACATTAATTTCTGTGTGTATTTAAATAAAAATTCCTAAAGTATTTACTATGATTCTCTATCAGAATACATCAAATATCCTATACATTTAAATAAAAATTTCGAGAGTATTTATTATGATTCTCTATCGAAACGCACCAATTTCCGTATGCATTTAAATAAAGACTCCTAAATTATTTACAATTATTCTCAATCAAAATGCATCAATTTCTTTGTACATTTAAATAAGGATTCCTAAAGTAGGGGAGAGTGGGGATACTTGAGCCATCCCTATTATTTCTACAGTTGGTTAATTTTTCTTTCTAAAACTGGCAATATGGTAACATATTTATTGTTCAGAACATGTAAAAAAAAATCACATACCTTGGTTCCATTTTGAAAGTATGGTGATTAATAGTTGTTTTTCCCTATCTAAAGTAAATATTTAGGTGCATGTTTTGTTTATTTTTTTTTTTTGTATTAAAAGTTTTGTTTAAAGTTGCAATCATATGGACAAATTAATTAATCGTATAATTTCAATTGCATTTTAAATCTAAACTAGTTCAAATAGCTGCATGCTTTACTTAGTAAAACTCTGATAAACAAAAATGGTGGTAATGGGGATACTTGAGCCAGTGAGAATGGGGATACTTGAACCATGGCTCAACCATCTCCACTAGGAAATTAGCCATGGATGAAACAAACAAAAAATAAAATTACGTCCTTATATTCACTAGTTGATTTTTTTTTCTTTAAAAAATAATTACTTAGAAAAAAATGTTTAAAAATGTATATTTTTTATTGAAAATATCCATTTTATTTTTCATTTTGACAAAAAAAAAATATATAGCCTGTTTAGATAAATGTAAGCATAGGTTTCAATTTATTTTTTATTACATTAAAAATTAAACTATTTTAAAAATCATAATCTGTACTACTTCAATTAGTCAGATCCAACATATTAAAATATTTATTTTTTAATATAATATATTAAGATTAATATTTTATAGTGAAATTGTAACATCATCTGTTACTGTAAGTTTTTTTAATCAAAGAAATGACTATTGTCACGAACAGAGGGCCCCTCTGAGTTACCATGTAGCTAAAAATAAAAAGATTTTGCAATGATCCTTCGATTACCAGCTATAACGACAAAAAATTATCGTATTGCTAGCTTTGTTTTCTCCATTGGTTTTGAAAGACTTTATGTATCATAATTTATCATTCTGTAAAATATTTGTGCAAAAATAAAGCGAAAAAAATTACTTTTGTACGTTTTTTTTTTCGTACTGGCTCAAGTATCCCCTCCATGGGGATACTTGAGCCACGACGTTAAAAAAAGTAAAAATTAATTAGATATAGAAAAATAGTTCAAAATTAATTGAAAGTGGTTTTCAGTTGAAGAAAAATTATCAAATTTTCATTTTCAATATGTTATTTCGTTCTAAGAAAGTATAAAAAATTTAAAAAAAATTAAAATTTAAAAAGTGGCTTAAGTATCCCATTCTTCCCCTACTTACTGTGGTTGTCTATTGGATTACATTAATTTCCGTGTGTATTTAAATAAAAATTCCTAATGTATTTACTGTGATTCTCTATCGGAATACATCAATTTCCATGTACATTTAAATAAAGTTTCCTAGGTATTTACTATGATTCTCTATTGAAATTCATCAATTTTCGTGTACATTTAAATAAAGATTCCTGAAGTATTTACTGTGGTTGTCTATCGGATAACATAATTTCCGAGTGCCTTCAAATAAAAATTCCTAAAGCATTTACTATGATTCTGTGTCAGAATGTAACACATAAAATGACACAGATGCTCAATTTGCTTCGTAGACTTCTATATTAATAAAATATTTTTGTAATGTTTTAATTACCGCTTTTAGTTTTATTCATTTTGTAAGCCATAGAGCATTACTGATTACAATAATAAAACTGTCTTAATTAAAAAAAAAAGAAACATCATCATAATCATTATTTCGGAAACGTATCTGAAAGTAATGAGCTTATTACAAAAACAAGTAAAATTGAGGAAAAATGATAAAAAAATTTGTATTTTACAAAGAAAAAATTAATTTCAAAAATTAATTGTTTTTATTATATATTCAAATATTTTTTATCAAGGCAAGGAAAGCAATTTATTAATTTTATTGTTTGAGAAATACATTTTCAAAACGTATATCTCTAATTACAATGTTGATAAAATTTGGTATCTATTATCGTAGATGCCCAATTTTTATGTTTTTCATGCGAATGCTATGCATATTATTTCGGATACGATTCTCTTAAGATTAACCTCCCAATCATTAGTGCTATTTGCCTCGAAATACGATTGTTTTAGAGTTATGAAGAACATTTTAGAAATTTACATTATGAACCAATGAAGCTTACATTTAATTTACCATCTGTGGCTGTAGAAAAAAATTGTACAGTATTTAAATTCAAAATTCTCCATTTGAATACTTTCAAAGACGGAAATTTCGTCTTTATAAAGTTTATTTACAATCTCTTATAGAAATTAAAGACTGTTTTTACTATGCTACTTAGTCATTTAGATCTCATATCTGAACAGAACGTATTTTATTAAATGAATAACAGAAATATTTACTAGCAAATTCTCAGTTATATTTGAGTTATTTATGACAAAAAATCATTCAGATGTAAAATTTCAACATTTCTTTTTTTGCAACATTTTAAAAACTTCAGTTATACTACTTTAAAATAAAATAAAACTCCTGGGAACTTTGAAAATCTTGAAAAAAATACATGAAAATATAAGAATTACGATTGGACCAATAACATGCTGAAGAGATTTACTCAGAGCAAGAACTCAAACTGCATAGACTTCACCAAAACTCAAAAGAGGATAATTTCCTCATTCTTTTATCATAGAAGAAAAATAGCGCAAAAACTTAAAGTTTCAGATTCTTAAGAACAAATGAAGAAAATAAATAATAGATTAGAGTTATAGGTATACGTATTTTGAAAAGTTTTATTTTTCTCTTGGATAGAAAACTCTGTATTTTGATATACATGCACTACATACATACTGTGAAAATTTTTATTAATCTATTAAATAACATTTATCTTCAGATAGTAAAAATTATCAACTTTAGATACTATACATTGCTAGAAAAAGAGAAAAGTTGCTTAATATAATTCTCATCTTTAATGAAGATAACGGAAATATAAAAGAAATACGAATTCTGTGTTACTAACGTTTTCAGAAAAACACTGCTTTATCTTTAGAAACCACAGAAACGAATTTATTTCCCAGATTAAAAGATGTTTCTTCTGAAACGTGAGTTTATCTTGCTGCTGTTAATTTTCAAAAGTTTTTATATGTTATATATTATTCAGTTTTCCCATCTGAATGTATCGTTTTGCCGAATAATCAATTATCATGTTAACATTTTCATTGATTTCACATTTTCGTTCAACAATCATGGTGAATTAAGTACATGAACATTAAAATTACAGATGGTGTTTCCGTATATTAGGAAAAATTTTGCAAACAAACAAAAATAAAATACATAAATTAAAACATTTTTTTAATTGTGTTCTATATGGTAGCACATGTTGTGACCTTGTTTTCTCCACGATAATAGCATTTCTAGTAAAATTAAAGGTGGAATTTTGTTTCCTTCCTCCGCCACACATCTCCAGAGTCCACGTAGTTACTTGGCGTTTCACAAAAGTTTCTACTGATGAAACATCTGGGGACATATTTATATTATGATTAAAAGGTATACAGTTGATTCCATTTTCCTGTCAATTTTTTGAGAAATGAGACAGTACTTTTTGATGTAAGGTTGCATGATTTATCCTAGTAGATCTTAACTTCGGTAGGATAAAGATTTGAAATTTCTTCGTTAAAAATAGTAATTAGAACAACATTTTAATAAAAAGTAGAATTAATTTTGACATTTTCTCTATTTTTCCGGTCTTCAATTTTCCGATATAAGAGTTTCCAGCGATCACCATAAATCCTTTAGAGAAAGTATCATTGAAGTGTATGAACCAAAATTGAAAGTCTCTTTTGCCTTCTTTTCCGGTAATAAAAGCTCTTTTTATATTAGTCATTCAGATAGTTCCACATTTCATCAATTGCGCATTTTCTGGCACATATCAATTCGCTAAATGGTTTTCATGTAACAGTTTGCATTTTATCTTTCCTTCATCAATATGGCTTGGCAAGATGTGATGAACTGTACATTTTGTTTTTAATTTAATTCAAATCTCTATGAATTATTTTATTAGTTACTTCAATAAAATCTCTGAATATTATTCAGAGATTTTGCAATAGTTCCTTTCGGTTTTTGATTTTCCATGACAAATGTAACACTTTAAAAATATTTGGTACTGTATGTACCTTTTTCGTATACTTCTTTTGGTGTTTTAATTTCTATGACTTTAAACATTCATGATTTTTTCCTTTGATAACAAACTACTAAGTGTGTGCTTGGAACTTTAATTCTTTCACGAACGGTGGCTAGAAGGTCTAACCACCTAATTTTAATTCCAGAACAGACAAATGGCAACAAGAATATTTTAATAACATTTTGCTTTAGTAATGAGACTGCAAAATAGCGGATTTTATTTGTTACGAAATTCGTTTGAATATTCTGGTGTCAGTCAATTATTTCATCTTTTTACGAACAGAATTCTTCTGCCTCTGAAAGGGTTAAAATCATGTTTCTAGCAAAGTATTTAATCACGGAGTATAAGTATTTCTTTTAGAAAAGATAAACTACATAATCTAATAAATAAAGAATACTGCCCAGTTAAACTGATGGCATTGAGCTCACAGGCTACAAATACTAATTGTACATTAAAGCCTTATATTTTCAAGGGTTAATTCCGTTCGAAAAAAAAATTAAGAAGGGGAAACAGCTCTCCCCTTTCCTCTTTTTTTATACTTAATCATTGAAACTCCTATACTATCAAAGACATGCTTTATCATATAAAAAATCTATATCCAAAATTCAGAGCAAATGAGATAATTCTTAATAAAAACCCATTTAGCATTTATATAATTTAAAAGGAGTTATCCCCCTCTTTTATACTTAACCATTAAACTTCCAAAACTATTCAGAGATTTGAACGAAATCTGAGAATTCTGCTTGAAAAATCCATTTATATAAATTAAGGGGGGGGGGCATTAGAACCCCTGTTCCCCTTATTTATACTTATTCAATGAACACCTAATAACAGTCACGGAATCGCCTCATCAGAATGATCCTAATCTAAATTTTGAACGAAAATTAATTCTGCATGAAAATCCCATTTATATCAACTAACGGGGGGGGGGCATTAGAGCCCCTGTTCCCCTTATTTATACTTATTCAATGAACACCTAATAACAGTCACGGAATCGCCTCATCAGAATGATCCTAATCTAAATTTTGAACGAAAACTTAATTCTGCATGAAAATCCCATTTATATCAACTAACGGGGGGGGGGGCATTAGAACCCCTGTTCCCCCTATTTATACTTATTCAATGAACACCTAATAACAGTCACGGAATCGCCTCATCAGAATGATCCTAATCTAAATTTTGAACGAAAACTTAATTCTGCATTAAAATCCCATTTATATCAACTAACGGGGGTGGGGGGGGCATTAGAACCCCTGTTCCCCCTATTTATACTTATTCAATGAACAACTAATAACAGTCACTGAATCGCCTCATCAGAATGATCCTAATCTAAATTTTGAACGAAAACTTAATTCTGCATGAAAATCCCATTTATATCAACTAACGGGGGGGGGGCATTAGAACCCCTGTTCCCCCTATTTATACTTATTCAATGAACACCTAATAACAGCCACGGAATCGCCTCATCAGAATGATCCTAATCTAAATTTTGAACGAAAACTTAATTCTGCATGAAAATCCCATTTATATCAACTAACGGGGGGGGATTAGAACCCCTGTTCCCCCTATTTATACTTATTTAATGAACACCTAATAACAGTCACGGAATCGCCTCATCAGAATGATCCTAATCTAAATTTTGAAAACTTAATTCTGCATGAAAATCCCATTTATATCAACTAACGGGGGGCATGAGCCCCCCGTTCCCCCTCTTATACATATCGAATGAACTCCAAAAACTAATCAGGGAAGCGCCTTGTCAGGATATACCTATATACAAAATTTCAAGTGGATCCGATATTTTTATCATGAGTTATCGCGTTACGCACATACGCACATACATACAGAACGGACGGGCACATAAGCTCTCAGGCTATGATAGCCTGTGAGCTAAAAACCCCTCTCTTCTGCTGCGTGTCATTTCAGCAGCAGACGATATTTTATAATAACAAGCAATTTAAACTTAAAATATACAAATAAATACTTAAAAGGTGTTGCAAAAATAAATATTATTTATTTATTATTTACCTAATTATCTATTTTTGCAACACCTTTTGAGTATTTATTTGTATATTTTAAGTTTAATAACAAGGTGTAAAATTCCATCAAGACACTGGTATTAATACAGTGATTTGACTCATTGAACAAGCAAGTTTTCAAATTTCACATTAATACACGTTGCTAGATTCCCGAACTCACCCCGATATTTGGCGTTATTTTTTAATTTAATATAAATATCGTACCCTCTAACAAAACAGTAATATTCAAATTTACATTCCTTTGTTATTCTTAAATGGATAAAATTTGTTACGCAGTTGGAAATGTTTACTTCAAAATTAATAGTATCCGAGAAATCGATATTACGGATAATGAATTTTGATTTACACACAGTAAAAGTGCTCTGAAATAATTAATTTAAAAAAAATTAATCAATAAATTAAAAGATTTTTAAATGACAAAGTTTAAAATAATGCCTTATTTTAATGGAAAATAAAAATTTTAAATGTTAAAAAATAATAAAATCCTTATAAAGAAAATATTTTCCGTTAAGCATGTTTATACCCTTTATACATACTCTGAAATACATATTAATAAAGGTAAAAAAATTTTTTGATCTGTGAAACAAATGTGATCTAACTATTTGGACATTTTCCATCAAACAACACTTTCGGAACTTTTTCCCAATCTACATATGCGTTAATTTGTTTAAAATATACCCGTCGTTTTAATTATTAATATCATGAAGTTAATGAGATTTGTTTTGAAAATTAATCAGTTCGCTTTTTTCTTTATATACTTTTTGGTTTGCTTACAGATGCATATACAGGGTGTTTATAAAGTCTCGGACCCATTTTAATTTTTATTAACTCATAAAATAATAAAGACAGATTAAAATTAATAACATAAATGGTTAGATAGACTCAAAAAATTTCATGACTCTTGTCAATGAACATCCACGTGTGCCCTCTTCGTCGCACGGGGAATATCAAGTCGAAAGTCAATTTCACGCCAGGTAGCGTCAAGCATTCCTTAATTAAGCAATTTGAACTTTGTATGCATGCAGTTTTAATTTTTTCTTAATAAAAATGTTCTTAATAATAAAGTTCGAAAATATATGATTTATTCCGTTAATAAATGCCATAAGTTTGTTTATATCGTCATTATTTTATGAGTTATTAAACATCAAAATGGGTCCGGGACTTTATAAACACCCTGTATATTTATTTGGACGACCGTAAGCTCTCGTGAGAAGAAAGATATAATCACTTCTTAATAATTTATATCTTTACAGGGACCACTGAAATTTCTTTTTTCTTCTTATTGTATGTTCTAATATCATATGTTATCTTTTACGCAATTCATAATTTCCACTCTCAAATTTCCACTTTCTAATTTTTAGCAATTTTTTAACAATGTTGAAAAATGTTTATGTATTTGGTTTGTCTATCCGTCTGTACATGCTCTAACTCCCGTAAATGTACTCTGATTTGACGAAATTGATGAATCTTATTGAGAGTCACAAAATCATGTTTGGTATTACATATGAATTAAGTACGATCAATCGTTCATTTACAGGGACTTTCAAAAAAATTGATTAAATTATAATATATGGGGAAAAATTGTTTGGAGAATGTATTAATGACATTACGCTATTTCAAATGCATAGCACTCATATAAATCACTAAATTTCACTACGATCACATTAAAATAGAGCATTCATATCATTTCTTCTTAATTTATAGGGCGCACAAAATAAATCAGTTACAGTAATGGCTTTGCGTAACAATTGCTGGAGTGTACGTTTTAAAATTCGGTAAGCGCTTTTAAATTTAATTAGCTTTTTGCATAATATTCTCTCTATATAAATTCTATACGTCATAAACAGGGCTGCACAAAAATATTCGCATAACATTGTCATTGTTAGAGGAAATTGCTGAAGGAGAATTTCAACCCGAATATATGTATCTCTTAAATGAACTAAATTTTAGAATGCATGTTGTTAGCAGATACAAATCTTTATATTATATACAGGGCTGTTAAAAAACTCGGATAATTTTCTGATTGTAGATGAAAGCAGCTGAAATTGCTTTTTAAATGTGTTTTACATTTCCATATGGTGAAATGAGGCGTAATATTTTAATTTTTCAAACGGTGCAGTTTTGTTACATTAATTTCAATGTATTGGAAAACGCTTCATAATGCTTGACAAGTGCATTTTTTCTTTCTTGTTCTCTATGGTCCGTATGATAATCTTATGTCATCATCATATACTTTTTGCTTGAGATGTCTAATATAATAAGAAATTATTTAAATAGAATAACTAAAGATGTGACCGTTTGGCAATTTAATATCACTGTTATAAAGAAGAAACACTTTTACTTTATCTGATTAAAGAAAAACACTCTCCTACTTAAGTTTTACTTGAAGAACCAGCCGACTTTACCGAAGTAAATTTCTATTAATCATTTCGAGTTGTTATTAATTTTTCTCTTTTGTATGTTAATTGCAACTATTTTACGAGGGTTAGCTGAAAATTCTCGGGTCTGGCAAAATAAACATTGAAAAAAAAAATTATTTATTTTTCCATACAATCTCCACAAAGGCAAATACATTTATCACATCGGTATTCTAATTCAATTAAACCATTTCTATAATGTGATATGTCGAGCTCCTTAAAATAGCTGTTTATAGAATCAGTAGTCCCCTCTTTGCTCTAAAATCTTCGTCTACAAGAAATATTTTTAAGTTAGGGAATAGGTAGTAATCACTGGGTGCTAAATATTGCGGATAGGGTGGATGTTCCAGCAATTTGAAACTTAATTCGTAGATTTTTCCCTCTGAGATGACTAATTGATATGCTGGAGCATTGTCAAGATGAAACAAGGTTTTTTGCCAAATGAGGTCATTTTTAATTTACCTCGTTGCTCAAACGTTTCAATAAACTTACATAGCACTCACAAGTGATACATTTACCATTTTCCAAGCAATCAATAAAAATTATTTCCTTTGCATCCCAAAAAACACTTGTCATAACCTTGTTTGCTGACAAAAACTTCTTTGGAACTGGTTCATCCTGCACAATCCACTGTTTCGACTATAATTTGCTTACAGGAGTGCAGTGGTGAATTCAAGTTTTATCCATGATTACAAGCCACCTAAAAATCTTTTGAGATTTTTACGGTAGAGGTTCTTAAAGTCTTACTAGAAACGATTTTCCAATTCAAAATTTGATCAGATGTCAGCAAACGTGGCACCCAACTCTACAGACCTTATTGAAGCTCAAAATATTAGTTAAAATATTCCAAAGCGAGGCTCGTCACTCCTGCTCTTTTGTACCGTTTTAAACTTTGCAGCCTACCTTTTAACCATTGAATATGATGGCGCAGTGTCATTCAGTGTGCTGTCCATTTCCTCTTTCATTTGTTTAAATGTTAAACCCTTCCAATAAAAGGATTAAATTACCGCTCGTTTTTCCAAATCTTCCTATTTCTATAAACTTTCAAATAGCCTTCATTTAAATGCTATTAATCAGAAAATAACCAAGCTAATGATCTACAATTATGGGTATAAAGTAGTCAAAGATAGAAATTTACAATTCTTGCGTATTTGTAACGCTCGCGCCCTTGTGGCGCAATCTCTAAGGCAGGGCCGGGATTTTCCAGCCGACCCTCGTACCCAATCCATCCACTAACATTCTTTTATAAAATATCAACTGTTCCCTTAAAATACATGTTATCGGTACACAAATACGTTAAAATTATATTCCAAATTTTATACAACAGAAATAATTAAATATTTTTATCATGCATCATTTATTCCCCATGGATACCACTTCCAAATCTCATATTGAATTTCTTTTATTTTTTTCCAATTTTAATCTAATTAACTATCCCTAATCGTGCTTAGCTAAATTTAATTAGTTTTTAGCACTGCAGCAGTTGACATAAAATAAAAATCTAGTCTCTATAGACAATATGCCTTTTGCTTGCTGATTTAGTCAATTAAACATATTTCTTTTTAGATATCTTGAACTTTCGTTAAACTCTAGCAATAAATCTTTACTATTGCTCCCTTTGATTCACTGTTTCTTATTCCTTTTTGAAACGGTTTGCACTATTATTTAACCGTAAAGACAATTCATTAGAAAACCGCAAAAAATTATACATACTTATAAATTTGCATATACATTTAAATACATTCATACAAATAAAAATATTACATAACGTGAGTTAAATTTAAAATCTTAAATAAAACACATCAGTCGGTTTTACGATTCGTTTTTTTTTTTTTTTTTTTTTTACTTTCTGCTATTCAATAAAAGAATGTGTTGTAATCGAAATTTTTTTTACTACTGGTTTTTGAAGATTTTAGAAGAGTCAGATATCTAGAAAAATATGTTTATACAATATGTCTGTCTATCCGTGTGTTCTTATGTCGTCATTGTATCATCGAAAATTGTATGAAATTATGTATAGAATTGATTTTTTTTTTTTGCAAATACCAGGTTATTACAAAAGAATCATCGGATTTCCGAAACGTTTATTTCGAAACATAATTGGCTTACAACAATGAGGTATACAGGAAAATAAAGTGAAAGTATACAAGATTGATGTCCATGGTCACAAATGCATTCTTTCAATTTCAATTCGTCGTCAGTTCAATTTTTTTTTGACTACGGGTGAAACTCTCTATAACTCGGTTCACTAATTCTTCAGTACCGCTTGGTCTGCCGCAACTTTTGCTTTAACATAAACAACCGGTATCGTTGAACTGTCGATACCAGCGTAGAATGCTTTGTTGGATTTCATTGGTATGCTCTCGAGAATGCTCTCAGAACGGGTAAAAGAGATTCACACTTTGAAAGTACTAGTGCACAAAACGATTTCTGCTGTCCAGTCCCCACTTTGAATATGACGTTCGCGCAGCAACCATGGCAACCAAACACACATGACACATACGCAGCGCGAAATTGTAATTAACGTTCTCTCATTTGAGTTGTCATGGAAACATATACGTTTCCTAGTTCGCACGTAGTAGCATATCAAACCCAATTATTCATTTGTAATAACCTTGTATTTTTTCTATCATCACCTAGTCCGCCTATTATTTGTAAATATCCCGCCGAAAGGGAGCGTTGTAATAGCAAATTTTGTGCAAGTTTCTTTATTATAACATCGAAAACTGTGAAGTTTTGCAAAGAACTGCAGCAAATTATATACTTATGTTTTTGGCCGTGGCAAGCAGAACCTCTGTGTAGTTACTAATATTCTGTATTAAAAGGATGCTGCAGTAACATTTTTTTTGTATAATTCTAAAGATATTTCTTAGTTTTATCGATGCTTAGCATCGATGGCTTGTGTAGCGTCGGTTACTTTGTATCCTGCTAAGACAGCATTTCATTAACAGCTTATGCTAAGCTTATGCAGATTAAAGAAAAAATATTAATTTAATAGTAGTAGTGCATATAGACAGGTAGACAATTAAACTTCCTAAACATTTTCTTTTTTGTCAGAAAGTGTTGATAAGTAGTAGATAAATTAGCTTTCAAGACTTCAATATAGCAAATACTTCCCCTATTTGCGAAAACAGAGAGTTATATTACACTAAAGAAACCTTATTGAAACAATGGTACAATATTTATAAAGATGGAACCCATTAAACTTTGACAAAAGAACATATTTAAAAAAGAACCGTTACATTGACTTATAATAAATCTACTATACAAATCACTTCCATTAAAAAAAATTTGTGGCGCTTTGGTTAATTTGATTCTTAAAAAAATACTACTTAAACCTAAACTTACTAAAATACCCTTTCCATAAACTTAAAATTTTGTAAGTTATTTAAAAATTAAATTTTATTCGTTTATTTAAGTAGTAAAATATAATAAAAATAAGTAAATATGACGAAATTATCAATTGAGGCTCTCATGGTACATTACGGAATGAAAAATCAGCAAATACTATTCCTCTCTGAAGCAATCCTAAAACCCTTTATTTATTTATTTATCTTATTTATTTTTCAAATTTTATTTATTTATTTTGGCGTGAAATCTAAACTTTACATCATTTTCAACATCTGAAAAATTATATATGCATCACTCATATCAGTGTTAACTGTTTTAAAAATATTTTGCAACAGACTATTACTAAATGTTTTTCAAAACTTGAATTTACGTTTATCAGCTACAACTTTGCACATTGAACAGTCGCACTCTTGATTTGAGTTTCTAATTTCAATATTAACGAAAAAACTCTAGAATTTGTGTCTTTTAGTCGCATATGTGATGAAGTATTCAGTATTTTCAAAGAAAATAACGTTTTCTTTTAAATATGGCGTCATTGTCTCTCATACTTTCCTCATGCTTCAACAAAGTATTTTGCCTATCGTCTCATATATATGAACGCAGCAAGAACATATTGAAATACAACACTTTTGTGCAAATGCGTATTTATTAAATCCTATATTCTGTTCAATTTCTTAAAAAGTTACTTTTAATTGATATGAGAAAATGGCATTAATAAGTATTTAATCAATAAGAATAAACTAACTCATTTTCCTGATTTATCTAAAACAATAGAAGTATTGTGATTTCCACTAGTTTAATGAAGTACCCCAAATCCTTTTAAAATTTAAATTCAAATATAAAATTTTAACTAAAGTAAAAAATAGCTAATTCGACGCAGCTACAACTGGATAGCTTTAATTAAAAATATTTGAGTCTGGTACGGTAGAAAGATAGGTCTGATGACTAAAAAAAAACAGTCTTGTTTTTTAAATGTAAGACCATGATTGAGATAAACCCGTTTTTACATTGATTAATTGATTGAAACAGGGAATAAAGACTAAATTCAAATTTGGTGTAGCATTGAACTAATAATATTGAAGTTATAACATTTGTAAGTAATTAGGTATTCAAATGAAAAGAAATGTCATAACTACTTACTTGATTGAAATTTGAAGATGCCACTTTCGAACAATATAGTATGACAATAGGCGACAACATTTTAAGCGTCCCGCATGCTGTATTCATATGCGGTCGCCCGAGCATGAAGGAGGACAAAAGCAAGCAGTTGTGTGTTCCGTTCAATTGACGTGGCCGTGCTTGTGAGGACATCATGGCTTTCCCATTGTAAATTTCGTTCTAGTAGAGCAGTGATGTTTTAGCAGATTTCTCCTGCACCAGACACTGATAATACACTTCACTGCTTCCTAATCGTCAAATTTCACAGTGAAAAAACCTTGATGCCTTCACACACACTACCGCACCGATTAGACGGATTACACAATTTTCATCTTCTTCCCTTCTTCATGCCCGTTTGCCCGCGCATGTGGACAACCATTCCGGACACTCCAATTGCGCCCCTCGACGTCTCGCAACGTTATTTCACAACGTTATCTCACAACGTTATCTGGTATATTCAAATTTCAACCGGTTCGCAGGATATGACATTTCGTACTTTTTTAGTTGAACACCCTTAGTACATTTTGAAATATCTAGAAGTGTCAGATAGAAGAAAAGTTCTAGATTATTGTTCATTATTGATATACATATATATATATATTTAACTAGGATTTAGATTTAATTTAATAATTATGTGATTTTTTAGATTTAATTAATGATGTATAGAGAATGATTATCTAAAAGAATCACACAGGCATTTATCACGAGTGATTTTAATTATGAATTTATAAGGTACATTTTATTTAGCATAAGTTACACTTGCGATTCACTCATAATACAAAATTTACTCGGAGCTCCCAGTATTTTGAATTGTTTCTACATATTCTACCACTATTTAGCAGGATGAATGGGATGTGTATAGCCGGCTATTTATTTCTATTAGGATACCATGCGTACTGCCTGCTGTCACGCTGCATATTTCACTTTAATACACGAAGCTTGGATAATATTTCATTCAAATGTCATGTTTACCATGTATGTTCTGAAACTCTACCAAAGATATAATATTTCACAAAATGTTTTTACGCGTTTAGTAAATGTCACTTATTTTATTATTTAACATTTACATCACGCAGTTTGCACAATGCGAACGCTTTATCTGTATTTCAAATTGATGAGCAGTATAAACGATTAAATATTGAAAATTTTCCTTTAAATAATACAAGAGTGCTTAACAGTGAGTCATTTAAGGGGCTTACAAATTGTCATCAAGTTTACACCCAGTCTATTGATGAATGTTTACTTTTAAAGAGTCATTTGCAGAAAAAGTCTAACTGTATATCATATATTATCTACAAAAACCACGCAATAACATCGAATAGTGAACAGTTTATCTGATTCATGGGATACGCAGTAGCAAAGCTACTCCACTCCCTGTATATGTGTAGCTTGAAGGTATATTAAATCATAGGGGAGCCATATAAATAGTCTAACAATAGCACACATAGTGCTAAAATATAAAAAGAAAAAGAAAGTAAAAGTAAAATAAAAACAAAAGGCTGAAATTTAATGTCTGGATACTACAAGAGTGTAAAATAATAAAAGAGAAAGAGAGTATAATAATATATAAAAGTATAAGAGAGTTTAAATAAAAATAAAAATGTTAAGTATCAAACCAGAAGCAAAACGCTAGATGTTAAAGCTGCCCAATTCCCCAACAAAAAAAAAGTTTCATCGCCATAAATTTTAAATATAATGATGATACTTAGTTTATGTAAAAACATTTTATTAAAATAAATTTTTTATTATAAATTTATTTTACACAAATTGTGTATAAAATGAATATCATTAAATAATATTAATATTTGAAAATAATGTAACAAAAAAAAAGAAAAAGAAAATTTAAAATAAGTTTTTGAAAAATAATTTTAAAAAGTTTAAAAAGTTAGAGATGCAAGCACAATTAAGTGATTAGTACAAGGAACAAGGCTTTAATTATTTTCGAGCAAAGTCTTCCATTAATTCTGGTATGAGTTAACTATTTTGACATTCTTCAACTAATTCTAACTAGAGCGTCTTATCAAACTGTTATTTTTAGGTGTATGACAGTCAACGTAGTGAAGGATGTTTCTTCGTGGGATGTTTCTTTCACATCTGCAATAAACATCTACGATAAAGAATACAATTTTAAAATTTGGCTAAAAAGGGAAAAAAATTGGAAAATTGTGAATCTTTATAGGAATAACAAATGATTAACGCACAGGGGCTTAGGAAAATTAATTTAACATGGCTACAAAATATAATGATATTTAAATGATTTTCTTAAAAATAATAAAAATATTGAAATATTAAACATCGGGTATTGAAATATCGTTTAGTATTGTACTTTCATTAAAACCATACTTGATATTACATGAAATATTTATATCAAGAAAATATTTTCAAAAGCAGATAATATTAATATTATCTTGGAAGTTCCCTGAAGGCTGTAAAACCGCTGAACTTCTTTGGTTCCTTGCCAGTCACGTGCACGTAAAGCTCGTTGGGAAGCTTATGATTATACACTAAATATCAATATGCATCGGGCGTAGCTACATTTTCAGTCATGATCTAAAATTCACTTTTAAAAACCCAAATATTTACCTTCATCATAATTTTTACTTAGATTTCAATGCTTACGCTACAGATTTCTAATATTTGACTGAGAAAATTCACTTTTATATGAATTATTCATGCAAAAGTAAAGGGAAAATTGAAGTTTAGATGTATTCTGTTCTTGTATATAAAGTATAAAGTTCATTAAACATTCATATTTAGTCTTTTAATATTACAGTAACCAAGATATGCTACACTATTGAAGCAAATGATTAAATGTTGAAATAAGTTTGTTTTAATAGAATCGCAGTACGCATTATAAGTAAAGACTTTTGCAAGATAATTTATTTATTCCCTTATTTTGTAATAATAAGTAACGTAACTTATTTAACATATTTATTTGTTATTACTCAAATCTCTGTACAAAAATATTTGCTTAAACTTGATCTTTTACTAATGATTGATAATTAAACTGATTTAATTTTGGCAACCAAAATGTTAAGTATGGAAGAGATATAATCATTGGTATTGTGCGAGAATTTGTTGTGAATGATAAGCTGTGATCGCATGTTCTCTTTATGTCCTCTTTTTGAGTGGAGATATTCTCATTTTTACAGCGTTTTTCTCAAATGTATATTCTATGTATTTATATGGTAAAAATACATTTTTATTATGATATAATTGGATAAATGATGTCTAGGAGTGGTTATTCAGATTTATTGCGAAACTTTAATCTTTCCTGATTAAAATACATGGTAAAAAATGTATACAGTTGGATGATTTACATATAAGTAAAAGTTGAACATTACAACATTTTAACATAGGCCGTCTGCCTATTACATTATCTGGGCACGACCCGCCTGGCCGTTTTTTCGCACCGTGGTATTCGAACAGCTTTTTAGACCGACTGTCTCAACCTAACTTTAGATTGCATTTTTTAATTCTCTTAGAAAACCACTTAGTTCATCAAAATTTCCATCGTTCGTGGGTTAAGCTCCATCTTCCTGAGCCTCATTAGATCATGTGCTTACTTTTGCAGTGCAGATTCAATCTTTGTTGCTATGAATCTCTGTCTCCAGGTCCTACATATATACTAATGCATGCACTATATGGCGAAAGATGACCAGCCACTTGCAATTTTAGATAATTCGTTAAATATCTAAAACAATACATGAAGAATAGGGTGGAGCGAATTTTTTTTTTTTTTTTTTTTTTTTTTTTTTTTTTTTTTTTTTTTTTTTGAAAATCAAAAACGGGTAGGTGCCAAAAGTTGCCTTTTTACCAGTACATCAACTGTGTGAAATTTTACCGCTGAAAAAAAATGGCTTGAGTCTGCGCTTTTGCTTCAAAAATCGAAATTTTGGGTAAAATTTGTCATTTTTTGACATTTCTTTTTTTAATTAAAAAATTCCTATAGAGTTGGTTAGTATTTAAAAGTGTTGCTTAGATCTTTATATTTATCTACTTAACATATTTAAACTATAAAACAATATCTGTAGTCTGTATAATTGGAGCAAATCTGACAACTTTTTGTGAAAAATCAGCGTTAACCTCTCTATTGGAGCATACAACGAATGTTGTTTTGAATGCATTTCTTACCTAGTTCCTTTCAAAACAACTGTATATATAACTCATAGAGGTGGTTGCATTATCCCACCCATCTAAACCATCCAATAATCTAGGCCCAGTGTTTTATTTATGTATTGAATTGTTATTTTTTTTCCCCGAAGACGAGTATAAGTTTTCTATATGTCAAAGTAATTTATCTTTTCTTTATATTCACTGACTTTGGATGATTTCGATCACGCTAGTGTGACCTACTGCACGTATATTTTTATACCATGTATAACAGAAGAGAAGCTGAGCAATGTATTGGGTATGTTCTTAATTGAACCTATTCAGCAGTCTATTATCTTCATTAAAATTTCTTGCAATTAGTACATTATGATTGGAAGTTTTGTTATCACAGCATTCTTTCAATCAATTACATTTTATATGCAATGATTTGCCTAAAAATTGATTGTATGAATTTAATTTCTAGTATGTCATCATTTATTGAACCTATTACATTGAATATATGCTGAGAAGCTAGCTGTTTAATATTATAACGATTGTCACAGAGGATTGCAAACAAAATTTGGAAAAACTACTTGTTGTAAAACAACAATATTTCTAAAGAAGTTTTAGTATGCTTTATGTCGTTTCCTGTGTTGTTCTGTAGTCTAGTAATTTCTAATAAGATTTTAGATCTATTATTTAGGTATGTAGTACATTTGGTATAAAACATCCCGCGGTATAAACTTGGATTATACATTTTGTGAGTGAACATATAAACGCTGATTGACAATCTGTGCTTATATAAAGCGGAAAATTTTATTAACTTTATGAGCTGTCTTTTGTAAGAGGGGTTTTCTAAATTTATATTCCCCATTCTTTCTGAGAAATAGCTTTCTTTATGAATTTGCTTTGCAATCTCCGACAGAAATTTCTAGTCTGTTCTGAGTATTTTTTTTTCTCAATTTGAGAAAATAATTTTTCAAAATTATTCTCTATTTTATAAAAAAAAAAAAAATTGCAATAGGAAGTGAATAGTACGCAGACAAAGATTTTCCTTATTGATCCGGTGAATTCATGTAGCTTAGAACGTTTTATATCAACTTCTCAAATAATTGACGCAGAGGAAATTCACTGGAGTTGAAGTAGCGAATGATTCAATATTATACACAATTCTAAGCTTACCCCATGCAAAATGGTTCACAGTGACAAATAAAATTCTCCTAATTTTAAATGAGCACTTATAGTCGATTAGAATCCGTACATTCCCTCATAAAGTACTATGCATTATAAGTTTATGCCCGCAGGACATTTCACCACCAAATGTTGTCCGCTCATAAAAAGGGGATCTAAAAGTTAATAGGAAATTACCTAGATACGAAAACACTTAGAAAACGGCATAAAACTAATGCAAAAGAAAAAGTTATTTACAACAGCGGTTGCTTTACACATGGAGAACAAATTTTCATTGCAATTCTCTCTGACGATCACCATCACATAAAACAGCTCGCTTCTCAGCATATAAAAAATGCAAAAGTAGAATAAATGATGGCATACTTATAGTTGAAATATCTGAAATCATCTTTGAAGCCAATCATTACGTAAAAAAAAATACAATTGACAGAAAAAATGTTGTGGTAACAGAACTTCCAATCACTATTCATCAACTGAATGTAAGTTAGATAAATATAATAGATGGCCGAATAGATCCCTTTAATAATATTCCCGTGCGTTACTCTGCTTGTCATTTTTTTGTGTAAACTATAAAAATATACATGAAGATAGTTGCAGCAGCATGTGAACGCAAAGAACAGATAAACAAGGTGGAAGCATCGAAAACATGCCAAATTTTTATAAAGAAAATCACAAATCAATGTATAAATAAAACACTGTACTAAGATGATCGAATAGTTTGGCCGGATGGTATAGGAAATATAGCCACCTCCACGACGCATGTCCAAAGTAGTTTTGAAAACAAGAGCTGTATTAAAAACAATAATTCGTTGACCCAATAGAGTGGTAATGGTGTTTTCTTACTAAAAGTTGTCTGTTTTGCTCCAGCTATAGGAAATAAACATATTGTTTTATAGTTTAAATATGTTAAGCAGATAAATATAAAGGTCTATGCAACACTTTTAAATACTAACCAGCTCTATAGGAATTTTTTAATTTTTTTGAAAAAATGTCAAAAAATGACAAAATTTACCCAAAATTTCGATTTTTGGAGCAAAAGCGCAGACTCAAGCCATTTTTTTTCAGCGGTAAAATTTCACACAGTTGATGTACTAGTATAAAGGCAACTTTTGGCACCTACCCGTTTTTGATTTTCAAAAAAAAAATGTTTTTCGCTCCACCCTAATGAGGAATTATCCTGAAACTCTAAGCGTTTAAACATAATAGTGCGGGTCATACATTTCCGTGATTTTTTTTCCCGAAACTCCAGATTCAGATTCAGTTAGGTGGGGAGGCCTACCATATGACTTGAGCTCAAAAAGCCCCACCTAACATTTATTTTTAAAAAAAGTACGATTGTTTCACAAATGGTTGTCCAATTTCTTCTGGGCGAACCTAAAGTTTTGCAATATTAAAATGCATAAATTTCAAAATTTAAAATAGAAGAGTTAATTAAGACAATTAAGAGTTTGTGAATGTCTATAAAATTTTTAGATGCACTTTTTATTTAGAAAGTTCAACTAAGTTAAACTATCATAAGTAGGATAGAGTAAATGTTTTCAGAAATGTTTAGACAGAGATATGATTTGATAAGCGCAAGTTGAAATATATACTGATTCTTTTCAACGAGGGTGATGTAGTCAATTATTTTCTGTAATAATTTCGGACATTTCAATACATGTGAAAACCACTCATTTAATTTCATATTTGATGGCTTTCGCAGATGAAAGGTTGAAGTTAATGGACAATTTAACATGAAATGCAAGGAGGTACTTCTGTTCCCACAAGTACAGAGGTCAGAATCTACTTTATTAAATTTAACTAGATATGAAGAAAAAGGACCATGATTGGTAGCGAATAAATATAGATTTCGATGAAATAGTAAAAAGTCCTTTGAAATTTTCGGTAGAAATTCGTTATGTGTATCTGCCGGTATCTGAATAGTCCCAATAGTTTTGCCAGTGTTGAAGCGAATCTAGCTTTAATTTTCTTTTTACTAAGGATGCTGGTAATGGATAGAATTTTTATTCTATTTCTGATGATTCCAGTGTAGCTTCTTTTGCCAAGGTATCCGCTAATTTGTTTCCTTTTATGCCCGTATGGCCTCTTATCCATTTGAAAACAAAATTTTTAGTAGTTTTCTGTGATAGTATTATGATTGAGGTTACTAATATATCTCTTGTATTAATGTCTTTAAAGGCTTGTAGACTTGATAAACTGTCAGTTTGAATTAATATATTTTTAAAATTGCTTGAATTTGCCAGATTATTGCGTCATGAATAGCTAACAATTCTGCTTGATAAGCACTATTGTCATTTATTAAGGAATTTTGATATGTTTGAATTAATTGATTGTTATAGAAAATACAGAAGGTACAGGGTGTGCCAGATTCAGTTTTTGAGCCATCGGTGTATATTTCCATTAAGTTAAATTCGGAGGTATGTCTTCTATCCAATTTTTAAATGGTTTTGTCTGGCACGTTTTTAGTCTTGTTAGTATTAGAGTTGGATCGAACTCTTCAGATGATATGCCAAGTCTTAATACTTGCCCAGCTTGAGATTATCTTTTTATTTGGTACTGTAGCGGAATTATTCCAGTTAATGTGCATAAGGCAGAGGTTGCCGTTTTCCTGTATGCTTTAGCAATCATCAAGAGACATTCTGCTTGTATTGAGGATAAAATGCGTAAGCCATGGGATTTTTCCAAATCTTGGAAACCAGATTGGTGCACCATAAGATATTTTTTTCTCCAATATTGTTTGATACCACACTTTTAAAACATATTTTAGAAGACGATACGAGGAAGAGAATTTGAAAAGATTTTGAATAGTTTTTAATATTTCAGTTTTCTTATTTCTAAGATGAAGAAGAAAAGTAAGATTACTATCTAAGGTAACACCCAAATAAAGCAATGTTGGATTTGATTTTAAATTTTTATTTCTTATCTTAAAAATTGGTGGACGTTTTAGAGATTTGGGTTTTTTAAGATGAAGTACTGAGCATTTGCCGAAGGAAATTGTCATACGATTAACATCTGCCCAGTCGCTGATAAGTTGTAAAACATGATTTGCCGAATCTTCTAAGCTTCTCCTTGTGGAGCCTGAGATTACTAATAGTATATCATCGGCGTAGGCTATTATTTTATAACCATGTCTTTTAAGAAGTTTTAATAATTTATTTAAGAAAATTTTCCAAAGAAAGGGTCCCAGGCAGGAGCCTCATAGGCAGCCCCTGCCAAACCAATGTAGTGAATTTGATTGCCAATTATAGTAGGCTGCTCTTAATGTTAAAAATGACCTAAACAGATTAAGATAGCGTTTGTCTAACTTTAAAAATTCAAGTTCTTCTATAGTTATGTCCCATGGCAGACGATCAAATGCGTTTTGAAAATCTATAGAAATTAAAGTGATATACTTGTCTTCTTGAGATTTGATTTCTATATTAGAGAAAAGGTCTTGTAATGTCGTTTCTGTTGAATGACCTTGTTTAAAACCATGTTGAGGTGATTGTAGAGATTGTGAGTGTGATAAGAAATAATTTACTCGTTTCAAAAGCATTTTTTCTAATATTTTGCCAAATATTGGGAGAAGAGTTATTGGTCTTTAAGATTGATAATCGTCAGAAGATTTGTTTTCCTTTTTAAAATATACTAATTCTCCAATTTTCCAATCTGAAGGGAAATAATTCAATTTCAGTAGCGTATTGTACATTGATAAGAGTAAATTCTTCTGTGTTTTATAAAGATTTCTTATTATGAAATGGTCTATTCTGTCGAGCCCAGGGGCCTTGTTTTGATTGAAAGAATAAATGGCAACATGGAGTTCTTGGTCTACGAACGGAGAAGCTGAGTCATCAGAATCAAACGATTCTTGAGGTAATTTAATTGAAGGGCCAAATATTTTATTTGTTAGATCTGTGTAGAAGAAGTCCCTAGTATATAATGGATAGTTTGAGTCTGGCAACGCCATTACTTCCTGTTGATAGAATTCTTGGAATGCAATTTTCTTAGCTCCAAAAGGGATCTTTGATATTGCCACAAAAGTTGGACCAAGCTTGTCTTTTTGAATCAATGATCGCTTTCTTGTAGATGGCTTTTTCTTTTTTATGTCTAATTTTGTCTTCTTGTGAAGCTGACGGCGCTTTGGATTTCTTTGCAAGCCCTTCACAAAGTTTCGTGTCTTACGTAAGTTATCATTCCACCAGGTAATTTGTGGGGAAAAAATATTTTTTCTTTTCTTCAAGTATTTGTCACATAAGGTATGTAATAATTCTAAGAAAAGTTTGTAACATTCATCAAAAGTATTTTGATTTGGTATGTTGTTGAAATTTATATTGTTTTGTGTTAATTTAAAGGCCAATTCTTTATTAAACTTTTTAAAAGAGATATTTTTTGTTCGGTATCTCTTTGTCGAGTGTTTAGGTAATGGAATATCTGTTATTATTGTAATTAATCTATGGTCAATGTAATTTAAGTCTTCATCAACTGTTCAGGATGAAATTCTGGAAAAGAAAGGAAGAGACGACATGGAAACATCTGGCCAGGCCCTAGAGTGATCCGTTTTAAATGTTGGTAAACAGTGAGGATCATTAAGAACTATTAGTCGATGTTGACTGATAAAAAAAATAGTTGGTGACCTTTTCGTTATCAGAAGGATAGCCCCAAAGAATGCTATGGGCGTTAAGATCCCCCAATGTGAGGAGATTAGGCGGGAGCCCGGGAAAGTATCCCATGAATGAAGATCTTGCTCCAAATTCGCTGATGGCGGGGAATATTGTGAAACTAATGTGAAAGTATTTTTTGAAACAATTATGTTTACTACACCTGTATTATCAAACTTTCCAAGTTGAATGTGTTTTAAACTCTAATCTACAATTATTATGAACGCGTTTCTATTATTTGACGAGTAGCAAGGTGCTCCTGCTGGTAGACCATGTGGTTGGTTGTTGTTAATGTAACAGTCTTGTATACAAGCTAAAGAGTAATTTTGGAGTATAGAGTATTGATAAGATTAGCTGTGGCCGTTCGGTTCCTCTGCAGATTTACCTTGTGCTATTTTCAATGATTTTTCTTTGGAATAAAGGCTAGAAAATTCACTTTTTGTGCTTCTATCGGTAACGGGGAGGCAGAGCCTACCTTTTCTTACTTGAGGTTTTCTTTGAATTTCCTCGGTTTTTTCGGGGAGAGTTTTCTATAACTCTGACACTACGAATTTCATTGCTTGTTTTAAGAGAAGGATAGTCATGATCATATAGATCTTCTTAACTGGGACAATCGCTGTTGTTAGATAAATTGCGACTTGTGAGTTGTCAGCTTTTTTTAGTTTCAATTTTAGTTGAAGAGATAGACATTTTACCTATTGAATTAGTGTAGTAATTTTGCAATTTATTATTTTTAAGATGTTTGTATAATAGTCAATCTTGACATGAGGCTTTGTGATCACAACATTCAAAGCCTTCCCGTAAGCAATTGGTACATTGTTCTGTAGATTCTGAGCATTCGGAAGTGTGGTGCTCTTTCGCGTAGTTTGCACATTCTGCTATCCATTTACATTTTGTTGCTATGTGGCTATCTAAAGCTTGACAGTTAGAGCATCGCATAATTCGAAGATGATGGACTACTCTTACTGATTCTGTGAATATGTTTAACTTGTCTTTACTAATTATTTGACGACAAATATTTGTATTACCTTGAAGTTTCCAGTTATTATAATGCCTTTGTTTCGACGAAAAAGTTTTAATATTTCAAATGGCGTGTCTTTGAAATAGTTTCTCTGGGTCAGTTCGTTCTTTAAATCATCTTGAGTGATATCATCTGGAATTCTTAGTAAGAGGATTCTCAGTCTTTTCTTTTCTGTTCTAATATTCTTGAGCGAGATATAAGATCTTCTGAAGAAGTTAGTGCTTGTTTTAGGATTTCTTTATCTGTTTCTGTGGTTTTACTTTCTATATTATTGTTCATTGTTTACCTGACTGATTTAACTGCTGCTCGTATTTCGGGTTTTTTAATCTCCGTTCTTACGCATTTTGATACTTGGGATGATTGATTAGCTTCATTAGGAATGATAATTATTTTCTTCGAATGTTTTCGAATCTGTGATTCTTCTTCTCTTTGAGTGTTTTGCATAGAATGTTCCTTATTTGGTGCCACGGTTGGGATGGTTTTAAGATAATATTTCAGTATATCTTGTATATTATCTGTTAATTGATCTGTAAGATTTTTCGGATTGACTTGTAGTTATGAATTCATTTTATCGTACAAACCTTTTGAGATATTTCCCAATAAATCTAGTTTCTCTTGTATTAGGACATGGTGCTCATTTATTAATTTTTGAAGAGGCAAAGACTTTACTTTTGAATTTTTAGGTGTTTCCAGTTCTGTTTTTAGACTTATGCACAGGTTCCCACATGTAGTATTCAATACGTTTATTTCCCGTTGTAATAAATGGACTGAAGAAGTTAGTTTTATTCTACTATCAAAAGTGCTCTCTGTATTTGTTAAATGCTTTAGATGATTTATTTCCTGTTTTTTCTGACATAGTAGTTTCATGAAGCTGATTACTGTTTTATTGTTCCACTGCTTCCTTCCAAAGTTCAGGAAATCTTTTTCAAGTAATTTATACCCCATGAGATATTGGCGTTTCTCTTCTTTTGCACATTGCGTTTGAGTGTTAATTTTTTTAAGTGTTTTGAAGATATTCTTTCTTTCAGTTGGTTGTAATGGAGTAAATGAATTTCCTGGATCAGAATCATCTGTGCACTTATGCAATGAGTCTGAATCTTGAGAAATGTGAACTGAGCACTTACATCAATATTAGTTACTAACTTGTCCGTGGTTTCATTTCTTAATTGCGCTAACTCTTTATTTGCATCTTCAAAACTATGTTGCAATTCTTCAATTTATTTCTTAAGTAAGTTTTTGTCTTCTTCTGCTTTCCGAAGTAAGTGTTGGAAGTTTAGAAATTTTTCTTGTAATTCCTCTATTTCTTTTTCTTGTTTATTGTATAATGTCTGTTTTCTGCATGAGTGATAATGGGTTTTTTCATTGAAGTCTCCTTCACTTGCAGCTTGCAAGCGCCTTGTTGTGCGTCTAAGATTAAGGGTGCTTTTGAATGGTCTTGAAGTTAATGTTTGATCTATATCCGAGATAGATGAACCTCCATTGTCTCTTTTTTCTCTATCTAATTTAATTTTGTTCTGTATCGAGTAATATTCCAGTTCAAAATCTAATGATCTTAAATGGGCTTGTATTTCATTTTTCAGTTCTTCTGTATTTTCAGACACATTTTTAGTATGCTTTTTGAAACATGCTTGCAGTTGATTTAACTATTGGAATATTTTTGTATCATCTTCTTGGAGATCGGATGTATTTGTTGATGAGTGCTCTTGATTAAGAGAATCGTTCGTGTTCTCTTTTTGTCTATAATTTTTGAGCTCAAGTTCTATGGATTTAACTTAATGAATAAGAGCTTCTGAAAATAAGTCCCCTTCATTGTTATGCCCGTCAGAATGCATTTTGTAGTGACGAAACGTCTGGTCGAAAAGCAGTTGCATGCAAAAGCAGTTGCATGCGAAAAGCAGTTTGGCAATTACTTTTAACAGAGGTTGATATTAACAATTTAATAATAATAGCTTTCTTAAATAAGTATCTAGATTATAGATCAATAAACTGGAAAATGAGGAATTGCCACACCCCCACCATACATCAATGACAGAAAGGAGAAAAGGACAGTGAAAAGAAAAAACCAATAGCCTAGACTACTGAAAATAACTAAGAGAAAAAAAAAGAGAAAAATTTTGAGGAAAAAACAATTTGAAAAAAAAAAAAAGATAGTAATAGAAATTAAATTAAAACAGGGGAATGACTAGTGTGAGAATATCAGTGTGCACTAGAAGCTCATGTACCAAAATATGAACACATTAAATCAATTTATGATAAATTTACACTGATAGAAATGATAATAAACTCCGTTTTAACAACTTAAAATCCTTGAAAAGCTTTTTACATATATACATAAGTTCACGTTTCCAAGTTCAAAAACGTAAAAGATTATGGCCGTAAAAGATTATGGCCGTAAAAGATCATGGCACATAAATCAGTAAATTATGAAGATAACATAGCTGAAAAATAGTAAAGGAGCCTGATAGCAAGTTTGCCAGTCAAACAAAGTGCACACTTATCTGTAGTAAAACAACGCACGTGCTGCACTTGAGAGTTGTTGTATTCTTGGAACACTTGAAAAATGAGAGTATTATCCAAAGCATCAAAATAATGAATAATCTTTCAAGATGATATCTTATAGCATGTACGTTGCAATATAAAATTAAACATATGTAATTTGAATGGGCGAGATGCTTAAGTGAGAAATGTTTTGCAATGGTACTCTAAATAGATAGGGAATCAAATAGAATAAACGTAAAGTTGAATTATTGAAATAAGTAAATAAAATGCAATAGTAAGGAGGTCCCAATCGTCCCCCACTGGTGGGGCAGCAGAGAGAAATTGAAGAAATAACAAAAAAAAAACTCTGAGAGGACAATTTAGAAGTTTAAACCGTATAAAATAAAATTGAGATCGTTTTAAAAAATCTTATTAAACAAAAAAATACCAAAAGTTAAGTAAAATGATTAGAAAATACTGGTGTGGAAAAAAAAGTGTTGGGACAAGCTAAAATTGAATTTTTTTACGGAATGAACTTTAAAGCACGTTGATAGCACCATTAGAAAAGAAGAGCCAAAAGTTAAGACATTGGGAGGGGGACAAAATCAAAGATAAACTTGGTAAGTTGTAGCAATGCTGGTGAAAGGGAAAAAATTAACAAAATGAATAAGAAAACTAATAATTTAATTAAAGAATAATAGGTTCCCCAAGTAGCCCCCTCTACTGGGTTCCCCTATTGAAAATACACTTAAACGAGTGAATCCATGCGAAGCAGAAGGAAAAGTACCCCTAAGATCTTCAAAACTGAAATTGGAAAAATTTCAGAGCTGTACGGCCCATAGAAGAGCAGGTAAATGACTTTTGAAAAAAAAAAAAGACTTCTAAAATATTTAGTCTGAAATACTGGTGTTTAATAACTAAGTAAAAGCTTTGGTGTCTAAAACGCTATAAATCTGAAAGTTTTAGCAATAATTTACTACTAATACACAATTTTTTTCATGTTTATTCTTAGATGATACTTGATTACATAGATTTGTCTAATTTTAAGTACCAAATAGTTTTCTTTTGCTCAAAATGACTTAAAACCTATAACTTTAGTTATTTATAATTTTCTTGAATCCTATTGGCTAATATTTATGTTTACAAAACCCATAATTTCATCGTGAACAACTTATTTTAGGAACAAAACCATCAATGTAATTATAATTCGTGAACAGTTTCTTTAATTTGACAAAATAAAGAGTTCAGATATTAGTCACTCCATAAATTAAATCTCCCTTCTAATCCATACTACTAGCTCAATTAAAATTCGTTTTTTCATTGAAATTCACTAATCAATCAATCCTTAATCAAATAATCATTAAAAGCAAGAATCTGAGAGAGTGACACACCCGTGATTCATGCCATCTCATATTTTCTCCAAAAAATTATCAGTTGTTACTTAACTTTTTGCTCCAAAGTTGAGTTGTTCATTTTTTATGCCCCCCCCCCCCAAAGGTGGTCATGTCGTGAATAAAAATAAGCGTTTTTTTAAGACAAGGATATTGCAATGACTCCTTTGTGCATACAACTTGCCACCGAATTCTTTTTTATCTGGAATGTAAGAGGGTTGAATTTTATATAGTAGATGAAAACCCGTGGCAAGTCTTTGCCGCAAGGTCACAGAAGGTCACAAAAAGATTAATTTTTGCTGTTTTTTTCCATATTTAAGACCCTATAACAGCTTGCGCGTTCCACTTGCCATGAAAAAAGAGGTGGCGTTTAAAAACCATGCATTATCACTTTTAAAAATGTATATATAATTGAGGCAAGTTGGATCCACTTTTAGTTACAGAGTGCCAAAATCTGAAAAATGTCATTTTTGACCAATATTCAAACTGTCATAAATTCTTGCGGCAACAACATTTTGAAATAATTCTTTTGCCATTGTTTTATTCTATTATTGCTCTTAAAAAAGTAAACTCCATTGAAGCAAGTTGCTTTAAAATAATTATTTTTTTTTTTTAAATATATCCTTTTTCAATAGTCACGGCTATTTTATTATTTGAAACAACTTGACTGGATAATAATATTTCATACATTTGTTTGTCTATATAAATTGATGCTCTAATATATTGTGAGATATATATGATGTTGATGGCATTTATTTAATTTTAACTCTTTTGAGGCCGATTTTTTTTTCAATTTTAGAAAAAATTACTTTTACCTTAATAATATTGACACTAGCTATCCTAATAGATTAATTAGAGTTTAACGAATATTTCATTGTCTGAAACAGAACAAATGTTGTTGTTTTCTGCACTATTAAATTTATATTCATGCAACAATAGGCTAAGGAAGAGTTTTCGCAGGGGGTTTCAAAATATTATATTGCAACAAGTAAGTGACATTACAACTTTCTAATACTTTTAGCGCTTTATTACACATAATTCTTACAGGAAAGTAACTTTTATTTTAAATTAAGTATGAAATACATTTAAAATAAAATAATCGCAAACAATACAAAGAAAATTAAGCAAATATTTATTATTACTACTAAATGCCTTAACATTAATGAAGTCATAAAGTAAATACACAGATGCATACTAACATTGCTACTTGTAATTAGTAACAAAAGTATTTCTTAAAAATAATAATACTCAAAAGACATGCATTATTAAAAGTACACCAGCTTCGAAAGTGTTAAAACGAAAAATTTGACATTTACAAATTACAACTTGTAATTAAAATACAAATATAAATACAATCAGCCAACACTGTTAAAAGTTTTACATTGATTTATCAGTACGAGATTAGAAAATCAAAAATATAACTGTTTCTTTTAACATATCTGAAGATGCTTTTTAACAGTTATTGGATTCTTTTTTCAACTTTATACAATTGCCTGATGCCAATCAGGCAATTACAGTTACGTGCTTAACGCGTTCGTGGCTGCTGTACTATGAATACTACGTGGTTTTTATTGAGTATTATTTTATCTTAACAATTACTTTTCTTATTATCTGCATGCAGTAAAAGTAGTACATTTCTATGCATTTTTTATAATGAATTTGTTTTGGAATTTGTAATAATAATTTAAAAAAAATTAAAGTTTTTGCTTTGTTGGTAATTTTTTTAAATTTTTAACTTTGTTTTTCATTTTTAAATTTAAAATGTAGATTTTTCTTTAATCCTAGTCTATTTTCATATGAATATGAATAGTATGTAAAATAACTACTTTTAATAGATTTCAGAGAAGGACATATTCATTTGTAATCTATTCATGTATTTCAGTTAATATATTTGGATAGCTATTAATGTTAAACAAAATTTATTTTTCGCATAAGTGAAAAAAAAAATACCATAAGGGTTAAAAGACATCTTGAGATACCTTAAAAGAAATGGTTATATCTTTGATTTTCTTTTCTCGTAGTGATAAAACTGTGTAAAAATATTAACAGTGTTCGCTGGTTGTATTTATATTTGCATTTTAATTACACGCTGTAATTTGTAAATGTCAAATGTTTTCGTTTTAACCCTTTCGAAGCTGGTGTACTATTAATAATATATGTCTTTTCAGTATTATTAATTTTAAGAAATACTTTTGTTACTAATTACATGTAGCAATGTTGGAATGCGCTGTGCATTTGTTATATGACTTCATTAAGGTTAAGGCATTTAGTAATAATAATAAATATTTGCTTAATTTTCTTTCTATTGTTTGCGATTATTTTATTTTAAATGTATTTCCCTCTTAATTTAAAATAAAAGTTACTTTTCTGAAAGAATTATGTGTAATAAAGCGCTAAAAGTATTAGAAAGTTGTAATGTCACTAACTTGTTGCAATATAATATTTTAAAACCATCTGCGAAAACTCTTCCTTAGCCTATTGTTGCATGAATATGAATTTAATAGTGCAGAAAACAACAACATTCGTTCTGTTTCAGACAATGAAACATTTGTTAAACTCTAATTAATCTATTAGGATAGCTAGTGTCAATATTATTAAATTAAAAGTAATTTTTTTCTAAAATTGAAAAACAAATCGGCCTCGAAAGCGTTAAAATGCCATTAACATCATATATATCTCACAATATATTAGAACATCAATTTATATAGACAAACAAATGTATAAAATATTGTTATCCAGTCAAGTTGTTTCAAATAATAAAATAGCAGTGACTATCGAAAAAGACCATATTTAAAAAAATAAAACATTTTTTTTTTTTTTAAGCAACTTGCCTCAATGGAGTTTACTTTTTTGAAAAGGGCAATAATAGAATAAAACAAATGGCAAAAGAAATATTTCAAAATGTTGTTGCCGCAAGAAATTATGACAGTTTAAATATTGGTCAAAAATGACATTTTTCAGACTTTGGCACTCTGTAACTAAAAGTGCATCCAACTTGCCTCAATTATATACACATTTTTTAAAAGTGGTTATGCATGGCTTTCAAATACCACCTCTTTTTTCATGGCAAGTGAAACGCGCAAGCTGTTATAGGGTCTTAAAAATGGAAAAAAACAGCAAAAATTAATCTTTTTGTGACCTTCTGGTACCTTGCGGCAAAACTTGCCACGGGTTTTTCATCTACTATATAAAATTCAACCCAACCCTCTTACATTCCAGATATAAAAAGAATTTGGTGGCAAATTGTATGCGCAAAGAGTTGTGAGTCATTGCAAGATCCATGTCTTAAAAAGACGCTTATTTTTATTCACGACATGATGAACTTTGGAGGGCCATAAAAAATGAACAACTTAACTTTGGAGCAAAAACTTCTGGATTTGGTCTTTTAACAAGATAAGTAACAACTGGTAATTTTTTGGAGAAAATCTGAGATGGCATGAATCATCCCATAATGCTAGGTGTGACACTTTCTCAGATTTTTGCTCTTAAACAACTATTTTCAAAGCTAACTTAAAAATATTAGTAAATATAATTTAAATAAAATTTTAACACCAACAGAAAGATCAATCTTTCTACTTTTGAAAGACATAAAAAACATAATTGTTTAATGATATTTAATATTTAAAAAAAATTGAAAAAAATAGTACTCTCAATGTTAGTACTCTCAAAAAATAGTACTCTCAAACGAAAGAGGATAAAATTTTTATAAGAAGCTTTTAACATTCCTTTCCTCTATCAAAAGACAGGTCAAAGTAAAAATACTTTTGACACAGATACGTTTGAATCCTCTACAGTAAAAGAAATGTAAAATAGATCAAACTGTGTTTTAATTAACTCAGTTCAAAGTTTAAACAACTGAATAAAAATACACCACGTAATCCTTAAGGCGAGAATTAGATTGATAAAGCAAAAAGAACATATTTTAATTTACACTATTTTTACTCTTAAAATGATCAAATCTTCAAAATATTGGTATCGAAAGAAAGCTAATGTTTAAATGAACACTTAATAAACAATACATTTGGGTTAAAAAGTTAATAAAGAATCTTAAAATGTTTAACAAAATAATGTTTACACCATGTTATTTCAATGGGAAAAATGAGATACACCATAAAAAACAATAGTTATTTAAAAACACTTATATTTATATCGAAACATTTCAAAAACTTTATAAATATGGTATCAAAATGGTCTATATACTTTAATATATATTAATCAAACAAAAATTTTAGGTAATCAACACGAAAAAAGTATATACAAAGTGCATTAAAAGTGCAATGTTTTGAAAATGGCGCCAGTATGAGAAAAAGTACATGAGCTACGAGAAGAAATAACTTCAATAATAAACCATATAACGTCATAATATATATATATACAAAGATAGCCTAGAGTATGGAGAACAACAAATAAACGGATAAAAATAAATATATGTACAATAGAGTGCACAGGTATTAAAGGAATAAGTGGCTGAAGCCTGGTTCTATGGAGACATGAAAACGAAAGAAGTAGAAAGATTAAATAGTCATATCTCCGGAACCCCTAAACCAATTCTCACAAAACTTATACCAAAATAAAGTTCATAAATAAAGAAATAAAAAGAATTATGCATAGAAAAATGATGTAGCTTACCCCATTTCGTAGACAATTAGGCTTTCATTAGGAGCGAAATCAAAACGACCGTTTAGAATCGATGACCAGTGGCACCCTCTTCCTGAAACTCCATAGGGCTCCATAGAAACTCCATATATCCGAATATGTTTCGTATTGTGTATTCTATATTGACACTAACCAATGGATAAATGGATACAGCCCCTCATCTTTTTGCTTTATTTTGGAAAAAAAAACGGATTTTGAGCTTGCTCTGCGACGATATTTTCCAGAATTTTGAAGCTATGTTTTTGATACTTTTCAAAAGTTGCTCTATGCAATAAACTAACATAGTATGCAAATAAAATTTTGATAGACTGTGCTCCTGTGCAGTGGAAAATACTTAGTAAATTTGCTCATTTTTTATACGATTATTTTTTTTTATTATTATTATTTTTAATTTTGCTTATAGGGTATTGTGTACGATGTTGTTTGTGATATTTTTGAAAACCAAAACATTGTTTTACATTAAGAACTCTGGAAATCATAAACAAAAAACTTGGAAAAATATAGGACTGATTTTATAAAAACCTTAATATAAAAACCTTAATTTTTCTACAAGTATACATGCTATCCGCATAAAAATAAACACAGTTTATTAAAATATGCCACTTAATCATAATCTACTTTTTGAAACTTTTTGCCACTTTAGTTTTTACAGGGTTATCCAAAAGCTATTTGTTCTTTTCTAATTTGTTGACGGTCCTCTATAAAGTTTCGGGGTAAATATTCACGGAAATGTATGTTCTGTACTATAATGTTTACATACTTAGAGTTCGAGGATAATTACTCATATATTTTACTAGATGTTTAACAAATGTCTAAAATCGCAAGTGGCCGGGCACCTTTGCCCTAATAGTGCATATATGTAGTAGAAAATATTGATTTAATTTTTTATTACTTTGTTTCCAATTTTTGGTTGTTTGAAAATGCCTCTTTAAAAGTATAACTATAATAATTTTATCACTACTTTCATTATAAAGTTATATGTAGCGTAGTAATGCACAGTACTTCCCGCTACCATGCTACAGATTAAACATTTGATCCAGAGTTGGATGACGTTCATTTAACCTTTCATCCCATTGAGGATCTTTTCCTCAAGAAACAGAATGAATAATTTACATGCTGAGGATCTGTCACAGAGATTTTCACTTTATGCTTTTGAATGCATAACCGGAACATATGATGCGCCCCAGAGCCCATTTCCATTGAAAGGGACCTTAATAAGTCGCGATCATTTATAGATATTAGTGCTGCAGATTTACATTTGTTTTGTTTTTTATTCTCATTATAGAGATAATAAAAAATATTTTTAAAATAAGAGAATTTTAATTAGATCATGTTTAGTTCACAAAACAAGCTCTTCGAGCAGATTTTAGATTATTTTGGTATCAATTGAATGTTGACGAAAAGAAACGAAAAAAAATCGCCAATGTGGTGGAGTTTTTATTTTATTGGATAGATAATGAAACTAGATAACATAAGGATTTTGTGCTATTTTTAAAAACGTTTTCTTCTGATACAGAAATTCTGAATGTTGAGTTTATTTTAACAACAAAATTGTATTCCTATTATGAACATAGAGTCTTTGAAATTCATACTCATGTTAGCAAAGTATATTACTTTTTGATGATGCAAAAATATGGATTTATTATAAATATTAGTTGAATGGAAGTAAATCATTGTGGATTGGAATTTAAGTTAAAGAAAATTTTAATTTTAAAAACAGTAGATAAGTGAATTAATATTTTCATTCGGTTTTATCTAGTGCTACATAAAGTTGTTATGAAACCATATATGATTTCACCTAATTTTGTGCGATAAATGTAATATTGGATTAATAATTAAGGAGAGTATAAGCTATCGCAATGAGCGATGTTTAAACCGAAATATTTGCGGCTACTTCATAAACATATAAGGCCGTTTGAAAAATGAACGATTAGAAAGATAACTAATCATAAAATTTGTTTCGTTTTAGGAAAAAACTAATGAGTATGAAGCAATTTCTCTTCAACCCTATAGTTTTCATGAAATAGACAAAATTTTCTATGTTATGTCTGTGAAATAAAAAAAAATGTCGTTATAAAAATGCTCCTGATTTTGGTTTATACAATTTTATATCATAACTATTAAGTTTCTTTATATCTACACAATAGAGGATAATAACTGCTTTAAATTTGACTCAATAATTCATATTGAGATAGCGATCTTAGAACTACATATCATTCTGTGTATTAAAAAAATACGTATTTCTAGAGATGTAAAGTTACAGATGTTTGTAAGCTTGCCGCCTGTACGTGCCCGCCTGGTGATGCCTGTGCCCGTAATAATATTCTTAAATGAACCCTAAATATGTATTTTATAGTTTTGACAAAATGTAGAACTGAAAAAACTCGAACCGGATATCCGCTGCCTACGGCACCGCATAGCAGGCATGGTGCGCAGGCACTTGTGCGCTCCTTCTTTTAAACAAATCTCTAATTTAAACTCAAATCTTGAATCGAACCACCATTGAACTACGTTTCCGATGCTTTCGGCACCGTGCAGCAGAACCCCCGCTTTTCACACTAATCTCTAATTTCTAATCAAATCTTGTAATCTACAAATCTTGTAACATACCTCTAACTGGGTCCCCGCTACCTACGGCACCATATTGCTTCTCTAAAGTCCTGCTTTAAAAAATTTCAGAGGCTGCCTGAATTAAAATTATGTTTTGAAACAAATGCTCATGTTAATTATTAAAAAATATATTTTTCAAATCAATCAGTTAACCGTAATGAAATTTATAAATCTAAAATCAGCGAATAATTTGAGTGCATAAAAAATAAATCTGTAAATGAAATGTTTTAAACGTTTGACAGTAGCTTCAAAATTACATAATTATTTTCACAATACATTTTTCATTCTTTGTTTCCATATATATGCTAGTTTGCAATATTTTAAATATTTTCTTGTAAATTTCACTATATGTTTAGAGTATATAAAATAAAATAAAATATATATAGGCCAAATAGTGTGTATGTTTACTACTTTTTAAGTTAAACAAAAAAATATAGTTAAATCTTAACTTTGTGAGGCAACAATAGTTATTTTCAATTATGTTAATCGGGAGTTTGAATATGGAATTGTATAAGTGTCCTCATTTTAGTTTACTCTTGATAATTTACAATTAGTAACTTGTAAAAATGTTTGATCATTTTGAATAATGATATATTATAACTTGGTTAAAAGAAAGAAGTCTGTAGAAAATATTGTTTGGAATTTCTAAAATAAGATTTCTAATTCATTAAAATCCTTTTTTTATAGAAATTTCTGGGCATATTTATTTTCTAATTTTCTACGGATTTATTTCTCCTATAAAAGTTCAACTTACATTCGAAATTCCATTAGAAAAGATTGAATTGGTTTCTTAAAGTAGCACAATCGATTTTTCTTAAAGCACAAATCTTTCGATTTTGAAGGATTCCGACGACAAAAAATGTCAATGTCAATTCATTCATGAGATTTACGTGCATTTGATCGATCATCGGAAGATTATGTCCTCCATACATTTGCATACTGAATAATCAAAACCCATTATTCACTATTTTCATAAGCTTATTATTAAATTTAACAACTATTTCAGGAAGGATAAATTTTATTATTTTTTTTTTACTATAACAAAATAAATGTATAAGAAAATAGGAAAATGACATGTTCATCATGAAAAAAAAACAGATTTTTTGGAGACTCCGATTATCTACCTGAGACCAAAGAAAATTCTACTCTATGTATCTTTGACTTTATTTTTATCAAATGGGTAAAAAAATATACAACTGTAAAAAATTACAATTTTTAATTTGTTTTTAAAGGGGGTAGCGGGTTAAGGGGGGTCTGGCGGCCCCCACCGAATCTGGTAAAATCGTTCCAAAAATCTTGAAGAGAGTCGAAAAACAAGCAGTATAAGCTTTTTACCGACATTACAACCTCAAACGAAAACACATGAATGGCGAAAAATATGATTTTTTTTATTTTTATTTTTTTCAACCAGTTTAATTTCTTTTTAAATGGTTTAAACGCAATTAAAAATTTGTTTTGGATGTGTGGAAGTCCCCTGAATTTTTTCAGATTTTTTGGTCAAGTAAAAACATGTGAATTTTAGGTTTAAATGCGAAAAAATCGTGAAAAACGCGTCATTTTCAATATTCAACCTTCTAATTTTTTGGGTTGTTTTTATTTTCCCGAGGGGTGCTGTATAGTATAGATAGCGACAATCGTCCTCTTTCGAATGCAGGCAACTGGACTCAATTTGGTCAATTTTGGTGAGCGGGGCGATTTTTTGAAAAAAACTCGAATTTTCAACTTTCGGTAAATTACGGCGCGTACTTAATATAATGCGTCTTTGCTATAAAAAATACGTCTCTATAGGGGTTTTTGAGGTCGCTGATCACGAATTTCATGTCAAAAAATTTTTTTGACAACAAATTCACCCATAAGTATTTATTAACACAGGTTTGATAATTTAAAAAATATCATTGAATCAGAGCATTTAAACAATTTTAATATCGTGTTCAACTAATATAATCAATGAAACTAAATTTTCTATTATGAATCATATTTTATTCAAGCTTACGTAATAGTCACACAGTAATATAAAATAGCATAATACTTTTTTACAGAGCTAAGTTAACAATTTTACAGTTTTAATTCTCGTCACTATCTTCTTCAATAACAGGTTCAACGCATCGAACAAAGAAAAGATTTGTGAGAATCTGTGCTGGACGAATAATTCGCGACAAATATCTCGCATGCCCTAAGAAGTAAATGATAGTGGCCACATGGGCACAACAACCGACAGTTCTGAGGCTATTCGCACAATCGCATACGTATTCTTCTATACCACTTCTTCCAATAGCGTTAAGAACGTATTTTCCGTAACACCTGTTTTTTTTCCGACTTATGTGCCTCGATTGAACTTCGCATTTCAAATCTTTCATTAATATTTTTACATTATCAAACCTGTGTTATTAAATATTTATGGGTGAATTTGTTGTCAAAAAAATTTTTTGACATCAAATTCGTGATCAGCGACCTCAAAAACCCCTATAGAGATGTATTTTTTTATAGCAAAGACGCATTATACCAAGTACGCGCCGTAATTTACCGAAAGTTGAAAATTCGAGTTTTTTTCAAAAAATCGCCCCGCTCACCAAAATTGACCAAAGTGAGTCCAGTTGCCTGCATTTGAAAGAGGACAATTGCCGCTATCTATACTATACAGCACCTCTCGGGAAAATGAAAACAACCCTAAAAATTAGAGGGTTGAATCTTGAAAATGACGCGTTTTCCACGATTTTTTCGCATTTAAACCTAAAATTCACATGTTTTTACTTGACCAAAAAATCTGAAAAAATTCAGGGGACTTCCACACATTCAAAACAAATTTTTAATTTCGTTTAAACCGTTTAAAAATAAATTAAACTGGTTGAAAAATATAAAAATCACAAAAAATCATATTTTTCGCCATTACTGTGTTTTCGTTTGGGGGTGTAATGTCGGAAAAAAGCTTATACTGCTTGTTTTTCGACCCTCTTCAAGATTTTTGGAACGATTTTACCAGATTCGGTGGGGGCCGCCAGACCCCCCTTAACCCGCTACCCCCTTTATTCAGGACCATATCCCTTTTTATTGGTGTTGAGGTCTAAAAATAATGAAATGCAAACGCAATTCGACTCAATATTCCACTTGTGAATTGATACTGAAAAGCACAAAATTGTAACGTGATAATAATTGAAATAAATTGAATTGAATATTTAATTGAATAAAAGGAATAAATTGAAACGTATTACTTACTATTGATTTAAAGAATAACATTTAATTATTCTACACATGTCAATTACAATCTTTATAGCAATTTCTTTCGGTGGTAATGAAGAAACATATTGAAACTTGTATATCTATATTTAGTTTTCTTTTGAATATATATCATTATAAAAAAAAAACGCAAAAAACGCAACAGAGTTTACATATGACGTCATATTCTATCAAAACTTTTCAAAGTGTAATCAAACTGACTTTAAATAAATAACATTTATATTTTATTTACTATTTCATCGCAGACGCACACACACAGACAGATTGTCTTTTTCTTTTATTAGTATAGATTGCTTTCGGGTCACTCGTAATAGGAAATGGTGCATTATGGCTCTACACTTTATGATCGTGCTAATGAACCTTAATTAATTAAACTAAAAAATTTCAATTTTACAAATTTTGTAGAAAAAACTGTTATGAAAATATCGTGATTCATAGCTCCTAACTTAGCCTGATTTTGTTGCAAAATATTTTCAATTACATACAAATTTTATTTGGTAGTAGTGGTAATAAATAAGCGTGAAATTTGGCAGCTATTCATCATGACAATTCGTGGATATTAGTTTTCGACAGCTATTTTAATACAACCACAAAACATTTTATATTCCTAAAAATGTTAACTTTAAACAAAAATATTTTGATACCTTATTATCATTTTATCTATATTTAGATCTTAATTAGTTATTTAAACATCTATTGTAGTCTTGTAAATGGCAAAAAATACTGTAATACAAATATGAGCGAAAATATAAAATAATGCGTAATATTCCTAATTTTTACAAAATAATTAAAAAACTGGTATTATTTTATTGAAATAAAATTAATTTTAAATTCCAATAATATTAAACCCTTTTAATCACTTAACATTTAATTTGCGATTTAAAAAAGCATGCAAATAATTATGAAATGTTTAGCATTCAAGGATTAGCTTTTGAGAAAATTTTAATTTAACATAAAGAATAATTGGAATAAATGCGTCACACAAAGAATTTCCTGCCTAATAATTAAAGTTTATAAGCTATCTTAAAACTCACTATATTACTTGAATTGAGTACATTATTGACAAAAGCAATTGCTTTCAAAGTTTTTCTAACACAGCTTTTATTAAATAGCCTTTACACACACTTTTTGAAAAGTCCTAAACTTTTAGTTTTCAGAGCTTAAAGTTTTTACTGCATCTGTCATTGCATAAAACAGATAAAATAGAACAATTAATCCTACTATAAAGTGTTAAAATTTACATATTATTCAGAATGTAGAACTTAAATATTTTAACAGATGCTCAAAACTTTTATGTACAATAATGTAATTTAAATGTATATTCACTAGACATGCATCTATAATATAAAGCTGAGAATAGAGCTTTCAATTAACATACATTCTATGAAATGGAGAAATTTTCATATTTAAGGACTTGGTTTGAAATTACATCATCTTGACGCTCTTAAATATTCAAGTGAGATTATTTTGATATTGCTTTGAAATTATAATTGCTTAATATAACTTTTTCGGACCCGATAGTTTTTTCATTTTTTAGAAAAGAATACTTTGACGTTAGTAACATTAACACTAGTAATTCAAATTGAATAATTAGGGTTTAACGAATATTTCATTGTCTGAAAAGTAACAAATGTTGTTGTATTGTGTACTATTTATTTGATATTCACATGACAATAGGCTAAGGAAGAGTTTTTGTAGATGTTCAGAAAATATAGTATTACAGTAATGCATAACTTCTGTTGCAACTTTCTAATACTTTTTGCGCTTTATTACACATGATTTAATAAGGAAAGTAATTCTTATTTTGAATTTAAATTATTTAAATTTAAATTTAATTATTTTGAAGTTAAATATCTGTTTTAAATATAAGAATTGCAAATGGCGCAAAGAGAATTAAGCAAATGATTATTATTATTATTATTATTATTATTATTACTAAATGCCTAAACATAAATTTAATCATATAGTAAATGCATAGACATATAGGAACATTACTAAATTTAAATAGTACCAAGAGTATTTCCATTAAAACAGAGGACAAAATAAACTTCCATTAAAAGACATGTACTATTAATAGTACACCAATATCGAAAGGGATAAATAAAAGATTGTTTTATTTTACAAATATTTTTAACCATATATATAAATTTAGTGTTTTCAGAATGACATACACTTTTCTACCATAGTATAATTTGGCGAAAAAAAATGCCTTGTACATTTTAAATTCATTTTTCTTTAAATGACACTAGTAATAATAGAATAATATATTAAGTAAGTGTATAAAGTAATAAGCGAATAGTGTATAAACTTTTTATAATTGCCCTACGATGTATCGTCATTTCTTTTTTCAATGTCAAGTTATCTAGATATGTCTCTCGGATCCGGCGGTGGCTCCAAGCTAAAGAAATATGGCAAATTCTCAAACTAATGAAAGTTTTTTTTTTTTTTTTTTCTAAAATTTTTCATCTTCTCTCAGTGAATAATTTTAATATTTGTGTTGCAAATGCAAATTTCCATTTTTCGAGAGTATATAAAAATTTTAAGTTGTGTAATACTGATTCTGTAACTGATGATTATTTTTTATTTAACTATATCTAGGGTTCTTAAATCAACAGTATGCGTTATGAATTACAAAACAAGACATTTTATGGTGCAAAATGAAACAAAATTTGTGTAGGGTCATGTGATGAAATTATGTTTAGGGTGTAATTGTGACCACCTCGATATTAAAGAAAACTGTGTACGGAAAATATTTGTTTTATGATTAGACATTGAACTCATAATGCATTTTTCATTTTAGATATTCTTTATCACTATTCTAAAGCATTTTTGATATCCGAATAGCAATTTACAACAAAATATGCCAAAGTTTTTCATAAGTGGATTTGACAGTTTGGAGTTCTAATGGCCACAGTTACCCCAGCCAAATATGTAGGATGGACGACACCATACTCAGGGTTAGATTAAAGTTAATTCAATGACATGCAGTAACATTTATTGAAAACGAACAGATGAAACAGACAAAAAAACCAAATAAAACATCAACTTATTTTTCGGAATCTTTCACAACAATTTTTATCTGACATCTATCCGTCGTTATTATTTATCAGTTTTTAAAAGTCTCCTTCGAACTTTACTTTTAAATCGTCGAATTCGTCGTTACTGCTTTTACCAACATTCTATTTACTTATTTTCTCTTCCTCACACAGCTTCGCTACTTTCATTTCTTTTTTTTTAATCTCGAAGCAGAGTTCCTTTAATAGAGAAGCATATAGAAATACAGTTTCAATTCAGGTGCAGCAGAGAATATTTCCCACAAATATATATAGGGAAAATACAGAGAGAAAATATAGTGATCATAATTTTCCTACTAGTGATCTTAATTACCTCAAACTTTTGTGATTAGATTATTTCGATAGGTTAATTATAACCACCCAATTAACTTTAGAAAAAAAAACAGCTTTAAGAATTACAACTTTTAAGAGGTATTCGTAAAGGGTCAAAGTTATTTCCTATGTACTAAAAATGTCACTTTTCAAAAAAATTAAAAAAGTAATAAAACTAATGTTTAAAATGTACAAAGTGGTCATATTTACCCTTCATAACCATACTTATTCAATAAAACATGAAATCTTAAAGTAATAGTAAAAGTTGATCCCAGGTATAATCCGAGACGGTAGCAGAGTATTTGACGTAATAAATAAAATCATGAGGAAATATAAAACATGAAATTTACTAATAATACTTTAAAAAAATATTTTTAATTATAAATAAGATGATAAATGATGAGAATTCTCTAATATCGTAATTTTATTGAAATGAAATAAATTGAATATATTATAAATTATAATCATTTGACTCCGGATGATAAAAATTCTTTAAGCATTTCTTTTAATTTTCATGATCATTCTTTTCAAAAGTAATTGTACAAATATGCCCATTTAAAAAAAAAGCATTGGAAAACACTTACTGGTGGCGACTTAATAACAAGATTCTTCATTGAAGGCAGACGAAATTTTGTTACAAGCCTGATAGATTTCCGCCATAAAAGTCTTCCTCTGGATACTCTCAGACACATCTTTAATTATTGCTTGTTGGGAAAATTAGGGAATGATTAGATGCTGGCAGGGGACGCTACACCTGCAATAATGCTTAAAACAATCTTTATTTTTGATTTATGACTCTACAACAAGATTGAGTAATCATTGCATCATACTTATTGCTATAAAATCTTTTTAGTCGCAAGCACCTATGAGTTTATGGTTTAAAAAGATTATTTCACAATAACAAAAGTAAACAACTGTTCAGATTTTAATAGAAATTTTCGATATCCTTCAAAGTTACTAACTTGATTGTGTTTAATGTTTTGGAAACAAAACAATATATATTTTATGAATGAACAGTTAAGTTAAACCCAGATGCCATGTGTTTTTTTGTAAAAAAAAAAAACTAATTTTTAAAACTGTTGCTTTAAGAGAGGGATGGGAAACCTTTTGACTTACAGATGAATCGGGCATGTCTTCCTCCCTACCAAATGATATCTCTCGAAATAATTTTATTTAATTATATACAGTTTTCAATATTTCAGTATTTCATATAAGACTATCTTGTTTTAAAATTGAATAGTGTACGAATAAAACATTATTTTGCAAATAAAAATGAAATTTAAACTATATTCATAATTAAAAAAAAGAAAACAAATATGCATAAAGCAATTAAAACAATGCAATTTTTTTTCTTACTCATGCATTATTTTCCAATATCAAATCTTTAATATTAAATATTTATATTCATTTCCATAATATGAATTTCCTTAGATTTTAAATATGAAAGTTACTCTTCTGAACTAATTATTGAACTCAAACTTCGAAGAAATGAAAAGTGGAATTTCATTTCTTCAAAAGAAACTGCCTGTTCCATCATTAAGGTACAAGACATAATTATAAAGATACATTCACGAAAATAGATTAGTGACAATAATTAAGCACAAGCATATTTTTCATTTGATTTGGATTTTACAAAGAGCAATATAACACAAAATAAATGTAGTGATTTACAATAAACTATTGGATTATAAATAACATTGTGTATTTGGCATTTTTTTCACCACATTTTTGAAAATTAAAAAAGAATTTTCATTTTAAATACGTGTCCCCATTTTTACCTCACAAGAATAAGCGATGAGATATCTTTTCAATTTAATTGGATTATCAAACAAACATTTTAAATATTATCATCAAATTTATACTTTAAAATATATTAAAGATGTTATAACTTAAAAATTATGTTTTTTACAAGCAAAACGTAATTTGTAAAAAATTGAGCCCTTCCTCTCTCATTGCTCCTGTATATTTGTTATGTTCACCAACTTGTGATTTCTTCTTTTGAAAATAAATTTCAAATGTAATGTTTGAATGTAGATTTTCGAGGATATCTGTCTTTTAAGGAATTTTTTAAACATAATCTTTGATTTATTAAACGTGTGTGGGAGTGGTTTGTGGTAGGATCGAAATTATTATAGGTGAAGCAAATAGTGGTTTTTACGAACCTATTATACATGATCAATTTAACATAAATACTAAATAACATCTATACTAATAAAAGAACAAAACGCTCTGTCTGTCTGTGTGTGTGTCTGTGTGTCTGCGATGGCTAGCAAAATCTGCAGCACGTACGAAGCTCAAACTTTTTTTGAGAGTAGCCCCAAATCTCTCCTGATGCACCTGAGCTTCAGAATTTCGAAATTCCAATTATTAACTGAGTAATTAATTAAAATCGAGAGGTCACTCTCATAAAAAAAATCATCTTTTTCCCATTTTTTTCTCTTTCGTTTATTTACGATTGGTCGGTTGTGTAAAAATTTTCGCAGAAGTAATAAGAAAGCTGAGACAGAATTAAAGAAACCCATGGAGAAATGAGATAAGTGGAGGTGAAGTAAGCCTCAAAAAAGGTTTGCAATATGAAACCATTTATCGCTCAAATTTTAATGTGCCAAATAAAAGGACGAGGAAGGGATTTTGTATTATAAGACGAATTGAAAGAAATGAATTACAATTGAAGCATATTTAAAGAGGAAATACGAGGAATATTTAAAGAGGAAATAAGAGGAATATTAAAATGGTCTTTGTTCTATTATTATTTATTAAAATAAATGTTCGTTTTTTAAATGAAGGAAATTGGAAAATTAGCAATAATTAAATATCAAATTAAAATTAAATAAGATATTGAAAACATTTGATACGAACTAAAAATTGTATAATTAAAAGTTTCCTTCATAAATGTAATTTTAAATACTTTATATTGTAGATGAAAAATGCTTATGATTTAATAATTGCATGTAAATAAATATTTAAAATATAATGATGAAAACATTCTTTAATAATCATGTATGAAAACTTAAGTAATAAATATTAATCTAAAATAAAGATTTCTGACTGCAGACGATTTTTATGTATTAACAAAAGAATGTTATATTTTCAAGCAAAACGTTAAAATAATTCTCTATATTGATATTTAAAACACATATGATAAAATAATTAATAAATTTTTACCGGTGAAGCGATAGATTAGTTCTTTTTAAGAAACAAGAGCAAAAAAATACGGGTTTAAATCTGTTTCAATTGATAGGCATGTCAAATCACGTGCTTTTGTTGGTACTTAATTAGACTTAATGTAGAATTATATTTTTAGCACCTCCAGAGATAATACTTCCACTCTATTAATTTCTTTTTACTCTATGAAAGAAACCAATTTGAGATTTTGACATTTCAAAAGTGACTTTTTTTACCAAAGACCTTTAAAATTCATAGACTGGCAAAATGTCAGTTTAATTTAGGATTTTTGAATACAGCTGTTACGTCAGATCAATGGTACTTCGTACATTAGAATCTATGCGTGGTTAGCTATGTTGCAGTAAATATATGTATATGTATATATGAGGCTTTTTTAGCAGTTTTTTTTAATCATTGATTAAATTTGAATGCATTTTATTTAAGTTAATATTTGATTAAGACTTTAATTTGTTTTTAAAGCAAAAATGAAATGGCTGTTTGACGTACACTTGTTCGAATCGGCAGACGATTCATACACAGTAATAAATTATCAAATAGCAAAATAAATTATATATCAAAAATAGTCACTGAAAGAATAATAGCAAAACATAATTTTTAGGCGTATTAACACATAACCCGATCCCAACCAGAAAAAAAACAGACCATACTCCGATCCAAGCAAGACAAAAATTTCATGAGCATAAACCCGACCCGAACCTAAAAATTCCATTTGAAAAAAAAAAAAAAAAAAAAAAAAACTATGGATTTCATATCTGACCCGAGTCAAATATGAATCCCACAAAAATATTCAAATGAAGCATACCCCAATCCGATCAAGTAAAAATAATGTTCGTGTATATGCAACCCGACCCGAACCTAAAAATTTTCTTTGAAAAAACCCGAAAAATGACCAGAACGAAAACTGAAATCGATAAAAATATTCCAAAGAACTATATTCCGATAAGAGCAAGACAAAATAATTTCCGTGAACATAAACCTGATTCGGACCTAAAATATTCCATTTGAAAAAAGACCTGAAATTTTATGCAAACTGCATCTGAATCCGATCAAAATATTCGAAAGAACCATAACCGGATTCAAATAAGAGAAAATAATTTCCGTGGACATGAACCCGATTCAAACCTAAAATTCCATTTGAAAAAATACCTGAAATTTGAATCGAACCAAATATGAACCTGACAAAAATATTCTACAGAACCATACCCGGCTCTGAACAAGACAAAAAATTTCCATGAACACGAACCTAATTTGAACCTAAAAAACTGAACTGAATCTGAATCTGACAAAAATATTCCAGAGAAGCATATCCTTATTCGAACAATGCAGAATAATTTCCGTTGATGCGCAACCCAACCTGAACCTAAAAATTCCATTAAAAGAACCGAAATCTGAATTGAAGAACATCTGAACCCGAAAAAAAATATTCCAAAGACCCAAAACCGGATCCGAGCAAAACAAAATAATTTCCCTGGACATGAATCCGACCAGAACCTTAAAAATCAATTTGAAAAAATACCTGAAATCTGAATCGAACCAAATCTGAATTCGACGAAAATATTCCAAATAACTATAACCAGATACGAACAAGACAATATAATTTCCATGGACATAAACCCAATCCGAACCAAAAAATTAAAAAAAAAAAAAAAAAATCTCGAAATCTGAACCTAACAAAAATATTTCAGTTTAGTGTAACCTCATTGGAACTAGGTAAAATAGTTTCTATGGAAGTACAACCCGACCCGAACTTAAAAATCCCACTTGAAGGAAAAAAAAAACCCCACGAAATCTGAATTGAACCGAATCTAAACTGAACAAAAATATTCCAAACAACCATAACCGTATCCGAAGAAGGCAAAATAATTTCCATGAACATGAATCCAATCCGAATCTAAAATTCGGATGTTCTACAAAACATAATGCGCTCCGTAGTGGTGGAATGTGAAACTAAGTACTTAGCGGCGAGATGGTTAAGATATTTCGCTTATAATTAGTGTTAAATTAGAACTTGGTTACGGTTAGGTAACAGTTAGGTTGCAATTACGTTCCGGTGAGCCTTATGTTATATTTAATTTCCGGTTAGGTTACAGTTAGGTCATGGTTAAGTTACAGTTAGGTTAAGGTTAAGTTGCGGTTAGGTTGTGGTTAGATTATGGGTAGGTTATGATAAGGTGACGGCCAGGTTACATTTATGGTTTATTTAAGTTACAGTTAGGTTACTGTTAAGATACAGATAGCTTACAGACAAGTTATGATTACAATACAATTAGGTTACGGTTAGGATTTTGTTCACAGAATGAACATTGCACATGTTTGATAAAAATTTCACACCTTTTTTGTAAAATGGCTCTGAAATTATAATACTATATACTAACCTTTTAGCTAATCATCGAGAATCGATTTCATTCACGGTATAGTCGGATTTCAGAGTGATATAATTAGTTTGAAATTCAAAATATTTCACTTGGGATAACTATGTGAAAAAAGTATTTAGTTAAGTCACTTAACAGTAATTTTAAGGATAAATATCAACATTTTAACACGAAAATCACGCAATCGTTGCACACATATTCCCTCCTGCGTTTCCCATTGCAGTCATTTTTGGTTTTTTTAAACCAATTTTTGACACAGTCAGGGGGTACATATTTAATATAATGTACACTGTAAAAAATTTGACCCTTTTGCTGCATCATCACTCCCCCGCTTTTATAGAATATCTCTCTTTTGACCTATGAGAATGCTCCATAATAAGCTGAAGTAATCATTTTCTATACAAGCGGTGGAATGACGATGCAGTAAAAGGGTCAAATTTTTAACAGTGTATTCACACGTATTTCGAGTTAAAGATAAAATCATAAAAATTTCAAGTTCGTTTAACATTGTTATTACGGACCTGGGCAACGCCGGGTGGGTCAGCTAGTGCTTAATAGATTGAAAGGCGGCTGAACAGATTATTTACCTCATCGAAGAGAGGGCTGAAATTCTATGACTATTCAGAACTAAATCAGCATATTAAACGGCAGCTGTAGTGTCAAGCCATATTTTGGCGTAAACCTTCTGCAGACTTCCCGACTTTATTTCAACCCGACCGAAAGGTTCATTATTGTGTTTTCCTGTGTGAAAGCATGGAGAACTGAAAGGACGACAACACAATGATAAACCTGCCGATCAACAGTAAACCCAAGTTTGCATGTGTTTTCCACCAATATATAATTTAACAGTCAGATGCCATATAATACAGTAATAAATTCCATTACAACAAAAAATCCTGTATCTAAAAAATTTTACAAATCGTCTTTTCAGATTGAATTAAACCCAATGCATTAAAAATTTCGAATTCTGTTAGAACCAAAAAATAATTTCCGAGGTCTGCTTTTTTCCATTGATTAACAGAAACGAACTTTACTTTGAAAAGAATATCGAAGATAAAACAAAGTAATATTGTTGTTTTGGGGACAGGGACTATTTCAGATTTTTCTTCAATCAGCTATTTTCTTTTTTATACTTCTTTTCCCGAAATCCTTTTCTTTCACTAGCTTTTATGCTTCAAAATGTTCATGGGACAGCGGCAAATGAAATTTACAGTGAAAGACGTGTTCATTCTAGAATATCTCTATCACCAGTATTCGTTGCAGTGAGTTTCTTGCTGTTTTCCTTGACAAAATAGCTCGTATGAAACGAAAATGCTTATCGTTACAAGAAAAGAAAGCCATAATTACAGAGATTTAAAAAGGATTCCGGAAAATTGATGTTGTCAAAAAATATAGAATAGCAAAAGGGACATTATCTACATTTCTAAAAAAATAAAGAAAAGATTAAGAGACAATTCCAATTTATAACCATTGGTTCCCATAGAAAACAAATTTGACATCCTTAATTTCAACATGTTATAAAGCCATGTTCAAATGGTTTGAAGATGTATCCGTTCCCTCAATGTGCTGTCGTTATAAAAAGTAAATGTATCCTACTAACTCTTCAGCATATAATAGTAGAAGAAATTTACTGGTACTAAACGATTGGAAATAATATCTACTTTTATATAATGTACAGAAAATTTTATTTGGAGACCATCTACAAATTAAAATCAGTCTAATTTTTGTTTCTTTCAGTGGCAATATCCAATTTTGACAAAATATTTTAAATTTTCATTTCAAACTATGGCTCAAAATTAAATTTGATGTCATTTGGATAATAAGTTTTTGAATTGCAAACATTCAAACTGTAAAGTTTCTAGTGTTTATTTATATTTTCATTCTTTTATTATTATGCCTTGAAAATATAATCCTAATGTGAATTTTTTTTTATGTTGCAGCAGTACTAAAAACCCAAACATAAATACATTGAATTTTTAATTTTAAATGTTTTATAATATAAATTATGAATTATGAAATTAATATTCGAAAATAATATGAATTGCAACCTACAATTTTGTTATGGATTTGTGTTTATTATGTACTATTTTATGCAAATTTAATATTTAAAAATTTCAAATTATGCTTAAATAACTTTAAAATGCTGGTTGAAGGAATACAGCCTCTGAAATAATTTCATTTTAAAATAATTAATTTCTTGTAATTAATCGTATGAATTTAATGAAAATTTATATTTAGGCTAATAGAAGGGTATAGAATTTATTTATGGTATCAAAATTGTGCCTGCTGTTGCAAAAAAATATACATAAAGCTATGGTTTGTTTTGATATGTAGATGGCGCTATAATATACATGGTCCTCTGATAAGCAGAAAGCTCAAGAGTTTGGAACAAAACTCAGTATCGAAAATTTCCAAGTCGCTTCCGTACTCGCTATGGAATGGTAATGAAATCAATTCGCGTTAAAATAAGTGATATACCCACAAAATTTGTAAACGAATGGAATTGGAGAAGCAGTTACCCTTATAAAAGCATACAGATCCGAGGATGTTTCTAAATCTGATGAAGCTGGAATATTTTATCAATTTCATCCGAGAAAAACAGTAACATTTAAATCGACAAACACATTGGAGGAAAAAAATTAAAGCTACGAATTACGAAACTGTTGTGTGGCATAAAATATCTGTTACCTAGACGAGAAAAATATTAATTGTTGGTCACTCTGACAAATACCATCTCTTTTAGAACTATCGTTCTTTGCCTTTCGATTATAAATTCAGTATGGATGCGTGGATGACACTAGATGTCTCTATGATTGTTTAATACAATTTAACAAAAAAAAATGAAAGCTAAAAATGGGAAAATTCTTCTCCTGATTGATAATCGCATGCCTTATAATAATTTTAGCAAATTGAACTGTATCCAAGTTGAGTACTTAGAGCTGAATTCCATTTCCATTCTACACTTTCATGATGACGAAGGCATTATCCGAGTTCTAAAATCTCGCTCCAGAATTATTTTCCTGAAATAATTCTTAGAGAAAGGTGTAAGGTGAAAATTAAATATCGAAGAAGCTATTGAAATGATTTCTGTTTCCTGGGAAGGAATTAGCCTGAAAACAATTTCTAACTGTTGAAAATATTCTTGGTTTATTGAAACCGAATAAACTGAATCAGAAATTTTAGATTTGATTGAGTCCTCTCACTTAATCACAATTTTGAAGGCTGTCAAAAGATTAACTTTCGTCTTTGGTAATGTAGATTTAGAAGATTTTTATCTACGGATAACAATATTCAAACATGTTCTAAAGTGTCTGATGAAGGTATCATTTTGTCCATTAAAGCTATATTAGACAGAAAAATGTGATAACGATATTGATGCTACCCGTCGACTCAAAAGTTTGCGGTTTCGGAAGCTCTCTCATGCTAGGAGAAATCGCGAGATTTTATTTCAAAAGAATGTTCCAGAGGAGACCTTTTCTCTCATTCATTATTTGCACGCGTTTGTTTTTATCATCAAATACACATGTCTGTGTCCAAACTAAATTCACAGATTTTCTTTAAATTAGTTCTTAATATTGTATTTTTAATAATGAGTTTTATTTTACTAATTTTTTCTGTATTAATGTGACTAGTCTTTCATTAAGATTTTCTATAATGAAAGGTAAATTTGTCTTATTTTATTAGTTTACTTGCATGTCTATGTAATTATACGACAAATAGGAATAGTTCCATTACAACGAAATATTTTTCCGATTCTTTGGTATTCTATGTAATGGAAAACTGTAGTATAAGAATCAAATTTTTATTAATATTAGAATTTTAGCCTTCAACTTGATGAGGTGATCGTTTATAAAGCCACCTCCTGGTCTATAAAAAACTATATTTTTACATCTTTAAAAAGTTATAAATGTAAGTGGAACAAATTAAATTCAAACATATGATAGTTAAATGAAAATTTTGTTTTCGGGAAATGTTTTAATCCATTTGGATAAGATTTTTTTTCTATTTTTACGTTAATAACATTAACACTATCTATCCAAATAGATTAATTAGAGTTTAACGAATATTTCATTATCTGAAACATAACGAATGTTGTTATTTTGCATACTATTTAATTAATATTCACATGACAATAGCTAAGGAAGAACTTTCGGAGATGTTTAGAAAATTTTGCATTACAATAAGATTTATTTTTTTTTACAATTTTCTAATACTTTTTGCAATTTATTAAACATGATTCTCATAGGAAAAAATTACTAGAAAAAATAATAATAATATAAAAAATAGTATAAATATAAATTTAAAGAATGAAACATATGTTTAAAATGACAGAACTGCAGACTGCGCAAGGAGAATTAAGCAAATAATTATAATAATAGTTATTATTAAATGCTTAAACAGAAATGAAGTCATATAGTAAATGCAAAGACAAATACTATCATTACTACATGTAAATAGTAGAAAAGTATTTCTTAAAACGAAATAATACTTCATTAAAAAACATATACTAATAATAGTACACCAAACCCGAAAGCGTTATAATATATTTGTTCTTCATTTTACACATAATTTATTATTAAGTTTTATGTTTAAGTAATTTCCTTTGCGCCTTAAAATTGATTAACTTGAAAGGAATGATGGGAGTTGTTTAATAAATTACACTTATAAGGAAAAAAAATAGAATTTTTTTTCTTAATTTGGGGAAGTTTCATTTAATCAACGTTAACATCCAGTTCAGAAATAAGAAAGATCGAAATTTACGTTTGTTCACCAAAAACAAATTTTGCTAATGGAATTCTTGATCAAATAAAGCATTAATTGATAATGATTTCGCTTGAAATGATCTAATACTTTTAACTTATTAAGTCATGAAATATATTTTCTTTTGTTTGATGATAAATCTAAAAAGCTATCTCTTTCATCTCTTTTTTTATCCAATGCTTTTCTCAAGTAAGGCATGCGTAATGAAATTCTAATGAAATTCTTGTCTAAATTTTCAACAAGTTTGAAGACCATTAAAAATTACTTTTAATTGAATCTATAAAACTTTCATTCTCTTGCTGATATTTGTCTTTTAACTTTAAAAGTAAAGTATTTGATGACACCGTAATTCATAAATAATAAGGAAGTTAGATATTTAATTACTGCATTAATTGTAGTATTTTTTAAGCCTGACTAAAACAATATCATTATTAAATACAATTTTTGGACAATGTAGAAGATGAAGTTATACACTTTAATTCTTTGACAGGTTAAAACGTCGCATTGCCAACAAGTAAAAAAAAAAACAGTTAGATGCTACATGATATCTTCTACATTTATGTAAGACCCACTAAAATATCCGTAACTCCACCTATTTCTGCATCTGAACAGAATTGAGATGAGACATGTTTTGAGAAATTGTACGCAAAGTGGGTAATGCATTAGAAGAATTTATTTCGCATTATCTGCATTTCAACTTAAAGTTGCGATATCGTACAAGTTTCGTAATAGAGCTAATTTTTATTAATTAAGTTTCAGATTAATTAAAATAACTGTATTTTAACATATAATTTATTTTATAAGGAACTGACCCAGTTACCATTCATTTTTTAAAATAAAATCTCTATTATTTTTAAATAATATTATTAATGTAACTGATATATATAGTTTAATATGTCAGTATTAAAACCTATTCAAATTTATGTTGAAATTTTGATTTAACTCTTTTCTTTTACTTTTTTATTAGACGATTACTTATATTTCTGCTAAATTTATGAATGACTCCTATTTCGCACCAAAAACATTAAACAACTTTTAACATCTATTACTCGGTCAATTATAATCGTAGAGGAAAATGATTTTTTAAATCTTACTTTTTAGTAAAGTATGATACATTTTTTAATATAATTTATGGAACCATGGAACCCAAAAAAATTTATTTTTTAATTTCTTAAGAAGTATTTTTATCGACCCATATCGCTTTTAAAAGACTTCTTTATCTCATTTTTAAAAAATTCTAATTGAAAAAATGTTTATGACTGAAATATAAAGAATTAGTCATTAGACACTGTAGATACCGTTAAGAGCAGTCACCCTACATTAATGACGCACCCTAGCCAAATATAACTTTTGATTTTAGATGATATGACAAATATCGAGTGAAATACTTGATCCATTCTTCTGGAACTTCGTGAAGTTAAAGAACTTAATTGACTATGCACTCTTAAACGAAAATTTAATCACGAGAGCAATTAATGAACTATCAATAAATGGAATAAAAATATATTAATACAGTGTAATATAAATCGTTAAAAATTATCTGTAGCTATAGCACGTGGTGATGTGCATCTGCAATGGCATTTTTGTACATTTTTGTATGACTAAGTACATTCATGGTGCTATAAAAACTACTGAAAATTTCGTACGTTTTTTAGCATGCAAATTGTGACCTAAATTATGTTCAAAGTCCATCATTTAACACGTGGAAAAACGCCGTGCGATTATTTTTTAAATTTTAGAGTTTTTGCATACATACAGAGTGAGTCATAAATATCGAAACAATAGGCTATCTCCTTAAATATTAGCCCTAGACTCATACTTCCAATTGCAAAAATTCAAAAAAAGGTGAAATTTTTCATGAAATAGGTTGCAACTCCATGGGGGGGTGGGGTCTATTTGAAAAAATACGAAAATTAAATTTTTATACGGCCCCGTAAGATAAAAATCCCAATTAGAAAAACTTTCCTTATCCATTCCTGAACAAGACACAAAAAATTGCATCAGTTAATCCAACACGTGTCTCAAGGGCACACGTGTTGGGTTGAGACACGTGTTGGATTAACTGATGACGAGCTGTTATTGTTGTATCTCGAAACGCGTCCTGTTTAAATTTTCTTTTTGTGGTGATTTTACAGTTTTTGAAGTTTATGAAGTTTTTTAGCTTATTTATTGTTTCGATATTTATTATTCACCCTGTATATTTCAGTACATTGGTATTTCGATGGCCTTCTCTCTCAAATGATATCCACAGACATTTTTCAAAATTTAATTAAAAACAGCCCCGTATTAGTTTTATAAGGTACCCTGCTTTGTTCCTGTATTTATAACCAGATCCATAAACAGTAAGATTCTAATTTATTAATGTTGAAATAAAGTAGTAATATATAAGTATGATAAAACTTATCATCGGTACTAATGATATTATTAAGTTATCAGAAGATTATCATAGACTTTAAAATGCATTATTTTATAATAATTTTTCTTTAATATCTGAGAATTTTTTATTTAGAAAGGGTAAAATATAATTTTCGTTTATTAAATACTATCATTTGGAGTTAGTTCAGATAAATATCAAATAACCCATCTAATTAGACTTTTGAACGAATATTTAAAACGATTTGACTACATTATTGATCCAGTTGCGAACTTTTATTGTTGAAATTTTACTAATTGTATTTTTGATATTTTTTCGGAACATATTTTATTTTCTAAATATAGCTCGTAAGACCTAAAAACCGTATCAAAAATAAAAAATAAATAAATTTTTGAAAATTGATTTCGTGAACCTAATTTTACTTTTTTCCTTATTTTAAACACTTTGGTAACTTACCTTGCCTACCTTTCATCAAAAGCTTAAAAATTAAAGTATATTTCATTTTTTTTGGTACACACTGTAACTTTCGATTTTCTTAAATATTTCCTTAATGCTTAATATATTTCGCTATCTCCATTTTTATACTTTCGTCTTTCAATCTTTCTTTTTTGCAATAAATTAAAACAATAGTATTTACGTTAGAAAAAATGCTACATAAATTAATTTATTCTGACATTTGTTTGTTGTTTTTATCTTGTAAAATGTTAAAGAGCACAGAAATATTTTTTTATTGCATTCAAATATTGATAATAATTTTTGTTGTTCCATTATTTTCAGTTGAATTTAATTTCGTTGTTTATGCAATTTTGTAGGGATACATTATTACACAAAGCATATTGTATCTGAAATGAACAATAGGCATAGAATATTTTCTTTCTTACTATCCTGGTAAAATTCTCTAGATACCAGTTGCGATAGATTTTATAAGACTATGATGAGGATGTTGTAAGTAAAGAATACTTTAACGCTAAAAAAAAGTCTCAGATGTGGTTGGATTCAGTACATCAAAGGAAAAAACGGTCGCACGAAGATTGCAATGGTGATCATTTTCATTGAATGAAATGTTGCGTAGGCTTATACCATTGATAATCTTAACAAATTAAATTAAAACAATGTGCTTTAAGTTTTTTTTTTACCTGACCATAGATATTGTTAATTTGTAGGTAATGTTTCAATATTAGTCTCATTTTTGTTATTGTCTGTGATGTTGCATTCTTCAACTTAACTGGTGATAGCTTGCCCGTACATATGGGGGAACATGACAAAATTTCACAAGTTTATTTAACATTAAAATTGTCAATCGTTTAAACAAAGGTTTATTAATGAATGTACATAATAAATTAAATATTAAAGATCATGGTGCTACGTTTTTTCTTTATCCTATCAGTTCAATTTCCACTCTACTAAGTAGAAGAACCTAATATGTGAAGTTTTTCTACAAATTACCTTATGTATTTTTTTTCTTTACTTTTTCAAGGAACTTTACATTTCTTCTTTAATTTCTTTGTTTTTATTTTGCTGTTGCTTTTGAATAACGTTTTAAAAGCTATTATATACTTACTTAAGATGATATCGAAGTACACCTAAAAATCCTGTTTTAATTTCATCACACAAAAATTCAGACTGGAACCTCTTCAGCTCTACATTTAACTTTTTCTATGAAAACACATGACTTCTAAACGCACAACTTTCAGTTTAATTTTCAGGTAAGATATCGTCACTCATGTTAACTGAGTTTAATTTTAATGCTTCTATTTTGAAACATATGAATTGATATCTCTAAACGGAATCATACGGAATTTCTAAAGGTATTCTATTGAAAAGAAGAATTAATTCCGTACACTATGTGCAAATATGAAATCTCAAAGATGGGAATTCATATTTGATGAATGAATGTTTGTATAGTTTTGTTACTTTATTTAACTATCCATATTTTCTTTTGTTTATTTGTATATTATTTTTTTATTGATTTATCTTTATTTCATTTTATATATTTTATTCTTGTGTTATTTTGCTACATACACATTTTACATTTTTATTTGCATTATTAATTATCAAGTACTAGCATTTTAAAGGGGAAAATAATATTAATTGTACACATATATATATAGATAAATATATTTTAACCAGCAGTCTTGGCCCGCTACGTTGGTGAGTTTCTCTAAAAGAATCTTGAATCAATCAAAATAAATCTAATACAGATTTTTTAAAAACTTAATATCTATTTAAATATACATAATTGTTGTCTTATTCATATAATCTTGCATTATCCAGTTCAAAATCGATGTTGACGACTTAATCTAAATAGACAAAATAGCTCTAAAATCACTCAGGTGCGTATTATTAACTATTGTTTTAGTAAGTTTGTAATCTCAAATTTTTCGCTTCTACCTGAAACTGGTCCAGAGATATAGCGAAAACGTCAAAATGCAACTACCCCATTAAACCACCTTAGGAGGGGCGGTGAGATTTTCTAAAATATATGAAACATATGTTTAAGTTTGTTTTAGTAGATTCGTTATCTTCAAATCTATGCCTCTTTCTAAAATTGCTGCTGAGAATAACGGAATGAGATAAAAGTTTCGTATTTCCCGTTAATAGTTTTGGACGGATAGGAAATTTTTAAAATCGCTAAAATTTTTTATAGGTTTTTATCTTAATTTTCACGTTTCTGCTTAAAACTGCTGCTGGAATATGGTTAGTGATGGCGATTTTCGAAAATATGCTAATAAAAAAATCGTTGTCGTAAAAATCCATAATCTATACAGTCATCAATGACTTCCGAGAATCTACAGTCGATATGTTCTATAATAGAATATTAAAATCACACTTATAACATAGATTTTAGTAAGTACATTACTACTAAAAACAAATCTAATAAAAAAAAAAAAAAAAAAAACAAGAAAGTAAAAACAGGCTATAAGAGAGCCACAATAATGGAAATGTCATGGGACGGCATTCCTTGGTTGCAAAAAATTTAAAAAGCAAGGATAAGTATAAAAAGATAAGGCAATTTAAGTATATTAAATAAGAATTTTATCACAATTCGTAAAAAAAATGAATAAGAATTAAAAGGACCGCTGGTGGTAAAAACAGGAATTAAAAAAGTGGTAAATGGGACTAATGTTTTCTATTGATTTTTTATATCATTTGAGATCAGTTCCATAATTTTCACATTATTAGAAGGCCTCCGACTAAAATACCTTATATGTACATCTCCAGGAAGAGGAATGTGCGCAGGGGAGCAAGGTCACTACATAAAATGAACAAGTAATCACAGGATTTTTCCAAATACATATCACATGGGGAGTGTCGGCTAAATTTAGAAAAATGCTACTTCGCTGGAAAAAAATGAGGGATAGATGAGCACGGAGGGTGAATAACATAAAATAGTGGTCACAGAGCTTTCCAATAGTATATCACATGACGGTGATGGCAAAATTGAAAAAGTTGCTAGGGTCCCAATAATCGCGCGGCCCGGAATCCACATTCTTCCCCTTTTTAGAAATTTTCAAGTATTATTAATAACATTTGTAGGAAAGTTCCATAAAATATTCGGTCAAAAATGATAAAAATCTATGATTTCAAAAAAGTTCGAAAAGTGTTCCTCTGCGGGGGGGGGGGGGGCAAGTTCGGGAGTACGGAAGAAAGACTCATAAAATGAGCTCATAAAATGAACTTTTCGGTAATATATCATATGAAGGTTCCACGAAGAATTTTTTTATTATCGACCCCTACATTAACCTCGTTAAAGAGGAAAATTTTAAAATCGCTGAAACATGTTTATTATTGTAGCAGATTTCTTTTATGCAATGTCATGCTCCTAAGTAAAACGGCTCCTACGAAGTGCCAAATGTTCTTAAATATGTAATAAAAATCCTCCTAAAAAATCCTCCTTTTAATCCTCTTGGAGAGGACATGTGTAAAATCTCTGAAATGTGTATTCAAATATTTTAACTATTTTTTTTTTCTAGAATTTCATGTCACAACGTAAACCAGCTTTTAAGATATAGCAAGATGCTCTTAAATTTCTGACCTCTCCGTTAATCTCCTTAGGGAAGAAGGGGATTTTCTAAATTTTTGTCTTAGTGCACACTTGAGTCATAAGAAGTATTTTTCTCCAATTTTCATGTTCTAGGTTCAGTAATTTGAACTGTGCGTTTATTATGAGTCAGCCAGAACAAACTGTTACATATAAATAGATAAGTAGATAAAGAGATAGATCATCCCTTTCATTCAATTTATTTGATTGACAATTTTAACCTTCTTAAACGTTTCATATACATATCACATCAACATGCTAAACAATATGTTAATAAAATCTAACAAAATAAAAGCTATCTTTTGATCGTTACTTAAAATATTCTTTTGAACCTTTGTTACCATATCACTTAAAAGTATCTGTTAGATATCTATGTATATTTTTTTCTTCTGATCTGGTTTATAATACAAACACTTCAGATTTCTTCTGTTACAGATTTCCTTCTTATATTTTGAAAGCATCTAAGAAAACTTTTTTTAGTCTTTTTATTCTTATAATATTACCATCAAAGACATAAATGAATGTTATAAAACATTAATTACAGCAGCTACAGTTAGAAATAATCTAGAGTTATTGAAATTGCAATTCTATTCTTTTATTGTACTCTCATTCAAAAGGCAAACGATTCTCCACTTTTGATCTTTTTTTTTCCTTTTTTTTATTTTTGCTTTTATGTGTTCTAAGAAAAGAGGTTTTCTAACAAAAAAGAAAATAACAAAAATATAGATACAAACTTTTGTAATTTACAAAAAAAAAAAAAAAAAAAAAAAAAAAAAAAAAAGAAGAAGAAGAAGAAGAAGAGGTAGAGAAAGAAACATTTTATCTGTGGGGAAAACCATTCGGATAGTTTAACTATTCAATTTTTCTATTTGCATTGATTCTGTTTAAAGATATTTTAAGGATTTTGTTTAATACAGTCTATCATATCTCTGTAATATAAAGAAACAAAAATATATAAAATGTCCCAGAACAAATTTTAGTGCTCTTCTACTGAGATGTTAAAAATCGGTAAAACGAAAATAATCAAATAAGAACCAGAGAAGTCAAATAATTTAGTAAAATCAATTTTTAAATCTTACTATATTTAAATCTCTTTAAATTATTAAAATTGTTAGAAAAAACATTAAATAAATCAGCAAAATATAAGAACGAAAAGTAAATACATAAAAAGATAAAATGTTTCCTTTACACTCATCTGGCTCCTTTATTTTTTCGTAAACAAGTTTTACTTCTTATAAAATTTACCTTATTTCGTTTTCATTCTTACTATTACAATATCAAAATTAATTTTGATTAGTGATAGTTTCTGTGCCAAGTTTTGCTCTTTGCAACAGATATCTTAACTATATTTACACTATAAGCATAACCATTAAAATGTAGAAAGCTAACGTTGCATCTATAAAAATAGAATTAAAAAAAAACCGCGTGAATGTGGATTCTATTCTGAACATACCGAAAAGTTAAAAAATATAGTTGGAAGATAGTAGTTTTTCACCTCGGAGCCCAATTTTAGAATTTTTTACTAGATATTTTAATTAATTTTTTATGCAATTCGCAGTATTTCTTTTCTTCATTTCTTCATTTATTCGCATTCAATATTTAACCCTTTCGGGTCTTGTGTAAAATTAATAGTACATGTCCTTTAATGGCGAATTACTTTATTTTAAAAAGACTTTTGCTACTACTTACATGTAATAATGTTAGTATATGTCTACGCAATTAATACCGGGTGTCCCAAAAATGACTGATGGATTTTAAAATTCAATAACTTGCAAACGGTGATAGCTATTTAAAAAAATTTTGCAGGAGGGTTATGTATGATGTCAGGAGTTTTTTTTTTTTTTTTTTTTTTTTTTTTTTTAACCGTAATTTTTATTTTAGTTCGAATTTCAAACAACAGGTGGCGCTGACGGCGATTGAAGGCCAGGTCGACGCTTCACTCAGCACTGATCACTCGACCATCAATCGCCGTCAGCGCCACCTATTGTTTGAAATTCGAACTAAAATAAAGAATTACGGTAAAAAAAACTCCTGACATTATACATAACCGTTTGCAAGTTATTGAATTTTAAAGACCATCAGTCATTTTTGGGACACACGATATATGACTTCATTTATGCTTAGGCATTTAGTAATAATAATATTTATTATTATTTGCTTATTTCTCTTTACGCCGTTTGCGATTCTTTTATTTTAAACATATATTGCAGTCTTTAAAATGAAAATAAAAGTTACTTTCCTGAAAGAATCGTGTGTAATAAAGCGCGCGTAGAAAGTTGTAATATAAGTTCAACTTTGTAGCAATACAATATTTTTTAAACATCTTGCGTCAAATCCGTTACCTTGTGGTTATTTTAGTCAAAATATGTTTGTAATTCTGTGTAAAGTTAGCAGCAAATATTTGGCGATATAGTTAAGCTATTCACAAAACTGCTACTTGACATTTTTTACTCTTCAATTGTGAAGCAATATAATAGTGGCAAGAATCTTCTTTCATCAAAGTTGATTTTTTTTTCACTATCAAGTCTGTTACCGTAAATTTTAATATTAAAATAATGATTTATACATTTTTGTAATTCAATATTGTTTACTAAATACACTGGTGTGCAAAATTTAAGGACGGAGTCCCAAAATGCCTATTTTCAAGGGATTTTCAATCGATAATTTTCACGCGAATATTCAAAAGAAAGTAATATAATTTGAATAACAACTATCCCTGCATAACAGCTAGTCCATATAACCTCTCATTCAGGTCACACATGGTCACAAGAGTCACAGTCACTACGGTGAAACAAAAAATAGGAAATTTCATACGTCTCTTTTATGAGTCTCAAATGACTACTATATGTAACTCCACTGTCAGGTCACTGCGAGTGCTGCTTTGTGACGAGTCACCAGGTGACTTTACAGTGTCGTTTTATAGAGACTCTCGTGTGACAGTCATTTAGAAGCTCAATTTCAAAGTTATTGTTAATGTTGCATTATGATAAATCATCAAACAATGCCCCATTAAAGTCACATGGTGAGTTTTCACCACTTTTCACAGTTGTTACTTCACAGCAGGGTCTCTGTTACCATCCGACAAAGTCTTGTGACAGAAAGTCACCATGTGACTTTAATGTATCATTATTTGGTTATTTATAATAATGCAACATTCACAATGACTTTGAAATTGAGCCTCCAAATGACAGTCACATGAGAGTCTCAATAAAATGACACTGTAAAGTCACCTGGTGACTCGTCACAAAGCAGCAGTGGCAATGGCCTGACAGTGGAGTCGCATATAGTAGTCATTTGAGACTCATAAAAGAGACGCATGGAATTTTTTTTTCGCGTAGTGACTCTGACTCTTGTGACCATGGGTGACCAGAATGCGATGTTATATGCACTAGCTGTTATGCAGGGATAGAAATTATTCGAATTATAGTACTTCCTGTTGAATATTCGCGTGAAAATTATCGCTTGAAAATCCTTCCCTCTTAAATTTTTCACACCAGTATAGTTTCAGAAGGTATGTGTATTATTATCTAAGTTAGAAATTATACAAGCTAGTTCATTTCTAATAGTTTTATTTGAAGTATCAAGCCCGTTACTTGTAAAGTCCGTTACCATGGAAAGTAAGCGATTGGTGAAAATGGCTCATATAAGTTATTTTTTTCTCTCTTTTCGCGGCAATTTTTTGACATTTGGTAAAAAAGATTCCGTATCAAACTTTTAGATTAAAATAGCAAATTTTGTCCTGTCCGATTTTTTTTCAGACAGTTTTAATTCGATATTCAGTTCGATGTTTAGCATTTTTCATCGATTTTTTTTAAAATTTTAGTTATTAAAATAAAATTTATTTATTTATTTATTCATTTATTTATTTTGCATTAGTGAAATTATGCAAATAATATTTTCTCAGATGTTAGTAAATGTTGTCCCCTGTGAGTTTTAGCGATTTTTAAATGCGGATTTTAAATGCGATTTTTTTCCAAGTTCCACAGCCGGCGATATCTGGGCATTCTGAAAAGGAATTTTACTTCAAACTTTTTCTTGATATAGTAAATTTTGTTCATTACGATTTTTCATGTGATTTTCACTACGTTTTTTAACATTTTATCCAGTATTGTGGTGAACTTTCGACTTGGTAATAAAGAGGATTTGGATTAAAAGTTTTGGCCTAATGAAGCAAATTTTTAATATTCCGGTTTTAAAATTTCAGAAATTTTTAATATGAAATTTATTCTAATTTTCTCATATTTTTGCGCTTTACGTCAAATTTTTGTCTTTTATGTAAAAAGTTCAATACTACAGTTTTACCTATTTTAGTAAATTTCTACTCCAGTGATTTTCTAATATTTAGCTATTTTAATACTATTTCTAGCATTTTTAGTAAATTTTGATTCCAGTTTATTGGGGTTTTTAATATGACTTTTAGATTAATTTCTAATGGATTTTTTTTTTCTATTTGTAACATAATTTTGATTTTAAAATTTAGACAAGTATAGTACATTATCCTACCATATATATATATATATATTTTATTTTAGTAAATTTCATTCCTATTTTCAATGTGAGTAAAAGCGATTTTTCGAGTCCAACAGCTATTTTTTTACCTTTCTAAATAAATTTCGGTTTCTAGATTGCAGTCTATTGTAGTGCGATTTTTGAATTTTAGCAATAGTTGGTATGACTTTTGGCGATTTTAGTACTTATTAATATTTGTATTTTTGGGAGAGATTTCCTTAATCCAGATTATTACAAAATTTTATTCCATTCTGGTACATATTTTCTTCAGCTATTTTCAATATTTAACGATTTCATATGGAATTTTCAAATATTTAGTGATTTTTAAATTTCTACGGCAATTTTTTTCACAATCGGAAACTGAATTTCATTTTAAATTTTTAATCTAACTTAGTAAATATCCTGCTTTTCCATTTTTGCACTTTAGGAATTATCATCCAAATTTCAAAACGGCGATTTTTTTTTCACTTGTAAAAGGTTTTACATGTCCAAAAATGAGTATTGTTTCAAACTTTTAACCTATTATAGTAAATTTTCTCCACCTGAATTTTAGCGACTCGTAGTGCGATTTTTCAGCGTTTTTATTTATTTATTTATTTATTTTCATGAGTTACAGGCAGATTTTTATTATTTTATTTTTACAGTTTAAAAGGAATTCTGTTTCAGTTCCATATAGCCAGTGTCATGTTTTCTTCAGTGCGATATTTTAGTATTTTGGAGACTATTTATCGCGATAGGGGCCTATTGGGGATTATTTATCGCTTTCGGCATTTTTTCGCGTTTTGCAGTGATTTTTCAACGAAATTATTTTCAATTAAAAACGTTGCAATAGAAAATGGTTTCTTCCTTCAGTATAAATAAATTAATTCATGAAGCAAAGCAGGAGAATCAAACGGAAAATATAAACGTGAGAGAACTTTCAGTTTGTAATTTTGACTGTGTATCAAGATTAAAATACGCCTTAAAGTAATTTAGTATTAATTTAATAGCCAAACCACTAACACAAATAAAAGTTTTAATTTAAATGTAAATCCATTGCATATCCAACAAGGAAATTGCAAGGAAATCCTATTTAAAATGAACAAAAAAATGAATTGAGCTATATAGGTATGACTACTCGTAAATTTAAAGAAAGATTGAGGGGCAAATGAGAGATATCAAGTTTAAACAATCATTAACGGCACTTTTATAAATAAATCAACACAAAAATTTAAAAATAGGTCTCGAAAATTCAAAAGTTATTATACGTACATCATATTATTATACTTAGAGAATTAGGGAAAGATTGGATATTTTAAATAAAGAAATTAGCGTATGTAGTGATGTTTTATCCTATGACATACCCCATATTTGATTGGATATTTTGAAAACATCATGACATGGTGAAAACACTTCACCATGGGAATGAACCGTACCAAATTCATATACATCTCTAACGAACAATAGACATTTTTCTTAAACTGGTGTATGAATAGTACTGTGAATGCGACATTCCACTGAAACTGTCCTTGAAAATAATTGCGTTTGCGATCGAAAGATCTCGGGAGTTATCTTTTCTGCTTCTTTATATATGATTTTTTAAATTAATGTTTTTTGTATTTTAAAGATCAGTTTATTTTATAATAGAATCTTGTAGAAATTTTTATGAACCTTTTTAGTAAATAGATTTTTATTTTTATTTTTAGTTATATAATTTTGATTTTTGTCAACTGTTTGGGATTTTTCTGAGGCGATACTAAAACACTCTTTAAATTCTTTTAAAACCCATTAGATTTGTCGAAAATATTTCATTATGTTTTCAATAGATGAAAGCATATTATAAGCTTACATTTATCCACTGAAACACATTTGGATCTGCTTTATAGCATTTTAAAATGGCTTTTCGATCATAAGTAATTTTGGTCTCATGACTTGAGAGGCTATGCCTAAAAACGCAATTCAAAAATTCATAATTTCGTAAACAACCCATTTTGGAGTGAGAAAGATTCATTCTGCAATATAAAGCTCATAAATTAAAAAAACAATTAAAAATTAAAAATATTTTTTTAATTAAGATGTTTGTATATCAAATTGCATCTTTAAATTTCAAAAAATAATTAAAAATAATTCTTTAATAATATTTAGTGCTTATTAAACTGCATCGATAAATTAAAATATTCTTTTTTAGGTTTAGGGTTTTTTTTCTTTTTTGAAAAAAAGAAATTGCGTTCTAAGCTACTACATTTTTTAAGCTCAATGAATCAAATAAATCCTGCTCTCATAGATTACTTTTAAAAAACTAACAAGTAAATTGTAGACCATAACCTTTTTAAATAACTATTTTAAAAGTGTTTTTTTTTTTTTTTTTTTTTTTTTTTTTTTTTTTTAGTGAAATGCAATTACTTGAATCAAAAGTCTTATTTTTAAAAAAATTATAGCAATTTGTGAATTCAAATTATTTCGCTCTTCATTTTTAGCAGCTGTGAAAAACTTTTAAATTAATCGAAAACTAAATTTTATTGTAATTAAAGAATGGAATTTTTTTTTAATTGTGTGAAATTATCAGATTAAATTTGAATTAAACTGGTATCTGATCGATCCATATTTATAGTAACTTGTGAGTACGTTTGCATTTTAAATTAATAATCAATTTTGTTTCTCATCAAGTTATGGAAATATTACTTAGAAGATTATTGTATGTATAAAATAAAAATAACGAAATTTACACCTAATCGTGTGAAGTATTTAAATTTATAAAAATAAAGACTATGGGGAGTAATTATTGTTTATAATGAATGCTGAACTTTTGATGGTATTAAAACGTCTTGTTAGTTGTACCTGATTAAAAAATCCAACTTCTGAACATTTTATAAAATTATTATACTAAATTTAGGATAAATTATCAGTTCATCCGTAAGAAATATTAATTTACTCTGGATAAATTTGAAAAATTAAAAATTCTTATTTTTTACAGTTAAACTTGGAAAAAGGATGAGAACTAACTGACATTTGAATTACAGAATAGTTTTTTACAAAAAAGTTATAAAATAAATCATGAAAAAGAACCAAAGTTATACCAAAAATATTTTTATATTTATAAATCTCAAAGAAAAAGCTGTTACCGAAAAGGAACTATATCATAAGAGTAAAATTTTATGTATGCTTTATGATATAACACTATTAGAAGTATTTTTAATATAAAATAAAAAAAAATAATGCGAACTATTTCAAATATTAATTTTGTTGTGTAGAATATTGAAGAATGGAAGTAGCAAAATGAATAAAAACATAATACAAAATCGGGAAGATGTAATTGTAACATCAATACAGTTTTCCAGGCAAATGGTTAAATGCACCATTACTGTATTTCTAGTGCACTATAAAAAGAATTATCCTTAACATTAATAAATCTCATCTTTGTACTCAAAACGACATCAAAATATTATGTTTATTACATAATAGTCAAAAGTTGTATATAGCCAAATCGGAGGAATTCTATAATTTTAATGTGTTTTTATTGTATGAATCTAATTGCAAATTTTACTAAATGAAGAGATACATTATCATGATGAAAAATGTGCCCTCTAACAAGCAATTTTTGAAAAAAAATCTGGATCTCATTCACTGCTGGATCAGTTAAATGTGACTGACGTGTTTTCATCTAGCTTTATGTTTTTAGAAAGTTACGCGTTTCTGAAGAAAATAACATTATTTCGTTTTTAAGTGTTTCTTATATTATCGCTGTTGTTAATTTGAAATCTCCTCCATAGACACATATTTAATTTCATGCAATGAAAAGTAAAAGAAAAACGATATGTACAACAAATTACCATCTATGATTTTAGAAATAAAATGGTCTTCGCTAATCATTAAATAATTCTATTATTTACTAGTTCTGGAGAGTTTCCGTTTTCTGAAAAATCTGAAGTATCCAACGACAAACTAATCATTGAATATGCAATTGTTGACAAATAATTTTACACATATTTGCTGCTCCAAAATTGAGTTTTCTTCTGTGTTGCATGGTTGGTACGTCTGTTATGACCAATTAATATATTTTTCACGTGTGTCCTTCGTATTTGTTTTCCACGGTTTTCTTAGAATTCTGGTTATTTTTGTTTAAATACGGTTGTGTTCCTGCAGAAAGACCCTCCACGGAGGGCATTCTATCCGGGCCTATATTCATCATGCAGATAGTTGCCGGCATAAACACAACACAATACAACACCTTCATATAGTCAAGAATTTTGACCGCTACAAATTTCTATAAATCATTGTGATGTCAAAAGCAACATAACATCACATATTATTATTAGATCCTTTTTTTAATTTAAATTCTGAAATTTAAAATTTAAATTATCTTTCGCATTTGCAAATTAATTAAACCCCCTTTTACTTTCTAAAAAGAACATGTTTATCTCTTTTCTCTTGCGCGTTAAATTCAAGTAAGTAAATTTCCCATGCCTAGGCGAAGCCGTTAATAAAATAAATCAAAAACAAATCTTTTCTCATCCTAAACTTATTATCTGAGCCTGCATACTTTCGTTTGTTGAAAGTGTACATAGAAAGATATTTTAAAGCCATATGCTCCTTTGCGGCAATAACTTAGCTACTCAAAGCATTCATTTATCGAATTAATAGACATTACAAATCTCCTTTCGGCTTAAATTATAACGCTCTGTTTATATTAAAATCGGCGTCTGAAATCTATGTTATGCGATTAGAAATATTTTCCCCAGCAATCAATATTGGCATGCATATTTGTACGCTAATATATTAATCGCCAAATTAACGGTCCGTTTGGCACGTTTTTAATATAAACTTCCCTTATGAACTATACGTATAGGGCTATTATGATCTAAGGACAACCACATTTTAGCTCGACGCATTTTGGCTATCATTCCATCTCTGACTGTCCGGCCGTAAGGATGTAGAGCTCCTGCATTGTATGTTTACCGGGTGTCACCCCGTAAGAGTGTAATACTCTTTAACTTTCATTAATAAATGCCACATACATAGTTAGATCTTGGTCCTGAGTCTCTCTTACCTGAATTATTGCTGTCATACGCAAAGTACTTTTAATAGTCACGGCTGTTTGTTTATACGTCTCAAGCAGTTAATAAACTTTAACTCCCATTCTTTAAAGACATGAACGAAAAATAATCGTCACAATCATCTTAATACAGTTACAGTTCATACAGCTTCATTTATGTATTTTATTTGAATATACTGAAGCTTTTTTGTTCTTTATTTAGATCAATTTTAAAATCATGGAAAATCGTAGCGAGATGATGCCCTCACAATTTTCCTTTCTTTGAAATTTTATTTTACATCAACTAAATTGAAATTGTTGCAGCAAATGATCGCTTACTCTTATCTCAAAATTTCACATTTGCATATCATATCAGTATGCGTGTGTGTGAAAATAAAAATATATATGTTACCGCCTATTGTCGCCCCTGCCCCAGACTTTTAGAATTAATCACGGACATATTACTATTAATACGTCAGGAATATAATACCACCAAAAATACAAATATCACGTAAATGTCTTTTGTCTCAAAATGCCTTTAAGATTATATTTTGTTTTTGCTCCGTTTGCAATACTTAATTACATTTTTAGACAACTTTTAGTTTCTTTTATATCATTATTGATTTTTAACTGTATTACGTATTAATGAATGTATGTTAAATTACTTTTGGGACACGAGTGGCAATAGACAACAAAACACTCTATTGACAATTTGCGAAAATTTTAAATGATCTATTTCCTGGATGGATAGAAAATAGGAAATTTGTTTTTATCCCCTACAAATCTACGTTCCAGGCCGCTGAGTTTCAGAAAGTGCAAAAATATCCAGTTTTAAACAAAAAATAAATTATAGGAAATATTCTAAAATAAAAACACAGTTTTTCTAAAAATAGGAAAAAGTTAAAAATTGGCATTAATGAGTAAATAATTGGCAAGGATATCTATAAAACCTGGAAATAAATGTAGAGTAACATCTGGCTACGCTTTATGAACTATCTCATGAAGACGCTACTTAAATTATTTAGAAACGTTTCGCTTTTTATTTATGAAGTGCAGGAATTAATCATTATCTATTGAAAATTATTAAACTATCATTAACTTCCGCTTTATTTGTATGGAATAAAAGTTCGAATTTATCAAAGAAGAGGACTTTTGATAATTTTATCTTCAATTAGTTGCGTATTAAAAAAGAAAAAAAAAACATGTTGGGGAAATATACTCACAGTAGTTTTTATATTTCTGAAACTATTAAAATAATTTAAAGTCGCACAACACAAATGTGGACAATAGATAAATACATCAGTTAAAATAACTTTTATTTTCATTTAATTTATTATTGATTTTTAAAGGTGTTACGTAATAATCAATGTATGTTAAATTACTGTTTTGAATACGAGAGGCAATAAGCAACAAAATACACGATTGACAATTTGCAACAATTTTTAATGATATACTTCTTGGACGGATAAAAAATATAAAACAAAGTTTTGTCGTTGTAAATCTTGGTTTCGCCCTGGTGAGTTTCATAATGTACAGAATAATCTACTAAAAACAGAAACAAAAAATATAGGAAATAATCTAAAATAAGAATACAGTTTTCAATTTTTATTTAGAAATGTTTCGCTTTTTATTTACCAAGTACAGGAATTAATTATTATCAATTTGAAGTGATTAAATCACCATTAACTGCCGCTTTATTTGAAGGGAAGATAACTTTGGATTTATCAAAGAATGTGAACTTTAAATTTTATTTTCAATTAGTTGCGTATTACAAAAGAAAAAGAAACATGTTGGGCAAATATACTCAGAATAGTTTTTACATTTACAAAACCATTAAAACAATTTAAAGTCGCATAACACAAACGTAGACAACAGCTTTAGGAATATGTCATTTAAAATTAGAGGGGCATAAAGAAATCTATTATTTTTCATGGAAAAAATAAGCGAGTTGAAAATATGTATTCATTAGCAGGATAATTAAAATAACCTTTTCAAATGGATATTAAGACCACGAAAGCGGAAACTTTTAATGACAAGTTAAGCGTTTAAAAGAAAGAGATAATGGCATTCAAAAAAAAATTTCCGTAAGATGCGAAATACCATTTGCCATTAACATCTGAAAAGATGTTTTAAAAGTGTCTAGTAAATAAAAATAAAATTTTTATAGTCCTCCGAAAAACTGAATGAGCAATATCAAATAAATTAAGCTATTACAGATAATAAAATGAAGTAGTGTGATATAAGCCATATATTTAAACAATACAAAAAGAAATGCACCAATGAATAGGAATAACGCCTGCTATTCTTATAAGTAAACAAAAATTTGGCTCAAGAAGACGACTTCATACTAATATTGTTTTCACTTATACATTTTTAGCGGCAACATAAAATTTACAGAAAACTATTTTAATCTTTTTTTATATTTATGCAAAGATAGGGAATTTTTTATCATTTACATAAAAAATCAATTGTTTAATAAATTTTGAGCCTTAAATGTAAAATTAATATGACATATCTTTTTCTTGAAGTTATTATCTTAACACGAAGAAATTTTGTATGAATATTATTTAAATGTACAAACATGAGAATTTTATTTTAATAACTACTACCATTTTATGATAAAAATTATTAGTTATTAAAATACATTCGAAAGTACTAGTAATAATAAACATACTATGCCATACACAATTGTAGTATTTTCTCCAAATTGATGTTTTTTAGTTATCCGTATAAAATTATTCCTCAAAAGCGCATTTTTCTGAAATTATATGGATAATTTCGAGATATTTTTTGTTTGTTTTTGCTTGTCTTCGGGAACAAGATAACGGTAACAAGGGTGAATTTCAATAACAAATGACTGAAGTATGTGTGGAATTATATGAAACGTACAATACACAAGTATATAGTGTAATGTTTAAAATTTCAATGCAAAGTTCAAATAATTTCGTGTATTTATTCAATGAAATAATGAAATATTAAGTATGAACGTAAAAGTAGTTTTTTAAAACACTTTGCATATTAAAAATCGCTCCTAATTTTTTTGACTGAAATTTAACATGAACATCCAAAATGAAACATCCAAAAATGAAACATCCAAATTTTCTTTCGTTTTTCTATGATTTTTCCCTATGAGTAAAAAAAATATCCCTTTTTTGTCGCTTGCTCCGAAACAGAAACGGGATGTCTCATTTTCTCTTAGGTAAAAAATGTGATGATAGACATTGCTTTTCTTATAAATTCTGTCATTTTTTTACAAAAACATATCACGAGGCCACATTTCTTGTCTTTTCCATGTTTTTGTACATATGTTCAACTATTGTGTGAAATATTTTTTTTCATTCAACTGTGGCACTTTTTTGAAATAAACTACTTTAAATATTGCAGATTTTGAAAATTTTGAATATTTAACAGGTTATAGCTACCAACACCAACAATATCTCCGTGCAATACTATATTATTTAGCTTGTCCTGTAGTGCCTTTTTATATTCTATAAGAAAAACTTTGGGGTATTATAGCTTAAGATAGTAAGAGCGGAAAATGGACAAAAACGTTATTTTGACTGTACTTTGTGGCAACATAACAATGTAAAATAACAATGCCCCATGGAAACAAATAAATTTTAATAAGCAGGTAGTGTTATACGATAAGTTTATGCCAAAATAATTTTGAGATGTTGTTGCTTGCCAGAGATATACTACTCCAAAAATATTGGGATTCAATTTTTCATAAAAATGGCATTCACAAGCGTGAACTTTGATATTTTCTATAGGGAAGTGAAAAATTTTTGAAGGCTTCAAAATTGCAGTTTAATCATTAAATATGATTTACTTCAACATAAAAAAATATCGCGGCAATTAAAAAATACAAGTATCAAAACATCACTTTTTTGGTCTGAATTTCAAAATAAGGCTCTTAAAAGCTTGTCTTTGAATCAAACTCCTGCATTTTATAACAAGAAAAAACATTTTTTTATCATTTTCGGCTTATTATTGTAACATTCTTTTTAAACTACTACTACTTAGAACTAGGTTTATTTCTGAAAATGTTATATAGCTCAAAATATCTTATCACGCTCAGTTAATTCTAATTTCTATTGAAACATAACTGAGAATGTCCCATATTATTTTCTTATTATCTTGCTTTACCTAGTTAATATTTTTTTTTCAGTAAACTAGTTTTCACTAAGTGAAAAAATTTTTAATGTGTTTTAATCAGACAATCAGATTTCCAATAATTTCGGGTTTTCATGGTAACATACATTTTTTACTGTAAATATTCACGCATAATTTTTAAATAGAGCTTGTACTTTAATAATTATTTTTATTACAAGGAACTCGTTTTTAAAGCTTTAGCATTAATTTTATCATAATTAAAATGCAGTATATTTCTCTGTTTGTCCTTTTTCATTTTTTGTCCATGTATTTGGGCGAGTGGCTAATTTCTTACTTTCGTAAAAGTCGTTGAATCAGACCATTTAAATGCGCTGCTAAATATGCAGTGATACTTTATGCTTTGCAGAAATGCATAAAAAATTTATTTGTTTATTTTGTGTCAAATATAGGCGATGCTGACAGCAATGCAGTTTAATATCCATATGTGGAAGAATAAAATTCTGTCATAAAAAGACTGTTTAAATTTTAAAAGAGAACCTTCATTTCAATGTTTTCCGAGTTGACATCATAGTTTTTCTTTTTTCTAACCGATGACCAGGTCTCTATCTGCCGTGTTACCCAGCTTAACGGGTTAGATACCTGGTTTCGGGGTGAGTGACCGCCTAATCGCCGCTTAGCAGGAAATAAACCTGATAACTTCGCTTCTCACATCATCATATCTGCAGTAATTGCTTGTCATGTGAGCATACTATGTTTTGTCGGTTGCTTAGCGTTACATCCTGTCGTTTGTAATGCAAATGGCTACTCAAGTTGGTCTCGTAATTTAGAACTTTGATCAGATGACGAGACCTTCACCTGGCAAGGTACCTCCAAACGTATAATTCACAGGTGATTTGGAGGACTTTGCACCCACGACGGATTTTACATACACCAGGTGCCATTAGCATACATGACTTGACATCATAGCTTGGAAGTAAAGCATCTCACTAGTAAACCAAAGGTTCTTAGTTTGAGCCTCGGTCCTGAAAGTGGAAATTTTCATATTAAGATGGATTTAATTAAAAGAAATTTTGTAATTTTTAATAATATATGGTTTTGTATTTTTTTATTATTGACATTCATAGTATTTTTTGGAATTTAATTTCCTTTCTATTTTAAAAACTATTGTAATTTATTAATGATTCACCATTTTAAATTTAGTTTAAACAATATTTTTGGGGTTATAGAAATTTAAAAAATATTATTTATATCTCCGCTAAGTTGTTTTGACTTCGGAATTTCAAATATTTTTAATTTTAGATTTTAATTAAATAATTTGATTTGAAAAACTTTAAGTTGATTAAAATAAATAACTTCCTTTTATAATTATTTTAAAATTAAATTTTTTGGTGCTGCTATTTATGCAAGAATATGATAATTAATAATTAACAATTTGCATATATTATTTAAAGGATTTTTTTTTGTAATAAGTATTAAACGAAACTCTCTGTGCGATCTGCGATTACACTTACCCACTTATATAGAAAATACAGTGGCGGTCAAAAGTTTCCGACCAGCAAAAATTTTTCAATTTATTTGTAAGTATACCCATATGAAGAAGAATCTCAAAGTGATACTTATACATTTTATTGACATAATAGTGAGGAACTTACTTATAGAAGAACATGTAAATATCAATAAATTTACTTGAAAATTTTAAGTATAAAGGAAAACGCATGTTCTCAAAAGTTTCCGGCCACCTTCACACGTTTGTAAAAAAGTGGTATTGTATTAGAAAATTACAGTGATCAACAACATTCACAATTAGTATTTTATCGTATTACTATATTATTAGCTTTAATAATAAGTACTTCGGCGCAGCAACATGACATTCATACAATCAACTGTTAAAGATCGTCTACGGTACGTTTTTTCCACATTTCTTGCAATTTTGGAGAAATTTCGGCTGAGTTGGAATATTTATAGTTCCACAGACTTTTGCCAACTTCTTTCCAAAGATTTTCTATTGGATTCATGTTGGGCATTTGGGCTGACCATTTCAAAAACGAAAATTATTGTGCGAAAACCATTGCTTATCGAGGCTTGCATACATTATTTATATCGTTATCATGTTAAGAAAAATAGTTGCGACCAAATTTTTTTCTCTAATAAGGCAGAAAATGGTCTTGCTAGATATCCTTATGCATTGTATCATTCACTTGGCTGTGGATTTCAAATAACGGACCAACACCTTTTGAAGAAAATACTTCCCACGGCATAACGTGTCCTCCGCCATGCTTCATTGTAGGAATATCATAGATCGAATGATATCTTTTGTTGTTAGGTCATCATACGTTGTGTCTGCCATCACTTCCTAAACTGTTTTGAATTCGATTAATGGAAAAATAGAACTTTTGTCCAGTTTTCACTTGACAAGACTTTGTGTTCCTTGAAAAATCCAGTAGGGGCCGTTTTTTTTTTTTTTTTTTTTTTTTTTTTTTTTTTTTTTTTTAACCTCTGAAATTTTTTTAACTCCGACTCTTCCATAAAGTTCTGCATCACGTCAGCATCATAACACGGTAGACAAACTTATTCCAGCAATATTTTCATTCCGTAAATCGCAATATATTGCAACGGAATTTTTATGCGGATTATTAATGGTTTTTCTCCTGATAATTCTGTCCACAGGAATAGTAATTTTCCGGACATCTGAAAGTCCTGAAAATCATGGCCATCTTTATGTAATTTTTAAATATCGTTTACAGTCGATTTTACCGATCGATAACTTAGCCGCAATATCTCAGGAAGATTGGCCCTTTAGCGACAAACTAATCACTCATTTATGAACAATAATTGTTGAACTTTTCAATTTTGAATTCAAACTATGCTTTACACGTTGATTCATTCATAGACACAACCAAAAAACACCTTACGGATAGAATAGTTCTAAAGAATGATAAGTGTCCAGAAACTTTTGAGAACATGCATTTTCTTTTATACTTAATTTTGTCAATTAAATTTATTGATATTTACACGTTCTTCTATAAGTAAGTTCCAAACTAATATGTCAATAAAATGTATAAGTATCGCTTTGAGATTCCTCTTCATATGGGAATATTTACAAATTAACCAAAAATTTTTTGCTGGCCGGAAACGTTTGACCGCTACTGTATATATAATGGGGAAAAATAAAGGAAAATTTTAACGGGCTATAAAGACAATAAAAAAGTACTTTTTAATGACAATTTAAGACCTTACATACTCGGAATAGCGCCATTTAAAAATTTTGATTTTAGAAAAATGAGTATTTTTATTATACCTGTAATTGCTTTAAAGTGTTTTAAAATTATTTGAAAAACACAAACATTTTTATAGTTCAGTATAACATTATTTTATAACCTCAGAAAAATAAAACTATTATGGTTAAAAAAGGAGTGATAACTAATTTGTGTTTAAATGTTTAAAAAAGAAATGTTTACAGCACCTCTATTTATTTACATATGTTATAGTTTATTGGGAAATTCAATGGCTTATTCTACTCTGCTGTGTTACGTACGTTTGAAAACTTCCATCCGGTTTAATGCCTTTTCTCTTGTAGCGTTTAATTTGCCATTGAAATTTGTGATATATACATATTCACAAGTAGATTAAAAATAAAATTGGTGTAAAGATATTATAAGAATTAGCCAGAAATGTGTCAAATTAACCATATAAAATTTTTGCGTAGGTATCATACAATAGTATTTGTGCTATAGTTATTCGAGGTTTCTCGTAGTCGCCTATTAAAAAAAGTATTCGCTGTTTTTATTATTATTAATATTATTATTATTTATCAACTCATTTATATGCTGTAACCTAATGTTAACAAAATATATTCAAAAGCGCTAAAAATGTTTTTTTTTATTAAGAGAGAAAAATAAATGTAATTGAATGATTATAGAAATAAATGATGGAAATCAATGAGATCATTGTAGTAAAAATTTTAAACAATATGAAAATAATGAAATCAAAACTTTTTATTCATAAATTAAGTAATTTATAGCACATAAACCGTTATAATAACTACATTAATTGCAAATTCCTATAATTCTGGAATCTGTCTTACACATGAAATATCGAAAATTGAACAAACTGAAATTTACAGAAATGGATTCACACTTGTGGATCAAAAATAAGAAAGCAATTAGAACCGGTCGTCATATTTTTTTTCTTTAGAAAAAACTGTACGTCTGTACAAGACAAGAAATACCATATACTTACAGTTTAATTATATAATAGTCGCAAAAAGTACCTCGATAAGTTCTTTTAGAAATTTTTCCATTAAACTTGCTGTAAATTACATAAACCTGTAATATGCAGTCAGTCAAACACAAAAAAATACATACACTATCAAATCCCATAATTTTGAACCCTCTCCCTCCCCTCCAAACTCGTGCAGACAATAGTTGAAAATACTGTTAGACTGATAATTGTATAGTGTTTAAATTTTTACAAAAAAGAAAATTTCAAGATGCCATTACCATATTAAAAGAGGATGAAGTTTTAAAATTTTCGATACTAACCTTACAGATTATGTCATATTTGTACATTTTGTACATTTTGGCATATTTAATATGTCATTCATTGACAAAGCACTACGTCAGAAAAACATTGTACATTAAGATAACCGAAATGTGTCAAATTTTATTTTTTTAAATGATCATAAATTATAGCTTACCTGGATGCATAAAAAGCCAGTGTTCTGTGAATTAACTGTTTTACACATAAAAATACGAAACAACCAATAACGCAGGAAAATATTGTTTTCTAAACATGTATATTAAGATATCTTTTTTCAAAATTAAATTGTTTGTAACTGGAAATAAATATTTATAACCGTAAAAATAAATATTTTTTTAATTTTATGTTAATTAAGGTATTACCTGTGTGGTGCAAATGTTTTCTTCTTTATCTCTCTTACCCTCTCTCTCTTTCTCTCTCTTTGACTATATTTTATGAGACTTTCTTCATTATTTTCGCATTTTAGAAATTCTAATTCCCACCAGATAATTTGCATCTAAATGAAAATGTAATCAATGTTACTTTTTTAAGCATTGTCTAAAATTCACAAACTTGCATATTATCATTTAAAAGATTTTTTCTTTTAAAAAATGACATAGTTGACATGCAAAGGTATTTATGTTTAATTGGTAATGAATAAATAATTAGAATACAATTATGTCCCATGGTTAATGATGAATAGAGGCAAGTTTGTTCTTTTTTCAAGTACGCGCTGCGAATTTGAATTTCCTAATTATATCTATATAAAATATACAACTTTCTTTAATAACCGAAACTAAATATATTTGATAATTTAATATTAGAATTTATAAGAAAATCATTAATTCCAAGCATATCACAAATTTTATCAGTGAAATATAACATTTTAATATTATAGTGAAATATAATATATTTAAAATAACAATAAACATGTGATAGCTATCTTTTGGTGCACACATATTCAACTAACTTTCTATATTTGTCTGTTAAACAAGAAAAAAGATCATATGTTATCTGTAGTTCACAGCTCACTTTCAAATATCGTAATTGAATAAAATAATTTCAAAATTTCAAGATATTTTTCTTTAAAAAAACTGCGGAAGATATCAAAACTTTATCAAGTAAAATATCAAAAGTATAATATCAATTTTTTTTTAAGTAAATGAATATTATTCACAATGCGTTTGGAAATATCCAGGATAAAAACAATAAAAATTTCTTACATTGTACAACAAACATTTTTCAGATAATAAATTGAACTCAATCACATACCGTTACTTTCATTAATGTTTATTACTTTAAATTGATTCTTTTTTTACTCATAATCATTTAAATAATTCTTGTTATGTATATATAACTCTATACAGTAGCTGAATATACATAGGAACTATGCAGTACCTCTTTTTATAGTAGCTGTAAACCAGGATTTCATACACATAAGAATTAAATGAAGCAAACGTTACATTAAATAAAAGTTTACAGCTGATAGTTAAAAAATATGTACCCAATTTTTTTTAGTAGAACGTACTTCTCTTGTTTTTATTTGGCTTGAAATTAATTGTTAAATACTTTTGAAGAGCATATCATTCACAATTCTTTCGTCTCCGTGATATTTTCTGCGCTGTATCAAAGTCTAAAGTGACTAAATTATTTTATTTTCATCTTTTATTTTTTTATTTTTATGGAGTTAAAGAATACGGATTATTCTGTATTGATGAGCAGTTCTATATTAATTTAATATGCCAGAAAATACTGCCGAAATAAATCTGTCCAGTCTCATATGATTTTGTGAAGATCACTTAAGGTATCTGAACACCTTTAAAACATTATTTTCGATCGAAATATTGATTTTTCATTTTTGCAACAACATTAAAATTGAACCTTTTACCTATCAAAATCTGCTTAAATTTTGCCTGTATCAAAAATAGAATCTGAGTTACAGCCGTTTAAAATTACACCTATTACAGCTTTTGAACTACGTGTTTAAGTTATTTTTAGGAGCAGGTTTTTCCGATTTTTACTATAACATCTTGAAACAAAAATTTACAAATGAAATGCCCCGAAATGGGCATCTTTTACTATTGTATTTAGAGGGAATAGACTACACTCATTTTAATTTATTAAATAATGTTATATTTACACATTATAAGAAATTGATAACAAGAGAAAAAATCAAAATTTCAAAAAAATCATTTTCGAAGGTGAGAGGATATCTTAACTCAAAACGCAAATATTAGATATAATGTTTCTTTTTTGAATCATTTTAATCTACTGATATTATTTGGTACATAAAAATATATTTATAAATTATTATTTTCGAAAATTATTCGACTCCTTAAAATGTTTTTTTATTTTCTTAAAATTTTACAATGATAATATTTCAGGGATTAAACAAAATATAATTTTCGTGATATTTGTAAAAGTATACACTTTTTCCATTTGTAATCGTATGTAGAATGTTATTTGTTCCACGTTTTCGTGCGATTTGGTAAATTAGCCTCAAAGACTATAATAAACATTTTTCATTGTTAATAAAATCTATAATAACACATCTAAATTTTACTCAAATTTTCGCTCAATAAATCCTAAGATTAAAACTCAGATTTTTAAAAGAGAGAGTTCTCAAACTAAAAGTCAGTATCTTTTCATAATATGAATGATATATCTTAAGAACACAATAATGCAAAACAACACAACATGCAAAATTGTACCCTTCTAAATTTTCTACGAGTTTTAGAATGTTTCTTCATTTACATTGTGCTTTACATCGGTTTTATAGCATTTTATCGGAGAATGGATGCACGGCAAACTATTTATAATTCGGGAACTGACAATATTTTTACACTCTTTTATTTAACTTAACTTGTGTCATGTATGAGAAATTGTAACTTTATAATCATTTCCTCATATGCTATGCCTATAAATGTCATGTATACATATTTTTTTGTTAGGGACAATAGAGTTTTTAATTGCTTTATATTAATTATCAACTAAATTACTAACTAATGATTAACTTAATTATTAGCTAAAATATAAATTTTAAGATAATATTCCATAAGTTTAGCACACTTGACAAATATACAAATATTCTTTACGGTTGCAACTGTATATAAATTACAATAAAAAATAATTTAATTCTACTCCAAGACACATACCCTAAAATATTCCAAGTATTTGAGAAATAGCAACAAAGATGTATTTTAAACATTTTTAAGTATACAAATAACGAAGTAAGAAATACAGAGTTTAATAATTAGTATAAATATACAGTTAGTCGCAAAAGTCTATATGCACTCAAAAAATTACATAAATTAATGCAATGCTAATATTTGAGGGGGGGGATAATTTTATTTTAGTAATTATTTCAGACATTTACTGATGTCTATTAAAGAAAATTTAAAAAAAATACTCATCAAAGTTTAGCGAAATTGTGCAAAATTCGATATTATACAGTCACAAAAGTCTAAATACAAATAATATATACTACATTTATGCACAACTCACAGTTCAAAATTTAAAATTAATACTTTGTATAACCTTCCTTGGAATCTATAACTGCTTGCATTCTTTTTCCCATTGACAAAACAAAATTTTTCTTCATGTCAGGAGATTTTTTTTCTTCCGATCACCAACATTGTATTGCGATCTTCAAGGTTTCTCTGCTGTTAATTGTGTGTTGTCGATTTCGACGATCAAGTTCATCCCAAATGTAATGGCGAATATAATTGCTTGAAAATTTTTTTAAGGAGCCATTCCTTTACTATCTTAGCAGTATGCAACGGATCATTATGATGTTTGCTAAGTCTTAAATTCTAAACGTATGAGTGATTTCTCTTATGTGTTTAATAAACACCCGAATCCATCAACAGTACCGTCAATAAACAATAAATTACATATCATAGCTGCCACCATTGAGCCTCCAATCATTACACTCTCTGCACCGACTTTTACAATTGATGTCAAATTTTATACTTTCATTTCTGTGTTGTTCTTTTTTTTCGACAAATTTCCCTATGCTTATTGCAGCCAAAATTATTAAGCTTATAATCGCAAGTGAACAACACTGTTTTCCAAAAGTCAAAGTTCCTGTCAATATGTTTCGATGCAAAATTTAGCCCTCTTTTTTTATTTGTAGATGAAATGAGAGGTTCCTTCTGGAAGCTCTACCATTGAAGCCTGCCAATCGAAGATCGATTTCTGCCGAATCTGTCAATTTCTATGTACATTTTCTGGATGTACTTTCTTGCCACAACACATCGCGATATGCTTGGTTAACCACTTCGCAACGGGAGCCATTTACGAAACTTTTAATGTTTTGTCACCTATTTTTAAAATCAGAAATTTGTGCTCTATTGCAGTCGAGAAAATGCTCAGTACTTACATATTAACGCCACCGCAGTTATCTTTTGGATTACTTTTTGCTTTGTTTTTTGCTGTTTTTTGACACCGTTTTTTAGTGTTTTGGTGCTTTTTTAGTGCTTTTTAGTGCCTTTAAATGTATTCTTTTGCTCATTTTTGACGCCATTATTTTGCGCAAGTTTTGCTGCGGTGGCGTTAATACGTAAGCACCAAATGCTCCTATTAAATGGCAAATTATACAATAAAAATTTACTGGTGGGGATACACAAAGATTATTAAGCTTTTTTGTGGCCGATATACTTATCGCTCATTCCCAAAGGGTAATTGTGGGGCATTTATTTTCGGATGATATTTAGTATTCTTACTACAGTTCTTGCATCACAGTTATTAAATTTTATTGGACGGCCACAATCAAGATTTGCTGAGCCTATTTCCACGTAAATTATAGTTTCTAATATATTTTTACAGTTGCATGGCTTTTTCTTATAACTTAGAAAATTTTGCTAAAAGATTTATTTTAATACTTTAAGCCCTAACCTACACAATTGTGTAGTTGATCCTAAATTTAAAAAAAAAGACTACATTCTGTTTTTATGAGATTTAAAACCGAATTTGCACATTTGTATGGTTTAATTGGGTCCAGATGTTTTAAAAAGACACACCGGTACTACTTTGTTATCCCGTCGTTCAAAATATTATCGCCAAATTATAAGATTAAATGCCAATAATGGATGATCGTGAATGTCAATTCAGTGTCATTAAATACGATACACGTATTTAAAACATCATTAAGGGATTTTTATTTCGACTTTTTATTTGTATTTTTATTAATATTCTACTAATTGTTTGTTTTTTATTATTTAAAATAAAAATTACGTCAATATGTATAATTTCGCTGTTAGTTTGCTGATTTGTATAATTTGGCGAAATTGGTCAACGGGATAACAGAGTAGTACCGACACACCAATGTGACACTAAGTGCAATACAGGTTAAATTTTCTGCTTTTAAGAAGACTATATCAGCTGACAGAAATAATAAAAAATTATGTACTGAAACTTATTACTGAATACTATATACACATTTTCTTATAGCCAGGAAACTCTGTAGACAGATAAAATGTATAAATTTTATTTATATTTAAAAACATCTATTTTAATCTGTTATTATTTTTTTATTAATCCCAAACATCGAACAAAAAGAAGAATTCATTATTTATTAATTAAGCAAGAAAATAAAATGTACAGAAATCATTTATTTATCATAACATATGTAATTATTTCATCCTCTCATAAAATAGATTTTGTTTCGTGTAATACAGTTTCAAGTTTTGTAGCTATGCATATAAATAAAATGGAATAAAAAGTATATGATAAGCGTAGTTTCAAGTAAAGTGCGTTTTATATTGAGGTGTGATTTTAAAACTGGCAACACTGTTTCTTCTCGCAGTCAATTTAATAACTGACATATGCTCGGCATTTTTTGACATTTCACCACGAATGGACTTAACAAATTGTGCAAAACATTATCCGTTTATTGATGTAGGCATTCGGTGAGTATATGATATCTCGTAATAGGTCTGTGAACGGACTTGCACAGTCATGTGATCATAAGCCAATGTATTATTTTCATTTAGAGATATGTGAAGTCCCTAGTCGCTGCTGATAAACCACAGGCGTTGAACCGCTTGAAAATCAACATTCGCCACGTTATTGCTGATAAATGGTTCCGGCTAGTCAAAAAAGTGATCTAAAATAAGATCTTCCATATCGCCCTTCATTCGCGGTAACCCAGTTGCTCATATGCCTGAAATAATTTTTAACTTCTAATGGCGCAAAATTATCTGTTTAAAAGAAGAATATCATTGCCATTAACGTTATTTTTATGTTTTTATAAGTATTAAATTTGTGTACCTCTAAAAAACACCCCTTATATCTTTTTTTTTTTTTTTTTTTTTTTTTTTTTTTTTTTTTTAACTATCGTATAAAATTCGTAAATACATTATAAATGCAAAATAAAACATTCATACTGATGTGTTCATTCTCAATATTAAATGATATACTCGAAACTTATAAAAAATCAAATCAGAACATAATTTCAAAGAGAAATAAATGATGCACTTTGTGTATTTAAAAAACGAGACATTTTTAAATGTTTGAATTCAAAATATACATATCAGCAAAATTACTTACTCACAAAATCTTTGAGATAAATCTTAAATTCAATTCACTAAACTAAGCATGAAAAGAAAATTTAACCTCAAATTATTTTTTCACTTTACATTATGTTGTTCTATGGAAAACAATAAAAGTAAACGTGTTTTACAAACCCTGAACTAATTACAAAAGCATTAACTCTTCGAAACTTAAGTGATTGATCAAATAACCAAGATTAATCTTCTGGAAGCGATGTTTGTTGTTTTTATGTCTAAGACAATAATGAAACGATTAGGGTAATTGCAAGTGGCTGGTTTACGATTTAATCAAGAAAAATTTGGGAAAAGAAAAGCAGCATACTAAAAATCGATTATCTATATAAAGAAAGACAATATTTTTATATCCAAAAACAATGGCTGCATATTTTATGTTGCTGATTGTTGTATAAAAGTACATATTTAGCTTTATAATTGAAAATGATTACTTTTTTTAGTCACAACTACATATTTCTACATTTGTATTCTCTGTATAGTCTTTCAAAGAGGTAAAATCTACTGGATTATTTCAAAATTCTGACTATAAATTTTAGTTACCTATCGCTTCAAAATAAATATTACTCAAAGGATAAGAAATTAAAATGTGATTTACAAAAAGCTTTATTTTATATCATTAAAAAAAGAAGAAGAAACAAAAAGAAAACAAAAAAGAAGACAACACTTCGGAAAACAATATAAATATCTTTTAGATCTACACATATAATTAATTTTGTAAACTGAGATTATTGCGATGAATTATAAAATTTAAAACACCCAATTTCACGGTACTAGGTTAGGACCACGTAGGAAGTGTTTAAATGATGAATGAAAAATAAGAAGAAATCCAAAATTAAATGAATAAACTCAGCAGAATATATGAAGTATTTTCATATTTACATCACAAATATATAATGCACTTAGGAAAGTCGCTCTTAAATCAGGCCACACGATAAATGTTTAGTGGGAAGCTAATATAATGGTGAATAACAATGTCGATATTTGGATTCATGTGGATAAAAAAATATTATTTATAAAACAATTTGCATAATCATATACATCAATTATTTTGTTATTACTTTATATTACATATTTTTTAACTATAGAGCAACTGGTAGACACTTCAGACATCTTTTGTTTTTGATAAAGCGCAGCACTCAACATTACAACTACCGGGTATGTGTGTTTGTTTATTTCGAATTAGTTAAAAAAGATTAACAGAATGAATGAGGTATGAATAGCTGATTTTTTTAATCTTGCCTGAGAAACATTTTAATTTCAAAGTTCGAAAGGAACTAATGACAGTATCAAAAAAGACTAAAATAGGATTTTTTTCTGTTTTAAAAATGATACTGAGATCACATACAATCTGTCGAACTGAAACAATGTGAAACGATAATCATCGAGATATAGTTTCAACACAAAACTTTGTTTTAAAATCCTGTATTCGTATGCACTTTGATATATAATTATATTATTTTGACTTGAGAAAGAAGATTTTACATTTTTATCGAGTGTTAAATCTTATTATCTGAAGAAATTAAAGTCTTTTATACTTAAAATAGTGTTCTTCTAATATCATTTTTCTGTTTCATTATGGCGGCGTATTACGTTGGTACGAAATTTAAGCCGAAGTATTCGTGGAATTGTTTTCTGTGATGTGAAGTAAGAATAAATTTGTTTTTAAAGGACCTCATATATGTTATAAGGAGAAAATTTCCCAGGAATTCATCCTGTGTCTTACCACCCATGTCTGCTAATTGAACATTCAGCTATTGAGTGTTTTTGATAAATGGTATAGCAAGTATTAGTATTTACATATTGCATCGTTGTAGATCAGCATTTTAGATATGTATATTTTAAACAAGGTAGAATTTTCAGTCCAGTGGTACTTTTAATGACTATGTACGCCACTGTAAAATACACAAATTGCTGGATATTTCACTATCTTTTGGCTTTTAAATTAGATTCACATCAAAAACTTAATGCACTTATTAGCAAGGCTAAAGGGGAAATTTCTACAATAATGTATTGAGAAATTCAGCGTCTACAATATATTAAAATTGTATGTAAACGCTTTTTTTTCTCTGCTAGAAATGAGGCTCAGTTAAACTGAGGAAAATTATGATGTATTATTCTCAATGTCATCTTGTTCTTAATCGAAAAGTGACTGATAAATACCTAAAAGATTAAAATCAATCATTCCATTGAATTTCTATTTATCTAGTTTTTGATATTTCGGGAATAAAAGAGTTGTTATATTAAGAAGCTTCCATTGAATCGAAATTCATCTTCTTCTTATAAATGGGTATGTTCTATAAAACGTTTAAGGCTAAATATCATATAAACATGCATTTTGGAAATAATTTTTTTTTCGAAACTCTATGAATGAGTTTCAGTTTTTTAAAATAAGTCCGAATAAGTCTATCTTAAACATTCTGAGTTTGGCAGAGATCAATCATAAATTTTTAAAAAAATTATAAAAAAAATTCCATAAAAGTAATTTTAAAATTTTATTAAAAATGTTCATTAAAACGTCACGAAAATGACCGTCGCGAAAATGACGGATCACCAATAATTCGTTCTGTTATTAAAAGCATGCTTTCGTTAAGCCTACATTAGCAGGTTTCTTTCTTCTGGTTCACATTCTATATTAAAGTAAAACTTTATTTTAAATTTTAAAATAATGTTTTTTTTTTATTTTTTAAGCATCTCGAAAATGACAAGCAATAAACGTACGCATAGCATATAAACAATAAAAATAATGTTATCACTGACATATTTTTTATTTTCTTTAAACTTTTTCTGCCACAAGTGCTTAATGTAGGTTTCCAATCACCAAAATGCTGTTAAAATGAATAGTAGTACCATCATTTGATCGTTTATGAAGTTATTTTCGCGTGTCACGAAAATGATGGATAGGCTTGGATACATACAATTTAATTACTCATGCATGATAATTAACTTAAAATTAATTTAAAAAATATTTTCCTTTGAAAACAAAATGTTCTTTTACAATAATTAGCAATTTTTTTAAATATTATTTTATTTTTGTTAGAAGAAAACGTACTTTATATATAGAATTTTGGTCTTGGATACTGTCACAAAAATGACATTTTTAAGGTTTAAAATTTTCTAAAAAATAATAAATTGCAATAAAATCATATTTTTTTATTTATTGATTTTTAAAACAATAGTTCTAAAAAATAATAATAAAATTGTATATTTTATCTGCTTAAAATCAATAATAAAGGTCTGAGACACTAAAATGCACGTTTATGTGGTATTCAGCCTTAACATGTGATTAAGTGATTTAGTGTCCATACATTTTATATTATTTTAAAAGCTTACTATAAAGATTTCATTAATTTTCAGCATTTGTTTCTATAATCATTACATATATATAATCTATTCTTCTTTTCTAATTAAGAAATACTTTTCTAAAACGATGTGAATACATTTCGTTTATATCAAGTTAAAGTATTTAAATGAATAAATGAAGTAACAAATTACTGCATATACATTTCTTATTTATATAAGAGGATAAGGAAAACATATTAAAATTACATTATAAATTTTAATGTATAGTATCTAAGTACAATGTTTTATATTGTTGACTTTCGATCTCGCCTGCTTATTCTTATAACATCTTTAAAACAATTTCATTCATTAATTAAATCAAAACATTTATGTTGCTGCACTTTCGAAAACAAATTAAATATTGGCATAAAAAATAAGTCTTAAATAAAGAAATATTTTCAAGTGTAAGGTTACACAGAAGACCAAAAATATAAGCTGCTGATATCTTCGAATAAAGCATAATATATGTTAATAAACGGAGATGTAAATGTCCCCCTTTTAAATACGAAGAAACGTGTCACTAATCAAATCATTATCGTCCACATTATTTTATTTTTCTAAAGCTAGAGTTCCTTTGATATTGAAATATAAAAGTTTTTGTTTTTCTCGTTATAAATTTAAAACATTATTCAGAAATTATTGCTATAATAAAAGTACTTATTTAGTGGAAAACAAAATTTTTAAATGGCACTATTTCGAGGCTTTAAATGCTCAAACTGCCATTAAATGTTGCCACTTTTTTAGCCATTATACTCAGTTAAAATGTTTGCTTTAATGATCCCATTAAAACGCACGTATTTTATATTTTTGAAAATCATAGTTTAAACACTTAATTCCCGCTTCCCTCCCCCCCCCCTTTTTTTTTTTTTTTTTTTTTTTTTTTTTTTTTGAGTCATGTTTCTAGAGCTGTTGGCGGCATTCCTGATAACACTGATAAACAAATTTTAACGAATTTTCGATTTCTCTATATACGTTGGGTGTTTCTTATAGATTTCAAGCTGCTGAAAAAGAATATGTTTGTAAAAATTTTCTATCACCCTCCATTTTTGAGAAATTTCATTTATACGTTTTGGAGTATGTAGGCATTGTATAGGCATTATAATTATATTATATTATTCTCTTTCATGTATTTGATTCACACAAACATTTCTTTTTTCTATTACAACGATAGAAGATACAACAAGAGAGTAGAAACAGATGTCCTATAATAAATTTTATGTTAGCGACCTTGAACAGACAGCTCTAGCCACCCCCTCAGTATTTGACTTCAACGCAAATCCCTGACAGTGGAAACTTATCTTTCGGGGCGAATATACTACTTTTCATTGTTCTATAAGACTTTTTAATTGAATTTTGATTATAATTATCATATCTTCCTCTACAATGTGTAAAACATGTCTAGAGGATGCGTTAATGAACCCGATTCTTTTTGCTGTACGTGCGGGGAGCTAACTTTGAAAAAGCATCGATGCGCCTATCATATGTACTTTGGATATAAAGTAGTTGAACGAGATAAGAAATAAGCACCTCGTTTTTGTTATATACAACGTGCTACAAACCTCCGGACGTGGATGAAAGGTACAAAAAAGCGTATGTCCTTTGCTATACTCATGATATGACACGAAGGTCAAATAACTGACTGCTACTAATGTATTACAAAAATTAAAGGATTCTTTGCAAGAAGCAAACATAAAATTAAGTACACGAACTTAGATTCAGCAATGTGACCAGCATTACATAATGATGATTTAAAAATACCGAAACCTCCAGAGAATTTCACATATGATGATGCAGCAGTAGAAATTGAAATCTGTGAAACTGAAACTTCCTCGACATCTGATGTGAACTAATTTCCTGACATAAATGAAGAACCACACCTAATAACTCAAGAAGAATTAAATGATTTTGTGAGAGACTTAAATTTATCAAAGAAAAACTCAGAATTATTTGGATCAAGATTGCAAGGTTGGAATCTCCTGAAAAACTATACAAAGATATATATTTATCGAGATTGATATAAGAAATATTCAACATTTTTTAAAAGAAAAGATGATTTACGCTATTGTAATGATATAAGTGGCTTAATATCTGCTTTAAATTGACAATATAACTCGGAACAATGATCTATAAGAGAGCACCTACAGATAAGATATTTACAGCTACATAAAGTATGAAATTTCTTATTAATATCATTTCTTTTTACAAAAAATCTATATTTTTCTGGAACTTTATAAACAATGCATACTTTCAGTGTTTTAAATATTAATTTTAAGCTTTATAAATGTTTATTTAAAAGTTTGTCATTACTAAAATACCAAATGATAAATTTCATAATGTGTATGTGTTGAATAAATACTACAAAATTGAGATTTTCGGGATTTTGAATTTTTTAAAAATCTGTGGGTGATGGAAACTTTTTAATGGCATATCCTTTCACAGCACCACCTAAAATATAAAAGTCACCACATACTTAGTTAGAAACAGAAACCTTGTTTATCAGTGTAAGTGAGATTAAAGTATCCATACGTGAAATAACAATCAATTGCTAAGAGAAAAATGCATCAGATTATTTTAGGCAAGTTTGTTTATCAAAAACAGAGTGTTTTTTGTAACTACACATTATTGTTAAACTCATTATTATGAAACGACATTGTTATGAGTACCACTCATAATTGAGACTCAGCAGATGATTACATATTAATTTTTTCATAGAAAAGAACTGATCATGTTATGATGAATATTTTTTACCGTGGGCGGTCTATTTGAAAAAGTACGAAAATTAAATATTTATACGGCTCCCAACCAGGAAATAAGGTGTTCTGGTGTAATAACGCCAAGTGCTAATATTACGCATAATTATAAAATAATCTGGTAAATGACATAGAGTAGTGGCCAAAACTCTAGAAACCTTTATGAAAGAGCTCTATTTTGAGGTTTCATGAGACTCATAACACGGTTCTCTGATTTAGTCATAAAATAAAATTATATATCAGTGGAACTATAAATTGATCAATAATGAGGTGTTCTGCTGTAATAACGCCAGTCGAAGTAATAACGCCAAGTGATAATATTATGAATAATTATTAAATAATCCGATAAATGACACCTATGTGCTCTGCGCAGAAGGGTTTTGAGTGATATCGCAAAAAACAGCTTGAAGTTAATTTGTTCAATGTTCGCACACTCCTTGGAATTTCCAAGGAGTCTGGCACCACTATTAAAAATAAGAAAATTTACGTTTAATTTTTAAACCACAACATTCGTAATCTCCACTTTCAATCACAGATTTTACGATATTTTTCTGCAGTGAAACACTTTGAAAATGTTCTTAAAATTTAGTGGTAGAACTGTGCGAAACCTGTTTGTTCCATTTGTAGGTCTTATCATAGAAGGCGGCAGCCTTCAAGTGACGCAGCTTTAAACCTACCATCGTCATAACGGTAGATGCGGAACTTCATATATACAGCTAACTCAACATCAAAGAAAATCGGAAAAGCCGCCTTCTAATAACTCAGCAAATATTGGTCAGAATGGTCCAATTTTTTTAATATAGTCTTATATTCCCAGTCTAATCCTATCCTATAATTTTTACATTTCTACGTGCCGTAGATTTTTAGATCTCGATAACCATTTTAAAACTGTAATCGATGGTGTTTGTTCCTGATAATGAGATCTAGGAAACGGGCTGGGAGATTTTATTAAAACTTATATATAATATGAATCTCTTTAAGATAGAGGTAATAAGACTTGCCTTGTTTCTAGGAAAACTCTTGTTTGTTATATATTGGTCTTGGAAAATTGGACTATATTAGCTCGCGGATTACATGTTATTCTATGGGTTAGCAGACGGAGCCTGAGTGAAAAACCTTATGTACTTATGGTCACAGTTAAAACACTCGAATCGAAGCAATAAATGTTTTTTAAACTACAAAAACATCTTATCATGTGCTTTAAAACATTCAATAAATATATACTAAATCAAATTTCTATTTATTTTGCCTTTATTTTTCGTAAGAAGAAAATATTACGTTTCTTACATTGGATATTTTTGCATTTTGTGGAAAAAATATTTTGAATCCTTTTTTAAAATAGGAAAATATTTTTTAATTATACATATTCAATATACTTTCGACTTATGATTTTTTTTTAAGTTTTCAAACAAAAATTATTTTAAATTATTTGTTGTTGGAAAGTCATGTATTCATACGCCTAGGGGCGCCACTTGTCTAGTTTTGTTTTGAATCCGAACCCGAACGCGGCAAGTTACACGGAGCATTTTTCATTCAGGTAGTAATATTCTTACATAATGTCCATTAAATTGATATAGAAAATGCACGAATTAAAAAATATAAACCAGACAAGATAGAATCATTAAGTAATTTTCAGGTTTTAATAATCCACATGTTGTTTCTTGTTACGCCAATTGAATCTCGCAATGTCAATATACAACGAATAAGCTCTGCAATAAAGTTAACCGGAGAATCTTGCAATGGATTAGTAATTAATACAGAATGTGTAACTTTGCAATAATGTTTTTTGCTTGTATTTTTGAAGACTTATGGATTACAGTGTGGAGGCAGGATATATTCAAAATTTTACGAGAATGCCAGTTAAAAATCTGGACTGCATTTTGTTTTGTTGTCAGTAATTTTGGGTGAAATGCAGTTTATTCTCCTTCGCCAAGGAACTTTTTATGTGTATTGTTTGATAAACAAAAAATATATAGAGGTAAAATTGTTTATTTTTTTAATTTTTTCGCTGCTTGAGCAAAGAATAGGTTTGCATTAATCATAATTAAAAACGGAAACTTACTGGCTTGCTTAAAGTATTGTTTTTAAATACAGGGTACAAAATACATGAATTTTCTTAAATACCAGTTTATTTTATTAAAATTTGTCATTTCATGAAAATAAAATTATTGCATATCTGTTATCTTTGAGTTTAAGTGTTAAAACACTTTTCAATGTTTGCATTTTAGCATGTTTTGCAGATAATACATTTTGTGAATTTCACAGAGTTGACTGTATTATACTCTATTATAAGCATTCATTATGATTTCTAGTACATTATTACATTCAAATTACTCTTTTTAAAAATGTAAACAAAAGATGAGCACATATTTGTGCAATGTCTGGTCCCAACAATGGAAATTGTAAAGTACACACACTTGATGGACTTTACAATTTCTATATATTGCTTGTTTTAAACTTAAGTGAAATGTTGGCTAAAACATTTTCAGTTTCATAAATTATTTCAATTTGAAATATTTTAGTAATCGCTACTACTGTTATTCCGTCGACCAATTTCGCCAAATTATACATAATCACATATTTTTTTATTTTAAATAATGAAAAAACAAATAATTAGTAAAATATTAATAAAAAGTCGAAATAAAAATCAATGACATTTTAAATATACAAATTGTATTTAATGTCATTGAATGTGACATTCACAATCATCCATTATTGGAATTTAATCTTATAGTTTGGCGATAATTTTTTGGTCGACGGGATAACCTAGTAGTACCTAGTAATCTATAAAGCTAACAAGTAACATTTATACAACATTTCATTAACTCGATTCTTCTTAAGTAAATTTGAATAAGCGACGGCAAAAATCCATTGCAAGATTCTCTGGTTAACTTTATTGCAGACTTTATTCATTGTATATTAAGACATTGCAAGATTGTATTGGCATAACAAGAAACATCCATGTGGATTATTAAAACCATGAAATATACGTAATGATTCTATCATGTCTGTTCAATGGTTTTCAATTTGTGCATTTTCTTTATCAATTCTATTCTAAATAAATTCTACCTGAATGAAAAATGCTAATAACGCGTTCTGATTAAAAAAAAAACTAGACAAGTGGCGCCTTCTTAATATGGAATATAATATAGAATGTATGAAAACTTATGAATTAGAGGGGGGAGGCAGGGTATATTCAAAATTTTATGAGAATGCCAGGTAAAAATCCTGTATTGTACTTTTTTTTGGTTTGTTGTCAAACTTTTTTCTCATGTCTATGAATAAATTACTCCTTGCACCAACATAAGATTTTGTTGTCAGTGGCACAGCCAAGGGGGTGTTTTTGTGAACTACATCCATGAATCGCTAAAAAAAAAGCAAATTGCATAAAAAATGGGAATTACGTCCACAAATTGCTTAATGTGAATTACGTCCATGAATCATGTAAAAAAGCGAGAATTATATTCATAAATTGTATGAAAAATGCAAATTACGTCTATGAATCGTGTAGTAAAACATAAATTATGTTCATAAATCGCTCAAAAAACACGAATTTTGGCAGCAAAAAGCTGAAACGGAAATTACCTATATAAAACTCATAAAAATAGCGACTTGCATTCATAAATTGCATAAAAAATGTGAATTACGTTCATGAATCACTCAAAAAATGCAAATTACATCCATGAATTGCATAAAAACGTGAATTATGTTCATAAATCACTCAAAAAATGCGAATCACTTCCATGAATTGTGCAAAAAAACACGAATAACGTTCAGAAATTGCAAAAAATGCGAATTACGTCCAAGAATTGGAAAAAAAAAAAGTGAATTACATTCATAAATCCTAAAAAAACACAAATAATGTCAATAAATCGATCAAAAAACGCAAATTTCGTCGATAAAAAGCTCAAAAGATGCATATTATGCCTACGAATCACATAAGTATAGCAAATTATGTCCATAAATCATGTAAAATGTAAATTACATTCATTAATCGCATAAAAATTGCTAAATTATGTCCATGAATCGCTCAAAAAAAGCAAATTGCATAAAAAACATGAATTGGGTCCACAAATCGCTCAAAACTTGAATTACGTCCATGAATTGTTTAAAAAAGTGAGAATTACGTTCAGAAATTGTATGAAAAACAAAAATTATGTCTATGAATCGTGTAGTAAAATGGGAATTATGTTCATAAATTGCTCAAAAAACACGAATTTTGGCAGCAGAAAGCTGAAACGTAAATTAAGTTCATAAATCACTCAAAAAATGCGAATCACTTCCATGAATCGTGCAAAAAAATACTAATAACATTCATAAATTACAAAAAATGCGAATTAGGTCCAGCAATTGGCAAAAAAAGCGAATTACATTCATAAATCCTATAAAAACACAAATAACGTCAATAAATCGATCAAAGAACGCAAATTTCGTAGACAGAAAGCTCAAAAAATGCAAATTACGTCTACGAATTGCATAAATATAGCAAATTACATCCAAAAATCATGTAAAATGTAAATTACATTCATTAATCGCATAAAAATTGTTAATTATGTCCATGAATCGCTCAAAAAAAGCGAATTGCATAAAAAACATGAATTGGGTCCACAAATCGCTCAAAACGTGAATTACGTCCTTGAATTGTTTAAAAAAGTAAGAATTACGTTCAGAAATTGTATGAAAAACACAAATTGTGTCTATGAATCGTGTAGTAAAATGGGAATTATGTTCATAAATTGCTCAAAAAACATGAATTTTGGCAGCAGAAAGCTGAAATGCAAATTACGTCTATAAATCGCATAAAAATAGCAAATAGTGTTTTGCATTCATGAATTGCATAAAAAACGCGAATTACATTCATGAATCGCTCAAAAAACACATTACGTTCATGAATACATGAATTACATTCATAAATCACTCAAAAAATGCGAATCACTTCCATGAATCGTGCAAAAAAACACTAAGGACGTTCATAAATTACAAAAAATGCGAATTACGTCCAAGAATTGGTGAAAAAAAGCAAATTACATTCATAAATCCTATAAAAACACAAATAAGGTCAATAAATCGATCAAAAAACGCAAATTTCGTCGATAGAAAGCTCAAAAGATGCAAATTGTGTCTATGAATCGCATAAGTATAACAAATTATGTCCATAAATCATGTAAAATGTAAGTTACATTCATTAATTGCATAAAAATTGCGAATTATGTCCATGAATCGCTCAAAAAAAGCAAATTGCATAAAAAACATGAATTGGGTCCACAAATTGCTCAAAACATGAATTTCGTCCATGAATTGTTTAAAAAAGTGAGAATTACGTTCAGAAATTGTATGAAAAACACAAATTATGTCTATGAATCGTGTAGTAAAATGGGAATTATGTTCATAAATCGCTCAAAAGACATGAATTTTGGCAGCAGGAAGCTAAAATGCAAATTACGTCTATAAATCGCATAAAAATAGGGAATAGCATTTTGCATTCATGATTTGCATAAAAAACGCGAATTACATTCATGAATCGCTCAAAAAATGCAAATTACGTCCATGAATTGCATAAAAATATGAATTATGTTCATAAATCACTCAAAAAATGCGAATCACTTCCATGAATCATGCAAAAAAACACGAATAACATTCATAAATTGCAAAAAATGCGAATTACGTCCAAGAGTTGTGTAAAAAAAGCAAATTACATTCATAAATCCTATAAAAACACAAATAACGTCAATAAATTGATCAAAAAACACAAATTTCGTCGACAGAAAGCTGAAAAAACGTAAGTTATGGCTATGAATTGCATAAAAATAGCATATTATGTCCATAAATAATGTAAAATGTAAAGTGCATTCATTAATCGCTTAAAAATTGCGAATTATGTTTATAAATTGCTCAAAAATGCAAATTACATTCATAAATCGCATAAAAAACACGAATGATGACCATGAATTGCGCAAAAAATGCGAATTACACCCAACATTAAATTAATTTGCTGAAAGTTTTTGGTTTTATACAAGTCTGCCAACAAGAACCTACAAGTTATCCTGAAACCCATTCTAAACCAACAAAAATTTAATGGAAAGATAAATTTGTCCAAGAAAGACAAAATAATTTCCATTGACATACATTGACCAGAATCGAAAAATTCCTATTGAAATCTATCCTATACACTCCAAAACCAGAAAGAAAAAAATCCCTCCAAGAGTAACTCAATCTATCTGCTGCAAAATAAAATACATTGAAATGCAACTGAACAAGAACCTGAAAATTACATTTGAAATCAAACCAAAACCAGATTCAACCCCCCCCCCCAAAAAAAAAAAAAAAAAAATCCAACCATATCTTGATTTGGGAAAGAAAACTTAATTTCCATAGATACGCGTGGTCAGAAATCTGAAAATTCCAATTAGTCTATGGGTTAGCAAACCTTAATTCGATCTGAAAAAAAAAAAAAAAAAATTCTGACAATACACACTGACAAGCAGAGTTGTATAAAATAGACGCACGCCATGTGCAGAAAATTTTATGAAGAAACAATTTTTATTTACTTATTTCGACAAAGAATTGCGTAAAAAAAAGGGTATCTCAACAAAGAATCATGTAAAAAAACTAGGGATGCACCGAATATTCGGTATCTATTCGGTATTCGGCCATGTTACCGAATATTCGGTTAGGCCGAATATGAAACTATTCGGCCTGCCGAATATTCGGTATGGCCGAATATCAAAGTATTCGGCCGAATCCAATACTTAATAAAACCTTTTCGCTATTTCTACTTTTAACTGTCAATTTTTTAATTTATATTTAAAATAATTAGAAACAAAATCATTTTTAAATAAAATAGAATGTTTTTACATTATTTATTTGCTGTCTGTAAAGTATAACTTAAGAAAATTAACCATGAGAAGGATTAAAATGGTGATTTATTAGGATTCTCCTAAGGAATAAATTATGTGCTGATACAAGTTTCTAAATTTTGTTTAGTAAATAATCTGTTTTTTGCTTTTCCCCAAATAAAAGTCCTTTATAAGAAAAAAAAACCGTTTGAGATAGTAATAGCTATCAAGGCAGACAATTTTTGTTCATGAAACCATAATCAACTTATTGAGTCATAAGTACATTGTATTTCATTTCAGTCTAGGTCATAACTTGTGTGTTTGTTTATTACATTAACATTAAATAAGATAATATATTTTCAACTCCCATGCTTTGATTTCTGTAAAATATGATATGATGGGAAGGGTGGAAAATACCACCATTCATAAGAAAAGAACTATGAGCCAAACATACTTTTATTCAGAATTAAATTGAAAGTATTTGTATTTTATATTGAAAAAAATCTGCCTTGAGTTATTTTAAAAGGACAATTATCAGACTATAAAATTTTTCTTCAACCATTTTTTCATTATTTGATTTTAAAATGCTTGTTTTGATTCGTAGAAAATTTTTTTAACTTTCATAATTGTGCTTCTTAAATAACTCAAGGCAGATTCTTTTCAATACTAAATGTTCTTATAAAAAGCACATGTTTATCAAAATGTAAGTTTCTTTTATTAAATGTTATGTAAAACTGTTTTAAAAAGTAACATTTTAATACCTTTAAATTTTGAAATATAAAAAGTATTTGGAAAGCCGAATATTCGGTATTCGGTTCACCTGTCGGCCGAATATTCGGTATTCGATTCACCTGTCGGCCGAATATTCGGTATTCGGCCAAAATCACTATTCGGTGCATCCCTAAAAAAAAACCCAACATTTCGACAAAATACCACACGAAAAACGTGAATTCCGTGCAAAGACCGCAATAAAAACATTAATTCAATCCATGAATCGCATAAAAAATACGAATTCCATGCATGAATCGCATAAAAATGTGAATTACATGCATGAATCGCATAAAAAATGTGAACTACATCCCTGAATCGCTAAAAAAAAGCAAATTGCATAAAAAATGGGAATTACGTCCAGAAATTGCTTAAAATGTGAATTATGTCCATGAATCATGTAAAAAAGCGAGAATTATATTCATAAATTGTATGAAAAACGCAAATTACGTCTATGAATCGTATAGTAAAACATGAATTATGTTCATAAATCGCTCAAAAAATACGAATTTTGGCGGCAGAAATCTGAAACGGAAATTACCTCTATAAAACGCATAAAAATACCGAATTGGATTCATGAATTGCATAAAAAAATGTGAATTACGTTCATGAATCGCTCAAAAAATGCAAATTACATCCATGAATTGCATAAAAACGTGAATTACGTTTATAAATCACTCAAAATATGCAAAAAAACATGAATAACGTTCATAAATTGCAAAAAATGCGAATTACGTCCAAGAATTGGTAAGAAAAGCGAATTACATTCATAAATCCTATAAAAACACAAATAACGTCAATAAATCGATCAAAAAACACAAATTCCGTCGATAGAAAGCTCAAAAGATGCAAATTATGTCCATTAATCGCATAAGTATAGCAAATTACGTCCATAAATCATGTAAAATGTAAATTACATTCATTAATCGCATAAAAATCTCAAATTATGTCCATGAATCGCTCAAAAAAAGCGAATTGCATAAAAAACGTAAATTGGGTCCACAAATTGCTCAAAACGTGAATTACATCCATGAATTGTTTAAAAAAGTGAGAATTACGTTCAGAAATTGTATGAAAAACACAAATTATGTCTATGAATCGTGTAGGAAATCGGGAATTATGTTCATAAATCGCTCAAAAAACACGAATTTTGGCAGCAGAAAGCTGAAACACAAATTATGTTCATAAATCACTCATAAATTGCGAATCACTTCCATGAATCATGCAAAAAAATACTAATAACATTCATAAATTGCAAAAAATGTGAATTAAGTCCAAGAATTGGTAAGAAAAGCGAATTACATTCATAAATCCTATAAAAACACAAATAACGTCAATAAATTGATCAAAAACACAAATTTCGTCGACAGAAAGCTCAAAAAATGCAAATTATATCTACGAATTGCATAAATATAGCAAATTACATCCATGAATCATGTAAAATGTAAATTACATTCATTAATCGCATAAAAAACACGAATTATGCCCATGAATAGTTTAAAAAACGCGAATTGGGTCCACAAATCGTCAAAACGTTAATTACGTCCATGAATTGTTTAAAAAAGTGAGAATTACGTTCAGAAATTGTATGAGAAACACAAATTATGTCTATGAATCGTGTAGTAAAACGGGAATTATGTTCATAAATTGCTCAAAAAACACGAATTTTGGCAGCAGAAAGCTGAAACGCAAATTACGTATATAAATCGCATAAAAATAGCGAATAGTGTTTTGCATTCATGAATTGCATAAAAAACGCAAATTACATTCATGAATCGCTCAAAAAACACAAATTACGTCCATGAAACGCATAAAAACGTGAATTACATTCATAAATCACTCAAAAAATGCGAATCACTTCCATGAATCGTGCAAAAAAACACTAATAACGTTCATAAATTACAAAAAATGCAAATTACGTCCAAGAATTGGTAAAAAAAAGCAAATTACATTCATAAATCCTATAAAAACATAAATAACGTCAATAAATCGATTAAAAAACGCAAATTTCGTCAACAGAAAGCTGAAAAAACGCAAATTCTGTCTATGAATTGCATAAAAATAGCAAATTACGTCCATAAATCATGTAAAATGTAAATTACATTCATTAATCGCATAAAAATTGCGAATTATGTCCATAAATTGCTCAAAAATGCAAATTAAATTCATAAATCGCATAAAAAACATGAATGATGACCATGAATTGCGCAAAAAATACGAATTACACCCAACATTAAATTAATTTGCAGAAAGTTTTTGGTTTTATACAAGTCTGCCAACAAGAACCTACAAGTTATCCTGAAACCCATTCTAAACCAACAAAAATTTAATGGAAAGATAAATTTGTCCAAGAAAGACAAAATAATTTCCATTGACATACATTGACCAGAATCGAAAAATTCCTATTGAAATCTATCCTATACAATCCAAAACCGGAAAGAAAAAAATCCCTCCAAGAGTAACTCAATCTATCTGCTGCAAAATAAAATACATTGAAATGCAACTGAACAAGAACCTGAAAATTACATTTGAAGTCAAACCGAAAGCAGATTCAACCCCCCCCCCCAAAAAAAAAAAAAAAATTATCCAACCATATCTCGATTTGGGAAAGAAAACTTAATTTCCATATATATGCGTGATCAGAAATCTGGAAATTCCAATTAGTCTATCTTAAACCTAATCTGAACCTGAAAAAGGAAATTCCATACAACCTGAGCCCAGTATCTATACAGGACAAAATATTTTCCATTAAAGCGCAACCTGACCAGAACTTGAAAATTCCATTTGAATTGAACCTGATTGAAACCTGAAAAAAATTTCCATCGAACCTTAACCTAATCCGGAAAAGAGAAAATTATTTCTGCCGATACACACTGACAAGAGTCTGAAAGTTATCATGAAACCTAATCCAAACCCGAAAAGGAAAAAACAATGGAAACACAAGTCTGTCCAAGAAAGACCAAATAATTTCTGTCCACATACACTGACAAGAATTTCAATTGAAATCTATCCCAAACCCAGTTCAAACACTACCCGCCCCCCCCCCCAAAAAAAAAAAAAAATTCCAATTGTAACCCAATTTATCTGCGACAAAATAATATACTTGAAATGCAACTCAAAAAAAAAAATTAATCAAATCGAGATTTTAGAAAAAAAAGAACAATTTATGTCGATATGTATTGACCAGATCATGGAAATTCCAATAGAAGTCTATCTCAAACCCGATCAGAATAACCTGAAACCCAATCTAATACCCCCCCCCCCAAAAAAAAGTAAAATAAAAAAATTAGGAAATAAAAATCTGTTCAAGAAAGACAAAGTAATTTTTGTCCCCATCCACTGACCAGAATTGAAAACTAGTACTTGAAATGCAACTCTGCAAGAACCTGAAAATTCCAATTCAAGTCAAACTGAATCGAGATTCAAACCCGAAAAAAAAACAAAAACAATTATCTAACCAAATCAAGATTTTTAGAAAAAAAAATTATGTAAATACGTACAGACTAGAGCATGGAAATTTTAATAAAATCTTAAACCCGATACAAACTCCTCCCCCTCCCTTACATAACTAACAAGAAGCCTTGATGACCCCACAAAACATAACTAACAAGAACGAAGAGTCATGCATACTGCATCGATTATGATGCATTTTCTGACTCATTCTGAATATTGTAAACTTATTGTCATTCATGTACAATAATTTTACCATTCTGTGCAAAAAAACAAAGCATAATTAACGAGAGTAAAAAATTTTCCTTTAACATGTTTATATACAGTAGACTCCCTCAAATCCGCACAGCTTGGGACCAGAGGTTGTGCGGATTTTAGAATTTTGCGGATTTCTGGTCATTGCTTTGTTTACGTTTTTTAAACAGTAATTTGAGTGCAATTAATAGTGCATTCAGGACTATAATGAATACTTACAATATAATAAAATGTTAAAATAAGTAATAAATTAAAATAATAAAAATTTAGATAATTTTCAAAATGATTAAAATATTAAAAGCAAAGATCAAGTTAATGATCAATAGTGTATGATTAAATATTCATTATAAAAATTAAATATATTTTTCCAAAATTATTCAACAAAACTTGCCTCATAAAAGTACATTACTAATTCACATCAAAATCATAAAATAAGGATTTTTTTTTAAAGTTTAGCCAGGCTTAGTAACCAAAAAATCTTGATTAATGCATAAATATATTTGGTAAGAAAATTGTGATTACCAGTGATATCAGCAATATCTTGATTTTTTTTTTTTTAATTTTTCTTCCTTCATGAAAAAAAAAAAAAAAATGAATAGAGTATTATTGAGAAAATTAAAAATTAAAAAATATATGGAATTGATACAAAATTTAAAAAATCACATTTTGTCCAAATATCCAATCTGAAAGTTTCATTGTTTACATCCATAAAGTATGTGCGGATTTTAGAGAGTTGCGGATTTCTGGTTTGCGGATTTGAGGGAGACTACTGTACTTTCCATTTTATTCTGAATGCTTTAAACCTATCAGTTTCATCTTTGTACAGTAATCTTCCCATCCAAATCTCCCCCCCCCCCTGTTAGTTTATATATGTTTTGTGCAAACAGCAAAAAATAAATAAACTAACAAGAATGAAAAGTTACACATACAGTATAGATTATGAAACACTTTCCAACACATTTTCATTATTGTAAACATATCATTTTAATCCATTTGCAGTAATTTTACCACTCTATATAAAGAACAAATCATAATTAACAAGAAAGAAAAACCTGTGTGCACCATAGATTATTAAACACTTTCCAGCATATTCTGAATATTGTAACGGATATAGTCTTAATCAATCTGCAATATTACCAACCTATACAAAGGTTGAAACATAATTAACAAGAATCATGCACGCAGCATAGATTATGAAATACTTTCCAGCACATTCTGAATATTGTATTCCTGATCATTTTAATCCATCTGCAGTATATGTATCATCATGTGTAAAGAATAAACATAGTTAACTAGAATGAGAAATGATACATACAGCATAGATTATGAAATCCTTTCTTAGAAATACAGTGCTGAATGTACATTACTTTCTTATCTTATACTGACGTACTTTACTACAGAGTTGTTTTTAACGAAATCAAGTAGCACAGCATATATTAATAATAAAATATGAAATATCTTTTTTTAAGTGGGTGGGGAGGGGTAATTAAAGGTGATCAGAAATCATGAAAATGAATTCTTTGCATTAGTCTTTAATTTTTTGTTTTTATCTTTTTATTATTAACCTAAAAAAAGCACTGATATCAGTACAAAAAAACCCTGAACGGGTTAAAAGCTTGTGACGCAGCACTTTATCTTATATATCTAAGAATTTTAAATTTGGGACTTAAAACTAATGATATCAAAATTTATGTGACGCTATGCTATTAATTAATATATACATATATTAAAATTTATTCATTAAGATTTTATCAATTACATCTTTCATAAATTCAAAATATGAATCTTAAAAGATATGATATCAAAATTTAAGTGACGCCTTGACGAGGCTTTAAACAATGTTTTAAAATTCCATTTATTTATTTATTGTCTAAATACATTTTCATATCTAAACAATACTTTTCATTTTCCAATACACTGTTAAATACATCACTTTCACTGAATATATATAATGCACTGAAATTTATTTATTTGAATAAATAGATTTATCTTTTGGGCTACGCTATCCAAAATCAAAAATAACATTTGAATAAATATTTTTTGCGTCATTGTATCCAAAGTAAGTTAAATAGATGCAAATAGATACAATGACGCAAAAAATATGTATTCAAATGTTATTTTTTATTTTGGATAGCGTAGCCCAAAAGATAAATCTATTTATTCAAATAAATAAATTTCAGTGCATTATATATATTCACTGAAAGTGATGTATTTAACAGTGTATTGGAAAATGAAAAGTATTGTTTAGATATGAAAATGTATTTAGACAATAAATAAATAAATGGAATTTTAAAACATTGTTTAAAGCCTCGTCAAGGCGTCACTTAAATTTTGATATCATATCTTTTAAGATTCATATTTTGAATTTATGAAAGATGTAATTGATAAAATCTTAATGAATAAATTTTAATATATGTATATATTAATTAATAGCATAGCGTCACATAAATTTTGATATCATTAGTTTTAAGTCCCAAATTTAAAATTCTTAGATATATAAGATAAAGTGCTGCGTCACAAGCTTTTAACCCGTTCAGGGTTTTTTGTACTGATTGCTTTTACAAGCAACTAAAATTAACGCTTTATCTAAAATTTGCGAGATAAGTTTTGTGATGTGAAGACTACACTGGTGTCCAAAATTTAAGCATAATTGGTAATTAAGTAATTATTTTTAAGTAATGAAAGAAATATGAATCGGAATGTACTGAAACTCCAGGTGTGTAAACAAAATAGTACGCGTCACATATTTTCGTGAAGAGTTTTCCCGAAATCGACCAGGGGACCGTCAACAAATTGAAAAAGAACGAAGATCTTTTGGATAACCCTGTCAAAACTAATGTAGCAAAAGCGTTCAAACTGCACATTATGATTAATTGGCTTATTGTAATGTACTGTGTTAATTTTTACAAGGATAGCATGTATACTCGTAGAGAAATTAAGGTTTTTATAAAAACAGTCCTAAATGTTTCCAAGTTTTTTTGCTTATAATTTGCAGAGTTCTTATTATACAATAATGTCCTTTTCTGAAAATATGATAAACATCATTGTACAAAATACCCTGTCATCAGAATTTAAAAATAATAAAAATTGTTTGAAAAATGAGTATGTTTAGTAAATAATTTTTCATTGCGCATGCGTCAACGATATCAAAATATCATTTGCATATTGTATTAGCTAAATGTATAGAGCAACTTCTGTAAAAATTTCAAAAACATAGCTAGAAAATTCTGAAAATGGGAGCCTATAGAATCAACTCAAAATCCGTTATTCCTAAAGGAAGCAAAAAAATCAGGAGTTTTACCTAAATATAGTTGTACGTGCAATATTCTGTAGGCACTAAACAATGGAATATGGATACAGCCCCTCATCTTTTTGCTTCATTTAGGGAATAAAGGATTTTGATCTCATTCTATCAACGATAATTTTCAGAATTTTTAAGCTATGTTTTTGAGACTTTCACAAAAGTTGTTCTATATATTTAACTAACATAATATGCAAATGAAATTTTAATAGCGTTCACGCATGCGCAGTAAAAAATTATTTAGTAAACCTGCTCATTTGTCATACAATTTTTATTATTTTTTAATTCTGATGACAGGGTATTGTGTACAATGATGTTTGTCATTTTTTCAAAAATGAACACTATTTTATATTAAGAACTCTGCAAATTATAAGCAAAAAACTTAGGACTGTTTTTATAAAAACCTTAATTTCTCTACGAGTATGCATGCTATCCTTGTAAAAATTAACACAGTACATTACAATAAGCCAATTAATCATAATGTGCAGTTTGAACGCTTTTGCTACATTAGTTTTGACAGGGTTATCCAAAAGATCTTCGTTCTTTTTCAATTTGTTGACGGTCCCCTGTTCGATTTCGGGGAAACCTCTTCGCGAAAATATGCGATGCGTACTATTTTGTTTACACACCTGGAGTTTCAGCACATTCCGATTCATATTTCTTTCATTATTTAACCCGGTGGAAGGCGCACGGGGTACCTGAGTCACCCCAGTCTCATAAAAACTTCTATTCTGGAATTCGTATTAGTCCGTCATTATTCATCCCTTCAGTAGCTAACTTTTAAAATGTTTTCTTTCAATAGCACCTGCCATCAGCAGGTGTTTTTCTTTTGTTAGGGAGAAGCAATCATTTCCTGGAAAGCCACCTGCCACTGGGGTAACCTAGCAACCCCGCGCGACCGCATTTTACAGCAATTCCCTCTCATTAGTTTTCTGCTCGCATAGATAGTGGACGCTTGATTTTTTGTTCTTTTCGAAAATGGCAGCTAAACGAAAATTGACGGAATATGAGAAAGAAATGGAGAGATTGAGAGGGCTGCTGGATACTGTTGAAACTTCAGATGAAGAAATAGACTGCTAGTGAAGATGAAATTGATTATGAAATTTATAGTAGTCACGACAGTGACAGTGAATTTGAAGCTGCCAATATAAGCGGTGAATCCGATCAAGAAAATGATATTTACGTAGGAAAAGATAAAACAGTCTGGAAAAAAGATAAACCGAATGCAAAAGTGAGAACTAGCTCGTGCAACATCATTATTCATCTACCTGGACTAAAATCAGTTGCATCAGGTATTACGGAACCTGTTGAAAGTTGGAAACTCTTTTTTGATTCCAACGTTATAAAAAATATCGTGGATTGCACTAATATTTTTATTGATAAAATATCTGCAAATTTCCAACGAAGTCGTGATGCTAGAAATACGGATGAAGTGGAGATGAGAGCGCTATTTGGTCTCTTATATTTATGCGGGCTACACAAATCATCCCATACTAATGCAAAGGATTTGTGGAGCGCCGATGGAACTGGAATTGAATTGCTTCGAAAAACAATGTCTTACAAGCGGTTCACATTTCTTCTCAGATGCTTGAGATTTGATAATATAAAAGACCGTGAAGATCGACGTCAATTAGATAAACTGGCAGCAGTGAGAGATTTTTTCAGTGCATTCAATAAAAAGTGTCAAGAGATATATTCAGTTAGTGAATATGTCACTATAGACGAGAAGTTAGAAAAGTTTCGAGGTCGTTGTGGATTTCGGCAGTACATGCCGAAAAAACCGGCAAGATATGGAATTAAAATATTCGCCTTAGTCGATGCGAGGACATTTTATACATATAATATGGAAATTTATGCCGGACAACAACCAGAAGGTCCGTTCAAAGTCGACAATTCACCATCTGCATTTGTAAAACGACTCTGCACCCCGTTATTTGGATCCGCAAGGAACGTGACAATGGACAACTGGTACACAAGCTATCCATTAGCAAAAGAGCTTCTATCAAAGAAACTAACTATCGTGGGAACTTTGAAGAAAAATAAAGCTGTGATTCCTGTTGAATTTTTAGAAGCAAAAACAAGGGAAGTTTTTTCATCTATATTTGGATTCCAAAAGGACGTAACATTAGTGTCTTATGTTCCGAAGAAATCGAAATGTGTAGTTTTGTTGTCTACTATGCATCATGATAACACGATAGATGAAAACTCTGAGAAAAAGAAGCCGGAAATAATACAATTTTACAATGAAACAAAGGGAGGAGTGGATACTGTTGATGAAATGTCTACACTTTATTCTACTGCGAGGAAAACAAATAGGTGGCCGATGGTTGTTTTCTATTGTGTGTTGAATGTGGCAGCTATAAATGCGCGAGTTGCACTTATGTCCACCAAAAATGCTCCTCTGCAGTACAAAAGTAGGCGAATGTTCTTGAAAACATTGGCATTGTCTCTAGTTAACCAACAAATTATGAAAAGATCAACTATGTCAATGTTGCCCAAGGAATTACGAGAAAAAATTAAATCTGATTTGCCCTCAACAGAAAGTAATGATGATCCTGATAATAACTTGCCAAAGAGAATAAAGCTTGGTAAAGGACGATGTGCAGTTTGTCCTCGAGCTAAGGACAAAAAAACCACAATTAGTTGTATTAAATGTGAACAATTTACTTGCAAGGATCACTCTAATTACGTCTGTGACAAATGTATGTAAAGTCCAATAAAGGTATGTAATTTTTTTTGAAAATAAGTAAGTTTTTTTTTTTTTTTTTTTTTTTTTTTTTTTTTTTTTTTTTTTTTTTAGAATTATTAGTGCAAATATTTATTTAAATATATTCTGAAATTGAAACTTATATCTTAAAAATATATTTTATACATTTTTTATATATGTTTGAATAAATTTACATGCGTAAATTGCATTAAACTTAAGTTTTTCGGTGGGGTTATACAGGAACCCCACGCGACCAATGCTAATGAGTGCGCATGAGTGCGCGCCTTCCACCGGGTTAAAAATAATTACTTAATTACCAATTATGCTTAAATTTTGGACACCAGTGTATATTTTTTATTGGGAAATACTTTGTTTATTACATAAATTTGTAGTGCATTTCATGTACTGTCAAAATGTTGTAGAAGATTTTGGATATCTCCTCCAGATAATTTGTAGTTTGAAATGTACTGCGCAATAATCATACCGGGGTAATAACGCCAATCCTTGGCTTTACAACCCCGGTTGACTCCCAACAGTGGCCGAACTACATCCAAAGGGGGTTTATTTATTAATATGGGGCAGCATAATTATCATTGTTGAAATGGTATGATTAAGATGTGTGTGTATGGGGGGATCCAATTCCCAAAACTAATCTCTCTATTTTTTTTAATACTAATGTAAAAAATAATTTTAAATTCTTATAAATAAGACTATATCAAAATGTTTTCGATATTCTAATTCGAACACCTTCAAAATCAGGTTTCTGTTAAATTTCCTCTGGATTATTAAATTGAGTTCTAAATTAACTGTTCGCTTTCTCAGAGTTCGATTTTTCAAAACTTTACAAATTTTAACCGATGTGACAGAAATTGTAACGTGACTAATGCGAAGCGGTTTGTGAGATCGCAAGAGTGAAAAATGAATAAAAGGCGGGAATAACTCATAGGATTGTATTTTTGTACTAAACTTTTTATACAAGACTATTATACTTATTATTCACCTATATAAAAGTCTCTGGTGATAGTGCTAAAGTTACAAATGAAACAAAATTTCGGTAGTGTTTGTAGTTAAATTGAAAATTACAAGTTAAACTTTAAAAATTAAAAGAAAAACAGTGTTCTGTGAGACCGGTAACATTAGTTAAAGGTCAAAAGGCGATCAATGATTAAAAATCATAAAATACTATTCCTACACTAAACTTTTTGTACAATATTAATTCTAATTAAATTTAAAATATTCAAATATTTCTAACAATAGTATGAGGACTCCAAACGAAAGAGAATTTCAGTTGTAACTATAGTTAAACTGGATAATACAAGTTAAACTCTAATATTTGGAAGGTAGAGGGTAACAGCGTTCAGTGAGATTGCTAACAGCAGTTAAAGGTTAATTTTGTTGCTAATATAGAGATGATGATATATAACTACAAGAATCATGCATAAAAATTGATAAGAGATCTCACTGGGATAATATTTTTTTTATCAAAAATCTTATTTAATTAATTAAAAACTTATTAAAGCATATTTCATATAACGCCGACAATTTAACTTTAGGTTTGGAGAATCCGCATGAGTGTGGAGTTATGGGTTAAAAACTATTTACAAGACTACTATAATATTGTAAACAAAAATATTTATTACATATAACTCTAGTTATTATAAAATTTCACATGATTAAAATATTACATTATAAATGGTTAAAACCGTGCAATGTTTCTTATAATTATATTTAAGTGAGACATTTTTAGCAAAAAGAGGCACAGGGTGTTAAATTCTGTTCTAGCTCCTCCTCACTCCTTTTTCTTTCACTTTCACAAAAAATTGAATATTTTCTATCGCATAGAATGCATATTTGGGAATATAAATACTGATTCAAATAAACACAGTTAAAACCGTGCAATGTTTCTAATAATTCTATTTAAATGATCCTTTTTAAGCAAAAAGTAGTTTAGACTCTAATATTCGTTTGCCTCCCCCCCCCTACAACACCTTTCTTTTTCTTACACTTTCACAAAAAATTGAACATTTTCAATAGCTGTAATAGTACAATACTATAAATGTACAATAAATGTACAATAGCTGCATGTAAATTTGAATAAGTTTAACAGGGTATAACACCTTTAAAATTCATTTGAAACCATTTTTTCCCATTGGCCGTAATGTATCGGAAAAACTGTGACTATCCCTGTAAATGAAAAAATCATACTAAGAAACTTCATTTTCAATAGGGTTCGTACTAGGGTAAACATCAATAACATATAAAAATTTGTGGGATCCAAGCAATCAATAGCAATCCGAGTATATTTACGGGAGTTAGAGCGCGGACAGACGGTCAGACAAACCAAATGCATAAACACTTTTCAACTTTGTTGGAAACGTTCAAATTTGTTAAAAACACTTTCCAACAGACAAGAAAAAGAAAATAAATAAAAGAAAATAGAAGAGAAATTTGCGTTGCGTAACTTGTTAAAAAAAGCTGCCCTATTAATATTAAATTTTTATAGATCTTTTAAGATAAGGCGCCAAACTAAGAGGTAAAGTGCTGCAACTTTTAAATTGATATATAAAACTGATTTAAATATGATTGGCGGGGGGGGGGGCTTCGCTACAAATAAGAAATGACATCAGAAATAGAATGTAGAAGGTTGTGAAACATTTCAGATGATTATTCCCCCGGAAGTACACATATAAAACCACTTATATTAATTTAAATTAAACAAAATATTACGTAAGAAAGAAAAGCTTGCTGGAGAAGCTTTGAAAAATAAGGAATTAAAATAATTTTAGAATGCGAATTTTAATAATAAATGAATAAAGATAAACAAAATAGTTCTTGAATTAAATTAAATGAAATATGACAGTAATTGTAAGTAACCACAACACTCTTCGAGAAAATTCCTAAGTTTTCTGCGCCTGATCAACGAAATTTTTAATTTTTCCATACCTAATCAACCTAATTTACACTTTTCACGAAACCAATCGACAAAATTTGCAATTTTTATCCAGCTGATCGAGAAAATTTACAATTTTTCCGCACCTAATCAACAAAATTCGCGATTCTTACGAAATCTATCGAGAAAATTCATGATTTTTTCGTACCTGATCAACAAAATTCAAGATTTTTACGAAGCCGATCGACGAAATTCGCGATTTTTAAAAACCGATTGACAAAATTCGGGATTTTAGCAAAGTAGATCCACGAAATTTTCGATTTTTCCGCCCCTGATCCATGAAATTATCAATTTTTTCGCAACTCATCAAGAAAATTCGCGATTTATTACTAAGTCGATCGACGAAATTCCTGATTTTTACGAAGCCGATCCACAAAATGCGTGATTTTTATGAAGCCAATGGACGAAATTCGTGAATTTTACAAAACTGATCGACAAAATTCGCAATTTTTTCGCGCCTGATCAACAAAGTTTGCACTTTTTATGAAGCCAACCGACAAAATTCGCAATTTTTATAAAGCTCATCGTTGAAACTCATGATTTTTACAAAGCCGATCGAGAAATTGCACGATCTTCCCGTGCTTAATCAGTAAAATTCGCTATTTTTATGAAACCGATCGCAAAAATTTGCGAATTTTACGAAGCCCATAGCTGAAATTTGTTATTTTTTCGTGCATGATCAATACAATTTGCCATTTTTCTTCGCCAGATCGACGAAATTCACGATTTTATTTAAGCCTGATCTACAAAATTTGCGTAGTTAGATCTGCAAAATTTTTGTCTCCGCGTGCGAAAGACAAAATTTGCTATATTCTCGTGTCCGACCAACGAAATTTGCGATTTTTCGGAACCTAATCTATAAAACTTGCGATTTATCCATGTAAGATTGACAAAATTTGCGTTTTTTCGTCTTTAATTGACGAAATACGCATTTTTCCGCGCCCAATCAACGAAATTCACAATTTTAAACTAATTTTGACGAAATCTGCATTTTTGTACAAGGCAATATGAAATTTGCTATATTTTTCTCTTGATAAATTGATATAACTCGCGATTGTTTCGCAGCCAGCCAATGAAATTTTCAATTTTTTTGCGCATCATCACGATATTGTCACGTCTTGTCAACAAAATCGTTTATTTTTTTTTGTCCATGATTGACAAAATCAGCTATTATTTCGTTTTCGATCAACATTTTTTTTCTATAAGCGATAAACCGAGGAAACACGGGATTCTACCGTACCTGAATTTAATTTGAAACTATTTCGTGCATCGTCAACAAAACTGACGATTTTTGTTTCTTAATCAACATGATGCTTTGATGTGTTGATCGAAATTTGCAATTTTTTGCGTTCGACCGACAAAATTAACGAATTTTCCGAGCCTCATCGACAAAATTCACTATTTTCCGTACTTGATCGATGAAATTCACCCGTCTTTCGTGTTCGATCAATGAAATTTACGATTCTTACGTGTACTGACAAAATTTTATATTTTCTGCGATAAATTAACGAAGTTTACTATGTTTTTCCAGAGATCTATACACAAAAATTTCAATTTTTTACAGTTGTAAATTGACGAAATTCGCGGGCCACATGTTAACAGGCCTTTTGGTCCCGCAGGCCACAGGTTGTGCATTCCTACATGCTAGGAGAAATATTTAAGGAAATAGCCAATTGTTTCGATATTTATGAATAACTTTGTATGCAAATTCCGATGTATACTTTTTGTGTGTTTTTGGTATTTAATGTAGATGTGTCAGTTAATCTCTACCCTCTGCTTTAAAATAATTATGTGTGTAGCTAGCAAATAAGGTAGCCTTCTTTTGCAAACATGAATTGTATATCCTTCGTATTGATATTTGAATTTAAAAATTAATTAAAAAATCACTTCCTATTTTTTTAAAAAGTTTTTTCTTCACAAAAAGGTTACATATAATTGTTTAATCGACACTTTTTTTCGTCATTATAACTAAGTCGTGCCATGAGTCGAATTGCGTATAGAATATCAGAACAGCCGATTACATGAGCTAAACGACAACTTGCGAATCTAATGAAGAAAAGAGGTAAAATTTTCCTTCCTTCTATTTCTGTTTGAGTGTGAAAATATTTATGTTTAAAGGAGGTCTTTCTAAAAGAAATATACATTCTTACATAATGATGTAAAATGAAAGTATAATTGCTGGATACTGTATGTTTGTAAAACATTACTGTACTACTCAAAGGGTATTATAATATATTGCTTTAAATATTCTCAGTTTTATATTAGATCTCATACTTAGAAATTCATGTTTTTTTCTTCTGAAAAACTAGCAAAATTTTTTACTATATTTAGAAAAATACAGCAATTAATTTAAAATGTCCAAATATGTTCCGAAAACATTTTTTGAAGGCGCATTCTGAGGCGCATAAATACTAAATGAACGCTATTTAATTATACCTATTTATCAAAAAAAAAAATCAGATTCACATAAGTTTATTCTATATTGCTGAAACGCGCCTAATTCACAAACAAAAAAGCCCAATCTATTTTTTATATTCTCAAACTATTTACAAATATACTTTGTTTTGAATTTTCACTTATTATGGATATTTTAGTATTGAGCATTGATCTGTATCAAGTATACAAGATCAATCATCTAGAAATATTTCTTTTTCCATTTTCCTTTGTTTTAAAATCTATAAATCACAAAATTTTAAAGAATACTCTCAAACTCTATAAAGATGCAGAATTTATTTTACAGACTTGTGATTTTTCAAAAATGTTTATATCCAATACTCACATCGAATAAAAAAGCTAATGAAAAATTCGAAATGATTGAAAAATGCTGCGCATTTCTTTCAATAGTTTAGTAAATTCACTTTTATGAGTATTTCTTACGCAATAATTTATTTCAGCTATTCCTGTATGCATGAGATTTAAAAGTTATTTTTTTTCTTTCTGTTAATTAAAATAAAATTACCACAATAAATCCAGCGAATATTGATTCATATTTTTTTAATTTCATTTAAAAATTTGGCTAAATGTGACCATATGCTATAACTTTAAACAGTGGCTATGTGAGGAGGTTTGACCTTATCCGTTTAAGAAATTGTTCACCATATAGTCAAAACACACTTATTTAAGTGTTTTGGAGATATTTTTGTTATACACTGTACATAATGAAGGGGTAACTCCTTTAGAGTCAGTAAAATATATTATTTTTACCTAATTTTGATTCCGCTTTGCACCAGAAATTTTTAATGAAGTTTTACTCTTATAACATTAGTGAAAAAGAGAAAAAATATTGCTTTCCCTTATTTTAAAATAATTTGTTTCCGAATTACTGAATAGAATTCCAGATTACAAAAATACAATTGCTTTCCTCTCAAAGGGATAATGATTATAAAAATTTCTAAAAAATAACATAAAATTATTTTGCAAAACAACAGAAAAAGGTGGTGATACAAAGGACAACGTTTAACATTAAATAAATGCTGATGTGCAAAATTTCTATACAAATAAGAAAATATTTAATGAAATATAAAATGGGAAATTGCTAAAAACTTTTATTTCGTTTAAATAATATTTATAGTAGTTAAATAGAAAGAATGGAAAAGACTAGAAAAGAGGAAAGCAGCAGACTTAAGAAATTTAAAGAAAATGCCTTATCAAAAAAGTCATCTAAACTAAGACATCATATATGTAGACAAAAATCACGAAGATGGAAAAGAGTAGACAAAATCAAAATATCTGCAACTAGTGTTACCTAGTCAAGTGTCACAAAAATAGATTTAGAAATTAGATTTTTTTTTCTGTGCCTTGAATACAGTTTCAGCAGCATTGTTTACACGCAAAAATTTCCCAAATAATTCTCTATAGTAATTAAACCATGTAACCCCATACAGTTATCTCACCTTTTGTTAGCCTGATTTTATTTTCCTTATTAAATATAACAATATAAAGCAAAGTGTATCAGGACTCTAATATGTGTGAGGTCTTGTTCCGAAATTTTCTCATGCATAACATCAATCCTTTCTTAAATTTCATATGCATTATACTTGTTTCGCAATTGTGTTTTGATAAGCGATTGTATAACAAAAAATATACATATAATATTATTCTAGGCTAGTTTTATATAAAAAAAAACCTTTCTTTAAAAAATGGGTCACTCCTCCTCCGTCTCTTCTGTTCTGATAATTTATAAAAGAACCTCTGAAATAACCACATATGTTAATTTCCACAAGGTGAATTTAGTATTTTTTTTTTCTAAATTCGCTTCCTCGATTAAGCTTTCAACGTACAATCATCAGTGCCTGATGACGGTAAGCTGAATGCTACCAAAACTAGTCTAGTTATTAGACAAATTAATAATTTTTTGTGAAATAGAGGTTGTATTTCATTTCTACCTATATTGTATTGCTTCAGATATTCTTTTAATTTTGAAACATCATTGACAATTTCCCTTGCTTTGCCTATATATTTTTTCTTAAAAAAATGTATAAATTTTCATAATGGATATTTTGTTACACTAAAAGTAGTTTGATATGGTATTCATGCACTGTAAGTATTTATTCGTGGTTAAACTTGAAAAGGTTATTTAGATAACTAATGTACCAAAAGCTTTCGAAATAAGGCTTCTATTGTATCAAAATCTCAGATTTCATATTAAATTGTCTATGAAAAATGTGTTAAATAACTATGTCACTCACCAGCAAGAAAAATGACATATTTTGCAAAACTTGATTTTGCGTTTTAAGTCATTCTTGCTATACAAAAATTTTCATAAGTGAAAGTATAAGAAAAATATTTAATACATTATTTTTTTATTACGTTTACTCCCATAAATATACTCGTAATTTTATCCAATTGATACAGCTTATTTAGGTCCACTAAAGAATATTTAATATTGCATAAAAATTATGTACGATTAATGTTTCACTTAATGTACGATTAATGTACAATTAATGTTTTATTAATTCACAGAGGCACATAAATAATTCGATTAGATTATGGTATATAGAGAAAAATCATTTGCAGAGTATTTTAATGAGATTAGGCTATTTCAAATGTATTAAAACTGATATAAATCCCCAAATTTCACTACGATCACGTTAAAAAATACCATTTTTAGCAATTTTATTCATTTACAAAGGCACACAAAAGAAATCAGTTATAGTATAATTTTTATATAATAATTGTTGTCGAATACATTTTAAAATTCGGTATGAAATTTTAAATTTAATTGGTCTTTTGCATATTACTCGTGAGATATAAATTCTAAACCTCATATACACGGCTACACAAAAGTGTTCGCATACCATTCTTCTTATTAAAGGAAATGACTGAAGATGAATTTTAAACTGAAGACTATGTATTATTGCTTAGTTGAATTTAATTTTGGAATGCATGCTTTAACAGATACAGATCTCTATATCATATACAGAGCTGCGAAAAGTGCGGATAATTTTCCGATTGTAGATATGAACAGCTGAAATGAGTTATACATTTCCATATAAAAAGATATGCCTTAGTTTAGGTGATAGAATGTTTGCAGAAATCATAAAAATGTCTGGATAGTAGCGCCAATTGTTGAGCGATTTACTCCAAAAACTAAAGAATACTGATTTATATCAGGGATTAACTGAATATGAAATTTGATGAAAATTCGTGCATTAGTTCCTGAGACAGAGCTATTGTAATAATCATGAATAAGGCCGCATAGCAGCGTCACTTATGAATTGATTTACTCTAAAAAATATAATTAGTCTTATATTCTAACAAACGAAACCTAAAACTAACGAAATCTAAACTTTTATGAAGATCCGTTCATCCTTGAAATATATCTATTGAGAAAATCGTGAAAAGGGCAGCATTGCAGCTAATCAACTTCAGTTTACATCAGTTCTAGCTAAGTCTAAAATTATTTGAAACTGCTTGCATAAGATCTTGTGATAGAGTGACCACAAAATTTCTGTCATATATCGAGCGACAGACAGTCTCACAAACAGACATTTTGTAAGGAATATGTTTATAGGATTCTCTGACCCCAAAAATATGTAAAATCGTCAAAAACTGGAATTCGAAAATTTTCACGAATTTAATACTTTTTTCTGGTAAAGATAGAAGAAAGTACAAAATCAGGGACTGCTTTATTTTCAAACTTATAAATATGAGTTTCAGACTTGTAGCATGTCTCTTATAATATCCTAATAAAAAATCATAATGCTGCGTACAAAAAAATATTAAATATCAAAAATCGTTATAGTTTCACTTATTGAACTTTTAATTCAATTTAATCTAGAAATTATTTAATTCTTCTTTAATTTTATCTTATATAGTATTATAAAATATTCATAGTAAAGTTTTACCTATTTTTCACTAATTTTTTAAATGTATGTCAAAGAATGACATATAAATATGCTATAACGTCTGCAAAAAAATTGGTAGAACTTTACTATTATGAATTAATAACGTTATTTAATGTTATTTAGCGTGCATTAAACTGTAATTTAATGAGGTTAAGAATACAAAATTTAAGAGTATTGTGTTGAAATTATCGACCCTTTATATCCTGAATTTTGAATACAAAACTTGCTTCACCTGAATAATAATTTACGTTAGCGTCTATGTTATCCAGATAAACAATCCTTGGTATTGCCATAGTGGGAATTCCACATGGATTGCTAATTCTTGTTAATGACAAAGAGAAAGTGAATTTAAATCCTAACCAATAATCAGCAAACATTAAACTGAAATTACAAATGCGTTCAAAGATTGCAAAATTACTTGCCTTCTCCGAAAAACTTACTCTTGAAAACGTACCCTTAAAAATGCTCAATATTTGGAAGCACAACTGGTGGAATATCAAAACTAAAATTGATAGAATGAATGCGAACGCACTGCATTCTGTTGAATAAATTTTAAAATCTATTGTTTGAGAACTTTCTCACTAGAGTGCGACTTCTCCTTTAGAAAAATCGTACCCTATTAGGAGACTATACCATAAATGAGCACATTACCCCATACTTCTTCTAGGTTTTTTTATTTCATTTTTAATAAATTACAAAATGTAGCAATCCCTTTAAAAATCGCATAGGATGTAGGCAGAATAACAATAAAAGATTTTTTTATCCGGTTTTCAACATTTTAGAAATATCGTACTTTCATATTTATGTGTTTTTCAAAAATATCTTTTTTTCAATTAACACTTATAAATGCATTTAAAATTTATAAATTACAGTCTTTGCTGAATCTGACCTTACAGTATACAAAATTAATGCTTGAGTACTGCATTTAACATCCATATAATTACTCCTACCTTCTGCTCATTATGGTAAATTTTTGTAAATACGGTATAATATTCAGATAGCATCTATAATTCTCGGTGCAACTGAAAGAGGAATATTTCTGCGAAATTCGAATCACAAATATTTAACAGATTAAAATATTTTCCAGATCGTGACTGAATTTTAGATACTCATGATATTTACAGCCACGCCAACAGAAGTAATTTCCATTAAAATATGCCTTAGAAAGCAATATATTTATTTCATCAGGGCTTCCATTTGTTTGTTGGTAGTTTTGATGCAAATTCGTAATTCGATACCAAATATATATTTTCTGCTGAATTTTCATAAGTTAGTAATTATATTTCATCAGGTCTATAATAAATGTATTAATTATTTACGATAATGTTGAATTTTATTTTTATTTAACACATCCAATTAGATCAATCGATAGCGAAAAAAAGCATTTATAATAACATTTTTTTTTTATTTCTTGTATTATGTAATTTTCAATCTTGTAGCATAGAATAATTAAAACTCTCTTATGTCTCAAAATATTTTCATCTTTTAAAGAATTATGGTATTTGGTATTATATGTGACGGCCGATTACCTGCAGTAGGGATATGAACACTAGAGGAAATACCCTCCATAGGGGGTCCTTCTAAAGGAACCTAACCAGTATTTATGCAAGGATTGAAGAATGATTGTAATAATAATTTACTAGCATTGAGAGGAGATAGGGCACACTACAGCAGTAATTTTTTATAAAAGAATTTTGGTTTCACATTCCATTTAAGTCAAAAATACAAGCTGTCTGAGTTAAATTCCTATTCTATTTCTAGCGTTGGCAATTAAATTTCAACGAAAATTAGCTGATGAAATAAATGACTTCAGTATCAAATGCTTCTGTTTTTATTATATTAGATTTTGAAAACAAACCAAAACAAAAAATGAATATTTCCTTTTCTAATTAAGGTAGAAACATATGATTTATGCGTCATTTTAAGCATTTAAAAAAAGTTTTTAATGCCGAATTTGTTTTAGAAAATTTGAAGATTTATTTTGTCCCGGACCCCTTTAACTTGAAAAATACTTTTTATTAAAAACTTAAAATTTAAAGAACAAACGTAAAGAAAATTCTTGTTGTATTGTTAGTTTTGCATCAGAACTCAACTTAAATTAGTTCACTTTGCCAATGCATTGCATTTATTAAACAAAATGTCCAGAATGCAAGCAGTCCCTTTCATTGAATGAAAAGGTGACCACCCTACTAAAAATAATCTTAAGATTAGCTGAAGAAATCGCCACTTTCTACAGATATTCTACAGAAATTTGAAGGAAATTTGCAGACTTAGCTTTATCTTTAAAATATTTGCAGAATTTTTTAAGATATTCTTACAAATATCTGCATAATGGGCCAAATACCTTCGGATTTCCCACAGATTTTGGGCCAAAAAGCTATAGATTTTCTTCAGATTTTTTTTAGTGGGCAGGCTCCCTCCAGGGCGCTTGAACATTTTTAGTCGTGTATGTTTTACCTCCTATTTCCTTACCTTTTCAGTGCATGATTTTAAAATTGAGTTTTGAACTCTTTTTCCAGGACCAACACCGTCATATTTTTATTGGAATTTTAAGGCATTTTTTTAAAAACATTCATATTCCATGCTTAATATTTGACTAATTGTAGCTTTAATCCATTGAGTACTAAAATATTTTAAAATGTTTCCATATTAAAGCTCTCTTTTAAATTATCAGTTGTCTCCTTTTGGGACCCTCATTATAACTTCCTTAAAAATGGTAAAATTAACTAGCTTTTTTTCTAACAACTTCTTAAGTCCATCTATTACATGATCGATAAAAAAATTTAGACTTCCTCTATCACTAATTTTGAATTAAACTCGCTTTCTTAGCACCCCTGGCGCAGCTTTTTAAAAAATCATTCGAACTGCAAGCAATTTTCTTAAATGTCGTTCCATCGCCCGACGATTGTTTTAAAAACTTCGAAAAAATCTCTTTGCCCAATTATACGCCAGTTAAGTCTCTGACACCTTGGGGATACCTGGCCTTTTGAAGTTTTTGCACTATAAAATATTAGCTATTTGACCCTATTAATCCTATATTCATTTTAATATTATTTTTTCATTTAGTTATTTTTATGTTTCTACATTCCAGGTAAAAGCCTGGGGCAGCCTAGAATCAGAAAGGGCTCGATCCGATGCCTTTTGAATTTTTTGTGCGGCATGATTTTTTCTTCTTGTGTAAATTTTCTGTTAGTAATTTATATGTTTGTGTTACTTGTTTCTCTTGCCGTTCTCTAACATTTTTTGATTACTACCATCGCAATGAAATTTTAAAGATCTATTTATAACTAGCATATAATATTAACCGTCCTAAAAATGGTCTTTGTATCGTGCAAAATTTTTTAATTGAATTAAGATAGAAATAAATAATTAAGTATATATTGTTACAAATTTTGTAAATAGTTAGTGTTTGTACTGTAAAATGATGTAAATAATCTTATTAAGCTCCATTTCTTTACTAATATTAGTTTTTGTTACATTGTCTCTGTTATCAAGCAAACTTGTCTATTATTTTCAGTGTATGTCTACGGCAGATTAACGAAATATTAGAGATATCGCCAAGTTGGCGTCACTTTTGGCGACTAATTTTGGTCGCAAAATTTGGCGATATATCGCCAAGTTGGCGACAAACTTGGCGATTGTTGGCGATGGTAACCCTTCCCTATTTATGGTAATCCCCCCTTAGGTCTACTGATACATTGAATGTTGTTCCGTGGTTTTCCAGTTTTTTTTCTAGAAGTTTGCAGAAGTTTCCACCGCATGCGGCGAGACTATATATAAGGAGAGCGATACGAGCTGTTGTTGTTATTATTTACCAGTCAGGCATTGAGTGAGCTACTAGAGATTGTCCAAGCAAGTTTGCTTGATGCATTGAGTTTTATCTACGTTGTTTTGAATGTGATATAGTGTTGAGACATTGTATAAAGAGTCTCTGCGACCTATATTTGTACTTGTTCGATAGATTTGAACAGTTATTTTGGAATACCAAGTACTATTTGTGAGTTTCGAAGACTCTGTTGTTCTGAAGATCTGTAAATAAATTATTTTCTACTTTTCTAAGAGAAAAGAGTTTGAAGTTGTCTAACCATAAGATCGAAAGAACCCTATATACGCTGCAACAATATTTTCTTGAATGCTAAATTTCATAGGACATTTAATTAGAGAACGTTGCCACACTGTAAAAAAAAATTCAAGAGGTTACTAAAAATTTTTTAGTAAATTTGTATTCCACAGAATTTTTTAGTAACCATTACAAACTTTTTTTTTGCAAGTGAAACAAGCATTTCTTTTGTAAACTGAACAAAAGAATATTTTGTATAACTAACTTAAAATTTTTTAGTATGAGCCACCAAGCAAATTTTAGTAATAGCTCCAAAATTATTTTTAATAACAATTACGTGCGTCGGAAGGGCAGGAGCTTCCTTCGAGCTGCATCCAGACTTCTGAAGCGATAGATTTTCGGCAAAAACGCAATAGATGGCAGCACCAAACATTGCGACCAGCTCCAACAGAAAATGCTAAACCCCTTTATTATAGAGTACTTACACTACATACATTCGGAGCGTACTTGGTGCTGTCCAGTATTGAACCCAGGGCCTTTTAGTCTGGAGTCCGTTACTATAACCACTATGCTATCGAGGCCACGGCAAGTGTGTTTTAGTAATAGCTATTAAAAATATAAAACTATTAACTCTATTCGTTGCTAACTTTTTTCTAGTAATTCTTACAGATTTTCTAGTAACTGACTAAGATTACTAAACATTTTTTAGTAATTACAAGGATTACTAAAGTTTTTTTAGTAGATCGACCCTTTTTTTTACAGTGCAGGCATAAGATGTGGATTTGGGCGAGAGTGGTATCAAAAGAAAGATTTCGTCATATACGTTAAAAAGTGCAATGGAACTACCCGTCCGAATCCAATCGTTTCCGAGATTTCAGCACTTAAATTGTGAATGAAAAATAAATAAATTGACTGAAAGTTGCATAAAGATCTTGAACTTTTCATAATTTTATTTAAAAGCACAAGAAGAAGCATCATAACTTTGATGTCAAAACGTAAAATCTGTTAAAAATTAAAAACTTGATAACAAACATAATTGTAGAAACTTCGTTATGTTGAACCACACATTTCCATAAGAATAACAGAGCTATTATGCATCCAAGATAACCGCCAGCCTATGAAAAACATTCTATTTTCGCACTTCATATACATGAAGTTTATCCATTACGTCACACCATACATTTGACGAAAAAATTACATGCAACAATGTGCTGGAAATAACAAAAACAGATGGAAAAACTCTCTGAATGCAGCTTTACTTGAAAACTTCGTAGAATGTGAAGTGGCTGTTTAAAAGAGGAAAAATAACAGGCAATTTGAGGGTGTAAAGTATTTTACTCAAAGCACGGGAAAAGTATTGGCAGTAGGATTAAAAAAATGCAAAAGAGCTTTTAACTTGCGAACAATTTATAAACTTACCTGCCAACTTATTTATTTATAAATTCACACTTCAAATGCTGATATCTCGAAAATGGTTGGATTCGAACGGGTAGTTACATTGCACTTTTTAACGTACGTCTAGAGCTTTCTTTTGATTCTACAGTCGTCCAAATCCACAACTTACACCTGGGTACGTTGCCTCGTAAGTGCTGCTCTAAAACAAGATATTTTAGTGATTTTATAACAATTTTAAGGTATTGTCTCTTTTTTTTAATTTAATTTTTTCATTTAGCTATTGTTTGAAAAATTGAAATTGTAGCACTTCAATGAATGTATTAAATTTGTTAAATGAACTTCATCATATAAACGACATAATGGACTGCTATGGCGAGGACACCGAATAAGTAGTATATAATAGAAAATAAATTTCAATATTGTCAATTTTCAAATCTGTTTTTTTAAATTTAATTTCTGATCCAGAAAAAAAAATACGTCACTTTATTGTACTTTAAGAAAAATAATTAACTTTAAAATATAAGAATACGCGTTTTCCTTTATATGAGAAAAAGACAAATTGATTTTTAATTAAACCTCATCTTCCCCCTTTATCCACAACAACCATATAATTCAGTTTGCATCATTTGGATTTATTAAGGAAACTTTTAACAAACCTTAATTCTTACAAATGATTGATATTTATTTCAACTAGTAATTTCTCGTATTATCTGTATAGTAGATGCAAAATGGTACATATCTATAGCAATGTGTTATAATATATATGCATTTTTGAATTGTCAATGCTTAAAAATAAATAGAACAAGTCCGAAATTGCACGTCAAACGTGGAAAATGAGGTGCTTTCATACTGCAATTAAGTTTGTAAATATTCAGTGCTTGATGCATTAGCTGTTAAAGTCTTAAGCAATAATGCATAAATATAAAATTTGAAACGATTATGTATGTTCAATCCTTAATACGAAAATAATAGGGCTTCATCATAAATAGGATGCATTCAACATGGCAAAACTAGAATCATTACCTATAATGAGATATCGTAAAAATGCGTAACTCATTCGAAAACCACTTTTAACCTACTTTCATCCATACTCTGTAACTCTCACAGATTCTGTTGTATTACCCTGTATGTGATCTACAGCATTTATACACATAACGTAATATGCAAAAATGTAGTTTAACTTAAAAACTAATATCATAACTAAAAATGAACTTCCAGAAAAAATATGTGACATATGGTATTTCTGATACAGTATAGTATTCGAAATCTTTTGTAGGCCCCTGAAAATACCATTAGCACTCTCTATTATACAGGAAATTACTTTTAATAAACTCAGCAACGTATAACAAATTCATTACATATGAAATAATTTAACATGATCGAAATACACAAAAACAATATTTTCCCATGTATTATTAAGTAACGGAATTCTTTTGTGTTGCTTTGTAAATGACCAATAATCATTTTTGCTCCAAATACTTTACAGAAAGTATATTTTATTACAGTTCAATAAATGCGTATTAATTTCATTCTGTTTGAAAGGTTGTAACCCATTAAAATGAACTTGAAACATTTTTTCCCATTGACGGTAATGTAACAGAATACTTTTGATTGTCCCTGTAATCAAACTATACATACTGCTTCGAAACTTTTTGAAATGACAAGAAAAAATCATGCAAAAATTATATATTTAAAATTCCAAATGATTCGGCCGGGTAGTTTTTGCTCTCTTATATGCTGACAGATGGACATACGGACGGACTGAACGACTGCTATAGATGCTACGTATTGACATAAATAAGAACGCATCTAAAAAGACAGATGGTAGTTTTTTTAAATATGTATTGTTAGTTTCTGTTGACTAGATTTTCTTGTAAAATATTTTCAAGCTTGTAATAAAAAAAAAGAATGCGTTGAAAGATAAGGCAAAAAAAAAGGAAAGCGAATCACTAACATTCCGGAATAATGATATTTATTACCAGATCGCTCGAAAGTTGAGGTGCTTACGTCGAAGACTTTCAACCGTAAAAGCCTTGCTCCGTATTAGTTTACAGTTCACTGATATCGCATTCTTTACGCAGATTCATGTAATAGCTATAGAAAGACAATAAAAAATAATGGTATAGAAGGACAATAAACATAACGGAATTTTAATCTGATGCAGGTATTTTTTTTATTGGTGCATCAAAAAAGTAAAAAATAAATACAGTTATATAAAGTAAGAGAAACATAAAAAGCTTGTTTTATACTAAGGACAATGAATATAGTAACTGCATTTTTCCAACAAAAACATTTTTCCAACAACGAATTTTAAAGGAATTTCATTTTTTCATAGAATAAAATGAAATATATGAATAAACAATTTAATAAATACTTAATTCTTTAAAAATCCATTTTTGGCACTTGTTGAGCATGCCCTGTAATGTGAGATAATTCTTTCTTGTCACCCAGAAAGTGGTCTATACAATTTATAAATAACCACCTAATACATTTCATATGAAATATATTTTTAAATTCATACTACAGCGGAAAATTCACTTCCAGGAATTGTTGATATGTTAATTCTATAGCTGATTTCTTTCATATGTTTCTCTAAAACAACGATAAATTCTAAGCAACACACTATAATATATCACAATAACAATATAACTGAATTGCCATCCTTCAGATTTATTAAGGAAACCTTTTATAAGAATAATTTTTTAAACATTGCAATTCTTACAAATTATTGATGTTAAATTCAACTAGTAGTTCATCATATTATCGATATAGTAGATGTAAAATGGTACAAATCTACACCAAACTATTAATACATAGATAAATTTTTAAACCATTAATGCTTAAAAACAAATAAAAAAAAACAGATTAAATATTTTTTTTAATGTACTTTGTTATCTTTTATCTGACTCGCTTTGCTAAAAAAGAATTTGAATGTTGCAATAAAAAAAAGTCCTTCCGGCAATGCCGGGAGGAAGAGGTAGCTTTCATATACTTATATATTTATTTATTTATTTTAAGGTAAGTTACATTGTTCAAAAACACTAAGCTCAAATTAGTGGAAATAATCTTATAAAATTAGTGATTTTATAAGATTGAAACTAGTTTTTGTCAAGACTGAATATTAATAGGAATTTTTAGAAATTAGTCATCTTTTATTCAACCTGGTTTTATTTTAAGCGATTTAGAGAGTCACCAAATTTTACGATATCATAAAGTGTATGCCATTTTAAACATTGTGGATCGTTCAGATCAGACCGTTTCAAAATGTCAGCCATAAGCAAAATTCAAAGTGCTATAACTCAGTCATTTTATAAGATATAGACAAAATAAAAAGAGTGTTCTGGAATCGCTGTTTAAAGTTCTAACACGAAAAATAAAAATATTTTTCAATTTTTAATTTTTTCGCATTTAATTTTAAATTTTAAATTTTTAAAAAAATTTAAAATGGCCACCATTTTGAAACAAAATGGTGGATGATGCTGACCAACGAACTCGGTCGAGACATTTGTATGTACTATGTACATGCCAAGTTTCATTGAAATCGGTTGATAAATACACGTGTTATCACGTGACAAAAATCAGATCGTTTCAAAATGTCAGGCAAAAGAAAAATTCAAAGTGCTATAACTCAATCATTTTGTAAGATATAGACAAAATAAAAAGTGTTCTGCAATCGTCATTTTATGTTCTAACACGTAAAAGAAAAATATTTTTCAAATTTTGATTTTTTCGCATTTAATTTTAAATTTTTAAATTTTTAAAAAATTTAAAATGGCCACCATTTTCAAACAAAATGGCGGATGATGCTGGCCAACGAACTCGGTCGAGACATTTGTATGTGCTATGTACATACCAAGTTTCATTGAAATCGGTTTATAAGTACGCGTGTTATCACGTGACAAAAATCAGAACTCATCGTTTCAAAATGCCAGCCATAAGAAAAATTCAAAGTGGTATAACTCAATCATTTTTTAAGATATAGACAAAATAAAAAGTGTTCTGGAATCTTTGTTTTATGTTCTAACACGTAAAAGGAAAATATTTTTCAACTTTTAATTTTTTCGCATTTAATTTTAAATTTTAAATTTTTTTAAAAATTTAAAATGGCCGCCATTTTGAAACAAAATGCCGCATGATGCTGACCAACGAACTCGGTCGAGATATTTATATGTACTATGTACATGCCAAGTTTCATTGAAATCGGTTCATAAGTACGCGTGTTATCACGTGACAAAAATCAGATCGTTTCAAAATGTCAGCCATAAGAAAAATTCAAAGTGCTATAACTCAATCATTTTTTAAGATATAGACAAAATAAAAAGTGTTCTGGAATCTTTGTTTTAAGTTCTAACATGTAAAAGGAAAATATTTTTCAACTTTTAATTTTTTCGCATTTAATTTTAAATTTTAAATTTTTTAAAAAAATTAAAATGGCCGCCATTTTGAAACAAAATGGCGGATGATGCTGGCCAACGAACTCGGTCGAGACATTTGTATGTACTATGTACATACCAAGTTTCATTGAAATCGGTTCATAAGTATGCGTGTTATCACGTGACAAAAATCAGATCGTTTCAAAATGTCAACCATAAGAAAAATTCAAAGTGCTATAACTCAATCATTTTTTAAGATATAGACAAAATAAAAAGTGTTCTGGAATCTTTGTTTTAAGTTCTAACACGTAAAAGGAAAATATTTTTCAACTTTTAATTTTTTCGCATTTAATTTTAAATTTTAAATTTTTTTAAAAATTTAAAATGGCCGCCATTTTGAAACAAAATGGCGGGTGATGCTGACCAACGAACTCGGTCGAGACATTTGTATGTACTATGCACATACCAAGTTTTATTCAAATCGGTTCATAAATACGTTAGTTATCGCATGACAAAAATCAGATATATATATATATATATATGGTTATATATATATATATATATATATATATATATATATGTCAACATTTGAACGGAGAGTGGTTTTGGGGTCTGGGGGTCATGATCGGTGAAAATATACCAAAATTTTCCGGAAGTGTTTTCCTCCGGACGGCTGCAATAGGTAGCTTTTTACTTTTTGTAATGAAAGCTACCTAAAAGAATATGTTGAAAGATATAGCTAAAAACCGGGAATGAGAATCACTAACATACCGAAATGATGAGATTTATACCAGATCAAAAGACGATGTGCTTACGTCGCATACTTTCGACTGTAAAATCCTTACTCCATATTAGTTTACAGTTCACTGATATCGCATGCTTTCTGAAGATTTTTGCAATAGCTACAGAAATAAAATAAAATATAATGGCATATAAAGACAATAAACACAACAGAATTTTCATCTGAAACAGGTATTTTTTTAATGTTGAAAGAAAAACAAATAAATACAGTTAGATAGAGTTAGATAGAGTTAGATAAACGTAAAAGCTTTCTTTTATGCTGAGAAATGTAAATAAAAAGAAAATCTCGCATCTTTAAAGTTTTTATAATTGAAATTTATTTTTTCTTGTATTATCAAATGATCGGACAATTTCTTAACTAATTTGAAACAAAAGGAAAAAATCATGAATCAGACATAGATTATGGATATATCTAACTTTAACACAAAATTCTAAAGAAATTTCATTTTTTATGGAATGAAATGAAATATCAGAATAAAAAAATTAAAAACTTTTAATTATTTAAAAATTCATTTTGGCATTGGCTGTCTCTATCCTGTAATTAACCTAATTCTTTTATGTCACCCATTAATCGGTGTATAAAAATTGTAAATAATCACATAACATTTTTCAAATCAAATATATTTTAAAATATATTCTACAGCGGAAAATTCACTTCCAGTAATTGTTGATATGTTAATTCTGTAGCTGGTTTCTTTGGTAGGTTTCTCTAACAGGACGATAAATTGTAAGCACCACCCTATAAAGTATCACAACAGCGATATAACTCAATTATCATCATTTGGATTTATTAAGGAAAACTTTTTTTAAGGATACTGTTTTAAAGCCTTAAATTATTCATGTTAATTTCAACGAGTAATCCATCATATTATTGATATAGTAGACGCAAAATGGTGCATAACTACAGCAATGTGTTAAAATGTATATAAATTTTTAAATCATTAACAATTAAAAACAGACTGAAATTTTTAAAAATGTACATTTTTAGTTTTTATCAGATTAGCTTTGCTTATGAAAGAATTTGAAGGTTATAATTTAAAAAAATCAATATTTTGAAAGATAAGGCGAAAAAATGGAAAGAGAATTACTAACATTGTGGAGTGATGAGATTTATTACCAGATCGCTCGAACGGTGAGGTGCTTACGTCGCGGACTTTCGACCGTAAAATACGTACTTCGTATTAGTTGATTACGGTTGACTGATATCGCATGCTTTCCGAAGATTCCTGCAATAGATATAGGAGGAAAATAAACAATAATGGTGTATAAAGACAATAAGCACGGCTGAATTTTTTATGTGAAGTACGTATTCTTTTTACTGATGCAAGAATAAAGAATTAAATACACTTATATTAAGAAGATGAACGTAAAAAGCTTTGTTTTATGCTGAGGACAACAAAAATAGAAAATACATTTCTCAAACAAAATGAAATTATCTCAACATTAAAGTTTTTACAACAGAAATTTTTTTTTTTTTTCTTAAGAGTGGACGGTTTTTTAACTCATTTGAAAAAAAGACGGAAAAGTCATTGATCAGACATAGAATATGGAGCACTTTCTAACACTAACATGAAATTTTAAATAAAATCCAGTCTTCTAGAGAATGTGTCAAATTGATTTTAAATTAATCTTCATTTCTCTCTTTTTTTTACAATAACGATGTAATTCAGTTAGCATTATTTGGATTTATCGGGGAAAAGTTTTAAAAAACTTACTATTCTTACAAACGATTGATGTTAATTTGAACGAGAAATACATTATAGTAGATGTAAAATGGTACATATCTACACCAATCAATTTAAATATACATAATTTTTTTAATCTTAAATGCTTAAAAACAAATAGAAAAAACAGACAGATTGAAATTTTAAAAAATGTACATTGTTAGTTTTTGTCTGAATAGCTTTGCTTATAAAAGAATTTAAAGATTGCAATAAAAAAGAATATGTTGAAAGATAAGGTAAAAAGATGGAAAGCGAATTACTAACATTCCGGAATGATGATATTTATTACCAGATCGCTCGAAAAGTGAGGTACTTACATTGCAGACTTTCGACCGTAAAATCCTTACTCTGCATTAGTTTACAGTTCACTGATATCGCTAGCTTTCAAGGAGATTCATGCAATAGTTATAGGAGGGGAAAAATATGGTATACAAGGACAATAAACATAACGGAATTTTTATCTAATTCAGGTGTGCTTTTTATTGATGCAAGAAAAAATAATAAATACAGTTATATAAAGTAAGATAAATGTAAAGGCTTTGTTTTATGCCGAGAACAATGAATATAGTAATTACTTTTCTCTAACAAAAGGAAAGTCGCACAGTCTGTATAGTTTTTACAATAGAAATTTATCTTTTTTTCTTATATTATCTAAAGAGCGGGTAATTTCTTAACTCATTTGAAACAACAAAGGAAAAAATCATCGATCAGAAATAGATTATGCAACACTTTCTAACACTAACACGAAATTCTAAAGAAATTTCATTTTTTCATAGAATGAAATGAGCTAAATAAGCACCTTAAAAAACACTTAATTCTTTAAAAATCCATTTTTCGCAGATGTTATCCATTTCCTATAATATGAGCTAATTCTTTCGTGTGGCCCTGTAAGCAGTCTATTTGCAATTTATAAACAATGATTTAATACACTGTTTAAAAAAATCTGAAATTCACAGACATAATTTTTCTGACTTTTACAGAATAAGCAGTCTTTTTTCACAAGAAAAGGGGAATTTTCTGTTAAAAGTCGAAAATTTTCGTTGCATTTCCGGAAAATAATGAAGCTGGAATGAAACAACGGAGAAACTCGGTTATCTATCGCTGATTTTTCTGAATGTTTATAAAACTGACATGTTGTTGCACATAATTAAAAAAACTCAATGCAAGAATCCTAGCTCTTTTGTAAGATTTGTATAGTGCTGCCGATGTGAAGCCATATTTTAACCATTCATTGAGCAAAGAAAATTTCCCTAATGAATTATTTAACCAAGCAATATTATATTTATTAATAAACCATAAGAAAATCTTGATAATAAAAAAGCCTTATTATTTATAACTTGCAAGAATTATAACAGCATCGATAAATTTACAATCTACCTTATAAAAATATAAACAGCCATAGAATCCGCTATATGCCTTTAGAATCAGGTGCATTCCAAGACCCTATGCCGTGATAACTAAAGCAATCGCCTCGACAGCTTTGTTTTTTCTCTCAGTCAATAAATATAGGAGCTTATAAACTGTTCGATAGATGACACCATCATCCATTTGTTATACAGACTTTATTAGGTAAAATGACCGCTTCTTCACACGGAGTTTTTCCTTCTTTTATTTCCCAGAAAAGAAAATCTTCTAACGGAACGAAGAAAATTTGGCAATTTTGTTGCCAGTAGTTTTAAGGATTTATTTTTAACAGGGTACATTCCAAATGAGATATACAGGGTGTTTCGCTACCAGAACGACAAACTTTGAGGGGTGATAGTAGACATGCAGATAAACATTATTAAATGGAAAACCATAGGGCGCAAACGTCTTCTGTAGGATCTAGGGGTCATTAAAGTTTCAGGTCCAAAATTTCAAATGATGATAGAAAACGGAATAAAGGGTCGATTCTTTTGCGGTTTTCGTTAAAATCATTCTTTATATCCCAAATTTTTTGTAAAGAAATTTTAAAGGCTACGTTCAAAAATTGTCAATAGAGGGCACTTTAGACTTTAAAGTAATAAACAAATTTTTTTTACCGTTCTTTTGTGCATGGGGTTGAAATTATTCTACAGTTTAAACTTAAATTTGAAGCCTAAGATCGGAAACATGGGGATCGGGTAACTAGCGAAAATTAAACTATGAACCGAGGAGAATATTTTAAACGCTCATAAACATTGGACAAACTAATCAATTTTGTTGCGGTTTGCATGTAGGTTATTCCCTTGATAATTATTTTATTCAAAATGACGTACAGATTTGGTGTCCTCATTTTTTGATAGAGGACGCTTCCGACACATCTCCGATATTTCAATGCCATTACTACTGGGTGTTTTACTACCAGACCACCATACTTTCAGGAAGTGTTAGGGATGCAAAAACGACTCAGAATCACATAGGAATGTAACGTTGAAAATGCGTTTTTTGCGAGTTATTGTTAAAAGGAGCAGAGAAAAAAGAAACAGAAACACATTAATGTGATAAGAAACTGTTTATTTAAAGGTTTTACTAGAAAAGGTGTTTGAAATTATGACCAGAAATAGTCCGACATGCTTGACAGCAGCGTCACATGGAATTCCTCACGCTTTGAAAGATTCCTGGCATCTTTTATAGATTTCTGGCAGCTACATAAAAACGTGCTGCGAAGTCTTTAATTGGTGGTACGGGAGTAGCTTGTTGGACTACTTCTGGTCGTAATTTCGAACACCTTTTGCAGTAAAACCTTTAAATAAACTTTTTTCTGTCACTTTAACATGTTGCTGTTTCTCTGCTTGTTTCTGTTGCTTTTGTGTCTACTTCTTTTAACCACAACTCGCTAAAAAGACATTTTCAATTTTACATTACTATGTGATTCCGAGTCGTCTTTGCATACCTAACACTTCCTGAAAGTATGTTGGTCTGGTAGTAAAACACCCAGGAGTAATGTGTTGAAATGTCGGAGATGTGTCAGAAGCGTTCTCTATCAAAAAATGAGCACACCAAAGCTGTACGTCATTTTGAATAAAATAATTACCAAGGGGATAGCCTACACGCAAACCGCAACAAAATCGATTAGTTTGTCCAGTGTTTATGAGCGTTTAAAATCTCCCCCTCCATTCACAGTTCAATTTTCGCTAGCTACCCGATCTCGATGTTTCCGATTTTGGGCTTAAAATTTACGTTAAAGTCGAAACTTTAGAATAATTTCAACCCCATGCACAAAAGAACGGTAAAAAGTATTTGTTCGTTACTCTAAAGTCTAAAGCGCCCTCTATTGACAATTTTTAAACGTAACCTTCAAAATTTTTATACAAAAAAATTCGTGATATAAAGAATGATTTTAGCGATAACCGCAAACAAATCTACCCTTTTTTCCGTTTTCTATCATCGTTTAAAGTTTTGGACCTCAAACTTTAATTGGCCCTAGCTCCCACAGAAGACGTTTGCGCCCCATGGTTTTCCATTTAATAATGTTAGTCTGCATGTCTACTATTAACCCTCAAAGTTTGTCGGTCTGGTAGCGAAACACCCTGTATTCAAAAATTCATACTACAGCTGAAAATTCACTTTTAATAATTGTAAGTCATAGTTAATCCTGTAACTGGTTTCTTTGGTGTGATTTTCTAAAAGAAAGATAAATTCTAAATACCACCCTATAATGTATAGAAACCGTGTAATAACGCACTGGAGGACATTCGTTGAGTTTAAAGTATCACAACATTTATAAAATGCAATGCAAACAATTTTTCGTCATATATACTAATATAATGTCCTTTTCGGTAAATTTCGTATGCAATACCACCTATTGCAATCGCACCAGTTTATATATCTACCTATCTATATATCTATATATCTCACTTTTTATGGACACTATAATTTCTACAATTCTTCACCAATCTCCACCAAAACTGGTACAAAAAATCAAAGGGTATAAAATCTCGGCTAAGTTCGTTAATGGGCAAAATCGGACCAAAAGGGTCGGAATAGGGGGCGTTTTAGTGAAAACAAAAAAAAAACCGCCATAACTTCTTTATTAAAGTAGATATCGAATCGGTTTAAAGTTTATATTACTTCTTAAAAATGGGCCAAAAGTTTATGCATGACAGATTTTTGATAAATTTAGAAGTGGGCACAAGGGGCGAAAAAAACAGGGGTTTTGAGAGAAAAAAATTCATAACTTCGTCAATTTTCAAGATATCAAGTCCAACTAAATTTTTTGTAAATGTTCTTAAAATTATCTAAAACTTTTGTATTTACAAGTTTTTGATAGGATCAACTTTTACCCATGAAAAAATTAAAAACGAAAAGAAAAAGTTCTGTGAAAAAAGAGAAAAATCCATAACTCCGTCAATTTTTACGATATCAAATCTGATTAAATTTATTTTACATCTTCTCAAAAATATCTACAACTTTTATATTGACAAGTTTTTCATAGGAGCAATTCGTATAGCAAAAAGAAATTGAACAAAAATAGGAGTCGGAGAAAAAACCTCAAACCCAAACTACTTATATTCTGACCTCATTTTTAAATTCATTTTTCATTTTAAACGCATCCAAATGGTAGATCCTCTTATTTAGAAACTGTATAAAGTGACTCACTGGTCAATTTTCTGATAAAGGCAGAATGTATTTCAAAAAAGGCTACCAAAAAGGGTATTTTGATCAGAATTTCCCAAAGTCATCGGTAGTGAAAATTTAAGGAAGTATTCAAATAAGAAATTGCGTTTTTTTTCTGACTCGTTTTTAAATCCATTTTTGTTCTGAAACGTATCCAATTTACAGATCCTCTTATTTAGGAACTATATAACGTGATGCATTGGTCAATTTTTTGATAAAGACGGAATATATTTCAAAAAAGGCTACCAAAAAGGGTATTTTGAACAGAATTTTCCGAAATCATCGTGATTGAAAATTTAAGTAAGTGTTCAAATAAGAAATTGCGTTTTTTTAGGACTCGATTTAATATCCACTTTTTCTCTCAAACGCATCCAATTTACAGATCCTCTTATTTAGGAACTATATAATGTGATGCACTGATCGGTTTTTTGATAAAGAGAGAATATATTTCGAAAAAGGCTACCAAAAAGGGTATTTTGAACAAAATTTCCCGAAGTCTTCATGATTTGAAAATTTAAGGAAGTTTTCACATAGCAAATTGCGTTTTTATGACTCGTTTTAAAATCCATTTTCGCTCTCAAACGCATCCAATTTACAGATCCTCTCATTTAGGAGCTATATACTGTGACTCTTTGACCAGTTTTTTGATAAAGATAGAATATATTTTTAAAAATGCTGTCAAAGTGAGTATTTCGCACAAAATTTTCTGAAGCAATCATGATTAAAGAATTAAGGATGTATTCAAACAACAAATTGGTTATTTTATGACTCATTTTTAAATTAAATTTTTTCTCAAATGCATTCAACTGACAGTTTCTCGTTATTTAGGAACTGTATAATGTACTGTTTTGGTCGATTTTTTAATAAATTCAGAATTTATTTCAAAATATGTTGTCAAAATGGGCATTTGAGCTGAAATTTTCTTAAGATGATTCTGATAAAACCAGTTTTTGCAGAAAAATGAAATTAAAAATTTTTCATAAACGGCCAAATGAAGTTATTAAAATGGGTTTATCTATAATCATATATACACTATATTGCCATTGATTATGGGACACTTGCGATTTTAGACATTTTACTAAATATCTAGAAAAATACATGAGGAATCATCTCGAAACTCTTAGTGTATAAATATAATAGTACAAGTCATACATCTCCGTGAAGATTTTTTCCCGAAACTCCAAAGGGGACCGTCAACAAATTAAAAAAGAATGAATATCTTTTGAATAATCCTGTCAAAACTAATGTAGCAAAAGCGCTCAAACTCTAGATTGTGATTGAATGCCTTATTGTAATAAGCCTTGTTCATTTTTATGCAAATAGCATGCATACTCGCAGAGTAATTAAGGTTTTTATAAAAATGATCCCAAATTTTTCCAACTTTTTTCCTTATAATTTTCAGAGTTCTTAATATAAAATATTATTTTTTTTCAGAAAATATGACAAACAACATTGCCCACAGTGCCCTGTAATCAGAATTAAAAAATAATGAAAATTGTATAAAAAATGAGTTGGTTTAGTAAATAATTTTTTACTGCGCATGCGTCAAAGATATCAAAATTTCATTTGCATATTATGTTAGCTAAATGTATAGAGCAACTTTTGTAAAAGTCACAAAATCATAACTTGAAAATTCTGACAATAATCGTCAATTGAATAAGTCGAAAATCCGTTATTCTCAAAATGAAGCAAAAACAAGAGGGGTTGTATCCATATATTCATTGATTAGTGTCAATATAGAATACACAATATGAAATGTACTACTGCATTTGGATAAAATCCCTCATTTTGTTGCTTCATTTTGGAAACAACGGATTTTGTCCTTTTTCTATAGACGATTACTTTCAGAATTTTCAAGCTATGATTTTGAGACTTTTACAAAAGTTGCTCTATATATTTAGCTAACATAATATGCAAATGAAATTTTGATATCTTTGACGCATGCGCAGTAAAAAATTATATAGTAAACCTACTCATTTTTCATACAATTTTTATTATTTTTTAATTCTGATTACAGAGTACTGTGTGCAATGTTGTTTGTCATATTTTCTGAAAAAAATATTATTTTATATTAAGAACTCTGAAAATTATAATGAAAAAACTTGGAAAAATTTGGGACCATTTTTATAAAAACCTTAATTACTCTGCGAGTGTGCATGCTATTTGCATAAAAATGAACACAGTGTATTACAATAAGGCATTCAATCATAATCTAGAGTTTGAGCGCTTTTGCTACATTAGTTTTGACAGGGTTATTCAAAAGATATTCATTCTTTTTTAATGTGTTGACGGTCCCCTATGGCGTTTCGGTAAAAAATCTTCACGGAGATGTATGACGTATACTATTATATTTATACACTAAGAGTTTCGAGATGATTCCTCATGTATTTTTCTAGATATTTAGTAAAATGTCTAAAGTAGCAAGTGTCCCATAATCAATGGCAATATAGTGTATATAGATATATTTTTGTTGAAATGAGCACTATTCGAAATCTACCTCCGCCTATAGGCCCAGCCGACAGGGATTTTTGTTTTGTTTTTTTACATTCATGTAAACGAACTATTAACACTAATTTTTCTATACACCTGAGAAAGCATGTTCTTATCCATCTTTTCGGTGCACTTAAATCTTATTCTGGTTTAAATATCGTAAAAAAGTATCGAAATAAATGTGTCGTTATTTAACACTCACATATACATTTGTTAATAAAACTAATACATGTAAGCAAAATAGATATTATATTCATAAAAAGACAAATTTGCACAGTGTGTCTACCATGGACGGCAATACATAATACAGTCTACGTGGAATTCGATGATGAGACATTAAGAACAACTTGATTTTCTCATTGAAATTGCCGAAAAATTGCATACATGACTTAACGTTATTAGCAGTACATGCGTGTCTAGCATGTAAAAATACCATAGTTTTGTATATAATTACCGGTGTATTCAAGGCAATGAAAAAATGTTAAATATTTTCATTTCAAATTTTCTATTAAAGTTATTTTTACATGCAAGACAGTTTTTCATACTAAGTCGAAAACATTCTACAACTTCATAATTGATTTTTTTTCTCCTACTTCGTACTGTTTCCAAAATAATAGTGCAATATACCTCCATTTTAAGAATAATGGTGCTTTAGCAAGTTACCTCAATTAGCGCAAAGTCGTTTTATAATATCTTGACACCATGTTTATGCCTATATAAGGTATCCTGGGGTAATAACGCCAGGCGGGGTGATAACGCCAAGTGCTTATATTTTGCATAATTATGAAATAATCAGGTAAATGACACACATGTGCTCTGCGCAAAAGGGTTTTGAGTCATATAAATTGCAAAAAACAGCTTCAAGTTAATTTGTTTCATTTTTAGGTCTTATTGTTTTTACAAGCAACTAAAATTAACACTTGATCTAAAATTTGCGAGATAAGGTTTTTGATCTGAAGACTATATTTTTTATCCAGAAATACTTTGTTTATTACATAAATTTGTAGTGTATTTCATGTACTTTCAAATTGTTGTAGAAGATTTTGGATATCTTCTCGAGATAATTTGTAGTTTAGGATTTACTGCGCAATAAGTATCCCGGGGTAATAACACCAGGGATTGGCGTTATTACCCCGGTTGATTCCCAACAGTGGCCGAACTATATCCGAAGGGGGTTTATATATTTATATGGGACAGCATTATCATCATTGTTAAAATGGTAAGATTAAGGGGGGGGGTGCCCAATACTTAAAAATAATCTCTCTTTTTTATTTTTTATTATATTATTATTTATTTTTATTAATGTACAAAATAATTTTTAACTCTTGTAAATAAAACTATAACAAAATGTTTTCGAGATTCAAATTCGAACATCTTCAAAATCAGGTTTCTATTAAATTTCCACTGGATTGTTCAATTGAGTTCGAAATTTTAACTGTCCGTTTTCTCAGCGTTCGGTTTTTCAAAACTTTATAAATTTAACCTTTAACTGATGTGACAGAAATTGTAACGTATGAATGTGATGCGGTTTGTGAGACCACAAAATTGAAAGATGAATAAAAGGCGGGAATAACTCATAGGATTGTGTTTTTGTACTAAACTTTTTATACAAGAGTATTATACTTATACTTAACATTCGCCTATTCAGTCTCTGGTGATGGTCTGGTGATCAGTCTCTGGTAAAATTCCAAATGAAACAAAATTTCGGTAGTGTTTGCAGTTAAACTGAAAATTACAAGTTAAACTAAAAAATTAAAAGAAAAATAGTGATCTACGAGACCGATAACATTGGTTAAAGATTAAAATGTGATCCATGATTAAAATTCATAGAATATTGTTCCTGTGCTAAACTGTTTGTACAGAATTAATTCTAATTAAATTTAATCCATTCAAATATTTCTAATAATATTAAAAGAACTCCAAACGAAAGAGAATTTCAGTTGTAACTATAGTTAAACTGAAAAATACAAGTTAAACGCTTTTTTGGGGGGGGAGGGGGTATAGTGTTCAGTCAGATTGCTAACAGCAGTTAAAGGTTAACTTTGTTGCTAATATAGAGATAATGATGTATAACCATTTGAATTATGTATAAAATTGAATAAGAGATATCTTTGGGATAATATTTTTTAATCAAAAATTTTATTCAATTTATTAAAAATTTATTAAAGCATGCTCTTTAAAACGTCGGCAATTTAACTGTAGGTTTGGAGAATCCGCATTAGTGTGAAGATATGGGTTAAAAACTATTTACTAGATTACTATAATAGTATTAACCCATAAATGCTGAGACAAAAATTGTCGCATAACTTACTGTGAGCGGCCTGTTAGACCGCTTAATCTAACGATGAATAAAATGTTAAATTAACTTTTAGAATATTATTTTTGTATTGAACCTTATATACAGGACTATTATAAATAAAATTCAGCTATTCAAAAGTTTTTAGAGATAGTAATAGGACTCCAAATGAAACAAAATTTTCCCAGTATATATAGTTAAACTAAAAATTGCAAGTTAAACTCTGAAACATGAAAAACTTAGCGGTATGTGAGACGCTAACAGCAGTTAAGGTTTAACAAAAATATTTATTACATTAACTCTAATTATTATAAAACTTCACATGATTCAAATATTACATTATGAATGGTTAAAACCATGCAATGTTTCTTATAATCATATTTAAGCAGGACTTTTTAAGCAAAGGGAGGCACAGAGTGTTATATTCTGTTGAAGCTCCCCCTCACTGCTTTTTCTTTCACTTTCACAAAAAAAATCAATATTTTATATCGCATAGAATGCATACATGAGAATATAAATACTGATTCAAATAATCCATGCAATGTTTCTAATAACTCTATTTAAATGGTCATTTTTAAGCAAAACGTAGCTTAAAATCTTATACACTGTCAGAAAAATTCGTCAATATACACTAAGTTATCGTTATTTTTTCACAAATAATTTCTGTTCTCCCAGAAAACGTATTTGTTCTGTGAGTTCATTCCGAGCGTCGAAAAATGAGGAAAAGTTTCCGTTTCTATCCAGCACGCATGCGCATTGGGTCTGTTAGTAATAAGTTCGAATTTATTTTTAAAATGAAAAACAAAAATATTCTATTGATTAAAATGTCTAATTTAGTTTTAAAAGACAAAAATGTTTTCGAATTTAAAAATAAATAACAATTACTTTCTTTATTCGTTCAAAAATTCTCACAAATAGAACATCCATGTTTTTTCTCTAACATTCTACGTAATATATTTAAAATTCACATTTTTATACTATATTAATACTAAACGTAAAAAAAACCCAGCCACAGTTTCATTAAAGATGAAATCTTTCCGAGATTAACTGCATAATTAAAAGCTTTTTAACGAAATACACCAACCCACACCATATGAAATGAAGAGTTCTATTTTAACGCACAATCATCATGAGCAGCCGTAGCGCCGTGGATTAGCGTTGGTCTGGTAATCCTGGGGTCCTTGGTTCGATCCCCGCCTCTTCCGCATTGATTTTTTCCAAACTTTTTTCAAGTGACGGATATTTTTCCTCTTTTGACAGAGAAAAAAATAAACAGAAAATCGTCAATATACAGACAATTTCTGGCAGCAGTGCTGCCAGTGCATTTTCTGTGAAAAGACGGAAGTTTTTTTGAGAGTGTATTCTTTTGCCTCCCCCCCTCGCCACCACCACAGCTTTCTTTTTATTTCAGAGTCACAAAAAAATTGTACATTTTCAATAGCTTAGATTGCAATTTGTCAATTTCTAGAGCTGTAGAGTTTGTATTTTTAGAATTGGGCAATCTACACTCCATTATTCCATCTTATTTTATAGTTTTGTTTGCATGGCATCATTACCCATATAGGTGGGTATTAACGCCAAATAGCATTGGTCAAGAAAAAACGCCATTACATTTTATGAATACATATCTATTAAGTTATTTTATTTTATATAGATAGTCAATGATTTGCTGTATCAGATCCTATATTTGTTTGAAAAATACAATCTAAAACTAAGCCGTGAAAATTGGTAGAACCTTAACGTGGCGTTATTACCCCAGGGTACCTTATATTCAAACAATGATGATGAATAAGACTTTCATTATCAATCCATGCAAGTATTGCTTATTATTAGTTTTACAAAAGGAATTTTAAAAGATTGTAATCATGAAAAGTATGGTTTATAATTCTGATCTGATAAAATACCTTAATTGAAAAAAAAATCAAAACCATTTTTTTTTTATCAACTTCTGGTTGTATGAGATGTTGAGTTCCAGGTCAATCCTGACAGGGAAATGTAAAAAGAAAACTACAAGGAATTGATTCTAACTTCTAATAAGGAGGCGTATCCGTAAATATCTTGAATATTTTTGAAATTTTTAATATGATTATATACAATGAAAAATATACACTCATTTACTCTAAACTATAACATTTCATAGATCTAAAGGGACCTCCAACAAGCTTCATCAATAAATAAAAAAAAAGAAAAAAAAAGAAAAAAAGTGCGATTTCTTTTGCATTATATCAACATTCTAATCTAAACTGAAACTTTTAAGAGAGTGCTTGCGCAACTCACGCTAGTATTGCCAATAGACTAATACTTTTTCATCACAATAAAAGGAGAACATGGTTCAGACTATTCCATATTTGTAACATTTAAGCGTCCATTTTCATATATGTTTTACGATTTATAAAGTTACAGCTATGAAAAGTTTTGATATGAGGATTTGTGTTTGATAGCCTTCCATATTTGTTTATGTTATACACTTCAAAAAATGAACGCAATATCAGTTTTATGTTATATCAGCTTTTAAAATGAAAAACTGTGCGAAGAAAAAACACAGTTAGGATGCTTACGGGCTACTGATATTTCATTTACTAATGACAGTATATCTTTTTGTAATAATATATATATATATTATACATTACTTTGATGCTGCACAGCGCATGAAATGATGTATTTCTCCAATTTATTATTCTTGCTGCTTCTTTAATACTTTTTGGAAATATCTACCATTGTTATAACTTCGGATTTTACCATATTGGAATTTAGTTGATATGTAATTAAACATGGAGGCTTTATTTATAGGATATTATGTTTAAAAATATGATTGTAAAAATACTGGTTTCATTGGTTTATTTAATGGTATTGTCTGAATAACTTTAGATGTATTTATAAAAGTATATATATATATATATATATTTGTTCACAAACGAATGATGTTTAGAAAAGAAATAATCGTGTAATCGTTTATAGCTATTTATCTATTTATCGAATTTCAATTCTTTCTCATGACGAATTTTATTTTTCCGTTAAAGCTTCTTCAATAAATTTGTTAATTGGCAATTATTTTTAAAACTTTTTCCTAAGCATAAAAGTCAAGTCATTTCTTTATTTTATACTTTCTTTTGTTCTTTCTTTTATCTTCGAACTAATATTCTATGAATAATTTATGGTATGATTGAACAAACAAACTTACTTCACATCATAATTACCATTATTTTATAATTTTTTTACGGTAACGAGAAAATTAACATTTTAACAGATATTGCTAAGTATATAACTAAGATTCAAATATTTCTCTTCTATTTATTCGTGAAAAAAAAACATTTGTTTTTTATTAACTTTAAAATTATAATGGAATGAATCATTATTTTTCTTTTTTATAAGACATTTTCATTTATTTTTTTATCCAAAAACTCATATCGGAAAATCTACCTGTATTAAGAAATTCTTATACTATTTGTTAGCTCGAATTTTAGAAAACTTTACACAATAATTTTGCATTACAATAATTATATTCATTATCATCATTATTTCTGTTCTTAACAATTTTAGAGTATAAATTAATCAAGTACATTATTACATTAGAAGTTTTGCAAAAAATTCATTGATATAAAAAAGCGGATATTATATAATCTCAGTTCCAATTATCATACTTTTATGAACTTAATCAACATAATTAAAAAGTAAAATAAATAATTTAGACCATGAATTACTTAAAATAAAAAACTCTTACGAAAATATACAGTTTTATGAAAATATATTGTTTTATAATCCGCAATAACGCAACATAATTAAAGAACGTTTTTGTATGTATATTTGTTTCGTGACGGTTAGTCACCAAATCTGTCTCACATAGATTATCTGTATAATATTATACTAAGACAGGTTCGAATGCAACTGATGCTCACATTTTTATTTTTTTAATATTTAGCCGGAATCCATATATCGAACGCTACTGAAAAAATTTCTCTGACACGGCTATCGCTTCTGTACATGTGCAGGTAATGCTCAGTTTTTCAAATAGACTTAAATAAAGAATTTTCTTTTCTTCGACATTATTAAAGGACAATTCTCTGGTCTTTAATAGAGTTATTATAAAGAATGTTTTCGAGGTACTTTCGTGACTTAAAAGGCAATTTTTATTTATAAAAAATAGTAATAATTGACGATAAAGCTTTTTTATGAAAGTCAATTTTAATAAAGTCAATATTGTGTTTTCCTGCACCCAGTTATTCATGTTTTCATACTTTTGATTTTACGGCAAACACGATGCCCCTACGAGTCAACCATTAGTGGTATCAATTTTTGGATTATGCACCTCTTCGTTTCCTTCACACATGGATCATTAGATTCCTCTCGTACTATTCTTCCACAGAATAAAGGATTTTTTCTTGTGCTCGATGACATAGAGTTTTGTGCGGTTGGCTCTTGGACTATGCATTCTTCGTATTCATTTTTATTGCTGTTACCAAAATACGATGTACACCGCTTTTATGTTCCCAAAATTCATGTTTTTTCCAAATTTAAAATTCTGGAACTAAATTTCTGTTATAAATTACTGGTGTAAACTTCACCTGCAAGTAAACATGAGCTATTGATATTGATTATATTGAAAATTGTCGCAAATTTTTTGGTATTATCTCCCATGAAAAGTGTAAAAGTAGATTAATGTATTCAATATACTAAGAAAACAACAATTAAAAATTCTTCAATGTTTAAAATGCATCCAAAAAATATTTGTAGTTATATTTTTTGGTAAACCATCTAAATTCACCTTTGCAAAATATTCACAAATTGATAAATTTTTATTTACAATAAACTTGTTAGGCAGGACTTTTACATGACAAAATATACTTCTTTTGTATAAATTGTTGACAATAATGCTATTGAATTTTTTATCGCATAAAACCGCTAAACTTTTGCAACAAACAATCTATTTTAAATGGACATTAAAGTGTTGGAAAAGGTTAAATCGTTTTCAGGACTATAGGAAGTTTATAGCTTGAGGGTCAGGATGCTGAGATCAATCTTTCTCTATGAGATTTTTCTTCCCGGAAAAAATAAATTATTTTTCCTTACATGTTTTGTAAACGTGACTTTTCTTCTTTCCCTCAGAGAAATGAGAAAAACTTGCAGTGATAACACACAATAGTTTTTAATGAAAGACGTGTTATTTAATATTCATTGTGATTCATATAATGTTATTTTTCGTATTTGCATTGAAAAAATAAGAATGTGATTTATCCCTTTAATCTATTCAGTATAAATTTATAATAATAAAATGTATTAAATATTTTAGTTGCAAAATCGTAATTTATATATGAATTTATAAAATATAAATGTGAACTTTCACTTGCAAAGTATAGTTTGTAAGTGAAAATTTAAACTATAGTTTAATAAATTTTTAAATATTATTTATACAAATAATGTATTAATTCATTTTCTTAAATGTGTATTCTAAGTTTGATATAAGAATTTATTTTGGGGGTGTAGTATTGAACATCTTTATATGTTGTCTGATTATGCATTTATTTCAAATTTAGCATATCTGTAGATAATTTGGAATTAATTGAACTCGATTTTAGCGGAATAATGTATTCGGCAATGTTCCAAATTCAGAACTATCACCACTTTGGTCTTTCTATTAAACAAATCTAGAATCGTCAATTTTTTTTCTATGTGTTGGATTAATTTAAATTTAAATTTTTAACATCTTCGTTTTCACGCTAACCGACATGGCTTTCTTTTAATTTGAATTTATTCACAGAATTATGAAAACTTACAAAAGAAGGTCTGTTATTTATCTTTGAGAAAAAAAATTCCAAAAACAACCACGAAAACCAAAAATTGCATAAAAATTTCGGCAGAAGCTAAAACATCACAGAGAACAAAAATTACTATATTGAGCTAAAAGAATGTACTGGATTATTTTTTATATGTCAAATATTTACTATTATATGTACAAAAATGCTAAAAATTTCATATAAAATTTCACAAAAATAAAAAAATAGCAAAGGACAAAATTAAATATAATGAGCTAAAGTTTAAAACAAGATTCCTTACACCGATGTAAAACTATAGCCAAAAATCTGAAATAAAGCTAAATATCGAAGACTTAAAATTCATTAAGTTTGACTAAACTATTAAAAGAAAGATTTCTTGTAGGAATGTCTAAATATCGCATTGAACGTAAAAGGCGAATTATATTTCATAAATATTTAGTGCAAAATTCAAAAAATACGGTTCAAAATTTGGTATTATGAGCGATAGATTGAAATTGCATTCCGTCTATGGATGTCAAAAAATCTCCGCAGTTCGAAAAAAAAAAAAAAAAAAAATAATAAACAATCTTATAAATAAATCGAGAAACATTCAAGCAACGTTGTACGAGTTTCAAATAAAGTTTATTGAAAAGGGAAAAATGTTTGTCACATTAATATACGAGATTGGATTTCTTTTACAAATGTATAAAAATCGGAGTGAAACTCGAAAAAAAAACCCACTAAAAATGGTCTAATCGAAAAATTCAAAAAGGCACTTCGTGGTGTATTATTTTAGAGTTTCAGAAAATTTCTTGGAGACACACAGACAGACACACAACTATGTTTTTATTTTAAAGATTAAAATGCAAATATATATATATGTATGTATATCGCAGAAAATTAAATAACATCATAAAACATTTTCACTGGCATATTGAATTTCCTTAAGTACATTCTATCGTCAGTTTATCGATCTTGTATATTGAATCGACAATAATCATTCTCGTCTTTTTACCCTAAGGATTCTTTCAGAACTTTTCGACACTTACTCTGTTTAGTAAACGACAGTAATCTATTTCAGAATAGTTAAGACATTTTCTTGCTTGCAGCGATATTCTCAAGTAATAAAATATTTAATGCTGTAAATGTGTGTCTTGTGTCGTTTAATGTAAGCATATTTTCACATTTTTTCTTCTTCCACTTTTTTCCTTTTTAATTAGAAGAAAAATGCATTATAATGAATAAGCCGTTTAGTTCTAGTGGTCTTAAACGAAAAAAAAATTATATTAATTTGAAATTAAAAATTACTTTTGAAAACAGTAATGATGTTCATTTAATTAAAAAAAAATGTTTTCTAACTTCTTAATATGCAAGTAGTTACGTGATAACCCTATGTATTACCATTACACTGTTTTGACCAACAATATATTTAAATTTAATTGATAGAATAAGTTTAATTTTATACTCAATAACAGAGTCAATTTCTAAAAGCATAATACTCTGCATTGAATAAAAGCATTGACTCTAAAAGCATAGAGCCAAATTCTAATGCTCACTTTATAAACAAAAAAATGATTGCAGATAAAAGTTTTGTAGATGAAAAATTTTGCATTGTTTTAAAAGAGTCATTGGTAAAAAAATCAAAAATACTTATACAGCTCTGACTAACCCATGGTGAAGCGTTGTAATGAATGTAGAGGCAGTACTTTAATGTAATTTTTTAAATATTAAGTTGGTGAATTAAAATAAGAATAGAATCTAAAATGCAATTATACCTTCGTTACCCAAACTATACAGAGTGTCCCAAAAGGTCGTTTACAAAATTAACATGCTGGTCTGTCATAGCATGATGAACAATATTAAGTAGGAAACTAAGGTTCCCAACGTCTTCCAAAGGAGATATGCGTCATTAAAGTTTAGGGTCCAAAAATTCAAATGATTATAAAAAACAGAAAAATTGGTCGATTCGTTTGCGGTTTTCACTAAAACTATTCTTTATGTCAGTATTTTCTTGAAAATAAATTGTAAAGAAAAATTTAAAAAAATGTCGATAGAGGGCGCTTTAGACTTTGAGTAACGATAAACTAGTTTTTACCATTATTTTTTACATCTCATTAAATTTTTTTAGAAGCTTAGACATAAACTTAAATTTTGAGCTCAAAATCTAAATCGTTCGAAGTGGTTAAGTAGCGCAAACTGAATTGCGGGGGGAGGTTCAAATTTCAAATGATTATAAAAAACGGAAAAATTGGTCAATTGATTTGCGATTTTCACTAAAATTATTCTTTATGTCAGTATTATCTTAAAAATAATTTATAAAGATGAAATTCAAAAAATGCCGATAGAGGGCGCTTTAGACTTTGGAGTAACGTACAACTATTTTTTTCCGTTATTTTTTGCATCTCATAGTTTTTTTTTAGAAGCTTAGACATAAACTTAAATTTGGAGATGAAAATCTGAATCGTTGGGAGTGGTAAAGTAGCGCAAACTGAACTGTGTTCAATGGGGGTGGGGAGGTTCAAATTTCAAATGGATATAAAAAACGGAAAAATTGGTCGGTTTTCGCTAAAATTATTCTTTATGTCAATATTTTCTTGAAAATAAATTTTAAAGATAAATTTAAAAAAAATCCGTTAGAGGGCGCCTTAAACTTTAGAATAACCAACAATTATTTTTAACCGTGTTTTTTTTTCTTTTTTTCTTTTTTTTTTAATCTAATTAAATGTTTGCAAAAGTTTAGACTGAAATTTTGTGCTCAAAATCTAAATCGACAGGATGGGTTAAGAAGCGCAAACTGAACTATGTTCAGGAGTTGAAATGTCCCCACCCCTCGAACGCAGTTCAATTTTTTGCCGCTTAATTATTCACAAAGATGCAGATTCTGAGCACAAAATTTAAGTTTGAACTTTTACAAGCATTTTATTAGATACAAAAAATAACGGTTAAAAATATTTGTTGGTTACTATAAAGTTTAAGGCGCCCTCTGACGGAATTTTTTGAAAGATATCTGCAAAATTTATTTTCAAGAAAATATTGATATAAAGAATAGTTTTAGCGAAAACAGACCAATTTTTCGGTTTTTTATAATCATTTGAAATTTGAAACTCCGCACCCCCATTGAACACAGTTCAGTTTGCACTACTTAACCACTCCCAACGATTCAGATTTTTATCGCAAAATTTAAGTTTATGTCTAAGCTTCTAAAAAAATTTTATGAGATGCAAGAAATAACGGAAAAAAATAGTTGTACGTTACTCCAAAGTCTAAAGCGCCCTCTATCGGCATTTTTTGAATTTTATCTTTATAAATTATTTTCAAGATAATACTGATATAAAGAATAATTTTAGTCAAAATCGCAAATCAATTGACCAATTTTTGCGGTTTTTATAATCATTTGAAATTTGAACCTCTCCTCGCAATTCAGTTTGCGCTACTTAACCATTTCCAACGATTTAGATTTTGAGCTCAAAATTTAAGTTTATGTCTAAGCTTCTAAAAAAATTTAATGAGATGCAAAAAATAGTGGTAAAAACTAGTTTATCGTTACTCCAAAGTCTAAAGCGCCCTCTATCGACATTTTTTGAAATTTATCTTTATAATTTATTTTCAAGAAAATACTGACATAAAGAATAATTTTAGTGAAAACCGCAAACGAATCGACCAATTTTTCTGTTTTTTATAATCATTTGTATTTTTGGACCCTAAACTGTAATGGCGCATATCTCCTTTGGAAGAAGTTTGGGACCCTTAGTTTCCCATTTAATATTGTTCATCATGATATGACAGACCAGCATGTTAAATTTGTAAACGACCTTTTGGGACACCCTGTATAATGGATTACAAGTATTTGCCGAGCGTGATAATTATTTCATAAATATTTTATTTTCCTAATTCAGTTCATAGTGGAGAACAAATTATGAAAATAAAAACAGAGACCTATTTATGACAATCAACAATCAAGTACTGCATTGTTAAAGGCATTTATCATCGTAGAATAAGTATATAGTGCAGATATTTTGTATATATCAAGTGGATTGACAGACTTTCATGTGGGTATCGATAATGTTTTAACTAAATTGCTTAATAATTTAAATCCATTTGATTACGAGAGTTTCAAAACGCACCTTATCCAGAAAATCAATTTTTGAAAAATCGTGAAAAAACTCTGACTACGTCCACTGAGTTTCACTGTACTGAGATTTTACAATGCCAAACGTGCAGGGTGAAACTTCTTTTTAGCGAAAAAACAACGTTTAATAATGCATGAATAGCTGCAAACAGCTGTTTCGAATTTACAAACAAATTTATTTTTTGGTGCAATATAGAGCACAATGTACTAGAAAAAGCAAGGCTGAGAAGAACGGCAGAGAAGTGCCGGCTTAAATAACCCATTGGAGTAGCGAACACGCCAAAACAAACAATGAGGTAAAAGCTATATGAAATAAATGAGTGGACAAGTATCGACATTTACAAGGAAAAAGAAATTAATGCTTTTCAAACACTTGGAAAATCAGAAGTAAAGATTTGCTAAGTCACTGACTAAAGAATGCGAATTTTGATAAGTGACATGGAAGAAAAGAAACATTGAGAAGTAACATTGAAATCAAAACTTATTAAGATTTTCGCAACTTAAAGATTGGTTTTAGGATAAAATGGGAAAAGAAATGAAGAATTAGAGTTGGAATTAAAATGCTTTTCATAATGAAACGATTTCGTCAAGTTCTTATAAGTACACTATTTATATATATAATAATATCACTATAACTATACTAATAACTATATATAATAATATTTCTGTATTATTAGAAGAATTATCACAATCAGCATCAATAGCTTTCAGGTAATTAAATTTAGTAAAATGTAAATGGGAAATTGGTCACGTTTTGGTAACCCGAAAAACAAACTTACTGAAAACAGCAAATTTCCGGTTAGGAGGGTGGGAAGAATACCTGTGTAGTTGAAGGCTGGCAACAAAAGATTTACGAAAAACGGTAATCTGAATATCATTTTCAGATATACAGCTCATATTCAAAATATTAGAATAATTACCTTTTTTTTAGAAATTGAAAATATCGTTTGGTAATTTAAAGTCTTTTAATGAAAATATGCAAACGATATTTTTATTAAGAACTTATTGTTGATTAAGGCTAATGACAGACGACCGATTTTTTCGACGTTTTGGCTTTCGAGCGAAAAATAAACATCTGCGCTGCCTCATTCACACGGACGTGGGCCTTTCCGTCAAATAAGGCAGACGATACCGTCTCTAGGCGTAATAAAAATCTTATTAGATGGATCTTTTGAAGGAAATAAAATATTCTGTAATTTTTTATCAATTATTCAAGAAATTTGAAAAAATATACATACACAGACGGTACTGGATTCATCCTGTGAGAAGTGATAGATTATTTACCGGATCCAAAATTAAATTACAGGAAATACTTTTTATACATCTGATGTTAAATGAAAAATACAGATGACTGCGAATATTATTAAATGATTATAATTGTTGTTCAACTTTCATTTAGATGATATTTCTTATTTCTTATTATTATTAAATAAAAAAAACTAAATTGATTTAAAAAAAATGTTGCTACAGTACATGGTAGCAAAACAAGCATCTTAGTTCTAAATGAAATGTGGAACCGAAAAATTTTCAAAGTGTGAAATTTTTGTTACATTAATCAAGAAGCATATGCTATCGTCCCATGAGCAAAAGGTAGATTTTTTTTTCTCCTTTTAGGGCTATACATCATATAAAAGTTTGTCACTTTATTTATTTATTTATTTATTTATTTTTTGGTCATTTTGGACCCTCTCCCCTCTTAAGATATTATATACTATCATTCCCCGAACACCCTCTCCCTCAGTAATGGTATCTTCAATAATGTTTAAAAATTTTTTTGATTTTTTGGATTGTTTTCCTTTTGTTTGGAGTGATGGTTACATTTATTTTTCGCATAATTTACTGATTTAGATGTAGAGAAATCTATAAAATGTCACTTTATATATGAAATAACTGCTTATCAAACAACACTTAAAAGAAATAGTTAATATTTAAAAGTGTTTTAAAATAGCTTTAAAGCTTTTTGTTACATACCTTCAACAGTAATAGTGTCTTTTTAGAATTGTTCTCGGACAAGGCGGGGCAGGCAGAACTTCGAAAGGCGGACATAACAAAACAGACGGACATGTTTTTCTTTTATTTATAAACACAAGTATCGTTTAAAACATAACATCGTGTACAGTTTGTCGAACAGCGAATCAATATATACATACAGATATGACAGCATAATAATAATGCTAAACGTTGGGGTATTCCATATTTTGCAATTATGTAAATTTATAATCATTTAATTATTTTAATAACATTACATTTGCATAAAAATAGACAACAGTTTAAAAAAAGATAAAATATTATTTTTATGTGAAGACCAAGTTACAAATAAAAAAAGAATTCTTTTTCTTATTGGGTCAAAAATGATAACGATATCAAAAGACAAACCAAAACCTGATAGCCCTGTTTCTGTTGTTCTGTTCTGTTAGCCCTGCTTCTGTGCTAAGATTAAAGCGCATTTTAATCTAGCGAAAAAGTTTCACATTTTTGATTATTTTTCATTTTTAAAATACATTTAAAAATTTAATAAATATAATTGTTATTAATATTGTGTAAAGTTCATCAAGGATGATAAACATACAATATTAAAAACTAAAAAGAAATTTCTTTCCATGGTATTTACGAAAAAAAAAACGTTCAGAAATTATATATTGACAATTTTGAAAAGTGAAATATTTCCAAATTGGTCGCCATATGTAAATAGCCTTTTAACATTTTACTAGATTATATTAACTTAGCTGCCACTCAAAATTTGGCAAAAAAAAAAAAAAATATATATATATACATATATAATATATATATATATATATATATATTACGCTATCGTATGATACACAAAAATCGTGATTATTCGTTAATTGCTTAATGGCAACGTCCAAATTAAACGCATCTTATTGGTTACAGTGCAAAAGTCCTTTGTTAAGACTTAGGCTGTGGTAAATTGGATTTGTATATGTTTTGTTCCTTCGCTGCAATTATAGAGCTTAATAATATTATTAAATTTTTTTTTCTGTTCTTTTTTACTTAAAACAAATAAATAAAAGTCATGAATTTTAAAGTTTTCAGTTTTAAATTAAAGTTATATATCATAAATGAAATGAGTGAAATTATTACATTATTATATTATATAATATACCATACATTATTGTATAATATAATATATAAATAATTAATGAAATACAAAAAATGCCACGGATACAATATTTGTCGATTTATTATCTGCAATAGGCTAGCATAAAAATACTGAGCTCTTGATTTATCAGCACAGATGTCATATATGCAGCACATTGTGCGTTTTTTTTCTAACGCCAATTCGACGAAAATTTCGTTTTCAAATACCAACTACATACATATTTTTAACTAATTTCTATTATTTTAAAAAGGAAATAATAATAAATAAATAAAGTTTAGGTAATAATAATAGAATAAAACAATTTGTATCATTTAAAAAAAGAAAATAAAAGTAAACAAGCAGTTTATTAATAAATAAATAACAATAGCCGGGTTACCATGTGAGGCGCATATAATTGCTATTTTGTTGCAGTCGCGCCAGTGCATATGATATCTGTATATATTTCTCAGGGCGGAATCTTCTAATTTGGCAAAAAAATTGAGCAATTTAAAATAAATTATGTATAAAAGCAATATTATTTAATGCTTAATATACATTTAAGGGAGACCAAACTGGTCACCAAAAGCGGCTAATTAAAAAAAAAAAAAACAGAAGAAGGGGGAAAAAAAGAAAAGGAAAAATCTATTTTTACCAAACTTAAATGTATTTGCTTCAAAAATATAAATGAAGCTTCTTAAAACTGGTACTTTCACAAAATTGTGTTCCATGAAAACATACTAATCATAAATTATTCTAATGTTGTTAGATTTAAAAATTTGTAATTTGAAAAGCAAACAAATTCCTCAGAAAGAAAAAAAAATAGAAAAACAATTTAAAGAAGTTATTATTAAAAAAATGCTTGTTTCGAATTAATATAAATAGATTTCATATCGTTACAAAGTGTTACTTTTTACAAACATAAAATAAATCCCCCCAAAATATAATAAATTTCACAAAAATACTTTTTTTTTTCTCAAAATGCTTCCCTTTCCCCCCAAAACCTGCATCGATTCTTGACTACGCCATCACAACAAAAGCTCGTGAATCTCGGAAAGAAAATAAAAAATCAGCGTTAAAAACAACTCTCGTCTGAACAAGGTCTAATAAACAGAAGCCACCAGACACAAGCAGCTGGCCGACGGCTTGGGGGAAACGCGTGGCTTCGACGTGAGTCTTTGCGTATGTTTGAACGCAATACTACCGCGTCGCTCGTCTGACAAGAGGAGGAGATAGTAATGCTCTCAAAAGAGGGCGTCGTTTTGTCTGTTTTTGGAAATCGTCCGTGTGACATTACCCTAAACTTACTTGTTATCTTAAATTTAATATCATTTTTGAAAAGATTAATTGCAAAAAAAAAATATTTTGAAAAGTCAAAATATTAGAATATTTATTCAAGTGGTGCAAAATATTAGAATATTTCACATTAATTCTCCTTTAATTATTACCAATTCCTAACTGGTGGCATCATTGATTAAATTCAGACTATTTTATTTAAAATCAGTATTCTTTTTTGCAGTTTGTTTCTTTTTCGTCTTAAAATGGGCCGTGTGAGTGATATTCCTGAATCTACTAAACTTCGTATGGTTGATTTGTATCGGCACGGTAAAAATCAATGTTTTATAGCGAATTATTTACTTTGTTCGCAATCGAGCGTTAGTAAAATACTAACACAATATTCAAAAATTGGAAAATTTCAAAATAATCGCCGAAATGGTGGCCGAAAACCAAAAACAACTGCTAGAGATGACAGGAAACTGAAGCGTATAGTTATGAAAAACCGTTTTAAAAGTGTGCGATTCTTGCACCGAAAATGGAAAGAAGAAGGAGTTGAAGTTTCTACATCGACAACATTAAGACGTCTCCATAAATTTAAATTTGAATCTCGTGTACCGAAAACAAAACCTCTCATGACTGCAAGACAAAAGCGTATAAGATTGAATTGGTGTAAATCAAGACGTTTATGGAGCAATGAAGATTGGAAAAATATATTATTTAGTGATGAAAGTATGTTTTGTGTTTCATATGGTAATCAAGGTATTCGAGTTTGGAGAATGAAGCAAGAAGCATTTGATAAAGAATGCCTTAAACGTTCCGTAAAATTTGCTGCTAGTGTCATGGTTTGGGGTTGTATGAGTGCAGAAGGACCTGGAAAGTTATGCATCGTCTACGAAAAGGTTAACTCTCTGATATATCAAGAAATTTTAGAATATTACATGATTCCATCATCAGAAGATTTATTTGAAGATGATTTCATCTTTCAACAAGATTTAGCGTCCCCGCATACCTCGGTGTCAACTAAGAATTGGTTCCGCCAACGCAACATTAAGGTATTTCCTTGGCCACCAAATTCACCAGATCTTAATCCCATCGAAAACTTATGGTGTATAATGAAGAAAAAACTTCAAGAAAATCCTCCTTCAAGTAAAACTGAGTTAGTGGCACGTATAAAGTCTATTTGGGCTAATATTAATTGAAATGTTTGTAAACACCTTGTATATAGTATGCAAGATCGATTGTACGCTGTTATGAAAGCTAAAGGGGATGCTACAAAATATTAACTACCATTTACTTCATATTCATAAGGTAATATTGTTGCGTAAAATAAAATATTCTAATATTTTGAACCAATCTAAATTTTATTCTAATATTCTGGTGTGTTTAAGGAAGCTGTATACCTAATTTATTGTGCTGTATTTTATATTTTATAAATGTTAAAATCTTATCTAAACATTCCAGATTTAATTTATAAGAAATTTAATTGCATTTACTTAGTATAAAAAATAAATAAATGACAAATAATTTTTTCTTATTACTTTTTCTCAATTATTCTAATATTTTGAATATGAGCTGTAATTATTTCATTCAAGAAAAAAAAGGTAGTTGTCAGTCTCAATTTGAAAAGTAAATTCAATGCATAGATCAATGGAATTCATAATAGAGATAATATGATTGATATCCGAATTCATTTCATCCAGGACATAAACATTATCAAAATAACGAACATAGAATGGAAATTTTAAAGTTTCTAAAACTTTGACTTCAAATGTACTTTGATTGCATATTAATGTCACATAAAATTAGACTAAGATTATCGCCATATTACCATTCGATAGCCATCCGTTGTATGAAAGAAAATCTCGTTAAGAACAAAAGCATATTACGACGGAGAAACGTGAGTGACAAATGTTAGTTTCTCGATTTCAAAATAAGTAAAAATAGAATTCATAAAACCTTTTCTTAAGGAAACTAAAACTAATCGAACGGAACGGTAGTAAATAATTAAGTAACACCAAAAGAAACCATCATGTGTCCCTGAGGCAAAAAAAAAAAAAAAAAAAAAAAAAAAAAAAATCAAAGTTTCTTAACAAATTCAAGAAAAGTCTTAACATTGACCATGTACTGCTCAAAATTGGAGAAAACTGAAAATGAATGTTCAACATGATTAGAAGAAGCTGTACTGATACTGGAGCCAATAGGTCTGAAAGGAATGTTAGTATTATGTACCTTATATAAAGCATAAAAATGGCACTATGTGCAATAAGAAGAATAAGAGACTTCTTAAAATTTGATGAAATAATGGATAAAAACTTGGTTGTGGACTTAATATAGCTGATTTCAGAAATGAAAGAGTCTTTGTGGATATCCACATATGGACCATCACTAATTAATTTATGCGATTTTTACCGAATATTTAGATTTGTGAATTAGAATTTCACCAGCTGTTTTGAGGATGGGTAATGATTAAGTTAGAATCAGCACGCAAAATTTTTAGACAATGTTTAACAGGATTCTTAAGAATAATAGTTAAACATCAAAAATAAAATTATCAGTATTGACAATGACATTTCTAATAGACTCTTTTTGAGAAGAAGATAAAGCATTATGCTTAATCCTTCACTGCACTGTATGCCACATATGGCATATACCTATAATTAATACAATTCCCGTTATTTGACAAGAAATTACTCAATAGGATCATTGTATATTGTAAGTGATCAAAAACATTTCAAAGAATAGAGTAACACCTATTATGTCCATGTCAGATAGCTGTCTTTGAGAAAAAATTAAAACTTGTTCTTCGGAACAAAAAAAAAATTCGATCACGTTATTAAGTCAAAATTAACTGTAACTAAGTCAAAATTTTTCTGAATACTTAAAAAACATTAATCTAAAAAACTCACAGAGTGTTAAGCAGATAAAATTAATTAATTTAAGGCCATTTACTTGCAAAATATAGTAAAACAATATTTAAAAATTCTAACTGTACATATAGAATACACACCATACAACATCAAAAAATAGCTGAAAATTTAAATTTAATTTCCTTGTTACTATTTTTTCCATTATTAGACCTATATATAGATTTCAAATAATTTTTTTCAGAAAAATTGAAACAAATCGTTGAGTGAAGGGTAAAACATTCTTTCAATGGAAGCAATTAGACTGGGCATTGAAGGAATAGAAGAAATAGAGAAAAAGTAATTTAATTTGAGATTACATGAGCTGATTGTCACTTAAAGATACACTAGAAACATTGATAACCACATTTTGGCTATCATCAGATATATTACTGGAATTATTAATGACAGAATTTTTACAAAGCGTACTAAATTTATTTATTTAAACCAAACAATAAAAGAAGCTATGTGAATTCTATTCCATATTATTCTGTCAATAGAATCAAAATCATAAATAGAATTCGTGTGGCTGATAAGTAAAAAACATAACTCCATATGAGATGCGCAACAAGGTACTTACTGTGAAATACAGTTTTCAAAGCTCCATCAATTGTTTACAAAAATATACTTAAGGATTTATTTACAGTGCTTTCTCCTTTTTGGAAGTGAATGCTCAGTTGTGGATTTTTGTGGACCTTTTGTTGATTATGTCATTTTTAAATTTCAGAATTTTATGCGTATTACTTGGTAGAGATAAATTTTATTGCTCATGTAACGTAAATCTGGCTAAAAGATTTCGAGTACAATTCCAGTTGTTGATGAAAAATGTCGAAGGAAAAATTTCAATAGTATTATGGTTTCCCAATTGAGCAAAATTTTGACTTTCTGTGTATTATATATACAAATCTACATTTTGTTTACAAACCTGCACAAAAGAATTTTGATATTTTAGAACCGTATTTTAAAACCACTTTTACATTATTAGACGGTTAAGTTTGTTAAAGTCTTTTTAGGTGCGTTCGTAATTTTGTTAATACGTAGCACCTATAGTGGTCGTTCAGTCCGTCCGTCTGTCTGCATATAACAACGCAAAAACTACACACCCGAATCGTTTGGAATTTAAAATACATAATTATTGTATAATTTTGTCGGGTCATTTCAAATTTTATGAAAATCGAATGCATAAATGAATTACAGGGGCAATCAAAAGTATTCCATTACATTACGATCAATGGGGAAAAATGTTTCAAATGCATTTTAATCGTTTGAAATTTAAAATACATAATTATTACATAATTTTGTCGAGTTATTTCAAATTTTTTGATAATCGGGTGCATAGATCAATTATAGGGCCAATCAAAAGTATTCAATTACATTATGGTCAATGGGGGAAAAGTTTCAAATGTATTTTATACGTTTTAAATTTAAAATACATAATTATTATATAATTTTGTCGAGTTATTTCAAATTTTATGAAAATCGGATGCATAGATCAATTACAGGGACAATCAAAATTATTCTGTTACATTACGGTCAATGGGGAAAAATGTTTCAAATGCATTTTAATGGTGTTGCACTCATTCGAACTTAATAAAATTTATATGCAACTATAAAGTACATATTATAATATAGATTTTACATAATTTCTGGTGCATAGAACATTTGTTATTGATTTACAAGGCCACACAAAAGTGTTCTATTACATAATGGTATAGGGAGAACATTGTTTGATGAGCATTTTAATTGTAATTCACTATTTACAATTTTATGAGATTGATATATGAGAGTAATATTTTTAAAACTTCGTTATCGTACGAAGTCGTTATCGTACGAATCGTTATCGTACGTATCATTTGCTGCGCTTCACATGCAATTTCCAACTTGTTAGTGTCAGAAAGTGATTCAAGATCTATTTTTGACGCATGACTTTTCTTTCTTCTTTGTCAAAAATTTCAGGGCTGCCACAGGCGACTATTTTTATTTTCTGATCACACAAGTGCATTTCAAATATAAATTTCTAAGATTATTTATTTATCTTGCAAATATCTATAAAATGTGTGATAAGAATTTCTGTTTTGAGGAAGTTGTGCAGACTAGAATTGCAGAAAAAATTAGTCGTCTGTAGTAGCTTGAAGATTAAATGCTTTTCCTATTTTGATGCAAAAAATATGAAATAAAATTCAGAACCCTCCCCTCCCTCTCCAAAAAAGTGTAAAGCAATCAAAAGCCGTAATTCAAAAAATTTCAGGAATCCATTCTATTCGTCTTGTGAATATACATGGAAGAAGGTACAACAATTCAGAAATAAAATTACCCATAAAATAAAGTAATGTAAGATATTATGAACGATTTTTAATACCTTGTACATCAAGATTTGTAAAAGCAAAGTATCGATTTTCATTTAAGTTACGACTGAGAATATCATCTTTTTTAATTCTAAACTTTAATATATTCTATTTAAAAATGTCATTTAAAACAAACTACCGACAATTTCTTTTAAAACAAAATATCATATGCAATGAGGAAATGTATTTATTTTATTATTATTTTTAACAAATTCAAAACAAATAAATATTCTAAAGGCTGATATAATTTATCAAAATTTACTTATTTTAAATTTTAACAGGTAATGCTGTTAAAATTTAAAATAATTAATATTTCACATAGGCATTAAAATATTTTATAAAACTTAATTATTAAATTTCCAAAGGCGATATAGAAAATCTCTTTCGTATAAGAAAATTAATCCTTTGTTAGAGAATAGGTTAGAACATTTTTAAATTTTCATATGGAAGGCAAAATTTAATTTAACATTTCAATTTTAAAAAATAAAATTTAATTTAAAACAAATCTATAAATAATTAAAATGTGTAACAATATAAAAAAAAATTTAAGCAAAAATTTTTAATTAAATTTATTATTTGATTTACTTTTTAAATTTTAAGTTCTTTACTAAGTAAATTGCTTTTGCTGTGTAATATTAATGTTTAATACTAATAAAAATTACTCTTTCTTTCATAATTATGTTCCTAATTTTTAAACGAATAAGGAGTAAGTGGAAAAACACGCCGCGTCATAAATTGCAGCAGATTTATTTTAATTTTATGTATATGTAAAATTCAAAATAAAAAAATAGACATCTGTAATATAGTTCTGTACTTTAAAGTATCTTGCCCAGATTCATCTTAAATGCATTCACTAGAGTTGTCGGCTATGATCACTTAAAAAAATAAATACTTTTTAAGAAATTTATTTATTTACAGTAAAATTATAAATTTAAAGCTTTCATACAGAAAAAGTTAGGGATTGTGCCTGAAAGCATTTTTAAGAAAACAGTCTTCGCATGACTGAGTTCGTGAAGCGAGAGCGGGGCAATGAATTCCTCATTCTATAATTCACACATTGGCACCACGCAATTGGCGACAAAGAGCATATGAAAAATGACTGATATCATCTACGCAAAATTGTCTGTTACGCCTTAAACAATTAAAAGGATTTTGAATTTAATGGCACGGTTCCCAGGAATAGCATTTCTAAAAGAAACAGCGAAAAGGAATTCGCGCCAAATCAAACGTTAGAGCTCTGTTTTGGGAAAAATTGTGAAAGATAAAATATGCCGCATATACATGAAAAGATTATTATGTAACGATTATGTTAGAGTCAAAATTAAGCAGAGAGAAAAGTGTTATTTTACTGACCGCAGGCAAAGTAGACCTTTATTCTTTTTTATTTATATCTAGCAAGAGTGAAATAAGAATCTTAATGAATTTTCTTTATCTGACAGCCGTTTTTCAGTAATAAAGCAGATGCTAGATGTTTTTCTTTCTTTTCTTTAGAAGGAAACTTATTGCGGTATTGAAAATAAAAGTTAAGATAAAATAGATATATAATTAAAGATTAGTTTTAACTGTAATTTAGGGAAAATGTATAATTTAAGAAAACTATATGTGATTCTACATCATAATATCTAAGAGTAGCTTCCAGTATTGATAGTTTATTATACGTTATACATATATAAACGACGATGTACGTGTAGCATGCCCTCTTTTCGAAAAGATTTAATTTCATCTTATACATCCAAGCATAATTTTATTATAATTATTATTTTACAAACATCGCTTCCGGACAGTATGCATCTACGTCTCTTTTCTTCTGTTCATTTAAATAGTGACATATATAGTTTAGTTTGCTAAAGATAATAAATTCAAAATCAAAATAATGTGACAGACTAGATTTCAATGTTAATAGTTTATTATATGATATTTGTTTGTTGTTATTATTGCTGCCTGTTACAGAGAAACTGCACCGACGAAAATTACATGTGCTTTCTTGAAATAGTACAATTCCATCTTATATTTCAAAGCATAATATTAGTATACTAGCAGAGTCACCTTTTAATATGAGAATATATCAAGTACTACATAAACCGTGTTATTTCTTTTTAGGCAGCAAGCTTGACTGTCGGCTCACATTAGAGTGTTGTACCTCGAATAGCCATATCATCATGGTTATCCTTCATCTGTAACAATCAGCTGGTCTAATTGGAAAAATCATCTGCAATGAATTTTATAGATGTGAAAATATTTTGAAACAAGTGAGTCATTTAAGTGAATCATAGGAACTCATGAGTCATTTCATCACCCACAAAGCTTTAGCTTTCTACGGAATGTAGAATAAGTAGCACTCATAGTTTGTTAGCGACGACAAAATAATTACATTACGTTATGGTCTATGTACAAAAAGCATTTGCGCTAGAATGATGATGTTACAATACTGTAAACATAAAAAAAAATGACATAATCACTGTAAGGCACTATAACCCGATATCTATCGAGTCTATTGTCGATAATTGATTAAATTATGTTTTCCCTTACGGTATGCATTTTTAAAATTGATTAATTTTTAATGTATTATGTTGTGTATGTAAATTCTTTGATTCATATACAAGGCTGTACGAGAAAATTCACATTAATTACCGCACATGAACAGCAAATTCTGGAAATAGGGTTTTACAAAATTACATTCAAATTTAAGAAAATTCATTCAAAAAAGAAATTACGACGGGAGTTAATTGTTGATTTAGATATTCCATTTCATTACATGAAACAAATTAAAATCCTTACTGTTATTCTACTAGTGTTGGAAAGTGTTTCATAATTTATAACTGATACTTGATTTGTCTATCTTATTTGAATATTAAGTCTCTACGTATTCAGAGAAACGTCAAGCGGGATTTTTTTCTATAAATCATTAGTTTTGTGAATGACTTAATGGATATAAATATTTGAACTCATTGTTCGAGTGAACTTGATAGAAAGTTAACTTTTCTAAAGTTTGCATAACTTTTCTAAAGTTACTCATTTTAACAGAAACTGTTATCTTGAACATTGTTCATTTTCAAATGAGGCCAGTTAGAACCTCGCATTATTAGTATTTATTTTCCTTTTCTGAAAATGTTTTGCATATATCTATAAAGATCAACAAAAATGTTCAGAATTATTTTTTATTCATTTAAAAAAGAAATAGAAGTTGAAATTAAATTATATTATTTATTTTTATTTTATTAATATTTTTTTTTTCAATAAAATTATATAACATTCTGTATGCAGTTCGGAGGTAAATGAAATGTTTAATTTAATTCTGATGATATATGTAGTCTTTCTAAATATTCTAAAGGACTGTAATGCCGTTCATTTTTTCCGACATGTTTTGCAAATGCACATAAAGAATATTTGAAAACTTGAAAGATTACATTGAATTTTAATCAAGCTTTAAGCATATGTATGTATGAAGTGTTTATGTAAAAGCACGTTTTCAAACCTGATGTTAAATTCACTTTAAAAAAGTCAAATATTTATCTTTACCATTATTTTTATTTCCATTTAAACGCTTATTCTATACATTTATATTAATATAACACAGAAAATTCGCTTTTATATGCATTATTCATGTTAAAGTAAAATCGGAAATGAAATCATACATATATTGTAGACTTTTATCTATAAGACAAATTTCTTTGAAGGTTATGGATAAGCTTTAGCGTTCCACTTTTAGAATGAACTTTAAAATGTCATGATATAGGTTATAGAACTGTATTAGTTTAATGGTAATAATTGTAAGTTTTTTTAGAAGATTTTTGCTAGAATGGTATTTATGTATGTTTATTAAAGCTTAAATAATTAAATATTAGATCCATTTGCAGCTAATGTAAAGTTAATATTTAAATATTGCTATGTAGTATAATTTTATCAGTTGCTGAACCTGTACTGGGTATAACAAATGCGCATTTGCAATTTAATCCTCTCGTTTTCGAAAATGAAATTTTGGATTTAAGTACAATGTATTGAGTCGTTCGGATTTCTTATTACAATAATAAAATCTGTATTTATAGTGGTTATTATTTTGCATTAACTATTTTTTTGAGTTTCTCACTGAATTTTAAAAACTCAGTAAGTTTACAACCTTTTAATAAACCAAGACATCAAATTCCCAAAAATCATGCACATTTCTCTCTCCATAAACTTGAGTATTTAATAATTTTGTGTGAACATTTAAACTATAATAAAAACAGCAAATGTGTGATAAATGCCACATAAAAAAATAAAACTTTAAAAAATCAGTGTTTTTACTTACAGCTTAAACTAACAGCCAACACAAACTTATACAGACATCATAACTGATCCACTAACTAACGTTTGTATTTAAAACAAAATAACTTTTCTCAATCTTACAAAGAATGTAATTAAATTAAATCTATAATGTAACCACTATTTTAAAATTAAATCGACAGATCACCCAAATGAAGGTGAGATACTTTATATTTTACACGATTCGTATTTGTGTCGATTTGTTCCATATACAGAATAAATAGCGATACCGAAGGAACAAATTAGCTTGAGACAGTACCGTTGAAGCCAAAAACAGGCATAGTAATTTCTCAAAATCTGTGCAAAAGTGTCCAAACTGGAAAGCGAATAAAAAACATTTAATTTACATTGCCAGTGTTTTACCGCTTGAGCATCGTAAGCTGACGATCGTGTTGTAATGTACTAATTTTGTCGAAACAATTCGTGTAGCCAACATCTCAGTAACAATATCTGGTCAGTTATATGAAACTGTTCAACAAAAAATCCTCAGGAAAAGGAATTTCAATAAACGATGTATGCGTATTCACATTTGTTTCAAAACAATCATTCTGATATGAAAATTAATCACATAAGATTGATACTCTTTCCAGCTACATAACGTCTCTGTGTTTTTCTTTTTAAAAAAAAGTTTAATTAGTTACATTTCACATCATTCGATTAAAAATCTCTTACAAGCATAGAAGAATATACGTGGGTAAATCAAATATAAACCGGAATTTTTGTTTTTAAATTTATTGGTGCAAGATACAAAGAAAAAAGTTGCATATTGTTTTTCTATATAATCTTCTGATTTCAAAACACATTTTCACCAAAGATTGGAAGTTTTTTGCTGTCATCATAGAAAGAAGAGGAGCGTGTCTCCACGTTATCAGCAGCAGAGTTATCGCCGAACAATGCATTACCTAATGTTTCTTTCAAAGGCTTAAACATATGTTAATCACAGGAGAACAACTCAGGACTAGGGAGGTTGCTCCAGAGTTTTCCACTGCATTTCCTACAACTTTTCATGGGTCAGGTTGACTGTATGGCGACGAGTATCGTCTTGAAGCAAAATCACTTCTTTGACCGGAAAAAGATGTTTTTTTTTTCTGACGAGATGCAAATTGTTTCGCCCAGCAGCTGGCAGTAACAAGCAGACTCTCGAGAATGTCCCGAATGGAGTCAATGTTTTCCTCAGCCAGATTTGCTCGCGAGCGTGGGGTTAGTTTTCATCTTCTGTTCGTTTTTTCACAAAATTTCTGTGTCATTCATTTACTTGGGTTTACTTCAGGCATGTCCCTTTTGAAGTCTTCCAAAAATTTCAGCCCGTCTTAAGTCTTCATTTGAGAGAAATTTGACGATAATACTTTGCGTAAAATTGGAATGAACCTCACCCTCAATCATTGACATGCCGACTGATGAACGGGGAGAGTTGCACATGCCGGTTCATAGATAGTTATGTGACATACCTACCTATCATGGACAGAAGTTTGAGCGCTCTCGTGATGACCGTCAGGACTCCTAGCAGAAATTCCGTTTTATATTTGATTTACCCACGTACGATTAAGTTTACAAAAAAAAAGGAAAAACATATCTTGCATATTAAAAGAAAAGATGATTAAAGATACACTTCATGTTTTTATTTGTGACGATATGATTCAAGTAATATGATAGAATAGTATTTCTATTGCAGTAAGAATTTTCTCTTATTTGCCCAATGTAGTTTCTCATATCAACCCCATACACTGTACCAAGTTAGTCCCATGCACTGTTTGACATTCTTCTCTATCGCGGATACCTGTTATGTGCATTATATTTCAAATTCCTCCCTTTACGAGATAAAAAGTTATTTTAACTAGTACTTATAATTAACATTTCCATGGTTTGTTTCTTCTCCCCCCACCCCCAACGCCCGCTTGTTCTGAAACTAAATTTATTAATTAAAATTGTTCCGTTTTTCTAGTTATACTTTCCCTTTTCACATTTTAAAAGCGAATGTAATATTTTTAATCAGAGTCTAACTTAGATTGCGATAGATCCTGGGGCAAACATTATTCAGGGGGCTAACTTGTATCTTTTGAAAATTTTCATAAATTATGCTGAAGTGATTAAAGCTAAAGCTCATACCTATTCCATATATACATAAATTTCGTACTAAGTACTATTCCGATCCAGATACAGAATAGATCAAGAAAGAAAACGTTAAAAATTATGGAATGTACTTTCAGTTATAATAATATAAGGATACCTGTGAATCATTAAAACGCAAGTACAAGTTCTTTCAGACATTATTGGCTGTTTGTGTTAATGTTTTTCTACTTACTTTAATCTTTCTAATCAATCAATATGCTTTTTGATTATTGCATCATATAGAAAGGAAGGTGATGTCATAAAAAATAATAGTAATTTCAACAATTCGTTATATTGTTATTGCATTCCTCATGATGCCCTAAAATACTTTTGTATAAAATTTCAATTTATGACAAATTCTTCTAAACAGAAAGCAATAGATAATAAGTGTGTGAGATTACAATATCTTAATTAAATTTATGTATTTAAAAAAATCTTTACCAAATCAGAAAGGAAGAAAAAAAATCTCACAAAAGGAAAAACAGTTAAAATTAAAAACTCTTAAATTCCATTTTGAAAAGAAGAAAAACTATTAAAAGACTTGATTAACAATGTAAAATTTTTCAACTATCAAGGGGAGAAAAAGCATTTCAGATAACATTTTAAGTAGAAAAGCAATATTAGCAAAGTATGATATATATTTTTTTATTATAAGAATATATATTATTCAGAATAACTTTTTAGAACATTTTTTAAATTTTAAGCATAATCTTTCTTGTTAACATAAAAGTACCATCCGAGAGGTATGGGGCACGCTAAGAAAAAGGGGAAGAGAAGAGAGCCACCTGGACTCTTAAAACAAAGTATTTTGGTCCCTTTGTGCTATATTTGGCTCCCCTTGAACGAGAACCTTATATCTGCCCTCAGGAAGACACTCAAACAGGGAGAGGCCAAACAGCTGTCACTCAAGCCCCTGCATTAGTCAAGATCTTTTTTTAAACTCTTCAGTTAAAAAAAGAAAATCATTAATTCAGTTTACTGTTTCATTTATTAGATTTATGTTCCTACAGAATTTTAAATGTATCTTATACAAACTACCTGATAAAACGAAAACAAAATATAAAAGAAGTCTGTGTTATTTTTCACAACTGGCCAATTTTATCACACATTCATTCTTTGCTTGCTAAGCCGAGCATGTCCTCCTTCTCATAATCTGCTCATAGTCCGACTACATCATTCTACTTTTTTCATGCATTTACAATTTTTTTTCAACTCATCTTCTCTCACACACACATTTTAAATAACGATCTTCTCTCTCTGCTAATGTTACCAGCTTCCTATTTTTTATAGTCTAACTTCTTTCAATAGCTAATGCTACAATCTTTCTATTTTTGTAGTCTAACAGATTGCTAATCTTGATTAAAATCCATAACGTACTTTTAAAATTCATGATTCGAAACATCTTATGACGCACCAAATTACCACAAGAATTCCTTCAATTTTTCAGCAACCCTAGATTAACGCCAACTATGTGTAGGCATACGAGCGTTCAAATTTTGTCAATTTTTTCTCTCGTCAACCCTTTGTTTGCCCAACTTCAGTTGCTAAAATCTTTCTGAATTGACACTGTTGCCCGCCATGTAACATGATCTTGCGACGGTAAGTGCGCGACTTCTCTGCCTGCCTACCTACTATACCTAAACCTCTCAAGAGCGGCTTTTACTTTTTATTTTGTTTGCTGCGCAGCTCTCTCTGTAGTGTTAACACGGTCTTGTCTTCGAAGATCCAATAAAAATCTTCATAAAAGTTAGTTGGAATTTTTCTCAATTTCGCATTATTATCTAGAACTTAAGCGTCATTTTTACTAACGTGCCAAAAATCTTCGATACAAGCCCTTGTGTTTGTTGATTTCAAACTCTTACTTTAAACATATTCTAAAATTTAATATTGTAAAGGCACGCCATTCTTTACGGAATAAATGCCAAGTAGAATCCTAAAATTTTACTTAGGTATTCTATAAAAAAAGGTTTTAAGGCTGATGGAATAGTTTTTATCATGAAAAAGTAAGACTATTAATTTAATTTTGGGGAACGAAGGGAACTGTTATTACTTAAATTTTCTGTGTATTGGCAATGGATATAAGTAAAACGATGTGTTCATGTGAAAATAATTATAAAATATATTTTTAAGTCTAACTTTATAACAATTTATTTGGACTTCTCATATTTGCCCTAATCGACCCTATTCATTTTAAAAAACTTTCATAGTTTAGTTAATGAAACTTTCGATTTTTAAATTTTATATTAATATTGTTTCACAATTTCTAAACTAGAACACATTCCAATATTACTGAAACTACCAGTATTCCGGAAATATCTATCGATTTTTCAATATAAAAAAAGTGCTATAACCTAATTTATTAAACTCAATCGCAATAAATTTTGTTTCCATTGTTGGAATTAAATTATACTCTTTAGGAAGTTGTCAATAAAATGTTCGATTTTCTACAGTGCAAATACATAGTATGGTGTTATTGAGGTCGATCAAAGGCACGTAAATCTTTTTCGTGAATTCTCATTGACGTTTCCTGTCATCGGAATCCTTCAAAATCGAAAGATTTAGTCTTTAAGGAAATCGATTGTGCTACTTTCAAAAATCAATTTGAGTCGTTGTTTTGGAATTCCTAAATCAATTTGAAATTTTATGTAGAATTAAGTTCTAGAAAACTACAAAATAAATTTTTTTGCAGCAAAGTTTTGCATTAATTTAAATTGCGTGTTGACAATTTCAAGTAAAATTATTTCCGGGCTCTTGTTTTATTCAATAAAAAAAAGAGAATTTTTTTATAAAAAATAATCCAAAAATACTATTATACATGAATGTATCGACAACTATAATAAATTTTAGACAAATTTACCTCTATTTTTTGAAGATGTGTAGATTATTAATAAATTTAAAAGTGTTGTCTTCTAAACTATAAGCGTGTTTACGATAGAAAACAGAACTTCTAAAAGAATGTTTTTATGCTTGGCTACACTGAAATTATCGATTTATTAATCTTAGAGGAATTTATACTAATTAATATAATTTATACTAAAAATTGTCTTAAAAATTTTTCGTAAAAAATGTAGTAAAATTAGTTGTAATAAAAAAATTAAATCTAATTTTATTGTAATTTTTACGACAAAAACTCAACTCATGGCAACATTGCTCCAGTAGTTTTTGACATAAATTTAACAGATTTTTTTTTTCAGTTCAGAATTTTGGATTGAAAGTAATATTTGTAATTAATTACAAGTTTTAATAATAAATTACAGATTTTATGCTGACATGCTAATGTGTTCTGTTACATATTTATTTTCCAAATAATAGTAATTGTATATAACTTGTACTTTTATTTTACACGTAATCATCTTTAACTTATAATACCATGAAATTCATTTGTATTTGTATTGCTTTTGTTTCAGATTATCGTACAGTTCTATCTGTGCAAATTGCCCTTCTTGTTTATATTTTTTTAAAAAAAGGAAATAAGCTATATATCGCATGTAAGTAGGACTCTTCTCATAATTTATCCGAACAAACATAGGAAGTTTGAAATAAATTATCATTTAAATATTATGTTTGCTAAAGAAGATAAATTAATGAGAATAGCAAAATAAATGTATTTATTCGTGTATATTACGACTATTTATTAAAATATATTAAAACGCCAAAAAATATATATTTCTACATGCCAGCAATATTTTCGAAAACAGAAATATACACTGTACGTCTACAGCAATTAATCATCGCACACTTTCAATTTCAGATATTTTTTCAAATATTTAACAAATTTGTCTGATTTTTCTGGACGTTCGAGATTATGAAGAAAGTATTGCACTTCACATTTATAAACGGTTATTTGATCAAAAGGACAATTTTGGCGTCAACAATTAACAAATAATAATATTTGGGATCACCCAGTCAAATAAAATGTATGAACTATTTTTTTCTCTATAGCTTCTAAATGTATGTATATTATACAATATATGTATTCATTTGTGTAAGAATAGCATGCATAGTCACGAAAATGTAGCGATCTTTCAAAAATTCCAAACATTATTGCATGTTTTTTGTTTATATCATGCACACCAAATTTGACGCTAGCTTCAGAAACGTTCACAAATTATAGTATAGATAAAATAATGCGATTGAAATACACATATATTAAATATATGATGAAATATAAATTATGTGAAATATTTTATCTTTATCTGTACATATGCGAATGGAAACAAACATTTTTCATGATTTAATAGTCAACTCTGTGAAGCAATCATAATGTATAAAATATATTTACATAACGTGAAATTTTGGAAAGATATCTAAGATAAATTAACCTGATTTTGTGTGAGTGTGTGTGTATGTGTATTAACAGCTGTATGATAAGGCATTATCCATATATTGTCATTTTTTTTTATTTTTTTATTTTTTATTTTTTTTATTTATGCTTTAAAAGAGTCGAAAGAGTCTTAATTCCTCTCAGTTTGCGTGTGTTATTTTTTAATAAAAGGAAAATTTATCATTTTTTTTTTACTTTTTTTATGCCTTTTCAAATCTTAATACAGGCTTCGGATTTTTTTAACAAGAAAACAAAAATGTATAATTTAAAATAAGTACTTCGGCGGTTGTAATGGTATTTTTTTAGAAATATTAATAATTCCCATTTAAAATTTATTCGTTAAGATCTTATTAAGGACTTTTGGCTTTTCTACAGTGTGAAATTTCTGCCCCAATTAATCGGACATAAATAAAAGAAATATTTGATTTTTTTTCCTGCTCTTAGCCGTATCTCTCATTTCAAAATATTTGAATAATTGCTGTTTCAAATATATATGTGTGTGTGTGTGTTTTGTGAAAGTTTTCAAATTTTCTTGTTTTTTGTGCATTTTGACGGGCTTTCCTCATTGCTCGGAAGGATATACATATTAAAAACAAAACAAAAAATGCCCATAGATAACTATAAAATGCTGTTTTTTATGGGTTTACTAGTTATAAAATAAAAAGTCATAGGAAATAATTACTTGCAACGAAAAACTCAACAATTGCATTTTTTATCAATGACTTCGCATAATATTTCACATGTATTAATTTTTAAATTAATTTGTATTTAAAACTTTGCTATTAATTATTTTCTTTCACATAATCAAAAGGTTTTTTTATCTATCCTCCTACAAAGTTAAAATAGTTTGCAATTAAATGCTTTTTTTAACTTCTAGAATATTATATCAACGTATCAAACTATTTCTGTGATATTTTTTTCATTAGACTTCAGAAAATTAATCTTAAAGTCCTTACATCTAATACTTCAACTGTTTAAAAGTAGGGATTAACAAAAGTCTTTTCAAAGATGTTTACTTTGTTAATGAACAAGAGATTAACGTACTTAGCTGAAAGTTCCAATTTGTATCAAAAGGCTACATTGCAACGATTTAATACTATTTGTCTGCATTAACATATTTACTTTAAGCGTGCCCCGCTGTTTACTTTATATTTTATCATTAACAAAGATTTGCTGTAATTAGGTATGCAGATTTATAAAATTAGAGAAAATGATACTAAGATATTTGAACTTCTTAAGCGAAAATATTATTAACTATCCAAAGCAAATACAGAATTAGAGAGGATTTGCAAAAAAGCTCCACAACAATTAAAAGCACTTTCAATGTATAACAATTAATGAAAGATATAATTTTATATCATTGAGAGAAGATTTAAAGAGATCTGAAATGACATTTTAAATCACAAATACAATGCTTTTAAAATCGTAAATAATTTTACTTTAAATATGCAATCACAAAACATCATATTAAGCGTAATACGTTAATATTGAAACAATAGGCTACTTCCTAAAATATTACCCCTAAACCCATACTTCCAATCGCAAAGATTCAAAATATGATGTCATAACTTGCAACTCCACAGGGGTCCTTTTTCAAACAAATATGGAAATTAAATTTGTATAGGGTCCCGTAGGTTAAAATTCCTATCTAGGAAAAATTTCTAATATTTATTCCTGAATTAAATACAAAAAATTTTATCTCGATGCCTGCTGATCTTACAAAGATTTTAACGTTCATAATTCTTGACTTACATCACTTAATAATGCCTGTGAGTGACAAGTTGTTCTCACATTTTGAAGACAAGAGATAGATAATCTAAAAATTGTACTTTCTTAAAAGTCGAAGCGTTCTCCTTTGGACATAAAATAGTAGCGTACAGATTTTGCATTAAACTTCCTTTGAAAATATGCTGGGCATTAGAAGTCTACACTGGACAAAATAATCAGATCCAAGGTAATCCATTAAGGATAATGTCCAGCATAACCTGAAAAAAAAAATTCAGTCTGATCCCGGTCTGCCTGACTGAATTTCAACAAAATATAGTTTTTCACGACGATTTTAGGCCCCACCAGTGGCCGAGAGGGTCTGACCTCTCAACTGGTAGACGGCAGGTGCTGGGTTCGAACCCAATCGCGGCCGTCGGCCTAACCATTCGGAGTTTTCGTGGTTTTCTTCGAACCTTGCGTAAATACGGGTTAGGTTCCCTTAGAAAGACCCCCACGAAGGGCATCCCCCCCCTGGGCCTATATCCCTAGCGTAGATAATCGGCGTCACAAAATACACACCATCACGACGCTAGGCTATAATTTGTTTTGTACGAAGAGTTCTGATCAAAAATACCCATTTCAGCCTTTATTTTTTACATTCATTTGTTTTAAAAAGAGACCTAGGCTGTGATATTTAATTTTTTTCATGTATATGAATATAAGGGCCCGATAACCACAAAATTTTATAACTCGGACCCAAATTGTCGCACTACACGCACATTTCGTATAACAAACATAATCGCTTTAAAGGAGAAGCTAGCTCTGTCGATTCGTAAACAGCCATGAACTTTTACAGTAAATTTAGTAGGCACTTACTAATATTTTAGTCGTTTGAATTTTTCTCAGTATTTCACAAAGTCATATGAACTTTCAGAGTTATTTCAATTATGTTTGATTTATTTTTTAAACTTCTGTCATTAACAAAAGGAATTTTGTTTATCCTTTAATTAACCTTTTACTAAAAGACGAACCTTAGTATAAATAAAATTTAAAAAAAATAAGTATGTAATATTTTTTTTCTTGTGCATTAAAAAAGATTCGTTTTCCAGAAATTAAAATTTGAATGCGAAAGTAAAATGTACAAACAAATATTTTTTGTAAAAGTTATAGGTATAGATTGTTCCCAATTAACTTATGATTTTCATTTTTTTCCAACTTTTCCATAGTCATTTCAATTTTAGTTTTAGCCGTCATAGTCCTCTAGTTATTTTTTAAGAAAGTAAACGCATTAACGCTCATATTCTTTTAAAGATTTTTAGTCTTTTATCTAAAAACAAAAATTTTTAATGCTAAATTTTATAACAAAAAATAATTAAAAAATACTATATTTTCAAATTAAGGGTAAATAATAATTTCTAAATAGTTTTAAAAACTGAAACACACACTTTCATATCAGGTTAGGCTAAAAAGTTTAAAATGTTTTTTTGGTTGCATAGTTACGGTTTTCATATGTGTTTCAATGATTGTCATGTGTCCAGGGTTCAGGTGACTGTTAATTTCTCAAATTGCTTTTGATCTGTTTATCCAGTGTTTTTTATTTTGATCTTTTTAAGCGGCGACTTTTCAAATTGTTGAATTCTCATCGGTTTTCAGTAAGTGTGCAAAGTTCCAATTTGTTCTGATGTCTTAAAGTGGTCGAAAATAACGTTCAAACATTCTGTTACATACATACAGCTGAAGCTAATAAAAGCGTTTTAATAAAGTTGATAAAAATAGCGTTGAAAGATCCCATTACATACATACAGGTAAAGCTAATTAAAGCGTGTTAAAAAAGAATTGGAGACCTGGGTGGAAGAATATGTTATATATTAATAATTGGAATTCGAGAAAATTTTTGTTAAAATTGTTTTTGTAATCTAGTTATTTATTTAATTATATATTTGTGGCATGAGTTTGATTGTTAATAAGTGATGCTAAACTCTACCAGAAAAAAATTTAACATTTAATTCTTAAATATAAAAAATTATTTTCAGAATTTAAATTATCAAATACTAAAATAATAATTAATTAAAGATACTGTTTAATATCTTCAATACAAAGTAGAATTTTAATATTTTAGTTTTTACTCATGATAGAATACCTCATGGCGCTTTCATCTATAAAATAAAACAGTTTTTGAGAAAGTGTATGATAACATATTCTTTCACTAGACTCTTTAATTTTTTTTAATCCATTTAGACTTAATTTACATTATGCAAATATTTTCCCAGATCACAAAGAAAAAATTTATTAAAATTTAATTTTTGCATTACGCAGATGGATGTTCATAAACTATGACGCCCACAGGTCACACTTTTATTTTTTTTTATTTATTAATTATCTTGCAAATTATTTATAACACATTAAATACTAATTTAAATTGATTTAGACTGCTGAATTAAGTTTTGTTTAATTATTTTATAAAATATTTTATATTACTTTACTTTTTAAAAATGTATTTACGGTTTTTCTTTCTTGTCCAGAGAACTGCTAGTGTCATTTATAAATTAACGGTTAAAAAAAACAGATATTTTACACTCATAATAATTACTGTGTATTACAACGTTTAAATTGATAAGCAATCTTCCTTTTCACAATAACAGTTTCTTTTCTCTGCCACCTGTTGAGCTATTTAAAAGCTGTTAATCCATAATGTGTACAATAATCTGCATTTAATGTTAATTCACTGCAGTGCTTTGAGAAAGTAATTATTTATCAAATAAAATTATTAATAAACAAGATTATCTTTTGAAATTGAGCTTGATATTAGAGGAATAAGTCTTTGGCTTAAAAATAGTAACTGATTACGCAAAATATTTTCAATGGATTTTGTATATCTGGTAAATAATAAAAGACAAATTTAACATTTCTGTGTAAATATTACTAATAGAAAAAATGATATTTTAAATTTAATTAATAACATCTGCTATTCAATTAAACCACGAAATATTCCAATTTATACATATTTTCAATTACAAATGCTCCTTTAATATATAGTTTGTAATATTATTTTATACTTTACTAAAAAATGACACTTCTAAAGAATGCTCTTGCTACTAAACTTAAACTCATGAAGCTGAAAAAATATTTCTATTAAATTAAGTAAAACTTCTCTAAGTATTTAAAAAGACAGCTTAATGGAAACTCTTTTATTATATTTATTTATTTTATGTGATATCTTATTTTGTTCTTTTAAAAATGAACATGTTTCGAAAGGTTTCACACTCTCGAAAATTCTCATTTAATTACATTCAGTTCACTCTGCGAAAAATAATAAAAACGAAAATGCTCTCGATACTTTATACTTGGTAATGAAACATTTTCTGGAAATTGCTTTTTTCATTCAGAAAAAAACTAAAAGCGCGCGAAAATGTAATTACGTTGTCACATATGACATTAGTTTCAATTTCTATTGTGCTTATAAAAATATTTTAAAATATAGAAAAAAATAATTATTATTATACGTAAGTTTTTAAAAAGTTTTTTACTTAAACTCTTTTTTAACACAAGAATAGACGTAAATGATCATTTTGACCGTTGCCATATGAATATATTTTGATTATAACCATAAATTTCATTACAAAATAAGTTTAAAAGGTGCAAAAAAGCAAAACATCAAATAAAAAAGTTGAACTGTCAAAAATCAAAATTCTGGTGTGAAACACTTTTATAGTACTTGAATAAATTTCTCAGCCTTTCTAGTATTAATGTAGATACCCACATAGCATGCATGTTCACAGTGACATCACAGTGACGTCACAGTGACGTCACTGTGAGTCACTGTGGTCACGTCACATCTGTGACCAAAATGCCACCCCTCAGTGACGTCACATTGCGACTGAAATGTGACGTCATACTTGTGACCGAAATGCCACCCCTCAGTGACGTCACATTGTGACTGAAATGTGACGTCACATCTGTGACCAAAATGCCACCCCTCAGCGACGTCACATTGTGACTGAAATGCGACTTTCTTAAAAATCTTTAGAAATTTATAAATATCCTTCAAAACATCCCTCATAGCATGCCTGGTCACAGTGAGTCACTGTGGTCACATCACATCTGTGACCAAATTACCACCACTCAGTGACGTCACATTGTTACTCAGATGTGACTTTCTTAGAAAACTTTAGAAAATTACAAAAATTCTTCAAACCATGTTATTTACTGGTAAAAAACGTGGCAATTCAGAAGAATACTGTGCAATCGCTGTTATGTCACAAGTTACATGCACTGCATGTAACGTGTACGTCATATCACATATGTGAGATAAACCTCCCATCATATGAAACTAAGCACCCAGCAATGAACCTATCAGTGAAACTTCTATTTAAGGAAATTCCATCGTTACACTTAAATGCTTCGTTATGAAAAAAAATATCGTTGAATAGAAATTCACGAAAATTCATGAAATTTGTATAGTAAGCTACAAATAAAAATGGAAATATTTTAAAACTGTATTTTAATTTGGATAGTAATTTTTGTTATGCAATATAGCCACATAAGAAAAAATTCATTAGTATAATATCTAAAAAACCACATAATAAAGGAAGGGAAACAAAAACTTAATCGTTTTTATTTCTCGTTTTCTCTTGTATTTCAAATCGAAAAATTAAAAAAAAAAAATCGGAATATTACTTTGTGGCGATCTCTTATGAAAAATACACTGCTCATAAAAACTTTCGCATCTTTTTTAAGTATTCAGAGAATGGACCTATAATATTTTCGTGGAACTGGAATCCCTTTCTTAGCATATCGAAAAATTTTCGCATTTTTTCCTTTTTATTTAAAAGATAAAATAAATACATAATTTCATTTCATACAATCCGCTGAAATATATTCACCAATCAATCTCAACAGCAATCTATCCTTTTGAATATTGTAATATGAATATTAATATAAATGTTAATGGCGTTCTAAATGAAGGTTCAACAGAAAATTAAAAAAGTAGATAATTTCATTAAATATCGGCTTCGTTAAATTGAAGTTTCACTGTATTTCAAAACTAATTGAAAGTAAAAAAGAAATGCGTAAAAAAGAAAAAAAATAAACTCAAAATTTTAATTAGGGATACTTTTATAAAACTAATGCGCATGCGCATTAAACTTACAAATCTTCGAAGCTCAAACAAACAATAATAACAAAAAATCACCTGCTTAAAAAATATCGTTTGGCAACGACCAGAATTGTTGACACTAGTGTATTTATTCTTTAGAATATTTGCAGCTGCTCTAGTAGCTTTGTTATGATGTTATGTGCATATTTAGTACGTAAGTTGAAAATTTTTAAAAAAGTTATGCAGAAATACGATCAGGTTATATTTTATATAAAATGTCGGTCCGAAAAAGTACAATTTCAGTGGCGTTTAGTTAATATGAGTGCGCCAATGTCATTGTACCTTATTCGGACATTCCGACTTCGAAATTATCTTCCCTATTTGGATTATCAAACTGAAATTAGAAGATAATGTCGATAAGAAAGAGGTAAGAAAAAGTTATTTTTCGTGATTTTTTATAATTATCTCTGTCAATTTCGTAAAAAATATGTTATAAAAGGAGTAAATATATTAATTTAACTTTTTTGAATTCACTTACCTTCAATATCAATCAATTCAATAAATTTAACGTTTATTTTGTTGAAACACGGAACAGCATGTCAACGATTTGAAAAAAAACTAATAACATTATTTTTAAAATGCACTTTAATCACATTTTTTAATTACATATTTAAAATCACATTTTCATAAATTAGAAAATATATACATAATCAAAAGTTAACGTTATAATTAATATATACATAGGAGTTTCGGGTTGTTTTTACTGTTGAAAATAGTGATAAATATATTAATTTTTGCACTAATATTGCAAAAACAAATTTTTTTTAAACTTTTTTGTTACCTTTCTAAATTTCTCATAATCCCAATAATTTGATAACTGTAATTCCATGATATTTATTATTTTAAACCATGTATCTAAAATAACTAAGATATTGATTTTGTGATAACAACAATTTTTGATTTTAAAAAATGAGTAATTATCGCATATATTTTATTAATTTTTGATATCTTAATTGTTAAATTGTGTTGAAAATAACAATTTTGTTTCATTAGTATGTGTTCATTAAATCCTAGTTCTAAATAGTCATAAAAACAATTACATGTACTTTATTTATGGGATGTACATTGCTGATATTTTTAGTGTTTGATGTATTTCTATTATTTTCAATAAAATTTTGTCTAATAATGGGAAATGAGTGTGAGAATACTTAAATATTATAGATAGATTCATCTAATACGAAAAAAGGAAATCTAATAATTATAATTATTTATAAGGAAACTTTTTTTAAAGAAATTCCTTAAGTATGTCCTTTACCAGCACATCTACATTATATGACACATACAATATATATATATTGTTGCAGCGTATATTGGGTTCTTTTGATCTTATGGTTAGACAACTTCAAACTCTTGCTTATAGAAAAGTAGAAAATAATTTATTTACAGAACTTCAGAACAACAGAGTCTTCGAAACTCACAAATATTACAAGATATTCCAAAATAACTGTTTAAATCTATCAAACAAGTACAAATATAGGTCGCAGAGACTCTTTATACAATGTCTCAACACTATATCACATTCAAAACAACGTAGATAAAACTCAATACATCAAGCAAACTTGCTTAAACCTAGAAGTTCACTCTATGACTGACTGGTAAATAATAACAACAACAGCTCGTATCGCTCTCCTTATATATAGTCTCGTAGCATGTGCTAGAAATTTCTAGAAAAACCTGGAAAACCACGGAACAACAAACAATGTATCAGTAGACCTAAGGGGGGTTACCATAAATAGGGAAGGGTTACCATCGCCAACAATCGCCAAGTTTGTCGCCAACTTGGCGATATATCGCCAAATTTGGCGACCAAAATTAGTCGCCAAAAGTGACGCCAACTTGGCGATATCTTCATTATTTCGCCAATCTGCCATAGACATACACTGAAAATAATGGACAAGTTTGCTTGATAACAGAGACAATGTAACAAAAACTAATATTAGTAAAGGAATGGAGCTTAATAAGATTATTTACATTATTTTACAGTACAAACACTAACTATTTACAAAATTCGTAACACTACCCCCTCCTCAAAGACTGCACGTCCCGGGCAGTGCAATCCTTGAGTTAGAGGAAAACACTTAATATAAATAAACAAATAAATAAATAAATAAATAATAACAATAATAATAAAATTTACATAAATAAGAACTAATTACTATTTACATATTTACAAAAAGTGACTTTCATGACCATGGTCTGAAATTCCAGTTTTGAATTTTTAATCACTTTGGCCAAAATAAGGGGCTAGCCGGTTATAGTGTACGACCTTGGGTTTGGCGTGTGGCGATTTTTGTATGCGTACAACGACATCATTCAGCCTGTTGACGACTGTGTAAAGACCGTCCCAGTTTCTTTGTAATTTTGGCGACAGTCCCTTACGACGTATTGGATTCCACAACCAAACTTTGTCACCTTCGTTGAACTCATGTCCTGTTGCCTTTGTGTCGTACCGTGTCTTCATCTTTTTCTGATGCCAGTCCAATTCGGTTCCTCGCTAGACAATGAATCTCCTCAATCCGCGCCTGGAGTTCATCGACATATTCCTCAGGCGATGAAGGAGCATCAGGAGGACGGCCAAACAAAAGATCCGCAGGTAGACGAAGATCACGACCAAAGAGCATTTGAGAAGGGGAGTAACCAGTGGCCTCATGAGTGGCACTCCTGTAAGCAAGCAGGAAAAGAGGCAATTTCTTGTCCCAGTCCTGTTGGTCTCTAGACACCAGGAGAGAGAGGCTATTTAGGATGGTACGATTGAACCGCTCTACCATGCCGTCCGATTGAGGGTGTAGAGGTGTTGTTCGGGTTTTGTCCATGCCGAGTAGTTCACACATTTCCTTGAACACAGTCGCATCAAAATTTCTTCCTTGATCGGAATGGATTTGAAGAGGAACTCCGTATCTGGAAACCCAGTGTTGAATCAGTATGTCTGCTACGGTTACCGCCTCTTGATTAGGAATGGCATAGGCTTCAGGCCACTTAGTGAAGTAGTCCATGACAACGAGGATGTACTTATTGCCATCAGATGTTCTAGGAAGTGGACCCAGGATGTCTAGGGCAATTCGTTCGAAAGGAGCTCCTACATTATAACGTTGCAATCGTCCACGGGTGCGCCTCTTAGGACCTTTACGTGCTACACAGGTGTCACAAGCTCGACACCACTTCTCCACGTCACTGCGAACATTATTCCAGTAGAAACGCTCTCGAACCTTTTGCAGGGTCTTCATTACACCAAAATGACCTCCTGTGGGACTACCATGCAGTTCTTGAAGGACCATAGAAATTCTCGACTTAGGGAGTAGTAGTTGCCATCTACATGTCTTTCCATCGTCAGACTCCCATTTTCGGTACAAGATGCCATTCTTCAAATGTAAGGAATCCCAGAGAGCCCAATAACGTTTAGTCGTAGGATGGTAATGGGCCATGTCTTGCCAGCTGGGCTTCCTGTTGGACTCCTCTTTCAGCTCTAGAATTGGCTTAATTTCAGGATCAGCAAGTTGATCTTTACGCAGGCTCTCGTCACTCCACGGATCTTGCGATGATGTAGACCCAGTTGTAACTTGTCTTACTATAGGACCTTTGACATTAAATTTCTTCTCAGCCCGGTCGCAGTATCTACAATGCTCTGAGCAGGGTCTTCTTGAGAGAGCATCTGCATTTCCATGTGATGAGCCTTTTCGATGGCGTATCTCCATATAGTACTCTTGAAGCTTTTGTATCCACCTGGCTATCTGGCCTTCAGGGTTCTTAAAATTCAATAGCCAAGTTAGAGAAGCATGATCAGTTCGGATCAGGAACTTTCGACCGTAAAGATAGTGATGAAAGTGGTCTATGGCTTTCACTACAGCAAGAAGCTCTTTTCTTGTTACGCAGTAGTTTCGCTCGGCCTTTGACAAGCACTTGCTGAAATAGGCGATAACACGCTCCTGGCCGTCGATTTCCTGGGACAGTACAGCGCCAATGCTTTCGTTGCTTGCATCCGTATCAAGTATAAACTGTTTATCGATTTGAGGATACGACAGAATTGGAGTGGATGTCAAGGCCTCCTTAAGCTTTTCGAAAGCAGCGTCACATTCCTGTGTCCACATAAATTTTTGATTGGCTTCTGTTAATTTATGAAGTGGTCTTGCAATCATCGAGAAGCCTTTGACGAATTTTCTGTAATAGGTGCATAATCCTAGAAAACTTCGAAGCTGGTGAACATCTGCTGGACGATTCCAATTTTTCACGGCCGATATCTTCTCCGGATCAGTCCTAACTCCTTCCGCCGAAATGATGTGTCCAAGGTAGGTGACTTCATTACGAAACAAACTGCACTTCGAAGGGCTTAACTTCAAATTAGCTTCCTTTAATTTTTGTAGCACCCGCCTGAGGTTGTTCAGATGTTCATCAAAAGATTTTCCTATGATTATGATGTCATCTAAATAAACAAGACATGCTTCATACGACAGCCCCCGGAGAACCGTTTCCATAAGCCGTTCGAAAGTTGCAGGTGCGTTACATAGACCAAAAGGCATTACCTTGAATTGCCATAATCCTTGTCCCGTTGTGAAGGCAGTCTTCTCGCGGTCGTCGGGATGGATCTCTACCTGCCAGTAACCACTCTTCAGATCCAGAGTCGAGAACCAAGTGTTGCCCGCAAGTGTGTCGAGAGTGTCGTCGATCCTTGGTAGAGGGTAACTATCCTTTTTAGTGACGTCATTCAGTCGGCGGTAGTCTACACAAAATCGTGTTGAACCATCCTTCTTTCTAACTAATACAATGGGAGACGCCCATGGACTTGTCGATGGTTCGATGACGTCATTTTCTTCCATATCTTTAATTAAATTCTGCACCTCTTCTTGCTTGGCAAAAGGTAATCGTCTAGGGTGCTGTTTAATAGGAGAGTGATCTCCCGTGTCAATTCGGTGTTGTGCCATTTTAGTTCGTCCAAAGTCTTCAGATGTTTGGGAAAATAAACTTTGGAATTCTCTAATTAAACTTTCAGCAGCATCTCTCTGGTTTGGATCTAAGTCCGTATTTTGTAACAAATCCTTGACTAAATTATCTGAAGATTTCTGAGAGTGATTGGAATTTTGACTTATGCACGTCACAGGAGCACATGATGCTACCACCTCTCCTTTCTTGATAGTCCTCGTCTTATCACTGATGTTAGCAATTCTGACTGGAATGGTCTTTTTCGAGAGGTCTACTACAGAAGAAGCCACCAATACTCCTGCTTGTGTACTATTGTCTACTGGATAATCTATATGGCCAAATCGGTAATTAGTTTCATTTTTAATTTCAGCTGGAACTAAAAATTCTGTTCTTGGATCTAGATTGATGTCTTCTTTGGCTATTACTGTTTGTTTACATTCAATTTCATTATTTAATCCAAAAAGACTTTTTTCTTCAAATTTTGAGAGCATTTTGTTATTTTTGAAATCAAGCTTGAAGCCAAACTTCTTCAGAAAATCTAGCCCGATTAAGCAAGGATCTGTTATATCAGCCACATATGCCGTATGGTAATATTTCGTTCCTCCAAAGTGTATGGTTAAATTGGCCTTTCCATATATGCCAATCTTGTCGCCCGTCACAGTTTGCAGGGTAACGCAGGGTGGAGTCCAGATGAGTTTACATTTCAGTTTTCGAGCCAAATCTTCTCTTATTATTGTTACATTGGCTCCTGTATCGACAATCATACGGCACTGAATTCCGTTAATAAAGCCTATCACATATAATTCATTATCGCCGCCACTCATTTTCGATATTTGAAGGACCTTCAGGTGGGGCTTTTTATTCTCTGGTCTTGAATTCATCTCACGTTCGTGGACTTTGGGGCAGTTTCTTCGGAGATGTCCTGTATCACCGCATCCCCAGCACCTGAGATTCTGTCTTCTTGAGCTTGTTCTTTCATATTTTAAAGCTTCCAGCTCTTGATTTATTTTCCTAATTTCTTTCAAAACGTCGCTCTCAGTGTCTGAGCTTTTGTTCACCGTTGCCCCTCGGACTGAATGACGATCTCTACGGCTGGCTTGTGTAGCTGCTTCCAACTTTAAGGCATATAGTAATGCAGCCTTTAAATCCTGCACATCTGCCATTCGTACCGCTCTCTGCACTTCTGGATCTTTTATTCCGTCTACAAAATATTGCAGTGAGAGCATTTCCCGTACATTTGTTGGACAGTCAATGAATGCTAAATTTGCAAGCCGTTCAATTTCCGAGGCAAACTCTTGAAGGGTTTCACTCGATTTTTGATGGCGGCTCTTCATTTGTATTCTAGTATAATCCTTGAAGAATTTTTCGCCGAATCTCATTTCAAGTGCACAACTTAAAGTCTCAAAATTGAGTTGCGTCATATCGGGCAATGTTTGCAGCACGTCGGCGGCTTCTCCTCTTAAAGATGCTGCCAGTTGACAAGCTTTCACCTCGTCACTCCATTTGTTCGCTTCGGCTACAATGGTGAATTGGGTCTTGTAAACTTGCCAGGAACTCTTTCCGTCATATGTCGACAGCTTGATGTGCACGGGAGAAGCAGGCGGATTCCTAAATTCTTCATAATTACCACTGGATGCTGAAAGCTTCTTCTCAAGATCTTAGGGTTACCATCGCCAACAATCGCCAAGTTTGTCGCCAACTTGGCGATATATCGCCAAATTTGGCGACCAAAATTAGTCGCCAAAAGTGACGCCAACTTGGCGATATCTTCATTATTTCGCCAATCTGCCATAGACATACACTGAAAATAATGGACAAGTTTGCTTGATAACAGAGACAATGTAACAAAAACTAATATTAGTAAAGGAATGGAGCTTAATAAGATTATTTACATTATTTTACAGTACAAACACTAACTATTTACAAAATTCGTAACAATATATATGAGTTTAACTACGAATTTAAACCTTGGTGTAATCATACATGTTCACAGTCCACTATAGTAAGGAAATTACTAAGCGTAATACTAGAACTAATTGCCTTCATTTGTACTCTATTTTCAAATGAAATCTGCATATTACGAATATTGCGCATAAACTTCACGTAGTTTTATCGAAAGATAATTCTATATTACATTTAACTGAATGATTTTAATTGGTAAATTAATCAAGTGAATATTAATTTTCCAAAATGACTAAAAAAGCGTTTAGGTTAGTATTTGAACTAGAGACCCCCGACGTATGCTGCAAATGCTCTTCCAACAGAGCAACTTAGCACGCACAATTCACCCGGAGAAATAACATTATATACTCATACGAATAGTATGCATTTTTCCTACAGGTAGTTTGAAAAAAAATTAAAGTATTATTATATAGGGTATATATAATAATAATAAGTATGCATTCGTATTCACTGTGTGAATTGTGTTTGCCAGATTCTTCCAGGATAGCTCAATCGACAAAGTATTGGCAATTTGCGCGAAAGACTCCTTAGTTCGAATCCTGACCTGGATACTTTTGCAATCAGTTGGAAAATTACAAAAAGATATATATATTTATAGACATCAGGATTATTGGTCAGAAATATTAGCAAGCTGTACAGTTTTACATGTGTGCTGATACCTGTAGATATTAAAGCGAGTAAAAGTTTTTTTAAAAAAGCTTCAAAAAGATTAAACAGTTTGAACAGCATACCACAAAATGTGTGTCAGTTATAAATAAAATTCAAACTATGCAATTTTCAGCATGTGGAGGGAGGGGAAATATATAAATGTTTTTGAAAGGTAATATTTTTAAATTTTGAAAACAACACCAGAGTTGTAAGACATGTGAGGTAAATCGAATTTTTAACTTTAATTTAGAAGAAAGTCTCCTTACTGCAGGTAACTATTTTTATATATTATATAGTATTTGTTCCTAAATTGTCAATATATGATTTTAGGACTCAAACCCTATTTTTAACAGGAACATGGCGTGGAGTTATAGTTTCAGCTGATCCTATTTCTTTTAAATTGTTAGAGAATCGTTAAGAAAAGTTAAATCGTCACAGAATCATCACAATGTTAACGAAATTTTTGTCACAAATGATCTACAGCGTGAGTCTAAAATAATAGGACAAACTTTGAGGGAGGTGGTAGAGCTCACTATAACAAATAATTATGACATAGAAATTTATGACTGGAAGTGACGCGTTAAAACGCCACTCTAGTCACCACAAAAGACCCGGATTATAATGTTAACTGTATGGGAGCGTTATTTTCAAATATCTCTCTAAAATTTTAATATTTTCGCATAATTTTTTTTCTTATAGGATAGCTGAGGACGATCTGCAACCAGGCTGGTTTTTACTTTTTTTATTTTGGTTACAGATTAAAAGAAAAATACTTTAACTTTCAGAACCAGTTTAAACCGGTTCTAAAACTGAAACTATCTTAATATAAAAAAAATATAACCAAAATCAAAAAAGTAAAAATTAGCCCGGTTGTGGATCGTCCTCAGCTATCCTATAGAAAAAAAATCATGTAAAATATTGAAATTTGAACAAGGTATTTGAAAACAACGCCCCCTATAGACTTAACATTATCATCCGGGTCTTTTTTAGTGACTAGTGTAGCGTCTTGACGGGTCACTTCCGGTCATATATTTCTGTGCCATCATTTTTTGTTATAGTGAGCCCTACCACCCCCTCAAAGTTTGTTCCATGATTTTGGACTCATCCGTATTTCACAAATTGGTCACAATGTGACTTGAAAGCATTGTCACTTTCGCCACAGTTTCGTCACAATGCTAATGAATAAATCGTCACAAATGACACACTTTTCACAAATTGGTCACATTGTGACGTCACAAAGTGGTCACAATGTGACGTCACAAACAAGCTCTAAAACGGCCATAACGACTTCATATTTTAGTCACTGTGACTTCACATCGACGTCACGTGAAGTCACATCGACGGTCACAAAGTCACAGTGTGACTTCACAACGACGTCACCGTGACGTCACCATGTCTTACGGGTATTTTCCATTACTGTCTAAATTTAATTTACATCTGTAACAATAATTTTCATACTGATGAACCACGTTTGATAGAAACGAGGAGCGAATTGTGCATAGACGAAAAAGACGTGTCCACGTTGAAAATGAGGGAATCCATACCATCTCAAGATGTGTCTGTTTATTAAATAACCCATCTATGTCGCATTTTTAAATACCTTTTTAATTCTGTCATTGAATTACATGATTTTATATATTATGTTGTAATTATTTTAGATTAAAATAAGTTATAAAAAGATAAATATAATTAAAAAGATCATTTAAAGATATGAACGTTAAACTAAAAGTAATAAGAATGTCCCTCTGAATATAGTGTACCTTTTTAGAATTAACGACTTTATAGAATCAATGATTACTTGGCGCGATTTAAAAAAATTGTCAAATTGGCGATATTTTAAAAATTATTTGTTTACATTATTCATTTACACTATTTTTACGTTACTTGCTACATTAATTATTACATTATTTATTTATATTATTCGTTTACATTAGATCGGAATATTTAGGTTTAAAAAAATTGCAAATATATCGATTAGCCGCCAAGTCAGAAGCCAAACAATCGTTAATTCTGCGGTTTAGCCATAAATATAAGTGTAAAAAAAATAATTTAATAAATATGCTATTATTAAAATTCACAAAATTATAGAAAGAAATATATGCATACTTGAGAAAGGAATAATCCGTCCTCTCGTAGAATATGCACAATCCAATTAATTTAAAAGAACATTTTACTCAGAACAAAAAGTAAAAAACAATACTAAACACCTTTTTTGGGGGGGAGGGGTACAAAGGATATACGAGTGCAAAGGTACAAGTGCCTACAGTTGGTATCCGGCTGAAACAATATGTATTTTTTCACGATGATAGGCTAAAATTTGTTTTGTACGAAGTGTTCTGACCAAAAATACCTATTTTAGACTTTATTTTTTACATTTATTATATCCATTTGTTTTAAAAAAGAGACCTATGCTGTGATTTTTTTTCAGGTATATGAATATAAGGGTCCGATAACGACAAAGTTTTATAACTCGGATCGAAATTGTCTCACTACACACACATTTCGTATAACAAACGTAATCGTTTTAAAGAAGGGGGGGGGTGCTCTGTCGATTCGTAAACAGCCATGAACTTTTACAAAAAAATTAGTAGTCGCTTACGAATATTTTAGTCGTTTGAATTTTTCTCAACATTTTACAAAGTCATAATGAACCTTCAGAGTTATTTTAATTATATTCGATTTATTTTTTAAAGTTCTTTCATTAACAACAGAGATTTTGTATATCTTTTAATTGTCCTTTTACTAAAAAACATTAAATCTTAGTATAAATAGAATTATAAAAAAATAAGAATGTATTAATTTTTCTTTTGTGCATTAAAAAAGAGTCGTTTTCCAAAAATTGAAGTTTGAATGCGAAAATAAAATGTAAAAACAAATATTTTTTGCAAAAGTTATAGAGTATAGATTGTTTCTAATTAAAATATGATTTTCTTTTCTTTTCCAATTTTAGCATAGTTATTTCAATTTTAGTTTTAGTCGTCGTATTCTTCTAGTTATTTTTTAAGAAGGTAAACGCATTAACTCTCATTCTTTTAAAGTTTTTTTTAGTCTTTCATCTAAAAACAAAAATTTTGAATGCTAAATTTTATAACAAATAATAATAATAGGATATTTTCAAATTAAGAGTAAAAAAAGAATTGGAGACCTAAGTGGAAAGTTATTAATTATATGTTAATTGATATTAATAATTATAATTTGAGAAATTTTTAGTTAAAATTGTTTGTTGTAATTTAGTTATTTATTTAATTACTTATTAGTGGCATGAGTTTGATTGTAAATAAGTGGCGCTAAACTCTACTAGAAAAGAATTTTAACATTTAATCCTTAAATATTAAAAATTATTCCCAGAATTTGAATTAGTAAATATAAAAATAATAATTAATTAAAGATATCGTCTAATATCTTCAATAAAAAGTAGAATTGTAATATTTTAGTTTTGCCATATGATACAATACCCTCATGGCACTTTCATCTATCAAATAAAACAATTTTTGAGAAAGTGTATGATAACATATTCTTTCATTAAACTCTTAATTTTTTTTTTAATTCATTTACACTTAATTTACACTATGCAAATATTTTCCCAGATCACAACGAAAAATTTTATTAAAATTTAATTTTTGCATTACGCAGATGTATGTTCATAAACTATGACGCCCACAGGTCACACTTCTTTTGCAAATTATTTATAACACGTTAAATATTAGCGTAAATTAATTTAGACTGCTGAATTAAAGTTTGTTTAATTAATGTTCCAAAATATTTTATTTTACTCTACTGTTTTAAAAATCTATTCATGATTTTTCTTTCTTGTTCAGAGGAACTGCTGGTGTCATTTATAAATTAACGGATTTTTTTCGAAGTTATTAAAAAAACAGATATTTTACACTCATAATAGTTACGTCTCTTACTACATTTAAATTGATGCATAATCTTTCTTTTGACAATAACAATTTCTTTTTTCTGCCACCTGTTGAGCTATTTAAAAACTATTAATCTGCAATATGTTCAATAATGTGCATTAAATGTTAATTCACTGCAGTGCTTTGAGAAAGTAGTTATTTATCAAATAAAATTATTAATAAAGAAGATTATCTTTTGAAATTGAACCTGATATTGGATGAAAAAGTCTTTCGCTTAAAAATAATAATTCATTATGCTAAAAAATTAAAATGGGTTTTGCGTATCTGGTAAGTAATAAAAGACAAATTTAACATTACTGTATTAACATTACTAATAGGAAAATCTGAATTTTAAGTTTAATTATTTACATCTATTGTTAAATTAAACCACAAAATATTCCAATTTATACATATTTTCAATTGCAAATACCCCTTATACTTTGTAATATTATTTTATACTTTACTAAAAAATGACGCTTCTAAAGAATGCCCTTGCTATTAAAGTTAAACTCATGAAACTCAAAAATTATTTCTATTAAATTAAGCAAAACTTCTCTAAGTATTTTAAAAACAGCTTAATGGAAACTCTTTTATTATATTTGTTTATTTTAAGTGATATCTTATTTTGTTCTTTTTAAAATAAACATATTTCGGAGAGTTTCACACTCTCAGAAATTCTCATTTAATTACATTCAGTTCACTCTGCAAAAAATAATAAAAGCGGAAATATTCTCGATATTTTATACTCGGTAGCGAAACATTTTCTCGAAATTGCTTCTTTTGTTAAGAAAAAAATAAAATCTCTTGAAAATGTAATTACGTTGTCACATCTGACATTAGTTTCAATTTATATTGTGTTTATCAAAATATTTTAAAATATAGAATAAAATTATTATTATTATATGTAAGTTTTTAAAAGATTTTTACTTAAAACTTTACTTTTTACGTTTTCAACACAAGAATGGACGTAAATGATCATTTTGACCGTTAACATATGAATATATTTTGGTTATAACCATAAATTTCATATAAAATAAATTTAAAACATACAAAGAAGCAAAACATTAAATAAAAAAAATTAAGTTATCTAAAATCAAAATTTTGGTGTGAAACATTTTTATAATACATGAATAAATTTCCCAGCGTTTCTAGTATAAATGTAGATATTTTCCATTACTGTCTAAATTTATTTTACATCTATAACAATAATTTTCATACTGATGAACCACGTTTGATAGAAACCTGGAGCGAACTGTGCATAAGTGAAATGGACTTGTCCACGTCGAAAATGGGGGAATCCATACTATCTCAGAATGTGTTTGTTAACTAAATAACTCAGCTATGTTGCATTTTTTAATGTCTTTTTGTTTCTGTCATTGAATTACATGATTTTAAATGTTATATTGTAATTGCTTTAGATTAAAATAAGTTATACGAGGGTGAATCCGAAAATGAGTTTCTCCTGTCGATTGTAGACAGACATGTGTATTGAAAGACAAAAAACATTATGAAACATTAAAGATAAATTAAAATACAAATAAAGTCTTTGTGCAAAAATGTATAAAGATAGAAAACGAACGATAAGAAATGACAAATAATGCATGAAAAGGCAGCAAACAGCCGTTTCGAATCTACTATCTAGATTCTTCATCGGTGCACTAATTTAGGTACTTAAGGTGATTGGTATAAGCATAACAGATAAATGGCAGTCATAAACCAAAGAGTTGTGACAGTTTTGAAGGAAAGGTGCCATATATTTATAATTCCGTAATGTTTTTACTTTGATTTTTGTTGTTTAATGAGTGCGAGACTCAGCGACCTAGAAAAAGTAAAGCAGAGCCAAAAAGCTCAGCTATGCTTTTTCTAGCTCGCTAAGTCTTGCACTGATGAAGAATCTCGATAGTAGATTGGAAACGGCTGTTTGCTTCTTTTTCACGCATTATTTGTGCATTTCTAATCGTTGGATTTCTATCTTTATACATTAAAGATATGACGTAATTTTTTTTTCTACTTAAGTTTGAAGTGAGTTGAGACATTTATTATAGTCCTTTATAAGCTTGAAAAAGCACTCTATGAAAAACTTAGGGCTGTGCATGTATTTGGATCCGGTAGATATGGAGAGAAAGTGAATTTTGAGTTCTTTGTCAAACAAGGAGAAGGTTGTCCGCTATGAATGGGTACGTGGAGTATTGATAGCAGAAATCCATAACCGCCACATGAAATTTTATGGGCCGATGTGACTTCGAAACAAATATACGAAGATGGTGCTGCCAAATCAGTGAAGGCGTCAGCAAATTTTGGACAGACCGAGACCTTGGACAAGCATGTACAGCAAATTCAACGAAAGCTATGATTGACTACGTATTGTAAGCAATATTGTTTCTACAAAAGCCATTCAAAGCTTCTTTCGTTGGCAGAGACCTGTTTTTTTTCCTGGAGTCCTTTTTGAAACTTATAAAAGGGTATGACAAATGCTTCAGCTCACTTGGAACGTATGTAGAAAAATAAAGAAACGCCTTATTTTTAATGTTTCATTATATTTTTTGTTCTTCCATATACATTTCTGTTGACAGTTGACAGGGGAAACGTATTTTCGGATTTCCCCTCGTAAAAAGATTAATATAATAAAAAATATTACTTAAAGATATGAATTTTAAACTAAATGTAATAAGAATTTCCCTCTCAATATTTTTCCTCTCAACCTTTTTAGAATAAACAACTTTATAGGATCAATGATTCATCGGCGCGATTTTTAAAAAATGCCAAATTGCCGATTTTTTTTTATTATTTGTTTTAATTTTAAGATTATGCATATTATTTAAGATTATCCATATTTAAGATTAAATAATTAAAATACCTTTTCTGCTATTTAATACACGCTAGATACAGCTAGTAAATGTTATATTTTCGGATTTTTCAATGAGCATTGCTACCATCATTTACGAATTATTGTTACAGAGATTTTTTTTTCTTTAACCACAATATAGCGCTATTTTCGTCATAATTGAAACAGTCCCTCAACATACTTCTGCTCATACTTCAAGTGTTTTTAAAAATAAAGCAATGTGAATTCTTCGAGAAAATGCGACATGACAAATCGAAGAAATTACGAAGTATATAACATTTCTATTGATATTTTCGAAGTTCCTATAGAAATAATTATCTATCGGGTACTTCATGAAAATTTCCTCATGGTAGTATTCTCGATTTTTAATAATAATGTAAGCTGGTACTATGCAACAAGTTTCGAAAGAACTTCCTTAAAACACCATAAAAATGTAAACAAGCGCATTACTACATTTCTGTAGTGTTTTTAATTTTTTTTTAAATATTACTGTCGAACGTCTTAAACAAGGTACTTTGATGCAAACTTTATTGTGAGATTTTTAGAATTATGTTAAAACAATTAAGTGTTTGGAATATTTTTTATGTCGCTCTACGTGTGTTAATGTAAATTTGTAGCCATATAAAAGAGCAGTCATGTGGATAAAAATGTTTGTGTATGTGTCTCTTTCTTCAGACATTTTTGGAATTTTAGCGTTTGTCTATAGATATTAATTATCATTAAATAACAAAAATCAAAGTAAAAACATTACGAAATTCTAAATATATGGCACCTTTCTTTCAAAAGTGTCACAACTCTTTGGTTTATGGCTGACATTTATCTTTTATGCTTATACCAATCACCTTAAGGCCCCTGTCCTCGCTCGATGAAACGCTCGCGAGCTAATGCTATTCCTATGGGGAAGCATTTTTCTAATAACTCTTTCGCATTTTGACATTTTTGAATAATTTTTTTTGCATTGGATAGCTGAAGTGCATGCCGATAGCGCACCTTTTTTACTTTTTCGATTTTGGCTGCAGATATTTTTTACAAGGTTTGTTTCACTTTTAAAACTGGTTTCGAAACTAAAAGTGCTTTTTAAAAAAATATATCTGCAACCAAAATCGAAAAAGTAAAAAAGGTGCGCAATCGGCATGAACCTCAACTATCCATAGCAAAAAAAAATTATTCAAAAATGTCAAAATGCGAAAGAGTTATTAGAAAAATGCCTCCCCATAGGAATAGCATTAGCTCGCGAGCGTTTCCTCGAGCGAGGACAGGGGCCTTAAGTACCTAAATTAGTGCACATTAAATTCAGCCACCAGTGGCAGTTGTATTTGCGATATTCACATTGACTCTTTCACAACCCGGTAACAGTTTTTCTTTTTTCCTGAAAAACAGAATTATGAACTCTTATTATTTCTTGAATTGTGACACATTTGAAACAAGTAAGCGGTGCTATATTTCGCTCAAATTTAATAACTTAAAACTACAGTTGTTAAAAAAAAAGTACATCAATCACCAAATTGTCGATTCGAAGCCATTTGGGTATCGAATTGTAATCGTATTTTCTTTCAATTTTCATTAAAAAATTAAACCGTCTAATTGAAATAGAAACTTCATATTGAAATTATAACAAACATCCAAATTTTGAAAACCGACACACATTTTCACAACATAGCACCCTGGATATTACATTATAAAAGGTGTCTATTTTACATTCGGATAGACTGTAAAAAAAGGTTACTAGAAATTTTCAACGAAACTTGGATTCCTAAAAATTTTAATGTAACTGCAGCAAAAGAAATTTACGTAACATATAACGTTTACCCTGTAAAACAAAAAATCTGTAAGGTTACTGAGAATTTTTTTATGAAACTGGGATGCGTTTTATGTAACTGCAAGAAAAAAAAATAATTATCTACTGTTGCCAATAAAATTTTAGTAAGTATACAGATTTCTGTAGCTTAATAAATTTAATTTTGTAAATTTATTTCTTTTTCCGTACAGTACACAGATAATATTTTAGTAAACATGCAGATTTCTGAAGTTTTTACAAAAACTAGTTTTCACTTTTTCATTTACAGTTTTTTTTTTTTTTTTTTTTTTTTTTTTTTTTTTTTTTTTTTTTTTTTTTTACAGTGAACAAAACGAAAAATCGATTTGTCTAGTAATTTATTATTTTAGACGACTATTGTTAAAAAATTAAGTTAGTTCATCCTATCAATTTTAAACATTTCAAAAATGTAATAAAGTTATTAACAAAGTTAAATTTGTCACATTTAGAGAAAAATTATCCTTCTCAAGGGACTTTTATTAAATTAAGTTTTAAAAACATAACGAATTGAAAAGATAATTTAATGGAAAATCTTAATATATTTGTTTATTTTTCATAATATATCATTTTATCTTTTTATCAGAAAACTCTTTCTTCAAGAATTTAACACGCTAGAAAATTCACATTTAATTACAATCAATTCACTTCTTGTAAAAAGAAAGCTAAAATGTTTTCTAAACTTTATACTGAGTAATGAAAAATTTACTCAAAATTGCTTCTTTAAAACGAAAAAGAGCAAAAGCATCGAAAGCGTAATTGCTTTGTCGCAAATGTCTTTAGTTTCAAGCGATACTATTTTTATAGAAATTAAAATTTAAAAAAAACCTAAAAAAGGAAAATATGGGAAAGCTGTTTTAGATGCTAAATGTGTATTATGAAAAATTATGCTCGATCTACTTCATATATGCAACTATTCATGGCATAATATTATATAGAATACTATTCTATCAAATTATTATACTATTCTATTAAATTATTAATATTCTACCAAAATCTTATTTGTACAAGAATTCTTTTATGTATAGAGAGTAAAATGAAATTGAAGTTATCTTTATCGTTATGTGATAGCTAAATACTAAATCGTGCATTTTGCAACTATTGTTTCAATTGCAAAAATGTTCCATATGTTGTTTTTAACACCTAAATCCATTTATGTGAAATAAAATTTTAATTTTACGAAGTTAAACATTTTTAAAATCCTAGATTTTATTTATTTATTTATTTATTTTTTATTTTTTTTTTATTATTTTTTTATTTTTTTATTTATTTATTTTTTTTTTTTTTTTGTCTAACAAATAAGTAAGAAAAAAATTCATTTTTGTGGAACTAGAACTTACTAAATTATACTTTTTATTTTACAAAAAAGTCATCATTTTCTATATAAATGCAGAAAAGTGAAATTTTGTGCCTTCAGAAATCAAAAATCCTTCAAATTTAAAATATCATTACTCAATAAATTTTAATAGAACTTATAAAAATAGATCTTTAATGTATTTTTATACATCAGTTTTTGAAGCGTGAAAAATGTTTTTCTAAAAATATTTGTATAGGTGTTGTTATATTCTATTATACACAATACGGAATATGTATTGTTACATCACGCATTTTTTGTTGAATTTACCCTTTAAGCATTCTGTAAAATTGTTCATGTATGTTTAATGATTTATAAAATAATAACTACGAAAAATATCTCTACAATAATTTGTTTATGATTACCTTGAATAATAAATTATATTGCACACAGCAAAAGATAATTTTGTGTTAAGCAATTTCGTGTTAAATCAGTGCTTGATTACATGACAGAAAATTACGGTTAGGACGCTTAAAGAGTTAAAGAAATATGTGCCAATGTACATCATTGATTCATGTCGATCAATGCTGCCACACCGTCAGAAATAAATCTAGCGAATTTTGTCAGAGGATCGTGAAATAATGCAAAGTTTCTCAAAGGATCACGAAAAACGGCAAGTTTCATCAAAAGATCTTGAAAAAAACAATAAAATTTGTCAAAAGAACCGGAAAAGATGTAAATTTCGACAAAAGATCCCTAAAAACTCTGCAAATTTTGCAAACAGATTGCGAAAAAATAACAAATTTCCTCAAAAGATCGTGAGAAAACGACAAATTTCCCCAAAAGATTGCGAAAAAATGACAAATTCTGTCCAGGTGTCACGAAAGAAACGTAAATTTTGTCACAGGATTGTGTAAAAACGGAAAATTTCGTCAAAACATCTCGACAAAAGATCCTAAAAATCCCCACAAATTTTGTAAATAGATCGCAAAAAAGGCGAATTTCGTCAAAAGATCACGAGAAGGGTCAGTGATTGTATCGGGAAAAATTTCATCAAAAGATTGTGAGAAAACGAGAAATTTCATGAAAAGATCACTAAAAAATCCAGCAAATTTCTGAAAAGATCACGAAAAAACACAAATTTTGTCAAAGTATCACAAAAAATCATGAACTTCGTCAAAGAATTGCGAAAAAACTGCAAATTTCGTCAAAAAAGTTCAAAAAAACAAGAAACTTCGTAAAAAGATTGCGATGAAAGAGCAATTTTCTTCAAAACATCACGACAAAACAGCATATTTTGGCAAAAGATCCTAAAAAAACGAATTTTGTCAAAAGAACGGAAAAACAGTAAGTTTCGAAAAGAGATCCCGAAAAACTATACAAGTTTTGCAAACAGATTGCGAAATTCTGACCAGGAATTAAGAAAAAAATGTGAATTTCGTCAAAGATATCCCAAAATAACACAAATTTTGTCTAGGTATCCCGAAAGAAACGTAAATTTCGTCAAAGGATTGTGTAAAAACAAAAAATTTCGTCAAGCATCTCGAAATAACAAAAAATTTTGACAAAAATCCAGGCAAATTTTGTAAATAAATCGCAAAAAAGGCGAATTTCGTCAAAGGATCATTAGAAAGGTCAATGATTGTATCATGACAAATTTCATCAAAAGATTATGAAAAAACCACAAATTTCATGAAAACATTGCAAAAAGCAAAATCCTTAAAAGATCACGAAAAAACACAAATTTTGTCCAAGTATCACAAAAAAAACCACGAACTTCGTCAAAGAATCGCGAAAACACTGCAAATTTCATCAAAATATCCTGAAAAACAACAAACTGAGCGACAAACGCGACAAAAGCGAAATTTTCTTCAAAACACCACGTCAAACTGCAAAACGTGGCAAAAGATCCTGAAAAAACAATAAATTTTTTCAAAAGAAAACAAAAAACGGTAAATTTCGACAAGAGATCCCGATAAACACCGCAAGTTTTGCATACTGCGAAAAAATGACAAATTTCCTCAAAAAGATCGTGAAAAAATGACAAATTTCTCCAAAAGATTGCGAAAAACGACAAATTCTGTCCTGGTATCATCAAAGAAACATACATTTCGTCAAAACATCTCGAAATAACAATAAAATTTTGACAAAAATCCCAACAAATTTTGTAAATAAATCTCAAAAAAGGCAAATTTCGTCAAAAGATCATGAGAAGGGTCAATGATTGTATCGTGACAAATTTCATCAAAAAATTGTGAGAAAACGACAAATTTCATGAAAAGCAGCAAAATTCTCAAAAGATCACGAAAAAACACAAATTTTGTCCAAGTATCACAAAAAAACCACGAACTTCTGTTTAAAGATAGAAAACCAACGATTATAAATCCACAAATAAAGTATGAAAAGGGAGCAAACAACCGTTTCGAATCTACTATGGAGATTCTTCCCCAGTGCAAAATTCAGCGAGCTAGAAAAAGCAAAACTAGGCTAAGTTTTGCTTTCTCTAGCTCGCTGAGTTTTGCACTGACGAAGAATCTCCATAGTATATTCGAAACGGCTGTTTGCTCCTTTTTCATATTTTATTTGTGAATTTAAAATCGTTGGTTTTCTATCTTTAAACATTTTTGCACAATAGCTTTATTTGCTATTTTAATCACGAACTTTGTCAAAGAATCGCAAAAACACTGCAAATTTCATCAAAATATCCTGAAAATGACAAACTGAGCGACAAATGCGATAAAAGTGAAATTTTCTTCAAAACATAAACTATTTAACACAGCTTTTTCCAGCATGAATATTAATAGAATCTAAACATACACTGTAAAAAAAATCTGTAACCTTAGTAATCTAAATTAACCGAAATCTCTTACGCTTACTAAAATTTTATGTGTACACTGTACAAGAAAATGATGTCAATCTACAAAACTTGTAAGCAAAACTAAAACCATCTGTAACTTTACAAAAGAATTTACTAAAATTTTGGTAACTTTACTAAAATTTTATCTACAATGCTCGTTAGCGTCACTTAAAAAGTTCTTGGAATACGATTTCCCAAAAAAATTCTTAGTAACCTTAAAATTTGTTTGATTCAAAGTGCAAATCTGTATCTGTTACATGAATTTTTATTGTTGCCGTTACATAAAAAGTTCTTGGAATACAATTCTACTAGAAAAACTTTTGTAAGTTTCCCAATTTTTTTTTACAGTGTAGACTATACTCATAGTCTTTAGCACAATTATTTAATTCATTTGATAACAACATAACAGTTGTAAAGTTCCGAGTGGGAAAAAAAAGTCCGGGTTAAGACTCGAATCAAGGATATATTGACTGAAGCCAGTAATTATCTTCCAAGTGAGTCATCCCACACGAACCCACGAGAACTCATTCCCTCAACTAACATTTAACAATTACAGAACAATATCCAAACAAATACTGTTATTTTGAAAGATTAGTTCTCGCGTATGCTTCAAGGGGGCTCAATTGGAAGTGTAATGGTGGCTTCAGCCAATATATCCCTGTTTCAAATCCTTGAACGGACTTTTTTCACCCATTTGGAAATTTACAGCTGTTACAAGCTTATTGTGCCGGCGGATTACTTTCTTCTTAAAATTTAGATAGGATTCGCATTAGAATGTATCGAGTATGTAGGTTTTGGAAAAACTCGACTCTGGTTCGGTTTTGATAAAATTTGGTTACTTGACTTGATGGATTCTAATCCAAAGAACATGTAATGGGAAAATTATAAAACATTATGTTCGGATCGAATTTGGATAAAATCTAGTCACCCAACCAGATGCAAAAGCTCTATGGATATCGCTTTTTATTAAAATGATTGAAATAACATTTTTACATTTTATAATAACATTTCCTATACCCATATAGCACGCAATCTCCTGAATAATTCCTCAGAAGCTCCAAGTCAATCCATATTACTCTTGATACCAAAATGACAAGATCAGAACTTCCTGGGGAAGAGACTTTTATGATTGTCTCAGGCATGAGTTCCCAGTTACGTCCTAAGGAGCAACTTCCGAGAACGTTATTCTTGAGAGGGTTCCTTAGAAGTCTCAGTACTGGCGCCATCTCATGGCAATCATTTCTGCGTTTAATTAATCAGTAATATAATATAATGAATGTTCCGTAACACGCTTTGATGTATAATACCCACTTGAACATTCAGACTTTTTTGTCTATTTTTTTTGTACATTCGCCTAGTAACGCTCATTATCTACTTTATAAAGAAACTTTCAAGAAATATATAACAAAAAATAAATAAAAGTTATTAAATAATATAAAAACTATTCTTTTTGAAAAAATCTGAAAGATTTTTTTTATATAAACAGTATGTTCATTAAATTAAAAATCCGAGTTATTATTATTTAATTTTTCTCTAAATATTTATTTGATCATTTTTAGAACCAACATGCAATTGTAAACTTTGATGAGTTTTCTTGCATCAAAAGTACGCGTTATACACGGGAATAAATTATAATTGAATGTTCCTTTTTTGTTTATTATTAACCTTAATGTTTTATAATTCCAGCGGGGAACACCTAGCCATGCTCGGTTAAAGTAAACTCTGTATTAAATTTTATATAAAATGAAATTCTCGCTCGATTATTGCTATAAATAATTTATTTTAAAAATATTCTTATTTGCAGAAACTATAAATATCAATTCTATGAACATATTTCTAAATTTTACATTAGTTAAATATTTACAACGAAAGGACATCCTTCCATACTACATTTTTAGTTCGTTGATGTCTTTCTTTTGGAATCAGAACTTTTAGACTTGAACGCCTTTTTCACATGAGAAAGCAACATATAGCATTCCGTGCATAAACACGGAGGCGCTTAAATCCAGGTCCACGAAATCGAATGTTTCCCCTTGAACTTTGTGAACAGTGATGGCAAACGCCGGCCTTACAAGAAATTGATGGCGCTGCGTAGTACATCCGAGATCGTTAGAGCTTTTTTTAGATAAAATTAGTTAGACCCATAATGACCCAATAAAGAAACATCTGAATTTTTCAAACATGTGACCCAGCCCAATAGTTTTCTCGTGCCAAAAAAATTTTGTATACAAAATTTCGTTAAAATCGATCAACCCATTCATTAGATATAGCTTGACCATGACCCATTATGACCCATCATGACCCACAAATGACTCTTATAATCGAAATCTCTCGGTCGTGTGACTTAGCCCATTAGCTTTCTCGTGTCAAAAAACTGTTACAGGCAAAATTTCGATGAAATTTATTCTGAAGTTCTTTAAATATAAATAGCTTGACCCAGACCCCTAATGATCCAATATGACCCATTAATTTTTTTTTTTCTCGAACATGTAACTTAGCCCAATTTTTTCATGTGCCCGAAAACCATAGAATGCAATTTTTAGTCAAAATTGCGTGGGAAAATCTCTAGATCAAAATAGCATGACCCACAATGACCCCAAATATGGCCCACTAACCGAATTTTTTGAACATGTTACCTAACCCAATGGTCTTCTTGTAATCCAAAACGATAAAATATATAATTTGGTCAAAATCGTTAGAGTTGTTTTTTAGATAAAAATGACTTGACCCATAATGACCCATAATGACCAAAGAATTACCCACTAATCGAAATATTTCAAGCATGTGACCCAACCCAATAGTTTTCTCGTGCCAAAAAACGATTGGATACAAAATTTCTTTAAAATCGATCCAGCCGTTCTCTAGATATAAATAGCTTGATCCTGACCCATTATGACCCAAAATGAGCCAATAATCGAATTTTCTCGAACATGTGACCTACCCCAATAGTCTTCTCGTGCCCGAAAATGGTAACATCCAAATTTTTGCGAAAATCGATAGAGCCGTTTTTGAGATAAAATATACACACACACACACAGAGAGAGAGACACACACACAATTTTTGCTCGCATTATAGTATAGGATAAAAGATACTATTATGAATAAAAACACATATTTAAACTTGGACAGATTTTTATACCTACAACTTAATAAGATATAGTAAGTACTCATTTATTATATCCTTTTTAGGTGCGTTCGTAATTTTGTAAATACGTAGCACCTATTGTTGTCGCTCAGTCCGTCCATCTGTCTGTCTGTCCGTCTGTCTGTCTGTCTGTCTGAATACAATCAAGAGCTGAATTTTATACAGACTTAACAACCAGAATCTTTGGCCCATCGGAAGAAACACAGGAACCAGCGTTTAACCCGGTAAACTTAGTCCCTTACTTCACTGAAAAGGAACTGCAGGTAGCAATCTTCTCCTTCAACAAAGATAAAGCACCTGGAACAGACAATATAGATCATAGAATAATAAGGAAAATATTTAAATCCAACGCTTCGTTGTTATTGGATATGTACAACTCTTTGCTTCAGTTAAACTATTTTCCGAAGAACTGGAGAATTGGTGAACTGGTGTACTTCCTGAAACGAGGTAAGCTGCCGGAAGACCCAAGGTCTTATAGACCTATATCATTGTTACCAATTTTCGGCAAAGTATTTGAGAAATTACTTCTAAGAAGAATCAACCACTCCTTATTGAATACACCGCATCTACTACCGGCTCAACATGGTTTTATGGAATTGCGCTCGACTGAAACAGCAATTCAGGAAGTGTTCTCTATAATTGATTTGTTTTCTTTGGAAGATAATTACATAACGTTGGTTTCAATCGATATTCAATCTGCATTTGATTCTCTACCCTGGGACTTTACAATAGAAGAACTTAGAAATTTAGAAGTTGAAGAACCGTACTGTAATACAGTATCTTCGTTCCTTTCTCGGCGTGGAGCCTTTGTGCATTGGCTGTCGGACGTAGTACACTGGTTTCAAAGGGGCTGCCCTCAGGGGTCCTGCTTTGGCCCCTTTCTCTGGAGGATCTTTATTAATACTCTCCTGCGTTTATTAAGGAATTATGAGATAAAGGCGGTGATCTATGCATACGACATCTTGTTGATCTTGAAATTGAGAACAAGGAAAATCCTAGAAGATTTCGGTAGATTAGCTTTGGATATAATAAGTAACTGGGCCACTCGGCATAACTTAAGAATCTCCTATGATAAATGTGAAGCCTTAAACATTCGTCGAGGAAGAAAATATTTACGACGTCCCCCAACTCTCAGGATAGATGGGCATTCAATCCGCTCTAAGAATTCAATATTATACCTCGGTATTAAAATTGACTCGACTTTATCTTTTTTGCCGCATCTCAATGATAAACGTGAAGAGTTGTTGAAGGTTTCTCAAAACTTGATGAAATTTGCCTGCACTCAAGGTGGATTGGGGAAATCTATACTTAAAATTTGGTATAACAATATACTAGAGAAAAAATTTTCCTACGCAGCAGCTGTATGGTATCCCAGATTGCAGAAAAAACATGGTGCTCGCCTTTTGAATTCAATCCAATATCAGCTTCTCCTCTTAATTTCAAGAGCTTATAACAAAACGGCGGCTAATGCGCTATGTGTCTTGACAGGTGTTCTGCCAATAACCCTCCGATTGAAGCAAATCACAGCGCAAGGGAGATTACTCAGGCTGGGTATGCCGTTCGAACAGCACTTACCATTCTTCTATCAAACAAAAACTTCCTCGGCACGGATCTCCCCTTTTCAAGATTATTTTCACACTCAAGAAGAGGGTGGCCAACAGTCAGAAGTGCAGATCTACACGGATGGATCGAGAATGGACTCCGGTACTGGCTATGCCGTCTGTGTCTACCAAGGCGATAACATAATTCACACATCTAAGGTTTAGCTTAATACAGAAAATAGCATATACCAAGCGGAACTTTCGGCAATCCTGGATGCAATTATATGGGCAGATGGAAGTGCATTTAAAACAATGACAATAAATACGGATAGTTTTTCAAGTGTTCAAGCAATACAGGACATATGCTCAAAAGACTTACTAATAGTCGAAATAATACTCGCCCTACAGAGCTCCAAAAAGATTATAAAATTTAACTGGGTGAGAGGCCACTCTGGTTGTGCTGGTAACGAAATGGCTGATCATCTTGCGAAACAAGCAGCAGAGGGTAAAGAATCAACATTGTTTAAGTTTCTACCACTTCCAGCTTCTTGCTTGCGGAGGCAAGTTAAAATCCAGGTCCTAGCAGAATGGCAACAAGAGTGGGACTATGGAGAGACTGGTCGCTATATTTACAACCTAGTTCCCAAGGTCTCTCTGGAAAACCTGCTGTTCCATCGCAACCTCTATCTCTTCGCCACCAATCACGGACCCTTCCCTAGTTATCTTGTAACATTTAATAAAGTAGATTCTAACCGTTGCACATGTGGGGAAGTCGGTGACTCCTTACATTACCTGACGACATGCACCTTAACTGCTTTTTACCATATACGGAAATCCTCTACGCTTTCAGATGCAGCTTGGTTGAACATGATATTGAAAGAAACTAAGCTTCTTGACAAAATAATAAACTGTGTAAAACTCATTGAGGATAATCAGATATTATTTCAGATGCCTCCTCTTTAACTTTCAAATGGACTCGAATGAACTTTCGAACTTTACTAAGAACCGTACTCATTGGACTTATTCATTTTCAAAATAAAGTATAGAACATTGTACTTGTAAATATTCCGCACCTCTAATTTCGAACCTGTAAATATTTCTGTTGTTAAAACACACGTCTGAATATTCTAAACACACCATCATGCAATAATGTAAAGTTATCATTGTAAATATTAGATACTTATTTTCCGGGCTCACCCTGAAAAATAAGGCAGCCCATAGTGATTGACATTGTAACATTTTTTTTTTTTTTTTTTTTTTTTTAATAAATGTTAGGTGGGGCTTGTTGAGCTCAAGCCATACGGTAGGCCTCCCCACCTAACTGAATCTGTCTGTCTGTCTGTCTGTCCGTCCGCATATAACAACGCAAAAACTACCCAACCGAATCGTTTGAAATTTAAAATACATAATTATTACATAATTTTGTCGAGTCATTTCAAATTTTATGAAAATCGGATGGATAGATCAATTACAGGGACAATCAAAAGGATTCCGTTACATTACGGTCAATGGGGAAAAAAGTTTCAAATGCATTTTAATCGTTTGAAATTTAAAACATATAATTATTGCGTAATTTTGTCGAGTCATTTCAAATGTTATGAAAATCGGATGCATAGATCAATTACAGGGACAATCAAAAGGATTCCGTTACATTACGGTCAATGGGGAAAAAAGTTTCAAATTCATTTTAATCGTTTGAAATTTAAAACATATAATTATTGCGTAATTTTGTCGAGTCATTTCAAATGTTATGAAAATCGGATGCATAGATCAATTACAGGACAATCAAAAGGATTCCGTTACATTACGGTCAATGGAGAAAAAATTTCAAATGCATTTTAATCGTTTGAAATTTAAAACATATAATTATTAAGTAATTTTATCGAGTCATTTCAAATGGTATGAAAGTCGGATGCATAGATCATTTACAGGGACAAACAAAGGTATTCCTTTACATTACAGTCAATGGGAAAAAAGATTCAAGTGCATTTTTATGATGTTACACTCATTCGAACATAATAGAAATCGCATGAATCTATGAAATATATACTAAAATATGCATTCTGTGAAATCTGTGATGCAAAGAATTTTTATTATTAAATTACAGGGCCACACAAAAGTATACCACTACATAATGCTATACGGGGAAACATTGTTTGGGGCGTGTTTTAATTATATTCAACTATTTCACATTTTATGAATAAGATATATGTTTCTGAGGTGTAATAAAAATTACTTTCTGCATATTTACAGAAACACAAAGATTTCGACTACTATACTGTATCCGAAGTACTCTCTACTATATCAGCAAGATCCGAATATTTTTAAAACTTCGTTATTGTACGAACGCACCTCATTTGCTACGTTCACGTGCAATTTCCAACTTGTTCATAAAGCTTAAAGTGCTAGTAGTTTTTAGCTCACAGGCTATCATAGCCTGAGAGCTTATGTGCCCGTCCGTTCTGTATGTATGTTCGTTCGTGCGTGCGATAACTCATGATAAAAATATCGGATCCACTTGAAATTTTGTATATAGGTATATCCTGATAAGGCGCTTCCCTGATTAGTTTTTGGAGTTCATTCGATATGTATAAGAGGGGGAACGGGGGGGTCATGCCCCTCCCCTTAATGCATATAAATGGGTTTTTCATGCAGAATTAACAGTTTTTGTCCAAAATTTAGATATAGGATCATTCTGATGAGGCGATTCCGTGACTGTTATTATGTGTTCATTGAATAAGTATAAACGGGGGTAACGGGGGGCTCATGCCCCTCCCCTTAATTGATATAAACGGGTTTTTCATGCAGAATTAACAGTTTTTGTCCAAAATTTAGATATAGGATCATTCTGATGAGGCGATTCCGTGACTGTTATTATGTGTTCATTGAATAAGTATAAACAGGGGGAACGGGGGGGCTCATGCCTCCCCTTAATTGATATAAACGGGATTTTCATGCAGAATTAACAGTTTTCGTTCAAAATTTAGATATAGGATCATTCGGATGAAGCGATACCGTGGCTGTTATTAGGTGTTCATTGAATAAGTATAAACAGGGGGAACGGGGGGCTCATGCCCCTCCCCTTAATTGATATTAACGGGATTTTCATGCAGAATTAACAGTTTTCATTCAAAATTTAGATATAGGACCATTCTGATGAGGCCAGTCCGTGGCTGTTATTAGGTGTTCATTGAATAAGTATAAACAGGGGGAACGGGGGTTCTAATGCCCCTCCCCTTAACTTGCATAAATGGATTTTTCAATCAGAATTGTGAGATTTCGTTCAAATCTCTGAATAATTTTGGAAGTTTAATGGTTAAGTATAAAAAAGGGGAATAACTCCTCTTAAATTATATAAATGCTAAATGGGTTTTTATTAAGAATTATCCGATTTGCTCTGCATTTTGGATATAGATTTTTTAATATGATAAAGCATGTACTTAATAGTTTAGGAAGTTCAATGATTAAGTATAAAAAAGGAGAAAGGGGAGAGCTGTTTCCCCATTTTATTTATTTTTTTTTTTCGAACGGAATTAACGAAAATACAAGGCTGTAATGTACAATTAGTATGCGTAGCCTGTGAGCTCAATGCCATCAGTTTAACTGGGCAATATTCTCTTTATTTAAATATAATTTTCATTACTTTAACATATTCCAACAAGAAATATTTCAAAGAAATTTTCTGAACCATAAATTCAATAAATATGCATAAAAACTGTAAAGATACGGAAAATTTAAAAAAAAATTCTAAATCTTTTAACTAATTTTTTTTTAATTTTTAATTGTTACATAGATTAAAATTTTTAAGATACATTCTCTTTTTCTTGATAAGTGCTTAAAAATTTTTGTTATAAATTTGCCGATCCAATTTTAATCTTAGACAAAAATTTCGTTAAAAAATTATACATTAATAGATTTTATTGCTAATTTAAAAGTATTCCTTTGCCAAATTTCTAAAACGATTACATACTGATTTATTCTAGCTAGTAACAAGATCATTGTTTCAGATACTAAAATTTTTGGAAAAAAAATTGAAACTGAAAGAATATTTTAATTATGAAAATCTACGAAATAATTTTTTGAGAAAAAATTCAATTAAAGTACATTATTTTTTTAATATTGTTTTAGTTCTTACATTTCTTATAATTACCTTTATGAAGTATGAAAATATACTAATAAAATATATGACAATATATTAATACTTTCAAGTATGTAGCTATAAAAATCATGAAAACATTTGATTATTGCACATTTCATTGTTAAACGTTTTTATGTGAAATCAGAAAAAATATACGGGTACTGTATTATTTTAAATCTTATGTAAAATTATAAAGGTTAGAGATTCTGCAAAAGAGCAGGGAAATTATTTGGTAAATTTGGAATAGACTCTGTAAATTTATTACTAATGATAATAATTTAATTTAGTTTCCATAATCAGTAAATCACTCAATCTTTAGTGAGTATGGAATAATTTGAATTTTTGGAGTAATTTTGAACTGTCAAATTAAAGACATAATTAAGTGAACAAATATGTTACTTATTATCCCATGGCATCAGTTTGTCACAGAGCTTCTTCCTCCCTTTCTCCACCAAAACAAAAAACATCTTTCCAACTCCATATTTCATTCTGTCAGCTTACACTGATTTTGTGATCATATGTATTATGTAATGTATGCGATTTACAACGACGTCTAAAAAATGCAGAAAAACATTTTGTAGAATGTGTACGTTCAGAGGTGTTTTTTGCCCTTTCTAAAGTTTTTGAAAGATTTCCTAGAATGTGACGTCACAGAGTAGTATCATTTAATTATCTAAACTAATATTTATTATTAAAAATTTTCAAACTTGTTAAATATATTTTTAACTCTTTTAGTAATTTAACTCAGACTAACTCGTAAACTCTTACTCCTACTTTCACACTGCGTCAGCTTGCTTTGAATTACTTATTTTCAGCTGTAAAATCTTTTGCGAAAAACTATGCTGAAATCTTTTTCGCGCAGAATGATGATCAGAAATAAAAATACGGATTCTAAAACAAGAATTTGAAAAGCAACAGTCATTAATAATATGGAGTAAGAGCGATACTCATTTTTATTCTTTTATCGAACACGTTTTCAAGAAATTTTTTGAGCAGGAACTATCCTGCCCCATTTTCTCTACGATCTTCTTAGTTGTTGCATGAAAAAGAATTTCCTAACAGGAAAGAAATTTTAAGCACATAGTCTCTGGTGATCACAAGAAGTAACAGGAAAAATATTTAGCTCTAGGGAAAACGTTTCGCACAGTTTAAGTATAGGGCATTTTTATTTGCATTAACGCTAAGCGGCAATTTTTTTAAAGATATTTTTAATACAGATCACGAAATGGTGTATACATAAGTTAATAAAAAGAAAGAAATATCCTAGAAAATAATTAAAGATGTTAAAATAAATGAATTAGTAATCATAAAGGAGGATAACTTTGCTATTTTCAATTGGCTTCTAGGTAGAATTGTAGAGTTATTTCCAGGTAATGATGGAATCATCAGAGTTTTGAGAATAAAAACTCGACAAGGAATTTTAAAGATACCAGTTTCTAAGACATATTTGTAACCCATGGAAAAATTATCGGTATAGTTTTTAATTTGTTAATTTATTGTTTACTCGTACATGCTGTATTATTTGTTTAAAATTTAAGGTATAATAAGGTGCAATTTAAGGTGTGATAATGTACTATAATTGTGGTTGAAAGAAAATCATTCAGCAGGTGCCGGTATGTTCGGTCGCATTAATGCTTTATAGTTTTGGCAATAAGTTTTATCGTCTGCTTTTGTTTATACGAATTAATAGAATGTTTTGTAAAAATCATACCCAAGACGGCAGATTTGTGATTTAGTTGAATAAACTACAGTTCTTTACAGTTTTATTATATGTTTTATTGAGTATATATGAGGGTTTAAATATGAGCTATCAACATCCTTTTTTATTTCCAATATGAAGTCAAAGAATAGTATCATTCAATTACCTAGAATAACATTTATTATCAGAAATTTTCAAACGTGTTAAATATATTTTTAACTCTTATAACAATTTAACTCAGACTAATTTGTAAACTCTAACTTTTATTTTCACACTGTGTCAGCTTGCTTTGAATTAGTTATTTTCAGCTGTAAATTCTTTTGCGAAAAACTATTCTGAAATCTTTTTTCTAGTAGAATGACGATCCGAAATAAAAAATACAGATTCTGAAACAAAAATTTGAAAACCAACAGTCATTAATAAACTGGAGTTAGTGCGATAGTGATTTTTATTCTTTTATCGAACACGTTTTCAAGAAATTCTTAGAGGAGAAAGTATTCTACCCCATTTTCTTTACGAACTTCTTAGATGTTCCAAGAAAAGATATTTCTTAACAGTAAAGAAATTTTAAGTATATAGTCTCTGGTGATCACAAAACGAAGCAGGAAAAATATTTTACCTCTAGGGAAAACTTTCCGCACAGTTTAAGTATTGCGCTTTTTTATTTGCATTTACGCTACGTGGTGATTTTTTAAAACATATTTTTAATACAGATTACGAAATGATTTAAACGAAAATTAATAAAAAGTAAGAAAATGTTAAAATAAATGAATTATTAATCATAAAGCAGGATATTTTTGTTATTTGCAATTGGTCTCTAGACAGAATTGTAGAGTTATTTCCAAATAATGAAGGAATAATCTGAGTTGAGAGAATAAAAACACAAGGAGAGAATTTTAAGAGACCAATTTCTAAAATATGTTTGTTATCCGTGGAAAAATGATAGTTATATTTTTAAATTTGTTAATTTATTATTTATTGGTACATGCTGCATTATTTGTTTAAAATTTAAGGTGTAGTAATGTATTAAAATTGTGGTTGAAAGAAAATCTTTCAACGGGGGCCGGTATGTTCGGTCGTATTAATGTTTTGTGGTTTTAGCAATAACTTTTATCGTCTGCGTTTGTTCATTCGAATTAATAGAATGTTTTGTAAAAAACGTATCCATGAGCGGCAGAGTTGTGATTTAGTTGAATAAACTACAGTTCATTACAGTTTTATTATATATGAGCGTTTAAGTATCTGCTATTTACATCCTTTTTAGTCACAATATGACGTCACAGAGTAGTATCATTTAATTATCTAAACCAATATTTATTATTAGAAATTTTGAAACGTATTAAATATATTTTAAACTCTTTTAATAATTTAACTGAGACTAACTCGTAAACTCTTACTCCTATTTTCACACTGCGTCAGCTTGCTTTGAATTAGTTATTTTCAGCTGCAAAATCTTGTGCAAAAACTATTCTAAAATCCTTTTTCTCGTAGAATGACGATCAGAAATAAAAAACGCGGATTCTAAAACAAAAATTTGAAGAGCAACAGTCGTTAATAATCTGGAGTTAGTGCGATAGTAATTTTTATTCTTTTATCGAACACGTTTTCAAGAAATTCTTAGAGGAGAAAGTATTTTGCCCCATTTTCTCTACGAACATCTTAGATGGTGCAAGAAAAAATATTTTTTAACAGGAACGAAAATTTAGGTATATTGTCTCTGGTGATCACAAGAAGAAACAGGAAAAATGTTTTAGGTCTAGGGAAAACGTTTTCACAGTTTAAGTACTGGGCTTTTATAGTTGCATTTACACTAAGCGGTAATTTTTTAAAAAGATATTTTAATACAGATCACGAAATGATTTAAATATAAGTTTATAAAAAGAAAGGAATACTCTAGAAATAAATAATTTTTTTAATATTTATAAAATAAATAAATTTAAATTAAAAAAGAGATATTAAAGATAATAAATAAAGAAATTTTAAGTTTATAAAAAGAAAGGAATACTCTAGAAATAAATAATTTTTTAAATATTTATAAAATAAATAAATTTAAATTAAAAAAGAGATAAATAAGATAATAAATTAAAAAAGAGAAGCCGTTTTGAGATCTGTGGGGGGGGGGGGGATCATGATCAGTTAAAATGTCCACAAATATGCCACATTTTTCCAGAATTACTTTTCGTCAGACAGTTGCAGTAGTTAAATTTTTATTTTTTTAATGAAATCTACTTAAATATAAAGCTAGTTCAATAATTCGTAACTTAACAGTTTAGGATGTTATGCTTTAATCTTTTAATAGAGACTGGAATATAATGCAAATAAAATGTTCGGATGCGTTTTATTTGTTTTCAGCCCTGTAATCAGAACAGTAAAAAATGCACACAGGCTCTTACAATAACCAGGGCAACAGAAGAATCTGTGGTCACTGTACATCTGAGAATATAGTGATTCGAATATGGACTGTAAAGCATGGTTACTAATAACTAAACTTGTAGAATTTATTTGAAAAAAGTAATATAAATTTTCTTAAAATGTAAACATCACCATTTTAACAAACTATAGAGAAAAATTAACTTATGTGATAAAAAAAAGACAGCTGACGCATACATTTTCAATTCACTGAAGCTATAGGCTCTTCCATTTCTTCAACCTTAGCCCTCCATCGTTGTATCACTTCTGCTAATTTATTAATAGATAACAATTTTTATTTTAATTGACTTTTATAGAACTGGATAACACTATAAACGTGCACAACTTAATTATATTATGTTTTTACTTTGACATTTGTACTTTTAGTTTATTTTCTTAAATTGAAGTTACTAAAAGGAACTCGAGTATACTCGTTTAGTTATTTCACTTAAAAAAACAGGAACTGTAACTGATCCTTTAAGAGTGGCCCCGTAAATTTTTACCAGCTGTTTATATGGACCTATTACTAAGTCTTATAAAATTTTTATTGTCATTTTACACATATGAATGTGCTTTAAGTTATAATATATTATAATTAATTACATTTATTGTATTAATGGATTATAATTATATTGTATTTTTCTAGTGAAAGTATTTGTCTAATTCAAAATTAGCATTTTTTTATGCGGATTTAAATGTTATTCATGTCTATAATTAATACACCATTACGATGGATGTATCATAAAGGTTTCATAATCAAAAATAATTTACAAGTATTTGTGTAGTTTTTTATTCATAAATTCACGATTATGGTTCTATTTAAAACATTAGATACGATTTTTATACCCCATTATGCACGTTCTTATACATATGTCTACTTTTAAATATTGACATTAAGCGATTGTTTTTTCGAAATTATTTGTTTTACTTTAGTAAATTTCTATGTTTATAGAATAATTTTAAATAAACAAAACTATCAAAACAAATATATTTATATATATATGTTAGAGGCCAAACCCGATTTTAGGCCAAACTAGATTGGCCTAGGCCAAACTAGTCTATCCTAACGCCCATCGGATGAACTAGTTTTTCCTAGGCCAAACCGGTCTATCCTAACGCCCATCGGATAAACTAGTTCTTCCTAGGCCGAACCGGTTTATCCTAACGCCCATCGGATAGACTAGTTTTTCCTAGGCCAAACTAGTCTATCCTAAGGCCCATAGGACAAACTAGTTTTTCCTAGGCCAAATTAGTTTGGTCTGACTCTTATAGGATAAACTAGTTCAGCCTGCTGTTTATTGGTCTGAACTAGTTTATCCTAGGCCAATTCAATTTGGCGTGATTTTATTGAATTCAATGACTGCCATAGCGCCAACATGCTAGTTTCTCCTAGGCTGATCTAGTTTGTTCTAGGCCAATGTAATTATCCGTGTTTTTAGCTCACGGGCGTCAAAGCCAGCGAAATAAAGGGCTCACAGGTTCTTTATGTATGTACGTACGCATGTATGTACGTATGTACGTAACGCTATAACTCTTGGTATAAATATCCGGTTAACTTCAAATTTTGGATGTAGGTTTCTTCTGATAAGATACATTTCTGATTAGTTTTGGAAATTCACAGAATAAGAATAAAGGGGGCGAACGGGAGTCTAATCCCCCATCGTTAATTTAGAGAAATGCATTTATCATGCAGAATTATCAGATTTCATTTAAAATGTTAGATATATGATTATTCTGACAAGGCGCCTCCGGGATTAGTTGTGGATGTTTATTGTTTAAGTGTTAAAGAAAGAGTAATGTAGGTACCCCCCATAATTTAAATAAATGGTTTTTAACGCAGAAATTACGGATTTGCTTCAAATTTTGGTTATAGTTTTTTTCTGATAAGGCAATTCCCTGAATAGTTTTGAGGGTTTAATGGTAAAGTATGAAGGGAAAATGATGGATTTCCCTCTTACCTAGTAAAAACTAGTTTTTCCTACGGGCATATAGATAAACAAGTTTGGCGTAGGAAATCTAGTTTATATAATTGGCGTTAGGATAAAATATTTTGGCTTAGACTAATCTAGTTTGGCTAGAAATTGGGTTTGGCCGGTAAAAAACATGTCTTTCACTAGAATAAATGTGTGTCAAGAGTAATTGCTTATAACATCAATACAGGAATTTCACATGTCCACCATAAAGACATAATGCATTTTACCTGGTGATTTTTTTTCCTTTGGACTCGTGCCAACTAAGATCAGGCTTGCATTTATTATTATTATTATTATTGCATATTCTAGCCAGATTGGAGGTGAACATAATTTGGAATCGAACAGCGTTTTCCATTTTTTAGAAATTAATTTCTTGTCGACATATAAGCTATTCTTGTCACGGCGTCAAGTTTTTCTTTTCCGTGAAGTCGTAACCGAAAATTCAATCCAAACGTAGCTTTAATAGTATTTTCTCAAAGGTACATCGTTTTTATGGAAAAATGGTTAACGCCATTCGATTACATATTTTCTGAGTGAGAATTCCTGTTACTCTTATGCCTTTCCGAAAATGAATTAATTCTTAAATGTGTTAGGATCTAGCTCTTTTGGATTTGAGAAAAGTTTTAAGTAATGACAGAGAAACATATTCACAAATTTACTTTTTACTGAACAATTTAGTTATGATGTTTATAACTCTACTTTTTTTTCTTTTGTTCTAAACTACAAATTAATTATTTAATGAATCCCCATTTCAATACTGAAAGGTCTAAGAAACTAAATAATCAATAATACATTGTGTATTTTTCATTCTGTGAACACCTCGTAATTTGAAAATACATTGTAAATTTATCCAATATGTATGTATGTAGTATTTTTTAAAGGAATCCTAATTGTATGTTAAGTAAAATCTGATTTTTTTGCCGAAATTGAATAGGGCCAGATTGAGCAGGACTGAGTCTTTTTTCACATATTTTTGTAGAGGCAGGGCTCGGGCTGAACTTTTAATTTTTACGCAGGGTCACTGCAAAATAACTTTCCTTTGGGAAAGGCGGGGCCCGGAACTCAAAATTCTGGCCCGTGTAAACTTCTAACTGTATTCTACAACGCATCGAATAAAATACATTATAATGGTGATGACAAAACCACTTTGCACAAGGTTAGCAATGGAGCAGTAGTCGGTATCAATATTAAAAATAATATTGCCCAATTAAACTGATGGCTTTGCATTCACAGGCTGTTTACAGTCATTGTGTATTTCAGCCTTATTTTTTTATAGAATAACACCCTCGAAAAATAAAGTAAGTTGGACAACTTTTTCCCATTTCCCCCACTTACATTTAACCATTGAACCCCCAAAACTAAACACAGATACGCTTTATAAAATAAAACAATTATCCAAAATTTGAACCAAATCAGATAATTCTGTTCAAAAAAACCATTCATCTGATTTAGAGAGGGTAATCCCACATTCCTCCCTTTATACTTAATCATTAAACCCTCAAAACAATTCAGGGATTCGTCTTTTAAAGAAAAAACTATAAGCTATATTAAAAATTTACGGCAAATCGGATAAAACTGCATAAAACCCATTTATCTAATTTAAGGAAGGCGATAAATCGTCCATTAACCCATTATACATAACCATAAGAAAAGACCCAAATTAATTAAAGAAGCACCTGATCAAATGAATTCATGACCAAAATTTTAAGCAAATTGGATAATTCTCTATTATAGCAAATTTATATATTTTAAGGAAGGGAATAAATTGCTGGTTCAGACCAAAAACCAAAGAACCACCAAAATTAATCAGTGAAGCGCTTTATCAGAATGAACAAATCTAAGATTTGCAGGAAATCGGTTAATTCTGCATAAAAAACCCATTTAACAAAATTAGGCGGGATTCCCCCGTTCTTCCCTTTGTTCTTATTCAATTAATCCCCAAAACCAGTTAGGGAAACGCCGTACCAGAATGAATCTATTTCTAAAATTTGAAGTAAATCGGTAAATTCTACATGAAAAAAGCATTTACATAAATTATGGAGCGTTACCCCTATTCTCCCCTCCCTTTATACTTAAACAATTGACACCCACAACTAATGCAGGCGCCTCAACAGAATACTCCTATATCAAAAATTTGAATAAAATATGCTAATAATATATAGATATCCATTCATTTGAATTAAGGGAAGGGGCGAATCAGCCTCTCGTCCCCTCCCCCTTATTCTTCTCCAATGACCTCCGAAAATTAATCAGAAAAGCTTTTCATAAGAATAAACCTATTTTGAAAGTTTGATGCAAATCGAGTATTTCTATCAAAAATTATTGCGTTACGTACTTACGTACATACATAGATACAGAACCCACGGGCACATTAGTTCTCAGTTTTTGGTAGCTGATGAGATAAAAACATGTCAAATTACATTATTTCTATCAAGAGTTATCGCGTTACGTACATACGTACGTACATACGTACATACATGCGTACATACATACATACAGAACCTGTGAGCCCATTTTTTATTTGGCTTTGACGCCCATGAGCTAAAAACACGTAAAACTACATTTGCCTAGGATAAACTAGATCAGCCTAGGACAAACTAGAATTTTGGCGCTGAGGCGGTCATTGAATCAAATAAAATCACGCCAAATTGAATTGGCCTAGGATAAATTAGATCGGCCTAGGATAAACTAGTTCAGACCAATAAACAGCAGGCTAAACTAGTTTATCCTATAAGAGTTAGGCCAAACTAGTTTGGCCTAGGAAGATCTAGTTTGTCCTATGGGCCTTAGGATAGACTAGTTTGGCCTAGGAAAAACTAGTTTATCCGATGGGCGTTAGGATAAACCGGTTTGGCCTAGGAAAAACTAGTTTATCCGATGGGCGTTAGGATAGACCGGTTTGGCCTAGGAAAAACTAGTTTATCCGATGGGCGTTAGGATAGACTAGTTTGGCCTGTAACATATATAATATTTTTACTTGCAAAAGTCACCTTATTTATCAATGGGAGTGCTTTCTTACTGTCACTAATCCAATTGGTTTGAGATAATATATATGTACAGGTTGATTCAAAAACACGTGGACAAATTGATATGACAAATCAAGCATACGACAAGGATAAAAAATCCCATAGGAACATATTGCCGCAAACCACTTATTGAGTCATAAATACAGGGTGTTACATCCTATCTCAATTTGGATTTACGGTAATAAATTTCAGAAAACTGAAGTATATTGTTATAAAACATTTAACAGATATTCTCACCTTTGTTTTAAATGTGATAACACCAAACAAAAGTCGTAGAAGTTTGCATTATGCGCACCATAAATATGCACTTAACACCTCACATTTTGGACTGTGATAGTCCGTTTATATGGTATCATCGATTGCTTAAACAATATGTTTTTCCTGATCTTTTCATAACGTTATCACATTCCATACAAAATAAGGTACATATCGTTGCATTTTCATTACAATATTTTTATATTCCCCGAAATTATTACTTCTTAACCGGGTGCAGCTAGAATGAAACACCCTGCATTTGTGACTCATTGAGTAGTTTGCAACCCTATGTTCCTATGTGATTTTTTATCTTTATTGTATGCTTGATTTGTCATATTATTTTGTTCACGTTTTTTTTTAATCATCCCGTATATATTTATTAACTTTTAAAAGCAAAACTTCACTCATCTATGTTATGAAACCAAAAATATTCAATTGTCTTAATATGACATTGATATACTTAGCAAAAACTAAACTGAGATTATGTCATCTACGGAACATATGTTAGCCTTATATAGAATTGTTATAATCGTAGTGACATATAGACAGTACAATTTACTCGAGAACATTTGAGTCAAAAATAGATTTGATGATCATGCTACTATTTCCAAGCTTATGTTTATTTGCTCATCTAATCTAGTATCTTCAACTTCTGTATCATAACTTGAACATAAATTTTCACTCTGAATTAGATTATATATAAATACGCACAGTGCATAAGCACTGAATACATGTTTAAACTGGAAATTTTTGTATAATTAATGCTACCCCATGTTATGGAATTTAGCTATATCGGTTTCGACGAATACGTTTGCTGGTAAACCTACATCATACTTAATCCATAATTTAAGTTTACCAAAACTATTTTTCCGCAGCCATCTTGAGCAATCAAATTTTATCCCCCCTATACCATACTTTGATTTAAAAAAAAACAAAATTCTAGTCATATTTAAAATTGAACTATCATGATACAATCACTATAAGAAGTAATCCGACAAAAGCTTTTTTCAGCTATATCTATGAAAAATATATTTTCATTCCCATTTTACGCTAAGGGTAATTAACTGAACTTTGCATGCAAAGATTGCGCGTTACATATTCGGGATTAAACAAAGTAAAATACTTGGGGCTTTATTGCCTATATTCTTTGATTGAAGGAATAAGGTAATTTGAAACAAAATTTCTTTAAAACGCTAAATAGTATTCTTAAAAATTAATAAATATTTCCTTTTGTAAGAAAATTTCTATTAGGCTTAATTTTTATGTATACAATGAAGAATAAATTATATTCCTACCCAAATATCATAAAACATTTAAAAATACATTTTATTTTACTTTATTTTTGTAAATATAATTAAGCGTTAGATTGAATAGAAAAGTTAATGAAATAGTGGAAGTAATATTTATTTACTAAGTCAATCAATTATTCAACTTTCGTTCTAAATAGATTTCTTTTATTCTATATTTATTTGATATTTGAACAAAAAGTAGAAGAAAAACAATGACTTCGTTTCCATTTCTAATTTTCATCTTTATAGTTATTCAGTTACAAACGATAACTGAAACTGACTCATAAAAATTTAATTGTAAACTGGATAACATTTCTAAAAAGAATCCTGTTGGAAACTATTTGAAAAAGATAATGTATATGTTATCTTTTATTTAATAGTAAATTGCTGAAACGACAAAATTGTTTTACTAAAGATTTAAAAATTCTTTATCACATTAGATACAAAGTAGATGGTATTAAAAATAACACTTAACGAACTGTATTTATTCAAGGTTTTTTCTAAAAATTAGTATGATATGTACTAGAGAACAAAGGGATTCTTTGAGGCAGAGGGCTTTTATCATGATTTCTAAAGATATGAAATAACTAAATGCACGAGTTGCTCTTGCAGTGCACGATATCTTTTGATTTTTGAAGAGAAAAATAAGTCTTATTTTTTTCTGCACAGGAAAAATATTTATAAAGTGAAACCTCCAAATAAAGAACACTTCGAATAAGGAGAACCTCTATTTAAGAGACAAAAGTTCCGGTCCCATAGCTGTCCCTTATTTGGAAGTTTCCCTGTAATAAAAGCTCCGAATAAGGGACACCTCTATTTAAGGGACAAAATTTCCGGTCAAATAGGTGTCCCTTACTCGGAGGTTTCACTGCAATTTTACTAAATTTCATTGAATAATCAATTTTTAGATGCAGATTAAATGAAAATTATAAAAATTAACTTTTTAAAATAGCAATATTTTTATAGAATTATAATAAAAGTTGTAATTGTCTCAATTTAGATGTAAGACTTCAATATGCACCTTTTCAGACGAGACGTCTTTTCTCAAAAGCATTTAGTGGTTTTACGAATTAACCATCACGTTTTTTAATTAGAGTGTAAAGAACGTCATATGAATTCGCATTTAGAAATAAATTTAAATTTTATTGATTATATAAATTAAAATATGTACTTTCATTTTAAAATATAAATGTTCTTCAAAAAAATAATAGCGCATTTTATTTTTTGTTCAGATTATCTATAATGATAAAGAAATAAGTTTGTGTATGAATCTGTGTCTCAACAGTGTTCTGAAAAGACCGCTACACGTAGAGCTACAAAATTTTTTTGGGAGGGACCTCTATGCATGAAGTTTTGCACCTCGAAGTTTGCTTTTAAAATCTTTGATTAGATTTCTTATGTTTTTATATTTTGAGGCCCTTTTTCCACATTAGTGAAATGAGTACGATTTCATTTTTACCCTATTATTGTAAATTTTGTTTTCCTTTTATGTTATTTCCTATTTAGAAACGCGTACAGCGATCTAAATTTTTAGCGAATTTTTCAATGCGATTCCTGGTGTTTTTGCATTTTATGGCTATTTTTTTATATTAATAAAAGTAATTTTGTTTTTATCTTTTAACTTAGTGTACTAAATTTTGTCTGCTACATTTTTCGTACCTCAGCTATTTATAATAAAATTTTTAGTGATTTTTCGAGATTTTCTGCATTTAACTTAAAACTTTTTGTCATTTATAAAGTATTTCTAATTATAATATTTTAAGTTATTAGATTAAATGTTTACTCCTATTATTTTTTTATATTTAGCAATTTTCAAGTCTTTTTCAATAGAAATTTTAGCGGTTATTCAATCATACGGCGATTTTTGACATTAGAAAAAAAATTGTCTAAAACTGTTAGCCTAGTATAGTAAATTTTGCCATCTACCATTTTTAATGCGAATTTTAGAGATTTTTTTTTGGTGATATTTTTGCATTCTACGTTGGTTTTTTCATTTATAAAAGAATTCCGATAACAGTATTTTACCCTATTATAGTAAATTTTTATCCCTATGATTTTTTAATATTTACGTTTTTAATGATATTTTCAATTTTTGCGCTTGTATGAATATGGCGGCGATTTTTTTACATTAATAAAAGTCCTTCCGGGAGTACCGGGAGGAAGAGGTAGCTTATATATATCTTATTTATTCCTTTAATTTAAATTAAGTTACATTATTCAAACATACGAAGCTCAAATTAGTAGAACCCAATTATATAAGATTGAATACTACTTTTTGTGAATATTAATGGGAATTTTTATAAATTAGTCATCTTTTATTTAAAGCTGGTTTTATTTTAAGCGATTTATAGGATCGCGAAATTCCATGGTATCATGAAGTGTGTGAAATTTTAAAACAACATGATGGATAAAACAAACCAATGAGCTTAGTCGAAATCTTAATTCATGTGCACATGCACTCTGACATCGAAATCTATTAATATTTTCGAGTGTTGTCGCGGGCAAATTGATTTTTTTTAAAAATGTCACCCACATTAGAAATTCTGCTATATCTGAGGCGTTTTTTAAGGTAAAAACAAAACAAAAAATACTCCGGAATTCATGTATTACGTTCCAAAACTTTAGAAAGATCATTTTTCAATTTCTAATTTTTTGTTTGTACATCATTATAGTGCATTTAAAAGGTTTTTGACATACTTAAATGGCTCCATTTTGAAACAAGATGACGAATGAAGCAGATCAGTGAACTCAGTCAAGACATTGATATGCACTATGTACTCACAGAGTTATATCCAAATCAGTTTATGAATATGCGTATTATTGCGTGAAAATTTTCACTCCGTTTCAAAATGTCAACCACACTAAAAAATGAAAGTGCTTATATAACTCAGCCATTTTTCAAGATATAGATGGAACGAAAAATGCTCTGGAATCTTTGTATCAAGGTCAAACACACACAAATAAAATCTTTTTCAGATTCTTACTTTTTTGTACCTAATTTTAAAATTTATTTTTTAATTAATATTCCGCTATTTTGAAGCAAGATGGCGGATGGAACTGGCCAACGAACTCAGTCAAGGCATCGGTATGTCCTACGTACATACCATGTTGCATCCAAATCGGTTGGCATTTATAAATACACGTGTAATCACGTAACGAAAATCAGATGATTTCAAAATGTGAGCAACACCAGAAATTAAAAGTGATATAACTCAACGATTTTTTAAGATACAGACGAAACAAAAAATGCTCTGGAATCTTTGCATCAAAATCAAATACATAAAAGAAAAATCTTTTTTTATTTCTCACTTTTTTGTACCTAATTTTAAATTTTAAATTCTTTAAAAAAATTAAATAGCCGTTTTTTTGAAACAGGACGGCGGACGTAACTGACTAACGAACTCGGTCTAGGCCTCAGTATGTACTATGCACAGTCCAAATTACATCCAAATCGGTTCATAAATAAGCGTGTTATCACGTGACAAAAATCAGATCGTTTCAAAATGTCAGCAACACTAGAAATTCAAAGTGCTGTAACTCAGTCATTTTTTAAGATATAAATGAAATAAAAAATGTTCTGGAATCTTTGTTTTCAGTTCTAACACTTTAACGAAAAATATTTTTAATTTTTTAATTTTTTCGTATTTAATTTTAAATTTTAAATAAAAAAAATTAAATGGCTGTCATTTTGAAGCAAGATGGCGGATGATGCTGGCTCACAAACTCTGTCGATGCATTTTTATGTACTATGTACATACCAAGTTTCATTCAAATCGGTTCATAAATATGATAGTTACAGCATGACAAAAATCATATATATATACATACATCAACATTTGAACGGAGGGTGGTTTTAAGATCTGGGGGTCATGATCGATGAAAATGTACCAAAATTTTCCGGAAGTGCTTTCCTCCGGACGGCTGCAATAGGTGGTTTTTTACTTTTTGTAATGAAAGCTACCTAAAAGATATTTTGTTTCAACATTTTACCTTAATTTAGTAGATTTTATCATCTAAGAATTTTTAATTTTAGCGATTTAATACGAGATTTAGAGATTTTTAGAGGTACTTTGCTCTTTGGTTCAATATTTTGTTAGTTATGAACGAGTTCAGATTACACTATTTTCTATTTAAAGGTTCACAGTGATTTTTTGAGATACGGGAAAGAAATTCAGTTTCAAACTTTTATCCTAATATAATAAATTTTTTTTATGTTTTCTTCGCTATTTAGCCATTTCTTATCGCGTTTTTTTAGCTTTTTTCCGTGTTTTGTGGTTTGAGAATCATTAATCTAAACATTTAACATTTGAAACTTTCATCCAAATCATTTTTACAAAAATTTATTTAAAAAAATTAAGTACTTGTATAAAGTTAAGTGTGTTAATTGAAAATATTCAACAAAATTAAAAGCTTTGCGAAAAACCATAAATTGGAGTGATAATTATCGAAAAATATAATATAATATAATAAATACTTAGAAAATTCCATTTAAAAAATTGTAACGTTAGTTGAAACAGCCATTTAAAAGAAATTCTATTATTAGGAAGGAATACGTAAATTCTTACTTAAATGTAGATTTTTTCTTTTAAATATCTTTAAATATTATTTCAGGGCATTGACAGTCCAAGAGCCGACAGCACAAAAACCTATGTCGTCAATCACAAGAAAAACATCTTTGTTTTATGGAAGAGTATTGATAGGGGAATTCAATGATTCATGTGTGCCGGAAGGGAAGTGGTGCATAAGCCAAAAATAATTACCACTAATGGTTGACTCGTAGGTTTAACATTGACTTTCACGTACAATCAAAGGTATGAAGACATGGAAAACTGGAAGCAGGAAAACACAGTTACAAACCAACGAGTGAGCCACTAGTGGTATTAATTTTTGGCTTATGCACCACTTCACTCATTGCAGACATGTATCATTAGATTCCCCTATAACTATTATCCCTATTATCTTCCATAAAATATAGGTTCTTTTCTTGTGCTCGATAAACATAGTTTTTTGTGCTGCCGACTCTTGGATTATAAGCTCTTGTTTACGTCGCGTCGTCGAAAACGGCTTTCAGATATCATGTTTTATAGGAAGACCAAGACAGATCAGGACGATGCGCAGAAGGTATATTTATATAATTAACTTGCATGCATAAAACTGTATTTTTGTAAACAGCGAATAGTGCACAAAAATGCGGACGTCTGACTGATCAGTCTCATTTCACTAATAGCGAAAAATCTGTCTGGATCCCCTTTCATGATTCTCTTTGTTGTGTAGTGAAACACAGAAGCCATACCACATACGTAGCGCACTTTCCCTTTTTATGCACTTACTTTCAATCATGTACGTATCGTATGTGGGCATACTGGAGCGATCAATTCGTATTTTTAGCAGTATGGATGGCTCGAGTTTCGGATACTTGGAGATTTATTACACAAAATGTAGGATCTACCTTACAAACCTTTTTATGAGACAATAGAGACTGGAAGAATTTGAAAAAAAATAATTAATGCTACTTTAAATGCTTTCTATAAGAAAGATGACAATATAAAATGAGGGGAATAAATGAAATACATTTTTCATCTTTATTTGTAAAATGAAACAATAGATTTGCATTTTTGAAACTTTTATCGGAAAAAATTAAAAAATAGAGGAAAAATTTTAAGTGCAGGAAAAACTGTACAATTTTCTACCTATTTAATTTTATTACCTAACATTTTTATTGGCCTTTTATTTATCCTTCGCTTCATTTTTTTATACTTGATGAATTATCAAATTTCAGCTTTCTGATTTTTATTTCCAGAAAACCAGTACGATATTTTTGATTTTCACTCTATTTTATTACGCAGTTTAATTGTGTTTATATTACATAAAAAAGATTATAATATAATCAAAAAGATTATTACAATCAAAGTGAAGCATACATTTTTTTTTTCTCTTTCAATTTTTTCAGTTGGTTATTCTAATGCACTTCGCTTGAATAGTTCACTATTGCAAATATTGACACAAAAAGTACAAATATATTAAGTTTTTTTCCTAATAAAAAATTCAAAACAGTAAGGCAATAGACATTTTAAAAAAAGATTGTGCAATGTACAGCTCTTTCTTACATCTTGATGGCTTTTCCTTCATTTTCTAACAATAAAGATCTTAAAATGCATATATTGTAGCACTTTACAAATAAAGATTAAAAAATGGATTATTCTTAATGCAACACACATCATTTTGTTATGCTTTTATAGAATTTTATTTCACTTCAAGTAATATTTATTTAAATATTCGCACATTACTTTATCTTTCGTTGCTCTGCACTATTAAAATTTTGCAACAGTCCATTCATTGAATCGCTTTTATATAAAACTGTTAAATAACCAAATTTTAATTTATTCTGACTTCAATACTGTCCATATTATATTCAGAATAAATTTCCGGTTCTGTAACCATTTTCTGTAAGAAGGGTGGAATAACTGGACAATTTGCTGCAATTTCTTTAAAGTGTAGTAATGTCAATAAATATTTTACAAAAACAAAACGTACAGTTATCATGTACAATTCTTCATTTATCTTCCTTTTAAATTTTCTTCGTTAAAGGAGCAACAGTAGTCGAACTAATCAATATCTGCAGTCAACAATATAAACATTTAACTGCTTTTATTGAACAAAATTTACATAACCGTACTATAACTCTATCCTGACCAATTGGCAAACTTTATAATACGAGGGAGAATCCAAAAACAAGCTTCCCCTGGGGACTGTGGACAGAGGTGTGTATGAAAGACAAAACATATAATGAAACGTTAAAGACGAAACTTTACTTTTCTACATAACTGCCAAGTGAGATAAGATATTCGCCATACCCCATTTATAAGCTTCAAAAAGACCTCCAGTAAAAAACAATGGCTTTGCATACCAAAGAAGCGATGAACAACTGATGTGATATCGCCATTGCTTCCAAAGCATTCCAAAGTCTAGCATTGCTTTCGTCAGTAGTGGTCGTTCATGCCTTTCCAGGTATCGTTCTGGCCAACACTTAATAATGTTTCTTACTGAATTTGCGGCACTATCTCCGCAACTTTTGTTTCGACAGCACATCTAATCCATAGATTTCCACAGAGAGGCATCAACAAGTGCTGGGCAGGCCGAGACTTGTACGGGCGTACATTACCGCTATAGACTAAAGCAATGCTTGGAAAAATACTTGGAAAAAGTTGAAGCAATGCCTAAATCACACAAGCGGTGCAACACCTTTTTCGTATGCTAAGTCCTGATTTTTTTTCTCGAGGACTTTTTGAAGCTTATAAAGGGGTATAACAAATGTCTCAACTCACTTGGCAATGATGTTGAAAAGTAAAGATACGTCTTAATCTTTAATGTCTCATTATATGCTTTATCTATCATGCACACATCTGTCCACAGTCGCCAGGGGAAACTTACTTTCGGATTCTCCCTTGTATAATCAAATTTAATCATTTTCTATTAAAATTGTTAAATGATGGGAAAGTTTTCTGCTGATTTTCAACAGTGTAACCACTACTCTAAATCACTGAATATAGCTCAAAATTATATCTTCAAAATTAACCAACATATTATTAGGTAGCTTTCATTACAAAAAGTAAAAAGCTACCTATTGCAGCCGTCCGGAGGAAAATACTTCCGGAAAATTTTGGTATATTTTCACCGATCATGGCCCCCAGACCCCAAAACCACCTTCCGTCCAAATGTTGACATATATATATATATATATATATAACCATATATATATATATATATATATATATATATATATATATATGTATATCTGATTTTTGTCATGCGATAACTAACGTATTTATGAACCGATTTGAATGAAACTTGGTATGTACATAGTGCATACAAATATCTCGACCGAGTTTGTTGGCCAGCATCTTCCGCCATCTTGTTTCAAAATGGCGGCCATTTAAAAAAATTTAAAAAATTTAAAATTTAAAATTAAATGCAAAAAAATTAAAAGTTGAAACATATTTTTAATTTATGTGTTAGATCTTAAAACACCAATTCCAGAACACTTTTTATTTTGTCTATATCTTAAAAAATGATTGAGTTATACCACTTTAAATTTTTCTGACATTTTGAAATGATCTGATTTTTGTCACGTGATAACACTCGTATTTATAAATCGATTTGGGTGTAATTTGGTGTGTACATAGTACTTAATAAAGCCTGGACCGAGTTCGTTAATCAGTTCCATCCGCTATCTTGTTTAAAAATGGCGGCCATTTAAATTTTTTTTTATTTAAAATTTGAAATTGGGTACAAAAAAGTGAGAAATTGAAAAAGATTTTTATTTTATGCATTTAACCTTGATACAAAGATTCCAAAGCACTTTTTGTTTCGTCTGTATCTTAAAAAAATGTCTGAGTTATAGTACTTTTAATTTCTAGTGTTGCTCACATTTTGAAATGATCTGGTTTTCGTCACGTGATAACACGCGTATTTATACACCGATTTGGATGAAACTTGGTGCGTAGATAGAACATACTGATGCCTGGACCGAGTTCGTTGGCCAGTTCGAACCGCCGTCTTGTTTCAAATTGGCGGAATATTATTTTTTTTAATTTAAATTTTAAAATTAGGTGCAAAAAAGTAAGAAATTGAAAAAGATTTTTCTTTTGTGTTGTGAACTTGATACAAAGATTCGGGAGCATTTTTTGTTTCATCTATATCTTGAAAAATGGCTGAGTTTTAGCACTTTCAATTTCCAGTGAGATTGACATTTTGAAACAATCTGAAATTTGGCACGCGTTAATACGCATATTTATAAACTGATTTCGATATAACTGCGTATGCTCATGGTACATACCAATGTCTTGACCGAGTTTACGAGCCAACTTTAGCCGACATCTTGTTTCAAAATGGCGGCCTTTTAAATTTGTCAAAAATCTTTTAAATGTATAATGATGTATAAACAAAAAATTAGAAATTGAAAAAAGGCTCTTTCTAAACTATTTATCTTAATAATGAATTCCGGAGTATTTTTTGCTTTATCTTTATCTTGAAAAACGCCTGGGATATAGCAGTTTGAATTTCTAATGTGGGTGACTTTTTTTTTTAAAGTCAATTTGCCCGCGACAGCATTGGTATATATTAATTGATTTCGATATGAGTGTGCATGTTCACATGAATTAAATTTCGATCAAGCTCATTGGGGGTTTTTTATCCATCATGCTGCTTTAAAATGGATATTGTGGAATTTGGCGACCCTATAAATCGCTTAAAATAAAACCAGATTGAATAAAAGATGACTAATTTCTAAAAATTCCTATTAATATTCAGTATTGACAAAAACTAGTATTCAATCTTACATAATCGTGTTCCACTATTTTGAGCTTCCTATATTTGATTTATATAACTGAATTTAAAAGAAATAAATAAGTATATGAAAGCTACCTCTTCCTCCCGGCATTGCCGGAAGGACTTTTGTTAATTTCTATTGGTAAAGCAATAACATTTTATCACAGAAAAATACAAAAATTACAGATTTGAAAGTTTGCAGAGAAATATTCATTTATTCTTCCATATTTATAGATAAATATCACTATTCTGTATTTTTAATTAATTTTGAGCCTAATGTGGCTAACAACGTGGTTCTAATATCTTCATAATATGTTAAACTAGCCGTTATTTACAAAAACTTCGAATCACCAGTCAGTTTGTAACAGACTTCTATCTATGTAGTAAAAAAATAACTTTTTATAAAAGTTGTATCAAATCATATCGATAAATTACAAACATGGTCCGCTAAACTTTCTCTTTGTGTTCATGTCTTACTTCTTTTATAAAGCTAACAGCTTTTTAATATCAAATGCTGTAAAGCGCAGATACATTATTTTTCATAAGCAAACAATATTAGTTGATGTGCTAAACTCAGAAACGTAATTTATTTAAATTTCAATTACTGGTCAGTTTTTAAACAGTATAATAAAGAGAAAACTTATTATAAAATTTATGTGTATATCAATTCACATGCATAAATTAAAGAGATAATCGACTAAATTTTCTAAATGTGTTCATGTTTTACGTATTTTATATACTTAATAACTTTTTTATTACAAATGCTATAAAGAAATACAGATAACCTGTCGCAAACTGACAACAAACTGTTGATGTACTAAACTGAAAAACCGTCATTTAGAAAAACTTTGAATCACTCGTCAGTTCATTTCAGACTTTTATTTCTGTAGTATAATTTTTTATATATATGGAAGTTCCGTGTGCAGAAAATTAAGCTTTCAAAATATGTTCATTTTTTAAATCTTTTATATGATTAAGAGATTTTTTGTGAAATGCTATGATGCACAGATAGATTATCTTTCACAAGCTTATGAAAAAGAATATAACTAAATAGTGATAAACAATATAAAAATCGTTTGCGGTGTATTTTAACTATATTACGCTATTCTAAACAATAATTGCCGGAATTGCATTTTCAATTTTGGTACACATTTTTAAATGAAACATTTTTTTATTACTACACGGTGTTTATAAATTCTGTAGATCATATACAGGACTGCACAAAAGTTCTCGAGTACGTTTCCATTTATTGGCGGAAATTTCTGAAAGGCAATTTTTAACTTTTCAACAAACTTTTAGCATACATACAAATTAATAAAGCATATAAATCTGCAAAGAAAAACGGGTATTTTTCCAAGTACCGATGGTAATTGTAGATACTCAAATGTTTCAGGTGTTTTTTAACTTGCTTATTTAGATATCATCTTTTATCTTAATAAACTGATGATTTCTTATGGTATTTTTAATGTGTTACAAAGTATTTTATAAACTATGCTTAATCATAATATTTTGTTCTTGTTTAAAAATGTTAAAAAAATAATTTAAAATTAAATATGCACGAAATATGTATCCGATTATAAAATTTACAGAATTAATTACAAACTGATAAAACCTTGGAAATAAGGGCAAAAAGTACTAACTCTTGATGTTAGAATATCTCACCAAGAAAAATATTGTGGCGCTTCCCTAACAATGCACGTCATTTCCCAAACCTCTGGCACCATAGAACGAATTCATGAAATGAAGATCTCTTCTGAAAATATTGGAAGAAGGATTTGGACACTATTAAGAACTGTCGAAAGAAATTGCACATACGAAGTATCAGGGACTGCAGATAATATTTTTAAAATATTAAACATTTCTGAATGTGACTTAATTTTTTTTTAATTATTCTCATTACTTTGCCAACCAACTTATATCATAACTGGAATTGATTTATGAGTGTAAGGAAATTCGCTATGTGTGGAATTTTAGCAGTTACAATAAATAAACATCCACAATGTTTGTCGCTTATTTTTAATGTAGGGGGAACTGGGGTACATTGATACTTGGGGCACATTGATACATCCCCTGTACAGCACACAGGGTCATTACAGGAAGTTTTACAACAGTTCCAAAAGGTGATACTAGTGAAATTAACAACATACAGAAAGTTTTGGAATGATTCAATAGTTTAATGAAATGGGATGGGTGATTAATTATTTTTCTAGGTCAAAAGTAAATTCGAGTTGTACAATTGAAATGGTATGATACAACTGTTCCAGTATTTTCAACCGAAAAGAATACCCTCCCTGAGAAGTAACGCTAATCTTTATCAGTTCCTCATTCTTTATTGTTAGATAAATTATGATGTGTTGGGTTTGAGACTCATTTTATTTAAAATGGCTGCATGGGGCACAATTATAGTCTTTGTCGGGGCACATTGATACAACCTAAATGCTTTTCTAGTTCATTTTTTCATTACCTTTTATATTTTTTTACCATGCACTCCTTAATTCAACCATTTTTCGTCAAAAAAATTCTACTATTAGTTTTTATTGAAGTGAAATAGCTCTAATTTCTTTATATTAGAACATTTTATAGTATTTTTGCAAACAGAAGCCGTACAAACTTACACAATATATAGTTCTAGCGGAATTAACAAAAGAAATTGACGACAGCCTGGCAAATCTCAAATTTATATCGATTCTCTAGAGAAAAAGTATTATCAACATGAGAAATGTTAAGTAAGAGAAACAAGCTGCAAAACTGTGCATGATAATTGTATTAAAAACATAATTTTTAATATAATTATCCTTTATTTTTTGTTTCTAAACCGATTTATAAACAGAAAACCTGGTAATTATTTCACCTTTCCTAAGAAAGAAGAGAATTCTGGGGTTATGCCAGATATGATAAAGTTACCACAGCCAACAAACAGACAAGGAACAGCCAGAACATCAGGTCATTATACATTTCATTTTGATTGCTTTAATATCGCATACAAATAAGTTGTGTGCGATTTTAATGTCTATAAATATATATAAAATGGTTTGCTAACTATTTTTCTGTGAAAAATATGCATTGGTGTTATTTTGTCTCCATTTTCCCAGACGTTTCAAAGTGTATCAATCTGCCCCGGGGATGGGGCACTTTGATACAAATTACTTTTATTTTATTTTTTTTAAATTACATGCAAAAATAATGTATAAAACAACGATTGTACATTTTTGTAACACACTACAAAGATTTTGCTGGCATCACATAGAAAAATAACTTGAAATTTCTGCTTTCTAGACACCAAAAAATTTTTTTGATAAAAGCTGTATCAATGTCCCCCAGTTCCCCCTATATATATAAGTGTGTGTATATGTACATAAATGTTTATGTCACGTAATTTTGAAATATTGACTTAACGAATGGTTACTATCATCTTTTTTAAGAAATACTTTCCTTCAATAGATTATTAATTTGCGAAATGCTTTTACATGCATATTATTAAAATTATTTTAATGTATTAGCTATTATTAAATTAATGTCGTGATGTATCCCTTAAATTCTCCTATTTATGTTCGTAGGTTGAATCATTTCACAGAAAAGTATAACATAAATTAATAAATATTTTGAATTTTGTAAGAAACAAGTTTTAATATTCTAATATAACAGTTAAATTTGCAAGAAAAGAACCTGAAAACTCTTTATTCGTATTTGATTCGTATTTGATTCACTTTTGATTAAGTTGTATTGGCAAATTTTTCACCTATTGTGAAACAAAGAATGAAAACTAAACAAAAATATTACTAACACATAAGTCATTTTTAATAAAAAATTTATTTAAAAGTTGGTGCAATGACAATATTTAATTATTTCGCTTTATATGAAAATATAAATTTCCTTAATATCCATAAAGCGAATGCAGTATAAACTACTTCTTGCCTATACAAATATGTATAAAAATCCTTTATAATAATCCAAACTAAGCTAAAACTGTCTAAAAAGATAAAACATTAAACTTCAAAAGCATATAAATACCTCAGTTTAAATCAAAGAGTCATATTCTCAAGATCTTTGTTGATATAAATATTTTCGAAAAAGAAATTGCAAAAGTATTTGTATCAACAAATATCATGAAAATGTTGCGATGAAATGCATGTCGAAATGCATAAAGGCATTTATATGCCTTTTTAATCATATTTTTTATTACTTTTAACCTTTTCAGCTTAGTCTGAACTACTTCTTGCATGTTAATCGTCAAAAGGTCTCTTTTCATTATTACAAAAATTTTAAATTCTAGTTTTAAGTTTTAACATGTTAACATTTGTTAAATTATACATATTAAATAGACATAAGCACGATAATGTTTTATTTCATAAAACATTGAAATACTCTTATATCATATCTCAAAAAAACAATGTTAAAAAGTGTAGAAACATGTCTTTTCAAACAATGCAAAAAAAAGGTATCTTTTGTATTTCATGAAAAAAAGCTAGTGTTGAAAATATGTACTAATTAACAGAATCATTAGAGTGAATATTCCGAAAAGATATAAAGACCAAGAAAGCGGAAGCTTTTAATGACAAATTAAGACTTTAAAAGAATTTCTTAAAGATATTCAAAAATTCTATTTTCGTAAGTTAAAGAATTTTTTTCACAATCCGTGTATAAATATTTATTCTGTCTGGAAGTAAAAAATACATAATTTTGTGCAAATAAACTTTATAATAATCAAAAATTGTGTACATTATGGATCAAAATTTAATACAGAAGGATATTTATTGACGTATTAAATCCTTATATGAAAAGAAAATGTTTTATTAAAAAGATCTTTAAATTTGAGTTTTGCTCAGCATTCATTCTGGAACCAAAAAAATTAAACCTTCACTGCACGATTTTTCTTTTCTTTATGAAATTTTTTTTTGATTACTTTAGGTAATCACAAATGCAGGAAAAATAATAAAAAAAATCTGACTTCATACATAATTTTTAATGTGGATTTTTGTGGTATGTGTCATATGTGATTCAAAGTACACAATGAGATATTTACATTTTTGTACTAAATGTGGCATGAAGCTCACAATACTGATGCATTATATATACAAAAAGAGTATAACATGTATTAAGATTTTAGTGTAGGTATTTAACCCTTTGCGAGGCAAGCAATTGTTTTTCTGTAATGTTTAATTCACACCGGATTATTCGAAAAAAAAATATTTTAACATAAAGGAATCAATTTTGAAACTTTTCTTTTCTCCAAAGTTACAAATATGAAATTTAATTAAAAGCTTCTGCTGCGAATCTTGATTCAAATCAAGTAGTTTATAATATAACCCACAGCCCTGTTACATGCTATTAGAGATCTTAATTCAAGAAGTCTATCCGTTCATGCCTTTAGGAATTTTTTTAGTACTGTCATTAACATGTAAAAATTGTCAGATTTTTCTTCAAATTCTTTGGCAGACATTATCATATTAATTGTTTGTTTACTTTAAACGTCACTCCAGCAATATCCGTTATGGAAACTTGTAAAGGTTGAAAAAGATCCTTTTATATGCTGTATCTACCTATCTCTTCTGAAATAAAATTCAAAAGCTCGGGGTTCAGAAAAAGGGAAAAAATGATAGGGAGTCTCTAGAGCCATAATTTAAGCAATTAAAGAGTTACTTTCTCTATTTTTATTTGTGCTTTAGGAATTTTTCTTTTCTTCGTGACCTTTTTTTTATCAACACTGGGTCCAGCAGGGATATCTGCATCATCTAAAGAATAAACAAACTTTCTATAAATTGACGCTTCTAGTTATATGTACCCAGTGTTGAATTCATAGTGTCCGAGGGGGGGGCATTCGTCAAGAGCATTTACATGTACTACACAATAAATTTGAAATTTTGAATAATTTACAAATTCAGTACTCCCATCTCCCCCCCCCCCACACACACACACACTCTTGGCACACAGCAATGTCCCTCCTGCGGAAAAACTTCTGACTTCAATATCGATAAATTTCACTTGTTGATTTTAACTTTTAAACAGTACTTTTAGTGAAAATTAAATCTACTTTAATATTTAACATCTATACTGACCTCGTGTGGCAGTTGAATGCATTTTTTGGATCTCAACTGTCGTCATCGTGCAGTCAACGTCTAATTCTTATGTAGAAATAGCATTTTCAGTTCTATTTTTAATTGGAATGTATGTTGAATCTTCCCAGCTATCATCAGAAATTCAAAAAGATTAATCATCATTATCAAATGCAAATAATATTGCATTGATTTAATCTTGCATTAGCCTTTTGCGCACCACTTTTTATTAGAATGTTTTATGAGCTTTATGCTCTATGTTCAATATCTGGCACAAACACAAACACAAGATTTCAAGCTGATGTACTGAAATGTTTCAGTTTTAAGCAACCTTAATTACAAATATATGATATACTCGAATATCTAAAATTTTATCTAGCGATACTTTCAATATTTTTGGGTGAAAAAGTTGAAGCAAATTCTACTGTTAAAATAGAATGCAATTTTTTTTTTTTTTTAATTTAGAAGCTTGTGAGGTTTTGCCATCAAGTGAGAAGAACTGGTACAAAAGTTATTGTTTAAATGTTATAGATATGGCCCAAAGCTCAGATAACCTAAATTTAAGATTCTTAGGAAAATAGAAGGATTTTATCGGTATGCTCCATATATGACACATCGTGCAGAAGGGTTAGACAATATTCACAATAACAGGTATAGCCATAAATATAAACAAGTCTTTAAGGGCCACCGTAATACTTACCCATCATGGATATACATACTATAAAATATAAAAATAAAATCAAAAAACCCTGAGTTGTGTAAACGAAGTATCCTTATAACTCCAAAAATGATAATTATATTAACTAACAATTTATTACGTTAGATTAAGCTTATCATTTCCAATTATAGAATACCTTTGAATTGAAATTCGAGGTAAAGGAAAATCGAATAGTGTGGAAAACAGGATTACAGATTTCTCAACAATTATCCGATCGACTTCATTCTTTAAGCAAAACTTATGTTTTTTTATTGTCTTCCGGATAACCGAGGTTACTGATATTCAAAAGACTTCCTCCTATTTCTATATACTACGTGTATACAAAATTTCAAGTCTCTTTCTCAATTTGTTCAGGAGTTAGAGTGTTTACAGACAGACAGAGATACACTGTAAAAAAATTCTGTAGAGGTACTAAACTGTTTCTAGGAAACTGGGACTCCTAGAATTTTTCCTGTAACGGTAACAGCAAAAATTCTAGTTTTAGAATCAGTTGCATGAATTTTTCCTTTTATCGTTACATGAAAAATTCTTGGAATCCCAGTTTCCTAGAAAATGTTTAGTACCTTTACAGAATTTTTTTTACAGAGTACAAACGAATGGACAGCAAAATGTCTTTTATAAAAATATGTTTTTCGGAATCTCCAGTATCTGAATCATGTAAATCCGTCCAAAATTTTTTTTCGATTTTCAAAACGATTGCAAGATTGAGAGGAATAAACTTGTAACCTTCATACAATTTACTACTGAATCCTGGTATAAAAATGTCAAGGCTTTTTTTCTGTTCTGAAAGCTTGGTATAGTTTGCAATTCATATTTTACTCTTTTTTTATTATTATTATTTTTTTTTTTTAGAAATTTTATTTGAAAGCCCTTTCTTGTTCATGTTTCAAAGATTTGTTTTCTTTCTAAGTTTTTTCTTTTCTGTAATATTAGTTTTTAACACAAACATTGTACAGTAATAACACACTTCTTGTTAATTATGTGTTATAATTTCCGTAGATATTAAATTTTTGGTATGGAGAATTTTTTATGACGAAGTACCCAGTAAGTGTATATGTCTAGATTGTTTTCTGATTTGCATTAAATTAGTCTTCTAAAATTACTTTGACATAGATGAATACTTCAAAACAGATTGAAAAATAGCAAAGACATAAAGCACATTCTGCGAAATATTTATTTGCAAACATAATATTTTGTATCATACACGAAAGATCTTTTCGTCAGTACGCATTATCAGTTGCGCGCTACACATCAAGTCTATACAAGATTTCTGAGCATCTCTACACTGTAAAAAAAATCTGTAAAGTTAATAAAAGTTTTCTCGGAAACTGGGGTTCCTAGAACTTTTTATGTAACGGCAACAGCAAAAATTCATATAACAGATACAGATTTGCACTGAAAAAAAAAAATCTGTAACCTTACTAAGAATTTTTTAGGAATGTTTGGGAAACCTAGAATTTATTATGTAATTACAACCCAGGTTACAATTAAAACTTTAGTAACACAATTGTAATTATAGTAGGTTTGTTTGGAAAAATAGAGATTTCTGTATTTTTACAAAAAAAGTTTTGCAGTTTTACATCTTTTCTTGTACAGTGTAGAGATAAAATGTTAGAAAACATATAATTTCGGCAACTTTACTTTTGTAGGATTACTGATATATATGTTACAGGCCAAACCCGATTTTAGACCAAACTAGATTGGCCTAGGTCAAACTAGTCTATTCTAACGCCCATCGAATAAACTAGTTTTTTCCTAGGCCAAACTAGTCTATACTAACGCCCATCGGATAACCTAATTTTTCCTAGGCCAAACTAGTCTATCCGAACACCCTTCGGATAAACTAGTTTTTCCTACGCCAAACTAGTCTATCCGAACGCCATCGGATAAACTAGATTTTCCTAGGCGAAACTAGTTTGGCCGAACGGTCATTAGGATAAACTAATTTAGCCTGCTATTCCTTGGTTTGAACTAACTTATCCAAGGCTGATCCAGATTGTCCTAGGCCAATTCCATTTGGCGTGATTTTATTGAATCGAAAGACAGCCACGGCGCCAACTTTCTAGTTTTGATCTAATTTATCCTAAGCCGATGCAATTTGACGCGATTTTAGATCACAGACTGTCAAAACTTGAGAGCTAATGTGCTCGCAGATTCTGTGTGTGTATGTCACCATGTGCGTATGTATGTACGTATGTGCGTACGTATGAACGTATGTATGTACTTAATGCTATAACTTCTGACAGAAATATCCAATTTGCTTAAAATTTTGGACATAGATTTATGCAGATAACGAACTTCCCTGATTAGTTTTAGAAATTCATTAGATAAAAATAAGGGGAGGGGAACAAAAGGCTAAAAGGCACACCCCTCTCCTTAATTAGTTAAGTCAGTTTTAATGCAAAAGTATCAGATTTTATAATAAAATTTTAGGTATAAGATCATTTTGATAAGTCACCTCCATGATTATTTGTGGGTGTTCATTGTTTACGTATAAAGAAAGGAGGAATTGGGGGTAACCCTCTTAATTTATGTTAGTAGGTTTTTCACCGAGAATTTACCGATTTGTTTCAAATTTTGGATGTAGGATCCCCCTGATAACGCTTTTACCTGATTGATTTTGGAAATTCTGAGGTTAAATTTAAAGGGAGAAAGGAACATTTTTTCAATCGGATAAAAACTCTTGGTTTTATGAAAAGAAATCTAATTCGTAACAGATATTGGTTTTCGCACACATCAATTCACGCAAAATAGTTCATGTTAAAAAACTAAATATCCGACCCCTTTTAAAAATAAGAAAGTCCTTCCGGCAATGCCGGGAGGAAGAGGTAGCTTCCATATACTTATTTATTTATTTTAAAATAAGTTACATAAATCAAATATACGAAGCTCAAAAAAGTGGAACACGATTATATAAGATTGAATACCAGTTTTTGTCAATACTGAATATTAATAGGAATTTTTAGAAATTAGTCATCTTTTATTCAACCTGGTTTTATTTTAAGCGATTTATAGGGTCGCCAAATTCTACGTAACCATTTTAAAGCAGTATGATGAATAAAAAATAAAAAACAATGAGCTTGATCGAAATCTTAATTCATGTGAACATGCACACTCACATCGAAATCGATTAATATATACGAATGCTGTCCCGAGCAAATTCACTTTTTTTTTAAATGTCACCCACATTAGAAATTCAAACTGCTATATCCCACGCTTTTTTCAAGGTAAAGACAAAGCAGAAAATACTCCGGAATTCATTTTTAAGATAAATAGTTTAGAAAGAACCTTTTTCAATTTCTAATTTTTTGTTTGTACATCATTATACATATAAAAGATTTTTAACAAATTTAAATGGCCACCATTTTGAAACAAGATGGTGGATAAAGTTGGCCTGTGAACTCGGTCAAGATACTGGTATGTACCATGAACACACGGAGTCAGTTTAAATCAGTTTATAAATATGCGTATTAACGCGTGGCAAATTTCAAAATGAGAATCTCACTGGAAATTGAAGGTGCTAAAACTCAGCTATTTTTCAAGATATAGATGAAACAAAAAATGCTCTGGAATCTTTATATCAAGGTTAAAACACAAAAGAAAAATCTTTTTCAATTTCTTACTTTTTTTGCACCTAATTTTATAATTTAAATTGAAAAAAAAAAACATTCCACATTTTGAAACAAGACAGCGGTTGGAACTGGCCAACGACCTCGGTCCAGGCATCAGTATGTCCTATCTGCGCACCAAGTTTCATCCAAATCGGTGTATAAATTCGCGTGTTATCACGTGACGAAAACCAAATCATTTCAAAATGTGAGCAACACTAGAAATTAAAAGTACTATAACTCAGACATTTTTTAAAATACAGACGAAACAAAAACTGCTTTGGAATCTTTGTATCAAGGTCAAGTGCATAAAAGAAAAATCTTTTTCAATTTCTCACTTTTTTGTACCTAATTTCAAATTTATAATTAAAAAAAAATTAACTGGCCGCCGTTTTGAAACAAGATGGCGGATGGAACTGGTTAACGAACTCGGTCCAGGCTTTATTAAGTACTATGTACACACCAAGTTACATCCAAATCGATATATAAATACGAGAGTTATAGCATGACAAAAATCAGATCGTTTCAAAATGTCAGCCATAAGAACATTTCAAAGTGCTATAACTCAATCATTTTTTAAGATATAGACAAAGTAAAAAGTGTTCTGGATATGGTATTTTAAGATCTAGCACATAAAATAAAAATATTTTTTAACTTTTAATTTTTTCTCATTTAATTTTAAATTTAAATTTTTTTATCGTTTAGCGTTTTATTCCTATCCCCCTATTCTTATCCGATGAACTCCTGAAACTAATCAAGGAAGTTCGTCATCAGGATAATTCTATGTTCAAAATTTGAAGCAAATTGGATTTTTCTATCAGGAGTTATCGCATTCAGGACATACGCACGACCGTGCGTACATACCTACATGGTGACATACACACACAGAATCTGTGAGCACAAGCGCATTAACTCTCAGACTTTGATAGTCTGCGATCTAAAATCGCGTCAAAGTGCATCGGCCTAAGATAAATTAGACCAAAATTAGAAAAATAGCGCCGTGGCGATCTTGAGATTCAATAAAATCACGCCAAATGGAATTGGCCTAGGACAATCTAGATCGGCCTAGGATAAACTAGTCAAACCAAGGAATAGCAGGCTAAACTAATTTATCCTAATGACCGTTCGGCCAAACTAATTTCGCCTAGGAAAATCTAGTTTATCCGATGGGTGTTCGGATAGACTAGTTTGGCGTAGGAAAAACTAGTTTATCCGAAGAGTGTTCGGATAGACTAGTTTGGCCTAGGAAAAATTAGGTTATCCAATAGGCGTTAGGACAGACTACTTTGGCCTGAAATCGGGTTTGGCCTGTAACATATATATATATATATATATATATATATATATATATATATATATATCATTTTTTACAGTGTATGAATAGATTCAGGATCTGGATGGCTGCTATATTTCGTTCAGAAATGTCGTTATTTAAGGAGCTTAAAAACCGGTAAATGGATACCGCTGCTTCTTTATTTTTTATTCTTTTTAAAAGTGTAAAGATACACTGTGAAAAAAGTATATACATCTACAAAACAAGTTTTTGTAAAAGAATCAAAAACTGTATATTTATTGAATTTTTATCTGTACACTCCACAGAAAAAAATGTAAATCTACAAAACCAAATTTTGCAAAAGTTACAAAAATCGGTATGTTTTATTTTATCTGCAATCCGGGATAATTACATGATGCTTTTTGTTACTGATACAGTTCTACGCATCCCAGTTTACGAAAACATTCATAGTTAGCATACAGATTTTTTGTCAAACATTACAATCGAATACATAGATTTCTTTTGTTGCAGTTATATAAAAACTTATAGGCTTTCCAGTTTCCTAGAAATTTCTTGGTAAATTTATTTTATTTTATTTTTTATTTTTTATTTTTTATTTTTTTACAGTGTAGATTTTGGAAACCTTATATTTTTTTTCAAAATACAGATTTTAATTTTTTTTTTTCCTTTTGTGTTTAATTTCAAATTGCCATAAACAAATTATTCTCAAACTTTATCTCCAGATATTACCCTGAAAACTGTTGAATATTCAGCTTTAAAAGTTAAAATTGCTTGAAAAAAAGTTTTTTGTGAATACCCACACTATTATCTTCCATTTGAAGCAGAGTAGCTGAGACGAATAAATTTGTTACCTTCACGCAATTTACTACTGAAGCCTGCAAAAAAAATGCTAAAACATTTTTTCTGTTCTGAAATTTTTGTATTGCTTGCAGCTCATAATTTATTTATGTTTTTTATCTTTAGAGATCTCATTTGAAAGTAATTTCTTTTCCATCTTTTATAAATTTATTTTTTTTCAAACATTTTTCTTTTCTATAACCTTATTTTTTAGACAAACGTTTTACAATAATAACAGATTTGTTGTTAAGTATGTGTTATAATTTACGTAGCTATGAAATGTTTGTTATAGAGAATTTTTTATGAGGAAATTCTAAATATGTGTATATGCCTATAACGTTTTCTGGGGTGAATTAAATTAGTCTTCTAAACTTACTTCGACATAGATAAATACTTAAAAACTGATTTAAAATAGCATACAAAAAAGTACATTCTGCGAAATATTTATTTTCAAACATAATATATTGTACCATATACCAAACATCTCTTTAGTCGTGCGATCATTAATTTCGCGCAACACATCAAATCTATACGCGATTACTGAGCAACTCTAAGAAGAAATGTAGGAACTGGATGGCTGCTGTGATCCCGTCTGAAATTTCGTTGTTTATTGTGCTTTAAAACCCATAAGTAGATACACTCTAAAAAAAATCTGTAAAATTACTAAAATTTTTCTACACTGTTAAAAAAAATCTGTGAATTCACGGTAAAACTAATGGCAGCAAATTTGCCAGACATTTCCCTTCAATAAGTAGATTTTCGGTTTTGGGTAATAAAAGAAAGGAAAACTTCGTTTGAAAAAGTGGTAACTTTCCGTTACAACTTTTGATTTTTAATGGTAATAATTTAATTTATTTTTTAAAATTAATAAATCAATCACTCGTCAGAGATTTCGAATTCTCTGAGTGATTCTGAGCTGCTATATTATTTAATGTAATTTGTATAATTTACGTCAAACTGTCCTGAGGATCGAAATCGAGACCTTTTGATAGCGGAACAAGTCCTTACTGACTGAATCAAAGCTGCTTATGCTATTTTGTACAAACAATGCCTTTTATGATTTAGTGAGAAAATCTGTTGTGCTTTTTAAAGATTTCCTTTCAACTATATTCGTTAGAATATTCGTAAACGGTTTATTTTATTTCATTTTAGACCGATGTATAATGCTTATTATTTTTTAAAATCAAATTTAATTTTTTAACTAGTTTAAATTAAAAAAAAAATCATTGTACTTTTTGTTGTTTTTTTTATTAATAAATGAAGGGGAAAAATATTCATTTTTTACAAAAATAATGTAAAAGACAATTTTTTGAAATTGTTGCACACTATTCATTTATTTATTTAATAATTAATTTATTTGATGTAATTAGTTAAAAGATTATTATATATAAGAAATAAGAGAAAAATAAACAGAAAAAATGCAAATAAAAGGGATTTTTTATGTTTTCATTATTTCATGGCGTCTGTGGGATTCAAACCCACAATCTACACTCGCAGGCGGTTAGCGGTGTAGTGCATTGACCACTCGGTCACGCAGACTCTATATTAATGGTGTGTATCCGGGTTTTATTTCTGTTTCCATCCATTTCGTTATTTTCAGGAAATATGGTGGAGTTTTTTGATTTTAACGGAAAATGGTTTTTTTGTTGTTGAAAGGGACTTTTTCTGTGAAATTCTGAAAAATATATCCGTGAATTTCAGATTTTTTTAACAGTGTAGTAAATTTTTATTCCAAGCCCTTTTCACATAACGATAACAGCAAAATTTTATGTAAGCGAGGAAGATTACACGAGTTTTTTCTGTTACCGCTATATGAAAAGTTCTTTCAATACAAATCTACTGGAAAACTCATAGTAACTTTACGATTTTTTTTTTACAGTGTACCACATTTTTTAAGTAAATCTATAAAACTGCTTTTAACAAAAGGTTCAGAAATCTGGGATAATTACATGGTGTTTTTCTTTACCGATACATAAGAAGCTCTACGCATCCCAGTCTCCAAAAAAATTCTTAGTAACCTTGCAGATCTTTTATTATCCAGTACAAACGAAAACATGAATTTCTTTTGTAGCAGTTACATAAAAACTTTTAGGCATTGCATTTTCTTAGAACATTCTTAGTAACATTTTTTTTAACAGTGTACGTTTTGGAAAGCCTGTATTTTTTTTTTTTTTTTTCAAAACACAGATTTTTTTTCTCTAGTATTGAACGTCATAATGCATAAACAAATTATTCTAAAACTTAATCACTAGACCTTACCTGGAAAACTGTTGAATAGTCAGATTTAGGGAGTAAAATGGCTTATGAAAAAAAAAAATTTCGAGATTTTTGTGAGTTTGATTCGAGTTTTTCGAATACCAGTATTATTATCTCCCATTTCATGCAGAGTAGCTTAGAGGAAAAAATTTGTTGCTTTCAAGCAATTTACTACTGAATCCTGAAAGAAAAATGACAAGATTTTTTTCTGTTCTGAAAGCTTTCTATCGTTTGCAATTCATATTTTATTCTTGTTTTTAGGGGGATCTCATTTGAAAGTCTTTTCTTGTTCATATTGCAAAGATTTGTTTTCTTTCTAACCTTTTTTTTCTTTCTCTGATCTCATTTTTTTAAGATAAACTTTTTACAGTAATAACATATTTGTTGCTAATTGTGTGTTATAATTTCCGTATTGAATTTTTGGTATGTAGAATTGTTTTAAAAGGAAGAACCAAATAAGTGTATATGTCTAGAACGTTTCCTGAGATGAATTAAATTTGTCTTCTAAACTTACTTTTAAGTAGATAATACTTAACTCTTTAACTGTCTGGCCCGGCTTTATCCGTTTCTAGAAATAATGTTGAATCATACATAGAAAGAAGTGATATTAAAGATATTATACCATCAAACTGTGATTAATTAATATAAATATCTTGCAATTTATAAGCATTCTTATAAAAATACATGAAAACCCTTGGACGGTGAAAGGGTTAAAAACAGATTGAAAAATAGCAAACATAAAAAGCACATTCCGCTAAATATTTATTTAAAAGAATAATATTTTGTATCATACACCAAAGACCTTTTGAGTCGTACGCATCATTAATTGTGAATAACACATCAAGTCTATACGAGATTTCTAACCGCCTCTACACTCTAAAAAAACTGTAAACTTTCTAAAAGTTTTCCAGGAAATTTCGATTCCTAGAGCATTTTATGTAAGGCAATACCAAAAATTCATGTAACAGATACAGATTTCCTTTAAAAATCAAAATATCTGTTGGGTTACTAAAAAATTTTTAGGAAGTTTGGGATGCCCACTATACAGGGTGTCCACTCTCAACGGTGGCCAATGGATAATTTCTAAACCGTAAGTCATAGACATATAGTTCCAGTTGCAAAAATGCTTTAAAATAGGTAAAGAATTGTTTTTCCAGCGATTTACGTCGAAAAAATATTTTATTAAAAAATTACAAAAATTAAATTTTTATACGGTCACCCGGTCCTATAAGTGATATTTAGTAAAAATTTTCCATCACCCTATCAAGCAATACAGAAAAGGTCCCATTCATCTAACATTAAAATTGACTGAGTTATGAAACTTTAAATTTCATGACTTAAACAACTTTTCTATAGCTGAAAACGAATGTGTTTGACTGAATTTTCAGGAAACGTATACTAAGTGCTTAAATTATTATAAATGGCGTCCATTTCCAACGCTGTCTAATAGCTAATTTCTAAACCATTTGTCACAGACATATTGTTCCACCTACAAAAATGTTTTAAATGAGATAAAGACATATTTTTAAAGCAATTTAACTGAAGGTGCTACCACGTATAAGTTTTACGGTAGTGTTAATTTTTATTAACTTATAGGTTGGTTAAAATAATTGAAAACGTAAGTTTTAAAATTCTCTTTATCGAGAAAATCAAATTTTGGGAAATCGCGATTTTATTTTAAAAGGGTGTGTTATTTTGATAAGCTTTTATTTTAACGCTCATATGTATGTTTCCCTAGCTCAAAATTTCTATTCAAATTTTAACTCACTTCCAAATATTCGATCGAGGTTCAATTTTCACACTTATTTATATTCAATGACAATGAAATATGAATACAATTTTAGGTGCGTACCATTTATTTATTTTATAGGAATACATCAAATTCTGTTAGGTTAAGTAATCTAACAGAATTTTAAATATATGTCATTTTGTGACGAATTGTGATTGTTTGCTTTTCATAATTTAAATTAACAAACTTTCTGTCATTTTTCGACTTATATTTTTAGTACAAATTTTGCTTTAATATGTAATCATCAACCTAAATTTAAAAATAGTAGTGTAAAAGTTATTTTGCTCTTCATGTTTAATGTTACATTTTATATTTTGCATTTATTTTTATTTTCAGTAAATTTGTGACTGATCCTAATTTGCAGCAAAAAAGATGTAAATCTACAAAACTAGTCTCTTCAAAGTTATAGAAATGCGTTAGTTAATTTTATCTGGTATTCGGGATGATTAAATGTTTTTTGTTACAAATACATAAAAACAGGGTGGCGAGTTGTCAGGGAAAACCGAAAAAAACACAGTCAAGAAAAGACAAAACTACCAGTATTTTCTTACAGAAAATACTTCAAATAATATAGAGAGATTATATAAACTGAATTTATCTTTAACAAAATACTGGTATTTATCATCTATATTGACTGTGTTTTTATATCTAACCACTCACCACCCTGTAAAATGTTCGCCGCATCCCAGTTTTCGAAAAAATTCTGAGTAACCTTATATACTTTTTGTCATACAGCACAAATGAGTACATGAATTTATTCTGATGCAGTTACGTAAAAACTTTTATGCATTTCATTTTCCCAGAACATTCTTAGTAACTTTTAAAAACCTGTAGTTTTTTTTTTTTTTTTTTTTTTTTTTTTTTTTACAAAATACAGATTTTTAATATTTTTTTTTCTCTAGTATTGAATTTTATAATGCATAAACAAATTATTCTAAAACTTTATCTCTAGACTTTACCTCGAAATTGTTGAATACTTCAGTTTTAACGTTTAAAATTGCTTGCGAAATAAAATAACAAATATTTTTAGGTTTTTTGTGAATACCCATGTTATTATCTCCCATTTGTTACCTTCACGTAATTTATTCTGAATTCTGAAAGAAAAATGACAATACTTTTTTTTTCTGTTCTAAAACATTTGTCTTGTTTGCAGTTCATATTTATTCTCCTTTTTTTTTAGAAATCTCATTTGAAAGTCCTAATTCTTGTGCTTGTTTCAAAGATTTGTTTTCTTTCTGTTCACGATAGTAATCACATAACTCAAGTAGTGGACTGTAACACACATATAATTATTTATTTATTTCACAACACAAACTCAAAACTCAAACTCATAATGCGATTTCATATCGCCAGTTTTCAAAACAAACACAACTCTGTTCTATACTCTCGAACCCACAGGGTTCTTCTTTTTTACAGATGGCGCTCTATTACAGCGCTTTTTATTAGGTACGGAACACTTTCTAACCTTTTTTTTTATTTCTACAACCTTGTTTTTTTTAAATAAACATTTTAAAGTAAAAACAGATTTGTTGTTAAGTATGTGTTATAAATTCTGTACACCGTAAAAAAAAAAAAAAAAAAAAAAAAAAAAAAAATCGGTAATCCTACAGATATATAATTGCCAAAATCTGTATGCTTACGAACATTTTATCTGTACACTGTACATAAGATGTAAATCTATAAAATAAATTTTTTAACGGTTTTTTTCTGTAACTTTACAAACGAATCTACGAAAATTACAGTGATTTAACTAAAATTTTATCTATAACCTGGGCTGTAGTTACATAAAAAATTATAGGAATACCAGTTTCCTAAAAAATTCATAGTGACTTTACACAATTTTTGATTTTCAGTGCAAATCTGTATCTGTTACATTAATTTTGACAATTGCCGTTACATAAAAAGCTCTAGGAATCCCAGTTTCCTAGAAAACTTTTAGTAACTTTACGGGGTTTTTATTATTATTATTTTTTTTTACAGTGTAGTTATGAAATTTTTGATATAGAAATTTTTTTATGTGGAAGTACCAAATAAGTGTATATGTCTGAAACGTATACTGAAATAAATTAAATTAGTATTCTAAACTTATTTTGATATAGTTGAATACTTAAAAACAGATTCTAAAATAGCAAATACAAAAAGCACATTCTGCGAAATATTTATTTGAAACATATTATTTCTTACTCTATACCAAAAGTCTTTTTTGTCGTGCACACCATTAATTGCTCGCAACACATCAAGTCTATATGTCAGAAGTCTATTTCTGATCGTCTCCATAAAGAAATGCAGGATCTGGACTGTTACAGTAATCCGGCCTGAAATGTCGTTGTTTATAGAACTTAAAACCAAGTAAGTAGATATCACTGTTTGTTTATTTTTTATATTTTTTTAAATCGAAAGATACACTGTAAAAAAAAATGTAAATCTACAAAACTGGCTTTTGTAAAAATTTCAGAAATCTGTATGTTTATTATTTCTGTACATTCCTCAGAAAAAGATGTAAATCTACAAAACTAGTTTTTGTAAAAGCTTCAGAAGTCTGTATGTTAATTTTTTTCTATACACTCCACAGATAAAAGGTGTAAATCTACAAAGATATTTTTTGTAAAATCTTCCGAAATCTGTATGATTAATTTTAACAATAATCCGGGATAATTGCATGATGATTTTCTGTTACAGTTACATAAAAAATTCTACGAATCCCAGTTTCCTAAAAAAAAATTTAGTAACCTTACAGATTTTTGTTTTGCAATACAAATAACTTTTACATTGTTTTCTTATGTTACAGTTATACGAAAAGGTTAAGAATTGTAGTTTCCTAGAAAATGCCCAGTAACCTTTTTTTTTTCAAATATACATTTTGAACAGCATGTTCTCTACTCAAGACACATATTTTTAATTTTTTTCTCTAATATTAAATTTTATAATGCATAAAAAATAATCTAAAACTTCATCTCTAGACTTTAATTCTAGACTTTACCCCAGAGCAGCAGAGCAGAATAAATTTGTTACTTTAACGCAATTTACGAATGAAACCTGACAGAAAAGTGCCAAGACATTTTTTTTGTCCTGAAAGCTTTGCATTGTTTGCAGTTCATATTTTATTACTTTTTTTTAATAAGAGAGTTCATTTGTAAGTATTTTCTTGTAAGGAAATATTAAATAAGTGCATATGCCTCTAAAGTTTTCTAAAGTGAAATAAATTAACCTTCTAAAATAAATTTGACATAGATGAATACTTAGAAACAGATTATAAAATAGCATACAAAAAAGCACATTCTGTGAAATATTTATTTGCAAACATAATATTTTACACCATACATCAAACATCTCTTTAGTCATGCGCATCAAGTCTATACGAGATTTCTGACCAACTCTATAAAGAATCCAGGAACTGTATGGCTGCTGTAATCTCGTCTGAAATATTGTTGTTTATTGTGCTTGATAAACGTATAAGTAGATACCACTATTTGTTTATTTTTATTATTTTTTAAAGTATAATGGTACACTGTAAAAAAAAAGATGTAAATATACGAAACTGGTTTTAGTAAAAGCTTCAGAAATCTGTATGTTTATTAAAGTTTTATCTGTACACTCCACAAAAGAAATATATAAATCTTCAAAACTAGGTTTTGCAAAAGTTACAGAAATCTGTAATTTTCATTTTAACTGTAATCCGGGATAATTACATGGTGTTTTTTGTTACAGTTACATAGAAAGTTCTAAGCACCTCAGTTTCCTAAAAAATTCTTAGTAATCATACAGATTTTTTATTTTACGGTACAAACGAGTGTTATATTTTGCAATTATCTGAAAAGATTTTGATATTCTAGTTTCATAGAAATTTCGCTGTAATCTTACTATTTTGTTTTCTTTCTTTTTTTTTTTACAGTATACATTTCGTACAGCCAGTATCTTTCTCAAAAAACAGGTTTTAATTTTTTCTTTAATATTGAATTTCATAATGCATAAACAAATTATTCTAAAATTTTGTCTCTTGACTTTACCTGAAAAACTATTGAATATTCAGCTTTAAGTTTGAAATTGCTGTTGAAAAAAGAAAACACTTTTCGAATTTTTTGTTAATACCGACGTTATTATCTTTCATTTCAAGCACAGTAGCAGAGACAAATAAATTTGTTGCCTTCACGCAATGTACCATTGAAATCTAAAAGAAAAAGACAAGACTTTTCCTGTTCTGAAAGCTTTGTATAGGCTGCAGGTCATATTTTATTCTTTTTTCTTTTAGAGGTCCCGTTTGAAAGTCCTTTTTTGTTCATGTTTCAAAGATTTGTTTTCTTTCTAATCTTGTTCCTTTTCAGTTACTTTTTAAGAGAAATGTTTTACAGAAGTAACAGATTTGTTGTTAGTTATGTATTAAAATTTCCATAATTATGATATTTTTGATATGGAGAATTTTTTAAAGGAAGTACGGAAGAAATGCATATACCTATAACGTTTTCTGAAGTGATTTAAATTAACCTTCGAAAATTATTTTGACATAGATAAAATAGATTGTAAAATAGCAAAAATAAAAAGTACATTTTGCAAAATGTTTATTAGTATACATAATATTTCTTACCATACACGAAATGTCTCTTTAGTCTTGCGCATCATTAATTGCGCGCAACACTTAAAGTCTATACGAAATTTCTCACCATATCAGAATTTGGATGCCTGCTGTAATGTTGTTAGAAATGAAGGATTTTATGAAGCTTAAAAACTTGTTAATAGATATCACTATTTGTTTATTTTTTATTTTTATTTAAAGTGTAAAGAAGCTCTCTAAAAAAAGCTGTAAATCAAGAAAACTAATTTTTATAAAAGATTTGGAAATCTGTATTTTTATTAAATTTTATGTATACACTCCACAAAAAAAAGATTTAAATCTACAAAACTAGTTTTTTACAAAACTTAAAGAAATCTATATGCTTAATTTTAACAGTAATCAATTGCATGTTTACAATGACAATTGCATGTTTGTTTGTTTTTTGTGTGTGTGTGGGGGGGGGGGGGGTTATTGTCACATAAAAAGTTCTACGCATTCCAGTTTTCCATAAGGATTCTTAGTAATCTTAGTAACCATATATATATCTTTTAATGTACAGTGCAAATGAATACATAAATCTCTTTTGTTTCAATTACATTAAATGTTTTGGGCATTCCAGTTTCCCAGAAAATTCTTAGCAACCCTTTTTTTCGGTATACAATTAGAACAGTCTGTATTTTTCTTTAGATGAATATTTTTTTTCTAGTATTGAATTTCACAAACCACAAATAAGTTATTCTAAAATTTTTTCTTCGGACTTTAATTCTAAACTTTATCTCTAGAAGTGTTGAATATTCAGCTTTAAGGTATAAATGTCTTGTGAGAACTTAAAAAATTTTTTTCAAGTATTCTGTGGATAAACACGTTATTTTCTGCCATTTCAAGAAGAGTAACTGAAAGGAACAAATTTGTTACCTTCTCGCAATTTACCACTGAATACCGAAAGAAAAAATGACAACACCTTTTTTTTCTGAAAGCTTTGAATTGTTTGCAGTTCATATTTTATTCTTTTTTTTTTCTTTAGAGATCTCATTTGAAAGTCTTTTCTTACTCATGTTTCAAATATTTGTTTTCCTTCTAAACATTTTTCTTTCTGCAATCATGTTTTTTTAAATAAACTTTTTACAGTAATAACAGATTTGTTGTTAATTATTAGGTATAAATTTCCATAGTTATTAAACTATTGGTATGGATAATTTTGTATGAGGAAGCACAAAATATGTACGTATGTCTAGAATGTTTTCTAAAGGGAATTAAATTAGTCTTCTAAAATTATTTTGACATGCATGAGTACCTCAAAACAGATTGTAAAATTACAAATACAAAAAGCACATTCTGCGAAATACATATTTGCAAACATAATATTTCGTACCATACACCAAATATCTTTTTAATTGTGCGAATCATTAATTGCGCACAATTATTGCACAATTGCACAATTATTGACTCCATGTGCGCATCATTAATTGAGCAACATGGAGTCAATTCCAGACTTCTGACCACCTCTATGAAAAAATGCAAGATCTAGATGGCTGCTGTAATCCGGTCTGAAATACCGTTGTTTATAGAGTTTGAAAAATTCATACACTCTAAAAAATAAAAGTGTAAATTTACACACAAAAATGTGTAAATCGATGATACAAAAACGATTTGTTTATATGTGTAAATTTGTGTGTAAATTGCCAAAATACACGCCTAATGTGTAAATTTCAAAATACACATTTCAGTGTGTAATTTGATGATAACACTAAGTGTGTAAAAGTTATGGTGATCACTCATGAAATACCCACATTAATGTGTAAATTGCACAAGAATTCACATATATCCGTGTTATATTCTTACTCATTTATCTGTGATTACACTGATAAATATGCATGACGCAAAAAACACATATTATTGTGCTATTGTAATTTACACAGTTCTTTGCGTAATATGCAAAATACGCATATTCGATGGAGGTTCAATAACTATTGTGTCTAGTGTATATGAAATATCTGTACTGCAACGGGTTGATGAAGAATATCGATATATTTATGCTTAATTTCAGAACCGTCGCTGCAATATTCATATAGTTTTGTATGGAGGAGTAAAATGGGGAGGGGGGTAATTGAAAATCTGATTATTAGCTTATGGGGCTATATTTGTGACAGTGGATGCGATAAAATAGTATTGTTTGGACTCGGGATCATAGTGATGTACACACTTCTCATCCACTACCACAAGTGTAGCATCATAAACTCCAAATTAGACTATCACACTCACTCCCCTCCTCTTAAAAACTCCCTATAAATAGGTTTTTAGAACTTTACCCCTCCTTTTAAAACTATTAAAACCTTTAAAATTACGGATCTAAAATTCAGCATATATAGCCATTTAAGACATTAGTTTTTGATATTCCACATCAACCATCATAGTACAAATATTACTTCTCTGTTAGTGGGGAAGTATCGGACACATTGTGACATTTTCAATTTTTTTAATTATAAAATTGATTCTTCAAATTATGTTTCTATATTGCTCAAGGACATTAGAAAGTGTTTCATTTTGTATTCTATAAATCAAAGTTTTTGTATTTGTGTCAAGTAAAGTTGATTTTATTATTTTTATAAAAAATGTCCCATTCCTCCCCATTCTCCTCTAAATATACACATAAAAACTGCTATTTTATTTTCTATATTCTTCCTTGCTTTTTAATTTTATCATTAACCCCTCATTTATATATCAGAACATGCAATTAAAAATTAAGATAAAGAAAAATAAAAATAAATAATTAATGATAGATTTTAGACTAATCAGATGGAATAATCATAGGTGGTAAACTTGCAATCTCCACGCTTTTTATTTTCAGAGTTCAGACTCAATTTTTCATTTTTTATTTTTCAGACTCAAGATACAAAGTCAATTATATTGAAGGTACTGTGTTACATACAGTTATAAAAGTAAAATTTAAAATACTATAAAAAATAGAAAGAAGGTATGTAAACTTCATCTCACAGACACACACACACACATATTACCTGCAGATATTTTAGCTGATTTGTTTATATATACATAAATCACTTATATTACATGTTGAATTGTTTTCTTTTCATAAATATTCATCATTACAAAGAATTTTCCATATAAAATATTATCAGGACTATCAAAAACTGTTGAATCATTAAAGTAACATCTTTTGCATTAAATTTATATTTAGAAATTTGTGTCTTAAAAAAAGAAAAAAAATACAAATATATTTTAACATTAATGAAATTAATCCTATCTTCATAAATGAAAATTTCAGATATTCTAATTAAAATTTTAGGTATCAGACTAATATGTATTTTTATTTATCAGCTATAGTAAAAAATAAAACGAGAAATACTGTGTCTATATCCAAATATCAATTGACTCTTATAAATTTTCGAAATTAAAGGTCGTAGAATTTATTTGATAATTACATTTGTGTCTTAAGTGTATAAAACTCACCCGGCGGGGGATATTTATGTAGAGGGGGAGGGAGAGAATGATAAGTTCGATTTTGAATATTCATTATGACACAACTATTATATTTTTTATATACATACAATCATATGTTTTATGTCATATAAGTTCTGTAATAATATGCGAAATTGGAAAGAAAAATGCATATTTGAAGAAAAAGTCATTACTTTAACATAAATTTTCTTCAGAATTTTTGATCTGGAGTCATTTTAAATCAACGTATTTGAGCCCTTTTGCAATTTAGTTCTGTGTATTTTTATTAAATCTATAATTAACAAAAAAAAATGTGTTCTTTACTATGACTATTTTAGTGGAACATAGTTCTTCCGATGTAATATTTTCAAATTAAAACACAGCTGAAAATTTAATGTAATTAAGATAAAAAATTAAAAAAATTAATTTCTCAAAATTAGGAAATGTAACGTAGAAACTCAAAAGCAACGCTATAGTTTTAATCGATGATAAACTTAGTTAACATTATAAGTTTCATAATTTAAAAAAAATTCAATAAATAAATAAAACTCAGATGAATTGTTTAACTTATAAATCAGAATATATAATTTATAGATATGGTATACATTTGTATAATAGTTTATAAATAAACTATAATATCTTCCACACAACCGAACCAAAATTTAACACCTCCCCTCCCCCGAAAAAAAAAGGATGTTAATGTTTATTTTGCTACTGTTAACATACCTTCATAAATTCTTTTTAAGATGAACATTTTTCAAGAAATAAATGACTTTAGATACAACAGTTGTTATTTTAATAGACATTTATCAGGAGTTATGTAATGTTGACATTTTTTAAGGCAAGTAAATTATACGTGTGAAAAATTCTTATAAGTAAAAAACAATCCAACATGTATCATATATATTTATACATAAATATAAACAAATCAGATAAAAAGAATTGGAGGTAATACGGACGTATGACATTACATACCTTATATTTTATAAGAGAATAACTTATTATATACTATATTTTTCTGAACGAGAGTGCTTGCAATCAGCTGGACCCACAATTAATTTTCGACTTAAAAATGATGAAGCCAAGTCAACGAAGATTACGATTTTAGTTTTATATGCTAGTTTCGCGTCTAACTCGGGGTTGAAGTAATTCCTGAATACAATCATCAATTGCACTGCGAACTGAAGTTAAACTAAAATTACAAGTTAAACTTTGAAATCGATAAAAGTTTACAAGCTACCAGACGGCTCAAATAATTTAGGGTAAAATCAAGCATACTTATATTTGATGTGCAAAATGTATAAATAACCCAGGATACGAATTTAGAATTATCTTAATTACGTGAATTATGTTTTATATTACATATTAAATGAATTCGAAATAGTTTTTAGATTTTAGTGAAGATTAAACTACTATCCTTTTAATTAAGGTGGGGGGAGGGCATCAAAAAAGAATACCAACAGTACAAAAAATATAATTTAATTTTATGAATAAGCATAAAGTGGGATTATATCTCTATTATAATGCTTCGTTATGAAGTTTTCCTAATGTCGCTTTAAGAATGAAATCTAGCACTATTACTGAAAATTACAAGTAAAATTGTGAAAAAGAGCAGTCTGTGCGATGGATGAAAGAAATTACGATTTAATCAAAACCTAGAATTATACAATGAAACATTCTTATATTTGATGTACAAATTTTAAAAGGGAATTCGGAAAACGAAATTAAAATTTACTAATTAAATGAATAAAATTTTACGTTACATGTAACAAAATATTTGTTACATTTGTTACTTGTGTCGAGATAAAATTTTTTTAACTTCTTTTAATTGTTCACCTGCTGCTGAAACTTGGAGAGTGAGAGAGGTGGTCAGAGTATCTTATAAATATATATATATATATTAATTTATTACTTAAAAATACTGTTACAGCAATGCAATGACACCATGTTATTTAAGGAATGGGATTACTAAAATAAAAAGTGTAGCTCTGAATAATATGTAAGCCTCCTATCCCTTTCTTAACGTCTTCTTTAAAATTCACGCATTTATAATTTTTTCAACACAATAATTAGTGTAATTTCAGGAGTAATCTACATTTACACATTTTTATGAGTTTATGCACTGATAACAAACTTACAAACTTAATGCTATAAACTAAACACACATTAAAATAGGTATTTTTAATGACAAGTGGGTGACTTTAGAAATTTACACTCTTACCTATGTGTATAACATTATGTGTAAATTACAATAACGTACAAATTTGTGTAAATTCAGACTTTTTTCAGCATTTACACATTTATTTATGTTTTTCAAGTAATAACAAAATACACACTTAGTTTGTTAAGCTAAAATGCTCATAAAAACAGGTAAAACTTTTCAAAAAGTGGGTAATTTTCATGTCAGATGTGTAATTTTAGGAATTTACACACATATATATGTAAATTTGTCTAATTTACACTTTTATTTTTTAGAGTGTAGCACTCTTTGTTTATTTTTTATTGTTTTTTAAAGTGTAACGATACACTGTATAAAAAAGACGTAAATCTACTAAACTGTTTTTTGTAAAACCTTCAGAATTCTATATGTTTATTAAATTTTTATTTTTACTCTTCACAGAAAAAATATATAAATATACAAAACTAGTTTTTGTAAAAGTTACAAAAATCTATATGCTTAATTTTAGTAATCCGAAATAATTACATGATGTTTTTTGTTACAGATATATATATAAATACTTCTACGCATCCCAGTTTTCTAAAATATTCTAAGTAACCTTGTAGATTTTTTGTTTTACAGTACAAACGGATATCTGTTACATGATTTTTTTAGTTGCAGTTACATAAAAAAGGTTAGATATTCCAGTTTTCTAAAATGTTCTCAGTAAATTTACTATTTGTTTTTCTTACACTGTACACTTTGGATAGCATGTATTTTTTACAGGACTCAAATTTTTAATTTTTTTTCCGTAATATAAAACTTTATAATGCATGAACAATGTATTATAAAACTTTACCTCTGGACTATTCTAGAGATTTACCTCGAGAACTTCAGCTGAACAAAAAAGTGAATATCTACGTTATTACCTTACATTTCAAGAAGAGTAACTATTTAATATAGAATAAGAATAAATTTGTTACCTTCACGCAATTTAACACTGAAACCTGAACGAAAAAATGACAAGTCTTTTTATCTGTTCTGAAAGCTTTGCATTGTTTGCAGTTCATATTTTATTCCCTTTTTTTAGAGACCTCATTTGAAATTCCTTTCTTGTTTAGGTTTCAAATATTTGTTTCTTTCTAACCTTTTTCTTTTGAGAAATCTTGTATTTTTTAAGAAAAATTTTTACATTAATAACAGATTTGCTGTTAATTATGTGTTGAAATTTCTATAATTATTAAATTTTTGGTATGGAGAAAGAAGTATACCAAAAAAAGTACCAAAGAAGTATATATGACTATAACGTTTTCTAAAATAAATTAAATTAATTTGCTAAACTTATTTTGATATAGATAGATATTGTAAAAATATTGTAAAATAGCAAACACAAAAAGCATGTTCTACAAAACATTTATTTATAAACATAATACAGGGTTATAACAAATGATCATCGGGTTTTGATACATTACTACGTGCGAACTAGGAAACGTATATGTTTTCATTACAACTTAAACGAGGGGACATTAAAGGTGTATTCGAAAAAACGCTTTTCCATCTTCAACAACTCTAAATTTTCCGATACAATTTCAGACACACTTTTAAAAGTAGAAACATGAAACTTGCTGAGAGGATTTTTGAAGAGACGTACGAGGTGCCGTGTGATGTCATTTTACGCTTTATTCATTAGAATTTGATTTATGAACAGTTTTCTTCTCAGTATGACACTTTTTTTCATTCACAGATCTCCCGCTTCGGAAAAATCTGTTCAAAATGCCGTTTTGATTGCTTTTCTTGCAATATTTTCTGCATTTATCAAAGAACCGACAGTCACGGCACCTTGTATAGTTTCTAAATAAGAGAATCAGCAAGTTTGATGAGTTTGAGAGCAATAGTGAATTCAAAAATAAATCAGAAAATAAGCAGTTTGAATCGAAATACACCCTTAACTACAGTTTCGCGCTGCATATCTTTCGTGCGCGTGTGGTTGCCATGGTTGTTGCGCGAACCTCATATTCAAAATGGCGACTAGACAATAGAAAGTAGGACAGTTTTGTGTACTAAAATTTTCAAAGTGTGAATCGCTTATAACCGTTCAGAGAGCTACTCTGGAAGTCGTAAAAATGCAAACTACCAACCCACAATGATGGATTGGTCGATGATGTCGCTTTGGATGAGTTACGGAACCGCATCACAACTGCATTCGCGACCATCGAGGCGACCATGTTGAGTAATGTGTGGAGCGAACTGAATTATCGTCTTGACATTTGCCATGACACTCAAGGAGCACATATTGAACATTTGTAGTATGGACATCAATCTTGAATACTTTCGGTTTATTTTCATGCTTAACTCATTGTTGTAACCCAATTATGTTCCGAAATAAACGCTTCGGAAACCCAATGATGCTTTTCTAATAACCCTATATTTCGCACTATACACAAAACAGATCTTTTGTTCGCTCACAACATTTTTAAATTATTTATTTATCTGAAGCATATTTTGGTACATATATTCTTAGTATTACAATACAATATTTCTATCCTCTCTAACATAGGACATCAAAATATTCAGTATTCAAAATGTTCAGTATATTCAACATTTATTTTCTGTTTAGAATTTTTGAACTTTCAAAACACATAACATCTGAAGCATATTTTGGTACATATATTCGTAGTATTACAATACAATATTGCTATCCTCTCGAACATAGGATATCAAAATTTTGAGTATATTTAACATTTATTTTCTGTTTAGAATTTTTGAACTTTTAAAACACAAAACATTTTACTATAAGAAAACAGCATCTTCAAGTTTTTTTGTGAAGTTACTCATAATTAACTTCTATTTGGTGTAGAATTTGGTGTAGTTTTCTGTAAACAAAAAAGAAACCGCCAAGTTCTCCGTAATGTTTCGGCAGGAAAATTTAGTAATATCTGAAGTTCGCACAAGCTGAAAGTCATACATTTTGAATGAAAGATATGGAATGTTTGAATTTTAGCTGGTGCAAACTTCAAATATTACTGCTTTTCGTAGCCAAAACATGAAGAAAAACATTTTTAACAAAATATTTATTTTTTAACAGAATTTTTTTTTTTTTTTTTTTTTTTTTTTTTTTTTTTTTTTTTGATTAGTTATCAAAAGAGCAATCAAACAGCAATTTTCATTTTTAGCATGGATAAATTAGAAATAATACTTTGATCTTCAAATGAAATAATTTGGTTTATGTGTTATTTTTATATTTATGTGTTTATTTATTTCTGAATTCTAAATAAAGTGAGTTAAATACATCTATTTTTAATGAAAGTTGTGTATTTTAAAAGAAGTTAATGAAAAGTTTATATTTTTAAATGAACTGAATGAAATATGAACAAGGTAGGTGGAAACAGTATTTGTCGATTTGCTGCTTGCGTCCAGCTAACACAAAAATACCTAAATTTCTATAATTGATCTTTACAAATTTATATACAATCTTTACAGATTTATTTATATGCCTATAGTGGCTGGTTTTATTCAAACTGGCTTGATGGATCGATAGTTCCACCCAGTTCAAAAATGATACTTCAATCAAGATACCTTTGGTGCGAACCACTTTTGGTACCTCAGGGATTACTGATGTCTCTCGAGGTGGCTAAAAAGGAATTTTGTGAAATCTGAAACACGAAGATCTTGTCGAACAGACAGTGTCGGTCTGATCGTGTCTGTTGTTCAGCTGTAGATTGGCTTTGATTTCCTGTTTCGTCGTATGCTGGTCTCTGCTGGGTCTCGTGCAGAAGTTTCCGGGATTGTCGGACTCGTCAAAACATTCCGCAAATTTCACATCTTCAGGCCACAGCATGAACTTTTCGAAAATATTTGTTAGGGTTTTTTGCCTTATCCTTTTTATGTGTCACTTGCGCAGCTGCTTCGATTGACGGATTGTTCTAACAGCAACTGGGTGTCACTTGGTGTCTTAGGGACTGAAGACTGCTGCGCGATATTCTAAAAAGACCGCATGGAGCCGCTTGGCTCTAGACCGGGGAACTGTTTAGTTTTAACATATTTAATTCGTTGTTTAATACCTTAAATTTTTGTTTGCATTTGATATTCAAAATTTTCCGCAATTTCTTTCATTTTATATATCAATTATAATTTTAAGTTTTATGTAATAAATACTACCAACCCTTAAAATCCCGATATTCATTTATAAATATCTAGTACATTATATAGTAAAGTTCTATAATTACTTGAATCCGATTATCAAACATTAGCCTTTAAAAAATGTTTCACTGGAAAGATTTTGCTGAGACTTGCATTAATAATTAAGAATACTTTTCAGAGATGATTGCAATGTAGTGCATATAAATCTATCCATCTTTGCTATAAAATATATCGTGAATGATCAACCAAAAAGGTTGGCCTAAACAACCCAAATTTTATCCAACCCACACAATATATTCTGGGTAATTATAGGTAGTACAGTATGGGCTTACATGGAGAAATGTGCGAATTGTACAAATGAAACACTGTTTACAACATCGAATATTATAATATTCAAGCAAAATATACAAAACAAGAACTTTAAAATTACACTTTATACTTTAAAATTCCTATAAAACAAATACCTATAACTATTTTCCTATAAAATAAATTATCGATTCAAATTTTAAAATCATTCCATGAAAAGAAAAAAAGTATTTCCTAGTTTCTGTAAAGATATAGAATGGGGTAGCTACATTTTCCTCTCGGTATTTTATGACCCTTTTCGAACTGAATAAGAAAGAGGAATAAATTTGTTACCTTCACGCAATTTGACACTTATGAGTCCGAATATTTCACAAGATAAATATAAAATGACGAGATTATATATTTTTCCTATTCTGAAATACTTTGCATTGATTGCAACTCATAGATTAGTCATTTTTCAGAAACATTTTTTTTTTCAAACTACTTTCTTTAAGAAGACCGAAATTTGAAAAATCGAGCAAAAAATACACTTGGAAACGTAGAAAAAAAAACATGAAATTTGTTTGCGTAGCTAATAAAAGTTCTAGAAATCATTAAAAACTAAAGAAAAGTTAATAATGCTTATCATTTGTTTAACACTATTTATGAAAATTGATTTTGCTTTGATTCATAGAGGAAAATGAAATATTTGATATTAATAGAATTGTTTTAAAAATCCCAGTTGATGGCCATATCTTTTACTAAAGGAATCTGCTATTTCACAAAAAGAAAACAGTTTATTCAACGATAAAAATTAGACAATTTTCCAATCTTTTTGAGTATTGTTAAAATAACTTCATTTTATTAATATTAATATTTAGTATTATTATAAATAGATGAGTATAAATGGTAGTCAAAAGTACGTTTAATATTTTAGAATTTTTAAAAATGCTGGAGTAGAATTACATAAAAAATCTGAAAATAAAAATAAAATTGTAAAAATAGATAATACAATAATTCCCTATATGTTATTTCAAAATTAATTATTGTACTAATAATTCGTACTAACAGTGAATAATTTTTAATTCATAAAATAACGCATTAAAACAAAATGTTTCTTCAAAAACAAAAGGAACATACAGAGGTCTTGTAATAATAAGGATAGCTTGTTAAACTTTATTTGTATGTCACTACAAAAAATAAGCAAAAACAAGTCAAACCGTTTATATGAGTTTTATGTAGCCTTTACTTGTGTTTACTTTAGCATATTGGGGATTCTATAAGTATTGATGTTAAAATCTTGGCAGAAAAAAGGCCAATGTCTACTGCTACTACTTTGTCATTTTAAGGAAAAGTTTTTTAACATGAAGTGGTATTTCTTTCTTTCTTAAAATTTTTATTTTTTTATTTTTGTTTTTTGTTTTCTTTTTAAAAGAAGTGACATTATCTTTGTTTTACCTTCGCTTTCTGTGACATGGTTAAAGGTTGTTGAAAAAATGGAAATTATAAAAGAAAAGTATTTTTTTTTAATTATGGAAAATAATGTTGGTAGGAAATTATCTCTTTTTTCTATTATAACTAAATCTTGACGCAACTAGTAGTCATCGATCAAAAGATTTTAGACATTACTTCTATTTCAGCTAGAGTACTGGAGTAATAATATTTTTGTTAATTTTGTGATATAATCTCAAATGTTATAATTCCTGAAAGATTTTAGTGTGTCATGTCTTTTTAAAATCACTCATTTATAATTTCATTTAAATGCATTATCTTGGACTAATAATTGCGCTTTAGAGAAAATAAACAAAATGCTGTTTATTTCAATTGAATCGAAGAATGATCTGATTAGTTTTGTTCGAAATAGAAACGGAACAAATTCTATGAAAGCCATCAGATCTCTAATTGAAGTTAGCGTGTTTAAGTTGGAAACTAGAGAAAACAGGTATGTGTAATTAAGTGAGAAAGATTTGAAAAAAAGAAGAAACATCGCTAAGATACAAAGAATCGAATGTTTAAGACTCACAATACCTCAGATAAAAATAGCTTATTATTTTAATTATTAATACGCAAGTTAACGCAGTATAATATAAAAATAAAATAACTTTAAGAACACCAAAAATTAAACATAAAGCAGAATAGTTTCGATTGAATTTAGCGTACCATTCTTAGTGCAAAGAATAATGGGCTTTTGCTTAATTATATAAGGGAGAAGCGTATTGAAATGAGAAATTCATTGTCCAATAGGAAAAAATGCAATATATAAACATTGCTGGGAGGTGAATCACTCTTTTGATTTCATTTCAGATAAAATCATCTGTAAACCTACTTCTATGCATAAACCTAATTTTCTTGAAGCTTTTTATATCTAAGGTACCTGTACCCAATATGGACACCCTAAGGAAAATGTATTTTTTTCATCCACATATACAAGTCATAGGACTCCAAAAATATGTGACCATTATCCTTGGACTATTGACTATCATTATTAAAATTAGCGACCTTGTAATTATTCTGGTTTAATTTAAATGATAAAAACAAAAAAAAATGTTTAAAAGTGTCCATATAAGGAACTACCTGTTTCTATTATGGACAGGTGTTTCCTCATTGACTTTCATCGTGTATGAAAGAGCCACTTTTCTAAGGGGTTTTTAAGGAGAGGAAATAAAAAATGTATTTTAAAATATTCAGAATAGGAGGGGGCACAGTAAATATCTTCAGAACATGCATTTTAGAAAGGGGGGGGATCATTCTCGGTTTTTACCCTTCGAAGACCCATGCAAAATCCCTTAGTTACTAGTAAATATTATGAAATAATATTGTTAGTTTTGCTTACCTTTATACAAATCTGTCTGCGAATTTACATTTGTTATTACTCAGTCCTCACAGCATGGACAAATAGAAACTTTTTCACCATGGGCAGTACGTCCCACATAATCCTCATGAACATATCTGCCACATGTGATGCATGGCCGCATATTTGAAAAAGCGTCAATAACTGCAAAAGAAGCAGTACTAGCTCTCCTTTTTTGAGGAAATCATACTATTGGTACCTACTATTTCGCCAACAGATATCCTACTGGGAGGGGGCTTCATTTTATTTTTCTGCAAGGGTTTTTTGGAGAAAGGTTTTTGGGGGATTGTTCAAATGGCATCTTCTTGAACAAAGATTTTACCACTTTGATGCCTTTTCAATTTATTGCTTGGCAACGTTGAATTTTCTTCTTTTTTACAGTTGTAGTCGATGGGAATATAAGCTGTCTATATTGGGAACCGAGCGTAGTTTTACTAAATCTTGTAACAAATGAATAAGGAAAATGTTTTAAAGCAAAATAGGCAATAGCAATCGAAAATATGTTTTATTAGCTTTCTAAAATACTCCACTTTTCAACACTTAATGCAATTTTACCATATGTAATAAGAATTTAAGCTTACAAGTAATTAAGATCAGCACATCTCGAAACAACAAATTTCCTCCTAAATGGCGAACAGCGAGCTTTTTTACACTTTCCAGCCTTAATTATATCTTTTCAACTGCTTTTGTTCGCGAAAATGTTGAGCCATCTCTCGATCAAAATTATTACTTTTAAAAATATTAGGGGTGTCCATATTGAGAGCCCTGTCCATATAGGGTACAAATACCTTATAAAAATTTTAATAATATTGTTAATTGTGAATACGCTATTCCTTCTTTATCAGATTGTTGGATATATTACGTAAAACCCTCTTTTTTTTATTACTAATGTTTTTCACACTTTTAGTTGCATCACTTATACTATTCTCCTAGTATTTGTCTGGTAACCTATTCTCATGTTTTCTTATTGGTCAGTGAAATTCTTATTTCAATCCACTTCTCCACTGTATAATTGAGCAAGTATCCAATGCAACGCAAGTCTCGTTTAACTAGTCTGCTTTAAGATTACATATTACGATGGTTTTAACGTCGTTTTTAAATTTAAAGATTATCATTTTGCTAATGTTGTTATTATTAAGTAATGTCAATGAGTTCAGTAATGTTCAATCACTAATGTCCTGAACTTTCAAACACAAGCTATCTATTTAATTTTATAGCACAATACAAATCTTTTCAGTTTGCATTTGATCTCTGTTTGTACAATCGTGGAAAAAAAGTTAATACCCACTACTAACCTTCAACAAATTATCATAAAAAAAGTTACTTGTATTGAAAGATTAAAAATGAAGTATACATTTAAATTATGTATATAAAATTTTCTTAGGGCGGCATCTACACATGAAAACGAACCCTAACTTAATATTTTTTTAATAGTAGTACCCAATTTAAACAAGATATATCAAATCTTCGGTTTAAACTATACCTAGACACCCGATTTCAAGTCACTTGAAAGATAACTTTTTGAATTATAAACATTCAAAATTTAATGCGTCTAATGTTAAATTTCATTTTCATATTTTTATTAATAGCTCCTGAAATTATATTACTATGTCATCCACTAATTCTTCCTTGGAAGAAGCTCAAAAATTTCTTCCACGTGCTTTTTAAAATATACTTAAAAAACGGAAAAAATATGGTTTAAGATGCTGTGTCGTCTACTATAGAAGTGGCTAGATATTTTAAAACTTCTTAGGCTATCCTGTAATGTAGCAGTCTTTCTTTATTAACTGCTTGGATGGCGCCTAAGATGCCTTGATCAAGAAGGGATCGCTCTCGGCCAACAATTGGGTCCGAAATTCAATTTGAATACAACCCCTAAAATATGCTCGTTTGAAAATAATTAACTTATCGGAAACATCGTACTAATTGCACGGAAGTTTGTTTATAGGCTAATTCAAGGGTATAGAGTTCATTTATGCTGTTAGAATTGTGTACTACTATTGAAAAAAAAATAAAAAAAATTCTGGGTTTGGTATAATATGTATATGGATCCTAAGCAAATTTTATATGCATCATTTAAAAGTAGATTTTATTTTCTATCGCTTGGTTCCAAAACTTTATTTTTAGAATGATATTTTGCAGAATTAGTAGAGGGTGTTTATCTTTTTTTCCAGGACTATAACTATCAAAGGATTGACGCATTGAGTGCCACGTCTGAACTGAACTTTCTGAACCGAAACTGAACTTTGTGTTTAGGCTCAATAGTCACCGATCAATCATCGGTGACTAAAAGGCATTGGGATTGTGAAACTGGAAACGTTTTCGTGGCTCAAATGGAAAGACAGACAAAATAGACTTGGCACTCAACGTGTTAAAGACGATTTTATCAATTTACCGTATAAGTCCGGAGTGAGATAGTATTAATGATTTGTAGTGTGGGGGGAGGGCACCTGAGCAAAACTTTCGTTAAATAAGTCTCTGCTTTTTCAGTCCTTTATTTTATTTTTCATTTTTATTTTATTTTTATTTTTATTTTTTTACTTTTGTTTCTGTTGTTGTTGTTGTTTCTTGTTTACGTTTTCTCCGTGAAGAACTTTTTTGTCTGCTAAAAATCAGTCAAAGGGAAACCAAACCAAATTGGCACAGGAAGTAACCTTTTCTGTATGTGTACAGCATATTTCGGGTTATTTTATCATGTTAAATGTGAAAAGATTAAAGTAATTTAATGCTAAATCTTTCAAAAAGTATAAAAACGGAAAAGAAAAGAAAAAAAAGAAAGAAAATCACCACTCGTCTCGATCCCTTCTACAAGATAGAAAGAAAATATAGAAGAAGAAAAAATGCGTGGCAAATTCTTAAATATATTGTGCCTCTTACATAAATTTGTCAGCTGATTCAGGCAATTTTTGTTACTTCTTTAATGATTTTTTTTTTTTACTTTTTTGTTTTGAAAGCACACGAATTTTATTTTTCTCTTTTTATTAAGATGGAAAAATGATGCACACAGCGATCCCTTAACTTTATTTTTTAATGAATTATCATTACTTTCTGGATACTATTACAAGTAAGACACCAATAAATTACTAGTTTAGAGAGGTTATTAATCTTTTTCCACGTTTTTCAGCTTAAACATTATGCAATCCGCTTAATCAGTTTTGTTCAGCCCCAAGTTCTGAAAATTATATGTTTGTCTGTCTTTGTGTCTTTTATTTTTTATTTTCTAAATTTTAACATTTACAAAGATATATTAAAATTTTAATATGGTATTAATTTATACAGTACTACTTTATGATTTTAAAAGTTTCGTTGTATACCTTTTTTGCCCGCACTCTAAAAAATAAAAGTGTAAATTAGACAAATTTACATATATGTGTGTGTAAATTCATAAAATTACACACCTGACATGAAAATTATCCACTTTTTGCAAAGTTTTACCTGTTTTATGTGCATTTTAGCTTAACAAACTAAGTGTGTATTTTGTTATCACTGGAAAAACATAAATAAATGTGTAAATGCTGAAAAATGTCTGAATTTACACAAATTGGTACGTTATTGTAATTTACACATAATAATATATACACATAGGTAAGAGTGTAAATTTCTAAAATCACCCACTTGTCATAAAAAATACCTATTTTAATGTGTGTTTAGTTTATGGCATTAAGTTTGTAAGTTTGTTATCAGTGCATAAAATCATAAAATTGTGTAAATGTAGATTACTCCTGAAATTACACTAATTATTATGTTGAAAAAATTATAAATGCGTGAATTTTAAAGTAGACATTACGAAAGGGATAGGAAACTTACATATTATTCAGAGCTACACTTTTTATTTTAGTAAACCCATTCCATAAATAACATGGTGTCATTGCATTGCTGTAACAGTATTTTTAAGTAATAAAGTAATATATTTATTTATTTTTATAAGATACTCTGACCACCTCTCTCACTCTCCCCGTTTCAGCAGCACGTGAACATTTAAAAGAAGTTTAAAAAATTTAATCTCGACGCATGTAACAAATGTAAAAAATATTTTGTTACATGTAACGTAAAATTTTATTCATTTAATTAGTAAATTTTAATTTCTTTTCCGAATTCCCTTTTTAAATTTGTACATCAAATATAAAAATTGTATAATTCTAGGTTTTGATTAAATCGTAATTTCTTTCAGCCATCGCACAGACTGGTCTTTTTCACAATTTTACTTGTAATTTTCAGTAATAGTGCTAGATTTCATTCTTAAAGCGACATTAGGAAGACTTCATAACGAGGTATTATAATAGAGATATAATCCCACTTTATGCTTATTCATAAAATTAATTAATATTTTTTGTACTGTTGGTATTTTTTTTGCTGCCCCCCCCCCTCTTAATTAAAAGGATAGTAGTTTAATCTTCAGTAAAATCTAAAGACTATTTCGAATTCTTTTAATATGTAATATAAAATATAATTCATGTAATTAAGATAATTCTAAATTGGTATCCTGGGTTATTTATACATTTTGCACATCAAATATAAGTATGCTTGATTTTACCCTAAATTATTTGAGCCGTCTGGTAGCTTGTAAACTTTTATCCATTTCAAAGTTTAACTTGTAATTTTAGTTTAACTTCAGTTCGCAGTGCAATTGATGGTTGTATTCAGGAACTACATCAACCTCGAGTTAGAAGCGAATCTAGCATATAAAACTAAAATCGTAATCTTCGTTGACTTGGCTTCATCATGTTTAAGTTGCAAACTAATGGTGGGTCCAGCTGATTGCAAGCGCTCTCGTTCAGAAAAATATGGTATATAATAAGTTATTCTCTTATAAAATATAAGGTATGTAATGTCATACGTCCGTATTACCTCCAATTCTTTTTATCTGATTTATTTATATTTATGTATAAATGTATATGATACATGTTTGATTGTTTATACGTATAAGAATTTTTTACACGTATAATTTACTTGCCTTAAAAAATTTCAATATTACATAACTCGTGATAAATGTCTATTAAAATAACAACTGTTGTATCTAAAGTCATATATTTCTTGAAAAATGTTCATCTTAAAAAGAATTTATGAATGTATGTTAACAGTAGCAAAATAAACATTAACATCATTTTTTTGAGGAGGGAGGGGGGTGTGAGGTGTTAAATTTTGGTTCGGTTGTCTGAAAGATATTATAGTTTACTTATAAAGTACTATACAATCTACTAAAGTACTATACCATATCTATAAATTATATATTCTGATTTATAAGTTAAACAATTCATCTGAGTTTTATTTATTTATTTATTGAATTTTTTTTTTTAAATTATGAAACTTATAATGTTAACTAAGTTTATCATCGATTAAAACTATAGCGTTGTTTTTGAGTTTCTACGTTACATTTCCTAATTTTGAGAAATTAATTTTTTTAATTTTTATCTTAATTACATTAAATTTTCAGCTGTGTTTTAATTTGAAAATATTACATCGGAAGAACTATGTTCCACTAAAATAGTCATAGTAAAGAACACATAATTTTTTCTTGTTAATTATAGATTTAAAAAAAATACACAAAAGTAAATTGCAAAAGGGCGCAAATACGTTGATTTAAAATAACTCCAGATCAAAAATTCTGAAGAAAATTTATATTAAAGTAATGGCCTTTTCTTCAAATATGCATTTTTCCATTCCAATTTTGCCTATTATTACAGAACATATATGACATAAAACATATGATTGTAAGTATATAAAAATATATAACAGTTGTGTCATAATGAATATTCAAAATCAAACTTATCATTCTCTCCCTCCCCTTCTATATAAATATCCCCCGCCGGGTGAGTTTTATACACTTAAGACACAAATGTAATTATCAAATTAATTCTACGAACTTTAATTTCGAAAATTTATAAGAGTCCATTGATACTTGGATATAGACAAAGTATTTCTCGTCTTATTTTTTACTATAGTTGATAAATAAAAATATACATTAGTTTAATATCTAAAATTTTAATTAGAATATCTGACATTTTCATTTAAGAAAATAGGATTAATTTCATTAATGTTAAAATATATTTGTATTTTTCTTCTTTTTTTAAGACACAAATTTCTAAATATAAATTTAATGCAAAAGATGTTACTTTACTGGTTCAACAGCTTTTTTGGTAGTCCTGATAATATTTTATATGGCAAATTCTTTGTAATGATGAATATTTATGAAAAGAAAACAATTCAACATGTAATATAGGTGATTTATGTATATATAAACAAATCAGCTGAAATATTTGCAGGTAATATGTGTGTGTGAGATGAAGTTTACATACCTTTTCTCTATTTTTTTATACAATTTTAAATTTTACTTCTATAACTGTATGTAACACAGTATCTTCAATATAATTGACTTTGTATCTTGAGTCTTAAAAATAAAAAATGAAAAATTGAGTCTGAACTCTGAAAATAAAAAGTGTGGAGATTGCAAGTTTACCAACTATGATTATTCCATATGATTAGTCTAAAATCTATCATTAATTAATTATTTATTTTTCTTTATCTTAATTTTTAATTGCATGTTCTGAATAATATATAAATGAGAGGAAAATATAAAATTAAAAAGCAAGGAAGAATATAGAAAATAAAATAGCAGTTCTTATGTGTATATTTAGAGGAGAGTGGGGAGGAATGGGACACTTTTTACAAAAATATTAAAATCAACTTTACTTGGCACAAATACAAAAACTTTGATTTATAGAATACAAAATGAAACACTTTCTAATGTCCTTGAGCAATATAGAAAGATAATTTGAAGAATCAATTTTATAATTAAAGAAATTGAAAATGTCACAATGTGTCCCATACTTCCCCAAAACAGAGAAGTTATATTTGTACTATGATGGTTGATGAGGAATATCAAAAACTGATGTCTTAAATGGCTATATGCTGAATTTTAGATCCATAGCTGCTATAGTAGCATAGTTTTAAATGGAGGGGTAAAGTTCCAAAAACATTTATAGGGAGTTTTTAAGAGGAGGGGAGTGAGTGTGATAGGCTGATTTGGAGCTTATGATGCTACACTTGTGATAGTGGATGAGAAGTGTGTACATCACTATGATTCCCAGTCCAAACAACACTATTTTATCGCATCCACTGTCACAAATATAGCCCCATAAGCTAATAATCAGATTTTCAATTACCCCCCTCCCCATTTTACTCCTCCATACAAAACTATATGAATATTGCAGCGACGGTTCTGAAACTAAGCATAAATATATCGATATTCTTCATCAACCCGTTGCTGTACAGATATTTCATATACACTAGACACAATAGTTATTGAACCTCCATCGAATATGCGTATTTTGCATATTACGCAAAGAACTGTGTAAATTACAATAGCACAATAATATGTGTTTTTTGCGTAATGCATATTTATCAGTGTAATCACAGAAGATTACACAGATAAATGAGTAAGAATATAACACGGATATATGTGAATTCTTGCGCAATTTACACATTATTGTGTGTATTTCATGAGTAATCACCATAACTTTTACACACTTAGTGTTATCATCAAATTACACACTGAAATGTGTATTTTGAAACTTACACATTAGGCGTGTATTTTGGAAATTTACACACAAATTTACACATATAAACAAATCGTTTTTGTATCATCGATTTACACATTTTTGTGTGTAAATTTATACTTTTATTTTTTAGAGTGCGGACAGTTAAAATATTTAATAAATTATACTCCGCTATACAACTTTGTTTGAAATAACTCTATTTAGTCCAATTACGTGTTGGTTTTTTACTCTTTTCATGTAATTTATGTATCTTTTATGTAGTTTAACAGATAAATGTTACATGTTTGACTATAAAGGAATGCATATATATATATGTATATACGTATATGTGTGTTTATATACAGGGTGAGTCATAAATATCGAAACAATAGGCTATCTCCTTCTCCTTAAATATTGTCCCTAGACCCATACTTTTAATTGCAAAAATTCATAAAAAAGGTGAAATTTTTGATAAGATAAGTTGCAACTCCATGGGGAATCTATTTGAAAAAAAACGAAAATTAACTTTTTATACGGCCCCCGTAGGATAAAAATTCCAATTAGGGAAACTTTCCTTATCCAGTCCTGAATAATACACAAAAAGTTACATCTTCATATCTTAAAAATTCGCGGAGTTATAACCGTTTGAACAATTCATCAGGTTTTAAGGGATTAGACACAAATTGAAATGCGCGCTATTCAAAAGACAATGTTACTTTAACAGTTGTAGGAAACGCGTAAAAAGTCAGTCTTTTGAGTTAGAATTTTGATTTTTTTTTTCCTTTTTTGTGATGGTTAGCCATATAATTTGCTAAGAAAATCACATGCTAAAATTTATCATAAAATTTAAAAAAATTCATATGGTTAGTACTGGTTTCAATGCGATAGTTAAATATCGTTATAACTCCAAACATTATTTATCGGATTTCAATTTCTTTCTATTTAACTAAAAATAAAAATCTGATTTTAGTTTTGTTTCGAGGTTTTTGTTTTTCAAAATTTATTTTAGAGCTATTAAAAATATTTATTTAAAAAAATAACTTTTAAAAAATCATATTTTCAAAAGTTCATAATTTTTCATTTTTTTAAACAAAAGTAAGGTAAAATAATTAAGAATGACCTGTTTCAAGTTTGTACTTTTTTCTTTAACAATTCTTAACTTTTAATAATTTAAAGACAAGAAATAGTCGGAAAAAAATTAATTATACAGAAAAACGAAATGTACTGTTTTACTGCCCATTAGTTATTTAAAAGAATGCTTTTCTAAGATGCAGATTAAGTCCTTTTTTAAAAAATTAGCTCTCTCAACTTCAAGCTTTTTATCGTCCGGTAGAGGCTGTTAAAAAATCTGTATTCTGGGCTCAGGTCAGATCAGGACCGAGACGTTACTTTTTTCTGAAGACTCGCCTATCCGGGTCTAATGTATTTTTCATACCGGAGGGGACTGTTTCGTTTTTCCTAGACTTGCACTGTACGAAATTTTTAATCACGGTCTCGAACAATCCGTAATTAAATCACAGACATAAAATAAGTAAAATTTGGTTTAACCAATATTTTTACGAAAACCACATAAATTTTAAAACCGCTTTTATTTTACAAAACAATAAAAAAAACTTTTTTTTTTAAGAATAGTATATTTAAATACTAAAAAAAATAAACAAAATAAAACCAGAGAAAAAAAATCTGCCTATGACGGAATTCTGTCTTAAACAGAAAATGTGTTGATCTATGCAAAATAAATACAATAATACCTGAGAATAAAATAAACTCCATTTAACCTTCATAGGAAGGGCATTTGTCTATTACGTATTTTTTCTTTCCTATGTGATTCCGTCTTAAAAGGTTTTACTGTATAACATTTTTCAAATTCTTCAACGCACGGGATATGGATTAGCGATAATAAAATATAAGTGAAACATTTACATATAAACATAGATTCATTGATAAAATAAATATATCACAGGCTTTGGTGCCTATCTTTACTAATAAAAAGTATAAATATAAAAAACGAAATTCTATATTAAGTATTTTTGGTCAAAACTCCTCTACGCAAAACAATTTTTATCTATACTGAAGTAAAAAAACTATGTAGAAATTCACGGCTGAGCCGGCTATGATTTAAACTTTTTTCCTGTCTGGTCCGGATTATGATTTTAACATTATTTCATGCCGGGCTGAACTTCTTTCCCTATGGGTCGGTCTAGGACCGGACCTAAATATTACGATTTATTGAGACCTCTAGTGCTATAGATCAACATGTTTTAGAAACAAGTTTCAATTTTAAATCAATACGCTGCTTTATTATGGCCAAATAAGAGGCACGGTCTTAAATCGACATGTAACAACATTACAATTTGTGGGCGATCCCTTATTTGCTTTGAAAATTGATGAAATTTACTTCATTTACAGGCATGGTAAAGTGGTGTAAGTCAAGAATTTTTGAGAATTTTAGATTTTGATATCTCTGTCAGGTTTTCAGATAGGGAGATGAAATTTTTTTTGTTCAATTTAGGAATGGATAAGGAATAATTTCCTAATCGGGAATTTTGTTCTACGGGGGCCGTATAAAAATTTAATTTTCGTATTTTTTCAACTAGACCCTCCATGGAGTTGCAACTTATATTATCAGAAATTTCAACTTTTTTTATGAGTTTTTGCAACTGGAAGTATGGGTCTAGAGGCAATATTTAAGGAGATAACCTATTGTTTCGATATTTATGACTCACCCTGTATGTATGTATTTACTTTTCTACATAAAAATATATTTGGTATTGGAGTGATAATTATACAATATTTCTTTTTTCATTGCATTAAAATATCGTTTAATACATTAATATATAGATTAGTTAAATAAAATATGGGTTTGATGTGCGTTGGGTTTGGATGGGGATTCGGGTTGACTTCTAACAGGATTTTCGGATTTAAGTTGATATCATGTTCTCGATTATACAATAAAAAAGAGAAATGTTCATTTATCTATAAAAATACAATGTAACACGAACGAAACTGTAATTATTTCCAAATTGGCAATCATTTCGAAAAATATTACCCTATTTTAAGAACAAATAGATTTTCGAGATTTAAGGAAGCATTTATAAACACAAAGATTTTTTGCTGCCTTTAATTTTCAGAAGCGTTTTTGAGTAGTTTTTAAAATATATTAATTGTTTTTTTTTTTTTTTTTTTTTTTTTTTTTTACATGAAATCTAGTACGCTCATTCTCAACTACACATCTTCATATTCATTAAATAAACGTGTTGTTTTAAATTCAAATGTGTTTAATTGCCAGCATTAAAATGAACATTAAAATTTATATTATTTTGCTGTTCTTTCTTACTAAATTTTAGTCACACATAAGCAGCTCAAAATGTTTACCGGAAAATTAATGGCATCCAAAAAAACAACATTCCGGTTTGATAAAACTAATCAATAAGCTGTAAAAACTACACTGAAAAAAATATCCGTTAATATACACAAATCGTTCCCTCAAATTCTACGGAATAGTTCCGTTTTTCCGAAAAAACAGCAGAAATTCCGTTATTGATATTTTGAGATTATAAAAACAGTAACTTTTCCGTAAAATTTTCCGAAAACGGAGGAGTTCCGTATTAAAACAGCATAAAATCCATAAATAACACCAGTGTCGCCATCTATATCTGGGATACAAAAACATTATAAAGTTGTTTCATGAACAACTTTGTATAATAATTTTCTTTATTTCTTTCTGTTTTAATAATATAAAGCTAACATATTTTTACAATATTAAAAAAATAATAAAAATTATAAAATTTTATTAATCCCTTTTAAGTTTGAGATTAGTTAATTAGTTTATTTTCAGATAGTTTATTTCCATTATCATTTTTAAATAATGTTTACCACATTTATAGCCTATTTTTTAAAATATGCGTAGGATAGTGGAAAAACGTTCGACTTTTAATTTTAATATATTTTAATAAAAGTAATAATAAGATAATAATAAAATAATTTTAATTTTAATATATTTTAATATTACTTTAAGAATACCCTTTCAAAAATAAATAAGTAAATAAATATGAATAATATTACAATAAACTTTTAAAAATCTCCTTAAAATGAAAAAAAAAACTTTTTAATGCATTCAACTTTTAATACATGTAATATTTTAAAGTCTAAAATTTATTTTGTATAGAACTGAAATTAAAAACTAAATATTCGAAATTATGGAAATAAAATCTGGAATCTGGATAATGGAAAAACGTTCGACTTTTAATTTTAATATATTTTAATAAAAGTAATAATAAAATATTAATAAAATAACTTTAATTTTAACATATTTTAATATTACTTTAAGAATATCCTTTCAAAAATAAATAAGTAAATATATATGAATAATATTACAATAAACTTTTAAAAATCTCCTTAAAATGAAAAAAAAAACTTTTTAATGCATTCAACTTTTAATACATGTAATATTTTAAAGTCTAAAATTTATTTTGTATAGAACTGAAATTAAAAACTAAATATTCGAAATTATGGAAATAAAATCTGGAATCTGGATAATGGAAAAACGTTCGACTTTTAATTTTAATATATTTAAATAAAAGTAATAATAAAATATTAATAAAATAACTTTAATTTTAACATATTTTAATATTACTTTAAGAATATCCTTTCAAAAATAAATAAATAAATAAATATGAATAATATTACAATAAACTTTTAAAAATCTCCTTAAAATGAAAAAAAAAAAAAAAAAAAAAAAAAAAAAAAAACTTTTTGATGCATTCAACTCTTAATACATGTAATATTTTAAAGTCTAAAATTTATTTTGTATAGAACTGAAATTAAAAACTAAATATTCAAAATTATGAAAATAAAATCTGTAAAACATTTAGAACTATACACTAATATAGAAAACAATTCTCAATAAAAATTAATGCCGCGTTCAACATAAGGCCTTTGCTTTATAAAATCATTCGAAATAAGTAAAGATATTTGCAAGCACTGTATGCGTAACTGTGGCGTAATGGTATTACACTACTACAAGCTGCTATGGGACAGGTGCTTGGTTCGATCCCCATCGAGGGTGACATTTATTCAAAGTTGTTTAAATTAAATGTATGTGTTCTAATCTGATGTGTCCTTGTCTAAAGAATAAAAAAGCCAGTTTGTCCTTGAAAATTCTCTTTTGGCTTTCAAGCGAAAATTTTTATATAAAAAAATATGAAAACGGAAACATTGTTTGGGGCGTGTTTTAATTATATTAAACTACTTTATATTTTATGAATAAGATATACGTTAATGAAGTATAATAAAAATTACTCCCTGCATATTTACAGGAACACAAAGATTTCGACCACTATACTGTATGCAAAGTACGCTCTACTATATCAGCAAGATCTGAATATTTTAAAACTTCGTTATCGTACGAACTGTATCTTATGAACCTCATTTGCTACGCTTCACGTGCAATTTCCAACTTGTTTATTCATAATTCTACCACAAGTATTTTTTTCTACCAAAACATTTTTTAGTTTTTGCCTTCTAAAGTTTTCGCTTTGATGACTTTTTAACATTTTAAAAAATAGTAAAAAAGTGTTTATGAACTCGGTTTGTCTGTCCATCCTTTCGTAATGTCCGCCTATCCGTATGTTCATCTGTCTATCTCGTCATGTGTTTCTCTCGTAAATATACTCTAATATCCATGCAACTGGTGTAAGTGAATGATGTTTACCATTGCATTTTCGGCATTGTATATGAAATATATAACATTAATTGTCCATTCCAAGTGCACACAATATAGGGGAAATGTATTTTAATGACATTATGCTATTTCAAAATTATTTAAATTGATATAAATCACTGAATTTAACTATAGTATGATTACTGAAAAATAGAGATTTTAAATTTAAATATTTTTTTCATGTGATTCGTTGTGTAAAAATTCTGTACCTCTAATACAGTACTGCACAAAAGAGTTCACGTAGCATTCTCCTAATAAGCGAAAATTGCTGTAATTTAAATTTCAACTATGGTAATTTAATTCTTAACTTAACTAATTTTTTGCATGCATATATTTTTGTAGATACAAATATATATATACATAATATACAAGGCTGCTTAAAAAGTTCCAATAATTTTCCGAGTGCAGTTGGGAATTGCTAAAATTCGATACTGAAAAGTGTTATGAATTTCAAATGGTTCAATTGGACATGATATTTCAACTTATTAAACGAAGAAGTTTTATTAGATAGGTCTGAATGCGTTAAAGATGTTTCATAATTTACATTTGCCACATGTTTTTTTTTCTTATTGTTCGATATGTTTCGTTTTCGATCATGAACTTTTCTAATCTTTATTTTCCTTTTCTAGATACTAGCCTTTTTCCTATAATGAGGAGGTTCTCATTCCATAAGAAATTCGTCATTTTCATTTTATCCTATTTTTGTTTTTACTCGCCCTTAATATATCAACCATTTGCCATCAAAGCTTTTTTAAATTCATATTAAATTACAAAAATTATCTAAATAATTAATTTATTAAACACAAAAATCCCGAAATCATAAATGAATCATTATACCAAATTATTAAATGAAGTAACATCTTTTTTTAATTCCGCAGAAACGTAGAAAACTACTGAAGAGAAAAAACTCAAAGTTCAAATGAATACATAAATAAATTTGAATATTAATGATACACGTTCCATATTAACAAAGTTCCTATTCTTTCATTTCATTTCTCTCGGGAAAATATACAAGCGTCATTTTAAATTACTGGTTAATTAATTCAGTGTTTTATCTTAATCAATATTAGCTAATTAATTTTGGGTAAGTAATGTATTCCGAAGCAAAAGCATGAAATAAATATTAGGGTAAATAACGAATTATTAATGATTTTTTAATGAATAAATTTATAGAGATAATTACGGAGCAACACATAACCTTTCACTCATTTTTTTATCTGTTTCTTGTTCTTTCATCTGAAATAATAAATATTTTGCGTCATTGGTTCTTATTTATGTATGTATTAAACAAATGAAAAGTATGAAGCTATTCATCCTGCTGTTTATATATTCTGTATTTGTTTATTCTTTTATTTTTCGATCGAATCTCTGTGGATGATTGTTTTGTTAATACATGTGAACTAAGATGGTATTTTTTTTAAACAAAATGAATTCAGATGTAAAAATTATCTCTTTTTTTAACTTTTAAATAAATATTCAATGTTTATCTTAAATATCACATCTAATTCTATGACTACAATTTATTTCTAAACAATTTCTGTTACGATTCGTTAATTTCACGTGTTTTCTGATTTTGGAAAAATTACCGCTGTGATTTATTCTTTACACAAAACGTGAACTAGTGAATTTATTTTTAAAAATTATATTTTTTGCTCGCTTTTCTTTAATTGTTTAAACATTCTTTTATAAATATTCAATGTTTATTATATATATCACGTCTGATTCCAAGACTGTAATTCATAGTGTTTCCAAACAATTTCTGTTATGATACGTTAATTTAACGTACTCCCTGATTTTGGAAAATTTACCGCTGTGATTTATCCTTCACACAAAGCGTGAACAAGTGAATTTATTTTTAAAAATTATGATTTATTATGTCTTCTCTTTAATTATTTAAACAGTCTTTTATAAATACTCAACGTTTATCTTAAATATCACGTCTAATTCTATGATTGCAACTCATACTGTTTCCAAACAACTTCTCTTATGGTACGTTAAATTGTCGAGGACCCTGATTTATGAAATTTACCGCTTTTACTTACCCTTGACACAAGGGTACTAGTAAATTTATTTTAAAAAATTTTATTTTTGCTCTCTTTTAATTTATAACGATAGAAAAGAATAAAAGTATTATTTAAGTTATGTATTCGAGATATTTAAATTGGTTTCTTAACATGCGGACGGACAAAAATTGCATTACCTAGAAAATTTATTTAACGCACTATTTTGTCTGTCTAAAATTAATTTGGTTGCTTCGCAGCAACACATGGCACTATTGCTCATAACTATTATATCATGCAACAATTAAAAAAGAATGAATCAACCAATATTCATAAACAGAATGGCAAAATGAGATGAAAATAGGGTTAAAGTATACTTCCAAATTTCCGGGTAACATCCAGGAAAAAAGGTGTGGTAGTTTCTGTAAGTAAATAAGGTTTTTGACAAATATTATCGCCAAAATAATAGAATGTAGTCAATATAGAGTTGTTAGAGTCATTTACTTGAAGTTTGAACTGACAAAGTCCAGAAAATAGCCTAAACAGGGCAATAGGCGGTAACTAATCATCTGAAAATTAATAGCTAATCCAGATCTATTACTGTATCATCAAGCAAGTACTCTTGATTTAGATCATCTTTTACAAAACACCCGTAATATTATTGTGAGTGCAAAAAATGGCCAAAGATGGCATACGATATAATGTGGTCTGCATGCCGATTGCGCCCTAAAAAGGACTTTAATTGCAAAAGACATGTGAAGAAGTGACTTGTTCGGCAGAAGAAACATGTTTCATAAACAAGTTATTCATCAACTCTTGTGGACAGGTCTAAACTCAATCTCTATAGATTGGATAATTGTCAAACAATAAAAATTTGAAGCATATCAACAAGATCCTACTGAGAAACTTCCTGTTCTGTAGAGGCACATGCAGCAAAGGGGTTAGATACACTGTCTGAAAAACTCGTTATTATACATAAAATTATTCCTTTTTTTTAACGAATAATTTCCGTACTCCTAGATAACTTGTTTGATCCGTGAATTCTCCCCTAAGGTGTAAAAATGAGGAACAGGTTCCTTACATCCCTGGCACGCATACGTATTGAGTCTTTCAATAATAAATCCGAATTTATTTTTTAAATGAAGCAATCAAAACTCCTATAAATTAAGATGTCCCCTTTAATTAAAAAACAATGTTTCAAATTGAAAAATAAATAACAATTATTTTTCTCATTCATTCAAATGTACTCACAGTTTATTTTTTAAAGTTACATAAGTGAAAAAAGTTAAATGTAGTTGAATTTACAGAATTCCTTTTAAATACATGTTCCCATTTAAAATGTGCTTTAAATAAACACATTTAAAAGGTATTTTATTTAAAAGAATTATTGTAAAAAAGTCGATATTGCACAAAAAAAATCTTATCGAATAAAAATATAATATCGATATTTTAATATATTTAAAATTAAATATATTTAATAATTAATAATTTTAAAATCCATGTTTTTATCCTATATTAATACTAACACATGAAAAGCTCAGACACAATCTCATTAACCCCTTTGCGACGGGAGTCTTTTGCGAAATTTTTAATGTTTTGTCACCGGTTTTTGAAAAAGAAATTTGTGCCTTTTTAAATCGAGAAAATGCTCCGATTAAAAAAAGCACACTTCACAGTAAAATTTTACTGACGGGAAAAACAAGGATTTTCACGCCTTTTTGTGGCACATATACGTGTCGCTCGTTCCTAAGGGGTTAAAAACGAAACTTTCTCGAAATTAACCTAAAAATTAAAATCTTTTTAAATAAATTAATAAAGCCATATCCATCTGAAGCTAACACATTTACTTGAAATCTTTTTTGCTGCTGTACAACTATAGCTCCGTATCATATTCACCTTGTAACGATCAGATGGCTGGTTCAAAATCCAGATTTTCCATTTTCTCAACTTTCTTCAATTGAGAGATATTTTACCTCTTGTAACGAAAAAAAACGAATATTCGTAAATTCAAAGATATATACTGACAGCACTGCTGCTAATGAATTTTCCGTGTAATGAAGAAAGTATTTTTGAAAGTGTAACTAAAATTACTACTGAACATTAGTTTTCACTGACATCTTGAAGGAGTGTGTATCCGGAATGATTTTTAAAATGCAACAAAACGATGAAAGTTTTAAACGAGACTTTAAACACTCATACAGCGAAATTGGCATGTAGAGTCTAATTTAGATATAAATAAATGTATTGCATTATTTATATGTTTTCTTACTGCATAATAACATACATTAAAAAATTAATATTTCCTCACTTTAGGTCAAAGCCTATCAGAAAAACATCTGGTGTTAAAGCTATGGATGGCCACAGAATGGTCCTGTTCTAAATCCCATTTCAAATTGTTTGTTTGTAATTGGTGCTCAAATTGCTTAGAAGAAATAAACTACTAAGATCAAACTAAAAGAAAGCATTGTTAGGATTTGCTATCATAATAAAGCACGATTACATTTAGAACTTGATTGCTCTCATAAGAACAGCTACAAAGTTACCATCGACGCACGCGAAACACCAACAAAGTAATAAACATACCTTTTTGCATAAAACTACGCCAATAAGCACGTAATATGACTACAGTTATGTAAACTATATTATTATTTTTTGCATCAGTGTTCTATATATTGATAAAATATTACATTTTCTCTTATAGAAGCTATTCAGAATAATTATATGTTTCCGTAAACTAATTTTTGTGGCAAAATAATACTACAGGCTTATTTTACTGTAATAGCATTATTTTAAAATGAAACATTGCCTTAAAACACATTATTTGCACACTTTTCCTTTATTTCGCAGTGAAGCATATTTCTTTCTTTTTGTCTATATAATACCAATTTAGATAATATAAAATTATTAACTGATAAAAGCGTATTATTTGAAAAGTTGGTTACATTCTTTATTTTAGGTAGCTTTCATTACAAAAAGTAAAAAGCTACCTATTGCAGCCGTCCGGAGGAGAGCACTTCCGGAAAATTTTGATGTATTTTCACCGATCATGACCCCTAAACCCCAAAACCACCCTCCGTTCAATGTTGACATATATATATATATATAACATACATATTTATGAACCGATTTGAATGAAACTTGGTATGTACATAGTACTTATAAATATCTCGACCGAGTTCGTTGGCCAGCATCATCCGCCATCTTGTTTCAAAATGGCGGTCATTTAACAAATTAAAAAAAATTTAATTTAAAATTAAATGTGAAAAATTCAAAAGATAAAAAATATTTTCATTTTATGTGTTAGATATTAAAACACCGATTCCAGAACACTTTTTATTTTGTCTGTATCTTAAAAAATGATTGAGTTATAGTCCTTTGAATTTTTCTTATGGCTGACATTTTAAAACGATCTGGTTTTTATCACGTGATAACACGCGTATTTATAAATCAATTTGGATGTAACTTGGTGTGTACATAGTACATAATGAAGCCTGGACCAAGTTCGTAAGCCAGTTCCATCCGCCATCTTGTTTCAAAATGGCGGCCATTTATTTTTTTTAATTTAAAATTTAAAATTAAGTACAAAAAAGTGAGAAATTGAAAAAGATTTTTCTTTTATTCATTTGACCATGATACAAAGATTCCAAAGCATTTTTGTTTCGTCTGTATCTTAAAAAATGGCTGAGTTATAGCACTTTTAATTTCTAGTGCTGCTCACATTTTGAAATGATCTGGTTTTCGTCGTGATAACACGCATATTTATATACCGATTTGGATGAAACTTGTTGTGTAGATAGTACATACCGATGCCTGGACCGAGTTCGTTGGACAGTCCCAACCGCCGTCTTGTTTCAAAATGGCGGAATATTAATTTTTTTTTATTTAAATTTTAAAATTATGTGAAAAAATGTAAGAGATTGAAAAAGATTTTTCTTTTGTGTTTTTACCTCGATAGAACGATCCCAGAGCATTTTTTGTTTCATTCATATCTTGAAAAATGGCTGAGTTTTAGAACTTCCATTATCCAGTGTGATTGACATTTTGAAACGATCTGAAATTTGTCACGCGATAATACGCATATTTATCAACCGATTTCGATGTAACACCTCGTGTACATGGTACATACCAATGTCTTGATTGAGTTCACGGGCCAACTTTATCCACAATCTTGTTTCAAAATGGCGGCCATTTAAATTTGTCAAAAATCTTTTGTATGTATAATGATGTATAAACAAAAAATTAGAAATTGAAAAAAGGTTCTTTCTAAACTATTTATCTTAACAATGAATTCCGGAATATTTTTTGCTTCGTCTTTACCTTGAAAAACGCCTGGAATATAGCAGTTTGAATTTCTAATGTGGGTGACATTTTTGTTTTAATCAATTTGCCCGCGACAGCTCTCGTATATATTAATCGATTTCGATGTGAGTGTGCATGTTCACATGAATTAAGATTCCGACCAAGCTCCATTAATTTGTTTTATTCATCATGTTGCTTTAAAATGGATATCGTGGAATTTGGCGACCCTATATATCGCTTAAAATAAAACCAGGTTGAATAAAGATGACTAATTTCTAAAAATTCCTATTAATATTCAGTATTGACAAAAGCTAGTATTCAATCTTATATAATCGTGTTCCAGTAATTTGAGCTTCGTATATTTGAATAATATAACTCAATTTAAAATAAATAAATAAGTATATGAAAGCTACCTCTTGCTCCCAGCACTGCCGGAAGGACTTTTCTATTTATCGTCTTTATCTTATTTTCTCGCACGGCATATTCGGTTGCTAATTTATCCTGTTTTTTCATAAATTTTTCTGATATTAGAACATTTTATACATTTTCATTGCAATGATTTTTTCTTCTAAAAATTATAACCGCCAACTCAGATTTAACTAGGACGAAATACCCTGTATATGAGACTAAAAATTTGGTTTGCTATCTCATGTTCTTTGGACACTTTTCATCCTCTTCATGTTAACTATCGCCCTTCTGAATTTGCCGGTAGAATTTGCCAACATAATGTACTATATATATAAACGATTCTACATAAATAAATCTTTTTCATCATAGTGATGGAGAAAAAATAAATCATGTCAGTGGTTTCTAATTTTTTTTTTTTTTTTTTTTTTTTTGACATTAGAAAAAACATTTATTGGGGAAAAAAATAACCGTTTAGCTTAATATTAAGAAATTCTATAATTATTAGATTTTTCTTCGAAAGGCTGGATGATTATAATTTGAGAAAACGACTATTTTGTAAGAACAATGTAAAAAAATATTTAAAAACACTTTTGTACAGAAAAATTAAATCTACATCCTCTGCTATCAAAACTTTTCCTTTTCTGTATATTCAACAGTGTTTACTTTATCTGATTTGTCATCAATTTGCAATAATTCTCCAAGATAAATTTTTAATTTTATGCTCCAAAATCATTAAAATTTATCGAATCCTCATTGTTTATGTTCATAGTATCCGAATAAAGAATTCTTTGTCACCGATCTTTTTCGTAATGTATAGCCTAAATTTATTCAGTGAATTTAAAAATAAATTTTCCCCATAATATATATATATACATGCAATAAGATATAATTCTGTTAATGATGATTTTATTTTCTTAATTGTTTAATATTGATAAATTATGTATTTCGTAGTTACTTTTGACTAAATTTCTCCACAACTTTCTCCGTATATATATATATATATATATATATATATATATATATATATATATATATATATTTTTTTTTTTTTTTTTTTTTTTTTTTCCCAGGTCTCCCGCTTCGGAAAATTCAATTCAAAACGTCAACTTTGACAGCATTTTTAAAAAACATTTTTCTTCATTTATCAAAAAATTGACAAATACTGCACAATATGTAATACCTAAATAAAGAGAATTTGCCAGTTTGATGCAGTTGAGAGTAAAAATGAATTTAAAAATAAATCATAAAATAAGAAGTTTGGATTGGAATACACCCTAAATCATGATTTTACTTTCCTAACTGCTTCATATTGATAAAATATGCATTTCGCAATTACTTTTCATGAAATTTCTTCACGACTTTTTTTGTTTGCTTCTTTGTTTCTTTGCGTTTTACATAATAAATGTCATTTTATACACTTATTTGCTTAAAAATAAACTTTTATTTTAATCAAAAAATATTAATTATTCTCGAAAAATAAATTTTCTATAAACTTTAAAAAATAACAGAATAATTCTCTCTCACGAGTATCACTCGCTCACATAAGGGAATGATTAGTGGATGAATGACAAAATATATATCATTAAACTTTTAAAATTTGTATTCATAAAGTAAATTTTAAAAATAGATAGAAATCAGTTCTCAAATTATCCCTTCAAGATAAACTAAACCACCCATTAATATATTTTTATAAATAAATATTTTTTATAAATTTAACTGAAGGGATTATAGCATCTTTTTAACATTTATTGAATCTGTATATTAAATTGTTCTCTATACTATGAAGCATTTCCCTAAGGTTGGTAGAAAATTGTGTTACGAGACAAGCAAGGTCCATTCGCTAACACCATGTATATATATAAGCGATTCTATACAAATAGGCCAATTTCATCATGGTGATAAAAAAAATCACGTCAGAAGTCTATGGATGTTCATTTTTTTTTTTTTTTATCAATTTCATAGATTGAGTAGTCATAAATATTCTTTTTCGTAAGCCTCTTAAACTTTCCCAAGTCTGTAGGTTCAACAGAATTTACTTGACTAATTTGTCATCGATTTGTATTATTTCTCAAAGATACATTCTACTTTCATTCTCCAAAGTTATTCGATTCAAATTATTAATAGGCTCTGATAATTAAAATTTATTCTGTCCTCATTGTTTAAGTGCATAATACGAAAGGAGAATTCTTTATTGCCGATCACATCCGTAACGTACAACTTGAATTTCTTCAGATAATTTAAAAATTAATTTTTTTACCGAAATCATTTTGCAATAAGATATAGTTTTTGTTAATGATGATTACATTTTCTTGATTGCTTGATATTCATAAATTATGAATTTCGCAATTACTTTTGATTAAATTTCGCCTCGACTTTTTGTTTCGTTAATGACTATTCTTCACGTTTTAAATAATAAATAACATTTTATACGCTGATTTGTTTAAAAATACATCTTTATTTTAATCAAAAGGATTAATTATTCTTGAAAAAAATATTTTCTACCAGCTTTTGAAAATAACAGAATAATCCTCTCACATGAGAATCACTCCCTCACCAGAGGCAATGATTAGTGGATGAATGACAAAATGTATATCATTAACATTTAAAATTTGTATTCATAAAAAATAAATTTTAAAAATATATAGTAATATGATCTCAGATTATCGCTTCAGGGAAAACTAAACCACCCATTTATATATTCTTAAAAAAAAAATTTTTTATTTAAATGAAGGGATGATAGCATCATCTTAACATTTATCGAATCTGTCTATTTATCCTCCAAGTGTTTCTAACATAAATTCTGTTCACTAAGCTATAGGTTTCACTGCAAAATGATCAATATTTAATATACTATAATTTTATGGATTTAATGAATTTTCAATAGATTTTACACCGATTAATATATTTTCAAAGATTACATTTATATATGAAAGTATTTTTTACATATATTTGTTGAAAGAATAATAATTTCTGAGTATTTAAAACAAAATGCAGGGAAAACAACATCATAATTTCACCCATTTGTAAGACGCTGATTCCTTATACTTTGAATTATTTCTCAAAGGTCGTAGAAAATTGTTTTACGAGACATGTAAGGTCCATTCGCCAACACCATGTATATATATGAGCGATTCTATACAAATAGGCCATTTTCATCATGGTGATAAAAGAAATCATGTCAGAAGTTTCTAATTTGTAACAAGACATTAGAAAATCTATTTGTTGGAATAAAAAATAGCCGTCAATCTTAATGTTAAGAAATTCTATAATTATTAGATTTGTATTAGAATGACGGGATGATTATAATGTGAGGAAACGACAGTTTTGTGAAAAACAATTTTAAATAACATTTTTAAGATTTTCTTTGTGCAGAGAAATAAAATCTACATGCTTCGCTATCAAAAGGCTATAGATGTTCAAATTTTTTTTATCAGTTTCACATATTGAGTAGTCACAAATATCCTTTTTCGTATGCCACTTGAACTTTCCCAAGTCTGTAGGTTGAACAGCATTTACTTGACTAATTTGTCATCGATTTGTATTATTTCTCCAAGATACATTTTAATTTCATGCTCCAAAATTATTCGATTCAACTGATTACCAGGCTGTGATAATTAAAATTTATTGAGTCCTCATAGTTTAAGTGCATAATACTGAATGGAGAACTCATTATTGCCGATCTCTTTCGTAATGTACAGCTTAAATTTCTTCAGTGTGTTTTAAAATAATTCTTTTGCCGATTTTTTTTTCAGTAAGATATAGTTTTTATTAATAATGATTTTATTTTCTTAACTGCTCAATATTCATAAACTGTGTATTTCGCAATTACTTTTGATTGAATTTCGCCACGACTTATTGTTTTTTTCTTTCTTTGCTGACTTTTCTTTGCGTTTTAAATAATAAATAACATTTTATACACATATTTGCTTAAAAATACACTTTTATTTTAATGAAAAGCATTAATTATTCTTGGAAAATAAATTTTCTACAAGCATTTAAAAATAACAGAATAATTCCTCACACGAAAATCACTCCCTCACATGAAAGAATGACTAGTGGATGAATAACAAAATGTAAGGTGGTCTGGTGTAATAACGCCAGGCAGGGTATTAACGCCAAGCGCTAATATTTTGCATAATTATGAAATAATCTGGTAAATGACACATATGCGCTCTGTGCAGAAGGGTTTTGAGTCATATAAATCGCAAAAACAGCTTCAAGTTAATTTGTTTCATTTTTAGGTTTTATTGTTTTTATAAGGAACTAAAATTAACGCTTGAACTAAAATTTGCGAGATACGTTTTGTGATGTGAAGACTACTTTTTTTTTATCCGGAAATACTTTATTAATTACATAAATTTGTAGTACATTTCATGGACTTTCAAAATATTGTTGAAGATTTTGGATATCTTCTCGAGATAATTTGTAATTTAAAATGTACAGCGCAATAACTATAACGGGGTAATAACGCCAATCTATGGCATTAATATCCCGGTTGATTCCCTACAGTGACCGAGCTACATCCTAAATACTGATTCAAATAAACACAGTTAAAACTGTGCAATGATTCTAATAATTCTTTTTAAGCAAAAAGAAGCTCACGGTCTGATATTATTTTGCCTCATCCCCCCCCCACACACACACACACACCACACCTTTATTTTTCTTACACTTTCACAAAAAATTGAACATTTTCAATAGCTTAGAATGCAATTTGTCAATTTCTAAGTTTGTGGAGTTTGTATTTTTAGAATTGGGCACTCTACATGCAATTTTTCCATCTTATTTAATAGTTTTGTTTGCATGGCGTTATTACCCATATAGGTGAATAATAATGCCAAATAGCATCGGTCAAGAAATTACGCCATTACATTTTGTGAATACATATCTGTTAAATTATTTTTTATATATAGATAGTCAATGAGTTGATGTATCAAATCATATATTTGTTTGAAAAATACAAACTGAAACTGAGCCGTGAAAATTGGTAGAACCTTAACGTGGCGTTATTACCCCAGGGTACCTTATATCATTAACTTTTAAAATTTGTATTCATAAAAGTAAATTTAAAAAACATATAGGAATCTGTTTTAGATTATCCATTCAGGAAAAACTAAAACCACCCATTAATACATTTTTAAAAGATAATTAGTTTTTATAAATTTAAATGAGGGTAAGATAACATCATCTTAACATTTATCGAATTTGTCTAATTGTTCTTTATTTCTGACGTATTTCTCTAGGATGGTGGAAGATTGTTTTGAGAGACAGGTAAGGTCCATTCGCCAACACCATGTATATGCAGGGTGATTAAAATAAGGTTAACAAAATGATATGACAAATCAAGGATAAAAAATCACATAGGAACATAGGGTCGTAAACTACTTATAGAGTCACAATTACAGGATGTTTCATTCTAGCTACACGCGGTTTGAAAGTAATAATTTTGAATAAATTAAAAACATTGTAATGAAACTGTAACGATATGTACCTTATTTTGTGTGAAATGCAATAACGTTACGAAAAGATCTGGAAAAACATATTGCTCAAGCAATCGATGATACCGTATAAACAGATTATCACAACCCAAAATATGAGGTGTCAAGTGCATATTTCGGGCGCGAATAATGAATACTATATCACTTTTGTTTGGTGTTATCACATTTAAAACAAAGGTGAGAATGTCTATTAAATGTTTTATTATAATATACTTCAGTTTTTTTTTTCAATTTATTACCATCAATCCAAATTGAGTTAGGATGAAACACCCTGTATTTATGACTCAATAAGTGATTTGCGGCCCTATGTTTCTATGTGATTTTTTATCCTTGTCGTATGCCTGATACGTCATATCATTTTGTCTATGTTTTTTAAATCACCCTCTATATGAGCGATTCTGCACAAATAGGCCATTTTCATCATAATGATGAAGAAAAAATAACTCATGTCAAAAGTTTCTAATTTGTAACAAGACGCTAGAAAAGATACTTATTGGAAAAAAATAGCTGTTATACTTAATATTAAAAAATTCTATAATTATTAGATTTTTATTAGAAAGAGGGGAGGATTATAATGTGAGGAAACGACAATTTTGTGAAAAATGATTTCAAATAATATTTTTAAGAAAACTTCTGCGCAGAAAAATTATATCTACATAATCTGCTATCCTCTATATGTTCAAATTTTTAAACAATATCACATATTGGGTATTCATGAATATCCTCTTTTGTATGCCACTTAAACTTTTTCTTGTGTTCAGATACTGAAAAAAGCGAGACATCATCTATGAACAGAACCCTTTCATATCTCTCATATTAGCATTACTAATTACTTCAGGATGTTTAATTCTTGAAATTTGTAACGATGATAATGGTTATACACAATGATAAAACGACACATTTAAAAAGCATTTTATTAACATTTTAGAGACTCCTGAATACGGAAGATTAGACAGTGGATGTCTACATATGCAAGTCTTCTCTGAATTTAATCTCTATCATTTACATTGACTGATTGGTCATGAATTTGCAATAATTCTTCAAGATATATTTTAGTTTCATGCTCCAAAGTTATTCAATCCAAATGATTAGCAGGACTTGTTAATTAAAATTTATTGAGTCCTCATTGTTTATGTACAAAATAACCGAATAGAGATTCTTTGTTTAAATATTTTTCAGAAAACAAATGTTAAGTAATTATTACACTAATCTATAAGTAATTAAAATTCAAAGTACCAAACCTAATGTTTTTAGAGTTTTTTTTTTTCAGATTGCAGTTGAAATTTAAAGCAATTTATTAATGATAATTTGGAACGGGTTCTATACAAAAAATCTTAACTTTGTTTGCTAAATTCTTCCAAAATTTAAACAATGGAAAATGTCTTTTTTAAGTATTAGAAAATATTTTAAGACTGCGTTTAGAAATTTTAAAGCTACTCATTTGTTTTCTTTAAATCACAAATATAATCTTTACATCTGTAACTAAGATATTGAAAATCTTAATAATACTACAGAATTTTATACTAAATATTTTATTATCACTTATTGTTACTATTGTTATTATTTCTTAAAGACAAAAGCAGGCACATTTAAGCCCTTAGCATGATGTCCGCGGCTTTGTCAGCAGTGCGGTCTTGGCTGAGTGTGTGTGAAAGGTTTTCAAGATTCTTCTTTTACAAGAATGATAACTTGTGTCACATTTTCTTCAAAAATTTCCTGAAGGCATTGCTTCTATATCAATATGGCCAACATTGCCAGTGTTTTACAAAAATAACCTCTCACTTTTACAAGAACAAATAAGAATGAGATTACATAGATACCGGGATGTTTATAAAAGTCCAGCTCAAAAAAGTTCAGCAATGTTAATGCGTAAACGAAAAAGAAAAATACAGACATATGTAAGAATCGTTGACAGTTGCGATTTACAGATTAAGATGAAAATAGAGTAATTATTTGATAGCTGAGAACACTTCTACAGATAATGTCATGGTGGTGTAGGATATGTTGCATAATATAGCTTCATTAAAATCATTGGAAAACACACTATGTGATCTGTGGTTGTTATAGTCCCAAAAATCTCGTGCGAATGAAAGAAATCAATAATGTTTGTCATCACTAAAAGTTATACTACAGGAAGTAGCTGCCTTTTCTAATCAAGATTTTAAACATAAGGTAACGACTATGTTTAGTACTAGATTGTGACACTACCAGCTTCAAATAACCTCGAAAAGATTATTTTTCTAATTTGACTTGTTTTGCTTTGTCATAACGTCCTCTGTTTTCTTAATTTCAGCTAATTGTTTTTGTTCATACCGTTCAAATTCCCCTTAACCCTTTCAGGGGCGGTGTTTGCAGTCTGCAAACACTTAACATTACTGTTCCAATTTCGAACTGGCACCAGTAAAATTTTAGTAAAATTTTGATTTTATAATATGCGCGAGAAACAGTTCTTAATTATTTTCAAATAAATCTGTTCTTAAATTGTGGTGTGAATCAAATATTTGAACATTTTTGGAGCAGCAATACCTTGCCCCTGAAAGGCTTAAACTATAATATGCAATCCGCAAGTCTCAATTTTTAGATACTTTTTATCACGTTTTACTTTTCTTCCAAACTTTTAAAGCAACTAATACACTATAATAAAATTTTAAAATAATCTATAAATTATATAATTGATTATAGTTTATAAATAATATCAATGCATAGAACTTTTTTATTTCATCGCATCAGCAAACGGAATTAATATCAAACCGTTGTTTTGGCGCAAAATTTTGTCTGGCATTTTCAAGACTCCAACAATGTTTCATTTATTAATTCTCTTTTAAATGTTAATTTAATTCCTTCATAGCAATTCTTTTTTAATTTTTTGTATTTTTGAAGCCAATGAACCCACTTTCTTCGTGATTTTCACCGTCTCAGAAATTCTCCTCCCTAGACAAAAATTTGCACCTAAATGAATATGTAATCAAAAGTTTATTTATTAAGTCTTACGTAATTTACCAAACGAACTTAGAGCTAAATACATTTTTTAAAAAGAAAAAAAAATGTATGAATTAAACAAAAGAATAAAATATTCGTTTACTATGGATAAGTAATTAGAATTCATTTTATCCTGTGATTATAGAAAAATGTAAACATGTCAACAATATTGTTTCGGTAAATGCCACAAATTAAAATATTACAACTTATGTCATGTAAGATAACATGCATCTGTCTATTTTTAAAAGAGTAGCCAAATAAAATAGAATAGATGAATTACATTAATATTTATAAGCTAATCATGAATGCAAAACATATTCATAATTTCTATTCATGGGAAAACAGGAATTTTTTATCCTATTTTAGCATGGAGTTTTCAAAAAAAGGTACTTGAATGTTTATCAAATATGATACAACATTTTGGAATATTTATCCGCTTCCAAAGCCATTTAAAGGGAAACAGATTTTTTACATATTAAAGAATAAAATAAAGGAAAAATATTTATGACGCTTAGTTGAAACCATACTTCTTTCATCAAATATTTGTTTACACAATATGTTAATAAACTTTTAATTACGGCAAATATTATCACAAAAAAAGATTTTTTTAAAAGTGAAGCATTGCGTAGACTGCCGTTTATAACATTTACATTTTTAATTTAAACTATCTAAGTTATACTGCACGTGAAAAAATATCTAAAGTAAAATAAAAATTATTTTTGACAAAACGTTGATTAAAAAATCACTAAAATAACATTAATTATCAGAAGTCTGATTTAATTTAATCATTTCATGCTTTAAGTGTAACATTACAATTAAAATTTGATTTAGTTATAATGTTAATTAGTGTTTTAATGAAGGATGTTAATAAGTAATTTTAATTATATTACTTTAATTACATAATTTGTATTACATATTGTATATAACCTCAAGCAGTTGCTTTAGCGCAAAATTTTCTCTGGTTTATCGAAGACTGCAATAATCTTTCATGTATTGATTAACTGTTTTTGAAATGTTAATTTAATTCATTTATTGCAATTCTTTTTCAGTTTTTGTCTTTTTACAGTCAGCGAGCCCACTTTCTTCATAATTTTCACCGCCTGAGAAATTCTCCTTTCTAAACCGTTATTTGCATCTAAATGAAAATGTAATCATTGGTTAATTTATTGAGCTTTACGTAAATTTAACAAACGAACGTATAGCCTAATACATTTTTCCAAAAAAGAAAAAAAACATATGAATTAAACAACAGAATAAATTGCTAGTTTATTATGAATAAGTAATTAAAATGCATTATATCCTGTGAGTATAGAGAAATGTAAACATGTCAACAGTATTTTTTCGTCAAATGCTACAAATTAAAATTTTACAATTTATGCCATGTACGATAACTTGTATCTATTTATTTTTTAAAAGAGTAGCCTGATAAAGTAGAACAGATGATTTATATTAATATTCATAAGCTAATCGTGAATGCTAAACATATTCATAATTTTTATTCATGGGAAAATAGGGATTTTCTATCCCTTTTTCGCATGATATTTCCAAAAAATAAGTACTTGAAGAATTATTAAATAAGATGCAACATTTCGAAATTTTTCTCCGCGTCTAAAGAGAAACAAGCTTTTTTGCATATTAAAGAACGAAAATGAAGGGAAAGTATTTATGACGTTCAGTTCACACCATACTTTTTTCAGCAAAAATTTGCTTACACAATATATTAATAAATCTTTAATTACGACAAATATTATCACAAAAATAAGATTTTTTAAAACAGAAAAAAAGCATAACGGAGACTGCTATTTACAAAATTCAATACTTTTTCCACCTAAATTATCTAAGTTATATTGGACGTGAAAAAATGTTGTGCTATATAATGGTAAAGTAAAATAAAAATTACGCTTTACAAAACGTTATTTAAAAGATCAATAAATAAAAGTAGAAAAATAAAATAAGAAATATGATTCCATGATATGTCTCGACCTTTAAATAATTTTTATCACGTTTTACTTTTCTTTCGAACTCCTGTAACAACAAATATATTACAATAAAATTATTAAAAAATCTGTAAATTATACAAACATACATAATCTGAAAATGACATCGATGCATAGAAATTCTTTCATTGATATCAATACATGCTAAATTTACCTCAAGCGGTTATTTTGCCGCAGAATTTTGTATGGCTTATCGAAAACTCTAATTCTTTTATAAATGTTATTTAATGCATTCACAGCAATTCCTTTCATTTTTTGTACTTTTAAAACCAATGAGCCCACTTTCTTCATGATTTTCACCATCTGAGAAATTCTTCTCCCTAGACCAAAATTTGCGTCTATATGAAAATGTAATCAATAAATAATTTATTGAGTCTTACGTAAATTTACTAAACGAACATAGAACTTAATACATTTTACCAAAAAGAAAAAAAAACTTATGAATTAAGAAAGAAGAAGAATTTATTAGTTTATTATGAATACGTAATTAGAATGTATTATATTGTATGATTGTAGAAAAATGAAAATATGTCAACAGTATTGTTTCTCTAAATACCACAAATTAATTTTACAATTTTAGTCATGTAAGATAACATGTATCTGTTTATTTTTAAAAGAGTAGCCAGGTAAAATTGAATAGATGATTTATATTAATATTTATGAGCTAATCATGAATGCAAAACACATAATTTCTATTCGTGGGAAAAGAGGGATTTTTTATCCTATTTTCGCATGGAGTTTCCAAAAAAAGGTACTTGAATGTTTATCAAACAACATGCAACATTTTGGAATATTTCTCCGCTTCCAAAGTAACTCAAAGGGAAACAGGTTTTTTACATGTTAAAGAACGAAAATAAAAGAAAACTATATGACACTTAGTCAAACTATGCTTCTTTCGTCTCAGACTTGCTTACACAATATATTAATAAATCTTTAATTACGACAAATATATTCATAAAAACAAGATTTTTTAAAAAGAAATAAAGCATAACGTAGACTGGCGTTTATAAAATTTAGTACATTCTCCATCTAAATAATCTAAGTTATTTTGCAGGGAAAAAAATTTTGTGCTAAATAAGTCTACAATAAAATAAAAATTACTGTTTGTATACAAAACGTTGTTTAAAAGATCAATTAAAAAGTAGAAAAATAAAATAAGAAATATGTCAATGATATTACGCATGTCTCGACCTTTAAATACTTTTTATCACATTTTACTTTTCTTTCGAACTTTGGTAACAACAAATATATTAAAATAAAATTTTTAAATAAACTCTAAATTATACAACTATACATAATTTGTAAATGATATCGATGCATAGAAATTCTTTCATTGATGTGAATGCATACTAAATTAACCTCAAGTGGTTACTATGGTGCAAAATTCTGTATGGCTTATTGAGGACTGTAATTCTTTTCTAAATGTTAATTCAATACATTCATAACATTTTATTTATTTTTATTTTTTATTTTTTTTTTTTATTTTTGTAGTCAACAATTTCCTTTCTTCGTGATTTTCACCGTCTGAGAAATTCTCTTCCTTGACCAAAATTTTCATCTAAATAAAAATATAATCAATAGTTAATTTATTGTGTTATACGTAAATCTACAAACAGCCATATACATAAACATAGCATAACATATTAAAAAGAAATTGGAAAACAGGGATTTTCTATCCTATTTTCGCATGGAGTTTCCAAAAAAAGGTACTTGAATGTTTATCAAATGAGATGCAACATTTTGGAATATTTCTCGGCTTCCAAAGCAATTCAAAGCGAAACAGCTTTTTTGCATATTAAAGAACAAAAATAAAGGGAAAATAATTATTACGCTTAGTTCAAACCATACTTCTTTCATCAAAATTTGCTTACACAATATGTTAATAAACTTTTAATTACGACAAATATTATCACAAAAACAAGTTTTGTTTAAAAGAAGTAAAGCATGACGTAGACTGTCTTTTAAAAAATTTACATTCTTCATTTAAACTATCTAAGTTATATTTGTTTGATAAAGTGCTATTTAAATTTATACTGGCAGGTGTCGCCTAGCAACAGACAACCACAAAAACAAAAGTTTTCTAATTGCAAACGATAAACTGTGAGTGAAAGACATTATCCTTTTAATTCTTCGGCTTTTTTTAAGCTGTGTGAAAAATTAACATCTTTGTTTTTAGTTTCTTTTTGTGATTCGAATTGTTTTATGAGAATGTGTGCAAAAAAGTTAGTTTATATTTGGGTTTTTTCGATAATTTGTCTGTGGTCGAGTTTTTTTTTTTTTTTTTTTTTTTTTTTTTTCATGAAAAAAATATGTTTTATAAATAGAGACGAGTAAATTTTTGACTTTGAGTGAAAAATAATTAACGATTTTGAACACTGGATAAAGATATGGTCCGTCTTCATGCAGAGAACAAATCAGCGAGTTTTTATTCTACTTAATTTTCATGAATAATTGAGTGAAGGATAACTTATGAAGCTTTTATCCTGTTTTGTTATTTCTTTGATGTTCGAATATTTTTTTAAACAGACAATAGGATTAAATTCACCCATTTAATTTTTTTTCTTTAAAAATAAGTGTTAAATTGTTAAAAGCGAAAAAGAAAATAAATTAAACTAATTTGACACTTCTAAAAGAAAAATTATCGAATTCCGAGCTAGAACTAAACGATTTAATTCTCATAAAGGAGAAACGGAATAGAGCAAAACTTTTCTGAGTTATTTGAGTTTATTTATAAAATAAGTAAAGAAGATGAAATTCAGAATTTCATCAAGGAAAACAAGGAAGTTAATGAAATATTAGAAAATTTAGAATTTGAAGTTATCAAAAAGTTATCAAAAATGATTCTGCAAAATGCTAATTTAAAAAACGCCTCAAAGGCTAAAAATAATATAAAATTGCCGAAATTAACTCTTCCTATATTAACGGGAAATTTGTATGAGTGGCTTTTTTTAAGGACATATATAAGGATACATGAAAATTCAAATTTGTCAGGGGCACTGAAATTGCAATATTTGAAGTCTTCATTGAGAGGAGATGCTTTTTGAATAATTCAATCTATTTCAATCTTGGATTCTAATTATGAAGTTGCATGGTCTCTTTTACAAGAACGGTTTCCAAATTCGAGAGACAAGTTTACGTTCATTTAAAACGTTTGTTAAATATTCCCGTTATTTTGAATGATCCCCCAACAGTATTATTAAAGCTAATAGACATACCAATGTGTTTTTAAATGTACTAAATCTCAAAAATTTAACGTACAGGAAAGAATAGATTTTGTTAAAAAACATAATTTGTGCTTTAATTGTCTTTCAGAATTCCATTGCGTCCATAAATGTAACTCAACATTTTCGTGCTCAAAATGCCATAAACGCCACAATATTTTTCTTTGTTTTTATAGGCGTGAGAGAAAGTCCATTGCGATCGGATGCACAAAAAATTATAGTGATAAGAAAGAGCCAAACACAATGGCAACGAATGAAAATAAGCAAACATTAAATGCTGACGCCATAACATTTGAGATAAATAACCAAATTCAAAATTTCACTGGTATTGCGAATGTGAGATCAAGTAATGTTAAAACAGTTCTTGTTTCCACTGCGATTGTTTACATAAGGGATAAATTCAGAAATAAAGTTCCGGTGGTGCTTTATTGGACAATGGCTCAATGAGCAATTTTTTAAAATTGCAGTTAGTTGAAAGATTAGGAATTGAAAAAGAAAAAATTAATGTATAGGTATCGTGTTTAAGGGGATCCTCTGTAGCGGTAAAAAATAAAACTACTGCCTTGTAATAATTCGGGAGATTATAGTCGGGAGTTAGATTTCCTTATCATACCAAAGATTTCGCAAACTATGCCCTCGAAATATACCAATATTTCAGAGCTAGGAATTCTAGTCAATTATTCTGGCTGATTCTGAATTTAATAGGTCAGGAAAAATAGATCTTTTGCTAGGAGCTGAAATATTTCTAGAATTGATAAAGATGGGTCGTATGAAGGTACCAAATTCTAAATTAATACTGCAAAATACGTTGTTCGGTTGCATAGTATGTGAAAGTGTTTACGATTGTCACGATTAGGAACCAATACAATGTGGGTTAGTTACAGAAAAATATTTAAATATTGAAAAGAAAAAATTTTGGGAAATTGGAAGAGTGGAGGAATGTACACCATTGAGAAATACAAAAGAATTAGCATGCGACATCCACTTTATAAACACACATCAGAGAGACATAACAGACAAATTCATAGTACAAATGCCGTTGAAAAAAGACCCTAGTTCATTGGGAGAATAAAAGCAGTTTGCGGGAAATAGATGAAATTCATTTTGGAATAGGTTAATTATTATCCAAATCTTTTAGAGTTTTATTGCGCATTTATGCCAGAGTATAGAGAGTTAGGCCATATGGAGGAAGTAGAGAAAACAAATGAGTCAATAAATGCGAATTATCTTCCTCGCCATGCTGTTTATCGACCAGATAAAAGTTCCACAAAATTGAGAATAGTCTTTAATGGCTCACATCCTATTTCATCTGTAGAATCCTTAAATTCTATACAGCTGAATGGAAGTGTCATTCAAGATGACTAGTTTAGCATAATACTTAGATTTCGCACACACAGTTATGTATTTACAGCAGATGTAAAAATAATATATCGCATGATAGTTATCGATAAAAGTCAAAGTGATTTACTGCGTATAGTTTAAAAAGATACTGTAAATGGTGAGATGAAATATTACAGACTGTGTGCAATCACATATGGCATAACTACAGCTCATATTCAAAATATTAGAATAATTACCTTTTTTTAGAAATTTAAAATATCGTTTGGTAATTTAATGTCTTTTAGTGAAAATATGCAAACGATATTTTTATTAAGAACTTATTGTTGATTAAACTTACTTATTATCTTAAATTTAATATCATTTTTGAAAAGATTAATTGCAAAAAAAATTATTTTGAAAAGTCAAAATATTAGAATATTTATTCAAGTGGTTCAAAATATTAGAATATTTCACATTAATTCTCCGTTAATTATTACCAATTCTTAACTGGTGGCATCATTGATTAAATTCAGACTATTTTATTTAAAATCAGTATTCTTTTTTGCAGTTTGTTTCTTTTTCGTCTTAAAATGGGCCGTGTGAGTGATATTCCTGAATCTACTAAACTTCGTATGGTTGATTTGTATCGGCACGGTAAAAATCAATGTTTTATAGCGAATTATTTACATTGTTCGCAATCGAGCGTTAGTAAAATACTAACACAATATTCAAAAATTGGAAAATTTCAAAATAATCGCCGAAATGGTGGCCGAAAACCAAAAACATCTGCTAGAGATGACAGGAAACTGAAGCGTATAGTTAAGAAAAACCGTTTTAAAAGTGTGCGATTCTTGCACCGAAAATGGAAAGAAGAAGGAGTTGAAGTTTCTACATCGACAACATTAAGACGTCTCCATAAATTTAAATTTGAATCTCGTGTACCGAAAACAAAACCTCTCATGACTGAAAGACAAAAGCGTATAAGATTGAATTGGTGTAAATAAAGACGATTATGGAGCAATGAAGATTGGAAAAATATATTATTTAGTGATGAAAGTATGTTTTGTGTTTCATATGGTAATCAAGATATTCGAGTTTGGAGAATGAAGCAAGAAGCATTTGATAAAGAATGCCTTAAACGTTCCGTAAAATTTGCTGCTAGTGTCATGGTTTGGGGTTGTATGAGTGCAGAAGGACCTGGAAAGTTATGCATCGTCTACGAAAAGGTTAACTCTCTGATATATCAAGAAATTTTAGAATATTGCATGATTCCATCATCAGAAGATTTATTTGAAGATGATTTCATCTTTCAACAAGATTTAGCGTCCCCGCATACCTCGGTGTGAACTAAGAATTGGTTCCGCCAACGCAACATTAAGGTACTTCCTTGGCCACCAAATTCACCAGATCTTAATCCCATCGAAAACTTATGGTGTATAATGAAGAAAAAACTTCAAGAAAATCCTCCTTCAAGTAAAACTGAGTTAGTGGCACGTATAAAGTCTATTTGGGCTAATATTAATTGAAATGTTTGTAAACACCTTGTATATAGTATGCAAGATCGATTGTACGCTGTTATGAAAGCTAAAGGGGATGCTACAAAATATTAACTACCATTTACTTCATATTCATAAGGTAATATTGTTGCGTAAAATAAAATATTGTAATATTTTGAACCAATCTAAATTTTATTCTAATATTCTGGTGTGTTTAAGGAAGCTGTATACCTAATTTATTGTGCTGTATTTTATATTTTATAAATGTTAAAATCTTATCTAAACATTCCAGATTTAATTTATAAGAAATTTAATTGCATTTACTTAGTATAAAAAATAAATAAATGACAAATAATTTTTTCTTATTACTTTTTCTCAATTATTCTAATATTTTGAATATGAGCTGTAGTGCCCCTTATTTAGCCATGCGCTGCCTTAAACAGCTTGGTATAGATGGTGAATCTCAATTTCCGTATTCTTCAGGTCTTGTGCAGTCAGATTTTTACATGGACGATGTTCTGACTGGAGCAGCTGGTTTAAAATCGGCAAAGGGACTGCAAATTGAACTTATTCAACTATTAAATACGTGCGGTGTGAAGCTACACAAATGGTTTAGTAACCATCCTGAATTAATGGAGCCAGCCCTAAAAAATGAGAATTACACCTTTGATAAAATGAGTGAAACTAAGGCACTAGGACTTTGTTGGAAGGCCAATTATGATAGTTTTACTTTTAGTGTACCGTTCAGTGAGCAAACCAAGGTAACTAAAAGAAGTGTGCTGTCAAATGTTGCTCGTATTTTCGACCCCTTGGGTCAACCAGATCCAGTCGTGACGGAAACAAAAATTTTCCTACTAAGAGTGTGGAGACTACAAATTGGTTGGGATGAAATTCTCCCCACAACTGAGCTTGATGATTGGTAGCAGTTCCAAGAATCATTGAAAGCCATCAACAATGTAAGTGTTATTAGATACATTTTTACAAATAATCCAGAGCAAATTATAATTTGTGGTTTTTCAGATGCTTCGGAGAAAATCTACTGTGTTGCATTGTATGTTGTGTCTTCAAATTCCTCGGGTGAGCAAACTTCTCAATTGATTTGCAGAAAAAGTTGAGTTGCACTGATCAAAACAATTACAATTCCTCGCTTAGAGCTCTGTGGTGCAGTTTTACTAGCCAAATTGATGAACAAGGCTGCCAACACCTTAAAAGTTCCTAAAGAAGCTTTGTACTATTATTCGGATAGTATTATTGTGTTATGTAGGACTCGAAAACAGCCATGTGATTTAAAAACCTTTGTGGCATCACATGTGTCTACAATTGAAAATCTTCCTGACATCAGCCATTTGGGAGATGTGGCTTCGGTTGACAATTCTATTGATCTTGTGTCATGAGTTGTAGATTCAGACAAACTTCTCCAGAGTAGCTTATGGTGGAAGGGTCCACTCTTCCTAACACAACAAACTCACCCTTATTCAAATACTGTCGAATTTGAGCAAAATGATAAGGATCTGTACTTAAATGAAATTAAAAATAGTGTTGCAAAGACTTTTTCAGAGACTTCGTTATTAACTACAGAATGTCCATCTTTTATTGACCTTTTTTTGCAATTAAATAATGATTAGGCTAAATTAATAAGATTTCTTAGCTATGTTTTCACGTCTCTTCAGAATCTCAAGAAGCTAAAAGGAAGGTATTCAGGTAGGTTAACATCGGCTGAATTGGAGAAAGCTGAGCAATATTTCATAAAATCTATGCAAGAAAAAGAATTGAGTTCTGAACTCACATTGTTATCTAAGGATAAGGAATTACCAAAAAATAGCAAATTGCTTTCATTCAATCCTTTTTTTGGATAAAAATATTTTAATCAGAGTTGGAGGTCGTCTCCAAAATAGCATGGTAAATTATGCACAAAAACATCCATATTGTACTGCCCTCTAAACACTAATTAACAGAATTAATTATTGAGTTTTATCACAAAAAATATCTACATATAGGACCACAAAATTTACTTTATTGTATTCAAAGAGAATTTTGGCCACTAAACGATAGAGCTATTTGAAGGAAAATAATGTATAAATATATTACATGCTTTAGTCCAAGCCTAAATTGTTAGAGCAAATTATGGGCGAGCTTCCTAAAGAAAGAATAAATGTAGACTTTATTATTAATTGCACAGGAACGGATTTCTGTGGCCCATTTTTGTTTAGATGTAAGGGTTAACATAAAGGTATTTTTCATAAAGTTTATGTTTGTATTTTTATTTGTATAGTAATTAAGGCAGTGCATTTGGAAATATTTAGTGATTTAACATCTAAGACTTTTATCGCCACTTTAATGAGGTCTTTTGCCAGACGAGGCAAATTTCGGAAAATATTCAGTGATAACGCAGGCAATTTTGTGAAAACTAATATAGAGCTTAAAAAGTTGCATGAATTGGTAAATAAACCCGACCATAATCTTACTAATTACTTGTTATCTGGAAGTATTACATGTGAATTCATTCCCTCTAGAGCAAAAAATTTTGGAGGTTTATGGGAGTCGGGAGTCAAGTCCTTCAAGTATCATTTCAAACGTGTTGTGGGCAACTCTAAATTAACTTATGAAAAAATGTTAACTATAATTGTCCAAATTGAAGGTATCTTAAATTCGCACCCGCTTACTCCCTTGAGTTCAGATACTGATGACTTGGAGATCTTGACCCCTGGACATTTTCTTATTGGCCGCCCACTTAGTGCCATTACTAAATCTGACTTGAGTAATATTGAAGATAATAGACTGAACCTATGGCAAAAGACCCCTAAAATAGTTCAGACCATCTGGAAAAGGTGGAAAAATAGTTATTTAAGCACATTACAGCAAAGGCAAAAATAATTAATGATTTCGAACATTCTATAAACGATATTGCATGTGAAAAAAATATACTAAACATATCTAAAGTAAAATGAAAATTATGTTTGACAAAACGCTGTTTAAAAAATCAATAAAAATCACAAAAAAAATATTTTTTGGCTAATTTTGTATGGCTTACCGATTCAATGTATGCATATTTTTTTCACTTTTTGTCTTTTTGTAGCCCACGAGCCTACTTTCTTCATGATTTTTATCGTTAAAGAAATTCTCCTCCCTAGACCAAAATTTGCATCTAAATAAAAATGTAATCATTGAAAATATAATCAATATTATCATAATTTAATTTATTGAGCCTTACGTAAATTTATCAAACAGCCATGTATCTTATACATTTTTCAAAAAAGTAAAAAATATATGAATTAAACAAGAGAATAATTTTTTTGTTTAATTTGAATACGTAATTAGAATGCATTATATCCTGTGATTACAGGAAAATGTAAGCATGTCAACAGCTTTGTTTCGCTAAATGCCACAAATTAAATTTTTTTAACTTATGTCATGTATGATAACGTGCATGTATTTAATTTAATAGAGTAGCCAGATAAAATGGAATAGGTGATTTATATTAATATTTATGAGCTGATCATGAATGCTAAACATATTCCTAATTTCTATTCATGGGAAAAAAAGAATTTTGTATCCTATTTTCGCATGAGTTTCCAAAAAAAGGTACTTGAAGAATTATCAAATAAGATGTAACATTTCGGACCTTTTATCCGCGTCCAAAGGAATTCAAAGAGAAACAGCGGTTTTATTTATTAAAGAACGAAAATGAAGGGAAAACATTTATAACGCTTACTTGAAACTATACTTCTTTCACCAAAAATTTGCTTACACAATGTATTAATAAACCATTAGTTACGACAAATATTATCACAAAAACAAGATTTTTTTAAAAGAAAAAAAGCATGCAGTAAATAGCCATTTATAAAATTTACATTTTTCATCTAAATTACATTCCACGTGAAAAAAATTGTGTGCTAAACTTATCTAAAGTACAATAAAAATTGTGTTTTACAAAACGTTGTTTAAATGATCAATAAAATAAAAGTAATCATCCGAAATAGGATTCATTTTATTTATTTCATTATCAAAATGTAACACATTATTATAAATAATTTTATATATAAATAATATTATATAAATAATTATATTACTTTAATTATATAATTTTTATTATATTATATTCAACCTCAAGCAATTGCTTTGGCGCACAATTTTGTCTGGCTTGTCGAAGAGTACAACAATCTTTTATGTATTGATTAATTCTTTTATAAATATTAATTTAATTCACTCCAAGCAATTCTTTTTCCTCTTTTACACTTTTTTAGCCAACGATCCCACTTTCTTCTTGATTTTCACCGTCTAGAGAAATTCTCCTCCCTAGACCAAAATTTGCATCTAAATGAATGTGTAATCAAAAGTTAATTTATTGTGTCTTACTTAAATTTACTCAAACGAACATATAGCCTAATACATTTTTCCAAAAATAAAAAAAAGTATGAATTAAACAAAAGAATAAATTATTCGTTTACTATGGATAAGTAATTAGAATTCATTTTTTCCTGTGATTATAGGAAAATGTAAACATGTCAACAGCATTGTTTCGGTAAATGCCACAAATTAAAATTTTACAAATTATGTTATGTAAGATAACATGTATCTGTTTATTTTTAAAAGATTAGCCCAATAAAATAGAATAGATGAATTACATTAATATTTATAAGTCAATCATGTATGCTAAACATATTCATAATTTCTATTCATGAGAAAACAGGGATTTTCTATCGTATTTTCGCATGGAATTTCCAAAAAAAATCTTTGAAAAATTGTCAAATAAGATTCAAAGGGAAATAGCTTTTTTACATATTAAAGAACGAAAATAAAGGGGAAATATTTATGACGCTTTGTTCAAACGATACTTCTTTCACCTAAGATTTGCTTACACATTATATATTTATAAATCTTTAATTACGACAAATATTATCATAGAAACAAGATTTTTCAACAAAGAAATAAAGCGTAACGTAGACTGCTGTTTATGAAATTCAGTACATACTCCATCTAAATTACCTAAGTTATATTGCACGTGAGAAAAATATTATGCTAAATAAATCTAAGGCAAAATGAAACTTATTCTTTACAAAATGTTATTTAAAAGATCAAAAAAGTATAAATAATTATAATAAATATCATTCAATTTAATCATATCATAATTAAAATGTAACATTACAGTTATAACTTCCTTTAGTTTTATTATAAAATTAATTAGTGTTTTAATGAATTATATTAATAAGTAATTTTAATTATATTATTTTAATGATATAATTTTTATTATATCTTTATATATATAAATCTTCTGTGCGTGTGTATGTCACGGAACTCCTCCTAAACGACTGGACCGATTTTAATAAAAAATTTTGTGTGTGTTTCAGTGGATTCGAGAATAGATTCACATTTCATCGAAATTGATTCAGTACTTTTTTTAGTAATTAGGCAAAAACTAATAGTTAGGGATTTTTCGCTAACTAAAAGTGTTAACTAAGCTCGCTGGATAGAATGCGGACGGAATGGCCGAACGGTCTAAGACTCACCTCTGGTTCTCGAAGAAAGAGATCGTGTGTTCAACCCCCACTCCTGACATACGTGTATGAATTGCAATAATTTTTTCTGTATTATAATTTTAATTAACTGACTTCAGAAAATCGTCAACTTTTAACTAAAAAGAGAAAAATTAACTTTTCTATGAAAAATTGAACCAACTTCAAAAACTACTGCAAAGTGAAAAATAATTTCCTTATAGAATTGTAATAAGAAATTAAATTAAGAGCGTATTATTATATTTATGTACATTTATTTCATTTTTTGGAGTCGGTGCCAGCCAAACCAATTTCAAAATTAAAATAAAGTATCCAATGGAAATCTTTATACAGTGAAACCTCTGAATAAGGGACACCCATGGCACCGGGAGTTTTGTCCCTTAAATAGAAGTGTCCCTTATTCGGAGTTTTGTTTGTTATTTTTAATTTAACATTCCGAAGGATATAAAAATAATAAATCATTAAAGTTGAAGTTTAAATGTACCCGAAGTTCATAAATTATGTTAATAAAACAGAATAGGAAGGGAAAATTAAATTTTTCAATTGATTACTAAATTATAAAATTATCTGTAGAATTATTGTTTTTTATTTTATATGCCAATTCTGTACATGCAAAAAGTATTAGAACATTTAGAAGAATTTTACTTGAAGTAATCAAGCAAAAGTAATTATTTTGCAAATTTCAATTTTTCACTATAAGCCATTCAAGTGTTCATTACCATATACAAAAATTTTAGTTCTTCATTAACAGCAGTATTTACTAAAAAAGTATTCAACTGCTGTGCTCAGCTAACGGAAAACGTTCTGACACATTTGCAAATTCAATTTTTAATGGAAAGGTATAAAATACTGGAATGCCTGACTGTGGAAGCGATCTAGAATTGAACGGTGTCTTCACTTTTTTGGTAAAGGAATTGCCTATTGAGTTATAAGTAATTTTGACCATGTGACAAATACGTTTTTCAGCTTTCCGAGTACTTATTCTTCTTTCGCGTAGAAATCGTATCAAAAAAGCCCACTTTAAAAATATTTTCTGTAAGATTTATTGCGTTTGTCCCCCTCCCTCAAAAAAAAATAGTTTGATTACATAGTTTTGGAACAACAACCCCTGCTGGTTTCAGACTTTTCCAAATAAGGATAAGTTAAAACTTATGTCATAAAAGTTGCCCTTTTGGATTTGAGAACATCCTAAAGGCATCTGTAAAGTTTTTTATTTCATTTTTTTTATTCTCCACTACCAGAATCATCCTGATAATTTTTAGCCATACACACAGCGATGTCAAATCAGAATTATGCATAGATAAATAATCGTCAATTGTGTCGTATGCCACTGTATCCATATAACTGTCTGTCTGTTTGATAAATTCACAAAAATCTGTATTTTCATTTTCATCACAAACTACTTCATTATCTGAAATGCAAAAACTAGTGCCTTTGATCTCATTTTCAACTGGCCCTTAAATCGAGTGTCCCTTATTCTGAGGTAAATACATTACACGTCCTATACCAAGGAACTGGGACCGGAAGTTTCGTCCCTTAAATAGAGGTGTCCCTTATTCGGAGTGTCCCTTATTTGAAGGTTTCACTGTATATATAATTCTTCTGTGCGTGTGTATTTTCTTACATGATTGTAATAAGAAATTAAATTAAGGGCGTAGTATTTATCATGATGTATTATATTTATGTACATTTATTTGATTTTTTGGAGTCCAACAACGTCACCAGGACAACGTCTGTCGAGACCGGTAGTTTAAATATAGTATTGTGTATCAAGATGTATTAATCAATGAGCACAATTAAAGAACATTTAAGATGCTTGTTTTAAACAAGAACAAAGTTACATTTCAAATAATAAAAGAAAATCAGAAAGAAAATACTAACGATGTATAATTAGCTCAGATCTAGATCAAATTTATTTATATATTCGTAATTTATAACTTAGTAAAAAAGAACATTTTACTCTATTACTGTAAAAAAACTGAGATTCCTAGAAATTTCATGTAAAGGTAACAGCAAAAATTCATGCAACCGATTAAGTTACATGAATTTTTGCTGTTACCGTTACATAAAAAGTTCTTGGAATACCAGTTTCCTAGAACAAGTTTAATAAATTCCAAAAATTTTCTTTCAAAGTACTCTTCTTCAGATCAACGTACGGAAAGTATTTTTTAATGTTATATCAATACTGTTGTACAACTTTGTGTTGACTGTTCTCTCGTATCGCGTAATGTGTCCGAGATCAGCAGACTAATATTAAGTCTATAGCAAGGGATGCTATTAACCAGATTTATCGAACCGGTGGTCCTTGGTCCGCGATTTAGCCCGTAGGAAATTTTTGTCGTTTTTTGCTACATCTTGCTCCAAAGACATTGCTCTGTAATTTTCGAATTATAATTTCAAATAAAAAGGAACACATTTCACACTAATAATGCGTTATACACTCGTGTCCTTAAATTAAGAGGCTAGTTTAGTCAAATGAAAAAGCCCGTTCTCTAATGATAATCTTATAGAAGAAATTCATAAAGATATCTCCGTTGCTGTCTAATATTTTTAAATGGTTTTTTTCTCTTTTTTCATTGGATAGCTGAAATCGATCTGTGTACAGGCCGTTTTTCATGTTTTCGATTTTAATTGTAGATTTTATTTATGAGGCTGCTTTCCCTTTCGAAACCGATTCCATAAATGAAAGTATCCACATTTTAAATATCTGGAAACAAAAACAAAACATTAAAAATGGCCGTTATTTAGAATTATCTTAGCTATCCAATGAAAAAAAGTTTAAATATAATAAAATGCAACCATGATATCTTTATAAATTTATTCCATAGGATTAGTACTAACGAATGGGTTTTTCCACTAGGCTGAAGTAGCCTCTTAAGAATATATGACCGGACATTTTCAATTTCACACTATTGAAATTATTGACGAAATGTCCACCAATTTCTGGAATATAAAAAAAATGTTTGAATTCATATTAGCCTTGCAAGCTAATTCTAGTAAACTATTCCCTATAATGCCAGAATCTTTCTGAATTTTCGCAATATTTCACTGAAGTTTTTGTATAAATTGTCTAGATAGTTTGTTACCAAATTATAAAATAAATATTTTGGAATCTGCCGCGGCAAAGTTATTTCATGTAAATGGCTATATCTTGTCAAATATTCAATATATTTATGCCTTAATTAAGTATATTGGTTATTATTATTTTTTTTGTTAAAGTTTTGGAAAGTTATGTTAAATTTGGTTAAAAATTCTGTAGACTATAAACAAAAAACATTACACAAACGTTAGAATCTTCACAAATATCAGTGCTACATCCATACACAAACGTACATAAACAGTGAACAAAACCCACATATTCATTTAATAGAACTTTTTCGAGCATTTTCTGTTACATGGATTATTACAAATATTTTTTTATGTTTAAATTTATTATTAGTGACGTGTGGGTGATGACAAGATCAGTAGTTAGTGTAGTCGCTATTGTTGGCTGTAACTGCTGCCACACTCTTCGACATAGAATCAAATTCTTTGTATGTCTAATTGGGTTACAGCAGCCCCTGTGGCTACAGCATATTGTCAAAATTGATCTGGTGTAGCAGCTGCGGCCAATCGTTGTTCAAGCATGGATCGCGCGTTTTCGACTGGTGATATATCGGGAGGACAAGAAGGACAAGGTAACAATTCGGTCTAATGGGTAAAGAGGAACTACTTTCAACATTGTGTACCACATGTTGTTGCGCATTATCCTGTTCGAATAGGGTTGATGACAAGCGCTGAATGCATAGGAGGACCACGGGCTCCAGCGCCTCAGATGCAGCGCTGGCTGTTCAGTGCGATGGCAATGCGTACTAGAGTGGTGAGGTATTCAAATTCAACGCCCTCTCAAACCATGATACAGGGTGCAGGACCAGTGTGGCGATGCATAACGCAACAGTTCATCAGCCTCTCACCACAGTGTCTCCAAATTCGAATCCGACCATCGTAATGTTGCAAGCAGAGGCGGAACAACACAGTGTCGGGGGTAAACGCAATGTCATTCCATTCGCTGTCCATGTCCGTCATTCCTCGCACCAGTGGCAAGCAAATGCCTGTGGTTTCTAGTAAAGACTAAACGAAGAAATTGGTGTCTTGCGGACATTACAATCTTCTGTAAACAGCGTCAAATGGTACGAGTGTACACCGAATGGTCCGTTGCAGATGGAATTTGTTGTGCCATGGTTCGTGGTGTGGCTTCACAATTCATCACTGCCGTGCGCACAATCCGTCTGTCATCACAGGTAATTGTGCATCGAAGTGGGTGCAATCGATCCCGTCGGTCCGTCGTGCCTTACTGCATTCAGCGATTACAGATCCGCACCATAGTTACTTCGTTTCATCCAACACGTTGACCAATATCTCAGAAAGATAATCCTCAATCTCGTCTTTTTTTCTTTTTGGAGAAATGTATTTGTTATATTTTCGTTGGGTAAATTTACGTGAGACTCAATAAATTAACTTTTGATTACATTTTCATTTAGATGCAAATTTTGTTCTAGGGCGAAGAATTTCTCAGGTGGTGAAAATCATGAAGAAAGTGAGATCGTTGGCTAAAAATGTACAAAAAATGAAAAAAAAATATGAATGCATTAAATTCTCATTTATAAAAGCATTACACACTGTAAAAAAAAAGGGTCGATCTACTAAGAAAACTTTAGTGATCTTTGTAATTACTAAAAAATTTTTAGTAATCTTAGTCGGTTACTAGAAAATCTGTAAGAATTACTAGAAAAAAGTTAGCAATGGATAGAGTTAATAGTTTTACATTTTTAATAGCTATTACTAAAACTCACTCGGTGTGGCCTTGATAGCATAGTGGTTATAGTAACGGATTCCAGGCTAAGAGGTCCCGGGTTCGACACCGTCAAATACGTCCCGAATGTACGTAGTGTAAGTACTCGTTAATAAAGGGATAATGAAAATCCTGTCAGAGCAGGTAGCATTTTTGGTGCTGCCATCTATTGCGGTTTTGCCGAAAATCTATCGCTTCAGAAGTTTGGATGCAGCTCCTGTCCTTCGGGTGCACGTAAAGGTTATTAAAAACAATTTTGGAGCTATTACTAAAATTTTCTTGGTGGCTCATACTAAAAAATTTTAAGTTAGTTATACAAAAAATTATTTTGTTCAGTTTACAAAAGAAATGCTTGTTTCACTTGCAAAAAAAAAGTTTGCAATGGTTACTAAAAAATACTGTGGAATACAAATTTACTAAAGAATTTCTAGTAACCTCTTGAATTTTTTTTTACAGTGCAGTCTTCGATAAGCCAAACAAAATTTTGCACCAAAGTAATCCCATGATGTTAATTTAGTGTGTATTGGTATGAATGAAGGAAGTTCTATGCATCGATATCATTTTCAGATTATGTATATTTCTATAATTTACAGATTATTTAATAATTTAATTGTAATATATTTGTTGTTACAAGAGTTCGAAACAAAAGTAAAACGTGATAAAAATTATTTAAAGGTCGAGACATGCGTCATATCATTGAATCATATTTCTTATTTTATTTTTCTACTATTATTTTATTGATCTTTTAAACTAAGTTTTGTAAAACGTAATTTTTATTCTACTTTAACGATATTTAGTACAGAATTTTTTTCACGTCTAATACAACTCAGATAATTTAGATGGAAAATGTACTGAATTTTGAAAAACAGCAGTCTCCGTTATGCTTTATTTATTTTAAAAAATCGTATTTTTGTGATAATATTTGTCATGATTAAAGATTTATTAATTTATTATGTAAGAAATTTTTGATCAAAAAAGTATGTTTTGAACTGAGCGTCATAAATATTTCCGTTTTATTTTAGTTCTTTAATATGCAAAAAAGTTGTTTCTCTTTGGATGCGGAGAAACGCTGGCAACTGAAAACTGCTGGCAACATTGCTGCCAGCAATTTTTACCGTAAATTCAACGGATTTTTTTTACAGTGCGCTCCAAAAAGTAAATTTTTGATTTACCACAGTAAAAAATATATTTCATTAATTTAAATTGAAAATTTCTCCCCAAATGAAGCTTCGAGATTCACTCTTACCAAGTGACTAAAAGTAAACTTCAGAATGCAAAATGAAATGAAATAATGAAAATATTCCATAAATTTTTCGCCAAAAATTTTTCTTCTAATACTTACCTCAAAATAGTTTTTCTGGAGTTTTTAAAATTCTACAAAATGAGGACAAAGTCCAAAATTCGATAACGCAGGACAACATTCAATAGCAAATAGATAATTAAATTGATTAAATGTGAAAATAAATCAACATCTATTTTTTCTGATATAAATTAAATATGTATAAATTTATTGCATTTTATAATTTAATTATTATTTTTTTTATAATCTTATTTTATTTATCATTTTAGTAGGATTTTGCATATAATCTTATTTATATATTCTTAAAATGGAAAAAATTCCAATATCATACACACACGCTATATTATATTACAATAACCGAAATATTTTAAATACAATAATTCATTATAAAATTCAATCTAAAGCATTTCATTCTCTAAATCATAGAAAAAAACCCTTAATTCAGTTTTGAAGTTCTTTCTCTCTTTGTTGTTCCTGAACCGAACTTTGATTGATATTAAGTGAACCTGATCAATCATCTGGAAAGATTCGATTCTAGAATTTCTTTAGTACCAAAAATCCTTAAATCTCTGAATTTCAAGAAATACAATAGAACTGAACAGGCATAGAGAATTTATTTTGAAGATTTATGAATTTTCCGAAATGTTTGCATGCCATACTTGCTTCGATTGAGAAAGAGAATGAAAATGTAGAGTGATTGGAGTGTGCCTGAATTTGAATATCTGTATTTCGTTCAATATTTTAAACAGTGGAAAACATTTTTTGAATGTAATCTCAAATGTTTGATACAAAAATTTTAAAGCACGGATGAGTTCCCCTTTCTTTTTTTTCCCATTTAATTATAATAAAATTACATGAATGGATTGAGCAACTATTGTTGCATACATAAAGTAAGATTTTGCCGTGGGGTGTAATTTAGCAGAAACGATGCTTAAACACAGAAATTCTATGTACTTGTATTATTATAAGTTTTTATGTTAGTCAAGCAAAATAATGCTGCTTATAATTTTTAAGTAGATATGTCTTTTTAGGGTTTTAGTCATTTTAGGGTTTCGCTCATCTGACGGAACCCTATTTGTCTCTTTCCTCTTTCTGTCCGTCACAGAGTCCGTTTACAAAAGCTGTAGAAGTCAGCGACTTCAAATTTTGTATTCTTGCAATTGAATACCCCGTGTCACACGACAAGCATTAAAACTTTGAAAAATTTAGTATTTTAATTAAGTTAAATTCTTCAATGTATTTCGTTCATTCTTGCGATTTAAAAGTAGAAGCTTAATTTGAACGTTTTTCGCGTAGACATGGCTTCGGGTAAAAAGCATCTCGGTAGTATACATAAGCGAGATGCTTTATGTGTTCAAGTTCCCCCATCGAGGATCGGACTAAGAAGTCCGATCCTCGATGGGGGAACTTGAAATTTTCATTCTAAGATGAATTTAATAAGGAAAAAAAATAATTTTTTTTTTCGCCAATTTAGAGGTCTTCATTATTAGATTTCGTTCATCTGACATTCATATTATTTTTTGAAATTCAATTTTCTTTCTATTTAAAAAACTTTTGCGATTTATTAATGATTCAGTATCTTAAATTTAATTTTAAACACTTTTTTTCGCTTCTAGAAATTAAAAATTTTATTTAAATCTCCGCTAATTTTTTTTCTAATTTCGGATTTTCAAAAAATTTAGAATTTTGAATTTAATTTAAATTATTTTATTTGAACATTTTTAATTTGATAAAAATAAATAACATTCTTTTATATTTATTTTAAAATTAAATTTATTGGAACTACCATCTATGAAAGAGTTTAATAATTGTAAATTAACAATTTCGTTTTATTAATTAAAGGATAAATTGTTTGAAAGAAATATCAAACGAAACCCTCTGTGCGATCTGCGATTACACATACCCATTTTTTAAAATATAATACTTATCATTTCGAATCTAATAATTGTTTTGAAATTTACAATGGATTTTTTAAATCTTGATTCTGAAATTATTGCCTAATTAATAATTAACTTCAGCAATTCGATTCATTTTTAACACTTTCCAACAAAGTTGAAAAGTGTTTATGCATTCGGTTTGCCTAGCCGTCTGTCCGTCTGTCCGCGCTCTAATTCCCGTAAATATACTCGGATTGCTCTGAAAATTTTATGTTATTGATGTTTACCCTAGCACGAACCCTATTGAAAATGAAGTTTCTACTATGATTTGTTTATTTACCAGGATAGTCAAAAGTTTTCCGATACGTTACGGCCAATGGGAAAAAATCATTTCAAATGAATTTGAAAGACGTCATACCCTGTTAAACTTATTCAAATTTACATGGATTCGCAAGTGCATTAAAATACGCATTCTGTAAAATATGCTGTCAAAATAATAGTTATTATTCATTTACAGGGCCACTCAAAAGAATTCCATTACACAATAATAAAGGAGGGAAATGTTTGCGACATATTTTAATAATGTTAAACGGTTTCAAATATCATAAAATTGAAAATACGCCGCTGAGACTTAATATTTAACGCATAATATGAAATGCATATTATGCGTTTCATATTATGCATTATGCGTTATGCATTAAAGCATAAATGCTGCATAACGCATATATGTCATATTATGCGTTAGGCCTTTACAGCGACACACAAAATTTTTTCAAATCTTACATTTTTATGCGATAAACTGCGTATTATCAATGATAGCTGATGGATGGTTGAAATAAATTTCCATTTATGATATGCGCTTTTAAGTTTTACAAAATGTCTGCAAATTATATGATGTATATAAATGTTGTAGTTGATATACAGGGTTACACAAAAGAGCTCATAAAGGTTACTGAATATGAGAGTAATTAACTTAAAGGTGGTAGTTATGCATTTTTACGTTTAACTGCTTTCAGTTTACTAAGAAATGTTTGTAGAATATAGGCAAAATGATATACAGGGTCACGCAAAGAATTAGTTACATGGTCACCCATATGTGATAATTTCTGGAAATGTGATTTAAGTAGCTTTAAGAATGTGCTTTTTGAACCAAATTTTAACAAATTACTGGCGTGTAGTAAAGATACTGGAAAATTACAAAGACTGGATAAATTACAGGGTTGAACAAAAATATTGAAGTATTTTCCATCTATTAGAATAAAGTGCTGCAAGAGAAATTTCAGCCAATTAGGCATTTTCTTGCTATACTAAATTTTCCCATTATATTGTACATATATAATCAATCGACGGATTAAATACAGGGCTTTTCAAAAGTATCTCAATTATGGACAGTAGCATTTTATTTCCCTAAATAACAAAGTTTTTTTAAAGATTTCAGGAAGCGTTGGAAAGTATTTTATAATCTATGTTAAATACATGATTATTCTTCTTTGTTAGAACTTATTTTCATGTGCGAATAAGGTTATTCTAACTATAAGCATAAAAATCCAAGATTTGAAACATTTCAAAATTAAAAAACTAGTAGTTAAAGAAACATACATTTATACATTATTACGATAATCGAAAAATTAAAATTTAAAAAATAAAGCAGCATGTTATAATTTTATGTAACACATTTTACTTTATTTCACTGCATTTTAAATCAATATGTGAAGAATAGCAGCTTTTTTATGTAAACAGAAGCAAGTGAATTTTTAAATTATCGTAATTTTCTTATCTATAAAAGGTCTAAACTGTTTTTTAAGTTTATTATTATTATTATTATTATTATTATTATTATTATTATTATTATTTTACTTTCACTTTTCATTTACTATATAAACATGAAAACATTCACAATTAAAATAGTATTTATATAATTAATTTACATTATGTAAACTTATTAAACAGGGGGGAAATTAAATTACTAAATAAAAATACTACATAGATGTTTATTCTTATTAAAGATCAAGAATTCCAGACTATGAAAAATCATATTAAAATACATAATCATATTTTTAATAAACCATGAAATATTTAAAGTATTTGCATTAGTAAACAAAATAAAAATGTCATATTTGTTCACGTATTTTGTTTCTTTGTTAAAAATATTGGATATTTATTCATTAAAATAACTGTAGAAAATTTTAAATAACAACAAAAAAATTCTTGTCAATAGACATATTAATATGCTACACATTTTCATTATCCATTTAAACAGGCAAAATATTGTAGTTAAAAATGCACTTATACGCCACAAAACGTACATTTAATTTATATTTTTCGCAATTTTCATCTATTATACATATATTTTCAATTGCGGTCCAAAAATAATTATTAGAAATTTCCGATACCCGGAAAACAAATAAAAAGTTTGAGCTGGAATCAAAAGGAGGAACATAAATCTCGAATCCTCCGGGAAAGAAGGATTTTTTTTCGATTATGAAAACATAAACTTTGCGATTTATTTTCTCAAGACCCCTGCGTATTATGCTTTATGGCTATCATGTACTTATATAAAAACTATATTGTATCGATGCACAAACGTTCATCCAATTCAGTGACACAAACTTCAGACTCTTTCCTTATAACGGTATTTAGTTTCTGTCCATTAGTTATTCATTACTTCTTATACATTAGTAGCCTTTTTATTTAGATAGTAATAAAGGGGAAATAAGGAGGATAAAAAAAATCACTTCGAAAGTTAGCCCTGTTGTGTTTTTACCCAAAATTACTCAAACTCGTTGTGTCATTCTTATATTGAATTAAATTAACAACTTACATAGCATTATCATTGCTGTATTTCTAAGATTGTTTAGTACTTACCCCTTATCATCTTATTATTGTCATTTTCATTTACAGAATGATGAAGTGTTCATGAACTGGATCAGAAATGCACAATTCAAAAACGAACATCATTACATTATTAACTGTGCCATTATTGTAAAGTTGAAAGAGATAAACAATGATGTATCATTGTGTTTGATATATTACCGAGATCACTTTGCACTTGCCCGTTATCCCCTTAATCGTCTTGTCCGATAGGTTCTTAGTCAATCATGTGTGAACAAAATTTCTTGCGTCCGTGATCCATGGTTTTAACTGATATATAATAGTTTCTTAGATTTTGTATTTTCCGGGATTATTTTACATGTTTAAGAGCTCGATAGATGACACCATTGAATTGACAAATTTGATTTTAAGATCAAAAAATTCTTCTCCGGATATTGTTCAGCATTACTACTGTTTGTTTCTTTCTCTCAAAAATTCTATTCACCAAAAAAATTAACTTTTCGAATGACATAAAAAAATCACCTTGGTAAGTATTGCCAATTGTAAGTATTTGTCACCAAATCAAAAAAGTTTTGGAAAGAAAGTGATGTTAGACTACCGGAAGGATAAAAGAAAGTTTGTTCAACAGATTGGCACAAATATTCTTCAATAAAATATTGCCTTTGTTGAAATTTCCACGGTTTATGTTTTTGCAAAAAAAACGAAAGAAACTTTTGGGTCAACCTAATATTTCCCAATAGCGCTTTATTACCAGAAATTATGTATATAATAATCAGGGTACGCACACTATAGGAAAACTTTTATTGCTCATACCACTATTTTGGAAATATCTTTGTTGTACCTTCTTGTTCCATATTTTAAATAAAATGATCAAGAAGATTATTGATTAATGGTTCTGGTAGAAACTATAATTTTTTTCTTATATGATGTGATATCTCAGTAATGAAGCGCAATTAAAAATTACCAATTCAAAAATGACTCTCAATGCGTAATGTTGATTTCATAATATATTTACTATTAATATAGTGTTGTTATTTGTGTAATACTACAGAAAATTTTATTAGAATAAAAGTGAAATTTTTACTATTTTAATAATGATAGTTCATGATCATGTTTTGTGCTTTTTATAATATTTTAGTTATAAACAGTATTTCGAAAAACATTATCTAATGAATTAATAAAGTTTTGATATAAATAAATTGAATATTTTTTAAGCTTCATTATATTTTTTTTCTTTTAAACGCCGTGACACAATAGAAATAAAAATAAAGTCCTAAAATTTCTTTACATGTAAATTGTTTACCATTGGAATAAAAAATTCAGTTTTGAAATGTCAAAAAAATCTCCCGTTCTTGTTTAGCAAAATAATTGAATTTCGATTTCAATTATTTTCGAAAAGGTACCCGAATTCCCTTTAACTAGGAAACATTTTCTTTCCTTTTTTATTTCATGTTAAAGCTCGCAATATTTTATTTCCATTTAGCTTCAGGTATAAACTATTCCATACTTCTTAAGCGTGTATTAGATTTCTACGGTGTTTTAGTTTACAGCCAAAATAATATGAATCTCAGTATTTTTCGAAATATTGAAAAATTAAATCATTTTCAAACAAGTTGGAAATTGTACGTAAAGCGTAGAAAATGAGGTGCGTTTGTACGATAACGAAGTTTTAAATATATTCAGATCTTGCTGTTATAGTAAGATCGTACTTCGGATACAATATAGTGGTCGAAATTGTTTTTGTGTTAACTAAGTAAATTTTATTACACCTCAGCAATGTATATCATACGCTATACCATCTGCTTTCTTATATACAGTAAATAACTTGTAGTATTCCTCAGAAACGTAAATCAATCGCATAAAATGTTAAATAGTCAATTACAATTAAAACGCTCACCAAAAAAGGTTCTCTCTACACCATTACGTAATGGAATACTCTATGTAGCCTTGTAAATCAATAACAAATATTTTTTGCACGACAGATTGTGCAGAATGTATATTATAATATGTACTTCATAGATTAATAATAATTTTATTGTATTCTAATGAGTATAACACCATTAAAATGCATATGAAAGTTTTTTCCCCATTGATCGTAATGTAACGGAACACTTTTGGTTGTCCTTGTAATTGATCTATGCATCCGATTTTCCTAAAATTTGAAATGACTCGACAAAAATATGTAATAAATATATATTTTTAATCTCAAACGATTCCGTTGGGTAGTTTTTCCGTTGTTGTATGCGGACAGACGGACGGACTGAACGACAATTATAGGTTCTACATACTTACATAATTACAAACACACCTAAAAATGTTAAAATGATCAAAAAGTGTTAAAACACGTGCATTATATTAGCGTGTTTTGAGTTTAGGTCTAGCAAAAAAAAAGCAGATTGAAAAAATCTTATCTTCTTAATTTCTTAAAGTTCAAAATAAAAATTATAGATCATAAAAAATTCGTTAGTGTTTTTAAATTGTTGATGTTACTGTTGTTCAATCCGTATTTATTGTAAGCAAATGTGAAATCCCAATCTTGCAATCACAACTGTAATAAAAATGTAGGAAATACTGCTTTGAAAAGAGATCGAGTCAATATGATTTGTAATTAATTTTTTTAACCTTCCTACCCTGAATGGGTCTAATCGACCCATAGTTATAATTTGTTTTATATGATGCGAACCAGAAATTTTTTCATAAAGAAAGTTAAATAAAAGATTCAGAGAAATAAGTCAATTAAATGTATTAAAATAATTTAAATAACAATTCTGGTGTGAAATGTTTTTATCAACTTGAACAGGGTAGGAAAGTTAAAATTGTTTTCAAATTCTTAACCTTCCTATCCTGTTCAAATTTGACTCAATCTTGATAAAAACATTTCACACCAGAATTGTTACTTAAAATATTTTAATATATTTAATTGACGTATTTCTCTGAAACTGTTATTTAACTTTCTTTATGAAAAAAGTTCTGCTTCGAATCGTATAAAACAAATTTTTGTTATGGGTCGATTAGACCCATTCAGGGTAGGAACGTTAAATAAATTTGATTACGTTACAGAAATTAGATTTTATATATATATCCCTAGTAGCCAAACAATATTGGGCCAATATTGGCTATATCTTGGAGCAATATTGGCATCTTGGCGCAATATTGGCATGAAATATTGCTCCAATATTGGGGTGTTTACATTTTGCCCTTATTTAGCCAATATTTGCAGCGTGCCAATATTGGCATAAAATATTGCCCCAATATTGGCATAAAATAGTGCCCCAATATTGGGATGTTTACATTTTGCCGATATTTAGACAATATTTCTGAAATATTGCATCTATATTTTATGACATTTTCGGTACATAATTTCATAGCAATATTTCATACCAAATATTGGCGCAACATTGTTTACCAATGTTGGTTAAATATTGGCAAAATATTAACACCCCAAAATATTATTGCAATATTTAATACCAATATTAGTGCAATATCCGTTACCAATATTGGCTAAATATTCGCAAAATGTAAGCAACCCAATATTCGGGCAATATTTTACGCCAATATCGGCACACTATACGTTACCAATATTGGTTAAATATCTGCAAAATGTAAACACCCCAATATTGGCGCAATATACGTTACCAATATTAGTTAAATATTGGAAAAATGTAAACACCCCAATATTGTTGCAATATTTCATGTCAATATTGGCATAATATTCGTTGCCAATATTGGTTAAATATTAGCAAAATGTAAACAACCCAATATTGTTGCAATATTTTATGTCAATATTGGCAGACCATTGTTTAAAAATATTGGCAAAATATAAACACGCCAATATTGGTGCAATATTTCTCACCAATATTGGCGCAATATACGTTACCAATATTCGTTAAATATTGTCAAAATGTAAACAACCCAATATTGTCGCAGTATTGCACACCAATATTGGTGCAATATACGTTACCAATATTGGCTAAATATTGGCGAAATGTAAACACCCCAATATTGGTGCAATATTTCATGCTAATATTGGCGCAATATACGTTACCAATATTGGTTAAATATTGGCGAAATGTAAACACCCCAATATTGGTGCAATATTTCATGCCAATATTGGCATAATATTCGTTGCCAATATTGGTTAAATATTGGCAAAATGTAAACAACCCAATATTGTTGCAATATTTTATGTCAATATTGGCGCACCATTGTTTAAAAATATTGGCAAAATATAAACACGCCAATATTGGTGTAATATTTCTCACCAATATTGGCGCAATATACGTTACCAATATTGGTTAAATATTGTCAAAATGTAAACAACCCAATATTGGTGCAATATTTCATGCCAATATTGGCGAAATATTCGTTACCAATATTGGCAAAATGTAAACACCCCAATATTGGCGCAATATACGTTACCAATATTGGTTAAATATTGGAAAAATGTAAACATCCCAATATTGGTGCAATATTTCATGCCAATATTGGCGCAATATACGTTACCAATATTGGTTAAATATTGGAAAAATGTAAACACCCCAATATTCAAGCAATATTGCATGCCAATATTGGCGCAATATACGTTACCAATATTGGCTAAATATAAACACCCCAATATTGTTGCAATATTTCACGCCAATATTGGCGCAATATACGTAACCAATATTGGCTAAATATTGTCGGAATGTAAACACCCCAATATTGGTGGAATATTTCGCCCCAATATTGGCACAATATTCGTAACCAATATTGGCGAAATGTAAATGCCTCAATATTGGTGCAATATTTCACCCCAATATTGGCGCAATATTCATTACCAATATTGGTTAAACATTGGCAAAATATAAACATTGCAATATTGTTGCAATATTTCATGCCAATATTGGTGCAATATTTCTCACCAATATTGGCGCAATATACGTTACCAATATTGGTTAAATATTGTCAAAATGTAAACAACCCAATATTGGTGCAATATTTCATGCCAATATTGGCGCAATATACGTTACCAATATTGGTTAAATATTGGAAAAATGTAAACACCCCAATATTCTAGCAATATTGCATGCCAATATTGGCGCAATATACGTTACCAATATTGGCTAAATATAAACACCCCAATATTGTTGCAATATTTCACGCCAATATTGGCGCAATATACGTAACCAATATTGGCTAAATATTGTCGGAATGTAAACACCCCAATATTGGTGCAATATTTCGCCCCAATATTGGCACAATATTCGTAACCAATATTGGCGAAATGTAAATGCCTCAATATTGGTGCAATATTTCACCCCAATATTGGCGCAATATTGGTTAAATATTGGCAAAATATAAACATTGCAATATTGTTGCAATATTTCATGCCAATATTGGTGCAATATTTCTCACCAATATTGGCGCAATATACGTTACCAATATTGGTTAAATATTGTCAAAATGTAAACAACCCAATATTGGTGCAATATTTCATGCCAATATTGGCGAAATATTCGTTACCAATATTGGCAAAATGTAAACACACCAATATTGGCGCAATATACGTTACCAATATTGGCTAAATGTAAACACCCCAATGTTGGTGCAATATTTCATGCCAATATTGGCGCAATATACGTTACCAATATTGGTTAAATATTGGAAAAATGTAAACACCCCAATATTCTAGCAATATTGGCGCAATATACGTTACCAATATTGTTGCAATATTTCACGCCAATATTGGCGCAATATACGTTACCAATATTGGCTAAATATTGTCAGAATGTAAACACCCCAATATTGGTGCAATATTTCGCCCCAATATTGGCACAATATTCGTAACCAATATTGGCGAAATGTAAATGTCTCAATATTGGTGCAATATTTCACCCCAATATTGGCGCAATATTCATTACCAATATTGGTTAAATATTGGCAAAATATAAACATTTCAATATTGTTGCAATATTTCATGCCAATATTGGTGCAATATACGTTACCAATATTGGTTAAATATTGGCGAAATATAAACACTCCAATATTGGTTCAATATTTCACGCCAATATTGGTGCAGTATTTTACCCCAACATTGGCGCAATATACGTTACCAATATTGGTTAAATATTTCCAAAATGTAAACACCCCAATATTGTTGCAAAATTTCATGCCAATATTGGCGCAATATTCCTTACCAATATTGGTTAAATATTGGCGAAATGTAAATATTTCAATACTGGTGCAATATTTCACCCCAATATTGGCGCAATATTTATTACCAATATTGGCAAAATGTAAACAACGCAATATTGGTGCAATATTTCTCGCCAATATTGGCGCAGTATTCGTTACCAATATTGGCATAATGTAAACAACCCAATATTGTCGCAATATTTCATACCAATATTGGCGCAACATTCATTATCAATATTGATTAAATATTGGCAACGAATATTGCGCCAACATTAGCGTGAAATATTGCAGCAATATTGGGTGTTTACATTGTACCATTATTTGGCCAATATTGGTATGGAATATTGCCCCAATATTGACAGGTATATTTTGGAATTATTTAACCAATATTTGTCAGAAATATTGCCCCAATACTGGCATGAAATATTTCCCCAATATTAGCATGAAACATTGGTCCAATATTGGCATGAAATGTCGCACCAATATTGGCTCTTTACATTTTGCCAATATTGCACCAATGTTGGGGTGTAATATAACTCCAATATTAGTATGAAATATTACCCCAATATTGGCATGAAATATAGCACCAATATTGGGATTTTACATTTCTCCATTATTTAGCCAATATCGGTATGGAATATTGCATGATTATTTGCTTGAAATATTGCACCGATATTGGTATGAAATATTCCACCAATATTAGCATGAAACATTGCTCCAATATTGGCATGAAATGTTGCACCAATATTGGGGTGTAATATCTCTTCAATATTAATATGAAATATTTCTCCAATATTGTAATGTTTAAATTTGGAATTATTTACCCAATACTTTTAGCAAATATTGCCCCAATATTGGCATGAAATGTAGCGCCCAATATTGGGGTTTTTACATTTTACTATTATTTAGCCAATATTGGTATGGAATATTGCACCAAGATTGGGGTGTGATATCACACCAATGTTGGAGTGCAATATTGCTCTAATATTAGTATGAAATATTTCCCAACATTAGCATGAAATATTGCTCCAATATTGGTATAAAATATTTCCCAATATTAGCATGAAACATTGCTCTAATATTGGTATGAAATATTTCCCATCAATAGCATGAAACATTGCTCTATTATTGGCATGAAATGTTGCCCCAATATTGGTGCACATAGCACAACAATATTTTATGCAAAGAATGGAACATTTTATGCCTATAATGGTGCAAGATATAATGCCATTATTGGAGGAATATTATATAAACATAAAACACTTAGAGATAAATATGTAGCATCAGGCTTGATTGATTGGATAATTTTACCTCCCCACACAAATCCCCCTTCACCTATAGTCACTATTCCTCTATCTTGCATTGAAGAATCTCAACTGCATATTAGAAACAGCTATTTTCTGCTTTTTATGTATTTTTAACATCAATTTTCAGCTTTTTAATATTCCGACAGAAGTTATTGACTATTTTTATTAACAATTTATTTGGTCAAATAACTTAAATGGTGCTAGTACCACAGTATATATATATATATATATAGAACCATTAGATTAGATAATATTACAAATCAACATCAATTATATATTTATATATAATTCATACTCAATATTACTATTTGTTAACTTATTAAAACAATTTTTTCCATTGTTGGCAGTATTCTGTCATAAGAAATTAATTTTGTATTAAAAATCATACTCAGTATCTTATAAATCTATTTGTGTAGTCCTGACTATTGAAATAATTTGAAACCTAAGTGTTTTCATTTTTTGATAATTTAATTATTTATAGAGTTTAATCGACAAGTTTTTCTTCCAGTGTCATGTCTGGAAATTTGTTCAAAATGCTAAATTTAGTATATTTTCAGAAAGATCTTTTTGTGTTTACCAAAAAATGGAAAACCTTTTCACACAGTGAATAACTTCTGTCAATTTCATTTATTTCTGAACAAAAATTAAATAAATTTGTCAGAAAGTAATCCTTGCAGATTTGAGAACAGCCGTAATATTAGAGAAATTTCTAAAAATTTTTAAGTAGTGTAAAATAGCTTTTCTTTTCCCTAGAAAATGATATTTATGACAAATATATTTATATTTAAGAACAGAAAATAATAAAATTTCATTTTATGCACAGTTAATTTTTTTTTTCAACTTCAGATGAATACATTTTTAAAGTTATATTTTCAAGGTCTTGCAGTCACCGAATTTTTGACAGTTTTTTCTGATTCATTAACTATATTCTTTGTTATATATCTTATTTCTGCTGAAATGATTTTTCAGTTTGTTGAATTGAGGAGTTAGAGATCACTCTGAAACATTTTAAAATGGTCATTTTTTTAGTTTTTTTAAATTAAAGTTCAACATGTTACCAAATGCTTTGAATAGAGGTTCTGGGTGATACTGCTTTTATGAAAAAATATGTGCAGTAATATTTATCCACTGGTAAATAAATTTGAACTTTATTTTTCTCAAAACAGATATTTTTCACTCTGTTCACATCATATTTATAAAATGTAGTAACAAAAAACTTAATATTTTTTTGCTATGTTGTATTTATATTTTTTAACTATTTATTTTTACTCTATTTTTAAAATATTACAAAATACAGAAATATAAAAACTAATACAAACAAAATAAGAATATGTGCAGTATAAACACTTTATTTTTTTCTGAAATAACATAAAAATTGTTAATTATGAACAATAAAGATTAATTTTTAATGACAAATTATTTAATGCATTGTTATTATAGCAGTTACATTTTCATTACAACTGGTTCTCTCTTCATAATAGCACCTGTAAACAATAAAAAGCAATAATTATAGTTTTTGAAAATTATTGAAAATATACATGTTGAATGAAAATTTTAAACTATAAAAGAATTTGTTTAATAAATATGTCTCTTAATACATTTACAGTAAAATATATTTATAATACAATTCTTTATGCATTTTTGTATATAAACATAACTTCTCACAGGTAAACAAAAATTTTGAATTTAAGAAACTGCAATCTACATTTTAGAATTATTGTCACCCATAATTATTTAATGCTTTAGAGAACTAAGTTTCAGAGCTTATATCATCTTTACCTCTTTAATTATTAAATTTTCTAATGAAAAAAAAATCTATCATTTAATTTTTAAATTATTAATATAATTCTTCTGTTTGTCATATTTGGATTCTATTGGTAACAACTTTTAACACATTCGTCTGGCCACGATGTAGCGCGTGAAATTCTCAATCATTTAACATGGAGGGCAGAGTTATCGGCAGCGAGCATGTTAATAATATATTTGTGTGATGCAATACCAGCTGTATAAAAGCAATAAACTTCATACTTTTGCAAAAATAATAATTTAATTAAAATTACATAAATCAGGGCTTATGCGTATAAAAAATTAAAAAATATATATATCCATTTTAGAGACAGGATTTTTCATTTTTGTAAGCATTATTTGCCTTTTTAATGCAAATTCTTCCTTAGTTTGGATATAGCGACCACTACATTACAAAAATTCTGGTACTAGAACAACCAATTAAAAAAAAAATATATATATATATACTTATGTGTGCAAACCCTATATTGAGTGGGTTTCTCATTACGTCTCTCATGTCTTTTAAAGTTAATTAAAAATCTATCCGAAAAAATGAATCACTGACCAAAGTTGTTTTGCTCATTTGCAAGCTCCTTTCTACACAAGTTCTTTTAGCACAATGTCAAGTTTAAACTTTGATCAAGGGTTTTGTGTTAGCGATACAGGAAAAAGAAAAGATTATTACTATGCTGAATTTAGTTTTATGAATTGACAAATGAGCTTTAAATATGCACTATCTTTTATTCTCCATCTCAATACTGAAAATTTTTCAAATAGAAGTAAACTAATCAGATGTGGCAATCCCAAAACTTTTTTCATAACTTATGCATGTTAATATTTCCTTTAAAATGCAGCATAGTGGTGGGGTCATTTTCAAAATAAGGTACATTTTTAGCAATTTATTCTTGAATTTTAAAAGTATAATTTTTTCCACAAATTATTTTATTAAATTTAATAAAAAAAGTAATTGTAACTCAAATAATGCAATGGCTGAGCTTAATTGGCTCATTAACACAAATACAGTAATTAATTAAAAGTATTAGTTAGACCAATGCGTTAAGCCAGTGACATTTTGCATTAGATTGGTAAAATTTTTGTATTAATCCGAAGACATTCTTTATTAAAGTTGTGAGTAATCATAATGAGTAATCAATTTTTCAAGAATCCAATACTTTATTCTTGTAAAGATAAAAGAAAATAAAATTGAAGATGAAAATTTTACTAGTTTGCAAATAATCTGAGATCTACTAGAGCTTCTAATTAAAAACAGTTTTCATCTCCTGTGTACGCTGGGCAGTTTATTGGGATTCTTTATCTTGGGTAGTCCGACATAATCCAAAAATAACAATAAGAATTCCTTCTATGGATTTAAAATTACATTTTATTGGTTTAATTTCACGTCAAACTGTCTAAGAAAAAAGCCGGAGTCGGGTTGTTTTTTACGACTCTGACTCCCTTTTCTCAAAAATGGGCCCGACTCCGACGCCCTGGTTATGAGCTATGTTGGCATAGTTCAAACCAATTGGTTTTTCAGAACAAATCTAATATATTTTCTCATTTTTGTAATTTAAGTGTTTCAAATTATTGGATGAAAAAAAATTTCTATTTTTAAGTTTTATCTCAATAGTCACCATAAGACATAGTCAAGGTCATGTTAGTATGCTTGTAGAATGCAAATTTCATGCATTGATGAACATATTTGAAGCTCTAAAGAAAACACTTAAATTATGTAAATTTAGCAAAGATAAAATAGATGAAATATGCAATATTTAGATTTTAAAGTGTTTGCCTTTGAGAGATGCAGATGTACAGATAATGACATAAAATGATCGTTAAAACTTCGGTCTACAAGCTTTAAAAGAAAATTTTCTTGATTAGAGGGATTATCTTTTAAGAATAAAAAAGAAGCTCAAAATATGAAATTGAAAAAAAAAAAAGATATTCAAAAATTAGGCGCTAGTAAAGCACCTATTTACATTTAACTAAAATATGCAAAAGATATATTTAAATCTTCTATTGCATAACCAAACCCATTACTTAGATCAGCCAAGAAAATCAGCAGAAGGGGGGGGGGGGGGGGGCAAGACAAGGTTTGCTTGAGACGTAATAGAAAAAAAGTCTCATAAAAATGCCTAAAATTATGTAATTTTTAGTTCAGGCATTTAAAGATACTAAGTGTTCTAATAAAGCATGCAGTCCAATGGCTATTTAGATGCTTTAGTAGAATACAGTATTTATAAAACTACTTTATATTTTAAGATCAATGTTTTTCAAAAATCTAAAAAGTTATTAAATTGTATTTTTGCTTCTTTTACTGTCTTTTTTTCTTTTAACCTGGTAGTTTCAGAGAAGTTTCAAATAGCAATACACAATACTTAAAGTGTGTAAAGTCTCTACTGTTAAACTCAAATAATTCCAAAAATTCTTTATAAAAAGCTTTATTTTTCAATAAAAGATAATTCATGTAGTCTTCTAACAAAAAATCAGATATCACATGTAACAAGTATTTCAAACTAATTATTTTGAATAATCAGTTGAAAATAATATATATGAAGTTTTATATATGAATCTATATTATATTTATTTATAGTGCTAGTAATCAAAAGATTGTTCATTAATATTTTCAAGGTATCAATGTTTCATTATGTAAAACATTTTATTTATAAAATATAAGACATAGCTTTTTCTAAAAATGTTTAAGTTTTAAATGCAATTTTCTACATAATTGATTGTATATTAAATAATTATATTGATTAGAATTACTTTTAAATCAAATTATTACTTATGTATTAAAAATTATTTGTTTTTGTTGATAAATATGCATGTATATGTAACAGGAAAACAAAAAAAAAGGTTCAACCCCCCCCCCCCCCCCCCAAAAAAAAAAAAAAAAAAACATGGTTCTTGGGATAAGAAAAAATGGTTTTTTACCAACCCTGGTTTTGTGAAATTCTACTCATTAGTTCTTGATTTAGAGCTATTGCAATAATCGCAAATTATAATGCACCATGGCTGTGCCACCTATTGAGTGATACATACCAAAAACTAATCAGATATAGTTTTACAAGGTCTCACAGAATCTGAAGTTTTGTGAAACTTTGTGCATTAGTTTGAGATAGAGCTACTGCAATAATCACAAATAAACCATGGCAGCACCCCTGCAGAGCAATTTACACCAAAAAGTAATCAGCACCATATTATAACCAGTACTAACTAAATCTAAAATTTTATGAAATTTTAGAGCCTTACCAAGTACTTGGTAAATACTCGGTACACAGTCAATTTGCTGAGTACTCGGCTAATACAGAGTTGTTGTAAGAAATTCATTTTTTAAGCATATGAATTTAAAAAGTTATTCTGTAATACAGTAAAGTCTGTTAAAAGTTATTTGAATATGAATGTATAATATATGCAGTAATTCATAAAACTCAGTATATAATAATATGCCTGCAAAATATAGAAAAAATTTAGAACTAAATCCTCATAAAATATCTCCAAATTAAAATTTAGTTTCACATAATATATAGGAAAACAGAAAAGACTATTTTGGATAAAGGAACTGAAAATGCAATAAATTCAATTAAATTATATTATAAATATATTAAAAAAAATTAAATTTATTACATTTCAAATTATGGTGCAAATACACTAAACGCTCTACATTATCAGTAGACAGGGCATTTTTTTAATACTATAAATTTGGCCTGTTTTTGAAAATATACGTTCAGAATAAACAGTTGTTAAAGGTGCACATTTTTTTTTTTTTTTGCAAAATTGCACATAATCGGTAAAATTTTTTTTGGTTTCCTCCTCACCATGCAAATGGAGTGTCAGTCTTCTGTTAAGAAAGCCGGTACTTTTTTTGTACCAATTCTTCATGCAGAGATTATAAACTAGTACTAGTGCCACATTCCTCTTGCTCAAGTAATTTTTCACATTATTCAATAAATTGTAACAACTTTATACCCGCATATTTACCAATTATATCAGGTATTATCATAAGTTCAAAATGGGGGAGTTTTCTACGTCCAACTACTAAAAAATTCAAAATTCTTTTTCAAAAAAATAGTATATAAACATATAACACTATGTATATTTCAACAGGTTTATTTATATTATATGAGTTATTAATACAGTATTCTGTACAATTTATTATATACAATAAATCCAATTCACAATTCCTTTTTAAAAAAGTAAGTATATTGCATTGAGTCATTTAAAGAACGTAGAAAACTCCCCCATTTTGAACTTACGATAATACCTGAATAATTGGTAAATATGCGGATATAAAGTTGTTAATACAGGTATTAAATTTTAAAGAGAAAAAACTTTAGTTTTTTTTTTCTTAATCCATTTTAAATTGTAACAGTAACCAATAAATATTTTTATTTTTGATAGATTTCAATGGTCAAAATAAATTGGAGGGTTAAAGAAAATTTTAATTTTATATTGATTAATAATTGTACTTGTTACGTGTCAATTCTCCTTTTTTATTAGTCTTGAACTGTCAAAAATTGTCTTTAAAAAGGTGTACAAATAAATTACAAATTTAATGAGTAAATTTATATATATACTATATATGTAATTATGTTATATGTATACACAGATATATTTATATATATATGTGCACCTAAGCTCACATCAGTATTTTTTTGTTCCTTATTACACAACTACTCGGTACTCGGCCAAAGTACTACGCGGTACACCACTGTGAAATTCCATGCTTTAGTTCTTCAGATATGGCTATTGTGAAAATTGTGAATAACAACATAGCAGTGCCATCTGTTGTGTGATATTTTTGTTTCTTGCTGAATCTAATGGCCAAAAATGTTTACTTGGACACTGGGATTTATTACTCAAAAAATAAAATAACAAGAAGTATTTGTATATCACATAACAACCTCAAAATAATATATTCATGAAACTGCATCAAACATTTATTGGTCAATTATTTATTAATCAAAAGATACTTCATACGATTTTCTTTCAAGGTATCAATGTTTCACTAGGTAGAGCAGTTTATTCTTTGAACATAAGAGTTTACTTGTATTGACTTTAAGCCCTTTTAGCAGGGCACAATGTTGGTGACTCTTAATTTTCTTTTATGTGCCCATTGACTTTTAAAATCTTTTGATGTGCTTGGTATCCCTTTTCAACACTTCTTATGCACCCTGTGGAAATGCAATTGATCCCAGGAAAATATCACAAATTCAAGGGGACTCTTAACAAACCAGTTGAAAATATTCTGGGTCAAGAAGGACAAGTGTCTCTTTTTTCTAGAGTAGTGTTCTGTTTGAGCATGTCTGCAAAATGTCCGCTATGCTTAAGTAGTGTTTTCTTGCCATTATTTCCGCACTTAAGTGTTGAATGGCATAAAATACAGTAGCAACAGCGTTTATCTTTTAGCTTTCGGCACCATGTGCTAATATTTCCCCCCCTCATCATAGGCTCTTTTAGCCATTCAAATCTCCACTTGGTTTTCAGTCCTGTTTTGTCTACTTTTAACGAATCCTATTCTTCAATAAACTCGATTCCTTGCATCTTTAAATGGCAAAGAATTTAATACATAAAAATATTAAGCCTCAAAAGCACACACATGACAACGTACAAGCGACATCACAACGTGTATTGTCACAAACGACTCTGCAACATCCTCTCTATACAAGACCCGACTATTGCGCATTCTGTTTCACACAACATGGAGAAATTTCTCTTCTTCTGGCTCCCAGCCAATAAGGAAAGGGCAGCTGACATCACTGTGGTTGAATTACTGTGGATCAGCGAAAAAAAACTGTCCGTTCTTTAACGACCGATAATGTATGGATGAGCTTCGGAAAACATATTCGACGCGTATTAGAAAACAAGTAAATAAAAACTGCGATGTTGGTCATCTTCTCAGGCTAGCTTTTCTCAATTAAAATATTTATGATCGAGGAAGATTTTTTTTTTTTTTTTTTTTAATTTTGGAATTAGAATTCTAGAGAAATGAATATTTTCTTTCCTAAAACTTCTTTATAAAACTTTCACCCTGTGTACATTTAATTTTTGCAGTTTTTTTTTTTTTTTTGTTTCTTTTAATTTTTCAAGCAGTTTACTTAAGACTAAATTCTGACATTTTAAGTTTTTTCAATTTATATTTATTTTTACAAATTAGTTTTTACCATGCAGAAAAAATGTAATTCCCAGAATGGTAAATACCGGTTTTTAACAGGGATGGGGAAAAACTTGCCTATACGCTTGACATACGTTCAAATCAGCGAAGCAGTTAAGCTCATTCATTGATAGTCTATAAGTATAAATATATTGAATAGAAATGTTCTCAAACATAACAGGTACATCAATTTTTACATTTCATTTAATTAGTGGTTTATAAAAATAGAGCAATTTTAGCTTAATGGATATAAAAATCATAAGATAGGCTTAGGGAGGGATAAAGTTATTTGATGTGTATATTAAAGAGAATACATTAAATAAATTTAAACAAATAAAAAAAATCTAATGTAGAAATAATTAAGGACAGATGTATTATCATCACTTTTTCCGCTTCTTTATCATACACAGTTCTTTTGATTTTACCTTACATTTACATAGAATCAGGGTTGGCAAGATTTTGACAGTGTGCGGTTTTATCCGGTTAAAACCGTGGTTTAAACCATCTTGTCAAAAATCTTGTAAGAAACCTCAAATACTACACTGATGTGTAAAATTTCACAGTACACATCTGTCACACATATACAACATTAGATGTAATATTAAAAATTCATTGTTACTGTATTGTATATTATCATTTTTGGGGGGAAAAAAATCTGTCATAAATCCAAAAATTTGGCCTGCATCCAAACTTGCTCAACCAGCAATAGCAATTAGCAATGCTTCTGCTATCAAGCCCTGCTAGTTCAGCATCAATTGAGAGAGTATTTTCTAACATTGGCTTCATATTCATACACTCTAAACTCAGAAATTGTTTGGGTGTAAATAAATGTACTAAATTAATTATGTGCTATAGAATGCTGCGGGGTAAAATTTCATGGACCAAAATAATCAGTTCCTATTGAATCTTCCTATATGAAAATCCTTTTCTCGACTTTTTATAAATCAGTAATATTTGGCTTTGTCCAAAAATTTCTGCAAAAAAAGCATATACTTTTAAGCCGTCATTATTCTACATTTAAACATTAGAATTTATTCTTTTTAAAGAATCGTAGATTACTAGGCGTTTTAAAATAGAATTAAACACACACACACATACACACAAAAAAAAAAACTTGATTATGACGGAATATTTTTTTAAACTGAAAACTGAAAGTTTCTTTTAAAATGTTCATCCATGCAAAATGAATACAACAATACGGGAGAAAAAATATATATTAAACATTTACATCTATTAAGAAGGGAATGCATTTTTTTTTTTGTTCCTAAGCGATTTCGTCTTTGGAAATTTTACCATAAACCGTTTTTTCGTCTCCATTACAGGGAATATGGATTAATAATACTAGTGATAACTGAAACATTTACATACAACAAACAAAGATTCATTTAAAAGCATAAATATCGCAGCCTACGGCACTTCTGCATAAATGGAGATTATAAACATGAAAAAAAAAAAAAAAAAGACTAATATAATTTTTTTTGGTCAGAACTCTTCCATAAGATTAAAGATCAATGTTCTGTAGAAATTCACTGGAGCCGGGCCGGGTTCGGGCCGAATTTTAAACTTTTTTCCGGACCGGGCCGAGCTCGGGCCGAAATTTTAACTTTCGGGCCGGGCCGGGCTCGGGCCGAAATTTTAACTTTCGGGCCGGGCCAATATTTCTTTCGTTCAGGCCGGGCCGGGCCCGGGCCGAAATTTTAACTTTCGGGCCGGGCCCGGGCCTGGAAATTTCGGCCCGTGCAGACCTCTAGTTGGTGCCACTGAACTCATGCACATAATATTGAAACTCATCATTTAGTCAATTTTAATTTTAAATAAGAGATATTTTTCACTTCTACGAAAATACTTAATTTTATCTGCTTTCAGTGTTTAAGCAAATAAATATTTTTTTAATCTGGATTGATTTAAATGAAAAAAGAATCAGATATCAACCAAATAACACTTGACTTATTTTACACTGTAATTTTTTCCATGTTAAATTTTGAATACAAATATAAATGTGACTCTATAAAAGAACACTTATTTTAGCATATAAAAAAAATGAAATGAACATTAGTCATTGTGCATTTTTAAAACTAATAATGCTTTACTAATTGTTTTTTTTAATTAATTACTTGGAAAATTTGGATGAATACTTTAATGTATTTAGACAAAGACCGATAATAAGTTTACTTACCAAATCAACAAAACAATTATTTGGTCGACCCCTACTCCAGTTCTAGATAAAGTAAATATTGATACAGTAGATTCTCTTAAATTTACGCAGCTTGGGACAGGAGGTTGTCCAGATTTCTGGTCATTGCTTTGCATTTTTTAAACAGTAATTTGTATGCAACTAATAATGCAATCGTAATTATAATAAATGCCCACAATGTGATAAAAATATAGGTACTACTAGATTATCCCGTCGACCAAAAAATTATCGCCAAACTATAAGATTAAATGGTAGGATCTATATAGTGGCACCAAAGTCTTATAATTTAAGCGTCAGTTTAATAGTTACATATCTAATCAAATTAAATGTAACTGGACATATTACTGGGGTTTTTCATGATTTAGAAATTATTAACAATACTCTTTGCTTCAGACATACTTCTCAAAAAAGATATCACAGAAATTACCCAAAAGTGTTGTATAGTATAAATAGTACAAAATATTCTATTCCAAAAACCCTTCCTTTCACTTTGAATTTTTAATGTCTTAAAAAAAACATTCTTAAAATATATTTTGAACATCTTCATTTATATGATTTTCAGATGTTAATATGACATAAGCTCATTTTTCATTTTATCTTTTTTTCACAACAATTCAAGAACAAACTCCAAGGGTTTGAATAGACAAAATGTCAGGCGATTTTTCAGCCCTCCACCCCTTCTCTAATAGCCTCGTAAAATTTTCTTTGCATTAATCCAGAGAATGTCCAAAATTGCTTAAAAAATAGGTGGAATTCCTCCTTTAGGAAGATCTCTTTCATGCCTGTACTGTTTTGTGCCTTTCATGCCTCATTTTTTCTTTATCTAAAATAAAAATTATGTCAATATGTATAACTTGGCTATTAGTTTGGCGATTTGTATAATTTAGCGAAATTGGTCGACGGGATAACAGTAGTACCAAATATTAATAGAAATAACAAACTAAAATAACAAAAATTTAAGATAATTTTTTAAATGACTAAAATATTAAAAGCAAAGATCAAGTTAATAACCAGTAATGTATGATTAAATATTCATTATAAAGATGAAACACATTTCTCCTAAATTAGTCGATGAAATTTGCCTCATAGAGGTACTCTACTAATTTACATCAAAATTATAAAATAAGAAAGTTTTACTTCAGGTTTAGCCAAATTTAATATAAAAACCAAAAAAAAAGCTTGATTAATATATACAGTAAAGCATCGTTTATACGTTTACATTTATGCGACGTTTTAATGTGGTCCCGATGCATTCCTATTCATTTTAATGTAAAACTATATCTTTTATACGATGCCCAAAATCGTTTATACGTCGATTTTTCGATTTGGTATAGGTTTATTTTTGTTTACTTTCCTTGTGTATTTTAAAAACGAGCAGAAGTTGGCAGCTATGAATGACACCAAAGAGTGATTAAATGCACTCCACATCATAAAAATGTGAGCTGGTATTCGATTAGTCTGAAAAATCAACTTACGTGTAACAGATTATACTGGGAGGGGTCATTCTTTTTTTGGGGGGGATCGTCAGCTTCCCCAACCTATTTTAAGTTGCAAATAGACTATCCTTATAACTGTTATCAGTATTGGCGACTTTTAGTTGGCCAAGCGGCATTTTTGATCTTTAACTTCAAATGGAAACGAAATGATGTACTGCAAATGAGGAAACTTTCGGTTGCTAAATTGCTTATTTATCCCCCCCCCCCCTTCTCATTTATTATTATTATTTTTTTTTTGTAATTTGTTTATTTTTGTTTGTTTAATTTACTACTTCAATCAAATCATCATGTTAAACATCAAAATTAAGTGAAAAAAAATTAATTCTTGTTTTGGAAGTGAAAATCGTTTATATGACTTTTTCGGTAGTCCCTTCGGCATCGTATAAACGATGCTCCACTGTAAAAAATATCATTAATCTGCTCCCCTCCCCCCCATTTTGTGATGAAAAATATTTTGTACAAAATTTGTGTGGTTTTCTTCGTGATATTTGTAGTGTTTTACTGTGATATCTGACAAAATTTGCAGGTTTTTGTTCATGATATTTGATTTATATTGTAAAGTTTTTTGCGATGCTTGACGAACTTTGAAGTTTTTAACAATATTTGACAAAATTTGCATGGTTTTTTTCCTCCCCCAGATTTTTTAATGAAAACCACATTTTCATGCAGCCAGCCTTTTGACAAAATAGTTTTCAAAGCATTCCTTTTGAGATCCTTTGATGAAATGGGCATTTTTCTCATGATTCTTTAATGGAATTCACATTTTTGTGGCTGTGGCAGTTATTTTTCAGAAAATGCATGTTTTCTTGACTAAATTAACTTTTTAAAAGATTTTTTAACAGAATTCACATTTTTCTGTGATTTTTTTGGCAAAATTCTCGTGTTTTTTCTGCAATCGTTTGATAACCAGTTTCCCTCAGGTTTAAAAAGAGGCAGGGCACTACTGTGATGAAAAGGGCACTTTTATAGAATTGAGTCTAGAATCTACCGGTTCAAAAATCATAGAAAATAGAAGTTTCGTCAAAGAATTGAGAGAAAAATCCAAAAATTTTGTTAAAAAATTAAAAGAAAAAAAAAAGTTAAGTTTTGTTAAAAGATCGCTAAAAAACTGCAAATATTGCAAAAAAAAAAAAAAAAAAAAAGAAAAAAACGGCAAATTTCATAAAAAGATTGCGGAAAAATGGCATACTTTGTTAAAAGATCACAAAAATGGCAAATTTTGTTAAAAGCAGGGGTTCAGAATATGTCCAATCTGGCGATCTAGGATTGGGGGAAATTTTGGTCATCTAGGGAAATTTTGCACAAAAATGTACAATTGATTTTAACAATGAATTACAAAGTTACTCAAGACAGAAAAATTGCCCCTACAATTAAAAAGATCTGTATGGTGACCTTTACAAACTCGATCTCAGAATAATATATACTCGCACATGTATTGAGAAAGTTTGGGAAAATATATTTTACCTATGGTAATACAGATTGATACAAATATGCATTAAAATTTGATGGCATTTTTAATGAGGGGGGGGGGCAGTGTAGGTAGCAATAGCAGATGAAATACGAGAAGAATGGGAGTACGAACTGCACCAAACGGAGCCTCATTCTTCTAAAGATCACAGAAAAAAAACAAAAGATAGTTGAATTGTCATAGAAAAAAAATCAATTTTTGTCAACAAATAACAACAATTTGTCTAAAAATCATGAAAAAATGCAGAATGAAAAGTTCACAGAAGAAAATGCAATTTCCATCATAGGATTGCAAAAAAAATGACATTTCTGTCAAAAGATCCCAGCAAAAAAAAAAAAAAAAAATGACATTTCCGTCAAAGAACATGATTTGAGAAGAATTACGAAAAAGATGCAATTTTTGTTTAAGGATTGTCGAAAAAATATGGATGTCGTCAAAGGATTGTGTAAAATATAAGATTTAAAAAAAAAAAATCATATAAAATATGTGATTTTTGGAAAAAGATCATGTAAGACACAAATTTTGTCGAAAGATTGAAAAAAGATATCAATTTTGTCAAAGAATTGCGAAAGCGAAGCGAGTTCCATTGAAGAAATTTTTAAAAACATGAAAATTGAGAAACAATCATGAAAAAAAGCAAATTTTGACAAAAGATCATAAAAAAATATGGAAGTTTCGCCGAAAAAATGCAAATTATGTCAAATGATTATGGGAAACACTCAAGTTTTGGGGAAAGATCATGGAAAATATGCACATTTTGACAAAAAATCATGTGAAAGACCTCTAATTTTGTTGGAAGATTGCAAAAAACATGCAAATTCAGTTTGACTGAATTCGTCAAAACAATACGAAAAAAAAAAAATTACAAACTTTATCAAAAGTCCGCTAGGCTGTTAAAGTTCAGCTTTTTCTTTATTGTGTCTGTACAATGTCTGTATTACATATAGTAAACATTTGGGGAAATTTTTATGTGGATTTGGGAAAATGTTGAGAGTGAAAACATTTTCTGCATCTTTTGGTTAAAAGATCACAAAAATAGCAAATTTTGTCAAAAGATAGCAAAACACCGCAAATTTTGTCACAAAAAAATTCAAATTTCGAAAAAAAGGCACAAAAAAAAGTATCAAGAACAAGCTAACAAGTATCACTATTGTTCTAAATTTTTTTAAAAAGGGGCAAGACAAATTTATTTAAACAGACTTTTTTTTTTGTAAAAGAGAATATTTCTGTTGAATAAAGGATTCTGTTTTGTTTAATAAACGGGTGCTTTCAGGAGTCACATTTAGAAAGTTCTGGACAGTCAAAAGCAGATTGTGAGAAGAATCGTGCGAAAGGGGTAAGTGAAGGGGGCAGTTGCCCTGGGCGCAGAAATTTAGGGGGCACTAAATTTATACTACAAACATCATTTTGGGGCAGTCACAAGAAAAAGTTTGGGAGGAGAGGGGCCGTCAACTTCTGATTATGCACTGGATGCAATTTTCTCACGCCCTTGATCGTGAAGCAGGAAAATCCATTTTTTAAGCATTAAAAACAAAAATTTAAAGCAGGAAAATTAGTTTTTAGAGCAGAAAAATTCACTTCTGGCATTAACTTTTTTTTTAAGCTCCTTTGACGAAATTTGCGTTATTCGAGATCTTTTGGCGAATCTGCCTTTTTTTCTGGTTATTTTAATGAAATTTGCTTTCTTTTCGCGAATTTTTGGTGAAATTTGCCGTTTTATCTTGAGTTTTGGACTAAATTTATTGTTTTTTATGATTTTTTTGAGGAAATCTGCCGTTTTTCGGGAGGAGGGGGTGATGAAATTTGCCATTTTTTCATGAATCTTGCCGGAATTTAGCCTTTATTTCTCGATTTTAAGAAAATGAAATTTGCCTTTTTTTTTTTATGAAATTATGCATCCTGTAGGGCACATAAGAGCCATTTTTTGCATTCAGTCACCGGTTTTTTACATAATTTACGCTCTATAGCACGTCAGCATCATCTCTGAAGGGCTTGTGTCTTTTGAAATGTCAGGGGCAAGAAGGGCACTATTTTTTTTTTTTTTTTTTTGAATGAGCGACAAGAGGGGTGCAGTTTTTGCATGAGGGGCAGAAGGGGTGCTATTTTTTAACTAAAGGGCAGGAAAGTGTCCCCCTGAAACCATCTGGGGGAAACTCTGGATAACATTTGCATTTTTTTCTAATTTTGCAATGAAACTTTTACTTTTTTTGCAATTTTTTGACAATTTTTTTTTTGTGAATCTGACACACACGTTCCTTTCTGCAATCTATTGACAAAAGTGCGTTTTTTGGTGATCCTTCAAAAAGTTCATGATTTTTTGACAGTCTTTCTTTTAGAGATTTTTTTTAATGTAATTCATGTTTTTCAGTTATCCTTTGATAGAATTTTTTTAGAACTGACATAATTCCTGTTTTTTATTTTTTTTAACAATCTTTGGATAAAATGTTCGTGTTATAGAATTCTCTTTTTATGAAATTCATGAATTTTTGGTGATCATTTGAAGAATTGTGTGTTCTTTTTACAATTCTTTGACAAAATTCACGTTTATTCAGGAATCATTAGATAAAATTCCTCTTCTGCGGTTTTTTGGCATAATTTACGTCTTCCTAGTGATCTTTAAGGAAGGGGAGGTGCTTTCAGAAATTTTTCAAAAATTTCAATTTTTTTTATTAAGTCAGGAATAGAGTGATCAGGAAGGGCAGATTAATAGTAATGGTAATAAGATGACTGTTACTACCTATGATATCAGCAATATCTCGAATTTTTCAGAAATAAACTAACCCTTCCTTCATGAAAAATATGAATTCAGTAACATTAACAAATTGATATAAAACTAAAAAAGTCACATTTTTCATTTTTTACATCCTTAAATTATATGAGAGTTGTGGATTTTGGGGTTGCAGATTTGAGAGAGTCAGTCTACTGCATTAATTAAAAGAATTATTATTAGTTTAATACTTCATATTAGTTTATGTAATGTACTTACCTTTAAAAAGTTGCATGAAATCCAAAATAAGTTTCCCCAGCTCCCATAAAGCATGTATATGAAAAGAAAAAAAAAATATATTAAGTATGATTTTCAAAAATAAATGTTTTATACATATAGGAATACAAACATATTCTATACATAAATTATTTGACTGATTATTTTCACAAGTAGCAGATAGTCATTTTTCTACAATTGTAAAAGGTTATTTTTGTTTCTTTGAATTCAACATTCAACATGACACGACAGGGGTCAATCCAGGTTTTATTTTTGGGGGTCCATTTTTGAGAGAAAAAAAAATAGAGGAAAAAAGGCATTTTTGTGAAAAAATATATATATATATATATATATATATATATATATATATATATAAACAGTAGACTCCCTCAAATCCGCACAGCTTGGGACCAGAGGTTGTGCGGATTTTAGAATTTTGCAGATTTCTGGTCTTTGCTTTGTTTACATTTTTTAAACAGTAACTTGAGTGTAATTAATAATGCAATCAGTACTTTAATGAATGCTTACAATATAATAAAATATTAAGATAAGTAATAAACTAAAATAATAAAAATTTAGGTAATTTTTAAAATGATTAAAATATTAATAGCAAAGATCAAGTTATTCGTTATACATCAATAATGTATGATTAAATATTCATTATGAAAATTAAATGTATTTTTTCCAAAATTATTCAACAAAACTTGCCTCATAAAAGTACATTACTAATTCACATCAAAATCATAAAATAAGGATTTTTTTTCAAGTTTAGCCAAGCTTAATAACCAAAAAACTTGATTAATGCATAAATATTATTTGGTAAGAAGATTGTGATTGTCAGTGATAGCAGCAATATCTTGAATTTCTTCCAAAAAATTTTTTTCTTTCTTCATGAAAAAACATGAATAGATTATTATCAAGAAAATTACAAATTAAAAAATATATAGAATTGATATAACTAAAAAAAATCAAATTTTGTCCCAATATCTGAATTGAATATTTCATTGTTTACATCCATAAAAAAGTGCGGATTTTAGAGAGTTGTGGATTTCTGGTTTGCGGATTTGATGGAGTCTACTGTATATATATATATATATATATATATATATACAGAGGATAAACAGTACAGTCATTGGCACTATTTATAGTTATTGGCACCTTTGGATTTAAATGAAAATATTAAGGAAACTAAAAAAGTTTTAATGTTGAAAAAAATTTTAATGATTAGCTCATTCCTTTCCAAAATCACATGAGGAATATTAGTGGTGTACTGAGTAGTGCTTTGGCCGAGTAGCCGAATATAGAGTACTTGGCTACTTCGGCTGAATACCGAGGTACCGAATGCCGAGTAGTTGTGTAATAATAATTAAAAAAAATCACTGATGTGCAGATGATGTGAGCTTGGATGAACATATATAGGGTGGATGCTACAGTTTTGACCACATTAAGAGAAAAGTTGAAATGGAAATTTTATAGTTTCTGACTGAATTAAGCATATTAAATCACAGTAATATTCTTTAGTAAATTTAGTCTTCTTTCTTTTAATTATATTAACTTTCTATGAAATATTTTAGATTGTGAGTAATAACTCGTTAAGTAATTTGTTTCAATTTGCACCAGTTTTGGCCACCCCAATATCTTGTAATTTAGCAAACATTATATCTGATAAGTAAAAATATAAAGCATTTTTATGCAAAATCTGCTTTACCACATACATATTTGTTTGCTGTATAAAAAAGATTTGTATTTTTTTTTAATGAAATCATAAAAACAACAAATAAAATATACTTAAGTTGATTTTAACTGAAAACTTGAATTTAAAAACAAAAAATATATTTAATTTATAAAAGAGACTTATAGGACATAAAAAGCCTCTTTTAATATTTTGTGCATTTTCATTTATATATATCACATATTATACTATACTAATATTTACAGTTATATAACTAGATTCTTGAAATTATTCCATTTTTACATTAAATAGTATTTTGACAATCTCTAAAATCCATTTTATTTTTAACTTTAATTCCTAGTACTTAGCTGCCTGTCAGCCTAATCATTTGGAGTTAGTTTTCTTCAAACCTTAGATTTCCTTGTGTAAATATGGGCTAGGATCTTACAAAGACCTTCATAGAGGGCACCCACCTTCTCTTCGGCTCATATCTCTCATGTAGATAATTGGCCATCATAAGCATGACGATATTGAGATTCAACAATAGTAAAAACTAGTCTCCATTCAGTAAACTTGTGTTGCAAGGTAGAACAAGGTACTAGATTCAACAATAGTAAAAACTAGTCTCCATTCAGTAAACTTGTGTTGCAAGGTAGAACAAGGTACTACAAAACTTAGCCATCTTGAAAAGCTGACAATGAATTCTGAAATGCATTAATTTTATACTTCCTAACTTATAACAGTGTTCAATCTAGACCATTTTTTAAGAGTACAGAATTGTCTTTTTTAAACTTGTTGAAATGAATCCTATTTAAAACAATGTAAAAATTTTCACATTATTTGTTATTTCTAAATTCATGTACTTGAAATTTTACAAAAGTTATGCACCTTCTTCATTTTGTTTTGAAAAAATACAAGAAAGCACTAAATCATGCTGTAATTTTATTGAACTTTTAAATATATAAGTCATAAAACATTTCTAAATATATTGCTAAAATTTTCACTATAGTTAATCTTGCGGCCAAAAGTGGAGCATAATGTTATACCCTTTTTGGCCACTCCATGGCCATAGCTGGTGCACATAGCAAATTTAAAGTACCAGTTTTGGCCACTCCCCTTTAAGCTGTAAAAATAATTTAAATATGACACGGCAAAAGAGAGAAAGCCTACTTCATAAAGCTTCATAGCAATTTGTTTCAGAATAAAGTTCGATAAATGCCTAATATTGAAAGATCATGAAAACTTGTTACCTAAGCAAAAACCTTAATACATGTGAGCGAACACTATAGTTTCACACATTAATTTTTTTTTTTTTTTGCAAGTCATATTTTATCAAAAAATAAACAAATGGGGTTGTAAATGATAAAAGAGTGTTAGATTAAGGAGTAAAAATGCATATAATTTGTTAAAATCAACTTACAGCCTAAATAGAGGGTAAACCAATCCAATGTGACATTAATTATAAATAGAAGTTTTCATATACGTCCATTAAAAACATTTCAAAATATGCATTAAAGTATTTAATTGCTATAAGGGACGTTAAATACTAATAAAAACATTAAAAGATCTTGATAATTTTACATGTTTTGATTGAATTTACTCAATCATCATCAGAAAAAAGAAACTACAAATAAACATAAAGATGGAAAATGACAATAAACTAATGTTTAATCTCTTAATGTTTAATGTTTAATTAATGTCTTTAATGTTTTTATTAGTATTTAACTTCCTTTATAGCAATCAATCCAATGTGGCCAAAACTGGAGCATCCACCCTATATAAATATAACTGTGCATTTATCTATACCTGTTTGTACATATATATAATATACAATATATAGCATATATAAATTAACTCATTAAATATGGAATTTATTTGTGCACCTTTTAAAGACAATTTTTGACGGTTCAAAACTAATAAAAAAGGAGAATTAATACATAACAAGTACAATTATTAACCAATATAAAATTAAAACATTCTTTAACCTTCCAATTTATTCAGACCATTAAAATCGGTCAATCAAAAAAAAATATTTACTGCTTACTGTAGCAATTCATTGAATAATAAAAAAATTTCATGTTTATTTTGTAACTGTCTGTACTTTAATTTCTTTTGATTAAAAAAATTGTACTGGCTTTGCAGTTTTTTTTTTTTTTTTTTTCATTTTTCATGTGTACAGATTAAGTTACGTTATTTTAAATTTATTATTTTTTAAATATCTCAGTAAAATTTCATTTGGATTTTTTGAACAGAAAATGAATTATAGAACAATAAACATTTACTTACAAGCAGACCAACACGAACCTCACGCTTCCTCCTTCCTGTGAAAATTACCGCGCTTTCGTTTCAGGGGCGGGAAAAGTAGTACACAAAACAAGTGTTGCCAAACTTAAACGCTAATTAGCTAGATTTCTAGATATCAGATCTCGTCAGATCTCAGATATGATCTAAGTTCAGCACTTCAGCATGAACAAAGAACAAATCTTTTTTTTTTTTTTGTTTACTTAATAATAATAATAAATTTTATAAAAGCATTACTTCTAAAAGTAAATAAAAATGTTAAAAACTAACATTTGAAATCTTCAAAAAAAAAAAAAAATAATAATAATAATAATAATAAATACACAAAGGGGGGTGGGCGAAGCAGGTGATCGCCCCGGGCGCGGAAATCTAGTGGGCGCCAAACTTACACTACCAGCGTCATTTTTACCTGTCACAAGAAAAATTTGGGAGAAGAGGGCTTCAAATTCTAATTTTGCCCCGGGCGCAATTTTCTCTTCGCACGCCCCTGAGCATACTAATTACCATTTTTTGATTTAACAACTGCATTTAAAAAATAATGCATAAAAATACTGATTATTTTTAAGTATCAGTTCAGTTAATATTTTTGGTTTTGATACTAGTATATTTTGTTTAAAAAAATAATATGTAAAAATGTATAATACTTTTACGAAAGATATAAGAGTGACCAGAGTGTCACAAGAGTAACAAAATTTTGATTTAATGTACAGAGAAGTAAAATACTTTTCGTTACGAATTAGATGTATGTTACGTGAATGAATCATGGGTATATATAACTGGTTACATCAATTCTTACCTTAATTATATTTTTAATAAAATTATTGGGATAATTTATGAGAATTTCTTCGAATTGTCCCTAAATTTCGGAATGGACGTTCCCATGTATAATTGTTTCAGAATTTTGTCATTTCAAAAATTATTCTCGAATATTATAAATATTGTAAAATTTCATTCTACTAAATCCAGTCATCATGATAGGTAATGATAATAGGTTGCCACGATGATTACGCTTTTTTTTTTTTTTTTTTTTTTTTTTTTTTTTTTTTAAGGAGTCCTATTATTTCCGTATTACTAAATTTAATGTGTTAATATTTAATAATTTAACAAATTTTGCTTTCATTGATATTAGTATAAGATTACAACAGCTATTACATCAAAATCTGATTATTTATAAGACTAGTTATAGCAAGAACGCATCTCATTTCCCATCTTTGAGTACAATTTCTGATTTGTTTTATACTAATTTATGTTAAACAACAAGTGGGATACTCATTTTTGCTAAATCGTGGAAAAGTGGGCCAGGCGTAGAGGAAACATGGATGTGAAGGGGGGGAGGGGAATTATGTGGAATGGTTATGTGAATTAGTCAGTGATAGCACGATGAGAAAGGAGCATTTTGAATGTGGGGTTTAAAAGAACAATTTTTTTTTCAACATATTTCAGTCCTTTAGAAATTTACTTGTATGCACTTTTATTAAACTATCAAATTACAAGTAGAAATTATGTGATTTTTAAATATATAATTTACAGAGTTGATGTAGATTTATATACAAGTTGTTTATAAACCATATAATATTATCTTTCATACAATAGACCGTAAATCTCATTTTCAAACATATCCTTTGACCACTAAAATAAAAAATCTACAGTAAATCAATGAATATTTAAAGATAATCTGAATATATATATCCTTCTATAGTAAAAAAAAACTAGCCTTAAAAGGAATGACTCCTGGAATGATGCTGATGTGGAAGATTTCCGGAACTAACGAATCCGGGTTGTCCACTCCTTCCATGAGTCGAATAGACCAATCAGGTAAGGGCTCCGTCTATGCATCGCCATATGGGTTACCATAAAGAGAGGAAAGGTTACCATCGCCAACAATCGCCAAGTTTGGCGACCAAAACTAGTTGTCAAAAGTGACGCCAACTTGGCAGTAACTGTAATATTTCGCCAAATTTTTAATTTCTTTACAACATCAGTCGTTTGATACATCATTTGAGAGGTTTGCAACTGCTTATTCATTTAAAGGATGTCTTGTGTGTTATCCCCCATTCTGCTCCCCAGGGGGGACACATTTTTAATTTCTGTACAACACCAGTCGTGTTACACAAGATTTGAAAGGTCTGCAACTGCTTATTCATATTATAGATGTCTTGTGTGTCACCCCCACACTCTGCTCTCCCCAGGGGGGGTCACATTTTTAATTTCTTTACAACACCAGTTGTGTGACACATCATTTGAAAGGTCTGCAACTGCTTATTCATATTATGGATGTGTTGTGTTTCATCCCCCACTCTGCCCCCCAAAGGGGCACATTTTTAATTTCTTTACAACACCAATTGTGTGACACATCATTTGAAAGGTCTGCAACTGCTTATTCATATTATGGATATCTTGTGTGTAACCCCCCCCCCTCTGTCCTCAGAGGGGGCGCATTTTGTAATTTCTTTACAACACCAATTGTGTGACACATCATTTGAAAGGTCTGCAACTGTTTATTCATTTTATGGATGTCTTGTGTGTCACCCCCAGTCTGCCCCCCAGGGGGCCACATTTTAAATTTCTTTACAACACCAGTCGTGTGACATCATTTGAGAGGTCTGCAGCTGCTTATTCATATTATGGATGTCCTTTGTGTCGCCTCCCCCTCTGCCCCCCAGGGGGGCACATTTTTAATTTCTTTACAACACCAGTCGTGTGACACATCATTTGAAAGGTCTGCAACTGCTTATTCATACCATAGGATATTGGCGAGCGCAGCAAGCAGGCGTAGCCAATAATTTGGAATCGCGAAGCGATTACGCGGGGGGTTGGCGAGGAGGGGGGCGGAGGCCCCCTAGTATATATATATATATTTTTAACCTAAGAAATGAAAACATGTCTTATGTTTCATATTTTAATTAGAGTTTATGTAAATGCGACGTGCATTTCAATATTGTTGAAATACAATGGTATTTTTTTAGATCAAAATTGGAAAAAATAATTGACCTTAAATGCAACAGTTGTTATTTTAGTAGTAATTTATTATTATTTATTTATAATTTATTATTATTATTAATTATTTAGTAGTAACAGTGTAGGTAATGTTGACTCATTTTAGGACAAATTTTTCACAATTATGCCTATTTATGTAAACAAACAATTAAACATATAATATAGTGGATTTATATATAAATATAAAACATATTAAACTGAAAAAATGAAGATATACATATATATGAGATTACATACCTTTGCATATTGTTCTTCTGTTTAACTTCTATATCTTACACAGTGCCTTAATTCAATACGTTGCCATTATGGTAAAATTTTGCCAAACTTGTTCTCTCCGTTTGTTTTTTGTTTGCTGAGCAAGCTCGGTTGAGGAAAAGGTCGAATAACAGAACTCAGCGTTAGTATTCAGCTTCAAGCGCATAAAGCTAGGTAGATGGTGAATACCATTTGAGTGTTCGACCCAAGTTTCGTGCATAACTCGGGGTCGAAGTGGTTGGCGTATATGAGCGCTAGGAATTTGTTTTAGCCCCTAACCATCATAACGAATCAAATTACCTATCCCTTATGTTGCAATTCTCAGACGTAACATAAATGCACCTCAACATTAATTATAATGCCTTTATATGAGAGTGAGAACATAAGGTACGTAAAATTTGATTAAATGAGGATAAATTAAAGAAAAAAGGATCACCAAGCATTGTGTCGAAACTGCCATTGCTACCGAACTAATGTTTATTAATTAATCTCACTCGATTATGGCTAGGTTCTAAAATATAGGTTTTCCAAAGTTTGTGAGCCATCAGCGTATGTTGACATTCACATACTGAGGTATCCTACGTCTAACAGTGGCGCTACGTCTAACAGTGCCAATCTGCGTGTCCACCGGAAATTGGATCCAGACGACTAGGCCGGGAGGCGGCAGCACAGACAATCTCATCGAGTTCCCGGCTAAAACATGAAAATGGCTTGTCAAGTGATATCTAGATGTAAGACACCTGAAAACTCGATTTCAGCAGTTGACTGCTAGGTTTACTATTGTGTTTTCCTGCTCTCAATCCAATCCTTAATGTTTGCATACCTTTGAGTTCAGGAAAATACATTAGCAAACCTATTACTCAACCGCTAAAATCGGGTAATTAGGTGATTTCCACCAAGATATAACTTGGCCGACCAATTACATTTTAATATGCAATTGGTCGGTTTTAATTTTATCAAAATTATTTCTCAAATTTAAAGTTTTTACTATTTCTAAAATTTCAGCCGTGAACTTGATGAAGTGATAACCTGTACTGCCACCTCCTGGTTTATAGTCATTCGATAAACATTAAAAGTCTCTAGTAGTCACTCGAAAATTCTACGATGATAATATTAAGTCTGTGGAGGCGTTATTTTAAAATTTCTCATTCAAATTTCAATATTTTTACATGATTTTTTTTGCATTGGATAGTAGCTTAGGACGATCAACAACCGAGCTAGTTTTTACTTCTTCAATTTTGGGTTCAGGTTCTTTTTTTTTTTTTTTTTTTTTTTTTTTTTTTTAAATACTTTAACTTTTGGAAGCGGTTGGAACTTGAAACTAGCATAGTATAAAAAAATGTAACCAAAATAGAAAAGGTAAAAACTAGCCCGGTTATAGATTCGTTCTCAGCTATTCTATGCGAAAAAATCATGTAAAAATATTAAAATTTGTTCAAGATATCTAAGAAAACGCCCCATAGACTTAACATTATCATCCGGGTCTTTTTGAGTGACTTTAGGGGCATCTTTAATAGTACATTACTTCGCCAGCTGATGCAATTCGCATTTTGCATCAGGGTTTTTTCACTAGTTATTATAACGTCACGAATGGTAGCTCGAGGCTAACTAAAAAGACAGTCTACTTTGGTGTATTCCGCATATCTTTTTTATAGACCGCTAGAGTGACATCATGCTCCTTTCGTATGCTTTCATTGGTGCATACGCGCATCCGGTGTATCCAGCGGTCTGTAAAAACGATACCCGTAAAGCACCGCGGATGCCTTTCTTTTTCATTGACCATGTCAAGGCCAATGACCTCTGATACCTAGACACCACATCAGTCACCTTTTCTTACGCCGACATCTTTCCCTCCCGTCACGTGACCGAGGACAGATTTAACGAGCCAAACCGGTTTTTCTCCCGCCGAAACTCATATTGTTATGTTTGGCTTGAGTTGACCGCACTTCTACTTTTTTCTTTGTGAAATCTGAAAGTTGCCAATAAAGCGATCACCGCCAAAATACAGTATCTTTTCGCCAAAGATGTTGGATTCGAACCCGTGCCGAGATTACAATGGAATGTGGCGTCTACGTACATTAGAAGTCTGTGGTCGTGGCTGGCCTCTGTCTACGACAGGCGGTTAAAGGTGCAAAATGATGAGTGTGCCGCTTTATGACAATCGCTGTGTGCCATTGATTGCGACCAACCGACATTTGTAGCATCGTGATAATGAATGAGCAAACCCAGTTAATAAGAAAGGGCATGTTTACAAACAAACACTTCTGTCAACCAAACTACCGCTACATTTTTGTCATAGCGATCATTGTAGGAATCATTTTGACGACGTAGTCCATTCATATCATAGTTATTTATACATTGGCAAACTTAGACCAATCAAATTTCTGGAGATCATCCGTACAGTATCAGTCGTTAAAGAACGGACAGGTTTTTCTCTCTGATCCACAGTAATTCGACCACAGTGACATCAGCTTCTCTTTCCGTAGGCAACACTACATACCGGGCCTTGCTCATTCCTTATCATGACGTCACAAAAGGTGGCTACTCACTATCAAAGACATCCAGCGATTGGTACAAAACGATGGGGGCGTCACTTTGAGCCCTGTTTCTACCAATCGCTGATAGCGGCCAGCCAGTTTTTGCGACGTTGTAATAAGGAATGATCAAGCCCGGTATCTAGTGTAGCCCTGCCTTTCCTTATAGAGAAGCCTCGACTTAAGATCTCAGTTCAATAAAGGAGATGGTTTGTCACCTCCCGGTCTAACTAAGGCAGCCTATATTGTTAAAACATTGCGAATTATTACTGGTACAGAATATGCTGGTACAAAATTGCGGCTCTACGAATTGAATTAATCCTTTATGAGTAAATAATGAATTTGCTTATTCATCTGCTTTATGATGTGTATCTTGCAATACTATTTCATAACATTGGGGCCATGTTAGTTCTACATGCTATTATGAATATGAAGTATGATAAATTTCTTTTTCAATTTAAAGGTGAATTTACCAATACAGATATTAATGGAGTGAGAAATTGTTGCCATAAACATCTGGACTTTGGTCTAGACACAAGAATGACGTTGGGGTATAAAGCCAGGTTGCACTTCGCATCATAGATAGATGCACAAAAAAGGCGATTTGGGGAGTTAAAATGAACTGATGATATTAAAAAAAATAATGTAAATAACAGTCTTTTTCAAAATTTTATGATTTGTTGTGTGACAAGAGGTATTCAGCTGTAAGTACACAAAATTTGAACTCTCTGGCATATATAGTTTTTGTGTACGAACTCTGTGACAGGCAGACGGACAGACAGACAGAGGACAGAGACAAATACGGTTCCATCAGATGAACGTAACCCTAAAAAAATGAAAAAAAAAAAAAAAAAAGACGGTGCAGAGATGTGTCTCAACCATTAAAAAAAATTAAAAATTTCAGAATGCAAACAAATATTAGAAAATAACCTCCCTAACATCTTAACTATACTTAAAATGACTCAATTATGATAACTTGTAATGCTGCAACAATGAGCTTAGATACCTAGACACCACACCGGCAACCTTTTCTTAGGCAAACATCCTTGCCCTCCATCACGCGACGGAGGACAGATTTAGCGCGCCAAACCGGTTTTTCTCCCGCCGAAACTCATATTGTTATGTTTGTCTTGAGTCGACCGCACTTCTGCTTTTCTCTTTGTGAAATCTGAAAGATACCAATAAAGCGATCGCCGCCAAAAAAACGGCATCTTTTCGCCAAAGATGTTGGATTAGAAACCATGACGAGAGAACAATGGGATATGGCGTCTACGTATATTAGAAAGTCAATGTGCTGTAACTATAGTAGAGATTAAAATCTCAATAAAATAATATGATAATAAAACAATATAATATAATATAATAATAATAATACAATAATCTATTAATATATAATAATATAATTATAATAATATATTTATAATAAATATTTATATGTAATATTATAATAATATATTATTATATTTTATTATATATTATTATATTATTACTATAAGAATAAAATCTGTCACTTGTTACATTATTACGTTCTTCCTGCACTTTTCGAGACGTTACCGAGTTTCACACATAGCAACAGCAATGTGTTTCTGTGGAAATTTTCATTATCCTATTTATTATCATATAATTTACTATGTTATTATATTATAAACATATTATAATATTATTATAAATATATTATTGTTATATAATAAAATATAATAATATATTATTATAATATTACATATAAATATTTATTATAAATATATTACTAGCAAAAGCCGTGCTTTGTTTGGATTCGCGAAGCATTATTTCATAAGATAGATATTTGAAAGGAACATTACTTTTTTATATTATTTTTGCATCTTTATTAAGCAAAAACGTTATCTCATGTTTTGGCGCATTTAAATTTTAGAAATGTAAATTCAGCCAAATAACTAAGAATTTCCTCGGAATTTTTTATTTATGATATAAGGCTGGTATAAATAAAAATATTTTCGAAGCAGAATTTTACAAAATATTTTTTTTAATTTTTAACTAAAAGTTTTAAAGATGTATTTACATTTTCCAATGGCCAGTAACGGCGTTCGTTCTGGCCAATAAGTGTTCTTTTTCTCGACATTTTTAAATTACTAATACCTTCCAGAAATTATTTATAAACGTAGTTAATATATTTAATTTGGTTAAATTAAATTATTCTTCAATCAATTAAAATATTCTTAAATTATTTTTTAATCTTTCATTTCGAATACCAGACTTAAGAAACTTACCAAATTTAACAAAATATTAATTTTAAATACCAAATATAAGAATTAATTTTACTTGTTTACGATTCTTTTTGTTGCCACTTTACCAAAGTAAATACCTAAATAAATAAATCATAATGTAATTCTTTTAAAATCCGTAAGTATAAACTGCGTAAATAATTTTGGCAGAATAATGAAAATATATTTTATTTAATATATTAATCATGATTCTATCTATAATTACTAACCCCATAGTTTATTTTCCTTCTTAAAATAAAAAGATACGGGTTCAATTTTTTATTTGCAAACGATTTTGGAGGAATAATGAAAATATATTTTATTTAATTAATTAATCATGACTCTATCTATAATTACTAACCCCATGGTTTATTTTCATTCTGAAAATAAAAAGATACGCGTTCAATTTTTTATTTGCAAAAATGTATCCATAATAGAAAAACATGTATAATAAATTAATTATTAAAATAATATTTTTTAAAGGTTATTCTGTAAAAAAAATAACATTCTGCAAATCTACATGTCATAATTTATTCTTATGTTTAATTTCAAGTCAAAATACTGAATAGATTTTTTATAAAGTGTACGACAAAGTGTAACTTGAGTGGCCTAGTAGAGGATTCGCTTCGCTCATCCTAATAAATATATTATTATATTATAATATTATTATAATTATATTATTATATATTAATAGATTATTATATTATTATTTTATTATCATATTATTTATTTATTATCATATTATTTTATTTTCATTATCATTAAATTTTCATTATTATATGGGTAATCTTCATTACTTTTATGTTTGAGAACAAAACTACGGTATTTATTTACAGCGACCCTAGTTTCACCTGTAAATAGCTATAAATATTATATGGTATCTGTCAAAAATAAAAATTTGTATCTATATTTTTGATAACTGTGAATAGTTTATAAGTGTATTATTACAAAGTCTTAATATTAAAAGTAAAAAAAAAAAAAAAAAAAAAAAAAAAAAAAAAAAAAAAAAAAAGATGTTTGTTTGCATGAATAAAATGTAGGCTTAAATATTTCCTCTCTCTCCCTTTTTATTTTCCGTAACATGAAATTAATTTCTTAAAGTGTTTCTATTCTTTTGTCCACTTAAATATCAAATTAGATTTATAATAACGAGTTAAACTTTAATGACAATGCTTCCGACATTATTAAATGAAGAATACAATAACAAAGTGAAATAATAATAAATAATATTAAGTTAAGAAATACATCTTAAAAGAATATCTTGAGAAACTAAAAATATTCTTTCAATTTATTTACGATTCTTATATATATATATTTAAGATAAGTTTATGAACCAAGGTTATATATTTCCGGAGTGCAATGAATCGGGAAACGCTGGCTTTCACTTCCACCAACACCCATCGCTCCCCCTTTGTCGCTTCTACATGCTTGACTTTGTCCTTCAAAATTCCCAACTAATTCTTAGAATCGGAAGAATAATGGGTTCGTCGTCTGACGACACTCTCCAGGCAATCATCACAAGGAAAGAAGGGGCTTTTGGTGTCTTTGATAGTTCTTTGCTGATAACAGAAAATGAAACAGAGATTTTTTTTCCTCTCTCTTTTAAAAAAAAAAAAAATAAATAAATAACAAATAAATTCTTTTCTAAAAGAATTTGGTTTCTGTAATTTTTACAATAAGCTTTTTATTTAAAAATTTACAGGCTAATGAAAGCTGCGGCATCACGAATAAATATTATTGAAAAAATAATAATAATAAGTAATTAAAGCGGAATATATATACATAGATACATTTGCGCACTACAGGGGAAGGAAGAATAATGGGGCTGAAACTCCCCTCTTAGACCCTGACACTAGACTAAACATTTAAAGTTTTAAAATATTATAAAATAACATTATTATTTTCTGAATAGGTCTTTAAAAATCTGAATTTTTAAAAAAGTATTAAATTTGTTTCATAATTTTTTCTTTTCTATAAATTTCCTTATGAATTTTGAAACATAAGCATGTTTTGTATTTACTATTAAAAAAAACTTTAAAAAGCATGTTAAAAAGCATGTTTAAAAAACATGTTATGGAGAGACAAAATAATAGAAATTATAGATAGGCTAGATAAAGAATAGAAATTATAGAAAGGCTACGCTGCAGATATAGTATTTTGCGAAAAACATTGTGGAGAGTTTTGTCTAATTGTATTCATCTATAGAATCATTAGAAAACAATATATTTTTAAAAAAATGCATTTATAAAAGTTTCTTTTAGCTGGAACTGTATTTTCAGGCACGTTTCCAAGTGTACTTATAGGGCATGAATAATTTTCTCAAACTGGAATATCGGTATTTTATGCAGTAATAACTTCTCAATTAAACTTTTTTATGCATGATCGAATTTATACATCTTAATGTATAAATTTTTAATGTAATCCTCTTAATGTAATTGGTGTACACACACACACACATACACACACACACACAAAAAAAAAAAAAAAAAAAAAAAAAAAAAAGTTTACCCTTAACAGTTTGAAAATTTCGGATACATTTACAGACTCATTTTTAAAAAGGAAAACATGGAACTTGCTGAAGATTGGATTTTTGAAGAGATGTATAAATTTAGTCGTGAGTTTTCATTTTTAGCTTATTTATTAACAACTACTTCCTCAGTATGAGCATTTTTTCTTCATTTACAGCTGTCAGCTTCGGAAAATTTGGTTCAAAACGCTAATTTTGACAGCGGTTTTTGCAATATATTATCTTTTTATCAATATATATATATATATATATATATATATATATATATATATATATATATATATATATATATATATATATTATACGCACCATATTGTTTCTGAATAAGAAAATCTGTCAATTTGATGCGTTTCAGAACAAAAATTCATTTTAAAAAGAATCTGAAAACAAGAAGTTTGGATTCGAATACACCCTTGCCCTAAGAAATAAAAAATTACTTTTAATACTAACATTCATGCTGTTATTGCATCATGTTTACCTGTAAATGATCTTTGTTGAACATGAAAATGTTTAATTAAGAGTCTACTTCAGTAAATGAAAAGTCCCGTTCGCTAATGCCAATCCTATGGAAGAAATTTATAAAGATATCTCGGTTGCATTTCAATATTTTTAAATGATTTTTTTTTTCTCTCATTGAATAGTTGAGATTGATCTGAATGCAGCCCGTTTTTTCCGTTTTCGATTTTGGGTGCAGATATTTATTTTATTTATTATTCATTTATTTTTGAGGGTGCTTTCGCTTTCCAAACCAGTTCCGAAAATGAAAGCGTTCTCAAAAAATACCTGTAAACAAAATCAAAAAAGTAAAAAAAAAAAAAAAAAACATTTAAAAACATTAAAATGTAACCGAGCTAGCTTCATAAATTTCTTCCATTTGGATTAGTTTTAGCGAATGGATCTTTTTATCTTTTTACTTGAATGAAGTAGCCTCTTAAGCATTTTATGCGATCGCATTTTAAAAACAGAAAATCCCGATTGAAAATACAGATTAATTAAAAAAAGTTTATTTTGAGGTTTCAGAAACTCCGTGCAAACAAAAGAAACTTTGTTTTTTTAAAAGCTTCTTTAATTTTCGAAAATATACTATTGATTTCTAAGATTTCTAAAAATAAAAAAAATATTTTTCGAATTCGTATGGAAATAAATTAAATAAAGCTGTGAGAGTTTGTTGCATTTTTTCAATTGTGGTTATATTATATTCCCCTAGACCAGGGCTGTCCAACGCGGCGCCCGCGGACGCCATGGCGTCCTTTGAAGGCTTTTTTGGCGCCCTTTTGAAGGAAAAAAATTATGTTATAAAGACTTCTTTGTTTAAAATTATTTATGTTTGCACCAGAGATACTTTCAAAACCTGTGAAAAGACATTAAAATTCAGAAACATACTTTGAAAATGTAATCATGCATATTTTCACGATTTGCAGTTTTTTGTATAAAGTGTAATTATGATTATTAAGTTTTATTAGAATTAGAAATACCTCTTTTTAATACTCAAGGAATACCAGAAAAAGAAACGTTTTTTGCCTCCCCTCGTTCCAATCCTCTGAAGGTGTTCATGAATGTTCAGTTTTTTCTTTCTTCTATTGTCTCATTATTGGGCCACCGGCTGTTTTATACAAATAATAAATGGGGCTTAATTTTTCCTCTTGATTTTTTAAATTTTAAGTTCTTTTTTTTCAATTTGATTAGAAAAATTCATAATTTTCATTTATGAAAGCACTTTTAGACTATCTCTATGAAATTAAAAATATGGGTTTGTTACTATCATGTCTGTATTTGTTTTTTTACATCTTATAAAACTAAATTCAGACCTTCAAAATAAGTCAAATCTTGTTTTAATACCTTAAAAGAAACCTAGCAATATCTCTCATTTCCATATTTATTTATTCTCTTGTTGTTCTTATTATATTCGCGATTAAAATTTCTGGCAACTTACCTTACAAACATTTTTAGATAGGTCTCTCATAGAAAATGCATAATTTGAAATTTTGCACATAGCTCCAGAATTATAAGGGTCTTTTCTCTTTTGCCTATTGCTGTAGAATTCATTTACATTATGTTGAGATATGTGTATATACTAAAACTGTGCGATAATAATGCTGTATAATTTCAGTCAGGCTATTAATGGCGCCCTTCGTTTAATGCCAATACCTGAGGTGCGCCCCTGCTCACTAAAAGGTTGGACAGCCCTGCCCTAGACAAAGAAACATTTAATTTTGCGTATGTTCTTTACGCCCTCAAAAATGGAATGTTCGGCAACCTGAAATTTATACAAATTCTTTAGTCAAAAGAAAGAAAATTCTTCAAATAACTTTGCCCAACTAATTGCATTAAACTTTCTTATATTAAAAAATTATGTTATTTTATTGGAAATTATACATTTCAATAGAATGTGTTATTAACATTGTTTGAAATGGAGCATATTTTGGTGCTCATTCCTTTTAATCCCATTATAGTTTCACGATTTCTTTATTCAAAATTTTGAAAATGCCCTTTTCTATGAAAAAATAGCATATTTATAATGAATTAAAATTTGTGAAAATTCAATTATTTACAGTCCCACCAGTAGCCGAGAGGTTCTGCTATCGAAACTCGTAGACGGCAGGCGTTGGGTTCGACTCCAATCGCGGCCGTCGGCCTAATCGTTTGGTCTTTTCTGTAGTTTTCTTTGAATTGGATTTATTGTGTAAATACGGGTTAGTTACACTTAGAAAGACCCCAACGGAGATAACCCCCTCCTTAAAGCCTACATCCCTCGTGTTGATAATTTGCCGTCCTAAACACAACCAACCATTAATTGTTCACATTCAATTATAAAATTACTTTTCAGTGTTAAGAATTCAACTGTAAAAATTTATTCTTATTATGTGAAATCATTTACGCATACAATACTTAAGCATTTTAAATGAAATGTTTTATGATTTCTTTTTCTTTTTTTGGTAAAGTGGCAGCAAAATAATTGTGAAAAAAAAAAATAGCTGTTAAATCAGTCATATAAAATGTTATTCCAATTTGAAGTTTGAAAACTGAACCAAATGAGACATATTTACTATTAAGAAGTAATTACTATTAGTATTATTTTTAATACATTAGCCGTTTAAAATCAATTTATGGAATTCGGCTGAGTTTACATTTTTGAAATTAAAGTTCACCAAAACACAAAATAACGTTCTTGCTTATTAAAGAGGAAAAAATAATGTAAAATAATTTTGTTGCTTTAAATATTTATCTTATGAAATATTGCTTTGCGAATCCAAACAAAGCATGGCTTTCGCTATTTTATCTGTTGTTAATTTCTTAAATTATTTCAACACTTCTGTCTATTTAAACATTAAATCAAATTTATAGTTTCTCAGTTAAATTGTAGTACATTCGACTCGATTAAATGGAACTTTAAATATTTAGTTTATTTTCATATGCGGATTAATTGAAATAACATTTTTTTTTTTTTTAGCACGGCCGGACTTCTGGTCTGGCCGATCTTGAGTGCAAGTGATCTTGAAAAGAGAAAATATTTTCCAGTCCTGGATTCCAAGAAAAAAACTGAACAATGTACCATGCACGTGCATCCCTTACTTCCGCTAAAATTTAAGGTCAAACAGACCTGACCACTTTGAAGTTCAACTGAATTGATGAACTCCCTTCTTCTCTCCCCACTTGCGGTTTACTGACTTCTTTAGGAAACGGGGTAGATACAATGGTCAGGGAGATCACTATCTTAACCTTAGAAAAGATTCCTGACCTACACTTGGATTGAAGTTGAATCACAAAAGTCATTAACATTAAACGCGTCGTGTGGGGACATAAAACGCGCCGCCTAAACGAATTGAAAGTACTGCAGTCTGAATGCAGCCTTAAAAAGTGAGATTTGTCCTTCGTTCTCTTTCGTGATAACGATAAGAAAACTGAAATTTTTAGTAAATAAGCAGAATATTGCAATTTGCAGTTGACAATTAAAAAAAAAAAAAAATAGATAAAAATAAATTCCTTAACAAAATAATTTGTTTTCTGTAATTAATATTTATAAATTAATTTTTTAAGAAGCCTGAATAGTTGGGTAAACGGAAAAAGTACAGTCGGCTCTCGCTAATTCGAACTTGTCGGGACCACAAGAAATGTTCGAATTATGGAAAATATGAAATAAAAACATGCTTAATATGGTTACATTAGAAACGAATTAATGTTAAAGTGTTTTTTTTAATTTATTTCGTCTGTCATCATAAGAATATGACTTAATATTAAATTAGAATGTATAAATACATAACTAATTAAAAGATTAGAAACAAGCACAATGGAAGAAAAATTTAAAGCTTTAGTGATAGAGAGATGGGGCACTAAGAAAGTGGCTATCAGATGTATTGTATTATATGTATACTTGTTCGGAACGATTTTAACAAAAATCAAAGAAAATTATTCAGATGATCTGAAATTCGCGATAAAGAGGAAAATGAAAAATTGGAATTTTCGTTACCACGAATTAAACGAAGTCAGGAGAAAATGAGTTCGAATTAATGAAAAATTTTAACTTTATTCTACCATTGAAAATTTCGGGACTTCAAAATTAGTTCGAATTAAGCGAAGATTCAAATTATCCGATTTCGAAATAACGAGAGTCGACTGTATCTGGAAAAAAGTTACCTTAAAAAAGTAACAGAAAATACAAGAGCGGAAGAAACGTGGTACAGAAAAAAAAGTGACTATAAAAAAAAAGGAGACAAGGAAAAAAATGACCGAAAAAAAGGTGACAACGAATTGATAAATATTAAACTTGTCGATAAATAAGTGCTAAAAATTAAAGTAGTAACGAAGAATGTATTTTTTATGTTCTTATCATTGGAATTAGTATCTTTAGATATTAATGAATATTAATATTTCCCGCTATTATAGATATTAATAAATAATGAGAATGTCAAAAAACAAAATGTTATTATTGATGTCATTAGTGCATTAAAATAGATATTTCTTTTTAATTATTAACCCTTAGGTGATATTAAATATTAAACTTACTTTCATTAACCCCTTCGCGACGAAGCATTTTTCTATGATTTGTCACCGATTTTTAAAGACATAAATTTGTTCCTTATTAAATCGAGAAAATGTTCGGACTAATTAAGGCAAATTTTACAGAAAAATGTAACTAGCGAGGATAAAAAAGGATTCTTAAGTCTTTTTGCCGCACATATACGTGCCGCCCGACCCTAAGGGGTTGACAAGAATTGATTTAAAACATGATTATATATTTTATTAACTGATAGCGAATTAATAACAATAATTGTATAAATAAATAAAATTGAACATTAAAAATTAGTGTCATTAGTGGCAAGAATTGATTTAAAAAGTGATAATATTTTACTAGCTGATAGTAAATCAATAAATATAACTGCATACCTAATTGAAATTAAATATTAAAATATTATACTCATTAACTAATATTTATTTATTAAAAAATGATAATATTTTACTAATCCATATTGAACTAGTAAAAATAAATGTATAAATTAATAAAATTAAAAATTATACCCATCTACAAATCTGTATTTAAAAAAATGATATTTTATTAATTCATAATAAATAACAAATAAATAAATTTATAAATAAACAATAACAAATAAATAAATAAGTGACGCTGACAATAAAATTTTCGTGAGACGGAAGTCTTTAATCGTTAATATTAAGAGAGCAGTTGAAAATCGAAAAAAAATATGAAAATCGGTGGCAATATTGAGAAATGTTCGTTAAACACGCTGCTATGGGAAGTTTTTAATTCAAATGATTATTTTAAGAGATATTTAATGATAAAATTGATCAAAATAATTTCATTAAAAAATTTATAGCAGCAAAAACTGTACTTAGGAATTTAAAAAACTAGATCATTTTACGCATTAGAAGTTCCCATTGTACAGATTGCATTTATTATTTTTTAATTTGATTCATTTTTTGAGGATTTATTTCCATTTTCAATTTAAATGTTCAACTTTTTGAGAGACATTTTTCACATTCTCTAAAAAAGGTTATTTTAAATTATTGCCAAAGAATCAAAGACTAATATTTCTTTCAAATTGAAAAAATATATATATTTACTCGCAACTTTCACAAACAGAAAAAAACACCAATATTTGTGCAATACTTAATTTGTGCGGTTTCGTTGGAATTATTTCCAATGTAACGCCAATATTTGTACAATATTGGAAATTCATTGAAAATATTGTCAATCTAATACCAATAATTGTACAACATTAGATATTTGGAAATATTTCCAATATAACGCCAATATTTGGCTTTCGTTGGAAGTATTTCCAGCCTAACGTCAAATTTTTTTTATAATATTGGGGATTCATTGGAGATATATTTCCAATGTAATGCTATTATTTGTACAATATTGGGGTTTTACTGAATATATTTCCAATGTAACGCCAATATTTGTACAACATTGGAGTTTCATTAGAATTATTTCCAATGAAACACCAATATTTGTGCAATATTGGGCTTTCGTTGGAAATATTTCCAGTGCAACGTCAACTTTTTACAATATTAGGGATTCATTGGATATATTTCCAATATAATACCAATATTTGTACAATATTGGGGTTTCACTGGAAATATTTCCAATGTAACGCCAATATTTGTAAAATACTGCAGTTAAATTGGAAATATTTCCAATGTAATGTCAACATTTGTACAACATTGGGAATACATTGGAAATATTTCCAAAGGAAAGCCAACATTTGTACAATATTGGGTTTTCATTGGAAATATTTCTAATGGAACGCCAGCATTTGTACAATAGTGGGAATTCATAGGAAATATTTCCAATATAACACCAGCATTTGTACAATATTGGGTATACACTGGAAATATCTCCAATGTAACGCCAAGATTTGTAAAATATTGGAGATTCATTAGACATAATTCTAATGTAATGCCAACATTTGCACAATATTAGAGTTTCATTGGAAATATTTCCAATGTAAAAACAATATTTGTACAACATTGGTGTTTTGTTGGAAAAATTTCCAATTAAAGGCCAAAATTTATACAATATTGAGGATTCATTGGAAATGTTTCCAATGTAACGCCAATATTTGTACAATATTGGAAATTCATTGGAAATGCTTCCAATATAACGCCAACATTTGTACCATATTGGGGTTTTATTGGAAATATATCCAATTTAACGCCAATATTCCTACAATATTGGGGTTTCATAGGAAATATTTCCAATGTGATGCCAACATTTGTAAAACAATGGGCTTTCATTGGTAATATTTCTCATGTAAAGCCAACATTTGTGCAATATTGGGGATTCATTGAAAATGTTTTCAATGTAAAGCCAACATTTGTACAATATTGGGGATTCATTGGAAATGTTTCCAATGTAACGCCAACATTTGTGCAAAATTGGGGATTCATTGGAAATTTTTCCAATGCAACGCCAACATTTGTATAACATTGGGGATTCATTGGAAATGTTTTCAATGTATCGCCAACATTTGCACAATATTGGGATTCATGGGAAATATTTCCAATGTAATGCCAACATTTGTAAAACATTGGATTTTCAATAGTAATATTTCTCATGTAAAGCCAACATTTGTGCAATATTGGGGATTAATTGGAAATATTTCCAATGTAAAGGCAATATTTGCACAATATTGGGGTTTCATTGGAAATATTTCCAATGAAACGCAATATTTGTACAATATTGGGAATTCATTGGAAATATTTCTAATGTAACGCCAACATTTGTACAATATTGGGTTTTTATTGGAAATATTTCCAATTTAACGCCAGTATTTGTACAATTTTGGGGTTTCAATGGAAATATTTCCAATTTAACGCCAACATTTGTACAATATTGGGGATTCATAGGAAATACTTCCAATGTTACGCAAATATTCGTATACTATATGGGTTTAAATAAAAATATTTCCAATGTAACGCCAACATTTGTACAATATTGAAGATTCATTGGAAATATTTCCAATATAACGCCAATATTTGTACAATATTGGAAATTCATTGGAATATTTCCAATGTAACGCCAACATTTGTATAATATTGAAGATTCATTGGAAATATTTCCAATATAACGCCAATATTCGTACAATATTGAGGTTTCATTGGAAATATTTCCAATGTAATGCTAACATTTGTAAAACATTGGGTTTTCAATGGTAATATTTCAAATGTAACGCCAACATTTGTGCAATATTGGGGATTGATTGGAAATATTTCCAATGTAAAGCAGATATTTGTACAATATTGGGGTATCATTGGAATTAGTTCCAATGTAAATCCAATATTTGTACAATATTGGTAATTCATTGGAAATATTTCCAATGTAACGCCAACATTTGTACAATATTGGGTTTTTATTGGAAATATTTCCAATGTAACGCCAAAATTTGTACAATATTTGGGTTTCAATGGAAATATTTCCAATGTAACGCCAACATTTGTATAATATTGGGGATTGATAGGAAATATTTCCAATGTAACGCCAATATTCGTTTAATATTGGGGTTTCAATGGAAATATTTCCAATGTATCGCCAAGATTTGCACAATATCGAAGATTCATTGGAAATATTTCCAATATAACGTCAATATTTGTACAATATTGGGAATTCGTTGGAAATATTTCCAATGTAAAGCCAACATTTGTACAATATTGGGATTTCATTGGAAATATTTTCAATGAAACGCCAATGTTTGTACAATATTGGGGTTTCATTGGAAATGTTTACAATGAAACGCAAATATTACTACAATATTGGGGTTTCATTGGAAATATTTCCGATGAAACCCCAATATTGTAAATATGTTGGATTTACATTGGAAATATTGCCAATGTAACGCCAGCATTTGTACAATATTGGGAATTCATTAGAAATATTTCCAATGCAAAGCCAACATTTTTACAATATTGGGATTTCATTGGAAATATTTCCAATGTAACGCCAACATTTGTTCAATATTGGGGTTTCATTGGAAATATTTCCAATGTAACGCCAACATTTGTACAATATTGGGATTTCATTGGAAATATTTCCAATGTAATGCCAACGTTTGTACAATATTGGGGTTTCATTGGAAATATTTCCAATGAAACGCCAATATTTGTACAATATTGGGGTTTCATTGGAAATATTTCCGATGAAACCCCAATATTGTTGATATGTTGGATTTACATTGGAAATATTTCCAATGTAACGCCAGCATTTGTACAATATTGGGAATTCATTGGAAATATTTCCAATGTAAAGCCAACATTTGTACAATATTGGGATTTCGTTGGAAATATTTCCAATGTAACGCCAACATTTGTACAATATTTGGGTTTCATTGGAAATATTTCCAATGTAACGCCAATATTTGTACAATATTGGGAATTCATTGGAAATATTTTCCAATGAATTGCCAATATTTAGCCAATATTGGCGTTTTATTGGAAATATTTCCAAGAAAACCAATATTGGCGCAACGTTGGGCCAATATTGGTTTGCTTATAGGGATATATATATATATATATATATATATATTCATATTTTAACGCATTTTGTAGATTTTTACTACGGATATTACACTTATTCAATCTTTTTTTTTAATATGCTACTGTAATTTTATTTAATGATTTTAATTAAATTCACTTTGAATAAGTATGACTATATCTACTGAGAAATCCCATTTAAAAACTCTCATCATTCATGTATAAAAAGCACAAATCCGACATCTAATCTGATGTACAAGATTTAAATTATGTTAATGTCTTGTAGAGAATTCTCGAATAAGCGGAAAGAAAGTAATAACAACATTTAAATTTCTACTCATAACGGCTATATAACGACGGTTGAAAAGGTTTTGGATTATTTTTACGGTTTTTAATGTATTTTAAAATATTTTAATGTATTTGAAATAAATTTGTATCGTATATATACACTTGAAAGTAAATTCAGTACATTTATTTGTGACTTTTTGCATCGATTTTAATTATTTAACTCAAAGTTAATTTAGCAATCGACTTTTAACTTTCATTTAACTCTCATCATGTTTTTTTTCTTTGTTTTTAGTTCATCTCATTTTAACGGGAAAGCTTTAAGACCACATTAATTAACTTGGATTAGCTTTCTAATTCAATTCTTGTTTATCTCAGCCTATCTTAAAGTATACAAGTAAATATTTCAAGCGGTAACAATTGCTTTCAACTCGCCAATTTTCCTGCAACTAACACTTTTTCATTTTTTAAGCATTTCATTGGCTTTTCAAAAAATTCCCTGCTCTCGTCAGTTTCCTAATCTGGATTGGCTGTTACTTTTGATACGTTTTATTTACAAGTGTCAAAATCGCTTCGATACAAGATAGTTACTTGCTTTCAAAGTGATTTTATTGAAGCCATACGTTAACATGCTCTCGAGTCAGAGGCAACTTTGATGCCTCTTTTAAAGGGACTTCGTGCTTTTAAACCCCATAAAACAGGCTAATAATTGTCTTCACATGATCGATGTCATGGAATCTATGTTATTACCAAAGAATCTGTTGAAGACGTTTCATATTTAATTTTTACTGTTATTTCTAAAAACTTTTAATATTATAACTATACCATATGTTATTTTGTCTATTAAAAAGAAGCATAAACTCTTATTGATTCGAAAATTCTCAGAAAAGGAAAAAATACATGAGCTATTTCATAAGAGTCATTAAAATTTCAATGCATTTTATGTAACGTTTAAAAAATATTTCAAGCAAACGGAAATATTTTTCATTGTAAATATAATCTTCTAAATTATTGCTGTTAAAAAACTTGCATGACATTTAATAAAATCACGAATGAATAATAAAAGAGAAATGCAAAAGATAAATTTAAACTATTCTGAACTTCTTTTTATGTTACTTTTTCAAGGTAAATACAGTACTTCAGGAGAATAATTTAGCACTAGAAATAAAAATGGGGACATGCAAGATTAAAATGACAAATAAAATTGCAAATCGTATTCATTTTATTTCAAACTGACATTCGACAAAATTACTTTTCTATCGTAGCATAGAAATGAACTAAGATGTTTAAATATATTCTAAATTATTTAAGTAAATATAAGTTTAAGCAAAAAATCTTTTAAACTGGAGAAAATAAGTAAAAATAATTACAAAATACTGTGTTATCCACTAGTTTTTTTATTATTGTTTTTTTCAACAATACAAGATGTTTTATTTGTGAAATTACAGAACGTTCGTGCCAGATTAATACGTATATATATATTTGCATTTATACTTTATTTTGAATTTGTATTTTTAATCTATGGGATACGTTTTATTTTAATAAGTTTAGTGTGCCAATAAATTTATTTTTATTTACTCACGTTATGTCAATTCTTTAGACAATGACAGAAACATGCTGTTGCATAATAACATTTTAGAGTCTAACTATGTTCTTTTATACATAGAAGGGCATACAAGACGTTGCAGGTAGAAAAGTACTTGAAGATTCTTATTTCTTAATTTTTTTCATAATGAATGCTTTCATATACATATATAAATAGATACATTAGAGTTGCAATGGCTAATGATACGAAAATGCTCAGTAAATCCACAAATTTAGGAGAAAATATTTTGGAGATAATTTTACATTATTATTAAGTTTTTTAACGTCCAGACGTGGAATGATCATATCATATCAGAAAAAAATTATGTTGACCTCTTGCACTTGTAATCTTTTTCCTGGTTTCAAAAGGTAAGTTTTCTCTTTTTTATATATACTCGGAAGAAAAACTCGTTTGGTATTGATATCTAGAATGCACAGGCACTAAGCCATAATTCTTAAATTTACACTCATGTTCATAAATTAAGAATAATGCTAGTTCCAGTAAAAAAAAAATACGGAAACAAAACAAACGAGACTTATTCGTCAATCCCGTTTATTAAACAAAAGAAAAAGAACAAAAACGGTCGTATATGTATAACATTCGTAAAATCTACAATTGTTGGTCCCTTGAGCTATTAGAAAAAGTACCCACCTTAATAAACGTAACATTATATGCTTGGTATGATGGTTAATCAATTTTATGTCTCCCAGACGATGAAATACAGTCCGAACAACGCCTAGGCATGCTGAGTAACAAATTATCAAGCTGATCTCTGTGAAGACTATTCCACTCAGCAAGCATTGCTCTCCGAAGTTCCAAGACACATGTAGGAGGTGGTTTACGGGCTGCAATCCGTTGATCCAAGCATATCCTATTCGTGCTCTGTTGGATTCAAGTCAGGCAAAAATGCTGGTCAATCCATACTGTTGATATCCTCAACTTAAACATGATGAAGCCAAGTCAACGAAGATTACGATTTTAGTTTTCTATGCTATATTCGCGTCTAACTCGGGGTTGAAGTAGTTCCTGAATACAACCATCAATTGCACTGCGAACTGAAGTTAAACTAAAATTACAAGTTAAACTTTGAAATGGATAAAAGTTTACAAGCTACCAGACGGCTCAAATAATTTTGGGTAAAATCAAGCATACTTATATTTGATGTGCAAAATGTATAAATAACTCAGGATACGAATTTAGAATTATCTTAATTACATGAATTATATATTATATTACATATTAAATGAATTCGAAATAGCTTTTAGATTTTACTGAAGATTAAACTACTATCCTTTTAATTAAGGGGGGGGGCAGCAAAAAAGAATACCAACAGTACAAAAAATATAATTTAATTTTATGAATAAGCATAAAGTGTGATTATATCTCTATTATAATGCCTCGTTATGAAGTCTTCCTAGTGTCGCTTTAAGAATGAAATCTAACACTATTACTGAAAATTAGAAGTAAAATTGTGAAAAAGAGCAGTGTGTGCTATGGCTGAAAGAAATTACGATTTAATCAAAACCTAGAGTTATACAATGAAGCATTCTTATATTTGATGTACAAATTTTAAAAGAAAATTCGGAAAACGAAATTAAAATTTACTAATTAAATGAATAAAATTTTACGTTACATGTAACAAAATATTTGTTACATTTGTTACAAGTGTCGAGATTAAATTTTTTAAACTTCTTATAATTGTTCACTTGCTGCTGAAACGGGGAGAGTGAGAGAGGTGGTCAGAGTATCTTATAAATATATATATATATATTAATTTATTACTTAAAAATACTGTTACAGCAATGCAATGACATCGTGTTATTTAAGGAATGGGATTACTAAAATAAAAAGTGTAGCTCTGAATAATATGTAAGCCTCCTATCCCTTTCTTAACGTCTTCTTTAAAATTCACGCATTTATAATTTTTTCAACACAATAATTAGTGTAATTTCAGGAGTAATCTACATTTACACATTTTTATGAGTTTATGCACTGATAACAAACTTACAAACTTAATGCCATAAACTAAACACACATTAAAATAGGTATTTTTATGACAATTTGGTGACTTTAGAAATTTACACTCTTACCTATGTGTATATCATTATGTGTAAATTACAATAACGTACCAATTTGTGTAAATTCAGACATTTTTCAGCATTTACACATTTATTTATGTTTTTCAAGTGATAACAAAATACACACTTAGTTTGTTAAACTAAAATGCACATAAAAACAGGTAAAACTTTGCAAAAAGTGGGTAATTTTCATGTCTGGTGTGTAATTTTAGGAATTTACACACATATATATGTAAATTTGTCTAATTTACACTTTTACTTTTTAGAGTGCACCCCTAAACAAACGTACAAGTTGTTCCATAATTATGTCCCGATAAATTTGGTCTGCCATTTTTCCGGTTTGAATATGTAGATCTGTTCTGGAGCCCAGTACAATTCCATCCTAAACGAGCAATCCTGCACCACCGTAATGATGTCGTTCAAGGATGTTGCCTTGGTGGTAACGGGTGCCTTACGTTCTTGATATGCAATTCCGGCGTGAATCAGACTGCAAGCTAAACCTGGATACGTCGTATAACATTACACAAGCCCACTGTGACGATCCGCATTGCATGTTCTCTACTCCAGGCTAACCGCAGACGACAGTGAGTTGCCGTGAGCGGAACACATCTGACAGGTTTGCGAGCATGGTCGTCCAAACATCTGTACACGGTTCCAAACGTCTGTACACGGTTTGTCTTGAAACAGTCGTACCCATAGCTGAAGATAGCTGACGAGTCAAATCTGATGCTGTGCTCCGTCTGTTTCTTTTGGCAGTTACTGCCAAATAACGGTCTTCATTCATGGTTGTAACTCGGGGACAACCTGTATTGTAACGTCTACTGACATTACCATCATCTTGGAATCATTGCTAAAGTCTAGGGATTACACTTTGGGCAATTCCAAGTTCTTCCGATACTTCTATCTGAATACGCCCACTTCCAGACGCCGAAAATTCTACCGCGTAAAATATCATCCACGCGTGTCCTCTGTGTCATAACTGTTCGGTTTCGGCATTGAGACACTTAGAAATTACATGTTAACATTTTTACTTCTTTGCAACCGTTCTTTATATACTCCTTTCTAGCACTTTCGTCATTGTGATGTACTATCGGCGCCATCTGGTGGCTTTCTAAAACTTGCATATTAGTCTTGAAGATATATGTGATGATTCTGCAATTACTTTAGAGTTTGATTTCCATGAAATTCTGAATTATCCTTAATTTATGGACATCAGTGTAGTACCATAACTGGAACACGCTGACGAGTGGTCAGCAAAAAACACATTCAAAAAAGTTGTTAAATACCAGTATTTTGATTAAGAGAAATTTACCTTCTTTAATCAATTTATATTTTTTTGAAATATTTACTATAAGAAAATACTGGTAGTTTCCTCTTTCTTTTTACTCTTATTTTTCACTGACCACTCGCTATCCTGTGGAAGTAATGCCGAAATTTAAGTTATGATAAGTATTTTAAGACTCAAAACCTCTGTGATTATACCAGAAAAGAATTATGTTGGCCTCCTGCAACTCTAGCATTTTCACGGTTTCAATAGGTAAATGCTCTAATTTTTAGATAGACCCCTAAAGGAAAATTGCTCTGGGATTGATTTTCAGAATGCATATTCGCTAGTGAAGGATCAGAACTGGAAATGCATGCAATAATTAGTTGAAGGTGTTGCCTTCAACAGAACTTTCTATGTAGCTCATATCATATTAAATGAAAATATTTTAAAATGAAAATAATTTATAGTGTTAATAGACATGGAAATTCTATCATACTGAAGAGGATATTAGTTTAACCTTCCTACCCTCTTCAAATTTTACTCAATCTTGATAAAAACATTTCACACCAGAATTGTTATTTAGAACATTTTAATATATTTAATTGACTTATTTCTCTGAATTAGTTATTTAACTTTCTTTATGAAAAAAGTTCTGGTTCGAATGGTATAAAACAAATTATAGTTATGGGTCGATTAGACCCATTCAGGGTAGGAAGGTTAAATAATATCTTAATAATTTTGTTTTATTGCTCATTACACATCAAAATACCTTCCTATTTTTTAGAAAATTGAAATATTATGAGAGAATAATACGATTTTTGCTTTTCTGCTGCTTTTTTTTTTTTCAAAAGTTATATACAATATAAAAATCTAATTATTATAAATTATTAATATATTCAAGTATAAAAAAATTAAGGACAATTTATTTTTCTTACGTTTTACAAAATATGTATATTGAACTATAAAAAAGAAAAGACATTATATCTGATAAAATATTTGCACAAACAAAATATGAACTGAAGCAATCATGTTAAACAAACTTTAACTATTAATAAATTTCAATCACACCAAACTTTTATCCTCATTTTTACTCGCACTAGTTTTAAAATATTGTCTAAAAATGCAGAAAATAAACAAAACAGGTATCCTATTTAGTTTATTCTACAAAGTTAATTACGGAGTTAATTAAAATACATAGATAGTGATATGAATTCAGTTAACGGAAAATAAAAATTGCATGTTTTTCTTAATATTGCTCTAAATGGCTATATAAAGTAGGCTAGGGTAAAATAACAAACGTTAATTTATTATTTAAAGTTTGTGTAAAGATAACTTTTATAAAAACAATAAAAATATCAACATTGTAAGCTCTAATTCTTTTATACCTTTTTTGTTTGACTTATCTTTTTTATGTACGCAAAGAAAGGAACTTTGTGATCCATTTTTTCTTAATTTTCTGATATTGTAGGTGTGTTTTAGCAGACAATAAAGCATTTTAATCTTTCTAATGTGTAGTATTGTTAATACAAAAATTAATTTTACAGTATTTTTCCGTTATGTGGGTTTTCTGTCATATAGACATTTTTTTAATAAATAATGTGATTGCAATTGTATACGATTAATAGCAATAGAATTATTTATGCGTGAAAGCGCGGTCACTGTGATATACGAACTGGCTATAAAACTCCAACAATATCCTTTATACATCTCCTTTGATGACGATCGTTGTCCTTTTTTGTTCTTATTTCTGAATTTTACTAAGAATTAAGAATATTAAACATATTTTTTTCGACCTGTTTGAGATTTTTGTTTGTTCTATTTTATGTAGTCACTACCGAGCCAGGAAACTGTTTCCGACCATGCTTTTCTTTGTGATTTTTCATCGGCTAGGAGGCATATTTCAGACATGTATATTGTGGAAAAGATTACAGCTTCAAAGCTAATCAGCGATCGTTATCGATGTCAATAAACTTATCGATTTTCTCTGCCTTCTTTCAAATAAAAGTGTTGATTTATTTTTGTTAAACAATTTTTAAATTAGAAAAAAAAGGCAAAACGGATATTATTCTTAAAGATATTAATATTTGTACACTATTTCCTTTACTACTAATAAACTATTATTCCAAACAAGCTCAGGATTTAATGTTTTAAACACATTAGGTTCTTTTTATTTCAAAAAGCAAAAGCATTTTTTTCCGTAGTAAAGATTAGGATTTTGTTATTATTGTTTTAAACTCGCTCAAATATTTGTAAAATGTATTAAGAAAGTTAACAGAATATTATAAAATTCAAGCAAGAGATGTATAATAACATAATTAAGGGAGTGTGAAAAGCATCCTCATCAATGTTTATGAAACATGGGTAAGATTTTCTTTCAAAAATAGACAACAGGTTTGGGTGCATCTAGCTATTCATCTGTGAGCTAACAATCACATATTTCTTAGAAAAATGCTATACAAAGCATAAAGAATGCACAGTGAAAAGCAAAGCTAAAGCATACAAAAATATATAATGCATAGGAAAAAGTAAAAGAAATGCACTGATTTCACACTTTATGATGTGATGTTGTGCTGGTCAGCAAAATTAGCTTGATGAAATGGAAGAGCTCCTGCTTTAAAAACTTCAAAATACGTCAAACATTGCAAATGTTCTCTATTTTAAATCGATTTAATTGCAATTTAGTTAATTGTAAAGAAATTACTTAAAACTTTTTTTTATGATTTTTTTTTGTCATCTATAATAGCACGAAGTATTTTATTAGGTATAGTAATAGGATTATACAATATATCAATTTAAGCAAAATTTAAATGTAATAAGTCAAACATAAGTATAATTTCTAATTGAAAAAAATAATATTCAACGTCATTCTGAAATTTAGAAACAAAATATTTCACTTTCACGACGAGCGATCGGCCACGTATTCACTGTCAATTAAACCGTATGGACGTGTTTGTGACCGTGATGCTAACACTCACTAATTGGCTTAGAAGCAGTAATCGTCTCAGCAATGTACATGTCGGAAATGCATATTTCAGATGTGTATATTGCTGGGACGATTACTGTTTCTAAACCAATAGGAGACCGTCATTATCACGGTCAAGTACACGCCCACACAGTTTGATTGACAGGAACTCGTGGATAATTGATCGTGTGTGTTTATTATTTATTTGTACTCGGATTGTTTGAATTTGTACTCGGTAATTAAAAATTAAAGGTACGAAAGAATTTTTTTTTTTCAAAATGACTGAATTTTATTTACTTCAATTAGAAATTATACTTCCTCTGATCCTGAAATAAATAAATAAATAAATAAATAAAAATTAAAGTAAGAATTTTGCTTATACGGATATTTTCGCAGAATACTTTTTTTCCCATTTGTTTAATATATATATAAATCATTTTGGAACGATATTTAGAATATTAAAAGGGTTTGAAATATTTTTTTTAAATGTCTTATTTATTAATAAAAGACAGCCTCCAATAATTTTTAAAAAAAATCACCAACGGACTCTCGGCCCGCGATGGACTCGAACCCATATCCTCCGGTTTCAAGCTCGACACTCTAACCATTCAGCCAGTCAGCTCACTTTCATTCGCAACAGATTATCGTTATAATTAGCACCGTCAATTGTCCACGAGTTCCTGTCAATCAAACTGTGTGGGCGTGTACTTGACCGTGATAATGACGCTCTCCTTTTGGTTTAGAAACAGTAATCGTCCCAGCAATATACACATCTGAAATATGCTGTCGGAAATATGCGACTAAGTCTACTTCTATCTCTCCAAAACATTTTTAACCGCTATACTAATACACCCTGTATAAGCATACTTTTTAACAATTTTAATTACTAAAATAAAACTTTATTAATGCATATATTCGATTTTATAATTAAAAATCAATTGTATATAAAGTAACTGCAATTTTTACAAAGATCATTTCTCATGTGTTTTATTAGCTCGAAATGTGCCTGAGCCCGTAAAGAAATAAGCTTTTAGATATTCTCGATCAAGCAAAAAAAAATTACTAAAATGAAAATTTAAAACAATAGTTGCTTTCTTGCGTAACTAATTAAAGGAAACCTAAGTAATTTTGCATTTAAAGAAATATATTTCTGTTTCTTTTGCTCTCCTCACGCTGATAAATCCTTTTCTTATAACTTTTGAAAATTTAATTTGTAACTCTGTTCATTTGTGACAAGCATCAAATTTTCTTTTTGAATATCTCTGCCGATCCAATTTGCACTGAATCATGGGTTTTAATGGTTCGTGTTTGGAAAAAATATTTAATATTTCTTGTCTCTAATTAAAAATTCTAACATTATAAATAGAAACAATGTATAGCTTCGGCGAAACAAAAAATTCATCCCTTTCCTTTGGAAGATCATCTTTTATAAAAGTCTTACATGAAATTTAATTGGTTCATTTGTTCCCTTGTAATTCTCTATGGAGTTCTCTGAATAGTGCTTCTTTCATAAGAAGCTGCAAAGAAATGAAAGCATTTCATCAGCATTATTAGATGAAAGAGAAATAAGAAGAGAGAACAAAGGAAATTATAGGCAAAAGAAAAAGATTCGTAAAACTTTATTGTAATAAAATTATCGTAGATAAGTAAGACATATGTTATGTAGTAAAAATCCAATGAATCTTTTTGATACAACAGAGTGTTTTAAATGTCTCTATACATTTTTGAGAGGCAGTTTTATAATCAAATTTGTTTGCATGAGATCTTGATAGACTGCTTTCAAAAGATGACAGAATAGGCATTGTTCTTGCCATTTTAAGAGTATTAAGGAATGAATAAGAGCAATATGATTTCTTTTCCATTCATTTTTCAGAGAGCGTGCTTAAAGATTTTGTGCATAGCGGTTAAATTGTTTTAAATGTATGATATTTCATAACATGAATTATAGATACATTAAAAGAAATATTACACTTGTCAATAGAGACATTTAAATTTGAATTATGGTTTCAGATGTAAAAAACAAATCTGAACAGTAATGAACTGTAAATAAAATGTCGAATTCTGTTTTATACATTTAAATGCAGAAATGTATCATAGTTTTATACTTAGTGGTTCACTATATGGCCAAAGGTAAGCGGCCACTTGTGATTTTAGACATTTTATTAGATATCAATATATATATATATATATATATATATAAGGAATTATTCTGAAACCAAATATGTATAAACAGAATAGTACAGGTCATACATTACCGTGAAGATTTTTTCCCGAAACCCCATAAATCGAGTTTACGTTAGTACATTTAAGAGATGTTGCAAATCTTTTACTTCATAACACAGGTAAGTGGTTGAAAATAAGCAAAATGTATTGAATAGATTTCGTTATAGGAGTTTTAGCGTAAACACAATTCTTTGGTGAAGTTTACGTAAATATTTTTTACATTTTACATTTGGTTAAAATTCCATTAAATATGTGTATGAATTCATAGTTATATTCCCTATTTTAACAAAAAACACAGGGGCTATATAAAAATTTCATATTTTTTCAAAAAAAAAGTGCTCGCAAGATAGGTACATACCTTAATTAGATACAACAGTCATACTAGTTTTAAAGAGAAATTTTGTTATTAATCTAAACATGTATCTATACTAATATAATAAAAAGAGAAACTTTTGTTTGACAGATTTAGAGACTCATTAACATAGAGATGAAAGAAATAAAGTCAGGATCACGAAATTTGGACAGAAGATTGATAGTAGACGCAAGTAATAAGAAATGAATTCTGAAAATTTACCCTGAAGGTGGTTTCATGAAGTCGAAAGTTTAATTTATTTTGTCATATCTCGGCAACACTTTTAGCTAGCAGTATGAAATTCAAGATAGCTACATAACCTGCTAAAAAAGTTGTTAAAAAAGCATTTCAACGATTTTACAAATTCAACCACCATGAACATTTAATGATGGGAATCAAATGTTTTAGGTCAATTTGCCTTATCTTAGCGTCATTTTTAGGTAGGAGCGCAGAATTCAGGATAACAATCATACTAAAAAATATATAAACACATATTTTAACTATTTTAGAACTTCTATCTCTGTTGCGTTAAATGCGCTGTCAAATGTCTACAATCCTTTCAACCTATCTCAGAAACAATTTTAAATAGCACCACGAAACCCAGGATATCTAATACGCAAAAAAAAAAAAAAAAAAAAAAAAAAAAAAAAAACGCGTGTTTTAGCAATTTTAAGAATTCAACTTTTAAGGAGATTAAATAACAATCGAAAATGTTAGGCTATTTCTGAATATCTCAGCAGCAGTTTTAGGTAGGAACTCGAAATTCAGGCTGTACAAAAAAATAGCTAAACACCTATTTAAACAATTTTAGAAAATTAAGGGTGTTAACTGGTGGGTTCGAAAGTTTTAACTTACCTTACTACCGCTCGGATGCAGACTTAGGTAAGAACGCAAAATTCGGAATAACAAATATATAATAATAATAGTTAAACGTGCATTTCAATTATTTTAGAAATTCAACCACCTAGAGTGTTAAAAGGAGGATCTCTGGTGTTTCCTCTATGTGTCAGCAGTTTGGAATGTTAAAATCAACATAAAAAATATACTACGAAATACTTAAACACGTATTTCAGCGATTTTATAAATTCAACCACGAGAGGGATTAAATAAGAGTCGAAAATATTAGGTCATGTCAGCAACAGTTTTGGGTAGGAGTTCGAAATTCAGGATCACAATTATGCTAAAAAATAGTTATAACACCCATTTCAACGATTTTAGAAAATTAAGGGTGTTAAGTATGGAATACGAAAATTTTAGGTGATCATACTGCTGCTCAGCAGTAGTTTTAGGTAGGAGCGTGAAACTCCAGGTAACAAATATTCTAAAAAAATTTAAATATGTATTTCAGCAATTTAAAAAATTCAACCACCAAGAACGTTAAATGGGGATCGAAAGTGTTAGGTCATTCCGCCCTATCTCAACAGCAGTTTTAAGTGTATAGCGAGAAATTCATATTAACAAATCTACTACTTAAATAATTAAACATGTATTTAAATGATTGTTCAAATTCAACCACCAAAGTTAAAATCAGGAAACAGAAGTTTTATATCATTTTGCCGTATCTCAGCAGTAGATTTTCGAGGAGCGATAATAAACTAAGTTGATAAAGTCCTCTACCCACAAGCATCTTTCAAGACCCCATTATACATCAGGCATTTCAGCTGATTGTTACAAAATAAAAATTGGTATTCCTATATTTTTAGGATGTAACCTTAATGCTCCTAATTTGTGCAATGGGACGAGATTGTAAATTAAAGCATTAACAAACAATTGCTGGGGAAATAGCTCAATATCCTCTCACTCCCATAATTCCTACCAACTTCTGATTCCCTTTTAATAGCACTACTTGTTAAACTTTCATTTGCTATCCCCATTAACGCATTTTGAGTCAGACATACGAATTTGTCGGAACTGATCTGTGGCGAGAATACGTTTCTCGTGGGATACTGTACGTTGACCTGTCAATATCAAGGAATGCAGACAATCAATACATTTTGAAAAATTCAAGAAACAGAAGAAAAACATATATTTGACATATACTCATAAATATTAGAATGTTATTAATTTTAATACGTGCATAAACAGAAAAATTTATGTATCACATTTATTCAACCTTAAGATTCATATTTGTAGGTACTCAATTTTGTTTCACTTCCGCCTTTGTCCGAATTTGTACATTTTTTTTAATACTCCTACCTCAAAATATAGTGGCCATATTGTTCACCCGTTCAAAATCAATACGGGCTGCTAGTTTTCATATAAGAAAGAAATTGCTTGAAAGAAATTGTGCATTTTTACTATACCCTCAAAAAATTCATCAAAACATGCTATTCTAAAAGATTTTTATCACCTCAACACCTTTATACACATAGAAAAATCTGAGATAAAACAGATAAATAATAAAATACTTTGAATAAAGCATTTCAATTTCTTTTACTTCTTATGTAATACTAAAATTTTAGATACTAAAAATTTAAAACAAATTTTACATTCAAAGAAACATTTTGAATGAAACGTTTAAATTTCTTTCATTTTGTACGTAATATTAAAATGTTTCAGTCAAAACAATTGCGACACAACCGTCATATATTAAAGTGTTATTGTTAAAAAACTTCTTTAATATTTTAATATTCACGAATAAATATTAAAAGATAAATACAAAATAATTTTTTTTTATTATTTTGAAATTCTTTTTACATTACTCTTTAAAGGCATGCATGACTTCAAAAGAATAATTTATCACTAGAAATGTAAAACATATAGGATTAAAATGACAAATTAAATTGCAAACCGTTTTCATTTTATCTCAAATTGACATTCAAGAAAATTACTTTTCTGGAGGAAAATAAATATTAAATGAGACATTCGAAAAAATTCTAAAATATTTAGGAAAATAACATTAAATAGAATATAGCTCATTTTAAGGAAAACAATTGGAAATTTTCTAAACTAGAATTTTTTTTTTTTTCCTTTCATTATATTTTAGATATATGCATAGTGGTGCGCAATGGAAAGCCCATTTAATTGATTGTATAATAAATATAATAATTATATTAATCCTTATATAGATAATGATTTAATTACATTAAATAAACAATATAAACAAAAACAAAATATTCTAAATCAATTATTATTATTATCATTCCTTGTTCTATTATTATTCTAAATTATTTTTTTATATTATTCTAAAACAATTATTATTACTATTATTATTATTATTATTATTATTATTATTATTATTATACGAGAAAATGACAAGCAATAGATCATTAAATAGCATGCAACGGAGCCAGCAGTAGTCAATTTTCTCAAGCGATTAGCTCTGTGATGTCACATATACTATCAGCCATGATGAGCCCTTCAGCCACAACTTAGGAGATAAAAAGACTTGTCAATAACGACACGTAAATATCATGAGATATGTATGTGATCACGTAAATGTTAATTATTCCTTCTGAAATAATCTCATGTTATTCGTTTCAGTCTTGACATGGTTGGAAAATACGCCATCATTCTGTCCTACAAAGTTCCGGTTTAGCGGTGATTGGATGTAAGTTCGATTCAGAAGTGAATGTTGATTGAATTGTTTCTTGTCAAAAAATTGAATGTAAAATTGTATATACATTTAATTTTATTTTTTAAAGAAATTGAAAAAAAAGTTTGCTATTTAATTTATTACTTTTGAAAAAAGTATTTAATTTTTGTCCTTCAACTTTTTTTTCTTTTTTTATTCATTACAATAAAAGTTTGCTGTTATTTACTTTTATCTATTTATTTATTGCATATAAGTTATTATTCCATAATATTTAAAAAAATAATTTACATGACTAGAAACATTTTAAGACCTAGGCTTTTATTTACCTGAAAACAAATACACTTTCCCTTTCGCAATTACAGTACATTTTCTGATTTTTTATATGCATACTTTCATTATTTGATGTACCTTGCAGAAGTAATTCTAAAATTATTCATATCCGGACTGCACACTGAGGCCAGTCAGTAATTATAAAATCTATGATTTTAACGAGAAAAAGATTTTCTATTAATAGAATTATTATCTTTTACTACCTTAAATACAATTTTCTTTAAAATTTGTATCACATCAATTGATGCTTTTAATGTGAAAGAAAATTAGAGTCAATTTAGACATTCAACTAACACCATTAAAATGGACATTATTTTAACCGATTCCAAAGTTACAATATTCGATTCAACCATCAAACGGTAAAAAAAAAAAAAATAAAAATAAAAAATAAAAAAAAAAAAAAAAAATCATTCTTTACGAATAAAATCATAATAAAAATTTTACTTCAAGCCCTTTTTTCTGCTTCTTGCTCAGAAGTATATCTACATTTTAAAGATTATCTAGGAGTAAAAAAAAAAATAGAGAATATTTTATTTTGCTTCTTTTTTGCAAAACAAATCCCTTGAGTAAAAAATAAATAAAAATAAAAATAAAAATAACATTATATCTGAAAAAGAAATTATTTTCGTTTAACAGAATACTAATTCAAGCCGTCACGTTAAACAAACATTAGTTGTTAGTAAATTTCAATAATATTAATTATTTAGCCTTATTTTTTAATGGCACTATTTAAAAAATTCTGTAAAAAATATGCAGAAAGCAAACAAAAAGGGAAACCTTTTTAGTGTACTTTATGAAACTATTAGAGTGAAGTTAATTAAAATACCGTCTAATAAATAAAAGCGATAAATCGACAAAATATAAAGTGTTTTATTAGTTAGTGTGAAGGTATAAAATGTAACCATTTTTATAAATAATAAATCGTTGGAGGAAATCAGTTACTAGAAAATAAAAACTGTTCTTTTTCACAAATTATTTTATATTACCGAAAACAGATACATGAGAAAAGTCTAAAAAAGCAATGAATTTCAATAATTATTTTTAAATATATGTGTAAAACTATTTAAAATTATATATATATAATTAGCTTTAGTTTTTAAAGAATCTGAAAGCAATCGCTGACTATTTCATTTATTTCTTTTGAAAAAAAGTATCTAGTTATTGTCGTCGTTCTATATTTTCTTTTCTTTTTTAAATCATTATGATAAAAGGTTGCTTTTATTTATTTATTTTATATTAATCAATTAATTTGTTTATATTGTTTTATTTTTAATTATTTATTTATTGCTTGTATGTTATTATTCCATAGTTTATAGGCAAATAATTTATATGAGTGGAAACATTTTAAGACCAAGGTTCTTTTTTATCTGCAAACAAATATTTTTTTTAAATTGACGAAGAAGATTATTAATTGAATAAGAATTGAATAAAATTGATTAAGAACTGCAGCACATTTTCTGATTTTTATATGCATACTTTCACTATTAGATGTACCCTGCAGAAGGAACACTAGAATTATTGATATCCGGTCTGTACACAGAGGTCAATCAGTAATTCTGAGACCTGTGATTTGAACCAGAACTATAAACAGATATCCTAATAATAAAATAACTACCTTTTACAACATTAAATAAATTTTTCTTTAAAATTTGTATCACATCAACAGACGCTTTTAATACGGCTGAAAATTACAGTCATTTTAGACATTCATTTAAACATCATTAAGATACATATTATTTTAAACAATGCCAAAGTAATCAGATTCGATTCAACCATAAACAGCAAAAAATTTTATCATTCCTTACATATAAAATCATTTAAAAAATTGACTTCTGGATTCTTTTTCTGCTCCTTGCTCAGAAATTTATATAAATTTTAACGACTATCTAAGTGTAAAAAAATGGAGAATATTTTATTTTGCTTCTGTTTTGCAAAACAAATCCTTTGAACAAAAAAACATATCATTATATTTGAAAAAGAAGTTGTTTTATGTTAAATTAACAAAATTTTAATTCAAACCGTCACGTTAAATAAACATTAATTGTTATTAAATTTCTATAATATGAATTTTTTTCCTTATTTTTTAATGGCACTATTTAAAAAATTCTGTAAAAATATATGCAGAAAGCAAACAAAAAGGGAAACCATTTTAGTGTACTTTATGAAACTACTAGAGCGGAGTGAATTAAAATACATAGATTATCGTCCAATAAATAAAAGAGAGGAATCGACAAAGTATAAACTGTTTTATCAGTTAGTGAGGAAGTATAAAGTGTAACTATTTTTTAAATAATAAATTGTTAGCGGAAATCAGTTACTAGAAAATTAAAACTATAGTTCTATTTCACAAATTATTTTCTATTACTGCAAATATATACACGAGAAAAGTCTAAAAAACGATGAATTTCAATAATTATTCTTAAATATTTGTGTAAAATTATTCAAAATTATACATACATTTAGTTTTATTTTTTAAAGAATCTGAAAACAATCGCTGACTATTTCATTTATTTCTTTTGAAAAAAAAATATCTAGTTATTGTCGTAGTTCTATATTTTCTTTTCTTTTTTAAATCATTATGATAAAAGATTGTTTTTATTTATTTATTTATTTTATTTTCATTAATTTATTTTATTTTATTTTTATCTATTTATTTATTGCTTGTATGCTATTATTCCATAGTTTATAGGAAAATAATTTACATCAGTGGAAACATTTTAAGACCTAGATTATTATTTAACTGCAAACAATTTTCTGGTTTTTATATGCATACTTTCACTACTAGATGTACCCTGCAGAAGTAACACTAGAATTATTGAAATCCGAAATACACACAGAGGCCAATCATTAATTCTGAAACCTATGATTTGAACTAGAAACAGATTTCCTAATAATAAAATAACTACATTTTACTACCTTAAATAATTTTTTCTTTAAAATTTGTATCACATCAATAGACGCTTTTAATATGGCAGTAAATTGCAATCATTTCATACATTCAATTAAACATCATTAAGATAGATATTATTCTAAATGATACCAAAGTAATGAGATTCGATTCAACCATAAACAGCAAAAATTTTTATCATTCTTTACAAATAAAATCACTTAAAAAATTGACTTATGGATTCTTTATCTGCTTCTTGCTCAGAAGTATATATACATTTTAAAGACTACCTAAGTGTAAATAAAATATCGAAAATATTTTTTTAGCTTCTGTTTTTCGAAACAAATCCCTTAAACAAAAAAAAAAGAAAGAAAAGAAACATAACACTATATCTGAAAAAAAGAAATTGTTTTCGTTTAATTAATAGAATATTATTCAAACCGTCACGTTAAACAAACATTAGTTGTTAATAAATTTCAGTAATGTTAATTTTTTATCCTTATTTTTAATGATACTATTTTAAAAATTCTGTGTAAAAATGCAGAAAGCAAACACAAAAGTGAAAGCTTTTTAGCGTATTTTATGAAACTGCCACAGCGGAGTTAATTAAAATACATAGATTATCTTATAATGAATAAAAGCGATGAATCGACAAAATATAAAGTATTTTTTTAGTTAGTGTGAAGCTATAAAGTGTAACCATTTTTTAAATAATAAATCGTTAACCGAAATCAGTTACTAGAAAATTACTGTAGTTATTTGTCACAGATTATTTTCTGTTATCTTAAATAGATATGAGAAAGTCTGAAAAAAACGACGAATTCCAAATAATTAGTTTTAAATATATCTGTAAAGTTAATAATTTTTATGAAAATATTTTTATATTTTATAATTTTATATTTTTTGGTGGTTAACAGCTGCCATTATCAGATGATGAAATTTCGTACGAACATTTGCAGGGTTCGCACAGTTCTACCATTAAATTTTAAGAATAGTTTCGAAGTGTTTTACTGCACAAAAATGTCAAAAGATCTGTGAATGAAGGTGGGGATTACGAATGTTCTGGTTTAAAAATTAAATGTAAATTTTCTTATTTTTAATAGTGGTGCCAGAGTCCTTAGAAATTCCAAGGAGTGTGCGAACCTTGATTTGGAGCTTCCTATTGCAATGTTGTTCCAACTATTGGAACTCTGCTGCAACTAGAGCTCCAAATGTTGGTACGAGATTTCGCCATTTGATGGTAGCAGCTGCTGAGCACCAAAATTTGGTTCAAACTAGGACAAATCTTTTAACAGTGTAACGTGTTCTATGTTAAAAATAATTGATTATAGAAATTGTTCGTTTACAAATACACACAAAAACAATTTTAGATATATTACAGTTTATGAGCTGATATTATTTGAAGAACTATGAGAAATCTATGAGAATATTTTAAGATTAAATTCAAAAGAATATGAGAATGTATGTATACATAAAGTTATTCCATTGTCTTAAAGGAACAACTATATTAATTAATATACATACGACAAACCTGGTTACATAACTCATTATCAACAATAATTTAGATAATAAATATATATTTGCAAATTTGTATTATCCAAATGGGCATAGAACTTCTTCAAGAAGTCAGATGAAGACATACTGTAGGTACCAATCACCAATATGTGAAGAGAAACCTAAGCACCACACCCTCCCATAAGATTATTTATAGCAAGTACATCTTCACATAACATAATACAATCACTCTCTACAAAATCATTATTGGTGATCAAAATTGCAAAATAAAATATAATATATGCATTGTACAGCCTAAATTATTAATTAAAATATTAGAATGTAAAATGTACTATTTTTCTTCTATTTTTAATTTTTAACTTAAAATTTATCATACCCAGAAGAAATAAACATTTTAACTTTCGTCTTTTGTATATTATAGTTATCATAGCTTAAAAAACATGCATTTAACGTATTTTCTTCCCCTCAAATTGCTTTATCTACAAAAAATTTCGATTTTTTTAATTATTATTTTTAATTAAACTTCCAATATTTAGGATATTAAAAATGCCTTACTTTTGTTTCAGCAATAATTAGAGGTAAAGTTATAGCTTAAAATTTAAACCGGAAATGTACTTTTTGAAACTGGAAGTGACCATTTAAAGGGCCACAGAAAGATAAATAATACATTCAGTTCACAAATATATAATGTATAAACACCTTCAAATAAAGTGGATTTTAAAGTTGCAAACTTTATGCATAATTTGGGGGGTTATATCAAATATCTCAATTTGCGCTTTTATTTGCATACATTTACGGGAAACATCATTTCTTTAAAGAGTTTTTAAGATATTAAAATAATATTTTGTGACAAGGCTCTGCTCAAGCTTGTAAGTTTGTCTATATTCATTTAAGACTGATTTTATTTAAAAACATACATTTTTAAAGAAAAAATCCATGTTTGTATACAAAATTTGGTATATATTAATAAATTTAAAAGTTATTGTAAATCTTTTGCTTCCTAACACAGGTAAGTGTTTCGCTAATGTAATAATGAAAAAAAGTTAAATATATTGAATAAATTTCGTTGTAGAAGATACTTTATTAAAATTTGACTAAATATTGCCTAAATTTGAAAAGCTAATTAAAATTCCATTAAAATTCCAAAATTACCATTAAAAATTTATACGAATTTATAATTTTATTTTTCGTTTTAACTAAAAACACGTGGGTTTGATAAAAAATTCATATTTTTCAAATAAAGTGTCCCTAAGATAGGCACATACCTTAAAATAAGTAATTGGAACACAGTAACAAATATGAATCCTTAATTTTCTTCCAACATTGTAAGGCTGTAAAGAGTATCTCGGAAATCTCTTGAGTCCCAAATTCATTCTTTAATCTTCAAATACATCTAATTATTTCAAAATGTTTTAATATTTACTAACCAGTATAAATATTTTCTAACCATTAAAAATGGTAATATTTTCTAAAATTTCATTTTAGATGTTCTGTAAAAAAATATATAGATATATATATTATAGAGTATTATAGATATATATATTATAGAGTATTTTGAAACAAGAACTGTCCTCATTAATTCAGAACCATTATTTTTTTAATTGGTTTAGAATTTCCTGATATTTCATAGAAATCGTAATTTAGAACAGTTTAAAACTTTTTTCACTCATTTCACTCCTTTAAATTTCAAAAGTTTTTGAACCTGTTCTTAGGGAGTCTTGGCATCTTATAAGTATCTGCCATGCCAATTTTCAAATTTCTATCTTTTACTGCCATAGAAATCATAGTTTAGAAGATTTTAGAACGCTTTTCATTCATTTTCACCCTTTTAAAATTTAGATTTTATTAGAAACTGTTCTTAGAGAGAATTTACATTTCTGATTATAAAAAATAATGAAGAGCCATTTATACTTTGATAGAAGCGGGCGATTCGCGTCATCCAACAATAGTGGTGCTTATGATTGAGTATCTATTTCCGAATATGAATTTTAATTTCTTTTTATGATATAATTATGTGCTTTAAAAAGACGAAGACTTTTTTAAAAATTAGACTCTTTGGAAATAGTTATACCAAAAATGAAAGGTATAAATTCAAAATTTGCATTTCTACATTTTACCTAGCTTTGAGTAAAATGCAAAAAACTGATTATTATTAATAAACGTGATATACTGACACAAATTTTTGTGATATATTTGTTGCCATAACAACTGTTTGCAAAAATTACTAAACCTGTAATAATTCTTGTAAAGTTAGAATTTAAATTTAAATATGGAAAATGTGAGTTTTTTTATAAACTTCTGATGAGTAATGTTAGTTCTAAACAAAAATAATTAAGAATTTAAAAGAACAGGAACCGATATATATATATATATGGAGATTCTTCTTTAAAAAGTTCTTTTGAACACATAAGTAAATAAACTCGGAGGTAAATTAAATTCTGACACCGTTTTTAAACTTTTAAATGACTTATATTAAACGTTAATATTTACAAAAAAGATATTTACATAAGACTATTTACAAAGCAAACAATCATAACTCTAATTAATCAATTACATCTTATACGGGAACTCGTCTTCATCTTACGTTCTTTTTACACCAACTTAAAACTAAAAACATTCCATTCTCCTTTCTTCCGTTCAGTTCTTTTTTCTACCGCTTAAATCGTCTGGCTTCTTAGGAATTAATAGTTTCTTCAAAATCGTCTGCCTCACTGAGAGCCTGTTCATCAGAGTTGCGATGCGTAGAAAATAATATGCAGATCTAATAGTGGAGGAGATTTCCCATATTTCGGCCATACTGATGAGACATTCGTCCTCGAATGTATTCTTGTTGGCTGGAAACAGCAGCTGGATCATCTGAAAAGATAAAGAAAAAAAAAAACACAGCAGCATCCAAAGTCTAAATTGAAAAAAAGAAGTCATTATTCAAATTGTTTATCAAAGCTTAGATTATTTCTTGAAAAAATTCATATATTTTTTTTTTCGCGTCTTTTCGTCTTCTCTTTCTTACGTCCTTTCATCTTCTTTTATCTTACGTCTTTTCGTCTTCTCCTTTCATACGTCTTTTCATCTTCTATTACCTTACGTCTTTTCGTCTTTTCTTTCTTACGTCTTCCGTCTTCTTTTATCTTACGTCTTTTCGTCTTCTTTCATACGTCTTTTCATCTTCTTTTACCTTACGTCTTTTCGAGAATAAAGTTAAAATTCTTTTAGTTGTCAATCCAGTGGTTTGTCATAGTTGGTATAATGTCACAATCGGTGAAATTCTTTTTTTTTTTTCAAGCTTCGTCCGTCCACGGCTTCATGTACTCTGCACATGTACTGGTGACCATGGGTCCTTCGTTGAATCAAAGTTTCTTTACATCGTAGGTGTCATTATTTTTTACTTTTATGACTTTGTACGGACCTAAATATTTTGGTTTTAACTTCAAACCTGGACCTTGTTGTGTGCGTTTTATAGCAACCACATCATTAATCTTAAATTTGTTAGCTTTCTTTCGTCTGAGGTTGTAAGTTTTACGGTTCTCTTCTTGGACTTTTAAAATCTGTTTTTTAGCATTTTTTCTCATATCTTCGCGATTATTTGTAAAATCAGATTGTATTTCAGCATTCAGAAGACTAGTAATTTCAATGTTATTTTTTAGTTTCATTTTAGTACCAAACATCAATTCAAAAAGAGTTGTGCTTATACTTCTCTGAAAAGTCGAATTTATCACCTGTTGGACGTTGCTTACATGTGTATACCCTTTTTTAGGATTATCGACAGACTTTTTAGACAGAACAGATATTATGACAGAATTTAGACGCTCAACTTGGCCGTTAGACCTAGGTAATCCAGTGGTAATCGGGATATGTTTAATATTTTCATTGATGCAATAATCTTCAAAAGCTTTAGAGGTAAATGCAGGACCTTTATCTGATATAATTCGAACTGGATTTCCAAAGATAGATTTTTGGATTTCTAATTTAGAAATTACTTCGGCAGCATCGGTAGATTTTGTGGGATACAACCAAACAAATTTTGTGAATGCGTCAATGACCGAAAGGATATGTTTGTAATTTTTATTAGTGCTTTCTAATGGACCTAAGTGATCAACATGGTACGTATGTAATGGAGCTTCTTCTTTTTCTATTGGGTGAAGTAAGCCTTCTTGTTTACCACATTTTCTATTAACTAAAATACAAGGAACACAATTTGCTATACATTTCTCAATTTTTTGTTTAACTTTAGGGATGTAAAAATCATTTTCTAAACTTTGTCTCATACTGCTACCCTGTCTATGTTCAATAACATAATCAAAATCGGATAACATTATTGCCCATCTAGCTATTTTTGTACTCATTTCTTTTTTATCCATAGTCATTTTAAATGCATTACAATCGGTTACAATTTTAAATGGGATACCTAGCACATATACTCTAAACTTTTTCAGGGCTTCAATTACAGCTAAAACTTCTAATTCGTAACTAGTGTACCTCCGTTCAGCTTCGGTGGTTTTTTTACTTGCGAAATAAACTGGATGAAATTGATTATCTACTGGAGATTGTTGCATTAAAACAGCTCCATAGCCATCAATACTGGCATCACAATGGATTTCGGTCGCACTTTTGGGATTGTAAATTAAAAGTACTGGTTCTGACGACAAAATACGTTTGAGTTCATTAAAAGCTCTTTGTTCTTCTATATCGAATTTAAATTTTGAATCTTTTCTTAGCAGGTCACTTAACGGTTTAGCTATAACCGAATAATTTCTTATAAATTTTCGAAAGTATCCTGTCAATCCTAAATAACTTTGAACATCTTTGGTACACTTTGGTTCGGGAAAATTTATTACTGCTTTAGTCTTCAGTGGAGAGGGATACAATTTACCATTTATGATTCTATACCCCAAGAAATCAATTTCACGCTTCAAAAAATTGCATTTTTTAAGATTTAATTCTAATCCATATTCCGATGCAGTTTCGAGTACAAGTTTTAATTTTTCTAGACCTTCAGCTTCGTTTTTAGCAGGTATTATTAAATCATCCATATAAATGACAACAATGTGATCTTTTAATAGGTTCCGAAATACATTATAAATATACTTTGGAAAAACACTAGGGCTATTGGTCAACCCGAATGGACATTTCAAAAATTCATATTGTCCTTCATGAGTAACAAACGAGGTGTATTTCCGCGAGTCTTCTTCAACATCTACATGAAAGAAACCGTTTTTCAAATCTATGGTGGTAAATACTTCGGCAGAATGTAATTGGTCTATTACATCATCAATAACTGGCAAGGGGAAATGCTCGCGTACTGTCTTTTTGTTAAGACATCTGTAATCAACACAAAGTCTCATTGTGTTATTTTTTTCTTGACTAAAACAACCGGCGAAGAAAAATTAGAAGAACTTTCTCGAATTATTCCCTGAGCTAGCCACTCCTCAATTTGGTTTTCGACTATTTTTTTCTCGCATGGCGGTAATCTTCGAGGAGAAGAACAAACTGGGATTTCGTCAGTTAAATTAATTTTCATTTTAACATCTACTATTTTAGTTTTAATTGGTACATAATTTTCAATTAAAGAGTATAACTCTGAACATAATTTTTTGTCAGCAATGTGAGTTAAATCAATGTTAGGCTCATCCAAAACATTTACAATATTAACTAAAAAGTCATTAGACTGAACTTCAGCTTTAAACAGTTTCACTTTATTCTCAGAAATAGTTAATGTACCTTGATGAATAACATCAGTGCCAATAATTAAATCGAAATTAATGCAACTGTCCTTAACGACAAAAATAGTAACTTTAAATTTTGAACCATCTACTTCGATTTCTGAATTGAAACAACCTTCTGGTTTAATTGAGGCTTTTCCTAGACCGGTCAAAGAGATACTCGTAGGTTTTAATTCTACAAAGTTCTTCAAATTATCATAAATACTTTTCTTTAACAAAGTCTTTTGGCTACCAGTATCTATTAAAGAGATTAAACGCAAAGAATAAATTTTTATCTCTTTCAGAATTAAATCTTGGGATGTAATAATGTTTACTTGTGACTGAGCATTTTTAACACTTGTATCTTTAGATTTATTACATTGAAATGATTTATGACCATTACAAGCAAAACAAAGCGGCCCTTTATCTTTATTTACACAGTTAATACTCTTATGATTATTCCCGCCACAATTAAAACAACGCATATTTGGCTTTACAGGCTTAAATTTGTTCTTAACTTCAACTTCGGATTTAATTTTAGGCTTAGCTCCTTCATATTTATGAAATTTTGCATTTTCATACTCCGATCTTATTTTTTCATAAATCTTTAATTTTTGTTTAAATTCAGCAATATTGGGACAACCATACAAAAAAGATTTTTTAGAAATGGGGTCATTAATTCCATTTATCACATACTCAATAAGGGCAGAATCTTCAATATTGCCTTTTGAGCATAATTGTTTCATATTTAAAAAATATTCATCTAACGATTCATGTGGTCTAATTTTTCTTTTGGACAGCAATTCGTGTAATTCGGCTGAATTGCACGTTTGACCAAATTCAGAAATCAGTAGGGCTTTTAATTTAGACCACGAATTAATATTTGTTTCACTTTCAAGAAATAATTTTGCTTTGCCTGTCATACGGCGTTTAGCCAAAATCAATTTGTGCAAATCACTAACGTTAAATAATAAAACAATATCTTCAAAATCGGCAATCCATTTATTAATATTTTGTACTTGAGTACCTTCAAACATTGTAATCATACTTTCAATATCATTAATAGAAATGCTTGGTTTAATAACATAATCAGGAATCAGAATTTTCTGATTTTCATTACTTTCACAATTAGAACTACCAGAATCATTTCTCATATTATTCTCAAAAACAGTTGAAATATTTTTAGTTTTATCTTGTAAATCATCATTAAATTCATCGGCACTCTCGTCATCACTAAGAGTACCTTCATCGGGTATCATATTAATTTTCAAAATACTAAAATCACATAAACTAGAAATTATTCTGGCAGCAATTTCATCAAAAGTTCCCGAATTATTTATACACAAAACATTGCAAATGGTAATTAAGTCATTAACAGAAAAATTATCTTTAATTTCTTTGAATTTAGTTTGATATTCATCGGAATCTACTTCAAACGTAAACCCAGTAAAATTCCGAATTCTACGTCGATTATTTCTGTCACCGATTTCTCCAAAAATTAATTTGTGCAATATCTTAATACTAGCTGATTTTTCAGTTTTCAAAGAAAACTCTAATTCCTTTAAATCAACTAATTTTTCCATTATTGAAAAGAAAAATGAAATAATAAACTCACTTCATAATCAGATGCTCAGCTTCACACACTTTGATAGCACTTTCGTCGCAAATTTATACCTCTTCTGAAATAGCTTTGTAGGCTTGACATTCCATCACAGTTCTAAAAAATATTGGCATCCAGAATATTTAAAAAAATATATTTCCATCTCTGTGGGCGTGCGTCTGTATCTCACTTACTGAGACCAAAATTTATGGAGATTCTTCTTTAAAAAGTTCTTTTGAACACATAAGTAAATAAACTCGGAGGTAAATTAAATTCTGACACCGTTTTTAAACTTTTAAATGACTTATATTAAACGTTAATATTTACAAAAAAGATATTTACATAAGACTATTTACAAAGCAAACAATCATAACTCTAATTAATCAATTACATCTTATACGGGAACTCGTCTTCATCTTACGTTCTTTTTACACCAACTTAAAACTAAAAACATTCCATTCTTCTTTCTTCCGTTCAGTTCTTTTTTCTATCGCTTAAATCGTCTGGCTTCTTAGGAATTAATAGTTTCTTCAAAATCGTCTGCCTCACTGAGAGCCTGTTCATCAGAGTTGCGATGCGTAGAAAATAATATGCAGATCTAATAGTGGAGGAGATTTCCCATATTTATGTATGTATATATACAGGTTGTTTCAAAAATGACCGGTATATTTGAAAAATCGGTAAAAACTAAACGGGCAGCGATAGAAATACACCGTTTGTTGCAATATATATGGGACAACAGTAAATTTTCAGGCAGACAAACTTTTAAAATTAGTTACAATTTTCAACAACAGATTGCGCCGATGACTGGAAAAATCTAAAGTACGATATTTTCCACATATCTACCAAGCGCAGCAATAATATGGTGTAGTCTCTGAACGAAATTACCAGAAATATTTGTTAACGCGTAAGGCGGGAAGATTTCACATGCAGAAGAGATGTACTGCTTCAGTTGTTCAATTGTTTCTGGATTGTAGCGGTACACCTGGTCTTTCAAGTGTCTCCACAGAAAGAAGTCACAGGATTCATGTGTGGCGAATATAGAAGCCAATAGGGAAAATAGCCCAAAGCAATCACACGATCATCGAAATGTTCATTCAGGAAATTAAAGACGTCGGCCGTGCGATGTGGCCGGGCACCATCTTGCAAAAACCACGAGGTGTTCACAGTGTCCTCTAAGGCATTTTGTACCGCCATAAATTCACGAAGAATGTCCAGATAGTGTGGCCCAGTAATCGTTTTGGATCTGAAAAATGGGCCAATGTATCCTTTGGAAGTAATTGCGGCCCAAACCAATACTTTTGGAGGATACAGGGACGATGGAAATGCAACATGGAGGTTTTCGTTTTCCCATATGCGTCAGTTCTGTTTATTTACGAAGCCGTCCAGGTAAAAATAAGCTTTGTCAGTAAACCAAATGTTGCCCACATGGATATCGTCGTCATCAATCCTTTGCATCACATCGTTAACGAATGTCATCATAGGTTGCCAAATTTGAATTTTGTGTAGATAAAGGTGTAAACTCTAGCGCATGAGAGGATACGTGGACGATGGCTTTATTTGGACCGCAGCTGCAACATGGCGAATGGAAACCCGAGGCTGCTGTTGGGTCACCTGCTGCAAAAGATGAGCATTGTCCTCTGTGGTTGCCGTACGCGGTCGCTCTACGCTTCCAGGACGTTCATCTTTCACGTTCCCAGTCCGTTGAAATTTTTCAAACAGATCCTTTATTGTATCGCTTTTTTGGTCCTTTGGTTACATTAAAGTTCCGTTGAAAACTTCGTATTGTTGCGACAACACTGTGATCTAGGCAAGAGAATTTCAAAGCCAGAAAAGTCCTCTGTTGTAAGGAATATACCATTTTTTCACATCAAACATGCAATCTGTGAACAGCACATGCTTACAGTAGAGAGACGACTTACAAAATAGCGAACTCACAGAGTGCGTTTTCTTCTATATCTTTCAAATCACCTGCAGCGTCATCTGTTGTTGAAAATTGTAACTGATTTCGAAAGTTTGTTTGCCTGAAAATTTACTGTTGTTTCAAGTATATTGCAACAAATGGTGTATATGTATGTATATATAGGAACATTAGTGTTGAATATGTTATTTTGGAGGGACACCAAAAAGTAAAGCACAAAACACATTTATTAAAAATAATTTGTACAAAATTTTTACTGTTAGACATAGCTCAACTTCTTAATTGTTATTAAACTAATAAAACATTTTTACATTTTCCCTTACTACTTTAAACATTACACTGTTTACTTCTATTTTTAGCTCACAAGCTCGTTCATCTGAGTTTTTCAGCTTTTTTTTTTAAAGAAAATACACATATTATGGTAAAATCACTATTACAGACCAATTAGCATTTAAAAAAATTCAAACACCGTAATATGAATAACTCAATATCTTTAAAAAGTGTGTAATAAACCTTTATTATCTGCACCATTTAATAATGCATATGTACCATTGCAACTCCAAAGTAAATAGGTGCATATGAATTACTTTTAAATTTAAACCACACTTAATTTCTGATAAGCAATGAAAATGATTTGACAATAAATAAATGTATATATTTCTTTCATTAGATATTGCAATCAGTCCATAAGTTTAAATAAATAAATTAGTGATTTGAGCACCAAAAAAATTAACAAATATTGCAGCATTGCAGTTTTTGTAGCATTTAGTGAACTTCGATTAGTGCAAAAAAGATTGTTGAAATTTTACTCATACATTTAGGAAAAACGGTTTCAAGAGATGAGTTTATTGGACAATGGAACTAAGTGAAGTTTAAGGTGAAAGATTATAAGAAGATATTAAAAAACGGTGTTTTTCAATATAAGAAGATCTATACGAAGATGGAGCTTCATAACTCACATTATCCAAAATTTAAAAGATCGAGTTTTCTCAATCAAACTATTTTATTGGTGAACCTGAATCGGAAAAATACTGCAATCTTCAAAAAAAAAAAAAATCTAGTTTTACCATGTGTTTCTGGCATTGTAAAATCTTGGTTCAAAATGAAAGCCAATTGACGCAGCCAGAGGTCTAAAATTTTATTTTCTGGATAAGATGAATTTTAAAACACACTTTCTCATATATATGTACCGTAATTTCCTGCCTATAATCCGCGGATTATCTGTTAAAAAATCTTAGAAATTAGCAAGTGCGGATTATAGACCGCTGCGTATAATCTGTTGTTTTTTTCCCCTTGCCGATAAGCAAGTAACTTTTTGAAAATAGGTAAGGATTATTTTTCTTTGCAGAAAACAAATGGGGTTGATAGTCATCGAACGGGAAATCCTGAAACATTCGAAAAAGCAGCCGGCTCCGTTCATACTCTCACAAGACTTATCGGCCCACCCTTTTTTAAAATCGGCCAGTCATATTTATTACTCCATGTAGCGGTAGTAGTTCACATAAACAGTGTTGCCAAATCGGTTAGAAGTAGCGAATTGGGCTAATTTTGAAGATTCTATGCTTTTTTTTTTTAATCTAGGCTACTAAAAAAATAAATAAATAAATAAAAAATGGGCTTTAATTTGTTACTTTTAGCTTTCTTCCGCTCTATCATTTTTTCTTTATATTTAAATATTTATGGATAAATTATCAACGCCGTGCGAAAGGAGGGGGAGACTGCGGTCGCCCCGGGCGCGTAAATTTATGGGGCGTCAAGTTTATAATGCCAAATGTCAATTTTGGCCTATTATAATAAAAAGTTGGGGGAGGGGGCGCCAAATTCTAGCTTTGCCCCGGGCGCAGTTTTCTTTTTGCACGCCTCTGTAAATTATGAAAAAATATTCGGCTACACGCTTTTAAATCCAGTTTTTTTTCTTTGGAATGGCAACTTTATTTTAGTTGTATCTCGTAGCGCGTGTTCTGCACATGCAGCTGTGAAATAGAAAGCGTCTTTTTAGCGCCATTTTGATGTTCGTCTTGCATTACAGACTTCGATCTTGGAAAAAAAAATGTCTTCTAAGAGAAAGCATGTTAGTTACACGTCAGAGTTCAAGCTGATGGTCGTTGCTAAAGCTGAGGAGGTCGGCAATAGAGAAGCCGGTAGATTGTTTAATATTGACGAGTCAAATATAAGACTTTGGAAAAAAAAATAAAGCAAACTTCGAAAAAGCAGATCGAAAAAGAAGAAGTAATCGACATGGTCAGCCATCATGGCCCCTTTTAGAAGATAATCTCCATGCTTGGATTTTATCGCAGAGGGAAAGTGGTATCCCTGTTTCTACTGTAAAAATTCGTATAAAGGCACGAATCTTGGCTGAGGAAATGAAAATAAAAAATTTCAAAGGCGGCGCGACATGGTGCTATAGGTTCATGAAGAGAAAACACCTTGCTGTAAGAAACCATTCTACTATGGGCCAAAAGCTGCCGGACGACTGGAAGTCTAAAGTAGAAGATTTTTTTTAACTATGTTAAAAAAATTGTTGAAGAAAATAATTTTTCACCAGATAATATTATAAACATGGACGAAGTACCATTGTGCTTTGATTGTCCTCCAAATCGAACTGTTGATTCTAGGGGATTAAACAGCATTCCTATCCATTCTACAGGCAACGAAAAAACAGCCTTTAACTGTTATTTTGTCGTGTGCCGCAAGCGGTATGAAATTAGCTCCGATGGTGGTCTTCAAAAGGAAAACTCTTCCAAAGGAAAATTTTCCAAAAGGTGTTGTTGAAGTACGAGCAAATATGATGAATGAAGAAGTAATTGCGTCGTGGTTAAATGATGTTTGGCGAAAGCGGAAAGGTGCCTTCTTCAAACCAGATGCATTGGATTCCATGGAAGCGCACAAAAATAAAAAAGCTAAAAATGTATGTAAAGCGGCATCAGTAGAAGTAGCGATCATTCCTGGCGGACTCACCAAGATTCTACAACCGCTTGATGTAGGGATCAATAGATCATTCAAAAGTAAAGTCCGAAACTTATGGGAAATGTGGATGACTGAAGGCGAACGCACTTAACGAAAACCGGTAAAAGAAAACGTGCATCTTACGCACAAGTGTGTGAGTGGATTAAACAAGCAAGGGATGATATTACTGTTACCACGATTAAAAACGCATTTAAAAAAACGAAGGTCGCGTTTGAAAACGAAACTGAAACTAATAGTGATCTGGACCCATCTGCAAGTGAATTCCAGTGTTTGTCGGAGGAAATTCTCAATTTGTTTAATTCAGAGTCTGATGATTCTGATTTTGAAGGTTTTTAAATAAAACGGTTTTTATCCATTTAACATGTGGAGAGCTGATTTATTTTCTAAATAAATTATTCCGAATATTTTATTAGAATTCCTTAAGTTATAGTATTTTTTTTTACTTGATATCAAAATTTTTGTTGATATAATGCTGTCAAATTAATAACAGAAGATGAAAGAAGGTAAGCTTTATTTTATATTTGCAATTTTAATTATTTGTTACTTAATATACGTATAGCCATGAAATATTAAAAGGGTTCTTTCTTTTATTTATTTTTCTACCTATTCTTTCTTTTATTATTTATCTTTCTTTTATTATTTTTCCATTTTGCCAATTAATTAAATTTTTAATGATTTATTTTTTTTTAACTGTTTTTATTTGTGTATATTTGTTTAAACATTTAATAAACATTTATCCTTCCTATATGACGAATGGAATTAACCGAGGATTATACGCCGCTGCGTATTATGTGAGGGTAAAAAGTATTAATTGGCTGAAAATTGTAGTTGCGGATTATGCGCCGCCGCGGATAATAGGCAGGAAATTACGGTATATATACAAACAAGCAAAAGAATATATTTGGCCGGATCTGAGTTTCACTGCAGTATATTGACGTAATTCACATAAATGTAAATTTTCCTGAAACTAAAGCTTTCATATATATATATATATATATATATATATATATATATATATATACATATACAGATATGAAGTGGAAGGTATGTAAGGAAATACGCCTTATAGCTCCTGGATTTTTTAAGGACCACCGTATACCCTCTGTTTCTCAAAAACGTCATGCCCTCTTCTTTGAGCGTATACCCTCTGTTTAGAGCGTATATCCTCTATTTTTTACAAATACACCACAATAATTAGTTTAAGACGTTCAATGATTAAGTATAAAACGAGGAAATGGAGGGAGCTGCTCCCCCCTCCTTAATTTGTTTTTAGAACGGAATTAACCCTTGAAAATATACGGTTGTAACGTACAATTAGTATGCGTAGCCAGTGAGCTCAATGTCATCAGTTTAACTGGGAAATATTCTTTTTATTATATTTTTTACGGATATGAAATGCCTATAAAAAGTCAAATCAAATCATTCAAATGGGCCACGGATTTCTTTATGAGAATGGAAGTCGAAGGAGTGGTTTATCGCCTAACTACTTTTTGCTTTAACCAATATTTATTGTTTTCTGCCTTATAAAACGGGGAAATGGAGGGAGCTGTCCTCCCCCCTCCTTAATTTCTTTTTCGAACGGAATTAACCCTTCAAAATATAAGGCTGCAATGTACAATTAGTATGCGTAGACAGTGAGCTCAATGCCATCAGTTTCACTGGGGAATATTCTTTTCATTATATTTTTAGGGATATGAAATGCCTATGAAAAGTCAAATCAAGTCATTCAAATGGGCCACAAATTTCTTTATGAAAATAGAAGTCGAAGAAGTGGTTTAACGCCTAACAATTTTTCGCTTTAACCAATATTTATTGTTTTCTGCCTTAAGAATCTAATATTCATGTAAAATGATTATTCGGAATCAAAGATAATCGAAATCTTGCTTAGAGAATTTCTACATATTCGTGTATGCCTTTTTTTTTTCAAGTAAAATTAATGTAAAAAAGGAATTAATATTCGAAGAACTTAAAGATGAATATAAAACTATATTTTGTATAAATTATATACAGATCCCTTATACCCAAAACTTCTTAAGATTCTTTTAAGTAATTTTACAGGTAAGAATATTAAATACTGTTACTTTTGTTTTTGACAGTTCTGTGCTTTATTTTCTTTTGTTTGCAAATTTTTTTTTAAATAACAATAAGATTAATATTGTAAAATTGTTTTTATATTAATGCTGTTTTAACAATTTTACTTTAGCTTTCTGGAATTTACGCTGAGACACAAAAGAGGATTGAAAAAAAATTAAAAATATCAATTGTTTCGTCCAGAAATAATTAAAGGCATTTGTTAATACTTTAGCATCCAAAAATTAATTTTCACTGTTATGTGTGTAGCAGAGAAAATCCTCCACTATAAATTTGAAAGTTTAATTTGTAACTATGCTTGTTTGAGACAAGTATCTTATTTTCTATTTTAAGGACCTGTGCATATAAAATTTGCAATGTGTCAAGAGTTTTAAGATTTGAGTTTAGAAAAAAAAATATATTTCTAGCCTCTAATTAAAAATGCTGACATTATAAATCCATAAAATAATAACAATGTGAAATTTAAACGAAACAAAAAGAGTCATCCTATTTCTTTCATGATCATCTTTCATAATTGATTTCTGCGAAATTTAATTGGTTTATATATTCCTTTACAATTTTTTGCTGTTTACTTCGAATAAAATATCATGAGAAAGAGCTGCTTTGCAGAAAAATAAATGAAAACATTCCATAAGCATTAAATATGAGGATAGTTGAAAAAATGAACACGAAAATTATTAGTAAATGCAGGTTATCCATCGATTATAGAAGTATTGTATGTAAAGATAAACAACAAAAGATAAAAACTTCGGTAAATAAAATTTGTCATACATTTACTGCGTACACTCATTATTATTGATGCACAATTTATCTGATCGATACTTCCCTGAAACAAATAAGATTTTTTATTGTATATACATTCTATTTCTCATACTATTCTGCTTCTCTTAATATTTGTTCTTATTTTTGACAAAATTAAATTTTGGTAAAATTGCAAATATTTTTTCTGCTTGTTGTTTTAGATTTTCACCGTGAGCATTGAGGCAGGGTTATCACTCGCTTTTGACTAACATTCGCGATTTGGCGAATAAGAAATAAAAAACAGTAGCCAAATGAAAGGAAATGTTAGAAAAGTAGATTTGGCGAAAAACACTCAACAATGTATCTGTAATTCCTTACTGTTTTTTTTTTTTTTTTTTTTTTTTTTTTTTTTTATTTTCTAAAATAATCTCATTTTTGCTAATTCCTTATAAAATAAAAAAAAAAAGACGTGTGGCACTCGGGGACTGCCGCGGTAAAGCTATTGCATAGCATTTTTTATCAACTTATGCAATCATAATTATTTATTTACTTTTTATTTATGCAGTTTTTTTTTTTGTATTTGATGTTAATTCAAGTTATACTTTTTAAGCATGATGACCGATAACAAAACTTTTTTTTTTCTTTTATTGAATAAATGAGAAATTAATATCGTTTAAAATATTTTTATTATCTTACAATACATGTAGGTTAATCAGGAATTTTTATCATTGAAACTATACGTTTATGGTAGCTGAAATAAAAAACATAAGTTTGAGACTTGATATTCTCAAAATATCTGAAAAATACCGCTTTAATGTCTGCCGAAGTCTACCGAAGGATACCGTGCCGAAGACTGCCAAACTGAAGCGACATTAGCCGGAGTGTTAGGTTTTTTTCTCGTTACGGAATTTCTAAATTCTTTCGCCGCGCTCAAAGCCAGCGATAAAAGCTATGCAATACCTTAATAAATTACCAAACAAAATTTGGCCGCACTACGAGAATTAGATCGCGAGTTAAAAGCATTATAAATTTTCCGATCCTCACCGTGGGAGTTTAATGTCACCAAAAATTAACATTGTCTCATTAAAAATTACCAAACGAAATTTGGCCGCGCTACGAAAATTAGATCGCGAGTTATAAGCATTTTAAATTTTGCGACCTTCACCGTGGGGGGGGGGGGGGTCTCCTGTCACCAAAAGTAACACTGTCTCATAATAAATTATCAAACAAAATTTGGCCGCGCTACGAAAATTAGATCACGAGTTATAAGCATTTTAAATTTTTCGACCCTCACCATGGGGGATCTCCTATCACCAAAAATTAACACTGTCTCATAATAAATTACCAAACAAAATTTGGCAGTGCTACGAAAATTGATCGCGAGTTATAAACATTTTAAATTTTTCGACCCTCACCGTGGGGGGTCTCCTGTCACCAAAAATTAACACTCTCTCATAATAAACTGCCGAACAAAATATGGCCGCGCTACGAAAGTTAGATCACGAGTTATAAGCATTTTAACTTTTTCGACCCTCACCGTGGGGGGTCTCCTGTCACCAAAATTTAACACTGTTTCATAATAAATCATTAAACAAAATTTGGCTGCGCTGCGAAAATTGATCGCGAGTTATAAGCATTTTAAATTTTTCGACCCTCACCGTGGGGGGTCTCCTGTCACCAAAAATTAACACTCTCTCATAATAAATTACCAAACAAAATTTGATACGAAAATTAGATCGCGAGTTATAAGCATTTTAAATTTTTCGACCCTCACCGTGGGGGGGTCTCCTGTCACCAAAAGTAACACTTTCTCATAATAAATTACCAAACAAAATTTGGCCGCGCTACGAAAATTGATCGCGAGTTATAAGCATTTTAAATTTTTCGACCCTCACCGTGGGGGGTCTCCTGTCACCAAAAATTAACACTCTCTCATAATAAATTACCAAACAAAATTTGATACGAAAATTAGATCGCGAGTTATAAGCATTTTAAATTTTTCGACCCTCACCGTGGGGGGGTCTCCTGTCACCAAAAGTAACACTTTCTCATAATAAATTACCAAACAAAATTTGGCCGCGCTACGAAAATTAGATCGCGAGTTATAAGCATTTTAAATTTTTCGACCCTCACAGTGGGGGGGGGGGGGTCTCCTGTCACCAAAAGTAACACTGTCTCATAATAAATTACCAAACAAAATATGGCCGCGCTACGAAAGTTAGATCACGAGTTATAAGCATTTTAACTTTTTCGACCTTCACCGTGGGGGGGTCTCCTGTTACCAAAATTTAACACTGTTTCATAACAAATCATTAAACAAAATTTGGCCGCGGTACGAAAACTAGATCGCGAGTCATAAGCATTTTAAATTTTTCGACCCTCACCGTGGGGGGTCTCCTGTCACCAAAAATTAACACTCTCTCATAATAAATTACCAAACAAAATTTGATACGAAAATTAGATCGCGAGTTATAAGCATTTTAAATTTTTCGACCCTCACCGTGGGGGGTCTCCTGTCACCAAAAGTAACACTGTCTCATAATAAATTACCAAACAAAATTTGGCCGCGCTACGAAAATTAGATCGCGAATTATAAGCATTTTAAATTTTTCGACCCTCACTGTGGGGGGTCTCCTGTCACCAAAAGTAACACTGTCTCTTAATAAATTACCAAACAAAATTTGGCCGCACTACAAAAATAAGATCGCGAGTTATAAGCATTTTAAATTTTTCGACCCTCACTGTGGGGGGTCTCCTGTCACCAAAAGTAACACTGTCTCTTAATAAATTACCAAACAAAATTTGGCCGCACTACAAAAATAAGATCGCGAGTTATAAGCATTTTAAATTTTTCGACCCTCACCTTGGGTTGTCTCCTGTCACCAAAAATTAACACTTTCTCATAATAAATTACCGAACAAAATATGGCCGCGCTACGAAAATTAGATCGCGAGTTATAAGCATTTTAAATTTTGCGACCTTCACCGTAGGGGGGGGGGTCACCTGTCACCAAAAGTAACAGTGTCTCTTAATAAATTACTAAACAAAATTTGGCTGCGCTACGAAAATTGATCGCGAGTTATAAGCATTTTAAATTTTTCGATCCTCACCGTGGGGGGGGGGTCTCCTGTCACCAAAAATTAACACTCTCTCATAATAAATTACCAATCAAAATTTGGCCGCGATACGAAAATTAGATCGCGAGTTATAAGCTTTTTAAATTTTTCGACCCTCACCGTGGAGGGTCTCCTGTTACCATAAATTAACACTGTCTCATAATAAATTACCAAACAAAATTTGGCTGCGCTACGAAAATTAGATCGCGAGTTATAAGCATTTTAAATTTTTCGACCCTCACCGTGGGGGGGGGGGTCTCTTGTCACCAAAAATTTACACTGTCTCATAATAAATTACCAAACAAAATTTGGCCGCGCTACGAAAATTAGATCGCGAGTTATAAGCATTTTAAATTTTTCGATCCTCACCATTGGGCGGGTCTCCAATCACCAAAAGCTACATTATCCTACCTTGTTTTATCTTAAGACGATTTTTTTCTATACACATTCTATCAGGAATTTTTATCATTGAAACTATAGATTTATGGTAACAAATAAGAAACTTAAGTTTGAGATTTGATATCCTCTAAATATCTGAAAAATACCGCGTCAATGTCTGCCGAAGTCTACCGAAGGATACCATGCCGAAGTCTGTCGAGCTGTAACGATGTTAGCCGAGTGTTATGTTTTTTCGTTACCGATGTGTTAGGATTTTTCGCGTTACGGAATTTTTGGATTCGGTCACCGCGCTCAAAGCCCGTGATAAAAGCTACGCAATAGCTTAAAATTCGACTATTTTATACCGAAAAAAGTAAATTAGTACATTTTAAATGTATTTTAAATGTGTAAATATTTCAGACATTCTTTTAGCAGTCTAAATAAAAATTAAAAATAGCTATCTTTGATTTACCTCTTAGAAAATATGCACTAAAAATCTCTTAACCGATAAAAAAAATTGATCGGACAATAATTTGATTACAACTAATAAATAGCATAATGGCTAATTTCAACACCACATTCCAGCAAAACATTTCTTTATTTTGTGCTTGATACGAGTAATTTTGTTTATGTTTTTACTGGCGCAACGCCGGTGCATATATAATGATTATTTGACAATCGAGAAATACTTATCGTATAATCTTTTTTGTCTTTGACCGTTTCTAAACTGAATTCATTTTGATTCAATATCTCTATAAATAAAGCAAAGTAAATCGTGTTAAGCGACATCATTCAATAACTCGGATGAGAATCTCATCTGTAATGGCATACGCACAAATAGAGCCGAAAGTGAAGACTCGCAATTTGACGAATCTGATTGATATTTTACTCGTCAAATGAAGCATTGTGTCTCGATTTGGCACAATGGCGAGCTGGAACAGGAGCCCTGCTTTGGGGTAATAATTTGTCGGTTCCCAGTTGTATGCTACAGGTTTTGGTAATGCTCTGCACTATTTTCATGAATATTTAATTTTTTAACTTGTTGAAAACTGTTCTTATTCAAACTTTCAACATTGTATGGTGCATATGAAGATAAATTCTGTAAATAATATATAAGTATTAGTAATATAATGATAATATAAGTGTAATAAAAAATATAAGTGTTATTGCACAAAGACATACTTCATGTTATACTCTGAAAATATTATATTCTAAAAATTTGTAAACAGATTAAATTTTGAAATATTATATTAAAACATACTAATAAAAAAGCGTTAAAATGAAAGATTGAAATTGTGCTATTCATCTCACATTTAAAATGAGCATGTATTTAGTGTAAGATTAAAAATATAAATCAATTTTATTGCTCTGCTTTATGTAATATTTGCACTCTTGTTTGAGGATAATGAATTTCTTCGGTTATCCAAAATAAATAGCACCTCCTTAAAGTAAATAACTAAAAATTTATCCTCTTTTTATCACAGTAACTTTACAAAATGATCGTTGTGAAATTTTGAAAAAGTGATATGAAAAAAGCAAAATTAATGAGAATCAATCAAAAAATAAATAATAGTACATTAACACGTAATTATTTAATTAAAGAAAAATTAAAATAAATTAAACGTAAAAAATAAAAAAAAATGAAAGAAAGCATTTTTTTTTTCTTTGGGAAAATCAAATTGTCTTTTTCCTTCATATTCCTCTTGTTATGGCAACTTCTACACCGTTTGGTTTCTTTGTTTCTTGATTTTCAATTGGCTGTTCCTTCTCACATGTATTTCCCTGGTCTTCTTTTTTTATTTGAATTTCGTCTTGACTTTTTTTGTGCCTGGTGGAAAAAAAAAATCAAAATCTTTACAAATTTGTTATTGTTTCTTATTTTCATGGTAGCTTTAAGAATTTATTTCACTTTATCGAATTTTACTACTAATATTTTTAATTGTTGTTTGTTTCTTAAACCTACACTGGAAAAAAGTCATATTTTTCTAATAATTTATTTAAGTTTCCCATAGTTATATTTGAACATTTTTTACAGCATATAACTGAAAGTGTTTATATTTTAAAAATGTGTAGATGAAAATTATACTGAAAGATTACATTTTGTTTATACATCATTTTATTATTTAAGAATAATGCCCCGAAGATTTCTTTACACTATTATTTACTATTAAAATGCTATGTAAATTTATGCATATGTGATGTCTATTCCATTCTTTCTTAAATTATTTAGTATTTAATGAAAATAGTTGGAAAGTTATAAAAAGCTTGTGTAATGCAAATAGTTATCTTTATTCAAGTTTAAGGGAATGGGCTTGCAAATACAAAGGTCTGGTTGCAAATAAGAGTTAGTTAAAACCTTAGAGTGAATCCCCTTATGAGACTTAGTTAAACATTTTAGGTAGCTTTCATTACAAAAAGTAAAAAGCTACCTATTGCAGCCGTCCGGAGGAAAGCATTTCCGAAAAATTTTGGTATATTTTCACCGATCATGACACCCAGACCCCAAAACCACCCTCCGTTCAAATGTTGACATATATATATATATATATATATATATATATATATATAACCATATATGTATATATATGGGTGATTCTCAAAATAGGGGACAATTTATGTCTTTCGGCATATAAAAAAAATTGAGAGGTTTTCTGTTATATTTTTATATTTAGATATGTTTGTCTTAATATTATTCATTATTTGCACTCAAGAATTACTCACTTTTTAGTTAAAAACACCTTAAAATAACAGAATAGATGTTCAAAATGTCATTAGCATGGATGTCCACAGCAGCTGTGCCTTATATATACTAGCTTTTTCAAGAGTTAATATCATGTTTATAAAATAAAACAAATGTTATTCTTTCTTTAAATTAATCAAGGAAAGGATTTATCCAATAAATTTTTTTATATATATAAAATTATAGTACATAAAAAAAGAATTAAAATTTGTCCTCCATATTCGATTTTCAAAACAAGGTCATACTAAAACAGCTGGTTATTAATCAAAAGTTCATTTTCACATATGACAATAGTTTGAAAATATAAAGTTTCTCCATGGCAACAAGTAGTCATTTTAAACCAGCCAGAAAATAGAAGCATGTATTGTATTTTAAGAATAGAAGTTGAATATTAAGGGGTTACATCAATTGTATGTCATTAGAATGGATAATAATTTTCATGTTTATTTTATAGTTAAAATTTTTATTTTATTTATTTGCATAGAACTTTTGTGTTTTAAAAAGCCCCAGAAAGGAATATTGCACTGTGATTATATTATGGCTCATAATCTTATTTAAATTAAAATTTGTCATTAGCATGGGCAGATATCAGTGTCATTAGCATGGTTTTTCTGTCCATGCTAAAGACTCCTATGTACATAAATGTAACCAGTGCTTATATTGTATCCTTTTTAAAGTTTAATTTTACGTATAAATTTAGGTATTACATTTATTATCCCTAAAATATGCATTAAATCTGAAGGGAAATCAATAAGACAGCTTCTTACATTGTTAGTGTCAGAATGTTGCTCATGTAACAAAGTTTGCTCTTTGGTAATGTTTTTATTCTCCTTATATGTATATATGTAAAAATGGAAACCATTTGCTGAAAAAGAAGACTAATAAATATAGAAAAAAAAATATTTAAATAGGAAGAAAATAAAAATTTCATAATATATATATATTCCATACAATTCGTTTTGTCATTAGCATGGCTCAAAAAATACTAATTATTTTTTTTAAGTTAATTTTTAAATATTTAGCTCTGCTGACGACATGGAAAGTATACCTAATACTATATTAACAACACCTATTTTTTTTCAGAAATTTTGCTAACAGTAATTTTTTTAAGATTTCATTTTTGAAATCGTCCCCTATTTTGAGAATCACCCATATATATCTGATTTTTGTCATGCGATAACTAACGTATTTATGAACCGATTTGAATGAAACTTGGTATGTACAGGGTACATACAACTGTCTCGACCGAGTTCGTTGGTCAGCATCATCCGCCATTTTGTTTCAAAATGGCGGTCATTTTAATTTTTTTAAAAATTTAAAATTTAAAATTAAATGCGAAAAAATTAAATTGAAAACTATTTTTCTTTTACGTGTTAGAACTTAAAACAACGATTCCAGAACACTTTTTATTTTGTCTATATCTTAAAAAATGATTGAGTTATAGCACTTTGAATTTTTCTTATGGCTGACATTTTGAAACGATCTGATGTTTGTCACGTAATAACACGCGTATTTATGAACCGATTTCAATGAAACTTGGTATGTACATAGTACATACAAATGTCTCGACCGAGTTCGTTGGCCAGCATCATCCGCCATTTTGTGTCAAAATGGTGGCTATTTTAAATTTTTTTAAAAATTTAAAATTTAAAATTAAATGCAAAAAAATCAAAATTTGAAAAATATTTTTCTTTTACGTGTTAGAACTTAAAACAACGATTCCAGAACACTTTTTATTGTGTCGATATCTTACAAAATGACTGAGTTGTAGCACTTTGAATTTTTCTTATGGCTGACATTTTGAAACGATCTGATTTTTGTCACGTGATAACACGCGTATTTATGAACCGATTTCAATGAAACTTGGTATGTACATAGTACATACAAATGTCTCGACCAAGTTTGTTGGCCAGCATCATCCACGATTTTGTTTCAAAATGGTGGCCATTTTAAATTTTTTTTAAATTTTAAAATTTAAAATTAAATACGAAAAAATTAAAAGTGGAAAAATATTTTTCTTTTACGTGTTAAAACTTAAAGCAACGATTCCAGAACACTTTTTATTTTGTCTATATCTTAAAAAATGATTGACTTATAGCACTTTTAATTTTGCTTATGGCTGACATTTTGAAACGGTCTGATCTGAACAATCCATCATGTTGCTTTAAAATGGCATACACTTCATGATATCGTGGAATTTGGTGACTCTCTAAATCGCTTAAAATGAAACCAGGTTGAATAAAAGATAACTAATTTCTAAAAATTCCTATTAATATTCAGTCTTGACAAAAACTAGTATTCAATCTTATAAAATCATTAATTTTATTAGATTATTTCCGCTAATTTGAGCTTAGTATTTTTGAACAATGTAACTTACTTTAAAATAAATAAATAAATATACAAGTATATGAAAGCTACCTCTTCCTCCCGGCATTGCCGGAAGGACTTTTTTAATTACTTCTTTTCTCAGCAAACCTCAAATTATCTTAATCCTTTCTGGCACAGTAGTCCTATTCCGAGCACACCTAATTTTAATTTCAAATTTGCACCAAGAATATTTTAATAAAATTTTGCTTTTACAATGAAAGCTTAAATAAAGGAATTTTTAATTTCTAAAGAAGTCGTTTGTAAATTTCAGTGTCTGAATAATTTCGCATTTTACGAACAGAATTTGTCTTTGCCGCAAAGGGGTCAAAGTTTCTGCTATGGATTAGAAACAATAGTTTTTCTTATTAACTTGTTTCAAAATTCAGTTAATAATACAAACATTCATATCATTCGCAATATTGTGACAAAATGTTTTTCCAACCATTTGTTTTTTCAAACCTATTTCATCAAATTGTCATTAATCTACTTATAAATCGCTTTATGCTTATGGGAGATTTCTGATTGAAACTTAATTTCTCATAGGAAGAGGCATTTTTTTAATCATCTAATACATGATTCCTTGACTTATGTGGCACATTGTATAGTTCATGGAGAATAGAATTTATGCCATCCGCAGTATAATGACTATTTAATAAAAAACTGGAGATATTTAAAGGAACGATCCAACGAAAGGGAGTCGAAAAGAAAATACAGCACTATCTCAGAATTTATTTTTAACTTAAAAAAAAAGAATGTTGTGCCACATTGATTTGAAAAATAACTCGAAAAAGCTTACTTAGAATGGAAATTACTAGATCTGCAAATCAACTTTGAAATGTCCTCTACACTTTGCAATGTTGAGTTTAAATTGAAAACCAATCATTTCACACACAAAAATTGAATTCTTTCCTTTTCAAGTTTGTAAATAAATGAGCAAGGATCTTTCCTTCTCGAAAACTGGAATTAAATTTTTATTTGTGCAACAGATTTCAGTGAGTACGAAGTTACATATCGAAAAAATACAATTTCAATAAAAGCTAAGTATATACATACATGTGTTATAAAATTTATAAGATTCTCTATAACTTTTTCCAATTAGTATACTTTCCCTGTAACTGCGAACTCAAATTCTATATCTTCCCCGAGTAGCACTTCAAATCAGTAGAATCCCATAAAGAATGCTATCAAGTATACAAGCGTCTAGAGATCACACTTTCGCAATTTGATCCCGCGGGGGATCGGCCACTGCGTATATCGTTCCCCAAATGACGTAGTGATTTTCGCGGATTTTTGCATACTGCACATATATTTCCGTGCATGGAGATTGCATTATTTCTCTGATGAAGAAATAGTAATAAATTTATTCTCGCGCGCGTGCTTCTTTTTAATCATCGCTCCATTGATGAAGATGTAGTATTTCTCTAATGAAGAAATACATTTATATTATTACACAGAAATATATTTATTGTACATTTATGCACGTAATCCCTTCATCGATGGAGCGATTCTCCCTCATTTTAAATGCATACATATTTATTTATTTTTTTATTTTAGTCTATTTCTATTTAAAACTGTTAATTGTTTTGATAGATAATTGTAAGATTTTTCTTCCAATTCCTATTACAAAAAAGTTAATGAAATTTGAATTTCCATCAATATAGTTTAGTGGTACATTTTTGCTAGTACTTGGCGAAAAAAATGTCCAAGTTTGTATCCAAACAAATTACTCACCATTATTTGACATTTCAGACAAAGCAGTATTAATAGCAAGAAAATAATTATAATAACATTTAAACACTTAATTAGTTATAACAGTAATTGTTTATACTCTGTAATGATAAAAAAAAATCATATGCATCACCAAACTATGCAAATGGAAATTGAAGTTTCACTAATTCTATATGCCAAATACTTTTTTTTATAATATCTTTGATATAATAATTACTTCTTCATGAAGAAAGGCTATAAAAAAAATCTTTCTTTTTCAGGTTTACAGTTTATGTACATGTTGTTATACATTTCTATAGACTGTTTTTAAAATAGACTGACTTGTATCGTAATTTTGTAATAATTTCTAATTCTAAATATTTTAAGCCACTTAACCCTTCAGCAGATGTATAATTAAATTTCACTTAAAGATAAATGAAAAAAAACATATGAAATAATATTGTAAAAGAAAAATTACATAACATCAAGATAATGAAATTTATTATTCATAACATTATTTGAAATATATGTACTATATATATACACTGCTCAAAACAATTAAAGGATATTTGAAGTTTTATGTAAAATAAAGATATAAACGAAATTTTTTTGCCGAAAATAGAAGAAGAGAATCACAAATGCAAATTTTTCTAGTTTTCAAACTGTGGAGTATGCAAATTTTGAGTTCGACGTCAAAAACGTCGCTTCACCGGCAGCGAATGAAATTTGACTTTCAACTGGATACAAGAGAATGAAGACAAGGATGATCGGCATTCAGTGATTGCTTTGTTTCGATGAGTACGATGTCTCAGCGAAGTCATTTTACAGATTCAGAAGCTTGGAGAATTGTTGGTAGGTTAGAAGGGGGCCAAACTCAAGCCGAAATAGCGCAAGCCATTGGAGTGTCACAAAGAGTCATTTCTAGGATCTGTAACCGTTTTTTGGAGAGTGGATGTGCAGGCCGAAGACCAGGGCAAGGTCGTAGACGGGCAACAACGCCCAATGAAGATCGGCATTTAGCGTTAACAGCTCGGAGACACCGAAACATGAACGCTACTCTTCTCCAACAACACCTTCGCTCGGCTACAGGCACCACTGTCCGAAACCGGCTCCATGCTGTTGGTCTGTATGCTCGCCGACCGATGGTATGTGTTAGATCAGAGGTTCCCAAAGTGTGCTCCGCGGAGCCCTTGGGGCTCCGCCTGAACTTTCTAGGGGCTCCGCGGTGTTCCAGGAAAATAATAGAATTATGAAAGAAATAAGCATATTGCAAGTGAAAGATTTTCAAAAGTATGTAGGAATTTGTGTGTGTGCGTGTTAAAAATAAATGTACCTTTATTTGGGATGGAAAGTACAATAAAACACCCCAAAGCTTTTTAAGTGTTTGCATTATACATGTATTTATTTTCTGTATAATATTTTTGGTTTGAATTGCTTTATTATATGTTTCTGTATTTAATGTGCTTAAAAAAATTCAATTTAAAGTTTCAATTCAAATTTCGGCTACAAGAAATAGTATTCTAAATCGAACGTCAATCAAAACAGATAAGTCCCGCCAGTGCTGTTAACTCTGCTTGCTGAATAACTATGCTTGAGAACAGTTTTGTTCTTTGAAACTCCGCCTATTCATATGTTTGTATATAATTCTTTATTTTTCACTCTTCATAATCAGATGAAGCAACAAAAGAGCTTTTGGACAATGAAATTATTTCTGTACCGTACACCCCAAATCAAGTATTGTCATCAAAGCAAGACAGAACCGAGACATTGGGCGGAAGGCAGTCCCGATAAAAAACTAAAATACGGTGAAAATTACTTATAAAATAAGATTTATTGAAACATATGATGATCGGCTTCTGTGTGTGATTTGTGGTAAAGTTTTGAACAACAGTTCAATGTTTTATGGTATTTGTATATTTGAATTTTCTATACTGTTTTTCATTGTACAACAAGAAAAAATGCCCCTTTTTTGTAATAGCTTGTATCATTTAACAAACCCCTCATTAGATTCATTGAATATTTATATACGTTGTGTATATAGTTTTTTTTTTCCTTTTCGTAACTTTAATTGCTTTAATGTGTTTGTTTTATTTTTATAATTTCTTAGTTCTTTAAATTTTCTATGCTATTTTACATAATTGTATTTACCGGGTGTCCCAAAAATGACTGATGGATTTTAAAATTCAATAACTTGCAAACGGTGACAGCTATTTAAAAAGATTTTGCAGGAGGGCTATGTATAATGTCAGGAGTTTTTTTTTACCGTAATTTTTTATTTTAGTTCGCATCTCAAACAATAGGTGGCGCTGACGGCAATTGAAGGCCAGGTGATCAGTTCTGAGTGAATCGTCGATCTGGCCTTCAATCGCCGTCAGCGCCAGCAATTGTTTGAGATGCGAACTAAAATTAACAATTACGGTAAAAAACTCCTGACAGTATACATAACCCTCCTGCAAAAATTTTTTAAATAGCTGTTACCGTTTGCAAGTTATTGAATTTTAAAATCCATCAGTCATTTTTGGGACGCCTGGTAATTTCAGAAGCAATGTATATTGCTGAAAACGCATTTTTTCAGTATTACAACCCCTGTAAAATTTTCTTTTAATTGGTCTCTGCCACATTTTCCAATCAGAAATAAGTCAATAGCAATAAAAAGAATATATATTGGTTCTTTACATTTGTTATCACACTAAAAATTTGAAATTTTGCTCAGCTCCACCTCTTGTTTAGACGTTTGGTCAATGAGTGCCTGCCCTGATATAAATTTAATCCCACCCATACATTCTATTTTGTTAGTAAAGTTTTTCTACTAGTTGCAGTTCGTTTAACATGTGTAGTTTTTACTTGCTTATCTGTTTTTAGACAAAAACAATGACGAAAAAAAGTTTCTTTCAAAACTATAATTAATAGCCAAATACTTTAAATGAAATACCCAAAAAAGTGAGCATTTTTTCACCTAACAATTCAGCTTATAGATTTTTTCCCCGCCCACTTAAATGTTAAAACGATGACTTGTTTATAAATGTATTTTTTAAAAATGATTCAAAAAAAGAAGCTGAGAGGGGATTAATTTTCGTTGCATGCTTAGAAGTAGTACTAGAGACTTAAAGAAGCACGAAAAAATATTCCATAATCACATAATTCTAATACGGGTAGGTAGTACTAGCGAAAACGTGTTACATATCTCATGGATGACTGGAACTACCAATTTCCTTTTCTTAGGGAGTAGCCTATTGGAATTACACAGAAGTAACACAGTGCAACAACTGTATAACTTACCTTTTTTCTGTGTGTGTGTGATTTTCGCCATAAATAATCGTTTTACGTAAGCCCCCCATGCAATACATAATCGAGACTTGGTTACCATTTTCATATTTAGTTCAGAATTCATATTGGAAATCCCAAAAGAATATTTTATATTTTAAAAATGGATGTCATGAACCTATTAACACTTGGACTGCCATGGCTGTCATTTGTGAAAGCCAGTGATGTTTCCGTTGGGCCATTGGCTATCAGATATGATAGCCATGGAGCCATGGTGTTCAACACTTCAGGCCTTGGCTATCAAAAACGGTACGAGTTACATGAAAATAGTTTTGGAGTTTGATTATTGGACTCCTTATATATGATGTGTCAGACATACGTGGTTTGTGCAAATTGATATATGTGCCGATTGTATGAGCTAAGTGTTGTAGAAAATGAAATACTTTCCACATTTTTCTCTTTCTTATTTTAGTTAAAATTAAAAAAAATTCTAACCTAATATAATAGAAAATAAATAAAAATTTAGAAAATAAAATAATAGAAAAAATAATAGACAGAAAATCTAAACCAATAATTTCACAAGCTCATCCTTACATATATTTAAAAATTTTCCAATTTAAGAGATTATACGGTAGAAACATAAATCTTAATAAATGATTTTAATGATAAATGACAAATTTAGTTGGCTATCAAATAAACCTTGAACACTCATGGAAGAATTTACACTAACTTTCTTAGGGTGCTTTGGCTATCGTTTTCGATAGCAAGGATGAGAATCTCCCTATGTGTTCAAGCATAGAAATGGGAAATGAAAAAAAAAGGTGGAAAAATTTCTTCATCTATTTAGTGGCACCAAACTCGTATAATTTAAGCGTGATTTTAATAGCTACATATGCAATCAAATTAAATGTAACTGCACATATTACTGTTTTTTTTTTCATTACTTAGAAATTATTAACAATATCGTTTGCTTCAGGCATACATCTCGAAAAAGTTATCACAGAAATTACCCAAAAGTGTGGTATAAATATTACAAATTATTCTATTTCAAAAACACTTCCTTTAGCTTTGTATTTTTAAAGTAAAAAAAAAATCATTCTTAAGACATTTTGAACATCTTCATTTATATGACTGACTTTCAGATGCTTATACAGTGGCGGGCAAAAATTTCCGGCCAGCAAATTTTTTCAGATAATTTGTAAATATACCCATATGAAGAGGAATCTCAAAGCGATACTTATACATTTTTTTGACATATTAGTTAGGAAGTTACGTATAGAAGAACGTGTAAATATCAATAAATTTAATTGACAAAATTAAGTATAAAAGAAAACGCATGTTCTCAAAAGTTCCCGGCCGCTTTCACAAGTTCGTAAAAAAGTGGTATTGTAACAGAAAACTACAATGATAAACAATATTTACAAGTACTATTTTCTCGTATTACTATTTTATTAGCTTTAGTAATAAGTACTGCGGCGCAGCAACGTGACATTCATACAATCAACGGTTAAAGTTCGTCTATGGTACAATTTTCCCACATTTCTTGCAATTTTGGCCCAATTTCGGCTGAGTTGGAATATTTATAGTTCCGCAGACTTTTGCCAACTTCTTTCCAAAGATTTTATATTGGAATCATGTTGGGCGTTTGGGCTGACCATTTCAAAAACGAATTTTTTTTGTGCGAAAACTATTGCTTATCGAGGCTCGCATACATTATTTATGTCGTTATCATATTACGAAAAATAGTTGCGACCCAATTTTTTTCTTTAATAAGGCAAAAAATGGTCCTGCAAGATATCCTTATACATTGTATCATTCATATGGCTGTGGATTTCAAATAACGGACCGACACTTTTATAAGAAACTATTCCCCACGGCATAACGTGCCCTCCGCCATGCTTCATTGTAGGAATAACATAGGTCGAATCATACCTTTTGTTGTTAGGTCATCGTATGCAGTGTCTGCCATCACTACCAAAAAAATTTCAAATTCGATTAATGGAAAAAATAGAACTTTTGTCCAGTTTTCACTCGACCAGACTTTGTGGTACTTGGAAAATGCCAGTAGGGTACGTCGGTATTTTTTTTACCCCTGAAAATTTTTTTAAACCGACTCTTCCATAAAGTTCTGTATTTCGTCAGCATCATAACACGGTAGACTAACTTTTTTCAGCAATATTTTCATTCCGTAAATCGCAGTATATTGCAACGGAATTTTCATGCGGATTATCAATGGTTTTTCTCCTGATAAGTCTGTCCACAGGAATAGTCATTTTCCGGGGTCTCCCGGACCTCAGAAAATACTGAAAGCCATGGTCATCTTTATATAATTTTTAAATATCGTTTACAGTCGATTTTACCGATCGATAACTTAGCCGCAATATCTCGAGAAGATTAGCCTTTCAGCGACAAACTAATCACTCATTTATGAACAATAATTGTTGAACTTTTCAAATTTGAATTCAAACTATGCTATACACGTTGATTCATTCATAAACACAACCAAAAAACACTGTACGGATAGAAATAATCTAAAGAATGATAAGTGGCCGGAAACTTTTGAGAACATGCGTTTTCTTTTGTACTTAATTTTGTCAATTAAATTTATTGATATTTACACGTTCTTCTATAAGTAAGTTCCTAACTAATATGTCAATAAAATGTATAAGTATCGCTTTGAGATTCCTCTTCATGAGGGTATATTTACAAATTAACTGAGAAATTTTTGTTGGCCGGAAACTTTCGACCGCCACTGTATAAGCTAATTTTTCATTTTATGTGTTTTTTCCAACAATTCAAGAACAAACTCCAAGGGTTTGAATCGACAAAATGTCAGGCAATTTTTCAGCCCCCACCCCCTAATAGCCTACTAAAATTTTCTTTGCATTTTTGCATTAATCCAGAGAATGTCCAAAATTGCTTTAAAAAAGGTGGAATTCCTTCTTTAGGAGGAACTCTTTCATGCCTGTGTGTTGCAAAATGAGTCAGATTAAAAAATATTGATTTTATGTTCCAAATATTCAAATTACACACACACACACAACTGACACACTGGTGAACATTGACAGTTTTCGCTTGGCAGTCAACGTGTCAACAGTATTGCTTGAACACCGTTCTGGTAAAAAGATTTTGTTTTAATATTTAAGATTTTTAAAATTTCTAGTATGAATTTAGAATTTCTGTATCAGGAAAGGGCCAAACTGAGAATCATTTCTGGCTCGAATTTTTATCCATCAGATTTTTCTGTGCTCCATAGGCATAAAATTTTTTTATTTATAAACCATAGAGTATCGTTGGGTTCAGGGGCTCCGCCTTAGAAATTCTTCCCAAAAAGGGCTCCGAGAGCCAAAAAGTTTGGGAACCGCTGTGTTAGATTAACATCAAGGCATCGTCGCGACCGCGGGGAGTGGGCAACCGAGCATGTCAATTGGAGAAGAAATGAATGGAGCAATATTCTGTTTTCTGACAAGTCCCGTTTTTCAGTGCATCCGGATAATAGGCGTATTTTCATCTGGAGGGACCGTGGCAATAGGAATAATCTTGCGTTCGTGCACGAAAGTGTTAGATTTGGCGCTGGAGGAGTGTTGGTGTATGGTGGCATCTTCATTGACGGGCGCACTGACCTCTACATCATTCGAGATGGGGCTCTGACTGGTCGCCGATATAGGGATGAGATCCTCGGACTTATTGCAGTCACTTACGCTGCAGCAATCGGAGATAACTTCATTTTAATGGACGATAACTGCAGGCCACATCGTGCAAACCTGGTGGAGGATTTCCTTTTCGAGGAAGAAATCGTTTGAATGGAATGGCCAACGTGTTCTCCAGACATGAATCTAATCGAGCACGTTTGGGACGCTCTAGAAAGACGAGTTTCTGGCCGCCAACAACCCCCACAAACTCTCCAAGAACTGGAAAGAGCTCTTCTGGAAGAGTTGGGCAGAATACCCCAACTCGTCATTAATAGCCTCATTGAGTCCATGCCTCAAAGGTGTTTAACGTTGCTGGCCGCCCGTGGAAACCATACCCCCTACTGAAAATGATTTTCTTTGAAGAAAACACATTTTCTTATTCTTTTTTCTCGTATGCACAAATTGTGTTTTTTTCCTTTTGTACACAAATGCGCAATAAAATGCATTTTTTTCTGCCAAACATGTGTAATTTATTCTTATATAACCTACTATGTCTGTCGACCATGCATCAATCAGCTAAAAAGTTTTCCAGATACAAAATCCACCTAAAACTGCAATATCCTTTAATTGTTTTGAGCAGTGTATATATATATATATATATATATATATATATATATATATATATATATATATATATATATATATATCAGGACACAGATGTCATATACGCACCACATTGGCGCGATTATTTTTTCTGACGCCAGTTTGGCAAAAACTTCGTTATCAAATATCAGTTACATATATACTTTTTAATCAATAGAGTGCAACAAAATGGCGATTTTATGCTTCCTATGGTAACCCGGTCATTGTTGTTTAGTTATTTAGAAATTGCTTATTTACTTTATATTTCCTTTTATAAATCGATATAAATTGTTTTGTTCTATTATTATTAATTAAACTTTTGTAATTTATTATTATATCCTAATTAAAATAATAGAAAATGGTTAAAAAATATATATCTAACTAATATTTGGTCAAAAATATACGTCATGCACGGAAATATATGTGCAGTATGCAAAAATCCGCGAAAATCGCTACGTCATGCGGGGAACGGTATGCGCAGTGACCGATCCCCCGCGGGATCAAATTGAGAAAGTGTGATCTCTAGACGCTTGTTATCAAGTATAGCCTATTTTTTAATCAGTGCACACATAAAGTCGATGTTTCTGACACATCTTAAACATCATAATTTCTCGGCTACTTCAAATCTCAATTAAATTCAGAAATAATTCGCAACACATGCCTCAATTATCAATTGTTTATAACTTTTAAATGTAGGAGAGCATGAATATGTAACCTATACAAAGTAAAAGCTACTTATCTAAGATTACTCAGAAACATAGAATATAAATACATCTAAGGCAGTAAAATAAACTAAAGTAGTTTCTTCAAGTGGTGATATTCTCTTAGAACTTTAAATCCACGCAGATTTCTATGAGCATCGCTTGTCAACAGACACGGGATGGAGACTGTTGGGATTGTTCCCGACAGGCACAGGTTTGGATAATAGTGATCTCCGTCTGATATGTCCTCTACGGTCAGTAAACCAATGCAGGAACAAACTGTGTGTGTTTTTTTAAAGTAAAAATGTCGCTTGCTGCGACTCCAAAACCTAGTTTGCAACACATGTATATGCAAATTAGCATGCTTCGTCCGCTACACTGATCGGTTTCTCTAAAGGAATCTTGAATCAAACCAAATCCATCTACTAAATATATATATTTTTTTTAATCTTAATACATAAACAACATTCACAGACGTCGTCTTATTTATATACTTTTACATTATGCTGTTTAAAGTCTATTTTAACGACGTAGTAGACAAAATAGCTTTAAAATTATTAAAGTACCTACGTTTAACAATTTTTAGTAGGTATATTATCTTGAATTTCCCGCTTCTACCTAAAACTTCTGTTAAGATGTGACGAATTATACTAAAAGTTTGATCGTTTCATTAAATCCGCTTAGGTGGGAATTTCTAAAATAGATAAAATACATGTTTGATTTTATTTTAGTAGATTAGGTAACTTCAAATTCATGCCTCTATCTAAAACTGCTGATGAGGTATGGAGGAATGTCCTAAATTTTCGCACCTGTTGTTCATCCTTTTGGACGGGAGGACTTTCTAAAATCTTTGGAGTAAATGTTTAATAATTTTTAATAGGTTTATAATCATGAATTTCGTGCTTCTACCTAAAACTGCCGCTGGGATATGGCTAATGATAGGCGTTTCTAGAAAATTTACTAATCGAAAAAAATCGTCATAATAAAAAACACAATCGATACAGTCTTCGATTATTTCCTAGAATATATAATCCAGATACACTACAATCGATCATTAAAATAATTGTTTTTACATACTTATAAAGGATTTTAGTAAATACATGGTAAATAAACAAGTATGGAATTAAAAAGTAACACATCGAAGAAAGTTTAAAAGAGAGTCACAGTAGTCGAGAAGTTGTATGATAGTATTCCCTAGTTTCATAAAAAGGAAAAGCGCGAGTAAGTATAAAAGCTAAGAAAATTTGAGCTTCAAAAATGATATTTTTTCATTAATTAGCAACAAAACAAAAGAATTAAAAGCACAGCGGCAAAAACAGGAAATAAATGGATGATAAATGGGATCAACATTTTTTATTGATTTTCTACGTCATTGAGATCTGTCGATAATTTTCCCATTATTAGAAAACTTCTTAATGGAATACGATAACCGTACCCACCGAGATAGCCAAATAACTTGGGAGGGCATGGGAAGTGCATAACATCAATAAGTGACAACAGAGCTTTCCAACAATATATCACATGAGAGGTGACAACTAATCTTAGAAAACTGTCCCTCGTAGGGGCAAAATGGGAGGAAGGGCGAAAGAGGTGTATAATTTGAAATAATGGTCACAGAGCTTTCTAATGATTTATCACATGAGGGCTGTAAGACAAACTTAGAAAATTGCCTCCGAAATTTCCAACTATCACGCGTCCCCGGTATAAAATCATTCCATCTTTTCGAAATTTTCCTATATTATAAATAACATACATGTGAGAGCCCCGTAAAAAAAAATCTCATCTGTAATGATAAACGCTACAATTTTTAAAAATGGCCCCAGGGGGGTGGGGGCAAATTGGAATGCGTCATAATATGAAAGAGCAGTCCGAGGGCTTTCCGATGATATGCCACAATACGGATCTAAAAAAATTTGGAATTTTTCGACCCCCAGTTTAACCCCCTCGGGGTTGGAATTTTTAAAATCGCTGAAACAAGTCTTTAATTTTTTTAATAGATTTATTTTCTTGACGTTTCATGCTTCTGCTTAAAACGATTGCTGAAATGCTCTAAATTATTCGATCTCCCCTTTTAACCCCCTCTGCGGGTAAATTCTAAAATAGCTGAAATACGTGTTTAATTATTTTTTAGTAGATTAATTTTCTGAAATTTCACGCTGCTACTTAAACGGCTGCTGAGATATAGGAAGGTGTTAAAGAATTTTCGACCCCCCATTTGGCCCCTTTAGAGGGGGGGTTCAAAAATTCCATCATAGTGCTCGATTACATCATAAGAAGTATTTTCCCCAATTTTCATGTTTCTACGTTCAGTAGTTTGTGCGTTGATTATCAATCATTCAGGATAAACGATTTAATATATGTATAGAATATTATACAAAAATATATTGATGCCAAACGTTTCATTAACAAATTGATCACCAAGTATTCTTTGCATTAATTGTAGAATAACTCGAGAAACATCCTAAACTTATGTTTAAGAGAATATATATTAATGAAACTCTTCGCTTAAATTGAACTCTTCATTCGTTTTTAATTTAAAAGTTACGAATTCTGAACTTCGTTCAAAACTAATAAATCTGACCATTCAGCATCTAAAATTAACGCTTAAATATTAGTATCTAGAGCGTGTGTAATTATTACTGCCTTCACCTCGTTATATGATAATTCAGGACAACATTGGAATCGTGATATGCATTGAGTCGTTAGTAAGTCTCATCAAATGCAAGGGAAAATGGAATCCTTTGGTAAAATTCGCATTGCAAATGAGCAACAGATTTCAATATTTTCCAGATCGTGACTTTACTGTAACTACTCGTGGAATTTATAACACCGCTCTGTGAAATAAATTCCACTGCAGTACGCATTTAAGAAGTAAGGTATTTATTTAATGAAATATTTCGACTCAAATATCAGTAATTTTGATTGCAAATCCGCATTCGTGCAATGTATTTAATTTCTACGATAAATAATCTTAAGTTTAGAAATGACTTTTATTAATACTTATAATAAACGGATGAATTTTTATAATGATATTATTTTTTTATCAATAAATATGAAATTGTGTCAAGTAAAAAGTATAGCATTTTAATTTTTGACAATATTTGTTAATTTTTTTACATCTTTTATATCATATACAAACTAATAATGAAACGCTCACATTTTAAAAACTATTTTAATATCATTAACGCTACGTTGTGTAACCCTACGTCGGCTGACATTTGTCACCCATGATATTTGAAAGCTTTTTTTTATATTTGAATTACTCATCATACTTAGTATAGAATAAGTCTTGCAATCGTTTTGAAAATCGAAAAAAAAAATTGACGGATTTCCTCGTTTCAGACACTGGAGATTCCAAAAAACGTATTTTTAGAAAAAAAAAATGCCGTCCGTCTGTGTTTCTGTCTGTCTGTAAACGCTCTTTTTTTTTTTTTTTTTTTTTTTTTTTTTTTTTACATTCGAAATAATTGTTCTGATGAAAGGCATACATAAATTTTAAATTTTTTTAAGGAGTGAATATAAAAGATAATAAATAAACATAAATTTTGCATAAAGAATGAAGTCGATCGGATAATTAGTGGTAGAAATATTTGTAATCCTATTTTTCACCACTTCGATTTTTCATGACACTGTATTTCATTCGAATTTAATTCAAAGATTAATTCTAATTGGAAATGGAACACTAAATCTAACGTTAGTTAATATAATTATCCTTTTTTTAGTTATAAGGATGCTTCTTTTACGTAATTCCCTGTTACTTGGTTTTATTTTCATATTTTACAGCATGCATATCCATGATGGGTAAGTATTACGGTGGCTTCCCCAACGGCTAGTTTTTTCTTGGATTATTTTTTTTCTTTATAATCGTATAGCTCTGAAACAGTTGTAAAATTTAAATATAAATTTTGAATGTGTACTTTCTTGTTTTACATTGTTGTTTTATTACTACAAAAAACAGCAAATTGAAAGTGTGTGACATACGTTACCCGCGCGACTAAATGCGTAACAAACATCCGTGCGCGTAACGCAGATTCAGAAAACCTTTTCCTTTTGAAAACATTCTGAAAATATATAAAACATGAAAAGTACAGAACTTACAAAAGAGCGCACCACTACCAATTAGTAATTTACAAATAATAATATAACAATGTAGTTTGTACTAGTCTACTTGTAATAGTGTATTCCATACAAAATGAGCAAATCAGGTATAGCTGTCATGTCACAGATTTTATTGAAAATCATCATATAAGTAGATCACAATCATTTACGAAGAAACGCAAAGTATTAGGTTTCAGACTTGTTTATTTCAGTATAAAAATTTACATTAAAGTTGATACGAAATCGAGGTCTTGTGTACATGATCGAAATTTCAAATTTGATTATTAGCCTTAGGAATGAAAAGACTGTATTAAAAATTATTTGCACTTAAGAATGAACTATAAGTAACAGATTAGCGTAATTTAGTAATTGTGTTTTTATTCCGTAATTTTAAAATAAATAAATAATAAAAAAAATTGTGGAAAAAATGAAATATTTCAGGTATTTCTTTTATAAAGGACACTTATTACAGCTTCAAAAAATTTTGACGTTATAGCTAATTGAATATATTTAATACATCTGAAATTTAATCCTTGCCTTTTTTAGTCCTTAATAAGAAAAAAAATTAAACAGTGAAAACTGTTGATTAAAGATTCAAAGTTTTTATCATTTGTTTGGCTTTCAACAAAAGCTTTCAAAAGCTTTAAACTCTTTGATATTATAGATAAAAGTGTATATTTTAAATACACGAAGTTTTTTTTTTCTTGCTTTCAATTTATTTTTGTCTAAAGAATATTTTAAATTTGAGTAAAAAAAAGATACTCTTCAATAAATAACTGTATTTTAAACTTAAAATCAGATAACAAATGTAGATGGCAGCATAAATTCTTTTTTTCAGCAAAAATCCTGCAAAATGCGCGCGTTTTCAAAGAAAGATATCTTCAGAATGTCTCGAATATTAGTTTTTTTCAACCCATTTTTATTATGTTAGAAATCCAAAAGGCACTATTGAAATTTTTTGAGTGTATCTTGAACTTTTTTATCTTTATGGCCGTGAATATTATTATTGTGGAACCTTTCCTTTATTTATTTTATGCGGATAAATAAGAAAAATTATGATTTTGTAATTTTTTTTTTAAAATTTTACTTTTTTTTTTTTTTTAAGGATGAAGGAAATAAATAACAACTTTCAAACTTGGACAACTCAATCTTCATATGTTAAGATACACCAGTAATCAATTTCACAGATTTTTTTTTTTTAATCCTTTAAATTTTATAAGGTTTATAATTTTTCTAAAATTTACAAATTTTCAATATTTACAACCAATTTAAGATTAATTATGATATTATAAGATTTTTTTTACTCAATAAATATAAAGATTGCTTTTCAGAGATTACAATATTGTAAAAAATAGTCCTTTTTGTTGAATAGTTTTCAAGATACAGAACTTCAAACTTGCAACTTTAGACGATTGTGCCCATGCCGTTCTAAATCACAAGTTTTTAAAAGGTCCAAAACAGCTAAAAAAAGTTATTTTTCGTCTAGATATTTTGCCGAGCTTCATTTGAATATGAATTGAACATGTGTATAAAAATTTATTAAAATCGGCTCCTATGGAGCCACAGCTTTTTTAACATTTTTGCTCATTTTACATGGAATGGCCCAATACCGTAACTGCTTTATGCCATTGTGCTTTGGAAGTCATGTACATATAGAAATTGTAACATTTTTTTTTTTAATTTCAAATGTAAACACATAACTTTGACATCATATTTGAAATTTTTTCACAAGTTTTTTTTTTTTTTTTTTTTTTTTTTTTTTTTTTTTTTTTTTTTAATATTAAACGGATATTATTCAGTCAAATAATCAATAAATTGTGCAAGTTAAAAAGTGAAACTGCTAATGTCGCAATGTGTCCCAGATTTCACTGCGGGTTGTCTTCGAAGCATAACTCAAAAACTATTTGGTGGAATACGCTGTAATTTTAGATTTGTACGCTTCAAATTTCGAAATCTTTAAAAACGTATTTCTGTCAAAATATTCATAGGTTACGATTTATATTTTCCCCAAAACTCTATTTTTCATTTTTTAACCTGTTAAATGGACATAAGCAATGTAAACTAAGTAGCCATAAGCAATGTTTTTTAAATAATTTAAAATCAATAAAGTATTAAGATTATGTTGATAAAAAAATATCCATCAATTGCTTGTCTTTAGTTTTGACTCAGCAAATTTGATAAAAAAAAAAAAAAAAAAAAAAAAAAAAAAATATTTTCTTTTAAATATATTATGTTTTTTGAAGTTACATTTTTTTTTCAAAATTTAACATTAAATATTTTTCATTTTTATTTAAATTAATATTTTAAAAATGCTGAAACAAATGTAAAGCTTATATATTTCTGTTTATTTAAATGGGAACAAATTAAAATTCTACAAATAATATTTCAAGCTATAATGATTTTTAATTATTCCACTTTTTTAACCAATTTTAATTTTTTTTAATTTTTAAAAAAAATTATGAGAAGTTTTATCATGTGATTTTGAATACAAATGGTATGTTACATGGTAATGTAATACAAATTGTATGTTAAAATGGCAAAAAATATTCCAAATTTTAACTCAATAAATAAAGATTATATTGAAATGTACTCCGGTTCCCTTTAACAATATCATTAATAAAATGTAAAGTTTTAGAATCAATTGGAAAATGTAACTATTATTGCTTTGCAATATTGGAAAATAAAAATACATTTGTTTTTAAAAATGCCTTTAAGCCTTATTTTGACGTTATTTCTTAAAATAATACTCTAATATCGAAATTAAATTACGCAATTTATTGTTGAAATTTTACTGTCCTTAAATACATTTAAACTGTGTTTATTATCAAAGATTTTATTTAAAAAAAAAAAATCTTTTTTTTTACATTGTATTAGATAACAGAAATACAAGACCAAAAAATATTTCACAGTTTTAGCCATAAGGAATACTATACTACTATTTCACTCAAAGAGAACGATGAGTTCTTTTTTCGACAACTCGAAAGTAATGGAATTTATAAAAGTTTTTTCTTATATTATGCAATCCGTTTTCTTTCAAGAACTTTTTCAAGATATTGGAATCTTGGATTTTTATAAATTAAACATTAATGCCTTGATTTTCAACTGATTCGCATTGCATTCCATAGATTTCTAAATCCAGCTTTTTTATCATTTCTTCGGTATACTCTCTTTTTTTTTTAAACTGTTGTTGAAGAACAAATAAGAAACTTTATAAAAGATTTATTGCGAAATATATAAACATTTCTATGTAACTGAATTAGATGCCTTTTTGTGTAGATAATATTGATAATTTATCAGATTTTTCAAAGCACAATGTGCATTAACTAAAAATATATGTTAACGCTTACATACACATAAATAATGCTAAAACTAAACGAGATCCATCAGAAAATCTACTATTGATTATAAAAGATGTTTACTAAAGTCATGTCTACGTTATTAACTTCAAAGTGACAACATCTATAAGGTAGTTGCAGTCAGCTGATCGTCTTTTGGCGGATGCCGATCACAATTGACTGGTTCACCTCCATCCGTGCTTACAATCGTCTCAGCTATCAATCAAAATTGCCCTGCATTTTTTTTTTTTTTTTGACCTCCAATGGTCAAATTGTGATGTCAGGTGTGCTGTACGGAATAACCCGTCAATCGGCATAGGCTTCCAAAACCCGCCTAGCTATATTATACAATGTTTGAAGATGAACTAATTTTTAACAGCATGAAAGAAATATTTGCAATTTATGATATGGTAAAGAAACTATTTTCAAGTCTATAAGTAAATTGTTAAAAGTTCTAGTTACATATCTACAAAAGAGTTGTTATAAGTTCTATTTACAAGTCTATGAATAATTTGTTGAGAGTTCTATTTATGAGACGAAAGCATGTTGTAAAAATTTTATGTAGAGATTATAATAGTTATTGTTCGGAATCAGAATCCTTATAGTGTTTAGTTCGACTTTGGATAGTCATGAGCATTTTGTCTAGATACACTAAAGAGACAATGAGCTGCGCAAGGCGATTTATTGCAGGGGCACCTAAAGGCGAACTGTGAAATTATAAACAGCAAACTGTGAATGCATTGTTCTTATCTAAAAATTGGTACCAGATACGAGAAAATAGTTAATTACAAGCTTCAATAGTGTCATCGAGTAACTATAAAATTATTTCTTAGATGTAAAAATAATTTTATAAGAAGTTTTGTAATCAAAATTTTTTATATGTAATCACCAGCTGAAATGCATTACTATGTGTTGCATAATAAAGGAAATGTGAATTTACTAGTAATATTAACACGTAATCAAGATGCAGTTTATTTTAATAAGAATATCAAGTTAAGTATACTTAATGTGTCAACCATTCGAACCCGTGCATAATAAATGATGCTTTGTTGCTGGAGGATGTTCAATATATATATATGTATGTATATTGACACGTAATATATATATATAATGGTTTAAATTTATTTTTATTTACAAAAATTATTCGCATTAGATTTAATATTTCAATAATTTCTCAAAATTCACTTGCTTAAAAAGAAAGAAAAAATCCTAAGCAGTCAACAGCATTTGGCTCTTATTCATAAATCACTTAATATCTACGTTTAAAATTCTTGCAGCTAGATCATATCTTGATTCGTGAAATAAATGTTCTTTTTAAATTTTACCTACCCTTGTATCTTTTCAAGGATATTTGAGAAGTGAAAAAATCATCCTTTTAGAATTGCTTACTTCTTTGGGAAAGAGACATTGAATGATGTTTAAAACATAGTTGTAAAAGTTTTTTCTTCTTGAAAGTTTAATCCTGGGCCTTTTTATCTGAAAGTTTTAATTTTGAAGTTTCCAAACTGAGAACTTATACTGTGTGAGCAAGCACCCGAATATTACTCATCCTTATTCCCTCACTTTTGCATATTCTTTTTTAGTTAAGGTAACGAATACGAAGAAAAAATTTTAACAACTTCTCTCCATATCAAAAGAGTGTAGTACTATCACCAGGCAGAATTAAATTTCATTACCTTCTGAGCAAACATAAACGAAAGTAATCCAATTTTTCGAATTTCGGAAAGGAGTTCTTAATTCTATCTTCCCTTTAATTGTATAATTCATACATTATTTGCAGTAGGAAGCATTTTGAAAGAAACAGGCAATATCTATAACAAAAATTAATTTTCTTCTAAACTTATCTGCTATTTCTCTTTAAGAGGATGTATCTTTTGAGAGGCTAGAGAGATTCTGTAAAAATTATTAATAAATGTCATTTTCAAAAGAGGTGGAAGTCTAATTAAAAAAAATGGATGGATTTATAGGATTCTTCAATTACCATTGGCCTTATCACATTTATAGTGCCATTTAACTGTAGGGTATTATTTATGTAATTTGAAAATCTTGAGAAGATTCTCAAGAATTGTACAGAATGTAAAAAACTAATAAATTCTGCAAAAAACTAATAAAATGTCATCGTCAAAAGAAGTAGAAGCCTGGATAAAAAAAAAAAAAAAAAAAAAAAAAAAAAAAAATCGATGGATTTATTGGATTCTTCAATTGTCATTGCACTTATCACATTTTTAGCGTCATTTAACCGGCAGATTTGATTTTTATAATTTGGAAATTTTGAAAAGAGATGGATTTACGTCTAGATGTACTAAAAACATGTCGGCCTCTCCTGGCCTGACAATGAAATTCACAGGCCATGGAGAGTTTAAACTTAATAAAGATGCATTAATCTACAAATAGCAATGATATATTGCCATAAAATATACACCTTGAAACAGGAAAATAACGTTTCAAAGTTAGATAACAACTGAACGCAGTTTCACATCAAATTGTTTTTTGATAAATACTCCTCTAAAAGACACAATTACATTACTTTCAACTCCCAATTGAAAAACATTTAAGTGCTTAATTAGCTTGTCATGATGCAGTAGCAATATTCCCAAAATTAAGACGGACGATTTCGAAAGTATGGAAGAACTGGAATATTTCTCTCTATCAGAAACAATTGTTATATTATTCAATTTATTATTATTTTTATAAAGAAAAAAATTGTAATTTTAAAAGAATATCCTGACTTGTCTTAATGTTACAAAATTCTAAAGCGTAAACAAAAAATATCCAATCATCGCCAGGAACGTTGCTACAAAATACTCTTCTAAAAGATAACAATTGCATTACTTTCAACTCCCAATTGGAAAACACTTAATGTTCTTCATTAGCTTGTCATGATGCAGCAGCAATATTCACAAAAGTTAAGACAGACGATTTCGAATACAGGGTAGAATTTGAACACCTCTCCATATCAGAAACAATTCTTATATTATTCAATGTTTTATTATTTTTTATAAAAAAAAGGCATATAATTTTAAAAGAATACCCTGACTTCTCTTAATGTTATAAAATTCTAACAATTAACCAAAAAATATTCAATCGTCGCCTGGAACTATGCTTTCTACAAAACCTTTTGCGGTATAGAATCTTCATTTTTGTTCTATAAAACTGTAGATGTTTCATAACGTAATTTCCAAATTCAAATTATGATAAAACCAAATAAAAGTACAATTTCTTAAAATTAAAATTACATAAAATGTCCTTTATTATTTAAAATATTATTAAAATATATTAGATTAATATCTTTATCCCCCATGGTTTAAATTCTGACCCAGACTTTTTTCACCCTAGTGGAAATTCACAACGGTGATTGTAAACATATTAAAAGAGGCTAAATTACATTGTACAATTCCTGGTACATTCAACTGTAAACTTAGTCATCCTCAGAAATATCTCTGTTTGTTTAAAATATGCTTTTTATTTTAAATAAACAAAAGGCTTACTATTATACTTTTTTTTTTTTTTTTTTTTTTTTTTTTTTTTGCTAAGTCAAAATTAATGGACCAACATGTGCAGCATCAAATTAAATTTTATATGTCTGATTTACGAAAAGTATTGTCTAGTATAGTTTTTAGAAAAAGGGATGTGAAATACATATATAAAATAATAACTTTAAATCTTTCTTTAACATGTTTTTTTTTTTTTTTTTTTTTTTTTTTTTTTGCTATGGTAATAATATTATCTACTTTTTATGTAGTCCGTGAATTTGTATGTAATACTTAATTTGTCCCTCGTCGGTAAGCGAGTTTGACAGGTATGATCTAAAATAATACTAGGATAAAATTTAACACTTCTTTATAATCACCAGTTTAATTACATGATTAAAAAAGAAAAGAATTAAAATATAACTGAAAAATACAGCTTTTTTATATCTGTTTAACTGAGCAACTATTTCTTATCTTCTCTATGTAGTACTTAATTTTTAATTCGCTTATTGCAAGAAACTTATCAAAGTGAGCAAAAGCACTGGCACTTTCATCCTCCATACAGCATAGTTCGATTACACAAGGATTTATTAGGTTTTATATTAAAAACTTGTTAAACAATTAAGGAACGACTTGGGATGTGTCATTTCAGCATTCAGAAAAACTTATAAACATTATAAGTAACTTACCGGCTTTGATTTCTAATGCAATATTAAATTTTGTCTAGAGCACTTCAATAGCAATTGTAAATATTCTCTAATGCCATTATATTCACAATCGGAAGAATAGTAATGTTAAATTCTACACAAACTGCACACTGTGGTATATTTCTCAGATCTGGCAAGCCAAAAGCTGATTTCGTAAATTACAACATATAAACAAACAAAACTGAACAGGATAAAAATGTATGTATTGAAAACAGGTTATTCAATTAAGGAATGACTTGGAAAGTGTCATTTCAGTTTACAGAAAAGCTTATAAAAGTAACACGTAACTTGCCAACTGCGATTTATAATATAAATTTTATTCATAACATTTAAATAGTAACCATGAATATTTTCCTATGCCATTATATTCACAATCGAAACAGTAGTAATGTTGAAATCTATACAAACTATGCGTTGTGGTATATTTCTATGCGTTGTGGCATATTATGGTTAGCCAAAAGCCGATTTCGTAAATTGCATCGAATAAACAAACAACAATAAAAAAGATACATGATAAAAGTGAATCAATAGAGATTCATGTGATGCAATGTTTTCGTTTCAAAAACAATCAATGATATTTTTCTATGAGCAGAAACTAGAGCATTGTGCTCGATGCATTAAAATCAGCCTTTAAATCATTTTTCAAAGTCACATTTTGCCTTTTGAAAATTAATATCTTTATTTTGGAAAATGCATGTTATCTAGTTGTTATAAATAGTGAAGAAGAAAACAAGTGATCATACTTTTTAAATACCCTGATTCTGAGATAATCAGCTTTGGTAACTGTAAAATAAATTTTAAATAAGTTATTTTTCTATTATTTTTAATTTTATAATTCCAAATAATAAACCTTATGTTATATATCAAAACATCTCCCCGCAAAATGTATTTTTGTAATAATAAATCTAAATAACTTTTATAATTTCTACTGAAAGCGGCTCTGCATTTGTTTGTTTACTTCAAAAAAGGTAAATAAAAATATTACTGCCCAAACTGTCATCTCAAACAAATTGCTATGGATAATAATAAAACAGTCACGTATATGTATTTTACAAGTATTTCGATTGAAATAAAGGTACTATTTGTTGTTGTAACAACTGTTTAGAAACAATCCATTTTTTCTAATTTGCAATCTCTTTAGCATTTTTCAAAAAATCGAAATAAATAATTGAATTTTATGGAAATTCATTATTTCACTATTCAACTGAGTTAAATCTAGTTATAAGTTCTTAAAATTTGTGTCAAAATTAGAGAATGTTTGAAGTAAAAGATACGAAACTTTTATCAATTAAATATTCTCTAAATTATTTAGTAGACATTTTTATTCCTATTTTGCGCCCATTTTTTTATAGTGCCATCAGATGTCAAATTAATGATTCGGAGGCGGCTATTTATCATTATAAAGCTGCAAAAATTACCAAACATAGATAAAAGTTGCACTTTCTTGAAAATTAGATTTTGATAATGAAGGTGTTTTTTATAAGAATGAAATAATAAGTTTCAAACTATATTTATCTTCTCAAAAATTTAAAGTTAGGGCCTAGGGATTTCAACATAAAAAAGCAAACATTCATAAAAAAAAAAGAATTAAAATGTAGAAAAAGATGATATTTCAAAACACGTAAGTCGACAGTAAAGGCTTTCCTTGAATTGGGTGAAAAATCCAATTTAAAAAAAGTCGAAAACTTAAGAAGTTCAAGAATTTTTGAATTATTCAAATGTACTGATCAGCTTAAATTAAAAAAAAAAATCTGAAAAGATAGGTGCTATTCGCGATCATCTAAAAAAAACTTCTTCAACAAAGGGATTAAAAGGAATAAAAGAAGGAATAGTTATTAATTCAAAAAGAAGATTAAATATCCCAGTAACAAATATTATTATTAATAATTGAATCTACCTGTCCAGAAACTACTATTAAAATGTATGAAGAACACAGAAGAAACTTATCCTACTTTGAAAATTCCGCAATGAACCAAAAATATATCTACACACAGAAAGAGTTACCCAGAAACTTGCTCCAAGATTTTCTTCAACATTCGTATTAACTCTTTGCAGTGCAATTGAAAAGTCCTACATTGCATGTCTTTTCAGCGGAGTAAAAAGAGTACAACAATTGTAAGTCAATTTGTTTGGATGAATTTCTTAGAAAATTCAAGTCCAGAATAAAAGTGTACTTTATGAAAAGGCTCTTTAATGAATCCTAAGATGTATTACCTTCATTTTCGTACAGTGCAGAGCAAAAGTTTAAGCAAAATGTAAATATTTTAACAAAAATAAAATTTTACAATGGAATTCTGTCAAATATCCACTGTAGGCAAACATTATGATAATAAATATGCATCTTAAATTCGGAAAATTTTCGTTGTTTCAAAAATCAGAAATTAAGAAAAAAAACATTTTATGTGAAGTTGCAAAATGCACAAATGATATTTTATACAATTATCTCTTTAAGCAGGAGAGGTGGACGATCAGTGAAACTTCTTTTCCTATAGCATAAAGTATAGTAATCGCTGTACGTGTTATCAAAGTGCGGAAATCTCTGAAGTTCTCGCTGAAAGAAGTTTTGGAAGTTTGGAGGCTGAAAGCTAAAGGCAAATCCGTTTTGCAAACTCCTTATTTTAAATCGGTCTAAACTTTTTATATATAGTGTTTTGAAGCAGGAAAAATAATTTAAAAATGCGTATTACTCAAAAAGGCTAAGAAAAACCACATTTTATGAGGATAGATGGATTAAAAGAATGGTTGTAACTGGAAATTTGTCATTTAATCAGATAAAAAATCGATTTGTTTAGATACAGTTAAAATTTCAAAGCATTCTGGTGTGCATTTTTCATTTTATAAAAAACATTTAGCTTATACATAAACTTTTGAGCCGCACTGTCTCATCATTTATTTTCATTTAACAAATATAATCATCATAAAATACCGTAAAGCATGAATCACATATTTATTAAAACAGTATTTTCTTGATGGAAAAGGTATTTATTCATGAACTAATCCTTTCAAATATGATGAATAAAAGCACAAAAATATAATTTGGTGATTTTTTAGCTATTCCATTGCGCTACGCGTGCTATGACTGTCATACATACAACATTTCCTAACATGTTGATAATTTTCGAGACAATTATCACAATTTGCGTAATTTTATCTGTACATTTACGATTCCTTAAACAATCCAGTTTCTTTAATAACGAAATAAGTACCTTCTTTGTTATTAGTTCATACAGAAAAAAGTTGTATACATGGCTTCATTTTATTCTGATACATTTTTATTTTAATTCTATTTAAACAATCCTTTTCCAGAGCTAAATTCCTATTTAAGCAGAATAAAACAAAATCAGTTTTATTTGTACAATTTTTCCTTTCACAATAGACATCCCTACCTTCTCTCTTATTTCTGTTAAATAGCAATTAAAGAGTCTGGGTTAGATTATGTTTAACTATACTTTGGATGCATAAAGAAACATATTTGAAAATAAGTTTCCTTTCAAAATATACTAAATAAAATTTATGCGATAATTCCACATTTTCATATTTTTTACGTGCAAGTGTGTCCTTTTTTCTATAACGTTTAGTCTTTCAGAAATTAATAAATTCTGTTGAAATTTGCTTTTATGAATTTGTTCTTCGAAACATAAATACAACGGCATTTCTCTCCATCGAGCTTAAAAGGCATTCATGGAGCAGTTAACAGCAGTATTTATGATCTTTATAGAGAAAAATAGAGTTTTCTTCAAATAAAACCTGCGGGAATTTTAAGTTCTCATTAAAGAGGTAAAATTTTTTGCTATTCCTATTAACCTAGTATAAATGTATTTTCTTCTTTAATTAAAGACGTAAAAGAACTCCATTTCTGTTATTAGTTCCGAAGCAGGATAATAATGAATATGATTTTTTTCGTGCAATAAATTATTTTAAAAGCCCCTTTACTGTTAAAAATGTAATGCCAAAGGACGATTTATGTCTTTTTTGCCTATTAACCCTTTATGCTCAGACGGTAGGTTTAAATACTAGTAAAAAATATATATAAAATTTATTTAATCCGCCTGTTAGTAAAAATAGATTTTAATTTTTATACGAAATAGTTCATTTTATTATATATAAATATCACAACGAAACAATTGAAGATAAATATTTTTTAAGTTTCATCCTACCCTTAAAACGGATTATGTGACATATGCTAAGTAAAAATGATATGAACTATTACATCAAGATTGTTGAATCCTTAAATCACATTATGTTGACGAAAAAATTCAAGTTTGATTTGAAAAGGTCTCGAAATGAAAGAGAAAATAAGAGTTGTTTTGAAAATAGGTTTTATTTTTATACATAATTTCTTTGAAGTTCAATACACTTCATCCAACGATGTTTCAAAGCCATTATGCCATTTATGAATAAGCGATTTTCCAAGTCCTCTAAAATAGTCGTTGACAGCTAATATTACTTTTGCACTGTTAAAAATATCATGAAAGATTACCTCTATTTTAAAGACTATCTATTTTCTGGCCTATGAGAACGATCTAAAAACACTCACGGCGCTTTCACATTGGTCAGAAAATAAACAGTCTAAAAACGGAGGTAATTTTTCACGGTATTTTTTAAAATGCACTTTCTTGCAAAATTGTTTTCAGTCGTGAAAGTTATTAGTCATGGAAATAAGTGGATGTCAAAATTAGCCAAATCAGGCAATTAAAATGCATTTTGCAACAGATCATATTCAGTTCATCCACGTTTCATATAAGGAAAGGGCAGCTGGCGCTACTGTGGGTTAGCACGAAAAATCTATCCATTCTCTTCATTCCTATTGTACACGAGTTCTGGGAATTTGATTGGTCTACGAATAACAGTGTATAATATGAGTACAGTGTATAATGATTGGCTGCGTTGCCAAGACGATTCCTGAAAATATCGATGTGACAAAAGTGTAATGCTAGATTGATTGACAGAAATGCTTGTTTGGAAACCTGCCCTTTCCTTATTGCTAATATTCTGTCAGCGAGTGGAGCATTTTTCTGGTGGAAAATCATCTTCATCTTACCCAAACCAGGGCTTTTTTCATGATTTATTTTATCCACTCCATCTGGTATCGTCCCTCCGGGTAGTTTCGAGCCAACCCCTTAAGTGGGGAGAAGACCGGGAGCCCGGAAGGTTGACGGCGTTTCACGGCCTCCACGAGTGACTCATTTATGAGTCCGGCATCCACGGGTAACAGGCGTTATATAGTGTTTTCGTCGCTCTCTTCGGAGGATACCTCGGAGGATACCAAAGGGGCGGCACAGTCGTCTCCTCGATTTTCGGGACAACCCGGGTTTTGACGTACATAAGCCCTTTGTGACTGCGCGGTGAGCCTTAGCAAAGGCTAACTAAGATGATATGATAGGACCTCAACAATTCTGCCTGAGAGGAGAGTGTGAGTTGTCTAGAGGAAGATGCAAGGACTCTCTGATATCGACAGGATTCGCGGGATTATCATAAAGCATCTCCCGAAGTCCCTTTTCAAAATTGACAGAAAACAGCACTTGAAAGACGGCTACTTTTACTAATCATAAATGACATCATTCTGATAACTAGGATTTCAGTGGTATATGACGTTTCTTTGTGTAATTAATGGTAGAATTGCAGCGGTCCACTTAAAGCGGCGCACAGTGGTCCCAAATGGCAGCCAATCGGTCAAAAACCATTTTGGGCTTTCATAGTGAATGTATATGGTTTAATTTTGATTTTACAGTATTCTATATGACATTACAATGAGAATTTAAACTAAATTTAATTGGGGTTCACCGGGAAGAGACTTGGGGGTGCAAAAGAAGGGGCAAGTTATGAAATTTTAACTTTTTTTTCAGGGATGCGATTTTTTAAAAACATGATTAATATTTTCCCTTTTAAAAGCAGATTATGTAATTTTGTGTCCTCGAAAATTTTCATTTTCTCCCACTCTCAAAATGCATAGGTAGAAATCTTATTATTAATTTTTTAATCTTTCTAACGTTATTGTAAAGTAACAAGTATTAATAAAGGATATAAGCAATCAATAAAATGCATACATAATCAAAATAATTATTTAAGTTTTGGCCCCACCCCTTCATTATTCTGAATTTTGATTTGACCACTCTTTCCCCCCCACACACAAACGCGAAATCTTTTCTGCATTAACCTCTATAGCATAGAAAATTTAAAATATGTATGACATTTTTTCATTTTTAGTTACTTATATTTGCTATAAATTAATAATGTATCAATATTTTTATAAGATACAATTCAATAATTAAATTATTTCAATTCTTTCGAAAATTTTCGTCGCCTCCCCCCCCCCTTTTTCTTTTGCATCTCTCTATTACATAGAGAATAATACCTTTGAAATTCTAATAAAAAAAGAAGATTCTGTTTTTGATACTTTATTATTGTAATATTTAAACATATATTTAGTTATCTAAATTCTCAGTTTATTTGAAATTTGTCCTTCTTTCTCCCCCCCACCCCTCAGATATAAAATATCGAACGTCCATTAAATTTTTGTAACTTTTTACAAACAAAATCTGTTGTATTTTATTATTTTGAAGCATTTTATAAAAAGTAAATAAAACTTTTCATAATAACTTTTCAGCAATGCGGATTCACACATTTCAAGTAAAAGCAAAATTTTATCCTAAGGGCTGAGTGAATTTTCTTTTATATTTTTATGTTTCTTTTACAAGTAAGCAAATACAAGTATATTTTAAAACATGAAATTATTATTTATTTGAAATCAGTAGTGTTTGCATTTAATTTATGCGGCAAACTTATGCATACTCTTTTGGGTCAACTCACAAATGGAGAAGCTATATCTGAAGACAAAAGCAGTTGGCAAAAAAAGCGTTGGCGTCCAGCCTTCTTTTTGATTTTCTGCTGAAAAATTCTTGTAATTTCTTACATCTTTATTTTTTGCCTCTTGTACCTCCCCCGATAGTTGCCTCATATATGTTAATATTGCAGAGCTATGTCCTATATTTTACAACTTTATGAACGGTAGATGTTAGTGAATACCAAATGTGCAGTTTTTTATTACTCAAAAAAGATCTTTTGCGATATGACTCAAGCTGTTCGATATTAACATCATTGCCAGTCTACAAAACAAACAACTATACTTCAAACATTTTGATTGCAACCTGATTAATTCCTGTTGCTTTAGCAGTTTCTGGTTGATTAGAAATATCTTTTGGTAGCGTTGCCATATGTTTCTTTGTTAAATGAGAATAAATATAAATAAGTATGAAATTCATATAGACGAAGTAAATCTACATTAAAGGACTCATTTAAATTTCAATGTGTAAATAAATATAATTAAATAAAGCTCAAATAACAAAGTGCGCAACAGAAAAAATACCCTTAATATTTTTTTCAATATATTTATATGACGATATTTGAAAATTAAAATATACATTTAATCAAATTCTTTTGTAAGTAGACAAAAAGTATTGTTTGAAAAATAAATCAAGAAATTTAAAAAGACCGAACGATGTTTTGCTGTTGATTAATCTATATAAGTATGATCTATGTATGTATAATGAATATCTATAACTGACAGTTTAACTCGATTAAAAAAATATCAAATTTTAATAATATTTTAGTATCAACGAAAAAATTAAGAGCCCAAAGAGTAAAAACAAATAATATCTAAAAAATTGCAAATCTTACCCCCCCCCCCCCGTCCCTTTACAAAAAAAAAATAAATAAATTCCCAGTGTTACGTTCATTATAATGCTGTTTTTAATAAAAAGTGTCAATTTTTGATAAGGGCAAAAATTAGATAGATCTTAAACACGATTACTGATGTTAGAGTATTGCTGGCAATATTCAATGTACACCTTCAAACTACTGGTTCTCACAAAATCGCAAAAAGTCGCAATAGATGTCTTGATATATGATTTTAGAATGTTCATTCTATATTATATACTATAAAAGTCCGGTGGATGATCTTTTTTTATAGATCACTTTTTATGAACAAAAATGCCTTAAAACTGTGTATTTTTTTAAGTCCTCTTTTTTTATTTTTGAGATATTTTGTAATCAAAAAATCAAATTAAGTGTGAAATGCAATGTTGTTACAAAAAAAGACAAACTATGAGAAAAGGTTTAATTAGCCTGTGAACTTAGATAATTTGTCTGATATTCACGCAACAACAAAAATCGTTCAAAACTCCCACCTTTTCCTTAGCATTGCGCATTCACCTGTACTTATAAAACCAAAATATTTATAAATCTTTAGCTATTTCTAGATACTATGGAATTTTTTTAATTTCGAAATACGAAACTATGATTTTCTTATTTTGGGCCACATAAATGCGATTTGGGACCACTGTGTGGTGGTCACAATATGGCTACTCTCCCCTGTACATTTTTTATCCTATTCTAATTTTTTCAATGTAATTACTTAATTATAAATAAATTGTAATTATAGCAAGATTATTTATTTGCTAAATTATTAGCGTAAACTCAATTTTTCTAAACATATTAAATCAAATTAAATCTTCTCTTATAATTAAAAACATAATCAAATCAAATTTTTTTTAACTATTTGGAAAATAGTTGTTTTTCTTAGTAGAGAATTGGGAAATCTGAAGTCTGTACCTTTTTATTTGTTGAATTCTGCAACTTATTTGTTTTTTGATTGGTTCATTCTTAATCTCTGGAAATGGAATACTTCTTCTGCCAGGATGACAAAAAAAAAAAAAAAAAAAAAAAAAAAAAAAAAAAAAAATTAACTACAAAAAAATTAATAACTCAAAAACAAATCTAGATACAGGTTTCATATAAGATGCATTTAAGAAATTTTTTTGCTTTATATAACAGTGTAATAATTTAGAGTGTGCGATATTTAGAAGTTTAAAAATTTACAGTACCGAAAATTGTTAAACTGAAATTTTATTTAATATTTGTTTATGATTGGTCCAGGAATATTAATGTGACTCAGTATAGTAATATGACTCTGTTATTACGTAAGCTACGATTTGAACATCATAAAAGTGATGTTATTATTGTTTTTTATACATAGAAATTAATTATAAGTCTAAAATTATAGTGTTTGAAAATATTATTTTCCAAATAGTCGTTGTAATTTGTTAACTTATATATATATATATATATATATATATATATATATATATATATATATATATATATATATATATATATATAAGTTATATATATATATATATATATATATATATAACTAACATATATATAAGTATATATATATATATATATATATACATATATACTGTAAGGAACGCTAAAATAAAATAAAATGCAAATGATTATTAAATGAATACTTGTCTGAAAGTGCAGTTATTAAGAAAAAATTACAGATAAGTAACTTTTTTTTAAAATAGAAAGGGATTAAATTGCATTTTTATTGGATTCTATCGGACAATAATATTTTTAAAAAAATTTTCAAAAGTAAGGATTTAATTTTACATGAAAGGAAAATATTTATTTTTAACATATCCTGTATTGACAAGGACATTCAGAAAAAAACAATAATAAATTTTATATTTCAAAATTTATATATACTATAATCATTATCTCTATTTTGATAGTGATATATTTCGACATAAATACACATCTAAACTTGAAATGCGATTTTTATTTATTCATTATGAAGCTCTATTTTAACAAGAAATTATTATTCTGATAAGTCGGAATAATATGGAAATGTCAAGTCAATATTTCTCCGAGTTGCGCAAAATTTTATTTCATCAAACGTGTCTGGAATCATTTATATAAATATAATTAGATTATGTTTGTATTACGATATTTGTATTTCGAAACAGATTGCTTTCATAGCTTTTTTAATTAGATTGAAAACAAATTATTTAAAATTTGTTCATAGAATCATTTCTGAGTAGCTTTCTCCAAGTTATTTTATCAAAAATGTGCTTATTCAAATTTTTCACTAAAAGATGCATCGTTGATTTTTTATGTCTTGAATTAAAAAGACTTTAAGGTAAATATTCCTTTTATATTTACATAAAAACAGTCATAACAATTTAATGTTTGCATTATATAAGGTGTCCTGGGGTAAAAATGCCACTTTAAAGTTCTACCAATTTTCACGGCTTAGTTTTAGAAGAAAAAAAATGTATAGGTATAGGATTTCATACAGTAATCTATTGGCTATGTATACAAGTAAAAATATTTTAGCAGAAATGTATTCATAAAATATAATGGCGTGTTTTCTTGACCAATGCTTTTTGGCATTATTACCCACCTATGTAGGTAATAACGCTAAGCAAACAAAACTGTAAAAATAAGGTGGAATAATATCATGTAAATTGTCCAATTCTAAAGATACAAACTCCACAGCCTTATAAATTCACAAATTTCTGTTACATATCATTACAATGCATTAATTACCATTTGTTATTTTATTCTTCTGGCGCGAAAAAATTAACAGCACTTAGGACATGAAAATTTCTTTTTATCCTTTTTGGTTTTCAGCAACGATAATAATTCTCTTTTACGCACAAAATAGAAAATATAAAAGGCCGTGAGTTTGATAATTCTGGTTATTATAAATTAAAGTACTGTTTTTTTTTTTTTACTTCTTACGACGTATATTAAATAGTTACTACCTTACATGTCATCTTCTTTTAGGAGATTTCATTTACTCTTCAGAAAGCAACTATTTAAATACACGACGATATTGCTGGAAAATGCATAAGATGTTACACACTTAAGTATGTGTTGAAAAAGAGCTTTAAAGACTTCGGAATTCACAAACAAAAAATCGTCTTTTAACAGAAGGAGATAGAACAGATGAAGATCGTGGTTATAATAATTTTACATAAAACTGGTATAAACGGATTAACATAAAAAGGTTTTAAATGAGTTTTTCTTTAAAGTTTTAAAAGAAAATTTATTTGTTTCGGAGCTTCAATATGGCTTCCGAAAATCATTTTATGCAACAAACAGCACAGCGGAAAAATTGTTCTAGAGGAAAAAGTTCCGCAAACAATGTATGACGTCACATTAAATGTTCACAGAGAATTACTTCCTTTCTTTAAAACAATTTGTGGTGCTTCCATCTATTGAGCAGTTTGGAAACAAATGTCCTATGATAGGTTTATTATTCCAATAAAATAAACCCTTTTCGAATGTAGTTCCAGCACTGAAAAGAATCAAGCAGAGCAAAACAATAGTGAATGATGTTACTATCCCGGTATACTTATTGCGCAGTTTATTTTAAACTACAAACTACCTCGCAAACACATCCAAAATCTTCCACAATATTTTAAAAGTACATAAAATACACAGCAAATTTATATAATAAACAATGTATTTCCTAGAAAATATATAGTCTTCAGACTGCAGAATTTGCCTCGCAAATTCTAGATCTGATGTTGACTCTTTTATGCTTCTTCCAGCGATAAGGTTTACAAATTGAACAAATTAACTTTTAGCAGTTGTTTGTAATTCAAATGACTAAGAGTCCTTCTGCGCAGAATTTGTAAATGCCATCGCACAAACTAGTTTCTTATTACATGCAATATAAGCACTTGGCTTTACTACCCACTCTGGCGTTATTACTCTATTTTTGAAAAGCAATTTTCAAGAAAAAATAAAAGTGAGGAAATGTTTCTTACTTTTTTATGTTGTAGCAAACCATTATTATTATCCCCATTATGTAGGAACGGACATGAGTTAAAGATACGAATCGGATTATACCTGACTCTAATCCGAAAGTTATATTTCAAGTCGAGAAAACTACAGGAAATTCCATCAAGTTTCATATCATAAAATCATGTAGATTTCGAATAAAATCAAGTTTATTCCCCCCCCCCCCCATGCAAAATTTCATATAAAATTCATTTTAAGTTTCATTATTTTCAATGTCGCTCAATTTTTTTTAATTTGTCTCGTAAAAAAGATCTATAGACAATATGAAGATTATTTTAAAAACATAATGTATTACTATTTTTTATAAAATTTAAAGCCTGTAAAGAAACAAAAAAAGTTAACAAGAAAACAGAGAGACAAGCAAACAAATCCTTTTTAGATAATTTGTCATAATCACTTTTAAGTGAAAATAAATTATTTTATTTGAAATTTAGTTTCTAAATTATTCGCAGACTCTAGGCACCATTTGATCACTTTATCAGACACTACAGTAAACATGGTCCATTAGAGAATTAAGGGATTTTTTTCCAAATTGTATGCCGAAAAGGTATTCTTTATTATTTAATGCTATAGTCAATGAATGTGATCCTAAACGTTTTTACAAAGGGCATATCAACTATTTTTTAAGTACGTCATGACATAGACAAAGTCATCAAAATAGATCTTCTATTTAAATGCGGACATATATAAACCATATTAAAATGATAAGATTGAAACCACCAAAAAAAAAATAAGCTTTTGTAAAAAATAAAAAATAAATGTTAATAAAGCAGAACTTAGTTAAACTCTCTTTTGCGCCTCCCTTATCTGGAGCGAGGAGTAAAAGTATAGGGATAACATGATACAGCTTTTTATGCATTTTGTCATTTTTTTCAGTAGTTATGAAAACGGCAACAGCTTTAAAAAAATTTTCGAACAGCAAGCTACGCTACTTCTGCCTGTCTTGCAAGAAAGAGTACTTTGATCATATTACCTGATACAACGACCGTGCATTTAATTATTTTATCACAAATGGCATAAACGCCGATATCTTAGAAATTACTTTTTGCTACAACTTTTTTGTGTGGTTCGATATTTTTGTTTTAGATATTTCTTTAATTGTTTTCCTGAATTGTTATTTTGAAGAAACAAAACTGATAATATTATGGGGTCTAAAAATCTATTAATGTCTTCACCATACAGACTAAGCAGAAAATTATAGCTAAAGTTGAAAGTGGACATAAAATGTCTGATATTACTGGGCATTATAACGTGAATACTTCTACTGTAGAGATAATCTTACTTTTAAAAATATGCAATTGAGAATACTCAAGCGCCTAAACCGGTAAAGCAAATTCTATTTCAGAAATAAAGATGTGTCATTTTAAAAAATTGGAGAATTTGCTTTTAATTAGGATAAAAGAATGTTAAATAAAATTATATATAACCAGTATAGCTATCAAACAAAAGAAAGATAGAGAAAACGCTGAAGAAGTGAAAAAACAACGTCGTCATTCATCACATGGACATTTAGAATTTAACGCTACTAGTATATGGATTGATAAATTTAAAAAAAAAAAAACTAACTTAAAAAAATAGAATAATATATAACGGGTCTGCCAGCACAGATAACGACGAAGCTCATAAGTTCTGTCTACAATTTCAAACACTCATTGAAATAGAAGGATATTGCCCATAAAAAATTTTTGATTGTAGTGAAACCACTTAGTTTGGAAGGCCCAAAACGTACGATAAGGCATTCCGAAACGTACCAATATTACGAAAGATGAAGGCAATATTCCTGGACATAAACCCACATATGATCAGTTGACAAAACTTTTGGGATCTAATGCTAGTGGTGATATGAAGCTGAAGTCACTTCAAATCTATCACTCTCAAAACCTTAAAACATTTAAAAAATCTTTAAATAACAACTACCAGTGATCTGGAGATCGAATTGTAGGATATAGGTCACGCAGACGGCTGTGTAAATGTTATGCTCCAAGCATCAAGGGTTACCTTTAGATCAACCAGGTTTAATTGAAATCATTGTTGCTACTGAACAATGCATCAACACAACCAAAAAGCGATGATGTGCTGGAGGATAGATAAGTTGCTTGAAAATTTCCCTTGGTTGATAATTAAGTTTCTTCCACCGAATACCACTTTAGTGATTTAACCCATGGATCAGGCTTATTACTAGTTTTAAAATAACTATACATTAGCGCATTATCTCGTTGGTGTCTTGAAGGTTGCGGGTTATCATCAACAGTGACTTTATAATTGTCTGGTAAAAAAGAAATTTGGCATACTTGAAGCGAAATCGCTTATTCAAAAGGCATGACCAAACATAATCAAAAGTCATTCAATGTTTGTTAAACTATGTTGGCCGAAAGCTATTTTCATCCTGTATCCAAAAAGATGTTGTTATTGTTCCTGAAATTGTGGATGAAATTTTCGCAACAGCTAAAGAACTGGAGTTAAAAATGAATAAACATAACATTTAGGAGCTCATAACGGAAGAGTGAGCTAACGATTGAAAAAAAACCAATAACTCGCAAATGAAGAAAATAAAGAAACTCAACGTGATGCATTATCTTTTGACAGAGATGAAAAAGGGCCGATTCCGACGTCTGTTATAAAAAAATTCTTTTAAAGTGTCTAATCTCTCAAATCGTGGATGAAATTGTCGCAATAGCTACAGAACTGAAATTAAAAGTGAACGAAGATGACAATCAAAAGCTTATAGTGGAATACGAAAGTGAGCTAACGGTTGAGGAAGTCCAATAACTCATAAATGAAGAAAATCAAGAAACTCAGGTGATGCGTTGTCTTTTAAAAGAAATAAAAAAGAACCAATTCCAACATCTGTTATAAAAGAACTTTTAAAGAAGTGTCTAATCTCTCAAATCTAAAATCTCTACTAAATCTATAATTGGTTTACGGGCATTGTTTTGAAGCTGATTAAATTCATTAATTATTCATCCATTGTATTTTTGTCTTTATTTTGTCATAATTGGTATATTTAAAAATTGAACGCAACTGTAAAAAAGTCAATAGCAACACACAAAAAATGCATATTTTATTTCAGCTTGTTAAATATGTAGAAATACAAATTTTTCTCTATTTTCATTGATAAGTAAGACATACATTATTAAAGAGTAAAGTAATCGATGTTAAAGAGGCATTAACTATTTAAACAAAACACAAACCGTTATATAAGAATTTTTTATTTATGTTTCATATGAGATGTCGTAAAACTTAAGCATGATGTACACAGATATTTTTAACAATATCATTTTAAATATTAATTATTAATTAATTATATAAAAATTAAAAATACATAAAGCGAAAAAAAAATATATATATATATATATATATATATATATATATATATATTTTTTTTTTTTTTTTTTTTTTTTTTTTTTTTTTTTTTTTGTCACTGTTAGAATTTCCATTGTCAAAAACATCCAAAATTTAAAAAGAATACGGGGGTTACTTAGGAAAAAGTAAAAACTTGTGAAACTTTGGGGGGGGAGACATTTGGGGACATTTAGACCCTGTAATCTATGCTCTGTATATCTGTATAATGCCCTTCAATGGTTGATACAAAGTTGCATTTACAACAAGTAATCTTTCTCAATCATACATTGGAAATTTTACTTATTTTCCTTTAATTGTTTTTCTTAGTAATAAACAAATTCTATGATAAAACAGTGAAACATAGTATACATTGAATACATGAAAATATTTGTCCTTAAACTTTTGTATGACCATGTTGCATATCAGCAACATACCCAAAAGTTGATGTTACTTATCAGGGGACCTTAAAGAAAAACTTTCTTTATTGCTACTATATCCCGAGACAGAAGTTAATATAAATTGTTAATTGAATTTTCAACAGAGGACTTTACTGATTTTTTTTATGTCAAAGTTTTATTTGTCATTTAAGCAATTTTGCATCATTATTACTAAAGTAAACTTTTTAAATTTTATTAATTTAAAAAGATTGAAGACACCCAAAAATAGATTTTTTACAAAGATAAATTCGTATATTTTCCAATTTGTATTTGAAAATTGGCAATATTTATGAGAAGCATATAATTTTCTGTTTAATGCAAATGTGAAAAAGTTCCTTTTAATCAATAACTTTTATTTTTATGCTCAAATTGTTTTAATAATTATTATTTTTTTTTTACATTTTCTAACATCTGAGTAAATATTTCTCAAATCGGAGATTTTGCGTAACAAAGGGTTAAAAATTAAAATCTGAATATAGATGCGATTTTGTCTGCATCAGTAATTGTTCATTAAGAGTAAGAATTGCTTCTAAAGTGCAAAAATACAACTTAGAAAATGTACGCCTCGCAGCGCTATTTGACTTAAGAGTTCTTTCCGCTGTATTTACTAAGACATTTCTGCATAAGTTCAAAAGAGTATAATAAGTATCCATAAATAGCCAAGCTGGAAGAAAGAAAATGGAAAAAGAAGTCAAAATCAAAGTGAACTCATTGTGTTACTTTCTTGAATTTAAACCTTCTTTTCAAAATAACCTGTTTTTTTTTCAGAAACAGGTTATTTTGAAAAGAAGATGCACTTTACATGAAGTGATTAAAGCCCTGAAAATCCAAAACTGAGGATGTGAATTCTTCAAGCGTACATTGTTCAGATTCGATGATACGGAACAATAAGTCCCTCTTTACAAATTTTTCACAATGTCATATTTCTTTGCAGAAAATTTAATGTATTCTAAAAATTTCTTGAAACATTAAAACTAGATAGTGACTGATATTTGTTTTAATAGATTGTGAAATAAATTAATATTAATCTCAAATTACATGAATAATTATTAAAAATTTAATTTAATTTCGAATTGTTACTGGATAGCAATTTGGATTATGCTATTTAAAAAATCTTAAATACCCCTTAAAAAGAATCTAATGTGACGCGTTTTGAAAGAATTATTATTTCTTCTTCAGTTACAAAAAATTGTTATCAGTACGACTATAGAAAGAAGATTGAGTCAATATTCCTTCTGTTTTAATAGTGATAGGGTATCTTTAACAGTAAGAAGGTAATTATTAATATCAAATCTAGAAGCATTTATTGATTGTTTTTTATTTCCTCAATGCATCTTCAGTTTCATTTGAAGATGAAAGAAAATTTTTGATCTTACATCGCGATGAACTCAGATGCATTTTGTTTTACTCTATTTTGTGCGGAATAAAATTATTTCAATCTACAAGTTTGTGTATATATATTTATATGCGTGTGTGTAAAACTGCAGAAATTCTGGCGTACTTACTATGAAGCATTCAGTCGAATGCTTAATGCGTTGTTAGAAGCAGTATAACTCCTCGGACGCATTTCACTCAGTCAATGACTTATAGCCTGTTCAGTGTTCAACACAATAAACTGCATTCGAATTCCTTTACAAGCAATTTATTCTATCGAACTGTTTCAGATAGAGACCAGATGTCATTGCCAAAAGTTTATTTGAGTGAAATGTACCAACCGGACTTCCCAAGCATAGCTTAGTTGAAAAGTCTTGGCAAAGTTAAGTCAAGATCCTGATTTCGAATCCCATGACTTAGTGATGGGCGATTCTGGAAATTTTGAGAATCGATTAAAATCTATATCGTATAAAACAACATCGATCATAATAAGAATCGATTTCTCAGTTCTAGAATCGATACTAGAATCGATATTTCGATATTCAGATTCACACAGAGAAGATCCAAATTACTAATTCCAAAACTTAGACAATCAGCAGGACCGTAATTACCGCCTCCCACCCCCCATCCCCATTTAGGGAGGCATAGAATTAAGCTATTGTAGATTTTAGAGTCGGATAATCAGAATTTTAAATTTTAAAATGATTGTTACTTATGATTTTCACTTACACAAAAACTTTGAAAAAATTGAGACATAACTCAACTAACAACAATACTGAGTAACTTGGCATTAAACCGAGGATAAAGAGTGCCAAGAGCGTGTAACTAGGATTGGAAACAAGGAGTATAGACAAAAAAAAACTTTTTTTTTTCTAATGCCAACCAAATGTTACACGAGATAGTTTGGAAGAACAAAAACTATGCCCCATACCCAAGGGGGCAGGTAAACCCCACTCTTGACGGAAGGGCGACTATAGCCCAAATGTATCTTTTGTCGAAGTTTCAAAATGAGGATTTGCAATAAAATAGAACGAGAATTAGACATTTTAAAAATTGCATGCATACTTTGAACGGCTCATTTAGTAAAGATTGGCGAGGAAGGGGGGGACGAAGGATTAAAACGGATGCACTTAAAAAAAAACATAATAAACTAATAACCCAAATAACTGAGCTTCTAAACAAAAATACAGTGTTTAACTTAGTGTTGAATTCATGGGGTGTCCCGCGGAGAACATGCACTCTTTGAAACAATAAAAAGTGCCAAGAGCATGTAACTAGGTGAAGAGAGGGGTAGTAATAGAAAAAAACGAGGAGATAATAGCTTTATAACGATATGTTACATGAGATGGTGTGGAAGAAACAAAAAATATGCCCCCACCCAGGAGGGCAAGATAAATCCCAAACGGACAGAAGGGCGACCCCGGCCCAAATGTATCTTTTGTTGAGGTTTCAAAATATGGATTAATAATAAAATAGAACGAGGATTAGACTTTTTAAAAATCGCAGTCATAATTTGAACGATCCTGTAAGTTAAGATTGGTGAGGAAGGGGGGGGGGTTAAGACGGGCGAACATGAAAAAAAAAGTGGCATTGTGAGAGTGCCAACAGAAGTGAAACTTGAACAATTACGTGTGTATTTTTTGAATCGTTAGGACATATAATTTTGAATTGTCAGGAAATACTTTTAAATGAATAAAAAAAGGTTCTATAATATTAAAAAACATATCAATATCTATAAAAAAAGACGCGCGATACCATATGTCCAGCTATTGTAGTTAACTCACTATAACTACTTTCTTACATTTTAAAACGCGATAAATAAATACACCAACCAAAATTAGACCATACTATCGATACCTTAATCCTTATCCAAATAAATCATTTTGTATTAATGCCTGTTACAATATCTGTAGATTATTTTTTGAATTATTCAAATCGGACATTCCATTCAAAAGATATTACGAATTTAAAGATGACAATCTAAAGAAATAATAGCGCTGCTGAGTTCTCGGTGGCCAATAAGCTTAGAGATTACGTGTGCAATCAAAAGACTGCGGGTTCGAACCCCAGTTTCGCTGATATGTATCAATGTTTTTTTTTGTTGTTATTGTTTGTTTGTTTGCTTATTTGTTTGTTTTGTTTTCGAAGAAGTTTGAAAATTTAAAATTTTAACACATTATGGGTCCTTAACGTGACCTGAAATGTTGGGAGAAAATGTCTTATGCTAGATTTGTAATGTATGAAGCATAAGCTTTCAATAGACATATTGTTTCAAGAAATGAGAAAAACCCCTTCTGCCTCCCTCCCCAAAAAAAGGTCCTATAGGGAAAACCTGGAAACTGGAATAGCAAAAAGAACGGCGAGAAATAATTAGCTATACGAGAATTTTTCTCCCCACTATAACTCCTATAGAAGCAAAGTTATAGCCTTTTAAAGGTTGAAATGAATTGAAGAAATAAGCAAAATTAGGTGAGTGATCGACAGGGCGGGGGAGGGGTCCACAGCTCTAGGGGGTGCCATGTAGCTTAAACTTTTAAGTTAAAAATGGTAGAGAATTAAATGAGCGAAATTTTAAGGTGTATATTGGGGTAGGGTGCAAGCATCCCCCCCCTCAACATTTATTTTTTGTTTCTTTTGAAGAAACAAAAAAAATATGCCTCCCGGCGGGGCGCAGATGAACCCAAAAGGGCGGAAGGGCGATCCCTTATTTATCTGTTGTCAAGGATTTAAAATGTGGACCTAAAATAAAACAGACCGAGAACTGGACAATTTTAAAACTGTATGCATATTTCAAACGGACCTGTAAGTTAAAACTGACGTAGAAGGGGGGCATTAGAAGAGACGAGCGTGAAAAATAAAACATAATAAACTAATACTTCAAATAACTGGACTTCTAAACAAAAATATAACGATTTAACCTAGTGTCGAATTAATGGGGTGGCCCGAGGGGATACCCCCCCCCCAGAAGTTATGAGATTTTATGCTTTTTAATGCAGAAATTGCGATTCCCCCTCTCTTACAGAGCTGTAAAACACTATGCCTTCCTCCGAAGTCGCAGAAAAATACCTGCATTCAACAATGATTTAGCCTAGAAAAAAGAAATAAAAACAAAATCGAAATCGAATCTAAAGATCGAAATCGAATCTAAAGATCGAAATTGAATCTAAAGATCGACATCGAATCTAAAGATCGAAATCGAATCTAAAGACCGATCTTACGGGCAGAATCGATTTTACATTTTTACTTTCCTTTGTAACTTTACAAGAAGAGAGTATTACATTCGTGAAAAATTTCGACTTACCGTTTTCGATGGATTTGTATATTTTAGAAGGTCTTTAACACGATTTTATGGTTTTTAAGAAAGATCTGTCTGTGTGTGTGTTTGTCACTCTGCGAGTCTGTATATGACAAAAATTTCTGACCGTTCTATCTCAAGAACAAATGTACGGAATTCCACAAAACTTTTGATTTAGTTTCACCTTGATATAAACTGAAAGTAATTTATTTTTGGTGTATATAGTCTAACAGGTAGCGCTGCTATGCTGCATTTTTTGCGATTTGTGCAACAGCTATATCTGAATGACGAATGCACGGATTTTCATCAAATTTCAGATCCAGGTATTCCTTGACGTGAATTGATTTTTTTTTGCATTTTGATGTATATCGCTTCTCAGATGGCGCTGCTATACTGAATTTTTCACAATTTCCACTCAGCGCCATGTGAAAGAGGAAGGGGGGCGAACGGAGGCGGTCGTTCCGAGAACGAGAATTTAGGGAGCGCCAAATTTTTACTACTAACATCATTTCGAGCCTATCACAAGAAAAAGTTAATAGGGGGGGGGGGCTAAATTGGAACTTTGAACCGAGCGCAGTTCTCTTTTCGCACGCCCCTGTTTCCATTTTAGCTTTATCTAAAGAACTAATGCACGGACTTTCATAAAAATTTAGATTCAATTAGTCCTTGATATTATTTGATGCTAATTACATTTTGGTAGAAATCGCTTAAGAGATGGCGCTGCTATACTGCATTATTCATGATTAACGCAATAACGCTATCTCAAGAACGAATTTTCATCAAAATTCAGATTCAGTAAATCCCTGACATAGATTAGTGTTATTTAATTCTTGGTGTAAATTGTCCTACAGGTGGCGCTGATATGCTGCATTTTTTTGATTTCGCAATAGCTGTATCTCGGCCTTTCATGGATTTTCATCAAAATTCAGATTCAGCTGGTACCTGATAAAAATTGATCCTGATCAATTTTTTGTATACATCACTCAACAAAAAACGCTATTTTGCAGGGGGGGGGGGCGGGGGGTTCTGAGGTTTCTTTAATTCTTCTATCTTAGAAACTAATACACTGAAATTTTGGAATTGGTACATCCGACTATTTTATCTTCAACTTTTGAAGGAAAATGAAAATTATATTACCTTCAGAGAAATCGATTAAAAATGTTAAAGTATCGATTAAATCGAGTTGTCCGTAGTATCGATTAAATCGATTTAAAAAATCAAAATCGCCCATCACTACCATGACTCCTTTACCAATCAATACGTTAAAAATAAAATGCTTAAGTGGAATCCAAATTAGTTTACATTCTTAAAGAAAAATTCTGAAAGGTATTACGTATAACCCTGATATTAATATTTTCAAAATGCAATGTCCAAAATAGCATATTATGGTGTTCTTTATGATTTTCTAAAAATGATTTTTAAATGATATTAATATTTTCAAAACCTGATATTAATATTTTCAAAATGCAATGTCTGAAATAGCATATTATGGTGTTCTTTCTTATTTTCTAAAAATGATTTTTAAATGATATTTTTCAAAACCTGATAGTAATGTTTTCAAAATGCAATGTCCGAAATAGCATATTATGGTGTTCTTTATTATTTTCTAAAAATGATTTTTATCAGTTATTAAACTACAAACATAGCTACATAGATGTCATTCATATTCAAATAATTTGTTCCATATTGTTTGATTTTTTTAAAGTTTGCACTCAATAGTTTAATAAAATATTTGTGAAAAAATTAGGCACGCGGATTTCAATATATTCGCCATTTTATTCTATGACATTCTTTAAAATTTGAATAAATACCCGTATCAATATAGTTGTTTCCACTCAAAATTGAGTTCTTTTTAAATAAATTGAAAAAGAAATGTTTCACCATTTCATTACAAATTGATTATAAAATTAAAATACCTACAAGGCTTAGAGTACGCCATAGGCAAAAATAAATGATAAACAGGGTGGGGAGGTGAAAGGAAACAACATTGAATATTTTTACTTTGATTTCTATTCTCTTACGCAATATTTACAAATCGTCAATAGAGAAAGAAGTACGATAAAAATGTGAGAAAAACTTGTGTTTATTTTTCTTGGGGCAAATCATTATCATATGCTTTGGTACATGGGTAATACTTTGTGAGTGATATACTTTGCTTGGGGCGCGGAAAATTATTGTGCCATTAGAAACAGGTTTTTATCGTTTACCAAAGGTTTATTTTCTTATCATTTATAGTATTTTATTTTTTTGTAAAAAAGAAATAATAATTGGCTTAGAAACCATTTCATTGAGTCATATGTGCTACCTGGGGGCAATTACAGAACATTTATGAAAGGTTAGTAAGAAATATTTTAAATATAATCTGGATTATTTTTATGAAAAACAACTTTCATGCTTATGACAAATATAATTTCTAATCTTAAATATAAATTTATTTTGTTGATAACTTTTCTGATAACAATATAGATAAATAGTAATTTAACAATTTATTTAATTGTATATCAATTATTTTCCAACACTGATAATAATATTCGATTTCTTTATTTTAAGTTCTATCATATTAACTCATAAAGATTATTCTTAAATCAAAAAGGGCAAATTTATGATATAAGTTTCAATTTATTTTTGTTTGGAAATGTATGAAATTAGTAGGTATATTTGTTCAGAAACTATCTAATCGCACTCAGTTTTCTGTTTTTCAGCAAACGCAATAGCCATTTCAGAACACGCCGTCAAAATTGGCGTTTTAAATGCTATTTCCCGATGAAAGCAGAAAAAACGGTCAATCGAAGGGAGAAAAAAGTGTAATCACATGATCAAAATTGCTATAGCTCGATAGGTAATTTAATTATCATAAAATGGAAAACACGGATCCATTCCAAATCGCTTCCGTAGACAGGTATTCCAGAAAGTACAACAGACTTGTACGTTGGGTAACTCAGATAATGTTATATTCATGGAGGTTTTCTCATTAAAAAAATCTTGAAAGGATTGTTTTTAAGATATTTTTTTCAACTGCGAGAATTCCCTTTTCTAGGGAAATGGATCTCGAAACATAGCAAACATGTGTATCTTTTTCAATTTTTCATAAGTACAGATAAAATGATACAGATGATACAGATAAAATGAAAAGTTGATACAAATAAAATGATATCAATTAGGGCAAGAGTACCTCCAAAGAGAATCAAGATGAAACAAAAAAAAAGGAAAAAGAAGAAAACTAAAGAATGAAAACTTAAGAAGATTGCTGAGGAATCCAATAACTCGAAATCCATAAATGCAAAAATAAAATTTGTTTGGGGAAAGGTATCGATAATGTTTCATAAAATTCCTATTAGATCTAGAATTATTTTATATAAAAACTGTACTTTAAAAAATGCATTTTAAATAATAGCAGCTCATAACTTGAAATATTTTTGTGTTTGTGCAAAAGAAATAAAAATACTGGAGCGTTTATAGTGACTACGTTCAATAGGAAACATCTTGTAGCCTATCTCAATTGCGTATTCACAACTAATTTTAATTCAAGTAGACAGATTGGATAAAAATTCCTTCATGTAATCTAAAATCAAACACCTGTTTTAAGACGTAAAACGTAAACAAGTATAAACAAGATTTTAAACAATAAAACAAAATAAATTGCGTTCCTACAAAGACACGATAAATAAAATGTATTCAGAGGAAGCATACATCCTGAGAAAATATTAGTGTACAAAAAAGTAATATGTATTCCTATTATGTCGCAAACTGTGAAAGATTACTTTTGAGCTTACAAAATTGAAATTGTGATATAATTTCTTTCATTTATTTCTTAATTACTCTTCAACCAACTTCATTCTACTCAACGTCATTCTAATTATGTCACAACATGTGTCATATATTAATGTAACATTTCGTTAATACTTATTCTAATTTTCATATCAATATGACTAATCCATAACTTTCATATTACTAATCTCTATAAATAAAAGGAATTCCGAGGATAATTAATTAATTAATTGAGGCACAGGGGAAAGCAAATCTTGGCAATGCGCCAACTCGGTCCAGAGGAAGCAAATCTTGGCAATGCGCCAACTCGTAAATATTAATCTAAAATATAGATTTCTGACTGCAGACGATTTTAAGATATTAACAAAAGAATGTTATATTTTCAAGCAAAACGTTAAAATAATTTTCTATATTGATATTTAAAACACATATGATAAAATAATTAATATTTTTTACCGGTGAAGCGATAGATTAGTTCTTTTTAAAAAACAACAGTCAGTGGCCACGTATTTCTGACAATGCATTTCTGCAAGTTTCGAGTTAATGATAAAATAATACAAATTTCAAGTTCGTTTAATATTGTTAATACGGACCCGGGCAACGCCGGGCGGGTTAGCTAGTTTATATAATGATTTATTTCATTATCCACCGCAAGAGAAAATCGTCATCCGTTAGAGTTAATTACCTTACGTTAATATACATAATTGTAGAATTCGGCTAAATAATTGAAGCTAATTAGGTTGTACTTCAATTCGCATGCTTCTAGTATTAATGTTGGTCGTTTATATTTTAATTTTTTAGTAAAATATTGTTAGGAAACTTTTTATTTTGCACTCTGACTGATTAAGAATAAAGGGTTAAAGATAAAGGGATTCATGATTTCGGAATGAAATAGCTTACTCAAAGAAAATGTAAATTACTTATTAATGACTAAAACATCTAGAAAACATTTGGGGTTTTTTTCATTATCTAACTTTGAAGTAATTGGGAGCACATGCAGTTACTACTATTGCAGAGAATTCCTGATATGATAACTATGCTGGACTTCTTTTGGGTTACCATAAAAATGTTTGTTCACGCTGAAAAAAATGCGGTTCAAGCCGATTCAAGAAATTCAACATATCAATAATAACAGTTCATATGACACACCATTGCTATTTATTTCAATCAAAAGCGCTCTTTTTTACAGCAATTACAGTCTGATTCTCTATCAGGTGCTATGGAGGTCCCAAAATTTTGAATACTATTTTTATTTTTGTCTGAATAGATAATGGATTTATTAATTAACTTCTATCAGATTAACAAAATGTAATACGGTAGCCCTTTTTCCTCTCGCTTAACTATTCACTCATTCGAATATATGGCTCTTTATCCCTGTCGCCCAAAAAGGAAAAAAAAACGGTAAATGTAGTTACTTTTGTGTAGTGTTATAAACATCTACGAGCATAAAAAATAAATGTTATTACTATATTCTATTATTAATCGTATTGCGAAATTTTTAATATGTTTATAAATTGACTTTGGAAGCTGATATAAAAACAAACTTAAAATTTATAATCCTTTTGAATATTATGAATAGTCTCGGGAACATCGCACATTCTAATCTATATCAATGTTTTATTTGGTTTTGTTTCTCAAGAAACCAGATATATAACGAGGGCTGCTGTACATATGTCCTATCTTAAACTTTTTTTTGCCGAATTTTATATTATAATTATTATATCGCCTTATTCAATCGCTAATCATTTGCGATCAACTACTGTTAAAATAGTTGAAATGAAATTCCGCGAGCCACACGATAACTTCTTTGAGAGTTTTTTTTTTTTTTTTTTTTTTTTATGATTTTTAATTTTATAAATAATGCATGTGCTTTTTATTTTTTCAAAGATATAAATGTATTTGGTTTAAATATTCCCTCATTATTTAAATTAACTTTTAATAAAATAATCTTAAATTTATAAAAGTAATGAACGTATTTTAGCTTTTTTCCATTTTTTCTGTACAAATTTATATTACTCCATTCAATAAATGATGCAACATGAGTCTTCAACCGATATCATTATATATATATATACATTTACATCAAATGAATTCTCAAGCGACATCTTAAGACTGCAAACAAAAGTTTTCGCAACAAAAAAGAAGGCCTGGCACTTCGTGATTAAATGTTCCCATAATTCAATTTTCACTTACCTGTGAATGCTTCCCACTTGTACACTTTATCTCAATTGCACAAGAATCAGTTAGGAAAAAAATCCATAAATAATCGCTTTCCCTTGAGTAGCTGCCTGAAAGAAAAAAATAATTAAAAAAAATAGTTCTTTTAAAACAACGTTGTGTTCCAGAAACAACTACCATTAATAATAAAGATTTGTTACAAAGAACTGTAAGTGTGAATTTCTTTTTTGTCTGATTCACTGATTACAGTCTCACCGGAAATATTTCTTCTATTCTTTCTTTTTTAAGTTATAGATTTTGGGACAGAATTTCATTTAGGGGCATTTTTCAACCCGTCTTACAAGAAAACGGACAAACAAAATGCTTACAACTAAATAAAAAATGGAATTGTTTCAAGCGTCGGTTTGTTCTGTATATTTCTTTAACAATGTTTTGGAGAGATCTGTCAACGGATTGTGAGAGCAATAGTAAAATTTTTTGTTTGCTTTATGTCAGAAATTGTTTGAATTAGTTAAACTTAATCATATAAAAGCATAACTTAGAATTAATTTATTTTACGAGATATTCCATTACAGTTATAAGATAAAATGTAGAAAAGAAAAACATACAGTCATAATTATCGAAACAATAAACTGTTTCCTTAAATACTGCCTTTAGGCACATACTTCCACTTGCAAATTTTCAAAAAAAGGTTCAAAATTTGATGAGTTTAGTTGCAACTCCATAGGGGAATCTACTTGAAAATATACAAAAACTAAATTTTTATACGATCCCCGTAGAGCAAAATTTCTAGTTAGGAATTTTTCCCTTATCCATTCCTAAAATTAAATTTGAAAAAAATCATCTCGATACCTATAAATCTTACAGAGATATTAAATTCAAAAAATCTCCAAAATTTGTGACTTACACCATTGAACCCTGTCTCTAAGTGCAGTATTCTTTGCACAATTTCAATGCAAGAAAGGGATCATTCACAAATTTCACATTAATAAAAACCAATTTAAAATAGTGCTTCTACTTTGGACATGAAATAGCTATTTATAGGTTTTAAGTTAAAGCTGCTTTAAAGTATAGTGGAGGTCTGCAATAAAGATCTGCACGAGTCGAAATATCTATGTCTGGTCTCGAACCGACCGCGACCCAAAGGAGAAAAAGTTCTCCTCGGACTGGAAAAAAGTTAAAATCATACCCCAGCTCAGCCTTGAATTTCTAGAAGTTTTTTACTTCTATATAGTAAACAATTTGGTACAGGGAATTATAAAAGTGAATTTCTTTTTTGTCTGATTCACTGATTACAGTCTAACAGGAAAACATTTTTACTGTTCTTTCTTTTTTTTAGATATAGCTTTTGTAACAGAATATCATTTAAGGGTATTTTTCAACAAGCCTTAAAAAAAATGAACAAACAAAATGCTTACAACTTAATAAAAAAACAGAATCGTTCCAAAACTCTTTTATGCTGTATATTTCTTTAACAATGCGATGGAGAGATCTATCAACGGATTGTGAGACCGCTAATAAAAATTTTCATTTCCTTTTCGTCAGAAACTGTTTGGATTAGTTAAACTTAATCACATAAAAGCATAACTTAGGATTAGTTTTTTTTTACAAGATATTCCATAATAACAGTAATCAGAAAAAATGTAGAAAAGGAAAATATGTAATCAGTAGTAAAAATTGAATTTCAACTTCGAAGCTATTTGTGAAAACAAACATTAGGACTTAGGAAGATTACAATGGCGTAGCTAGGATAGGTTATACCCGGGACGGTTGTAAATGGTGTCACTCCCAAACATCAGGATGTCACTCCCCCCCCCCCCCCCTCCGGCATATTTTTTTCAATCACAATTCTACGTTATTATAACAAATTAGCATACCATTTCTTATTTACCTTTTGTCCTAATGCATTTAAAAAAATTAAAATAAAATAATAATAATAAAAGCAGGATTGACTTATTATTTAACTCATAACCAGCATAAGTCAATATACTGTCAATAGGTCAAAAAAAATTCTCTCTTCTATTTTTTTTTCTATTCACTTATTGGATAGGTAGGTCTTTGTTTCCTGGTGCCTATCTTATTTAGATACATCATTCTGTATAAAATTTCACATTTTCAAAGAAAAGGAAACTAAATCTAATGCATCGTGTGCTAAAAATTTCATTTTATTTCAGAATTCTTTTGCAAAATCTTATAAGATTATATACATACATTTTTCCAAATAAAGATTAGTCTCACCCTTTAGAGGGTGACACTCGGGGTGGACCGCCCCCCACCCCCACTTGCTACGCCACTAAAAGTTTAAAAGATTAAGAAAATAATGCTTGTCATAAAACAAGAGGCACCTCAACTGATAGGAAATATACTGTTATAACGCAATGAAATTCCGCGGACCAGAGACTAACATCATTGATTATAAATTTTTCATGATTTTTTTTTTTAATTATAAATAATAGATTTTTTTAATATAGTGCGTATGTGTTTTAAATATTGCCCCATGATTTATATTAATTTTTAATGAAATATTCTTAAATTAATAAAAGTAATAAACATATTTTAGTTTATTTTGCCATTACAGATTTATGTTACTTTATTCAATAAATGATGCAACATGAATCTTCAACCGATAAAATTATTATTATTATTATTATTATTATACATCATATGAATTCTCAAGCGACATTTTAAGACTTCAAACAAAAGTTTTCACAACAAAAAAGAAGGCTTAGGGTGTCGTGATTAAATGCTCTCATAATTCAATTTTTACTTACCTGTGAATGCTTCCCACTTGTGTACTTTCTCTTAATTGCAAAAGAATCAGTCAAAATTGTTATGTTGCAATTGTTTGTCATTGCAAATCAATCAAAAAAAAATCCATAAATAATCGCTTTCTCTGAGTAGCTGTCCGAAAGAAAAAAAAATGGTTTCTTTAAAACATCGTTGTGTTCCAAGAAACAACTACCATTAATAATAAAGATTTGGTACAAAGAATTGTAAGCGTAATTTTTTTTTCTTTTTGTCTGATTCACTGATTACAGTCTCACAGGAAAACATTTCTGTATTATTATTATTTTTTTTTTTAGATATAGATTTTAGAAACAGAATCTCATTTAGAGGCATTTTTTGACAAGCCTTAAATTAAACGGACAAACTAAATGCTTACAACTAAATTTAAAAAAAAATGGAATTGTTTCAAGTCTTAGTATAGTCTTCAAGTCTTTTGTATATTTCTGTAACAATGCGATGGAGGGATCTGTCAACGGATTGTAAGGGCGATAGTAAAAATGTTTATTTGATTTACGTCAGAAATTGTTTAATTTAGTCAATCTCAAAGAATAACATATTTCGTCACATAAAAGTATAATTTAGAATTATTTTTTAGAAGATATTCGATCATAGTAATAAAAAAATCTAAAAAAGGAAAATATATAATTAGTAATAAAAATTGAATCTCTACTTTGAGGGCATTTGTGAAAACAATCATTGATTTAGAAAGGTTGAAAAGTTAAGAAAATAATGTTTGTCATAGAACAAAACACACTTCAATTATGAGAAATTTACTGTTATAATGCAATAAAATTCCGCGGGCCACAGGATAACATCCTTGATTATAAAATTTTCATGATTTTTTTAAATTACAAATAATACATTTTTTTAAGATAGCGCATGTGTTGTTTAAATATTTCCCCATGATTTATACTAATTTTTAATAGAATACTCTTAAATTTATAAAAATAATGAACGTATTTTAGTTTTGTCTTTTTTCAGTACAAATTTACATTAGTCGATTCAATAAATGATCCAACATGAATTTTAAACCAATAGCATTACATATGCATATATATATATCTTATATCAAATAAATTTTCAACCGACATCTTAAGATTGCGAACAAAAGTTTTCGAAACAAAAAAAGAAGGTCTGGGAAGTCATGGACGTCATGATTATAGGGCTCTCATAATTCAATTTTGACTTTCCTGTGAATGCTTCCCACTTCTAGACTTTATCTCAATTGCTAAAGAATCAGTTAGAAAAAAATCCATAAATAATCGCTTTCCCTTGAGTAGCTGTCTGAAAGGAAAAAAATAATAAAAAAACTGTTGTTCTAAAACATTATTATGTTTCAGCAAACAACTACCATTAATAAAAAAGACTTGCTACAAAGAAGTGTAAGTGTGAATTTCTTTTTTGTCTGATTCACTGATTACAATTTCACTGGAAAACATTTGTGCTGTTCTTTGTTCTTCTTTAGATATAGATTTTGGAACAGAATCTAATTTAGGGGCATTTTTGACAAGTCTTAAAAGAAAGCGGACAAATAAAATGCTTACAACTAAAAAAAATGGAATTGTTTCAAGATTCGTCTTGTTCTGTATATTTCCTTAACAATGCAATAGGGAAATCTCTCAACGGATTGTGAGAGGGATAGTATCAAGTGCTTACTTTTTTGGGTCAGAAATTGTTTGGATTAGTTAAATTTAATCTCATAAAAGTATAACTTAGGATTAGTTTATTTTACGAGATATTTCATAACAGTAATAAGAAAAATTGTAGAAAAGGAGAATATACTGAGTGAGTCATAATTATCAAAACAATAAGTATCTCCTTAAACACTGCCTTTAGGAACATACTTCCTATTGCAAAGTTTCCTAAAATAAGGTGTAAAATTTAAAGTTTTGCTACAAAAACTAAATTTTTATACGATCCCCGTAGGGTAAAATTTCTAGTTAGGAATTCTTTCCTTGTGCATTCCTGAATTAAACAAAAAAATTCATCTCGATACCTATAAATCTTACAGAGCTATTAAAATAAAATATTCTCCGAAATTTGTGACTTACCCTACTCAACGCTGCCTCTAAGCGGCGAATTCTTTGCTCAATTTCAATGCAAGAAAGGGATAATTTACAAATTTCACATTAATAAAAATCGATTTAAGATAGTGATTCTACTTTGGACGTGAAATAACAGCTTATAGATTTTACGTTAAAGCTGCTTTAAAATATGCAGTTGAGATCTGCATGAGTCGAAATATTTAGGTCTGCTCTCGAACTGACCCACAGGAGAAAAATTTCGGCTCGGTCTGGAAAAAAGATAAAATCATACCCCGGTTCGGCTTTGAATTTCTAGATAGTTTTTTACTTTGATATGGTAAGAAATTTAGTACAGGGAATTGTAAGTATGAATTTCTTTTTTGTTTGATTCACTGATTACAGTCTAACAATAAAACATTTCTGATTTTTTTTAAGATATAGATTTTGGAACTGAATCTCATTTAAGGGGATCACAAACTAAATTCTTACAACTTAATAAAAAACAGAATCGTTTCAAGACTCTTTTATTCTGTATATTTCTTTAACAATGCAATGGAGAGATTTGTGAATGGATTTGTGATATCGATAGTAAAAAATTAAGCTTGCTTTACGTCAGAAATTGTTTGGATTAGTTAAATTTAATCATATAAAATCATAACTTAGGATTAGTTTATTTAACAAGATTAACGCAATTTCTTAACGATAATAAGAAAAATTGTAGAAAAGGAAAATATATAATCAGTAGTAAAATTTGAATTTCAAATTCGAAGCCATTTGTGAAAACAAACATTAGGAATTAGAAAGATTAAAAGATTAAGAAAATAATGTTTGTCATAGAACAAGAAACATCTCAACTGATAGAAAATTTACTGTTATAACACAATGAAATTTCATGGGCCACAGTCTAACATCATTGATTAAAAAATTTTCATATTTTTTTATTATAAATAATAGTTTTTTTAATATAACGCGTGTGTGATTTAAATATTGGACCATGATTTATACTAATTTTTAATTTAAAAAATCCCTGTCGGTTTGGCCTATAGGCGGAGGTAGATTTCGAAGAGCTTTCATTTCAACAACAAAAAGTAAAATATTATTAGCGATAAACCCAGTTTAACTATTTTATTTGGCCGCTTTTGAAAAAAAAATTATTTCCTTTTTCTATAAGAAATGATTTTATCAAAATCATCTTAAACGAAATTCGGCTAAAAGGCCCATTTTGAAAACATATTTTGAAATATATTCTGACTTTATTAAAAAATCGACTAATACGCACATTATATAATTCCTAAATAACAAAAAAACTTTCAATTGAATGCGTTTGAGAGCAAAATTGAATTTAAAAATGAGTCATAAAATAAACAATTTGTTATTTGAATACATCCACAATTCTTTAATCAAGATCGCTTTGGAAAATTTTGTGCGAAGTGCCCACTTTGACACCTTTTTTTTAAATATATATTTAGCCTTTATCAAAAAACTGACCAATACGACTCATTACACAGTTCCTAAATAACAAATAATAGTCAATTGAATGCGTTTGAGAGCAAAATTGAATTTAAAAATAAGACATAAAATAACCAATTTGTAATTTGAATACATCCTCAATTCCTTAATAATAATCGCTTTGGGATTTTTTTTTTCTTTTTTTTTTTTGCCAAGTGCCCATTTTGACAGCTTTTTAAAAAAATATATTTCGCCTTTATCAAAAACTTGATGAATACGCACATTATATAGTTTCTAAATAACAAAAAACTGTCAATTGAATGCGTTTGAGAGCAAAATTGGATTTAAAAATGAGCAATAAAATAACCAATTTGTTGTTTGAGTACATCCTCAATTCTTTAATCATGAGCGCTTTGGGAAGTTTTGTGCGAAGTGCCCATTTTGGCAGCCTTTTTTGAAATATATTCTGCCTTTATCAAATAACTGGGTAATCTGTTCCACTATATAGTTCCTAAATAAGAGGACTTGTAAATTGGATGCGTTTGAGAACAAAAATGGATTTAAAAATGACTCAGAAAAAACGCAATTTGTTATGCTTCCTCAATTTTTCCATCACAATTACTTCGAGAAATTCTGTTCAAAATACCCTTTTTGGCATTCTTTTTTGAAATATATTCTGCCTTTATCAAAACACTGGCCAATACGTCACATTATATAGTTCTTAAATAAGAGGATCTGCCATTTGGATGCATTTAAAATCAAAAATGAATTTAAAACTGAGTCAGAATATAAGCAGTTTAGATTTGAGTTTTTTTTTTCTTCAACTCCAATTTTTGTTTATTGTCCAGTTTATTTTTGCTATAAGAATTGGTCCTATGACATACTTGTTACTACAAAAGTTGTAGATATTATTGAGAAGGTGTAAAATAAATTTAATTATATTTGATTGCTTTAGAATTGAGTAAGTTATAGATTTTTTCTTTTTCCTCCCCCCTTTTTCTTTTCTTTTTTAATTTTTTCATCGGTAAAAGTTGGTCCTATCAAACACTTGTAAATGCAAAAGTTTTAGAAAATGTTAAGTACATTTATACAAAAAATTAGTTGGATTTGATATCTTGAGAATTGACTAAGTTATGAATTTTTTTCCTTCCAAAAACCCTGTTTTTTTTCGCCCCTTGAGCCCATTTTTAACTTTACCAAAAATCTGTCATGCATAAATTTTTAGCCCGTTTTTGAGAAGTAATATAAACGTTAAATTGATTCCATATCTATTTCAATTAAGAAGTTATCTCGGTTTTTCGGTTTTCACAAAACCCCTCCCTAATCCCACCCACTTAGTCCGATTTTGCTCATTAACGAACTCGACCGAGAGTTTTTGCCCCTTGATTTTATGTAAAAGTTTGAAGAAGATCTGAGGATAATTATGGAAGATATCGTGTCTAGAAGAAAGTGATATACACCGATAGACAGATAGATAGACAGATAGATAGACAGATAGATAAACATTTTTACTGATGGTAGTTTTGGAGTCTAGGAGTCAAGATCGGTATAGATCTGCAAAAATTTTTCAGAAATTCCAACATGGGAGAGAAAGCAATAGGTAGTATTTCATACGAAATCTACCTAATATTGTTAAATTTATAAGAGTAATAAACATATTTTAGTTTTTTTTTTTTTTTTTCGTTTCAAATTATGTTATTCTGTTCAATAAATGATGCAACATGAATCTTCAGCCGATAACATTTTATTTTACTTCATATGTATTCTCAAGCGACATCTTAAGACTGCAAACAAAAGTTTTCGCAACAAAAAAGAAGGCCTGGGACGCTGTGATTAAATGCTCTCATAATTCAATTTTCACATACCTGTGAATGCTTCCCACTTGTGTACTTTATCTCAATTGCGAAAAAATCAGTAAGGGAAAAAAATCCATAAATAATCTCTCTCCCTTGAGTAGTTGTCTGGAAAAAACAAAAAAATATATGGTTGTTTTAATACATCGCTGTGTTCCAGAAAACAACTACCATTAATAATAAAGCTTTGGTACAGAGAATTTTAAGTTTGAATTTCTTTTTTGTCGGATTCACTGATTAAATTTTCACAGGAAAACATTTCTGCTGTTTTTTTTTTTCCGAACAGGGGTATTTTTCGACAAGTCTTAAAAGAAAACGAACAAACTAAAAAACTAAAGAAAAAAAAAGAATCGCTTCAAGCTTCGTTTTGTTCTGTATATTTCTTTAACAATGCTATGAAGAGATCTGTCAACGGATTGTGAGAGGGATGGTAAAAATGTTTATTTGTTTTACGTTACAAATTGTTTGAATAAATTAAATTTAATCATATAAAAGCATAATTTAGGATTAGTTTATTTTACAAGATACTCTATAGCAATAATAAGAAAAAATGTAGAAAATGGAAATATACAAGGTGAGTTTTAATTATTAAAACAATAGGCTACCTCCTTAAATACTAGCTTCATACTTCTAATTGCAAAATTTCATAAAAAATGGTGCAAAATTTGATACGTTTAGCTGTAACTCCATTGGGGGGGGGGGGGGTGTCTACTTGAAAAAATACAAAAATTAAATTTTTATATGATCGCCGTAGGGCAAAATTTCTAATATTTCTAATTACGAAATTGTTCCTTATTTATTCCAGAATTAATTTTAAAAAACTACCTCGATACCTCCAAATCTTACAGAGATATTAAAATAAAAAACTCTCCAAAATTTGTGACTTGCATCACTTAACCCTGCCTGTAAGCAGCGAATTCTTTGCACAATTTCAATGCAAGAAAATCCCTGTCGGCTTGGCCTATAGGCGGAGGTAGATTTCGAAGAGTGCTCATTTCAACAACAACAACAACAAAAGTATGATTAGAGATAAACCCAGTTTAATAACTTCATTTAGCCACTTATGAAAAATTTTTATTTCATTTTTCTGCAAGAACTGGTTTTATCAGAATCCTCTTAAGCAAAATTCAGCTCAAATGCCCTTTTTGACAACATATTTTGTAATATATTCTGAATTTATTAAAAAATCGGCCAAAACAGTACATTATATATTTTCTAAATAAAAACAAACTACCAATTGAATGCGTTTGAGAGTAAAATTGAATTTAAAAATGAGTCATAAAGTAACCGATTTGTTATTTGAATACATCCTTAATACTTTAATCATGATCGTTTCGGAAAATTTTGTGCGAAATTGTCACTTTGACAGCATCTTTAAAAATATATTCTATCTTTATCAAAAAACTCGCCAATGCGTCACATTATATAGTTCCTAAATAAGAGGATCTGTAAATTGGATGCGTTTGAGAGCGAAAATGGATTTAAAAACAAGTCAGAAAAAACGCAGTTTGTTATTTGAATACTTCCTCAAATATTCAATCACGATGACTTCGGGAAATTCTGTTTAAAATACCCTTTTTGGCAACCTTTTTTGAAATATATTCTGTCTTTATCAAAAAACTGGCCAGTGCGTCACATTATATAGTTCCTAAATAAGAGGATCTGTAAATTGGATACATTTGAGAGCAAAAATGGATTTAAAAACGAGCCAGAAAAAAAACGCAATTTCTTATTTGAATACTTCCTTAAATTTTCAGTCACGATGACTTCGGGAATTTCTGTTCGAAATACCCTTTTTGGTAGCCTTTTTTGAAATATACTTTATCTTTATCAAAAACTGATCAGTGTGTCACTTTATTCAGTTTTCAAACAAGAGGATCTACCATTTGGATGCGTTTAAAATCAAAAATTAATTTAAAAATGAGTCAGAATATAAGCAGTTTGGATTTGAGGTTTTTTCTCCAACTCCTATTTTTGTTTTATTATTATTATTATTATTTTTCTATACGAATTAGTCCTATGAAAAACTTGTCACTATAAAAGTAGTAGATATTATTGAGAAGATGTAAACTAAATTTAATTAGATTTGATAGCTTAAAATTGACGGAGTTATGGATTTTTTTCTTTATCACCCCCTTTTTCTTTTCGTGTTTATTTTTTTTAATCGGTAAAAGTTGGTCCTACCAAAAACTTGTAAATAAAAAGTTTTAGATAATTTTGAGAACATTTATAAAAAATTTAGTTGGATTTAATATCTTGAGAATTGACGAAGTTATGAATTTTTTTCTCCCAAAAACCCTGTTTTTTTTTTTTTTTTTTTTTTTTTTTTTTTTGTTGTTGTTGTTTTTTTTTTTCGCCCTTTGAGCCCATTTCTAAATTTATCAAAAATATGTCACGCATAAAATTTTGGCCTATTTTTAAGAAGTAATATAAATTTTAAACCGATTCGATATATATTTTAATTAAGAAGTTATGACGTTTTTTCGATTTTCACAAAAATCCTCCCTATTTCCACCCCCTTGGTCCGGTTTTGCCCATTAACGAACCCGACCGAGATTTTATGCCCCTCGATTTTAAGTAAAAGTTAGAAGAAGATCCGAGCATAATTATGGAAGTTATCGTGTCCAGAAGAAAGTGATATACACCGATAGATAGATAGATAGATATACTTTTTTACTGATGGTAGTTTTGGGTTCTAGGAGTCATGATCGGTGCAGATCTGCTAAAATTTTTCAGAAATTCCAACATGGGAGAGAATGCAATAGGTAGTATTTCATACGAAATCTACCTAATATTTTATACGAAATCTACCTAAAAAGGAGAATTCACAAATTTTATATTACTAAAAAACAATTTAAGTTAATGTTTCTACTTTGGACCTAAAATAACAGCTTATAGATTTTAAGTTAAAGCTGCTATAAAATATGCTGGAGGCCTGTACTCTAGATCTGCATGGATTTAAATATCTAGGTCTGGTCTCGAACCGACCCACAGGGGAAAAAGTTCGTCCTGGCCTGGAAAAAAGTTAAAATCATACCCCGGCTCGGCTTTGAATTTCAAAATAGTTTTTTACTTCGATATAGTTAAAAATTTGTTACTCACTGATGGTAATTTGGTAATTCTCTAATTACAGTCTCACAGGAAAACATTTCTGTTGTTCTTTCCTTTTCTTTTTTTTCTTTAGATATAGATTTTGGAACAAAATCTCATTCAAGAGTATTTTTCGAGAAGTCTTAAAAGAAAACGGACAAGCTAAATTCTTACAACTAAATAAAAAATGGAATCGTTTCAAGCCTCGATTTGTTCTGTATATTTCTTTAAGAATGCGATGGAGAGATCTCTCAACGGATTTGTGATAGCGATAGTAAAAATGTTTATTTGCTTTATGTCAGAAATTGTTTGGATTAGTTAAACACAAAGAATAACATATTTAATCACATAAAAGCATAACTTAGGATTAGTTTATTTTACAAGGTATTCCTTGACAGTAATAAGAAAAATTCTAGGAAAGGAAAATACATATAAGTAATAAAAATTGAATTTCTACTTCAAAGACATTTGTGAAAACAAACATTAGCATTTAGGAAGATTAAAATATTAAGAAAATAATCTTTGTCGTAGAACTAGAGAACACCTCCTCTGTTAAAGTTTTTAAAAATCCTATAACCTATATTTTTATACTACTGGAGCATTATGCGTGAATGTCATTTCTCACACAATAAGAATAAATTTGTTATTAGATGAAAGGTTTTATTAATAGCAAAGAAATGCAATGTTACCCCTTCGCAACGGGAGCCTTTTACGAAATTTTTAATCTTTTGTCACCTATTTTAAAAAACAGAAAATTGTACCAATAATGAATCGATAAAATTATTATATGTAATTATCGATAAAATTACAATATGGTATTGTATAAGGTAAATTTTACAGTTAAGTTTTACAGGTGAGTATAAACAACTATTCTTATCGCTTCATGAGACACGTATACAGGTCGCTCGTCTCCATGGGGTTCTACACATATGTCAATAGGATATAACACGATATTTTTTCGATTCCCCATGAAATCACAGCGAACTTTGTTTGCAATTGCGTTTGTAATATCGCGTAATTAATTTGAAGAAACCTTCTTGATAAAACTTAGTATACTGCAAGTGACTGGAGGTTTTAACGGCCTGATTTCACTTTAATTACATTTGATTGATTACATCTGAATTACTTTTTAAAAAAGCCTCCTGATTTCAATTCAAACATTTTGGCGTTATGGTAGCATTATCGAGTTAAGAACACTGTAATTCAGTTCAGTTACTTCTAAAGTTGTGTAGATTTGGTATTTCGGAAAATCTTGCGTTCTCCTTTAAAAATGGGGGTAAAATATCACATTAGAGAGATTTCTGATTTGTTTTAGTTTTAATAGTTCAAAAACCCAAGGTATCAAGCACAAGAAAAACAACATTTGTTTTCTGGAAGAATAGTAATAGGGTTATCTAATGATCCATATCTGCCGAAAGTGAACTAGTGCATAAGCCAAAAATTAATGCCGCTAGTTTTTACTCGTAGGTTTATCATTGTGTTTGTCCTACAATCATTTTATACCTTTGATTGTAGGACGAACACAGTGATAAATCTACGAGTAAACCATTGTTGGTATTAATGTTTGTCTTATGCACTACTTCATTTCCCGTTGACATGGTTCATTAGATTTCCCTATTACTAGTCTTCCATAAAATAAAGGGGTTTTATCTTCTGCTCTATACCTTAAGTTTTTGTGTTGTCGGCTCTTGGACTGCAAGAATACGTTGTATCTAACATACTATTTCCGTCAACCTATATAATTATTCCCATGCTAATATGCTACTTATTTCACATTTGTCACATTCTTCGCATGCAATATGATTTGTTTGCTTCCGTTATTCTCATCATGCATTCAGTACAAATTGTAATTACATTTCTATTTTAGGAGGAAACTACTTTAATAAAATTTCTTGTAAGATCGCGGATACAAAAATCAAAAATACAATCTACTATTATAAATAAATGAGTTGATGGAAAAAATTGTTTACTTTTAAAGGAACACGTGACTGGGACGCCACGCCCACTCACATTTATTTTACTCTAATATTTTATGCTCATTTACTATATGTAACGAGATTTTATCTCATTATTTACATATACGTCAATTCATGCGTTTGATAGAACTATGACACAAGTTAGAAGTATCTTTGTTTTTTAGCTCTCCAAAAAACTATACTTTTCAGCTAAAAACATCATGAAATCAGAAAGTACTTGTGCGATTTCGATTTTAAAAAAAATTGATGGTATTGTATAAAGATAAGATCATATGTGGTGGACAGATTAATTTTAATTAATTTTAATTAATTTCTAAAAAAAACTGAAATATAAAAGCTTTTGGAAATTTTATAAAAATTATTCAAATGGTTTCGAGGAATCTAGTCTCAAAGCTCGAATATTTCCCATAGGATTGCACCCAGTGTTGTCTCCTTTAACCTCTTCGGTCCCTGGGTCCCTATTCAGGGACCTCTGTTCTTTTTCCTTATAAAAACTAAAATGTCCTATTTTTTTACATTTTCACATCATTTCTTAATAACTTAATGTTTTTTGCGTTGAAAGCAAACTGATAAATGACTGAATCCCTCATAAAATAAATTTTATTTTCACCTTATTTTACAAAATGCCTTAAATTGCCCAAAAGACAGCATGACCAAAAATATGATAAATTTTCATATGTATTTAACTGAAATCGTTATTAATAAAAATTTCTGAGGATTTGTAGATTGTTTACTTGCTTAACGTTCTTAAATTTTTGATTGTGTTAATCTAGATTGATGGTTATTAAATTGATATTTTAAAAAGGGAAGAGATTGTAGTTTTAGATTCTATTTTTTAAGCTAAATTATTAAGAGCTTAAAGAAACAATTTCAGAAAATATATTTTTTCTGTCGTTTACGATGTTATTTTGTTTGGAAAAAACTAATGAACAAATATTTGTAACATTATTTTAGTTTCTGAACCGAAGTGGTTAAAGTTGGTACTAAAAGCACGGTTGTAGTGAAGGGTATACGGAGTTATAAGCCGTATCTCCCCTACATTATTTTAAGAAGCTCTGTATACCTTCTGTTGCTTTAAAAAACTATAGCGTATACTATAGCCATGAATATTCATGACTCTAGCATATACCCTCTACCGATATCGTATAATCTCTTTTTTTTCGACTACAAGTGCCCAGCAAAGCTTTTTATTCTCTATCTGCAGTATAGAAGTCCATACTCTGATTACTATGCTAGTGAGTTATTTTAAAACTAAAAAGTAGCTACTTAAACTTAAAACTAAAAGTAGTTTTATTTTAAAACTAAAAATGTTATAAAAGCGTTAAAATTTTCTAATATGTAAAATAAATGTGTAAAAAAACTAATACTTTTTTTTTCAAAACTAATACTTTTTTTTATAATAATTTTAACAGCTGTTGCTAATTGCAAATATTTTATAAATCATAATTGTACAAATACGCGTAGTTTAATCTTGGTATTATAAATAGGTGAATCTAGTTATTTAAAAAAAAGTAAACTTTTTCACACGGTATACAGTCTGAAAAATCACTACAGTTCAGAAAAGCATTGCTGAATAAAGAAGCATGTTTCATAGTATTTTTAAATTATACTTCCAGTCTGTAATTGAACTTATTAAAAATGTCATGTAAATTCTACTATTTAAATGGCCATCTACACTGTAAAAAAAAAAATTCAAGAGGTTACTAAAAATTTCTTAGTAAATTCATATTCCACAGAATTTTTTAGTAACCATTACAAGATTATTTTTGCAAGTGAAACAAACATTTCTTTTGTAAACTGAACAAAAGAATTTTTTGTATAACTAACTTAAAACTTTTTAGTATGAGCCACCAAGCAAATTTTAGTAATAGCTCCAAAATTATTTTTAGTTAATTAAAAATTATATTTAGACTTCTGAAGCGGAAGATTTTCGACAAAGCCGCATTTAACGAGTACTTACATTGCATACATTCGGTGGATATTTGGTAGCGTCCAGCATCGAACCCGGGTGCTTTCAGCCTGGAGTTCGGTGCTATGGCCACTAGCTATCACGGCCACACCAAGTGAGTTTTAGTAATAGCTATTAAAAATGTAAAACTATTAACTCAATTAGCTTTTTTTCTAGTAATTCTTACAGATTCTTGTAACCGAGTAAGATTAGAAAAAATTTTTTAGTAATTACAAGGATCACTAAAATTTTTTTAGTAGATCGACCCTTTTTTTTACAATGTAGAACATGGAGGGTATCTAGACACATCAAACTATTAATCAGAAGAACAATGTGCATTATTGTAGAAATGCCAGTAAATAGACAAAACAGCAGCATATATGTTGTAACACTTATTATCCTTTCTTTTTTAACATAAAAAAAATCCCTGTCGGCAGGGCCTATAGGCGGAGGTAGATTTCGAAGAGTGCTCATTTCAACAAAAAAAAAAGATATATATATATATGATTAGAGATAAACCCAGTTTAATAACTTCAATTGGCCGTTTATGAAAAATTTTTAATTTCATTTTTTTGGAAAAACTGGTTTTATCAGAAACATCTTAATAAAAATTCAGCTCAAATGCCCATTTTGACAACATATTTTGAAATAGATTCTGAATTTATTAAAAAAATCGACCAAAACAGTACATTATACAGTTCCTAAATAACAAAAAGCTGTCAGTTGAATGCATTTGAGAAAAAAATTGAATTTAAAAATGAGTCATAAAATAACCGATTTGTTGTTTGAACACATTCTTAATTTATTAATCATGATTGCTTCGGAAAATTTTGTGCGAAATACTCACTTTGACAGCATTTTTAAAAATATATTCTATCTTTATCAAAAAACTGGTTAGTGCGTCACAGTATATATTCCTAAATAAGAGGATCTGTAAATTGGATGCGTTTGAGAGCGAAAATGGATTTTAAAACGAGTCATAAAAAACGCAATTTGCTATGTGAAAACTTCCTTAAATTTTCAAATTATGAAGACTTTGGGAAATTCTGTTCAAAATACCCTTTTTGGTAGCCTTTTTCAAAATATATTCTGTATTTTTCAAAAAACCGATCAATGCATCACATTATATAGTTCCTAAATAAGAGGATCTGTAAATTGGATGCATTTGAGAGCAAAAATGGATTTAAAAACGAGTCAGAAAAAAAAGCAATTTCTTATTTGAACACTTCCTTAAATTTTCAGTCACGATGATTTCTGAAAATTCTGTTCAAAATACCCTTTTTGGTAGCCTTTTTTGAAATATATTCCGTCTTTATCAAAAAACTGACCAATGCCTCACATTATATAGTTCCTAAATAAGAGGATCTGTAAATTGGATGCGTTTGAGAACAAAAAAGGATTTAAAAACGAGTCAGAAAAATAGCAATTTCTTATTTGAATACTTCCTTCAATTTTCAGTCCCGATGACTTTCGGAAATTCTGTTCAAAATACCCTTTTTGGTAGCCTTTATTGAAATATATTCTGTCTTTATCAGAAAATTGACCAATGCCTCACTTTATACAGTTTCTACATAAGAGGATCTACCATTTGGATGCGTTTAAAATAAAAAATGAATTTAAAAATGAGTCAGAATATAAGCAGTTTGGATTTGAGGTTTTTTCTCCAACTCCTATTTTTGTTTAATTTCTTTTTGCTATACGAGTTCGTCCTATGAAAAACTTGTCAATATAAAAGTTGTAGATATTTTTGAGAAGATTTAAAATAAATTTAATCAGATTTGATATCTTAAAAATTGATGGAGTTATGGATTTTTCTCTTTATTCAGCGCCTATTTTCTTTTCGTTTTTAATTTTTTTCATCGGTAAAAGTTGGTCCTATCAAAAACTTGTAAATACAAAAGTTTTAGATAATTTTAAGGACATTTACAAAAAATTTAATTGGACTTGATATCTTGAAAATTGACGAAGTTATGAATTTTTTTCTCTCAAAATCCCTGTTTTTTTCGCCCCTTGAGCCCACTTTTAAATTTATCAAAAATCTGTCATGCACATACTTTTGGCCCAATTTTAAGAAGTAATATAAAGTTTAAACCGATTCGATATCTAAATTAATTAAGAAGTTATAGCGTTTTTTCGATTTTCACAAAAACGCCCCCTATTCCGACCCCCTTGGTCCGATTTTGCCCATTAACAAACGTAGCCAAGATTTTATCCTCTTTGATTTTATGTAAAAGTTTGGTGGAGATTGGTGAAGAATTATAGAAGTTATCGTGTCCATAAAAAAGTGAGATATATAGATAGATAGATAGATAGATAGATAGATAGATAGATAGATAGATAAACTGGTGCGATTGCAATAGGTAGTATTTCTTACGAAATCTACCTAAAAACGTAAATTACTCTACCATAGTTTTCAAACAATCATATAACCTGTTCGAGAGCCAAATAAATTCTATATATTTTGCACCTTAAAACTTAAATATTTTGAGTCAGAGTCACATGTGAACTGCATTGTAATAATGGTAATATTTCGAATCAGAAGCAATTTAATTTTTATTCGTTTAGTTGTGAAAGATCAGAGAAATGGTTTCTTCATTTGAATTAACAGTTAAGATTTATGAAATTAAATTTTTTAATTTGATAAAATTTATTCTGCATTGTAGAGTAAATTCTTACATTGTAAATAATTAAAATTAAAATATCAACACCTTCTGTTAAAATTTATAGGCATCATTGTTATTAAACTGTATTTTTGTTTTCACCTTGACCATCTGTCAACATGCTTTTTAACTATAGAGGAGATGATTCTATGAACTAAAATAAGTTTCGAAACCTGAAGAATATTTTACGGTAGGAATTCTGATTCGTTTTAGAAGAATAAAAGCTATTAAAACAGAATATTATAAAACAGTTTGAAGATTCATACATAAAAATCGAAACTGTAACTTTGCAAGCTATGTACTATATTGCACTGTAGTCCCACACCGATTACGAAATGAGTAAAATCCATCAGGAGATGCTTACATTGGAATATGATATAAAATGATTGAAACAATGATAATGTTTAAGAAAAACTTTTAATTAAAAGGGTTATTAACTAATAAGCAAAAATTAATTATCTATCATAATATTTTGTGGCATTTGTTCGTGACTACAATGATTTTTCTTTAAAGGAACGGAAGATTCTTATGTAGATTTTTCGCTAATTTTTGGGAAAATGCTTAAAACTTCTATCATGTACATTTTCCACACACAGAATAATATAAATCTGCTTGGTAAATTTAAATGCTTGCCATATACCATATGTCAATACCAGAATTTCCAATGTATAAATTCAATCTAAAATACGCTAGTTAAAATTTGCAACTAACGTCTACTCTCTGAATTTTTAACTTCAATTTGACATAAAAGATTTATAGCCAGCACATGAAAGTTTAAAATATTCTTCTAAGCTCTGATGGCATGATTGGTAGTTGGCTCAAAGATAAAATGTTTGTTACTAGTGCTTTAGAGGCGAATTTACGTAGCATAGCAAAAATATTGAAGTATAGAAGTATTTTAATATGCATTAAAAATTAGTTTCAACTAATATTATTTTTTATGTAATCTGGATTTTTTAAACACGCGTTATAATTATCGCGATTTTAACAAATAGAAAATATATTTAGGGATTCCAATATAAACAATTACCTTAATCCAGAGATGATATTTTTGTTCTTGTTGTTGTTATTTCAATTGGCGCGTTGCGATAATGAACCCATTGTAGCAATAGAGTTTTGTATAAAATTTTATATTTTAAGTTTCCAATACAGTGGGTTAGCTCATTTTATTGCTGTTTCTTGTCTTGCTTTCCGTAGCGCGAAGTGCTCGTACACACTCTTTAGATATAATGGTCATAAATAAAACCATACTTTTGAATATTCGTATTTTTCATATTGATAAGGAGGAAGAACAGACAATTAAGGCAACAACATGTAAGTATAAACTTAAGAAAGAGAATATTTTCGTATGAAAATGTTGAGCACAGATGTCAGTAACAGCCACATTAATTCTCAAACTTCAAATCTGATGCTATGACAAAGTTAGATGGCCGGGTTATAAACGCAAGACACACGTGTGCGATATTGCATACAATGCTGCCCCAAGTAATGTACAAAACAGAAAGTTCTAAACGAAACCTGAATGATAGAACAGCATTATATGCCTTGTGCTAGCAACTGGAAGACACTAGCAAGCTAATGATAAACTTACATCTTTCTTTTCAACTTTTTCGTTTGTATTTGAACTTTTTTTAATTAGGATATCTGAGATGAATCTTTAACCTAGTATTTTTGTATTTTTTCGATTTCGGTAAAATTTTTTAGGACGATTCACTTTCAAAATAGATCCAGAAAATGAAAGTTTCCCTATGAAAAAAAATGCCATTTTACTCATTCTTCAATATAAATTATCAATTATTTCAACTTAAAGTCAGACATACATGTTACTATCTGAAAACTCTTTTATTTTCCTGAAAGTGAGAAAGACTTGTTACTATCTTAAAACTTTTATTACATCGCTTAAAACTACAAAACTTTGAAAATGAGCAAAACATTTTAAGAAGGAAATTACAGAAAATATTGCTAAGAGATAATGAATTTTATTTTTCCTAGAAGCTAAGTAAAATGTATGTGCCATTTATTTTTTCGCTTTTGTATGTGGAATTTCTTTTCAAGAAAAATTCTACAAGTTGGAAGACAATGTAAGCAAAATTCTTTCTCGTTAAGACGTTCAAAATCAGCCTACCATAAAGCAGAACTAAATTATTATCGCACTTTTTCAACTTTATTAATGGAAGTTGTTCGTAGAACAATTAATTCAGAACAATATTTTAATACTTTTGTCTGATTCTCTGCAACATGCCCGCAATACTGTTTTCAAAAATATACTATTTTGAATAAAATGATGATAATGAAACAAACAGATTATTACAGAAAAGTATAAATTTAATAAAAATTGTTGTTTTTAATTCCTAAATATGCTGCATTTAGGTAGAGGAAAACTTACGATCGACGTCATAATTAATTATTGGTAATTGAATTACTTAGAAAAAGATGCAAATCTTTTTAGTGCTGAAAAATAATGAAAATTCATAAAAATCAGTCTATCGCAACTCACAGTAAATTTTAACCGAAACTAATTAGCTCTTTTAATATCATTTTTCTATGCAGAGCATCATTTTTCTAAATATAACTTATAGGAAATGATAACCCGGAAAAAAATTAATTTCGTATTTTAATCTGTATAGAATTTCTGATTAAAGTAATTTATTACTACTTCAGCAGATTAAGAGGATCCGAGACACGTTTCAAAACCATTCTCATTTATTGAGTTAAAATTTAGTATATTTTTGTGATACTTAATCGTATCATTTGTGAAGAAAAGCGCATGATAAAACAATTGATAATACATGATCTCACAATTTAAAAAAATATATATTTAATTTAAAATTTATTAAAAAAAGTGGGGTACTTTAAAATCGTTATAACTCAAAATATTATTTAAAAAATTTCAATTTTTTTTTTTTTTTTTTTTTTTTTTTTTTGTATTTAAATAAACAGAAACATCTAAATTTTTATTTTTATTCAGCATTTTTAAAAAATATCAATTTTTTTAAGGAATTAAAAAATATTTAAAGTCAAAATTTGAAAATAAATGATGCGAATTTCATTAACATAATCATATTTTCAAAAGTAAATATATATTTTTTAATTTACTGAATCAAAATTTAAATAAAATAGCTAAAAAGACATTTTGCAAGTTTGAAGTATTTATCTTTAACGGCTCTTCAATTATAACAATTTAAATCCGATTAATGGTGAAAAACCCATCAGAAAGAAAACGCGTTTTCACAAGAAGTCATTTCATGACAACCATTGCTTGAAAACTGAATTCTGAGAACTAACCAAAACGAAAAAATTAATATTTTGTTTTCTAATTAGGATAAAAATATGATTTAAACGTTTTTTAAGCATAAAGAACGCAGAAATTTTTAAAACAATAAACTTTTTTTCAGAAAATTTGAAGATTTCTGTATATTGAATCCCCTTACCTCTATTTTTTGTCCTTCTTTCTTGAGCTTTTTAAAAAGAGTAATTTGTTGCCAAATGATATGAATAGCTAAGAAAACAAACCTCATGAACGTTCATGCTTGTTTAAACAGCCAAGTCTCCCTATAACGAAACTGCATCCAACCAATTTCTCTATTTAACTAATTTTTTATAGGAACGGTTAATTTTTTCATGATTATATTAAAAATAATCTCCATATAGCAATATATGTATCTCCATTTAACGAATTTTTTCGAAAATGTTCTATCATAAGTTCAGAAAGCATTTCAAAATTATTCGTAGAATTTTTCTTTTCCGTTGCCTTCTGCTTTATATTTCATAGTTACATTCCTCTACTATCTTCCTCATGTCCAAAAAAAAGGCATTCAACTCCCCCCCCCCCAAAAAAACATCTTTTTGCATGGTTACGCTTGACTTTGTTTTAGCCAAGATGGGCATGCGTTCTTGGAAAACATTTGCTTGCAAGTGGGGCAGTTTGCAAATATCACAAAGCATCCTAAAAAATAAAACTATTCCATTATTGTCTTGAAAATGTTTTTTTGTTTCTTGGTTTGGATAGTAAGGCAGGAATAAGAAAGGGATAAGGGGGAATAGCAGAAAAAGTTGTTTTTCAGCCGGTTTTCATCTACCTAAATTAACTCTCATTACTTCTAGAGTTTAGAGAGTATGTTTGTTGTTTGTTTCGACTCGGAACATTTTTTGTTGTGAGAGATCATTTGAATGAAGAATTGTTACTAAATGTTATTTTTGTTGGTGTTATCTTCTACTGCATTTGTATAAAATCGCTTCTAATTTAAAGATAACTCTCTGTGATAAAGTAATAATTTTGAAAATAATCAATAAGACACTGGGGGTAAAAAAGCAAGTGGCGAAAATGTTTGAGATTCTGAAAAAAAATTCCGTTAATTATTTAAAAAACCTAATTAAATACCTCCAAAACAATTCTGTTTCAAAAATTTAAACATTAAATGAAAATTTTTTTGCCGTTCTCTATTCAACGAATTTTTCTATATAACGAATTTTTTGTCTGAACGATGGATTTCGTTATATAGAGACTGTACTGTATATATATTTATTTAGGTGTGCAAAAGATTTGTTTTATATGTATATTATTGTTCATACGCGGAACGTATGCTTTTCATAGTTCGTTCGGGTGCCGTTATTTTCCAGTTCAAATGCCGGTATTTTTTTATAAAAAATTCTTATAAAAAATGAGAGATTTTTTATAAGAAAATAGTGGTGCCGAAGAGTTTTCTGGTCTTGAAATTCTAAGATCATTACAAACCATATTTTTATATAAAATTTGTAAATGTATATTTATTTTGTAATGTATAAATTTTATAAATATTTTAAAAATTGCTTGTGTATTGACAGTGAAGATATTTAAAAAATATATTTGCTAAATTTCCTTCTTTCTTTAAGGCTATTTTTTCTATCCCGCCAAGATGCTTATACTGAAAAAGCCTTTTTATTTTGAATAATCCGACAGTTTATTGCAATATGAGGTAAGTAATATATTACTATAGTGATATATTAATACATTATTACTTATTTTATAATGAATTACTCTAAATTTCTTTTAAATAAAGCCGTTTGTTGAAAGAGATAAATTAAAAATAAAATAAGTTTAATTACAGCTAATTATAGTTATGATAATTATTATAGTTAATTGCAATTTATTAAAAGAAAATTAAAAACTAATATGTGGTGGCCACCACAAAACTTTTTCCAATGTTAATCAAATCATGAATAACCAAAATTAAATAATGTATTCGTTCTTGACATATAGATGTAACAGCTATCATGAAAGATAGATCACAGCAACGACACTTGTTGGCCAGTATACACACAAACCTAATAAGTATTTGCTTGTGTTTAGATCTAAGAGAATATGAAGTTTTGTAAAATTCCGTGTGTTAGTTTTTGAAAAATAGCTATCGTATAAATCGTGAAAAATGCAACAAAGCCTATGTGGAAGCTGATAGGCTTCCCCATAAATTTACACAAAAGCATAATTAGCACCTAATTTTATCAGGGTAAAACGGAACCTGCAGTTTAATTAAGTTCCGTGCATTACTTCTATAGAGTTCCTAAAAATTGTATTACAGCCAGACTCACAGACAATCGGTTTATAAAAACACTCAGAACCTTCTGAAACATGTGTGTTCAAAACCTTCTAAAACATGCAAATCCATCCGAAACCGAAAGTCAAAATCTTCTTGAATACAATACATTCTTCTTGTGCAGTATAGAAGAAAGTAAATATACATATATATATATATATATATATATAATTTTAAAATTTACAAGAAGTTTTAAAACCCCGATTTACCCAAGTTCTGTTAACTTTCTTTATTGCGCAAGTCTGCGTAATATAACTATTGTGGTTTATTCAAAACAGCAAAGTATAATAGTCCAAGAGTCGACTGCACAAAACCCTAAGTCATCGAGCACAAGAAAAATTTCTTTATTTTATGAAAGAGTAGTTACAGCGGAATATAATCATCCATGTCTGCCGGTAGCAAAGTAGTGCATAAGCCAAAAAATGATATCACCAGTGGTTCACTCGTACGTTTAACATTGTGTTTGCCATACAATTAAAAGTGTGAAAACTTGAAAAATTGGGTGCAGGAAGACATAATGCTAATCCTACGAGTCAGCAAGTGGTATTCATTTTTGGCTTATGCACCCCTTCGCTTCCGGCAGACATGCATAATTAGATTCCCCTATTACTACTTTTCCATAAAATAAAGGAATCTTTCTTGTGCTCGATGACTTAGAGTTTTGTGCGGTCGGCTCTTAGACTTTAAAAGAGTTTTTTTTTTTTTCAAATTAAACAAAATGGCGTTGTTTGTATGTTTATTTATAAATTTTAAGAAACAAAAAGAGCTAGTTTATAGTTTATAAAAAAGGTTATTTAAAAAAAATAGGTTTTTGGACCAAGAATATGCTGTATAAATTTCATTTCAATCCGAAAAGTTGGTTTTTAAAATATAGAAGTTGTCATTTTTTAAAACAGTAAGTTTTGATAAAAATGCAATATACAAATGCCACTAGTGGTTGATTCGTAGGTTTATCATTGTGGTTTCCTGCTCCCAGTCCTCCATGTTTTTATATTTTCGATTGAAGAGCAATCACGATGATAAATCTATGAGTCAGCCACTGGTGATATTAATTTTTGGCTTATGCTCCATTCCACTTTCGGTACACCTGGATAATTGGATTCCCCCATTTTAATTCTTTCATAAAATAAAGATTTTTCTTATACTTGATATCTCAGATTTTTGTGCTGTCGGTTCTTATATTATTAGAGGTTTTTCACGATTTTCGAAAATTTGATTTTTGGAATGAGGAGAGTTTTAAAATTTCTAAAATGTAGTGCTTTCTCTAAACTGTTTAAAACAAAATATACACATACATATCAATATTTTTCAAACCTTTAAGTCAGTCAATTTAAAAACCTTAATAATAATTTGTACTGTATCAGCTGTTGTATTTCCTACGCAGGAAAGATATTATTGCGCCACAATTACCATTCTTACAACATTTCTTGTCTACCTTATGCGTATAACCTACAAAATGCTCTAGTGTCCAATTCTTCATATCAACAATTTATGCAAATTTCAGCAGTTGTTGAATCTTATAAAAAAATCTGCACTTAATTACTAGTTGTCAAGATGAATGAAATTATTGGACATTACAAATGTAATAAGATATGAAAACATTAAATACTAAAAAATGATCTATAAATATATTTGAAACCTTTACGTCATCCATTTTAAATACCATGATTTAAAATAACATAATATCAAATCCGTTTGGTACTTAAAATAGGATTTATCACAATTTCACGTCTACCTTATACATATTATACTCACAAAATGTGCTAGTGTTCAATCCACTAAATCAACAATTTATGCATATTTCAACAGCTGCTGAATCTTATAAAGAATTCTGTTCTTAGTAATTAATTGTCAAGGTGAATGAAATTATGAAATTTATAAATATAGTGAAATCTGAAAACATCATAAAACAAAAAAATAAATCTACGAATACATTTGAAGTCTTTACCTCAGCCATTTTCAATACCTTAAATTCAATTAATACATTATCAAATCTGTTTGGTACGTAACGTAGGATTTATCAAAATTTCACGTCTACCAATATATGTAGCTTACAAAATATGATAATTTTCAATCTACCATATCAATAATTTATGCATATAATAGCTGTTGAATCTTATAAAGATTTCCGGTCTTGGTAACTAATTGTCAAGGTGAATGAAATTACTGAATTTATAAATATAGTGAGACCTAAAAACATTATAAAACTAAAAAAAAATTAAATATAATTGAAGTCTTTACGTCAGCCATTTTAAATACCATGATTTAAAATAATATAATACCAAATCCGTTTGGTACGTAAGATAGGATTTATCACAATGTCACGTCTACTTTATACATGTATAATTGGCAAAATGTACTAGTGTTCAATCCATCATATCAGCCATGTATGCATAGTTCAACAGCTGTTGAATCTTCTAAATAATTTTTCTCTTAATAACTAGTTGACAAGGGGAATGAAATTATTAAACTTATAAATATAGTGAGATCAGAAAACATTATAAAACTAAAAATAAATCTGTAAATACATTTGAAGTCTTTAAGTCAGCCATTTTAAATGCCTTCATTTCAATTAACACAATATCATATTTGTTTGATACGCAAGGTAAGATTTATCACAATTTTAAGTCTACAAATTCATATGTAGCTTAATAAATGTTCTAGTGTTCAATCCACCATATAACAATTTATACATATTTACCAGCTGTTGAATCTTATGAAGAATTCTGTTCTTTGCAACTAGTTGTCAATGTGAATGAAATTATTGAATTAGTAAATATAGTGAGACCTCAAAAGATAACAAAACTAAAAATAAATTTATAAATACAATTGAAATCTTTACGTCAGCCATTTTAAATACCCTAATTTCATATTTACTTCATAGAGATAACTTACAAAACGCGATAGTATTCATTCGATCATCTCAGCAACTTATATATAGTATATTTCAGCAGCTGTTGAATCTTATTAAATCAATCTATTCTTAATAACTAGTTGCCTAAGCGAATGGAATTGCTTGATTTAATTCGATTTGAAAATGAGTTACAGATTTGCATACTTTCGAGACTATTTGCAGTCATCACATTAACTATACAACTTGAAACTTTACAATTTGAACTTATTTACATTTCATTACTGTTTGAGCTACTCTGCATATTTAAACACAAATCTCAACTGTAATATCAACAGTTCTGGATATATTCCATATTTTTCGAATAAAATATTTAACTAAAATTAAATTTTGAAATATTAGTAGAAAAAAATCTTAAATGTATTATTTTGTTACTCACAGGATTAATGAATACTGAAATAATCCACGATATTTTTTATTTAAAATATTGTAATATTTTAATACCATAGAAGTTCAGAGCAAAATGTCATAATATATGTGACATTTTAAAGTTAGGAGCCAGAAACATTATCGCCAGGGTCCCCGTTCTTTGCACAGAAGTCATGGCCAGCGAGGAAAAAAATAAAAAATAAATAAATGTAGAATATCCAATAAATCACTCATTGGTGGCTGTAAGTTTATTTATTTGACTGTAGTCATTATAGAGGGAAAAACTCCTTTTTGCAAACGATCTTTTACCGAAATGTCCAAAAAATATTCCATCATTTACTTCAATCAGCCGTACTCATCGACGAAAGAACTCCAGAATCTCTCTCCTTCTCATCTCGAGACTTCCACCTTTAAAACTAAAAAGAAAATTCTAGAACTTTCTGTAATCTCAAACCATCATCATTTTATGTAAACAGAATTCTTGTCCAGATACGAGACTATTTTACACAGACGATAAATTTATTTAAAAAAATATATTATTTAACCAATTTATAATCGACTCATAATTTCTTAGGCAGACGATATTTATAAATGATTAATTTTAAGAGAAAAAGAAAAGAAATGAATTTATTAATGCACACATCAAAGGTTGACGGCGGAAAAATAAATAAATAGATAAAATAAAATAATGATATTTTTTGAAAGGTATGGTTTTGGAATAAATTTAATAAGATTTTCTTAAAAAGGGTTAATAAAAACATAGAAGAAATCAGTTTTATTTGGAATATTAAGAAATAAAGTTTTAATTAAGAATATTTTTAATTAAGAGCCATCTTTTTAAATTTACGCATACTGGAATAATGTTTTTTAAGGCAAATTAAGAATTTATATCGTCTGCATACAGATTAGATCTAGAAACAAGATTTTAATTTAATAATTTGAAGTAAGTACGGAACATTATTATAAGAAAATTAAGGTAGTATAAAGGTTAGTTTTGGCGAAAAAATTTTAAATTTGTAATATTATCCCCCCTCCCCGAAAATTTGTATGAAATTGATAGTTATAATTTGCAAAATGTACTAGTGTTCAATCCATCATATCAGCCATGTATGCATTGTTCAACAGCTGTTGAATCTTCTAAATAATTTTTCTCTTAATAACTAGTTGACAAGGGGAATGAAATTATTAAACTTATAAATATAGTGAGATCAGAAAACATTATAAAACTAAAAATAAATCTGTAAATACATTTGAAGTCTTTAAGCCAGCCATTTTAAATGCCTTCATTTCAATTAACACAATATCATATTTGTTTGATACGCAAGGTAAGATTTATCACAATTTTACGTCTACAAATTCATATGTAGCTTAATAAATGTGCTAGTGTTCAATCCACCATATAACAATTTATACATATTTACCAGCTGTTGAATCTTATGAAGAATTCTGTTCTTTGCAACTAGTTGTCAATGTGAATGAAATTATTGAATTAGTAAATATAGTGAGACCTCAAAAGATAACAAAACTAAAAATAAATTTATAAATACAATTGAAATCTTTACGTCAGCCATTTTAAATACCCTAATTTCATATTTACTTCATACAGATAACTTACAAAACGCGATAGTATTCATTCGATCATCTCAGCAACTTATATATAGTATATTTCAGCAGCTGTTGAATCTTATTAAATCAATCTATTCTTAATAACTAGTTGCCTAAGTGAATGGAATTGCTTGATTTAATTCGATTTGAAAATGAGTTACAGATTTGCATACTTTCGAGACTATTTGCAGTCATCTCATTAACTATACAACTTGAAACTTTACAATTTGAACTTATTTACAATTCATTACTGTTTGAGCTACTCTGCATATTTAAACACAAATCTCAACTGTAATATCAACAGTTCTGGATATATTCCATATTTTTCGAATAAAATATTTAACTAAAATTAAATTTTGAAATATTAGTAGAAAAAAATCTTAAATGTATTATTTTGTTACTCACAGGATTAATGAATACTGAAAAAATCCACGATATTTTTTATTTAAAATATTGTAATATTTTAATACCATAGAAGTTCAGAGCAAAATGTCATAATATATGTGACATTTTAAAGTTAGGAGCCAGAAACATTATCGCCAGGGTCCCCGTTCTTTGCACAGAAGTCATGGCCAGCGAGGAAAAAAATAAAAAATAAATAAATGTAGAATATCCAATAAATCACTCATTGGTGGCTGTAAGTTTATTTATTCAACTGTAGTCATTATAGAGGGAAAAACTCCTTTTTGCAAACGATCTTTTACCGAAATGTCCAAAAAATATTCCATCATTTACTTCAATCAGCCGTACTCATCGACGAAAGAACTCCAGAATCTCTCTCCTTCTCATCTCGAGACTTCCACCTTTAAAACTAAAAAGAAAATTCGAGAACTTTCTGTAATCTCAAACCATCATCCTTTTATGTAAACAGAATTCTTGTCCAGATACGAGACTATTTTACACAGACGATAAATTTATTTTTAAAAAAATATTATTTAACCAATTTATAATCGACTGATAATTTCTTAGGCAGACGATTTTTATAAATGATTAATTTTAAGAGAAAAAGAAAAGAAATGAATTTATTAATGCACACATCAAAGGTTGACGGCGGAAAAATAAATAAATAGATAAAATAAAATAATGATATTTTTTGAAAGGTATGGTTTTGGAATAAATTTAATAAGATTTTCTTAAAAAGGGTTGATAAAAACATAGAAGAAATCAGTTTTATTTGGAATATTAAGAAATAAAGTTTTAATTAAGAATATTTTTAATTTAGAGCCATCTTTTTAAATTTACGCATACTGGAAAAATGTTTTTTAAGGCAAATTAAGAATTTATATCGTCTGCATACAGATTAGATCTAGAAACAAGATTTTAATTTAATAATTTGAAGTAAGTACGGAACATTATTATAAGAAAATTAAGGTAGTATAAAGGTTAGTTTTGGCGAAAAAATTTTAAATTTGTAATATTATCCCCCCTCCCCGAAAATTTGTATGAAATTGATAGTTAAATAAAACTACAAGTTCAGACAACAGAAATATAATAATTTAGAAAAGTTAAATTTTGGAATAAAACTGTCAAACCTAGGAAGCCAAGAGATGGAAGAAAAGAAAATTAACGCAATATAAAAAATATTAGCAATTAAAATAAAATAGTTAAGAGGAAATTAATCTGAATTAAATTTAGGTAGGAGCATTTCCCTGAAAGAGATACAATACTGTTACAATATCACTTACTATTTGTAAGTGCATAGGAGATAATACATACAATAACTGTAAATAAGTTATAAATATAAATAAGCAAGAGATAAAAAATATAATGAAAACAATAACAATTCGTTCTCATGGAAGTTTAAATAATTACAATAACTTAATGCATAGGTTATTTTAAATAAAGTTCTTCAAATGAAAAAAGTCTTTCCATTGTGTATAAAAGTCTTTTCCAATGTTCACTGAATACAGTCTCTTTAATTAAAGATCTCCAAATCTAGTTTAATCTTTGTTTTTTATGTAATGTTGGATCCAACATCTTTTAACAATCAATCAAATTTTTCTTTCAATAATATATCAATTTTTTTAATAATAAATAGCATCACTCTCTATATCAATAATAAATAATATAGAAAAATTTAAATAATAACAATAACAACAATAATAAGTGATAGTATAATAAGACTCCATATCGTAATATTTCTCAATAAGAGTATAATTAATACTAAACTTCATTATAGAAATCATAATGATAATAAAACAAGAGTATAATCAAAAGAAAATATCACAGTTTGTTTATTATTGATAGGGAAAATATTGGTTGAGGATAAAAATAATTACGTAGCAACTAAATAATTTTCTTATCTTCTAATAGCATAAGAAAGTATTTTTTGCTAGCCGAAAGTATAAATTAAAAAAAAATCATAATAATTCCAAAATCCAAATAAAATTAAATCTAACTATTTAGAAAATGGACTCTCAACCAGTATTTCCTTACAATAATTCCTCTCTGATACTCTTTTACAAAATTGTCAAGAAATGGAAATAAAAATAGTGTGGTTTTTTGAAAAACTTTTAATATCTGTAGTTTTCACAATCACTGAAAATCACATATTATGTTATAGGTTTGAGTAGAATCATCAGATTTTATAACTGTTATAACATAAATATCTGCTGAATAAGTAGAATAATACTAATGTCAATAAATGAGTAAATATAGTTAGACTTAAATACACTTAAAATTAATTTATCAACATCAATTTGAAAGCTTTTACAATCAAAGTGTACACCTTATGACTGCATAAGGAGCCCAATTTAACCCCAAAAACTCCCGAAAACAAGTAATATTCTTGTAGGCCTCCAAGAACATACCTGCTAATGTTGAAAATTATGGTGATAAAATATTTAAAGAATAAGAATTAAAATTTAATCTACTGTCTTGACTTTAGTTTGATCTAGTGATTGTGATTGTATCTAAGGTTTTGTTGGTTTTTTGGGTTGCTCATGAAACAGTTTAAAATCTTCTGGTGAAAAATAGGGTCTTAATTTAGAAACATGCACAATAACGGAATTCTGCCCTGTCTCATAATTAAATTTATCTAAAGTTACATCAGAAAGTTTATTTATAATTTTGTATGGTCCAGAGAAAGTAGGTTCTAATTTTCGAGTGTTAGGGTATTTAAATTCTTCATAAATTACAGAGTCTTGTATTTTTAATGGGCATTCGACAAAATTTCGATCATAGAGCCTTTTACTTTTAAGGTGAAATTCCTGAGTTCGCGCTTTCGCAATTTTGAGGGCGTCTACTGGAGTTGTATACATTTTAACTGCCTCACACAAAACCATTACCCTCCATTTTAAAAATCTGAATCAAAATTATCGTGAAAATTATAACTATATTTAGCTGCTAACTTTAACCAGAAATTTTATCTAATAAAAATAGAAATTGTAAATATCATAGTTATACCTTAATTTGGGATCAACTTTTAATTCTATTATTTTATAGATCATAAACAGATTCAAAAATTTTAATTATAGGTAATTTCTTACTTAAAATCACCAAATTTACTGAAAAAATTAATCATATTTATCAGTCAAAATTCTAGCAACAGCCTTGCACAGTTCCATCTTTCTTACTGAATTTAAATAAATTATAAGAATCCGGGAACCAAAGCTCACTGTAACCAGAAATTCTAACAAATAAAAGGAAAAACATAAATGTTAACTTAATTTTCAGCTCAAATGTTTAGTTGTAGAAACATTATCATGAAAATACTGTATTCTGAGAATAGTTCTTGATAACAAACAAATATCAATAAAATAGAAAATATACTTTTTTAAAAAATAACTTGAGCTTCTAAGTTCTTTTATACTTCATTATTATTACGAACTTATCTTTAAACGTGCATAAAAATATCATAATAATCTTTAATATGCAATAGTAATTGTCTAAGAATACCATACTCTTCAATTTAATCCTTAAGAACAAAAATGTTTCTATCTCCAACACATAATAATGATAATAATAATACTCATAAATAGGCAAGTAAATAAAATTCACAGACAAATAATCAAATAAATAAACCTGACAAACAGAGAATAATTAATTTAAATAAATACATAAAAAGTATACAAATAATAATAATCAAAACACTACGAAAAAAAAAATCTCACCGAAATCCTATGGGTCTCAACTATCTCGAAAAAATATTTTTATTTTCACCAATTAACAAGAAATGGTCTTGTAATTATTATTTTTTTTTTCTTCTTTGTCATCATAAGAGGACTACTTTTTCTCGACCAAAGCACTTTACAGGAACAATTCCTCTGTTTTTGTCACTCCAGAAATCAAGAGACTATGGCAGTTCTTGTTTAAGAACACATCCAATAATGACGGGCAAATTATTCAGCAATCCACAGTTTTTATTATCACTTCGTTCCATAGCAAGTTTCTTTAAAAACCAAAAAAGGCAGCGCAGGCATAAAACATCCTGTCAGACTCTTGAAAAGACTGTGACATTTTAAAGTTAGGAGCCAGAAACATCATCGCCAGGGTCCCCGTTCTTTGCACAGAAGTCATGGCCAGCGAGGAAAAAAATAAAAAATAAATAAATGTAGAATATCCAATAAATCACTCATTGGTGGCTGTAAGTTTATTTATTCAACTGTAGTCATTATAGAGGGAAAAACTCCTTTTTGCAAACGATCTTTTACCGAAATGTCCAAAAAATATTCCATCATTTACTTCAATCAGCCGTACTCATCGACGAAAGAACTCCAGAATCTCTCTCCTTCTCATCTCGAGACTTCCACCTTTAAAACTAAAAAGAAAATTCTAGAACTTTCTGTAATCTCAAACCATCATCCTTTTATGTAAACAGAATTCTTGTCCAGATACGAGACTATTTTACACAGACGATAAATTTATTTAAAAAAAAATATTATTTAACCAATTTATAATCGATTGATAATTTCTTAGGCAGACGATTTTTATAAATGATTAATTTTAAGAGAAAAAGAAAAGAAATGAATTTATTAATGCACACATCAAAGGTTGACGGCGGAAAAATAAATAAATAGATAAAATAAAATAATGATATTTTTTGAAAGGTACGGTTTTGGAATAAATTTAATAAGATTTTCTTAAAAAGGGTTGATAAAAACATAGAAGAAATCAGTTTTATTTGGAATATTAAGAAATAAAGTTTTAATTAAGAATATTTTTAATTTAGAGCCATCTTTTTAAATTTACGCATACTGGAATAATGTTTTTAAGGTAAATTAAGAATTTACAGTTTTTTATTTAATAATTTGAAGTAAGTACGGAACATTATTATAAGAAAATTAAGGTAGTATAAAGGTTAGTTTTGGCGAAAAAATTTTAAATTTGTAATATATATTTTAAAAAAATTTCTTGATTTTAAGTAGTAAGCTTCTATATTGCTTTCAGTAATTTTAATTTTATGGGGGCATTACACTTTTAACACATAAAAAAAATCAAATTTTAAATTTTGTACTATATTAAAATAACTTTATTTCTGAACAGCTTGGTGGCAAATTTATGTTTCGGCGAAGTTGTACTAAACTGATTATGCGAAGAACGGCAAATTTCGTTAGGTTTTCCTAATTCAAAAGTTCAAAGACACTATTTAAAATACTACAAACTATACCTACACATATATATAATACTATAACTACAAAATAAGTTAATAACCATTTACTAAAATGTCTTGAAACTGTAAGAAGTTAAGTATACTGTAATTTCCGGCGTATAATTCGTAGATCAAACAATTCTTTTTCGACCCAGAAATCTTATTTTGTGATTGAAAAGAAATATTTACGGCTATCTAATAAGTTATATTTCTTTTTAAAAACTTTCTGGGTCAAAAAATGATTGTTTGATCTGCGGATTATACGCCAAAAATTACGGTACATTAATAAATACATACATTAATATTGTGTGTGATTTAATATATATGTATATTAATTATATATTTTTATGTTTCTGCATATGATAAATATATGTAAAATGAATTAAAACTATGGGTCTATTTTACTACAGTGTTTACACAAATGTTGGTGGAGACCTAGTGTGGGCGCGAAAGCCGAAATGCCATACTGCATAAAAATGTCTGAAAAGAATAGTTTTCATTTTGAAGTTTTTTTATTTTTTAATGAAAGTAAAGCAACAATAAGTATTTCTAAAAATTATGAAGATTAATATGGATCCTGCTCACGTATTTTGCTACGAAAGCTCCATAAAAGAATGTAAAAAAAACAGTGTTCAGCTCTCGAGAGATTATCTTCCACCCCCTCCCTCCTCCGTGGAACAATGAAATGTTTCCCCGAAAGTTTCAGATTTAATGCTTTTTAATGAACAAAAATACAATTTCTTCCTCATAATTCAAGACTATTTCTCTGGAGCCTCAAAAATTTTTCCCTGAGAAAAATGTCTAAATTCATTACTGCAGGAAGAATGTCAGAACTCGATTAAAATGGGTTCGATTTCGATATCATTGCTATGGTGTTAAATTCAAAAATTAAATCCGTAATTCAACTATCGTATCATTCGATTACTCAAAGATTTTTTCAAAGGATGCCACTGATAGATTTTTATCTATTCTGTCGATAGCACTACCCATCTTTATCTATAAAAGCAATAAAATTTTAATATATTTTGTCAAAACCTGTTAATATAAAATAGGTTTTTTAACAAATATAGAATATAATCAAATAAATGTATAAACTGATATTAAATATGAAAACTAACTGAAAACGTCTAACTATATTTAAGAATTAAATTAACAACTTTTTCATCAATAGACTATTGATGACACAAAAAAATAGTATCGCACTTCTCATTAATTGGTTTGTACCATTCGTCTTATATTTTTGTAAGAATAAATGCCTTTTGATTGAAGGATTGTAAAATTGAACAGGATCATTTTACATGATTCATTTTTATTACTTTATCGTTATATACTAATGGCTGTGAAAATGGCGAAAGAAAGAAATTTGCAGGTGTGGGGAAAATTATGGGGAACGCCGTGTTCTGTCGATATATTTTGAAGAAAGCAGCAGACTGTATTATCACTTTTCACACAATTTAATAACACATTTCACAAATAAAATCCGCTGAGGGAACACAGTACTACATCGTCGAGATTCACAGACTCAACTCGTAAAAGTAAACATAAGAGAACAATAATGTCCCTGCGCAGAGGGAAAAAAAGATATTATCTCTAAGCAGAGGGAAAAGCACTGCAAAAAATATGCAAATGATTTTTAAACTAAACACGCCGTTTAAAAAGTGTGAACTTAGTATTACATTATTCAAAAATAATAGGATTTTGATCTAATGTAAAAATTTAAGAATAGTTTTTCGACGTTAAAATTTCAACTTTGTCGTTTGTTAAAGATGAATTGTCTCCTTAGCCTTTTACACTTGTGGATAGTAACTGTTGCATATCTGAATGACCCGGCGGTTCTTAAATAATAGTTCAGGTTATTATTATTTGAATCACAATCAAATGAACTGATAACTGAAAAAATCTGGGAAAAAACTGTTATTTAGTTATCTCAGATTATAAATGATTTGAAACGTTAAAAAATACTATTAGCTGACATAGAAATCTAATGCAGATGTGCTGCATTTGCCCTGTATTAGATCTTCCTATTTGTCGGAAAGTAAAGAAAGATAATTTATTCCTGCGTTTAAAAAGATTTATGATGTTAATTTTATTGAATTTCCTATTATACGTAACAAATAATGAGTAGAATGTAAATAAACTGAAAATTATGAAAATTACATTTTGCAAATTCCACGATTTTGATGAAATTATAATAAAGTGCCTGTATAAGAAAATGACGAAATATGAGTAATAAAATCCATTGGTTAGCGTTAGGATAATTTTGGATAAAATTTTGGAGATCGCATCATTATTGCCCAGCTATTTTTTGTTTGTTGTTTAATGCGCCTAAGCGAATTCTTCTAGGCTAATATCATCGAATTTAGTATCGTGAACAAAAATTGTAATCATAGCATCCGATCTGTACTCCATAATTAAATCTATGTATTTATTTTACTTTCGGAATATTTATTTTCTTTTAAACAAATTCGAAAAATACAAATTCATATGGATTATTAATGTAAAAATCTTTCAGCTTTTAGATAATGCATTTAGTAATGAAAAATAGATAATAAGAATGGTATTTACATTATATTTTCAATATAAATAAAAATCATTAAATAGGTTTATTCAAACGAAACAAAAGTTAAAATCTGTGTTCCTCATTTCAGCTAACATACAATGTTTCATTAATTATTTTTCACTTTTCTTTATAATTCCCCCCCCCCAAAAAAACTTAATTTAGTTGCATTTTTAGCGAACTTTTCTTAAAAATTACAAAAAAATAATATATCAGACACAAAATCAAATTTTAAAATCTTGAGAGCTTTTATGACATTCTTATATGACATTAGAGGTATTAATTTCATCGTATTGCGATTCACGTACTTAGATAAATAGTTGGGAAATACTAACAGACACTCTTTATTTATTATAACAGTATAAGACCTGAATGCCCCGTATATTGAAATTAAAACACATAAAAATGTTCGGATATTTGAAGTGTTCAGAAATAAAGTGGATCGAGTCCACTCTTGATCTAAATTCGGATGATTATTTTCTTAAATTGCTTTAATTCTACATTTTCTGATCGTATTTCGATCAAGTCCATAGTTGTGAGGATTATCAAGAAACGGCAATAGAAATTTTAGTCCAATGGAAAAATTGCATTAAAGTTGAAACTTTAACTCGATGTACAGGGGGGTATAATTAAAGTTACCCTATTTAGACTTACGTAGAATCCGCTCTCATTGAGATATATCGATAAAATTTAGAATATAAGTTACATGGATCATAGGGAAATGAAATTTGCAATAAAAATAATTTAAATTTCAACCAATAGATGGCGGTTTTCTTCTACGAAAAAGGATTTTATGGAAATTTGGAGCGATTTAAAAAGCCAGTAGTCGTTGTCATAATGTCATTCTGCAGCATGCCGTTAAAGAAGAAGAAGATCGTTACTGGTGAAGTTGGTTTATCAGAACAACAGTAATTTGTCAATTGCACTGCGAGACTATCGACGCTTAAAAGACTTACGAAAAGAACAGTATCGAGGTAGATTTTGAAAAAGACTTGCAGACTTTGTAAAAGAATTTTAATTTTTCTAATTTTTACAAATTAATTTTAACATTAACACGATATTTAATAAATGGATGAAAAATTTTAACTAAAGTTACTTTTAAAGTAACGCGATTTTTAATATACGGCTGTAGTGAGTAAAGGTAAGTTTTTGACCAAAAAGAATATTAATGTTCGGAAAATGTGGTAGCTGCGGTAAGAAAAAGGACCAGTTCTTGGGGACAGGATCACTGGATTAATTGGAATATAGTTTGTTGTTTTAAAGAAGCTATAGACGATGCTACAGGGAAGTGTAATACATTCGGATCGTTCTCCAAAAAAGCAGCAAAAAAGGTGCAAAAAAGGTAATTAATGCTCAAAATTGGTGGCAATTGAAATCTGAGAAATATTTCTGCCGTTCATGCAATAACTGGCGGACTTAAAAAGCTATGAGAAAAAAAATGTAGTGAATATAAAAGTGATTTAAGACATTGTAAAAAGGAAAGAACAGTTACACGCAATTTATTTAAAGAGCTGGAACGTAAAACTTTATAAGAATATAATTTTAGGAAAATGTTACTCTTAGTTAAGAGTTCACTGTCAATCATGTTAGTATTCCGACCACTCATATCTGCTATTACTCTGAAATAAACAATAAGAGATATTTTTTCTATACAGGACAAAAAGTAATGTTAAAGAATTGGAAGTCAATATGTTTTTAAAAATATACCTCAACCAAAAATATTCTGCATGATTTGAAAAAAAAATTTAAATCTATTAACTCATTCCAATAGCTATTTATCTTTTTCTTCTAAATAATTATAATAGAAAGTTTCTTTATCGCTATTTTTTAAATAACCCTTTACTGATTTGTTCCTACACATTTAAGCAATCTAACTTAGGTATGTTTATCTCGTTTAGATTTAATTCGATATCAAGGTCATAAAGTAATATTCATTGATACATTTATGCTTTTATGGAGCAAATGGCATCAACACAGATAGTTCCTTTTAACACTTTTCAACAAAATTGAAAAATGCTTACGATTTCTGTTTATCTTGCCATCTGGCCGCGTTCTAACTCCCGTAAATATACTCGGATTGTCCTGAAATTCTTGGACGTTTTTTATGTTTACCCTAGCACGAACCTTTCAAATGAAGTTTCTAGCATGATTAGTTTATTTATAGGGACAGTTTAGGGACAGTCAATAGTTTACATAACAAAAGTACATTATGGCCTATGGGAAAAAACATTTCAAATGCATTTTAAAGACGTTACACCCTATCAAACATATTATAGTTTATATACATGTGCAAAGTACAATAAAATATGCATTCTGTAAAAATACGCGGTGAAAAAAAAGCTATTGTTCATTTACAGGGTCACACAAAAGAATTCCATTTCATGAGGGTAAAAGGGGAATTGTGTGCGACATTTTAATTATTTTATTTTCTGAATAATAAAATTGATATACGTTTACGGCTGATTAATTGATATTCGGCTTAATATACGATATAGTCATGCATAATACGAAGTGCATAGCATTTACAAAATGACACGCAAAATATTTCAAATAGAATATTCTTTCCAAAGTACTATATATGCATCTGATGATGGTTGATGGATGGATAAAATGAATTTTAATTATGATATGCGCTTTTAATTTACACTAAAGCTATGCATATTATATGGTGTGTATAATTGCTATAATTGATATACAGGGCTATACAAAACAGCTCACAAATGTTACTGTACATAAGCACTTCTTAAATGTGGTTTCAAAATAAATTATCCATTTTTATGCTGTGATGCATTCACTTTACTAAAAAATGTTTGTAAAATATAGATAAAATTATGTACAAGACCACGCAAGGAATTGAAAAAATGGACGCCTACGAATGATAGTTTCTGAGAATGTGATTTCAGCAGTTATAAGAGTGTTTTAGTTTAAAATAAGTTTTAGCTAAATGCTGGTGATTAATAAAGGTACTAGGTAAACTACAGTCTACCAAAAGTATTCAAGTATATTTCCATCTATTAGTATAAATTGCTCAAAGAGAAATTTCAACATGCGAGACATTTTCTTTTTTAAATAAATTTCCCCATTGTATAGCATATTATAAACCGACGAAATACAAGTTTGTTCAAAATTATTCGAATACATATTTGGCTATAAATAGTAACATTATTTCCCTAAATAACAGTTTTGTTAAAGATTTCAGAAAGTGTTGGAAAGTGTTTCATAGTCTAATGCTTAACACATGATTTTTCCTACTTGTTTTAATTTAAATTGTGGCGTTAGTGAAATGTGAGTAAATTTTGAATTCATAACTGGCAACAGAAATCAGTGTTATTGCAGAGAAAATTCACAATATTGATTAATTATAGTTCTGTGTGCCAAGCATGTAGTTTAAAATGCTTTTAGATGTGTTGTTTGACTATCGAATTTTTATGGTTTAGCGATCGTTCCTGATAATTTCTAAATCTTACAAACATAGATTGGTTTTGTTTTATATCGCCTCTAAAAGCTCCATCATTTGCAGGCTCTGCAAATCGCATGTAAACGATCTTTCTCTAAATTCGTCATTTTTACTCGACTAAGAAATTCATGCAAATTACCTCTGTATATTTACCTTTGCGGCTATGTTAATATTGCGCACTATAGATTTAATTCAATTGTTCAGAGGTCTCTTAAAACAATTGGGACAGAATGCTACATTGAAATATGCAAACTATTTTTTAAAAGTAGACAGTAACACCAATATAAACTTTATATGTGCTGCATTCTAATGCAGTGAATATTATTTTAATCATATTCACGAATAACGGTGCCAGTCTACATAGGTCAACTAAAGAGTCCATTACAATGACATAGGGAAATATACTGATTATTTGACATTACTTTCTTTCTTTCTAACGAATGACCCCTTACCTGCCAGATTGCACAGCTAACCGTGTTGAAACCTCGTATAAACCTGGTACTTGGGTGGGTGACCGCCTAATCGAATCATTACGGCATTAAACTTGATTTCATCGCCTGGATCACCATCCTATCAGCAGTGCCTATTGCTCAGTTGCGTATTTTATTTTGCCGGTTATTTAACGTTTATATTTTGTTTTTTGTTTTTTGGCACTTGCACATTGCTACTCAAATTGATCTCGTGATTTAGAACATTGATCCAGTACCAGATGTCACATTGTACCAGATTTTCTTTTGACAAGGCACATTCAATGCAAATGACATAGTTGACGTATTCACTTGACTTCCGTTAAACTTCACCTTATATGTACTCGACTGATGTATTGCTAAAGGGCGAAACTCTCTTTAAGCTGTACAGGAGCTCAAAATTGCCCGGAGAGAAGAATGGGACTGAATTCTAAAAGCTTTGTACGTTTGTTTAGAAAGCAGTGAGTAGAAACGAGGCCAAAATTGTATTACTGTCCGAAGAGTTCACACTCTATGCTGACGGAGTTAAATGTGTTTAGTACTTCGTGTAGAACGAACATTTTTAACCCATGGAAAATCCTGTAAGAAAACTTTTATTATTTTACTTATTTTACTTTCCGATGAGACAATATGTGTGTCACTGTGCGTAATAACATATGCAACAAGCTATCTATTAAGTGTCTAGTCATATTTCTGTAAACGATGTCTATCATTACTTATAACGAAAAATCTATTTGTTCCTTAGAAATTGCCAAGCGAATTATAAAGAATTTCCAAAGAAATTGGCAATATTTACCTAAGTTTCTAACAAACAATAGTTTCATAGTTTTATATAAAATGTTAATATAGTTTAAAAATAGGCAAATTGTACAGATTCTAAGGAGGGGTTTTTTAATTTCGAAATTTCACGCATTTCATATACCTTTTATTTAGTAATATAAATTCATTTTTCTTGTTATAAACACTTCAATTCATTCTCAAGGAATTTATTTCATCTGATGAATATATATAAGTTTCGCCTAAATTTAGAAGACTAATGAACCTCATTATTTATCAGATTAGGCATTTGAAAAATCTTATGTCTCATACTTAATTAGTTGCTTAGCGTTAATAAAGATTCCAGAGAATAAAACCCGGGGCTTATCTCATTACTTTCAATTTGGCTAAGTAAACATCTTTCTACTCGATTCCAATTTCTGTTACATTTCCATTAAGAAAAGAAGAGAAAATAAACTTCTAACTGGCTGTTAAATAACATATCACTGATACTTTAATTTTGTCGAGGCTTATGTTGTTTATTATCTGAATTAAATAATTAATTCGTTTGAATTATAACATTTAATTATTAAACTAGTAATATTATTTTAACATATTACTTATTTTTATGATACTTTATAAGATATGGATGTATTTGAGTAAAAAAGGGACAATAGATAATTTTAAATTGGAGTATTTTATTATAAATACCCGTAAGGCATGGTGACGTCACTGCAACGTCGTTGTGAAGTCACACTGTGACTTTGTGACCATCGATTGTCGATGTGACGTCACGTGACGCCGATGTGAAGTCACGTCTTATGTTAAATTCATTTGTAATCATTACCAAATAGAATGCAATGGTGTGAATTCGGATAATTTTCAAGTATAATTCCAAAACTGCTTTTTCGATAGAGCTTTGGACTTGCATTTCTCAGGCTTTTCCAAAATGTTTTCTGTTTCTAAAACGTTCTAGGTTACAATTCATATTTTTATTTTTTTTAAAAATCGGAAATAAGTTTTCGAGAAAAATATTGGGTCATCCAGAAAATTCTGCAATTTTTTTAATGATAAATTCCAATAAAAACATACAAAAAGATAAGAAAATTTTACTGAATCGCATAAGCACCATTTTGTTGCATGATCTTTTCGCCATCATTTTGGCAGCTGGAAAAATCAAGCTTTACAGAAATATTTAGGTTTATTCATAAAAGAGTTATCAATGTGGTATTTGACAGTCTTTAAAAAAGTGAATTTCTGGACGTTCAACAAAATTTGAAGTGACGTGAAAAAATGAAAATCTGAAAAGACCACGTTTAGTAAATATGGGGGATTACGCAAAGCATTCCAGCCATACTCATTAAAGTGTTTCCTTACACTAATCGCAATAGTTGACTATGATTTAATATCTATCATTTGACTTCTGGACACTTGTATTAGACTTTTGCTTTCAAAACTACCATTTGGGAGCAATATCTTTCCGAATTTATTTCTGACTTGCTGGCAACAATTTATAATAAATAACTTTTTTGTAGTCTCATCACACACAAAGCATTATTCTTTGAGGCGCAGATCTGCTCTCGATGTCACTTAAAAACATTTATTTAATTTAACCCATGATATTTTTATTATAACATTTTTGTAAAGTATCCATTTCTCACCACCATTAATGATCCGTTCGAAAAAAAAAGGGTTCTTTCGTTTCGGTTCAGCAAAGAATCACATACTGAAATTCGAGCAAGTTTATTCTGCGGTGTTAAACTATGAAATAGCCACATATCATCGTGGTTTACGCATTAAATCTTCTTCAAAATATTACGCGCACTGTGCTTTTTGGAAAATTTAATATATTTGATTACTCCAAAACTGTGTAATGTGGACTGCCACCAGTGAGAGATTGTTTTAAAAGCCCTTCTTTTACAGATGATGGTCTTCTAGAACGAGCTTCAACTTCTAGACTGAAATTTCTGGACTTAAACTTCTCAAACCACCTTCGAACTGTGTTATCTGAAACAGAACTTTGTCTGTATACAGCACAAATTTTGCGAGCAATCGGATTATGGTAGCATTTTTACTTTTATTGAAATAAAAGGACATTATTTGACGAAAATTAACTTTTTGCTTCTCCAATCTTAGCACTCCACTGGAACAAAAATTATGGATCACAAAAGCGAGAAACATGCATCGTAAGCTGAAAACACTGAATGTACATCTCTGGGTTATCAAGGCATGCCTTATTAGTATTAGCAAAATAATTGGACCACACCAGTCTTCTCTTTCAAAAACGCAGACCTTTTTGGATGACCTAATAGAAACTGTTACTAATGAATTTGTTAACAAAAACCACCGTCTGGTGCCTGATTTGCAACGATTACAAATAAAATTAACACTAGAACTCCAAATTTTAAACTTTCATAATTCCTTAATTAACTGATTAATTTATCGTTTGGTAATTTAAGCCTTCATGCCCCGTCGGTATTTTGAAGAATCATTAAAATAATTTATGATAAAATTAATTTAAAACATAGACTAGTAATAATACAGTTTAGAATGAGTTAGAGACACTTTACACTATCTTGCTCCAACAGCACTATTGATTTCATGAATCAAAAATATATTTAAAAAAATATATTTTTGATGATGACTTTCTTGACGATGGAAGATTGTGGGTGAGAAGTTTCAATTTGGAAGTATTTCTATATTTCTATTGTAGGAGCTTTATTGTTGTGCATTTCCTAATTTTATAAAATACCAAAAAATATATTTTAAGTAAAATAACTGGATGGAGTTATAAATATGGCATAAAATCAAATAAATTCAGATTTATTTAATTAATTTTAATTGGTAATATTATGTGTAAAATTTATTAAATGATTGCGCAAATCTTCTAATGTAACTCGAAAAATTCACAAAAACTACTTCCGAAGTGGAAATTATGAAGATCTCATAATTTGGGACATAAAGCCTTAATGTAAAAACTGCCGAAACATAGCATCGATACATGACGTAAAAATAAGGGGTTCGTATTAAAAATTTCAGAGATTGGTACAATTTCCGCTCAATAATTGAGCTTATTTGCGTAATATAAAGTGATGAGAAACGGGAGTTACAGTGAAATGGCTGTTTTTCCTTTTTTCTTTGCAATTTCGTGATTAAAACGTAATAATTCTAAATTTGTAGTGCGATTATACTTCATTTTATAATCGATTTATTTTTAGGGTTTCGTTAATCTGACGAAACCTTATTCGTCTCTGTCCTCTATCTGTCTGTCACAGAGTCCGTATACAAAAACTATATAAGTCAGAGAGTTGAAATTTTGTGTCTGACAGCTGAATACCTCTTGTTACACAACAAATCATAAAATTTTGAAAATGATAATTATTTTAATTAAAATACTTTTTTTAATATCATCAATTCATTTTTTTTTGTTGTTTTTTCCCCTTCAAATTGTTGCACGCAAGTTTAAATAAATATAAAAATTATTATGTCTGTAACATAAATTAATGGATTTGTCGGGCCATTATATGCCGACAGATGGCGATACTGGTCCAGCAAAAATAACTGGAATCGTAAGCTGTGTCGCAAATAGTAACTTTTAAAATGATATTCATCTTTTCAAATTAAAATGTTTTATAATAATTCTTTGCTAACATAATAATTTAAAATAATGTTTCTTTACTTTAAAATGCATTTCTAATATTTAAAATAGTTTTTGTAAAATAATTTGTATTTTTATATTTCACTTATTTAACTGTGTATTATTGTGCATCGTTTGACTGTAACTGTACCTTCTACCAGTTAACGTTTTTGACATAATAAAGTTTGGGTGCTTGTTATGTCTCGCTCTAGCACATGTTCTAAAAACTTAATTTTATTGTTATTTTTATTTAAAAAGTATGTAGTGTGAATTAGTCTTGGTAAAAAGATTACCGCTGTCGACGATCGAATAAGATTGGTTTTAAAGATGAGTTATAAAAGTTATTACTCTTGTTAGCTACACGTACTAAAATCGGTAGCTACAATTGGTGACCCTCGTTAACATAACTTATTCAAAATGCCTCTTACCGACCAAAACTCCGGATCAGCAGAAGCTAGCAAAGTTAGCATCAAAATTGGACAGAAAAACCTGAAATGTGGTTTGTTACAATTGAAGCGCAATTCAAGATAGCCGGAATCACGTGCGACGATTATTTGATCACACAGTTGGACCCAAAGTTTATGGAGAATATATGGGACATAATTCAAAATGACACTCCAAATAAGTATGCAGCCGCGAAAGACAGACTTTTAAGCACTTTTAAAGAAAGCGAAAATTTGCGCATCAAACGACTTCTCACTGGACTGGAATTAGGAGATTTGAAGCCCAGCCAACTCTTACGTAAGATGCAAGCATTAGGCGATACGAAGGACGTTTCAGACAAAGGGCTCAGAACTCTCTGGTTAGAAAAGCTCCCGGATTCAGTGAAAAACATAATTGTTGTCAGTGATGAAGATTTAGAAAAATTGGCCAAAATGGCTGATAAAATCACTGAACTGAACTCTAATATGGAACTTGCCAAAGTTGATAAAGAGACTCCCAGCTATGCAGCCCTCTGGGATAAGATCTCCAGCTTGGAGCAGCAGATTACAAGTTTGCATGTTCAACGATCTCGTAGTCGTACTCCTCATCGCCGTGCTGGCAGATACAAAAGTCAATCCCGCAAGCGTTATGATCCTAATGGTAAGCTTTGCTATTACCACTTCAAATTTGGAAAAAAATGTCTTCCTGAGAAATATAAACAACCCTGTAGTTGGCAACAAGCGGAAAACTCTTCCCAGCAGTAGAGTCAGCGGCAAGTCCTGCTGCAAAGAACATAGATTGCCGCAACTACAGACTATTTGTTCATGACAAAAAAACTGGTGTGCGCTTCTTAGTCGATAGTGGTGCAGATGTGTCCTTGGTTCCAGCAAACGTAAAAGCAAAACAACCATGCTCATATGTGTTATATGCTGCCAGTGGTACTGAAATACCAACTTATGGTATAAAAACACTGACACTAGATCTTGGTTTATGACGTGCATTTCAATGGCCATTCATAGTAGCCAAGGTGAGTAAAGGAATCATTGGTACTGATTTCCTGCATCATTTTCATTTGCTTATTGACATACATAAACGTAAATTAATTGATGGCATCACACAATTGTCTGTAAAATGTGAAATTTCAACAATTTCTGATGAGTGCTTTATAACTACGTTTGATCGTACATCCCAATTTAGTGATTTATTAAATTTATATCCTGATATTACGAAACCTAATATTTTAAATAAATCAGTTAAACATGAAGTTAAGCATTACATTGAAACAACAGGTCCACCAGTGCATTCCAAGGCACGATAACTAAATCCTGAAAAGCTTGCGTTGGCCAAACAGGAGTTTCAATTCATGCTTGACAATAACATAATCCGACCTTCAAAATCCCAATGGGCCAGTCCCCTTCATTTGGTTAATAAAAAAGATGGCACCCTAAGACCTTGTGGGGATTACAGAAGATTAAACGACAAAACCATTCCAGACAGATACCCCATACCCCGAATTGAAGATTTTCATAACATATTAAAAGATACAGTTATTTTCTCTAAGCTTGATTTAATCAAAGCATATTATCAAATTCCAATAGCTGAAGAAGACAAGCCCAAAACTGCAATAATTACCCCATTCGGATTGTTTGAGTTCAATGTCATGAGTTTTGGCCTCCGGAATGCTCCTGCCACGTTCCAGCGATTTATTAATTAAGTTTTTCAGGGGTTAGATTTTTTGTTTCCCTATTTGGATGATGTGCTAGTTGCTTCGAGCTCAGAAGCCGATCATAAGGAGCACCTAAAAATAATATTTGAGAGATTAAATAAGTATGAACTGCGTATTAATGTTGCAAAATCAATAATGGGAGTTAACCAAATTGAATTTTTGGGATACCTCACTAATGAGAAAGGTTCCTCACCCCTTCCAGCTAAAGTCCAAGTTATCCTAGATTATAAATTGCCAGAAACCCTGCACGATCTACGTACCTTTCTTGGTATGATTAATTTCTATCGCAGATACCTGAAAGATGCAGCACAAACCCAAGCACTGCTTCATGAGATGTTAAAAGGTGCAAAGAAAAAGGACCGCAGAAAAGTCCCTTGGACAGATGAAAGTATCCAGCAATTTCAAAAGTGCAAAGCTGATCTAGCTAATGCTGCACTTCTGTGTTTTCCAAAACCTGGACTCCCATTAGCTCTAAGCACAGATGCTTCAGATTGGGCAACTGGTTCAGTTTTAGAACAATTTGAAGACAACATGTGGAAGCCAATTGGTTTCTATTCGAAAAAACTTAACGAAACTCAGAAAGAGTACAGTACGTATGACCGTGAGTTATTGGGAATCTATCTTTCCATCAAACATTTTAAATACCTTTTGGAAGGTCGCGAATTCACAATTTGGACAGATCATAAGCCATTAATATTTGCTTTCAAACAGAAAAATGAAAAGGCTTCTCCAAGACAGTTGCGCCAACTCCAGTACATCTCTCAATTCTCTACCAACATCCAACATATTAGTGGCAAAGATAACGTGGTTGCTGACATCTTGTCCAGAATAGAAACAGTCTGTGTTATCGACTATGATGAAATATCTCAAGAGCAAAGTAATGATGCAGAATTCAAAGAATTATGTTCTAGTGACACATCTTTGGACTTCAAACCTTACACTCTGGCATCTGGAAAAACATTATGGTGTGATACCTCCCACAACAAGATTCGCCCATATATTCCTCTCAAATTCAGGAGAGAACTCTTTCATCAAATCCATGGCTTGTCACACCCAGGCATAAAATCTACCGTTAAAGAGATGGCTGCCAGGTTCATTTGGTCAGGAATCAACAAGCAAGTAAAAGAATGGGCTCAAACCTGTATTAATTGTCAAAAGACCAAGGTAAATAGACATACCAAATCTAAATTTTCTACTTTTCAAGAACCTGATGAAAGATTTAATGTTGTGCATATTGATTTAATTGGACCTTTGCCTCCATCTAATGGACATATTTATTGTTTAACTTGCATCGATAGATTTTCTTGTTGGACAGAAGTTGTCCTTTTGCCTAAAAATAGTGCTGAAACAGTGAGCAAAGCATTTTATGAACATTGGATTTGTAGATTCGATGTGCCAGGAACAATCATAACAGATCAAGGTAAACAATTTAAATCTCAGTTGCTCAAAAACTTAGCAGAAATTTATGGTGCAAAACTTCGAACATCAACACCATACCATCCACAGTGTCAGAGCAAAGTTGAACGCTTTCACAGAACTTTAAAAACAGCTATTAAAGCGCACAACAATATGAAATGGACTGAAATTTTACCAACAGTGCTTTTAGGACTAAGATCAGTTATCAGAAGTGACACGAATCATTCTGTAGCACAGATGGTTTATGGTACAAATATTAGACTGCCAGGTAAATTTTTTGATAAACCTACAGTCAGTACAGATTCTGACACTTTTGTGACTCAGCTACACAATTATATGGAGCAATTAAAACCTATGCCTACAAAACAGGCAACACAAAAAACAATATTTGTACATAAGGATTTAAAATCTTGCTCCCAGGTGTTTATTAGGGTAGACCGAGTAAAAAAACCGCTAGAACCGGCCTACCAAGGACCCTTTTTGGTAGTCCATAAATATGATAAATATTATACTTTGAAAATAAAAGGCAAAAATGTCAATATCTCAATTGACCGGCTTAAGCCAGCCTATATGTTGACACATGGTGAAATTCCAGAGAATACTAACATGCCTAGTCACTCCCATACTCCACAAGTCATTTCTGATGATCAAATATTGCCTTCAACAACACATTGTGGCAGAAAAGTTAATTTGCCAGTTCGCTTTAAAGATTGATTGTCACTTTTATTCTTGATAAATTTATGATTGTGTTATAATATTTCTTAAATTCTTTTATATATACTTTTTATATTTCTCCTATTCTTGCTTAGTTTATGATATAATTTATAATATTGAATTACATGTTTAAATTAGCATGGTTTCATATAGTATTTAAGTCGAGTAAATAGTCTTCAATTTTAGTAACCATTAATATTTATAATCTCATAGATTTCAGATAATTTTCTTTTATATGAGATTATTTAAACTTACTACAAGACGTTACTCTGAGTAATAACAAATTTATGATATAATTTATAAATATTATTTTTTTTCTTTTTTCTTCCCCCAATGGTGGATAAAGTTGCATTTATAGTTGTTGCATTTAAATTAATAACAATTCTATACTAGTTTAAAATTAATGTCTCACTGAAAACAGAAATAGATTTTTGTGGATATATACGATTATTATTATTATTTTCATTAAATTATTTCCATTATTATTTTGAAATGTAATTAATTTTTCTCTACCATGATTTCTGTTATCGTAACTTAGTTACTGGTAGGGGAGTAATGTCGGGCCATTATATGCCGACAGATGGCGATACTGGTCCAGCAAAAATAACTGGAATCGTAAGCTGTGTCGCATCGCAAATAGTAACTTTTAAAATGATATTCATCTTTTCAAATTAAAATGTTTTATAATAATTCTTTGCTCACATAATAATTAAATATAAAATAATTAAATAATTAAAATAATGTTTCTTTACTTTAAAATGCATTTCTAATATTTAAAATAGTTTTTGTAAAATAATTTGTATTTTTATATTTCACTTATTTAACTGTGTATTATTGTTCATCTTTTGACTGTAACTGTACCTTCTACCAGTTAACGTTTTTGACATAATAAAGTTTTCGTGCTTGTTATGTCTCGCTCTAGCACATGTTCTAAAAACTTAATTTTATCGTTATTTTTATTTAAAAAGTATGTAGTGTGAATTAGTCTTGGTAAAAAGATTACCACTGTCGACGATCGAATAAGATTGGTTTTAAAGATGAGTTATAAAAGTTATTACTCTTGTTAGCTACACGTACTAAAATCGATAGCTACAGATTAAATAAATCACGTGAAAAACGTGCTTATTTGTTTTTATTTCATCATATTACATCATATTTATCATCTATTTTGGCACGCGAAGTCAATTTTTTTTATTTATTAAATTCCTATTCATTTAAATTTTCTATTGACAGTTTTAGTTTTTTAATTTAATGATTAAGTGTTTTGAAAGAGATATTAAACGAAATCTTCTGTGCGATCTGCGATCACACTTATCCACTTGTTTCTTTTTCATTTTACACTCAACTGAAAAGAAAATATTATTCCATCTAACGCATACGTACGGAATTCGCTTAAATTTTAATAGCCATAGTCATTTGTATGTCTAATCCCGCTAAAATTTAGGAGAGGTTCACAAGAATAAAAGATCAAGTTAAAAAAAGAAGAAGAAGAAATAAAAAAAATCATGCGTTAAGCATAGATTATGAAATACTTTCCAACATTTCCAGAAATCTTTAACAAAACTCGTTCGTTATCCAGGGAAATAAGGTATTACTGTCCATAGCCAAACATGCATGCCAATACTTTTGAACAGCCTTCTATCTGATCTTTCGGTTGATATATAAACTATATAATGGAGAAATTTAGTTTAGTAAGAAAATGGCAAACTGGTTGAAACTTTCCTTTCAGCAATATATACTAATAGATGGGAACATACATGAACACTTTTGTTCAGCCCTGTAGTTCACTTAATACCTATAACATACGAAATTATTTTGCTAAAATTAAGGTTTTTAAAAAAATACTCTTTAAACTACTTAAATCACATTTTCTGAAATTATCACCCAAAGGGGACCATGTATCCAGTGCTTTGCATGACCCTGAATATCATTTTATCTATATTCTATAAACATTTCTTAGTAAACTGAATGCAGTTCTACGTAAAAATGCATAATTTGTTTAAAATCCACACTTAAGTAAATTACGTTCATATTCAATAAACTTTCCGAGATCTTTTGTGTAACCCTGTATATCTAAATTGTGTAACTATTAGCATTTATTTACACAATACGATATGCATACATTTAGTGAAACTTAAAAGCGCATATTATAATTAAAAATGCATTTCATCCATCAAATAGTGGTTATCCATTTGGAATCTTTTTTGTGTCCCTGTAAATGTTATGCACTTCGTGTTATGTGTGAAATAGCTCATATTACGCCTCAGCTACGTATATCAATTTGATTATGCATGGAATCGTTTACATAATCAAAATGTGTCGCAAACAATTACTATTGCTTTATTATTATGTAATGGATTTATTGACACTTTATTATTTTGATATGGAATTCTTTTGTGCGGCCCTATAAACGAATAATTACGGTTCTTTTCACTGCATACATTGCAAAATGCATATTTTAATGCACTTCATAGATGCATATAAATTTGAATACGTTTGACAGAATTTACATCTTTAAAATTCATTTGAAACGATTTTTTCCCATAAGCCGTAATATAATGGAAAACTTTTGACTATTCTTGTAAATAAAATAATCATGGTAGAAACTTCATTTTCAATAGAGATCGTGCTAGGATAAACGTCAATAACGTCCAAAAATTTCATAGCAATCTAAATATATTTATGAGAGTTAGAGCGCGGACAGACGGTCAGACAAACCGAAAACATAAACATTGTGGAAGTGGATAAAACACATTTTATCCTTGTAAATGAACTATCTCTTTTTTTTCAAAATGGACTTGTTCTATTCTGCTTGTAAGCTCTTATTTTATGTTTGATTTGTTATACAGGGCGTTAGGAAACGCCACAAAACTTTGTAGAAAGAAAATTCTCGCTCAGAGTACATAAAATTTCTCAAAAAATCCCGCCTGTAATGCGTATAGATTCCGACATCCTTCATTCGGCTCGTTTTAAAAAGCAGCATCTTGAAACTATCTCCAATAGGGCGGAGCGAAAAACATTATTTTCTAAAAATCAAAAACGGGTAGGTGCCAAAAGTTGCCTTTATACTAATACATCAACTGCGTCAAATTTTACCGCTGAAAAAAAAATGTCTTAAATCTGCGCTTTTGCTCCAAAAACCGAAATTTTAGGTTAATTTTGACATTTTTTTTACATTTTTTCAAAAAATTAAAAGAATTCCTGCAGAACTGGTAATTATTTAAAAATTCTCTTTAAACCTTTGTTTTTAATTACTCAATATAATTAAAGTATAAAACAATAACTTTTATCCGTATAGCTGGGTCAAAGCAGACAACTTTTGATAAGAAAACGGCATTATCACTCTATTGGAGCATACAACGAATTGTTGTTTTGAATGCAATTCTTACGTAGCTGCTTTCAAAACTACCCTAGATATAACTCGTGGAGCTGGCTGCATTTCATATTCCACCCGTTCCAACCATCCGACTATCTAAGCCCAGTGTTTTATTTATGTATTGAATTGTTATTTTTTCCCCGAAGACGAGTATAGTTTTCTGTGTATCAAAGTATTTTACCTCTCCTTTGTATTCACTGATTTTGGATGCTGAAAGTATGACCCACTGCACGCATATTTTTATACCTTGTATAACAGAAGAGAAGCTGAGTAATGTATTGGGTATGTTGTTGATTGAACCTATTCAGCAGTCTTTTATCTTCATTAAAATTTCATACAATTAATACATTATGATTGAAAGTTCTGTTACCACAGCATTTTTTTTAATCAATTACATTTTATATATAATGATTTTCCTAAAAATTGGTTGTATGAATTCAATTTCTAGTATGCCATTATTTACTGTACCTATTACATTGAATATATGCTGTTTAATATTATGACGATTGTCACAGAGGATTGAAAACAAAATTTCCATGTAAAGCAACAATATTTCTAAAGAAGTTTTAGTATTTGTTTCATGTCGTTTCCTGTGTTGTTTCGTAATCGAGTAATTTTCAATAAGTTTTTAGACCTATTCTTTATGTGTGTCCTGCGGTATAGATCTGGATTATATAATTTGAGAGTGAACCTATAGACTCTGATTGCCAATCTGTGCTTATATAAAATAAAGCGGAAAATTTTATTCGCTTTATGAGCTGTATTTTGTGTGAGATGTTTTCAAAATTCTTATTCCCCAGTTCTTCTGAGAAATAGCTTTCCTTATGAATTTGCTTTGCAATATCCGGCAGAATTTTTTAGTCTATTCACAGTATCTTTTTCTCAATTTGAGAAATAATTTTTCAAAATTCTTCTCATGTTATAAAAAATTGTAATAGGAAGAGAATAGTACGTAGACAAAAAATTTCTTATTGATCCAGTGAATCCATGTAGATTAGAAAGTTTTATATCGACTTCTCTAATAATTGACCCTGAGAAAATTCACTGGAGTTAAAGTAGCACATGATCCATTATTATACACAACTCTAAGGTTACCCCATGCAAAATGGTTCACAGCGACAAATAAAATTCTCCTAATTTTAATTGAGTACTTATTGCCCATTAGAATCTGCACATTCCCTCAAAAACTACTGTGCATTATAAGTTGTCCACTTATAAAAAGGGGATCTAATAGTTAATGGGAAATTACCTGGCTACGAAAACACTTAGAAAATGGCATAAAACCAATGCAAAAAACTTATTTACAACAACGGTTGCTCTGCATATGCAGAACAAATTCTCATTGCAAGTCTCTCTGACGATCACCATCACATTAAACAGCTCGCTTCTCAACATATAAAAAATGCAAAAGTAGAATAAATGATGGCATACTTATAGTTGAAATACCTGAAATCATCTTTGAAGCTTAAAAAAAATAATTGACTAAAAAAAATGTTGTGGTAACAGAAATTCCAATCACTATTCATCAACTGGATGTAAGTTTGATAAAGATAATAGATGGCCGAATAGATCCCTTTAATAATATTCCCGTGCATTACTCTGTTTGTCATTTTTTCGTATAAGCTGTAAAAATATACATGAAGGTTAGTCACAGCAGAATGTGGATACAAAGAACAGATAAACTAAGTGGATACATAGAAAAAAAATATCAAATTTTGATAAGGAAAATCACAAATTAATATATAAATAAAACACTGTAATAAGATGATCGAGTAGTTGGGACGGGTGTGTTTATGAAATATAGGCACCTCTACGACTTATGTCCAAGATAGTTTTGTAAACAAGAGCTGTATTAAAAACAACAATTCGTTGTATGTCCCAATAGAGTGATAATGCCGTTTTCTTATCAAAAGTTGTCTTCTTTGACTCAGCTATACGGATAAAAAATATTGTTCGAAAATTTAATTATATTAAGTAATTAATAACAAAGGTTTAAATTGAATTTTTTTTAATATTACCAGCTTTGTAGGACTTTAATTTTTTTTGAAAAAATGTCAAAAAATATCAAATTTTACCCAAAATTTCGATTTTTGGAGCAAAAGCGCAGACTTAAGACACTTTTTTTCAGTGATAAAATTTCACGCAGTTGATGTACTAGTATAAAGGCAACTTTTGGCACCTACCCGTTTTTGATTTTTAAAAAATAATTTTTTTTCGCTCCACCCTAATCTCCAATCATCTCATAATGATGATAATGTTTTACGTTAGTCAGTACTGCAATAATACTCTGCTTTTGGTCAGGATACGGATAATGGATTACAAACTGCTAGGAAATTCGTAATGTCAGACTTATACTTTTGCATTTTTTTGAAAATTATCTGCCGTCGAGATATGGATCTTTGGACAACTTTTATGTACTCTTAATGAGTATTATTATTCTGCACAGTTTGTGTGGCAATATTTGCAGGTTCTGTATATATTAAGGCAAGATTCTGCAAATTAACTTGGCTTACTAAAACCAGTCTGTAATTTTATGTTCAAAATAAAAATAATTTTTTGTGAAATTCTAATTTCTATATCACTTTTCTTTATTATTCTTTATAAAATATATTTTATATATTTTTTTTTACTTTTCTTATTAAATTGGTCTGTTTTTTATTACATTTAACTCATTAGTAAATGCATTATGACTTCTCTTTGAAATCACATATTTTGTATACAATTAGTGGCCTATTTATGCTGGTGATTATATATAAATTATTTACATTTCAGAGTTTTTAATGAAATTCTTTTTACTTGTAAAGCTTTATTTCACTCTAAATTGAGGGTGATCTACAATTTCGTAACTGACTTCTTCCTCGTGTCTTATATCGTTTTCGAAATAAGAACGCTAACTGTATAATTTCCACTGTAAACGACCTTACTGCGTAGCGCATACCCACTGTTCTTTACCTAGATCAGTGTTGAATCCAGAGGAGACATTCAGAGGAGACATTCCCCCCCCCGGAGCAATGAAATGCTCCCCCCCCGGAAAATTGGAGAATTTGGGTTTTCAATGGTCAAAAAGTGCGATCCCCCCGGAGCCACAGGTCCCTCCCGGAGAAAAGTGTCTGAATTCAACACTGACCTAAATAACACACCCATCGCCCAATTCCCCCCCCCCCCTTCTCCTGATCCTGAAGCTTCAATCTCCTTTTTCGAAGAAAAATTTCTCTGTTTAACACTGGCTGCATTAGTAAAAATTCTTAAACTAATAGAGCTGAACTGTACTTTAGTGCATAACATGTATACTTCCAACTGAGTAATAAATAGCTGAAATTTAAACAGCATATTAATGTACTATTCTAATTTATAAAAGAATAAAGATATTTGTTGTAAAACTATAGAATAAATTGTGTTTAATAATAAATTTTAAATGTGATTTGATTTTTTTAAATCATGATACAATCAAACTAATTTAGAAAGCTAAGGAATACGGCATTACTATTAAAAATATGCGTAATTTTAATTAAATTTTCAATTAATTTTCGGCAGCTCTTGTATTGCAGTTGCAATCTTACCAACATATGTGAATGAGAGATGCTATTCTGGATATTGTTTTCGTTGGTTAAATAGTAGCACACTTGGAGCTCTAATCCGGTTTCGACTCCCAACTTGTGCATTTTTCACGCTGTTGATTCTACGATCGGTTAGCAACGGGATAAATAACGCATTACATATTCTATTAAATATATTTTGACAAAAATTTGGTTTTAATTTGATAACTTAAGTATTTATCATGAACTATTATTTGAGCCCAGGTTTATTTTAATGACACACTGTATTTTCGTATATATGCAAAATAAATTAAGTAAAAATTCATCTATAATAATAAAGAGACAAGTTTGTGTGTGTGTCAGCGCTGTTCTGAAGAGACTGCTGCACATAGAATTCCAAATTGTGGGGAGAAGGTACCTCTATACATGATGTTTTGCACCTCGAAGCCCGATTTTCAATTTTTTGATTTGATTTGTTTTCTTTAATTTTTTAGGCGATTTTTAGCATTCTTTTTATGTTTCGAGTCGATTTTTCCACATTAGAGAAAGGTATAGAGTTTCATTGTTTTAACCCAATATACTAAACTTTGTTATCTTTTTAATAAAGTTTATTTGGAATTTGTACAGCGATTTTTGAATTTTTAACGAATTTTTTAATGCGATTTTTAGTGTTTTTTCTGATTTTGTGGCTATTTTTTGGGATTGATAAAAAGAAAATCGTTTCAAACTTTTAACCTAATGCACTAAATTTTGTCTGTTACTATTTTTAATGCGATTTTCAATGCGATTTTTGACGCCTTTTTTAAGATTTTTTGCATGTAGCATCTATTTTTTTCACAGTTGTTCTATCAAAAATTTGAACTGTTGAGAATGCAATAAATAGTTTTTTTGCGAAATCTACCTAAAATGTCAAAAGTTTAGGTACCACTATTTTCGAATAGCAATTTCATCAAATAGCTTAAATTCTTGCTTCAGACCGCTACCCCTTCGAGTAATATATCACCTGATAGGTTGTTTAACAGAGTTTCGTTTTGATATAGTTTTTAAAGAACAGAGTGTGCTCCCTGGTGGTGGAAAATGGAATTAACAAAACGCGATTTTGTTAAAATTTGGAAATCTAACAACGTGATTTTGTTTTAAACTTTAAAATAGTTTAAATTACATGATAAAAATTTGTAAAAAAGAATGGTGTGACACATTTCAGAGTGCGTAAGAGGAGGGGCGCGTACTAAATTAGGAAATGTAGCAAGGAGATCTGTTTTGCACTTTAAGATAGTTTATAATACATGTTAAAATTTTTAAAGTGCCGACGATGCTCTGGAGAGACCGCTGCATGAAGTTGTGTATGAAATTTTACACCTCAAAGGCCGATTTTCAGTTTTTTTAATTTAATTTATATGCGATCTTTAGTGGGGTTTTAATAATGTTTCGAGGCGATTTTTCCGCATTAGCGAAAAGAAAGCGGTTTCATTCATTTAGCCTAATATGGTGAATTTTGCTCTCTTTTCAATACAATTTATTTGGACTTCGCGCAACAACTTTCGGATTTTTAGTGAATTTTTTACTGTAATTTTCAATGTTTTTTCGAATTTTTCCACTATTATTCGATATTAGTAAAAGGAATTTTGCTTTAAACTTTTAGTCTAATGTACTAAATTTTGTCTGCTAATATTTATGAATGTCAGCGATTTTTAATGCGATTTTTCGAGATTTTTTGCGTTTGATGTCGAATTTTTGTCATTAATGAGATATTTCCAATTACAATGTTTTACCCTATTAGAGTAATGTTGATCTCTGTGATTTTTTAATAGTAGTGATTTTTAATGCATTTTTCAATGCGATTTTTAGAGTTTTTTCGAGCTTTAAAGTGATTTTTTTTTATATTCGGAAATAAAAATTGGTTTCAAACTTTTAATTTAATAAAATTTTAGACATTTTTAATGCGAATTTTCAAGATTTCTTGCTTGCCGCGTCGATTTTTTATCATCCATGAATGATGTTCACGTACAACTTGATTATACTGTCGACCAATTTCACCAAATTAGATCAATCGTCAAATAACTCGCCAAATTATGCAAATTGATATAATTTTTATGTTTGATAATGAAAGGACAAATAAATGAGAAAAACATTAATAAAAATAAAAATAAAACTACGAAGTGAAAACCGCTCAATAACGTAACAAATATATGTAACGTGTTTAATGTCAAGTGAAAGTGGCATTTACGATCAGCCATTATTGGCATTTAGTATTATAGTTTGACCAAGATAGTTTCTTGATCGACCGGATAATCAAATAGTACAGATTTTCGATTAGAATGATTTATCCGTTTGATAAAATTCTGATTATCGCGATTTTTAAAATAACTAGCTATATTTAGTGCATTTTAATGCGTTTTTAATGAACTTTTTAATGCGATTAGTACCATTTTTTTCGACCCCCACCACAGTGGTGTTTTAACAATTAAAAAAGAATTTTGGTTTCAAATTTTTATAGCTTAATATAGTAAATTCCCCATTTACTTTTTTTTTTAATTTTGTCGATTTTCAATGCGATTTTTATACATATATATATATATATATATATTTTTTTTTTTTATTCTGTGTCGATTTTTTTTATAATTCATGTAAAAAGGAATGATTGCTATGTTTCACACTACTACAATAAATTTTTATTAACGGGATGCATTTACATCTAGCGATTTTTAATGAATTTTTCAATGGTTTTGTAGTAGTTTTTCGAATTTTACGGCTATTTTCGGAAATTCGGAAAAGAAATTTAATTTCAAACCTTTATCCTTACTCTTTTTTAAAAATTGTCACTTACGAATTTTTAAATTTATCGATTTTAATGCAATTTTCAATGCGATTTTCAGCAATTTTTTCATTATTTCTTGATTTTTTGTCGATTTTTTGTCATTTGTGAAAGTTTTCCAATTGCAATGTTTTACCCTCATATATCCTAGCCTAATATAGTTAAATTTTCCATGTATCTATTTTTAATGCGAATTTTCGAGATTTTCTAAATTTTGCGCTGATTTTTGTCATTCGTATTTAAAAAAAAATTCAGATTAAACTATTTTACTCTACTAATGTAATGTTGTCACCTGATATTTCTAAATTTAAACGATTCGATATGCATTTTTAATACAATTTTTAGACGTTTTCATGTCCATGGCGATTTTTTCATATTCGGAAAAGAAATTTCCGAAAAATTTCAGCGATTTTTTTTAAAGTTTTGTGTCAATATTTTTTTAATTAATGAAAGAGTTCAGATTACAATGTTTTGTCTCATTATGGTAAATTTTGTCAGCAGGAATTTAGCATACATTTTTATCATAGTATGGTAAATTTTGTCCGGATTTTTTTATTTTATTGATTTTTAATCTGTTTTATAGTGATTTTTCAAGTTCCGCGACAGTTTGTTGGCATTGGTAAAAGAATTTCGATTTCTAACGTTTAGCATAAATAGTACAGTTTGTTCTCCACATTTTTTGATTTTTTGCTTATTTCTAATGCAATATCCAATGTAATATTTAGTTAGTTTTGAAGATTTTAGGTGTTCCGTGTTGACTTTTTCTTATTCATGAAGGATGTTCGATGCTACGATTTTACAATGCTTTTTAACTGAATATTACATTTTTACAGCCATGACTTTTAAACAGCGATTTTTAATGCAGTTTTCAATGCGATTTTTAGCCATTCTTTAAGTTCCTTGTCGATTTTCTGCCATTCGGAAACCAGTTTTGATTTCAAATTTTTTGACTAATATAGTTATTTTTCGATTCGCAATTTATTCGCAATGTTTTATCTCTTAATATGATTTTTGGCGTTCCATATCTACATTTTGTTGTTTATGAATACTTTCCGATTAGGACCCCTCCCCCCACCCTGCCTTAATATTAATTTTTTAAGCATTGACTTACAAATATTTAGCAATTTTTAATGCAATTTTTTCAGTATGATTTCTAGCCATTCTTCAAGTTCCGTGGCGATTTTTTTACACTCGGAAACTGATTTCGATTTCACACTTTTTGCTTAATATGGTTAAGTTCTTGGTTGCAATATTTTATATTTTAACAGTAAATTATTACCTTAGCTATTTTTTAAAATTTTGATTTTTTAATACAATTTTCAATGCAATTTTTGGGCTTTCTCAGTCTTTTTTTTGACATTTTTTGAAGGAATTCGATTTTAAAATTCTACACTAATAGCTTTTTTTTGTTTGTTTGAATTCACGGCGATTTTTTTCAGATACGCAAAAGGAATTCGGTTTTAAACTTTTTTGTTATTATGATAAATTTTCTCCGGCACTATTAAACGTTTTTATTGCGATTTTTAGCGGATTTTTTTTCGCATTTTACTGCTTTCCATATTATTAAATTATTTACATTCAAAACATTTATCCAAGTAGAATAAATTTTGAGTTCCGTGATTTTTTAATTTTTGCCATTTTTAAAGCGATGTTTACATTTTTTTGCGATCCGCTTCGATTTTTTAGACATTTAATTTTTCACCAAATGTAGTAAATTCTGCTCCTTTTACTTCAAACTTTATTCGAAATTCGAAGCACAATTTTTGAACTTTGTTTTATATTTTAATGTGATTTTTAATGTTCTCGTGATTTTGTAAAATTTTTCTATATTAGAAAAAAGAATCCAGTTTCAATTTTCTAGCCTATCTCTTTTCGATGAAGTTTAGACGAAATTCGTGCAACAATTTTTTAATTTTTCGAGTTTTTTATTGTGATTTTTAAAGTTTTTTTTTTTTTTCGCAATTCTTTATGTATTTTGACGAACCCCGGCAACGCCGGGCAAGTCAGCTAGTTTTTTAATAAAATTTTAATGTTATTTATTTAATAAGAATTTAATTAATACAGATGCTTGCGTTACATCTAACCGTTTTTTGTATTTTCTAAATAATTTAGTTTATACAAGTATACATTCTTTAGAATCAGTCATAAAAAAGAAAAAAAAACCTTTTATTTAATATTTTTAATTGGTTCCTGAGGTGAGGCTTAACAAAAGAAAACATAAATATATACAAAGAAATAAGTTACAGAATTCAACAAACCGAAAAATAAACTAAATGAAAAGCAAAAAAAGAAAAAGTAACTGAAGAAAAACATAACAAAAGGTGGGGTTTTTATAATTAAAATAATTGCATTTTCATTCGGTTAACTTCAATAATTTAATGAATGTTAAATTCTATTTAAAATAAGTTTTTTGCAACTTTGTTTTTTTTTCTGTTATGTAACAATAAGATTTGAACTAAGACTGCTTGATAAATAACCTTTAGTTTTATTTTTAAGGAATAAAAAAAACCATTTTTTATAATATTAATCGAAAGGTTTATTTCTATTAATTTGTTACAAATAAGATAAACTATAAATACTCAACATTTGCAAATATTTTACACAAAAAAAAATTTCTTTTTTTATTTAAAACAATATCAATAAAATCCTTTTACTTTTTTTTCAAAATGCTTAATTCAAATAAGATCCCAATCTCAATAAAGTAAAGGTAGGAGAGATCGTGTACAAAGAAATTCTGCGGCAAAGAACTGCGTGCGCGGTATTGTACAGCACTGTCAACATGAATCTTCACATTGATTGTTCCGACCATTTTGGATAAAACTGCTGGAATTAAATTGTAAAGCATATTACTTAATTGTGTATCATGGTAGCAGAGTAATCAACGCAGTTTGAATAGGAAATAAACATTTAATAGAAATACCATCTAAAATGAACAACCTACATAATAGATGTCAAAATATAAAATACTTAAAAACAGAATTTACAGAAGTTGCCATACAATAAAATTAAAATAAACATTTAGCGGCAGGTAGCACGTGAACTCATAGTTCAACAAAAACATAGATATTTTACTTTGTTTAGTTCCGCATAGTTCAACACCCCTCCTCAAGCTGCCGCATTAAAAATAAATTTATCACACATTTTATTAAATTTAATTTTACCAAATTGCTTTGTAAACACATCTGCAGTCATGTTATGAGATTCACAGTACTTTATATTAAATACTCCATCTTTATAGAGCTCACGTATAAAACATTAACGAACATCAATGTGTTTGGATCTTTCACTGATTCGTTCGTTTTTAATCAGGGCTATACATCCTTAATTGTCTTCATAAATCGTAAATTGCCTTTTCTGTGTATCCTCAGTTTCACACCATAATTGTGATAACCACACACCCTCTTTACATGCTTCAGACACAGCAATAAATTCAGCTTCAGTAGAGAACAGTGAAACTGAGTGTTATTTTCTACTAGACCATATTACAGGTGGATTTCCTAGCATAATTATGAATCCGCTTGTAGACTTTCGATCTGAAATATTTCCACCCCAATCAGCATCAACAAAACTTCAAACGATGATAGATCTTTGCCAAATTTCAGTTTAAACTCAGATGTTCCTTTAAGATATCTCATAACTTGTTTAACTGCATTCCAGTCATTTTCAGTTGGTTTACTAACACGTCTTGATAAGATTCCAACTGCTATTGAAATATCTGGTCTTGTGGTATTACAAATGTATAAAATGGATCCAATTGCTTCTCTATACTTGTTGTTTGTTTCTAATTCTCTTGATGAATCTTCATTTTTCAAAAATTCTGGTTTCATAGGGATATTTGCAGTTTTAGATTCATTTAATCCATATTTCTTCCCTTAGCAAAAAATGGCAGAGGATTTTTTATGAAAACACGTGGTTTTATATTGAAAATCATAAAAAAATTATGTCATTATATGTAAACATATTTTATTCATATGGTAAACATTCATCGCTCTATGGTATTGCAGAGCAATGTCTATGGTAAAGTTATAGGATAATGATATATACCATACGTTTTATGGTATCCAGAGAAATGTGTATGGTAAAGTTATAGAATAATGATATACACCATACATGATGTGGTATTCCATAACCAGGTGTATGGTAAAACTATAGGGAAATGAAATTTACCATACATTCAATGGTGTTCCATAGCGTGAAGTATAGTAAAATAATACATAATTGTTTGCACCATAAATTGTATAGTATTTCAAAGCATGGTGCATGGTAAAATCTTAATGCCTTTTGAAAGTTTATAACATATTAGATTTTGTGTAACTATAATATAAAATTACTCGGTTGTCGTCATCTCAAAACTTTCTTCTATCTTTATGTATGTCTTATGCACTTCTAAAAAATAGAATCATAGCAACGCCACTGGTTAGATAGTTTAAACCAAAACCTATCTAGGAACAATTTATTTTGACTTACAATCAGTCTAATGAAAATCCCTTGATCTCAAATTAATATAACATAAAATAACATATTATTTTATTCTTATATAATTCATATATATGAGTGTGTAAATGCGCTAAAAAAAAAAAAAAAATCTTGATTAAAATAAATTATTCAATAAAAATATATAATCGACATATTTCCTATAAAATTTTAACAGCGACTAAAGGAGTCAGGGACACACATAAAAAATACTGCATGAAAAATTTATCTTATTTTTTATGCTTATAATGACATTTTTTTTAAATCATATTTAGAAAAGGAAATATTATATGTTTTTTTTTTTTTTTCGTTTTCAGCATCTAGCTTTTAAGCATTGATTGTCATGGATAATACTTCTTGTATGCGTTTTTCTTCATGATGGGTTTTTACAATTTCTCACATTTAAATTGTTATAACTCAAGAACCGTTAAACATAAATGCTTTAAAATTAGAACATGCTTTTTTTAATTGCTTTACTTTAATTTTGATTCAGCAAATTTGAAAAAAAAAATTATTTTTGAAAGTATTATTTTTTTTCAAACTTTTACTTTAAATAATTTTTTTATTAATATTTTTAAAAAGGCTGAATCAAAATTAAAATGTAGGTGTTTCTGTTTATTTAATTGCTAAAAAACTAAAATTCTACAATTATTACATTGAGTTACAATAATTTTTAATTTCCCTCCACTTTTTTTTAATAAATTTTAAATTAAAAAAAATATAGAGAAGTTTTATCATGTGAGTATGTTTTAAAATGGTATGTTTGATATCACAAAAAATTGCGAAATTTTAATTCAATAAAAGATTTTTTTAATGTGTCCCGGACCCCCTCAAAATAAACAAATTGTCAAAAATAGCCTATAATTATTTAAAGAAAATCTTTTTGAATTTATTTTAAAAAGGACCTACAAATATTTGAATCACCAAAAGAATTTTTGAAGTATCTTTTAAAAATATTAACAACAAAATATTAATACATATATATTAATATAATATATTATAATATGTTAATTAAATATTAATAAACTTAATTGTACAAAAAAAAGGTTCATAATTAATTCACGTTATTTTATAATTTTAAAGTCATTTTATATGGAACAACAAGGATTTTTATTTTATTTAAAAGTTAAAAATTATTAAAAAGATTAAAAATTATTTTACGATCTATAAAAATATCAAAAAATCTACCAATATTTTTATCGACTTCAAATTATGATAATATATGAAATAATAGTGTTATTATTTTGTTCTTATGTATTTCATATATGTGAGCAGAGTCTATGCGTTATAAATAAAAAATCCTATGAGAGAAATAAAATCATTTAACAAAAATATGTATTTGATGACATATTTCCTATAAAATTCTAACAGCGATTAAAGAAGTTTGTAATTACAAACTTCAAAATTACAAACTTCTGTAATTACAAACACATTCTTTAAAAAAAGTAAAAAAAGAAAAAAGATAAAAAAGAAAAAAAACTGCATAATTTTTTTTTTTTTTTTTTTTTTTTTTTTTGCTTATGCTTATAATGACATTTAAATCATGTTTTCTATTATAATTCGAAGAGACAATAGTTAGACAATAATAGTATTTTTTAGTTTTGGTTTTTATATTTATTTATATTCATTTTATATGCAACAACAAAGTTTTTATTTTATTTTATTTAAACGTTAATAATTATTGAAAAGATTAAAAATCATTTTACAATGTATAAAAATATTGAAAAATCTATTAATCATTTTAGTATTAAAATTTAAAAGAAAGATTCAAAATTTCCGTAAACATTATCTAAAAAATAGTAATATATTTTTTTTTACTTTAAAATTAAGAAATGCTCGTTAGTAAGGAATTAATATAATACATTAATATAATCATTAAAAATATATTACATACTAAGTTATCAAATGATTTCTTATTCTTATTAAATATTATTTCTTATCGACTTTCTATTTTTTTAAATTAATTTTAATAAACAGAAAATAGTTTTTCCTTTAACTAATTGGATTTTATAACTAAATAATATTTGCTAAGATATTTACTCCATTCATTAAAATAATAAATTAACTTATAAATACATGTCTATAAAACAATGTATTTAAAAAAAAAAACCTTTAAAACTACCTTCTTTTGTCAACCATTAACTTAGAACGACAAATAATGATGATTTACCGAAACGCTTTATTCATATAACGTTTTATAAGCACAGCTCAGCATCCCCGCATGGTCGAATGGTTAGGACGCTACTCTCCCATCCCTACCGTCCGTGGATCAAATCCCACTGCTTCCCAAGGTTGAAGTACATTAGCAAGCTTAGTTCCCCATATTCCTAAAAGATGGCGCCACCAAAGTTGATATCGTTATTATTTTTTAATATATAGTACCATAAAGAATTACCATACACTTAACGTTTATATGGTTTTTCATAAGAATTACCATACACTTAACGATTATATGGTTTTCCATAGAATCACTTTTACTATAGGCAAAAATCCATATGATTGCACTTATGGTTTTTTTTATGGTAATTCTATGCCTTTTTTTGCTAAGGGTTAATAAGTTGATCATTTTTTATTTTCTAGTTTATTACAAAAGACCCATCTTCTAGTCGTTCAACTTGAATTCCTAAATAATATGACACTTGTCCTAAATCAGAATTATCAAACGATTCCTTAAATATTTGCATTATATTAATTTCAGTTTCTTCATCTAATGTACAAATAAGTATATTATAAACATACAAAAGAATATAACTCCAATCATTCTCTTCTTTTCTGATGTAGAGACACTGATTCATTTTACTGTGTACATAACTATTTAATGTTAAAGTTTAATTTAACTTATCATTCCAAGCTTTGACAGATTGTTTTAAGCCATATAAACCTTTTTTTAATCTGTAAACTTTATCTTCTTGACCTTTAATAATGTATCCTTCTGGTTGTCGTATTTATAATTCTTCAAATATATAAGCATTTAAAAAGGCTGTTTTTACATCTAAATGCTTAATCTTCATATTCTTGCCACTTGCCACTGTTAAGAGGACTTTAAATGTTACATTGTTTGCAACAGGAGCATATGTTTCTTTAAAATCTTCTCCTGGATTTTGAGTAAATCCCTTAGCTACAAGTCGAGCTTTATAGCGTGAAATATTTCCGGTTTGATCTTATTTAAGCTTAAAAACCCATTTAGTACCAATTTCATTTCGGTTTTGAAGTAAATCTGTAAGTTCCCAAACATTTCTTTCTTCGATTGATTTAATTTCGTCGTCTACAGCTTTAATCCATTTATTTTGTTCATCTTCAGGTAACTTTTTCATTTCAGCCCATGACATAGGTTTATCAACACTTTTAACAGATGTTTTATAAGCTGTAATATATCTTACAGGAGGTACACCTTTATTGGAGCGTTCTGAACATCTTACTTTAACATTTTCGTTACCTTCTAAATCTTTATCTACCTTTAAAGGTCTTGCTTCATGCTCATCATTTAAGTTTACGGTAATTTTCTTATGTTTACTACAGTCGCTTGTTTCATGAGCATTAGTTAATATTTCATTTTCTCCATCATTGAGACAAATTACATTTCTTGAAATAATTACTCTGTTTGTTTCTTTATCAAGAATAATATAACCTTTAGATTCTTCTGCATAACCAAGAAAAATTCCTTCTTTACCTCTGTTGTTCAATTTTCTTCTTAATACAGGTGCAATATAACATACAACTTTGCAACCAAAAATCTTCAAGAGCTTTACTGTTGGTTTATATCCATTCCATATTTCAAAAGGGGTTTTCTCGCAAGCATTTGTGTATAAACGATTTTGCAAGTAGCTCGATGTAATAATTGCTGCTCCCCAAAACTTTTTATCTAACTTTGAATCTTCCAGCATGCATTTTGCTATTTCAGTCAAAAAACGATTCCTTCTTTCTGCAACTCCGTTCTGTTGAGGAGAATGAGGTACTGATAACTGATATTTAATTTCTTCTTTAATCATAAAATTTTGGAGTATTTCATTCACAAATTCTCCTCCTCTGTCACATCTTAAAAACTTTGGCGTACGTTCAAATTTAGTTTTCACATAACGGAAAAATTCTTCAATTTTTGTAGCTGCTTCACTTTTATGTTTCAGTATATAAACAGTTAGATATCTTGTCATCTATTAGTGTTAAGAAATAGCGCTTTCCTGTGGGAGTCTCATTTTGAAAAGGTTCGCAAATATCAGCATGGAATAAAACTATAACTTTTGATGCTCGATGTTCACTTTTCTTAGGATAAGCATTCTGAACCATCTTAACCTTAGTAAAACCTAAACATTTCATTTTCTGCTTACAGTCCTTCATTTTTAAACCATGCACTAAATGATTATCTTGTAATTCCTTAATTGCTCAAAGATCACGATGTCCAAATATTCTATGCCACATATGAATACAATTGATATGAGATTCTTCAAAATCTTTATTAGCATTTTCATAGCAGTTTAACTTGTACCGATCATTTTCTAATTTTCCTTCAATTATAACTTAGTTTTTTTTCATTATTGTACATTTCCTGTTGCCAAAGTGCACAAAACAATCGTTTTCATCAAGTCGCTTCGCAGATAATAAACTGCTATCTGGACTATATAAGAAATCACAAAATTTTATGTTTCTACCTTCATTGTCTGTTCCTTTGTATTTAATTAAATAATCATCAATACCTTTGATATCGAGTAACTGACCACTAGCAACTTGTATTTGGCCTCTTTTCGGCTTCATTTCAGTGCAATAAATATTTTTATCATGTGAGTTGTAGCAGCAGAATCAATATACCAATTAATATCAGATAATTTATTGGAAGCTTTAAGACATTGAAAAATTTCATTTTCCGTTTTAACTTTCTCACTATTTGTAATCATTTTAACTTTATGTTCCCTTGTTTTATGCTGTTCAGCTTTCCATAAATAACAAAATTTCTTAATATATCCTGGCCGTTTACAGTAATGGCAAAGCTGTTTCGATTTGTTTTCTGAGTTAACCCTAAATTTTCCCTTTTTCTTTGAATCTTGAAATATTTTCATTGCTGTTTCATCATTTAATTTAGACGTTTCTAAGCAACGCTCATACGTTGTAATAAGTTTACTTTTTACATATTCTAATGGTAATTCATCAGAAGAACGAGCTTTTAAACTTGTAATTAAAGAATCGTAACTCTCTGGAACACCGCATAGTAAAATTGCAATGATATCATCATCTGGGATTACTTTACCTAGACCCCTTAGTTGATCAACTACTTCAGGTTTCGTCATATTTCAAACTATATAACTTTCTTTGTAAGAAGAGTTTTGTATTTAAATGCTTTTGTTCATAAACCTTACGTAAAGAATTCCACATACCTTTTGCTGTTTCTTCATGCTTCATATGTATTAACAGATTGTCTTCGACACTTAAAGCATTTTTTGCTTTAGCAGACTTGTTTGCTTTAATCCAAGCATCTCGATCATCTCCCGCTTCAGTAGGTTGTTCCGATGTAATAACATTCCATAATCCTTTATCGGTTAAAAACATTTGCATTTTAAATTTCCAAACATCATAATTACTGTTATTTAACATCGTAAAGTTTGTTTGCTGTTCACTCATATTTCATACGTTAAATCGTACTTCTTCACAAAAATGAATTTGATCTGTTAAATAAATTTTACTAATTCAAAATAAAATAGCCTCCTGGGCAACATAACCTGTTGAAATTAAACAATGATTTTACTATATATCTGCATATGTATTTAGATTACAATCTGTATAAATATTATAAAGAAGTAATGTTTGTTTATCGGGGATAATCTCTGGAACCACAAAACTGATCACAAATGTAATGGTAGTAAATTGATGGTAGTGGACTCTGCTCCAACATTTTTTGTCGATGTAACTGTCCCTAAGAAAATCAAAAAACGCTCTAAAATTGCAATTTGCGTAATATTTGAAGGGACTTGAAATTTGAAGTTGGACATAAAAGTAATTCATAAGATCTAAATTCTCTCTAAAAATGGCTTAAAAAGAGTTCGATATTTAAAAGTATGAAATGCAAAAAAAGTGCTAAAAACGTTTCTAATTTATGATTTTTATGTAACTGTTAAGATTAGAAGCTTTAAATTTCACATTGCTATTACTCTTAAGACACAAATGCTCGCATAGAACAATTTTTAAAGAATTCAAAATTCAAAAAGGTACAAGAAAAAAATTATTGCTTTTATTATTATTATTATTATTATTATTATTATTATTATTATTATTATTATTATTATTATTATTATTTAATAGTGAATGGACCAGAAACTAGAAATTTTGCATTTTGGTTAGTTTTAAAATATAAATTCTCGCTAAGGAGGATTTCTAAAAGAATTGAAATTAAAAGTGTAGAATACACGAAAAGCATGTAAAATATTCTGTTCTTTGTTTTCTATGGAATTATTAAGGATAGAAATTTGAAATTTGTCAAGACTGCTACTTTTAAAACACAAACTTTTGCGCAGAACAAATTTTAAGCAATTCAAAATTTAAGAAAGTGTAGGAAAACAAATGCTCTAAATAACGATTCAAATTTATACTGAAGGTGCTGGAAATTAGAAAATTTGGCGTAGTGGTTACTTTTGCGATACAAACGCTCGCTAAGAATGGTTTATAAAAATGCAAATTTAAAATAACGGTATGTGCGAAAAGCACTGTTAAAACGTCCTAATTTATGTTTTGTATGGAATTGTTAAGAATAGAAATTTTAAAATTGCATGTCTGCTACTTTTAAGACCCAAACGATCGCGAAAAACAAATTTTAAACAATTAGAAATTTAAGAATGTGCAAGAAAACAAATGCTCTAAATTATGATTCCTTTTTAAATTGAAGAAACAAGAAACTGAAAATTTTGACGTAGTGGTTTTCTTTAAGATATAAATGCTCATTAAAAATGCTTTTGAAAAATTCTAAATTTAAAAAGGAAAAAGGCGCGAAAAGCATTCTGAAATGTTTTAAATTATGTTTTCTATGGAATTATTAAGGACAGAAATTTGAAATTTGGCAGAACTGCTACTTTTAAGACACAAACTTTCGTTTAGAACATATTTTAAAGGATGAAATGCCCGAAAGCGTTGTAAAAACGTTCTAATTTATTATTTCTATGAAATTATTAAGGATAGAAACTTTTAATTTGACATGGCTGCTACTTTTAATCACTAACATTCGCACAGAACAAATTTGTAACAATTCGAAATTTTATAATATACAAGAAAACAAGTACTTTAAATTACCATTTTTTTTAATTCAAGAGACAAAAAACTGTAAAATTTGGCGTAGTGGTTATTTTTAAGATACAAATGCTCGCTAAAAATAGTTTAAAGAAAAATTCAAAATTAAAAAGGGTAAAAGACGCGAAAAGCGTTCTAAAATATTCTAAATTACATTTTGTATGGAATTATTATGGATAGAAATTTGAAATGTACCAAAACTGCTACGTTTAAGACGCAATCTTTCTATAGAACATATTATAAACAATTCGAAATTTAAGAAAGTGCAGGAACACAGACGCTCTAAATTGCGATCCTTTTTTAAACTGAAGGGGCCAGACACTAGAAAATTTATCGTAGTGGTTACTTTTAAGATACAAATGCTCGCTAAGAATGGTTTTTTAAAAAAATGCAAATTTAAAATGGTGAAATGTGCGAAAAGTGCAGTAAAAACGTTCTAATTTATGTTTTCTATGGAATTGTTAAGATTAGAAACTTTAAAATTGCATGTTAGCTTCTTTTTAAGACACAAACGATCGCAAAAAACTAATTTTAAACAATTAGAAATTTAGGAAAGTGCAAGAAAACAAATGCTCCAAATTGCGATTGTTTTTTATACTGAAGAGACACGAAACTAGAAAATTTGGCATAGCGGTTACTTTTAAGATACAAATGCTCGCCGAAAATGATTTATAAAAAATTCCAAATTGAAAAGGATAAAATGCGCGAAAAGCGTTGTATAAACGTTCTAATTTATGATTTATATGGATTTGTTAACCTCCTGACTGCCGCGACCGGATTTTTTCGCACACTAAGCTGCAGGTTTCACTGCAACATAAGTAATATTTAAATTAATATAATTCTACAAATAAAACCCATTTTTGAAAAATTAAGGTAGGGTTAATACTCTTAAAGATTATACACCTATATATAGTAACATATTTTGTATCAGGTTGGAAAAAACATCTTTTTTTAATATTTTTAATAAATTACAGAGAAAACAACATTACAATTTTACCCTTTAGCTGGGCAGTCAGGGGGTTAAGGATAGAAACTTTAAATTTGACATGGCTGCTACATTTAAGGCACAAATACTCGCATAGTTTTTTAACAAATCGAAATTTAAAATGTTCAGGAAATAAAAACTTTAAATTACATTTTTTTTATACTGAAAGAACTGGAATCTAAAAATTTTGCGTTGTAGTTAGTTTTAAAATATAAATGCTCGTGAATAAGGGTTTCTAAGAAATTCATTTAAGTTTAAAAGAGAAGGATGCACGAAAAGTGTTCTAAGCCGTTTTAAATTATGATTTGTTTTTGAATTGTTAAGAATATAAACTTAAATGTTACTTTTAAGACGCAAATATTCGAGTTTAATGAGCGGAAAAAAGTTCTATAAACGTTAAAATTACGAATTCTATGGAACTGTTAGGGATGGAAAATTTTAATTTGACATGGTAGTTGCTTTTATAACGTTAATGCTCAGACTAAATAGTTTTTAAACAATTTAAAATTTAACTGGCTGAAATGTGTGAAAAGCGTTTTTAATTAGTATTTCTATAAATTGTTTAGTATAAAAGCTTGAAATTTGACGTAAGTGCTAATTTATTGATGCAAATAAAAAACACAGAACAGTTTTTTAAAACTTTGAAATTTAAAAGGGTGAAAGAAGAAAAAGGGATCTAAACATATGATATGTGTGACACTAAAGGAACTGGACAGTTTAAATGGGTTATTTTTAAGATACAAAGGGTAGATAATTAATGGTTTCTAAAAAAAATAATAATTTCAACGGCAGGATTGAATGAAAAAGTTTTTAAAAAGCTTTAAATTACTTTTTTTTTGTTTTAATTCTACACTATATTTGTTAATTAAATTATTTCACATTCATTTCAAAAGCACACAAACTTCACTTGCCATATTTTAAAACCTACGCAAGCAAAACCCATGAATTTTGCTATTGTCTATAAAGTCATGAAAACCTTTTACTCAAATGAATCTTAGTAACATTCTGTAATAGAAATCTATAAAATCAAATAAAAATGGCATACTATTACATTTTGTTTAGAATATTCTTTAGCTATACATCATTCGTGCGCATTATGTAGAAATAATTGTTTCCAAATTAAATTGTAGAAAAAAATCAATTTTAAATTCAAATTTAAAGCAGAATGAAATTACTCGAATTTTCTATAGAAATCTCTTTTTTTTAGAAATAAATTGAAATCTAAATTCAATTATTTCAGAGAACAAAACAAATGTATTTTTCTGACATTTTAAAACTTAGATTTGTATTTTAATTTTAAAAGTTTTGTTCACTTGTATAAAGAAAAACTACTTTTAATGCTTGAAACGCTGCATGATAAGATTAGTTGAAGAAACACAGAACTTTGCCTCGACTTCAACTTTTGAAATTTATATTCTTATAGTTTTGTTAGAATTCAGTTTCTAATATTTGTCTTTTTTTATGTGACAGAATTTATTTTGAAACATTCATACCACTATAGAAGAAATTGTAATATAATAAATTGGCATATTTTTAATATGCAGCACAATTGTAATAAAAATGTACACACTCGCCCCATTTAATACTGGCGAAATCGTCTGAATAAATTATGCAGTGATTGGTCGGTTATCGAATTTAATCCGTTAAAAAATATAGGTGTTACAGTAGAACCCTACTAATTCGGACCCCGTTAATCCAGATCGTTTTTTTTTTTTTTTTTTTTTTTTTTTTTTTAAGTTTGAGAAGCTATTTGGCTAATTTCCATAATATTAACTTATTTCATCGTCGTATTCTGAATAAAAAAACTTTTTTCTGAAACCTTTTCGGAAGAATACCTTAAGCTTTCTTAATTAAGTACACCCAATGAACTATTTAAGAACTACTTATGCTCAAGCGGATGCGTAACCGTACGGTTCGCAAAACTGGCACAGGAAAAGACTAAAAAAATTTTTATTACAAAGTAAACATTTTTACTGTTTGTAAATAATCAATAAGTTATATTTGAAGATGATTTTCTGTAAGTATGTTTTATTTTATTTCATTTTTTTCTAATTCTCCGGATAATCCGGATATTCGATAATCAGTATTGGGTCTGGTTCCAATTAATCCGAATTATTCTAATATTTGTTTTTTTTTTTTTTTGTTGTTGTTTGTTTTTTTTTTTTATGGCAGGATTTATTTTGAAACATTCAAAACATTATAGAAGAAATTATAACGTAATAAATTAGCATACTTTTAATGAGCAATCACAATTGTAATAAAAATGTACACACTCTGCCCCATTTAATGCTGATGAAATCGTCGTGAAAAAATTATGCAGTAGTTGGTCGGTTACCGAAATTAATCCATTAAAAAATATAGGTGTTATGTTTATTTGCATGAGATTTCAATTAAGGTATCCGACTACGTTCGGAGACATTTGTTTTAAACTCTGCTTTTGACACATTATTATGTATTTTTCAGTGTAATCTTACACAGAATAAAAAATATTATAAAAATGTGCATAATATCTACGCAGCTTTTTCAAATTTTGAAGCATTCAAGTCATTTTTAGCATTTTTTTTAAACAGCTTCGTCTCTGGAAAAAAAAATACATTTAACATGAATCTTTTTTTCAACGCATGCATGTTAGACACTCTTGAGTTTAATGAACTAAAAACTAATCAATATATGGAAATCTGAAAAAGATACAATTGACTATGCACAATTACATAAAAAATGTCAGTAATTTTACGTGTATTTCTTTATAAAAATGGCTATATATCAACAAATAAGCCACTTAGAACTAATTACTTAGTTGACTACACTCTAAATAATATCGAAAAGCTACACAAAAAATTCATGGTTATAGGATAAATAACATTTTGAGTTAGAGCAATAGTCGTTTAACTTTTCCGATGAAAATCTAATTTTTCAGAAAAAGAATTTAAAGTTTTCAACTTCGATTTAAATTTACGTCGTCTGCTTTTTTTAAAGAACTTTAGTTTTATTTCTAACTAGCAGACCCGCCCGGCGTTGCCCGGGTCCGTATTAACAATATTAAACGAACTTGAAATTTCTATGATTTTATCACTAACTCGTTACTTGCAGAAATGCATTGTCTGAAATACGTAGCCACTGACTGTGTGAAAAATCGGTTTTAAAAACAACAACTAATATTAAGCTCTAAAAATACTCAAAATGAGCAATGAAAAATGCGGGAGGGAATATGTATCCAACGACTGCATGATTTTCGTGTTAAAAAGTTGATATTTACCCTTAAAAATCACTGTTAAGTCACGTAACTAATTATTCTTTTCACATACAAATCCCAAGTGAAATATTTTGAATTTCAAATTAATTATATCACTCTTAAATCCGACTATACCATGAATGAAATCGATACACGATGGTAGCTAAAAGATTGGTATATAGTATTATAATTTCAGAGCTATTTAACAAAAGTAAGTGTTATTTTTAATCAAATCTTGCGTAATGTTCACTCTGTGTATAAATTCCTAACCTTAAACTTTTGTACCGTAATCAGAACCTGTCTGTAACTTAACAACAACTTAACAGTACCCTACCGTAAATTAAATATAACAGAAATGTAACCTAGCCTTCACTTTATTGTAACATATCCTTATTCTAACCATAACATAAATGCAACTTAACTTTAATCTAAATAATATAATAGAAAAAAAACATTTTAAAAAATTACTATTTCTTCGTAAAATATGCTTCAGCTGCAATTTATTTCTTTCAATTCGTTTTATTAATACAAAATTCCTTCCTCGTACTTTTGTTTGAGACATTAAAATTTCAGCGATAAATGGTTTAATATTGCAAACCTTTTTTCGGTTTACTTCGTGTCCACCTATCTTTTTCTCCATGGTGCACAGCAGCTGTGATTAAAAAAAAAAAATCCTCATTTAAACTGACAGTTTACCAGTCTATGAATTTTAAAGGTCTGTCCCAGCTTTTTTAATTATTTCTGCGAAAATTTTATGCAACCAATCAACCATAAGAAAATGAAAGGGAAAGAAAGCGAAAAAAGGCTATTTTTTATGAGAGTGAGCTTTGGAATTTATTTAATTACTCAGTTAATAAATAGAATTTTGAAATTCTGAGCTTCAGGTGCATCAGAAGAGACATTGGGCTACTCTCAAAAAAATTTTGAGCTTCGTACGTGCTGTAGATTTTACTAGCCATCGCAGACACACACACAGACACACACACAGATACACACACAGACAGACAGAGCGTTTTGTTCTTTTATTAGTATAGATAGGTGTACACTAAGGAAAAAAAACAAATTTTGAAATAGAAATGTCAATTCTATAAAAATAAATAAATAAAAAAATTAAATTTTTAAAAAATGCGAATTTTTATCGAAATTGCCGTTTTTAACGTAGGCGGATACCTTAATTCATTCTTTAAAACTAAATAATTTATTAAAAATAATATAAATCTACCTTTTTTACACTGTTAAAAATTTCTGTAAAAACATAAAAAAAAAAGGTTTTTCTGTAAATTGATACTAGTTCAAGGGTTAAATGCATTCGATCGAATTTCTTAGTCATCATTTTACAGACATTTTCCTTCATATCTAATTCCCTGTAGGGATTTCCATCTATTTATTTAAAGATATTTTTATCTTTATTAAAACTGTAATTCAAAATTACACTTTTAAAATTATTCTGCAATTTTATAATATAGATTAAAGAAGAAAATTTAATTAAAAAGTTATTTTTATTAATTAATAATTTCGAAAGGGATAAAGCATATCGTTGGAGTTAATGGGAGATTTTTTATCGAAAGTCAATTATCATTTCATTGAGAAATGCGTTATAAAAACTACATTAATCTCCTAAAAGCATATTACGCAAACTGAATAAAATAATGAAAATGTAAAAAATCACTTTTAAATAATAAATTACATTTTTTTCTGTTTATTTTTCTTTTATTTATTACTAAGAAATTTTTTAATAAATTGCGCATTAAAAAATAAATAGTGTGCGACAATTTCGAAAAACTCTTTTTAACATTATTGTTGTAAAAAATAAAATAAATTCAGATATTTCCGTGGGAAAAAATCAATGAATTTTGATTTATTTATCTTATAAACTAGTTAAAAAACTGAAAATGATTTTTAAAAATATTAAGTATTGCGTTTCGGTTTAAAATAAATTAAAATAAACCTTTTATGAATTTTCTGAAATGAAATCCTTGAAAATCACAATAGATTTTTTTTCCGCTGAATCATAAAAGACATACTTTGTGCAGAATAACAGAAGCTCCTATGGCTCTGTCAGAAGAGCCTTTTTCCATTGTCAATAGCTCTCAGGTTAAAACTCCAAAACGGCTACAAATGAATTCTTTTAAAATTAAATGATGCAGCATTTCAAATTTATTTGAAAAATTAAAATTCTTTCAGGCTCACTGAAAATTGAGTGATTGATTAATTTCGAAAGCTAAATTAAACAATGTGATAAATTGGAATGATGACAATAAACACATTAAATCGTAAAATTGCAAAATTTTATATATAAATTCGTATAAACCATTTTAAAAAGTGAAAGCAATTGATATAATATAATTAGTTGATATAATAAATTAAAAAATTTGATTTTTTTAATTAAAAGATAAGTTGTTTTGAAAGAAATATTAAACAAAACAGTGTGTGCAATCTGCTATCACACTTACCCACTTGTTTTAATTATTTGGTGTGCATCAATTGAAATAACTGCAATTTTCAGAAAAAGGAAAAATGAATATCTAAAAAAAACATCTCAATAAAGGCATATTTTTCAATACATTTTTTAGAAACTTTAAAAAACTTCAAAAGTAGTAAAAAATAAACACAGAATCGTTTTAAACAATATGCGAGATGTTTTGTATGAAAAAATAAATAGTTTAAATCCCCCATACTAACTTTTTTTTTTTTTTTTTTTTTTTTTTTTTTTACTTTTTTTTAAATAAACTTGTGTTTATAATGATACCTAGAGAAGTAAGTAAAGGGCCATAAATTCTTTATAAAATTTCTGTGACAACATCTATACAATTATCCTTCTCACATAAAAAACCGCATTAAAATAATGTACCTGAGGCGCTAGTTCTGAGAATAAATTATACGTTAAAGGGCTTTTCGAAGTCCCTCTTTTCTCCGAAGTGAGCTAAAATTTATCACCACATAAATTTTTCAAGTCAGCTAAAGTGAAATTCAACAGCCTGAGCTATGTTTTCTTCGGGGAGTGAAAAGAAAATCGACAGTCATACTCTGTTGAAAACAAAATTGATAATGCTTTCCAATATTCGATTACTGAAACGAATGGAACATCATTTGGCATACAAAAGAACTTCGATTTAGCTCTCTATGCAAATAGCGCTCGTTCGATATGTCTGTTCCACTTTTCTTCTCGAATTCTAAAATGCAATTTTAAAAGTAATTTGACTTTCCCAGTTTTTACTACAAAATTTATATTTCAGTTTTGCTTTAAGTTTCGTTCATCTTAATTTATGTTGAAAGAAATTCTCTTGCAATAACATACTTGTAAGCTTTACCATCTTATTTAAATATAAAAATTAATTCAAAGTCAAAATATATTCGAACACCATTTGTTAGTTAAAAGAAAGTGTGATGCATCCTTTTTCTTTCTAATACCAGTTAAGTAAGGTACTCGGGGTAATAACGCCACGTTAATGTTCTACCAATTTTCACGGCTCAGTTTTAGGTTGTATTTTTCAAACAAATATAGGATCTGATACAGCAACTCATTGACTAGCTATATAAAATAAAATAATTTAACAGATATGTATTCATAAAATGTAATGGCGTTTTTTCTTGACCAATGCTATTTGGCGTTATTACCCACCTATATGGGTAATAACGCCATGCAAAGAACACTATGAAATAAGATAGAATAATTGCATGTAGATAGCCCAATTCTAAAAACACAAACTCTACAAACTTAAAAATTGACAAATTGCATTCTAAGCTATTGAAAATGTTCAATTTTTTGTGAAAGTGTAAGAAAAATAAAGGTGTGGTGTGGGAGGGGGGATGAGGCAAAAGAATATCAGACCGTAAGCTTCTTTTTGCTTAAAAAGGACAACTTAAATAAAAATATGAGAAACATTGCACAGTTTTAACTGTGTTTATTTGTATCAGTATTTAGGGTGTAGCTCGGCTACTGTAGGGAATCAACCGGGGTATTAATGTCAAGTATTGGCGTTATTACCCCGGTATAGTTATTGCGCAGTACATTTTAAATTACAAATTATCTCGAGAAGATATCCAAAATCTTCAACAACATTTTTAAAGTACATGAAATGCATTACAAATTTATGTAATTAACAAAGTATTTCCGGATAAAAAGATAGTCTTCACATCACAAAACATATCTCGCAAATTTTAGATCAAACGTTAATTTTAGTTGTTTGTAAAAACAATAAGACCTAAAAATGAAACAAATTAACTTGAAGCTGTTTTTTTGCGATTTATATGACTCAAAACCCTTCTGCGCAGAGCACATGGGTGTCATTTACCTGATTATTTCACAATTATGCAAAATATAAGCACTTGGCGTTATTATCCCGCCTGGCGTTATTACCCCAGGGTACCTTAGTTTTTATTATCGTGTAATTTAATTTTACTACAAAATCTATGTTTCAGTTTTGCTTTAAATTTTGTTCATCTTAACTTATTTTGAAAGAAAGTGTCTTCCAATAACATACTTGTAAGCCTTACTACCTTATTTAAAAATAAAAAATAATTCAAAGTCAAAATATATTCGAACACCATGGAAAAATTAATATCTAAATTGAACATCTCAATAAAGGCATATTTTTTCATTACATTTTTTAGAATCTTCAAAAGACTTCCGAAATAGAAGAAAGAAAACAAAGAATCATTTTAAACATAATACAAGGTGTTTTGTTTGGAAAAATACATAGTTTTAATCCTCATAGTAATATATTCCCTTTTTTTCTTTTCATTTTTTGTACTTTTTTTAAGTAAGTTTGTGTGTATAAAGATACCTACAGAGATAAGTAAAGGGCCATATATTCTCTATAAAGTTTCTGTAACAACATCTATACAATTATCCTTTTCACATAAAAAAACCGCATTAAAATAATGCACCTGAGGCGCTAGTTCTGAGAATAAATTATACGTTAAAGGGCTTTTCGAACTCCCTCTTTTCTCCGAAGTCAGCTAAAATTTATCACCACATAAATTTTTCAAGTCAGCTAAAGTGAAATTCAACAGCCTGAGTTATGTTTTCTTCGGGGAGTGAAAAGAAAATAGACAGTCATACTCTGTTGAAAACAAAATTGATAATGCTTTCCAATATTCGATTATTGAAACGAATGGAACATCATTTGGCATACAAAAGAATTTCGATTTAGCTCTCTATGTAAATAGCATTTGTTCGATATGCTTGTTCCACTTTTCTTCTCTAAATCTGAAATATAATTTTAAAAGTAATTTGACTTTCCCAAATTTTACTACAAAATCTATATTTCAGTTTTGCTTTAAGTTTCGTTCATCTTAATTTATTTTGAAAGAAAGTGTCTTGCAAACATACTTGTAAGCTTTACTATCGTATTTAAAAAAATAATAATAAAATTAAAGTTAAAATATATAACGTCATGTACATTTTTAATTTACATGATGTTTTATATTCACCTGTTTTTCGTCTATTATGTTTACAATATGACTTAATATTTGGTTTTTTTAAAAAAATCCATCAAACTCTTTATTTATTTTTCAATTTTCATGTAGAAATTTTACTATAGAAAAATTACGTCGTAATATTCAATTTTTCTTAAATTAGTCAAACTATTCTTTTTCTTATTTTGCACGTGCTAATCTTGGAATAGTAAAGTAATTGTTGTGATAACAATTTTATTGTTTTTTTTAATTGTTGGAAACTGGCATAACGAAAAATGCTTATTTTTTTCTGTCATTTCTTTGAAAGAGCTGGTTTTGTTAGTGACATTTTAAGGCGATATTTGAATTTTTGAACTCTCCCCATCTGAACCCCTTTTACCGTTTTTATTTATTTGCAATCCCCGCCGAGATATTAAGAATCTTAATGTATATGGCAAGTTTGAAGACGATTCTCGCATATTTGCGACTTTTATCGTGCGTACAATGTTTAATATATATATACTTTTTAGATGGGGGACGCCTTTGGATTCCTGGGTTCATATAATGAAAAACTATGAAGAAATTTTTCAAAAGTCGTAGCATGGTAACGACTGTGATAGGTAGTATCTCTTACGAAATCTACCTAAAAAAATAATAAAATCAAAGTTAAAATATATTCGAACATCATTTGTTAATTAAAAAATGTGATGCATCCTTTTTCTTTTTAATACCAACTAGGCAGTTTTTATTATCATGTGTAAATAAATTGTTTTAATATTAAAAGCATTCCTTTTTTGTGTACTCCACGTCAGATCTGTAAAGGAATTTCAGAGATAAACGTTATATTCGTCCTATATTCCTCTTGTGAGTTATTTGAAAAATTATTCCCTTGCAATACTGCGCAAATGTAAAAAAAATACCTATACATAGTGAAATAATACAAAAATTAACTTGTGATTTAGGAATTGTCATAATTGAGCTAGGATTAAGATTGTTTTAATTCTTGCATTATCTAAATTTTTAAATTTGATAGGCACATTTTTAATAAAAAATTTACAGATTAGTAAGCCAATACAAAATTGTTGCAAAATTCCTGATTCTAAAAAACTTTTTTTTCCAGGGAGTTATGAATCTCTGAATTATGCTTCCTCCTCTTTTAAATTTACATTTTTATTTGTAACTCTAAATTTCTGTAAATATTTAGGTATAAAAAAATCTTACACATGACTATTGGTCTTTTCTGTAATTTCCTCACGAAATAATAAAATGAAAAATAAACGTGTTAACAACGTAAAAAATGTACTACGAAAATTCTGTAAAAAATGAAAAAAACTCTTACAAAAATGCAGGAAAAAAGAAAAAAAATTACAGAAATTCTATTTTTTTAACGGAAATTCAACAAAAAAAAATTAAATAAATAAAATGCATTAAGACTAAGGAGATTCCGTATGATAACGGAAACGACCCTTGATATAAACGGAAAAGTTCCATTATGAAAATTTAGTGAAAAAACGTAAGATGTCCGCTCTGAAAACGAAAAGTCTAATGAAGATTCCATAATACAATGAAAATTCCAATAAAGAAATTCCAAGAAAAAAGCGATTTAAAAGCAAAAAGTTCCATGGTGGAAATTTTATTGAACTATCAAAAGAGTTGTCCTTTCAACTGTACTGCTAGTATTTTTCCTTGGAGTTTCGTTCATCTGATGAAACCCTATTTGTCTCTATCCTTTTTCTGCCATAGAGTCCGTCACAAAAACTATAGAAATCAGATACTTCAATTTTTGTGTATTTAAAGCTGAATACCCCGAGTCGGAACAAATCATAAAAAATTGAAAAAGTCTATTAATTTAATTAAATCAATTTTATCAATGTCACTCGATCGTTTTTGCAATTTAAGGCGTGTTCGGGGCTCAAAATTCTATATATATATATATATATATATATATATATGTGTGTGTGTGTGTGTGTGTGTATATATATATATATATATATGTATATAAATATATATATATATATATATATATATACAGTCCCTGGCCAAATTATTAGACGCACTCCCTTTTCCTTGTGTCGAATCATGTTACTAGCTTCATAGAAATATTACTATGTGAATAACTGCAATTAATTATGTACATCATTTGTAGGATTATAATAAATAGAAAACATGCCTATGACTTTAAAACTCTTTCTTTTTACAAGTTAAATTAAAAATGGCTGAAATTTCAAAATTTATAACTTGAAGCTAAAAAAATGTCAATATTTTTTGGAACCTCTCTTGGCGGCTATCAGTGCCTCTATTCTTCGCGGCATGCTGTTAATACAAAATTGAAGAGTTTCTTGTATGCGTGGATGACGATTCCAGATATGGATAAGATTTTTTGTGAGCTGGGTTTTGTTTGTTATGGCTTCTTAGTCAATTCTCCAGACCAATATAAAGAGGTTTTCGAAATCGGTTTATTCTAAAGCTAAAATGATGGTTTCCAAATGAAGAACCATTTGTATTTTTGCAAGGTAAAGCTTTTTATTACATAGCACGATCCGTCAAGGTCTACTTTCAATGAAAAAATATCCCTGTGTTGATCTGCTCTCGGTAATTCATCAGACATGAATACCATTGAAAATGTTTGGGAGCTAATGAAGAAAAAACTGGACAAAGAGTTCATAACGAGCAAAACACAGCTCATAGAAAAACGTATCCTTGTCTGGAAACATCACTCACACATGCAAGAAACATTTAAATTTTGTACTAACAGCATGCCATGAAGAATAGAGGCACTGGTTGCCGCCAAAGGAGACTAAAAAATATTGACATTTTTTTTAATTTCATGTTTTAAGTTTTACAATTTTAGCAATTGTTAATTTAATTTACAAAAATAAATAATTTTAAAGTCATGGGCATGCTTTTAATTTATTATAATCCTACAGATGATGTATATAATCAATTGTAACTATTGGCATAGTAATATCTCTATGATACTCGTAATATGATTCGACCCAAGAAAATATGAGTGCGTCTAATAATTTGGCCAGGGACTGTATATATATATATATATATATATATATATATATTAATAGAGATTTTGTTATGAAAATGTTTTCTGAAATACATTTTGATATAATAGAAAAATTGAATGTAAAAAAAATCTGAAAAATTATTTTTTTTAATTTAAACATATTTAATTTTTGACAAAACTGTGGAAGTATTAACTCGATTTATAATATTTTTATACTTTTGTGTACAGAAAATGTGTTATTGTAAATTGTCTTCAGGATTTTTTTAAAATATTAATTAAGAATTTCATAAAAAAATTTAAGTAAGAAAATGAAGTTTTTCTATAAGTGAGTTTCTTATTAATTAGCATATTTTCACAATTATCACTAAAAATTAAAAATCCTGAAGGCGATTTGTTGGAAATATAGCATAAAAGCTCTGTTAAAAATTTCATGCATATATCTTGCAAGGAACTTTCGATATATCTTTTTAAAGTTGAGCAAATCGCAAAAAAATTCATTCTGAGATCAATGAAGTTAAAGTTATCGGCAGAGGGCAGCTGATGCATTGCTTCTCAAGGCAAAATGTGTTACATCTATGGATCTAATGAGGATAAAAACATGCGGTTTGTGGTATTTAAGGGTAAAAACTCTGTCTCTAAAAATACAATTTAGGAAAATTTTTAACCCCGGACCCCTTAAATTGTAAAAGATAACCTTCATTTCAACTTTTTTCGTGTATACATCATGGCTTGGACCAAAACGTTTCGCCAGTAAACAAAAGATACTGAGATCGAAATCTTGAAGCTTGTTGAAACTTGAAATTTTCATACTAAGTTGGATTTACTTAAAAGAAATTTATACATTTTGCCAATTTAAGGGTTTATTCTTTTTTTTTTTTTTTAAGCACTGACATTCGTAATATTTTCCAGAAATCAAGTTTCTTCCTAATTTTAAAACTATGGCCTTTTTTTCATGATTATGTGTAGTGTAAATTTCGTTTAAACGTTTTTCTTTTTTTTAATTTTTAGAAATTTAAAATTTTATTTACATCTCTATTAATTTTTTTTAATTACGGATTTTCAAAGAATTTTGGATTTTGGATTTTATTTATATAATTTAATTCGAATATTTTTCAATTTGATTAAAACAAATAACTTCCTTTTATAATTATTTTAAAATTAAATTTATTGGTGATACCATCGATGTAAGATGTTAATAATTGTAAATTAACAATTTGGATTTATTACTTAAAGGATAAGTTGTGTTGAAAGACATATTAAACGAAACCCTCTGCGCGATCACACTTAACGACTTGTTTCTTATTTCAGACAGATAGAGAGAAAGTGTGTGTTTGTAGTTAAAATAAATAACCAACGCTTCTAAGAAAAGAAAAATCTATTAAATTAGTTAAAATAAATAATTATCTAAGAAATAAAAAAATATATACTAAATTAGACAGTGATGCGAAGACCTTCTATTAAAACACTGTTTGGTACAATCCATAAAATGTAATTTTTTTTTCAGTTATTCTGATTTGTATTGCGAAGAAATTAAAAAAAAATCCATAATGCTCCATAATTTTTAGATAAAAAAAAAAAAAAAAAAAAAAAAAAAAAAAAAAAAAAAAAAAAAAAAAAAACTCGTTAGATTTAAGCACTGTTTAAATGCAACACGCTTTATGTAGATATTTTCTCTTTTTTTAATAACATATTTTGAAATCTTAACAGTAGTCGAAAATGTTTATTTTAAGAATATTTTTCCAAAAGAATTCCTAAAGTAATTTTCTGAAGATAACTTTAAATATGTGCTTAACTTTTATTAAAGCAGCGAAATAGCGAAAATTTTGTTACTTCGTATTTTAAATAATGCGAAAATCATTTATATTGCAACTAAAAACTTCTTGTATTTCTTATCTAAAATATTTTTGATAAGAAAATACTTAAAAACTTCCAAGTTAAAAATAAAAACAATTTTAAAAACTTTATGCAAAGAAAAGCTTTACGAAAATTCTTTAACAAGTTCTACTCCACATTTATTATCCTCCTATCACTTTGTAAGATGTTTCAATGCAATTTGTTTTTTAATTATGCACGGAGAAAAACTTTTCTGCATATTTTCACAAAATGAAAAAGCTATTATTATTTCTCGCCTCAATAAAATGACTCTCTGTTTAACAGTAGAGTAGAATTTCTTTTAAAATATTTTACTATTATAAAAATTTCTCATTTTAAAAAAGTGAAAATTTTTTCCTACTGAAAATACTTAAGTAATATTTTCTTTATCTAAAGCACATTAAAGTCAAACAATATTCTAGAGGATAAAACTATAATTATATATAAAATAATAACTGGAAGAGAATGAAATATTTTGTCCTTTTTATAAGAGGAGCGTAACATTTTCATTTATGCTGCTATTCTTTTCATCATAAATCTTATGACAAAAATACAAATAAAAAATTATAAGATTTTCTGCGAAAACAAAATTACTATAAAAATAATTAATGACTTTGGAAATGTGTTAAGTGTTTTTATATTCTTCGACTGGACTTCATATTTTAACTTATAAAAAATGCAGTTTTCTTACATTATTCTTAATATGTTGGAAACTGTTTTATAATCTATGCTTGACGCATGTTATTATTTCTTTCTTGTTTTATTCTACAAATTTATGATTAAAATGTATGTGTTATTAATTAGAGGATAAGTTGTTTTAATAGAAATATTAAACAAAACCCTCTGTGCGGCCTGCGATCACGCCTAACCGCTTGTTTCTCATTTGAGATATATAGAGAGAAAGTATGTGTTTGCAGTTAAAATAAATAACCAACGCTTCTAAGAAAGGCAAAAGCTATCAACTTAATTAAGATAACTAATTATCTAGGAAACAAAAAGTAATGTACTAAATTAGACGGTGATGCGAAGACCTTCTATTAAAACACAGTTTGGTACAATCCATAAAATGTAATTTTTTTTCAGTTATTCTGATTTGTATTGCGAAGAAATTAAAAAAAAATCCATAATGCTTCATAATTTTTAGATTAAAAAACATCTACAGATTTAAGCGTTGTTTAATGCAACAATTTTTATGTGAATGTTTTCTTTTTTTTAATTGCATGTTTTGGAAGCTTAACAGTAGGCTAAAATGTTTATTTTAAGAATATTTTTCCAAAAGAATTCCTAAAGTAATTTTCTGAAAATAACTTTATTTAAATATGTGCTTAGCTTTTATTAAAGCAGCGAAATAGCGAAAATTTTGTTACTTCACATTTTAAATAATGCGAACATCATTTTTATTGCAACTAAAAACTTCTTGTATTTCTTATCAAAAATATTTTAGATAAGAAAATACTTAGATACTCTCTATTTAACAATAAAAATAATTTTAAAAACTTTATGCAAAGAACAGCTTTACAAAAATTCTTAAACAAGTTCTACTCCACGATTTTTATTATTCGATCACTTTGTAAGATGTTTCAATACAATTTATTTTTTAATTATGTACAGAGAAAAACTTTTCTATATATTTTCACAAAATGAAAAAGCTATTATTATTTCTAGCCTAAATAAAATGATTCTCCATTTAATAGTAGAGTAGAATTTCCTTTAAAATATTTCACTATTATAAAAATTTCTTACTTCGTCTGAAAATATTTAAGAATTATTTTCTTTATTTAAAGCATATAAATTTAAACAATATTCTAGAGGATAAAACTGTAATTATACAAGGAATAAGAACAAGAAAGGAATGAAATATTTTGTCATTTTTATAAGAAGAGCGTAACATTCTCATTTCTTTTTCTTCTTATCATCATAAATCTTATGACAAAAATACAAATAAAACTTTATAAGATTTCCAAAATTACTGTAAAAATAATTAATGGATTTTCAAATGTGTTATGTGTTTCCATATACTTTAACTGGACATAATATTTTAACTTATTAAACATTGCACATTTCTTACATTATTCTTAATATGTCAGAAACTTTTATAATCTATGCTTGATGCGTGATTTTTTTCCCTTGCAATTTTATGATTAAAATGAATGTCTTCTTTTCTATTTCCGAGTGTACCTCTAATATAAATTTCATGATTAGTGAAAACTAATAACCGACATATTTCGAGGGGTTGTAACCCTACAATTTATTGTTTAAAATGTATGACTTCTTTTCTTTGACCGATTACACCTCTGATATAAATTTTATTAATTTTTATTAATTTATTAATTTATAATTATTAATTTTTATTAATTTATTAATTTATAATTATTAATTTTTATTAATTTTTATTTAATATTTCCAGGGAAGGAGGGGGAATCTCTACAATTTCGTGATTGAAATTTGTTTTCTGTTTTCTTTGTCAGTATATACCTCTCACATAAATTTTATGTCTATTAGTAAAATCATAAGGGTGTTCGTTAACCTCCTAACTGCCGCAAACTGATATATCTGTTCATAAGCTGCAGCTTTCACTGCAATAAAAACATTATTCAAATTACCTAAATGCCTTTAGCGATCAGTTTGGTCGCCCTTAATACTAATGCTAAACATTCTATGATGTTATTTTTATTCATAATTTAATTTACTTGTTTAATCCTTCGCAAAATTGAAAGATTCTGATAGGAGAAATCAAAAACTCTGTACATTTATGTTAACCAGACGCAGGGGATAGATCGCCAAACATTGTTCCCGTCACATTTTTCGTATTTCATTTGAAATATAATGTATTTGATTATCCCGTGAATCAATTTTACCAAATATATAAATATACACTAAATAACGAAAGAACAAATAAATTAGTAAAATATGGTATAAAAATACAGTAAAAAGTCGAATTAAAAATTTCTTGGTGACGTAACAAACACGTGTATCATGTTTAATGTCAAGTGAATGTGACATTTACAATCATTCATTATTAGCATTTAGTCTTATAGTTTGATGATAACTTTTTGGTCGACGGTATAATCAAGTAATACCAATATATAATCCTTTCATTCATTCATTTTGTTTAAAATACACAGCTTTCATTTAAAAGTGAAATATTTGAAATTCACATATTTTACTTATTTCTTAAAAAAAAAAAAAAAAAAAAAAAAAAAAAAAAAAAAAAAAATCCATAAATCATAACATTTAATTTCATTATTAAATAATTGTTTTAATTTACCGTGCTAAAAATTAAAAATGTTAATTGGCGAGTAAAAAAACTGGCAAAATTTTTACGTGGCTAAAAGAAAAGTTCCAATGATCATGGCAACTTTTATGCAGTTTTATTGAATAATTTTAATGGCTTGTTATGTTTGCATATAAAAAATGTTAATGTTTATGACAATCGCATAACTTGTAATACTATAATATAGATGAAATAATGGCAATGGAAAAATATTTGGCGATTTATCGCCTGCGCCAAGTTTCAAAACAGTCACCTGGAATCTAAAAAGTGAAATGGTCTGCCCGGAACTGTTGATGATAGTTACGTGACTTAGGCTTTTATCACAGATATAATTCTACAGATATAATCCAGTTTTAAAAAATAAAGTTATGATTAATGCTCTCAAGATTTATGTGCTTATCGTAATAAAAAGAAAAAAATTAGATCATAATGAAAAAACAATTTTTAAGCATTTAAAAAATACAGTGAAAACAACATTACAATTTTGCATTACAATTATCTCGGCGGTCAGGGGGGTTAATATCAATGGGATTGTTAGTTGTGACATTATTAGATGTACGATTATTGTATGATATGTCTCTCTAAAAGCATACAATACCATAGTAAAGTGTTAAATGAAGATGTTTAGTCTTGTTCGCAGAACTATTATTTAACATTGTAATAAGTACCTATCAAACCCGTTCGATAAAAATTATGTTAATTTTCAATATTTCGGAATCAATATGGACAATGTGTATAACTCTTTTTCTTCGGCAAATGAAAGTAATAGTGACAAATAGTGAGTCTTTCATAATTCTAATCATTAGTGTAACAATTATTAAAACAAACTTTTCTCCCGATTTGAGTTGATTGAAAACAATAAGTAGTTTTAGTTCTTTAGAAAATACTCAAAACAACTTTATTTTGAAAATTTCTACATAATTATACAGTAATCAATTTAAATTATTCTTATTTAAAATAATTAGCTTAGAATTACGATTATCTTTGTGCTCTTAGAAGAGTTGCTATTTCAACCATCTCAAATGTTTGAATAGCTTTTCCCAACATCCATTTTTTTTATTTCTTATAATTACACTTTTAAAATTACATAGAATACTTGGAATCCTAATTCATTTGAGTAATAGCATAATTGATAAAAGACCCTTAATCATAATAACAAATGGAATAATTTTGAGTTTCAGTTCTGCATGAAACACGGTCTAAATCTTGAAATCTGTTGATTTCCTTATATAAATTATCGATTACTAGATATTATTAATATGACTTCGTGTGTGATTTTAAGCAAAATTTCGAAAATTTTCCATTTTAAAAACTTTAAATACATACCATAAATCATGTACCACACTGTAAAAAAAAAATCTGCAAAGTTACTAGATTTTTTCTAAGAAACTGGGATTCCAAAAACTTTTCATGTAACGGTAACAGGAAAATTTCAAGTAAAAGAGCCGGTTACATGCATTTTTCCTGATACCTTTACATAAAATGTTCTAGGAATCCCAGTTTTCAAGAAAAAATTTAGTAACTTTGCAATTTTTTTTTTTACAGTGCACTTTCTCTCTAGGCAAGGATACAGATACAAGTTTTTGCGATTTTCGACATGTTTTGCGAAATTTCTGGGGTGTTTGCGTAGGGGTAATTTTATCCCTTAAAATGAAAGATAAAATCTATCGGGATACTTTTACTGATTTATTTAACATTTCATAAAGTACAAAAGAGGACGTTCCGAATGCTACATAAATATAAGGTCACTACATTTTAAAATATATAATTATGCACCGTGAGTCCGGTTTTTAGAAGAATTCGTCATCCTTACATAGACTTATAATGGAATTTCACACGAAATCTTTGTGAAACGGAAGTCTGAGTAGTAATGTAGACAATCACAATATGATAATATATAAATAAATAGAATACGTGGAAGTGGAATTATTCTTTGAACGGAAATATTCCAAGATCCATTCCCATGAAAATTACACAATGCAATTTCATTTGATAAGACGAAAAATCTCGCTAAAATGGAATTCTTCTATGATTTCTGCCTATTCCGTCTCAGCAAGTAATACTGTATATATTTAAAAAACAGTAAGTGAGTGTCTAGTAGTAATATGTATTGCTTACTGAAACCAGTAAAACATGAGACAAAGAAACCTGTCTACACCAGGAACTACCATTAAAATGGTTTTCAAAAGCATTTACTTCCGTTCAACATCGCACAACTTTCTGACTCATTCATAGACTCAGTCTTATGCATAAAATCATAAAACTGGCAATCATGGGACTAACATAGAATCGAATAGTGGTTTTCACTTTTCGATCACTATATTGCAATTCAAGCTATATTCAAATGATTTTATATGACGATCCTTCAATTGCTGTCTCGTTCAGAAGTTCGGTTAAAAACACTCATTTTCACAATATCGTTAAAAATGTTTTTTTGGATTTAAAGGAAAAGAAGACATGCTAATTGCTTTCTTAATTGCTGATCAAGAGCGCCTGTTGATCTTATTCGAGTATAAGTAAAAAATCAGTGATTTAAAAATTTATATTTTATAGAAATATTTTATCATTCTTTAAATACAATTATAACGAATATTTTATTCTATTATAAGCTTCAATTCCTTTTAGAGTAAAAGTATGAGCAATCTTAATATATTAATATTAATAAGTTATAATTTATAATTAATACAAATTACAATTAATACGAAATTAGTCTAATTAAAATATTAATTAATAAACACATGTGTCTATTTATTGCTCCGATCCTTGCTTTCTTTTTAAAGTACTCAATGTCAAAACATAAATTTCTATTAATCTCTTGGACAAAATAAAATCAATTATTCTCTCCACGTTTGAAAAAAGAAGCTAACACTTCAAATCTGAGAAATAAAAAATACAATTCCTGAAATAATGAACGATCTCATAATAATCATTCTTCTAAAAGCATTTTGCTCTGCTACTGATCACGTGTTTTCGAAAACTTCCTTCTAAAAAATGAGCTCTGAATTAACGAAACGATTAAATTAATACTCTCATGCAATACTAATACGAGAGCAACTGATTCCGATTGCAAGGACAGAACGCAAATTCCCATCTTTCACCATGTGAGATCCGACTAGTCGACTCCGTTCATGAATCGCGAAATGAAGGTAAACTGGAAGTTTGTTTCATAGTTCTGCCGTATGTTAATGCAGTAACGAGCAACGAATTGTTTTTCAAAGTAACGAATCGCTACTTTACATTAGATAGAATACCCATTACTCAATAACGAATGCATGTAGTTTGCAAACAGCTCTTAGTCATCATCATCCTAAAATTACAATTATTTCAAAAGCATATTGCATGCATGCATATGCAAAACTTTTAAAGATAATATTTTTCTAATTATATGTCTGAAAGCCATGGAATACGGAATAATAACATAAATGATAATTTAGAAAATTGTATTCATATGAAATTCATAACAAAAATAATTTAGTTTATAATGACAGAGGAAGAGTGTTAAAGAAAATCATAATTTTAAAAGCTTTATAAAAAATAACTATATTTTTAAAGTATTTGTCTATTTTTCATAAACCCTAACTAAATTTTAAAAAATTATATTAAACAAATGTACAATGCCACTATTATTATTATTATTAAAAATAAAGTCATTTACACATGACTCGGAATGAAAATAAATCCAGCTTTAGGCCCGGCCCAAGTTGTAATAAAAGAAAATTTGACAAAAGCGATGAGACATCTATTTCTGATGTTTCCATTTCTCTAAACTGTGATTTAGAATTGAAACAAGGTGAAAAGCTTTAATGTGTTTCACATATATATATTTCCATTATTCTATGGCTTCATCAGAAGTGTTTCAAAAATATGCATTAAAGTATTTAATTGCTATAAAGGACGTTAAATACTAATAAAAACATTAAAAGATCTTAATAATTTTACATGTTTCGATTGAATTTACTCAATCATCATCAGAAAAAAAGAAAATACAAATAAACACAAAGATGGAAAATGACAATGTTGTCAAAAATGTTGTCATTTTCCATCTTTGTGTTTATTTGTATTTTCTTTTTTTCTGATGATGATTGAGTAAATTCAATCGAAACATGTAAAATTATTAAGATCTTTTAATGTTTTTATTAGTATTTAACGTCCTTTATAGCAATTAAATACTTTAATGCATATTTTTGAAATGTTTTTAATGGACGTATATGAAAACTTCTATTTATAATTAATGTGTTCATCAGAAGTGTATTATTGTCATTTTCGTAATATAGTTACGAATATAAACTTACGCTCTGTTTTCCAGTTAATGGATTCTGCGTGAAGTTATGTTGGTAAATATTTTTGTGAGAATTCTTAGTACGTAATTAAAATTCTTTTGGCATGTAACAAAATGTTATCTACTTATGAAACACAAAGACTACTGATAAAACTTCGTTAACTAAATTCTAAGTAGGTTTGCAGTCGCATGTCTATAAAATGATTAATGGACATGATTATTCCGATTGTAAAATATTATATTTGTTACAGATATATTTTAAACAATTGAAATAAAAGATAGATTTGTAGCAAACCCGACCCATTAAAACGTATGCCGCGACCCACCAGTGGGTCACGACCCGTAGGTTGGGAAGGTTGATTTATATACATGCACCAAAATATACAAATAATTTAAAATTTTATATTGATAACTATGAATATATGTTTAACATGTTGATATAATGAATGCACTGTAAAATAAATAAGTTTAATAAAATCCTACATTTGAGTTAGTGGGCCTATATAAAAGAAAACAGTATCTGATTTTGTAAGTTAGTTTTATTTATATGTGTAATATATATAAAGAGCCTTTTTTAAAAAGATAAAACAACACAAATGAAGGAATGCAAATCAGCCAGCATTAGATATTTTTAATCATAAGAAATACCATTTTTGTCGAAAACTGGGAAACTGGTTTAATGCTTTACTTTCAATTTTTCGATAATGGGAAATTTGAAATTGAAAAAAAAAATGAAAGCAAACATGTTTAAAAAAGAATTTTATGTGATTGTACCTGAAAGCATTTACTGTTTTGTTTTTACGAAATGACATCATTAACATTAAATAAAGAAGTGGTCGGGAAACAATTAGTTTGAAATAGGAAGGAAAGCTTTTAGGATGCTATAATGGTATTTAATTTTTTTTTCTTTCTTAATTTATGGAAAATGCGTGCTCATTTTTTTAATTCATTTTTTCCTCCTCGGTATTTTATTAAAATAAGCAAAAAAATAACTATTTTACATAAAATGACATTAAGGCATTTACATTTTACATATAAGAATTTTAAAACGTTTTGCTTTTTTAAGAATCCCTATTTTATTTTTCGAAATGATATCAATAACATTAAGTAAATTAAAGTGCGGAAAAAAATTAGTATGAAATTAGAAGGAAAAGCTTTTATATTTTTATAGTGCTGTTTAACGATGTTATTTATTTATTTATTTGGTATAAAAACATAAATCTTATGTAATTTTCAACATTTTTTGTTCTTCCATTTATGAAAAATATGCACTCATTTTTTTCTTTGCATAATTTTATAAAAACATTAAAAGTAAAACCATTATACTCAAAATGGCATATTAAGGCCTTTATAAGGTAACACCCGCAATCAGAATGCGCTCTGCAAGTTGTTTAAATAGTTAAAAGTGTTCGTGTACAATAGACTCGCGATTTTACGATCCCCGATTTAGAGACCCCTTGCGATTTAGCGATTATTGGATGAGGTCCCGACCATTTTCCAATACCTACAGTGTTTCTTCTCACTCGTTTTAACAACCCACAAATAATCCGAATCTTGATTTAGCAACCTTTTTACATGATCCAGAAATTAAAAATCTAGAAACAGTAAAGATATTCATTTGAAAAATAACACTAGTAAGTCTTGATTACGTCCACTAATAACTATATCGTAATACTAATAATATATATTCTACATAAAAATATAAGATTTTATATTATAAAAAACATTTTGCTTCTAAGGCGTTGTAAATTTACAACGTCAATATAGTATATACAATATACAATATAGTAAAGATATTTTTTCTTTCCAACAAATTTTACATGCGTTTTACAGTGTATGGATCAAGATGTATAAAAAAATATTCCGAAGAAACTAGTCAATGGTATTCTAATCAATTTAGAAGTTAAAAAAAATTCATAAAACGAATTCTTGGTGACTATTCATACAGCAAATGATTCTCGGCAGGTGGTTTCTCAGGACACAGTTTTGCTTCCATTCCGCTGGATATTTAAAGAACCAAGCTTGGAAACTTGAACCAGCTTCCCACGGGTTAAAAAAAACAGAAGATTCCAACCATCAATCTATCGAAACTGAAGATTCCAGTCATCAAATATGCAAACATTATGAAATCATGCTGTTTGGCCGCAAAATCTTACATTAGAAGATCATGTTGACATTAACAACAAGTTTAAAACTGAAAAATATTTTCAAAAGATGGTTTAATCTGTAGCTTTCTGAATCCTGATTGGACATCCAAATAATTCTTTCGAGAGAAAATTGACGATGTTCCATATGTACCTCCTGCATTAAAAAAAATTACAGAGGATGTTATCAAGTTGTAAAGAACATTTACATCAAGTTGTACGGAAGTAAAGGAAACGCTAACGACTATTTTAAGAAGTTTCCAACTATCATTTAAAGCAAAAAAGTATAACATGAACAATAAAAAAAAATTAATTAACTAATCTAAGGCATTTTTTTATTTTGTAAAATATTTAAATTATTGTAAAATTATTTCATATTTTTAACCACTTTTTAAACCTAAAAATTTAAACTAAATACTATAAATATATTTTTTAACACGTTCGCTGCCGCTTACGTGAAGACGTGATAATGGTTAATGCCGCGCTGTAGAAGTGGGTTTTTCCCAGAAGCAGATTTACTTTTTATAACAAAGAATCAGTGAAAGATTTTCCCGCGCCAGCGCATAACTGGCTATTGGAAATCACCCCCCCTCGCCCCACATAACACGCTGGCGCGTGAGTGACCCCTTAACATTGGCGCCATAGCGGCAGCAAATGTGTTAATTGTATAAGTCAGTAGTGAATTAGAATGCAAGGTACTTTTGAAGTGCATTAAAATCAACCAAAATTAGCAACATTTGATTTAACGACCACTGGATTTAACACCCTATTTGCGAGTCCCGCAAATAGGATGTTAAATCGCAAGTCTACTTTAGAAGCAGACTTTTGAGATACCAATAAAATAGTGGTACTTCATACGCAGGCCGCAGTCAGCATAAGATCAGCAAGAAGTGTAAATTGTTGAAAGAGCTTATGTATATGCACGGAATTTACCATTGTTATTGAGATATCGTTGAAGTAGTGGCGAACATCCAATAACTGAGGCAACTTTAATTTTCGTTAAATGTTAGATTAGGTGTCATCCATAAATGATGTCACGCTTCAATGGGGGAGAGGGCGATTCATGAAATTGTGACAGTTTGTGACAAGCGGGTGGGAAGGATCAAGAAGAAATGTGACATCACACATTTTGGTTAAAATAAAAGCATTAAAATTTTCCAGATAAATTTATGAAGTATGAAGTTATATTAAAATTAAAATATTTTGTGTTCATAAAGATAAGATTTAAAGCCAAATATGTTAATTTCTATTTCAAAGTCCAAAATACTACTGTTTTCAATAGAATATTTTATTGCTATTCTATATTAATTTTATTTTGTTGCAAAGCTTATATACACATACTTAATAACACATACTTAAACTTTAAAAATGAAATTTGAAATAGGGTCTAAAACCTAGTGCTTTGTTTCTGATCTGCAAGTATATGTTTACAAAATATGGTGTGACATGTAGCAAGAGGAGGAGGGGAGTCAAAATATAGCAAAAATGCGTGACATCATTCATGGACGACCCCTTAGATTACATAATAGTATTTTAATATGTACGTCATTTTATAAAGAACTGCTAATACTGCTTTTCATCATTTCATTTAGCAAAAATTCTATTATTTTTTTTATTTATATTTTTAATACAACTTGTACTTTTTAGGTGCGTTCGTAATTATGTAAATACGTAGCGCCTATAGTGGTCATTCAGTCCGTCCGCCTGTCTGTCCGTCTGCCTGTCCGTCTGTCTGTCCGTCTATCCGCATATAACAACGCAAAAACTACCCAACCGAATCGTTTGAAATTTAAAATACATAATTATTACATAATTTTGTCGAGTCATTTCAAATTTTATGAAAATCGGATGCATAGATCAATTACAAAGGCAATCAAAAGTATTCCATTACATTACGGTCAATGGGGAAAAAAGTTTCAAATGCATTTTAATCGTTTGAAATTTAAAATACATAATTATTACATAATTTTGTCGAGTTATTTCAAATTTTATGAAAATCGGATACATAAATCAATTACAGGGACAATCAAAAGTATTCCGTTACATTACGGTCAATTGGGGAAAATGTTTCAAATGCATTTTAATGGTGTTACACTCAGTCGAACTTAATAAAATTTATATGCAACTATAAAGTACATATTATAATATAATTTTACATAATTTGTGGTGCAAAGAACATTTGTTATTGATTTACAAGGCCACACAAAAGTATTCCATTACATAATGGTATAGGGAGAACATTGTTTGGTGACCGTTTTATTTGTAATTTACTATCTACAGTTTTATGAGATCGATATATGAGAGTAATATTTTTAAAACTTCGTTATCGTACGAACGCACCTCATTTGCTAGGCTTCACGTGCACTTTCCAACTTGTTTTAATAGGTCAGGATAAAAATAGATTTCATATTTATATTGAAATGTTAATTTTACTCGTAAATTTGCCAACGACCTCTATTTCTCAACAATTTTTAACAGCTATTACTCGGAAAGTTTCATTCAGAAGATTCGGAATTGTTTTGTCTTACTTTTTAGTGTAATAGGATATTTTTACAAAATATAACTTATAGGAGCAGGGACCGTATAAAAATTTAAATTTCGGACTTTTTTAAGAAATATTTTTATTTACCAAAATCAATTTTAAAATATTTCTTTACCTCATTTAATTCATTTCTGTATTTGTAAATATAGGTTTATGCCTAAAGGTTTTCAAATTAGCCATTGGATACTGTTGAAAGGGGAAACCCTGTATAGTAAATATTAACGCTCCTTATCTGCAAATTAATACTTTAAAAGTGTGAACAATATTTATAGTGTTTCTTTATGCACAAAGTGTCTATCAAAGAAAATAATATCATTTTGGATAGTTCATGTCATATTTTAAAAAGTGTTTTCATTTAATGGCTTTATTTAATGGTTGAAAGGTTTTTATATGCTTTCTATGCCTCTATGGCTGATTGCCTGAAATTATTGCGACAATTTTCAATTTGGAAAATTACATAAAAAGCCTGTTTACTGCTGCTAAATGTGATTACAAACTCATCAAAAGTCAAACTTTAGGAATTCTAGTCTATAAAATGTCTTTAAATCCCATGAAATGAGAAATAGCAATCATTTTCTTCAATTTGACCTATATAGATCTTAAAATAATTTCTAATGAATTAAGAATCATTATAGATAATCTTACCACTAAATTTATTGTAAACCAGAGCTATAATTTAAGTTTCATTTCTATAATATAATTAAACTTCAAATAAAGACTGTCCCATATAAAAACTTTGTTTACAGCTGTTTAATGCAATCTTATGCTCATCGTTCTCATTTCAAAAATTCCTTATAAAAATAAACAAATTGCTATATCGGACTACGATTTGCTCCACAATGCTTGTATACAAACGGATTTTTTGTAGCAAGAGAAAAAAATGCTTAAAGATATCAATACATAAGTGCCAATTTTAAATGTAGAAAACTTTGTCTAAGACAAAATCAATCAGGCCGAGAAATTTTTCCGTCTTTGTCAGTGTTTACTGTATTGAAAGTAGTTTTGAAGAGTGTAAAATATGACAGTATCAGACACAATTCCGTGTTACGCAAAGTCCGCCTTAAACAAACATTGCGATATTACAGGATTCTCGTACCAGAATGCGGTTTATCATGATGCTTCTCAAATATTCGGGATTTTTGTGGATATTAACAAATAGTTTCAAATTTAAAAGTCCATTCACATTTTAAAACATCATTTTAAAAAAAGGAAAATCTTGTGTCAAACTGTGGTTTTTATTTTAATACTTTTCAAAAGCTATAACTTTCTTGAAAAAACAAAATAGTTTAAAGAAACTTATATATATATATACATATATATATATATATATATATATATATATAATTTCAAATTTATCAATTTAGCAAGAACCAGCACACCCCCCTCACAAAACAAAAATCCCTTAAAATTGAAAATTCAACAATCAAAATACAAAAACAATAGGCTGCCAGCCTCATCAGCGATGGGTTTTATTAGACAAAAGCAGCCGGACACTCGAGTTTACAAAAACAAAATATATTTAAGTGGCAGTGGGTTTCGGCCAGAGCGGTGAATAGCAAAAAATCAGATGTTAAACACCCGATGGCTATAATTCACGCGCCCCCCCACCGGACCCTACGCCACAATAATAAACGAATGTCTCACCTGGAACATTGTAAACGATGTCAAAATATGTTCTCTGAATAAAAACCACATCGCCAACTTAGCTGCAATGCCACAACTCAAAACAACTTAAACAGAACAAAGTAGAAACCGTATTCCAAACCAATCCAGAAACAATCCAGGTCTGTTGCCACCCAATGCAGCTCATCATCATAAAACCGTCCTTAAGCAGGCTTTAGGTAATACAAGTCATTTAGCTGTCACTGAGTAGCAAACGATCAAAAATGTAGAGAATCTGCAAAATCAGAGTACTTTTTTATGAACTTGAGAGGAATATTGTTTTTATAGTGAAGTTTACTTTTAAATTGAAAAAGCTCACTTTGAAATAGATATTTTTCTGAACATATTCTATAAAATCGGAAAATTTGGCTGATTATAATGTTAATGTAGATTCGTTTTGAAATATTGGAGGACCAGTGTACGAGCTGATTAACTGTAAAAAAAAAAAAAAAAAAAAAAAAAAAGCTTTTACGCTTATCATAAATAGAAATTTGTATTTTGTTATCTATTAAAATTTTTATTTTTAAATCTAGATAATCAGCCTCCGAACTATTTTCATTAGTTTTTTTTAACGTTAAGGAGTCAGGATAAATTTCTTGAGAAATTACATTAAAATCAGAATTAATATTCAAAACGATCAAATCATCAATGTATCGGTAAGCGAAAAATTTTAGATCAGCTTTATTTATACTATATTGAAATTCATAAAAAAATAAGAATAAGTTAGCTGCAGTGGATGAGTAACTAGTACCCATACCAATCCCATTTATCTGTAGGTATATATATATATATACATATATTACACAAAATATCCGAGCCTTTAACACGCCATATGGTATAAATGGTATAAACCGTATTTCAATATTATCGATTTTTTAATTTTATGCAGATTTTTGAAATGCGAAAGGACTTATAAAGCACTTTAATTATAACTCTTATTCGACTGTTACTAATAAAATTCAAGCATCTTTTTCTTTCTAATAATCCTTCTTTGCATTTTTTTTTTTTTTTTTTTTTTTTTTTTTTTTTTTTTTTTTTTTGTATGGAAATTTATTTTATTGGATTTTTTCCTATGTGTACAATTGAAAAAAACATTTCAATACATCACTGCAAACAAAGAAGTGAAAAGTCCTTCCGGCAATGCCGGGAAGAAGAGGTAGCTTTCATATACTTATTTATATATTATTTATTTTAAATTAAGTTATATTATTCAAACATACGAAGCTCAAATTAGTGAAACCCGATTTTATAAGATTGAATGCTAGTTTTTGTCAATACTGATTATTAATAGGAATTTTTAGAAATTAGTCTGCTTTTATTGGCAACCTGCTTTTATTTTCAGCGATTTAGAGAGTCACCAAATTCCACGATATCATGAAGTGTATGTCATTTTAAAGCAACATGATGGATAAAACAAACCAATGAGCTTGGTCGAAATCTTAATTCATGTGAACATGCACTCTGATATCGAAATCGATTAATATATACGAGTGCTGTCGTGGGCAAATTGATTTTTTAAAAAATGTCACCCACATTAGAAATTCAAAGTGCTATATCTCAGGCGATTTTTAAGATAAAGACAAAGCAAAAAATACTCCGGAATTCATTATTAAGATAAATACATTCCAAAGAATCTTTTTTTTCAATTTCTAATTTTTTATTTGTACATCATTATACATTTAAAAGGTTTTTGACAAAATTAAATAGCCACCATTTTGAAACATGGAGTTGAAACATGAAGTTGGCTAGTGAACTCGGTAAAGACATTGATATGTACTGTGAACACACGGAGTTATATCCAAATAAGTTTATATGTATGCGTATTATCGCGTGACAAGTTTCAAACCGTTTCAAAATGTCAATAACACTGGAAATTGAAAGTGTTATAACTCAGTCATTTTTCAAGGTATAGATGAAACAAAAAATGTCCTGGAATCTTTGTATCAAGGTCAAATACACAAAAGAAAAATCTTTTTCAATTTCTCACCTTTTTATATCTAATTTTAATTATAATATTTATTTTTTTCAAATTTAATTTTAAATTTTAAATTAAAAAAAAATTTAAATGGCCGCCATTTTGAAACAAGATGGCGGATGATGCGGGCTAACAAACACGGTCGAGATATTTGTATGTACTATGTACATACCAATTTTCATTCAAATCGGTTCATAAATACGTTAGTTACAGCATGACAAAAATCAGATCGTTTCAAAATGTCAGCCATAAGAAAAATTCAAAGTGCTATAACTCAATCATTTTTTAAGATATAGACAAAATAAAAAGTGTTCTGGAATTATTGTTTTAAGTTCTAACACGTAAAAGAAAAATATTTTTCAACTTTTAATTTCTTCGCATTTAATTTTATATTTTAATTTTTTTTATTTTTTTAAATGGCCGCCATTTTGAAACAAGATGGCGGATGATGCTGGCTACCGAACTTAGTTGAGACATTTTTATGTACTATGTACATACCAAGATTCATTCAAATCGGTTCATAAATACGTTAGTTACAGCATGACAAATATCAGATTGTTTCAAAATGTTAGCCATAAGAAAAATTCAAAGTGCTATAACTCAATCATTTTTTAAGATATAAACAAAATAAAAAGTGTTCTGGTATCGTTGTTTTAAGTTCTAACACATAAAAGAAAAATATTTTTGAACTTTTAAACTCTTCGCATTTAATTTAAAATTTTTAAAAACATTTAAATGGCCGCCATTTTGAAACAAGATGGCGGATGATGCTGTCTAACGAACTCGTTAGACAGCATCATGTATATAGCACGTATGTATATATATATATATATATATATATACATACATGTATATATATTTATATATATATATATGTCAACATTTGAACGGAAGGTGGTTTTGGGGTCTAGGGGTCATGGTCGGTGAAAATATACCAAAATTTTCTGGAAGTGTTTTCCCCCGAACGGCTGCAATAGGTAGCTTTTTACTTTTTGTAATAAAAGCTACCTAAAAGACGATTTCGCATTGAAAACGCATACCGAGAAATTTTTAAATTACTTAAAACTCATTCCTTTACTTTTTCATTTTACATGAACTTTCATTTAATACTTTAATCCACCTTTCACAACCCATAACATTCAGATTTACCTTAAATACAGTTTCTAACGAGGCAGAATTCTTGTAAGACTCTGCATGCCCGAACTACATCTTAATATAAAAGTTTACAAAATTCGCTTTCAAATATGAAAAATATTTGCTTAATTTTAAAAATAAGGTCATCAAGAAAGTAATTTTCCTTTAGAAATAACAGTCGTAGAATGAGCGCGTAAGTTTCTTTTCTTTTGAAAATCATTTTAGAAAAGTTCTATTTAATTGATAATACAAATTGCAAATAAATTCTCCGTTATTTCACAACGGTTTTCAAATAGCGAAGGTGTGATTTTTCAAATCAATTTAATATAAATTTACACATTTCCGCATGCAAAAGTATGCAAGCAGTAAGAATACAACAAAATGTTTTATACGTTTTCAGACTATTCACACAAGACAAATTTTCTTTAAATAATACACTTTAGATTAGCACGATGTCTCAAAGATATATTTTCAAACTTTAAGATAAAGTAGAGTACACTACAATAAACAATTTTATATAGGAAACTAGTGTAGGAATCCATTTATTCATTCAAAAATACAGGTAATCTTGATTCTATCCAAACCCAGATTTTGTTCATAGGTTTTACACGTGGCTAACGAAAAAGACAGGCTACCGCGATTCATAGTATCTTTTTTTTTACGGACCGCTGGAATCACACGATGCTCGAATACACTAATGCAGGCACACAAAATGAGCATTACGTCATTCTAGCGGTCTGTAAAAAAAGACACCTGGAATTAATCTCGGTAGCCTGTCTTTTTCGTTAGCCTCAGTTTTATAATAATGACGTATTTAAACACATTGTCATGGCACATTAGTGAAATGCAATTAAAATGGGAAAAAGTTATAAGTTTAATGACTCTGTATCTGTATGTAATGTAAAAGACATTCTGAAATAGGCCGCATCTAGTTTATCGCTGTTTATCCACGTAGAGTTAAAAATAATTGGTTTAGTGACTCTGTGTGTAGTGTAAAATACATTCTGAAACAGAACGTAAGTTTACTGTTATTTAGCCACGTACAGTAGGTGGGAAAAAAAGTAAACACCCCTACCAAATCTACAACAAATTATTTTACAGTAAAATTATTGGTACTAAACGAATAGAAATTAAATCTACTTTTAAATTATGTATATAAAGTTTGCTTAGGTAACTATTTACATATTAAAACTAATCCTATTTTTTTTTTCAATAGGAAGACCCTTTTTGATACCATTAATGAATTCTACACCTTTCATTTATCCTATAAAACAAGATTTCATGTAATTCGTACGGTAAGTTTCCGAGAAATTAATTATTTTAAAACGAGCATGTCTTAGGGGCTATATCCGAATTGAAGTTTGGTACTTGGGTGTTAACCGAGGGTGCCTCCTTGATCAAAGCATATTAAGTGCCACTGGAGCAGTCATTGAAAAGTGCTAGATCACAGGAAGACGTATCGAAATACCCAGTCAGTTCTTCCTAGACGGCTCCTTAAACCACCATTTTGCCGTCGTTTTAAGCATAATTTTAAAACTATTTCGAAGAAAAAATTGAAATTTTGGATTTCCATAAAACAGGACTTAATAAATTTAAATCTATCAAAACAATTGTGGATTACAATTCATATTTTATTAGAAGCACTAAATTTTGGGTGTTTATAATTCAAAAACTTACATTTCAAATTATTTCAAATTTGGTGTCTGAGCATAATTTGAACTGAAGATGTGAAATATCTTGTTAAAATTGGATATTGCCCTTGAAAAAAAAAAAGAAGTTTGAATTCGTTTTAATATGTAGATGCCCCTTTAGGCAAATTTTATATACACTCCTGGACAAAATTATAAACTCAGATTTTTTTTTATTTGTTTAAATCGGAATATAAATAAACTTAGCTTTTAATTAATAAAATAAATCTGAATATTTATAATAAGACATCTAAATTTAATACAACTCATAAATAAAATGGAGCAAATAATTTAAATAAGAAAATACACTACTTGAAAAAATAACATTGTGTGAAACCTGGACAAAATTATAAACTCAAAATTATGAATTTCTATATTCTGGCATATTTGATATAAATAAATACATTTTGTGTTAAGAAACTAATAAACGGAGTCATTGTGTGTCAATACATTTCAATATATCAATACATATTTTATTTTTTCTCGTAAAATAACATTATTTGAGATCTGGACAAAATTATAAACTCAAAGTTATGAATTTCCACACTCTGGCATTTTTGATGTAAATAAATGCATCTTGTGATAATAAACTAACAAATGGAGTTATTACGGATGAATATATTTCAATACATTAATCCTTTTTTATATTTTTTTTTCAAAAAAAGATGACTAATATAAATATAGTACATGTGTAAACTGAAAAAATACAATTATAGAGTTTAAGAGGTGGGCGTACTTTTGAATCCTGGTGCAAAGTATTAATGCATACATTCAACAATTTGTTGAACCGCCATTTTTCTGAATGACTTCGAATATGTGATTCGGTATAGATTGAATAACTTTTTCTAACTGCTCCATAGACAAATGTTTCCAGGCTGAAAGTATAGCCATCTTTAACTCATTTTTGTTTTGATATTGACGTCCATCGCGATAGACTATTCGAATCATTGTTTCCCAATAATTTTAAATGGGGTTTAGATCTTGGTTGCGGACTAGCCAATTCAACACAATTACATGCCAGCGCTGCAGCCACTCTTTTATACACTTTGCAGAGTATATATCCGCATTATCTTCAGAAATACCCAATTTACTCCAACGATCAATGGTCCATAAGGTAAAAGATCATCTTCCAGCCCTAACTGGTAGTCTTCTACTTTTTGTTTTCCATTAAGAAAAGCCATAGCAGTTTTACCATTCTGAGAAAAATCAGTCCACACCATCACAGATCTTCCACCAAAATTTCGACTAAAGATATGCTGTTCTTCATGTTTGATATCATGCCAGTAGTATCTTATGCTATCTGGGCCCTCTAAATAGAACTTATTTTCATCTAACCAGATGAATGTGCTCCACTCTGTTTCCCCTGACATGTGCTGTTGTGCAAAGTGAAGTCTGATTTTCATGTGATGGCGCTCAAGTTTTGTCTTAGCTTTTATTTTCTTTCATTTCATATTCATATTCGGCACTCGTTGAAGAATTCGTCTGACAGGTCGCGAACTTATATTTAGTTTTAAAGTGCTTACAATTAGGCTAGAAGAAGCTCCACTACTAGATGCTGTTCGTAAGACAGACCTTCGATTTCTTTCTATTATCTTTGGACGTCCACCACTCCGTTTTTTAATTCCATCCACTGACGGATTCTTTAAAGCGTTTTTTATTGTTCCTTGTGAACATTTAATTAGCAAAGCAATTTGGCGCTGCGTTTTTCCAGAAGCTGTAAATACCAAAATTATACCAACTTTTACCTTTGTGAGAACCTTTCTTCGAGCCATTAGAAAAGTTGTTGATTTTCACTTTTCTAAAAAAAACGTTTAATGACACACGACAAACAAGATGCATTAAGGGAAAACAAAATTATTCTAAAAGTAGATCAAAATCAGACAATAAATGATTTTTAATAAAATCATGAAGAGATTTGAAAGTATGAATAGGTATCTTTTGCATAAATAGCACACTGTAAAACATTTGTGTAACGTTACCACTACAAAATGGGGAGCAGCTTTGCTGCTTCTAATTTTATGGAGTGATTTTTTCACCTATATAATAGTGTAATGTAAATATATATTGCTGGTGTAACATTACAATGTTACACCGATTATGTCGGTTAAAATACTCTTTAAAATTGGAGGAATCGAGGTTACTCCATAAAATTGGAGGCAGCAAACCTGCCACCCATTTTATGGTGTAACGTTCTCGAATGTTTTACAGTGGAATGTGAAAAATAATTTCACTGAATTGGTTTCTTATCACAAAACACATTTATTATTTAAATAAAAAATACCAGAGTATAGACTTACATAACTTTGAATTAATAATTTTGCCCAGATTTCAAATAACATTATTTAATGAGAAAAATTAAAACATGTATTGATGTATTGAAATATATTGATCCATAATTAATCCATTTATTAGTTTTTTATCATAAAATGCGTTTATTTATATCAAATGTGCCAGAAAATAAAAATTCATAACTTTAAGTTTATATATTTGTGCAGGTCTTGCATAATGTTATTTTTTTTCAGTTATGTATTTTCTTATTTAAATCGCTTACTCTATATTATTAATAAGTTATATTAAATTTAGATGTCATATTATAAATATTCATAATTATTTTATTAATGTAAAGCTAAGCTTATTTATATTATGATGTAAACAAATAAAAAAGTTTCTGAGTTTTGTTAAAGAGTATAAATCATTTAAAAGTAGACTTTATTTCCAATCGTTCGATGCCAGTAATTTACTTCTGCAATGATATTTTGAGGAGTTAGTAGAAATTTTTACTCTATTTTCTACGAGTGTACATTACAGAACATATTAATTTGACTTTGTCGCGGGAAGATGACCAAGATCTCAGCTGCGAACTCCGTAACGACACCAACCAAATTCGGAAAACTGCTTAACCCCTTCGCGACGGGAACCTTTTACGAAATTTTTAACGTTTTGTCACCGGCTTATGGAATCAGAAATTAGTGCCTTACTAAATAGAGAAAATGCTCCGAATAAATGAGGCAAATTGTATAGTATAATTTTACTCGTTGGGATAAACAAGGATTTTTAAGCCTTTTTGCGGCACGTATACGTGTTGCTCGTCCCGAAGGGGTTAAGCAATGTTCGCGGTGGATGCTGATATCGATGAATCGTCTGGTCTCGAGTCTACGTTTCGAGAGCACATTTGCCCGGCAATTTCATCTCTGTGGTAGAATCGTTTGATCTCCATTACCCACTCAGGGGTGAGGGATGCATCAACAAATGGATGAGAAGCAGGTAGCTACCGTGGTGCAATATGAGTGAAAGGAGAATAGACAGCGTCACTCGTCCGGTCCGAACAAACCTTTCCGCTGTTATTGATACGTATCCCTGGCAAAACCGACCTTATCTTCTAAATTTTTGGCACGCAATATTCCGTTCACCAAGCTCCAAGTTTCTCTGATATATGCGATATTTAAGATAATATAATTCTATAGATTTAATGAATTTTCAATACATAATGATTAATACTCTCAAAAATTACATTCGTTATTTGTAATTAAGTTACATATATATACATATATATAGATAGATAGATAGATAGATATACATATAGATATATAATGTTGAAAGAAACGTTTTCTTAGTATTTAAAACAAAATGTAGGAAAACAACATTACAATGTCACCTTTTTCCAGACCGTCCAGAGGGCTAGTCAGTCGAAGGTGCGTATAATGCGGGAACTAATTTTCCCCTTTTTTCATTCTATCTTTACACTTAATTTACTAATATTTTATGTTTTGTGTTGATTTGTCAACTGGTTCGGATCGCGGATATAGGTGCTCTTTATTCCTGGTTGGCCGCATAGGAATTTCTTGTTGGGGGCTCCTATTTTCCAAAATGGGTTCGCATCTGTGGGCTCTCACACACGAATAGTGGACGATGGTGTGATGGCCTATGTAAGGGATCAGACCTACTAAGACCCCTCTTACTGTACTGACTTGAATCCTACGGCAGCGTCGGGAACCAATTTAAAGAATCTCGTGATGTGCAATATTGGATGCGCGCATTTCTACGGAGGAGAATCGGAAAATAAGTTTCACCTGGCGACTGTGGACAGATGTGTGCGTGAAAGACAAAACGTATAATAAAACATTAAAGATAAGACGTAACTTTACTTTTCTACATAAACGCCAAGGGAGTAGTGACATATTTTCATATCCCTTTATAAACTTCAAAAAGACCTCCAGGAAAAAATCAGGGCTTTGCATACAAAAGAAGCGTTAAACCACTTGTGTGATTTCGATTGCAGCTTTCAAAGCTGCAGTCAAGCATTGCTTTAGTCTACAGTAATCTTGTACGCTTGTCCAGGTGTCGGTCTGTCCAACTCTTGTTGATGCTTGTCTGCGGAAGTCTATGGGCCGCATGTGATGTCGAAACAAAAGGTGTGGAGATAGTGCCTCCAATTTAGTGAGAGGCATCATCAAGTGTTAAACAGACCGAGACCTAGGCGGGCGTGCACTAACATTACTGATGGAAACAGTGCTTGACTACTAAACAATGCCGAAATCACACAAGCGGCCCAACGCTTCTTTCGTATGCAAAGCCCTGATTTTTTCCTGAAGGTCTTTTTGAAACTTATAAAGGGGTATGACAGAAGTCTCAACTCACTTGGCACTTATGTAGAAAAGTAAACTTACTTTTTATCTTTAATGCTTCATTATAGGTTTTGTCTTTCATACACACCTCTGACTACAGTCGCCAGGGGAAACTTATTTTCGGACTTTCCCTCGAAAAATACGTCTTACAACTATTTGGACGCGCAGAAGAACCATTTCTATCCTATTTTGTAATATAGTTACATTTTCCGCAAAAGAAAAGAAGTCTGCATGAATTTTGTTAAAATATCTCCGTTATTTTTGTTATTATTGAGAAAAGTCTGATTCGGATTAAAGTGAAACATTGTGTAATTTTGACTTAATAAATATATTGAAACATTGTGCAATTTCGTCTTAATATATATATTGCGACCTTTATTTAGAATACAAAATTTGTTTGTTGTAATGCACCTTATCTTCTGTCAAAATTGGAACTCACTTTTGGAGACATCCTGTATTTTTAAACGCTAAAAAAATACACAATTTTTTTAATCAATGTGGAATGCGAAAACATTTTAATGAAATCATGATATAACATTTTTATATACTTACAAATCAACAAAGGAAATGCTTTATCCAATTTAAAGCAAAATCATAAATAATCTGCAATTTGCTACTAATCCCATCTCGTTACTTTAATTCGAAATATTGTGCGAAATACTTAAGAAAATCACCTCAGATTAAAAGTGGCGATAGCTATTTCCGATTTTAACAGCTGTCACTCAAAATGAAAGTTTTGTGTTTATTAAAATTAGTTACTTTATCATCTATAAAATCTACACTTAATTTATGTTGTTACATAATCACACATTGTGAAATGAAAGCTAGTAAATGTTACATTATATAACTTGAAAATCATACTGTGGGAAATACTTAGCTTCTTCAATCTGTTTAAGTAAAGTCTATATTTATTGAGTGCAAATTTCCGCAAACACTAAGACATAAAATGTTCATAAATTGTACTAAAAAAATCGCGAAAAAAATTTCATTGAATTTACTGTTTAAAAATATATAATTTTATTAATTTTATGTACGTTAATATCAATAAAAAATGTTTAAAATCAAGTCTACTTTTTATTTTAATGTTTATAAAAGCTAAAATTTAAAAAAGGGTAGGTAAAAGCTATTAGAAGATTTTATGAATAAGTAACATTTCATCTTTTATATCTTCTCAGTTCAGACTCTAGACAATTTTGGAATATTAACATGCATATATACACGGTTTAGCATAATGTTAATTTGAAAATTTACCCTTGTTTATAGTGATTTAATGACCATATCTAGGGCATTTAAATTGGACTTAGGTGTTAACATAATCTGAGTTAAGATTTCAACAGGACTCGGGAATTTAATTTACAGGAGAAAACAATAAGCAAATTTAAATACACATTTCGGTTACAATTTCTGTAGATGTCTTACTTCACATACTTAAACAGCATTTCTGCTTTTAGACTACACTGAGAAACATTTGTGGAAACGTTACTCCGTAAAATTGGTGGCAGCATTGCTGCCTCCAATTTTATGGAGTATTTTAACCGTTAAAACCGGTGTAACATTGTCATGTTACACCAGTAATATATGTTTAAATTATACCATTACATGTGTGAAAACAATTACTCCATGAAATTGGAGGCAGCATTTGCCACCATTTTTACACTAATTGTATGGAGTAACGTTTCCACAAATGTTTTACAGTGTATGAAACATTAAGGATGGAATAAACGAGCGTTGATTTTATAAATAACGGCAACTAAATTTTCGAAGATTAAATAATAGATTTTTTTCTTTTAAAAATCAGTGGTATGAAATGAAACATAAAAGTTGGCAACTATCCTGGAGAGAATTTTGGTAAAGTTAATAATTGAGTTATTGATCTCAAATATCAAACGAAGGACACATAACATATAAACTATTTATCCGATGATCCATTAAATTTGTCTTTCACAACCATAACAGACTAAGTCCATTTCGAAAACTTGTCGGATGTGGCAATCCTAAAAATTTCTTCCATCTCATGCAACTTAATACTTTCAGAAAAACGACACATAGCAGCGTCAACGGATAAGATATTTACGCCAAAATCTAATCTGCAACAAACTTATTTCAAGTTCCAACTTAATCTGAAATTTCATGAAAATCCGTGCATTTGTACTTGAGACAGAATCGTCGCAAAAATCGTAAAAAAACTGGATAACAGCGTCACCTGTTGAGCGATTTACTCCAAAAACTAAATAATGTTAATTTATATAAGGGACTAACTGAATCTGAAGTTTTATGAAATTTCACGCATTATTTCCTGAGATAGAGCTATTGCAATAATAAAAAATAATGACGCATAGCAGCGCCACCTATTGAGTGATTTACAGCAAAACAAATCAAAACATATTATATCAAGAACTAATGGAATCTGCAGTTTTATGAAAATCCGTTCATTAGTTCTTGAGATATAGCTATTGTGGAAATCGTGAAAAAGAGCAGCATAACAGTTTCACCTGTTGGGTGATATACGCCAAAAACTAATCAGATCCAGTTTATAAACTAAATCTAAAGTTTTGTGAAAATCCAAGCATTAGTTCTTGAGATAGGGCGCCATTTAGGTCACATACAGATAGATAGACAGACTCACAAATTGTGGGAGTAGATAAAACAGATTTTATGCATCTTCTAAATGGACTCTCTTTTTTTTTTCTTCTATCTTTACAAGAAAACAGTATTGAATTCGTGAAAATTTTCGAAGATTTTACACGTTTTAAGGATTAAAGATTCCAAAAAAATGTTTTTATAAAATGTCTGTCTGTGAGTCTGTGAGCCTGTGACTCTGTGTGTCTGTATGTGACATAAATTTTGTTGCCTCTGTACCTCAAGAACTAATGCACTAAATTTGACAAAAAGTTATATTCAGACAGTCCCTGATATAAATTGATGCTGATTAGCTTTTCGTGTAAACCGCACAACAGTTTGAGCTGCTATGCTACATTATATACGATTTACGTAACATCTGTATCTCAAGAAGTAATGCGCGGTTTTTCATCAAACTTCATATTCGATTAATCCTTGATATGAACTGGTTCTGTTTAAGTTTTGGTGTCAATAGACCAACAGCTAGAGCTGCTATGCCAAAATTTCCCAATTCCCGCATTATGCAAGAATTTTTACCAAACTCCATATTCATGTATTACATTGATAAATATAATTGCGAATTATATTTTGGTGTAAATCATCCATCAAGTGGAGCTTTTATGTGCATTTTTATCGATATCCCCAATAGTCCTATTTCAAGAACTACACTGATTTCCAAAAATTAAGGAAAAATCACAAAAATAGCGATAATTCAAAATATTACATGTAAATTTTAATGAAACTCAGCCACAATATACAATGCATATTAAGGTATAAAATAACATGAAAAGAAATTACCAGACAATTATGGTGTTTCAAAAAATAGCATAATTATAAAATTAACAAAATCAGTTTGCCAGTTTGGTATAAGAAAGGTACCTTTAATATACCGTATGATCACCCCTAGTAGCAATACAGCACATACAGCGATGTGTCATATTGTCAATTATGCGGTCGATGAGTTCGCTGGAAAATAAGAGCCATTGCTCTTCCAAAGCAGTTGTAAGCGTTGCAAGGGTCAGAGGAGGGGATTGAGAGTAGCGACACGTCTCCCTAAAGCATCCCAAACATGCTCGATGGGATTTAAGTCCGGTGATCGAGCTGGCCATTCTATTCGCTGAATTGTCTGGTGCTGAAGATAATCTTCCACGGTGTGAGCCCTATGCGATCTAGCGTTGTCGTCCTGTAACAGGAAATCATTACCTATTGCACCGGCATAAAGTCACACATAAGCATCAAGGATGTCATCTCTATAGACGTGAGCATTCACGGTTCCATGTGGAAAGACATGGAAGTCTGTGCGTCCACCCAAAGAGATACCACCCCAAACGCAGACACTGCCGCCTCCGTATGAATCTCTTTCACGAATGTTTGATGGATGATAGCGTGTTCCCTGTTCTCTCCAAATCAAACAACGCCTACTATCACTTTAGAAGCTTTGGAGGCTAAACCGGGACTCATCCGTGAAGAGAACGCGCCTCCATTGATCAACCATCCAGTGGACATGTTGACGTGCCCACATCAAACGTTCCCTCCTGTGACGTGAGATGAGCGACACACAAATTGCTGATCGCCTCGTGTAAAGGACATCTTCGTGAAGCCTTCTACGTGCAGTAGACATTTACACCAACCTTCCAGTGGCTGCAGCAAGGCAGGATCTAAGGTGAGATGGGGTTGCGGTTCTTTTTCTTCGTACACATAATCGCAAATATCGGTCATCGGTGATTGTCGAAACCCTTGGCCGTCCTTGATTGAACCTTTTTGAACCCAAACCAGTAGTTTGAAATTGTTGCCAAAGCCTATGAACAACCGAAGGACTCACATTTAGCCATCTAGCCACCTCTGTCTGACTTTGCTCTGCCTCCAATCTGCCCATAGCACTAAACCGCAGTTCTGCGGGCAAATGATGCCTCGAGGTCATTGTAATGAATTGGCTATCTTAGATTTATAATATCACTATCACAGCGACAACTGCAGCCTTACTCTCTAACGTGCATTTTTATGTGCCTCACGGATGACACAATGCGATTGCAGCACCACTAATTTGCATTTAGTATTTTTATTCAGCATCTTTTATTTAACAATATATGCTAATTTCATACGGATTGCTTTCTTTTTGGACGAGTTATCGTTATTTTTGTGATTTTTCCGTAATTTTTGGAAACCAGTGTAATAAAGGAAATTTCACGCATTTAGAATACTCACGAAGGGCATAAATTGTCGCGTAATTTTGGCACTTCTGCAGCGAATTTTGAAATATTAACTTGCATGAGATAGAAGAAAAATTTAATATTGCTACATCCGACTAGTTTTCAAAATGGACTTGGTGTACTATGGTTGTGAACTCCTGATATATTATGCTTAATTGTTTGTTTCTTGGCAAGCGTAATTTCTAAAAAATACATTTTGTCTCTTTGTTTCCTGAAATTTCAGTTTAACGTAAAATAATACCAAGAAGAAGAAAGTAGTCGTTGTCGCCCACCGTATTACTTACCATGGATATGCATAATATAATATATGACACTAAAATATGTGTAAAGTACTTATAAAATGTATTGCAATTCCAAAACAAAATTTATACGAATATTTAAATACTTTTAATATGCATAGTAATGCTCTATTAATGAATTGCTGATGAACCAATTTCAACAAGTTATATAAAATGCCAAAATACTCAAGTAGTACCGAATCGCGTAAAAGAAACATCCTTATAACTCCAAAAGTAATAATTATAGTAATTTAAATTTTACTGCGTCGGATGAAGCGTCTCATTTTCAATTAAAATATATCTTTGAATTGAAATTTGAATGAAATACAGGGTCATGAAAAATCGAAGATTGTGGAAAACAGGATTGCAAATATCTCGGCAACTGATAATCCGATTGACTTCGTTCTTTATGCAAAATTTGTGTTATTTTATTGTGTTTTCCGTCCACTCCTTAAAATTAAAAAAAAAATTAAAAATTTTATGTACCTTTCATCAGAACGAATTTTTCGAGAGTCCGAAAAAAATAGTTCCGGATAATCAAGGATACTGATATTATATAGGCTTCGTCCCATTCTTACATACTAAGTATATGTACTAAATTTCAAGTCTTTACTTCAATTTGTTCGGGAGATAGAATGTTTACAGACATCACAGACACATAAACGGACGGACGGCATTTTTTTTTATATATGTTTTTCGGAATCTGCAGTATCTGAAACGTGTAAATCCGTCATAATTTTTTTTTCGATTTTCAAAACGATTGCAAGACTTACCCTATACTCCGTATGATGGGTAAGTAAAAAAAGAATATTTTTGTGAAAATTAATGAGTTTCCACAATTTTTATATTCAGCTTGAAAATCCTAAATTCTTGATTGTTTGTTTAATAACCATAGTTACCATGCAACAGTGTCTACCGTTTAGAAAGGTTCTGTGGTGATAATTATGAATTTTATTTCTTTTCTGAGCTTCAAAATGAACAAATTTAAATAAATTTATTTTTATAGAATTTGTTTTTAAAAGTTTGTTTAATCCATCTATATCTTCAGTTGAAAAATATATTCTCTTTTTTCTTTCTTAAAAACTTTTAAAAATGATTTTAATTTAATGATCGTTACATTGGCTTCTTCCCTCCCCTCCCCCACCCCTTCAAAAAAAATGACTAATTTCATTTGAGATTGAATATTCACTTCACTTGGAACTTGAGTTTAGAATTAAATTCTGATTCTAAAATCTTGTGCTAAATTAAAACCAAATATACAAGAAAATAGATTTCTCTAGAAAACAGCACACCAAGAAACTTTAAAATTTCCTAGTCATAGTTATATATATTGTCACGTTCTGCGTCAACTTTCCTTTAATATTTTAAGCCACATTTTGTAATTCGCAGCTTTTAAAAGTTATTGTTAAGGTAGTTTCTAACGAAGCATAATTTCTGAAAGAATTTTCACGGTTGAAATAAACCTTTAGAATGAAAATTTTAAAACTTCAGTTTCCTGCTCAGAAAACAACCTCATAATTTTGAGAACAAGGTCGTTAAGGAAGGTAATTTCCTTTCCGCGATGACACAGAGAGCGTGTTAGGATTTTCACTTGAAGTTATTTTTTGGAAATCTCTTTTATAGGATTTTTGTTAATTATTGCATTTCAAAATCATAATGAATTATGTTACCTAAGTAACAAAAAATAATACCGTGATAATAAAGACAAAGTATTTTGTTGCATTTGAAATTGTACCGATTAGTCAGTTATGTGATCATTTAATGAGGTTGGAGATTCTTGTAAAACTCTGTTTTTTGTTGTTGTTGTTGTTGCTGTTGTTGTTGTTGTTGTTTCTTTTTTTTTAATTATTATTATTAATTTATTTTTAAATGAAAACGAAAATACTTATTCAATCACAGTCAAGTACAAAATAAGGTTGACGTTTAAATCTACGAAAAAAAATTATTGAAAAAACACAAAATGGCGGCGCTGTAGCTGCTCAAACTTGGAACCTACGATTTACGCCGGGGAATGCCCAAATCTTTGTAGCTCACTAAAATCAATAAATTAATTTTTTTATTAAAGTACATCCTTATGCTCGGCACAAGCTTAAGAATTTAGTAAAACATCAATTAGTTATACGCATTTTTTTTACTTTTTACAATTTGTTTATTTAAGAAAAAAGTTATTTTATTTTCAAAATTTCCTCAATTGTTTAATGTTTTGTATTTTTACTGTATTTAGGTTCATGATGAGTGTAAGGACTTACTTCAATAAAAAAAAATTGGTTTATTGATTTTAGCCAATTACATGGACGTGGGCGTTCCCCGGCGCAAATCGTAGGTTCCAAGTTTGAACAGCCAGACAGCGCCGCCATATTTTTTTTTCAACAATAAAAGTTTTTGTTGTTGTTGTTGTCGTTGTTTTCAGATTTAATTATCACTATTATTCTGTACTTTACTGTGATTGAATAAAAATCCTGGTTTTCATTTAAAAATTAAAAAAAAAAATCCAGAATTTTACACGAGTCTCCCTTTATTGGATCAAAGCGTTATCACGATTAAACTTTAATGTCATGTTAATCGATACGATATTACAGAACTGTAACTTAACTTACAAAAATAAATAGTACCACCTTATATCTACACTAATATTATAAAGAGGAAAGATTTGCTTGTTTGTTTGTTTGAATTGAATAGGCTCCAAAACTACTTGACGGAATTGAAAAATTCTTTCGCCGTTGGAAAGCCACACTATTTCTGGTTATCATAGGCTATATTATATTTAAAAAAAAAAACGGGTTTTTACTAAAATGCCAATAATGTAACCCAAGGTGTAGAAAAATGGCCTTAAAAAATCCTTTCATCGCGTGCGCTGCGAATACTATTGATTATCTATATTAATAGTATAAAGAGAAAAGACTTGATTGTTTGTTTGTTTGAATTGAATAGGCTCCTAAACTACTTGACGGATTTGAAAAATTATTTCACCGTTAGAAAGCTACATGGTACTACAAAGCTATTTCCGGTGAACATAGGCTATATTATATTTCTAAAAAAATAGGGGTCCTTACTATAATGCTAATAATGTAACCCAAGGTGTAGAAAATGACCTTAAAAAGTTCTTACATCGCGTGCGCTGCGAATACTATTGATTATCTATATTAATAGTATAAAGAGAAAAGACTTGATTGTTTGTTTGTTTGAATTGAATAGGCTCCTAAACTACTTGACGGATTTGAAAAATTATTTCACCGTTAGAAAGCTACATGGTACTACAAAGCTATTTCCGGTGAACATAGGCTATATTATATTTCTAAAAAAATAGGGGTCCTTACTATAATGCTAATAATGTAACCCAAGGTGTAGAAAATGACCTTAAAAAGTCCTTACATCGCGTGCGCTGCGAATACTATTGATTATAATCTATATACATAAAACAAAGTCATGTTAGTTACACCACATATAACTCAAGAACGGATGGATCGATTTTTATGAAATTTTGTATGGAGGTATCTGACACCTTAGATTAACATATAGGCTACTTTTTACCCGACTACCTAAAAGGAGGGTAATGTTTTTAGTAGTTGAATTTAATGGTATGAAGTGTTAGTAACAATTTGCGGTGTCAGAAGTGGCGCGGGACTGGGCGACTTGCTCTACCCGAAGCAAAGCGAGGGCGGGCCGCTAGAATATTACAAATGTGAAAGTGTGTCTGAGACTTGGAATGAAATTGGCTTCAAAACGGATGGATTAATGTCTTTGAATCTTTGCATATAGATAGATTATTGGCCTAAAATGAACATAGGCTAATTTTTATTTATTTTATTCAAATATTTTTCTTAATAATTCAAAATTTCATTATTTTTCATACAGAATTAATTGACAATTTCCCCATTATAATTATTCAAATTTAAACATTATCCTTTTTTTTTTGCTGTTGTTGCCAAAAAATAAAACAAGTTGGAAATTGCACATAAAGCGTAGAAAATGAGGTGCGTTCGTATGATAACAAAGTTTTAAAATATCACTCTCATAAAATTGTAAATAGTTAATTACAATTAAAATGCGCACCAAATAATGTTCTGCGTATACCATTATGTAATGGAATAATTTTGTGTGGTCTTGTAAATCAATAACAAATGTTCTTTGTACCACAGATTGTGCAAAATGTATATATAATATGTACTTTATAGATACATATGCATTTTATTATGTTCGAATGAGTGTAACACCATTAAAATGCATTTGAAACATTTTCCCCCCATTGACCGTAATGTAACGGAATACTTTTGATTGCGCCTGTAATTGAACTACGCATCTGATTTTGATAAAATTTGAAATAACTCGACAAAATTAGGTAATAATTATGTATTTTAAATTTGAAACGATTAGAATGCATTTGAAACTTTTTTTTTCCACATTGACCGTAATGTAACGGAATACTTTTGATTGTGCCTGTAATTGATCTATTCATCCGATTTTCATAAAACTTGAAATGACTCGACAAAATTATGTAATAATTGAGGCTTCCGGTTAGAGGCGATAAAATTCAACATTTTACCAGTTGTGACGACACGAGAATACTTTCCATTAAGAATTTTAAAAATATCAATGTAACGTCATATTTGAAACAAAGCATAAGTTTTCAAATATTCATTTCTAATAACACAAGGTATATGAATTTTGTGTAAGTGCTAAAAAGAGACGAATGTGACATCACATATAGAAAATAAAATAGATATGCTCTGATGTTGCAATGAAATGAGATTGAATTATGATATCAAAAGTTATAATTTAAAGAAGATTAAAATTATCGTCTGAGCATAGTTAATATAAATATTTAATATTTAGTTTTAAAATGAAATATTTTTTTCTTAAGGTTAAATATTACATGACTAGAAAATGTTAATAACTTATACCGGAAATTTATCTACATCGTAAATGATGTAATGATCTATGAAAAATTCTTTTTATCATTCTTAAAAAGTTAAAAAGCTCAACTAAACAAAAAAGAAAATTTTTTTTGACAAGCGTCAATTCTTAAAATTGTTCATTTCTGAAAATATAAATAAAGATCACTTTAAAAATGCACTTTCGGACTTAAAATCGAAAGATCTAATGTAATAGCGTAAAAATACTGTCATTTCCATCAGTCAATATCTCAATTAGACATTGTGTGCTCGAAGTGTACTGGAAACAGGTTTGTAAATGGATTTTAATTCCACATTTCTTTTATCTTCTTCTGAAAAAGTAAAAATATGTAGTCACTTTTAAAAATATTTTTTTATAATAAATTTCTGTAAAGTTTTATAGTATGCAAAGCATATACCGGGTGTCCCAAAAATGACTGATGGATTTTAAAATTCAATAACTTGCAAACGGTGACAGCTATTAAAAAAATTTTTTGCAGGTGGGCTATGTATAATGTCAGGAGTTTTTTTACCGCAGTTCTTGATTTTAGTTCGAATTTCAAACAACAGATGGCGCTGATGGCGGTTGGCGGCCAGTCGACGCCGAGACTTACTTCATTCAGCTTTGGCGCAAAAGAAGGAGATTAAGGCTATGGAGTACGTCTCATTCTACAGTACAGTCTTGCTCTCAGGCCCCGATTCTGGACTCATTCGATATGATTTCAATGGAATGCGTTGTTACCATGGAAATAACAGATTGTTCGATAGTGGAATACAGCGTTCAGAAGTGGGCATAAATTTCGCAAGCAGTATTTGAGTTTGCAGAAGATTTTCGTTTAGGAAGTTTTATTTTCCCGGATTAAATTACTTTTTATGGCATGATTTAAGGAATATTTTAGGCACCGTATTTTAAAACTACACTGTTAAAAATTTGAAACCTTTGCTGCATCGTCACTCCTCCACTTTTATAGAGAGAGATTACTTCACTGTCTTATGGAGCATTCTCATTGGTCAAAATAGAGATATTCTATAATAGCAGAAGAGTGACGATGCAGCAAAAGTTTCCAATTTTTAACAGTGTAGGTGAAGATATCTTGCTACAATCTTGCTCTTACACTATAAAAATCTGCTGCATTTTGATGTATGCGCACACCGCTTGTATAGAAACGGTTACTTGATTGCATTATGAAGCATTGTTATTGGTCGGAAAAGAGATATTATATACAAGCGGCGGAGTGCGTATGAAGCAAAATACAGCAGATTTTTAATACTGTGGGGCCCGATTCTGAACTCATTCGATATGATTTCAATGGAATGCGTTGTTTCCATGGAAATAACAGATTGTTCGATAGTGGAATACTGCGTTAAGAAGTGGGCATAAATTTCGCAAGCAGTATTCGTGTTTGCAGAAGATTTTCGTTTAGGAAGTTTTATTTTCCCGTATTAAATTACTTTTTATGGCACGATTTAAAGAAAATTTTATGCATCATATTTTAAAACTAGATAAAGAGATTTCTTTAATTTGATAATTTTTGTTATATTTTAAGAAATTTTAGATCGATTTAGATTGTTATATTCATGCTCAATTTTGAATATTGTATTTTTCTATAGAAGAATTTGTTATTTCCATGACAACAACACATTCCATTGAAATCATATCGAATGAGTTCAGAATCGGGCCCCACAGTGTTAAAAATCTGCTGCATTTTGCTTCATACGCACTCCGCCACTTGTATATAATATCTCTTTTCCGACCAATAACAATGCTTCATAATACAATCAAGTAACCGTTTCTATACAAGTGGGGTGTGCGTATACAACAAAATGAAGCAGATTTTTATAGTGTAAGAGCAAGATTGTAGCAAGATATCTTCACCTACACTGTTAAAAATTGGAAACTTTTGCTGCATCGTCACTCCACTGCTATTATAGAATATCTCTATTTTGACCAATGAGAATGCTCCATAATGCAGTGAAGTAATCTCTTTCTATAAAAGTGGAGGAGTGACGATGCAGCAAAGGTTTCAAATTTTTAACAGTGTAGTTTTAAAATGCGGTGCCTAAAATATTCCTTAAATCATGCCATAAAAAGTAATGTAATCCGGGAAAATAAATTTTAATTAACTCACATTTATTTTATTTTTTTCTATTTTAATGCAACGATAGACTAATCCTATTGAAAAAGGCTAAACAAGTCAACTTATAATATTTGTTTTTGGTAGTTAATTTACACAATAATGTACTATCAACAGTTTTCATGATTATTTTTTGAACATTCATAAAAATCTACTGACGAATTTTCTTAAAAGATCTAAAATTTCTTAAGAATATAACAAGAAACATCAAATTGAAAAAATCTCTTTACATAGTTTTAAAATATGATGCATAAAATATTCTTTAAATCGTGCCATAAAAAATTAATTTAATCCGGGAGAATAAAACTTCCTAAACGAAAATCTTCTGCAAACTCAAATACTGCTTGCGAAATTTATGCCCACTTCTGAACGCTGTATTCCACTATCGAACAATCTGTTATTTCCATGGCAACAACGCATTCCATTGAAATCATATCGAATGAGTCCAGAATCGAGGCTTGAGAGCAAAACTGTACTGTAGAATGAGACGTACTCCATAGCCTTAATCTCCTTCTTTTGTGTCAAAGCTGAATGAAGTAAGTCTCGGCGTCGACTGGCCTCCAACCGCCATCAGCGCCATCTGTTGTTTGAAATTCGAACTAAAATCAAGAATTGCGGTAAAAAAACTCCTGACATTATACATAGCCCTTCTGCAAAAAAATTTTTAATAGCTGTCACCGTTTGCAAATTATTGAATTTTAAAATCCATCAGTCATTTTTGGGACACCCGGTATGTATTAATTATACAAAAATACCACCTAAAACACAGTTTTGTAGTAGACTTTTTCCAAAACTGTTTTATTTGTTTTACGAAAATAAATTCATCTATTTTCATGATGACTAACCCCCCTTTTGGCCTTTTCCAACTTGGTCTAAAAGTATTTACGACTTCGACCTGTCTATGCCGTATACCGAGTGCCTGGTGTCTGCCGTCTGTTTGTCCGTGTTTTAATTCGAGTAAATATAGTCGGATTCATACAAAAATAATAGATGTTATTGAGATTTGCAATAGCATGTGCGGAATTGAAAATGAAGCAAGCAGCAATCATAGCTGAATCAGAGGAGCATTCACAAGGAAGGTCTCCATACTGGGCATACTCAGATTTAAAAAAAAAAAAAAATACTAATTAAACTACTCATGTATGTAATAAAGGATCTGTGAAAATTTGCGGCGGAATTACACTAGAAAACATGTAAGAAAATAAAATATTTTCGAATATTTGGCGCGAAAAGACAAGAGTCTCACACGATTTCTCGATCAGCACTTTTCACTGCCAAAAGCATACGATTTTAATGCAAATGAAAATTTTGGATTTTTGGAATCCGTGTAAATGGTATTTAATGAATTTAAACATAAACAATAAGAGAGTTTAACACATTATATATATATATATTAAATTGCATATATATATATATTATTTGTTGCTGTAGTTATTTAATTTACCTTTGGGAAAAATATTTTCATATATAAAAAATCCTTATTCAGTAAAATTATTTTCATACTTTTAAGCGTATTCAAAAATACGCTTAAAAGATCGAATTGTTAAAAGATCGAATTGTTGAAATTATCGACTATGTCAAGTGTAGCACTTATAGTGTGCGTACAGGGAGCTCAAAAGTATTTCAGTATATAATGGTCTGTGAAGAAAAATCATTTGCAGCATATTTTAATAATGTTTCCACAGCAACAAAATCAAATTGACAATTCTCAACTGGACTTTGAACATGAAACCATTTTAATTAATTAAAATTTGAATTTCGTTTTAAATTCCAAATTTTGATGGTTAAATTTGAATATAAATACATAAAAATATCAATATAACGAAATTATACTTAAAACAAACTAAAGCTGACAAAACCAAAGATATTTATCTAAACACGTTGAACTTGAATTTTTTTCCTTTAAAATGCATTTGACATAATTTTTTTATTACTTTTAATCGCCAACCGATGATAAATCGCCAAATAACGAAATTTTCATTATTTTTTACGGTCAAAGTACGGAGGTTCCGCCGAAAATGTTTTTATAAACGTATATATCCTCGTGAGAAGAACATTCTGTAATTTTTTCAGATTTTTCGGAGTATGCCCGGAGTAAAAAATCATTTGCGGTGTATTTTGATAGTGCTACATAATTTTAAATGTAATGAAATTTACATGCATTTTTAGGTGCATAAGAACATGGTTACTATCGAATATGTCAAGTGTAGCACTTATAGTGTGCGTACAGGGAGCTCAAAAGTATTTCAGTATATAATGGTCTGTGAAGAAAAATCATTTGCAGCATATTTTAATAATGTTACTCTGATACAAAAATATTGAAATTGATATCAGTTTCTGGGATGCACTAAAACAGGATTTCTGTAGAAAAAGGGGTGCAAAGATTTAACATTCATTTACAAGATCACAGAAAATGTTCGGTAATATAATAGTCTACGGAAAAAAATATTCCCAGCGTATTTTAATTGCGTTGCACTGTTTCAAACATGATGAAATTGATATACTGATATAATCAATACAATGATAAATACTGAAATTTACTACAATTATGCTTGCGGTTGAGTATGATTTGCATCACATTTGTTGTTCATTTACAGAGACACATAAAAGATTTCGGACCTCTGTCCAGATCTCAAATATTGTATCCAAAGCATGGCCTATTAGAAAAGATTGCTGAAGAGCTTTTTAAATTATGGTATGTATTTTAAGGAAAATTAATGCATCTTGAAGTTCAGCTACATTTGGTATAATAAGAGATGTTTGTACAATTTAAATAAATCATATACCGGATTACACAATAAACTTGATAGATGGTCACCTGTGCAATAGTGATTCCCGGAAATATGAATTCGATAATTTTAGTCGGGTTTTTAACTTGAGTAATTTAAGCTTAATATGCGGTCGTATAAATATCTGCACATAATATACAGGATTGTACAAAAGAATTCAAGTACGTTTCTGTCTACACTATATTGCCATTGATTATGGGACAGTTGCGATTTTAGACATTTTACTAAATATCTAGAAAAATACATGAGGAATCATCTCAAAACTCTTAGTGTATAAATATAATAGTATACGTCATACATCTCCGTGAAGAGTTTTTACCGAAACGCCATAGGGGACCGTCAACAAATTAAAAAAGAATGAATATCTTTTGAATAACCCTGTCAAAACTAATGTAGCAAAAGCGCTCAAACTCTAGATTATGATTGAATGCCTTATCGTTATACACTGTGTTCATTTTTATGCAAATAGCATGCACACTCGCAGAGTAATTAAGGTTTTTATAAAAATGGTCGCAAATTTTTCCAAGTTTTTTCATTATAATTTTCAGAGTTCTTAATATAAAATAATATTTTTTTCAGAAAATATGACAAACAACATTGCACACAGTACCCTGTAATCGGAATTAAAAAATAATAAAAATTGTATGAAAAATGAGTAGGTTTACTATATAATTTTTTACTGCGCATGCGTCAAAGATATCAAAATTTCATTTGCATATTATGTTAACTAAATATATACAGCAACTTTTGTAAAAGTCTCAAAATCATAGCTTGAAAATTCTGAAAGTAATCGTCTATAGAAAAAGGACAAAATCCGTTGTTTCCACAATGAAGCAAAAAAAATGAGGGATTTTATCGAAATGCAGTAGTACATCCCATATTGTGTATTCTATATTGACACTAATCAATGAATATATGGATACAACCCCTCTTGTTTTTGCTTCATTTTGAGAATAACGGATTTTCCACTTATTCAATTGACGATTATTGTCAGAATTTTTAAGTTATGATTTTGTGACTTTCACAAAAGTTGCTCTATACATTTAGCTAACATAATATGCAAATGAAATTTTGATATCGTTGACGCATGCGCAGTAAAAAATTATTTAGTAAACCAACTCATTTTTTATACAATTTTCATTATTTTTTAATTCTGATTACAGGGTACTGTGTGCAATGTTGTTTGTCATATTTTCTGAAAAAAATAATATTTTATATTAAGAACTCTGAAAATTATAAGGAAAAAACTTGGAAAAATTTGGGATCATTTTTATAAAAACCTTAATTACTCTGCGAGTATGCATGCTATTTGCATAAAAATGAACAAGGCTTATTACAATAAGGCATTCAATCACAATCTAGAGTTTGAGCGCTTTTGCTACATTAGTTTTGACAGGGTTATTCAAAAAATATTCATTCTTTTTTAATTTGTTGACGGTCCCCTTTGGAGTTTCGGGAAAAAATCTTCACGGTGATGTATGACTTATACTATTATATTTATACACTAAGAGTTTCGAGATGATTCCTCATGTATTTTTCTAGATATTTAGTAAAATGTCTAAAATCGCAAGTGTCCCATAATCAATGGCAATATAGTGTATTATAAGAAATTGCTAAAGGTGAATTTTATTCTTCGTTATACATTTTCTAACTAAGCTAAATTTTAACATTGTATTTAGAATATTTACATGCATATATATATCATATACATAGCTGCAGTGAAGTTATGTAGTATAGAAATGTTGGATATTTTTTATTACCTAGGTTTAGCACATGATTTTTCTTTATTTGATATGGAATTCTGAAATGCACTACAACATGATTTCTGTAGAACTGGGGGTGCGTTACAGTTGTTCTACAGTATAAGTGGCTGCAATTTCATTTTCGCGATTGTTAATATTATCTAACACATTTTCCCTTTTATTTGTCTGAGTTCTTTAAGTCGCCTTTAAAGAAAAACTACTGTATTGTCTCCTATAAAATGTGTGTTAGTTATATATGTTTTAAATTATTGTTAATGAAACGTTTTGTTTAATGAAAGAGTTTATCTTTTTTTCCATGCTACGTGAACGACGTCAAGGGTAACAGCTAGTATATACTAGGGTGTATCGATTTTTAATTTTTTTTTTTTGTTTTCAAATTCCAAGTTGATAAAAAGTTGCTACTAGACACCACAACTTACTACAAAAAAATTTGGATTTTTAAAAAAATGTTTAGGTCTCCTAAGGCCTAAAGCTTAGAAATTTTCCTTAAAAAATAAAATTTTACAAAAAAAAAAAAAAAAAAAAAAAAAAAAAAAAAAAAAAAAAAACCTAAAACATTTTATTTGTAAATTGTAAGTTAAAATTCCACTAACAATAAGCACAAAAAACGATAGAAAATGTATTTCAAAAATTTAGCACAACATTTAGGTCTCCACACAAGGCCTAAATGTCGTAAATTTCAGCCAGTTTTGAACATTTTTCAGTGCTTTGAAATTTGTGTTATTGCTGGTTTAAAAATTAAATATAACTAAATCCTCGTTAGGCCGTTAGGCTTGATTGGAATTGTTAAAATAAGCGAAATAATAAATCACATTTCAATACTTCAAGCGTCAGCGTGAAGCGATGGGGTGGGGGAAGGCCACACTGTCGAGCCGCGGTGACGCTACACCTATGAATCACCGTGCAGACTTGTCAATAATCGCCTGCCCGCGAGGGAGCATTACGGTTGTGTTTTAATGAGATAGTCTTGTTGTAAGAATCAATTGAGTGAGTGTTGTTGTTGCTCATTGTGAGCAAAAAAACCGCATCTAACTAGACAAACTACCGACCGGCCGATTATCAGGCAACCTATTGATGTGAGTGAGTTTAATGTTTTGCCAACCAAGATGGATGTTTTGAAGTGTTTTGAGTGGGTATACATTGAAATGAAACAAGAGGGAATACATCGGTCTGCAAAGAAGGTAATTGCGTTAAGAGTTGCTTTAAAACTTGAGGAAATATGGAAAAGAGCTTCAATTTCTGTTTGTGGCACAACAACACAATATTTATGGTTTTAAAACTGCATGAGCAGCTTGAGAAAATTAAAAAGTGTTCAGGACCTAAAAAGAAGTATCCTAACTTCTACAAAGATGCAGTAACTAGCTTTCAGTCAAAAACTGAAACTGCATTGTTTGATATTTGTACTTGCAAATGTGACCTCAGCAACTGTATTTGCTCTATTGGCAAAAAAGTCCCGGCACTAGAACACGAGTTTTTACTCGACCAACGTGGTCTTAGATTGATGTCAATTTCAAAGTGTGATAAAAACGAGACTAAAAAGCTTAAAAAGCGATTAGAAAGAAAATCTAGGTCACAAGCTTTAATGCAGGTAGATGTAAAAAAGACTGAGAATGAAAACTTAAAATCTGATGAAAACATTGATTCTGGTGATAGTACAGATGATTCGATGTCTCACACATCATGTCAAGATAGTGATTTTGAGATAAATGTACTTGATACGAGCCAAAAAAAAGTGTTTCAAGTATAGAAGTGAAACAAGAACTGCCACAACGCTTGTCTTTGTTTTCACCAGCTTGTGACCGCAGGGGCATTTATAGTAGAGCTGGAGCTCAGTTAGCTACAGCACTTTTGAGAGACATAAATGCCGTTACTGCGGAGAACCAAGACGCAGTAATCAACAAATCAAAAGTAGCACGTGAAAGACTTAAGTCTCGTAAAGAATTAAGCCCAACTCGATCTGTTGGCCATTTACACTGTAAAAAATTTTAGTCTGAAATCACAGTGGTTATACCACTTCCTTTTACCGTAATTTTAATGGACGGTATATATACCGTAAAATACTTAAAGTACATGTACCGTACTTTAACTTAACCTAAATTAAAATATTTTGTGGTATATGTATCGTAAAATATTTAAAGTACATGTACCTTAAAAAAATATTCTTACTGCATTTGTACCGTAAATTAAATATATGGTATATGTACCATAAAAAAGATTTATACAGCACATATACCGTATGTTAAATATATAGTATGCATACCGTAAATTAAATATATGGTATATGTACCGTAAAAAAATATTTATACAACATATATACCGTAAATTAAATGTGTGGTATATGTACCGTAAAAGTATTTGTAATCAGTATCTGTACCGTAAATAAAATATATGGTATATATACCGTAAAAATACAGAATGATCCAAAAAAAAACTCCCTAATTTAACAGGATAAAAAAAACACAAACGATTCCAGTGAGAAACTTATTTATTAAAGATATAGAATAAGTTCAGAAATGACGTCAGGAAAGTGTCTTCCATTTCGAGCAATATACAATTCAAGACAATGTCTGGAATCTATCATCACGAACGCATCGTCTTGTGGGAGAATTGCTACTCCACCTGAATTACTCTCTTGAGGTCAGAATGAGTGTAGGTCTGGTCTCAAGATTGTTTCAAGCAGAGGTAGCAGCTTCAACAAGACATAATATGTTAGGTGATGATATATTTTAGATATTGTCTAGAAATTTACATCGCTTATAATGGACAACACTTACCAAGCATCATTTCTAAAACACAGTCATTTTAAATTCTTGTCATACCCATTGTATATTTTAAAACAGGCAAGTTTCTCTTTACAGTCTTTTTTGTTTTATATTATCCTGTCAAACATGGGATATTCTTATGTGTTATTCTCTAATCAGAATCGCCGAATATACACAGTGAGCACAAAGTCTTACTTATTAAAAAAATTTATTTTGGAGGAAAATATTAGATATGTGAGGATACATCTAAATATTTTGATAAAAATTTTAATAAGACCATTTGTGGGTCATCAAGTTGTGCAAAGATATGTATACTGGTAAAATATATATATATATGTTGTATTTATTTTTTATAAATATTAAATTTTCTGTATTTGTTAAGGAAGTTTTTTTTTTTTTTTTTTTTTTTTTTTGTCATTATGTACAGTTGTTGAAAAAAAAATTATGGTAAAATGTAACTAAAAACGATGAATTGCGCAATTATACTTACATAGCTGTCAACTACTATACCTTTTGATACATTTATTTTTCATACCACTATTTTAAAACAGCTACTGCTGTTACATTTCAGGTTTAAATATATAACGAAAATTATTATTTTAAAATAGAGGTATAAAAATGCTATAAAAGTAGTATGCATTTAGAGAATTAAAAAAAATCACAAAAAACTATTTACATTTGTGACCGCTATGATAATGTGAGATGATATCTGATAAAATAAAATGCTAATATTAAATTTCTTTCTTACATTTCTATAAACTTTTAAAACTTAAAATAATTAATAGATCTTATGTTATTTTTATTAAATAGTAACAATTTATTAAATTTTATTAAATATTAACGAGTAATTCAAGAATACTGACAGCCGAAAAATTATTTCACACTTCTTTTGTTGTTTGAAAGTCATAATTATAAAAACTAAAGGATCAGAAGGGCGTGAAGAGAATACAAATCACATAAATTTTCAAAAAAAAAAGTAAAATTAATAAAAGTGGTCAAAATTATATATATGTGTGTGTGTGTGTATTAATATTCTTGTTACTTACTTGGAAATTAGGATTTTTATTTTTTTTTTCTCAACATACAAATCTAAATTTTCTTACATTCAGTTAAATGTTTAGAATGTCACTGTCTAACAAATCACCACTTTTGTATTTTTTATTTTATTTATTTATTTATTTATTTATTATGGAAATGTGGTATTATGTTATTCTTACAAGAATTGATATGTAGTTTATAGCTTACAATCTTAATAACAAACTTTAATTTTCCACACAGATCAAGAAAAGTAAAAAAACTAGTTGTCATGGGCAAAACTGCTTATAACGCAAAAAATAATTAATGCAAAATGAAAAATGTAATTTAATTCCATATTTCTAAATAATCAAGACTAAATTTATACATTCATGTTTAAAAAAAGTTTAAAATTGTATCAAAGCTCTGCATTGTTAAGGAGAGGTTTTGAGAATCATATTAAAATTCAAAATATAAATGTTTTAGAACGTTTACAAAATAAATTAATGTCATTGTGATTCAGACATATTTAAAACAAGCAATTAAAATATAAAAAAGATATTTATTACAACGATTAAATTACATTAACACACTATATCATAATACACAGTTATAATATCTATGTATACAATTTATTTTCTTTTACATAGTGTGTCATTTATTTACAAATTCCAACAGTTTTGTCCACTTTCAGCTTTCCAAAGAACTAAATTCTAAAAATAAAAATTTTTTACACTTTGATAACGATATCATTATCGGGGGGAGGGGGGAGGGTGATGGATGATAACGTATGACATCCAAAGGAAGGGAGGGGATCCAAAATTAACAATTAGCCCCTTACAGGTCGAATGGAATTTTTGTAAATTAATCCTGTTTCTATAGTTTACTTGAAAGATGGTAAAGTGAGTGTAAAATATACGATCAGGGAATCATTATTTTACAGACATCTTTAACAGTGTGTTAAGAAGAACAAGATCGATAAATCGTTCCATCCGATGGATCATACCGAGTCGGGTAGGAGACGTAGGAGGCAAAGCACCAATGGCACTGTTTGCGCCACAACTCAAATGATGACCACTGAAGTAACCTGGAAGTATAATTTAACATCTAGCCTAAATGATTTATCCAAGACGAACGGTAGAAAGACCGGCGGAAGGGGAGATCGCCGAAGGTTTAGAGACATACGGATGAGATTGAGAATTAACTTGTCTAAATGGTTTTTAATATTAGAATTTTCCAGAATTTGGGGGGGGGAGAGAAAGAGAGTGAGTTACCGAATGAGAGACCCTTTTATTAACGAAAATAGCAGTCTCGCCGTATAAGTGTTGAATTCATGGGGTGCCCGGGGGAAACACTCACTCCCTAAGCAATGAAATGTCCCCCGCCGGAAAAATAGAGTTTCTGTGTTTTAACTGGTGAAAAAGTGTCATTCCCCCCGGTTTTCTATAATGTCCCCCCCCCCCGGAGCTACTGAAGTCCCTCCCGAAGAAAAATGTCTGAATTCGACACTGCGCCGTATGGCGAAATAGCGATATTGTCAGTATGTCGAGTGAGATAGATTCTAAAATTTTGATTTAAGATTTTTAGAGATTTTGAACTTTTCCCCCTTTTTAAGAATTAGATCAACAGGATTGTTAATTACTAAATCCCTGAGCTCATCAAGATTGTGGCCTGAGGTCGTTAAAATTTAAACAACGTATGCAAAAAAGATTTTTGAATTTCAGCTATTTATGAAATTGGTAGAGGAAAAGGGACCGGTGTTTGTAGTTTTACCGATGGATTATGCATAAACGGATTAAGCCAACTGACCGTTTGGTATTTTATTATATTTTTCTAATAAGCATGTATTTTTTCTGCTTTTATGATAACTAGTACACCGAACCCAGGGTTCCCGGGTCACAAAGTAAAGGTGAAAAACTTTTTTAAAATTTAAAATTGGAAAGTCTAATAAATTTTTTCTGCGTAATAGGCTTTTTAAACTGCCAACTAATTCCAAATAGCAATTTTATATGAAACATATTATTTATGTAATCATATACAGCTTTAAAAATTATCAGTACTTCCGTACTAGCAGGGCCGTAGCTAAGGGGGCGCTATGGGCGGCTCAGCTCCCCCCCCCCCCGGAAAAGATTCCAAGGTCACACAATGAATTTCTGCTCCGAAAATTCAAATGAAATATTGTTTAAAAATCTAATTGAGTTTTGAAACCTTTTCACAGTTTTGCAGAGTTACTAAATTGTATCTAAAATAAGTGTTTCAACACTCCTTCATCCTATTTGTACATATGAAGCTAACATGATGGGCTATTTTGCACCAGTTATACACTCAAAACTTTCATCATCATATACTTTTCTAAGCATAAAATGAAGTTATTTTAACAGTTGAATAAGAAACAGAGTACCTACAATGTGAATATGCAGTAATTTATCTTTCTGCGTCAGAGAGAGAGAAAAAAGAACTATGAGCCCCCCTACATTCTCTTGAGCCCTCCCTATTGTTCACTACGGCCCTGCGTATTAGACGCAAGATAGCAGTTATTAGCCAAAGATTTCGCCAAAGAATAAAATTGCATTCTCAGTTTTTAAAAACAACTAAAAAAATATGACACCCAGATATTCTTTAAAATACATTTTTGTAAAGGTTAATTGATGTATCTTTTGTAAAGTAAGTTTACAACGAGCTAAAAGTCACTAAGTTCATAGATAAAAACGAAATAAAACCAACAACATTCACCGGGTTTTATAGCCGACCATGTATTGACATAACAGGTTTTTAATTACTATTTTTTTCAGTTGCTATGAAAAAATGACAACTAAAATATACAGTGATCTGTTATTTCCCATGGAGAAAAGAGATAGATGGAAGTGCAGTGTGCGATTAAAACGGTTTGATGGGCGTTATTCTTCCAATTTAAGTCTCTCATTCGACCCAAACAAAACAATCACATGGAACAGAGACCGAATTTTTTAACATCATTTTTTCTCTAAATGAAAAAGATCTGAATATATTTTAGCATTATAAAATAGCATTTCATTGTTTTATGAATTAAAATTGCATCGCTAAAAGTTTTCTTTTTTGTGAAAGTACGCCCTTGTGTTTGATGCAATGCAGCGAATTTTAGGGTTACATTTTTGGCGTCACCTCCAGCCACTAAACTGCATCTCTATTTTTTTTTCTTTTTTACTCTATGGCTATTTTTCCTCTCTTTCCCACATAAATGCGATACTCAAGTTGCCACCATTAGAGAAATTGACCCAAAAACTACAAAAAAATTAATATCTCAAAAACAAATTGAGGTACAGTTTTCTAACAAACGGCATTTAAAAGTGCATTTTTTTCTCTAAACGATGGTATAAAGATTGAAAACGTGCAATGTCTTGAAGTTTAAAAATTTACAATAGGGTCATTCCACGTCAATTCAACCAATTTTTCCCCCATTTGTAACCCGACCCCCAGGGATTTGGATGAAACTTTATGTGCACATTAATTCTATCATGAAATGATTCCATCAGAAATTTTTCCTTCCCAGACCTCATAGTTTGAGAGATATGGGGGGTTCAATTCTTAGGTTTTTCTCAAATCGCACATTTCTGAGTGTGTATTCTGAGATTGCAGTTCCATCTTCAAAAAATTGTTTCTCTGGATCTAAAACATGAATCATCCTAAAAATATCACTATAAAAAGGTAAAAAAATGCAGATTTTAATAAAAAATATTTTAAAAATTTACTTTTAATATTTAGAATAAAAAAAGTCAGCCAAAGTTGAGAATTATGGTTATTTTTCCAAATTTTTGTGACTTCACGAAAAAGGCTGTACACAAAAAGGCAAATTAAATTTCCTATTTCTTTTTGTTTTAAATAAAAGTTTACACTTTGGGCTTTCTATCTATGAAATAAAAATGATGTGTTTCGCATGGCTTATGCAAAAATTTTGGGTACTTTCCAATTACGCGGATGAGTGCTTTATTTTTATATATTACATATGCACACAAAAAAGCAAATGAAATTTCCCATTTCTTTTTGTTTTAAATAAAAGTTTATACTTTGGGCTTTCTATCTATGAAATAAAAATGATGTCTTTCGCATGGCTTATGCAAAAATTTTGGGTACTTTCCAATTAGTCGGATAAGTGCTTTATTTTTACATATTACATATGCACACAAAAAAGCAAATGAAATTTCCAATTTCTTTTTGTTTAAAATAAAAGTTTACACTTTGGGCTTTCTATCTGTGAAATAAAAATTATGTCTTTCACATGGTTTATACAAAAATTTTGGGTACTTTCCAATTAGACGGATGACTGTTTATTTTTACATATGCACATATGTATAGATCTATATAAATACAGATGTATTATACACGTACATATGTATGTATATAGACAGTATATTGATATATATAACACTGGTGCCCGTCTAACCGAAAAGTACCAAATTTTGCCTCGTTTTGAAAATCTGCACTAATTAAGGGGGAAAAAAATCTGACTAAGTTTAGCTGTGGTACTTAAATAATTACTGGAGTTTCTATGAGTTATTGAATTTAATGATATTTGATGCAAAAACAATTTGGAAATTTCATTTTCCTTTTCATGTAGAGACTTTTTCATAAAGTCACAAAATTTCGGAAAAATAATCATGACTTTCAACTTTGGTTTACTTTTTCGTCCGTATATAAATCTCTATTAATTGCCCTAATTGCTTTTTTCACTTGCTTTTTATGCGCTTAAATGGATCTCCACATTTATATAATTCATATTTCATTAAGAGCGAAATTCTGTGATGCTCACATATATTAATCAAACGGTTTTCACTTAATTTTTGTTTTATTAATGCAATAGTCCAAACTAATAAAAGTTCTTTTTCTGAATCACAGAGATTATCAATGTAGTCTATTTCTCTGTTATTTGTATAGCTAGTTTTGTGACATTCTAAACCAGTTAATATTACAATACTGCAAGCCTGAAGACTAGTAGAAGGTTTAATATCAGGCTCCATATTAAAACAATAAAGCAAAAAAAAAAAAAAAATATTTATACATATCATAAACTATAAAATATGTAACGATCAGAATGTATTTTTTGTAGCACAGTAAAAGTTAAATCATTCTTCTATGATAAGAAACAACAGAATGGCAATAATTTGATTAACTTGATTTCAAAACATCTGCTTTCATACTAACGAGCATTACCCTGCCTTTATCAGAAGGTGTTTATACAAGGCAGGTGCAATTAAATCTTTCAGACTATAGAAACAAATTCAAGTTCTGTTAAACATTTGTGTATTTAAACTTGCCAATATAAATATTTAAACTGATTAAAATTAACGAAGAAAAGGAAATACAAGGTTATGAACATTTTTTAAACACAAATAATTAATATATAAGCATTCGAAAAAAAGAATGGAAATATGAGAAGAAAAAAATTTCTATTTTATACTGTACAAAAAAAATCTGTTTTGAGTTTAATTATTGAAAATAAAAGTAAGAGATTCTTTAGATTGTCAAAAAATGCCCATTATTAAATAACTAAATGAAATAAATGGACCATTCACTAAATTTAATGGGGAAACATATTACAGTCAGATTTTTTTTAATCAGAAAAAACAAAGCCAAAACTTTACTTTGAAAATTAAAAAAAAAAACATGCATCAAATAACATTAAATTCAATAACTCATAGAAATTCCAGTAATTATTTAAGTACCACAGCTAAACTTAGTCAGATTTTTTTCCTCTTAATTGGTGCAGATTCTCAAAACAAGGCAAAATTTGGTACTTTTCGGTTAGACGGGCACCAGTTTTATACATATATATATATCAATATACTGTATATATACATATATATGTACATGTATAATACATCTGCATTTATATAGATCTATACATGTGTACATATGTAAAAATAAAACACGCATCCGGCTAATTGGAAAGTACCCAAAATTTTTGTATAAGCCATGCGAAAGACATCATTTTTATTTCATAGATAGAAAGCCCAAAGTGTAAACTTTTATTTAAAACAAAAAGAAATGGGAAATTTCATTTGCTTTTTTGTGTGCATATGTAATATATAAAAATAAAGCACTCATCTGGCTAATTGGAAAGTACCCAAATTTTTTGTATAAGCCATGCGAAACACATAATTTTTATTTCATAGATAGAAAGCCCAAAGTGTAAACTTTTATTTAAAACAAAAAGAAATGGGAAATTTCATTTGCTTTTTTGTGTGCATATGTAATATATAAAAATAAAGCACTCATCCGGCTAATTGGAAAGTACCCAAAATTTTTGCATAAGCCATGCGAAACACATCTTTTTTATTTCATAGATAGAAAGCCCAAAGTGTAAACTTTTATTTAAAACAAAAAGAAATTGGAAATTTAATTTGCCTTTTTGTGTACAACCTTTTTTGTCAAGTCACAAAAATTTGGAAAAATAACCATAACTCTCAACTTTGGCTAATTTTTTTTATCCTAAATATTACAAGTAAATTTTTTAAATATTTTTTTATTAAAATCTGCATCTATTTATATTTTTACAGTGAAATTTTTAAGATGATTCATATTTTAGATCCAGAGAAACAATTTTTTGAAGATGGAACTGCAATCTCAAAATACAGACTCAGAAATGTGCGATTTGAGAAAACCCCAAGGATTGGACCCCCCATATCTCACAAACTATGAGTTCTAGGAAGGAAAAATTTCTGATGGAATCATTTCATGATAGAATTAGTGTGTACACAAAGTTTCATCAAAATCCCTGGGGGTCGGGTTACAAGGTCTGGTTGAATTGACATGGAATGACCCAATAGCGAAAATTGCAAAACCAAAATTTCATCGGAAAGTGTTGCCATTCAAAACATGACGTATGCGTTACGCACAGATACGTTTGGCCTTTATTATATAGATATTCGTTACGCACAGATACGTTTGGCCTTTATTATATAGATTTTGTCTAAATTTTGAACGGGGTTTTTCGCGGAAGGTGGGTATTTGAGGGTCCTCTGAGCTCCTTGGGCCCCAAAACAACATTCGGGCTGCATCCCCCTCCCTTCTCTCCTCAGATCTGCACTCATTACGCAGCAAGAGGAAGAGCATCACTTGATAGGTTGCCGTACACCGAGGTGAGAATACCATTTTTTCCCCTACTGAAATCTAATTATTTTACAGTATAAATATCGCGTTTTTAATTTAAAAAAACATTTTATGGTATAAATACTGTTTAGAATCGAAATAGCATAGATATTTTTTATGCCTAATATACCATAGAAATACGGTACTCATAACGTAAAGAATGAAAACAGTAGAAGCACCGTAAAATTTAGGTACATCAATTGAAATGCTACGAAAAGTTTTAGAATGTCATTTATTTTACTGAAAAATAATTATTTTACGGTATAAATACCGAGTTTTTACTGAAAAACAATCATTTTACAGTGTAAATACCGTTTTTAATCGAAACAATACAAAATCTATTTTTTACGCTTAATATAACTTAGAAATACTATATTCATACCGTAAAGAGTGAAAATGGTAGAAGTACCGTGAAATTTACGGTACATCTAATGGAATTTTACAGAAATTTTTTACAGTGTACTTTGATGGTCGTAAAGATGAAACCATAACAAAAGAATTTGTAGCTGGTAAAAGTGTCCAAAATCTTTAATGGAAGAACACATATCTATTGTTGAAGAACCTGGATCCAAGTATTTTGGTCAAGTAACTCCCATAAATGGAACAGGAAAGACAATAGTTACATCACTTGTAAAGTATTGGGAAGAAAAAACTGTCGATCTTAAAAAACTAAAAGCTATTGGTTGTAATGGTACGGCAGCAAACACAGGCACTTCAGATGGAGTTATCACCTCATTTGAAAGTAAAATACAACAGCCACTGCAGGCAGTTGTGTGTCTACTACATTTGAATGAATTACCAATAAGAAAAATTATGGTTGCTCTTGATAGACCAACTTCGCTCATGTTCTATGAAAATACATCAGCAACATTTTGTACTTATATACTACATTTTATTCCACGTTATAATATTTTATATATTTGTAATAAACAATAGTAATCACAAATAACAATAGAGTTTATTACAACACCTTTATCAAACAATTTAAATCGTTAAACTATCTTTTTTAAGGTATACAACATTTATATATGATTTATGTAGAATGTATATATATATATATATATATATATATATATATATATGTATATATATATGTATATATCTATCTATATATATATGTATATATTGTGTCATTTTATGCCTCCTGTATATATATATATATATATATATATATATATATATACATATATGTATATATATATGTATATATCTATCTATATATATATATATATATATATATATTGTGTCATTTTATGCCTCCTGTAACAAAAATACACTTAAGTCTAGTGTTTTAACAAAAAAAATGGCTCATTTACACTAAAAATTACGAAAGTTTCGTCAAAATTAACAAATTTTAGGTCTTGTGCGGGAGACTTAAATGTTGTGCTAAGTTTTTGAATTACATTTTCTATCGTTTTTCATGCTTATCGTTAGTGGAATTTTAACTTGCAATTAAAAAAAATGTTTTAGGTTTTTTTTTAAATATTGTAAAAAATTACTTTTTTAAATAAAATTTCTAAACTTTAGGCCTTGTGCGGGAGACCTAAACATTTTTTTAAAAAATCCAAAGTTTTTTGTGGTAAGTTGTGGCGTCTAGTAGCAATTTTTTATCAACTTGGAATTTGAAAACAAAAAAAAGTTAAAAATCGATACACCCTAGTATATACTATTTCTGATGTCAACATCATTTTTCCTATGCACATACAATGTACCAAACGATTGAAGAGATATAATTTGAATTGAACGATTTTAAAGCTGGCTTTTCACACAGTAAAACACGTTGTTTAATCAAAAATTGCAAGTAACAATCTCAAAGGTTGCACTGTGAAAGCTTCGCACAAGTCCCAGGGTGAATTTAAAAATGCGTCAGGTTTTTACAGTCTTTATTCTATCATAGTTTAGAATATATTCTCGTTCTTAATGAGAACTAGTCAGATGTGGCAATCCCGAAATTTTCTTTTATCTCATTCATGTTAATAAATTCAAAAATTGCTATTGCAATGCCAAAATTAAACGGCAATTTATGCCCATCATGAGGATGCTAATGATATGAAATTCCGTGCATTAGTTCTTGAAATAGGACTATTGGGAATATCGGAAAAATACAAAATAAAAGCGCCACCTGATGTGTGATTTATAGCAAAGTGTAATCAGCAATAATAATTATCAAGGCAAACTTGAATCTGAAATTCGATAAAAATTCGTCCATTAGTTCTTAAGTTAGAGCTGTTGCAGGAATCGGGGGGAAATTCTGCATTAAACCGTCAACTATTGAGTGATTAATACCAAAACCTAAACAGAAACACTTCATATGAAACATTAACTGAATCCGTAGTTTGGTGATAATCCGTGTATTAATTCTTGAGATAGAGCTATTGCAGGAATCGTGAAAAGGAGAGCATACCAGCGATACCTGTTGAGCAAAACTTACACCAAACTCTAAACAGCGTCCTTTTATGTCTACGACTGACACAATCCAAAGTTTGGTGAAAATCCGTGAGTTAGTTCTTGAGATTGAACTGTACGATACATCGTGAAAAAGCCATAGCAGCGCTACCTGTAAAGATATTTGCACCAAAATGTAAACAATATCCATTCATGTCAATGATTAACAGAATCCAACGTTTGGTGAAAATCGTAGCCGTAGTTCTTGAAATAGAGCTTTTACGAAAATTGTTAAAAAAGGCAGCATAGCAGCGCTACCTGTCGAGCGATTTACACCTAAAACTAATCAACATCAATTTATATCAGGGATTACCTGAATATATATATTTTTTTTTATTCTGAGCAATATTTCTTCAGATAGAGCGCCCACAAAATTTATGTCACATACAGGCAGACTGACAGACTCATAGACAAGCATTTCGTAAAAACATGTTATTTAAATTCTCTGACCCCTAAAAAAAGTAAATTTGTCAAAAAATGGAATTCGAAAATTTTCATGAAAATTCCCCTTTTGTAAAGTTGGAAAAAAGTAAAAATAAGAGCAATTTATGTCTAAATCAGTTTACAATGTATATTTTGAGAACAAAAGAAAATCTGTTTTTCTCTGTGCAAAATGTCTGGAGCAACCATCAAGCTATACAAATGCGTATTGTTGCGAATTACTGGGTAAATTATGTTCAGTGCGAAGTTTTGTAAAAACTTTTTTCAAGTATCCTACTTGCAGTATGTTAACCCTTTAAATCCCAAATTATGAATTTCAAAAACTATCTCCTAGAAAGTTTTTCCTTTTCATTACTACACTATATGGGCGTTTGTGACCGGTCACTTGCGATTTCAGACGTTTTGTAAAATATTTAGAAAAACGCATAAGGAATTACCCTGAAACTTCAGGTGTGTAAGCAGCATAATACTCGCCATATACTTCCGCGAATTTTTCCGCGAACAAATTGAAGAAAAACAAAATTATTTTGAATTGTCCTGTAAAAACTAATGTCGCAAAAGCGTTAAAACTGGAGTACATGAAAAAGAGGCTTTTTGCAATAAATTGCGTACCTTTTTATGCTGATAGCGCGCATATTTGTAGAGAAATTAAAAAATTTATTAAAAAAATCCCAAATTTCATTAAGTTTTCTTCTTATAACTTGCATAATTCTTAACATAAAAGAATATTCTTTACAGGATACATTACAAACAACACTGTACAGATTGCTCTGCAATCAAAAATAAAAAATAATATATATTGAATAAAAAATCAGCAGCTTCACTGAATAATTCTTCATTGCGCATTCGCAAATTCAATCAAAATATAATGTGCCTAATTTATTAGAAGGATATATAGCAACTTTTGTAAAATCTCAAAAACATGACTATTGCTCGTACAAAATATTGCACGTACTACTACTATATTTGGATGCAACCCCTCATATTTTTGCTTTCTTTTGAGATAAATGGATTTTGACCTGGTTTTGTTTATAATTACTTTCAGAACTTTCAAGCTATGTGTTTGAGACTTTCACAGAAGTTGCTCTATACATTTAGCTAATTAATTATGCACATTATTTACATTGCATTCACTCATATGCACTGAAATATTATTTAGTGATTATTTTCATTTTTCATTTAATATTTATTATTTTTTAATTCTGATTGTAGACGATTATGTATAACGTCGTATGTCATGTTTCCTAAAAAGAAATTTTCTTTAAGAACTCAGCAAATTATAAGTAAAAAACTTGATGAAAATTGTTATTGTTTTTATATGCATAAATATATGTTTTTTTATCTCCTATATGTATTCAAAAGATAAAAGTCTTTCTAAAAAAACTTTTTAACGTAGGCGCGACGGTACTTAAAAGTACCACTTTGAAAAGTGCTTCATAAAGTATATAAACTGAAAATTAATTTTTTAGCATAATATGTTTCCAAGAGATCAATTCATAACAAAAAATACAGAGGATATTCATATTTTTCAAATTTAAGACGTTCACATGCAAAAGTTAAGGATACCAGACAAAATTTTGGAAGCAAAATTGACACTCACATATTCTTAAAACGACATTTTCAAAACTGAGTAAAAAATACTCAAATCTGAGTACTTCGAATCATCAGAATGGCTCCGAATCAAAATTACTGAAATCTGAATCATTATACTCATTTCTGAAAACATGGACTTATTTAAATATGAACATAGTGCTTTATTCATGATGTTTATTCATGATTATACATTATATTTGTTTTATATATTGTTGATGGTTGCCAAATTCCATCTACAAAGTCTTTCCTTTACGAATTCATCAATTCTTCGGCTTCAAGGGGTGAAGCTTTCGCGATTATATTACGACGCTTTTAAGTGTTCTTCTGCTAACACGATAAAAATGTAGTTTTCCACATTTCTTGTTATAAATTATCACTTAAAGGAACTTTTTGTTTGAAATCGTAATAAGTGAAATAACGGGATATAAATTTCTGAATAAATTGACTGCCCTGATAAAATTTACTATATTCAACGAATGAAAAGTAATTTTTTTTAATTGAATACTTCTGGTTTTTCATAATTGAAAGCATTAGATCGTCATATTGGAAAGAAAAAAAAATGCAACAAAATTAAAAACATCGATTTAGTCAGATTTGGAAGCATAGTTTTTCAGAGGGCACGCGCCAAAATAGCTCCTTGAATAATTTTAAGCCTAATGGAACTGCTATTGTTAATTAGTAATTATTACGAGAAGTGTTTACTTTTTTTTCCTAAAAGTACTATTGCGAATGCATTTATTGTGTTTTAATGGGGACAAAAAACTGTGATACTTTAAAATACCGTCATGGCATAAAGGATTAAGAAGATTTTCATATGCCTAAAAGTGGAAAACAAAATTTACAAATTGACCTATTGGTCAAAATTTATGTACATAAATTCAATATATAAATAAATTCAATTTTATAATTAAAAATTAAACGTTTGAAAAATCTGCTGGATGTAAAATAATTTTTCAATAAATAGACACATCCAGAAAAAAAATTATTATAAAACTCTCGTAAGTAAAAATAAATAAATAAATATAAAATGAGTTCTAGACTATTTTTAGTTCTAACGTTGCCTTCTTTTTATAAGATATTTGAAAAGAAATCTGAAAGAAATGAACCTTTTATTTATTCTAATTCCATAGTACTTCGAAAGTTTAAAACAAAATTTATTTGTAATTACAGACTAAAACGTTCGCGTTAATTACAGTTCTTTGAGAGCTATTTTATAAGAAACATTTTTCTATCGAAGAGTTTACTTCTTTCTGTGATAGAAGATTTTTATAGTCTTTGAGTTTTGAAATGTAGTTTAGTTCATATAACTAAGAACTGCTATGAAAGTGATAATTATGCATCTATGAAATTCTTTGACACATATTTATAAAGAATTTAAGCCATAGAATGGAAAAATTAACAAGTCTGAAAAAAGATTTCTCTTCGTTAAAATTATATTGAATGTTAAATTTTATACCTGTAAGAGACATTTTTCGATTTTCTTCTATACACTTTAGCGAGTAATTTATCATGTAATCTACTGATTATGACTGTTCTTAAATTTATGAAAGTACATTTAAAAGAAAATACTCTTTTCCTCTGCTATGTCTTTAGTGATTTTATAAATGCATATATTCTGGAATCAATCATTTTTGAAAGAGCTGAGAATGACATATTATTGGGAATTTTAAATTAATCCTCTAATATACATGGTAAGAAACATTTCAGAAATTGTATTATTCAGAAAATCGGAATTCATATCAGAAAATTTAAATAGTAAATTTCGGTTTATTTAATAATAAAAAGTCTGTTATTAAATAAAGTAAAAATTTCTATGAGCAACAACTGCAGGAAGTGCTGTTTTAATTTTTGCATGCGCTTTTAAATTTAACTATTTTGATTATTTACTCGTTTTATGTAAATTCTATACCTTATATACAGGGCTGCACAAAATAATTCATATATCATTCTCCTTATTAGCAAAAATTGCTGACGGGGATTTTTCAACTGACGAGGGAAACTTTATCTTTGGTGTTGCTCGCACCTAATATTGAGGTTTGGTGTATTTTAAAGCTTTACATTAGGAAGGCTTGAGAATCGAAAAAAAAAATTCTATTAAAGTCTTTTTTTTTTTTTTTTTTTTTTTTTTTTTGCACCAGCATAACTTTTTGAAGATGCTATTTTCGAGGCCATAACTATAAACATATTTTTTTGTTGTTGTTGTTAAGGAAAAGCATATAAAAATATAAATTACTTAATAATAAATAAGAAATATTGAAAAAAGTTAAAAAATTTCTTCAAAAATTTACGATTTTGATTATGAAAAATTACGACATTATATTCGCATTTTTAAGGGGGGGGGGGAGGGAAGTTGGTGTATTTTCAAAGTAGAATTTTCCAGAAACCCTGATCGAATGTCATAGACCCAAAATAACTAAAGCGATATATTCGTAACGCCATATTTGACGACATAACTCACTTTTGGCGTGAAATAAGCAAATAAAAATGCGATAGTAAAATTTTTAAAGTATGATTTCAACTGAGAAATTTTAACGGTTCTCTAACTTTTATGTATAGGGCTACAAAATGCACCAGTTCTCGATGCTAGGCGGCGAGCAACACCAAAAATGGTTCCTTTGTGAGATAGATATGTATTTTTAACAGAACTAAATTTTGACAAGCTTGTAGTCAATAGATACAAATCTATATATCACACAAAGGGCTGCTCAAAGATGGGAACAGCTGTAGTTGGATTTTCAAATATGTTACGCGTTTCTATATGGTTGAATTAAACCTTTCTGGCCTGAATTCTTTTTCATTTTTTAGAAAAAATTACTTTTACATTAATAACATTAACACTAGCTATCCAAATAGATTTATTAGTGTTTAATGAATATTTCATTTTCTGAAAGGTCTATAATAATAAAGAGACAAGTATGTGTGTGTGTCAGCGCTGCTCTGAAGAGACCGCTGCATGTAATGTTACAAAATTCGGAGGGAAGGTACCTCTATACATGTAGTTTTACACATCGAGGCCCGATTTTAGTTTTTTTATTAGAATTTTTTTATTTAGTTTTTTAGGCGATTTTTAGCGCTCTTTTCATGTTTCGGGGTGATTTTCCATGTGAAAGTAATACGGTTTCATTATTTTCATTCAATATAGTAATTTTCTTTTTTCAATAAAGTTTATTCGGAATTCGTGCGGCGACTTTTGAAACTTTTAACGAGTTTTTCATTGCTATTTTTAGTATTTCTTCACATTTTGAGACTATTTTTTGAAAATCATAAAAATAAAATTGTTTCAAAACCTAATTAACTAAATTTTGTCTGGTATGATTTTTCAATTTCAGCGATTTTTTTCATTGCGATTTTCAGTACTATTTTCGATATTTTTTTTAACGATTTTTTTGTGCGTTTAGAATCGGTTTTTTGTCAATTTTCTCAATATTACAGATTTTTGTATGCATCATGGTCTTATCTAGTTTAAAATGGCATGTAAAAAAGTCAAAAACCATAAAACTAATGAATTAGCAGTAAAGGAATTATTTGAATATCTACAGTAACCTACACTAATAAAATAACTAAAAGCTCCTTCTGTGTGCATGTATGTTTTTGTGTTTTTGTGCGATGGCCAGCAAAATCGACAGCACTTACGAGGCTCAAAACTTTCTCGAAAGTACCCCAAAGTCTCTCCTGATGTATCTGACACTCAGATTTTCAAAATTCTAATTATTAATTGAGTAGTTCCTCTCCGGTTTCCCATTGCAATCCTTTTGAACATTTTTACCGCTAAATATTATTTGTTCACTTTTTTAAACCAATTTTTCACACAGTCAGTGACCATGTATTTCAGACAACGTAATTTCACATATTTCGAGTTAGAGATAAAATCACAAATTTCATGTTCCTTTAATGTTATTATCTCGGAACCGTGCAACGCCGGGTGGTTCAGCTAGAAATAAATATTGCTGTTTTGGGTATAATTCAATTAATATTCGTATGACAATAGGTTAAGGAAGGTGTTTTCGAGATGTTTACAAAATATTGTATTACAATCAGATTTAACTTATATTACAATTTTCTAATACTTTTTGCGTTTTATTACACATGACTCTTACAGGAAAGTAACTTTTGTTTAAAATTTAAAGAGTGAAATATATGTTTAAAATTTAAAGAGTGAAATATATGTTTAAAATAAAAGAATTGCAAATGGCGCAAAGATAATTAAAAAAATTATTATTATTATTATTATTATTATTAAGAAATGCCCAACTATAAATAAAGTCATATAGTAAATGCAGAGACATATACTAACATCACAACATGTAAATAGTAGCTAAAGTTTGTCTTAAAACAAAACAATACCCCATTAAAATACATGTACTATTAATGTATTAATAGACCCGAAAGGGTTAAACTTAGTATTTTAAATTATTAAATGGTGCAGTTTTCTTGCATTATTCTGAATGTGATGGAAAGCGTATCATAATCTATGTTTGACGCATGATTTTTTTTCTTGAAATCTGAAATTGATTTTAGATCTCTTTGAACTATTTCATTTTACTGTTGGTACAAAAAACATCCCAATCTTTAACAATCTTGTGGGATTTTCTGGCTTTCATGTGCACTTTAACGTGTTTTCTCTGCATTTTCCTCCTCTGGTTCAAATTCATTACTTCTTTGACTAGGGTAATTTGCCTATTTGCACCAAGTGGGACTATTTTTCGATAATAAAAATTTAATACCAGGACAATTGCAGGGTTCCCGAAATCATAGATAGTCATGAAAAATCTGGAAAGTCAAAGAATTTCAATGTAGTCATGGAAAGTCAGGGAAATTTTTAAACAGATAGTAAAAGTCAAGAAATTTACAAATATTTTCTAAAAAGTCGTAAAAAAGTCTTGGAAAAAAATGTAAAATGACACAAAATTCATCAAATACTCTCAGAAAAAAAATCCTCAATTTCATCAAACGATCAAAAAAAATTTCAAGAAATTTGCAGAAAAAAATTGCTAATTTTCACAAAGGATTGCAGTAATTAATAATAAATTTCGTTGAATGCCTGTTTGGTCAGGAAAAGTCAGGGATATTTAAAGATTTGGTCAAGGAAAGCCAGAGATTTTGCCTGTCATTTTTTGCTAGGAACCCTGAAATGATTAGTCCATAGTAACAATAGAAAGAAAATTAATTGTTAATAGTTGTAAGACAAATTTTTTTTCGATTAGCCAGCAAATATTAATGCATAAAAATACATGAAAAATTGGATTTTTTTAATCTCCTTTTTTTAAAAAAACGTTTACTAGGTAGGAAAAACAAATTTCATTTCTTAAAACCACAGATTAATTTATATTTTCTATACTAATAAAATCCGTGCGCCTCTGTCTGTCTGTCTGCTTGAAGCTGATTACAGTTCGCAACGCGGGCGAGTTGGAAGTCGCGAGAGGTGTCTTTCGATTCGAAAAATTCCGGGAAAGTCATTTCGGGCATTTTCGAGACCGTGGGACCAAAATTAAAAAAGTTATGAATTAAAAACCGGCCGGGAATCGGAACGGAAAACGTCTAATTTCCCAAACGGAGCTCAAACGGAGCTCTGAGGCAGAACACTGCGCCACCTTGCGACCTGAACTTTTCCCCTTTGGCTTAAAGAAGAAGCAGCCGAAAACCTCTTTTTTCTGCCGGGAAAACGACTTTTTCTTTCGTTTCGGTTCTTTGAAAAAGAACTAATTGGTAAAAAATGTTAAACACGGTTTATTTTCATACTTTTTCTTTTTGGTAGCATACACGAATATTGTGTAACCTAAGATTTACGCGATTAATACTAATTTTTGTTAGTACAAACGGAAAACGAGCTGCCAAAATTATTTTTTAGTTATGTTGTTTGTGATATTAATGAAATTACTTATTTTTTTTTAATAGAAGTCTTTTGCAGTTTTTAATACCGAAACTTTTTTTGCGCTTTTTTTCTTTAACCATCATACAGACAGTTTTTAAAGTAGATAAAACTGATTACATATTCAGAATCTGCGTAAAAGTCTGCTTCTGATGAACCAAAAAATACGAGAAAATGTCTTATGGGCGCGCAGCGCCAACCGTGCAAAACCAAATATTTTTAACGGGACGATGGCGACCATGGCGCGTAGCGCCGGTGGGTGGTAGGCCGGTGGGCCGCCTTTGCATGGTGGGCACGTAGCGCCCACTGTGCGAAATCACATATTTTTAACGGGATAATGGGCGCATAACAACCATAGCTCTTTAATTTACCTTTTTTGTGCTTGAGGATTCGAACTCCAAGACTTGCTTATTAAATGAATTTTTTTGCTTATTATATACTGCTTAATACCGAGGTTCGTTTGGAAAAAGTGGCCCAGCTAGCGGGCGTAGCTCGCTAGTGTTTACATAAAATCTGAACAAGCTAACCTTAAATTACTTTGATAACTTCCTGAAAAGATACTTTTTTTTTTTGGTTAATAAACCCATAGATATCAAGTAAACAAAACAAACTTGGGGAAGACGAAACATAATTTCTTTTCTTCTTTCTTTTTTTTCAAAACCAGCAGTGAAAATATAATATTTTATAAAGTTTTATTTCTCTCACTACAGATAATAAATAAAATAATTAATTGCATGCCTTTGAATTGCATTTTAAAGAATACTTTTTATCCTTTCAGTTTTAAAAAGATTAAATATCATAATTTAAAAAAAACATTTATTTATAATGAAACTTATTAGATTTTAGACATTTTTTGTATGTGACAATAAAATGATACTGAAATGAGATATAAAATGATACATGAAAAACATAACAAAAAATTAATTGAATATTGTTTTCCTTGCATTTTGAAATATTTAGAATAATTTCTTATCTCTCTGATTAAAAAAAATATATCAAATTCGTGCTTATTTGAGAATGTAAGTTCACCTTATCGATTCAAATTATTGACTAACATTTTATTTTTGTTTTCCAATGCGTTAATTGGTTTATCTGACATTGCATTTAAATGTATAAAAAATCATTTTTCATGCTTTGATTGTTTCAGCAGTATTAAATATTCACTTTTTTAAGTGGAATTTACCGCACAACTCTTTTTTTTTCATCAAAATAAATTATGAGTTTTTAAATAAAATGCATCTTAACGAAACAAAAAAAAAGATGCAAAATAAACATAAAAGAAAATAATCATACGTCAGGCATAGATAATGAAATACTTTCCAATACATTCAGAATAATATAAAAAAACTAAACAGTTTAATAAGTTAAAACATATAATCTATACAACAATAAGAAGATGCATTTTCGATTACACAGAAAGTAACGTATATCAGTTTCATTACATGTGTATAGTTTAACATAATTATAATATGCCGCAAATAATATCCCCCACAATATACCATTATGTAACGGAACTCTTTTGTGCGGCCCTGTCAATGAATAATAAATATTCTTTGTGCAGCATATTCCACAAAATGCATATTTTAGTGCCTTTCATAAATGCATATCAATTTCATCATTTTTCGACGGATGTAACATCATTAAAAAGCAATTGAAATTATTTTATCCCATCGGCCGTAATGTAACGGAATATTTTTGACAGTCCTGTATTTGAGCTATACATCCGATTGCAGTAAAGTTTGAAATGTTTCAAAAAAATTCTTACGATAAATATATATTTAGAATTTCAGACGATTCGTTTGGGTAGTTAATGTGCTGTTATATGCAGATAAGGAATCGGACAAACAGACAAACAGATAAACGGACGGATAAAACGACGACTATAGGTGCTACGTATTTATATAATTAAAAACGCACCTAAAAAACAATTAAATTAAAGTGCATGTGAAAATTGAAAACGTATTTCCAGCAATTATTAGTAAAAGACAATATTGTAAACGATTTCTTTTTCGTGCCCCTGTAAATGGATTAAAAATGCTATAAATGTCTTGTTTTAAGGTAGTCGTAGAGAAATTCCGCGATTTATATTTTCAATGCATTTGCAATAGCGTAATGTTATTAAAATACTCTACAAACGATTTTTCCCGCATTGACCATAATGTAATGGAATTCTTTTGGATCCCCCTTTAAAAGAATTATTAATCCAACATATTTCATGCATGCCTTGGGAACCCTAAATAAGGTTTAGCAATTGCATGAAAATCAGAGTATATTTACGGAAGTTAGATCGTAAACAGACAGAAAGAGAAACCGAATGCATAAATTAAAAGCGCTACAAATAACCACTTTTTAACTTTGTTGGAAAGTGTTAAAATTGCTCTGAAAATATCATAAAGAGAAATCAAGGTGCGTCTTAAAATGAACTAATCTCAAAGTTCGTCAAAAAAGAAAAAAAAGAAAAGAAGAAGAAAAAAAGAATAACACCCATTTTAATCACCAAATTTTCCAAGAACAGAAAATGCAAATAGCCATTTAAATTGAAATAATATCTTTTTTCAATTTTTGTTTTAGAAATATGCCGCGAATTTCAAAAATTCGGTGCCTTCTATCGGAGTAACTACATCGGGTAAGCACGAAACTCGAATAAACCCAGCACCGCAAATATTAATGATTTTATATTAATACAAATATTAATGATTTTACAGAAAGCATTCTTTATAATTCAATTTTACTTCTAAAAAGTCTAGTAACAGGAAATCTTCAAAAGGACGCCATGGTGCCCGCGGGCTCCGCGTTGGAAAGCCCTGATCTAAACAATTCAGCTGTAACTTTTCATGAACTTGAAATGTCTCTCTTATAGTATCATAAACTTTTAGCATTTCTTCTTTTGAATGCAAACGATCAAATAAATAAAACATTTCATTTTCATACACTCAGCTAAAATAAATTCATACATTCAGCGCTACAAATAACCTCTTCGTTTAAAAGTTCTAGATGCAGGAAATTGGAATAATCTTCGTTATATAGAATATATATATATATTTTTTAATATGGAAATTAATTTACATGTTAATGTTGTTCAAAACCAAGATTCAGTAAAAATTTTGTTAAATAGAAAACTTTGTTAAATACGGATTTGGTTAAAAGGAAGTTCCACTGTAGTTTGAATTTGAATGTAAAAAGGTCGTTAATAAAAAAAAATAACTCCCTCATTTATCTTTTCTTTCTTTATACAACAAAAATGAAGCAAATTAGTTGTTATTTTTACGTACATGCCCAACAGCAGAATCGGCGCAACACTGCGACGTACGTCGCAGACTCTTGGGAAGGTCTGCAGACTATTTTTCAACCGTTAAAATTTAGTTAAAATTAAAAAATTTCGGTCCTAAATCCAAAAATTCTGACATAAAATATATCGCGAATTTCGACAAAGTCTTTGAAAAAAATCAATTTCGTCATAGATCGCGAAAAACACACGAATTTCGTCCAAAAATCGCGAAGAAACGGCAAATTTCGTCAAAAAATGACGAAAAGACGGCAAATTTCTTGAAAAGATCGCGACAAAAAAGGGCATGTTTCTTCAAAACATCGCAATAAAGGTAAATTTCTTCAAAAGTTCACGAAAAAACGGCAAAATTTCTAATTAAATTGCGAAACAACTTTAAATTTTATCAAAAAAATCAAGAAAAAACGGCAATTTTCGTAAAAAGATCACGAAACAACGGCGAATTTATTCAAAAAATCGCGAAAAAACGGCTGTTTTAGTTTAAAAAATCACGAAAACACTGAAATTGCTTCAAAAAATCACGAAAAAAAGGTAAATTTCTTCAAAAAATGGCAAATTTCTTCAAAAAAAGGAAAATTTCTTCAAAAGATTACGAAAAACGGCAGTTTGCGTCAAAAAATCGCAAAAAAACTGTAAATTTCTTCAAAAGATCGTGAAAAAACGGCAGTTTTCGTTAAAAAAAATCACAAAAACTGAAATTTATTCAAAAAATCGCGAAAAAACGGTAAATTTCTTTAAAAAATCGCGAAAAAAAAGCAGTTTTCGTTAAAAAAATCACGAAAAAAAAACTGAAATTTCTTCAATTACGAAAAAACGGCAAACTCCTTCAAAAAGTCGCTCAAAAATGGCAAATTTCTTCAAAAAATCGCAAATAAACGGAAAATTTCTTCAAAAGATCGCGAGAAAAGGGACTTTTTCCTAAAAAGATCACGAAACAACGGCGAATTTACTCAAAAAATAGCGAAAAAACGGCAAATTTCATCAAAAAATAACTAATAAAAGGAACATTTCTAGAAAAGATCTCAAAAAACGGCAAATTTCTATAAGAAATCGCGAAAAAACGGCAGTTTTCGTTAAAAAATTAAGAAAAAAATAATTTCTTGAAAAAATCACGAAAAAAAGGCTAATTTCTTTAAAAAGTCGCAAAAAAGTCTAATTTCTTCAAAAAATCACAAAAAACGGAAAATTTCTGCAAAAGATAACGAAAAAACGGCAGTTCGAGTCAAAAAAATCGCGAAAAAACGGCAAATTTCTTCAAAAGATCGTGAAAAAGTGGCAGTTTTCGTAAAAATATCGCGAGAAAACGGCAGTTTTCGTAAAAAATCACGAAACAACGGCGAATTTATTGAAAAAATCGCAAAAAAATGGCAAATCTCATCGAAAAATAACTATGAAAAGGAGCATTTCTTCAAAAGATCACGGAAAAAAAAGGAAATTTTCTATAAAAGACCGCAAAAAAACGGCTGTTTTCGTTATAAAAATCACGAAAAAAACTGAAATTTCTTCAAAAAATCACGAAATAATGGCAAATTTCTTTAAGAAATGGCGAAAAAACGGCAGTTTTCGTCAAAAGATCGCGAAAAAACGACAGTTTTCGTTAAAAGATCGCGAAAAAACGGCAGCTTTCGTCAAAAGATCACGATGAATCGGCAAATTTCTTCAAAAGACTGCGGAAAAACCAGGAAATTTATTCAAAAGATTGCGAAAAAAACAGCAGTTTTCGTCAAAAGATCGCAAAAACATTAAGTCTTGTCAAAAAAAGCGCGAAAAAAATGAACATTTCGTCAAAAGATAGCAAAAAATGACATCTCGTCAAAAGATCGCGAAAAACCCGCAAATTTTGTCAAAGGGGAGCCCTTCCCCCCCCCCCCCTCTTTCGGACAATGTATTAGGTGTTAAAAATTCTGAGAACAAAGACAAATTCTTTGTAAATATACTTTTCTTTTATGGCTATCACAAATATTTGGGAGGTTTGAGTGCATATAATGTAATGCGAGGGATTGATCTGCAGACTGTTTTTTAAGTTTTTACTTGTGTTGCAGACTGCAGAAAAGAATTCTGCTGCTGGGCATACATGTCATTAGTAATTATAAATAAATAAATATAATAAATAAATAAAAATAAAAGAGTAATTAGTCGAATGTGGAGAAACTTTCTTCTATCTTATGAACAGTTATTTTAACAGAAAAAAATCCCTGTCGGCTTGGCCTATAGGCGGAAGTAGATTTCAAAGAGTTTTCATTTCAAAAACAAAAAATAAAATATTATTAACGATAAACCCAGTTTAACTATTTTATTTGGCCGCTTTTGAAAAATTTTTAGTTTCTTTTTTCTGTAAGAACTGATTTTATCAAAATCCTCTTAAACGAAATTCGGCTCAAATGCCCATTTTGAAAACATTTTTTGAATATATATTCTGACTTTATTAAAAAATCGACCAATACGCACATTATATAATTCCTAAATAACAAAAAAACTGTCAATTGAGTGCGATTGAGAGTAAAATTGAATTTAAAAGTGAGTTATAAAATAACCAATTTGTTATTTGAATACATCTACAATTATTTGATCAAGATCGCTTTGGGAAATTTTGTGCGAAGTGCCCAATTTGACAGCTTTTTTTAAACAAATATTTAGCCTTTATCAAAAAACTGATCAATACGGTCCATTACACAGTTCCTAAATAACAAATAACTGTCAACTGAATGCGTTTGAGAGCAAAATTGAATTTAAAAATGAGTCATAAAATAACCAATTGTTATTTGAATACATCCTTAATTTTTTAATCATCGCTTTGGGAATTTTTTTTTTTTTTTTTTTTTTTTTTTTTTTTTGCGAAGGGCCCACTTTGACAGTTTTTAAAAAATATATATTTAGCCATTATCAAAAAATTGATGAATACGCCCATTATATAGTTTCTAAATAACAAAAAATTGTCAATTGAATTCGTTTGAGACCAAAACTGGATTTGAAAATGAGTCATAAAGTAAACAATTTGTTATTTGAATACATTCTCAATTTAATCATTGTCGCTTTGGGAAATTTTGTGCGAAGTGCCCATTTTGGCAGCCTTTTTAGAAATATATTCTGCCTTTATCAAAAAACTGGCCAATTCGTCTCACTATATAGTTCCTAAATAAGAGAACCTTTAAATTGAATGCGTTTGAGAACAAAAATGGATTTAAAAATGACTCAAAAAACGCAATTTGTTATACTTCCTCAATTTTTCAATCACTGGGAAATTCTGTTCAAAATACCCTTTTTGGCAGTCTTTTTTGAAATCTATTCTGCCTTTATCAAAACACTGGCCAATACGTCACATTATATAGTTATTATATAAGAGGATCTGCCATTTGGATTCCTTTATGATTAAAAATGAATTTAAAAATGAATTAGAATATGAGCAGTTTGGATTTGAGGTTTTTTCTCCAACTCCTATTTTTGTTTAATTTATTTTTGATATAAGAATTAGTCCTATGAAAAACTTGTTAATATAAAAGTTATAGATGTAAAGAAGATGAGAAGATGAGAGATGAGAAGATGAGAAGGTGTAAAATAAATTTAATTAGATTTCATTGCTTAAGAATTGAGTAAGTTATGAATTTTTTTCTTTTTCTTCCCCCCTTTTCTTTTCGTTTCTGATTTTTTCATCGGTAAAAGTTGGTCCTATCAAGAACTTGTAAGTACAAAAGTTTTAGATAATGTTGAGTACATTTATAAAAAATTTAGTTGGATTTGATATCTTGAGAATTGACGAAGTTACGATTTTTTTTCTCCCAAAAGCCCTATTTTTTTCGCCCCTTGAACCCATTTTTAATTTTATCAAAAATCTGTCATGCATAAACTTTTAGTCCATTTCTTAGAAGTAATATAAAATTTAAACTGATTCGATATCTATTTTCATTAAGAAGTTATCGCGTTTTTTCTGTTTTCACAAAAACCCTGCCTATTTCCATCCCCTTGGTCCGATTTTGCCCATTAACGAACTCGACCGAGATTTTATGCCCCTTGATTTTATGTAAAAGTTTGAAGAAGATCTGAGCATAATTATGGAAGTTATGGTGTCCAGAAGAAAGTGATATACACCGATAGATAGATAGATAGATAGATAGATAGATAGATAATTTTTTTTAATGATGGTAGTTTTGAGGTCTAAGAGTCATGATCGGTGTAGATCTGCAAAAATTTTTCAGAAATTCCAACATGGGAGAGAATGCAATAGGTAGTATTTCATACGAAATCTACCTAAATGAAACATAGCAGCTTTACAAGTTAGGTAATTCCCACCAAAACCTAATCTGCAACAACTAATTTCAAGTTCTAACTAAATCTGAAGTTTATCGAAAATTCATGCATTAGTTCCTGAGATAGAGCTATTGAGATAATCATAAATAATGCCGCATAGCCTGTTGAACGATTTACTCCAAAAACTAAACAATATTAATTTATATCAAGGATTAATTAAATCTGAAGTTTAGTGAAAATTCGTGTATTAGTTCCTGAGATAGAGTTATAGCGATGATCATGAATAATGCCGCATAGCAGCGCCACCTGTTGGGCAATTTACAAAACGTAATCAGAACCATATTATATCAAGGACTAACGGGTAATGAAGTTTAATGAAAATCCTTCATTTACTTCTTGAGATATAGCTTTTGGGAAAATCCAGCATAGCACCGCCACCTGCTGAGCGATATAGGCCAAAAACTATTCAGATTCAGTTTACATCAAGGTCTAACTGAATCTGAAATTTTGTGAAATTCCGTAGATTAGTTCTTGAGATAGAGCGCCCACAACATTTATGTCACAGACAGGCTCACAGACAGACATTTTGTAAAAGCATGCTTTTTGGAATCACTGACTCTTAAAACGTGCAAATCCGTCGAAAACCGGAATTCAAAAATTTTCACAAATCCTTTATTTTCTTCTTGTAAAGATAGGGAAAATAATAATATTTCGTAAACTTTTTTTTTTTAATTTTTGAGAGTTATTCTGACATTTTCAGATCCACGTGAATAATGTGTTAATTTCATTATCCAACGTTTCATATTTTAGAAGAGCAGCTGCGAAATACAGATATTTAGATTTTCAAATAATAGATGCCAATGTATTCACTTCTTCTAAGCAAAATTTCGATAAAATTCCAAAACTAAAGCCTGTAATCATATTTAAAATTGCTTATAAATTATTTAGATCTGAAAAGGCAATTTTAATTGACGCCCCAAGGAGATCTGAGAAACAAATTCGCGAGTTATTTACTCTGTTTCTAATTATAATCTCTCTGCTCAAATCTGATGCGTTAATACAGTGCGTAAATAAAAGTCTTCCGCGATTTAATTGGCCCTAGAAGGTCATGTGTGATTTAGTTGAAAAATTCTGCTTAGTAATGAAAATACGTGTAGTTCATTAGTTCACATGAATGAACCCTCATTTTGATTAAACTACTTATTACGTTTTATTGAAAACGGAAAGCTTAATGGTAATAGGAGTAGAAAATTTATGCCGTAAGCAGTATATATCTATATATCTATATATCAATGAATAAAAAATTGCAAAATAATATGTAAAGTCGACCGGAACAGTTTTCAAAATCAAAAAAATAACGAATTTTGTAATTTTTTCTATTAAAAATAGAATATATCTCGTAAAAATACAAACGAAAACGAAAATATCCAAAATAAATTAAGTAAAAAATTTATATGTAGTTAAAAATGATTATTAATTTATTATAATTGTATATTTATTCTGACATTCTGAGATCTACGTGAATAATGTGTTAATTTAATCACTTAATACCTATATATCTATATAATATAACATAAATTGGTTATCAATGGAATTATGAAAAATGCAAACTTAAAGATTGTAAATAGATTGCCAAGTAACAGAGCAATTTTTATATCCAGATTAAGTCCAGATACAACTGTGAATGATGTTACTGATTTTTTAAGCCCTCTAAAATTAAATTATGTGCGATGCCGCAGGCTCAGAACTAAATTCCAGACTTATTCTTCTTTCCATGTAGAGGTCAACAAGGCTGATTTCAACTGTTTAATGGATGCATCTGTTTGGCCTGAGGGGTGTCTTATTTCTGAGTTTTTTGGTAGACTTAAAAAAGAACAAATATTATTGGATCATAGTATGGACTCTGGCGATGCTGTCGATTCCTTGAAACAAAATAATGAGACTGTGAAATGACTCTCCATGTTTTATCAGAATGTTCGTGGCTTGCGGACTAAAATTCCTGATATATACTCTTCAATTGCTTCTGAAAACTTTGATATTATTTTATTAACTGAAACTTGGTTGTGTAGTGATATTCATTCCTCTGATTTATTTGATAACAGGTATTTTGTTTTTCGTAAAGATCGTAATAATATAACCAGTTCTTTACAGCGTGGTGGTGGCGTGGCCATTGCAATTAATAAATGTTTCACAGCCTTTCAGATTGATGTTCCTGATTTGGAACTCGAATGTCTTTGGGTTTCCCTGAATTTGAAATATCAAGGTAAACTGCTATTATGTTTAATTTATTTTCCCCCTAATAGCAATATTGATACTTATATAAAGTTTTTTGACGTGTTTGTAAAGTTTACTTCTTATAAAAATATTTTTGTTTGTGGTGATTTTAATCTGTCTATTATTGGTGAATTGTGTAAGGATAATATTCTAGATCCTACTATAAGAGAATTGTTTAACTTTGTTCAATTCTATAATTTAAACCAACTAAATACTGTACCTAACTGTAATAACAAATATTTAGATCTGATTTTATCTGATATTGATGTTTTAAATGTTAAAGTTAAACGCAGTGATCAGCCTTTAGTATCTGAGGACAAATATCACCCAGCTTTGTCTATTGTTATTAATCTTATTCCCATACGTGTCAGTAATCCCAATGCCAAATCTGTGAAATATGATTTTAAAAGGTCTGATTTTTTAACTATGTGGTATTTGATTTCTGAAATTGACTGGAATTTTCTGAATACTTATGACAATGTTAATTTAGCAGTTAGTGAATTTTATAGTTATTTAAATGATGTTTTTAACCAAACTATTCCTGTAAAGACTTTTAATAATAAATTCCCCTTATGGTACTCCAATGAAACTATTAAACTCATTAAACATAAAAGTAAAGTTCGTAGGATGGCGTTACGCAGTGGGAATCCACTTTTCTTTGAAGAATTCTCGTGTTTAAGGCCTTCTGTTAAACTCAGTATCAGGAATGATTATGTTTCTTATTTGCAGAGTACCGAAATTGATCTGATTTCTAATCCTAAGAAGTTTTGGTCATACTTTAAAAGTCATAACACATTGCCAAACAGTGTATTCTACAACAACAATTGTTATGATGGTGATGATAATATTGCGAATGCTTTTGCATCTTATTTTAGTTCCGCTTGCAATCCTAGCACAAATTATGATAAAAATACTGGTAAACTCGACAACTGTTTTAGTGACATTATTAAAATTGACAGGGTTACATATATGGATGTGGTTTTGGCGATTAACAAGTTAAAATCGACTTTGACAGTTGGTGTGAATAATGTCCCTTCGTTTATTGTTAAAAGTTGTGCTGATGCCTTGATTTATCCCCTTCTTATTCTATTTAATCTTTCTTTAAAAAATAACGTTTTTCTTGATGTTTGGAAGCAAACTAAAATTATTCCAGTTTTTAAAAAAGGTGATCCTAATGATTGTAAAAATTATCGTCCCATAGCAATCTTGAGTCTTTTTCTAAAATATTTGAAATTATAATCCATAATAAAATTTTTCAACAGGTAAAACATTTTATTTCGTCAGCTCAACATGGTTTTATTCCAAAACGGTCCACTCTTACCAATTTATTTTGCTTAACTAATGACATTATGTCATCATTTGAACAAGGTTATCAGCTTGATGTCATTTATACTGACTTTTCTACGGCTTTTGACTCTATTGATTTTGGTATCCTTTTGAATAAGTTGATGGGTATGGGTTTTCATATTAATCTTATTGACTGGCTTTTTTCTTACTTAAATAATAGAATGCTTTACGTTTATTTCAATGGTGCTATGTCTCATAAATTTACCAATACATCTGGTGTACCACAAGGCTCTAATTTAGGGCCATTGCTTTTTATTTTATTTATAAATGATCTGTGCTCTATTTTGAAATTTTCTTATTATCTTTTATTTGCAGATGATTTAAAATTATATAAACAAATACGTTTTGTTATTGATGCTGCACTTTTGCAGAAGGATCTAAATAGCTTATATAATTGGTGCATTTATAATAAATTATTCCTTAATATTAAAAAATGTAGTGTTTTAAGTTATTCACGTAGAACTGGTACTTTAATTTACTCTTATGAAATTAATAATCTTGCCTTATTTCGTCCTAGTACTGTTGTAGACTTGGGTATTACTTTTGATTCTAAACTTGATTTTTCACTTCATATTAATAACATGGTTTCTAAGGCATATAAAAAACTAGGGTTTTTAAAGCGTAAAACTAAAGATTTTACCAATCAACATGCATTAAAAGTTTTATATTTTGCTCTCATACGTCCTAAGCTTGAATATTGCAGTCTCATTTGGGATCCTTATTATTTTAATAAAATTAAAATTCTTGAGCAGGTGCAGTCTAAATTCACTCGTTACTTATTGTTCAAAAGTGATCTTATTTTTTCCTATGATGTTTCTGCTTCCTATTTACGCGGCATTTTTGGCATTCCAAGTTTAAAATCTAGACGGGATCTTTTTTGTGTTTTATTTTTTTACAAGATTATAAATAACGTGATTGACTGTAGTGAAATTCTTAATTCTATTAAGTTCAATGTACCAAATAGATCCCTCAGGTCCAACCAATTCTTTCCCTCACCATTTCTCAAATATAATTACATTAGTAATTTCTCTTTGTATAAATTTTACAAAATATTTAATGAACTCTCTGTGCATCTTGATATTTTTGATATGTCATTTCATGTCTTCAAAGATAAATGTTCTGAACTTTTAATCTCTTAATTTTTGTTTTATTCATGTTTTATTACATGTAATTATATTATTGTAATTATTTGTGTTTTATATATATGTGTATATATTTCTGTAGTCTTGTGTCTCTTGATGTTCTTGCAACACTGTAAATGGGTTATTCTGTAGTGTGCATTTCAATAAAATAAAAATAAAAAAATAATAATATTTTCATATATTTTAAAAGAATTGTAGTGAAATACAGATACTTAGATTTTAACATATTAGATGCCAATGTATTCGTTTCTTTTAAGCAAAAATTCAATAAAATTTCAAAAGCAAAGCCTGTAATCATATTTAAAATTACTAATAAATTATTTAGATCTGAAGCATGGAGAGGCAATTTTAATTGACGCACAGTGTGTAATTTTTATAATCTAGGGGAACATATTTTCAAATCACAACCTATGCGCGACATAGAAATTAATACGTTAATATTAAACTAGAACGTCCTTCACAAAAGTATCATGGCTTATATTTTGTTAGTCGCTGCGCGAACAGTAGAAGTAACATGTCGGAACTTGTCCAATCAGAGTTAAAGGGGTTCGACTCAAAATTTACTGCGTCATTCGTTAGCATATGCATGACGAGCGCGCAGTGTTGTGTACCTTCTTTGTTATTTTGTGTGTTTATTGTGATCTTACGTGTATGCAGGTATGTATTCAGTATTTATATATTGCTTATTATTTAAATTATTTTCAAAATAAGGTTATATTTGTATTAAAGTCAATAATCTATTAACAAAATGGAAGTTTTAGTTCATTATACGTATTTATACAATATTGTCGCCACTTTAAAAATATATATATACTTGTATACTACTTGAAATATGAGAAATCGTTTGCGCATATTTGCGACACTCATAACTTTTTTTGTAAATTCCAGAATGAATCCGAAAATCCTTAAAAAAGATATATTTGAGATATGGAGGACCACCTCAAAAAAATCAAGGACTGAAGCGATAACACAATACATATTGGAAAATTTATGCAGAGATACTGTACCAGATGACGTAATTAGTGGCATTAAGGTCACTGTTAGAAGCTTATGTCAAAAAATTGAACAAAAATGGTCCAAATCGGGAAGACATCAAACACGCTTTTTAAAAGAAAATGCAGCGTGGTTGGAAGGAACAGCTTCGTTTTCGAAAAAAGTTACACAGGCTGTTTCGAGTTCTCAAGCAGACTCAGACACTACAAAGAAGCTTGGTAGACCACCCAAAGATTTTTCTGCCTGCAGCAGAAAAACAAAAATACGAAAAGTACAGAGTTTGGTCGAATCGACAAGCCAGCAAGAGTTAGCCATGGCGACTGAAATAAAGCTGTTAAAGCAAGGCAAAAGAGACTCGGCTGCCATTGTAAAAGAACTCGCTGAAGCTTCCCCCGAACGTGGTACCACGATAAAAAACACTCGCAGAGCTTTAGTTCCTGAGCATAAGACTATGTCTTCGAATCAAGCGCTGGCAGTTATGGTTGATTCAAACCTTTCAATACACCAATACAAGGTCATACGCCAACAAGCAAAGAGTATGAATTGCAGGTTGTATCCACCGTATTATAAAGTAAAAGAAGCTAAAGAGTTATCTTATCCTTCAGATGTCAGCATTACAGAGATTTCAGCCGAAATAAAGCTACAATCTTTAATTGACCACACCACCAGACGACTGTGCACCGTACAAGAAGACGTGATAAAGTCTTTGTCTGATGATAGTTTCGATATCGTCATAAAATGGGGTTGTGATGGTGCAGACCAAAAAAGATATCGCCAAAAGTTTTCGAATGAAAATTTTAATGATGAAAGCTTATTTAGCGTTTCTATGGTACCAATACAAATTTATTCTGTAAAAGATAAAAAAATAGTTTGGAAAAATTTGGCACCTTCATCAACACGATATTGCCGTCCAATAAAATTTATGTTTGTAAAAGAAACCACGAATCTAATAAACACGGAAATTGAACAAATCAAAACCCAAGTTACCACTTTATTGCCGACAAAAATACTCTTTGATGATCACGAAATTGCGGTAACCCCGAGAATGGTCCTTTGTATGATTGATGGAAAAATATGTAACGCGGTGGCATCATGTGCCTCAACCCAGACCTGTTATTTATGAGGGCAAAACCCCGTGATATGAACAATATCAATGCTCTTTCAACAAAGCAGGTGAATCAAGAATACCTATCTTTAGGGTTATCGCCCTTGCACTCATGGATAAGATTCTTTGAATGCATTTTACATATATCATATCGCCTTGAGATAAAGACATGGCAAGTACGAGGTGCTAAAAATAAAAATAAGCTGGCGGAAAAGAAAAAATATATTCAGGATCGATTTAGAAAAGACCTGGGTATACTTGTTGACATGCCTAAACAACAGAAGGGCAATACTAACGATGGCAATACTGCCCGTAAGTTCTTCAGAAATCCAGAAAAGTCTTCTGAAATAACAGGAGTAAACCTGGAATTGATTAAACGATTCCATATCATATTGGAATGTCTGAACTCAGGATATCAAATCAACATCAATAAATTTGAAGAATTCGCAAAAGATACGCGAGAACTATACATAAAAAAATATCCTTGGTACTCAATGCCAGTAAGCGTGCACAAAGTACTATTCCATGGCAAAAATATAATTGCGTCCTGCATTCTACCTATTGGCCAGATGTCGGAAGAAGCCCAAGACGCTAGGAATAAAAACAGTAGAAAATTTAGAGAATTATTCACTCGCAAAACCTCAAGGATTGATACAAATACTGATTTACTACATACATTATTAATCACATAAGATCCAATTATTGCTAGTCTACGTGCAGCGCCGAAAACTCTACGTGGAAAAATTTCTTTGGAAGTGCAAGATCTGTTTGAACAATCTCTTCCAACTTTAAATAAATCAGAAAATTTAAATGCAAGTGAAGATGATGATGACGGCGATGATGACTAAATACACTACAATACTACATTATTTTAACTTAACTTACTTTTTTTAGCTTAGATAAGCTATTGTAATACGGTAATAAATATAAAACATTAATATCACAATACTTGTTTATTATTTTCTGTTTTCATATTTTGTCCCCCTAGATTATAAAAATTGCACACTGTGTGACGCCCCAAGGGAGATCTGAGAAACAAATTCGCGAGTTATTTACGCTGCTTCTAATTATAATCTCTCAGCACAATCTGATGCGTTAATACAGTGCGTAAATAAAAGTCTTCCGTGATTTAATTGGCCCTAGAAGGTCATGTGCGATTTAGTTGAAAAATTCTGCTTAATAATGAGAATACGAGTAGTTCGTTAGTTCACATGAATGAACCCTTATTTTGATTAAACTACCTATTTCATTTTATTGAAAGTGGAATGTTTAATGGCAATATGAATGTTAAATTTATGCCGCAAGCAATGTATATCAATGGATAAAAAAATGCAAAATAATGTATAAGTATCGACCGGAACAGGTTTTCAAAATCGAAAAAGAAACCGAATTTTGGTAGTCTTCCAATTTTCGGCAAAAAACGAAAACGAAAACAATCAAAAAAATTTAAGTAAAAAATATATATGTAGATAAACATAATTATTAATTAATTATAAAGTGTTTATTAAATGTACAGAATTATTAATTAATTATAAAGTGTTTATTAAATATACGTTATTATTAATTAATTATATGCGTAACCCGAGTTGGTTCTCTGTGCCATTGACCAAAACGTCTTCTTTTCATATGAAGTAAAATGTAATAAATTCATCAAAGATACAGATTGATTTTCTAAGTATACTAATTTTATCTAATTAACGATTTTTTAAGCATGCATTTCTCTATTTTATCTTTTATTTTTGTAAATGATCACTTGTTGTACTAGAACTTTCGCAGAGAATATTGGAAACACTTGCGCGGTTTCAAACTCAAATTTTTCTATGTCTGTTTAATCTTAAGCTTTTAATCAGCATATGAAAAGCGTATTTAAAGTTCAGTTATATATTCATCATTTACTTTACAATTTGCTCTCAGGTCTTGAGTCAATCAAGACTGATAATTGGAAACAATGAAATTTATAGAAATAAGTAATGTCTCATTTGGGACAGTAACCACTCAAATCAATAAGCAATGCTGAATTTTTCAGGAAAAAGAAATGAGACTTTTGCAATACAGATAGCTTCTGTCTGACCGAGTTTTTACATCATTTTCCTAGAAAATGGATTTTTGATTTTCAATACAACGTTTTTGTTTTTACTTAATATGACGTTATAGTGATCGTTGAATAAAAGAAAAAAGCATAGCACACCATCACTACCGATTGGGTAAGATATTAAAGGAAAAATATGGACCAACTCTTGTTGGTACAGATGCCATGCTTGATTACTTTTAATTAATAACTCAAATATAAAGTTTGATGCAATAAACCTAATACAGAGTGTATCTGAAATAGGAGGAAAACTTTACTGGGTGGCAGAATACGAGCAAATTTTGTCATAACACAAGCAATGAAAAAGTTTAAGTAAAGAAAAGTAGTCTTCCACTATCGCAAATGAAAAATGCGTACGAAAATGAGAGGAGATACTTCAGAAAACATTTTATTAACAGGAATGCAATTAATGTACATACTCAAAATATTTTTGCCAGCAGTAATGCATGCTTAACAGCTGCGGGATAGGGACTGACGCACATTTGCGAAGACACCAGGCATTTCCCGAATATTGCCGGCAGTAACGCATTCTTAATAGCTGCGGGATAGGGACTGAACTTATTTGCATGCATAAAATAATCGATGATAACTAATAATGCAATTCTAATCCACAATCACCTTTTTGTATAAATGAAAAAAATATCTCCCTATCCAAAAAGAAAAAAAGAAGCTAACTAACGTTGTCATCGCCGCTGTCATTGAATTTTTTGTGACAGGAGCTCTTTTTTCATTAGAAAATTACTTCATACAAAAGAGAAATGTTTGATAAACATGCCGAATATGGCAGTTTGTAAATCGAACAATTATTTTAAGAGATATTTAATGTTAAAGTTGGCCAAAATCGTTCCATGAAAAAAGTTTTATTGAAGCAAAAACATATACATAGGAATTTAATCATTCTTAGATCATTTTATACATTAGAAGTTTCTGATGTGCAGACTGCAATTATTTTTCTTATTATTTGTTTAATTCTTTGACGTCTTATTTCCATTTTAAATTTTCAGCATTTCAAGAGATATTTTTTACCTGTTTTAAGAAAGATAATATAATTATTTTAAATTGTTGCCAATTTGTAAAAACAGTGCAAAAAATATTTTTTTCAAATAAAAAATTTATTTACACCTGACTATTATAAACAGAAAAACCCTTGCTAATTAGAATTAAATGGTTATGTATTCATTTCCCAACTTTAAGACAATGGAAATAAAAATATTCCGTTTCTAGCAGCAAAAGTATTTTTACTTGAATTTTAAAAGAGAAATAAAATTTTAAAATAATAAAATCAATAGTCTTTAAAAGCAGTAAATGGCAGAAATTACGTTATATTAAACATTGCAAAACAAATAATATCAAAAAATATATATACAGGTGACATTTATTTCCTATTTTGAGATGGTCTTTTTAATAATTGTTGTGAATTCTAAGACAGTGTAAATAACATTTCCTTTCTAACAAGAAAAGTATTTTTACGTAAATATTAAAAAAAAAGAAAGAAAACTGTGGAGTTAATTACATCAGATTTAAAACGGTACTTTTAAAATGTTTCATTTGAAACAACTTTCTTAAAGCGTTTATCAAAAATACTGGGACACAAAGACTCTGTTTATTTAATTCATTCTATAATAGCTTATTTTGAAATGTTTAACTGATCTTATTTAATCAAAGATGAAAACAGCCATTGGATTTCTGAAACAGAAACTGATTCGACCTTAAAATCTCCAATCAAAGGGGATTGAATGGAAATCAATTAATAAAACGATCGCCACCTATTTTTAAAAATTATAATTCAATTTTCCGTATTTTTATCAAAGCCGATCAAATTAACATGTTTTTAGAGTCTGCTGTGTCAGAACGGAAATTGATGAACATAGCTCGTAGAGGGCAGAGCCTCCTAGTAAAATAATAATAATAATAATAATATAATAAATATATTTTTAGAACCATTGAACGATCGAAAATATGTCTTGAATGTTCATTAGATTTAAACTTTTTGTTTTGTTTTGTTTTTGTTTTTTACACAATTCTTTCATATAAATTTTAATTTTTAAGAAAAACATACTCCAGCTTATCATGCTGATGCAATGCATAAAAAGTACACTGAATTAGCGGTATGCATGGAAAGAAAATTTCACGCCAGGCGCGACCAAGACAATCCGTAGAGTTTTTCTTTTGGCCAGTTTGGCCATTCTAATAAAGTTAAAAATTTGGCCAGAACTGTTCCGAACCACAACTCGGCCCGTTGAAAAAATTATTGACCAAGCCCGGTATGAAATTTAAAACTTCGGCCCAGATTGTACATTTATTGGCTCGGCTAGCCACGACCAAGCAAGACCTGATTGAACATAGAATAGATTTTTATGCCTGTAAGGTTAAAAGTCCTAAATAAAAATACGCATCTTACCTTTTATATCATATGTTTATATTCTTATTTTATTTTAAGTGCTCTTAGATGTGGTACTTATTTTTTAAATGCATTTGATAATATGTAAATATCACAGTTATTATCATTATCGTTAATTCACACTCACATTCAATGGCTTGGAAATTTAAAAATTCTAATCAATAAAACCTTCTAAGACGGAATTGCATAGAAAAGAAGTAAAATCCATCATGGACTGGTTTGATGAGCAAATTCTGTTGTAAATGCATTAAATTCTTTTCACAAGTACTTGTTATTCTCATTTTACATAGATAAACATTTTCTTTTGTTTTGTTTTGTTAAACATGCACTGTTAAAAATCTGCTGCATTTTGCTGCAACGCACTCTACCGCTTATATATAATATCTCTGTTCCAACCAATGAGAAAGCTCCATTTCACGGCCAAGTAACCGTTTTCTATACAAGCAGGAGAGTGCGGTGCAGCAAAATGCAGCAGATTTTTAACAGTGTGGATTCAGTCATAATCAGGTTCTTTTTCTCAGGTTTTATTCGTACATTAATTTTTTTGCCTAGAAATGATGCCCATCTTAATATATATATATATATATATATATATATATATATATATATATATATATATATATATATATATATATATATTTATTTATTTAATTGTGGAATAATAGCAATTAAAAATACGTGCCTTTAAAAAAACTGTTGTTTTTATTGAACAGGCCAGATCCGGGCCGGTTCAATGATTTTCTTCCGACTGAAAATTTCTGCCTGTTCAGACCTCAAGAAGAATTTAGTCACGGCTCATGTGGGTGCGTAGTCCGTACTTCTAGAAAAAAGTAATATACGCAAACCAAGCTTGGACCGAGTGTCTTGAAGGAAAATTGGGTCGATCCTATGTTAGATCCTTACATGGAATAATCAAAAGGTTAGTTCGCAATTTTATTTTTTAATTTGGACGATAAAATTATAATATACTTAGAAAAAAAAGTGATCTTTTTAGTGAACTTCGCTCACTTTCATAGATGAGTTTGATTTGAATGCGTTCTTTTGAAAAATTTTTGAATTTGAACATGAACTTGACTCATTTTTGAGAAACTGAACGTGAGTTTGAATTAGTTCATTATTTTTGTGAGCGTGCCCAACATTGACGCACATTTGTGAAGACATCAGGCATTTTCCGAATATTGCCACCAGTAATGCATGCTTAACAGATGCGGGATAGTGACTGACGCACATTTGCGAAAACACCAGACATTTTCCAAATATTGCCTGTAACAATGACAATCCTAGCGAAGTGAAGCGCGCATTACAACTGGCGGAAGATCTTTTGAGCAATTTCTTTAAGCATGTTCATTAATTACATTCCTGTTAGTAAAATGTTTTCTGAAATAGGTTAATTCTTCAACTGCGGCATGGAAAACTATCTTTTAAATTCTCACCGCTTGTATTTCGACAGTACATTCTACGACGAATTTGCTCGTGTAGCTGCTTCTATCGTCCCGTAAAGTTGTGCTGCCTTTTTCAGACATACCCTGTAGACACTGAGATGTAGCTAAAATTTTCATCGTAAAAGAAATATCACAGCAGGATATATTTTTGAATATTGATGCACAACCTTTTTGTCAGAAAATTGCTTGCCATCAGAGTATTTGAAAGGTGACGTTTGTTTTAATTAATAACTAAGTTTAAGTCATTATTATAAGGAAAATTATTCTGCATGAAATTAGTGGTAGTTTCGCGGCCCGCGAGCCAGAGGTTTTTCACCTCTACTTTTGAATAACAAAAATCAAAATGTAATAAGAATAATTTTCAAATGCCATATATCCCATATATAAAGGGGAGAATAGCCGAATTTGGACCACTTCATTTATTTTCAACTGTTTTAATTAGTTTGTTTAATTTTTAGAATAATCTTCAATACATCATCACACTTGGTCAATCTATTCACTAGTTAAATAAATTTTTGCACCAATTCCTTTTTTCAAATCTTAAATTTTATTTTAATTTGGAAAAATTATCAAAAGTGATCCGAATTCAGCGACGCACAGTGGGGCAGGAAGCCTCCAAAGTTGGCAAAAAATAAAATTTACTTTGAACAAAAAAAGCACGTCACGGATTCTTTTGTAGAAGAAAAGTAGTAAAATTTTAAACTTTACATAAGCTAAATAGTAATTTATTAATTAATTTACAATCCTTTTTCAATATTTTTTGTAGAAAAATGAGTTAAAAACAAGAATTTAAGATAGTTTTATACTAATTAGATATTTATAAATCATCTATAATATCGCATTAAAAAATGTAAACATAATTAGTAATTTTAATTATTCTCAATCAAACCTTATAATGAATATTAGCGACTCGTTTTGAAGGATTGGATCAACCTTTCTCAGGCAAAATGTACGCATTACTATAAAGGCAGCAGAAGAAAAACTGTTTCTGTTGTTTTAGTGCTAACACACACTTTTTGTTTTCCTGTTTTTCAGATCTTAAACTCATGCATGTCACGTACACTAACGAATATGTAGAACTAGAATTGTATAACCGTTTTACTCTTGATATTTTTGATCGTCCAGAACAAATTCAGACGGAATATGAAGATGGGCACGTTTGCTTTTCATTGACGCTTCTGTTTGTTTTTCAAATCGAGGAAATGAAAGCGATTTGCCAAGCCACTCTTTGTTAATTCTAAAGCATTTCCCTTGTTTCGCCAGGCTTTTGCTCATCGGAATTTATATTAAACTTTAAAACATTTAATCTTCTTTTCATTTAAACTACTTGTTCGTAGTTTCTCCGATTATGGAGCTCTTATACCATAAAATCACATTACTTTTCAAAAGTTTTTGTTAAAACGTTCCATGATAGTCAGTTTCATTTAAATACATTGTTTTGTGATAAACAATGCATTAAAATTCGTATTTAACAAAGAAAATATTTATAATCATGTTTGGCACACCCGTACACTAACAAAAATTTAAGGATGATTAGCTATAAAAGTGACCATACAATTAAAAAAGTGGCAAAAAGGAGCAAGATTTTCTGGCATATTTGTCCTTTTAAAATTCATACTTAGTAGAAAAAATTATAATTAACACTTAATTCGCCTTAACTCATAACTAAAACCTACAATGTTTGTAGACAGTGTTAATTTTCTTTATAAATTTCACCACTATATATTCTAAGCGTCTGTATATCTATAAAAATCGTATTAAAACAAATTGAAAGTTAATGAATTATTGTTACATACTTGTAGTTAAAGGTTCCATAGTAAAAAAAAAATATTTTTTATTTATTATAGCGAAATTAACAAACGAATGTTGAAACAAAATTATTGATTTTTTTTTCACTTATTATCAAAGCACAATATGCAGTTTAACTTCTTTCTCTAGTGACGATCAAAATAACTTTGCGCAAATTTTAATACTAGGAAGATGTGTACTGACATCTGCTCTATTAAAGTGACGTATGTCGGTAGTTCAAAATAAAATTTCATTTTTTCGATTTTTTGCCAGTTTTGAAGGTTTTTTGCCCCACTGTGCGACGGGTCACCTATGTTTGATTCCCACCCACCTTCCTCTCTCTCTCTTAAATTGCAACAAAGAATATCTGGTTGTTTTAATAAGTAGGGAATATAACTTATTTTATTAAAAGCAAAGTTTGCGATAAGTGAAAAAGTCACACAAAACAACAGCAATAAAGCATAATGAAATCAAATATCTGAAAGTAAGAGTAATTATTTTAAATGAAAAGGCATTTAAAATAATCAAAATTATCAGTAATTAAGAATAGAAATTATGGAATTAATTGCTATTTACTTGAATATAATGCAAGAAGTGATGCAAGACTTGCACATCAATTTCATTTATTCATTTTTTTTATTTAAGTGCACACAGCATTGAATCGTATTTGGCAATCTGAATATTGAAAGCAAGTTCTATCTTCACTAGAAGAAAGTATTGTAATCGAAATTTTTTTACATCCGTTTTTCGACGGATTTACACGTTTTAGAGGTCAGAGATTCCGAAAAACATGTTTTTACAAAATGTCTGTCTGTGTGTCTGTATATGTGTCTGTATGTCGCCATTCTACCATCAAAAAGTGTATGAAGATATGCATAGAAATGAACCAAATTTTTGTCAATGTTTTTGGTTGTGGCCATTTTCAATATGTTACCACATAAAAGTGTATGATGTTATGCATAGAATTGAATGAATTTTTTTGTATAAGTGTTCGGCTATGGTCAAAAGACCCTCCCTGAATTTTAAAAACATCCGCCGAAAAGAGGCGCTATAATCGCAATGTCTGTGTCATTTTTATCATTTTACCATTACAAAGTGTTTGAAGTTATGCATAGAACTGAACTAATTTTTATGTGTATAATTTTTTGGGGTATGTCGAGTAGATCCTTCCTGAATTTGAAAAATGTCTGCCTATCGTTCGACTGTTCATCTGCTCGTACAGATTCAGAAACTTGTTTTTACTCCGATTAATTGACTGAAGCAGAAATGTAAGATGAAAATTATTGTTGGTATAGTATTGAATTAAAATTATTACCGTATCAACATGTGTAACTAAGATTTGAATAATTAAAATATACATATGAGATAGAAAAAAGTTTTGGGATTGACACATCCAACTAGTTTTTCTTATAAATTAGGCAAAACCAATCATGACTGTCTAGATTCTGTTATCTGTTATCTGTTCTCTTATCTGTTTAGATTCTGAGTCATTAGATTTTTTTTACATCAAATGTTTTTTTAATTTATGTCTGTAGTTCTTCACATTAATCTTTTTTTTTTCAATTAAATCATGCTTTTTTTTTTAACTTGATGTTCCAATTGCTTTTATGCTTTGAACGGCTTCTTTTTGTCTTTTTTTATTTATTTATTTCAAGGTTTACTTTATATCGAAAAGATGTTAAAAAAGCTGTCTTTTTACTCCCCCTATACATTAACTTAACTGATTTTAGCAAAAGAGATAACATTCCTACTGATTCTTTGGGGGGAAAGGTTGAAAGGAGGGGTTATTTGAAACCGTAGCCTTTTTCCATGTCAATCTTTTCACAACATACTCTCTCCTTTTCTAATCTTATATCTTTGATAACGTTTGCTATCACGGATATTTTTCTTCCCGACTGTTACTGCTGTTTTCAACATTTTTCAATTTTATCAAGAAAGTGTTTAAAAAAATACTTCAGACTCCATGGAGATTTAACAAAAATATCTAAACTATGTATTTTTACTGATTGTCGATCTATGAATTCAAATAAATTGTTAAAATGTTACCATTTCAAAAATTGAAGTTGTGTAAATTCTACTTTATAAAAAACTTCTGTTTCAAAAATTGCATCCATATTCTGAAAAAAAAAGTGTTTTTTTTTTTTTTTTCGTGTAAAATGACACCTGTGATTTTATCGTAAAAAAATCTCTGATTAAAAATAAATTACATAACTCAACTTTTACAATTTTAACTGTCATCTCAAATACGCACACTCGTCATTTCTGAAATATTATAAAAAGAAAAGTTCCCAGCAGGGGCGTCGCCATGGGGGGGTATGGGGGGGGAGCCTCCCCCCCCAATATATGTGAAGTTGGGAAATTTGAGCTTAGAGTTGGGAAAATTTAGATTTTTGAAAGACTTTCTTTTTTTTTAATAATTACAAGAAATATATGAACTTTTTATTCTTTCGGTGACAATGGTTTAGCAAACAAGTTAAATTATCAAAAGAAATCAACCAGACTCAATTTGTCATTGTATTTCTCTGTTCTATGAAAACATCATACACTTATTAGACCTAAATGTCTCTGCTCCTGTGTATCAATATCTGACTCTAAACAGCTTTCTTCACTCCTTTGTTTCCTCCAAAACTTTCATTTCTGAAAAATTTCAAATTATAGTCCGTGACTTTTATGTTACTTTCGTATGAAAATCCATAATGGCTCATATACTAGAAGTCTGTCCGGGCCTGGGCTTGGTCCAAGGTACTGGCATGGCCCGTGGACCGAGCAGGCAAACTTTCAAACAGAGTGCTTCCACCATTCTGATATAAAAATTTAAAAGAAGCTCATAAAATTTGAATTATTTTCAATAAATATGAGTTTCACAAGAATGCGTATAAATGTGCTGCATGAGCCGATTTTATTTTAACAACACTATTGCAAAAATATATTTTGTCCAAAATGTAGAGAACGTCATCGGATAGTTAATCATGTTTGAGCCTGAGCTTAGCTTTTTTTGCAGACTCGGGCAGGAGCACCGTCAGTTTATTACCCCTCCCCCTTTTTAATCCTCAAACCAGAAAAATTATCAAATCATAGATGCAAAAAAAAGTAAAAATGTCGAATATGAAGTCGCAAAGGACTGATGAAAACTTTCACTTTAGACAGATTTTTATCTTTGGCGGGAAATTTTCAAGCAATTTTTACGTCAGGAGTATGAAAGGAGGACACTGTGCAACATCAAACACCCTACAGTTGGCGGGGGGATTCCCCTCACATCGCCAGGTCCCCCAAAATGGCTTTCCAGATTGTTTATTACCTTGTTCATAGTCATATAATAACAAACATCTTCATTAATCTCTCACATTTTCTTCCGGAAGTTTTTTTTTTTTTTTTTTTTTGTAATAGAGGCTGCGATCAAAAATGTCTGTTTTCTTGTGGGGAGGGGATGTCTCCCCTGTCCTTCCCAAATGGCTCTCCTGGACTCGGGTTAGGCCGAGGTAAGGATTATTTTTTTCTGCATAGTTGAGTCGGGACGGAACTGGACTTGGTTGCTCTTGGCATGTGTCGGGCGGACAGTTTTGCTTTGCAAAATAAGTAATAATGATAACGAACTTTTGGTAAGGGGAATCATCGGAAATGTATCTTGAGGTGGTTCTCAAATTCCCTGTTGAATAACACAAAACTTTCTGAAACATTTTCTGACTCATTTTTAAAAGAAAATGCATAACATTGACAGGCCTGAAGTGATTGGATTGAAACGATTTCGAATTGAATAGCGTTTTCCATTTTTCGATAAATAAATTACTTATCCAATTACAGGCGATTATTGTTACACAACGACAGTTTTCTCTTCTTTACTTGCTATGACGTTTTGAAAATCGAATCAAAAACTAATATTTGACAGCCTTTTCTGAAATATATGTTGCTTTCATTCCAAGAAAAAAGAAAGCGCCATTCGATAACATTTTTTCTAAATAAGAACATCTGCCAATTTTATGCGTTTCCGAACAAAAGTGAATTGAGAAATGCGCAAGAAAACAATTATTTTAGATTCTTTTTATCAGCATTCTTTAGAAGAATCTTAATTGTACGTTAAGAAAAATCCGAATTTTTTGTAGCTATCAAATTGGCCCGCGGATCGGGCCTGGTTTAATTGTTTTTTACGCAAGCTGTTCCTGTTTTCAAAGATTTTTGTTCAGGCCGGCCCCTGAACTGTGAAAATATAGATCCGGCTCGAGCCAAAGTTTTAATTTTCAAATCGGGCCGTGCTGGGCCAAAATAGCTTATATGTAGTCGGGACCGTGCTCTGATCTGGAAATTCCAGCCGGAAAAGACATGTATAGCAAAGACAGTAAACAAAAAAGGGAATTTTTAAACAAACTAATGATGGTTGACGAAAGAAAAGAAATCGCAATAGATCTTTAAAAATAAAATTAATAATTCCAATTATAACATATTCTACTGTCAAAATGAAAATAAAACAAGAAAATATTCACATCTTTTCATATTTAACCCGTCGTCGTCGCGTCGCCGGAGAATTTATACAACGGCTTTAGTCGTCGAGTCAATCTAAGCTTAAAAATCTGTAAATTTTATTTCAAAATAGCAATCTATTCTAATATTGTAAAACAAAAATGCAATTTGTATTTCCGTTTTATGCTAATCTCAAATAGTATTAAAAGAACTTGGAATAAGTAACTTTGAAAAAAAAAAAAATATTAAAAATATTTATTCAGGCGCCAAAAGAAAAAAAAAAAAAAGAAAAGCTGGAGTCCTAATTTCTATAATAGTAGCTACACCTGCTATATTACGTAACTGGGCAACAATATCCAATGAGTTTTCGCCAGAAAAAATACTGGTAACCCTTTGTCGTCAAGAAAAAATAATCATAAAAGCAAATGTGATTTCAAAAAATTATTGATTCTGATAAATGTGTTCCTTTTTACTTTGTTTGTGTGCGGATAAAAAAACTGCTATATTTTTATCGGTTTATAAAATATGAAACCAAAGCGATATAAAGTTCAATGTTGTAATTGTAAAGCAGTATTTAATAATGACTATAAATCTCAGCATGAAAAAAACAATCATAATGGGAATAGAGTTTCTGTGCAGGAAATTGGAGCCCCTAAAAATCCATTCGATGCTTCAGTACGTAAAAGGAAAAAAGTGGACGATGTGAAATCGGAACAAATATATAAATATGATAGCAGTCCGTCAAATGAAGAAATAATCAGCATAAGTTGCAATACTGATGTGTTGAACTTAAATAAAAAGTCTGAAGAAATAAAAGATTTTTCTTTTCCTATAAACAACACCGAGAGCGAAGATCAACTTCTTCAACAGTGTAATTTGGATTTTTCAAAAGAAAGTGAATTTCTACATGAGGCTACGAATTCCAAAACTCAAAACCAATCTGAAATGGATAATGAATTTCAAAACGAGACTGCAAGCTTCACAAATGAAAACCAAACTAAAGAAGAAAATGAAAATAAGTCGGACTGGGTGTCTTTTATGGGAAAATTTTCTTTTATTCTCGAAAAATTAACTGAGAGCAAAACTATTTTTTCTCAATATAATGAATCTGACATAGTTAACGAGAAATTGGCAATAACTGAGATTGTTAACTTTATCTCTTCAATTAAAGAAACCTGTGATATAGTTCTTGAAGAGGGGTGCAGATTATTGAATAAACTGAATAATGAGTTAGAATTTTCAATTGAAGACAGTGGAAGTGCCTCTGAAATAGTAAATCATGATCCTGGTCTACGTCCAGATACTTTAAATGAAAATCAGAAAAATTATTTAATTCAGTTAGGTCCACATCAACCTAAATTAGCATGTTTTCCTTCTGATGGAAAAAACCGGTTTAATCCCCACTGGTATACAGAATTTGAATATTTAGAGTACAGTACAGCAAAGCATGCTGCTTTTTGCTTTGTATGTTGTCTTTTTCCTGTTGGTATAGGTCGTGAAAAAAGAGAAGATGCTTGGACTTCAACCGGAGTAAAAGTATGGGGTAAAATGAAAAGTTGCGGAAAAGATAAATTAGGGAAGCTCCAACAACATTTCTCATCTCAAGCTCATAAGTCTGCTCTATATGATTTTTGTAATTTTCTTGTAAAGAAAAAACATATTGATGTCTTAATTGACAAATCAAAAAGGCAAGTTTTAATTCAGGAAGAAAAAGTTCGAATGCACAACAGAGAAGTTATCAAAATTTTAATGGATACTTGTAAAACATTCGGAAAGCAAGGATTAGCATTTCGAGAGTCAAACACCGATGATATTAATAAAGGAAATTTTTGCGAAGTGATACAGCTTATCTCAAGGCACAATACTACAATGAAATGTTGGTTTGAAGATAAAAAATTGAGACCATATCATGTTACATATATGAGTCCAGAATCTCAAAATGAAATGATAAATTTAATAGCATCTGAAATTCGTCAGGTAATCACTTCTGAAATAAAAAATAGTTTATGTTTTGCAGTTTTGGCCGACACAACTCCAGATCTGTCACACAAAGATATAATGTCTATTGTTATCCGAAGTGTAAGTAATGAAGGTGAAATTAGGGAAAGATTGGTCAAAACAATTGAATGTTGTGACAAAACTGGAAAGGGAATGGCAGATTTAATTTTACAGTGCTTAAATGAAATAGAAATTGATTATTCGAAGCTTGCATTCCAGTCTTATGATTTTGCTCAAAATATGTCCGGGAGGTTCAATGGTGTACAAAAACATATATCTGAGATTGTCGGTCACAGTGTTCCTTACATACCTTGTCAAGATCACCGCACTAATACTGCTCTAGAACATGCTTGCAACGTTAGCATATTAATTCAAGATTTGTTTAACATCCTTGAAGAGCTCTATGTCTTTTTCACATCAAGTACAAAAAGATTTAAGCATTATCAGTCAAGTGTAGAGAACATTGATAAAGTAATTCAACTTAAAAATCTATCAAAAACCAGATGGACCGCAAGAGCTGAATCTGATGGAAAAGACTTTTTTTTCTCTTCATTAAAAACCGATTTGTTTCCAAAGCACTCGCCAGATGGAAGCACCATACAAACTTTTTGTCCTGAAACGAAGAAAAGAACTCTTTAAAAACTTTCTCTGACGTCACATCTTTTCTGCGAAGCTACACTCCGTCAAAATGATTCTAAGCTGTTTTTTACCTTTTTTCTGAAACTGTAAAATTCGGAAGCAAAAATTCTCAGCTCCGATAATATTTCTTTCTTAAAAGTACTTTAAAAACTTAAACATTAGAATTCTACTTATTTTTGTGATTTTCGTAAATTGTGATGTGAATTTTTTTTTTTTTTTTTTATTTGTGTGATTAAAACAAGTCATCTTTCCAAAACGGAAGTGAACGAATTATTTGTTCCATAGCACACAGTAATAAAATAATAATATATTATTATTCCAGTAAATTCTACGCAGGCCTAAAGAAGAAGAAAGTTATGCCCGAAGAAGATTCCTAGAAAGGTAGGCCTGAACTTATATACTTTCTTTTTATTGAAATATCATTTTACCGTAAAAGAACTCACGCCAATAGATTATGAGACGTGAGATGTTCTTATATATATAAATAAAAGAGCTTGCTTATGATTATATTATTTGAAAGTATTAAAATATAAACAGTCTTTTGAATATATATATATGATTGTTAAATAAACGATTGAATTAATATAATTGAATAACGATTGATTCGATGTTGATTTGAATTAATATAATGGCTACCAGTAATATAGCCCTCATTGAAAAGCTGAATGAGCAAAATTATAGTAACTGGGCATTTAAGATTGAAAATCTTCTCCAAAAGGAAAACGTTTTTTCAGTAATCAAAGATCCTCCACCGGATCCTGTCACTCCACAATGGAATAAGGACAATATTAAAGCGAAATCGATTATTAACCTGTGTATTGAAGATTCGCAAATAATTCATGTCAAACATCTTGTAAATGCTAAAGATATTTGGGACGCTTTGAAAAATGTTCATTTAAGAAGTACTCTTTCTTCAAAACTTTTTCTTCTGAGAAAATTGTATTCTCAAAAATTGAACGAGGGGGGAGACATGATCTCCCATATCAATAATATTTTATCCATCAAAGATAAATTATTTGCTATTGGCGAGGAAATCCCTGACTCGCATATATGTGCCCTCTTGCTTTGCTCCCTACCTAGGTCTTATGACCCAATGGTTACCGCGTTAGAAGCTAGCGAGACGGATCTAACTTTAAATTGCGTAAAAAACAAATTGATCGATGAATATAAACATAGATGTGAAAACAGAGACGCGAGTTCAAATTCGCGAGATTCGGCTTACAAAGCAATAAATAAACCTGAGAATCGTGAAGCTGTTTCGAGCTCACGCGACTCAGCATATAAGGTAGTAAATAAAAATGCTAGAAATAAGAAATTCTGCACGTTTTGCAAACGAGACAACCATGTACGCGAAAATTGTTATCATTTAAAGAATAAAATGCAAAATGATAACTCGAGAAATAATCCGAATCGAAATAAGTTTTATAATAATTCAAACTCTTTCAGAAATAATTCGGGAAATTACAAAGGTAATCAAGGTAATGTAAGGGATACTTCCAACTTCTGTTTTAAAGGTAATGTTGACGCAGAAATAGGTACGAATAATTTTTCTACCTCAACGAATTCGGAAGAAAACATTTATAAGTTCTCCGAACAAAATTATCCCGCGTGCGATTTAATGTCTGCTAATAGCGCACAAGAACTTAATGTAAATAAATTCGTTATCGATTCCGGCTGCACAAGACATGTAGCATTCGCAAAAGAAAATTTCATAAACTTTAAAACCGGAAATTTTGGTAGCATAATGATAGCGGATGGAAATAAACTAGATTCACATGGTATGGGTGATATTAAACTTTGTACAAATTCACCACATCAAATTATACTTAAAGATGTTCTTTATTGTCCTGAATTACAAAGTAATTTATTATCAGTTAAGAGAGCAACAGAAAACGACTTTAAAGTCATTTTTGAAAAAGATTCTTGTAACTTTGTTAAAGACAATAACATAGTTTTAACAGCCGAGTTAAATAATAATCTATATGAAATTTGTCCTAAAGATGAGTACGGATATGCTGTCAAAACACAAATGTCTTGTGATAATCCGAATTGTATTACAACTTGGCATAAACGCCTAGGACACAAAAATTTTGAATCAATCAAATATCTTGTGAATCATAAGTTAGCGGATGGTATAACTTTAAGTAAGTGTAAACATGATAATATATGTACTAAATGTATCGAAGGGAAAATGTCACAATTACCTTATCCAAAGGTAGCATCAAATAGATCTAATGAAGTCCTTTCACTAATCCATAGTGATATCTGCGGTCCCATGAAGACGGAAACATTCTCAGGTAAAAGGTACTTTATTACTTTCATTGATGATTTTAGCAGGTTTACTATGGTTTATTTACTTTCACACAAATCGGAAGCCCTAGAAAAATTTAAAGATTTCTCTGCACTAGTAAAAAATAAATTTGGTAAACAAATAAAGGCCTTTAGATCGGATAATGCAGGGGAATATCTTGGGGAAAATTTTGAAGATTATTTAACCCTTAACGGTATCGAACGCCAATTAAGTGTACCATTTTGCTCACCTCAAAATGGTGTTGCTGAAAGAAAAAACCGTACCCTTGTAGAAATGGCGCGCACAATGCTGTCAGACGCAAATCTACCAAGACAATTTTGGGGTGAAGCAATTCTCACTGCCACTTATTTAACAAATAGGCCGCCAACCAAAGCAAACAATAACATAACCCCATTTGAACTTTGGAATAATCGTAAACCAAATTTGTCACACATAAAAACATTTGGTTGCAAGGCATACGCCTATGTAGAAAAATCTAAAAGGGCTAAATTCGATGAGAAAGCCATTGAAGGCATTTTCTTGGGATATGACCAAAGGAGCAAGGGATATAGAATATATATCGGGGATAATAGAGTAATGATATCTAGATCAGTAAAATTTCTAGAAAATGTAAAAAATGATACTAAACAAGACGAAAATAACATTTCGACCCCAACCGAAGTTGCTCAAATTGAATTAGATGGTGATAAACATGACGCGGACGCAATTCCACATCAGAGTCAAATACAGCTTAGAAGATCGGGAAGAGAAAACAGGGGAGTACCTCCCGATAGGTATGGAATTAGCGCCAACATGTGTCAGGTTGAGGAACCCAAAACTTGGGAAGATATAGAAAATATGAAAGACCCAAAAATTAAAAATAATTGGCTAGCAGCTACAGATGAGGAATTCAATTCACTTATGCAAAATAAAACTTGGGAATTAGTCGACCCACCTCCGGGAAAACATATTATAGGTTGTAAATGGACTTTTAAAACAAAACGCAATGCACGTGGAGAAATAGAACGCTACAAGGCGAGACTTGTTGCGAAGGGTTATTCGCAAAAATTCGGGTGCGATTATGATGAAACCTTTGCCCCTGTCGTGGCACACACCACAATAAGAAGTTTCCTAAACGCTGCTGTATATAAAAATTTAGATATAATTCATTTAGATGTAAAAACAGCATTTTTGCACGGAAACTTAGACGAGGAGGTATTCATGAAACAACCCGAGGGATATATAGTAGAAGATCAAAAGGAAAAGGTGTGTAAACTGAATAAGGCTATTTACGGGCTAAAACAGGCTGCTAGAGCCTGGCACCTAAAAATTAGTCAAACACTCAAAAACATGGGATTTAATCAGTGCACATCAGATTTATGCTTATTCAAACGAAATAAAAACGGAAACTTGTCTTATATTATAGTATATGTCGACGATATTTTAGTAGCAGGAAAGAAAAGGGATACCGAAGAGATATACAAAGAGTTATCAAGGGAATATGAAATAAAATCGTTAGGTAAAGTATCGCATTATTTGGGGATAAATATCAAACAAACAGAAGATGGAAGTCTAATGTTAGATCAAGAAAATAAAATTGACGAAATTGTTAGGAAATTTAACTTAGTAAATTCTAAACCAACTTATACTCCCATGAATACGGATTATTTTAATTTAGATCCCGATAGTAAACTAATGAGTAACAATACCCTTTATCGACAAGCAGTGGGGGCACTCTTATATATCTCCACAATCACAAGACCAGATATATCTGCCTGTGTGAACATATTAGGTAGAAGAAATGAAAGACCTAGAGAAATAGATTGGTTAGCAGTTGAAAAGGTAATTCGCTATCTGAAAACAACCAAGGACCTTAAGTTAATAATTGATAAAAATAAAAGGCCCGTCTTAACAGCATATTGTGATGCGGATTGGGCATCAGATAAAAGTGACCGGAAGTCCACTACCGGTAATATCTTCAAATTGGGCAACAACCTGTTAAGCTGGACAAGCAGGAAACAGTCCAGTGTCGCACTCTCCTCTACTGAGGCAGAATATATATCTGTCTCAAATACCTGTCAAGAAATGGAGTGGTTACTGGCATTATTAACAGATTTGGACCTACCACAAACCTTACCGATTTCGATTTATGAAGATAATATTCCATGCATAAAAATCTCAAAGAATGAAAAACATTTATCGAGAAGCAAGCATGTAAGTGTTAAATACTACAACGTAAAAACTATGATAGAAAACGGAACAATGTGTCTACACTATTGCCCTTCAAAGCAAATGATTGCTGACATAATGACAAAACCCCTTGCGAAACCTCAGTTTGAAACTTTAAGATCTCAGCTGCAACTGAGGCTAGCACTTTGAAAACAAAAGTGGGGGTGATGGAAAAGACTTTTTTTTCTCTTCATTAAAAACCGATTTGTTTCCAAAGCACTCGCCAGATGGAAGCACCATACAAACTTTTTGTCCTGAAACGAAGAAAAGAACTCTTTAAAAACTTTCTCTGACGTCACATCTTTTCTGCGAAGCTACACTCCGTCAAAATGATTCTAAGCTGTTTTTTACCTTTTTTCTGAAACTGTAAAATTCGGAAGCAAAAATTCTCAGCTCCTATAATATTTCTTTCTTAAAAGTACTTTAAAAACTTAAACATTAGAATTCTACTTATTTTTGTGATTTTCGTAAATTGTGATGTGAAATTTTTTTTTTTTTTTTTTATTTGTGTGATTAAAACAAGTCATCTTTCCAAAACGGAAGTGAACGAATTATTTGTTCCATAGCACACAGTAATAAAATAATAATATATTATTATTCCAGTAAATTCTACGCAGGCCTAAAGAAGAAGAAAGTTATGCCCGAAGAAGATTCCTAGAAAGGTAGGCCTGAACTTATATACTTTCTTTTTATTGAAATATCATTTTACCGTAAAAGAACTCACGCCAATAGAATCGGTCAAAGCCTTAACTCAATCGTTTGAAATGGTAATAGAACTATTAGAAAATATTTTCAATGAAAAGACTTTTGATTCCTCTACTAGAACAAAAGCATTTGGAATTTATAAAAAAATGAAAACTTTTGATTTTATTGCATCATTTTTTTTCATGAAAAACATCTTAAGCAAAATAAAAATTTTAACTGAAATTCTGGAGACACCTGATTTTAACGTCATTGACTGCATTGCGATAATAAAAAGTACTGTCCAAAGCTTACAAGCAATTAGTGATGATTCCACTGGAATGAATAATCTTATAAAAAGTTCAATTGTATTCGCTGAAAAAATGGGGATAGATGTTGAATCAGACTTCCGAAAACACCATAGAAAAAGGGTTCCACCTAAAAAAATTGATGAAAACAATAGAACAGCAATGGACATAGATTTAAATACTTTTTACAGGAAAGAATTCAAAGAAGTTTTGGACACATTAATAATGGGTTTCAATGACAATGTTTTATATATCAAAGATACTATTGAACCGATACATTCGATTTTTAAGCTACCATTCACCAAAGCAAATTTGAGCATAAGTAATCTAGAAAAAGTTATTAACATGTTTCCTCCTGGATCTGATAAACCTGACATACACGACTTGCAGAGTCAAATGGAAATACTTTTTGACTTGTGTTCAAACAATAATGTTGACTCTCTTAACGGACTTTTCGTTCATGCCAAAAAATTCAAAAATTATTTAGGTCAAGCCTTCAAACTGTGCATTTTAACATTCACAGCAGCTTATGGTGTTGCGTCAAATGAAAGGACATTTAGTCAGCTAAAAATTATAAAAAATGAATTACGAACTACCATGAGCGATGACAGACTGGATAGCTTAATGCTTTTGAAATGTGAAAATAAAATAGCGGACTTACTTAAACTGGACGATGTGATCATTAGGTGGGCTTCTTTGAAGAACAGAAGGATCAGTGTTAAATGAAAAAAATTACAATGTAAGTGTTCATTAGCAATCGTTACAATTTTTCTTTATGTAACATTTTTTGTTTCATATTTCATATATTTATATAATTTTTTTTGAATGTATGCAATGTCTCTAACTTTGAATCTTACATTTATTGCATTATTTGAAATTGTTTCTTTAACCTTTGTGGTAAAAGTATAATCTTTATCTCTTTTTCTTCTGATCTTTATTTTCATGCTGAAAAAATAGCAATAAATCTAGTTTTTTTTTTTTTTTTTTTTTTTTTTGGAAAAGAAATTATTTTTAATGCATAAGTATTGTTATCATTATAAGCACATTGCATTGTATAATTTTAATTGGAAATTAGAACAATATTTTTCAAGTTGGGAAATTTTTAAATTCTCCCCCCCCAAAAAATATCTGTAGCTACGCCTCTGGTTCCCAGTTAAACTGATGGCATTAAACTCACACTAATATTTCAAGATGATTAGGAAAAATATTGCCAACTTCAGAGGGCTCTAAGATGCGTTCTATTGTTCTAAATTAATTCAAATTTAAACTACAGATAATTCAAGTGATGCACTTGACATTAAAAAAAAAATTACAAAAATTAAAAATGCAAATGTTGCCACTAGGTGGCGCTGTGATACACATAATCATTTAATTTGCTTTATAAGTATAACATTAAAAAAGTAAATCTGGTCAATAAAAAGGCAAAATCTACCGTAAGATTTTCAGAACAGTAGAATACGGCATATCCAGAACTCGGGAAACAACAGGCACTCTCACACAATCAAATGGAGATTGCAAGAAATAAGTTGCCCACTTCAGAGAGCTCTAGAATGCATTCTATTGATCCAAATGCGATCGAATTTAAACTACAGATAATTCAAATCATGCACCTGATATTTACTAAAAAAATTTCAAAAATTAAGATTGCAAAATTTCTTAGCTAGGAGCACACTTAAACTCATTTAAATCCTAGCAGCAAAATTTTGTATATATATAATATATTAGGGATGCACCGAATATTCGGTATCTATTCGGTATTCGGCCTATTCGGCCATGTTACCGAATATTCGGTTAGGCCGAATATTAAACTATTCGGTTGAGCCAAATATTCGGCTTGGCCGAATATGAAATTATTCGGCCTGCCGAATATTCGGTATGGCCGAATATCAAAGTATTCGGCTATAGTATTCGGCCATTCAATACTTAATAAAAACTTTTCACTATTTCTACTTTTAACTGTCAATTTTTTAATTTATATTTAAAACAATTAGAAACAAAATCATTTTTAAATAAAATAGAATGTTTTTACATTATTTATTTGCTGTTTGTAAAGTATAACTTAAGAAAATTAAACATGAGAAGGATTAAAATTGTGATTTATTAGGATTCTCCTTAGAAATAAATTATGTGCAGATACAAGTTTCTAAATTTTGTTTAGTAAATAATCTGTTTCTTGCTCTCCCCCAAATAAAAGTTCTTTAAAAGAAAAAAAATCAACTTTTGAGATTAGTAATAGCTATCAAGGCAGACAATTTTTGTTCATGAAACCATAATCATAATCAACTTATTGAGTCATAAGTACATTGTATTTCATCTCACTCTAGGTCAAAACTTCTGTGTTCGTTTATTATATTAACAATAAATAAGATAACATATTTTCAACTCACATGCTTTGATTTCTGTAAAATATGATATGATGGGAAGGGTGGAAAATACCACCATTCATAAGAAAAGAACTATGAGCCAAACATGCCTTTATTCAAAATTAAGTTGAAATTATTTGTACTTTATATTGAAAAAAAAATTGCCTTGAGTTATTTAAAAAGGACAATTATAAGACTGTAAAATTTTTCTTTGGCCATTTTTTCATTATTTGATTTTAAAATGTTTTGAATGTTTTGATTCGTAGAAAATTTTATTAATTAAAGTTTCATAATTGTGCTTCTTAAATAACTCAAGGCAGGTTTTTTTTCAATACTAAATGTTCTTATAAAAAGCTCTTGTTTTTCAAAATGTAAGTTTATTTTATTAAATATTATGTAAAACTGTTTTAAAAGTAACATTTTAATACCTTTAAATTTTAAAATATAAAAAGAATTTGGAAAGCCGAATATTCGGTATTCGGTTCACCTGTCAGCCGAATATTCGGCATTCGGTATTCGGCCAAAATCACTATTCGGTGCATCCCTAATATATATATATTGTAGATATCAAGCGCATTATTTGAATTATTTATAATTTAAATTAGATCTCATTTGGACTAATAGAACGCATTCTAGAGCCCTTTGAAGTTGCCAATTTACTTCTTAATCTTCTTGTATTATTCGTGTGAATTGCCTGTAAGCTAAATGCAATCAGTTTATCTGGGCACTTAACTAATGAACTTCCAAATCAAATCAGGGATGCGGTTTATCAGAATTGACCAGTGTACCAAATTTCAAACAAATTGAGTTATTCCGCATGAAAAATCCATTTATCTAAATTATGGGAGGTCCCCTCCTTTCTTTATATTTCACCAATGAACTCCCAAAACTAATAAAGGAAGCGCCTTATTCAAATGAACCTGTGTACAAAATTTTAAACAAAACGAATATTTCTAGAAGAGTTATTGAGTTATGTAAATGAATATATACCTATGTAGTATCGACACACAGAGCCTGGAAACACATTGATTTTCAGCGTTTGATAGCCTGTGAGATAACAATTAAAAACTTGATTTTTTTTCTTTGCTTGTTTGTTTTTTTACGCTAACTATATATACAATTAAGATACACAGACATATTACTTGAACAAATTCAGCAAAGTTTATTGTTTTTTATGTGAACCACGAATACTGTACATTTTCCCAATATAAATTCTAAAATAACAATTAAATATTTATTTTAAAATTAGTTTAAATAGGAATTTTTAAAAATGATAATATTTTCGAAGAAGTACAAAAATTCGCATTTCCCTTTAAATTCATGCTTTTTATTTCGTGACATCGATCCATATAATTGGCGTTTTACCTCACAATGTTCAAAACAGAAGCATGGAGAGAAATTTTGAGATATTCAATTTATATAGAGCTTTTAAGAAAATCATAATATTTACAAGCAAGTACTTTAAATTCGGTTTTCCCCTTAAAGTCAGATTTTTCATTTTGTGATTACGATCCATAAAATTGGCGTTTTACCGCACAATGTTCAAAATAGAAGCCTGCATAAACTTTAAGATGTTCTAGATTTTATTAAAATTATGCTTTAAATGTTATTTATATGGATAAAATTAACTAATTAAAAAGGTTATATTTTTGTGTTTATTTGCACTTTATTTCTTTTCTTATGAAATTATTTTGAAAAGAAATGTTTGCTTTTGGGTACATCGCGCATCGCGTAAAAATAGCAAACCAATCCGATTAATTACAATTTTCAAACATATACTTCAATATTCGTTATTAAATTCTTCAATGGGACTGAAAATGTTTGGTGCTGCCATCTAGTATCAATCGAAAAATATCTTTTCATTAGTCTATGTGAATGTGAATATGTTTTTTAAAAATAGTAATAATAAATGAAATAATAATTAAAATAATTTTTTTAATGTTTAGTTCAATATTTGTTAGTTTAATTTTTACTAATTTTTAACTTAATATTGTCAAAAGTGAAATTAATTTTCATATATTTTACAAACATGTCAGAGAAATGAAGAAATAAAATTTTAGTCTCAAAAGTAGGAAATTTTTAAAAACTCAAAAGCCTTTTTAAAACACATTAGAAGTTACAGTGTAAATATTATTAAGTATGCACTGTTTGTAATGTCATCAGTTTATAATTTGAAATAACATTTTAAAATTAAGATTAAAATATGCTAAACTTATAAATATAGTGCTGCCATCTATTTTCTAAAAAAGACAACTTTTCGTTTTAGAATAAGAATTTAAATGTATGATTATAAAAATAAATTAAGTATTCAAAGTTTTCCAATTCTTTCCTGGGTTTAAAGTATTTTTTCTGGATTTTTTGTTTTTTTAATTTTAAATTAATAGAAGATGTAAACAGATTTAGTTACAGAAGTTTATTAAGTATTTTGGAAATAATATTCACGTTGCAAAATGAATTTTTTTATGTGCTTAATATCAAACTTTTCATACATTTACTGTCAAAAAATTTAAAAAATTCAATGTAAACTCAATCATAGAAAAACTAGATTCAATGTATATATTTACAATTTCATTGAAACCAGAACGTATTGCATTTTAAAATACCACTATTAAGAACAGAACAAGTTATCAGATGGTCAGTGTTAAATATGATGGAATTTAATAATGGAAGTGTTATTACATTTTTGTAATCTTGTGTGTTTATACTTGAAACTATTGAAATTTAAAGAGGAGAAAAAATACACCTAACACCTAAAAATACAAGTTTATTTAATGAACTTCACTATAGGCAATAATTGAAAATAATGCCTATGTTCATATTTGAGATGTGACGTCATAAAATTTTATTAATTTCTGTTGATTTATGTTAAAAAATAAATTTTAAAATTTTATGTTACATAGCAGTAATTGATCATCATGAGTATTTTCCTGTTAAATAATTCAGCCAAAAATTTTGGTTCATGGTAAATGTAATATAGATAATCGATTATTAACAGAAATTGTTAATACATTATTAACGATAAATATGAAGTTAAATGCACATTACTTTACTTCATACATTACTGTATTATACATTACATTACTTTAATTACATACTTTATTTTTAAAATGTATTTCTTGTGAATTTTAATTTATAGAAATTTAATTAGTTCAGAAAAAAATAAATACAAAACGTATTTGGTATGTGAGAATTAAGTATTTTCTTTCTGAGTTTTCATTAGTTCTTTGCCACATACTAGATAATTACTTTTAACTTTATCGCTTTCTGTTTTAATAAAACGTCTAATCAAAATAAATAAATAAATAAAAGTATGCGAGACATGCCTTAAATTATGGATGCTTAAATGCATACGTACACAACATATTTGCATACATTCTTTAACAAGACAAAAGTTCTTTTTTTTATTATCATTTGGGACCAATACCGAATTGTTACCAATATTTTCAATGATGGCAAGGCTCTTAAAGCCTGTTGCGTTTTAAAAACTGGATAAAAATAACAAATTTAACTGTATTAAAAAAAATAATAAAGATTTTAGCTTCCTGTCTATTTTTTTTTCTTTCTAAATATAGAAAGTGCTATTAGACTTTATTTTTATCTATATTAAATTTAAAAAACTGCAAATTTGATATATTTATGAATGAAAATGACTTTGTAAAAGTATCAATGAGGAATATGAAAACAATGAAATTTAATTTAATACATATACCGTATTCGCCGGCACGCCGCAAAATTCGAGGGATACCAGATTTTTTAATATTAGTCGTCCCCTGGTCTTTCCCGAAATGTCAGAAAAAGCGAGGAGTCAAGTTACAGTCAAGTCTCTATGTAACGAAATCCATCGTTCAGACAAAAAATTCGTTATATGAAAAAATTCATTGGTTATAGAATGGCAAAAAAATTTTCATTTAATGTTTAAATTTTGAAACAGAATTGTTTTTGAGCTGTTTAAGTTTTTGAAACATTTAAGGGAATTTTTTTTTCAGAATCTCAAACATTTTCGTTACATCCTTTTTTTCCCCAATGTCTTATTGATTACTAGCTTTCCGCCCGCGGCTTCGCCCGCGTGGAATTCGGTTATATTGCGGTTTGGTTTGGTTTATTTTCGTCGTCCGATTATCTAGGACCTGTGGGGGGGGGGGGGGAGTGCCCTTCGTGGGGTTATATTGCGGTATAAAGCACAACTATAAGAAAACTTCTCATTTCCACAGGAAAATGTAAGAAGCGCGATGTAACGCAGGATATGATTAGTTGTTAAACCAAAACTGAATGGTACACTATATTATATGTTTTCCCTTGTGGAGCACAAACATGCAGATTTTAGGCACTGGAAACCCGAGAACACGTTACATAGAGCTGACCATGCTGAAGTTGAGCCTGTTGCGATAAACGGACTTGAGTACGAATATCATTCTCAGAAGCCCTCAAAGAAGCTTGGCGAGCGGCTTGCTCCTCAAGTCTTTGCTGGCGCTGAGATGGTAGCTCAGCAGCTCTCGAAGCAGCCTGACGCTCTGCTTGTTCGCGCCTTCTTAATTCAGCATGGAGAGACGATTCTTGACATCGGACAATTTTCACTGCCCGAGCTTTAGATGAGGTGCTCGACAAATTAGATTTACGTTTGCGAGGCATGTGAAAATATGAGTAAACTATAAACCTAAACTAAACTAAAATCCCAAACTAAACTATAACAATCTAAACGACGAACAAAGCGACGTAATTACCTATCAAAAAAACATTAACTACTTTAGATATCTACCTAGAAAAAAAGCACTAAACTAACCTAACCTAACTATTATACAGCTACTGCACATCGTTACCACGTTTTAAAAACACCCAGCGCCATCTATCGCATACCTCAAGAACTAAATAACGTAATTAATACTTATACCAATTAGTAATTCGTTGACTTATAGTTATTTCAGGATAAGTAGATATAAAAAAAACATTTTAGATGATAAAACAAATAGTACGTCATCCCTCGGGAATTCCTCATTTTCGAGGATTCATTATCGTATCATTTAGCTTCTAAATTTACATGTTCATATTCGTTTGCAATATATAAGTAGATGTAAAAAAAACAGTTTAGACGATAAAAAAATTGTACGTCATCCCTCGGGAATTCCTCATTTTCGGGGATTCATTATCGTATCATTTAGTTTCTAAATTTACATGTTTATATTCTTTTGCAATATTTTATCTTGTTTTAAACGACACACAGCGCCATCTCCAATCCATCCATCAAGCAAACTATATTTTTGTTTTCCCTCGGGAATATCAATTTTTTCCGGGATAAAAAGTACCCTATTATTTAATCCGGACTTCTAACTTTACGTCTGCAAAATTTCAAAGCAATCGGTTCAGTAGTTACGGCGTGAAAGCGGAACAAACAAACAAACTTACTTTCCGATTTATAATATTAGTAAGGATTTTCAAAGTTATTACTTTAACAGAGAGAATTATGTTTAAACTAGAAGCGATTTTATGCAGATGCAGTAGAAGATAACACCAGCAAAGATGACATTTAGTAACAATTCTTCATTCAAATGATCTTTCACAATAAAAAATGCTCCGATCCGCCAAAAACAACAAACATACTCTCTAAACTCTAAAAGTAATCAGAGTTAATTGATGTAGATGAAAACCTGCTAAAAAACAAGCTTTTCTGCAATTCCCCCTTACCCCTTCCTTATTCCTGCCTTACTATCCAAACCAAGAAGCAAACAACATCTTCAAGACAATAATGGAATAGTTTTATCTTTTAGGATGCTTTGTGATTGTTGCAAATCGCCCCACTAGCAACTAAATATTTCAATCTTTTCCAAGAACGCTCATCTTGGCTAAAACGAAGTCAAGTGTAACATACAAAAATATACTTTCTTGAGGAGAGGGGGTTGAATGCCTTTTTTTGGATATGAGGAATAAGGTAGAGGAATGTAGCTAGGAAATATAAACCAGAAATCAACGGAAAAAAAATTATTCTACAAATAATTTGAAGTGTTTTCTGACCTTATGGTAGAACATTTTTGAAAACATTCGTTAAGTGGAGATATATATTTCGCTATATGGTGATTATTTTTAATGTAATCATGAGAAAATTAACCGTTCCTATAAAAAAAATTCGTTAAAAAGAGAAATTCGTTGAATGGAGTTTCGTTATAGAGAGACTCAACTGTATTTAATTTGCCTTTTTTACATAAAAATAATAAAAACGTGTTTCATGGTGTCTCATACCATTTCACACAAAGCTCTCTTCTGCCAGCACTCATCCGATATTTACAATGTAAGAACATTTCAAAGATTATTAAAGAAAAATTCTTACTATCTACTGTCGTATTATTAATGGCGGTTTAGGTAATGGAATTGCAAATGATTTAATTCGGCCGTTAAAGTTGTACATTGCGTTTTAACTCTATTTTGCAATAGCCCCTAAAGTTCTTTTAGGTAAGCAGTTAGACAAAAAGAATAAAAATATACGATCTTACTTTGTTGTGTTTAAATAAAATGATGAGTAGACTTTTCAGTAAAAATAGCTTCTTTATTAAATCCATCGTGAGAAGGAAGAAAGATCTTCACCTTATGGCCACCGGATTGCCGTAACGATTCCTCAGATTTGAAAAGGTTCATCTTGAATAGAATTTCATATAGGCGTAAGAAGCAGCACAAAATGTATTAAAATAATCCTACTTGGATTTGAAATTTAAATAAAAACATTTTGCAATATTGTTGAAACTCGGACTTTTTAACTTCGCCGTTCATCCTTGGGATGGTGACCGGGGAACCCCGGCCCGAAGCTCTGCGCTCCTAAGAAAATTCACGTCATGACAGCAATAACACCAAACGTATTCTAATTCAAATTAATGTAATTTTTAATATCTAAAATTTAACGGGGTGGACAAATGTAAACGAACAAAATATTTAAATCTATTGATCAAATTTAAAAAGTTGGCAAAATACCAAAAACAAATCAAAACCCTTAAAACAATATAAGCGCTTTCCTATTTGCTGTGATCGGAAAACGTCACGGCCTGACCGCCTCCAAAAAGAGCGGCGATGATTCCCATGCCCTTTGCATGAGCGAGCACCAAAGCGATGCATCGCGAAAAAACAAACTTTGCAGGCGCGCACCAGAGCCGACGCTCGGCAAAACAAAACCACCTGTGAGTGCGAACGTAATGAAAAATGTGAGGTGCAAGATTTCATCTCACATCTACTTATATATGTTACAGGCCTGTTGTGTTTGGAAAAGAAGTTGGATGGAAAAAAGGCTTTTTATTTTCATTCCATAAAATAGGCCAAATGATCATAGTAATGGTTAGAAGCACATTGCATTGAATGAGGGCCAGCAAAATACCCAAAATAAAAAGGCCATGACAAAATATACCTTTATAGTTTTTCATAGAGATTTTTTAATGATAATATTAAATTAAAAGTCACTTGTGAGAAAAATAAAGTAAATAAGAAAAACATTACCTGAATCTTGACGACTGAAGAATAAAACACATGACGAAAAAGAATTACCTTGATACAAATTGTTGAAAAATTGAAGAACAAAAAATTTATATTTTCTTATGAAGCAAAGTAATGATATCATATTCTTATAATATTTTCTCATGAAGCATAATATATATATATATCATTATTTAGCATATAATAATCTTCTCATGAATGATAATAGATATAGATATTCATTTTCACAATAATTTTTCTTTATATATTCACTTGACACATTCGATCTATCATTTTAATAAAGATCGGAACATAAACTCATTATAACATCATCAAATCAATAAAAAGAAGAAATTGAATCGTGATGAGCTTTCTCTCCTTTTCTCCTGGGGATCCCATTTGCGAACATAATTATACTTTTTTAGAAGCCATCTTCCATAAATCAAAACTTCATAATATTTTATGCAAGAAGAACAATTATTTCATCATCACTTTTCAAGAAAAATGATTTTTTTGAGAACAATATGAGATGAAACAGAAGAATTCGAATAGTCATAGCCAATACAACACCGAAGAGTGCCATCAATATTGTGAAAAAGCACAAATGATACTAACATATTCACGACAGGTTATTCGAATTTTAAGCGGTCGGTGAAACGACCAGAAGAATTAGGTCGGGGCGGTAAATGTGCCTTACTCATTCCAAAACAACCACTCGACAGCTTAACTTCCACTCAACTGCACTAGCGGCACTGAGCGAGGGGAGAGGAAAGAGAAAGGGTTACCGTAAAATCGGAACACGCCAAGTTGGCAAAGTTAGAATGGGGAAAGCGAGAGAAAAAAAAGCCAAGTTACGTGCAAATGTATAGGGAAATATGAATTTAATAGGAAAAAAATGATAATACTCTTAAAGAAGGAAAGCCAAAAAGGTGGCCAGGCACATAACTGCTTAAATCACGTCATCTGTAGAATTTAATTTCATAGGCCAAGGGGAGGGCCTGATTAAACGGAAGTAACCACCCATAGTACGTTGGAGAAGCTTCTAGAAGCCTTCTAAACCGGAAGGAATGAATTCAAACAAGATTTTACCGTTTTAGAACATTCGATAAGCTACGTAAGGAAGAAATATTTACTGGAGAAAGGCAACAAAAAGACGAAATCGAAATAATATTTAAAATGAGAACATTAATAAAAAGGAGATGATAGGAAATAAAATAGTTAATACAAATAAAATAAAATAAAATATGGCAGGGGTTTTCGAGAAACCACCACACAGGCCAAACCCGATTTTAGGCCAAACTAGATTGGCCTAGGCCAAACTAGTGTATTTTAACGCCCATCGGATAAACTAGTTTTTCCTAGGCCAAACTAGTCTATCCGAACGCCCATCGGATAAACTAGTTTTCCCTAGGCCAAACTAGTCTATCCGAACGCTCATCGGATAAACTAGATTTTCCTAGGCCAAACTAGTTTGGCCGAACGGTCATTAGGATAAACTAGTTTAGCCTGCTTTTTATTGGTTTGAACTAGTTTATCCTAGGCCGATCTAGATTGTCCTAGGCCAAGTCAATTTGGCGTGATTTTATTGAATCTAAAGACCGCCACGGCGCTAACTTTCTAGTTTTGATCTAATTTATCCTAGGCCAATGCAATTTGGCGCGATTTTAGCTCACAGACTACCAAAGCCTGAGAGCTAATGTGCTCGCAGCCTCTGTGTGTGTGTACGTAACCATGTACGTATGTATATACGTATGTACGTGCGTATGTACGTTATGCGATAACTCCTGATAGAAATATCCAATTTGCTTCAAATTTTGGACATAGATTTATCCTGATAGCGAACTTTCCTGAATAGTTTCAGATGTTCATTGGATAAGAAAAAGGGAAGGGCAACAAAAGGGTAATCCGCATCCCCCCCCCCCCGCTCCTTATATTACTTAAGTCAGTTTTTCATGCAAAAGCATCAGATTTTATTAAAGTTTTAGATATAAGATTATTTTGATAAGATACCTCCATGATTAGCTGTGGGTGTTCTTTGTTTACATATAAAGAAAGGAGGAATGACCGTTAACCCCTTAATTTATGTAAATAGGTTTTTCAAGGAGAATTTTCCGATTTGTTTCAAATTATGGATATAGGTTCCTTCAGACAAGGCATTTACCTGATTAATTTGGGGGGTTCTGAGGTTAAATATAAAGGGAGAACAGATTATTTTTTCAATCGGATAAAAACTTTTGGTTTTATAAGAAGATTTTTAATTCGTGACAGATTTTGGTTTTCACCCACATGACTTCACGCGAAATTGTTCATATTAAAAATCTAAATATCAGAACCCCTTTTAAAAACAAGAAAAAGCTTAAATAAAACATGACACTTGAAATTTAGGATGGGGGGTGGGTAGAGTGAGGGGACGCTAGAATTTTTTTAAAAAGCTCAGCGTATTTTTAACGTTTTAGCTGCTAATTAAATATTACCATTATTTGAAACTTTTAGAAACATAATAAAAAATTATGTTAAATATTTAAGAAAAGGGATGCCGCGTCTATTTTCTTTTAATAATTTTTGTAAAAATGTTAAATTCTTGTTGGAATTGTTTGAACTATTGTGATAGCTTATGACACATGATAAAAAATTATAAAAAAAGTTCCATTACGAAAGAGAACGCACCCTATTATCAACAAAACTGTATATGAAGATAACTGCGTTAAACAATCTATCAGTAGATATATTACTCGATGTTTCGCGGCGCTTCAAAACAAAAATTTAAGATTTTTGCAAAAATCACTTTTGGTAATAGTGGCATTTAATGCCGAATATATTTTTATCTTGTGTCATATACATAAAAATTTATATCTTGTATATATACAAATATATATCTTATATATATACAAATTTATATCTTATGTCATAAATTATCTTAAAGTTCCAAATAGGTCAAACTAGAATTTCCGTTATATTTCCTGATTTTGTTTGCCCCCCCCCCATCTCTTTCCCTTATACATATTACATATTTACATAAGTTAAGGGGGTTACCTCCCATTCCTCCTTTTTTATGCGTAAACAATGAACACCCACAACTAATCATGGAGGTTCCTTATCAAAATGATCTTATACATAAAATTTTAATAAAATCTGATACTTTTGCATGAAAAACTGATTTAACTAAATTAAGATGTGGGGGGTGCGGATTAGCCTTTTGTTCCCCTCCCTTTATTCTCATTCAATGAACTCCTGAAACTAATCAAGGAAGTTTGTTATCAGGATAAATCTATGTCCAAAATTTGAAGCAAATTGGATATTTTTATCAGGAGTTATCGCATTAACTACATACGTACATGGTTACATACACACACACAGAATCTGCGGGCACGTTAGTTTTCAGGCTTTGATAGTCTGTGAGCTAAAATCGCGTTAAATTGCATCGGCCTAGAATAAATTAGATCAAATCTAGAAAGTTGGCGCCGTGGCGGTTTGTTAAATTCAATAATATCACGCCAAATTGAATTGGCCTAGGACAATCAGGTGGGCCTAGGATAAACTAGTTCAAACCAATGAATAGCAGGCTAAACTAGTTTATCCTAATGACCGTTCGGCCAAACTAGTTTGGCCTAGGAAAATCTAGTTTATCCGATGGGCGTTCGGATAGACTAATTACGCCTAGGAAAAACTAGTTTATCCGATGGGTGTTCGGATAGACTAGTTTGGCCTAGGAAAAACTAGTTTATCCGATGGGCGTTAGGATAGACTAGTTTGGTCTAAAATCTGGTTTGGCCTGTAACATATACATAAAATACAAACGGAAATTTCACGTTTTCCGTCTACTCCTCCAATTCTTGATTTTGAGGTATTTTGAAGTAACTTATATCGTTAGATGGGTATTATTTCAAGGAAGATTTTCGTATATAGTACATTGTTCTATGTATATTAGTTTAAAAATCACGTCATCTGTAGAATTTAATTTCATAGGCCAAGGGGAGGGCCTGATTAAACGGAAGTAACCACCCATAGTACGTTGGAGAAGCTTCTAGAAGCCTTCTAAACCGGAAGGAATGAATTCAAACAAGATTTTACCGTTTTAGAACATTCGATAAGCTACGTAAGGAAGAAATATTTACTGGAGAAAGGCAACAAAAAGACGAAATCGAAATAATATTTAAAATGAGAACATTAATAAAAAGGAGATGATAGGAAATAAAATAGTTAATACAAATAAAATAAAATAAAATATGGCAGGGGTTTTCGAGAAACCACCACACAGGCCAAACCCGATTTTAGGCCAAACTAGATTGGCCTAGGCCAAACTAGTGTATTTTAACGCCCATCGGATAAACTAGTTTTTCCTAGGCCAAACTAGTCTATCCGAACGCCCATCGGATAAACTAGTTTTCCCTAGGCCAAACTAGTCTATCCGAACGCTCATCGGATAAACTAGATTTTCCTAGGCCAAACTAGTTTGGCCGAACGGTCATTAGGATAAACTAGTTTAGCCTGCTTTTTATTGGTTTGAACTAGTTTATCCTAGGCCGATCTAGATTGTCCTAGGCCAAGTCAATTTGGCGTGATTTTATTGAATCTAAAGACCGCCACGGCGCTAACTTTCTAGTTTTGATCTAATTTATCCTAGGCCAATGCAATTTGGCGCGATTTTAGCTCACAGACTACCAAAGCCTGAGAGCTAATGTGCTCGCAGCCTCTGTGTGTGTGTACGTAACCATGTACGTATGTATATACGTATGTACGTGCGTATGTACGTTATGCGATAACTCCTGATAGAAATATCCAATTTGCTTCAAATTTTGGACATAGATTTATCCTGATAGCGAACTTTCCTGAATAGTTTCAGATGTTCATTGGATAAGAAAAAGGGAAGGGCAACAAAAGGGTAATCCGCATCCCCCCCCCCCCCCCGCTCCTTATATTACTTAAGTCAGTTTTTCATGCAAAAGCATCAGATTTTATTAAAGTTTTAGATATAAGATTATTTTGATAAGATACCTCCATGATTAGCTGTGGGTGTTCTTTGTTTACATATAAAGAAAGGAGGAATGAGCGTTAACCCCTTAATTTATGTAAATAGGTTTTTCAAGGAGAATTTTCCGATTTGTTTCAAATTATGGATATAGGTTCCTTCAGACAAGGCATTTACCTGATTAATTTGGGGGGTTCTGAGGTTAAATATAAAGGGAGAACAGATTATTTTTTCAATCGGATAAAAACTTTTGGTTTTATAAGAAGATTTTTAATTCGTGACAGATTTTGGTTTTCACCCACATGACTTCACGCGAAATTGTTCATATTAAAAATCTAAATATCAGAACCCCTTTTAAAAACAAGAAAAAGCTTAAATAAAACATGACACTTGAAATTTAGGATGGGGGGTGGGTAGAGTGAGGGGACGCTAGAATTTTTTTAAAAAGCTCAGCGTATTTTTAACGTTTTAGCTGCTAATTAAATATTACCATTATTTGAAACTTTTAGAAACATAATAAAAAATTATGTTAAATATTTAAGAAAAGGGATGCCGCGTCTATTTTCTTTTAATAATTTTTGTAAAAATGTTAAATTCTTGTTGGAATTGTTTGAACTATTGTGATAGCTTATGACACATGATAAAAAATTATAAAAAAAGTTCCATTACGAAAGAGAACGCACCCTATTATCAACAAAACTGTATATGAAGATAACTGCGTTAAACAATCTATCAGTAGATATATTACTCGATGTTTCGCGGCGCTTCAAAACAAAAATTTAAGATTTTTGCAAAAATCACTTTTGGTAATAGTGGCATTTAATGCCGAATATATTTTTATCTTGTGTCATATACATAAAAATTTATATCTTGTATATATACAAATATATATCTTATATATATACAAATTTATATCTTATGTCATAAATTATCTTAAAGTTCCAAATAGGTCAAACTAGAATTTCCGTTATATTTCCTGATTTTGTTTGCCCCCCCCCATCTCTTTCCCTTATACATATTACATATTTACATAAGTTAAGGGGGTTACCTCCCATTCCTCCTTTCTTTATGCGTAAACAATGAACACCCACAACTAATCATGGAGGTTCCTTATCAAAATGATCTTATACATAAAATTTTAATAAAATCTGATACTTTTGCATGAAAAACTGATTTAACTAAATTAAGATGTGGGGGGTGCGGATTAGCCTTTTGTTCCCCTCCCTTTATTCTCATTCAATGAACTCCTGAAACTAATCAAGGAAGTTTGTTATCAGGATAAATCTATGTCCAAAATTTGAAGCAAATTGGATATTTTTATCAGGAGTTATCGCATTAACTACATACGTACATGGTTACATACACACACACAGAATCTGCGGGCACGTTAGTTTTCAGGCTTTGATAGTCTGTGAGCTAAAATCGCGTTAAATTGCATCGGCCTAGAATAAATTAGATCAAATCTAGAAAGTTGGCGCCGTGGCGGTTTGTTAAATTCAATAATATCACGCCAAATTGAATTGGCCTAGGACAATCAGGTGGGCCTAGGATAAACTAGTTCAAACCAATGAATAGCAGGCTAAACTAGTTTATCCTAATGACCGTTCGGCCAAACTAGTTTGGCCTAGGAAAATCTAGTTTATCCGATGGGCGTTCGGATAGACTAATTACGCCTAGGAAAAACTAGTTTATCCGATGGGTGTTCGGATAGACTAGTTTGGCCTAGGAAAAACTAGTTTATCCGATGGGCGTTAGGATAGACTAGTTTGGTCTAAAATCTGGTTTGGCCTGTAACATATACATAAAATACAAACGGAAATTTCACGTTTTCCGTCTACTCCTCCAATTCTTGATTTTGAGGTATTTTGAAGTAACTTATATCGTTAGATGGGTATTATTTCAAGGAAGATTTTCGTATATAGTACATTGTTCTATGTATATTAGTTTAAAAGTTATGACGGAAAGTTCTTTTATTTTGGACAAAAGGGTTACCATTTGGCATGTGTTTTTCATTTGGCGCAACGGCACTTATCTGTTATCCCGTCGACCAATTTCACCAAATTATACAAATCGCCAAACTAATGGCCAAATTACACATACTGGCATAATTTTTATTTTAAGTAACGAAAAAACAAATAATTAGTAGAATATTAATAAAAATAAAAATAAAAAATAAAAATAAAAATCACTTATGACGTTTTAAACACGCATATCGTATTTAATATCATTGAATGAGACATTCAGGGTCATTCATTATTGGCGTTTAATCTTATAGTTTGGCGATAATTTTTTGGTCGACGGGGTAACCTATACTCTGTTCCACCTTAAGTTGGCAGTACTGTGAAAGGTAGAAAAGTAACATTCCGCTTTGAAAAGTAGTTCTCCATAATTTTTTAATCTTATGGTGAAAATGGGTAGAACTTTTTATGGTTATGTTTATAAATTACAAAATTCAAGATTTTTTAGTATGTATTTAAAGTAATTCTTCTGTTAAAAATAGTTAATAAAAAAAAATTTTTGTTTCACGCGAACGTATAAAGTCCAAATCTTGGTGTAAAAAACTCTCTTTTGGCGAGAAACCAATCTTCAAGGCTAAATATCTGGTGCACTTTTTAAACGCCGGTGTCAATTCTAGTGCTATGTTTCTCTTCGCAATTCTTATTGTTTTTATGAATAGTTTTGCTTGCTTTCGCTTTTACTTTTCATTTTAACGTGCTCATATTTTTATTATTTATACTTATTATATATTTTTATTATTTATACTTATTATATATTTTTATTATTTATACTTATTATATATTTTTATTATTTATACTTATTTATTATTTTATTAAGATTAATTAATGCTGTTTCACTCATGAGAACACACACTCGCTAATCTTTCTATGGAAGAAATTTTTAAAAATATCTCATCTACATTTCAATACTTTGAAATCATTAGTTTTCCATTTTATAGCTGATGTCGATTTTCACAAAGATTTTTTTTTACTTTTTCGATTTTGTTCTTTGGCTTTACTAGGATAATTTCAATTTCAAAATCAGGTCTGATAATTTAAGCCCCTCCCCACCACCACTTAAAATCCTTTAAACAAAATCGAAAAAGTAAAAAAGAAAAGGTTTTTGTAGGAATAAGAAAAAAATATTGAAATACAAACGAGATATTAAAAAAATCCTTCCATATGATTAAACAAGGTGTTTCTGCATGAGAGAAATAGCTCCTTAATTTTAAGCAGTTATAGCTATATTTTATTAAATGTAGTTTTAAATTATTTTAATAAATGTAAACATCTACGGCATTTAATATAGTTTTCGACAATTATTATAAAATTTATTTGTACATAATGTTATTGGATACCACACTTATGAAATTACTAATTTGCAATTTATATAATTTTTGTAATTTCTAACTAACAATTTTATCATTTAAAGTATCGATTACAAAACATAGATAATATTAGCAAGAGCATAAATATATTAGCAATTATAGATTTAATTGTTTTGGAAACAAACATTTGGGAGAAATTCTATATTTTAAATAAAAAAGAATACTGCCCAGTTAAACTGAAGGCATTGAGCTCACAGGCTACAAATACTAATTGCACATTAAAGCTTTATATTTTCAAGGGTTAATTCCGTTCGAAAAAAAAAATTAAGAAGGGGAAACAGCTCTCCCCTTTTCTCTTTTTTTATACTTAATCATTGAACCTCCTATACTATCAAAGACATGCTTTATCATATAAAAAATCTATATCCAAAATTCAGAGCAAATTAGATAATTCTTAATAAAAACCCATTTAGCATTTATATAATTTAAAAAGAGTTATCCCCCTCTTTTATACTTAACCATTAAACTTCCAAAACTATTCAGAGATTTGAACGAAATCTGAAAATTCTGCTTGAAAAACCCATTTATATAAATTAAGGGGGGGGGACATTAGAACTCCTGTTCCCCTTATTTATACTTATTCAATGAACACCTAATAAGAGTCATGGAATCGCCTCATCAGAATGATCCTAATCTAAATTTTGAACGAAAATTAATTCTGCATGAAAATCCCATTTATATCAACTAACGGGGGGGGGGGGGGCATTAGAGCCCCTGTTCCCCCTATTTATACTTATTCAATGAACACCTAATAACAGTCACGGAATCGCCTCATCAGAATGATCCTAATCTAAATTTTGAACGAAAACTTAATTCTGCATGAAAATCCCATTTATATCAACTAACGGGGGGGGGCATTGGAACCCCTGTTCCCCCTATTTATACTTATTCAATGAACACCTAATAACAGTCACGGAATCGCCTCATCAGAATGATCCTAATCTAAATTTTGAACGAAAACTTAATTCTGCATTAAAATCCCATTTATATCAACTAACGGGGGGGGGGGGCATTAGAACCCCTGTTCCCCCTATTTATACTTATTCAATGAACAACTAATAACAGTCACTGAATCGCCTCATCAGAATGATCCTAATCTAAATTTTGAACGAAAACTTGATTCTGCATGAAAATCCCATTTATATCAACTAACGGGGGGGGGGCATTAGAACCCCTGTTCCCCCTATTTATACTTATTCAATGAACACCTAATAACAGTCACGGAATCGCCTCATCAGAATGATCCTAATCTAAATTTTGAAAACTTAATTCTGCATGAAAATCCCATTTATATCAACTAACGGGGGGGGGGGCATTAGAACCCCTGTTCCCCCTATTTATACTTAATCAATGAACACCTAATAACAGTCACGGAATCGCCTCATCAGAATGATCCTATTCTAAATTTTGAAAACTTAATTCTGCATGAAAATCCCATCTATATCAACTAACGGGGGGCATGAGCCCCCCGTTCCCCCTCTTATACATATCGAATGAACTCCAAAAACTAATCAGGGAAGCGCCTTGTCAGGATATACCTACATACAAAATTTCAAGTGGATCGGATATTTTTATCATGAGTTATCGCGTTACGTACATACATACAGAACGGACGGGCACATAAGCTCACAGGCTATCTATGATAGCCTGTGAGCTAAAAAGGGAAGAGGAATTGTAAAAATCCGAATATAAATTTTAAAAACATCATGACTTTTTCACCTTAATATCTATAATTATATATACATTAAAGATGAGAGATTCTCACTTTGAGGGCGTGGGATCTAGTCTTTTCCAGATTTCGGCCAATAAATTAAAATGGAAAAATTGTTATTTATAATAAATAAATTTTCAGGCTTTAATTTTTTAGCTCAATATAATTATTGCTTTCCTCTTTTCAATAAAAATTCATTTGCAATACTTGCAGCGTTTTTTTCTCTCTCTCTCTATTTTTAATATAATTGATATTTTTGCTTTTTGAGGCTTTTTTTCAACATTTGTAAGCAATATTCAGTTTCAAATTTAGAAATTAAATATATAAATTTTACCATATGCGGTTTTAAATGTTTTAACAAATTTTCAAAGCGATTTTTTTTTTTTCGTTCCGATGAGATTTTTTGACATTCATACATGGAATTCGATTTCAAATTTTTAGTTTAATATAGTAAATTTTTCCATCCTTTCAATAAAATTTTTCGAAGTTTTTACAATTTTTCGCGATTTTTAGATATTTTTTTTTGCATCTTGTGGGCCGGACAACGTCGAGTGGGTCAACATTATAATAAGAAATAGTGCTAAAATTTACTTTAAGCATGGTATAACTATGAAAAGAATGATAATGCAATTCATTATTTTAATAAATGATTATATATTAAAATTAATTTGATAGAAACCTCAAAACATACTGATTTTGCATACACATAAAAATTTTCCGCCAAAATGGCGCTTTTCCCTGTTTATCAGCAACCCTGTACCTTTCAAGCAAACCTTGGTTTCTATGGCAACGGCTGCAATTCGGCTCTTGCATGGAGGAAGAATACAGGTGGAGGTGAACTATAATGATTTGGGTGATGCCAAAAATGTAACCCTACATTAAGTCACATCAAGTCCAAACAAAACCACGTGCTTTGATTCGCCTATCAATTCAAACTGGTTAAAACCTGTATTTGATTGCTCTTGTTTTTTATTGTCGAATTTTTTATTAGACAGCGAATTAAAATTTCGTAAACAATGACAGTTTGTGCGATAATTGGCTGTAATACTCGATCAATAAATGCAGCAGGAACAAATTTATCGCTTCACAGATAAAAATTTCTTTGATTATTTAATTATATGTGTTTTAAATATCAAAATAGAAAATCTTTTAACATTTTGCTTGAAAAGATAACATTATTTTGCTAATATCTGAAAATCGTTTGCAGTCAGAAATCTGTATTTTAAATTAATATTTATTACTTATGTTTTCATACATGATTTTAAAAGAATGTTTTCATTATTATATTTTAAATATTATTTAAATGCAATTATTAATATGTAACAAAACAATTTTCTTTTTAAGAAAAACAAATGAAGATGTTTAAGTAAATTAGCAGCGATTGACGTAGGCAAAATGGAGATCTATTTAAAAATTTCATTCCATAAAAGAGAATATTTATTAATTATTTTGAAATATTTGAATTATTTATGCGTATTGTTATCATATACAGTGTCTCACATAAGTGATGGGACACTTGTGCTTTACAAAAGGAAACTAATCAAATAAATTAAAAAAACATGTACACATTTTTTTGTGGGTGTGTTTCATACTTAAATTTAGTAAAGATTATTACATAACATACATTTTGTCAAAATATTAAAATATTAATTTAATAAAAACACAAATGTTTAGAATGGAGCAAAAAATAGCTCACATAAGTGATGGGATACTATTACATATGCAACAAAAATTGTCTGATATAAGCAATAAAAATATTTTTTGGGGTTTTATTTTTACTTAAAAGCAATTGGCAATAATTTATAAAATTGTTTGCAGTATTTCTCTCCAGTTTGTTTTGGAATTTTTGTGTTTTTTAGCTCTGTGTAGCCATGAATGCTAAACGAAAAGAAACTTCGCCTGAAATTTGAAAATTAGTTATTAATTTGCATATTGAACGTAGAAAATCTATTAGAAAAACTGCTGAAACAGTTAACTTGAGTCGTTCAACAGTTTTCAATATCATTAAACGATATAAAAAGAATCATATGATTCAGGATAAAAGAAGACCTGGCCGACCATCAAAGCTATCCAATGGGATAAAGCGAATTATCGTTCGAAATATTAAAAAAAATCCAAGAAATAGTGCTTCAAAAGTTGCTACTGATTTACAAGCATTATATGGAATAATTGTTAATCCTGAGACTATTAGAAGGGTAATTCGATCTGCTGGATATCACGGTAGAGTAGACAGGAAAAAATTCTTCGTAAGTGAAAAGAATAGAAAACTCAGACTAGCTTTCGCAAAATCCAACATAAATAAGAATTCTGATTACTGGAATAAAGTTATATTTGCTGATGAGAGTAAATTTAATATATTTGGTTCTGAAGGTAGAATCTTGGTGTGGAGAAAACCCAGGGAAGAATTTCGCAAACAGAACTTGGTACCAACAGTAAAACATGGTGGAGGAGGAGTTATGGTATGGGGGTGTATGTCGTCCGCTGGAGTTGGTAATCTTGTTTTTATTGACAGTATAATGGATCAGTACAAGTATATCTTATACTATAATGCGAGCAAAAATTGTGTGTGTGTGTGTGTGTATGTGGGTGGGTGGGTAAATTTTATCTCAAAAATGGCTCTAACGATTTTCGCAAAAATTTGGATTTTACCAAATTCGGGCACGAGAAGACCATTGGGCTAGGTCCCATGTTCGGGAAAATTCGATTACTGGGTCTTTTGGGTCATAATGGGTCAGGATAAAGCTATTTATATCTATAGAACGGCTGGATCGATTTTAAGGAAATTTTGTACCCAATTGTTTTTTGGTACGAGAAAACTATTGGGCTGGGTCACATGTTCAAAAAATTTCGATTAGTGGGTCATTTTTGGGTCAAAATGGGTCAAGAAATTTTTATCTAAAAAACGGCTCTAACGATTTCGACCAAATTTTATATTTTATCGTTATGGATTACAAGAAGACCATTGGGTTAGGTAACATGTTCGAGAAAATTTGGTTAGTGGGTCATTTTTGGGGTCATTGTGGGTCATGCTATTTTTATCTAGAGATTTTCTCACGCAATTTTGACTAAAAATTGCATTCTATGGTTTTCGGGCACGAGAAAAACATTGGCCTAGGTTACATGTTCGAGAAAAAATTTTAATGGGTCATATTGGGTCATTAAGGGTCTGGGTAAAGGTCTGGGTCAAACTATTTAAAGAACGGCGTGATCGATTATAACGAAATTTTGTATGTAACAGTTTTTTGACATGAGAAAACTAATGGGCGAAATCACATGTTTGAGAGATTTCGACTATGAGGGTCATTTGTGGGTCATGATGGGTCATAATGGGTCATGGTCAAGCTATATCTAAAGAAGAGGTGGATCGATTTTAATGAAATTTTGTATGCAACATTTTTTTGGCACGATAAAATCATTGGACTAGGTTACATGTTCGAAAAATTTCGATTAATGGGTCATTTTGGATCATAAAGGGTCTGGGTCAAGCTATATATAATTAAAGAACGGCAGGATCAATTTTAACGAAATTCGGTATGTAACAATTTTTAGAAACGAGAAAACTAATGGACTAAGTCACATATTCGAGAGCTTTCGATTATAAGGGTCATTTGTGGGTCTTAATGGGTCAAGGTCAAGCTATATCTAAAGAATGGGTGGGTCGATTTTAACGAAATTTTGTATACAACATATTTTTGGCATGAGAAAATCATTAGGGTAGGTCACATGTTCAAGAAATTTCGATTAGTGGGCCACTTTTGGGTCATTCTAATTTTATCTAGACAATGTTTCGCGCAATTTTGACTAAATTTTGTATTTTATCGTTTTCGGGCACAAGAAAATCATTGGGTTATGACAGATTTTTGAGAAAATTCGATCAATGGGTCATTTTGGATCATAAGGGGTCAGGGTCAAACTAACTATATCCAAAAAACGGCTCAATCGATTTTATCTAAATTTTGTATCTAATGTTTTTCGGCATGCTAAAACTAATGAGCTAGACCACACGTTCGAGAGATTTCGATTATAAGGGTCATTTGTTGGTCATGATGGGTCATGCTAATTTTATATAGAAAATGGTACTCACCATTTTGACTATACTTTGTATTATATCGTTTTTGAGCAAGAGAAAACCATTTGGCTTGGACACATGCTCACGAAAATTCGATTAGTGGGTCATTTTGGGTCTTAATGAGCTAGGGTCATTCTAATTATATATAACAATGATTCAATCAATTTTACCTAAATTTTGAAACTGAACGTTTTTTGTCACGAGAAGACTGTTGGGCTGAGTCGCATGTTAAACAAAATTATATTAGTGGGTTATTTCGCTTCATTGCTGAATGCTGCCAAGCTAATTTTATCTAAAAAATGGCTTAAACGATTTTGATTCAATTATATATTCTACTGTTTTTGATTACCTGAAGACGATTGAGCTATGTCACATGCTTGATCAAATTTGATTAGTGGCTCATTTTGGGTAATACGGGTCAGGGTCACGAGAATATGGCAACAGCCAATAACTTGGTGATATTTGACAAAATATTGGCGAAATATGGCCGAAAAATCGACTATAAAAATTACGAAAACCAAAACACGTATTTGGAGCCAAATGAAAGAATGCCTCCAAATTTGGCTATATCTAGCAAAAAATATTGTCTTTCAGAACGTAAAGAATTTTTTATACATTCTTAAGAGGATTCGAGATGCATGGTTAAACCAATCAGATTCGAGCTAAAAAAGTGATTTAGATCGATGTCCTTTCGTTGTAAATTTTAAAATAAAGTAAAATTTATAAACATGCGCATAAAAACATAGTTTTCTTATTGATTGTTTTTCTGAATAATACTATTCTAAACATGTTTTACAGTAATAATACAGAGTTAATGATACAGTGAAAATACTAGACACTAGAGTTGAACACAAAGTTAATTTTGACCGAGCTAAGCTCGGTCTCCCCTGCTAGTCTTATACTATAATGCGAGCAAAAATTGTGTGTGTGTGTGTGTGGGGGGGGGGGGGGTAAATTTTATCTCAAAAACGGCTCTAACGATTTTCGCAAAAATTTGGATTTTACCATTTTCGGGCATGAGAAGACCATTGGGCTAAGTCCCATGTTCGGGAAAATTCGATTACTGGGTTATTTTGGGTCACAATGGGTCAGGATAAAGCTATTTATATCTATAGAACGGCTGGATCGATTTTAAGGAAATTTTGTACCCAATCGTTTTTTGGTACGAGAAAACTATTGGGCTGGATCACATGTTCGAAAAATTTAGATTAGTGGGTCATTTTTGGGTCATTATGGGTCAAGCCATTTTTATCTAAAAAACGGCTCTAACGATTTTGACCAAATTTTATATTGTATCGTTTTGGATTACAAGAAGACCATTGGGTTAGGTAACATGTTCGAGAAAATTCGGTTAGTGTGTCATTTTTGGGGTCATTGTGGGTCATGCTATTTTTATCTAGAGATTTTCACACGCAATTTTGACTAAAAATTGCATTCTATGGTTTTCGGGCACGAGAAAAACATTGGGCTAGGTTACATGTTCGAGAAAAAATTTTAATGGGTCATATTGGGTCATTAAGAGTCTGGGTCAAGCTATTTATATTTAAAGAACGGCGTGATGGATTACAACGAAATTTTGTATGTAACAGTTTTTTGACATGAGAAAACTAATGGGCTAAATCACATGTTTGAGAGATTTCGACTATGAGGGTCATTTGTGGGTCATAATGGGTCATGGTCAAGCTATATCTAAAGAACAGGTGGATCGATTTGAACGAAATTTTGTATGCAACATTTTTTTGGCACGATAAAATCATTGGACTAGGTTACATGTTCGAAAAATTTCGATTAATGGGTCATTTTGGGTCATTAAGAGTCTGGGTCAAGCTATTTATATTTAAAGAACGGCGTAATGGATTATAACGAAATTTTGTATGTAACAGTTTTTTGACACGAGAAAACTAATGGGCTAAATCACATGTTTGAGAGATTTCGACTATGAGGGTCATTTGTGGGTCATGATGGGTCATAATGTATCATGGTCAAGCTATATCTAAAGAACAGGTGGATCGATTTTAATGAAATTTTGTATGCAACATTTTTTGGCACGATAAAATCATTGGACTATGTTACATGTTCGAAAAATTTCGATTAATGGGTCATTTTGGATCATAAAGGGTCTGGGTCAAGCTATACATAATTTTAGAACGGCAGGATCAATTTTAACGAAATTCTGTATGTAACAATTTTTAGAAACGAGAAAACTAATGGACTAAGTCACATATTCGAGAACTTTCGATTATAAGGGTAATTTGTGGGTCTTAATGGGTCAAGGTCAAGCTATATCTAAAGAATGGGTGGGTCGATTTTAACGAAATTTTGTATGCAACATATTTTTGGCATGAGAAAATCATTGGGGTAGGTCACATGTTCGAGAAATTTCGATTAGTGGGCCACTTTTGGGTCATTCTAATTTTATCTAGACAACGTTTCGCGCAATCTTGACTAAATTTTGTATTTTATCGTTTTCGGGCACAAGAAAATCATTGGGTTATGACAGATTTTTGAGAAAATTCGATCAATGGGTCATTTTGGATCATAAGGGGTCAGGGTCAAACTAACTATATCTAAAAAACGGCTCAATCGATTTTATCTAAATTTTGTATCTAATGTTTTTCGGCATGCTAAAACTTATGAGCTTGGCCACACGTTCGAGAGATTTCGATTATAAGGGTCATTTGTTAGTCATGATGGGTCATGCTAATTTTATATAGAAAATGGTACTCACCATTTTGACTATATTTTGTATTATATCGTTTTTGAGCAAGAGAAAACCATTTGGCTTGGACACATGCGGGCGAAAATTCGATTAGTGGGTCATTTTGGGTCTTAATGAGCTAGGGTCATTCTAATTATACATAACAACGACTCAATCAATTTTATCTAAATTTTGAAACAAAACTTTTTTGTCACGAGAAGACTATTGGGCTGAGTCGCATGTTAAACAAAATTATATTAGTGGGTCATTTCGCTTCATTGCTGAATGCTGCCAAGCTAATTTTACCTAAAAAATGGCTTAAACGGTTTTGATTCAATTTTATATTCTACTGTTTTTGATTACCTGAAGACGATTGAGGTATGTCACATGCTTGGTAAAATTTGATTAGTGGCTCATTTTGGGTAATACGGGTCAGAGTCACGAGAATATTGCAAAAGCCAATAACTTGGTGATATTTCACAAAATATTGGCGACATATGGCCAAAAAATCGACTATAAAAATTACGAAAGCCAAAACACGTATTTGGAGCCAAATGAAAGAATGCCTCCAAATTTGGCTATATCTAGCAAAAAATACTGTCTTTCAGAATGTAAAGAATTTTTTTTATACATTCTTAAGAGGATTCGAGATGCATGGTTAAACCAATCAGAGTCGAGCTAAAAAAGTCATTTAGATCGATGTCCTTTCGTTGTAAATTTTAAAATAAAGTAAAATTTATAAACGTGCGCATAAAAACATAGTTTTCTTATTGATTGTTTTTCTAAATAATACTATTATAAACATGTTTTACAGTAATAATACAAAGTTAATGATACAGTGAAAATACTATATCGAGTTGAACACAAAGTTAATTTTGACCGAGCTAAGCTCGGTCTCCCCTGCTAGTTGATATTTTAAAGCAAAATTTGAAATCTTCAGCACGAAAATTGAACCTTCATAACGATTTTAAATTCTACCAGGACCCCAAGCACACTGCTCTGAACGTTAGACTCTGGCTGCTATATAACTGTCCTGAAATAAAAAAAACACCACCACAATCTACAGACTTAAATCCCATAGAGAATATTTGGCAAGAATTGGAATCAAGAATTCGTAAACACACCATTTCTTCAAAACAACAACTAAAATCGATGCTTCAAGAAGAATGGGGTAAAATCACTCCAGAAATCACAAAAAAATTAGTCGAATCCATCCCAAAAAGATTAAATCATGTTTTAAAAGTAAAAGGAAATCCAACAAAATATTAAAACCTTTTAAAAAGTAAAATTTTTGGATAAATATTTCATGGAAAAGTAAGTGTCCCATCACTTATGTGAGCCATTTTTTGCTCCGTTCTGAACAATTGTATTTTTACTAAATTAATATTTTAATATTTTGACAAAATGTATGTTATGTAATAATTGTTACTAACTTTAAATATGAAACACATCCAAAAAATTTTTGCACATGTTATTTATTTTATTGCAGTTTCTTTTTATGAAGCACAAGTGTCCCATCACTTTTGTGAGACACGTATATTAAAATCATTTTATATATTTTGATATCACAATCCCTATATGCCTATATAAATTTGTAAGATTAATAATGCAATTGATTGGTAACTTTTTATAAGTCAAGAAGTATTGATGTATAAACTGTCATAAAATCTTACGTAAGAAAAGGGGGGGGTGTAGCATTTGCTTATATTTTCTTACAAAGGGGTGGAGGAGGTACAAAATGACTAAAAATATGCTTGCGTAATACTTGAACGGTCCCAAAATTAAAAAAAATAATTGTAATTTAAGAAATTACCCCAACCATTTGAAAAATGTTTCACTCGATACATTCATCTATCATTTTAAGCTAAATACCAGTTGTTTTATTGTGTATTATCCGTGCCACTGCTATAAATGACTTTATACATGCTGCAATTTGAAGGTACGGTTCGTTTAAGTTATATCACTCTATTGTCGCCAAGCATAAAAGTTGGCGACGAAAGAAACATTTCAAACTATTTAACATTGTTGGTGCAAAAGTAATCATTATTAAAATACAGCTTTGGCATATACTGTTATACTTGTAAGACTTTGGCATATATTGTTTGATTTTACAGAGCAGAATTTTGGTGATGGAGGTTTTAAACCAAAATCGATCGCAGCACATGCATCTGTGAATGGGTCCATCAGACATCGAATCAAAAAAGTTTTTTCCCAGTTTTTCCCAAGCCGATTGCTTTTTAGTTTTCTTTTTAGGTGGTGGAAAATCAAGAGTAATAGCTATAACATTTTCCGGCTTGTTAGAATCACTATTGGCACTCAAATTTTCCTGGTTAGAACCGACCGATAGTAAAACGCCATGGCTAGTGGATTGGTCGCCCTGGCGACATGATGTTTTACAATTAATCGGTTCGGCATTAAATTGCTTCCTTTTTCGTGATCGCCTTTCAACACGTAATTGGTTTTCAGCGGCTCAATAATCTTTTGATTTTATCATTTTCTGCATTGAAAGACGTTTTTGCGCCAAACCAAATACAGTATTACTCAGTTATCCCGTCGACCAATTTCGCCAAATGATACGAATCGCCAAACTAATAAGCAACTTATACATGTTGACTGTGTTTAATATCATTGAATGCGATATTCACGTTCATTCATTTCTTTGGCTTCGGCTTTTTCCGTATCTGTTAATTTCCGTCTACCCATTTTTAAATTTGTTAGTTTTCTCCTTTATTACAATGATTTTAACCATTTTAATTTACTATTCAAATAAAAATTCTTCTAAAAGTAAAGAATTTAATTTAAATTCAAATAAAAATTCTTCTAAAAATAAAGAATTTAATTTAAATTCAAAAGTGGTAACATCATTCAAAAGTGGTAACATCATTCAAAAGTGGTAACATCATCGGGTCCATTCTCCCGAAAACAACAACCATTTTTCAAATGGTTAATTATATAAAAAAAATAAAAAATGTTAATCAAACAACAATACTCTTTAAACTATTTAAATCATATTTCCAGAAATTATCATCCTTAAACAAACCTGTATCCAGTTCTTTGCGTGACCCTGTATATCATTTAATCTATATTCTACAAACATTTCACGATAAACTAAATGCGATTCGACGTAAAGATGCAAAAAATTTTTAAAAACAAACCTTTAAGTAAATTACACTCATATTCAGTAACTTTTTCGAGTTCTTTTGAGTAACCCTGTATATCTTAATTGTGTAACTATTAGCATTTATGCACACCATATAATGAGAATACATCTAGTGACACTTAAAAGCGCTTATCATAATTAAAAATGCATTTCATCCATGGAACAGTTATCATGCGTAATATACAGTACTTCGAATAGAATATGCTTTTTGAAATCTTCTGTGTGTCCCTGTAAATGCTATGCACTTCGTATTATGCGTGAAATAACTCATATTAAGTCTCAGCGACGCATATCAATTTTATTACACATGATACCGTTTGCATCGTTAAAATATGTCGCAAACAATTTCCTTCTTTATTATCATGTATTAGAATTATATTGTGTGGCCCTGTAAATGAATAACTATTCTTTTAGCTGCATATTTTAATGCTTTTCGTAGATGCAAATAAATGTGAATACGTTTGTCCGGGCGCAACATCTTTAAAATTAATTTGAAACGGTTTTTCCCCATTGGCCCTAATATAATCGAAAGCTTTTGACTGTCCCTGTAAATAAACTAATCGTGGTAGAAACTTCATTTTTAATAGGGTTTGTGCTTGTGTAAACTTCAAAAACATGGTAAAATTTCATTGCATTCCGAGTATATTTAAGAGAGTTACAGCGCGGACAGACGGACAGACAAACCGAATGCATAAACATTTTTCAATTTTGTTGAAAAGTGTTAATAAAAATTACTGTAAAAAGAAAACTTTTAATAACACAATTTTTAGTTTGTATCAAACATTTTCAATTTCTCATTTAATTTTAATTTGAAATTTAATAATAATAATGACATTTAATAATAATAATAATAATAATAATAATAATAATAATAATAATAATTCCCCAATTTCAATTATTTTAAAAGTAAACATTTCTTTTAATAAATAATAATAGAACAAAGACCATTTTAAAATTTTCCTATTTCTTCTTAAAAAATGCTCCAGCTGTAATTCATTTCTTTCAATTCATCTTATTAATACAAAATCCCTTCCTTTTTTGGAAGTTTTCTAATTTTCCACGTGCTTTTGTTTGGTACACTAAAATTTGAGCGATAAATGGATTCACATTGCAAACCTTTTTTGAGGCTTACAAGGAAGGTCTCCATACGGGCATACTCAGAAAAATCTGAAAAAATTACAGAATGTTCTTCTCATATAGTTATACATGTTTATAAAAAAAAATCGGCGGAACCTCCTTATAACGTCCGTAAAAAAATAATAAAAAATTCGTTTATTTGGCGATTTATCTCCGGTTGGCGAAAAAACGAAATTTTCAAAAATACGCTTTAAGCTTCGAATACTTTTTAAAGAAAAAACTTTCTGTGTTCAATTTATTCAAATAAGTTTAGTTTAAGTAATTTTAATTTTGCATTTTTACTTTACTTTAAGTGTAATTTTGTCATATACGTTTATAAGTACTTATAACAAAATGAAATTAATATATTTTATCATTTAAAACACAATTTAAATTGATTAAAATTGTTCCAAATTGAAAAATACACTGTTAAAAATCTGCTGCATTTTGTTGCAACGCACTCCCTTGCTTGTATAGAAAACGGTTACTTGGCCGTGAAATGGAGCTTTCTCATTGGTTGAAATAGAGATATTATTACAAGCGGTGGAGTGCGTTGCAACAAAATGCAGCAGATTTTTAACAGTGTATGACACGGTCAATTCAACGTGCTATGGAGCATTCTCATTGGTCAGAAGAGAGATATTCTATAAAAGTAGTGGAGTGACGTTGCAGTAAATTCTGCAGATTTTTAACAGTGAAGTAAATTAAAATCAATTTTCAGATTCGTTAAAATCGTCTGCTTTTGGCGAGGAAATGCACTGCTCGCCAAATCCTGCGTCGCTTTCAGCTTTTCACGCCAATTATTCCAAACTATTTTATTTTTTTACATATCTAATAATGTAATTCCGCCGCTAATTTTCACTGATCCTTTATTACCTACATGAGTAGTTTAATTCGTATTTTTTTTTCAAAAAATTCTGAGTATGCCCCCAATGGAGACCTTCCTTGTAAGTGCTTCTTCAATGTGTTGGTTCTTAATTCAAAACAGGAAAATGAACTAACAAAAGATCAATTTAAAGTTTGGTTTTAAGCTTTGCAAGACACCAAAAGAAATTCATGAGGGGATATGCAAATTGAACATCCAGCATATTTAGTCCGTAGGGCAAGTAAGGATATCGTTCAAGTTCGTTTACCATATCACGCAACTAAGTGATTTTTTGGAAATGGATCTATCATGATATTTCTTTTCTAAATTTACAATGTTCTCCAACTGAAGCGTGCACATTAATTTGTAATTCTTACAGAAAAATGTCCATTTTAGCTGTTAATACACGAAAATTTGTGTTAAATAAAAAATCCAATAGATGGTGCTGCAAGAAAATTTTATTTATTTAATATAAAAAGTAAAGGTTTATTTATGAAGTTAAATGCGTTTTTATTTTCTTTTTTCTATAATAATTCTTTTTTGAATAATAATTCATGCGAATAATATTGTTTAAATGGGTTTTTTAATATACTAAGCTTTTTTTTTTTAGCCGTATTTGATTTGTTTGTAAACAGTAGCAATGGCGGCCTCCATGATATGCTGCATTCATCTAGTTGAAAATTTAAATGATCATAAAATTACAGGCTTTTCGGAGAAAAGTTTTGATAAAATTCTGCATTCACAATCTGAATGGATAAATTTAGATGGGGAAAAAAAATTTGTGGATGAAAATCTTAGTAAGTTTGATTTAAAAGTCTCGTCAAATGTCGGTTATCATAGGCAATGCTACATGCGTTTTACTGACAGAACTAGAATAGAAAAAGCTAAAAAACGCACACAAGTCAACAGATCTAATGAAAATTCAGCATCAAGTCGATTAAATCGCCGTTTAGTGTTTCAAAAATCAGCAAACACTGATGTATTTCCTGAAATATGTGTGATATGTAGGAAAGAATAATATGTCGCCGAAAAACATACTCTTAAACGCAAAAGAGAGAAACTTTTGCAATGTTTGACCGAAAATGCAAGTGCATCTTTGCAGAAATCGGCGGAATTAATGAATGATGAAGCATTAAAAATTCAAATCGATGGAATAGACTGCATAGCAAAAGAAGTAAAATATCATCGAAGTTGCTATTTAAATTACACATCGGTGTTAAAAAGAAATTGTAACGAAGTTTTTAATTGCGAATCTCGTCATTTATTTAAATCGTATAAAATGTTTTGTGATAATGTCATTGAACGTAGAATTATAAATTGTGGCGAAATATTAAATATGAACAAATTATTAAAGCAATTTAAAAACATCATGGAAAAAAATGAAGAAAATGCAGATGTTGATAATCGTCAATTAAAACGTTGGCTTCTACGAGACTATCCTCACATTATATTTGTGAAACCTAAGAAACGTAATATGTCTGAGCTTGTTTTATGTCAATCAAGCGATAAAGAAGCAATAATTTTTCAAGAAGCAGCAGAATCAACAACTGATTCACAGAGTGAAGGAGATGAATTAATTTCTTCAAAAATTGATAATTATCGGCAAGAAATGCTCGAAATTTATAATTCAGCAATGCATATAAGAAATTTAATTGAAGAATCTCCAGCATCACACTGTCCATGGCCTCCTACTGCAGAAAATATTTCTACTGATGCTGCTTTAGGTATGATACCGAATTTGCTTTTTAATTTTATAGCATGGTGTTCAGGAATAACTGACGACACAGAATTCGAGAAAAAAGTTAATATTCCAGAAAATTTACAAAAAAATATTGCTGCTATTTCTCAAGATATTATATATTTCTCTTCCAAATGTAAAAAGCAAATCCCAAAACATTTGTCCTTGGCTATGGCTGTGAGACATTTAACTGGATCTGCCAAAATAGTAAATTTATTAAATGGCTTCGGACATTGTATCTCACATACTGTTCTTCTAGAATATGACACAGCTCTTGCACAAATGCAGCTAGACGCTATTAATATGCTCCCTCTTGGTATTGAAAAGAAGAATTTTACAACTCTAGTATGGGATAATATTGATTTTAATGAAGAAACTTTGGATGGCAGATGCACAACCCATAGCAATAATGGTATCATAATACAAAATAATCAGAGTAATATCATTGATGATAATAATAAACAAGCAAACAAAGATTTTTCTAAAAGCGGGATAAAAACCCGAAAAAGAACAATTCATCCTCCTGAAGCAGTCGTTTATGATTTTTACGCTGTAAATAAATCTGGTCCTGATTATTGTTTTGATAATTTTAGTTTTGACGATTTCTGCACATCTTCAAAATCTGCTTCTGCTAAAAACTTTGATTCTGCTTTTATTTTATGCAAATTGTTTAAACTAGAATGGGAATTGCTTCCAGGTTGGACTGGATTTAATATTAATTGCAATTTTACTGATATTTCTCCTCTTAATGTTATCCGATATTTGCCTGTCATAGAAGCCAATCCTACACAAAAGTCAACAGTTTTTACTATTTTATTGAAGAGTATTGAACTGGCTGACAAACTCGAGCTTAAAAATGTAGTTGTTGTGTTTGATCAGCCAATATATGCTAAAGCTCAACAAATTCGATGGAGCGATGATATTTTTAAGCGGCGTCTTGTTGTACGTCTTGGAGAGTTTCATGTAACAATTCATTCCTTTCTATTATTGGAAAACGCTATCAAGATGCAGGTTTAAATAACATTATTATTGAATCTGGAATTATAGCTCAAGGGTCTGTCAACAGTGTCATGGCAGGAAAACATTACAACCGCTGCGTAAGAGTTCATAAACAAGTTTTTGAAGCTCTCAATAGATTATTATGGTCTTCATTTTTGGATACAGTATCTGATGATCTCAAAGAAAATATTCATGATACTTCAAAACAAATGTTAGCCTCTTACTATAATGGCAGTTTAAGTGAGCAAAATTTGCCAGAAAAATTTTTTAGATATAATGCTAGCTTTCAACAAATTTGTGGAAAAAAGTTCTCAGATCAATCCGACATTTGCGTTTTGGTATTCCTATATAAATATTGTAAGTTGCCTTCTTCGATTTATTCGAGCAATTCGAATTGGGGATTGGAACTTGCATTTGGAATCTCTCGAGCAAATGATACCTTGGTTTTTTGCATATGACCGAGTAAATTATGCTAGATATCTACCAGTTTATTTCCTTGAAATGTTAAACTTACCAAATACTCATCCTGAGGTATATTCAGAAATGCTTAAAGGAAAATTTGTTGTAAAAAGGCAAGAAAATGCATTTTCATGTGTAGCTTGTGATCAGGCTATTGAGCAAACCGTAAATAAAGATTCAAAGACTAAAGAAGGTCTTACAGGAATCACTAAAAATAGGGGTGCTGTACATCGTTGGATATTATCTCATCATCTGCGAACACAGATCACTACAGCTTGTGAACATTTAGCTTCGAAGCAAGATAGCAAGACCATACATAAATACTTGAATAATTATGATATGTGTAAAAATGAAGAAGCTATTAATAATATAATGGCAGCAATATCTTGTATGATTAATCCATTTACTTCTAACGAAGACCAGTTAATTATTATTTCAAGTGGCATTGTTGTTGACAAAAATGCGTGGAAGGATATAGAAGGTGCGGAAGAGATAGGCAAACGTGCATTTAAACAGTACTACGAAACCCAGCAAGAAAATGCATTGAACATTTTTGCACCCATTAAACAGAATAAATTATTAACTTTCACAGACAAAAAGATGAAAAACAATACTGAAATATCAAATATCAAAAACACTGATAGCTTTCTTCTATGTTTATTAAAGACTGGTTCATCTGTTGCATCAAATATAAAAGAAATTTTATCACAGAACTTGCATAACTATCCTGTTTGTTTTGCGAATGATGATGGAACTCTAGCAAAAACAAATAAAGCATCTCTAATACATTCCATCTTAAACAGTACAAAAATTGAAAGCAACATTTTTGAATTACCAAAAAACGATAAAATTTTAATAGTAGATGGAATGTCTGTTATTCACCAGATTCAATCTGTACCATCCACGTTTGGTGAACTTGCATTAGAAATATTAAACAGAGTGATTTCTATAAGCCTAAAATATGGTGCTAAATCTGTGCATTACATTACGGATACTTACCCAACTATTAGTATTAAAAATTTTGAAAGAAGCAGGAGAGCAACAGAGGGTATTTCACTCATTAAAATAAGAAGTTCTGAACAAAAAACACCTCAACAATTTAAGAAATTTCTCTCTAATGGGGAAAATAAAGAAGAATTTGTAATTTTTTTATATAAACAATGGACAGAATATGAATCTGTTATGTTTCAAGGGGTAGAATTATGTATTTCACATGGGCAATTTTGCCATAAAATCACCCCAGGTCAACATGGAAAAGTTACAGTAGAGGAAACAGCAGATTTAAATTGTGACCACGAAGAAGCAGATACAAAAATATTGCTCCATATGGCTTTTGCATCAACACCAAATAATTGTGTGATTGTCAAATGTTGCGATACGGATGTATTTGTTCTGATTTTTGCTATGCATAAGCATTTTAAAGGAAAAGTTTTTATTCTACCAAGTTTAACAACTTATCCAAAAATAATTGATGTGTCATATATATGCAATTCACTTGGAGAAGATATCGCTAATTCTTTTATTGGATTGCATTGTTTTACAGGATGCGATAGTTGCAGCTCATTTAAATTTAAAGGTAAAATAAAAGCTTTAAATTTAATGAAAAGCTCAGCGTGCTATATAAATGCATTTCAGCAACTTGGTGTTGATTGGGACATTAATTCACAACTTGTCTCCACTCTGGAAAAATTTGTATGTTCTCTATATGGTCAGGAAACTTGCGAACGTGTGAATGATGCACGATATGCAGTATTTAAGTTAAAATATAGAACTGATATGGTATTGCCACCAAATTATGATTATCTCCGATATCATATAAAGCGTGCAAATTACCAAGCTTGCATTTATAGAAGATGCTTGCAAAGTAATGTACTTGCTTCCAGTCCACGTGGTTATGGTTGGCTTATAAATGAGAATAAGCTGCAAATACAATGGTATAATCCACCGTGTATTTCAGAAACATTATTCAAAAAATTTTCATGTTGCTGCAAAAAAGCAAGCTGCCTATCAAACAAATGCTCTTGTAAAAAACGTGGGATGCTGTGTTCAGAATGGTGTTCTTGTCCAGAAGACTGTGAAAGCAAAAAAAAAATGATAGTGTTTCAGTATGTGAAACTATGGATGATATATCTGAAAATGAAAGTGATATTGATTTCGATTGATGGTAAATTTAAAAGTATTTATTCGAAACATTTAAAAGTATAAAATAAGTGTTTTTAATCTATGTGTACCATATATTTATAAAAGAAGGTTAAATGAATGCAAGTATTTTAATATAATAATTTAAAATATTAAATTGGTTCTTTTTTGGGTTAAAAAAACAAAAAAAAACAAACAAAAAGGGTTATTTTTTTGTCACGTGTGAGACAGCTTTCTACATATTTCTGCTGTTTTAACAATGTTATTGTATCCTCACTGTAAAACAAGCATGCTGCAATGAGAATCTAGAGTTTTTTGTCATTTTTAATGTATAATTTGTTTTTTAACAGCTGTCAGTAGATATAAAGGGTGTTCCGTTAAAGGGGTCCAATATTAATAGGGGTAATAGAGAAGATCACACGGAGCATAATTCAGTATATAATGCCTGGCCGGATCTCAATAATTTTCAAGTTACAGCAAATAGAATGAAAAATCGGAAATTTGTAAAAAAAAACCCTCATTGCTAAACTATCGATAATGCTACATAAAAACGAAGCACATATTTAGAAAGAGCAGAAAAAATCCTACGAAATGACATAAGTTGTTTTAGAATATTGAGAATTAATGGAGAGTTACAAGCTCTGAAACAGTGAAAAAATACAAAATCAAATATTTAGCAAAATAGTTAATCGTTAATTCCAAAAATGCAACTCTACCTACATCAAGGAAAATGTTATAAAATTTGGTCCATTCCGAAAGCTTTCGAAGAAGCTTACAATAAACCATATCAGTTTAATTGTATGGGAGAAATCAAGCAGTTCCCTAGTTACAACTCTGTACTGTTGCACGGTCGGAAAGGGCGAAACTCCGCCCATGACGATTGTAAACACCCCGTTTTAATATCTTTCAATTATACATTTCTGATCAACCTCTATCAATAGCCTTTCATTATTCAGTCTGGTCAAGTGAATGACATATTGTGCAGCTCTCGCCTTGTCTTAAAGCAAACTCCGTGACTGCTGCGTTTCCTCCATGAACTTTCAGGATGATGAAGAAGAAGTACTTTTTATGCAAATTTTCTATGTGTATAGGAAGAAATCTGTAATAAAACAGCAGTCATCAGTGGGCGTTATGTTAAAGGGAGGCTGTTGTAAGTGGGATTGTAGTAAGTTGATGTATAATAATTATGCCGGAATACTCTAACGAAGAATATGCGGACATGCATCTGATGTACGGGCAAGCTCATGGAAATGCATGTCTAGCACAGCGCATGTACCGTGAGCAATTTCCAAGGAGACGTTGCCCAAGTTCGAAACTCTTGATAAAAATCGATAGACGATTACGGGAGACTGGATCGTTTAATACAGCAAGCATTGATACAGGAAAACCTCGACATGTACGAACACCTGCAATGGAAAAAGATGTACTGAATATTTTTAAAGATAACCCCTCCACGAGTACACGAGCTGCTGCGTCTGAAGTCGGTGTTTCTCACCAAAGTGTGTGGCGTGTTCTGCGTGCAGAAAACATGCACCCCTTTCATGTGCAGCGGGTAAAACTGTTATCAGTAACAGATTGTGCTTAGCGGACAGATTTCGTACGCTGGTTGCTTAATGTAACAGAAAATAATCCACAATTTCTGGAAAATATTTTATTTACTGATGAAGCAACATTTACGAGAGAGGGCGTGGTAAACACGCGCAATATGCACACATGGTCATATACAAATCCGCACACTGTTTTCCCGTCGAACGCACAACAAAAGTTCAGTGTGAACATATGGGCAGGTGTCCTCGGCGATTATCTCATAGGACCATATTTACTTCCAGATGTACTCAATGGCAGTACGAACTGGGTTTTCCTACGGGATATCTTACCGCAGTTACTGCAAAATGTGCCAGCAACATTGCGCCACAATATGTGGTTTATGCACGATGGCGCACCGGCACATTTTTCATAGGTGTTCGCAATCACCTCAATTCAACATATCCTGGGAAATGGATTGGGCGCAGTGGACCTGTTTCTTGGCCTGCACGCTCTCCAGACCTCTATCCGTTAGACTTTTTTGTTTGGGGACACCTTAAATCGTTGGTGTATGAAACGCCTGTGGATACACCGGAGGATTTACTAGCGCGAATCGTTGTCGCTGCAGGAGACATTCCCAACTCCGTCGGAGTTTTTCGGCGTGTTCGCCAATCTTTACGACGTCGCTGTCGGCTGTGCGATTCTGTTAATGGGCGCAACTTCGAACACCTATTATAATAATGTCCGTTCGTCTGCCTTTTCGACATTGAACTGTGCAGCGCAGGCCAGAAGACTATGCTTCACATATGTCATAAAGTACGTGGAATGTACTTCTTTATTTGTCATTTTTCTTTTATTTTCAACACTTTTTGGCACAGTATTTTATAAGTCATAGACTGTGGTGTACTCAAATTGTAAATTACAAAGTTTGTATGAATTAATTTAAAATTTAGTGTCTTTTTTAAATTTATAATTAATAAAATTATTATGCTATTTGTTATTATTATTTCCTATCATAAATTATGATGCACATATACATACAATAATTGTCCATGTAAAACATGCACTGAAACTTCTTGCATAGTTACAAATCGCAATATTGTTAATTATTTCCGAATTTTCACCACCAGTTTAATTTTAAAGAATTTAACTTAAGCTTTATATCAATAAAATACCACTTTAAAATGTAGACTATTATTGTAAAGTTATTCTGTTTCATTCAACTCTTGAATAATTAAAAATGTTGCATCTCAGAAGAAGCATGCTCGAAAATGTATAGTTGAAAGTAATTAAAAAGGCGGTGTTTCCAATCGTGATGGGCGGAGTTTAACCTTTGCTAGTGTCAAAGAAAGCGGAGTTGTAACTAAGAAACTGATTAATTTCTCTCACACAATTAAACCGATATGGTTCATTGTAAGCTTTTTCGAAAGCTTTCGGAATGGACCAAATTTTACTACATTTTCCTTGTTGTAGCTAGAGTTGTCTTTTTGGAATTAACGATTAACTATTTTGATGTATATTGGATTTCGTACTTTTTTCACTGTTTCAGGGCTTGTAACTCGTCAATAAATATTGCTATTTTAATGCAATTGATGTCATTTTGTAGGTTTTTTTCTGCTCTTTCTAAATATGTGCTTCGTTTTTATGTAGCATTATCGATAGTTTAGCAATGAGGGTTCTTTTACATTTTTCCGAATTTTCATTCTATTTGCTGTAACTTGAAAACTATTGAGATCCGACCAGGCTTTATATATTGATTTATGCTCCATGTGATCGCCTCTATTACCCCTATTAATATTGGACCCCTTTAACGGAACACCCTCTATATAAATATGTAAATGTCACTCGCAGGACATTTTGCGAATTTTTGATAGAATGGCATTGAAACAGGCAAATTACTTAGTGTAGTATTTATAATGTGGAAATTTTTATATTCTATTATTTTTGTCAGTTATTTATTTTTAAATTTGGGCAGCTAACTAAAGTGTAGGGATTTTTAAATCTATCAAAAGCGCCATTCCAAGTCACGTGTTGAAGAGCTTTTCTGCATATTTCTGCCATTTTTAAAATTTTATTCTATCCTCAAATTAAAACAACCATGCCAGAATAAAAATGTAGGTTATTTTTTAAATTTCACTGTACAGTTTATATTTTAACAACTTATAAATTAATAAACATAGATATTTAGTATGCAAGCATCATGTGCGAGGCATTTTTCACGTTTCTTATTGAAATAGCCCCAAAACAAAAACTATCCACTACTATTTTTGAGGAAATGCTGTATTTTTCTCATCTATGTGTATCAACTATCTATAAAGTAAAATTAAATTAATACAAATATTTTAATATAACAATTAAAAGCATTAATTTTTTTTTTTTTTTTTTTTTTGAAATATTGCAATAAATCTAACTTTTTGGCTCGTAAAAAAATTATGTGCAACTATTTTGGGAAGAACATTGTATTTTTGTCACCTCTGTGAACCATATGTTTGTAAAACAAGATTAAATGAATGCAAATATTTTAATATGATAATTTATTTATTTATTTATATTTTTTAAAATATTGCAATAATTTTTAAGTTTTTGGCTTTAAAAAAAATTATGTAGAACTATTTTTGGGAGAACACTATATTTTTGTCATCTATATGTATCATATATGTATAAAGCAAGATTAAATTCATGCAAATAATTTCATATAACAATTAAAAGTATCAAAATAGTTTTTTTGAAATAACACAATAAATCTTCAGTTTTTGGCTTGTATAAAAATTATGTGGAACTATATTTTGGAGAACTTTGTATTTTTGTCATCTATATGCATCATCTATGTATAAAGCAAGATGAAATGAATGCAAATATTTTAATTTAGCAATTTAAAGCATTAAAATAGCTTTTTTCAAAGATTGCAAAAAATGTTAAGTTTTTGGCTTGTAAAAAAATTATGTGCAGCTATTTTTTGGGGAACATTGCATTTTTCTAATTTATATATATGTACCATTATAAAAAAAACAAAAATTCGTAGTTGCCAGACTTGGCAAACGAAACTTATTTTCTAAGCATCTTTTGGCATATCGCCCCACGGACTAATTCGTCAGATCTCAATCCTCCAGACTTTTTCCTATTTTCACGACTCAAAATCTTTGAAATAGATTTGACCATAGTGCTGACTTCCAACGAAACGTCACAAAGCTTTTGAATTCCATCCCAAAAGAAAACTTCTTGCGAATTTCCCAGGACATGTATAGTAGATCTCAGCTGTGCATAGTTATGGAAGATGATTCTTTCAAAGGATGGTACGGTAATTTTCATTAATATTTAATCTACATTAATATTTAATTTAAATATTTTACAGGTCGTCCATCACGCCATTATCCACCGTCAACAATTGTCTGCCTTTGAAACACCTGCTCTTTCTGAGAAAGATTTCTCAAAAACATTTGTTTCTTTGAACGAAAATAAAAAAGATTTTATAAATGTATTTTTCAATTTTGTATAACAGTATAGGAACACTTTTTAGAATTTTTGAAATGATTTTTTTCTCGTTTATTTATGAAATTTTCGAGGTTTTAGGCCCAGTAGAATTCAATATACAGCCCTTTTTAAAAAGGGCCAGTACATTTATCACCCTGACAGCGCTGTAATTCTATTAAACCTTCCCCATTTTAGAGTTTCGAAAAAAAGTTTTGCTGTTTAATAAAAATACAGGCTTGAATCATTCAGCTGTTGAAAAAGAAGCATATGCCATCGTGGAATCTCTACGTTATTGGCGACATTACCTGATTGGCAGACCTTTTGAAGTATTTACTGATCAAAGATCTGTCTCATTTATGTTTGATAAACATCATTCTAGTAAAATCAAAAATGAAAAGATCTTGCGTTGGAGGCTGGAATTGTCGTGTTTCAAGTTTGATATAATTTACCGCCCTGGTAGTAAAAATGCTAATGCAGATGCATTTTCAAGGATAACTGCTGCAATTAACCCTGAAGTGAATTTAAAACAGCTGCATGAAGACTTGTGTCATCCTGGAATTGTTCGAATGCATCACTGGATTAGATCTAAAAACTTGCCCTTTTCCCTAGAAGATGTGAAAAGTCTCGTAAATTCCTGCCCTGTCTGCTGTAAAGTAAAACCTAAATTCATTAAAAACCAAGGAAAATTAATAAAAGCAACATCTGCATTCGAAAGACTGAACATAGATTTTAAGGGCCCTTTACCATCAAATTCAAGAAATCGCTTCCTCTTCACTGTGATTGACGAGTACTCAAGGTTTCCTTTTGCCATTCCCTGCTCTGATGTCTCCTCAACTACAGTGATTAAGCATTTGAGTAACATCTTTTCAATATTTGGTATGCCAGCATACATCCATACAGATAGGGGGCCATCTCTCATGTCTAGAGAATTAAAAGGGTTTCTTACTGCACTTGGTATAGCAACTAGTCGTACAACTGCCTATAATCCACGAGATAACGGACAGGTCGAACGCTATAATGGTATCATTTGGAAAACAATTCAGTTGGCATTGAAAACTCAGAACAAGAAAATTGAACTGTGGGAAGAAGTCCTACAATCAGCACTCCATTCCATTCGTTCACTATTATGCACTGCAACTAATGAAACACCACACGAACGCATGTTTTCTCACCCTAGAAGGTCACATAATGGAAGTTCAATACCTACTTGGCTTACTCAGGCAGGACCAGTGTTGATGAAAAATCATTCACGTACTAATAAGTATGAGCCCATTGTACAAGAAGTTGAACTTCTGGAAGCTAATCCAGAATATGCTTACGTAAAGCTACCAGATGGACGTGAGACTACTGTGTCTATCAGACATTTAGCTCCAAGAGGGGAAATCATCGAAAATACCTATGAGAGTAAAGGTGAAATGGAGCCATCCGTTAACCAGAACGAATGCTCAGAGCTTGATGGTCATTCGAAGCAATCGACAGAGATTTTGGAGGGGACCGAAAGGAATACGAAAAAAGGTGCAATGCCTGATGAAAATGTTTTACATGAGCAACCTGAACAACCTGAACAGAAGCAACATGAGGTACCTGAACAGAAAACTGATAATGAACGATTGCGTCCCAGTAGACTGAGACGTAAACCTGCATATCTGTCGGATTATGTTGTAAACTAACTTTTTGGTTGGGGTGAATGATATATATGTGTTATTGTATTGTTTTTATCAATAACGTTTTGGCAACATAGCTATATGCTTTTCAAATTAATTAAGATAGCCGGAATTTGTATGTGTTGTTTAATGTCGATTAAAGCCTACGTTTTCGTTATAAAGGTTATAAATGTTTCGCATACTTTTATTACATTACAAATCGTTTGCCATCAAAAACTTTGAGAATAAAAATGAAAATCTAATAAAGAAGAATCGTCTCCATGGTAATGAAAATTGTCGCAAATACAACAACTCAAAACTTGGAGTACAGAAATGCCTAAAGTGCGGTAAGTGTCACTTTAAAAACTCTTGCCCTGCTTATAATAAAACTTGTTTTATTTGTAAAAAATTGCATCATTTTGCGAATATGTGTAGATTTAAAAAGAATGTTAGTATTTTGAAAAGTTATGATACTAACGAATTCATGAGTGTTCCACCATCCCAAAATGATAATTCAAATGAATATGTGTTAGGAGCTATAAAAAATAATGAGAGTAAAAATAAACAAGATTGGTTTGAGAAACTTAAAGTAAATGTTTCTAAGTATTTATTTGTAAAATTAGATACGGGTGCTCAATGTAACGTATTGCCATTACATAAATTTAAGCAATTAAATTTAAAAGAAGGTATAATTGAAAATTCAAGCATGAAGTTAACTAATTATAGTGGTTCAGAAATCAATGCTGTTGGTAAATGTTCGTTAGTATGTGAAACGTCTAAAAGTGCAAAAGCAGTAGTAGATTTTCAAATAGTTGATTGTGATAATAAGGCTCCTGCTGTATTAGGATTATCTACCTTAGTTGATTTAAATTTAGTTAGCAGAGTAAATTCAATTACTTTTGATAAAAAAGACATGCCAGAAATTCTGAAAGAATATTCTGATCTTTTTAAGGGAATTGGCAATTTAAAAGGTTTTACTTATGATATTAAACTGAAACCTGATGCCGTAGGTAAAATTGAACCTTGCAGAAAGGTGCCAATTAGTTTAATGGAACCATGGAAAAAAGAATTAAATGAAATGATAAATGCCAAAATAATTAAAAAGATTGATGAACCCACCGAATTTGTTAATTCCTTAGTTATAATACGTAAACCTAATGGTAGTTTAAGAATATGCTTAGATCCACAATATTTAAATTCTAATATTTTGAGAGAACATTTTTATCTTCCAACATTTGAAGATATTGCTTCTAAAATGGCTGGTGCTCAAGTTTTTAGTATTTTGGATGCTAATAAGGCTTTTTGGCAAGTTAAGTTATCAGAAGAGAGCTCAAAATTAACAACATTTAACACCCCATTTGGCAGATTTTGTTTTTTAAGGTTACCATATGGTATTCGCTCAGTTCCAGAAGTGTTTCGTAGAAGTTTTAGTGAAGTTTTTGGGGGAGAAGAAGGAGTAGAAATTTACGTAGATGATTTATTAATTTGGGGAAAAGATAAAAAAGAACATGATATGAGGCTTAAAAAAGTTCTTGAGAAAGCTCGTGAAAGAAATATTAAATTTAATTTGAATAAGTGTAAAATTGGAGTAACAGAAGTCAAATATTTAGGACACAAATTTTCGAAAGATGGTCTTAAGCCTGATGAAGATAAAATTAAAGCAATTTTAGCTATGAAACCTGCTAATAACGCTAAAGAACTCGAAACATTTTTAGGTATGATTACATATGTTTCAAAATTCATTCCGAATGTTTCACAAAAAACCGCAATTTTAAGAGATTTAATTAAAAAAGGTAACATATGGATCTGGAATTCTATTCATGATAAATGTTTTTTGGAATTAAAAAATATTTTGGCAAAAAATCCGGTTCTGCAATATTTTGATGCGTCGAAATCAATCACTTTGTCAGTTGATGCCAGTAAAGATGGGTTAGGAGCAGTGCTTCTCCAAAATAATTTACCAGTTTAATATGCATCCAAAGCTTTAAATGATACTCAGAAAAACTATGCACAAATAGAAAAAGAGACATTAGCTGTTGTTTTTGGCTGTGAAAAATTTCACCAATATCTTTTTGGAAGAACATTTAAAATCGAGGGTGATCATAAACCACTTGAAGCAATATTTAATAAACCTTTTGATAAGTGCCCTGCTATATTGCAAAGAATGAGAATACGTTTACAACCATATGATTTTAAACTTTATTACAAACCAGGAAAAGAGTTGTTTTTGGCAGATGCTTTATCTAGATCATTTTTGGAAGAGGCGTGCAACTTTTTTGAAGGTGATATCGAGGCATATGTTGGTATGATTACTGAAAGTATTCCTATGTCAAATGAAAAATTTAAATTTTTTCAAAAAGAAACACGAAATGATCCTGAATTACAAGTTGTATCTAACTTAATTTTGGAAGGATGGACGGATGATAAACTTAAAGTTCCTGAAATTGCAATGCCTTATTATAGTTTTCGTGAAGAATTGACAGTTGCAAATGGCTTAGTTTTTAAAAATTCGCGTGTTGTTGTTCCAAAAAATCTTAGAAATGATATGCTCAATCGAATACATTATGGGCACATGGGTGTTGAAAAATGCAAAAACAGAGCACGTGAAATTTTGTTTTGGCCTGGTATGTCAAAAGAAGTAGAAGATCTTGTATTAAATTGTAAAACATGTTTATCATATAGAAAATCAAATCAAAAAGAACCATTGATGCCAAAAGAAGTTCCATATGGCCCATGGGAAGTTTTAGGAACTGATTTGTTTCACTTCCAAGGTCGAGTACATTTGCTAGTTATAGATTATTTTAGTAAATATGTAGAAATAGCTTTATTAACAGAAGTCTCAAGTCTTGCTACCATCAAAGCATTAAAAGGTATATTTGCACGATTTGGCATTCCCAAACTTCTATATTCTGATAATGGTCCGCAGTATGACAATTCAAAGTTCAGAAACTTTGCAAAATCTTGGAATTTTCAGATCAAAACATCAAGTCCTAGATTCCCACAATCAAATGGAATGGTTGAAAGACATCTGCAGACTGTTAATTACATGCTCAAAAAAGCTGATTTTGATAATAAAGACCCATATTTAGCTCTTTTAGAGTACAGAAATACACCAATATCCAATAATATTCCATCACCATCAGAATTATTATTTGGTCATAAAATTAATGGAATTATGCCACGTAAAGAAGATTTTTTCCCTACTAACCAATATGATGAAATTCGACAAAAATTAATTTCTCGACAACAGATTCAAAAATCTTATTATGACAGAGGCTCTAAATTACTTAAACCTTTACGGGAAGATGATGTTGTATTTTTAAAAGATGGTACCCAGAAAGATGCAAATCAGCTTGCCAAAGTTATAGGAAATTCTCAAAGGCCGCGATCTTATCGCATATTTAAGGAAGATGGTCAGGTATTAGAGAGAAACAGAAGGCATCTTCATGAAGAGATATTTATATCCATATCAGAAGGTTTTCTTGTTCCATAATAAGTTTATTCAAAATGTGATGAAATATTTACAAATATGTACAATACCAGACATTCTGGTATTTCCACTATTATTCAATTAATGTAACATTCCAAAGATCCATCAAATTTAACTACTCTCATAATAAACTAAACTAAAAAACATTCCAAAACACTGGTCGTCAAGGCAACGAAACTAGTTGCCACTTAGCATCATATAAATACATTATAAATACATCGCTCGCTCGCAGACGAGAAACAAACGTTACTTTCATCGGAGGAGATTTCGCAACATCCTCCCCCCCGATGAATACATTCATCAAAATTAAATGCAAAAAAATAATGAAAAATAATAACGTAAATATAGTTAACAAATACAATTATTTTACTTACTTAGAAAAATCATAAAATATTAATTAAAGTTCTAACTTATAAATCAGTTGTATGGGTCGTTTTATAAACCCTGATGCTGTCTTCAACATTACACTTCTGACCTTTTCATCTCGTCCCTTGAAAAGTTCGGTGATTTTAGCTAATTTCCATAAATGTCTCGGGACCTTGTCGTCACCTACTAAAACTACATCATTTACATTAAATTCACAAATTTCACTTATGGGATGTACATTATGTATACCTTTTAGTAGGAGCAGATATTCTCCCTTCCAACGTTTCCAAAACTGGTTCAACAATTTTTCTCTATACAAATATCTTTTTAATAAAAATCTTTTTGAGCTGGAGAAGATCTGCTCCTTGTTACGACCAGCCTGGTGGTGAGGTAAAGATGTTATCCTTTCCCCGATTAAAAAATGTGATGGGGTGAGAGGTGATGGTTCTGAAGCATCGTTATATACATACGTAATGGGCCGAGAATTCAAAATTGCCTCAATTTCGGTCAGAATACTGATAAACCACGTTTGAGAGAAACCTGGACAGAACTGCGCATGGGCGAAAAGAGCGAGTCCAATGCGAAAATGGGAGAGTTCGTACCATCTCGAGGATGAGTTTATTTATTAAACATCCTAGATAAATCGAATTTTTTTTGCGAATACCTTTTTGTTTCTCTAATTCAATTATCTGTTTCTAAACATTACATTGTAATTCAGTTACACTAAAATAAGTTTTTAAAAAAAGGAAAATATAATAAAAAAGATGATTTAAAGGTATGGTTATAACTTTTTCCCCACAGCCATTGAATATTCATTGAAGTATTCAATGAATTGTTTTTCCCTCGCAATGTAGCGTAACTTAATCTTTTTAAAATTAACGCCTGAATGGTGTGATTTTAAAACTTTCCAGATTAGCAATTTTTTAAAATTATTTCGCTACATTATTGTGTATATTATTTATTTATATTATTTGCATACATTGGATATGAAAATAAGAAGCAGATATCATATACGCGCAAGGTTTGGTAAAAAAAAAAATTTCTAACGTCAATTTGGCGAAAACCTCATTTTCGAATGCTGGTTAAATATACATTTTTAAATTATTTTCTATTATTAAAAAAAAAAATAACAATAAATAAAACAATTTTTAAATATAATAAATTTTAAAAACAAATAACAATAGAGCAAGAAACATTTTATATAATAAAAAAAAAATAAGGTAAATAAACAATATCAGGGTTGCCATATTAGGCAAAATAACGCCATTCTGGCGCCAAGTAAATCCCAGTGAGTATATGACACACAAGTCGTCACCTGAGAATAATAAGGTTCTATCTGTGTTTTTGAAAAAAATGACTTACCGATATAGAAATCTTCTATTTGCATCTATGAAGGCAATTCTGGATTATAACAATGTCATAACATAATCGTTATATCATATGTAAATTATATATAACACTATTCTGATGCAAAAATGCCTTTATAGATACAAATAGAACATTTCAATACCGGTAAGTCATTTTTTTCAAAAACAGATAGAACCTTATTATTCTCAGGTGACGAAGAGCCCTGAATATTTAGGTTGTTAGAATTGGCGAATTTCTTGCATAGCCGCCAAGTCAGATGCCAAGCAGTCGTTAAAACTGCATTTTAGCCATAAATATAAATGAAAAAAAAAAACAACAGACATGTTTTTATTAAAATTCACAAAAATGTAGGAGAAAATATATATTTTGGAAAGGTTATTCCGAGAACTAATAATAGGTCCACAATCTATTTATTTTAAAATAAAATTTCACTCGGAACAAAAAATAGAAAACAATATTTAATATCATTTCTCGGTCTCATAGGCAATTACCCCCAAAGTCTGAATGGAATCGACTTGGCATTCTGCCAAGTGAAGACCTCACAAAGCTGGTATATCAGTAGTTTGTAATTCTTCAAATGATAATAAAGCCCTCCCTAATATTTTCCTTAATATAATTTTAGTCATCTTAACCATCCTCTCCTAATAACCACCCCACCAAGCTGCTCACCTGTAACATATATGTATATACTTTATATTACAAAAGAAAGATTGGCAACGGTTTGTCAATGAACGGAAGTGAGTTCAGTTAGTTGCTTACCATGCGGCTGCTGAACAACGTGTGTTGGTATGATGACTAAGTAAAGTTAATTTACAAATATAATGTAGTGTTTGAATTATTCAACAAGTATGTCCGAACATAAAACATGGCGTAGTCGTGCTTGTTTTTTAACTTTACAGTTACTAGTATGTGCACGTTGTTATAAAGCCTTTGATAAAGATGGAGTTTTGTCGACCACCGCAAGGCCTAAGTTTTGAAGGTAATGTCGCCGAAAATTGGCGGCGTTTCAAACAACTTTTTGAAATATGGTTAAAAGCTTCAGGGAATGATGCAAAAGAACAAGATGATAAGCTTGCCTTATTTTTGAGCGCTGCAGGCGAGGAAGCAGTGGAGGTATATAATACGCTGCCGTTAACCAGTGAAGAACAGCAAAAATATGACGCTGTAATAAAACAATTTGAAATTTATACAACGCCCAAAAAGAACATCGTAGTTGAGAGATTTATCTTCAACAATAGAAAACAGCAAGAAACTGAACCTTTTGATGCTTTTGTGACTGACCTAAAGAAATTGATAAAATCCTGTGAGTTCGGTGACCAGTCAGATTCGGTGGTTCGAGACAGAATTGTTTTAGGGGTGGCTGATATAAATCTTCAGGAAAGGATGCTACGGGAGACTGATCTAAGTTTATCTAAAGCGATTGAGATCGGAAAAGCTGCTGAATTGAGCAAGCAAAGAACCCAAACAGTACAGGGTCAAAGTGTCGATAGCTTACGCAGAGAATCGTCAAAAGCAAGTTGGAGACCGAAAAAATTTCCAAAGGATCATCTTAGAGGAGACACTGAGTCCCCTAGTGGTGAGTATATCTTCTGCAAGGAGTGTAATCGAAAACATCGAAGGAATCAGTGCCCTGCATATGGAAAAAAATGCTTTAAATGCAACCGACTAAATCATTTTGCCAATGTTTGTAAATACAAGCCTGTCCAGGAAGTGAGACTTAACACCGAGGCCAGTGAATCGGAAGATTTTTTTGTAGATTCTGTGTCAAGGGTTAGGTCAATTCATGCGGCAACCACGCTAAGAGAATGGACAAAAACTCTATTCATCAAAGACTTATCTGTGACATTCAAAGTGGACACTGGAGCAGAAGTGAACATTCTACCTTTAAGTGTTTTGAGAAAATTATCCTCAGAAAGTGAACTTAAAAAGTGTAACATTATTTTGGAAGCTTTTGGAGGGTCAAAACTTAAACCTCTTGGATCTGTATCTTTACCTTGCAGTGCTGATGGTGTAGATCATATTATAGAATTTCTGGTTTTGTCAGATAATGTAAGGCCATTGTTAGGTCTTGAGACGTGTAGTAAGCTTAAATTAGTTCAATTTTTAAATAATGTTGAAATTCCAAATAAAGGTAAGTTAGATTCCTATATCAATTTAACATTTTTTAAAGAACAGTTTATTCAAAATCATATAGAGGTATTTGAAGGTGTAGGAAAATTTAATGGAACTTGTACTATAACATTAAAAGATCAGCAAAACCCTGTTGTCAGACCACCACGTAGGGTACCCTTGAGTTTAAGAACTAAACTTGAATCTAAATTAAAAGATCTAGAAAATCAAGGTATCATTGCAAAGGTAGATAAGCCTTCAAGTTGGGTTAGTAACCTTGTAGTTATTGAAAAAGCTAATGGTACATTAAGAATTTGCCTTGATCCACAGGATCTTAATAAAGCAATTAAGCGGGAGCATGTATTAATTCCTACAATTGAAGAAATTTTACCCAAATTATGTAATAAGTCAGTGTATTCTGTCCTAGATCTTAAGGATGGGTTCTTTCAAATTGCTTTAGATGAAAAGAGCAGTGATTTGTGTACATTTAGTACACCTATGGGGTGTTATAAATTTCTTCGATTACCAATGGGAATATCATGCGCCCCTGAAATTTTTCAAAAGCGTAATCAGGAAAATTTTGGAGATATACCTGGTGTATTGGTTTATTTTGATGATCTTCTAATTGCAGCTAGTTCATTGGAAGAACATGATGAAATTTTGTCCAAAGTGATTGCCCGGGCTAAAGCTCTCAACATTAAATTCAATAAGGACAAATTTCAGTATAGGGTTACTGAGGTTAAATATTTGGGTCATTTATTTAATGCTTCAGGTATGCGACCTGATCCTGACCGTGTTAAAGCAATTACTGAATTAAAAGAACCTAGAAATAAACTTGAATTACAACGTGTCTTAGGAATGCTCAATTATCTAAGAAGGTTTGTACCAAATTTCTCTGATAAAACTGCTTCATTAAGAGAGCTTTTGAAACAAAATGTTGAGTGGCAATGGTTAGAGCTGCACACTAAAGCGTTTATCAATTTAAAAAACCTGATTTCAAACGCACCTGTTTTAGGGATATTTGATAGTAATAAATCAATAACTATTCAAGCCGATAGTTCTAAAGATGGTTTAGGTTGTTGTTTGTTACAAAATGGTCAACCTATAGCATTTTCTTCTAGGAGTTTAACAAATGCCGAGAAAAACTATGCTCAAATTGAGAAGGAGTTTTTAAGCATATTATTTGCTGCAAACAAGTTTCATTATTATATTTATGGTAGGGAGGTTGAAGTACTTACAGATCATAAACCATTAGTCTCTATTATGAATAAAAATATATGCAATGTATTATCAAAAAAATTACAAAGAATAAAAATTAAGCTTCTAAAGTATCATTTTAAACCTTAGATATTTACCTGGTAAATTTATGTACATAGCTGATTTATTGTCACGTTCATTTTTGGATATACAGGAAGATGGGGGGAGCATTGAAACAAGTGAATATGTTCACTCGCTAACAAAACAATTACAAATGTCAGAGTCTAAAAAAAAAGATTATTTGGAGGCTACTTCTAGAGATCAAGGGTTAAAATTGGTGCAGAGCTATTGGCAAACGGGTTGGCCTGCTGGGGTTGATCAGGTCCCTCGGGAAGCCAGATCTTATTTCAAATTTAAAAATGACTTGACTGTTGAAAACGGTTTGGTATTTTTAGGTAGTAGAGTTGTAGTGCCAACATCTTTAAGAAAAAGTATGTTATTGTTATTGCATGAAGCACACTGTGGGATTGAAAAATCGAAAGCTAGGGCCAGACAAGTAATGTTTTGGCCTGGAATTAATGAAGATATTGAAAAAATGATTTCTACATGTTTAGTTTGTGATAGATATAGACGTCAAAATATTAAAGAACCATTAATTAATCATAAGATTCCTGATTTGCCATATGAGAAAATTGGTGTTGATATTTGCGAGTATGGGGGAAAGAACTATTTGGTGGTTGGGTGTTATTTAACAAAATGGATAGACATTGTTCCAATAAATGAAAAAAGTGCTTCAGAAGTAATTCAAAAGTTAAAATCCATTTTCTCAACGCATGGCATACCCAAAACTATGATTTGTGATAATGTACCCTTTAATAGTTGGAAACTAAAACAATTTTCTAAAGAATGGTATTTTGAAATTGTTCCCTGTAGTCCTCGTTATCCAAAAGCTAATGGATTTGCTGAGAAAATGGTAGGAATTGCTAAAAGCATTTTACGAAAAGCTGGGGTTGAAAAACTGCATGATGCATTGCTTGAATACAGATGTACTCCAATTTCAGGTTTAAACTTATCACCCAGTCGAATGCTCTTTAGTAGAAATTTAAGAACTAAATTACCTATTGTACATGCAGAATTAAAACCCAGAATAGACAACACTTTTAAAAATAAATTGCTAAATAAACAAAAACAAGCTAAATTTTATTATGACAGGCATGCTCAGATAAGACCAGATTTTCGTCCTGGGGAAAAGGTATTATTGAGGGTAGGAAATTTATGGGAGCCAGCTGTAATAGTTATAAAACACTCAACACCAAGGTCTTATTGGGTTAAAACAAAAAACAGCAGAATTATTAGACGCAATAAATATCATATACGCAAAACTAAAAATCAAAATATAATTCTTTCAGACTACTCTGATTTGTGTAATGATGCTCAACAGGGTCAAAGTGAAGAGCATGATACAACACAAATTGATCATCCATATCAGAGCAGTACCAGTGATAATATTTCTGTGTATAAAACAAAAAGTGGGAGAAGTATAAATCTTCCACAAAGATACAATGATTATGTAATGTAATGTATTATAATATGATCGGGTAATTCAATGTGTAATATAATGATATGGTAATTCAATGAAATATAATATTGAGCTTTCTCCTCTAAGAGAGGAAGATGTAACATATATGTATATACTTTATATTACAAAAGAAAGATTGGCAACGGTTTGTCAATGAACGGAAGTGAGTTCAGTTAGTTGCTTACCATGCGGCTGCTGAACAACGTGTGTTGGTATGATGACTAAGTAAAGTTAATTTACAAATATAATGTAGTGTTTGAATTATTCAACAAGTATGTCCGAACATAAAACAAGCTGCTCTTTCAACAATATATGTAAATTTTATGCCCTTTTTTCCAAAGTAATTTTGGACATTTGGATCTGCAACGTTCGCGTAGAGTGTTTTTAGTTCCTTTTCAGCTGCCTTGAAGGTTTTGGCATTGTCGCAGTTAACAGTTCTGCATATCCCTCTTCGAGAGACAAATCTTCTGAACGCCATCAAGAATTGTTCAGTGTGGAGACTACTAACGATTTCCAAATGGATGGCGCGAGTAACAGCACATGTGAAAAGTCCAATGTACACCTTGTCTTTGTCTTTAACATATAAAGGCCCTGCGAAGTCGATACCAGTAACTTCAAACGGTTTAGATTCATGGATTCTATTAAGTGGTAATGGAGCTATCACTTGACTGCCAGGTTTAGCTTTAAATTCTTTACAAATTAGGCACTTATTTAGACAAGATTTCACCGTTTGGCGACCTCTAAGGATCCAATAATTTTCACGTATCTGAGTCAGTGTGTCTGAAACTCAAGAGTGCAACAGATTTTCATGTTCTCTTATAATTAAAAGTTCGGTAAATCTTCCTTTGCCGGGTAATAACTTAGGATGTTTTTCGTAAAATTGAAAATTTGATTGCTGCAGTCTACCACCCAGACAGATTATTCCACTTTCAGTCAAAAAAGGATTTAAAGAATGCAGTCTTGAGTCGGTTGTGATGGATCTCCCTGCCTTAAGAAGACAATATTCATGTTTAAACTCGGTCTGTTGAATATATCGCACCCAATATTCTTCAGCATTAAACAGTTCCGTTGTTGTTAATATTCCTGTGAAATTTTCATTTTTCCTTTTGCAATTACGGACAAATCGAAAAATGTATGCTGTAATTCTTAAAATCTTATTTAAGTTACTATATCTGTTCAGATTCAACAACGGTTCAGTCAATTCTACGAACGCCTGCAGCACAAGATAACCTTTTCTCTTTTCCTTTTCAAAATCTGGAATGTCTTTGTGACCAATGTAGTTGCCATCAAAACTATTCATATCAATTTCATGAAGCCAAGAAGGACCCTTCCACCAAATCTCGTCATTAATTAAAGACCGAGCACTTACACCACGAGTCAGTTTATCCGCTGGATTTGACTTTCCATCACAAAAATTCCAATTCAAGGGATTTGTCTTTTCTTGAATTTCTATAATTCGGTTGCAAATGAATTGTTTGTAGTCATCGGCTTTACCCTTGATCCAGTACAAACATATTTCTGAATCAGTCCAAAAAAAGATGTTATTTTCAGGTACTGTTGGAAAGGTAGATCGTAGATATGATGAAAGTCTTGCCGAAATCAAAGTTCCCAATAATTCGAGTCTAGGCAACGTTATTTTCTTGAGCGGTGCGATTCGAGATTTAGAAATGATAAAACTAGTCAGTGTTTTCCCTTGACAATGGCATTTAAAATATGCAACAGAACCGTAGGCTTTAGGACTTGCGTCCGAAAATATGTGGATTTCGGTTTTTTCTATTTCTAATTCATCGAAATATGGCCTAAGTATTTCAAGTGGTTTCAAATCCGGTATTTCATGTAGGTATTCCTTGAATTGTACTTCCAAATCTAATGAAATATTTTCGTCCCATTTAATACCCTTTTGCCACAACGTTTGCATTAATAGTTTAATTCGTGTTGTGAAAGGATTTATTAGACCTATAGGGTCGAATAGCATACCACATACGCTCAATACATGGCGTTTTGTTGCTGACGTATTCGTTATTTTCAATAATGGACTCAATTCGATTTTAAGAGTGTCAGAATTATTATTCCAAATTAAACCCAAAATCTTCAAGGACACATTAGAATCAACAGGATCTTCACGACATTCTAGATTGTTGTTTTTCCATTTTTCAGTTAAATTTGGGGAATTAGAAGTCCATCGCCTTAAATTCATGTTGGTTGCCTTTAGAATAGATACGGCATCTTTAGTTACCGTAATGGCTTCTTCTACAGTGTCCGTTCCATTAATTAGGTCGTCGACATATAGTTCTTTCAGAATGTTATGTGCCTCTGGATTCGAAATTTTATATTTCTTCAAATGCAGTCTAATGGTACCGCTCAAAAGGAATGGACTACATTTAACACCAAAGGCTGCTCTGGCGAATCTTAGAATTCTGACATCACGGCCGCAGAAATCGAGATCTGTCCCACCCTTATACCATAAAAACTGTAAAAATTTCCTATCTTCCTCTACAATACCGACCTCAAGAAAGGCTCTTTGTATGTCCGCGCAAAAAACAATTCGATGATAGCGAAATTTTAAAATAATTTTAAGTAAATCTGGATTAAGATTGGGACCACTATCTAAACAATCGTTAAGGGATTGTTCATGTTTATCCTTGGAAGACGCATCGTATACAATCCTAACTTTAGTACTTTCTTTAGATTCGCGCACTACAGCATGGTGAGGCATAAAATATCCCTTATCTTTATCAAGTTCGGATTGACATTCAACTTGTTCAATTATACCCTCTTTTAGCTGTTCCTCAATAATATCCTTATATTTAATGTACAAATCAGGATTGCGACGAAATTTATTGCATAGGCTCATCAAACGCCGTTCTGCAATCTCATAATTACTTTTAAGCTCCTTAAAATTTTCCTTCCACCACAGCCTAGTTTCATATCTGTTATTTTTATATAAGGTATTTTGTTCAAATTTATTGATAATGTCTAAATCTGATCGCGACATTTCCTTATCTGGTTTTATACCTATTGCCTCCAATTCCCATAAATTTTTAACTCTCTCATATTCTAACTCTTTCCTCATAACAATCGCATGATTTACCAAAATTTCTCTAGATTCCGAATTTCCTTCCCTACCTTGAACTACAAATCCGAACAAACTCTCTGTTGCAACTAAACATCTACTTAATCTAACAATTTTATCACACAAAACTTCCCATATATAGTCTGAACCGATCAAAATGTGTATATCTTTACTAGTTGCATTATCAGATAATTCAATTCCTTGACGTAGTGCAAGATTCTTAACCCATTGAGAAGGAATTTCAATTTTTCCATGCGTAATCTTATCAATCACCACGGCTTGTATTTTGATGCATTTATGGGGATCTGTTGTATTTTCCAATTCAATTTCCACTATATCATAACACTGAATTGATTTAGTTTGTTTATCCGCAAAGGAATGAATTCGAAATGTTTCTCTTTTTATGATCTTTAAACCTAACGAATCCACAATCCGTTTTTCAACAAAAGTCCGATTCGATCCCCCATCTAACAAAACACGAACAATTTTAGATTTTTTGTTTCCCTTTGCTATTGCACTGAGTGTCTGCAACAAAACAGGAGAACATTCTTTTCTTTCCCTTTTATTTTTGAAACACCTGGTGGAAGTTAATGACGTCACAATATCTGGCGTCGAGTCAGAGCTTTTTTCATCCGAATTATTTTTAACGGAGGTCAGCGATTTGTCGCAAATTAATTCATTGTGACGCAATTTACAAATTTTGCATAATTGATTCCTTTTAAAACAAAATTTAGCGATGTGGTTTCGTTTAAGGCAAATAAAACAACGACCATTACTTTTAAGAGAATTTTTTCTTTCATTTATTGTCAGAGGACAGTTCATACTTGCGTGATTATTATCCAGACAAAAAATGCAAGTTTCATTCGTAGCGGTCGTTAAGACTGCGGCTGAAGAAAGCCTTGTGTTATCATTTCTTTTCTGATTCAAATAATATTTACTTTTACTGTTTTGAATTATTTCCTTATTACGGAATGCTGATTCATTTGCATTCCGACCCTTAGAATTAGCTAACAATAACGATGTTTCCCGACATTCTACCTCCTTCCTCAAAAATTCCATTAAATTCTTAATATCAAATAATTCACTCGTTTCCCGATTCCTATTGTAACTCAAACTTAAATCTTCGGGAATTTTCTGTAAAATTACCGGACATAACAAGTTACTGTATGTTTCAGTTGCAACATCAAGCGATTGCAGTGATCGGATCTGTACTTCAATCGCGTCATACATTTTTCTTAACCCTACTACATTTGAAGAATTCCTTACAGGTTCTGTAAGCAAAAGCTTGTTCATATGGGAACTAATTATTAAATCCGATCTCCCAAATCTACTTTTCAATAATTGAATTGATGAATCATAATTCTCATTCGTTAGCGAAAAACCAGAAACAGCACTTAATGCTAATCCACCTAAATACGTCTTTAAATAAGTGAATTTCTCGATTTTACTCAATGAGTCGTTGTTATGAACAGCAACCTCAAATGAGTTCCAAAAATCTAGCCACTGACTACAGTCCCCATAAAAATTAACTATATTCAATTTTGGCAATTTAAGTGTTCTGGTTTCGTTATGCAAGATCGCGTGTGAAAGGTCACTGTTATATATCACTGGCTTATCCTTAGAGGCAGTATCATTAGATTTAATGTCGTTTTCTTTTATAAAACGCGTCATTCTACCTCGATATTTAACAATTTTTTCTATATATTCTTCACAACACGAAACTTCATTTTCAACCTCTTTAATATCCGTGAGCTCAAAAATTTCTTTATCTAGCTCTTTTAGTTCCGAAAATTTTTCATTTATTTGTTCCTGACAATCTTTAATTTCTTCTATTTTCAAAGAAATTTCCATATCATTATTCTTCAAAATAAGATTCAATTTTAGAAACTAGTTTCGTTGTACTCCCTCGAACGGAAATACGTTTCTTTTTTATTTTTTCCAGATCCATATTCAAAACGATATAATAAAATATTTCCTAGTATAATATCATTAAATATTTCCAAACGAAACTAAATTTCACTAATCATCTATTTTCAATCCGAGATTAAAATAATTTATCAATTTCGAAACTAAAACAATAAACTTCATAACGAAACCAAAACATTCTATTTATTTATTTTCAAACGATATTCCATGCAAATTTATAAATTAATAATCAAATTGGTCTTACCTCAATCTCTCGTGGCCGCGAATTTCAAACCCGTCAGATTCACCAGATAAATTCTTTAAAAGATGTAACTGCTCTCATTATTTCCAGAGAAAAAAAAAATTCATATTCCTTAATGCGTGAAATGGCGTTTCATAAACAGCTATATTCTAGCATAAACGATCAGGTCTTGGGGCACCATGAAGAGATATTTATATCCATATCAGAAGGTTTTCTTGTTCCATAATAAGTTTATTTAAAACTAGCGGCCTTCGCCCGCTACGCTGGTCGGTTTATCTAAAGAAATCTTGAAGAAGTAGTTAGATAAGGTTCAGACATACATTTAAAAAAAAAAAAAGCAAGTCGATCATTCAAAAAACGTTGGGAAATATCAAATATTTACTGTAATTTTTTAAGAAAAACAAAGTTTCGAAAAAAAAATTAAATCGAAATAAAATTACACTGACATATTAATGCAAGGAAATTTTCCCAGAGAGAAAATTCGCCTTGAATACAATATTTCAAATTCTTTTAATTGCTTATAGGCGTTAATGCCAACATAGTGAAAAAAAATTCCATGCTGGGAATCGAACCCGGGCCATCAGTATGGCGCACTGACGTTCTACCGACTAAACCACATGGAACGACAGCCAGCTTGAAACTTTCTCATACTTAAGTAGACTGGCGAAAACATAACGATAGCGCGTTTTAAAATCGCACAGTGACATCTATTGGATTTTATATGTACTAAAAAACGTTATGTACTAAAAAACGTGAGCAGCGCACCTAATAGTTTCTTTTGTTTCTTTTTGTTACTTTTTTGTCTGTTGTCCGATTTTGATGAAACAAAGCCTATACACTGCCCGGGAGTGTGCATTCTTCATTAGTGAAAACCGCATAAAAATCCATTCAGTAGTTACGAAGATAACCTCGAACAAACAGACAGACAGACAGACAGACAAAAAATTCAAAAAAAATTTTTTTGTGTTTCATTGGTTTTCTTTTATCGCCCTGACTCCATTTTTGTCAATTATCTTCAATGTACAGACACACCGGGTCCTACTGTTTTATTATATGTATAGATGTGATGAAATATTTACAAATAAATACAATACCAGACATTCTGGTATTTCCACTATTATTCAATTAATGTAACATTCCAAAGATCCATCAAATTCAACTACTCTCATAATAAACTAAACTAAAAAACATTCCAAAACACTGGTCGTCAAGGCAACGAAACTAGTTGCCACTTAGCATCACATAAATACATCATAAATACATCGCTCGCTCGCAGACAAGAAACAAACGTCACTTTCATCGGAGGAGATTTCGCAACACTTCATAAAAGTCCTCGTAACATAAATTTTGAAATAAAAAATAAATCCAATATTTTAGATTGTGAGAAACCTACAACTGATTTGAACCTTCCTGAGAAAGAACCAAAATCTTCTACAACGGATTTGAACTCTCTACCTTCTACAATAATTCAATCCAACACCGATAACTCTAAATCTCCAATAAAAACATATTCTAAATTTGGAAGACTAATTAAAAAACCATCCTACTTAAGTGACTATGTTACCTGATTATTATTTTATTAATTACTATTGTATTTGTATTTTTCAGATTTTTTGCTTTAAAAAAAGGGAGATGTCATATATGTAACTGTTATGTATTTACCAAGACGTTAGAGATCGTGAAAAAAGGACTACAACTTTCACTCCCATGCCTTACTCCCATGATGCTTTTTATTCTTCTTATGTTCTATGTTCTTGAGATGTGTGTATTTTTTCTGCGTGAAGTTATGTGATGTCTCGTAATAAATGTATGTTAATTATTATTGGAGTATTATAATTCGGCGGACCCGAATCCAAACATGAAAACTGGCGACGAGCAATAAAACTGTGATAATTTATTTTCTTTTGGTTTCTTTCAACGTTTCTTGAACTGGTAATTACTCTTGGTACTTTCTTTTGATTTCTTCAAAATGTCGTTTGGCAAGCTCGAAGAATTTATAGTAGGGAAAACGAACTGGATTGAATATAAAGAACGTTTAGATTTCTTTTTCACCGCTAACAGTATAACGGAACCAGAAAAAAAACGGGCAATTTTTCTTAGTGTTTCGGGTCCAGCACTATATTCAGTTATACGCTCTTTGTGCACTCCTAATAGCCCAAATGCAGTGACTTTTGCCGACTTGCTGGTAAAATTAGATGAACATTTCTCACCTAAGCCTTCTGAAATCCTATGCAGATTTAAATTCAACAAAAGAGACCAGCAGAAAAATGAAACTATTTCTGAATTTATGGCCGAATTGAGAAGACTTTCCGAAAATTGCAACTTTGGAACGCAACTGGATTCTATGCTTCGTGACAGAGTAGTGTGTGGTGTTCTTGACGAAGAAATTCAACGAAAACTTCTTTCAGATCCTAGACTTACTTTGACTTCGGCTTTAGATTTAGCTCTGGCAGGAGAAGCTGCTGTGAAACAATCTACAGAAATTCGAGGTACGCTACTTAGTACCGTAAATTACGTCAAACCGAAAGTGTCGGGTAAAAAAGTTCAGGAGTGTAAAGGCAAGGAAAATAAGAAAAATCCCTGTTACCGATGTGGCGATCATCATCCCTATGATGAGTGTAAGTTTATTAAAGCGACGTGCAATTACTGTCGTCGTGTTGGCCACATCGCGAAAGTTTGTAATGCTAAAAAAAATAATAAACAGGGAACCAAAACGTCTAAGGTGCAAAAATTCGATTCAGGTAAGTCAGATATTATTGATGATGAATATAATTGCATTAATAATTTAAATTCTGTAAGTGCTGTTACTGATTACCCCCCTTATGATATATTTGTTAAATTAAATGGAATTCCACATAAAATGGAAATTGATACCGGGTCATTGCATTCTATTATAAGTTATGATACTTATGTTAAATTATGGCCAGTTAAACCTCCATATTTACATTCTGTTTCAGATCAATCTCTTAAAACATGGAGTTCTGAAAAATTAAATCTTGCTGGATATTTTGATGTTAATGTTACTTATAAGTCTAGTAATGTTAATTTACCTCTTTTAGTCGTTGAGGGGAAAGGTAAATCATTAATAGGCAGGAGTTGGTTTAATGCCTTGAATTTAAATTTAATTTCTAATGAAAATGTTAATAAAATTTCTATATGTTCTTTAGATTCTATATTACACGAATACCGTAATGTTTTTAATGAATCGCTGGGGAAATTTAAGGGGCCTCCGGTATCAATTAAAATTGATGAAAAGTGTTCACCAAAATTTCTAAAAGCTAGAAATGTGCCTTTTGCCCTTCGAAATAAAGTAACTAGTGAAATAGATGAAATGGTTAAAAAAGGAATTTTAGAACCTGTTTCATATTCTGATTGGGCGACGCCCGTAGTTCCGGTTCTAAAGAAAAATGGTCGTATTAGACTGTGTGGCGATTACCGTAGCACGGTAAATCAGGCAGTAAAACCGTTTACTTATCCTCTTCCCACGGTAAATGAAGTTCTGGCTACTATGACCGGTGGTACAGTTTTTTCAAAATTGGATCTTTCTGAAGCATATTTGCAACTTCCGGTTGATGATCAAACTTCCAGAATACTAACATTAAATACCCATAAGGGATTATTCAAAGTTAATAGGCTTCCATTTGGTGTTTCTGTCGCTGTGGCGATTTTCCAAAAAAGAATGGAAGAAGTACTAGCAGGTATTGATGGTGTACTGCCATACCTAGATGACATTTTTATTCAAGGAAAAAATGTTGAAGACCATAATTTAAAGGTAAAACAAGTTCTAGAACGCTTGCAAGATTCTGGAATTCATCTTAAACGTGAAAAGTGTAAATTCGCATTTCCCGAAATTGAATTATTGGGATTTCGTGTAAATCGGAAGGGTATTCAACCGAGTTTTGATAAAGTAAAGGCTATTCATGAGGCACCAACTCCAAAAGATAAAACTGAATTGCAAGCCTTTTTAGGAATGTTAAATTTTTATGGCTGTTTCCTAAAAAATAGATCGGATTGCTTAGAACCATTGCATGAGTTACTCCGAAATGACAGAGTTTGGCGTTGGACGCCTAAACATGATAAGGCTTATAAAGCAGCAAAAGAGTTATTAAAAAAAGATGTCGTGTTAACACATTTTGATGAAACACTTCCGGTAACTGTAACTTGCGATGCTTCCTCTAAGGGAGTGGGGGCCGTCTTAAGCCACGTTTTACCTAATGGTAAAGAATCCCCTATTGCTTACCATTCTCGTACTTTGTCAAAACCAGAAAGGAATTACAGTCAGACAGATAGGGAAGCTCTTGCCATAATTTCTGCTGTCAAAAAGTTTAATCAGTATCTTCAGGGGCGTAGATTCAAAATTATAACTGACCATAAACCACTTTTAGGGCTTTTCAATCCAAATAAACCGGTGTCACAAATGGTTTCACCCCGGGTACTTAGATGGAGTTTAATTTTAGCTGCATATGACTATGAAATAGAATATAGGAAAGGTAAAGAAATAGCTAATGCCGATGCTCTAAGCCGATTACCTCTACACACTCCTGAACTTGATATTCCTGCCCCGACTGAAGTTCTACTGCTAGAGTCATGTCCTGTAACGCAGTTAGATGCAAAGTTGTTATCTTCGGCTACTAAAAAAGATCCGATACTATCCAGAATTTCCTTGATGATTTTAAATGGTTGGCCTGCCAAAATGACCGATATAAAATTCAAACCCTTCTTTAATCGTCGTAATGAACTAAGTGTTCATCAAGATTGTGTCTTATGGGGTAGTAGAGTTGTCATACCTACTGCACTCCAGAATCAAGTTCTCGCCCTCCTCCATAATGGACATCCTGGTATAGTCAGAATGAAAGGTCTGGCGCGTAGTTACGTGTGGTGGCCTAACATAGATAGTGCCATTGAGAATACCGTTAAGACTTGCAATATGTGCCAAGAAAATCAGAAAGCTCCTGACAAAGCTCCTATACATCCTTGGGAATGGACAGAAAAGCCATGGTCTCGCCTTCATATAGATTTCGCCGGTCCTTTTCAAGGGAAAACTTTTTTCATTTTAGTTGATTCTCATTCCAAGTGGCTAGAGGTTGTACCAGTCTCCTCCATGTCGTCTTCGGCTGCCATTGACAACCTAAGATCTATTTTTGCCACTCATGGACTCCCAGATTCAGTCGCATCTGATAATGGTAAAACGTTTAGATCCGCTGAATTTCAACATTTCTTAAGACGAAACCAAATTCGACCTATTTTTGTAGCTCCTTATCATCCCTCCTCCAATGGCCAGGCAGAGAGAATGGTGGCTACTACAAAACACGCTTTGAAACGGATCATTCAAGGTAACTGGAAGACTCGCTTAGCCAGATTTCTATTTGCTCAGCATACCTTGCCTTGTACCACCACAGGTAAATCACCGGCTGAAATTCTAATGAATCGTCGTTTGACATCCATGTTGGACAGATTACATCCTGATCTCAATAAAGATATGAAGATCAAAAAGGAGAAATTAACTGAGGCAGACAAAAACAAACGCCTACGGCAATTTCAAGAGAACGATCCCGTGTATATTCGCAACTACAGTTCAGGGCCAACTTGGATTCCAGCAAAAATTACAGAAACAACAGGGCCATTATCCTATAAAGTTCATGATTTAGTAGACGGTGTTATTCACAATCGTCATGTTGATCAGGTTCGAAGCCGTGTACAAGATGCTGAAACGTCTACAGAGCCTGCTGTTATTCCACCTTCGCCAACTCCAGAAAATGATCCAGTTACACCCGATTCACCAACAGAGTCCGATCCTGTGTGTCAGCCTGAAACTAAGAAACCAGATCTTCCTACTCTACGACGCTCTGAACGCTCCCGAACCTCACCAAAACATTTAGAAGATTATATCCTGTATTCCTAGGGGGAAGGAGTGTTATGTATTTACCAAGACGTTAGAGATCGTGAAAAAAGGACTACAACTTTCACTCCCATGCCTTACTCCCATGATGCTTTTTATTCTTCTTATGTTCTATGTTCTTGAGATGTGTGTATTTTTTCTGCGTGAAGTTATGTGATGTCTCGTAATAAATGTATGTTAATTATTATTGGAGTATTATAATTCGGCGGACCCGAACACAAACATGAAAGTAACGTAAGTAACTTGTACTCACGACTACTCAACTCGGCTCGAGAGATTGTTCTATGTTTCAGTTTGTCTGTAGTCGTCCTGAATAAATGTTGTGTTTGTGAACTCCGGTTATATTAATTTATTGTTCCAATTATTATACTCCCGTCAATTTGGCGAAAATTTTGTTTTTGAATATAAGTTACAAGTTACATGCAATAACAGGGCACGATTTTTTATTGCAATATAAGAGTAAAATAACTTGAAAAAATGAAAGATTCTAGTATTTTAAGAAAGGAAATAATAAAAGTAAATAAATGATAGTTTGGTATAAATAATTACCAATATAGTATACAATAAAAATAATTTAAGGAATTGAAATTAAAAATAACAGTAAATAAACATGAATTTAATAAAAAGGGAAACAATAAATAAACAATTATAAGTAGTAAACTTAATAAGTAACAAAACAATAAATATAATTTTCACCATCAATCGTAAATAGTACTACTTATAGTCATGTTGATAGCATGCAGTTGTATAATTTAATCAGACATTTTATTGAAATCTTTAACTTTTCCCATTTTATTTTCCTAACAATTGTTATAAACTTGCATTTTTAACAAATACATTCTTAGTCGTTATGAACTTATTAAACGGATCTTCCCCTTGGCACAGATTGTTTTGCACAGATTTGCAATGTCAAATTGGCGGGGGGAAAAGCACGCGCACATGTGATGCGCATATGACATCTGTGCCAGAAAGGTTTATTATTTTTAATGAACTGAATACAATAGGAATGACAAATATGTAAACAACATTTGGTAATTTATTACATACGCTTAGCTAACAAAAATATTATTTTTCGTTACAATTTTTGTAGCAACCCATAGAAGAATAATGAAAAAATATGCTGGTAACCAAAAATAACAGCTACATTGGCTGTTTATTATGTCAGAAATATTGCTAATATTAAATAATCCTATTATACTACTAATATTCCACAAGTCAAACAAAAATACTATCGAAATGACACATACATTTACACCGGTAAACGTCTACTGTAACAACTGAATATAAAATCAAAATTTGAAAGTATAGTTGGCTGAGCGAAGCGAAGTCTTATACACATAGTACGTAACTATATTAAAAGTCGAAAAAATTCTTTCGTCAAGCAAATCTCAAAAAATACTTGTCGTATTTCGATTTTGTTTGCACCAGAGGGTACCCATGAAGGTAACCTGTTAAATGCATCTACTTTCAAAAATTAGTTCCAAATAGTTTAAAAGTTATATTTAAAAAATTTGATAAAAAAGCACAATTTATTTGCATACGTCACAGAAATTTGGTGTGCATCATTTTTCACCGGCTAGACATTTTCGCAGACAACCGAATCTGAGCACATGGAGTAAATAATTGTCTGAGCGAAGCGAAGGCTAATACACATAGTACGTAACGATATTAAAAGTCAAGCTTAATTCTTTCGTCAAGTAAATCTGAAAAAATACAATGTCGGATTGCGATTCTGATTGTACTACACGGTACCTATGAGAGTAACCAACTGAATGCACCTACTTTCAAAAATTAATTCCAAATAGTTTAAAAATTATGTTTAAAAAACTGATAAAAAGCACAATTTGTTTAAGGTAGCCTTGGTTTGCATACGTAACAGAAATTTGGTGTGCGTCACTTTTCACCGGCTGGATGTTTTCGTTAGATTCTCAAATTTAAGCAGATGGAGTAAGGAAAATACGCAAACAATTTTTAAATATAATAAACTATATTTAAACTTAAGAAACAAACTGGAAAATAATTTTGTTGTTGTTAATTTAAAAGAAAAAAGCCTTAATCCTTAGTAACTTAGTACAGTAGAACCCCGTAAATTCGGACCCCGTTAATCCGGATCTCCGGATAATTCGGATCGGTTTGGTCTTTTTTTTTTTTTCTAAGTTTGAGAAGCGATTGGCTAATTTCCATAACATTAACTTGTTTCATCGTCGTATTCTGAATAAAAAAAAAAACTTTTCTGAAATCTTTTCGGAAGAATTAAGCAAAGTAAACATTTTTACCTTCTGTAAATATTCAATAAGTTTAACATAAGGATGATTTTCCGTAAGTATGTTTTATTTTATTTCATTTTTTCGCATTCTCCGGATAATCCGGATTTCCGATAATCCGGATTGGGTCCGGTCCCAATTAGTCCGAATTATCGGGATTTTACTGTACTTGAGATTTTGCGATATTCTTTGTAATAGCAGTTTATAACTGCCATTAGCATCTTTTAGATTTCGCACATGCAAATTGGAAACAATTCTGCCGTATTTAAATAAAATACGTGTTTAAATAAAATATTGATACTACTTTTTTATCTTGTTGATCAATTTCACCAAATTATAATTATTGATATATTTTTTATTTTAAATAACGAAAGAAGAAATAAATTAAGGAAACATTGATAAAAATACAAATAAAAAGTGGGATAAAAAATAACTTGATTATGTTTTAAACACATGCATTATACTTAATGCGATTGAATGCCACTTTCACGATCGTTCCTTATTGGCATTTTATCTTATTGTTTGGCGATACATTTTTGGTCGACGGCATAATCAAATAATACCAAAAAAAAAACAATAGTTGAAGCGATGAATAAACAATCCTTATATATATATATATTATAAATGTGAAAGTGTGTCCGAAAAAACTGGAATGAACTTGGCTTCAAAACGGATGGATTAGTGTCTTTGAATTTTTGTATATAGATAGATTATTGAAATGAACATAGGCTAATTTTTATTTATTTTCTTCAAATATTTTTCTTAATAATTCAACATTTCACTATTTTTCATACAGAATAAATTGAAAATTTTTCCATAATATTTAATCATCTTTCTTTTTTCGTTGCCAAAAAATATAAAAACCGGAATAATTATTTCTCTTCTGTAATTAATTTTCAACTGAAAGATTTTCACGTGATAAAAGAAAATGAAATAAATAAATGGACCCTATTCTGTTTTTCGGTTCGAGGTTAAAAACCCCGATTTTACCAATTGTAACGTCAGAGGAATACTGTTTTTCTTTTTATATCACGCAGACGATTATATAAAATTTCTCTTACACTTAGAAGACTTCACAAGAATATAACTTCACACTTTACAAGAATATGAATATTTTAATAGTTTTTCCAGATAGTAATCCGTAATAAAAATGAACCTTTTTCTTTCTTTCGGTTCGAGGTTATAAAATTCAACTTTTTACCAATTGTGACATCACAGGAAATCTTTCCATTAAGAATTTTAAAAATATCAATGTTACGTCATATCTGAAACAAAGTATAAGTTTTTAAATTTTCAAAAATTCTGTTTTTTTTTTCGTTTTACGGAAACTATCCCCTTTTTCACACTTTCTAACATGGTCTAAAAGTGTTTACGACTTCAACCTGTCTGTATACCGGATGCCGAGTGCCTGGGGTCTGCCGTCTGTTTGTCCGTGTTTCAACTTAAGTAAATATAGTGGGATTCATACGAAAAATAACATACGTTATTGAGATTTGCTATAGCATGTGCGGCATTGAAAATAAACCAGGTAGCAATTATATCTGAATCTCAGGAGCACTCAAAAGGAGACTTTACAGTATGGTCTACGACGAAAAAATCATTTGTGGTGTATTTTGATAATGTTACATAAATGTAATGAAATTTACATGCATTTTTAAGGTTCACAAGAACATGGTTACTATCGAATATGTTAAGTATAGTACTTATAGTGTGCGTACAGAGAGCTCAAAAGTATTTCAATATATCATGGTCTGTGAAGAAAAACCATTTGCAGCGTATTTTAATAATGTTATTTTATTAAGGTTATTTAAATAATATTGAAATTGATATCAGTTTCTGAAGTGCACTAACATAGGATTTCTGTAGAAAATGGGGTGAAAAGGTTTAACATTCTTTTACAAGATAACAGAAAAATGTTCGGTAATATAATAGTCTACGGGGAAAAAATATTCCCAGCGTATTTTAATTGCGTTGCACTATTTCAAACATGATGAAATTAATATACTGAGATAATCAATACAATGATAAATACTGAAATTTACTAATATGCTTGCAGTTAAGTATGATTTGCATCACATTTGTTGTTCATTTACAGAGACTCATAAAAGATTTTGGACCTGTGTCCAGATCTCAGATATTGTATCCAAAATATGGTCTATTAGAAAAGATTGCTGAAGAGCTTTTTCAATTATCGTATGTATTTTAAGGAAAACTAATACATCCTGAAGTTCAGCTACATTTGGTATAATAAGAGATGTTTGTAGAATTTAAATAAATCATGTATCGGACTATACAATAAACTGAATATATGGTCACCTGTGCAATAGCGATTCCTGGAAATATGAATTCAATAATTTGAATCGGGTTTTTTGCTTCAATAACACAAGCCAACAAAAAAAAAATTTTTTTTTTTTTTGGTGCCTGAGATTTTACAACTGATTTTGAATATTTTTGGGACGCTGATTCCAAATATGCAATCAGTTTTTCTCTATCAGCTCTACGTTTTTAGATATGCAAAGCGAGCTAAAGATTTTTTAGAGCTAAAGTGACCTTGAACATTTAAACTGACCTAATGATACATAGCCCTGTAACGACCCTCAAGGCGATTAGAAGGACGTTGAAATACCACAAGATCTTGAAAAAAAAAACAAATGTGCAAGCAAAACTGAGGATCTGCGCATGCTTATGATTTCTCACCGCTCATCCATAAAGCCAAATGTAAAAGCCTCCAAGAGATAAGGTTAATTTCAGAGTTCGCTCCATGGAAACAAAACTGGCTTTCTTTGACTTTCTAAAGTTTTTGAACTTCCATGATATTTGTGTTTAAGGTAGAATTTGTATCAATTTAACGTAAAACTCGTAGTGTTGTAAATTGTTGTGTTTGCGTTGTAGGATGCAATTTAAATGAGTTCCAGTAGAAAAAGTTGTATAAATCATCCAAATAAGTTTTGCTACATATTCGGAGAATAAAAGTTGAAAGAACACAGAAAATATGTTACTGACTTTGTAAAGAGAGCTTATCAGGGGTTAGACTTAGTGATCAGGATAAAATATGCGCACCGCAGCAGGTCTGTGAAACTTGTACAGAACATTTATGACAGTGAGCTTACGGAAAAGAGTAAGTCTCAAATTCGGCTTACCAATGGTTTGGAGAGAACTCCAAAACCATTTCTATGACTATTATTTCTACCTAGCACTAGAATACTATTTGAATTAATCGAAACAATTGTAATAAGAAAATTTATCCTGATTTAGTGTCTTCAAGACCTCCACTTCTTCGCTCAGAGGAACTACCGATCCCAACGTTTCATCAGCTACCAGAGCTTAGTGAGGATGAATATTGTCCTTCTGATCATCTTTTAGATAGCTGTGAAGGTAACAGTGATTATGAGGACGTTATCAATGCCTAAATTTTTCAACCAGGTTGATTTAAATGATTTCAAAAGAGATTTCAATGTTTTAAAAGAAGCTTCTGATTACTGGTTGCTTTCAAGATTAAAAGACAAAAAATTATTAGAACAAAGAGCCAAACTTACATTTTATTACACAAGACAAAACTGTCTACTACCCTTCTTCTTTTTAAAAAAAAATCTTGTATTTTGTCATGAATTTAAAGGACTATTAGAAAAGTTGGTTCTTCCTAAATATTTTCCAGATGATTGCCCTTGGACAGCAAAGAAGTTACAGAAAATACTATTGTTTTTATATTTTTGGGATAGCAGGGATAAAACACACCACTAGATTAGAAAAGAAAGGCCTAAAAAAGAAAACATGGATGTTGGAGAAAGGAATGTCATTAATAACCCTTCAGTTGGGCGAAAGAAAATCATATTTTCTGCATTGCATATCAAGCTCTGTCCTATGGAGCAGTTTGTGTAAATTTTCCATAAGAACGGGTCATGATTTGCATATATAAGGTAAAAACACCCGTATTGAGTTATGAAGATATTAAAGCAGGAATATTTAACGGACAACAAATAAGACATCTGATTAAGGATCCTGCTTTCGTAAATTCAACGAATGAGGTTGAATAAAAAGCCTGGACTTCTTTTGTGGCAGTTCACAAAAACATTCTGGGCAAATGCAAAGGAGAAATCTATGTAGAACTGGTAAATAAAAAGCATAATAGTCTTAAATCTTTTGGGTGTACTAGAAGCATTAAAGTGCACTATTTATATTGCGACTTAGAGCATTTTCTTGAAAATAAAGAAGGCACAAGTAATAAACAGCCCGAAAGATTTCATCTCAATACTAAGACTATGGAGGACCGCTACCAAAAAAGATGAGATATGCAAAGGGTTTCAGATTACAGTTTGAGTTTAAAAAGACACTTTTCTAAAATATATTCCAGAATGTCACGGAAAAGAAGCTTCCGAAGCATTCAATGAGTATCAGTTTCATCAGTGACGTTTTTCTCTATTTTTGTGAGTAAAAATATTTATATAATATAATTAAAAAATTATTATTTGAATATGTGTATATCATAATAATAAAAACTAAAATTTGTGTATTATAAAAAATAAAAATCCTGTATTTATTTTATTTTTACATACATTTTTTAAGACATGGATTTACCTTAAAATAATGAAACATATATTTCACAAAAAGTTGTTTATCTTAAAAAACTGAGCTGATAGAGAAAAACTAATACCATATTTGAATTCAGGACATCAAATTCATATAAAATCAGCTAAAAATACCCCGGCATCAAAACAGCTGTTGACCAGTGTAATTTATGTGTATATAATAGGAGATAAATAGCTTTTGATTCTGTATTTCTATGCTATGAAGCATTAACGTTAGTGTGTTTTTCGTTATCATTGGGAGTATTTAGCCGATTTAAAAAATAATGGGGGCAAAAAATGTTGGTAACCATCTTTGCTGCAAAATATACTATATTTTGCTTAGGAACAATAATCACCATCAATGCACGAGCAAAAAAGTTTAAAATTGAGAATTCTTTGATGTTGATATGACTAAAAATTTAAAATCTTTTTTTTTTTTTTTTTGTGGCAACTTTTAAGATATAATATTCTCGTTATGAGCGATTTCTAAAACATTCGACAATTTAATTTCACAAATTAAACATTTTTTTTTTCTAGAAAAAGTTTTAAACCCAATTTATTAAGAATATTGCAATTTCTAGGATACTGTTGGGGTCAGAAACTATAACTTTGCCATCACAGTAACTTATAAGATGTAAATGCTCGTTTAGGACAAATTTTTAAAAAAGGATTCCTTAACTCTTATCGACAACCTCATTGCATCCGTGGAAAACAGATATTCAACATTATAAACTATTCGGACGGATTTCACACCATATAAAATACACTCCATTCTCTTCAAACGTAATAGTTTATGTTATTTATAGTTTCTCAAATCGGTGCGAAGCTTCTGTTTATGCTCATGACATCATTTCAGAGAGTTATATTTCCAATATAGGAAAATTTGATGTTTTATTTTCTGTATTACTTTTAACATTGTGCATATTTACAATTTTATATCCATGTATGGTTTGCTTTTCTTTTACAAAAATAGCATATGCAACTTCATATAAAAAATTTTGTAATTCTACGATTCAATATGCTTGTTTTCATCATATTTTATCACAATGAATGACCAATTAAAGGTAACATCTCATTTTCTTTTCTTATCGCAAGTTATTAAATGTGTTTTCTCAGCAATATCGCTCAGACTAATCCCTCTGAGGGAAGTCCTAGTAAAATAATACTCGAAACTATGTAATTTTGAGATGCTATATTTTAAAAATGATTACTTTCGCAGTAACCAGGCCCGTAGCCAGAATTTCTTTTCGGAAGGGGCTGAATCTTGGAATTTTTTTTTCTGATCTAACGAACGTAATTTGCATGGTTTAACACGAGAAAAAAATAAACAAGATCTAACCTAAGATATATTTCTGCATAAGATACTTGATATCCATGTAAAAAAATGTTAATTCATATTTATTCAATTTTTTGGCAATTTATATGGTTTTTAAAAACAGGAAATGTAGGGAAAAGTACAATGAAAATAAAAAAGCACAAAATAAATTATTTCCGGATGACACTCGTGTATCCTATAAGAAAAAAAGTTAAAAAATATTGAAATTCAAATAATTTGAATAGGTTTAAAGCACAGGATTAATATTAGCAAGCGAGTATCGAGTATCTCGCTTTACGAACGCAGGGTCTTAAAATGATTAATCCGTAGATGAAATTTATTACACATGTTACTTCCTCCCCCCAAAGAAATAATAATTGTAACGGATATATGTACTCATGAAAACAGTATTTATATTTCATATTCTCTTATTAGAATTAGAATAATTATAAATGCAGTACTCTTGGTACAATAAGTTTACTAATGGTACAGAAACAATATTCATGACTTCTTAGCCTTCTGAGGGTGATTAATTTATCAGTATTTACTGTAATATCCCAACGAATAAAAATCCTTGTAAAACTACTCAGTTTTTCATCAAGCATAACACTTCAAAGTAAAGGTAAGCCCATAGACCGGGGAGCGGCAGCACAGACAATCACCTCACTGATTTCACGGATGGAAAATTTAGGATTAGTTAATTCTCGATTCGCATATTAACACGCAGTCGGTCTACCAAATCATATCTTGGTAGAAAACACCTAAAAACCCGATTTTAGTCGTTAACACATAGGTTTACCATTATGTTTTCCTGCTCTAAATCCTCCATTCCCAATCCGCCATGTTTTCATACTTTTGGGTGCAGGAAAGCACAGTGGAATCGGATTTTTAGTTGTTTTCCACCAAGAAACGACTTGGCAGACCGATTGTATGTGAATCGAGATTTAACTAATTCTAGACTTTCATCCGTGAACTTGATGAGGGGATTGAATGTGCTACTGCCTCCCGGTTTTTTCTTTTCATTGTCGAAAAAGACCTTCCAGCACTAGCTGTTGTCACCAGAATTCTAGCCAAGACTATCAGCAAGTGTTTTATCATAATGTAATACGTCGCGTTATAATAATCTAAAAATTGTAAAATAATTTAATGTCTAAATAAATACACAGAGTCTCTGTGTTTACGTAAACATAAGCAATTCTCCTGCACCATAATTAATATTCAGTTTTCACTTGTGATATTATTGTGAAAATATTGAACGATATTCTCTGATATTTTTCCGCTTCCCGAAGGAACAAATTTTTGAAGAAGTACTTAGAAATTAAAATGTTTTTATTCGAAATGTGTCTATCATTCAAATTTTGAATAAGACTTTCTATGCCGTGAATAACCACAGTATAATGGTGTAATGTTATATAGGTGTAATACTATTTAGTGGGTATAAGTTGAGGGTTTGTACATGTTGTCTACTTAAATATTGGTCTTAGAACCTTTATTTCAATTTGGAAGATGTCAATGTCATCAACAGTTCCCAATCAGTTTCGGATGGCGGGAATCAGCATGCTGTTGGACAATGTAAAGTTTAGCAATTAACTTGAACAATGGAGGCATCTAATTTTTGGAGTACTTTTGACGAATTTTATGCTGGATCCACTAACATAACAAGCCATAATTACTGCTAACTCATACGCCTCAGTGAGAGATTTAGACATATCAAGACGAAGTTTATCAGAACGTTGTAATATCACTGCGATGAAACCTAAAATAGTTTCCTGAAATATAGATTTTGTGAATTTTATATATAGCACACATATATAACATAAATAAACAAGGTGTTCTGTTCTTGAAACATAATAATTTCATCAGCAATCAAGGTAAAACAGATCGCGTTATTTATTTTGTAAATTAGTTCTTTAGTAACAATATTCGAGCGTATTTCAATAATTTTACTTTGAAAGTCTGGGCTGAAGCAGCTTTTTATGATATATCGTTTTTGTTCAACATCTCCAGACTTTGCTCTAAATCTTTAAAGTGCTCGTAGCTTAGTTTTTGTTTTACCAGTTACTCTAACGTTAGGGAACCATTATCATGATAATATCTGAGCGGCATTTCTTGCTCAACACAAAATATGACTGTAAGAATGTTAGATGTTGCCCCCTAGATCTGTAGAAGGAGATTTGAAAAATTGTCAAAAAATCCTTACATAGGTATATCTATTCCTAAAGTTGATAATTCTTCAAAAGATAAAGAAAATTTGCCAGTCAAACAGGCTATTCTGTGCACACTTTCTTTCTATTAGAGATTCATACACTAGCAATCTACAATAAAGTTGAGTGAAGAGCCTGGGTTACGTCGGCTGCCATGGCCCCTTTAAAGGTTTTTCGATACCCTATCATTTTTCTTCAAACCAAACCCTTCTTTTTCAAAATTTACAGCTACTGATTTTCTTTTACATAAAAAGCCCTTTACAATTATAACACCATTTTCAATGATACTTTTTTTAAAATCATTAATTTCCACATGATGTTACATTATAGTCAGAGTTGGGCAAAATACATTGAAAAATCATTTTCGATACAAAATACAAAATACATTAGTTTTGGAATCTAAAATACAAAATACAAAATACTTTTCAAATTGAAAAAGTTCAAAATACAAAATACTTTTCAAATTGAAAAAGTTCAAAATACAAAATACATGTATTTTGAAAATACATTCAAAATACAAAATACATTTAAAAATTTAAAAAAATGTCTGAGATTAGATGTTTGCACAGGCCGTGTCCGACAAAGTTAGCTGGCCAATTTTAATCCCGACACTCGGGTCGGGTCTGACCGGACCTGTTTTTCAGTCGTTCCGGACCTGTCCGGATCGGGTATCGGGTTTATTTTTTTTCAGAAAGATAGACTTAGATGGGTCTCGTCATCACTCTTTCGGGTCCCGGACTTTACTTTTTTCTGCAAATTCGGGCCGGGCCTGACTAATTCCTTTCAGATCGGATCGGGATTGGGTTTCATTCTTCCTAGATCACTAATTGCGGTAGTAAAAAATATTAGTATATATCCCGATCCAGCCCGTATGAAAATCATTGGCTCATTTCGTCTCGGTCAGCCTATGGGAAAAATCATTAAAAACTGGCCCGACCCAACAATTTTCTTTCAAAAAAATTTACGTATATATAAATTGCTATAATTTTACCATTAAAATTCTTCTTCTTTATGAATAGTAAGTATATTTCTGGATAATAAAATTAAAGCACAACAAAGGGAACTCTGAAAATGAATCTGTCTATAAATTCTGTCTTAAACAAGCAATGTATTGATTCATGCAAAATAAATTTAATAACAAGGAAAAAGAATGTGATACATTTAGAACAAGCTATGTTCCTCGGGTCTGCTAAGAAATAAACCTGTCTATAATCTATTTTTTCTCCTACCCTGTGCGAATCGTTCTCAGAAGATTTTACTGTATAGCATTTTCCGACTTTTAAGTTTCCAAGGCATAAAATGATATTAAGACTGCTCTCATCTGTTCTGTTCAACAAGTGCAAAATGTTTTGACACATTTACAAATCCATTTTTTAACGGAAAGTTATAAAATTGGAAGGCTGAGTATGGAAGCGATTTGGAATCGAACTGAATTTTCCATTTTTGTATCAGTATATTATCTGTTGAGTTATAATGATTTTGATCACGTGACAAGCACGATTTTCACCCAGTTTCAGTGGTTATTCTTCTTTCGCGAGGAAATTCGATTCAAAACGCCCACTTTGACACTATTTTCTGGAAAATCTATTGTATTTGCAAATTATGTAAAAATGAGTAGAAATTAAATAATTTCTGCACCTGCTACCTTCATGCATTTCCAAACAAAAATAAATTAAAACATGTGTCATAAAGTTGCTCTTTTTGACTAAAAACAGCCTTCATTATAACAAAAACATTTACATAAAAATATACATTCATTTTAAACTTAAATATCGCAGTCCAAAGTGCTTTTTTTAACAGAAAGTCTATAGACTTTCTTTTAAAAACATGGAAAAAAAAAAGTATTTTTTTATTAGAATTCCTCGTACAAGATGATTTTTAACCACATCGACACAGAAATTTATGTTTTCTGGAAATTCAATTGGTCCGGGCTAATTAAGTTTTTGTACGAACAGGGCCTGGACGAACTTTTAGCTTTTATAACGAGCCGGACTAATTTCGGGATTTTACTTTTTGTATCGGACTGTGTTAATATTTCTTTTCTGCGGATCGAAACTTTCACTTTATATTAGTTCGGGCCTATAATTTTTGTTTTTTGTCGGAATGGGCCAAACAAAAAAGGTCTTTATTCGGTTTAAACCAGACATAATAATTTCGGCCTGTGTAGACCTCTTATTTGTGTTTTCACAATGCAACTGTTAGGCGTATTTGTAACACCGGTTAAATTCTTAAAAATTATAAATTATCAAAGTAAAGAAGAAAATGAAAAGATAGATAAAGAAAACAAATCAATCTATTTGAAATATTCCCTATAAAATAGACTAATAATACTTACAGATAAAATGTGAAAATGTATACAAAAATATAAAATCTTTCATGGGTACAATTCAGCTTCATTTTAAGCATAGGAGTAAAATGCTATCAAAACAATCTATAGATCAAAAGTATGTTTGGAAATTACAATTTGCCTTCAAAAGAAAAAAAAATTCTCAAATTGAAAATTACTTAATAAATATCTTTTTGGAGAATTTGTAATTAAGGATAGACAGAGCAGGTTTTGAGGGCCGAAACTGAATTTCGGTGATTGGTAGTAATAGTTAATAATAATACATAACAGAATATGAAGTTTTGTGACATTTAGTGCATTAGTTCTTGTTAAAATCTTGTAAATCCTGAAAAATGCAGCATAACAGCGCCACCTGCTGGGCGATTTGCACCAACACTTAATTAGTGACGATTTATATTAAGATCAAACTAAATCTGAAATTCGTTGAGAATCCATGCATTACTATTTGAAATAGAGCTAGTGCAGAAATCGTGAAAAATGTAGTATAGCAGCGTCACCCATCTGCTATTCATACCAAAACTTAATCGGCAATAACTTATGTCAACGTCTAACTGAATCAGAAATATGATGAAAATCTGTGCACTAGTTCTTGAGATACAGTTTTTACAAAAATTGTGAAAGACGAAGCATATCAGCGCCACTTTTTGGAAGAGTTACACCATTACCTAATATCTAAAATAACTTATATAAATGTCTAACTGAATCTAAAATTTTATTAAATTCTTTGCATTAATTCTTAAGATAGAGGGCCCACAAAATTTGTATCATACACTGATAAACACACAAATAGACATTTCCTTAAAATTGTCAGTGTTCAGGACCTTCAAAAATATAAATCCGTCGACAATCTGAAGTCGAATTTTTTTCACGAATCCAGTACTTTTTTGTTGTAAAGATACAGAAAAGTAAAAAAAGTGCGAATGAGTAAAATTCGAAGCGGTAGTTCAATAGTTATTCTTGGACGTATACATAAACACATATATGTAAAAGAATTGTACAGCTTCCTTCGTAGGTTAAATATAAAATAATAAATACATAATTCGGTTTGTTAAAAATATAATTTGTTAATGCCTCAAGTACTACTACACAAATACAATTTTGCTTCTCATGAATAATAAATAAGAAATAATTTAAAAAGGAATATTAAATAAACATGTTAGTAAATATTTTCATTTAAATCTTGGGAATATCATAATGTACAGAAATACAACGTTTGAGGTATCATGATTCTAAATAAGTTTATTAAGTTAATTTTTTTTAAGTAGGGGAAAGGGAGGAGCTCCCCCCCCCCCCCACTTTCTCACGGCGCTGCTAAAAATACTTTAAATACTCATAGTGTAATTTTCCGTCAGTTTATTGTAAAGATGTACTTAAACATAAGCATGCTATATTTGAAATAATGATTGCAAATTAAAAATTGCTATTGCTATTTAAATATACACTGCTTTCTCTGAAAGAATCATTTATTTATATTTTTTGGATTAATTTGCAAGTTAAATGTTAAACATTTTGAAAATCTCTGAACAATGAACATTGATCTTGGATGATACATAAGTTCTCGGGATACTCAGGATACATAAATAATTTCGCAGTTAGTAATGTATAAACTTCTATGCTTATAAATCTGTACAAAATACAAAATAATGTTTCATTAATCTTTTGTAAATTTTAGTCTAAATAAATATATGCACATGCCTGCATATTGATCATCATAAATATTCTTCTAAACGGGGGATAATTTTGTAATTAAACAAATTAACATTCTCATTGATATTAAAAACTTTCTTCTGTAAAACTTCCGTTTACAATCGAAACTCAAAAAAGAATCAAACTTTGGTTTTGTACAGCAATTTTCGTTTTGGTTCGATACTAGTTTATATTGTCATTGTGCTATTTTATTTTAAACAGTATAAAATAAAACATAAAATGAGTCAAAAAAAAAAAAAAAAAATACTTGCGAAATCACGCCAGATAAACATGTATCTCCAGTAAGGACAGGTGTATAATAAAAAAAATCCAATATTTGATATACTCAGTAGAAATTCAATTAATGAAAATCCGAATTGTATATCAATAAATAGAACTACTGGTATAATAAAATTCGCTCGCAAATGAATATCACGAGTAACTTAAAATTTACCCGAACTTTGATAAAATAAATACAAAAGCACTAGAAAAATAATGTTTCTATCAATGTAAAACGGTATAAAATTAAAAATCTTACCATTAGATGTCTTTTAAAGTTTATTGTTGCTTCAAAAGTTCCACTTGTAATGATAGATCTTGTTTTACATATTTGCCTTGCTATTATCAACAGAAATTATTTTTAAAAAATTTCCCATATAGTATAGCGTAACGTGTTCTGTCGCAATACAGTAATTATTTTGATACATTATCATTTGAAGCTGGAAAAATATCAGGCATTCTTTCTCAAAACAAACATTAAATTACATTTCTTTTCTACTATTGCATTGCTTTTTTTTCTATGGCTCTTTAAAAAGCCCTAGACACAGCAAAAATCTAAATAATTCTTCCTGTTTATCACACAGTAGTTTTTGTCGTTCGCTAAGAAACGTTATAATTAAAAAACCTAGAACTTTAGAATTGTAACAGTTCAGCAAAAATGCCCAAGTAAAATAGAAGCATTCATTCTAATCCTTATCGTATCAGTAGTTGTAAAGTAACGAACCCTATTTAAAAAAAAAAAAAAAAAAAAAAAAAAAAAAAAAAAAAAAAAAACAGACAGGCTTGTATTATTATTATTATTATAATTTTATATCTGCGGTTTCAACGAAGCAGCTGGAAATCCACAGAAATGTATTTTGAATATGAAATGTATTTTCAAAATACAAAATACTTGAAAAAATCATTTCAAAATACATTACCAAAATACTTTCGTTTAGTGAGGTTAAAATACAAAATACAAATGTATTTTGAAAATGTATTTCAAATACATGTATTTTCGATACTGCCCATCTCTGATTATAGTACTTATCAAAGTTTTTGACTCCTTTCTCTATAAATATTGAACATTGACGAATCAAAGTTTTCATTGTATGCATGATATAATATAGAAAGACAAAATTAAGGAAGATCAAATCATGCAAGCAAATGTTTTATATTTGATTTCTAAAGTTAACTTATATTCTCTTAAGTCAGCCACAAAATTACTCAAGTTGAGCTGAAATCCACTCTTCTCACGTTTTAAAAGGCAGCTTCTCGAAAAGAGTTGAAATAACTCGAGTTTACGAGCTGATTTAACCAATGGACTCTATTCTCCGCTTGGGTTCGAGGCTTTCTCCGTTTGTGTTCAAGGCTACCGAAAATCAGCTGATTGGGTAAATAAACCACGTTTTTTTCAAAGGAAAGCATTGGTATTTATATCTTTCTGCCAAATTTAAATATTACAGAATTATATATTTTTAATATTTCGTCCTATGTATAAAGTTTATATGTCAATTGATAAAACAAAGAAGTAACATGGCTGCTGACGTTGCCATTAAATAATAAACTATCGTTTAAATCATGAACATTTTAAATTTCAGTAGATGACGCTTCATTCAATCATAATCGGTTCGTGTCATCAATAATCGGAATTCTATTTCATTTATCATATTTTTGAAGCACGTGGAGTGTTGAATTCAAGTCTGTGAAAGTCGTCATCGATTTGGAAAATACATACTACATGACATATATATTATCAATGAAGTAAGTTAAATAATAAAGTATAAATTTTCTGCATTACTTTGCTGTTAAATAGAAACATTTTTTATGTTGCGTTTTTATAATTGGTTTTATTATACACGCAATTATTTATTAAATATTTTTTCTAATTAAAAAAAAAAATTGCCAAAAAATTATATGAAGTAAAAATAACTGCATGTGACGTATTTTATGGTTTTTTATTCATACCTTTGCTATTTACATGTACAAAGATTATTATTTTTAATCTTTTGATTAGTTAAAACAATCCTATGTACAAGATTGTTTTTTTTTTTTAGTTTTACTTTTTTTGTTGTATTTTGCTCGCATATTTTTTTTGTTTTTCTGAAACCATGTTTGTTTATTATGAAAAAATAGTTTACAAAGAAATATATGTTACTTTATTGCTATGTAGAATGTAATTAAATGATTAAGATTGGATTTTTTTTTACTTCAAATATTTTATAATATATAAAATATTATTAATAATATTTATAATACATAAAGTATTATAAAATAATTAAATTTAAGAAGCTTTATTTTTTAGAATTTTTAAAGTATGATAAATTGCCAATTTGAGATTTAAAAGCATATATTAGTAGCATAATAATTTACAAATTATCCTGATGTTTGCATATTTAAAAAAAGTAGTGGAAAGAACTTATATAACATTTGTTTCCTAAATATTTCAAATGCATCATTTTCATAAGCATTTCTATTTTATATTATTTTAAATTGTAACAGTTAATAAGTTAATTTCATATTTTGAAGATGAACAAGGGCATTAAATCATTTGTTGACTTACAGTAGCAAAATATGAATCTCATTGTGTATAATTTATTAAGAATGTAGCATGTATTTTCTCCATTAGTTGATTTTTAGAAGCATTTAATTTCAAAATAGTAATTATTATCTGTTCATTTTTATTAATCTTATTCTAATATTATAGTTATGGTCGAATCCATGTCAGTTCAGACAGGGGTTTACCTTAATAGTCACAAAAGATTTTGAACTTAACGTATGTTAAAATTCAGAAAAAAGTAAAATTCTTTCATATTTTTGTTTTATCCCAAAATATTCCTGAGATTCAGGAGGTGCCAAAGATGGCTTCCTGAGCACCATTTGCCATTAGCAATTTTTGATAAAAAATTTAAGTGCTCTATCTCTGAAACACTGTGAAATATCTTGTTTTAGTTTCTTTTATTTTAAAGATAATATTTTTCTGTTTAAAAAGATATACTCCATTTGAAAATATGTATTTTTTTTTTCCCCTGCAGCCTTCTGAAAAAAATTTAATCGCATTTTTTTTTAAAAAAATCGCCCCAAAATTTTGAGACAGCTCTAAAAATAGCTTACAAAAACATACTAAAGTTTATAAAAATATATGTGCAAGTTTCAAAACATGTTACTTACTGTGTGTTCTCTGCTTAAAAATGAAATTATGAATTTAATGAACTAAAAATTTATTGAACTCATCACTACCTTCCTTTTATATTACATTATGCCTTCTTGTTAAACTCATAGTAACTGAGGCTTCCACAATCACTAAAATTTGTGAATAGGAAGTGAGCCAGGGCCGTAGCCAGAGGGGGGCCAGGTCGGGCTTTGCCCGACCTGGAAAATGTTTTGCCCGACCTAGCACAAAACTCCACATTAAATTTCTAAAAAAAAAAAACCAAAGGACAAAAAATTAAATATATATATATATTTTTTTTTTACTTTTTAGCCATTCTAAAATTATTTTTTAGACAACCTACGATCATTTTATCACGCAGTATTTCTTATGTAATACAACAATAGAATTCCAGTCTTTCTTCCTTTATGTCAGATTTCTCCTTCTATCCCTAAATTTAGTTTCTAGATTGGAAATAGCAAAATAATTATCTAAAACTTCTCTCTCTGTCTCTCTTTAACAAGCCTGTGTCAGAGTTTGAGGCGTTCTGAATTCTTCGCCTTTTTCCTTTTGTAGAAATTATCCCACTGTCCCACACCACTTCAAGTGAAACAAGTCTGGATTAGCTTATATTCCTAAAATTTGCTTTCTTTGTACAATTCTCACCATATGAAATTTATCGTTAGAAGACTGGCTAAAACCAAAGAATTCTGAAATTACAGTGAACCAGTTTACAATACTGTTTCCTTAAACCGTTTAAACGCCAATGTTCCCAAATAGGAATATTGTATTATTTGTAATACAATACATATATTCTCCAACATAATAACGATGTCCTTATATTACCTATAGAATATAAGGTTGATTTCATTTTTTGAAAAATACATATTTATGTTTAAGCATTTGTCACAAGCATAAGGAAAATGCAAATTCATGAATTTGCATAAAAATATTTTATTTGCTTTTATCGTTTTCTCTATATTACTTACATTTGACCACTAGGAAACTAAATGTTTTTCGAATTCGAGAAAATATCCAAGAACAATATACAATAGCATATAGCGCGAAATAATTTGTTATATTTGCATAGGTTGTCAATCAATTATCATGTTCCAAAATGCGAATTTTGAAATGAAAATAGCCAAAAGAACTGCAAAAATATTCGTTTTTGTTATTTTCTAAATTTGTATGCATAAATTAAATTATTTGAAGCTGTGATATAGAAAAAACAAAATTATTATTACATTGCGATATTAATTCGGCGTGTAAACGGCAGGGCCGTAGCAAGGTGTTTTGAGCCCCCCCCCCCAAAAAAATATAACTTTGGGCCTCCCCCCTCCCCCCCCCCCCACTTTCAACTGATTTTTTTAAAAAATATTTATATTAAAGTTTCCTATGAGTTTCAAATTATATTAATGTAATAAACAAATTTAATAATTATCATAAGTATTTTAAATCATTATTAAAATTATTATAACATTCATAACTCTGCACAAATACGAAATAAATATGCATTGCTTAAAGAACCCGTGGAAAAATGCGCGCGACACTGTGACGGTTGTCGCAGACTTTTAAGGATACCTGCAGACTCAGCAATGCCACGGACGCGCTATTGCGCTTAAATTATGCAAAAAATCGGTCATGGGGCACAAAAAATAGCTCTTTCCTGTGGGACGCGTAATTTCGTCAAAATTTCGTCGCAAAATAAGAGAGATTTCATCCAAAGATCGCGAGAATAAACGCAAATATTATCAAAGCATCGCGAAAAAACGGCAATTTTCGTCAGAAAATCTTTCAGAAGCAGATTTATCAAAAACTTGCGAAAAAAAGGGCAAATTTTGTTTAAAAAAAACACCCCCAAAACGGCAAATTTCATCAAAAAATCTTGAAGAAAGACAGATAACGTCAAAAAATCGCGAAAAAACGACAAATTTTGTGAAAAAATCTCGAAAATAAAGACGGATTTCGTCAAAAGATCGCAAAGTAAACAAAAATTTCGTCAAAGGCACAAGGGAAAAAAAGAAAGATATTGCTGGAAGTGGATTTTTCTGTTTTATTATTATTTTATAGGTGATGGAAATAATTTACAGATACACATGTATGTTACCATAATTAATTAGCACTACAATAGCTGAAAAAATAATTTATGTAATACGTTGCATTTTGCAGACTATTTTTGAAAATATTATTAGCGTTGCAGACATTTGAAGATAGTTCTGCCACCGGGCTTAAAGATAAATTAACAATGTTAAAATAAAATTTGTCTTAAACAATTTTACAAATAAGATTTTATTATAAAGTATAGAAAATAAATAAATTATATAAACACATAATTTTAACATTTCGCTACTTAAGATGCTACTTCAGTTACGCGAAAAGACCCATTCTCTAATGCATGGAAGAATGGAATGGAATACTATGAAATAAATTTATATCTCAGTTGCATTTCAATATTTTAAATGATTTTTTTTCACTGGATAGCTGAGATCAATCTGTATGCAGATTTCTTTTCACCTTTTTTTATTTTGTTTGCAAAGTTTTTTTAAGAAGATGCTTTAATTTTCGAAACCGGTTTTAAAAATGAAAGTGTCCTCATTAAAATTATTTGTAAACAACATTGAAAAAGCAAAAAACAGCCCGTATATAGATCGATCTCAGCTATCCTCAAAGAGCACCGATTAACCAAATTCATTCCATAACCAAGTATTGAATGACAAAGAATTTACAGAAACTGACTTATAAAAATTTTACAAGTTTCTTTTTAATATTAATTTTTTTTAAAGTAACAATTTATATACATTTTTCCTCCTTTTAAAATATGAAATGCTAGTAACTACAGGTTTCAAGACAATTATAAACTCTAGTTCATGAAGACTTTTTCTTAAAATAAATAAACAAAAATATTTTTAAAATAAGAACTTAAATGATAAAGTGAAAGCAAAATTGTTATTATTTTGAAAAGAGGCAAAAGATTTCGAATTGTGCGTAAAGATATAGACCCCGCAACACTTTAACAGGCTCGAGGATTGTGCCATTTCTTGTCAGTTTCAGAGCCCATTAAGAATTAGAAGTAAAGGAAGCCCGACATCACAGAGGGGGGGGGGGGGTCCCTATTATCCTATCAGTTGTTTTTTCATTTACTAAATCCACTTTTCGTATGTTTAAATTATTCGAAATTTTATTATGCAAATTTCGATTAAATAATGTTTTTACTATTAAATTAAAACTGACTATCTACATATTATACACATTAAAAAATATTTTATTAAATACATAATTATACGTAACCAATTAATTTTGTAAAAGACATATATGGAATTACAGTTGAGGATATTTGAACTTCAAAATATTTCTTATGTTTTACAAATTGCAGCATAGTAAGAAAAAATATTTCATAATAAAAAAACTATATATGTTTTACTCTGATTGAATTTATTGAATTGAAAATTAGCTTTGAAAAATAAATTTGCGGGGGCCCTTTGTATTTTAGTTGGTAAGAATGGGCTTTATGGGCCTGTGAGATTATTTAGCATCACGAAAAAAAAAAAGAAAGAACGAAAGAGCATAGAAAAATTTAAAATAGCACAATTTCTTATTGTGACATGAATTTAGAACTCTAGATTTTCAAGGAAATAAGAATATAAATTAAATGAGAATTTACTTATTACTTGTTAACAATCGAAATAGTAGTTTAACATATGAATGCAATGGAATCGGAAGTTGACGCAGGGATTTTTTCTTGGATCCCATTTTGTGAAAAATAAAGTTATTTTTATGAAATTTATTGTATTTTGTAAGGAAATTTGAATTCCAGTTATTGAAATTCGCATCAAACATTTATTAATAATAATTTATTTAAATCTATATGCTAAATTTCTCATTTCAGGTAAACTTGTTTCCTTTGCAAAACACATAGTTTAAAACCTAACAGTATAAAATTAATTAGAGTATATTTTTATGGAATAGAATTTTGTGAATGGTGTGATTTATTAAAAAGAATTTTGTGAAGGAGCCCTAATAAAACGCTTAAATGAAAAACATGTAAATGAGAAATGTGTGTTATTAAAATGTGCTCTATTAGTATACATATATTTTTCCAAGCTGTGCAAATTTTTCTAATACTTAAAATTTTTAATAACTGCTATATAAATTACATAAAGTAATAAATATGACTTACCAGATTAGTATAGGAGTAGATCTTTTTTCCTGCAGATATACACTTAATTTTATAAATACTATACTATGCGTATTACTAAAATAAATCAGAAAAAAACATACGAAAATCCACATCTGAAGTGATGTGTTGTCTACAGACATGTACTTGTATGCATTAGCGGGCTGCTAAAAAACTTGAATAGGCCAGTACTCCCTTCAAGGTCAAGAAATCCGGTTACTACTAAGTAACTAAGCTGTAAACTTTTAAGGGGATTCTCTAGATGTTATTTGTGTCACCCACGTCGTGAAATCGGTGTGAAAAATGACCTATCTTCTAAGAACATAATATTCCGGTATTTCAAAAGAAAACACCCTTTTGTCGCTAGCAGCTTTATACAAGAACCCGGCTTTCTTCAGAGTCGATCCGATGGCCGGTACTCTTTCCTTATCTTTCTTAGTTCCATGCAAAAACCCATGGTCAAAAAGCGAGGGGGGAAAACGAGTAAAAAAATAAGGATTTTCAGTTTCTTTGTTTCTGCGTTTTTAAAATCTAAACAAGGTTTTTGATAAAAACAGGGCCCCGTTAAGACTACGGGGGGCCCCGGAACAAACATCATTCTGGACACTCCCCCCTCTATCTATCTGTAATTTTTTTTCTTTTTTCTTTTTTTTAAATAATGTAGAAGTGGCAAACACTAAAAATAAAAACATATTGCATACATGCATAATTTTTGTACTCACATCTATATACAAGATATCCCAAAAAATTGGTCACAACTTTATTTAAAAATATTAATTTGATAATTATAGAAAAAATGATAGATTGATTGAGATAAGTATTTCTTTGCAAACTTTTTACTTTGCTTACCTACGTACATTACAAGATGTCTAAAAAAGAAGGCTCAAAATTGGACATAACAGTTTTAACTTATCCCGTTACGAGGAAACAATAATAAAAAAATTTCTTTAAAAAGCTATAGGATACTATGTTGTTGTAATCAGGGCCTGGCTAAGTCACGGGCCAGCACAACTGCATCGGACGTGGGGCCCCCTCAATCGGGGGCCCTCAAGGGCAAATATAATTTTTTTGTTAAGGCTAATAAAAAATGGCCAAAAATGACAAAAATTCCTTCTTTCTTTCTTTCTTTATTTTTAGCTTTATTGGGGCTCTTTTCTCATATCTCCTCTGTTTTGGAACCTCCCGCCCCTCCCCTGGATCTAACAGTTACATCACAGTTGTATTTACATTTTAATCGCTCACATTTAGTCTTATATTTCTATAACAGAAGAAAAAAACGTATTCCATAATTTCTTAAAGTTATCTTTTTTGTGCTATTCTGCATACAAATGCGAATAGACAACTAGTACAAAAATTAGTTTTAGACACTTTAGCATAATTCAAGAAAAAATCCAAAAGTTAGAAAGGGGTCCCCCATAATCTAAGTCGGGCCCTGGTTGTAATAAAATTTTAATAATTTATTTTCTAATGATATAGTTTGTTTTCTGCGTATATGGAGGGAACACTGGAAGCAGAGGAAAAGGAGAACAACATTCCCTTCCTAAATGTTTGAAAACGCATGAATTTCGGTCACTTTTGACACATTTTAAGCATTTGGCATCCTTTAATGAAAATCCTCATTATTGGGGGGGGGGGCTTTAAAAAGGTGCACCTGGGGAAATTGCCTGGTGGGCCCCTGAATAAGAAAAGGAGAATTTGAAAAAAAAAAAAACATTAAAAGAAGTGTTTTCTTACATTTTCAAAACAAATAAACTTCGGTAAAAAGGTCAATAGAATCGATTAGGGGCCCCCCTGACTTCGTCGCCCCCCCCCAGATGGGGGGTATGGGGGGCAGTCGCTACGGCCCTGGTAAACGGTTAACTTGAATTTGTTATACATCACAGTTAGTTGTCTGTTTCATATAAACTTGATCCGATTACAATAAACAGCAAATGTCAGGCATTAGGATTTTTCGCTCTCTTTAGGTATGTTTACTTGTTCGCTTTGGGAAGAGGGTTCTTTTAAAAATCCAATATGCTTTTGCCTTTCATATGCCTTTCATTCTTCTCACCATTGATGACATATGAATGAATAATAAAAATATGCGAAACCAATGGACACACACAAAAAGTTATAGGAGTTATTCGGCATAAAGAAAAGTAATTTACCATGAAAAATTATCATTAATCAATATAATGTTAAATTTCGTATTTATTAAATAACATAAATTTAAATTACAAATAAGAAATTTACAGAATTACCATTTTAATATACATGTGTGTCTTATATTTTTTATTGTTTTCCGGGATTTTATAAATAGCAGTTAGTACAGGAAATTATTATCATGTTATGCTTTTGCATGTATTTCTGTTTAAATGACTTTTATATGATATAATATAAATATTTCTTTTTATTTTAAAGTATCTATTTTTATTTTAATCTTCTAATTTTTTTATTTTAAATTTTCAAGGAATGGAATAATATCAGTCAATGGTAAAGTAAAGAAGAAAAGAAATAATGCAATTTTATGATTTAACATTAATTTCGATTAATTAACTTTGATTTTATGATAAAATATTTTCTCTTTCATAAATGTTACTTTTTAATCTTCTTTAAAGGGATTCATGTGCAGATATCCATATAATATGACACAAGTAGGCTAAAAAATCTCATACTTTTTCCTACATTTAAAGAAGTTTTTTTCAGCTAATGAACAGCATAACAGATTAAATGCTTTATGAAAAATGACTTTAGGGATTTGGGAGTACAGGAAAAAAATTAAAAAAGAATATTGCCCAGTTAAATTGATGGCATTGACTATGCATACTAATTGTATATTAGAGCTTTATATTTTCAAGGACTAATGCCGTTTGGAAAACAAATTAAGGAGAGGGATAGATCCTCTCAATTCCTCTTTTTATACTTAATCACTGAACTCCCCCCCCCCTAAACTAATCAGCGATATGCTTATCATATAAGAAACCTATATCCAAAATTCGAAGTAAATCCGATAATTCTTCATGAAAACCCATTTATATAATGTAAGAGGAGTCATCTCTCTCCTTTATACTTAACCATTAAACTTCTAAGGCTATTCAGAGATTTGCCTCAGCAGAAAGAACCTACATCCCAAATTTAAAGAAAATCGGACAATTTTGCATAAAAAAACATTTATCAAATTTAAGGGGGGGGGGGGGTAATCGCCCGTACCTACTTTATACCTAACAAAAGAACCCCACAGCTAATTAGGTAAATACCTTATCACTATGAACTATTATCAAAAATTGGAACAAATCGGTTAATTCTGCATGAAATACCACTTACCTAAATTAAGAAGGGTAGTCCCACCAATCCCCCATTTATACTTATCCAATGAATTCTCAAAACAAATTAGGGAAGTGCCTTATCAAAATGAATCGATATCCAAAATTTGAAGTAAATCGGTAAATTCTGCATGAAAAACCCATTAATCTAGATTAAGGGGGGCTACCTCTCATTTTCTCCCTCTTAGATTTATCCAATGAATTCGCAAAACTAATTATGGAGGTGCCCTCATCAGAATGATCCCATGCCTAAAATTTGAATGAAATCTGATAATTCTGCATGAAAAACCTATTTATCGAAATTCAGAGTGGGGGATTAGCTCCGTTTCCCCCTCTTTATAGTTATACAATGAACATCCAATACTAGTCACGGAAGCGTCTAATCAGAATGATCCAATATATAAATTTAGAACAGAAACTGTTAATTCTTCATGTAAAACCCATTTATATAAATTAAGGAGAGGGACATTAGCCTCGTTCCCCCTTTTTTTTACTTATCAAATGAACCCCCAAAACTAATCAGGAAACGCCTCATCAGAATGATCCAATATTTAAATTTAGAACAGAAACTGTCAATTCTTCATGAAAAACCCATTTTTATAAATTAAAAGGAGGGACATTAGCCCCCGTTCCTCTTTTTTTACTTATTTAATGAACTCCCAAAACTAATCAGGGAAGCGCCTTATCAGAATAAATCTATATCCAAAATTTCAAATAATTTGGATATTTTTACCATGAGTTACGCACGTACATACATACAGAACGGGCGGGCACAAAAGCTCTCAGGTTTTGATAGCCTGTGAGCTAAAAACCTCTGAAATCGCTATACGATTTTTTACAAGGAATATTCCCCTGCCCCTTGTGAAAATACAAAATACATAAAAGTAAATGTGTCTCTTCATCCAGTGGTGCAGCCAGAATTAGGTTCTAGAGGAGGATTTGAGTTTCTGATAAAGATGTTTGCCGGTTATCTGAATCACCGGTTAATAAAATCAGTACTAATTAGAATATTCACTGTATAATACTTAAGCTGAAAGAGCATTTGTGTGGCAAAATTCTTTTAGCATAATATGTCTCGGAAAAGTGATTTAGTTCAAATAATCAATTTTTACTTAACTAATCCACGTAATATGCACTTTCTGTTTTAAGTAAAGTTTTGCTATTTAATCTAATCACTTTATTAAATGGAATCTTATTTAATAAAGTGGCGGAATCCAAAATACGCCATAATTTAACCGTACATAATTTAATTAATACATAATTTAAACATTAAATTTTGTTTTGATTCATATAAGCGGCAGTTATAGCGATCTTTCTTAGCTCTCGGAGAGGTTTTAACCCCAAAATCTACCCTTTGGCTGCGCCACTGCCTTCATCCCTTCGATTCTCTCCTATTCCACTAAAATTTTAAAATGTTGACGCTTTTGAGATGAACCAATCATTATTTCAAATTTAAATAATACAATATGTTAGGTTACTTACAATTTTACAAATCAAAATTTATTAGTTACTGACACATTCATAAAGTTATTTTTAACACTTTCCAACGAAGTTAAAAAGTGTTTATGATTTCGGTTTGCCTGCCGTCTGACCGCGTTGTAACTCTTGTAAATATACCCGGATTGCTCTGAAATTGACGTTTACTCTAGCACAAGCCCTATTGCAAATGAAGTTTCTAGCATGATTAGTTTATTTACAAGGACTTAAATTTATATCCAACCCTCCATTTAGAGGGAAGTAATGGCTTCTTTTTTGCGAGGTAGGGGATCATATCACTTAAGAAATTTTTTTGTTGAAAGCTGTTTCCATATCCAAAATAGCTACTTTTCTGATATTTTTGAAAATTCATTTTCATTCATAAATACAAAAATTTCATTAGTATTCGTAAAAACATAAAATTTGTACAGTTTAATAGATACTAAGAAATTGAAGAATTACCTATTTTCTTATAAAAGCAAAGAATCAATCAGAAATTTAGCATTTTAAGCTAATTAAGGACTTGGCAATGCTATTAACAAAGGAGTAATTGGCTGTCGACCTGAAATTTAGTTTGACCCATCCACATTTTACAGAGGTTTCCCGAAAGGTTCTTTTAGTTTATCGAGAAAGGAAAAACTAATTTATCACATTTGTTCTGAATAAGTGCACTTGAAAATCTCTTGCATCTGAGATTGAAAATGACTTCCTAGATGTGTCAAAAATTATCTCCTTTGTATTTAAGTAGAGCTTAAAAAGTTTGGAATGATTCACAATGTTGAGCAACGGGTAAATTTGAAAGAATTTAATGTATATTCAATTTTTTAAAAAGGATTTAGAAATTTTTCTTCGTCCAGGGGAAGAGGGGGCGGTCATGACACCGTGAACTTCCCCTTGGATCCACCACTGGCTTGATGAACTATGTATAAAAGACTAAAAAAAATGACGAAATAATCTGCCATACCTGGAAAAACTTTTGCCCTACCCGGAAATATGGCCTAGCTACGGGCCTGAAGTGAGCATTGGTCAGAGGCATAAACCTTACTTACTAGTCACATAAGGGGTTTATACTCATAAATTTCAGACTCCAAGAAGGAAAATTTCTGAGGTCTATATAAAAAACAAAATGTCAACTATATAAACATATAAATTTATAAGTATAACTTTCATGCCGAAAATTGTAAGTACGTTATGAAATTTCAATTTTTATAAATAAAATTCAAAAGATAACGATTTAGCCTACCTGGATAGTTGAATTAGTTTTAAGACTTATGTTTATTCCTTTTGAAATATTAATGTATGTCTAAAAATCAATGGGGAAGTACTATGATTAATGCATGTATAAAATTGTGGTGTGAACGAAGATCTTTTGCATAATCCTCTCAAACTAATGTACAAACTGTTGATTTTTATTATGACATTATATTTAAGGGAACCATCTACTGTATGATAAAGGGATGATCTAGATATGCAAAAAAAAAAGGGGGGGTACTTACGTATTAACGCTACCACAGTTATCTTTTGGATTCTTTGTTGCCCCTTTTTTTGCTGATTTTTGACGCCATTTTTTAGGGTTTTGGCGTTAGTGTGGTGGCGTTAATACATAAGAACCAAAAAATGAAGTTGAGCTATTTAAATAACCAATTTAAATCAAGAAGATTCAATCGTTTGAAAAACAACTCTTTTATGATCGAAAAAATCACAGCTCTTTCCTGAGAAGCCAAAACAGCTCTTTCGTTTTAAGAGTGTACATCATACGTGTTTATACTTACTTTTTCTTTTTCAAATTAATGATATGGAATTACTCTAATCGAAATGTACTGTGCAAGAAGACAGTTAAAATTTCGCTTTAACCCCTTGAGGCGCGGTGGTATATCTATGAAACCACTTAATTTTAAATCGCAAACTCCACATTGGCACCGGAATTTTGATTAAAAAAAATCGGTTTATCGAATTCCTGCAAAATAGCCTTTTCTTAATTACAAATATAGTTGTTTTAAAATTCCGGTGTCAGTCATCAATTTCAACACTTAAGCAATTAATTTGCTCTGCGCCGCAAAGGGTTAAAATTACTTATATTTTTAATGGTTGATATGAATAAAGAACGATATAGCTGAATGAGCAAGTATGACAAAAAATTGCTATAACTGTAGTTGAATAAATTTATGTGTTAACAGCTAAAACTTTTCAGTGTAACCGAAGATAAAAACATTGTAATTTGTTATTGTCATTAGAGATAACTTTCCAAAGTCTATAAACTTTCGGGAGGGGCTTCAGCCCCCTTAGCCCCCTCCCTGGCTACGTGCCTGAGTACATGCAATTCTCTCACCGATTAAGTGAGATTAATGGAGAGGTGTGTGAACCGCTTCTTCAAAAGTATAGGTTCCTTTAGATACAGTTTTCAAGATTTTACTGAATCAATGTTTGAGAAAGCTAATTACGTAGTTCAGTTTTATATATTTAAAATTAAAAAATAAGATGTCTATCAGATAGGTAATAAAAATTCTTTTTGTAAATTTACTTTTAAATGCGCAGGGGTGGGGAGGCGCCAAAAACCCATTTTTGCCCCGGGCGCAAAAAAGGCTAGTTTCGGTGCTAGGTTTTCCTGCACCTAAAATTATGAAAACATGGAGGATTGGGAGCTATTTATGGAGCGTTCTCATTGGTCAAAAAATAGATAGCTTTTAAAGACAGAGGTAATTTTTCATGATATTTTTTACAGTTTAAGGGAGATTGCAATCAGCGACTTTTCATTCGCCAAAATTGTTCAATTGACCTCCAGTTGTACCCATATTCATCTCAGCAACCAATCACAGCTGCCGTTCAACTGTTGTAAAGTTTTTTTTCCTGTTAGCACCACCATGGAGTTTACATTGTTCTGGTTTCGATTTCGATATCAGGAAAACAGTATTCTTTTTCATTATTAATGAATGATATGATTTCTAATTATGAAGTAAATATTCTATTTTATAAAAATTATTATTGCTTGAAATCATATTAATAATAATAACGTTTTGTGCGCCATCTCTTGGTATTATTAGGAACTAATGTAGTCTTTTCTGAGATATTTTCTTCATAAACCAGCTGTTTGAGATGATCGTTAATCAATCAATATGGCACTTTACATTTCGTAGTTAAAATGATTATTATTTGATATTTTTTAAAAATTTCTATTGAAATAGATTTATGTGCATACATTTCAGTTTATTACGCATATTTGTTATTCACCAAAAAAACTTCTTTCGATTGTAAGATCATTGTATAATATATTTTCTGCTTAACGTAATTAGTTACACTCCAATGTTTTTGTTTTGTTTTTCAGATTGTATTTTAATCTATTAAGGACCGCAGATTTATTATGTGATCTTTGATATTTTTCAGATTATTAGCTGCGATAAAACTTTGAAGTGATACTTTTTGAGAAAGTATGAAATAATGTTTAAAACTATTAAATTGTTCCCGGTGCTTAGAGTACGTTCAAAGTGCTGTGTTAATAAAGTAAGAATCACTTATTAATGTTTATACTTTAGTAATTTTTATTGGCCTCAGTTATCAAATATTTTAATATTATTTAATTAGGTGCATTTTAAAACTGAGAATTTATTTGAATCCTTTATGTTTTGAGTTCATGCATTCTTGTTGACAACTGATCTTTTAAATTAAGATAAATGTACATACTTATGGCCACAAGAAAAAATGGAAGTGCTGTATGCTTAAAAATAAATGCCAAATATCGTGAATTTGACATCTTATTGACTGCTGTCATTTTCAGTAGCAGTGCATCATCTGATATTTGTTTATGACACTATTTATGAAATGTACTTTATTAAAATTAAGATTTTTGAGGTGTTCTGTCTGAATGTTTTTAATTTTTAACTTGTGTAAACTCAAACTATAAAGAAACTTTTGCTTTAAAAAGTACATTTGTTAAAAACCAGTGAGATTCGAAAGTTAAAGACCACACAGAACTTTAAGCATTTTATGAAACTTTTGTTGATGCAAATGAAAAGTAATGCAGTGATGAAGGTTACTAAATGCTTCACGGAAAAATTTACAAAACCTGATAAAAACACAATCAAACTGCAAAAGCAGACAAAATATTATTTGGGCATGACAGCCTTCTTAACCAAGCCACATGCAGGACTGAAATGTTTTACATTTGTAGTGAAAAAAGTTGAAGGTAGTACATAGAATCCATATAGCACAACATTTTTTTGAGCAAAAGTTGCATATCAAGGGTTGTGTCAAGCTTAAAGATTTACTCGAATAGCAAGTGTGACTGCACTTTTATATAATGTTTAGAAGCTTTTTTGCTTTGACAGTCCATATATGCAGAATATCAGTAAACTTTTGGTATCCTGTGACCAGGAGTAGACATTTTCAATAAACATTTAAATAAAGAAATTATTTCACTTGATGGTATCTGTGCATTATGTTTTTACAGAAAAAAAAAGGTATTTTCTTGTTACAGCAGTCCCTCACAATTATGATTATGCCAAAACTGCAGTTGGTTTTACTAAGCTCGTGAAATGCAGATGTAACATGCATGTTTAATACAATCATTAAAATAAATACTATGGCATTAAATAATAGAGTATTTTATGATAATTAGAAAATATTTATAATGTTTTATGATATCTCTTTAGAGTGCCTCATAAAGATAACTTTTTGATGTTATGTCTAAGGCAATGTTTCAAAAAAGTGCTTTTAATAATTGATCAAAAACTTATTTTCTGTGTAAATTCTTAAGATAATATTCAACTTTGGCCTTTTAACCCTACATACTTTCAACATTTTGTGTGTAAACGTCCATTGTTGGATCAGCAAATTTGTACTTATGACATGTATTTATGCTATATTGTAGACAGTAGAATGCTTGTGATCTATTTTTTCAAGCTTCTCTGAATTGCAGTCATTGTAGACTGTTAATCAATTTTCTACTGATTTTTTTTCCTGTGTATACGAGCATTTCTTTTTGAAATTTAAATGAAAAAGCATTATTTTATTTTCCCAGAATATGCCTTTAAAGATTCCCTGTAGTGGAACTACTTTGTTGCTGTTGTTGTTTTAACTGACTCCAAACAAACTCATTGGTCTCAACAATTTTATTGGCACTACCAATTTGTTCTTTTACCAATTCTTAATATTAATTAAGTGTGGAAAATACACCTCTGTTATATATCTATTTTAACAACTTGTCACATTTTCACCAATATTTGTCTTTTACACCACTTAATGGATGTTCATTCCTCAGCTAGTACATAGACTTTAAAGCAGTTAAATATATTATCAAAATACTGAACCAATTTACGACAACACTTTTGGCCTTTTTTTCCCCACAATTTTCTGTGCTATGCTTCCATATAGTTTCATCATTAGTAATATACAGTTTCATAACATGACTGTTTTTGCTTAGTTGTTTATTGGATAAAAGCCTTTGCTTTTGAAAAAGAAGATTGCATTTATCTCAGTATGTGGTAAATCAGAGTTTGTTTCCATATTTTAAAAAAGTAACTGAAAGCAATTAAAAATAAATAAATACTATGTAGTATTTATTTTTATTTATTCATTTTCATGCAATTTTAATATATACAGACTGTATGTTACTCGTGCACACTGTGCACGCTTGTATAATGCACACCCCATCCTTTACAAGAAAAAAATTCAGATTCTTTTAAAAATATCATGTACTAGCAGGCTATGCCCGCTTCGCTGGTCCATATTTCCAAACGAACCTTGACTCAAAGAAAATGGTGATTTAAAAATTTTATTTTAAAGCAGTATAGGCCACCCTGGAATGTTTTTCCGTATTGCTGAAAATCATGCCAACGCCTTTGCAATATTGTACTATTGTAAGTCTTGGCGAAAATTTGGGCAATTAAGCACCATCTCTTTTATTTTATCATTTATAGTAGAGTTTCGTATGAACATGCGACCGTTATGATGACAGGAATCAAAATGTTCTCGAGTCATCACACTATGACATTAGAGGGCATTGCAATGATTAGTGAGATTGATTATCAAACTCTATTAATTTTCGGATTGTACATTATCATTTCTTAGTTCTTAAAATCCTGACATCTGAACTTGCACTACGTGTAGTTCTGGTAGCCTGCATAAAAAGTCATTTCATTTTACATTTTTTAATAAACGTCCTCTTCTAGCAGGTCTACTGTAGTTTCCTATCTACCTTAATCTGTTCCAGCAAGAATACATAAAGTAAAAAATGTAAAGAATTATTGACAGATAAAGAAGAGCTTTTGTTTGTTTCTATTTATGACGGCCATTTATCTACACGTGGGATATAGGCCCTAAGGAAAGGATGCCCTCCGTGGGGGTGGCAGACGAAGAAGGGTGTTTCACTTATATATTTATTAGAACAATGAAGCATAAAAAGTGTGTTTTAAAGCTGTAGGTATTATTTGAATAACATTAAAATTACATCAGTTTCACTGCCTCTTCCTTTTATAAAACAATTGCTAACGTGTAGCCGTTAAATCAGAATAATCTTGGACTAAATTTTGTAGAAAAATAAGTCTTTAGTTTGCATCTAATAAAATCTATCTAATCTTCTGTAATCGATTCCATTATGATTTTTAGTGTCAAACATTAGAAGTGCTAGAAACGATATTGTTACAAATGTACCAGACTTATTTCATGTTTGTCCTCAAATAAATGTGAAATTTACGATCATCCATTATTGGTATTTAATCTTATAGCTTGACGATAGTTTTTTGTTCGACTACTTGATTATAGCGAAATTATCTGTCGATTAATTTCGCCAAATTATACAAATGAACATAATTTTTATTTTAAATAACCAAAGAATCAATAAATTACTATGTTAATAGAAATACAAATAAACATCGAATTAAAATTGGTTGATGAAGTAACAATTACATATAACAAATTTAATGTCAAATGAATGTGACATTTACGATCATCCATTGACTTTACTTTACAACCTTATACTTTGACGATAGTTTTTTGGTCGATGGGATTATCCAGTATTACGAAATTTTATAAACAAATTGTATAAACAATAATATTGCCAATAATATTTAGGTGCAGGTGTCATCTACGGATCCTGTTGGTGCGATTACAGCAAATTGCTATTTTATGCCTCACGTGGTAATCCGGTAATGGTTGATTATTTTTGAGTAAACTATTTCATTATTTTCTTTTCTCTTTTAAAATTATATAAATTGTTTTGTTTCATAATTATTTATTGACTTAGTTTATTATTATTATTTCCTTTTTAAAATAATAGAAAATAAATAAAAGTAATATAAATGTAATTGGTATTTGAAAACGCAGTGTTCTCCAAATTGGCATCATAAAAAAAATCACGCCAAGGTAATGCTTGTATAAAAGTGGAAAAATTTTTGCGATAATATAAACAAAAAAACATAAACAAATAATTAAAAATTTGCCATTTCGATAGTTTAAAAAAAAAACATCAAGCATAAAATCAAAAAACATCAAGGTTAATTCTCCAGTCGGGCAGAAATAGTAAATTTTCTTTTCTTCGTGTGTTTCATAATAAAAAATAAACATAAGTTTAATAATTTCTAATTAAATAATCTGACTAATTTTCTGTAATCGGATTTATGATCTAAAAGTATCCTTAATACATAAACAAAACAGCGCAGTTGTCATGTACGCGCCGAGGTCGGCGCGATAATTTTTTACAGTAATTTGGCGGAAACATCGTTTTCGAATGGGTCATTCCGTGTCACTTCATCCAGACCATGTCACCCACCATCACAGATTTCTATAAAATTTCATACACAAAAACAATGTCTAAAGATATGTTGTTACACCAAATTTCAGTTTAAAATAATTATTTTTTCATGAATTACAAGCATTTAAAAATACCCCCCTCAGTCGATTTTTCACTGAAAATTATGTTCTGTTACACATGTAATGTTGGATAAAAATGCTTATTTTTCTAAATATTACTAATAAAATTTGATGTATATTTTTTTAGATGTTCTTAATAATGCATTTTATTAAAAGATGGGTTTACAAAACTATTTAAATATTATTTTAAAAAAATATTTTATCCAAGGAGTTAAGAAAAATAAGGAAATATGCATTTCATTTTTTTTTTACATGTGCTACCCATTTGATTTGGTTGATATTTTTTTTATACATAGTTTAGAAGGAAACCTTTTAATAATAAAAAAATTAGAAAGGTGTTTTTTGAAATTCTTGAAAAAAAATTTTTTTTGTAAATTTTACAGAATATATCTAAAGCATTATTAAAGATCTAAATTCTTCGTAAATACATGATATAATAATTAAGAAATATTGTAATTAAACTATAATTTTGTTTTTAAAGACTTTTTATGTTGTTTAAATAAATTAAAGTATAAAATTCATATTATTTCTGCTATAGAAAATTAAATTTCCTCTATGTATTCAAATAAAACTTTCGTTATACTAACTGAAAAACAACTAGTAAGATTAAGTATAAACTGATTTATAAAGCTTTATTCATTCAAACAATCTAAGCTTCATTAAAAAATGTGGAAATTATAAATTTATATAGTTTAAGTTTTGTTTCACATACAGTCTTCAAAATGAAATAAATAAAAATAAAGTAATACAAACATAAATATTCTAACATTTACATCCTTTTATTTAGAATCTAAAACCGTTTAATCAATAAACTATAAGCATAAAAATGCACTGATAAATAAATTTTGAATAGTAATTTGAATATAATTCTAAAAATCATAGAATTAACTTGATGTTTATTTTATTGTAAGGCACACTTATAATCTTATGTATTGCAAAATCATAAACAAATACTTAAAAGCAAACATGCAACAAAAAATAAGAATTATCTATTGAAGAATATATATTTGTTGTCTTCAGCTTTAAGGGGGGGGGGGGGGGGGAAATCTCCCCTAACTCCAAACCCCTTAACCACTGTAGCAGCTGGGTTTTTTATGACTTGGTTGTAATATGACACTTCCTGCTAAGATGTTGGGAAAGAAAAATTCGAAACGTCAAGTGATAGCTCATCAGAAGATGATAAAAAACAAATCAAACAAAATGCAGAAGATTTTAAAAATCTTATTTCCCAAATTAAACAAAAAATTGGAGAAGTAAGCAATCGGGAAAAAATTCAGATGTTGACATTAATACCTTTGTCATGGTCTAGGAAAAAAGTTACTGGAACTTTTAAAGTATCAGATTATTTAGTAAGACAATCACGTTCTTTACTTAAACAGAAAGGAATATTATCTTTACCAGAACCAAGGAAAGGCTGGTGAAATAGTTCAAAAAGCTCTCAATTTCTATACGGATGATGAATTTTTTAGGATTATGCCAGGTCAAAAAACTAAAGTCAGCATAAATAAAAATATCTATGAGCAGAAAAGATTGCTACTCTGCAATTTAAGAGAACTATATGCTACTTTTAAAGAACAAAATCCAAACATACACATAGGGTTTTCAAAATTTGCCAGTTTAAGACCAAAACAATGCGTTCTAGCTGGAGCATCAGGAACACATTCTGTATGTGTTTGTTCAATGCATGAAAATGTTCAACTGCTCATCTCGGCAATAAAATTAGAAGAAACATATCATGAATTGATTGAGAAGGCCGTTTGTGATGTGACTAATAGAAAATGCATGCTGAATTTGTGTGAAAAGTGTCCTGGCGTTAAAATCTTAAAGTCATTTCTCGAAGGAAAAATTGAAAACTTTGACCCAAATGATTCAATTGAATATAACCAGTGGGTATCTACTGATAGGACTGAACTAGTGAGACAAGTCAGCACTATGTCTGAATTTATAGAATTACTTGCAAACAAAATTTCAAAACTTATACCACATTCATTTATTGCCAAAATGCAATCAAATTATTTGAAGGAACAAAAACAAAATTTAGATCATAACAGCCTTAATTTTGATGGATTTCAGTGAAAATTATACATTTACTGTACATTTTGACAAAAACTGTCAAGATGCCCCACCTCCTGCAAAAAATAAGTAAATAAATAAGTAAATAAAAATAAATAAATCTCGAATCAGTTAGAAAAAATGTAGCAGTAATATATTTTGACAGGATATTGAAGAATGTGTCTAAATGTATATCTCAGGAATCTGGAATGTAGAGGAAGGGGGCCCCACTATGTTATCAATAATAGAATATATATGAATTGACTGAATATTAATAAAGTCTCCAAATCATCTTTATGATAAATTATTTCTTTAAATGTGTATATGTCTTCAAATTTTTTCATACATGTTATATATATATATATATGTCGCATTTTCATGAAACGACAGACTTCAAGGGGATGAGTTTTAATTACGATTTATTTAAATCATATCAAAATCTTTTCGCAAGTCTTTACATCATGAGTTCTGGAGACCAAGTGCGTAGATGTAAATGGAAATCTCTCATCTCCCGCGGGTTGCCAGTTAAAAAGGCCATGTGTTTTACTTAAATTAATACGATAAACTTAGGTTTCTTGTTGCCCTGTAAAACCCGTGATTATTAGTCATGGGGCCCGTATCCACATTGAGGGGCGATTTTTTAAAAAAGTAATAAATAGGTCTGATTTTTTGTATTTTCTTACAATTTCCCCCCCTTCCAGACAAGTCTCCGGGAATGGGCCGGCTTCCATCCATGATACTCACCTGAAAAGGGTAAACAATTTTTACATTAAGTGAGCTAATGGGAGATGAGTTATTTCTTTCGTATACTTAACAAATAATAGAATAACAATAATAAAATATGTACAAATATCATATCTAAAAACAACACTATTATAAAATGTACCATTATACGCCATTGAACATGATAAAAACAATTGTATTAATAAATGCAAAACACTCAGTAAATATTATACATAGAATAAGATAATCAAAATAAGAAATATGTTGCAGATGGATTCTGAAAAGTCCAATGTTATTTACATTTTCAATTTTGTATGGAACTGTCCTGACGTAGTTCAGGAAATAGTACTTTTACATATAACACCATGTTCACAATACTGCAAAAATAATTTAAAATTCAAATATTCATAATAAATCAAAAAGGTAATTAAATTTCCAAGTATTCATAATAATGCAAAACGAGATCAGATATAATATAATATCAGTTCATATGATACCAACTATTTCAGTTTGTTGGTGTAAGTAGTTTAAATTGATTACTAGAAAAAAAGTATCTTAGTTTGGAAGCGTGTATTACTTCATAATCCTTTTTTGTAAGCCAGTTAGGCTTATTTATTTTGAAACTTACATTGGATAATTTTTCCATAATTTGATATGGACCAGAAAAAGGCGGACTTAACTTCCGAGTATTCGGATAGTGAAATTCTTCCACTATGACAAGGTCACCAGGTTTAAAAGGCGCTTCCACAAACTTTAAATCATACCTGACTTTATTTTTCAAGTGATGTTCACTTGTTCTTTGGAAAGCCTCTTTTCTGGCTTCCTCTACAGGGGGATAATAATTTTCATTGCCTAATACTGATGGATAAGGTAATTGGCCGAACATTAAGTATGCAGGAGGGTACTTGGTTACTGAATGAGGTGTGTTATTGTACTCATTAATTACTTCCTGCAGAATTTTGGGCCATGGGACGTTTGAAGGGGTAGAATTTACTTTAAGTCTTAGTCGGGTGCAAATTGACTGATTCACACGCTCATTTTTCCCATTACACTGTGGTCTATGAGAAGAAGTAAGTAATTTTTTTACATTCTGTTTATGTACCCATTTACGAAGTTTAGACGCTGTAAACGCAGGATTTCTATCCGTTAAAATTTTCTTGGGAAGTTGAATATTAAAAATCTGTTTAAGAATATTAATGTAGACTTCAGTTGTAACATTTTTAGACGCAAAACCCCAAACATAACGAGTAGCGTGATCAATAGCTATGTGCATATACCTTTTAGATGAATTATAATAGTTAAAACCTCCTACTGAATCTAATGAAATTATATCGAAGGGTAATTCTGCAGGTGGTAATGCCTCCAGAAGACCAAATTTTGGTTGGTGTGATTTTTTGTTCAGTTGGCAGACCTCACAATGCTTGACAAATTGTGTAATATCGTGGGTCATGCTGCTCCAATAGTATTGTGGGGAAATTAAATTTAACATTTTTTGGATTCCGGGATGGCCAAATTCTGAATGGGTATTTATTAGTAATTTCTCTCTCAAGGAGAATGGTACTACAATTTTTTGAAAACCCTTTTTGCGAATTATTACAATGTCATTAACTTTTTGAAATTTAGGCCCTGTTATATTATCTAATTGTTGGTGTTCTTTAATTTCATCTGACGTTAATAAGTGAATATGGGGATTTACAGAAAAAGTAGGATTTCTTGAAAGCATGTCTGCTTCAAAATTGGTGGATCCTTTGTTATATTTTACAGTATAATCATACATACTTAATTTTAATGACCATCTGAATAACCTACCTGTTAAATGCTTCACCTTCTTAAGCCATACTAAGGAGGCATGGTCAGTATGTATTGTAAAAGGTTTTCCGTGAAGGTAATAATGGAATTTGTCAAGGGCATCGATTATTGCTAGACATTCCAGTTCTGTGATAGCGTAATTTTGCTCGTAGGGCCTTAATTGTCTCGAGTGGAACGCAATGGGATGCAAGTTCCCTTTTTCATCCATTTGTTTTAAGACAGCACCTACGGCTTCCTTTGAGGCATCAGTATAGACATGGCATGGGAGGTTAGGATTGAATAATTTTAAAATAGGCCTAGAAATTAATGCGTTTTTAAGCAATTCAAATGATTGTTGACAGACATCTGACCATTCCCAATGAGCATCTTTCTTTAACAATTTATTTAGAGGGGCTCTTATTTTAGCGTACTTGTCTATGAATTTGTGGTATACGTTTACAGAACCAAGGAACCTTTGCAATTCTTTAACGTTTTTTGGAGGGATTAATTTTTTAATAGTTTCGGTGTTAGCATTGTCTGGTTTTATTTGGCCGTTACTAATTTCATAACCGAGGAAGTCAATTTGAGATTTAGCAAAGTTACATTTGGAAAATTTTAATTTTAGATTTTCTTGACGGCAAATGTTAAATATAGTTTTAAGGTGATCCATATGCTCGGCATAGGAATCGGAATAAATTATAAAATCATCAAAATAATTGGTAGCAAAACTAACTTTATGTTTATCTAGGATTCTTCGAAGAGCTCTTGCAAATTGAGCTGGGGCATTTTTATAGCCAAAAGGAAGAACCAACCACTCATAAAGACCTTGATTGGTTGCAAAGGCCAACTTCTCTGTGTCTGAAGGATGAAGTGGTATATGCCAGTAGCCAGAGGCTAAATCTAGCGTGGAAAAGTATTTGGCATTGACAAGTCTGTCCAAAAGCCAATCTATACGGGGCAATGGTTCCGAGTCAGTCTTACAAATGGCATTGATTTTTCTGTAATCAATACAGAGACGCGTTTTACCTTCTCCTTTTTTATATGCCAGAGTGACGGGAGAGGAATAAGGACTGCAGGATTCTTTAATAAGTTTAGCTTCTAGTAATTCTTGTATTTGTTTTTGAATTTCTTCATTGTCCCTAGGAGATGCACGGTAAGGTCGAAGCGAGATAGGAAGTTCCGAGGTGAGAGTTACCCGCTGAGGTTCCCATCTGACTCTACCTACGTCATATCTATTGCGCGCAAAAATATCCTTGAAGTCGCTTAGAAGCCCTTCCAACTGTGAGTTCTCTTCAGTAGTACAATGACTAAAACTTTTGTCATCATAATCCGAGAGAATTTGAGTATCAAGATAACATTGTCCTTGTTGCGACAAAATTTCTTGATTTGATTTGGAAGGAGAACGAAGCGGCTTCTTGCAATTCATATCACTCGTTAAAGTTAATGTATGATTGAATGAGTTTCCCTGAGAAATTTTATTGGAAATGTTTTGATCATACTTAAGAATGACTCTATCCTGAGTCAGAATATTCGAGTAAAAGTCCATCGATATATGGAATTTTTGTAATTCTGGAGTTCCCAGTATCGCATATGGCAAGAATGACCTAACTAGGTATAAGGTGCTATTTTGCCTGATATTTCCTATTTTGAGGGGTACGTGAAGTTTTTCAGAAATCTGAACTTGTCCTTGGGTTTGATTAACATTAAGAGGATGACAGCTTTGAATAGACGTCATATCCAAAGCTGCAACTAAGTTTTCTGGAATAAGTGAAAGGGTACTTCCGCTATCCAATAAAAATGGTATTTGAACCTCATGACAAGTTTTTGGATACGTATGATTATCGTAATTCCTATATGTGATGTACCCCGGGACTATAAACCGTCATAAAGCATTATGGGGTATTCCTTGATCAGGGGAATACCCATGGGCATTTTGTGATTGAAATTGATTGCTGTGGGTTGTCAAGTTGGGGTTCATTGTTGTCCCTGTATTGCCCTGAACATCATATTTATGGAGTAAAGTATGATGTCTTCGATGGCAATTTTTACAATTCATCTTGGAGGGACATTTATTTGAAAAGTGGCCACCACGCAAACAATTGATACATAGTTTGTTTAGTTGGACAGTTCTCCAACGGTTATCTAAGGGCATATTTGTTAATTTTCTGCAGGTATGGGTGGCATGCGATTCAAGACAAACACCGCATTTAGCATTTTCTAGATTTTTGGGGAATTTATATCTATCGGAAGAATCTCGGGAATAATTTGCATTTCTTACATCTGTTTTAGTTGGATTCTCCAACGCTAGCATACTTTTGGCATGAGTCTCTAAAAATTTTAAAAATTCCGTGAGACTAGGCATATCATTATGAGTAAGAGAGAGCTCCCATCGTTCTTTTAGATTATCACTTAGTTTTTGAATTATAGTGTAAATTATCATGTTATCCACCAAAGCATTTTGAGTCAAATTCAAAGACTCTAGAATTCGAAGTGACTCATTACAAGTATCTATTATGTCAAAAGTAGCTTTAGAGGAAGAGGGGCAATTTTTCATGTTTTTTAAATTGTATAACTTACTTATTTGTGCTATGGCTAAATCTCTAGTTTTATCATAGCGAGTGCAGAGAGTGTCCCATGCATTTTTATAATTGGCTTCCGAGAGAGGAAATCCAGAAATTAATTTATGAGCAGGACCCTTTACACTAGCCAGTAGATATTGCAATTTTGAGACGCCCCTCAACTCCAAATTTTGATCTATAGTTGTAAGAAAAATCTCTTTAAAAGAAAGCCATTGATCAGCTTCTCCGTGAAAAGGTTTTAATTCAAATTTTGGAAGATTAACAGTTTTTACACAAACATTACCTGTAGTTTTATTTAGACTTTCTGAACCACTCTCGTGAATGTTTAAACTTTTAGCTAACTTATTACGTGATGTATTTATTGCTATGTTTAAATTGTCTAATTTAAGTGCAATCTCATTATATTCATCAATTATAGGATCAGTTTCCGATGCATCGCTCTGAAGAATGGCATTTTCATGGAGTTTATTTAATTCGGTTTCAATATCCTGAACCTGTTTACCATATAAATCTAACTCTTCAAGAGTTACAGTTTCATTATCAATTTTGGGATTTATAATATTTTTTATGCGAGTGATTTTTCCCTTAAGAACAGTTTTTTGTTTTTTAATAGCTTCCATTTTAAATTAATTTTATGACAACTTCCTAAAAATCTAAATATAAGCAAATTCTAAATGATCTTCAAAAAAATAATAATAATATCAACATAATACAAGCATCTGCATAGAATTGTGAAATGAAATAAATAAAAAGAATTAATTATATAAAAGAATTAGACGTAAATATGGATATCCATTTTTTCTTTCAATTTAAAATATAATTACACCTTAAAACCATGGTTTGTAGAAGTAATAAAAACAATAACACTAGAGATATATTACTTACCTTAATCAATTAGTTTTATAATCAAGGAATTAGGGGAAAAAAAAAAAACATGTGCACTAATATAAACAAATAAATAAATAAATAAAATAGTGTACACTTGTGAGCTCACATATTATAAATTAAACATTCCTTTAATCATAAATCACTGTACCACCCCTTGAGTATACTCATGTAATAGATGTCGAATAAATTCACGCAACACGAGTTTTTCTTTCAATAAATAACGAAGCGATTACAGGAACACTATTTGAAGATTATTGATGAATCACTAGAAAGCGAACAGAACTGTTGAAATCGAAAAGATTTACGCGTTTCATGATGACTTGATGACTGCATTCAAACACTTTATTGAAATAAAACACAAAGTACCCGACATTTTTGCTGATAACATTGCTCTCATTATCACCATAGAAGAATAAACACATACGGCACCACACTTCGATGAAGCCAGATGAACACAAACAAAAATAAATCACAAATTCGGAGAGACCGGCCGAAGTAATTCATGGCACGACAGCAGGCAGGAGGGGGGACGAACGGCGATAGTTGAAGTCCCGCTCAAGAAGAAATCCAGTGTCCAGGATGCGGCAAAGCCCGGCCGAGTAGAAAATAGCATCTAAGTATTCCAATATGGAATACGTTTGCTGGATGATAACTCATGACGAGACATTAGCTCCTTTTCAGGGCCTCTTTCGATGTTTGGAGTCAGAATGACCACTGTCTTTGCTTTCCTTTGTGGGTCTGGTATTTTTAATGCTGTTCATATTTCGTCGATTATTTTCCCGCACTAGGTATCATACTGCCGACTATGAAGAACTGTCGCATTTTCATGAAACGACAGACTTCAAGGGGATGAGTTTTAATTACGATTTATTTAAATCATATCAAAATCTTTTCGCAAGTCTTTACATCATGAGTTCTGGAGACCAAGTGCGTAGATGTATAATGGAAATCTCTCATCTCCCACGGGTTGCCAGTTAAAAAGGCCATGTGTTTTACTTAAATTAATACGATAAACTTAGGTTTCTTGTTGCCCTGTAAAACCCGTGATTATTAGTCATGGGGCCCGTATCCACATTGAGGGGCGATTTATTAAAAAAGTAATAAATAGGTCTGATTTTTTGTATTTTCTTACATATATATATATATATATACACTATATTGCCATTGATTATGGGACACTTGCGATTCTAGACACTTTACTAAATATCTAGAAAAATACATGAGGAATCATCTCGAAACTCTTAGTGTATAAATATAATAGTATACGTCATACATCTCCGTAAAGATTTTTTACCGAAACGCCATACGGGACCGTCAACAAATTAAAAAAGAATGAATATCTTTTGAATAACCCTGTCGAAACTAATGTAGCAAAAGCGCTCAAACTCTAGATTATGATTGAATGCCTTATTGTAATACACTGTGTTCATTTTTATGCAAATAGCATGCACACTCGCAGAGTAATTAAGGTTTTTATAAAAATGGTCCCAAATTTTTCCAAGTTTTTCCATTATAATTTTCAGAGTTCTTAATATAAAATAATATTTTTTTTTCAGAAAATATCACAAACAACATTGCACACAGTATCCTGTAATCAGAATTAAAAAATAATAAAAATTGTATGAAAAATGAGTAGGTTTACTAAATAATTTTTTACTGCGCATGCGTCAAAGATATCAAAATTTCATTTGCATATTATGTTAGCTAAATGTATAGAGCAACTTTTGTAAAAGTCTCAAAATTATAGCTTGAAAATTCTGAAAGTAATCGTCTATAGAAAAAGGACAAAATCCGTTGTTTCCAAAATGAAGCAAAAAAATGAGGGATTTTATCCAAAAGTAGTCGTAACATCCCGTATTGTGTATACTATATTGACACTAATCAATGAATATATGGATACAACCCCTCTTGTTTTTGCTTCATTTTGAGAATAACGGATTTGCAACTTATTCAATTGACGATTATTTTCAGAATTTTCAAGTTATGATTTTGTAACTTTCACAAAAGTTGCTCTATACATTTAGCTAACATAATATGCAAATGAAGTTTTGATATCGTTGACGCATGCGCACTAAAAAATTATTTAGTAAACCAACTCATTTTGTATACAATTTTCATTATTTTTTAATTCTGATTACAGGGTACTGTGTGCAATGTTGTTTGTCATATTTTCTAAAAAATATATTATTTTATATTAAGAACTCTGAAAATTATAAGGAAAAAACTTGGAAAAATTTGGGACCATTTTTATAAAAACCTTAATTACTCTGCGAGTATGCATGCTATTTGCATAAAAATAAACACAGTGTATTACAATAAGGCATTCAATCATAATCTAGAGTTTGAGCGCTTTTGCTTCATTAGTTTTGACAGGGTTATTCAAAAGATATTCATTCTTTTTTAATTTGTTGACGGTCCCCTATGGAGTTTCGGTAAAAAATCTTCACGGAGATGTATGACGTATACTATTATATTTATACACTAAGAGTTTCGAAATGATTCCTCATGTATTTTTCTAGATATTTAGTAAAATGTCTAAAATCGCAAGTGTCCCATAATCAATGGCAATATAGTGTATATTAAAAAAAAATTCAAATTTTTCAAAAAAGTTTTTTTTTTTGGGGTGGGGGGGAGGGTGGAAGGAAAGATTGATAATAAAAGGCTCATAAAAATATTTAACAAAATAAAATGGGTGAAACATCCATAAATTATAGCATAGCACGGTAGTGCTATGCTATATTTATTTCCAATGCGACTCCGTAATGTTATTTTAATAGGGAATTTAACATTGAACGAGTTATTTACTAGACATTTTCCCACCTTTTGTACGTGCTGCCACAGATTTTCTTCGAAGCACCTAATTGAGTAAAAAAAAATTCCTCCAATCCCCAAAAAAAAAAAAAAAAAAAAAAAAAAAAAAAAAAAAAAATGAAAATCTTAGTGATCAATGGACATATTTCCTGTAGCATTTAATAATTTTTACGTGATTTAAAAAGAAATTTTTTTTTGTAAGAATTAAAAACGGCATATTTAAGACTTCATATTGGAAGTGAAACGGAGATTTTTAAACATTTGGTACCAGGAAAAAGAATTATTTTCAGAAAATAATAAATATGAAGCATGATTTTTGTAATAAAGAGATATTTTCTAATATTAATTGATGGATCAAGGCGATTTTTAATTGAAGAAATATAGAAAATTAGTAAATTAAGCTTTTTTCTATTTATTGTTTTTTCAAAATAATAGAAAATAACTTAAAAATATATATGTAAATAATGGTATTTGAAAGTGGGGTTTCTGACACATTGGCATCTGAAAAAAATCGCGCCAAAGCCAGTATATGATATTTGTGCTGGAATTTTGTACCTATACCACAATTTTTATAATGTCTTCGCCTTATACGTTCGAAGAAAATCAAAATAAATTAAGATAAATAAAAGTCTCCAAAAATAATAGTATTAAAAAATAATAGTAAAAAATAATAGTATATCATCCTTGGTACGTAATGAAATTAGTAAATCTGCAGAACTAGACCTTCAAACTCAATTCCTGGCAATTTTTTTAAGGCTAAACCACAGAATTAACGACTAATTGGCGTAAGACTTTTCGGCACTGCAATAAATTAGCCAATTCTATCAACCTAATCATTCAAATATTTTTTTTTTATTTCCAATTTGGCGATTTTTTAAAATCGCTCCTCAACTTGTAACATTACAAATAATTAATCATTGAATAAAATTTAATTTTGAATTAATTTGTATTAAATTTATTATTCCTATGATTGTCAAAATGATAAGAAACTTACACGATTTAATTTTTAAAACATCACAAAGAGTTTCTGTTGAAAAGTAGCTGTTTTTTTTATATTTCAAGTTAATATTTTTATAAAACTCTTTTGATGCATTATTTGTATGAAATTATAAAATGTAAACTCATTTGAAATATTCATAACGCTCTGTCCTTTGGCACAGATGTCTAATACTTATCACGTTGGCGCAATTTTTGCGAAAATTGATGGTGAAAATTTCGTTTTCAATAGAACAAAACAATTTATATCATTTTAAGGTACTTCTAGGTTATCCTGTCGACCAATTTCGCAAAATTATACAAATCGCCAAATTAATAGCCAAATTATACATATTGACATAATTTTTATTTTAAATAACGAAAAAACAAATAATTAGTAGAATATTAATAAAAAGTCGAAATAAAAATCACTTAATGACATTTTAAACACGTGAATCGTATTAATGTCATTGAATGTGACATTCACGATCATCCATTATTGGCATTTAATCTTATAGTTTGGCGATAATTTTTTGGTCGACGGGATAACCTAGAAGTACCCATTTTAAAAAAGAAAGTACAAGAAAATAATTTATTAATAAGTATACAATGATAGCCGCGTTAGCATGTGAGACACATAATCGCCATTTTGTTCCAATCATGCCAACGTGTTGCATGCACAAGTGTATGCCGCTGAATGCCCCTTAGGCATTCTCTTGAGCTCACCCAGCCCTCCACCCCCATAGTTCACTTCTAGCTATGGCCCTGGGTGAATTACATCAGTAATTGTGACACGATACCGCATAAAGAAGTCCTGAAGATGATACCCTCAGTTAATTTTGAAATGAGTTCACCTGAATGCAATAGTTATTAAAAAATTTGAGATATTAAACAAAAACATAATTTGCAGAACAAATTAAAAAAACCAAGATTTATTTCCTACACTCTTTAAGCCCGAGAAGGGACAGATATTAAGATAATTGATTTATTCATTTCGACATTTAATATTAAATTTTGGTAACAAATAAGTTAAACAAAGTGAACATGAAAAAATAAAAATGCAATTCAAACAATATGATACTTAACCACCCTAAATCTTAGATACCGTTCAAATGAAATCGAAATAAATCTAAGACTTTTTTTCCAAACTCAACTTGCAAATTTGTATTGCAGATTTTGTATTATGTTTACGGTAAGTGTAAACAAAATGAATAGGCAATCAAAAAAGCAAATGTTCAGAAAAAGTCGCAGATTTATTTCGATGTCATTTGAACGGAATCTAAGATTTAGGGTGGTTAAGTATCATATTGTTTGAATTGCATTTTTATTTTTTCATGTTCACTTTGTTTAACTTATTTGTTACCAAAATTTAATATTAAATGTCGAAATGAATAAATCAATTATCTTAATATCTGTCCCTTCTCGGGCTTAAAGAGTGTAGGAAATAAATCTTGGTTTTTTTAATTTGTTCTGCAAATTATGTTTTTGTTTAATATATATGTATTTTTTGAAATTCAACATGAAATGTCAATTTTATATGGATATTCAAAAAATCTCAAAAAAAAATTTTTTTTTCTTAAGTTTTCCAAAAAACACCTCTCTAATTTTTTTACTGTGGAAAGATTGACTAATAAAGAGTTCATAAAAAAATATTTAGCAAAATAAAATGATGAGCACATCTATAAATATTTTTTTGAAATTCATGCATGAAATGTCAATTTTATTTCAAATTCAAAAGTTCAAAATAAAAAAATATTTATTTATCGTAAAAAGAAAATAAAAATTTGTATTACTTTATAAAATATGTAATATAAAGAATGTTCTGCCAAAAATTCTAACCATTTTAATTATTTTGTAAAGAGTTATGAAGTTTTTTCTATAACCATACAGAAAATCAACACTTTAAAAATTTCCATTGAAAAAGAAAAGTGTCACATGTTCAGATGTCTGTAACTTAAAATATTTTAATTGGATTCCATTAAAATTTCACATGGTAACATCTTATACATGTATTTGTTCATGTACCAAGTTTCGTCAAAATCTGAGACGGTGGGTGACATTTCGTAAAATTGTTGGATGATTTGACATGGAATGACCCGAATACCAGTTTCATATATATATTTAAATTATTTTCTATTATTTAAAAAATAATAGCAATTAGTCTTTAAATAATAAGTATAGAACAAAACAGTTTACATAATTTAAAGAAGAGAAAGGAAATAAAAAAACATTTTATTAATACTTAAATAGCAATAGTTGAGTTGCCATGCCAGGCAAAATAACATCAATTTAGTGTCCATTAGTTACCTCGGTGTGTATATGATATCTGTGCTGTGCAAACAAAACTTCCAATAATATAATAAAGGACGTCATATTTATTTTCCTTTGAATTTTTTTTATTTTAATTTTTCACGTGGATACTGTTCAACTAAAATTTAATTGCCGAGGAGAAATTATTGATCCATATTTTGATTTTCTTGGCAACGGGAAAGAAAATGGTTATTTTTTATCGGAAAAATTCTAATTGATTTTGTATGAAAAATAATGAAATTTTGAATTATTAAGGAAAATATTAATGTGCACTAAACCTTTGAATTATTAAGGAAAATAAATCAATTAAAAATTAGCCTATGTTCACCGGAAATAGTTTAGCTTCCCAACGGTGAAAGAATTTTTCAAAACCGTCAAGTAGTTTCGGAGCCTATTCAATTCAAACAAACAATCAAATCTTTCCTCTTTATAATATTAGTATAGATAATGCGCACTGTAAATTTGATATTCAATGAATGAATGACTAAATAAATTTTAGTAAAGAAAGTCTAAACAAGCATTACATCATTAAAAAATACATTTTTAGATTTCAGGTATGGTGTTTATAGCAGGTATATAATAGTGAGTTGTATAGGCAAATAGGAACCAATTATTTAATATTATTTTTAGGTGCGTTCTTAATTATGTAAATACGTAGCACCTATTGTTGTCGCTCAGTCCGTTTGTCTGTCTGCATATAACAACGCAAAAACTGCCCAACCAAATCGTTTGAAATTTAAAATACATAATTATAGCATAATTTTGTCAAGTCATTTCAAATTTTATGAAAATCGGATGGATAGATCAATTACAGGGATAATCAAAAGGATTCCGTTACATTACGGTCAATGGGGAAAAAAGTTTAAAATGCATTTTAATCGTTTGAAATTTAAAACATACAATTATTGCGTAATTTTGTCGAGTCATTTCAAATGCTATGAAAATCAGATGCATAGATCAATTAGAGGGACAATCAAAAGGATTCCGTTACAGCGTTCGAAATCCTTGGTGGTCCGCTGGTCCGAGACCACCGATAATTCAATCAGACTACTAATTTGAAAAATTTAGTGGTCCGCAGGAACAGTGCTTTTTTTTCAGGCCCTCAGAGAACCGCAACCGATCACACATAAGATTTTTTTTTATTAATCAATGATGTCGCGGACGCGCTATAACGCGTAAATTACGCAAAAAATCGGCGATAAGGACGCAAAAAAATAGCTCGTACGCGTCCCACAAGACGCGTAATTTCGCAAAAAGATCGCGAAAAACGGCAAATTTCGCTAAAAAATCGCGAAATAACGACTGATTTCCGGCAAATTTTGTCAAACAATTCTCGAAAAAATGGCTAATTTCATTCCAAAACCCGAAAAAAAGGCAGATTTCTTCAAAAGATGGCAAAAAACGGCAAATTTTGCCCAAAATAGTGATAAAATGGCAAATTTTGTCAAAAAAAATCATGAAAAAGGCAGATTTTTTCAAAAAATTCCGAAAAAAAGACAAATTTCTTCAAAAAATCGTGAAAAAACGAAAAATTTTGTCCGAAAATCGTGATAAAATGGCAAAATTTGTCAAAAAATCGCGAAAAGCGACAAATTTTGTAAAAAAAATTGCTAAATAACGGCTGATTCCCAGCAAATATCGTCAAAAAATTCGCGAAAAAATGGATAATTTCATCCTGAAACCCGAAAAAACGACAGATTTCTTCAAAATATCGCGAAAAAACAGCAAATTTCGTCCAAAAATCGCGATAGAACGGCAAATTTTGTCAAAAAAATATCGCGAAAAACGGTATATTTCGTCAATAAATCCCGAAAAAAACAAAAGATTTCGTCAAAATAACGCGAAAAACGGAAATTTCGACAAAAAAGCATGAAAAATAAAATAAAATAAATAAATACGTGAAGCCGGGAGAAATTTTTCTGTTTTAAAAACTAATTTTCCTGCTTCAAAATTGTTTTTGATGCTCCAAAAACTTATTTTCCTGCTTCCCAATCGGGTTTTATTTTTTCCCGCCAAATCTTTCTGAGTGAATGCGACTCCTGAAAGCACCATTTCATTAACCATCATTTGAGTGTGTACCATTTACTCAACAAAAATATCCCTTTTTCAGCAAAAATGTCTTTTTTAGTAAACCTGTCTTGTCCCATTTTAAAATGGGGCAGACAATAGTGATACTTGTTATCTTCTACACTCAAATAAGCATTATTTTATAATTAAATTTGTATCTTGAACATTTATTCTTTAAAAAGTACAGAAAATTTCTCTTAAATTAATATTGGTTTTAATTATTTATTATTATTAAAACAATTATTGCATTTTATTTTTCTTGTGGAAATGAACAAGTTCAATTTTTGCGTCGAAAAATATGACTTATTACTAGTGGGAACCCGCTTCTGTAGAAAAGGGACCCAGAATTTTTCAAGTCCAGCTGCATCACTGACACTAGCTACAATTCCACCTCTCTGGCTAAAATCTGGAGAAAAATCGAAAAAAATGTGCACTAAACCTTAGTCAGTTGAAATAAGTAATGGCAAATAAAATATCTAATTGATAATTTGATAGTTATTCTTTACGTACTGTTTATTTAATTTTTAGCAAATTATAATTTTACATTTTATTATGCTGAAAATTTTGGATAAATGCAAAGTAAGATTGGTTTATTTTCCAGGGGGGGGGGGGCACTCTAAGTGTTAAAATTATTTAATAGAATTTTATGTAGCGAACCAGTGATGAAGTCTATGGACCAGTAAATTCTCATGCTTACTGGTCCTTGGGACCAGTGACTTTTTTTTAGGAATTCTAACGCTGCGTTACATTATGGTCAATGGGGGAAAAAAGTTTGAAATACATTTTAATTGTTTGAAATTTAAAACATATAATTATTACGTAATTTTGTTGAGTCATTTCAAATGTTATGAAAGTCAAATGCATAGATCGTTTACAGGGATAATCAAAAGTATTCCATTACATTACGGTCAATGGGGAAAAAATTTCAAATGCATTTTAATGATGTTACACTCATTCAAACATAATAGAATTGGCATGAATCTATGAAATTTATACTAAAATATGCATTCTGTACAATCTGTGATGCAAAGAATTTTTATTATTAAATTACAGGGCCACACAAAAGTATTCCACTACATAATGCTATATGGGGAAACATTGTTTGAGGCGTGTTTTAATTATATTCAACTATTTCACATTTATTATTTTATGAATAAGATATACGTTGTTGAGGTGTAATAAAAATTACTTTCTGCATATTTACAGAAACACAAAGATTTCGACTACAGTAAAACCTCTAAATAACGGACACCTCGGGAACAAAGAAATTGTCCGCTATTCGGAGGTGTCCGCTATTGGGAAAACCTCAGAGATTCAAAAATCTCTAAGAAATGCTTAATGTTTTATTAATCGACTTTTATATTCCTAAAATCTATATGATTAATCAGAGATTAAAATTATCTTTTAAGCAATAAAATTTTGCACATCTTTATCTGAAAAAATCTGCTACAAAAGTTTACTTTTGCTTACAATTATATTAAATTTGTTTTATCAATGTGACGTTATTGGACTCTATAGAATCCCAGGCGGGGAGAAGGGAATGTACTTTTTATCTGTTAAAAGTAGGGATGCACCGAATATTCGGTATCTATTCGGTATTCGGCCATGTTACCGAATATTCGGTTAGGCCGAATATTCGGCTTGGCCGAATATGAAATTATTCGGCCTGCCGAATATTCCGTATGGCCGAATATCAAAGTATTCGGCCATTCAATACTTAATAAAAACTTTTACAAACTTTTATCTATTTCTACTTTTAACTGTCAATTTTTTAATTTATATTTAAAATAATTAGAAACAAAATCATTTTTAAATAAAATAGAATGTTTTTACATTATTTATTTGATGTTTGTAAAGTATAACTTAAGAAAATTAAACATGAGAAGGATCAAAATGGTGATTTATTAGGATTCTCCTTAGGAATAAATTATGTGCAGATACAAGTTTCTAAATTTTGTTTAGTAAATAATCTGCTTCTTGCTTTCCCCCAAATAAAAGTCCTTTAAAAGAAAAAACAACAACTTTTGAGATTAGTAATAGCTATCAAGGCAGACAATTTTTGTTCATGAAACCATAATCATAATAAACTTATTGAATCGTAAGTACATTGTATTTCATCTCACTCTAGGTCAAAACTTATGTGTTCGTTTATTATATTAACAATAAATAAGATAACATATTTTCAACTCACATGCTTTGATTTCTGTAAAATATGATATGATGGGAAGGGTGGAAAATACCACCATTCATAAGAAAGGAACTATGAGCCAAACATGCCTTTATTCAAAATTAAGTTGAAAGTATTTGTACTTTATATTGAAAAAAATTTGCCTTGAGTTATTTAAAAAGGACAATTATCAGACTGTAAAATTTTTCTTCGGCCATTTTTTCATTATTTGATTTTAAAATGTTTGTTTTGATTCATAGAAAATTTTATTAATTAAAGTTCATAATTGTGCTTCTTAAATAAGTCAAGGCAGATTTTTTTTCAATACTAAATGTTCTTATAAAAAGCTCTTGTTTATCAAAATGTAAGTTTCTTTTATTAAATATTATGTAAAACTATTTTAAAAAGTAACATTTTAATACCTGTAAATTTTAAAATATAAAAAGAATTTGGAAAGCCGAATATTTGGTATTCGGCCGAATAGTTAACTATTCGGCTGGCCGAATATTCGGTATTCGGCCCAACAATTACTATTCGGCTAGCCGAATATTCTGTATTCGGTTCACCTGGTGGCCGAATATTCGGTATTCGGCCAAAATCACTATTTGGTGCATCCCTAGTTAAAAGCATAAAATCTTAAAATCTTCCGGGAGGGACTTTGCAATGCTGAAGATGTCTCTCCTGTGCAATCCTGAATTCACACTAAATGTAAGGGGGGTGGGGGGAGATTTTCTCAAGACCACCCTCTACATTTATTTGTGATCACAAAATATGTGACACATTGCATTGATACATTTAGAGGCCTTTTTACTCTTTTTTTTTTTTTTTTTTTCTGGATTAAAAAAAAAAAAAATTTTTTTTCATTCTTTATCACTGAAAATAGTGTCTGCTATTCGGAATGTCCGTTATTCAGAGGTTAAACATACAAAAATGTACGTTTTGGGAGTGGGGATTGGAAAACTGTCCGTTAAATAGAGGTGCCCGTTATGGAGGTTTTACTGTACTATACTGTATCCGAAGTACGCTCTACTTTATCAGCAAGATCTGAATATTTTTAAAACTTGGTTATTGTATGAACACACCTTATTTGCTACGTTCATGAGCAATTTCCAACTTGTTATTTTTGTAATAATTTAATTCAGTTTCTTGAACAATTCTTTGTAATGAATCGTGTTTGAAAGTCAAGGTATCACTGTATAATGAAACTATGAATACATTATGTTTATTTTCATTTTATTTATCTTTTTCAATTTTTTCCTTAGGAGGGGGGGGGGGATAATTTTCTTTATTTACAGATGAAGGAAAAAATACATCTTTCTTCCAAAAAATAATTTGTTATTTCATAATTAAATACAGTCATCATCTTCAAATCCATAACTCTAAAATCCACACATCATTGTAGACCTAAGTAATGAAACTTTTAGTTAAAATAGAGAGAAAAAATTCAAGATTTTCAGTTTTATAACATTTCATACACATTTAATCATGTAATCTTTGTTTATATGACCATATTCATGCTTTCTTGTTGAAGAAGTATAAATTTATTCCCTGAAAAAAATTTAGTAAGATGTTGATATTCAAAACAATCACAATCTTTTTTTTTTTTTTTTTTTTTTCCAAATATATTTATACGTTAATCAAGTTTTTTTATTATTAAATCTTGCTAAGCATGAAATAAACATTCATTATTTTCTGATTTTAATGTAAATTATTTAGTGTAGTACTATAATGAGATGAGTTGCACAGAATAATTCAAGAAAAAAAATATCATCATTATTAATGCATGCACATTATTATTTATTTGACCTTTACTTTTAATGTTTTAATCATTTTTTCAATTTGTTCATCTTTTATTTTAGTTGAACCTTTATTTATTAAATTCGCTAAATGTTCAAAGAAAAGTTTGTTGTATGGAAAATTCATTAAATAGAGAATTATTTTTAAAAATATTTTAACAACATAAGATTATTTGGATAGAATTTAAATTCATAAACACTAAATATTATTAAAAAAAAGTATTTATTTTATTATTATTTTGTATAAGTGATAATCAATTTTTATTTATTTTAACCTATAAGAAAGGAATTTGTAAAGAAAACAACAATAAAACAAAAAATTGTATGAAAATACACACTATTTTCAATTCTAAGGAAGTAGTTTAAAATCATAATTAATGAATCATGATCTTATTTATTATAACAAATAAAAACATCTATTATTTTATTAAATTTCCAACATTTCCTGAAACGAGTTCCCACCGATTACCATATCATCCTGATATGAAAAACAAGATTTCAACACCAGATTGTTGGATAAGAGTATCAATCAGTTCTTGGAACGTCGAAGCAGCTGTCTTTAAATCAAAAACAAGAACTTTAAATGTACAAAGGCCAAGGTCAATTATTCGAGATTCGTTTAGACTAATTGCAGATCTGAAGTTTTAAGTCATAATTAATGATCATAGTTATTGTTTTATTACTAACTAATGATCATAGTTATGTCTAAGGTTATAACAGGTCCTGGGCAATGCCACACCTAGTTTTATACTAATGCACACAGTGCCTCAGCAAAATATATTTTTAAAGATTCATAAGATGATGAAATTTAAAAAAAAAGCACACGAAATTTCATAGAAAATACAGCAATTAATTTGTCATTGCATAAAATAGCATAAAGATCATTTGTACAGAGTTTCCAACATTTCCTCAAAATTCAAATGAGGACAATGTTGGCACTTTAAGTGCAAAATACAAAATGCCTTTGCAAAAGAAATACATTTTTAAGATTCATAAGTTAAATTAAAATTTCATTGGAAGTACAGTATTTAATTTAGCATTGCATAAAATAGCATAACGATCATTTGTACAGAATTTCCACCATCTCTTCAAAATTCAAATATGGAATTTGTTGACACTTTTTATGTGCAAAATACAAGGTTCCAATTTAATTTAACTGTTTCTAGTACAGAAACTTATAAGACTTTCTGTTACATACATCAAAAGGTAAAACATCATGAAAAAAGTATTTTCCTAGTAGTTTTACAATTAACACAAACTCTTTTTTTATAACTTTAAGGACTACCAAATACAAATTACTATAAGGACTTTAGAAATGAAATTAAAAATAAAGACTTTTACAGGAACCCTTTTTGTAAATAATACATAGCATTGCTTAATTCACAATATCAATTTAAGTAATTACCTGGAGAGGCCATCCACTGCCACTTTTGAAAGAGTATTGTTTTAAGACAATCCCTCGGGCTTAAAGCATATGAAGCTTTAAATCATGAATTGACAAAATTGGTCAATGTCATTGCATCGATAAAGAATGTATGAAATTCATTTAAAAAATTAACAGTTTTAGATTTATTTATGATGTTTTATGCAACTATTTAGTTGGAAACAAAATAGATTAAAATTGAAATACAAAATAATTTTTAATTCATAATGAGATTAGTGTTCACTCTAGAAATAAAAAGGGCATGGTGCTATTCACTAAAAAGGACACAATTGTAGCAGAAAAGGGCACTTTTGCAATTCGTTATTGCCTTTAGAAGGGAAAAAAAGGAAGCGGGAAAATACATAATTTTTTAGGAAGGTACATCAAACAATATTAATTTTGAATGCTTTTATGATGTAAAAATTAAAAATACAATTTAATTAAACCATGATTGAATAGTTTGATGTTATATTTCTTAAAGAAATGAAAAAAATCTATCATTTTTGGACACACAAATTTAGAAATACTATGAATAAAATAAATATTTATTAAAAATCTCTGGGTAAAACCAGTGGTGCATTTTGCAACTTTTAAAAAGGGCAGGGTGCATTTTGCAAATTTGAAAAAGGGCAGGGTGCTGCACCCTTCAAAAATGGCCTAGAATGAACACTAATGAGATTATTAAATAATATTTACAAGTATATTTATAAAACAAAAAAGGAGGAAAACAAAGGTAATGAATCCCATTATCAAACCCAGGCCCTCCACACTTCGAGCGAATGTCATACCGAGTGAGCAACTTAATTGTATTATAATAATAGACCTTGCTTGTGTATCAAGAATTAAAGAGCATTATATAAAATCCATTGAACCTGAGGCTAAGGAGTCTGCACTACTACATATATATTAAAATAATCAAAATCTGTGATTAGCAAGGTTGGCTCTATCCTCGACAGTGTCTCCATTGTCTAATTTTCACTGTTATTTTCATCAATATCTTTATTTTCACTATATTTACTTTTGTCACAATACATGTAACTTTGTGTCTCCTCTTAAATTTTTCGAATTTAACAAGGGCAATTTGGCAACACTCCATATTCATACGTTTGTCCAGCGTTTTAATCCATTTTTCATAAATATCTGATAACATCTAAGTCTTTTTTTTTAAGTCATAATCAACTTCCAAAGATTTTGTGTTTTTTAACCTTCTTTCTGTGCATCCTGCAATTTTTCCACTGGCAACGTAAAAGGGCTAAAATTGTTTAAATCCCAATTTCCATGATGTTTTTTTATAATCTAATTCTATATTATAAAAGAAATTTAAAATGTATGTAGATACGTAATAAAATAAATGTGCAATTTTTTACCCCATTTTGATTTTTTTTTTTAATTACTCAGCAATATTGGGTTAAACATCTTGGTTCTTGCTTCTTTAAATAACTAATGGTTGCAATTTCTGATCTTCAGTCATATTTGCATCTAACTTTTACAGTTATTCTTGCTTTACTTTTTTTCCCTCCTAAGTATTTTTCTTTTTTAGATATAAATGTCTTTCGAAACAAACTTTAAAATAGAAAAAAAAAAAGCCTCTTCTGCTTCTGCATTAAAGATGTTTTTTTTTTTAATACTCATCATCCCCATAATCCAATTTTTGTTATCCTCAATTGTTTATTTTCGCCAGATATTACTTTTTCCATGATTCTGTGTCTTCTCTTAAATTTTTCAAGACACTTACTGCTGTTTCGAAATTTATCATATCTCAGTGTCTTCACAAATTTAAAAGCTTTTTCAATTATGAAAGGCTCAGAGATCAGAACATTTTAATTTCATATTGTATGTATCCACTTTAAAATTACCTTATCCACATCTTCATAGGCATATGTTTTTATAGGTTTTCAGCAGGTATTCAATGACATAAATTTGTAACTTACCATGTTATGTTATTATCAGGGGTGGAGAAATACATCATTTTACTCACCAGTGGCGAGTGGATTTTCTGGCAAGGCGAGTGCATTTTAAGTTTTTGAAAACTGTAGGCGATAGAGATGTTACCAGAGACACTTTTTTAATCTAGATATTTTAACTTTCCAAATTATTACAGTGTAGATATGGCACTAAGTTCTATCTTATTAAACTTACCTCTGTTGTATACATTTCTTAATATTTTAGAAAAAAAAGAATTACGAAAATGCATTGTAGTAATATTAATTTCGTCTGTAATAGCATGCGATTTTGTCATAACTATTTTCAACTGCGTGTGTGTTGCATCTTGCAGGCTGGTGAAATAAATCCTTGGCTGGTAAGATTTTTGAAAAATTCCCCACCCCTGGTTATTATGTTTGATAAGTTTGAAAGAATACCAAATTTGAAAGCAATATCTTTTTTCTTTATGCCTTTATCCACATAAGAATTAAAAGATTCAAGAATCAAATTTTTTCTCTTTGATGCACAGACTCTTTCATTTTGACATTTTCAAGTTATAAGAAATAAAATTACTAGCATGACTGATCAAAAATTTAATGACTTTTTAAAAATTAATTAGGAGACTCTAATTCAAAGACATGGAGCAGCTCCATTAAAGGTGAAAAATAGGTATTGAAAGTTTGCACTTCCTAGATAAAATACAAAGAATGACAGCAATTTTACTGCTCTCAGGGAGTTAGGTGCCTGGTAAAACCAATTCAAAGTCTCCAATCATCATAAAATATGGTAAAAGAAAGAATAAGTTTTAAGTGTCTAAAAACATTTTGAGAAACAAGGGAGAAAAAATTAGGTCACATCAAAACATTCATTAAATAGAGAATGCATTTTCGCCATTTGGAGGCTATTTTATAAAGAAATTTGCAAAATATTCTTGGTTCCAAGAAAAAGTTCCCAAAATAGAGGTTTGACTGTACTTTACTTAATTATTTTAACATTTTCTATATTGTAAACCAGGGACAAAACCTTTTTACAGCCATATACCAAATTTTTCAAATAATTTATTTTATGTAATCATGACATGCCCACAATAAAAAAAAATTGGTGGATTTAAAACAGGGCTGGCAAGTTTCTGACGGGGTGGTTTAACCTCTTCAGTCCCTGAGTACCCAAATGGGTACATCAGTTTTATCCCATTTTATTAATGATACTCAAAAATAAATGAAATTTCGATATAAGAATAATATAATCTAATTCTAAGATTCGAGCTAATGAAAATAAAACAAAAATCTCGCTCTGAAGTCAAACGAGAGAAGAAATAATTCAGTAATAATTAAAAATACTGTAATAATCGCCAGTAGCGAAGAGGTTAAACCAGTGGTTATAACCGGTTAAAACTGGCATGGCGGAAACTAGTTTCTGTCAGTAAGTGGCAAAAACTGGCAGAAACTAAGAAATAATACTAATAAGAACTTTAATCTGCAATGATTCATAATTCACATAGGTATTTAATGTATAAATAATTTAGTTAAATTAAAATAAAGATTATGAATTTTTTTTAAAGTAGCAAAAAGTTTAAAAAGGATCATATAAATATACTTTGTTTATATAATAATTTTATGTCACTTGAAAACAGAAATTTTCATAGCTGTAATCTGATGCTGCACAAGTTTGACTATTATTGTTTACGGTTGAATTTCTATTTAAAAGTTATAAAAGAAGAAATGTTAAACAAATTCTATGCTATTTTAACATCACTTTTCAGATTACTTTTAAATAAATAATATGTTGCAATACCTTAAAAATTATCTATTACTATATACAAAGAGATGGTTCTTGTTAAAAATATATAATTAAATAATTGTTGCACAAAAATAACAGAAACTAGTATGTGTCAATCCCAAAACTTTCTTCTATCTCATAAGTACATTTTAATATTTAAAAAAAAAAAACGTGGTGACCCCAAAGTTACCCACTATCGAATTTCCTCAAACATTTGACCTAGCCTAATGAGATTCTGGTATCCGAAAAGCCTAAAACGCAAAATTTAATTAATATTCTGAGAAAATGAGCTTAGTAGTGCCTCATGTTGGGTAATTTATACTAAAACCTAATAAGCATCTATTTATGTCAAGACCTAACAGAATCTGAAATTTGATGGAATTTTGTCCATTAGTTCTTGAGATATAGTTATAACAAAAAATTTGCAAAAAGTAGCACAGCAACACCATATCTTGGACAATTTATGCCAAAACATAAAAAAGCATCTAATTATGTTATGGTGTAAAAGAATATGAAGTTTGATGAAATTCTGTGCGTTAGTTCTTGAGATATAGCTAGATTAAAAAAACCATGTAAAATATAGCACAGCAGTACCATCAGTTGAAGGATTTATAACAAAACGTAATCATCTTGTAATTATGTTATATGTCATTTTGTAACAAAATCTGAAGTTTGATGAAATTCTGTGCGTTGGTTGTTGAGATATAGCTATTGGAAAAATCGTGCAAAATGCAGCATAGCTGCATCACCTGTTGCAAGGTTAATACCAAAATGTTATCAGCATCTAATTATGTTATATATTCTAGTCTAACAGAATCTAAAATTTGATGAAGTTCTCTGCATTAGTTCTTGAGGTATAGCTATCGCAAAAATCATGCAAAATGTAGCATAGCAGCGACACCTATAAGGCAGTTCACACCAAAACCTTATCAGTGGCTATGTATCTCAAGGTATCGCGGAATCTGAAGTTTGGTGAGATTCTGTGCATTAGTTCTTGAGATATAAATATCATGAAAAACGTGGCATAGCAGTGCCACCTGCTGGCCAATTTACACCAAAACTTAATCAGCGTCTATGTATATCAAGGGGTCACAGAATCTGAAGTTTTGTGAAATTCTGTGCATTAGTTCTTGAGATATAGCAATCTTGAAAATCATGAAAAATGTATAGCAGCGCTGCCTGCAGGCCAATTTTCACCAAAAACCAATAGGCACTAAATCATATCAAGGTCTAACTGAATATAAAATTTTGTTAAGTTTCGAGCATTAGTTCTTGAGATAGAGCACCCACAAATTTTTTGTCACATACAGACAGACATTTTTTAAAAATAGTCAAAATGTGTTCAGGACCTTCTAAAACGTATAAATCCGTCGAAACCCGCAAGTAAAAAATTTTCATGAATCCAATACTTTCTTGTAAAGATAAAAGAAAATAAAAAACTTTATGAAATATCTTGTACAATTATTTTACAATATTGAAAGAACTAATTCATTTTTGTGGAAAAAGTAATAATATACTAAGAGCATTCTATAATGTATATTATTAATTTTGCTAATCTTTCTTAACCTAGACTGTTTTTTAATTTGTTCTAAATGAAAGAAAAGTTCAAAAATATTCTTTTGAGACCAGCATTACTTACTGGTAATGTCATTATTGAGGATGTAAAATTTGAAAAATGTTCATTTTCACTGGTATTTCTTTTTAAAAGCAATCGCCCACAAAAGTCATGACATTTTCTTGGACTTCCTTGGGGAAATATGTTTCTGAGAAAGGAGTTTATTTTGCTAACGGGTTATTATATACGGCACAAAATTTAGATAAATATCAAACAGCAATTTTCTTGCCCTTTTTTTATGTTTAAATGTCAATTTTGATCCCATATACTTAAGATGAATTGAATAAGCTAGCACTGCATTAAATGAGATTTGAATCTTGCATTTGCGAGTTTCCATAATATTTCCATCAAGTAAAGTTAAGCAAATTTTATGAACAGCTGCAATAGAAGTCTTTTTTTTTTTTTTTTTTTATCTAAAGCAACAGCAATAGATTTTAACATTTGTAACAAGTAACTCCTTATAAATCATGATATTTATTTACAATTTTAACAACTGCTTTGTCCTTAATATCATTTTCATGATTTTCAATTATCTGCAAATAATATGGATCATTCTTCTTGAAAGATTCCAAACTATCAAATTCTAATACTAATTTATTTATTTTTTAAATTAAAACTAGTCACAATATTTTATTTATTATTTATCCTAAATAAAATATACATAAGTAATTTAATATCACTGAAACAATCTCAGATTATATCATAAAATGAGTTTATGCTGGTTATAACCACTTTTTGCCACTGGCATGGCAAAAATCATTTTCTGCCGGCAAAAACCCAGCTCTGAAATTATACTGCATCAAAATTATGCAAAATTTTGTTTTTAGCATTAAAAAAATATGAATAATATTTGATGTTATCCTTTAGCAATTTATTTTTTAAATATTATTTTTGTTGTCACATCTTAGATGCTAAATAATTTATATTAGGTTCATACTGTGTTATTTTTAAGGGAATGCAAGTTGGACTCATTTTGCAAGATGTTTTTATTAAATTTTTCATATTACAGTAGAGTCTCTCTATAACGAAACTCCATCAAATTTTTCTATATAACGAATTTTTAGTAGGAACGGTTCCCTTTTCACATGATTACATTAAAAACAGTCTCTATATAACAAAATATCGATCTCCGTATAACGAATTTTTTCATATATTGGTCTTAATTTACTCAGTTTTAAAAGGCTTCAAAATCATATGGAATCAATTTTCCATCACTTATTTTTGGTTTATCGTCAGTGTTGAGTTTTTTTTTATATTATTTCTCTCTTTGTTCTTTAAATCCAACGAATTCATCCCATCTCCCACACACTTTTCCACATCCTTCTCAAAACAGAGTCAATTAGATTGATGCACATGTAAGAGAGGAATCAATGAGAGGCACATAAGAGAGGATTTCAAATGGAGGAAAATGTTAACTACAATTTTTCATTCCTTGCTAAAATTTGAGCATTTTTTTTTAGAGCGTAACAATTTTAAAATCAAAACAACAAAAAAATCACAGATTTCTTCGTTTGAAATTAATGTAAGTCTTCCTTATTTGATTTTCATTAAGCTTTCAAATAAATGTGTTCTCTTTTTTGAAACAGCTTAAATAATTAAGAAATAAAATGTTAGGTTAATATTTACTTTTAAACATTTCAAATTATTAATTCAAAAGATCAAAAATAATATTTGTTCAAATTTCACACATTAAATATGATTTTTAACATCCTTCTCTATATAACGAAATTTTTACTGAAACGGTGGATTTCGTTATATAGAGACTCGACTGTATTTATTTTTAAAAAGAATGTTTTGTAAAAAAGATTGCCAAAATCTTCAACTTTAAGTGTCTGAAATTGAATTCTAAGTTGTTATAATTTTACCATTGGCACTTTTGCTTATTTTGCCACTTGCCTTTTATACTTGTTTCTTTTGCGATAGTCTCTTAAAATTTTTGTGTGTCAATACTGAATTAGATTGGGTTACATTAAGTTTCAGTTCATTCCAATCTGTTTAACAGTGACAAATGACTGATTTAATTGAATTTAGATAAAAAGAAATAATATATTTAATAATTAATGTATTCTGTGAAATTCTCCTATCTTTTGATGTAGAATCTGAATTTATGCTGTGGCCACAGGGCTGCCATCCCTGTTGTAAGCATTCATTGTAATGTCAGACACATTAACATATTCAAATTACTGTTTCAAAAAATGTAAACATGGAATTCAAAAACTACTGTGAAAGTAAATCTTGTTACTAATATTATTTTGGATTTTGGAGATGAAACAAATGAAAACTGTTTAAATTGTAACAACCAGAATTTCTTTGAAACAAACAAAGTTGCTTGCTGTGATAAAAATATTTTATGCAAACTTTTATTTAAAATAAATACCTTGGTTAATAGTTTTTATATTATTTAGCTGAAAGTTTTTTTAAGAATTACATGTACAATTTTTATTAATTGTGTTAATAAAAACTTGTCTTGCTTTTATTTAGAATTTATTAATTTCTTTTCAGATTACATTCATTACTATATACACAAGGTGAAACTTTGATAATGTCTCAGAAATATAAGCAATTTTATAGGGGAAGTGTATCAGATTGTAATTCTGTTTTACCACCAGATGTTAAAAGAATTGGTTATCTTCGTAAGCTTAAAGTAAATATCAATACTGTTATATTTATTATAAACTTTGAATGATGTAATTTTATTGATGATTATGTTTTACTGAATTTGATTAATTCTGTGTGCTGGAAATCAGATTTTATACTTGGTCTCTACCTAGTCTGTCTTTTTGAAAATCCTTCTATATACATTAAAAAAACTACTGAGCCAAAAAACTCGAAAATCTCGACTACAATCCAAAAAAATTGCATTTATTTACTGAACTTCGAAATGACTTGGAAATAGAAGTTATAAAAGATAAAACCGTAAAATCAAAATAAACATCAATGCATTCCTTTTTTACTTACCCATCATACGTAGTATAGGGTAAGTCTTGCAATCGTTTTGAAAATCGAAAAAAAAATTTTGACAGATTTACACGTTTTAGATAGTGGAGATTCCGAAAAACATATTTTTAGAAAAAAAATTTGCCGTCTGTCTGTCTGTAAACGCTCTATCTCCCGAACAAATCTAGATAGAGGCCTGAAATTTCGTATGTAGTTAGTATGTAAGAATGGGACGAACCCTATTTAATATCAGCAACCTCGATTATACGGAACTATTTTTTTTGGACCCTCAAAAAATTCGTTCTGATAAAAGGTATATAAAAATTTTCGAATTTTTTTGTTTTAAGAAATGGATGTAAAAGGCAATAAAATAACACACATTTTGAATATAGAACGAAGTCGATCAGATTATTAGTTGCCGAGATATTTGTAATCCTGTTTTCCACATTCTTCGATTTTTCATGACCCTGTATTTCATTCAAATTTCAATTCAGAGGTATATTTTAATTGAAAATGAGACGCTTAATCCGACACAGTTAATTGTTAGTTAATAGAATTATTATTTTTGGAGTTATAAGGATGTTTCTTTTACGCAGTTCGGTACTACTTGAGTAGTTTGGCGTTTTATAAAATTTGTCGAAATTGGTACATCAGCAGTTCTTTAATAGAGCATTACTATGTATATTAACAATATTTAAATTTTGTTAATATACATGCATTGCAATGCATTGTATAAATAGTTTTCACATGTTTTATTTTCATATACATATCCATGATGGGTAAGTATTACGGTGGCCCCCAACGACTAGTTTAAATCTGTAGTAATTAACTTTTGTTTTGATACCTGAATTTTTATACTTTTTTCTAATGTGAAAAATAAATTTTATTAATGTTAATTGTAACCTTTTATCAACAATTAAAATATAGTTTTATACATGACTTTCATTAAGAGACTTCCTCTCCTAGTGACCAATTTTTATTGGAATGTAATATGGTCATTTTAAGGAGGTTTTACTGTATTTAATTATACATTATTAATTATTTACTTGATCTTTACTTTTAATAGTTTAGCCATTTTTTAAATTATCTTTCTTTTTATCATTTTAGTTCATAACTTTACATAATTGTTTTAATATTTTATTATATTGCAATGCAAGTGCAAGCATTCATTATAATTTTGATTGCATTATTACATTCAAATTACTGTTTATAAAATGTAAGCAAAGCAATGATCAAAAATTCTGCAAAATTCTAAATCTGCACAACTTAGCCCCACGCTGTGTCTATTTGAGGAAATCTACTTCATTTGGAATTACAGTGGAGCATCGTTTATACGACGCCGAAGGGACTACAGAAAAACGTCGTATAGACGATAACGACATATAATCGATTTTTGCTTCCAAAACTAGAATTAATTTTGTTTTCACTTAATTTCAATGTTTAACCTGCTGATTTGTATGAGTTTGTAAATTAAACAAACTAAAATAAACCAATAACCAAAAAAAACGGGGGGTGGGGATAGTAAGCAATTTAAATATGCGTATCTTTATTTATGTTTCACTTATGTTTATGTTCCACTGAAAGATTCCTCATTTGCAGTACATCATTTCCTTTCCATTTAAAGTCAAAGATCAAAAACCTTGCGTGGCCAACTAAAAGTCGCCAATACAGATAACAGTTAGCAGGATAGTCTGTTTGCAACTTGAAACAGGTCGGGAAAGCTGACCATCCCCGAAAAAAGAATGACCACTTCCAGTGTAATCTGTTACATGTCAGCTGATTTTTCAGAGTAATCGAACATCAGCCCACATTTTTATAATGTGGAGTACATTTAAACACGCTCTTTGGTGTCATTCATAACTGCCAACTTTCGCTCGTTCCTTAAATACACAAGAAAAATGAAAAAAAAAAAACCCTATACAAAATCAAGAAATCGACGTATAAACAATTTTTGGCGTCGTATAAAAAATATTTTTTTACATTAAAATGAATAGGAAGGAATCGGGACCACATTAAAACGTTGTATAAATGTAAACGTCGTATAAGTGATCGTCGTATAAACGATGCTTTACTGTATTCAAATGCAGTTCAGCTGATTTGTGCAATATTTGATTATTTTATCCAGAGATTGAATTCAGTAACTTTTCTTTTTGGATAAACATTCGAATAAAGAATTCATTGTTTTCGTAATATTCTTGTACTGAAAGAGAAAAGGGAATTTTGAAATCTTATTAAGGGGTTAATGTGTTCATTGGTGCATCTGAAGTAATTTTCCATATCTTAATAGATGATTATAAAGTATATTCTGCAAAATTGTTTCTCTTTATTTGGTTATTTTTATTTGAGTATAAAATAAATGAAACAACTTTTCTGGTATAAAAATATTAAACAAATTGTTTGTATGAAATAATAAATGAATTATGAAAATTTCTTGATTTCTTTCTTATTTTTGTAGATTTTAAAAGTTAAAATTGCAAGTTTATCATTCTTATTGCTTATAACTAATAGCTCGCCTAAAATTCAATATATTTATTTTAATTTTCTTTTTATTTTAGAAAATGAAAAGGCGTTTCTTTGTACTTTATGTGGAATCTGAAGCTACGGAAGCCAGATTAGAGTATTACAGTTCTGAGAAAAAATGGAGATCTGGTGCAGAACCTAGGCGAAGCATTGTATTAAAAAAGTGTTTAAATATTAGCCGTAAACTGCATGCTAAGCAGAAAAATGTCATTGCTTTATACACTCAGAATGACTGTTTCTCTGTTGTTGCTGAAACTCCTGAAGAATTGGAGTTGTGGTTAGAAGATATGTTGGAAATTCAGAAGTCTTATTTATCGTTAAATGAAAACAAGTTTAGATTTATATTTGGTAAGTAACAATTTTTTATTGGGATCACACATTAAAGGTAATGATAACTACTATTACTATTTGTAATGATTGCATAATTATAGTAACTATGATTACAATTAGTAATGATTATATAATTAAATTACAATTATTATTACTAATGATTACATAAAAATTTAATGGAATCATCATAATCAACCATTTTCGATCCACTGCTGGATGTAGGTCTCTCCCAGATTTTTCCAATGTTTCCTGTCTAGTGCTTTTGTCATCCAATTTACACCAGCCACTTTTCTAATTTCGTCACTTCATCTTACCTGTGGTCATCTTTTTGGTCAATTTACATCTCTGGGATACCACTGTAGTATATTTGTGCTCCATCTATTGTCTTGTCTTCTTGCAATGTGCCCAACCCATTTCCATTTTAGCTGTTTGATTCTTTCAAGGATGTCAAAAACTTTTGTCTGATTTCTTATCCAGGTTATCCTTTTTCTGTCTCTTCTAGCTATGCCTAGTATACATCTTTCTATACTTCTCTGTGTTGTTTGTAGTCTTTGTATCATCCATTTTGTTAGTGTCCATGTTTCTGCTCCATAAGTTAGTGCAGGTAAAATACATTGATTAAACACTTTCTTTTCAAACAAAGAGGCAAATTACTCAATAGCAGTCATAGTAGAATCAGTCAAGATTTTAACTTTGGATGATTTTCTTTAAATTTATTTTAAAAAGTGCAAGTTTAAACCTAGGGTCTAACAAAGTTGAAATGCAAAAATGTTTATTATCATGAATATGTTTAAAGGTTTCATGTTTTGCATTCATGTTTTGAGTCAAGCACTCTTTAAATGTTCCAACACCAAAAAATTAATTTCCTTCTCCAGGAATAAATGGGATAATTAAAGTTTCTATCATTTGGAATAACTTCTGAAATTAGTGATGTTGTTGAACTAATTTTTATTGAAAGTTGTTCAAAAGATTTCAATAAACTTAAACCATTCTCTAAGAACAACCGTTGACTTGAATTAAAACTAATTTAAATTTTGTTTCTAATTATTTTTAAGGTTGAATTTGTTTAATAAAACTTGTATGAAGATATCAGTATGGATTATTTTGGTTTAAATCAGAATTTATGAATTAATATTCAATTATAACTTTGCCTAATATTCGGTATTCAACCAAACCACTATTTGTTGCATCACTATTTCTAACTGAGCATCTTTTTTTTTTTTAAATTTCTTTCAGCAATGGCAATTGTTCAAAATCAGGATCTTGCTTATATTCTTTACTATTCAAGATGATTCTCTTTAGTGTTCCAATTGTATAATCTTGCAGAATTGTTTCTCCAAGCTCTTATACTACAAACTTTTTAACTTAGTTTTTAATAATTTTTTATAAACATTTTGCTTCAATAAATCTTGTAAAATATCCTATTATAGATGCCACAAATGTTACTCAAAGCCTACAAAAAAAGTTATTTTAACAGTTTTCAAAAAGTGATTATTAAAGAATACATAAAGTCGATAAACTTCTTAAGTTTCCAAAATACCAATAATTAATTCAATGATAAAAAAGTCTACCTTTTTTTCTATAAAAAATATTCAAACAGTGAAGTAATTTTTTATTCGTGTTACATCTTACACAAAGAAGCTTCACAAGGATTAAAGATGAGAGGATAATAATAAAATAAACAAAACATGGACAATAGCTTTAAATAGTGAAAAATTTCATTTTCACTGGTTTTACTGCATTAATGCAAATTTAATTCATAGGCCTTTTCTGTATTTTGTATTTGACATTAATTTCAAAAAGCAATTTGTTTCAAAATCTTTAGAAATCAGAGTTGGTAAAAAACTGGGTTTAAAAAAAAACAACAACTCAAAAACCATGTTTTTTTTTTTTTTTTTTTTTTTGTTTAAACCGGGTTTTTTTTAAATATGTTTTCCTGTTACATATACATGCATATTTATCAACAAAAATAAATATTTTTGAATATATAAGTAACAATTTGATTTAAAAGTAATTCTAATCAATATAATTATTTAATATACATTCAATTATGCAGAAAATTGAAGTCATTTAAAATATAAACATTTTTAGAAAAAGGCCATGTCTTACATTTCATAAATAAAATGTTCTACATAATGAAACATTGATACCTTGGAAATCTTAATAAACAATCTTTTGATTACTAGCACTATAAATAAATATATGATATAGATTCATATATAAAACTTCACATATATTATTTATTTTCAAATGGTTATTCAAAATAATTACTTTGAAATACCTGTTGTATGCGATGTCTAATTTTTTTTGTTGGAAGACTACATGAATTATCTTTTATTGAAAAATAAAGCTTTTTTAAAAGAATTTTTGGAATGATTTGAATTTAGCAGTAGAGTCTTCTTTACGCATTTCAAGTATTGTGTATATTGCTATTTGGCACTTCTTTGAAATTACCTGGTTAAAAGGGAAAAAAAAAAGGTGGCAGTAAAATAAACAAAAATACCTATTTAACAGCTCTTTAGACAATTGAAAAACATTGATTTTAAAATATAAAGTAGTTTTATAAATACTGTCATCCACTAAAGCATTTAAACAGCCATCGGACTACATGCTTTATTATAACACTTAGTATTTTTAAATGTCTAAACTAAAAATTACATCTTTTTAGGCATTTTTAAGACTTTTTTTCTATATGTCTCAAGCAAACTTTGTTTTGCCCCCCCCCCCCTTTCTGCCAATTTTCTTGGCTGATCTAAGTAATGGGTTTGATTATGCCATAGAAGATTTAAATCTATATTTTGCATATTTTAATTAAATGTAAACAGGTGCTTTCATTAGCGCCTAATTTTTCAATGTCTTCTTATTTGACTTCATATCTTGAGTTTCTTTTTTATTCTTAAAAGATCAATTCCCCCAATCAAGAAAATTCTCTTTTAGAGCTTGACTGAAATTTTAAAGATCATTTTATGTCATTATCTGTACATCTGCATTTCTCAAAGGAAAATATTTTTAAAATCTAAATATTGTATATTTTTCATCTATTTTATCTTTGCTAAATTTACTTAATTTAAGTGTTTTCTTTAGAGCTTCAGATATGTTCATCAATGCATGAAATTTACATTCTACATGCATACTAACATGACCATGACTAGACTGATTATGTCTTATGGTGACTACTGAGATGAGACTTAAAATAGAAATTACTTTCATCCAATAATTTGAAACACTTAAATTTCAAAAATGAGAAAATATTACATTAGATTTGTTCTAAAAAAACAATTGGTTTGAACTCTGCCAACCTAGCTGGTAACAGAATAAAATCATAATGCAAAAAACCCAATCCCAATGAAGGAATGCAAGAAAAACAAAGGCCTATTAAAATCAATAACCACACAGCAGAAAAAAAAAAAAAAAAAAAGCTCATTGCCAATTATTCAATAGCATACATAGCAAAAAGAAATCAATGGGGCAAATCACTTAAGAATGTAATATTTGAGACTTTCTGGAATGATGAAATCAGGGTTGCCAACTACTACGCCTATGGCGTAGTTACTCCGCTTTAGCTTCTAAGTTACGCATTACGCTACGCGAACTTCAAATTACGCTTTTTCGCTTTTGTTTACTATCAGCGCGCTGCAGTTGCACAATCCTTAAACGGCGCTGCCGGTTAAGGAGGAAGCAGGTTTGAAATTCCCTTTTCCTCCTCGATAACGAAACGCGGTCATATCCCCCTGAATCGTAACATCTGACGCAAAGTGCATGCGCATATTAATACGGTGCTGTGATTGGGTTACGTGTGTTAAGATCTTTCCTGTTTCTAGCGGTAGCCGTACTTTTCTTGTGTTTTGATTTTGTATGTGATCATTCCGGCTAAAGTCAAGCTACGTTTTCAGAAGTTATATTATATGGCATCATTTTGAATAATTAATCCTGTTCACTTCTTTTATTTCTCTGTCAAAATGAGTGATTGAGATATCGAAAAAAGAAAAGTACTTCTGATCAAAAGTTCCGATCCGAGTTGGCTAAAGTCCGATTCGGTGAAGTAGCTTTTTTTTTGCGTGCTTCAGATAAATCTTGATATGAAGCATTCTGCATTACTTGCGAAAGTGCTTTTCACTTTAATCACAGGGAAAATTTTATTGCTTGCGTCATATAAAGTCAAATACATATCAAGAACAAAGAACAAAAACGAAAGTTGAAAAAATGCCGGACACTTTCTTTGTCAAAAGCGACGTGTCGATAAGTATTACCACAGCAGAGATGCTTTTTTCGTTATTTCTCATTGAACATAACGTGCTATTAAGTGCAACTGACCATGCAGGTTATCTCTTTAAAGCGATGTTCCCAGATTCCAAAATTGCCAAGCACAATGCTAGCGCGCGAACCAAAACGACAGCCATTTTAAAACGTATGGCAAATAAAATCTGCTCTGATATAATTACTATTTTAAAAAGTATGCCATTTTCACTTTTAACTGGCGGTAGCACTGACCAAAATGCTGTTAAACTAATTTTCATGATGAATACCCATGAAATAAAAGGTAAGTTTTATATTTTGATTTGTAAAATTTCTTCTATTTTAATATGTATGATAGTTAAATCAATGTATTTTAAAAAAAGTGTTTTTTATAATATATTTCAAACTTTTTTTTAACCTTTCGGGGTCGAATGTGGTAACACAACTTGACTACACTTGATATCTCAAAACTACACATTTTCGATGTTCAAACTACACATTTTTACTCGCAGAGGTTGGCAGCCCTGTGAAATCCTTAGTAAATCTTAACTAATCAAGCAATTTAAATAGTAAAAGTGCATTTTTAAATTTTACAATTTTAAAAAAAAGAAAGAAAAAAAGAAAACTGATTAGTTTTTTCAAACCAGCTAATTTTAGAAAATTTAGTTATTCTCCCATGTAGATTTATAGCTTACATAAAAAGTTGAGTTGATTAAAAATGTTTGTCATTTTAGAAATTTATTAATTCATCATTTTTCTACAACTTTTCTTGAAACTTCTTCATAACTTGGATTTTGCATTTTTCAATAATGTGTAAAATAAAACATTTAGGTAAAATAATAAAAAAACCAGGTGAAAAAAAACCAGCATTTTTTTTTTTTTTTTTTTTTTTTAAACCACTTGGTTTAAACTAGGGATGCACCGAATATTCGGTATCTATTCGGTATTCGGCCTATTCGGCCATGTTACCGAATATTCGGTTAGGCCGAATATTAAACTATTTGGTTGAGCCGAATATTCGGCTTGGCCGAATATGAAATTATTCGGCCTGCCGAATATTCGGTATGGCCGAATATCAAAGTATTCGGCCATAGTATTCGGCCATTCAATGCTTAATAAAAACTTTTCACTATTTCTACTTTTAACTGTCAATTTTTTAATTTATATTTAAAACAATTAGAAACAAAATCATTTTTAAATAAAATAGAATGTTTTTACATTATTTATTTGCTGTTTGTAAAGTATAACTTAAGAAAATTAAACATGAGAAGGATTAAAATGGTAATTTATTAGGATTCTCCTTAGGAATAAATTATGTGCAGATACAAGTTTCTAAATTTTGTTTAGTAAATAATCTGTTTCTTGCTTTCCCCCGAATAAAAGTCCTTTAAAAGAAAAAAAAACAACTTTTGAAATTAGTAATAGCTATCAAGGCAGACAATTTTTGTTCATGAAACCATAATCATAATCAACTTATTGAGTCATAAGTACATTGTATTTCATCTCACTCTAGGTCAAAACTTGTGTGTTCGTTTATTATATTAACAATAAATAAGATAACATATTTTCAACTCACATGCTTTGATTTCTGTAAAATATGATATGATGGGAAGGGTGGAAAATACCACCATTCATAAGAAAAGAACTATGAGCTAAACATGCCTTTATTCAAAATTAAGTTGAAAGTATTTGTACTTTATATTGAAAAAAATTTGCCTTGAGTTATTTAAAAAGGACAATTATCAGACTGTAAAATTTTTCTTCGACCATTTTTTCATTATTTGATTTTAAAGTGTTTGTTTTGATTGGTAGAAAATTTTATTAATTAAAGTTTCATAATTGTGCTTCTAACTCAAGGCAGATTTTTTTTTCAATACTAAATGTTCTTATAAAAAGCTCTTGTTTATCAAAATGTAAGTTTCTTTTATTAAATATCATGTAAAACTGTTTTAAAAAGTAACATTTTAATACCTTTAAATTTTAAAATATAAAAAGAATTTGGAAAGCCGAATATTTGGTATTCGGCCCAACAATTACTATTCGGCTAGCCGAATATTCGGTATTCGTTCAAAATCACTATTCGGTGCATCCCTAGTTTAAACCAAACAACCCTGTCAGAAACCTATGCTGTTTTTAGTATTACTATATTTGCATAATTTTTTTATTTAATATATTTCCTTTTCATTTTAAATTATTGTTTTTTCTTCCTCCTTTACTTTTAGATCACTTATGGCAAGTTGAAATTGATAAGCATGATTTAGATTGCAGCCAAAATTTAATGGGCCCATTTCGAGTGGCTTTATCTTCAAAAGCATTAACCTTGATTAAAATGAGTCCACAAATGAGTCCTAGTGATTTTGTTTATCTTGAATTCCCTGTGAGTAAATTATTAAACTATTCTTTATATATTTATTGTTATTTTTTTTTCAATTTTATTATGAATTTATTTAATAAAGTGTGATTTTAATTATTATGATTAGGTGTAAATTCTAATAATTTAATTAGTAGTAATTTTGTAATCAAGTTTATGAATGTAAATGTGCATGACTTTTTTAAATCATTCATTGTTGTTCTAACTATTTAATATTTAAATTGATGTAATCCTCAGAGACACTAATTAGTTAAAAGCATTTTATAAAGCAAAAAATTAACACTATTAAATATTAAGAGATGGATAAGTCCTTTTGAAATAACTTTTTTTCTTCATCAGGACAAAAAAAAAAAAAAAAAAAATGTGTTAACACTTGGAAAACGGAAGCAAGACAGATAGAATGGAGGGGGGGGGGGGAATAAAAGGACAGGAAGAATAAAACAACCACTATAAAAAGGGGGGTATTTTGAAATAGCAAAGACACCATTAGCTAATCAGAAGAAGACTGAACAGTACAATAAATATGAAGCAAATTGAATAAACTATCAGTCAGAAAGGGAAAGGATATTATATGAAAAATATGTAGGTACAATATCCCCCGTTATGCTTCTGTTTTCCAAGTCGTAGAACATTCTTTACACCTGATGAAGAGAGACAATTTTGAAGGACCTTGCACATATCTTAATTTTATTATATTAAGATGTATTGCCAAAAAAAGCCATGTTAATTTTTTTTTTTTTTTTTTTTTTTTTTTTGCATTATTTGTGTTTTACACCACTTTGTTCAACTTTTTACTTTCTTCTATCTTTACAAGAAGAAAGTATTGGATTCATGAAAATTTTTGACTTCCAGTTTTCGACGGATTTATACGTTTTAGAAGGTCCTGAACAAGTTTTGACTATTTTTAGAAAATGTCTGTCTGTATGTGACAAAAAATTTGTGGGCGCTCTATCTCAAGAACTAATGCTCGAAATTTAATAAAATTATATATTCATTTAGACCTTGATATGAATTAGTGCCTATTGGTTTTTGATGAAAATTGGCCTGCAGGTGGCGCTGCTATACTATGTTTTTCATGATTTTCAAGATTGCTATATCTCAAGAACTAATGCACAGAATTTCACCAAACTTCAGATTCTGTGACCCCTTGATATACATAGACGCTGATTAAGTTTTGGTGTAAATTGGCCAGCAGGTGGCGCTGCTATGCCACGTTTTTCATGATTTTCATGATAGCTATATCTCAAGAATTAATGCACAGAATTTCACCAAACTTCAGATTCCGCGATACCTTGAGATACATAGCCGCTGATAAGGTTTTGGTGTGAACTGCCTTATAGGTGGCGCTGCTATGCTACATTTTGCATGATTTTTACGATAGCTATACCTCAAGAACTAATGCAGAGAACTTCATCAAATTTTAGTTTCTTTTACACTAGAATTTATAACATAATTAGACGCTGATCTTTCATTATAAATCCTTCAACTGATGGTGCTGCTGTGCTACATTTTACACGTTTTTTTTTTTTAACTAGTTATATCTCAAGAACTAATGCACAGAATTTCATCAAACTTCATATTCTTTTACACCATAACATAATTAGACGCTTTTTTACGTTTTGGCACAAATTGTCCATGATATGGTGTTGCTGTGCTACGTTTTGCAATTTTTTTGTTATAACTATATCTCAAGAACTAATGGACGAAATTCCATCAAATTTCAGATTCTGTTAGGTCTTGACATAAATAGATGCTTATTAGGTTTTAGTACAAATTACCCAACATGAGGCACTACTAAGCTCTTTTTCTCAGAATATTAATTAAAGTTTGTGTTTTAGGCTTTTCGGATACCAGAATCTCATTAGGCTAGGTCAAATGTTCGAGGAAATTCGATAGTGGGTTACTTTGGGGTCACCATATATATATATATATATATATATATATATATATATATATATACATGTATATATATATATATTTTTTTAAATATTAAAATGTACTTATGAGATAGAAGAAAGTTTCGGGATTGACACATCCAACTTTTTTTTTATAAAAACATTTTATTTATGCAATTTAATTAAATGTATTATTTTACAAAAATTCATTTATGCCATGGTTCGTACGCTCTGGAAAAAATAGAAAAAGTGCTGGAAAAAAAAGTATTCATTTTCAAGGAATGAAAAGTGCTGGAAAGAAAAAGATTCATTTTCAAGGAAGGAAAAGTGCTGGAAAAATTTAAAAAAAAAAAAAAAAAAAAAACATTATTAGTGCTTAAATTTTAAAAGTTCTAAAAAAAAAACCTTCATACATTTTATTTTTAAAAAATTTAGTACAATCGTATATTTTCTTTCCCAATGAAACTTTGACTTTGAATCACCTGCTGCCAAAGACTTCCTTCTCTCCTCTTAACAACCCTTTTGGCATCTTTTTTTGGCTGTAAAAATCGGATGCATGCAAAAACCGGCAGGGAAAAAAATAGAACGCAGATTGCGGCATAATAGCCAGAAGTGTGATTTTTCGCCAATGTGCTCCTCCTACCTGAGAGGAGAGAGCAGATGCTTATGTCAATTTTTACTACACATTAGCAGCTGGGAAGTGCGACTCAGGGCAACAAATCAGAATGCACTAGCTTTGGAATAACTTCGCTTTTTCAACAGGAAGATATGTATGTTTTTCCGTGAGGCATTGGGGTCTTTTTGCTGAGTCGATGTAATTGGTTGCTCGTTAGTCGTGCTTTCCATATATTTGACGTCAACAATTTTGTACTTTTTACAAGTCTCTTTTAGTTTTTGTTTCGAACGTGCCTTTGTTTTAATGTGATCTATTCCGGATTTAACAATATGATTTTTACGATCGATTTTATTTTTTCATTTCTTTCATTAGTCATGTAAAGAAATATGGTAGGAAAGTGCGTTTTCAATGATTTATGGATTGAAAAACCGGAATATAAACTGTGGCAAACGATACTGGAAGTTATTAATACATTAAAAGATTTGCAAAGAAGTTAACTCAATTTGACTTTGGACTTACATTTTACTAAGTTTTATTAGCTAAGAACAATTTTTTTCCTTTTGATCAGGGGTGATTCTCGTCCAAAAATTTAAGGCATCCTCTTCCGAAAATTTGAAATTGGGTTATCAGTTGCGCATTGTTGCCAACTTGTACGATTTTGCGCACGGAAAAAACAACCGCTGAGAAATGCAAATTTCATGAAAAGATCGCCGAAAAGCACACATTTCTTCAATGTTTCATGGGAAAACGAGATTTCGTCAGTGTTTTTGTCAACGAACTTTATCAAAAGATAGCTGAAAAACCCGAATTTCCTGTGTAGATCGCAGAAAAAATGGCAATTTCACCCAAATAACGCAAATAAAATGCTGATTTCGTTAAAAGATCGCTTACAAATATTTTGTCAAAAGATCATTGAAAAAAAAAAATGCCGATTTCATCAAAAGATCACGGAAAAAATGCCAATTTTGTCAAAACATTGCGGGGATAAAATGCCGTTTTTGAGAAAAGATCGCGTAAAAATACAAATTTTGTCTAAAGATCGTCAAAAAAACGCCGATTTCATAAAAATATAAAAAACCACGGGAAAATGCCGATTTCCTCTGAAGATCGTGGATACCCCTCCCCGCCGCTGATTTCCGAAAATGGAATGTGAATATCCGAAAAAAAAATTTCACCGAGAATCACCCCTGCTTTTGATTTTACATTTTAATCAAATTTTACATTTAATCTTCATTTACTTTTTAATTAATATTTTAATCCTTTTTCTCTTTTTATATTATATATAAAACTTCATTAGATGAAAATTTAGAAAGTATCTTTACTAACGAATAATTAAACACACAGGTAACATGATGACTATTTTCTTTATGATGTATTATTCTAGAGCCATTTTTATGCATGTATTAAAATAGCAATTGAAAAGTGCTTGAAAAGTCCTTGAAAAGTGCTTGAATTTTATTTGGTCTGAAGTGTATGAACCATGTATGCTCTAATTTTGTTTTTCTGCTTCCAGTTAATGAGCATAAGAAGGTGTGGTCATTCTAAAGACCACTTCTTTATTGAACTTGGCCGTTCAGCAATTACTGGAGCTGGTGAAATTTACATGGCTACTGAAGGAACTATAGTTGCCCAAAATATGCATGAAACTGTTTTAAGGTATTGTATTATGTTATATTTATTTAATAGTTATATACTGTACTTAATAATATTATATTTTGCATAACAATTTTATAATTTTTGTATTGATACAAAAATTTTAGCTTTACCTGCTTATAAGTATTTCTTTATTCTGGGTGTTTTTTGGAGGAAGAGAGGGGTGAGGAATAGTGTGCTGTAATCAGTTTGGCAGAATTGAGTTCTAGTTAATTGTGAAAATCAGATTAAATTTTAACCCCAAACCCAATCAACAGATTTTTTAAGTCAGCACTAATTTTTGTTCTTTGCAAACCATGTTTGTCAGGTTCTGAGAAACATCTGCCACAGGATTGGAATTTATGTTATTTCTTTATCTTAATATTTTATGTATTGTATGGGCTGTGTACTGAATTTTCAAGGTGACATCCTTTCTTTGTTAAAGCAGGATTTGACAGGTGATCATGTGCAGGTGGTGAGGTGAGAAAAAGAAGATTGCTGAGAGGCGTGTCATCTTTCAGTGATGTATGTGAATGATGAGCAAATAAGGAACATTCCACGAATCAAGAAAACACCGTGGAATGCGTGCAATGGAGGAACTCTGCAGGGGGGGGGGGTTTACCTTGGGGAAAAGCAGTGATTTGAAAAAGGCAGGTTTTGTCTGAGATTTTGTCAGTTCGTATCTGGAGTTCGGACTTTGAGTGCCGGGGTATACGGATGTCCCTGTGTGTAGTGCTCTTGGCCGAATAGAGTAGGCTGAGAACCCATATGTCAGGAGATTCGGAATTGATCTCCGGTAAAGTGAATCTAACGAGTGTAGAGTGAGGGAGAGAAGGTGTAATTTGAACAGTACACAGCCAACCTTTTACTGTATTTAATTTAATGTTGAACCGGATCACCTATGTCAGAGTTGTAACTGTATATAGTGTATTATATTGTGTATATAGAGTATAAATAAATGGTTAATTTAGTTAATTGACAGCGTTGGTGTTCATTTACTCAATCCTCACAGTGGGTGACCGATACACCTAATAATATCGGTGGTGGCAGCTATAAGTACTACGAACTTTCTTTTAAGATGTGCGGGCTAAGAGGAACGTCCGACAATGTTGATTAAATTAATAATTTTGAGTTGAGTTTTGATTTGTGTAGGTTGGCTTGATATTTAAAAATTGTATCCAGAATATTGTTCATCTCGTTTTGAAAAGTATGAATTTTAACCCTTTCTAAAATATTTGAAATGTTGATTATTTTGCACCTCCTGAAGACAATCTTTTTTTATATGCTAAAAGCGACTAAACATCAGTGTTTTGACCCTATTTTTTAAGGCATCTTAGCAGATTATATTTGCATCACCTGCAAAAGTTTCATAATGTATGAGCTAGTAAAAGTAATTTTTAAAAAATAATAAAATATGAGAAATGTGTATTAAAATCTAAAATTCAGATTGCTTTAACAGTTTCTTTAAGATGTAACTCGTGCCTTTCAGACTAACTACACATATTTTTTCACAAAGTTTTAAATAAGGCTTTGATACAGTTATTTCAAATTAAAATATCAGTGAGTTTTGAGGGCAAGAACTAATTTTTTTATGTTAAAAGACCCAATGAAAATTTAAAAAAAGGTAAAATAACTGGTAAAAATTTCTAAAAATTTATAAATTCAAAAATACTTTTTTTTTTTTTTGCAAATTTTTCACAGAAAAATATAAATTTATACAAAATTAGGTTAAAAATAAAAAGACATGTAAATTTGAAAGCTATTATAGATCCTGAGCAATGGGTGGTATCTATTTATGAATTTTTACCAGATTAACCAAAAGAAATTCAGATGATTATTCATCCTGTTAATGTTCTCCACCTAAACAGTCACCAAAAACAATGGTATGACGTCAATCATAAGTTTTTTGTGAATCTGCAAGCAACAAACTATTTTCCATTTGATTTGAGAGCTACTGCCTTTCAAGAAAATTGCTTACTCTTGCTTACTACTAATTGCTTGTGTTCTAAATTTATACCTCATAGTGTGGTATTTAAAATATATTTATATTATATTTTAAATATATTTAAAATACAGTGAAATTTCTGTTTAAGGAAGTCGCAATGCTACACTTAAACATTTCTTTATCAAGAAAATCTGTTAATTAGAAATCAACCCCAATTCATGAAATTTGTTTAATAAAATGTGCATGCATAAAATGAAAAAACGCAAAAATAGAAACATACTAGACTCCCATCATGGCAGATATATAGAGGAATACTTACTAAATACTTTCAATTTAGGATAGGGACAAATTTTAATTTTTTTTTTAGTTTTATATCATTCCATATGTGTTTTAATGTATCATCTTCGGTAATATGACTGATCATGTGGTTTTTCAAGGAAGAAGTATAAATTTATTTCTGGAAAATATTGTGTTATTGCTGATATCACTGCTAATCACAATCTTTTTACCCATCTTATTTATGTATTAATCATGCTTTTTTGGGTTATTAAAACTAGCTAAATGTAATTTTTTTTTAAACTTTATGATTTTGACATGATTTAATAAGAAAACCTTTTTTGAGGAAAAGTTCACTGAATAATTCAAGGAAAATGCATATCATCTTTATTAAACATATTTAACTGTACATTATTAATTATTTACGTGGTCTTTTTTACTTTAAAAAATGTAATCATTTTTTAAATTATCTTAATTTTTATTATTTTAGTTTATTACTTTACTTAATTATTGTCTGAGCGTAGCGAAGTCTTATACTCAGAGTACGTAATGATATTAAAAGTAAAAAAAATTCTTTCGTCAAGCAAATCTCCAAAAGTACTTGTCGGATTTCGATTCTATTTGTACCAGAAGGTACCTATGAAGATAATCTGGTGAATGCACCTACTTTTAAAAATTAATTCCAAATAGTTTAAAAGTTATATTAAAAAACACAATTTATTTGCATACGTCACAGAAATTTGGTGCGCATGATTTTCACCGACTGGATATTTTCATAGATAACCGAATCAGTACATGGAGTAAATAGTAATCATTTACGCACTCAGAAATATTGAATGCAATAAAACATTTTAAAATTTAATCATGCAAGAAAATAAAACTGTTATTTTTTTATATTAAAAAAAAGTCATAAAAACTTTGATTTTGAGATCTTGTGATAATCTCTTAATAGCATTTTTTGATCACTAAAAGAATGTTTTATATATTTCGCGTGTGAAAATTAGAAACAATTATGTTTTAAAATAAAAAGTTTCTTTTATGACATCATTTTCCCTTTATATTTATTTTTATTGCATGTTTTCTTTTAACTTATATTTTGTTTGTGTGTAGAAGTCAATTCTGGTCACTAATTTTTCGGCACGGATACCACAAGCGCATCAGGTTTGGTGCAATTTTTTTCAAAGCCCATTTGACGTAAACTCCGTTTTCAAATAACGCTTACATACACATTTTTAAATTATTTTTTATTTTCAAAAAGAACTTACAGTAAATAAAATAATAATAATAATTAATAACTATAAAAAGAAATATTTTATATAATTAAAAAAAGGAAATGAAAGTAAATAATCATTTTATGAGTAAATAAACAAATAATAAATAAATAAAGCCGGGTTACCATCTCAGGTAAAATAATGCCATTTTGACACCAATTATGTACTCTGGTGCATATGTGACATCTTTTCCCATTTTTCATCCATTTCCTGTTGGCATACAACTTTGAAATTTGGAATATGTATGCATACCTGGGAGCAATACTGGAATTAGATATTGATTTTTTTTTTTTTTAATTCGATCCAAAAAGGAGCAACGGAGGCTATTTTTTAAAGATTTATACAATTTATACTGCATAAAGGAGCCACTTACCTATTTTTATATACAAGAAGAAGTAAGTGGTATGTAAAAACAATGATAGTATACATAAATAAAATACTTGAGATAATATACTAGAGGTATAAGCACCGGGTTTGGCGAGATTTTTTATGCCAATTAGGCAAAAACTTAGTTTTGATTACCAGATACATATAGCATGCTATATAACACGTTATTTATTTATTTCAAAATGAAAAAAAAAAGGAATAAAAGAAACATTTTCTGTTATTAAAAAAAAGAAATAACAATCAATAAATGATAATATTTTTAGAAAAAACAATTTATTATAACATTTATATGATAACCGGCATGTTAGGCAACTGAACGCCATTTTGGCACCAATTAGGTACCTCGGTGTGTATAGGGCATATATGTGCCATATTTATTAGTAAAACTGAGCATGAACGTTTAACAAGTGTGTTTTCATAGTTGCTTATATCCTCTTGCAACATAGCGCACCTTTAGAAGCCAAAACTGCACAAACGAAAAAAAAAAATCAATATTTGCAGTTTTTTAATGTAATGCACATTTTGTAATCAGTAGGCTCGATAATCAGACCTCGTTTTTTTGCTTTAAAAGATGATATTTCATAAGACGTCTTTTTTGGATTTGTCGTTTTTCCATATTTGGTAGTATGGGTCTACTCGTTTTGTAACTTTTTTTGTAACTTTCTTCTTTATTAACAGCGACATTTGGATTTCCTATTTAAAAAAAAATTCTTCTAAATACAAAGAGTTTTGTTAAAATAAATACTAAATAAATGAAATGTGAGCATTTGTTTTTCAAAGCACAAAATTTTTCCTATTGAGTTAATAAAAATCAGTAAAAACATAATTTTTATGATAATAAAAAGAATCAATGTATAAAAATGAAGCTGGTGTTATACACAATTGAAGTGAAAAAACTTCTTTAAACACCATAAAATAAGTTAACTGCGCAAGGCCTTTCGAAAGAACTTAGTCTTTCTTCATCAGGCGCAAAAAAAGACGTAAGTCTACAAGGAATGTAGTGGCACGACCAAAGAGGAATGCGGGAGGGAGAGGGAGCAAGCAGAAGGAACAGCCAATAGGAAAGTAGAAGGCAACAGTCAATCACGGAAGAGCATAAACAAAACTAGATAAACAATGAAGGAGAGGAAAGGAAGAAGGGGGGAAGGGAAATGGGAAAATAGCGGGGTAAATTTTAAAAAAAATTAACTAAAAGGAGAGATTAAAATGAAATAAAATGTACGTAAAAAATATATAAATTAGTAATAATAATAAATAAGGAAAAAAAAATTAAAAAAATAAAAAATAAATAAAAATAAAAATAAAAAATAAAAATAAAAAATTGTTTACAATTTTAAACACACATATATAAACCTGTTAATTGTATACATAATATATATTAAAAAAAAATAATAAAAATTAAATGATAAACTTATTTATGAAGCAGTGCTGAAAAGATTCTTCAAGGCAACGGAGAGCGTTTTAGAATCAGATTTATCATTAACAATAATATCACGATTAATGTAAATAGCTAAATTTTCAAGAAAATCTAACTCTGAGTTAGATTTTCTTGAAAATTTAGCTATTTACATTAATCGTGATATTATTGTTGATAAATCTGATTCTAAAACGCTCTCCGTTGCCTGGAAAAGTCTTTTCAGCACTGCTTCATAAATAAGTTTATCATTTAATTTTTATTATTTTTTTTTTATATATATTATGTATACAATTTTCAGGTTTATATATGTGTTTATAATTGTAAACAATTTTTTATTTTTGTTTATTTTTATTTTTATTTATTTATTTTTTATTTTTTAAATTTTTTTTCCTTATTTATTATTATTACTAATTTATATATTTTTTACGTACATTTTATTTCATTTTAATCTCTCCTTTTAGTTAATTTTTTTTTTTTTTTTAATTTACCCCGCTATTTTCCCATTTCCCTTCATCCTTTCCTCTCCTTCATTGTTTATCTAGTTTTGTTTATGCTCTTCCGTGATTGGCTGTTGCCTTCTACTTTCCTATTGGCTGTTCCTTCTGCTTGCTCCCTCTTCCTCCCGCATTCCCCTTCAGTCGTGCCACTACCTTCATTGTAGGCGCTTGTCTTTTTTTGCACCTGACGAAGAAAGACTAAGTTCTTTCGAAAGGCCTTGCGCAGTTAACTTATTTTATGGTGTTTAAAGAAGTTTTTTCACTTCAATCGATAATAAAGAGGTGACATATGTAATAACAGAGTCATATATACTGTACGTTATGGATTAAGTATGAATATTTTTCCTCCATTTATAAATAATAATAATAATAAAATAAAATGCGGACAGACCAAAGTCTATATTTGACTGTAAACAACAACCGTTTTCTAAATGCTTTAAAAAAATGGCCAATGAAAAGTGATATTTCAAAAGTATTATGAAATTAGTTAAAAGCCATTTATTTTAAGCTAAATGAATAAAAGATTTATATTTTTAACGAAATAAATGAGATTTGAAAAATTATTGGAAATTTATCTTCATAGATGTATCAATATTACAATCAGTACTTTATATGCAAGATGGAACAATTAGCAATACTTTTTGTACCCGAAAAATGGTCGTTGCTTTTTCTAAGGTTAAAAAGTAGATTACGAAATATTCCTATATAGAGATGCCAAGCCCCCGCTTATTGCACAGCAGAATTTTCTTATAGGAAAAGTTATTTTTTAAATCCGCAGAATGTTCCAATTTAATAAAACATTTTCTGTATTAAAATACCGGTATCCAAAATGCCGGAGACTTGGCAGCTCTGCCTATAACATTTTAATTAATCACGGTATTTTTTTAAATCGGATTCAAATTTAGTGAAGACAACGTTTTTTGGCCAAAAGCAGCTTTTTTCCACATGTGTAACTACGATAAAATTGCTTGATGCTGAAATAAAATGTTTTGACTTATGCTATTATTGCTTCCTCTTATTTATTTATTTCAGTTTTAAATAAGATGACTCAAAATCGTGTTTTTTAAATGTACGGAAGAAATGCATTTCGAGAGAGGGTGAAAAGAACAATATTTGGCAATTTATTATCTGCGTTTAGTTTAGTGTCTTACTACCTTGTATTTAATACTCTTCACAATACTTCGCTGTTATACGGACTTAGGTGCTTCTGTAAAAAGCTTGACGTAATTCAGGCTTAAGAAAATGAGTTTTTTACTGAATAGTACAAATAAATGAAAAATGAATACTAAGAAATACTAATAAAAGAAAAATGAAGCATTATATTGGTCTATGTATATTTAAAAATGCATCTGCTAGTACTAATTAGATAATTTATGTGTATATAATAGGAGATAGATAGCTTTTGATTCTGTATTTCTATTAACGTTTGTGTGTTTTTCGTTATCATTGGGAGTACCTAGCCGATTTAAAAAATAATGTGGGCAAAAAATGTTGGTAACCATCTTTGCTGCAAAATATACTATATTTTGCATAGGAACGATAATCACCATCAATGCACGAGTAAAAAAAATTCTATAATTGAGAATTCTTTGATGTTGATATGCCTAAAAATTTAAAATCTTTTTTTTTTTTTTTTTTTTTTTTTGGCAACTTTTAAGATATAATATTCTTGTTATGAACGATTTCTAAAACATTCGACAATTTAATTTCACAAATTATTTTTTTTTTTCTAGAAAAAGTTTTAAACCCAATTTATTGAGAATATGGCAATTTCTAGGATACTGTTTGGGTCAGAAACTATAACTTTGGCATCACAGTAACTTATAAGATATAAGTGCTCGTTTAGAACAAATTTTTAAAAAAGGATTCCTTAACTCTTATCGACAACCTCATTGCATCCGTGGAAAACAGTTATTCAACATTATAAACTATTCGGACAGATTTCACACTATATAAAATACACTACATTCTCTTCAAACATAATAGTTTGTTATTTATAGTTTCTCAAATCAGTGTGAAGCTTCTGTTCATGCTCATGACATCATTTCAAAGAGTTATATTTCCAATATAAGAAAATTTGGTGTTTTATTTTCTGTATTACTTTTAACATTTTGCATATTTCCAATTTTATATCCATGCATGGTTTGCTTTTCTTTTATAAAAATAGTATATGCAATTTTATATATAAGATTTTGTAATTCTGTGATTCAATATGCTTATTTTCATCATATTTTATCACAATGAATGACCAATTAAAGTTAACATCTCATTTTCTTTACTTATCACAAGTTATTAAATGTGTATTCTCAGCAATATCGCTCAGACTAATCCCTCTGAGGGAAGTCCTAGTTTTAGTATTTTACAATATTGTAAGCATTCATTATAATTTTCATTGTATTATTACATTCAAATTACTGTTTAAAAAATGCAAATAAAGCAATGGCCAGAAATTCTTAAAATTGTAAAATCAGCATAAAGCAGATTTGAGGAAGTCTACTATATTTGAAAAATTTATTGTAATTCAGGCAGTAACTTATTTTATGCAATTGGTAGATATATGAGAAAAATTTGAGTAATGTTGAGGGGGAAAAAAAAATAATAATGAGGAGTAAACAAAAAGTGATGTGTAGCGTAGTGTACCTTTTCTATTTTTTCTTAATATTCCAAATCCATAATTTTAAAGAACTCTGTAATATTACTTTCTACAGGTTTCTTAAATAAAATAATCTGTTCTTAAAAATGTTTTCCCTTTTATAAGTATTCAAACAGTTCATCTGTAACATTTTCATAAAACAGGAATCCCTTCTTATTATATCGGAGACTTTTAGTATTTCTTCTTTTAAATGCAAATGATTAAATAAATACTATATACTTTTATTTTCATGGAATCCTTTTAAATAAATTCATACATCCTTGGCAACAGCAATATCTCCATTTGAATATTATACGAGCACGAAAGCAGAATAAACTTCATTATTTAGATTATTTCATTATTTTTCTAAATATAGAGATTAATTTATCATAAATGTTAATTGGGCTCAAAGTCTACATTCAACAGAAATTTTTTTAAAGGGGAGTTTCACTGTTTATTATAAGCTTAAACTACATTTTTCATAGTGTTTACTACAGTAATAAACTAAAGAATAGTACACAAATGAACAATATCAAATATAATCATACACTCTTTTGCATAAAAAATATTATAAACTATAAACTGTACATGAAAGTATACTATCAAATATTAATATGGTGATTTTCGATCAGTAATTCATTATTTTATGATTCAGTTCTTTGAACCCTTTCACTGGCACAGAGAAGTACATCAACATGGTGAAGAAAATCCCTTTTACCACAAAACTATTGCCAAGCTGAATGATATAGCCTAGAAAAAGAATTTTTTTACCTTCTGGATGGGCTTGTTTTGGTTTGTGCTAGTGAAGGGATTCAGTGGTTCAATACATTCATTAATCCTAAAATGGTGGATTGCATACATATATACACAATGGCAATACAATCCATGAAGGATTATTTCCTCCCTTTAAGGGGGTAGTTTACCTCAAAATTAGTCAAACTGTTAATATTTTTTTAATATTAAATGTAAGTTTGTTTAATAGTGAATATTTTGATACCTCATTTTTACCCTTACAGTAATTATGTCACGAGATATTGTACATTTTTTAAATACAACTAACTAGCAAAATATCCCACTCAAATGAACACTTTAAATGCTCTCCATGATCATATTTTCTTTAATTCCATGTTTTCAAAATGCTAAGGCTTTTTTTGTATTTAAGATAACAATTTAAAATTGTTTGTATATATTCTGTATTATATACAATATATGCCCATTAATCACAGGATGCTTTCAAAATTAAGGCATTTTGTCTAATATTTAAAAATATACTTGTCAGATTCATGTGGAACTTCAGGATTATAAAAAGTATGTTTGATCAAGAGGACAAGGGCAGACAAAAAATCAAAGAAATATAATACTATTTGGGATCATCCTGTACATCATTAATATGCAAAAATGAGCTGTCGCTGCAAAATACAAATATGGAGATACAATACAACATGTCCACCGATTTTTGTATAGTGCGTATATGCATGGCAATATAGCATTTTTTTTAACTGCAAAAAATTCTTGCACATTTTTAGTTTATATCTTGCAGGATTTTCAACCAAATTTGATGCCAGTTTTAGAAAAATTGACAAAATTTAATAGAAGCAATCTAGTTCAATTATAATATAAATTTATTAAATTTTTCATGAAATATGAGTAGTTGTATGAAATAATTTTTATCTGTGCATGTACAGGGTTGCCACGCCACCTGGAGAACCTGGAAAACCGGGAAAACACAGGGAATTTTAAATCTCCCAAAACAGGGAAAATCCAGGGAATTTTTTAAAAAATCCTAAAAAATCTGGAAAACACAGGGAATTTGGTAATGGCAAATTATAACATTTCTAATTAGCCCTCATACACGCATATACAGGGTTCGCACAGACTCCTTGGACTCCTTAGAAATGAAAACGTTCCCAAGTAGTACTTAGAACTACTTAGATGAACAGAATACTCCTTAGAAACTCCTTAAATTGTATTGTGTTCGGCGATGCCGCGGACGCGATATAGTGCGTAAAATACGCAAAAAATCGGCGACGGGACACGGAAATATAAGCTCTTACGCGTCCCGTGGGACGCGTAATTTCGTTAAAAAATCCCAAAAACGGCGACTTTCGTTAAAAAAATGCAAAATAACGACTATTTTTGATAAATTTCGTCAAAGAATTCGCAAAAAAATGGCAAATTTCCGAAAAAAATTTCGAAAAAACGGCAGGTTTCCTCAAAAGATCGCGAAAAAACGACAATTTTCGTCTAAAAATCGCGATAAAACGGCAAAATTTGTCAAAGTATTCACGAAAAACAACAGATTTCGTCAAAAAAAATCGCGATAAAACGCCAAATTTTGTCAAAAAAATCGGAAAAAGCAGCATATTTTGTCAAAAAAAATCCGATAAAACGACATATTTCGTCAAAATTTGCGAACAAATGGCTAATTTTGTCACAAATCTCGAAAAGGCAAAATTTCTCAAAAAGTTGCGAAAAAAACGACAGATTTTGTCAAAAAATCGCGATAAAACGACAGATTTCGTCAAAAAATCGCGATAAAATGATAGATTTGTCAAAAAATCTGGAAAAAACGATAGATTTATTCAAAAAATTCGCGAAAAAATGGCTACTTTCGTCACAAAACCTTAAAAAAAAAGCAGATTTCCTCAAAAAAATCGCGAAAAAACGACAAACTTCATCTAAAATCGCGATAAAACGGCAAAATTTGTCAAAGTATTCACGAAAAACAACAGATTTCGTCAAAAAAATCGCGATAAAACGACAAATTTTGTCAAAAAATTCGGAAAAAGCAGCATATTTTGTCAAAAAAAATCCGATAAAACGACATATTTCGTCAAAATTTGCGAAAAAATGGCTAATTTTGTCACAAATCTAAAAAAAGGCAAAATTTCTCAAAAAGTTGCGAAAAAACGACAGATTTCGTCAAAAAATCGCGATAAAATGACAGATTTGTCAAAAAAAATCTCGAAAAAACGATAGATTTATTCAAAAAATTCGCGAAAAAATGGCTACTTTCGTCACAAAACCTTAAAAAAATGGCAGATTTCCTCAAAAAAATCGCGAAAAAACAACAAACTTCATCTAAAAATCGCTGAAAACGGCAAATTTCGTCAGAAGATCGTGAAAGAACTCACATTTTGTCATAGAGCCATTGGGGGAAATTAAAAAAAAAAAAAAAAAGTTAATGCCGGGAGTGAATTTTTCTATTCCAAAAACTAATTTTCTTGCTTCTTTTTTTTTTTTTTTTTTGGCTGTTTAAAAAATGGATTTTTCTGCTTCACAATCGGCTTTTGACTGCTCCAAGTCTTTCTGATTAAATGTGACTCAGAAAAACACCCATTCATTAAACAAAAAGTTTCATCACTTTACTCAACAAAAGTATTCTTTTTTTCAGCAAAAATGTCTTTTTTAATAAATCAGTCTTGCCCCCCGTTTTTTTTTTTTTTTTTTTAAGAAATGCAAACAATAGTTATACTTCTTATCTTCTACATTCAAATCTTCAATATTTTATAGTTAAATTTGTATCTTGCACATTTATTTTTAAACAAAGAAAATTTCTCTTAGTAGTTAAAAAATATATATTATTGGTTTTAATTATTTATTTATTATTAAAGCAATAGTTATTGCATTTTATTTTTCATTTGCAAATGAACAAGTTCAATTTTTGCATTTAAAATAATGACTAGTTAGTGGGAACCCGCTTTTGGTAAAAAGGGATCCAGAATTTTAGAAGTCCCAAGGACAAGATTTTTCAAGTCCAGTGGCGGTTTTGCATGCAAGCAATATTGCTCCCCAAAAAAAAAAAAAAAAAATCGTGATTGTAAAGTGCACATTAAACCCTGTATGCACGTCATTCATCAGAAACACAGCAATGACTGGTTGGGATCATACTAATAGCCACCAAAGTGATTTACTTTTCACAGCCATAAGGGAAAGAAAAGTGAAAAGAATAATCCAGACACACCTCTAAGCTTCTAATTTCAAAAAGTGATTATACTGTTTAATTCCTTTACAGCTAGATATACAACTTGGATTTCTTCTTCATAATACGATTTATCATGCTCAATTTTGCTGATAACGGTGGATTCAGGGATGATTCTCGAAACAATAGTGGAGAAATGTAAATTTTGTGGAAAAACGACGATTTCGTCAATGTTTTTTCAAAGAACCTTGTCAAAAAGTCGCTGAAAAATGCTAATTTCCTGTGCGGATCACGGTTAAAAAGGGCAAATTCACCAAATATCGCAGATAAAATGCTAACTTCTTTAAAAGATTGTGCTAAAAACCGCCGTTTTCAATAAAGTATCATTTACAAATATTTAGTCAAAGCATCATTGGGGGAAAAAAAACCCGCTGATTTAATCAAAATATTGTGGGTATAAAATGCCGTTTTCGAGAAAAAAATCGTGTAAAAATGCAAATTTTGTCTAAAAATCGTTAAAAAAAAAAAAAAAAAAAAACGGGAAAATGCCGAGTTTGACAAATGATCTCAATAAATCGCCAATTTTGCTAAAATATCAGATAAATTGCTGATTTCATCTGAAGATTGCGGATACCCCCCCTGTACTATAATTCTGTACTTTAAAGTATATTCACCAGGTTCCTTTTAAAATGCATTCACTGAAGTTGTAGGCTGTGATTATTTTTTAAGAAACTAGATGCTTTAAGAAATTTGTTTATTTGCAGTAAGATTATAAATTTAAAGTTTTCATACAGAAAAGCTAGGGATGATGCCTGAACGCATTATTAAGAAAACAGTCTTCACATGACTGCCTCGTGAAGCGAGAGGGAGGCAATTTAATTCCTCATTCATAATTCACACATTGGCATTATAGAATTGGCAACAAGGAGCATATGAAAAGTGAATGATATCATATCCATGAAATTTTCTGTTACGCTTTAAACAATTAAGATTATTTTGAATTTAATGCAGGTTCAACCAGAAATGGGCAGTCCTAAAAAATACGCCAAAAAGAATTCGTGGCAAATCGTACATTAGAGCTCTGTTTTGGGAGAATTTATGAAAGACACAATAATGCCGCATGCACAAGGAAAGATTATTACATAACAAATAAGTTAGAATCACAATTAAACAGAGAGAAAAGCGATTTTACTGACCGCAAGCAAAGCATATCTTTATTCTTTCTTTTATTATTTTTAGCGAAGGCGAAAATTCATCAAAAGGAAAATCTGTTTATCTGAGAACCGTTTTAATTATAAAGCAGATGTTACATATGTTTTCTTTCTTTTCTTTTGAAGAAAAGTTATTGTGTGATCGAAATAAAACGTTAAGATAAAATAGCTATTTAATTAAAGTTTAGTTTTAACTGTAATTAAGAAAACTATATGTGATTCTACATCACCCCCCCCCCCCTCTCGCGATAATCTCTGTGGAATTGGGGTTATGCAAGTGCATACCACATAGATAACAACTAAAGTGACAAATCCTTAAAACTTTTTGGACTCCTTGGATTTTTTATGTACTCCTTGGATTTTTTCTTCCGAACTCTGTATGAACCCTGATATATTTTTTCGCATTTAACATGGAATAAATGCATTGCAGTACAGGGAAAATACAGGGAATTGTTTTTCAAGATTAGAGTGACAACCCTGATGTAACAACTACTTTTTACATTATTTATTAGTCAATTCTATGGAACAACTCATAATCCAGTCAAATGTCGTGAAAATTCAGAAAGGTATTGTCAATAAACTGAGCTGATTTTTAGTTGCTCTCTAAAACAAGTGAATGATTAGCAATTTTCCACAAATTTTCATTTTGTATTAACTGACTTTTAGTAAAAAATTGCTATTGAATCAATATCATTGAGTATATATCGAAATTAAATGCTTTAATTTTGATACTTCTTTTTATCATGGAATAGTTTTATTCTGGTAGTTATCCAAGAAGAACTAAAACATCAATAAAAAAAAATGAAAATTAAAAATTAATTGACAATTTGTGAAAAGTCCCTTATCATTCAGCTGTTTTTAGAGAGAACTAAAAATCAACTCACTCCTATTGCCAATATCTTTCTGAACGTTAATGATATTTGACTGGATTTTTTTTAGCATTGTTCATTAGAGTTGACTGGTAAATTATGTAAAAAAAAAAGAAAAATCATATTTCAAACAGGCATTGATAAAAATTATTCGTACAACTGTTCATATTTCATAAAATATTTAATATATTTACATTCTAATTGCACTAGATTGTTTCTACTACATTTTTCTATTTTTTTTCTGAAACAGGTGTTAAATTTGGTTAAAAACCCTGCATGATATAAGCTAAAAACATAAAAAAAATCACTATATCTCCATGCTATTCTTATTCAAATCAGCAAATATGTATAGTATCCGCAAATTTTTATTCTGCTGCAAAAAATCTTTTTGTGCCTTTTAATTTACAGTTGGATTCCAAATATTATTATTGTTTATTTTATTTTATTTTATTTATTTATTTATTTTTTTTTTTTTTGCCCCCTAATTGTTTTCTTTATCAAGTTGACATTTGATAAATATGAAGCCAAACATATTCTTTATAGTGCTGAAATTACAGAAGAATCAAACTAAAATATTTTTAAAACCAACTAGAATATTTGACAAAATGCCTAAATTTGAAAATGTCCAGTCATTAATGGCCATATAATATATGTAAAAAATCTGTGTATGGAATTAACCTTTGTTTTTTGTTATTATTTATTTATTTATTTATAGAAGTACATGAAAATGTATTTCAATTCATCATTTTATACTATAAGTATTAGTAAAAATATTATATTGAATGTATTATAAGATACATCTAAAAATTCATATGCAGTCTTGTGTATTATATATTTGAAAATATTTTAAAAAATTAGGCAAAATTATTAATATTTTTTTTAAAAAATAGTAAAGATTTTAAAATATTAAATTACATATGGAGTTTTTTCAAAATGTACATTTTGAAATGCGGTGAGTTTACTATTTGAACCATATTTTAATTAAGATACTAATGATTTGCAATCCATTGTAAAAGAAACTTGTTTAAAATTACCTGAATAAGATACAATCATGCTTAAGATACTAAATTTCCTTGGTCCCTTGATTCATATCTTAAACAAATTTCACTGTGTATCTTCTTTCTGTTTCTCTCATTTTGATTAAATGGCCTAACCATTGCATTCTTCTTATTTTAATGGTATTTATGACTTTTTTATTATATAGTTGTTCAATCACCATATTTGACCTGATATGCCATGCATCATCTTCCTTAATTCATTCTAAAATTTGTCTTAAAATATTCCTTTTCCAAGTGATAAGTAACTTATCTTTTGGTGTAGTGGTCCAGGTTTCACTACTATAAATTATTATAGGTTTTACAGATTTTAAATTTAGTGATTTGAGATATTAGAGATGATTTTAAAATATTTTGAAGAGAAAAATAGCATCTATTTCCTGCTGTAAGTTAAGCTTTAATCTCTGCTTATTATATATTACCACAAAATATATTAGATCATTCCTAAATATTTAAATTATATTACTTCATTAAATTATAAGTCATTAATTGCTGTTGTCTGCGAACTTTTTCAATCCATTTTCTTTAAGAATCAATCGGCCAAAACAGGTTATGCAACCAAAACTGAAAACTAAATCAAATTTCAGTAATTTTTCTACTTTCAACTGAAAACGAAAACAAAAATCTCCAAAAAATATTTTTTGAGTAAATAATACATACATAAATTTACATAATTAATTATTAATTATGACCATGGCCCAAGTTGACTCTGTCCAAAACTTTTTATTTTCATATAACATAAAATGTAATAAATTCATCATCAACACAAAATGCTTTTCTAATTGCACAAATTTCACCGAATTAAAGTTTTAAGTATACATGCCTTGATTTATCTGATTTTTGTAAATGACCATCTGTTATACTAGATATTTCTCAATGTGTATTTGAAACACTTCTGCGGTTTCAGACGACACATTTCCTATTTCATCCAAATCTGCAGCTTTTAATGAGCACATAGAAAGTGTCTTCATATATAGTCATATATGCATTTCTTACTTTATAATTTGCTTTCTTATCTTAAGTCAGTTATGACTGATAATTATGAACAGGGAAGTTCATACCAATAAATAAAGAGTTTCTCATTGCATACATCTCAAATCAATGAGTAGGATTAGTATTGAGATAGAGCTTGGTGCAATGCAATGGAGTACAAGACTAGCAACGTTAAAAAGCACCAAATATTGTGTATAAAAAGCAGTTTCGGTAGCATTTAGCGTACCTTCGTCAGTGCTAAATGCTACAGAAACCAGTCTGCTCTTTATACACAATATTTGGGGCTTTTTAACGTTGCTAGTCTTGTACTCCATCAATGAGTAGTGTTGAAAATGTCTGAAAGAAGAAATGTGATTTTGAAATATAGTTTCTGTTCATCCAAATTTTGAGCAACATTTTTGCCGAAAACAAATTTTTGGTGAAATTCAGATTTTGAGCCGAAAACAAAAATTAAACCAAATTTTCAGCCATCTCCTATTTTCATGTATTTTGTTTTTTCTTCATTATCCTCAGTGTCTGTTTTTTCTCTTCGTTTTCTAGTTTATTTTATGTTTAAATCAAGAATTTTTTATTTCCAGAAATTATATCAACATCATCAGCAAATGCAAGGATTTCTGATGAGCGATTCATAATACTACCATCTCCGTTGTTGTAGATGCGCTTCTAATTATTTTATCCAGGAATAAATTAAAAAGAATTATCGCAAGAACATTGCTTTGTTTTAAATCTAAATTCACTGTAAATTCTTTTGAAAGTCTTTCCTGTACTTTAATTTTAGCTTTTCTATTTTCTAATATCAATTTAATAAGTTTAACTTTATCAGGTATTTTAAATCCTTTAATATTTCAAATAACTTATCTCCGCTTATACTTTCATAGGAATATTTATAGTCAACAAATAATTGCTGCAAAATTAATAGTTTGTCATAAGATTCTTCAAGGATGTTCTTAATACTAAAGATATGATCAACCATTGATATTATTTTCCTAAAACCATACTGATATAACCACCTATCACCATTTCAGCCTATGGCTGAAATTGCTGTGTAATTATCTTGGCCAACACTTTATTACATTTAACAAGACTATACCTAAAAATTCTGGCAATTCAAGATACTTCGATTTTTATGGATTAAGATAATATCTGTATTTTAAAGGCTTTGCAACAAAATTTTCTTTTACAGAGAAAAATTGTCAGCCTTTCGCCAAACATTTTAGTCACTTCATATGATATGGACAGGTTACATTGGAACTATTATTTAATGCCAGTCACCATGCAGCATAAAATGGTGGATTACTGATTGAAAATAACCTGAAAGGAGGTCAAAACTCATAATTTTAACTGAAGAGGAAAGCTAAAAAATAGTAGTTGCCACAAAATTTGCCATTTTCTTATAGCAACACTTTTAAAATCACAAACAAAACATTTTTTTTTTTGTTAAATGAATTTATTTATTTATTTGTTAAATAAATTTTTTTATTTATTTATTTATTTTGCTAAATATAACTTTTTTTATGACATTGATCTTGATATTTAATGTTCTATATTTTAATTTAAGTAAAATAAAAATATTTTAAATAAGCATAATATAAGAAAAGTAGTGTACATAATTTAAAGGAATATTGAAAAATTATAGAGATAAAGTAAATGCAGAATTAAAAAAAAAAAAAAAAAAAAAAAAAACATTGTGGAGTTATTTGTCAATATTTTGATTCATAACTTTTGGAAATTATGTATTGTCAGCTGCATAAATAATGCAAAGTGTGAAAATTAATGAGTTATTTTTCATTATGAAAATTACTGAAGTTTGTATAAGAAGTGTAAATATCTATTTTCCTTCTTTAGTGCAATGAAGTCTTCCAAAGTTCGTGAGGATGGTAATCCCGTTCCTCGACCACGCAGTGCCTCTACTAGTGAAAATTCTAACCCTGGTAGTATTAGACGTCCAGTGGGAGTTGTAGCCCCTCAAGTAGCATCTTCTGCAAGTAGTAATACACTGTCAAGTAGTAAAGAAAAGTCTGATAGCTTACCTACTAGACCAAAAACTCTAAGTGAAATCCATAATTCTGTTTTCAAGTGAGTTAAATGTAAAAAATAAATGTTTCATGTTATTACAGAAAAAAAATAAAATAAGTCTATTAAAATATTTTTATTTTAAAAATAAATTTCTGTTAGATCTTAAATATCTCAGTTTCTGTTATATGTTATGTAAATGTTGTATAGTTTGTTATTATTGTAATGAATATGTCAATTGTAATGAATATTCAGTAATTTCTATTTTTTATGCAATTGATTATTCAGAGTAGGAATTGAGAAAAAAATGGAGTTTTAGTAAAATATGTTGATTTTTCTAAATGTTATTTGTTAAAGTAAAAAATAACAGCTCTTGTGCAGTTCTGCAAAAGATATGGCAATAAAATAAAAATCTTGAAAATTTTATTGATGTAAATAGGTTAAATCTTAGCTTTTCTGTTTTTATCTAGACACACAGCAATGTGTCAGCCAAGTTCACAAAGTAAAAGGCGACACACTGACTGTGGGTTATATTACCCGAGCCATTTCGGGCCATTTTTGACCCCTCAATAACTTAAATTCTATTTGACCTACACATTTGCAATTTTTCATGTTGTGTAAGACCATCTTCTAATTTCCGAATCCTATAAATATTTTTTAAAATATTTTACCGTTCACGAGAAATTGACGTCTGAAAACCGCTGTTTTTACCACTGACTCACTCATCAAAATGTTTGACTACTTCCAAGTGACTTAGAAAGTTGAAATGTGGTGTGAAGGTAGGTTATTGGATCTATAAATAGAAAAAAATCAGAAATCACCACACAATTTCACAAGTGCCAAGTTGGCGTCACTTTTGGCGTGTATTGGAGCTAATCTTTGAAACTACCAAGCCGATTTCAAAAGTAATGGTACCAAAATGATGGTATTCATCCCGGTTCAAACATAGACTATATCTTATGTCTGTGCCACTAACCAAAAGACGGTTCAGAAGCGAAAAACATGCTAAAAATGCAATTTTTGTTTTACTGAAGCACAAAATTTGGTATGTTAATTATTTATAAGATATAAACGATCACTAATGAGATTTGCTAAAAAAAATACCAAATATAAAAGAGGTCGAAATCTGCAAAGAGCATTCTAAAAAAGTCCTAAATAGCAATTTTAAAACAATCTCAGCAAACAACAAACTGATCTTAAAAATAATGATATCAAAATGATGATGACAGTCTTTGCTCCAACATAGGATATATCTTATGTTGATGCCACTAACCCATGGTAAAAGAGCAAAAAACATTCTAATAATGCGATGTCTGTATGTTAAGGGACTCGCAGGGCCGAAACGTGAGGGGGGCAGAAGTGGCACGTGCCCCGGGTGCCACCAGAACAGAAAGTGAAGAGTGGATTAAAACCAAATTAAGATTTTGTTTGGTATGTTTGATATAAAGAATGCATATATGAGGAGGGTGGGGTGGGGGCGCCAAAATCCATGTTTGCCCCGGGCGCGAAAAAGGCTAGTTTCGGCGTTGAGGGACTGGAAACATAAAATTTGACATTTTAGAGTTTATGGAAATTTCGCAAGATATCAGAAATAGTGCCAAGTTGGCATCACTTTTGGCGAGTATCAGGGCTAATCTCTGAAACTACCGAACCGATTTCAAAATTAATTATACCAAAATAATGGTATTTGCCCCGGTTCAAACATAGGCTATATTTTATGTGTATACCATTAACCAAAAGAGGGTGATGAAGCAAAAAACATTCTAAAAATGCAACTTTTGTGTTATTGAAGGACCTAGAAAAATAAAACTTGGCATGTTAATTATTTATAAGATATAAATGATCTCTAAGGCATTTGCTAAAAAATATGGAATTCAAAAAGGGTAAAAATACGCGAAAAGCGTTCTAAAAATGTTCTAAATTGGGATTTTTAAGCAATTTCTGCAAACAAGAAACCAATCTTAAAAGTAATGATATCAAAATGATGGTGATAGTCCTTGTTGTAATATAGGCTATATCTTATATCGATTCCACTAATTCAAAGGGGGTAAAAGAGCAAAAAGCGTTCTAAAAATGCCATGTCTGTATGTTAAGGGCCTAAAAACATAAAATTTGGCATGTTTCTTAATTATGAGATATAAATTATCACTAAGAATATTTGTTAACAAATACAAAATGTAAGAGGGGTAAAAATGTGCGAAAAGCATTCTAGAAACTTTCTAAATAGCAATATTTAAGCAATCTTGAGTAGTTAGCGAACCGATTTAAAGAAAAAAAAAAGATGCCAAACTGATGGTGACAGTCGTTGCTCTAACAAAAGTATTGGTTAAATTACCAGATTACAATGAGAATTTGGGGAAATACCAGAAATAGCACCATATTAGCATCATTTTTGGCACGTAATTTTTGTCGTCAGTTTAGCGATATTTCGCCAAGTTGGCTACAAATTTTTTTGGTCGATGAGATAATCAAGTAGTACCCAATCACGTAAAAGAAACATCCTTATTAGTGGAATTTAAAGGAACATAAGCAGTCCTAATGTTAGAATTTTTAAATTCGACTGAAAAAACAGTGAATAAATGCAGGAAAAAGCTGCAAGATTAATTAATATTAAATAAAACTAATTTAACCTATTTATTTCAAAAAGGAAACAAATACCTACTTATTTGACAAAAAATAATGATATCCTATCAAAAACATGGATGTGAAAAAATGCCAAGCTCGTTTAAGGTTTCGCTCATAAAAGAAATGATTTGACAAAAAAAAGATATCCTGTCAAAAACATGAATGTGAAAGAATGATAAGTTCGTTAAAGTTTTCGCTAATAAAAGAAGCAAGATCTAACTGCAAACCAAATTCTTTCGGAGCTCCTCAAATCATAGCTCCTGTCATGCATAATATTATTCAATTGCTTAAAATGATTTGTTTTGTTACTTGTTATTCAATAGAGCGACTTGGCAAGTTTTCAGCTACCAACTTTAATCTTTGAGTCGGAATACAATTTAATCTAGAATCTGATTGGCAAAGATCTAGTCAATCGAGTGTTCGAATAAGTATATTGAAGTTAAGGTATTGATAAGTTAAGGAAGTAATCAACTTTAAGTTCTGATCAACTAAATAGAGAAATTTGAATAAGAGAAAACTTGCTAAGTCACTCTATTGAATAACAAGTAACATAACAAATCATTTTAAGCAATTGAAGAATATTATGCATGACAGGAGCTATGATTTAAGGAGCTCCGAAAGAACTTGGTTTGCTGTTAGATCTCACTTGTTTTATTAGCGAAACCTTTAACGAACTTGGCATTTTTTCACATTCATGTTTTTGACATTATATCATTTTTTTTTTTTTTTTTTTGTCAAATCACTTCTTATATGAGCGAAACCTTTAGCGAACTTGGCATTTTTTCAATTCATGTTTTTGATAGGATAATACATGTACATAATGCATAAAAATACCCTTAGATTAAAAAATAAATAACAAATGAAAAGAATGAACCTATGAAAATGAGATTTTAATATAATAAAATGACTATATCTAATTTGATGCCAGTGATATCAGAGCTTTTGTTTAGAGAAATTTGTAAGACTTATTGAAAGTAGAAAATGAAAGAAGATAGTTGTTTATGGAGCATAATTTAATTTGTACAAAATAATGTTTGATACATGTATATAAATGCATTATCACCTTTGTGTCGAAAAATGTAGTCATAGACAAATATTCTTAATTTATAGCATAAATATGTACAAATTATACTTTACTATAATTAAATAAATTATTGAAACTAGAAATTTATTATGTCTCCTTCAAAGTAATCTCATCCATCTGCAATGCACTTCTGCCAATGTTTTTTCCAATCATCAAAACCTGTTCTAAAGTTATTTTTGTTAAACTCCTTTTGTGGAGAATTATTTTTTATCAAATCAAAATGTTCAAAATTATGACCATGAAGAAGAAATTTCAATTGTGGAAATAAGAAAATTTCACATAGTGCCATATCAGGTGAATACAAAATTTTTTATTTTTTGAATGTTTGCTTTAAAACTCACAAATAATAATTACACCGTGAGAAGATGTATTATCAAGATGCAAAATACATGAGTTTTTTCACTGCATTCCAAGACATTTTCAACAAATTACTTCACACAAATTGTGCAAAACACTCAAATAATTTTTATTGACTGTCTGCTCAGTTAATAGGAATACATATTGCCCAACATCATGATAATTAAAGTAAAAGATCAACATTATCTTGATTTTTGAGTGATTTTGAAATGTCGCAAAGCAAACGTCATGGTCAGTTCGCCTTAGCGCTGAGCTCTGATGCACGGTTTATTTTATTTTATTTAACGATGTGACTTTCTTTTACATTTTACACTTTTTTAGCACTGATGATGGGACTTTAAAAGTCCCAAAACGGCCGTATGCTTTTAACATCTTTTATTTTATAATATTTGTGCTCTTTAACGTTTTTTATTTAGTTAGTTATATACAGGGTGTCCGAAAAGTCTGGAAATGGCCGAATAACTCGAGAAATACATATGAGATCAAAAAACGTAAATATACGTGTTAAATATTTTTAAATAAGCTACTCTGTTATACCAAATTTGACCTTCGAAACCGACCCCCTGGGGGTCAGAGGGGGTCCAACTTTGAAATCTTAAATTATAACCCCCATTTTTTATTGCAGATTTGGATTCTCCAGACAAAAATACGTAACTTTTGTATTTGATGTTTATTTCAAATCTTCATTTATCACGGTGTAATCGAGCATATTAAATCGATACATATTCCTGCTTTTCCAACGGGATTTTCCCTAATCGAAACTGATTGGGCAGAATTTTTCACGTCAAATTCCTCGTCTTTTGTAGGAATAGCGTTTCCTGAAAATCACCCGTGACGATTATTTCAATAGTGCTACACTGTTAAAAATTTGACCCATTTGCTGCAGCGTCACTCCACAGCTATTATAGAATATCTCTTTTGTGACCAATGAGAATGCTTCATAACACAGTAAAGTAATCTTTTCTATAAAAGCGGTGGAGTGACGATGCAGCAAAAGGGTCAATTTTTTTACAGTGTACTTTACTGTGTTATGGAACATTCTCATTGGTCATGAAAGAGATATTCTATAAAAGCTGTGGAGTGACGCTACAGCAAAAAAATCAAATTTTTAACTGTGTAGCACTACCGAAATAATCGGCATGGATGATTTTCAGGAAACGCTATTATTGCAAAAGACGAGGAATTTGATGTCATAAATTCTCCCCAATTAGTTTCGATTAGGGAAAATCCCATTGGAAAAGCTGAAATATGTATCGATTTAATATGCTCAATTACACCGTGATAAACGAGGATTCGAAATAAACATCAAATACAAAAGTTACGTATTTTTGTCCGTAGAATCCGAATCTGCAATAAAAAATGGGGGTTATAATTTAAGATTTCAAAGTTGGACCCCCCTGACCCCCAGGGGGTCGGTTACGAAGGTCAAATTTGGTATCACTGAGTAGCTTATTTAAAAATATTTAACACATATTTATGTTTTTCAATATCATATGTATTTTTCGAGTTATTCGACCGTTTCCAGACTTTTCGGACACCCTGTATAAGCACAAAGTACAATCCTCCCCCCATCTTAGTTTTACATTTTATCGAAGTCTGCTCCTGAATGTTTTTTGTTATTTATTTGACCTATATAAATAAATATTTGATTTTTTTTTTTTTTTTTTTTTTTTTTTTTTTTTTTTTTTTTTACATTAGCATTTTATTTTAAGAAATCTAAAAGTTTTTTATTTTAACCTAGTTCGTCATCATCTCCTCATTCTAGTGGTGTTCCATGTAGGAGGCTTAGCTCTCGACCACACTCTATGTATGAGTGGCCATCATTTAACTCTCCTTCAGCTAGAATAACAAGGTAAATTAAAAACATCTAATATAATTAATATTTGGTATCTCTTTTTTCTCTTTTTTTTATTATTTTGTGAAATTTTGGTCTCTATTTCTGTTTCTATATAGTCAAAAGCAGGACTTGACAAATGCAGTCACCTATCACTGGTAACCAAAATATTTTAGCTGTTAAATATGTTTTTGATAAAACTCTAGAACTTCAATTTTTATTTATTATTATTATTGTTTGACCATTTGAAAAATGGTTGTTGCTTTCAATATAGAGATATCTGAGAAATATTTGAATCTTTCTGATATCTGGATTTTATTCATTTTTTGGTTGGTTCATGTTTAATGTCCAGAAATGGAATCTGTTGCCACAATGATTAAAAAGTATTAAATAAAAACTTAAAAAAAATTAATAACTCTGAAACAAATTGAGATACAGTTTCCAAACAAATTGAATTAAGTACATTTTTTCCTCTATAAGACGGTGTAAAAATTTAAGTTGTGCAGTGTTTAGAAGCTTAAAAATTTATAATACCAAAACATGTAAAGCTGAAATTTCATTAAATTTCTTTATGATTGGTTCAGGAATATTAATGTTTAATTCGAGGCATATGTAATATGACTGTTATTTTGTAAGCCATGATTTGATCGTGATAAAAATAATGTTTATAATTATTTTTTTTAGTATTGAATTTATTTACCATATTTTCCTGTATATAATCCTCAAGAACTTTATTTCATTTCACAGGAAAAAAAAACCTTTCGTATAATCCACATATTATACCATGAAAAAACTGCTGATTTTCATTAAGAGATCATGTAAGATAAACTTAAATTTCATAATGGGCCCTTGAAGAGAATGAAAGAGAATTTCATCAAAAAATTTAGATTTTCGGCAATCGTTTGCAGAATAAAGTAGAAAATTTCATGAATCGATCTGGTCATGGAAAAAATCATGAATTTTGTCAGATGATCTAAAAATAGTATTCAAGATTGATTCTGTTATGAGTTTTTCAAAAATTAAAGATATTCGGTTGTGAGGGAGGTGAGGGGATGGCCATAAATCTGAAGCCTCAGACATGAAAAATATTTTGTCAAATGTTTGCTGGGAAAAAAATCAATTCAATATCTATCATTTACAGAAAAAAAAAGTTAATTTTGCTAAATGATCACAGAAAAACGTGAATTTTGCTGAAGGATTGCAGAAAAAAATGTCAGTTTTATATATTTTTAAAAATTAATCATTAATCTGAAAATTCGATGAATTCCAGAAATTAATCGCAGTTAGTCAGTCGGTCATTGAAAAAATCATAATTTTTTTATATTGGCCGCAAAAAAAACCAAACAAATTTCATTAGTCATTTCCAGAAATTAATTACGAATTTCATCAAATGATTAAAGAATCAAAAAGTGAGTTTTGTCAAAATATCACAGATTTTTGTCAATAAATTGTGTAAAAGAAAGCGTAAATTTTATCCTTTGGTAGTGAAAAAACCTTGTAAATTTTCTCTAACAGTTTCAGAAATTAACTGCGAAAAAAGTGCTAGAAAATATTGCACATGGGCATCAGAGATCTAATTTCAAATCACTAAAGGGATTAGCACTATCTGTTGCTCAATATCTTATAAAAATCATCTGTTTTTATAAAAATTATCATTAGGCTTTGCAGTTTAAAAAAAAAAAAAAAATCGTATAATCCACGTAATGAAATTTGTGACTTTTTTAACATATAATATGTGGATTATACATAGAAGAATACAGTATAAGTCTAAAATTTTGGTTTTCAAAAATATCATTTTCCAGATATTCATTGTAATTTGTTAAATCACATTTCTTTCTTCTTCTTCTTTTTTTTTTTTTTTTTTTTTCTCATACATTTTGCTGCAAAATCAGGATATGTAGCCTTACAGACTTCTTAGAAATTCTTTAGAAATGAACATTTTTCAAAAGAGTACTCAGAATTTTTAAAAATAAACATAATACCTCTGAAAAACTGCTTAAATTATTGTAATGCAAAATATACCACAGATCAATGATTTAATTGAATATTCAAGAATAGAAAATAGAGATTTGTATCTTACACAATAAATAATACTGCCTGTATAACTATCTTTCTGAAGTATGTATGCATAAAAGTGATTCACCTTTAAAAGAAGTAAAATAAAAATACCTTTGTTTTTACAAATAATGAATGTCATTTGGAAGGGAAGAAATGAAATTAAATAGTGTTTTTTGTATGTCACATGCTTTTTTTGTTTTTGCCCTTTCAAAATTTATTTCCAAAATTTAGGTGTATGTGATGCTTGATGTGAATTTCAGATTTGATTTCCTAAAATAAAATGTCTAAATGAAAATATTAATTTAATATGTTTTTAAGTATGAAAAAAGGTTTGACCAGTGCTTCTGTTAATTACTGAGCATGAGGAAGGACAAGGGATCCCTTCTTGGCTACAACTCACTTCAATGCCAACTTTGAAAAAATCATATTTGCGCTTTTTCCGTGAAAACAAATCAGTCGCAGTTACTGTAAAAATGTATAGTGTAAAGACATAACCAGTAAAGATGCAGCTTAATTAGACATAAATGTAACGGAAGGCGACATAATGCCAAATACCTAGTTCCTGCAGGTATCACATTCACGCACTGCCACCAAGCATGCCCTAAGTGTATAATTGTACAGAAAATTGATTTGTAGTATAGTGCAGAATGAACAGTGCAGTTAACATCAGGGATGTAGTGCAGGCTATACGCCGTATACCTTCTGGACTTTTTAATAGAACACCATATACCCTCTGTTTTTCAAGAAAGCTTATAGTATACACGTTCTAGAATATCCCTCTGCTTAGAGCATATATCTTATGTTATTTTTACGACTACACCCCTGGTTAACATCTAAAGCACGGTGGAAAATTCTACTAAAGAACCGCAAATTTCTTTTATATGGAAAAAGCGCAAATATGATTTTTTCAAAGTTGGCATTGAAGTGAGTTGTAGCCAAGAAGGGATCCCTTGTCCTTCCTCATGCTCAGTAATTAACAGAAGCACTTGTCAAACCCTTTTTCATACTTAAAAACATATTAACCTTTTCTGGTGCTTGTCAGAGCATTTTTTAATACTAGTCATTTAATTTTTTGATAAAAAACTCAAGATTTTCTAATATCTTAAAACGAAAAATAATTGCTGCTGTCAAAATTTATAAAATGATACCAGCATAAAATTTTGATGTATCGAAATAATTAAAAAAGTCATTGCATTGCCATATAAAATGCATGATATGAAAAATAAACCATGGATTTGAACGAAAAAAGTACAGAACTTTATTAAAAGAATTAAAAGCTATACCAATTAAATACATTCAAGGTAATTTCTCGAATGAAGCATTCACAACAAGAAAAATTCTAGAAATTGAATAACAATTAACATAAGAATATTCCCGAAAGACTAATAATTTAACACAAAAGCATTTCTAAACAAAGCGAATTTACACCCAACGGGATTTGAACTCTCTACCAGCTGCTGAGCAGCCAAATGCCTTACCTCGAGAGTCCTAGTTTAACACCAGAGATGCTGCAAATTTTGCTATAGTACCTATATAAATACCAGTATAAGTCTTGTGACTGTCATCATCAGCTCCAGTCTGTTTGTTTTATGTTTTATATGCCCGGCGGCTATTTTCCTACTTTTATTTTAGCTACCCAAAACAATCGCCAAATAGGTTTCCTTCACCATAATTTCATTTTAAATATAAAGCTGTCACTAGCTTTATTTAAAATACATGACTTTCATTAAAAAACACATAAATTAAAAATACATATATGAGATGTATTTAACTTGCATGTTTTTCTTTCATTTTAATAAAAATACTATAAGTAAATAAATAAAGGAACTTTTTCAGTAGTTGTACATAACGAAAAGTTCTTGGCGGAAAAAGAAGTTTGGCAATGTATATTCTGGCAACCTATTTACTATTTAATATACACAAGCATTTTTTTTTTTCTCATCCAATAACAATATATTTAAGGTACTACTTAATTATCCCGTCGACCAAAGAACGATTGACAAACTGTAAGATTATATGCCAATAATGGATGAACATAAATGTTACACTTTCTTGACATTAAACCTGCTACACTTGTTTGTTAAATGATCAAATGATTTTAAATTCGATGATTTATTTATATTTTTTGGAATGTTTTACTAATTTATTTGTTCTTTTGTTATTTAATATAAATTTTATGCCAATAAGCGAATAGCTCTTAATATTGAGAAAAATATAATATATTTTATTAAAGTTATTTTATGATTATATCCGCCGACATTATTTGGCTAAATAAAAAGCATTTAACTCCTTACAAATTTCTGCTAACTTGATATTTTTGGTACTTACGTATTAATGCCATCGCAGTAGAAGTTGAACTAATGCGCCAATAAAGAGCGATCTTGTTGTTCCTGCCTTTTTAGTGTTTGTTTTTTTGCTCATTTTGACGTCATTTTCAGTACTTTAGTACTTTTTTAGCCTATTTTTGACGCCATTTTTTGTGCGCGTGCAAACAAGATTGCTCTTTATTGGCACACTAGTGCAACTTCTGCTGCGGTGGCATTAATACGTAAGTACCATATTTTTTTATGCTCCTTAATAAATTCTAATATTACATTTAAAATACTTCAATGTTATTCACATATGCGATATCTTACAAATATCTCTTTATGGTTTGATTTAATAAATTCTGCATTAAAATATGAAAACTTTTATTAGTATTCTTTTGTCCGAAATCACCTGAATTAATCAAATTTTATATTTGGTACGTCTCGACGTCATAAGTAAACATCATCATTAAAGCAATCCTTTTCGTTAATGACTTTTTTTTTTAACCTAAATTCATTAATTTTCTAAACTTAATTTTTTTTAATGGCAACATTTTTCCTTTTGAATAATTTGGCGATTTCTATAAATGGGTGAAATTGGTCGACCTGTTAATTAAGTAGCACCGTACGTAATGTAAATAAAATAGGTATGCATTTTTGGCACAGATGCCATTTACGCATCATTTACGGTAAATTATTTTTTTCTGATGCCAATGTCATATGCGCATCTGACAAGGAAGGTCTCCATACGGGCATACTCAGAAAAATCTGAAAAAATTACAGAATGTTCTTCTCATATAGTTATATATGTTTATGAAAAAAATTTCGGCGGAACTTCATTGCAGTGTCCGTAAAAAATTAATGAAAATTTCGTTTATTTGGCGATTTATCTCCGGTTGGCGAAAAAACGAAATTTTGAAAAATACGCTTTTACGCTTCGAACACTGTTAAAAATCTGCTGCATTTTGTTGCAACGCACTCCACCGCTTGTATATAATATCTCTATCCCAACCAATGAGAAAGCTTCATTTCACGGCCAAGTAACCGTTTTCTATACAAGCAAGGGAATGCGTTGCAGCAAAATGCAACAGATTTTTATCAGTGAATACCTTTTAAAGAAAAAACTTTCTATGTTCAATTTATTTAAATAAGTTTAGTTTAAATAATTTTAGTTTTGCATTTTTACTTTACTTTAAGTGTAATTTTGTCATATACGTTTATATGTACTTATAACAAAATGAAATTAATATATTTTATCATTTAAAACACAATTTAAATTGATTAAAGTTGTTCCAAATTGAAAAATACACAGATAAAAATCTGTTGCATTTTTCCACCAAATCCCGCGTCGCTTTCAGCTTTTCACGCCAATTATTCCAAACTATTTTATTTTTTTACATATCTAATAATGTAATTCCGCCGCTAGTTTTCACTGATCCTTTATTACCTACATGAGTAGTTTAATTCGTATTTTTTTCAAAAAATTCTGAGTATGCCCCCAATGGAGACCTTCCTTGTGAGTATTTAACTGAATCCAGAGTGACGTTATTTTGCTTGATATGGCAACCCGGATGTTGCTCTTTACTTATTAATAAATATTTTTTTCTTTTTTTAAATATATTAATTGTTTTGTTCTATAGTTATTAAACAAATCTTTTTTTTATTTATTGTTATTACCTTTTAAAAAATATATACGTAACTGGTATTACAAAACGACATTTTTGCCAAATTGGCTTTAGAAAAAATTAACGCTAATGTGGTTCGTATGTGATATTTGAGCCGCATTTTAATATAGAAACAGAAATAATTCATACGAAAACAAAAATTAAATTTCACCAGGTTTGTTTTCAGAGTTATTTATATATTTTACATACCCTCCCTTTTTGAAGACAAAATAGCACCAAGCTTTGGCAAACAGATGTATATTAATCAGACATTCATGAAATAAGTAATTTAATTGACCTAGAATCATTCAACGTACTTCAAAACAAGTTGACACATTCTCACGTCCGAATCATCATGGAGCACCCGACTCACCGCTCTTGTGTTGCGCCAAACCGGATTTCTTACCGGTACGCCCTTACCTTATGTCTCAAAGGCTCAAATAAATGTTTATAAAAACTTAAAACCACGTTTTTACGCTTATCTTTTAAATGTCCTGTAGATTTTTCCATTCATGTCTAATTATTCATAAAATAATAACTGTGAAAAGTATTGGTATGAACGTTTGTACTTTATAACTTTACATATCTTTTTGTCTTGTACAATTAAAAAAAATAATATTAATGTCAATCTTGTGTTAAATCAGTCTTTGAAATAAAATATTACGTGATGGAAAAACACGGTTACGCCACTTTAGCGTTTAAAAAAATGTGCTATTCGGTCTTTCGGTGCCATTTTTGATTTATTCGCCAAACACACCAACCAGAACAGGATAATGAACTTTTCCGCAAAATCTTGCCCTGATCGTCTAAATTTGTTGATTTCATTATATGGACCTTCAGATAAGCAAGTAAATAAAATTATGAATAAAAGTATCATATTACAATGGCTAGCATAAATTTAAGAGAGACAAAACTTTTTGCCAGAGGCGGCTTGTATCTTAAATAAATAAGAATTTAATAAATAAAAAAATATTTCACTTCGCTTGTCAAAATAGATAGTGAATAAGATATATGAAAATAACAACAAATAAGTATTTTTTTTCACGTGATTTATCTAATCTATTTATTTATGTTACATACATAGCAATTTTTATGTTCATTTAAACTTACGTGCAACAATTACAAGAAGAAACAAATATAAGAAAAAGACTATGTTCAGCTGGAAATTTCAGACAAAAATTCGATTTTCTCAGCAACCGTCAAACATACAAAGATGAAAAAAAAAACTGTTTTAAATTTTACCGTGAGGATTTAAATAAGCCAAAAACGAAGTTAATCCATCCACGGAAACGTTAGCTAGATTTAGTTGAATTTTTTGCCTTAATTTTTTCATTTAAAATTAAATAAAAAACTATTGTAAGCTGCAGTAATTTTTTGAATGCTATCATTTTATTCGTCTCGTCAAGTTCTATCTTTTTAAAAAAAATTCACTGCCGTGTCTCAACTGGTTCGCCAGAAATTTTAGAAAGTTGTTTGCACTTTCTATTTCTGAAACATATTATACCAAACGCTACCGCGTTTGCTATGATATAATTCTGTTTTAATATATATATATATTATCAGTTGGTTTAAGATCACTTTAAATGTTATTTTTTTTTAGACTGATTTTTTGAAGCACATGTGTTTTTTTATTTTCAGCCCTTTCTCTTTGTCAAGTAGTGGAGGGTTTGCCAGTAGTAGTGAAGAAGTAGATAGTATTAGACAGTCTTCAAGGTACTATATATGAATACCATCTTTTCTAGTTTATACTTTTTAATTCAATTTAAATCTGGGTTCTTTATTTAAGTTAACTGTGCATAGTGTAGTTAGTAATATTGCTTATATTATAATATGCTGTATGAAACCATTTATTTAAAAATAAATTAACTAGAATTATTTTCAATCAGTTGATTTTCAAAACTTTAAGGAGAAAAATTATATATATGTTCTGCCAGTTTCAATGTGCCAGGATAAATTTGAAAGCAACTAGATACGAGATTATTCAAAACAACAATTTGTTGTGTGCCCCATTTTTTTTTTTTTTTTACCGAAAGTTGTCAGTTTTGTTTCAATTATACAGAATAAAGATATTTATTTATATTAGATTAATTTTAAACACAATTATTCAATCAGTAAATCAATTATAACAGATGTAAATTTTCCATTATTCATTTTTGGGTGAAAAAAGTTTGGGCCAGGATTCGAACCAGGGATGTATTGGCTGAAGCCGCCAATGCTCTTTCATCTGAGCCATCCCGGACACGAACACTGGAGAACACACACGCTGAATAAATCAAAGGTCATATGACCTTTGATTTATTCTGTTGAGCTGATCCAGAGTATCAGATCAAATAAAGTGATCGTTGAGGTTAATTGTGTGAAATCAGGGTTGCCACGCCACCTGGAGAACCTGGAAAACACAGGGAATTTTAAAATCTCCTACCAAAGCAGGGAAAATCCAGGGAATTAAAAAAAATTCCTAAAAAAATCTGGAAAACATAGGGAATTTTTTTCCCTTCTATATCTAAACATAATTTTTTTTTTTTTTTCTTTTGGCTTTCAAAATGAAAGCCGAATATTATCTTACAATATTTTTTAAGATTAAAAAAAAACAGTGTTGAGTATCAGTGTTATCCTATATTTTATGTGACCTGTATTTTAATATAAATATTAATTTGAATGCATAAAGTAAGTAGCTTTACCTCTTTCCTTTTCTTTATTATTTCTGCAACTTTTGTGACATTATGTTCAAGATAATTGATTTTCATGCAAGATTTTTTAAAATTTTATTTCTTTAAATTATTAGGTACGAAGTTCTTGGATATTTTAACATTCATTTACAAATATTTCAAAGTATATTTTAGCAGAATGTTTGAGTATTGCTTTACTGTTTTTATTAGGTGCGTTCGTAATTATGTAGATATGTAGCACCTATTGTTGTCGCTCAGTCCATCCGTCTGTCTGTCTGTCTATCTGTCTGTATATAACAACACAAAAACTACCCAACCGAATCGTTTGAAATTTAAAATATATACTTATAACATAATGTTATCGAGTCATTTCAAATTTTATGAAAAACGAATGGATAGATCAATAACAGGGACAATCAAAAGGATTCCGTTACATTACGGTCAATGGGAAAAAAAGTTTCAGATGCATTTTAATCGTTTGAAATTTAAAACATATAATTATTGAATAATTTTGTCGAATCATTTCAAATGTTATGACAATCGGATGTATAGATAAATTACAGGGACAATCAAAAGGATTCCATTACATTACGGTCAATGGGGGAAAAGTTTCAAATGCAGTTTAATCGTTTAAAATTTAAAACATATAATTATTATGCAATTTTGTCGAGTCATTTCAAATGTTATGAAAGTCGGATGCATAGATCATTTACAGGGACAATCAAAAGCATTCTATTACATTACGGTCAATTGGAAAAAAGTTTCAAATGCATTTTAATGATGTTACACTCATTTGAACATAATAGAAGTGGCATGAATCTATGAAATATATACTAAAATATGCATTCTGTACAATCTGTGATGCAAAGAATTTGTATTATTAGGGCCACACAAAAGTATTCCACTACATAATGCTATGCGGGGAAACATTTTTGGGGGCGTGTTTTAATTCTATTCAACTATTTCACATTTCATGAATAAGATATACGTTGCTGACGTGTAATAAAAATTACTTCCTGCATATTTACAGAAACATAAAGATTTCGACTACTATACTGCAGAGTTTCCCCCAGGTTTAAAAAAGGGCAGGGCGCAGTTCTGAAAAGGGCATTTTTTACATTTTTCAGGGCACTTTTTTCATTTTTAAGGGCACTTTTATAGAGTTGAATCTAGAATCTAACGGTTCAAAAAGTCGTGAAAAAAAAAACAAATTTCATAAAAAAAAATTGAAAACAGAAAAAAAGGTAAATTTTGTTGAAAGATCGCGAAAAAACAGCAAATATTCTTAAAAGATCACGAAAAAGAGGGCCAATTTTGTTAAAAGATCGCAAAAAACAGCAGCTTTTGTTAAAAGATCACAAATAACGGCATATTATGCTAAATAAGCGCGAAAAAAACGTAAAATTTCGTGGAAAAAATCGCGAAAAAACGGCAAATTTTATTAAAAGATCCCAAAACAGCAGTTTTTGTTAAAAGATCGCAAAAAACGGCATATTTTGCTAAAAAATCGCGAAAAAACGCCAAATCTCGTGAAAATATCGTGAAAAAACGGAACTTTTCACAGAATTTTCCGTTTAATTGCGATTTTTGGACGAAATTTGCCGTTTTTTTGCAAATCTTTTGACGAAATCTGCAGTTTTATCGTTATTTTTTGACGAAAATTACCGTTTTTTTGCGACTCATTTGACAAAATTTTCCTTTTTATCGCGATTTTTGGAAGAAACTTGTCGTTTTTCCATGATCTTTTGAGGAAATCTGCCTTTGTGTGAAATTTTGTGACGAAATTAGCCATTTTTTTGCGAATCTTGCCGGAAATTAGTCGTTATTTCGCGATTTTTAACGAAACTTGTCTTTTTTTTTTTTAGCAATTTTTTGACGAAATTACCCATCCCACCGGACGCATATGAGGCTATTTTTTGTGTTCCGTCGCCGATTTTTTACGTAATTTATGCGCTACAGCGTGTTTGGATCTTCGCTGGAGGGCTGTATTTTTTCAAATGTGGGGCAAGAAGGGTGCTTTTTTTTTTTTTTTTTTTTTTTTTTTTTTTTTGAATGAATGACGAGGGGCGCTATTTTTTAAATTAAAGGGCAGGAGGGCGGAGCGCCATCCTGGAACCCTCTAGGGGAAACTCTGATACTGTATCCGAAGTACACTATACTATATCACCAAGATCTGAATATTTTTAAAACTTCGTTATCGTACGAACACACCTCATTTGCTACGCTTCACGTGCAATTTCCAACTTGTTATTATTAATGTAAAATGTGGTATTCAATAATAAGTATAACAACTTTAAAGGGTTTTTTCTTTTGCTGATATCATATAATGTATTATATTTGTTTAATTAATTGGGTAAGGGTAAATTATAAGATATCTAATTAGCCTGTTGTATACACGCATATATTTTTGCACACTCAACATAGAATAAACGCATTGCAGTACAGGGAAAACACAGGGAATTTTTTTTCAAGATTAGAGTGGTAACCCTGGAAATAGTCCTCCAGTGTTCGTGTCCAGGATGACTCAAATGGAAGAGCATTGGCGGCTTCAGCTAATACATCCCTGGTTTGAATCCTGGCCTGGACTTTTTTCACCCAAAAATGAATAATGGGAAATTTACATCTGTTATGATTGATTTACCAATTGAATAATCATGTTTAAAATTAATCTAATGTAATTTTGTATGCAGCGATTTTCTGCAGTTCCATTGACCTTTGATTTATTCTGTTGAACTGATCCAGAGTATCAGACCAGATAAAGTGATCCTTGAGGTTAATTGGGTGAAATAGTCCTCCAGTGTTCGTGCCCAGGATGGCTCAGATGGATAGTTGGAAGAGCATTGGCAACTTCAGCCAATACATCCCTGGTTCGAATCCTGGCCCAGACTTTTTTCACCCAAAAATGAATAATGGAAAATTTACATGTGTTATATTTATTTATAGTTTAAGTATGTTAAGTAGTTTTAAGGTTTAAATAACACTTTTAAACAATAACCAGCTCTATAGGAGTTTTTGAAAAAATGTTAAATTTTACCGAAAATTTTGACTTTTGGATCAGAAACGCAGACTCAAACCAATTTCTTTTTTCCATTGGTAAATTTCATGCAGTTGATGTACTAGTATATGGCAACTTTTGGCACCTGTCTGTTTTTGGTTTAAAAAAAAAATAAATTTTTTTCACTCCACACTACTGTGTATTCCTCTTAATGTACAACCTCTAATGAAGATTCTCATGAATTACATATCACATTGTAGCCTCATCAGCTTGCATCTCACTAGTGATCACCCTCATCGATTTCATAAGACTTTCATTGTCTTGATTAACAAATCCTAGTGTTTGATGGTTTCATATTACTGATAATGTCTTTTCCTGCATGAAACATTTGCAACATGGAACCTGGCAATGTTCAGTTCTGTTCTTTTACATTAAAGATGTTTGGTTGAATTTCAAGAATGTGGAAATCTCTAAATTGAAGCATCCTTCAGCCAATTGGGTAATATGCCTCCTCATTTGATCAGTTAGCCTATGTTCTGACTTGTTTACATGTAGCAGAAAAAGATATGATGATATCTCACCTATAATCTGTGTTCTCAAATACCTGATGCATCCTGTATAGTTATTTAAGTTTATTATTATTATTATTATTAAGGAATATAATATGTATATATCTTAGTGGAATATTTTTATTTACAGTTTTATATCTCAGACTAAATCTTCTGATGGTACACTATGTTCTGATCATCCTATAACGGAAGTACCAGGTGAATATCTTATGATGACATCATCAGAAGGTAGATTCTTTCTTTTATTCTTTAAGATTATTTCTACTAACTCAGAATTGCAAAATTTGTTTGAATAGTGGCACAAAAAAAAAAAAAAAAAAGATACTGCTGGCAAGACTGTAGCTAAGGGAGCGCTATGGGCAGCTCAGCCCCCCCCCCCCCCCTGGAAAAGATTCCAAGGTCATTAAATAAATTTCTGTTTCGAAAATTCAAATGAAATTATGTTAAAATCTAATTTTGTTTTGTGATCCTTTTACAGTTTTGTAGAATTACTAAATTGTATCTAAAATAAGTAATTCAACACTCCCTCATCCTATTTGTACATGGGAAGCTAACATGATGTTTAATTTTGCACCAGTTATACACTCAAAATTTTCGTCATTCTATACTTTTCTTAGTATAAAATGAAGTTATTACAACAGTTTAATAAGAAACATAGTACCTATGCAGTGTAAATATGCGCTAAATTTATCTTTCTGTGTCAGAAAAAAAGAAAAAAATTATGAGCCTCCCCCCTACAATCTCTTGAGCCCCCCCCCTTATAGATCACTTCTAGCTATGGCCTTGGGGGGGGTAACCCGCAGAACCCCCCTTCCCCGCCACTGATTTCTGAAAATGCGATGTGAATTTACGAGAAAAAATTTCCACCCAGAATCGCCATTGTCTTTTGTATTGTATATATTTTCTGTAAATTAAGTATCTTCTTGTTCTGTGTCTTTTCCATGTTCGTGGTAAATTATTTTGCTCCTTGGTGAATCCTGCCGATAGACGACAAAACCGAAAGCAGAATGAAAGCGCGTACGAAAATCCGCTACATGTTTGTCAAACAATTACAAAAAAAAAAAAAAAAAAAAAAAAAATTGCTATTTTGCCAAAAAAAATGAACAAAACGCAGTCAAAGGAAAACAGTATGTAATTCTCTTTTCTCCGGGAGGGACTTCTGTTGCTCCGCGGGAGACATGATAGAGTTCTGGGGGGGGGGGGAAATTGTATCTTTTGACCATTCAAAACCCAAAATCTGAAAATTTCTGGGGGGACATTTCACTGCTCCAGGGGGGGGGGGGGGGCCTTCCCCTGGCCACCACCTGAATTCAACACTGAAGGGAAAAAACGTAAATCTGCAAAAAAAAATCTGGAAAAATGCTCGAATTTCATCAAAAAATCGCGGAAAACACGTGAATTTTGTCAAAGGATCTCGAAAAAATAAAACGTGAATTTTGTCCAAGGATCGCTAATTTTGTCACTCGAATTTAACCAGTAGATCGGGAAAAACATTCGAATTTCATTAATAGATCATGAAAAATTTGTCTATAGATCGCGAAAAACATGAACATGTTATTGAAAAATCACGAAAAACACTTGCATTTCATCAAAGAATCGCGAAAAGAACCTGAGTTTTGCTAAAGGATCGTTATTATCATAAAAAAAAGAGTGAACAAAACATAGCCAAAAGATCGTGGGGAAAAAAACGTTAATTTCTGGAAAAGATCGCGAAAGAAAAAAACGTAAACTTCTTTAAAGGATCCCGAAAGACAAGCGTATTTCGTTAAAAGATCACAAAAAAAATAAATAAAAACGCGAATGTTGTCAAAAATCGCGATAAATACGCAAATTTTTATCGAAAGATCGTGAAAAATACTTGAATTTTGTCAATATATTGCGTAAAACACTCAAATTTCAACAATTAATCGTGAAAAACACTCGAATTTCATCAATAGATTGCAAAATACACGCAAATTTTATCGAAAAATCACGAAAAACACTCTAATTTCATCAAAGGATTGCTAGAAAAATGTGAGTTTTGCTAAAGAATCGTTATTAACATAAAAAAAGAGAATAAAACACAGTCAAAAGATCATGAAAAAATGTTCATTTCTGTAAAAGAAGGCGAAAAAAACCCGCAAATTCTTCTAAAAGATTCCAAAAAACAAGCGTATTTCGTCAAAAAATCACAAAAACATGCGAATTTTGTCAAAGGATATCTAACTTCGTCATAAAAAGAACAAAATATAATCAAAAGATTTTGGAAAAAAAAAAAAAAAAGTTCATTTCTTTAAAAAATCGTGTGGGGAAAAAAACCCCGCAAATTTCATCAAAAGAATTGTAAAATTCGTAAATTTCGTCAAACGATCTCAGAAAACGTACAAATTTCATCAAAAGGTCGTAAAAAAACCGCAAATCTAGTTTTAAAAAAAACGCACAAACAGGGTCAAAAGTTTGTGAATTATGTTAAAAGATCATGAAAAACCACAAATTTTATTAAAAGGTCTGAGACGTGTGGAGAAATTTAATCTGAGTATTTATTCTTTCAAATGTAAAAATACAGTTAAGTCTCCCTATAACGTAACTCCATACATCTAATTTCTCTATATAACGAATTTTTTGTAGGAACGTTCCCCTTTTCGCATGATTACATTAAAAACAGTCTCCGTATAGCAAAATATCTATCTCCATATAACGAATTTTTTCACAAATTGGTCTTAATTTATTCAGTTTTAAAAAAGATTCGAAATCATATGGAATCAGTTCTCCATCACTTATTTTTGATTTATCGTTCAGTGCTGAGTTTATATATATATATATATATATATAACTTATTACCTTGTTCTTTAAATCCAACGAATTCATCCCACCTCAAACACACCTTTCAACATCCTTCTCAAAACAGAGTCAATTAGATTGTTACACATATAAGAAATGAATCAATAATGAGAGGCACATAAGAGAGATCTTCAAATGGAGGAAAATGTTAACTGCAATTTTTCATTCCTTGCTAAAATTTAAGCTTTTTTTTTTTTTTTTTTTTTTTTTTTTTTTTTTTTTTCTTGAAGGCGTAACACAGTTTAAAATAATTTTAAATAATTGTAATAATTTTAAAATCAAAACAATAAAAAATTACAGATTTCTTGGTCTGAAATTAATGCAAGTCTTCCTTATTTGATTTTCATTAAGCTTTCAAACAAATGTCTGTTCTCTTTTTTAAAAACTGCTTAAATAATTAAAAGATAGAATGTTACGTTAATATTTACTTTTAAACATTACAAATTCTTAATTAAAAACATCAAAAATAATATTTGTTCAAAATTTACAACATTAAATACGATTTTTCACATCATTTTCTATACATCGAATTTTTCTATATAATGAATTTTTTACTGGAACGATGGATTTCGTTATATAGAGACTCGACTGTATTTTTCAAGATAGCAATTATTGTAATTTTTAAGAGTTTATTAGCATTAGAATATTTCAATCTGCTCCTTAAACAGCTTTTTATTGCTAAAATGTTATTACAGTAGAACCCCGCTAATTCGGACCCTGCTAATCCGGATAATTCGGATCAATTTAGTCATTTTTTTTTTTTTTTTTTTTTTTTTCAAGTTTGAGAAGCGATTGGCTAATTTCCATAACATTAACTTGTTTCATAGTCGTATTTTAAATAAAAAAACTTTTTCTGACATGTTTTCGGAATAATTAAGCAAAGTAAACATTAATACTGTCTGCAAATATTCAATAAGTTTAACATAAAGGTGATTTTCTGTTAGTATGTTATATTTTATTTCATTTTTTTTTCTAATTCTTTGGATAATCCGGATTGGGTCCGGTCCCAATTAATCTGAATTATCGGGGTTTTACTGTATTATTATTATTGTTATTATTATTTTGCTGCTACAAAAATAGATTTTACTGCTCCGAAATTCGATTTTTGCTGCTCCAAAGCTGCTACAAAATGGCTTTAACGCACTTTCATTCCTGTAATAGGACTGAGAACAATGAAAAGGAAGTTTTCCCTACTATTGCTTTTGTGGGGAATGGAGAGGAATTTCGTCTTCTCCTAATGCTTCTCTACCTTTAGAAAGATCCATTATTTTGGCAGTATGACAAGGCAGTTCTTTTAAAGTTGGTCAAGCAGTATCTCTGTGCTTAGTATTTCTAATAAATTTAATAATATTTATGTTAATTTTCAGAATATGTTGTTACATACAGTGGGGCATCTTTTATATGATGCCGAAAGAATTACCGAAAAATGTTGTATAAATGATAACATCATATAGTCGATTCTCACTTCTAAAGCTAAGAGTTAATTTTGATTTTACTTAATGTTTAATGTGTTGATTTACATATATTTATAAATTAAACAAACCAAAACTAAGCAAATACAGTAAGCAATTTTAATGTATGTACCTTTATTCTTTCTTCTGATCATTTTGTATAATGTTACAGAAAAATATTGTCTGTGGTTATGTGACGTGATGACTGACTGAGACTGAGTTGTAATTAATGGTTTGTGCAATGAGTCAAGGGCCTGAGAAGTTTTTTTGCTGACATTGTGGCAAACAAAATAAGTTCTTATTGTTTCAATGCAATATATGGTATCTTGAAATGATGGAGAAACAACTTCTCTACATTCCTTGTCATTTCCACTTTCACAATGCGATTCATCATTTTTGAATAAGCTCATCAAAACTGCAAATCGCTGATGTTGCATTGATGTTATAACATCCTCATCGTAAACCATGTATTTATCAATAATACCTCTGCTCTGAGCAGATTTCAATCATCTTCATTAATATTGTATCATCGTTGTTGTTTACATCAATCTCATTAGCATTGGAATTTTGATGTGCATTAAGAATTCAGAAATAAGTTGTAAATTTCGTCAAAGCATTACATAAATAAATCACAGATTTCAATAAACCATCGAGGGAAAAAATATTGCAAGTTTTGTCAAAAAGTCATGGAAACAAGTAATGAATTTTATTGATTGATCACAAAAAAGTATATTTAGTGAGTTAGTATAGTAAGTTAATAATTCAAAATTTAATTATTTTTCATACAAAATCAATAGGCATTATTGGCATTTTTCAGATGAAATTTAACCATTTTCCTTTCCTGTTGCCAAGAAAATAAAAAATTGGAATAATAACTTTTCAGCAGCAATGAATTTTTAATAAAAAACTTCCATGCGAAAAACTATAATAAAATAATTTAAAAGAAAATAAATATGACATCATGTTTGAAATAAAAATAAAAGGTGTATTTTTTATAACATATTTAACAAAGATATTTGTTTAGTCAATGGGAATTTTTGTGTAAAATATGGCGACATAAATTAAAAGTAAATAGAATGAAAAATAATTATATTTTTAATAAAATGGTTCACTTATGAAAATGTGACGTCTAGGCCTGGGCCTTAAATCAATTTATCTCTTAAATCGATTTAAAGCTTACATCGGAAATCACGATTTAGTCAGTTTCTTAAATCGATACATTGGAAATCGCGATTTAGCCATTGCTATACATCGCGATTTAGCCATCGCCTTACATCGCGATTTAGTCAGTCTTAAATCGTGATTTAGCCATTGGTTTTAAATCGATTTCAAATAATGATTCAGAGTTAACATCAGAAAATTGAGTTATCTACTTTGGTGTATATACTGCTTGCATGTCAAACTAGTGTTAAATCGATTTAAGCAAACTTTGCAAGCCTCAATGCTTTCTGATTTAGGAAAAAGGTGATGTAAGAAAAATATGATTTAGAGAAAACAGAGCAAGTTGGTGTTAAATCGAATTAGAGGATCCGAAATTAACACACATCACAAACCTCAGTGTTTTCGATTTAAGAAAAAGACTATTTAAGAAAAACATTGAAAGCTGGTGTTAAATTAATTTAGTAGGATTTGATTTAAAATTAACAGCGGTCACTTGCCATGTGGATATTAAAAATGTAAAAGTGGCAATTAAAAAATTTCTTTCGTTTGCCATCCTTGTCGTCATTCGCCAAGTGGTGGTTAAAAAAATCTATTTTCGGTCGCCCTGTGAAATGCGTTTTTTTTTTTTTTTTTTTTTTTTTTTCATAGAAATATGGATCTCTACATTGATTACATCTAATTAGAAAAGTGTTTTCTTCTTTTTCCTACTGGATTCAAACAGATTTCAATGACATAGCTGTATTTTCAATATTTTGGTTTTTTGCAGAGTTCTTTTACTGTGTTCAGTTTGATTATTTTTTCGAGAAATGTAGTTTCATTTTGCAAAAATATATTCATCGGCATTGATTCCACACACATTTCAAGTAATTTGTTGGCTATCGATCGCCATCCTAGTCATCACTTGCCAAGTGGCGATTTAATAGATCTATTTTCAATTGCCAAGTGAAATGCAGTTTTTTTCATGGAAACATGCATCTCTACATTAATTACATCTAATTAGAAAAGTGGTTATTTCTTTTTCCTACTGCAAGGTTCGTACGCTCTGGAAAAAATAGAAAAAGTGCTAGAAAAAAAAGTCCTCATTTTCAAGGAATGAAAAGTGCTGGAAAAAGAGAGATTCATTTTCAAGGAATGAAAAGTGCTGGAAAAATTAGAAATAATAAATATTAGTCCTTAAATTTTAAAATTTCTAAAAAAGTAAAAAAAAAAAAACCTTTATACACTTTATTTTAAAACAATTTATTTCAATTGTATATTTGCTTTCCCAATGATTGAGTCACTTGCAGCCAAAAATTTCCTTCTCTGCTCCTAACAACCCTGTTGGCATCTTTCCTTGGCTGTAAAAATCGGATGCATGCGGAAACCGTCGGGGGAAAAAATAGAACGCAGATTGTGATCCGACGAAATTGTTACTATGCACGCGCTGTTCCGTCTAAGCTGTCGGTAATGCATTTTTTCTATAATAGCCAGGAGTGTGATTTTTCGCCAATGTGCTTCTCCTGCCAGATGAGAGGAGAGAGGCAGATGCTTACGTTACTGTTACTATACATTAGCAGCTGGGAAGTTCGACTCAGGATAACGAATCAGAATGCATTAGCTTTAGAATAACTTCACTTATTCAATGGGAAGATATGTTTGCTTTTCCGTGCGCACACTGGAGACTTTTTGCTGAGTCGACGTAGTTGGTTTTCGTTAGTCGTGCTTTCCAGATTTTTGACGTCAACAATTTTGCGCTTTTTACAAGTCTCCGTTAGTTTTTGTTTCGCAGGCGTCTATGTTTAATGTGATCTATTCCGTGATTTTACAATATGATTTTCACGATCGGTTTTATTTTTTAATTTCTTTCATCAGTTATATAATCAGTAAAGAAATATGGCAGGAAAGTGCGTTTTCAATGATTTATGGATTGAAAAACCAGAATATAAACTGTGGCTCGAAAGGGACGTGAAAGATTTTAATCTAAATTTACATTTAATCTTAATTTACTTTTTAATTAATATTTTTTATCCTTTTTCTCTTTTTATATTTCATAAATAAAACTTCATTAGATGAAAATTTAGAAAGTATCTTTATTAAGGAATAATTAAACACACATTTAAATACACAGGTAACATGGTGACTATTTCCTTTATGATATATTATTCTAGAGCCATTTTAATGCATGTATTAAAACAGTCCTTGAAAAGTGCTTGAAAAGTCCTTGAAAAGTGCTTGAATTTTATTTGTTCTCAAGTGTATGAACCATGTACTGGATGCAAACAGATTTCAATGACATGGCTGCATTTTCAGTATTTCATTTTCTTTGCCGCATTCTTTTATCTATTTCAATTGGATGTTTTTTCAAGAAATACAGTTTTATTTTGCAAAATATATTCATCAGATTTGATTCCATATGCATTTCAAATAATTTATTGGTCATCGATCCCCACTCTAGTCATCACTCGCCAAGTGGCGACTTAAAATAATAATTATTGATCGCCAAGGGAAATACAGTTTTGTTCATCAAAATATGCATATCTACATTGATTACGTCTAATTAGAGAACTTGTTAATTCTTTTTTCTATTGGATGCATGCGGTGGTTTTTTGCCATGTGCTTTTAGTATATTCAGTTTATTTTTTCAAGAAATATAGCTTTATTCTGGAAAATATATTCATCAGCTTTGATTCTACATGCATTTCAAATAACTTATTCCTTTTTTCACACTGGATGCAAATGGATTTCAAGGGCATTTCAGTACCTTCAATTTTCGATTTCTGTTGCATGCTGAGCTCTTGGATTATTTTTTTTCCCAAGATATACTATTTAATGATGTGAAATACACTCACCAGTATAGATGCCAACTGTATTATGGTGGTAGTATAAATTTGGCGCCTCCTATATTCCCGCACCGGGGCGACCGCTACCTTCTCCCGCCCTTTTGCATGGCGCTACCCTCTCAGAAATGTATGCTGTATCTCAGCCCCCTGTGAAATGATAAGTCTAGATACTCTACTGCTAGCATAGATGTCAACTGCATGTGATGTGTGTAGTGTATTACTAACACATTTATTATGGGGGTCCCTCCTCCGGATATTTTGTGTTTTTAATGGTCAAAATGTGCAATTTCTCCCCCCCCCCTTCCCCGGAGCCACGGAAATACCTCCTGGAGAAAAGTGTCTGAATTCAACACTGCATTTATTAATTAAAATCCAAAAAACAATTTATTGTGTTTTATTTAATAATAATTCACTATTTATGCCTGTGGGGGAGGGGGGGGGGAGGAGCAATTTTAAAGTTAAAATTCAAATTTGCAGGTCTGAGCCTTAAATCGTTTTAATACATCGGAAATCCGATTTAACTATTGGTCTTGAATAGGTACATCTGATGTCGCGATGTAGCGAAACGATATAGCCTTGATGTAACGCTTACATCGGAAATCCGTGTTAACTATTGGTTTTCACTAGACACATCGGACGTCACGATTTAGGCAGTTCTTAAATCGCGATGTAGCAAAACGATGTAGCTTTGCCTCAATGCTTTCCGATTTAGGAAAAAGGCGATGTAAGAAAAAGACGATTTAAGGAAAACAGAGCAAGTATGTGTTAAATCGTTTTAGCAGGGTCAGGACCGTAGCTAGAAGTGAATAATAGGGGAGGGGGGGAGCTTATTTGTTTATCTTTCTCTGACACAGAAAGATAAATGAGTGCATTTTATGCTAAAAAAAGTACATGATGTGAAACTTTTGAGTCTATAACTGGTGAAAAATTAAACATCGTGTTAGATTCTTATGTACAAATAGGATGAGGGAGTGCTGAAATGCTTATTTTAGATACAATTTAGTAATTCTGCAAAACTGTGAAAGGGTCTCAAAACTAAATTAGATTTTTGAACAGAATTTCATTTGCATTTTCGGAATAGAAATTCATTAAGTGACCTTGGAATCTTTTTCAGGGGGGGGGGGGGCTGAGCCGCCCATAGCGCCTCCTATGTGTCAAATTGATGTAGCCGGATTTGATTTAATACAGATAAAAATTAGCGGCCGACAGTTGCCATGCGGTAATTAAAGATATAAAACTGGCGATTAAAAAAACTTTTTTCGATTGCGAAGTGAAATGCAGCTTTTTTCATGGAAATAAGCATCTCTACATTGATTACATTTGATTAGAAAAGTGGTTATTTCTTTTCCCTTCTGGATGCAAACAGATTTCAATGATTTAGCTGTATTTTCAATATTTTGGTTTTTTGTCATGTTCTTTTAGTGTATTCAGTTGGAATTATTTTTCCAAGAAATAAAAGTTTTATTTTGGAAAATATATTAATTCATCAGGTTAGATTTCACATGCATTTCAAGTAAATTTATTGGACATCGATCACCACCTTAGTCGCCACTCATCAAGTGGCGATTAAAAAATCTATTTTCAATCGCTAAGTGAAATGCAGTTTTTTTATGGAAATATGAATCTTTACATAGATTACATCTAATTAGAAAAGTGGTTATTTCTTTTTCCTACTGGATGCAAACAGATTTCAATGACATGGCTGTATTTTCAATATTTCGTTTTCTTTGCTGCATTCTTTTATCTATTTCAGTTGGATTTTTTTTTTCAAGAAATACAGTTTTATTCTGCAAAATATATTAATCAGATTTGATTCCATATGCATTTCAAGTAATTTATTGGTCATCGATCGCCACTCTAGTCATCACTCACCAAGTGGCGACTTAAAATAATAATTATTGATCGCCAAGTGAAATACAATTTTTTTCATCAAAATATGCATATCTACATTGATTACGTCTAATTAGAGAATTGGTTAATTCTTTTTCCTATTGGATGCAAGCAGATTTCGATGACGTTTTTGTATTTTCAATATTGCGAGGGTTTTTTGCCATGTGCTTTTAGTATATTCAGTTTGATTATTTTTTCAAGAAATATAGCTTTATTCTGGAAAATATAGTCATCAGCTCACATGCATTTAAAATAATTTATTTATTTTTTCACACTGGATGCAAATGGATTTCAAGGACATTTCAGTATCTTCAATATTCAATTTCTGGTCAGCTCTTGGATTATTTTTCCCCCCAATACTTACTGTTTAATGAAGCAAAATACACTCACCAGTATAGATGGCAACTATATTTGATGTGTGTAGTGCAATCGTTAAAAATACAAGGGGTATGAATCAGGGCCGTAGCCAGAAGTGAATAATAGGGGGGGCTCAAGAAAATGTAGGGGGGGCTCATGTTTTTTTTTCTCTCACTCTGATGTAGAAAGATAAATTAATGCATATTCATATTGTATGTACTATGTTTTTTAATAAACTGTTGTAATAACCTCATTTTAAGCTAAGAGAAGAATAAGCTGATGAAAAATTCGAGTGTATAACGAGTGCAAAATTAAACATCATCTTAGCTTCGTATGTGCAAATAGGAAGAGCGAGTGTTGAAACTTATTTTAGTTATAATTTAGTATTTCTACAAAACTTTGAAAAGGCCTCAAAACTGAATTAGATTTTTGAACAGAATTTCATTTGGATTTTCAAAAAAGAAATTCATTGAGTAATCATGAAATCTTTTCTAAGAGAGGCTCAAAATGCTTTAAGGGTTAGGGGAGAGGGAGGGGACTGAGCCAGCACATCCTTAACTACGGCCCTATCTGTCATACTAGAACTTTCTGACAGAGTAATTGAAATGCCTCTGCATTTTCGAATTAAAATTTTCTAATAACATTAAATCTGCTTTTTTTAAAAAGCACATGAAAAAGTTAGTCATATATATGCATTGCTATCTTTATAGTTTGCACTTGCGTCTTAAGTAATTCATGACAGATAATTATAAAAAAAAGAAGTTCATAGGTTTAAATATATAGGTTATAGAATTTTTGTCAAAAACGAATTTTCGTAAAACTCAGAATTTTGGTCGAAAACGCAAAAGAATTGCCGTTCGATCTCTAATACTTATACTGGTGAAATAAATGATGATGTCAACAAGTAAATAAAAGCTTACAGTTCACTTGTTTCGAAATAGTTGCAACCTTTAATCTTTTTTTTAAATAAACCCTCAAGGAAGCTTAAGTTTCATTCTTTTACAATAAAAACATTAACAAAATCAAAGTTGTATTTTGCATTTAAAATTATTACTGTGTTCATTCAAAAATTAAAAGCATGTACATTTGAATTGGCTATTGGCATTGATTACCATTCATAAATCAAGGACTATATACGTATATATTTTAAAATTTACTAGAAATATTCCAATATACAACAAAATGTTTATCATAAGATAATATTTATGATAAAATTAATTATAAGTTTGATCTATGCTAGTAATAGAAAACGCTACAGAATAAATATTTTCAGTATGTAACTAATGCTGGTACAATATAATATAAATAATATGTCAAAAGTAATTAAAATGCTCGCATTTCTCCTACTTAAAACGAGTTGTAATCTTCATTTCTAATCATTATCTTTTTTTAACAAAAAGAGAACTTCAATTATTGTTCTATAATAAAAGCATAAACAAATTCACTCATAGATAAAGAATTTTAAAATTATTTTTATGCACAGTCAAATGTTAAAAACATTTGCAAATGAGTATACTATTAAAAAAATTCTTTAATTTGAAATACCATGACTCAAACTTCAAACACAAAGCAAAATATGAATACTTAAAACTTTATTTTATACTAGAAGCAAAACAGGATTAAAAAATTCTTCAGAAAAAACGTTTTATAGCAAAATGCTAAAATACCAAATTGCAACGAACTGCATTTTTCATGTAACACGAAAACAAAATAATAAAAACAAACAATAGTACATGTAACAAACACACTTTTGTAACAAATGGAATTTTTTTAAAACCAACTTGGAAAAATATAATGAAGTATGCTTTAATGGATACATGAAACAATATAAATATTTAAGTTAAATAGATATATAAATATGAATGGTTATATAAGCATTATAAATGTGAAAACTAACCTTGTAGTGTATACTAAATACATAAACTGAAAAAAGTAGATTTAAAAGGAATAAAGTAGTGTCAACAAATTGAAGTTCACCTACTTTAAAACAATTGAAGTCTTCTATTCTTTTTCTCATTAAATTTTTTAAAGAAAACTTTCATATTGATTGTTTCTGTTCTTTCTTTTTCAAACGCAAGAAAACTCAAATCGGCCATTCTTTGATGAGACATTGTTAGTCTTTGTGGACGATTTATTCTTGTAAGGACTGAAAATGTTGATTCACATATTGCAGTACTATATCCAAAAGTTTTAACAGTTGCTAATAGTTTATATGTGTCTTCAAATGCAACCCTATATTTAAAAAGTTCATTAAATACAATGGTGTTTGGATTTTCTTCAATGGTTCTTTTTATGAAATTCTTTACAACAATTATTTCATCTTTAGATGGAAGCTTAACATTATAATTTTCTACTATCTTCATTTTATTTAAATCCATATCAAGCTCTGCACTTGACAGCGCTAGAAGTAACTTATCGTTATTATTAAACCGCCTTTTCATTTCATTTAATACTATATCTAAAGTTTCAAAATAAATAGCTTTTAGATGTAATGTTTCATCAATATTCGAGCTAGCACCTGTAGTTTCTACAATTAAATAATCTCTGAGTTTTGTAGAAGTGGTTTTTCTTCGCTATTTTGAACATATTTCTTCTTCCTCTTCCTCAACAACAAATTCAGTGGACATCAAATTTAAAATTTCTTCGTAAATTTCATCTGACCTTAAACAAGTAAATGAATCTATTGTAGAATCTACAATTCATAAAGAATCAGTTTAACTAGTTTCTAGCTTTTGCAATAATTGGTTTGCAGGATCTAGCGTTTCAAGAATTCTCTTCAAAAATATTAAGCAGAATTTGAAAGCTTTAGTTTTCATTATCGTTAACAAACCAGTGCTTTCTGCAATGTTTACTCCATCTTGTTTTCTGTCCAGTTTTACTTCTTCTAGAGTATTCAGAATTTTTTTTATAATTGTTATACACAATTTTTGTAACATGTAAATGTCCACTCCATCGCTGTTCTAATAAACGAACAAGGGATTGACCTTCATATTTCTTAGCTATGTTACCTTTTCTCAAAAAGTTGTACAGCATGGAACACTGATCAAAAAACTGTTTGGTTTCTGATCAGTGTACTTACATCATTTTACACTTACATCATTTATTGCTTTTATAATTACTAAATGAAGTCTGTGGCTGCAGCAATGTACATATGGGATATTTCTATCAAGATGTTTCTGCAATATAGCTTGGATCCCTCCTTTTTCACCGCTCATGACTGAAGCACCATCAAAACATTGACTCAAAATTTTAGAATTATCTAAATTACAATCATGAAGGATCTTTAAAGTTAAATCAGCAAATGTTTTTGCATCCAAGTCAGAACATGTTTTTATTGCGATAATTGATTCTTTTATTTTCCCGTCCTTTACGTATCTTGCTCCTAATGCAAAATTTTCTCTATTATTTCTATCACGCGTTCCGTCTTCCAAAATCGAAAACCAGGGAACATCAGCATTGTTAATGTTATTTGATATATCTTCTGACACTATTTCAGCAAGGATTTGTATTACATCATTTTGTATTTCAGGTGAAGTGTATTTTGCATTAATTGGCACTGATTTGACACATTCTGCAAGTTTATTGTCCTTTTTGATTGTGTATTTAAAAAGGTTTTGAAATAAACTACTTTCCTCGTGTTCATCTATATCATACATCCCACGTAATGAAAGTTCATTTATAACTAAAAATTGTACGATTTCTGCTATAGATTGAAAAATAATATCGGTTTTTTTTTCTAGAACATCGTTACATACCAAAGATAACACACTCAAATTCATCTTTTCACGTTCTTCTCTTTCTGTCCACATGCTCATTGATATCATATGATTCTGTGACGAAGCATGCTTTTGAAACCCTCTGTCCTTGGACAATGCTTTTTTCCAATTCCGGAAACCAGCTGAGATAAATGGATTTTCTTTAGTCCCCGAATGAGGAAACTGTCGACAAGGATAACAGCATCTCTGCTGTTGGAATATTCCAGCCACTTAAATTTTTTCATCCAATCTGGTTGAAAACTCCTGTTATCCGAATTTTTTGGGTACTTTGATAAATTTGTACTTTTTAAATTTCTATCGCCCACCTTCGATATGTCACTAGGTGCATCGGCATTCATCCTGCCTGATAAGTCATCGAAGACCGAAAGAATAACACCCTCACGCCTGTTGAATTTCTGATATCTGATTGCGTAATACGGACTAAAAATCATAAAATCACTTCCAACAATAGAGGGGGGGAAGATACGACACCTCATTGACTGAATGAAAACTCTGCCTCCCCGATTAAGAGCAAATTTCTATAAAATAAATTGATAATTTAAAAATTCCTTTTTTTAAATTAAACCACACGCACAAGAAAAAACAATTATTAACATAAATATAAAAAAATATATAATAAAAAAAAGAGTCATTTACACTTCCTGGATCCTAGCCAAGCTAAATTCTACATTTGCTTAAAAAAAAATATATATATATATATATATATATATATATATATATATATATATATATATATATATATATAATGCGTCACTGGGTTTTTGGCGCCGACTGATCATGGCGCCACACATACGTCACCCATGTATACTAGCAGTAGAAGACAATAATACCAATAATAATTAGATAGGATGCACATTACAAAATACCACTGATTTAAATTTACAAATCTATAAATAACTCATTCACCTCGCCGACAAATGGAGGGGGGGGGGGGTTAAGATAATAAATATTTCTGTTGATAATTTGCCAAACCAAACTGTTGATTATTAGAAGCAAAAATATTTTTTATGATCATAATTAAGTACTTTTTTTTCCATTTCAAAAAAGATTGCTCAACTTGAAATGGAAATCGATAAATAATGAACGTTGATGATTAGATTCAAATGTTTGTTTTATTTCTGCTAAACATAAACCGAATAATCTAGATAAATTTTTGAAGTATATAGAAATTTATATTGATTGCAAAACATCATAATGTATGATTATAGACATTCAAAAGATTTGCACAGGCCGGGTTCGGGCCGATTTCTCATTTTGATTTTTTAAACAGTTTTATTTAGTGACCTTGGAATCTTTTTCAGGGGGGGCTCAAAAATTTTTAGGGGGGGCTGAGCCGCCCCTGGCACCCCCCTAGCTACGGGCCTGGTATGAATATCAGTAGCTAATGGAGCAAGATAAATAATGACGTCATATTTAAAATGAATCATAAATATTTTTTTACTTATATTAATTAATATAATAAGTTATAAGTTACATACAAATGAATATTTTTATTCAAAACTCATAATTATCAATGGAAGAAATTTTTTGTGGGGAAAAGGCGGAAAATAAAACTAATTAATATATTTTTGGCTCGATTTTTTAACACTTTCGATCAAAGTTGAAAAGTTATTATGCTTTCGATTTGTCTGTCTGTCTGGTCGCTTTCTAACTTTCGTAAATATACTCCAATTTCCATGAAATTTTTGGACGTTCTTAACGTTTACCTAGCATGAATTCCTATTGAAAATAAAGTTTCTACCATGATTAATTTATTTACAGGGATTGTCAAAAAATTTCCTTACATTACGGCATTATGGGGAAAATCGTTTTAATTAAATTTAACGATGTTACACCCTGTGAAACATATTCAAATTTATATGCATTTACAAAGTGCACTAAAATATGCATTTTGTAAGGTATATAGTGAAAAGGACATTTATTATTCATTTACAGGGTTACACAGAAGAATTCCATTGCATAAGAATAAAGGGAGGAACAGTTTCCAACATACTTTAATTATGGTAAACGATTTCATGTATAATCGAATTGATATTCGTTGCTGAGGCTTAATGTGAGTTATTTCATGCATAATAGAAGTGCATAGCATTTACAGGGACACACAAAAGATTTCAAATATTATATATTCTATTCGAAGTCTGTATATGATGGATGATGACTGTTGCATGGATGAAATGCATTTTGAATTATGATATGTGCTTTTAAGTTTCGCTAAATGTATGCATATTAAATGGAGAGTATAAATGGTAATAGTATAAATAGTTAAATTTAGATATACAGGTTTACACAAAAGATCTCGGAAAGGTTACTGAATATGAGCGTAATTTACTTAAAGGTGGTTTTTAAATAAAATATGCATTTTTATTTTGAACTGCATTTAGTAAACTAAGAAATGTTTGTAGTATATATACATAAAATGATATACAGGGTCCCACAAAGAACTGGATACAAGGTTGTCTTCGGATGATAATTTCTGAAAATGTAATTTAGGTAGTAATAAGAAATATTTTTGTTTAAACTAAATTTTAGAAAGATACTTTCGTGTATTAAAGGAACTTGGAAAACTACAGGGCTGAACAAAAGAATTCAAGAATGTTTCTATCTATTAGTATTAATCGCTGAAAGGAAAATTTTAACCACCAAACAAATTAGCAAATAGGGATTATCAGAAGTTTTTTACCATAAATTCGCAATAAAAAGTTAATTACACATGCTTTTCATCATTGAAATATTTTGCTTGATTGATCAATTATTTCTTCTTTAAATGTTATGTGAACGAAGTCACGGGTAACTGCTAGTAATTATATAAAAAAATTCAGTTTCATCAAGGAATCCAGATAAAAATGTAAATTTTATCAAAAAATCACTGAAATAAGACACTAATTTTGTCAAAAGCTAGCATAAATAAAATGTAAATTTCATCAAAACATCAGTAAGAAAAAACAAATTTCATCGAAAGATCGGAGAAAGAAAACATTAATTTCACCTAATGATTGTGTAAGAAATGCAAAATTAGTCAAAGTAATGTGACAAAAAATGCAAATTGCTCTATAGTAAAACTCAGATACATCTCTAATATTAAAGTCCAAAGTTTGCCTCTTAATAACTTTGGAGCCAATTATCGGATTATGACAAAATTGAAAAGATGAATTGTCCTACTCTAGACCTCAAAGTTTACCATTTCTTCCAGAATCCCTGTTTTGTCACTTTTTCTTCATGAAGGATAAAAAACCAGGGTTGGCAAGTTTTTGACAGTGTGACGGTTTTATCCGGATTTAACCATGGTTTTAACCGTCATGTCAAAAACCCCTTTTTGACATAGTTTTTGACAGTAAGTGTCAAAAACCTAAAATTGAGTCCAAAAACTGTTTAATATTATTTTTAGAACAACATTAAATTTATAATTTTTCATAATTTTTAGTTTTAGACACTTGAATAAATTTTTTGACAGTTTTAATACAAGTTGCTTAGAAAATAGAAATTAACAGCAAGCTATAAATATAGAATAAAGAATAATCAGAAGTATTATTAGTTGTTACATTAAAAATATAAACTAATGAAACTACTAAATACTTTAATTTTTAAAAATGAAAGTACATGGTGAAAATACTTATGATTTAACATATAAAATTACAATATAAATAATACACATTGTTATTTTTATCTTATTTTAATGTTAATCCCATTCTAAATCTTTTTTTCCACAAAGCATGTGGAAGCAAAACACTAGTTTTGATGCCTTCTGTACTCCAAGTTTGTTTCATAATTTGGAGTGGATAAATCCAAAATTTGAAAATATTCGCCCAATTGAGGCTGAGCTGCATGGACTAGAATGCAAACGCACCATGAGCTGTATGAAATCACTTGGTATATTGTTTTTCTTCAAGCCTTTCCACCATACTGCTGCTGGAACATCTTGAGCTGAGAAGAAACTTTTAGGGTATGGTGGAGATTCAGCTTCAAAAGCAATGATAAATCTAAGAAAATCTGTTTTTCTTTCAAGCAGCCATATCTGAGCTGCTTCCCTCTGTTTGTTGTTTAATAATGCACTTCTGTATGCTGGATGCGTCATGTATGCCAGATAATGAAACGGTTGTAGATAGGATTTCATACGCTCCATAATTGCATCATAGTATAGAGCCAGATTTATGTCTACAGCTAAAGAAAGCCAAGCTTGACAAGCATCAGCCAATGTTGCATTATCTCCTTGGACCCTGTCAAGCATATTTGCCAAAGGTTTTAACTGCATTTGCAATTCTTTTGCTTGTTGGTATAAGCTATAAATAAGCTGTACTATTCTAGATTGTTGCATGATCTTCACAAATTTTTACATAAGCTGACCTATTTTTGATAAAAGTGTCAATACAAGTGAGTTGGCTATTCCAGCGAGTTTCATTTGGAAGCTGCGGCTTCACAGTGTCTTGCAATTGACTTAACCAGGCAGATGGAAGGTGGTGGTTGCGAAAGTATTTTTACACTTCCACAATATGCTTCATGATGTCTTGTGGAGTAATTTCCTTCCCAAGAAGATTCATCCAGTGGGCACAGCATCCATACACAAAAATATCATCATTTTCTTTTCTTAACAACTCTCACATTTTTTGCATTTTTCTTTCGTTGTCAGTAACCACACATGAGACATTGCAGGAAAATTTATTTTTTGCTGGAGCTATTGAGTTTTTTACTTTTTCTTTGCAAAACTGAGTTGTTTTAGATTGATCTGCACAATCAGTAGCTTCAAGGAAGAAAACCTTTCCCTCAACATGCCGGCAAGAAGCTATTACGGCATCATTATGGGCATTACTCCATCCATCTTCGACTAGTGTACAATCTTTTTCTTGAAGTTCTGATTTCATTTCACTTTCTAAAGTTTCAGTAACTCCATCTAGAAGGCTACCAGATAATGTTTTCCGAGAAGGTGGTTTATATCCAGGGTGAAGAAGCTGTACTAGCTTGACAAATTCCTCTTGTTCAACAATGCTAAAAGGGATATTAGCCATAAAAAGAATCTAGCAACTTGTGGATCCAACTGCTTTTTTATGATAGGTGTAGTTTTTACTATATAGTTATCTATCTTATTTTGTTCAAAACAAAGTTTTTTAGCACTTGTAATATTTGAAGTACAATCATTTTCTTCATGGTTTTTGTTTACAGTTTCATTCACATGACTATTGTTCTCAGGACTTCCAATATCAATTTCCATGTGTTTCTTGTTCTTTATTTACATAATCTTCTCTTTCCTCTTGTACATGCTCTGCATTTTTGCATTTTGCTGAATGACCTTTCATTCTGTCAACTCTATTGGCCATTGTGTGTCCACATCTTTTGCATTTTCCATAAGTTTTATTTCCTTCTTTCACACAGAAAAAATCATTCCACACAGCATTTTTAGGCCTACCAACTTTATCCATGACTTAAGGAAAAAATCTGTACTACAGAAACAGATTTAATACACATTAACTAAACAAGATCTCTGGATAAAGCTATGTAACCACAATTGAAAAAATTTCCCTCCTAGAAGTTGCTTCAGCAATTTTTAAGAAAGTATGATTAAATAATTTCTATAAAGCACAGATTTGCTTTTCAAACTGACAAGTAATTGCACAATACTGACCTAACTTAAAAGAATTTGCTTAGTACCATTCGATTCAGCATTAAAAAAAGTCAAAAAATAAATTATCAATTGAAAAATAACTACAAAATCCGATTTTTAAGGAATTTTTTTAAAGTTTGTTCTCTTTGTTACAACCCTTTGGGGTGGAATTTCGCAAAATGCTTTCTTATCAGCACTCGATGTTGTAAATATTTTTACCCCAATTTTCAAGATTTTTGGTTCAGTAGATTTTTTGTGCTGTGATTAATACGAAATCCAGACTTTCTTTTATATATATAGATAAGGATTGAAAATTTCAGGTTTCTGCGCCGAAGACATCACCAAATTAGGAAAATGTCAAGTATCTCATGATCTGCTAGACTTAAAAGAATTTGCTTAGTACCATTCGATTCAGCATGAAAAAATACACCAATATATGTTATCAGTTTCAAAATAACTACAAAATCTGATTTTTAAGGAATTTTTTTAAAGTTTGTTCACTTTGTTACAATCCTTCGGAGATGAATTTCGCAAAATCCTTTCTTAGAGGCACTCGATGCTATAAGAAGTATTTTTACCCCAATTTTCAAGATTTTTGGTTCAGTAAATTTTTTTGTGCTGTGATTAATACGAAATCCAGACTTTCTTTTATATATGTAGATAAGGTTAGAAAATTTCAAGTTTCTGCGCCGAAGAAATCGCCAAATTAGGAGAATGTCAAGTATCTCATGAACTACTGGACTTAAAGGAATTTGCTTAGCACCAATCGATTCAGCATGAAAAAATACACTAAAATAGGTTATCAGTTGAAAAATAACTACAAAATCTGATTTTTAAGGAATTTTTTTTAAGTTCGTTTGCTTTGTTACAACCCTTCAGAGTGGAATTTCGCAAAATCCTTTCTTATCGACACTCGATGTTATAAGAAGTATTTTTACCCCAAATTTCAAGATTTTTGGTTCGGTAGATTTTTTTGTGCTGTGATTAATACGAAATCCAGACTTTTATATGTATATAGATAAGGATTGAAAATTTCAAGTTTCTGCGCCGAAGACATCACCAAATTAGGAAAATGTCAAGTATCTCACGAACTACTGGACTTAAAGGAATTTGCTTAGCACCAATCGATTCAGCATGAAAAAATACACCAATATATGTTATCAGTTTCAAAATAACTACAAAATCTGATTTTTAAGGAATTTTTTTAAGTTCGTTCGCTTTGTTACAACCCTTCAGAGTGGAATTTCGCAAAATCCTTTCTTAGCGGCACTCGATGTTATAAAAAGTATTTTTACCCCAAATTTCAAGATTTTTGGTTCGGTAGATTTTTTTGTGCTGTGATTAATACGAACTCCAGACTTTTATATATACAGCAAAGCATCGTTTATACGACGATCACTTATACGACGTTTACATTTATACGACGTTTTAATGTGGTCCCGATTCATTCCTATTCATTTTAATGTAAAAATATATCTTTTATACGACGCCCAAAATCGTTTATACGTCGATTTTTAAATTTTGTATAGGTTTATTTTTGCTTATTTTTCTTGTATATTTTATGAACGAACGGAGTTTGTCAGCTATGAATGACACCAAGAGCGTGTTTAAATACTCTAAATTATAAAAATGTGGGCTGGGGTTCGAAGTTCGGTCAGTCTGAAAAATCAGCTTACGTGTAACAGATTACACTGTGGGAGGAATCATTCTTTTTTTGGGGATGGTCATCTTTCCCGACCTGTTTTAAGTTGCAAATAGCTAATCCTTCTAACTGTTATCAGTATTGGCGATTTTTAGTTGGCCACGCAGGGTTTTTGATCGTTGACTTTAAATGGAAAGGAAATGATGTACTGCAAATGAGGAACCTTTCGGTGAAACATAAAGGTCCGCATATTTAAATTGCTTCCCCCCTCCCCCGTTTTTTGGTTATTTGCTTATTTTGGTTTGTTTAATTTACAAATTCATGCAAATCATCACGTTAAACATTAAATTTAAGTGAAAACAAAATTAATTCTAGTTTTGGAAGTGAAAATCGATTATACGTCGTTATCGTTTATACGACGTTTTTCGGTAGTCCCTTCGGCGTCGTATAAACGATGCTCTACTGTATATATATATATAGATAAGGATTGAAAATTTCAAGTTTCTGCGCCGAAGACATCGCCAAATTAGGAAAATGTCAAGTATCTCACGAACTACTGGACTTAAAAGAATTTGCTTAGTACCATTCGATTTAGCATGAAAAAATACACTAAAATAAGTTATCAGTTGAAAAATAACTACAAAATCCGATTTTTAAGGAATTTAGTGAAAGTTCGTTCGCTTTGTTACAACCCTTCGTAGTGGAATTTCGCAAAATCCTTTCTTAGCGGCACTCAATGTTATAAGAAGTATTTTTACCCCCAAATTTCAAGATTTTTGATTCGGTAGATTTTTTTGTGCTGTGATTAATACGAAATCCAGACTTTCTTTTATGTATATAGATAAAGATTTGAAATTGGAGCAAGAAAAATCTGAGTAGATACCAGTGGACATATGAAATCTATGTAGATACTGCAAAACTGTTGGGGGACTATTTTTGGAAGGTGTGGGGGGCTCTGTCACCAAATGTCATCAAGTTTGTTGCCATCTTGGTGATATATCGCCAAATTTGCCACCCAAAATTACTCACCAAATTGGCCCTATTTCCAGGATTTCGTCAAACTCTTGGGTCTACTAATAACTTTAAACTAATACTAATTGCCGAAACATCAGTGAAGGCTTATTTTGGAGACACGAAATTTTTTTGTGTCTGTCTGTCTGTTCCGCGATAACTTCCATAAAAAGCATCCGATTGGCTTGAAATTAAGTGGGTATGTTAGTGAGACACTGGGATTAAGCTGTATAGTTTTTTGTAAGATTTGATTCATTCGTTTGAAAAATATAGAATATTTTATTTTGCGCAATAATGCTTTTCTATGGCAAATCCAATGATTTTTAATTTTTTTTCTTGAGAGAAAATGTCATATTTTCATTAATGGAATTCAATGATAAATGGATACTGAAATTTACCAGTTAAATTATTCATATTGTTTTGAAATTTTGTCTACACATTTATCAGATTTTTTAAATTATTACTGTAAATTTTGGAGATTTTTTATAAATGTGTTCCAATAATATAAACCAATTTATTTTAGAGATTTACTTATTTCAAATGTATTTATTTCATTTTCTTTTTCTCTTAATGGTTGCTAAGCAACCATTCATCATAATCTTTTTTATAATGTTAATTTAAATGAAGTCAACGTCAAAACTGATGAATTAATGTGTTTGTATCTTTGTGTATAACTATAACATAGCTCAGAGAAGAACAAAGGCTATGTTTTATTAATTTTATTCACATATTTTCCTTAATATTTCAAAATTTCCTTCTTTTTCATGCAGAATTAATAGCGATTTTTTAGATAAAATTTAACCAATTTCCTTTATCGTTGCCAAAAAAAAAAAAAAAAATCAAAATATGGAATAATTTTTCAACGGCAATAAGTTTCAACTGAGCAATTTCCATTCGAAAAATTAAACTAAGAAAAAATAAATATGACGTCAGAATTAAAATAAAAATAAATATAGTACTTTGTTAAATATTGAACACGGAAATTTGTTTCGTTAATAAGAATTTTTTTGACAAAAATGGGGGCATAATTAGAAGTAAAAGAAATAAAAATAATTATATCTTTAACAATTATTTCACCTGATAAAATTTGGCGACATAATTGAAATAAAACAGGTATTTTATAGTAGTCGTAAAAAATATTAGAAACATGGATAGCAATAACTCATGAATAATGACGTCATTGCCGAAACTTCAGTGGAGGCTTATTTTGGCGACACAAAATTTATTGTTTTCCGCCTGTCAGTCTGTTCTGTCTGTCTGTCTGTCTGCGATAACTGCCACAAAATGCAATCAAAACTTCTTTTTTTCAGAAACAAAATTGTAACACCCTAGATTACTGAGTTTACTCTTTCAAAAGTTCCTGATATATCAGATTTAGGTGTTTGTGGTGGGCAGGTATGTAGAAGTATGAAGATAATGAAAAATGCTTATTAAAACTGTTACTTATCCTTATAAATCAAAATGTATAAAGAAATACAAGATGTACGATAACCATTAGCAAATTGATAGAAAGTTACAAATTTAAGTTTAAGGAGACTACGGGGGGTTCAGGGGGGCGGAGCCCCCTTGAAGAAATCTACTATGTTATAATAAAAAAACAAAAATAATAGATCATGAAAATTTCAGAATATCCTAACATAACTAAATATTTAATTTACCGCTTTTGATGGCTGAAAACTTCTTATTCTTATTTTATTCTTATAAATAATTATGTAATTTTAAAATTTTAAAATTAGTTTCCAAGAAGTTGAATAATACCCAAAGTGTGTTTAAAAAAAATGAAAGCAAAGCGGCTCCTGATCTGCAGATTTACTAGTATTAGTTTAGATTTGTTAGTTAAAGTTAATTGATCAAGTTCCTAAAAGGATCTAAAACTTGTGAAATCATATAAAAAACTGGTGGAACTAGAGAGAAAAGTAGAGCTTGATCTAAAAAATGTTACAGTAAAAATTGGCAAATATTTTCAATCTAAACAAGTACGTAGAAAAGAAATGGAATCAAATTATCTGTAAAGCTCATGAAATTACCCAAATTTTACGTTAGCTGAAAATGTGGACTGAGCTTTACTGGTGCCTTATATTCAGAATCATATTATTATCCACTCAAAATATTACTGAGCAAAGTAGTTAATAGAATGTATAATTATGTTGTCTCAAATCAGCTAAGTTCCACTATGCCAAACGAATATAAACCATGAAGTAATAATTAAAGTATAACGTTAATGTAGTCAGGTTGTTGAGGAATTGCTATTGAGAAATATTTTTGAACACAAATATTTAGCATATGGTTGAATCGTATATGTTTAAGGTTTTGGGTTTATTTCGAGCTTTGATCTTCCACTTATAAAAAACTCTTGGAATGGAATTTTGCCCACTCTTTGTACTGAATGGACCTTTCATTCTTTATTACATCAGCCTGTAGCTTATAATTATGAACCTAAATTTTTAAACTGGTTATGGATGATTATAATATGGAGTGTGTTAAAAATGTCGCTTTTTCCCTGACTGGTTTTAAGGCACCATTAAAGCTCAGCCCACATTTTCAGCTAACAAAAATTTGAGTAATTTCATGAGCTTTACAGATAATCTGATTCCATTTCTTTTCCACATGCTTTTTTAGATTGAAAATATTTGCCAATTTTTATTGTAATATTTTTTAGATCAAGCTCTACATTTCTCTCTGGTTTCACCAGTTTTTTATGATTTCACAAGTTTTTTAGATCATTTCGGGAATTTGATCAATTAATTTCAACTAACAAATCTAAACTAATATTAACTCCTTTTCTTTCTGGTTCCACTAGTTTTTTGTATGATTTTAAAAAAGAATTGTGATTGTTGGGGGAGGAATTATGTATATCTTTAAATGATCGCAAATTTTGTCATAATTTACTGTATTGGGCTAAAAAATTTGAATCAGGTTCCTGTTACAAATGTAATAAAATATTTTTATTATTATTATTTTATTAAAAAAAAAAAAAGGCTGGAAAAGGAGAAGTTCTAAAAATCATATAAAAATTTTGAGACTGGAAAAATTACTGTATTGAATTGAAAAGCTGAAATGAAATGCCAAAAAATGGCTGTGAAATATGAAAAAACAACCAAATTTCAGACTAATTTGAATTTCATGTGCCATGGTTTCTCATTTTCAAAGATTGGCAGGTCTAGCCATGTTACATTAAAACAGGTTGGAAAATCTGTCCATCTCTGCAAAAAAGATGTCCCCTCCCAGTGTAATATATTATGTGTAAACTGATTATTCTGACTAATCCCACACAAGCCCACATTGTTATCATGTGGAGTACATTTAAAACCCCAACATTCTTTGGTGTCATTCATAACTGGCAAATTTTACTCATTCTTGAAATACACAAGAAAAATAAACATGTGCAAAAAAGATGGCACAAATTATTTTGAGCATCGTATAAAGGATATATTTTTGCATTAAACCGACTTGGGATGAATAGGAATCACACTAAAAGTTTGTATAAATATCGCATAAACAATGCTTTACTGTAGCATATTTATATTATATTTTATCAAGCTTTTAAAAAAAATTTCTTCTTTGAATTCCTTAACTCATGCAAAATTCCATTCCATTTTTAATATCATTGTACTTGTTATCAGATTTTCTCCAGATTTCTAAAATGTTTTGCTTAATATACTTCTTACCTTCTAAAATTTATAAAATATCGCTAATTCACTATTATGTAAAAAATATTTTATTTAACTCTTTCCAGCACAATGTGCCCAGTCTGGGATGCCTAATTTTAATTTCAAACTTGCAAATGGCACCAATAATATTTTGATAAAATTTTGCCTTTACAGTGAAAGTTTATATTAAGGGGTTCTTAATTTCTCAAAAAGGTGTTTCTAAATTTTGTGTTGGTCGATAATTTTTCATTTTACTTACAGAAATTGTTTGTGCTGGAAAGGGTTTTAGAAATTTTTAATGATTTTAATATATCATGATTTAAAAATTATTAGAACTTTTACTGTGTTTAAATTTATGCCGTATTGACTATAATTTAAATTAAATCAAGACATAAAATTTAAAACCTTGCAACACTCACTTTATTAAAAATACTAGTCACAAATTTTTTCTGCTAGTTAAAAATTCTTTACTTATTGTCTGAAAATGTAATGGAGACATTGCTTTCATGTTATTTATTGCAATGTCTGTGCTAAATTTATGCATCTGCCCCTGTGTATTTGTGGCATTTGTTACATAAGCTAAAATAATACAAAACAATAACTTGGTATGCATTTCTTAAATGCTCAAAATCAGATTGATGGCTTTAAATTAAAATATTTATAATGTTATCTGCCTGAATGAATATAGAATAATGAATGAATGAGATCTACATTTTAATCGCATATTTTATCTATGGATATAATATACATACTTATATTATAATATGCAGTTATATTAAATGCTTCTGCAAATGTTTGTAATATTTCTACTACATAATGTTAAATATATTACTTAGTATTTAGTTTATTACATAAAATTAACTGTTATGCAATATTAAGTATAGAGTTGCAATATAGGAAGGAAACAACAATTCTGTAATTAGTAATATAAGTATTATTGTTTGTGAAGATCTTAAAAGTCAAAAGACATTAAACATAAATTCCAAAGTTACTGAATTATGTATTTATGAAAACTCCTTAGTTGTTTCTCTTTGTTTGTATTTTTTTTTATACAAGATTGGCATCTAAAAGAAAGTCTGAATTTTAATCAGATTGTTCACTAAGATGTAAAAAAAATCATGATTAAATAATAATAATAATATTAATTGTATTTTTTTTTTTTTTTTTTTTAATCAGATTTTTACAGTGTTCATATACTAAATAGATATAAAGTTTCATTTTTCCAGAACAATTAAAACCCTAATTACTAATATAATGTACGTTTTCATACTTTTATTGATAAATTCAATTGTTAATTAATAATTACAGAAATTATAAAAATTGCAAATTAGTAGTTTCATTAGTTAGTAGAATACAAAAAAATAGCTATACACATTAATTTTTTGTAATAATTATGTATGACTATATAAAATACTAGTGATATTTACATTTATCATATCAAAATGATCAGTAACTGCATTTAAGGGTGTATTTCAATTCAAGCTGCTTATTTTGTGATTTATTTTTAAATTTGTTTTTGCTTTCAGATGCATCAAACTGACAAATACTGTTATACCGTTATTTATACTGTTATTATTGAATACTGTTATTTAGAAAGTACATAAGCTGCCGTGCTTGTCGATTTTTTGAAAAATGCAGAAAATATTGCAAAAACAATTCTGTTAAAGTTTGAGCCAAATTTTCCAAAACAGAAGATTTGGGAACAAAAAAAAAGTGTTCATACTGAGAAAATAGTTGTTTATAAATCAAATTCTAATGAATTTAGCGAAAAATGAAATCCCACGGCATGTTATACATCTCTTCAAAAATCCCCTCAGCAAGTTTCATGTTTCTGCTTTTAAAAATGAGTCTGAAAATGTATCAGAAAATTTCGAGCTATTGAGAGTGGAAAAATATTTTTTCGATTACATCCTTAATATTAAATTGTCAACACTACTTAAAATTAATAATTATTAAACAAATAACCTTTAGTTAGGTATGTAATATACATTTTTATGCTCTAAGTACTACAGCGATAAATTTATAATTTAGTATTCATTTTAGAAGGAAAAAAAAGCAGGATGTTAGTTCCAAAAAAGGGCGCTATTTCATAAGAAAATATATTAATAATGTGTTTAGTAACAATAAGGGGAAAAAAATACATAATTTTTTCTGGGATAAATAAAAAGATTTCATTTTGCTTTGTATTAACAAAAATTAATGCTAATCGCCTATATTTTAGCTTACAAGATGTATGTATATGCTAATTAAGATCTCTTGCTGTGCTTAACATTTTTATACCAATTAGTTTTTTTGTCTTATACATCTAGACACACAGCGCTGTGTCAGCCAAGTTCACAAAGTAAAAGGCGATACACCGGCCGTGGGTTATATTACCCAAACCATTTGGGGCCACTTTTGACCCCTCAATAACTTAAATTCTATTTGACCTACACAATTGCAATTTTTCATGTCATGTAAAACCTTCTTCTAATTTCCGAATCCTATAAATTTTTTTAAAAATCTTTTACCATTCACGAGAAATTGACGTCTAAAAATCACTGTTTTTATCACTGATTCACTCATCAAAATGTTTGACTACTTCCAGGTCATAGGACTTAAGGAAGTTGAAATTTGGTGTGGAGGCAGGCTATTGGATCTATAAATAAGAAAAAAACAGAAATCACCATTAATTAAATATTAATGGTTGGTTAGAAGATAAATATTGGATTACAATGGGAGTTTATGAGAATTTGACAAAATACCAGAAATAGTGCCAAGTTGGCATTACTTTTGACGAGTATTGAGGCTAATCTCTGAAACTACCAAACCGATTTCAAGAATAATGGTACCAAAATGATGGTATTCGCCCCGGTTCAAACATAGACTATATCTTATGTCTGTGCCACTAACCAAAAAGGGCTTCAGAAGTAAAAAACATAAAAATGTGATTTTTGTTTTACTGAAGGGCCTAGAAGCACAAAATTAGGCATGTTAATTATTTATAAGATATAAATGTTCACTAATGATAATGACATTTGCTAAAAAATACCAAATTTAAAAGGGCTGGAAATCCGCAAAGAGCATTCTGAAAATGTTCTAAATAGCGATTTGAAAGCAATCTCAGCAAACAACAAACCAATCTTAAAAGTAATGATATCAGAATGATGATGACAGTCCTTGCTCCAATATAGGCTATATCTTATGTCGATGCCACTAACCCAAAGTGGGTAAAAGAGCAAAAAACATTCTAAAAATGCTTTGTCTGTATGTTAAGGGACTGGAATTATAAAGTTTGGCATTTTAGAGTTTATGGGAATTTCGCGAAATATCAGAAATAGTGCCAAGTTGGCATTACTTTTGGCGAGAATCAAAGCTAATCTGTGAAACTATGAACCGATTTCAAAATTAATGGTACCAAAATGATGGTATTCACCCCGGTTCAAACATAGGCTATATTTTATGTGTATACCATACCATTAACCATAAGAGGGAGAAGAAGCAAAAAACATTCTAAAAATGCAACTTTTGTAATACTGAAGGACCTAGAAACATAAAATTTGGCATGTTAATTATTTATAATATATAAATGATCTCTAAGGGCATTTGCTAAAAAATACAGAATTCAAAAAGGGTGAAAATGCACAAAAAATGTTCTAAAAATGTTTTAAATTGGGATTTTTAAGCAATCTCAGCAAACAACAAACCGATCTTAAAAGTAATGCTATCAAAATGATATTGACAGTCGTTGCTCCAATATAGGCTATATCTTATATTGATGCCACTAATCCAAAAGGGTTAAAAGACCAAAAAAATTTTTAAAATGCGATGTCTATATGTTAAGGGCCTAGAAACATCAAATTTGCCATGTTCATTACTTATAAGATATAAATGATCACTAAGAACATTTGTTAAAAAATACAAAATTTACCGTATATACTCACGTATAAGTCGACCCTCTAACTTATGTTGTTAAAAATAAGAAAGAATTCAAAACCCGTGTATAAGTCGACCCCCCCCCCCCCCCCTCCAAAAGAAGGAACCGATTGACTTTCCCCCGAAAAAGATCGATTCTCGGACTCGTTCTGAAAAGGACTGATTCCTTGGACTCGTTCCGAAATGAAACAACTCCGAAAAGGACCAATTCTTCAGACTCGTTCCAAAATGAAATGACTCCGAAGTTCCTATTTTCAGAACGAATTCGAATAACTTTTTTTTTGGTGAACGATTCTTTAAAATGGACGATTTTGCCCATCTCTATTTTTTAGAATTGGAAATGTGTTCTTGACATAAATCACACACTTTTTTCGTTCTTTGCAACAGGGTAGGGTAGATTATTTTTTTGAAAAATAAACTAAAAATGATCTTAAATTCAGAATTTTCGATGTTGGAAGGATTTTGTACTCTTCAAACAATGGGGTGCTTCAGCACTGATTCGCTAGCAAACTATTTTCCGGTATTTTATTTATAGATTTTTTTTTAGGTCTCGCGTATAAATTGACCCTCCCACTTTGAAGTTCTTTTTCTGTCTAAAATTTTTCGACTTATACGCGAGTATATACAGTAAAAGGTTAAAAATGTGTGAAAAGTGTTCTAAAAACTTTCTAAATAGCAATATTTAAGCGATATTGGGAAGTTAGCAAGCAGATTTTAAAAAAAGGTGCCAAAATGAGGGCGACAGTCTTTGCTCTAACAAAAGTATTGGATAAATTGCCAGATTACAATGGAAGTCTGTGGAAATTTGGTGAAATACCAGAAAAAGCACCAAATTAGCATCACTTTTGGCATCAATTTCGTGATATATCGTTTAGTTGCCAATAATCTTTTTTTGTCGACGAGATAATCAAGTAGTACCTAATCACATAAAAGAATCATCCTTATTAGTGGAATTTAAAGGAACATAAGCAGTCCTAATGTTAAAATTTTTTAATTTGATTGAAAAAAACAGTGAATAAACGCAGGAAAAAGCTGTAAGATTAATCAATATTAAATAAACCTAATTTAATTTCAGGCCTATTTATTTCAAAAAGGAAACAAATACCTACTTATTTGACAAAAAATAATGATATCCTATCAAAAACATGAATGTTAAAAAATGCCAAGTTCGGTAAAGGTTTCGCTAATAAAAGAAGTGATTTGACAAAAAATAATGATATCCTATCAAAAACTTGAATGTGAAAGAATGCCAAGTTCGTTAAAGGTTTCGCTAATAAAAGAAGTGAGATCTAACTGCAAACCAAGCTCTTTCGAAGGTTCTTAAATTTTAGCTCCTGTCATGCATAATATTCTTCAATTGCTTAAAATGATTTGGTATGTTACTTGTTATTCAATAGGGCGACTTGGTAAGTTTTCAGCCACCAACTTTAATGTTTCAGTCAGAGTATAATTTAATCTAGAATCTGATTGGCAAAGATCTAGTCAATCGCGTGTTCGAATAGGTACATTGATGTTAAGGTATTGATAAACTAATTAAGTGATCAACTTTAAGTTCTGATCAATTAAATGGAGAAATTTGAATAAGAGAAAACTTGCCAAGTCACTCTATTGAATAACAAGTAACATACCAAATCATTTTAAGCAATTGAAGAATATTATGCATGACAGGAGCTAAAATTTAAGAACCTTCGAAAGAATTTGGTTTGCAGTTAGATTTCACTTCTTTTATTAGCGAAACCTTTAACGAACTTGGCATTCTTTCACATTCATGTTTTTGATAGAATATTCTTTTACAATAGCTGTTGAATAGATGTTATTCTTTCATTCTTCTTTAGCTCTAATATTAGGTATAAATTTGTTATCACAAAAATAAAATCAGAATATAAGATTTTGGTAGTCTGCTCTCTTACTTTGCAGAAATGTATTATACATAATTGCTATGCTTATTTTATATAAAAGAATGAATAATTTGATTACTTAAAGAAAATTATGACATCACAAATTATATTAAAATGAAATGTTTGAATGAAATGTTTTTTATGCTTTTACAAACTTGCTGTGCTTGATGTTCTACAATTCTCAGGCATTAAGTTTAGAAATAATTTTTTAAAGCTATTTTTTTCCTCATATATTTATAAGGCAAAAACTTGTAGAAAAATTCCCAATTATTCTTAAATTTTAATACTTTTATGTCATTTTAAACATTTATAAAAAAATTTTGATTTTAATCAATGATTTAAAAAAATCGGTTAATTTAAATCATGATTTAATTGCTGATTTAAACAACTGATTAAAATCATTGTCACCCTTCTTCATTGTGCCAGAGTTCAGAGAAGGATAGAGAGGAAATGTGTTAGTTTGGCGTGAAGCTAAAAATACAACTCTATTATTAACAAATACTTGAAAATAGCATTTTATTTCAATTTCATGTCATATTCAACTTAATTCTTAAATATATTTTATTTTAATTTCATTTTTCATGCGAAAATCTTTTAATTGAAAATTAATAGTTGAGGAAAAGTTATTTCAGGTTTTGACTTTGTTTTGGTATTGATTTAGAAAAATAGTTAAATTTTGTAATGAAATTTTAAAAGGTTAAAAATGGGCAATACTGAAAGCAAATATTGTTTAAAGGGAATGTGATTTTTATAAGTGGTTTCTAAAATTCTATGTTTCACCAAGCCATTCTGACTTAAAATGCATCAATTAATATGCTACCCAATTATAACACATTAACCAAAGAATAAATTTTCTAATCTTCCATAATTGAGTTTACTTCTAAAGTTAGTCTAAAACAAAAAAAGACATTAGCAACAATTTGATACCATAAATATAAATATCAATAAGGGTTTTCCACAAAAAACACTTCAATGCACCAAATTATTTTAGTTAAGATACTCCAAATGGTTGGAGGTTATTAAATAGTCTTTAGAATCTTCTCATTACAACCAATAAGCATTCAGACATGAAGTAAAAGTGCCTAAATAAGTTAAAGTATTTATGTCACAAAAGATGCAAGAAATACTTTTATGATCGCAAAGTGTTCATGATTTCTCTATCAGAATCATACGATTTGGCAGATAATTAAGAAAGTAAGTTAAATTATGAATTAAAGAATCATGTTGCAATGCTTAATATACATTTAAAAGAAATCAAACTGGTCATCAGAGGCAGCTAGTTATAAGTAGATTCCATTTATATTCCTTAATAAATTAAAAATAGATATAAATTTAAACATCTAATCTCTATGTTTTTATATGCTTAGTTATGATGTAAAATTTTTTTTAGGAAATAAAAAAGAAACTAGTGAGATGGTTATGACTCAAGCTGAAAAAACTTCAAATGTTGCCAGTTATGTTGATATTAAACCAAAGAAGTTACAGCCAGGTAAGATTTATTAGTAACTTATCAGCACTGTAAACTTGTTGTTCGTTTACAGTGATCCAGCATTGCTCTACATTCATGTCTTTGTGGAAAACTTCAAAGTAATACAAAGAAACTTCTTACAATGATCACACCGAACAACGGTAACCTCCAAATACTGGTCATATTTTAGTGTTACCGAATGTTTTTCCTATAAATAACATTACATGAAATCTCTGAACAATGAATTTCGAACAACGGCCACCTCCACAGCATTATTATTATTATTCTTTGTTCTCACATTTTTAAACATTTGTCAGTTTTTTAAGGGGAGGTAATTTTGTAGAATTAAAATTGAAATTCAATGAGATTTTTGCAAGCGAATAATCCGAAAATGCATAAATAGTCATAGATGATGCTAAGTTAAATGACATTTTAAATAGTGCCAGAAAGACCATGAAAGCCAGCGAGTATATGTGATGGTAGATAATGATTTGGCAGTTTTTTTTTTTTTTACTTTTAATACAATAGAAAAATTGATCAAAAGCAAGATCAGTGAGAATGAAAGTGTTGGCAAAAAATAAATTGGAAAATAGTATGGCATTATCGTAAAATTGTATCACTAAATCATATTCTGATGATCATTTTAACTTCACAAAAATAAAAATTTGTGCACTCACCCAAAATGATAAAAAATTATACAAAAAATCTGTGGAAATGATTGTGCATTTATAGAAAGAAATATAGTACTTTAATAATAATAATAATAATAATAATAATAGTAATAATAAAATACAAATAAGTGATTTCTTTAATGTAAATTAATAATTTGCATAATAGCATGTATATATAGGTGTAAAAATAAAATATTTTTTGGAGTTATTTTGATTTTAAAGTAATGTAATTTTGACCTTTTTAAAATGTGAAACCTCTGAATAATGGTAACCTCCAAAGTACGGTCTCTTTATCACGCTGCCAGTTATATCATTATTCAGAGGTCTTATTGTATTTATATTGTGTGGTGGTCAAAAATGGATAGTTTATTGCACTTTTAATTATATGAGGTGCAACCTGTCGAAATTCGAAGGAAAAAAACCTTTAAAAAAGAACTGTTTTATTTATTTATAATAAATCTGCAAAATTAGTTACAGTAAAAAATACATCTTTTATTGGTTAGTCTAACTCTCAAGCAAATATTATTTTAAGCTAAAATTAAGAAAATACTATAAAACTCAATTATTCAAATTATTAAACGAAATAAAACCGAAAGTCACCAAATTTTATGACAGATACATTTTAATTTCTATTTTTTTTTTTTTTTTTTTTTTTTTTTTCCAATTTTGAGAGAAAATAGAGCGATTCTGCTGCCACAATTACAAAATTGGTACTAAAAATTTTTAAAAAAATAATGTCTCAAAAATAAATTGAGATACAGTTTTCAAACAAATTGCATTTAAAAGTACATTTTTTTCTCTATACGACAGTGTAAAAATTTAAAATATATGATTTTTAGAAGCATAAAATTTGCAATAGCGAAAATTGCAAAACCAGAATTGCAGGGGAAAGTGTTGCCATTCGCAAAATGACGTATGTGTTATGCACAGATACGTTCGGCCTTTATAATATAGATTCCATATGTACCAAAAAATGATTTTGGCAGAATACTAAGTATTCACTCATTTAAATAGTAACTATTCAACTAGCCAAATACAGTATAGGATCTGTTATCCGGCGTCCCAGTATCTGGAACGCTCCGAAAACCGGAATGCAAATCGGTAACTTTTTTTTTTCTCAGCGATGCCGCGGACGCGCAATAGCGTGTAAATTATGCAAAAATTAGCTCTTACGCGTCCCTTGAGACACGTAATTTCATCAAAGGATCGCGAAAAAACGGCAAATTTCGTTAAAAAATCACGAAGTAACCACTAATTTTCGGCTAATTTTTCCAAAAGATCCGCGATAAAATGGATAATTTCGTCCCAAAATCCTCATAAAAAACAGATTTCCTAAAAAGATCGCAAAAAAATAACAAATATAGTCCAAAAAATCGCCTTAAAACGGCAAATTTTGACAAAAAATTCGCAAAAAAGGCAAATTTCAACAAAAGATCGCGAAAAACAGCAACTTTCTTCAAAAAATCGCCATTAATGGCAAATTTCTTTGAAGGATCTCGAAAAAAACAGCAAGTTTTGCCAAAAAAATCCTGAAAAACAGCAGATTTCATCAAAAAATCCTTGAAAAACGGCAAAATTCGTTAAAAATCAAGAAATAATGACTAATTTTTGGCAAATTTTGCCAAAAAATTCGCGAGAAAATGGGTAATTTCATGTCAAAATCCCCAAGAAAGGCAGATTTCTCCCAAAAGATTGAAATATATATATATAGTCCAAAAAATCGCGATAAAACAGCAAGCTTTGACAAAAGAATCGCGAAAAACGGCACTTTGACAAAAGAGTCTCGAAAAACGGCAAATTTCAACAAAAGATCGCGAAAATGGCAATTTTCATTAAAAAATCGCAATGAAAGGCAAATTTCTTTATCAGATCACGAAAAAAAACAGCCCATCTTAAAGCAGAATATATAGCAGGCAATATTATGTATACAGTAGACTCCCTCAAATCTGCACTCCTAAAATCCACAACTCTCTAAAATCCGCACATATTTTATGGATGTAAACAATGAAATATTCAGTTCAGATGTAGGTGCAAAAATTTATTTTTTCAGTTTTATATCAATTCCATAAATTTTTTAATTTTTGTTAAGGTTATTGAATTCATGTTTTTTCATGAAGTAAAGAACAATTTATTTCTGAAAAAATAAAGATATTGCTAATATCATTGGTAGTCACAGTCTTACCAAATATATTTATGCATTAATCAAGCTTTTTTTAGTTATTAAGTCTGGCTAAACCTGAAATGAAGTTTCTTTATTTTATGACCCTGATCTGAATTAGTAATGTACCTTTATGAGGCAAGTTTCATTGAATAATTTAGAAAAAACACATTTCCTCTTTTATAATGAATATTTAATTGTACATTATTGATTATTAACTTGACATTTCCTTTTAGTATTTTAATCATTTTAAAAAATATCTAAATTTTTATTATTTTAGTTTATAACTTTTTTTAATATTTTAGTATATTGTATGCATTCATTATACTTTTATTTCATTACTAGCTGACCCGCCCGGCGTTGCCCGGGTCCGTATTAACAATATTAAACGAACTTGAAATTTGTATGATTTTATCAATAACTGGAAGCATGCAGAAATGCATTGTCTGAAATACGTTGCAGCTGACTTTGTGAAAAATCGGTTTTAAAAACAACAACTAATATTAAGCTCTAAAAATACTTAAAATGAGCAATGAGAAACACGGGAGGGAACATGTATCCAACGATTGCGTTAGTTTCGTGTTAAAGTGTTGATATTTACCCGTAAAAATCACTGTTAAATCACGTAACTAATTATTTTTTTCACATAGAAATCCCAAGTGAAATATTTTGAATTTCAAACTAATTATATCATTCTTAAATCCGACTATACCTTGAATGAATTGATACGCGATGATAAAAGATTGGTATATAGTATTATAATTTCAGAGCCATTTAACAAAAGTGTATATTTTTAATCAAAGCATGCGTAATGTTGACTCTGTGGACAAATTCCTAACCGTAAACTTTTGTACCATAACCATAATCTGTCTGTAACCTAACTGCGACTTAACATTACCCTACCGTAACTTAAATATAACATAAATGTAACCTAGCCGTCACTTTGAAATATCAATATAGAAGCATCATTTAAGATTTTGCTTGAAAAGTTAGCATTCTTTCATTAATGTCTTAAAATCGTCTGCACTCTGAAATCTAGATTTTAGACTAATATTTGTTATTTAAGTTTTCGCGCATGATTTTAAAAGAATGTTTTCATAAATATATTTTATATATTGATATAGAGTTATTAATATGTTGTTATATTAAAACCATATTTTCATCTACGTTATAAAGTATTAAAAAGTTCTGAAAAAAAAAGAAACCTTTTAGTAATACAATTTTTAGTTCAAATCAAATGTTTTCAATATTTTATTTTATTTTATTTTGACATTTAATTATTTCGAATTTATCAATTTCAATTATTTTAAAAGCATACATTTTTTTAAAAATAAATAATATAATAGAAAAAAGACCATTTTAAAAAATTACTATTTCTTCATAAAATACGCTTCGGCTGTAATTCATTTCTTTCAATTCGTCTTATTAATACAAAATCACTTCCACATGCTTTTGTTTGGGACATTAAAATTTGAGCGATAAATGATTTAATATTGCAACCCTTTTTTCGGTTCACTTCACCACCACCTATCTTTTTCCTCCATGGTTTACAACCGCTGTGATAAAAAATCATCATTTAAACTGACAGTTTGCCAGTCTATGAATTTTAAAGGTCTATTCCCAGCTTTTTTAATTATTTATGCGAAAATTTTATGCAACCAACCAACCATAACTGAATGAAGAGAAAAAAAGAAGAAAAAAGGCGATTTTTTATGAGAGTGATCTTTGGAATTTAATTAATTACTCAGTTAATAAATAGAATTTCGAAATTCTGAAGCTCAGGTGCATCAGGAGAGATATTGGGCTACTCTCATAAAAATTTTGAGCTTCGTACGTCCCATAGATTTTGCTAGCCATCGCAGACACACACACACACACACACACACACACACGCAGACAGAGCGATTTGTTATTTTATTAGTATAGATTAATTACATTCAAATTGTTTTTTTAAAAATGTAAACAAAGCAATGACCAGAAATCCGCAAAACTCTAAAAATCCGCAAAACCTCTGGTCCCAAGCTGTGCGGATTTGAGGGAGTCTACTGTATTATATAGCATATAATTATAGCAATAAATTAAGGTATTTACATGCATTAATATTTATATATACCAATTTATGAAATTATTTCATGCATTTCTTATACTTATGGTAAAGTGTTCCGAATTACGGAAAAATCCCTTATCCAGAATGCCCTGGGTCCGAAGCATTCTGGATAACGGATCCTATACTGTACTCAGATATTTCAGAGTTTAAAAGCATTAAAAAGTTATACTTTAAAACTATTCTACGTAATACTTAACATACAAAAGTGGTCAAAAGTTTCCGGCCAGTTAGTTTCTTCGATTTATTTACCAAAAAGTTTCAGCAAAGAAGAAGCACAATTGCTTCAAAAGTTAGGAATATGTGAATGTTCTCTGACCACGTGATCATTTTGATGGGATCTGAAGATGCTTCATGCAAAGGGATAAAATTTGAAGTTCACGCGTGCAAAAGTTTCCGGCCACTTATCATTCTTTAGTTTTTTTCTATCGGTAAACTGTTTTTGGTTGTGTTTATGAATGAATCAACATGTATAGCATAGTCTGAATTCAAAATTGAAAAGTTCGACAATTATTGTCCATAAATGACTGATTAGTTTGTCACTAAAAGGGCAATCTTTTTGAGATATTGCGGCAAAGTTATCGATCGGTAAAATCAACCGTAAACAATATTTAAAAATTATATAAAGATGGCCATTTCCTTCAGCACTTTCAGAGGTCCGGGAGATCCCAGAAAATTACTATTCCTGTGGAGAGAATTATCAGGAGAAAAACAATTGATAATCCACATAAAAATTCCGCTACAATATACTGCGATTTACGGAATGAAAATATTGCTGAAATAAGTCCGTATACCGTATCAACATGCTGACGTGATGCATAACTTTATGGAAGAGTCGGTGTTAAAATTTTTTCAGAGTTAAAAAAATACAAACGTACCTGACTGGTGTTTTCCAAAAAACACAAAGTCTGGTCACGTGAAAACTGGAAAAAAGTTCTATTTTTCCAACAATTGAATTCAAAACAGTTTTGGAAGCGATGGCAGATACAACGTCCAATGACCTAACAACAAAAGATATGATTTGACCTATGTTATTCCTACAATGAAACATGGCGGAGGACACATTATGCCGTAGGGAGTATTTTCTTCAAAAAGTGTCCGTCCGTTATTTGAAATCTACAGCCAGGTGAATGATACAATGTATAAGGATATCTTGCAAGATTATTTTCTGCCTTATTTGAGAAAAAAATTTGGTCACAACTATTTTTCTTAACATGATAACGACATAAATAATGTTTTAACCTCAATAAGCAATGGTTTTCGAGTGCAAGATCTGTTATCCCATCTGTAATCCTCAGAGCTGAAGGCTTTCTCGATTGCAGTCCTCCCAAAGTTCACTTTTTTTTTTTTTTTTTTTTTTTTTTTTTTTTTTATCTTTTGGAAAAAAATTGTATTTTTTCTGAGCTTCTTTGACAAAATTAGCATTTTTTTTTTTTTTTTTTTTTTTTTTCTGGGATCCTTTAGCAAAACTTGTGTTTTGTAATTTTTTGGCAAAATATACAGATATGCTACTTTTCTGCAGAAACATGGAATTTCACTTTTTCAGCCATGAATTTTATTATCCCTGAGATCGATGCAAATACGCATTAAAATTTGTTGATATTTTTATTGGGGGTGGGGGGGGGGAAGCGTAAAGGATAAAATGCAACAAAAACGAGAGTACAAACCACACAAAACTAAGTAAATTTCTTTAGAAAATCTGGAAAAAAAAAAAAAAAACTACATCAAACGATTGGAGATAAAATACTATTTTCTTCTGAGGATCGATGGAGATAATGCGATTTCTGCCAAACGATTGCGTTTAAAAAAAAAAAAAAACTATTTACGTCAAAGAATTGCAGGAAAAGACACGATTATTGTTAAAGAATCACGAACTGGTGCGATTTTTGTGAACAGGTTGCGAAAAAATATTCTAATATCGTCTAAGAATTGCGAAAACATTGCCCTGACAAATTTAGAGGCTTTTTACTTTTTTTCTTCGTTAAAAAGTAGTTTTTCATACTTTATCCCCAAAATTACTGTCCGCTATTTGGAATGTCCGTTATTTAGAGGTTAAACATATAAAAATTTAGATTTTGGGAGTGGGGATCGGTAAACTGTCTGTTAAATAAAGGTGTCCGCTATTCGGGAGTGTCTGTTATGGAGGTTTTACTGTACATACAGTACTGGACTTTTTATCCCATCCTTAATCCTCGGAACTCAAGGCTTTCTGAATTTCAAATCCTCCCAAAATTCACTTTTTTTTTTTTTTTTTTTTTTTTTTTTTTTTTTTTTTTTGCAATTTGACAAAGTTTTTATTTATTTTTTTCCCTTGCAATCCAAAATTGCTTTTTTTTTTTTTTTTTTTTTTTGGCAACTTTCTGACAAATTTTGCATTTTTTTTTCTTATGATTCTTTGGCAAAATTCCCCCCCCCCTTTTTTTTTTCTTTTGTGTGTGTGTGTGATCCTTTAAGGAAAGTGCAGTTTTTTTTTTCTTTTCTGCAGTTCTTTGAAGAAATTTGTTGAGTTTTTTCGCAATTCTTTGGTGAAATTCATGTTTTTATCAATAATTCTTTAACAAAATTAGTTTTTTTTTTTTTTTTTTTTTTGTAATTCTTTGACAAAATTTATGTTGCTTCCACAATCTTTTAATAAAATACTTACATAGGTGTATTTTTATTATTATTATTGTCCATCAAAATTTGTGATGTTGTGTTATTATGTCCAAATTTTCAAACCAAAAAGAAAGCAATTTTTAAAAAATTTCAGAACCAAATGCCTTAAATGTTTGAAAAATTCATAGCATATAATCACCTCCAGTGAAATATGATATTTTTTAAAGATAAATTGTAGTATAAATTAATTTTAAACAAAAAATTAGAAATTGTAAAATTTTCAGAAATTTTAGCAAAAATTTACAAATTTAGAAAATTTTCCAATTTTTTTTAGATTTTGGATTTCTAGATAATAAGTCTTATACTGTTTTCCAAATATTAAATTTCTTTTAATTGTTTTGTTTTGACATTTTCTAGAGTTAGTATGAATTTGTTATTGATTTATAATTATATTTAACTTGTAAATATTATAATTAACATAACAGTTACCCTGTATAACATTAAATTTATGATTAATATCACTTTTTTTAAATGTAAATTTAAATATATATATATAGCTTAGGTCAGGACATGAAATTTCAGCTTAAAATGTACTCTCCAGACTAAAATTTTTACTCGCCACTTTTTTACATTCATTCAGACAACAACGTCAACCCCCTCACTTGCACAGAAAATGAAATATTTATGACAAATTTAATTTAAATTGACGATTGTTAGATGGCACTGACGATGAAGGAAAGACGAAAAAATAGGCGACGAGCATTTTGACTTCTTTTGGAAAAAAATACACATCACTTCATTTTGAAATACTTCCATGTATCGTTGTGCATAATTTAATTGGAAGCACAACATTTTAAAGGTGTATTCGAAAAAATACTTTTTCATTCTCAACAACGGGAAGTTTTCCGATGCATTTTCACTCTCATTTTTAAAGGTAAAGACATGAAACGTGCTGAAATGATTTTTGAAGAAAGGTATAAGATGCCATGTGATTTCCTTCCGCTCAATTCATTAGATTTTGATTTATAAACAATTATTTTGTCAGTATGAGCCTTTTTTATGTTCCCTAGGTCTCGCGCTTTGAAAATTCCGTTCACAACGCCGTTTTAGACAGCCTTTTTTGCAATATTTTCTGCATTTACCAAAAAATCGACAAACCCGGTATCTTAGTGGTTTCTACATAAAACAATTTGCCAGTTTGGTGCGTTAAACAGCAAAAGTGAATTTAAAAATAAATCAGAAAATAAGAAGTTTGGTTTGGAATACACCTTTAAAAGGCGAAACTTACTCGCCAACTGTAAATATTTACTCGCCAATGGTGAGCTGGCGAGTGGAAATTTCACGCCCTGGCTTAGGTACTGATCCAATTTGTTGAATGAGTACTACTATAGTTGAAATTAGTTATTCAGTTATTTGTCAAACTCATACCTCCCTTTCCACCACCAATATGTCTTTGATAGAAATACAAAATAAACAAATAAACAAAAACCATAAATAGACAATACCTTTCTATGATATTGATGCAACACTGTGTAGATTTGCTAGTAGCTGAATAAAAACACATATGAAATGTCAAGACCTTGAGTCACACCTTAATTATTGAAAAGCCAGATTTGACTTATCAGCTACATGTTTTTGACGTGCCTGCTTTAAATACTAATCTTGTTATTATTTCAAATAAGGCTTACCATTTCATATTATTTCATAGTAATATTTAATAATCATTTCATATTATTTATTAATAATATTTCATAATAATGTATTTAAAACATTACAAACAAACTTTCATAATTTTTGTAATTTTTTTTTTTTTTCTACTTTGCTGTGCTACTTTGCTGTTCTACTTAGCTACCAGTGTACATTCATTACACTAGTTACTAGTTATTCCTTTCAGAGGCAAAAAAATACTGTTGGTAAAATGATGAAATAATTGATGAAACTCGTGGTTTTATTTGGCTAGTGATCAACAAAATTTGCCAATTTTTTTTCCATAACAGTTTTTGCAAAGTTCGTACTCGATCAAAAACATCTCTGAATTCTTTTCATAAGCGATTAACGAATTAGTTTTAAGGAAATCTGCTTTAAAAAATAATAATAATAATGATAATGATAATAATAATTTGAGAAATTCTGCTAATTTGAACAAGAATCATGTTCTAATGTTTAGTGTCAGCTTGTAAAGGACAGAATTGAATAATACCTGAGCTGCAAATTTAATGGTTGGGGCACAAATATATATGTCCTGCTGTTGAATTAACCTTTTCATGCATAAGTTATTTTTCATTATTCACAAAGAATCTCTTTTGTGATTAATGAGGACCTAGTATAAAGTAATTTTATTATTGTGCTGCATGCTAGCTATTATCTATCCATAAATCAAATCTCCATAAATAAATGCTGTTTTTTTGTAGGACAATATTTATCTGTCTTCATATGAGGCTATAACGATTATTTCGTTATATATTGGTTATTTTCTTAAATTATTCCTTTGCACCCCCCTTCCCTTTTCAATTCAAAATTAGTTTTAAATTGTCCTTCATTTCTTTTCCATTTTCCTCGCTTATTATTTCTCTAACCGAAAATCTGCAGCTGCCCAAGATTATCTGTGAGAAATACACCCACATTTTTAATCAACCGTTCAAAACAATTTCCAGATGTCGGCTAATTCTGATCGAATCAATTCTTCATTACCTTATAAGGAGATCCTCTCTGTATTGTGGTTAAAATTTATGCTTACGCTTCTTTTTCCTTTCTTGACAAAATCCTAAAAAGAATTTAACATCTGCGCATTAAAATCTGGTGCCCCTTTGCTTAGACATAACAACACGTGTAACATTTATCTATTGGCAACCATATCCTTTCCCCATCCCAGCCGGGCAGCCAAATTGAATTCTGATCATGCCGGCTGCATTTTAACTGTAATTTGGTGTATACTATCCATTGTGCATGGGCAAACTTGTGTATGTTGGTGATTTTCGTTCACGCCAAAAGTGGCGGTTTGTTTCTATGTACGACTACACTTGACTCGCTGCTCTTGACTGAATAAGTTGTACATCTCTGTTCGGAGATTTTCTCCGATTATTATAAGTGTACCCCCCTATTACACCATGTTTAAATAAAAAAGTGACCTAACAATCATTGTGGGGTTTTTTCGCTATCTTCACATTTAGACCTGGACTACTATACTTCACTACGTTTCTTCTAAGTGTTCTAACAAAATATCAGCTACTACAAAACGCCCCCACAAAACTCTCTGGTGCCATCTGATCTTTTCGTTTTTCCCCACATTAAAAAAAAAAAAAAAAATATGGGGGAGGTACAATCAACACCCACTTTCCTGCGGATGTGATGCATCTTCGTTTCTGCTATTTTCTTCTCTGCATCCCCCGGTAGAAAATTTCACTGCTATTTGTGTCGCCTGCTACGGTCAGCCGAAATGGAATTCACGCCCTTGTCTTCACCTGCTCTCTCCGTCGAAAATGCATACACAAGTTTCCGTACTGAAAATCGTCTGCTGAAAAATCCTCTTCTGGGTGCCCTCCGGTTCGCACTCACAAGGTGCAGCAGAAATCACAGAGTCCTGCAGTGAATATCTCCTACGATCCTCACCCATAGCTGATGTGTGCGGGTGTTTCGCAGTGCTCTCTGTTTGTGTAAAAGTATACGAAGTGCGCCTCTTCAAAAGAAGCAACCGTTAAAAAAAATCGTCATATGTTTGTGTTGCCACTACCCTTCATAGTGTGTGCGTTTTGTGTGTTTAGTGAACGTATTCTACAGAAAGTTCATAAAGTCTCATAGAAAATTTAGTGTGTAACAAGTATTCCTGTGTAGTTATGCATCGTAAAATGAACGTGCCAAAAAAATAGTGATTCATCCGTTGTTGTCTGCAAAAGAAAGTGAAAAATTGCACATGCAATATATAAGTCTTCAGTTCTTTCTTCCAGTGATATGCAAATTAGAATATATCCATCTGGCAGGTGACAAAGATAAATAAATTTTGTGGGGTACAGGCAACACCCCCTATAGTCAAGGCCTTCACACCGTTTCAATATGGCCGATCGCGATGTCCGACTTCCCACGTCCATAATATGAATTTACACAAGCTCACACAAAGTTGCATTTCTTGTAATTTTCAAAATTTTTAGCAATAGTGTTTACTTTTTCAGTTAATTAAATGTGTAATCAAGTAAATAATTGTCATTTCCTATAAATATAAGTTGTAATTTAAGAGGATTACTTATTGTTTAAAAAATATACTAAAAAGGACTTAAAATACAAATTTTTATAAGAGGCAAAACTGCATTAGATTTGAGCTTTGGATTTTTAAATAGATGTGATTTAATTTAGAAATAGAATATTTCTTTTACATTATCGATATCACACTATTTTAAATAAGTAGGATAAATATATATATATATATATATATATTAAAACATCAAATGAACTTATACATTGAAGAAAAGAAAGAATGAAAATAATAGAAAGAAAAGAGAAAAAAAAAAAACCTCAGCAAAAAAACTTAAGGTTAAAATTATAACAGTACATCATTTTTTCTAAAAAATATATTAAAATTTATATTTTAAATTAGCTTCATAATCCTGAAGCTAAATTCGTTTACATGACTGTAATTTGATGACTTGATTAAAAAAAAAAAAAAAGATTTGGGGAAAAAAATGTACTAAATAATATGTTGTGTGAGAAGAGTTTTTTCATTTCAAATACACCCCCCCCCCCCCACACACACACACACACTTTTCACACTCACTCCCATGTGTCTTATTTGTTTACTTTTTTCTTATTTGATGAGAATTATTTAAAGACAGAATGCTAAGTGTTATCTCATTTACTTATGTCATTGTCTTAATATCATTATTATGTAATAATTTCTGTTATACATATGTAAGATATAAAATGTTTTTTATTAAATCAAAGCAAATAATAATAAATAAATAAGGTATATTTTATTTGCTTTCTAGCTTTAACTTTTTTGTTATTCAGTATTTCCTTATAAGATTGTTTAATCTTATAAATTAATATTAAATATAATATCAAGTGGCATTGGAACAAAGAAAAAAAAAAGATGCAACAACTTATCAATTTATAAATTATTTTTAAATTAATATTACTATTCTAAATTATTATTATTATTAAAGAAAGCATCTGTTCCTTATTAATTTATAAATTATTTTTAAATTACAATTATTATTATAAATTATTATTATTAATATTATTGAAAAAAATTTGTCAATTGCAAATCTATAAATTATTAAAGTATAAATTTTAAAGTATTATTATTATTAAGGGAAAAAATGTGTTCAGTATCAATCTATAAATTATTTTAAAATTATAATTATTATAAAATATTGTTAAAGAAAAAAAATCTATTCCTTATCACTCTATAAATTATCTTTAAATTGCTATTATCATTATACATTATTATTATTATTATTATTATTAAAGAAAGCATCTGTTCCTTATTAATTTATAATTTATTTTTAAATTACAATTATTATTATAAATTATTATTGAAAAAAATCTGTCAATTGCCAATCTATAAGTTATTAAAGTATAAATTTTAAAGTATTATTATTATCAAGGAAAAAATGTGTTCAGTATAAATCTATAAATTATTTTAAGATTATTATTATAAATTATTATTAAAGAAAAAAAATCTATTCCTTATCAATCTATAAATTATCTTTAAATTGCTATTGTTATTATACATTACTATTATTATTATTATTAAAGAAAGCATCTGTTCCTTATTAATTTATAAATTATTTTTAAATTACAATTATTATTATAAATTATTATTATTAATATTATTGAAAAAAATTTGTCAATTGCAAATCTATAAATTATTAAAGTATAAATTTTAAAGTATTATTATTATTAAGGGAAAAAATGTGTTCAGTATCAATCTATAAATTATTTTAAAATTATAATTATTATAAAATATTGTTAAAGAAAAAAAATCTATTCCTTATCACTCTATAAATTATCTTTAAATTGCTATTATCATTATACATTATTATTATTATTATTATTATTAAAGAAAGCATCTGTTCCTTATTAATTTATAATTTATTTTTAAATTACAATTATTATTATAAATTATTATTGAAAAAAATCTGTCAATTGCCAATCTATAAGTTATTAAAGTATAAATTTTAAAGTATTATTATTATCAAGGAAAAAATGTGTTCAGTATAAATCTATAAATTATTTTAAGATTATTATTATAAATTATTATTAAAGAAAAAAAATCTATTCCTTATCAATCTATAAATTATCTTTAAATTGCTATTGTTATTATACATTACTATTATTATTATTATTAAAGAAAGCATCTGTTCCTTATTAATTTATAAATTATTTTTAAATTACAATTATTATTATAAATTATTATTGAAAAAAATCTGTCAATTGCCAATCTATAAGTTATTAAAGTATACATTTTAAAGAATTATTATTATTAAGGAAAAAAATGTGTTCAGTATCAATCTATAAATTATTTTAAAATATTATTATTATAAATTATTATTAAAGAACAAAAATCTATTCCTTATCAATCTATTCCTTATCAATCTATAAATTATCTTTGAATTGCTATTATTATTATACTTTACTATTCTTATTATTATTAAAGAAAGTGTCTGTTCTTTATCAATTTATAAATTAGTTTTAAATTACTATTATTATTAATACTAAAAAATATCTATTAATATTAAAGAAAAAAAAATCTGTTTCCATAAAAATAACTTTCAAATTAAGAGTATAGAAAAGTATAGTAGAAAGAAGGAAAAGATAATTGTCAAAATATCAAAAGCAATTTAACAGCTGAAGCTAATTAATATGCTAATGAAAGCCGTAATAGCAATAAACAAACTCTTTGAATATTTTATGAATTAATTTAAACAGCGCACCCAGATTACTTATAGTAAACTATTTTTAAACTGATAGCGAAAAAAATTATATAATTTAATAAGTAAATTCGGATTCAAACTAATAAACTGGAATTTAGAAAAATACTTAATAAACAAAGAAATAAACAATTGCTAAAGGGCAGTAATTTTCTGATAAAGATATATTACATATAAATAATAACAAAATCCCGTGAGGAAATACTGAAAGTTAAAATCAACAGGATAAAAATTCAGATAAGAAGCAAAATTATATTTTTTTTATAATTATTTTAAACAAAATACTAATTCACCATAGATGTAAATGATTTGAAAACCACTGTTGCAATACATATAGCTTGAAAACTAAATCGATAATCACTAATCTTACAAGTGTGTTTAACAGAAATTATCTTTAAAGCTTTGTTAAAACAATGATATAAGGAAAAAGAGATAACACTTACTTTTAGTCTTTATAATATCCAAGTTTTGTACAATGCAAAACAAAATAGAAAATGGCGAAACGTCAGATTGAAACATGCCGTACTAGGCACTGGACTGACGCACACTGACTAAGGTCACCGGTAAAAAAGGAGTCGGACCTTCGGACTGTAGGGGCAGCCATATTGAAACTTCTGGAATTCGCTGCGGAGGCCTTGACTATAGGGGGTGTTGGTACAGGTGTGAAATAAAAGCACCAACCCAAATTATCATTGTTAAATTCATAATAAATAATTCATCGTATGCATCAACATTTAATAGTGAGCAACAACTTAAATCACCATCGAAATAATACACATGTTGAATGTGGGAGCAGATCTTGTCCCATATCCCTAGTTTTTTGTGTAATTAAATTAGTAATTATTTAATTATTTTTTTTTTAACTAAATCAATAAGTCAACCTATGTACTTTGTTTTTTTCATGTTCTGCTTTCACATTCAGGACACAACGGTCAACATTTATGTTCTGTTCCAGAGCATTAATATAATCCTGTTATTGTGTTTTTGCAAAGATTTTTAATTTGCGAAAGCACGGTAACTGTTGTCATTTCTAGTTATTATTTTTTGTGACATTTTATGCAGTTTTTTTAATCAGTTATTTGCATTTAAGTGCTATTATTTCATGTTTAACGTCCCACCCCCCTTCTGTTTTTTTTTTTTTTTTTTTTTCAATTTTGTATTTAGATTCTCTAGTATGCTTAAATGAGTTTTTAGCCAGTTTTGAACTTTTAATTATAAGGTTAAAATAAGAGTATTCTTTTTCATCTAAAAAATAAAAAATAATAAAAAATAATAAAAATATTTTAAGTTACAAAAAGGGAGCTTTTTCCTTGTGTAAAGAAGTTAAAAGAAGATTTCATATTATTGCTTGCTTACTAACAGTTTTTGGTGTTTTTTAGATAGTTTTTTTTGCTCTATTATCTAAGGATAAAATAAGTTTTTTAAAGTGAAGAAATATATAGATATGTTTTCAATGTGTAATTATTTTGCTATTTTATTTGTTTTATTTTCTAAATGATTTACTTTTGTATGTGCTTCCCTTTGCTTTACTGTCATAAGAGGTTAAAATAAGATATCTTTAAGGTGAAGTATCATATTTTTAAGGTCTATTTATTTTGCTATTTTATATATTTTACTTGCTAGGAAATTTACTCGTTTTCAATGTGCTTTAGGGTATAAGTCTGGTCTGTGTAACAATTTCTCAATAACTTGTGGGCTTAAACAACAACAAAAAAAAAAACTGTAATCATGGCGGCAAAACAAATTCCGATAAATATCATTCAATTTGATGGAGATCCAGATTTACTTAAATTTTTTTTTGATCAAATTAGAGTCTGTGCGGAAATTAATAAGTATAACTCACAGACAACAATCGCAATCTTAAAGGGAAAGTTGATTGGGCCTGCACAAAAATTTCTAGCCCAAAACTCTGACCTACAAAAGATAACAGACCTCGATTTGCTGGAAAAGGAATTTGCGTCATTCTTCGCCCCCCCCCCCCCTAGTAAATGTGTTGCTTCTGTTAAATTGTCCAGTTTAGCACTTATGCCTTCTGAGACCATAAAAAATTTAGCCCATAGACTAAATGTTCTTGCGGCTACAGTTTATGCAGATATCAACGACGAAAATGCACGCAACACTATCAAACTCATGAAATTTCTAGAGGCCCTTCCTTCAAATATTAGAATAAAATTACAGGAAGAAGGCATTAATGATTATAAAACAGCAGTTGAAAGAGCACAAACCCTTCATGAAATTTTAAGGAATGAAAAAATTTTACATTCCTCACCTTCGGTACACAGACCAGAAAATCTCATTGAATCGCAATTAAAAGAAATTTCTGAGAAAATAAATGCATTGTCCTTTGCCCCTCCAGATACTAAAACAGAATCTGACCAAAGAAATGTGCAGACTAGACCAAAACATTCTGCAAGTGTTTCATGTTTCAAAAAAAATTATGAGAGTCGGAACTACACTAGACGTTATTCCCCACACAAGTTTTCATATAAAAAACCAGTTATTTGTCAGTTATGTGGACGAAACAATCACGACGCTCTCTCTTGTTTTAAATGGAAAAGGGCAAACACTCAAAGAAAAAATAATTACACAAATTCCACTCCACAATTTTAGGAAAACTGAAACAGAGATACAATTTTTATGCTGATGGTGTTGTGTCTCAGTCTAATACTTCTACATCAGCAACTTTTGTTTTTATCGCTGCTTTACCTAAAATTTCAAGTTTGAGACTAGTTAATTCTGTAGGTTCCCAAACTTTTGACTCCATTAAGATAGCAAATAACACCAGTACACAAACAGAAAGGGATAATGTTCAGATAATTTGTAGTGTAAACACTATGTCACCATCCCTTCTTCTTGTTAAAGCCACCATAGCAAACCATGATATTACTTTATTGGCTGATTCTGGTAGTAGTATATCTTTACTTTCACAAAAATTATTTAATCAACTTAAACCTGTGTTGAAATATAAAAGACTCTCCACTGACGTCAATATTAAAACTGTCAATTCTGACGTCTCATTTTCCGCGTGCATCAGAACATCCATCAAGTTAAAACAAAAATCTTTTTCACATCCCTTTTATATTGTTGACATACCTGAGTCTTCCAGTTTTGAAGGCATTCTAGGTTTCGATTTCATAACTAGATATAATGTTGTCATAGATACTTTTAACAAGTGTCTCCATGTCAATAATAATTTCTCTGTTCCTTTAAAAACCAGTAAGGAATCTTCTGGAGAGAAACAATCAAAATTATGCAATTCTTTGAGTGATGTTGTAGTGAATCAAGGTGTGTTCTTAACTCGTAAAATAATATTAGAACCTCAACAACAAATATGGTGCTCTGTTTACACTTCCAATAACATCAACAATGACAGAAATTATCTGTTTGAATATTTAGCACAAACAAAAGAATTAATAGGAAATGATGCATTATTCAAATGAATAAATCATCCAATAAAAAAAGGAAAGCTTCACAAATACACTATTTCTTCTCGATAACACTTAAAAACACTTCTGAAAAGGCCATTCATCTTCCTAAACATACAAAAATAGGTCAATTGTCTGAGATTGAGGAAATTCTTGATTATTCGTCTGAAAATTCTTGCATGCAAAATAACTCGGAACAGCACTTTCTAAATTTTATTCAAGCCTCTAATGAAATATTACAAAAAAGAAAGCAGGAGTTATCAGCTAATGATTTTAAACTTTCTTTCTTAAAATCTGACGAAGCAAAGAACCTAACTAAATTGTTACTTAATTATTATCCTGCCTTTTCCAAATCATTAGACACACTTGGTCATACTGATAAAATTGTACCTGATTTGAAATTCATTAATGATTACCCCATAAAGACACTCCCTTTCCCTCTTCCCCAAGCATTGCAAAAGGATGTTTTAAACCAAATCAAACAGTTGCTTGACGCCAAAATCATTGAACGTCATTGTTCCGAATGGGCCTGCACCATGCTTCTTGTCAAAAAGAAACCAGACGGTACAGGTATACAGAAATATAGACTTGCATTAGATCTCAGAATGGTTAACACTATAATTCAAGGTTCGTCCTATCCACTTTCAAAAATTCAAACCATTATTTCCAATCTTTCACAATATCATTTTTTTCTTCTCTCGACTTTCATCAGGCATATCATCAGATTGATTTGCCTGCAAAATTTCAAAATCAGCTCACATTCACTACAATGTTTGGTTCTTTTCGGTATAAGAGATTAGTATTCGGATTAAAATCCAGCGCCTCAATTTTTCAAGCTTTAATGGACTCGTTACTTGATGAATTACAGTCAGAAGGTGTCTATACCTACCAAGATGATCTTATTGTTGGTGCCAATTCATATCAAGAAATGTGTGATAAGTTGGATAAAATTCTTGCAATCTTAGTCAAATACAATTTAACGCTGTCCCCTAACAAATGCACTTTTCATAAAACCAGTTTAGATTATCTTGGATTTCACATAGAAAATCAAACTGTTTCACCCGTTCAGTCAAACATTGTAAAGATAACTTCTTTTCCAATACCCACAACTAAACGTCAATTAAAAACACTCATAGGCGTCATCACATTTTATAAGTCTCTTGTCCCATCCTTTTCTGAACTTGTGCAACCTCTCATAAACTTAACAACTCCAAAAGCTAATTTAAGCTAAATTTCATATCACAAGTAAACACCAAAAAATTATGGACACCATACAGAAGATATTCTTTAATCCACCCATGGTTAGATTACCTGATTGGAACAAAAAGTTCTATCTAAATAATGATGCATCAAATGTTGCTATTTCTGGCGTCTTACTACAAGAACATGATAAACAACTATTACCTGTTGCATATTTTTCAAAATCTTTAAAAGCATCAGAAAAAAAATATCCTGCACTTAAATTAGAACTCATGGCGATTCATAAATCAGTTACTGCTTTCAAATATTATTTATACAACAGAGAATTTGTAATCCTTTCAGATAGTAAACCGCTGGAAAAATACAACAAAACTACAAATCCGGCTGATATTATCTCTCGCTGGCTCATGGATCTCTCAGAATACACATACAAATTTCAACATATTCCAGGTAAAAAGAATGTACTTGCTGACTATTTATCTCGCTGTAACTTTGAAAATAATCAACAGACTTTAGCTACAAATCCTGAGCTTATTCATGATCCTCAACCCTTACCTATTATAGAACGTGATACTCCACATTCCAGCTCGAGTGATTCTAACATGCATGTTAACTACCTTATTTCTGGTACACAAACAAATCCTGACCCTTTATTAGAAATTTCAAATGAAACATTTGCTACAGAACAACAAAATGACCCTACCTTGTCTGTTGTTTATAAAGAAATCTTAAAGAAAGGATCTTCTCAAAAATTTCCTAATTATTTCATTCACCCGGATTCAAAAGTTTTAATGTTAAGAAAAGAAAATATTCTTAATAACACTTTTTCATATCACATTCTTGTCCCAAATTCACTTAAAAGTAAAGTCTTAACAATTTCACATTGCTACTACAAAACGCCCCCACAGAGGCCAGCATGAATGAAAGGGTTAATTCATGGCACACATCAATGTCCTTTTTCCCGATCTCGCAGACATCAGTTTTTTAAAAGAAGAAAACAACAAATTTATAATTCTGTAAAAATGTGCCATTCATTTTTAATCATATTTTTTTAATTATGGTCATTAAAAAAAAAAAGTAAAAAAAATTGCATGTTAAGCACTGCTTATGAAACATTTTCCAACACGTCCTGAAACCTTTAACAAAACTTCGTTATTCAAAGAAATAAGTTGTTACTATCCATAGCCAAATGCATATTCCAATACTTGACCTGTATTTGATTTGTCGGTTTATATATATATATTATATAATGGGGAAATTTAATTTAGCAAGAAAAGACCAAATAGGTTGAAAAATCTCTTTTAGCAAATTATATTAATAGATGGAGGCATACGTGAATATTTTTGTTCAGCCCTGTAGTTTTCCTTGTACCTTTCTTTCACACCAGTATTTTTTCTAAAATTTAATTCAAACTAAACACTCTTAAAATTAATGAAATCACATTTCCTGAAATTATCATCCATAGGCGAGCATCTATCCAATTCTTTGAGTGGCCCCGTATGTCATTTTATTTATATTCTATAAACATTTCTAAGTAAACTGATAGCTCTTCAGCTTGAAATTGTATAACTTACTTTAAAAACCACCTTTAAATAGTTTACACTCATATTCAGAAACTTTTAGAAGCTCTTTTGTGTAGCCTTGTATAACAACTATAGTATTTATATACACTATATTATATGAATAACCATATAGTGGAACCAGTTGACAGGGCCAGGCTAACATATTCCATCAGTCTGTGCCCCAGCAAGGAGAAAAAAATTGAGGGATGCAAAATTGCTAAAGCAAACGAAGAAAAAACAGAGTTGATTCTCTAAACTGCTTTGTATTCTTTATTTTTTTAGATGTTTGGAAAAAAAATGTAAAAATACTTAGTATGTTTGCATGTAGGGGGCGTAATTTTGTGCGGAGTGGTTTAAAAGTTAAAACCCCCTGCAGTTGAATGCCATATAGTGAAACTTAAAACTCATATCATAATTAAAAATGCATTTCATCCATTCATCAGTCATCAGTTATAATATATAATACTTCTGATAGAATATATTATTTGAAATCTTTTGTGTGTCCCTGTAAGTACTATGCACTTTGTATTATGCATGAAATAACTTATATTAAGCCTCACAGATGTATAGCCATTTCATTATATATGAAATAGTTTAATTGAATTAAAAATAAGCTGCAAACTATTTCCCTTTATACTATTATGTATTCTTTTGTGTAATTCTGTTAATAATAACTATTCTTTGAATCGCATATTCTACAGAATGCATTTTTAATGCACTTTATAAATACATGTAAATTTAATATGTTTGACCAGATGCAACATTTTAAAAATTCATTTGAAATGATTTTTCCAATTGGCTATAATATAACAGAAAACTCTTCAGTATCACTGTAAATAAACTATTCATGCTAGAAATTTCATTTCAAATAGTGTTTGTGCTGGATAAATAACAATGTGTCAGTAACTTAAAAAAAATTTCAGGGCGATCCGAGTATATTTATGAGAATTAGAGCACAGACTTGCGACCAGACAAACTGAAATCCTAAACACTTTTCAACTTTATTGGAAAGTGTTAAAAAAGCAATACGTATCATGAGATTATGGAGGAGACATAATGCCACAGTTGATAAGCGGGAAAAGTTCAAAAAATAGTTTGGTGTAAAAGGGGTCTCCCTATAAAAAGCATGGTGACTTAGATGCTGAAAGCTAATCGCCAAAGCAAAAAAATTTTGGTACCATATGGTGACTGGCAACTGTGAATCTGCAACTATAATAACAACCACTCTTGAAAAACTTTAAACAATAAACTTTTTAATTGCAAAAACAATGACAATACAATCATAAAAAAATTGTCAGTTGCTGTAAATGTGACTATATAATTTTTTTTTTATTATTAGGAAGTGTATATGTTACTGCTGTATCAGTGAGTAAACTTACTTCTCACTAATTGTTTAGTATGTTTACAGCTCTATTTTTTATTTATATATTTATTTTTTTTACATTATTTATTTTTTTTTTTTTTTTTTTTACACAATAGATTCTTGATTAACCAGGATAGTCAGGAAATGTCTCATCCTGGATAAGTAATCCCAAAAAGCGAATTTGTGCAAATTTTAATGAAATTTTTTTGAAAAAGCATAGAAAATGTCAAATTGTTATACAATAACACATTAATATTTTGATTAATACAAAAAAAGAAAAAAAAGCGAGAGAAAATGAACATAAATTTTAATATTGTTGAGGTTTACATTTAGTACAATAAAAGAAGTATATAAATAAAGTTTACCTCACTGTTTTGAGAAAAATGAAATAAGTCTTTTTACATTTTTATTTACTCTTTGACGAATTTTACTAATTTCTCAACATCATATTTTCATTATCTTGTTCCAAGTAACTAAGTAACTTCTCACTGTGCACTAATGTGATCTAATTTTTTATGAGTTACAAGATTCTTTTCATAATTTCCAAGACTTTCTTCGAAATGCCTTATTTTCTCAAAACTACACACAACACAATATCATCATCACTTAAGACTTTGTAACATTCTGATTTTGAATCTTTGTTAATCCAGTGTTGCATTGCTTCTTTGTTCACATTTTCAGAAGCATTTAATATTCTTAAATCATCTCAGATTTTCATATGCAAATTGGTATTATATACTGTATTTTCTATAAGAAATTACTTTCTTCGCCCTATAAAATTTACCTACATGTTTTCTTAACTGTAGTGCTTTTTACTAATTTCCATGCAGCATCAATGTAATAAAATACCTCTATAACTGTGAGATTTTTATCGTCCCGGTTAATCTGCGACCCAGATAATCCTATTTCAGTTAATCAACTGTCTACTGCATGTATGGTAATGGATAAAATCATGTTAATGGGTTGAATTCATAAATTAATAATAAATTGTATTACAACAGTATAATTTTATCTCCATTTTAATATTATTGTTCTGTGAATTGTAAGTTAACTTTAAAAAAAAATCAATCCAAATAAGTGTATAAATGATAATTTTTTTTAAATAAAAGTAGTTTTAATATTTTTTTTTTACTTTAGATGTAAGTGCATGTTTTAGCAAGAAAACTGATAGCTACATGTCTATGACCCCTGCTAATGGTAATCAAGAACTCCACGTTTCAGTGCAAGATGGTTATCTTGATATGTCACCATCTTCAAAATCTTTCCCTAAAAATTATAATGGTACATTTTATTATTGTAATACTGATTTGAGTTTTTATAGTATCACATCTTATTCTATTGAATGGATTCAGAAAACTTGATTACTAATATCATTTCAACTGTAAAAAAATTGGATCTGTTTCTTTCAATCACACTAAATAGTGCAATCAATCCCATTATATTTTGTAAGTGTGTAGATTGTAACCCCAAATAGAACAGTTTATCACTGTGCCTAACATATTGTTTTAGATCAATTTAAAAGTTATTTATTATTGCTTAAATTTTTTTAAATAAAAAAGGCATTTTTTATCCTTTTTTTTTACCACATAAAAAAGGGAGTTAAAAATAAAACTATTTTGATAAAGATTAATTAATTTTCAAATATTAGAGATTGGCCGGAAATTCATTTTCTGATCAAAACTATCTATATTCCAAAATGTTTTCGGATTTTTTTAAAATTACTCATTGATTTGAGCTGTATCCAATGACGAACTCTTCATTTATTGTTATGAGCTTCATTGTTTATTATTACCATTCATAACTTGATTCAAGACATGAATGCAAATTATAAAGCAAGAAATGCAGATGTGATTATACTTTGAAGATGCTTTCTACATAGTCATTAAAAACTGTAAGCTCAACCTGAATAAAACATTTTTAGTTTGAAATCGCAGAAGCGTATTGAATACTCTTTAAGCAGGGATGGCCAACCCACAAGGCAGAGTTTTAATTGTGGCACACAAAGACTTATTAATGAATTTTTAAAATATTCGACTGAAATCCAGATAGTAATGCTCCTAGTTAACTGTCTAAAATTAACTTTCAGAATTAACTTAAAAGAAGTCTGTACATTAATCTAATAAGTGCCTGAAATAACCAATTGAAAGCATTAACAGCATTGCATTGAATTCAATCATTCAATCTAAAAATTTACAAACACTTTCTTCCGGATATCCTCTGTTTAATCTGAATTCACTGTATTTCTTGTTCTGCACTCTTGAGTGATCTTCTCACAAATCTTTTTTCAGTTTATCTGCAAGAAGTTAAATGTTAACCACCTGAAATCCAAATCAAAATTATTCACCTACAGCCCCTTACTATACTGAGAAGCAAATGCAAAGAATTTATTTCATCTGCAAGTGATCCAATTTATATTCACTATTGATAATTTGTACCAGCAAACAATTTTCCAAATTTACGTGAATTGGCTGTCAGATATTGTTGCTGGTTTGGATCAACATATGTTTGTGAAAAATTTTTTATTATAAACTTAATAAATTCAAGCTATCATTCAAAATTAACTGATATACATCTAAAACACCTAATTTTGTTAGCATCTTCAAAAGCTAAGCCTAATATAGATGACTTAGTAAAAAAAAAAAAAACTAAAAAATCAGAAGCCACATTACCATATATACTCACGTATAAGTCGATTTCGTGTATAAGTCGACCCCCTAACTTATGTTGTTAAAAATAAGAAAAGAATTCAAAACCCGTGTTTGAATACGCGACTTATACTCACGTATAAGTCGACTCCTGTCCAAAAGGGGGGACCAATTGACTTTCCCCCGAAAAAGGCAGATTCTTCAGATTCATTCCGAAATGAAATGACTCCGAAAAGGACTGATTCCTGGGACTTGTTCCGAAATGAACCGACTCCAAAAAGTACCAATTCCTCAGACTCGTCCAAAATGAAACGGCTCTGAGAAGAGCCGATTCCTCGAAATTGTTCTGAAAAAGATCAATTCCTCTGAATCGTTCCGAAATGAAACGACTCCGTAAAGGACAATTTCTCGGACTCATTCCAAAATGAAACAACTCCAAAAAGGAACGATTCCTCGGAATCGTTCCAAAATGTATCGTCCGAAAAATTATGCTTAATGTCATAAATCGGAATCGGAGAATGATGAAGAAAATTAGATTCATTCCGTTTTTTCTTGGACTTGTTCCTTTTTTCTCAAAATCATTCCATTTTCTCGGATTCGTTCTCTTTTTTATTGGACTCGTTCCTTTTTTCTAGAATATGTTTCATTTTTCGGAGCGACTGGAACAATTCCTTAAAATGGATGATTTTGACATAATTTTTAGTTCTTGACATAAATCACACACTTTTTTTTGTTCTTTGGGGATAGATTATTTTTTTGGAAAATAAACTAAAAATGATCATAAATTCAGAATCGTCGAGGTTGGAAGGGTTTCGGATTTTGGATTTTGTACTCTACAAACAATGGGGTGCTGCAGCAGCGATTCACTAGCAAACTATTTTCCGATATTTTATTTATAGATTTTTTTTTAGGTCTCGCATATAAGTCAACCCCCCACTTTGAAGTTCTTTTTTTGTCTAAAATTTCTCGACTTATACGCGAGTATATACGGTAATAAGTAAATACTGACTGTTTAATAATTCTTTAGGATGAAATGTTTCATGCTATTCATTTTTATTTTATACATAATCTGGCCAAACTTTTAAAAATGTTTAATAATAATAAAACCCAAGTTTATACTTTTGTTTTATTTATTATATTATTTTTTAAATCTCCACTACTCAGACTTACTGGGAAAAAATGTGCTGTTTGCATAAAAATTAACCAGCCTATAAATGACACATTTTTGTCTTTTTATATTTGTAGTGTGGTGAAAAATTGAAAATGGGCATGTATAGTTTTTTTTTTTTTTCTGCAAAAAGTGGCACGCTTCCTGAAAAGGTTGGCCATCTGTGTTTTTGAGAAACCTCTTGTGCAACAGAATGGTCATTTACAAAAATCATTATAAAAGATAAATCGAGATATGTATACCTAAAATATTTTTTAATTAGATGTAATTCATAAAATTAGAAAATCATTTTGTATTATCGATAAATTACATTTAATGTTATATGAAAATAAGAAGGTTTAGTCAGAAGCACAGAATGAACTTGAGCCACCACTATCATTAACTAATAATTATGTGTATTTATGCATGCATTAATTATTTTAAAAAAAGACATATTTGTTTCTTTTTTTTCCAAAAATAAGAAGATTAGTGAAATTTGGTTTCAGTTTCATTCATAAAAACTTGTTTCAGTCTATCCTTGCTCAATATATTGTGTTCTTAATTGAGTTCATAGGATGTTTATTTTCATATAAAAGTTGCATCTTATTCAGCAGATATTGCATGTGTTTTGTTCTTTGTTTCTTTTTTTTAATATTAAATCATTAATTAATGAATGAAATTAAAACAAAACAAAATCAAATAAGAGTTTGATTTTAAAAAATTATAAATATTTAAATACATAATTTAAATTTTCTAAAATACAAAACTGAATATCATAAAATTGCAAGCACATTTTAATAATTTATGAGAAAAATGTAAAACAAGAATTGGTTTTATGTAATAAAGTACATTGAACTACCTTTATTATTATGAGGTGTTACCTATCGAACCTCAACAAAGGAAAATGTTTATGAAGAAATTATTTTGTTAATTTATAATAAACTTAAGAAATTAGTTACAATAAAAAAATAAAAAAAAGAATCTTATATTGGTCAGTTTCTCTCAAACACAACTTAAGACAGCATTTACTATTTCGTAACTCTTAACAAATGCCATTTTAATCTAAAATTAACAAAATACTATTCCTATAAAACTTAGTTGTCAAAATTATTAAAATTAAACTTTAATCGCATATGTAATCAGTAAAATATAATACAGATCAGAGATCAGTTATTATGATAAGGTTAACAATCGAGGTTCTTATGCTACTCGTTTTGGAAATTGTTGGAAATACTGAAATAAGTTACAAAAATGCATTAATAATGATTTTAAAAATTTCATTGGAAACATAAAAAAACAATGATAAAAATTAAGGATTAATGTTTAGTGTTTAGTGTAAATAAAAATAGATTAAAAGATTAAGGTAGACTTACTACTTTTTATGTCATTTGTAAGAATTAAAGAAAGTAAATCCTTATTTTATTCATCAACACTAAGATTTCCAGTGGTTTGATATGTCCTTTGTTTTTGTTCCTTATTTCAGTCAAATAACTTTAGAAAAGATTAACTTGGCTCAAAAACTTTAATTTAAAAAATATATTAATCCTTGTGAGTGCATTTTTAAATATAACATGCATATTTTGTCTTCTCTCTTTCAACTAAAATTAATCTATGTAAAAAAGAACAATTGGGTGTTATTTAGTAAACAAAAAAACTTGTAAAAAAAATATATAAACTTTTTACTTTTTATTACCATTTCTTCCTAATGTATTAAGCAATTTGAAAAATAAAAAATTAAACAATTATTTTTTATTTCAGATGATAAATCTGTAGAAAGAAATGAAAATGAGTTTCCTGATGGCCATAATCTGAAAAAAGAAGATAACAGGCATTTTTTGTTAGAACAGGTACATTTTAAAGTATATTTATTTTGCATTCTATACTGAAATTGTACTATGAAATGTCTGTCACTATGTGTCACTATGAAATGTCTGATTGGTAGGTTTGAGATAGGCTGAAAAAAGTAAACAAACCAATTTAAATAATAAAGTTAACTGACAAATTTCAAAATTATCACCCAGACTTATAAGACCAAATTGAATAGAGGTTAGTTAAATCAAATCTATAATGAATTCAATTCTTATCCCATAATTTAAAATGTTAAATTTTCCATTATATCTTTATTCAGAAAATAAATATGTAATATACAACACTCCAAAATCAACAAAACAAATCAAATTTTGACTATAAGTTTTTTAATTTAAGATTTTTTATTTGAATATTCATAAATAAAATTAACTTGCCATATAGATCTACTATGTTCTAATAAAAGTATTCTAAATTATGCATAGAATACATTTTAAACAATTTATCTATTAACAGATTTACAGATAATGAGCTGAATATTCATAGATATTACAGGTAATTGAAATCTAAAAATTTATTATCTATATAAGATCATATATTTAATTCAAAGAAATATTTGTAGGCTTGAATTATTTATATATTCTAAATTATTTGCAAATGTTTATCATACTAAGAGTGTAAATATTAAATTTCACTATGAGTTTGTAATTATTTTAAGTTCTTATGTTATTATTTCATGCACTTAAATAAAAACACTATGACCACACACTGTGATTCTAGCATATTCTTTTTGAAGCAGCAATCTACTCTTTTTCAATGCACTGTAAATTCAGTGCAATCATATTGAAGTAAATTTTAATTACACATTGTGAATTCATCACATTTGTATAGAAGTAACCACAATGATATGTAGTAATTTCAACTCATTCTTTGAAGTACATAGTATACAACTAAATGAATACATACATCATAAAACTGAAGATTAATATGATTTAATGCTTGAAGGCACAATGTTTTCAACTATGCCATTCAAAGCCTATTTATTTGTAAATGACATATCAGACTATTGGCAAGAGAAAAAACGGAACTTTTCCCAGAATTCTGTTTAATTGCGATTTTTGGACGAAATTTGCCTTTTTTTGCAAATCTTTTGACGAATTCTGCCGTTTTATCGCTATTTTTTGACAAAAGTTGTCTTTTTTTTTTTTTTTTTTTTTTTTTTTTTTTTTTTTACTTTTTTGGCAAAATTTTCCATTTTATTGCAAATTTTGGAAGAAATAATTGTCATTTTTACACGATCTTTTGAGGAAATCTGCAGTTTTGTGAAATTTTGTGACGAAATTCGCCATTTTTTTGCGAATCTTGCCGGAAATTAGTCGTTATTTCGAGATTTTTAACGAAACTTGCGACTTTTTGACGAAATTGACTGTCCCACGGGACGCGAATGAGGCTATTTTTTGCGTTCTGTCGCTGATTTTTTGTGTAATTTACACACTATAGCGCGCTCGGATCACCACTGGAGGGCTACGTTTTTTCGTATGTGGGCAAGAAGGGTGCTATTTTTTTTGAAGGAAGGACAAGAGGGATGCTAGTTTTTGGATGAGGGGCAAGAGGGGCACTATTTTTTAAACTAAAGGGCAGGAGGGACGGAGTGCCCCCCTGAAACCCTCTGGGGGAAACTCTGATCTTATCCATTGAGCTGTTAGAACCATAATGGTTTTGTCTGAAACCTAATCTGCCTTGCAGTCTAAATGCTAAACGTGCAAGATTTAATTCAACTGTTATTTCTTTAATATTGTCCGTTGAAAAAAGATTAACCGTATGCAAAATTCGTTAGAATGGGTGCCTGTGCAAAACAAACCAATCAGCTCACTTGAAATTTTGGTCATTAACTAAAATGCCTAATGATTGTTTAGTTCAGAAAAGCATTGTGTGGATGTTCCTTGCAACCAGGCTGCTTGCTCTGAATAACTGTGCTATTACTTGGCCAAAATTGCATTATTACTCAAAGTGACAATGATGTCTAGTGACCATTGACCCTTGAAAACACGCATGCATATCTTCTAATACTAAATGAGATACAATAACAGATCTAGTGATCTAAAGTTATTGTTTACTAGAAGATAAAATTTTGAAACATTGGACATCAGAATACCTTGTGTGCACAATTTAAATAACAAAAAATAAGAGATTTTTGCTTAATTGTTTTATTTTTCATGTATTCAGCTATTTTTTTAATATCTGAACTAAAACCATGATTATCAAATTTATTCACAATTTGCCATACAAAAAATTATAGAATTTTATCATTTTGCCTCTTTTGAAACTAAACCACTAGAAAGAAAAGGACTTAAACATGAGAATTTCAGAGTACTGGGATTCAGCAGTAGATTTCTATAGCTATGATAACAATTTTTACAGCTTCAACTATATTTTTTTTCTCTGCTCTGAAACGGTATCAAAATGAACTTTGTTTACTTTTATAATGATAAAAATGGAATTAATTAAGAACCATATGAAAAAAAAAAAAAAATTCTTGAAATTAGCACTGAAAATTGTCATTTTTCGATTGAAAAACATTTACAAAACTCCTGATTATTTCCAAAATTCTGTATGAACCCTGTATACCTCATCTGATGGAAACCTTTCTAAAGCGGATTTTTAAGTGTTTAGCGATTCTGTTTTCATGCATTTACTGCATAAACAAATGATATTGTATATTTTAAGAGTATTTAGTTTTTCCTTGATTTTATTTTTGAGATTTCTCTTGAGTTCCAGATAAATAAAAACATTACATTTAGCATGGAACTTTTGTAGGATCCTCTAACGATGTATTGCGGACATCTAGAGATCCACAAACCACAGTTTAAGAACTGCTAGTGTAATGTATCAAAATTTATCTGCAATATTCCTACGTGGGGTGAAAAGTCCTGGGACTAACAATGAAAACACGTTTCCTTTGTCAAAAATTGATTTTATTCTTCAACATAGTTTCGTTCCAGAGTGATACATTTTTCCAGCAATCCTCTAACATTTCAATACCTTTCATAAAATAAGATTTGTCAAGGCCTTCAAAATATGCATCAGTTTCACAATGACATCCTCATTTGATGAAAATATCTTCCCCTAGAGCCTTCTTTTCAAGTTAGAAACAAATAATAATCACTGGGGCCTAATCTGAAGAATATGTGTGATGAGAAAGCAAATCATAATTTAATTAATTAAATTTTTCCATCGTTTTCATTGATGTTTGAGCCGGTGCATTGTTTAGGTGAAACATCGTTTAACATCACTTACATGACCACGACTCATAAAAAAAAGGCCAACATATCATGAAACTTTGACATAAGTCATTCAAAGGTTGTTCTAACAAAACATAACTATGCATATTTGATTGATGCTGCCATCTAATGACGAGTCCCGGGACTTTCACCCCATGTAGTATGCCATTTAAAAAAATTATGCAACTGTCCTCCTTTTATTTCTCTTCCTAAAAATATTTTACCAAGTTGTTACCAAGTTATTTTACTAAGTTTACATTAAGAAATATTACAATTTATGTTTGTTGCCACATATTTTTTAAGATATAAACATTTTTTAGAAAAATTAATTCATTTTCAATTTTTTTTTTTTTTTTTTTTATACAGGTACCTTCTTTGTTAAAGTTATCTGAAGAAAACAAAAAAATAAAGGTAATTATCATTGTTCTTAAAATTTTCTATCAAAATCTAATTTAAGTTTCTTGCTTTTTTTAAGTTTAATTGTGGTCCAAAAAATAATGCTTATGTATCTTATGTGCAAACAAAAACTATGCAATTATTATATTATTTTTGTGATTTGTGTTGTCATATTGCTTAGCCTTCAATAGGGCATGCTTAAAAATAAGGTGTCAAACTGTAAGAACTTGAAAGTTTATCATTTTGATTTTGGTGAAGAAAATATTACATATTTTGGCAATGGAAAACTTTAATAAAAATTTCTTTTTAAAGATTCTTTTGTGTTTCTACATTGATTTCAAGAAAAGTTCTCTCCAAAAAATTATATATAAATATAGTCAAACTTAGTTAATACGAGAAGCAAAAGAATTATAAAAGTCTTCGTGTTAATTTTTACAGGAATTGCCTATTATTTATTAAATTCGACCAATAGAAGGTGATAATGAAATTTGTTTTCAAGATTTTCATAAGATTTACATTTTTTTTTAAATCTTGGAATCGGTGACACCTTAAAAATCATCTGCGTATTTTGTTTACAGTGAGTGTCGTAAATAAACAAATGAGTGAAAAAAAAGGGATATAACTTGTAAAGGTTTCTGTTGAATGATTTTTTATGATTTTAACCCCTTGCGGCGCAGTGGTATATCTATTAAACCATTTAATTTTAATTCCCAAATGCCACATTGACACTGGAATTTTGGTAAAAAAAATTACGGTTTATTGAAAGCGTGAATTATAGCTTTTTCTTATTTTAAAATAAAGTTGTTTTCAAATTCCGGTGTCAGTCATTAATTTCAATACTTAAGCAATGAATTTACCTTGCGCTGCAAAGGGTTAAGAAGCCTCATTCAACAAGAATGCTTAATATCATTTCATGAAACTTTTAATAATGAAGCACCATAAAAAAGAAACTATTTACAATTGATTTGATAAATTTTGTTGTGGTCCTGCATCCGTCAGTGATGAATCTCGTGAAGGACAACTAAAATCTGTAATGTTCCAAATAAAAACATCTCTGCTGTGCACAAGATGATTGAAGAAGTTCGGCATGTCATGTATCGTGAGATAGAAGCATGCCTTGGCATATCACAAACTCCAGGAAATTCAATTTTGCATGAACATTTAGCTATTAAAAAGATTTATTCCAGATGGATTCCGCACAATTTGACAAAAGCAAAAAAAGAGGCTCATGCAAATTGGTGTAAGGAAATTCTAAAAGAATTCAAATTTTGAACTGCAAAAATCCATATACAACATTGTTACAGATGATGAAACTTGGATATGTTCATATGAGCCAGAAACTAAACAACAATATACTGTTTGGGTATTTCCAGATAAACTGAATCTTATGAAAGTTGTCCATTCGCGAGACATTTCCAAGAAAATGATTGCTTGTTTTTTCAGCCTGACTGGACATAACACAACCATTCCATTATGCAACCATAGAGCAGGGGTTCCCAAATTGTGGCTCGCGACCCACTAGTGGGTTGTGGTGGGTGTTTTAGTGGGTTGCGGAGCAATCAAAATTGTCTTCAAAAATGTATCTCTTATTTCATCTGTTTAAAAACAAATACAACATTTTTCAACCGCAATAAACATGAAATCTACTTGCTTAAACTTTCTGAATAGTCAGTCGGTATTATGTTATGATTTCATTGTGAAATATGTCATTAGTCATGCAATTGTTATGACAACCCTAGAAAAATCCTTAATTTCCTTTGAGATGAACATAAGAGCAAAATATCCAGAAATGCCTAAATCAGTTTTGAGGTCCTTAATTTGGTTCAATACGATAAACTTCTGGCGACATGCTTTTCCTAATTTCCTGTTTGTGAAAGTACAGAAACAAACTTCATGTAGAAAATGACTTACGGTTAAAAATAGCTTGTTTTAAATCTGATCTAGATGCCTTCATCTGTAAGTACTAGTACAAGAAATTTTACTTCTGTAAAGCTGTGTTTTAATAATAATTAAATGTAGTTTTCCTTACCTATGTAATATGTGTGTTGTTTCAATAATTATTCCACTTACACACATTGATATTACCTATTTTTAATTTTGTTGATAGTGCATTCTTCGTATGAATATTTGTCTTTTTCTTAGTATATGACAGCAGATAGTTTTTATTTATAATAGAAGTCATACAAAGTTTCCATACTGATATTAGATAAACCTTCATGTAAGGCAGGTCGCAAAATGTTTTTTCACTTAAAAGTTGTTTGCATATCAATAAAGTTTGTGAACCATTGCTTTAGAGGATTAAAAAACTCTTAATGCTGAATGGTGTACAGAAATTTGTTTGCCAAAAGTCATCAATGAAATCAGGAAGAACATCAAAAACACTGCATCATTCTTCATCAGGACAATGCCAGCTCCCACACAGCATGTGAAACAATTTATTATTTGAAGGATAGAATTATCGAATTAATGTTTCATTGCCCATATTCTTCTGATTTGTTGCCTAACAACTTTTTCTTGTTCCCTTATGTCAAACAAAAAGGAGATACAACTTGAATATTAAGCAAATTATATTGATTTTGGAAAATACAATTTTGTTTCTCTAAAGCAAATATTAATTTTCTAGTCAAATTTGTGCATTTTACTAGTGATCTCTTTCTCTCTCTTTTTTTTTTTTTTTTTTTTTTTTTTTTTTTTTTTGTGACAACTTCTCATTTTTGTTACTCAAAGTTGCTACGATTGTTATCAGTGATTCTATTTAGCATAGTGTCAGCAATCTTGCTGTCTGCTAATCCATCACTTTCAATCTCAAAGTTTTTAAAAAATTGAATTAATTTCAAAACTTTAATTAATTTAAAAAATTAAATTTATTCAGAAACAATTACTGCTTTCTCTCATAATTTGAAAGTATAAAAGCAGGTGGAGCAGAGGATGACTTTGATGCCAGATTTTTTAAATCATACTATAGTTTAAATGATAAATCCTTTTCAAATTGCAAATTGCTTAATTTAACAGGGTTCTCATTTTAGATGTATTTATATTAAGTAAGTTTAATTGTCTATATACATATATGTATATATATAAATACAAATTTGAAATTAAAAATCGGAATAGAAATTTTCCATTTCTTTTTCCTAACTAAAACCTGTCAAGTTTGTTTGTTGGCCAAATCAATTATTACATTCAATGTTTAAATTTGAACCAGCTTTAAATTTAGAAGTCACTGATATTAATACAACTTGGGCATTCTTCTGGTTACATTAGCAAAAGGCATTTCCCAGGAAGCTTTGAACAGTCTAATACAAATATCAATCAAAAGCTAATTATAAATTAAAGCTCTGCCAATGTTTGACTGTTTTGCCACCTGCTGGGAAAAATCAGAAGTATGTAAAAAATTGCAGCCCTTTTAGGTAAAATGCATGTTAGCATTCTCAATAACACTCACAAGCACTATTTTAAAATAAGGAACAAATAAAGGGCTGCAAACTAACCTCCTACCCTGACTTTAGAAGGACACAATAATATATCTTAAAAAGAATAAAAGTCAGATTCTAAACAATTTGTTATAATTTATACATATATACACACACACACACTATAAAAACAAAATTGGTCCATGTGGTCTATCTGCAATCGCTAGAGTAATCTACTGCACATAAAAGACTGATATTTTTTTCATGTTTTATTAATTTAAAAACTTAATGAAAATGGTGTACTGCCATAGTTACCTGCCTTGAAACTGTATTTTCCTAATTTCTTGAAGCAGAGAAGAAATAAATAGGAAAAAAAATCCAAAATTCCTTTTATTTTATTATTATTATTTTTTTTTTTTTTTTTTTTTTTTTTACAATTTTGCATTTACAAATCAAAATATTCATTTAATCATTGTACTTTTACAGTCTTAACCAGTAAAAAAAATATTCCTTTTCAAAAAAATTTCAAAACCATTTCAAAAAGTTAATATATTTTAAACATTGAATGGATGTTTTACCAAATTCGCATCTATTCTTCAAATTGAAATACAGAAAAATAAGTAATACCATTTATGGCTAATATCTTTCAGATTTCAAATTGTTTAAAATATATTAATATCAACCCTTTCAAAATGAATATTTTTCAAATACCATTATGTTTATTTTATTTTTCGTGTAATTTTCAAAAATTGGTACCCTTTTTCAAAATCACAAATGAAAAATATCCACTTATTCAAAGTATCTTTCTTCTTCCAACAGTGTTCTTTGTCCAAATATCTATATATTCAACATCTGCTTTCATAAGTTTCAAAGGACTTTCCTTAAAAAAATATATATAATCATTTAACACTGACTTTAGGCATATTTAAGGTTATTACCACATACCTCGGCTACGCTGGTCTTATTTTTAAAAAACACCAAATCAAAATAGACTGAAGCATACATAGCACGTCTGATATACACTACTGAAGGGAATTGAAGAAAGGGATCCTATATTAGATTGTTTTGAAAGATTTTTGTTTAAAAATATAATATTAGGCCAGTCAAATTGTCATAAATAGAGGCAAAAATTCTGCTAGAAGATTTTATGTTTTTAAACTGTTTATGAGGATGTTAGTAACAAGAATTAATGGTTTTCCAACAAATTATCTCGAGGCTAAATTTTATAGAGCCAAAAAACTGCAAAATTTTCAGACTTTTTTCGGTTTTTTGCCTATAACTCAAAAATTATAAAATTTTTGCATACCATACTCCATTGCAAAAAGAAAGAGCATTAAATTCTCTACAAATTTCATACTAAAACTGTTTTTTCAAACCCAATATTAAGCACGCTACAGCTTTCTGAAAGTGACTCTTTTTTTCTAACTTTGTGAAAAAATTGCAAAAACGAAAATTTGACACAATTTTTCATTATTTTATCCTCTTTAATGTAACTTATTTAAATTGCAGGTATTTGCATGATAACAATCATGATGAATTACAACAGTAACATTGTAAAAAAAAAAATTAAGAACATTATAACTTTTTTGTACTTAAAGCTTTAGTGGAGAACATTAATATTAGGTATTTAATTGAATGTAAGTAAAAAATATTTACAGTGACATTTTTACATCCCCTCCTTCTTGATAAATAATGTCGTCGACATTTTCATAGTTGATCTCATTACATTTTTTTTTTTTTTTTTCAAATTGCCGAGCATTTGAGTCTTATTTTATGAAATGAACATGCTTTGCTGCACCGTTTTCTACAGCTACATGACACAACATGGAGCAAGGATTCAAGTGCCGGGTCTTGGCACATTTGAACTGGCTGAAAGAGAACCTGTGAGCCTACCCACATCCTTCAGGAGGGATTTTGTTTCCTAGCCTAGCTTGTACCTGATGATGACATCGGAAAAAATGATGCTGCACAGCCTCTTGTGTTGGTAGTAGTATTGCAAAATGAACTTTGCTTTTTTGTGGCAGATTTAGCAAATAACTGTAACTTTGAGGTGTTCAAAATCTGTGTGGTAGCTATGCATCTACTGTATAGTGCAATATGGAATTTTTTTCCCAACCTTGATGATATCTTGACGGGTAGAACCTATTTTATTGAATACGCAGGCTATTTCTCTAAGCTAATCATGTTTTTTCAGTGTTACAAAACTTTGACTTTCTTTGCCTAAAAAGAGCGGATGTTGTATTGTATAAGTGAAAAGAACATTGTTGTAACTGTATTTGAATGACATGGTTGAAAACCATTTGGTTTCGATGCTACTTCTTCCTGGCTTTTAGAAAAAATAGATTTTTGTGCTGATAGCCTAAGCTCGTCATTATCACGAGAAGGTCAATGTCTTCTCCGACAATTAAACACTTTCAAAAGATTCGGCTCTTGAAATGGCTGGAAGTAACTATCATGACATCAGCTTCTTCCTTTGCCTGCTCAGCTTGAATTCTGTTATTTTGAAATTTTTAATTCGTTTTAAGCAATGAAATAAAGCAGCTCTTGTTTCTGTCATTGGCTTCATAAACGGATGATGCGGGTCGACGCCCTCTTTTTCCTCCACTTGTTACAGATTAATCTAGTTTTACGTGACAAAAACTATAATACCATGCATCTGAAAGTCAGGTTCGCATCTGCAAGTCAGGTTTGTGCTGAATACGCTCAATTACTTTTTGGGACCCTACATCCCCAAGTTTTTCAGCAGCTTTCAAAAATGTAATTTTCGATTCTAATATCATTACTTTGTGAATCAAATTTCTCTTTGCGTAGGACTTTTTCTATTATTTTTTATTGAAGTCACTGGGATTACCTTGTCACATAAGAGGCAATTATCTTGAAGTTTGAAAGAAGTGATTGATCTGAGATGCAAACTATAGTCTGTGTAGAATCTTCATCCCGACGAACGTATGTTGCTATCATTCTCTCATTCGCAAATGTTTTTCAGCAATCATCCTGTATTCTAACTTCCTTGCTACTTTTTAAAAAACTGATGAAGTTTACTTTTGAGGAAGATTACTTTGACGCTAAACGCTATGTCCAAAGAGCTTGGCAAGTCCTTTCTGGCTCACAACGTGAGTATCACTATTTGAAGGCGTTTGGCAATTGAAACCCAATTTTGGGTAGAGCTCACTCATTTTTCATTACTGCACGAGAAGAGATGCAATAAACTTAATAGCAGCATATTAGAAGAGTATGTATTTAAAAAAGAACACTTGCATCTGAACGAAAGCGGCTCGGGAATGTCAGTGACCACAATCTTCCATCTGCATTCTCTTTTTTTATCCCTGGCCCTCCCTTTGTAATTGTTTTCTTATAAGGTTTCTAGAATTTCTGCATCTTCTGCCTGCCTTTCTTACAACTTTCATTTTTCATTAATCAATAGGTCTATTTAATTTTCATTGTTAGTGATGAAATTTTTTTGGGGATGGGAGGCGAAAAATAGGTCACTTTCTGTAAAGTTTAAAAAAAAAAGCGACATTTTCAAGAAACCATAGCGTGCTTAGTTAATGGGTTTAGAAAAACGTTTTTATAACAAAATTATAGAGAATTTAATATTCTTTCTTTTTGTAATTAAGTATGTTACGCAAAAAGTTTATAATTTTCAAGTTACAGACAAAATACCAAAAACATTTTTTACTTACATTCAATAAATAGCTAATATTAATATTCTTTACTAAAGCTCTAAATACAAAAAAGTTATAATGTTCTTAATTTTATTACAATGTTACCATTGTAATTCATCATGATTGTTATCATGCAAATACCTGTAATTTAAATAAGTTACATTAAAGAGTATAAAATAATGAAAAATTGTGTAAAATTTTCGTTTTTGAAAATTTGTTACAAAGTTAGAAAAAAAAAGAGTCACTTTCAGAAAGCTGTAGCGCGTTTAATATTGGATTTAGAAAAACAGTTTTAGTATGAAATGTGTAGAGAATTTAATGTTCTTTCATTTTGTAATTGAGTATGGTACGCAAAAATTTTATAATTTTTGAGTTATAAGCAAAAAACTGAAAAGAGTCCGAAAATTTTGTGGTTTTTTTGGCTCCACAAAATTTAGCCTCAAGATATTTTGTTGGAAAACCATTAATTCTTGTTACTAGCATCCCCATAAATATTTTTAAAACATAAAATTTTCTAGCAGAATTTTTGCATCTATCGGCCCTTTTTTCTGACAATTTGACTGGCTTATATCATTTCACACTGATTTTAAATTTATCTACGATTATTATAATGGGCCCGGGATATGATGATCTTTTGTTTTAAAATATGAAATAAAAACAGACTGAAGTGTGCGTAATGCGTCTGATGTATGCTGCTGAAAGCATTGGAGCCCTCAATTCAGTTTTCCTTTAAAAAATATGAAATCATACAAGTTTAAGAGTATGTGCAACTTCAAGCATACTGTTTATGAGGAAAGATTTTTATTTTAAAATATAAAATCAAAACCAACCAAAATGTGTGTTGCCTTTCCAGTGTACTTTACCGATAAAAATGTTTCTTTCAAGTGTAGGTTCATTTTAATAGTTTTTTGTTTAAAAACTATAAAATCATTCAAATTTGAAGGTGTATACTGCCGAATGCAATAAGGCCTCCAATACTAAATTCATTTGAAAAGATTTTCAGTTAAAAATATATAATCATTCATTGCTGATTTTAGCTACATTTAAATTTATTATCACAGTTTGGGATAAACCAATCTTTTGTTTAAAAATACTAAATTAAAACAGACCAGATCTTGCATTATATTCCCTGTGCACACTCTACAGAGTCACTGTCTTCCCAGTTCTAGGTTCATTTTGATAGATTTTCATTTAACAATATAAAATCTTATCAATTTGAGGATGTATGCTGTGAAAGTAATAAGAGTCCCAAACTTAGGTTCATTTGTAAAGATTTTCATTTAAAATATAGAATCGAAATGGATTAACACGTGCATAGCTTGATTGCTGTACTCAGCCAAAAACAATCTGGTCTCCAAGCTCCAACTCTAGGTTAGTTTGAACAGTTTTTCATTTAAAAATATAAAAGAACACTGATAGTATGTATATTAAGTTTATTATCATGTGTCTTGGCAACGCTGGGCAACTAGTGTATATATATAAAAAGATAATAACTTTATTATAAAAATTATGTATTGTGCAAATTATTTATTGTATGTTATTTATTGTATAGTAATTTCAGTTAATGAAATTAAACAACTAAATTTAAATTTTGAGTTGTTTTAGTTTTAAACTGTCCATCAAAGAAAAATAACTAGACAGTTGAAGAAAATTATCTGGAGTTACAACTGATTTAATTTCAGCATCATGTTTGTTTCATAAATTCTTGTATTCAATAAATATACTTATAATAAATTACACTTGGTGAAATGTGACAGGTTTCATGCATTTTTTGTGCTTAGTTAAGAAAATCTATTTCAAAAACAGTGATTTTTAAAGAAATATAGAAATAAATTAATGAACATAAGCATATAAAAACAAACTATCATTATATCAAATTAAAAAAAATAAATGACAGCCAATTATCTTTCAATATGCAGTGGGTATTTTTATATGTATATAGTATTAGACTTTTTATCCAACATTCCAAAAACCTGAATGTTCTGAAAAACATCGTTTTTTATAATCTCATTATGGAATTCTCCAACATTCCAAAAACCTGAATGTTCTGAAAAACATTGTTTTTTATAATCTCATTATGGAATTTTGTAATTTAAAATATATTTTTGCCTTAGAATTTGATTTTTTCTTCATTTTTTTAGTTCCATTTGATTATCAGTAAATAAATAATAATCTTTTAGTCGCATCTTACTGTCAAAGAACAAAAAAAAAAAAAAAAAAAAAATTATATGTATATATAAATACTGGAATTTAATCTGAGAGACATTTGTTTGTTTCTTTTTTTAATCTAGGAGTTCATTGAAAGAATGATCAATATAAAAAGCATGATTATTACCTCCAGCTTGAAGGTCAAAGAACAGAATGTTAGTAGGTCATTTATTTGTTCTAGGAGAAGGAAAAGAAACTCTTACCTTTATAAAGTGCAATCAAACACAAACATGTTATTACTTTTTTAGTTGAGTTATTCTGTGTTGTTGAATTGGCAGAGAAAAATATTTTTCAATAACCTAAACGGCAAACAGAAAAAAATATATATATATAGATAAAAATAAAGGATGATAGTTTTTTAGCATCCTTTATATATGTATATATGTTCTTTCTCTGTTGCTAATTGTTCCATTCAGTTCAAATTTTCAATGAATTCAAATAATAATAAATAAGGCCGCTTACCAAATTTTTATTAAAATGCAATAAATTTTCAGAAAATAAAAGACATCCCCAAAAAACCTAGTATATGAACCTACGACAACAAAATGAAGACTGTCTAGTTTGTTTTTATCATGTTTGGAGAAGTCAGACATAAATTTGAATATGATAATTTCTTAGATATGCAGAAAAGATTCATTATTACTGTGTGATTATTGAGGCAATGCAAGTGAATCACACAGAAGCTAATTTTCCAAGCTTTCATGTGCTTTTTTCTGAAAGGGGAAATGTCTGATAAATTTAGAAATTACAGCTTTACTAAAATGCTATTTATTTGTAATTTGATAGGAATAACTTTATCAAATGCAAATTTAATAATAATAAAAGGGTTATTTGATAGAATTCCAGATGATAGTAAAATTGGCTAAATATCATTTTTTGTTTCACTGCTACACTTGTGAGGGAGTGTCCCTTTGTGATAAAGGCACTCTAGCATTTTTAGTGAGATCGTGATGTCAATGTTCTAACATGTATGGCACAAAAGCAACATCTATCCTTTATTCAACTTTAACTTTCTGGAGTGTGTGTATCGCCCTCGAGTCTACAGTTAGCTGCGGTTAAAAGTATTATGCAAATTTATAGCTCCGTCTTCAGTTTGCGACATATAAAAGCTATGAGTTGGAGTGTGTGAGGTAGTGTGAAGCGGCAGGAGCCCGCAAAGTGAGATAGATTGTGTTGTAAAGCGAAGCAAGGTGTTCTAAAGCGAGATAGCTAGTATTGTGAACCGAGTTAGCTTGTGTTGTGAGCTGAGTTACCCAAGAGAAAAGCCAGCGGGTAAGAGTTATTTAATACATTGAATATTTTGAGAATAAAGATTGTTTGCAGCCACAGGCTGTTTTATTATATATTCAATGTAGCATTTAACCCCAACCTGGAAGTAAAGCCGGTATGAGTGTCCTGAGCTGGGCTTAAGCCGTGGACGTGAGTATAATTTACAATTTAATCCCTCAGTTATTGTGCTTAGTGACTGAAATCTTGACTCTAGTTTCACTTTCCATTGTCCAGGGGCTTAAATAAAGTGTTTGATTTTAACTTTTACTTAAAATTGTCTTCATGTAACCAACAAAACACCGGCCATGTCACACATTTATGCACTCTCACTCCTTTCGTGGCAGATTTTGCAGTGCTCAAATATCCAGCAATCGATGTTTACCCCAAGCATGCTTGTGATACTGTACAAGTGGGGAGGAAAGAGGATTTTAGAGGAAATATTTATGATATTGGCATGGATCTGAAATCTGAAAAATTCAGGCATGAATGAGCTCCTCCTAAAGCGGGAATTCCATCTTTTTTAAAGCAATTTTAGACATTCTCTGGATTGATGGAAAAATGCAGAGAAAATATTGAAACCATATTTTGGAGGGGGGAGGGGAGGTTTTGGAAAATTTAATAAAATATTTTATCTATACAAATCCTTGGAGATTATTTCTAAATTGCAGTGCAAAAGAGCCATCCAATCAAAGGTGAGCTTTTATTATAAGTATGTGAAAGTCATGTAAATGAAGTTCTTTAAAGTGTTTTAAACAGGAAAGGAATTATCTATAAGGTTTCTTTTTTGAACAGAATATTTTGTTCTGTTTTTACAACATTTGTAAGTAATTTTAGTGTTGCATTTTTGAAAATGTATTTCTGGAGCAAAACTCAATTTGAAGTGCATATATTTAGCATGGAGATTTTTCTAAAAAACGGGGGGATAAAATATTATACAGACAAGCTATTCAAATTAATAATCATTTTGAAAAATTAATCTTTGCACTTCACATAAGTTGTCATCAGATATATTTGGATTTATATGGCCATTTTTCACCATTCGCTTACATTTTGATGGTGACGGACTTGACAAGTAATGGATTTGATATTTCAAATAAAACTAAAAAACTATTAAAATGAACTAGCTTGTATATTTTCTAACTTAGATAATAATTTACATAAATTCTAAATCTATTTAGTACACTTACTTAGCAGCTTACATTTCATTGCTTACAAATGTGGTAACAGACTTGATAAGTAATAGACTTGACATTTCAAATAAAACTATTAGAAATAAACTAGCTTGTATAATTTCTAACTTAGATAATAATACACATACTTTCTGAAACTATTTAGTAAACAATATTTAATTACAAAACTGCAAAAATTATTTTAATATTAAAATTTATGGTAACAGACTTGACAGTAAAAAAAAATACCAACCTTGATAAAAGCTTATTCTTGCCACTATTACATTGCTTCACAATTGAAGAATAAAAAATAGCAAGTAGTAGTTGCATGAATAGTTTAACTACATCGCCAAATACTGCTGCTAACTTTAGGCAAAATTCGAAACCTATTTTGATTAAAATAATCATAAGGTAACAGACTTGACAAAAAATGAGGGACAAAAGATTTCTGTTAATTTCTTTAAAAAAATATCTTTTGTAATAATTTTTTTCATTAATATAGAATAATAACAGTTCATATTTAAAATAATTAAACCTTTTTATTTAAAAAAGTTTGCTTAAATTAAAAAGAAGCACAGTTAAAAACATAAAACTTGGAAAGAGACAGGCATTTTTGCTTAGAATCAAAATTTTAAAGATTTACATCTCAAAATTTTTTATTGATTTTTTTAATTTTTCATCTTAGAAATGTTCAATATAATCTTATTTAGCTAATACATAGCTCAAATCAAACTTTAAATATTAATTTATGTTTGAATTCTCTTCTTTTTACTCTGGGACAGAATATGTAAGCGAAATTTGAAAATGGCCCATACCTTTAGCAGATTGCCTTCAATTTTCTTTTTTTATTTAATAAATCTATGCTCTTTACTTAATGTTTTTTTTAATAATTTCTAAGTTACAAAAAGAAAATAACAATAATATGCACAGTTATAATTTATTTTATTGTATAAGTAACTGTTAAAATGTATCTAAATTATAAAAATTTCAGGCTATTGTGTAGATAAAAAAATTAAAAATCCACCTTTTTTTCCTATTTCCCATTCTCATGCCTGAAAATTTCAAAAATCAGAATCTGATAGATACCAGATAATAGGTCCTGTACTGTAATTTTAATGTAGTTGATATTTATTAACATATTTTTTTACAATTTAATTTTTTTAAGATATTGGCAATTCATCACCTGATTATAAAGAACTGTAAATTAAAAACAATTTTACAATTTCCAGAACTCTATAATATATGAAATTTTCAATTCAAACTGCAGGTTTAATATACCTGAGTATATTTGATATTTTATGATCCTTTTGCTTAATTTGTAATAAATTTAATCTGAAAATTTTATCGCTCATTTGTTTTATTTAATTAACACTCGTTCTTTTTCTTGCTATTTAACATAGTTAATTTCTTTTTTTATTGATTCCAATAACATATGACTTATGGTTTTTCTTTTTTCCTAGACATTTAAAGATTTAAATAAATCTTCAGTTTCTCCAGAACAAAAAATTACTCAAGTATTAAATTTATCTATAATTAAAGACAAAAAATCACAAACTGCTGAAAACGAAAATTTGTCTGTCAAGCCACCTATACCTGAAAGAACTTATAAAAATGATAACAAAAGTAGTTATTGTCCACCTATTCCAACACGTAAACATGAATTTCAAATGAATGCTAACATTGTTGAGAATCGTAAAAGTGAAAATTTCAATTGCAAGTTAAAGCACAATCAGAATCAGTTAAGCAGAAGGATGTATGAAGACGAAGATTTGTCACAATGCATGCAAATCGAAGAAAATTCTGTTTTTGATGATAACGAAGTATTTATTAAAAGCAATATTCAAGTAAATGTGGATCCTGTAAATAAAGTGTCCCCATCAGATCAAAATACAAACTTTAGTTGCCTTATTCATAATGAAAAAAGTGTGAATAATTCTCTGCCTTGTGCTTCTATGTGCTCAGCTCATCAAAATTCTTTCAAGCAAGCTACCCCTAGTAGTCAAACTGAGCAAAATCAAAATCAGTCTGTATTAAAGCATGCTGATAGTGCCAAGAAATTTATTTGTTTGCAAAATGTGCCACAAAAATTTAAAAATTCAGAAATCTCAACTCTCAACCAAAATTCACATACTTTACCAAAATCACACAATCATAACATTGTTTTTTCTGGGAAAAATGAAGATTCTGTTGTACGTTCATGTGGTGATTATGTTAATTTAGAATTTAAAAAGAGTGGTAGCTCAACTATACTTCAAAGTACTTCTAATACTGTTGCATTTAAAAATGTTCAGTCCTTTCCTGATCCTCCTATGGAAGCTAATTATTCAAACATCCAATTTGGAAAACCATTTTGTCCCACTCCTAATCCTATTCCTGCAACATGTGATACTTCATTTACTTCTACAAAATCTGATAAAGCATTGAAATCTTCAGAACAGAATGTGACTCCACCTTTAAATAATAATTCTATTTTTGCTGTTCCTGAAAATCTCAGAATTGCAAAAGTGCATCATACAAATTCCTCTGGTGATATGCATGTAGTGATACCAGGAAAAATGAGAAACATTCCTAATACACTTCCTGCTTTTCGCAAACAAATGTCTGCCCCTGCAGCTCCACCTTCATTAAGACCAGAATTACCATCCCCAGGCAGGAAAAGCTCATGTCCTGTCACAGCATCTGCAAGTATGATTAAATCCCCATTACCTTCATCCACAGCTACTTTCGTCAGACCAGTTCTATACCTTCAAGGTTCCACAACTGGACATCTTAGAGTTTCAACATCTCGTTCACCAGATCATAGCAGTGTTTCCAGTGTTTCATCTGCAAGTGATGAAATTAGCTCAAATCATAGCAGCCCCAAAACATTAAATGCATCACAGAACTGCGGAGCTATAAATTATCCTTTGTCTGACTCTCATTATGAAAATGTAATGATTCCTCAAAGGCCTGCTACATCAAGGCCTTCATCAGTTAGTAGTGAGAAAGAACTCAACTATGCATCACTGGATCTTACTCCATCTGTAAGGGAAGAAGTACCTCGCTCACCTACTGTTCAGAAATCATCAAATGTAGAAAATACTGAAACCTTGTTATATGCAGAGATTGATTTCACAAAGTCTGAGGGGCTTAAGAATACTTCAGGAGCAATTAGAGAAGGCCGCTTATAGTGCAATATATAATTCAATCTAGTCAAAGCATCTATAAATTAGTGTATGAATGTTGTTTTATGATTTTAATTGTTTTACTTTATTACTGTTTTGGTTCAGTTATATATATATACTTCTGATTAATGTAGTTTTGTCCAAATAATTATGCCAGTATAAGTTTTCCTATGTATTAATGGGTTTATCTATAGTTAATGTAGAGGAAACACTCGCATAAGCATTGCATATTATGTATGTTTGGTATTTTAAGACTTATGTTGTTCTTTTCCTTCACTTTTTCTCTCCTCACTTTGAAATCTTTTATAGATAATATTGTTTTTCTAAAATGATTCAGTTACTGTTGCATTAAAAATTTATATCTTATAGATCATTAATATTGCTTAATCTTAGAACTGAAGCCGATGAATTTCTTATTAGTGTGCCTAGTGCCTTCTGAATACTAAATACTGTGTTAAGAAAAATGAATAACATTGAAGTGCAAAAATCATTCAATATTTTGGCTATTTTGATACTGTAAGATGTTATAAAAATTATAATTTTCTTGTTTTGCTCTAAATCTTAATATTTCTATTTCACAATTTTAGTTTTATAAATTTTTTTGCATTTTATACTTATCTTTTTTATATTATCAGTTCCCATATGGAGACCAATTCATTATTTTTATAACTTTAGTTTTCAATTTCTATACAGTATAAATGTGATTGTTTCCAATATTATATAATGATAAAACATCATGACAAATTGTATCATATATTTCATTTTATACTTGTTAGTATTTAGTTAGCAGTTTACAGCTACTGTTGTGCAGAATTTAAATTCCTGTATATTATAATTGAAGAGCTAAGTGGATGAATATGTTAAGTGATAAGGCAAAGATGCTTTACCTACTCGTGCTGTTTTATCGGTTAAAAGGGGAAAAAAAGCCAAACTTTGTGAATATTTCCTTCAATGGTAATCTAGCTAATATGCTTGAATTAAATTATTGCTGTTGAAATTTAATTGTGCAACTCTCGTTTTCGTGTTTCTAGAAGGAGGATAAGGAAAATTCTTGGTGTTATAATTTATGCAAATAAAATAGTGAAATAATCATAACTTTGCAGATTAAACATTTTTTATGCTTATGTGACAGGCTGTTTTAATTCATTAAAATGACATAATGCTTTTATTTGAAAGCTTGTAAGAAATTATAGTTTGGACTATCTGATGTCTACTTTGATGCATAAGGTCATTCTAAAAGCACAAAATGATGCAAGTAGCACATTTCCCTTAAAATTTATGCCATAAAATATGTATTTTGCTTTATTTAGATTATTTGTAAAAATACATATTTCTCTGCTCTTTTAATGCTTTATTATAGTAGTGTGTTTTCCATAATTCAAAGCTGTTGATGTTTTAGAAAACAGTAATTTGGTGTAGACTAGAAAACCCCACCAGTCAAAGTCATCAAACACCTGTGCATGGATGAAGCACATATGCTCAAAAACACTTAACATGTTCATCCATTCTTCAATTGTTCTCAATTTTAAAATAACTATCTGTAATATTTAAATGTTGTTAAGCAACAAAAAAATCATCCTGTTTTATATATTGTCATCTAAAATTTACATCAACTGTTTTAAGTGATTTGTTCTTATTGGTTATCTCTGAATGCATTTTCTTGTTAACATTTTAGATCCCTGGCTGCATTTGCTACTATTAAATTATTAAAAAAAAAAATCCAGCTAAAAATTTTTTAAAGGTTATTATTACTTTTAGTATTTAACATGCTAACAATAAATATTAAACGTATAAAAATGTTTTAAAAAAAAGAGGAGGTGGATTAATGTATTTAAAATTAACTGAAAGACAAATAATAATAATAATAATAATTTTCTCTTTCAGAATAAGAAAAGTATTTCTGGTTATGAAATACTTTTCTAATTCCTACATAAAAATAATTCTTAAAAAAAAAAAAAAAAAAAAAAAAAAAAAAATCAAAAATTGTAATTTTACAAATTATGATGACTATTTAGAAAATATTATTTTCAAAGACTATAATTTTAGACTTTTAATGATTTCTATATTTAAAAAAACAGTAACATCATTTTTATGATGATCAAAACATAGCTTACATAATAAGGGAATCATAGTACTATGTCTGAATATTTAGAGTCACGTTAATATTCCTGGACCAATCATAAACAAATATTAAATGAAATTTCAGTTTAACAATTTTTGGTACTGTAAATTTTTAAACTTCTAAACATCGCACATTTTTAATTTTTACATCGTCATATAAAGAAAAAAATTTACTTATAAATGCAACTTGTTTGAAATCTGTATTTAAATTTGTTTTTCAATTATTAATTTTTTTATATTTTATAATTCTTTTTTTTATCATCGTGGCAACAGAAGTATTCCATTTTTAAACATTAAACATGGACTAATCAGAAAATGAATAAAATGAAATAAGTTGCGGAATTCAACCAATAAAAAATTTCAGATATTCTTCAGATTTCTCAATTCTCTACGGAGAACAACTATTTTTTAAATAGTTAATAAAAGTGTGGTATGCTCATAAAACATTGAACATGATAAACATAAATCAATGAACAAGAATTACAAACAATTGATTTCACAATTTGATGTTCACATTAGTCGGGTGAGTTCATGAACAAATTTGCTACCAAATAATATTTGTGACAAGCAAATCAGCTAATGTACAGTTTTTTTTTTTTTTTTTTTTTTTTTTTTTTTTTTTTTAAGTGTCCAAAGTTTTTATTTTTAGTCATCTGTTACATCTAAAAAATACTTTTCTTGTTCTGTCAGAGAATTTTTTTTTTATTTTTACTTTTTAGTCTTATTTGATATTAAGGAATTTCTTACTATTAAAGAAAAAATATATTTAAACACTCCTTTATCCAGAACATTTAGCAAGAAATTTAAATGCTTGTTAACAAATTCAATGAAGAAAAAAAACTTGAAAGAATTTAAACTTTAGGATTCAAGCTTGAACTGAAGAAAATCATTTCGATCTACATTGGGAGAAAAAGTTAGCTTCTCTATTTCTTGCAAAGGATTTTAAGATTTCAGCTACTTTTACTCAAAAACACAAAGCTAAAATTTAAGAAAATCTGTTATAAAAGATTCTTTTTTTTTTTTTTAATGCTAAATTAAGTGCAAATTTTTCTAAAGTACTCATCTATAGCTAAGTTGGGTTCATTTATGGCAATTTTTTTATGACAAATATTTTACCAAATAACACTATGTTTGTGAAGAATTTGATGCTAGCAGATATAAATCTACTGTTTTAAGTATATGAGAATTGAGACATTTATTACAATAACATATGTTAGAAGCAAAATTCCTAAATGTCATATTATAAATGTGTGTGTCGCACAATACTGACATCAAATGATGCATGCAATAATGTGGTTAAAATGTGTGAAGTTATGGAGCTATTTTTCAATAATTAATCCTCTCACTGGCAAACCTGTGTTAATACACTCACTAAGCTCCAGGTTTCTCTTCAATACAAGAAATATTTAAAATCACATAAATCTAACGAATTAATGAATTTTTGATGCATTATACAATGAGAAATATTCTCAAGTTTCACATTGATATTCATAATCAAGTATTTTTATAAAATGTTGAAAGAATCATGTTTTTTTAGCATTTAAAACAAAATTCAGAAAAGACAACATTACAAATTTGCCCTTTTTTAAAACTGTCAGAGGTTTAAAGTTAAATAGCCTAAATGTTATTTCTGTGGTGAAATTACGAGTTTTGTGGTGTTTTAATGTACTCGCCTGTCAAAAATAAATTGTACTATGGAAGATCTATAAGTGTGCCAATTATCAAGTTAATAGCTTAGTCAGAAATGTATATAATTAACCATGCAAGATTTCAAACATACAAGGTAAGCTCAATAAAACTTTGTAAAAAAATAAATGTTAAGTAAGTTATGTGATAAAATAAAATTTAATGGTTATGTAAACATTATGAATTTAAATTGCCATTTAATTAAATATTGCTTCATAAAAATTAATGTAATAAAAAGTAAAAATGTATGCATAAAAAAATACATTCGTTATTTTATTATTATTATTTTATATACTATTATAGAAATATTTTAAACAAATTTTCTGTATAAATCGATTATGGTATGATCCTGTTAAATAGAGGATACATTATTAGAAAAATAGCATCAAATAAAAACATCTTAATCTATTTGATAAAAGGAAGAATTTGTTTCTGTTTGTATGTTTTATTTTATTTTATTTTGTTATTTTATTTTATTTATTTATTTTTTTATTTTTTTTTTTTTTTTTTTTTTTTTTTGCAAAAAAGTACAGTTCTAATGGGATGAATATTAGGCAGGGCTTGAATTTCAATTTTCCAGAAGAGGGGAGTCTCCCTCCCAACATTTATAAATGGAGGGGAGTTTAGCTGTTTGGGAGAGAGAAAAAAAAATCTTTAAAAACTACTGTTGTTTTATGTGCTATTTAATGAATTGCACGAATACAGACATGACAAAATACCACAGAAGCAATTTTTATCAATAACTCAGAATAACAGGCACGAGATTGCAAAAAGTTAAAAAAAGAAGAAAAGTGTGTGAACCAGAAAATCAGAAACTAATTTAAATAGCACGTGTGTAAGACAATTAAGAAGCTTATTTTATTCACAAAAAAACTGTCAATACTTTTGTTTAAATCCTGTTTTATTTTATTTATATTATTTTTGGGGGAGGAGTGAAGGGGAGGGGGGGGAAGAGGTCAGAGTGAATCTATTTATGCAAATATTATAAGTAGTTCTGAAATTAAGTTTCTATTTTAAGTTCATAATTTTTTGACGCAATGTTTTACGCAGCAATCTTAGCTAATTGTCAGATTTAAATTTTAACATGTTTTCACTTAAAACATCAAGTAACAAACATGGCAAGTTAATATTTAATTTGCCACTCAATTGCAAAAAAGTTGTTAAAAACAATATTAAAGCAAATTTTTTGCAATTCTATCACGAAATTTATATTTTTTCCGCGATCTTTTGCCGAAAATAGTGTTTTTTCGCGATCTTATGACGAAATCTGAGTTTTTATTGTGATATTTTGCAGGAATCCGCGTTCTTCTCGCGATGTTTTAACGATTCACTTGCCGAAAATCACGATTTTCTCGCGATCTTGTGACGAAAATCACGGTTTATCGCGATCTTTTCATGAAAATCACGGTTTTCTCGCGATGTTATGACGAAATCTGCGTTTTTGAGATATTTTGACGGAATCCGCGTTCTTCTCGTGATGTTTTAACGAGTTATTTGCCGAAAATCACGATTTTCTCGCGAATTTTTGACGAAAATCACGGTTTATCGCGTTCTTTTCATGAAAATCACGGTTTTCTCGCGATTTTATGACGAAATCTACGTTTTTCTTGTGATATTTTGACGGAATTCGCGTTCTTCTTCCGATGTATTAACGATTTTCTTGCCAAAAATCGCGTGATATTTTGACGGAATCCGCGTTCTTGCGATGTTTTAACGAAAACTGCGTTTTTCTCGCGATATTTTGATGAAAATACCATTTTTGCCGATCTTTCGGCGAAAATAGCGATTTTTTGCGACCTTCTGACGAAAATCGGGTTTTTATTCCGCAATATTTTGCCGAAAATTGCATTTTTTTCGCGGTTTAAGAAATTTGTGCTTTATTGCGATCTTTTAAGGAAAGTCGAGTTTTTTTTTGCGATTCTTTGAGAAAATTGGCATTTCTATTGCGATAGTCTAATGAAATTTTCTGCTTTTCCATTTTCTGCGAACGATTGATGAAATTGATTGTGAAAATATGCAATTCAGCTCGGCTCAAAAGCTATGAAAAATCGATTTTTAGCTCGGCAATTCGGACATAACTATTCAAAAATTTCAGGCTGATAAACGATGTTTTATAACTTTTGGAATCGAATGCGTCAAATTTTTGGAGAATTCGAAAGGAACTACTCCGTTCTCGCAACGAAAAATCGGAAGAAACTTGTCAATCAATCGTGCAAAAATAATGCTAAATTTGGCGATCGGTAGCGGAAAAATATCGCAAATTCCAACAGTTTTTTGTAGTAAAAACTCGCACAAAATTCGCAAAAAGATTGTGAAAGTTAATCGTAATTTCAAAATGCAAAATATTTCCGAAAATTCATGATTTTTTTGGGCGGGAGCCTCCTGCCTAGGACAAACTTTTGGGCGGGATTTCAAAATTTCGGGCGCGAATCCCGTCATCCCGCCCTGAAATTCAAGCCGTGTTAGGAAATGTAAAAAATTGTCAAATATTTTCATTCGTATGTATATTTAAGTTTTAAATAAACTACTAAATGCTTTTCTGACAAAATAATTTCTGTATGATCTTTTAATGAAGAGGGTGACAGAGGCAGTAGTTTATCAAATAAGGTGTGCTATAGGGTTTTTATTAAATTTCCTTCCTTTTACATTTTAGAAATAAACTAAGTTTCCAGCACCCTTAATGAATGTTCTATTAAGGACAAAAAATTAAATCTGTTGAAATTAAAAAGCAATAAAATTATAAATAAATAATTTCTTAAACTGTCAGTTTCCCAGTAATTGATCAATCGAATCCAGTTTTTGGTAGATTTTGGTCATTTTGATCTTTCTATCAGTGTAAATAGAAAAAAATTAACAGTATGAGAATGGTAAACACTTTAATGAAACAAATAAAAGAAAAAAATACAATATACCTGTAACTCATAAGCAATGTTGAAACTCTAATTCCAGGACCGAAAAAGATTTCTTGTTCTACTGATTTTCTGAGGGTTCTATGTAGGAAATAACTTGATCCTACTTATAACTCACAAGGAAGGTCTCCATATTGGGCATACTCAGAATATTTTGAAAAAATATATGAATTAAACTACTCATATAGGTAATACAGGATCAGTGAAATTTAGTGACGATTACAATAAGAAATATGTAAAAAAATAAAATACTTTGGAATAATTGGCGTGAAAAGCTGAAAGCAATGCACGATTTGGCGAGCAGCACATTTCTACGCCAAAAGCAGACGATTTTAACCCATTAGTGCCTCACGTCTTATTTTTGGGACAGTTTTAAAATATTCATCACGATTTTTGTGCCATTTTCAATATTGTACTGGCCAAAAGTATATGAAGTTATGCATCGAATTGAACCAAATTTTTTGTGTAAATATATGACTATGGCTAGTTAGTCCTCCCTGAATTTGAAAAAAATCCGCCGAAAGGGGGCACTACAATCGCAATTTTTGTGCCATTTTCAATATTGTACCGGCCAAAAGTACATGAAGTTATGCATTGAATTGAACCAAATTTTTTGTGTAATGGCTAACTGGTCTAACTGGTGACTATGGCTAATTGGTCCTCCCTAAATGTGAAAAAAATCTAAATTATATTATCCGGAACAATTTTAATCAATTTAAATTGTGTTTTAAATAGTATAATATAATAGTTAAATTTTGTTATAAGTACATATAAAAGTATATGACAAAACTATACTTAAAGCAAATTAAAAATGCAAAACTAAAATTACTTAAATTAAACTTATTTAAACAAATTGAAGATAGAAAATTTTTTCTTTAAAAAGTATTCAAAGCGTAAAAGCGTATTTTTCAAAATTTCTTTTTTTCGCCAACCGGAGATAAATCGCCAAATAAACGAAATTTTCTTTTTTTTTTTTTTTTTTTTTTTTTTTTTTTTTTTTTTTTTTTTTTTACGAACGATGTATGGAGGTTCCGCCGAAATTTTTTTGTAAACATATATATCCATATGAGAAGAACATTCTGTAATTTTTTTCAGATTTTTCTGAGTATGCCCGTATGGAGACCTTCCTTGTTAGTTAAATATAGCAAACCCAAAATTTTCTTCTGTCTCATGCATATTAGTTCTTCAAAATTTACTATCATAGTGCCAAATATTAAATGCAATTTATGCCTATCCTGGTATGAAATTATACCTATTGGTATGAAATTCCATGCGATGATTCTTCAGATATCACTGTCACTAAAATCACATAAATCAGAGATAACTGATAAGTACAAAATTGTATACTCAAGAAATAAAACTTAAATTATTGCATTCATTTTAAAATGACTTCTGTTTAGTTAATTTAATATCTATATATATGCACTCAAGAGCCAAAGCATTATGACCATCCCCTATGCTTTTCCTATAAACTTGCCTCGATGGCGTGAAAGGCACATAATCTGATAGGAATAGTAGGGGAGAGGGGGGTATGTTTGAACAATTTTTTGAAAAATCAATACATTTCTTATTTGAATTATATTTTTTGCGTTTTAAGTATTACATAATAGTTCAGTCACTTTAACATTTTCCTTCGGAAAAATTTTTAATAAAGGTTTTTTTTTCACAGAGCGATTTATTATGTCATTATAAATGATATCTCAAAAGTCCCCAATATTCTGCTGTACGCTTCCCCCCTTTTGGGGGGGCATTTAGGGGTAAAAGGAGGCAAAATATTAATTAAGCTGTATAGGCAAGTGATATTATTTTCCATGTATTTTTGAACGCTGAATCGGATGAAACAAGAATCAGGTTGATATGACCAATAGTTTCTGAGTTATTAAAATTTTTATATATTTTAAAAAATTCAATTTTTTCATGTACGTACTTTTAATGAGTTTTTTGCTTTTCATTTTAAATCTAAACATTCATTATTAACGTTACATTAGACATTACATTATAGAACATATAAAACATTACTTTATAAAAAAAATGTTTATTATATTTACCTTTTTCTACTCTAAAATATAGATACTTCTTAATTGTTCTTGATCATGAATATCTGTCACGTCTAATTCTTCGCTGCCAATTATGATATCCCTATCAGAGATCCCTTTTACTGGTGCAATATTTAAACAAGACTTTCCATGACAATTTCCGCATGCTGTAGAACAGTGTAGACCCAATTTTCGGCATCCGCACACACTGCCGCAACCTTTGGAACATGAACAGAAAATCATGTTTAAAAGCGAATCTGGGGCGGATGGTTGGGTTTTTGGTATGGGAACTAGAAAATTATCCGTTATAACCCAACCCCATTCCTGGGGATCCAGTTCATTACCAAGCCATGTCTGTACGTAGTAATATACTCAAAATAAATGTTATGAAGTGTACATACCGCTAATCATCTAGAGATTTTTCCTTGGAAGAGGCACCATAAATTCCCAGAAAAATCTTGATGCCATTCTCAGCAATTAGTGCACGAGAAACGTTATTTTGATTGAAAATTTTTATTGCATGTTGTAAATCTGATGCTTTTGTATTAATTTCATCACTGCTGATTTTCCTTTCTGAAAAATTGCAGTTGTTCCATCGCAGCCAGATAAAGCATGGAGGAATAAAATGTATTCCCTGTATCTTCCTTCCAAACTTCTTAAAGAGTAAATTTTTTCCTCCACCTGGCCTTTACCTGGCTGAGGAAAAAAATTTCCAAGTTTGGTGGAGTTCGAGCAGCCATGATTACCACCAAATCAATATCTTCTCAATAACAGTGGCATTTTTGCTAGTTTTTGAGGTCTTGAGTGCTGTTTCAACAATGAGGACATCTGCATCATCTTTTGCATGCTTGACACATACACTGATGGATTTAAATTTTTCAGAGAGCAAATAAATCAACCTACTTTTGTGTTTTGCGCAGAAAAGGAATTTTCTCGACTAACTATTGTAGTCATGATTTCATTAAAAAGAATCTCTGTTAATGCCATTTTCAAACAACGTTGAAATTGCTTCATGGCTTTGACACTTTTCTGAAGATTACTATAACCATCAAATACGAGGATAGTGTTTCGACCGTAGTGTTTTTCAACATACTTCACATATTTATTACAAATAACCCCGAAAGAATCACTTTGATGCCAGACTACTCGATGAAGCAGATATCCTCCATCAACAATGTAGTTCACTCTTTGAAAATCAGGATGGACATCTATGGGACTGAAGCTGTTGAATAAGGATGACTTTTTTGTTTTTTTCATTCCAATTTCATTGAAAAGGGCTACTGGGTAAAGAGCCAATTCAAACTTCAAACATTCACGGAGCTCGTCGTAGGTTTCTAAGAAATAGTAAGGGAATGGTGTAGTTTTAGAAGCACAGCTCCTTTTTTCCATCATTCTCTCACGCTTTCGTAAAAAAGGGGAACCTTAAAAGAATTTCCCTTTATCTGTTTATGGACAAGATACTGACAGTGTCATAAATTTAAATCAGTCTATGCATGTGGGCTCTTGCTTTCAATAAAACACGACTGATGGAGTGAGACCAGTCGATCGTCCCATTCCTTTCTTTTTCGGAAACTCCTATAAGAATCGTACGGCTACTGCAAAAACAACTTTACAATTACAAAAGCCTCTTACATAGGAATGGAGGATATGCTGAGCTCTTGAAAGAAAAAAAAAATAGTTCAACAGTCATGTTTTCTGCTAAAACATTATAAATATTTGTTTAAAAAAAAAAATGTATGCAAATGCGAGCCAGAGGGGGGACCCTTCCCCCTTCCGATACGTATGGACACCCATGCAACTGGGAACTACTAGTCATATCGACCATGATATTTCGCTTATGAGATTCTAACTTTAAAAAAAGGTTGTTCTTATGAATAACGTGTACATAAAATATTTAAATTTTTCAAAATTTAAAAACTGTTATAACTTGGAAACTATTGGTCGTATCAACTTGGTTGTAGTTTCATTCAATTCAGCGTTTAAAAAATACATTGGAAGTGATAGATCACTTGCTTATATAGCTAAACATATATTTTTTACCCCCAAATTACCCCCTGTTTTATAGCATGCAGAAATTGTCATGGAAAGTCTTTTTTAAATATTGCACCAGTAGAGGGGATCTCTGATAGGGATATCATAATTGGCAGCAATGAATTAGACGTGACAGATATTCATGATCAAGAACAATTAAGAAGTATCTATATTTTAGAGTAGAAAAGGTAAATATAATAAACATTTTCTTTATAAAGTAATGTTTTATATATTCTATAATGTATGTTAATAATGAATGTTTAGATTTAAAATGAAAGGAAAAAAACATTAAAAATATGTTCATGAAAAATTAAAATTTTTTTAAATATATAAAAACTCCAATAACTCAAACTATTGGTCATATCAACGTGATTCTAGTTTCATTCGATTCAGCGTTAAAAAATACATGGAAAATGATATATAATTTGCCTATATAGTTTAATTAATATTTTGCCCCCTTTTCCCCTTAAATGCCCCCCAAAAGGGGGGGAAGCGTACAGCTGAATGTCGAGGACTTTTAAGATATCGTTTAAAATGGCATAACAAAACTTTCTGAAAAAAAAAACTTTTATTAAAAAAATTTTCTGAAGAAAAACCCTTTTTTTGGCTAAAGTTACTGGACTATAATTAAAACAATGCATTTCTTCATCTTATAAACCAGAAATTAAAAGTTTTCCATGTAATTTTAAAAAGTTGTGAGTATTTAAAAAGCTGAAAGATTTCTGTTCAAGCCTGTCCCAAGTAGGGGTACCTTTTGAAAAGTAAGAGGTGCCTTTTGAACAAATGAATAAAATATGAAAATATTGAGAGTTTTCATAAAAATCTGCATATGTTTCAGAAATATAAAGCAATATGAATAAAATTAAATAACTATATTTTATTGAAACTAATAATTTTTCTATTATTTAACCAAACTTAAATCCACCAAAGCTGATATCAAAAATCATTGTTGAAACAACACAGAGTGTCTCTCCAGTTATGTTTGGTAAATTTTTCATTCACTCTTTTTATGAAAAAACCTGACTTAAATTCTGTTTTATCTAATATTAAAACCAAAAATAATGTTTGGGAAAAAGTAAATGAAAGAGTATAGGATTGTTAGAGAAACCTGCTAAATCATGAATCATTATTGTGTATCCGTGATTTGCATTTATCAAATAAATGAATTCCATCATTAATTTAGATTTGAAACTTCCCATCACTGATACATCCAGAGATTGTAATATATGTATGCAGTAAGGACAGATTGTTAATAATTTAAGTCCATGTTCTTTGATATTCTTAATTAATCGCTTTTCACATAGAAAAAATTCCAAAAAATAATATTATTTAGGTACATCAACAACTCTTTACTTCATAGTTTGATGTTCAATGGTGCCCCATCACAAGAGTTCAAAATTACAACTGTTTACTCAATTCGGCTGAAGAATTTGAATAAAACAAAGTTTATAAACTAAAGATTACATGTTTATTTAAGTGTTGAACAATAAATCAAAATTTTAGGGATACAAAATGGTCAATAAAAATCTTACAACTTTATTTTCTTAAATTTAGATTCAAGAGGGAGAAAAATACATATCTTGCTTAGACAGTAACATGCATACAAAATGGTGCAGCTTTGTACACTTATTGCACTGAAGCAGTAGTAATGTATTGCCATAGACATTTTTTAAAAATAATTTATTTGAAGGAAAATATTTAGAGTGTTCAAAGGTGCCCCCCCCCCCTCTGCCCTACTTAAATGCTGCTAGGGAGTCTCGGGAATAATTTTTGCTATTACATCTTTTGAGGGTAAAGGCTGCTGATTTAAGCTACTTTGGTAGAGGGCAGAATTCAGTCGCCCGATGATTCAGGATGAATAACTTTGAAATTACACATCTCATGGGCTGTTCAGAAAATGTCATTGTTAATAGTTGTATAAAGTAGATGAATGACAGTGAAACCATCAGTAGAAACCATTGTGTTGATCATCCAGGTATTGTCAAATAAAAAGGACATTGGAGGACCCAATTCCCCTGCTTGATAATGCAAAATTGACACCAGAGATTGGCTCAATTTACAATCCAAGACAAGTCCAAGTGCAATTCTTTTGGAACATACAATTCAGCTGACGCTGCTGAATGTGAAACTAAAGGGATAACGTCCCACTTATGTGTCCCTGTTAACCAAGCACCACTACCATATACTCCTACACTAAGTCACTAAGCCTACTACTTCTACACTAAGCCATCTTCTAAGCGAACTGTTACTACCCCTTATACAACAGGTCATACACAGGCCAGTTGTGGCGATATTAAGCTTTGAATAACCTTCTAATGTCTGTCTCCGGAACCTGTGATTGTTGTAGAACAGGAGTGCCACAAACTGACATCATTGTAGATCATTTGCACCATCACGTATCTGTCTTATGAAATGGAATCTTCATCCAAGATAATGCTCACATAACTCTGTATGTAAACCTCGATTGGTCCCAGAAATATCATATTAAATTCCAGTCAAGACCCTGGTCACCTAACTCGACAAATTTTAATCTGACAGAGCACATTTTGGGTACCATTCAATGGCAGCCCAAAGCTAAAAAAACATTTTGAAATATCCCAAATATGCATAACCGCTGCTTGAACAACTAATACAATTTATCTCCGGTCATCTACTAAGAACTTGTGGTATCCATTCCAAGGCGATGTGCAGCTGTTTTCCGGTCAAAGGTGGGTCAACATGTTATTAAGTAGGTGGTCATAATGTTTTGGCTCTTTAGTGTATATACTTTTAATGACCTTTCCCAACTAATTTTGCATGTTTTGTTTACCTTCTTTATTGAAACTCATAAATTCCTTCTAAGCATGTGAGATGTTTTTAGTAGCCTGGCTCTAAATAAAAACAACATTTTTTAATTTAATTTATAGCATTTTTCCCTTAGTATCAGTAAGTAGCATATCTCTTTTAATGAATATATTATGATAAAATCAGTTTTTTTTAATGTGTGTGTGTGTGTAAAGAAGCAGAAAGTTATTATCATTGCTTCATAGTTATTATCATTGAATGAAAAGTATTATAATTAAAAATATTGATGAATATTTCATAAAATTTATGAGATTTTTTTAAAAACCTTTTAAATGAATATGCCAAAGTGTGAAATATAATGTACTTACATTCCATGATTCTATTTCCTACCTATGTATTTCTTGCATGATAATGCACATTTAGATGAGTATTTTGAACCATGCAAACGCACATATGATCAAAATGTATGCATTTCTGGTTTCTAAAAGTTATCATTTAACGTACTCTTCTAAGCAGCTGACCTCTGTTTTTTGTTTGTGAGTACATCCTAAACTACCAGTAAATAAATTTTTATATAAAATTATGTTTTAAAAAGTATTTAAGATAAAAGAAAATGAGACGTTTTATTAACAAACTAAATATATATATATATATATATATATATATATATATATATATATATATATATATATATATATATATATATACTTAATATGACTTGTAAGTTCTTTTTATGAAACGGTAATAAAATCTCCTGATGCCCGCAAGATGTTTTATTTTATATGAACAACAGTATAGATCTGTTGAACAGTTACAAAATTGTCTGCATCAAACAGATACATGAAAATATCAGATTAACTCATTCAAATGCTAGTTTTACCATTTTCCTATAAGGTTACCTTTCAGAAGTATTAATTGAAACATAGTTTTATGTAATGATATTCTGATCCAACTTTTGTAGTCTCATTAAATTTACATTCATAATTTTCTATTGATTGTACAAGTGATTATAGTATATCTTAAATTTTATTTAATACTGTGATTTTACTAAGGTAAACAATACTTTAGGCATAATTTTGTTAGCTTTATATCCAAACAGCAATATTCATTTGTCTCCAACAACGAAACACCTGCATCTGATGGGTAGGTTGAATAAAATTTCATCTGTGAAAAACACTTATTAAAATGTAATTGGAACGTACTATACCTAACTTGCATCTGATTTAAAAATTAATTTTGTTTAAAATTTTTATTTTGAAAATAAACTATTTTGGTTGTCTTTCTATTATATTTAGATGTAAGATCTTATATATTGTAATGAATAGCAATGGCATACTAAAGTCACGGAAAATGTAGACATATTAGAAGATTCATAGATAATCTTTCAAAATCATGGCCACTGACATTTGACACTAAATAGCAAACATGATTTGGTGATGTAATTTTTTTTTCTTTTCTTTGTGACAGCCTTTTAATAGTATCCACATTCTGTTTAAACCATAATACCACAAATTCATTCATCAAATCATAACATCATTCATATATGTAGTAGGTTTATGTTGCAGAACAGACTATGAAAAATGTATTATTTTCATTTTGCTCAGCCAGACTTTCTGCTTAATCTTTCGCAATCAAGATTATTTGAATGATTTTTTTTTCTTTTTATAGATTATGAAATACAGTTGCTAGAAAACTGATAAAGGAAAAAGAAAAAAATGAAATATGTATCATGTCAAACAAATAAAATGATAAAATAAAATGTTTATAATTTGATCATATGTATAGAACACTGGCAAATGTTGTATGTATAATTTTAAAAATCTGACAAATGTATTAATAAAATTTCATATAAGAAAAATTTAAGACCCCTCCTCCCCCATTGGTAAACTTTAGCATCCATAATTTACCATTTAAATCTATTAGTCAAATATGCTATTTTCTTTTAAATGAATAGAAAATTTTTAAATATCTTAATTGCCATGAAAAAGAATTTTGACATACAAAGAAATGTTCCACATTTTTCAAATAAATGAATCAAGTGTAACTAAAACTATATTGCTAATCTATATACTTTTCCAACATATCCACCAAATATCAAACTAATTTGATGTGTTTTGCAATAATTATCATTAAATAGATGAGCTTTCAAACAGAAAACAAAAACTTTTCGGGTTTCCACTGCAAGTCTCAAGTGCCATTTATTTAATGAGTAAATCATTTATTTAATGAATAATTTTGATAATTTATAATAATTATTTTAATTAAAACTTGTTAAAAATTTGATCAGGAACATTTGTGTTTCATTTTAAAATCTTTACTGGCAATCAAAAAACAGTTGGCAATTCTTGTTTTGTCACAAATATTTACATTATTAGAAAATTCATATTTATCACCATGAACAAGTTCTTATCAATGTAAGTTTTCTTTTTTGTACCCCTAATTTAGTATCTGATGAGTGCTTAAAAAGACTGTTTTATGTATACCACTTATAATTTCTTCATCTTTTCTTCTGATGTATTCATCTGTGAGATGCTGAATACTTCATTGGCACAAGTCGTCCAGATTAGAATCCACAAATCAGCTACAAATGTCTTTATTTTTCCACTAAATCTTTTACCGAAAATTTAATTGTATACATCACAGAATGATTTGCAGATTTTTTCAAGTAGACTATATAGTAAAAAAGATGTACTCTTTATTAAAGGGTAGGGAGCTTTGATTCTTTAGTATTTGAATGAGAATATTTGAAATTTTCATGCACATGAAAATGAAAATGATATCCTCAAAAATTCACTTGTTTGGATTTGTGAACAATCTTAAAATAATGAATATATTTCTATAAACATGTTTTGAATCCTTTATTATTTTTTTTTTTTTAATCAGCTGTATTTACAAAATGCTTTTTGTTGTTGTTGTTAATACAAGTTAATTAGTACGATAAAATGTTATGAAGAAGTGAAAAATATTTTTAATTCCTGACAGTACGATCAACATGTGGTATATAATTTAAAATATATATATTTTAAAAAAAAACCTCTAATATCACAAGTATTCCAAATATGAATGTTTTCTATTCTCTGGAAACCATATTATGCACTATATATTAATGTATGTTAAAAAATAAACCTGATAGTGGAAATTCTACTTTATTTTCTACATAGCAGATTTTATGTTAGTGATTATATGATGTTTTTATGATGATGTTGAACTCTGCAGCTTAAAATAAAATATTGCAATAAAAAACCACTTATTTGTAACAAGTATTAAAAAAGTACAAAATAACTTTGTATATTCTTCACACATTTATTATATATCAATATTTTAGGCATTGCAAGAAAATCTTCCTAAATACTTTTAGAAATTTTAATTTAAGTATAATTTTGTGCAATCTTTATAACATAATTTAAAATGAAAGAAACTCAGAATTTTTGACAATGATATTCTTTATAGGTAGAGCTTAAATTTAGCCAGATTAATGCATGTCTGCAAGTGCTTTTGAATGTACTGAAGAGTGCAGTTTTTTTCTCTCTCATCGCTTGTAATTTCTACATCAGTTAAGTTTTAGCATGCATCAGTAAATATTTACAAATACCATTAAATCTCATTTAGCATTCAACCTAGGGGCAGAAAAAACTGCAACCAATGTGCTCCTTTAAAATATACTTTCATTGCAATTGACCCTTTAAAAAAAAAAAAAAAAAAAAATCCCTGCCAGCTTAGCTTCAGCCTACAATCATAAATAGATTTCGAAGTTAAGTACTAATTTTATAAAAAAAAAAAAAAAAAAAAAAGTAAATCAAGATTATAGATAAACCCTGTTTAACAAATTTGGCCACTTCTGATGAGTGAGTTTGTAGTTTAATTTTTCTGTAAAAACTGGTTTTATCAGAATCATGTTAATATGATAATTCTTTTTCTTCAACAACTGTATTTTTTCTTTATTTCTTTCTTTAAGAATTGGCCTATCAAAAACTTGTCAGCATAAAAGCTGGTGATAATATTAAGAAAATATATAATATATTTAAGTGGTATGATTTCTTGTGAATTGATCATGTTCTGAATTTTTTTTTTCTCTTTAAAAATCCCCTCCCTCATTAAGAGTTGGTCCTATCAAAAACTTGCCAGTATAAAAAATAGTTGATAATATTAAGAAGATTTAAAATAAATTTAATTAGATTTGATATTTTGAGGTTTGATTAAGTTATGATTTTTTTCCCCTGAAACTCTTTTTATTTTTCCTTTTAATGGTCTCTTAAAAGCCCATTTTTAGTTTTGTCCAAAATCTGTCAAACATAAATTTTTGGCCCTTTTTCTAGAAATAATAATAACTTTCTTTAAATTAGTTTGATATGTACAGTAAAATCTCTAAATTAGACTCTGATTTCACTGTATTATAGCTAAAAAGTTATGAGATTTTTTTCGGTTTTCACAAAACCCCTCCCTTTTTCCACCCCCTTGGTACGATTTTCCCCATTAACAAACTTAACTAAGATTTTTCATTGTAAGACATTTGTGCAGAATTACATAAATAAGTTATATGTCTATAAAAATGTGATATATGTCTAAATAAATAGATAGATACATATTTAGATGCATAAAGTTTTGAACTGGGGGTGATTTGGGGTTTGAGGATCATAATCAGCATGGATCAGCAAAATTTTTTTCAAAATTCCAGTATAGGGGAGAATGTAATAAGTATTACTTCTTACAAAATCTACCTAAATGTGTATTTTTCATTGAAATTTAAAAGCAACCCTATTGCCCTGATGAGGCAGCCTCATCAGTTAAATACATTCAGTTACACTTATTTTAATTTTGTACATTTTTATTTAATTATGTTAGTGTAATAGACATAGCATGTAATAAGAAAAAGGCATATCCCTTCAGATTCTTAAATAGATTTCTTTTATTATATTTTTAAGAAGTTTGCCTATGCAATCCATTTATGTCAGAGGTATGTTCATTTGAGAAAAAAAAAGAAAACAATTTAATCAAAAGCTTAAAGGGCTAATTCCATATTAAGCGCATGCATGTATAAGAGATGTAGAGACTCAGTCGCATAATCTGCAGCAAGCATTCCAATTTCTGTATGTGTTCCAGATTTAACTAGTGAAGGTATCTGTAAATAAATTTCATGAATTTGGTAGGAATTGTCCTGTTTACATGACTTTGGGACTACATATATAATTCAAATTAAATACTCCATAATGACTAATGCCATAAATTTTACTGATTCTTATTGTCCTGTCATCAAACAGCTAGTAACAGTGATGCCAAGTCCAAAGACAAGGAGGAAAATTATAGAATTGACCAAAGGAGGATATCATAATTTAAGTAAATAATCGACCCAAGTGAGAATTTTACTTGCACACAAATATTTCTGTATAATCATATATGTTATTTCTGTTGTCAACATCCTTTTTTCTAATCATTTATAAAATGCAAAACAATCAATGAAGTTTTCATCTGAAAAGTTTTTGAGCCTGCTTTTTACATAATACTTAAATTTAGTTAAAAGGATGTTGTTGTTGTTTTTTTTTTTTTTAATTATTAAAAACTATAGCTAATTAAAATTTAAATCACCATTGTTTGAGTAAATGAAATGAAAGGTTTTTCACTTGTTTGCCAATTTCAAAATTATTGCCAGTCATGAAAAATGTATAAAATATTCAATATCCACATTATGAATGCGAACTAATGCAAAAATTTAAACAAAGGAACATAAAATATGCTTTAAATTAGTAAATGAAGTTTCTCACTTAAATGAATGTAGTTTACACAAGATTCCTAAACAAAGAAATTCTTAGAAATGTCAGAATTTATAGTGTCCTTGGTCTCTTTCAGTGGCCTTTTGGGTGACTTTCCCTGACCATGACTGGTTTTCATAGGTGACAGTATTCAGAGGTTTGATCTAATGTTATTTATATATAATTAATTCCATTCTATAGATAAGTGGCCGGTTGTTAGAGGTTACCCTGGAGGTTTTACTGTACCTTGTTCCAAATTTAATCTTGACATTGTGCCAAGTGCACTGCAGAAAGAGGTTGCAATGCTGCCTTCATCTGTGATGCGATTTTATAAATAGGTTTTAATTATCTCAATTAATTTGAATTTTTTTCCTCAAAAATTATTATTATCAATTGTTTTAATAGGTCTATTTAAAAATAATAATAATTTAGCTTTTTGAGACTCAGAAAAAAAGAGGTATGACACATATTTTTGACAGTACACTTTCAATGATATTTTTGAAAATATAATGCTTAAAATTAAAACACATATTTTGAGTTCAATGTTAAGAGATCTGTTGAATCATATTCTGTGCAATATACTTTTTTTTTTCTTTTTAAGTAGTTTAATTAATCCCTAAATTTTTTTAATAATATTTGCAAATGACTAGTAATCTATAAATATACAAGTCAATAGCTTTTGTAATTCTGCCAAGTTTGAACTTTCCACGTTCCATAGATTTGGGGGGAGGCTGTGAGATAGACACATGACTGATCTTATAGTGGTTCTGTTTTTACTTTTTAAATATGGGACTCTAAAAAGAACTGCCTAATCATATGCATGAAATACTCATAAATGCATTTCATGATGTTAGTCTGCCTCTTATGGCGTTTGTATTTGCCTCTTATTTTTATGAACATCTTGCCTTAATGGAAATGTAGAATGAGCACCCTGCCCATATTTAAATCTAGGGTGAATGCTGTTGTTTTGTTTTACTACTTTAATTCAAATTAAAATTTTGTTGAAGAAACAGCCATTACTGAATTCCGAAACTACAAAATTTTAACTAATTATGTTATATATTGTACTTTACCTCTCAAATAAATGGCCATTTTTTTCCATAAATAAAACTAAAATAAATTTTCAAGTAAAATTACATAATGTCACTTCAATACATATTTAATGCGATGCTTATTTTATTATTATTATCATTATTATTGTCATTAACATAGTAGACTCCCTTATATCCGCACAGCTTGAGACCAGAGATTGTGCAGATTTTCGAAATTTGCTGATTTCTAGTCATCGCTTTGTTTACATTTTTTAAACAGTAATTTGAATGTAATTAATAATGCAATCAGAACTATAATGAATGCTTACAACATAATAAAATATTAAAGTAAGTAATAAACTAAAATAAAAATTTAGATAATTTTTCAAATGATTAAAATATTAATAGCAAAGGTCAAGTTAATAATCAATAATATATGATTAAATATTTATTATAAAGATTAAATGTATTTTTCCAAAATTATTCAACAAAACTTGCCTTATAAAAGTACATTACTAATTCCCATCAAAATCATTAAATATATATATATATATATATTTTTTTTTTTTTTTTTTTTTCCCTGTCTCTCTTCAGGTTTAGCCAGACTTACCCAAAAAAGCTTGATGAGTGCATAAATATACCGTATTTACTCGTGTATAGGGCGCACGCATGTATAAGGCGCACCCCTACTTTACAAATGAAAATGGTGATTTCTTAAAATCTCGAATATTGCCACTTGCACTATAAATTTGATACATTAATGAAGAATGACCAAATGAACTTCAATAAAAAAAAAGTCAAAACAAACAATACACCAGACCAGAAAACAAGACGAAAATGCATTTTTAGACTTCGAGTTGTAAGAGAATGATGGGAAATAGGAATGAGTGATGGTAAAGAGAATTGCTAATTAGCGTTTAGATAATGTCATTAGCTCTGGTGTATAAAAAACTGCAAGTAATGAAATAAATATGCAGTAATACTTCAATTAAATAACATTTTCTGAGTTTTAATATCTTTGAATAATTTCTTGTTTCATATGTATATCGTTCGACTGCATCCAACATTAAAAAATTATTCCGTGTTTAAGGCGCACCTTAGGAGTTTTGCCCTATTTTTTTGGAAAAAAAGTGTGCCTTATACACGAGTATGGTATTTGGTAAGAAGATTGTGATTACCAGTGATATCAACAATATCTTAAATTAAAATATATATATATATATATATATGTATTTATATAAATTCATGAAAAAACATGAATTTAGTAATATTAACAAAATTACAATTTAAAAAATATTGGAATATTAAAAACATAAAATTGATATAAAACTAAAAAAGTCAAATTTTGTCCCAATATCTGAATTGGATGTTTGATTTTGAGGAAGGTCTACTGTATTACAATTTACTATTATGATTAATTTTTTATATTGGTATCTTTTTTCTAAATTTACCCAAAGAATGTTGTATCATCTGTATAGAAACACTCATTGATTAGAATAACACAACATATATTCACTTAATTGAAATAAATCTTTATAATTGCAAACAAACAAACAAAAAATTGTCCCTTTTTAAATTAATCTATATATTAAAGAAACCACTTAAATTGTAATAAATCTTGACAGTCACAAAGAAAAAAAATGTGCTTTAAAAAAATTAATTTATACATTAATTAAAGAAATGGTATCAGTAAAATGTTTTTCATATCTAAGTTTTCTTAAAATTTAAAAGAACTGAAACTAAATTTATTACTTTAAATAAACAAATTGAATGGTAAAATGATGAATATGATGTATAAATCAGTTGATTAATTGCTTTGCTGCAATAAAAATAGATACTTAAAAATGTGCAGAATTCTTAAATGCCTTAAATGATATAGAATTACATGTTTGTAATGTGTTATCTTGATTTAATCTGTAATATATCAGTAGTATTAAGAGCTTCAATTTGAATTTTTACAAGATGTTCAAAGGAAATATTTATGTTAAAGTTTACTTATTAATTATTGTCTGCTGTTTTGAGCAACTTCAAAGATATGCTAAATGCATAAGCTGTGGTATTGTTTGTAAAATCAATGTTACCATTAAACTTTTTATAAGAAATTGTGCTGATTTTTGTTATTATTGTTATTGCTTTATTAAAATTGATATTTACAAATGCATACTTTATTGCATTAATTGATTTTTTAACAGATTCTTCTAAATTTAGGACTACATACTACAATAAAACTCCAAATATACAAATTGACATCAGGGGAAATAAGAAATTACATTTTCTGAAAGCCAAATTGTATGCATGTATCTATGCATATGGTGTATGGTGGCGTGTGCGCATGTGTGTGGGGGGGGGGAGGGGGGGGACTGAAATTTCACCCTGGGTGTAATTTCGTCTTTGCACGTCACTGCATATATCAGCCTATATATCAATGCTTATGGTATACATGCATTTATTTAAAATGCCTAGAAGCATTTAAATTCATTTAAAGGGGGATAATTGACAGATAACCTTGATAGTCAAATCTAACGTGTTCTCAAAAACTAGGGGACTCACCCCTTTACCAGCTATGCTTGTCAACCCCCCATTGAGACATCACAAGCTCTGAAAACACCTAATTCAATTAGCTTTTTAACCTCCTCAGATCTGAGACAAATATTACGAGGCACCTCAAAATCCACTTTAAAATTGCTGTACAACATTTCCAAAGTTGCATCAGTCTATATATCGATTTTTATGATATTTATGCATTTACCGTATTTTCGGGTGTATAGCCCGCACCCAGTGTATAACCCGCACCCCTAAATCATGCAGTGCAGTAAAAAAAGTTCGTATATAACCTGCGGAGATGCATCAGTGTATAGTCCGCGGGCTATACACCATTTATGAACGTATATTTCGATCAGGGTTCGAAATTAGAAGCAATTAGTCATAATTTTTAACACAAATTTACCAAATTTTTTCGTGATGCATAATACCTACAGTAATTCGGCTAAAAAATTAAGATTATCAGTACCGTAATTTTCGGAAGAAACGCTACGGCGTTTACGTGTTTTAGGATAAAATTTCAAGCAATGGGGCGTTTACGTGCATTTTTTTTTTTTTTTTTTTTTTTTTTTTTTTTTTTTAAACAAGCGTGATATTTTTTCTAAATTTTTTCAAAAATTAAAAAAAAAAATCTGTGATAAATTCAAAATTTTGGACATAAAATGTATAGGATCAACTTTGAAAAGGAACGATTCCTCGTACTCTATCTGAAATGAAACGACTCCGGAAAACTTCGATTCCTTAAACTCGTTCCGAAATAAAACGACTCTGTAAAGGAACGATCCCTCGGAGTCATTTCGAAAAAGATCGTCTGCTCTGAATCGCTCCGAAATGACACAAATCACGCACTTGTTTTTTTTGTTCTTTGCAACAGGGTAGGGTACCAACTCCGAAAAAGAATGATTCCACGGACTCTAATTGAAATAAAACGACACCGGAAAAGTTCGATTCCTTGAATTCGTTCCGAAATGAAACGACTCTGCAAAGGAACGATTCTTCGGAATCGTTTCGACGAAGGTGATTGCTCTGAATTGTTCCGAAATGACATAAATCACGCACTTTTTTTTGTTCTTTGCAACAGAATAGGGTAATTTTTTTTTTTTTTTTTTTTGAAAAATAAACTAAACCTTAAATAATCTTAAATTCAGAATCGTCGAGGTTTAAAGGGTTCCGGATTTAGGACTCTACAAACACAATGGGGTGCTGCAGCGCTGATTCACTAGCAAATAATTTTCTGATATTTTATTTATAGATTTTTTTTTTTTTTTTTGTTTAGGTCTTGTGTATAAGTCAACCCCCCACTTTGGAGTTCTTTTTTTGTCTAAAATTTCACGACTTACGGTAGCTATTATAGATCTATCAGTGCAATACTTGGCGATAATTACGACAGTTCTTCCAAACCCAGAAATAACTGTATTTAAGCAGTAATAAAAAGCCTTTAGAAACATGGGAGAACTCTCTAAATTTCGCAGCATAGCGAAAAAATTTACACATTTTGATGTTTTTTTTTCAAATTTTTTTAGGTTTAAAAGTTGTAGAAAAAATATCACGATTTCCAATTTAAAAAAAATCTTTGTATAACCCGCACCGTGTATAAGCCGCAGCGGCTTTTTGGAAGCTTTTTTTCTTGTATAAGCCGCGGACTATACACCCGAAAATACGGTAATAAAAAGGTTTTGATGAAATTTTAGTAATTCTGGAAGCTTTTAAACTACTTTAAAGGATGTTATTTAGTGTTGCTTCAGGTGACATCAGGACTGCAAAACTTTAAACTATATATATATATATATATATAGCAGCAATCTCCTGTAAATGGATTTCCATTCATTTCTCCTTGATTGGAGAATTTTAAGATCTAATTAGCTGCTATTAAACATCTACTGCCTACTAACATGCTTGAATAAACAAGATCAGTTAAACAGTGAAATACACAGTCTTTGCCTCCTAGTATTTTTTGAACCATGGTATAATAAAAATTTTAAGGTAAGGCATTTTAAATGCATCGTTTGAATCTGATGTAATTTTCACTGAATTTTTCCTTCTCCTTTTAATATTCAGATAAAAATACTTTCAGGGCTGCCAACAACTACGCATTAGGCGTAGTTACTCTGCTTTAGCTTCTCTATTATGCACTACGCTACGCATACTTCAAATTGCGCTTTTCTGATTTTGTTTACTAAAGCAATTATGCAATCCTTAGATGCCATTGGCGGTTACAGAGGAAGTAGGTTGAAATTTCTTTTTCCTCCTCAAGAACGAAGTGCGTTGCATATCCTCTCAGTTGTCACCTCTGACACAAAGTGCGTGTGCATATTAATACGGCGTTGTGATTGGGTTATGTTTGTTAAGACCGTTCCTGTCACTAGACTTACTTTTCTTATTCTTGTTTTGTATTTGCATGGGATCGTACCATGCTAAAGTCGATTTTCTGATTAAATTATGTTTTCAGAAGTTATATCGCATATGACATAATTTTAAATTATTAATCCTGTCCATTTCTTTTATTTCTTCGTCAAAATGAGTGAACGAGATAATCCAAAAAAGAAAAAAATCTTATCAAAAGTTTCGATCTTCGACAAAGTGGCCTTGTTTGTGTGCTTCAGATAAATCTCTTCATGAAGCATTTTGCACTTCTTGTGAAAGTACGTTTCATGTTAATCACACGGGAAATTTGATTGCTTGCGTCATATAAAATCAAACAGACATATCAAGAATGAAGAACAGAAAATGAAAGTTAAAAAAATGACGAACACTTTCTTTGTTGAAAGCGACGTGTCAATAAGTATTACCAAAGCAAAAATGCTCTTTTTGTCATTTCTTATTGAACATAATGTGCCATTAAGTGCAGCTGACCATGCAGGCTATCTCTTTAAAGCGATGTTCCCAGATCCCAAAATTGTCAAACAGTAGGGGAGAGTGGGGATACTTGAGGCACCCCTATTATCTCTACAGTTGGTTAATTTTTTTTTCTAAAACTGGCAATATGGTAACATACTTATAGTTCTGAACATGTGAAAAAGAAATCACACACCTTGGTACCATTTTGAATGTATAGTGATTAATAGTTGTTTTTTCCCCATCTGAAGTAAATATTTAGGTGCATGGTTTTTTTTATTTTTTTGTAATCTAAGTTTTGTTTAAAGTTTCAACTATGTACATAAATTTAATAACTATAATTTCAATTGTATTTTGAATCTAAAATAGTTCTAATAGATGCATGCTTTATTTAGTAAAACTCTGATAAACAAAAATAGTGGTAGTGGAGACACTTGAGCCAGTGAGATTGGGGATATTTGAGCCATGGCTCAACCATCCCCACTAGGAAATTAGACATGGGTGAAACAAATGAAAAATAAAATCACATCCTTATATTCACTAATAGATTTTTTTATGGATAAAAGGGAGAATAATTTTTCATTTTATTTCTCTTTCTTAAAAAAATAACGACCTAAAAAATGTTTAAAAATTTATATTTTTTTAATGAAAATATCCATTTTATTTTTCATTTTGACTAACAAAATAGCCTGTCTAAATAAATGTAAACACAGTTTTCAATTTAACTTTTATTAGATTAAAATAATTTTTTAAAACAGTTTTAAAGGTTATAATCTCTAATATTTTAATTAGTTAGGTCCAAAACATTAAAATATTTATTTCTTAATATAATATATTAAGATTAATGTCTTATATTGAAATTGTAACCTCTGTTACTGTAACTTTTTTTTAACTAAGAAAATTGAAGAATTAGTAATAAAAGCACACAAAAAACAAGAAAAGCAACAAAAATCACAGTTCAAACTTACCTGCATGGAGCCAGAGGTGAAAACAAAATCTTTTCCTGTGAAATCAAAAAAGTGTTTGAAAGGGTAGAATGATACATCTGGATCAGATTCCGACAGCTACTCAATTAAAAACATGAGTTCGATAATATCATTAGAGGAAAATTCTATCGATGATGATGATAGGAAAAGAAAACCTTCTATTGATGATTGGTTACTAATAAAATATGGTGGAAAGAAAACTGTAAAAAGATTTGTTGGGCAAGTGCTTAATATTTTGAAAAGGAAATTTGCCCGAAGAATTGAAGATTCCAAATTTAAATGGCTCACAACTGAGGATGTTTCTACCGTCGACATAACTCAAGTTGAAATGATCTTTCTGTTGAGGCCTGTATACCATTTGCCTTTCATTAAAATTAAACTTTTTCAAATTAGAATTCCCTCTCTATTTTTTCTAAATTAAAACATATGCCCCCACATTATTTTTTTTTCTTCTCTTTTTCATTTATTTGCCCATCTTCTGTTTTCAACTCTGTAGGTAATAAAAACATCCCCCGAAATGTTCCCACACTTAAAAATAAAAAAGAGGACAAACCCCTGTCCCAATAAATAAATAAACAAATGCATGATGCCTGCAAGTGACGTTGTAAAAAGCGACTAATGTCCACCTCAAACAAGACCACCCATATACCAGCTGCAAACTTGCCTCGTTAAAAAATTTATTAGGGTAATTTTACTGCCTGAGAAAATGGTAACAATACCGTTTTTAAGAAAGAGAGCAGCAAACTTTAAAATATCCCTGACTATATGCTTGGCTTTGAGTAGAGACCACCACGGTAGTGAAAATTTTTATTACCGTCATAAAACGGAAGCTAAAATGTTTCTCTTCCCCTTTTTCCATGGGAACCGCAGGCTGAAGAGTCCATAACCTGGCCCCTTTAGAGGGTGTGAGTTTGTGTCACGTGGTTTTAGTGTTGCCCTGTTATGTCCTTATATGGAAATAGGAGAGGGAGAAGTAACTTTGAGCCAATGATAGCCCATCCCGGTACACACGAGGAGAAATGGGTACCCGTGTTGGTAGTAAGGGAGCCCCGGAGATAAGTTTTTTTTTCATGAGAATTGGGATGTAAATTTTTTAGTTTTAGAAGAGTCCGGTCTATGATGAAGATGTAGAATTTAGTAGCTGCTGTGTGCCCCCCCCCCTTTTTTGGGAGAGGGGGGAGATGTATGGAATAGAATTCGTAAGAATTTTTTTGGCACTTGGCCTTCAGACTGGATAGAGTCAAGACCTCGCTTTTCCTTTTTTTTCAACATCCAAGCCCTGCCAACGTTTGTGCAGGTACAGAGATATTTTTCGAAATCAGGATTGCCTTGGATATCCCTAGCTGGCAAGAGAGTATGGTCGCACCAGTGGGCTCGAGTTTACCGAAAATTTTTAAAAAGCGGTTGCCGAAGTGAAAGAAGCACTGAAAGGCTATGCCCGTTGTCTAAACAGGACATTCGTGTGTTCCATTTGCCGAAGTGAAAGAAGCACTGAAAGGCTATGCCAGTTGTCTAAATAAGACATTCGTGTGTTCCATTTGCCGAAGTGAAAGAAGCACTGAAAGGCTATGCCCGTTGTCTAAATAGGACATTCGTGTGTTCCATTTCGGTAAAGAGGATTTTTGAGTAGCGGTGAGAAAATGGTCGTTTAGTTGAAGACTTACGCCGATTCCAATTCAAGGTTTACAAAAGTTGGAGACGCTTTAGTAATGCAAGGGCCTCCTGAACAAGAACTCTAGAAGTGTTTTGAACTCCCCATATCGTCCAATAAGGCGCCGAAGGGTTCCTTTGAGGGGCGGTAGAGTAGTGTGGAAATCTTCAGTGGCGTCGTGCAGGAAGATATAATGATGACTGATTTGTAAACAATTCTATTAATCAGACTAATAGTCGCAACTTCACAAGGACTAGAGACTATCTCGAAAGAGCGAGTTATGCTTAAATAGTGATATGTCCATGTCATCCAAGGGTAAGCATATTTTAATGCTAATTTTGATCTGTAAAATTATGTTTCTCTTTTACATAAGTAAGTAGTTTGCTATGAATCAAAAAAAAAAGTGTATGGATATTTATAGGATGAAATCCTCATTATTTGGGTAAACAATTTTATAATTATTAAGTGTATATATATATATAAAAAAAAAAAGAGAGGTATTATTGATTGGATTTAAATATATATGCAATAAACAAGATTTGTTAATGAAAAATGCATGTATATTTCTTGTAGTTTTACTCTACTTTCTCTTTATTTAGATAATAAGGAAATTTGATTAACTTTAACTCAGATGAAAAATGTTTTTTTGTTTTGTTTAGCAGTTAAAATTTACCTGGGTATAATTTCATCTCATTCTAAGATTAAAATGAAGTAATTTTCATTCCAATAATGTACTTGAAGTTTAATACTTAAATGAAATATTTTTTTAATCTTCTTAGAAATTTTAAATGGATATAGATGGACTTACTTTATGCTCACTTTATAAAATTCTTTTCTTAACTCTAATTTAAAATGGAAATATTTAATTGATTTTTCTCAAAAATTGATAGTTATAATAATAACACCCAGGAATTTTATATTTGAATCTCATACTAATGCATTTTGAGGATTCTAAATGAAATAAAATGAGTTGATAGTTCACAATGCAATAAAAAAAAAAAAAAAAAGATATAAAAGTGCTGCTACTATTCTTTTAGGGTCAAATGCCTTTACTTGTGTTGTAGGGTGTTTATTTTGATATTATTGATACTTTTGTTTATTTTGGAAAAATTGTCTTTCTTCGCTCTCTGAATATCTGAGAGATTTCAGTTATTCACTCCCTCTTTCTAAAATTTAATTGATAAGCACTTGTAGTTTTCTCTTAAGCATTGATATGTATTTAACATCCTACAAAACAGTAGTGGTAAAGTTTAGTAGAATGAGTGATGGTAAAGAGAATTGCTAATTAGCGTTTAGATAATGTCATTAGCTCTGGTGTATAAAAAACTGCAAGTAATGAAATAAATATGCAGTAATACTTCAATTAAATAACATTTTCTGAGTTTTAATATCTTTGAATAATTTCTTGTTTCATATGTATATCGTTCGACTGCATCCAACATTAAAAAATTATTCCGTGTTTAAGGCGCACCTTAGGAGTTTTGCCCTATTTTTTTGGAAAAAAAGTGTGCCTTATACACGAGTATGGTATTTGGTAAGAAGATTGTGATTACCAGTGATATCAACAATATCTTAAATTAAAATATATATATATATATATATATGTATTTATATAAATTCATGAAAAAACATGAATTTAGTAATATTAACAAAATTACAATTTAAAAAATATTGGAATATTAAAAACATAAAATTGATATAAAACTAAAAAAGTCAAATTTTGTCCCAATATCTGAATTGGATGTTTGATTTTGAGGAAGGTCTACTGTATTACAATTTACTATTATGATTAATTTTTTATATTGGTATCTTTTTTCTAAATTTACCCAAAGAATGTTGTATCATCTGTATAGAAACACTCATTGATTAGAATAACACAACATATATTCACTTAATTGAAATAAATCTTTATAATTGCAAACAAACAAACAAAAAATTGTCCCTTTTTAAATTAATCTATATATTAAAGAAACCACTTTAATTGTAATAAATCTTGACAGTCACAAAGAAAAAAAATGTGCTTTAAAAAAATTAATTTATACATTAATTAAAGAAATGGTATCAGTAAAATGTTTTTCATATCTAAGTTTTCTTAAAATTTAAAAGAACTGAAACTAAATTTGTTACTTTAAATAAACAAATTGAATGGTAAAATGATGAATATGATGTATAAATCAGTTGATTAATTGCTTTGCTGCAATAAAAATAGATACTTAAAAATGTGCAGAATTCTTAAATGCCTTAAATGATATAGAATTACATGTTTGTAATGTGTTATCTTGATTTAATCTGTAATATATCAGTAGTATTAAGAGCTTCAATTTGAATTTTTACAAGATGTTCAAAGGAAATATTTATGTTAAAGTTTACTTATTAATTATTGTCTGCTGTTTTGAGCAACTTCAAAGATATGCTAAATGCATAAGCTGTGGTATTGTTTGTAAAATCAATGTTACCATTAAACTTTTTATAAGAAATTGTGCTGATTTTTGTTATTATTGTTATTGCTTTATTAAAATTGATATTTACAAATGCATACTTTATTGCATTAATTGATTTTTTAACAGATTCTTCTAAATTTAGGACTACATACTACAATAAAACTCCAAATATACAAATTGACATCAGGGGAAATAAGAAATTACATTTTCTGAAAGCCAAATTGTATGCATGTATCTATGCATATGGTGTATGGTGGCGTGTGCGCATGTGTGTGTGGGGGGGGGAGGGGGGGGACTGAAATTTCACCCTGGGTGTAATTTCGTCTTTGCACGTCACTGCATATATCAGCCTATATATCAATGCTTATGGTATACATGCATTTATTTAAAATGCCTAGAAGCATTTAAATTCATTTAAAGGGGGATAATTGACAGATAACCTTGATAGTCAAATCTAACGTGTTCTCAAAAACTAGGGGACTCACCCCTTTACCAGCTATGCTTGTCAACCCCCCATTGAGACATCACAAGCTCTGAAAACATCTAATTCAATTAGCTTTTTAACCTCCTCAGATCTGAGACAAATATTACGAGGCACCTCAAAATCCACTTTAAAATTGCTGTACAACATTTCCAAAGTTGCATCAGTCTATATATCGATTTTTATGATATTTATGCATTTACTGTATTTTCGGGTGTATAGCCCGCACCCAGTGTATAACCCGCACCCCTAAATCATGCAGTGCAGTAAAAAAAGTTCGTATATAACCTGCGGAGATGCATCAGTGTATAGTCGCGGGCTATACACCATTTATGAACGTATATTTCGATCAGGGTTCGAAATTAGAAGCAATTAGTCATAATTTTTAACACAAATTTACCAAATTTTTTCGTGATGCATAATACCTACAGTAATTCGGCTAAAAAATTAAGATTATCAGTACCGTAATTTTCGGAAGAAACGCTACGGCGTTTACGTGTTTTAGGATAAAATTTCAAGCAATGGGGCGTTTACGTGCATTTTTTTTTTTTTTTTTTTTTTTTTTCAAACAAACGTGATATTTTTTCTAAATTTTTTCAAAAATTAAAAAAAAAAAATCTGTGATAAATTCAAAATTTTGGACATAAAATGTATAGGATCAACTTTGAAAAGGAACGATTCCTCGTACTCTATCTGAAATGAAACGACTCCGGAAAACTTCGATTCCTTGAACTCGTTCCGAAATAAAACGACTCTGTAAAGGAACGATCCCTCGGAATCATTTCGAAAAAGATCGTCTGCTCTGAATCGCTCCGAAATGACACAAATCACGCACTTGTTTTTTTTGTTCTTTGCAACAGGGTAGGGTACCAACTCCGAAAAAGAATGATTCCACGGACTCTAATTGAAATAAAACGACACCGGAAAAGTTCGATTCCTTGAATTCGTTCCGAAATGAAACGACTCTGCAAAGGAACGATTCTTCGGAATCGTTTCGACGAAGGTGATTGCTCTGAATTGTTCCGAAATGACATAAATCACGCACTTTTTTTTGTTCTTTGCAACAGAATAGGGTAATTTATTTTTCAAAAAAAAAAAAAACTTTAAATAATCTTAAATTTAGAATCGTCGAGGTTTAAAGGGTTCCGGATTTTGGACTCTACAAACACAATGGGGTGCTGCAGCGCTGATTCACTAGCAAATAATTTTCTGATATTTTATTTATAGATTTTTTTTTTTTTTTTTTTTTGTTTAGGTCTCGTGTATAAGTCAACCCCCCACTTTGGAGTTCTTTTTTTGTCTAAAATTTCACGACTTACGGTAGCTATTATAGATCTATCAGTGCAATACTTGGCGATAATTACGACAGTTCTTCCAAACCCAGAAATAACTGTATTTAAGCAGTAATAAAAAGCCTTTAGAAACATGGGAGAACTCTCTAAATTTCGCAGCATAGCGAAAAAATTTACACATTTTGATGTTTTTTTTTCAAATTTTTTTAGGTTTAAAAGTTGTAGAAAAAATATCACGATTTCCAATTTAAAAAAAATCTTTGTATAACCCGCACCGTGTATAAGCCGCAGCGGCTTTTTGGAAGCTTTTTTTCTTGTATAAGCCGCGGACTATACACCCGAAAATACGGTAATAAAAAGGTTTTGATGAAATTTTAGTAATTCTGGAAGCTTTTAAACTACTTTAAAGGATGTTATTTAGTGTTGCATCAGGTGACATCAGGACTGCAAAACTTTAAACTATATATATATAATAGCAGCAATCTCCTGTAAATGGATTTCCATTCATTTCTCCTTGATTGGAGAATTTTAAGATCTAATTAGCTGCTATTAAACATCTACTGCCTACTAACATGCTTGAATAAACAAGATCAGTTAAACAGTGAAATACACAGTCTTTGCCTCCTAGTATTTTTTGAACCATGGTATAATAAAAATTTTAAGGTAAGGCATTTTAAATGCATCGTTTGAATCTGATGTAATTTTCACTGAATTTTTCCTTCTCCTTTTAATATTCAGATAAAAATACTTTCAGGGCTGCCAACAACTACGCATTAGGCGTAGTTACTCTGCTTTAGCTTCTCTATTATGCACTACGCTACGCATACTTCAAATTGCGCTTTTCTGATTTTGTTTACTAAAGCAATTATGCAATCCTTAGATGCCATTGGCGGTTACAGAGGAAGTAGGTTGAAATTTCTTTTTCCTCCTCAAGAACGAAGTGCGTTGCATATCCTCTCAGTTGTCACCTCTGACACAAAGTGCGTGTGCATATTAATACGGCGTTGTGATTGGGTTATGTTTGTTAAGACCGTTCCTGTCACTAGACTTACTTTTCTTATTCTTGTTTTGTATTTGCATGGGATCGTACCATGCTAAAGTCGATTTTCTGATTAAATTATGTTTTCAGAAGTTATATCGCATATGACATAATTTTAAATTATTAATCCTGTCCATTTCTTTTATTTCTTCGTCAAAATGAGTGAACGAGATAATCCAAAAAAGAAAAAAATCTTATCAAAAGTTTCGATCTTCGACAAAGTGGCCTTGTTTGTGTGCTTCAGATAAATCTCTTCATGAAGCATTTTGCACTTCTTGTGAAAGTACGTTTCATGTTAATCACACGGGAAATTTGATTGCTTGCGTCATATAAAATCAAACAGACATATCAAGAATGAAGAACAGAAAATGAAAGTTAAAAAAATGACGAACACTTTCTTTGTTGAAAGCGACGTGTCAATAAGTATTACCAAAGCAAAAATGCTCTTTTTGTCATTTCTTATTGAACATAATGTGCCATTAAGTGCAGCTGACCATGCAGGCTATCTCTTTAAAGCGATGTTCCCAGATCCCAAAATTGTCAAACAGTAGGGGAGAGTGGGGATACTTGAGGCACCCCTATTATCTCTACAGTTGGTTAATTTTTTTTTCTAAAACTGGCAATATGGTAACATACTTATAGTTCTGAACATGTGAAAAAGAAATCACACACCTTGGTACCATTTTGAATGTATAGTGATTAATAGTTGTTTTTTCCCCATCTGAAGTAAATATTTAGGTGCATGGTTTTTTTTATTTTTTTGTAATCTAAGTTTTGTTTAAAGTTTCAACTATGTACATAAATTTAATAACTATAATTTCAATTGTATTTTGAATCTAAAATAGTTCTAATAGATGCATGCTTTATTTAGTAAAACTCTGATAAACAAAAATAGTGGTAGTGGAGACACTTGAGCCAGTGAGATTGGGGATATTTGAGCCATGGCTCAACCATCCCCACTAGGAAATTAGACATGGGTGAAACAAATGAAAAATAAAATCACATCCTTATATTCACTAATAGATTTTTTTATGGATAAAAGGGAGAATAATTTTTCATTTTATTTCTCTTTCTTAAAAAATAACGACCTAAAAAATGTTTAAAAATTTATATTTTTTTAATGAAAATATCCATTTTATTTTTCATTTTGACTAACAAAATAGCCTGTCTAAATAAATGTAAACACAGTTTTCAATTTAACTTTTATTAGATTAAAATAATTTTTTAAAACAGTTTTAAAGGTTATAATCTCTAATATTTTAATTAGTTAGGTCCAAAACATTAAAATATTTATTTCTTAATATAATATATTAAGATTAATGTCTTATATTGAAATTGTAACCTCTGTTACTGTAACTTTTTTTTAACTAAGAAAATTGAAGAATTAGTAATAAAAGCACACAAAAAACAAGAAAAGCAACAAAAATCACAGTTCAAACTTACCTGCATGGAGCCAGAGGTGAAAACAAAATCTTTTCCTGTGAAATCAAAAAAGTGTTTGAAAGGGTAGAATGATACATCTGGATCAGATTCCGACAGCTACTCAATTAAAAACATGAGTTCGATAATATCATTAGAGGAAAATTCTATCGATGATGATGATAGGAAAAGAAAACCTTCTATTGATGATTGGTTACTAATAAAATATGGTGGAAAGAAAACTGTAAAAAGATTTGTTGGGCAAGTGCTTAATATTTTGAAAAGGAAATTTGCCCGAAGAATTGAAGATTCCAAATTTAAATGGCTCACAACTGAGGATGTTTCTACCGTCGACATAACTCAAGTTGAAATGATCTTTCTGTTGAGGCCTGTATACCATTTGCCTTTCATTAAAATTAAACTTTTTCAAATTAGAATTCCCTCTCTATTTTTTCTAAATTAAAACATATGCCCCCACATTATTTTTTTTTTCTTCTCTTTTTCATTTATTTGCCCATCTTCTGTTTTCAACTCTGTAGGTAATAAAAACATCCCCCGAAATGTTCCCACACTTAAAAATAAAAAAGAGGACAAACCCCTGTCCCAATAAATAAATAAACAAATGCATGATGCCTGCAAGTGACGTTGTAAAAAGCGACTAATGTCCACCTCAAACAAGACCACCCATATACCAGCTGCAAACTTGCCTCGTTAAAAAATTTATTAGGGTAATTTTACTGCCTGAGAAAATGGTAACAATACCGTTTTTAAGAAAGAGAGCAGCAAACTTTAAAATATCCCTGACTATATGCTTGGCTTTGAGTAGAGACCACCACGGTAGTGAAAATTTTTATTACCGTCATAAAACGGAAGCTAAAATGTTTCTCTTCCCCTTTTTCCATGGGAACCGCAGGCTGAAGAGTCCATAACCTGGCCCCTTTAGAGGGTGTGAGTTTGTGTCACGTGGTTTTAGTGTTGCCCTGTTATGTCCTTATATGGAAATAGGAGAGGGAGAAGTAACTTTGAGCCAATGATAGCCCATCCCGGTACACACGAGGAGAAATGGGTACCCGTGTTGGTAGTAAGGGAGCCCCGGAGATAAGTTTTTTTTCATGAGAATTGGGATGTAAATTTTTTAGTTTTAGAAGAGTCCGGTCTATGATGAAGATGTAGAATTTAGTAGCTGCTGTGTGCCCCCCCCCCCTTTTTTGGGAGAGGGGGGAGATGTATGGAATAGAATTCGTAAGAATTTTTTTGGCACTTGGCCTTCAGACTGGATAGAGTCAAGACCTCGCTTTTCCTTTTTTTTCAACATCCAAGCCCTGCCAACGTTTGTGCAGGTACAGAGATATTTTTCGAAATCAGGATTGCCTTGGATATCCCTAGCTGGCAAGAGAGTATGGTCGCACCAGTGGGCTCGAGTTTACCGAAAATTTTTAAAAAGCGGTTGCCGAAGTGAAAGAAGCACTGAAAGGCTATGCCCGTTGTCTAAACAGGACATTCGTGTGTTCCATTTGCCGAAGTGAAAGAAGCACTGAAAGGCTATGCCAGTTGTCTAAATAAGACATTCGTGTGTTCCATTTGCCGAAGTGAAAGAAGCACTGAAAGGCTATGCCCGTTGTCTAAATAGGACATTCGTGTGTTCCATTTCGGTAAAGAGGATTTTTGAGTAGCGGTGAGAAAATGGTCGTTTAGTTGAAGACTTACGCCGATTCCAATTCAAGGTTTACAAAAGTTGGAGACGCTTTAGTAATGCAAGGGCCTCCTGAACAAGAACTCTAGAAGTGTTTTGAACTCCCCATATCGTCCAATAAGGCGCCGAAGGGTTCCTTTGAGGGGCGGTAGAGTAGTGTGGAAATCTTCAGTGGCGTCGTGCAGGAAGATATAATGATGACTGATTTGTAAACAATTCTATTAATCAGACTAATAGTCGCAACTTCACAAGGACTAGAGACTATCTCGAAAGAGCGAGTTATGCTTAAATAGTGATATGTCCATGTCATCCAAGGGTAAGCATATTTTAATGCTAATTTTGATCTGTAAAATTATGTTTCTCTTTTACATAAGTAAGTAGTTTGCTATGAATCAAAAAAAAAAGTGTATGGATATTTATAGGATGAGATCCTCATTATTTGGGTAAACAATTTTATAATTATTAAGTGTATATATATATATATAAAAAAAAAAGGGAGGTATTATTGATTGGATTTAAATATATATGCAATAAACAAGATTTGTTAATGAAAAATGCATGTATATTTCTTGTAGTTTTACTCTACTTTCTCTTTATTTAGATAATAAGGAAATTTGATTAACTTTAACTCAGATGAAAAATGTTTTTTTGTTTTGTTTAGCAGTTAAAATTTACCTGGGTATAATTTCATCTCATTCTAAGATTAAAATGAAGTAATTTTCATTCCAATAATGTACTTGAAGTTTAATACTTAAATGAAATATTTTTTTAATCTTCTTAGAAATTTTAAATGGATATAGATGGACTTACTTTATGCTCACTTTATAAAATTCTTTTCTTAACTCTAATTTAAAATGGAAATATTTAATTGATTTTTCTCAAAAATTGATAGTTATAATAATAACACCCAGGAATTTTATATTTGAATCTCATACTAATGCATTTTGAGGATTCTAAATGAAATAAAATGAGTTGATAGTTCACAATGCAATAAAAAAAAAAAAAAAAAAAAAAAAAAAAAAAGATATAAAAGTGCTGCTACTATTCTTTTAGGGTCAAATGCCTTTACTTGTGTTGTAGGGTGTTTATTTTGATATTATTGATACTTTTGTTTATTTTGGAAAAATTGTCTTTCTTCGCTCTCTGAATATCTGAGAGATTTCAGTTATTCACTCCCTCTTTCTAAAATTTAATTGATAAGCACTTGTAGTTTTCTCTTAAGCATTGATATGTATTTAACATCCTACAAAACAGTAGTGGTAAAGTTTAGTAGAATGAGTGATGGTAAAGAGAATTGCTAATTAGCGTTTAGATAATGTCATTAGCTCTGGTGTATAAAAAACTGCAAGTAATGAAATAAATATGCAGTAATACTTCAATTAAATAACATTTTCTGAGTTTTAATATCTTTGAATAATTTCTTGTTTCATATGTATATCGTTCGACTGCATCCAACATTAAAAAATTATTCCGTGTTTAAGGCGCACCTTAGGAGTTTTGCCCTATTTTTTTGGAAAAAAAGTGTGCCTTATACACGAGTATGGTATTTGGTAAGAAGATTGTGATTACCAGTGATATCAACAATATCTTAAATTAAAATATATATATATATATATATATGTATTTATATAAATTCATGAAAAAACATGAATTTAGTAATATTAACAAAATTACAATTTAAAAAATATTGGAATATTAAAAACATAAAATTGATATAAAACTAAAAAAGTCAAATTTTGTCCCAATATCTGAATTGGATGTTTGATTTTGAGGAAGGTCTACTGTATTACAATTTACTATTATGATTAATTTTTTATATTGGTATCTTTTTTCTAAATTTACCCAAAGAATGTTGTATCATCTGTATAGAAACACTCATTGATTAGAATAACACAACATATATTCACTTAATTGAAATAAATCTTTATAATTGCAAACAAACAAACAAAAAATTGTCCCTTTTTAAATTAATCTATATATTAAAGAAACCACTTTAATTGTAATAAATCTTGACAGTCACAAAGAAAAAAAATGTGCTTTAAAAAAATTAATTTATACATTAATTAAAGAAATGGTATCAGTAAAATGTTTTTCATATCTAAGTTTTCTTAAAATTTAAAAGAACTGAAACTAAATTTGTTACTTTAAATAAACAAATTGAATGGTAAAATGATGAATATGATGTATAAATCAGTTGATTAATTGCTTTGCTGCAATAAAAATAGATACTTAAAAATGTGCAGAATTCTTAAATGCCTTAAATGATATAGAATTACATGTTTGTAATGTGTTATCTTGATTTAATCTGTAATATATCAGTAGTATTAAGAGCTTCAATTTGAATTTTTACAAGATGTTCAAAGGAAATATTTATGTTAAAGTTTACTTATTAATTATTGTCTGCTGTTTTGAGCAACTTCAAAGATATGCTAAATGCATAAGCTGTGGTATTGTTTGTAAAATCAATGTTACCATTAAACTTTTTATAAGAAATTGTGCTGATTTTTGTTATTATTGTTATTGCTTTATTAAAATTGATATTTACAAATGCATACTTTATTGCATTAATTGATTTTTTAACAGATTCTTCTAAATTTAGGACTACATACTACAATAAAACTCCAAATATACAAATTGACATCAGGGGAAATAAGAAATTACATTTTCTGAAAGCCAAATTGTATGCATGTATCTATGCATATGGTGTATGGTGGCGTGTGCGCATGTGTGTGTGGGGGGGGGAGGGGGGGGACTGAAATTTCACCCTGGGTGTAATTTCGTCTTTGCACGTCACTGCATATATCAGCCTATATATCAATGCTTATGGTATACATGCATTTATTTAAAATCCCTAGAAGCATTTAAATTCATTTAAAGGGGGATAATTGACAGATAACCTTGATAGTCAAATCTAACGTGTTCTCAAAAACTAGGGGACTCACCCCTTTACCAGCTATGCTTGTCAACCCCCCATTGAGACATCACAAGCTCTGAAAACACCTAATTCAATTAGCTTTTTAACCTCCTCAGATCTGAGACAAATATTACGAGGCACCTCAAAATCCACTTTAAAATTGCTGTACAACATTTCCAAAGTTGCATCAGTCTATATATCGATTTTTATGATATTTATGCATTTACTGTATTTTCGGGTGTATAGCCCGCACCCAGTGTATAACCCGCACCCCTAAATCATGCAGTGCAGTAAAAAAAGTTCGTATATAACCTGCGGAGATGCATCAGTGTATAGTCGCGGGCTATACACCATTTATGAACGTATATTTCGATCAGGGTTCGAAATTAGAAGCAATTAGTCATAATTTTTAACACAAATTTACCAAATTTTTTCGTGATGCATAATACCTACAGTAATTCGGCTAAAAAATTAAGATTATCAGTACCGTAATTTTCGGAAGAAACGCTACGGCGTTTACGTGTTTTAGGATAAAATTTCAAGCAATGGGGCGTTTACGTGCATTTTTTTTTTTTTTTTTTTTTTTTTTTTTTCAAACAAACGTGATATTTTTTCTAAATTTTTTCAAAAATTAAAAAAAAAAAAATCTGTGATAAATTCAAAATTTTGGACATAAAATGTATAGGATCAACTTTGAAAAGGAACGATTCCTCGTACTCTATCTGAAATGAAACGACTCCGGAAAACTTCGATTCCTTGAACTCGTTCCGAAATAAAACGACTCTGTAAAGGAACGATCCCTCGGAATCATTTCGAAAAAGATCGTCTGCTCTGAATCGCTCCGAAATGACACAAATCACGCACTTGTTTTTTTTGTTCTTTGCAACAGGGTAGGGTACCAACTCCGAAAAAGAATGATTCCACGGACTCTAATTGAAATAAAACGACACCGGAAAAGTTCGATTCCTTGAATTCGTTCCGAAATGAAACGACTCTGCAAAGGAACGATTCTTCGGAATCGTTTCGACGAAGGTGATTGCTCTGAATTGTTCCGAAATGACATAAATCACGCACTTTTTTTTGTTCTTTGCAACAGAATAGGGTAATTTATTTTTCAAAAAAAAAAAAAACTTTAAATAATCTTAAATTTAGAATCGTCGAGGTTTAAAGGGTTCCGGATTTTGGACTCTACAAACACAATGGGGTGCTGCAGCGCTGATTCACTAGCAAATAATTTTCTGATATTTTATTTATAGATTTTTTTTTTTTTTTTTTTTGTTTAGGTCTCGTGTATAAGTCAACCCCCCACTTTGGAGTTCTTTTTTTGTCTAAAATTTCACGACTTACGGTAGCTATTATAGATCTATCAGTGCAATACTTGGCGATAATTACGACAGTTCTTCCAAACCCAGAAATAACTGTATTTAAGCAGTAATAAAAAGCCTTTAGAAACATGGGAGAACTCTCTAAATTTCGCAGCATAGCGAAAAAATTTACACATTTTGATGTTTTTTTTTCAAATTTTTTTAGGTTTAAAAGTTGTAGAAAAAATATCACGATTTCCAATTTAAAAAAAATCTTTGTATAACCCGCACCGTGTATAAGCCGCAGCGGCTTTTTGGAAGCTTTTTTTCTTGTATAAGCCGCGGACTATACACCCGAAAATACGGTAATAAAAAGGTTTTGATGAAATTTTAGTAATTCTGGAAGCTTTTAAACTACTTTAAAGGATGTTATTTAGTGTTGCATCAGGTGACATCAGGACTGCAAAACTTTAAACTATATATATATAATAGCAGCAATCTCCTGTAAATGGATTTCCATTCATTTCTCCTTGATTGGAGAATTTTAAGATCTAATTAGCTGCTATTAAACATCTACTGCCTACTAACATGCTTGAATAAACAAGATCAGTTAAACAGTGAAATACACAGTCTTTGCCTCCTAGTATTTTTTGAACCATGGTATAATAAAAATTTTAAGGTAAGGCATTTTAAATGCATCGTTTGAATCTGATGTAATTTTCACTGAATTTTTCCTTCTCCTTTTAATATTCAGATAAAAATACTTTCAGGGCTGCCAACAACTACGCATTAGGCGTAGTTACTCTGCTTTAGCTTCTCTATTATGCACTACGCTACGCATACTTCAAATTGCGCTTTTCTGATTTTGTTTACTAAAGCAATTATGCAATCCTTAGATGCCATTGGCGGTTACAGAGGAAGTAGGTTGAAATTTCTTTTTCCTCCTCAAGAACGAAGTGCGTTGCATATCCTCTCAGTTGTCACCTCTGACACAAAGTGCGTGTGCATATTAATACGGCGTTGTGATTGGGTTATGTTTGTTAAGACCGTTCCTGTCACTAGACTTACTTTTCTTATTCTTGTTTTGTATTTGCATGGGATCGTACCATGCTAAAGTCGATTTTCTGATTAAATTATGTTTTCAGAAGTTATATCGCATATGACATAATTTTAAATTATTAATCCTGTCCATTTCTTTTATTTCTTCGTCAAAATGAGTGAACGAGATAATCCAAAAAAGAAAAAAATCTTATCAAAAGTTTCGATCTTCGACAAAGTGGCCTTGTTTGTGTGCTTCAGATAAATCTCTTCATGAAGCATTTTGCACTTCTTGTGAAAGTACGTTTCATGTTAATCACACGGGAAATTTGATTGCTTGCGTCATATAAAATCAAACAGACATATCAAGAATGAAGAACAGAAAATGAAAGTTAAAAAAATGACGAACACTTTCTTTGTTGAAAGCGACGTGTCAATAAGTATTACCAAAGCAAAAATGCTCTTTTTGTCATTTCTTATTGAACATAATGTGCCATTAAGTGCAGCTGACCATGCAGGCTATCTCTTTAAAGCGATGTTCCCAGATCCCAAAATTGTCAAACAGTAGGGGAGAGTGGGGATACTTGAGGCACCCCTATTATCTCTACAGTTGGTTAATTTTTTTTTCTAAAACTGGCAATATGGTAACATACTTATAGTTCTGAACATGTGAAAAAGAAATCACACACCTTGGTACCATTTTGAATGTATAGTGATTAATAGTTGTTTTTTCCCCATCTGAAGTAAATATTTAGGTGCATGGTTTTTTTTATTTTTTTGTAATCAAAGTTTTGTTTAAAGTTTCAACTATGTACATAAATTTAATAACTATAATTTCAATTGTATTTTGAATCTAAAATAGTTCTAATAGATGCATGCTTTATTTAGTAAAACTCTGATAAACAAAAATAGTGGTAGTGGGGACACTTGAGCCAGTGAGATTGGGGATATTTGAGCCATGGCTCAACCATCCCCACTAGGAAATTAGACATGGGTGAAACAAATGAAAAATAAAATCACATCCTTATATTCACTAATAGATTTGATTTTTTTATGGATAAAAGGGAGAATAATTTTTCATTTTATTTCTCTTTCTTAAAAAAATAATGACCTAAAAAATGTTTAAAAATTTATATTTTTTTAATGAAAATATCCATTTTATTTTTCATTTTGACTAACAAAATAGCCTGTCTAAATAAATGTAAACACAGTTTTCAATTTAACTTTTATTAGATTAAATAATTTTTTAAAACAGTTTTACAGGTTATAATCTCTAATATTTTAATTAGTTAGGTCCAAAACATTAAAATATTTATTTCTTAATATAATATATTAAGATTAATGTCTTATATTGAAATTGTAACCTCTGTTACTGTAACTTTTTTTTAACTAAGAAAATTGAAGAATTAGTAATAAAAGCACACAAAAAACAAGAAAAGCAACAAAAATCACAGTTCAAACTTACCTGCATGGAGCCAGAGGTGAAAACAAAATCTTTTCCTGTGAAATCAAAAAAGTGTTTGAAAGGGTAGAATGATACATCTGGATCAGATTCCGACAGCTACTCAATTAAAAACATGAGTTCGATAATATCATTAGAGGAAAATTCTATCGATGATGATGATAGGAAAAGAAAACCTTCTATTGATGATTGGTTACTAATAAAATATGGTGGAAAGAAAACTGTAAAAAGATTTGTTGGGCAAGTGCTTAATATTTTGAAAAGGAAATTTGCCCGAAGAATTGAAGATTCCAAATTTAAATGGCTCACAACTGAGGATGTTTCTACCGTCGACATAACTCAAGTTGAAATGATCTTTCTGTTGAGGCCTGTATACCATTTGCCTTTCATTAAAATTAAACTTTTTCAAATTAGAATTCCCTCTCTATTTTTTCTAAATTAAAACATATGCCCCCACATTATTTTTTTTTCTTCTCTTTTTCATTTATTTGCCCATCTTCTGTTTTCAACTCTGTAGATAATAAAAACATCCCCCGAAATGTTCCCACACTTAAAAATAAAAAAGAGGACAAACCCCTGTCCCAATAAATAAATAAACAAATGCATGATGCCTGCAAGCGACGTTGTAAAAAGCGACTAATGTCCACCTCAAACAAGACCACCCATATGCCAGCTGCAAACTTGCCTTGTTAAAAAATTTATTAGGGTAATTTTACTGCCTGAGAAAATGGTAACAATACCGTTTTTAAGAAAGAGAGCAGCAAACTTTAAAATATCCCTGACTATATGCTTGGCTTTGAGTAGAGACCACCATGGTAGCGAAAATTTTTATTAACGTCATAAAACGGAAGCTAAAATGTTTCTCTTCCCCTTTTTCCATGGGAACCGCAGGCTGAAGAGTCCATACACCTGGCCCCTTTAGAGGGTGTGAGTTTGTGTCACGTGGTTTTAGTGTTGCCCTGTTATGTCCTTATATGGAAATAGGAGAGGGAGAAGTAACTTTGAGCCAATGATAGCCCATCCCGGTACACACGAGGAGAAATGGGTACCCGTGTTGGTAGTAAGGGAGCCCCGGAGATAAGTTTTTTTTCATGAGAATTGGGATGTAAATTTTTTAGTTTTAGAAGAGTCCGGTCTGCGATGAAGATGTAGAATTTAGTAGCTGCTGTGTGCCCCCCCCCCCTTTTTGGGAGAGGAGGGAGATGTATGGAATAGAATTCGTAAGAATTTTTTTGGCACTTGGCCTTCAGACTGGATAGAGTCAAGACCTCGCTTTTCCTTTTTTTTCAACATCCAAGCCCTGCCAACGTTTGTGCAGGTACAGAGATATTTTTCGAAATCAGGATTGCCTTGGATATCCCTAGCTGGCAAGAGAGTATGGTCGCACCAGTGGGCTCGAGTTTACCGAAAATTTTTAAAAAGCGGTTGCCGAAGTGAAAGAAGCACTGAAAGGCTATGCCCGTTGTCTAAACAGGACATTCGTGTGTTCCATTTGCCGAAGTGAAAGAAGCACTGAAAGGCTATGCCAGTTGTCTAAATAAGACATTCGTGTGTTCCATTTGCCGAAGTGAAAGAAGCACTGAAAGGCTATGCCCGTTGTCTAAATAGGACATTCGTGTGTTCCATTGAGTAGCGGTGAGAAAATGGTCATTTAGTTGAAGACTTACGCCGATTCCAATTCAAGGATTACAAAAGTTGGAGACGCTTTAGTAATGCAAGGGCCTCCTGAACAAGAACTCTAGAAGTGTTTTGAACTCCCCATATCGTCCAATAAGGCGCCGAAGGGTTCCTTTGAGGGGCGGTAGAGTAGTGTGGAAATCTTCAGTGGCGTCGTGCAGGAAGATATAATGATGACTGATTTGTAAACAATTCTATTAATCAGACTAATAGTCGCAACTTCACAAGGACTAGAGACTATCTCGAAAGAGCGAGCTATGCTTAAATAGTGATATGTCCATGTCATCCAAGGGTAAGCATATTTTAATGCTAATTTTGATCTGTAAAATTATGTTTCTCTTTTACATAAGTAAGTAGTTTGCTATGAATAAAAAAAAAAAGTGTATGGATATTTATAGGATGAGATCCTCATTATTTGGGTAAACAATTTTATAATTATTAAGTGTATATATATATATATAAAAAAAAAAAGAGAGGTATTATTGATTGGATTTAAATATATATGCAATAAACAAGATTTGTTAATGAAAAATGCATGTATATTTCTTGTAGTTTTACTCTACTTTCTCTTTATTTAGATAATAAGGAAATTTGATTAACTTTAACTCAGATGAAAAATGTTTTTTTGTTTTGTTTAGCAGTTAAAATTTACCTGGGTATAATTTCATCTCATTCTAAGATTAAAATGAAGTAATTTTCATTCCAATAATGTACTTGAAGTTTAATACTTAAATGAAATATTTTTTTAATCTTCTTAGAAATTTTAAATGGATATAGATGGACTTACTTTATGCTCACTTTATAAAATTCTTTTCTTAACTCTAATTTAAAATGGAAATATTTAATTGATTTTTCTCAAAAATTGATAGTTATAATAATAACACCCAGGAATTTTATATTTGAATCTCATACTAATGCATTTTGAGGATTCTAAATGAAATAAAATGAGTTGATAGTTCACAATGCAATAAAAAAAAAAAAAAAAAAAAAAAAAAAAAAAAAGGATATAAAAGTGCTGCTACTATTCTTTCAGGGTCAAATGCCATTACTTGTGTTGTAGGGTGTTTATTTTGATATTATTGATACTTTTGTTTATTTTGGAAAAATTGTCTTTCTTGGCTCTCTGAATATCTGAGAGATTTCAGTTATTCACTCCCTCTTTCTAAAATTTAATTGATAAGCACTTGTAGTTTTCTCTTAAGCATTGATATGTATTTAACATCCTACAAAACAGTAGTGGTAAAGTTGGGATCATTGCTACAAGCTTACAGTGAATTAGAGATCTGAACAGGTTGAGAATTTTGTTGCACCCTTTTTAAGTTGTCTCTAAGATATTTTTAATTATGCAAAAATGGGGATGTTTTCATTAATTTGTAAATTAACTAATATGGTCGTGTAACTTTAAGTTACTTCTTTAATTCCTCTTTTCCCTTTTTCAAAATAATTATGGGGTTTACTTTGAATTTAATTGTTTTATAGCAACAAGATTCAGGTAGGTGGAAACTTAGTTCAGATCTCAATTAATCTAGTAATCAAGTTGATGAAACAATCTATTTACTGAACCCATAATATATGAAAGTGACTATTATTTAATTGAAACTTATGCTTAATGTTAAGAAGTGAATTATGAATAGGATTTCAAAGTAAAGTTACTAAAATTTGTAGCAAAAGATCCCAACATTTCGATCCCAAGTTCTAACGACAAAAAATGATCGTATTACTAGCTTTGTTTTCTCAATTGGTTTTGAAGGACTTTATGTATCATAATTTATCATTCTGTGAAATGTTTGTGCAAAAATAAAGCGAAAAAAATTACTTTTGTAGATATTTTTCCATACTGGCTCAAGTATCCCTTCACCATGGCTCAAGTATCCCACTGTTGGGGATACTTGAGCCATAATGTAAAACAAAGAGTAAAAATTTATTAGACATAGAAAAATAGTACAAAAGTTATTTGAAAGTGGTTTTCAGTTGAAGAAAAAATATCAAATTTTCATTTTCAATATTTTATTTTGTTTTAAAAAATTTAAAAAAATTAAAATTCAAAAAATGGCTCAAATATCCCCATCTTCCCCTATGCTAGCGTGCGAACCAAAATGACAGCCATTTTAAAATGCATGGCAAATAAAACCTGCTCTGATATAGTTACTATTTTAAAACGTATGCCATTTTAACTTTCAACTGATGGTAGCACTGACTAAAATGCTGTTAAACTAATTTTCATGATGAATACCCATGAAATAAAAGGTAAGTTTTATATTTTGATTTGTAAAATTTCTTCTGTTTTAATATGTATGATAGTTAAATCAATGTATTTTAAAAAGTGTTTTTGATAATACAGTAGACTCCCTCCGCACATATTTTATGGATGTAAACAATGAAACTTTCAGTTCAGATATTGGGAGAAAATTTGATTTTTTTAGTTTTGTATAAATTCCATATATTTTTTAATTTGTAATTTTTTTAATAATACTCTATTCATGTTTTTTATGAAGGAAGAATAAATATTTTTGAAAAAATTCAAGCTATAGCTGATATCATTGGTAATCAGAATCTTCTTACAAAATATATTTATGCATTATTCAAGATTTTTTGGTTATTAAGCCAGGTTAAACTTATTTTATGATTTTGAGTGAATTAGTAATGCACTTTTGAGGCATGTTTTGTTGAATAAATTTTGGAAAAATACATTTAATCTTTATAATGAATATTTAATCATATACTATTGATTATTAACTTGGCCTTTGCTATTAGTACTTTAATCATTTAAAAAATTATATAATTTTTATTATTTTAGCTTATTACTTATTTTAATATTTTTTTTATATTGTAAGCATTCATTATAGTTCTGATTGCACTCAAATTACTGTTTAAAAAAATGTAAACAAAGCAATGGCCAGAAATCCGCAAAATTCTAAAATCCGCACAAGCTCTGGTCCCAAGCTGTGCGGATTTGAGAGAGTGTACTGTATATTTCAACTTTTTTTTTTAACCTTTTGGGGTTGAATGCGGTAACACAACTTGACTACTCTTGATTTCTTAAAACTACACATTTTTACGCACAAAGATTGGCAGCCCAGTACTTTTGTTGTTTAAAAGGAAATATTATTTGTGCCATGCCATCTTAGAATTCACAAAAATAGCTAAAATGATCATATTAAAATGTTAAGTACAATAGAACTCCACTAATTTGGATTCCGTTAATTCAGATATCTGGATATTCTGGATTGGTTTGGTCGATTTTTTTTTAAGTTTGAGAAGCAATTGGCAAAATTCCATGACATACATTTATTTCAACCTCGTATTCTGAATAAAATAGCCTTTTCGGAAAGTACCTTAAGCTTTCTTTTTTTAAATCTTTGATGTTATTTATAAAAGGAATAACTATGTATCATTTATGTTTTGGCACTTCCAATTTTTACAGTTTGCTATGTTATCCATTTAGAAATGTCAATTAAAGTTCACTGCACAATAAAGTTTTACTTAGAGTATTGCAAGAAAGTAAGGTAATATAATCCATGTAGACATACTGATGGATAAGGATCACATTCTGATCTTTGTCAGCTAGTTCATGGGGGTCTGCCAAGTGTTTCCTTCTCTTCATGAGAAAACATTTCGACAAATCACTTGTGGAAAATTGAAATAGAAGGAGGAATAAACGAGAACAAAAGAGACAGTACAGCTGAAGATTTTGTGATCATGTTAAAATAAATTGATTGCTCAGATGTTGATATCAGTGAGATTACTAATTGGTAGAAGCAAAAAATAAAAAAGGTTATGCCTTACTTACAAATGATGAAATAATCACTTTGTGCACAACTGAATAAAATGAAAATGAAGATGACACAGACAAAAATACTATTATTATTGATGATCAATCAAATGTCATTAGCCATAATGAAGCAACGTTCCATTTAGAACAATTAATGGTTTATTTTGAAGGTCATGTGAAGGCTTCACCCAACGAACTCTTTATGCTCAAGCAGACGTGTGACCATGCAGCCTGCACAACTGGCACAGAAGATTACAAAGTAAACATTTTTACTGTCTGTAAATATTGAATATGTTCAATGTAAAGATGATTTTCTGTAAGTATATTTTATTTTATTTCATTGATTCACATTTTCCAAATAATCCAGATTGGGTCTGGTTCCCAATTAATCCAAATTATCAGGGTTCTACTGTGTCTCATAATTTTTAATTTTTTTTAAAACTTTTTTGCAATATTACTTGGTCATTTTAAATAATTCATTTTACTTACTGTTCTTAACACACATTAATAAATTTATTTATTATTTAAAAGTTTTCTTTCTCTTTTTGATATTCATGTGATGATATTTTTATTGCTAAAAAAGAAATGCTTTACAATTGGCAACAATAGTTTAAAAGATTATTTAGAAATAGCTCAAGTAAATATATTTTTTAACTTGAACTGTTTGCAGTTTGACAGTTGGTTATTTTAAATATGACAAAATTTTTTCCAGTTACAGTAATTAACACATTTTAATGAATTCATTATTTTAATATTTTCTTTCTGTTTAATATTCATATGTAAATAAATTTCTATGACATAATTTTTAACATTTACCACTTTTAACTTGTAATTATTTAATTCTCATCGCCTGTAACTATATTTTAATTTGAAGAAAATATTATTTTTTTATCATTTTGCAGCAATTTAAAATAAGTCTTTTTTTAAAATACGCAAAAAATGTCTTTCAAAGTATTCAAAATTTGAATTTAAAATGGAAATAAATTCTCAAAAAATAAATCAAATTAAAAAAAAAAAAAAAAAAAAAAAAAAAAAAAAATTGCAGTCTGCATATAAGGAATTTTTAACATATAAAAGGATCTAAAAATGTTTAAATTCTTATGTATAGTGTTTGCTCCTATAATTTTTTTTATACTGAAAGAATTTTAACCAACTTTAATATTAAATATCTCTTTAAATAATTATTCCATTTTAAAACTGTCCACATCGGTGTATTTATCAAACATTTCTCTATAATATCACCAATTTTCACCAATAATATCAGCAATTTTTGTGTGCAGTACTTTTTTTCATATTAGCAATGCTTAGTCATAAAAAATTTATTGTCAGTGGCAGTGACAGCATTACTTACTTTTCTTTAGAAATAGAGATTTATTAATTCATAATTTGAGACTATAAAAATGTTAAAGCATTGTACACTAAAAAATTTTGAAAATGTAATTAACAATCTAGGTTCCTCTTTTCATCATAAAATTGCTCTGTTCTTAGACTTTTGATTTTTCAAACCTATTTAAAGTAAATTTCTTTTACCATTTTATGAATTAAGAAAAAATAAACTCTCTCAGCAGTAATATGTCAAGCATTGCTTTGAGATAAGCATTTGTCAATAATACTCTACAATTCCTAGCAAAATAGGGAAAGGCAAAATGAATGTCAAGAGCTTTAAACAACACAAAAAATCTTAGTTTAAAAATTGAAAACCATCAATAATATATGATGGAATTTAGAGTGATTTTATGTATTATACTCACAAAATAGAAAATAATCAGCATCATATAATTTTAAATTTTCAGTTTTTGAATATTAGGCACCAAAATTTTGGTATTTTTCCAGAGTCTAACTTCATTCAATCATGTTTTAAGTCAGAAATTTTATGTAACAAGAATTTTCAAAATAAAATTTAATAACTATTTTATAGAAACAAGACATATCCCATTAAATACATTATCTAGATCAAAACATGTTTGACTTACATCAGACTCCAGAAAAGTACCAAAATACTGGCATCTATTCTTATGATACAATATGTTTCAATAGAAGGTAGACATAGAAAATGTTGGTTTTAGAAAAACGTGCAATTTGTTTTAATCAGGAAATATATTTTTTTAATAACTACGTTTGGAGATTCAGAGAGGATGTTTCCAGCACCTCTTGTGATTCTCATTCCTTTAAAGTTCCTAGTACCGTATACAAATCATAGTTTTAAATAATTGAAATTTTTGATTGATAACTATTACATTTAATATATATATATATATCATTAAGGATTATTGTAGAATGCTAATTCTCTCTTGCATCTACATACTAATATGATACTTTCTATTTTTAATCATCCATTCCATCTTGAACTTGATTATAAAATAACCTGTCTACAATGATAGTTTTTCTAGTTATTAGGTAATTTTCACTGTATTTTCTTAAGTGCAAAATATTGAATACCAAAGTAAAATAATTTGTAGTAAGAGTATTAGAAAACTTATGTTGAAATTGGAGAGAGAATAGGGTGAAAAGAATAAGCATGTACATGTGCATCAATTGCAAGTTCAATTGCATCCACTGTTCAAGCAAATCGTGAGCAGGTAACAACAATTGTAAAATCCTAACTGCTGGTGTTGATGTTCCATTTTCTTAGGACCTATTAAAACATTCTTTGTGTTTAGGTGGGAGGGGGGGGGGTTGTATGTTATAATTGTCTGTATTTAAATCACTTTATTTTTCTGAAAACTCAATTCCTTTTTAATAATCCTTCTATAGTAAAAAAAAACTAGCCTTAAAAGGAATGACTCCTGGAATGATGCTGATGTGGAAGATTTCCGGAACTAACGAATCCGGGTTGTCCACTCCTTCCATGAGTCGAATAGACCAATCAGGAAAGGGCTCCGTCTATGCATCACCGTATGGGTTACCATAAAGAGAGGAAAGGCTACCATCGCCAACAATCGCCAAGTTTGTCACCAACTTGGCGATATATCGCCAAATTTGGCAACCAAAATTAGTTGTCAAAAGTGACTTCAACTTGGCGATAACTGTAATATTTCGCCAAATTTTTAATTTCTTTACAACACCAGTCGTTTGATACATCATTTGAGAGGTTTACAACTGCTTATTCATATAATGGATGTGTTATCCCCCATTCTGTTCTCCAGGGGGGACACATTTTTAATTTCTTTACAACACCAGTCGTGTTACAGAAGATTTGAAAGGTCTGCAACTGCTTATTCATATTATGGATGTCTTGTGTGTCACTCCCCACACTCTGCTCTCCCCATGGGGGGGTCACATTTTTAATTTCATTACAACACCAATTGTGAAAGATCTGCAACTGCTTATTCATATTATGGATGTGTTGTGTGTCATTCCCCACTCTGCCACTCAGGGGGGTACATTTTTAATTTCTTTACAACACCAATTGTGTGACACATCATTTGAGAGGTCTACAACTGCTTATTCATATTATGGATATCTTGTGTGTAACCCCCCCCCCCCTCTGCCCTCAGAGGGGGCGCATTTTGTAATTTCTTTACAACACCAGTTGTGTGACACATCATTTGAAAGGTCTGCAACTGTTTATTCATTTTATGGATGTCTTGTGTGTCATCCCCACTCTGCCCCTTTTTTTGGCTGCCCCTTATTCTGCCCCTTAATTTCTTTACAACACCAGTCGTGTGACATATCATTTGAGAGGTCTGCAGCTGCTTATTCATATTATGGATGTCTTTTGTGTCGCCTCCCACTCTGCCCCCCAGGGGGGCATATTTTTAATTTCTTTACAACACCAGTCGTGTGGCACATCATTTGAAAGGTCTGCAATTGCTTATTCATACCATGGGGTATTGGCGAGCTCAGCAAGCAGGGGTAGCCAATAATTTGGAATCGTGAAGCGATTATGCGGGGGGGGGGGGGGGGGGTTGGCGAGCATAGCGAGCAGGGGGGCAGGGCCCCCCTAGTATTTATTAAAAAAAAAACTAATAACTATTGCATTTTTTCTTTTATTTGAATTCAACTACTGCCAAAATTATTTACAAATTGTTGAAATTGTTTCAATAATCTCCAAGAAAAAGATACTTCAACATTAGATCTTTCTATAGGATTTCAAAGTATTGTTGCCTTCCTTAAACTATTTGCCATTGAATTTTTCTTTAGAGAGTAAGATATTTACTTGTTCAAATAGCATGTATAAACTTTTAGAAAATATATATACATTGCAAAAAAGAAAATAATTTTATATAAAAGTTACTTTATTACACCATATAAAAATTGCATAAAAAACAACCCTCAAAGAACATTTCTACAATTCTAAGACAATTCAGTAACAACCATGTTCAATGTAGTTTAAGTAAGCTAGGTATTGTCAAACTCTAAAAATAATTAGTTAAAGTGAACAATTCTGCTAAAACAGTTCTGGCAATTTATTTCACAACCGCTGATGTAGCCATTTGATTCACTCCACAAGTTCCATCTCCACGATAGACTCTGTAATATCCCTATAAAAGTAATCACATATAACATTAATACAAGTTAACAGACTTTATAAAACAAAAGTAAATTTTCTTTATTTTTAAAAATCATTATTTTTTTTTCAACTTTTTCCTCATTTAAAAATTTTTGTTACTTTTACATAAATGATTAAATTGTAAATGTTTTCTATTTCTGTTTTTTAATGGATTTACTCATTTTCAGATAGAAACGTCTACAGGATGTTTCGCTACCAGACCAACAAACTTTCAGGGTTGATAGTAGACATGAAGACAAACATTATTAAATAGGAAACCATGGGGCGCAAACGTCTTCTGTAGGAGCTAGGAGCCATTAAAGTTTAAGGTCCAAAAATTCAAATGATGATAAAAAACGGAAAAAAGGGTCGATTCGTTTGCGATTTTCACTAAAATCATTCTTTATAACACGATTTTTTTAAAAAAAAACTATAAAGGTTACATTCAAAAATTGTCGATAGAGGACGCTTTAGACTTTAGAGTAATGAACAACTAATTTTTACCGTTATTTTGTACATGGGATTGAAATTATTTTAAAGTTTAGACTAACTTAAATTTTAATCCCAAAATCGGAAACATTGGAATCGGATAACTGGCGAAAATTTAACTGTGAACAGAGAGGCGGGTTTTAAACATTCATAAACATTATACAAACTGACCGATTTTGTTGCGGTTTGCGTGTAGTTCATTCCCTTGGTAATTATTTTATTCCAAATGACATACAGCTCTTGTGTATCCATTTTTTGATATAGGGTGCTTCCGACACATCTCCGACATTTCAATGGCATTACTCCTGTGTATTTTACTACCAGACCAACATACTTCCAGGAAGTGTTAGGGATGCAAAGCGACTCGGAATTTCATAGGAATGTAATATTGAAAATGCCTTTTTAGCGAGCTGTGGTTAAAAGAAGCAGAGAAAAAAGCAACAGAAACAGGTAGTGAAACAGCAACACGTTAATGTGGTAAAAAACAATTTAGTTAAAGGTTTTACTTCAAAAGGTATCCGAAATTACGACCAGAAGTAGTTGGGCATGCTTGACAGCAGCGTCCTATGCAATTCCTTATGCTTTGAAAGATTCCTGGCATCTAGGATAGCTTTCTGGCAGCTACAGAAATTCGAGCTGACAGGTCTTCCACTGACGGTACAAGAGTCTCATACATTCAACTTTTCATTTGATCCCCGCAGAAGAAGTCCATACAGATTCATATTCAGATTGAGCCAGGTGGTGGGGGGGGGGGGGGGTTACTAATTGGTTTGAGCTCAAATAGCCCCACCCAACAATGTTTATTTAAAAAAATACAGAACTATTATATAGTAATAAAATAAAGGTACCGTAATTTCCTGCCTATTATCCGTGGCGGCGCATAATCCGCAACTACAATTTTCAGCCAATTAATACTTTTTACCCTCACATAATCCGCAGCGGCGTATAATCCGCAGTTAATTCCGTTCGTCATATAGGAAGGATAAATGTTTATTTAATGTCTAAACAAATATACACAAATAAAAACAGTTAAAAAAAATAAATCATTAAAAATTAAATTAATCGGCAAAATGGAAAAATAAATAAAAGAAAGATAAATAATAAAAGAAAGAATAGGCAGAAAAATAAATAAAAGAAAGAACCCTTTTAATATTTCACGGCTATACGTATATTAAGAAACAAATAATTAAAATTGCAAATATAAAATAAAGCTTACCTTCTTTGATCTTCTGTTATTAATTTGACAGCATTATATCAACAAAAATTTTGATATCAAGTAAAAAAAAATTACTATAACTTAAGGAATTGTAATAAAATATTCGGAATAATTTATTTAGAAAATAAATCAGCTCTCCACATGGTAAATGGATAAAAACCGTTTTATTTAAAAACCTTCAAAATCAGAATCATCCGACTCTGAATTAAACAAATTGAGAATTTCCACCGACAAACACTCGGATCCACTTGCAGATGGGTCCAGATCACTATTAGTTTAAGTTTCGTTTTCAAACGCGATCTTCGTTTTTTTAATGCGTTTTTAATCGTGGTAACAGTAATCTCATCCCATTCTTGTTTAATCCACTTTCACACTTGTGCGTAAGATGCACGTTTTCTTTTACCGGTTTTCGTGTATGTGCATTCGCCTTCAGTCATCCACATTTCCCATAAGTTTCGGACTTACTTTTGAATGATCTATTGATCCCTACATCAAGGGGTTGTAGAATCTTGGTGAGTCCTCCTGGAATGATCGCTATTTCTGCTGATGCCGCTTTACATGCATTTTTAGCTTTTTTATTTTTGTGCGCTTCATTCATGGAATCCATTATAAGCAACGCATCTGGTTTGAAGAAGGCTATTTTCCGCTTTTGCCAAACATCATTTAACCAAGACACTATTACTTGTTCATTCATCCAGCCTTTAATATTTGCTCGTACTTCAACACCTTTTGGAAAGTTTTCCTTTGGAAGAGTTTTCCTTTTTGAAGACCACCATCGGAGCTAATTTCATACCGCTTGCGGCACACGACAAAACAACAGTAAAGGCTGTTTTTTCGTTGCCTGTAGTATGGATAGGAATGCTGTTTAATCCTTTAACGTTCATTGATTTTTCTACGAAACCACAAAATTTTAATTCCGATATGCCACGACGACACCGGAATTTTAATTAAAAAAAATAAATTTTATTCTGTATGTGAAAAATCACATTTTCTTTTTTACAAATATATCTGTTCACAATTACCGGTGTCAATCATTTATTTCAATATCTTAGCAATGAAAATGCTTTGAACGTTAAAGAGTTAATCCCCTAGAATCAACAATTCGATTTGGAGGACAATCGAAGCACAACGGTACTTCGTCCATGTTGATAATATTACCTGATGAAAAATTATTTTCTTCAACAATTTTTTTAACATAGTTCAAAAATCTTCTACTTTAGACTTCCAGTCGTCCGGCAGCTTTTGGCCCATAGTAGAACGGTTTCTTACAGCAAGATGTTTTCTCTTCATGAACCTATAGCACCATGTCGCGCCGCCTTTGAAAGTTTTTATTTTCATTTCTTCCGATAATATTCGTGCCTTTATACAACTTTTTACAGTAGAAACAGGGATCCACTCTCCCTCTGCGATATAATCCAAGCATGGAGATTATCTTCTAAAAGGGGCCATGATGGCTGACCATGTCGATTACTTCTTTTTCAATCTGCTTTTTCGAAGTTTGTTTTATTTTTTTTCCAAAGTCTTATATTTGACTCGTCAATATTAAACAATCTACCGGCTTCTCTATTGCCGACCTCCTCAGCTTAAGCAACGACCATCAGCTTAAACTCTGACGTGTAACTAACACGCTTTCTCTTAGAAGACATTTTTTTCCAAGATCGAAGTCTGTAATGCAAGACGAACATCAAAATGGCGCTAAAAAGACGCTTTCTATTTCACAGCTGCATGTGCAGAACGCGCTCTACGAGATACAACTAAAATAACGTTGCCATTCCAAAGAAAAAAAAATGGATTTAAAAGCGTGTTGCCGAATATTTTTCATAATTTACAGAGGCGTGCAAAAAGAAAATTGCGCCCGGGGCAGAGCTAGAATTTGGCGCCTCCTCCCCCAACTTTTTATTATAATAGGCCAAAATTGACGCCCCATAAATTTCTGCACCCGAGGTGACCGCACTCTCCCCCCACCCTTTCGCACGGCGCTGATAACTTATCCATAAATATTTAAATATAAAGAAAAAAAATTATAGAGCGGAAGAAAGCTAAAAGTAACAAATTAAAGCCCATTATTTATTTATTTATTTATTTTTAGTAGCCCAGATTAAAAAAAAAATAGCATAGAATCTTCAAAATTAGCCCAATTCGCTACTTCTAACCGATTTGGCAACACTGTTTATGTGAACTACTACCGCTACATGGAGTAATAAATATGATTGGCCAATTTTAAAAAAGGGTGGGCCGGTAAGTCTTGTGAGAGTATGAATGGAGCCGGCTGCTATTTCGAATGTTTCAGGATTTCCCGTTCGATGACAATCAACCCCATCTGTTTTCTGCAAAGAAAAATAATCTTTACCTATTTTCAAAAAGTTACTTGCTTATCGGCAAGGCAAAAAAAAAAAAAAAGATTATACGCAGCGGCCTATAATCCGCACTAGCTAATTTCTAAGATTTTTTAATAGATAATCCGCGGATTATAGGCAGGAAATTACTGTAGGTAACAAAAAGTAGTTGATATAATGAAGTAGGTGCGACGATCTGGCAGACCAACGAACCGGGCCACCACTACCTATCCACCACTGTCCACATGTTACGTTGAGGTGTCTGCAGCCATCATTGGTAAAATGTGGAGGAGCCCCATCATGCTATAGAGGGGCGCAACGAAAGAGAAACATGTGCTTTTGCCAGAAGTTCTGGCAGAACGTGTTGCAGAAATATCAAGTGGCTTTTTTCTCTGCTTCTTTTAACTGTAACTGGTAAAAAAGATACTTTTGACATTACATTATATTATGATTCTGAGTCATCTTTGTATCCCTAACACTTCCTGGAAGTATGTTGGTCTGGTAGTAAAACACCCAGGAGTAATGCCATTGAAATTTCGGAGATGTGTCGGAAGCGCCCTCTAACAAAAAATGGGGACACCAATGCTGAATGTCATTTTGAATAAAATAATTACCATGAGAATGACCTACACGCAAACCGCAATAAAATCAATTACTTTGTCAAATGTTTATGAGCGTTCAAAATCCCCTCCTCTGTTCACAGTTAAATTTTCGCTAGTTACCCGATAACAATGTTTCCGATTTTGGGCTTAAAATTTAAGTTAAAGTCTAAACTTTAAAATAATTTCAACCCCGTACACAAAATAAGGGTAAAAAGTAGTTGTTTGTTACTCTAAAGTCTAAAGCGCCCTCTATCGACAATTTTTGAACGTAACGTTTAAAACTTTTTTACAAACAAAACGTGATATAAAGAATGATTTTAGCAAAAACCGCAAACGAATCCACCCTTTTTTCCGTTTTTTATAATCGTTTGAAGTTTTGAACCTTAAACTTTAATGGCCCTTGGCTCCTACGGAAGACGTTTGCGCCCTATGGTTTCCTATTTAATAATGTTTGTCTTCATGTCTACTATCACCCCTCAAAGTTTTTCGGTCTGGTAGCAAAACACCCTGTATATGTGACATAAATTTTGTTGCTGCTCTATCTCAAGAACTAAAATTCAGACAGAAGGACATATTAAAAGTAGATCATATCATAAATACATATTGATAAGTTTTTATGTATATAGCTCAACAGGTAACACTGCTGCTGCTATATATCTCATGATATACAGGAACTTTATATTCAATAAGATCTCTATATAAATGGCCATCGATTAGATTTGGATACATCTTGCTCAACTATTGTTACTGTTCTGTTGGCATAATTTTTGGGATAGCCATGTCTCGGCATCAATGTGATTAAATTTCAAAAGTGCTGCTATGCTGTATTTTTAGGATGAACATTATAGAAGTATGTCAGTTTTTACAAGATAAAAATACATCAAATTTTAGACTTAAAATTATTAATCAAAAATTGCATGTTGGTACGATTCTGTATTTGAATAGCCAACATGGGATGTTGTTGAACTGTATCTTTTTTTATTTGTTGATCACTGTAACTCCAGAGTAAAATTCACAGAAATTAAATATGAATTATATTCAATTTATATTTTTATGTAAATTTCAATTTCTATACAATTTATTTTTAAAATACAGTTCAAAAATAATTGATAATTTTTTTTTTTTTTTTTTTTGTTAAAAAATCTTACAGGATTTTGAATGCACATAGAAAAATCTCAAATGCAGCATTCTGCTGACCTGCTTGCAAAGCAAAAAGTTTATCAAATTATAAACAGTAACACAAATTTTGAGACTTATTTCAGCAAAATAGTATTGTGATTTATGGCCATCATATATTTATATGTTGACTGACTCTAGGTATACATAAACATTCACCACATGGTGTGTCACTGACTTCAGAACTTCCTCTTGGTAGCTTTTTCAAAATGATGTTTAAACTGCAATGGACTTTTTTCATAGAAAAAATATACATCAGAGGTTACAATTCTTTTATTCCAAATCATACATAAAATAACTGAAAAATATTTATAAATTTGACCTTATCCTATTAACACTTACTTATTTGATGCATATAAAAAATTTCAAGCTTCATACCTTTTGCAGTTTATAAAAATGGGTACAATAATTTAACATGGCTGATATAAGACATACTGACTATTTTTAATCAAAATACTGAAATCAACTTTAACATATATTAATTTACTGTGAATATATAAAAAATTAAAATATAATTAATAAAACATTTTATTAATAGATCTTTATAAAAGCTAATTTGTTAAGATGTATTGAAAATATTAAGCTGTTCCCCTTCCCTCTATCCTTTAAGGAAAATCTTAATTTTTTTTATATACATATCCACTTAAACATAAACAATTTTTTTTATTTATTATTATTAAAATCTTTCACAGCATTAACTTGAATAGAAAATTAAAGTAATTGCATTATTAAATCAAGACAATAATATTTGAAGTAAAATATTAGAAATGTAAAATATTTACCTGTTCACCCCAAGATGCTCCCCAACTGTTTTTGATTATCCAGAAAGGCAAAGTTTTCTTGAAAATTGGATATGCTATAAATAACACATTAGTTAATAAGGGAAAACCTAAATTACTACATAAAATCTGGAAAAATATTTTTTCTATTTATTTAAATTTCATAATATTAATTTTCAGTAAAATTTAATTTCTATAATGTATTTGTATAATTAAAAAATATTGAAATTTATTGGCAGAAAATTCCATGCACTTCAGCTAAAATTTAAATGAATAACCACAATTAAAATTAACATCGGTGACAGCACAGCAATATGGGCCAATATCATAAAAAGGAATTTTGCAATGTCACTCAAAGTTGGACTGACTAATATTACATGGCTAGTTTTTTCCCCCTCCAATCACATTGTTGGGGAAATATCAGTTACCTGTATTAACCAATATTGCAACCCAATATCAATCAAAGTCCAAATGGCCAATGTTGATCAAAGCTGAACTGGACAATTTGCAATTCCATTCCACATTTTAAAATTATTCCTCTCTTAACTTATACAATGGACTCCGTTAATTCCAATCTGCAAATGCCTAAAATCCACAAACACCTAAAATCAGCACATCATCACAGATGTAAACAATGAAATTTTCAATTCAGATGTGCATGCAAAATTGCAGTTTGCAATAACATGACTGAACTCTTGATTTTTCATGAAAGAAGCACAAGTTTATTTCTGAATAAAATCAAGACATGCTATCAAAGGTAATCACAATTTTTTTACCAAAAATATTTACGAATTAATCAAAAAAATTTTGTTATTATATTTGTCTAAACCTGAAATAAATCTTCATTACTTCAAGAATTTTATGTAAATTGATAGGCTAGATTTATAAAAAAAGTTTCTTTTAATAGTACAGGGAAAATGTAGCTCATCTTTATTATGCATATTTACTTATACATTATTAATTATTTATCTGATCCTTTTTTTTTTAACAATTTAATCATATTTTAACTGTCTTATATTTTATCATTTTACTTTACTTAATTATTCATTTTAATATTTTATTATATTGCAAATGTTTATTTTAATTTTGATTGCATTATTTAATTCAAATTACAGTTTGAAAAATGTAAACAAAGCAATAACAAGAAAGCTATAAAATTCTAAATCAGCACAACCTCTGGTCATTCATTGTGTTTCATTCAGCATGTTTCTTGTGTTAACTTTATAATCTATATATATAAAAGAAAGTCTGGATTTCATATTAATCACAGCACAAAAAAAAAAAAAAAAAAAAAATCTACCAAACCAAAAATCTTGAACATTGTGGTAAAAATACTTCTTATAACGTCAAGTGCCGCTAAGATGGGATTTTCGAAAATTGCACCCATAAGGGTGATAAAAAAAGAACAAACTATTAAAAAAATCCTGAAAAATCAGATTTTGTAATTATTTTCCAACTGATAACATACTTTAGTGTATTTTTCCATGCTGAATCTAATGGTACTAAGCAAATTATTTAAAACCCAGTAGTTCGTGAGATACTTCAAATTTTCCTAATTTGGCGATGCCTTCGGCGAAAAACCTGAAATTTTCATTCCTTATCTATATATATAAAAGAAAGTCTGGATTTCGTATTAATCACAGCATAAAAAAATCTCCGAACCAAAAATCTTAGAAATTGGGGTAAAAATACTTCTTATAAGGTCGAGTGCCGCTAAGAAGGGATTTTTGAAAATTCCACCCCTAAGGGTGGTAAAAAAGAGAACTAACTTTCAAAAAATTTCTTTAAAATCAGATTTTGTAGTTATTTTCAACTGATAACATATTTTAATGCATTTTTTCATGCTGAATCGAATGGTACTAAGAAAATTATTTTTAACCCAGTAGTTCATGAGATACTTCAAATTTTCCTAATTTGGCAATGCCTTCTGTGAAAAACCTAAAATTTTCATTCCTTATCTATATATATAAAAGAAAGTCTGGATTTCGTATTAATCACAGCACAAAAAAAATCTGCCGAACCCAAAATCTTGAAAATTGGGGTAAAAATACTTTTTGTAATGTTGAGTGCCGCTAAGAAGGGATTTTCGAAAATTCCACCCATAAGGAAAAAAAAAAAAAAAAAAAAAAAGAACGAACTATTAAAAAATTCCTGAAAAATCGGTTTTTGTAGTTATTTTCCAACTGATAACATATTTTAGTGTATTTTTCATTATAAATCGAATGATAGTAAGCAAATTATTTTAAACCCAGTAGTTCGTGAGATACTTCAAATTTTCCTAATTTGGCAATGCCTTCAGCGAAAAACATGAAATTTTCAATCTCTGTTTCATTTATTGTCATTTTTCCATTTTTAAAAATATGTATGTAACTCGTATTAGAAAACAAGTGTTTTGTCGAATTGACATCCAAAAAGATTGTGCCAATGTAATGTGTGCATGATATATGTGCCCTTCAACATAGCACTTTTATAAAGATGAAGAAAATTCTATAATTGGAATACAAGTCTAATTAATTCAGTTATGCGAGATTTTTTGGTACAAAATTAACTTCAGTTGTTGTAACTATAATCCTGTCAAAAACATGAATGTGAAAGAATGCCAAGTTCGTTAAAGGTTTCGCTAATAAAAGAAATGAGATCTAACTGCAAACCAAGTTCTTCCGGAGCTCTTTAAATCATAAATCCTGTCATGCATAATATTATTCAATTGCTTAAAATGATTTGTTATGTTACTTGTTATTCAATTTAGCGACTTAGCAAGTTTTCTCTTATTCAATTTTTTCTATTTAGTTGATCAGAAATGAAAGTTGATCCCTTCCTTAACTTATCAGTACCTTAACTTCAGTATACTTATTCGAACACTTGATTGACAAGATCTTTGCCAATCAGATTCTAGATTAAATTGTACTCCGACTCACAGATTAAAGTTGGTAGCTGAAAACTTTCCTAGTCGCTCTATTGAATAACAAGTAACATAACAAATCATTTTAAGCAATTGAATATAATATTATGCATGACAGGAGTTATGATTTAGGGAGCTCCGAAAGAACTTGGTTTGCAGTTAGATCTCACTTCTTTTATTAGCGAAACCTTTAACGAACTTGGCATTCTTTCACATTCATGTTTGTGACAGGATATCATTATTTTTTGTCAAATCGCTTCTTTTATGAGCAAAACGTTTAACGAACTTGGTACTTTTTCACATTCATGTTTTTGATAGGATATCATTATTTTTTGTCAAATAAGTAGGTATTTGTTTCCTTTTTGAAATAAATAGGTTAAATTAGTTAAATTAGTTTTATTTAATATTAATTAATCTTTCAGGTTTTTCCTGCATTTATTCACTGTTTTTTTCAGTCAAATTTAAAAAATTAACATTGGGTCTGCTTATGTTCCTTTAAATTCCACTAATAAGGATGTTTCTTTTACGTGATTGGGTACTATTTGATTATTTCGTCGACCAAAAACGTTTGTAGCCAACTTGGCGAAATATCGCTATATTGACGACAAAAATTACGCACCAAAAGTCATGCTAACATGGCACCATTTCTGGTATTTTGCCAAATTCCCATAGATTCACACTGTAATCTGGTAATTTATCCAATAATTTTGTTAGAGCAAGGACTGTCGCCATCATTTTGGAACTTTTTTTCTTTAAATCGGTTCGCTAACTACCCAAGATTGCTTAAATATTGCTATTTAGAATGTTTTTAGAACACTTTTTGCGCATTTTTACCCCTTTTAAATATTGTATTTGTTAACAAATGTTCTTAGTGATCATTTATATCTTATAATTAATGAACATGCCAAATTTTATGTTTTTAGGCCTTAACATAGAGACATCACATTTTTAGAACGCTCTTTCCTCTTTTACCCCCTTTGGATTAGTGGAATCAACATAAGATATAGCCTATATTGGAAAAAGGACTATCACCATCATTTTGATATCATTACTTTTAAGATCTGTTTGTTGTTTGCTGAAATTACTTAAAAATCCCAATTTAGAACATTTTTAGAATGCTTTTCGCACATTTTCATCCCTTTTAAATCCCGTATTTTTTATTAAATGTCCTTAGAGATCATTTATATCTTATAGATAATTAACATGCTAAATCTTATAGTTATAAGTCCTTCAGTAACACAAAAGTTGCATTTTTAGAATGTTTTTTGCTTCTTCACCCTCTTTTGGTTAATGGTACACGCATAAAATATAGCCTATGTTTGAACCGGGGTGAATACCATCATTTTGGTATCATTAATTTTGAAATTGGTGCGGTGGTTTCAGAGATTAGCCCCGATACTCGCCAAAAGTGTCGACAACTTGGCACTATTTCTGATATTTTGCGAAATTCCCATAAACTCTAAAATGCCAAACTTTGTTTCCAGTCCAGTCCCTTAATGTACAGACATCGCATTTTTAGAATGTTTTTTGCTCTTTTACCTCCTTTGGGTTAGTGTAATCGACATAAGATATATCCTATGTTGGAGCAAAGACTGTCATCATCATTTTGATATCATTACTTTTAAAATCGGTTTGTTGTTTGCTGAAATTGTTTGAAAATTGGTATTTCGAACTTTTTTAGAACGCTCTTCGCGGATTTTCACCCATTTAAATTTGATATTTTTAGCAAATGTCATTAGTGAACATTTATATCTTATAAATAATTAACATGCCAAATTTTGTGCTTCTAGGCCCTTCAGTAAAACAAAAATCACATTTTTATGTTTTTTACTTCTGAAGCCCTTTTTGGTTAGTGGCACAGACATAAAATATAGTCTATGTTTGAACCGGGGTGAATACCATCATTTTGGTACCATTACTTTTAAAATCAGTTCAGTAGTTTCAAAGATTAGTCCTGATACTCGCCAAAAGTGACGCCAATTTGGCACTATTTCTGGTAGTTTGTGAAATTCTCATAAACTTCCATTTTATCCTCTAACTAACCATTAATGTTTAATTAATGGTGATTTCTGATTTTTTCCTATTTATACATCCAATAACCTACCTCCACACCAAATTTCAACTTCCTAAGTCACCTGGAAGTATTCAAACATTTCTATGAGTGAGTCAGTGGTAAAAACAATGGTTTTCAGATGTCAATTTCTCGTGAACAGTAAAAGATTAAAAAAAAATTTTTTAGTATTCGGAAATTAGAAGATGGTCTTACACGACACAAAAAATTGCAACTGCGTAGGTCAAATAGAATTTAAGTTATTGAGGGTCAAAAGGGGCTCGAAATGGTTCGGGAAATATAACCCACGGCCGATGTGTCGCCTTTTACTTTGTGAACTTGGCTGACACACTACCGTGTGTCTAGATCATAAATCACAACATTCATGCATTGAAACCTCTTTAAATTTACATCATTCTGTTTCATAAATGTTTAATGATCAATATTTTTATGACATTAATCTATCTATTTTTACTTTAAACATAAAATGCAAATTGTTATTTCGTTCTGGTTCTTGATAACCCGAGTCCTTCACAAATTATTTTTATGGAATTCTTTTTGGACGCATTTTGCATGTTTCATATTGTTTTATGTTGCTTATTTACCAAATTATGGGAGAAAGTTCAATAATCAGTAAAACTTATTTGTGGAATGTTACTCAGTTTTAAAAAATCTACTGCACATATTTTGAAGAAACTTGCATTATAAGTTAGATAATTTTTCAGGAGTGGTTTTAGTACATTGCATATTGCAGAATTATAAAGTTAGTCAGTTATTTTGAAATGAATTTCTATTATAAACCCGATTACGAAAAATCAGTCTTTATAAAAACTATTAATAGACGGATTTTGATGAAACTTACATTGTTAGTTAAATAAATTTTCAATGACAGTTTTTGTAAATTGCATAGGGCTATGTCGTTCTATAACAAAACCTACTATAAACTAGTATGTTGTGGCCATCACAAAACTTTCTTCTATCCTGTTGTGAGTCTATCCTGTTTCTTCCTCCTGTTGTGAGATTTATACCAAAATGTAATCAGCGTCTAATTATGTTATATATTATAGTGTACCAGAATCTGAAATTTCATGAAGTTCTCTGCATTAGTTCTTGAGATATAGCTATCGCAAAAAACGTGCAAGATGTAGCATGGCAGCACCACCTATTGGGCAATTCACACAAAACCCTAATCAGCGTCCATATATCTCAAGGTATCCCGGAATCTGAAGTTTGGTTAAATTCTGTGAATTAGTTCTTGAGATATAGCTATCGTGAAAATCATGAAAAACGTAGCATAGCAGCGCCACCTGTTGTGAGGTTTATACCAAAATGTAATCGGCGTCTAATTATGTTATATATTCTAGTGTAACAGAATCTGAAATTTGATGAAGTTCTTTGCATTAGTTCTTGAGATATAGCTATCGCAAAAATCGTGCAGAATGTAGCATAGCAGCGCCACCTATAGGGCAGTTCACATGAAAGCCTTATCGGCGACTATGTATCTGAAGGTATCGTGGAATCTGAAGTTTGGTGAAATTCTGTGCATTAGTTCTTGAGATATAGCTATCATGAAAATCATGAAAAACGTGGCATAGCAGCGCCACCTGCTGGCCAATTTACACCAAAACTTAATCAGCGTCTATGTATATCAAGGTCTCACAGAATCTGAAGTTTGATGAAATTCTGTGCTTTAGTTCTTGAGATATAGCAATCTTGAAAATCATGAAAAACGTAGTATAGCAGCGCCACCTGCTGGCCAATTTTCACCAAAAACCAATAGGCACTAATTCATATCAAGGTCTAACTGAATATAAAATTTTATTAAATTTCGAGCATTAGTTCTTGAGATAGAGCGCCCACAAATTTTTTGTCACATACAGACAGACACACAGACAGACAGACAGACAGACAGACAGACAGACAGACGGACGGACAGACTCACAGACAGACATTTTCTAAAAATAGTCAAAACGTGTTCAGGACCTCCTAAAACGTATAATTCCGTCGAAAACCGGAAGTCGAAAATTTTCATGAATCCAATACTTTCTTCTTGTAAAGATAGAAGAAAGTAAAAAATCAAAGATTCATCTGGATAGACAGTGTAATGGGCGATGCCTGCTAGTAGTAGATAAAGTTAATTAAGACAGAATTAATTATTTTAATTTTAAAATAAAGTTTGTTTTAAATTTTGATTAAATGCAATATATCAACTAATATTTTCATAAAAATTTAGTGAATCATTCAATTTTAAATAATACTTACTGTGTACACCATAACCAACAATCAATACGCCATGATCCAAATTGCCAGGATTGCACAAAAATTTCCATGGGTGTGATACACCACCATAGTAAAACTAAAAATTACAAAATTAAGCATTTATTATTGAATAGCTTTAACATAATTACATATGTGAAATTGAAATTTTTTTTCCTATATTTACCTGCATAGCATTAGCATTGATACCAATTGAAATAGGTCCATTCTTTACAAGCCATTGAGCCATTTCTGAAATTTAAAATATGTGATAAATTTATATTATATAACATCCAATACTATAACAACTTTTTAAATGCACTAAACCAGTTATGTATTAAAATACTAGTAGCCACATTTTTCTATAAACACCATTCCATTTTAAACACATTTCCCTGTTCACTTCCTTCCCAAAGTAAAATATATGTATTTTTGCTGAATTCTTCCATATAATGAAAGAAAAAGAATGCTAATCATAATTCCTTGGTCAACAGGGTTGGAAAAAAACCAGATTTTTTCGAAAAAACCCCAAAAAACCCAGTTTTTTTGGTTTAAACCGGGTTTTTTTTTTAAACATTTTTTCTTATTACATATACATGCATATTTACTAATAAAAACAGACATTACTGGTTTATAAGCAGCGTAACTTCATTTAAAATAATTTAACTGAAAATTGAAAAAAATTCATTTTTCAATTTAAACAGTTTTAGCAAAAGTCTTAAGTTGAAAGTTTTAACTGTTCTACACATTAAACCATTGATGCCCTGTAAATCTTTATAAACAATCTTTTGATTACTAATAATAAACATTTGAAAATTTGGATGTGATTTGATAAATATTCTTTTCCACAATTATTCAAATAATAAATTACAAATACTTCTTAGGATTTTTTCTTTCTGAATGACAATTTGAAGTTAACATATTTAGTCATTAGATTTAGAAGATAGCAGAGGTGAAAAAATTATTACAGTAGAACCCCCGATTAACTGGGACCAGACCCAATCTGGATTATCGAAAAACCGGATTATTTGGAGAATAAGAAAAAAAATGGAATAAAATAAAACATACTAACAGAAATCACCTTTATATTAAACTTATTGAATAATTACAGACAGTAAGAATGTTTACTTTGCTTAATTCTTCCGAAAAGATTCCAGATAAAAAAATTTTAAATTCAGAATACAATGATAAAACAAATTAATGTTATTGAAATTAGCCAATCGCTTCTCAAACTTGAAAAAAAAAAAAATGACCAAACCGATCCGGATTAACGGGGTCCGAATTTACGGGGTTCTACTGTATTAAAATAATATAACTAGTAACAGCAACCAGTCTTTGTTTTTAATTCTTCAAGAAATTCTTCAAAAAGAAACATTTCTTTTACAGTTTGTGCAAAAACTTAAAAGATCACTGTGTTACATTATTAATTGCATTAAATATTTTCTGCATTATTAAAAAATTAAAATATTTTCTACTAAATATAGAATCTATTTTATCTTTGATCAATTCACATGTTTGAAGTTTTTTTTTTAGAGCAATAGATATGTTCACCAATGTGTACTGATTTTAATCCTATGCATAAAAAAAATTACATAAACCCAATATATCTAATGCTTATTGCTAAAATAAAGTGTTAAAAGTAGAAATTATTTATATCCAATAATCTGAAATTCGTAAATTATACGAAAGAAAGAAAATATCATTAGATTTCTTCTAAAAAACGAATTGCTTTTTTTTTTTAATAGAAAAAACCAATTGTTTTAATCCTATGCATAAAAAAGGACCTAAACCCACTATATATAACACTTATTACTGAAATAAAGTGTTAAAAGAGAAATTATTTATGTTCTATAATCTGAAACACGTAAATTATAAAGAAAAAAAAGAAAATGTCATTAGATTTCTTCTAAAAAACCAATTGGATTTTTTGAGAAAAAAACCATTTGGTTTAAACCATGGTTAAAACCAATTGGTTTAAACCGTGCCAACCCTGTTGGTCAATGACATAATTATCATTCCTTTTTCTTTTCTTGTGTGGATAAAAAACATATATACTTTAATAAAAGATAACATAAACTAGAAACATTTTATTTCATAAGGAAAGCAACATATCTTTTTTTTATATATACTACACAAAAATAGAAATTTATGCTTATTTAAAATCACAGAATCTTTTAATATCATTTAGAATTTTAAAAAATGGATTGATAGTTACTATACTCCACAAAAATTCAGCCAAGTATGATTCTAAGTGATGATGGGCTGTACCACAATATTTCTTGTTATGTCATTTTGAAACACATTTTAATAAACACAAGTTAATTCAAACCATGCTCCTTGTCAAATGCATTTTTTACTGCAACAAATATGAATGTAGCATCAGGCCCGGACTGGCCAGGTCGGCTGGTCGGCGATCGCCGAGGGCCCCCGGCCCAAGGGGGCCCCGGAGGTGCACCCCAAAAATTGGAATGCACGATTTTATAATTACTACTTACATAAGAAAAAAAATGAATATTTTCCAGTAATTATATGCGTTTAGAATAAATTTTAAGCAATTGACAGTTTTTTCATGGTAACTTATATAATTTCGCCGTGTCATGTCGTTGAACAGACGGAATAGGGTTGCTGACTGATACATCGTCCTTTGTGAAGTGTTCATAGAGTCAGATTCAGAGTGCATCGCGACGCTCACTTGCCAGTTATGCACAGTATGGTTGTAACTAATGCAATATCACAGTTGTGTCAACACGAAGCATGTGACGGTACGAATAGAAAAGGAAAGAAAAAATGAAAAAAAAAATAAACGCTGAAAATTGTTTAAAAAGTTTTAATACCTGGTTAAGTAGTTCCAAGATTCTTCTCAGTCACACTGGAAGATATGTTGTTCAATGGTTAATTGATGTAGTTTTGTTTAATTGGAAAACAAGCCATTGGGTGTAGAGGGAATAAAGTAGAAGGAGATTATACGCTTGACTCTGTAGATAACCATAATACTTTTCTCGAACTGGTCATGTTGGTTATAAATTATGAGGTGTTTTTACGAAATCATGTAAAAAAGTATATTGAAGACTACGAAAAAAAGCAAAATGAAAATAGTTTAAAAAAAAGTCACGGGAAAGTTAATTAAAACTGGACGAGACTCTGTATTGAAAATCTTTATCGACAAGTTAGAAGTCTGCATGAGCCGTAATGTCCATGCCTACAGGATCGTCTAGGCTCGTTTGCACTTTCACACAAGTCCCATACAAAAATCAGTTGAAGGACGACCCGATTCCATTCAATTTCCACACACACACACACAAAAATCACTTGTTTTTAACATATAATTTAAGATCCCTTTAAAGAATACTGCATACACGTTTATGAAAAATTTTATATTTTCAAACTATCCTTTTAAATCACAATGTTTCCGTATCACAGAAAATACACAATAATAACATTAAAAGTCATTATTTTGAAAATCAGACTAAGTGTGATAGTTGTATTTTTTGATTTGCTTTACATTTTATATGTTGAAGCAGATCATATTTAATAAATAATGTGCAATTTTGAAACCCTGAAAAAAATTCCTCTTCCCTATAGAAAATGTCAAAGTTTAAGGTTGTGAATGTCATTTTGATGAAAAATGAAATTCCAGCATGTTTGGAGGGCTATATCTTTGGCAAGCAGCAACATCCCTAAATTCTTTTGGCATAAATTGTTAGTATAACACTACTTGCTTATTAAAATTTGTTTCCTTGGGGCATTTTTACTTTACATTGTTAAGTTGCTACAAAGTAATGTCAAAATGACGCTTTTGTCCATTTTCCGCGCTTAATATCTTATTTAAGCAAGAGTACCCCAAACTTTTTCCTATAGAATATGAAAGTGCACTACTAGGACAAGCGAAATTATGTAGTACTGCGAGAATATATTATTCCTGTTAGTAGATTTTACCTATTAAATATTCAAAATTTGCAAAATCTGCAACATTTAAAGTAGTGTTATTTCAAACAAGCGTTATAGTTGAATGAAAAAAAATATATACCACGCAATAGTTGAACAAATGTACAAAAACATGGAAAAGAAAAAGAAGTGGGGTCTTGTAATATTTCTATTAAAAAAAAAAAAAAAAAAAAAAGTCAACATTTTAAAATGAACAATGTTGATTATCAAATTTCTTCCGTATCAGAATATGAAAAATCCTATTTCTCTTTCCACTTTCGATGCTGTTTCTCTATGAGAAAATGAAATGTCCCCTTTTTTAGCCTTTTTCCGAAAGAGAAATGGGATGTTTCATTTCCTCTTAGGGGAAAATATCATCTTATACATTGCTTTTCTTTTCATTGCTTCCTTTTGTCATTTTTTTGCCAAAAAATATCACAAGGCCCCACTTCTTTTTCTGTTACATGTTTTTGTACATTTATTGAACTATTGCGTGATATATGTTTTTTTCATTCAACTGTAGCGCTTTTTTGAAATAGCACTAATTTAAATGTTGCAGATTTTGAAAATTTGCAGTCTCGTAGCAAAAATCTCTTACACTTTTATAATCAATTTATTTACTAAAAAAGGGAAAAAATCGATTCCAAATTCCTTTAATAGCCACGCAATTATAAAAATGTCCATTTTATGCATCTGCAGTTAAAAATTTGTCAGAAAGTTTGCATTATTGAGAAGAGAATTGAAAATCACCTTAAGTTATACTTCCAAAGATTCAGCTAACAGAAGTTTATTATCGCTAATTGTATTTTTTTACACATAGTAACTGCCGTATACATTCTGAGAACATTTAAGTCCAGTTCTGGCCCGACTCTATTGCGCAGAAAAAAAGTGCACACCTGATCTCGGCCTTAGGCATGAGTTTGCTGAAAAAAATTACTTTGCCTCTGATACCACATAACTGTCCGATGCCAATCTCTAAGATGCACATGTTGTATTTTTGTATGGATGTTGTCAAACCAACATTAGCTCATGCCGCACATTTACACTCATTCTCGCGAAAGATATATTAACTGAAAACGGATCATATTTTATCCGTCTTCGTTTAAATTTTTATATGGGGTTGGTAAGCTCGCTATTTTTTTATTTTTTTTTACTCGGCCCAGCAGTCCCGCTAAACTTCTTTGGCTGTTCGGCCCGCAGATCGGGTTGGATATAGGCCTCGGCCCAAAGCCGGGCCCGTGCAGACTTCTACAACAAATAATAGGTTCAGTGCTCTGTAATATTTTAAAAGATCCATATTATAGCATAATATTCAACACGGTGGTAGGTAGTACTCAAGATGTAGCTGTTACGAGTTGGCAATTTGTTCCAGCTATGTCCTTCACGGAAAGGTATGTGAAAGACTTTTGAGAATAACAAAAATCAATGATTTTTGTTAGTTGGCTTTGTATACGAGCTCATAAAATTAGAATTAGCCAAGTGTAGATTGCATCAAAAGTTAGTGCTTGTTCATTCTATAGAGATACCACTATGAAAGGCTATTATAACAGTGTACAAACTCATTTAAAAAAGGAATGTTATTTATATTTATACTTACTGCATGGAAAAGTTACTGAATCTGGTTACAGCTGATTGAATTGCTACGTTTCGCTAAGTAGAAAACTTATTTACATTAATCGAAAAATCTGCTATTTTTCTAAGCTTGTCTTATAAATAATGTACGTAAAAAGGAATCAAAATAAAATATAATATACTTGCTGCATGGAAAAGTTATTGAATTTGGTTATAGCTGATTGAACAGTTAAGTTTCTCAAAGCAGAAAACTTATTTGGATTGGTGGAAGAATCTGTTGTTTTTCTGTACTCGTCTTATAAAAGGAAAGAACAATAAAAATAAAATGTATTGCAGATGAAGAATTTTACAGGTTTCAATAAATAGGAGCCACAAGGTGATGGAGCAAGTAAATCTCTCTTTCTCCAATTACCAAGGAAAATGGAAACAACGAAACTATTCAATCTTATTACTGTTTTTTAAAATAAACTAACTGCAAATCTAAATTCATAACAAGAAATTGAATCAGTCAACGGTCCAGATTTGAAAACCTACATATGTATATTGGTTTACTAGATTACTCGTATTTTTTTGTTATATCTTCTATTTCAAATTATTTATAAAATAAAACCATTTCTTACAACCTGCACTTCGGTAGAGGAGAAGATTTTTCAAAAAGAAAGGAATAAAAGGAGTGATAAACACGCTAAGCTTTATATTAAAAACCAATTGTTGTACAAGCACAGTTAACTGCAAATTGGAAGATAACAGTATCGATATAGAAGTAGAATTGGATTCCAAGGAAAAATTAATTTCAAAGAAAAATATGCCTGGTGAAAAATGTAATAGACTAAGCTCCTGAAATCTCAACTGCTCAAAACAAATTGGTCCTTTTCAATGTTTTATATTGTGTCAGGACAAGTATCAAAGAAAGATTTTGTCCAAAAATTTTTTAAAAGATTATTACTGGTTAAATCCAAAGAAATTTAAAGGATTCGTAGTGCTTAATGGTTTTTTTTACGGAAATCCTTTGTAAAATTTATAAATTTTGTAAAATTGAACAAAGACAATTACTGATAGGCTTGAAACAGTTTACAGGTTAGCATGAAAGCTTTACAATGGCTAAAGAAGACAATTCGAAAAAAAGCTGAAGAAATCTTTGAATTTGTCGATGCAGAATCCAAAATTGAAAGTAACGAAAATCTTTAAATTTGTTTCTCTGACCACAGCCCCTGTTTACAGTGTTTATCATGCACTTTTTTATTGTTTTTTAACTCTCATAATTTGAAATGTTTACCAACCTGTATGTCGCTTATGAGTTTGTACTAACCATACTTTGTATAAAAGTCACTTGTGAAAGGTTTTTTCAAAATTTAAAATGGTTAAGAATCGAATTAGATCTACACTGCTCAAAACAATTATAAGAGCACATGGTTTTAATAAACATACGCAAATACTTACACCAATAAGTAAAGTAAAATAAAACATCCATAATGTAAAGCGTAATAAACCTCAAAGGAACAAAAACTTCACATGAAATCAAAGTTGATGATGTCAAAAACTAGAAAAAAGGGATGAGTACAGAAATAAAGATTTTTCAGGAACGTCTGTTTTCGTTAAATTTCTCGTAAGGGGCCCCTTTACAGTCTCTAGCCGAGGGCCCCCAAAGGAGCCAGTCCGGGCCTGTGTAGCATGCTCATAGATGCCAACTTCTCCGGAAAAGTACGATAAAATACGGTAGTACGGTAATAAAGTAGAAAATACGGAAAATTGCGGCAAAAAATCGCGATATTTTCGATCATTCGGGACCAAAAAATAACGATCTTTTTCGATCATTCATTGCAAAAAATCGCGAAATTCGACAATAGGTCATTGAAATACATCGTAAATACATTTCCGTCAGTTTTTCGCCACAGCAGATCACGATTTTCTTCAGTTACTCTCAGGAAAAGATCGCGATTTTCGTCAGTAATTCGTGGTAAAAAATCTCGATTTTCATCAATAAGTCATGGCAAAACACCGCAATTTTTGTCAGTCGCGATAGAAGATCGCAATTTTCGTCAATCATTCGCGTAATAAAACCACGATTTTCGGCATATGACACAAAATCGCGATTTTCGTTGATTAGTCTCTGGAAAAGATCGCGATTTTCGTCAGTTAATCTTCGGAAAAAAACAGGGATCTTCCATAGTAGGTCTCGGCAAAAGATCGCGATTTTCGTCACTCAGTCTCGGGAAAAAATCGCCATTTTCGTGAGTCATTCCGACAAAAGATCGCGGGTTTCGTCTGTCAGTTTCGGGGGAAAAAATCACGATTTTTGTCTGTCATTCCTGAGAAAAGATTGCAATGTTCGTAAGTCACTCTGGAAATGATCGCGATTTTCGTCAGTCACTGCAGGAAAAGATCTCGATTTTCGTCAGTTATTCTTGATAAAAGACCGTGATTTTCGTTAGTCATTCGCGATAAAAGACTGCGATTTTCGTCACTTATTCGCGATAAAAGACCGCGATTTTCGTCACTGATTCGCGATAAAAGACCACGATTTTCGTCAGTCATTCGCGATAAAAGACCGCGATTTTCGTCAGTCAGTCGCGATAAATGACCGCGATTTTCGTCAATCCTTCACTTAAATCACGATTTTTGCCAATTATTTGCGTCAGAAGATCGCGATTTTCGTTAATTACTCTCGGGGAAAGATCGCGATTTTCGTCACCTCTGCAAAAGATCCTATTTTCGTCTGTCAGTTGTGGGAGGAAATCACTTTGTTAGCAAACCAGTTGCGAAGAAAAAAAATATTTCATGAATTTCACAGCTAGTATAGAAATCATGGATTTTTTGCTCTGTAAGGATAAAAAATGTTCCATTTGCATAAATTTATTAGATTTTTTTTAACAACATAAAAAAGTGACAACATTTTTTTAAATTTTGTTTGTATGAATAAATACAAAAGCTGTCAGGATTGAGAATTAAGAAAGTATGTGTAAAAGATATTTTAAAAATACCTCAAAAAAATTATGTGCAACTCCTCAAACGACTCCTGAAAGGTGACTATTTTACTCCTGAAGAGTGTCCAAAACTCCTGAAATTTAACTAGTTCACTCTTGATATGGTATTTACAATGTTGGCATCTATGCATGCTAATGTTCAGGGATGTAGTGGAGGATATACGCTGTATACCTTCTGGATTTTTTAAAGGAACACTGTATACCCACTGTTTCTCGATTAAGCTATAGTATACATACTCTAGGGCAGGGCATGAAATTTCAGCTCTAAAGGTACTCGCTAGACTACAATTTTTACTTGCCACTATTTTACATTAATTCAGACAACAACGTCAGCCTCACATCTGCGCAGAAAATGAAATATTTATGACAAATTTTATTTAAATTGATGATTGTTAGAAAGAGCTGTCTGTTCAATCCAGAATATTTTACATTTGTCAAAAATATGGGATATTTTTAGAATATTATCAGATGTAGTATGAAAACTTTCTATTGATCAAAACAAAATGCAGAAATTCATAAAACGAAACATATTTGCTGCAAAAAAAAAGAAATAACATTAATTCAAACTAAGCTTGCCATAAGGTTTCAGTGGTTACAGAAATACATACCAATGATACAGTCTTGTATTATTAGCACTTCAGGTTTGTGTAGCGCTGTTTTTCTGCACTGAAATAATATTTATCAATTGCAGATGTAGGATCAAACTCTGTCAGGGTGGGTCCATTAACAGAAATTCTAAGCAAATCATTCATTGTCTCAGTCTTCAGAGATCGGTATGCTGTCTTGAGTCATGTGACAGCTAAACTCCTTCTCACATGAAGCTATGCTTATTGGTAAAACAGCACAAAATGTTAGGATTTGGAGCAAATTCGGGAATCTTGCTAAACATTTTCCAGTGTAAACTTGCTCCAGAAACTCTTTCAGCGTCAGTGATGGGAACATAAATTTAAATTCTGCCTACTCTGCCAATACAATATCTACTTCTTCATTAAAGAGATTTGGGTTCTATAAAGAGGTTTAAGTTACATAAAGAGCTTCTTTATTTCTTCTATCCCAAAGTCAAGAATTTTTTCTATGGGAGGCCAACCCACAATGTCAAAAATATGCAGACATCCTAACACATCTGATGACATTAATAGCTGTTTTTCTGTAATTTATATCTTAGTATGTTTAATTAATGTCCCTCTTAAAGTCTGAAATTCTTCCTCCCCATTCTCTATATTTGTCAGCTGTACATCCTTGATTATCTCTGAAATGGATTGTTGGTCTAAAAATTCCTGTTCACTTGGTCCAACACTAGATTCGAGATCTGTTAGAACTGAGATGCAATGTTAAATTTTTATTTTCAAAGATGAAATGAAAAGTACCTTGTTCTGTAATGTCAAACTTAAAAGGTTCAACTTCTGGTAGAAATCCAAGAGGAAGTACAGAACTTTAAGAAATTTATAATTCTTCAAAATTTTCAGCAAATCTTTAGCTTTAGAAATGTTATTGTCTTTTCCATGGGTCACTTGCACAAGATGGCTTACAGCAGTGTTCCAAGATTGAAAGAAATCTTTTACTGCACTTTCTTTGTTGGATAACTATCTAATAGTGTGAATATCATTCAATTTATGAATTTCTTCTCCTAGAATTTCTCTCTTTCTTTTAACATTTGAATGCAGACTTGGGAATTTCATTCCTCCGTAGAAAAGACGAAGAAATAGGCGATGGAGCATTTTGACTTCTTTTGGAAAATAAATACCATCACTTCATTTTGAAATACTTCCGCATATCGCTGTGCATAGTTTGATATGAAGCACAACATTTTAAAAGACGAAACTTACTCGCCAACCTTAAATATTTACTCGCCAATGGCTAGCTGGTGAGTGGAAATTTCGCGCATTGCTCTAGGGTATACCCTCTGCCTTAAGCATATACCACCTGCTTATAGCATATATCCTCTGTTATTTTTACGACTACACTCCTGCTAATGTTTGAATGCTATTGCTAAAATACAATTTCATTTCACATCCTTTCATATACAAAATATATTTCTAGACAAAATATCTTTTTCTTGAAAAAAAAGTACAGCTTGTTCTTCCAACGCCATGCAAGGCAAATGATGGGAAAGAGTTGCAATTCAAATAATGCCAAGTAGGGTGAATGATGAGAAAAGAACAAGATTAAAGTGACACCAATTAAAACAAGATTCGTCAAGCTATCTGTGACATTTAGCTAACATAAAAGTACCAATTTTTTTTTTAATTCTATAAGCTTTGAAAAAAAAAAAAAAAAAAAAAAAAACTCTGAAGGTTGGCATTTATGAACTTAGAACATACATTTATTTTCTTCAGATCGACAAAAACAGTGGAGAAATGAATTGCTTCTTTTTCTGCAGTAAAAGCTAGAACATTTTGAGAAGGAGAATACAATTTCATGGTAACAGCTCCCATTAATATACATGTATGCTTTCACATGGAAAAAAAAGTTATGTTTATTATGTGTTCCTAGCATCATTTGTTCTCCTTAGTGCTTTATATGGATGACTTTTACAAGTACAATTAACCCTTTTAGTAACAAGCATCATGTATGCATACCACATAAGGTGTCAGAATCCTTGATCATTCTCAAACAGTTATTTTTTTACTATAAATTTTGCCTTATTTAATCAGGGCATTTTCCTAATTAAATTTGCCAAAATTTTCTGTTTTGAAAAACTTGTTATAAACCATTAAAAATTCTGTAAAAGACCCTCATGTTGAAGGGGTTAAAAGCTGTTTTCAAAGGAAGTAGTCTGACCAATAGTGGTGAAAATATGGATTTAACAATAACTTCTGACAAGTAATTAAAATGAGATGCTATTTTTAATTAGTTAATTAAGGTCACAAATTAAAATAATGCAAAAGAGCAAATTAAATGGTAAAATTACAAAATACCTTGCATAAATTCATATACAATATTAAAAAAAATTGAGCCAACAAATAAAAAGAAAACTCAAGATAAAAAGAATAGAAAGAAAGGCAAGATAGCCATATATAGATATAAATTAAAAGTATGCAGAAAAGTATCTCGAAAGTCTGGCATCATCGGAACCATGACTATTCTGGATTTCTGAAAGAATTTCAAAAGTACTTCCAATAGTCTTAATGATGTCGTTATTTGCAATTTAAAACATATCCAAAAATTAATTATGAGAGAAAAAAAAGAAAAATTAAAAGTTTTTACTTATATTTTCAATGATACTTTTTTTTTTTTTTTTAATAAATAGTGAAACATTCTTCTCATGCAATTTCTAAACATCAATGTCAATTTTATTTGCTTCAATTATTTGGACAGTACTTAAACAAGTTTTTCTTGAATTTTACACAAATGTAACACATCGATTTTAAAAATACAGTCTTGCTTATCTAAAGCAGATGTTAATTCTCCATTCAAATTTAAACATTTTTCCATTAATATATATATATATATATATATATATATATATATATATATATTTTTTTTTTTTTTTTTTTTTTCTGTACTAGCTGCTTATCTTCATTCTCTAAAGCTCTACTAGTGTTATCAAGGTTTTAATTTAGCTTAACATCTGCATTCTCACTGTTAGCTGAATCCATTGCTTTCAAATTGGTAATTTTTAATCATTTATTAATTACAATCTTTCTTTCTCCCATATGTTGGAAGTGTAAAATAAAAATCAAAAAGATCGCTTTGATGCCAGATTTTTGAGGTATATGCATTAAAGGTAATAATACACCAATATAACACCAATAAAATAAAACACCAAAACATTGTACATATGAATGAAATAATCTTTGAAACTATACCATAAACATGAAGAGGTGCTCCAATTTGAGTCTATGTAAATAATAAAATGTGACACACTTGAAGATAATGAAGGAATTTTTATAGGGTGTGTGGTCCCCTTGAACAGTTGAGATTGTTATAAATTTCTTTTCTTGGAATGCAATGAAGTTGCCAATAAGAGTTTGAGGAATAATGTTCCATTCTTCAAAAACCACTATCTCAAAGTCCCAAACAATCATAGAGATACTGCTCTTACTGCAATATGTCATCTGTTTATGTTTCAGTCATGCTCAATCAAATTTAAGGGAGGCAAACTCTTTGTGATCATGGCAGTATTTTAAAATTTTTTGTTGTTACATATTCATTCTTTCATGACATAAAATGCTTAGTTCACTAAGGCATTTATGCATCATCTCTGTTTTCTTATCAGTTGCAACATGTTCACTTTTTTAAAGGGTTTCAAACTTAAATGATCTTCCATAACTGATTCACTGCAAACATAGCTTATTATTTTTTTTTTCCATGTATGTAAAATGCCTTTAATGATATCTAGACATACATTAAATCATATTGTTGTTAGTATTTTTGGGAGATACACCTCCATTATCAAGTCAACAACTTTTCACAAAAAAAAAAAAAAAAAAAAAAAAAAAAAAAAATTATCGCCAAATTTTAATGATTAATAAAAAAAAGGGATAACTGTAGAAATGGTTGAAACTGCTTTTTTATAGGAATGCATCACTGCATTTTTTTTAATGCTTGTTCTCTTTTAATATCATGATGTCACAGTTTTATAACATAACTAATACTTTAATTAATGAAAAAACTAATAAATTGGTAAAACAAGATATGAGCCGAATCTCTGCAATTAAGTTATTACTGGTTTTATTTTTTCAAATAGAAAAAAAAAAATCCAGTTTTATTAAATTGAAGTATATTTCATTGTACTCCAATATATTTAATAATTGCTGAGTGTCTTCTAATGTTATTGTCTACAAAAAAAAAAAAAAAAAAAAAAAAAAAAATCTTTGTTGATGAAAATGAAGTTTATAATAAACTTTCATGGTGTGTGTTCTTTAATTGAACATTTTTATCTATTTTTTAATATAATTCCCATTCTTGATAATATGCCACAATCTATGTCAACTTTATAAATATTTTTTGTGAAAAATTAGAATGAAACGCAGCAAATATTTCTAGAGTTATACTTGAAAAAAAGTTTAATATCTACTGTAGCTATAAATATCTCCAAAATAATGTTGCAATTTGTGTTAGTCCTCACATCACTTAAACAACTATTATTGAATGAGATAGTTTTATAGAATTTCTGGTTATAAAATTAAGTACTACAAGTGAACAAAAAATAGGTAAAATATTTTTTATTAATCAAAAAGATAGTCCGAATTATGTTAAGTGTTGGATAGTAAAATTCTAATTATGTTTTCTAGGCATATATATACGGCTTACCTATATTACTTTACTACCTTCGTGGCTACCAGAATTTAAAAAAATTATTGATGTGGCTCTCTAACATAAAAAGTTAAAGTCCTTAATTAAATGAAAATCAAGAGTTCAAAAACATATATAAACACAAACCTGTTTCATTTTTAGATATTGTCACAGATCCATTGATGTAAACCTTAACTTTGTCCTTTTTAAACTCACAAGTCTCTCCTTCTGCTTCATATGGATAGTCTTTCTCTCCTTCTAAACCACCTGATTATTAAAAAGAATACAGAAAAAAATTACAAATTACATTTTTAAATAAATAAATCAGAAGGCTATATAACTATAAAACTATATTATAAAGAAATAATAGTGAAATAAACTGATAAAAACATAAAAATACATTTGTCATCATTTTTAAATTGTTATTATTGGCAATAAACCTATTCTTTGCATAAAACTTTGAAACTAAAATACTCACCAATCTCAAAAAATATTACAATTATATTTACTTAAGGTGGTATAGTTTTCATTTATTTACAGTCTAAACTAAGGATAAAGCCTCATATTGTAAAAGCAAATTGTTTTCACTTTTACAGGTAAACCAAACAATGAAACTATAAAGAAGTTGAATGCCTCTGTACATCCATTTACAGAAACATCTTGTGAAGTATATTGATATGTCTTCTCAATTCCTAGATGTAAAAAATGGTGAATTCGCAAATATTTGGTTTGCAGAGATTTAAACAAACTACTTGAAATGATGATGTCCTTTGCCTATGTGACATCCTTTTGTTTATATAGAAGATCTGTGATTTTTTAGCCTTATTGTTTTTTAGATTTCTTTATCTGTAAGGGGAAAAAAGTTGATGCTATGTTAACCTATGGAGAAATTAGTTACTTTTCTTGTTCATTCAATAACATCATTTTTTTTAAAGCTTACAAAGGAATAAAAGATTGGAGATTGATAAAATGTAATAAAGGTCAAAGAAGAAAAAAAATTTGAATGCAACGAAATTTTTAAAATGCTTGCAAAACACAGCTTATAGAAACAAAAAGCTGCTTGTTCGCTCCATATCATCTGCTAATAGGAAATTTTTAGAGTATATGAATCTAAAACTATCAGAAAAACATGATTTGATTGTTTTCCTCATGTGTGCAAATTTCTCATCCAATGCAAGATGTTATGCTGTGTGGACTAATTTGCATCCCAGATGACAGTGCACTTCCAGGATATTCCATTACTCTCTTCAAAAGTGACAGTTTTGTCTCTCAACATTAGTTTACAGTTTGCCTAATATTATTTTGAAAACACTGTTTTTGTGAAATTTCGTTTTTGATCATGCAGATCAGAGTCGGTCAAATTTGTATCTTTGTTCATTATGGTAACAGGAATGCTCTGGTTAAGAAAATCACCCTTTTAAAATTTTATATTGAAAATGTTCATTAAAGAATCATTTATAAGTAATTTTCCAGCATTGTTTAGACTATCTTTATATTGTTTTATGTCAAAGAGATAAATTATTCTATTAGTCATTTATCAAACTTTTTTTTTAAATGAAAGTAATTATTTGTCTACACATCACCCATTTCATTCCAAGACTAGTGAAAATTCATAACTTATATATATATATATATATACTTTTATAAATACATCCAAAGTTATTCAAACAATACCATTAAATGTTACCACAATGTCAAACAATACCATTAAACAATACTATTACAATGAAACCAGTATTTTTACAATCATATTATTGAAAAAAGTTGAAGTTTGAAGTGAAATTGAAGGCATATTACCAAATTACTAAAAAATATATGGATAAATGGGCATTATATAACCAGAGTAATTCATATATTACTATACAATAAACCAATGAAACCAGTAATTTTACAGTCATCTTATTGAAAACAGTTGAAGTTTGAAGTGAAATAAAAGGCAGATTACCAAAATAATGAAAGGTAAATGGATAAAACGGACAGTAGAAGGCTTTATTATTAAATTACTCATCAGGAGTGCATAGTTTAACAAAAAAGCAAAAAACATCCAACCAGTTTCTGTTATGAGTCATGCTAAAAGCTAAGAATTCGACTCACAATGCACCCGACTGGCTGGAAGCTATTTACTATTACAAATTAGTAAAAAGGTACTCATTGAAGAAAAATAAAAACAATATGACAAAATAATAATAATATAATATTCTTTAAAAAAAAGCATATATATACTAAAATTCTACCATACCCAAATCCTAGCATGATTTGTAGTTCAAGTAAATCTACAGTAGATATAAATTACATGTGACTTTGTAACAGTTAAAGTTATGGTCAAGGTATAAGTCATATAGATAATAAAATTAAAATTGTAACAATAATTATAAAAATTAGTAGAACATATATTATACTATAAAATTCATAATATATTTTTAAAAAAATAAATGCTACTGTTAGAAGTATTATATTTTTAAACAATTATTAATATTACTATATTAATAATTTATATTCAACTTCTAATACAAAAAATGTTTTAGTGCTGCCATCTATATGATTAATATATTAATTAAATTATATACTTATGGTGCTGCCATCTATTATTGAAAAATATTATTGGAATAAAAATAAATTATTTAATAGCTAAGAATTTCCAAGAATAATTTCTATTCTAATATTTTACAAATAATTTCTTTAAGACAAATACAATAGACAACCATATCTTATCTCAATAACTTGATCATTTTTAAGTTATGCATATTAGTTTTTAGGTAAACAAACTTTAATACTATGTATAAAGTTAAGTTTTTGTTTAAATATATAATAATTAACCATTGAGTATTATAAAGACAACACCGCCCTCCTCCATAATCTAACATCTAACGCACCCATCCATCCTATTATACATATTTTTTAATTTTTTGTATTTTGTATTTTTTTGTATTATTTTTATTTTTTATAATTTTTTTTTTTAATTCAATGTGTTAGTTATTTTTAAGATCATGAAATAACTTATTATATATTAAAGATTATAGGAGTTCTTATCAATATCATATGGTGCTGCACGAATTAGCATTTTAATGTTTGCAATATTTGGTTGAGGAGAAAATAGACAGTTAATACTAAATAAATGTTTATACAGATAATACTTTTTTAACCAAATGCAAAGGATAACCATATCTTATAGCAGTTTCTTGAACAGTTTTTAAATTATGCATTTTAACATTAGGTGAACAAATATTTTTAATTCTATGGGCAAAATTAAGTAATATGTTGATAAATACAGATTTATGTAGGCAAGAATTATAATGAGTAAAGAGGCTTACTTTAAAAGGAAAATCATTACGTTTATCATAAATATCAAATAGAATTTTATTATCAGAAAGAGTAATATAAAGATCGAGAAAGTTAATTTTATTATTAAGCATATAATCATAACTGTATTTTAAATTTTTATGGTATTTGATGGGTAGAGAATAGTTAGATGGCTTTTTAGAATATAAAATTATTATATCATAAGATACCTGTATAAAAAACAATTAACAATAGAAGTATTACGTTCATAATAATATAAGTAGAGATCGGCACAGATTGATGATACAATCCCACCTTGTGGAAGACTGACTATTTGTTTAAATATTGTATTATTGAATAATATATAATTATGATAAAGAATAAATTTGGTTAAAGATTTGAAGTAAGATAAAGAAACTTGTATGTTAAGAGAATTCCTATATTCCTTGAATAATAAATTTATGATTCTGAACATATCTGCGATATCAATTGTATTAACACTAGAACGGCGGTAGGGGTCATTTTGACACCTGAGCTCTTTCGTCCTTGGATCACTTTTGTTTGGTTGGAAGAAATCGTTTGAAATTTTTTGACTTTTCCTAAATAGATAACATATATTTCTTTTAAAAAAATCAGCATTCTAGATTTGTTAGTTTTTGAAATATTTGCATGTATTCCTAGAACGGCGGACGGGGGTCATTTTGACCCCTTTGGTAAAATAGTCTTTGTACGCGAAGCCTTGTGAAACCATGAGAAAAATTCAGCGATAAGCTTTTTTTCGGATGCATTTATACTGTCTCCCAGAGAAATACAAACCAGGGTGGTCACACTATATTGTTATTTCTAAGATAATTGTTTTCCTTTGTTAGCTTTTTTCCATTATTTTGAAGAAAATATTTCAAAAAAAAAAAAGCAGGTGCAGGGTTTTTCATACTTACATTTCTTTTCACAAATAGAGAAATGTATTTTCGAAGTTATTACTTTTGTTAGTTCAGATTACTCGCAGCAGGTGGTAACCGTAGGGGAGGGATTTTATGATTTGAGTACGAATTCCATTGTTCCTAAGGCAGGCAGTTGAACGTATATCTTCCCGCTTTCATCGACAAAAGGGTGTCAATTTTTTGGCCATAATCCCTTTCTTTTCACCTGTCTGTTTTCGTTCTCGCAATAAAAGAAACATAAATGACGCCGGTGAAATGAATCCAGGTCCCTGTGTGGAACGCGCGAATACCAGTGACAGTTTGGCGGGAAAATTCTGCCGTCACATTCATTATCGCCTTACCTTTATTCTGTGAATGATACGCTGAAACATAAACTCTGTCGTTTGCTGATATTCTGACATTTTTCCATCTTATTTTCAAATTTTACAAAATATGTCTTATAAGCTAAAAAGAGGTCTTACTAATGAAGAAATAAAAAATTGTTGCAGGAGCTCTCTGAAAATGAGTCTGACGGAGGTGAAAATGATAATTTTTCTGTAGAATCTGAAGATGAATTTCAGACACAAACTATTAGTGAATCCGAGGACAGTGATGTGAACGAAGAACAGCTAAGCAGAAATAAACGAAAAAAAGCGGATCAGGGTATTATCAAAACTGTTTTCACTGCCCCTGATAACACTATCTGGAATGAAATAAATTCTAAAAATTCAGCTTGCGGCCGTGTTCCTGCTTATAATGTTCTAAAAGAAACAACGGGACCATCATCTTTTGCAAAGACTCGTGTTTTTGAGGACAAAGTGTCTAGTGCTTTCAAGCTTTTCATTGACGATGCTATCTTGTTGCATATAAAGAAATGTACAGAATCAGAAGCTCATCGACAACGTGGAAATAACGACTGGAGTTTATCTCTAGCTGAGTTAGAGGCTTTTGTTGCTATATTATATATTCGTGGAGCAACAGGAGCAAAGGGTTTAGATTTATATTCATTGTGGTCTGAAGCATGGGGCATACCATTTTGCAAAGAAACTATCTCAAGAGATAGGTTCAAAGAAATAAAAAGATTTTTGAAGTTTGACGAAAAAACAACAAGATCTAGTCGATTACAGACTGATAAATTTGCTCTTGCATCTGAAATATGGAATAAATTTATTGAAAATTGCAAAACATGCTACCGACCAGGACAAAATATTACAGTTGATGAACAATTGTTCCCATCTAAAGCTAGATGTAAATTTACGCAATATATGCCAAATAAACCTGATAAATTTGGAATAAAATTTTGGTTATCTGTTGACGTTGATACTAAATACCTCTTGAATGGATTTCCTTATCTAGGAAAAGATGAAACAGCAAATCCTCAATTACGTTTATTTGAAAATGTTGTCATGAAATTAACAGATCCCCATCTAAACAAAGGGAGGAATATTACGACAGATAATTACTTTACTAGCATCAAATTAGCTGAAATGCTAAAATCTAAAAATACAACTTTGGTTGGCACAATGAAAAAGAACAGAAGAGAAATTCCTATAGCTTTGAAAAATATGCGTAGTACTCTTTATTCATCGAAGATAGTGGAACATGATAATATGACACTTACCATCTATCAAGCCAAACGAAACAAAAGTGTTTTTCTATTGAGCTCATTACATTCTACTGTAAAAACTGAGGACAACCTGAAAAAGTTGCCAGATTCAATAGATTATTACAACGCAACAAAGTGTGGTGTGGATATTCGTGATCACATGTGCCGAAAATACTCCGTTAAATCTGCTTCTAGACGATGGCCTGTACATATCTTTTTCAATATTTTGGATCATGCAGCTTTGAACGCCTGGATAATTTATAAAAGTGTAACCGGCAAGCCCATCAGTAGAAGAGATTTTCTATTGAAATTAGGAGAGGAATTAAGAATTGTTCTTGTGGCTTCAAAACTCCCAAAGATCCTTCCTGAATCTTCAGAAAAAACAAACGAAAATAAAGTGGATATAAAGAGAAAAAAGTGTCAAGTACAGAAATGCAATGGAAACAAATCTCAAGAATTTTGTGCATCGTGTTCCAAAGTTGTGTGCGGAAAATGCACAGGAAAAATTGTTAAAAATTATTTTTGTATCAATTGCATTAATGTCTAATACATGTACGGGACTATGTTAAGCATTAAAAAAATTCAAACGAAATGCTTTAGATATAAACCATTCAGCTACATTTATAATGAAATAAAGGAAACAACAGAATAAGTTTCTCATTTATTGGATTCAGAGTGTGGTTCATTCGGCGAGTAAGTAGATTTAAAAAAAAAATTATTATTTTATAAATTGTGTTTTATTTTAGTTAACATTGGTTTTAATTTTTGAAAACATTTATTTTAAACGATTTTTTACATCAAATTAATGAGTTTTTTGAGTAGTTTAGTATGTACCAAATTGATCGCTTTGCAGCCGTTACATACACAGTACTTTAAAAATTAAATAAAATATCGAGTAATATTAACTATAAATTATGAAATACAGGGAAATTACATATTTGTCACAATGTATGCCATTTAAAATTGTTTTAGCATTGTTATTTCAGTAGTTTCATCGAGGGGTCAAATTGACCCCTTCCGCCGTTCCAGTAGGTAAAATTTTGCCGCCGTTCTAGTGTTAAATAAATCATTAAAGTCATATGTTTTGATGTACTTAATGTTTTGTAAATTTTTGATATTATTTACAAGATGTAAACTATCTTTTATACTATAGAATTTATTATTATTTTTAGCAATATCTAGCACTTTTGTAAGTATTGTTAATAATTCTTTACTTGCATTATTGTTATAAGTATTACAACGAATAGTTATAGTACAAAACTTTAAAGGAATTTTATAGAATTTTGGAATACCACAATATAAGGATAGTTATAATTATGATTTTTTAATTTTAGTAATTTATAATATTGAGCTATATGTCTATTTTTAATAATAGTATCAATATCTGTTTTAATGAAATTTGAACTAGAATTTATTGCTTGATTTAATAATATAGAGTAATAATGTTTACAAATTAATGCATAGTTGTTAGGAGATTTATCAACATATGTTATAATAAATTTATTTTGTAAGTTTTTTATTTCATTATTTAATTGTTTAATATTTAAACTAAAGGTATCAATATTCCTATAAAGTTCAATATCTAATTTATCTAAAATATTAAGTTTTCATTCAGTGAAGTATTCCAGAGGCTTATTGTAGTCTATCGAAATTTTATAAATAAAAAGATCTAAATCTAAATTAAACTGTTTTAAGATTGATTTGATATTAGGACATGAAGGAACACGATATTTAGTACCATTATATATATACAGTCGGCTCTCATTAATTCGAACTCGTCGGGACCACAAGAAATGTTCGAATTATCCGAAGTTCGAATTATGGAAAGTATGAAATGAAAACCATACTTAATATGGTACTATTACAAAGGAATTAATATTATAGTGTTTTTTAAATTAATTTCGTCTGTTATCATTAGAATATGACTTAATATTAAATTAGAATGTATAAATACATAAACTAATTAAATGATTAGAAACAAGTACAATGGAAGAAAAATTTAAAGCGTTACTGACGGACAGATGGGACAGTAAGAAAATGTATATCAAATACATTGGATTATATGTATACGCATTCGGAGCAAGTTTCACAAAAATCAAAGGAATAAAAGTCATTTAAATGATCTGAAATCCGTGAGAAAGAAAAGAAAAATGAAAAATAGGAATTCTCGTTAGTTCGAATTAAGCGATGTCAATGAAAATGAGTTTGAATTAATGAAAATTTTTAACGTTATTCTGCCATTGAAAATTTCGGGATTTCATGTTTAGTTCAAATTAAGCGAAGATTCGAATTATCCGATTTTGAATTAACGAGAGTCGACTGTATATACCTTCTCTAACTGACCAACAAGAGCAGATTACATATAACTTTGCAATTATCATTGTATATATTCTCCCTTTTTCTATCTAATTTTAGTTGTTTCTAAATGTGAATGATTTTATTTATTTAATCATTTATTTATCATCTATTTAGTTTATCTGACCTTTACTAAATTTCTTTTACAGTAAAATAAATTAAGATACTTTTTAACTTTTTTTTCTTTAATTCTCATTTTTATGCACTGTTATTTACTTAACCAATTTTTATGATTTAAATTAATTAAATACTTTTGTAAAGTTACAAAAGGAAAAAAAGAGAGAGAGAGAGAGAAAAAATATATCTTGGATCAATTTTTTATATAATACATAACCATTATTAATATTACTTTTTTATTGCATTAAATATTGGACAATTGAAAAACTTCATAAAAGTGAACTTATTTGAATATTTTTCTGCTAACATAACAAACTACAAACCCTGATAACTGCTATTATGCTATTACTATATAAATGTTTACTATTATTTACTCTATTATTTACTAAAGTTATAAGATTTACTTCTTTATATATAATATTGCTAACTTTTTTTAATCTCTTAAATTATGTAGGTTGTTGAAAAATTGAAAGTGACTTAAAAGTAATAAATACACACTAGGGCTGGGTGATATACTGTAATATTGATATTTCTTTAAGACTGCAATAACGATATTGAGATTTCAAGCCTTCCAATATATCGTTTCAAACAGTATTTCATCCTACTTTTGGAATTAATTACGTAGTTATGGAATTTCAAATCTACCTCTATCGGCGAAAAAGTTGGTTACTTTTGCAAATATTCGTGCCGAAATCAGAACTTGCGTGAGATTTGCGGTTTTGTGCCGGTGTCGCGCACATACCGGAATATGGACGAACACTCTACTGTTCTGATGTACTGCTTTATTCATCGGAGTTCATTTGAGGATCGGGCATTTCTGATACAACCACTTGTTGACTCCATATCGGTGGCTGACTATTGTTTTCCTGTGAGCTTGTGTAGAGTTAATACTGACGGAACACAAAATTGATTGACAGGTTTTAAAGGAGGTGAGTACAATTTATAGATATTTCTTGCAGGGGCGTACAAAGAGAAAACTGCATCCGGGACAAAGTCTCAATTTGGTGCCCCCCCCCCCCAAATTTTTTCTTGTGACAGGCTAAAAATGACGTTTGTAGTATAAATTTGGCACCACCTAAATTTCTGCACTTAGGGCGACCGCCCCTTTAACCCCCGTTTCGCATGGTGCTGATTTTTTGTATGTTGGTTTTTCATTTATTAATAGCATTAATAAATAATTACATTACAATATATATATTATTTTACATTTTTTATTAATAACATTAATAATTTACATGTATAATAATTCTATTATGTCATTTATTTTAACCAGAAATTTTACTTAAAGTGGAAATTATTATTATTTTCATTATGAGTCACTTTCATTTTAGAGTTTATTAGATACTAGTGTTACTAGAAATCCGTTTTAGTAGGGGTTTTTTTGGGAAAAAAAAAAAATCGAAAATCTTTTTCAGATTAGGCAGGAAAATATTTTTCATTTCGAAAGATCGCTAAAAATCTATGCGTAGTTTCTTTCTCCATAGCAAAACATATTACCCGTCCACAGCAGATGACAATATGATTGTATAAACATTTGAGTTTCGATTTGATTGAGTTCAATAAACAAAAACAAACGATGGATAGTTTTCTACTTTTTCTTTGAGGTTCTTCTATACTGGACATTTGTAAAAGATGCTCTAATTTTGGAATAACTTATTATATTTTAATAAAAATTTGTCACACAGTCTAATTTACTGTTATTGCAAATTGCTGAAAATTTTTTAAAAATCGGTAAATTAACTTAGAAGTTATTATTATTATTTTTTTAACGGTGAAGAATAAAAAGTTTTGTTTTTCTTCTTTTTTTTCTGTTTGTTTGTGCCGTTGAATGTTTTTCGCTCACTTAAACAACTCAAACTAGTTGATACTTTCATGGAGCCCTTTTTATAAGCAAACAAGTAAGATAAATCATGCGTTAAGCATAGATTATGAAACATTTTCCAACACTTCCTGATATCCTTAACAAAACTTTGTTATTTAGGGAAATAGGATGCTACTGTTCATAGCCAAATAAGTATTCTAATATGGAGGTGATTCCGGGTGAAATTTTTTTTTTTCGGAAATCAGTGTGTGTGTGTGGGGGGGGGAATTCCGTGAGTGGCAGTTTCATCCGCGATACAAAATCGGTGTTTTCCCATGTGTTTTTTTCTAAATGAAATCAGCATTTTTTTTTCAACGATCTTTATACCAAATTTGCATTTTTGAGCAATCTCTTCTCGAAAACAGTGTTTTATCGTCACGATCTTTTGACAAAATGGGCATTTTTTCCGTGATCTTTTGATGAAATCGGCCTTTTTTTTCAATGATCTTTTGACAAAATATTTTTAAGCGTTCCTTTATCGAAAACAGCGTTTTTTTCTCGATCTTTTAATGAAATTGGCTTTATATCCGCAATCTTTAGACGAAATCGACGTTTTTCTGCAGCCTTTAGACAAAATCTGTGATATTTAGTGAAATTGCCGTTTTTCCTGCGATCCGCACAGGAAATTTGTGTTTTTCAGCTATCTTTTGACAAAATTTGTTGACAAAAACATCGATGAAATCGTCTTTTTTCCACGAAATATTGACAAAATGTGTGCTTTTTCAGTGATCCCTTCACAAAATTTGCATTTTTCCACGATTGTTTTTTTCTGCACGCAAAACCGTACAAGAAGGCAACTATGAGAAACTGATAACCCAATTTCAAATTTTTGGAAGTGGATGCCTTAAATTTTCGGAAATTTCAGACGAGAATCACCCCCACTAATACTTTGAACAGCCCTATATTTGATCCGTCGGTTGATATATATATATACTATGTAATAGGAAAATTTAGTTTAGCAAGAAAATGCCTAATTGGTTGAAATTTCTCTTTAAGCATTTTATTCTAAAAGATGGAAAATACTTTTGTTTAGCCCTGTAATTTACCTAGTACCTTTATTATATGCCAGTATTTTGTTAAAATTTAGTTCAAACAAAAACACTCTTAAACCTATTTAAAACACATTTCCAGAAATTATCATTTATGAGTGACTATGTAGCTAATTCTTTGTGTGACCCTGTATATCATTTTATCAATATTCTACAAACATTTCTTAGTAAATTCAAAGCAGTTTAACGTAAAAATGCATAACTTATTAAAAAACCACTTTTAAATTAATTACCCTCACATTCAGTAACCTTTATGAGCTCTTTTGTGTGACCCTGTATTTCAACTATAATATTTATACACAACGTATAATTTGCAGACATTTAGTAATATTAAAAACGCATATCACAACTGAAAATGTATTTCATCCATCCATCAGTTATCATCGATAATATACAAAACTTCGGATAAGAAATAAGATTTGAAATATTTTGTGTGGCCCTGTAAATGCTATGCACTTCATATTATGCGTTAAATATTAAGTCTCAGTGACGTATATCGATAGCTGGATTAAGGGGGGGGGCTAAGGGGGCTGCAGACTTGGGCCCCAACCAGTCAGGGGCCCTCAGCAGAGGCTTAAGGGTGTATTCCGATCCAAACTGCCTTTTTTCAGATTTATTTTTAAATTCATTTTTGCTCTCAAATCCACCAAACTTTCAAATTCTCTTATTTAGAAACTATACAAGGTGCCGTGATTGTCAATTCCTTGATAAATGTAGAAAATGTTACAAAAAATGCTGTAAAAAAAGGCGTTTTAGATCAAATTTTCTGAAGGGGGAAATCTGCTAATGAAAAAAAAGGGTCACGCTGAGAAAATAATTGCTTATAAATCAAATTCTAATTAATTCAGCAAAAAATTACTTCACATGGCATCTTAAACATCACTTCAAAAATCACCCCAGCAAGTTTCATGTTTCTACTTTTTAAAATGAGCTTGAAAATGTATCAGAAAATTTTGAGCTGTTGAAGGTGGAAAATCATTTTTTCGAATACACCCTTAAGTTGTACCAAAGTTTCGTTTAAAACAATTACAGGGGTGTAAGAGCTGCGCGAAATCGCCATTTTTTTGCAACTTAACTTGAATTGCCATTTGACGTCATTGCTGTCTGTATCTCCGAAAATTTTCAGGTTTAACAAAAGTGGCAATGAAAACGAAACGAAAAGGGTCGCGTAAAAAAACGTGAATTTCGTCAAAAAAAAAGAACGTATTTAATCAAGATAGCGGAAAAGTGCAATTTCCTTCAAAAGGCCGTGGAAAAAGCGTTAATTTCGTCAAAAGGTCGTGGAAAAAGTGCGAATTTTGTAAAAAGGGCACGAAAATAGCACGAATTTTGTCGAACGGTCGTGGAAAAAATGCGAATTTTGTCAACGGATGGCCCAAAAAACTGAGATTTTGGCAAAGAATCGTAAAAAAAGGGAATTTCATCAAAGGGAGGAAGAAAAAACGCGATTTTCTTTAAAAGATCGCAGAAAAGTGCAAATATAATCAAGAGTTTGCAGAAAAAGAGCAAAATTTGTCAAATCATCGGGAAAAAACGTGAATTTCGACAGAGGACAGCGGAAAAACGCAAATTTCTTCAAAGGGTCGTGAAAAAAATGCAAATTTTGCAAAAGAATAGCGAAAGAAAAATGTGAATTTTGTCAAAATGTGGCAGGAAAAGAGAGAATTTCTTGAAAAGTCCTCGGGAAAAATCATAAATTTTGTCAAAGTATCCCGAAAAACCGTGAATTTTGACAAAGAACCTCGGACAATTGCGAATTTCTTCAAAGGTTCACCAAAAAAATGTAAAATTTGAGAAATAAAGGCAAAAAAACATAAATTTTGTCAAACTGTGGCAGAAAAGTGAGAATTTTTTGAAAAGTTCGTGGGATAAAGTGCAAATTTAGTCAAAAGATCATGGTAAAAGAGCGAATTTTGACAAAGAACTGCTAAAAAACGTGAATTTTGTCAAAGGATTGCCGAAAAAATGTGAATTTTGAGAAAGAACCGCGAAAAGAAAATGCGAATTTTGTCAAAAGATGGCAGAAAAAGCGCAAATTTAGTCAAAAGAGCCAAAAGTGTCACTGCCGAAAATAAGCGAATTTTTCAAAGAACCGAGAAAAAACGTGAATTTCGTCAAAAAAAATTGCCAATAAAACGCGATTTTTGACAGAAATCCACAAAAAAACACTAATTTTGTCAAAGGATGGCAGAAAAAGCACGAATTTCTTGAAAAGATCGCTGGAAAAGCACAAATTTAGTCAAAAGATTGCAGAAAAGAGCAAAGTTTGTCAGAGACGCAGAAAAAGTGTAAATTTCTGCAGAAAATCGCTTGAAAAAAAAGCAAATTTCGTCAAAGAATCGCTGAAAAAACATGAATTTTGGCAGAGAATCGCAAAAAAAACGCGAATTTCGTGAAAAAGCGGCAGGAAAAACGCAAATTTCAGAAAAAGGTCACAGGAAAAGCACAAATTTTGTCAAAAGGGCGAATTTAAAAACACCATTAAAGATAACAAAGAAAAAAAATTGATTAACACTATACATATTCAAAATCTAAGATTTGTATTTTAGGATTAAAAAAACAAAACAAAGGTGTGTGTGTGTATTTGAGGAGGAGATGACATTCAGTATCGTGGTAGGAGGCTTAAAATTTCCAATAGCATAAGGGGGGGGGGGGGGCAAAATTCCCAGTAGCCCCAGGCCCCAGAAGTGCTTAATCTGGCCCTGCATATATCAATTTTATGATACTTGAAATCGTTTAACATAATTAAAATTTGTCACAAACAATTCTTCCCTTTATTATTGTATAATAGAATTCTTTTGGGTTGCCCTGTATTGCTACTATTATTTTCACTGCATATTTTACAGAAGACATATTTTAGTGCACTTTGCGAATCCATGTAAATTTGAATATGTTTAACAGTGTGTAACTTCTTCAAAATTCATTTGAAATGATTTTTTAGCATAGGCCACAATGTATATTATGTGTTTGTAGTATTTTATACAGAGGACAGTTACATTTATAACCCTATAATGGAGTGACATATGAATTGAAATATATCGATATATCAAAAATATCGATATTTGGTCAGCGATATATCACAATATTAAAATTCTGATATCGGCCAGCCCTAATACACACACACAAAAAAAGATAAATAATGTTAGAATTTAAAAAAAAATAGTCAAACCTAATCTTATAATTTCCTTATAAGCATTGCTAGGAAGTCCTCCATTACAGCCCTCATCAACTTTATCACAGTCAACAAGTTCTAGAGCAAAATAAAACATAATGAAATAAGAATAAGGTCTTAGAAATTAAAGTTTCTTGCTACTTCTGGTATAATAAAAATAATAACAATAATAAATACAATAAAAAAATGGAATTGAATATACATCATTCTGATAGTTTCAATACAATCTTCTCAGCAGCCTGCAAATTACATATGTAAACATATTATATAATTTCAGGAAAAAAAAAACTTAGTAATATTTTATTTGATCTTTTCTCAAGATGAGTTTGACTATGTTGAAAAGCAGGATGTTTTAATGATTTTATGCTGACTTGAATTGAATAGCATGGGTTATTTGGCCTTTAAAGATGATGATTTGTACTTTAGTACAATGCAAAATAAAGTTTTTAAGATTAATGGGTACTACTCAGTTATAATGTCTACCAATTTGGCCAAATTATACAAATCACCGATCTAATAGCCAATTTATAAATACAGTCGAGTCTCTCTTTAACGAAACTCCATACATCGAATTTCTCTATATAACGAATTTATAGTAGGAACGGTCCCCTTTTCTCATGATCACATTAAAAACAATCTCTATTTACCGAAATATCAAACTCCATACAACGAATATTTTCACAAGATGATCTTTATTTATTCAGTTTTTAAAAAGCTTCGAAATCACATGGAACCAATTTTCCATCACTTATTTCTGATTTATCGTTCATTACTGAGTTTTTTTTATAGTACTTCTGTCTTTGAATTTCCCTGATCTTTAAGTGCAATGAATTAATCCCCCTCCTCCTCTCCCACACACCTTTCAACATCCTTCTCAAAATAGTGACAATTGGATTGTTACACATATAAGAGCAGGATCAATGGTGTAATTTTTGAATTGGTGGTGAATTTGTAATTTTTGGGGGAAATTACTAAAATTTGAACATTTTTTTCGAGAGTGTAATAATTTTGAAATCAAAACAATAAAAAATTACAAATTTCTTCATATAAAATTGTTAGTTTTCGTTACTTGATTTTAATTATGCTTTCAAATGTACTCTTTTTTGAAACTGATTAAATATTAAATATTAAAATATTAAAATAATAACATTTCAAATTGTTAGTTAAACACATAAAAAATAATATTTGTTCAAAATTTACATATTAAATAAGAAATATAACTTCATTCTCTATACAACGAATTTCTCTATATAACGATTTTTTTACTGGAATAATGGATTTTGTTATACAGAGACTCAACTGTATTGACATAATTTTTATTTCAACTAACGAAAAAGCAAATAATTAGTAGAATATTAATAAAAATTCAAATAAAAAAATGAAATAAAAATCATTTAATGACATTTTAAACATGTAAATCGTATTTAATGTCATTTAATGTGACATTCACGATCAACCATCATTGGCATTTAATCTTATAGTTTGGCGATAATTTTTTGGTTGACGGGATAACCTAGTAGTACCGATTAATGTAGTGGAGATAAAATTATTTATTTAAATATTCTCATTTTTTGCAAGATGTAATTATAGTCCTATTCAAATTCCAATAAAGATAATTAGCTAATGAATATTTTTAAAATAATGACTGTTTCCGAAGGTATAGTATGCAATTAATTCAGTTTTGAAGATACAAGTAAAAAATGTCATTAGATTCACAGAAAAATTTAATTTGACCAAAAAATACAAATATGTTTGTTTTTTATCTGCAATTCAGCTACCAAACATTTGCAAATTGCTAAAAACAACCTGTTTTCTTTAAAGTTAATTATAAATGCAAATTTTGATTTTTCAGTTTGCACTTAATGTATAGGTTAGGTATCAAAAATTTCAAATAACTTTGTGAAAAAATTATTAATTTTTGTTATTTTGAGTTAATAAAAAGTTACAAATCTCTGAATTGAAATTTTGTTAATAAAAAATTGACCATTTGCAGTTTTTATTTCTATAATTATTAATTATGTTTCTTTTTAACTCATAATATTTAGTTTGACTTAAATTTGAAAACTTTTTTTCAAACTGTTATTACAATTATTTTAAACCCCAGCTCTAAGAAGTACTCCCCAGTCTAATCAACATGAAATTTCCTATGGCCTAAATACAACTTGAAATTGTGTTATAATAAAAAAATATTTTTAATAGTTATTAAAGATCATCAATAAAAATGACAAGCATTCAAATGTTTTCCACCAATTAATAATAAAAAAATATCTTCACATTATTTATATATCTCAATGTCTAAAATACCAAATCATATGTTTTGGACACTGATACTGTTTTACAATATAATCTATCAACAATTAACAATTTCTCTTTCCAAATCATTCAATCCCAGATTTTCCTATACATCCCTTGAATAGCATAAAGACGACCACTACTCTTACAATTATTAATTAAAATAAATTTGTAACTGGAAAAGTTAAAAGAGTGAAAAAAATAACAAAATTAAATTTATCAAAATAGTACATTTAACTTTCATATAATATATAAACTTCAACAAGCTAAATCCTTTGTTAAATTTTAATTTAGAAACAAATTTTTAAAAACTGTCAATTAATAAACAACTTCAAAATGAATTAGAATCATGGACTATTAATATTCATGTGAATATTATTCTTTGGCCAAAAATCAAAAGTACTTATTTAGTTTGGTCTTATAGTTTGTACACATGTAAAACCTTCAAAATTTTTATTTATTTATTTATTTATTGTTTCAAAATTATTTAGAATAAGTTTTAAGGGTACATTCCTAGTCAGATACTAACAAGGTTAAATATAACTTCAAAAGAATTTTTAAAAATATAATAAAATAACATCTATTTTAATTTTATTCAGCATAAGTAATAATCATAACACATTCATTATTACAAAAGATAAAAATTAAAAAATAGCACATTTTATCAAGCAGTAATCAACTGTACCTTGTTCAGATAATGACACTAAATTCTTCTTTTTAAGAGCCCACTGTCCTTCAATATTCCCAGTTGTGGAAAAAGCCCAGCAAGAACCACACTGCTGTTGATTTTTCACCTCAGTAACAATTTTTTTATCTCTCCAATCAAAAGAATCTGGAATTGAAATCTGGGGGATTTCAGCAGCTGGAGCAACATCATTAGTATCTAAAAGATCTGGTCTAAAACCAAGAGCTTTCTGGCGAAATTCATTCACTGTAATAAAAGACATTAGTGGTTACTTTTAGATTTTTTGGGGTTGAGGAGGGACAAAAAATATGCATTCTTCATTAATGTAGCTTAATGGAAAGACAGATTTAATGTACGCAGGGGTCGATTTAGAAAAAGAAAGTTGCATAGCAGTAACTGCTATGCAAAGTCAGTTTTGAATAGCAGTTATACACTTTTGTATAGCAAGTAAAAAATAGGTATAGTGATTAGCGAGTAACAGTGATTCAGTAATCAATGACAGCGTCAAGGTGGGAACAAATCATGTGTTTACTGGGAAAACTGCGTCCAGCACTGGCGTCTCGCTGTACTTCCATTGTAAATAAACACTTGGAGAGAGTGAAAACACAACGTATGTCGTTTAAAACATCTTTAAATTTTAACTTTAAGTGTACATAACATAACAAAGGGTGTGGGAAATGATGATCGCAATGATTGCGATTTAATGCATTTCTTGGATTGCATTTTAGTTAAATTTGAATCGTAAATTGTGATGCGATACCGCTTAAATCGAACCCTGAATGTACGAGTTGAAATCATATTTTAACATGACTGATACACTAAAGTCTGTCCTTTAATCAAATAAAAAATCTGATTTCAACTTTTATAGGTTTAGTAACCTAACATTAAAAGTATAAATAAACAGAGTAATAAAATATACCAGTCCAATCGGCAAATTGAGTTACTCCATACTTTGCTGTTCCTCGTTCATGATCATTCAAAAGCTTAATCTTCTGCAGATTCTTTTGGAAAATTTTAAATCTTGTTAATTTTTCTGCAAAGAAAAGACATTTGAAAATGTTAAAAATCAATCAATGAACAACTTTTCTATGATATAATTAAATTAAAAATAACTGAATATTGAAAGAAATAAATAAGTGCAATGGTATATTTGAACTTTCATAAATGTATTTAAATGCTTAGGTAGAAAACTAATCCAATAGTTTATAAAAAGAGATAGAAATGATCTAAGAAAAAAAATCACAATTCTTTATAGATGCATAAAAAAAAGAAGTTCCAACAAATACAAGCTAACAATGTAAAAACCTACTTGTAATATCATTTAGATTAAAGTGCAAAAAGAAAATTATATTATATATATATATATATATATAGTAAGAAAGTTGTATTCCAGATTCCCCTTTTTTGTATGTGAAATACCTTAAAAGAAAGAACTTTTTGCTAAAATTCTATAGGCAGCACAAATACTCATTTATCAATATACAGAGAGCATCGATTCACCAGATTTTCTAATTAACTGGATCAATCAAGGACCATGCTTTTTTTCCTCTTGGCTTCTAAAAACTTTTTGAAGTGAAACATTTTTAGGCCCAATATTCTGAATTTGGCTGGATATCACGAAAGTTAACCTTTAAAGAACCATTTCCTAATTCTGAAATAATAAAATTACCAATAAAAGCAAAGAAAACAATGCATAAAATCAACTGATGCTAGAAGAGTCCCACACACATTTTACCCTCTACCAAGATAATCCCTCTTCAGAATATCTGAAAGGGCTAAAGAAAAAAATTGCTTTTTTATTCCTTGGTTTCTTCAGAAGTTGAAAACTTCCCTCCTCTCTCCGCTCAATATTGTTTATACAATGTATGTTGGGCATCAATAGCTATAAGATGTCACTTCTGATTAATGTTTGACGAATCATTAACATTGACAACTACTCTTATCACAAACAAACATAAATTTTACTTACAAGATGTTAATGTATGACTGGCAGTGGTTGATTCACTGCGCTTACGTCTATTCAACTGGCGGGAAAGTCTCCCGTATGTCTACAGTATTCTGCACTCAGTTGCACCCTCCAACAACAATTGCTATGAGCGGAGGAAACAATGTATATATAATATATATATACACATGTGATAAACTTTGTAATATTTTTGTAGAATATAATTTTTAAAAAAAATTAAAGAAATAACCTCTAAACTTATTTGTAATATGCTAAAATGTGCACTACAATAATTGCCAATCCTAAGCCTGAAAAAAAGTGTAAAGGGAAGTTACATTTACTTCAATACATTACACTTCAAAGCCAGGATATACACCATTGAATAGAAAATTTTCATGGGCTTGTCTGTATATATAATAAATATATCCATATAACTATGACTTTTTATTGTAAATTTTACTTATTTTCAGGATTTTAAAAAATTTTTAATGTCAAAGATTGTGATGGAATAATTTATTTACAACATTTAAAAAAATTTTTAATGTCAAATATTGTGATTAAAACAATATTCATGTTTGGACTCAAGTAAGGGACAGCTGAGTTGCAATATGCAGCGACATTCACCATCACTGTACACAAGACTTATGGGCAAATACTCAATGTTACAGGCATGTATTTAAGGGTCTGCATCTTCAAGCATGGAATGCTGCATGTTGTTTGTATGTGTAAAATGTCTTCAGGACTAAAAGTATTACTACCAAAAAAAGTATGCAACAAACTAAAAGTGCAGTTTGGAATATATAATATTATAAATATAAATGTAATTTAAATTTAGAAATATGTGCATACTTTTAATATTGATTGTTTCTATAAATAATACTATTATAAAATTAAAATTTTTATAACAATAATACAATGAGATTTTTTTATTTTTATATTGAAATGAACATAAAGCTAATTTTCACCAAGTGTAGCTTGGTCTTCCCCTTTAATATGCTATAAAATAAGAAGTTTGGAAAGTATTTGTCTGTATGTCTGAACAAATTTAAAAAACAACTGGACTGATTCCTTTTTATTTGAAAGGGGAGGGGGTGCAAATATAAACACCATTGAATGGGAAATTTTCATAGGCTCATTCGTATGTCGAATAAATATGCCTATATAACTATGACTTTTTATAGTAATTTTTTTTTTTTTTTTCCAGGCACACTGGTTGCAACTGGTATTATTATATTTATTATTATTATATTTATTATTATTATTATTATTATTATTTATTTATTTTGTCTTGGTGACAACATAGTATCTTGGTTAAAGCACTGAAATAGCTATATCAGTTAGAAAATAATACAGACCTGTCAAAAATGAAGGGAAAAGAACAATTACTGAATTTATTAAAAAAGGGAAATCATATTAATGAGAGATAATTTTATAAAATGAAAATATTTAATGTATACATGAAAGTAATGTTTGTGACACTTAAGAAATTTTTGAATGTCAAAGATTGTGATTGAAACAATACTCATGTTAGGCAATTTAGCTTATATAACAAGTTAAAAAACAGGCAACTGAAAATTTTGTGATAAATAAACCATATGTGAAAATACTGTTTTTATTTATTTTTTATTTTTTATTGAACTCTGTTAGATTACAGTTTTTAACTGTCATAATTATATTTCAAATACTGGGATGGGGGAGGGATATAAAATACATGTGTGTGTGTGCTTGTTTACTAGTTAAAAATTTGGAACCTTCTTAATATTTCCATTATGAGAAAAGAAAAGACTTATTGTATAAGAAAAATAAATAATGTTGGAAAAAACTATTCTCTAACCAAAAATTGAAATATTTTAGACATCTTAGACAGTTAATTACAATTACACACAAGAATATTTATATATAATTAGACTAGAACTAAAATTATCAATAAGAAATTATAATATTAAAATAGGCAATATTACATAGTCCTGCATCAAAATAAAAAGATTCACAAAAAATAATTTAAATAAAAATAAAATTACATTATAAATAGTATACTTTAAAAATTACATACAATTGTTAAAGCACAACATACACAAAACAGTACTACTTGGTTATCCCGTCGACCATTTTCGCCAAATTATAAAAATCGCCAAACTAATAGCCAAGTTATGTATGTTGATAAAATTTTTATTTTAAATAACGAAAGAGCAAATAAAATAGTAAATCATTAATAAAAGTACAAGAAAAAAAAACGGGATTAAAAAACACTTGATGACGTTTTAAACATGTGTTTAATGTCATTGAATATGACATTCACAATCATCCATTATTGGCATTTAATCTTAAAATTGGGCAAAAGTTTTTTGGTTGACGGGATAACCAAGTAGTACCCACAAAACTATCTAAAAAATAAAAATAAATTATATGTACGTATATACCTTTATCATCTTTGTAAACTTTGTTGTGTTTAACAATAAAATCTTCAAACATCATCCTCTCAGCATGATCATTCTGATCATTTTGCACAACAACCTATAATTTAAAGAATTCTTAATTATTATTAGAATGAGCGAAGCGAATCCTCTACTAAGCTACACAAATTACATTTTGCGTACACTTTACAAAAAAGCTATTCAATATTTTGACTTGAAATTAAACAAAAATAAATTATGATCTGCAGATTTGCACAATATAATTTTTTTTACAAAATAACCTTAAAAAGTTTATTATTTAAATTAATTCATTTTAGTTGTTTTTCCCATTATGGATGCATTTTTGCAAATAAAAAATGAAACACGGACATTTTCAGAAGGAAAGATAAATCATAGAGTCAATAATTATAGATAGAATTATGATTGATTAAATAAATAAAATATATTTTCATTATTCTGCCAAAATATCTCAAAAACTTCACTCAGATTTTCAAACAACTCTCATTCCTCTTAACCGTATAATAATTTTACGATTTCTTTATGAAATTTTTAATATACCTTTTTTTAGGAAAATTATAGCATATTTTTAATAAATTAAAATTTGTGGAAATTCAATTATAAAAGTATTTTTCAGTGTTAAGATTTGAAATACACAATATATTCTTATTTTGTGAAATCATTTATGCAGACGATACTTGACGCATTTAAAAAAAATTACAGTAATTTTTTTTTTTTGTGTGAAGTGGCAATAAAAGAATTGTAAACAAATAAAATAGTTAATATTTTGCATAATTTTGATTCGAAAATATTTTTATGTATACCAATCTTATATCATAAACAAAAAAATCCGAGGGAATTCTTAATTATTTGGCTGAATTTACTTTCTAAAATTAAAATGCACTGAAAAATAAAAAAAAAAAGTTTTTTCTTAATAAAGATGGAAAAATAATTAATACTAGCAGGAATGACCGAGCTAAACTCGGCCAAAATTAACTTTGTATTCTACTGGATATAGTATTATCACTGTATCATTCACTCTGTATTATAGTTGTAAAACATGTTATTTATAGTAGTAGTATTTTCAAAAGCAATCAATAAGAAAACTATGTTTGCGTGAACATGTTCATAAATTTAACTTTATTTTAAAATTTATAATGAAAGGATATCGATCCAAATCAGTTTTTTAGCTCGACTCTGATTGGTTTAACCATGCATTTCGAATCTTATCAAGAATGTATAAAAAATTTCTTCACATTCTGAAAGACAATATTTTTTTGCCAGATATAGCCAAATTTTGAGACATTTTTTAATTTGGCGACAAATGTAGCGGCCGTGGATCTTCGGACGAGCTGTCATTTCATTTTTACCGGCGATCGGCGCTTCGCCGATGAGAGAAAAAAAACTCACATCTGACACGGGAGAATCATAGAACCAGAACTAAACTTTATTTACAAAAAAAATATGTACAGTATATAATAAAATTCTCATTGGTTGAGAATGAACATTCCAGGAGCTCTCATTGGACTCCTCATAAGGCGCGCGCTGCAACGTCACATGACGTCATGTTCGGAACTTTGCGTTTGACTGCAATGAAGAATCAAAGGAGGAATGTTTCGAGGGAAAAAGCAACTTTACGGCCATTTACCGAGCCGCGATTAAAAACCCCACAATTCTCCCCCTTTCCCTCGAATCATCCTCAAAAAAATATTTAAGCATATGACACATAAAATTATACACAAGAAAATAAAATACTACAATAATATTCAAGCTTATCAAAAGACACTACCTTAGTTAATATGTCAGCAACATTTTGTTTTCCAGATACATGGTTCAAAACAAACAAATCTTTCATTAAATAGTACTTAACAAAAAAATATCTTGTATCGATATGCTTTGTACGCTTATTTTCTACACTATTTCTTGAAAAATAAATAGCACTTTGGCTGTCACAATATATTACAGGTTTCAAAATGTTTAAATTCAATTTACACTCATTCATAATACGCGAGAGCCAAAGAATTTTCATAACCAATTCTGATAGAGCAATGAATTCCGATTCCATAGTTGACAATGAAACAGATTGTTGCTTAGAGGACAACCATGAGATCGGAACATTTCCCATCATAACTACAAAACCATTAACAGATTTTCTATCATCTCTATCAGCAGCCCAACTCGCATCACAATATCCAGTAATGAAACAGTCTTTTGCGTTAGACAAATTTATACAATAATTCGATGTATTTACTACATATTGAAATATTTGACAAAGTAATTTCCAGTGAGTTTCAGAAGGTGCATTACAGTATTTGGACAACATTGTAGCAGAGAACATAATATCGGGTCTTGTTCTGGATACTAAAAATAATAAACTTCCTATTAAGGATCTATAAGGAACATCATTTGCAATACAACTTGGATCATGCACTTTTCAACAATAATACCAGTACTGATTGGTAATTTACATTTTGTTTTAGGAATGTTCTTAAAAGTATCACACATTTTCTTAATATAACTCATTTGATGCATTAACAAACATCCATTTTTTATTTCAAATTCTACACCAAGAAATTTTGAAATAGGACCTAGATTTTTGATATCAAATTTTTCATTTAACATTTTAAACACATAATTCATATAATAAGTATTCTTGGCAAACACTGCAAAATCATCTACATAAACAAGCACAATAACATTCCAATTTAAATGATATACACAATTACAATTTTTCATTTTCTCAAAACCCATTTCAATAAAATTTTTATGCAATTCTAGATACCATTCCCTACCTGATTGATGTAGACCATACAAGGCCTTTTTCAATTTCCATGCATAAGATTTGTTGTCACATTGAGTAAAACCTTGTGGTTGTTCGTCATAGATTTCTCCATTTATTTTACTATACAAATAAGCACATTTTACATTTAGATGATTGTGTTTCCAGCCCAATAAAACAACTAATAAAATCATAAAATATCTAACTAATGTAAAGTTAACAACTGGTGAAAATGTATCTACATAGTTAATGCCTTCAATTTGTCTATACCCCTGAGTAACTAACCATGCTTTAAATCTCTGAATTTTCTCATTAGAATCTCTTTTTAAATTGTAAACCCATTTACTTCCCAATACTTTATGCTTTTCAGGTCTAGGAACTATATCGTAAACTTCCCTGCTTTTTAATGTGTCAATTTCCTCAGTCATGGCTTCATGCCAATTTTTACTTTCTGCTAATGTCTGAGATTCTAAGAATGATGAAGGTATTTTCACCTTAACACAGTGTGCTTCAGCATCACTGTCCTCATCTGAACTTTGTTCAGTTTCCCTTTCAGTAAAATTAAAGTCCTCAGGTTTGAAATTTATCTGTTTTTATCTACAATATTCCTTTACATCATTTAGGCTTCTCAATCTAATCTTACTCTCGGGATAGTAATATACATCCTTTTTCTCTTTTGTTTTCTCACTTTTTCTTACTTTTACAACTCTTTCCCAATGAATTTGGTTATCGTCAGATGTTACATCATTGTCAGGAGGAGTGATTTCGAAAGGATCCTCTACGGAACTTTCATTTTCATCTGATGAATTCAATGGTATTGTGAAATCAGAACTATCCCCATTTGTTGATTTATTAAATTTTGACATAATGTTAGAATCATCAAATCTTACATGTTTGGTTTCAATTACTTCTCTTGTACCTACTTTCCAAATTCGATAGCCCTTGGTTTTTATTGCATACCCAATTAAAATTCCTTTCTGTGCACTTTCATCTAGTTTGTGCCTGTTTTGTTTGGGAGTATGATAATATGCAACACTGCCTATTACTTTTAGATGTCTAACTGAAACTTTTCTGTCTGTCCATACATTTGAAGGTACTTTTCCCCCTAGACTTCTATGTGGGAAACGATTCTTTAGATAGTCTGTGTGTTAACTAACTCTGCCCATAATGTTTTTGGCAAATTTCCCTGATAAAGCAAAGTACTAACCCCTTCTATGATTGTTCTATTAAACCTCTCAGCGATCCCATTCATTTCTGGTGAGTACGGGTTCGTTCTTTCTACTCTAATATCTTGTTTTTTCAGATTTTGCTCAAAATAATTAGCACAAAATTCCATGCCGTTGTCAGTCCTTATTCTCTTTATCTTTTTCCCTGTCTGTCTCTCCATTTCTGTCTGATATTGTTTGAAATACTCAAATGCCTCATTTTTATGTTTTAGAAAATAAACAGTAGAATATCTCAAGAAATCATCAATTACACTCATGAAATATTTTGATCCCCCTATGGATTCTACAGGAGCTGGCCCCCAAATATCTAAATGCAACAATTCTAGAATTCCCTTAGTAGATATTCTATTTATGGGCTTAAAAGATTCCCTATGAGATTTACACATATTACAAATATCACAACTTTCAATTTTTCCCTTTACATTTCTAAACCATATACAACATCTGATTTCATTAAAGTACACAAATCTTTTACATTTTGATGCCCAAATTTAACATGCCAAGACATAATATTATCATTTGCAACATAAGCTTCAGGTACAACAATATTTTCAATTACATTTGCATTAATTACATAAAAATTATTATTCAAAAATGACACAAAGAAAAAAGAACCATTTGGCCTTCTAATGACTAATTTACCATTTCTGATAATGATACTGTACCCAGCATTGTCAATTAAACGTGCACCGATTAAATTTCACGACATTTTTGGAGCATACAGCACTTTATTTAATATCAAAGGAACCTTACCTCCATCTTAATGAACTAATAATTTTACCTGACCATATCCCCATATAGGTGTAAATCCTTCAGCAATGTTTGCAGATTCAGAGTTCTTGAGTTCACTAAAAGTACTAAATAAGTTCATATCATTACAAAAATGTTCTGTAGTCGCAGAATCAATCACAAATTCAGTCACTTTTGGTTTCGAGTGTGTAAACACCGCCAATGACGTCGCCGCTAAGAACACATCACCCTTTCTAGGATTACTTTCGGATTTGGCCGGAAGTACTTTCGCTGGAAAATTCTTTGTATTCTTCTTGCAATATTTCATAACGTGTCCAGGTAAGCCACATTTGAAGCAATTTCGATCCTTGGAACATTTATTCTCTGTTTTGTTACCGAATTTCGTTTTATTCTTTCTTTTGGTTTCGGAAGCTAACGCCGTAGAACTACCGTCATTCGATCCGAAAACAGTCTCTGTACGATGACTAAGACGATCATATTCAGCAATAAGTGCTTTACGCACATTTTCTGATGTAAAACTCTCATCATCTAATTGGTAAAGCTGAATAACTACGTTATCATAATGGGATGGCAGTTGGTACACCATCTGGTACGCGATTTCATCATCCGGAACAGTTTTTCCCGCTAGTTCTAAATCTTTTGCAGATCTTAGAAGATGGCTCAGAAATACCGACATTGACTCATTTTTCTTTAATTTTATGTTCATAAAATCAGCACGCAATGATGCAATTCGAGCGCGGGTAGTCGGCTCGAAATTTTGTTTTAGAATATTCCATGCAGCTTCCGCCGATTCGCAATCTATTACTAAGTTTTTGAACTCATCTTCGATGCTTAGACAAATAGTTGATAACGCTCGGGCATCCTTCTTAATCCATTCGGTGATTTTCGTATCACCTGTTTCTGGTTTCTTTTCGGTTCCTTCGATAAGTCCATACAATCCTTGATGCATTAAAAGCATCTTTACATTGAACTTCCATTGCCGATAGTTTTCTCTATCTAATTTTTGTATTCGAAAAACGCTACTTTCTTCCGCTGAATTCATTTTTCTTTACGAAAAAAGTTCACACAAATAAAACAAAAAACGCGCAACCAATTAAATTTCCGATTAAATTTCACGACTAAATTTACCACTCTCTTGCTACCATATGTAGCGCTGTAGCGGCCGTGGATCTTGCTGTCATTTCATTTTTGTCAGGATATATGCTCTGTGGTCTCATCACTGTACATGCTGGTGGAAATAGGCTAAGTCTGGAAGAGCTCTATATAACCTGTTTTACTTGCCTTTTATTTCAAATATAAATAAACCTTTCTGTTATTTATATACTATAATCCAATCTTTAAATTCATCTTACTTTTATTTACAATAGGTGAATATTTCAGCTCACGACATCTTTGTTTTGATTCTGGCTCACTAGCTTTTCTCATATTTAGCCGGCAACTGCTTTAGTACAAGTGATCCTTAATAGATGGCATAAACACCTCTATTTGATCACGGTCGTTAGTGTTACTACTACGCATGACTGGAAGTGTACGGTGAGAACCGGTTGTAGAGGGAGCTGGTGATGCATGCGTAAGATCCTTTTCTGCGTGACTGTATCGTATATATACTGAGAGTTCGTTGACCTCATGAGCAGTTGGCGTTCTCCCTTCAGTCGTGAGATGTTGGTGGAGCTTGCTTTTAAGATGTTGATTGAAGAACTTTGTACTTTAATCTAGTTCGTTTAATACCCGGTGAAACTTTTATGTTTTTTCTGACTTTTAAATGAAACAAGTCGCTGGTAGACTATAGAATTTTTTAAGACAGTTTTTCTTGGAGCTCGTTTGTTAATTTAGAAGCCAAGGGCGGATCTGGAGAGTCCTCAAGGGGGGGGCGATTTTAGAAATTTAGAGACTCGACTTTAATGCGTGGGTCGGGGATATTTTTTTCACTGCGGGTCATGTTTCTTTTATTTTTTGCTGCGGGTCGGGTCTGGGTCTGGTTGACTTCTAGTTTTTGCTGTGGGTCGGGTCTGGGTCCGGTTGACTTATAGTTTTTCCTGTGGGTCGGGTCTGGGTCCAGTTGATTTCTAGTTTTTGCTGTGGGTCGGGTTTGGGTCCAGTTGACTTCTTTTCTTTTGCTGCTGGTCGAGTTAACTAATGTTTATGTTGTGGATCACATTAGCAGGATTAGCAGGTGTTTTTATTCAGAAACTATGGCGTAATCCATTTTTTGATAAGCAGTTTAAGAAAATACTGTGAAAATTATCGTTTTGAATAGAATTTCTGGAAGCGACAGCATGAGAAGGTAGAAAAATCCACAATCATTTGACGTGCAAAGAGAAAACTGCGCTCGGGGCAAAGCAAAATGTGGTGCCCCCCCCCCCCTCCGACCCAACTTTTTCTTGTAACAGGCCAAAAATTACGCTGGTAGCATAAATTTGGAGTCCCCTAAATTTCCACGCCCGGGCCGACCACATCCTTCGCCCCCCCCCCCCCTTTCGCACGGCACTGCATATTGTCTGTCCTACACATCTTGAGAACAATTAAGTCTAGTTCCAGCCCGGCTCGTCTATATGTAGAAAAACAATGCAAGCCTGATCTCGGGCCGGTATGAGCCTGCTAAAATATATATATATATATATATATATTAAACCTGGGTTACACACAATATAATTCTCCGATGCTGATCTCTACACTGTAAAAGTTAGATTTCTGTAATGATGTTGCCAAACTGGTTTCGACTGATGACGTGCATTTATACTTAGCCCATATGGCCCTTCAATTCTTTTGAAGGCTCGTCCTGTTTATTTTGTTTATTGGCCCGGCCTGTTGGAAAAATTATTCTAATTTTGCTGGTCCGTTAGAAAATTCGGAACCATTTTGCCGACTCGGACAGGCCCGGGCACATGCATACATCTAGGCTGGGTCGGACACAGACCGAAATTTAACTTTCATTCCGAGCCGAACCCCGACCAGGGAAATTTTGGTCAGTGCGGACTAGAGATAAATTTGGGCTATTATTTCACAGCCCGGTCCCGCCTGAGGCAGAAACTTTTGCGGCATCAAGAGCAAAACCCGATAATGAAATTATACAGTAGAAAAAATTGCATAATACTTATAAAAAATGTTCCAAAAGTAATTATAATTTTAAAGCTATTTTTTATATTAAAAAAAGCTGTTAAACGAAAAATTAAATTTAATATTATCAAAAGAACAGTTTGATGTAAAATAAAAATATACTTTACGCATAAAAGGATTCTCATATGTTGTCTCTGTTTTAGTAAAAAAAATATTATGGACAATGGACATGTTCATGAAGTGTGTTTCATGAATAAATGCATGGAACCTGTAGAAAATACTGTCTATTATCTGTCAAATCGAACAACATTTTTAAATTTTCTGCAAAAAATGCACATTTTTAACTATAACCATTTCATTCTTCATAACAAGCCTTCGTTATAGCATGACCCAAAAAATAACCTCAAATAAAAAAATTTAAAGTTCAACACTTTTTTAGGAACAGAGGAAACACTACTCGATCGGAAGAATATGGTAAGTACATTTACTTACCGCTACGACATCAGCAGAGATCCCAAAAGAAATGATAATTACTACAGTTATTTCCACATGAAAAGCGATTACGACTTGTATACGTTGCATACACTAGAAATTTAAATTATTCGGTAACCGCAAAATAAAATCAAAAGAAAATATTCTTTTCGCGTTACATGTCTAAATAATAGTAATAATAAAAGATCCAATTGCAAAATAATCTCTGCTACAAACAAAAATCGAACTAAACACAAATTCAGTATTCCCGCCTTTTTTCGTAGGCGCCAGATCGGCGGTCGTGCTTGAACATAAATCTACAGATGTAGATATGACTAATTGGTTTTTTTTTTTTTTTTAATAGCATTCAAATACTAAAATATAATTAAAAAAATTGTACCTCTTTTTCATTTTTATCAAAATAGCAAGACATTGATTTGAAAAGGAATAAGTACTAATTTTTAAGAGGAAAAAAAGTTTTTACATTTTTCTATTTCATCGATAAATAAAAATTTCAGATTTCAGAAAAAATGAGTCCGAATCAGTAGACCAGCATAAAAACAGAGCACGACCTCGTATCGGACACGGGCTAAGTCTGAACCTGTGTCATCTCTAATGCAGACATCTATGAAGAATGACTCCAGGCCAGACTCGATCTGGAAGAAAAATAAGTCAGACCCAATCCAAATCAGCAGAAAAATAATGATCATGAAACTATCAAATAAATGACGGCCGAGTTCTGAATGCGGTAAGACCAGACACAGTCCGAGCCTCGCGAACTTAAAAAGGCGCGGCCCGGGGGGGGGGGGGGGGGCGCTGAATTCTAGTTAGGATCTAACTCATTTCTTGCAAGGATACATGTATTTTTGGGAAACGTTTATTGCCCAAGAAGTGAAGACGATCGCCCCCTCAGACTCGCCATTGGGCCCGACCCAAATCTGCAGAAAAATAATTATCACGATACTGCCCGGTTCTGAAAGCGAGAAGACCTGACCCAGCCAGAGCCTTGCGAAATTAAAAAGGCGCGGCCCGTCCCGGACTCGAGTTAGGCTTCAATTCATTTCCTGCGAGGATGCATGTATTTTTAGGAAACTTTTATTAGCCCAAAAAGGGGGGGAGGAGATCGCCCCTTCGCCTTGAAAAATGCCAAAGCGCATTTTCCTTGAATCTGCCAATGGCGGATCTAAGGGGGGAGATCGCCCTTTCGCCCCCCCCCCCCCTTAGATTTGCCATTGCTTCTCCTCCCTTATGGTCTGGTTCGATCTTAGACCGAGCGTTTACCTCAAGGAAGAACGAAATCCACCCCAGGCCCGCCCTGAAAAGAAAAGTGTGGCTCGATCCCGCTCTACAGGAAAAAGTAAGACTCGATCGCCCCGGTTCTGAAAGCGTAAAGACCCGACCCAGTTCCGTATGTAAAAAATGGCGCGGCCCGACCCGGGCCGCGCCGGTCTCGAGTTTAAGTCCATCCTTTTCCCGTGCGGGCATCTTTTTCAGACGCTTTACTGGGCTCAAGGGGGGGGGGGCGATCGCCCCATCGCCCCCCCCCCTTAGATCCGCCATTGTTAGAAGCCGAGACATGTTTTAGTTTTGCTGGAATGACTCATTGGGAAAAACCTATGTAATTCAACAATAACTGATATCCCTTTTGACGTCCATATGTGTCCAGTGTTGAGATAGTTTTTCATCATTTGTCAAGCCCGGTGTTTCCATACGACTCCGAGGAAAGTGGATGTGGACTTGTCTTTTGAAGATATCGTGGATGATGTTTTGGTTTCACTGGTGACGTGCTATTCTGACAGCGGAGGTATTTAAATTAGTTCTTTCAGGTTGCCATGTTTTCACACTTATAGTTTTATTTTATTAAACATTGAATTTAAAAATAAGTTTTTCAGTTTGAGCTCCGGGGTAAATATACTTAAGTTATGCTTAAGTTATGTATTGTTAATACAATTAAAAGGTTTAAGTCAACTATTGTTATTGAAATGAAGGAATTAATTGATAATATTTGAATGAGATTTTAATTATATTTTTATATAAATTTATATTAAATTGTTGACTATACATAGACATATTTTTATCTTTGCTTTTAAATAAAAATATCTTTGTTTAATTTAATTTGCTGTCTTTACTTTTCCACCACTACATATTCTTTTTCAGGTTTAATCAATAGATTTAATATTTTAATACAGTTTCTAAATTACAATAGCATTACCTTTAAATCAACCATATATGTGTTAGGCTAGGTCGGAAGGTCAGCTTATGTTTAACCTTTCACTGTGTGAGTTAAACTCTGCTTATAGATCGGGTATTACTAATGTAATATCCGACATAAGGGTTATGGGCTTTTAGCCTTTTGCCGTAGCCCCGATTAGGTTGATTTATATTAATTAAATTTAAATTATTTTTTTTCAATTTTTTTTTTGATATTTTTTGAAAATTTGAAGTGGTTCGCTATTTTGACCGTAAATGGTTTAGCCGTTTTTCGTATGGTGGAATTTATCGGCCCTTGTTGGACGCTAAAGATAGTTTTAGTTGGGGGGGGCCGATGTTTTTGATAATTTTAACGTACTATTGAAAATTAGTTAATAAATGTCAGAAATTTAAAGTTTAATAAATGTCAGAAATTTAAAGTTTAATAAAGGTCAGAAATTTAAGGTTTATCTGAAATTTTAAAAACGTCAATAAATGTTAGAAATTGAAAAAGTTAGTAAATGTTATAAATTTAAAAATGAATGTTTGAATCTTAATGTTAATAAGGATTAGAAAGTTTAAAATGTTAATAAAAGTTAGAAGTTTAAAATGTAAATGAGAATTGGAAACTTTTATAGTTAGATTTATTTATTTTTTTTGAAAATTTAAAATTTGAATGTTAGAAATTTAAAATTTGAATGTTAGTAATTTAGAAGGTAACAAAAGTTTAGGGTTTATTTTGAGAATTTTGAGTTGGTGATTTTTGAGAATTTAATATATAGTAAATGTTTGAATTTAAAATTTTTAAGGGTTAAAAGTAGATTGTTATGATTTAAGGTTAATAAAAGTTATGTAATAGTATTTTTTTTTTATTAGTTAAATATTTGAAGGCAAAGTTAACTAAATTGCTTTTTTTTTGTTGATTTAAGAAATTTATTAGTTAGTATAATAAGATTAAATGATCGATAAGATTGAAATAAAGATAGTTTAATAAGATTGAATTTTTATGGGGATTTAAGGATTTTTGTTTAAAATTTATGGTAGCTTTAAGTAAATATGTTAATTTGGATAGTTTTTCCATTAAGGGAGTAAATTTAAAGATTTTTTTATAAATAAATTTAATTCGGGTATCATTAAGATATTTTGATAATTTGTAATTTAGTTGATATGTTGAGCTCATAAACAGTGAGACATGGCAACTTGCTTAATATGTTGAAGAGTCTAAGATGTTTAAGATGCATTCAACTACAAGCTGAAATTGCCCAGGCTGTCAAGTGAAGCTGCTGAGCGGTTTTAAGTCAACCTATTTACTTCAATGAATGATGCTTTTGTGAAATTGCCTGATGAAGTGATTGTGCAATGTCGACAAGGACTGTGACAGCCTCTTGTGTGATTTTTGCTATGAAGTGAACTTTTGGCAGTGGAGCGTGATGGGCTCCATTGTCAGTATTAGAGACTCTACATGTGACTTTTTGATAAATTATGCCTCTGCTGAATTGGGAACTTTTGAACTGTGGGACATTGAAAAGAAGTTCCAGAATTTTTAGTGTGAAAAGAAGCTCCAGAATTTGTTTAATACGGTGACATCTCGTGATGGTCAGTTTAAAATGTTCATCTATTTTATTGCTCTTTTGTGTTAAAGAAGAATGAAACCCCATCATTAATCGTTTATTATGCAAATTTTTTTGGAACTGCAGGCCCTCATCTTGTTAAATGAAAATTACTTTTTCTAATTTTTGAAAGTTATTTAAGTTATGAATAAATTTTAGATGTGTGAAAGTTGTACTAGATATGATTAATGTCTTTAAAAATATGGATTGCAAGAATTTTTTAAAGCTAAGTAATCTTTAATATGCATGACCTTGTCTTTTGTTTGAATTTAAAGCATATGCATGGCTGGAGGAGAGGTTTAAACTGGTATGAAGGTGGTTCTAATGTAAATTTAAATGAATTATGAACCTAGTGCTTTTTCAGTTTAAATATTTGAAGTTATGAATCTTATATTGCATTTCAGGTTTGTCTTTCAGTAAGATAATAGTAATTTTGTCTCTTTAAGTAATCTTTCTGGTTTAATTTTTTAGAAGTTGGAAATTCGATAAGATAACAGAAGCAAATTTTAAGTAATAGTTTATTTTTACAACTTATGTTTTTAGTGTGGGTGGTTTTTCTCTAAATTTTGTGTAAGGTATTGAGATAACCTGGACTCACGAGCTGAAAATATGAGTTTAAATTTTTTTAAGGATTTATATGGCTTTGAGAGGTTTATTTTTATAGGTAAAGATTTTAACCACTTTGCCGGTTCCCGCGGGATGGGTCACGGTTGAAGCACTGTTTCCCCGTGCCCATCGCTGGTTGAGTGGTTAGGTTTTTAATAGTTTTGTAGGAATCTAAATTAAAAATCTGTAAGTTAATAAAGTTTAGAAGCAATAGTCTATTAATTGATAATTCATAGAGATTACTTTTTGCTATCATTTAATTCCTTTATAGTGACTTTAATTTTTAACATGTTTAAATAAGTGTTTGTTTTGGGGGGAATTAGATCAGAGATTTAAAACATAAAATTTTTTATGGCTTGGTAATGAATTCAAATTGAATAAATAAATGGTTTAAAATAGATTTTTTTTTCAAGAGCTAAAGGTAAAATTTGGTTTTAGATAAGAGTAATCTTGTTTTCTGCATTTCTTTGCTGCTCGGTGGTGGGAGTTGATATTCAGATGTTTACAATTTCCCATCGTTGGGTAGTGAAGTTAATTAGAAGATGTATATTAAATTATATGTAGTTTTTGAAGATACCTGGCAATATTACTTTTAGAAGCATTTTTAGGTGTGATGTGTCATGCAGATAGGGCTATTTTTTGGTGGTATCTAGTTAAATGCTCATTTTTTATGGAAGTTGAGACTCTATGAGATTTAAATCCTTATTTCGTTATTTACTGTTAAGTTAAATCTCATTTTTGACAGGTAGATTATCTCTGGTTTTTAGTTTATTTTTATTTCTACATAAATTATTAAATGTTGTTTAGAAAGATTTAATGGGGAGTAGTTTTAGGTGATAGAGCATGATACCTACCATATTTTTGTGAACCTAATCGAAATGGATTGGTTTACGTGTTTTGTGGCCAGTGTTAATCTGCATGACATACATCATAAGGAGGGATGCTGTATTCTTTGTATAATCATAATTTTTTTTTTTTTTTGAGAAATTTAATAGCTTTTCCTAGATTGTTTTAGGCCATGCATGTGTCTTTTTGAAGTTTAATATTTCACTTTGTGATTTGTATTGTAGAGTTAACTTTAGATGAAGTAGGATTTCTCAAGTCTCTGCTATAAAGGTTTTATTTCTAGGCAATTATGGTCATGCAACTACTTTTGAAATTATAAATTATTTATTTACACAATAGTAACTTTAGTATATTTTTATTTTATAAAAATCTTAATGATTTGACTGTTGCTTAAATGGAAGTATTTAAGGATTTGCATACACTGGTAAGTTTTTGACTTTAAGCCAGTTTGGAAAATGTATTCCTAAGAGTATGCATATTTACTTTGACTTTCTACCAGGCTTTTCCAGAGCTTTTAGAGTGAAGGACATTTTTGCTGAGCCAGTTACGGCTTTACTGGTAGTCAAAGTATTTCTAGATGAGCAGCATGAGGATTAAAAAGTTAACTTTTGTTATATTATTTGTTTCATATTTTAAAATGTACATTGTGCTAAATTATTGAAGTAATATGTCTATACACATTGTTATTGATCAGTTTTTATGAAAAAGGATTTTTTTTTTCAGATTAATTTATTTTTAGAATTTTTAATTAATAGATTTGAAAAATTGATTTTAAAGGGGGGCTCTGTGGTTCTACTGGAAAAGATGTTGAAAATTTGAAAATGGTAAAGTTTTAGAATTTTTTTAAATGTAAATTTTTAATATTGGAATTCCTGGATAATTCTTTGGATCATTGGATGTTATAAAGACGGTTGTCTGCTGGATGGTTTAGGATCCTTAAATGACTTTTAGCTGGTTTTTAAATAAAAGTCGAGATATAAGGCTTCCAGTTTTAAAATAGGCACTTTTTAAAGTTAAGACCTGTAATGTAAGATAGATTTTTTTTTTGGAAGGAAAGTTGACCAGATGGATTCCGGAAATGAGGTCTTCTGGCAGATAGTGTAATTTGATTCCCCTGAACAATACTTAACTGGGGGAAACGTAAAATTGACCATGGTTGTTTCTCCTAGGATGAAGTATGAAAGGGGGGTGTAGAATAGAAACTTTTGTAGGAATCTAAGATTTGACATTTCAAGGTTCTTTAGTTTGGTATTGTAGAATTTCCGAAGAGTCCTTTAGAATATGTGTAAAGAGGAAAATCAGATTTTCAGGAATTTAGAAATAGTTTGAAGAGGTGATTTCTAATCATGGCTGAGTGAATAATTTTGGTATAGTATCTTTGGACAAATAAGGAATGTTAAAGTTTTGGAAATTGGCCATTTAAAGTTGATTTACTGGTTCCTGAATGTTTTGTGATGCCTATGGTTGCAGTGCTGATTAGTTTTGGGTCAATGAGGAAAAATGGTATTGAGGTCAGTGTCCTAACAACATAATTTGTGCTACAGGAAAGTTTTGTAACTCTTGTTATAATTTTTGGATTAACTTAATATCTCATATCCGATGCTACGTTTACCTTTGTCTGTTATTTTTGAGAGAATGGGAATGATGTCCAGGGATCCCGAAAGCGAGTGGTTGTGTGAAAGGGAACCGGGTGCATTCGGTGATGAAAGTTGAATGAATGTGATGTACACCTTTAATTGAGTGTTCTACCTGTCTTTTTGAGGTAAAGTTGTAGCTAAATGAACTCATATTAAAGTTTTTGATGCTTTGAATGGATGATGTTGGGAAAACTGTGTGCTTACCAGGATTGTAGACTTAATGAACCGGTTTTAGGTCTGCATGAATGTTATTTTTGGTCCATGGTTTAGGTCAAGCTGCATTGCGGGTGTCATGGGACATTTTGTTCTAGTTGTTAAGGCTAGTTAAGTCCAGTTGTTAAGTATTAGGTATCGTGATCCTGCTGAAGGGTTGTGTCAGTGTCATTTGATTAGATAGAAATTGCCTCATTGTGTAGGGATACTGGAAATGGTTTAATGTATAAAGATATTTTTAGAAAGCTTAACATGTAATTCTTGATGCTAAAATTTTTATAGACAATGTAGTGTTAAGTTAAAATATTAGTGTTAGATGGGTGTTTTCATTTATATACTAGGAAGGACTGATTAAATCAAGATGTTAGAATCTATATCCTACTGATGTAAGATATTTAAGTATTAAGTAGTTGAGTATATTGTGTTATTCACATTAGAATGTAATGTTTATGGACAGTATAATACACATTTAGCGTAAAATGGACTGAAAAAGGAGAATGTTGGCTGTTTGTTTTTATCCTTTTATTTTTATGTGATGTCATTTTTGATGTAAATATTTATTTCGGGGCTCAAATTTATCTTTAACTATTTTTTTAACATGGGTATATTCATATTATTGCTCTTCTTGAAGAATTGGAAGGATATTAATAGATAGTGGTTGTATTGGTTATTTTTTGAGATTCCAGTTTTTAATGGTTGGCTGCAGATGTACCATGGGTGTCAAGAAGAGATTCTGTGACTTGTAAGTGGTTTTCCTGTATGCAAGAGTGTTAAAGCTGTCCAGATGATGAGAGGGGGGGCATTTGTCAGGATATATGCTCTGTGGTCTCATCACTGTACATGCTGGTGGAAATAGGCTAAGTCTGGAAGAGCTCTATATAACCTGTTTTACTTGCCTTTTATTTCAAATATAAATAAACCTTTCTGTTATTTATATACTATAATCCAATTTTTAAATTCATCTTACTTTTATTTACAATAGGTGAATATTTCAGCTCACGACATCTTTGTTTTGATTCTGGCTCACTAGCTTTTCTCATATTTAGCCGGCAACTGCTTTAGTACAAGTGATCCTTAATAGATGGCATAAACACCTCTATTTGATCACGGTCGTTAGTGTTACTACTACGCATGACTGGAAGTGTACGGTGAGAACCGGTTGTAGAGGGAGCTGGTGATGCATGCGTAAGATCCTTTTCTGCGTGACTGTATCGTATATATACTGAGAGTTCGTTGACCTCATGAGCAGTTGGCGTTCTCCCTTCAGTCGTGAGATGTTGGTGGAGCTTGCTTTTAAGATGTTGATTGAAGAACTTTGTACTTTAATCTAGTTCGTTTAATACCCGGTGAAACTTTTATGTTTTTTCTGACTTTTAAATGAAACAAGTCGCTGGTAGACTATAGAATTTTTTAAGACAGTTTTTCTTGGAGCTCGTTTGTTAATTTAGAAGCCGAGGCATGTTTTAGTTTTGCTGGAATGACTCATTGGGAAAAACCTATGTAATTCAACAATAACTGATATCCCTTTTGACGTCCATATGTGTCCAGTGTTGAGATAGTTTTTCATCATTTGTCAAGCCCGGTGTTTCCATACGACTCCGAGGAAAGTGGATGTGGACTTGTCTTTTGAAGATATCGTGGATGATGTTTTGGTTTCACTGGTGACGTGCTATTCTGACAGCGGAGGTATTTAAATTAGTTCTTTCAGGTTGCCATGTTTTCACACTTATAGTTTTATTTTATTAAACATTGAATTTAAAAATAAGTTTTTCAGTTTGAGCTCCGGGGTAAATATACTTTATTATTATGAAATGCCTTTTGCTTAAGTTATGTATTGTTAATACAATTAAAAGGTTTAAGTCAACTATTGTTATTGAAATGAAGGAATTAATTGATAATATTTTAATGAGATTTTAATTATATTTTTATATAAATTTATATTAAATTGTTGACTATACATAGACATATTTTTATCTTTGCTTTTAAATAAAAATATCTTTGTTTAATTTAATTTGCTGTCTTTACTTTTCCACCACTACATATTCTTTTTCAGGTTTAATCAATAGATTTAATATTTTAATACAGTTTCTAAATTACAATAGCATTACCTTTAAATCAACCATATATGTGTTAGGCTATGTCGGAAGGTCAGTTATGTTTAACCTTTCACTGTGTGAGTTAAACTCTGCTTATAGATCGGGTATTACTAATGTAATATCCGACAATTTTTACCGGCGATCGGCGCTTCGCCGATGAGAGAAAAAAAACTCACATCTGACACGGGAGAATCACAGAACCAGAACTAAACTTTATTTACAAAAAAATATGTACAGTATATAATAAAATTCTCATTGGTTGAGAATGAACATTCCAGGAGCTCTCATTGGACTCCTCATAAGGTGCGCGCTGCAACGTCACATGACGTCATGTTCTGAACTTTACGTTTGGCTGCAATGAAGAATCAAAGGAGGAATGTTTCGAGGGAAAAAGCAACTTTATGGCCATTTACCGAGCCACGATTAAAAACCCCACAACAAATACGTGTTTTAGCTTTTGTAATCTTAATGGTTGATTTTTCGGCCAAATGTCGCCAATATTTTGTCAAATATCGCCAACTTATTGACTGTTGCCATATTCTCGTAACTCTAACCTGTATTACCCAAAATGACCCACAAATCAAATTTGATCAAACATGTGACTTAGCTCAATGATCTTCAGGTAATTAAAAACAATCGAATGTAAAATTGAATCAAAACCGTTTAAGCCATTTCTTAGTTAAAATTAGTTTGACAGTATTCAGCAATAAAGCGAAATGAGCCACTAATATAATTTTGTTTAACGTGACTCACCCAATAGTCTTCTCGTGACAAAAAAGTTTTGTTACAAAATTTAGGTAAATTTGATTGAGTCATTATATATAATTAGAATGACCCTAACCCATTATGATCCACTAATCGAATTTTTGCAAGCATATGTCATAGCCCAATGGTCTTCTCTTTCCCGAAAATGATGTAATACAAATTATAGTCAAAATGGTATGAGCCATTTTCTACATAAAATTAGCATGACCCATCATGACCACAAATTACCCTTATAATAGAAATCTCTCGAACATGTGACTTAGTCCATTAGTTTTCTCGTGTCTAAAAAATGTTACATACAAAATTTCGTTAAAATCGATCCAGCCATTCTTTAAATATAAATAGCTTGACCCAGACCCTTTATGACCCATTAATCAAAATTTCTCGAGCATGTGACCTAGCCCAATGATTTTTGCATGCCAAAAAAATTATATATACAAAATTTCGTTAAAATCGATCCACCTGCTTTTTAGATATAGCTTGACATTATCCATTATGACCCATCATGACTCACAAATGACCCTTATAGTCGAAATCTCTCAAACAAGTGAAGCCATTAGTTTTCTCATGTCAAAAAACTGTTACATACAAAATTTCTTTAAAATCGATCACGCCGTTCTTTAAATATAAATAGCTTGACCCAGACCCTTAATGACCCAATATGACCCATTAAGTTTTTTTCTCGAACATGTAACCTAGCCGATGTTAGCCCATTAGTTTTCTCATGTCTAAAAAATGTTACATACAAAATTTCATTAAAATCGATCTGGCCATTCTTTAAATGTAAAAGCTTGACCCAGACCCTTTATGACCCATTAATTGAAATTTCTCGAACGTGTGACCTAGCCCAATGATTTCCTCATGCCAAAAAAATGTTATATACAAAATTTCGTTAAAATCGATCCACCTGTTCTTTAGATATAGCTTGACATGATCCATTATGACCCATTATGACCGACAAATGACCCTTATAGTCGAAATCTCTCAAACATGTGATTTAGCCCATTAGTTTTCTCATGTCAAAAAACTGTTACATACAAAATTTCGTTATAATTGATCACGCCGTTCTTTAAATATAAATAGCTTGACCCATTAAAATTTTTTCTTGAACATGTGACCCATCCCAATGTTTTTCTCATGCCCGAAAACCATAGAATGCAATTTTTAGTCAAAATTGCATGAGAAAATCTCTAGATAAAAATAGCATGACCCACAATGACCCCAAAAATGACCCACTAACTGAATTTTTTCGAAAATACTACCTAACCCAAAGGTCTTCTTGTAATCCAAAACGATACAATATAAAATTTGGTCAAAATCATTAGAGCTGTTTTTTAAATAAAAATGGCTTGACCCATGAATGACCAAAAATGACCCACTAAGTGAAATTTTTCGAACATGTGACCCAGCCCAATAGTTTTCTCGTGCCAAAAAATGATTGGATACAAAATTTCCTTAAAATCGATCCAGCCGTTCTCTAGATATAAATAGCTTGATCCTGACCCATTATGACCCAATAATCAAATTTTCTCGAACATGTGACCTAGCCCAATGGTCTTCTCATGCCCGAAAATGGTAAAATCCAAATTTTTGCGAAAATCGTTAGAGCTGTTTTTGAGATAAAATTTACACACACACACACACACAATTTTTGCTCGCATTATAGTATAAGACTAGCAGGGGAGACCGAGCTTAGCTCGGTCAAAATTAACTTTGTGTTCAACTCGATATAGTATTTTCACTGTATCATTAACTCTGTATTATTACTGTAAAACATGTTTATAATAGTATTATTTAGAAAAACAATCAATAAGAAAACTATGTTTTTATGCGCATATTTATAAATTTTATTTTATTTTAAATTTTACAACGAAAGGACATCGACCTAAATCACTTTTTTAGCTCGACTCTGATTGGTTTAACCATGCATCTTGAATCCTCTTAAGAATGTATAAAAAAATTCTTTACATTCTGAAAGACAATATATTTTGCTAGATATAGCCAAATTTGGAGGCATTCTTTCATTTGGCTCAAATACGTGTTTTGGTTTTCGTAATTTTTATAGTCGATTTTTTGGCCATATGTCGCCAATATTTTGTCAAATATCACCAAGTTATTGGCTTTTGCCATATTCTCGTGACCCTGACCCGTATTACCCAAAATGAGCCACTAATCAAATTTGATCAAGCATGTGACATAGCTCAATCGTCTTCAGGTAATCAAAAACAGTAGAATATAAAATTGAATCAAAATCGTTCAAGCCATTTTTTAGGTAAAATTAGCTTGGCAGCATTCAGCAATGAAGCGAAATGACCCACTAATATAATTTTGTTTAACATGCGACTCAGCCCAATAGTCTTCTCGTGACAAAAAACGTTTTGTTTCAAAATTTAGGTAAAATTGATTGAGTCGTTATTGTATATAATTAGAATGACCCTAGCTCATTAAGACCCAAAATGACCCACTAATAGAATTTTCGCGAGCATGTGTCCAAGCCAAATGGTTTTCTCTTCTCAAAAACGATATAATACAAAGTATAGTCAAAATGGTGAGTACCATTTTCTATATAAAATTAGCATGACCCATCATGACCAACAAATGACCCTTATAATCGAAATCTCTTAAACGTGTGGCCTGGCTCTTTAGTTTTAGCATGCCGAAAAACATTAGATACAAAATTTAGATAAAATCGATTGAGCTGTTTTTTAGATATAGTTGGTTTGACCCTGACCCCTTATAATCCAAAATGACCCATTGATCGAATTTTCACAAAAATCTGTCCTAACCCAATGATTTTCTACTGACCAAAAATGATAAAATACAAAATTTAATTAAAATTGCGCAAAACATTGTCAAGATAAAATTAGAATGACCCAAAAGTGGCCCACCAATCGAAATTTCTCGAACATGTGACCTACCCCAATGATTTTCTCATGCCAAAAATATGTTGTATACAAAATTTCGTTAAAATCGAACCACCCATTCTTTAGATATAGTTGACCTTGACCCATTAAGACCCACAAATGACCCTTATAATCGAAAGCTCTCGAATATGTGACTTAGTCCATTAGTTTTCTCGTTTCTAAAAATTGTTACATACAGAATTTCGTTAAAATTGATCCTGCCGTTCTTTAATTATACATAGCTTGACCCAGATCCTTTATGATCCAAAATGACCCATTAATCGAAATTTTTTGAACATGTAACCTAGTCCAATGATTTTATCATGCCAAAAAAATGTTGCATACAAAATTTCGTTAAAATCGATCCACCTGTTCTTTAGATATAGTTTGACCATGACCCATTATGACCCACAAATGACCCTCATAGTCGAAATCTCTCAAACATGTGATTTAGCCCATTAGTTTTCTCATGTCAAAAAACTGTCACATACAAAATTTCGATATAATCCATCACGCCATTCTTTAAATATAAATAGCTTGACCCAGACTCTTAATGACCCAAAAGGACCCATTAATCGAAATTTTTCGAACATGTAACCTAGTCCAATGATTTTATCGTGCCAAAAAAATTTTGTATACAAAATTTCATTAAAATCGATCCACCTGTTCTTTAGATATAGGTTGACCATGACCCATTATGACCCATCATGACCCACAAATGACCCTCATAGTCGAAATCTCTCAAACATGTGATTTAGCCCATTAGTTTTCTCATGTCAAAAAACTGTCACATACAAAATTTCGTTATAATCCATCACGCCATTCTTTAAATATAAATAGCTTGACCCGGACTCTTAATGACCCAAAATGACCCATTAATCGAAATTTTTCGAACATGTAACCTAGTCCAATGATTTTATCGTGCCAAAAAAATGTTGCATACAAAATTTCGTTAAAATCGATCCACCTGTTCTTTAGATATAGGTTGACCATGACCCATTATGACCCATCATGACCCACAAATGACCCTCATAATCGAAATCTCTCAAACATGTGATTTAGCCCATTAGTTTTCTCATGTCAAAAAACTGTTACATACAAAATTTTGTTATAATCCATCACGCCATTCTTTAAATATAAATAGCTTGACCCAGACTCTTAATGACCCAATATGACCCATTGAAATTTTTTCTCGAACATGTAACCTAGCCCAATGTTTTTCTCGTGCCCGAAAACCATAGAATGCAATTTTTAGTCAAAATTGCGTGAGAAAATCGCTAGATAAAAATAGCATGACCCACAATGACCCCAAGAATGACCCACTTACCGAATTTTCTCGAACATGTTACCTAACCCAATGGTCTTCTTGTAATCCAAAACGATACAATATAAAATTTGGTCAAAATCGTTAGAGCCGTTTTTTAGATAAAAATGGCTTGACCCATAATGACCCAAAATTGACCCACTAATCGAAATTTTTCGAACATGTGACCCAGCCTAATAGTTTTCTCGTGCCAAAAAACGATTGGATACAAAATTTCCTTAAAATCGATCCAGCCGTTCTCTAGATATAAATAGCTTGATCCTGACCCATTGTGACCCAAAATGACCCAGTAATCGAATTTTCCCGAACATGGGACCTAGCCCAATGGTCTTCTCGTGCCCAAAAATGGTAAAATCCAAATTTTTGCGAAAATCGTTAGAGCCGTTTTTCAGATAAAATTTACCCACACACACACAATTTTTGCTCGCATTATAGTATAAGATATACAGTCGAGTCTCTATATAACAAAATCCATTGTTTGAGTAAAAAATTCGTTATATAGAGAAATTCGATACATAGAGAATAACATTAAAATTCTTATTTAATATGTAAATTTTGAACAATTGTTATTTTTTATGTGTTTAATTAAAAATTTGAAATTGTTCATAACTCTGCTTAAAATATCACTATCAGTAAGTACTGTATCAGTACTGTGGAATAGTGAGATAGTAACTCACTTCCAAAAAAAATCAGAGAGATATTGTTGACATTTCCAGATTCCTTAATTGATTTCCATTTCTCTTTTTAAATCTGCACGTCCTCTAATATACAAAATTCGACCTTTTTGAAGCAATTGTAAATTGTCTTTTCTTCAATTACTCCCATTGATCCCGTTCTTATATGTATAACTATCCAATTGACACTGTTTTGAGAAGGACGTTGAAAGGTGTGAGGGAGGAGAGGGGAATGAATTCTTTGGACTTAAAAAAAAGGAGATTCAAGCACAGAAGTAATATTAAAAAAAAACGCAACACTGAATGATAAGTTAGAAATAAGTGATGGAAAATTGATTTCATATGATTTCGAAGCTTTTTTACAACCGAATAAAGAAGATTATATGGAAATATTCGTTATATGGAGATAAATATTTCGCTATATAGAGACTGTTTTTAATGTAATCATGGGAAAAGGGGAATGTTCCTACTAAAAATTTGTTATAAAGAGAAATTTGATGTATAGAGTTTCGTTATAGAGAGACTCGACTGTATATATTGTTACTTTCAATCATTTATCTTATGAAATAATACTTCGTGAATTCAAACAAAGCATGGCTTTTGCTAGTTATTATTATTATTATTTTGCCTTTGTTTTGTTCTATTATACCCCATCTCTCTTTCAAAAAGAAGAAAAGAACTGTTTTATAATTTAAAATGTATTATTTTTAGGCATATATTACGTGTGGAAATGTTGACACATATTCCCACAGACACAGAATCTATCCCTCTTCCACATAAAAACATTTTTTTCTCCCAAATGCTGAAACAAATCTTGAATTGGCAATTGACATTGATGACTTCCAAAGCTGTTTATTTCCAAATAGTGAATAAGGAACAAATAGACATACATTAAAAAAAAATATTTGATAAAGAAGAGACTTCATGATTTAGTAGTCTATTATCATTATGTTAATAGATTGCTTGTATTTATTAAAGTACATTAAACTAAATCATTGTATAAATTGATTATTGTTTTAAACATGACATCAGTTTAAGTTATAACATAAATAAATTGTGCAACAAATAAGTCCTTTATTGCATGTAATAAATTTAAATACACTTTGGATTTCACTTTAAAATTATTGTATATTTATAGACAAATAAAAATTCAGTTTCAATTTTACAATTCCATCTATTTTAACTTTTAGACGATTGTATTTATTTATCTATTTTAACAAAAAGAGGATTTGTGAACGGAAGGATTATATTTGATTTCTTTAAACGTTTTCTGTAAAAAAAAAAAAAAAAAAAAAAAAAAATTAATTTAATTTGTGAAAACAAGAATAGTTTAAGAAGAGTTTTATTAAAAACAGGGAATTTAAGAAATGTATTAGAAAAACAGAATTCAAATCTAAAATCAAGAAAAACCAGGATGTCTGATACCTAACATATCTGTTTTTCTTTTAAATTTATCAATATGTCACTCTAATTCTTTTAAGAAACTGTGACAACTTGTTACTACTATATCATGTTTAGTCCATTAAAAGTCTGTAATGCAGTGGAGAATAGGGAGGGATGGAACAAGTTTTACAAAAATATTTTTTTATTAACTACGTTTCATTAGTACAAAATGAAAATTTTAAGAATGACATCTTGAAACATTTTACATACTTAAAAGTTGCCACTTTGATTATGATAATTGTAATTTTAGATTAATAAACTAATTGAATAAATAAAAAAAATATCTCATTCGTCCCTGATGTGAGAGAGGAATAAGACCTTTTTTAAAATGAAAATTCATAGTTAATTTTTAGAAATGTGGATAATAAATGGCAATGAAGATAATGCAACATTTACATTAAAAAGTCTATTGTAAATCGCAACTTTTATTATTATTATTATTAAACTTTGTAAAATCCAAATCAAATAAAAAATATGCTTATTCCCAAGAAGTGCAGCCAATTAACTTTGGTGAACATAGATTTGCAATTCTGTCTTGTTCATCAATCAGGGAACAGTCAGTTTCTTCAGAGAAAATAAACATTCTTTTTTCTTTTTCTTTTTTCAACACACACAGTGTGTTGCCATGTAAAAATAAAATTTTGCAATTTGAGTTCAGTAATTATTATACATTTCACATAGTATATTTCGAAATAGTAATTTTTTATTTAAAAAACTAAAGAAATTCTTATTATAAAAATAAATGTAAATATTTAACACTAAATGCTGATATTGCAAAGTAATGCATTAGTAAGAAATTAAAAGCTTTCGATGCTTTAATTTTTCATTTTTTGAATTTGCAAAATAAGTTTATTTGTTACACTATTCAATTTCAAAACAAAATAGTCTTACAAATATAAAAGATCAAAAAATTGTAAGTTATTAAGCATAATTATTTGGATAAAAATATCATTTAGGAAAAAAAAAATGGGTTTTTACAACAAGCATGGGGTTTTTAGATGTAACTTAACTATTTATTTATAAATGGCATATTGCTGAATTTATAAAACATTAAAAACAATTAAGTTAGCAACAAAGAATGAGATTGAAAATGTACATTAAAAATTGGGGCAATTTTTACTTTTGATAATGTAAAATAGCCTTTTTAAGACACAAACTCATAGTTGCCCGCAACTAAAAAGATTTATAGCAACAAGTATAAGGCAATGATTATTCCATCTGGTGTAAGAGTCACAAAATAAAAATAAAGTTTATTTTAAAAATTCTTGCCAATGTCCCATTCCTCCAAGTGTCCCTTCTTACTCTCCCCTATAAACTATTTTTCTGTACCACATTTTATCAATTTTACAAACTATTCATATACTGTGATACATCTTTATTTACATGCAGAGAATATTATTCATCTTAATGTAAAACAATTATCAGCTAGCATTACTTATAGATATTTAATTCAAGCATAAAATGGTTTCAAGTTTTAAATTCACAATCTACACTTATTTTATTCCTTGTTTATCATTCCTTTATGAATCATTCATTTAGTCTTTTGTATCACTAAGTTACAAAATTGAAACTAACCCAAAGATCAATATATAGAGTGATCAAGAAATAAGTTGCCCACTTCAGAGGGCTCTAGAATGTGTTTTATTGGTCCAAATAAGATCAAATTTGAACTACAGATAATTCAATAAATGCACTTGACATTTACAAAAAAGAAATTACAAAAATTAAAAATGGAAATTTTTCCACAAAGGGCACTGTAACACACCTAAAACACTTAATTCACTTTATAATTAATAAATAATACTAAAAAAGAGAAACTGATCAATAAAAATGCAAAATTTGACATAAGATTTTCAATACAGTGGAATATGGCACATCTTGTACTCAAGAAACAAATGGAGCACGCACACAGCCATGCGGAGTCTGTAAGAAATAAGTTGCCCACTTCAGAGAGCTCTAGAATTCTATAGGTCCAAATGAGATCAAATTTAAACTACAGCTAATTCAAATGATGCACTTGATATTTACTAATTAAAATTACAAAAATTAAGATTGCAAAATTTTGATGCTAGGTTTAACTGTTTTTAAGTGTGCCACAACTGCCCCTAATGACAAATTTTTGCATTCTTTTTTATTTATTTATTTATTTTTAAAGTAAATATCGAGTGCATTATTTGAACTATCTGTAGTCTAAATTTGATCTCATTTGGATCAGTAGAATGTACTCTAGAGCCTTCTGGAGTGGGCAATTTATTTCTTATAGTCTCTGCATGGTTGTGTGAGTGTGCCAGTTGTTTCCCAAGTACTGGATATGCTGTATACCACTGTACTGAAAATCTTACAGTGGAATTTTTTTTTTTATTGACCGGTATTATTTTTTTAATGTTATTTATTAAATAAATTAATGTTTTAGGTGTATTACAGCCCCTCCTAGCAGCAAAATTTGCGTTTTAAATTTTTTTCTTAAAAATGTCAAGCGCATCATTTGAATTATCTGTAGTTCAAATTTGATCTCATTTGGACAAATAGAATGCATCCTCTGAAATGGGCAACTTATTTCTTGATCTCCCTGTACTTATACAATGGGTTATACTTATTGCTGCTATTTTCTCCCAACTCAACAGTTAATATAAATTGTTCATAGAATTATCAACAAAATTTTTCATATCAAAGCAGGATTTTTCACAAAATTTTTCATCTTAAAAAAAGATTTGTCACAAAATTTTTAGTATTAAAAAAAGCTTAACAAAAATTTTTCAGCTCTAAATTTTTTACAAATTTAATCTTTTAAAAGTAAAATATGGCCTGTCACTTTTACAAATATAAAGAAAACAAATGTATTTTTTTCACATACATATATTCTTAAAAATATGTGAAAAAGAACCTGGTATAATGATCATTTAAAATTCACAAAATTAGGTCTAGATTTTTCACAAATGTAAAAAAAGGTATTCACAATTTTATAAAAACAGAATCCCGAAAGAAAAATCCGTACTGACCCCTGGAAGAGGACATAGCCAGAGACTTGTATGGTATAGCTTTATTGAAGAAACAGTGGGAATATAGAATATTTTTAGGCACATGACATATATATCTCCGTATTCCCTCTATTACATCTCAGGTTAGAATACATCTTTCATTGCTGTTTATGCTATATGCTTAAATGTGTCATGAAAACTGTGAGGTTTTCAAAAGAGACATGTTGGCAAGTACTTGCTAAAACATGCTTTTAATAGTTTTAATTCAAGAGGATAATATATAATTTTATAATTTAATGTGTTTTAATTCTTTCAAGGATGATGATCCCACGGCATGACCACCTAATTTTAATTTGAAAACAGACAAATGACATCAAGAACATTTTAATAAAATTTTGCTTTTATAATGGAAGTGTAAAAGGGCAGGATTTTGTCTTCTGAGGAATTCATTTGAAAATTCTAATGTAAATCATTTCATCATGTAATGTATTTCATCATTTAAAAAATATAATTTTTCTGACCCTGACACGGTCAAACAATTTGGATTATAGAAAAATATCTATTTCTAATGCTAAATAAGTATCTTTTCCTTAGAGATAGCATAAAAAGACATTTTATATTTTAGGAAAAAAACATTTTAAGGTTTTTTTTTGTTTTTTTTTTCTTGGTATCTGAAAATTTGAATAAGTGAGTGTGGACTGTGCACTTTGAAAGTACAATAACATAGCACTACTAATTTTGTTGAGGGTAGAGGAATGAATGGTTGTTAAAATAAAAAAATCACTTTACCTTTCTCTTTGTGTGTGATGAGCAATCAAAATTTGTAACTTTAAATTCACCTTGTAAATCATGATATACTTTGATAGTACAAATCTTCAAAGGACCCTAGAAAAAAAATAGATGCAAAATTTTGTAATTATTTTTAATTTTGATCTTTAGAAAATTTTTTATTCTTTTAGTAGTGATAATACTGATTATTAATTAATATATACTTATGTAGATTTCTCAGTTCTAATGCTTAAACAGCAATTTTAAAATAAATTATTCATTTAGGATTATCAATAATTCGTGCCTGACTAAAATAAGTTTATTATGCATATACTGATTTGAAACCAAATTTCAGTGTTCTTTTGAGTTTAAGCCAAAAATAAGACACTCTCAAGTGAAATTTTAAATTATTAATGCATAAATACATACAAAAGTATTATTAAATAATTATTTACACAAACATATATATCTATCAACAAATGCACTTTTACTTATGGCATATGCTTGGATGTGCATATTTTTGTTTTCAATAAAAACAAATACTAATTAATACTTAAGATAGAAAATAACTCTTTGTGACAGCTCATGTGATTACATTTTATTTTATTATTATTATTCTTTAAAGTGCATTCATAATTATATAAATACATAGCACCTATAGTCATCAATCAGTTTGTCTGTCTGTCCACATAAGTAATTATGTTGCACTCTTATAATCATCATATGTCTGTCCATCTATCCACATCAAACAGCGCAAATCTATCCAACTGAATGATTTGAAATTTTATTTGTATAATGATTAGAGTATTTTGTTGACTCATTTCAAATTTTATGAAAATTGAATCAGAACAAAAAGATAATAATAAAAGCTTTCTTTGTTTGACTAAATCTTATCCTATGTAATTAATTCAAAAATATCCCATGATAGCTAATGATTCTAGGTTTGCCATATTGATTACATTCTATTTAAGATGGAATCCTATTATTTTCATATTGCTGAATTTAATATGTGTAATCATATCAAATTTTGTATTCAAGCATTTTTACATAAGAGTTTCCCAGCCATTATATCAAAATCTGAATACCTATAAAACAAGTTATAGTACGAATGCACCTCATTTGCTACGTTTGACGAGCAATTTCCAACTCATTTTATATTTGAATGGAGGAGGCTTGAGTGCCCTGAGTTTTATTTCCAATGTGGCTGGTGCAGCTAAATATCTTAACAACAAACTTTAATTTTATTCATTTAGTCCACACAAAAGTATGTTTAAATTATAATAAAACAAAATATTGTGAATTTAGCTATAATAGATAGCTAAATATTCTTTATAAAATAAGAAATTTTTAGATGATAAAATATAAATTTAAATCTCATTTTATTTTAATTTATGAAGTTTTTAAAGATCATACTTACATCTTGTAAACTACAGGTGTCAATCTTTTCATATTCTATTTCGTTTTTCCTGCATGTAGTATAGCCAATAGACAGTTGCAAGCGATAGTTAATACCTGCAACAATCTGTGGAAACAGAAAACAAAAGATAGCAAGATATTAGATATAATATTGAAAAGTAAAGAATTTAATATATGAAGATTAGATAAACTAAATAAATTATTTTAAAATGAAGTTTGAATGGATTAAACCAATTTAAAACAGTTTAACACATTTAGTGCCAAGTCTATTTTGTCTGTCTTTCTGTTTAGGCCATGAAATAAGATCTCATTACACAATCCCAATACTTGTCAGTCCTGGTGACTGACGCAACCTAAACAGAAAGTTGAGTGTCAGTCACTGATGACTGAAGTGGCAGTCAATGTGATAACAGAAGCTTGAAACTACATGTAATTTAAAATTAAAACTGAATAAATGCACCTTTTGATGGAAAAGTGGATTTTAAAGGTATGAAATAAAAATTAAAAAAGACTTCCTGCTTCTGCTCAAAAAAAAAAAGGAAAAAAGAATTTTTTCCTTCAATTAAAATAAAATAAATTGACTAAGGCAAAAAGTACATACACATAATGCAAATAATGAATGAAGGTAAATTAAAAATTTACTTACATAAATATTACTATTAAATGTTTTATTTTGATGCATTTATATCACATATTTATTCCCTCTAATATTAAAATAAGTATATAATAGATGAGAAGAGGGGAGAAAGAGAAAGAGAACATTCCGTACTAACTCTACCACAAATCGCCATATAAAAATGTTACTGGTGATAATGAACTGGTAATAATATCTACTAATTAATGTTATGCAAGAAAATTACTTATAAGATCATCTGCATATAGAAATTGTACCAAACTTGAAATCTTTCAAGTCATACATCATCAATCTTTGAAGTTTACATCATATTTATATTCTTCAGTAAATTTTACCTTTTTAGGGTTCTAGTTTATCTGACGAAACTCAATTTGTCTCTATCCTCAGTCTGTCTGTCATAGAGTCTACACACAAAAACTATATCAGAGAGTTCAAATTTTGTGTACTTACAGCTGAATACCTCTTGTTACACAACAAATTATAAAATTTTGAAAAAGACTATTATTTTAATTTAAATATTATTTTTAATTTCATCAGTTCATTTCTGTTGTTGTTTTTTCTCTTCTAATTGTTGCCATGCAATTTTAAATGGATATAAAAAAATTTTCTTTTTTTACTCTTTACTTTTAAAAGAAATGGAGTATTTCTGTTGCCACAATTACAAAATTGGATTAAAAACTACAATAATTAATATCTCAAAAATAAATTGAGATACAGCTTTCGAACAGATTGCATTTAAAAGTACATTTTCCCTATATGATGGTGTAAAAATTGAAAATGTGCAATATTTAGAAGGTTAAAAATTTGCAGTAGCATAAATTTCAAAATTAAAATTTCATTTCTTCTAATTCTTGCATGCAAGTTTAAATAAAATTATTATGTATGTATCATAAATTCACGGATTAAACAGATCACGTGAGAAACGTGCTTATTAGTTTTTATTTCATCATATTAAATCATATTTATCATCTATTTTGACATGCGAAATGAAATGTTTTTTTATTTATTAAATTATTATTCATTTAAATTATTAGCCACTTCTGGTGATCAGTTTGGTCTCCCTTAAATTTATGCTAAGCCTTGAAATATTTTACTTTCATTCATAATTTTATTTACTTGTGTATCTTTACTAAATCTGCAGATTATGATAAAGAAATCAACAAATCTATGCGATTAAGGTAACGTTTAGGGGAATAATTCAATATTCTGTTCTGGTTGACACGATTAGCGAAGAAATCCCAAATTTAGCACCGATAAACCAGTTTTTGTTTGTTAATTTAACAACTAGTATTAAAAAATGCTCTGACGAGCACCAAAAAAGGTTAATATGTTTTTAAAGTATGAAAAAGTGTTTGACAAGAGCTTCTAACTGAAAAAGAGAAAGGACAAGGGGTCCCTTCTTGGCTGCGATTCACTGTCAATGCCAAATTTGAAAAAATCATATTTGCGCTTTTTCCATATAAAAAAAATTAGTCACTGTTACGATAAAATCGTGTAGTGTAGAGGCATAATTAGAAAAGACGAAGGGTGATTAAACATGAATGTAAAGCAAAATATGGCCAAAAACCATAGTTCCCGCAGCCAGTGTGGAATTCAGACACTTTTCTCCGGGAGGGTCTTCTGTGGCTTTAATAGAATAGAGTTCTAAGGGGATCATACTTTTTTACCATTAAAAACACAAAATCTCAAATTTTATTGAGTGGGGGGGGGGGGCATTTGATACCTTCGGGAGGGAATGTCCCCCCGGCCCACCTCCTGCATTCAACACTGCCTGCAGCGTATCACATTCACGTAGTCCCACCGTAAACTGTCGCAGTGTAAAACAGCACAGAAAACTGATTTGTAGTGCAGTTGATGCAGAGTCAACAATGCAGTTAACATGTAAAGCACGACTGAAAGTTTTACGCAGATTTCTTTTATATGGAAAACGCGCAAATATGATTTTTTCAAATTTGGCATTGACAGTGAATTGCAGCCAAGAAGAGACCCCTTGTCCTTTCTCTTTTTCAATTAGAAGCTCTTGTCAAACACTTTTTCATACTTTAAAAACATATTAACCTTTTTTGGTGCTCGTCGGAGCATTTTTTAATACTAGTCATTTAAATTTTTTGATAAATATATATTGAATATAAGAAAACCTCAGTTGCTTTTAAATATGCCCAGTACTTTTTCTTATTTCGCTCAATATTAAACTATTTAATAAATGGACAAAAAACGTGAAAGAACGAAATTAATTTTAATTTATTCGTACAGAAATTGAAAGATTCAATTAATTTTAGATAATACATATTTTGTAGAAAAATAATGCGAATAGAAATTTTTATTCTTTTCGCATTGGATTTGTGGCATTCTTATCTACTTGTTTTAAAAATCAGATGTTATAAATATCAAATATTTCCGCCATTAGCGCGATTTTTGTGATCCTGGCACCCAAAGGTCGCTAAACATAACTTTATAGTCAATGCACATAAAAACGAGTTTTCTCATTTAAATTTTTAAAAAAATTAAGTAAAATATTTTTATTTCTCCTTCCTGATATCTATTGGAATAGCTTATTCCAATTATTGAATAATATTCTAGGACATTTTCAGGGAAATAATAGGTTAAGTTATCTTCCTTGGAGAAAGTCGCTCGAAATACAGCCTTAATAGATTTATGTCAAACCAAGGATGAAAATATACTGAAAATTCATTTCTAGTATTATTAAAATTGACATTGAAATCACCAGCTGTAATAAAATTTTTATATAATATACAGTGGAACCTCAGTTCACGATCCATTCTTGTATCTGAATTTCTGTAATGTGATATAAATTTTTTGGGCGCTCTATCTCAAGAACTAATGCATGTGATTAAAAAAATTATATTCAGGCAACGCCGACTATATTGTACCGGCCAAGCCATTTCGCGAAAAACTGCCGAAAAAGTGAAGCTGGATTCAGCTTCAAACCTTGAACCATTTCATTGAAACATGTGTAAGTCCACGTGACGCAAACCCTGCCCAAATTAGCATTGAATAAGCTGCTTTCTGTTCTGTGCACATGTTTGCACACGTGTCATTGTTTTGGTTCAGGGTTTACATGATTGGTCTGAATAACTTAGGCAAAGTATCAGCGTCCTCTGGCGGGAGACTTCCTACATTAATCTCAAATAGACAGGCTTTTAGTTCTAGTGGGCCATGATTCAGGTAATCCCTGATATAAATTGATGCTGTTTACATTTTGATTTAAATCGTTCAACAGATGGCTTAATCGTGTTGCATTTTTCATTATTTTCGCTGTAGTTCTATCTCAAGAATCAACGCACGGATTTTCATCAAACATCAAATTCAGTTAATCTTTATATGAATTGGCTTTGTTTACGTTTTGGTTTCAATAACCAAACACATGGCACTGCTATGCTGAATTGTTCAGATTACCACAATATCTGTATCGCAGGAATTAATGCACAAATTTTCATCAAACTTGAGATCTAGGCACACTTTGATTTATATTATTGCTCATTGCGTGTTTTGGGTAAATCTCCCAACAAGTGTCACATATATGCTGTATTTTTCCCGATATCCGTAACAGTCCTATTTCAAAAACTAGAGTTTGGAATTTCATGTCTTTAGAATCCTCACAGTGAGCATATGACTGTCATTTGATTTTGGCACTGTAATAATGAATTTTGACGCATTAAATGCATGAGATAGAAAATAGTTTTGGGGTTACCATATCCGACTAGTTTTTTATCATCAGAGTAATCGACAGTTCATCTACACCGTATTGTTTAGCTATTTTGATTACACTATCATCGTTCTTAAGTTTTGTCACTACTTCTTTTCATAATTGATCAGTAATTCGATTAAGCTTCTTACTACTGCTATCACTAAACGCTTTTTCAATCTTAGAAGTCATTAAAAAGCTAAAATTTTTGCGAAACTGATTAAAATTGAAACAATAAATTAAATTTTTTACTGTACTGAAGGTCACAAAGCACTCTGATACACACTTTACTCCAAACTTGACCTATAACAAGAGTTGTGAGGGTTGCCAACTGAACTATTCGACAGCTTTGGTCGTGAATCGAGTTATCCTACGCCGAAAGAGTAAAATTTTGATCACTGAAGTTGGTCATAAACCGAACTTGTCAAAAACAGAGGGGGCCGTAAACCAAGGTTCCACTGTTTTTTGACCGATAAGTTTGCAAATATGGCATTATTTATAAATTCAGTGGCGATGATCATTATGCAACTTGGCGATTTAGCCGATTAAATTTGCGATTTTAAATTTGCGTTTGTTAATAACGGAAAATAGAGAATTTCTATTAGAAAAATTAGGATAATTGCTATAATTTTTATGCACGGTTTTAAGTAAACTCTGATTTTTTTTCATAATTTGAAATTTAATACATTTGGAAATGGAAGGGAGAGAGAAAGTATATCTTTGCAATGCTTTTTCGACAATATCTCAAACAAAAATACTTTTAAATGCCAATAATTGCTGATCGTAAATGTTACATTTACTTCACACCATCACAAAAGTTTTTTACATCACCATGTGTTTTTTTTTATTTGATGCTTTCCTGGCACAGATGCCATATATGCATGACATTGTGCGATATTCTTCTGACGCCAATTTCGCAAAAGCTTAGTTTTCAAACTTCAATTACATACATATATACATTAAGGTACTACTTACAAAGAAGGTCTCCATTGGGGGCATACTCAGAATTTTTTGAAAAAAATACGAATTAAACTACTCATGTAGGTAATAAAGGATCAGTGAAAATTAGCGGTGGAAGTACATTATTAGATATGTGAAAAAATAAAATAGTTTGGAATAATTGGCGTGAAAAGCTGAAAGCGACACGGGATTCGGCGAGCAGTGCATTTCCTCGCCAAAAGCAGACGATTTTAACGAATCTGAAAATTGATTTTAATTGGCTTCACTGTTAAAAATCTGCAGCATTTACTAAACGTCACTCCACTACTTTTATAGAATGTCTCTCTTCTGATCAATGAGAATGCTCCATAGCACGGTGAATTGACCGTGTCATACACTGTTAAAAATCTGCTGCATTTTGTTGCAACGCACTCCACCGCTTGTATATAATATCTCTATTCCAACCAATGAGAAAGCTCCATTTCACGGTCAAGTAACCGTTTTCTATACAAGTAGGGGAGTGCGTTGCAACAAAATGCAGCAGATTTTTAACAGTGTATTTTTCAATTTGGAACAATTTTAATCAATTTAAATTGTGTTTTAAATGATAAAATATATTAATTTCATTTTGTTATAAGTACATATAAACGTATATGACAAAATTACACTTAAAGTAAAGTAAAAATGCAAAACTAAAATTACTTAAACTAAACTTATTTAAATAAATTGAACATAGAAAGTTTTTTCTTTAAAAAGTATTCGAAGCGTAAAAGTGTATTTTTCAAAATTTCGTTTTTTTGCCAACCGGAGATAAATCGCCAAATAAACAAAATTTTTATTATTTTTTTACTGACGTTATAAGGAGGTTCCGCCGAAATTTTTTTTATAAGCATATATAATTATATGAGAAGAACATTCTGTAATTTTTTCAGATTTTTCTGAGTATGCCCGTATGGAGACCTCCCTTGTTAGTTATCCCGTCGATCAATTTCTCCAAACTATACAAATTGCCAAACTCATAGCGAAATTATACATATAGACATAATTTTCATTTCAAATAACACAAAAAATAATTTGTAGAATCTTAATAAAAAATACAAATAAAAAGTCCAAATAAAAATCCCTTAATGGCGTTTTAAACACGTGCATCCTATTTAATGTCATTGGATTTGACATTCACGATCATCCATTATCGGCATTTAATCTTATAGTTTGGCGATGGTTTTTTGGTCGACGGGATAACCAAGTAGTACTTCTATTTTCTATTATTTTCAAAAGAAAATAATAATGAATAAAAACGGGTGATAATTGATGGTTTTTTGGTCGACGGGATAACCAAGTAGTACTTCTATTTTCTATTATTTTCAAAAGAAAATAATAATGAATAAAAACGGGTGATAATTGATTATCCCTTCGACCAAAAAATTATCGCCAAATTATAAAATTAAATGCCAATAACGGATTATCATAAAGGTTACATTGTTTACATTAAATAGGTTAACCATGTTTGTTATGCCATAATATGATTTTGAATTCAACTTTTTATTTGTACTTTTATTGATGTTTTACTAATTTATTTCTTCTTTCGTTATTTAAAATAAAAATTATGTCAATATGAATTACATGGTGAATAAATTGATGATTTGTAAAATTTGACGAAATTGGTCGACGGGATAATCAAATAGTATTGAAAAGTTTAATTAATAACTACAGAATGAAACGATTTATAAAATTTAACAAAATTAAATAAAAGTAAATATATATATTTTTTTAATAAACATTAGCCCGGTTATCTTATCAGACAAAATAACAAAATTTTCATGCCAACTAAGTACCCTAATGCATATTTGACATTACATCCCTATTTAAAATCAATTGAATGCTATTTAAGATATGGACAGAATGTGAAGTTTTTGTTTTACTCTATATCTTTTCCTTGTGTAAATTAGGACGTTACATAATCATAATTAAAAAATCTTACATTTAGTTCCTGAAGAGAAATTTTGGTTTTCCCAGATACTTTTTTCCGATGTACTTGTTTTTTCCCTATTTTTTTCTACTACTAAAATATGTACTTCTCTGTTATCCCGTCAACCAATTTCAACAAATTATACAAATCGCCAAACTAATAGCCAAATTATTCACATTGACATAATTTTTTATTTTAAATAACGAAAAAAGAAATAATTAGTAAAATATTAATAAAAATACAATCAAAAAGCCGAAATAAAAATCGCTTAATGACTTTCTAAACACGTGAATCGTATTTAATGTCACTGAATGTGACATTCACGATCATCGTTTATTGGCATTTAATCTTAAAATTTGGCAATAATTTTTTCATCGACGGGATAACCTAGATGTACCCTAAAATTCAAAATGTTAGGACACTCGAGAAAATCATCCCATGGTCATATAAATGCATGTTATTTGAAAAAATAATTATGAATTCGACCAAAAAAATAATAACACTGCGTTCACAACTTTATTATTTAAAGAACTGAAACTAAAAGTTTATAAAAACAAATAACTATGTTTTTCACGTGATTTGTTTAATTTGAATGAATTATGATACATACATGACAATTTTTATATTAAACTTGGTGGCAATGAATAAAAAAAAACTACAATCGCAACAGAAAAAGACAATATTCAACTGGAGGTTTAAGACATAAATTCGATTTTCTCGGAAACCGTCAAACATACAAAGATGAAAAAAAAAACTGTTCTAAGTTTTATCAAGACGATAAAAATAAACCAAAAACGAAGTAAATCCATCCATAATAACGTTAGCTATTGCTTGTTGAACTTTTCGTCTTCATTTTTTCGTTAAAGGTTAAATAAAAAACTACAGTAAACTGTGGTAATTTTTTGAATGCTATCATTTTATTCGTCTCGTCGAGTTCTATCTTTTGAAACTAAAATCACTGTCGTACGTCAACTGGTTTGCTAGAAATTTCGAAAAGACGTTCGCATTTTTTATTTCTTAAACATATTATACCAAACGCTACCGCGTTTGCTATGATAAAGTGTTTTGAAGAAGATATTAAATGAAATCCTCAATGCAATTTGCAATCACACTTACCCACTTGTTTCATAATTTATTTTTTATCATTTATGATATTGTATATTCTATGGCAAAAATCAGGGATGTTATCGTAAAATTAACAGAGAATATACGCTATAAGCAGAGGGTATACGTACTCAAGGCAGAGAGTATACCCTATAATGTGTATATTATAGCTTTCTTGAGAGACAGAAGGCATATTCTTTTTTTAAAATCCAGAAGGTATAAGGCATATACCCCCATATACCCTCTGCTACATCTCTGGCAAAAATATCTAATAAGTGTGAAAATCAATTAAAAAAAAAAAAAAGTATAATATAAATCTTTGCAATTGTCACACTTAAAATTTGAAAAAAAAAAAGAGTATAGTTTTTATTTGCATAATTATGTTTGGTGCTACTTGGTTATCTCATCGACCAAAAATTTATCGGCAAACAATAAGATTAAATGCCAATAATGGATGATCATGAATGTGACATTAAATACAATACATGTGTTTAGAACGTCATTAAGTGATTTTTATTTTGACTTATTTTTTGTATTCTACTAATTATTTATTTTTTCATTATTTAAAAAACAATTTATGTCTATGTGTATAATTTGGCTAATAGTTTGATGATTTGTATAATCTGGCGAAATTGGTTGATGGTATAACCAAGTAGTACCTTATGTTTATATATGTTAATTACAGGCAACTGTAGTTAATAAAAATTTAAATTATTAATTTTTTGACTTATTTAAACATTTAATTATCTCCAACAAGTAAATAAAAACAATTTACATATGTTTTGAAACACATGTAATGTATAACATTATGAAACTGAATTAAAATAGGTTGTATTTCAAGTAGTATTAAAAAAATAATAAACATAAACCAACTATTGGACAGAGTTAAGATTTAAAAAATAGTTTCATTAATCCACATCTACATTCATTTATTTATGTGCCAATAATGGACACCATTAACCTTCTCACTGACAAGCCCATGTTAATATCTTCACTAAGCTTCAGGTTTTACTGCAGTATAACCAACATTGAAAGTAGTATAATTCTATTGATTTAATGGTTTTAACAATGATTATACAAGCAAGGATTGTTGTTATTTTCATAATTAAGATATTTTGAAAAATGTTGAAAGAATCGTCTTTTTTTTAGCACTTAAAATAAAATACAGTGAAAACAACATTACAATTTTACCCTTTTGCATGATTGTCAGAGAATTAAGAATTTTTTTTTTTAATTATGTTTAATAATTATATTCTAATTTTTTCAATATTATTGTGATCTATCAATAATATTTAGTAGCTATTTTCTCAGACCCATTTCCCAATATGAATCAAAATTTAATAATAAATAATAGAAATGCATCAAAACACCTAAAATTCAATAATGTACACACACACAAAAAAAGGTAATCGATACTTTTTTATGACTGTATTTAGAACCAGAATTTAATGAAAACATAATAATGACAAACAAAACAGTTTGTTATTTTGGTGAAACAAAACAGTTATTTCCAAATAAATTTAATAATTAAGATATTGATAGTCAATAAAATATTTGTGAGAATTATTACTGTTTAAATTAATTATTGTGATTATCGTAAGATCAATATTCTAATTATTTTAGATAGATGATTTTAAATACTACTAAATGTCAGGAAATTTCAGCCATCAAATTATTGAGACAATGAAAAGTTTATAATAATAATAATAAAAGTTTTGGAATAGTAATGTACAGATTCGTAAATTTTGCACTATTTTTAACAGTTAAATTCCTTGAAACTACTTGATATATTGCTTTATATATATTACTTGTATATGTAGTAATTAGTAATAAAAATATTGAAGAAATTATATTGTAGGTTGAATAAAATAATTTTAAAATAAGTGCAGAAAACTGACATTTGATGCTAATGATCTGCAGATTTATTAGTTTTATTATTATTTTGTAAGTTTAATTAATATTATAACATTATATAGATAGATATCTTATCACAGATAAATAAGCAAACATTTAATAATAGATTTTTTAATATTTTCTGTAACTTAATTGTTACTATTTAAATGGAAAGGGAATAAACCCTATGAATTTCTTTTTTTCTTAAGATCTTAAACAATATTCCCTGCTTCTTGATTTGCTTTATTGATTATCTGATTTTAAAATATGCAATGCAGAGTTATTAAAAAAATAATTTGATTAAAACAGAGAATGTTTTATTAACCACAGAAAAGCAACTAAAAGTAGCTATTTATAATTTATCAATTTTTAGTGCTATTACATTCTGGTAAGAGGAATTTAAAAATTAAATTAGTTTACTCAGGTTTTCAGGTAAATCAAAAGATTTTATACACTGTGAAAATTATTGAAACAGCAGTTTTAGTAATGTCTACATGGGGTGTCCATTACTGAAAATTGGCTAATTAAACATTGCAGTAATGGACATGGGTCTTAAAACTTAAAAATAAATGAAAATTTTGTAAATGGCCATTAATAATGTAAAATTCTAAAAGTAAAATCTAAAAATTTTCTATTATTACCATAACAAGAACATGTAAATTTTGCAAGAAAACAAAGCACACCTATAGGTTTATTAAATGAAGTCAGCTCTTAGCATGTTCATTAGGATTTTCACTGAAAAATGGTGGAACTTCGAAAAAATTCTTTCTGGTTTTTGATTAGTTTGATTAAAAATGTCAACAATAACTCAGATAATAAAACATGCAAGGAGGAGTTATGAAAAAAATAAATAAAAGCCAATTTTTTATTGGTTGTTTTTTTATAAAACAAAAACATTGAAAAATTGTCCATTACTGGTACATTTACTCTAAATTTTAATAGCATGAACTTCAAAATAATTAAATTTTTAATAGAGTGAACTCTAAAACTTGGGTAGATGAAAAGAAATCATTGGAAATAATCAGCTATTTAAAAAGTGATAAAGAAGAAGAAAATAATAAAGAAAGAGATAAAAATTGTCTAAAAATACATTTTTAATACTACAAAATATAATTAAATCTTTTAAATACAAAAAAGTTGTAAATCATACATTTGTTTTTGATCATTTACGATATCTTACATTTTATGGACAAAAATATCTAAAAAGCATGAAAATGAATAATAAAAAACACAAATGTCCAAAAATTGTCATATTTTTTTAAAAAAAAGAAAAAAAATTCTCATTTGCATATTTATATGTTAGATATAGATGTAATTATAGACAACTGTAGTAAGTAAAATGTAACATAAATTTTTATATGTATACATGAAACTAAATTAAAGTAGATTGTATTTCAAATATTTAAAAAAATGCACATGCGACTGCAAGAAGTTAGTTTAGTATTTATTATTATTATTGTTATCATTATCTTCTCAATAATTTAAAGACAAAATATTCAGTTAAAAAACTAAAATCATACTTGTCTTTCGGCTTTGTGAATTTGAGCTAGTTTAGAATGGTAAGGAGAGTTCAAACGCATAGAAAGAACTTTTACAGCAAAATTAGCAGCTACTTTGATTCTGTCGTCATCTTGTGGCACTTCTTCCCATTGTCCAGTGCCTAAAACAACTGAAATAATACTAAGTAATATTAAAGATTTCATCTTCATAACAAATTCAATGTTTTAAAGTGAAACTACGATGGAGATGAAACTTTTGTTTATATACAAAAAATCTCCGTGCATATGTGGTGCCATCTATATACGTAATCATAGAATATTTATCAGGTATTGATCCTTGGAGAATATCATGAAAAGGCGATAAGAGAGAGAGAGAAAGAAAGAAATAAAATAAAAGCGACTAAAAGGGAAATTGAGAAGCAAGCAGAATTAATTATACTAGTTTCAATTGTTGTCTTAAAGAATATTCATTTCATATTAATTTGATCTCCTATTTAGACATGTTCTTTTTTAAACAGCATCCTTTGAATATTAATACTGTACTGATGTCAACATCCTTTTCTCCTATGTACAGTCGTGGTGAAGGAAAAAAGAAGAAAAAAAAAACTACTAACTTTGCAATTTATTAAGAGATCGACCAACACTTAGGTTTTGTTTTCGCACAAAATCTGAGTTTCGGCGAAAATGCTGCCGAAAGTTCGGCGCGACCGAAACTATTTGTATTCCAAAAACCTCATTTCTTTCTTCGAAATTTTTCAATATTGTTAATTGATTTGAACTTTATCCGATTAAATGAGACACGCTTTATCAATTGCTACGAACTTCACTGTTTATTTTATAATAATAAATCATGAATGACTTGAAATGTGAAGGCAAATTATAAAGCAAACAATGCATACAAGACTAAACTTTGAAGACACGTTTCACGTGCTCGTTAAAAGCTGCAAACTTAATAATAATACGAAAATTTTAGTTTGAAATTGCAGAAATGCTCGAATTCTTTTAAAGAAATTTCTAGTATAAAGTATGATCATTTACAAAAATCATTATGAAAGATAAATCGAGGTACTTAAACATAAACCTTTTAGTTAACGAGGTAAGTTATGTAAACGAGCTGTCTAAAATGAAAACTTTTTTAATGAGATGAAATTTTTATAATTATAAAATCATTCTGTGCCGTTGATTAATTAGTTATATTTTATTTTATATAAGAATAAAAAGTTTTAATCAGAGGCACAGCGAGTCAACCTGGGACACACATAATTATGTATTAATTGTTTTAAAAATTGTGAACATTTTCGGCCGAAAATAGGAAGATTGCCGAAATTCGGTTTCGGTAGATCCTTAATTGTAATAGAACAAGTTGGAAATTGCACGTGAAGCGTAGCAAATTAGGTGCGTTCGAACGATAACGAAGTTTTAAAAATATTACTTTCATATATCAATCTCATAACATTGTAAATAGTGAATTACAATTAAAACGCTCATCAAACAATGTTCTCCCTATACCATTATGTAATGGAATACTTTTGTGTGGCCTTGTAAATCAATAACAAATGTTCTTTGCACCACAAATTATGTAAGATGTATAGTATAATATGTACTTTATAGTTGCATATAAATTTTATTAAGTTCGCATGAGTGTAACACGATTAAAATGCATTTGAAACATTTTTTCCCATTGACCGTAATGTAATGGAATACTTTTGATTTTCCCTGTAATTGATCTATGCATCCGATTTTCATAAAATTTGAAATAACTCGAAAAAAATATGTAATAATTATGTGTTTTAAATTTCAAACGTATAGAATATATTTGAAACTTTTTCCCCATTGACCATAATGTAATTGAATACTTTTGATTGTCCCTGTAATTGATCTATGCACACGATTATCAAAAAATTTGAAATAACACGACAGAATTATGTAATAATTGCGTATTTTAAATTTCAAACGATTAAAATGCATTTGAAACTTTTTTCCCCATTGACCGTAATGTAATGGAATACTTTTGATCGTCCCTGTAATTGATCTATCCATCCGATTCTCATAAAATTTGAAATGACTCGACAAAATTATGTAATAATTATGTATTTTAAATTTCAAACGATTCGGTTGGGTAGTTTTTGCGTTGTTATATGCGGACAGACGGACGGACGGACAGACGGACGGACTGAACGATCACTATAGGTGCTACGTATTATATAATTACGAACGCACCTAAAAAAGTTACTGGCACCAAACGATTGGAAATAAAACCGACTTTTTTAAATGATATATATAAAATTTACTTACAATCTACAAAACAGTACTACGTTTTTTAATGGCAACAACCAACGTTGACACTTATACCTTAAATTTTCGGTTCAAGCTATACCTAGAAGTGAATTTCAAGTCATTTGAATTTTTTGAATTATTAGCTTCTAATGTTAAATTACATTTTCATATTTTTATTAATATCCCTATGTAGTTATTATTTGTAGTGTATTGTGCAGTCTTTATTTATATTTTGTGCAGTATGCTATTATTTGTAGTTATTACTAAAAAAAAAAAAAAAAAACATAAATTATTGAATTTATAATTCTAAAAATTTTATAATATTAATTATGAAATTAATATTTAAAAAAATATATATGGATTGCTATCCACAATTTTTTCGATAGATTCACGTTGAATTCAGGGGGTGGCCCGGAGGAGAACATCCTCCCCCCAGAAAGTGTGATATTTTGTGTTTTCAAAGTTCGAAAAGTGCATTTTTTTTCTCCCCAGAACTCTATAATACCCCCCCCCCCTCCCTCCGCAGAGCCACAGTAGTCCCTCCGGGAAAAAAGTGTCTGACTTCAACACTGGATAGGTTTATATTTATTATGTCTTGCTTTATGCGAATTCTCACTTTCAAATTTTTCTTCCAGGTAATTTTCGAATTATAATTAAAAAATGTTAAAAGATGTCTATGATGTGCAGAAAAGTATAATTTGGAAAAAAAAAATTACTCATTTAATTGATGCATTTGAGTTTAGAGGTTTGCACGGGCTGAAATTTCCAGACCCGAGCCCGGCCCGACCCGAAAGTTGAAATTTCGGCCCGAGACCGGCCCCACCCGAAAGTTAAAATTTCGTTTCGAGCTCGGCCCGACCCGGAAAAGAGTTAAAAATTCAGGGCCGAACCCGCCCCGGCCCAAGTGAATTTGTACAGAACATTGATCGTTACTCTTATGGAAGAGTTCAGACCAAGTAAACTTATCTCGTACAAAGTCGTACGTATTTCGTCTCTAAAAAAATTTTGTCTTTTTTTCATGTTTATAATCTCTATTTATGCAGAAGTGTCGTAGGCCGCGATATTTGCTTTTTTAATGAACCTTTGTTAGGTGCGTTAGTAATTGAGTAAGTAAGTAGCACCTATAGTTGACGCTCGGTCCGTTCGTCCCAGTGTTGAATCCAGGGGATGGCCCGGTGGGGACATTCCCCCCGAAGCAATAAAATGTCCCCCCCCCAGAGGAATTTGAGATTTTGGGTTTTCAATAATCAAAAAGCGCAATTTCTGCCCCCCCCCCCCCGGAATTCTATAATGTCCCCCGGAGCTACAGAAGTCCCTCTCGGAGAAACCCCGGGGGATACCTTCTTTAGGTATTCACGGGCTTCACAACCCCGGGGGACCTGAGTGATCTTTCTCTTTTCCTTTTCCTCTTACTCCTCTTATCTTCCTTTCATCTTTGTTTCACTCTCATTGTGGTTTCCTATTCGGAGGCGAGGGCAATTCTGTATGAGCCGATGTCGTCCTGCATATCGACTCATGGAGAATTGTAAACCACCCACGTGTTGGCCGTGCGTAGCGACCCGTGTCCCTGGAAAGGGGGATCCTGGCAGTTGAGGGAAACCAACACACTGCTTTGGCCTCTGCTTCAGGTAGACGGGAGGTGCATTTGGTCCCGTATGCATCAATCGGTTGGTCAGCTGACTTTTGTCACTGGCTTTAGGGATCAAGTGATCGAGCAACTAGTCATCTCGTTAAGGGTGGAGACTGACATAGGGTTCTCTTGTGACCGTATGGGCCCTGGTTAGCACTGGTGCACGAATGTGCATCCCCTTGTAGGGCTCGGGAGTGGGTGGTGCGGCCGGGGTCTGAATTTTATTATTTTTAATTACGGATGGAAACACTTCTTTTCCTTCTACTTCTCTCCCTAGTGGAGAGCAACAAACTGCACTGTCTTCCTCGTATACTCGCTTTTTTATTGTGAAACGTACTGATAGTCACTCTGATTGCTCCTTTGAAAAAACTTCCCCATTTCTTATAGCTAAAACTTTCCAGTCTGTCTTGGGAGATGGTCATTCTCTCAAAAAATTACAATCTGGCGATTTGCTGGTTGAGGTTTCTACAGCCAAACAATCATAATATCTCTCTAATTGCACTACAATAGGCACCTTTTCTGTTTTTGTACAAGTGCATAGAACCTTAAATACAAGCCACGGAGTAATATCTGAACCTGATCTTTTATACTCCACCAAAGATGAACTTTTAGAAAATTTAAAAGACCAAAATATCATAGATGTACGCCGTATCACCATCCGTAAAAACGAGCAGATAATTCCCACTAAACATATTATTCTAACCTTCAATAGCACTACTCTACCACCTAGAATTAAAGCAAGATATCTAAGCTGTCGAGTCCGACCATATATACCAAACCCCATCCGTTACTTTAAATGCCAGCGTTACGGACATACTAAAACAAACTACACGCACTTTTCATGCAATTGATCTTACTATATGCTCCCCGTCAATCTATCCATTTTGGAACTTTTGGATCTCAAATGATCTACACGGCAGTGATCACTTTCTTACGTTTAACTCATTGACTACTCCAAGTCCAAATGCGGATTCCAATAATTATACTAAAAGGTATGTGCATGACAGAGTCAATTGCCCAACTTTCACAGCACTTGTGAACATCACAAATAATGTGATAGAGGGTGACATTGACAAAGCACTTGATAATATAACTCATTGTATTATCAATGCTGCTGATACAAGCATCCCTAAAACTTCATATGTTCATAAAAACAGAAAATCTTGGTGGAATAGTGATTGCCAATTAGCAAAGAAAAAACAACAAAAAGCTTGGGGTATATTTCGAAGGTACCCCAACAACACTAATTATATAGCATTTAAAAAAAGCAAAGGCAGAGGCTAGACGAATAAGACGCAAAAGCCAGCGCGAATCCTGGATTAAGTATGTTTCAAGCATAAAATCTAACACATCCAGTAAAGAGCTTTGGAAAAGGGTGAAAAACAGCATGGATCTGTATTCTGAAAGCCAAATTTCAATTTTAAAACTGAACGGGCAAACCATCCTTTCTACCAAAAGCATAGCTGAGACAATAGGGAATACCCTAGCTTCTATTTCAAATTCAGATTAATATCCTGAACCTTTTTTATCTTATAAAAGACAAACTGAAAAGACCAGTATTAATTTTAATAGTCATAATTCATTTTCCTACAACAAACCATTTATTTTATCAGAACTTTTAAAATGCTTGCATGACAGTCGTTTATCTGCTCCTGGGCATGATGGCATCACTTATGTCATGTTCAAGCACCTCTCTCCACTTTCTCTTAATAATCTGCTTTCTTTTTTAACAGAATATGGACAGAACACATTTTCCCTAATGCTTGGTGCAGAGCCATCGTTATTCCTTTTCCTAAACCAGGAAAAGATGCTACTGATCCTAATAATTACAGGCCTATTGCCCTATCTAGCTGCCTTTGCAAACTTCTCGAAAAGATGGTCAATTGCCGCCTCATTCATGTTTTAGAAACAAACAACTGCCTTGCTGCTTTTCAAAGTGGTTTCCGACGTGGTAGATCTACTATCGATAATTTAATCCATCGAACACTACATAAGAACAGCTTTTCTTAAACGCAGGCATTTGGTCTCAGTATTTTTTGACATGGCGAAAGCCTATGACAGAACTTGGCGTTATGGAATACTCCGCGACCTTTTTAACTTGGACTTGCATGGGAATCTTCCTATTTTATCAAAAACTTCCTTGCAGTGCGAATTTTCCCAGTTCGTATTGGGGGAACTCTTTCTAGTTTTTATGTACAAGAAGAGGATGTTCCCCAGGGCAGTGTCCTGAGTGTCACCCTCTTTGCTATTAAAATAAATGATATTCTCAGTCAACTACCCCCTTGTGTGAAGGGAGATTTATATGTTGACGACTTCCGGATTATGTGTTTGGGAGAGGATATATGTTTTATCGAAAGACAATTGCAAATTGCTATTAGAAATATTCTTAATTGGACTAATAAAAATGGTTTTGTTATATCTCATGACTGTAATGTATTTTAGTATGTTGTCACTAGATGGCAGCACATATGTACAACTCTTAACTAAGAATAAATACTTCAGCCGGCAGTCTGAGGCAGGAAGCCATGCTGATAGCATGAACATGCAGTTATATTGTCTAATGTCATATCTGAAGCAATCTATTATATTTATACATAATTAGATAGATATATTCACGCATAATACTTAACATGGTGTCAGAAATAGATCGACCCATGTATTTTTTCTTAAATTGAACAACAACGAAAGAAAATTTGAAACATGGCTGGAAGTTTACCTACCATTGCTGCATTCGAACCGGGCTCAAATCCATCCGAGTCTTGGCGATATAGACCCCTTGCATTGACGTCACAACAGCGGCTGTTCCTCTTATCTGGTGCACATGACGCCATAATCTGGAGCCCAAACAAACCATCATAAACTCCCCGTTTCCCGTTTAAAGCAACTGTGGTCTTTCTGTTTAATTTTGATTTTTCTTATTCTTGCATTATTTTTCTAAATACTTAAAAAATGAAGCGCAAATTACTATTTTTATAAATGTGAAAACACCACATTTGCCTTATGTTTGGGCGCCAGATCCAGATGAAGCATGTGACGTCACGTGCAAGGGGTCTATTGGAGGCAAGATTTCGAGGATTATATTGAAGCATTGAAATATGGAAATGAATCAGAAAAAACCAAAACAGCGCTTTTTCGTCATGTTGGCGGTGATGAGCTAAAGAAACAATTTCGTGCCTTTGATCTGAAACCAGTAGGAGGAGCCAGTGAAATAACGTTGAAACAAATTTTGGATGAATTTGACAAATATTTTCAAGATTATGTGAATGAAATATATGCATCATTTAAATTTCTAGAAATAAAGCAAGATAGTGACGAAAAATTTTCGGACTATTATGCACGTTTACGGAGAGCTGTTATTGAATGCAATTACGGTGATCTTGTCGATCGAATGCTACGTGATAAAATTATCCAAGGGTTGGCTGATAAATCGCTACAAGAGTGATTAATTCGCGAAACTAGCAGAAAGAAGAAAACGTTGCAAGAAATTATTGCAGAATGTAAAACTGCTGAACATAGTAAAGTGCAAGCCGCGGAAATGTGCGATCAAGTCATGTGGATGCAATTAAACGGAAGGAGACCCGCGAGCGATATCATAAAAGAGAAATATTTTGTAAATATTGTGGCAGATCTCATGAACCAAAAAAATGTCCAGCATTTGGTACAAAATGCAGAAACTGTGAAGGTAAAAATCACTGGTCGAAAGTATGTAGAAAAAAAGTAAACAGTCAACAGGTGCGTCAATTACATGCAGTGGAACAGAATGATGACAGTGATTCAGAGTTTATTTATTTAGGTGAACTGAAATGCATAAATCAACTTGAGAGTAAAAATTTAAATTCTGTGTGGTTACAAAAATTAAAAGTAAATGGAAACGATATTGTATTTAAATTGGATACCGGTGCTCAGGTCAATGTTATTCCACAAAGTGAAATATTAAAATGGAGTGAAAAGCCAGTAGTGAGAAAATGCAAGCAACCTATACTGGATTACTGTGACAATATTGTGCCAATTCTAGGTGAGTGTTTTCTTAACTGTAAAACTAAAAAAAGATATGATATGTAAATTTTTAGTAACCTCTTTAGATGCTAGTCCAATATTAGGGCTTGAATCCTGTGAGAAACTGGAACTTATCCAAAGACTTGATAATGTTATAAAGCCTATGTATAATTTTTCCCATCAAAAACCCGAAGATATAATTCAGCAGTTTTCTGATGTGTTCACAGGGAGTGGTCGTTTAAACCGCATTGTAAAAATAAAATTAAAAGACAATTATGTTCCCCACATAGCAGCCCCCCGTAAGGTACCACTAGCTCTACATGACAAAGTAAAGAATGAGTTGCAAAATATGGTCGGATCTGGAATAATTGCTAAAGTGAGTGAACCTACAGAATGGGTAAATAATATGGTTGTTATTAACTCGCCTAAAAAATTGCGTATCTGTTTAGATCCAAGGCCATTAAATGAGGCAATTCGGCGACCTCACTACTCCATACCAATTGCTGATGGTCTTATCGCACGGCTTCAAGGATGCAAAATATTTACTATCCTGGATGCAAAGAATGGTTTTTGGCAATTGCCATTAGATACAGAATCTTCATACCTAACTACATTTACAACGCCTTGGGGACGGTTCAGATTTTTAGTTATGCCTTTCGGGCTTAACAACGCTGCAGAAGAGTTTCAGATGGCTATGGAGGAGATTTTTGAAGATATGCCCGAAGTAAGTCTTTATTTTGATGATTTAGCCCTTGGTACATCCTCTAGTGAAAATCACTGCCAGTTATTGCATAAAGTTTTAACTCGTGCTCGAGAAGCAAATCTTAAATTTAATCTTGCCAAGACCCAGTTGTCAAAATCTTCGGTAAATTATTTGGGTCACATATTATCTGACAAAGGAATAGAACCAGATCCTAACAAAATAAAGGCTATAACTGAATTCCCTATTCCAAAAAGTCGTGAGGACTTGCAAAGATTTCTTGGCATGATAACATATTTAGCTAAGTTTACGCCCCATCTTTCAAATCTAACCCATTCACTGAGACAGCTTTTGAAGCAGGATACACAGTGGCTGTGGGATGAAAATGTTCAACGGGATTTTGAACTAATAAAGAAAACTCTAGTACAAGCTCCATGTTTACAATATTTTGATAAAAACAAAGCTGTAACAGTTTCAGTAGATGCCAGCCATTATGGCCTGGGAGCTGTTTTGCTTCAAGATAGTAAACCTGTTGCGTATGGTTCTGCATCATTAACTGAAACACAGCAAAGATATGCTCAGATCGAAAAAGAATTACTGGCTGTAATATATGGCCTTGAGCATTTCAATTATTATACCTATGGAAGACCTGTGGAAGTGCAGACAGACCATAAGCCATTGGTAGGTTTAAGCAAGAAGCAATATGATGCCATATCACCAAGACTTCAACGTATGCTCCTCAGGCTTAATAGGTATGATTTCAAGCTTTAATATGTCCCTGGAAAACTTCTTCTAATAGCCGATACACTTTCACGTGCTCAACTAAGAGAAGAAAATTTTATTGACGAGGAAGACACAGTCCAAAGTGCTAAGATAAATCTGCTATCACATGCAACACCAAATAAGTGGAAAGAATATGCAACATTTACAGCTAATGACAATGAATTGCAAGATGTTCTATACCACATAGAAAATGGGTGGTGTGAAAGAATAAATACAAAAAATTTTGCTAAACCTTATTGGCATTGCAAAGAAGAATTGTACTGTACAGATGAAGGTGTAATCTGTCGAGGTAAAAGGCTGGTTGTTCCAAAGGTAGCAAGAGCAGAAATACTGCAAAAATTGCATTTGACACACAGAGGTATAGTATCTTGTAAAGTAAAAGCAAGAGAATATTTTTACTGGCCATCAATGAACTGTGACATAGAAAATTTTATTGATAAGTGTAAAACTTGCCAACAGCATCAGCGTAACAATCAAAAAGAAATTCTGTTGGATCGAGATGTTCCAGAAAAGCCATGGCAAAAGGTTGGTTGTGATATTTTTTATCTAAAAGGTCAGCAATATCTTTTATTAATTGATTATTTTTCGAAATATCCTGAAGTCCAAATAACTAAGAGAAACGATGCACCAAGTGTTATAATTGCTTTCAAATCTATTTTTGCAAGACATGGAATTCCAGAGGAGTTGGTCAGTGATGGCGGACCTCCATTCAAGTCAGATGATGTGCAAAAATTTCTCAAAGAGTGGAATGTGGAACATAACCTTACATCACCATATTTTCCTAGAGCCAATGGTCAAGCTGAAAGAGCCGTTCAAACAATTAAAAAATCCTTAATTAAGGCATTACAAGATGGGAAAGACCTATATATGGTCTTATTAGACTATCGTATTCAACCATCACAAGATCTCCCCTCTCCAGCTGAATTATTGATGGGCAGACGACTTAGATCTCTCTTGCCATGCCATCCTGAAAAAACTTAGGCCAAATTTTCCATTAGCTGAAGCAAAAGAGTCATTAGAGAAACGACAAATGATTCAAAAGAGATATGCTAACAAACATAGTACAAGACTCTCTAATTTACAAGATAAAGCTAGAGTTTGGTTTCGCCAGAACATAAATGAACCATGGAAGCAAGGAACTGTCATTCAGATTGGTCCTCAACCTCGATCCTATATTATTAAAGGTATAGATGGTAATGTTTATAGAAGAAACAGATTTTATATTCGCCCTGATAAGACTGAATTAAATCAAGCTGCAAAGCCTGTGAGATCAGTGGAAGATTTTTATCCAGTAATTACAGACCCAGTGAGTGATCCTGTGCAAATTTCAGATAGCACAACAAGTAAGTCGCAAAAAGTGTTGCCTCAAGGGACTGTACGAAAATCTTCTAGAACAATAGTGAAACCAGAGCGTTATAGAGACACTTGAACTAATTTTACTAAATTAAATAATTCTAACTTTAATGATTTTTCAATATACATTATTTTGTTATTTTATTAATATTTAGTTTAATTCCAATCCTAACTATATTTTAATTTTAAATATCTTTTCCAATATCCAATATTATCTTGTTCAATTATTTTTATAAAATGGGCATGTAATGTATTTTAGTATGTTGTCACTAGATGGCAGCACATATGTACAACTCTTAACTAAGAATAAATACTTCAGCCGGCAGTCTGAGGCAGGAGGCCATGCTGATAGCATGAACATGCAGTTATATTGTCTAATGTCATATCTGAAGCAATCTATTATATTTATACACTAGCGGCCTTCGCCCGCTACGCTGGTCGGTTTATCTAAAGAAATCTTGAAGAAGTAGTTAGATAAGGTTCAGACATACATTAAAAAAAAAAAAAAAAGCAAGTCGATCATTCAAAAAACATTGGGAAATATCAAATATTTACTGTAATTTTTTAAGAAAAACAAAGTTTCGAAAAAAAAAAATTAAATCGAAAAAAAAATTACACTGACATATTAATGCAAGGAAATTTTCCCAGAGAGAAAATTCGCCTTGAATACAATATTTCAAATTCTTTTAATTGCTTATAGGCGTTAATGCCAACATAGTGAAAAAAAATTCCATGCTGGGAATCGAACCCGGGCCATCAGTATGGCGCACTGACGTTCTACCGACTAAACCACATGGAACGACAGCCAGCTTGAAACTTTCTCATACTTAAGTAGACTGGCGAAAACATAACGATAGCGCGTTTTAAAATCGCACAGTGACATCTATTGGATTTTATATGTACTAAAAAACGTTATGTACTAAAAAACGTGAGCAGCGCACCTAATAGTTTCTTTTGTTTCTTTTTGTTACTTTTTTGTCTGTTGTCCGATTTTGATGAAACAAAGCCTATACACTGCCCGGGAGTGTGCATTCTTCATTAGTGAAAACCGCATAAAAATCCATTCAGTAGTTACGAAGATAACCTCGAACAAACAGACAGACAGACAGACAGACAGACAGACAAAAAATTCAAAAAAAATTTTTTTGTGTTTCATTGGTTTTCTTTTATCGCCCTGACTCCATTTTTGTCAATTATCTTCAATGTACAGACACACCGGGTCCTACTGTTTTATTATATGTATAGATAATTAGATATATTCACGCATAATACTTAACAAAAACTTTTTGTGTGCATTTTTGTAGACGTAAATATCTGCATCCAGACACTGAAATTTTTATCGGATCAGCCCAAATTCCTGTTGTAGACAATGTCCGCTATCTAGGCCTCTATTTTGACAATAAACTTACATTTTTACCTCATGTTTTACAATTACGGACAAAATGTGAAAAATCGCTAAATTTACTTAGGGTACTTTCTAATACTTCATGGGGAGCAGACCGATCCTCTCTTCTAAAGATTTATCGTGCTATGATCCGTGCAAAAATTGACTATGCCTGCCAGGTCTACGGTTCTGCTTGTAAGTCTGTTCTTAAGAAACTTGATACAGTGCACCATAGCGCACTTCGTGTTTGCTCTGGTGCATTTCGTACATCACCTGTTTTAAGCTTATATATTGATTGTAATGAACCTTCATTACATTATACTCGTGAAAAACTTTCTCTGCAGTTGTTTTACCGTGTCCTTTCACATCCTAGTCATCCACTTCATACATATATTTTAAACTCTGATAATGATACTCTTTATTAGAATCGCCCATCTTGTGTGCCTTCTTTTGGTGTAAGAATGAGAAGCATAATCAACAATAGCCCTTTGAATAATATTGAGGTGGGCACTTGTCCATTGCACATCTACCCTCCTTGGAATCTACCTGCTATAGACACTTTCAGTCGTGACGTCAGTTATGACGATTTGCTTGGATACTGACTCCAAACAAACGGTTGCTATGCTGTATTTTCTATTTTATTTGCATATTACAACAACAATTTTCAGCTATATATAACAGACACATGTTTAATGCTTTATATGCAATGATACCATTTTCTACGATTTATATTTTATAAGAAATGAAGCATAGCAACCGTTTGTTTGGAGTCAGTATCCAAGGAAAATGTCATGACTGATGTCACACTGAAAGTGTCTATTGCAACCCTCCATCCTTTTAAAGGTTATGAAAAAAAGAATCTAGCCCCTGTGGTCTTTAAACGCTTATTTGCTGCACATCATGATATTTTTAGCAACCACTTGGACATTTATACAGATAGCTCAAAGAACGGAAATACAGTTGGCTGTGGTGTATATTGTGATGGTATGACTCTCAGTTATCGACTTCATCCTTCTACATCTATATTTACTGCCGAATTAATTGCTATAGAAAGGGCCACGGTCAGTGTTCTCGCTGACTTTTGACCAACGTTAGTAATTTGGCTAATTAAAAATAAAAAACATTCGCCAAATGAAAAAATTATTAGCAAATTAGATTCACCGTGTAGCACAAAAAGAAAAAAAATCTTTAATCCGTACTTTACACAAACTTACAAAACTACACATTACATTTTTACATAAGTAACGTATTTTCTTTAACCGTAGTTCTGTTGATAGGGCTTATCGTTAATTAAAACTGCTACGTAATTATGAAAAACAAAATTTTCAGCTGTCGAGATTTCATGTATATTTTTTTCTTAACCAATTTTAAAGTATATTTATTTTCCTTACAAATTTTTTTAATTGTAATGAATGATAAATTAATTGCAAATATTTTTTCATTATAATAATTTTTCCGACACATTGAAAATATTGCTTTTTTTTGGTGATAGTGAAATAACTGCAGATGAAAAAGATATAATAGTAAGACTAAAACACAGATTTAACGACTGCTTGGCGTATGACTTGGCGGGAGCCAGATAAATATGCTAATTCTAACAATTTAAATATCCAGATAGACTGTAAACAAATAATGGGTACTACTTGATTATTCCGTCGATCAATTTCGACAAATTATACAAATGGACATAATTTTTATTTTAAATAACCAAAGAATCAATAAATTACTAAAGTGTTAATAGAAATACAAATAAACATAGAATTAAAATTGGTTGATGAAGTAACAATTACGTATAACAAATTTTATTTAATGTCAAATAATTGTGACATTTGCGATCATCCATTGACATTTAACCTTATACTTTGGCGATAGTTTTTTGGTCGATGGGATTATCAAGTATTACCAAATTATATAAAGAAATCGTATAAACAATAATATTGCCAATAATATTTAGGTGCAGGTGTCATCTAGGGATCCCGTTGGCGCGATTGCAGCAAATTGCGATTTTATGCCTCACGTGGTAATCCGGTAATAGTTGGGTTTTTTTGAGTAAACTATTTCATTATTTTTCTTTTCTCTTTTAAAATTATATAAATTGTTTTGTTCCATAATTATTTATTGACTTAGTTTATTATTATTATTTCCTTTTTAAAATAATAGAAAATAAATAAAAGTAATATGAATGTAATTGGTATTTGAAAACGCAGTGTTCTCCAAATTGGCATCATAAAAAAAAATCACGCCAAGGTGATGCGTGTATAAAAGTGGAAAAATGTTTGCAATAATATAAACAAAAAAACGTAAACAAATAATTAAAAATTCGCCATTTCGATAGTTTTTTAAAATAACATCAAGCATAAAATCAAATAACATCAAGGTTAATTCTCAAAACGGGCAGCAATAGTAAATTTTCTTTTCTTCTTCTGTTTCACAATAAAAAAAACATAAATTTAATAACATCTAATTAAATAATCTGACTAATTTTCTGTAATCGGATTTATGATCTAAAAGTAACCTTAATACATAAACAAAACAGCGCAGTTGTCATATACGCGCCGAGGTCGGCGCGATAATTTTTTACACTAATTTGGCGGAAACATCGTTTTTGAATGCCAGTTTCATATATATATATTTAAATTATCTTCTATTATTTAAAAAATAATAACAATTAGTATTTAAATAATAAGTATAGAACAAAACAGTTTACATAATTTTAAAGAAGAGAAAGGAAATAAAAAAACATTTTATTAATAATTAAACAACAATAGTCGGGTTGCCATGCCAAGCAAAATAACATCAATTTAGTGTCCATTAGTTACCTCGGTGTGTATATGATATCTGTGCAAACAAAACTTCCGATAATATAATAAATGATGTCATATTTATTTTCCTGTGAATTTTTTTAATTTTAATTTTTTACGTGGATACTGTTCAATTAACAATTTATTGCCGAGGAGAAAATATTGTTCCATATTTTGATTTTCTTGGCAACGGGAAAGAAAATGGTTATTTTTTATCGAAAAAATTTTAATTGATTCTGTATGACAAATAATGAAATTTTGAATTATTAAGGAAAATATTTGAATAAATCAATTAAAAATTAGCCTATGTTCACCGGAAATAGTGTAGCTTTCCAACGGTGAAAGAATTTTTCAAAACCGTCAAGTAGTTTCGGAACCTATTCAATTCAAACAAACAAACAATCAAATCTTTCCTCTTTATAATATTAGTATAGAAAAAAAAGTATGATTGTCTCATTTCATTACCAAAGATGAAAGCGTCAATTAATAACTTCATAATTTCTTATCTAAATTGCATTTTACTGATTACATATAGGAATAAAATTTAATTTTTCGATAACTTGAAAAATTGAAATTAAACTTTACTTAAAAATAGTAAAAATACTACTTATTTAACATAACTTAAACTTATACTTTACTTAAAAATAATAAAAGAGTTAGGTCAGCCAATATAGGATTGATTATTAATCGTAAATTGTTTCATAAATGCAATCAATCAGGTCTGTTTTAAATATTTTCATTCATCGAATTCGACTTCTTATTTTTAATTTCTGAAAACATTCTATCCATTAAAATATTCTAATTGTTTTTTTTTCTTTTTTGATTACTTTCAGGAACATTCTCCAACATTTGTATAAACTTTGGCTGTAAAGAAACAAAACTAACTTTTTTTTTTTCGCGCAAAACCATTTGAAGAAAAATTTAGAGCAATAGTATCATATTATTTTACATAAGGTAAAGTTATTTCAAATTGCATAAAGAGGCTTTTAATAAGCGATTGATACATTCGTCACTGATACATTCGTCACATAAAATTAAAAGAATTCACAGGAAAATAAATATGACGTCATTTATTATAATATCGGAAGTTTTGTTTGCACAGATATCATATACACACCGAGGTAACTAATGGACACTAAATTGATGTTATCTTGAGGATTTTAAAGAGACACCAACTGGTACTACTCTGGTACTACACCAACTGGTACTACTCTGGTACTACACCAACTGGTATTCTGGGCTTAGGCCACGTTTGCCCGATGCGTAGTTCAACCCTTTCGACGTATATAATATATTAATATCTGGCAAACGGGGCAATTGCATAGGGGACCGCGCGTGTTAAAGCGCAGATAGACGTATCATTTAATTCGGAGTCTTATCGCTCTGACCTGGCGATGCTTTTTTGCGGTCACGCGCTGTTTTTTTTATCTTTTATGGCTTTACAAGAAAAGGGCTGAACATCCTGCAAGAAGGGAGAATGGTCACGCGCTGTTTTTCATCCTTTATGGCTTTACAAGAAAAGTGCTGGACATCCTGCAAGAAGGGAGAATCTATTTCAAGTTCGACCCAATCTTCTCCCAAGCCCTTTTGGAATCTGTTGTTGATCTTCCCGTCCTTTTGTTGAAAACCAGAAACAGGTTTGTAAAAGAGAGGTTTAATTTCTTTAGCATGGCAATAAGCAAGCACTTTTTCTTTCTGAATTGAGCCTAAGATCGTGTGGAGCAGTGGTGTAATCGAGAGGGAATGAAGGGGGACGACGTCCCCCTACTTTTTTATTTTATTTCAAGCGTCCCCATACTTTTTCTCTCAAGGGGGTCACTAAGGAAGCGAGGGGACGCGGATCTTTTCAATTCACTAAATGATTAAAATAAAAAAAACACATTAAAAAATTAACAATTTTATAATGTAAAGAATTGGTATTTTAAACTATTTTAGTTTTTCTTTAAAAAGAGCACTAAAAAAATGAGTGTGACTGAGAAGAAAGATGTTTACTCGCTGTTTCATTATAATTACCAGTAGTGAAATACCGCGCGAACATTAGTTCTTTTATAGGAATACATTAGTTTTAAGCTGCTATTAGATTCACGGACTTTTAGGCCGAGACAAACTTTTCGGACGATTTTAACTCCAACATTTTCCCGTTCAAATAGAGAAAAGGGTTACTTTTGTCCTTGAAAAATTTGGAGGAAAAGCCGAAAAACCAGTTTCTACTAGTGTCAGGCGTTAATATTTATCGCCTACTCGTATCAATCGCTTATCTCTGATTCGTTGAAACGTTCGATGTTGGATGAAAAATCTAACCTAAGCCAGACTTTTTTGAACTTGTGGGAAAAAGTTGGGGAGACATTGCAGTTTGCTATTACACTGGATGTTGGGAGGATATTTCGCAATAAGTTGGAGGAAATCCAGTGTTGGTTCAAAAGTCTTACGGAATATTGGTGTATCTAATAGCGGCTTTACTTGGAAGTGTACTATCACCCAGGATTCATCCCCCCCCCCCTCCAGCTCTTAACAGAAAGACCACACAAACTCCTGAAAACGATTTCGACACGCCGCAGTTTCAGTTTAAATACCCAGATGTTTCAGTTTTGAAACCTGGCCATTTTTTTACTCACACGTCAATTAACAACAGCATGTTTCCAATAATCAGTAAATAAGGTCCTTAAAGACATCCAGGGTAACCGTAATAGCTGTCACATACTGTTATACAATGTTCACACCACAAACATAAGATATCTTAAGATCGCCGTGTTTGAAGTGGACCCTCCCGGAATTGGATGCCTGTTCACATTGAAAAACTTACTTAAGATATCTCAGCGAATGTCACTGTATCTCTGAACTGAACAAATGTAACGCATGCGCATGCGCTATAAATAAAGACGCTCGCAACAGCCAATCAGTAAAAGCAAAGCTTTACAGCCAATGAGAGTGAGTGGTTGTTCCTGTATCTAGTGCGAGAGAGTTTGTGGAACTCTCTGAGAGAGTTCCAGGCCTGAGATATCTTAACTATCCATGGTGTGAACAGGGTATTTGGTTGTAGGGGTAGCGTTGCAAAGGTTAGAAAAAACCCGGTTTAAACCCGGGAATAAACCGGGTTTTTAGGAATAAACCTGGAAAAAACCCGGGATTTTTCAGAATAATTCGGTTTTTTGGGAATAAACCTGGGAATAAACCTGGTCTATTGGAAATAAACCCGGGAATAAACCGACTTTTTGCAACTCTATGTAGGGGTCATCAATTGGTCGGTATGTGGCGTCTGTAGCTGAATCCAGACTGTCAATAGAAGGACATGAATGCAGGCCGACAACTCCTGATACTATTCAGAAGTGTGATATAGTGAAAGAATCCCCCATAACCATATCCTCCCTTCTCTCGTTCACATTGACAATCGTTTCCTGATTAGATTTGAGGAAAAAACTACAAGCATTGGACTAGTTTAAATAGAGTTCATCAGTGGTGACGTCACAACTCCAGAAATTGAGTCAAAACAAGCCACAGAGTTCAGAAAAGAAAGAGATGAAATGTGTTGTTTTATCGTGAAGCTAAAAATTCAACCCAGAAACTGATTTAAACAAGTTACAATTCGTCCCAAACACTTGCGGATCGCTTTTAAAACTTCACCCAGTTCAATGAATTCAGCCTTTGAACCAGGGGCGTAAATCCCGGGGGGGTTTGGGGGGGTGCAGCACCCCCCCCCCCAGAAGAAATTAGTCGGAAAATTACCAGATCGCTCGGAAAAAGTATCTTTAGTCGGAAAAAAATAGTATTAACCTTTAAAAACTTATAAACTGGAAAAACGGAAATATCATTCGGAAAATTTACCGTTTAATCGGAAAAGGCATACTGTTTAATCGGAAAGTCGGAAAAAATAGTATTATGTATTACCCTATAAAAACTTATAAATTAGGAAAATGGAAAAATCAGTCGGAAAAACTCTTGTTCGATTGGAAAAAAATGACATTAACTTATAAAAACTTATAAATTGGAAAAACTAAAATATCATTCAGAAAATTTTTCGTTTCCATCGGAAAAAGCATGTTTAGTCGGAAAAAACAGTATTACGTATTAACCTATAAAAATTTATAAATTGGAAAAACGCAAAAGTCAATCGGAAAAAATGATATTAACCTATAAAAACTTCTAATTTGGAAAAACGAAAATATCATTCGGAAAATTTCCCGTTCCATCGGAAAAGGCATGTTTAGTCGGAAAAAACAGTATTACGTATTAACCCCTAAAGGTTATAAATTGGAAAAACGGAAAAATCAGTCGGAAAATTTCTTGTCCGATCGGAAAAAAATGGTATTAACATATAAAAACTTACAAATTGAAAAAACAAAAAATATCATTCGGGAATTTTTCCGTTCCATCAGAAAAGGCATGTTTAGTCGGAAAAAATAATATTACGTATTAACCCATAACAATTTATAAATTGGAAAAACGGAAAGTCAGTCGGAAAAATTCTTGTTCGATCTAAAAAAAAGTATGTTTAGCCGAAAAAAAAGGTATTAATCTATAAATATTTATGAATTGGAGAAATATTTTTGTAGTTTTGAATTAAATAAGAAAAACAAGTTAGATCGAAGAAAACCTACAAAATTTTATTCTTAGTCGGATTTATTTCCCCTTGTAGTTTCTAATAAGAAAAACAATTTATAACGAAGAAAACATAAACTTATTCTTAACCGGAACTAATTAATTTAGCTAATTGGTAATTTATTAATTAGTTTAATTTACTAATTAATATAAATTATCAATATATAGGATTTTATTTATTTATTTATTTATTTATTATTATTATTATTATTATTATTTTTTTTTGATAAAACTATTCAGAAAAATTTTGATTTGTCAAATATTGTGTACTCGGAAACCTCGATATGACGAAAAAAAAATATATATTTATGTACAAATTGTAGCAATGTTAATGTTATTTGTAACTATGGTATTTTGAGTAAAACCTTAATATTCCGATTTTTTTTCTGTGCCTTTTGACTTCGAAATATCGAAATCCACCTGTATTTATTTACTACAGGAAAGATTTTTGTTTAGTCTCGAAATTTTAAGCTATCCTGATTGAAGTGAAGAAACTCCTATTTTTTTATCTAAACTTTAAATTTAGTTAGGTCACGGTAATCACGGTAGGTCACGGATGTATCACGGAATTTAAATGGTATCCGATGAAAATTCAAAACTGAAATACAAATATTTAATATTTTTCCATATCGAAATCTGGATGTTTTCCACTCTATACAAATTTTACCTTTAATTGAAAATAATTATGGTTTTATTTTTTCCTACTAACTAATATTGTGTTTTCTTTTTATTTTATTAAAAAATATATAATTAAAAATGTGAAACTGTTTTTATTTACCTTTTTACGTAATTTTGGATTGATTTAAAAAAGTGCTTAAGAAATATATATAATATAGGATGAAAATTGAAAATACCCAAATACTTTGAATTTTTATCTCGAAATAATATGAATATTTTACAGTATACGAGTATATTTCTCTCAGAAATAATACGTTTTTTTTTTTATTATTTTTTTTCCCCTGAATCAATTGTATTCATTTTTTAAAAAAAATATTTTTATTAATACTATTGCATTTCGTTTAGTCCGAAAAATAAGGGGGTAACATCAAGTTGTTACGCTGCTTTAAAGTTTGTCGTTAGAAAGAATTAAAACTTATATTAAGAAATCCCGTATTTTTGACAAATTTTTGTCTCTAAAATTTTCCTCAAGCAAACAAATTAAAAAAAAAACAAAAACAGCTGAGATATTAACTGGTTTCTGAAAAATAGAAAGATAAAACATTTTTTTTTTCTCTTCAAAGTAAACCTTGGGCAATTAGACAACTGGGCGCTGAACTTCCTGTCCTATGTGTCAATTTCAAAACAAGCAGCACCTGCATGAACTCTTTGTTTAAACAACCGTTAGTATTCAAGCTCGTAGTACGAAATCATTCAATTACAAAATGTTGATGCGAGAATATTTTAGTATTTGGTTAATAATTCAATATTTTTGCATCAGTTATGTCCTCACCTAAATGTAAGAGACAAAAAAGTACAATCTGCGTTACGTAATTCTATTTTCGATAATGATTACAGGAATACACATAATAAACAAAAACATGCTGATAAAATTTCAGCCCATATACATATACCGTTTTGCATTGCTGGAGTTCCAAAAAAAAAACCTTTGAAGTAAGTAAGCTACTTTATTACAGAATATTTTAGATATATAAAATGTGTAAATAACTGTTGTTTTCATACTTAATAATAGATTTATTTATTTATTTATTTATCTATTGAGGGGAGATAAATTATTTAATAACTTGTAAAAATGTACTGTTATTCGATATATATTAACTTTTTTTAACAGTTAGTATCGCAATTCCCGAACTATTTGCTAGTTTTGTTTCAAACTGGAAATGACAAGCTAGTTATTATTTAAATTTCATGAAGTTATTATTATTTTTAACTAATTTTTTTCTTTCAATATATTTGCTTTCTTTTTTGCCAACCATTTTACAATTCGCAAGTCAATGTATTTAGTATTATGCATGAAGTTAAAACTGTACTATGGATCTTTTTATATTTTATCAATATTATTTCATTAATATTAAGATAGTTAATTTATTTTTTGAAGTTCAAATGCCAATATATATAAAATATTCTATATTTTTAAAACTTTGTTATGGTACCAGATATAATAATTTTGTCTCTCTGCGTAACAATAATATGATTATTATTTTGTACATAGATTTTTTTTGTGTATGTATGTGCGTGTGTGTGTACAGATCAAAATTTAATCATTTGAAGCTTGAAAATTTCGGCCTTGGGAGAAGATAAAATGACGCAACTTTTGATTGTTTAAAGCTAATTGATGATTAAATCGATCTTTAAACCTCTTTTGCAATTTGAAATTTTTTACTGATACTTTTTTTTTTTTTTTTTTTTTGAGCCGGGTGTGCCTGTGTGTGTGTAGGGGAAGGGGGGTTGTAGAGAAACAAGAATTTTACTTTTGACTTATGCATTTCGTCATTTCGTTTTTTTTTTGTTTTGTATTTTGTGCATGTTTTCATACGGCGACAGCATACTGTTGGCTCTATTTAATTGCCTTATTTATTTATTATTTTTTTTAAAGAATAATTTGAGTATAATTTGAAAACACAATGAATTCACACCTGAAAACTTACATACTTTGCTTTAATAATTTGTTATTTATCTATATAATGCATCTAATATAGTTATATGGTATATCTAGTATATATTTTATCTAATGGCTGGGCAACCTCGGGCGAGTCAGCTAGTAGAGATATCTATACATATATAAAATAGTTTGTCCTGACTGATAATTAACGTTCGGCTCAAAATATTGAATGTAGAACCATGAAAATTGGAGAGAAAATACTTCTTATGATGTACATGTCCACTAAGATGGAATTTTTGAAATTACCCCCCCCCCCTAAGAGGGACAAGCGGGGGGACGGGGTCAAAATTTTTGGAACAACTTACCATATCTCAGCAAACATTTAAGGTAGGAGCATGAAATTCCAGTAAATAAATCTACTAAAAATATTATTAAACACATAATCCAACGATTTTCGAAATCCCCCCTCAGGGGGTTAAAAGGGGGGGGGTCGAAAAATTTAGGACGTTTGGCACATCTGAGCAGTTTTTTTTATAATAGCATGAAACGGCAGAAAATAAAATTATTAAAAACACATTAAATAAGTGTTTCAGCAATATCTATAAATTTCCACTCCCGAGGGGGGTTAAAGTAGGGGTGGAAAAATTCCATACTTTTTGGACCATGTGGCGTAGAGAGCCCTCAGATCACTCTTTCATATTATAAACCTTTCTCCCCTCCCCCTGACCCCCTCCAATTTCCCTACCGTGGACAATTTTCGATCTTTTTTTTAAACTGTAGCGTTTTATCATTTAAGATCGGATTTTTTTACAGGGCCCTCCGATAAATATTATTTATGATATATGAAAAATTCACAGTTAAAGGAAGAGTCTACTTTGGGAGGGGAAATATTTCCTGAATTTGGTCTACATCTCTCTTGTGATATATCGTTGGATACCCACTTAGTCCTCACTAGTCACCGCTTTTCTAAATTTAGCCGACACCTTTCGTGTGATATATCGTTGGAAAGCCCTGCGACTGCTTATTCATATTATGCACTACCCATGTCCCTCTCGGGTGGTACGATTATTCCATCAGGAGATCGTCTACTAATGGGGAAAATATATTGTTATATAAGACTAATAATAGCATAATATAAGATTATTTGACTATCTCGATACACTAAGTCATAACTATCTTGAGAATTATAATATATATATATTAATATATATATATCTATGAATATATATGTATATATACAGTGTTCTCGCTGACATTTGAAAAACGTTAGTAATTTGGCTACTTAAAAATAAAAAACATTCGCCAAATGAAAAAAGTATTAGCCACATAGATTCTCGGAGTTGCACAAATATATATATATATATATATATATATATATATATATATATATATATCTTTAATCCTTTAATGTACCCCCTTTTTTTCAATATATTCTAAAATAAACTAAGTTTTTATAACTGTGACAGCGATTATTAATAATCTAATTTCAAATATCTGTTACAAATGTATTAAAACTGTGTATATATTAAATATGCATACGTATGAAAAAAGAAAAAAAAGGTAAACAAATAAAAAGCAAAAATTGAGCACTAACAATTTGGCGAATCTAATCGCTTGTTTACTCGCCAAATGAAGAATTTAGTCGCAATTTGGCGCATTGGCGAGCGACAGCGAGAACACTGTATATATATATATATATATATATATATATATATATAGTACATATATTAGTCCTCATGTTGGCCATAGTACTCGGAAATTTTCCTTCTTGAAAGTCGGAAATTTATGAGCCTACACCCCCCTACGCCACAAGAGTGGTTTACGCCCCTGCTTTGAACGATATCTGATTTCATATTGAAAGCCTTTATGATGGTATATAGTGCATCTCTAACACACTCTAAACTCTCTCGGTTTATAGTGACCCAGTTATCGTGGAAATGCAGGGTTGAGTTGTCTGTGACGTCACACTGATGAGCTCTATTCGAGCGAATCTCTCTAAATTGCCTCTTTTTTCTAGCTATAAATATTTTGTATCATAATTTCAATTTTTGAAGGCAATATAATAATGAAACGATGTAAGCAGCCAAAAAAGGAAAATTTTAAAATTTCTTCCAAACGTCGTCGTCGTAATCCTCGTTTCAAATCCAAGAGCAGTATTTATTACAATAATAATAAAAATAATTAGCAAAATAAAACGTTATTATTAGCAAAATAATTCGTTTTCAAATATAGCGATCACTTAAATATTTTAATTTTTTCTTTTGAAAAAAAAAAACGGGGGGTTTAGGGGGGCGGAGCTCCACTGACATAGTGTAAATTATTCATCTTTTATATTTACAAAAATGCAATTTTTCAAGAGTTTTGAAAGTGATCGTTGTATTTGAAAACGGGTTTTTCATGCAGTTTTAGTTTGCCAATCATTTTCGGAAACGTCTTTTTGGCGCGAAAAAAATTGCTAAGGTTATGATGCACATCTATAAGTCATCTGTACCATATCATGCACTAAATATATTAATTACATCAAAGCAGATAAAATTTTGATTTAAGAGGATATGAAAAAATAATTTTCAGTTACACTAACTAATGCAGCTATAAAAATATCTTATATATCCATTACAACTTGAGGGGGGGGGGGGGGAGCTTACTTTATTTATAATAGAAAACTAAATTAAAAAAATAAGCGTCTTATGCTAGCGTTTAAAAAAAAAATTAATAAAACTAAATTTAAATTCAAATCAGCAATATTTGAGTAGCACAATGGTTTAAAAACAGGGTTGCGAGTCCTTTGTTAGTTCATACATGGCAGCACTAAAGTTTGTGAGATCAGAGTAAAACGGCGCTTTGAGTCGATGAAATGCAATCATACTTTTAAATGATAAAAAACTTATCAGTTCACACTTCCGCTGTATCTTTATGTATTATAATTGGGATATACATGTTTTATATGAAAATATGCTGAACAAACATTTCAAATGGAAGACATTTTAAATGCATCATTTTAGTATCTGTTTTCAGCTAATCCTAACGTAGCGTGGCGGTTAGCTGCAGTCGATATCCAGATTGGAGTGGTTCATGCCGGAACCGTTCCTACAGTTTCTGAAGTCGCTTTTTATTATAAGTAAATTGCAATGCTGTTTAAAAATGTCTGCAATCAAGTTTGCAGCACCATAAAAGATACAAAATTAAAATGCAACGTTTTAAACTAGGATTGCCACACTGTCTGTATATATTATTATGATTTACTATTTATTATAAATATTCATAAATGAAAATTAAGTATGTAGCACTTGTAGTTCGTTTACAGGTATCCATAGAACTATTTCATTAAATTATGACATGTGGAAAGAAAATTCTTTACATTCCGTTTTAATGATGTTACACAACTTCAAACATGATTAAATTGATATAGTATATCACTGAAACGCATAACAATACTCTTATATAGAATAAGGATTGTGTAGCTTCTATTATTCATTTATAGAAAATACACAAAAAAATTACATTGTATTATTCTCGGTGTCGGTGAACAACAATTGTTTGAAAAATGTATTGTGAAATTGATATACGTTATTGAGGAGGGAGTTAACGTCACCCTTTGAAAAACTAGCCCTTCAATGACAAACTCCCTCTCTATGAGAAAGGATCATTCCGTTTTTTAGCAGGTGGGGAAAGGTAGGAGGGAATGATGTACTAAAAGTACATTCAGTAGTACGATTTCTTTTGATTTGGCTCCATTTGATAATTTGATTAAGCCTGCGCTATGTCTAATGATTTTACAACGAAAAGGCCTTTTTCAAGGCCAACTTCGATTAATTTTGATGACGACTCTGAACAGAATTTGGCTAACGAATAAAATATTGACCTCAGAAAAAGATGTTGACGATTTGGAACGGACTTCGGCTAAAGATTGCATGAATACGGATAATGTATTGACGCCAGTGGATAATATTGACCAGGACTCGTCACCTTTGGTTTAATTTCTTTTTTTTTTCTTTTGAATTTTTCCATAAATTAGTATTTCATGATTATTACTTAGGATGTATCTGCTTACAAAAAAAAAAAAAAAAAAAAATCAAAACAATTCGAAAGCTTGTAAATAAAGTTGGGCGATTATTAATTTATTTACTTTTTTTGAGAGGGGAGGGGAGGCACAAATGACACAATTTTAAGATATAAAGAATTATGAAATCTAATACAAAAAAATTTCAGTAATGGCTTCAGATATGTTACTTACTTTTATTTTTCGCCAATTTTAAGATTGTTTAAAGTTAAAGAATTATGAAACCGAATAAGAAAAAATTTTAATAATCTGCGTTACGTTACTTTTACGATACGTTATTTTTATTTTTCGCAAAAAAAAAAAAAAAAAAAAAAACAATCTTGCTCTAATTTTATTTTTTTAATTTTAATAAGGAGAAGGAGCACTGCACTTAAACTAGATAAAATTAGTGATATTTCAATTTTAAAAATCCGATTTCAATTTAAAAAAATTATTTTATTTTAATAACCAAATAATTAATTAAACATAAAACAAAAATGACATCTTCAGTGTTCCGCTAATGTATTTTAATTTCAAGTTGATAGACGAAGCCACTATTTCAATTAACTGCTCTACCTTTCTGTACCGATCACTCCCTCCTACCTTTCCCCACCTGCTAAAAAATGGAATGATCCTTCTTCATAGAGAGGGAGTTTGTCATTGAAGGGCTAGTCTTGGAAAACATAAGGAATGCGTCATATCAGTTTTCTTTAACAATGTATGAACAGTACCGCAGGATGTGCGTTTCCAATCTCAACTATTTTTTTTTTATTATTATTACATTATGTTGAATGAATTCTATAAATCATATACAGTGAAACAAGTCGAAATATTTAACTTGTTTGGGTGGTATTTGAGAAAATGTGGTATAGGAATATTATTCATTTTTTAGAATAAATAAGTTTTACTATGTGAATATAATACAATTAAATTCATATATAGGAAACAAAAACTGCACAAGATGGATTCACAAATAATGTCGTCAATGAACGTTAATTGCCAGAAAACATTTTCTTAGTTATTTTATAATTTTGCCATTTAACTACATCTTTAGTTTTTCTGTATGGTATGTAAAAAACTCAAAGATTATGTATTGAAGAATTTGCGTGTTAAGAGAATACTTCACTTAAGCGAAAACACCCACTTTCTAATGTTAATCCTATGGAAGATTTTTTTTTTAATATCTCGTTAGCACTTAAATGTTTTAAACGATATTGATATCTAAGGCAGTCTACAGTGGCTGGATTTTTTTTTCCCCCAATTATGTTTGCAATTTTTTATTTCATTTGGATAATTTCACTTTTGGAACCGGATCAAAAGTCAAAATATCCTCACAAAAAACAAGAAAAAAAATCATGCTTCAATCGTAGATTATGAAGCACTTTCCAACATATTCAGAATAGTGTAACAAAACTGCACCGTTTAAAAAAAAATAAATATTACGCCTCAATTCACCATATGGAAATGTATAACGCATTTCAAAACCGAATTTCAGTTGTTCTCTTCGGAAAATTATCCAAATTTTTTAGCATCCCTGTATGTGATATACATATTTTTTTGTATGTATTAACAAATGCATTCCAAATTCTGTTCATTTAATATAGGGATGATGCACAACATGTGGTCAGCGAATTTCTTCAATTTACCACTGGAAAAAAATGCAATTTTGTGCATAGGTTGCACAAAAAAAAAAAAAAAAAAAAAAAAAAAAAAAATCGCAAATTTTGTTGATCGGGAACAAAATAAACTTTTATACCAAAAATTGAACCGACTTCAAAAGCTACTACAAAGTGAAAAATAATTGTTTTACAGAATAGTATTAAGAAATTAAATTAAGAGCGTAGTATTTATCATGCGTATTATTATATTTGTGTAGATTAATTTAATTTTTTGAAGTCGGTGCCAGCCAAGCCAAGTTACATGTAATTTTCCAATAGACACTCATCCAAGTATCTACGAGTTTTTTTACGATTTAATATTTAGTTAAAATTTTAACTTTATTCTTTTACGATTTGCATTGGATAATTAATTTTAATTTTGAACTTGACTTGGCTGGCACCGACTTCAAAAAATCAAATTAATCTACATAAATATAATAATACACATGATAAATACTACGCTCTTAATTTAATTTCTTAATACTATTCTGTAAAAAAATTATTTTTCACTTTGTAGTAGCTTTTGAAGTCGGTTCAATTTTCGGTATAAAAGTTTATTTTTCTCTTTTTAGTTAAAAGTTAACGATTTTTTTTTAATGTCAGTTAATAAAAATTATAATACGGGAAAAATCACTGTAAACCATACACGTATGTCAGGAGTGGGGTTCGAACCCACGATCTCTTTCAAGAACCAGAAATCAAATCTGCTATCTTACACCGCTCACCCATCTGGCATCACTCCATTCGGCGAGCTTAGTCATCGTCCATGTTACTTTTAGTTTGCAAGAAATCACTAATTTTATTAGTTTTTACTTAATTAGTAAAAAAGCACTGAACCAATTTCAATGAAATGGAAGAAGTACCAATGGAAGAGTAGCCTCTTTCATTTAATACAAAAAACAAATTAATCGGCTGGATAGTTTCGGAGTAATCGGTGAACGTACATAAAAAAAATACATTCGCGCCGAATTGATAACATCCTCTCCTTTTTTGAAGTCACTTAAAAAAATATGTAACGCGGAATTTTTTTTTTTTTTTTTTTTTTTTTTTTATACTATACACATATTCAGGAGTGAGGTTCGAACCGACTCTCTCTTTCAAAACCAGAGATTAAATCTGGTGCCTTTGACCGCTCGGCTGTCCGGACTTCATTCTCTCAAGAGAACTTATTCAATGTCATGTTACTTTTCGCAAGTCTATTCTCTTTTTGAGTACTCTTTCACTGATAAAGTATTGAATTAATAAAAAATCTCTGATACTCTGTGGTAACGGTTAAATACAAAATATTCCTGATAGCATAATTAGTATTTAACTTGTTAAATATAGGGTAACACCCCCAGTAATTGGCATGCACCAGTGATTGGCAAATTTTACAAACATGTCCTAAAAAAAGATTTATATCCAGTCTTTTAAAAATTCAAGGCCATATATCAGTTATATGCTCATTTACGTTAAAGATTATAACTTTGATTTATTTTACAAGATGACAATAGAGCCGTGGAAAGAGAAACAAATCTGGCTTGTATCAAGTTAGCCATTTTGTTGCAAATTCTTGTTCTTTGGCTTAAGGAAGGCATGCTTTTCAGTTCATTATTATCTGATTTATAATATATTTTAAATTTTAATTGACAACAGCTTTGTTTAGTTAAAAGGGTTACTTTAATTGTGTAAAAGTATTTTCGACACAGATATTTGGATTTCTGAATTAATGGTAGTTGCCAATTAATGGTGCTTCAATTTTGCTAGTTCCGAGTAATTGGCACCTATTCCAATTACAAGGAATTCGCAAGGAATTTGAGATTAAACCATTTATTTTGGAAGTACTTTTAAAATTATAGACTAATTTTGTTTATCATTTGTTTTTATTTGAAAATAGAAATTTTATTGTAATTGGAATCCATTAAAGCTTCATATGACAATTACTGGGGACAGCATGACAATTACTGGATATTAATGTAAGTATATTGTATTGTTTTAAAGTGTTTACATTTCAGATTAATATGCTGATTTCTTACTCTCAAAAACCTGAAATATGGCATCTTCATCTACAGTAAATTAATTTAAAGCGATTAAACCCAATGCAAAATGTAAAGTTTTTTTTTAAAATATAAACATATGCCAATTACTGGATCACAAGGTGTCATACATTGGTGCTCTAGGTGCCAATTACTGGTGATTTCAGCAACTTTTTATAAATATATTTTTATAAAAATACTTTTTCAATTTTTTTTGCTTTTAGTAGGCAAAATAGATGCACAGATATGCATTCTTTGATTTAAAAATATTTCCAAGTAAATAGCTTATTTCTTTGTAATGAAAATTTAAGTAAGTTTAACGACAAATTTTTAATGTGCCAATTACTGGGGATGTTACCCTATATTTAAAAATTATAATACGGAAAAGATTATTGTATACACGTAAGTCAGGAGTGGAGTTCGAACCCACGTTGCCTTTCGAAAACCAAATCTTAAATCAAGCGCCTTAGACCGCTCGGCCATCCTGGCATCGGTAAATTTATTCGACATCCATATTACTACTGATTTGCGAGAAATCACTAATTTTATTAGTTTTTGCCTAATTACTAAAAAAGTACTGAACATATTTTTATGAAACAGAAGTGGTACCAATTCGAGAGCAAGCTCTCTCATTTAACACCAAAATCAAGTTAATTGGTTGGATAGTTTCGGAGTAATCGGTGAACATACATAAAAAAAAATACATACGCATCGAATTGATAACCTCCTCTCCTTTTTGGAAGTCGGTTAAAAATCGTGAATTTCATTGATGAAATGCGAAAAATAGCGAATTTCGCCGATGAGGCTCGGAAAAATCGCAAATTTCATTCATCAGATATAGAAAAAAATGCGATTTTTGCACATGAGTTTCGGAAAAAAAATAGCAAATTTCGCCGATTGGGATTTCGGATGCAAAAAATGCATTTCATCTTGCTGCGTAAATAGATTGCAGAGGTTTCGTCCAAGTTAGTTAAAAATCGTGAATTTTGTTGTTTGGGCGCGGAAGCATGCTATTTTGACAATGAATAACGGAAGAAGTACAAAATTAATTGTCGGACAAAAACAAATCGCGAATTTTTTTTTTTTTTTTTTTTTTTTTGGGGGGGGGGGGGGTGTTTGGTTTCGAAAAATGGTAAATTTTGTTAGTCGGACACAGGAATATCTCAAATTTTGCCATCACACGTAGAAAAATTGGAAATTTTGTCGATCATGCTCAAATAAAATCGTTGGATGGAAATGGAATAAAATGGAAAATTTCGTTGATAGGCTACGAATCAATCGTGAGTATTGTCAGTTTATCAAGAGAGAAAAATCGCAAATTACATCTTGCTACGTAAAAAAAAAATTGCAGAATTCGTCAAAGTTTATTAAAAATTGGGAATTTCGTTGATTGGGAGTGGAAAATGCGTATTTCGTCAATTAATGGAAGAAAAAGGCAAAATTTGGTCGATCGGACACAGAAAAATCGCAAATTTCGTTGATCAACTTTGAAAAAAAAAATCACGAATTTCGTCGAGTGGCTTCGTAAATATCGCGAAATTTGTTGATCAGGCGCGGAAAGATCGTAAATTTTCTTAATTGGCTTCATAAAAATCGCGTATTTTGTTGATCAACCCCGGAAAAATCGCGAATTTCGTCGATCATAAAAAAGAAAAAAATTGCAAGTTTCGTCGATCAGCTTAGTAAAAGTAGCAAATTTCGTCGATCTGCTTCGTAAAAATCGCGAATTTCACCAATCAGCTTTGTATCAATCGCTAATTTTGTCGATTACGCTCGTAAAAAATGTGAATTTCATTGATCAGGTGAGGAAAAATCGTAATGTCGTCGATATTCTTTATGCAAATCACGCAATTTCGATAGTGCATATTTCATATGCAATACCGAACATTCTTTGGTGACCGCAAATGAGCTTTATCAATTGCATAAAAATCCGAGTCTTTATACGAGAGTTAGAGCGAGGACAGACGGATAGACAGACAGAGAAACCGAATGCATAAGCACTTTTCAACTTTGTTATAATTATGTAAGTGCTAAAAAGACTGAACAAAATCGAAAAAGTAAAAAATCGGCATTGTGGAAATCGACCTTTCAAGGTTAGTACAGGACGCTGTAACAATAATTTAGTGTATAGGAATGTATGGGCGCAAGTGAAACATTGAAAACACCAGGGGATCAGTTAGGCCCATTTTATTAATTCAACTTTCTTTATTTACATCGGAAAATTCCTATACTATTCTTTTCTTTATTTAACCCCTTGAGGGGCTCTAGTATGTTTACGATACCACTTAACTTTAATTCCCGAAGGCCACATTGGCACTAGAATATTGGTAAAAGAAATTCTAGTTTATTATATGTCATGTGTGAAATATAGCTTTTTCTTATTTATAAATAAATTTGTTTTCAGATTCCGGTGTCAGTTAACTGGTCAGTTCCGGTGTAATTTCAACACTTTAGCCATGGAATTGCTTTGCGCCGCAAAGGGTTAACACAGATATATCATGATTACTTAAAGAAAAAATTCTTCTTTCAAAATTTCTGGTATGAAATCAAAATTTTCGAATTAAAAAAAAAAAGAAAAAAAAAAACACATTCTTTTTTTTCTATGAATTTGTTTTTGACAGATTTGCCATTTTTGCCCTTTTCTTATTTAAGAATTTCGATTTCATACCGGAAATTTTCAAAGAAAATTTTTTTTATATATGTAATCATGGACTGTCTGTCTTAAATAAACAAAAGAGTATATGAATTTTATGGATTTGAAATAAAAAAAGGATCACATTGCCTCCTTGATGGTTGTACCTCAAGGTGTCAGTAGCGTCCGAGCATTCCTGCACAATAAATGATTGTTACTGCTCCCTGTACCAACCCTTAAAGTTTTTACCATGAATTTAGAATCATTCTGTTTTCAAAGTTATATTAGAAGTAAAATATTGTTAAAATTGTTGTAACATAACAATGCAACATATCTTTATATATAAAAATCTTCTGTGCGTGTGTATGTAACTGAACTCCTCCTAAACGACTGGACCGATTTTAATGAAATTTTGTGTGTGCGTTCCAGTGGATTTGAGAATGGTTTAGATTCACATTTCATCGAAACTGATTCAGTACTTTTTTAGTAATTAGGCAAAAACTAATAGTTAGTGATATTTCGCTAATTAAAAGTGCTATAAATATAAAAGAAAGTCTGGATTTCGTATTAATCACAGCACAAAAAAATCTACCGAACCAAAAATCTTGAAAATTGGGGTAAAAATACTGCTTATAACATCGAGTGCCGCTAAAAAAGGATTTTCGAAAATCCCCCCCCTCCCCTAAGATGAGTAAACAAAAGAACGAACTTAAAAAAAATTCCTTTAAAATCGGCTTTTGTAGTTATTTTCAACTGATAACATATTTTGGTGCATTTTTTCATTCTGAATCGAATGGTACTAAGCAAATTCGTTTAAATCCAATAGTTCGTGAGATAATTCACATTTTCCTAATTTGGCGATGTCTTCGGCGCAAAAACCTGAAATTTTAAATCCTTATTTATATATATAAAAGAAAGTCAGGATTTCGTATTAATAACAACACAAAAAAATCTACCGAACCAAAAATCTTGAAAATTGGGGTAAAAATACTTCTTATAACATCGAGTGCCGCTAAAGAGGGATTTTCGAAAATTCCACCCCTAAAAGGAGTAGAAAAAAGAGCAAACTTTTAAAAAATTCCTTAAAAATCGGCTTTTGTATTTATTTTTCAACTGATAACATATTTTAGTGCATTTTTTCATTCTGAATCGAATGGTACTAAGTTTCGTTTTAATCCAGTAGTTCGTGAGATAATTCACACTTTCCTAATTTGGCGATGTCTTCGGCGCAAAAACCTGAAATTTTGAATCCTTATCTTTATATATATAAATCTGCTGTGCGTGTGTATGTCACTGAACTCGTCCTAAATGACTGGACCAATTTTAATGGAATTTTGCATGTGTGTTCCAGTGGATTCGAGAATGGTTTAGATTCACATCTCATCGAAATTGATTCAATACTTTTTTAGTAACTAGGCAAAAACTAATAGTTAGTGATTTTTCGCTAATTAAAAGTTTTGAATAAGTTCGATAAATAGAGTGCGGACGGAATGCCCGAGCGGTCTAAGGCGCCAGACATATGCTCTGCTTCTCGAAGAAAGAGATCGCCTGTTCGAACCCCGCTCCTGTCAAACGTGTATGCTTTACAGTAATATAGCCTGTATTATAATTTTGATTAATTGATTTCAGAAAATCGTTAACTTTTAACAAAAAAGAAAAAAATAAACTTTTCTATCAAAAATTGAACCGACTTCAAAAAATACTGAAGAGTGAAAAATAATTTCCTTACATTAATTGTAATAAGAAATTAAATTAAGAGCGTAGTGTTATAGTGCGTATTACTATATTTAAGTACATTTATTTGATTTTCTGGTGTCGGTGCCATGAAGGACAACGTCTGTCGGTGACAGGACAAGACAACGTCTGTCGGGTCCTCTAGTATATATATATATATTATTATTATTATTTATGTAAGCAATATAAATTTGTATATTTTTAAATTTTTAAATGTAAATTAATTTTAAATTTTTTAATTTAAATTTAATTTTTAATTATATTTTACTAGAATACAAAACGAAAAGTAAGATTTAAAACCAAGGTAGCCCTATGGGTCATAGAGAGCCTAATGTTTGAGACTATAAGCGTCCCCCCACTTTTCTTTCCAGGACTACACCACTGGTATGGAGTTCTGCGTCTTTCCACACAGTTCGAAAATATTTACCTCTTTGCATGCTAATAATTTTGAACTCATTTTGATCATCATTTAAGTTCTCATTTTAAAAGTTTTTTTTCCCTAGTTATTATAACTAGAGGAGAACATATAGATACTGATACTAGTATTTTATATTTTTAAAGGAAAACAATGTATACACGTTATTTATGGCAATTTAATATTTAAAAGAAACTTGTAGAATTTCGGTAAGTCAGTTTCCTAATTATACCCCAACATAAGCTTTATTATCTGTAATTGATTCTTCTGTTGTACAAAATATCCAACATGCAACATTAACTTTTTTATCATTTCAACTTCCCCGTTTTTCTACAATAATTAGTTTCTGGTTTTAGATGAATGCTATAATTATAAATTTTAATATTTCAAAATTAAATGTGCTGAAAGAAGACAACATTAGACTCTTTGTTATTCGACACTAGATTATGCAACAAATTCGGTTAATCGATATTGTCTCAACTCTAAAATTATGTTAATTTAAACTGGCTGTACCTTATAGATTTTGTTAAATAGAGACCACTGACTCTGATAAGCAGAATTATACATATTAAATGTGAAAGAAACTGCATGGCGTTTTTCATATATTTCAGAAAAAAAAAAAAAAAAAAAAAAAAATTGTAATTTAAGAAATTACCCCAACCATTTGAAAAATGTTTCACTCGATACATTCATCTATCATTTTAAGCTAAATACCAGTTGTTTTATTGTGTATTATCCGTGCCACTGCTATAAATGACTTTATACATGCTGCAATTTGAAGGTACGGTTCGTTTAAGTTATATCACTCTATTGTCGCCAAGCATAAAAGTTGGCGACGAAAGAAACATTTCAAACTATTTAACATTGTTGGTGCAAAAGTAATCATTATTAAAATACAGCTTTGGCATATACTGTTATACTTGTAAGACTTTGGCATATATTGTTTGATTTTACAGAGCAGAATTTTGGTGATGGAGGTTTTAAACCAAAATCGATCGCAGCACATGCATCTGTGAATGGGTCCATCAGACATCGAATCAAAAAAGTTTTTTCCCAGTTTTTCCCAAGCCGATTGCTTTTTAGTTTTCTTTTTAGGTGGTGGAAAATCAAGAGTAATAGCTATAACATTTTCCGGCTTGTTAGAATCACTATTGGCACTCAAATTTTCCTGGTTAGAACCGACCGATAGTAAAACGCCATGGCTAGTGGATTGGTCGCCCTGGCGACATGATGTTTTACAATTAATCGGTTCGGCATTAAATTGCTTCCTTTTTCGTGATCGCCTTTCAACACGTAATTGGTTTTCAGCGGCTCAATAATCTTTTGATTTTATCATTTTCTGCATTGAAAGACGTTTTTGCGCCAAACCAAATACAGTATTACTCAGTTATCCCGTCGACCAATTTCGCCAAATGATACGAATCGCCAAACTAATAAGCAACTTATACATGTTGACTAAATTTTTATTTTAAATAGCAAAAGAAGAAATAAAAATCACTTTATGATTGTTTAAGTACGCGTATTGTGTTTAATATCATTGAATGCGATATTCACGTTCATTCATTTCTTTGGCTTCGGCTTTTTCCGTATCTGTTAATTTCCGTCTACCCATTTTTAAATTTGTTAGTTTTCTCCTTTATTACAATGATTTTAACCATTTTAATTTACTATTCAAATAAAAATTCTTCTAAAAGTAAAGAATTTAATTTAAATTCAAATAAAAACTCTTCTAAAAGTAAAGAATTTAATTTAAATTCAAAAGTGGTAACATCATTCAAAAGTGGTAACATCATTCAAAAGTGGTAACATCATCGGGTCCATTCTCCCGAAAACAACAACCATTTTTCAAATGGTTAAAAAACACCAATTGGCATTTTTAAACTATTGCACGAGCAAAGCCATTTGCTAATAATATGTACGATTAAGATTATCGGGCTGATTTTATTATTAATAATAATGCATTGTTTTATCTTTAAATATTGCATGAACGAAGTCACGAGTAACAACTGGTATCAATAATAATTGATACAAGAACAGGGAATCTTTTGGACGAGAGGGAACACTGAACTATTTCATGATTATCAACTGAAAAACATCCAAGAAGATAAACCCTTTGTTATAGATAGATTTATTCTTACAATAGGATACGAAAATCATAAGTCAACGATATGACTCAGTATAATCAATCAACCTGATAACAGGTAGCTATTATTTCAATCAATTGAACAAAATAAAAAATAAAACCATTTGAAAAGCATTTTCGAGAACACTTCATAGAGATAAGATATGTATAAAGTAAAGGAAAAAAAAAAGAAAAAAAAAATGAATACAAATAATATCTTTTTATTTTGATTTTCAGCTGTTTCCTAATAGCAGGTAGCACGTAATATATTTTGTTGAGATTTTTCAAGGTCAAAAACTATTTTTGGACCATATATCAAGTGCATATTCAGCATCACACCATAGTATCACCGCCATCTACAACAATACTACGTCTTTGTAACTATTTTCTCTTTGAATTAAAAAAAGAAAATTTCAATAGACTAAACCAACAAGAAAATAAAAGAAATGAAAAAATAAAAAAAATACAATAAAGCAATGTGAACCTTGAGAGAAATAAAAGAATGAACAAACATATACAAAGTTAATGCACCGTATTTCAAAAGCATTTTAATTTTAAAAATATTTTTTATATTCATTTCGCTGCTATTTGAGTTTTTCAACACGCAAATATAAAATTTTCTACTTTGAATTCATATTTATTGTGACTTTTTTTTTTCCCCGCATGATTTTTTCAATTATTTATATTCTATATTAGCATGGATTTTGGCAGTTTCATTAAACATCGTGGACGAGTCAAAACTGAAGGCTGTTTTGGTCATGGAATATAGCCACCAGCAAAAGAGAAAGAAAAACACCATACACTATCTACATGTATTGATTATATTTTTTAATTATTCGCTACTCTATAGATGAGGTAGCGTGGACAAAGCGAATCCTTATATACAGGGTGATTATAATTAAAGTCCGAGTTTCAAAACGCTCTAAAAAGCGAACCACTCGTTAGAATGGCGTCAAAATTTAACAGCGTATTATTCCAGAAGGGGGGAAAAACATGAACCAAAAAAAATTCCAAATTTTAGCGACAGATGGCGCTGTAAGCGTCAGAATTTCGACTACAAAGGACAAATCGTAAAACAACGGCTAAAGCGTAAGTTACACGATATAAACCAACTGTATTGTTCAGTGTGCATGACTATACGCGTGTGATACTGTTAGTTACGTAAGCCCGTCCACCACGGCAAGGTCGTACCACATCGGATGGGAAAAATCGGTTTTTAATTGTCCTGAGGCCAAAAACCGCATAAAAAGCATTCATCTAACCGGTTTTTAATTGTCCTGAGGCCAAAAACCGCATAAAAAGCATCCATCTAACCGGTTTTTAATTGTCCTGAGGCCAAAAACCCCATAAAAAGCATCCATCCAATCGGTTTTTAAGTTTGGCGAGACTGGCGCAGAACATGTTCAATATGCTGTCCGCCGTTGTGGGCAACAAGATTAAATCGGGAAACAGCATGTTCCACAACCGATCGAAGTGTATCCGGGGTCAAGTTCAGAATGTGTTGCGCAGTGCGTGTCTTTAATTCAGCTACGTTGGCAATCGGAGTACTGAACACAATATCTTTCAGATAACCCCACAGCCAGAAATCACACGGATTAAGATCAGGTGATCGGGCCGGCCAGGCTGTAGGGAAATGACGACTGATAATTCTAGCATTTCCGAAATGCCGCCTCAACAACTGCTTCACTCGATTTGCAATGTGCGGAGGAGCGCCATCTTGCATAAAAATAATACTATCCAGACATTCACGCTGTTGCAGAGCTGGAATGACGTCATTACGCAAAAGAGACTCATAGCGCTGACCATTGACGGTAACGGTAACAGGACATAAAGCACCCGTCTCCTCGAAAAAATACGGCCCTATGATAAATGATGCCGTAAATCCGCACCACACAGTGACCTTTGCAGGATGAAGTGGTACTGGGTTCGTTGGGAGTGGATTTTCTGTTGCCCATATTCGGCAATTCTGTGTATTGACATATCCCGTCAGGTGGAAATGGGCTTCGTCTGTCCACAGAATTTTCCACGGCCAATCATTGTCCACTTCCATGCGAGCGAGAAATTCCAAAGCAAAACGCTCTCTTGCTGGCAGGTCAGAAGGAAACAACTCCTGCACATGGCAAATTTTATACGGATAGCATTGCAGGATGTTTCGTAGAATGTTATGTACCGTGCTCACAGGCCTGTTCAATGTTCGGGCAATTCTCCGTGCACTGCATGGTTGCTCACCCCCGCTAGACTCTTCCTGAACTGCTGTGGCCACTTCTTCAACTACCGCCGAATCACATCTTTTCCTTCCTCTACCAGACTGCACATCAAACGAACCTGTACTTTCGAATTTTTGCATCATTTTCACCAGACCTCTGACAGCTATCGGTCCAGCGCCTTTTTTCATACACTTGAGAGTCCTGAACTTCTGCAGAGCCACTGGTGCAGAATCACTGTTCTTGTAATAAAGCTTTACAAGTAGAGCACGATCCTTCATTGAGGCATTCATGGCCAACGTCTGAGAAGCGAAATGAGGAAACGCCGTTTACCCAACGCTTTTATAACACCTGAAATTGTCGTGCACATGCCAGGTATTTTAATTTACATATACTGACGCTTACAGCGCCATCTGTCACTCAAATTTGGAACTTTTTTTGGTTCATGTTCTTTCCCCCTTCTTCAATATTCAATTCGCATGTCAAATGGAGCAGAAATGAATGGAGCAATATTCTGTTTTCTGACGAGTCCCGTTTTTCTGTGCATCCGGATAATAGGCGTATTTTTATCTGGAGGGACCGTGGCAGTAGGAATAATCCTGCGTTCGTGCACGAAAGTGTCAGATTTGGCGGTGGAGGAGTGTTGGTGTATGGTGGCATCTCCATTGACGGGCGCACTGACCTCTACATCATTCGAGATGGAGCTCTGACTGGTCGCCGATATAGGGATGAGATCCTCAGACCTATTGTAGTCCCTTACGCTGCAGCAATCGGAGATAACTTCATTTTAATGGACGATAACTGCAGGCCACATCGTGCAAACCTGGTGGAGGATTTCCTTTTCGAGGAAGGAATCGTTCGAATGGAATGGCCAGCGTGTTCTCCAGACATGAATCCAATCGAGCACGTTTGGGACGAGTTTCTGGCCTCCAACAACCCCCACAAACTCTCCAAGAACTGGAAAGAGCTCTTCTGGAAGAGTGGGGCAGAATACCCCAACTCGTCATTAATAGCCTCATTGAGTCCATGCCTCAAAGGTGTTCAACGTTGCTGGCCGCCCGTGGAAACCATACCCCCCTACTGAAAATGATTTTCTTTGGAGAAAACACCTTTTCTTATTCTTTTTTTCTCATATGCACAAATTGTGTTTTTTCTCTTTTGTACACAAATGCGCAATAAAATGCATTTTTTTCTGCCAAACATGTGTAATTTATTCTCATATAACCTACTATGTCTGTCGACCATGTATCAATCAGCTAAAAAGTTTCCCAGATACAAAATCCACCTAAAACTGCAATATCCTTTAATTGTTTTGAGCAGTGTATATTTAACAAGGATATTTGTTTAGTAATGGGAATTTTTGTTTAAAATATGACGACATAAATTAAAAGTAAAAAGAATGAAAAAGAATTATATTTTTAATAAAATGGTTCACTTATGAAAATGTGACGTCATAGTTGAAATAAAACAGGTACTTTAAGCAGTCGTTAAAAATATAAGGGGTATGAGTATCAGTAACTAATGGAGCGAGATAAATAATGACGTCATATTTAACCCATTGTGCCCAGCATCTTTTGCGTAAATTTTATTTTGTTGGCACCACTATTTTTAGAAGATGTAAGTTTAGTTCATTAATCACGAAAATGCATCATTTAAATAAAATAATTATTGCTTTTCTTTTTTACCGGTGTCAAAAACAGTACTGAATGCACCTTTTGAAGCGTTCCTAAAAAGAGACGCTAGCACTAATGGGTTAAAATGAATCAGAAATAGTTTTTAGCTCACAGGCTATCATAGCCTGAGAGCTTATGTGCCCGTCCGTTCTGTATGTACGTTCGTATGTTCGTATGTTCGTGCGTAACGCGATAACTCATGATAAAAATATCCGATCCACTTGAAATTTTGTATGTAGGTATATCCTGACAAGGCGCTTCCCTGATTAGTTTTTGGAGTTCATTCGATATGTATAAGAGGGGGAACGGGGGCTCATGCCCCCCGTTAGTTGATATAAATGGGATGCAGAATTAAGTTTTCGTTCAAAATTTAGATTAGGATCATTCTGATGAGGCGATTCCGTGACTGTTATTAGATGTTCATTGAATAAGTATAAATGGGGGGAACAGGGGCTCTCCCCCCCGTTAGTTGATATAAATGGGATTTTCATGCAGAATTAAGTTTTCGTTTAAAATTTAGATTAGGATCATTCTGATGAGGCGATTCCGTGACTGTTATTAGGTGTTCATTGAATAAGTATAAATAGAGGGAACAGGGGTTCTAATGCCCCCCCCCCCCCGTTAGTTGATATAAATGGGATTTTCATGCAGAATTAAGTTTTCGTTCAAAATTTAGATTAGGATCATTCTGATGAGGCGATTCCGTGACTGTTATTAGGTGTTCATTGAATAAGTATAAATAGGGGGAACAGGGGCTCTAATGCCCCCCCCCCCCCGTTAGTTGATATAAATGGAATTTTCATGCAGAATTAAGTTTTCGTTCAAAATTTAGATTAGGATCATTCTGATGAGGCGATTCCGTGACTGTTGTTAGGTGTTCATTGAATAAGTATAAATAGGGGGAACAGGGGTTCTAATCCCCCCCCCGTTAGTTGATATAAATGGGATTTTCATGCAGAATTAAGTTTTTGTTCAAAATTTAGATTAGGATCATTCTGATGAGGCGATTCCGTGACTGATATTAGGTGTTCATTGAATAAGTATAAATAGGGGGAACAGGGGTTCTAATGCCCCCCCCCTTAATTTATATAAATGGGTTTTTCAAGCAGAATTTTCAGATTTCATTCAAATCTCTGAATAGTTTTGGAAGTTTAATGGTTAAGTATAAAAGAAGGGGATAACTCCTCTTAAGTTATATAAATGCTAAATGGGTTTTTATTAAGAATTATCTAATTTGCTCTGAATTTTGGATATAGATTTTTTATATGATAAAGCATGTCTTTGATAGTATAGGAGGTTCAATGATTAAGTATAAAAAACGAGGAAAGTGGAGAGCTGTTTCCCCTTCTTAATTTTTTTTTTCGAACGGAATTAACCCTTGAAAATATAAGGCTTTAATGTACAATTAGTATTTGTAGACTGTGAGCTCAATGCCTTCAGTTTAACTGGGCAGTATTCTTTATTACTTATACTAATTAATAAGTTATAAGTTACATACAAATGAATATTTTTATTCAAAATTCATAATTATCAATGGAAGAAATTTTTTGTGGGGAAAAGACGGAAAATAAAACTACTGATTAATATATTTTTGGCTCGATTTTTTAACACTTTCGAACAAAGTTGAAAATAGGGATGCAACGGATATCCGGCATATCCGGCTGATTTTTTAATATCCGAAATATCATCGGATATCCGAATCACAATCACTGGATATCCGACTTCTCTATCGGATATCCGATCGGATATCCGGCAGAATGCAGCAAAGCAAATATAGATGAATAACAGTAATTGTTTGATCCCAAACAATGCCTAAACTTTTGTTTACAATGCAAAAGATGAAATGTTACAATAAGTTTCCTATCAGTAAAAGGTAATTCTCAAAAGTTTAAACAATTGCCAGCTTTCCTACTATTTATATTTAAACGCTGTAATAAATTCAAGAATTTATGTTTATATCTTTTCGAAAATTGTATCTTTACTTTCAGATTGTAAAACAAAATTTGAAATCAAAATAGCAAATAAAGCCTTTTTGCAAAAGTGTATAAAGATAGAAAACCAACATTTAGAAATGCACAAATAATGCATGAAAAGGTAGCAAACAGCCGTTTTGAATCTGCTATCGAGATTCTTCATCAGGACAAAACTCAGCGTGCTAGAAAAAGCTAAGTTGAGAAAAGCGATAGAGAAGCACAGGCTTATTATACACCAGTTACGGGAGCAAATGATAAAAACAGACCTATTTTTACTTTCTTCTATCCTTGATAGAAGAAAGTAATGTTATCAATTTTTTTTGACGAATTTAGGGATCCAATATCCCCAAAACATGTTTATTCAAAATATCTGTCTGTCCCAGTGTTGCCATCATACGATTATACCATCAAAATGTGTATGAAGTTATACATAGAATGAACCAAATATTCTGTGCATGCTTTTGGCTGTAACCAGCACGTCCATGTTCATTATGGAAACATTTGGCTGTAAGGCGGTGCTGTAATCACAATTTTTGCACCATTTTCATTATTCTACCAACAAACGCTGTCTGAAGTTATGCATGGAACTGAACCAAATTTCTTTGGATATGTTTCTGAGAATGGCTGTTAGGTCTTCTTTCAATTCAAAAATATTTTGCCGGAAGATGATATTGTAATAATGATTTTTAGCTCAGAGGCCATAAAAACCTGTGAGCTTATGTGCCCGCCCATTCTGTATGTATACATGTAAATGTGTAATGCAATAACTCATGATAAAAATATCCGATTCACTTGAAATTTTAAATATAGGTATATTCTGATAAGGCGTTTCCCTGATTAATTTTGGGAACTCATTCGATAAGTATAAGTGGCGGAACGGGGGCTAATACTCTTCCCCTTAATTTCTATCAATGGGTTTTATATCCAGAATTATCAATTTTCATTCAAAATTTAGATATAAATTTTAAACTTAAACTGATTTAACTTAAAATAAAATTAAATGTAGCTTAAGGTAAAACAGTATAAAATAATTAAAACATGAAAAAAAAATCATCAATTAAACCTATGTTTGGAGATAACTCTTCAACCATTGGTATATTAGTGAGACATTTTATGTTTGCATTATAAAAAGGTGCTATGCATTACTTTATGAAAATACTTTACAATTATAGACATATTAATAAATGTGTAAAATTTGTTCTAAAAATTATCAGCATTTTACTGTATAGATTATTAGCAATTATCAGTAGTTCATTGACAAATAGTCAGAAGATTTAAATGTTTGAATTTCATTTTTTATTCAATATTATTAACATCTAGCAGGCTATGCCCGCTGCGCTGGTCAATATTTCAAAATCAATCGTGGATGAAACGAACTGGTGAATTTAAATTTGTATTTTAAATAATTTGGACCTCTAGCAGCACCTTGCTCATTGCTGAAAACGATTTAGACAACATTGTGACATTAAATTATCTTAAACGTTGGACAAAAATCAGCTATTTAGAAGTAACTATTTTAGTTTATTACTAACAGTGCATATTTGGAAGCGAAATGAGACCATTATGGCAACAGGATTTTCCCTTTTCTGTAGAAATATTAATTATTACAGTCTTTACCTACTTAACCTACCTACTGTTAGTTACCTACTACAGTCGAACAACTTCTAAAAATTTTCTTCACAACTTTTCATTATGTGAAGCCAGGAATCCAAAAGCTACTTCCACCTAAAAACTTATATATATATTAAATTTTCTCCGGGCGATAAAAGGCACAATTATGCAAGAATCATCTTCAAACTCGTCAAGTACATTGAGATGGTTAATATCTCAGTGGGAATTGCAAATGAGCAAAATCGATCCAAGGGGTGGTAATTGGGAAGGGTTCAAAAATTTGAATACTACCTTAACATGGCTTTGACAAAACCAGCTCTTACAAAACAATGGCAAGAAAAAAAAAACATTTTTCGTTACAGCAAGTTGCGAACGATAAAAAAAACACACATTAAAATTCTCACTACAACAATTACTTTATTATTGCAAAATTTCCTCCTGAAAAATGAAAACAAAATTATTTTCGTATTTAAGCATTTGCTCTTTAGTTATTTAAGATAAAGTTATGTAAATTTCTATAATTTGGCGAACGATTTGGCGAAATTGGTTGATGTCGATAATCAAGTAATAGCCAATTTACACTTTTCATATTTCACAAAAGATTCCTACACAGACATCATTACGCAATAGGTTTAGCACGATTTTCTTGCAACTACAATGTGCCAAAATCCTCGTTTTAGAATACCAAAGAAATTTACATATATTTTATTATTTTCTGTCATTTTAAACAGCAATTAACAATAAATAAAAAAGTAACTGTAGAACAAAACAACAAATATCATTTCAAAAAAGAAAATGAAAGTAAATATACAACTTATCATCAGATAAACAACTATAACTGGGTTACCATATAAGGCAAATAATGCCATTTTGGCGCCAGTGAGATAACTCGATGAGTATATGACCAAATCTGTGACAAAATTTCCATATTTGGAAAAAGCTTTAATCGGTATTTATACTGCATTTTTCCTACTTCTGTATAGTGAAAAAACTTTGACACAGATGTCATGTATGCACCACATTGGCGCAATTTTTTCTGGCGCCAATTTGGAGAAAACTTGGTTTTTAATAACCAATTTCATAAGTATTTTTTAATTATTTTGTATTATTTGAAAAAAAATAAATAAAAAAGTTTAATTAATAGCTATAGAACAAAATGATTTATATTATTTTAAAAAACAAAATGAAAGTTAATAAATAGTTTATTAATAAATAAACAACCATAGTCGGTTTACCATGTGAGGCATAAAATCGCCATTTTGTTGCAGTCGTGCGAATGTAATGCGTATATGACATCTGCGCCAAAACTTTAGAAAGTTGCAATTAAACTATTTTACAATTTGGATGAGGAAGACATTTATACTAAAATTTAAACATTACACGCATTTTTTTTTGCTATAACTGCTATTTATATATTTACAATTAAACATAAAAAAATATCCTAAAAATGCTCTCGCACATTTAAAAGAGAGTGAGAGAATTTAGTAATTGTGAACATCGCTCCGGCTTATGCCTTCTTGGTATATAATCGCATTGTTTGATGACAAAAGCAAATTCAAACACCCAAATAAACAAATTGTTGATTTCAAATACATCATTACAGTAGAAAAATATTCTACCTTTCTTGAGGGTTCTTGAGGGATGTACGGTGGTCAGAATCGTAATTCTTGGCAATCTTCAAAAACAGAAAATCCACAGCAAAAATAAAGACAAAACGTAAACACACAAAAAGGTTGATTATATTTACACGCGCGCACAGATAGTACATGTTTCTTGATCATTATTCTTAATATGGCTACATCGAAATCTGAAAGGTACAAAAAAAACATTAATAAAAAAGATCGTAAAATAACCAATCAGCTTTTAGTTTGCACAAGAAAAAAAAAAAAAAAGAATGTTCTCAAAATGAGCGGCTGCTGGCGCCAGCGAGTCTTCGTGAAGAGTGTTTTCACACTCCCCACCTTGAGTTCATTAGGGGACAGAACTCAATCACTGCAGTTGGAGTCTTTCGGGCGGCCGTACAATTCGACCACGGCGAGTAGTCAAGCGATTTTGCAGTATTGCATCACTTTGATTATCGACAATTCCATTCACCTCCAAAGAACAAAGTTTCTTAATGGGACGAATTAGCATTCCAGTTGCAGTCTTCAAGTTTACTACGCGCACAACGCCATTTTGACTGGGTATAAGTTCGATAACTCTACCAAGAGGCCAGTTTATTCGGCTAGAATTTTCCGTCCATATCAGGACAACATCTCCTACACACAAAGATCTTGATTTTTTCCCACTAAAGACCGAACATTTTAATGTGCCGAGGTATTCGCTTCTAAATCTTGCTTTTAAATCATTTCTAATTTTAATTCTATAATGGTATCGTTTATTCATTTCTTTGTGGTCTAGAAGTTCTAATTCAGGCATACCTATTTTAGTATTTTCCTGTAAGAACATTGAAGGAGTTATAACTTGAAGATCTTCATTATTATCTGTAACATACGTCAAGAAGCGGGCATTTATAATACTTTCACAGTCGCAAATAACGGTATGTAGTTCTTCAAAATTTAAAGACGACTTGCCCAATACCCTTCTCAAGATTCGTTTCAGGATTCCAACAAGCCTCTCCCAAAATCCACCCCACCAAGGTGCAGAAGGTGGAATAAATTTCCAATCTATACGTGAAAACGCAGTAACCGCTTTTACTTTTTCATAGTCAATTGTTTTCAATAAATTGTGGCAGCCAGTAAAGTTTGTGCCGTTATCTGAATATATTATTGCAGGACGACCTCGTCTATAAATAAAGCATTCCAGTCCTAAGATAAAACTTTCGGTTGAAAGAGCTGTCATAGCTCGAAATGCACAGCTCTAAAAACTGCACACGTGACTATCAAAATCCAGACTTTAGATTGATTTTTCAAATAAAGAGGCCCGCACAGATCGATTCCTATTATTTCGAAAATCGCGGCTTCTCTGACACGATCAAGAGGTAAGACACTTTCTACTACATCAGGTGGTTTTGCTGAGTGTCTTTTACAAATGATACATTTGCCGATTACCTTTTTGATTGTTTTCCGACTCTTCAGCACCCAGTAATTTTCTCGTAACGCAGTCATCAACAAGGGTACGCCACAATGACCGAATTCTAAATGTTTCAAAAATATAATCTGTTCTACGACGTAATGATTTGAAGGGAGTAAGATAGGTAATCTAAAATTAAATTCATCTTCTCGTTGAAATATCTTCGTTTTTACGCATATGATTCCTTCCGAATCTGTAAAAATATTCAGGCATTTCAGTCTTTGATTATGTTCATTCACAAAGGATTCTTTTTGCACAAGTTTTAATAATACTGTTTCTGCCGCTTTTAATTCGTTGTGTGTTAATTGACCGAATATTCTGTCGGTACTACCCCTTTTCGAATTTTGGTAAAATCGCAAAATCCAACCAGTAACTCGCAAAATTTTACTGTAAGAAGAATAGCGATTATAAAATTGTGCCTCATTACTCTCTACATTAGGAGCGGTCACAATAGTTTTTCTTTTTTCAGAATTCACTATATCCATATTAGGAAAAATATTAGTACTAGGTCAATTTTCCTTTGATTCTGAAAGCCATGATGGCCCTAACCACCACTGAGATTTAATAAGGGATTTTGCACAACAACCGCGTGACGGTAAATCTGCTGGATTCATATGTCTAGGTACGAAATTCCATGAAGTGTTGGGGGTAAGCTTTCGAATTTCTCTAACTCTATTTTCTACAAATGTAGTCCAAGAACCTTCCCGTTTTATCCAGTATAACACGTCCATTGAATCTGACCAATAGAAAGTATCAACATTTTCTAATTTCAAATCGTTTTTAATACTATTAGACAATCTAGCTCCAATACAACAGGCCAATAACTCAAGGCGTGGAATGGAAATGTCCTTCAGAGGAGCTACTCTAGAACGAGCCTGAATAAGTTGACAAGTTACACGATTTTCTACTTCATTTCTTAGATAAATGCATGTAGCGTAAGAAAATTTACTAGCGTCGCAGAAAATATGTAAAGATAAGTTTCCCTCTTTTAGAGATAAGTTAGACAATCTTCGCGGGATCTCAAGATTTCCCAAATCATTAATTTCCTTAGTCCATTTTCTAAATTCCTTAACTATCTCATCGGGCAGCTTGGAGTCCCATGACGCCTTTATTTTCCAGCATTTCTGTAAAAGTAATTTTGGAATTAAGGTCACGGGGCAAGTGAAACCGATGGGATCGAATATTTTATGAGTTAAGGACAAAATTGTTCTTTTAGTGATGCACTCATTTTCCAATTTAAAATTCCGAAAATCACACGACAATATATCACTCTTGGTGTCCCACATTAAACCAAGTAAGGGAATTTTATCCTCAGCCGCATCACTCAAATGACCCTTTTCATTAAAGCCTAATCCAATTTCTTCGCACCGATTATGACACCAACCACGAAGATCAAATTGTGCCGAATAACATTTGTGCCGAAGCTAAGAGTTTCCGTGCTTCACTGCGAAAATATTCTAACTCTTCTAACGATTCTACACTAGCTACACAGTTATCTACATAGAAAGATTCTTTAATTTTTATAGCAACATCTTTAATGTTCTCAGGTGCTTCATCTAAGTGACGTGTTAGAGTAGCGGCCAAAAGGAAGGGGCTACAACTAATCCCAAAGACAACCCGACAATGTCTATAAATTTCAAGGTTTTCTGAATTCCCATCTCTCCACCAGAAAAAACGTAAATAATCTCTATCCTTTTCATTCAGTAATATCTGTAAAAAAGCTTTACGAATATCCGCTATAACACCTATCTTTCCCACTCTAAATCGATTTAGAACAGAAGGAATTAGTTCAATTAAATTAGGCGCCTTCTCTATACAATCATTTATGGAAACAGAACCCTTAACATGTGCTGATCCATCAAATACTGGCCTAATTTTGGTCGTAGAATTAGGTTTTATTACAGCTCTATGACTCTATGAGGGAGATAATGGACTTTGGTGCTAAGTTTTTCCTCTCCATTCACTCTTTCAATAATCCCTTCCGTTTCCCACTCATTTAAAACTGCTTCGTAATCTTTCAACAAACCGCAATTTTGGAGATTCTTAATATTATTTTGCAGGCGTTTTATCGCTAAATCTTTATTACTTGGAATGGGAGGATGCTCACTTAACCAGGGAAGACAAACTTTGTACCTACCATCAGTTTCGCGTCTTACGGTATCTTTAAAATGCTCCAAAACTAATTTCTGGACTTCTTCCTTAGTTTGTTTTTCCGCAGGATCTACTATGCCTAAAGAATCTAAATTCCACAAATCTGTAATTTTGGCATCGTTTACATATAATGAAAGGACCAAAAGAGAACTATCCCTTTCATTTCCGCCAATTTTGCCCGTAGTAGTCCAACCTAGTTTTGTTTGCATCGCAACCAAACCACAAAATAAATTTTCTATTTTTCCTGTAAACAGTTCTCCCACAACATCTGCTCCCAAAAGTACATGTATTTCATTTAAATTTCTTTCATATAAACAATTTTTACCTTCAGGGCAGATATCGCTCAAAAATATATTTTTTCCTTTTAATTCCGCAATACAACGAATGTCTCTAATTTTGGGTACATTAGCACAAATTTTTTCTTGTTCCATTATCTCAATTTTAATCTTTTTACCTCCCCTTAAACCCCTTAAATTAACAGAATAACAGTTATGATCTACCGTTGTTTCGGTACCTCCAAACAACCCGTGAGTAATTCTGACCTTTCTTAAACTTTTTAATTCCATCTTATTGGCTATGAACTTTGAAATATACGAATTAGATGAAGCCGTATCTAACAATGCGCGTACTATATATTCACAACCATTATTTCTTACATAAACATATAAAGTTTGTAAATAAACTTCTTTCGGCAAGTTTTCATTCGCAAAAAGGGCAGTATCCGACACTTCGGTCTGTTGTTTAGATTTTTCCTTTTTTATGTTTCTATAACAAAACAATGTGTTATGATTCCCGTTGCAAATCCGGCATTTTATATTTTTTTTTGCAAAAACGCGATAAATGTTTTTTCATTTCTAGGCACTTAAAACATGCTCCCTTTTTCATTAGAATGTTCTTAATTTCATCAATAGATAACTCATTAGTTCTATCGCAATCAACCGATGAGTGATGAAATGATTCACAAAAAACGCAGTTTATTACGTTTAAATCCTCTTTTTTGTTCGTTGACACTAAATCATTAGCTGTAGGATAATTTTTTTGTTTATTGTTATTTCGAAACGAATTAAAGCTTTTCTTTTCAGGAGGAATAAAAAATTTTCTATCTTCGTTCATTGGGTTTATTACTAAATTAGCCTTTTCTCTTGCTTTTAAACAAGTAGATAAAAAATTCATTAGTTCTTCAATTTCATAAAACCCTTTTTCATTATCGGACTTGTTAAGTTCTATTAACAAATCTTTCAGAATTGTTTTCAAAATGGTTGTACATAATACACTTGAAATGTTATTTAAATCTGTTCCTAAGCTTTGCAAACTTCTCAGTTCTACTGATAATTTATCAAAATATTGTCGGAAAGCATATATATCATTCGAAGTTCTCAACGGCTTGATAGCTAAAAGATTACTAATATGATTGTGTATTAATAATTGTTTATTAGCAAACCTACTCTTCAGCAATTCTATAGCCGCATCGTAATTTTTTTCGGAAACAGGAAAACCTTCAATTGTGTTTAAAGCGGTCGATCTTAATTGCGATCTTAAATAATTAATTTTATCAACTTTATTTAACGACTTATTATCATGAATGGCCGATTCAAAACTGCTACAAAAGGAAAGCCATTCATTTATATTTCCATCAAATATTGGTATATGCAATTTCGGTAACTTAACTTTTACAGAATTATCCACTTTTTCATTAAATGCACTATCTGAAAATTGTTCTTTGTTACTTTCTTGTTTTGATTTTAAATTTAAAAATCCGGCATTTAATTCTCTAATTTTCTGATTTGCGCGTGACTTCCATAATATTACATTTTCGCTATACTTTTCAGCGGCTTCTAATTCTTTCTCTAAATCATCGGGATTGACTAATAATTCAATTGAATTATCTGTTGTCTTAAGTGACTTAAATTTGTCGGTCAATGTTTCAACATGTTCTTGCAGTTCTTCAATAGACACATCGTCTGATTTTATGGAAGTTTCGGTTTTATTTAGAATTTTCGTAACAGCAGATGGAAAAATCGTTCTTCTTTTTTTTTAAGTGTTTCTAAATTTTCAGCCATTTTTTTTTCTTTTTCTCTACTTAATTAGTTAATTTCTAAATTCAAATTCTTAATTATTTCAAAATATATTACCACCGTACATCCCGCGACAGGGATGCCATGTTGATTTCAAATACATCATTACAGTAGAAAAATATTCTTAAAAATAATAATATAAAATTTTCCTACCTTTCTTGAGGGTTCTTGAGGGATGTACGGTGGTCAGAATCGTAATTCTTGGCAATCTTCAAAAACAGAAAATCCACAGCAAAAATAAAGACAAAACGTAAGAAAATAAAGACGACTTACACGCGCGCACAGATAGTACATGTTTCTTGATCATTATTCTTAATATGACTACATCGAAATCTGAAAGGTACAAAAAAAAACATTAATAAAAAAGATCGTAAAATAACCAATCAGCTTTTAGTTTGCACAAGAAAGAAAAAAAAAAAAAAAGAATGTTCTAAAAATGAGCGGCTGCTGGCGCCAGTGAGTCTTCGTGAAGAGTGTTTTCACACAAATAAATACAATTAACAGATAAAACCATTTTTAAAAGTAATTCTGCTATTTTGTCCTGTAAGACACATAATAGTAGAATTAGATTTTTAAAATATATTTTTTTTTATAGAAAAATTTTATTTACGTTTTATCTAATAAAATATTTAAAATACATTTTTGTTAGCCTGCGCGAAAGAGAATAGCGAAAGTTTGATTGAAGAAATATTGAAGAGGAAATGGTCAATTAAAAAAGACTTGTAAATTTTATTCAGCGGGAATTTTTCATTTCAAAATGTTGAATTTATCTATAGTAATAACGCATATTTGCATAAATTTACTTTGAATTGCAAAATTTTTCCTTCAGTACTACTTGGTTATACCGTCGACCAATTTCGCCAAATTATACAAATCGCCAAACTATTAGCCAGATTATATAGATTAGCATAAATTTTCATTTAAATAACGAAAAACAAATTAGCAGAACATATATAAAAGCAGAAATAAAATGTCGAATTAAAAATCACTTGATGACATAATTAGTATTTATATTATACTTAATGTCAAGTGAATGTGACATTTACGATCATCCATTATTGACATTTAATCTTGGAATTTGGAGGTAGATTTTTCCTTCTTCGGTTTTTAAATTTTAAAACTGAAATTTTTTCTGTAAGTGAAATTTACGAAATGGCGCAAGAAAAATTAAATTAACAATAAAAACATTTGCAAAAAGAAATAAAAAAGTTATACTCATATCTATATAATTTACGATTGAATATTAAAATATACTCTAAAAATTATCTTCAGTTGAAAAAAAAAAAAAACATTATTGCGACCATTAAGAACTTAAGTCAGGCATTAAGTCAGTAGTGCATTTTCGGCTTAAAAACACATTCTTTGGCGACAAAAGCAAGATGAAAATGGTATAGAAACGAATAGTAACCCGAAACTTACAGTGTCTTTTACAATCAGATCTGCTTTTTTCTACTGTAAGTTATATTATACAGAAATTCGATAAAAAAGAGAAAGAAAATAATAAAAAGCGACTATCATTCAAAATTCATTTAATCAATTTCTGAAATTCATGTTTTTATTCTAACACCAGAGATAAGTCGCCAAAAGTTGAACCAATTGTTATATTTCGCGTTAATTTATTTTTTAAGCATTACAAATATTTTTTTCATTTTCAAGATAAATATATTTTTAAAATATTACGCCTCATTTAAGCGGTCTTTATTTATTATTATTAATATTATCAGTGGTTATTTTCTGCTATTATTTGCAAGATATTTGTAATATTTCTAATAGATATAGCCATTTTAATTCTTTTAGCAATTATAATTTTCGCCAAAAACAGCTACTGGCAACCCTTTTGTCAAAAATAACCGAAAAATACGAAATTTACTACGAAAAATCAGAGTTATCCCTGTAAATTTGAATCATAAACCTTCGGAAAAATATTTCCTATCGAATGATACAATCGGCAAAAAAATCCATCGGGTAGTTTTTGAAAACACTCGTTTGAAAGTTTCAGAATTTCTGCTTTATAATATACTAACAGGCTAAGCCCGCTGCGCTGGTCTATTTTTCAAAACAAAACATGAATCAAACAGAATATTGAATATGATTGCGTGTTTTAAAGCAACTTCACCTCGAATGCTGTTTCACATTTCTGAAAATCATACAAAACGCCATTGTATTTAAACATAGAAAACCAACGATTATAAATGCACCAAAAATGCACTAAAAGTTAGCAAACAGCTGTTTCGAATCTACTGTCGAGATTCTTCATCAGTGCAAAACTCAGCGAGTTAGAAAAAACAAAACTGAGCCATAAATAAAAACAATAACAATGGAATCAAGGCCTGTTGATTCCATTGAAATAAATAATAATAAAATATGTTCTTGTATCAGCTTATGCATTCGATAAAATTCGGGCTTTTAAGAAAAAAATATTTCAGTTGACCATTTATTGTAGAGTTTGATAGATAAATGAGGCAATTATGAAAAGAGCAATTTAAGTATTGTCTATTCGTCATTGTTCACTTATCGGTTTTGTGATAAATGTAACATAATTTAATAAGCACTGGAATCAGAAGGATTAACTTAAAAACATAACAAATTTAATTAACTTTCTGGAAAACGTGTACACCACACGACAACATTGGAAGAGCAAGCCACTCTGACACTAGTGGACTGTTGCCAATTACAAAAGATAAAAGTTTTTGTGATCATATCAGTTCAGTTCAGAATACAGCCAAAAAGGGCTGTTGCATGTTGCCACATCACCCCCTTCCCAGTGACGAAGTGACATCAAGATAACGGGGGTTAAATTTGACTCGGCGACCAGATTTGGTAACATATGGCTGTTGGCTAGTAGACGGATTAGAAGACAGCGGTTGACTTGTTGTCAGGCCAGAAGGAGACTGTGGTAAATCAGGTGTTGCTGTAGGAAAAAACACAGTCTGTTCTGGAGGCACTGCATCAGGAACTACATTGATAAATGCCGGCTTCAACCGATCAATGTTCACCGTTGATGTTTTGTTGTGTAGCTGGATGGTGAAGGTTTTATCATTGCGGGATAACACTCGAAATGGCCCAGTGTAAAATGGTTGGAGACTTCTACGAGTAGCATCCTGTCGTAAAAAGACATGAATACACGAAGAAAGTGCATTATGCACAAAAATAGAACGACCAGTGCGCAGGCTAGTTGGAACAGGACGAATTGTGGATATGTGGTCTTTCAAGCGACCGACAAATGTAGTTGGATCAACATAATCATTGGATGCAGAGAAAAATTCACCAGGTAAGCGAAGAGTTTCACCATACACAAGTTCAGCAACACTAGCTTGCAGGTCTTCTTTGATGGATGAGCGGAGGCCCAGGAGGATAGTGGGTAGTATCTCAGCCCAGCGTTCTGTGGCATAGCAGCGAATAGCAGCTTTAAGACTTCTGTGAAATCGCTCGACAAGTCCATTCGATGCTGGATGGTACGGAGTCGTGTAGATATGGTGGGAGCCAATAAATTTAGACAAACTTTCGAACAGCTGAGATTCAAATTGTCGTCCACGGTCTGTGGTGATTCGGAGAGGTACACCAAACCTGCAAATCCACTCAGAATAGAACTTGAAGGCAATAGTGTCAGCTGTGATATCCTCTATTGGAAAAGCTTCTGGCCAACGTGTAAATCTGTCTACTAGTGTAAGTAGATACTGGCAGCCTTTCGATGGAGGGAGAGGACCCACTAAATCTAAATGGATGTGCTCAAAACGAGAACTTGGAGTGGCGAACTGACCTGGACGACTAAATGTGTGCTTGTGGACCTTGCTGCGCTGACATGGAATGCAAGAACGAGTCCATTTGGTAATGTCAGTTTGCATAGATGGCCAACAGAAACGTTGTTTTATCAACTGCACGGTTGACTTGACACCAGGGTGGGAGAGTCCATGAAGACTGTCAAAGATCTGTCGACGCATCGAAAGGGGTACGAAAGGTCTGATTTTGTCAGTGGAGACATCACAGATAAGCTCAGATGTGGAACCATTTTCAACTGGAAACTTCTTAAGAACTAAGTTCGAAGAAGTAGGGTTCTGCGATAGCTCACGCAGTTCACTGTCAGTCAGTTGTGCTTCGGCCATTGTCTGGAGACTGAGATCCATGGATATTGAATTAATGCGAGAGAGTGCATCAGCAACACTGTTATCTTGCCCACTAACATGCTGAATATCAGTTGAAAATTGAGCAATGAAGTCAAGATGACGAAGTTGTCGAGGAGTACATTTCGCAGGTTTCTGTGCAAACGCAAAACATAGAGGTTTATGGTCAGTGTATATGGTGAATGATCTGGCTTCAACCATATGTCTGAAGTATTTAATTGCTTCGTAAATCGCTAGCAGCTCTCTATCATAAGCTGAATAGCTTTGCTGTGCAGGTGAAAGTTTTTTTGAAAAAAATGCAAGTGGTTGAAGACCTTGTTCCGTCTTTTGATTTAATGCTGCACCAATAGCTGTGTCAGATGCATCAGTATGCAACACTAATGTAGCAGTTGGATCAGGATGACATAACATCGTGGCCTGAGAAAGTTTCATTTTACAAGCTTCAAAAGCCTTCTTTGTAGCATCAGTCCATGAGATTTCTCGTTTGTCATTTTTCTGGTAATTTTGCAACAAGTGATTTAGTGGCATTTGAATGGAAGCCATCTCAGGAAGGAAACGTCTGTAAAAATTTAAGGCACCTAAGAACCTACGGAGTTCTTTCACTATTTTTGGTTGGGGAAAGTCTATAATCGCCTTGACTTTGTCTGGAAGTGGTTTACAGCCATGCTCAGAGACAAGGTGTCCAAGGAACTGGATTTCATCCTGGAAAAACTCGCATTTAGATGGATTGATGGTCAAGTTATATTTATCAAGACGACTTAAAACTTGCTGGAGGTGCGCTTCATGCTCAGCTGGTGATTTACTGGCGATTAAAATGTCATCCAGGTATGGGAAACAGAAATCAAAATCGTTGAGAACTTCATGAATGTGCCTCTGAAATGTTTGGGCAGCATTCGACAGCCCAAAAGGCATAAAAACAAACTCGAATAAACCAAATGGGGTAGTAATGGCTGTTTTGGGAATGTCAGTAGGGTTTACAGGGATATGATGAAAAGCCCGCACAATATCAACTTTTGAGAAAATTTTAGCACCATGCAAATTATGAGTAAAATCTTGAATGTGAGGTATAGGATATTTATCAGGACGTGTTATCTTATTAAGTGCTCTGTAATCCCCAGTGGGACGCCAATCACCTGAACTCTTATGAACAAGGTGCAAGGGAGATGCCCAATTAGATTTAGATGGCCGACAGATACCCTGTTCTAACATAAATTGGAACTCTCGTTTAGCTGCGGCAAGTTGTGCAGGGTGGAGTCTTCGTGGTTTGCTAAAAACAGGTGGGCCAGAAGTTTCAATAAAATGGTAAGTATTATGGGTAATTTTACTGTTAAAAGGGCGAGGACGAGTAAGGTTTGGAAATTGGTTTAAAATTTTGTGAACAGTTGAATCCTTACAGATACTTTTGACAGATGTAAATATACCCTTTATAAATTGGCCTTTACTAGTTAATTTTGTTAGTGGATCAATAAGACAGTGGTTTTTAAGATCAATTAATAGCCCGAAATGAGCTAAAAAATCTGATCCAATAATAGGACGCTTAACATCTGCCAAAGTAAATTCCCACTTAAAGCTACGTCTAAGATTGAGCTCAACTTCAACAAGTTTTTGCCCATAGGTAGGTATCTTAGTATTATTGGCAGCAAAAAGACAAAAAATTGAGGGGTTGGACTTGGTGACACTGGGAATTACAGAGACATCTGCTCCTGAATCAATTAAATAATTTGTCTTAGTGGCAGGATCATAAATACATAAGCGACTATTGTGTGAAGGTTGTGTGCGATCACATGCCGCTACTGTGATGCACTCATGTCGTTTCCCGTTTGGGAAAAAGAACATGGTTTAGTGCATTTACGAGCCTTAGGGCCAAAACGTGTGTGATAATAGCAAATTTCAGAATTATATCTGCGGTCTTTAGAGGCGCTGCGGTTTCTGTAAAAATTACGTTCTCTGTTACGATGTGGAGAACGAGAGCGATTCTCAGAAAAAGAAGCCGTCAGAGCATCCAGCTTTTTTGAAAGTTCAGAAACCTGGAGACGCAGAATTTTCATTTCACTGGACTCGGATAATGCTGCTATTGTGTGGTCATTGTGAGGGGTGCTGATCTCAGATACTTTGTCAGCAAGGACAGCAAGTTTGTCCAATTCCTCACCCCCTACAGCCAAAACAGTTTGAATATTGCTTGACAGACGTTGCAGCCAAAGATTTCTCAGGAAATCATCTGAGACTTGGCCAGAGGCAAGGTCTTTCATTTTTCTGAGCAACACACTCGGTTTTTGATCTCCAAGAGTGAGCTCTTGCAGGAGCGCCTTCGTTTTCTGGGCAGTGGAGTTTTCAAAAATAGCTTGCAACTTATCTTTTAAAGTAGTAAAAGGATTTGTGTCAGGTGGTGTGAATATGAGATCGCTAACAGAAGACAGGATGTCCGTGTCCAAAATATTGATTAGATAATTAAATTTGGTTTTCTCATCAGTGATTTTGTTTAATGTAAAAGCCGAATCGAGTTGCGCGAAAAATAACTTAATATTATGTTTCGAAAACGTGGGCATTTTTGCCTGAACGGCTAAAACTCCTGTTTCTTGATCTAGAGTCATCGTCGTTTATTTTTGAAGGACAGCAAAATAAGGAGGTAAAAATTACTAAATATGATAAGACTGATTCAAATTAATACATATTTACATTCACAATAATTTTGTTACGATACGATACGAGATAACAAAACAGAAGGGAAAAAATATATATATACATCACAAGGTGCAATCAAACAAAATAATGAATAAAACAAAATAATGAACAAAACAAAATAATGAACAAAACAAAATAATGGTCTTAAAGATATTAGGTAATGATTAATTTCATTGTAGTAATAACACTACGCGACTGACACAACGCGGGGAACAGCCATTACGAAAAAGAAATTATAAGAAAATAACTGTAACCATACCTGGAGACATCATATCTAATTACACTGTGCGAGCGTTATAATTATGCAGAATCGAGACCTAATGCGTTTCTACCAAATCATTTTGGAGCACATTGTTTTGATAGCACGTTAGGCCTAAAACGCCATGATCCGGTACAACATGCGGTGTTCTATGGCAGATGCTAATGTTCTGTGTCCGCGGTCGCCACTGTTCACTTATCGGTTTTGTGATAAATGTAACATAATTTAATAAGCACTGGAATCAGAAGGATTAACTTAAAAACATAACAAATTTAATTAACTTTCTGGAAAACGTGTACACCACACGACAACATTGGAAGAGCAAGCCACTCTGACACTAGTGGACTGTTGCCAATTACAAAAGATAAAAGTTTTTGTGATCATATCAGTTCAGTTCAGAATACAGCCAAAAAGGGCTGTTGCATGTTGCCACAGTCATACTTCTAAAATAGCGAGCATTATGATCGCAGAGATTGACCATTGAATTTAAGCAATGGTCAAGTGATTCATTTTCATTTGATAGTTTTTGAACTTTAAATTTCTCAACTTGAGGATATGGATATCTGTGGAAACCTTAATACATCCCCTATCAATATTATATTATATTTCGCAACGCACATCTGCTCTTGCCAAATCTATTACAGTGTTCCGTTTTCGGAATGCAGCAGAATAAATAAAGTTAAATAAAGTTTTCCTTAGAAAAATAAGGTGAATGTTTTTTGAATGTGTGAAATTCATTTTTTGATACAGATGTCATATACGCATCACGTTGGCGTGATTGAAACAAAATGAACATTTTATGCCTCTTATGGTAATCCAGCTTTGTTTTTAATTTATTAATGAACTATTTATTTACTTTCATTTGCATTTTTAAATGATACAAAATGTTATGCTCTATACATAGAAAAGTAAAATAGAAAATAGAAATGTATCTGTCATTCGAAAACGAAGTTTCCGTTAAAGTGGCACCAGAAATGTATCACCCCAACGCGGTACATATATGACATTTGTGCCTCTTTCTTACAACATGGGTGTGTGCATTTGCACGTAAATTTAGTTATTTAGCTCTATTTTTGTGATAATTAACTGGAGTTTGTACAACGTACGGTACTACTTGATTATTCTGTCGAGAAAAAAATTAATAGCAGATTATAAGTATGATAGCAAGTATGATAGCAAGTATTGATCGATGATCGTAAGTATGATAGCAATTGATATTACACGTGATACACGTATTTTTTTACCTAATAAGTGCTTTTTAATTCGACTTTTAATTTGTATTTTTTATATGTTTATTGTTCTTTCGTTATTTGAAATGAATTTATGTAAATTTGAATAGTTTGGCGAAACTGGCCGACGTGTTAATCAAGTAGCACTCAATTTACATTTGAAAATATCATATTTCACAAAAAACTCCGGCACAAACCCGGATTTGCAAGATTTCCTTCCAATACCAATGCGGCAAAATCCTCGTTTTAGAATAGCGAAGAAATGTGTATTTTTAAAAATTATTTTCGTTATTTTAAAACGAAAATATTAATAAATAAAACAAGTTACTATAGCACAAAACAATTTATAGAATTTCTAAAAAGAAATTGAAAGTAAATAAACAATTTATTAATACAGAAACAACTATTGCTGGATTACCATATCAGGCAAAATAACACCGTTTTGGCGATAGTCATCTGACTATCGCCAAAATGGTGTTATACCTCAGTGTGTATATGATATCTGTGCCAAACATGTTTGGAAAAAACAATAATCGTTATTTATACAGCATGTTTAAATACTGCAGTATAGTGAAAAAAATGTATACATGGCACATACGCAACACATTGACGCGTTGTTTTTTTTTTTTTTTTTTTTTTTTTTTTTTTTTTTTTTCTTCTTCCGATGCCGATTCGGAGAAAATTTTGTTTTCAAATACCGTTTACATATACAGTTTACAATTATTTTCTGTTATTTTAAATAGAAAATAACAATAAATTTTAAAAAGTTTAGTTAATGATTATAAAACAAAACTATTTATATCCTTTAAAAAAATAAAATAAAATAAAATAAAAATTTATTAATAAATAAACAACAACCAGGTTACCAAGTGAGGCATAAAATCGCCATTTTATTGCAGGCGCGCAAATGTGGCGCATGTATGACAAATGTGCCTAGATTAAAATAGTTTATATAATTGGAAAAAAAGAAAAAAATTGTAAATAGACAATTTATTAATACATAGACAACAACATCCGGGTTGCCATATCAAGCAAAATAATGACACTTTGGCATCAGTTAATTACCCTGATATATATATGGTATTGGCGTAAGAGACAAATCGCACCAATGTAGTGCGTATGAGATATCTGTGCCAAAAAAAATTTTTAAAGTTGCAGTTAAATTATTTTACAATATCTATGTATGTGAAAAGACATTTGCCCTAAAATTTAAATATTATTCATTTTTGTAGTATTAACTGCTATATATGTATTTAAGTTAAATGTAAAATTTTTTCCTAAAAATGCTCTCACTCATTAAAAGAGAGAGAGAGAGAAAATAGTTCTTGGGAACATCGTTCCATCTTGTGCTGTTTTTGGTTTAGAATCGCATTGATTGGCGACAAAAGTAGATTGAAACACCCAACTGAACAAACAACATTACAAATAACAATTAGATCCTTTTTTTAAAAAATTAATTCTGCGAGTTTCTTCTGTAAAACACATAACGGGAAAATTAGATTTAAAAATATTTTTTAAAAAAAGAAAGAAAAAAGTACTTATGTTTTACCTAATGAAATTTTTGAGATGTTGTTTTCTTTTAATCTGGCTCGAAGAATAATATATAAGGATAAATAGCCAAATATTGTGTCACTTCAAAACTTACTTTCACATTGAGTTATTTTTTAAATATTATAAATATTCCTTTTTTTTTTTTTTTTTTTTTTTTTTCGTTAAAGATAAATATTTTCCTTTCATAATATTATTTTGCATTAAACGGATTTTTTTCTTTTTATCATTATTTATTTTAAATCAATGAATTAACGGGTTTTTTTTCGAAATGTTTATATTATTTTCCATTAGAGAAAGCATTTCATTTCTTTTTTGAAATATAATTATCGCCAAAAAATTAGTTGTTGCAACCCTTCCGCCAAAAAAACCGAAAAATACGAAATTCAGTACGAAAAATCAGATTTATCCCTGTATATTTGTATCATAAACCTCCGCAAAAATATTTCCTATCGAATGATATAATCTGCAAAAAGATCCATCGGGTAGTTTTTGAAAACACTCGTTTGGAAGTTTCAGAATTTCTGCTTTATAATATATACTAGCAGGCTGTGCCCGCTGCGCTGGTCCATTTTTCCAAACAAATCTTGACTGAAACAAAATGGTGATTTGAAATTTCTTTTTTAAAGCAGTGTAGACCATCACCTGGAATGTCCTTCCGCAATGCTTAAAACAATACCAGTGCCAATGGTCATTGCGATATTGTACTATTGTATGCCTTGAACAAATTTGTTTGTAATTAAGTACCATCTCTCTTATTTGATCATTTATAGTACAGTTTGATATGAAAATGAGACCGTTGTGACAGCAGGAATCAAAATGTTCTCTACTCATCACATTATTTTCTCAGAAAGCATTGCAATGATTATCAAACTTTATTAATTTTCAAATAGCACATTATTATTTGTTAGTTCTTAAACTCCCGAATCTGAACTTGCACTATGTGCAGATCTGTTAGCCTAAATGCAATCTCATTACATGTTGCATTACATTTTTAATAACCGTCCTCTTCTGGCAACTCTACTATACAGTTTTCTATCTACCTTGGTCTGTTCCAGCAAAGTACATAGCAAAAAAATGTGAGAAAAGAGTGTTTAACTTATATATTTATTAGAACAATGAAGCATAAAAGGTATGTTTTAAAGCTGAATTATTTGGGTGAAATTAAAATTACATCAGTTTCACTGCCTCTTCATTTTTTTTAAACCAGTTGCAGGGCTGCCACAGGCGACTATTTTTATATTCCGTTCGCACCACTATTTTTCTAATATAAATTTCAAAAAAAAAAAAAAAAAATTCTTGCAAGTGTTGTCAAAGTGTATATTAAGGATTTCTGTTTAAAGAAAGTGGTGCCATTTAGAGTTAAAAAATAGTCGCCTGTGGCAGCCCTGCAGTTGCAAACATGTAGCTGCTAAATCGGGAATACGGGACTAATCTTTATACTAAATTTTGTAGAAAAAGAAACCTTCAGCTTCAGTTTATAATAAATTCCATTATGATTTTTGGCGTCAAGCATTAGTACTGCTTTTAACGATTTGTTAAAAATGTATCAAACTTATTTCGTGTTAATTGTCAAATGAAAGTGAAGTTTACAATCATCTATTATTGGCAATTAATCTTATATCTTAACAATAGTTTTTTTTTTTTTTTTTTTTTTTTTTTTTTTTTTTTTTGACGGGGTAATATAGTAGTATTTAATAGTTTTTTCTTAGCCAATTTTAAAGTATTTTTTTAACCTGAATGATTGATAAATTAATTGCAAATATTTTTTTTAATTCTATATCATTAATATATTCCGAATATTTTTCCTGCACGTTGCAAATATTGCTTTTTTAGGGATAGCAAAATAACTACAGATAAAAAATACATAGTAAGGCTAAAACACAGAATTAACGACAACTTGGCGAATGCCTCTACGGAGACTTCAAAAGTACGCCATTTCTGTCAACTTAAATATCCAGATAGAATTTTAATAAATAATAGGTACTACTTTATTATTCCATAGATCAATTTCGCCAAGTTATACATATTGCAAAACGATTCACCATATTATACAAACGAATATAACTTTTATTTTAAATAACCAAAGAATCAATAAATTACGAAAATATTAATAGAAATGCAAATAAAACGTCGAATTAAAAAGTAGTTAGTGACGTAACAAACGCATGTAACATGTTTAATTTCAAATGAATGTGGCATTTACGATCATCCATTATTGACATTTAATCTTTTATTTTGGCGACAGTTTTTTGGTCGAAGGGATAATCAAGTAGTACCAAATAATGTAAAAAAATATAAATAATAATATAGCCAATAATATTTTGGTCAGGTGTCATGTATGGATCACGTTGGTGTGATTGCAACAAAATTGTGATTTTATGGATTGCGTGGTAATCTGGTTGTTGTTGTTTATTTACTAATAAACTTTGTTTCTTTACTTTTCTTTATTTTTTTCTTTCTTTATTGTTTTGTTCGATAATTATTAATTAAACTTCACTTATTTAATATTGTTTCCTTTTTAAAATAATCGAAAATAATTAAAAATAATATAATATATAACTGGCATTTGAAAGCGCAGTGTTTGCCAAACTGATGTCAGATTTAAAAAAGCGCGCTAAGGTTATGCGTATATAAAAATGGAAAAATGTTTATAAAAATGTAAACAAAAAAAATAAACAAATAATTAAAAAAGCGCCTTTTCGATTTTTAAAAAAAATAACGCCAAGCAGTCGTTAATTCTGTAGTTTCATCAACAGTAAATTTTCTTTTTTAGTTTGTTTCATAATGAAAAACCATAAATTTAATAATTTGAAATAAAATAATCTGACAAATTTTCTATGATCTCGTTGATGATCTAGAAATCTCCTTAATACATAAACAAAAAGGCAAAGATGTCATATGCGCCGAGTTTGGCGCGATAATTTTTTATGCTAATTTGGCGGAAACATTGTTTTCGAATACCAGTTACATGTGAATATTAAAATTATTTTCTATTATTTAAATGGTAATAAAAATTTATGAAAAAATTTTAATTAATAAGAATATAACAAAACAATTTATACAAATATAAAGTAAATAAGCATTTTATTTATAAATAAATATTAATAGTCGGGTTAATATATCTCAGACAAAATAATGCCAATTTAAAATCTATTAGTTACCTCGGTGATATATAATATCTGTGCCAATAAAACTTTCAATAATATAGTAAATATGCTATTTGGCGGTGCTCAGTTATTGAAGATTAGTCCAATATCATTTTAAATATTATCTAACACAAAAAAATATGAAGAAAATTGAAGAAGAAATAACTAATTAAAACAAACTTGTAAAATATTTTGGCACAAATGCCTTATGTGCACCACATTTGTGCTTTTTCCCCTTTTTTACGCCAATTTGGCGAAAACTTCATTTTAAAATATCAGTTATATATATATTTTTAAATTGTTTTCTATTATTTTAAAAAGGAAATAAAAATAAATAAATAATGTTTTGTTAATAATTATAAAATAAAACAATTTACATCATTTGAAAAAATAAATAAGAGTAAATAGTTTATTAATAAATATACAATAGCCGAGCTACCATATGAACATAAAATCGACGTTTTGTTGCAATCGAGCCAATGTGATGCATATATGACATCTGTGCCATTTTTTTCAGCAGGCAATTTTTACTTCAAAATGTTGAATTTATCGATAGTAATAACGCAAAATTGCATACATTTCATTTAAATTGCATAAATTTCCTTGTTCAGATTGTAAATTTTAAAACTAATTTTCCCTGGAAGAGAATTTGACAAAATGGCACAAAAAAAGTATGTTTGTTGATTACAATTTTCAAAATTGCGGTGAAAAACTTTTGAAAAAGAATGACATTATTTTACAATATATATGTGTGTGGCAGAATTTCACACTAAAGCTAAAATTTAAATATTAGATTACAATTTTTAAAATATTAACTTATGTTTATTGAATTTACAATTGAATACTAAAATATACTCCAAAAATCATCTTCTTTTGGAAAAAACAACATTATTGTGACCTAATGTTAGACATATGCATTTTTGGCTTAATTCTTTGCCGACAAAAGTAAAAAAAAAAAAAAATCTCAAAAAATCAAATATATAACTCACAATTACTTTTATAATTAGATCTGCCTTTTTCTGGAGTAAGTTATATACTATTGAAATTTGATAAAAAAGAGAAAGGAAATAATAGAAAGGAAAATAAATATCGTTCAAAATTCATTTAATCAAATTTTCAAGTTTTTTTTTTTTTTTATTCTAACGCAAGGATAAGTCGCCAAATGTTGCATCAAATGTAATATTTCACGTTAAGTTATTTTTTAAGCGTTACAAATATTTCTTATATTTTTAAGATTAATATTTTTGTTATAATATCATGCCTCATTAAATGTTTTTTCTTTATTATTATTATTATTAATAGTTATTTTCTGCTTTTACTTGCAAGATGTTTGTAATATTTCTAACAGATATATCATTTTTAATTTGTTTAATAATGATAATTTTCGACAAAAAATAACTACTGGCAACCCTTTCATCAAAAATAACCGAAAAATACGAAATTTAGTACGAAAAATCAGAGTTATCCCTGTATATTTGTATCATAAACCTCCGCAAAAATATTTCCTATTGAATGATATAATCTGCAAAAACATCCATCGGGTAGTTTTTGAAAACACTCGTTTGGAAGTTTCAGAATTTCTGCTTTATAATATACTAGCAGGCTATGCCCGCTGCGCTGGTCAATATTTCAAAATCAACAGTGGATAAAACGAACTGTTGAATTTAAATTTGTATTTTAAATAATTTGGACCTCCAGCAGCACCTTGCTCATTGCTATAAACGATTTAGACACCATTGTGACACTAAATTATCTTAAACGTTGCACAAAAACCAGCTATTTAGAAGTAACTATTTTAGTTTATTATTAACAGTGCACATTTGGAAGCGAAATGAGACCATTATGGCAACAGAATTTAAAATTTTCCCTTATCTGAAGAAATATTAATTATTACAGTCGTTATCATGGTACAACTTCAGAAAATTTTCTTCACAACTTTTCTTTATGTGAAGCCAGGAACCCAAAGCTACTCCCACCTAAAAAGTTTATATATATATTAAATTTTGTCCGCGCGATAAAATGCACAATTATGCAAGAATCATCTTCAAACTCGTCAAGTACATTGAGATGGTTAATATCTCAGTGGGAATTGCAAATGAGCAAAATCGGCTCAAGGGGGTGGTAATTAGGAAGGGCTTAAAAATTTGAATACCATCTTAGCATGGCTTTGACAAAACCAGCTCTTACAAAACAATAGCAGGAAAAAATTAAACATTTTTCGTTACAGCAAGTTGCCAACGATAAAAAAAAAACACACACATTAAAATTTTCACTACAGCAATTACTTTATTATTGCAACATTCCCTCCTGAAAAATGAAAACAAAATTATTTGCTCTTTCGTATTTTAGCATTTTCTCTTTAATTATTTAAGATAAAATTATGTAAATTTGTATAATTTTGCGAACGATTTGGCGAAATTGGTTGACGTGATAATCAAGTAGTAGCCAATTTACACTTTTCATATTTCACAAAAGATTCCTACACAGACATCATATACACAATAGGTTTAGCACGATTTTCTTGCAACTACAATGTGGCAAAATAAACGTTTTAGAATACCAAAGAAATTTGTATATATTTTATTATTTTTCTATCATTTTAAACAGCAATTAACAATAAATAAAAAAGTAACTGTAGAACAAAACAACAAATATCATTTCAAAAAAGAAAATGAGAGTAAATAAACAACTTATCATCAGATAAACAACTATAGCTGGGTTATCATATGAGGCAAATAATGCCATTTTGGCGCCAGTGAGATACCTCGATGAGTTTATGACCAAATCTGTGACAAAATTTCCATATTTGGAAAAAACTTAATAGGTATTTATAATGCATTTTCCCTATTTATGTATAGTGAAAAAACTTTGACACAGATGTCATATATGCACCACATTGGCGCAATTTTTTTTCTGGCGCCAATTTGGAGAACTTGGTTTTTAATTACCAATTTCATAAATACTTTTGAATTATTTTATATTATTTGAAAAAAAAAATAATTAATAAAAAAGTTTAATTAATAGCTATAGAACAAAATGATTTATATTTTTTTAAAAAACAAAATGAAAGTTAATAAATAGTTTATTAATAAATAAACAACCATAGTCGGTTTACCATGTGAGGTATAAAATCGCCATTTTGTTGCAATCATGCGAATGTGGTGCGTATATGACATCTGCGCCAAAACTTTAAAAAGTTATAATTAAATTATTTTACAGTTTGGATCAGGATGACATTTATACTAAAATTTAAACATTATACGCATTTTTTTGCTATATCTACTATTTATATATTTACAATTAAACATAAAAAAATATCCTAAAAATGCTCTCACACATTTAAAAGAGAGTGAGAGAATTTAGTAATTGTGAACATCGCTCCGGCTTATGCCTTCTTGGTATAAAATCGCATTGTTTGATGACAAAGGTAAATCCAAACACCCAAATAAACAAATAATATACAATTAATAGATAAAACCATTTTAAAAAGTACTTCTGCTATTTTGTCCTGTAAGACACATAATGGTAGAATTAGATTTTAAAAATATTTTTTTTTAAATCGAAAAATGTTATTTACGTTTTATCTAATAAAATATTTAAAATACATTTTTGTTAGCCAGCGCGAAAGAGAATAGCGAAATATTGATTGAAGACATATTGAAGAGGAAATGGTCAATTAAAAAAGACTTGCAAATTTTATTCAGCGGGAATTTTTTATTTCAAAATGTTGAATTTATCTATAGTAATAACGCATAACTGCATAAATTTACTTTGAATTGCAAAATTTTTCCTTCAGTACTACTTGGTTATACCGTCGACCAATTTCGCCAAATTATACAAATCGCCAAACTATTAGCCAGATTATATAGATTAGCATAAATTTTCAATTAAATAACGAAAAACAAATTAGCAGAGCATATATAAAAGTAGAAATATAATGTCAAATTAAAAATCACTTGATGACATAATAATTATTTATATTATACTTAATGTCAAGTGAATGTGACATTTACGATCATCCATTACTGACATTTAATCTTGGAATTTGGCGGTAGATTTTTAATCGATGGGGTAATTTTTCCTTCTTCAGTTTTTAAATTTTAAAACTGAAATTTTTCCTGTAAGTGAAATTGACGAAATGGCGCAAGAAAAATTAAATTAACAATAAAAACATTTGCAAAAAGAAATAAAAGAGTTATACTCTTATCTATATAATTTACGATTGAATATTAAAATATACTCTAAAAATTATCTTTACTTGAAAAAAAAAACATTATTGCGACCATCAAGACCCTAAGTCAGGCATTAAGTCAGTAGTGCATTTTCGGCTTAAAAACACATCCTTTGGCGACAAAAGCAAGATGAAAATGGTATAGAAACGAATAGTAACTCGCAACTTACAGTGTCTTTTATCATCAGATCTGCTTTTTTCTGGTGTAAGTTATATTATATGGAAATTCGATAAAAAAGACAAAGAAAATAATAAAAAGGGAAATAACTATCATTCGAAATTCATTTAACCAATTTCTGAAATTCGTGTTTTTATTCTAACGCCAGGGATAAGTCGCCAAAAGTTGAACCAATTGTTATATTTCGCGTTAATTTATTTTTTAAGCATTACAATTTTTCTTTTTTTTTCTTTTTCAATATAAATATATTTTTATAATAATACGCCTTATTTAAGCGGTCTTTTTTTATTATTATTAATATTATCAGTAGTTATTTTCTGCTGTTATTAGCGAGATATTTGTAATATTTCTAATAGATATAGCCATTTTAATTCTTTTAGCAATTATAATTTCCGTCAAAAACAGCTACTGGCAACCCTTTTGTCAAAAATAACCGAAAAATACGAAATTTACTACGAAAAATCAAAGTTATCCCTATAAATTTGAATCACAAACCTTCGGAAAAATATTTCCTATCGAATGATACAATCGGCAAAAAAATCCATCGGGTAGTTTTTGAAAACACTCGTTTGGAAGTTTCAGAACTTCTGCTTTATAATATGATATGATGATATGATATGATACATACAAGGTTTGAATTTCGGGACGGAATGGCAGGATTCATAACCTAAAAAATTTTGTGGGCAAGACATTCCTGTTTCCAAAAAAAAAAAAAAAAAAAATTGTGAATTTTTTTTACTTTGTGAAGTGGCGATCAAAAGTCTCAGGATTGACTGACTATTTTCGTGATATTTTCCACTATCGATTGACTAATCTCACAGTTTGCTCTTACGGCAATTATACAAAATTCTTTTTTCTGCATCTGACTGAAAAATTTTGTAATTTTTCTCACAAAATTTTCTTGCTTGCTCGACGCACAAAATTTTGCATTTTTTTTTTCTTTTCTGGAGACCAACTGGCAAATTTCACAATTTATTTCTCTCAACTGATAGACAGATTTAGCTATTTATTCTGCGACTGACTGGCAAATTTCTCTTTTTATTTTTGTGACATTCTGATGAAATTAACAATTATTTTCCTGTGTTCAGCTGAAAAATTTGTGTTTTGTCTTTATTATTGGCTGACGAATTTCATGATATTTCCTTGCGACAGATTAGCAAATTTCACGATATTTTACTGTAATTGATTGACGAATTCCACTGCATTTTCCACTGGTGAAGTTCCCTCAAAGTTCAATTTTTTTCAGACAGGTCAACAGTTTTTAAAAAATTAATTTTGCCATGGTGGACAAAATGAACGATATTTTTTCTATGACCGATTTACATATTTTGCAAATTTTTTTCCTGCGCCGAAGCAAGAAAAAATTAAAAGGGCAGTAATGGTCACAAGAGTCTGAGCTTCTGGAATTAGCACTAAACAAAATGAAATTAAATCTTGTGTTGCTCACTGGAAAAAAGAGAAAACATGTTTTTTTACAATCAGTGGTTCAACATTAGATGTTTCATTTTCAAAATCATCGCACATTTCCTCATCAGTGGACTCCTTAATCATACCTCTTTTTTTATTTAAAAGACGATCTTTCATGCGATGTTTCTGTATTCGTTTTTTTCCGCATCTTATAATTTGCACTTGCACAATTTGTAACATTTCTACTCTCTTCTTTATTAACAATGACATTTTGATTTCCTATTCAAATAAAAATTCTTCTAAATTTAAAGAATTCCGTAAAACAAATAAATAAAATATGGACATCCATTGCTCAAAGCAAGATGTTTAAATGTTTCCCATTGAGTTATTGAAAATCATTAAAAGCATCATTTTTATGATGATTAAAACATGATTTATATAATAAGAGTCATATATTACGTATGTCATGGATTAAACATTAATATCCCTGGACGAATCTTAAATAAAATAAAATGTGGACACCACAAGGTCCATTCTCGACCGATAACAACAACCGTTTTCCAAATGATTAAAAAAAAATGATGAACTTCAAGGAAATCATTTAAATAGTTGATGTGCATAGTTCAGAGAAACTAGGACATGACTTTTTTAAATAAACCATTTCTCATGTAATAGAAGAAATCTACTGACTATGTCATTTTCAGATATTTCGTATGGGTTTAAAATTCCAATGCATAGTTGAACATAATTCAATTAGCTAAAATGCCAGGGATTACGGTATTGACGATAACTCCACTGACTGACATACAAGGGGGGAGGGGTGCCCAAATTTTTTTAACCTGAACATGTTGGGTACAAACAACATCTTATGTAATAAAACCTAATAAAACGGAACCCCATACAACCTATCAAATTTCCGTTTTAGGCAGGTTTTTGCGGAAGGTGTAATTGTGTGGAACTTCTTTTGAAAAAAATCCAAACGCAATTTTTCATTGCGTGAAGAAGGGTTAGAAGTTGCTTAAAACTAAATCTAATGGACAGGGGCGTGCGAAGAGAAAGCTGCGCCCGGGGCAAAGTTACAATTTGACGCAACCTCCACCCAACTTTTTTCTTGTAACATGTTAAAAATGACGTTGGTAGTATAAATTTGGCACCCCCTAAAGTTCCACGTCGGGCAGCTGCCCCCTACGCTCCCCCTTTCGCATGACGCTGCTAATGGATAAGAAAAAGATATATAAACATAGATAAAACATGATAGATATAAAATAAAGATATCCGTAAACATAAATCTGTAATTATCACAAGTTTTCATTTCAAACAGCAAGGAAATACTAAAATAAATAAGCACGAGTTTAATTCCCCCCGTCATTTTGATCAAAGTAGCATGCAATTTAAAGTGAAAAATAGCTCTTATATTTTCTACTCATGAATAAATAAAATTTCCCCGTTAAAAAGAAAAAAAAAAAAAAAAATGAGCCTGTACGAATGTCAAAATATGATCCCAAAAAATTAAATTTAGCAAACCAACAAACCAACCTCCATATTAATTTGAATTTTGCGTAGCATCATGTAGTCCGGGAGCCGACCGTCGATTTACCTATGTATCGAGTAAAAAGACCGGACATACATCAAAATGTAGGTCTCAATGTGCACATTAAGAATATCACTGTCTGCCAGGTCCTATCCTGCCGGAATGCAAGGCAGCCGCACTTTTATGACGCCAAGTTTGAGTGTTTACCTATGTATCAAGTAAAAGGACCAGACATACATCAAAATGTAGGTTCCAATGTGCACATTAAGAATATCACTGGCTGCCACAAACATCAAAATGTAAGTTTCAATGTGCACATTAAGACTATCACTGGCTGCCAGGTCCTATCCTGCCGGAACCCGGTGGCAGCCACACTTTTATGACGTCAATTTTGAGTGTATGCCTATGTATCGAGTACAAGGACCCGACATACATCAAAATGTAGGTCTCAATGTGCATATTAAGAATATCACTGGCAGCCAGGTCCTATCCTGCCGGAACCCGGTGGCAGCCGCGCATTCATGACATCAACTTTGAGAGTTTGCCTATGTATCGAGTACAAGGACCGGACATACATCAAAATGTAGGTCTCAATGTGCACATTAAGAATATCACTGTCTGCCAGGTCCTATCCTGCCGGAACCCGGTGGCAGCCGCACTTTTATGGCGTCAATTTCGTGTGCTTACCTATGTATCGAGTACAAGGCCAAGACATGCATTAAAATGTAGGTCTCAGTGCGCACTTTAAGAATATCACTGGCTGCCACATACATCAGAATGTAGGTCTCAATGTGCACATTAAGAATATCACTGGCTGCCAGGTCCTATCCTGCCGGAACCCGGTGGCAGCCGCACATTTATGACGTCAATTTTGAGTGTTTACCTATGTATAAAGCCAAGTACAAAGCCAAGACATACATCAAAATGTAGGTTTGAAAATGCATATTAAAAACTTAAGGGTCTATTTTGTTCAATTTTACCGGAATCAGGAGGCAGCAACACTTTTATGACATCAATTTTGAATGTCTACCTATGCATCGAATTTAAAGACCATATATAAATAAATATGAAGGTTTAAAAGTGCACATTAATAATATCATGATCTGCCATGTCCAATTCTGCCGGAACCAGGTAGCAGGTTCATTTTTTTTCGTCAATTTTGAGTTACCTATGTATCGGACCTGGCAGACAGTGATATTATTAATATGCACATTGAAACCTACATTTTGATGTATGTCCGGTCCTTGTACTCGTTACATAGGCAAACACTCAAAATTGACGTCATAAAAGTGCGGCTGCCACCGGGTTCCAGCAGGATAGGACCTGGCAGCCAGTGATATTCTTAACGTGCACATTGAGAGCTACATTTTTATATATGTGGCAGCCAGTGATATTCTTTATGTGCACATTGAGACCTCCATTTTGATGTATGTCTTGGCCTTGTACTCGATACATATGTAAATACTCAAAATTGACGTCAAAAAAGTGCGGCTGCCACCGGGTTCCGGCAGGATATGACCTGGCAGCCAGTGATATTCTTAATGTGCACATTGAGACCTATATTTTGATGCATGTCTTGGCCTTGTACTCGATACATAGGTAAGCACACAAAATTGACGTCATAAAAGTGCGGCTGCCACCGGGTTCCGGCAGGATAGGACCTGGCAGACAGTGATATTCTTAATGTGCACATTGAGACCTACATTTTGATGTATGTCCGGTCCTTTTACTCGATACATAGGTAAATCGACGGTCGGCTCCCGGACTAATGTCTTATTTTCAGAGGAAGCACAGATTTGTACTAGAGATGAGTTCGGGCTCGATTTTTGAAACCCGCGCCCAAAAGATTTTTGGTACATTGGAGTCCGAGCCCATCCGAGTCCGATACAAAAAGTATACAAAAATAAATAAATATATAAAAGATTTAATGATATTTAAAAATTGTTTCAAATGTGAATGTGAAATCCCATTTAAAAAAATTTCTTATAAAATTTACCATTAAATAAAAATTTTAATTCAATCTTATGAAAACAGCGATTTGGTATCAAATAAAAATATCCTTCATACCTAAAATGATTCCCATATTTCTTGTCCTTTAAAAAGAAAATTTGATGGACATATTAAAGAAGTGTAAAGAATAAATGGATAGTGTTTATAGAAATTACTATTTGTATGCTGAAGAATCAAAAAACGTTTTCAATTTTCTATAAAAAGAGTACATGTTCAGGGGTGTAGCTGTAAAAAAAAAAAACCACTGGTTACACGATCGACGCAGAGAGTATATGCTCAAGGCACAGAGTATATTTTAGAGAGTACATCTTATGGGTTTCATGAGAAACAGAAGGTTGTACGGTGTTCCTTTTAAAAAATCCAGAAGATATACGGCGTATACCCCAGTCCAGTATACCCTCCACTACATCCCTGTACATTTATCTGTAATCAATTCATTTCTCTTAACAATTCCCCATGACTGACGAGAACCTTAAAATCAACGCAAATTAAAACATTGATACAGTTATCTTAAAGTTCCGTTGTTTTTATGGGAAAAGAAGAAACATTAATCGAATGTTTTCAATCGGAATAACATGTAAAATATGTTTACTTACGAAGGGAAATCCTCAGCATAAGCAAAATTCGTGATGACAAACAGAAAAAAAAATCACAATGTTGTTATCAACTGAAGAACGATTATGATTTGTGCACAATCAAATAATTTGCAAACCTCAAGTATCTAGTCTGCATCAAAAACGAAGAAGTCATTCTCTAACAAAATAAATAAATAAACGATCGAATTAAAAAATATCCTCTGTCTCAAACGAAAATCCAACCAGAAGCTAATTTATTATTTATGATTCTTTTGATAGGCGCCTTATCAATTAATCGTCGACGGAAATGCAGTAGATATAAATCTCCATACATCACAAATTTTCTTTTGAAGCAACAATCAACTATTGAAATATATATAAAAAAAAAATTTATTTTTCTTTCGTTTTGATCAAAATAACACTGAAATGACTTGAAAAAGAATAAATAATTATAAAAGGAAAATAGTAGTTATTTCAATCTCTTCTACACATAAATGTTTTTTAATTCTCAGAGAGAATGAGCCCGAGCCCCCCCCCCCTCCCCTGGGCCCGAACACTAAAATGAAAATAGAGCCCGTGCCCGCTTCGGACTCGGGTTTGGGCTCGGGCTTTCGTGCTGGGGCTGAGCCTGTCTCATCGCTAATTTTTACAACCTTCCACCCCCCTCCGTTCTCCAGGCTAATCACATGGTGGAATTACCGTTTCACATCTGTATTTCCTTTTTTTTTTTTTTTTTTTTTTTGCTTCTATCTAGATTTTAGATAACAAAAGCAAATATATAAATAGTAGTTTCTATCCTTGTCGAGAATTTACTCTAATTTTTTATGGAAATATGCATGCAATAGAAAGATGTTTAAAAAATTCCATAAAGAAACGACATCAAATTGGGACTATAAAACCAACTTTTTTGATTTACTGTGATTAATACAGATTCTAGTAAATATTCTAGTTTTAAAAAAGAAGAACAAAATAATTTTCTTAAAAAGAAAAAAAGAAAGAATCAAGGTCCCTTCTTTTATCACATTTCAAAACATAGACTGTTAGTTTTAACTAAATTGAACTAACTTTGCTTACATTTTACTTCTTTTATAAATTTTGATTTTTTAAAATAATCTTGGATCTGCGCGAGCGGGGGGGGGGGGGGGGGGCGGGGTGCCCAGGCACCCCCCCTGGCTACGCGCATGAAATTAATATTTTATCACCATTTTTGACCGTTTTTTTTTTTTAGAAGTTAGGTATACTTTGACAAAATTCGCGTGTTTTTCACGATCTTTTGACAAAATTAGCTTCTTTTTCGCGATCTTTTAAAGAAATTTGCGTTTATTTTCTGCGATCTTTTGCGAAATCAGCGTTTTCACGATCTTTTAACTGCCCTTTGTCTTTTTTTATGAAATTAACAATCTTTTAGCAAAATTCACGTTTTTCTCGCGATCTTTTGATGAAATTAGAGAATTTTTTGCAATATTTCAATAAAATTTGAATTTTTTTCGTAATCTACTGACAAAATTAGCGTTTATTTTGCGATCGATTAACGAAATTCACGTGTTTTTCGCGATCTGGTGACAAAATTTGCGTTTTATTTACGATCTTTTAACGAAGTTTCTTTTTTTTTTTTTGCGAGTCATAGACCGCGTTTTCTCCGTTTTTTGACGAAATTTGCGTGTTTTCACGACTTTTTACCGAAATTTGAGTGTTTTTTGCAATTTTGTAAAGAAGTTTACATGATTTTCTGAAGAAAATTGCGTATTTCTTGCGATCATTTGACTAAATTCACGTATTTCTTGGAATATTTGCATATTTCTCACTATCTTTTGACAAAATTTGAGTCTTTTTCGTGATCATTTGACGAAATTTGAATACTTTTCGCGATCCTTTGTCGATATTAAAGTGTTTTTCGCTATCTTTAGACGACATTCTCGTGTTTTTCGAAACGTTTTAACAAATTTTGCAGTGTTTCACGATCTTTTGACAAAATTTGAGGTTTTTTGCAACTTTTTGATAAAATATGCGATTTTTTGCCGTCGTTTATACGATATTAGCGATTCTTTCAACAAAATTCACGGTTTTTTAGAGATTCTTTGACAATATTCGCGTATTTTTCGCAACTTTTTCATGAAATTTAAAAAAATTTTTCGAGATTTTTTTTTTTTTCGAAATTTCAAGTTTTTTGCTATTTTTTGATGAAATTTGCGGAATTTTTCGCGATTTTTTTAAACTAAGTTAGCGTTTTTACGATCTTTTAAGCGCGTTTTGTTCATTTTTTCTCCCCCGAAGTTAGTTATCCTTTGACAAAATACACGTTTTTTTCGCGATCTTTTTTACGAAATTTGCTTCGTTTGGCGATCTTTCAACAAAATTTTTGGATTTTCTTACGAAACTTTTATGAAATTTGATGGTTCTTTACCCCCACCTTTTAACGAAATTAGCATTTTTTTTTTTTTCACGATCTTTTAACCGTGTTTTGCTCTTTTTTTATGAATTAGCGCTTTTTTGGCAAAATTCAGATATTTTTGGCAATTATTTGACAAACACCACGTGTTTTTCGTGACCTTTTGACTGAATTTGCATGTTTTTCGCAATCTTTTGGTGAAATTAAGGCGTTTTTCGAGATCTTTTGACCGCGGTTTTTTGTTTCTTGACGAAGTAAGCAGCCTAAAAAAGTTATTTGTTGCTTTTTCTTGGATCGATGAAATTGCGCTAAATTTCATTTTGGTGTAAGTGCGTTTTGGTGCAAATTGAAAAAAAAGCCGTTTTGTAACAGCTTGGCTCGGGAAAGCGTTTTCAGCGGAATTAAAACGCAGGTCTTATATCTCTGTCAATAAAGTGTTTTAACTCGTATACACTGAATAAAGAAATTAGGAATTGAAAAGGCAGCAAAACTTTCATATATATATATTTGAGGCACTGAATGCTAATAATCCCAGAATGAACTCTGATTAAAAATATATAAATAATATTGAAACTTATCTTTAGTTATAAATAGGGATTTCTTGTAAAGAAATTCCCCAAATCACAGTATTTCTAAGTTGGTGGTGCTCTGACTTTGCAAAAATTATAGAAGTTTTTTATAAATACTGAAATTAATAAATAATAATTATAATTAATTAAAGCTTAAAAACATAGATTATGTTAGCAGTTAGAGGTTTAATTGATTTAGAAACCTAAAATTAATGGGTAGCTTTTCTGTATTTTAACACAAGGGGGAAAATCCGATTGAAATAAAAAAAACTTGATATTTTATAATTTTTTTAAATTGATTTTTTTTCTTTTACGTCTTACAATACAGTAATTGGAAGAAAATCGTTTCAAGGGTATACAGTCTAAGACAGAATCAATCAGGCCCAAACAGGGTTCTCTCTGTCGTTCGCCATTGTTTCAAATTACGACAAAAGGCTCCATTTGGCGAGTAAAAGAGCTATTATGTATGAACTCTGGATGCAGGAGTTTTCAATACTTTTCTAATAAATACGAATTAAAATTATAAAGAAGTAGACTTAATTTAATACTGGAGTATCAAAAATCCCAGCATCCAAAGTGCACACATAATAAGCCAGATTGCATAGTGTAAAAAAAAAAAAAAAAAAATTGAACTTTTCAAAAATAAAATAGTATTTACCTTTGACGATAATAGAGAATTAAAACCAATAAAAAGTAAAGAAATCACTCACCCATCATGTTGTAGATTTTCAGTAAACACTAGTCAATTCACACAAAAAATATTTTATTTTTTAATATATAATGTATTTGGTTGAACTCGAACTTGACAAAACTGATTATGCATTTACTTAAGATATATAGGTTGTGATAAAACGATGGTAAAATTAAAATTCATAAGTACAAATGAGTAATTCAAAAAGGTCAAATTTGCTATTGTTCTTATATGAGGAGCCTAGAAGCCAAGGGGTACAAGTGACAAAATGTCGATTTGGAGTAAATTGAGTTTAAAGATAATTGATGTTAAATTGGAACATCAATAACAATTGACTAAATGGAAATAAGAAACATCTGCTTGTTGCATTCTAATCTTTGAACTTTCATTTCAATAACTGTTAAAAAATAGAGTACAATTTTCTTTAAATGTATAATTAATCAATATTGTTTGTTTTTCCAAAAAAGTGGTTTATCTCCATAACTCCCCAAATAATCAGAAAATGACCTATATTTCTTTACCTGAAATGAAAAAAGCATATTTCCATATACCCTGTGCACTTAACTCAATTTTTTCAATTTTGTCACTTATACCCCTTGGCTTCTGGGGTCCTCATATATGATACTATTTGTCATTTACCAAATATTCAGTTCGTGTGAAGGAAAAGTCTATTGTTCTTAAAGCAGTGCATGAAATTTCACCTTAAAAGGTTCTCGCCAGAGACAACAACGTCAGCCCTCTCATCTGCGCAGAAAATGAAATATTTGAGACAAATTTAATTTAAATTGACGATTGTTAGAAAGAGCTGACGATGAAGAAAAGACGAAGAAATAGGCGATGAGCATTTTTACTTCTTTTGAAAATAAATACCATCACTTCATTTTGAAATACTTCCGTGTATCACTGTGCATAGTTTGATTTGAAGCCCAACTTTTTAAGGGTGTATTCGAAAAAATGCTTTTTCATTCTCAACAGCTCGAAATTTTCCGATGCATTTTAAGATTCATTTTTAAAAGTAAATATATGAAACTTGCGAGATGATATTTGAAGAGACGTATAAGATGCTGTGTGATTTCCTTCTTTGCTCAATTCATTAGATTTTAATTTACAAACAATTATTTTCTCAGTATGAGCCTTTTTTTCGTTCCCAAGATCGTGCGCTTCGAAAATACAGTTAAAAAAGGCCGTTTTGAGAGCTTTTTATGCAATATTTTCAGCATTTATCGAAAAATCGACAAACACAGTACCTTGAGTAGTTTCTAAATAAGAGAATTGCCACTTTGTTGCATTTAACAGCAAAAGTGAATTTAAAAATAAATCAGAAAATAAGCAGTTTGGATTGGAATAAACCCTTATAAAGATGAAACTTACTCGCCAACGTTAAATATTTACTCGCCAATGGGGAGCTGGCGAGTGGAAATTTCGCACCTTGTCTTAAAGAAACACTATTGTCAATTACCAAGTGTTCGGTCAGGGTATAGAAAAAAAAACTATTGCTGTTTTGGCATATTCACAAACATGTGGTGATCACACTGCTTGTTGGTGACAGATACCGCTCCACGGATTGATTTCGGCAAAGCTAGCAAAGTTGTTATGATATTGAAGATCTCATGTAACTTCAACCGGATGCACGGAATCACGCGCAACCACGGTCAGTACAAGAAGAAATATAAATTTTTGGAGATTCTTGTTAATCAATTATGGATTTTGTTCATTTCACTGAATATTGGCATCCGAAGCTGCTCTATTGATTGACTTTGGCAAAGCTGGCATACTAGCGCCGTTATTGAAAGAAGTATCCAACTTCTTCCGCACAGGATCACGCAACTGCGGCCGGTACAGTAGGAATTACCTTCTAAAAGAAATTTCTTGTGAAACTGTTACATCTCCAGTCATGTAGATTCAGCATTGGTAAAATTTCTCAGACTATGCGTATATTTCAGCAACCAAAAAAAAGGTCTTAAGCTTATGATGATCTTTTTCAAACTGCTCCCTCATATACGGGAGAAGACTCCCGCACGGGGGAAAAACTTTTACGACCGTCTCACGCAGCTGCAAAAACCCAGAATGATTACAATTCCAGAGAGTATCTTATTGCTAGCCTCGCAACCCAGCTCTCTCTCAGCCAATCAGAAGCGTTCTTGTTACTAGCGTCTTCTAGGAAAAGCTAGGATGACTCATCTTTCTACTTCACTGCCCCACACCATGGAAGAAGGAATATAAATATATTCTTTGTTCCATGTTCCACACATGACGAAAATGGCATCTAATTTGAAGGAAAGAACACATTTTTCCACTGTCACGGCAGACGGATTCATAGTGGGAATATTTAAAAGATCAAAACATTGAAACATACGAAATAACATATTTCAGCAAATACACGATCGTTTTTGGTGTTAGTTATGTCAAAATAACCAGAAAAATTTTATCTATCTATTGAATATAGATAGTATTCTAAAAAATCGGAAATAAAAATATTTTATTTTTTGCATAATAAAACAAAGAAAAATTGTGCATGTCATGTAGGATAAAATAACGAATTTTACATATTAAAGATTACGTTATAAAGATCGATTGATTTATTATTTTTAGTATTAATATTAAAAGTAAGAAATAGATGATATTTTGAATTTTATATTGTGTAAAACTTGTGATTTTAAAAGATCGTTATTTAAACTGATAACAGTTTGAGATATTGAATCTTCTTTTTTTTTTTTTTTAGTTATCAAATGTTACGAATTTTAGAGATAAAGTATTTAAAACATTAACAAAGTTATTAAATCGTTATTTTGAAGAGCAACTATTTTCGAAGGATTGTTTTTAAGGACTTGATTTTTGAAAGATCTTTTTTTTTGCTGTATGAAATTTTGAAAAGGAATATTTTAATTAAATTTTGAACGGAAATAAATGAAAATTAAATTTTAAGTATTTTAAATTTTAAAAGTTAGATTATTTAATATGATGTAACAAGAGCAATTAGACTTGTCAAATTGCAAGTGCTCAATTTCTGTTTTTTCTTTGTGTGTGTATGCATATATGCGTTTGCCAATATAGATTCTTATCCGCATTGCCAAAGGATTGGATATCACTTTACATTAGGCATGTCAAACTCGTCTACCACTGCAGGCCAAATTTAGCAATGTACACAATGAAGCGGGCCACATTATCGAAAATAAAGATGGAGATTAATTTGATGACAATCGCACAAAATGAAAACTGTTTGTAAAATATACAGCATTGTTTTAGAAAACAAGCAAGCAAACAAAACTACATACAAAAATTTTTAAACTATACATAGGAAAAATTAAAAACATGCACCATGAATTTTTTCAATATTTATTAAGTAAAGACAAATCTGTAGAAAAGTATATTACGAGAGAGCACTATCAAATGTAATGAAAAATAAGTTAAAATAAAAATACAAACAAGCTTAAACACATATTGAACATTTTAAAATTTAAATCGCAATCAAAATTATACAAAAATGTGTTACTAATTTTGCAATCCTAATATTTGCATTTTCTTTTATAAAACCAATAAAATTTATAAAACCAATCATTGGTAGAACACAATTATTTACAATATAATATTATGAAAAAAAAAAAAATCACAATTGATTAAAATATATTAGCTATGGGCATTGAGTCGGCATAGGAATAATTTCCAGACTCTCCTCATTTACTTTTAAGTACATAGTGTCTGCGGAGAAAAAAAAAAAAAAAAAAAAAGAAAAAACTGCCCACAGAGTAAAATTTCTTGCATTTATATTTTCAAGAATTATAAAGTTAAAGGACAAAATAAATGCTAGCCTCTGGCCCCAGGGCCATTAAATGAGAAAGAGTGTTATTAAAAGAATATTTGTTGGTGGCTACTGATGACTACTGTCTACTAATGAAAATGTCTTAGTTTAATGAAAATTTTCAGCTATAGCAACACACATTGAAATTATCGATTTCATGTGATTACTGAAATTTCTGGTTATATCATGAATATTTATAGAAAACTTCATGTATTCATTGTAAACTTCATTTCATTGAAGTAAATGAATATTTACTTCAATGAAGTTTCTACATATCAAACACAATTTTTCAGTCTTTGTTTGAGTATAAAAAAAAAAAAAAATTTCAAATTCGCTTTTATGTATCTGATGTTATATCTTCATCATCAAGAAAGATAAAGATCTCACAGGGATAATTTATAATGATATGTTTACTAACCTTTAAGAATGAAATTAATTAATGAGCTTATGTCTAAAATGCTCGCTTTCGACTATGCATGCAGCCAAGTAATAAAAACAGATTAACAATTTTTTGTTATTATTTTATTTTTATATTTTACAAAATGAGAATTTGGTTCAACTTTGCCTTTTAAAGCTATTTCTTTTGATTTTTTAGAAACTTTTAATTAGAAATTAGCGTTGTTTTTTAAATTGATTTTTCATACATTTGTAATACCTAAAAAATGTCACGCATTACTTTGTAATATCGAAGTGAATCAAAGAGCGCAATAAAATAATGTATTCGTTTCACCATAAACCACATAATAAACTATTAGAAAAATATATATATAAAGCTTTTATAATTTTTTTTTTTTCCCATATTAAGATAGGCTCTCCTTAACTTTCTTGTTGATAACTTTTGCATACTCTATCTCCTGGAAGCAAAATTTTAAAATGAATTAGGTTTGATCATATTGAAGACAGTATGTTTGTATCATTTATGCCACAGTGGTATTAAATTGATGTTGTTTTCATCTCCTATGCCAAACCGTAAAAAATATTTCACAAAAAAAAAAAAAAAAAAAAAAAAAAAAAACCATTGATTAAAAATTTTAAACTTTTCTTTATTTAATTGCAGATCATTAAATTTAATGTATGTCAATATCTGTCATTAAATATAATGCAGATTAATATTTTGAAATAATGGTAGATATTTTGAATAAAATCATTCTCCAATTTTGCAACACTAAGATTTGTAATGCAAAGTGTATTTTCTGCATCAACTAAGAACTGAAACATACGAAAATGCCAAAGGCTTGGCGGGCCACAGAGAAGTTCCTAGCAGGCCACGTGTTTGATATGCCTGCTTTACATGTTCAAACTCACCGTGCCATTTAGATTGTTCTGTTTATAGGTATACTGAACTGACTCAACATCAATTTATGGAATGTATATTTACCTATTGGCAGTTAATTACTATCTATGTACTTTCGTTGTGCCGTAAAAAGCACAAGCAAAATTATTCGAATCAAGCCACAAATTAAAGTTTTACTGCAATGTGATGTTCAGATTAGCTATTTACTATACTATTTATTAGTTGTATACAAAAAAGTCTTTGATCTGTCAATTTTTTTCTATTGAGTCAAAATCTCATAACAATTTATAGCATAGATTTTCACAAAGGGTAAATAAGCAATAGCTATTTTTAATTTTTATTTAGATTGCTAAAAGAATGTCTGAATTGGAAGACGTTTAGAATGTATTTATGTAATGGTTGTTCTAGCAGATAGTTGAATTTATATTTTACAAGCAAAAAAAAAAAAGGTTATGTTAGGAAAAAAAGGATACAATAAGAGGTTAAAAGATACATTTTATAGTGTTTCACACTGAATCTATTTTGCTAACATTTTTTTCATTTGGCGACTGTTTTTAATTTCTTATTCGCCAAATCGCCAGTGTAGGTGTAAAGCCAGTGAGAACCCTGGGTCCAAGAAAAGTTTCCGTAGTAGACAATATTCAGCCTTAGATAAATTTGTCTGTCTATGGAATTGCAGTTGAAAATTCTTTAGAATGAGACAGATTTCTGGCTTACACATAGTCCACATTAGAGAGGGTTTACTCTATTTTGATGATTTTACATCATTTCAAACATAAGAAAATTGACATATATTTATGAAGAGCATTAAAACAAGCTTTTTGCAGAGTATGAAGTGCAAAGTTCACATAAAAAAACTGTTACATAGTGGTCGACAAGAAAAAAATCACTTGCAGAGTATTTTAATGATGTTAAATTATTGCGAACAGAATGAAATTTGTATACATTACTGATATTTACCAAAAATTACTAAGCTATACTTACTGAAAAGTATCATATCTACCATTTAATGTTCATTTACAGGAACACACACAAAAAAAATTCGTTATTGTACTGTCTGTCTAAAAACGATAATTGCTCGAAGTGCACTTTCACTTCGAGCATTTCTTTTTGGTTTACATTTATATATTTAACTTAATTTGAGTAGTACGTACTAAATATGTGTATAAATCTGCTGATCATATACTATACATCTCTACACAAAGGAATTCATAAGTATTGAATACTGGAGAGAATTGGTAATTTTTATGTGCATTTTCCTGCTGAACTACATTCAGTATACCAACAACAATTTGTAGAATACAAATAAATTTATACACAGGCTTTATATGACAATTGCTGTTTGGTTGGTAATTGCTGGATGTGCATTTTAAGCTGTGTTACACATGAATTTGATAGAAGTCTTTTTTAAAAACCTATGTGATTCAATAAAATATGTATGAAAGATGTAATTAACTACTATCATAAACAAGAAAAACTACAATAATTATTTCAAATTGTTTATTTGAATATGATTCTAACAAAGCAAATGTATAATTAGTCAACAATAACTGATAAAATATATTATCAAAACAGTTTTTTAGTATATAAAATTCAGCACAAGTATTGTATGAATCAGGTGGTGTAAAATAATTGGCACAGAGATCTTTTATTCCTCCAATAAGAAACTAAATGTTAACAAAATTTTCTCTATTGATAACTGCTTTGAGTTGTGCAAGATTATCTCATATCCTTAATAGTTATAAAATATATTTACAGCATGAGCATTGAATTTAAGAACAAACATACACTAATAAAAGCATAGCTTAATGGTTTAGTTAACATGAGTTATTTAAAGCATTTACATGCAAAATTACTACATTATTTTGTCATGCATTACAATGAAACAAATTATATAAAAACATATATGTCTATCTTATTGTAGAATTAATATCTGAATGCAACACTTTGCCAGCTTTTGCATCATATAATATACACTATTGCACAAGTTCAATTTAGGTATTAACATAAGAGGGAGAAATGTGGTCATGTTAACAGTCATTGGTCCAGTCAATAGTCAGTGTAAACATGCATTTTGTAAAATGTTTCAACTAACTATTTTTAACTTTACAAAATTATGGATTTGAAATTTAAGAAAAGATTGATGAAATTTTTGTTTCTTTTTTTATAACAGGATTTCCTCTTTTTTTTTAATGTCACAAATGCATTTAATTAAAAGTATAACAAATATTAAATACATATAGTACCCCCCCCCCCCCCCAAAAAAAAAAAAAAAAAAAAAAAAACTCTGCATAACTTATGCATTTACATACATTGAATCAAGGTTGAGAGAGATTAATATAATAAATATTTTTTAAACACAAAAGAAAAAAAAAGATTAAATTTCCACGGAACATTTGCATACAGTCAAAAGTTTATTTCCATTCCATAAAGTTGTTCCAATTGTAAAACTCTTTTTTTTCCCCCCCTTAATTTAGAAGAAAAAAAAAAAGTATGAACATAGGATTTTAAATCAAAGTGGTGACAAATACTAAACATAAAGTCATTTAATTTTATTGACTTAGAGGAAAAACAATACATATAAAAGAACAATGGAACTGAAAAAACATTATCATAATTTTTTGTATTCTGTAAATTTTTCTGTCTCAGACATTTGTATTTAAAAAGTAATCCCCCCCCCCCCCCCCAAATTCAATAAAACTTGTAAACTTTAAACAGAAATATTAAATTTATATTTAAAGATTTAATGATCAGATAATATCCATGAAAAAAAAAATCAAAAAAGAATTTTAAAATAAGTTTAAAGTTTTTTCTCTAATGAAAACTTTGTCAATTAATAAACATTGAGCTATTCATCAATAATCTTTTGATTAATTTTACTCATTGATATCACAATATTCTTCTAAAATATATTTAACAGCATTCTTTCAAATGAATGAAGCAAAAGAGTTCTCTATATCAATTTAATAAAACTTTTAACACTTCAAAAATATTTACTTAAAAATTTACAAAAAAAAATCTGATTAATTAAAATTTTCAAAAACAATTTATAAATTATACTCATTTCAATTTCAATGCCACCTTCAACTTAATATCTCTATACTATACCTCATCACATACAATTAATATATCTTAGAATTGCACAAAGTGTCCTTATAAATAGTATCTGTAAAGGTAAAAAACTCAAAGATTTGAAATTTATTTAGCTAACTGAGAAAAGTAAGTAAAATATCAATAAGTAATATTGGAATTCCTTACAGAATATTTTAATAAGAAACTACAATTAATATTTGAAAATCTAATTTACCATATTCAATAAAAAACTACACTGCTTTGAAAATAAAATTTATACTGGATAACAAAACAATTTAAAATATTTGATCATATAATTTCATCAAGAAAATAATAAAATGAGCATGTATAAGAAATCTGGATTTCTTTAGAAGAATTTTTTAGTATTTATATTTTCTAAAGATAAAATTTGTAAAATTAAAATCAGAAACATGAATCTGAATAATGTAGTAAATTTGATATTAACAACAAAAACACATAAGGCACTATGCAAATTTCTTTAAAAGAGGTTTATACTAAATTTGCATAGCTTAGGAAAAACAAAGCAAAATGCTATTAAAAATATGCTAAAAGGTAAATGAAAAAAAAATGGGAAACATGATTAATAATGAAAGAAATTTTCCAGATTATTTTTATACACCAACATTCCAAAGTTTATCAAAATACCAGCCTAAAAATTTTACTCAAAAGTAGTAAAAGAAATTATTTATGTATATACTATGTCCCTTTTCCTTCCTTTTTCAACATTTCAATAGAAGAATTGCACATACAAAGCTGAATCAATATTTACAAAACAAACATTACACTAAATATACAAAGTCAAAAATTAAAGCATTATGCAATAATAAACTTATTTACAACAATTGAAAAATCAGACTTTAATTAAAAGTCTAATATTATAAGCAGTATACACAAAAATTGCTCAAAAATTAATAATTAAAAATAAAATAATTGAGCTTGTTCCAATCAAATAAAATAAACATCATACATAAAAGTATTTATAAAGAACAGATATATCAAGGCATAGGGCAGAAATATCAAGATATGAGGCTGAAAAATCAGTTGTCATACAGGAAATGAAAGGATTATAAGAAAAAATAAGTATTCTGGAAACTACTTATAATAAATCTAAAAGGAGCATAAAAATTAATTATAAACTGATTTCATTATTATCAGTTTTCTTACAATGTGTTATGATTTACAGAAATTTTTACATGATCTAAATCGATCGTGTAAAATTTCCTGTAAATCTACGATTTATCAAATATTTTGATTTAACAATGCATGCATTATCTAGATTCTACTGTATTTTACTGGTCCCATAATTACTATTGTAAACTGAATTTTGTTTTAGAAACTTTACTTTTTTCCCAATATGATTTGAGGAAAAATTATAAGTACAACATTATATGTCTACAAATTAAAAGTATGATACATTCAAAATGAAAATAATTCACCATTTTATTTTAGGAATTTTTTAATGTACATAAATAATTATAATAATCTGAATAAAACTACACAAAAATGTATATTATATATATATATATATATATATATATATATATATATATATATATATATATATACACTGGTGTCCAAAAGTTAAGCATAATTGGTAATTAAGTAATTATTTTTAAGTAATGAAAGAAATATGAATCGGAATGTGCTGAAACTCCAGGTGTGTAAACAAAATAGTACGCGTCACATATTTTCGCGAAGAGTTTTCCCCGAAATCGAACAGGGGACCGTCAACAAATTGAAAAAGAACGAAGATCTTTTGGATAACCCTGTCAAAACTAATGTAGCAAAAGCGTTCAAACTGCACATTATGATTAATTGGCTTATTGTAATGTACTGTGTTGATTTTTACTAGGATAGCATGTATACTCGTAGAGAAATTAAGGTTTTTATAAAAACAGTCCTAAATTTTTCCAAGTTTTTTGCTTATAATTTGCAGAGTTCTTATTATAAAATAATGTTCTTTTCTGAAAATATGACAAACATCATTGTACACAATACCCTGTCATCAGAATTTAAAAATAATAAAAATTGTATGAAAAATGAGTATGTTTAGTAAATAATTTTTCATTGCGCATGCGTCAACGATATCAAAATGTCATTTGCATATTGTGTTAGCTAAATGTATAGAGCAACTTCTGTAAAAGTTTCAAAAACATAGCTTGAAAATTCTGAAAATGGGAGCCTATAGTATCAACTCAAAATCCGTTATTCCTAAAGGAAGCAAAAAAATCAGGGGTTTTACCTAAATATAGTTGTACGTGCAGTATTGTGTAGGCACTAAACAATGGAATATGGATACAGCCCCTCATCTTTTTGCTTCATTTAGGGAATAAAGGATTTTGAGTTGATTCTATAGGCTCCCATTTTCAGAATTTTCAAGCTATGTTTTTGAAACTTTTACAGAAGTTGCTCTATACATTTAGCTAACACAATATGCAAATGACATTTTGATATCGTTGACGCATGCGCAATGAAAAATTATTTACTAAACATACTCATTTTTCATACAATTTTTATTATTTTTAAATTCTGATGACAGGGTATTGTGTACAATGATGTTTGTCATATTTTCAGAAAAGAACATTATTTTATAATAAGAACTCTGCAAATTATAAGCAAAAAACTTGGAAAAATTTAGGACTGTTTTTATAAAAACCTCAATTTCTCTACGAGTATACATGCTATCCTTGTAAAAATCAACACAGTACATTACAATAAGCCAATTAATCATAATGTGCAGTTTGAACGCTTTTGCTACATTAGTTTTGACAGGGTTATCCAAAAGATCTTCGTTCTTTTTCAATTTGTTGACGGTCCCCTGTTCGATTTCGGGGAAAACTCTTCGCGAAAATATGTGACGCGTACTATTTTGTTTACACACCTGGAGTTTCAGCACATTCCGATTCATATTTCTTTCATTACTTAAAAATAATTACTTAATTACCAATTATGCTTAACTTTTGGACACCAGTGTATATATATATATATATATTTTTTTTTTTTTTTTTTTTTTCTCGTGTACAGGGTAGTGTGGAGATGACAAACATATTTTAAATAAGTTTACTGCCCTGGAATAACATCTGGGCAAAAATAATAGTAGAAAACAGGATGTTATTTCATATAAATTATAACAGAAAGAAACAGTTCTGATTATGGAATGGTCAAAATTCTATGTTTTGTTTTGGCAACACATTTGGCCTAATTGATTGTTAAATATTAATTTCAAGTTTTTCTTTACTTTTATATACCCTTAATCTTTTTGTCTGATATAACAAGTTTTTGTTTCAAACGTGGCATAAAACATAAAAATATAGATTTAAAGTGGCACGATATACTACAAGAATGTGGTAGAATGGAAAGTTTAAGCTTGTAGAGTGATTCAATTCTTACACTTAGCTGATGATATACTAGTATGGATTTAATTATTTAAATTCAAAAAAAGAGTTAAAAGTTTCTGAAGATGTTTGTGTTCTGAAGATGCACCAATATAAGTCAAGAGTCAAGAATTTAAATAAAACCTTATTGATGAAATTCCTATAGAAGCAAGAGTAAGGTAACTTTGAGATAAACTAGTGATAGTGTAATTGAAGATTACCAGCTTTGTGCCATTTTCAAAAAATAAGCTTTTATTATCTGAGTAATAAATTACATTTATAGTAGGTTTTGCTTACTTTTTCATCTTAATTACATAAAATTTAATAATTTTTCAATACCACATGTTTTGTACAACATACAATTGATATAAAAACAGATTATAATTTTATTTAATGCTTATCTCAACAAGGCATTTAAAATTAATACAAATTAGAAAGGAAAAAAAAACAGAAACTAATATGAAAAATTAATAACCCTTACAAATTAAAAAGTTAAATTATGAAATTATAAATTTTATCTTATTAAAGTCAACTCACTCTAATCACTAAAACATTTAGTCCCAAGTTTTGTTGATTACAGAATTTTGCAAATCATAGATCATTGCTTACATTTTTCTTTTGCCGATATAAAATGAGTGAATGCATCAGAGAATGTTAAAATGGAAAGATAATGATTTCAAAAAAGTTTTGCTATGAAATGTTTCTTAAACATACAAAAATACTAAAAACAAAATTAAATAATTAAAGCGGTATCAAATAATGTATAGCAATAAAATATGCGTACATATTTAACACTATTTCTACCAGTGTCAAATGACACTTTAAGTTTCGATATACCTTTATTTTGACCTTAGTTTTTGTATGTAATAAGCGTAAAAGTCCCCCAATATATTAAAAATGATTTGTAGTTGTTTAGCAATAAATATGTGTACATATTTAACACTACTTCTACGGTGTCAAGTGACACTTTTTAAAAGTTTTGATATATGTTTATTTTGCTCTTAGTTTTTGAATGTAATAAGTATGAAAAAGTCTTCTAATATATTAAAAATAATTTATAGTTGTTTCAATCTAAAAATAACAGATGAAAAACCACAAATCAAAATCTCTTTAAAAAGTGACATTTGACATTGCACTAGTAGAAGCTGTGTTAAATGTACATTCATCAAGATTACACTTAATTTCCTAAAACATTATGTAACTATTGTTTGTTTCAAATAATACACATTAATGAAATATTTGTACATATTTAAATATACACTCATCAAGGTTGCATTTAATTTCCTTGATAAACATTATATAATTCTTGTTTATTTCAATACTTGAGTGGAAATCGAGTTAATATTCTGGTTCCTGCATAGACATTTGAATTTTAATAAGTTTCTGTTTTAATAAACAATTATCAGGGTGTCTATACCAGCTGATCTACAAATTTCACTGATTTTTCAAGATTTTCATAATAATTTAAAAAATAATAAAAATCCAGGTATCGGGACTGTGATGTTACACATAAAAATTTTTAAAAAACAAAGTACACAGACAATCACCTAATCAATCCTACAAAACTAGAAAGTTTCATGTGAGGCTGATATTGAAATTGAGTTACAAAAAGTAACACAAAATTAGTAAGCAAAGAGAATTAATTGAGATATTGAAATACTCTTTACAGAGCTTGAAGAGAAAATTGAGATTTTTCCGGGCACAATTTCAAATAGTCGTATCAGTGAAAAAAAAAATTACAATTATTTCACAGAAATTTCAAATTTCCCTGATTTTTCAGTCCATAAAAATTTTGCTAACTATTCCAAGTGGCTAGACACCTTGAATTATATATAAAAGCATTAAATTTATATTTACTTTATATATATATAAGTAATTTTTTTATAATTTCCAGCAGCTTTATTTCAGATTTGATTTCCTTTTTACATAATTTATAAAGCATTTTTATTTTTATTTATTTATTTATTTATTTTTTTTTTTTTTGAGGGGGGGGGGGGGACAAAAATTTTTTTTTTAAAGTTCTGTCTTAATTTTTTTTTTTTTTTTTTTTTTTTTTTTTTTATAAAAGGTTCTGTTTTAAGATGGAACTTTTTGTGAAGTGTCCTATTTTAAGATGAAAATAATTGTGAAGGATACAGATTTATGATAAAATCAAATACATTTAATGGAAGTAACTAAACATTCTTGAAATTTTAGAAAAGCTTTCAAATCTCATTCTACATTTATCATTGCAATTTCTAGTATTGCACATTTCTGTTTTATTCTGTTTCATTTTCATTAAAAACATTGCAATTGCACAAAAATATTGCCAGGGGTCTTCCAATATACAATTTAAAAAAATGATACAAATAAAAAAAATGAGCAAAGAAAATTATTTGCAGTAATATCTTTTTAAAAAAGTAAAAAAATTCAACTTATTTTTTAAATAATGGTATTCATTAAAGTATAAATATAGTCAGTAAATTGTATTCAAAACATTCTTATTTGGTTTGTGCCATAATTAAACCTACATTTTAATTTATTTGATTTTGTTGCTTAATTTTTAATTCATATTGTGATATGTATTCTATCCTTAGCAAATTTAAAAAAAAAAAAAAAAAAAAGGCTGTCTTTTTTTAACAAATTCTAGTTTTCTAACAATGGCACCTACATTCAAACTCTTTAACCATTTTAAATCATTGCAACATTTGTATTTTACACTTTGTGCAATTTATGATTCATAAACAACAGATTAGATACTTTAAAAATTTGAACATTCTAAAATTTAAGAGATTTATCAGTTCAATTTTATGATTAGCACCAGGTCTAAAAATAAAACATATTAAAAACACATTCTATTAAAGACATTAATTTAAAGGGGGAAAAAAAATCTTGTCTCGTAGATTTAAAAAGTAATTCAATGACACACAGTTGTTTGAAATCTAATTCTTATTTAGATGGGGTATGAAGTTTTTAAGACAATGATCATTTACAGTATTTTTGATCAATAATTGTAAAAATATGTATTAAAAAATTATGCTTGTATTAAGACAAATCTATACATGTGAACTTAAGGAAAATAAGCCTTGGTAATGATATCAAAACTTGCAGAAACTTCAAAATCACTTATGAAGTTTATTTTACTTGCAACCTTTTTTCGCTAATTTGTTAATTAACTATCTAAAATTTTTATTACTAGGTGCTTTAATAATTTGTTCTATCAATAAAAATTGCCATCATTTTTACATTTTTAATTTCTAAATTCAAGATACTAAATACAGGTTTAGCTGTGTCACACTGCTTTCTACCAGTATATTCAAATTAGTTTTTTTAACATGTGAAAAGGAAACTACTACAAAGATGATTATTATTACTGAATACATTACATAATGGTTGCAATTTTTTTTTTTTTTTTTTTTTTTTTTTTTTATATAGATGTAGGATGTTATGATCTTTGTAAATACTTACTAGGATCACTTATTCCTTTATACTACCCCTTATACACAGTGCATGACATTAATCAGGGTTGCCACTCTAATCTTGAAAAAACAATTCCCTGTATTTTCCCTGTACTGCAACGCGTTTATTCCATGTTGAGTGCGAAAAAATATATGCTTGTATGAAGGCTAATTAGAAATGTTATAATTTGCCATTGCCAAATTACCTGTGTTTTCCAGATTTTTTAGGATTTTTTTTTAAATTCCCTGGATTTTCCCTGTTTTGGGGGGAGATTTAAAATTCCCTGTGTTTTCCCGGTTCTCCAGGTGGCGTGGCAACCCTGTTAATACAAATAAAAAAGAAAATTTTATCAATATTTTTTTTTCTTGTCAATATCATTGCATATTTAAAGTGATTAGCAATTCTTAACAAAAGCACTTTTACATGAGAAAGAAAAAAAGTGAAGATAACATGGTTTAAAATCCACAATTCAAACTTGTATCCAAAAGTAAAGCTTGGATAAAATGACACTACAAGTTCCAAAATCTATAGAAGATTTTGTTTAACATAAGAATCTTAAGGCACTGACAGTTTTCTTTGATTTATAAAAAGTATCAGAAAATATTCATCTTATCACACATAGAAATTGCAAATTAATTTTCTTAAAAATGACATACATGATTGAAAGGGGATAAAACATACACATCACATAATTTAAAATTAACATTTTTTCTTTTTTTTAAAAAAAAGCACACATAAAATTTCTGTTTGTCTAGACATACCAGTAAATAATGAGATTTAATTTACCAAAAGCTTACAGGTAATATCTTCATTCAGTCAAAATATTTCTTTAAGCTCGATTTTTTATAACAGAAATTTCAAATGGCACTGTATCATCTCATGGTGTTACATATTTCAAGGCCTACAAATTTTCAAAGAGAGAAAAATTATAAGTACCAAAGAATAAATATTTAAATAAAATAAATAGAATTTCAAAAACATGAAACAAATCATACATTATACATTGATTATGAAATATTGGATTTTTTTTTTTTTTAAATCAGAATAAATACTAATAATAATAATGCATACAACACAACATAAAATAACACAGAAATAGTTTGAAGAAACATAAATTAGAATAAGAACCTTTTGTAAGGCATATATCCAAGATGATGACAGTTTACGATTTGGAACATCAGGCACAACAAGATGCAATTCTTGTTCATCTTTCTTAAAATCTAGAAATCTGATTACGGATCCCACAATATTGGTTAATCCTATTAGTAGGAATATAGATAAAACAATATAAAAATTTAAACTAATTTAAGTTTGTACAAAAAAATTGTTTATTAAAATACAATACATAAAATAATGTAATGCATAATATATATCTGAAAAATGCACAATTACACACATATTCAGGAGGTTATTGTAGTCATCACATGGCTAAATAATTAAAAGTGTGCTAATTGAATCAATTCTATAATTTAACTTTTAAGGTTACTAAAGTTTTATTGGTACAGAAGAAAATTTTTGCAAACAGATGATATGACCATTTTAATAAATACTGACTTTTTCTTACTTTCAGATCAATAATGCTTTCTTATGCTCTAAAGATAGAATAAAAGAAAAGAAAAATAAGTAAGAATAACAGATAAAAATTAAATATTCCTTTAAATTTCTATTAACATTTTCAAAGCATACAGATGCTAAAACTGCATCACCATTCTAATAGAATTTTTTTATTTTTCTTTCTTAAAATAAATAAATAGAATATCTACACAATATTAGACTTAGAAAAATAAGAATTACAATAGTCAACAGTCAAATTTGTAAATTTTCACATATTTCCCTTGATAACAGAAATAACATTTTAATATACATCAAAGAACTGATTTTGAAATATAGAGAGATATTATAGTATTAGCCTTTTAATGGGCACTGTAGTATTAGATCCTGCTTAATTAAGTGTAAATAACTCAAAAACAATTAAACCAGGCATATCTTGTAAATTATATATCAACTAAAGAGTGTTGTAAAAAAAAATCTTTGCTGTCAAGGAGTCCTAGAAAAGCACCAAATGTGAAATTTTGTATTTATTTATACAAAAACATTAGAAATAAGTAAGTACTTTTGTACTTTAGTATAAGTAATAATAATAATAAAAACATTCATAGGCCTTAAAATATAGGCAAATTTTGCATTCATAGGCAAAAAAAATTAATAATAACTATTAATAAATGGGTAAATGTGTAACAATTTAATTGTTCTTTTTATTTAATTCAATACATGTTCAATAAGTACAATAAATCTGTGGAGAATGTAACCCTTTTTTTTTTTTTTTTTTTTTTTTTTTTTTTTTTTTTTTTAATCAAATTGAACTACATTTTATTGGTTTCAATAATTTTCTTATAGTGTTACTTTGTCTTATTTACATCTCTTCATTTATATCTAAAATTTCAAAGTTTGGCTATCTCATTTAAGAAATTGGTTTCCTACCCACAATGTTTTTTAAAAATTTTATTATGTAATTTTAATAAAATATGCAATTTTCTTTATTGTAAGCAAAAAACAATGCAGAAATTAATCTCCCATAGTAAGTGAAACCCAATAAAGCTATTTTACAACTATTGGGATAACTGGAGTCAATATGGTTTAATTATCCTTGATAGATGTCCCAGTTACCCGATTCTTGAAAAATTGATGAGGTAACTGAGACATTGGCCTTACATTTAAAGCATAAAATAAATATGTATGTATGGACCTAATAATATTAATGCAATTACATGCCTAATGTTTTAAAAAATGATTGCTTAATAAATGTACTCACAGTATTTTAATAAAAAGCTGATGAAGTTGAACAAAACTGGCATTTTAAAAAAAAAAGAAACCAAAATTTTGGACAAATTATCACAGCAAAGACAGAATTATGATTGAGTTGACACACATCATTTTAAGAAGTAGAGATTGGGAAGCATTGTTTACAAAAGCTAAAACTAAGGCATCAGCAGTTTTTCATAAAACAGCCTATGGCCCAGTTACCTTGTAGGCTAACATTACCACTTTTTATGAGTTTGGATTGACTAATCATCACAAAATTGAATGAAGAGCAATGCAAAATTCAGGATAGACTGACAAATGTTAAAGTAGCCAGATTTCAACATAACAGCATTTTACCATAGGCTGATGCAAAAGTAGTGAGTTGTACATACAAAATGTTACAAAGTTTTATTAAAATATTAGAAAAACCTGTGGCTTTGCTTGTAAATTTATTCAAATATGTTAAGTGGTATTAGTGCATCACTTTTTTAACCATTTGAAAAATGGTTGTTGTTTTCGGGAGAATGGACCCGATGATGTTACCACTTTTGAATGATGTTACCACTTTTGAATTTAAATTAAATTCTTTATTTTTAGAAGAATTTTTTGAATTTAAATTAAATTCTTTACTTTTAGAAGAATTTTTATTTGAATAGTAAATTAAAATGGTTAAAATCATTGTAATAAAGGAGAAAACTAACAAATTTAAAAATGGGTAGACGGAAATTAACAGATACGGAAAAAGCCGAAGCCAAAGAAATGAATGAACGTGAATATCGCATTCAATGATATTAAACACAGTCAACATGTATAAGTTGCTTATTAGTTTGGCGATTCGTATCATTTGGCGAAATTGGTCGACGGGATAACTGAGTAATACTGTATTTGGTTTGGCGCAAAAACGTCTTTCAATGCAGAAAATGATAAAATCAAAAGATTATTGAGCCGCTGAAAACCAATTACGTGTTGAAAGGCGATCACGAAAAAGGAAGCAATTTAATGCCGAACCGATTAATTGTAAAACATCATGTCGCCAGGGCGACCAATCCACTAGCCATGGCGTTTTACTATCGGTCGGTTCTAACCAGGAAAATTTGAGTGCCAATAGTGATTCTAACAAGCCGGAAAATGTTATAGCTATTACTCTTGATTTTCCACCACCTAAAAAGAAAACTAAAAAGCAATCGGCTTGGGAAAAACTGGGAAAAAACTTTTTTGATTCGATGTCTGATGGACCCATTCACAGATGCATGTGCTGCGATCGATTTTGGTTTAAAACCTCCATCACCAAAATTCTGCTCTGTAAAATCAAACAATATATGCCAAAGTCTTACAAGTATAACAGTATATGCCAAAGCTGTATTTTAATAATGATTACTTTTGCACCAACAATGTTAAATAGTTTGAAATGTTTCTTTCGTCGCCAACTTTTATGCTTGGCGACAATAGAGTGATATAACTTAAACGAACCGTACCTTCAAATTGCAGCATGTATAAAGTCATTTATAGCAGTGGCACGGATAATACACAATAAAACAACTGGTATTTAGCTTAAAATGATAGATGAATGTATCGAGTGAAACATTTTTCAAATGGTTGGGGTAATTTCTTAAATTACAATTTTTTTTTTTTTTTTTTTTTTTTTTATTTTTATTTTTTTTTTTTTTGGAAGAAGAAGAAATTATAATGCTACAAATAATTCAAAAATTACTAATTAAACTGCAGTCTGACTATACTATTACAGGGCATTGGTCAAAAATGAGATTTAACAAGAAAATTTCTTCACTCAGATGATTTTTTATTTAAAGTTTTGGACTTTTTAGAAATTGTTCTTAGGAAGCATAGAAAGATTTTAGAATACTGTTAACTCATTTTACCTTTTTTAATTTTAATCTTTTAGAAACTGTTCGTAGAGATCATTATAGGAGTATTTAACATGCCAAATTTTAAGTTTCTAGCTTTAACAATTCAATAATAATCATAATTTAAAACTTTTTTTTTTTTAATCAAGATTAATTTCTTTCACCTTTTTAAAATTAGAACTTTTTAGAAACTGTTCAAAGAGAGCATTTACATCTTCCAAGTAATTAATTACAATGCAAAATATCAAGTTTATTGACCCTTCAGTATTACAAAAATCACATTTTAAAAACTTTTTTGCCCTCTCACCTGTTCCCACATCAGATTCCAATTTAAATAATATAATTTATTTTCAGAAAAAAACACACATTTCATTTTACAATTAAAACTTTAAGAATTTCTGTGACATTAAATGTGAAACAAATTTTTAAAATTCTAAATAATTAAGGCATTTAAAATCAGTCACACTACATTCGCATCAACAAGTTTTATAATAAAAAACATGAAAACTTATCTTTTCATATAGATGACCTATACACTCTACTAAACCTATGAATGTTTATACAAAATCAAGATTCTTTAGTCAACAAACAGAGAATTAATAACCAATTACAGAAATAAATTTTCAACGAATGTTATGAAAGTCTAGCAAAAACACAATTCAATTATGTAAAAAAAGTAATGAATTTTGTTCATTTACCTTGACCACTGCTAGATCCAATTAGCCGAACAGAGATAATATTCAACAAGTTAATGGGGTCATGCTTCCACTCACTCCCACCATCTAGTATTATTTCTCTGGGAAATAAATTTAGAAAAATTCTTAAATCCAAGAGTTACAATGCCACAATATATTTAAACAACAATATTTTAATGACTTATGAATTTTTAAACAGAGACAACATAACTGAAAATTTTAACCAATTTAAGGAAACCTGGATTTAAGTAATAGGTAACCATAGGTGTTTATTTTTCTTTTTTAGACAAATTTAGCTCATTTCGTACTAATTATGCACTTAATCCATTAGCAAATGCTCATAATTTAAATAAAATAGTAATTCTAGCTGTATTTAATGAATGATAAAATATTTGTATGAGATAAAATTTTAATTAGTTATTAGTCGCCCTTGGCGACCAGTTTGGTCTCTCTTGAATGTACACTAAGCCTTAAACCATATTGCTTTTATTCATAATTTATTTTAATTGCTCTTTTTTTGCCAAATTAGAAGATTCTGCTAAAGAAATGACACATATGCCTTATATGCATCACGTTGGTGCGATTGCAACAAAATGGCAATTATATGTGCCTCACATGGTAACCCGGTTAATGTTATTTATTTATTAATAAACTGTTTTACTTTTATTTTCTTTTTTAAAATGATATATATTGTTTTATTCTATAAATTATTAATTAAATTTTTTTTTATTTATTATTATTTCCTTTAGTTCCGTGATAATAACATCTTTTATTTATAATAGCTGCATCTTATGCCGTGAGTGGAATATGAATGAATGTGATTAAAAATATTCAATGCTTCTGTTTAATTTAAGTGGGAAATAAGCCAAAGGATAGTTATTTGTTGCTTTACGATTTAGTGCCACACGACTGCTATATCTATGAGTGTTCTTGATCGAATTTTCTTACTAAGTGGTGCGATTTAGAGCAGAATTTTATTTTTTATCAACAGCACTCTACATAACTATGTGCAGATATTACATATTTGTACATACAGTGAAACTTCCATTTAACAAAGTTTTCTACTGAACGAAAGTTTCTGATGAACTTTGACTTTAAACACCATTAGCATTAAATTAATCTCCATATTACGAAAACTATACGCTACATAACAAAGTTTATTCCACTTTTGTGAATGTACAGCATTCAAACAGAGAAGTTGCTGTTGTGAAGGACAGATGAATTTATTTCGGAAGATACTATGAAAATGAAATTACTCATTTATTTAATCATTTGCATTTAAAAGAAGAAAAGCTAATAAGCAGAACCCTTGCTAGAAGTGAATAATGGGGGGGGGGGGGGGGGGCTCATATTTCCATCTCTCTCTCTCTCTCTCTCTCTGATGTAGAATGATAAATTAGTGCATATTCACATTGTAAATACTATGTTTCTTGTTAAACTGTTATAATAACTTCATTTGATGCTAACAAAAGTATATGATGAAAAATTCGAATATATAACTAGTGCAATATTAAATACCAGCCTCATATGTGCAAATAAGATGAGCAAGTGTTGAAACATTTATTTACAATTTACAGGGCTCCCAACACATTTTACGTCGCAAAAAGGGGGAAAGGGGACCATTTTTCTTTAAAAAGGGGACTTTTGGGGACCATTTTTCTTTAAAAAGGGGACTTTGGGGGACCATTTTTTTTTTTAAAAAGAGGACTTTAGGGGACCATTTTTAAAAAAAAAGGGAACTTTGGAGGACCATTTTTTTTAAAAAGGGGACTTTGGGGGACCATTTTTTTTTAAAGGGGACCTTGGGGGACCATTTATTTTTACTAAATATGTTAGCATTTTTTTTTTTTTTTTAACATTACAGTAAACATGTTAATTAACTTTATAAGGATATCATTAGACAATTTCAAATATTGTTGCAGAAATTGTATAATTATATTTGAATACAATTAAATATTCTACTGCAAGAAGTGAAAAAGTAGTATAACATTTACCTTGAAAATTTTCTTTTAAAAGAGCCTGTACTTGTAATTCAAAGTCTTGATTTTTTTCAATATTTACAATAGCAAACTGTTTTTCATTAAAATAAAAAGTAATCTTAGCTGAAATGTATCTAACAAATTTATTATCGGAATATATTTAGCCATTAAGTATTTAAGGCAAAAATTTCTTGAAATAAAAAACAATCTGTTCAAAAATGTCACAATTATGTAAATATCAAATACCTAAAAGAAAAAAAAAAAAAAAAAAAAAAAAAAAAGAAGAAGCGTTTGTAAAATAACTATATACAAAACAACAAGCAATTCCAAAATGTTACTGAAAAACTGATTCTTCTGACAATAAATATATATATATATAGAGAGAGAGAGAGAGGGAGACAAAAATAACGTGTTTTGTCAGTCTGTCACGGAAAAAAACATCAAAAATTTCGATAAATAAGCGCCCTCCCTCCACCAAAAAAAACAAAACAATAATAATCGCAGAAAAAATTGCTAATTCTGTTAAAAGATCCTGAGGGGGGGGGGAGGGGAACAAATTTTGCAAAAAATTGTGGAGAGAAGAAAAAAAAAATCTGAAAATTTCAAAATCGCAAAAAAAAAAAAAACTTGTTTTTCTAGTGCATTCAAAGTTCTTCTCAAATAGCAAAACAAACATATCAACCTCGTCAAATGTGCGCATTAAAGTTAAAAGGCCATGTGCCACTGGATTGATCATTCTGTTGGATGAAGAGCAGGTGTCAATAGAGTCATTATCAAGTGTGTATCTTTTACTTCAATCAAAAGAAAACCAAGTTTCATGTTTGCTTCTTTTGTTATTATAAATATGTACTTGAGTGATTTTATTAGAATTAGAATATATAAAGCTTCAAATAAACATATCACGTCAACTTTTTTTTTTTAATGCCGTTTTTTAATTTTTCAGTTTTTGTAATAATTAAAATCTTTAATTAACCGTCAATCATTATGTAAAATTACACCAGAATATATCGATATACATAATGCCTAGTTAGTTAAAAGAATTTAACTGCATTTGATAAAATTTAAAGTTATTAAAATTGAAATTGACAAAATGTCCGGAATTTGAATGGCCGGAGTTTTGAGGTTCAAATGCACAGAACAAAGCCTTAAAAATCCGATATCCAAAATTCGGAAATCAAACAAACTCCGGACGTTTTTCTAACTATTTTTATTATTATTATTTAAAATATACATTTTAAAAGAACATTTTAAATTAGGAATTTTTAAAACCGGATCTAAAACCTCTCTACTCTTAAAATTATTTTTAAACAATAAAGATACTCATACTTTTTTCATACCGCATGTCTGGTTTCGGTAAAACGATCTTACGATCTGTTCTTCAGTAATGTCCGCGATCCAGTGTTGAATTCATGTGGGGGGGGGGGGGGGGGGGTTATTCCTGCTCAGAGCAATGAAATTTCCCCTACTGACAGATTTGAGTTTATGTTTTGAATAGTGAAAAAGTACAACCCCCCCCCCCCCCCCCCAGAGTCGCAGAAATTCCTACAAAAAAGTCTGAATTCAACACTGCGCGACACGCGCATGAATGCGGCTGTGATGATTCATAACTATTATTATTTTTTTTCTTATTTAACTATTCAAATGTTATTCTTTTAAATACAGTAAAACCTCTAAATAACGGACACCTCGGGAACACATAAATTGTCCGCTATTCAGAGGTGTCCGCTATTGGAAAAACCTCAAATATTCAAAAATCACTAAGAAATGCTTAATGTTCCATTAATTGACTTTTATATGGCCTAAAACCTCTATTATATGATTAATTAGAAATAAAAAAAAATAAGCAATAAAACCGAAATAAAATTGTGCACACCTTTATCCACTGTTTATTACATTCTTATGAAAAAAATCTGTTACAAAAGTTTACTTTTGCTCGTGATTACATGTAATTTGTTTTTAAATGTGACGTTATTTGGGAATTATAGAGTTCCGAGCGGAGAGGGGAAGATAGCACTTTTGGACCACTAACTCCTTCACTACGGAAGCCTTTTACGAAATTATTAATGTTTTGTCGCAAGTTTTTAAATACAGAAATTTGTATCTTATTCAATCGAGAAAATGTTCCAATTAAATAAAGAAAACTTTACTAGCAGGGATAAACAAGAATTCTTAAGTCTTTTTGCGGCGTGTATACGTGTCACTCGTCTCCAAGGGTTTAAAAGAATAAAATCTCAAACTTTTCCGAGGGGGGGGGGGGGGGGGGACATTTCAATGCTCTGGGAGATGCAACCTCCTGAATTCAACGCTAAACATGGAGGGGGGGGGGGATTTTCCCCAGCTCACGATCTACATTTATCTATGGTCACAAAATTTATAATACAATGTCCTGATAAATTTAGAGGCCTTTTTACTTTTTTTTTTTCAATTTTTTTCTCGTTAAAATTATTTTTTTTCATTCTTTATCGCCGAAAATAGTGTCCGCTATTCGGAATGTCCGTTATTCAGAGGTTAAACATAAATTCAGGTTTTGGGAGTGGGGATTGAAAAACTGTCCGTTAAATAGAGGTGTCCGAAATTCGGGAGTGTCCGTTATGGAGGTTTTACTGTATATAAAAGACTCCGTTAATGTGTTAACAAATTTACATTGCTTAAAAGTGCAGAAAAAAAATCTGTGAAGATAGTTGAAAGCAAACAAAACAAGAAATGGAATGAAAAACCAACTTTTTCCCCCCCTTACAGCTTGGAAAAAAAAAAAAAAATCCGTATTTTCTAAGTAAATTGACAGATTTCTTTCAAATTTTCAACAAGTTGTAATAATAGTAAGTTAGGCAGTTTAGCAAATTTTTATTAAAATATAACAAGTTAATAAAAAGTTACGACGCCTGCTGAAAATGCCCAATTAACAGAAGCTGCCAAGAAAAAAATAACCATCTGTGGTTTGTTTTCGTTTTTTTTTTTTTTTTTTTTTTCCTATTTTATTAAGTGACATCCGAAGTCGAATGTTAACGCAATCAGATAATTTTCTTTAGGTGGATAATATGTTTTGCCATGCAAAGTAATCATGGATAGATTTATTATTTCTTTTTAGCTAACGATTTAGGGAGGGAAAAAACTACAGGACAGGAACTGAAGTTCGTTTATAGAATAAAAGAGAAAGGTTATCATCGAAAAATCGAAATTGATGAAGCAGCGCAAAATAACTGACACGTTCAGTGTAAAATGCACGAAAAAAAAAAAATTAAGGCTGCGAGCGAACAGTACTACTTTTTATTACACTAACAGAGCAATAAATCTATCTTTGTTTCCGAACGGAATAAAGGTGAAACCTCTTTAAACGATTTTTGAGAAACTGACCCTACCAAATTGAGAAAGGAAGGGAAAGTTTTATCTATCCCATCTTCAGTCGTAAAGTTGTCAACTGATTTCGAGTTCGATTTCTCTCTTGAAGTTCAAAAATGTTCACTGAAAAAGCAATTTATACATCAAAGCGCCGACACGAAAGATCAAAAATAGCGACGCCTGACCGAAAGAAGTTAGTGCTATGTGTGTGGTCCTTAAGTTTGTTATCTAAAATTTGAGGCATTGCCTAGTTTTTATTACTTACCCATCATACGTAGTATAGGGTAAGTCTTGCAATCGTTTTGAAAATCGAAAAAAAAATTTTGACGGATTTACACGTTTTAGATAGTGGAGATTCCGAAAAACATATTTTTAGTAAAAAATTTTTGCCGTCCGTCTGTCTGCCTGTAAACGCTCTATCTCCCGAACAAATTGAGATAGAGACTTGAAATTTTGTATGTAGTTAGTATGTAAGAATGGGACGAACCCTATTTAATATCAGCAACCTCGATTATCCGGAACTATTTTTTTCGGACTCTCGAAAAATTCGTTCTGATGAAAGGTATATAAAAATTTTCGAATTTTTTTATTCTAAGGAATGGACATAAAAGGCAATAAAATAACACATATTTTGCATATAGAACGAAGTCAATCGGATTATTAGTTGCTGAGATATTTGTAATCATGTTTTCCACATTCTTCAATTTTTCATGACCCTGTATTTCATTCAAATTTCAATTCAGAAGTATATTTTAATTGGAAATGAGATGCTTAATCCGACGCAGTTAATTGTTAGTTAATAGAATTATTATTTTTGGAGTTATAAGGATGTTTCTTTTACGCTGTTCCGTACTACTTGAGTAGTTTGGCGTTTTATATAATTTGTCGAAATTGGTACATCAACAGTTCTTTAATATAGCATTACTATGTATATTAACAATATTTAAATTTTGTTTATGAATTGCAATGCATTGTATAAATAGTTTCACATGTTTTATTTTTATATACATATCCATGATGGGTAAGTATTACGGTGTCCCCCAACGACTAGTTTAATTTGTCGATATCGATAATCAGCAGTTCTTTAATATAGCATTACTATGTATATTAACAATATTTTAATTTTGTTTATGAATTGCAATGCATTGTATAAATAGTTTTCACATGTTTTATTTTCATATACATATCCATGATGGGTAAGTATTACGGTGGCCCCCAACGACTAGTTTACTTTATATATAAACCCTAAAATACTTACTTTTGTTTTTATTATTTTTAAGAGTTATCTTTTTGATTGGTTGATGAGTTGAAAACCTAATAGCAGAACAGCTATAACTTAGCGAACATACCATTTTTTGGGAGAAAATGTGAATGTTTTTCCACACCCAATAAAGAAAAACAGATAAACGCAACTTCAATGTTTTTTTTTTTTTTTTTTTTTTTTTTTTCAGATAGGTGAAAAAATAAATCTGAAAGCAATATATCTTAAGTTTAATCTCCTACTCTTATGGAATTATTATAGTTAGAAAATAATATATATTTTTAAATCATAAAATTAATAAATCTTGATTATAATTTTAAAAGAATGAAAACGGAATTTCGCGAAAGTAAAAAAGTTATTTCGCAAAAATTAATAAGGTATCCCTTTGTCTCTCTCCAGAGGGGTATCTACATCTTACGATGAAATATGGAAAAAGAAAGTGCGATCGGCATAGTTTATTTTGTTAATGTAAGAAACATGCTTGTCAAATTACAATATTTAGTATATACTTACTTTTTCTTCTGTTTTTTTTCTCTCTTTCACATTTTTTTTTCTTTTTCATCAGCAATAAGAATCTATGAGACTAATTAATTCAATTCTCTATTAATCTATTGCTACTGAAATAAAGTACTTTTAAAAAGTAAAAGCACCTGCGAACGAGTCACGTGAATACATTGGGATGAAACGGTAACGATTCCAATCACAAGAAAAGGGGGATTAATGAAATCACAATATGATGAGTGGCTGGTTCCATTTGACTTCAAAACGCTAATTGATTGCTTAATAGGGAGGGGGTGGAAGTGTTCTTTACTTTATTTTCATGCCTTATAGAATGTGTGAATTTAGACATTGAAAGAGCATGAAACATCAGCATGCACCACAATTTTGCCGTTTTCTTAAAAAAAAAAAAAAAAAAAAAAAATATATATATATATATATATATATATATATATATATATATATATTTGTCTTCTAAATGAACGATTTCTTCGTTTTTTAATCATTGAAAGCGGACTAAGCGGACCAAAACACATAAAAGCGGACCAAAGCGGACCTTTTTCTAAAAAGCGGACTTTCGCGGGAAAAAGGGGACCATTTGGGAGCCCTGAATTTAGTATTTCTGCAAAACTGTAAAAGGGCCTCAAAATTAAATTAGATTTCTGAACAGAATTTCTTTTGGATTTTCAGAATAGAATTTCATTTAATAAGTTTGGAACTTTTTCAGGAGAGATTGAACCTCTCCTTTTCCTTTAACAATGGCCCTGAAAATAAGAAGGGGATTTCAGTTTCATGAAAATGTTGCAGGTGTATTTTTTGTATACTTACAAAAATACAAACATTTTTACGAACAGTATTTTCTATAAGAGATCAGTACAATGTAATAATACAGAATATCTTTTAAAGTTAAGGATATTGAATACTTAGAAAAAAGAAGTAAAGATTTGCTATGCTTCAGTTTCTGGTTATCTCTCTTTATCAAGTGTTTTCAAGACATTATTCTAATTAAAAAATTATCTTATATCTGTTGATTTGTGTGTGTGTGATGGGGGGGGGGGGGGGGAGTTGCTGCCCAAATTAAAGTAAATTTTTTCAATATTTCTATTTTATGTGTATTTTTCATTTTATGCATGTGTATTTTATTATACAAATTTTGTGAATGTGAATTGTTTTTTAAATAATGAATTTTCTTTGTAACAAACTGTTTAAGTGTAATGATGAGGCTTTGTAAAAAGGAAGTTTCACTGTACATACCAGATACATTTTACAGACATGTCATACATGACTGCATCACGAAATATTATATAACATATATTATGTCATGTTTGCTTTATTATTGAGTGATACATCTTGATCTCTTGGTGATTTATCCACAGAAGTCCTTATGTAACAAAAATACCATTTTTTCTAATTTGAAAGTCTACCATACTCTTAGATTATTTGAATAATTAACCCCTGACTGACCAATGAAAGGGCAAAATTATAATCTGCATTTAATTTTAAATACTAAAGGACTTTTTTCAAAATGAACATAAACTTAATTATGTATATGACTATAATACTTGAGAATATTAATTACTACTTTTAAAAAAAAAAGAAAAAAAAACTTTATTACATTTATAGAATTATATTAATTTAAATGGTGCTATTACAGTGAAATCTACAACTTAGGGGACAGAAATATCAATTCAAAGCACTGAAAAAGTTAAAAGAAAAAAATTATGCACTACACAGTGAAAAATGTATGTATCTCCTAATAATAAAATTAAATTTTAGAATGAAATTTTATCTAAAAAAATAACTGAAGATTAAAAAAAAGAATCATTATAAAGTCATTTTATAAACATAACTAATTTTTGAATGAAACATTAATAACATCAACTTAAGGGAAAAAAAAAACAAAAAAAAAAAAAAAACATACAATTGATTCAAAATACACAAGGAAATGAAAAGATATAGATATACTTTATACAAAAAACAGGATGATAACCAATATGATGAAAAATAGGATATCCTCACAATAGGATAAGGAGCCTGTTGGAGATAATAAACACATTTACACTGTTCTAATATTTTAAAGTGGAAATAAAAATAGCTATAATACTTCCTTTATTTTCTATTTGTTTAATTCACAGGCTATCAAAGCCTGAGAGCTAATGTTCCTACAGGTTCAATAGGTATGTATGTAACATAATAACTACTGATAGAAATATCAGATTTGCTTCAAATTTTGTATATTAGGTTCTACTGGCGAAGCACTTCCCTGGGTAGTTTAGGGGGTTCATTAGTAAAGTATAAAGAGGGAGAATGGGGGCTAATCCCCTCCTTACCTTAGATAAATGAGCTTTTCATACAGAATTATTTGACTTGTGTTAAATTTGGTAAACTGATTTATTCTGATAAGGTGCTTCCCTGATTAAATTGGGAGATTCACTGGTTAAGAATAAAGGAAGAAAACAGTGGGTACCCCTCCCTCTTAATTTAGCTAAATGAATATTACATACAGAATTATCCAATTTGTTTCAAATTTGGTATACAGGTTTATTTTGATAAGGCATTTCTCTGATTAGTTTGATTAACTTGAACTACATTAACTTGCATTATTATAACAAAATGCTGCATTTTTATGCTTTTTACCTGTTTTTCTCAAAAAAGAATGGGTTCTATTAATTAGTAACATATATAAATACGTATGATATACAATTAGTGTGAGTAACCTTATGAGCTCATTACCACCAGTTTAACTGATCACTTAATTTTTTTTGCCAGCATTTCATAATTATACACTTATGATTATTTACTTTTTATTAAATAGAGAAAGAAAAATATCAAGACATTAACTGCTTAAATATTTTTCATTCTTTTTGGCAATTAAGAAACGATTACTAAAGCACTAAATAAGCTAATACATAGATTTTTTTTTAAATAATAAACCATATAAATTTTATGTAAATATAAAAACTTAATATTAAACTTACTGGTGATCTTTTGATAGATAACATAAAATAGGTATCTTGGTCCCAGATCCATTTCCTTCATCCACATGAAAGTTAGCAGCTAAAATAGAATTGTAACATTTACAATAACTGGAAATGCAAGTTATACTTCAACATCAACTTGAGAAAATAGAAATACAGAACAAAACAGGGTTGGCGAGTTTTTGCCGAAGGTGGGAAAAACTGCAGAAAAAACCCGGTAAAAATCGTCCTGGCAAGAATAGGTTTTTGCCAAAAAGGTGGCAAAAATAGGCTGTCCATTTAATTTTTTTCCCCAGAAAGAGAAAAAATATTTCATGAAAGAAAAAATAAACTGTATACTTAATTAAAAAATCAATATTCTAAATTTATTTTAACTTTTAAGTTAAATAAGTATAATTATGCACTCTATGAAAGAATACTAACTTTTATAACAAGATTATAAATGAAAAAAATATCAATTTTATATAAATAAATATAAACATTTATTCATGTTTATACAATTATTAATAATTAATTCACATAATAGAACTGTTGAGACTGGGTAAATCATTTATGTTTATAGTTTATATATGTTAGAAATTCGAAGAAACAGTTGTAGTAACCTAAAATTAATTTAATATAAAATTATATTTAAAGCAGAAAACTATTAAATTTCAAATTTTTCAGCAATATCTTCCTCACAACCTAAATTTTGCTGTATTAGCATGGCATAGCAGTAAACAAGTTTTAAAAGAATATCTGTTGATAGCTTATTTGGAATCTTAGTTTGCACAAATGAAAAATTTGAAAAAAATCTTTCAGTAGCAGCACTACTTGCTGGACATAGTTGAAGGTTTGCTACTAAAGAACAGAATTTTTTTGAAATTGCACAAGCTTATTCAATACTTTTCCACTAATTACAGGCACTGACACTATTAATCAATTCTTCTGCAAAATATGAGCTAGGAAAGGTTTTTCTTTTAGCTCAAAATTAATAATATAAGATATAAAATCAGGATTCATTTTAGATAATCATGTTTTGCAGCTTTCTTTTTGTTCATAATTTAGAAGTTCACCTCTGTACTTTCAATGTAACAAATACGCTACCAGATGACATGGCAAAATCACTTGTTCAAATCTCTTTTTTAGTATCGAAAAATGTGGTTTTAACTCTTCATTTTTCAAAAGATTTAGCCATACATGACAAGCATCTGCTTCTGCTATGGTGGGGGGAGGGGGAATATAGTACAAAAAGATAAAGTGACAACAGGCTACTTACTGAAGGTATCTAAATAAACATTTTGTTCCTTTCTTGGAGTGTAAAAGGGACAGAAAAAAATCTAGTTTCCTGATAAGACATAAGTTTTTTCAATATATAATTTTCAATTTAATTTACTTATTTTATCTTTAACAAACTAGTTTAATCAGAAATAGTTATAAAATAGCAGGGGTGCAGAATATGTCCGATCCGGCGATCTAGGATCGGGGGAAATTTTGGCCATCTAGGGAAATTTTGCACAAAAATATACAATTGATTTTGATTTTAACAATGAATTATAATTACTAAAGATAGAAAAATTCCCACTGAAATTAGAAAGATCCGTATAGTGACCTTTACAAAATTGATCTCAGAATAATATATACATACGTATTGAGAAAGTTTGGGGGGGAAAATCTATACCTACGGTAATACAAAATTTATGTAAGCCTATAGCATAAAATATCGTAAAAGTTTGGGGAAATTTTTATACGGATTGGGGGAAATGTTGCGAGTAAAAACATCTTCTGCACCCCTGTAAAATAGTACCAAAGACTTAGATATTTACATTTCTTTAGTTTCATGACATAAAATAAAAATAACAACAATCTTTTGATAATAACATACAATCTTTATATTATATATATATATATATATATGTTGCAGCCAATACCCGAAATTGGCCAATTCTAGAACTGGCCGGCCAATTCCCGAATTGGCCAGCAACATTAAAAAATGACTGGCCAATTCTAGAATTGGCCAGCCAATTCGCGAACTGGTTAGATGCATTTGGCCAATTCGCGAACTGGCCAGATGCGATTGGCCAATTCGCGAAATAGATATAAGCACTCGGCTTAATCCTTTCTAACATAGTTGAAAGTGTCTATGAATTCAATAGTCTAGCCGTCAGCCTGTCCGTGATCTAACTCGAGTAAAGTTTCCGGTTAACTTGTAATTGTCATCGTGTTTGGTTTATCAATTAATTCCGATATTGAAAGGGAATTGTGTACTATTTTTGGTTAATTTAGTTAGGTACCCAAAAATATTTCGTTTCAATATAATCAATAGGAATCTTTTTTACTGTACATTTTAATGTTACATTATCTTAATTACAAAAAAATTGATACCTATGCATCATAGTTCGGATGTTGGCCAAGGCTTCCCGGCCAGTTCGCGAATTGGCCGGCCAAAACCCGAAATACGCTATTCATTTCATGTATTTCAGGTTTTGGCCGGGAAGCTTGGCCAGTTCGGGTATTGGCCGGCCAGTTCTAGAATTGGCCAGGCTCCGGGTATTGGCCGCAACATATATATATATATATATATTAATAATTGATCAAATATTTTACTTACAGGGGTCTGTCTAAACTTTTCTCACAGAGTCCTGCTTTTGTTAAATTAGGAAATTTTTCTTGTCTTTGTGAAAATTTTAGACATAGTTTTGTGAATTTTAAATTATCAGTGTTTTCAGGTTCTACCCTTCACATATAGAGAAGCTAAATAATATATTTTTTGGTGAGTTCAATTGTTTATTAACCGACCAGATTTTATTTTTAAATGATTAAATTTGTGAAAAGTTCAATTTGAAGATGAAATGTCTATTTGAAAGACAAATAATTTTATGAAGGGTCCTGTTTGAGGTTAAAGAATTTTGTGAAGGGTCCTGTTTTAAGTTAAATTATTTTATGAAAGGTCCTTTAAAGGACCTAAAATTTTCCTAAACATATCCCTGACTTAAGATAAAAAAAAATTAAGTATGTAATTTTTTATTTTGTTCTTAAATTCCTAAGTAAGACTGAATCCCACCTATTTTTTAAAGATTTAAAATATTTAATATTAATTAATTAGCAAATTAAATTAAAATATTAAATAGTACACTGTTAAATTTAATTGTTTATACCATTACTATCCTTATTAGCATGCAGATTTTATCATAAATTAAAGATAAATAGGTTTTTTCCATTTTTTCCCAGTTTTTGCCACTGTCCTGGCAAAAATATCTTTTTACCAGCAAAAATGCCAACCCTGCTTATAATACATTGTTTTATAGTTGTCTCATTCCTGCCTGTTAGTGGGGAGGCATGGGACACATTTAAAAATTTATAATTTCTTTAATTATAAAATTGTTTAGCATTATTGTTCAAGAACATTAGAAAAGTGTTTTATTTTGTATTCAAAAAATCAAAATTTTTGTTTTTGTGTCAAACAAAAAAAATTTTCAAATTTTTGTAAAAAGTGTCACATTCCTCCTCACTCTCCCCTATACATAGAACCTATTTAAGACATTTTTTCCACTTAAAAAATGAAATTTATGTGGCCAAATTTACATATATATATATAATTTATATACTTTTTATTTTATTTAAATTACACAATTGAATGAATTCAACTGCGATTTACAGCTAGTATTTCTCTAATATTTCAAAAGAAAATATTATGTGACTTTTTTTTTTTTTTTTTTTTAATGTAGGCCATTTTAGTAAAGTTTTTAACATTTATGTAAATGTTTTGAGAATTATATTCTCATATTTTAAATGAAATAAAAAGTGTTGCAGAAATGAAAATTTACTTGTATTTTAATATATGAATATTTAGTATAAATAGCTGCAAATTGATATTTCTTTATTGAATTTTATAATATACGCACAATATATTAATTTAAATATTGTAAAATTTTATTTTAACCATTATATCTTAAATTAGGAATAATTACAGATTCTAAAATGATCATTATTTGGTTAATGACACCTTATGTGTAAAAGAATCATATTTAAAACAACAGATTTTACCTCTCCAATTTTCTTATTATTTAAAGCCCACAGATGGAGCAATGTTTTTACCAAGTTTCGGAAAAATTCATGCAGGCCTAGGACCGCTGAGTCACTCTTAAAAAAGAGAGAAAAGAGACTAAATCGCAAGAAAAAGAGACTAAAAGAGACCAAAATTTAAAAAGAGAGACTAAAAGGAGACCAAATAAAAAAAAAAAAAAAATTCTCTTCACTTAAATGTTTTTGGTATATAGACAAGCACTATGATTTAACACAATATGCATAGAGATGTAAATTTTCCGGAAAAATATAAGTGGTGGAAAAAAACCAGTTTTTTACTGGTTTTTTTTTCGGAAAAAAAACGGAAAAATTGACTTTTCATGACTGTTTCTCCCAAATAAATTATATTTTCTTAGAGAATATTAAATAATAAACATTTTTTCCTATTTATATGTATTAAATGAAAATTATTTTCACTTTATATTACAAAATAAAAAGAAAGTAGCAAAGCCTGCTTTTAAAAGTTTAGTTTTTTTTTCAACAGCCTAAGAATTTTTATTAAATGCTATTGTTTGTTATATCATATCTCTGTTGAAATGATTTTTCAGTTACATGTTTAACTACCAATTGACCTAATGTAAAAACCTGAGCCAATATGTCTGCAGTTTGGAATGAAATAAATTATGCATTCCATTTACATAAGTATAGTTTTTAAGTAAATGATACTAGTTTAAAGAAATTATTGCAGTTTTGTCATTATTATGAATATCAGTATTCAAAAATTCCATCGTTTGTTTAAAAAATGTATATTTTTATATTATTACTTTTTTTCTTAGGATTATAATTTTATTTCCTTTATAAAAAATGTTTAGTTTTGGTATAGCTTTCCAATCTCAACTCAAAAAAGTTTTGATTTAGTTTTATAATCTAAATTCAAACAAAACTAAGTTTTATTTTGGCTTACTCAGGTCTGCAACTAAAAAATAGCATAGGATTTATTGACTGTTAGATTTTTACTCACTGAAACCATATATATATATATATATGCACACTATATTGCCATTGATTATGGGACACTTGCGATTTTAGACATTTTACTAAATATCTAGAAAAATACATGAGGAATCATCTCAAAACTCTTAGTGTATAAATATAATAGTATACATCATACATCTCCGTGAAGATTTTTTACCGAAACTCCATAGGAGACCGTCAACAAATTAAAAAAGAATGAATATCTTTTGAATAACCCTGTCAAAACTAATGTAGCAAAAGCGCTCAAACTCTAGATTATGATTGAATGCCTTATTGTAATACACTGTGTTCATTTTTATGCAAATAGCATGCATACTCGCAGAGTAATTAAGGTTTTTATAAAAATGGTCCCAAATTTTTCCAAGTTTTTCCCTTATAATTTTCAGAGTTCTTAATATAAAATAATATATTTTTCAGAAAATATGACAAACAACATTGCACACAGTACCCTGTAATCAGAATTAAAAAATAATAAAAATTATATGAAAAATGAGTAGGTTTACTAAATAATTTTTTACTGCGCATGCATCAAAGATATCAAAATTTCATTTGCATATTATGTTAGTTAAATGTATAGAACAACTTTTGTAAAAGTCTCAAAATTATGGCTTGAAAATTCTGAAAGTAATCGTCTATAGAAAAAGGATAAAATCTGTTGTTTCCAAAATGAAACAAAAAAATGAGGGATTTTATCCAAAAGTAGTCGTGACATCCCGTATTGTGTATTCTATATTGACACTAATCAATGAATATATGGATACAACCCCTCTTGTTTTTGCTTCATTTTGAGAATAACGGATTTTGAACTTATTCAATTGACGATTATTTTCAGAATTTTCAAGTTATGATTTTGTGACTTTCACAAAAGTTGCTCTATACATTAAGCTAACATAATATGCAAATGAAATTTTGATATCGTTGACGCATGCGCAGTAAAAAAGTATTTAGTAAACCAACTCATTTTGTATACAATTTTCATTATTTTTTAATTCTGATTACAGGATACTGTGTGCAATGTTGTTTGTCATATTTTCTGAAAAAAAATATTTTATATTAAGAACTCTGAAAATTATAATGGAAAAACTTGGAAAAATTTGGGACCATTTTTATAAAAACCTTAATTACTCTGCGAGTATGCATGCTATTTGCATAAAAATGAACACAGTGTATTACAATAAGGCATTCAATCATAATCTAGAGTTTGAGCGCTTTTACTACATTAGTTTTGACAGGGTTATTCAAAAGATATTCATTCTTTTTTAATTTGTTGACGGTCCCCTATGGAGTTTTGGGGGAAAATCTTCATGGAGATGAATGACTTATACTATTATATTTATACACTAAGAGTATCGAGATGATTCTTCATGTATTTTTCTAGATATTTAGTAAAATGTCTAAAATCGCAAGTGTCCCATAATCAATGGGAATATAGTGTATATATATATATTAAGTTTAATTAAATGTAAATTTGTTCTTTTTACCCTGAAATCTGGTATTCTATTCTTGAATAAGAAATCATATTCAATAATGTTTCCACGTGGTATTATGAAAACAGAACACTACAAAAACAAATAGAAAATGCTCACTATTTGAGGAATTAACATAAGCAGTTACATACAGAGATAAACTTCTACTGTGCTTTAGAAAACTACAAAAATTCAAAGTTTAATCAAGAGGGAAAATATAATTTGGAACATAGTTACTTGTAATAAAATATTTTTTTTTTTTTTTTTTTTCATTGCTGTTCTACTTTTCTAATGCAAACTGCCCATGTTTTTGCAACATTACTGTACATTATGGAGGTAAAATGGAGGTCAATTTTAGATTCAACACCTTGAGAAAACATTCAGTTAATCAGCTATAACGAAATCTTGAAAAATGCAGCATAGTAGTGCCACCTATACGACAATTTACACCAAAAACTAAACAACATTAATATATATCAGAAACTGTCTGAAGCTGTAGTTTGATTTAAAAAGAAAAATCGTCCTTGAGGTAAAGCTATTGCGATAATCTATAATAATGCAGCATAGCAGTGTCATCTGTTGAGCAATTTACACCAAAAAGTAATGAGCACGAAGTTATGTCAAAGATTAACTTAATCTGAAATTTTATAAAAGTACATACATTGGTTTGAGATAGAACTATTGTGGAAATTACGAATAATGCAGCATAGCAGCGCCATTGGTTTGGCGATATACACTAATAACTAAACATCTCGAGTTTATATCAAGATGTAACTGAATCTATAGTTTTGTGAAATTATTTGCATCAGTTCTTGAGATAGAGTGCCCATAAAATTTGGCACATACAGAGTGGCAGATATTTTCCAAAAACCATCAAAACGTGTTCAAGACCTTTTAAAACGTTTAAAACTGGAAGTCAAATTTTTCACGAATTCAATACTTACTTCTTGAAAAGGTAGATTAAAGTAATAAATGCATACTTCAAAATTTTATGTTGAATTTTTAATTTTATCATTTACATTTATCGGCATATTATTGCAATAATTTTACACATGAATTAATTTTTAAAAAGAGAAGAGTTGCATTTAATTACATATCTAGATTTTTTTCATGCAATCAAGTTTTTGTGAAATTGTGAACTTTTTGTATATACTTGTACAAAATATATTCAGAATTTTTGAATAAGAAATTATTACTATATTTAGGTTCCTATTTAGAAATTTTTAATAAGGTTATTTACATACATATATGCAACTTAATCAGATTCAGCTGCTGTATGACATGAGATTTTTTTTTTTCTTCAATCACTGCACTTGCGAAAGATTCAATTTGTTGTTTAAACTTTTTCTGAAATGTCTATTTTCAAGAGAAATTTTGCAAAGGGTCTTGTGTTTCAAAGAAGAAAAAAAATGTGAAGGATCCTTTCAAGTCTTCTCAAACAGATTTCTGCTCAGAGATCAGATTACCCACATTTAAATTTTCATGTGAGACACTACACATAAAAATAAATAAAATAAAAAGTATGAGAATGTAGCTATTACAAAATGTTCACCATATTATTTCATAAATGAAATTTCAATTTTTCCAGCTCGGAAAAATTGAAAAATAAGCCTTCGGAAAAAAACCGTTTTTTTTCCCAATTTTTCCGGTTTTTTTCCGACCATTCCCATCTCTAAATATGCGAAATACATTTTCAATGCATTTCAGTCGGTTTTGAAATAATTGCAAATATTGTTGATTGGTTGCCGAAAAATATCTCAAATCACAACAATTCATCATGAAAGAAAATCAGAAATTCACCAAATGACCACGGGGACAAAATCATGAAATTCCAGGAAATATAGTGAAATTCATCAAATTGTCTCAAAAAACAAATCATAAAATTTGTCGCATGATCTCAGGAAAAAAATTCTCGAAATTAATCAAATATTCTTAGGATAAAAACAATCACGAAAATTATCAGATGGCCTTGAAAAAAAAAATCACGATATTAGTCAAATGGATCTTGTGTTAAAAATCATAAAATTCATCAAATGGGTCTCTAAGAGAGGGATGAATCACAAAATTCATTAAATGACTGCGAAATTCCAAGAGCTATCATACAAATAATTGCTAATTTTGTCGAAGGTCACGGAAATAAATAGTAAAATTTATGAACTAGTCGCCAGAAAAATAACAAATTTCATAGAACAATTTTCTAAAACAATGGCCCAAAAAATTATCATTTACTGTATCTTGATAAACGATCACAGAAAAAAAAAAAAAAAAAAAAATCGCAAATTTTGACTACCGATCGCGTAAAGAAATCGCCATTTTTTTCGGCGATCCTTTCACAAAATTTGCATTTCTCTGAGATTATTTTTTCCGCACGCAAAATAATACAATCGTATTGTTCATTAGTATAACCGTACACTTTGAGCAAAATCCGTACATTGTACTCTTCTGTGCATTGTACTACTGACCATACCGTACTCTATGGCATCTATGAATATCCTTTTCAATTTTATGATCATTTGATGAAAGCTCGGTCTTATTTCGGGATCGTTTGACGTAAATCTCGAGAGTTTTTTTTCCCCCGCAATCGTATGGCAGAAATCACATGTTTATTTCGGGATTGTTTGTAAATAACAATTTTATTTCGGGATCATCTGGTGAAAATCGCGGCTTGATTTTGTGATTGTTTAATGAAAATAGTCTTTTTTCCGGTGATCAATTTATTCAAATCGCAGTTTTACCAGTGATCATTTTATGAAAATCGCAGATTCTTAAAAATTAAAAAACATGAAATTCTGTCGTTTGTCGAAAAAGTGATCCCTGAATATGTAACGACCGAAATAAGAATTTTGAGATTCCTTCCTGCAATCCTCTGACGAATTTCTCAATTGTTTTTCACAAGATCGACTGACAAATTTTGCAATGATTTTGCCACTGATTTACGGATTATATGCTTTCTTTCTCGTGAAATGACAAAATCGTGATATTCCTCCTGCGACCGAATGACGAAGTTTATGATTTTTATCCCTCGAATGATTATTGAATTTCGCGTTTTTATCTTGTCACAGATTGATTAAATTCACTTTCTTTTCAGTGTCCGACAGAAAAGTTTTGCGATTCTTGCCCGCAAACGATATACTAATTTCGAAATGGTTTTCCACGGTAGAGTGACGAAATTTACAATTTTTTCTCCTGCAAAAGAGAGACAAATTTGGCCATGCAGCAGAATTTTTTTCTGCAGTCTGCAACACATATAAAAGCTTAAACAGTCTGCAGGCCAATCCCTCGCATTATACATTATTTGCACTCAAACCTTCAAGTATTTGTGATAGACATAAAAGAAAAATATACATTAAAAAAGAAGTTGCCTTTGTTCTCAGAATTTTTAACGTCTCATACATTGTCCTAAAAAGGGGGGGGGGGCTCCTCTTTGACAAAATTTGCGTTTTTTGCATTTTGCGAAATTTGCATTTTTTTTTTTTTTTGCTGTCTATTGACAAAAACTGCCGTTTTCTTGCGATCTCTTGAATAAATTTGCCGTTTTTTCGCGATCTCTTGAAGAAATTTGCCGTTTTTTCATGATTTTTTGAAGACGTTTGCCTTTTTTTGCTAACTTTAGGAAGAAATGTTACGTTTTTCTGTGATTTTTTGATGAAATTTGCCATTTTTCGCGATTTTTCGAAGAAATTCGCTGTTGTTTCGTAATCATTTTACGAAACTGATGTTTTTTCGCGTTGTTTTGAAGAAATTTGTCTTTTTTCACGATCTTTTGAAGAAATTTGCTATTTTTTTCGTGATTCTTTGAAGAAAAATGACATTTTTTTCGTGATCTTTTGAAGAAATTTGCCATTTTTTTCGGGTTTTTTTTAACAAAATTTGCCGTTTTTCGCAATTTATTCAGAATATTAGCCATTTTTTTCGTGATTTTTTGAAGAAAACTGCCGTTTTTTTGTGATCTTTTGAAGAAATTTGCCGTTTTTTTGCGATGTTTTGAAGAAACTTGCCGGTTTTTCCAAGATGTTTTGAATGATTTTTTTTTTTTTTTTTGGAGGAAATTTGTCGTTTTTTTCGCGATCTTTTGAATAATTCGCGTGTTTTTCGCGATCTATGACGAAATAGATTTCTTTTCGAAGACTGACTGTCGAAATTCGCGATACACTTTTATGTCCGAATTTTCGGATTTAGGACCGAAATTTTTGCTAAATTTTTAACAGTTGAAAAATAGCCTGTGGACCTTCTAAAAAAGTCTGCGACGTGCGTCGCAGCGTTGCGCCGATTCTGCTCATATTTGGCATACTTTTTTCCGCAACTAAGTTTCACTATAGTTCCACGGAATTTCATGGTTTCATCCTTAGACGGATTAACATAATCCACGATTTTCCGCCGATTTCCGCCTGAAAAATTTTACGATTTTTACCCGCGAACAGTTAACAAATTTCGAGATTTTTTTGCGACAAACTGATAAGTTTTCCGATATTTCCTCACAACAAATTGTTGAATTTCGCGATGTTTTTCCGGCTATCAAATGAGGAAAGTTACGATCTTTTTCCTGAGATCGATCGATGGGTAAGGAACATAAAAAAAAAAAAAAAAAGTGAAAAAAGAGACTAAATCTGAAAAATATAAAAGAGACAAATGCAAAAAATAGCGAGAAAAGCGAGTTTAGCGACTCGCTCCGAGGCCTGTTCATGATGATTATTTTTTTTTATGGTCCATTACAGTCAGCCTTTTTTTTTGGAGGGGGGGGGGGGAGAGTGATATTTTCAATTTGCACATAATAAAAAGTAAATAAATGAAAATTTACTATTGTTTCGATGTGAAATATGCATTCTTTGTTCAAATAGCTTCAAATTGGTACCAGAAGCATAGAATTTAAAACATTAATTTTCAAGTTATGGCTATTTAACAACATTGATAAGATTCCAAGATGGCTGCCATTTAGTAAAAATGGTCAGTTTTGAAATGGCTATATCTCAGCCAATATTGTAAAAATTACTTTTAAATTTCAGATTTGAAAGTTTCACTACTATGTCTGTCTATGATAAAAAAATTTAAAAAAAAAATCTGTGACCATGGTGAAGCACCCATTGGTTGAATTCATGTGGAATGACCCTCATGTGATTTTGAAATGGAACGAACTAATCATTAAAATTATTTTCAGCATCAAAACTTTTTAGTTCCCTTAATATTTTCATTTAAATCCAAAGGTGCAAATAACTGTATATAGTGCCAATGATTGTACTGTTTATCCTACATATATTCAAAACAGTCGCATACATTTGAATATGCATGAACTTGAAAATACACAATATTAAACTTACATAATAACACCAGAAAATTCAATAAAGAATTTAAAATCACTGTGCTAGATAATACATACCATTTAATAATATTTTCAAATGCTTGTCATAAAATTCATTTTCTTTTTTAGTAACAGTGCTACAAGCTGCACAGACCCGCACAGGATCAACAAAACACATTCTTGGAAGCAAAACTTTATCTTCGCAGCAATGACTGCAAAAAACATTTCCACATCGTCTGCAATGGTGCTAAAATTATGGCAAAGGATAAGGTAAGACAGATTTTGTAATGAAAGACAGTTACCAGAATAATGATAATATAATCTATATTAGTTATAAATTTGTAGTCTTGGTCAGAGTATTATTTATTGCATTAAAAAGATAGTAAAATCAGATTTTATTTTTTAAAAAATGTTTTAATGTGGCTATTTTTTATATTCTATTTAAAAGATACATTATGTGCATATTTAATTAAATAGCCTTGGTTTTTTTTTTTTTTTTTTTTTTTTTTTTTTTTTTTTTTTCATAGCAAAGAATGAAGTTAATGGGGGCATTCTTTTCAAATGTCTCACTGAAATTTTAATTTTTTTTTTTTTTTTTTTTTTTTTTTCATAGGATAGCTGAGGACGATCTAAAACCAGGCTAGTTTTTACATTTTCAATTTCGGTTAAATATTTTTTATATTATGATAGTTTCAATTTCAGAACTTGTTCTAATGGGTTTCAAAAGTTAAAGTAATTAAAAAAAAAAAAAATCTGAAACTAAAATTGAAAAAGTAAAAATTACCCCGGTTCTAGCTATCTTATGCAAAAAAATCATGTAAAAATATTAAAATTTGAGTGAGATATTTAATAAGAACGCCCCCATAGACTTAACATTATCATCCGGGTCTTTTTCAGTGAATAGTGTGAGCTGTTAATTTCATCTATTATATGAAACTTCTGATACAAAAAATAATTATTTGATTTGCAAAAACACTAGATGGCTGGCAACTCTAGATATATAGTGCAATAAATATGGAATGTTTCAATTTACCACTTTAAAATTTTTTTTATTTAAATGATAAAATTCTATACAAATTTAATAAAATAAATATTGTTAAAACTAATTTTTTTTTTCATTTTTAGTGGCACATCCATGATTAAGCTTAGGAGGGAACTAGCATATTTGAGAGGCCCTACATGCATCCAGATTTCACCCTACTTGTGGTTGAACTCAGTTCAATTTTCTTTCATTTACCTTGATGGGCAGTCCAGAACTTGAGCAGAGCCATAACCAGCCAGAAATAGTTTTGAAAATTTTTTGGGTGGCTAATTCTGAATGTTTTAATAAGTTTGATAAGGAAATATTGTACCTAAAATGTACCTTAGTTTTTGAAAATTTTGGCACGTTGATGCATTTGTATAATTTTAAAATGTGTTTGCAATGAAACAATTTAAAGTTTTACTATTAAAATATTATGAAGGTTAGAAAAGGATGCAAGAGATTGCATGGGTGTTTAGTATAGTGCAGATTTATGGTCGCCAGTCACCACATGGCAACTAAATTATTTTGATGTGGCCAGTGTGTGAATTTTTAGTATCTTAGTCGCCAGAGATGTTTTTCCAGTGTTCCCCATCCCTATCATGATATTTTGATTTTTTTTTTTTTTTTTATTATGCAAATAAAAAAGCATCGACTGTTTTCAGAAGTCAAGATTGAATATGACTTTGATAAATAAACCAAACCAGAACAAAATTCTTGAAAGTGTGGGAATTCATAAACTGAGGGAAAAAATCAATTTTTGAGTTTTCAGTTATCCTGAACACCACCCCTGCGTTATACTGCTTTCTTGGCCAAACATTATATTCAAATATAATTCTGCACATATCAGCTCTACTAAAAAGCTTAGCAGCTGTGAAGCTCGGCAACTGAGCATGCTAATGATAAAGCTTCTTTGGAAACCAGCGAAAGTGGGCATTTCTTCTGTGGTTCCGTCAGAAAGTCTTTTACCTGGAGATTGGCTCATGAGACAGTCTTAAGTTCTTAATACGATGTAGATAAGAGATTTGGAACATGGATTTGGCAGTAAAGAGGATTTCAAACTCTGAAGAAAAAAACAACAAACTTGCACAAAAAGAGATACTTAACACAAGACATACCTATTCTTGCTCTTTAAATATATTCTGCAAGTGTGAGATTTTCATAGAAAGAATTTTTAATTTGAGTTTTGTGAAATTAAGCCCCCTGTAATTTCCCTTATCTTTATCTTATTCTATCTGGAGTACAGAGTTCTGCATCAGGTCAGGTTAGCCCTGTATTTTTTTGTTGCAGTTCTGGTTGACTTCTACTTTTTTGCTACAGGTCTGTTGACTTTCGTTGTTTGGGATTCGAGTTGGGTTCTGGTTAACCAGATTACTTTTTAAATAATATTTCATAATGATTTGATTACAACAGTACATTATTGCACTGAAATTATTCAATCAGCAGTGTTCTTTGTAATAGTTTGAATCCGATAATTTTACACAATCTATAAATATTTTAACAGCAATTTTTCTGTTAGAAAAATAATAAATGTTTGAAATGTATTTTGAATTTTAAAGTGCAAAACAATCTTACACATTCTTATTTATTTTATGTATGTATACCTTTGTATGACAAAATCAAAATAAGAAAAAAGTTTTTCTAATGTTTCCCATTATTATGATTTTTTAGCTTATGTATGTTTTATTATTCAATTGTATCTTGTCCAACTTTATTTTCTGGCAGGGGTCGATGCAGGTTTTTTTTTCTTGGGGCCCATTTTGTGAAAAGTAGCAGTTATTTTTGTGAATTTCACTACATTTTTGTGAATTTTATTATATTTTTGTGAAAAACAACATTTTGCGACAACAGCTGAAATCTAGTGACTCAAGTTCGAACCAATTATTTATTAACAAAAACTAACTTCTTTAAACTCTTTTCTAAAGATTTTGTTTCTTAAGAACTGGTTTTATGTACAAATTACACATTTTAAAATCTAACAAAATTAATAATAAAAATAAGTTTTTGTGGAAAAGAATTGTGAAGGGGCCCATTTTATTAAATTTATTTTTGTGAAGGGGCCCACTTTAATAAATTTATTTTTGTGAAGGGGCCCATTTTAATAAGTTTATTTTTGTGAAGGGGCCCATTTTAATAAATTTATTTTTGTGAAGGGGCCCTAAATAGGCCCCAAATTTTGTCTGGGGGTCATTTTCAAAATAAGGTACATTTTCAGCAATTTTTTTTTCGAAATTTTAAAGTGCGATTTTTTTCACAAAATATTTTATTATATTTAATAAAATGGTAATTGTAACTCAAATAATGCAATGACTGAGCTTAATTGGCTCATTAACACAAATACAGTAATTACTTAAAAGTAAGCATTAGTTAGACCAATGACATGCGTTAGGCCAGTGACATTTTGCATTAGATAGGTAACATTTTTCTATTAATCCAAAGACATTCTTTATTAAAGTTGTGAATAATCATAATATTATTATAACTTAAAAAAAAAAAAATTCTACATGAAATTATTTCATTGCTTAGCATTGTGTCACTGGATTTGTCACTAGCATAACAAATGTATTGTTAGGCCAGTGACTGTTAGACCAATGACATTTCTTTAAAAATAAATTCTTATTCCTTATTTAAAATTTGTAATATTGTGGTTTAGGGTGTTAAACACAACTTTATATGCTGTATTATTATAATCTTTTTATTAAATTGATTTAACTGTTATCAGTTTAATAGAATACTTGTTAGACCAGTGACACATAATAAAAGAACTCGGCTGACTTAGGAATATTTTTTTCTTTTTTAAGCAGTAGATCACATGAAGACAGCTAGTTTTTCCACTATTTTGTTTACAAACAGTGTTGCTAACATAAAAAAGCCAATTCAATCAATTTTTATCATCAGAATAATATTTAAAATTGAAAAATATTAGTTGTTAGACCAGTGACACAAAACACGTAAGACAGTGTTATTTAATTTAATTAATCCATATTAAAATCAATTTTCAGACAAAATTGTAATAAGTACACAAAATTTATACTGTTCTCAAAATAAAATTGCCCAAATCAACGAAAATAGCAATTATTAATTAGAAATTATAACATGTTGAAAATCAAAGTTTGGGTTTGAGACAAAAATGATTCCCATTGAAAAGTCAATAGTTCATTTTTATTTTTTGCCCAATTTAATTTATTTTTACATAAATTACTTAGTTTAATACTCTGATTATTAAAAAAAGAAATGAACAATTAAGGGTTTGAAATTTTTATCTACTTTTAATATTATAAATTTTAGAATAGTAAGACACAAAATTGTACTTATTTTGAAAATGACCCCTGGATCGACCCCTGTCTGACCATACCAGATTTATATTACAGTTTTTAAGTATCAGAATTTTCAGATTAAATATACAAATTTGATATAATTAATCTGTTTTGTTGTACATGTGTACTTATTAAACTATTTTTCATTCAGAATTCCTGATTTTTTTTGTTTAGTTTCTTCCATATAAACACTGTTATTTTATGAAATTGTTTCACAGTGTGGCCACTAGACATTGGTTAAGAGCCAAAATGGCGACTGTATTCTTGAGGTTTAGGAACGATGGGCTCCTTAAAGATTATAGGAATCTGCCCCTGTAGTGTTTAGTCAACCCTGGGTCATTCCACGTGAAATCAACCAATTTAAGGAAAACTTGTTGCATCATAGTCACAGATTTTTTTTTAATTTTTATCATAGACAGACATAGTACTGAAACCCTCAAATCTGAAATTTAAAAGTAATTTTCACAATATTGGCCGAGATATGGCCATTTGAAAACTGGCTATTTTTACAAAATGGCAGCCATCTTGGAATTGTATCACTGTCTAAATATGGCCATAACTTGACAACTAATGGCTCAAAGTTTATATATCTGGTACCAATTTGAAGCTATTTGTACAAAGAATGCATATTGCACATCAAAACAATAATACATTTTTATTTCTTTACTTTTTATTGTGTGCAAAGTGAAAATTTCACCCCAAAAAAGGGCAGATTGTAATGGCTCATAAAAAAAATGAATCATCATGAATTTTTCTGAAACTTGGTAAAAACATTGCTCCATCTGTGTGCTTTAAATAAAATAAAAATTGGAAAGGTAAAATTTGTTGTTTTAAAATAAATGGTTTTTTACACATAAGGTGTCATTAACCAAATAATTATCATTTTAGAATCTGTAAGCATTCCTGATTAAAAAAATAATGGTTAAAATAAAATTTTCTAACATCTAAATTAATGTAAAAGTATATTCAAAACCTCATTTGTACTAATTTTGTAGGAATCTGCCCCCCAGCCCCCCTCCCCCCCCCAAAAAAAAACTTTAGACAATTGAAAAAATTTTACACTGAAAAAGATAAGAAAATAATTAAGGAATATAATGTATAATTATAAAATACCTATAAATGCAATGCATACATATGGTGATTTACTTCACATATAGGGGCGAGTGGGGTGGAATGGAACAATAGGTTTTTCTCTTTATGTATCATTCTAAATATTTCATCAATCACATATTAGATAAAGTAATGGTACTGCAATCTTCAGTTGAAAAAAGTAGCTAATTTACATAAGCTTGCAATTATATGAAGAAAAAGATTATTTCAAGTCTTCAGCGTCCATGTAAAGATGGTGTATTAAATGCATTTGATCTCTATAATTTTGCAAAAGAATCTGTTAAAAGAATTGAAAGTTTTTTTATAACAAAATTTGAAATTGAAACCGCAAACAGTCAATTAGCAGATAGGTATGCAAAAGCAGATACAATCATAGAAACAAGACTGAGTCACTGCTTTGTACCAATCAATGATTGCCAAATGCTGGTTTCCAGGGTTTCAGACATTTCATCAACAAAATTTATTGCTTCTTTGGGAATCAATGAAATTGTCAGACCATTGATATTTAAAAGTGAACAATATGTTGCATGTGTATATGGGATAAATTGGTGGATTGGGAAAATTTTAGATTACTGTGAAGAACTTACCGACTATAAAATTATGTTCATGTATCCTCATGGCACTAATTCTTCATATTCATGGCCAAAATCCTCAGATGTTTGTTTGATTCTGTAAGAACAAATAATAAAAGAAGTGTCTATTCCTGTAACTGCTACAGGAAGAACATATACTGTTGCACCAGAGGAAACTCGAACAATTCAAGCATTATTTTTAAACTTTAAAACTGATTAAATCCTTTTTAGCTTAAATCTGAAGAAAAAAACTATTATATTATAAAGTTATATGCATGTAAGTAAATATTTTGTTCTTATTTTGTCTAGATTTGTTCCATGTGTACGTTTAAACTTTGACTTATTTCTCATGATATTCAATGTTTTGCCCTGGATTTGTATTATATTATTGTTATTATTATTATTTTTTTTTTTTTTTTTTGTCTCATCGTATCTAGATTTTTGTTCATATAAATTTTAACTCAGTGTGAACAAAAAATAACAAATGTCAACTCAATTAACTCATTTATATATATTTATTTTATTTAAATTACACAATTGAATAATTCAACTCTGTAATTTACAGCTAGTATTTCTTCAACATTTCTGGAGAAAATATTATGTGCCTTTTTTTTTTCATGTATTCTATAGTAAGGTATTTAAAATATTTATGTAAATATGTTTTGTGAATTATATTATCATATTTTGAATGAAATGAAATAAAAAGTACTGTAAAAATGAATATTTAGTGTAAATAACTGCAAATTGATATTTCTTTATTGAATTATATAATATACACACAATACACACAATTATACACACATGTACATAATATACATATACACACATATACATAATATACACACAATTAGATGCTAGAAAATTTCATTTTAACCAATATTTCTTAAATTAAGAATACTTACAGATTTTAAAATAATCATTATTTGGTCAATGACACCTTATGTGTAGAGAACCATTTATTTTAAAACAACAAATTTTACCTCTCTAATTTTACAGTATAATGTTCCATATATAGAGAAACTGTTATATCTATGCATAATCAAACCATTATACAGAAAGCGTAGAAAGTATATGAACTAAATTTACTTTTGATTTTTGAAATAATCTTTTTCTTTATATAATTGCAAGCTTATGTAAATCAGCTACTTTTTTAAACTGAAGATTGGGGTACCATTACTTCACCTAATGTGTGATTGATGAAATATTTAAAATGATACATAAAGAGAAAAACCTACTGTCCCATTCCACCCCACTCGCCCCTATATGTGAAGTAAATTATCATATATATATGCATTGCATTTATAGTTATTTTATAACTATACATTATAGTCCTGAATTATTTTCTTATCTTTTTCAGTGCAAAATTTTTTCAATTGTCTAAAGTTTTTTTTTGGGGGGGGGAGGGGGGCTGGGGGGCAGATTCCTACAAAATTAGTACAAATGAGGTTTTGAATATACTTTTACATTAATTTAGATGTTAGAAAATTTTATTTTAACCATTATTTTTTGAATAAGGAATGCTTACAGATTCTAAAATGATCATTATTTGGTTAATGACACCTTATGTGTAAAAAACCATTTATTTTAAAACAACAAATTTTACCTTTCCAATTTTTATTTTATTTAAAGCACACAGATGGAGCAATGTTTTTACCAAGTTTCAGAAAAATTCATGATGATTCATTTTTTTTATGAGCCATTACAATCTGCCCTTTTTTGGGGTGAAATTTTCACTTTGCACACAATAAAAAGTAAAGAAATAAAAATGTATTATTGTTTTGATGTGCAATATGCATTCTTTGTACAAATAGCTTCAAATTGGTACCAGATATATAAAATTTGAGCCATTAGTTGTCAAGTTATGACCATATTTAGACAGTGATACAATTCCAAGATGGCCACCATTTCGTAAAAATGGCCAGTTTTCAAATGGCCATATCTCGGCCAATATTGTGAAAATTACTTTTGAATTTCAGATTTGAGGGTTTCACTACTATGTCTATCTATGATAAAATTTAAAAAAAAATCTGTGACTATGATGTAACACCCATTGGTTGAATTCATGTGGAATGACCCCCCTGCCTCTATCTGGTTACAGCTCAGGTCTTTGAGAAATACTACAGCATACGAAGTTCTATGTGTAAAAACTTCAGTTCATAAACAAAGTTACATTCTCAAGAAAATTTCCCCCAAAAAATTTAAAAGTAAAGGCAATCAGTTGGCAGAAGCCCAGTGGTGTAGTGGTCAGATCATCTGACTGCAGGCGATAGGTCATGCGTTCGACTCCCAACTGGGCCTGGTGTACTCAGGCTTTCATCCCTTTGGGGTCAATAAAATGAGCACCAAGCTTGCTTGTGAACTAAACACTGAGAGTCTCACGTTAGGCTGACCACCTAGCCAGGACATATCGTCACTTGAGAATAATAAGGTTCTATGTGTGTGTTTGAAGAAATTGACTTGTTGATAAAAAAAAAAGATCTATTTGTATTTGTATCTATGAAGGTATTTCTGCATCAAAATTATGTTATATATAATTTACATAAGGTATTATGATTATGTTATGACATTACTTTAATCCAGAATTGCCTTCATAGATATAAATAGAACATTTCTATATCGATTAGTCAACTTTTTCAAAAACACAGATAGAACCTTATTATTCCCAGTTAACAATATGCTGCATAACACTCAGGGTCCAGGATATAGTGAACGGGAATGGACACTGTTGACACTGATTCTCCATAGATTATAATGCCACAGAGTTTAGTAAGTTGACGAATGCCCTTGTGATTCAAAAAGATTTTTCTGTATTCTGAAGAATTAGTAGAAATTTCAGATTCTTGTTTCGAGAAAGAACACATGTAAAAATTGTTTCTAATACAAAAATGTACTACATTGTAAAAAAGACAAATGTTTCTTAATTTAGAAAAATATAATAGTATAACCATGAACAAAAATATACAATAACCTCTTCCAAGTTACCCACAATTCCAAAAAGCCCTATTTATCTATAGAAATCTCATTAAATTCTGAAACTAAATACAATCATAAAAACAATTATATTTATTTCATTTTTTGGGATGTCCACTACTGGAAGAGAAGGTGTCCATTGCTGGACCAGAGAGCACCCATAACAGGGCTTTTCCGACCGGCAGCGGTTCGAACATACTATACCCTTTCACAGCCCGATCAGCCGCAGATCGTCTGAGACACCGGCTTGGTTTCGGCCTAGACTGACGCGCGGGAATATATGCGCTTTTCTTAAACTCTTTCATTTCATTTCTAAGGGCTAAAGCTTATAAAAATGTACAGATTATCTGAATAAAGAATGCGAAATGCTGGCTGCTTGCTACTTGTCAATCTAATCTAACCAAATCTAACAGAAAGATCAAAAGTCGATTAATCGACGACCGGTCGGTAAGTGTTGGGGGAGTAAACGTCAAATAATCGACGGCTGGTCGGTAAGCGATGGGGAGCAAACGTCGATTAATCGACAGCTGGTCGGTAATGTGTTAATATATTCCTATTATTTAGAATTACACTTTGATTTAAAGTGGTAAACAAGTTTACAAGAATGGTTAAATATTGTTTACAGATTAATATTGAAAAAGTTGGAATAAAATAATTATAATTAATAATAAAATAATTTGAAAAGAAATTCCCTAACGTTGTCCATTAATAGCATATCTACCCTGGAAAAAAATAGAGAAATGAGAAAAATATGAATTGTTTGCATGCAGAAGATGACATACAGAAATACACTCAAACTCCAGTCCAGGGATGTAGTGGTGGGTATGCACCATATACCTTCTGGATTTTTTAAAGGAACACCATATACTTTCTGCTTCTCAAGAAAGCTATGGTATACACATTCTAGGGCGTATACTATACCGTGAGCGTAAACCCTCTGCTTAGAGCATATATCCTCTGTTATTTTTAAGACAACACCCTTGCTCCTGTAACATAAACTACTAAATACATAATGCACAAGTTTTACACTTACCCGTCGGGTTAAAAAGTCAAACTTTGTCTGGCATTTCGAGCAAAATGGCGACTGAAATAAAGAATAGAAAACTGTATTCTTATTCACTTTTTACAATAAACTTAGACATTTTATTTTGTTAATTGAAAACATGATTTTATAATTATTTTAACATAGCAACTATTTGTATATGATTTAAACGAACAAAATAACAAAAAAAAAAAATAAAAAATCGAACTGAAGCAAAATTTTTAAGTTAGTTGAAATACCTCTCCATCTGGAACCCAAAATGGCTCTTTTAATTCAAAGGGGCTAGTTTTGTCTTCATCTACGTTTACAACCTTTAAACCACTTCGACTCTTGACTAGACGTTTTTTACTGTCTAGACTAGTATAAGACGACATTTATAAAACGACAAAGTATAAAACTTCAAAATTAACACAATATGAAGCGCAAACACGCCCCTTATATTTGTAAACAAATCACTTCCATCAAACCATGTATTTCTAGCAAGTACATTCTGGCAAAATTTCCATTTCGAATGTACCGAAAAACCAACAATTCCACATTAAAAAATCCGATAGAGAGCGCTGAGATTCCTGATGCTGGAATCTGTCGTAAATTAACATGCTGCGCCAGCTGGTGGCAGGAGTGCTAATAAATGCGCGGGTTTGACGTCATATATGCGCAGATGTTTATTATCTCCGCATCTCTTGCGTATATTTTCTGAATTTTGATTTTCACTCAATCATGACAGATGACCATGACAGATTAATCAAGTCTACGAAGTTTATTGGCGATTCAAGCGCTCGAATACGCTATCTGGTGGAGAAATGATGTAACTTCTTCATTCAGGATAATGGCGTGTAAGCTCATTGCATTACATGCATTTTAAATTTGTTCAGAATAATTACTCTTTTGCACAATTTCAGATTTCCTGTGACATTTGTTTTCTGTCTTATATGACGAAGTAAATATTATACGAATTTGAATATCTAAATCTTTTAAATACATTTATAATAAAAAGTTGTTTCAATGGGACTTTAACATTAGTTAAAGGGAAATTAAAGAGGGCAGTTCATCGAATGGCAGCGGTCACGTGATTTTAATGTTTCTCTACAAAACTGACGTCATCACCCCCAATGAAGCGGGAGATTTGGCGTTTTTTTTGGCGATTTTCTGGCAACCTAGTATATTTTTGTTGACATATTATAGATGTAAACAACAAATTATTATCACAAGTTACATGAAACATGCCGATCCAGTGGCGTGGTCGGTAGCGTGAGCTCCTCCCACACCGCTGGACCCTGGTTCGAGTCCAGCTAGCGGCATGGGTGTGCGGGTGTTGTCCTTGTGATGTGTATTAAAATGTATGTAATGGATTTCTTGTAATAATAAAGTGTTCTGTATTTGTTTCTGTGGTTTATGGATCATTCGAGGTAACAGCCATTGTAGCTATAAACCTCAAAGCATTGTTCACTCAAACTCAAATTACATGAAACATCACATACTATAATGTATTTCAGAATAATAATTAAATCAACGTGAAAAATTATGATTATCAATATTTAAAAAATGTATAGTAGATAAAAAAGTTTCATAAGCAGCTGTAATAAAAAAAAAAAAATGTTTTATTACTCAACTTATTTACTTTGGAGTAAAGAAAATTTATAATTACAAGACATATAACGATTGATTGACATATTGCGAGCGGAAAATTGCATATTTATTTAATGCTTCACTTTTAACGCTTATTGTATATTCATCTATTTATATATAAATATTATTTATATAAAATCGTATTTTAATATACTAGGCTGTAATTCGAACTAAAACGCTCCTTTTTTAAAAGATAAAATTGTATTGTAATATATTAGGCTGTAATGTCGAACCAGAACGCTTTATTATTATTATTATTATTTTAACAAAAGCATGAAGGATTCATTGTAGATGTTATCACAACTTATTTGTGAATTTTACTTCCTTTTTAATTTCTGCTTTTCTAATGAATTTTTTTTTTTTCCTCAGTATTATATTTAAAATTTCTGTTACTTCTTTATATTTCTGAATTAGAATTTATTAAATTAGAAAGTAAACCAAATGCTAGAGTAAGACCAATGATATTGAGAAATTCGACATATTCGTACTTTAATATTCATAAGTTAATAAAATGCCAGTATTTTAGAATCCCCTCTATATAGCATTTATCATTATTCTGAAGAATTCAGCATTCTTTTAATATTAGCCTGAACAAATTGAATCTGTGCTGTAGATATGTTTCTTAAAATAAATTTGATGGTACAGTTTAAATACTAAAAAATGTTGACAGATTTCACTCAGCAAATATAATTATATATAGTATTTCTTTGACCAAAGCTATGAAATTTCTGATGTAATGATATTGCTGTCTCAAAAAATCCTGCATTAATGATCAAGAAGGAATATTACAGTCCCAATAAAAAGAATATCATAACCATAACATTATACATACTAAAATTAATAAAGCACACCTTTTAAAAAATCCTTAGGAGTTCCTTCTTACCATACTTTACTGTATTTTATTAATATTAGAATAGTTCCTTGTGAAAAACTATATTTTTTATTAGTTAGCCACAGTTTATATATTGACAAACAATGTTCTTGCCGTAATCTAGCAATTTTTTATATTGCATTCATTTCATTTAAAATATAAATCTTTTATTATTTCATTAAAATAAAGAGGAAGAAAAACAGAAAATAATAAGGCAAACCAAGGCATTTTATTTAGGAATTGACCGAATACCGAATAGTTGATTTGGTATTCGGTGATTCAGCTTGTAAACCGAATATTCGGTTTCGGCTGAATACTTATAAATATTCGGCTGAATTTTTAGAATAATTTATGAAAAATAATAGGTTAAGTATTACTCTAAAAGTACATGATGGCTAATGCCCATTTAATGTTATTTATTTCAATAGTATGCCTCAGTTATATAAGTGATAATTTATAAAATGATGCATTATAATTATTTGTAATTGAAATTTAATATGGACAAAATATGAGGCAAAAAAAAGCTGTACAGCATTATCTGGTTATAATGTTTCTTTTTTGTTCATAAATTCATTTTCCTTTGGGAAATAAATGTTCACTGTAAACACTACTGGTAGGCGCAGATAAGTATTTCTTAACTAACTTGGATAACGTTGGATACTTATTATGGTTTTTTTTTTTTTTTTTTCAACTTAATTAACGGGTTGTCTTCCCTTGATATAAGTGGTATTACTATGTATGCAGCCAATTCATCTGAAGCTTTAATGTCTAATGTGATGATATCATTTTCAGTAGAAGGATTTTCACTTTCTGTTTTTTCACTTGTAGCAATTTCAACAAAGCACTCCCAAAATGATGAGTGCACAGTTTATGACAGGGCATCTTTTTATTGAAATTTTGTGATTAATTTGGCTCAGTAATTTCAGTTTGAGAGGATATATTTATTATTTATTGCACTTTATTTTTAAATACATTTTTTTATTTATTAGCAGTTGCTCCATCTTTAAAAAAAGCTGTTTTGAATCTGGGATCCAAAATAGAGGCTAAAAAATAAAACTCATCATCATAAATTTCTGAAAAACGTTCTGCGAGTCTTTTTGGTTCTTTCATGGTTCCCACTCCAAAAAATTCTACATTATCACTTTTCCAAGTAACGTTTCAATGTAGAAATAATAGGTATTACTTCTGAAATTAAAGATTTTTTGTTACTTATAATTTTTGTTATTTCTTCGAAAGGTCGGAGAAGCCTAAAAATACTTTCTATCATTATTAAAAAAGTTAATACATGCAAAAATATTTATTAAAAAATTTTAAGTATTCGGTTGCCAAATACCGAATATTCAGTGCACACTTTGACCTAATTTTCGGTAATCGGCGAAATTCCTGATTCGGTCAATCACTAATTTTATTTCAATATTAAAGCATTATTTTTATCTAAATCACAAAAAATAAAAACTGCATTAGCGAGGTAAAAAATACTATTGAAACAATTTGCTCTCAGTTAACATAAAAGTACTTAAACAAAAGGTTATTATTAAGCTAAATTTAGTTTTATGAAATGTGAAATGAAGTTTAAATATGCGGTACCTTTTATCCTCAGTACCGAGTTAAATTCCTTATACATAGATAAGGATTTTAAAAAAAAAAAATGAAAGAGTTATACAGAATAGCAATATTTGATATTATTTTAGCTTCATATCACTTTGAATTTTTACGATATATCCATTCTTACTTTTCTAATACATACAGCTATAATGAATCCTACTTTCCATAGTTTTTTACCAAGTCTTATTATTCTTGCAGCAATGATTTTCTTTTAATAATACAGTTAGCTCCTTCACAATGTTTAATTTTAAATCTTTAATCACTGATATTTCAATACAGAAATTTTCTGTACTTAAATAGTGATAATACTCCAATTAAATAAGGTAAACTTAAAAAATAACTGGTGGGAATAATGAAGGATTCTGAGAATTTTAAATGCCACATATATCAGTCGCTCATCCCCAAGGGGTTAATAATATACAGTAGACTCCCTCAAATCCGCACAGCTTGGGACCAGAGGTTGTGCGGATTTTAGAATTTTGCAGATTTCTGATCATCGCTTTGTTTACATTTTTTAAACAGTAATTTGAGTGCAATTAATAGTGCAATTGGAACTATAACGAATGCTTACAATGTAATAAAATATTAAAATAAGTAATAAACTAAAATAGTAAAAATTTAGATAATTTATAAATTGATTAAAGTTTTAATAGGAAAGGTCAAGTTAATAATCAATAGAGTATGATTAAATATTCATTATTAAAGATTAAATGTATTTTTTCAAAATTACTCAACAAAACTTACCTCATAAAGTTACATTACTCATTCACATCAAAATCACAAAATAAGTTTTTTTTTCCAAGTTTAGCCAGGCTTAATAACAAAAAAAATCTTGATTAATGCATAAATATATTTGGTAAGAAGATTGTGATTACCAGTAATATCAGCACTATTTTGAACTTTTTCTGTAATAAATTTATTCTTCCTTCATGAAAAAACATGAACTCAGTCATATTAACAAAAATTACAAAATAAAAAACCTATGGAATGGGGAAATTGCACGTTTTTCAGTTTCATTTGTATCTGATAGAGCACAAAAAAATAAGCATTTTTATACCATTTTTACCTATAAATGGGAATCCTATAATTTATTAAATTAATTTTAAAATCTCAGTTTTGCTTTCGGCGGGAAAACAGCGCGTCACGTGACGAAAGCGCTAGTGACGTCACTACACATGTAAACAAATTCTCGCTGCTTATTAATCCAGTGTGAGACGAGTGTTTACTTTTTAAAATCTTGCTTTGCTTTTATTTCGTTCATTTTTAATTAAAAAATGAATAAGAAACCATCATACAAGTATTGTATAGTGCCTTGCTGTACTAGTTCGACCTCAAATACTAGTGAAAAATTATTTTTTCACGTACCTAAAGATCCTGTCAAACGCAAGGCTTGGACACATGCCATGAAACGAGATGAAAAATTAAATGAGGAACTGTCATCCAAATCTACACTTTGGTGCTGTGAAGATCATTTTTCGGTAAGTAAATATCTTTTCAATTCATTTTTATATTATGTATAAATGTAGAGACATATCAAGTGACATCAAAATAGCTTGTATAATTAGAGTATGATGATAAAAGGTAAATTGGTTAGCTAAATGATTGATATTTATGTCCCTTTAAATTAGCAAAGAAATCAAATGCAAATAATCTGTAAAACGGAAATATAAGATTTATGAAAAATTTTATAAGTTATATTTTTAAATAACTGCGTATTGTTTATTAGCTTGGTAATTTCACACCTGTATCTCGAAATACTTGTAGTGTTAATGTCTAACATTGACTTCTCAGTTTGAAAGAAATGAAGTATTAATTTTGACATGTTTTAGTATTGCAGTCAAGATTATATTTCTACACTTTAAATTTATATTTTTCTATGAAAATTTGCATAATATCTCCATCAATGTTTTTATATAAACTGATTTTTGAAAGAGGAGACTATTTGTTTACTTTTTTTAGATTAGGCTGTTGACGAAATTAAAAAAGAAAATGGAGTGTTGGTTTTAGTGTGCAACTATGTAGTTAGTATTTCTAATTTATCATAACCAAAGAATTATCCAATCAAAATTTTAAACATTGCATTTATTTCAGTATATTTTGTGTTTAGTATTTTATTTCAGTATTGCATTAAACAAAATTTGTATTTTATGTTGTTATGAATGCTTCCTAAATATATATTTTATGTAATAATGTGCTAAAATTAAGTAACTGCAAAAATTAACAGGTTGATGTTTGTAATAAATCTTACTAATTTTATTGATTTTTTGTTTCACCATAACTTGGAGAAAAAAAAAAAAAAAAAAAAAAAAGTGACATTTTGTTATTTAAAATAGCTCTTGGTTGCTATGGCTACAATAGCTAAAATGCATGAAATTTGTAAATATTTATAAATTATAGAAATTCTGGTTTTGAAACATATATTTATAGTAATTCATATATTAAAAATATTTAATTTAAAAGTATAATTTGTAAGTAAAGCAAAAATTTTGTGTTTTTAATGGTCGAAAAGTGCAATCCCCCCCCCCCCTGAAAATTTTTGTATTTAATATTCTTTTGTTTACTGTAAATTAGTTTAAAATTTATGCTCATGTTAACAATACAAATTTTTTTCAACTATAAATTAAATTATTTTTGAGGCATTTTTCTGTTAGCAAATCACAGGTGATAAGTTGACAAGCATTGTTTGTGGTCAGGGATGTAGTGAAAGATATACGGGGGTTATATGCTGTGTATCTTCTGCCATGTACCCTCAGTTTTTCAAATAAAGCGTTGGTGTATACTATGTCTGTAAACATTCATGACATCAGTGTATACCTTCTGCTTATACCATGTATTCTCAAATTTTTACGACTTCAACACTGTTTGTGGTTAAAGTTGTATTATGAGTTACAACAACAATGGATTTAATGTTGTATCAAATCTCATTCAAGAAAACAGTCTAACTTTCTGTGAAACTGCAGTAATGAATTGTAAAAAAAAAATAATAAGTATGTAATAATATAAAATACATAAAATTGAACTATGTAAATATTGATTTATTAAATTCTGATTTCTGTGGCCAGAGGCATAGACATAGTATGTTTGGATTAGAGAAATGAAATAACCAATGTGAATGTTTTATTTATTTGTTATCTTGCATGATGGTGTAAACAAATCTTTCTATTTGCCAGTTTTAATACACTTAGTTCAGCTACAAGACTTTTTTTTTACTCTAATTTCATGCATGCATATTGTATCTAACAACAAACAAAATCTGTGTGCATTCCATCTTTCATTTTTCATTATTAATGTGGGCCACATGTCCCTTCTTTAGTTTCAGCCCTGACAACGTAATGTCCATTTTCAAAATGCTACATGTTTTTTGTTTTAATATGGAAAAGAAAAAACAGGGTCTAGAGAAGATATTAAGAAAAGATACAGATAACCTTTTTAATTCTAAAAAGAGCAGGGTGCATCAATGCTAAAACAAAAATGCGAGTGTTCTGCACCGTTTGAAAAAAATTGAGCAAGAATACTGGTTTAGTAATAGTATAACTGTCTTTTAAAGAATTTTTTACCCATTTCACCTTATGCGGCCACATCTTTTTTTAAAAAAACTTTTCAGTTATTGACAGTTGAATTACAATTTCCTGAAACAGTTGTTAGTAGCTCTGATTAGAAATGGAAAATTATACTTATTCATCAATGCTTATATTATAATGCACTAAAAAGTTGAAACCTACCCTTTCTATCTCATTCTGCATATACATACATATATTTATACGATACTAGTACTTGGTTTTCCCATCGACCAAGAAACTATCGCCAAACTAAGATTAAATGCCAATAATAGATAAGCACGAATGTCACATTCAATGGTATTAAATATGATACATGTGTTTAAAACATCATTGAATGATTTTTATTTCGACTTTGTATTTTTATTAATATTCTGCAAATTGTTTTTCCGTTATTTAACATTAATATTATGTTAATATGTGTAATTTGGCTATTAGTTTTGGTGAATTTTATAATTTGGCGAAATTGGTTGATGGGATAACTAAGTAGTACCATTTGTACCATAATTTTAACTCAATCAAACTGATTAGTAAATTTATCATATGAATTGAGTATTTCCAACTGAGTGAAAAATTGCCCAGACCGAGAATTGAATCTAGGTTATCACCTGATTATGACCAATATGGTTATCTGAGTGAGAAATGTTCATCGGCTATCACCCAATTAGCTTAAATGGTAAAGCATTGACTCTGTAAGCGAAAATTCTGGGTTTGATTCCTGGCCTGGGCAATTTTTCGTTCAGTTGGAAATATGCAATAATTTGTAACTTTTGTATTAACAAAAATTCATGAACTCAATGAGCAACTGATTGTCTGTGCTGCTGTCTCCCAGTCTATCCTATATTCATAATATTTTTTGAAATTTTTCCTTTTATTTAAAAAACTTTTGTGATTTATCAATAATTCAGCATTTTAAATTTAATTAAAAATTTTTTTTTTCACTTTTAGAAATTTAAAATTTTATTCATATCTTTGCTAATTTTTTTAATTTCTGATTTTCAAAAAATTTGGAATTTTAGATTTTATTAAAATAATTTAAACATTTTTAATTTGAATTTCTTTTTAAAATTAAATTTATTGATGCTACCATGTATCTAAGAATTTAATAATTATAAATTAACAATTTGTATTTATTAGTTAAAGGATAAGTTGTTTAGGAAGAAATATGGCATATTCCTAAAACAGCCGAGACACCTGATTTTGACGATTTTTTAACACACGCCAAGCATCCACGAGCGCCAACCGAGTTTTTAGCAACCTAGAGATTCTCTCCAATCACAACTCGTGTTTTTCGGAAGACAATTAGCGGCATGCTCAGTTTCAAGGACAATTCTTTTTTCGAATTTTAAAAATTTACCATTCCTGATCTACCGATTTTTTTAAAAAAATTTCACAATAAATATATAAAATCATTGACTTTTTAATATACTAATAAATCTAATTTCTAATAATAAAACTTTATATGCACAAGTTTCTAAAACAAACAAAATACAATAGCCATAAAAAAAAATCACTTATCTTTACTTATTTACATTACGGAATCCTACAAAGAGGATACTTTATTTTATTTATTTATAATTTATCCAAGAAAATAGATCACATGTTCCAAATTAAAAATCTGTCAAACAAACTAAAAGAATTCTTTCTGCTTCCAGGTATCGTTTCATGCGGCAGACAGTTCATTAACAACAAAATTTGAAGCTTTTCTAACAATAAATAAACTAACATCAATGCAGTGTTTTCATCTAATGGCCAGTATTCAGGCAGATTTTGCGAATACAGAGATAACAAAACAAGATTGAACAATCAGAAACCGGCATTTTTACAAAGATTTTTTTTTTTTAAGTGAGTGAATTTTCTGATTGGTCAATTTCGTTTCGCTAACAGTACAAAATCTATCTAGATTTCGGCTATGAAAAATACTTTTGTTCTTTAAAAAAACTCAGCGTAAAAATTTAAAAATGAAAAGAAATGAATTTAAAAAAAATACTGTGCACATTCAAGCAAATTATTTTAAATTGGGGAATTTCTTATTTGTGTATTTTACAGATATTGTTTATTTCAATAGTAAACAGTCAAAAAGATAATTGTGTACTTACCAGCGGCGTGCGAAAGAGGGGGGGGGTGGGGGGAGCAAATATGGCAGTTTTCTGAGCGCAGAAATTTGGGAGGGGGGTGGGGAACCCAATTTGTACTACCAAGTCATTTTTAGCTTTTTACAAGAAAAAGTTCGGGAAGGCGCCAAATTGAGACTTTGACCCGGTCGCAGTTTCCTCTTCGCACACTTTGTTCCATACTTAAAAATTTAGGGAAAACAACTACTTACTAGAGATAAAAATTACAGAAAAGAAATTTTAAAATTTTGCTGCGTAAATTTGCACAAAGTTATATAGATTTTACAACTTATGTTCATGAATTTTACAAATATTTTATTTCTAAAATTTATTAAGGATATTTATCAAATAATATAATTTCTGTATCATATAATTTCTATAATTTTAAACTGAAGCATTATCAGTGCATTAAAACAACAACAACAACAAAAAAACATCAGTGGATCCACAAAACTCCCTGTGCAGGGATCAGTAAAATGCACAAAACTCGTCGACGCCGCAGTAATTAACGTGTGTATGAGCACTTCACACCCATTAAAACTAACAAAAACATCAGTGGGTCCACGAAACTCGCTGTACAGGAATCACTAAAATGCATGAAACTCGTCAATGCCGCAGTCACTAACATGTGTATGAGCGCTTCGCGCAGGAGTAAACATCAGTGAATCCACGAAACTCGCTGTGTAGGAATCACTAAAATGCACGAAAGTCGTCAACGCCGCAGTCACTAACGCAGGGCGCGAAATTTCCACTCACCAGCTCGCCATTGGCGAGTAAATATTTAAGATTGGCGAGTAAGTTTCCTCTTTTAAAATGTTGTGCTTCAACTCAAATTATGTACAGCGATACACGGAAGTATTTCAAAATGAAGAGATGGTATTTCTTTTCCAAAAGAAGTAAAAATGCTCCGTCGCCTATTTCTTCGTTTTTAAAGTGGAAGAATGAAATTCCCGTCTGCATTCTCCCCCCCCCCCACTTTCGTACTGCGCACACGCCAATATCGAATCAGATCGCTCTTCACTCCTGAGCGAAGAGTTTCAGGTTTCGTCATCTAAGCACAACGGCTTACAAAACGGTAAAAAATATACATTATCTCTCAATTTTTTTTTTCTTTCGATTTAGAATTTTTCATGTTCTGTGGTAGTTGGCAGTAATTAAAGTGGTGTTTTAATTGATTTTTTTATTAATGCCATGAAGAAAAGACAAAGGAATAATATAAGTCCTTTTTTTTACTAAAAGTAATACATCAAGCCAAAAATGTGAAAAAAATGAGATCACAAATGTTGAAAATGAACACATCCAACCTCAAGTTAAGCAAAGTGAGAATGAATCTGATAGCAATAATCCACTTTTCTCCTTGCCCAGTTCTGCTAAAAGGAAATGTGGCAGTGATTTCGGTTCACCACTTCCAGTTAAAAGAAAATTCAACAAAGAGTGGCTAATTCTTTGGTGGCTAATTAAATGGCTTTTATAAGATGATAAAATTAGCCTTGCTAAATGCGAAATTTGCCAGCAGGTGCTTTCCAGTAATTTTGATAAAAAATGGATAAATAGCTTTTCTGGGCCGTTTAAAAAAGATTCATTTATTTTTCGCAACCAAACAATCGTTACAATCGACAATTTAAATTAAATTTGCCATAAATAATTCATTTTTTGCGCAGGTGTGGGGGCTGACGTTTCTGAATGAATGTAAAATAGTGGCGAGTAAAAATTTTAGTCTGGCGAGTACCTTTTAAGCTGAAATTTCATACCCTGCACTAACGTGTGTATGAGCGCTTCGCGCCCATTAAAATTTAAAAATAAAACATCAGTGGATCCATGAAACGCGCTGTGCAGGAATCACTAAAATTCACGAAACTCGCCAACGCCGCAATTAGAAACGCATGCATGAATGCTGCACACCTATTAAAAGAAAACAAAAAAAATCGCTGGATTCATGAAACTCGCTGTTTTAGAATCTCTAAAATTCACAAAACTTGTCAAACCTGCGTTAACTACGACACTAAAACCGAAAAATTATTCTCTGGATGCTCAAAAGTCACATTGAAGAAATTTCTAAAATGAGCAAAATTGTGGTTATTAATGCAGATATGCAACTATTAAAATCTTTGTAAATTTGTGCGAAAATAAAGGATAAAATTTTGAAATGTTTTTTTAAGTATTTATGGCACATAAATATTTCACGAATTTTTAAGTAAAAGAGAAAGTTTTTCTGATATAGGAATTCGCTTCCAGTAACATTAACACATCATCTCAATTTTTTAAATGAAATTGATAAATCATAACTTAAATCATTGAATATTTATTTCAAGAAAAGCGTATCCTCAATATATTTGTCTGCCGTTCTGCATATTTGTTTCCAAATGTATGTTATCTTATCAATATCTTTAAAATAACACAAAAAAAAGGCCGGGAAAATATAGTCATACACATATAATGCAATCTCCTTTTCATAAACGCCAATCAAACAAAAGGAACTGTGCAATCCGGTTAAACTGATCAAAATTCCTGAACTAACAACTGTATGTGTGGAAAGAATTCAGAAAATGATCTGGTAACAATAAAAAAGCCATTTATCGCCTCACCAAATTCAATGCCACCAAGTGTCTCGAGTGTTTTAGGATTATGGCAGAAATATTAAACAAAATCCTTTGTGCAATCTGCGATCACACTTACCCACTTGTTTAGAATTGTGTGCTGTTGCTTTTTAAAAATAAATCCTGCATTGCACCCATTTATTTCAACACTACATACCACAGCTAAATATATCTCAATCGATGTAAAAAACATTCATAAGAATATCCATAAAAACTTTGAAATAGTGAAAATTACCGCAGTTTAAATTCAACATTCTTCAGAAAATGCATTAAAACTTTGGGAAATCAACTTATTTGACATATATTATTTAACAGATTTATTAAATCTTGAATCAGATTTCTGATAGTTCTGTATTTGCTGTGTTAACATGCTTTTTTTTTTGAGTACCCATGAAATTAATGCTGTTGGTCACTAGCTACCTATTAATTTTCCTAGTTTTTTCTTTTATATCAGCATATTTTGAATTTTCTTATGAAACAAATCTTTATGTGTAGAATTAGCTATTAACTATAATATTTAGTCTTAATGTTAGATTTTCTATTCTACTTATAAATTTATATTGATGTGTCAAAAATATTTATTTTTCTTTTTCTGAATTATAGTTACCTCAAGACATGGAAAATTACTGGCAATGGAAGTTAACAAAAGATGTGCGACGACTTCAATTAAAATCTGATGTTATTCCTCACATTTTCGACTGCCAAAGAAGTAAGCGTGCTACAGTAGAGAGGTCTGCAGCTAAGAAAAGGAAAAATATGCACTTAGTGCAGGAAGCCATGTCTTCAGTTGCAGAAACTTCTACTGCTAGTACGTCAGATTATGTCCTTCCAAATACTTCAGATTCTGATGAAATTTTTTATATTGATGAAAAGGAAGTTGTTGATCCTGTGCTGCATAAATGCATTCAGGTGAATCTTAGAAAACCATACAAAAGCGTAGGAATAAACACCTATGTACAAATGGCTTCTGTTGGTTGTTTAACTTCGAACCTGGGTGTGAGCGTAGGAACTGCGACTTCACCCCAAAAAATGGAACAAGACATCGAAATTACTAATGAATCCAGTTCTAGTGATTTTGAGTCTGCAGATGAGGCAGAAGAAAGCACAGATGAATATGATAGTGAGGATGAATCTGAAGATCTGGCCAGATATAAGCAGCATATGGTTACAGGTACGATTATGTCGATAGAAAAGGAACCAAAGTTGTATCTTGGTTTAACTAAGAACAGCTTCTTTCTGATCAAACTATTGACTAATCGCACAGAATTACCTGTTAATCATATATATCTAGTCCTAAAAAAGATACGGCTAAATTTGCAATTTGCCATTTTAGCTATAGATTTTGGGCTAACAGAAAGCACAGCATGCCGCATTTTCTCTAAATCATTGCCTCTTATTGCATCAAAAATGCAAGAGTTGATTGTCTGGCCAGACAAGAAAAAAATCCAAGCCCATCTGCCAATTCCTTTTCGTGCTAGGTATGGCCATGTAGTTTCCATCATTGATTGCCTGGAGATAGAAATCGAAAAGCCAAGTGATCCAGTGCACCAAGGACTTACATGGTCTGCCTACTATCATTGTAACACCTTGAAATATTTGATTTCATGTGCACCAGATGGGCTTGTGAGCTTTATTTCAGATGGTTTTGGGGGACGAGCATCTGATGTGCTGATAGTCGAATATAGTGGGTTTTTGAATAATTTGATACCAAAGGTTAATATCATGGCTGACAGAGGTTTCAAAAATATATCAAACCTATTGCAGCAAAAAGGTTGCAGTTTAATTCGTCCCCCTTCAGTCTCCTCAGATACCAAAAGTTCAAAAGATGAAGTAAAGCAGTCAAAAAGGATTGCTGCTCTGCGTATTCATGTGGAACGCATTATTCGCAGAGTGCGTGAATTCAAGATGCTAAGTCCACATGCATGTGTTGATACACGGCATACTTCACTTTTGGACTTTGTTATCATTATTGCTTGTGGTATCATCAACCTTCAAGATCACCTCATCAAAAATTGATGTCACTATAGATTGTGCACCCATAAAAATTTAAATATCTTTTTAATGTATTTTCAAATTTGTATGTTATATTTTTATTTTAAATCAACAAAATTTTATTTTAAATGGTATCTGTATATTATTAAAACATGCCCAAACTGAATTTTTTTTTTTATAGCTTGTATATATAAATATTGCCCTTTAAAATTTTTTCCCATTCGATTTTTATCGCACAACAAATCTTGTTCAAATTGTATCTGCAAACCCATGCCAAGCTGAAAAATTTCTTTATAGCTTGTGTACATAAAATTTGCTGTAAATATTTTTTTAATTGCATTTTCAAATTAGATTTTTATTGCACAACAAAGCTTGTTCAAATTGCATCTGTATGTTATGCAAACCCATTTCAAGCTGAAAATTTTCTTTATAGCTTGTGTACATAAAATTTCTGCAAATATTTTTCTCATTTTATTTTCATATCTAATTTTTATGGCACAACAAATCTTGTTCAAATTGTATCTGTATATTATAGAAACCCACTTCAAGCTGAAAAATTTATTCATAGCTTGTGTACATAAAATTTGCTGTAAATATTTTTAAAATTTCATTTTCAAATTGGATTTTGAATGCACAACAAAACTTGTTTAAATTGCATCTGTATGTTATGAAAACCCATTTCAAGCTGAAAATTTTCTTTTATAGCATGTGTGCATAATATTTTCTGTAAATATTTTTTATTAAATTTATTTTCAAATTGAATTTTTACCACACAGTAAAGCTTGTTCAAATTGCATCTGTATGTTATGCAAACCCACTTCAAGCTGAAAATTTTCTTTATAGCTTGTGTACATAAAATTTCTGCAAATATTTTTCCCGTTTTATTTTCAAATTGAGTTTTTATCACCCAACAAAGCTTGTTCAAATTGTACCTGTATATTATGAAAACCCACCTCAAGCTGGCTGAAAATTTTCTTTTATAGCATGTGTGCATAATATTTTCTGTAAATATTTTTTTTTAATTTATTTTCAAATTGAATTTTTACCACACAGTAAAGCTTGTTCAAATTGCATCTGTATGTTATGCAAACCCACTTCAAGCTGAAAATTTTCTTTATAGCTTGTGTACATAAAATTTCTGCAAATATTTTTCCCATTTTATTTTCAAATTGAGTTTTTATCACCCAACAAAGCTTGTTCAAATTGTACCTGTATATTATGAAAACCCACCTCAAGCTGGCTGAAAATTTTCTTTTATAGCATGTGTGCATAATACTTTCTGTAAATATTTTTTTTTTAAATTTATTTTCAAATTGAATTTTTACCACACAGTAAAGCTTGTTCAAATTGCATCTGTATGTTATGCAAACCCATTTCAAGCTGAAAATTTTCTTTATAGCTTGTGTACATGAAATTTCTGCAAATATTTTTCCCATTTTATTTTCAAATTGAATTTTTACCACACAGTAAAGCTTGTTCAAACTGTACCTGTATATATTATGAAAACCCACCTCAAGTTGGAAATTTTCTTTATAACTTGTGTATATAGAATTTGTGGGGTTTTTTTTTTTTTTTTTTTCAGTTTTACTGTTAAATTAGAATTTTATTGCACAATAAAGCTTCTTCTAATTGTATTTGTATAGTATGATTTTCGCCAATCAGTCAAAGAAAAATCTTGCAAAATTTGGTTGTCGGTTACAGTCAAAAAATTTAAAATTCACCAGTGAATTGTACAAGTACTTGAAATTTTTTGAAGTTCTTTGACGAATATTGCAAAGTATTTACCTTTGGGGATCAAAACCTACTTCAAACTAAAAATATTCTTTATATTTGCTGCTAATATTTTTTCTGTTTTATTTTCAAATTGGATTTTAATTGCATGGCAAAGTTTGCTCAAATTGTATTTGTATATATTATGAGAACCCACCTCAAGCTGTAAAATTCTTTTACAGCTTGTGTACATAAAATTTGCTGTAAATATTTTTAAATTTGATTTTTAGCACATAACAAAGCTTGTTCAAAATGTATCTGTATATTATGAAAACCCATCTCAAACTGAAAAATTTCTTTTATGGGTTATCTACTTTAAATTTGCTATAAATAATTTTTCGATTTTAATTTTCAAATTTGATTTTTATCACATAACAATGTTTGTTCAAATTGTATCTGTATATATTACGAAAACCCACCTCAAGTTGAAAATTTTTTTTATAGTTGTGTACATAAAATTTGCTGTAAATATTTTTCCTGTTTTATTTCCAAATTTGATTTTTATTGCATAGCAAAGCTTGTTCAAATTGTACCTGTATGTTATGAATACTAGCCTCAAGCTGAAAATTTTCTTTTATAGCATGTGTACATAAAATTTGTTGTTAATATTCTTTATGTTTTTTTTTCAAATTGAATTTTTAATGCATATGATTATTTTTAACATGCAGTTAAACTATGCATTATGTTTATTTTATTCTTTAAAAAACTAAAATAGAGTTCTTAACAAGCAATATAACAAAGATCTACTTTTGTATGTAACATGCCCATGCATAACTATTATATACTGTATACAATTTATTTACTATTCTAAAGCATTTATTGCATTATAACATAAAATGACCATTTACTAATGTTATAAGAATTTTGTTTACTTAAATTATGATTTGTCGTTCTTTTTCTGCTAAATAAAAAAAAATCTGTTTATTTAATCTTCTGTCATTGAGTTTAATCAAACTGCTTGTCAAAATCTTTAAGAGTTGCTACACAGAACCGAGAAAGCATCTTATGACTCTAATTTCATATCAAATTTATCCATAACAGCAGTAGAATTAACATAAAGTTGTTGTTCCAAAACACCAGTAAGCACAAGAATTTGCTGATCTGCAGTCATCATCACTGGCCTGCAATATAAAATTCTATTAAGTCTCATTAACCCTTTGAGTGCCCCCCCCCCCCCCCCACGAGAAACCAAACTTCCTCTGAAGTTATCTAAAATTTTCAGCATAATAAAATGTAAAATAGTAATTTGTTTAAAATCAAAACAAAAAAAAAGCTATAAAATGATTTATTAATTAAATGTTTTATTTCAAATTGACTGTTTCAATTAAGGTTTAATGAAAATTTTTAATTTATTTTTTAAAATAAAATGTAATTATGTGATTTGTGCTTTCTTGGGGATGGGAAAGTTTGTTTAACTGTAAGAGAACGATAAAAGTTACAGGTTATATGCGGGTCAGTGGACTGACTGAATGTTTGGTGGGTTCAGAAGACCATGTATTTTGAACGCTACATAATACATAATAAGCAAACAAGTACAGGCATCCCCCGACTTATGTAAACTCATAGTTATATAATAAATCAAAAAAAAAAAAAAAAAAATACAATTATCAACATATTAGCATGTTTGATAAATATTTGTATATTTTTTGCATATTATAGCTTTATATAAAGATAGCATTGTATTTGTAATGCTAATCTATAACAAGTTTATCGAACCCATTACTTACGTAAGTTCAGAGATGTCTGTATTAAAAATATGCAAATTTCTCAAAATACAGTAAGCTCTTTAAAATATAGTCATTCTGTTTATATAGTCATTCTGTTTATTTGCAATGCTTCAAAAAAAAGTAAAATAAAATAATAAATAAAACATGTGATAAAATTTTAAATAAGACTTAAAATGTTTTGAAATAATTAATAAAATGTTAAGGTTTAGTTGTTTTTTTTTTTTTCCCAATTAAAGTAATTTTTAATGCATTTATCATTTACGTTATTTAATATCTACAAGATACAAATGGTATTAAAGTCATATTGAATTTATTTGAGAAAATCTGCTGCATTAACTTCAGTAAACAATTTTACTTATTCAAAAAATTTAGAGAGAAAAATATAGTGTAAACTGACTATTATTGTGCTCTATATAAAGTAATCTGCTTTCTACTTGCCAATAAAAAATTTATATAGTGTTCTCCTCAGAAAGTGATTAGCAAGGCTGCCATAGGCAATTATTTTTTAACTCTACCATACACTACTTTCTCAAAACAAAAATTTTTTATTGACAGTTTGGCAATACTTGCAATATAATTGTGAAAACAAAATAGGAAAATAGTTGCCTGTGGTAGCCCTGTATTGTTGTTTATTAAAATTCATTTGGTTATGTTAGAGGTAGAAATAAAAATTTTTAAGTATGAATTGAGAAATTTCTGAATCTTTTCGTAATAATTTACATTATACATACAGATGCTTGATACATTTTTGTAGCATTAAGAACTGTATTTTTTCATTAAAAAACAAAGTAAGGTGAAGAAAAAAAATTATTTATTGTATTGCTCTAACGCAGGATAAATGGCATTTATCCAAAAATTTGTGCATTTATCATGCAACTCTGTGCAATAATTTGCATCATAATCTACTGTTATGATGAAAATTTCCTTCGTAGCTTCAAAGTTGTGATTGGCTACACAAAATAATGCTTTTTGTCTTTTAGCAAAGTACATTTGCATCTGTACCTGAGCATTGTATTTCTTAGTTATTGTGCCATCAGATACGGATATATAGTTTTTTATTGTTTTCTCTGAGCTGGGGCATTTTATTTCAATGATATATTCATCTGAAATGCCATCTGGTGAAGCTCCCAGTACTGGACATTCTGGGGAGGTATAAAATCCACATGGTTGGATCTTAATTCCTACCTTTTTCTCCACCAGATGTCTCACTTCATTTTCTAATTTCTTTCCGCGTTTCATGGCTCGTGTGTCTTTTATACTTTTCGCTCCCAAAATGCTTTCTACTAAAGAGCCATCCATCGTTTGGCAGTGAGCACTTTCATAAGCCCTTGAAGCAGTAATCCGCCCATACCGCAGCTCGTGCCATAATTTACTTTTATCTTGCAGTACTGTTTTCCTCGATGCTTCATCACATGTAGCTTCCGTCATCTGTGATGAACAGTACTGCAAGAAATCTGAGGCAGTTGTTGAATAAACTTGGAGTTCAAAAAAACTTAAAATCAGATGATGTATGGATAGTTTTTCCTCATCAGAAAATTCTTTTGAATATTTTGTTAGTGTTGTAGTTGAACTACCTGTTTCTTGACTCATTTGCAAAACATCAGATAAGAATGAGCCACTTTTTTCACAGAGATTGTTGATTTTCTTCTTTCCAAGGTCTTTTGCCTTTATAAATTTTAGGGATTTGCCAACTGTTGATAGTTTAGATTTCTTCCAGTAGCATGTGACTTCTGTTACTGATGGCTCCTCACTTCGGCGATGAAGCCATGCAAGCAAAGCAATGGCATGCTTGCATCCTCCTGTAATAATATAGAAGATTTTATCACTGTTATGTAATAAAGTTAATTTTTTAATTGAAACACAACTGTTTACTTGAAAAGAAAAAAGAAAGGATTTCTATAGCAAATTAACACATCATAATAATTAATTAATTTTAATTGCCAAGAGTTATTAATTAAAATTTTAACAACTATGAAAATAGGTTTAGTTGCATGTTTTGACTCGACCCAAATCATTTTCAAAACAAATATGTTTATTTGACTTTTTATATGTTTTGACTCTACTTGTATGATTAAGGGGGCTCAGGGGTTGAAAACTTTTCAAAAAATCGATTTTTTTATGATCTAGTTTGATTATCCAATTAATTCTTAACTCAATGTAAAAAGCCGCATAAAAATATTTGCATTTTTAATGGAGTTATAAGCATTTATGTATCAACACTTTCATAGCCGCACCCATATAATTTCAACTTTAAGTCTCGTTTTCTCAAAACTTCATTTTTGATGACTAACACCAAGATTAAAAAAGAACTATTTGATGAAATGTCTTAATTTTTTTTTTCATGCATATAACATCATTATCTATAGAATGAATTAATATTGTTCAGATAGTTTAATATTTTGAGTATTTTTAATGAAAAAAAAAGTTGTATTTTTTAGGAGTTTTATCATTTTTCAAATTTGAGTTTTTTTAATAATGTTGTTTTTGAGTTATAGTTATATCCTTAATTCATTCTATAGAGTAAAGTTTCTTGGTCATTTTAAAGCAAAAATTAGCTTTTTATGTTAATTCAACGTTGAGATATCTTGGTGTTGGTGATATAACACATAATGTTTTTGTCGAAAATTGTGTTACATAACTTTTGCTATATTTCTTATTATATTACATTGAAGTACTTCATTTTATAATTTTATAAAACTACAAACATACCTTTAACATATCAGAAAGTTTAAATTAATTACATTGAATACTGTTTTATATGGACTCGAAGCAAGAGCTCTGTTTACATGTTTTTTCGTATCGATCAACCCCTGAGCCCCCTTAAAAAAAGAAAAAAGGCTTATTTATTTGTTTACATATTTTGACTCTACCTGAGTCTTTTTCAAAATAATTTTTTAATATTTTTATTTGTTTTGAAAATGACTCTGATAGAATCGAAGGATGTAAACAATACAATAAACCTAATTATACTTTTTAAAACACCTTTTAGTAATCAGTAAATGAAAAGGACTTTTTGAAAATAAATTTAGTTTTTAAACACTCTGAGTGTAAATTGAAATGTAAGTTATTTCAAAACAAATAATCGTGTATATTTGAAACAATAAAAATTGCACAAGCTATTTTTTTTAAATGATACTGAAATAGTTTTAATCGGAGGGGGGGGGTAAGGAATTCTTTTACACTCACCTAAAGAAGCTGCACAGCTGTCACACTGAGCCGAGAGTACTGTCTCCTCAGTCTCATTGCAAGTTACAGTAACTTCATATCCTTTTTTGGATATTTTGTGTTCTGGTGTTACTGTAGCTTTTACGGTGCATATAGCATCCTCTCGTTTCACTTGCACATATCCAATGGCATTGTCACCGTAACTTTCATGGGCTGATCTAAATAATAGAAATAGAATAACATAAATAAATAATTCTTTATTAAGTGCTACTTTTAATTATTTTCTATTTTTCACATTAATCTGTCATATACAAGTATTAATTTAAATTCGATTCATTTAATATTTGAAGAAATATCAATTCATATAAATGGATGTCTGTGTTGTATTTGAAATTGAAATTAAATTTTTGAGCAATCATTAGTTAAAGAATGAAAAAGTGTGATTTTTCAGATAATAGTCCAATGTTGATTAGGAAAAAATAACCAACTGAGTAAATTTCACAAATACTATATATTGTCTTTTAAAAATTTTTATATAAATTACATATGAATGCATATTTAATATATTTTCTAAAAATAAAAATTGTAATACGAAAGATAATGCAAATTTTATTTGAAAAGCAAATATATTTAAAAGATTGAAAAACTTAAAAATGTGATAGTGAAAAGTTTATTCATTTTTATAACTTTACAGCACAGAATGGAGATTTTTTATTGTTAGTCATTAATTTAAAATGAAAGTTTTTACACTGAATTCATGCTAAATATTTACAGGATATGTTCACAGGAAATATTCACAGGTTAAATGTTGGTGATTTTATTTTACAATTACATAAATTATTATCAATATTAATTATTATATTAAAAAATTAATAACAAAAAAAAAGTTACACAGATGTTCTTAAGAATTATGCAAGTAGCAATTTATTATAAAAACTTAATTTTTTAAAGGCATTATTATTATTATTATTATTATTATCATACAGTAGTGGGTATAAGTGGTTGTATTTATGAAAAGCCTAAAAATTGTATAAATTAAAAAAAAAGAAAAGAAAGAGAGAAAAAGAAAAAAAGAAGGGGAAATTTGAAATAATTTTTATAAGTTATTTAGATAAATATATTTTAATTAAAAGTTAGATAAATATATTTTAATTAAAAGTTAGATATTTTTAGTTTTAAAAGAAAGTTAAAAAATATTTTAATTACATTAAAAATTTAAAACAAAAACATTATTATTTAATAAACAGTTTCTAAGCAAATCTTTAAAAAAATCTGGAATTATACAAAAAAAAATTACAGAATGTAAAGTAAATATAACAGACTTTTAATATATAAGCACTTGTAAAATATTATTTAAATCTTAGTACATATTAATATATATATATATATATTTACCTTTTAGCTTTAACTCCTCGTAGTTCTGCTCCTGTGAAATCAGGATTTCTCCCCAAAAAAGAAAACATGCATATTGCATCTATTTTTGGAAGATTATCTGACTGTCCTTCCACGAAGCCGGCTAATATCGGCATTTTCCAAATAAAATTGTTATAAATAATGAAAACGAATAATATAATATGATAATATAGAATTTTAACTATAGCTTTTAAAACGTAAAAGTAAAAAAAAAACGAGAATAATTATAAAATATAGATGAAAATAGATAGCAACTATGAAAAGCAACGGGAAAAAGCACAGGCGAAAATGTAAACATTCGGACTTCGTGTGTAGTGACGTCACAGCCAATCGTGACGCGTTTTGAAGTCACGTGGTTTTGTTTTGGTTATTAGCTGTTTTAAAACATTAATTAAAAATTGTTTATAATTATTTTTGCGATTCTGAGTGGATTTTTGAAGAATACATTATTGATTCTATCAGTTACACATAAAAGATAACGTATTCCTCCCGAGTGCAATTTCCCCATTGATACATAACTAAAAAAAAAAAAAATCAAATTCCCAATATCCAAATTGAAAGTTTCATTGTTTACATCCATAAAATATGTGCGGATTTTAGAGAGTTGTGGATATGAGGAAGTCTACTGTATATACATATGTTTGTTGTTTTTTTGTTTATAGCAGGATTCCGTTATGAACAGGCTTTATTACAGATAATAAATTTGCTGGACATTACCATTTAAAAAAAACTATTAGTATTATTTGTATACAATTATGTATACATTTATAATGTAAGATGCATTTGTAACCTTCTTTTATTTCTAATTAAAAAGATTTTAACCTCTATTTAAAAAGATTTTAACCTCTATTTAAAAAGATTTTAAATAAAATTTAAAATATTGAAAATATAATTAAATTTTAATTGAAATCATTGATTAATTCTAAATGAAAATGTTTAAGAGGCTACTTCACTCAAATGAAAAGACTCGTTCGCTAATTCTAATCCTATGGGAGAAATTTATAAAAATATCTGGGTTGCATTTCAATATTTTTAGATGATTCTTTTTACATTGGATAACTCAGATTGATCTGAATGGAGGTCATTTTTTAGTTTTTCGATTTTGTTGCAGATATTTTTTATGGGGTTGCTTTCGCTTTCCAAACCGATTCCAAAAATGAAAGCGTCCGTGTAAAAAATAACTGTAAACAAAATGAAAAAAGTAACTAACGTCATGCATACAGATCGATCTCAGATATCCAAAGCCAAAAAATCATTTAAAAATATTGAAATGCAACCGAGATATCTGTATAAATTTCTTCCATAGGATTAGCATTAGTGAATGGGTCTTTTCATTTGACTGAAGTAGCCCCTTAAGATATGAAAGAAAAGAAAAAAAAATGCTAAACCTTCTTGTGACTTTATTCAACATTCTATTTGATTAATTCCTGTTTGCATGTCTGAAATTAGTCATGTCATAAAAACAGAGGCACAATACCAAAACTTTCTTGATAAAAATGAATTTTCAAATATTTGTGCTTGTTTTTATAACTGAAGCCAAGACTGCTAGACGAGTCAGGCCCTGGTAATGTTTAACCACTCTACTACTCTCTGTTTGGGTCTGAATTTAATTAAATATTATTATCATCACCAAGATTATTATTATTATCATTACCATAACTGCAAAAACAAAAACTTTAGTAGCTATAATTAAAAAATGTATTTATTTATTTGGCATAAAATTTTGTATTAGAAAATAAACTAAAACTTTTCTAAATACTATAAAAAAAAAAAGAAAAGATAGTTAATAGAAAAATGTTCATGGTAATTGTTAAATGAGAAAAGTAAAATGATTGTGAATGTACAAAAAAAAAGGATACAGTAGACTCCCTTAAATCCGCACAGCTTGGGACCAGAGCTTTTGCGGATTTTAGAATTTTGCAGATTTCTGGTCATTGCTTTGTTTACATTTTTTAAAAGGAAATTTGAATGTAATTAATAATGAAATCAAAAGTATAATGGATGCTTACAATATGTAAAATATTAAAATAAGTTATAAACTAAAATAATAAAAAATTAGATAGTTTTTAAAATGATAAAAATACTAAAAGCAAAGGTCAAATTAGTAATAATGTACAATTAAATATTCATTATAGAGATGAAATGTGTTTTTCCTAAATTATTCAATGAAACTTGCTTCATAAAGATACATTGCTAATTCACATCAAGATCATAAAATAATGAAGCTTTATTTCAGGTTTAGCCAGACTTAATAACTAAAAAAGCTTGATTAATACATAAATATATTTGGTAAGATTGTGATTACCATTGATATCAGCAATATCTTGATTTTTTCAGAAATAAATTATTCTTTCTTCATGAAAAAACATGAATTCAATAACCTTAACAAAAATTACAAATTAAAAAATATATGGAATTGATATAAAACTAAAAAATTCAAATTTTGCACCTACATCTGAACTGAATGTTTCATTGTTTACATCCGTAAAATATGTGCGCATTTGAGGGAGTCTACTGTATATGTAAGTGTAATGGCAGATCCTAAAGGGAGGTCACGGGCAGGCTCAGACTGGCCCGCTGGCCGGTGCACCATTGTCTCAAGAAAACTTTGCACGCCTAAATTCTTAGGCTGCTCAAATATTCTTTCTCTTATTGAACACATGTATTCTGACTAGTGCACTAATTTTTGAGAATTCATTAAGGGAATAATCCTCACTCAACAAACAAGCAGCACAAGAAGTTTTTTTTTTTTTTTTCACAACAAAAAAATTAAAGATAGATCAAAACAATTTTAGAATAGGAAACCAAAATAATCATCTCTGCATATGATTGAGAGAGAAAACATGCACTCAAGAAAAATTTTAATAGCCATGGCGCCCTGGATTAGATTTTCACCGAATAATTTGCAAATTATCAATACTTTAGGTCTTAATACCTTGTTTCTTCCTCCCCCTTTAAAGTCAGACCTGAATGCACCTATAATTAAAACCATGCTTTATGAAAATAATTTGAGAAAAAAAAGACAAAAATATCAGATGGTAAAAAACATTTTGTTGTTGATTTGAAAACATGATCTTTGTTTATGAGGAATCTAAACCTGTTGACACTTTTGGACTCTGCAAGCTTTGGAATGAAACAGCGAGTGATTTTTTTTAAAAATTCACAAAATCTACAACATAATTTTTGATTAGTAATATTCACTCTATTTAATGACAAACTTTCCGTGGTTAAATAACTATAAGGAAATTCTAGTATGTATTTCAAATTTAAAAATGTTAAATTTAATCATGGAAAGATCTATTATTTTAAAAAAATGATGATTATATTGAGAAATTGTAATAGGTTTTTTTTATATAATAATAATAAAGCACGCTGGACACAAAATCCTGCAACTTCGAGGAATAAAATCCGTGAGACATTTCTCTTGATTATCGAAATTTAAATATTTCCCTTGAAAACTAATTATCAGGGGGATCGTGGGCTCATGAAAAAATACCTGTATGGGAACAAGGAGAAAAGACAACATATTTATAACAGGAAGGCCAAATTACATAATATATAAACTTTAATTATGTTTAGCAATCTTATGAAATTGATATTTTATTTTAAGAATTGAACTATCATAAAAACTGGAATTTTGGTACAGTAAATTTACAAAATACCTGAATTGAGGTATATAATCTGAACACAATCGCCCCTGAATTATCAAAAGAATTTTGCAAATCATGGGAAGAGTGTTCTGTAAATTATTTTAGTGTAATAAAGTTAATCTTTATTAGACCATTTCTTTTTTGTATAAATTTTGGATACTTACGTATTAACGCCACTGCAGCTACAGATTTGATGGTTTTTAAGTATCCCCAATCTATGCCTAAAATTTTTGCGACAAATCATAAAATAAAACACTTTCAAAATTCAAAACACATTATTTAAAAACAAAGCAGTTAGTCGGATTTCAGTGGAAAATGGCCCGATATAGAGTTTAATTCCTGTATCATCGCTCCTGAAAAAAATAAAATTGCATCTTGATCTGTTTTTGTGCAAAACAGGCATCAAAAATCAGCAAACAACAAGGCAACAAGAAATCCAAACAATAACTGTATGCGTGTGCAAACAACGAGATTGCTCTTTATTCTTATTGGCACATCAGTACAATTTATGCTGCAGTTGCGTTAATACACTACCACAGCATAAATTGTGCTGTACCAAATTTTGTAATAGTGAAACATAAATTTAGCATTTTGTATATAGATAAAGTCATGATTTCAGGCTAGAACAAAATGCCTCTTGCTACAAAATATCTGACTCGCAAAAGTAATAACTGTCAGATTGTAACAGAAATTAAATTTATCTCATATTTAACTGATTGATAAATAAATCTTATTACGTTAAAAAAATATTTAATTTTTAACAAAGGTTGAACTTTTTGCAGCATTGCAGAAACTCTATTTCGCGCGTAGCAAAAAAAAAAAAATTCTTAGTTTTCAGTTACCAATTTCTAGAGCATCAATGGTGATAAGTGGAATGAAAGGGGTTATTCTGAACTAATTATGCCAAAAATAATCATAAACTCTAGGAATCAGACTGAGCATAATGTTTATTAATTATTATTGTGTATAAATTATGCTTTCGAAGTCATCTACATTTAAAAAATTATATCAACTTTGAATTTTCAATTAGTAACACCCATTTTTGACATTTTATTTGAGTTTCTTGGATCCAAATGGACCAGGAAATGATTGTATATCCATATTATCTTAAATCTTGATACAGCTGGAAGAGCATGATTTTGAGGATGATATAATTGAACCCATTTCAAAAACATTAATTTATATCTTCATGAAAGTCATCTGATTTTTATACTAAATTGACCCAAACATATTACAGGTTTCTTTCTCTATTCAAAAAAGTTTTTTTAATTATTTAAACTATTAATAAATTTATATTAAAATCAATGTGAAATATAAAAGCAGTAATTCTTGATTACGCCCATTAGGATCCAGTACCACTGTCACTGGGCACCTTGACCCTGTCCCCCTCCTGTGCACACACACCCTTGGTAATTTGTATCGACATTTATTTTACAATTTCGTCAAAATACATTTTCCAACCCAAAAAAGTTCTAAAACTTTTTTGGGACAGGGGCAAAGGAGAAACAAAATGTGAATTTTTATTCCCCAAAAGATTACAAAATTGCAGTAAAACAGATAAAGTTACCATTTCCAAGAAACTGTAAATCCAATCCCAGCAAACTTTCACCTGAAGAAAGTCTTCACTGTTGCCAACTTTTAGGAGAGAAATTAAAAACTTTTAAATAAATCAACTAAAAATATCTACATTGTACCAATGTACCCCATGTACCAATGTGCCCCGGTCTCCCCTAATAACTACTTTGCCGTATAAAAACAGCAAAAAATGTTGATTTTCTTAAAAATTTCAAAACAAATTTTTTTTTTTCCTTATAAAAGGTATCAAGTTGAAAAGCTAATAAAAAAATCAACAAAACTAAGTATTTTATTACGAAAATAAAGTAATTGTAAAAAAAAAAAAACACCATTTTTGCCTGTGTAAAAACAATAAGGACAGCAAATAAATTCAACATAGTAACCAAAGGAACTAATATTTCATATATTATGCAACCACCTCTGAAGTTTAATGATTGCAAATATTCCACCATTCCTCGACATCATTCATTTTTGCACTGTTCGGGATTGCAGGGCTCCCAACAGATTTTAGCCCTCAAAAAGGGGGAAAGGGGACCATTTTCATTTAAAAAGGGGACTTTGGGGGGCCATTTTTGTTTAAAAAGGGGACTTTGGGGGACCAATTTTGCTTAGCAAGGGGACTTTGGGGACCAATTTTATTAAAAACGAAGACCAAATAAGAATCATATTTGTGTAAAAATATAGCACAAATTTTCCTAAATAAGAAAGTAAATTTTAAAATTACCCCAGAAAATATGTTAGATGGTTATCTTTATAAGATTTCATTAAACAATGTACACAATTTTATTTAAACACATTTAATTATGCTATTAGAAAAGTATATAAAGCATTCAATATTTTGGCATTCACCTTGATAATTCTCGTTACAGGTAAAAAACTATTTGGATGTGCCAATCCCAAAACTTTCTTCTATCTCATACGTACATTTTATAATTTAAAAAAAGTAGTTACTCATTTTAATGCTTTAATAATTTTAATTCAATACCATACCAACTTTGATTTTTATCTTAAATTTCTGCTTCAGTCAATTAATCAGAGTAAAAACAAATTTCCATCTCTGCATGAGCCGATGGACAATAGAATGATAGGCAGATTTTTTTTTCAATTTCAGGGAGAACCTACTTGCCTTAACAAAAAAAAAAATCATATACAAAAAATTTAGTTCAGTTCTAGAACTAACTTCATACACCTTTAGGTGGTGCAATATTGTAAATGGCATAAAATTCACAATTGCAGCACCCCCTTCCAGCAGATTTTTTTCAAATTCGAGGAGGACCAACTAGCCATAGCCATACAGTTACACAAAAAAATTGGCTCAATTCGATGCATAACTTCATATACTTTTGGTCGGTACAATATTGAAAATGGCACAAACATCGCGATTGCAGCGCCCTCTTCAGCGAATTTTTTTCAAATTCAGGGAGGACTAACTAGCCATAGCCATATACTAACACAAAAAACTTGGTTCAATTTGATGCATAACTTCATATACTTTTGCTTGGTACAATATTGAAAATGGCACAAAAATCACGATTGCAGTGCCCCCTTCCAGCAGATTTTTTTCAAATTCAGGAAGGACAAACTAGCTGTAGTCATAAACTTACACAAAAAATTTGGTTCAATTCGATGCATAACTTTATATACTTTTGGTCGGTACAATACTGAAAATGGCACAAACATCGCGATTGCAGCACCCCCTTCTGGCAGAATTTCTCAAATTTAGGGAGGACCAACCAGCTATAGCCATATACTTACACAAAAAATTTGGTTCAATTCGATGCATAACTTCATATACTTTTGGTCGGTAAAATATTGAAAAAGACACCAACATTGTGATTACAGCGCCCCCTTCCGGCAGAATATTTCAAAACTGAAGGCGGACCTGCTTGCCACAGCCAAAAACATTTACAAAAAATTTGGTTCAATTCTATGCATAACTTCATACACTTTTTGATAGTAGAATGGCGTCATACGGACACAGACACACACAGACAGACAGACATTTTGTAAAAACATGTTTTTTGGAATCTCGGACATCTAAAACATGTAAATCCGTCGAAAACCGGAAGACGAAAAAATTTCAATTACAATACTTTCTTCTATTGAAGATAGAGGAAGCAATAATAGTGATCAGTTAATAAAAACAAGTGGGTAAGTGTGATCACAGATCACTCAGAGGGTTTTATTTAATATTCCTTTCAAAACATTCTAAACTTTAATTAATAAACCAAAATTGGTAATAATGAAATTTGTTAAAAATTAATAATTGTTTATAATGATTAAATCCTTACATAGATGGGGATGATACAAGGCAGTGAGAATGGAGGTAGAGATAGTGTGAAGAATAACATTATTCATAACATGGCTTTTCATTTAAGATATTACATGTCATATTGTAGATTACATTTTTGAAAATTTATTTCAATAGCATCCGCTGGTGACAGAAAGGGATGAAAAGATGCTAACCGTTGAGATATGTTGAGCAGATATTTTTTTCTTAATTTTTTAGAAAATTTATGATGTAAGGAACGCAATTAAAATTAAACCATCTGCTAATGATGAAAAAATGAGTTAAGACGGTGGGAAATGGGTGCTTAGGCCAAGAGTTTTAAAAGGATGTGCGAAAAAAATCAATTTTCTGATTCCCCACCCCACATACACATGAAGAAATGCCCCTAATTGTCTGGGGTCAAAATAGACACTAGCAAAATGTTGGGCTCGATGAGATACCTCCTTCGACAATCCTTCAAATGAGATTGAATCTTGCTGTAGTTTAAATTAGTGTTGAGTTTGAAAATTCTTAAATTTTATGAAAATCAGTGCATTAGTTCTTGAGATAGAGCTATTAATGAAATTGTGAATAATGTAGCATAACAGTGTCACTTGTTGAGCGATATACACTAAAAACTAATCAGCTCTAGTTTATATCAAGGTCTAAGTGAATCTAAAGTTTTGTGCATTATCTGTGCATTAGTTCTTGAGATACAGTGCTTTCTAACAGACATTTTCTAAAAACTACTAAAATTGTGTTCAGGACCTTTTAAATTGTATAAATCCATCAAAACTGGAAGTCGAATTTATTTCATGTATTCAATATTTCTTTTTGTAAAGATAAAAAAAAAAAAAAGTAAAAAAATGTGAAAAGGCATTTTACTCCAACCATTTTCTTTAATATGATTCAGAGTTGTGGACTTTAAATTAATTTTTCTTAGTTTTAATTATCTGTTTCCACACACTTCAATGATTCTTTCCATTCAAAAAAGGCTTCACTTTTTTTAGGTGAGGGGGGGGGGGGTTGAAGCATGCCAAGGCCCATTATTGAAGCCTGGTCAAGCAGTAGTTTAAGGCCCGCCACACACTAGGGAGACATGCGTCAAAAATCGTGAAACGTGACGCAGTCAAACTGTTTCTTTCTTTGTTATCAGGGTGAAATTGTCGCATGTCTCATGTTTTTTTGCTCAATGTCTCACAAGTCTGTGGCGGGCCTAATATAGTAACTTTTGTGTTCTGCATTTTTTTAACTTTTAAGAATTTTAATGAGATTCTTAAAATTTGCCTGTATTCTGTTGTGATTTTTTATCATTTAGGTTCATGAAAGAATTTCAATTACAACACTTTTTTATACCCATTTTAATGCTTTTTTTTTATGCCTACTTTAAAAAATTTTGTCTTCTTGGATTTTTAAGCTTTTAGTAATTTTCAGAGTTTTTTTTTTTTTTTTTTTTTTTTTTTTTTTTTTTTGTGGCGATTTTTTTCAGACACAGAAAAGGGGACTTGGGGGACCAAAATACAAAAAAGGGGACTAAAGGGGACCTTTTTCTAAAAAGGGGACTTTTGGGGGAAAAAGGGGACCATTTGGGAGCCCTGGGATTGTGTTTGTGCTATTCATCCTTAATCATAGACTTGGGTTCTGATGATGAGAAAAAATGCCTTCCTTTTTGATAAACTCAATCTTCTAGATCTCACCATAAGTTATTGATAGGATTTAAAACTGGATTTCTGAGCGCCCATTGCAAGACTTCAATATTTTTTCTTGTGGAACTAATGTTTTGTGGAAAGGCACATTATCTCATTGTTATAGCCATCCTTTTTTTTTTTCCCCCTGCCAGAAATGTATCAACAAATGAGAGATGGCCAGAAAGAGTTTGCACGTGTCTTTCAATTAAATTTTGCTAAAAACATATACAAATGGCTCCACATCTTTGAACAAAAAACAGCCCCATGTTGCAATTGATCCACCACCTAACTGATGTTTTAATAAAATCTTTTTTTTTTCTTTCTTAAATCATCTCAATAATATTTTCAACCACACAAGTAATGACTTGGGACAACAATTTGCTGCAGGTTACTTTCTCTGGAAAATAAGTGAAACTTGAATAGTCCTGATATTATAAAAATTTAATTAAATCCAATTGATTTTTTAAATCACCAGATTATAAAACATTCACCTTTTATATAAACATTTCAATAAATTTTTTTAATTTTATTTAAAAAAGGTGTTATAATAAAAATAAATGACATTGACATGTTTCAGAACCGTCAAACAAGTTCCATAATCATAATATAAATAAAAATAAAATTTCAAAATATTTCACAGTCAATACAAATGACACGCGACAATGAGATAACAAAAAACATGCGCTCTTTTGTAAAAAATTAAAATATAGACCATGATCTAAAATGTAAATAAAAATAAAATTTCAAAACTATTGTGACAATTTGAAAAAAAGAAAAAGATCTTCTCAAAACAGTTAATTGATGTAATCATTGCAGCATTAGACTGCTTTTCGTTCAGTGACGTTGAGTCACTTGTGTATATTTCCGAAAATTTTAATTCAAACATATATATACAAACTCTTTTTGACCATCTTTCATTTGTTACAACACTTCTAGCATGAAAAAAAAAAAAAAAAGAAAGAAAGGATTAACAGCAAGATAATGCACCTATCCACACAAGCCGTAAAGGCATTCAGAATTCTCTAAGGTGGGACTTTCCTCAATAATATACTTTATACAATAATTTTTTTAACATGCCAGTTTTGAGGCAATATAATGTAAAGTTAACATCCAAAACAATGCAACTTGGATCAAATTCCCAACAAAAATTCTATGTATTGCTGACAATTTGCACAATGTTGAATTAAAACTGAACATCCTAAAGAATCTAAGCATAGGAAAAATCAGTCCTCTAGATTAGAGGATAAAGACGTGCCATCAGCAATGCCCTTCGAAATTTTTTAAGATAAACTAAAAAGCTTTTATATGTGAACATTTAAAAAATTAGAGGGAAAAAAAAGTTTTTTTTTTAATTTACCTAATTTTTCTTTTATATATTAAACTTATATCTCAAATAAATATAACTGAAGTAAACTTACTTGTTTTTGTTTATATGTGTTTTCTTTTTCTTGATTTTTATAATTTTTTTTATATGCAACAAAAGCATTGACCGGGAGGAGTTTCCTGTGTGAGCGGCCGAACACTGTGTGCCAGGCGCTACCCGCGCTAGAAACTCTCCAAGCGTTATGCCTTTATTCACATATAATTACAAACATATTCTTCTGTTGCCATTGTCACATCTCACTTTTTTTTAATGGGAGATCTTCTTGAAGAGAAATCTTTAGCATGCAGGGTCACAGTTGATGCCGGGATTTGTCTATGCCTGTGATGATTCTCATAGGGGAGTGCCGATTCTGCCAAAAGGGTGCAATCTGGACGAATTTCTTTTGCAGTAGCTTTTATCCCAATACATTGTTGGCACAGCCGACACAATTCCTGTGTAGCAGTTTAAATTCTAAAAAAAAAAAAAAAAATTAAGTAAACAGATAAATAGATTTTGAAAAATTAAAGAAAATGTATTACTTACTTCTAAATTTGACTGCAACACTTACCTGAAAGAGATCTTTAAGGCTTTCATGCTTTGCCCTAATATCGAATTCTAGACCCAACATTTCACAAACTTCTAGAAAATTTTTCAATATTTAATTTATACATACTTTTTCCCTTAAATGAAACTTTTGCGAAAATTTACTAAAAAAAAATCATACTTATTGATATTGATAACAATAGCTTTTTTTTAAAAATCAAATTTAACTTCTTGAAATTCATCTTTGTGAGCCTGGTAGAACTGTTCATTCAGAAAAAAAAATTTAACAAACTGGATCCCGATTGACAGTTCACCTTATACAATTCGGCAGGAAAGTGTTCTTTATTCCCATCCATCATTTCTCTCATAACTCTGTCAATCTCAATATTATGGAAACCAACAGATGTTACATCATAATATGTAAGAAAAGCATGCGAATAGCTTGCCCTAGCTGAAATGTTAGCTATTGTCCTCATTTGTATTAATATTCATAGGAACCCCATTAAATAAATCAACTAACTACACCCAAAGCGAATGTAGTTTTCCCAGAATTAACCGTCCCCTGTAGTGCAACCCATCTATGTTTAGGCTTTCCAATCTGATAAGCATAAAGCAATTTACTTAACAATGGTAGTAGTTTAAAGAGTATTTTTATATGAATTAAATTTTAACAAAATACTTTCATATAATAAGGGTACTAGATAAACTACAGGGCTGAACAAAAGTATTCAAGTATGTTTTGATCTATTAATATTAATTGTTGAAAGAAAATTTTCAACTAGATAGGCGTTTTCTTGCAAGACTAAATTTACTCATTATGTAGTATATATATATCAGTCGGCAAATCAAATATTCGGCTGTTCAAAAGTATTAGAATGCATATTTGGCTGTGAACAGTAACACCTTATTTCTATAGATAATGATGTTTTGTTAATGATTTCAGGAAGAGGAAGTGTACGAAAGTGTTCCATAATCTATGCTTAAGGCATAATTTTTTTTACTTGTTTAACTTAAATGAGTTCAGAAAATTCATAAACTGTGTTATATTTATTTGGTACTTATTCAATTTCATTTAATTTAAATAAAACTTTTAGCAAATAAAATACTTATTTGAGTAGAAAAAAATGGGGGGAAAATTTGGCAGATATATGTTTTCATATTAATAGGTCTGCAAAATTGACTGTTTTAAAAGTAAAAAAACTTTAATAAAATATTTTTAAATATATATTTTCCGTGAAGGATTGTTAATATATCTTGCAGGAACTAGAAGGAAATATTGTAGTTGCGTACTGATTGAAAGGAGAAAAAAAAAAAAAAAAATCGACAAGCATGTACAGTGAAACTCCAAATAAGGGACACTCCGAATAACGGACACCTCTATTTAAGGGACAAAAGTTCCGGTCCCAGTCCCTTGATATAGGACGAGTAATGTATTTACCTCTGAATAAGGGACACCTGAAAATGCGATGAAAGGAGCTGGTTTTTGCATTTCAGATAATGAAGTAGCCAGTGATGAAAACAAAAATAGATTTTTGAGAGCTTATCAAACAGACAGACAGTCATGTTGATATGACTCAATTGATGTGATTTGATGTGAATTGATTTACCCACAATTCGTGTTTTTATCCCCATCAAAAGTAGTGCTGAAAATTGTAAGGATGACTATGAAACTGAAGAAGAAATGGAAATTGTGAAATAAAGAACTTTACAGATGTTTTAAAATATGTAAAGTTCAATACTTTTTTAGTAAATGTTGCTGATAATGAAGGATTGAAATTTATATGCATAGTAAATGAACACTTGAAAGATTTGTAATGAAAAATTGAAATCTGCAAAAGAATCACTTTTGATTGATTAAGTAAGATTCTTTTAAATGTACATTTTACATGTATGAAATATTTGTGTAAAAAATGTAAATCAATAATTCTACAAATCTTTTAATGAAGTAATCGATTAAAAATTTCAATGAATTAAATATCTATTTGTTGTGTCTGATTAACGTAATTCATAGCCTTCTGGTACATTTAAACTTCACCTTTAATTTAATGTTATATTTTATGTCTATCTGAAAGATTAATTTAAAAAAAAGAAAAAACTCCGAATAAGGGACACCTCTATTTAAGGGACAAAAGTTCCGGTCCTATGTGTGTCCCTTATTTGGAGGTTTCACTGTATATCACAAATATTTTTCAAAATATACAATGTCTTTTTTATAAAATATTCTAGTATACTTATCATAATGATAAATAAGCTTTAATATAAAATTATACAAACAGTTTACAAGTATTTGAAAAGCAGGCATGATTCTAGCACTAGAAATATTACTATTCACGTAACAGACAAAAAATTATACGAAATATTGAACAAGAAGTAATCGGACAGATTATTAAATAGAAAACAATTACAAAACACTTACGTAATATATTTCTTTCATTTACATTCAAGTTTGGATAGCGCAAAGATTTCTGAATTTTCTATTAAAAACAAATGATTAAGGCTATTTAACTAAAGCATTTGGCATTTAAATCAAATGCGATAAAGCAGCCAAAATGGTAACCATACATTCACTTGAAAGATGCCAATAATATGTGCGTGAAGTTGCGCAGATAGAAGATTTTGGGCGGTAATGTCCCTGACGTCATGTTGGAATGCCCTGTTAGGAACGCGATTTTCTAAATTGTGTTCGATTCGCCACCTTGGCGAAAATCGTCGGCGAAAGTGCTTGGCGAGAGTGCTAAAGCAATAGGGTTATACAAATTAAATTCAATCGCGCAACTTATGTCGCGCATGCGAAGCTCGACGAGGTTTGTTTACACCACGAAATACCTGTGGATGTATAGTATAGATTTTAAAAATATGTTTATTTGAATGATTTACTTGTAGTATATCAAATTTTTTTTTTCTATTTTACATAAACCAAGGAAATGTCATAATTCAGTTAGCAGTTATTTTTAGTTTTGTAATTTTAATTTATGTAGTTGCCATGTGCTTTACGAAACAGAGCGATTGCTTATGTAAGATTTTTTCAATATTAAAGAAAGTGCGGACATTTTTTAATTCAATTTATGAAATAATTGGCCAGCTGGGAACACTTTTGAAGCAGCAAGTGAAATTTCTTCTTCTGCTTTAAAGGTGTATACTTGCTAGCCAAACACTAAATAATCTGCTGTAAAATTTAATTTAATGGATCCACTATGAAAATAGAGCAGTTTCAAGTTTGGTAAGCATAGCTTTTTCTTCCCATTTATGTTGATTTTTATTATAAACACCTGCGTATTATTTTTCTAGTGCATATTTAATAACATTAAACTGTGATTTATGTATTTCAAATTCAAATCCTAGCATTCATCAAAAGAATAAAATTAATTTAAATCTATATTATTAATGAACGATTTTCAAATTGATTAATACTCTATTTAATGTTTTAAACTTTGAACACGTATTCAACGGTTCCTAAATCTTGATACACAACACATGCATCAACATCAGTGAAATAAAATGTATTTATTAAGGTGTTTCTGTATATTTACATGTTGGATTATTTTAAATTATAGAAATCTAAAATAAAAATATCTAATTTGACAAGGTTCTTTCTAAAGCTTTTCACTTACACTAGTTATTGCAATCTATGAATTTACATTATAATATATGAGAATCGAATTATTTCTTATAATGCTATAATTATAAAATAAGTGATTTTTTAATGTTTGTTTTTTAGTTTTTTTTATGTTCGATTGAAGAATGGATTTTGCATAGTTTCACTATAAAATAAAAAATATTGCGGTTTTTCTTGAGAATTAAAAAATATTACTGCAAGTATCACATACTTGTGAAAGAAAGAAATTAAGAGGGCAAAATTTTGCAGACTATTTTAAATCTTTTCCTGCAAAAAAAATACACCTATGCATTTCAGAACACACACTGTATAAAGAAAGTTGTAACAGCCTTAGGATACTTGTAGAAATGAAACCGATTTTCACAATTTTTAGATGAAAATTCCCGATTTTTAGTGATCTTTTGACGATTTTTCCCGATTTTTTGACAAAATTTGTCATTTTGTTGCGATCATTTAAAGATTTTTGCATTTTTTCTCAGATCCCTGTATGAAATCCGCATTTTTATTTTTAATCCTTTGATGAAATTTGTGATTTTTAAAACTATTTTTTGAAGAAATTTGTGGGTTTTTTTTATGATTTTCTAAGAAAATTTGTGTTTTTTTTCGCGATCTTCTTGCAAAATTAGTGTTTTTTTTTTTTTTTTGCGATCTTCTGACCAAATTTGTGTTTTTTCATGATCTTCTGACAAAATATACATTTTTCCAGCGATTCTCTGACGAAATTCGAGATTGTTCAGCGAGCGATTTACAAAATTGAATTTTTCGGCGACCATTTGTGTGAAATTCGGAATACTTTTTTTTTTTTTTTTTTGGAACCGAATACCTTAAATTTTTGAAAAATTCAGAACAAAATCACACCTGGGTCGCTTAATAAATGTGAATTTCATCTCAAGATTGCAGAAAAAAATCGACAGAGTTATCGTGAAATAAATATGTGAATTTCATCAAAAAATCTCAAAAAGTGAGAAATTCGTCAAAAATGTTATATATAACAAGGATTTTTTTCAAAATGTGAAAATATTCTTTGACGTTATTCTGGAGAGTAAATTTTTTTTATTAAAAGTGCTAAAAAAACAAGCATAAATGGTGGTGCCTAAAAAAATCTGAGCTTTATGAACGAAGAAGAGGGAAGCAGTCGATCAACAAGATTTTTGCATGTCTGATTAATGAAATTCACGATTTTCTGTGTTCGATCAATCAAATTTGTAATTCTTCTATGTCTGATTACCCAAATTTGTGCTTTTACAAAATTCACAATTTTTACAAAGTTAATCGAGAAAATTAATGATTTTCTTTTATATGATCAACAAAATTCGCAATTCTTACAAAAACAATCGAGGAATTCACGATTTTTCCATGCCTAATCAACAAAATTCGAGAATTTAAAAAAGCCGTTCAAGGAATATTGCGATTTTTACGAAGCTGGTCGATGAAATTTGCTATTTTTCTTCACAAGATCGACAAAATTTGTGATTGTGCTTCACATGATCAACAAAATTCACGATTTTTAAGGAGTCGATCTACGAAATTAGTGATTTTCTTCGCATGATCAACGAAATTAGACTTCCTTTGTATGATCGACAGAATTCCCGTTTTTTCTTTGCATGATTGACGAAATTTGGCAGTTTTCTTCATATGATTGAAGAAATTACTGATCGACAAAATTTGCAATTTTTACAAAACCGATCGTGAAAATTCATCGTCTTTTCATGACATGATCAACAAATTTTGCAATGTTTACAAAGCTGATCAGCGACACTCTCGATTTTTACGAAGCTGATCAGCGAAATTCACGATTTTTACTAAGGCAATTGACAAACTTCGCGATTTTATGAAGACAATCGACAAAATTCATGATTTTTCTCAAGCTGATCGACAAAATTCATGATTTTTACAAAGCCGATCGATAAAATATGCAATTTTTCCTAACTTGATCAAGAAAATTCTCGATTTTTTCAAACTGGATCAACAAAGTTTGTGATTTTTACAAAGCCGATGAACGAAATTCACAATAATTACAAAGCTGAAAAAATTGTGACTTTTCTACACTTGATCAACGAAATTTATGATTTTTCCTCTCCTAATTGGCAAAATTCTTAAATTTTAAGAAGTCAATAGAGAAAATTCCTAATCTTTCTGCACCTTATCAACACAACTCGCTAATTTTTCGAAGCCTATAGACGGTATTCATGATTTTTAGAAAACTGATCGACGAAGTTCTCGATTTTTACGAAGTCCATGAACGAAATTCGCAATGTTTTACCATTCAAGATCAATTACATTCCTGATTTTTCTGAGCTTGCTGGACGAAATTCGCAATTTTAATGAAATTGGTGAAAATTGTGATTTTTATTAAGCCAATTGACAAAATTCCTGATGTTTCTTCATATGATCGACAAATTTTGCAATTTTTGTGCACTTGATCAACGAAATTTGAGATTTTATTAGAACCTGATCAATGTAATTAGCAATTTTTCTGCATGCGATCAACAGATTTCACAATATTCTTGTTTCAGACCAAAGAAATTTGCAATTTTTCAGTTTCCGATCGACAAAATATGCGATTTTTCCTGTCTTAATTGATGAAATATGCGATTTTTGTATTAACCCATAATTTTTTTAAGTGAGAAGATGAAACTCACAATTTTTTGTTTACTTGATAAAGTGAGAAACATGATTTTTTTCATAGCTAATCAACGAAATTTTTGCTTTTTTTCATCCCTGTTTGACTTTTCGAGTCTAATCAAGGAAATTCGCTTTTTTTCACGCAATAAACAGAGAAATCGTTTTTTTTTCTTTTTTTTTTTTTTTTTTTTGTCAATGAATTTAATTAAAAAAAATTTTTTTAGCATCACCAACAAAATTCTTGATTTTTTCCTTGCTCAATCAACAAAATGTGCAGTTTTTCGCACTTGATCAACGAAATTTGCAGCTTTTTCGTGCCTGATCAGGGAAATTTCCTATTTTTTCCTGAACTGCATCAACAAAATTTGTTTTTGTTTTTTTTCGCATTTGATCAATGAAATCCGTGATTTTTCCGTGCCAGTCCATGAAATTTGCGATTTTTAAATGACGAAATTTATATTTTCTTGCAGTAAATTGACGAAACTCGCTAGCCACATGTTAACCCATTGTGGGCCACAGGTTGTGCATCCCTAATGTACAGAATTGGTTCAGAAAGTAAAAGTAATTTTATAAAAAATATCTGCAAAGTAACCAAGGAGCGATCTTGAGAGGGACCTCAGCTATCCAATGCAAAGAAAATTATTTAAAAATGTCAAAATGCGAAAGAGTTATTAGAATGATGGATCTGAGTGAAAAATCCCGGCTGGCTATTGCCCAATTAGCTTAAATGGTAAAGCATTGGCCTTGTAAGCCAAGGATCTGGGTTCAATTCCCGGCCTAGGCAATTTTTCACTCAGTTGAAAATATTAAAATCCTATGAGTTATTATAAAAATGCCACCCTATAGGAATAGTATTAGCTTATGAGTGTTTTCGGGGGCAGAGGGAGGACCCTTAATCATAAAACTCTTAAAATTTGAATTAAGTAAAATATAAATCTTAAACATGCACAGTTGAAAAAATATGTTGGGCAAGATACACTTAAAAAAATGGCAATTATGATAATGGAAAATACAAGGAAAATTATATTTCTTATTTTGATTTTGTCATACAAAAGTATGCTTAAAAATTGTGAATATATGAGATTATTATACACAATAAAAATACAAACCAGGCCTTTTTTTTTAAAATTATTATTACAAGGAAAAATATCGTTAAAAAACAGTTATACACAAAAAGTTAGTGGCCACAACAAAAAAATCTAGTTAACACATGCATGTCTACGATAAATCTGTACCTATGATGTATATATGTGTGTGAATTATATATACTTATACAATATTTTTATTACAAAATATAATTTTAAACAGGAAACACTTTGATAGGTTTGTTTAACTTTTTGATAGCAATATTATTAAGATATATAAGTTTTTTGAAAGATATTAAAGAGAAATTAGAAATGAAGAAATTAGAAGAAAGAAATTAATTTATATTTTGAAGAAATTAGAAATTTCCTTCAAAATATAAATTATTTAAAGAATTTGCATATCATGAACATTAAATTATTTTTCAAGATAAGACATTTGCATTTTTAAAATAAGATATATATATAATATTTTTTCATTTTTTAATCTTCTGAATATTTGAGTTTGATTTTTTTTTTCTCTCTAAACATCCATAGTTTGAAACCATTTTATATTATTCAATATTTCATCAATAGATGGTGCTGGTGCCTATATCATTGTTATGTTAAAGCAGCACCAGGTGGCGCTGTTTACACATTGTTTGTTTATGTTTATTGCTTGCTATGTTTGCTGTTTCTTGTTTGTATAGTCATAAGGATTTTTTACTGCTAAAGAATTATTGATGTTATATTAATATTTATTTTCATTTTTATTCATTTAATAATATTTATTTTCATTTTTATTTATTTCTTTTTATCAGTTTTTAAACTTTTTCACAGGTAGTAAGTATCATGGGAATTGTATTCAGATTGTCCCTGCTTAATTTTTATTTACTTTAAATTCAATTTTTGCTATGTATAAACATCTATAAAATTTAGAGTAATCAAAATCTCAAAAATTATATTCTTTACTTGAAGTCTTTTTTCAAACTTTTCATAAATTTTCTTTGTAATAAGTATAGTTTGGAATAAAAAGTAGTTTGATAACACATGGTTTTTGTTATGTGTGTATTGATATTCCTTTATGAAGTTTCCACTTTCTCCCATCTTTTATTAATTCCTAACCCTATATTTAATAACATCTTTTAAATTCCCCCCCCCCCCCCCAGAGTTATATATGAATTTGATTATTTATTTACTGTGCAATAAAAGTAAACAAATCAAGGTTGGCAGGTTTTTTGAGTGATGCTGGATTTTAATAGATTTTAACTATGAGTTTTCTTCTCTCAAAAAATCTGTCTGTTCAAAACCTTATAAAATGCCATTTCTAGATGAAAATTATTTTCGTGTATGAGAATTTTAATTCCATAAAATTGTAAATTAGTATAAGTGGTAGTAGTTTCTCAATTGCCTTTATATCTGGAAATTTTAAATTTCCATAACTATTTCAAGATTATACTGAAAACGATAGCTTCTAGAAATAAAATGTCAGAGCATTTCCATTCAAAAGTTCATATATTGAATATTTCTTATGATAACATGAACAGATAAAAGGTATTAATCATATTTTGTTCTGTTTTTTTTTTCTTTTCTTTAATGATATTGTTGAACTATTTTCTTTTATAATTTATTAAATTCTGGATCTGGTATGATTCTACCTCCAGTTATGTACATATAGATTTTGGTGCCTTGGAATTTTATGAAAAATGGTTTATGCAATTAGGGCTTCAGAAAGTGAACTTTTTTTTTGAATGATATAATAAATGACTATGAGAAGAAACCTTGTGAGGTTTGTTTGTATTTATATATACACTTATTTATACATATGTATATATTATTGCTTTTTGCATACTATTTACTTCTGTTTTTATATAAAAACTGACTTCTTTATATTATATAATTTATAAATAACATAGTATCTCAATCCATCATTTTTTAAGCGTTTCAAAAAAAAAAAAAAAAAAAACCCCGATGAATACGGATTAACTTCAAAATATGAAAAAGCACAATGTTTATGCATTAAAAAATGCATTGCAATGTATACAATATACTGTTAAATACTAATTTGTTGCTTACTAAACAGTAAAAGAAATAAATTGAAGTTATAGAAAGTTGATATTTATTTTGAAAAATCAATAATATTGTTTGAATTTTTGTTAATTTTTTTTTTTAATTAGAAAAAAAAATTGCAAGACATACAACATTTTTCGGTCATTTTTAGGTAGCTTTCATTACAAAAAGTAAAAAGCTACCTATTGCAGCCGTCCGGAGGAAAGCACTTTCAGAAAATTTTGGTATATTTTCACCGATCATGACCCCCAGACACCAAAACCACCCTCCGTTCAAATGTTGACATACATATATAATTATATATATCTGATTTTTTTCATGCGATAACTAACATATTTATGAAACGATTTGAATGAAACTTCGTATGTACATAGTACATACAAATATCTCGACCGAGTTCGTTGGCCAGCATCATCTGCCATCTTGTTTCAAAATGACGGCCATTTAATTTTTTTTTTAATTCTAAAATAAAATGCAAAAAAAATTAAAAGTTGAAAAATATTTTTATTTTATGTGTTAGATCTTAAAACATCAATTCCAAAACACTTTTTACTTTGTCTATATCTTAAACTAGTTGGATGTGCCAGTCCCAAAACTTTCTTCTATCTCATACATGCATTTTAATATTAAAAAAAAAGTTACTCATTTTAATGCTTTAATAATTTTAATTCAATACCCTACCAACTTTGATTTTCATCTTAAATTTCTGCTTCAATCAATTAATCGGAGTAAAAATGAATTTCCGTCTCTGCACGAGCCGATGGACAATAGAATGATAGGCAGATTTTTTTTCAAATTCAGGGAGGACCTACTTGCCTTACCAAAAAATAATCATATACAAAATGTTTATATGTACTCAGTTCTAGAAATAACTTCATACACAATATTGAAAATGGCATAAAATTCGGTATTAGAGCGCCCTCTTCCGGCAGATTTTTTTCAGATTCAGAGCGATCCAACTAGCCATAGATATACACTTACACAAAAAATTTCTTTCAATTCGATGCATAAGTTCATGTACTTTTAATCGGTGCAATATTAAAAATGGCACAAAAATCGCGATTGCAGCGTCCCCTTCCAACGGATTATTTTCAAATTCAGGGAGGACCAACTAGCCACAGTCATACACATACACAAAAAATTTGGTTCAATTTGATGTATAACTTCTTATACTTTTGGTCTGTACAATATTGAAAATGGCACATAAATCGCGATTGCAGCGCCCCCTTCCGGCAGAATATTTCAAAACTGAAGGAGGACCTGCTTGCCACAGCCAAAAACACTCGCAAAAAATTTGGTTCAATTCTATGCATAACTTCATACACTTTTTCATGGTAGAATGGCGACATACAGACATTTTGTAAAAACATGTTTTTTGAAATCTTTGACCCCTAAAACGTGTAAATCCGTCGAAAACCGGAAGTCAAAAAAAATTTCGATTACAATACTTTCTTCTATTGAAGATAGAAGTAAAAATGATTGAGTTATAGCACTTTGAATTTTTCTTCTGATTTTTGTCACGTGATAACACTTGCATTTATAAATCGATTTGGATGTAACTTGGTGTGTACATAGTACATAATAAAGCCTGGAACACAGTGGCGCAGCCAAGGGAAAGTTTGGGGGTTAACCCCCCCCCCCCAGGATCAGAGATTTTTTTCCCTGTCATTTGTTAATTTTTTTTTCTTTCTCTCTTTCCAGGAAAAACAACACTTTCAAACAGATTATCGATTCGGATGCATTCGACAAACCAAAATCTGAATTTTGAGCCATTTCTTCCCTCATAATGGTCCAACCAAGGGGAAGGGGTCAGATATTAACCCCCCCCCCCCAACACAGGTTCAGATTTTTTTCTCCCCGTCATTTATTGAATTCCCCCCCCCTTTCTTTTCAAAGACAATACCACCGATTCAAACAAATTAACCAATGATCTTGGCCGAAATCTGTATTTTAAGTCTTCTTTCCCACTCCCCATTTCTGAGAATGGGGGGTACTTCACAAGTGTCGGAGTGACTGAAGTGTCTTTACGGGACACCAGTTTCTTCACATTTTTTTTGTTTTGGTAAGTGAAGATGACCATACGCCTAAAATGCTAAAGTTGTAAAACTCATTTAAAAGAATAAGCGGGTTATAGCTAAGTAGCATTTAGCATACTAAGTAATGTCACTCACGCAGAGATCGATGATGTTACAAACCCCTTCCTTACAGATGTGGATCTCCCAAAGCTGGATATTTCTTTTGTCAACTTAGTTTTATTCTCGGTAGAGAATTGGGAAATTCGAAGTATATTTGGATGTTTTCATTGGTTCAATTCCGCAACTTATTTTATTTTATTAGTTTTCTGATTGGTCCATGCTTAATGTCTAGAAATGAAATATTTCTCTTGCCACAATAACAAAAAAAGTATTAAAAACTACAAAAAAAAATTAACTCAATGACAAATTTAGATAAAAGTTTCAAACAAGCTGCATTTAAAAGTAATTCTTTTCTGTATATGATGGTGCAAAAATTAAAAATGTGCAATGTTTAGAAATTTAAAAATTTACATTACCAAAAATTGTTAAACTAAAATTTCATTTAATATTTGATTGTAACTGGCCCAGAAACTGACTCTAAATGTCCAGGCATATTAATATAACTCTGTTATTACGTAAGCTACTTGTGTAAGCTAAGTTGTGATCATCATAAAAATTATGGTATTATTGTTTTTTAAAATATAGAAATCATTTATAAGTCTAAAATATAGTCTTTGAAAATATTGTTTTCCAAATAGTCATTGTAATTTGTTAAAATATACATATATATATATTTTGTATAGAAGGGGGGGGGGGTCGAAAGTATTTGCTCATATATTTATTTGTATTTATGTTGTATCAAATGTAATAATATGTAAACAAATTTGCCAACTGCTCAACTTTTATACCATGTATGTGACATTTGAATTTCCTAGGAATGAAAATATATCATATATCAAAAAATTCCACTTTTAAATGCATTTCTCATGTAAAAATTTATTTTAAAGTTCTTTTTCTCTCATTTATGATTCACATACATTACTTAATTTAAAAGTGTTTGGAAATTCACAGTTCACAAATTCACAGTGTTTGGATTCACATACATTACTTAATTTAAAAGTGTTTGGAAATATTCATATTATTTTACAGGGATGCCACTTTTCCGCCTTTTGGCGGATTTCCGCTTTTTTTAATTTTTAAGAATTCGCGATTTTTGTTAAGCGATCACGAGATAAAATAACGATTTTCGTCGAACGATCGCGAAATAAAACAGCCTTTTCCATCAAACGATCGCGAAATACAACAGCCTTTTTCGTCAAGCGAGCGCGAAATATAACATCGATTTTCGTTAAAAGATCGAAAAAACTGCTATTTTCATCAAACAGTCGCGATATAAAGCAGCAATTTTCATCAAACGGTCGCGTTATAAAGCAGCAATTTTCATCAAACGGTCGCGATATAAAGCAGCAATTTTCATCAAACGGTCACGATATAAAGCAGCAATTTTCATCAAACGATCGCGAAACGAAACGGTGGTTTTCTTGAAACGATCGCAATGTGAAACGGCGATTTTTGTCTAACGATCGCTAAATAAAACAGCCATTTTCGTCAGACGATCGCGATATAAAACGGCGATTTTCGTCAAACGATCGCGAAACGAAACGGTGATTTTTGTCAAAGGATCGCGATGTGGAACGATGATTTTCGTCAAGCGATCATGATGTGAAACGTCTATTTTCGTCAAACGATCGCTAAATAAAACGGCGATTTTCGTCAAACAATCGCAATGTAAAACGACGATTTTCGTCAAACGATCGCGAAACGAAGCGGTGATTTTTCTGAAACGATCGCAATGTGAAACGACGATTTTTGTCAAAAGATCACGATGTGGAACGATGATTTTCATCAAACGATCATGATGTGAAACGGCGATTTTCGTCAAACGATCGCTAAATAAAACGGCGATTTTCGCCAAACGATCATGAAATAAAACAGTTATTTTCGTCAAATTAAAAAAAAAAAACTGAAAAATTTTGCTATTCACTCGCAGAATAATCATTGAATTTATTGCTGGGTTACTTGAATTGGATTAAAATGATGCGATACATAAAATTCTTCACTGAACCTGTTGCTGGGTTACCTTAATTGATGTAAAATACTGTGAACTAAAGAAAAATCATTTTAACTTACTCTTATAAATTAAAAGTTTACAACAAAAGAAAAGCTGTAATTTTTTATTTAGTTTATTATAAACAATATAATTTTCAAAATTCACACATAAAGTTGTGAAAAATGTCGTAAATTTTACTTTACGCATAATTTCCTCTTTTTTGCTATTTTCTGAGTGGCATCCCTGTATTTTAGCTTCTGAAATATGATCTCATATTCTGTAAAAAATCTAATAACCATTTTTCCTTTTCCCCGCACAAAAATGATTTTTCTTCTTCCTTTGTCTATCGAATTTATGTCAAAGTTAAATATAACGAACGATTTTTGGTTTCTTAAATTAACTGAATCCTGACGATCAAACTTTTAATTTCTAGTGTTGCTCACATTTTGAAATGATTTGATTTTCGTCACGTGATAACATGCGTATTTAAACACCGATTTGGATGAAACTTGGTGCATAGACAGGACATACTGATACTTAGACCAAGTTTGTTGGCCAGTTTCAACCGCCGTCTTGTTTCAAAATGGCAAAATATTAATTTTTTGTAATTTAAATTTTAAAATTAGGTGCAAAAGAGTAAGAAATTAAAAAAGATTTTTCTTTTGTGTTTTGACCTTGATACAAAAATTCCAGAGCATTTTTTGTTTCATCTATATCTTGAAAAATGGCTGAGTTTTGGCACTTTCAAGTGTGATTGACATTTTGAAACAGTCTGAAATTTGTCACGCATTAATACGCATATTTATAAACTGATTTTGGTATAACTCCGAGTGTTCATGGTACATGCCAATGTCTTGACAGAGTTCACGGGCCAACTTTATCAGCCATCTTGTTTCAAAATGGTGGCCATTTAAATTTGTCAAAAATCTTTTAAATAAACAAAATCTGTATAAACAAAAAAATTAGAAATTGAAAAAAGGTTCTTTCTAAACTATTTATCTTAATAATGAATTCCGGAGTATTTTTTGCTTTGTCTTTACCTTGAAAAATGCCTGGGATTTTTGACTACTTCTAATTTCTAACATGGGTGACATTTTTTTAAAAAGTCAATTTGCCTGTGACAGCACTCATATATATTAATCGATTTCGATGTGAGTGTGCATGTTAACATGAAATAAGATTACGATCAATTGGGTTTTTTTATCCATCATGCTACTTTAAAATGGATATCATGGAATTTGGCGATCCTATAAATCGCTTAAAATAAAACCAAGTTGAATAAAAGATGACTAATTTCTAAAAAATCCTATTAATATTCAGTATTGACAAAAACTAGTATTCTATCTTATATATTCACGTTCCACTATTTTGAGCTTCGTATATTTTATTTATATAACTTAATTTAAAATAAATAAGTATATGAAAGCTACCCCTTCCTCCCGGCACTGCCGGAAGGACTTTTTGTAATTTCATATGCATATATAAAAGTTCATATAGTTAGAAATGCCATAATTGTATCAGAAAAAGTTGGCACTGGTGGCTCAGCTTCATTGGTCTGAATGTTACCTTGTATTTTATCGACATTATTTTCAGTTTTTGCATTATCACACATTTCTCCTATGTTAAGGCAACACCTTGATCAATGGAACTAAAAGCGCATCCTCTGCTATATACAACCACTTTTCATTTGTGTTATTGTATAATGATTCCAGTTTGTATGTCTTTTTTTCTGGACTATGCTATATTTATACGCAAAGATACAAAGACATTAATTAATTCATAAATTTTGATGTTGACTTCATTTAAATTTTCGTACACGCTTTCAAATTTATAACATTATAAGGATAAGGATTAAGATGAATGGTTGCTTAGCAACCATTAAAAGAAAATAAAGAAAATGAAAACTATACAGTTCAAATAAGTAAATCTCTAAAACAAATTAGTTTATATTATTGCAGGGTTGGCATGATTTAAATCAACTGATTTAAATCAAGATTTAAATCTAGATTTAAATCAACTGATTTTTTTAAAAAAATCATTTGATTTAAATCAATTTTTTGCAATTTCACATGAATGCACTTATCAAAGGAAAATTTTGGGTAAAAAGTTAGAAAATGTATTAGATAACGATAGAATTACAAAATTTAAAGCAAGATATGAACAAACTATTAATGGCTGTTATTTTGCTGGAGTTTTATTAAGGTTCTTTCTTTTAAATCAAAATGAAATGAAACTTAATGTAAGGAAAAATAATGAAGATTTGGCATTCATTAAAGAAGATTGTCTAAATCTTCTCATCACTGTAGCACATTTTCAAGCAAAAAACAGCCCATTTCAAAAATTACCATTGCTTGATAAAAAAGTTTCAGATATTATGACAGATTATGATTGGCGGAAATCCTTTTATGTAATGGGAGGTAAAGAGAGAGTCAGCGAAATTGAAATTGAATTTATTTACCAAATAACAACAACCGTGGCTTCATCTACTGGAGTAAAAAGACAATTTTCTTCTTTTGGAGTAGTTCGTTCAAGCCTTCATAATAAATTAGGAGTAGACAAAGCTTCTAAATTAGTGTTTTTGTTCAAACAATTAAATCCCTGATTTTTTCCTATTTGCTTAAGAAATATAGAATTAATTGTGATTTTTATCCCTTAATAAATAGCTTGCATTAAATGAATACAGTAGACTTCCTCAAATCCGCACAGCTTGGGACCAGAGGTTATGTGGATTTTAGAATTTTGTGAATTTTTGGTCATGGGTTTGTTTACATTTTTAAATAGTAATTTGATTGTTATTAATAATGCAACTGAAGTTAATGAATGCTTATAATATAGTAAAACATTAAAACAATTATGTAAGTTAATAAACTATAATAAAAATTTAGATAATTAAAAATGATTAAAATATTGAAAGTAACAAAGATGAAGTAAAGTATCAATAATGTATAACTAAATATTTATTATAAAGATGAGATGCATTTTTTCCTAAATTATTCAATAGAACTTGCCCCATAAAGGTGCACTACTAATTCACATCAATATCATAAAATATAGAAGTTTTATTTCAGGTTTAACCAAACTCAACAATAAAAAAAAAGCTTGATGAATGTATAAATGCATTTTGCAAAAAGATTGTGATCACCACTGATATTAGCAATACCTTGATTTTTTTTTCAGAAATAAATTTATTCTTCCTTCATGAAAAAGCATGAATTTAACAATATTAATGAAAGTTACAGATTAAAATATAAATAGAATTGATATAAAAATAAAAGTCAAATTTTGTCCCTATACCTGACTTGAGAGCTTCATTGTTTACATCTGTAAATTATGCACGGATTTTAGAGAGTTGTGGATAGTAGGGCAGTGGATTTGAGGGAGACTACTGTCTTTAATTTGTTTTTTTAAATTTTCCAGTTTCTATTCATTTACAACATATTTAAATTTATTTCTTTTTTGTTATTTAGTATGCACAGTTCAATTACAAAATAATAGGATGTCTTTAGATTAAAGCCTAGATGTTCAATTTTTAGTACCGATCAGTAACTAGAATATAATATTTTCTTAACTATATAATTATTTCTTATATTATTTTTATAAATTATGAATATTATTTATTCTTTTTTAGTTATTTATTATAAAAAATTGCTTCATGTATTGTAAAAACATAAAAACACAGTAATTAAATATAGGATTCTAAAAAAATCAAATAAATCCGATTTAAATAAAAAAAATCTGATTTAAATCAAATAAATCCGATTTTTTTTTTTTTAAATCATGATTTTTTTCCAACCCTGTATTATTGGAACATAAAAAATCTCCAAAATTTACAGTAATAATTTTAAAAATCTGACAAATGCATTGACAAAATTTCAAAATAATGCGAATAATTTAACTGGTAAATTTTAGTATTCATTTATCATTGAATTCCATTCGGCAACAAGAAGTTCACAATTTCACTAAAACAGGATTACATGAATAAAATCTAGATATAAAATTAAATGCAACTTTCTCTTTTTAAAAAATGAATTCATGTGCAAAATTATTTCAATAATATGCTGATTAATGGGAATGGTAAAATTAAAATTTTAACATAAAATTTGAAGCATACATTTATTACTTTCTTCTATCTTTACACGAAGTAAGTATTGAATTTGTGAAAAATTTGACTTCCAGTTTCTGATGTATTTAAACGTTTTAGAAGGTCCTGAACATGATTTGGTGTTTTTTGGAAAATATATGTCACTCTGTGATTCTGAAATTGACAAAAATTTTATGGGCACTATCTCAAGAACTAATGCACATAATTTCTCAAAACTATAGATTCAGTTACACCTTGATATAAACTCGAGATGTTTAGTTATTAGTGTATATCGCCCAACCGATGGTGCTGCTATGCTGCTTTATTCATGATTTCCACAATAGTTCTATCACAAAAACTAAAAGACTATTTTTCATCAAACTACAGATTCAGCCAGTTCCTGATATATATTAATGTTGTTTAGTTTTTGATGTAAATTGCCCTATATGTGGCACTACTATGCTGCATTTTTCAAGATTTTGTTATAGCTGATTGTTTTTTCAAGGTGTTGAATCTAAAATTGACCTCCACTTTACCTCAATAATGTACAGTAATGTTGCAAAACATGGGCAATTAGGATTAGAAAAGTACAACTGCGATGAAAAAAAATCCATATATTTTTACAAGTAAACACATTCCAAATTATATTTTCCTTCTTGATTAAATTTTGAATTTTAGTAGTTTTCTAAAGCACAGTAGAAGTTTATTTCTCTATGTAACTGCTTTTGTTGATTCCTCGCAAACATTTTCTATTTGTAGTGTTCTGTTTTCATAACTTTTGAGTTCCACTCTTAGAAATATGAAATTACCATATGGAAATATTATTGAATATGGTTTCTTATTCAAGAATAAAATACCAGATTTCAGGATAAAAAGAGAATAAAGAATACTGCCCAGTTAAACTGAAGGCATTGAGCTCACAGGCTACAAATACTAATTGCACATTAAAGTTTTATATTTTCAAGGGTTAATTCCGTTCGAAAAAAAAAATTAAGAAGGGGAAACAGCTCTCCCCTTTTCTCTTTTTTTTATACTTAATCATTGAACCTCCTATACTATCAAAGACATGCTTTATCATATAAAAAATCTATATCCAAAATTCAGAGCAAATTAGATAATTCTTGATAAAAACCCATTTAGCATTTATATAATTTAAAAAGAGTTATCCCCCTCTTTTATACTTAACCATTAAACTTCCAAAACTATTCAGAGATTTGAACGAAATCTGAAAATTCTGCTTGAAAAACCCATTTATATAAATTAAGGGGGGGGGACATTAGAACCCCTGTTCCCCTTACTTATACTTATTCAATGAACACCTAATAACAGTCACGGAATCGCCTCATCAGAATGATCCTAATCTAAATTTTGAACGAAAATTAATTCTGCATGAAAATCCCATTTATATCAACTAACGGGGGGGGGGGGGGGGGCATTAGAGCCCCTGTTCCCCCTATTTATACTTATTCAATGAACACCTAATAACAGTCACGGAATCGCCTCATCAGAATGATCCTAATCTAAATTTTGAACGAAAACTTAATTCTGCATGAAAATCCCATTTATATCAACTAACGGGGGGGGGGGGGGGGGGGGGGCATTAGAACCCCTGTTCCCCCTATTTATACTTATTCAATGAACAACTAATAACAGTCACTGAATCGCCTCATCAGAATGATCCTAATCTAAATTTTGAACGAAAACTTAATTCTGCATGAAAATCCCATTTATATCAACTAACGGGGGGGGGGGGGATTAGAACCCCTGTTCCCCCTATTTATACTTATTCAATGAACACCTAATAACAGTCACGGAATCGCCTCATCAGAATGATCCTAATCTAAATTTTGAAAACTTAATTCTGCATGAAAATCCCCTTTATATCAACTAACGGGGGGGGGGCATTAGAACCCCTGTTCCCCCTATTTATACTTAATCAATGAACACCTAATAACAGTCACGGAATCGCCTCATCAGAATGATCCTAATCTAAATTTTGAAAACTTAATTCTGCATGAAAATCCCATCTATATCAACTAACGGGGGGCATGAGCCCCCCGTTCCCCCTCTTATACATATCGAATGAACTCCAAAAACTAATCAGGGAAGCGCCTTGTCAGGATATACCTACATACAAAATTTCAAGTGGATCGGATATTTTTATCATGAGTTATCGCGTTACGTACATACATACAGAACGGACGGGCACATAAGCTCTCAGGCTATGATAGCCTGTGAGCTAAAAAATATGTTTAATTGAACTTAAAAAAAATATTTTCCTTGTTTCGTGAGTAAAAATCTAACAGTCAATAAATCCTATGCTGTTTTTTAGTTGCAGACCTGAGTAAGCCAAACTAAAACTTAGTTTTGTTTGAATTTAGATTATAAAACTAAATCAAAACTTTTTTGAGTTGATATTGGAAAGCTATACCAAAACTAAACATATTTTATAAAGGAAATAAAATTATAATTCTAAGAAAAAAATGTAATATTATAAAAATATACATTTTTTAAAGAAACAATCGAATTTTTTAATATTGATATTCATAATAATGACAAAACTGCAATAATTTATTTCATTAAACTAATATCATTTATTTATAAACTATACTTATGCAAATGGGATACATAATTTATTTTATTCCAAACTGTAGGCATGTTGTCTCATGTTTTTACATTAGGTCAATTGGTAGTTAAACATGTAACTGAAACATCATTTCTACAAAGATATGATATAACAAACAATAGTGTTTAATAAAAATTCTTAGGCTGTGAAAAAAAAAAAAAAAAAAAAAAAAAAAAAAAATTATAAGCAGGCTTTGCTTCTTTCTTTTTATTTTGTAATATAAAGTGAAAATAATTTTCTTTTAATACAAGTAAATGAAAAAAAAAATTATTATTTAATATTCTGTGAGAAAATATAATTTATTTGAGAAAAACAATCATGAAAAATCAGTTTTTCGAACTTTTCCATTTCTTTCCGGAAAAAAAAAAACGGTAAAAAACCAGTTTTTTCTACCACTTATATTTTTCTGGAAAATTTACATCTCTATAAATGAGTGCACATGTAATTTGAAAATATTATTTACCAGTTTTGCATCGTGATACTTGAGAAATTGTTGTTGTTATCTACAGAAGTGATATATGAGAAAGATATATGAATAGGATATGACAGGATATATGAAAAATAAAATAGTTAATTATTCTTAATACTTTTTTAGTTCTGATTATTTTAATTCGATTTTAAAATCCTTCTTGTATCTGCATGAGTAGGGGATGCAGATACAACCCCCCCCCCCTCTTGGTTACGTGCATGAGTTGAAAATAAATTGTTGAATAACAATTGCAGTTTAAAAAAAGCAATTAAAATAAATTGTAAATATTAACACTTAAAGCAATATTTAAAAAAAAAAAGAAAAAAATTACCAAACTGGCGGGAGAAAAAAATTGAGCCAACGTGGTGCATTATGTCTGCCCCATTTCTCTTACAAATGTCTTAGAAACCCACTATGTGGAAATATTTTTCCATACATTTACGTAGCCCAGCCTATTTCTCGCCAATAGCATTTTAATCCTGGCAGTATCAGATTTATTTTTCACACAAGAAAATTACAAAAATTATTTTGATGATGAAACAGATTCTTTTGCTTTACAGTGTTATTTCTGATTTTCATTCTTTTGTTTTTTTAATGAAATGTGTAAAGGTTATATATTTTATATTTTTGCAGTATGTATATTCTATGTGAATATATTTTAAATAAAATGAGTGAAATGTTTATATTTTAAATGAAACAAATGTAATAAGAATCTTGGTGGTTAGAACAATTTTTGGGGATTCATGTATACTTACACACACGCATATATATATGTATAAACATATATAATTTTTTTGTTGATTTCTTCCATTTCTTTCCAGTTTCTTCCACTGGCTTGGAAGAAACCAACCCTGTAAGCAAGATATATCTTTATAGATATTAAATTCGTCCTTTTTTTTTTACTGCTTCAAGATAGAATTTGTATGAAATATTAAATATATAGTTTATTTGCTGCTGTAACATTTTAATGTATAAGCATTTTACCATAAGCAAAAAATAAGTTCATGATAAATATGATATTACAAGCAATTTTTCTCATGTCAACACCTGAATTAGCCAAAAAATTTATTTTAAGGAATAATTTCACAACTTTTAAAAGTTTTATTCAACTGTATTTTGATGCTAATTTTACCTTTAATATTATAAAACATAAGTTGTTATATTGAAAAATTAAAATTAAGTACACTATCAACTTTTATCATTACAGATGTTTATATCTAATAAAAATTCTTTAACTTGTATTTTTCAAAGATTTTTTGGGGGAAATTTTCTCGCTCTAGTCTTTTGGCAAGACATTTTCGTAAATATTTATGCTAAATTTTACACTTAAATATTTTATTTTGCAATTGACAACAAAGCACACAATTAACTGAAAGATGTACTTATTAAATGTATGAAAATATATTTTATAGTAAAAAAAAAAAAAAATCTGCAGAATAAAATGACAAAAAGTAATATATAAACATATTATGATTCTATTTTGTTATATAACAAAATATATTATATATATATATATATATATTATATAATACTGCTGCTACTTCGGAAATAAAATAAAATGCAGCATAAAAACACAAAAGAATACAAAGATGAGAGTGTTATTTATTTATTTATTGTTGTTGTTAGTAGGTGTAACGTGAATAAAATTTAAAAACGGACGCAAAAATAAGTCAACATCGTAATAGAAAATCTATTATAAACGCAATAACAACAGCGTCTTCCGTCTTGCTATCGAATCGGAATCAACAGCGGAAGAACGCGCAGGCGCACATGAGCTACCGGAGTTCCATATTTCATTTGCATCTCAAAACCGCTCTCGCCAAGGTTTTTCGCCAAAAGTTTTCGCCAATGTGGCGAATCGAACACAATTTAGAAATACGCGTTAGGAACAGTTATCCTGTATCGAAGGCTGCGAGCAGCGCCTCTATAGGCCGTTAGTTCCCAATTGCAAAATATTTTTGTTACAGTTTGTTTCGATAAAATCATGTGCATTTAAAAAAATAGGCAAGGGCGGATCTGGAGAGTCCTCAAGGGGGGGGGGGGGGATTTTAGAAATTTGGAAACTCCAGTCTGATGCACGGGTCGGAGCTCATTTTTTTAATTCGAGTCGTGTTTCGTCTACTTTTTTGCTGTGTGTCGGATTTGGATTCGGTTCGCTTCCATTTTTTGCTCCGGGTCGGGTTAATTTATACCCTGTTCGCACTGAGAAAGTTAAGTCACTTAACTTGCAGTTTTTGAAGCGGTCTTACCCGGAATCAAGATTCTCACTTAACCCGTTCGCGACGGCGCGCGCATTTTGAAGTGCGCATCTGAGGACGGAGCGGGGAAATTCGATTTTACCTTCTGGGCCGGAGGATTTCGCGCAGTTAAGCCTAACGCTTGTCAAAAATTCTTTAAAAATTAATAAAAAAATAACTTTCGCATGCAACTTTTTGAAATTCACATACATGGAATTTGATGTTATTTTACATATTTATTCAAAAAATGATGTATATTGTGTGATATTTTAATTGGGAAAAAAAATCTTTAAATGTAAATAATGAATAGTTAATATCCTGTTTTTAGCTTTTAAAATGATATAACATAACATGACAGAAAAATACTTACCAGGCTGTTAAATATCAACCTATGAAACATTTTGCTATAATAGAAAAACAAGCCTAACCATCTTGATACTTAATAATTTTTAACACTTTCAGTAAATAAAATAAATGTTTTACAAAAAACGATTTATTTAGAAATGAAAAATATCAAATAAAACATACAAACAACCTGCTACTGTTGCTTTGTAACACTTAGGAAAGTCACACACCTGTGAAACATTGAGCGAAAAAACATGAGACATGCGACAATTTCACCCTGATAACAAAGAAAAAACCGGTTTGACTGCGACATGTTGCACGATTTTTGACGCATGTCTGTCTAGTGTGTGGCGTGCCTTATATATATAGATATATGTGTATCTGTGTGTGTGTAAGATTGGATTTAAAAAAAAACTTAGTTTAATTTTATAATATTTTTGAAATAAAAAATATATATATAACACATAATTAAAAACAAACAAACAGTCTTGAATAATAATCAGTAATGATGTGCAAATCAGAGTAAAAATCAAAAATGTACCTTTCCAAAATATGTTTATGTTAAAATTATTTGAGAAATAGAAAATATATTTCCATATGGTATATCGTATAATAAGGTATATCAAATAAAAATTATTGGATAATTATGAATAAAATTTAATAATGATTTGAAACTTTCAAAACTTTCGTTGATGTTAAAATTATCTTTTAAAATCTATGTTAACATAGAATCTAATATATAAGTAAGAAAAAAATCTTGAATAATAATGAATAAAGCACAATAATACTTTAAAATACTCTTTAAAACTTAAAACACTCTTTAAAAACTTTTGTTCATGTTACTAGTAATTTTTAAAATGAAATGTACATATATGCAAGCATGTAATGTAAAACATATTAGATAAATATATAGAATTATAGAAAAAAAAAACTGGTCAGTAACGCAGAAAAATATTCTTAATTTAGCTGCTCTGAGAAAGAATGTTATCAGCGTATCAGCTCGCACAGTCAGTATGTAACACTTTTCTTTCTGTAATGTATATAAATCTGGCAACAGTAAATAGTCTAACTTTTATCAATGTAAAATGGCAACAAGCCAGCCTGCATCAACCTGAGCGGCATGACGCTGCAACGCTGTTATGATATGATGCTAAAATAATTAAATAAGTTATGATTTACTTAGTATAATATTACTATGAACCAATTACATATTTACATCAACTACAGATAGCACAGTGGCGACGAGAGAAAGAAAACAGCGATCGACATGGCCGAAATATCTGAATTAATAACCGCTTTGAATACACTCGTGGTTAGGCTTAGTTCGACACCACCGGCATCTGCATCCAGTGAACAAACCAGGACTCGTGGCCTTCTCCAGAATCAAACGATTAACTTCGAGTGCTTTGATGAAAATGTGGAAACATTTGATGAATATATTCAGAGACTGGAAAATTATTATCAACTGAAAGGATTAACTGACACAACTCCGGAAACTACAGAAGCAAAAAAATTAGTCCTAATCAACTGCCTCGGAGCCAAATATTTCAGACTACTTTCAAATTTAACTGCACCTGAGATACCATCTAAGAAAACGTACGATGAACTCCTACAACTTCTGAAAGATCATCTGTGTAAAAGAATTAATATTTTAACTGAACAACATAAGTTTTTGTGCAGAACTCAACACTCAGGTGAGTCAATTTCTAATTACATAACTGCCTTAAAAGAACTCATAAAAACTGCTGAATTTAAATCGACTTGCAACACTGCAGAGTGCTCTAAATCTGTTTTAAATTTATTATTACGTGCACAATTTATTCGTGGGTTATACGATGCTGAAATTCGTGAAAGAATTTTACAACAATCGGAACTCTCTTTTGAACAAGCGTTAGAAATAGCTTTAGCTATCGAAGCATCAAAAATCGAAAACAAAGAAGTTTACAAAAACAGTGCTACAAATATATTTAAAGTTTCGACTTCACATAAAAAAAATAGTTATCGATCCAAATCAAAAAATTTCAGTTCCAGTAGAGATCGATCACGTAGCAGAAATCCTCGTTCGGTGAATTTAAAAGAATTAGGCTTAGGTGATGTTTGTTTACATTGTGGGAAAAATAACCACCCAACAGACCAATGCCGCGTCAAACATAGACTCAAATGTAATTATTGTTCCAAAAATGGACATGTTAGCAAAGTTTGCATTACAGAACTTGTAAAACAGAAAAAAAAATTTAACCAGGATGATAACAGCGTACGCTATGTTGAGAATGCAGAAGACAGTGATTTTCAAATTGGCCAGATTGTAGATGTGTGCTTAAATTCTTTAGACAACGATGACAGAATTTTTGCAACTGTCCAGTTAAATGGGAAACCAACCCGCTTCGAATGTGATTCTGGGAGTCGTGTAAGTATCATGAATAAAGATGAATTTCAGCAGCTCCACATTAACACTCCAATTTTACATACGAATGTAGTCTTTCGTAGTTACACAGGGAATATATTCAAGCCTGTTGGATATGTAAAAATTAATGCCAGTTACAAAGGATATTCTAGTTTGGAAGATTTGTATTTGATCGACCTAAAAAAAGAAGCTATTTTAGGCAGAAACTGGATTAGGAATTTAAAAATTAATTTGCATGACACAAATATCACACCTGTTAACCAAATACCCTTGGTGAAAGTTAAAGACTCTATTGAGTCAATTTTAAGAGAATACTCTGATATATTCGAACAAAAAGTTGGCAAAGTTCCAAATTATACCTGCTCATTAAAGCTACATGATGGAGCCAAACCTGTTTTTATGAAACCACGCCCAGTCCCATATGCTCTAAAAGAAAAAGTGGAGATAGAACTTGATAAATTAATATCCCAAAACATTTTGGAGAAAGTTGATCATTCTGAGTGGGGTACACCGTTGGTGGTTGTTCCAAAATCTGATGGTTCTGTCAGACTATGTGCTGACTACAAAGTAACTGTAAATGAACAGCTCCATGAAGCCAGGCATCCAATTCCGAAAATCGAAGAAATCTTCAATGAACTACGTGGTGGAAAATATTTTTGTACCTTAGACATTCATAAGGCATACTTACACTTACCAGTTGATGAAGAAAGTGCTAAGATACAAACTATCTCTACACACAGAGGCACCTATTTGGCTAAACGTTTATTTTTCGGAGTAAAGTCAGCACCTAATGAATTCCATTCTTTCATCGATCAGTTTGTGCAAGATTTAGAAGGTACAACGGCTTACTTTGATGATTTGATCGTTCAAGGGAAGACCTTTGAAGAATGCCAACGTCGTCTAATTCAAGTGTTACAGAAACTTAGAAAGTATGACTTGCACATAAATGTCAACAAATGTAAGTTTTTCGAAAAAAAAGTAGAATACCTAGGGCATATCATCAGTGCAGAAGGACTAAGTAAATCTCCAGAAAAAAATTAAAGCCATTCAAGATGCCCCTAGACCAAAGAATGTCGATGAACTGAGACAGTTCCTGGGATTAGTGATGTACTATTCTAAATTTATCAGAGATGTATCAACGTTATTATATCCACTGAATAAACTCCTGAGAAAAAATGTTCCATATAAGTGGACAGCTGATTGTGAGGCTGCATGGATTAAAGCAAAATCTGAAATTGCCAGTGATCAAGTTCTGATACCATTTACACCAGAATTACCATTAACATTAGCCACAGATGCCAGCCCATTTGGATTATCAGGTATCCTTTCACATACCATGCCTGATGGAAGCGAACGACCCATAGCGTTTTCTTCAAGATCTCTAACTGCAGCAGAGAGGAACTACAGCCAGCTGGACAGAGAAGCCACAGCAGTCTTCTGGGCATGTAAGAAGTTTTATGATTACATTTATGGAAGAAAATTTACATTAATTGTAGATAATAAGCCTGTTATGTCAATACTCCACCCAGAGAAAAAACTTCCTGTTTTAGCTGCTTCAAGAATGCTTCGTTATGCACATTTTCTTTCAACCTTTGATTATAAAATTGTGTATCGCAAGTCCTCAGACCATACAAATGTTGATTACCTGTCCAGAAGCCCTCTTCCTTTAAGTGATTATGAAATAAAAATAGTTGATGATGAATATGCTTTCCAAGAATCTGTGATACATTATATATCAACAAATACCATCACAGCAACAACCATACAAGAAGAAACATCACGTGATGAAGAACTTTCAAACCTAAAAGAAGATGTTCTAAGCGGAAAAGTCATGGATCCAGAAATCACCCTCCAAGAAGGCATTTTGTTAAGGGGACATCGTGTCATCATACCAAAGAGACTTCAGCCAGCTATTTTACAGGAACTCCATTCTACTCATGTTGGTATTGTCAAGATGAAAGCCCTTGCCAGAAATTACTGTTACTGGAAAAACATAGACACAGACATTGAAGACTTAGTAAAAAGCTGCAAAGAATGTTGTGACATCAAGAAAAATCCTCAAAAAGCCCCAATACACAATTGGGACACACCAACAAGAAACTGGCAACGTGTCCACATGGACTATGCTGGACCATTCATGGGACATTTCTTCTTCCTTGCTATTGATGCTAAATCCAAGTGGCCTGAAATCTATTCCATGAAAAGGGATCCAGATTCTTATGCAACAATTGGGTTCCTGAGGGAAATATTCAGCCGTCATGGATTGCCAGACATACTTGTGAGTGACAATGCAAAAATATTCAAGTCAACTGAATTTGTAAGCTTCTGCAAACGGAATGGTATAAGGCAAAGACACAGTGCACCTGGGCACCCGGAAACGAATGGTCAAGCTGAACGATATTGCCAAATCCTGAAAACTAAACTGAAGTGCATGCGGTTTCAGCCAGGAACCCTTCAAGAAAAATTATGTGAAATACTGTTCCGTTTTCGAGCAACCCCACTTTCTTGTGGAAAGACACCTTCAGAATTGCTTTATGGAAGAAATCTCAAAACCAAACTAGACCTGTTAAAACCTGAATCGTCTGAGGCTTTGAGAAACACTGCACCTCAACCAAATTTCGACAAAGCATTCAAATTAGGTGCTCGAGTGCAATCAAGAAATTACACCAACTCGATACTGTGGAAATATGGAACAGTTGTCGAACGTTTAGGACGTGTCCATTATTTAATAGAACTAGATGATGGGTATATAATCAAAAGACACTTTGACCAACTCCGCCAGTGTCAAGTTGACCGACAGTTTCCTGCCATGCATGTTGCCCCACGGAGGAAGTTGTCTGTTACATTCAGTGATGATACTAAACAACAGGACACATCCAGATCAACTACCAGTGTTGGAATACAAACTGCAAATGCCCCTAACTCTAGTCCTACTCTTAGTCCTAAAAGGAGTACTCCAATTGAAGGTAGAACCAGAGATGAATCATTAGACAGAAAGAATGCTGATTCCCAAGGACTGAGGCGATCAACTCGTACCAGGAAACCAGTACAACGATTGGACTTATAAACTTGTGTATATTGTAAATAGAACAATTTTTAATAATAGGACATTCCTCCCCCCTCTTAATTAATTCCAATAACAGACTGTTACTATATTACATCTTTCATTATTCATTCCAAATATAAGGTAAGTATTATTGTAATTGCTTCCAAATTAGTGTGGGAGAATTGTAATGTATATAAATCTGGCAACAGTAAATAGTCTAACTTTTATCAATGTAAAATGGCAACAAGCCAGCCTGCATCAACCTGAGCGGCATGACGCTGCAACGCTGTTATGATATGATGCTAAAATAATTAAATAAGTTATGATTTACTTAGTATAATATTACTATGAACCAATTACATATTTACATCAACTACAGATAGCACTGAAATGTACATATATGCAAGCATGTAATGTAAAACATATTAGATAAATATATAGAATTATAGAAAAAAAAAACTGGTCAGTAACGCAGAAAAATATTCTTAATTTAGCTGCTCTGAGAAAGAATGTTATCAGCGTATCAGCTCGCACAGTCAGTATGTAACACTTTTCTTTCTTTCTTCTTATTATTTATTTTTTAACTGCGAAGCACTCCTGAACTAAAATAAAAATATAAAAAAGATATATCTTTCTTTCTACACCAAAGAAAACACGAAATATTAATGACATTCTGATTGAGATTAAAGAGCGGGGAAAAAAGCAATGAATCAGATGTTCATGTTATCATTCGTAATCGTAAATGTGCTTACTTAAGTAAATTATATGCTATCTTATGATCCTGTTCTTAAACCGCAAATTTTTCCTTCTGAAGTTCAGTAGCATTATTTCTAATAAAGAAAAATAAAGTTTTACTAGACGCGTAAAAAGATTTATGAAACACAAAGACGTGATGAAAAAAAAATCTTTTTCCCATTGTAGTATTTCCATAAAAAATTAAATTCGCGTGGATTAAAAAAAAAAATGTTTTCATTAGCTTTCGTAGTTTGAAGGAGAAGTCTTCTTCCTTAATATACATTCAAATAGAATTAGGATAAATTTTTTATATGCTAAACTGTGAAAAACAAAACGTTCCGTTTGATCGGCATGAATGGTAGTCTCGCGGGATGTGAGTACAAACAGCGCCGGCATCAATGGTAGTCTCGCGGGATCTGAGTACAATCGGTGCCGGCATCTATAGTGGTCGCTCGTCCCCAAGGGGTTAACGAGTCACTTAAGCAAGTTTCTGAAACTTGCTCAAGTGAGCTTGCTCTCTTAACTATGAGTTGAGTGGAAATCTGCCTTCTGAATATTTAATTATTATTTCTGAATTTTAGAATATTTAATTCTGATTATTAAATTAATCAATTTGAGTCCTACAAATAATTATAAACTATTTCAAGTTGTTATTTGTTTACTCCAGTTGCTTAACACGTGTGTTTGTGGGGTGTTTTTGTAATTAAAGGCCGAAAATGGAAAATGTTGAACCTGTTATTTTCTCCCACAAAAGAAATTAATTTTTTAATTGAAATAAGGCAGAATAATTACTGTGTAAACAAAAAAGTTAAAAGTTGCAGTTACAAATTTCAGAACTTATGCGCATGCTCAGATCTCAGTTTGGCCAAGTTAAGTCACTTACAATGTTTAGTAAATGCGAACCACTGAGCTCGACATATAACAGGAGATCCGGCTTCCTATTTCCCAACGTTAGCTCACGCGGTCAGCGCGGATGAATACAGTGACGGCACTTTTAGCTGAGTTTTGGTTCGTATACTAGGCAGAAAGCGCTGTTTCGCTCATTGCCTACTATGTGAGCAGTTTATTTATTTTCTAATTTCTTTTAATTTTCTTGATATAATTATTAACCATATATCATGGTGAGCAGTTGTTCTGCTTACGGCTGTAAAAACCGTTGGACAAAAGAGGGAAATTTGCAATTTCACAGGAAAAATGCCTTTTTTTTTTTACTCCTATGCACATGTTAACCAGCCACAAGTGTGATACAGTCGAACCTCGTTAATGTGAATCTCAAGTGGTATCGAAATTTTGTTCATATTAACAGTAATTCATGTTATTAGTATTAAACATTTGTATTCATTTTCGTAGGGGACTGTAAAAACAGTTTATGTTAAATGTAATCCACGTTAAATGTGTTTTTGTTAACGAGGTTTGACTATGTGCAAACTTTGTGAATGATAATTTTTTGTTTTGATTTATTTTAATTTCAAGTATCATTTTTTGTCTAGTGTTTAATACAAAGATTACTAAAATACTTATTGGAAAATATTTTGAGAAAATGCTTTAACATATATATTGGATAAATATTTAATAAAAATACATAAATATTTAAATTAATATTTAGTTAGATAGTTGGTGTAAAACATTATTCCATTATTGTTATTATTATTATTATTATTTTAATGTATCATCGTAATTCTATAAATTCATTTATTGTAACAATTATTGTTATAATTTTTTAGATGCATTTTAAAATTTTCTGAAAAATAGTGTATAATTATCGTACAGCTTACTTTTTAATTTAATATTTTCACGTTAATAAATTTATCGTTTATCTATAAAAAATGGTATTATGTTTATATTTGCACCAAAACAACATTATCTGCCGATTTCGAATGGATGTGAAAGATGGGGTTTATAAACAATTTAATCAAAATATTTCTGCTAAATAAGTACTAATCAGGTAGTTCCTGTTCTTATAGATCATTTACTCTCATTGTTTTTATAATTTACTTAATTAGTGAAGAATAAATTGGGTTAATAATAAAGAGATTTCTCCTATGTCTAACATTGAAAAAGCGGACTATTTTTTCTCTCTTGCCTACTATGCTTCTCCGGGTTGTAATTCGGCTAGCAGAGGACTGACCGCAGAGTCGGACCTCCTGTTATATGTCGAGCTCAGTGATGCGAACAGGTGGGGCCTAATTCCGGGTATCCCACTTCAAAAAATGTGACTTAAAGTTAAGTGACTCAACTATCCCAGTGCGAACAGGGTATTATATTTGGGTCTGGTTGACTTCTACTCTTTGCAGCGGTTTGAGTTAGATTCTGATGTTTTACTTTTGGGTCCGGTCGACTACTACATTTTGTTGATTTTTATTTTTAAGCTGTGCTTAGCGCTTTTGGGGCAGTTTGACATACAATTCTTATTTCGGGCGGTTTAGGATTTGGTTTTTACTTTTGCGAGAAGTGTTCGGTTTGACCCGATTTTAATTGGGGAGTCGTTTGATAAAATTTTCGTTCTTTTTTGCAATCTTTGGACGAACTGTGCGTCTATTTCACGATCCTTTGAAAAAATTCGTATTTTCTCCGCGATCATTTCACAAAATATGATGTCCGGTTGTCTTCTATTTTTACTTTTTGTTGTGGGTCGAGTAACTTCTACTGTTTCCTGCGGGTCAAATTCATTTCTGATTTTTTGCTTCGGATCGGGTCTGGGTCCGGTAAACAACTATATTTTGCTATTGGTTGACTTTTACTTTTTAGCTGCGCTTAGCGCATCGGGGCAGATTGTCATACATTTCGGATTTGAGTCAGTCACATATTCGGTTTTTACTCTTGTGAAAATGGGTGACCCAGTTTTGATCGTGATCCTTTGACGAAATTTGCGTTTTTCAGCGATCCTTTAACGAAATTCTCTTTTATCCGTGAACATGATCCTTTGAAGAAATTCACGTTTTCTCCGTGATCCTTTCACAAAATTCGAGGGTTTTTTGCAAATTTCTAGGAAAACTGAAATCCTGACCAGGCTCGGCCTGGAAGAAAAAAAAGCCTGTCCCCACCCGAATCTGCAAATAAGCAAAATCAGGACACAACTTGATTCAAAATCAGAGAAAACCTTACCCAGTCCGAGTCTCAAGGACTTAAGGCCTCTGTCCCTGCTCGTGAAGACGCTCGCGAGCAATGCTATACCTATGGGGAGGCATTTCGCTAATTTCTCATTCGCATTTGCATATTTTTAAATTTTTCTTTTTGCACATGATATTTTAGATCATAATGAAGTATACTTGTTGATTAAATTATCGATTTTTGTTGCTGTTTGATTATAATATGACTTACAATTTTGAAATATGAAAAAATACATGTGTTTTTTCATTGAAAGCTTAATAAAATGTTTTCTATAAAGCATTCGGAAAATTAAAAAACACCGCCCCCTAGCTTAAACATTGAACTTTTTAGATAATTTTGTTTCATATTTTTATCCTAATTAGGGAATGTAGAATCAGTTATTTCGAATGGAATTTTTGATGAAAATTTAACTGAAATATCTTAAAATACCTGCCTTTCATAGGTCACGCCCATTTGACATTGATTGATAACGGCGGTAACTACCGGAGTTTGTGTGTGAAAGGGGAGAGTATTTAACACATGTGTTTTTAATAGGGGTGACCACAGAAAAAACCCTTGAGGCAAACAAACTAGATTATACAGTCCAGGATCTTTGCTTGAGGCAAAACAGCAAATTTTTATTTATTTTTTCTTCTAATATAATAATAGTAGCTTTTAAAAGATGTTTGCTATTCTGAGGTAAAAAAAACATACTTATATTTGAGTTATACTGAAAAAGATTTGCTAAATAGAGTTGTCCATTATGAAAATTTTACAATAAAGCCTCTATAACGGACATTCCCAAATAAAGGATATCTCTATTTAGTAAACGCATCTTTCAATTCACAACGCATGCGAAGTTGTATGCTTTTATATCAGAAAAGCAGACTCCGCCGAATAGCGAATAAATTTTACGTTTTATTGTTTATTGAGAGGTTTAATTGTATATACTATGTATATATACATACATACCGGGTGTCCCAAAAATGACTGATGGATTTTAAAATTCAATAACTTGCAAACGGTGACAGCTGTTTAAAAAAATTTTGCAGGAGGGCTATGTATAATGTCAGGAGTTTTTTTTATCGCAATTCTTGATTTTAGTTCAAATTTCGAACAACAGATGTCGGTTTGCGGCCCGTCGACGCCGAAACTTACTTCATTCAGCTTTGACGCAAAAGAAGGAGATTAAGGCTATGGAGTACGTCTCATTCGACAGTACAGTCTTGCTCTCAGGCCCCGATTCTGGACTCATTCGATATGATTTCAATGGAATGCGTTGTTGCCATGGAAATAACAGTTTGTTCTATAGTAGAAAACAGCGTTCAGAAAGTTTTAAAATATGATGCATAAAATATTCTTTAAATCGTGCCATAAAAAGTAATTTAATACGAGAAAATAAAACTTCCTAAACGAAAATCTTCTGCAAACTCGAATGCTGCTCGCGAAATTTATGCCTACTTCTGAACGCTGTATTCCACTATCAAACAATCTGTTATTTCCATGGCAACAACGCATTCCATTGAAATCATATCGAATGAGTCCAGAATCGGGGCCTGAGAGCAAGACTGTACTGTCGAATGAGACGTACTCCATAGCCTTAATCTCCTTCTTTTGCGTCAAAGCTGAATGAAGTAAGTTTCGGCGTCGACTGGCAGCCAACCGCCATCAGCGCCATCTGTTGTTTGAAATTTGAACTAAAATCAAGAATTGCGGTAAAAAAAACTCCTGACATTATACATAGCCCTCCTGCAAAAAAATTTTTAATAGCTGTCACCGTTTGCAAGTTATTGAATTTTAAAATCCATCAGTCATTTTTAGGACACCCGGTATATATATATATATATATATATATATATATATGTATGTATGTATGTATGTATGTATATTAATTATTATACATGTTATATATTATATATTTATTAATTATTATTTTTACATAAAAAAATTATGTTTTTTGCGTAGGAAAAAAAATTGCTAGATCTGCGGTAGAAATTAGATAATTGTAAACTTTATTTTTTCTTTATGGCGATCTTTTTTCAAATAAAAGTAAGACGGTTTTAATCTTTTAGTTCAATACAGTAAATGTTGTTCTGAATTTAATAAAATTTATTTGGAATTCGTACATAAATATTTTAATTTTTCACAATTTTACTATACGATTTTTAGAATACTTTTGCATTTCAACGATTTTATGAAATTCGTTTAGAAATGCACTTTTAGCTGTTTGCCTAATATAGTAAATTTTTTCCACATGTATATATATTTATTTTTAGAGATTTTAATGCCTAATTTAGTGATTTTCCGGCGTTTTAATGCATCGTAATACCTAATTTAGTGCGTTTTAAGGCGAATTATCCTTTTTGTATTTTTAGAGGGGTTCACCCCCTGTGATGATATTTCCACATTAGTTAAAAGAATTCCGGTTTTAATCACTTCGCCCAAAGTAATAAACCTTACCCTCTTTTCCATAATTTTTTTCTGAATTCACAGAGCAATTTTTTATTATTTATTTTTTTTTTTTTTTAAAGATCTTTTAAGGATTGATTACATTTCGCTGCAATATTTTTTAACGTTCATAAAAGGAATTCGGTTACATTTTTTTCTCTTTTACTACTGACAGAAAATTTTTCAAGCGCGTTTAAATTTGTCACACTGTTTCAAATATTACGAGCTTCATAATAAAATTTAGCTATACCCATTCTCTCTTCTCTCCTGTTGAGAAACAAAGTAAAAATACCCTTATATAATTCTATATATGAAGATCTGTAGTTAAAAAAATATATATATTAGAAAATGTTCCCTGCTTTTAGTATACGTGTGTGTGTGCGTGGGGGGGGGGGGGGGGAGTGTTAAAGGGAGTGAAATAAAAATAAATCATCTGACCTTATATCTATAAGAAAATAGATTTCCAAAGTTTTACCTGAACGGGATGTTTTTATTCTTATTATCTGTATTTTACAAAAAAAATATCATTGAAGCAGTGATGAGATACGTCTTGAGATACATTTTTTGCACCTTCCCTCCTTTAGAAAGTAAGAATGCTGAATTTCAAAATACCATCTGCATCTAAAACTTATATTCTAAATCTAAAGCTTACCATTAAACCATTCACTATCATCAATGTGATCTTAGATGTAAAATTGTGAATGACTTTTTTTATATATACATATATATATATATATATATATAACAAGTAAGAAAAATCATGCGTTAAGCATAGATTATGAAGCACTTTCCAACACTTAATGAAACCTTTAGCAAAACTTTGTTATTTAGGGAAATAATAGTGTATAACAAAATATACCCAAATATGTATTTCAGTACTTTTGAACAGCCCTGTATTTCTTATGTAATAGGAAAATTTAGTTTAGCAAGAAAATACCCAGTAGCTTGAAATTTCTTTTTCAGCAATTCATACTATTAGATGGAAACATACTTGAATACTTTGTTCAGCCCTGTAGTTTACATTGTACCTTTATTACACATCAGCATTAGGCTAAAATTTATTGTAAACTAAAACACTTTTAAAACAACTGAAATCACATTCTCATAAATTATCATTCATAGGCGTCCATGTACCGAATTCTTTGCGTGGCCCTGTATATCCTTTTATCTATATTCTGTAAACATTTCTCATTAAATTGAATGAAGCTCAGCTTAAAAATACATAGCTTATTTAAGAACCACGTTTAAATAATTTACGCTCATATTCAGTAACGTTGGTGAGCTCTTTTGGGCAGCCCTGTATATCAACTATAACATTTATACACACCATATAATGTGCATATATTTAGCCAAATATAAACGTGCATATCATATTTAAAATGCATTTCATCCCTCCATCAGCCATCATCGGACACATATACAGTACTTCGGAAAGAATATACTATTTGAAATCTTTTGTATAGCCCTGTAAATGCTATGTACTTCATATTATGCAAGACAGTAACGTATAACTTATATTAAGCTTCAGTGACATATATTAATTTTATCATACATGAAACAGCTTAATATATTTAAAATATGTCACACACAATTCTCCTTTTACCATTATCTAATGGAATTCTTTTGTGTGGCCCTGTAAATGAATAATAGCTACATTTTCACCCTATATTTTATAGAATGCAGATTTTAATATGTTTTACAGGGTATAACATCTTTAAAATTCCTTTGAAACGATTTTTCCCCATAGGCCGTAATGTAATGGGAAACTTTTGATTCGCCCTGTAGATAAACTAATCATGGTAGAAACTTCATTTTCGATTGGACTTGTGCTAGGGTATACGTCAATAACGTCCTAAAATTTCATGGCAATCCGAGTATATTAACGATTTTTCCCCATGGGCCATAATGTAATGGGAAACTTTTGATTCACCCTGTAGATATACTAATCATGGTAGAAACTTCATTTTCGATAGGACTTGTGCTAGGGTAAACGTCAATAACGTCCTAAAATTTCATGGCAATCCGAGTATATTAACGATTTTTCCCCATAGGCCGTAATGTAATGGGAAACTTTTGATTCTCTCTGTAGATAAACTAATCATGGTACATACTTCATTTTCAATAGGGTTCGTGCTTGGGTAAACGTCAATAACGTCCAAAAATTTCATGACGATCCGAGTATATTTATGAGAGTTAGAGCGCGGACAGACGGACAGACGGCAAGACAAACCGAATGCATAAGCACTTTTCAACTTTGTTGGAAAGTGCTAAAAAATTCCAATGATCAATGAAAGAAAATTTATCTACTGGAACTAATTTTAAATTTATTAAAATATCGAGCATTTAACAGTAAATTTAGGTTCGGAACAGTATTGCAAAAGTGATTATATATGTGACGCAAAAAAATAAAAGAAAATATAAAATGAATTTTTTAATATTTACTTCTTTCTTCTATTCAATAAATATTTTTGTATTAAAAGATCTGAGTAAGTTTATTTTTTATGATTGTCAATAAATGCATATCATTTTCAATATTAATGAATTTTATTAATACTTCTTTAGGTCTTCTATTTACAAATTCAATTTTTGTACCATAAATACATTATACCTTAAATAATTTGCGTTTTTTCTTAAGTTTCAATCCGTAAATTGTCAAAACATATTAATTTTAAAAAGCATTCCCGAATACTGGACAACTCTATCAAACTATTTATGTTGGGTTGGACTTTTCGCAGACTCGGGAATTTATTAGTGAGCAAACTGGGCAGTGTCCCAGTTCCCTTCCCCACCTCTTTGATTTTAGAGTTCCCAAACTTTGTATCTAATTTTTGTAAAGCTGATATTTTAAATCTCTTTAAACATTGAAGTGATTATGTGAATATTTTGAACATTTAAGTTACATTTTTATTAAAATCCAAATATCTATATTATAAAGGCCAAACGTATCTGTGAGTAACGCATACGTCATTTTGTAAATGGCAACACTTTCGCATGCAATTCGGTTTTACAATTTTCGATACTACAAATTTTATACTTTTAAGTATGGCACATTTTCAATTTTTACATCGTCGTATTGAGAAAAAAATGTACTTTTAAATGCAATTTGTTTGAAAGCTGTATCTCAATTTATTTATGAGTTATTAATTTCTTTATAGTTTTTAGTACGAATTTTATAATTGTGGCAACAGAAATACGCCATTTTCTCTTTAAATTGATAGAAACTGGAATAAAAATATCATGACAAAAGAAATCGTCTGATATAAAATCCGTTGAATTTTGGTTTTATTGCGTTTTTATTTATCAATTAAATGCTTTTTTAGTTTATTGCAAACTTAATTTACACAGGATACAACAAATTCTCTTTACAAAAATGTATTTTAAATAATATTCGAGTGACTTCGCAGCATTTACTCAGTTCGTATCGGAAAGCTAAACGAGAGCAATTTTATTCATCCGTGTGTATGTTATGATATTTTTCGAATTTTGAAAAAAAAAAAAAAATACAAATGAATGATTTTTGATAAAACATGGAGCTATTATAAATAAAGAAGTAAAGATTTACGAATCATCAGATATCCGATTTGTTTTGCCGATTGTCTTGAATATTGTTTTTGCTGCATTTGTGCAATATTCCTTCCTAATGGCGTCATATGCATACTTTCTAAGACTGGATCCGTAAAAATGGAATGCTTTTATCGCACGCAAATAACGTTTTTATATCCTTCTATAGTAAAAAAAAAAAAAAAAACTAGCCTTAAAAGGAATGACTCCTGAAATGATGCTGATGTGTAAGATTCTCTTCCAAAAATTCATGAAAAGTAATATTACAACATTGTGCTGAACTATGTAATGGCATGTATAAATGCATCGTTAGGCGTATGGCATATTAACTGGGTCATATTAACTGGGTTGATTCTAGAATTCTGCAGAGTACCTAAAAATTAGATATGTCCTCTGTGAAAGCCATTGGTTAAATCTTGCCTTGTCCAACAGCATGGTAATTCCCATCATTCGAAAGTATCATGGGCTTGTTAAAGCAGTGACAAAAGTTTAAAAAAATCATCTCAAGGCAAATTTAGCGCTTCAAGAAGCAATTGCATCATATATCCTAAAAAACAAAAGGAAATGACTTTTCCGCATTTGTGATACAAATTTTATCGAGAGACATGAAAGCATATTGATTTTTGTTGAGCTACTTAAATACATTTGTATTAGCACAGAAAATATATTGAAAAACACATGGAAGATTTCTTCAATAGCTGGAGCTTTTTTGGCAGTCAGGGAGAAGAATCATTTTTTCATAAGCTTTTCTGTTTGTCAAAAAGTTTTGTCTGACAGTCATAGGTGAGTTCTTCAAAAAAAAAAAGTGGTATAATATTGGCTGTAACCCATGCTAAAGATGCCTAATTGTTTTACATAAATATGCAGAAAAATGAAGTAGAAATGTTTTGTGAGATTTTATGGTGCATCAAAACTTCGGGAAGACATCTTCCAAACTGAAATAAAGATCCCAAGACTAACATTTCGACAGACAAAAGGTACAAATCCTCGAATTACATCCACTGACAAGTATTACAATATCACGGTCTTATTTCCCCATGTAGAAAGTCTTATTCAAAATTTAAATTATCGATTCATTTCGAATGAAGACATTCTAAGAGATTCCCAGTTATATCTTCCAGGATGTGCTTCACTGGAAAAAGCAAGAAAATTAGCTAATCCGATGCAATATTTTCATGATAGAGTGTCAGTGTAGCAAGTGAAAGTTGAATATGAATTAGGGTATAAACAAATTGCTAATGTTGACACCAGACTAATGTTGCTAATGTTCACCAGAGGTTTTAAAAGTTTTAGTACTCTAATGTGACGTATTAAGATAAAATCAAACACTTGCTGACAGTTTTGGTTGAAAGCCGAGTAACAACAGTCAGAGCAGAAAGATATTTTTCGGCAAAGAAAATAATTAAATCTTACAAGGGGACCACCAGACATGGTGCTCACAGATTTTGATGTTTTCAAAGTATGTTGTAGGGGTCATACCACTAATTATTCTGGTAAAAGAATTCCTTCAAATGGACCTTGGTTTTTGAGAAATTGGGGGTCAAAGTTCAACGTATGTTTCAAATACTTAATTGTACTACATCTGAATGTCGATTCGTGGCGTCGTGCCAAAGCATGTGTTTGTGAATCGAAAGGTCGTTGGTTCGAATCCATCCTCGGCTTCTATTTTCTTTCTTATATATATATATATTTACATGTTAAAAATTTTAAGCAGAATTGGGAATTCTACAGCTTTGAACCTTTTGATATTTTCTGAAGAGGACAGTTTACTTTTTCAATATTTTATTATTACTATTATTTCAAAAAATATGGCTCAATTGGTGGACTGACCTCAGTTCAGGGTTCAACTAAAAGTACATTTTGCAACAAATAATTAAATAAAAATGCGTATTTAATTAAAATTTTGAAAAAGTATAAGAAAATTTTAATATTTTAAAATCTCCACAATTTTAAATAATAATATTTTTAGATTAATCAATCACTTTTCTTTCAAATGTGTATTGCACAATACTGTGCATGTATTTTTAGATAATGTAATGTAGTGCTGTGAAAATAACGGCAAAATGAATAACCGTATGGTAACGTTGATTTCATTGACTTTCTCATATACGTAGACGCCAAATCCCATTGTTATTTCGGCATGGTTTCGAATCCAACATGTTTGGCGAAAAGATGCTGTTTTTTGGCGGTGATCGCTTTATTGGCAACTTTCAGATTTCACAAAGAGAAAAGAAGAAGTGCGGTCCAATTCAAGACAAACATAGCAATATGAGTTTCGGCGGGAGACAAACCGGTTTGGCGTGCTAAATCTGCCCTCCGTCACGTGACGGAAGGCACACATGTCGGCCTACGAAAAGGTTGCTATTTTGGAGTCTAAGTATTTTAAGGTCATTGGTTGATTTAGAATTCTCTACCCGTTAAAAAGTATTCGTTTCGCTAGTCGTTACTGTTCAGAAAATGGGTATTCGCAGTCATCGAGCATACGGCATATATCGTATAGACTATAGAATAATCTTTGGAAGAATTCGTATTAATAAATAAACTAAAAAACTTTGTAAAATCACCATGCTGTTATTGTTGTAGCTCGAAACGCGTCCTGCTTAATTTTTCATTTTATGGTGATTTTACAAAGTTTTTTAGTTTATTTATCAATTTATCGCCAGTAATTATGGTGTTTTTCACTAGAATTCGTATTAGTTAGTGCTGCCATCTATCCGTAAAAGTTACATTTATTGAAATTTTGAACTTTTAAAAATGCAAATAGAATATTAAAACCAGGGCCTTAACGAGAAGTCAATAATTAGGGTGTGTGTGTGTGTGTGTGGGGGGGGGGGGGTCAAGAAAATGTAGTGGGATGACTCATATATATTTCTCTCTCTCTCTCTGTGACGCAGAGAGATAAATTTCTGCATATTTACACTGTAGTTTAGTTACTATGTTTCTGATTAAACTGTTGTAATAACTTCATTTTATGCTAAGAAAAGAATAGGATTATGGAAAATTCGAGTGCATAACTAGTGCAGTATTAAACATAATGTTGGCTTTATATGTGTAAGTAAAATGAGCAAGTGTTGAAACACTTGGTTTAGTTACAATTTAGTATTTTTTCAAAACGATGAAAGGTCCTCAAAACTAAATTAGATTTTTCAATACAATTTCATTTGGGTTTTTGGAACATAAATTCATTTAGTGATCTTGGAATCTTTTCGGGGGGGGGGGGGGGGGGCTCAAAATGTTTTAGGGGGGCTAAGGCGCCCGTAACACCTCCTTAGCTACGCCCTGATTAAAATGCAATACATAATTGTACACAGGGCTATAATTAAAAATGAGTGAGCGGGGGGGGGGGGGCGCTCAAGAACATGTAGAGTGGAGCTCATATTTTCATATGCGTAGTTCAATAGCGGGTTTAAAGGTGAGGACACGGATTCATGACAACCCTCCCCCCCCACACACACACACGTGCTGTACAGCAGAAATATTCTAAAAATTACTTAAAAAAATAAACATAGCTTAAATCCTTATCCCCCCCCCCCTTGTTCAATAATGCAAATCTTTCTGATTCTGAAAAAGGTCTACTGAAATCTTGTTGTATTGTATACTTGTTGTATTGTTGTAGGCCGATTATCTACGCTATGGGATATAGGCCCTATGGGGTGGGTTGCCCTCCGTGGGGGTCTTTCTAAGGGAACCTAACCCGTATTTACGCAAGGTTCGAAGAAAACCACGGAAAACTTCGAACGGTTAGGCCGACGGTCGCGATTGGGTTCGAACCCAGCACCTACCGTCTACCAGTTTGAGGTCAGAACCTCTCGGCCACTGGTGGGGCGTCTACTGAAATCAAAATTAGGTAACATGTGACACATTTGTGAAAGCAATTTTAATCTCGAGAAATTTGCAAGTGTACTTATTTGGAAACTATGAGATTGAAAAATGTTTTGAAAAATCTATCAAATGAAAAATGTCAAACAGTCTATGAAGTTCGGCATTTATACTAAATTTCCGTACGCGACTGCTAATTGCTTCCTCATGATGACATTTCTGCGTTTGTCAAATCTTAAAAATTATCGTAAATTATCGTAAAAATTATCGTAAATTGATTAACAACATTTCTAAATCACTTTATGCATTTATAAGAATAAATTTAAAGGCATAAAGTGAAAAATATAGATAATATTTAAGAAAAAAAAAGTTTTAGGCTTAAATTAGTTTTGTTGTGTTATCAAAAGAAATATTAGTTTAAAAATTGCAGAAAAAAATAAATTTTCATGAAAAAATTCAAAAATGTAAATGCATATTAAGAAAATTTTTATATTAAGAAAATATAAAAGTTGTAGCAATTGCTCTAGAAATAAAAATACTTAAAATTTGTAACGTGTAAAAAATATAAATATAAGTAAAAAAGAAAAACCGAAACCGAGGATGGATTCGAACCAACAACCTTTCGATTCACAAACACATGCTTTGGCACGACGCCACAAATCGACACTCAAATGTTGTACAATTAGGTATTTGAAACATACGTTGAACTTTGACCCCCAATTTCTCAAAAACCAAGATCCATTTGAAGGAATCCTTTTACCAGAATAATTAGTGGTATGACCCCTACAACATACTTTGAAATCATCAAAATCTGTGAGCACCATGTCTGGTGGTCCCCTTGTTAGACTCGAAGTGTTATTGTCGATGACAGACTAACTAGCTTTTCAATGATTTCCACTCATTGGGAAATTACAGACGATCCTGATAAGTCGATCAGCATCATGGCTAAGAAGAAATTATGATGATTGCTTCTGTTGCACTAGTAAACAGTGTTGAATTCTTGGGGTTTACCCGGGGGGGGGGATTCTCCCTCCCCCGGAACAATGAGATCCCCCCCCGGAAAATTTGTGACTTTGTGTTTTCAATGGTCAAAAAGTATAATCCCCCCCCCCCGGAATGCTATAATGTCCTCCCCGTAGACCCAAAAATCCATCCCGGAGTAAAGTGCCTAAAATCAACACTGCTAGTAAGTTTAGTGCAAGAAGAGTGCCATTTATAATTATTATAATTAGAGAATGTGAAATACAAACATAACTTTTATGATTACATATGACTGTAGCAATTAATTTTTCTTTCAAAAAAACAATGTGTGTAATTTATTTCATGTATGGATTAATAGTTTCAAGACTTCGCACAGGTAATGTCATTCTTGCATGTTAACATTAATCCTGCGTTTAAATCAATAAATATTACTTGTTTGCATTTCAATATTTTACGTTTTTTTCATAGGATACTTGAGGTTCATCTCAAACATTGTTAGTTTGTGCTTTTTAAGGTTTGCGGAAAAATTTCCTAAAAACTCTCCGGTTCCCGAACCGATTTAGAAACTGGAAGTGCTCTTAAAAGTTAAAAATGGCAACAGAAATTGAAAAAATTAAATATGGAATAACAATATTTGACATAGTGATCAAGTATTCTATGTAGGAACACACATTAGGATAAGCCTAGATCATTTTTAAATTTTTTACTGAATATTACTCAAATTACTTTTGTAAGAATGGAAAAAAATTCCAAAATTGAGCCCCTCCCGAAAGAAAATCCTGGCTACGGGCCTGTACTCCTTCCATGAGTCGAAGGACTCCGACTATGCATCGCGAAGCGATTCCAACCGGGATTGCAAAGCAATACCCAACGGAATCGCAAAGCAATTACGCGGGGGGGGGGGGAGGTTGGCGAGCGTAGCGAGCAAGGGGGGGGAGCCCCCCTATAGTTTAAAACAACTGTAACTGCTCATTCCAATTATGCATGTTTGGGGCGCCGCACCCTACTTTGCCCCCCCCCCCCCAAAGGGGTACTTTTTAAATTTTTATCCACAGCACTCGTGTTGCATATTTTTAGAAAGGTCTGAAACTGCCTTTTCCTATTATGGATGTCTTTTGTGTCCCCCTCCGCTCTGCCCCCCAAGAGGGGCACATTTTTAATTTCTTTAAAACACCAGTCGTGTGACACATCATTTGAAAGGTCTGCAACTGCTTATTCATATTATGGATGTCTTGTGTGTCACCCCCCATTCTGCCCCCCAAGAGGGGCACATTTTTAATTTCTTTACAACACCAGTCGTGTCACACATCATTTGAAAGGTCTGCAACTGCTTATTCATATTATGGATGTCTTGTGTGTCACCCCCCACTCTGCTCCCCAGGGGGGCACATTTTTAATTTCTTTACAACACCAGTCGTGTGACACATCATTTGAAAGGTCTGCAACTACTTATTCATATTATGGATGTCTTGTGTGTCACCCCCCCACTCTGTCCTACCAGGGGGGGACACATTTTTAATTTCTTTACAACACCAGTCGAGTGACACATCATTTGAAAGGTCTGCAACTGCACATTCATATTATGGATATCTTGTGTGTCACCCCCCCACTCTGCCCCCAAAGAGGGGCACATTTTTAATTTCTTTACAACACCAGTCGTGTGACACATCATTTGCGAGGTCTGCAACTGCTTATTTATATTATGGATGTCTTGTGTGTCACCCTCCCCCCCCCTCTGCCTTCCAGGGGGGTGCACATTTTTAATTTCTTTACAACACCAGTCGTGTGACACATCATTTGCGAGGTCTGCAACTGCTTATTCATATTATGGATGTCTTGTGTGTCACCCCCCCCCTCTGCTCCCCAGGGGGGCACATTTTTAATTTCTTTACAACACCAGTCCTGTGACACATCATTTGAAAGGTCTGCAACTACTTATTCATATTATGGATGTCTTGTGTGTCACCCCCCCACTCTGTCCTACCAGGGGGGGACACATTTTTAATTTCTTTACAACACCAGTCGAGTGACACATCATTTGAAAGGTCTGCAACTGCACATTCATATTATGGATATCTTGTGTGTCACCCCCCCCCCACTCTGCCCCCAAAGAGGGGCACATTTTTAATTTCTTTACAACACCAGTCGTGTGACACATCATTTGCGAGGTCTGCAACTGCTTATTCATATTATGGATGTCTTGTATGTCACCCCCCCCCTCTGCCTTCCAGGGGGGTGCACATTTTTAATTTCTTTACAACACCAGTCGTGTGACACATCATTTGCGAGGTCTGCAACTGCTTATTCATATTATGGATGTCTTGTGTGTCACCCCCCCCTCTGCCTTCCAGGGGGGTGCACATTTTTAATTTCTTTACAACACTAGTCGAGTGACACATCATTTGAAAGGTCTGCAACTGCTTATTCATATTATGGATGTCTTGTGTGTCACCCCCACATTCTGTCCCCCCCAGGGGGGCACATTTTTAATTTCTTTACAACACCAGTTGTGTGACACATCATTTGAAAGGTCTGCAACTGCTTTTTCATATTATGGATGTCTTGTGTGTCACCCCCCACTCTGCCCCCCCCCCCACAGGGAGGGCACATTTTTATTTTCTTTACAACACCAGTCGTGTGACACATCATTTGAAAGGTCTGGAACTGCTTGTTCATATTATGGGGTATTGGCGAGCGCAGCAAGCAGGGGTAGCCTACAATCTGGAATCGCGAAGCGATTTATATCGAGGGGGGTTGGCGAGCGTAGCGAGCTGGGGGCGGAGCCTCCCTAGTATATATATAAAAAAAGAAAGTGATTTTAAAATGATCAAATTAAAATACTATGAGAAGTGCGTATGTAAATTTTGAGACGATGTAAATAATGACGGGTTTAGATTTCACATGGGAATTCTATGATCATGTCCATTAGGAATATTTTTTTTTCATTCACTTTATACCAGACATAAGAGCCTCAACTGATAATGTCATCATAATAACAGACCTTTGTTGTTATGCTCTACTGATTACATATGCGATTAAATTTTAATTTTAATAATTTGGAAAACTGAGTTTTATAGAAAGTTTTTTTTTTTTTTTTTTTTTTTGTTTGTTTAGCTTAAAATAATATTTGTTTGAGAGTTAAACTGACCAATCTAAGATGCATGTTTTACTGTAGCTAATTTTGTGGGTTTATTATAAATCAATGAAACAGTTCCTTTCTGAACATTTTCTTTCGTCGAAATTCGACGGGTTCCACCTCGTATATTTAACTAAAATTACAGTAAATCTCTCAATAGAGCTCCTCGGGGATGGTGAATATTTTTCACTTTTCGAAGATTTTTGCTATTCTGAGATAAAAATACATACTTATGTATGAGTTAGATTGAATAAGACTCGCTAATTAAAGTTGTCCGTTATGAAAATTTTACAAAAAAGCCTCCATAACGGACACTCCCAAACAAAGGATATGTCTATTTAATAAACACATCTTTCAATTCACAACTTCGCCGACCAGCGGGTAAAAATTCCAGGATCTAGAGATGTTCATTATTGAGAGGTCCAATTGTATTTTGATAAATATATTGTACTAGCAGCCTTCGCCCGCTACGCTGGTCAGTTTTTTTAAAGAAACTTTGAATCAAACGAAATTTTTAAATCATATTTTTAGTTTTATATAGTATTTTAGACTGTCTGTCATCGGTGAAAAGTCAGCCATCTAAACGGAAAGTTCAATGTTAGTTACCAAAGAATAACGTAGCTCTTAACATGTTAACAGTTTTAATCACAAAAAAATCATTCAGCGGAACCTTTAAAATAAAGCCAACCTTTTGTAATTGGGTTCATCTGATTTAAAACATCTCCATAAGTATTCAATTAAACAGCGTAGAATGCTATATTTCATTTGTTACTAAATTTCTGAAAATCCTCCAACTAACAGTGTAAGCTCCGTTAAAATATATCTAGTAGAACTTAAGTTATAAGCTGACGGAAAACAATTCACTTTGCGTTTTATATATATTGAGGTAATTAAATATAGCTTACTTAATAATGTTAACCTGATTATAGAACTCTCTTTCAAAATTGAGTATCTCACGTACTACTTGATTTAATTTGCTTAGTAGTATTTTATTACTTTGAAGTATTTTTACCCCAATTTTCAAGATTTTTGGTTCGGTAGATTTTTTTGTGCTGTGATAAATACGAAATCTAGACTTTCTTTTATATATATAGATAAGGAATGAAAATTTCAGGTTTTTGCGCCGAAGAAATTGCCAAATTAAGAAAATGTGAAGTATCTCACGAACTACTTGATTTAAATTAATTTGCTTAGTACCATTCGATTCGACATGCTAAAATATGTTGTAACGTTAAACACACGTTGGGTGTCATTTGTAACGGTTGGTTGGTCGTGGTGGGGGTTAAATGCAGACATACTCAGTAATTAAGATAAAAAAACACAGTTTATTAAAATGATAAGGGCTCAAGGGAAGTGGAGCAAGTCTTAATTTTTCACAACTGAGAATACTACGAAAAAGCTAAACGCATACTCACAGGCTCCGGACTAGCTCAATCGTGGCACCTTCTATTACTTCTCAACTATCTTTCGGCTAAGCTGCTAGATAAAGCTTAATTAGACAGCCCGTGGCTGTGGGTAATTCTTTATTCACTTTCAAATAATCAAAATGTAATTACTATGAAATTCCTTACCACGGCCAACTCTCAAGTCGAATACCGAAACTCCTTTACAACTCACTGGAGGCTCGCTGCTACTTTCAATCTGCTAGCACTCCGCTGACTAATATCTCCAGAACACTCGGCTGGCTATCGCCAGTGATTCACTTCGCTAGCTAATGCCAGAGATCCTCTCACTCGCTGGCTAATGCCAGAGATACTCTAGACGCTGGCCAAAGCCAGAGATGCTCTCCACACACTCAAACTCCAAGCTTTTATATGCTGCAAACTGAGATACTTCATATTAACATATTACTAATAACCGCGAGCTAACTGCAGAACCCGAAAGAGACACACACACTCTAGAAAGTTAAAGTAAAAGAGAGGATAGATGTCGCTTTTACGCTTACACATGTTAAATTATTGACGTCGCGATCACAGAAATACTAGAGTGTCTTTATGACAAAGGTCACTCCCTCACAACCCCCCCTCGGATTCCACAGAGAAAAAGGGCTGGGCCAAATGCATGCCCAGGACTTTTTCTTGTTATAAATTTCAAACCGTAAAAAAACACAGTGATGGGTGAAAATTTAGCGCCGAAACATAACTTTTAAAATATTAACTTTAACCCATCACAACCAAAAAACCTCAGTTTGCCTCATATATTCACATATTCAATCCAATCATCCTTTCATCCTAAAAAATAGCCTCCGTAAAACTTCCAAAACTCGTAAAACTTTCAAAACTAATTACTTCTTCTTTCAAAATAACTCCACTGGGAGTGCTAAAATTTCTCAAAACACTAAACTTTCGAAATTTTCCTCAATATTGAAATACAACTATAACTTTACCAAAAATTTCTCCATAACTTTCCTAATGCTAGAATTCGCACCAAGTCCAAAAAACCCAATGCGCAAAAATTTTCCTCACCAAAATTCCGCACTCATCTAGAATTAAATTTACTTCATACTAAAATAACTCTGCTACTACGTAATACCTACATACCCATTAGCCAATGAACTAACTCCCAAAATTCTTCAGAACTTAACTCCACTTTCACAATATTTGGGGCACATACGTACAGCGTCACATAGCTGTGCTTATGCAACAATCAAAAATATCAAATTTACAAAATGACGTCATCAAGTAACCCTTCATCTGTATTAACTAAAAGAAAAATAGCAGAATCAATACATAACACAGGTATACTTCCCTGCAAGAAAATCCCATTAACATTCAATTTTAATAAAATACAATTTCAAATTCAAATGCAACTTAAAACTTCGCAACTTGCGGAAACCATTCCCAACTAAAGTACAAACGCAACACATAAAACACGAACGGTAAGAAAAAGTTAATTCATTAAATGTTAGTATAAGAGATAGAAACGCGTGTCAAGGACTCCTTGACCGCAAAACACGTGCCCGTCTGAACCGCGACGCGTGTACAAAATAACCCAAATTACTATCTGTACTTTCTGAAAATTTAAACATACATTAACACACATTTTATAACACATGAACAATATAACAATATAGTAACATTTTTAACAATTAACATAACAACTTAACAGTAGATCCAGAATTTTTAGAAGCAGTTAAGACCAAAATTTCAAACATACATAAAACTAACAATTTTGCAAACAAATTTTGAACACAATTAAGCACTAAACGTGAGTCCGTCAAAAAATTCCAAAAATGGCCAAAAATACAAAACAGTCTCTCTGCTTTTTATTCCTTCACATTGCTACCACATATATGCACTCTAATAGAAATTTAATAAAGAACATTATCACCCAATCATAGAGATGATTTGCTGCTAGCCGGCTTCATACTACAGGATGGCTTTCTCCTCTTGTCCCAGAAACCTTGTACGAAGGATCTTTCGTCATCAGAACTGTACGGTGACGCCACAGTTGACTGTCGTGCCTGCAGCCTGGTTCTGAATGGATGCCGTGGGATACTTGTAGGTTCCGCTCGACGACTCTGCTCTGGCCGGTTCGCTGGGGTCACTCCATGGCGAGATTCACACTGTTGATGCCGGTAATCTGAGTGTTGTCTCTTCTTTCTAGACGCACCCGAAGTTACTGAAGATCCTAGACCACGTTTCTTTCCGGATCTATGCTGTTTCTTATTGGGCAAAAATTCGGAATTTAAAGTTCTTTTAAGAGTTTGACGAGTGTCCATACGAAATTTCTTTCGAGGATTAATCACTGAAGATGGTGAACTATTAGATAATTTGTGTTTCTGAGGTTGCTGTCTAATAAGTGGAGGAACGAGACAGTTATCTTTTGTCTTTTATGGCACATAGAGTCTGATGTATTTGACACTGCTCTCTTATTTTTATTATCATACTTTGCTCTCGGATTGATAGGCTTTCTACTTTCAATAACAGTTTTTGGAGCTGTTTGACCAAATTTTCTTCTTGAATATTGATGGAAAGAATTAAATGAAGAAGCGCTGGACTCGGGACACTCATTGGATCGGGAATTTCGCGAAACACCACTCGACACCTGATAACCTTCACTACCATTTTCTCTAAACTTATAAACTCTAACCTGATCCAAATTAACCGTCATTCTTTCACCATTGACATTAACAATCAAATTATTATTTCGAACTTCCAAAACCTCAAACGGACCAACAAACTTCGGACCAAACTTAGCTACTCTCTTTTGACGACTTGAACTTAACCAATGCTTTTCTACTAACACAAAACCTCCAACTTTCACTTCTAACTCCCTCCTACGCATATTATAATACTGAGCTTGCTTTTCTTGCACTTTTCCCATCTGAACCTGAGCCTCCTTAACCAACCTCTCAATATCCTGGCACATAAACTGACTTTCCGCATCCGACACCATAACTAGCCTTTGGAATGGACTGACTTTTCTACCCAAAAACAATTCAGCCGGCGCTTTCCCCGTTGACTCGTGAACTGCTGTACGAAGTGCGTACGCAAAATGCTGAAGAAACTGGTCCCAATTTGCATGATGAGAACCAACATACGAAATCATTTGAATTAATGTACGATTTACACGTTCAGCCATATTAGACTGAGGACGATACGGAACAGTAAAAGAATGATCGATCTCCAGCTTCTCACACAAAGACTTAAAAATATTAGAAATAAAATCATAACGAAATGGTTTACTAGCAACAAGTGCGTCAAAACCAACATGAATTTCATTCGTTAAACTCGGTTTATCAGAAAAAACCTCTCCAAACTCATTAAAAAACTTATTAAATTCCTCCTTCTCGATTTCACTTAACCCCGACTCCTCCAAATTAACTGACATTGAAACAGGCTCTTTCTTACTCACATTCTCATCATTATTCACGATCAACGACTTTTTAAAAAAATCCAAACTAATTCCTCTATCCCTCATATAATCCACACCAACTATACAATGCACTGTTAATCCATCTAACACACAAAACTCCCAACACGTCTTAACCGAACGAATTTCAACTTCCAACTCTACTGAGCCTTTATTATCACAAGCTACTCCCTGTGCCGACTGAACCACCAGACTTAACCTCTTCAACTTCTTATACGAAAAATATTTCCGATAACAATCAAAAGAAATGAACGACTTATCTGCCCCTGTATCGAAGACACTTTTAACGACAATATCATCTAACACAATTAACACCTCAGGTAACTCAACCGATTAATAGTAATTTTATTCAAACTCACAGAAGGCTTTTCCGACCTCTGAACACATCTCTTTTGCATTGACCTATTTTCCAAATTCTCATCCGAAGTTAATCTCCTTACTTGCGAAGAAATATTCCTGTCCCGTACTCCCCCACTACGATCATAACCACTATTTTGTCTATTTCCATACATATGCCTATCACCACTTCTAAAATTATTAGCACCACCACAATTCCTATTACCATTACTAGTATTCGACATATGACGACCAAATCCATCATTTCTATTACGCAAATTACTATCCGGAAATCGCTGTCCCCCTCTCAAAAAATTACGTTCCCCCTCATTTCTCAAATTACTATCCGTGACAGGTCTCTGTCGAGGGCTACGCGAATCCCGTTGATCCGAGCTATGCCGAGTCTCATACTTCGATAATATCTGGTGCATTTCTGAAAAATTCTTCGGTGCTCTAACTTCAATATAGTCTTGTATATTCGGATTAAAAAGAGGAAAAACAATGTCCAACAATTCCTCAAATGTGATATCTAAATCCAATTTATTTTTTTGTTCAAGCTTACGTAGATAAAATTTTGACGCCGACTCATAAATATTCTGCTTATTGCAATAGAATTCTTTTCTTAAAATACTTTTATCTTTAACGGGAGGAAATGCCTTCTTTAACTCAATCACAGTTTGTTCAAATCTTTTCGCTTCATCATTAATCAAAAACTTCCCTATATTTTCCAACCACAAAAGTGCTTCGCCCTTCAATGAGCATTTAAGCACTACGTATCTATTTTTCTCAGGTATATTATTAAACAGGATATAATCATCTAGTTTGACTAAAAATTCACTAATGTCACCCTCACCGGTGAAATAAACACGTGGCACAATCTCACAATGTCCGACATTTCGTTGGGCGCCATTTGTAACGTTAAACACACGTTGGGTGTCATTTGTAACGGTTGGTTGGTCGTGGTGGGGGTTAAATGCAGACATACTCAGTAATTAAGACAAAAAACACAGTTTATTAAAATGATAAGGGCTCAAGGGAAGTGGAGCAAGTCTTAATTTTTCACAACTGAGAATACTACGAAAAATCTAAACGCATACTCACAGGCTCCGGACTAGCTCAATCGTGGCACCTTCTATTACTTCTCAACTATCTTTCGGCTAAGCTGCTAGATAAAGCTTAATTAGACAGCCCGTGGCTGTGGGTAATTCTTTATTCACTTTCAAATAATCAAAATGTAATTACTATGAAATTCCTTACCACGGCCAACTCTCAAGTCGAATACCGAAACTCCTTTACAACTCACTGGAGGCTCGCTGCTATTTTCAATCTGCTAGCACTCCGCTGACTAATATCTCCAGAACACTTGGCTGGCTATCGCCAGTGATTCACTTCGCTAGCTAATGCCAGAGATCCTCTCACTCGCTGGCTAATGCCAGAGATACTCTACACGCTGGCCAAAGCCAGAGATGCTCTCCACACACTCAAACTCCAAGCTTTTATATGCTGCAAACTGAGATACTTCATATTTACATATTACTAATAACCGCGAGCTAACTGCAGAACCCGAAAGAGACACACACACTCTAGAAAGTTAAAGTAAAAGAGAGGATAGATGTCGTTTTTACGCTTACACATGTTAAATTATTGACGTCACGATCTCAGAAATACTAGAGTGCCTTTATGACAAAGGTCACTCCCTCACAATATTATCAGTTGAAAAATAACTACAAAAGCCGATTTTTAAGGAATTTTTTAAAAGTCCGTTCTTTTTTTTTTACCCCCCCCCCCCCTTAGGGATGGAATTTTAGAAAATCCCTTCTTAGCGACACTCGATGTAATAAGAAGTATTTTTACCGTAATTTTCAAGATTTTTGGTTCGGTAGATTTTTTTGTGCTGCAATTAATACGAAATCCAGACTTTCTTTTATATATATAGATAAGGAATGAAAATTACAGGTTTTTGAGCCGAAGAAATCGCCAAATTAGGAAAATGTGAAGTATCTCGCGGACTACTTGATTTAAAAGAATTTGCTTAGTACCATTCGATTCAGCATGAAAAAATACACTAAAATATGTTATCAGTTGAAAAATAACTACAAAAGCCGATTTTTAAGAATTTTTTCAAAAGCTCGATCTTTTTCTTACTCCCCTTAGGGGTGGAATTTTCGAAAATCGCCTTCTTAGCGGCGCTCGATGTTATAAGAAGTATTTTTACTCAAATTTTCAAGATTTTTGGTTCGGTAGATTTTTTTGCGTTGTGATTAATACGAAATCCAGACTTTTTATATATATATAGATAAGGAATGAAAATTTCAGGTTTTTGCGCCTAAGAAATCGCCAAATTAGGAAAATGTGAAGTATCTCGCGAACTACCTGATTTAAATTAATTTGCTTAGTACTTCGATTCAGCATGAAAAAATACACTAAAATATATTATCAGTTTAAAATTAACTACAAAAGACGATTTTTAAGGAATTTTTTAAAAGTCCGTTGTTTTTTTTACCTCCCTTAGGGGTGGAATTTTCGAAAATCCCTTCTTAGCGGCACTCGATGTTATAAGAAGTATCTTTACCCCAATTTTCAAGATTTTTGGTTCGGTAGATTTTTTTGTGCTGTGATTAATACGAAATCCAGACTTTCTTTTATATATATAGACTAGCAGCCTTCGCCCGCTACGCTGGTCAGTTTTTTTTTCTTTTTTTTTAAAGAAAATTTTTGAATAAAACAAAATTTTTATATCATAGTAATTTTTAGTTTTATATCGTACTTTAGACTGTCTGTCATCGGTGAAACATCAGTCATCTAAACGGAAAGTTCAATGTTAGTCACCAATGAATGACGTAGCGCTCAACATAAGCAAATTGTTTTAAATCAAGTAGTCTGCAAGACACTTCACATTTTCCAAATTTGGCGATTTCTTCGGCGCAAAAACCTGAAATTTTCATTCCTTATCTATATATATAAAAGAAAGTCTGGATTTCGTATTAATCACAGCACAAAAAAATCTGCCGAACCTAAAATCTTGAAAACTGGGGTAAAAATACTTCTGATAACATGGAGTGCCGCTAAGAAGGGATTTTCGAAAATTTCATCCCAAAGGGGGTTAAAAAAAAAGAACGAACTTTTAAAAAATTCCTAAAAAATCGGCTTTTTTAGTTATTTTTCAACTAATAACATATTTTACTGCATTTTTTCATGCTGAATCGAATGGTACCAAGAAAATTCTTTTAAATCCAGTAGTTCGCGAGATACTTCACATTTTCCTGATTTCCTGTCTTCGGCGCAAAAACCTGAAATTTTCAATTCTTATCTATATATATAAAAGAAAGTCTGGATTTCGTATTAATCACAGCACAAAAAAAAAAAAAAAAAAAAAAAAAAATCTATTGAACCTACAATTTTGAAAGAGAGTTTTATAATCAGGTTAACATGATTATGTAAGCTATATTTTATTATCTCAATATATATAAAATGCAAAGTGAAATTCCATTGCGGCCGCTTATAACTTAAATTCTACGAGATCGATTTTAATGGATTTTACATTGTTAGTTAGATAATTTTTCAGAAATTTTGTAACAAATGAAATATAGCATTCTACGTTGTTTAATTGAATACTTGGGAAATGTTTTTTTGTCAGATGATCCCAATTACAAAAGTTTGGCTTTATTTTAAATGTTCCGATGAATGAATTTTTATGTGATTAAAATTGTTAATACCATTCGATTCAGCATGAAAAAATACACTAAAATATATTATCAGTGGAAAAATAACTACAAAAGCGGATTTTTAAGGAATTTTTTAAAAGTTCGTTCTTTTTTTTACCTCCCTTAGGGGTGGAATTTTCGAAAATCTCTTCTTAGCGGCACTTGATGTTATAAGAAGTATTTTTACCTCAATTTTCAAGATTTTAGGTTCGGTAGATTTTTTTGCGCTGTGATTAATACGAAATCCAGACTTTCTTTTATATATATAGATTTAGATAAATGCATGTTTACGTTTTCTAGGTGAGTGTAGAAGGGAATTGGGGTATGTTTATAAGAAATGGGAATACTGCGAAATGAAAAGCCTAAGAAAAGGGTGCGTGAAAAAAAAATCTGGGAAGCGCTGAAATAAAGGACTGTTTGCAGAATAGTGAAGTGTACGGGATAGATTATTTTCTTCTGAATTTCGACATTTGGGTTTTAAAACTGGACTCATTTTAGCTATCATTATCTCACGGCAAAATGATGGCATTGTATTTTTTTTTTTCTCTGTATACAAAGGTAACAGATCTTTATAACCGGACATTTAAAGAATTTTACCGACAAACCAAATGTTTCTCAATGAGGGAAAATAATGCTGTCATCTTTAGCAAAAACAACAATATCGGTGTGGTGTGCACCTGTAAAAATCATCTTGCCCAATAATCTATTTAAAAGAGCTCGTGTAAGCCCAGTGTAATAAATGTTGCCCTTTTTTTTCAATAAATTTACACGAATTTAAAAAAGCAATATACTTTTTTTTTTTTTTTTTTTTTTTTTTTCGATTGTTAGAGTTTTTTTACTTTTCGCGGCGATTTTGAATTCGTAAAAGGAATTCGGTTGCAATGTTACGAGGTCCATTATAGAAAATTTTCTCCTCTACAATTTTTGAGTTTTCACCGGTCTTTCTTTTTAGGTGCGTTCGTAATTATGTAAATACGTAGCACCTATTGTTGTCGCTCAGTCCGTCCGTCTGTCTGTCTGTCCGTCTGTCTGTCTGTCCGTCTGTCTGTCTGTCTGTCCGTCTGTCTGTCTGTCTGTCCGTCCGCATATAACAACGCAAAAACTACCCAACCGAATCGTTTGAAATTTAAAATACATAATTATAACATAATTTTGTCGGGTCATTTCAAATTTTATGAAAATCGGAAGGATAGATCAATTACAGGGACAATCAAAAGGATTCCGTTACATTACGGTCAATGGGGAAAAAAGTTTCAAATGCATTTTAATCGTTTGAAATTTAAAACATATAATTATTGCGTAATTTTGTCGAGTCATTTCAAATGTAATGAAAATCGGATGCAAAGATCAATTACAGGAACAATCAAAAGGATTCCATTACGTTATGGTCAATGGGGAAAAAAATTTCACATGCATTTTAATCGTTTGAAATTTAAAACATATAATTATTACGTAATTTTATTGAGTCATTTAAAATGTTATGAAAGTCGGATGCATAGATCATTTACAGGGACAATCAAAAGTATTCCATTACATTACGATCAATGGGAAAAAAGTTTCAAATGAATTTTAATGATGTTTTACTCATTCGAACATAATATAAGTGGTATGAATCTATGAAATATATACTAAAATATGCATTCTGTACAATCTGTGATGCAAAGAATTTTTATTATTAAGTTACAGGGCCACACAAAAGTATTCCACTACATAATGCTATATGGGGAAACATTGTTTGGGGCGTGTTTTAATTATATTCAACTATTTCACATTTTATGAATAAGATATACGTTTTTGAGGTGTAATAAAAATTACTTTCTGCATATTTACAGAAACACAAAGATTTCGACTACTATACTATATCCGAAGTACGCTCTACTATATCAGCAAGATCTGAATATTTTTTAAACTTCGTTATCGTACGAACGCACCTCATTTGCTACGTTCATGTGCAATTTCCAACTTGTTTGTATATGTGTGTGCATTATTAACAGAAGAATTTTCAAGTACATTAAAATATTGTCACATTGCTCCAAAATCTACGCACTAGATATAAAATGATGTACCCACCCTTTCTTTCTTCTTCCTCCCTCCTTCGATACGTTACTGTACGCCCCAAACTTTATTAGAAAACAAGGAGGTTAAATTTCAAAATATAACCTGTATGTTGTGTTTATATTCTAAAGCTTATCACCAAACCAAACGGTATTATCAGACTTATCTGATATGAAAATTGTGATTTATTTATTTAATTATTTTTATGTCTATTTTTTTTTTTTTTTTTTTACACTTGCTTTAATTTTAAATAAAATATATTTATACTAGTATTAAAAAATGCTATGACGAGCACCAAAAAAGGTTAATATGTTTTAAAGTATGAAAAAGTGTTTGACAAGAGCTTCTAATTGAGAATGAGAAAGGACAAGGGGTCCCTTCTTGGCTGCAATTCACTGTCAATGCCAAATTTGAAAAAATCATATTTGCGCTTTTTCCATATAAAAGAAATTTGAGTAAAACTTTCTATCTTTACTTTTTAGTAAAACTTTCAATCGTGCTTTACATGTTAACTGCATTGTTGACTCTGCACTGCAACTGCACACAAATCAGATTTCTGTGCTGTTTAAAACTGCGACAATTTGTAGTGGGACTGCGTGAATGTGATACGCTGCAGGCAGTGTTGAATGCAGGAGGTGGGCCGGGGGGAGGGCATTCCCTCCCGAAGGTATCAAATGCTCCCCCCCAATAAAATTTAGATTGTGTTTTTAATGGTAAAAAAGTATAATTTCCTTAGAACTCTATTGTGTCTCCTCCCCCGAAACCACAGAAGAACCTCCCGGAGAAAAGTGTCTGAATTCAACACTGGCTGCGGGAACTATGGTTTTTGGCCCTATTTTGCTTTACATTCATGTTTAATAACGTGGTGTCTTTTCTAATTATGCCTTTACACTACACAATTTTATCGTAACAGTGACTGATTTCTTTTATATGGAAAAAGCGCAAATATGATTTTTTCAAATTTGGCATTGACAGTGAATTGCAGCCAAGAAGGGACCCCTTGTCCTTTCTCATTCTCAATTAGAAGCTCTTGTCAAACACTTTTTCATACTTTAAAACATATTAACCTTTTTTGGTGCTCGTCAGAGCATTTTTTAATACTAGTCATTTAAATTTTTTGATAATTATATATTGAATATAAGAAAACCTCAGTTGCTTTTAAATATTCCCAGTACTTTTTCTTATTTCGCTCAATATTGAACTATTTAATCAATGGACAAAAAAGGTGAAAAAACGAAATTAATTTTAATTTGTTCGTACAGAAATTGACAGATTCAATTAATTTTAGATAATACATATTTTATAGAAAAACATTTTCAGGACATTATTCAGGACATTATTTGGACATTTTCAGGAAAATTATTGGTTAAATTATCTTCTTTGGAGAAAGTCGCTCGAAATACAGCCTTAATAGATTTGCGCCAAACCAAGGATGAAAACATACTAAAAATTCATTTTTAGTAGTATTTGTAAAATTGACATTGAAATCACCAGCTGTAATTAAATTTTTATATAATATACAGTGGAACCTCAGTTCACGATCATAATCCATTCTTGTACCTGACTCTGTATGTGATATAAATTTTTTGGGCGCTCTATCCAAGAACTAATGCATGGGATTAAAAAAATTATATTCAGGTAATCTCTGATATAAATTGATGCTGTTTGCTGTTTAGATTTTGGTTTAAATCGTTTAACAGATGGCTTAACCGTGTTGCATTTTTCATTATTTTCGCAATAGTTCTATCTCGTGAATTAACGCACGGATTTTCATCAAACTTCAAATTCAGTTAATCTTTATATGAATTGGCTTTGTTTACGTTTTGGTTTCAATAACCAAACACATGGCGCTACTATGCTGAATTGTTCCGATTACCAATATATCTCTATCGCAGGAATTAATGCACAAATTTTCATCAAACTTGAGATTTAGGCACACTTCGATTTATATTTATTGCTGATTGCGTGTTTTGGGTAAATCTTCCAACAAGTGTCGCATATATTATTATATTTTTTAATGTACAGCAGTATTGTATAATATTGCTGTATTTTTCCCGATATCCCCAACAGTCCTATTCCAAATTTCAAAAACTAATGTTTGGAATTTCATGCTTTTAGAATCCTCACGGTGAGCATATGATTGTCATTTGATTTTGGCACTGTAATAATGAATTTTGACTCATTTAATGCATGAGATAGAAAATAGTTTTGGGGTTGCTACATCCGACTAGTTCTTTATAATCGGAGTAATCGATGGTTCATCTACACCGTATTCTTTAGCTATTTTGATTACACTATCATCGTTCTTAAGTTTTGTCACTACTTCTTTTCATAATTGATCAGTAATTCGCTTAAGCTTCTTACTACTGATATCACTAAACGCTTTTTCCTTCTTAGAAGTCATAATAAAGGCTAAAATTTTCGCAAAACTGAATAAAATTAAAACAATAAGTTAACTTTTTTACTGTACTGAAGGTCACAAAGCACTCTGATACGCGCACTTTACTCCAAACTTGACTTATAACTAGGACTTCCCTCAGAGGGATTAGTCCGAGCGATGTTGCTGAGAATACACATTTAATAACTTGCGACAAGTAAAGAAAATGAGATGTTACCTTTAATTGGTCATTCATTGTGATAAAATATGATGAAAATAAGCATACTGAATCATAGAATCACAAAATCTTATATATAAAGTTGCATATACTATTTTTATAAAAGGGAAAACAAACCATACATGTATATAAAATTGGAAATATGCAAAATGTTAAAAGAAATACAGAAAATAAAACACCAAATTTTCCTACATTAGAAATATAACTTTTTGAAATGATGTCATTAGCATAAACAGAAGCTCCGCACCAATTTGAGAAACTATAAATAACATAAACTATTATGTTTGAAGAGAATGGAGTGTATTTTATATGGTGTGAGATCCGCCTGAATAGTTTATATTGTTGAACATTTGTTTTCCATGGATGCCATGAGGTTGTCGATAAGAATTAAGGAATCCTTTTTTAAGAATTTGTCCTAAACGAGCATTTACATCTTATATGTTACTGAGATGCTAAAGTTCTAGTTTCTAATCCCAACAGTATCTTAGAAATTGCAATATTCTCAATAAATTGGGTTTAAAACTTTTTCTAGAAAAAAAAATGTTTAATTTGTGAATTTAAACTGTCGAATGTTTTAGAAATCGTTCATAACGAGAATATTATATCTTAAAAGTTGCCACAAAAAAAATTAAATTTTTAGTCATATCAACATTAAAGAATTCTCAATTTTAGAACTTTTTTTGCTCGTGCATTGATGGTGATTATTGTTCCTAAGAAAATATAGTATATTTTGCAGCAAACATGGTTACCAACATTTTTTGCCCATATTATTTTTTAAATCGGCTAGGTACTCCCAATGATAACGAAAAACACACAAACGTTATTGCTTTATAGCATAGAAATATAGAATCAAAAGCTATTTATCTTCTATTATATACATTAATTATCTAATTAGTGCTAGCAGATGCATTTTAAATATATATAGATCAATATAATGCTTCATTTTTCTTTTCTTAGTATTTCTTAATATTCATTTTCCATTTATTTGTATTATTCAGTAAAAAACTCACTTTCTTGAGCCCGAATTACGTCAAACTTTTTATAAAAGCGCCAAAGTCCATATAACAGCGAAGTATTGTGAAGAGTACTTGAAAATATTTTAGCAGATAATGGGTAAACAAGAATTAATTAACTTAATTCAGATAAAAAATATGAAATAAACATTACGAAGATAATTTTAATTTAGAAAAGAAAGGTAACAGGCTTCCACTATGGAACAAGCTGAAAAAACTTATTTTTAAACTAATAACCAACAATTGCCACAAAAGTTAACAGAAGAAAACTACATATAAAAAGGCACGTTAAATACAAGGAGTATGAGTAAGAATTTAAACAGTCTAATAATTGAAGTTCATAATATCAACACTTCCCCTTGAACTTGCAATTATGGCATTCTTACCATACCCAAGAGAGTCCTTAACATTTCAAAACGTTTTCTAGGTAAGGCTTTTGTAAAAATATCCGCGATTTGGTATTCACCGTCAATATGCTGGACACTGACTTCACCAATTAAACACTTTTCTCGAACAAAATGATATCTAATATCTATATGTTTAGTTCGCTGATGGAACTCAGGATTTTTAGCCAAACGAACTGCACTCGCATTATCAACTTGCAGAATAGGCGTTGATGTTAATGGCGCAATGTCATCAAAGAGACGTTTCAGCCAAACAATTTCTTTGGTTGCCTCACTTGCAGCTATATATTCTGCTTCTGTGGTGCTCAATGACACACACTGCTGTCGACGACTTGCCCAGTCAATGGCTCCTCCACTGTATTTAAATACAATACCGGAAACTGATTTTCTGGTTCTTGTGCCACTGGCATAATCTGCATCACTATATGCTTCTAAGATACCAGGATGAAAACCAGATTTAAACACTAATGCAAAATTAGATGTTCCCTTGATGTACTTTAGTATTCGTTTTACCATTGACCAATGTTTTTGTTGTGCTTTATCCAAGAACTGAGAACAATATGACACAGCAAAGGAAATATCGGGACGGGTAGCAACTGCCATGTACATCAAACTGCCTACAGCTTGTCTGTAAGGAACTTTTTCGGAAACAATCTCTTCATTATCTTCCCCTGAAATATTATCCTTTTCTATAGGAGTAGAAACTGGATTAGCATCTTTCATGTTGAATTTTTCCAAAACTTTATTAGCATAATTTTGCTGACTAATAAAAATATCTCCACTTGCCAGCTTTTTTATCTCTACACCAAGATAATATTCAGCATCTTTGTATGTTACCTTGAATTCACGCTGTAATTCTTCAAGGAAATTATTCTTGATTTCAGGAGTTGTGGCAACAAGTCCATCATCTACATGTAATGCTAATAACAATTTCTGTTGTTTCTCATTACTGCAAAACAAACATGGATCAGCAGCACTCTCTGTAAGACCATATTTTCCCAGGAACTCTTTAAATCGCTTGTTCCAACACCTTGGTGACTGTTTCAATCCGTAGAGGCTTTTAACTAGTCGACAAACACGGCCTGAGTTGTCATCATATCCTTCGGGTTGTTTCATATAGATTTCTTCTTCTAACGTCCCATACAGGAATGCAGTTTTAACATCAAACTGTACCAGGTCTAAATTTTCATTTGCTGCAACACTTATTAAAGCTCGAATAGTTTCAAAACGTGCAACTGGGCTGAAGGTTTCTGAATAATCTATATCTTTTCTTTGAGAAAATCCTTTAACTACAAGCCTAGCTTTGAACCGATCAATGTCACCATTAGCATGACGCTTCAATTTATATACCCATTTGTTTGTAATGGCTCGTCTTCCTTCTGGTAGGTCTGTCAAATACCAAGTATTGTTTTCTAATAACGATTTAATTTCCTCATCCATTGCAGCTTGCCATTCATTCGCCTTGTCCGATTTTACCGCTTGGTAGTAGTGTTCTGGTTCACTCTCTTCTGCAATACAGCATTCAATAAGACGTTCAGGTGCCTTTAACTGCGTCCTGTCCCTTAGATTTCGATCATGCTGCGCATTTTCAGAAGTTTCATCTGCATCAAAATCAGTTCCATAACCGTCAGGAGTAAGACTTTCATCTATTCTAAGCTGTTCCGGCTCAATTGCAACAACAGTTGATGTTGATATAGATTCAGGAGAAAACACCACTTCTCTTGTTCGCTCGATTTTTCTTGTACCTTTGAACCATATACGATAACCATCAACATCATCTAAGTAGCCAACTAATATGCCTTTTCGGCCTTTCGGATCCCATTTCTTGCGCTTCTGCTTGGGGGTATGAGCAAAACATTCTGTGCCAATAATTCGAAGGTGATTGAGTCTTGGTGTTTTCCCATAAAAAACTTCATAAGGGGACTTTTGTTCAACTGCAGATGTTCCAGCACGATTCAGTATATGTACTACAGCATTGACTATTTCAGCCCACAGGGATTTTGGCAAATCTTTTGCGATCATGATTGATCTAGCTAACTCGATGAGAGTTCGATTATTTCGTTCAGCAGATCCATTTTGTTGAGGTGTATAGGGTGTGCTGTATCGAAATTCTGCTCCCATTTTCTGAAGCAAACCTTTCAAAATTTTGTTGTTATATTCCAATCCACCATCACTAAGGACTGCCTTGATTGGTTTCTGTGTTTGATTTCTGAAGAAAGCACAAAATTCTTCAAATTTAGATGTAACCTCAGATTTATGCTTGAGGAAATACACTTTTCTGAATTTAGAGTAATCATCAGTAAAACATACATAGTAATTGGCACCACCTAATGATTCTTCTTCCATAGGCCCACAGACATCAGTATGGATAACATCACCAACATCCTTAGCTCGTTGTTGACGATTTCGAAATGGTAATCGATGTTGTTTACCTAGCACGCATGCTTCGCAAAACTCACCATCATCTTGCACTTCTATACCTTGAGTGTGCAGAAACTTTTTTACATGCTGTTTATTCAAATGTCCAAGTCTCTCATGCCAAAGTTGAAGCGAGTTTGATTCAGTAAGTTGAACTTCAGAAGAGGGCACTGTTACAATGTTAGTTGCACTGTTTACCGCAGGTACTATTACTTTGCATAGCAATCTGAATAAGTTACCTTGGCGTATTCCCACAGCAACAACTCCTTTAGGTTTTACAAATTCACACTTATTATTACACATCTTAAATTTTGATCCATGGTCTAGAGCTTGACTTACAGAAAATAAATTTCTCGAAGCATCTGGAGCATATAATACATTTTCCAGTACACTGGCTTTCCAGTTGCCGTTAACTAACATTTTCACAGAGATTTCACCATGGCCATACGCTTTCATTGTGGAATTATTACCAACCCTTACTTCTATTGGGCACTTATACTGTGTAAAACTTTGAAAGACATCGTGTCTGTTAGTTATATGTTGCGTGGCTCCTGTATCAATGACCCATGTGTCATCACTATTGGCTGCAAGGCATTCACTAATAAAAACTTCATCTTTTGATTTTCTCTCATGCACATTATTAACTTTCTTAACAGTGCAATCACGTTTCATGTGACCTCTTTTCCCACATCTAAAACATTTAAACTGCTTCCCCTGCTTGTTTGCATGGTTGCCATACTTTTCTGCAGCACTGTGAATCTTTCCCAAATTAGACTTGGCAAGTAAGGCATTTGATTCATTTTCTTTGGAAGAGTCTAACATTCTTCGTTGTTCTTCTGCAACAAGTAATTTCTTAAGCTCCACTAGTGTCTGTGTCTCTTCAGGTCTTGCACACCAAGCCATTTTCAGTGGCTCAAAGTCACTAGATAAAGTCTCCAAAAGCTTACTCATTACCACAAAGTCATTTGGTTTGATATCCAAATCAGACATCCGTGACACTAGGCGATCTAGTTTCGCTATGTGCATAGCCATTGAATCCGCCGGATCTCGCACAAAAGATGAAAACTGCATTTGGCAGGCATATTGAGCTTGAGTATTTTTCTGCTCAAACAGTTCATGTAGTTTCACCCATATTTCTCTTGCAGTTTTGCACATAGATACGAGGTCACATATTCTGCTATCTAGAGTTCTTGAAAAAATACCTCTAGCAGCTCTGTTGCCTTTATTGAAGTTGGCTAAGTCTCTGTTATATTTGTTCCTATCTGCAGCAGCAGCACCTTCAGGAACCGGTTCTGGCTGTACAATCTCGCCAGAGCACACCTCGAAAGCATTTTCTTTTTCCATTAGCAAGCCTTCCACCATCCATTTCCATCTGACCCAATTCTCAGAGCCAAGAAGTTTATCAGCCGTAAAAAGTTCCATATTTTTATCTTTATTAACTAACCAAACACACAAATTTGAAATGCGTTTTACCGTTGGTTAGGACTAATTCTCGTTACCGTAACTATCGCGCAGTACGAAGCAAGTCAGGGAGCATAACCACTTGAAAATATTTTAGCAGATAATGGGTAAACAAGAATTAATTAACTTAATTCAGATAAAAAATATGAAATAAACATTACGAAGATAATTTTAATTTAGAAAAGAAAGGTAACAGGCTTCCACTATGGAACAAGCTGAAAAAACTTATTTTTAAACTAATAACCAACAATTGCCACAAAAGTTAACAGAAGAAAACTACATATAAAAAGGCACGTTAAATACAAGGAGTATGAGTAAGAATTTAAACAGTCTAATAATTGAAGTTCATAATATCAACAAGAGTATTAAATACAAGGTAGTAAGACACTTAGCCAAGCGCAGATAATAAATCGCCAAATATTGTTCTTTTCGCCTTCTCTCTAAATGGATTTTTTCCGTACATTTAAAAAACACGATTTTGAGTCATCTTATTTAAAATTCAAATAAATAAATAAGAGGAATCAATAATAGCATAAGTCAAAACATTTTATTTCAGCATCAAGGAATTGTATCGTAGTTACACATGTGGAAAAAAGCTGCTTTTGGCCAAAAAACGTAGTCTCCACTAAATTTAAATCCGATTAAAAAAAGTGCCGTGAATAATTAAAATGTTATAGGCAGAGCTGCCAAGTCTCCGGCATTTTGGATACCGGTATTTTAATACAGAAAATGTTTTATTAAATTGGAACATTCTGCAGATTTAAAAAATAGCTTTTCCTATAAGAAAATTCTGCTATGAAATCTGCTTGGCATCTTTGTATAGGAATATTTCGTAATCTACTTAAAAAAAGCAACGACCATTTTTCGGGAACAAAAAGTATTGCTAATTGTTCCATTTTGCATACAAGGTACCGATTGTAATATTGATACATCTATGGTGATAAATTTCCAATAATTTTTAAAATCCCATTTATTTCATTAAAAATATAAATATTTTATTCATTTAGTTTAAAATAAATGGTTTTTAAATAATTTCATAATACTTTTGAAATATCACTTTTCATTGGCCATTTTTTAAAGCATTTAGAAAATGGTTGTTGTTTTCAGTCAAATAGAGACTTTGGTCTGTCCGCATTTTATTTTATTATTATTATTATTATTTATAAATGGTGGAGAAATATTAATACTTAATCTATAACGTACATAATATATGACTCTGTTATTACATAAGTCACCTTTTTATCATCATAAAAATTATGTTTTTACTGATTTTTATTAACTCAATAGGAAAAATTTTGTGCTTTGAGCAATAGATGTCCGCATTTTATTTATTTATTTATTTTAACAAAATTCTTTGCATTTAGAAGAATATTTATTTAAATAGGAAATCCAAATGTCGCTGTTAATAAAGAAGAAAGTCACAAAAAAAGTTACAAAACGAGTAGACGCATACTATCAAATATGGAAAAACGACGAATACAAAAAAGACGTCGTATGAAATATCATCTTTTAAAGCAAAAAAACGAGGTCTGTTTATCGAACCTACTGATTGCAAAATGTGCATTTCATTAAAAAAAATTAAATAAAATAAAAATACTGCTAATATTGATTTTTTTCTTTTGTGCAGTTTTGGCTTCGAAAGGTGCGCTATGTTGCAAAAAGATATAAGCGGCTATGAAAACACACTTGGTAAACGTTCATGCTCAGTTTTACAAATAAATATGGCACATATATGCCCTATACACACCAAAATACCTAATTGGTGCCAAAATGGCGTTCAGTTGCCTAACATGCTGGTTATCATATAAATGTTATAATAAATTGTTTGTTCTAAAAATACTATCATTTATTAATTGTTATTTCTTTTTTTTAATAACAGAAAATGTTTCGTTTATTCCTTTTTTTCATTTTGAAATAAATAAATAACGTGTTATTATAGCATGCTATATGTATCAGGTAATCAAAACGATGTTTTCGCCTAATTGGCATAAAATATCTCGCCAAAACCGGTGCTTATATCTCTAGTATATTATCTTAAGTATTTTATTTATGTATACTATAATTGTTTTTACATACCACTTACTTCTTCTTGTATATAAAAATAGGTAAGTGGCTCCTTTATGCAGTATAAATCTTTAAAAAATAGCCCCCGTTGCCCCTTTTTGGTTCGAATAAAAAAAAATCAATGTCTAATTCCAGTATTGCTCCCAGGTATGTATACATATTCCAAATTTCAAAGTTGTATGCCAACAGGAAATGGATGAAAAATGGGAAAAGATGTCACATATGCACCAGGGTACATAATTGGCGTCAAAATGGCATTATTTTACCTCAGATGGTAACCCGGCTTTATTTATTTATTATTTGTTTATTTACTCATAAAATGTTTATTTACTTTCATTTCCTTTTTTTAATTATATAAAATATTTCTTTTTATAGTTATTAATTATTATTATTATTTTATTTACTGTAAGTTCTTTTTGAAAATAGAAAATTATTTAAAAATGTGTATGTAAGCGTTATTTGAAAACGGAGTTTTCTCTAAATGGGCTTTGAAAAAAATTGCGCCAAATCTGATGCGCTTGTGGTATCCGTGCCGAAAAATTAGTGACCAGAATTTACTTCCACACACAAACAAAATATAAATTAAAAGAAAACATGCAATAAAAATAAATATAAAGGGAAAATGATGTCATAAAAGAAACTTTTTATTTAAAAACGTAATTGTTTCTAATTTTCACACGCGAAATATATAAAACATTCTTTTAGCGATCAAAAAATGCTGTTAAGAGATATCACAAAATCTCAAAATCAAAGTTTTTATGACATTTTTTTTAATATAAAAAAATAACAGTTTTATTTTCCTGCATGATTAAATTTTAAAATGTTTTATTGCACTCAATATTTCTCAGTGCGTAAATGATTACTGTTTACTCCATGTACTGATTCGGTTATCTACAAAAATATCCAGCAGTTGAAAAATGACGCACACGAGATTTCTGTGACGTATGCAAATAAATTGTGCTTTTTTATCAGTTTTTTTAATATAACTTTTAAACTATTTGGAACTAATTTTTCGTAGGTGGTGCATTCACCAGATTACCTTCATAGGTACCTATTGGTACAAACAGAATCAAAATCCGACAAGTACTTTTTGAGATTTGCTTGACGAAAGAATTTTTTTGACTTTTAATATCGTTACGTATCTCTGAGTATAAAGACTTCGCTTCGCTCAGACAACAAGAGTTATGTGAGGATTGCCAACTGAACTATTCGACAGCTTTGGTCGCGAATCGAGTTATGCCGAAAGAGTAAAATTTTAATCACTGAAGTTGGTCATAAACCGAACTTGTCAAAAACAGAGGCGGCCGTAAACCAAGGTTCCACTGTTTTTTGACCGATAAATTTGCAAATATGGCATTATTTATATATTCAGTGGCGATGATCATTATGCAACTTGGCGATTTAGCCGATTAAATTTTAGTTTTAAAATAGCGTTTATTAAAATCGGAAAATTGAGAATTTCTATTAGAAAAATTTGGATAATTGCTATAATTTGTATGCACAGTTTTAAGTAAACTCTGATTTTTTTTCCATAATTTTTGATTTAGTACATTTGAAAATGGAAGGGAGAGGGAAAGTATATCTTTGCAATGCTTTTTCGACAATATCTCAAGCAAAATACTTTTAAATGCCAATATTTGCTGATCGTAAATGTTACATTCACTTCACACCATCACAAAAGTTTTTTGCATCACCATGTGTTTTTTCATTTGATGCTTTCTTGGCACAGATACCATATATGCACGACATTGTGTGATATTCTTCTGACGCCAATTTCGCAAAATCTTAGTTTTCAAACTTCAATTACATGCATATATATTAAGGTACTACTTAGTTAGCCCGTTGACCAATTTCGCCAAACTATACAAATTGCCAAACTCATAGCGAAATTATACATATAGACATAGTTTTCATTTTGAATAACACAAAAAAATAATTTGTAGAATCTTAATAAAAAATACAAATAAAAAGTCGAAATAAAAATCCCTTAATGGCGTTTTAAACACGTGGGTCGTATTTAATGTCATTGGATGCGACATTCACGATCATCCATTATCGGCATATAATAATATAGTTTGGCGATGGTTTTTTGGTGGACGGGATAACCAAGTAGTACCTCTATTAACTATTTTCTATTATTATCAAAAGAAAATAATAATGACCAAAAACCGGTGATAATTGTTTACCCTTCGACCAAAAGATTTTCGCCAAATTATAAAATTAAATGCCAATAACGGATTATCATAAATGTTACATTCAGTTTACATTAAATAGGTTACCCATGTTTGTTATGCCATAATGTGATTTTGAATTCAACTTTTTATTTGTACTTTTATTGATGTTTTGCTAATTTATTTCTTCTTTCGTTATTTAAAATAAAACTTATGCCAATATGAATTACATGGTGAATAAATTGATGATTTGTACAATTTGGCGAAATTGGTCGACAGGATAATCAAGTAGTATTGAAAAGTTTAATTAATAACAACAGAATGAAATGATTTATAAAATTTAACAAATTAAATAAAGGTAAATAAATATATATTTTTAATAAACATTAGCCCGGTTATCATATCAGACAAAATAACAAAATTTTCGTGCCAATTAGGTACCCTAATGCGTATTTGACATCACATCCCAATTTAAAATCAATTGAATGCTATTTAAGATATGGACAGAATGTGAAGTTTTTGTTTTACTCTATATCTTTTCCTTATGTAAATTAGGACGTTATACAACCATAATTAAAAAATCTTACATTTAGTTCCTGAAAAGAAATTTTGGTTTTCCCAGATACTTTTTTTCCGATGTACTTGTTTTTTCCCATTTTTTTCTACTACTAAAATTCAAAATGTTAGGACACTCGAGAAAATCACCCCATGGTCATATAAAATGCATGTTATTTGAAAAATTAACCATGAATTAAAAAAAAAAAAAAAAAAAAAAAAAAAAAAAAAAAACACTGCGTTTATAACTTTATTATTTAAAGAACTGAAACTAAAAGCTTCGCAATAAAAACAAATAACCATGTTTTTCACGTGATTTGTTTAATTTGAATGAATTATTATACATACATGACACTTTTTACATTAAATTTGGTGGCAATGAATAAAAAAAACTACAATCGCAACAGCAAAAGACAATATTCAACTGGAGGTTTAAGACATAAATTCGATTTTCTCAGAAACCATCAAACATACAAAGATGAAAAAAAAAAACTGTTCTAAGTTTTATCAAGACGATAAAAGTAAACCAAAAACGAAGTTAATCCATCCATAATAACGTTAACTATTGCCTGTTGAATTTTTCGTCTGTATTTTTTCGTTAAAAGTTAAATAAAAAACTACAGTAAACTGCGATATTTTTTTTTAATGCTATCCTTTTATTCGTCTCGTCGAGTTCTATCTTTTGAAAACAAAATCACTGTCGTACGTCAACTGGTTCGCCAGAAATTTCAAAAAGACGTTCGCATTTTCTATTTCTTAAACATATTATACCAAACGCTACCGCGTTTGCTATGATATATATATACTTCATAGGTTCATGTCAATTCTATTATATTCGAAAGAGTTTAACAGCATTAAAATTTACTTGAAACTATTTTTTTCTATTAACCGTCATGTAATGGAATACTTTTGATTGTCCCTGTAATTGATCTATGTATCCGATTTTCATAAAATTTGAAATGACACGACAAAATTATCTAAAAATTATATATTTGAAATTTCAAACGATTAAAATTTATATGAAACTTTTTTCCCCATTGACCGTAATGTAACAGAATACTTTTGATTGTCCCTGTAATTGATCTATGCATCCAATTTTCATAAACTTTGAAATGTCACGACAAAATTATGCAATAAATATATTTTTTAAATTTCAAAAGATTCGGTTTGGTAGTTTTTGCGTTGTTATATGCGGATAGACGGACAGACAGACGGGCAGACGGACGGCCTGAACGACAACTGTAGGTGCTACGTATTTACATAATTACGAACGCAAATAAAAATGAATAATAAGTAGAATATTAATAAAACATACAAATAAAAAGTCGAAATAAAAATCCCTTAATGCCGTTAAACACGTGCATCGTATTTAATGTCATTGGATGCGATATTCACAATCGTCCATTATCGGCATTTAATCTTATAGTTTGGCGATGGTTTTTTGGTGGACGGGATAACCAAGTAGTACATATATCAACTATTTTCTATTATTTTAAAAAGTAAATAATAATGAATAAAAGCGGGTACTAATTGATTATCCTGTCGACCAAAAAATTATCGCCAGATTATAAAATTAAATGCCAATAACGGATTATCATAAATGTTGCATTCAGTTTACATTAAATAGGTTACCCATGTGTGTTATGTCATAATGTGATTTTGAATTCGACTTTTTATTTGTACTTTTATTGATGTTTTACTAATTTATTTCTTCTTTCGTTAATTAAAATAAAAATTATGCCAATATGCATAACTTGGTGATTAAATGGATGATTTGTACAATTTGGTGAAATTGGTCGACGGGATAATCAAGTGGTACTGAAAAGTTTAAGTAATAACTATAGAATGAAATAATTTATAAAATTTAACAATATTAAATAAAGGTAAATAAAAAGATATTTTTTAATAAACAACAATAGCCCGGTTATCATATCAGTTAGGTACCCTGATGCGTATTTGACATCACATCGTTATTTAAAATCGATTGAATGGTATTTAAGATATGGACAGAATGTGAAGTTTTTGATTTACTAATTTAAAAAGCTTACATTTAGTTCCTGAATAGAAATTTTGGTTCTAATAGGTAGTTTTTTCCGATGTGTTTGTGTTTTTCCCATTTTTTTTCCTGCTAATAAAATTCAAAATGTTAGGGTACTCGAGAAAATCATTCCATTGTCCTCATGTAAAATGCATGCTATTTGAAAAAATTATTATGGAGTCGAACCAAAAAAAAAAAAAAAAAAAAAAAAAAAAATGACAGTGCGTTTACAACTTTATTATTTAAAGAACTGAAATTGAAAGTTTCGCAATAAAAACAAATAACCATGTTTTTCACGTGATTTGTTTAATTTCAATGAATTATGATACATACATTACAATTTTTATATTAAATTTAGTGGCAATGAATAAAAAAAACTACAATCGCAACAGCAAAAAGTAATATTCAACTGGAGGTTTAAGACAAAAATTCGATTTTCTCAGGTACCGTGAAAAATACAAAGATGAAAAAAAAAAAAAACTGTTCTTAGTTTTATCAAGACGATAAAAATAAGCCAAAAACGAAGTTAATCCATCCATAAGATCGCTAGCTATCGCTTGTTGAACTTTTCGTCTTAATTTTTTCGCTAAAAGTTAAATAAAAAACTACAGTAAACTGCAATAATTTTTTGAATGCTATCATTTTATTCGTCTCGTCGAGTTCTATTGTTTAAAAAAAAAAATCACTGTCCTACGTCAACTGGTTCGCCAGAAATTTCAAAAAGACGTTCGCACTTTCTATTTCTTAAACATATTATACCAAACGCTACCGCGTTTGCTATGATATTTTATTATATTATAATATATAACTAATTTTAAATAAAAATATTAAGCATTTAATAGCAAATTTAGGCTGGAAACAATTTTGTAGCGAAGAAGTGCATTTTTCATATTTGTTTTTTCCCTGTATTCAGTAAATATTTTTATGTTAAAAGATTTGTTGTGTTTATTTTTTATGATTTTCAATAAATGTATATCATTTCCATTTTCAATGTTAATGAATTTTTAGTTATTTATTGGTGTTTTATCAAAACACATGTTTTTGGTAAATTCTTAGCGACTTCATTAAAAATATAAATACATATGTTTAATACTGTTTCTTTTATTATGTTTTAAACTACTAATTTATTTAAACTGCTGTTGACATTCACTATTCCATTGTAAACAATTTATTGGATAAGTCCGAAAACTTAAAAGTCCATGCTTCAAAAATTTACTATGCACACTATTCTAAAGCATAATATTTTTTTATATTTTCCGAAGAGCATATTTTGAAACTTTAGATTTGTTTTTTACTTACCCATCATACGTAGTATAGGGTAAGTCTTGTAATCGTTTTGAAAATCGAAAATTTTTTTTGACGGATTTACACGTTTTAGACACTGGAGATTTCGAAAAACATACTTTTAGAAAAAAAAAATTGCCGTCCGTCTGTCTGTCTGTCTGTAAACGCTCTATCTCACGAACAAATTGAGATAGAGACTTGAAATTTTGTATGTACTTAGTATGTAAGAATGGGACGAAGCCTATTGAATATCAGCAACCTCGATTATCCGGAATTATTTTTTCCGGATTCTCGAAAAATTCGTTCTGATGAAAGGTACATAAAAATTTTCGAATTTTTTTATTTTAGGGAAGATGAGAGGAAGGAAGTGAGATCTAACTGCAAACCAAGTTCTTTCGGAGCTGTCATGAATAACATTATTCAATTGCTTTAAATGATTTTGGTTTTCAGACGTCAATTTCTCGTGAACGGTAAAAGATTAAAAAAAAAAAAAAAAAAAAAAAAAAAAAAATAGGATTCGGAAATTAGAAGATGGTCTTACAAGACACAAAAAATTGTAAGTGTGTAGGTCAAATAGAATTTAAGTTATTGAGGGGTCAAAAGTGGCTCGAAATGGTTGGGGTAATATGCAACCCACGGCCGGTGTGTCGCCTTTTACTTTGTGAACTTGGCTGACTCACTACCGTGTGTCTAGATAGTGGTGTCAAAAAGCTTTAAATGATGAAATAAGCAAATTCGTCTTGCCCGAATGCCGTTCGGGCAAACCAGTTAAGGGAATTTTTTTAAACTTTTTAAAAATAAATGTGCAAGATACAAATTTAATTATAAAATAATATATTATTTGAGTGTTGAATACAACTAGTATCAAATTCGTATTTCGTTAAAAAAAAAAAAAAAAAAAAAAAAAAAAAAGAGAAAAAAAAAGAAAGCAAAACAAATAATAATAATAATAAAAAAAAAAAGCTTAAAAAAAAAGAATATTTTAGTTGAGTAAAAGGGTATTTTTTGTTTAATGAATGGGTGCTATTCAGAAAGATTTGAAGCAGTCAAAAACGAATTTTGGCACAGGAAAATTAGATTTTGAAGCAGAAAAATCCACTCCCGCCAATAATTTTTCTTTTCTTTTGAAACCTTTTTTTTTTTAATACAAAATTTGCGCTTATTGCGATTTTTTGTCGAGATTTGTGGATTTTTTTTCGCAATCTTATAACGAAATTTACAGGTTTTTTTTCACGAAATTTGCCGTTTTTTCGCGATTTTATTTTACGAAATATGTTGTTTTTCTTTTCTTTTGAGCCTTTTTTTTTTAAACAAAATTTGCGTTTTTTGCGATTTTTTGTCGAGATTTGCGGGGTTTTTTCGCAATCTTTTAACGAAACTTACAAGTTTTTTTCACGAAATTTGCCGTTGTTTCGCAATTTTTTTCACGAAATATGTTCTTTTTTGCGATCCTTAAACGAAATCAGTCGTTTTTTCAAGATCTTTTGACGAAATCTGCCGTTTTTTCAAGATCTTGAAAAAAATCTATCATTTTTTCGAGATCTTTGAGCAAAATCTGACATTTTTCCTGATTTTTCGCGAATTTTTTGATAAAATTTGCTCTTTTATCGCAATTTTTTGACGAAATCTGCCGTTTTTTCACGATCTTTGGACGAAATCTACCTTTTTTTCACGATCGTTTGACAAAATCTGGCGTTTTTTCACGATCTTTTGACGAAATCCGTTTTTCCCCCGGATTTTTCGATGAAATTTGGCGTTTTTTCGCGAATCTTTTAATGAAATTTGCTGTTTTTTTCACGAATCTCTTAATGAAATTTGCCGTTTTGTTGCGATTTTTTGGCGAAATTTGCCGTTTTTTTCGCGATTTTTAAATGAAATCTGCCGTTTTTTCTTGATCTCATGAAAAAAAATCACAGACCTTTTTAAGAAATCTGTTATTTTGAGTAATCTTTTGACGAAATTTGCCGTTATATCGCAACTTTTTGATGAAAGTTGCCCTTTTTTTCGTGATCTTTTGATGAAATCAATCGTTTTTCTAGATTATTTTGACGAAATTTGTCGTTTTATCGCGATTTTTTGATGAAATTCGCGTTACTTTTTGGGATCCTTGAAGAAAATGGAGCTTTTTCTGTGATATTTTGACGAAATTACGTGTCCCATAGGACGCGTAAGAGCTATTTTTTTGCGTCCCGTCTCCGATTTTTTGCATAATTTACACGTTATAGCGCGTTCGCGGCAACGCTGAAAAATAGTCGCTGGAATCTAAAAAAGGGGCCTCTTTTCATGAAATAGTCGCTTTTTAATGGTTTTTGACTAAAATAGTCGCCATAGTCGCCTGATGCTGAAAATAGTTGCTTTTAGTAGCATTTTAGTCGCCTGTGGCAGTCGTGAACAGCTTCATTTCCTTACAAAATAAAACGCATGCAAAAATACAATTAAGGATGTGAATTTCTAAACTTGCTTTACCGACTTTGCTTTCTCTACCAGTCTATACTAATCTGCCTTAATGTAATACTAAATCTCCAAATTTATAATGAAAACCAATGGACGCATTTAAAGGTTTTTCACGATTTCCCAAAATTTGATTTTCTTGATAAAGAGAGTTTTGAAACTGTCATATTCAATTATTTTAACCTTATCTAGAAGTTAATAAAAATTAACACTACCATAAAACTTATAGGAGGCAGCACCTTCAGTTAAATCGCTTTAAAAATATTTCTTTATCTCATTTAAACATTTTTGTAACTGGAACTATATGTTTATGACAAATGGCTTAGGGGTTAGCCATTGGACAGCGTTAGAAATGGATGCCCTTTATAATATTTTAAGCACATAGTGTACATTCCCTTAAAACTTAGTCCAACTCACCCATTTTCAGTTGCAGAAAAGTGGTTTAAGTCATGAAATTTAAAGTTTGATAACTCAGTTAATTTTAATGTTAGATGACAGGGACCTTTTTTGTATTGCTTGTTAGAGTGATGGAAAATTTTTACTAAATATCACTTATAGGAGCAAGGGACCGTATAAAAATTTAATTTTTGTAATTTTTTATTTATTTTATTTTTTCTGACTTAAATTGCTTAAAAAACAATTCTTTACCTTTTAAAAAGCCTTTTTGCAACTAGAACTATATGTCTATGACTAATGATTTAGAAATTAGCCATTGGCCAACATTGAGAGTGAACACACTGTATAGTAGATTTTCTACAAATTATTGCCATTTTAAAATCGATACTGTATTCGCAAATTAAAAAAAAAAAAAAAAACTATGTTAATATGAAAATAAAGTTTTTTGTTAATTTTAATTTATAGTTTATATTTTAAAAACTTATAAGTTAATAAACATAGATATTTATATAAGCATCATGTGTGGGAGTTTTTCTCATGGAATGGACCATAAATAAAGTCAGAGTTTTAAAATAAAACTCAATCAGGAGTTTACAAACAACCCATTTAAAAAATCTGTATCTTACCTATGAATGTTTAATCTTATATTAGCGTTTTTTTTTTTTTTTTTTTGTGTGTGTGTGTGTGGGGGGTATGTTATCACTACATTGTGCATATTTTATAATTGACCACTAGCATTGGGCAGAGCTCACAATGTTTCCCACAAGCGTTACGGTATTTGATTGGCTTTTGGGGAACGCTTGTGGGATAAATGGGGAAGCTGATTAGCTATAATCCTTCGTGAAGTTCTTTGACATCAGAAATGCTTGTGGTCCAATACATTTGAAATAACTGTACAATTTGATGGTTGAATGTAACCATTGCACTAAGGGGCAGAATGTTCTGAACTTCAACTGCCAGTACTGTAGTAGTATTGCCACCTAATGAAAAAAGTAAAAATTGAGTATTTTTGTGATGTTCTAAGAGTCGAAGTGGGATGTGAAGCGGTGATTTTGTTACTGTAATTTTTGAGTTCTATTACGTGAAATTATACAGAATGCACTAAATGCAGTCTGTTGAAATTTTTGTAAGCAGTCTTTTGTGAACAGCCATATTAGGTAATAAGTGATTAGTCCTAAGAGGGAATGCACTAAAAAAGGGAATTCTACAATTTTTTTTTAGCTCAGGAGCTTTGGTAATTTTGCTATCCCTTTGGATTTAGATCTTCACTGTTGATTCGATGGTTAAGTTATTCAACTTATGTCTTAAGAAATTTGAATTTGTCAGAGTTTAACTTCATGCCTGCGTTTTGAAGTTGTTAAAGAACAGCACTTAAACTCTATAAATGTTTATCTTAACATTTTGCCACTGACAAGAACATAAATCACTACGTAACAAACAGCTGTTAGCCTTTAGCAAATTTTTTCCAACATGGCTGGAGCTGAGGCTACTCCAAATGACATTACAGTGTAAGTAAAAAAGTCCTTTATAATACTCTGTTCACATTGAATATTTAAGATATCTTAGACTGCCATTTTTGAAGAGGTACCTTCCCAGAATTGAATCCCTGTTCATATTGAAAAGGTCATCTCAGAAGAGACTAGACTGGGCAGTATCATTTCTGCAAATTTAAACAAATGAAGTAAATGAGAGCATGATCTCGTGATGTTTTCTGCTCCCTCTAATATGGCAACCAGTGTGATAGCAGTCTAACTCAAACAAGCAATTATTAAAAATGCAATAACATGTATGTAATCCAAAGGATTTACAATTATTCTTGTTTATAATCATGAATAATATCGTTATTTGGAAGTGATTTCCCAACTCTAATTTAAAATTAATTTAGGAAATTCATTTATTTAAAAATCTAAGAGAGTAAAAATATCAACTGTCTATATTGTTGCTACGGCCATCGGTTGGTAAAAGAATAGACAATACTTCCCATACTAGATGCAGTAAAAAATTATTTATTTTGCAAAAATCTATAATCAATAAGCTTTATTAAAATCTGTTTGATTAAATTTTATGAAGTAATGCTGAAGTGTTCAAGAAAAAAAAGTACAGTTAAGGCTAGCAATTTTTTCATCCTGGTTCAACAAATAAAATTATAATATTTTAAATAAAGATATGTTTATTTTAATAATTAAAGGTATGTTTGTGTTGATGAATGAAAAATATATCATTTCACTTTCAAAGATAATGCTAACACCAGAAGGTCATGAGTACTATATGGACCACTGAAATTAAACTTCTTTTCATCACTAAAAACAATTTTGGACCAATTCCTTTGTTGCATTAGATGTTTTTCTACAAACTGAATGAAGGTTTTTTTAATGTTAGACTTAAACATTGACATGATTTTTACATATGTAAATATTTCCAAACTTATTGCTTTTCTTTACTTTTTCTTTCTTACTTTTCTTTCTTATTTTTCTTACTTTTTCTTTTTTTACTTTTCTTATTATTCTTTTTAAAATCCATACTGATGCTATAATCTTTATCTGATTTTAATTTTCCTTTACTGTTATCGTTTTACTTGTGACTGTGTGAACAATCAAACTTTTGAATTATTTTGAAAGAATTTTTAATTGTCTCATAGTTTTTGCAATATCGTAAATAATTGGATTTTGTAAGAAATGAAACATGACATCCCTTGAACATTTAATTTTATCAAAATTTTTTTTGATAAGATATTCTAATGTGGTTATAAGCTAGAATTTGCTCTTTCTTCTTCCCATCATCAAAGAAATTTGTGAAATTAACAAATGCACTCAGAATTTCTTTTAAAAAATTTGTCAAATGGTACAAAAAAAAAAAAAAAAATCCACTAATAACAAGCCATTTTTATTGCATTTTTATCATTTTGCTTCAATGTAATTTTAGAAAAATACTTATTTCAAACTTTTTAAAAATTAATTATTTTTAAAAATAATTACATTTTTTGAAACAATACTTTAAACCTCCTCAGTCCTGATGTTGCCGTTAGGAGACAGAACACCTTTTAAATTAATTTAAATCCTTCTAGAATTGTTAAAATTATTTCCAGACCTTTTTAATAAATGCCTGCTTATTATAAGAATCGATATATAGACTTCTACATCTTTGGAGGTGTTTTATAATAATTTCAAACTAGTTTTTTTGGTCCCTTATAATATTTGTCTAAGGATTGAGGAGGTTAACATTAATTAGAATATCCTGTACCTATTGAATTCTAACACAAATATTTGTGCATTTTCATAGCGAATGCTTTCTTCGCTTTTCTGTTTTTCGTATCATTTTGCATCACAGTGTAAATGATAACTAGTCCCCCAAAATATAAGTGTAGTAAATATTCAAATATATATATGCAGCAGACTCTCTCAAATCCACAACTTTAAAATCTGTAAATCACAGATGTAAACAATGAAATTTCCAGTTAAGATTTAGGGGCAAAATTACAATATTTTTGAATTTTATATCATTCCATGAGTTTTTTATTGTATCATTTTATTTAATATGACTGAACTTGTGGTGTTTCATGAAAAAATTATAAATTTATTAAAAAAGATATTGCTGATATTATTGGTAATCACAATCTTTTTTGCAAAATATATTTACTAATCAAGCTTTTTTTTTCTTTTCTTTTTTTTAAATTATTAAAACTGGCTAAACTTTTGTAATATTTTTAAAAATTACCCCATTTTTTATCATTTTAATTGATTACTTTATTTAATTATTCTAATGTTATATAGCAAGCATCCTTATAATTTTTATTGCTTTTTTTACATTCAAATTACTGTTTAAAAAATGTAAACAAAGCAACAACCAGAAATAAAAATCCACACAACCTTCACTCCACAGCTGTATGGATTTGGAGGAGTCCACTACATACAATTCTATACTGCAAAGAAATTGAAAGACTCAAATAACTTAAAATTAATACATCATTATACATTAATAACTTTATTTACATCTGTTTACCTATACAAAATTATATAATATCATCATGTACAATATAACATTGAAAGCTAAAGTACTGGAATGTTTAAAAAAAATTAATTCAGTTTGTAGAAGATGGTTGAAAAAGTGATGAAAGAAATTCAGGTTCTGAAAGCTTTTTATGATATCGATTTATCACATCTTGGATTTTTAATTTTCTTCTGACATGCGGGGGCTGACAACTGTAAAAGAAAAAAAGAAGAAAAAAATGTTTTTGAATCAATACATTATTGCATTTTATTTGTGACAATGATAATTTTCTTTTAACAATAAGAAATACTTAAATTCTAAAAAACTTATTATATTTTAAAACTACAAGCATTAATCAAATTATTATACACTAAAGATGAGATGGATTCAGCTTGAACCTGACACAGCTTGATTTCAATATCAATCTTCAGATTCGAGCACATTCTTTTGAAATTGACGTTTTGATTTATTCTCATAAAAAACTTTTTTCTTTAAATTTTTAAGTCATTTTTTATGCTATTTTGATCCGACTGGTGGGAAAACAGAAATCATATGTTTTTTCTTTTCTGTATTATAGTTATGATATTTGCAGATTCAAATCTGGTCTTGACAGGACAATTTGTTTATGTGGTGTCAGTTGGAATATAGTGCCATTATAGAATGAATTTTTAATAGAAAACTTATTATTATTATTTTAGAAATTTAAAATGAAATAAATATTTTCTTTTGTTTTTAGTCAATCAGTATTAGCTTAAGGTTTGTAAATTTTTAGTGTTTCATTGTGTGTGAGTTATAATCGCTCTTTATATGAAAATAACTTTAGTGATTATATCCATTTTTCATCAGTAATTTAGCTTATACAGCTTGCTCTGCTTTTCGCTATCATTTGTAAGTAAAAGTAAGTCGCATGTATTGTTATTCCAAAGCCATTGAGAAGTGCTTCCTCTTTTCCCATAAAAGCTTCAAATCTTTCAGATAAGAAAGTCACACTTTTAATTTAAGCTGATTCATAAGTACACAAGAATCATGAAAGATTGGTTGAGGAAGGAATTGATTATAATTTATAAGAAATAGAAAAGCCTTGTGTGATTCTTTGTCATATAAATTGTAATTTCAGCAAATTTCAATATAATAGAACACATTTTTCTAATGTGTCCATCCGATTTGCTTGTTGGGGAAACAAAATAAGAAAATTCTTTAAAGAAAGTATGTATTTATTTGATATAAAATTTCTTATTTAACCCTCTAAGTGTTTGGAACATAATTTTCCGTTCACTAAGCCCCAGGTTTCACTGCAATATAAGCAATATTTAACATACAGTGAAACTCGTTTAAGATACGCCCGCTTAAAATACGATCCCGCTTAATATACGAATTATCTTCGGTCCCTTGGAAACTGCCTATTAAACTCGTGTTAAATTACACGTTTAAAATACGTACGCATAAGGTACGATCCCGCTTAATATACGAAGAAAATTGGTCCTTTGACGTCAAAAAACCTGCTTAATATACGAAATGGTGCTTATGAAATCAATTTATCACGTGTCTTTAGGACAGAATATGTAAAATCTTAATTATTTTTCATAAGATACTTTCTTTTTACGTCTTTTGTCTCTAGAATATGTTCTTTTCCACTGCTTTTGCACGCTGAATTTTAATTGGCTCCTTAAAAAAAAAAAAACACCGCTTTTATTTTTTTTACTATTACACTTGGGCAGTGGACGGATCTGAAATTTCACTGGTTGCTCCCTCTCCTGATTCGATGAAAAAGTTGTTGGTGAAATCCGTCTATATTTTTATGTTTTTTCTGCTTTTTGTATCGCTTATCTAGCTGCTTTTTATTATTATATTATTTTTATTACTATAAATCGTCCTGACGAGTGCCTTATTATGAATTTCTTTTTGTCACTTGCTCTTTTTCGGGCACTTAACATCACAGAATAAGAGCAGTATCAAGAAGAATACAAAGATTAATACTTATTTGTCAAAATTAACGATCAGGTTGTGACAAATGAAGTTCGTTCTGTTGCGGATATAATCAAGGACGTCAAAAATTCCGATGAACCTATACTAGGTCTTCAGAAGGAGTAGAAGACGACTCGGATGAAGAAACAGATGTAACAACCATACCATCATTCGCAACTTTAATAAGCTCGTTCAACTTACTTTGACTATGTGTCTCTTCTATGGATGCTGGTCCCTCCATTGAAGATTTTTTTCTACCACTAGGGGGGCTCCGCCACCCTGCTCTCTACGCTCGCCAACCCCTGGCGTAATCGCTTCGCTATTCCAAGTTATAGGCTACCCCTGCTTGCTGCTCTCGCCAATACCCCATGGAATCACTTCGTGATACCTTATTTTCCATATACTGTTAAAAATTTGAAACTTTTGCTGCATGCAGACACTCAACCACTTTTATAAAAAACGATTACTTCGCTGTATAATGGAGCATTCTCATTGGTTAAAATAGAGATATTCTATAAAAGCGATAGAGTGACGATGCAACACAAATTTCAAATTTTTAACAATGTACACTCAATTTTGGAATTCATCCCTTTCTTCATTGGTCGAAGCATAGACGGAGCCCTATCCTGATTGGTCTATTTGACTCATGGAAGGTGTGATCCACCCGGACGCGTTATTTTCGGAAACCTTACACATTCGCATCATTCCAGGATTCATTTTACTGTAGAAGGACTTCAACAAGGCAGAAAACTTCCTAATAAAATCTCGTCCTGCGCTGCACCAAATCAAGATTAACAACTTTTTCTCAAAAAACTAAAACTACACCATGATTTTTTTTTTTAATGTATCGAATAATTATTGTTCTTTGCCTACATTTAGTTTGTCTTTCAAAAAATTAAGAAAATTAATTACTCTTCCCCTTTAAATATGTGATGTATTTTAGTTACTGTTTTCTAAAAATTAACAGTTTTCATTTTATTGTTTTTTGTTTTTTTAATTTAGCAAATATTACTGTTAAGGGCATTTAAATTTTTTTTACTGTACAGATAGTTATTCAATAAAATTTTGGAGAAAAATAAAATTATTCTTTATTTCAATCAATATCTTAAATTCAAATTTTGGATGAGGGATGGATAAAAAAGATAAAACAAGAGTTATAAATGGCTAAAATACGTTAATAACAATGTGCACTCTTTTTAATATGCATTATTTTTCGAGCATCTGTGAAATCCGGATAAGATACAATCCCGTTTAAGATATGAAATGCTCTCAGTCCCTTGATTCGTATCTTAAACGAGTTTCACTGTAATATAATTTTATAGATTTAATGAATTTTCTATACATTTTAAAATGATTTGTACTCTCATGGATTATATTCATATCTGTAATTAATTTTTTTTAAATAATGTTGAAAAAATCATTTTTTGGACATTTAAAACAAAATGCCATAAAAATAACTTTACAATTTTACCCATTTTCAAGATGTTTAGAGGGTTAATAAGATTGAATCTAAATGATATTAATTTTATAAAATTAATCATGAACTAGGAATTAATAGTTATTTTTATTTCCATGCAAGAAGTTGTTAAAAAATGAAATATTACTTTTAGAACAATTTTAAATACAATTTTTTATTTTTATTATTTTTTTTTTAAATACATACTTTCAATATTAGGCTCGGGCTGACCCAAGCCTGAAAAAGTGAGCCGAAACTTATCTTTTATATACCACTGAAATAAAAACACAATGTGTGAATTTTGCAATATAAAGATTGTTAAATAAAACTTAAGGGTTTTCAGAAGAAAATTTTAAACTCAAAATTTTTATTATTTCAGAATGAAATATTCGAAGAATTTTTTTAAGTTACATTTCTTAGACAAATTTCCATTTATAGATGCTTTTAAAAACACTGTATGCATTTTCCAATGATTTCATTTTAAATGGATTTATCAATGAACCAAATTTAATTCCGACATACAAGAGAAAAAGATTCAAATAGTACTAAAAATAGTTTTTGATAATTACAGAAGGCAATTTTCACATTTAATTTCTATGGACAGTTACTATATTCTTCATGACATTTGAACCTGAATGTCAATGAATGACAATGAACAATGAATACCTTTCAATTTTGGTTATAACTCTTTCTAAAAGTTTCCATAATAACAATGGGCTGTATCAAAAACAGTGCATTTTTCGAAATAAATAAATGGAAGAAAAACCCTAATGAGTGGTAAATTTGTGAATTAAAAAAATAAAAGTTTTTGATGAGATTCATGATTGCAGCTGAAAGTTGTCTTGAAAGTAAATTAAAACGAAACAATGTATCAAGTAAACCTAAGGTAAATTTCTTATAGTACCATAAAAAAGTACAAGAAGGCAGGGGATTTCAGGATATATCAAAAATAAACATTTTTTAGGTTTATGCACACTAAAAAAATTGTTTTCATTTTATGGGAATGTTACAAAATAAATGATTAAATAAAAAAATTTTTAATATTAAAAAAATTTAGATTTTCAGTTTCAGAATTTCCATATAAGTTCGTTTTAAGTTTTTTTCTTTTCTCAGCTTAATTAATAATTAAGCTGAGTTTTTTGTAATACATAATTAAATTGTTAAAATTATCACTTAAGTTGCATTTTTGAATTTGATTTTAAAACTAATTTTAAAATTTAAAAAGAAGAAGAAACTTTATAACTTTTTATCTGTAATCAACTTACTATAACATAATTATATTTGTAAAATAATTCAGTCAAATTATGAAATTGTTACATTAAACAAATTCTTTTTTATGCAACATAAAATTAATAACATACATATTTTCCCCAAAAATAGATTACAAAAAATTGATATAATTCTATTTGGTTGGAATAATATGAAACTTGAAGGAATATTTAAAGAACTGAGTAAGGAAAAAGAAATCATTATTTATCAAATTAACATTTACATACCTGTCAGCATCAAGTCTTTTTCGCCGAAGCATATTTAAAGCAGTTTGCCTTACTAGAGTTCCCAGAGTTCTGCGGCTCACAACCATACCATCTACTAAAGGTAATGCAATTGACATTCTAAGGAGGAAAAAAAGATTAAATCAATGCAATAAAATAATTTGTAAATTTTAAGAAATATTGAAATTTTTCAGTAGAAACTAACTACAGCAAGATTAGCAGATTTTAATGAGAAATGAAATAACGGCTGCAAATCAAAATGTTGAGCTATATATATATATATATAAATGTGTTTTTAAAGCAATTAAAGAGCTGCCACTGTATAATGCCATAGAAAAATGTTGCTATAATAGACTACAATGAAAAAGAAAAACAAGCTGGAAATTATATATCAAACAAAGTAAATGAGGTGCATTCATAATATAATGAAATTTTATAAAAAAATCAGATCTTAGTGAACTAGCTGTTGCACTCTTATGCAAAAATGCATGAATTAGAGATGGGGGGGGGGGAGGGGGGGAAATGTGTTTTTATTCAAGCGTATGCATTTAGTGAGTGACGCTTGCAGATTATTAAAAAGCAAGGAAGTAATGTCGGCCATCTTTGGTTAATTTTAATGGGAAGGAATATGCGTTTGAAAAATGGAATTAAAAGATATATGGATTTAATTGCTGATAGAAAGCACATACGAAATTTGTTGGATGGAGGACATTTGATTAAAAATGTATAAGTAATGTTTCGTGTTCTTGTGGAATAAGCTTTGAATATGTGTTGACAGATATTGATTCGGGGATGTCAAAATTCGAACTTCAAATCAAGGTACCAACCAATAAAGATTTTATTTTTTATTTTTTTAAAACAAATTGTATTGTTAAACCGGTGTTATTTTTTATGGAAGATATTTCTGATCGTTTATAAAAAGTTAATTTCTAAACCGCCAGTTTTAGAGGCATTGTACCAATTGCAAAAATGTTTTAAACTTTCTTCTGCATCATATAAATATCAATTTACATTAAAATAATTATTTTTTAAATTGTTAAGAAATTACATATTTTATACAGTGTTAAATAAGTTTATAACTTTTATTTAGAAAAAGTTTCTATGCGTTTTAACAGGTAAAACAGCATAAAACTTCTACGGGTAAAACTTAGTGAGTTATGATACTTATAAATTTTCAACGAGGAAAAATACATTTTGAGTGCAAGAAAACAATAATAATGCATGAAATGCAAAGCATCACAGCTAAGTTTTTGTCTTGCAAAGATTAAATTTTTAACATCAAATTTATTTTAAAGGTGTATGTTTATCTGAACTAAAACAGAGTCTACACTTATGTATCAAAATTATTCAAGATATCTTAATTAAAGTCCCTCTAATAAAAATGTCTGTTGACAGCATATTCTCATTGATTAGTTATTATGTTACAAAAATAACAGGTAGTTGAAACCTGTTTTACCTGCGAATGTGTGGAACGATGTAACCTGTTAACCAAAAATAACTATATTTCCCATTTCTAGCATGAATACAGAATTTATTGTGACTATATAAATTCAGTAATACAGAAATAATAGTACTCTATCTTAAGTAGTATCATCACCATGGCAATTTAGAATTATTACATATCATGGAACATTCTTGAATTAATTATGTCTGACAGAATTTTATCGAATGAAGAAAACTTCTATCAATATTTATTAAAGTTTTGATTCGAAGGGAAACAGCAAATGATTTGACAAAATTCTGCAATGATTACATCTTAAATTTCAAACCATTTGGCTGGGTAGTTTTATGCTGTTACATGCAAACAGTTGGATGGATCAGATGCGATTCAAATATGCTCCATATTTATATAATTACGACATTTTTCCACAGACTATAATGCAGTGGAATACTTTTGAGTATCTCTGTAAATAAACTATGAACATCACAAACTTTATTTTTAATGCCAAACATGGCATAGTAAATCTCAACAACATACATCAATAACAGAGCAATTCAACTATATTAATGCAACTCAGAATTTGGACAAACAAACAGACAGCTAGACAAACCAAAATCATAAATACTTTTCAACTATGTTGGATACTGTTAAAATGTATAACAAGTAGAAATTTCACTTTCAGCAATTTATATTAATAAACGGAAGCATACTTGAATATCTTTACACAGCCCAGTATTTTACATACTATTTTTATGTACACGTTACTATTTAGCAAAGACAAAACCATGCATAAAATTAGTGAAATCACACTTCCAAGAAATTATCATCCATAGATGTATCCAATTTTTTGTGTAGTCTTGTACATCATTTTATACATAGTTTAAAAATGTATCTTAATATACTAAATGCAGTTCAGCATAAAAATTCCTAAATAATTTAAAAACCACATTTAAATTATTTTGCACTATCACTTGCATTATCTAACTCTGAAAAATACATACTTTCCAGATGGTCCTTGAAGCTTAATTTGAAATAAGCCACTTTGCAATGGATGGACAAATATAACAAAAATGTCTTTTTCTGAAGGACGTGAAATAAAACTTAATTGTTCTAATCCTGTATTTAATAATGGCAACACATCACCTAGACAGGAAGAAAAGATAAAAGAACTTAAACATAATTCAAAATAAAAAATATAAAGCAAATGAAAAATAAAGCGAATGAAAAATAATTTGCTAAAGATAATAAATTTAGTTTTAAAATGTTAGTTATACTAGTACAACAGTAAAAATTAGTTTTAACTTTATAACTTATGCATTTTTTTTCCTTAGCTATGAAAATTTTGCAGACATTCACTGACAGTTGATTTAGATTGGAATTCTAATGGACTGATAGTTATGAATTGTGTATTTTGAAGGAGAGAAAGTCAAACAGATACTGTCTTCATAGATGTTATTTTTGAGGTGTAAATTTCTCAAAAAACAATAATAATAAGTGAAAAATAAATAAATCAACATTTTACTGTAGTTAGTACACAGATATTATTAAACCAACTGATATGCAAAAAACAGTTGACATTAGTAAATTGTTATGGCAATCAGTAAATGAAATTATGGTTAAAAATTGCTTTAATAAAATCCTCTTTTTTCTATATAATGAAGTGAATGAAGTAAATGAAGATATTTTGAAAGAAAAATGTCAGGTACTATTTACATTCCAGAAGAGGAATTACATTAAATTGTATGATGATTTGGAATGCTATGAAGAGCAGCACTGTGCTTAGGTTTATAGCGTCCAGCCTGAGTTAAGTATTTTAGCAGCCCTTGACCACATCCTTCTATAAAAGCACAGATTTCTCTTAGGTATTTACCATAAACAAAACAAATTTGTAGAGATGTCAGCTAACATTCAGTTAAAGATAAAATACAATAAAGATACTTTTGTTACAGTTTCAATTGCAAAAATATCTATAATTAAAAATAAATCTTTAAAAGAGGAATAGATATCTTTTTGAGATTCACTAATTTGAGTGTAATCAGTAAAAACCTCTGAAAATGTGATTGTTGACATGAATACTACAGGAAAATTATTTTGTTACTGGAATAAACAGCAATTAAACAGAAAATGATGATTCCTATTTTTTAATAACAAGTTAATTCCAAAAATCTCAGGGGAGAAAAAAAAATCATCGAACAATAGTCTGTAAAGATCCGAAGATTTTACGAGTGCCCAAGGGTATCTTCACAAATAAAGTCCAAGGAAGAGATAGAGAGAACAAAAACCAGTGAAGCTTTCAGAAAAACAGTATTTTTTATATCTGAGCAATGCTAGAAGTTATTTAGAGGCAGGAAATTGAAGCAAATTAATTTTTTGTTATGAGTATTATAAAATTTCAGTCATCTTAGTTTTTATTAGCTCTGAACTATTGCACAATTTTGCCATCTTCTGAGCACAGCCATGAGACAGCTTACAAATGAAGATATCATAAAATTTATCTAAAATAAGAATAATTCTAAGCATAAGAGAATGTCAAAGAAACACATCTTAACATAAAGATGCTGCATCAGAAGCAATTTTGCAGGACTTTTTTAAGCAAACAATATTGGTTTGAAGCATACTAATAAATAATCAGTTTTTGATCACAAACTGTCAACTCAGTATGTACAGAAAAAAAATTAAGGATTTTTTCTCTCAATAAATAATAGATTTTTTTTTTTTTTTGCAAGTAGTAAACTGTTTTTATTAATGTTTTTTTTTTTCCAAAAATGTATTTAACATTTATTAATTTATAATTTTTAAAGCATGGTGTTTAAGAATATCTCTTTTGTAGTAATTTATCAGAGGGCAATAAGAACACAAAATATTGTTGCAACATGCAGGTGTGCATTTAAAAAGTTTTGACTGTATAATTTCAAATTGAGACAATTTAATCAAGCACATACAAGTGCCAAACTAATGAATTTTAGCCTTTTATTAAGCAAGTTTGTATTTGGGTCTTTTGTAATATTTTGCAGTACTTTAATTTTCATGTCACCTTTACGTTTCTGATATTTCATTTTACTTACATGAAAATTGAGTAAATACATATGAATGGGATATCAACTGAAAGACTTTTACAAATCCAATTTAACAAAATTATGCTAATAAATAAAATACATGTGAATATCCAAGTTTGATAATAACAATTTTACACATCTTCAAAAGAAAAAGTTAATTGCAAAAGCTTTACATTAAGTTATTAAATTTAAATATTTTAAAGAATAAAAAAAAACTTGGATGGAATTTCAAATACCAAAAAATCTATGGTTAGATTTCTATGAAATATCTTAACCCCAATTATTTTTTATTCAGGTGACCTCCTTCCTGAGATCGACAGGAAAGACTTCTTAGCAATTTGGCAAACTGCCTGTCAAATATAGATCCTAAAAAGTTGTGTATTGATTTTAAATATATTGCCAATATCTTTTTCATACCTGAGTCACAGGCAGGGTTGCCAAATTGTACTTTTGCCCATAAGTTATACATTTTTTGGTTTAACATATGGTGTACATTTAAGTTTGTTCTGTACAATAACTCTTTCCATTTCTTTAGCAGTTCATACTTCTGATAGTCTCAAGAATTTTTTCTTTTCAATTTTCTTCAAATTTTCTTATTTTTTACCAAAAAAAGTTTCACGTATGCACATTAAATTTGGAAATGGCTTGTTTCCTATTAGAATGACATAAATCTTGGTAGAATGGTATAATATTAACTGCACATTCATGAGCTTTAGGGTAGCATTACATCATTTGAACTTATAGACTGTAAGTATCTACATTATAAAAATTTCAATTTAGTATATTTGTATTTTAAGTTTTAACGTTTTGTTTGATTTATTATCTTTCTTTATGTTTAAATACAAACATTTATGTTTGTAGGATGTCTATTACTAAAGTTTTCATGATCATCATTGAATGGTGGAATGTTTTAATTTATTTTTGTTCTTATTTCAACTAATTTGTCATTCATAATGGTATATATGACTATAAAATTATTTATGCAGTGTTAACAGGATAACGTAATACAAATACAGCTGAATATTACTAATTAAATCAATTAATTAATAAGCTCTTTTTAAACAAATTTGTTGCCAAAAACATTACTGCGTATGTTAAGTTAATTTAGTATAAAAAAGGACAATAGTGTGATAAAACCAGCCAGTAACTAGTGTCAATCAAAATCTTTCTTCTTTTCTGAGATAAACCTAGCAACCCTGATCATAGGCAATACAAATATAAATGAAATGAAAAGTTTAATTTGATATTTAAATAATGTAAAATTGCATAACAGAAAATTACGAAAATGCATTTTCTATTTTGCACATAAATTAATTTGAAAAACTTCTTTTTTTAACATTATGTTCACTCATCACATGTACAGATAACGGTCAATTAATAATATGATTAAACAAAAAATCCATCAGCACAGTCAAAATTGCAAGTTTCTGTCATCTGTGAAATAGGACACACACTTTTGTAATCACCCAATAATAGTGCATAAGAATTATATATTTCAAAAATAAAAATTTAATAAAAATTACAATTTTCTCAAAGTTTTCTATGAAATTTTAGTAATTATCAGTTTTCCTGACATTTCTAGAACTTCCAGATGTGTAAGAATTCTAAAATTTAGTTAAATTTCAAAATACAGTAAGGTACAATAGACTTCTCCAATTGGTCTCAATGGTAATACTAAATAAATAAATAAATACAATAAAGAATACTTTTGCTTACCAAGTGGAAAAAAAATATAATCATCTAAATTTTCCAACCAGGCTACAACAACTTTCATATCACAGGCAACCGCACAACTGTGCTGTCTTCCAAACTTCCTCCCTGAGCTGCGACCTTGGCCATGAAGTATCTCCTCATTGGCATCTAAATTTAAAGACATAGCTCTGGGAATAGGTACTTCAGAAAAGGAACCAGAAGGCATTGTTTTACGATCTGTGTCCCTACTTAAATCTCTATCTAAAATGTTAAAAAATAAAAAGAAAAATGCTAAAAGTGAAAAATGTGTTTTTTAAAAAGAATATAATTGAAAAGTGTACAAAAGATTGAGAAAAAAAATTGAAAAGAATAAAATACAGCAAAAAAGTACAAAAATGTTTCAAAAGCTAAAAAATCAAGATCTGATACAAAAACTAAATAATGTTAGTTTTGAAATGAAAATTTAAAAACAATGAAATGTTAAATAAGTAATTTAAAAGAAAAAAAATTAACCTAGCTCAGTTGTGAGAGGTAAATTCTTTGCACCTAATACATTATTCTGCTTTCAGAGTTTGCATACAAAACTGAAGTACTCTACTACATTTTGTTGAACTTGATATTAAAACACAATTCAAATATTAAACATTCTTAATTGATGATAAATTAAAACTTTTTCACAAGACTTAGTATACTATCTTTAAGCATTTAAATGTAAGGCAATGAACAGTACTAAAATAATCGAGGTGGGCGACTTTTTACACACAAACATATTTAATAAAACTGACGGCACTACAGACGACATATACACATATTGTAAACACAGAACAACTATCTGGAACGTAGATACATTATGTTCCTTACATAATTCCATGGAATAGACAAGGGGCGCCATCTACCGTTTAACCTGAAAAGTAAAAGTATAAAATACCACAGCTCTTCCCCACTTAGTAATGAAGTCGGTCAGGAGCTCTTCGATGTCTTCTGGACCTTCTAAGTACCTGTGGAGAAGAAGAAGAATTAGTTTTTACATGTTCAGGGGCATCAACTGTAGCACTAGTAGGAACCGACGGTTTTTGGTGAATATTATCAGAGTTAGCTGAATTAGAACTCGAAGAATCAGGATTATGAAAGTCAGTTGGAGTAGGATCTGGAACAACTGGAACATGAGAGTCAACTGGTTGCGGATCTGTGAAACTTGACTGTAAGGGTGGAAAATCATCTTGCTTCACACTTGTATTTTCACTTCTAAAATTTTCTGTAACATTTTCTTCTGAATTTGGATCATTGGTTAAAGAAATATCTTCTCCTACATTAGTTATTTGATCCACATGCCTTTTCCAAATATTCGAACCAACTTGAACTCTGTAATGTAATTTTCCTTCTCTTGCTACAATTCGACCAATTTTCCATTTGGCTTCTGGAGTATAATTTCTTACAGCTACTTTCTGGTTGACTTCAAATTCTTTTACTTTAACTTTAGATTTCCTTGCAGTTTGCTTTTCATGAACAAAATTTGCAACATTTGGCACGATCAAATCTATGTTTGTTCTTATGTGACGCTTTAGAAATAAAGATGCAGGACTTTCCCCCGTTGTAACATGTGGCATCTTCCTGTACTGCATAAGAAAGTTATTCAGCTTCATTTGTAAAGTACCTGGTTCAGACGCTAAGGCTTTTAATCCACGTTTGACCGTTTGCACATATCTCTCAGCCTGTCCATTTGTAGATGGATGGTACGGTGCACTAAACTTATGTTTTACACCATGACTTTTTAAGAACATTTCAAATTCTTCAGATGTAAACTGCCTAGCATTATCTGATACCAAAGAAATAGGAAAACCGTATCGTGCAAAGAGAGAAGAAAGACAAATAATTGTATTTTCTGAAGTTGTACTAGGAACTATAAATACTTCTGGCCATTTACTATAAGCATCAACCACTAACAAAAGCATTTTTCCGTTAACAGGACCAAAATAATCAATATGAATTCTCTGCCATGGAGCAGTAGGCCATTCCCAATGATGTGTATCAACTTTAGGAGGATTATTTTTCAAATTTACACAAATAGAGCAATTTCTTGCAATATCTTCTATATCATGGTCTATTCCTGGCCACCATACAAAACTACGGGCTAAAGATTTCATTTTCACTATACCAAAATGACCAAAATGTAATTCCTTTAATATTTGTTGTCGATGGATTTCTGGGATAACTACCCTACAACCTTTTAAAATACAACCATGCTGAAGAGTAAATTCTTCTTGTTTACCACCAAAAAGTAAATTCTTAGGAATTTCTGAACCAGAAATGAGGTGATGAAAAATTTGTCGCAAAAGAGGATCGGTTTTTGTAGCTGAAGCAATAGATTTAGCATTTAAAGGTAAAACAGAAAGTTGATTTATTTGAATGATTTCCGATTCATCAAGTCCTTCATTTGAATTATATTCGTGGGGCAAATCTTCACTACGTAATGGAAGACGTGAGAGTGCATCGACATTACCGTGTTCAGTAGTTTTCTTATAGCGGATGTCATACTGGAACGCTTGTAAATATATGGCATATCTTTGCATTCTAGCAGCTGATAAAACCGGAATACTTTTAGAAGGTGAAAAAATTGAAACTAATGGTTTACTATCAGTAAACAAAGTGAATCTGTTACCGTACAAATATTGAAAAAATTTCTTAACACCAAATATTATTGCTAATGCCTCCTTATCTACTTGACTATACCGTTTTTCGGCATTATTCAAGGTTCTGGATACAAATCCAATAGGCTTTTCAGTCTTGTCTGGCATCACATGCGAAAGAACTGCAGAGATACCATATGGAGAAGCATCCGTAGCTAAGATTAAAGGTAATTTAGGATTGAAATGCGTCAGCACTCTGTCCGAAGTAATTTCTCTTTTTATTTTTTTAAACGCTTGATCACATTTGTAAGACCAGTTGAACTTTACATTCTTTTTAAGCAAATTATTCAAAGGATGTGCAATTGTCGATAAATTCGGTACAAATTTTGCATAATAAGTTACAAGACCAAGAAATGCTTTTACCTGGGAAACATTTTCTGGCTTAGGGGCATTTACAATTGCTTCTATTTTATCTGGTGTTTTATGAATACCATGTTTATCCACTTTATACCCACAATAAGTAATTTCATCTGCCATGAAGAATGATTTTTCCTTATTTATCCGAATATTATAATTTCTCAACCTTTCTAATACTTGCTTTAACCTTTGCAAATGAATTTCGTCCGTTTCCCCAGTTATTCCTATATCATCAATAAAAATTGTAATTCCCTCAATTCCACTTAAAATTTGTTCGATTTTTCTTTGCCATATAGCAGGAGAACTATTAAGACCCATTGGTAATTTAAGAAACTGAAATAATCCTTTAGGTGTATTAATGGTTAATAATTCCTGGGATTCCTCATCAACGGGCAATTGGAGGTATGCTTGATTTAAATCAATTTTTGTAAAATGAACACCACCACTTAAAGTAGCTAACATATCCTCTATTTTAGGCAAGGGATATTTTTCTACTTTCAGATATTTATTTAATGTGACTTTAAAGTCTCCACATAAGCGTATTTTACCATTAGATTTTACCACTGGAACAATCGGGGTTGCCCACTTGCTATTTGTAACTGGTTTAATTATACCTGCTTCTTCTAATCTTTGTAATTCCTCATTGACTGCAGCACGTAGTGCATAAGTAACAGTCCTAGCTTTACAAAATATGGGTGTAGCATCCTTTTCAAGGTAAAGCTCTGCCTTTAACCCTTTAATTTCCCCTACTTTATCAGAAAATAAATCAGAAAAATCATTTAACAATTCTTGTAATTTATCAGAATAATTTACAGTCTCATTAACATAAACAGATCTTAAATTATGTGGAAAAATATCGAATGCAGAGGCCCAATCGCGGCCAAATAATAATGGAAAAGTATCTTCTTTTATCAAATATAATTTTAACTTTTCTGTTTTATTTTCATAAGTAACATTTACTTCAACATAACCTACAGGTTTAAAAATTTCACCAGTTGCAGTTTTTAACTGAACATCTGGAGGAAATATTTTATAATCAGGAAAAATTCTGCGAAATCTTTTTAAAGGAACAGCAGAAATTCCCGAACCGGTGTCCAATTCCATATCCGCTCTGGCTTTATTTTCAATTAACACAGATAATTTAATAGGATTTGCACCTGTATTTTTTATAGTTAATACATTTACTGTATCTACCGAATTTACGTGTTTTTGGAAAGTTTTACTTCTACAAACCTTTCCAATATGGCCTTTTTTCTTACATATTTTACAAGTAGCATTAATAAATCTACATGAATTGGCTAGATGGGAAGTATTTCCGCATCTATAACATTTTAATTTACTTTTATTTGCTTCAGGAATTGTATTATTTATATGATTGTTGACATTTGACTTCTGACAGTCGTTAGAAAATTTCTTTGGGTGTACATTTTTTGAACTGGAAATTTTATTAATACTGAAATTTTTATTTTTAATTTCAGAAATTTCAATATCTACATTGTGTAAGGATAAAGCTTTCTCCACTGCTTTCTCAAAAGTTAAATCCTCTACTTGCGTAATCAATTTATTTTGAATGCTTTCGCTTTTCAAACCGCGTAAAAATTGTTCAAGTAAATTTTCATTTAATGTATCACCCGTAAAACAACAAAAAGTTGTATTTTTCTTTAATCTAGCAGCGAAATCTTGAACTGATTCCGACTCATTTTGGTAACACTTACGAAATTTGATTCTTTCAATAAATTTGTTGGGGGCGGGGCTTAGATGCTTTATCAATATATCAACAATCTCCGAATATTTTAATGTTTCACATTCTTTAGGGAAACATAAATTACTCAGTAAATTATACAGCTTAGGGCCCATGCAAGATAAAAGGGCTGCAACTTTTTTTTCCTCTTTTAATTCATTCAGAATAAAATTCTGTTCCAGGCGTTTAATATAAGCCTGAAATGTTTCTACTTTATCATCATATTCCTTGAATGAAAACATCGTATTCTTTATGCAATAACACAGGAAAAAAAAGTACTTTAAAATTCAATGTACTTACCACCCCCTTGTTTTAAAGCTGCTGATATATTCTGGAAAGCTGCTGTTACCTTGTATGTTTGTCGAACGCAAAAACGAAAGAAGAAGCCATTTCTCTTGGGCGCGCCGTTATTCCTTTAAAATTTTTACGATAGAAACTTTTAACATCTCGTCGCCATTATACTATCTTTAAGCATTTAAATGTAAGGCAATGAACAGTACTAAAATAATCGAGGTGGGCGACTTTTTACACACAAACATATTTAATAAAACTGACGGCACTACAGACGACATATACACATATTGTAAACACAGAACAACTATCTGGAACGTAGATACATTATGTTCCTTACATAATTCCATGGAATAGACAAGGGGCGCCATCTACCGTTTAACCTGAAAAGTAAAAGTATAAAATACCACACTTAGTAAATAGTTAAAGATTAAAGAGATTATTTAAAAAAGAAAATATGCTGGCATTTTTATGGAGATTGGTCTACAATATATTATGATAAATAAATAACGTTTAAACAAAATGGAAAAGAGTCTAGCTAATCTAATATATAAAATTTTCGTGTCATAGGGTTAGTTCCCATACTTCTCTGAAATGGCTTAACCGATTTTGATGAAATTTTATAAGTTTACTCAGTAGGTGTGAGAATAGGTTGTTATCTATTTTTATACTCCTAAGTGATAAGGGTGGCCCACCCCAAAAAATTTCTCCAAAACAACTTAACTGATAGCGCCTCCAATTTACATGCTATGACGTCATAAGAAATGTCCACATTCATTCATTGTTGGAATGCTTTGCAAATTATTATCTTCGTGGTTTAATACTTTTTACCGTTCATGCGTATGAATCTCTTTCATTTGTTTTCTTTATGAAGTCGGATAGTAATTTGTCAACTTAATTTCAGTTGAAGTTATCGTAGAATATACGTTTAATAGAATGTAAATTAGAAACAACAACATTTGATGTTTAAATAAAATATTTGGCACAGATGTCATATACGCAATGGGTTTGGTGTGATGATTTTATACCAATTTGGCTATAACTGAATTTTTTAATATCAGTTACACACATATTTTTAAATTGTTTTCTATTATTTAAAACAGGAAATAATAAATAAACGATATTTTGTTCAACAACTAAGTAGAACCAAATAATTTATGTCATTATAAAAAATAAAATGAAAAAAAATCCTTAATAAATCAACAGCAATACCCTGAATAAATGAAATATTTGGCACATATGTCGTACATGCACCGGATTTGGCACAATGTTTTTTATAACAATTTTTAAGTTGTCAACTTAATTTCAATTGAAGTTATTGTAGAATATATGTTTATTAGAATGTAAATTAGAATCAACACCTTTTGATGTTTAAATAAAATATTTGGCACAGATGTCATATATGCACCAGGTTTAGTGCAATTTTTTTTATAAAAATTTGGCGATAACTTCATTTTTGAATACCGCAGTTACACACATATTTTTAAATTATTTTCTATTATTTAAAAAAGAAATAACAATAAACAAGGGATATTTTATACAATGATTATATAAAACAAAACTATTTATGTCATTTTAAAAAAGAAAATTTTTCAGTAAATAAAAAACAATAGCCAGGTCACTATGACAGACAAAATAATGACAATAAGGTATTTCGGCGCATACATGATATTTGGGAAAGAGTTCTGTATCCTGTTCAATTGGCCACAAAAAGTCATTTTAGCAATTTACCAGATTTCTCAAGATGGTGGAAAAAAACATGATCTTTAAATGGTTTATAAAGCTTTATTTATTTAATAAACGCTATGTATGTCACATGTTAAAAAATATACGATGTTTATAAAAAAAATTTTATTTATATATATTTGACATGTATTTGCATACATTTCTGATTATATATAGCGATATAATCTATATATTAAAACGAAAGCCCTATTTATTCAGCACACTCAAAGTGCTCTCTGTGCATGCGTGCTTGCGGAGATCCGACAACAGAACCAATGAGAGAAGAGATAGTTACTGTCTCTAAATGTTAGCGTGGTATGCCCGCGTTCGTTCGTAGCAGAGCCAATGGATACTGTTTGCTGAGTGACATATGTTTAAAATGTGCAATTAAATATATGTATGGATTTTTTATATTTTAGTATATTTTTAACATAGGATCAGAGTAATCTATTACAGCTTAAATTAGTCTTTTCAACAATATAACCTGGTAAGTGAGAACTTTTTTTTTAATGCAATGTAACATCGAGTCGATCGAGTTTATTTATTTTGATTTTGCCCGTTTTTATTGAAGGACATAATTTAACCGTTTTTTCTATTGCATAACACTTCTTATTTTGTTTTCAATCTTTTTTTTTTTTTAAAGTAATTCCTTATTGTGATCTTCATTTCTGTCATATGAAAAATACATTTCTATTCTGCCATGGGTACACTGAAGTAAAATATCCCCCTTACGATGTTTGCGAAAACTTTTCTCGGATAGTATTTTTTCGATCGATGCTTAATTTTATATTTCATAATATTATAATTTTATATTTCATAATATTATTTATTTTGATTTTGCCCGTTTTTATTGAAGGACATAATTTAACCGTTTTTTCTATTGCGTAACACTTCTTATTTTGTTTTCAATCTTTTTCTTTTTTCTAAAGTAATTCCTTATTGTGATCTTCATTTCTGTCATATGAAAATTTCATTTCTATTTTGCCTATAGCATTTACATTTGTTGCATTATCATTTTAAAAATTTATAAAAAATAACAAAAGACAAAACATTGTAAATTCTAAATTCGTATTACTCAACTAGATAAACATAGGTCTTGCAAAAATAAACAAAATAATAAGAGGTCAAAATAGATGCCTTATAAATAACTTACTTTTTTAAATCTGCAGCTACAAAATATATATATATATATTTTTAATTTGGACATGCAAAAAACATTCTGAAATGTCTCAATCAATCACAAGATTTTTGTGGGGACTTCTACTGAATGATAATTTTTGTGGGGTTTTTACATAACTGAATGACTTTTTTCCCATGATTGATTAATGAATTTTATAATTTTTACCCCACATGACTAACTGTCGAACTGATTGACAAATTTTCTATTTTTCATGTGATGGATCGAGAAATTTTGTGATTTTTTTTTTTTTTCTGATGATCAAAGAAATGTTGCATCTTTTCTCCCTGCAATTAATGGAAGTTGTTTTTTGAAATTTGTTGTTTTTTTCTTGCAATCTTTTGATGTAATTTGCCGTTTTATTAAATTTATCCTTCTTTCGTGATTTTTTTTTTTTTTTTGAGAAAATGTCGTTTTTTGTTATCTTTTTGAGTAATTTGTCTTTTTTTTTGCTATTTTTTGCGAAATTTACATTTTTTTGCGATTACCTAGACAAAATTTCTGTGCTTTTGAGCTCTTAGACGAAATTTGCGTCTTTTATGATACCTGGACAGTTTTGAAGAAGTTTATCGTTTTTCTCGAGTTCTTTCGATGAAATTGTCGTTTTGTCATGATCTTTCAATGTAATTTTCCGTTTTATTGAAGATCTTTTTGCAAAATTTGTTTTTTTCTGTGAAATTACCTTTTTTGTGATTATTTGATGAAATTTGTTTTTTTTTTTTTTCAATCCTTTGATGAAATTTGCTGTTTATTCACAATCACTTGTCAAAATTTGTTGTTTTCTCACAATATTTTGAATTTTTTTTTCACAATATGTTTAATTTGCCATTTTTTAGATTTTTTTTTTTGTCAAAATTTGCTTTTTTTTAAAAAAAATCTTTTTAAACGTTTTGGCAAAATTTTGATTTTTTGCAATATTTCTACGAAATTTGTTTTATTTGAGATACCTGGACAATTTTTTTTTCTGCAGTTTTTTGACAAATTTTTTAGAGATCTTTTGAAGAGATTTGTTGTTTTTTGCAATCTGTTGACGAAATTTGCTGTTTTTTTTTTCACATCTATTTACAAAATTTCCAGGTGTTCTTTTTTTTTTTGGGGGGGGGGGGGGGTATTTTGACGAAATTTGTTATTTTTGTGATTATTTGCCAAAATTCATGTTTTTTTTTAATACTTGGATAAAATTATTTGTTTTCTTAGGGATTTTTGGTGAAATTTGTCATTTTCTCACGATCTTTCGATGTAATTTGCTGTTTTATAGAAATTATCTTTTTTTATTGTGAAAATTTTCATTTTTTTGTTATTTTCAGAAATTTGTCTTTTTTTTCACCTTTTTTTTGCAAAATTTACCTTTTTGTGATCTTTTAATGAAATGTACCTCTTTTTTGCATCTTTTGACAAAATATGTTGTTTTCTCACAATCTGTTTACCAATATTTGCCTTTTTTGAAGTACCTAGACAAATTTAAAGTATTTCCACGATCTTTTGACGAAATTCACGTCTTTTATGATACCAGGAAATAATTATTTGTTTTCCCAGGGATTTTCAGTGAAATTTGTCGTATTTTCTTGCCATCTTTCGATGTAATTTGCCGTTTTATCGAATTTATCCTTTTTTTTTTGGAAATTTGTTTTTTTTTCCGTTTTTTTTTTTTTTTTTTTTTTTTTTAATTTGTTAACATTATGTAAATGCTATAGGCAAAATAGAAATGAATTTTTCATATGACAGAAATGAGGATCACAATAAGAAACTACTAAAAAAAAAAGATTGAAAACAAAATAAGAAGTGTTATGCAATAGAAAAAACGGTTAAATTATGTCCTTCAAAAACACGGGCAAAATCAAAATAAACTCGATCGACCCGATGTTACATTGCCTATCAATAAAAAAGTTAGTTCTCACTTACTAGGTTATTTGTTGAAAAGACTAATTTACTCTGATCCTATGTTAAAAATATACTTATTACGTTGCGATAAAAAATTCCATACATATATTTAATTGCCTACAGAATGAGGGAATAAACATATGTCACTCAGCACACAGTTCAATGGTACACTGAACTGCAGTATTCCCACCGTAAGACACCCAGAAAAAACATTCTGAAATGTCTCGATCAATCACAAGATTTTTGTGAGCTTTTTTACATACTAAATGACTTTTTATCCATGATTCATTAATGAATTTTATAATTTTTACCCCACATGACCAACTGTCGATTTTTGTATTTTTTCTTCAACTGATTGACAAATTTTTCTTTTTTTCATGTGATGGATCGAGAAATTTTGTGATTTTTTTTTTTTTTTCTGATGAACAAAGAAATGTTGCATCTTTTCCCCCTGCAATTAGTGAAAGTTGTTTTTTGAAATTTGTTGTTTTTTTCTCACAATCTTTTGATGTAATTTGCCGTTTTATCGAATTTATCCTTTTTTCATGATTTTTTTGAGAAATTGTCGTTTTTTGTTATCTTTTTGAGAAATGTGTTTTTTTTTGCTATTTTTTGCGAAATTTACCTTTTTTTGCGATTACTTAGACAAAATTTATGTGCTTTTGAGATCTTTGGACGAAATTCGTGTCTTTTATGATACCTGGACAGTTTCGGAAAAGTTTATCGTTTTTCTCGAGTTCTTTCGATGAAATTGTCGTTTTGTCACGATCTTTCGATGTAATTTGCCGTTTTATTGACGATCTTTTTGCAAAATTTTTTGGGTTTTTTTTGCAAAATTTACTTTTTTTGTGATTATTTGATGAAATTTGCTTTTTTTTTTTTTTTTTTTTTTTTCAATCTGACAAAATTTGTTGTTTACTCACAATGATTTGTCAAAATTTTTTGTTTTCTTACAATATTTTGAATTTTATTTTCACAATATGTTTACAAATTTGCCATTTTTTAGGGATTTTTTTTTTTTTTTTGTGTGGAATTTGGCTTTATTTTTCAAAATTTTTTCTTGAAAATTGCCAATTTTTTTAGATGTTTTGGCAAAATTTTGATTTTTTGCAATACTTTCATGAAATTTGTTTTATTTGGGATACCTAGACAATTTTTTTTTTTTTGCATTTTTTTGACAAATTTTTTAGAGATCTTTTCATAAAATTTGTTGTTTTTTGCAATCTGTTAACGAAATTTGCTGTTTTTTTTTCACATCCATTTACAAAATTTCAGGTTGATGCTTTTTTTTTGGGGGGGGGGGGTATTTTGACGAAAATAACTATTTTTTGTGATTATTTGCCAAAATTTGCATTTTTTATGGTACCTAGACAAATTTTTGTACATAGTAAATGATTTCTAGCCTTTTTTAAAAGAAACTTTAACAGTAGAAAAATAATCTTCAAACATTTTCAAGAGTTTGTGATGTGTGTCGCAGCGTTGCACCGATTCTGCGCCCGGGATCATGTCATGTTGGTGTTACGTTGGTAAATGGAAAAGCATATTGAAATTTTTAAGAAATATTAATTTTTTTATAGCGCCAAAATACTTTTTTTTCTTTGGTTCTTTCATATTGTTGCTGTCAAGTTTTGACGGGTTTCACCTAGCCAGAATAAATATCATTAATTTTTTTAATATGTGAAATCGACATGTATTTTTGATTTATGAAAATGTAATAGAAAAGTTAGTTCAAAATGCAAATGTTTATTTGTTGAATGGGGTGGGTAATGTAAAAACAAATTAACCACTGAGAGGATCATTGTTACAGTTGTTGCTAAATGGCAAACTATAAATTCAGTCTTATTTTGCTGCGAAGTAAGTGAAGTATGTATATTTTGTATGAAATGAGAGGTGACGGTAATTTATGATTTATTCATGTCATGTACAATTTATTAGTGTTGTATTTGTAAATGGAAATCAAATGAGAGAGATTCTAATTCTATAGCAGCATGTTTGAATGTAACTCTGCCAATTGCGGGTCATTTGCCTAGATGTAAAATGCAGGTTTTTCTTTTATTTATTGAAATTTTTGCTGAAGATTAGTCATTAAAAAATCCTTTAATAGCTGGAAAATACCTTTTATTTCTGTGGTGCCGTCAAGTTTTGACGGGTTCCATCTAGTATATAAATAAATTATACCTATAAATAAATACACCTATACACTAATATGTACTTCCGAAAAAAAAATATGATAAATGCAAAAAAAAATACAAACAAACGGCTAAAGTCTATTCCAGTAGTAAAAAAGCAATTCCAACTAGGCAACCTCATTTATTCATTTAATGCCCGCCCCCCCACCCCCAAAAAAGAACAGGATATGGAAGTTTTCCCGATATTTGTACCAAATATTTCAGTTTATGTTATTATTATTATGATTATTATTATGTTATTATTATTATGATTATTATTATGTTATTATTATTAAGATTAATTACTTATTTAGGTTTTATTCCGCAGCAGGGGCCTTGGCATTTTTTTAAAGCTTTGTGTATTTTGGGCTTTAAAAAGTGAAATAGTTGCCAATATATGTAAATAGCTAAGGAAACAAACCTGGTGAAGTTTTTTTCTATGTATTTGTATGCATATAAATATATACAACATATAAAATATTTGTTTGTACACAAATTACTTTTGTTTTTACATAAAAATAGATTAATGGCCTCTTTAAATTAAATAAATTTTATATATATGAAAAAAAAATGCTTATGAATATAAAATAGTTTGTCCTGACTGACTGATAATCAAAGCACAGCCTAAACTACTGAACCTAGAAACATGAAAACTGAAGAAAATATACTTTTTATGATGTAAGCGTGCACTAAGACAGGATTTTTGAAAATTCCCCCTCTAAGGGGGTAAAATAGGGGGCCGAAAATTAAAGAACATCTTGCTATATCTCAGCCGCCTTTATAGGTAAAAGCATGAAATTCCAGAATATAAATCTACGAAAAAAAAAAAAAAAAAAAAAAATTAAATGCAAATTTTAGCAGTTCTACCTTTAAGGGGGAAAGAGTAAATGAAGAGTCGAAATTTTTAGAGCATTTGGCACATCTCAGCAGCCATTTTAGGTTGGAGCATGAAATGGCAGAAAATAAATATACCTAGAAGAATAATTAAACATGCATTTCAGCGACTTTAAAATTTCTACCACTGATTACCCCTGAGGGGGTCGACAGTGGGGGGTCGAAAATTTCAAACTTTTTTTAGACCCATCATGAGATATATCATCTTAAAGCCCTCGGATCACTCTTTCAGATTGTAGATATTTCTTCCTTGATCCCATATCCCCCCCCCACCCCCCCACTGGGTGTTAGCCAATTTTCGAACTTTTTTGAAATCGCAATGTTTTTATCATTTGAAATCGGATTTTTTTTTTATGGAGCCCTAAGATAAATATTATTTATAACGTATGAAAATTTTAAACAGAGAGAGAGTGAGGGGGGGGGGGGTTGTTTTCAGGGTGGCACGATAGCTAAAACCCTGGGGTGCACTTTTTCAAATTTTGGCGACACCCCTCATGTGATATATCACCGGAAAGGTCTGTGACTACTATTTCATATTATACGCCTCCTAAATTCCTCCCTCCACTTTGACCACATGAGGAGGGCATTTTTCTAAATTTAGCTGTAATCCTTCATGTGACATATCGTTGGTAAGCCCTGTGACCACTTATTCATTTATGCATTTCCCTTGTCATTCCCCCCTCATTTTTTCCCACTTGGAGAGTATATTTAACGTCTTCAAATAATGAGAAAATAACAGAAATAATTTTAAATGACAAAGGAAAAATCAATAAAAATATTGATCTTATTTACCATCATTTTAGTTCCTGTTTTTGCCACAAGGGGTGATTTAAATTTTTATTTCTTTGGCAATTTTGCTGTTAATAAACAAAAACTGCTAATTTTTGATACATTAACTCCTTTATTATTTTATACTTACTTGTGCCTTATCTACTTTTTCTAACCAGGGGACACCATCACATGACTTTTTCACTGCTTTGTCTTCCTTATTGCCTTCCCTTTTTTTTTTTTTATTGTCTTTGTTTTTAATTTTCATGTATTTACTAAAATTCACCTAATAAGTACTTAAAAACAATCATTTTTATAAATGATTGTAGATTCCCAGAAGTAATCAATGACTGTATCGACAGTGTTTTTTTTACAATAATAACTTTTTTCCATTGGTAAAATTTCGAGAATAGTTCATCACTAGCCATATCCAATGAACAATATTTGGTAAAAGCATAAAATTCACGATAACAAACCTTAAAAAAAAATATTATAAACATTTTTCTTCGATTTTAGAAATTCCCTTCTCCCCTCCAAAAGGATTAATGGAAAGTACCAAACTTTTCGGTTATTCCATAATACCTCAGCTGCAATTTTAGATAGAGGCATGAATTTGAGATAATTAATCTCTTAAAACAAATTTAAACATGCATTTTGTCTGTTTTTGAAATTCCCACCTACGATGGTTTAATGAGGTGGTCATATTTTTAGGGCATTTCGCAATATTTCTACCAGCAGTTTTAGGTAAAAGCAAGGAGTTTAAGATTGCAAATCTACTAAAAAATAGTTAAATATAGTGATTTTTGAGCAAATTTGTCCACTACATTGTTAACATCAATTTTGAACCAGATAATGTAAGATTATATCAATACGACAACACTTATGACTATTTGATTAGGTATTAGTATTAATTTTATTTTATATTTACTAGATGCATTTCGTTTTATTCAAGATTCTTTTAAAGAAACCGACCAGCGTAGCGGATGAAGGCTGCTAGTATTTATATACATTTCCTACATCCATGCCAAAGATTTTAATGAATATAGAACATTAATGTTTATAATAGCGACAGGCACATAACCAGGATTTCCCTTCGTGATGGGCTTTGAATTTTTTTTTATCTGACAGCAGTATTTTGGATGTTTTTAAACATAAATAAAAAAATAAACAAGCTTTAACTTAAGGAATTTTTTTTTGCATAGGATTACTTGATGACCATGTCAAAAATTCTTATTTCATATATCTTTTACGATTTCTGTCACAATTTTTAGTTTTCAAGAGCCTTTTTAGTTTCCGAAGTAATAAAAATAAAAAGTATCTTCATAAAAGAAAAACTGCCATGAAAATAAAAAAAAGGACAAACTAACAATATTTGAGACGAGCATCATTTATTCTATGAGAAACAACATTAAACTAGTTGGATGTGACAATCCCAAAACTTTCTTCTGTCTCATATGTACATTTAATTTCCAACTTAAATTTCTGCTTCATTCAGTTAATCAGAGTAAAAAAAAAAGTTAATGTAGATCATGATACTTATTAAAATCGATAGTTTTCCCTTATTCGGTTGTCATCAGCTATTTGCAAATAGCTGGATTAGTAAGACAAGAGTTCCCACCTCTGCATGAGCCGATGGACAATAGAGCTACAAAGAATCAAGAAAATGATACTAAAATCGCCATCACAGTGCTCCTTTCCAAAAAATACACTTAAAAAAATGTTGGAGAATATCATATTTTTCTGTATACAATTTGTGATGCATTTTATACAAGGGTTTTATTGCAAGTCAAAGAAAAAAAATTTGCATAGTCTGCAAATTATATGGTGAAAAAACTTGCAAATTTAATCAAAATATCATGTAAAAGAAACTTAAATTTTGCCAATAAGTAGCAAAGAGAGAATTTTATCAAACCTAGTAATATAAAATCAAATCTAGGATTTTGCAAATCGTTTGTGGAATAAAGTTTCAAATTTTGTCAATCGATCATGAAAAAAATCATATATTCATTAATTGGTCATGAAAAAAATATCCTGAATTTTGTCAAATGATCTAAGAATACAATCAATTGCAAATTCCGATCACGAAAAGTCTCATAAATTTTGGCAATCAGTCATGGAAAAAATTGCAAATTTCATCATTTGCTTATGAAAAGATAGTCAATTCTGCCAAACAATTTTAGGAATTAATCATGAATTTCTTCGAAGGATCATGGAAAACAGTAACAATTGTGAATTTGATCAAATGGTTGTGGAAAAATAGCAAATTTTGACAATCAGGTTACACAGACATGCACACACACAAAGGGAATTTTGTAAATCAATTCCAGAATTGTGAATTTTTTCAAATGATCACAGAATAAAATCAATAATTTTGACAAAAGATTGCAAAATATTGTGAATTTTGTTAAATGATTCTGGAATAATATTGCAAATTTTGTCAATTGGTTGTGAAAAAAGTCAAATTTTATCATTTGGTTTGAAAAAAAGACAAATTAATTGTGAATTTTGTGAAATGATTGCAGAATAAAATCTTGAAAAAAGTATTAGAATAAATTATTGCAGGGACATCAGAGGTTTAATTTTGGATTGCTAAAGCAATTAGCATTATTTGTTACCCAACATCTTAAAAAAAAAAAAAAAAAAAAAAAAAAAAAAAAAAAAAAAAAATTAATTTTACAATTGGTTTTTGCAGGGAAAAAAATCTTTGTATAATCCACATAAAAAAATTGGCAACTTTTTAAGCATATAATGTGTGGATTATACGTATAAACTTTTAATATAAACATCTTAAGTGCAGAGGGAGGAAAAAATCCCCAGATTTGTTCCTATGCAAATTTTTAGAATTATTATTAGCAGTATTCTATGAAACCAGTTATTAGGTGTTAAGTGATTATCTTAGGATCCAAAACCTTGAGCTATACAAAAATTATGCTTAAAAAAATCTGTCATCAACAATAAGACATTTTTTTTTTTTGATAAAATAAATATAAAAAACAAATAAAAACCTTTATTTCTTAAAGTAACATCATCCCCGAAATCCAAGCTTTTAGTTTCCTTTCTAGAATATTTTTCCAGTGAAGATGGACTTGGAACAACAAAAGCTAACTCAGATGATACATCTGACCAATATAAAACTTTATTCTTTCCACTGTATATGCTTACTGTTTCTTCTTCTTCAGGAATAGAATCTGAGAAATATTAAAGGGGAAAAAATGCAATAACAAATTATAACTTAAAGCAATTAGTTTTAATACAAACAAAAATTCAGCAACATCATAAATTAATATAAAATATTTAAATATAAAATGCTTCTTATATTTGATCCCATAAGATTTAATACTGTATTCAAAACTATTTCAAGATTTATTTAAGAAAAGAAGAGAAAACAAACAAACAAGCAAGCAAGAATTTTGCTTTTTCAGAATTTTGTGTTCTCGCCCCCCCCCCTCCCCCCCAAATGAGAGGGAAAAAAAATATAATTACAAGATGGAATTTCACCGAAAGAAAACCTTTATGAAGGAAGTGTTTCATTAATTTATAATAAAAATACAAAATTAGAACAAATAAAAAATGCATCTTATATTGGTTGGTCTAACTCTCAAACAAATATTATTATAACAAAAAGGTCACAGCTCTTCTATAAAAACAATCTAAATTTTTATAAAACTTTGTGTTTAATCAATGTTCAATTTCATTTGCATTAATTTGAAAAGTGAAACATTTCCATCTGTGAGAAATTTCAAAGCCGCTGGAATAAAAATGATGCACTTCTAAAAAATTTATTTAAGTTTTGCCTAAAAATACATGCTTTTATTTATATAAAATGACATTCATTTGCATCTTCTGAGGAATTGCAGACATATGATCCAGTTTCACACAACATCTACAGAAAAGTTTGTATGAATATAAAAACATATGATGTCATTATCTTGGAATAATATACAAAACCCAAAAAAAGCAATGTTGTAAACTCGACAAAAATAGTCATCTAGCTAATGATTCATATGCTTTCATTTGTTTGTAACATTAATATGGATACTGGAAATAAAATATAGTTGATAATAGCTCTATGTTTTATCAGAAATCATTCATTTAATTTTTTCAAAACAGCACATATTTTAATTACAATTTTTGTTTAAGTTGTTATCAGAAAATAGATACAAAAAGATTTAGTAATTTACTGTGTTCTTTTTACTTTTTTAGAAATGTAATACTTCAGTTGCTACCAAAATGGAATTAAAAATAACAAATCTTGAAAGTAAATGGAGATGCAGTTTTCAAATAAACTGTAATAAAAAGTACATTTTTTTTTTCTAGTAGAAGGTATAAAAATTGAAAATGTGCATTGTTTAGAAGTTGCAAAAATTGCAATAGAGACAGTATTTAACTATACAGTGATACATTCTGCTTTGTTTTACAGCTGGCTTATGTAACATTATTTTTTAGGGATGGCACTTTAGTTGTTCCCCAAACAAAATGATCATAGCCTGATTGGAAGCTAAGAAGAAGAAGAAGAAAGAAAAAAAAACTTTGATATCAAACTTTGAATACAGTAATACCTGGGTTTTCATTTACTTTGTTTATCATCGGTTTTGGTTTTTGGTGATTTTTTTCTGTGAAAGACTTGTTTCAGTTTCTTCGGTTACCTTAGATTTTGTCAGTTTATTCATGTAACCTCACTACATTTCCATAAACAAAGGGAGTGACACAGGAGTAGTTCTGCTCAACCTGGCTTTATTTCTTGTCATAGGTTCATCAGACTGCATATCTAGGCAAAAAATTTTGCATATTTCGAATGCTTTTCTTTATTGATTGTGAATTCTCCATCATTTGACTAAAGAAAGTTTTCACAGTAAGCAGCCTTTCAAACAAGAAGACCAGGAACTTGATCGAGTTGAAGTAAAAAATTATTAAAAAATACAAGAGCAGCATTATGATTGCTGAAATCGGCGACATATACAGGAAATCTCTATCCATGATAAATTCCATTGTGGCGAAAAGGAGAGCAAAGCAATAAAGGTGACTAATGCACTGAAAGGCGTGAATGTGCTAACAAAACATAGATTACAAACAGTTGAAGATGCAAAACAGTTATTATTAATCTCAATCAATCCAAAACAGTTAGTTGGCATTTCTGTTTCGAAAGCCTTCATATGCAAAACGGACAGACTATTGTATTCAGATCTCATTCAGAAATACAATGGGTGTTATTCTTAATGATTTTAAGGCCAGCAGAGGCTGATTCATAAAATTCAAAGGACATAGCTGTATATACAGTATTTCTAAAAAGTGCATGGTGAAGTTCCATTTTTGGATAAGTCTGGCAATTGAATTAAAAGATTATGCAAAAGCTAAAGGATTCATCTCTTGATCAGTCTTCAAATCTGATGAAACTAGCCTCTTTTGGAGGAAAATGCCAAATAAAATGTTCATTATGCTGGAGGGAAAGACACTTTCAGGATATAAATTTATGAAATACAGGCTACTCTTTTGTTGTGCGATAATGCTAGTGGTGATTTAAGTGTGTGATATGGAGGACAAACAAGAAAGCATCAGTCATAAGCCCAATTTTCAGTGAGCTAATGAATGAACTGTTTGGCCCGTGTGTAAAAATACCAACAGAATAATCAATTGTCTGATAAATGCCTCCTGGTAATGGACAATATTCTTGCACATCTTCCAGATTCAGAAGACTCATTTATGGAAGGGTTGATTTTATCAAAATAAAGTTATTTTCCCTAAAACTACCATACTCATCCAATACATGGACAAGAATTTCATATCAAATTTCAAGAAACTGTACACAAAAACGATGTTTCAAAGGTGCATCGAGATGTCAAAGTATTGGCAAGGAATCACATCCAAGAAGATGAATTTTGAGTGGAAGAAACTATGGCCAAGATGTGTGAAATTTCGAAGTGGCTGAGCCTTTCCATGATGAACCTACACATGTGGTTCAGCCAATTATTAATATGAAATGACCTCGATTCTGGATTTCACTGTTTTCAGATGGATTGTCAATGAAAATCAAGAAATGATCACAAGAAATTTTTTATGGTTTCTTAAGTTTTTTAACTTGAAAAATTCATTGTAATATCCATCAGTAATTGTAGATACACTACAACTATTTGACTTGGTATTGAGTAGGTGATTCTATTTTTATAAAGGATGTAATTGTTTTTTTAAATGTTACATTGTTATCAGTAACAAAGCTGCATATATATGTATTTTTTTTTTTTTTTTTTTTTTTTTTTTTAATAATTCTGATATATATGGAAATGAGAGAAAAATTGATTACATGATTCCATCTTTATATACAGGAATCAAATTAACTTAAATATAAGAGTATAAAAACTAATAAATATTTAATAGTTTACTTTAAATAATTAAACAGTAAATATTTCATATAGTATTATAGATGCTCATTGTAGTTGTAACAACTAAAATTTTTAACTTATTCTTAATCTCTTATCTCAGCTATATTAAAAAGTAACAATAAACAATTTGTTTAAAGTTTTGATTTAAGCACTTTTTGCAAGCTAGTCATTAAAAATGCAGATGAAATATTGCAAAGAAAGTACCTAAATCATCACTGGATAGTATTTTCCAAGAAGTTGATGTGTGACCAGTCCATCCAGCATGTTTTCTGACATCTACTGGCCATCCCAGGGATCTTAAAAACTCCACAAAATGAGGATGAATATTATGTGTTGTCTGAAAAATTAATAAATGATGATTTTATGAGCAATCTTATATATCTTAAGTTGAATCAATATAGTCTTATGAAACACCTTTTTTTCATGTGATGAATGGTGATATCTATATAAACAAATTAGAGAAAGCATAGCATAAATGAAAATCTACATTCAGCAATTACTGCATTTAAATGATAATTGATCAGAATTCTGTTGTACAACCAGGTATATGATCTAAACACTTTTATACACATCGCATAATATGTTAAAAATTAGCTGCATTAAAAAAAAAAAATACTTAACAAAAAATGCTTTTCCTACTATTATCATTCACAAATGATAATGTTTTCAACTTGATTTGAGCAACCATGCAAAATAAAATTAAATGTTACACACCTTATTTTCGATACAAAAGAAGATGTCACATTTTTCAATACTATGTATCAATTTTATAAAGCCTAATTCAAACCATTATTGTCTACAACAAATACTGCAATTGAGTTGTCTGGTATGTCCTTGTAAATTAATAGCAGATATTATGTTATACAAAGTTTTTACAACAAATAAAATTCTATGTTATAAAAACTTTACATAACATTTACTATTTTAAATTAACATAATATTTACATAAAATAAATATTTATACTTTATTTAAAAAAAATAAAATTTATAATTCAATCTCAATTCTATAATTTCATTTTTAAAATAATAAATTAAATATTCCCAATAATATCCTCTATTTAAAATTAATTTTCATGATTTATTAATATTTATTAAATTAAACAATATTATTTAATTTTAGCAATCTACAAGCTATGTTTTTATTTTTAAAAGTTTGCGATGTCATCCTGTCAGCAAACTTTATTAGTCTTAAATATAAAAAATCTAAAAACTTTATTTTTAAATATTCATATTTCTATTTCTATTTAATGAATAAATATATTTTTTCCTCTGGTAAAATTTTAGCAAAATTGTTCCGCAAATTTGACAGATAAACATCAATATATATTTCAAGCTTTTTTTGTCTTTAAAATGATGCGGATATCTGTTTTCCTAATTCTGATATATTTATTACGCCCATGCATCCTTGAAGAGTATTTCTTCTCAGAATTAATTTGTATGCAAAAGCAGAGCAGAAATTCCAAAGTCACATAATTCAATTCTGGGAATCAATAACATCTCTGAAATTCCTGCTCATTCACTGCTTTTATAGAAAACTGTTACATAATTGTAATTTAACGCTATTCTGACCATATTATTGCTCATATTATGGCAGAATAAAGTTAAATTATGGTTATATAGCTGTTTTCTATCAAAACAGTTGAATAAGGGAAAGTTAGCTGCAAATTTTTAAAAGTGTGAGATACTTAGATTCTTTGTTCATTTGTATTTTTTATAACTCAGCTGACTTTATTTCTGAGAGGTTTTGGGTTAAGGTTCTACATTTTTTTAATGAGTAAACCAATTTTAACCAAGAAATAAATTTGGGTATCTCACCAACATATGGGTCTAATTACAATCTAATTGGATGCCTTTTGCATCAGGTATTGCTGAATAAACAGCAAAAATTTTTCTTGTCTTCACAGTGAGCCTCAACTGATGTTTCACCAGCAAGTTAATATAGGAAAAAAAGCAAAATTAGTTTGAAAAATATTGAAAAACACAGATTAAAAAAAAAAATATTTTTAAAACATTACCAATTTTTAAGCAAAAAAAAAAAAAAAAAAAAAAAAAAAGTAAGAATTTTTTAGATATACTTTTATGTTGTAATTATAAATTTAATTAAATTATCCAATAATCATAACAATATATATATATATATATATATATATATATATATATATATATATATATGTATAATGATACAGAAATAAAAAATAGAAACTAGAAATAAATAATAAAAATTAAGTACAGTCTACACCAGTTATAACATACCTGGGATATAATGTACTTTTGCTTACAACATACTCAGATTTATGGTTCCAAATGAAATTCTATATAATGCAATGATACACAAATTCAGCTATAATGGACTATCCAAAAGTTTTAATCTGGTTATTAGTACTTTTTAGACTGAAACAGAAAGCAAAATCTGGATGTCAACCTTTAATTTCCAGTTTTGAAATCAGTAAACAATCTTGTATGTTTATCCCAGTTAACTCTAAATCCCTTTTCATGGAAGAGATAGGCATTCTAACTTGATCTTCAAGTAGTGAATGCCGTCAATTACTGTCTGATTTATCCAGCAACTAGGGAGAACAAGGGAGAGGGGGAGTACTTTTAGAAACGCTTGAGAAAGAATGAGGCATTTAAAGGATTATGGACATTATTTTTATTTTAGTGGTGAAAGTTGACTGTATTTCTCTATAGAAAAGATGTGAATTTTTGTTGAAGAATGAAGTATGACTGCTTTAAAAACACAAAAATGTACAATAATGCATGTGATCATTTTGATGTCACTTGGGTAAAATAAATTCCATTGTGAAAATCTTAAAGTGAGTGTGACTATTTTCAATGCATATGAATAGGCTATTGATTGGCTATTGATTGTGAAAGAGTTCGAAATAATAGCAACAAAGCTTTTGGATACATTTATTTCAAATAATTCAAATTCTCAGCCTGTGTACATGCAGTGAATTAAGTCTTGTTTGTAGAAAAGGGAAAGCTGTGGCGCTACACAAGAAAATAAAAATTATTCGAGTCATCACTTGCACCCAAATGCGAGCTGGTATCTATCGAAAACTGGATATGCCTAAATTAACAGCGAGATCCATTGCAAATATTGAAAGTTTTATTGTTTTTTATTGCGTCATCTAATTAAAAGAAAACAACACAAAATAGCAGATTATTTTTCTAAATAAATATGTAAGTAGTAATTTTTTTTCTATTTTATTTTGAAAAAACTCATAAAATTTCAACTATTGAAGGTGTTATTATGTTCCTTTTTATTTCATATTATGCACTGAATTTTATTGGTTATTGCTTATAACATACCATATTTTCTGGTTCCCTGAAAGTATGTTACAAGTGGTGTCGACTGTATCATAAAACTTACAACATTTTGAAGAAAACTTTCAACAGATGACTGTCCACTTTTTACATATAATATAAAAACTGTGTCAGCAGTTCTACTGGGTGTGTTATCTATATCTTCTAATTTTGAGCAAAAGTTTTCGGCACACTGATCTAAAGTCACTAGTGATGGTAAAGGTTGAGTGAGAGACTCCTTAAAGAAATTCAAGAAGAATTTTTATAAATTACAAAATACAATATTAAGTCACACACACATATATAATATATATACAAAGTTGTTCAGAACAACTAATAATTCAATTTAATAATTTACAGGATGGTTTGCCACCTTACAAATTATTGAACAGTTGTTTTGAATCATTCTGAATGTACAGTAAAACTTTAGTAATCAAATACTTTTTCAGTCCCAAACATTTATATACTTATATGCTATTATCTCTGAACAGCAGATAAATTCTGTGGTGTTCTAGTATCAGCTATTGGAGATTTTATTGTTTATACAGATATGCTTTTACAGAATAAAAACATATTACAAAAATTGAAGTAAAACTTTGTACTTTTAAGGAAGGCTAAAATTATTAATTACTGTTCAAATGAAGAAAGAATAAATCATAAAATTAATCCGATTGAAATTGCAAATAGTATTTTGTATATTTTCAATTGCTAGAATGATTTTAGAGATAAATTACTTTACAGTGTCAAACTTTATAAGATTTCATTAGAATCCAATTCTACTAGTTAACTGTGGAATCCCAAAACTTTCTTCTATTTCATACATTTTAATACTTCAAAATTTGCTCCCACATTGTCAAAACTAAATGGCAATCATCTATGCCCATCATCAATTTCTAAAAGTATGAAATTCCATGCATTAGTTTTTGAAATAGGACTGTTGCAGAAATCATGAAAAATGCAGCATAGCAGTGTCACCTGTAACGTGATTGATATTAAAAATTAAACAGAAACAATTCATTTTAAGGAATTCATTTTGAATCTAAAGTTTGATGAAAATCTGTGCATTAATTTTTGAGATAAAGCTATGGCAGAAATCATGAAAAATACAGCATAGCAGTGCAGTTTATGCACACACATTTGTATTGTAAAATTAAACAAAAATTTCCATTTAAAAATAAACAAAAACTTGTTCTTAGAGTTTTCAATGTAATGAAAAAACGCACATCTAAATGGGTTAGATTGTAACAGGGATTGCATTATTAAACATTATAGAAAAAATAACATTGCTATTGCATTTGAATCAGTGAACACATTAAAACAATACTGGAAAGTCTGTTAATTAAATAACAAGTGACAGAGAAGGTCTTGCACAATCTCATGCCATTGTGCCCCAAAAATTGGTTAAAAATCCCAAATTTGACATAATTTTCTGAAATATCCTTTGTATTTATAAAAAATTTCAAAATACTATCAGATTTTATAATTTCTGGATAAGAATACTTGCTGTTTTTTGCATCTTCAAATAAAAATAACTTCAGGAATTGTGAGAATGTAGCTAATTTGGATTTGAGAACAATTTTAAAGAAAATATAGAGTGAGAGTACATAATTCCACAAAAATAGAATAGTTTAGATAAAATTTAAACTAGATTGCCAATGTTTACAAATAAAAGTCTTCGGCCTTTCCTCAAAAACAGGAAAACCTGCAAGTCAAAATTTTTAAGAGCCACATGTTAATAATTTTATTTCCATCCATGTATCATGGGAAAAAAAGTACAATTCTAACTAACTCCATTTTTTACTTACAATGAGACATATTCCAAACTTAGAGGGAAAATTACACAGAGAACAAACCCCATTCTTCTTCCACCAGATACTTGAAGCCAACATGTTTCTGATTTCATCGCAGAAAGATTGTCATTTTTTAGTGGTGATCCCTTTCTTGAAGAATTTCTGTTTATGTTCAACTCAGTATGCACACAGATGACATACCAGTATTGATGAGAGTGGCAATTCCAATGACACTTTTTGAAGGGAAAAACCAGTTTGGCATGTTATTATTCTACATTATGTGATGGTGGGAAGCAGGATCTCACATTCAAAAAAAGGTTATTGTTTCTGCATCCAGTATTTTAAAAATCTATGGTTCCAAGCATTTCAAGTAGCTGAAATAACTGTTTAAACTTTTATGGTTCTTCCTTAGTAAATGTCTTTTTTAAAATCATTTGCTTTCTGCTCGAACAATTAGATTCTTTTAGACAAATAATGATCTTCGGAAATTCTTTTGAAATCCAGTTACAGACACAAGGAAGAACTACATGTTTAGGTGACTTTTTTTTGCAAATAAAAGATTTAAATATTTCTTTTGTGGGATTAATAATGAAATAAGATAGGTTTCATATATAGACTTAAAAAAATGATTTGCTCACACTAAGTATGACTGGCATTAGATGCATGTGTGGTGAAAGGAGTAAAGTGGATTATTTAAAATACCTGCAATAGATTTCAACTGAGAGGTAAATACAAGGTTGCAGGGAGAAATTTTCTTTTGAATACATGGATGGAAATAAAAATGTTGATCAGTCCCGTTTGAAAACTTTTTTTTTTTTTTTTTTTTTTTTTTCATTTTTGAAGGAAAGTTTGAGAGTTTTATTAAAATTTGTAATACAAGAAGATGAATTTAATAAACTACTTGTTTGTCTTTTGTATTTTCCACATCTATAACCATATAGCAAGACTTGCATCATTACTTATGCAAAAAGGCCACATTTAATGTGCAGGTATTTTCACTTTCTAAATCAGAAAACTTTTTTTATAAACATAAATTCATGTGAACATCATAGATTTTCAGTAAATGTGTGTTTTTTATACTATATTTATATACATATAATATATATATATTTTTGTTTTTGTTTGTTAAAATTTTTCTTTTTCTTTTTGAAAACTCATATCGTAACATGATGAATGGTAAAATAAAAGTCATCTGAATGATTAATTACTTTAATGAAAATGGCTTGTTATTCAGTGAAAAAACATGTTTTTTTACATTATATCTAAATCATTTAAAAAAAATGAGAGAAATTTCATCTGAATTTTCCATTAAGACCAATACCTTCAAAATGTTAAAATGTTGCATCTTTAATAAAGTTAAAAGATTTCGGTCAATGGAAAATGTCACGGATGTAGATAAATAGTAAATTCGAACTGTGTTAACACGGGGAAAGAACATCAAAATTTCCTTGAAACAAACCCCAAGTAAGTCCATACAAAAATTACAATTGGAGTAAGAGATAATTATGGTTCAGTGCATCAGTCTGTGAGACACCATTTGAAATTTTACCCATGTAGTTTATAGTCCATGGAGGAACTGCATCCAAGTGATCCAGGAAACTAACTGCCTATTTGTTTTTGGTTTCGATCAATTATACACAACAACATTTAAAAGCTTAATGATGTTTATTTCTTAGATGAAGTTTAGTTCCACCTTAATGGCTATGTACATAGCCAAAATTTCCATCTATGAAGTCAAGGGAATCAATTGTTTTTACACATCCAAAAGATTGTTGTGTGGTGTGAGTCATTTAGCCAACTAAGGCATTGACTAAATCACGATTTCGGATGTAACAATAGCTTTAAATCAATTTAAGGCCCAGGTCTACCGTGGATCCAGAAGAGATTAAGGATCCAGAAACTGATAATCTCTCCCCCCCCCCCCCCCCACTCCACACACACACTCTCACTCTTGAAATAAATATGTATATTAACATTGTAGGATCTATAACTTAGAAATTTCTATATCAATCACTTTTATATATTTAACAACAATATATATATATATATATACAGTAAAACCTCGTTATAACAATACTTTAGGGAACAAATAAATATAATGTTGTAGAGGGGTTATTGCTATATCGAGGATCTACATATTTTGGGCATTTAATAAGGATTTCTTTTTATTTTACGATATATACTACTTAAATATTTATATTTAGAAGAAAATAGTTGGCAGAGTGTTAATAGTAACAGTTAAATAATGTAAAATAAATTTTTAAAAAATCAGAAAATAAGCAAAGAAATATTAACATACCTGAAAACTATTTTTAATGAAAACAATTCCATATTTTGGTGTGTTTATTATCTTTTAACAATTAAGTCAACGAAAAAGGTATGCATTGATTCTAGTGTACGAAAAGGATTTTTATTTGCCGGGTAAAGTCTTGATAAAAATGTCTGCAAAGACTTCACAGATTGAACAGCTTCCTGGGATAATAATACGTATTTTGATGGACTTGTATCATTATCATCATTATCCTCTCCTATCACCATCCTGTTGTTTTCTATTTCGTCAGTAGTTTCAAAAAGAAAATGTCTTCATCAGCATCTCCTGTGAAAGCCATAAGGTCGCCATCTGCTGTTTAATAGTCTTTCACGCTAATTAAAGATTTTTAGCCACTTCTTTTATCAAGTTAGGATAAAGATTTTTGGATGTTCAAAACACATTCTTGGTCATATGAAAGATCTCATCCAATAAAATTTTCATCACAATCGGATTTTTTATCTTCATTATGACAAAAATCGACATTTTTCCAACAATTATGATTGTTTTTCTCTGTTACTTCCCACCAACTTCCAGCAGTATTGTCACATGCTTTCTTCACATTTCAGCTTTAAAAGGATCTTTTATTTTATTTTGAAAATGTATAAGTATTAACTCTGCCAACCGTTTTCTGTAATATCTCTTAAAACACTTAATTATACCCATATTTCGAGTCTGCAAATTGAAGTGCAGTTGGCAAGGAAAAACAAAATAATTTCTACTTTTTGCAATTTTGGAAATGAGGCATGAGTGCAGCAATTATCTACCAACAAAACGATTTTTTTTCTTTCCCTTTTTGATTTCTTTCTGTAATTTTTGTAACCATTCAGAAAAAAATTTAGAGTTTATCCAAGACTTTTTATTGGCTTTATATTCCACTGAAAGATTTTTCAGGTTCTTAAAGCACCTTGGATACTATGTATGTCTGTGCTTTTTGTACACAGGTGAATAGTAAGTTTCTGTTTCGATTTCTTGCATCCATAACACTTTTCCCTTTTGAACGCCTGTGTCCAATCAGGTATAAGTTGGAAAAACAGCCCAGGTTCATCGGCGTTAGAAACTTCTTCTAGAGCATACTTTTTATAAGATTTTTTTTTTCATCTTATTTTGCCGCTATTCAAATGCGTAATTAATCGGGGTGTATTCCTTCTCTATGTAAACTTTCTGGAAAATTATTCCGTGACGATCCCAAAACGCATTAGCCAACCGTTACTATTTTTAAAATTTTCGTTCCTTAGTATTACTGTAAATTTACGTGTTTGTGCACATAACAAGGGTCCATTTATTGGAACATTTGTTGCCTTCACCTCTTGGTACCATTTTAAAACAGCAGCATCAATGTTTTCATTTGCCGCAACTTTCAGTCGTTTTCGCTGTGCGTTAGTTCGATTTGAACTTATAATATCTTCGACATGATTCCTTCCCTCATCAATATCGTTAATAATATTCATTTTATCTGAAAAGGATAATTGTTTTCGCTGTTCCATCTTAAGGGATAATACACTGATGAAAGAAAAAAAAATCAAAAATCAAATTTTTCGTTTAGAACTCAAAATTACTAAAGACTCTAAAATCGTCCAACTCTGCACACCTTCTAAAAGCTTCGAATTATTTTTTTTTAGAATGTCACTTATAAATACCTCAAATTTCCTCTTCCTCTAGCAATGAGAAAACGACAAACCAAGCGATCTGGCACATGTTTCGTGACAAGGGTTATGTTTTTTCCCTATCCATTTCCAAGAAGGGTTTTTACATGGTCCCCAGCATCTAAATTTGAACAATAGCCAATCTTACATTATGGAGAAATGTTAAAAATCAACAATGAGTCTTCTGTTAACAAAATAGACGGAAAAAGTGACAAAAATGATGATTAACAGTTTTTTTCTCAGTATTCAAAAACCAAAATATCGTTAGGGAGAAAATAACATTGAATTTTTAAAAGAAAAAAATCGTTTTACAGGGTTTTATTGTTCTAGAGAATATTGTAATATTGAGGGGAGGCTAACATTAGTTTATATGCAAGTTCACCGGGACCAGGAAATATTATTGTAGTACAGGGAGTTATTGTTGTATTGGATATCGTTGTAGCGAGAGTTCACTGTATATATATATATATATATATTAATTTAATTTCATATTTATGGATTGACAAAGAAATGTTAAGTTGAAATTTTATACCTTGAGAGCATCAGATGTCAGGAATCCAAGATGTGACAGAAATAAACGAGATGTCTGAAACTCTTGACATAAGCTAAATTAGATGAAACTGTTATTAAATTAAGTACAAAAATGTCACTTATAACAGTGAACAGAATAAAAAAGAAAAGAAGAAAAATTAACATTTTAATATTTAAAAGATGCTAATAAAATAAAGCACAATCTAAAAATAAAACAAGATGTTTTACTAACTATATACATAGGAGAAATGATACACATAGAAGGCTTTCCCAAAGCCTCAACCTTAAAGCTAGAAATGATTAAAATTTACACAATGTTTCAGATTTAAACAATAAAAATTCACAGTTAGGTTTTAGAAAGCATTCAAAACTTTTCATTTCTTGCCTTTTGCAGAGGCAAGAAACAAATAATGCATAAAGTATTTTAAAGATTGAGATACTATGAATTGAATATTTCTGATGTTGCTTTCTAGTTTTTAAAAAAAGATTTTTTAAAACAAGCATTCACATAAATTTTGCATACAGAATATAACAACTTTACTTACTGAAAGAAAATTTTAATTGCATATGGTTTGACAGTAATCATTTCCTAATTTGTTTCAATTTGGTAATTTATTGAAAGGGCCTACTTTGTTGCCTGCATTTTTTTCTTTTTATCTTCTCATCAGTGGTTTTCAAACAATAATTCTTACATTACCAAACATGCAATACATCACCGCTTTCTGCTGAAAATTAATTCTTGTTTAAGTTAAGATCTCTCTATTTTGCTTAATATCCATGTTCCAAATTTATAATTCTTATAAAATATTCTTACTGCATACTTAAGATTACCAGTAATTTTCTTTATTTTAAAAATAAATAAATAATAAAAAACTACTAATATTTCTGAGTGTAATAACACTGTTGAAGCATTTACTTGCAAATAAAAATGTGATGTAAGCAAAATGACTAAAATTGTAAGAGTATTTCATGTTTTCAAATGCAGGAAATACTGTTCATGTATAATGTACAAGGAATAGTATTTTCAGAAAATTAGAAATGATGGAGCAACTATTTTAATTTCAAATTTAGAGTTTCTAATATAAAATTATTTTTTCATATTTTTATTAAAATTTCCTGAAGTTACAATCCTTATGACATAATTTTTTGTGAGGATTATAATACTAGAAAAACCAAACATATATACATTGAATTTGTAATTTAAAAATTGATAGTATAAATTATGAAATTAATATTTGAAAAAAAAAATATGAATTGTAACCTACATTTTTTTTCATCGTTTTATAAGTTATAAAAATTCCTAATTTGAAATTTTTCTTCCAAATAGTTTTTGAATTAGGATTAAAAACATCAAAATAATGATTTAAATGACTGTCTACAATGTACAGAAAAGCATAATTCAAATATATATCATCATCAACCGTTTTCGATTCACTGCTGCATGTAGGTCTACCCCAGATTTTTTCAATGTTTTCTGTCTAGTGCTTTCGTCATCCAATTTACACCAGCCAATTTTCTAATTTCGTCGCTCCATCTTACTTGTGGTCGTCTTCTTGGTCATTTTACATCTCTGGGATACCACTGTAGTACATTTGTGCTCCATCTATTGTCTTGTCTTTGTGCAATGTGCCCAGCCCATTTCCATTTTAGCTGCTTGATTCTTTCAAGGATGTCAAAAACTTTTGTCTGATTTCTTATCCAGGTTATCCTCTTTCTGTTTCTTCTAGTTATGCCTAGCATACATCTTTCCATACTTCTCTGTGTTGTTTGTAGTCTTTGTATATCCGTTTTGTTAGTGTCCATGTTTCTGCTCTATAAGTTAATGCAGGTAAAATACATTGATTAAACACTTTTCTTTTCAAACAAAGAGGCATTTGGGAATACTGTTCTTCCCAAAAGCACTCCACCCATTTCTTATTCTTCTATTGATTTCATTCATGATACTATTATCCGATGATATTTCTTGTCCTAGGTACAAATAACTTTGCACTTCTTTAATCTCAGTGTTCTAGTAAACAATTTTCTTTTTTGATGTAAATGAATTAAACATCACCTTAGTCTTTTCTAAATTTATTCTTAATCCCACATTGATGCTAGCTTCTGCAAGATCTTTTAGCATAATTTCCAATTCTTCAGGACTGTTACTGAAAATTATGGTGTCATCAGCGAACCGGAGATAACTTAAATGTTCCACATTTATTCTAATCCCTTTGCTTTCCCAATCCAGCTTCTTAAAGATATTTTCTAACACAGCATTAAAAAGCTTAGGTGAAATGGTGTCTCCTTGTCTAACTCCTCTTCCGAGCTTGATCTTTGCTTTTTCTTTATCTAAATGGATGGTTGCTGTTGCTTTCTTGTAAATCTTCTTTATGATATTGATGTAAGGTTTGTCTATACCAATGTCCTCCAGAGATTCTACCACTGCTGATGTGTAGATGGAATGCTTTTTCATAATCAATAAAGGCAAGGCAGAGAGGTAAATTATATTCTTTATGTTTTTCTATGAGTTCTCTTACTGTTTGGATATGATCCATTGTGCTGAATCCACTTCGGAATCCTGCTTGTTCCCTAGGTTGAGCTGAGTCCAGAGCTGATTCCAGTCTTGTCGTTAACACTTTGGTGAAAATTTTATAAATCACGGACAGTAAGCTGATCGGACGGTAATTTTTAATGTTTTCCTTCTCTCCTTTCTTGTAAAGTAGTACCATCACAGTACCATTATTATTAGGATATGCTAAAACCTTCAACGGTTTAGGATAAATAATGTAAATAGACTTCAACATATTATTTTTCTTTATTTTCATACTTATTTCAATATTATTATATTTCATATTTACAACTATTTATTTTTATCAATTTTATATGCAATATATTTCTACATTTTCAAAATAAATAAACATTTCAAATTTTCCCCATTTACCAATATTTCTATAATTTGAATATTTTGTGCATAGAACATATATTTTCCCCATTAATCATATATCAGTGTATTTTTATATTTATCACTTTTTTTATATTACTTGTCTCAATGTCCTTTTATAATAACACAATTTTCCAATTTTATTCAAAATATATTTTTTAAATTTTCCCATATTTATGTGTAATTTCCAATATTATTTTTGTGCGTAAATTTACATTTTGTTAGTTTAACTTCATATAAAATGTGAAATATGTGCTTAAAGACTTTAACTAAATAAGCACAAACTTGTTGACCAAAGGACTTCCAAGCAAGAAAATGGTCACTATTACAAATTATTTTATTATGTTTTTCCATATATTACCAATATTTTTTCAGCTTTTCATGTTTATATTTTTATATTTTCTGTCATATAATATGCTTTACATTCCTATGTAAAGTTCGGTCAGGTCGTCTCGAGATCCATATCCCAAATTTTTAACATAAAAACTTAAAAGTGTCAATTACTTCCTTAAAATTTATGCCTGAAATTTAAATTTTAAATATTTTTTCCAGCAGAAAAATTCAGTCCTCACATCTTAGAAAACTTTCCTTTAACATTAAATTTACTTTAGATTTAACTTTAATATTAACCATAAAAATTTAGCGTTGTATAAGTAAATTCTTATCCAATTTTGTCTTCTCCATTATCCTGGGGAGTCCCCCCAGATTTGCAGGCAAATCTGGTGGACCTCAACTTGGAGGGGGGGGGGGGATATGAAAGGATAAAAATTAAAGCCTTTTTAAAAACTTAAACTTAAAATTCAAAAGTTTAAAGTCCCAATTAATATTTTTAACTTTAATTCTTAAGCTTAAAGCTATTTTGCCCCTGGTTTTCTTTCCCAGCCTTTCTTTCCCAGCCTAACATTTATTACTTTCAGATATAATTTTTGGATCTTCTTTAAGATTAAAAATGCTTAGGTAAGCACAATTCTTAATTTGTAGGATCAGCATGCAGCCCTGGAAAATCGTGCCTAACAACGTCATACTGCCCAGATATTTCTTAACCAATTAAATTAAATATTCCTCCCTAATTCACAACTCTGCCCTCTGCTGGAAAATATTACAATCCCCGACATATTAGCAAGAACACGTGCGAAAAAGGAGAGACTTTGCAGTTTTGAGGTGCCTGCCTAAGCTTCGGCCATGTAAACTTTCGTAATGAACGTAAACGGCTCGGGCGACCTCCGACCGGACTCGCGTATCCTTCTGTACGAAGAGCGGCCTAATAAAAAGAGTTCGAACCAACAAGAGGTTCCCGAGTCCAACTTATTATGCCACGACTACAACACCCGAAGTCGTTACATATATTTACCCATTTTATTGAAATATTTGGGTTTACAATAGTTGAAACATAATGAGATAGTGAAATGGTCATATTTGCAAGAAATAATATATTAATAAAAGTGACACAGTCATTTTGTAGCATTTCAATAATCAAGTATTGAACTTTAATTTTGATAAAGCCTCTATATTATGCTCAAATTAAAATAATTTCTAATTAAAATAATTAAACTAATTGTATGGATTTCATGAAAATTTGTTTTTAAGCTAATTGAAAAGCATAGAATTTATTTATGGTATCAAACTTGGGTATTACTAAAGGAAAAATAAAAGTATAGGTTTGTTATTATGTGTAGATGACCACCAAGCAAATTTTATATACATCATTTAAAAGTAAACCTTACTTCCAATCATTTGGCATTAGTAACTTTCTTCTACAATAATTTATTGCAGAGTCAAGTGTGTTTACTTTTCTCTTTCCTCTCCCCCTATGATTGAACAGTAATAGCAACAGAAAAAAAAAAAAAAAAAAAAAAAAAAAAAAATGTACATCCCCAATAAAATTTACATTTTCTTTCAGGTACAAACATATTTGAATCTGATTTAAAAACAAAATACAGTAAAACTTTTTAAGTAACAAAATTCTTAACCTTTTTTTTTCTTTGTTATTTATTTAATTTATTATTTAGAATTAATAGAATATAATGTACCTTTCTTAAAAAAAAAATTAGTTTTAAATGATAAGTGAACTTTATAAAATCAAGAACAGTAACAGGGTACACAATTTTCAGTCATTTAGTGTTTTTGCTCATTTTGTTTGTTATTGCTATTTTTCTTTTACATTTAACATTTAAATGCAGTACATTTATAAGTATAAAATAATATGTAAAACTAATTTATTTTGGAATATTAATTAAAACAAACTTCAACTAAGTAAACCAAGGGATCCAAGTTAGACTTTGTGGATTACTTGGATCATATAAAATATAAGTGAATACCATGTTTAGTTGAAAAATCTAATAGAGTATAAAATTTTCATGTTTAATATATACATAATCTCATATTATTATTATTAATTTCATATTACATCTTTATATATTATACATAATAAAGATGTCTGCTGTAAATAAAGATGTCTGTGACAATTTTATTGGCAATTAATCCATAACAATATGATAATAGCTTTTAATAAATTTCAAAACTTTATATGAATATATAATTAATATTTTCCTTATAAAAATGCTTCTTGATATTGTTAATGAGTAATATGAAATTATATATATATTAAACGTGAAAATTTTATATTCTATTAGACTTTTTGGATTCTGATTATTTCAGAGTATAAGCATGCAGTTTGATTACATATATGTTAAAACTGTGTTTTAATAATTTTATTTTAATTAACTATGAAGGTTTAACTTTGTTACAGAATAATTAGTTGGAAAAAACTGCTGAACTATTTATTTTGTTTTATGTGCAACAGGTGAACCTTTTGTTTCCCATTCAACAATGTAAAAAATAGAAATTGTGCAACATATAAAATGTAATAAATTTCAGATGAAACTGAATTGAATAATTAGACATTGCAATAGACAATACAATATTAGCATTACTCATAAACATTTTTTTTCTTTACAATATAGATATTCACAATGGCTAGTTAAAAAAATATATATTAAAGACACATAAGAAGAAAAAAAATATTAAAGAAAGTCATGAAAAAATACACACACACAAAAAAAAAAAAAAAAAAAAAAAAAAAAAAAAAAAAAAAACAATCAATTGGTTGGTAAATAATCACACAAACAGCATTTTCTCCAAACAATAAGTTGAAGGAAAAATTCCTACTTGCATGAATCATTTACCTATTGAGTTAAAAATTATTTAAGAATAATTACTCATCCTTAGATTATTGCAATTCTTTTATTTGCAATTTATTTTGTCAATCTGTTACAAATAAAAAGCTAAATGTCATTACCAAATGACTATTCTGAGTGAATGTTGTCTTGGCTGGGGTGTCATCCATATAGTTCAATTCGGAGTACATTGGCCAAAAAGAGTTTTTGGATCTGAGTGCCAGCCTGGATACATTTCACTCAATTGGAAAGATTACTACTTGTACAAATACTGATAAATAGATATGAGTATATATAATACTAATTAATAAATGCATTTTTGTTTTGTGAATTTTAATATAATAATTATCAATTACCTTGGAGCTTGGCATTCAGTTTCTGGATTAGGATACTCAGTATATTCAGCCTCAACTTCTTTTTTAACACTGTTTTCAAAATTTATTTGATTTTCAATTAGTCTTGATAACTTTTCATGCTCTTCAGCTGTGACTCTCGATATATTTTCTAAAGATGGTATGCTCTTGTCACTATTAATAAATCATAAAATTAATAATCATATATATTAGTCACATAGATCTTTAGCATACATACATATACAGTAGACTCCCTTAAATCCGCACAGCTTGGGACCAGAGGTTTTGCGGATTTGTGGTCATTGCTTTGTTTACATTTTTTACTTTCTTCTATCTTCAATAGAAGAAAGTATTGTAATCGAAATTTTTTTCGACTTCCAGATTTCGACGGATTTACACATTTTAAGGGTCAGAGATTTCAAAAAACATGTTTTTACAAAATGTCTGTCTGTCTGTATGTCGCCATTCTACCATCAAAAAGTGTATGAAGTTATGCATAGAATTGAACCAAATTTTTTGTGAGTGTTTTTGGCTGTGGCAAGCAGGTCCTCCTTCAGTTTTGAAATATTCTGCCGGAAGGAGGCGCTGCAATCGCAATTTTTGTGCCATTTTCAATATTGTACCGACCAAAAGTATATGGAGTTATGCATCGAATTGACCCAAATTTTTTGTGTATGTGTATGACTATGGCTAGTTGGTCCTCCCTGAATTTGAAAAATATCCGCCGGAAGGGCGAGCTGCAATCACAATTTTTGCACCATTTTCAATATTGTACCGACCAAAAGTATATGTAGTTATGCATCAAATTGAACCAAATTTTTTGTATATGTGTATGACTATGGCTAGTTGGTCCTCCCTGAATTTGAAAATAATCTGCTGGAAGGGGGCGCTGCAATTGCGATTTTTGTGCCATTTTCAATATTGTACCGACCAGACTTCGAGTAATCGTAATCGTGTAATCGTAATCGATTATAATCGACTACAAAAACTGCGTAATCGCATTGTAATCGTAATCGTAAATTTTAATTTCGAAATAATCGTGATATAATCATAATCAAAAGATTTCCCTTTGATTACAATCATAATCTAATCGTAATCGCAATGCCGATAATCGCAATGTAATCTGTATCAAAAAGCTATATAATCGCAATCGAGCACAAAACTACGATTACGTTTTACGATTACATCTTTTTTTTTCCTTCTTCATTTCGCCATATCCATAAAAGACTTGGTCGGTGAATTAAACATTGTACCAAGGAAAGAGTAGTCGACGTTTGGAGCTCGTTAAATTGCCCCTAAAGTTAAAAGTGAGAATAGGTCATAGGTCAGGGAGCAGTTCCGTTGAAACAGAATGCATACTTTACACTGTATGTAGTCAACGCTATAGAAGGCTGCTCATGGTATATAGTATAAAAACATAAAAATAGTCTGACTTCGTTAAAAGGCATGGTAATTGGGAAAAAACTCTGGTCGGGGGGGGGGGGGGGGTCTTCGAGGGATCTTGTCTCGCGGGTTTTTGAGTGGGAGCGATAAAGGATAGAAAAGAAAAAAAGAAAAATAATACTATATTTATGGTTTTATTATGGGCACTTAGCAATGGGACATCACCCTCTTTCAAATGTGGGAATCGGAGAATAAAGAAAATGAGAAAAAAGAAAAAAAAATGCTTAAATTGCATGTGACAATTTATCTAACAGCACATTCGCATTCTGGATTTCTTAGTGGTTATTTATATCGAAGTAGCTGTTTACGAGGTTCTACAGAAAGAGATGGCTAAGGGAAACAACAAAAAAATTGAAGATTATTTCATGGAATCTGCATCAGATTTGAATGAAAAAGGCGAGAAATTTTTAAAATACATATATAAACTGTGCTCGTCAGATGTCAGAGTCTCCATAAAAATCAAGTCCAATTTGAACACCCACATGCAGGTAATTTAATAGATATATACGTATTGTATAGATTTATTTTAGAAATATTGCATAGTTATATCTTGTCTTTTTCTTTAAAATTGTAGTGAAAGGAATTTTTTGCATTAAATTAACTATATAGTGTTTTTAATCATAAGTATAAAGTCTGTTTATTCAAAATTTGTATTTTAATGTATCTGAATAAGTTAAACATATAGATCAGTTTTCTTACGAAAGCTCTAATAATAAAAGATTGATTATATATATATATATGTGTGTGTGTGTGTGTGGGATTAAAGAATGAAGTATTCAGCAATAAAACATAATAAACTCAATGATTTAATGAACGTGATATCCAAAATGAGACTCGTGTGATGATGCGTGGAAAGAACGAGGTGTTCTATAGATTTCAGTGATGGCGAGTTTGATGGATTTTTAATCCAAAGCTCAGAGAAGCTTATTATGCTGAATATTATTCAGTTCTACTGTTATTTTTGAATGCTACATATATATTTTATGTCTATTAAACCTTTTTTTTTATCTTATCAAGAATATTAGTTTTTCTTAAATCATGAGTTAATCACTCAATATCCCACATATATATAATCATATATATATATATCATGGTTCATACACTTGAGACCAAATAAAATTCAAGCACTTTTCAAGGACTTTTCAAGCACTTTTCAAGGGCTATTTTAAAACACGCATAAAAATGACTCTAGAATAATATATCATAAAATAAATAGTCATCATGTTACCTGTGTGTTAAATTATTCGTTAGTAAAGATACTTTCTAAGTTTTCATCTAATGAAGTTTTAGATGTAATATAAAAAGAGAAAAAGGATTAAAATATTAATTAAAAAGTAAATGAAGATTAAATGTAAATTTTGATTAAAATGTAAAATCAAACGCAGAGGTGATTCTGGGTGAAATTTGTTTTTTTCGGATATTCACATTGCATTTTCGGAAATCGGCGGCGGGGAGGGGTATCCACGATCTTCAGAGGAAATGAGCGTTTTTCCGTGTTTTTTTTTTTTTTTTTTTTTTTTTTTTTTTTATGAAATCGGCGTTTTTTCGACGATCTTTAGACAAAATTTGCATTTTTTACGCGATCTTTTCTCAAAAACGGCATTTTATCCCCGCGATCTTTTGACAAAATTGCCATTTTTTCCGTGATCTTTTGATGAAATCCTCATTTTTTTTTTTTTTTTTTCAATGATCTTTTGACAAAATATTTGTAAGCTATCTTTAACGAAATCGCGTTTTATTTGCGTTATTTGGGTGAAATTGTAGTTTTTTTTCCGCGATCTACACAGGAAATTCGGGCTTTTCAGCTATCTTTTGATAAAGTTTGTTGACAAAAACACTGACGAAATCTTGTTTTTCCACGAAACATTGACGAAATGTGTGCTTTTTCGGCGATCCTTTCATGAAATTTGCATTTTTTAGCGATTGTTTTTTCCGCGCGCAAAATTTTACAAGTTGGCAACTATGCGCAACTGATAACCCAATTTCAAATTTTTGGAAGAGGATGCCTTAAATTTTTGGACGAGAATCAACCCTGATCAAAAGGAAAAAAATTGTTCTTAGCTAATAAAACTTAGTAAAATATAAGTCCAAAGTCAAATTGAGTTAAATTCTTCGCAAATCTTTTAATGTATTAATAACTTCCGGTATCTTTTGCCACAGTTTATATTCCGGTTTTTCAATCCATAAATCATTGAAAACGTACTTTCCTACCATATTTCTTTACTGAATATATGACTGATGAAAGAAATTAAAAAATAAAATCGATCGTAAAAATCATATTGTAAAATCCAGAATAGATCACATTAAAACAAAGACACGTTCGAAACAAAAACTAAAAGAGACCTGTAAAAAGCGCAAAATTGTTCACGTCAAATATATGGAAAGCACGACTAACGAGCAACCAATTACATCGACTCAGCAAAAAGACCCCAATGCCTCGCGGAAAAACAAAGATATCTTCTTGTTGAAAAAGCGAAGTTATTCCAAAGCTAATGCATTCTGATTTGTTGTCCTGAGTCGCACTTCCCAGCTGCTAATGTGTAGTAAAAAATGACGTAAGCGTCTGCTCTCTCCTCTCATCCCCTAGTTACAGGAGCTCTACTCTCATCTGGTAGTAGGAACACATTGGCGAAAAATCACGCTTTTGGCTATTATGCCGCAATCTGCGTTCTGTTTTTTTTTCCCGCCGCGCCGGTTTCTGCATGCATCCGATTTTTACAGCCAAAAAAAGATGCCAAAAGGGTTGTTAAGAGGAGAGAAGGAAGTCTTTGGCAGCAGGCGATTCAATTCAAAGTTCCATTGGGAAAGAAAATATACGATTGTAGTAAACTTTTTAAAAATAAAATGTATGAAGGTTTTTTTTTAGAACTTTTAAAATTTAAGCACTAATATTGATTTTTTAAATATTTTTCCAGTACTTTTCCTTCCTTGAAAATGAATCTTTTTCTTTCCAGCACTTTTCATTCCTTGAAAATGAATACTTTTTTTTCCAGCACTTTTTCTATTTTTTCCAGAGCGTACGAACCATGTATATATGTTTATTTTATCAGAATTCCCCTCCCCCCAAAAAACGGAAAGTAAGACTGGTTGTCAATAAATATACGGGTGTAAGTAAGATTTCTTTAAGGGTGAAGGACAATGGTAATGGTACCTAGTTGTTCGAAAATTCTTTTAGCATATGCGCTGGCAAATTCATTGACGAACTCCTGAATTTTGAAATGTAGCCACTAAATTTTCGTTATCTCTAATTATTTTAAAAAAAAAAGAAACTACAAAAAAAAAAAAAAAAAAAAAAAAAAAAAAAAAAAACTCTCTAAATGAGTTATAAATAAGTAATACGAAAAAGGGTTCCGGAAAGGGTTGTTCCCCCCCCCTCTCCTCCCCCAATACACTCCTACCAAAAGACAGTATTTTATATTATTATTTTTATTTGCCTGTTAACGTTCATGTGTCTCAATTTTGTTCTAAATATGTGGTTCAAGGGGATAGAGGCATGCAAATGAAAGAAAAAAGAATGAATTGTTTTAATTCTCCCATTTCGAAAATTTTAGTAGAAGCTTATTTTATTTAATTTTTCTTCTTTTTTTAATTTTGTTTTGTTTTTATCCCTAAATGTCTTGCAACAAATGTTCTGAGGAAAATAACCTTAGTTAAACTCATTTCATGTTTAAATTTTGCATAAAAAAATAAGGTTGCGAAACACAGGTCCCCCCCCCAAATTTTAATGCGTGTGTAGGGGAAGGACGAGGGCTCATTCTACGTATACCGGTATTCGTAAATTTCAAATCAGAATTCCGTATGTTACACATACCTATTCTATCAATCAAACTTCCTTAGAAATGCTCTTAATTTCAAAATAAATCTATAATAATGAAATCAGCTCTAAAATATTCAAAAAGGAAAACATATATTATTTATATAGAAAAGACTAGCTCATTTAAAAAAAAATGATTTATTTTTCCTTTAAAAATAAATAAAAGAAAATGCATATTTTGTAAATTTGTAACTCTAGTTTGTAACATGTAGACTACGGAATTAATGTAATCGAACTGTAATCGTAATTGACTAGTTCGTTAATCGTAATCCAACAAAAAAATATTAATCGTAATCCAAACGTAATCGTAATCTAGAAATAAAAAAATGGATAATCGATTATGTAATTGTAATCAGACTTGCATAAATAGAGACATAATCGTAATCTGTTTTTTGAAATTGAAAATAATCGTAATCTTAATCGATTACAGTCCTCTGTAATCGACTCGAAGTCTGGTACCGACCAAAAGTATATGAAGTTATGCATCGAATTGAACCAAATTTTTTGTGTATGTGTATGACTATGGCTAGTTAGTCCTTCCTGAATTTGAAAATAATCCGCCGGAAGGGGGCGCTGCAATCGCGATTTTTGTGCCATTTTCAATATTGCACCGACCAAGAGTACATGAAGTTATGCATCGAATTGAAAGAAATTTTTTGTGTAAGTGTATGGCTATGGCTAGTTGGATCGCTCTGAATCTGAAAAAAATCCACCAGAAGGGGGCGCTGCAATACCGAATTTTATGCCATTTTCAATATTGTGTATGAAGTTAGTTCTAGAACTGAACTAAACATTTTGTATATGATTATTTATTGGTAAGGCAAGTAGGTCCTCCCTGAATTTGAAAAAAAAAAATCTGCCTATCATTCTATTGTCCATCGGCTTGTGCAGAGACGGAAATTCGTTTTTACTCCAATTAATTGATTGAAGCAGAAATTTAAGATGAAAATCAAAGTTGGTAGGGTATTGAATTAAAATTATTAAAGCATTAAAATGAGTAACTTTAGTAACCTTTTTTTAAATATTAAAATGCATGTATGAGATAGAAGAAAGTTTTGGGATTGGCACATCCAACTAGTTAAACAGTAATTTTAATGTTATTAACAATAAAATCTAAGCTATTATGAAGGCTTACAAAAATATTAAAATAAGTAATAAACTAAAATAATAAAAATTTAGATAGTTTTTAAAATGATTAAAATACTAAAAGCAAAGGTCAAGTTAATAATCAATAATGTACAATTAAATGTTCATTATAAAGATGAAATGTGTTAATTATTCAATGAAACTTGCCTCATAAAGGTACATTACTAATTCACATCAAGATCATAAAATAATGAAGCTTTATTTCAGGTTTAGCCAGTCTTAATAACTAAAAAAGCTTGATTAATACATAAATATATTTGGTAAGATTGTGATTACCGATACTATCAGCAATATCTTTATTTTTTGAGAAATAAATTATTCTTTTTTTATGAAAAAACATGAATTCAATAACCTTAACAAAAATTACAAATTAAAAAATATATGGAATTAATGTAAAACTGATATAAAAGTCAAATTTTGCACCTACATCTGAACTGAATGTTTCATTGTTTACATCAGTAAAATATGTGCATTTTAGAAAGTTGCGGATTTGAGGGAGTCTACTGTATATAAAATATATATCTACACTATCTGGAACCCACAAGAAAAACACTGGATAGGATTGCCGCTTACAAAGGTTGAAAAACTTGTAAGGAAAGAAATTTGATATACAAAAATAGCCTCTGTGGGGAGACAAAAAAGGTTATGATGGATGATTCACAGATTGACCAATTGAATAGAGGGGATTGAGTGAGAAAAGAAAATGCCAAACTTCTTAAAAGTAAAGTCAACGGACCAAGACCACTTACCCTATCTGTAAGATCGAGCCATAACTGATTATGGAGTTTTCTTAAGAGAGCCACACAGAACATATATATGCATTATGACAAAGCTACAATTTTAAAACATATAGCTTTTTTATTAATACAAAGAAATAACTCCTTTCCCATAATTTTATCAGAGGATGTTAATTTTAATTAGTGGCATTATTGAAACAAGGGTATAAACTAGAAACTAGGCTACACAATTTAGGTAAAAATCTATGTCAGGGGCTACAGAATCTAGGTCATACAGTACATAAAATAAAACTAACTGAAACCAGTGGAAACAAATATGTTGTTTAAAAAAAAAAAAAAAAAAAAAAAAAAAAACAAGAGAATTTTTTACAAAAAAACTTCTGAGATTTAACAACATTATGAATATTCTGTTAAATACTCTGTTTCATATGCACAATTTTGTAATTTCAAGACTAGACAGTGCAGAAATATTAGAATACTTAGTTGCCTACATTTCCAGTTGCACAATAAGTTAAAATTCTCACTCAGAAATTGTTGGTGAACTTTTAAAATTTCACCGAAAAATTAACAAATTTGGAGATAAAAATAATTTATCAATGAGAAATCCAAAATTAAATCAAGAATCAATCAAATCAAGAACATCATGATCTTATCGATAAATTTGCAAAAAGTAGACGTACTTAGCAAAATGTATGTATATGATAAACATATATAATAAGCAGCTATAAACTTATTTGTTCATAAAATAATGCTAAAAACTTTATTATTATTCTTTTAAATTCATGTTATTTATATTTCATAAAACCTAATCTACATTTATTATTTTTTATAAGACTATAGCTTTAGCATTTGTGAATCATAAGGTTTCATAAGGTTAAGATTATAAACATTCATAAGGTTTTTTTAGCAAGCAACACCACACAACTACTGGGGAATTACGGCATTAGACATAGTAAATAAACTGATAATATTTCAATTCGCCTGTCTTACAATTTCGGGATTAGACATGTGTATTATACATTTCAGATTTATATTCAGTAATAATACTTTATACACAATTAAAGAAAATCAAATGTGGATTACATTTTATTACATTGCATTTCTATTTTAGTATATAAAGTAAGACTTACGCCTGACACTGGGGAATCTTATCAACAGCTTCAGGAAAATATCTTTGTTTGATGTTGTATACAGTTCCAACATCATTCATGGGCAAGGGTCTTCCTGGATTCACAGCATAATGTTTACTCCCAGACTAATGGAGATGAAAAAGCACAAAATAATAAGATTAGCTAATTCAATTTAAAATTTTCAGAATTTAAAACACTTTTTTGAAAGTTTCAAAATGGACATTCAATTTTGAATCACTTTTATCATTAAAATAATAATAATAATAAAAAAATAAAAAAAGGTGGAAAATAATTAAAATAAGATACATTTTGTACTAAGTTACATATATGTGTATGTTTAATTAAAAAATATATACATGCAAAAAAGTTTTTCAGCAGGTTTAAAATAATAATTCTCTTTAAAAATTCTTTCGAAGAAATGAATAATTCTAAGCAATAATAAATAGCCAGAAAATCTCAAAATATAAAAAAATACACAAAAATTGTAACAAAGTTTTGTTCAATTCAACCATTCATTAAATCAAATGGGGATTATCATGCCAATCTCAAAATGTAAAAAACAGCTTCTCTATGAACAATTTCCAAAAACATAAATAACTATATTAAAGCCTGCGAAGATAGGATCATACAATATCTGAAACAATGTCCATTATAGGCAGATTTTTGTTGCAGCAGATACATTTTCTTTAATGAATATATAGTATCTTTTTCACTAAAATTAAGGAAATTTTCAACTTAAGAACAAAACCTGTGATACACAAGTTCCATTTTCACAGATTTTACTATATTTGAATGTAAACGTATTTGAGAAACTTTAAAATCTATAAATATTTTATATGAAAAATTATTGGTCAAACAAACTAAATTTAATATTGCATTAAAAAAAGAGAGAAGATAGAAGGGGTATTTAAATATTTAACCCAAAACGACTTTCTACAAAAAAATTGATTTTGCCTTTTGAAAATTCTTATTAATTAAACATGCAAATAAGAAAACAAGGTATTTTTTGGTTAACTGAGCGCCACTCTGATATACACATATATTCACATATATGCATATATGTACATAACTATATATACATGTATATAAACATACAATATTTAAAAAATGCTCTGGTGAGCAACAAAAGTATTAAAGTATGAAAATTTATGTTATTTTTAAGTATGAAAAAGTGTTTGACAAGTGCTTTTAATTAAGCATGAGAAAGGACAAGGGGTCCCTTCTTGGCTGCAGCTCACTGTCAATGCCAAATTTGAAAAAATCATATTTGCGCTTTTCCCATAAAAAAGAAATTGCTCACAATTATGATAAAAATGTGTAGTGCAAAGATGTAGCCGGAAAAAATGCAGCTAATTAAACATGAATGTAAGGCAAAATAGTACCAAAAACTTTAGTTTCTGCAGCGTATCATACTCATTGCAGTGCCACCAAGCATGTCTGCAGCGTCAACAGTGCGGTTCACATGTAAAGCAGGATTGAAAATTTTAAATAAAAGAAAGACGGGAAGTTTTACGCAAATTTCTTTTCTATGGCGAAAGCACAAATATGATTTTTTCAAATTTAGCATTGACAGTGAGCTGCAGCCAAGAAGGGACCCCTTGTCCCTTCTTGGGTCAAACACTTTTTCATACTTAAAAACATATTAAACTTTTTTGTTGCTCGCCAGAACATTTTTTAATACTTAGTTAAATTTTTTGATAAAAACTGAAGATTTTTTTATACTTGAAAAAACAAAATATTTGCTGCTGTCAAAATTTTATTCTTCTATTAAAATAATTAAGAAAGTTATTGCATTGCCATATAAAATGCATGATGTCTGAAAAATAAACCAAGGAGTTGAACGAAAAAAATTACAGTGAGCTCACAACTTTATTCAAAGAATTGAAACTAAATGTTTTGCAATAAAAACAAATAACCATGTTTATCACGTGATTTATTTAATTTTAATAAATTATGTTACATACATAAAAAAATTTATAATTATTTTAACTTGATGGCAATGAATAAAAAAAAAACTACAACAACAACAAAAAAGTTCAACTGGAGCTTTAAGACACAAATTCGTTTTCTCTGCGATCGTCAAACATACAAAGATGAAAAAAAAAATCTAATTTAAGTTTTACCAAAAGGATTAAAATAAACCAAAAATGGAGTTAATCCATCCACAGGATCGTTAGCTATCGCTTGTTGAATTTTACATCTTTTTTTTTTTCGTTAAAAGTTAATTAAAAAACTACAGTAAATTACGATATTTTTTTTAATGCTATCATTTTATTCGTCTCGTTAAGTTCTATCTTTTGAAAAAAAAAAAAAAAAAATCACTGTCTTACTTTAACTGGCTCACCAGAAATTTCAAAAAGGCGTTTGCATTTTCCATTTCTTATACATATTATACCAAATGCTACTGCGTTTGATATGATATAAGCATATATATACACTGGTGCCCAGCTAACCAAAAAGTACCAAAAATAAATATTTCCACAAACATTAGTGAACATGCAAAGTAGTTAATATAAAAAAAAATTGTAATTTAAGAAATTACACCAACCATTTGAAAAATGTTTCACTCGAAACATTCATCTATCATTTTAAGCTAAATACCAGTTGTTTTATTGTGTATTATCCGTGCCACTGCTATAAATGACTTTATACATGCTGCAATTTGAAGGTACGGTTCGTTTAAGTTACATCACTCCATTGTCGCCAAGCATAAAAGTTGGCGACGAAAGAAACATTTCAAACTATGTAACATTGTTGGTGCGAAAGTAATCATTATTAAAATACAGCTTTGGCATATAGTGTTATACTTGTAAGACTTTGGCACAGAGCAGAATTTTAGTGATGGAGGTTTTAAACCAAAGTTGATCGCAGCACATGCATCTGTGAATGGGTCCATCAGACATTGAATCAAAAAAGTTTTTTTCCAGTCTTTCCCAAGCCGATTGCTTTTTAGTTTTCTTTTTAGGTGGTGGAAAATCAAGAGTAATAACTATAACATTTTCCGTCTTGTTAGAATCACTATTGGCACTCAAATTTCCCTGGTTAGAACTGACCGATTGTAAAACGCCATGGCTAGTGGATTGGTCACTCTCGAGACATGATGTTTTACAATTAATCGGTTCAGCATTAAATTGCTCCCTTTTTCGTGATCGCTTTTCAACATATAATTGGTTTTCAGCGGTTCGATAATCTTTTGATTTTCTCGTTTGCTGCATTGAAAGATGTTTTTGTGCCAAACCAAATACCATACTACTTAGTTATCCAATCGACCAATTTTGCCAAATGATACAAATCGCCAAACTAATAAGCAACTTATACATGTTGACTAAATTTTTATTTTAAATAACAAAAGAACAAATAAATTAGTAAAACATTGATAAAAAGTCGAAATAAAAATCAGTTTATGATTGTTTAAGTATGTGTATTGTGTTTAATGTCATTGAATGCGACATTCATGGTTATTCATTTCTTTGGCTTCAGCTTTTTCCGTATCTGTTAATTTCAGTCTACCCATTTTTAAATTTGTTAGTTTTCTCCTTTATTACAATGATTTTAAACATTTTAATTTTCTATTCAAATAAAAATTCTTCTAAAAGTAAAGAATTTAATTTAAATTCAAAAGTGACCACGCCATTTTGTCAATCCTCCACCGAAAACAACAACCATTTTTCAATGGTTAATAAATTGTATTTTTCTTTCTTGTAGAAGGAATGGCTGAATTAAGATTAGACAAATGAAAAAACAAATTTTCTTCACCATTCACCTCTTCTATTTTATATAGCTTTTTAAAAAAATGCAAAGCCTATAATATAGTTTATTTCTAACAGTTACGAGAATATTATCATTACTCTCTTAATGGTGAATAAATATTTTCCAAAGTGTTAAAATGAAAGTAATAACCTAAGTTTGCTGATACATAATAAAAATGTCAAGAATCATAGTAAATATCATTATATTTTTTCAACCATTGTAAAAAAAATAATGTTTAAAGGCCTTAATCAACTGGAACTAGAATATATATTAAAGAATCTGAGAGAGAAAGAGAGGGAAAAAAAAATCTTGCCTTGTGATGAGGCAAATGGCGAAGTTGAACACACCAACCATGTCGTCCAAATGGCCCTCTCACAAGAGCAGTTAAAGTAGGTTGAGGGTCTGAAAGCATAAACAGTACAAAAAATAGAGCAAAATATTTAATAACATAAAAAGTTAAATAAATAAACAAGATTTATGACACATTTGAACTATACATTTTTCTTAACTTATATAGCATTATTGTGAGATTCAGAGTGATAATCATCAGATAGTCATCAGCTATTCTAAAGACAACAAATAAGGAGAAATATGATTTTTATTTATTATTATTATTTTTGCCTTTTTATCTTTTCTTTTTATAATAGAAAATAGAGGGAGGGAGAAGTAAAACTGAAAAACTTCAATGTAATCAAGCACACAAAGTTTTAAAGTAAATACAATCTTTATAAAACTATTAATTCTTTCTCTCTCTTAATAATAATAATAAAAAAACCATACACCATGCAAAGATTATGAAACACTTTTGAATAATATGAAAATGAAACCTTGTTTTGGTATACTGAAATCAGATTTGTAAAGTGAAAAATTATTTGCCACTGAAAGCAATAATCTGAAGAATACTTAACTACCATGACACATAAAAAATATTCATAATACATGCAACGCATCATATACCAAGAAATAACCCCCTAACTATAATAATATATTTGAAAATTTCTAAAAGTCCATGCCAAGAAGATAACATAGAATTTTAATTGGAAACATGCTTCAATATATACATCATTAATGCATATAAATATCAACATGTTGATGTTGAAATAAGAAAACTTTGCTAAAACCTACATGTAAGAGTTGTAGCAGACAGATCATGTTGTAGTGGAATTATTTTTGTGTAGTCTTGTAAAATAATTACAAATGTTACACACACTTATAGGAGATATTTTGTCTTATACTTTAATTACATGCTATGCTAGTTCTGTTCTGTTTGAAATAGTAAAGTCGTTAAAATACAATTAAAAATATTACAATCAACAGGAGATTATCTACTTTTTTTTTCTTTACATACCTTTATAAAAGAAGTATAAACCAGAAGACTGCACAACCCTAAATTTGATGGCCCAGCCACCAAAACTTTATTGATTTGGTTTGCTTGCCTATTATGAAATTTAATTTGACACCAACCTGTTATGAAATCTAAAAACTTGCCCCCGCCCAACTGAATTTCTATAAAATATCTCAATATTTCTGAAGCAACATTATCCTACAGCAAAAACTATTTAAAAATCATACTGTTTTAAAAATATTTCCTTGTAATTTATCAAACAAAATTAAATTTCTAAAGATTATATCAAACAAATTTACAACATAATTTTATTTTAATGAAATAAATAAATAATATAACAGTCCAACACTGGTTCATAAAGAAGAAAAAATGCAAGCCCAGTAGCCTAGTCCAACACAATGCAGAAAAAATAATGTAAGTCCAGGCCTGGTCCAAAAAGAATTAAGACTGACCCATGTATTCTACTGTGAATGCTACACATATGCATATTTATAAAAAAATAAAATTGTGGATGAAGAAAATCTTTAAACTATGTCGAAAAGTGTTAAAAAGTAATTGTTGTATGATTTTTCCATCAGTCTATCAAAAAGTTTATTTTCATCATGTAAATTGTTCAACACTATTGTTATCCTTTTAAAATATTTTTTGTAATAATTTAATAACACATCATAAAATAAAAAAATTACTTTTAAGCCATCAAAACTTGCAAAATTAAGCAAAATCAATGTTCAGATATTATTTTGAATTAATTCAATTCACATAATTACCTTGTTCATTGCCTAGATGCTGCTCTAAAAGCGCTAGTATAATAGAATTGTCAATAGCAAAATATCTAAAATGCTTGACTATTTCTTCCTTTGTCATTTGGTCATCGTTAAAATTCTTACACTGCTGCAACAGAGATTTCTCATCCAAGAGTGATGAAAGATTTTGTGGTCCACATGGTGGAGGAAAATAACCCTAGACATAAATATTACAAAATCACGTAAGATTACTTAGAAAAAAGATATAAACTAAGAAAAGGAATTGCAAAATCATATTGCTAAACAAATTTAAATTTCACTATGCAGGACCCCCAGTAGCCATTTTTCAGCACACTAAATATGAATAAGTCATAAAATTTATGAAAAAAAAAAATGTTTATTTTAATGAAACATTTGGCAAATCATATTTTCAATATATGAAATTTTTCATGATCAAGATACTTTTGCATTTTCATATAATAAATGGCTCTATAAAAATAAATAAGTTAGTATTCGATTTTCTTAAACTACAACATAGAGAAAAATGAATGACTCTTCCAATTTCTACACAAAGATCATCAAGGAATTACACTATAGAGCAAGAGCCCGTGACTGGCAGACCTTCGTTATTTTATAAAAGCTGAAACTTTCTCAGCGCAGTCTTCCAACAAAGATAGGAACGATGGGTAATTATGAAATTTGGATCATGGTGCCTTTGGCAGTGACCAGGAAGCAAAGGTGTAAAAAATACCAACTTACTTTCGTCATTTTATAAAGCGTAATTTTTTGATATTTCCTTTGGAATGATGTTAGAAATCACGTCCTCCATTGGCAGACACTTCCTGTGGTTCCAACTCCCTGCCGACAACCACTAAACTTCAATAATAGGATATTCTACTTTCGTCATTTTATAAAAGCTGAATTTTATATATGTTACTTGGGTAACTACCAGAAGATATTTCCTCAGTTGGCAGACAGTTTTGGTGGTTCCAACCCCTGGACGACAGACAGATACAGCGGCTTCTCAATACACTAGAGTCTGCACGAAACAGACATTTTCCCTGTTTTCCCTTGGGTCGGAAATTGGCGACAGTTATTTGAGGTTGTTGCATGTAATTCTACGGTTGTTGACATTTTGAAAAAAGACCACAATGAAAGAAAAGAAATGCAATTTAACAATTAGAACGACTATTTGAAAAATGATATTTTCAAAGACTAAAATTTTAAAGACTTAAAAAGGAATTCTATACTTAATAATAATAAACATCATTTTTAGGATGACCATAATGAGTCATATATTACGTACGCCATGCATTAAACATTAATATTCCTAGACCATAAATAAAAAAAACCCAGTAGTTTATTGTTATATAACTTTAACTGTTTAAAATGTGCATTTTTATTTGATGGAGTTAATCAGGCTGACTGCCTCTTATTATGTATGACACGGATTAAACATTAATATTCCTGGACCCATCTTATAAAAATTTTAAATGAAATTTCAGTTTTACAATTTTTTTGAACTGCAAATTTTTAAACTTCTAAACATTGCACATTTTAAATTTTTATACTGTTGCATAGAGAAAAAAAATATACTTTTGAATGAAATTCATTTGAAATTTTTATGACAATTTGTTTTCAAATTATTATTATTATTTAAAGTTTTTATTACTTTTTTGTCATTGTGGCAACAGAAGTAAACCATTTTTGGGCATTAAACATGGACCAATCAGAAGATGAATAAAATGCAGAATTCAACCAATAAAAACATTCAGATATACTTCAGATTTCCCAATTCTCTACCGAGGATAACAACTATTTTCCAAATTACTAAAAATTAGTTATTTATTTATGATTATTAATGAACGTTAGCTTCGAATTCTCTCCAAGCTTGGAAACACTTATCGCCAAATATTTACAAATATCGCCAAATTTGAAGACAAAAAATATGAAATCATAAATATTGCCGATTTGGCTATAGATTACTAATTTGGCACAATTCTCATTCAAATTCAGTATTTACGAAATTTCTTTTTATAGGGTTCGTAGCATTTGATCTTCTTAAAATTTCAGTAAAATTTTCAATGAGGTAATAATCAAGCATTAAAGAATTTTTATTAACTCATCTAATCGAGTCACAAAAAAAAGCTGTATTTAACAAAAACAACGAATATGAAAGCTATATCCTCCCCCTGGCACATGCCGAAATTGCTGTTTTATTATGTACTTATTTATCAATAAAAAAAATTACATGTTTATAATGTTATTGATTATTATTTCCATTTTGATACTTGTTTTAAAAATAAATGAAATACGTTAGATAATAATGTTTAGGTATTTTATGAACTTTATTTTTAATATCCACATCAATACAAAATTAGAGTTTTACTGTTTATTCATACATAGTGTTAAAAAATTCTATATGTGGTGTCCCAAAAATGGCACTCAAATTCTGCGCAGCCCGATTCCTCATTGGGAATACATAACAGAAGCCCAAAGAACTGCACCTGTATGATTGATGATTTACGAGAAAAATTAAAAAACAAAGTATACATCAAATACATGTCAAATTATTCACGAACAGAATGCATGAAAATGCATTTTTATTATAATAATAAAATACTTATTTAAATACGAGAAAATGAGATATTTCGCAATGAAAGTTTTACACTTGAATGCCTTTTAATATTTAAAGTATAAATTCAACGTGATTTATATGCTAAGCAAATGAAAAAATAAGTACCGTGAGAAAATATCTGTTTGTGCATAAAACAATTTCCATCTAATCTTTTTTTTTTTTGAGAATTATAAAAATCAGTTTTTATTGAAACTAGGATGCAAATCATGTTTTACGGGGTCAAAATTAACATGGAAAATACTATAAAAAGCAAAATGCATTAGATGTACATAGTTTTAACTAAAAATATTTGCAAATATATTTTTTAAAATGGTGAAATGTATGGGATTTTCCTTCTTCGTTTTCTCTTCAATGCAGCAACCTCAAATAACTGTCACCAATTTCCGACCCAAGGGAAAACGGGGAAAATGTCTGTTTCGCGCAGACTCTAGTGTATTGAGAAGCCGCTGTATATGTCTGTCGGCCGGGGGTTGGAACCACCAAAACTGTCTGCCAACTGAGGAAATATCTTCTGGTAGTTACCCAAGTAACATATATAAAATTCAGCTTTTATAAAATGACGAAAGTAGAATTTCCTATTATTGAAGTTTAGTGGTTGTTGGCCGGGAGTTGGAACGACAGGAAGTGTCTGCTAATGGAGGACGTGATTTCTAACATCATTCCAAAGGAAATATAAAAAAATTACGCTTTATAAAATGATGAAAGTAAGTTGGTATTTTTTACACCTTTGCTCCCTGGTCACTGCCAAAGCCACCATGATCCAAATTTCATAAATTATCCATCGTTCCTATCTTTGTTGGAAGACTGCACTGAGAAAGTTTCAGCTTTTATAAAATAACGAAGGTCTGCCAGTCACAGGCTCTTAGACTATAGCAGTATGCTGCATTTCCAAAGTTTCAAACAGATTTTTTTTACTTTTTCAAACAAATAATTGCTGCATTTGTGCCAACACATTTTTCTGTGTTTGGGGCGTTTCATCAAGAGAATGCTCTATTGTTTGAAGAACATAAAAATGAAAATGAACAGATGTCTTGTTTAAAAGAAATAAAATTTATACTCCTAAATCTGTTGTAAATAATATATATTTTATTAAAATATTATATCTAAAAACTATGAAATGCATTATAGAATTGATCACATGTATATTCCTAATTAAGTAAACATAGCTTTGGATAATACAAGGTGAAAAAACATTTCTTTTTTCAATTTTGATCAATTGAAAATCAATTGATCATTAACATAAAATTCTTAGTATAAGGCCTGACTATGCAATATTAAATATACTGCAAACCTGATAGCATTGCATATAACACATAAAAATAAAGATAACTTTCAAAAGCCTGTACGATTTATGTTATTAATGTATCAAAAATATTTTGAATTTTACGCATATATAATTCTAGTGAAACATGAAAATTATCAGCAAATACCAGAATTTTAAATTAAGTTATAGTAACTTAATTAGTAAAGGTAAAATGATTGATTAATCAGCAACTCTTTTAAAATCTTAAAATATTAAAAAATCTTAATTTTACTCTAAATTTTAAAATATTAAATTAAATATGAAAGATATTAAAAAGATGGAAATGCCTTATTTAAATGAGAATGTTAATGATAACTATGAACAATTGAAACTTTGTTCAGGCACCATTAAAATTAATATAGCATGGAGTAGTAATACTCAAATTTTTTTTATATTATTTAGAATGATCAGAAGCAGATACATTCTAGATCACTAGTTTGACATCTAAGCCACACTGGTTGATCAGATTTGTAGCGTACATGAGGTTTTTCCTAATTTAAAAATATTAGATTAATCAGATTAAGAATGAGATCAAAACAAAGTCTAAGATTAATCAGGGAATGAAACAGATTATGTATGCGAGAACCTCTTAAAAATTTAATAAAAATGCATAAAAATTAAAGTATCCTAATTGCTTACATTTCAAATCTTGATATGTCAATAATTTTAAAATATGAAATGATATTTACAATGAAGGAAAGAGAAAATAAAAAATGAATTATTTACAAGACAATCTTTATTTAATATTTCTTTATAATAATATTTATAATAATATTTAATTTATAATAATATATAATATTTATAACTAGGACTTCCCCTCAGAGGGATTAGTCTGAGCGATATTGCTGAGAATACACATTTAATAACTTGCGATAAGTAAAGAAAATGAGATGTTTCCTTTAAATGGTCATTCATTGTGATAAAATATGATGAAAATAAGCATATTGAATCATAGAATTACAAAATCTTATATATAAAGTTGCATATACTATTTTTATAAAGAAAAGCGAACCATGCATGGATATAAAATTGGAAATATGCAAAATGTTAAAAGTAATACAGAAAATAAAACACCAAATTTTCCTATATTGGAAATATAACTCTTTGAAATGATGTCATGAGCATAACGATTCGCACCGATTTGAGAAACTATAAATAACATAAACTGTTATGGTTGAAGAGAATGGAGTGTATCATACAGCACGATAACGCTGTATAGTAGAACTCAGCTGCATCATACAGCACGATAGTGCTGTATAGTAGAGCTCAGCTGCATCGCTAATGTTAAAGTCCAAAGTTTGCCTCTTGATAACTTTGGACCCAATCATCGGATCACGACGAAATTCAAAAGTGGAAGTGTCCTACCCTAGATCTCAAAGTTTACAAAAATTCATCCAGATGCACCGATTAGTTTCGGAGATTCAGAGCCCCTGTTTTGGCACTTTTTGCTTGTGAAACAACAACAACAACAAAAAAAAAAAAAAAAAAAAAAAAAAAAAAAAGAGAAACAACTCAATTATAACCCGAACCAGGAAACATTCAGCGATGTGTAGTAGCTTGTTCGAAAGCTTTTAATTTAGGGATGTGCCTTTCGAAGGTCCGGTAAAAAAATATAAAAAATTAAGGAAATGGCACCCATTTAAAATTTATATAACGCTATTCCTCTCATAATTTAACGTTATAGAAATCTCTCCTTTTTAATTGCTAATTCAATTGTTGCTTTCGAAATGCCACCAACTAAAAAGCAATTCAATAATTTAAAAAAGAAATGATAACACGTGTTCTTTTTTTCATAGATCAATAAAAATTCTGATTCTCCTGATAGTTTTGAACCTTTGAAATTGACGTCATTCGAAACAGAAAATGCATATTTTTCATAAACATATATATAAACTGTAATTAAATATGTGTTAAAACAACATCGCACCTGTATTTGAGTTTTTCGAAGTAAAAAAGTTATTACAATATAGATATTTCAATTAAAAAGGGATAATTAGGAAAAAAAAATTCTTCTATATTTATAAAATTAACTATTTGAAAATGAAGCTATGAAAATCTGTGTAGATACCTATCGTCATGAGAAAATCTACGTAGATACCGAAAAATTGCAGTGGGACTACCATTTGGGAGGGGGTTGTTCTGTTGCCAAATGTCGCCAAGTTTTTTGCCAGATTGGCGATATATCGCCAAATCTGACGTCCAAAATTACTCGCCAAAATTAAAGCCAACTTGGCGTCATTTCAAGTATTTCGCCAAACTAATATGCCTACTAATAATTTTAAACTAATACTAATAATAGTTTAGATTTGTAGTTGAAGGTGATAGATAAAGTTCCTGAAAGGATCTGAAAAAGCTATGAAATCATACAAAAAACTGGTGGAACCAGAGAGAAAAGTAGAGCTCGATTTAAAAGAAATCTTACAGTAAAATTTGGGAAATATTTTCAATGTGCGTGTAAAAGAAAGGGAATCAGATGATCTGTAAAGTTTATGAAATAACCCAAATTTTTGTTAGCTGAAAATGAGGACAGAGCTTTACTGGTGCTTTAAAATCAATCAGGGAAAAAGAGGCATTTTTAACTCTTTCCGTATTTCAATCATCCATAACCAGTTTAAAAATTTGGGTTCATAACTATATGTTACAGGCTGATGTAATGAAGTGTGAGAACGGTTCGTTCGGTACAAAGTGTGAACACAATTCCATACCAGCTGTTTTGATAACTGGAAGATCAAAGCTCCAAGTAAATTCAAAACCTTGAAGAGATACGTTTGAATCATATACTAAATATTTGTGTTCAAACATACTTATCTACATCAATTCCTCAACAACTTGATTATATTAATGTTATAATTTAATTATCACATCATGGTTTATATTTGTTTAGCATTGTGAGGCTTAACCGATTTGAGACAACATAACAATATATTCTATTGACTACTTTCCTCAGTAATCATTTTGAGTGGATAATAGTATAATTCTGAATATAAGGCACCAGTACAGCTCAGTCCACATTTCAGGTAACAAAAATTTGGGTTATTTCATAAGCTTTACAGATCACCTGATTCCCTTTCTTTTGCACGCACATTGAAAATATTTCCCAAATTTAACTGCAAGATATTTTTTAAATCAAGCTCTATTTTTCTCTCTGGTTCCACCAGTTTTTTGTATGATGTTATATGGTGTAAAATCCGTCCGAATAGTTTATAATGTTGAATCTGTTTTCCACGGATGCAATGAGGTTGTCGATAAGAGTTAAGGAATCCTTTTTTAAAAAATTGCCCTAAACGAGCACTTACATCTTATAAGTTACTGTGATGCCCAAGTTATAGTTTCTGACCCCAACAGTATCCTAGAAATTGCAATATTCTCAATAAATTGGATTTAAAACTTTTTCTAGAAAAAAAAAATGTTTAATTTGTGAAATTAAATTGTCGAATGTTTTAGAAATCGTTCATAACGAGAATATTATAACCTAAAAATTGCCACAAAAAAAAAAAAAAAAAAAAAAAAAGGATTTTAAATTTTTAGTCATATCAACATCAAAGACTTCTCAATTTTAGAACTTTTTTTTTTTACTCGTGCATTGATGGTGATTATTGTTCCTACGCAAAATATAGTATATTTTGCAGCAAAGATGGTTACCAACATTTTTTGCCCACATTATTTTTTAAATCGGCTAGGTACTCCCAATGATAACGAAAAACACACAAACGTTAATTCTTTATAGCATAGAAATACAGAATCAAAAGCTATTTATCTCCTATTATATACACATAAATTATCTAATTAGTGCTAGCAGATGCATTTTTAAATATACATAGATCAATATAATGCTTCATTTTTCTTTTATTAGCATTTCTTAGTATTCATTTTTCATTTATTTGTATTATTCAGTAAAAAACTCACTTTCTTAAGCCCGAATTACGTCAACTTTTTATAAAAGCGCCTAAGTCCATATAACAGCGAAGTATTGTAAAGAGTATTAAATACAAGGTAGTAAGACACTTAGCCAAATGCAGGTAATAAATCGCCAAATATTGTTCTTTTCACCCTCTCTCGAAATGCCTTTTTTCCGTACATTTAAAAAACACGATTTTGAGTCATCTTATTTAAAATTCAAATAAATAAATAAGAGGAAGCAATAATAGCATAAGTCAAAACATTTTATTTCAGCATCAAGGAATTGTATCGTAGTTACACATGTGGAAAAAAGCTGCTTTTGGGCAAAAAATGATGTCTTCACTAAATTTGAATCTGATTAAAAAAAGTACCGTGATTAATTAATATGTTATAGGCAGAGCTGCCAAGTCTCCGGCATTTTGGATACTGGTATTTTAATACAGAAAATGTTTTATTAAATTGGAACATTCTGCGGATTTAAAAAATAACTTTTCCTATAAGAAAATTCTGCTGTGCAATAAAATCTCATTTATTTCAAATCCATTTATTTCATTAAAAATATAAATCTTTTATTCATTTAGTTTAAAATAAATGTTTTTTAACTAATTTCATAATACTTTTGAAATATCACTTTTCATTGGCCATTTTTTTAAAGCATTTAGAAAATGGTTGTTGTTTTCAATCAAATATAGACTTTGGTCTGTCCGCATTTTATTTTATTATTATTATTATTCATTAAATGGTGGAGAAATATTCATACTTAATCCATAACGTACATATTATATGACTCTGTTATTACATAAGTCGCCTTTTTATTATCATAAAAATTATGTTTTTACTGATTTTTTATTAATTCAATAGGAAAAATTTTGTGCTTTGAGCAATAGATGTCCGCATTTCATTTATTTATTTATTTTAACAAAATTCTTTGTATTGAGAAGAATTTTTATTTAAAAAGGAAATCCAAATGTCGCTGTTAATAAAGAAGAAAGTTACAAAAAAAGTTACAAAACGAGTAGACGTATACTATCAAATATGGAAAAACGAGGAATCCAAAAAAGACGTCGTATGAAATATCATCTTTGAAAGCAAAAAAACGAGGTCTGATTATCGAGCCTACTGATTACAAAAATGTGCATTACATAAAAAAAAAAAAATAATAATAATACAAATATTGATTTTTTTTCTTTTGTGCAGTTTTGGCTTCGGAAAGTGCGCTATGTTGCAAAAAGATATAAGCGACTATGAAAACACACTTGGTAAACGTTCATGCTCAGTTTTACAAATAAGTATGGCACATATATGCCCTATACACACCGAGGTACCTAATTGATGCCAAAATGGCGTTCAGTTGCCTAACATGCTGGTTATCATATAAATGTTATAATAAATTGTTTGTTCTAAAAATATTATCATTTATTGATTGATATTTCTTTTTTTTAATAACAGAAAATGTTTCGTTTATTCCTTTTTGTTTCATTTTGAAATAAATAAATAATGTGTTATTATAGCATGCTATATGTATCTGGTGATCAAAACGATGTTTTCGCCTAATTGACATAAAAAATCTCGCCAAACCCGGTGCTTATATCTCTAGTATATTATCTCAAATATTTTATTTATGTATACTATAATTGTTTTTACATACCACTTACTTCTTCTTGTATATAAAAATAGGTAAGTGGCTCCTTTATGCAGTATCCTTACTAATATTATAAATCGGAAAGTGAGTTTGTTTGTTCCGCTTTCATGCCGTAACTACTGAACCAATTGCTTTGAAATTTTGCAGACGTAAAGTTAGAAGTCCAGATTAAATAATAGGGAATTTTTTTTTTATTTTATTCAAATATTTTCCTTAATAATTCAAAATTTAATTATTTTTCATACAAAATCAATAGGCATTTTTCAGATAAAATTTAACCATTTTTCTTTCCTATTGCCAAGAAAATAAAAAATTGGAATAATAATTTTTCAGCGGCAATGAATTTTTAATAGAAAACTTCCATGTGAAAAACTATAATAAAATAATTTAAAAGAAAATAAATATGACATCATGTTTGAAATAAAAATAAAAGGTGTATTTTTTATAATACATTTGACAAGGATATTTGTTTAGTTAATGGGAATTTTTGTGTAAAATATGGTGACATAAATTAAAAGTAAAAAGAATGAAAAAGAATTATATTTTTAATAAAATGGTTCACTCATGAAAATGTGACGTCATAGTTGAAATAAAACAGGTACTTTATAGCAGTCGTTAAAAATACAAGGGGTATGAATATCAGTAGCTAATGGAGCGAGATAAATAATAACGTCATATTTAAAATGAATCAGAAATATTTTTACTTATACTAATTAATAAGTTATAAGTTACATAAATATAATGTAATAAAAATGAATATTTTTATTCAAAACTCATAATTATCAATGGAAGAAATTTTTTGTGGGGGAAAAGGTGGAAAATAAAATCACTGATTAATATATTTTTGGCTCGATTTTTTAACACTGTCGAACAAAGTTGAAAAGTTATGATGCTTTCGGTTTGTCTGTCTGTCTGGTTGCTTTCCAACTTTCGTAAATATACTCCGATTTCCATGAAATTTTTGGACATTATTAACATTTACCTAGCACGAATACCTATTGAAAATGAAGTTTCTACCATGATTAGTTTATTTACAGGGATAGTGAAAAAATTTCCTTATATTACGGCATTATGGGGAAAAATCGTTTTAATTAAATTTAACGATGTTACAGCCTGTAGAACATATTTAAATTTATATGCATTTACAAAGTGCACTAAAATATGCATTTTGTAAAGTATGTAGTGAAAAGGGCACTTACTATTCATTTACAGGGTCAGACAGAATAATTCCATTGCATAGGAATAAAGGGAGGAACAGTTTCCGACATATTTTAATTATGGTAAACGATTTCATGTATAATCAAATTGATATATGTTGCTGAGGCTTAATGTAAGTTATTTCATGCATAATACGAAGTGCATAGCATTTACAGGGACACACAAAAGATTTCAAATATTATATATTCTATTCGAAGTCTGTATGTGATGGATGATGACTGTTGCATGGATGAAATGCATTTTGAATTATGATATGTGCTTTTAAGTTTCGCTAAATGTATGCATATTAAATGGAGAGTATAAATGGTAATAGTATAAATAGTTAAATTTAGATATACAGGGTTACACAAAAAATCTCGGAAAGGTTACTGAATATGAGCGTAATTTACTTAAAGGTGGTTTTTAAATAAAATATGCATTTTTATTTTGAACTGCATTTAGTAAACTAAGAAATATTTGTAGTATATATATAAAATGATAAACAGGCTCCCGCAAAGAACTGGATACAAGGTTGTCTTCGGATGATAATTTCTGAAAATGTAATTTAGGTAGTAATAAGAAATATTTTTGCTTGAAATAAATTTTAGAAAGATACTTTCGTGTATTAAAGGCACTTGGAAAACTACAGGGCTGAACAAAAGAATTCAAGAATGTTTCTATCTATTAGTATTAATCGCTGAAAGGAAAATTTTGACCAGCAAACAAATTAGCAACTAGGGATTATCAGAAGTTTTTTTTACCATAAATTCGTGATAAAAAGTTAATTACACATGCTTTTCATCATCGAAATTTTTCGCTTGATTGATCATTTATTTCTTCTTTAAATGTTATGTGAACGAAGTCACAGGTAACTGCTAGTAAATTGTATAAATCTTTAAAAAATAGCCCCCGTTGCCCCTTTTTGGATCAAATTAAAAAAAATCTATGTCTAATTCCAGTATTGCTCCCAGGTATGCATACATATTCAAAATTTCAAAGTTATATGCCAACAGGAAATGGATGAAAAATGGGAAAAGATGTCATATATGCGCCAGGGTACATAATTGGCGTCAAAATGGCATTATTTTACCTGAGAGGGTAACCTGGCTTTATTTATTTATTATTTGTTTATTTAGTCATAAAATGTTTATTTACTTTAATTTCCTTTTTTTAATTACATAAAATATTTCTTTTTATAGTTATTAATTATTATTATTTTATTTACTGTAAGTTATTTTTGAAAATAGAAAATAATTTAAAAATGTGTATGTAAGCTTTATTAAGTGTTTTCGCCAAATGGGCTTTGAAAACAATTGCGCCAAATCTGATGCGCTTGTGGTATCCGTGTGAAAAATTAGTGACCAGATTTGACTTCCACACACAAACAAAATATAAGTTAAAAGAAAACATGCAATAAAAATAAATATAAAGGAAAATGATGTCATAAAAGAAACTTTTTATTTAAAAACGTAATTGTTTCTAATTTTCACATGCGAAATATATAAAACATTCTTTTAGCGATCAAAAAATGCTATTAAGAGATTATCACAAAATCTCAAAATCAAAGTTTTTATGACATTTTTTTAATATAAAAAAATAACGGTTTTATTTTCCTGCAAGATTAAATTTTAAAATGTTTTATTGCATTCAATATTTTTGAGTGCGTAAATGATTACTATTTACTCCATGTACTGATTCGGTTATCTACGAAAATATCCAGCCGGTGAAAATCACGCACACCAAATTTCTGTGACGTATGCAAATAAATTGTGCTTTTTTATCAGTTTTTTTAATATAACTTTTAAACTATTTGGAATTAATTTTTAAAAGTAAAAAGTTTCACCAGATTACCTTCATAGGTACCTTCTGGTACAAACATAATCAAAATCCGACAAGTACTTTTTGAGATTTGCTTGACGAAAGAATTTTTTTGACTTTTAATATCGTTTCGTACTCTGAGTATAAGACTTCGCTACACTCAGACAATAATATTTCTTTGATTTTAATTGGCTCAAAAAATGATTTCTGTTCAAAGAATGATTCTTGAATTTTATAAATAACTACAGTATGCGATCGTTTTACAAATATCTTTTATTCCATGCTTCTGATTAATTCTTTAATTAATTTAATATATCTAACATTAAAAATATTCTCCATGCTTTAATCTGCATCTTTAGTGACATCATTTGGAAATTAATTGATTTAGATTGCAATTCTAGATCATTGGTTTCTGAATAAATAGTTTCAATCCATAATAAAATCACTTCCATTGTTTTAATGTGAAAAAATCATATTTTACATAAAGTGAACAAAAACATATGTGGCATTTGTTACATGTAAACACATATTACACATTGGAAGATATTGACCACCACTTGCAATAAAGTTTTTGTTATTAAATTTTTTTTTTAAAATCAGTAATTTTGTATTATATAACTGATTAGATTAACTTCTTTACTTTCTAAAAGATAGAGATCAAAAACAGGAAATTAACTAGTTTTGTCACAGCTGGCAAAATCGAAATTTAGTAATAAAATGAATAATGAACTACATTGAGTATAATTAAAAATAATATATATTTAAAAAAATTCAAATCAATATAATGCTTACAACATGATCAAGCATGCATGATAAAACAGCTTCAGCAGCATCTCTAACTCTCATTGATGCAGGCTTTAGTTCTTTGTCTCCTTTAAGCTTAGGAATATCACTCTTCTTTGGCTAAAGTTTTAAATAATAAAAATATAAATTTACAGCAAACAAATCTAAAGAATTAAAAAATATCAAAATATTATATAGATAATGAGCATACAGCAAAGATGTAAGGTATACACTGAAGTATAGGTCAGTATATACAGTGAATGCCTATTTTATGATAGGTTGCACTTAACCCTTTCCGGCGCAGAGTAAGTTTAATTGAAATAATTATCTGCCACCAGAATTTATAAACGAATTTATTAGAGAATACGAACTTGCTTATTTTCAGGCATTGTATCAAAGGAAAATTTTAATTAAATATTCTTGGTGCCAGTAAAATTAAAATTAGGTGTCCTTTTTAAGGGACACCGCGCCGGAAAGGGTTAATCGATAAATTAAAATATAATTTTTTTTCCAGAAAAAGAGAGGACAGCTCCAAAAGAACCCTAAGAATGTTTCTAAAGTATAAAATTATTTTACAATAGAGTTTTATTCCATATTTCACATGTACATATTCACATATAAAAATAGAGGCCATTATTTCACTTGCAGTGCCACATATGCACAATGGCGATTCCTAAGCATGCAGTGTTATTGCTGGGCTGAAGATTCAAAAGCATATACTACCAACAATAAACCAATATGCCATGTAATTTTTTTTCTTTGGGCCTTTATAAAAGATTAGATGGTACCCATCAAAATTTGACATAAACATGTTAAAAGATTAATTAGAATAATGTTAGATTTTCTTAATTAGTTACCTGTAAATAAAGTTTTAAAGACTTGATTTAATTCTATGTTATCTATGTGATTCCAACAGATTCAAAGCGTTTCAAGGTTCTGTCAGTCTAAGCTACTCAAGTAATCAACTGAAAGAATTTTAAGCAGAAGGATAACTAAAATTAATTGAACGGATATTTATTTAGGTGAATTTTCTCAATGTTTTGAAAAAATAACAATGTTAATATTTTCTAATTTTTTTAATTATATTGAAAAGTTTTTATAAATTTTATTTTTATCAGTCTTATTTTAAATCCCTAAACTTAAATTTTCATGCTACCAAGTAACTATTTATAATATATTTGAATAATTTGAATTTTTCATAACGTTTTCATACATTATTTAATTATCAAACCATGGGTATCACAAAGTAGTTCAATTATAGTTCTTACATAACTATTTTTCTTTCCCCCTGTTTTCTCTTCTTTATTTAAATTTTTTTCCCCCAGAAAATAATTAATACTTTTCCTTATATGCACACAAACATATATCTTCTCATACAAAATATAACAAAAATTGTAGATTAGTTTAATATATTTAAAAGATAATTAAATGAAAAATGCTTTAGCTTAAATATTTTAAGTTAAAATTGTTAAACTATTTCTAAAACATTTTAGCAGACTTCACAATTTTAAAGATTCAGACATTACTTCAAAACGACACTCAGGGATTTAGTTAAAAATCATTTAATATATGGCCTAAATGATGTTAACATTTATTTATTTATATAATTCACGTTTATTACAGTTTACAAATGGATTACTTTTTTTAAGCTTCCACGCACATGACAGGAATGTGGAAAATTGCTGCTACTACATACCGACAAAATAATGTCTAAATATTTATATCTTTTAGAAAATTAGAATGCATTTTTCTAAAATATTGCTAGATATTAAATTAAATTTAATAACATTTTTACAATTTTTATTTGTGTGTGTGTTGTATTTATTGTTGTTTATTTTATTTTATTATTATTTTTTTAAGAATGCAATTTGTAAGGATCTTCAATAATTTTATTCTTACAAATATATCTCTAATGCCCTGAACTGGAAATTGACTGTTTATCTATACTAATATTATAAAGAGGAAAGATTTGATTGTTTGTTTGTTTGAATTGAATAGGCTCCGAAACTACTTGACGGATTTGGAAAATTCCTTCACCGTTGGAAAGCTACACTATATCCGGTGAACATAGGCTAATTTTTAATTGATTTATTCAAATATTTTCCTTAATAATTCAAAATTTCATTATTTTTCATACATAATCAAAATTTTTCCGATAAAAAATAACCATTTTTCTTTCCCATTGCCAATAAAATCAAAAGCTTTAATAATAATTTCTCCTCGGCAAATAATTTTCAGTTGAACACTATCCACATGAAAAATTAAAATAAAAAGAATTCAAAGGAAAATCAATATGACGTGATACTTGGGAGGAAAAAGTATTTTATTATATAAGACGCACGAATATCACTTACGTTAATAGATGTTCTCTGCGAAAAATGGCGACATAATTAGAAGTAAAGTGAACGAGAAAGAATTCAATTATTAATAAAATATTTGATTTGGAAAAATATGACATCATACTTTAAATGACATAGGAATTTTGAAGTATTTGTTAAAAGGACAAGAGGCATGGATATATGCAACTAATAAAAATCGGTAAATAATGACGTCACATCTATACCAAAATTATAAAAGTGCTATTACACGTGTCGTGCTGCAGGCGTCTCCATGTTATCTTATGGGACCAGGGGAGTCGCTTAGTTAGTGCGCGATTCCCTTGTGTCGGAGCTTCTTTGACGCCTGCAATGAATCGAGTTGCCAATAAGAGCCAATCAAATGCTTGGAAATCCAAATGATGGTAAAGACTCTTCTCTAACAGCCAATGAAATGCTAAGAAAACGAAAAAATGCAGGCGATTTTTGTCGCTTGCAATTTTTACATGTAATAGCACTTTAAAGAGGAAAGATTGAGCGTAAAGGATTGAGAGTAAATCTTGAGCAACAATCAATATGTTTTATTTACTAAAATGGACCTCTTGGTAAACTATTACAAGAAGCCTCATTGGTTATGTGGGATGAATGCACCATGAGCCATAGAGCACATATACAGGCCGTGGACAGAACCTTAAAAGATCTTAAACTTCTCTGCTCTCATGGGCGAGATTACTTTTGTATTTGCTGGAGATTTCCGACTGACTCTTACTGTTATTAACAGAAGTATGTGAGCAGATATCTTCAAAGCATGCTTAAAATCGTCGCCCTTATGGACTTCGATTGAAAATATAAAATAACGGAAAAATATGAGAGCTCATCTTCATGGAATCACAGATAGTGCTTTTCCACAGCAACTGATTAAACTTGGGGAAGGAATTTTCCCCACTCCAAATTTATGCAGAAATTGTAACATCCTTCTGGATGAGCCAGTAGGCCGAAGAGTCCATAGTTTACAATTTTTAATGGATGCAGTATACCCTGACATCGAAAATTTACACGAAAAAGACTTTCATTGGTTGTGTTCTAGGGCAATAGTGTCACCTAGGAATGATAGTGTCAACGATATAAACAATATGATTATTCAAAAAGTTCCCGGCCAAGTAAAAAATTGGAAATCAATCGACACCGTGACTAATATAGAAGACGCAGTCCATTATCCACAGGAATTTAAAATTCACTAAACCCTTCTGGACTGCCACGACATGAATTGACAATAAAAATTGGAATTCCAATCATTCTTTTGAGAAATTTAAGCCCTCCGAACATGTGCAATGGAACGAGGCTACTTATAAAGGAATTGAAGGACAATTTAATAGTAGCAATCATCATTGGTCCAGAGCTGGTCAACTAGCTCATATACCGAGGATACCGATGATCCCAACTGATCTACCAATCCCATTTAAACTGCTTCAGTTTCCTGTAAAAACATTTTTCACGTTAACTATTAATAAGTCCCAAGGTAAGGTCAAACCTTCGAATTAGTAGGGATCGACTTACGGAAAGAATGTTTTACTCATGGCCAAATATATTTGGCCTATCGCGGGTAGAATTTCCTGAAAATAAATTTATTTTGCTGCCACAAAATAAAACATCTAATATCGTTTACAGGGAAACTCTGACTGAATAAATTTAATGGCTTTTGTTTTGCAGATGTAAAACTTTTTACAAACATTATTACAAATAAATAAAAAATAATACTAATATCCAAATTTTCTTTTATTATTTTACACTTTTTTAGTAACCCCACACACAAAGAAGAGAGTATGAGTATGTTTGAAAAAATTTATAACTTGAAATTTTTCTTTAATAACCGTGCGAAGCCGGGGCTGGCTGCTATAATCTATATCCATAAAACAAAGTTGTGTTAGTTACACCCTTTATAACTCAAGAGCGGATAGATCGATTTTTATGAAATTTTGTATGGAGGTATCTGACACCTTAGATTAACATATAGGCTACTTTTTACCCGACAACCTAAAAGGAGGGTAATGCTTTTAGTAGTTGAATTCAATGGGATGAAGTGGTATTAACAATTTGCGGTATCAGTAGTGACACGGGACTGGGCGACTTGCTCTATCCGAAGCAAAGCGAGGTCGGGCCGCTAGTATCTAATAATTACTAAGTTTTAATTACTTGAAATATTTTAAAAATAAAATTGTTATTAAAAAAAAAATGTTGAGTGTTAAATTTTATTTAATAATAAAACATAAAATAATGATAACAAAAGATTAAAATTCACACAATTTTCCCTCGTAGTAAAATGTATCATTATTCAAATAAATTATTTTGCCAAGGGTTGGGATTAAACCCAAGTCCCTTACAAAAGCTCAGAGGTTTAAATTCGTGCCTTAAACCACTGAACTAACCAGACTTTCTTCGACTTTTGCTTTGACTTTCCTCTAACTGGAAGAGCTAATAAATTCAACTACATGCATGCACAAATGCATGAATTTGAGTTGATCTTACTGTTTTAATATATATGATTGCCACAGTTGAGATACAGAATTGAGGATGATATTACTTCCATTACTCTGGAGTTGTTAACAAAAGTGAGGAAATAATTGGATTTTAGGTTGAATGTGTGCCTATAATTAAAAGTACACATATAGATCATTTGTAAGAAAAACTAAAAGTTTACCTTCAATTTAATGCATTATTTGTGTAAATAGTCTAAAACTGTTAGACTGTAGCATTGAAATTGTTATATTCTTTTATAGACATCCTATATTTTATCAGTGCATTGCTTTATAAATCAAATACAGACATGCAATAATAGCAACAAAATAGTAATAAACAAATTCAAGGACTGAAATATGACAAGCCATTTTATTATTATTATTTGGCAAATTAACAACAGAGTAAAGTTTTAAAACTAGTTATTTAAGAGTAATAATATTTAAAAATTTTAGAAACCTGAGATTTTGATCCAGATATTCCCAGTTCTACGACTTCTAATACTGTATGCACTGTATCTTTGTCATTTAAGAGATCAGGATGTTCGACAAGCCATGTTGTAACACACTGGTAAGCTGCTACTATAGTTGAATGGAGATCTTTTGAATGAGCTGGAGGAGGTCTGGAGCATTGGAAGACTATATAATCACAAATCCATTTTACAGCTCTTTTTCCTTCTAATTGATCTATAATATTATTTAATTGAGAGTAATAAAAATTAGTTTGATAATTTATAATGCTTTAATTAGATATTCAAGAAAAAATATCCATAAACACATACATAATTATTAGGGATGCACTAAACATTCATTATCTATTCAATATTTGGACATACTATTACTGAATATTCAATAAGGCTAGATATCAAAATATTTAATTTTGCTGAATATCATAATATTTGATTTTATCACATACAAAACAGCATAAAGTTCAAAATCTGGAATCCTCTGGATCTCGGCAATTTTGAATTTCAGACTTTTCCAGAATTTGGATCATTCATAGTTTCTTTTGCAAAAAAGAAGGGGGGAAACTAATCTAAACTCCCCCATCTATTCTGTGAATTATTTACATGAGTAAATGATTTCCAATTCTAAAAAAGATAGATAAAGCAGATATTTAATAAAAGAATTTTATTAAAAAAAAAAAAAAAATCACAAATACAACAAATTTTATTTATTTATTGAGATTTCTAGTGTTTGGTTTTAAAATTTTGCAGCGATTTTTCCACATTAGCAAATGGAATCTGGTTTCTATCTTTAAGACCAATTTAGTAACATCTGTTTAAAGTTTATTAGGAATTTTTGCATTATTCTTAAATTTTTCAATTTTTGTTGCAATTTTTTGACATTTCTAACTTGGTCTAATCTAATAAATTTTGTTCTCTACAGTTTTTTGAATTTTTAACGCAATTTTTTGTACCTCTTCCAGAGCAATTTTTTTGGTCTTTTGTGACCAATGGCACAACCAGGATTAATTTCTGGAGGGGGGCTAACATATTTTAGAGGTCCATATTTTCCTGATCTGACCAGGAATACTGGATGAACTCTGATCTTTTACAGTTCATTCAAAATAGACAAGATGCATCAAGCCCAAATATACATTTTTTCTGTTGACTTGATACAGAATGAAGTTAAACTAGGAGACAATGTCAAAGATGAACTCATCTTTGACATTGTCTCTCCACAAACACATGTCTGATTCAGCTGATGGTGAGCTATTATTGTTTTAGGTTGAAACACATCCTGCATTGCTTTTTATTGTATGATGAATTCAACAGAGTTTATTATTTTAATTAATATAATAACAAATTCAGATTCACAAAATTGTGAATTGATTTTTCAAAGATATAAAAAAAATTGTTCACAATTTTACAAAAAAGGTACTAATAAGGAAGATCTCCTTACAGGGCATACTTAGAATATTTTAAAAAGAATACCAATTGATCCACTTATGTATTTATTAAAGGATCAGTCAAATTTATCAGCAGAATTACAGTAGAAAGCCTGTAAAAAAAATATATTTTTTAATATTTGGCGTGAAAAGACAGAGTCACACGATTTGACAGGCACTACTTTTCCTCACCAAAAGCAAACGATTTTAATGTAGCTAAAAATTGTTTGTTAGTAGATTTTTAGAATGCATGAAAGTGGTATTTAATGAGTTTAAGCTTAAACCATGAGAGAGTTTAATATAAATATACAAATATACATATATATATATATAAATACTTTTATAAATACATCCAAAGTTATTCAGACAATACCAATAAAAGAACCAATGAAACCAGTATTTTTACATTCATATTATTAAAAACAGTTGAAGTTTGAAGAGAAATAGAAGGCAGATTACCAAATTACTTATATATACAGTAAAATCTCTAAATAACGGACACCTCAGGAACACAGAAATTGTCTGATATTTAGAGGTGTCCGCATTGGAAAAACATCAGATACAAAAATCGCTAAGAAATATTTAATATTTCACTAATTGACATTTATCTGTCTTAAAACTTCTATTATATGATTCATGAAAAATTAAAATTATTTTTTAAGCAATAAAACTTAAATAAAATTGTGCACACCTTTAACTGCTGTTTATTACATTCTTATAAAAAAGTCTGTTACAAAAGTTTACTTTTGTTTGCAATTATATGTAATTTGTTTTTCAATGTGACGTTATTGGTCATTATAGAGTTCCAGGCGGGGATGGGGATTGCACTTTTTGGTCATTAAAAGCATAAAATCTTCCGAGGAGACATAGAAATTTGAATGCGCTGAGAGATGTCCTTCCCAGCAATTCTCTGAATTCAACACTGAATGTGAAGAAGAAATTTCCTCAGCCCACTCTTTATATTTTTCTATGATCACAAAATTTTTGACAAATTGCCCTGATAACATAAAAAGTCACTAAATCTTTTAGATTTTTAAATCACAAGATTTTAAGAAATACACCTTTTACATATAAACATTTCAATGAACAATTTTATTTTACTTGATAGGTGTAACAAAAAATTAAAAACAAATATTGACATGTTTAGATTCCATCTTATAAGAACCATAATCATAATCATAATAAAATTAAAATAAAAATATGAATTGTTTCACAGTCAATACAAACGGCTTGGTTAGAGTTTATAAATAAATTCTTTGTGAAAGCGTGAATACGATGAACAAGTTAATAATTAATTTTAATCAGTGTCTATTTTTAATTTACATCTCATTGTCGTGAGCCGTTTGTATTGATCGTGAAACAATTTTTATTTTTATTTTTATTTTATTATGATTATGGTTCTTATAAGATGGAGTCAAAACATATCAATATTTGTTTTTAATTTTTCGTTACACCTATCAAATAAAACAAAATTGTTCAGAGCCGTGATAAATTAAAAGGCCTTTTTACTTTTTTTTTTTTCTTGTTAAAATTTTTTTTTTCATCCTTTATCGCTGAAAATAGTGTCTGCTATTTGGAATGTCCGTTATTCAGAGGTTAAAGATACAAAAATTTAGGTTTTGGGAGTGGGGATTGGAAAATTGTCTGTTAAATAGAATTGTCTGCTAATTGGGAGTGTCCGTTATGGAGGCTTTACTGTATATATATTTATTTATATATTGCTGTTTGCTGCAATTATATATTATTGGAAAAAATATTTTCATATTTTTATTATATATATATATTATTTATTATATATATAATAAAAAATTCAAAGCATATTAAAAAATACAAGCTAGATGAAGAATACTGCAGTTATACATTTTAATCTTAAGAAGTTGCTGCCACAGCAACAAAATTGAATCGGCAATTGAACTTAATTTTGAACTTGAAACAATTTTAATTTATGTATATTTTGAATTTTGTTATAAATTGTAATTTCAGATAGTTGAATTTCAACATAAATACATATAAATGTCAATAAGGCAAAATTACAGTTGAAACAAACTAAAACTGACAAAACTATAATCATTTAAACTAAATTTATTTAAACAAATTCAATATGAAACATTTTTTTTCTAAAAGCATATTTGACATAAAAAGTATTTTTTTAAATTGTATTCTATCACCAACCAATGAAAATTTTAATTCAGGTAATAATTTTTTAAAAATAAATTTTATGTCTTATTGATGTTGACTTAGCTTCAATTGTTAATAAATGTATTGGAGTGCACAGTTCTATTATGAATTATATGAATTCCCTTCAGTTAGTGCACAAAACATCTTAGAAGAAAAAGTTTTTTACACAGTTGTTATTGGTAATTATGCTAAGTTAAAATATATTTATGGAATACCCATCTCGCTATATTTGCAGCCACATAACACACTATACCACACAGGTCATTTATTAGAAAGATCTAATTGTTTAATGGATAAAATATGAACATTAAAATCATATTATTCAGAAAATAAAATTCATATAAAAATAGTTTTTACTGACCTGTAGCAACTTTGACTGCAGAAAAGAAAGAGATAATATTTTAATACAGCAATGGAGAAATCAATATTGATTTCTAAATATTAGTTGTAACATACTTTGAGAAAGATTTCAATGAATTAAATAATGAAAATAAAATAGACATGCAGCCATTTATTAATTTTTGATTAGTTAAAATATCAAAGATAATAGATGAACAGAGTCAATACTACAGGGAGAAGGGGGGAAGAGGGGGAAAGAATGGGGTTTCCAATGGGGTTTAAAATTTTTAAGTGATGTTTTTTAAATTACATTCATTAGTTTGTTTATTTTAGCAGGATTTTTTTAATGTAGAAATTACATGATTGCAAGTTCTAATGTAGAGTTTATTTTTTTCAAAAACAGCACAGAGGAAGAAAGAAGGCATGGAAGAGAAGGAAAAGAGCCTTATGATACTCTCAAAATAAATATCGAAGGAAAAAAAATCAGCATAAATAAGGCTTAAAATATATATATATGCTTGATAAACATGTTCGTCTTAACAATATTGCAAACATTCTTACAATACTGTAAAAAAATACTTAACCCCTGTCTCCCATCCAGAAAAGAACCCAGTAAAACTTGATTACTTGACCTGATGCCAGACTCTAAGGATTTTTTTTTTTTTTTTTCTCAATTCAATGATTAATATAAATTCAAACTAAGGTGTTAACAAAGTGTTTGTGAAAAAGGAAAGAAAGAAAAGATGAGTGGAAGAGTTTGCTTATCAAACTCGATGCAGGATTTGACTTTTAAATATTTTGACTAACAGAAAAGTAATATAAATTAAAACTCTGGTGGTCACAAACGTATATATAAAACAAAGAAAATTCGTCCAACAATAAAATGGGGTTATCTGAATTAGAGTCTTACACTGGGTTGGATAATTTATTTTTGCCCAATCTGAACAGAGATTTGTATTGGATTTGGTTCAGATTGACTCAAAGTGTTTCAGCTTGTGAAAGAATACAGTTATGTAGAAGTAGATGTTGTTTCGGTGTGAGCCTATATACATTATTCTTGTTATAAAATGAAATTTGAAAAGTATGAAAAAATAACATTAATAATGATGAATTAGCATAAAACAACTTTTATAATAAAGAAATAATAAAAATAGAGTCTAGTATGAATCAGCTGAATGAAGAGAACAAACAACCAAAATAAATTAATATTGAACTGTTTCAAAATATTGCAAATGAGCCTCTTCTGAAGTTATAGAAGTAAAATAAAAAGAGAGTGAGAAAATAGGGAAAACAATAACACTCTATTATTATTATTTCACATTCTCTTTATAATATTTCTGATCTTGAAGAAGAAGGTAATATTATGTAGCTTTAAAAATAAGTGCAAGATAAAAATTTTCTAAATATTTCAGCTTTTCTTTGCATTGATTTTTAAAGATTACATATTTTTCTTAGCAAAAAATTTTCATATGTATCTCATCAGTTTTAAAGTCCTCTCACTGATTTTTAAAGCCCCCCACCTAGCCCCCTCAATTGCAAGTATACATATGTATGCATATACTTAAAATGAAATCACATGTATAAAAATTTTAATGAAAAAATAATACAAAAATTGAGCACAGGAACTTGAAAATGCAAATACATATAAAGCTGGCTATACTATACATATACATACCAACATAAACTTTAAAACTGCAGCTATTATAGTGCTTATATTAATTATTTACATGGGATTTTATATTAAATTTGTATAGTATTTAAAAAATTTTATTTAGCAAAGTATACATTTATCAAATATGTGTGACATTTAGAAATGCATCAAAAAATTGGTCTTGTTTTCGGCCTAAAATATGAGTTTGGCCAAAAATGTGGCTAAAATTCGGAAAGACCAAAACTATGTTAATTTCAAAAATCTCATTTCTTCCTCTGGAAAATTTCACTATTACTCAGAGATTTTAGCTGTATTGACAAAATGGGACTTTTTATTCCTATGAACTTCATTGTTATAATTATCAGTCAGAAGCAACTCAACACATGAATGTGAATTTTAAAGCAAGCAATGCATAAATGTCTAAACTTTTCATATGTTCATAAGCTGCAGATTTAAAACAGGAATAGGAAATGCTTAGTTTATAACCACAGAAGTGTTTTGAAAACTCTTTGAGAAAGTTCTAGTATAACAGATGATCATTTATAAAAATTATTATAAAATATAAATGAAGGAGTGCATGTCTAAAATTAAAAAGTTTTTTTAATTAAATAAAATCTTTTTATGTTGTTGATGAATTAATTACATTTTATTATATATGAAAAGTTCTGAAACTAACACCAACTTGGGTCACACTTAAAATTAATTAATAATCATGTATAGTTAATAAACACATATAATTAATAATTATACATATTTAATAAAAACATATAATTAATAATTATGCATAATTTTGCATGCATTAATAACTTAAAATTTTTCTTTTTTTAACATTTTCATTTTTAGCCGAAAATAAGATCACAGACATTTGGTTTTAGTTTCGGTGGATCCTTAGTGATATTCATGCATCATGCATCCAGAACCATTTAGCTCTTTTACAGTCCTGCACCTGTTTTTTTTTTAGAAGTTCAATATATTAACCTACTCCTACTATAATATATTAATCTGTTCTTTATTTTTCTTAAATGTTTTTAACTATATGAAGGAAAAAAAAAGTCATCAAAGAAAAGCTGAGACTTTAAAACTAAAGTAAAAGATCATTATTTGTTGCATAAGTTTAAATTAATATATTTTTAGATGATAGGAAAATAGGTGATGCATTCATTATACTTTACTAAAGCAATAAAAATATTAACAAGCAATATGAGCTTATCAAAATAATCCTTGGATTTTAAATACCATATTTTAGGGTGTATAGTCCGCGGCTCATACAAGAAAAAAAACCTTCGAAAAAACTGCTGCGGGTTATACAAAGATTTTCTTTTTTAAATTGGAAACCGTGATATTTTTTCTACAATTTTTAAACCTCAAAAAGTTTGAATGAACATCAAAATTTGTAAATTTTTTTCGCTATGCAGCGAAATTTAGAGAGTTCTCCCATGTTTGTAAAGGCTTTTTTTACTGTTTAAATACAGTATATCTGGGTTCGGAAGAACTGTCGCAACTATTGTCAAGTATTGCACTAATAGACCTATAACAGCTATACCATAATTCTGATACCATATACTGATACCGTATTTTTGGGGGTGTGCACCACTCACACCATAAGCACCACACTCCCTAAAATATATTAAAATAAAACAAACTTTCGTTAGAAGCTCCACACCGCCGTAAACGATGCACTTACGAGAATGCATCAAAAAATTTTAAAAAGTACGTTATATTCTGTTTTTTTTTCCGAGTTTTGCAGCAATTTGTTTTTTTATTTTTTACATTTGTAAAATGAATCCAATTGTTAGTACAATATAGTACATTTTGTATATTCTTTATGATAAAATTTAATTTGAAATCGAGTAGCCTTTTTCTCGCGAATTTTTTATACGATTTTTATAGTTTTTTTTTTCTGTTTCACGGTTTTTTTTTACGAAATTTGAAACAGAAATTATGTTTAAAGTATTAGTATAAAGCAGTAATTATGTTCGCTACAATTTTCGATTTTTTTTATATCACATTTTAATCTGCTCCCCCCTCCCCCCCCCCAAGAAATCCATTTAATAAATATTATTTCACAATTTGCTATAACCTTTTTTTTAATATTCATAAAATGCATTAATATTAAAAATATAAATTATTTTTTCTATTGCCAGAATTAATATCTTATCCCAATATAGCAAATTTTGACCTTTTTAAAAATAAAGTTTAATCGCATTCATAGCGATTTAGTACATGTTTCGGGGTAATTTTTTATATCTGTCAAAGATAGAAATCCAATTTAAATTTTTCAGCCTAATATTTTGTTCTTCTGCAATTTTTGAATTTTTACACCTGTTTTCTAATTTTTCAAGAATTTTATTGCAATTTTTAAAATGTTTGTTGCGATTCACAAATATATAAATTCAAGATGATATTTATTGAAAAAAGAAACATGCTTTTTAATTCCAAATAATTTGAGCACTCATGCGAATTGTATTCCTTTAAAAAGTAAAAAAAGATCCCATGAATAAGTGAGAAAGTTTTACGATGTTGAAAAAAAAAAAATGTTTGAGTAGCAAAGAGAAATAATGAACTGAAAATGAAACTAAAACAAAACTCTTCTTTTTTTACTACAAAAAAAAAAAAAAAAAAAATCGTTATTAACCGATTTTGTTAAAATTTTCAGCAACTGGCAATAATAATAAGTTAGGCTGACTACCAAATTTTTATTAAAATATATTAAGCTTTAAGAATATTAGAGATACCCATAAATAAGCACACTGTTTGACTCACTGATTAATAAAGAAAGCCCCATTATCATGACATGTTTGTTTATTTAGCTGTGGCAGCTCGGTTATCGTGGAAATCCGATAAGCATTTCTTTAATAATGTTTTGCTAAGCAAACCAGATCAACCAGTTTCAAGCAAGGATATTTTTTGTGAGCAGAACGGAAAGAAAACAGCACTTATTTAAAACAAACATTTTTTTTTTTTTTTTTTTTTTTTTTTACACAATAATACTTTATTTTTCATTAATTTCTTATTTTAAAGAGTGAAATCCGGAGGAATTTAGATAAACACATGTCATTCTCGGGGAACTTTCAAATTGAAAATGCAATCTGTATCGGTTATTTATATGAGAACAGCCATTTGCTAATAATAATGGAAGACATTTTAAAAAGATCTAGCTTGAACTTCAATATTTTGTTTTTGTTTTATTTATTTATTTTTGCATTAACTTATGGAGATTGATCTTTACAAAAGCAGTTTCCTACTTTTCAACTTCCTTTGCAGAATTTTTTTTTTTTTTTTTTTTTAACAGGGACACGTTTATTTTCAAAACCAGTTCCGATAGTAAAAGGTATCCAAATAATAAAAAAAATTTGTAAACAAAATCGAAAAGTCCTATATAGAAATTTCCTTTTTTCTGTGATCCTTTGAAGAAAGAGGCATTTTTCCCACGGTCCTCTGATGAAATTTGAGGATTTTTTCACAATCTTTTGATGATTTTTTCTGTTTTTTCTTTGATCTTCTGACGAGGTACTTGATTTTCATATGATCCTTCGACGAATTTTATGTTTTTACTGCGATTAATAAAGAAAAGTTACGTTTTTTTAGCGACCCTTTGATGAAACACACGTTTTTTCAAACAGTTCTTTGAAAAATTTGCATTCCCTCCTGGTTTTTTAGGAAATCCGCGTTTTTTTTTTTCTAACACTTTGATAAATTCGTGTTGCCCCTTTTTTTTTCAGCGACTTTTGATGAAGCTAGTTATTTTTTCCCATGACCCTTTGATAAAATTTGCGTTTTTTTCCCATGATGCTTTGATAAAATTCTTGCTTTTGCTGCATCTTTGATGAAGCTAACTATTTTTTCTGCGAATACTTATTTTTTTTTTTTGACGGCCATTTGTTGGAATTCGGGATATTTTTTCACATTTCAAATTTTCGTACTAATGATTGCTTTTTCATCATTTTCGGAAAAAAATCTGAACAGAATCACCTCTTTAATACATATTGCTGCAAGGGGAAAAAAAATCATCGTATCCGCCGCCCTGGCAGATGCGTCGCACTAAGCATATTTTTAACTGCCGCTTATTCCTGAAAATACGGTAATCTTAATTTTTTAGCCGAGTTACTGTAGGTATTATGCATCACAAAAAAATTTGGTAAATTTGTGTTGAAAATTATGACTAATGGCTTCTAATTTCGAACCCTGATTGAAATATATGTTCGTAAATGGTATATAGCCCGCGGACTATACACCGATGCATCTCCGCGGCTTATACACGAATTTTTTTTTACTGCACTGCTCGATTTAGGGGTGCAGGCTATACACCCGAAAATACGGTATTTTAAATTTAACATTTATAAAATACATTTTTCAACTGGTTGCCTAATTCAAAGTTAATGAATTAGTCTGGGTTTCGGGCATGAGCCAGATAATTTACTGATAAGACAGCACTTAGAGAATAAAAGATAAAGACTATGACAAAAATTATTCAAAATATTATATTTTGTTCCTATAAAATTGATGCATTATCATTGGTTAATACAAGCTAAACATTCAATTAAAATCTATTCTTTTATTCTGAAATAGTACACTATATTATCAGTTGCAGAAGATGAGATGTTTGCCAGGAATTACAGCTTTGAGTTTTTCCCCCTTTTCTTTTGTAAATCCTCCCTTTTGCAGAATAGCTTACACAACTCTGCAGGCATTTCATGGGAATATGCGTGTAAGGGTACTAAGTAAATAAGTGCAATGAACATGTTAAATCAGAATTAAAATTATGTTGATATGGAATTTCTGTAGCCTCTCTTTTGATATTTTAAAATCTGTATTTCACCAGTTTTATACCAGGATAAACAGAGTTAAATAATTATTTTACCTGCTTGTGGTAAATGTATTCGAGCAAGTCCAGATAAAACTTCTAGTGCTGCTAAAGACACATTGAGATCAGTTTTCCAGGATGAGATCAAACGATGGCAAATTAAATAAGTAGCTCTCAAAAACAAAGCATGAGTAGAATCTAAGAAAACAAAGATAATCTTAGAGGTATGATTTTTGGTAAGTAACCTGCGACTTTATTTTACATTAAAAAAAAATAATAAAAAAAATAAAAAAATAGTATTAATTTAAAATATTGATTATATAAAGAAATTTGAGATTCTTCTTTTCTTAAAATAAATACCGTAAATCACGTTAATTCGCCCTTCCCGATCAAACGCCCCCTCCCCACTTTATAAAAAATTTGAAATTTTCAAAAAATCCCAAGAAAGCGCCTTCCCTCCCCATTCTCAAAGGCGATTGAGAATGGGATGAACCATAAATCTTTGATGAAATGTGCGTTTTTTCGAGATTTTTTAATTGATTTCATGCTTTTTTGGCCTTTTTTTTTTTTTTTTTTACAAATTTTTCCTTTTTTCTGCGTTTTTTCGACAAAATTTACGTTTTTTTTTTTTTAAACCCAAATTTTTTCAAGTACCAAAATTCATGATTCATTCAAAGATTCACGATTCATTCATTTCACCATGATTCATCCCTGCAAATTTTGTGAAACAATCATGGAAAAATCCCGTGTAAGCGCCCCCATCTAATTATTTTACGATTTTTCGTTACGTTTGGGGGGGGGGGGGGATTAACGGTATTTTACAGTAATTGTTTTTGTGGAAAGTTCATAATAACAAAGCATTTATACTTAAGCATGCTTATCATTGGTTCAGTAGAAAGCTTATTTCAAATAATTAATCAATATACAGATCCTATTAAAAACATCTCATGTAAAAAATAAACCAAGTCTCATTACTCTTTGACCTTAAAAAGTTCTAAGATCATGTGTAAAGTGAAGTTCAGCTGTTTTAATTCTGACATTTTAATTCAAAACTATTCCTAGACTCTACATTTTTAGTGAATGATTATTTTTTGATTTAGCAATTATGCAGCACAAGGAAGTTATGTTCATACTTTACCATGCTTTGAGTTGGAATGGGATTATTTGATTAAGGGGTAGAATCCTAAAGAAGATGCACCAGTTGGGGGTCTTCATAAAAGAGGAGACTGGCTCGTATGCATGTTACATATAAAGAAAATCACCAAAAACTCTAGACATCAAGCTCGTTCACAAGAGTCTTTGCACATGGGTTTACAATGCTATGTAAAATTATGTGCATGCTATAAATAGATATACGGTGCTCTTATAAATACCATTTTATGCAATACTTTGTAAATAAATGATATTATTAATGTGAAGAACAGCTTTTATATTCTCATGTTGCGTAATTCCAAGTCCGAAAATGATCATTAACTAAAGGTGTAGAGACTAGGAGTAATTTGTGAAATTAAAGGTCAGAATTAATAAGATAGCTGAACTTGGTTTTACACACTTTGGCAGCTACTATGAGCTCTGAGACCGACCCATAAGTAGAAATATTCAGCATAAGCTTCAATTACAGTTCAGGGTTAAGAAAAACATTTCCATTCTCATCACAAATATATACTTGTAGCTTATCCCAGTAGGCCCAGTACATACTTAACTATAGCACATCCTGATATCGATATCATACAATGATAGGCTATGTTACCTAGCATAGATAAGAAGACAAAGACTGAAATAGACACAAACCATCTCCAGATGTAGGAACTACTCAATGAGGATTTTCTTAGCTGTGATCAAACATAACATTTCAGTTTGTTTCTTTCAAACTTTCTCGACTTTCATTGGAATGACATATAATTTCACATTTCCCTAAGTCAATAGATTTTTGCAGCAATTTTGCAGATGCACACTGACATCTAGAATTCAAATTTTACACAGTAAAAACTGCATTGACAAAATTTGAAATTCAGTTATTTCACTTCTTAATGTCCAAAGATTCAAAGTTACTTGATTCACGGTATAATCAAGTTATTTTTAGATTAATAGTAATTGATGAGTAGGTAAAAAGAATTTTACAATAAACTTCCAAACCTTCATACTTTCAAATTTAAAAAATCGTTGAATTTTTTCCCCTTTTCTTCAGTAAGTGAAAAATGATAGATACTATCCATAAAACATCAATAAGTTATGGAGGATATTATGGAATATGTCTCCACTTAAAACATATCCCCGTAAATGACTATAGTTTCATTTCCTCTTTATATTTTAATTAATGTTAAAGGTTAGTACAGATGAGAAATGGTCTCACTTAGAAGTCTACACTAATGATTGTTCACTGTATATTTATATCTACCACTCATAATCTTAGCACAGTCAAAAGTGATGATGTTAAAGTTTTAAATACAAAAATAATTGTTTTCTTTTAAATATAATGTTATTTTTTCCAAAGGAAAGGGTGATGTAGAATTTTAATTTTGAATTCCAAAATGCTAATTCAAGTACCTAAGAAACATACTTAAAACATTGTGACAGGGAATTTGTATTGTCACTTTAAAAAAAAAAAAAAAAAAAAAAACTTTTTTTTTATGTATGCGATTATGTTAGTCATAGACTGAGTACCACTCGCCATGTTTTATAAAAAGTAAATTTATTATTCTTCAACAATTGTTGTCTACTTCAATAATTTGGCAGCAAAAGTAAACTATTTTGTATATATAGGGTAAGTTTGGCAGAAAAATTCTCATTTTTAATTTGCTACTGATTTTGCACCATCATGTATTGCCAAGGCATGAAACTACCTATTTTTGTAATAATATGGTAGTGATATTAAACATAGCAAAAGTACAACAGCAGTTGTCTATCAAGAAATGTTAACATTTGGTAAAATAAATTAACTTTAATTGGATATTTGCTTAATTATACTGTTGACCAATTTCCCCAAACTATTCACCAAATTATACAAATTGACATAATTTTTATTTTAAATAATGAAAGAAAAAGTAAATTAGTAAAACCCTTGTTAAAATAAAAAGTTATAATAAAAATCATTTAATGATGTAACAAACACATGTAACGGTGTTTAATGTCAAATGAATGTGACATTTACAATAATCCATTACTGACACTCATCTCATAGTTTGGCGATATTTTTTTGGTCGATGGGATAATTAAGTACTCCTTTTATTTGTTCCATTCAATTAAAATTAATATTACTGCATTCATAAAAAAGTTATTTTGTGTGCGATTTAATACAGATGGCAAACCGATAATGCTGTGTTTTATCATGTTTATAATTAGTGTCCAGCATTATTGGAAAAAAATCGGATAATGGGAGAGAATTTTTAATTAATTTTTTTTTAATTTTTTCTTCTTTTGTATTCCGAACTCTACCTTCTTCCAAATTTCTAGTTTCTAGGGTTACAGGATGTACTTTAAATTTTTGATGATCAGTGAGTCAGTCACTGTCAAAAAAGCAAAACTGAGTTCATATATTTTCTAAACTAGAAAAAATAGAAATGTAAAAATATAGTTATTTGTTTCGTTTGAAGAGTATTTTTAGAAAAATGAAGTTTTAAATTCATGGGAAACTCCAACACAAAGACATGGGGGCGTCAAAAGTACTCCGAGTTGCTTCCAGAAAAGCATGCTTATAGCTGTGCTTTTTTGACTTGGCCCATGCAATTTTGAACACAAATTTCATTGACTATATTCATTTTTAAACATTGACACAATGGTAATAGAAGATGAACATGTATATTTTTTACTGTATTCTACAGCAAGCTATTATCTCTGGTTTTGAGACAAAATGCAAATGAAATTATCTACACATGTACTGAATACAAAAAGGTTTACAAATATATATTCTGTTTAGTCAATTATTGAGCTCCATTTTCCCACCCACATCAAGTTTTCACTAAAAGCAAAGCTTAAAAATAAAATCTCTTTCAACATTCAACTTAGTTGTCCTCTTTTCTTAGCAAAAATTATTACTTATACAATATGTGAAATACATCAAAATTCTTAAACACATTTCTTTTTTTTTTGAAAAAGTAATGATGGATGAAATCACTACCATATTAAATACATTGTATGGGCTTATGTGTTAACAATGATTTCCACTGTTTACTTCATAAAATGAATGCTGGATTCTAGAGAATAACAAATTTGAAAGAGTTAATTGTATTTAGAGATCAAAGACTTCAACTTCAGCTGTAAAAAATAAAATTTTATGATATATTATATGCACTTTTTAAAAAGTTTCAGTAATATTACATGCAAGATTTCAAGTAGTTTTATGAAAAATCATATCTTTACTTTCATCATATTTAAATTGAGCCATTATAGTAGATCTAAATTAATACTTTAGCAATTATGTTCATGATTTGTAGAAAATTTTTTGGTTTCTATAGTTTTATAATTTTATAAAGTTAAACCCATTGTTTCACACATATTTAAATGGCACAGAAAACCAACAAAATAAATGATTTGAAATAAAACATAGAATATTTATTATATAAATAAATAAATTATAGAAATAAAAATTAAACATTTTGCATAAATTAAATGTAGTGTGTTAATGAATGAATTTATGAAAGCAGATTTAGGAAAAGAGAATGAGATTAAATGCCATTGATACATTACAGAAATTTAAAAAAACAAATTAATATGTTTTACTAAAATTATAATTTTATGAACAATGAAAAACATATATCTTTTGTGAAAGGGGAAAAAAAAGACAGTAGTGTCAAAATTCAAAAGTCGCACACAATAATCATATCAAATATTATATAATTTAAATCAATCATTCCCAATCAAAAAGAAAGTAATAAGTCAGTATTTGCAAAAGCAAACAAAAATTTCATTACTTTCAACTTCTGCTTACATGATTAAAATGAAATATTTCTTACTGAATATGCTAATTTATAGGAAATATTTTATCTAATTGTTCATATTTGTAAATATTAACTATAATCTAAGTTTTACATAAGTCAAATATTTGTCAAAAACACAGATTATGAAGGATAAACAATTAAAATAAATAAATAAAATTCCTTAAAATTTTAAAACCATCAATGATTAGGAATAACTAATTAAATATTGTGTACAATTTATAAAATACTACTCTATTATGAATTGAAATTTCGTTACAGACAACAAAATAACCTTTAAAAACTGATCATCAATACATCAAAAATAAATATAATTTGGAACATTTGGGTATAACAGGCAAAATTATAAAGGAAAGAATAAAAGAGAAAATTTACATACAACACCAGAAAACTAAAGAGTAACTAGAAACAAATAAAAAGATCACCACAACATGGAAACCACCGAAAATAAACCACCACCAAGAAAAAAAATAGACAACTTTTAGCACTCAAAGGGAGAAAAGATCACAGACCCACAGATGAAGACAGACATTTCTTAAGATTTAGAGAAGTTATTTTTATTTTACCATCGATAAGAAGAGGGAAATCTGCACGAAGTAGATTGTCAAGATCAGGACCCAAACTGCTACATTCTGATGAAGTTAGGGAATCACAGCAATCAGCTACGTCTACCTGCAGTTCTGAAGGGAAGCCATTGAGACAGCGAAAATACACAATTATTCAAAGCTAATAATCACATTCAAACATGGATGTTGTTCATGCTTACAACTGAATCATCATTAAGATGCTCCAAAAGTAATAGCCAGAAGTTAAAACTAGATAAAATTGTAATGTAAAATTTAAAAATTGTGATTCATATTTAAAATTGCATACTTCCAGCATCAATTTAAAAGGATACAAAATTAAGTTTAAATGCTACAGTTTAAACCAACATTGCCTAGTGCACATTTTCAAAGACTTAAACAGTTAAAAAATTAAACATTTTGATCATAAAACATAATAATCTGGGGATTAACAGTTATTTCCATGAAGTATCACATTTAGAGCAGCTTTAAATTTTATGCAATTTTTTTAAATATATCTTGTGTAATTTCAGTATTCGGCGCATGCTCCTATGACACAAATGGTTTGGGCTTTGGGATCTGAACAATGAGTCTGATCTCCTCTCTAGTGTAGAACACAAATCCCTCTCCAAAGAAAGGGATTAGTGCACAACACACATTCCTCATGAAGGAGAGGAATGATGAATGGAATAGTAGGAGATGTGAAAATCTTTAGAAAAACAGTTTTGGAAACTTTAGAAATTACAAGGCTTGAAATTCTTGAGTGTTATTAATATAAATTATAAATAATGGGAGCTGTTTGGGAAGTAAAGGAAATTATCTTTAACCCTACATTTATTTTAATACCCTATTTAAATTAATAATAAATACATAGCAGAGTATTAATATGAAAAATTTTAAGAACTCAGATAAACAAACCCAAAAGTTTATTTTCATTTTCTTAAATCAAATTTATTATATATTGGTTTTTCAATTTAATCAGATAAACGCTTAATAATTGGATTTTGTTCAGGTTTTTGGTCTTAATATCGTAATGGTTATGAATTTTATCTCACCTTGAACTAATACTTCAATTTAAACATTTCTAATAGAATTTTTTCACTGTGAATATGTGCATAGGGAGTTCCAAGTCTGGATGCTACTAAAATATGCTGCAATAATCTATATTTCTGTTTGAATTATAGAATTGAAGTACTTTATTAGCTATAAAGTAACTGATAAGGAACTAATGAATGAATATGATTAAGAAACAGCTGATGAAAAATTATGAACAGGAGTTATTTTCAAGTGATGAATCATTTGCTGATTATTATTTCAGTAAAGATGGAATTACTAAATGGAGTATAAAGATATAGTTGAATATGATAATTCTCACATATGATATTTTGATAAAAATGTATAATTTACTGCATATTTTGTGAAGGAAGTATGTCTTGTGGTTGAAAGACCTGATGCTTACTTCCATAGACCTGCCAAAAAATGCTGCACAATTTCTCAGCTAAAAACATAGATTGTCCCTTCCCTTTTATGCAAGAATACAAAAAAAGTCATTATAAATAACCTATAATTAATACAGACCAGAATTGTAGATTAACACTTTTATCTAGTAAACTTCTAGCTAAAACTTTCCACATCTGCTATAGTGAGACACAAAGTTTGAAAATTACAAAGAATTAATAATACAGTATTAAGAGAAGGACTAAACAAAAATGAACAAAATGATTAAGGTTAAGGTTGTTGATTTTTACAAGTTGACAAAAATATACAAGAGGCACAAAGAAACAATCACAAAATATTTTCCAACAAATACATATTAAGAACATACAAAATTAAACAAATATAAAGATATTTTGTAAAATAAAATAATTTTTTCAATTAATAAATCAAAATAAATAACATACCAGATGAAAGAAAACTGCTAACAGACTCTACGCTAATATTATCATTTAGCGATGGTTGTGTAATTTGTTCTACTTCTTCACTAGCAGCTGAATCTTGGATATAAAATAAGAGACCACCTAATCAGCAAATAAAATAATCCATGAATATAGAAAATTGTTACTCAAATACTTTACTAAGTCATTAAAACTTTTCCTGGTATTTAATTGTTTTACAAGTAAATAAATAAATAAATAATAATATTAAAATTATGCATCAAACATATAATTTAAAGAATCGAAAAGACACTGAAGAAAGATATTGAAAAGAAATTGAAGTGTTAAAAATTTATTTTAAACGACTGTCCATAATTGTTCATACAAGGCTTGAAATTCAATTTTTTCTAGGAGGGTAGTCTACGTGCCATCATTCCTAAATGAACAGGGGTTAAGCTGCATGGGAAAGAGAGAAAAAAAAAAAAAAAAAAACTGTTTAAAACCCATTGTTATTTTGCATGTTACTTTAAAGAATTACATTAATACAGATGCAACAAAATACCTTTGGATAAATTTAAATCAACAATTCAGAATAATTATTAAAAATAATCTTTTATTCAAAAAAAGAAGAAAATAAAACTTTTATACAGCCTATTTTTCAACTTTCAACTAAATGTCATGCATCCTTAATAAAGCTACTGTTAAATTTCTGAATTTAAGATTTTTTTTTTTTTTTTTTTTTTTTTTTTTTTTTTAATTTGGGCTATGAATCTTCTTTCACAAAAAGAAACTTGTGACAGACAACACAAGCATAACATTTATAATTTTGGAAATTAACGGAAATGAATGGTGATGCTCTCTTAAAAAAATTTCAGAATGCTTAGCAATATTTGACATGATTTCATTTTTAACTACTAGCATAAACAATGTATAATTGGAGATGGCATTATCAATATCTATTTCTGAATGAAATTGTTTTATTGTATCCTTAATGGAATCCTAATCAAAACATAAATCCTTGATATTTTCTTTGATTGAACAAGCTACTATGCACACAAGTTTTAAACAAAATCCAAAGTTTGATATGTAAAAAGTCAATCCATTTTTTCTGTTACAAAATAAATGTGGATCAACTTTAAATTATCAAGTCCTAATTTCTGAGAATTAGAGGGGAGAGGGGAGGAGAGAGGGAAAAATCCTTGCTCAGCATTAATTATTTTAGCAGCAGATCAAGTAAATTTTGTTTTTGCTTTGGGTTGATTTCAAACCAAGTGTAGATTCCTGCAAGTTAAATACTAATTTTTCAACAGACAGTTGAATAAATTATTTCATATGAAACATATACCTATAAAAATAAACAGATATTTATGTGTATGCTTTTTTTCCAGATTCACATTTTTTTGCAAACCTTTGAAGAAATTTTGATTATTTTCAGCATAACATAAACAAAAATCTGAGTTCTTCCTGTTATCCTTAGATAAAATTCGTGTTTATTTTTCCTTGATCTTTAGTAGAATTTTTTTTTTTTTTTTCAGTTGTTTGATAGAATTCATATTTATTTGTGATCGTCTGATAAAATTTGCATTTTTTCATGATTTTTTGACAAAATTCGTGTTTTTTGTCGATATTTTGAAGAAATTGGCTGTGCAATCTTTAGATGAAACTTTACCTTTTTTTTCACAATCTTTTGATGAGATTTGCACTTTTCCTGTGATCCTTTGTCAAAATTCCAGGATTTTTTCATGATCTTTAAGAGAAATTGTCATTTTTTTTTCGCGACCCTTTGATGAAATTCACATTTTTTCACGATTCTTTGCTGAAAGTTGTGTTTTATCTGTGATAATTTGCATTTTGTTTGTGATCCTTTGATGAAAGTTCCTTTTTTTCTGTAATCTTTTAACAATATACATTTTTTAAGCGATTCTTTTCCAAAAATTGTTCTTTCTATGATCCTTTGCTGAAAGCAGCTTTTTTCCCCAAAACCCTTTGACGAAAGTCACTTTTTTTCCTGCAATTCTTTAGCAAAAGTCACTTTTTTTCATATTCCTTTGTCAAAAATCTCATTTTTTTTCATGATAATTTGCATTTTATTTTACGATACTTTGAGGAAATTTTAATTTCATTTGTGAACATTTGACAAAATTAGCATTTTTTTTAAAAGTGTGTCTTTGCAAAAAAATTGATTTTCTTGGTGACCATTTGTCCAAATTCGTGATACTTTTCAATTATATTTTTTATAGCCAAATTTCTTGACTAATGACTAATTTTTCTTAAATTTTAGAACCAAAAGCCTTAAATCTTTGGAAAGTTTGGAACAGAATCACCCTTTAATTTGCCAATCATTGCAGAAAAGGATGCAAAAGTTATCAATCTATCTTGGGAAAAAAATTGTGAAATTTGCCAATTAGCTGCAAAAAGAAAGAAAAAAAAAGTGCAAAATCTATCAATTAGTCAACGAAAAGATTACAAAATTTGCAAGCTGTTCACAGCAGTTGATTGTAGTTTCAAAATGCAAAATTTTTCAGAAAAGGGAGTTTTTTTGAGGGGCAGGAGGAATCCTGTCATGCTGCCCTCAAATTCAAGCTCTGGAATATATGTGAATAGATACTTTTCACAGCTAGATGATGTATAGGTACAAACCACATAGCGAAGCTAAAATTTAACTCAGTTGGAAAATACATAAAGCAGCTAAAAGGACGTTACTATCAATAATCAACAAGATAGTAATAAACTTTTGTTAAGCCATGTATATGAATTTATTTATATTATAGCATACTAATAAACATATAATACAGTAAAATTTTATTTAGCTAAGAAAAATGAGTAAAATAGTTGAAAATGATCTTTAAGAAAATATCATTTACAACCATTCATTTCATTTTACATTTCATTTACATTTCATTTCATTTTACAACAATTACAATATCATTTACATCCAAATTCTTTTGGATAAGCACGTATTTACAAAACTTGTAAACACCACATAATATAGTAGAATTAAACTCATTTAGGCTATACTTCAGATGAACAGAAAAATACTTCGATAAATTATCATCCATAGATGGCAGTGCATCCAATTTGTATTGCACAATCTTGAATATGGATTAAATTTTTTTTTCTACATGCATATCTAATTATAGTAAAATATAATCTAAAATTTGTATAATATACCTACACACTTTAAGCAATTCATCTCCATAGATGGCAATACTTACAAACAGTTTTGTTGAGCTCCATATATGATCTACAGAATTTATACATGCTATGTAATATGCAAGACACTAAAACTCAAAAATGCTTAGGTCCCAGCTGAAAATACATTTCAGTAATAATTGCTTAGTCTACTCAGGGATGTAAAAAATGTTTTTACTCTCAACACTTCCCCCCAATCCATACAAAAAAATTTCCCAATATTTTATGAATAGGCTTACACAAATTCTGTACTACCATAACTATAGAATTTTTTTTTTTTACATGAGTATATACGGTATCTATTATTTTGAGATTAATTTTGTGAAGATCACCATACTGATCTTTCTATATGTGTTGGACATTTTTCTATCTCATTGAATTATGTAATTCATTGTTAAAATCAAAATCAATTGTATATTTTTCTGCAAAATTTCCCCCAGATGGCTAAAATTTCCTACATACCCTAGATCACTGGACTGGACATATTCTGCACTCTTGAATCCTCTCTGTACCTGGATTTTTTTCTGCATATTTACAATTGCTAACGAAATCTACTGCATGTATGGATCAGAAAATTTGGATGAGAATGGCTCAAGCCAGATTTGAATTCACTTGAAGTTCAGATTTTTAATTTTTTGATAATTAGCTGAGATATTAAAAACAACAACAAACAGTCATCATACCATTTTTGAAATTGTATGTGACAGATGTTCTGAAAAGTTTGCATCGATTTAGCTATTTGAAAGACATAAAATACTCATTTAAGTAGCATACTTTCTTTTTTTTAAAAAGGCATCTGATTTAAAAAAAATATCATCATCCGTTTTAAAAATTATTTTTCCTAAAAATTACTTTTATGATTTTTGTTTATTTAGCAATGTTTAAAAATTAGTTCTGGCTTTGAAAATCAAAAATACCAAATGATATCTATATACATTTTGAAAAAGAAAACTATCTATTTAACACAACAATAAAAACAATCATTTTTGAACAAGCAATCAATATTGCAATATGGAATAAATTTTGCAACTATTATGTTTTTCTTTAGATTCACTTACCCAGCAACATATGTGTGTTTGTAGATTCAGTTTCGACTTGAAGCGCATTGATTAACAAATTGATTAGTCTTATTCTCAAAGACTGGAAGGTCATAGTACTTTTTTCACATGGTGGCATAGCTGTATAGAAATAATAAAGAAAAAATAGTTGATGAATTAAACATAACTTCAATAATTGGAAAATAATTTATAGTCTTAAATAAATCCAAACAGCATACTAGCATAAAAAAATTGAAAATTGTCTGTGTACATAAATATTGGACTAAATAAAAAAGATTAAATTGTATACATACACACCTCCACACACATAGAGATAAATAAGTTTATTTCCTATACATTAAATTTACACCATATACATTTCCTATGCATAGTAGATGGTACAATATTACGTGAGAAGATTTTCCCAAAGAAAGAACAATGCAGGAGAAAAATGAGGTTTTACTTTCTACTTTGTGTTAATGTTAAGTCACAAGATCTATTTAAAAATATGAACATCTTATGGAGATTAATTTTGTAACAAATGCAAGATTAAAAAAAAAAAAAAAATCTTGACAATTTATTTTAAGATTAAAAATGTTTTACATCCGTTAAAAAAAAAATAAAAATGCGCATAAAATGGTTATTATTTCTTTAAGCAAAATGCTTTTCTATTAATTTAAAAAATACTAATTTTATACTTGTAATTACTTTATGCAAATAACTTTTTTGAATGTTAACTGGTAAACAATAAGAGGGGTGGGGAGAAAGTTTTATATTTTGTTCTCAAAAATATATTTAGAAAGATGCAAATCAATTTTTTAACTCCTTTTGTTAATTTAAAAATGCTGTTTTGACTAAATTTTTAATTAACCCATTTGTTTCAAGAATTATTTCTTGACATTATGTGCATTATAAATACATTAGTGGCCAAAATCACAGAAATCCTTTAAGAAAAATTCAATCCTTAAAATTTGATAATTCACTCACACTTAGTTTTGAAATAATTTCAAATATATATATATTATTGGAAAAATAATTTAATCCAGAATATGATTCAATGATTGTTCAAAGGATACTTCTAATATAATAGCAATCGTTAAGAAGAAAATTGGTTTGACAAAAATTCTCAGAAAGTCAATTACTTTTTCTTTGTGTAATAGTTGGCATTAACAGAAACGTTAAGTATTTTCCCTTAGAAATAATGAAGTTTTTTAATTCTGCAAATATTTCAATATCAAAGATTGAGTTAGTTAGATTTAATTACAGAGATTTAAATCTAACCAACAAGATTTTTTATTTGTTTTCATATAATTTAAGTTAAAGCTTAGATTATTCTTTGGCCATTCCAATTGTGGGATACAATAATCTTGATACCACTTTTTGCACAGAACACTAATGTGGCATGGAGCTGAATTATATTTAAGTAGAAATATTCATTAACTTGGAAATATCATAGATGAAAGGCTTCAGTTTGGGTTGAAGTATCCAATTTAATCATGTTTTGGCATTTAAATTCCCATTAATCACACAAATTCTGCCATCATCTTATGGTCACATTTAACACCAGATCATAACACTAACTGAGTATTTTAAAGTTAGATGTAATGGGCTTTTCTTGCTTCTATCATTCTGTTGTCTGAAACATTTCTTGGTTAAATCTTCCCAAATTTGTCATTAAATTTCTTGATAGCTGTAGTCTTTTTTTTACTTAAAAGCACTATTATATATAATTTATTCTATAACCAGTCAATTCTTCACCACTTTGTAAATATGCTTAAGACCAGTTATTTCCCTAAACACTATCAAGAGTATTGACTCATATCTTATACATTATGGATGCATGATTTTGCTTGAATTTCTTGATATTTACAATCCTCATACATGCATGTAGATAGAAAAATATACCAAAAGAACACTAAAGTTGATAAAAATAAATAAATTCATGTACCTTTTATTGGCAAGTTAAAAAAATGAAGAGGAAGAGGCAACATGGACAGAAGTAGATGTATAGCAGAATTTCGAAGTTCTGCATGAGTTACTAATTGATTTGTTCTGAAAAGAAAAGCATCTTATGGCAGTTTATTTAATGCTTTAAAATTGAAGATAAAAATTGAAAATAAATACATTGTCAGACAATATAAAATATACATTTACCTAGCTTTCAGTTCTCCAGGTAATACTATCTCCAATGCCTGTAAAAATTGAGGTACAAGTACCATAACACCATCAAGATCTTTTCTAAGTAAATCACTAGAATTCATTAAAATGCTTGCTAACATTTGTGGTCTTGCCTAAAAGGAAATAATAATAGTTACAAAAAAGCATAACTTGTGCAAGATAAACTCTTCAAACTCAAACAAAAATTGCATCTATCAGTGTTATCAATAATCCTTATAGTAACAATGAGAAAACAAATCAATGATATACAATAAGTGCATACATAATACATAAATGTTAACTTCCATCCTTCAAAAATGTATAGATGATATGTGAGATTAGCATTCATTAAAGATTCAATCTATATATGATGCTCACTGTGTAATGTAGCAAAAATAAAAGAAATAGAGACACACAAAAGAAATGAGTTTCACCATGCTCTATGGGTAAAAAATTGTTTGCAGTGCACTTTAATGATGTTTAATGATGCACTTTTTCAAACATAATAAAACTGATATGCATTTTTGAGAAGTACCAAAACATCATTGTATAAAATATGAAATGCAAAACATTTATCATTTATTTACAGAGTCACACAAATTAACTAAAATTCTAAACATTCCATTTGTAATATGCTAAAATGAGCACTACTATAATTGCTAATCCTAAGCATAGAAAAGTTGTGAAGGGAAATTATTTAAAAAACATTGCCATAGCTATTTTTTAAAGTTGTCCAACTACTTGGATATTTCATTAACTGGATGGTCCTTGGTCCCAACCAGCCCAGATAATCGGCACTCTACTGTATTTGAGAAGGCAAAAAACTTTTTGTGGGGTTTATTGCTTTCTGAAGAATACAAACTTGATGATACATATGGATTACTAACTTGCAAATTGTGAAATCCTGCAGCCAAGGATTTTTCATTCATATAAATTACACCACAACATTCATTTTAATACAAACATTCTCTTATAAAATTATAGATTTTTCATGGTGAAATAACTGTTCAAAATATTTGTATTTTAAATACAAAATTGTTTAATCTAATCATGGAGAAAACTATCGTTAAATAAAACAATATTAAAAAATGTAATAAGTTTTTTTGAATTAAAAAAAAAAAAAAAAAAAAAAAAAACAAAAAAAAAAACGGTCCTGGAATTCTGAATGGAGACTTAAATATTTCCCTTGAATTATAATTGAGATAAGAATTTTGGAAATCATAGGAAGAATGTGCTGAGAAATGTAAATTTATTCAAAGTGTTTTTAGACTAATAATGTAAACTTTTTCTGTAAGAAACATTTTAATAATGCAATATAAATTCAGTATTTTATGGATGCATAAAGTCATTTTTTGAAGGACACAAAATATCTTTTTCTGCAACATACCTGTAAAAAGTAATTGCTGCTAGATTGTAACAGAAATTGAATTTATCTCATTATTAACTTACTTATGAATAAGCCATATTACATCACATAGAAATATACTTTAAAAAAAGGATGAACTGCTCAGCAGCACCACAGCAATTCTATTTGGTGCTTGGTGCAAAAAACATGCTAGTTTATCTACCTATTTTCAGTGCATCAGAGATAAGTGGAATAAAAGTAGTTACCTCTTATTCAGCTGTTATTCCAGTAAAAATAATCTTACAAAATCTATAGGAACCAATCAATTGGGACTAGAAGTACTATTTAATAATTATTTTTATGCATAAATTATGCTTCTAAAGTAGTCTACATATTAAAAATTATATCAATTGGGAGTTTTCAAACAATAACACAGGGTTCATACTCTCTTTCCATAGTAAAATTCAAGCACCTTATCCAAAATTCAAGCACCTTTCCAGAATTTTCCGAAATGAAAATTTTATTGCTCCAAAATACTATATAGCTTGTTTGTATAATGAGCAAAAATATCAAGAGAAAAAAAATCACTTTCACATGTTTTTAGATGAATGCCATACATAACATACGCAAAGTCGTTAATGAGGAATAATGAGAAAGTTTCCTAAAAATATAGAAAATATTTTTGCATTCTATTTTGAAATTTATTTGTGCTAACATCACACAAAAGAAGAAACTTGATAATTATACATTGTGTTATTAAGCTATTAAGTTTATTGAATACTAGCTGCACCTGTCGAAATTTGACAGGAAAGAATTTATATTAGATATGATATGTACCAGTCTTATATACACATTAAGATACTGAGTGAAATATACAATTGCCACTTCTTAAAACAATGATAACATAACTTTTCATGATGAAGATTCACAAACTTCAGAAAATAACAAAAAATAAGGAAAAAACTCAAAATATTATGTTGGACTTAACTTCAACTACAAATCTTTTTTTTTTTTTTTTAATGCGGTTTCTAAATCTTAAACATTATTTAAATGCCAAATTATTTAGAAAGTTAATATACCTCAGAAAATGAATTCAAAAATATCTACATAGTTTTTTTTTTTTCTCTGTTTAAATATCGCTTGGTAACTGTACAATAATTATAATATCAATAAAACATTCTAATTATAATAGAAACAGGGAGTTACTAATTGCCTAACCAACCCACTGCACATTTACAGAACTTGCAGTAAATTTAATTTATTTATTGTTTTGTAGCCTCCATGAACTTGTCAAAATTAATTTTATTGTTATGGCAACGAAAAGAAAAACAATATTTTTGTTACTAATAAGAATAAAATTTGTGTTTCTTGCTGATATGCAGAAAACATTTTATTTATTTTTATTTTAAACTAGCAGGCTATGCCCGCTTCGCTGGTCCGTATTTCCAAACAAACCTTGACTCAAACAAAATGGTAATTTAAAAATTTTATTTTAAAGCAGTATAGACCACCCTGGAATGTCCTCCTGTATTGCTGAAAGTCATGCCAATGCCATTGCAATGTTGTACTATTGTAAGTCTTGGCGAAAATTTGGGCAATTAAGCACCATCTCTTTTATTTTATCATTTACAGTAGAGTTTCGTATGAACATGAGACCATTATGACAACAGGAATCAAAATGTTCTCGAGTCATCACACTATTACATTAGAGGGCATTGCAATGATTAGTGAGATCGATTATCAAACTCTATTACTTTCGAATTGTACATTATCATTTCTTAATTCTTAAAATCTCGACGTCTGAACTTGGATTATGTGTAGAACGTCATCTTCTAGCAGGCCTACTGTAGTTTCCTATCTACCTTGATCTGTTCCAGCAAGAATATATAGAATAAAAAATGTAAAGAATTATTGACAGATAAAGAAGAGTTTTTTTTTTTTTTTTTTTGTATTTATGACGGCCATTTATCTATGTGTGGGATATAGGCCCTAAGGAAAGGGGTGCGCTCTGTGGGAGTAGCAGATGAAGAAGGGTGTTTCACTTATATATTTATTAGAACAATGAAGCGTAAAAAGTGTGTTTTAAAGCTGTATTATTTTAATAACATTAAAATTACATCAGTTTCACTGCCTCTTCCTTTTATAAAACAGTTGCAAATATGTAGCCGTTAAATCGGGAATAATCTTGATGACTAAATTTTGTAGAAAAATAAATCTTTAGTTTGCATCTAATAAAATCTTTCTACCTTCTGTAATTGATTCCATTATGATTTTTAATGTCAAACATTGGAAGTGCTAGAAACGATATTGTTACAAATGTACCAGACTTATTTCATGTTTGTCCTCAAATAAATGTGAAATTTACGATCATCCATTATTGGCATTTAATCTTATAGCTTGACAATTGTTTTTTGTTTGGCAAAGGCAGTGGAACCAGTCACAGGTTTGTTTTGAAAGATTTTCATATAAAACTAGATAAATTTGATTGGGAAATGGGCAATGCCAGGCAGAATGAATGGAAATATGCTGCTAAAGTCAGTGTGGTCACTTGATCTCAAATTCATTTTGAAAGATTTTTGTTTAAAAATATAAAATCATTAATTTAATTGGGAACCGGGCAGGACAACACCAGGTGAGTCAGCAGGTGTGCAACAAAATTAAAATTAATAAATCAATTTACTACATGAACATTAATCAATCGTCAGATCTAAATTGAGGTATGGGATTTTTATCTTTCTTTTTCATGGGAGGAAGCATTATTAATAAGTATTTGATTAATCAAAATATAGTCATGAGAGAAATATAAATGTCACTATTTTTTAAAGTAAATACAAACTTAAACTATCTAATTAAAAAAAAAAATAATTAATTACAACGAGGGTCAAAACCGTTATCTGCTTCGCTTTGCAGGTAGCCATGAGTCTTGATACAAAAATAACATTGTTATTGCCTCCAAACACCCTATATTTTACACTATCAGAATTACATAGAATTGAAAAAGGAAGAAAGAAAAGAACAAAAGTGCTTTTTTCCATTGTCCATTGGGATGTTATCAGGGTTCTCACTGTCACTCGCCATTGCGCCAAAATTCTTCATTTAGCGAGTAAACAATTGATTAGATTTGCCAAATTGTCAATGCTCAATTTTTGCTTTTTCTTTCTTTGCTTTTTCATTTTTAATTCATATGCACATATGCATATTTTTAATATATTTGTAGCAGATAGTTTAAATTAGATTAATAATAATAGTTGTCGCATTTATAAAAACTTAAGTTATTTTAGAACATATTGAGAAAAGTGGAGTACATTAAAGAATATATATATTAGGGTGGGCCGAAAAAAACTTTTTTTCGATTTTCGATTATGGCGGGTGCGGAAAAGTGGCCACTGGTGGCACTCAGTTCATACAAAAAATTTGAGATTTTTTGGACATTTCCTTACCCTGCCGCAAACGGCTTGAAGTTTTGCAAAAATGTTCATTTTTGAACTTTTTTCGAAAAAAATAAAAAAATGTTAAATTAAATTTATTTTGGTTGTATTTACTTGAAAAGGCATATTTAATGTACCAAATGTTTAAATAAGATCCGATCATGCATTATTTAATATCTATGTGTATTATAACTTAGGCTATTTTTATAGCTTTTTCGCGTATAATAGGCAAAAGTTGTATTTGTTTGAATTGATCGTTAGTTTCTGTATTATTTACGTCCCTTGGTCTTCTTTATATATTTTCTATGTGTCAAACGTCATATATTTGAGGGAAAGACAGCAGTATGCTTTAAAAACAAATCTGGAAGGTGAGAAAGTGGTGAAGCAGGACTCTAAGCGCACGCAATGATTCATCGTGATACTCAGGGTGTGAAGGACGAAATAGTTGAGAACCAAAATTCGATAAAGGATTCTTATTATTTATCCTTGCTCAGTTACCTGCTATATTTGTTCAGTATTAACCTGAAACCCTTTTGTATTGATATGTGTCAGCCATTTTCCTTCCTTAACACTCTAAAATACATAATTCTAATTATATATATCGTAATATTGTAAAATGGCATGGCTTACTATCTTATATTTTGTTCCAACTTCCATCTTTCTTCTTTGCCGGCAATTTTTCAATCTTCCGATCTTTTGTTTACATGTTCAAATCAATCGCTTATCTTTTCCGATCGTCGCTGATGGGTATGTTCATCCAGGTTTTATCGTTTCGTTCGATCGCAATTCGCAAGCATCGCGGATCGCAACTCGCAAATGGCTGTCTTGTATTTCTTCCATCGCAAGTCAGGAACTCGCTTGCTCAACTCGGAGGGGCGTATCCAGTTTCGGATTGCCGCTGCTATTTAAACCGGCGGAGATAGATTGTGCCGGGGATTTTGAAGTGATGTTATGTCTCAAGATAATTGATGTTAACGTCAATATGATATAGTTTCAGAAATGTATTTTAATTCATCCAGCTTTAAAGTTTTAAAGTTAACATCTAGTTGTTTAATTACGCCAAATCCATTGCTGGACATTTGATTGTGAAAATGGTTTATCAACTTCGCCCGTGTTTCCTTTTACCAGCGGTCATAGTCCATTTGTGTTGTTAATTACGTCTTCATACTCATTTATTTGTGGACATTATTATCTTCAGTTTTCTTAAGACTTTTCATCGAAATAGTTGGTGTGCCATATCATGGGAATTCTTTCAGTACGTCGAGAGCAGTCATCCATACGTGAGTCCGTTTTGTTTTCATTGCTATCCTAGTATTGTTTTATGCCGTGCCATGCCATTCAATAAGTAATATTATTTCATTACATAGAATGTTTTTAATTTAAATACAGATTTGAACTTATTTTCTGTTTACATTTTACCAGTTATATTTTCATCTAAGTTTATACATATTTTATTTAAACTTGAATATTATTTCATGACATAGGATAATTTTAACTGAACTTGTTTCTGTTCACGTTATGCCTGTTATATTTTCCACCTGGATTTATACATGTTTTTATTTAAACTTGCACTTATTTTTCGTTAATAAACGTTAGCCTTATTTTACTGAAAAACAGTTTCTTTAATGTCTTACATTACACTGTCACAATGTCACCAATACTTACTCTCTTAGGTCACCGTAGTTACACTGTTATAAGCTGCTAAATTTTATTTTGTTTTAGACGGTTCTTGTTACAGAACCGATCACGGGTTATGGGCCAGAAGCGAATACGCTTTTAAACCCTTTACGGCGGCCATAACCTAATTGGTGACATTTCAAAAATTTTTGACAGTTGTTTGTAGTATGCGGCCATTGGACCTCCGAGTCACTTTAGAGGGGGGGGCCGCAATATAAAATTTTTTTTGAAGGCTATATGTTTTTTTTCTTTCCTATTGAGATGAAATACAAAAAGGTTTTTTTTGGATCATTTATAATAGAAATTTTTGTACTACCTGATTACTAAGTACGTTATTTAAAAAAAAAAAAAAAAAAAAAAAAAAAAAAAATTTTTCTCCTTTTTCATGTAATACCTTCTGTTTAAATCATGGCCATGGCTAACATACAGGTGTGCATAACAAAACTGAATTCTCACAATTATGGAACTTGGGCAGCTGACGTAAAGTATCTACTATTAGATAAAAATGCGTGGAGCATAGTTAATGGCACTGAAAAGGCTCCTGATGAAAATGACTCTGTAGCGACAAAAGAATACCAATCCAGAGTCAGGTCTGCCCTATCAATAGTGTATTTAAATGTGGAAAATGAATTCCGGAGAATCATAGAAAATATCGACGACCCTCATGAAGCCTGGACTAAACTTAAATTGCATTTTCAGCCTGATAACCGGGCACGCCATATGCAATTATTTGGCGAAATTCTTTCCTGTAAGATACAACCTGAAGAGCCCGTTGATATGTTTGCAGCTCGCCTCCAAAGACTTGCTGACCAACTTGCTGCAATAAATGAGCCAATCAAAGAAACTTACCTCACATTTCAATTGCTTAGATGGCTCCCGAAGAAGTTCGACAACATGGTGCAAGGGATTCTGCGATGGCCAGACCAACAGTCTACGTTCAAAAGTGTTCTTACAGAATTAGTCGCAGAAGAGTCCCGGATCAAACTAAGAGAGGACGACAGAATAGATGCCGTGCAGTCTCATTTCTCCAGAGCCCGTTCCTCAAAGAAGTGTTCCTTTAAGCCTAAGTTCAGAGGTCGGTGTCACAAATGTGGACGCATAGGACATTTACAGAGCCAGTGTAGAGTGCCTGATGTCACCCGCCAGGAATCCTGTCTTAGCTCTAGTTCCAGAAGTTCCATGATGCCTAGAGACTCCTCCAATTCCGGTTCCGTGGTGTACAGAGACTCTTCCAGTTCCAGAAATTCTTCTTTGTCCAGAGGTTCCTCCTTTTCCAGAAATTCATCGAAAGACTCTTCCGTATCCAGTCCTGTCCGTGCTCAATCTGATGGTCATAGATCCAGAAAAGATGTGCCTCGCAACCGACGTCAACGTAAGACAACAGGCCAGGTAAATTACCTCATACAATCTAATCTGAGTAACATAAAATGTGGTGGAGACGCCTGGGTCTTTGACACAGGTGCCTCCCACCATTTCTGTAAAGATAAAAGTTTATATGTTAAGTTTAAACCTTTAAAAAATGAGGAATTGGCTGTTGCAGTTGACGGTGCTACTTTCCCTATCGAGGGCACCGGTTTAGTGGATTTAAAAATAAATGGGGAAATGGTTCGCTTCGGCGACGTCATGTATTGTCCTAGTCTAAGACATAATTTAATTTCAGGTCCCAGACTTGATAAAATGGGTGCCAAGTTCAAAGGAGGTGAGGGAAGGGTCAAGGCATATCGGGATTCTGGCACACTTTTTCGTGCTTTTCTTAAAGATGGCATTTACTGCCTCTATCCAGATCCTAACCATAAAAATAGAAATAAAGACCCTAAAACTAACCGTAATCAAAATCCTAAAAAGGTACGTTTCCAAGCCTCAACCGTTCAAAAAGATAATTTTAAACTCTGGCATAGACGCCTTGGGCACATCAGTTCCACATTAATTGAACATACTCTAAAATGTAATGGCGTTAGGGGCTTACCACCCATTAAATGTAAAGACTTTGAATGTGAAACATGTAAAATTAATAAACACAGACGAACATCATTCCGTCCAATAAACCAAATAAGATCTAAACGACCTCTAGAACTGCTACACACTGATCTGTGGGGTCCGACACAAATAACAGGGCGAAACGGGGAGAAGTATTTCCTAACTATAACAGACGACTTCTCTCGCAAAGTGTCAGTATACCCCTTATGCAGTAAAACACAGGTGTTTAAGGTATTTTCTAACCACGTAAAAAGAGCAGAAAGGTTTTTGGACACCAAAGTAAAAGAAGTTCGTAGCGACAATGGGCGGGAATTCGATAATGAAGCATTCACCAAATTCTTTGAGGACAATGGCATAAAACACGAATTTACCAATGTATATTCTCCGGAGCAAAATGGAGTTTCAGAACGTTTAAATCAAACAATAATGGACGGGGCTCGCTCAATACTCAATGAAAGTAAACTCAGTCTCAAATTCTGGCCAGAAGCTGTCTTATACATCGCATACACTCTTAACCGAATATGTCACAAAACTCAGAAAAAAACTCCTTTCGAATATTATTGTGGTAATAAACCGTCCATAAGACATTTACGACCTTTTGGTACGGTGGCATATGTGGGGGTACCTAAACAACTAAGAAATTCCAAATTCGATCCGAAGGCTAAAAAGGGTGTCTTAGTGGGTTACGCAATGTCTACAAAAGGCTACAGGGTATGGATTCCCGAAACCAATAAAATAATAGAGACAATAAATGTTAGGTTTGGTGACGAATCTGTATCCGGAAGTATCCATAAACACAGTGAACAAGGTCCAAGTTATTCAGTAGGCACAAACCCATTTACAACTTCGGAGCAGCGCAACGGAAGCGATCTGGGACCCTCTTACATCCTAAGTTCCGAACCACCTGAAATAGACCCTTTGACTGACCTTCAACCTGACAGATTTACTTCAGAAGCACCACCCACTCAAAGTATTAGACCGAGTACCTCTAAATCTTCCGACTCTGCCTCCTCACACCCATCTGAGGGTGACAGTGACGAGGATGGCGAGGATTTTACTAGAACTCTCAGGGAAGCTATCTGGTTCCGTAAGCCTGTAACTAGGCCTGACAAATCGAGAACCGACGTCTACTATTACGAGTTGGGTGAAACACAACGTCTGAGATCATTGAAGGAAGTAAGAGATTACTGTCATTCTAATGGTATCAAATTTAATCCGTCACTGTTCAGTTTTAAAGGAAGCAATAAGTACGAAGGCATTGTAAAGTCCACTCCTAGTCCTAGCTCAAGTCCTAGTTACACACCTCCACACACTTCTTTCTCTGAAACTCATAAAACCAGTTCCTGACTAGAAGACCCCATACCTACCACATATAAGCAGGACACGTCCTGATATTTCGTACGCTGTAAATATCTTCAGCCAGTTCCAGAGCAATCCTGGGATTGTTCACTGGAATGGTCTCCTGAAGCTTTTAGGGTATGTCCAAGGCACAAAACACTATAAACTGAAGTTACCTTGCAACCACATAAACCTAATAACTTACACCGACGCGGATTTTGCCGCTAATAGGGATGACAGGACATCAATGGGGGGACAACTACTAATGTTAGACAAAGCTCCTATCATGTGGAGAGCCTTTAAACAAAAATCTGTCTGTTTGTCTACTATGGAATCAGAATTTGTGGCTTTAACAGAAGCAACTAAAGAGCTTCTATGGTTTAGTAGGATCATAACTGAATGTTATAACAAACATATTTTTACAGGTCCACAAGTTAAACCAACACTTTTAGTAGACAACATGGCCTCCATTGATTTTCTTAAGTCTCCCATTGAAAATTACAGAACGAAACACATTGACGTAAAATTATTTTTTGTTAGAGACCTTTTAAACCAAGAGATTTTTAATGTTAAACACGTAGCCAGTAAATCTAATCTCTCAGACATTTTCACTAAACCTTTAACAAAGTTTGATCTTAAAAAATTTATTGATGTAATTTTTAGTTATAAGTAATTTATATATATACATGATATTTAAATGCTATGAAAAAAAAAAAAACTCCTCCTCCTTTGAACTGGTGTCAAGCATTAAGATGCTTGTTTAACTTTTCATGTTAAACCTTGAAGTTTAGCATTTTTTTTTAAACTGAAATTTTTGTATATTTCAGTACTTTTCTTTGAAAAAAAAAATGTTTGAATATGTAATTATACTCTTGTTATTTCATATTTGTTTCATGTGCATACGTTTCATAATATCATTTCATAGGTGTTGAAAATCGAGTTGTATTTTGTTTTATTGCATATGTAAATATGAAATTTTTCTTCTCGTTTTAAGAATATATATAACAAGTTTTTTTTCATATTTAAATTGGCCAAATCATTTGCAAATGTATATCGTTTCAAAAGCTTAAGCATATTTTTTTTGTGTTGTCTTTCACGTGAGCGCTCACAGTCATTTAACTATGTCACTAACATAATCATAATTCATAATCGTTATCATGATCATGATCGTTGTTGTTCTCATTATTGAAATTTTCTCATTTGCATAACATGTATCTTTCATATATTATCAAAGTATTTGCATATTGTAATTCATGTATTTGTATTTTTCATATTATCCTGAATTTGCGTTTATGTGATAATCATTCTCTTTCAGAATAAATATGCAAATGTATAATTGTTTAAAATTCATTCGAATATTGTTACAAGTCAAGACCAAAGGAAAAAAATCATCATATTAAATTGTTTATGTAAAGGTAACTCGTAGTCACTTGCACGTGACGAGGTAATTGTACTTATCTTTCACGGTTTTTTTTCAGGAAAATGTTATCTTTATAGACTGTTGCTATTGAACTGTATTCGACGTGAAAAAAAATTTTTCGTTAGAGTTACAATTGTAACTGAACTTTCATGAAATGAAAAAATTGTTAATCTAGTTGTTATATAATTGTTAAAATTGTTGTTATTGTTGAATATTGTTATTAACATTATTGAAAATCGATGTTTTTGATTAACCCTGTTGAAGTTATTGAATTTGTTGCATTTATACTTGTTAATGTCAAGTTTCTGTTTTACTGGTAACTATCGAAGTGTAATAGTTTATATTCTAATGTTTTTCATTATTCTATATATATATAATTTACAATATCTGTTGATTATCCATTTTATTTTTAAGTACGAGTGTTAAGGGGGGGGGGCGATTGTCAGCCATTTTCCTTCCTTAACACTCTAAAATACATAATTCTAATTATATATATCGTAATATTGTAAAATGGCATGGCTTACTATCTTATATTTTGTTCCAACTTCCATCTTTCTTCTTTGCCGGCAATTTTTCAATCTTCCGATCTTTTGTTTACATGTTCAAATCAATCGCTTATCTTTTCCGATCGTCGCTGATGGGTATGTTCATCCAGGTTTTATCGTTTCGTTCGATCGCAATTCGCAAGCATCGCGGATCGCAACTCGCAAATGGCTGTCTTGTATTTCTTCCATCGCAAGTCAGGAACTCGCTTGCTCAACTCGGAGGGGCGTATCCAGTTTCGGATTGCCGCTGCTATTTAAACCGGCGGAGATAGATTGTGCCGGGGATTTTGAAGTGATGTTATGTCTCAAGATAATTGATGTTAACGTCAATATGATATAGTTTCAGAAATGTATTTTAATTCATCCAGCTTTAAAGTTTTAAAGTTAACATCTAGTTGTTTAATTACGCCAAATCCATTGCTGGACATTTGATTGTGAAAATGGTTTATCAACTTCGCCCGTGTTTCCTTTTACCAGCGGTCATAGTCCATTTGTGTTGTTAATTACGTCTTCATACTCATTTATTTGTGGACATTATTATCTTCAGTTTTCTTAAGACTTTTCATCGAAATAGTTGGTGTGCCATATCATGGGAATTCTTTCAGTACGTCGAGAGCAGTCATCCATACGTGAGTCCGTTTTGTTTTCATTGCTATCCTAGTATTGTTTTATGCCGTGCCATGCCATTCAATAAGTAATATTATTTCATTACATAGAATGTTTTTAATTTAAATACAGATTTGAACTTATTTTCTGTTTACATTTTACCAGTTATATTTTCATCTAAGTTTATACATATTTTATTTAAACTTGAATATTATTTCATGACATAGGATAATTTTAACTGAACTTGTTTCTGTTCACGTTATGCCTGTTATATTTTCCACCTGGATTTATACATGTTTTTATTTAAACTTGCACTTATTTTTCGTTAATAAACGTTAGCCTTATTTTACTGAAAAACAGTTTCTTTAATGTCTTACATTACACTGTCACAATGTCACCAATACTTACTCTCTTAGGTCACCGTAGTTACACTGTTATAAGCTGCTAAATTTTATTTTGTTTTAGACGGTTCTTGTTACAGAACCGATCAATATGCAGTGCTTTTTGGGTCGTTTAATGTGCCATTAGAGTGTTTTGTGCGTTTTATTACAACGGGCTTAGAAATGGCTAGTACAAAGGGCCATGACAATGCAAAGACACGCGATAGAGTGAAAAGGAAATCTTTAGGAGCATCATGCATATTGAAAGGATTGCAATTGCCAACCTATGCTGATAATCATGCGCCACTACTACTGGTTGCTTCACCATGTAGAAGTTGTGACAGCAGAGTATACGAATCTCGTCATCGATAAAAACAAAGTCAGAAGAGATAAATAGAATCTTGGAAAGAAGATACAGACAGAAGAAGTTATTGAAAGAAGGAAAATTAAAAGCATATTTTTTGATGGTAGAAAGGATAAAAGTGTATTCAGAGGAAGAAAAATAACAAGCAGCACCGTCGAGAGAGGCGTGGAACACATCACCGTGTTTGAACCTGGTTAGGAATACTTGTGTCACTTGATACCTCGTTCCGTTACCTTGATATCTCGTCAGTTCAGAAAAGTCTAACTTGAGGTGACTTGGAAGATTGTATAATGATTTTGCTATTTCTTTTCCGTGACCGGAACAAGGTATCAAGTGACCCGAGTATTCCTAACCAGGTTCAAACAACACGGTGATGTGTTCCTCGACTTTCCTTCGACAGTGCCGCTTGTTCTTTTTTTCCTCTGAATATACTTTTATCCTTTCTACCATAAAAAAATATGCTTTTAATTTTCCTTCTTTCAATAACTTCTTCTGTCTGTATCTTCTTTCCAAGTTTCTATTTCTCTCTTCTGACTTTGTTTTTATTGATGACCAGATTCGTATTCTCTGCTGTCACAATTTCTACATGGTGAAGCAACCAGTATTAGTGGCGCATGATTATCAGCATAAGTTGGCAATTGCAATTCTTTCAATATGCATGATGCCGCCAAAGAGTTACTTTTCACGCTATCGCGTGTCTTTGCATTGTCATGGCCCTTTATACTAGCCATTTCTAAGCTCATTGTAATAAAACGCACAAAACACTATAATGGCACATTAAACGACCCAAAAAGCACTGTATATCACCACAAAAGGGTTTCACGTAAACACTGAGCAAATGTCGCAGGTAATTTAGCAAGGATAAATAATAAGAATCCATTATCGCATTTTGGCTCTCAACTATTTCGTCCTTCACTCCCTGAGTATTACGACGAATCATTGCGCGCGCTTAGGGTCCTGCTTCACCACTTTCTCACCTTCCAGATTTGTTTTTGAAGTATACTGCTGTCTTTTCCTCAAATATATGACGTTTGACACATAGAAAATATATAAAGAAGACCAAGGGACGTAAATAATACAGAAACTAACGATCAATTCAAACAAATACAACTTTTGCCTATTATACGCGAAAAAGCTATAAAAATAGCCTAAGTTATAATACACATAGATATTAAATAATGCATGATCGGATCTTATTTAAACATTTGGTACATTAAATATGCCTTTTCAAGTAAATACAACCAAAATAAATTTAATCTAACATTTTTAAATTTTTTTCGAAAAAAGTTCAAAAATGAACATTTTTGCAAAACTTCAAGCCGTTTGCGGCAGGGTAAGGAAATGTCCAAAAAATCTCAAATTTTTTGTACGGACTGAGTGCCACCAGTGGCCACTTTTCCGCACCCGCCATAATCAAAAATCGAAAAAAAGTTTTTTTCGGCCCACCCTAATATATATATATATATGCTACTCGGCGAATCTATTTGGCTAATACTTTTTTCATTTGGCAAATCTTTTTTATTTTTAATTAGCCAAATTACTAACGTTTGTCAAATGTCAACGAGAACACTGGATGTGATTAGATTCAATTGGAGAAATTCCTGATCTTGCAATCGGCAATAGTTACCAGTCATTTCATTTTATTTTCATAACTTCAGAAGAAAGGGAGAGAAGAACAAAGCAAAGTACAAATATTCATACCCTGACTTTCTTGGAAAAAAAAAAAAGATTTCAGAAACAATATTTTTACTGAATATTTATTTATTTTAATTTGCAACTCTTAATTTTCGTCTGAATAAGAAAAATTAAGCACCTATTTAAAATAATAATGAAAATTAAGCACCTTCATTAAAATATAAACAAATTCAAGCACTTTCAAGGACTATTTTTCTCTTTTAAAAATTCAAGGACTTTCAAGTACTTTCAAGCATGGTATGAACCCTGATAACACCCATTATTGATACTTTGCTTAAGTTTCTTGGATCTGAACAGCTTGGACATTGGTTATTTACATTATTTTAAACATTGATAGAGTTTGAAGAGTTTAAATTTGAGGATATGAAAGGAAATTTACTTGAGAATTATTAATTTATATCTGAATAAAAGTCATGTGAATGGTATTTTATGAATTTATTTAAGAGATATAATTGAATAGATCCAAACATATTACAGATATTTTTGTTATTCAAAAATATCTTTAATCATGAAAACTATTATTAAATTCATGACTTATAACCTACATTAATATTTGCATACAACAAACTACAATAAAATAAAAACATCAATATATAAGTTTATAGCTCATTTAAATAGTTATTTTTCAGCATAAAGATAAATTTTGCTATTCAATAATTTAAGGGGACTATCTTCTTTTATCAAAAGAACCATAGAATAATATCATTAGAGACATGCCAGAAACACTTTACAGGATTTTTTAAATTGTGAAGTAAGTTTATTTTAAATTTAAACCTCCGGTATAGTTTTACTGGTGATTAACTGAAAGTTTCCAATACTTTTCCTTGTAAGATTATTTTATTTCCTGAAATTTATGGATAAACCTTCAGCACTTTTTGATTTATAAGAGTATTTAGATTTAGAAAAAAGATGTATAATTTATATCTCTTTACTAGCTGAAAGGAATTTAAATAGAGTATCAAAAGTGAATGTTACCATTTAAAAAATCCACGTTTGTGCATTTTTTAATATGTAGACAATCTTCAAGGCAAAATTTATGATTGTTTTTCAACAGTAGATATTATTCCCAATCAATTGGTATCTATATGTTTTTTTATGCAGCCATTTGCAGAATTGGTAAAGTACTTTTTTTCTTTTGTGACTATTATAAAGGTAACTATTGACAAAAGAATATTATAATTTGAATAAACTAATCTGTATTCAACTTGCTGGAACTTTTAGATATTACATTATTCATTTTAGAAAATTGCATAGTTTTGTGTAGGTTTGATGAAACTTTAAACATAAAAAGACAAACAAGCAAAATCGACTATGAGCTAGATTTAAGAGATAAGAACTAAATAGTAAGAACGACCAATAAATTTTTTTTGGGGAGGGGGAGGGGGAAATAGGCAACTCTAATTACCATTCCTCCAGATAATCCATACTGTAGTGCCAAGTAGAATCGAGCCAGGTACACAGGAAGAATCTCTTCACCACTTCTTTTGGCACAAAATATTCGACATAGTGAGCCGACTGCTTCTGCTTGCCCACTCTCAAAATTTTCCAATGTTAAATTAGACGGGATTTCAAATGATTCTAACATAGGAGCTGAATTCTGTCTGGCATCCAAAACAAGAGAATTTGGTCTTCTTAAACTTGTATCACTTTCTAATGTCAAAAATATTATGAAAGAAGTAGTGAGAAATATATGAATATGCATTTATTAAAAGTGCACAAATATGTGGAATACATATATTATAGTATCTGTTAGACAAATCATCGAAAGGAAAATTTCTATTAGGCAATTTTGTAGAGAACTATTAAAAATACTTTCCAATATTTTGATTTTTAAAGAATTCTAAGTAACATTTTCTTTAAAATTAGAATCCATCTAAAAACACTTTTCAAGAATGAAAGTTTTTTCTTTTTGATGTGTGGCTTTTTATTTTTTTGACGTAATTAGTGGTCTTGAGAAAGTTAAATATGGAATTTTTGTTTGGCGTCTTGGATTAAAGAAATCATGCTAAATTTCATTTTGGTATTTAATATGTTTTGGTGCAAATTTAAGGAAAAATGCCATTTTGGCACAGGTATGAGCAGCAACTGTATTTCTGCACAGATATGTGCAAAATGTGCAGCACTTGAAACCCTGCTTTTTAAAATGATAGATTTTTACATACAGAATTGATAAGTAATTGCTGTCACAAACAAAGAAAACATTTAATATTGGACATTCATAAGTTATTGTTATATGGACAACTGGAAATGGAATGTTTGACTCTTCAAATATTGGAAAATTTATGATACTGATTAGAATTTTTTACAAAATCTGACTAATTTTTTACATCTCTTAGATATTAATAAAAATCCAGATTAATTTAAAATACCTTAACTGCCTCCAATTATATATTAACTGAGAACTGGAAAATAAATGAAATCTGTTTTTATGCCAATTTTTAAAAAGTGAACTATTCAACGGAAAAGAACAGGAGTTCAGAATATTCAGAAGTTAGGAACAACAAATTGCATTAAGACCATGAGAATTAAAAATGAGATAGCTTGAGTCTAAGCCTATGTTCACTTGGGGCTCATTCTTTCTGAAGCTTCAAATTTAATTTACTTATGTGTCAGGAAGAACCCTGGATACAATACAAAAATAAACATGCACATCATATGAAAATCTCAAATTTCTGCATATAAAGTAAGCAATTAAATATATTAAAAAACTTACGATCAGAACTTGATGTAAATGAAGTCATATCTGAACCAACTAAAGCAGCCTCAAAGAGCCAAGTTCCAAACAAAAGCAAAACAGAATTGCATTTTGGACGAGATGGAGATAAAGGAGGACGGAGTGGAGGAGCAGATGTTGTAGTAGGAGTTGAAATTGGAGACTGCTGAGGTGTGTGCTGTTGAGTTTGAGGAACATGTGGGGATGGATTTGCTAATGATTTAGTTGAAGTCAAACCTGAGATCAAACCAGTTTTTTGAGTGCCTGAAATTAAAAATGAAAAAATAATTAGATACATCTACAAAATTTGAAATACAATTTTTTCTAAGATGGAATCTTCCTATTAATATTCATAAACAGCTAAAAATAGAATTGTCTAAAAGTATAGAGAAAAATATATTAAAACCCATATTTATTTTAACATGAGACTTAAATTAACTATTAATAATTAACACATGACAAAATATAACTGAAAGAATTAACTTAATTCAGTCCAATTGCACTTAACGGCTTAATTTATCAGAGTTTTCCATAGTTTTCTTCGAACTTTGAATTTCTTTGTGTGAATACATGTTAGGTTTCCTTAGAAAGACCTCCCATGATGGCACTCTCCTCCTTAGGGCTTATATCACTTGATTCAATAATTGGCCTTCATAAACACAATCAACAAACCAAGTTAATTCAGAATAATTATACTAAATGTTTATTTTCTATTTTCAAAAGTTTCTATTTTTTTGTGTGTGTTTATTTACAATTTTTAAAAAGTTTTATCTATATCTACTTTTATTACATCTAAATGTTGTATGCTGTTAATAACTGGGTTTTATATAACTTTTTTATTTTAATTTCTCTGTGACCACTGTTTACTTCTATTTGATTGTTAACACCATCCCCCCCCCCCCAAAAAAAAAACCTCCATAAAATTATGAAATTTTTTAAGCAGGATTTTAACATTCCTAATGTGAATCACGTCATTAAACCCTAAATTTCACATTCTGAGCAATTAAATTCTGTACAAAAATAAAAAAGATAAAAAATTAAACATTAATATATAAACATATTGTTTAGATACAAGGATTTTCAAAAGCTTTTATGGAATATTAATAAAAAATGAAGAACATATTCTTTTCTGGAAATCAAAAATCTCAATAACTTATTCTAGTACTACTCTGTTATCCCGTCGACCAATTTTGCCAAATTATACAAATCACAAAACTAATAGCCAAATTATACATATTGACATAATTTTTATTTTAAATAACGAAATAACAGATAATTAGTAGAATAATTAATAAAAATATTAATAAAAAGTCGAAATAAAAATCACTTAAGGACATTTTAAATACGTGAATCGCATTTAAAGTCATTGAATGTGACATTCACGATCATCCATTATTGGCATTTAATCTTATAATTTGGCAATAATTTTTTGGTCGACGGGATAACCTAGTAGTACCCTTATTCTTTACTAATTTCTTAATTATTGAAAGGTTTAATTACCTTTTTCTTTTATCTATATTAATAAATACAAAATATTTATCTGTGTGTGTGTTTGTTTGTTGGTGATGGCTAGGAAAATCTGTTGCACATTGAGGTATGAAAATTCAGATAAGGATAGATGAAGAAGGATTTGAATATACAAAAAGCTTAGACTTCATTTTTTAAAAATTAGATGAAATAGTAATTAAAAACCCTAATAAAAAGGTTTAATTTTTTGCAATTTACTGGCATTAACCTTTTAAGCTTCCTAACCAGATTTTCATCACATGACATTTGGAATCAAAAGGCTGATTTAACACAAAATCGATATTAAAGCTAATATTTTTTAAACGAAAGAGATAAATAAATATGTAAGAATACCAAATAAAAATTCTTATACCAATACTTTTGATTGCTATTATTTTATGAATTGTTAAACATGAATAGAAAATTATACATGATCTAAGATTTGGTTAAGATTGCTTCCACACATATCCAGAGAATCAAGCGTAAGTGTAAAAAATGTCTTTTTTTCTCCCCTACATTTGCAAATCACAATTGCCAGATCCCCTATGGAATTTTAAAAGAAAAAAATACAAATACTTTCACAGAACTTCACAGTTATCGCTAGGGATTTTGTTGGCAATCCCCATTGTGCCAAAAAGTGACACTGTAGTAAGGAATGAAACGGTCAAACTGTGGGAGCTGAAATTAAATTTTTTTGAGCACACACATGCAACATTCTCATTCATGTTACTGAGCCACTAATGTTGCCTATAATATTTAATCATATCGTACCAATATTTTATGTTTCAGCGGATTTCCTCTTAAAAAAAAAAATATTATAATTACACTTCTAGAGAAATTTCTAATTTTCTTCTGTCCATTTTTCCTAATGCATGAAGATTAAAATATTAAAAAAAACTTCCATATACTTTATTATCCAGCTTTTTACTTAACTATAGTAGTAAATAAAAAATTATGTTCTTCCCACTGAGCTTTTACTAGAACGGATTGTTAACTTATCAGCCCTCTTTTTGCTGGCATTGCATCACACTTCATAGGCGTAGCCAGCCTTCTGAACGGGGGGTGCCCAAATTTTTTAACCTGAACATGTTGGGTACAAACAACATTTTATGTAATAAAACCTAATAAAACGGAATCCCATAAAACCTATCAAATTTCCGTTTTAGACAGGTTTTTTGCAGAAGGTATAATTGTGTGAAACTTCTTTTTAAAAAGACCCAAACACAATTTTTCATTGCGTGAAGAAGGATGAGAAGTTGCTTAAAACTAAACTAATGGACAGGGGCGTGCGAAGAGAAAGCTGCACCCAGGGCAAAGTTACAATTTGGCGCCCCCTCCACCCAACTTTTTCTTGTAACAGGCCAAAAATGACGTTGGTAGTATGAATTTGGCGCCCCCTAAAGTTCCACGTCGGGGCAGCTGTCCCCTAAGCTCCCCCTTTCGTACAACGCTGTAATGGATAAGAAAAAGATATATAAACATAGATAAAACATGATAGATATAAAATAAAGATATCCATAAACATAAATCTGTAATTATCACAAGTTCATTTCAAACAGCAATGAAATACTAAAATAAATAAGCACGACTTTAGTTCCCCCCGTCAATATGATCAAAATAGCATTAAAATAACTTGTAGTATGCAATTTAAAGTGAAAAATAGCTCTTATATTTTCTACTTATGAATAAATAAAATCTCCCCGTTAAAAAAATGAGCCCGTACGAATGTCAAAATATGATCCCAAAAAACAAAATTTAGCAAACCAACCTCCATATTAATTTGAATTTTGCGTAGCATCATTTTTTATTTTCAGAGGAAGCACAGATTTGTACTAGAGATGAGTTCGGGCTGTAATTTTAAAACCCACGCCCGAAAGATTTTTAGTACATTGGAGCCCGAGTCCATCCGAGCCCGATACAAAAAGTATACAAAAATAAATAAATAAATAAAAGATTTAATGATATTTAAAAATTGTTTCAAATGTGATATCCCATTTTAAAAAATTTCTTATAAAATTTACTATTAAATAAAAATTTAAATTCAAGCTTATGAAAAGAGCAATTTGGTATCAAATAAAAATATCCTTCATACCTAAAATGATTCCTATATTTCTTGTCCTTTAAGAAGAAAATTTGATGGACATATTAAAGAAGTGTAAAGAATAAATGGATAGTGTTTATAGAAATTACTATTTGTATGCTGAAGAATCAAAAAAGTTTTCAATTTCCTATAAAAATAGTACATCTTCAGGGGTGTAGTCGTAAAAAAACCACAGGCTACACGATCGACGCAGAGGGTATATGCTCAAGGCAAAGAGTATACTCTAGAGAGTACATCCTATGGGTTTCATGAGAAACAGAAGGTTATACGGTGTTCCTTAAAAAAAATCCAGAAGGTATATGGCGTATACCCCAGTATACCCTCCACTACATGCCTGTACATTTATCTATAATCAATTCATTTCTCTTAACAATTCCCCATGACTGACGAGAACCTTAAAATCAACGCAAATTAAAACATTGATACAATTATCTTAAAGTTCCGTTGTTTTTATGGGAAAAGAAGAAACATTAATCGAATGTTTTCAATCGGAATAACATGTAAAATATGTTTACTTACGAAGGGAAATTCTCAGCATGAGCAAAATTCATGATGACAAACAGAAAAAAATCATAATGCTGTTATCATATGAAGAACGATTATGATTCGTGCACAATCAAGTAATTTGCAAACCTCAAGCATCTAGTCTGCATCAAAAACGAAGAAATCATTCTGTAACAAAATAAATAAATAAACGATCGAATTAAAAAAATATCCTCTGCCTCCAACGAAAATCCAACCAGAAGCTAATTTATTATTTATGATTATTTTGATAGGCGCCTTATCAATTAATCGTCGACGGAAATGCAGTAGACATAAATCTCCATACATCACAAATTTTCTTTTGAAGCAACAATCAACTATTGAAATATATAAAAAAAAAATCATTTTTATTTTTCTTTCGTTTTGATCAAAATAGCACGGAAATGCCTTGAAAAAGAATAAATAATTTTAAAAGGAAAATAGTAGTTATTTCAATCTCTTCTACACATAAATGTTTTTTAATTCTCAGAAAGAATGAGCCCGAGCCACCCCCGGGCCCGAACACTAAAATGAAAAGAGAGCCCAAGCCCCCTTCCCCGGGCCCGAACACTAAAATGAAAATAGAGTCTGTACCCGCTTCGGACCCAGGTTTGGGCTCGCGCTTTCGTGCTGGGGCTGAGCCTGTCTCATCTCTAATTTGTACAACCTTCCACCCCCTCCGTTCTCCAGGCTAATCACATGGTGGAATTATCTTTCACATCTCTATTTCCTTTCAATTTTTTTTGCTCCTATCTAGACTTTAGATAACAAAAGCAAAAATATAAATAGTAGTTTCTATCCTTGTCGAGAATTGACTATGATTTTTTATGAAAATATGCATGCAATAGAAAGGTGTTAAAAAATTTCATAAAGAAACGACATCAAATCGGGATTATAAAACCAACTTTTTTGATTTACTATGATTAATACAGATTCTAGTAAATATTCTAGTTTTAAAAAAGATGAATAAAATAATTTTCTTAAAAAGAAAAAAAGAAAGAATCAAGATCTCTTCTTTTATTACATTTCAAAACATAGACTGTGAGTTTTGATTAACTAATTGAACTAACTTTGCTTACATTTTTCTTCTTTTTTCTTTTATAAATTTTGATTTTTTAAAATAATCAATCTTGGATCTGCGAGACCGGGGGGGGGGGGGGGGGGGGGGGGGGCACCCAGGGCACCCCCCCTGGCTACGCGCATGCACTTTCAATGCATGTAAGTAATGGAGCCTGTACTTTTTTTAATATTAGAAGCATTTTTTTCAAACTTTATGACATACTTTTAATCGATTTTGTATACTTTAACACTTTTTTAATACTTTTATGAATGCGCCCATAAAATTTATTTCACAGACAGCAACACGTTGGTAAAAACATGTTTTTGTGAATCTCTAACTCCCTAAAACAGTGTTGAATTCAGCCCCCCCCCCCCCCCCCAGAAAAATTGAGATTTTGCGTTTTCAAAAGACAAGTGCAATTTCCCCACCGGAGCTCTAAAATGTCCCCCCGGAGCCACAGAAGTCCCTCTCGGAGAAAAATGTCTGAATTCAACACTGCCCTAAAATGTGAAAATTCGTCAAAAACCGGAATTTGAAAAATTTCACAAATCCAATACTTTCTTGTAAAGATAGTAAAAAAGAAAAAGAGGATTAAGATTAAAAAATTGCAATGGATAAAATTCACTATGGCGGGCTAAAAACCACAATTCTTTCACAAATGACAATTAGTCATTAGGGACCACCGTAACACTTGCCCATCATGGATATGTATAATATCATACAGCACGATAGTGCTGTATAGTAGAACTCAGGTGCATCTCTAATGTTAAAGTCCAAAGTTTGCCTCTTAATAACTTTGGAGCTAATCATCGGATCTCGACAAAATTGAAAAGGGGACGTGCCCTACTCTAGATCTCAAAGTTTAGAAAAATTCATCCAGATCCACCGATTAGTTTCGGAGATCTAAAACCCCTGTTTTGTCACTTTTTGCTTGTGAAAGAAGAAAAAAAGACAAACAACTCAATTATAACCTGAACCAGGAAACATTCAGCGACGTGTAATAGCTTGTTCAAAAGCTTTTAATTTAGGGATGTGCCTTTCGAAGGTCTGGTAAAAAAATATCAAAAATTAAGGAAATAACACGCATTTAAAATTTACACTAGCAAAAGCCATGCTTTGTTTGGATTAGCGAAGCATTATTTTATAAAGCATATATTTGAAAGTAACAATATTTTTAATATTATTTTTGCATCTTTATTAAACAAAAACGTTATTTTATGTTTTGGCGCATTTTAATTCTACAAATGTAAGTTCAGCCAAATAACTATCAATTTCCTAGGCTTTTTTTATTTATGATGTAAGACTGGCATTAAAAAATATTTTCGAAGCAAACTTTTACAAAATATTTTTAAATTTTCAACTAAAAATTCTTTTAAAGATTTTTTTACATTTTCTAGTAGCCACTGGTGTTTTTTAAAGTTGTTTGAAATAGGCATATTTCCAATCTTTGTAATTAACATCAAATAATCTTTGATAGCTATTTTAGAATAATATATTTGAAGAGAGCTTGAAGAAAGTTACTTCTTCAAAATCCTAATTTCTGGAAAAACATTTGAAATCTGCTCTCGTCGATACTATGGATTTTTAACTGTAAAACTTTTTATTCTAACTAGCATACCCAGCCCGCTTCGCCGGGCTTAATTTGAAGGTTTATTTAATAATTTATGTGTATGGTACGCTTCTCTCTCAGCTCGCGACGGATCCCCCGGTGACTCTCCCCGGACCATCGGCACTCCACGTGCGTCGGGTGAGCGTCAGAACAAACTTTCAGCATATACATATGGGTGGTTGTACTTGAATGCACAGACCTGCGCGTTTTTTTCTATCTTGCTTTTATACCTCTGGACCGAGTTGGCGCATTGCCAAGATTTGCTTCCTCTGGACCGAGTTGGCGCATTGCCAAGATTTGCTTTCGCCTGTGCCTCAATTATCCTCAGAATTCCTTTTATATATATAGATTTCTTCGTTTTTATACATGTTAGTGCATGAGAATTTTTGATATTGTAGAATTTTTCGTAAGGAAAATTTCTATTGAATGCTTAATTTTGAAGGATTTTCACTCTTGACAACGTTACGTACGTTTTTAAGTCAACTGGTGCCTGTATATCCTCAATATCTACAACTGCTTCATCTAATGTTAAACCTTGGGATTTATGAATTGTAACAGCAAAAGCTAACTGCAGAAGAAACTCTTTCCTTGAGCAATTTATGCTTCCATTTTTCCAGAATTCAATTATTGGGGGAATTGGTATGCACCAATTCTTATAAGTTAAATTACTGTAGTATTCAAATTTATCCATGATTATTCGCGATATCTGGTCTGGTGGCTTGTGATTTTCTTTAATACATGCAACAAAGTCTAAAGTCGCGTTCACTAAACACTTCTCGGTCCACAAATAAGAACGTAACATTACTTTCGATACAAATGATAAAGTAAGAAATGGTTGAAGTCCATTTGTCATTTCTGAATCGGGCAACTTTTCCTTTAGTACATTTATAAAAAGCTTGAATCGAGGCAACACGTTCACACAATTCTTTTAATTTTTCATTTATATAACAAATTTAACAATTAATTTTATTTGTTTAGAATTCTTTTGTTGTCACTTTACAAAAAAAAAAAAAAAAAAAAAAAAAAAAAAATCCATAGTACAATACTTTTAAAATTTTAAGTGTCATCTGTGCAAACGATTTTGCTGAATAATGAAAACATATTTTATTTATTAAATTAATCACGATTCTATCTATAATTACTTACTCAATGATTTATAATTTTTTTTCTGAAAATATACGCGTTTCATTTTTTATTTATTTGCTAAAATGTGTCCGTATTGTAAATGCATGTAAAATAAATTAAAAAAATATTTTTTTAACGTTTTACTGTAAAAAAAAATTATATTCTGCAAATCTACAGATCATATTTTATTTTTGTGTTTAATTTGAAGCCAAAATATTGAATAGTTTTTTTGTAAAGTGTACGACAAATTGTAATTTGAGTGGCCTAGTAGAGGATTCGCTTCGCTCATCCTAATAACACTATACCTTCCATAATTTAACATTATAGAAATCTCTCCTTTTTAATTGCTAATTCAATTATTTCTTTCAAGTTGCCACCAAATAAAAAACAGTTCAATAATTTAAAAAAGAAATGATAACATGTGTTCTTTTTTTTTATAGATCAATAAAAATTCTGATTATCCTGATAGATTTTTGAAATTGACGTCATTCAGAACAGAAAATACATATTTTTCATAAACATATATATAAACTGCAACTAAATGAGTGTTAAAACAACATCGCACCTTTATTTGAGTGTTTTCGATGTCAAAACAGTTGGTACAATACAGATATTTCAATTAAAAAGAGATAATTTAGAAAAAATATTCTTCTATATTTACGATTTGAAAATGAAGTTTTAAAAATCTGCGCAGATGCTGAGAAACTGCAGTGGGACTATCATGAGGAAAGGGGGGGTTCTGTCACCAAGTTTTTTGCCAACTTGGCGATATATCGCCAAATTGGCACCCAAAATTACGCGCCAAATTTGAAACCAACTTGCCGTTATTTCCGTTATTAAGCCAAATTAATATTCTACTAATAACTTTAAACTAATACTAATAATAGTTTAGATTTGTTTGTTGAAAGTGATTGATAAAGTTCCTGAAAGGATCTGAAAAAGCTATGAAATCATATAAAAAACTGGTAGAACCAGAAAGAAAAGTAAAGCTAGATCTAAAAAAATATTACAGTAAAATTTGGGAAATATTTTCAATATAAAAATGTGCATAGAAATGAAATGGAATCAGATGGTCTGGAAAGCTCATGATATAACCCAAATTTTTGTTAGTTGAAAATGAGGACTGAGCTTTACTGGTGCCTTATAGTCAGAATTACACTATTATCCACTCAAAATGATTACTGAGGAAATTAGTCAATAGAATATATTGTTATGCTGTCTCAAATCAGTTAAGCTCCCCAATGCTAAATGAATACAAACCATGAAGTAATAATTAAAGTGTAACATTAATATAATTAGGTTGTTGAGGAATTGATGTAGATAAATAGGTCTGAACACAAATACTTAGTATATGGTTGAATTGTATCTGTTCAAGGTTTTGAGTTTACTTGGAGCTTTGATCTTCCACTTATCAAAACACCTTGAGTGGAATTGTGTCTACAGTTTGTACTGAATGAACCATTCTCATACTTCATTACATCAGCCTGTAACATATGTGTCATGCAACCATTCTCCTCCCAACCTCTTTTATTAAAAGAATTAAAAACGAAGTGAAGAGACTAGCGCCCTCACCTACAATTGAAGAGAGGTGAAGAGAGGAGCGCGGGTAAGTGTGTTGGAGTTTTTGAGATGTTGGTAGGGTGTGTGAAACACCCGAGTGAAGTTTTCCTTCAGAAAGCTAAAGAATAATTTGATAATAATTAATTCTGGAAATATTCATCTCCTGTATATAGTTTGTATATAAATCTTGTATATAATTCAGCATATTAAAAAAATAGTGATAATCCAGCATCTATAGTTCTGCTGTCGGTCACTCAGACATTACAATATGGTTATGATGTTATGAACCCAAATATTTAAACTGGTTATGGATGATTGAAATACGGAGTGAGTTAAAAATGCCTCTTTTCCCTAATTGTTTTTAAGGCACCAGTAAAGCTCAGTCCACATTTTCAGCTAACAAAAATGTGGGTTATATCATGAACTTTACAGACCATCTGATTCCATTTCTTTTCTATGCACATTTTTAGATTGAAAATATTTCCCAAATTTTACTGTAATATTTTTTTAGATCGAGCTCTACTTTTCTCTCTAGTTCTACCAGTTTTTTATATGATAACATATAAAAATAAAACATGTGTAAACTATTTATAAAATGCATTGCAATTCAAAGACAAAATTTAAACATACATTTAAATATTTTTAATATACATAGTAATGCATAGTTAATGAATTGCTGATGAACTAATTTTGATAAGTTATATAAAATGACTAACTATCAAGTAATACTGAATTGCATAAAAGAAACATTCTTATAGCTCCAAAAATAATAATCCTATTAACTAACAGTTTACTGCATCGGATGAAGCATCTCATTTCCAATAAAATATATCTTTGAATTGAAATTTAAATGAAATACAGGGTCATGAAAAATTGAAGAGTGTGGAAAATAGGATTACAAATATCTCAGCAACTAATAATCTGATTGACTTTATTTTTTTTTGCAAAATTTGTGTTATGTTATTGCCTTTTATGCCCACTCCTAAAAAAAAAAAAAAAAAAAAAAATCGAAAAATTTTATCTGCTTTTTATCAGAATGAATTTTTTGTGAGTCTGAAAAAAATATTTACGGATAATCAAGGTTACTGATATTAAATAGGCTTCGTCCCATTCTTACATACTAAATACATACAAAATTTCAAGTCTCTATCTCAATTTGTTCAAAAGATAAACAGTTTACAGACACATAGACAGACGGATGACAATTTTTTCTCCCCCAAAAATATGTTTTTGGAATCTTTAAATATGTAAATCCGTCAAATTTTTTCCCCCTATTTTCAAAACAACTGCAAGACTTACACTATACTACATATGATGGGGAAGTAAAAAGCTATCAAATGGAAAAGAGTGCTAAAAATCACATTAATCTTCTCACTTATATGGGCCTCATATAAGGATAAATAAGTATTGCACTATAAAGTATTAGATTTACAAAAAAAATTTCATCATTCATTTATGGAGACTTAATTTATGGACAGATGAAGCTGGCATGAAGCCAAATAATATAATTATTTTAAAATGGGTTTTCATTTATCCCCAAAAATGATTTTATTGTATTCATGCATGAAAGGGTTAAAAGCTGCTAAAAATTCATCACATAGGCTAAAAGTTTGGAACTAAATTGATTTTATGAATGTCAAAAAAGGGCTGTGAAATGAAGAAAAAAAAATCAAAATTGTATAAAAAATTCCTAAAAAATTGCTATATGAATTCCAGATAAATTTTATTGAAATTTAATCCTTTATTGAAAAAAGCTAACTATTTACTATATTGAGCTAAACAATTGAAACCAGATTCCTTTTAAGAATGTGAAAAAAAGCACTTTATTTATTTATTTTTTAAGGGTAAAAATTATATGAAAATTTTAATATTAAATGCTTTCCTGATATAAATAATTTGCATGGTTACTGACAAAGTGTGTTAGTTTTTTCTTTTTTTAAACAAATAAATTTAAGTGATCTAAAAGTTGTAAGCCTGAAATTTGGAACTGTTGAAGTCCAGAGGATATTCTAGATTTTGAACTTGGTGCAGTATTTTTAAATCAAGAAATATTATCTACTCTCCCCTTTCTACCAACTTAAAATCATAATAGACCATTAAGGCGGTAAATAAAAAATTTATTAATACTTTTAAATCACACACCCTTGGTAGCAGCCTCCTTCTGAAGATTTTTGCTAAAACCTCTTCTGCTGTGAGGTGGAGTGGAAGAGGATGGAGGTGCCTGGGAAGGAGCTGAGTAAGTTCGAGGGATATGAGTTGTTTCTTCAACATCAAGTTGAGCTATACCTAATAAAGTAAGTAATATTTTCTTAGTAATTAAAAAAACCTGACTGTGAAAATCAACATATGACATTATATACAAGTTATTTCAGTACTGCTTGGTTATCCCGTCAACCAATTTCACCAAATTATACACATTGCCAAACCCATAGCTAAATTATACATATTGGTGTAATTTTCATTTTAAATAATGAAAAAACAAATAAATAGTAGAATATTAATAAAATACAAAGTTGAAATAAAAATCATTTAATGGTGTTTTAAGCATGGGTACCGTATTTAATGTCACTGAATGCAACATTCACGATTATCCATTATTGGCATTTAATATCATAGTTTGGCGATGCTTTTTTGGTTGACAGGATAACCAAATAGTACCGTTACTTCAAACTGAATGAAATTAAAACAAAAGAAGAGCACAAAAATTTTAATTTTATGATGCAATAAAATTTTTTCAATATTTAGACACTCATGGATTTTATGTATTTTATTTATTATAGATAACGTTAGGACAATTTATAGATAATTTTAGGGGTTTTGTTGGTGGTGCAATCTGGCATGTGTTCAAGCTTAATCTTATTTAACTATGTTAAAGTAATTTAATTTTACAATGAAGTTTAATTCAGTCTAGATTAAAATATGGAGTCAAATACTGCTTTAAAAAATCAGTTTCAAAATATTTCAAAATGATGATAATTCTCATAGGACACTTGAATCATAAAAGTTCATTAAAGACAATCAAATTGCAATTATATCTTCTCAATAGGATGTTATAATCAAGTAGTTATATTTTGACTGCAGCCTGTTTTTGAGAGGAGAGTTTAATAATATATAATAACCACGTTAACTAGGAATAAAGAAGTAATAAATAAATAAATAAAATTTCTACAACATCAAAGAACCATTTCATTTTACTGTTGAATATCTCACTTATTTCAACATGTAACTATGTACAGTAAAATATATAAAATCTATTTCACAGTTAGTTTTAAGGGTTTAGTGCAAAACACCCTTATTTTACCCTCTAAGCATTTGAACTATCTGTATCTGTCATGTAAATCTTAAATTAAAAGGTTGGTGTAATACATTTTTCAAGTCTATATTGATTTTTTATAATACATAAGTTACATATGTAAAGTACTCAAATACAAATTTACATCAATTAAGCTGATATATGCTAAAAGTGATAAAATACATTGAATTAGACTATAATTATCTTTATTCTTTTGCTCAGATGGCAACAGATCTAAGAACTGTGTAGATACAAATATATATATATATATATAAATAATAATAATAATAATAAAAATAAATGAAACCAGAAAAAAAAAATCATGAAATCGGGTACAATGAAATAAACTGCAATAATAATAAAACTAGACATTTGTGAATGTGAATTATTTTACACTATTGTATCTTTTTTTGCAGAGTATCTCTTTCCAAATTTTAGGTAATTCCAAGAAGGCTGAATCATTGCATGTATTTGCACTGCGTAAAAAGATTTCTATTGTTTTCAGATAAAAATGGTATATAAGATCTTGATTAATAAATTGCTCTACAATTTTAAAAATCAATCTGTAAAGGTTCTTTGTTATTTTGTCTGACCAAAACTGTAGTGCTCTTATTGTATCTGATATCTGCTATACATTCATTGATCCCAGTTTACAAATCTAAACATCAATACATTATATAGATATTATTTTATGAATAGAATCATTAAATAGATAAATAAAAATACTGTCACACACTTTTCATTTTCTCAGATTCTTGTCTTGTATTACTACATTTTCAAATTTCATGAGCACAAATAAACTAAAATAGATTTTATGATACTTTTCTATTTTATCAGCATTATATCAAAATATATGCTAAAGCATCATTTATTTAAACCTTATGCAAAGGATTGTGTTTGCAAACTATGCCACATATTGTAATTTGTTATTTATTGAACATGAGTCATTTTATTATACCATTATTATTTAACCCCCTGACCGTAGGAGGGATTTATGTTCTTCCACAATTGAAATAACTTGTTTTAGTGGTTGCACATTAAAACAAAGGACTGGAAAAAAAAAACAGAAATCCATAAAATTTTTGAAAAATTTCAGAAATTAGAAAACTTTATTAAAAATTTACGAACTTGGAAAATTGTTTTTACTTATTTATTTTTCTGGATTTTGGGTCCTTTCGGATTTTGTAATTCTGAGTAATAGGTTCTCCACTGTAGTATGTAATTTTTAAAAGTTATACTTTTTTTAATTTCTACTTATGTACCAGCACTTTTTTTTTCAAATGTTTCATTTCATGCAAATTTTATTTTGCGCCAACTATTATGCTTGGTGACAATGATATTGGTTTAATTAAAAAGTACCTAGACTTTTTAGTACATTTTTAACAGTATAGAAAAAGAAAAGAATTTTCACTTGATAAACAGAACTTCTATACTTACCTAAAAATACATCAACCAAGGTAGAAACCCCTTTCATTGCCTTATAAAATATTTGTGGAAGTAAGGCCAAACATGGATGCTGACATGGATCAATGACCATTTCACTACTCAAGGCAAAATGATAAAATTTCGGAGTTTGACTGATAACTTCAGGTCTGCATAGATCAACAGGATTACCAAGAGTGTGTAGCATTCGAAACCATGCTTGGGCAATACATTCGTTGCTCATATCGCTGGGCACTAAATGAGTATCATCGTCAGCTATAAAAATGGAATTAAATGTAAAAATACATTTATTTAAATGAATTGCAATAATAACAAATATTAAAAACCTGTTTCTCCTCCCCTTTTTTTCTTTGATCATGGGTACCTGCAGCAAAGGTGTAAAACAAGGATAGAAATTTTGGAAGAAAGAATAAAATAAAATTTGGAGAGAGTTGGGATCTCACAATTATCCTTCTAACTTTGAAAAAGAAAAAAAAAAAAAAAAAAAAAAAAAAGACTATGTTGTAAACATTTAAGAAGAGCTGTTGAAGAAATACTCATCTTTAGAGACAATAACATGAAGTTCTAATGAAACTTGTCTGAGAGTGTAAATATATTTTTTTTTTCTTAAGGCAGTTTTTACTGAATGGAATGACTAACAAAACAAAATTCTTGTTTAAAAAAAATAATGGTCAAATTGATCTTGAAATTGTTGAATAAACTATATTTCTTTTTAGATTTATTATCAGGGGTGATTCTGAATGAAATTTTTTTTTCGGAAATTTGCATCGCATTTTCGGAAATCGGCATGGGGGGGGGCGTGAGTCCCTTCCCTCTTTAGCGATCTTCGGACAAAATCGGCGTTTTCTACGCTATCTTCAGACGAAATCAGCAATATTTTAGCGAAATCGGCGATGTATTGCCATCTTTTGCCAAAATCGGCGGTTTTTCCGCGATCTTTTGACGAAATCGGCGTTTTCCCATTTTTTTTTAAACGAAATCGGCGTTTTTTTCGACGATCATTAGGCAAAATTTGCTTTTTAACGTGATTTTTTCTCGAAAACGGCGTTTTATTCCCGCGATCTTTTGACGATATCGGCGTTTTTTCCGTGATCTTTTGATGAAATGGGCGTATTTTTTCAAATATTCTTTTGACAGAATATTTTTAAGCGATCTTTTATCGAAAACGGCGTTTTTTCCCGCGATCTTTTAACGAAATCGGCGTTATATCCGCAACCTTTAGACGAAATCTGCGTTTTCCCGCCGTCTTCAGAAGAAATCAGCGTTTTGTCTGCGATATTTGGTGAAATTGCCGTTTTTTTCGCGATCCGCACGGGAAATTCGCGTTTTTCATCGATCTTTTGACAAAGTTCGTTCAAAAAACGTTGACGAAATCGTCGTTTTTTCACGAAATATTGACGAAATGTATGCTATTTCGGCGATCCTATCACGAAATTTGCATTTCTACGCAATTGTTTTTTCCGCGCGCAAAACCGTACAAGTTGGCAACTATGCGGAACTGATAACCCAATTTCAAATTTTCGGAAGAGGATGTCTTAAATTTTCGGAAATTTCGGAATTTTCGGACGAGAATCACCCCTGTTTATTATTATTATTCATTTGCTTATCTAATATAAGACTTTTAAAAGTGCTATGTGTTGCTACTAATGACAAATTTAGAACAAGTATATTTATTTATGTCTACATCAATTATCTAGCTAAATACAGTCGAGCCTCTATATAACGAAATCCATCGTTCCAGTAAAAAATTCGTTATATAGAGAAATTCGATGTATAGAGTATGATGTTAAAAATAGTATTTAATGTGTAAATTTTGAACAAATATTATTTTTGATCTTTTTAATTAAGAATTTGAAATGTTTAAAAGTATATATTAACCTAACATTTTATTTCTTACTTATTTAAGCAGTTTCAAAAAAGAGAAAAGACATTTATTTGAAAGCTTAATGAAAATCAAATAAGGAAGACTTACATAAATTTCAGAGGAAGAAATCTGTAATTTTTTGTTGTTTTAATTTTAAAATTACAATTGTTACGCTCTGAAAAAAATTCTCAAATTTTAGCAAGGAATGAAAAATTGTAGTTGATATTTTCCTCCATTTGAAGGTCTCTCTTATGTGCTCTCATTGATTCCTCTCTTATATGTGTAACAATTCAATTGACTGTGTTTTGAGAAGGATGTTGAAAGGTGTGTGGGAGGTGGGATGAACTTGTTAGATTTAAAGAATAAGGAGAGAAGTAATATTTATTAAAAAAAAAAAAAAAAAAAACCTCTCCACTGAACGATAAATTAAAAATAAGTGATGGAAAATTGATTCCATATGATTTCGAAGCTTTTTTAAAGCTGAATAAATTAAGATCAATTTATGAAAAAATTCGTTATATGGAGATAGATATTTCGCTATATAGAGTCTGTTTTTTATGTAATCATGCGAAAAGGGGACTGTTCTTACTAAAAATTCGTTATATGGAGGAATTCGATGTATGGAGTTTTGTTATATAAAGGTTCGACTGTATCATGTTATTTTGGTTGTTAGATTAAATTGTAAAGGGCATTGAGCAATGCAAGTTTATCTGTAGTCCTTTTGCCTTTATATTGACACTGGAGAAGATGAGAAAATTACATTTGAATAAGGTAATAAATAATCAAATGCAAATAATTTGATACCATACTTTTTTTCAATTATTGTATTTTTTTAAAACCAAATAAAAAATATAATACAAATTTATATTAATTCTTGATAAATTTAATATATCATCAAATGACTTGAAAAATAATTAAATATTCTTCAACAAAGGAGTGAACTTAAGACTTAAGGATAGAGAGGCTGGCCATTTGGGAAGGGGGAAAAAAAAGGCATGTTTATAACAAAAAATATTAAATCAAAACCACCAGTTTGTTTTTAAATTTGTTTACATCATTTGACAACAAATCTTTTCAAAATTCAAGCAGTGTTAATGGTTTTATAGTGTCATTTTAAAAAGAACCAATCTTATGTAGTTGATTGTATCTAAAATTAATACTCGATCTGTTGTTTGTTAATTGCAAACATCTTAATATGTCACATTTTGCATAAGCAATAAGACTGTGGAAGAAATATTTTAAAATATGGAATAGTTTTCAAAATGTATACTTGCTTCAATTTTGTATAACAGATTGAAAAAGTAATATGCTTTTCAAATATTTTCTATTTTACAGAAACATAATTAAATTAAAAATAATGTGGCACGATAAATTTTAATAATAATAATAAGGCCAGGAATACTTTTTTATATTAAAGAAGCTAATATTTAAAAAAATATATATACATAAAAATATAAATTTTCTTTAATACAGTGTGGTATTTGTTTTCTGGCATCCTTATATTCAGAATGCTCAGAAACCCGGGATTGAAAATGACAACAGAAACTTAATTTGTTTCATTTCAAAAACACACAAATTAAAGATGTATTTTATGGAGCGAATTTTATAAATAAAGGTATTTTAGACGAATGGGATGTAGCAGGGAGAAATATAAATTCATCTATGGGTGATATATTTTGAGGTCATCAAGAGTTACTTTTTAATAATGTGAATGAGCTTGCAGTTGAAAAATTTAAAATTTCCAAGGAGAAGGGAATTATTTCAGATCTATTGGTCCATGATAAAGAACTTTCATATTTAATACCTCAATTGTTGTATTAAAAGGCAGTGGAAGATTGCTTAAATGCTGATGAAGGTACGTCCATAAGTCATCTGAACATTTGCAATAAATTTTTTTACATAACTTCAAATATGATATATCTAATGGAAATGATTATAAAAAGAACAAGGTGGGACAAAAAAATTTAAAAAGAAAATATCAAAAGATATTTTTTGACTGAGCAACAGATTTGTGGGATTCAACAAAGAAGGTTCTTCCATGAATGCATAATATAATGTATATTGTAATCATGTCAGTATACATAAGCAATAGTGAAAGTGACATACTATCAGTAGCCAAGTTTAGTGGGAATGTTCCAAAAATCCAACTCAAAAGACTTTTCTCTCAAGTGCTAGAATAAAGTTTTATATGATGTTGACTAGGGTTTCGTTCATCTGATGAAACCGTATGTGTCTTCTGTCTGTCTGTCACAGAGTCCATACACAAAAACTATAGAAGTAGGAGAGTTCAAATTTTGTGTACTTACAGCTGAACATCTCGTCACACGTCAAATCATAAATTTTTGAAAAAGTATAGAATTTTAATTAAAATATTTTTAATATCATCAATTTATTTTTTTGTTATTTTTTTCTCTCCTAATTGTTGCCAAAAGTTTAAATAGATATAAAATTATTTTTTTCATCCTTTACTTCTAAAAGAAATGGATTACTTCTGTTGCCACAATTATAAAATTGGTATTAAAAACTACAAAAAATTAATGCAGTAAAACCTCCATGTAACGGACACTCCTGAATAGCGGACACCTATTTAGCAGACAGTTTTCTAATCCCTACTCCCATAATTTAAATTTTTGTATGTGTAACTCTGAATAACGGACATTCCCAATAGCGAACAGTAATTTTGGCGATAAAGGATGAAAAATTATTTTTTAATGGGAAGAAAAGTAAAAAGCCGCTGAATTTTTCATGGTAATGTGTCACAAATTTTGTGATCATAGATAAATGTAGAGGGTGGGCTGAGAATGCAAATTCTCATCCAAAGCATTTAACATTCGACAATGTTAAAATTGAGTTTTTCCCCCACAAACATAACTTCAGTGTGCCAGCAGCCACTTCATCAAGTAATGTGTAATACACAGTTTTAAAGTAATACAAAGCTTTTATTATGCTGTATCCATTTAAAACTAGAATCTATGAATGCACTTGAGAACTGCATAAAATTAGTTAATACAGTTAAATCTATAATTTTGATTTCCTCAGCTGAAAAAAAAAAAAAAAATGTGAAACCAGAAAGCATACAACAATGTTCCAGAAAAGCAGGCTTTATATTAAAAGAAAATTAAACGCATGTTTCCGACCAAAAGAAGAATTAAGCGAAATAAGTAAATTGATGAAATATATCATGAGTGAAGAATCTGTAAAATTTTCATAAATATCAATGATGAGTTACTCAAGGAAAATCAATCACTGTATGCGATTATAATGTTTCAGAATTTTCGACAAAAGCAGACTTTTAGTGACGATAAAAGAGATACTGAAACTGAAGATGTTTCCTGCCAATATCGAGAATTTCCAAAAAGCGACAAAATACAGTAAACAGCTACACATTTTTTTTTCTTTTTTTGTAAAAAGTAAAAAAGATAGTTCAGAAGGATTAAAATTACTGAGAGAGAGTTAAAACTTCACATTGAAAAACAAATTACATGTAATCGCAAGCAAAGGTAATCTTTTGTAATAGAATTTTTTCAAAAGAATGTAATAACCTGTGGATAGAGGTATGCACAATTTTACATCAATTTTATTACTTAAAAAATAATTTTAATTTATAGTTATTCATATAATAGAGATTTTAGGGTATAAAAAAATCAAGTAATAAAATGTTAAGCATTTCTTAGCAATTTTTTAATCTCTGATGTTTTTCCAATAGCGGATACCTCCGAATATTGGACAATTTCCATGCTCCTAAGGTGTCCGTTATTTAGAGGTTTTACTGTAATTGAAACATAAATTGAGATACAGTTTTTAAACTAATTGAATTTAAAAGTACATTTTTTCCCTTAGACAATGGTGTTAAAATTGAAAATGTACAATATTTAGAAATCTAAAAATTTGCAGTAGTGTAAATTTTGAAATTTCCAATTCTTGCATGCAAGTTCAAACAAAATTATTATGTATGTAATATAAATTAATGGATTAAATAAATCACACAAAAAACATGCTTTTTTCTTTATTTCATCATATTACATCACATTTATTACCTATTTTGACATGCAAAGTTAACTATATTTTTTATTTATTAAATTCTTATTCTTTGAAATTACACTCCATCTCTGGTGACTAGTTTGATTTCTCTTAAATTTATGCTAAGCATTGCAATATTTTACTTTTATTCATAATTTTATTTACTTGCGCACCATCACTAAATCTGCAGATTCGGATAGAGAAATAAACAAATCTATCCAATTAAGGCAGCATGCATAGGGGAAGAATTCAATATCCTATTTCGGTTGCCGCAATTGTTGAAGAAATCCCAAAATAGCACCAAAAAATCATTTTTCGTTTGTTAATTTAATGATAAAGTGTTTTAAAGGAGATATTAAACAAAACAATCTGTGCAATCTGCAATCACACTTTCCCATTTGCTATTTATTTATTTTTAGTTTGAATTGTAATTTAGAATGTTCTTTATTTTGTTATTAAATTAACAAATTGGCAGTTATGTATATTATTCATATTTTAAATATTTTATACAATCATTTTATAAATTTTTAATACTTATAGTAAAAGGTTCCAAAATATGGAAAAAATCCTTATCCAGAATATCTCAGGTAGTAAGCATTATTGATAACAGATCCTATACCCTATTTAACTACAGTCGAGTCTCCTTATATAACGAAACTCCATACATCGAATTTCTCTATATAACGAATTTTTAATAGGAACGATCCCCTTTTCGCATGATTACATTAAAAACAGTCTCTATATAGTGAAATATCTATCTCCATATAACGAATTTTTTCATAAATTTGTCTTAATTTATTCAGTTTTTAAAAAACTTCGAAATCATATGGAATCAATTTTCCATCGCTTATTTTTGATTTATCGTCAGTGCTGAGTATTTTTCTATGTTATTTTTCTCCTTGTTCTTTAAATCCAATGAATTCATCCCCCCCTCCCACACACCTTTCCACATCCTTCTCAAAACAGAGTCAATTGGACTGATACACACGTAAGAGAGGAATCAATGAGAGACACACAAGAGAGGCCTTCAAATGGAGGAAAATGTTAAATACAATTTTTCATTCCTTGCTAAAATTTGAGCTGCTTTTTTTTTCTGAGAGCATAACAATTTTAAAATCAAAACAACAAAAAATTACAGATTTCTTCGTCTGAAATTAATGCAAGTCTACCTTATTTGATTTTCATTAAGCTTTTAAATAAATGTGTTTTCTTTTTTTGAAACAGCTTAAATAATTAAGAAATAAAATGTTAGGTTAATATTTACTTTTAAACATTGCAAATTCTTAATTCAAACGATCAAAACTAATATTTGTTCAAATTTCACACATTAAATACGATTTCTAACATCATTCTCTATACATCGAATTTCTCTTTATAACGAATTTTTTACTGGAACGGTGGATTTCGTTATATAGAGACTTGACTGTATTTTACATTGAATTTTTAAAAAGAATTCTAGAAAAATTTCATAATAATACTTACACAATTTAACATTAGGAAATTGAGATCCATACATAAATTGAAGTACACGAGAAGTGAGAGCTAAATTCACACGATTCCACTGATCAACCAATGCAATGCGATGACGCCAACTGCAAGCCAATTCACGAAATGTTTTCCATAAAGATGGAGATGGAAATGAACGATGACAGGCTAATAACCATACTTCAATCAATACACCCAAAATTCGTTCACAAAGGTGACTCCCAATATCATCTAGAAAACACAAAACAATTAAAGGAAACAAATTATAGTAATTAGTAATTAAACTTATGCTGGAAAACTAATTTAAAAAAAAAAAAAAAAAAAAAAAGGAAACAAACATACTTTATTATGACTTACTTTTAAATCTCATTTTTATGTATCAAAACGGCTTTTTAAAATATATAGATAAATGATTGCAATAATATGAAAAAGTGGTATCATAAATGTGTAACTTAAACTATATGTATGATAAAACCTTTATAATAGACAACTCTATTTGGTAAATACCTTTTAAGTTTTCACCATACTAGTGTAAACGCCCATCCTAGGATGGTGGATGGTAGTGAATTCTCATTTCAAAATGAATAAAGTTTTAGAATTTAAATGTAGACTACGGCGGTTAAAGTAATTAAATGTAAATGCTTAAGTTGATTAGAGAATTAAATGTTACTGCAATATTATACAAAACAAACTCAAAAAGTACATTTAAAAGGATTAATTCTAATTTGCTGTAGTGTGTTTAGTGAACATTGATTAAGTGAGATGAGACTGTGAGATTTCATCTCACACTGAGATTGCACGGAAATCATATTTTAGGTATTTTTTAGAAGGCTTTTCGCTCCTTCTATTCACTTTGCAACTTTTAAATCTATTTTTGACTGTTCTTAGAGGATTATGAGGGCGATTGGTAAAGTCATTGCGACGATTGTTTACAGAGCGTTACTCAAAGTGTATAAAACTGATAATAAACGCATCATCACCAGGTTCGGTACAAAACTGTGAAAAAACCCCACTGGTGTTATAAAGTCAAATATTTATCGAGTTCATGTAGAGCAGGGAGAGGTACAGCAAAGTAGCAGAGAACAGTGTCTCCTAGAACAAAGTTAGAACCTCTTAGGTTCGTTGCAGGAGGCGAAGTGACCTTGTTCAGAGACAACACACACAGTGTTGATGTAGAATATAATGTCGCCAAAATACAAATATTCGCCCATGTACAATGGAGCAGACGTACATAATAGCTGCGAAAAACACAACCCGTGTGATCGGTATTAATTTTGAATGCACACCAGGAATAAGAGTTAGCAGACTTCTGCGGTTCCCACAGATTTAAGCTACATGTGAACAGAGAAGTGCCTAGCAAAAGAAGAAAATAAGAATGCAGACACCCTTGAAATTGATATTATTATGTCTATATTAGGGGCCCAGAAAAGGAGTGGTTAGTAGATACATTCGCAGATGCTCAACACTCAGAGCAATAAAATGAAAACCCGAAGCTTGTTCTCATGAGAAGAAAGAAATTTAAGTGCTATTTTTAATCGTGTGTCAATGTGAATCACCAAAAAAGGGCAAAGAAAAACTACATTACATCTGTATTAACTGACAGCTGGAAATTGTTCGTTACATGCTGGAACATTTCTCACATTAACATTGTGAAGCTGAAACTTGAATGTTCATTAAAGTGTAATGGCAGGGGGGATAAATAAAGGATACAAAAAAAAAAAAAAAAGGAAAATATTTGAATTGAAATGGGGAAGGGGGCGCATGAAAAAAACATATATAACAAAATAACTGTTACAAGGACATGTATATTTTATAAGTAACTACCATGCCATATTTAAAGTTTTCAGCCTGTTTAGTGACATAGAAATTGCAATTTAGAATGTTTTTTGCTCCTGAAACCCTCCAGTGGTTCCAGCTGATATAAAATATAACTTAATTTTGAACAGGTTCTACACCACTAATTTTCAACTTTTTTTTTTTTTTTGTAGGTTTGGTTTTTTATAAGATTTAATAAAAATCTTTATTTAGAATGAACACTTTTTGCTCAGTTAATCTCTTTAAATTTGGAATTTTCTTTTGACAATTCGCAGAAAACATTTGCATCTTTTACGTAATTACCATATTTCAAAATGTTAGAAGCCAAAATTGTATAAAAAATGCAATTTAGAATTATTTTTGATCTTGCATCCCCCAAGTGGTAGTGACAACAACATAAAATACAGCCTATATTTGAGCAGGGACTGTCATCATTAATTTGCAATCATTACTTTTGAAATTGGTTTGATATTTTTTGAGATTGCATGGAAATTGCAATTAAGAACTTTTTTAGAACGTTTTGTGCTTATTTTCACTTTTTTAAAATTGATTTTTTTTTTTTTTTTTTTTTTTTTTTTTTTTAAAGGAAATATTCTTAGAAATCATTTATGTTTTATAAGCAATACCATGCCTAATTTTAAGTTGCTAACCCCAGCAGTATTAAAACACTATTTAGAATGACAATATCACAAAACAATTTATAAAATGTTTTTTGCTTCTGCTACCACCAGATGGCAGTAACACCGGCATAAAATAGAGCTTATGTTAGAACAAGGGCTGTTTGAATCAGTTTCCAACCATTACTTTTAAAATCAGTTTGATACTGCTAGGGATTGGTCACAAATTAAAATTTAGAACATTTTTAGAATGCTTTTCATGCATTTTTATTCATTTTAAATTTTGGATTTTTTAAAGATTTGTTTTTGAGATCATTTATGTCTTATAAACAAATGCTTTCTGAATTTCATATTTCTAGGAACTTCAGCAAAACGAAAATCACATTTTTTGAATGCCTTTTGCTTCTGCACCCTTTTTGGGGTAGTGGAACTGACATAAAATATAGCCTACGATGGATCAAGGGCTGCCACCTCCATTTGACACCATTATTTTTTAAATTGGTTTAGTACTTTCAGAGATTGTGTACAAATCCCTATTTAAAACATTTTTTAGAATTTTTTTTTTTTTTGAAAATTTTGATTTTATTAAAATTTTGAATTAAAAAAATGTTTTAAGAGATTATTAATATCTTATAAGTAACTACAATTTCATATTTCTAGGCCCTTCAGTAACACAAAAATCACATTTTTAGAATGTTTTTTGCTTTTGCACCACCTTTGGAGTAGTAGAATGGATATAAGATATAGCCTATATTGGAACCAGGACTAACATCATTAGTTTGATAGTATTACTTTTGAAATCTTTTTGATAGTTCCAGAGATAACCTCATACAAAGAAACAAACTGTACTTTTTTATAATGTTAGAATAAATTTAATTTTTACATTACAAAATTTATTATAGTATACGTATCAGTCAGAATTAAAATGAACATCTCAGTAAAATAAGATCAAAACTTGATAAATTTTAAAATTAAAATTCTTTTTTTAAAAGCAAATGAAAGCTGTATAAAGTTTAAGAAACAAGTAATTAAAACATTTATCACATGATAACAATCACCAAAGTTTAAAAAAAGACTTTCTTTATTGTTTTAAATATAGAGGATTTTAGCAACTTTTACATAAAAGACAGTAATTGTTACATGAAATACATTAGATATTAAAGATGTCAACAATTTAATTTATGGTTCAAAAATATATACAAACAGATTATACCAGGGACAGATGGTGGTGCCAACAATGTGTCATTTATCGCTAAAAGAAAAAGGAGCAAAGCATCCCATGTTTCACGATCAATCACAGTAGATTCTTGGGCAACAGCTTCAATAGTTCTTAACACTCTGTGACAATACAGTGCTTGCCTATTAATGATATCGGCACCTACAATAAGCAATAAACTTAAACTGAATAAGAAAATGTATTAGATTGACAAAGAAAAATAATTTTAATAAAATTGTTACAGAGTGGAATTTATTTATTTTAACATTCAAAAAGATACTAAAATGCATGGAAAATAATTGAGGCTATTGCAATCATAATAGTGTAAGTCATGTTTATTAAATGTTTAAATACAAATGCATTATTAACTAGTTGGATGTATTAATCCCAAAACATTTTTCTATCTCATACATACATCTTAATATTTCTAAAAGTAGTTGCACATGTAAATACTTTAATATTATTAATTCAACACTATACCAACACTGATTTTTATCTTAAATTTTTGCTTCAGCCATTTAATCAGAGTAAAAATGAGTTAATGTGGATCATGATATTTATTAAAACCATAGATTTCTGTTATCATCAGCTGTTTGCAAATAGCCAGCTTAGCAGGAAGCTAGTTCCTATATGTGCATGAGTCGATGGACAACAGAACTGTGAAGAATCTAGAAAATGACACAAAAAGTGCTATCACAGTGATCCTTTTTCATAGAATATTTCCAAATTCAAGGAAGATCTGCTGACTATAGCCAAAAACATTCACAAAAAATTTGATTCAATTCTGAACATCACTTTATACACTTTTCGATGGCACAATAATGAAAATAGCATGGAAATCTCTTTTACAATGCCCCCTTCCAGCAGTTTTTTATTTAATTCAGGGAGGACCTTGTCGTACAGATAATGTTACAACATCGCTTAAAATAATAAAAAATTAAAAAAAAATGGAACAGCACAATCTAAAATATATAAATATACATATAAGAATTGGAGTAAAATTTTGAATTTTTTTTATTTAGTAACAATAACCAAGTAATAGTAATAATAATTTTAATTATTAGACAACATAAAAGCTAATTTTAGTAAAACTGTAAGATTTATTTATAATAATAGGTGTAAAAAAAAATGCATGCGTGTATTCTTGGGAGTATTCTCACCACGAATTCCCAGATGGACAAATAGGGCAGTAAAGCCATAAAGTATAGTTTGTCCCCAGTCTTTACATAAAAAATCGAATGAACAAGTGAACAGAATTCATGGGGCTATCAACAATTATTTACAACCAGGGGATGAGCGTGCGTGTGATCAAAAATCCCACACACGGCAGCATCCTAAGAAAAACCTATAGTGGGAAGAAGTCAGGTAAACAAAAAAAAAAAAAAAAAAAAAAAAGGGAAGAAAAAATACAAAAACATGCTTCCCTGAAAAACACGTACCAATGACCTGCTAGGAATCATACAGAACCAATGAAGGAAATTTTAAGATAACCAATGTGAAAAAGCAATTCCATAGCAACTAAAATTGATAGGGGAAAAAAAAAAAAAAAAAAGAGACTCAAAGCGAAGAAAACTCTTGTTTCTCTCAGATTTTTTTACTGTTACTTGGAGATCTGTAGAAGGAAAGCAAAAATGCATTTTTCGAAAAAAGACGCCAGAAAGATGTGTGGATTATAGGAGAAGAGGAAATTAACGATACGATGTGCGAATACCTGCAGCATGCCCCTTTTGGACTAGCCTTACGTATTTGATGAGTGTTGTACCGGTCAATGGAGACAGCCCATCTGAGCCTGTGCATCATTTTATAAACTTTTTGATCAGTTATGAATGATAAACACAATGAAAAAGTTCCGAGCCTGTGCATCATTTTATAAACTTTTTGATCAGTTATGAATGATAAACACATTGAAAAAGTTCCGAGCCTGTGCATCATTTTATAAACTTTTTGAATAGTGATGAACGATAAACATATTGAAAAGATATCGAGGCTGTGCATCATTACGTGTTTTTTTTCTAACAGTGACAAACGGTAAACATATTGAAAAAATATCGAGGTTGTGCATCAATTTATTTATTTGTGAACAGTGATGAGAACATTTGAGAACTTTATAGGACTGTCTAGGATAATAATCAAGCCCGACGGATGCTACGTCTATGGTGAGAAACTTTTTAATTATTCCAAGTGAAGGCCATTTTAAACAATTTTTGTGTTACATTAATTGATATGAAATATTCACTATTTAAGTTTTAATTGATAAATTAAAATTAAGTTTAAAAAATAATCAAATAAAACTAACGAATATTTTTTGGGTGGACAGCCCTGACAGATTGTGCTGTGAGCATTTAATAATGTCCATTATTTAAGTCAAATTAAAAATAAAAGAATTAAGTGTAGCAAGAAAATTATATAATTATTTGTGAAACATACTTTTTGTTATTTGAATTTTGCAATTTATATGTCTTGAAAATAAATGTTTAAGTGTATGTATGTATTTATGTTTTTTTTTTTTTTCAATTTCTTTTACTCTATTTATCTTTCAGTGAGTTAATCGATTAATACCCTTTAATATTAATGATTAGAATACTTTTACTTTAATAATTTTATTTATTCCATTAAAATCCTAAATTACAAATTTAAACTTTAAATAAGTCGATCCGAAGTTATTGCAATTTTTTATTTAGATTATTATTCCAAGGATTTAATTTTATTAATTGGTAATATCCTGCACATTCCTTCACAACGCGGAATGGGATATTATTATACTATGATTTTTAGTACTAACCACATTTAGATCATGAACCAAGTATGTGGCATTATTTTCATCACTACAGACCTGCTTGCCATACAAAAAATTAATCATACACAAATAAATGTGTCTTATTTAATCGGAAGATTCACCCAATTTAAAAAGACATAAATTTCTGTTTTTTAAAACCAGTGACAAAATATTAAAAATTTCATAAAAGACTCCCATCGTGAAGGGGTTAAGAATTTTGCCCCAGAATGTCCAACTTTGTTTACTTGACGATGGATTCTGAGATGATGCAACATATGTTCCACTCAGATTGTCAATCCAATGTAAAATCTCCCACGTATGCTTGGTATTTATTTTATCTACCTTGAAAGGATGAAAAGCTGAGTGAAATTGCTGAAATCTGGAGTAACATTAACATAATCTCTGTACATGTACCATGTTAATGCAATGCACTGTCATCAAGCTTTCGATTTCTTAAGTATGTTTAACACAAGTCAATTAAGACATATGTTAATACATAATTTTAAGTGACAATAATAATAATAAATAATAATACAAAGTTATAAATTAAAAGAATGTTATAATTAATAAAAATGTAAATTCATACTGTTATCATTCCGTGGAAGAAAAAGGTTGTATAAATGATTCAACATCTTTCTTGTATAAAGATTTGGATCTTCACAAATACATTTTGGCACACAAACTTTAGGTTTTGTCAGTGCTAACATCCATTCACAGTACACATTGACACAGTCACGTATAGCTTCATGTTCTGATAATGGTAGTCCAAGCCCAAAACAAATAACCTACAAATAAACAATCAGGATGAGCGAAGCGAATTTTCTATTAGGCTACACAAATTACATTCTGTCGTACACTTAAAAAAAAAAACTCAGTATTTTAACTTGAAATTGAACATAAAAATAAATTATGATCTGTAGATTTGCACAATATTATTTTTTTTTACAAAACAACCTTTAAAAAAATATTATTTTACTTAATTTATTTTACATGTTTTTCCATTACAGATGCATTTCTATTGTGTATATATATGTATATAAAATGAAACATGTATATATTAAGAAGAAAAAATAAATCATGAAGTTAACAATTATAGATAGGATCATGATTAAATAAATAAATATATTTTCATTATTCAGTCAAAATCATTTATGCAGATGATACTCACACATTTAAAAATGTCTGAATGTCACTTCAAAAGGGATTGTAGATAATGAAATGATTTTTCAGAATGTAAATAAATACAAAAATTAAGTAACAAATAAGGAAATAGAAAAAAGAATAAAATTAAGTAACAGATAAAAGAATAAAATTAAGTAATGGTGTTTAAGGGAAAGTGTTGCTTTAACAGATTGTTTTTTAGAATAAAATGAAATAAAGAAAGTGTTGATTAAAGATATGGAATTAAAATACAGTAGACTCCTTCAAATTCGCACAGCTTGGGACCAGAGGTTTTGCTGATTTCTGGTCATTGCTTTGTTTAAGTTTTTTAAACAGTAATTTTGAATGTAATTAATAATGGAATTGAAACTATAATGAATGCTTACTATGTAATAAATGTAACAAATAATGTAATAAACTAAATAAATTTTTTAAAATAATTAAAATATTAAAAGCAAAGGTCAAGTTAATAATCAATAACATAATTAAATATTCATTATAAAGATCAAATTCATTTTTCTTAAATTATTCAATGAAACTTGCCTCATAAAAATACATTACTAATTAACATCAAAATCATAAAATATGGAAGTTTTATTTCAGGTTTAGCCAGACTTAAAACCAAAAAATTTTGATTAATACATAAATATGTTTGGTTAGAAGATTGTGATTATCAGTAATTTCAGAAATATCTTGAATTTTTTTAGAAATACGTAAATGTATTCTTCCTTCATGGGGAAAAAACTTGAATTTAGTCAAATTAACAAGAATTACTAATTAAAAAATATATTGAATTGATATAAAGCTAAAAAAGTTAAGTTTTGTGGCTATATCTGAACTGAATGTTTCATTGTTTACATTTGTAAATTATTTGTGGATTTTAGAATTGTGGATTTGAGGGAGTCTGCTGCGTAATAGATATGTTAAGACAGCGGTTCCCAAACTTTCTCAGTACGCGACCCACCTTTCAGAGAAGAAAATTTTCGTGACCCACCTTTCAATAAAAAAAAAAATGTTGCGACCCACCTAAGATAAAGTTGCCTATCAGTATAGCAATTTTTTAAGATCTCTATACACTCAGCTATCCTATCCTATGAAAAACGCAAATTTTCGTAAATCATCAACAAAAATACGAACTGATAATCTCTCTGTGTATAAGTGAATATAATTAAAATTAAAACAATGCACAAATTACAAAGAAAGCTAAAAATATGTTTCATTATTATGAAAACATAATTTTATATTCAATGAGATTTCTGGTATTGGTGTTTTCCAATGTGTGGGACATATATTAACTCGCGGTTTGTCTCAGTACTTGTCTTTCAAAAGCAGTAAAGTACAAAAAGTATGTTCTCATAAGCACGAAGTGTTGAATTTCATCAAAGACCTCAAAGCTGATTTAATTATTTCTGGATATTCTGTTCTTGTTAATCTAGAAGGGAATTAAGAATTTCCCCTTGAAATATTATTTCCTGTTGAGATTGTCATACCTTTTTAAACAGATGAAATAAAAGATATATTTTGATGACAAACCTCGATTGTTTCGCGACCCACCAAAACAACTGCTGCAGCCCACCAGTGTGTCGAGACCCATAGATTGGGAACCGCTGTGTTAAGATATTAAAAGACAGGGAAAATTTAGATATTATAAGAATTTGGAAATAATTAAGGGTGAAAAAATTTTATTACTATGTATATATATATAGAGGAGAGTGGAGCGGAATGGGACAATTAGTTTTTATATGTATCATTCTAAATATCTTCTTAATCCCACACCAAATGAAGCAAAGGTTGCCCAATCTTCAGCAGAAAAAAGTTGATGTCTCACATAAGTTTGCAATTATATAAAGAAAAATATCACTTCAAGAATCAAAAATAAATTTACTACTTCATTACTTTTTATGCTTTCTATATATTAATGACTTGCTTAAGAATAGATGTAAAAATTTCCCATTTTATTGAACAATATACTGTACATTATACATAATTTAAACTAAGCTAAAAGCAGCATTTTTGTTTAAATAAAAAGTTTAACATAAAAGAAGGAAATGGGAAGGAGTGGAACATGCCAACAAAGAGAAAAGTGGAACAATCCAATTCCTTCTTTTTAATAAAATTAATATAAATCGCTAAAGTGGGAACATTTTTAGAAGGAGGTAATACATTATTAATATAATTAATAGGGTAATACATTAATTATAACATCGATAACATGTTCATTCACTTCAAAAGTAATTAAATTGAACTAATGATTTTTTTAATGTCACTGTGATTGACAAAACTGAATTTTTATGAAAGTGATGAAAATACTGGAGTTTTATGGCACAGACATTTTCAACATACAATCTTTGTTAGACTATGTATGAACCCAATACTAAAATATTTGTGCTTCATCATGCTTTGTTCTACAGCTGTCCCATAATCCATATCTCCCTGTTAGTGGGGAGGTATGGGACATATTTTGAAACTTATAATTTCTTTGATTATAAAATTGTTTCTGCAAATTATGTTTCTATATTGTTCAAGGATATTAGAAAGTGTTTCATTTTGTATTCTATAAATTGAAATTTTTGTTTCTGTGTCAAACAAAGTTGATTTTTATACTTTTGTAAAAAGTGTTCCACTTCTTCTCACTCTTACATACAGCGCAGTCTCCAAAATCCACAAACCTCTGAAATCTGTTCAAATTTCAAAATGTAAACAATGAAATTTGCATTTATGAAGTATTCTTTATAATCTTTATTCCAATTAAAAGTGAATGAAAATAAAACAATTTTTAACATAAATTTATGGGAAAATAGTAATGACGCAGGATATTACATTCACAAAAACTTACATTAAAAAAATGTAAAACAATAAAAATTGATAAAAATTGCAAAAAATGCTGATAAGTTTCAGTAATAACATTATCAATTGGCCATTAAAGAAAATTGCTAATTAATTTATTTTATATTTCATGCAAGCTTTTAATTAATGAATGATTTAAAATATGGTCTGGCTCTTCATTTATCCAAAATGAAGTTGAAGATAAAATTTTTTCATTTAACCTTACCACAAGCCAAAGCATCTGCAAAAAATTCCAACCCAGGTTCACAAGAGTTTTTAAAAGAAAAAATTGTTGAAGGATGACTAATAAAAATGAAGTCTTAAAATCATACTGTAGGTGAAGAAATTATTTTTTTACTAATGAACCCGCTAAAACTGAATCTGACAGTAAATGTCAGAAAAAAAAAAAAAAATTGAGGTAGGTTTGGTTTTTAGATGAAAACTTTGAAGTTCTTGGAGCAGTAGGGTTGTATAGACCAGGGATGCCACTCAGAAAATAGCATAAAAGAGGAAATTATGCGTAAAGTAAAATTTATGACATTTTTCACAACTTTATGTGTGAATTTTGAAAATTATATTGTTTATAATAAACTAAATAAAGGATTACAGCTTTTCTTTTGTTGTAAACTTTTAATTTATAAGAGTAAGTTAAAATGATTTTTCTTTAGTTCACAGTATTTTACATCAATTAAGGTAACCCAGCAACAGGTTCAGTGAAGAATTTTATGTATCGCATCATTTTAAACCAATTCAAGTAACCCAGCAATAGATTCAATGAATATTCCACGAGTGAATAGCAAAATTTTGCAGGTTGTTTTTTTTTTTTACGAAAATAACTGTTATATTTCATGATCGTTTGGTGAAAATCGCCGTTTCACATCATGATCGTTTGATGAAAATCATCGTTCCACATCGTGATCTTTTGCCAAAAATCGTCCTCTCACATTGCGATCGTTTCAGAAAAATCACCGCTTCGTTTCGCGATCGTTTGACGAAAATTGTCATTTTACATTGAGATTGTTTGACGAAAATCGCCGTTTTATTTAACGATCGTTTGACGAAAATAGTCGTTTCACATCATGATCGCTTGACGAAAATCATTGTTCCACATCGCGATCGTTTGACAAAAATCGGCGTTTCACACCATGATCGTTTGACAAAAATCATCGTTTCATGTTGACTTAAGTTTAAAATATTTAAAGTTTTTAATTAAGTTTATTAGAATAAAAAGTAGTTAAATATTTTTCCCAGTTAGTTTTCCCAGTTTCTCTGCTCAGCCAATAATGCTTAATATTTTTCTAAGAAACTGTAAAGTTTCAATGAGTTGTTTAAAGTTGTTAAAATGTTTTAAAGTTTATTTAAATATGTATTTAGTTTCAATGTATTGTTTTTGAATGTTAATTACTTACTACAAAGAAGCTGGACTTTAATTGGAGTAGTACAAAGTTTGTACTTTAAGCCTGTCATGCAACATCATTACTTGCTGTGTTGACATTATAAAAATGGTTGGTTGGAATCATGGTTGAATGGATGAGTAGTATGGAAAATCTTCAAGTCAGTTAACTTGCAGTTAACTGGTTTTGCAGCTTCTCCTTTGCCAATTAAATTTGCATATTAATCTTTAACTGTATATTTTAACCTCTTTTCTTTTGTATTTAAGCCAGGAGTTTGTTTTCTGAGCAGCAGTCTTGGTAATGCTTTGCATATAGCAGCATGAGAAGGAGTGCAGTATAGAATGCACTTGTTATAGCTCCTTGTTGGCTGATGTTAAATGATATAGTGATGCTGTCAGGCACAGTCATATTTTTATACTTTTAATCACCATTTTTAGCCATGATGAAAGCCAACCCATGCAGTTTAAGGATTATTTTAATTGTTTTTATTAACCACTTGTTACTGAATTAACCCATTTGTTTTTGAATTAATAAACTTGTTAAAGTTCTACAACTTGACCTCTTCAATTATGGCTTTATACACCAGAAGTATAGACTTAGAAATGATTACTACCTAGAGCAGACCCAACAGACTGGTAGCAGAGCGTGGTTTGTCCCGCTCTGCTCTGGGTCGTAAAGATGGCTGCAGTGAATGAAATGAACTTTTCTTCTTTTGCATTTCCAAAATTAAGTAGAGAAAACTTCAAATCATGGAAGTTCAATGTCAACTTGTATTTGATCAGCCAGAACTTAGCCGAATTTACTTCTGATAAAGTGGCTGGGGAAATTTCGAAAGAAACTAAGGATGCTGCTGCTATTGCTAAAGAAAATAAGGCCTTAGCTATCTTATGTCTGAGCGTGGAAGAAAATCTTAAAAGCATCATATATGACGCCAAATCCCCATCAGAAGTCTGGGTGTTATTAAAGAATGTCTTCGAACCATCCAGCCGAGCTAGAATAGCAACGTTGAGAAGGAACTTTATGAGTGTTAAATATAAAGGATCTGAATCAATGGCCACTTATATCAACAGGGTACTAGAAAGTGCAAAGGATTTACAAGCTGCTGGGAAAGAAGTTCCTCCTGATGAAATTACCTATCAGATCTTAGAGCATTTGCCTGAATCCTATGAAAATTTGGTCATCCAACTATATCGCCTGCCTGATAGCGAGTTTACAGTAGAAGAAGTTCGTAAACAACTACTTGCAGAATTTGACCGGCAAAAATCAAAGTTTCCCGAGTCTCCAAGAAATCAAGCTTTGCTATCTGTGCATTGGAATAGAACGAGACGCTGTTATTCATGTGGTAAGCCAGGACATTTAAAAAAGGACTGTAGAATAAATTCCAGACCCCAAAATTGTTCCCAGGCTAAACAGAGAAACAGTCAGTTTCCCAATCAAGCCCATTTTGCCGCAGCAATGATGAGCCAGAACTTGGACTTGGAATTTGTGCTGGATTCTGCCGCTACAGATCACTTCTGTAGAGAAAGAGCTGTGTTCCAGGACTTTCGAGAATTAAAGAGCCAAGCAGTCACTGCCAAGGGTACTGCCAAGATTGCTGGTATCGGTAATATAAATTTGTTGATAAATTCAGGTACTGTTCCTTTTAATTTGGTTCTTAAGAATGTTTACTATGCCCCAGATATGTGTCGGAATTTGATTTCTGTAAGATGTCTGTGTTTTCAAAATTTAAATGTTAATTTTAATCGTAATCAAGCTACAATAATTGATGAAACTAATGATCAAATTTTAAATGTACCTTTACAGAATAAGTTTTATTCTATTTATGCAAATTGTAAAAATGAATCTGCAGGTGTGCATATGGTTAAAAATAATATAGTTAATTGGCACTTGCGTTATGGGCACCAAAATTGTAGGGCTTTATCAGAATTTGCTAAGTCGGGAAATGTCTTTGGTTTAGAAAAACTATCTGGTGTGGCAAAAGAATGTGAATCTTGTAATTATTCAAAAAGTAAGCGGGCAAGTTTTCAGGAAAGGGACATAAATTCATCAGAAATTCTGGAACTTTGTCATTCGGACATTTGGGGACCTGCACCAGTTCAATCCCTCGGTGGTGCTAGATATTTTTTAACTATCATAGATGATTTTTCGCGATATGCATTTGTGTACTTTTTAAGCCATAAAAGCCAAGCATTTAGACAATTTAAGAATTTTAAGGTTTTTGTTGAAAAACAGACAGGTAAAAAGATAAAACGACTTAGGACTGATCGTGGGGGCGAATTTAGCTCTAATGAATTTGAGAATTTCCTCAGAGAAGAGGGTATAAAACGTGAATTTACGAATGCTCATTCTCCGGAAATGAATGGGGTTTCGGAACGCTATAATAGAAGCATTATGGAAGGGGTTAGGTCTCAATTAGAACAAGGAAATTTACCACCGGAATTGTGGGCAGAATTGGTGAATACACAAAATTATCTAAAGAATAGATTCCCCCATAGTAAGTTGAAAGGAAAAGCCCCATTGAACGTTTGGCGAGGTAAACCTTTTTCAGTCAGGCATTTTAAAACTATTGGTAGCACAGCCTATGTTAATATACCTAGCAGATATAGAAATAAGCTAGAAAGGAGGGCCAAAAAGGGAGTTATGGTCGGATATGCTTCAAGTACTTTAGGATACCGAATCTGGTATCCTGGGACCACTTTAGTTGATGAAACTAAACATGTTAGGATTGATGAGGAAAACCCTTATTTTAAATTGGAGGAAAGAGTAAAAATGAAAGGGGAAAGCAATAAAAATTTAGTAAATGTTAAAATTTTAGGAAATTTTTCTGAGGACACTGAGGAAAGTGAAAATTTATCCCCCTCATCTACTGCAGACTGGAAAAGGGTGGTGGTAACCAGAAAATCGGGAAAAACTGCAGGTAGGAAAGATGTTTATTATTATCCAAAAGAGGGAGTAAGGTTAAGAAGTAAAAATGATATTGAAAGGTATTGTAAAGAGAATAAATTAACTTATAATTTAGATGAATTTAATTTTAAACCTTCTTCTGAGGATAAAACTGTAGAGTTAACTGAAAGTCCAGGTGGAAGCGAGGGGGAAGATTCTGAATTAGAAGCTTGTTGTGTGGAAGTTAAAATTCCGTTGTCCTACAAAGAGTCCCAAAAACTGCCTGAGAAAGATAATTGGTTGGAAGCCATGAAAAATGAGTTAAATACCCTCCAAGAAAGAGATGTGTATGATTTAGTGCCCAAACCAGATAAAGTAAAAATGTTAGGTAGTAAATGGGTTTATGCCACTAAAAAGGATGAAAATGGGAAAATAAAAAGTTTTAAGGCCAGATTTGTGGCTAAAGGATTTAGGCAAGTTGAAGGTATAGATTATTTTGATACTTTTTCTCCAGTTATATCTTTTTCATTGGTTAGGTTTTTCTTTGTAATGTTAGTTATAATAAAGGGCTGGGAACATCAACACTTGGATATTAAATGTGCTTATTTATATGCAAAATTGAAGGAAGTAATTTATATAGATCAACCAGAGGGTTTTGTTGAAAAGGGAAAGGAAAATTACGTGATGAAATTAAAGAAGGCTTTATATGGCTTGTGTCAAGCCGGGCGTGAGTGGTATTTTGAATTAGATGACACATTTATAAAACTAGGTTTTGAGAAAATAGATTGTAGTAATTGTATTTATGTCTACAAATCTGAAGTTATTATACTAGTATATGTTGATGATTTGGCCATATTTGCTAAAAATAAAAGTAAATTAAAAGAAGTAATAGAATTAGTAAAATCAAAATTTGAAATTAAAGTACTAGGAAAAATTAAAAACTTTTTAGGAGTTGAATTTGAAGAAATAAACAATGAAATTCATATGCATCAACAGAGATACATTAAAACTTTAAGTGAAACATTTGGAAATATTCCTAGAATAAAATGTAAATTGCCACTCACACCAGGCGTTGTTTTAAATAAAACTTTTGAAGGTGAAGAAGCCAAAAATATCCCATATAGAGAATTAATTGGTAGTCTTTTATTTCTTGCATCAAGGACTAGACCTGATATTTTGTTTTCGGTAATAGCCCTTTCTCAGTTTTCAAGTAACCCCTCTTGGTCACATTGGAAAAATTTATGTCAAATATTGCAATATGTTTTCAACACTAGTAATTTTTCAATTAACCTTTCTAGAAGTTCTAATGATAATTTAACTGTATATACTGATGCTAGTTGGGCATCTGATATTGTGGACCGAAAATCTGTTAGTGGTTTTGTCATATTCATAGATCAGGTACCCATAATATGGAACTCAAGTAAACAGAAATGTACTGCCTTGTCTAGCATGGAAGCAGAGTATATTGCCTTGTCAGATTGTATAAAAGAACTTAACTGGATTTTAAGGATCAGAGACTGTTTTTCATTTCTTAATTTAAATCAAAATAAGCCTGATGTATTTTGTGATAATCAAAGTGCAATATGTTTTTCTAAGAATTGTGTTGAAAACAATAGGACTAAATATATAGATACTAGATTTTATTTTGTAAAAGATAATTTAAATAAATTTAATCTTAAATTTGTATCAGGAAAAGCCAACGTGGCTGACATATTCACAAAGGCTTTGCCAAGTGAAAAGTTTTTGTTTTATTGTAAATGGTTATTTGGCTGAGCTAGAGACACTGGGAAAAGGGGGCATTTGTTGACTTAAGTTTAAAATATTTAAAGTTTTTAATTAAGTTTATTAGAATAAAAAGTAGTTAAATATTTTTCCCAGTTAGTTTTCCCAGTTTCTCTGCTCAGCCAATAATGCTTAATATTTTTCTAAGAAACTGTAAAGTTTCAATGAGTTGTTTAAAGTTGTTAAAATGTTTTAAAGTTTATTTAAATATGTATTTAGTTTCAATGTATTGTTTTTGAATGTTAATTACTTACTACAAAGAAGCTGGACTTTAATTGGAGTAGTACAAAGTTTGTACTTTAAGCCTGTCATGCAACATCATTACTTGCTGTGTTGACATTATAAAAATGGTTGGTTGGAATCATGGTTGAATGGATGAGTAGTATGGAAAATCTTCAAGTCAGTTAACTTGCAGTTAACTGGTTTTGCAGCTTCTCCTTTGCCAATTAAATTTGCATATTAATCTTTAACTGTATATTTTAACCTCTTTTCTTTTGTATTTAAGCCAGGAGTTTGTTTTCTGAGCAGCAGTCTTGGTAATGCTTTGCATATAGCAGCATGAGAAGGAGTGCAGTATAGAATGCACTTGTTATAGCTCCTTGTTGGCTGATGTTAAATGATATAGTGATGCTGTCAGGCACAGTCATATTTTTATACTTTTAATCACCATTTTTAGCCATGATGAAAGCCAACCCATGCAGTTTAAGGATTATTTTAATTGTTTTTATTAACCACTTGTTACTGAATTAACCCATTTGTTTTTGAATTAATAAACTTGTTAAAGTTCTACAACTTGACCTCTTCAATTATGGCTTTATACACCAGAAGTATAGACTTAGAAATGATTACTACCTAGAGCAGACCCAACATTTCACAGCGCGATCCTTTGACAAAAATCGCCGTTTCGTTTTGCGATCGTTTGACGAAAATCGTCGTTTTATATTGCGATCGTTTGACAAAAATCGCCGTTTTATTTAGCGATAGTTTGACAAAAATCGCCCACAATGCGATCGTTTCAAGAAAATCACTGTTTCGTTTCGCGATCGTTTGATGAAAATTGCTGCTTTATATCGTGATCGTTTGATGAAAATTGCTGCTTTATATCACGACCATTTGATAAAAATTGCTGCTTTATATCGCGACTGTTTGATAAAAATAGCCGTTTTTTCGATCTTTTAACGAAAATCGATGTTATATTTCGCGATCGCTTGACGAAAAAAGCTGTTGTATTTCGCGATCGTTTGATGGAAAAGGCTGTTTTATTTCAAGATCGTTCAACGAAAATCGCTATTTTATCTCGTGATCGTTTAACGATAATCGCGATTCTTAAAAATTAAAAAAAGCGGAAATCCGCCAAAAGGCAGAAAAGTGGCATCCCTGATAGACTAACAGGAAATAAGGATTATTTACAGAATTCAACAGAAACTTCAACAAGAGAAAATTACAGTTATCAACCAAAGGATTATGTAAGAAATGTTTAAAAATTGTAACAAAAAATAATTTGGGGTATTAAAATGATAAGGTACAAGTAAATAAAAAAGATTCAAGTTTTGATTTGCTTAAATTTAATTATTACATTCTCTTCTCGGAAATAGAAAAAAATAAATCATTTAATCTAAAATCTACATAACTCTAAAATCTGCACAGCCTCTGGTCCCAAGCTGTGCAGATTTTTGAGACTCTACTATATATATATTCTACATGTATTTTAAATTCGGGACCATTTTAAGAGATTTTGGTATTTTTAAGCTACAAACAGATATTACTTACTTCCATGCACCATTGTACCTCCTTATCACTAACTAAAATACTGGGATCACATGAAGGGGTGCTTATGCCAAGGTTACTTGCTAATGGTTTAATCACAGCAATGACAACATCTCTTCCTGCATTTCCAGGGAGTGTATGTAAAACACTCCATCTTTTCTCTTCGGCATTTCTTGTAGCAGGAACAGATATCCATTCTGAATACATAGTTTTTAACTGAAAGATACAACATATTAAAATGTCAAGGAAATACTTTTAACAATATCAATAAAAGATAATATTTTCAATCTTCTCCAACAAGCTCAATTTTTAGCTTTTATTTTATATCTAAAAATGTTAAATAAATAAAAAAAAAGACATATGCTAAAAAGAGATTTTGTAAAGGTAAAACCTTCAAGCAATTAAAACTGCCTCGCCTTTAACCCTTTCCGGCACACTACTCTTTAAAGTTTGAATTTAAAGGGAAAAAAAATTAGGTAATCTATTTGGGCCTAGTGGAGTACACAGGTATTGTTTTGTAAAGATTGCACTAAAAATTTTAATTATACAGCTGCTGCTGAAGTGGTAACCTCCCATAAGTAAAGCATTGATAAGCACAGTGAAAAGAGCATTGCTGTGAAGCGCATATTACAGTAAAACATTTTACCTATTATTTAAAAACAGTAGAGTTCGATCTCTGTGGTTCTGCCATCTAGAACTCATAAGAAAGATTTAAAGTAGCCATTAGAGTAGTTTTTGAAATATTCACGGAGTTTTTGTGTCTCTAAACAGGGGGAACTTTAGGTGTTGCCGACCCAGCAACACTGCACGTTAAGGGGTTAATAGGACATATTTGTATATACATTTATACTGAAACAAATTTATTATTGGATTCTGATAAACAGCTATAAAGGCTGACTTAGGCTTGGTTGTCCATGTACAATTTATACAGAAGAGCAAATAAAAAAATTCATAAAATATATGAAGCAATCCTCAACTATCTGCAATTAAAATCGCTGTAGAATAGAACATAAGTTGTAAAACAATGCAAGTTATCATAAATGAAAACCTGGATTTTTGCTCTTGTCGTAAAAGAAAGGCACACAAAAAATAAAAAGGTACAATGTGAAAGTCTTCTCATAAGCAGCGTTAACAATTTAATATTAAAGAATATAATGTTATATGTTACTAACTAATTAAATTATTAATTTTCAGTTTTTGAAACAAACTAATTATTATATTTTTATCAATTAGAATATAAAAATATAGATTATGCCAGAAATTAGAGTGTTAATTGTTTTTGAAACCTAAAATTCTTGGTAGCTATTCTGTATTTAAATACAGTAAAAAAAAAAAAAAAAAAAAAAACTTATAAAAATTTGAGTTAAATAAAATAAAATCTAGAGGATAATCTCTAATAAATAAAATAATAAAAATACAGGGTGGCCCAAAAGTAGGTATACAATTACATATACATAACTGATTGTGCCCTTCAGGGGTGTAGTGGAGGGTACACGAGCGTATATGCCGTATACCTATTGGATTTTTTAAAGGAACACTGTATACCCTCTGTTTCTTAAGAAAGTTTATAGTATACACATTCTAGGGTATACCTCTGCTTAAAGTGTATATCCTCTGTTATTTTTACTACTACATCCCAGGTGCTCTTTCTTTTTCTGGGGAGTAGTAAAAGATAAGGTTTATTCCAGAAAACCCGTCACTGTTTGACAGTTAAAAAATTTCATTGATGATATGTTTATAAGAAAATTCATTTTAACAAGAATTTGTGTCACACTGTATGTGAGAGTGTCAGGGACAGGTTGCAGTTGCAGGAACGCAGCAATGCCAAAGGTGGAGATTTTGAGCACCTTCTGGATTAAATACGAAACTATATAAGTAATTAAACCTGTATTAAGAGTATTGCTGAAAAAGTAAGTGTATACCAACTTTTGGGACATCCTCTATATGTTTCTTTTATTTTAAAAAATAAATATACATATCAAGATTTTTTTTTTTTTTTTTTTTTTTACCCAACAATTTACAATCAACTGATGGAATTTAGGAAGCATGCTTTGCAATACACTATCTTTATTAATTTCATTTTTGCAACTCTCACATACATATAATCAGGCTTTGGTGAAATGTATATCAATGGATATACACATTGATAAATCCAACATTTAGTTTCAAAATATGATGTTTTTTGATATTTTCGTATTTTGCTATTTATTTTCAAAATATTACTGTTTATGACATTTTAAACCAAAACAGGTGTAAAATCATTTTTCATTGGTTGTGTTGTTCTGTATTAAAAAAAAAAAAAAAAAAAAAAAAAAAACCTTTAGCAGTAACTTTTTTAGTTTCACACCCATAAAAAATTCAAAACTATATGTCTGAAATTTTTTTAACTACAGAACTATTAATTATGTGGAATTATATTAACACAGAGATAGAATAGATGCTAAAAGATAAACAATCAAATTTTGATAATCAGTTATTTACAGGATTATTAAAAGTAATCTTTTCTGATCTAGTTATTGTTCTGTTTAAACAGCACAATAGGTTACAGAATAAAAAAGCAGCCAAATTTAGATTTATGTTAAAAATTTTCAAATAAAAATATTGTTTGTTGTTTAAAATTTTATTATACGTAAAACAAAATTTTTCTTAAAAGTGAATTCTATATAGTTCTATATAGTTTGTTTTTTGATGAATGTAAAAAAGTATACTGTTTCCAATTATTTTCAACTTTGTTGTGCAGAGAAAAAAAGAAAGAAAAAGACATTTAGAACAGTTTTCATATTACATGCAATATAGTTTAGTCTAACTGTAAGTCTGAAAATATTTATAATCAGTAATAAATTAACAAGTTTGAAAATATTGCTTATACAGTAAGTTACAAATCCTTCTGGCTTCAGCAATTCTGCTTTTTGAACTTTATTTAATTCTGGATCACCTGCAGTTTATATATATATATATATGTATATATACAGGGGTGAGGAATTTTTCAAAAATATTACCAGCTAAGGACTTATTTCACCAGCCAGCAAGATGCAACACATACACAGTTGAAAATAGTTATGACAAAATCGCACACGATTGCAGAAGAAATTGCTATTACTACAATGCATTTTCGTAATTTTTTTTTCTATAATATAAAGAAATATATACAATAGAGGCAAGCTTAACATAAGATAGAACTTAGTACCATATTTACACTGTAATAATTTGGAAAGTTAAAATATCTAGATTGAAAAAGTATCTCTGATAATGTCTCTATTGCCTACAGTTTTTCAAAAAATAAAAATGCACTCGCCTTGCGAGAAAATCTAGTCGCCACTGGTAAGCAAAGAAAAAAAAAAAAAAAAAGAAAAGAAAAAAATTCTCCTCACCACAACTTCCCTCTTCCTCATCCTAATTATATTACAATTATAGATACTTTTTCAGCTAGTCGGGCGCCAGTGCAATATGTACAAACATACATATGTATACAGTAAAACCTCGTTACAACAATATTTTAGGGACCAAGTAAGCATATTGTTGTAGAGGGATATATTGCTATATCGAGGGCTTACATATTTTGGGCATATAAATAATTTTTTTTCCTTACTCTAAGTTATATACTACTTAAAAATTTTATATTTAGAAGAAATTAATAAGCAGAGTGTTTGTATGTAGTAATTAAACATTAAAAAATAAAATAAATTCAGAAAATAAGCAAAGAAATATTCATATACATGAAAACTACATTTACTGAAAATAATCCGATATTTTAGTTTGTTTATTCATTTTTGTAATTGTTCAGTCAATCAACAAGGATGGATTGCAGACCAGAAGGCGGCTGCACAGTCACCTCATCGAGTTCATGGCTGAAAATCCAGAATTAGTTGAAACACAATTTGCATATTAAAAAGCAATCATTCTGCCAATTATTATCTTGGTGAAAAATAACTTAAAAATGTGATTTTAGTGGTTGACGTAGAGTTTTACCATTGTGTTTTCCAGTTTCCAACTCCTCCATGTTTTCACATCTTAGTGTACAGGAATACACAATGGTAAACCTACATTACCATCGCTAAAATCAGATTTTCCACCAAGCAGGCCGATTGCGTTTCAATATGTGAATGGAGTTTTAAGTAAACCTGAAATAGCCATGAACTCGGTGAGGCGATTGTCTGTGCTGCCCAGTCTATTGTTTCTTATGTTGAAAAATGATCTTCATTTGTCAAAGAAAGTCTTGAAAAAATAAGTCTGCAGAGATTCCGCAGATTGAAGAATTTCCTGGGATATTAATAAGGATTTTGATAGACGTGTATCATCATCATCTCCATCGTTATTTATTATTTCATCAGTAATTTCAGACAGTATATCTTCATCAGTAACTACTGCGGAAACCATAAGGTCGTCATCTGCAGTAAAAAGCTTTTTTCCACTTCTTTCATCCAGTTGGGATGAAGATTTTTAAAGATTCAAAACACATTCTTGACCATCTAAAAGAAAATTGTCAATGGATTTTTATCACAATCAGATTTCTTATCTTCCATGACACAAAGACCAGCCTTTTTCCAGTAATTACAAATAGTTTTTTCTGTTACTTCTCACCAATTCCGAGCCATATTATCACACTTTTCTTTCACATTTACAGCTTTAAAAGGTCTTTTACTTTGTTTTCGATATTAACAAACATTGACTCTACCAATTGTTTTCTTCATTGTCTTTTAAAATACTTAATTATACCTATATCTAGAGGCTGAACAATTAAAATGCAGATGGCAGGAAAAAAAAAAACAATTTCGACATTGAGTTTTTACAGGAAATGGGGCAAAAAATAATGTTTTTTTTCAGTACTTGAAAACCAAAATATCATTATAAAGGGAGAAAATAACGTTGAAAAAATCATTTTACAGAGGTTTATTGCTCTAGAGAATATCGCAATATTGAGGGGAGGTTAACATTAGTTTATATGCAAATTTGTCGGGACCATGAAATATTATCGTAATAGAGGGAGTTATTGTTGTATCGGATATCGTTGTAGCGAGACTTTACTGTATATACACATATGTATACATACAATTTTAATTTCAAAATTTTAAAGTTAATGCATTTCTATTCATGTGTTCACACTTCAGTAAAAAGAAACATCTTCAAAAATGGTTCGATTTCGAAAGATCGAGTTCAAGGATAAGAGGTGTGTTTGAAAATATTGTAAAGTAGCACAGTCAGGATAACCTTCAGAACTTTATGAAAAATATAACAAATGATTTTATTAAAGGTAGCAGTTATCGAAATGAACTGAATTCATTATTGAATGAAGCTGGTGGTTTTTATAAATTGTACGATTCAGAGAGTTAATCATTTTATGGGGTATCTCTAGTCTGTTTTAATTGCTTTTTGCTTCCTTCTGTTTGATTTATTTTTAGTTAATTTCATTTTTGGTTTTGACTGGTGAAGGGGGATGTTGCATATGTAAAATCTGATTGAGCCCTGCAGTGCATGTCATTAGCCATGCTGTCCGTCTCCTTGTTTAATTTTTCTATTATGTTTCAAGGTTCAGCTATTTATGAGTTATTGATTTAATGGATTGATTTTATAGTTTATGTATTAATTTTCAATTCTGTTTCACGGTTTACATATTTATGAGTTATTGTTTTAAGAATCAGTTTTATAGTTTATGCATTGATGTCTTCAGTTAAACAGTTATGGTGTGTGATTAGAGTTAATATATCAGTTTGAATTAAATATACATATGTATAAATATACAAGTAATAAATATAGGTACAAATATACAGGGGTGCAGAATTTGTCCGATCCGGCGATCTAGGATCGGAGGAAATTTTAACAAACCAGGGAAATTTTGCAGAAATATATACAGATGATTTTGATTTTAACAACGAATTCCATAATTCCAGAGAAAATTCACTATAAACAAAAAGATCCATATGGCAACCTTCACAAAATTCATGTGTACCATATGTCACAGATGATTCAATTAGAAATTTTCTGAAAATTAAAAAAAAAAAAAAAATCATCAATCTGAAAATTTGGATACAAAAAAATACCGTGAAATTTGTCCAAGAATTACAAAAAAACACAAATTTTATCACGAGATCGCCAAATTAACTGCAAATTTTGTCTAAAGAACTACAAGTTTCGTCAAGAGATCATGAAATGAACACAAATTTTGTCAAAAGACTGCAAAATGAACGCCCATTTCTACAAAAGACTGCGAAAAAAACTGCAGATTTAGTGAAACACAAAACAACCACAAATCGCAGGATTCCATCAAAAATGGCAAAACAACCACAAATTTCATTATTAGATTGCTAAAACTGCAATTTTCGTAAGTAAATTTTAAAAAGAACGCAAATTTCACCTACAAATGAAAAAACACAAATCTTGTCAAAAGATCGCAAAAAACCACATTTTACGTCAAAAAAATCTTTAAATGACCACATATTTCGCCAAAAAATGGGCAAAAAAATCTGCGAATTTCGGTAAAATATTGCAAATATCGTCAAAAGATCACAAAATAAACGCAAATTCCAACAAAGGATCACAAAACAATAATAAATTTTGCTAAACGATAATTTTTTGTTTTGTTAAAAGACAAAGACTACAAATTTCATCAAACGATCGCTAAAAATAGCGATTTTAGTCAAAAGGCTACAAGAAAAAAAAAAAAAAAAAAAAAAAAAAAAAAAAAAAACATAATAATAATGCTGGGAGTGGATCCCCCCCCCCCCCCCCCTTTGCTGTAACCTTTTAGAAAATTTTGTGTGAATTTCATAATTTTTTTTTTTTACTGAGAAATGCTCTTGCTCACATACTTGTGCATAAATTCAGACATAATGGAAAAATTGATTTTCAATACATATGGTAGTACAGCATTAATCTGTAACATGCCGTAAAATTTTGGGGAAATTTTCATACGGATTGGGGGAAATGTTGAGAGTAGAAACATTTCTGCACCCCTGCAACTATACAAGTAATAAGTATACAAATAATATTATACATGTGCATGTATAAAACTGGGACCCAGCTAACCGAAAAATACTAAATTATATACATCAGAAAGCATTTGAAATATACTAAAAAATGATAATACTAAACCAGATATTTTAATAAAAGATTTTTTATGAAAAAGATTTTAAAAAATTATCACAAAAACAAAAGAAAACTAGTCGTTGGGGGCCACTGTAATACTTACCCATCATTTATATGAAAATAAAACTATTTTTGAAAACTATTTATACAATGCATTGCATTTCATAAACAAAATTTAAATGTTGTTAATATACATTAGTAATGCTATATTAAAGAACTGCTGATTACCAATTTCGACAAATTATATAAAACGCCAAACTACTCAAGTAGTACCGAGCTGCATAAAAGGAACATCCTTATAACTCCAAAACTAATAATTCTATTAACTAACAATTAACAGCGTCGGATTAAGCATCTCATTTCCAATTAAAATATACCTCTCAATTGAAATTTGAATGAAATACAGGGTCATGAAAAATCGAAGAATGTGGAAAACAAGATTACAAATATCTCGGCAACTAATAATCCGATCGACTTCGTTCTATATGCAAAATGTGTGTTATTTTATTGCCTTTTATATCCATTCCTTAGAACAAAAAAATTTGAAAAATTTTATATACCTTTCATCAGAACGAATTTTTTGAGAGTCCGAAAAAAATAGTTCTGGATAATCGAGGTTGCTGATATTAAATAGGGTTCGTCCCATTCTTACATACTAAATACATACGAAATTTCAAGTCTCTATCTCAATTTGTTCGGGAGATAGAGGGAGAGATCAGAGGGAGATAGAGACTGACAGACGGACGGCAAATTTTTTTTTCTAAAAATATGTTTTTCGGAATCTCCACTATCTAAAACATGTAAATCCGTCAAAAATTTTTTTTCGATTTTCAAAACGATTGCAAGACTTACCCTATACTACGTATGATGGGTAAGTAAAAAAATAGATTTTTTAAGAAATTTTTCATGCTGTTTACGAATTTTGCAGGGATTTTTTCACATTAGTAAAAGGAATCCAGCTTTAACTTTTTAGCCCAATGTATAGTAATTGTTCCCCTATTTTATTAAAGCTTATTCAGAATTTATACAGTATTTTTTTTATGCAATTTTTCAGATTTTTTTTGCGGCAGTTTTTCCAATTTAAGTTTTAGCTTAACATAATAAATTTTCTCCTCAGTATTTTTTGATATTTTAATTTTATTTTTTTTTTCATTTCATGATTATTTGTCTGCAATAGTGAAAGAAAAATAATTTTAACCTTTTAGCCCAACATAATAAATGTATTTTTTCATTTAAATTAGCTTGAGTTTTTTGTGATTCTATTATGCAATTTCATGTTCTGCAGCAATTTCTTGAGATTCATAAAAAAAAATTCAATTTTAAAATAGTATCTAATAGGATAAATTATGCCCTCAGTGATTTTTGAAATTTTAATAATTTTTCATACAATTTCAGTCCTTTTGTGTTACACTCTGATTTTTCAGAAAAATAATTGACAATTAACAAAATACTCAAATGAACGAATTTTAGACATCTGGATTTGAGACTGTGTACTGTATATAAAAAATATTAGATATGTATCAAAATGTTGGATATTTTTATATTTTAAAAAATGTCATTTTATGAACCCTGCTTCCTGCTTCTAACCACATTGTTGCTAGAATAGCTCCTTTTTGATGCCAACTTTGGCAGTAGATCTGATTATGGAATATTAGCTTTATGCTTTTTTGCAATAATGTACAAACAACATTTATACACTATATTGCCATTGATTATGGGACACTTGCGATTTTAGACATTTTACTAAATATGTACAAAAATACATGAGGAATCATCTCGAAACTCTTAGTATATAAATATAATAGTATACGTCATACATCTCCGTGAAGATTTTTTACCGAAATGCCACAGGGGACTGTCAACAAATTAAAAAAGAATGAATATCTTTTGAATAACCCTGTCAAAACTAATGTAGCAAAAGAGCTACAACTCTAGATTATGATTGAATGCCTTATTGTAATACACTGTTTTCATTTTTATGCAAATAACATGCATACTCGCAGAGTAATTAAGGTTTTTATAAAAATGGTCCCAAATTTTTCCAAGTTTTTCCATTATAATTTTCAGAGTTCTTAATATAAAATAATATTTTTTTCAGAAAATATGACAAACAACATTGCACACAGTACCCTGTAATCAGAATTAAAAAATAATAAAAATTGTATGAAAAATGAGTAGTTTTACTATATAATTTTTTACTGTGCATGCGTCAAAGATATCAAAATTTCATTTGCATATTATGTTAGCTAAATGTATAGAGCAATTTTTGTAAAAGTCTCAAAATCATAGCTTGAAAATTCTGAAAGTAATCGTCTATAGAAAAAGGACAAAATCTGTTGTTTCCAAAATGAAGCAAAAAAATGAGGGATTTTATCCAAATGCAGTAGTACATCTCATATTGTGTATTCTATATTGACACTATTCAATGAATATATGGATATAACCCCTCTTGTTTTTGCTTCATTTTGAGAATAACGGATTTTCGACTTATTCAATTGACGATTATTGTCAGAATTCTCAAGTTATGATTTTGTGACTTTCACAAAAGTTGCTCTATACATTTAGCTAACATAATATGCAAATAAAATTTTGATATCGTTGACGCATGCACAGTAAAAAATTATTTAGTAAACCAATTCATTTTTTATACAATTTTCATTATTTTTTAATTCTGATTACAGGGTACTATGTGCAATGTTGTTTGTCATATTTTCTGAAAAAAAATAATATTTTATATTAAGAACTCTGAAAATTATAAGGAAAAAACTTGGAAAAATTTGGGATTATTTTTATAAGAACCTTAATTACTCTGCAAGTATGCATGCTATTTGCATAAAAATGAACAAGGCTTAAAATAAGGCAATAAGGCATTCAATCACAATCTAGAGTTTGAGCGCTTTTGCTACATTAGTTTTGACAGGGTTATTCAAAAGATATTCATTCTTTTTTAATTTGTTGACGGTCCCCTTTGGAGTTTCGGGAAAAAATCTTCACGGAGATAGTTTCAAGATGATTCCTCATGTATTTTTGTACATATTTAGTAAAATGTCTAAAATCGCAAGTGTCCCATAATCAATGGCAATATAGTGTATAATGAAACATTTGAAAAAAAAAAAAAAGATAATTTTTCAACATATTCATTGTCTTATATATTTACACTTTAAATATAAAGAAACAATTAGCCTATTTTTATATGCGAATTGAAGTAAATTGCATATCAAACAATAATAGTGATAATATATACAATATATGTAAATCAAATGTTTTTAGAAACAAATTAACACATAAACAACCATAAAAGTTCATCAGGCCTGTTTTTATGGTTGTTTACATCACTTGGCAACAAATCTTACTTTCTGAAGTCAAGTTTTTAAAGAACCACCAAGGCTCCTATACAGGAAAAGTACCTGAAAAAGATAAAAATTACTGGTGTGAAATTGATCATTTCAAAATTATGGACTTTAATGAACTATTTAAATAAATCAGTACAAATATATGCTTAAAACTAAAAAACAAATAAATATTATACCATATACCTAACTTAATCAAAACCAATTTAAGTTGTAAACATGAAATTTTAAATATATTTTAGCATTGCAACAAACAATACATTCTTTGAATAAGGATATCATTAAATGAACTCTATGAAATAAGATTTTAAACAGTGCCATTTTTTACTGCAGCATCTTTCGATGACCCATAATGTCTCAACCAGGGTTAGAAATTAGCAGTCATTCGGCATCAAAATGCAACTTAATTATTGCATTTCACAACCACAAAATTATGCCTAGTCATCAAATTTGATGCAATGCTCTAATCAGAGACATCTTTCGGGGTGTGCGACAGGTGCGGTCGCACAGGGCCTCGCACCTGGACACAAACTATTTTTTTTTTAATAAAAAGAAGAAGGTATAATAGGAAATCATTAATATAAATTTGTGATTTTTGTAAAGAAAATATAGTGGTCTTGACATAAAAAATAGTCTATATTAGAAAAGGGACTTTCACCATCAATTTGCTACCATTACTTTTGAATTTGGTTCACTAGCTCCAGAAATTACCCTTACAAACAAACAAACAAATGCTACTCTTTTATAACAGCTAGGGGATTGAACCCTGGCTTTCCGAGTAAAAGTATTGTATATTAGGTGACAGCCATTCTTTTCTATTGATAGTATAGTGTAGATAGATACGATTATGTTACGAGTCTGAAAAAAGGGCCCCGCAAAATCCTTGCCCCCGGCCTCACTCTAAGCCACCTTCCATAAGGACGAACAAGCTTTTCTTTTCACAGCATGCACCAAAAAGTAGTTTTTTTTTTTTTTGATAAAAAATTAGATAGTAGCACATGTCTTGGATGCTGTTGTCAAAATTTGCAGTTAAATGAGGTTTTACACTTTCACAGAAAGTCAGTTTTTATTTTCTTTTAGTTTTATACAAAGATAAAGTGTTTAATATGTTCACTCCAACTCCTGCTCTTAAAACACACACGCAGAAAAAGAAACAATATTTTTGGTACCATGGTTGTAAAAAGAACTGAGAAAATCTAAGGAAAATTGCAAATATGAAATGCAGTTAGGCCACTATTAGTTTAGGAAGTGCCACTGACACTAATTATTTCCTGCCAATTTCTAAATTTGAATCCTTCCTAAGGTGGTCTCAAAGAGTATGAGAGAACTTATATGCCAAAAAATGCTTGCATATTTGTCAAACGCTTGAAAACTTTGTTGCATAAAAATGTTAAAAGTACATAAATTTTGGTAAATACCACAATCATAAGACTTTTAATTTTATGATTAATTTTAAACTTCTAGAACAAAAAGAGACACGTTTTCATGTCCCACTCTGAGATGCCATTCATACTAAACAGTATGTTATGTCATCAAAACAATTTCTGCATATGAATTTCTAATGTGATTGATCCTTTTCCTACGGATGCTAGAATAGGTGACATTTACACATTTCCAATGATTTTATTATTATTTTTTAATGCATCAAAGAAGACTGTGTGCCTTTTGAGCATCAGCACCAGCGTTTTTATGTATTTAAACACTATAACATCAAACTGAAAAATCTGAATGCGTTTTTAAAAACTGCTCCGATTTGTTTTTTCATGCATCAGATAGAAACAGGATTTTCCTCAGGGAAAAGTGAGAGCATTTTAGGTAACTATTTTTATTTTATTTAATATACAATTTGTAAAACTAAAAGCTAAATCGATCGAAAAAAATAAGAAGCATCAAAGGAATGAATAAGAAGAATGATTCAATAATAAATTTGCAAACACTTCATGACAACAGAATACATTATATATAACAATATTGAATCATTATATGATAATAATTTCATTAAAAATTTGTATCTTTATTTTAAATGAAGAAAAAAAATCATTGTTATCTTTTAAAATTTTATTTTATATTAAACGTAAACAAAGTAAAAATGGAGGTTATAAACGATATTTTTAAGTAATTTAATCTATAATTTTGTAAATAAAAGGGTTAAATTCAAAATATCTTACATAACCACAGGTTTGAAATAAAGATGGAAAATCAAATTATTCGTTTCAGAAATACAATGGGATAAACAAATCACAACACCCCTCCATTTTTTAAAGCAGCCGAATTCATGAGACGTCAACCCGGCAGTTGATGCCATAAACAAAATGAAAAAAATGTTTGTTTTGAAAACAAGATTGTTTCTGTTTATCTGTTTTTAGAAAATCTGATTACTTTCAATGGAAAATAAATAATAGTAAGTTACAAATGTTATTTAAAAGTAAATGAACCTATAAAAATGTAAGAAAAAAGAATATTTATAAACAAACATTTCGACCAATCATCTGCAGAGATATGCAAGGTGACGTCATGAACAGGCTTTTACTCAGGTGACGTCACACGCGAATAAACACTACAAAACACGAGTTACTCAGGACAAAAATAAAAGTTTATTTATTTATTTACTAGCTGATCCGCCCGGCGTTGCCCGGGGCCTGTTATGATAACCTTAAACACTTAACACTACAATTATTATCTACAATTATTCAAAATTAATTATAGGCTATGAATTGTTCGTTAGAATAATATTTTTAAAAAATATACAAAATTTGAGTAAATGCTTTAACACGGTCGCTGCCGCTTACATGAAGATGTGATGATAGTTAATGCCGCACTGTAGAAGTAGGTTTTTCCCAGAAGCCGATTTACTTCTTATAACAAAAAATCAGTGAAAGATTTCCCTCGCCAGCTCGGACTGGCTATTGGACATCACCCCACATCACGCGCTGGCACATGAATGGCCCCTTAAAGTTGGCACCATATTATGCGAACGTGTTAAATAAGGCCCTAGGAACCAATAAAAATATCAGGGTGTATGTCTGAAAGAAGAGTCCAAAACTCAACTTTAAAATTATGCACTGAGAAGGTAAGAAAATGAGCGAGTGAAATATGCATGTCGAACAAAAAATTTCAAAGGCTCTGAGTCGGGACCATAGGGAGCCCCAGGCTCGTAAATGGAATGGAAGAACGTGGGAATAATTAAGTGGAAAAATAGTTTAAAAAAATGATTAGATTGAGAGAGGGCAATTAAATAACAATTCATGATACAAAAACTTCTAGGGGCCCTGTACCGTGACTCAAGGGGCCAGGAATTTATTTCGCATGTAGCTAGAGATAAAATATTTTTTGTAGTTATTAGGATAACGCTAAAACTGCATTAAAGAAAATTGCAAGCAATTCGGATCATTTTTAAGGGAATTGTACCAACGGCCCAAAGATCGCGATTAATATTTAAAATTAGTGGTAGCGAGACTGAGGGTTTCTTTGAGATTTTATTTATTTATTTATTTTTGGTAGTAGCTGATGGACTTAAAAAGTTGTTTAAAAAAGCAAATGAATTGGACCTTTTTTAAGGGATTTATAATAAGGTCCCCAAAAAGGCCATTTGACAGCTAGAAAGAGGGCCCTAACAGGAAAACATGTTAAAATGTCGTAGTATTTAGCGCTTTAGATCTACAATGAGTCAAAATTAATCATAGGGTATGGATTATTAGTTTGAATAATATTTTTAAAAAGTGCACAAACTGATTCGGTAAATGTTTTAAAAAAGGGCGGATAAAAATATGGGAATGTTGGTCCTGAAAGAGTCCAAGACTCAAATTTTAAAATTTTGCACTGAGAAGGTGAGAAATTTAGGGAGTGAACTATGTTTGTCTCAGAAAATGTAAATGTTCAGGGGCCCTATGATTCCATAGGAGGCCACAGTGTCTTATATGGAATGTCAAAACATTAAAATATCTAAATGAATAGAGAATCCTAAAAATGAAAATCGGATTAAAAAGAATAAATTTATTAACATTTTATTATTACAAAAACTTCAAGGGGCCCTATACCGGGCCGCAAAGGGCCAGGAACGTATTTCGCATGTAGTTAGATATAAAAATATTTTTTGTACTTATTAAAATGATGATCGGATGCTAAAACTACGTTGAATAAAATTGAAAGCAATTTGGTTCATTCTTAAAGAAGCTGCATCAAGGGCCCCAAGAAGCGATTGGTAATCAAAATATATGGTAACTGAAGTCTGAGAAATTTTTTTGTCGTTTATGTAACTGCTAGAAGACCTAAAAAGTTGTTTGAAAAAAAAAATACTAATGAATCGGACCACTTTTAAGGCAACTATAATAGGGGGCCCCGTAGAGGCCAACTGATAGTTAATACCAGGGCCCTAACATGAAAACATGTTAAAATATTTTCGTACATAGCGCTTAAAATCTTTAATTAGTCAAAATTAAGCATACAGTATGAATTATTCGTTGAAATAATATTTTTTAAATGCATCAATTGATTGAGAAAATGTTTAAAAAAGGGCCCAAGGGCCCGAATAAAAATATCGGGATATTACATATGGAAGAAGAGTCCCAGGCAACTTTAAATTTTTGCACTGAGAATATTAGAAATATAGGAAGTGAAATATGTTTGTGTCACAAAATATTCTAGCGCCCTGAGCTGGGCCTTATGAATCCATAGGGGACCATAGTGTCTTATATGGAATGTAAAAACTTTACAATATCTAAATACATAAAGGATCCTAAAAATGAAGATCGGATTAAAAGGAAGCAATTTATTAAAAATTTATTGTTACAAAAACTTCAAGGGGCCAGGAATTTATTTTGCATGTAGTTGGGCATAATTTTTTTTTTGTAGTTATTAAAATAATGGGAGGACGCTAAAACTATGTTAAATAAAATTGAAAGCAATTTGGATCACTTTTAAAGAAGCTGCACCAAGAGCCCCAAGAAATCGATTAATATTCAAAATTAGTGGTAGTTGAAGTCTGAGAAATTTTTTTGTCGTTCATGTAGTAGCTAGAGTACCTAAAAAGTTGTTAGGAAAGAAAAGCTAGTGAACCGTACTACTTTTAAAGGAGCTATGACAGGGGGCCCCGTAGGGGCCAAATGACAGTTATAACCAGGGCCCTAACATAAAAACATGTTAAAATGTTTTAGTACACAGCACTTTAGACCTTTAATTAGTCAAAATTAAGCATAGAGTATGAATTATTAGTAGGAATAATATTTTTTTTTTAAATGCACCAATTGATTGGGTAAATGTTTAAAAAAGGGCCCCAGGGCCGGAATAAAAATATCAGGATGTTGGTCTCAAAAGAAGACTCCAAGATTCAATTTTAAATTTTTGATTTGAGAAGGTGAGAAATTTAGGGAGTGAAAAATGGTTGGCGCACAAAAAGATCAAGGGGCCCTGGGCCGGACCCTATGAATACCTAGGGGGCCCCAGTGTCTTATATGGAATGGAATAACTTGAAAATATCTAAATGGAACAGGTATCCCGAAAATGATGATCGAATTAAATGGAAGCAATTTATTAACAATTTATTATCACAAAAAATTAAAGGGGCCCTGGAACGGGCCACAAGGGTTGACAATGGCGGATCTAAGGGGGGGGCGATGGGGCGATCGCCCCCCCCCCCCCTTGAGCCCAATAAAGGGTCTGCAGAATGACATTAGATGCCCGCACGGAAAAGTTGTTGGTCCTAAACTCGAGACCGGCGCGACCCGACCCGGGTCGCGCCAATTTTAATTTATTGTACTGGGACTGGGTCAGGTCTTTACAGTTTCAGAACCGGGTCGGGTCGGGTCTTATTTTTTCTGCAGAGCTGGACCGAGCCACACCGTTTTTTCCAGGTCGGATCTGGCGTGGACTTCCTTCCTACTAAAGGTATACACGTTTCAAAATTTTCAAGCCCAGGTTCCGTCTGTTATAAAGGCTAAACGCTCGATCTGGGATCGACACAGCTCGTATGCTGTGGCGGTTCTAAGGAACGAGGTCACCCCCTCTTGGGCTTATAAAGGATTTCCAAAGTGACATTAAGCATCCTCACGAGAAATAACTTGGGGCGAAGCTCGAGCCATTCATGGCTGGGCACGGGTCGCGCCAGTTTAAGTCCACGAGATTCGGACTGGGTAAGGTTTTCTCTCATTTTGAATCGGGCCGTGTCCTGATCTTGCTTTTTTCGCAGATTCGTGTGGGGACAGGCTTTTTTTTTTTCTTACAGACCGAGCCTGGTCTGTTATTTCACATTTCTTAGAAGTTTGCATTGAACAAAATTTCCAGGTCGTGGCTCGGCCCGGAATAAAAGCTAAATATTCGGTCCGTCTCTGATCTAGATAGTATGATAAACAATATTGGCCTGACCACAACCCGTGCAGCTAAACTTTCGGTACGTCTCTGATCTAGATAGTATGATAAATATTACTGGCTCGACCGCGACCCGTGCACTCCTCTCTAAATTCTTTCCCACGAGCCCAGGTTGGGTTGAAAACTTTCTTACTTGTTAATCATAAAATTATTAAACAGAGAAAAGCGAATTTCTTCGCATATCCGCAAATACAGGCAAACTTCATTATAAAAACATGAATTTCGTTAGAGTGTTGCGAAAGAAACGCGAATTTCATCAAAAGATCGCAAAAAACCCACAAATTTTGTGAAAGGATCACGGAGAAAACGTGAATTTCTTCAAAGGATCACATTCACGGATAAAAGCGAATTTCGTAAAAGGATCACGATCACAACTGGGTCAACTATTCTCACAAAAGTTAAAATCAAATCTGTAACTGACTCAAATCCGAAATGTATAAATCCGCCCCGATGTGGTAAGCGCAGCTAAAAAGTAAAAATCAACCCGACCAATTGCAAAATATAGTTGTTAACCGGACCCAGACCCGACCCGAAGAAAAAAATCCGGAATTAAGTCGACCTGCAGCAAACAGTAGAAGTTGACCGGATCTAAACGCGACCCTCAACAAAAAGTAAAAATTAACCCGACCTGCAGCTTAAAATAGAAGCCAACCGGACATCAAATTTTGTGAAATGATCGCGGAGAAAATACGAATTTCTTCAAAAGATCGTGAAACAAACGCACATTTTGTACAAAGATTGCGAAAAAGAACGAACATTTTATCAAAGGACTCACCCCAATCAAAATCGGGTCAACCCGAACCTTTCTCCCAAAAGTAAAAACCAAATCCTAAACTGCCCCAATCAGAATTGTATGTCAAACTGCCCCAAATGCGCTAAGCACAGCTAAAATGTAAAAGATAACTCGATCAACAACAAAATGAATTAGTCGACCGTACCCAAACCCGACCCAAAAGCAAAAAATCAAAATTAACTCGAACCTAGCAAAGAGTAGAAGTCAATTGGACCCAATCACGATCCAAGTAGAAATTAACCCGCCCAGGAGTAAAAATAGAAGCTAACCGGACCCAAACACGACCCAAGAAGAAATTAACCCGACCAGAGGCAAAAAATGGAAGTTAACCGGACCCAAACCCGACCCACAGCAAAAAAGTAGACAAAACACGACTCGCATTTAAAAAAATGAGCTCCGACCCACGCATTAGACTTGATTTTCCAAATTTCTAAAATCGCCCCCCCCTTGAGGACTCTCCAGATCCGCCCTTGAGGGTTGAGGGTTATAACTGAAATGTAAAAGGGCAAGAATAGCTAAATGGAAAAAGGTTCATCAAAATGAAGAAGATTAGATAAAAAGGGGTCAAATTATTAACAATTTGGTGCATAAATCTATATTTAATGTACCAAATGTTTAAATAACCTCTATTTATGCATTATTTTAGTTCTATGTTCTTTAAAAAATGTACAGCATTTAGCTTGTTTTACGTTTGGTACAAACGCGAAACAACCCAGAACTCACAACGAGGAGTCAGCTGTTCACCGAGTTTTACCAACACCCCCTATACCCCCTATATGATTATAGGGGGTGTTGGTTTTACCCGCGCTCTTATCCACAGAATGTTATACTCAAAATGCACTGAATAGCATTTATGCTACAAGTCCTTTTTAGAAATAAACTTTGGTATCTTTTCCGTACTTGCAGTTTTGTTCTAATGAAGATATCTCTACCTTGAATCCCGCATATTTTTGATGTAACTTTGTCACAATTTTAACGACTCTTTCCACAGCCTGGGAAGACACAGACTTGGAAAGCAGACCAATAATTCATTCAACATGGATCCTGAAATTACGTTTTTTTAGGTAGATTTCGTATGAAATACTACCTATTGCATTCTCTCCCATGTTGGAATTTCTGAAAAATTTTTGCAGATCTACACCGATCATGACTCCTAGACCCCAAAACTACCACCTGTAAAAAAGTTTATCTATCTATCTATCTATCTATCGGTGTATATCACTTTCTTCTGGACACGATAACTTTCATAATTATGCTCAGATCTTCTTCAAACTTTTACATAAAATCAAGGTGCATAAAATCTCGGTCGAGTTCGTTAATGGACAAAATCGGACCAAGGGGGTGGAAATAGGGAGGGGTTTTGTGAAAATCGAAAAAACGTCATAACTTCTTAATTAAAATAGATAGCGAATCGGTTTAAAGTTTATATTACTTCTTAAAAATAGGCCAAAAGTTTATGCATGACAGATTTTTGATAAATTTAGAAATGGGCTCAAGGGGCGAAAAAAACAGGGTTTTTGGGAGAAAAAAATTCATAACTTCGTCATTTCTCAAGATATTAAATCCAACTAAATTTTCTATAAATGTTCTCAAAATTATCAAAAACTTTTGTACCTACAAGTTTTTGATAGGACCAACTTTTACCGATGAAAAAAATTAAAAACGAAAAGAAAATAAATCCATAACTCTGTAAATTTTTAAGCTATCAAATCTAATGAAATTTATTTTACATCTTCTCAATAATATCTACAACTTTTATATTGACAAGTTTTTCATAGGACCAATTCGTATAGCAAAAATAAATTAAACTATAATAGGAGTTGGAGAAAAAACCTCAAATCCAAACTGCTTATATTCTGATTCATTTTTAAATTAATTTTTGATTTTAAACGCATCCAAATGGTAGATCCTCTTATTTGGAAACTGTAAAGTGAAGCATTGGTCAGTTTTTTGATAAAGACAGAATATATTTCAAAAAGGGCTACCAAAAAGGGTATTTTGAACAGAAATTCCCGAAGTCATCGTGACTGAATTTTTAAGAAAGTATTCAAATAACAAACTGCGTTTTTTCTGTCTCGTTTTAAAATCCATTTTTGATCACAAATGCATCCAATTTACAGATCCTCTTATTTAGGAACTATATAATATGATGCATTGATCGGTTTTTTGATAAAGACATAATATATGGAACTTTGGAACTTGAAGCTCTCGCATTATATTTGTTCTTATCTTTTTTAAATTGCGGCATACTTTTATTTTTTTTCCCATGCAATTCTTCCAATATGTTGTCCATCATGGATTGCTATTGCTATCAGCAAATTCTCGGGATGACCATAGTATCCATTTGTTAGGATGAATGAATGCACTATCTCCTTTAGGTCATCTGGTAAAAAAGTTGTATGTTTAACTACCTGCCACATATGTCTAAGTCCGTCTGCGCAATCTGGCCTTTTCCTTACAGAAAACCACTGGGTGCATAAATTCGTATAACGTACTGAGCGAGATATATTTTAACGCTTTATCAGAATTTAAACTACTAACGCAGAGCGTAAAATTTTGTAAGCAGTTGTGATCCATCTCGATTTCACAATTGGTCTTGATTTTCTGTTTTCAAGTTCTTGAGGACATACTCCGGTTGAAACTGCTGCATAAATGTCAAATAAGTATTTTTGATCGGTACTTAGATATTCAGTATTTTCCATTTCTGATATCCATGAAACAGCAATAGGCTCGAACAAGGCGACACGTAGATTTTCATATCCCGTTTGTCTAGCACTAAATGATTTGGCAAAGGTTTTAGGTCCCGTGATTCCACCATCAAGTTTAAAGAGTAGATATCGGAGTAGGAGTTCGTTCATCTGAAGAATACATGTGAAATGTTGCAGCTCTCTTCCTAGTTTTTTTTTTTTTTTTTTTTTTTTTTTTTTTTTTTACAAGACAGGCAATGGCACCATTGCGTTTTCCTTTATTAATAGCGGTACCATCACACCCGAGTGCTATCAATTCAGAAAATTCTAACTTCTACTTACTTAGAGGATTATATAATGATTTTGCTATTTCTTTTCCGTGACCAGAACGGGGTATCAAGTGACCCAAATATTCCTAACCGCGTTCAGACAACACGGTGTTCCTCGTCTTTTTCTCGACGGTACCGCTTGTTCTTTATTTTCTATGAAGATAATTTTATCCTTTCTACCATAAAAAAAAATGCTTTTAATTTTCCTTCTTTAAAGAACTTCTTCCACCTGTATCTTCTTTCCAAGTTTTTGTTTCTCTCTTTTGACCTTGTTTTTATCGATGACGAGATTTGTATCCTCTGCTGTCACAACTCTTGCTTGTTGAAGCAACAATAGTGACGCATGATATCAGCGTAAGTTGGCAATTGCAATTCTATCAACATGCATAATGCCCTAAAAAGGCTACTTTTCATATTATCTCGTGTCTTTATATTTCCATGACCTTTCATACTAACCATTTCTAAGCTCGTCTTAATAAAACCCACAAACACTATAATGGTACGTTAAACGATCCAAAAAGCACTGTATCTCACTAGGAAAAGGTTTCACATTCACACTGAACAAATGTCGCAGGGTAACTGAACATAGAAAAACAATAAGAATCTTTATCGCATTTTCGCTTCTCTTCTATTCCGTCCTTCACTACCTCAGTATTACGACGAGTCATTGGGCTCGCTTCGAGTCCTGCTTCACCCCCTTTTCACCTTCCAGATTTATTTTTGAAGTATATTGATGTCCGTTGCCGAAATAGCCGAAATATAATCTTTGACGCATAGAAAAAAATAAAGAAGACCAAGGGACATAAATAAGAGAGAAACTAATGAACGACTCAAACAAATACAACTTTTGCCTATAATATGAGAAAAAACTATAATAATCGGTTAATTTGAAATACACATAGCAATTAAGTAATGCATTATCAGAACTTATTTAATCATTTGCTACATTAAACATGCCTTTTTAAATAAATGCTACCAAAATAAATTTAATTTAATATTTAAAAAATTTTTGCTAAAAAGTTCAAAAATCAGCATTTTTGCAAAACTTTAGACCATTTGCGGCAGGGTAAGGTGTTTGGTGTATTTTTGTCGGCCGATTATCTACACTAGGGATATAGGCCCGGGGGGGAGTGCCCTTCGTGGGGGTCTTTCTAAGGGAACCTAACCCGTATTTACGAAAGGTTCGAAGAAAACCACGAAAACTCCGAACGGTTAGGCCGACAGCCGGCAGGGTAAGGAATTGTCCAAAAAATCTCGAATTTTTTGTATGAACTGAGTGCCACCAGTGGCTACTTTTCCGCACCCGTCATTATCGAAAATTGAAAAAAAGTTTTTTTCGACCACTCTAAAACACACACACACACAAACAGAGTGTTTTGTTATTTTATTAGTATAGATTTTTTAATAGAAGAAAATTGCATTAGATTTTTTTTTACATTTTTGTACTCAGGAATTATTTATTTTTCACTTGATTTGCTATAAATTAGTTTGGTAAGACTGGAATAATAATTATTATTCCGGTTTAAATGTATTGATTGTTTTTGATTTCGGAGAAACACATGAGTAAAGTTATTTCACGTTGTTTTGTATTGTGATGTTGAGAATTATTTGTTTACGTGTTTGTGTTACTATTTTAATAAAAAAATATTAATCAATATTTTTTTATTACTATTAAAACATAATGATTTTTAGTATATTTAATTGAATTGCTCCATGTAAAAGGGATTAAGATCTGAAAATAGTGCAGTGATTGCTTATCTAAAAATGTATATTAAGATTATAGTTATAAATTTCCTCAGTGACGAATCTAGACTTTAAAATAGCAAATAAAGCCTTTGTGCAAAAACGTTAAAAGATAGAAAACCAACGATTATAAATGCAAAAATAATGTATGAAAAGGTAGCAGTTGTTTCGAATCTTCTATCGAGATTCTCCTTTAGTTAAAGCAGTATAAGGAAAGGGCAGCTGACGTCACTGTGGACAAAATTACTGTGGATCCACAGTAATTTCCTGCCCGTCTTTAAGACTCCTACGATACCCAAGAAGTCAAAGCGATCTGATTGGTCTAAGATTGATCGGATTTGTCTATGATTAAAAGCCCTGTTGTGTGATTGGTCAACGTCGCTATGATGTATCCTGTAATGATCTCGAAAGCAAAAATGTAACTGGTAGATTGGTTGAAGGAAGCGTTTGTTTGTAAACATGCCCTTTCCTTATTTAAGTCAAGCGTACCAAGACCTATGGAAGAGGTGCCCGCAAGATTAAAGGCGGGGCCTAGGTCTACGCCTGCTAGCGGCAAGGGTGCATAACAAGAGGATTGCATTTTCTTTTGTGTGAATGACAACAAAACTGATTTGTTTCTATAAAATGTTGCTTTAAAATATTGCGTAGAATAAATTTTAGGTTTGAAATAGTATAAATAAATATAGAATAAATAAGTGTAGTATGACTAAATATTAACATAAAATATACTAAGATGAAATATCATTTAACTATGCCATACAAATATCGCTGATTTAAATATGTTCGATTTTAATTACGTTTTTAATGTAATGATAGATGAATCATTAAATTTAGTAAGTAGTTATTATATAAAGGCAGAATTTTATAGTAGTGTCATATTTTACTTAATTTTTGTTGATCTAAGTTATACAAAATTGTATACAGCATTGTATTTCCTATGATAATATAATGTTAATCAATGTTTAGAATATGTATAGAATTTAATACTAAGTAAAATATTCAATTTTAGCTCCTTTTTTTTTTTCATTTACCGATTGCAGACGATAAAAATCCAATGTTTTCTGGGTCGTATGGACTTTTATTATTTAACTTACAAACATTTCATTCTTTTAATTTAAAACCCATTTCATTATACATATATTCGGAATAACTTTAATTTTAAATGCATGTATTAAATGTTGTTTTGTTAAACAAAGAAATATTGTTAATTTATTTGTTTAAATATCTTGCAATTCTAGACTATAATTTTGCTAAAATCTTCGATTAGATTCTCTCTCTCTCTCTGTCTCTCTCTCTCTCTCTTTTTTTTTTTTTAACAGACAAAGGTTTTTCGAGAATTCATATTAAAAATTTAATCATAAATTTCAAGCTATTCTCTCAATCATGACAGATTAATCAAGTCTACAAGATTTATTGCAAAATATTTGTTATAGATTTTTTTTGATTAAAAGTATGTGTATTTTAAAAAAGTCGCATTGTCATTTTAATTTTAGGGTAAAAGTCAATATCTTTCTTAGCATTTTATGGCATTTCTTAGTACTAATTAGTTCTTTTTCTCCTGAAATTAAAATGTTATTGTCACTATTTTTTAAAATGTACATCATTTTATCAAAACAAACTGTAACAAAATATTTTGCAATAAATCTGGTAGACTTGATTAATCTGTCATGATCGAGTAATAATTCAGAAAATATGCGCAAGAGATGCGAAGATAATAGACATCTGCGCATATATGATGTAATGCAAAAAACCCGCGCATTAATTAGCACCCCTGCCACCAGCTGCGAAGCTATGTTAATTTACGACAGATTTCAGCATTGTTTTGGAATGCTTGATATATATGCAGTTTTGTCTTCAGTGCAAAACTCAGCGAGCTAGAAAAAGCAAAACTGAGCAAAGAGACAGAAACGCAGGCTTATATATCCGCTACGGGAACGATCTCGCCAAAAGAAAAGCAACCAATGAGTAGAAAGCAGCCATAACAACTGGGTGGACAAGTAGAGACATCTACCGGAGAACGAAGAAAACAAAAACTAAAAAGCGAGAGAAAAAAAAATGTTTTAAATTAAAGATTTCCAAACGCTTGGAAAATAAGGAGTACTTGATAAGTCATTGATTAAGGATTGAGAATTTTTAATGATGTGTAAGCTTCCCAAAAATTAAGGTCAAGAATAGAAGGACGGATAAAGGGAACTTACGGATAATGGGGGCTGAAGAAAAGTTGAACTTATGTTGTGAAGACCAACAATGTTGAGCAATAGAAGAGCGTTTAAGCTCTTGATTTTTGACATACTTTTTATGCTCCTTTAAACGAAATCTGAGAGCACGTTTAGTCTGACCAATATAAGAAAGACCACATTGGCAAGAAATTTGGCAAATACCCCAGTTAATCTAAGCAATCAACAGGGTGCTAAAGATTTGGAAAAGCAATTTTATTAACAGAAGAAAAAAAACATTGAAATCGAACGTTTTTAAAATTTTAGCAACTTGCTGACTGATTTTGGGAAGCCGTACATTGTTTGACAATACCAATATATGATATAATATTATATCATATATACTACATCTACACCATCAGCACTGCATCTACTGATACTACATGTAATGGTATCTACACCATCAGCACTGCAAGGTAAAAATACAGATCCAAGAGGCTTAAATTTTGACCCTCCAAAGGCTTCCAAAATAATGTCAGACTTTTTTAATTCATTTTCTGAGGATAATTTTCTCAAAACATTTAAGGGTAGATTGTTTACTTCTGCTCCAGTGTCTACTTTGAATGTTACGGATAATCCATTGACCAGTACAGTTTTTGTCCATTCTCTTAGAGTGGTTCCCGAAAGAAATGACCTAACACTTGACACAGAATCTACAAGAATATCTTCTGATTCACTGGCCTCGGTGTTAGGTGCGGCGCACATTGAGACGCAGCTGCCACGAGCAGTTGAAGCGACATTGCTCGGGAAAAAACTACGCGGGGCAGGGTGTGCGCATATTACGACTCAGTTTTCCGTCACGTTCGCTTGCTGACGTACGCGTGTGAAACAAGTTTCGTTTTGCATTTTATATACAAGAAACAACTATTTCTTTCTTGGGATTTTTTAAATATTATTTTGTGAATTGTTACCTTCAATACAATTTTTAATTCTAAAAATATACTTAAAGTGTAATTTACCTTTCTTTGATGTAATAATTTTCTTTTAAAGTATTAAAAATGTATTCATTATTTATTCTCATACTGAGAAAAAAATGAAACTATTCATGATAGATAAAATAACAAATATTAAATATGTTATTAATGGATCCCTCCAAAATTTTTAGTTTATAAAAAAATAACCAATAAAAAGTATTTTTTTTTCTTTAACACTCTTTTTCATGTTTCATATAGAAAATAATGTTTCACACCATTACTGTTTCCGTTGAAAATTTTAATAAATGAGCTAAATTGGTGGTTTTATTTAATTTATATCTTATTTATTTTCTTGCAAAAAATGCATGTTTTAATTCTGATCTGCTGCGTTATAATTTATTTAATATGAGTAATAAAATATTTAATATTAAGTCAGATTTTTTTTTATCATTACTTTGAAAAATAGAATATAAAATTTAATTTCATGTAATAAAAACCATTTGCAAAGTTTCGTTTAATTTAAAAGTTTTAGAACCAGTTTCCATTACTGGAATGTTGGTCAACTTTCAGTAATGTTTATAGTACTTATTGATTTAACTGATATGCTAAGTAATAAAATTTAATATTTTAATCATACTTACCATAATGTATTAAGGATAATTTTTTAGGTTTTTTTTTTTTTTTTTTTTTTTTTTTTTTTTTTTTTTTTTTTTTGTTAGCCAGGTTCCAGTGATATAATCATATACATATCACTGGCACCCAAGTAACCATAAAGTACCCCCTCCCACCTCCCTATAGTTGGTTATTTTCAATAAATTTCATGTTATTCTTAAATTTTTATATTGAACAAGATTTTTTGAAAATAATTATTACTCTAAAAAATAAAACAGAAAACTTAATTTTATATAATAGCCATTTTACAAAATTTCATAGTATTTTTCTCGGGTAAATGAAAAGAACTCCCCCCCCCTCCCTATAATTAGTTATTTTCAATAAATTTCATGTTATTCCTAAACTTTTATTTTGAACAAGATTTTTTAAAATAATTATTACACTAAAAAATAAAACAGAAAACTTAATTTTATATAATAGTCATTTACAAAATTTCATAGTATTTTTCTCGTGTAAATGAAAAGAACTCCCCCCCCCCACCTATAAATAGCTATTTTTAATAAACTTCTTGTTATCCATAGAAATTTTTACTCGACAAAATTAATCTACAATTTTTTTTTATTTTTTTTTTTATTTAACAAGATTTTTTGAAAATAATTATTACTCTGAAAGAAAAAAAACAACAGAAAACGTAATTTTATGTAATATTAGCCATTTACAAAATTTGGCCCTGAAATAATCTTCATAGTATTATATAAAACGGGAAAAGCGCGAACAGCTTCAATAATTTTTTCTTCCATTTTCATATAACACGTGAGACACTCGCACTCGAAATGCTGGAAACTGTGTTCGAAATACAAGTGGCAGGCAGGACCTGCGTCAGAAAAACTGCGCGTGACTCAATATGCGCTCTTCTATTCATTTCAATGCTTTACAAAATCGCGTGACGTGGGAACCTGCTCCGCGCTTGTTGACTGCGTCTCAATGTGCACCTTGGTTTAAGTCTCACTTCCTGAACAGGCTTGAATTTACAGACATTGGCGAAATGATTAAATCTATTGCATTTAAAGCATGTTTTTTCCTGGGCACTGATTCCAACAATGTTTTCGATTGCACTCCTAGCAGAAGATATAATCACCTCTAGGAGATACGGTTCCTCCTGATTATCCTTTGAAAATTTTCTCGGTCTCCAACTTTTGAAGAGTCTCTGCGTAAGAATGTATATCACTATATATATATAAGAATATATATATATCTGCTATCGAAACTTTGACCCTGCACTGTTTGGGTTCTTTGCTTTCTCAAATCAGCTACTTTTCTGCTCTCATTTGCTTTAGATAAACTTAGATCAGTCTCCCGAAGCATCCTTCCCTGAAGATTTATATCAGCCACTCCTAGAACAATTCTATCTCAAACCACAGAATCTGACTGATCACCAAACTCACAGGACTTTATCAATTTCTTTAAGTCAGTCACAAAAGCACCAAAAGATTCCGATTCTTGTTGTTTTCTATTGTTGAAGATAAATCTCTCAACTACGATATTTTTCTTGGGCGCTGTATAAATTTCAAACTGTTTAATCACACTGTCATATTTTTTGCTGTTCTTCGCTGGTTAACGGCAGCGTATTCTAGACCTCCACTACTTCCTTGCCTGTGGCGCTTTAAAATAAGGCAAGCTTAACATTCTGTTCTTTTGAATCATTTCCTGACGCTTTCAACAAGATTTCAAAGAGTTGTTTGAAAAGACGCCAATTCTCGGCTACATTATCTTCAAAACTTAGGCTTTGCGGTGGTTCATCTTTAATCAAATGCTTATTAACAATGTACTCATACTATTAACTGTAAAGGTTACAAATAAATACGACTACGTCATGTTTTGTGTTCTTCCTTACTTATGAATAACTCAGGCTTCTTTAAGCCTCCAAGAGTCTTGCAAAAGGGTAAAATTGTAATGTTGTTTTCTCAACATTTTGTTTTAAATGTTAAGAAAATATGATTATTTCAATATTATAAAAAAAAAAAAAAACTTTATTATAAGCTTAAATACAATCATCCAGAGTATGAATCATTCTTCGATGAATTGAAAATTCATTAAATCTATAGAATCATAGTATTTTAAATATTGCTTATATTGCAGTGAAAACTGGAGCTTAGTATACGGAATAATACGTTCCAGACGCTTAGAGGGTTAAAATAGTAATTTGACTTTATTAAAGATACCATATGATTGCTACACGTTGTCGAGCACCGGCATGACAGCAACCAACTGAACTCACTTCCGTCCATTCTCAATCTGTTGCCAATACTCCTTTTGTAATAAACACATATATGTTACAGTTTACAAGTTTCTGGAATTTGTATTATTTCGAAAAAATTCTGATCTTTGTCATATAATTAAGACTTCTTTAAAGAGTACATGTATACACTGCATACATATTTATGGAATGATTTTACAGAATATTTTACAGAAAATACACGGAGTACACGGAAAAATACAGCAAGATTAATGATTACTTAGATTCTTGACTTTTAACATTCAAATAAAGATTCATTAAAAAAAGAAAGCTAAAATTATAACTTTTGAAGCTCTATAATAAAAAGGAGATTTACGAAAACATCTCTATATTATTTTATCAAAGATTTTCTCAAATCCAAAGGAGCTACTTTCTGATACATTTTTGAATTCATTTCTTTTCGGAAACGTATAAGATTAGCAGGTATTTTTATTCAGAAACTATGTAATCGAATGGCGTAATCCATTTTCTGATACAGGCAATTTAAGAAAATATTGCCAAAGTTAGCGTTTTAAATCGAATTTCCGGAAGTGACAGCATGGGCTAGAATAAAATCTGCAACCACATAACAGGAATCACTTATATCACAATAAGTATATACACGTATTTTACATATCAAAAATGGAAATGCTTTTCTATTCCAAATTCCTCAATAGTCAGGCTTGTCAATTTTATACCTTTACAGTGAAAAATTAGTCAAAAAATAAGTCAGACTTTCGCGTTGTTGAGAAGTGAATTTGGTTGAATCCATTTCAATTTAGGCAGGAGGGGGGGTTACCTTCATAGTCTCAGAAGTTTTTGAATTGAACATAGGATAAAATTCAGCTTCCACAAATTCTTTTGCCAGCTGCTTTGAAAAGGTAAAATAAATGGTAGGACCATTGCATGGCATCTAAGGAAAAGAATTTAGTAAATTTATAGAATTTTTTTGAAAAAAAAAATGCATTTGATAATATTTTTCACAATAATGCATTTGAAATCAGTGGAAATTTCTTTTTCTTTCTTTTACTTCATTCTTCTTTCATTTTCTTTTTTTTTGTTTGTTTCAATAGGAAATATTTGTATTTATTTGGCAATGCACTTATTCTGAAAAATATTTGCTAAAATTTTGAAAAAAAAAATATGTATATTGATTTTTATTCATTTAACAATTTAAAAGTGAATATTAAGGAAAAGAAGAATAATGTAGTTTATTTCAAAAGTAGGTTCTACTAAAAACACATAATTAAAAAAAGAAAAAAAGAAAGAAAAAAACATTGTTTGGTACTGAAACATCTATCAGATGTTACTATTTACTTGAACAAATTATTAAAGTTCTTCGGATAACAGAACAATAACATTTATTTAGAAAAAGAAAAAAGACGTTCTAAAAATACAATCTAGCTTACTTATGATCTACTTGTCAATTCTAAAACATCTACACTATTAAAATCCGACCGTATGCATGTATGCATGTGGGTGATTCTACGATAAGAGGTTTCAAGTACATAGAGGATACAGCCAAAAAGAAAAGTGTGAGTTTGATCAGAAACCTTTAAATTATATTTTTGTCCCGTTTATTTACCTTTTCATATAACGGCACGTCACTTTATACATATTTTATAACTTTTTCTGGTCAGTGACTCTCTCCCCTGGCAGTTATCTTGACAGGGGAAATACGGCAGGAGAGAGACATTTTCATGATAAATTCAATTTTTTTAACTGACTGAATTAGTTTTTGGGTTAATTGTATATTTCGCTTTAATTATTACTGTATTGTTTAATTAGGGCAGTAAATGCAACTGGATTAAATGAATATTATAAGTTTTATGACTTACCAGGGGAGTTACACGATCACCTTGCGAAACCACTACACCGCAAGGTCGCGTCGCAATAACTAAAAATGGCGACGCTTAAATGGCTTGCGCGTTTAGTATTGCTAACTTCAAGCCAAGCCGATAGATGTCCTTAAGCGCTACTTTTAATATAGACATCCTTGAATTTATATTTGTTTCAGCGGAACGAAATTTAACAGGGTAGATACACAAAAAAGCGGGACAAAAGTTAATTCTAAAAAATTTTTGAAATTAACAAAATTATTTTATTTTTTATTTTACAATACTTAAGTATAATTACTTAAATTCCAATTAAACATACTTTAGCTAAGCATCTGATGGAAAAAATATGTGTATTGTTTGAAAGTTAAATTGAAACCAGCAAGGGGACATGCCAGGGTAGAGACTTTTTTAGACTTTTTAAGAAATTTCAGAAAAATGTGTTTTAATTAGGCATTCAATCGTGATGTTATTTAATAAAGTATATTAAGATGATGCGATTCATTGCAAAAAATAGCAACATATAGAATAAAAAATCTGTTTTAAACGGATTGTCGTACAAATTACCTCTTATCGTAGAATCACCCATGTATATGACCATATCTCCTCCGATTTCGGAAACGGAGAAAGGAAGTTTTGAATTAGAGGGAAAAAAAATTCGGGATCTCGAGTTGTCCATTCGTCTGTGTCCGTCCGTCTGTCTGTCTGTCCGTCCATCTGTCTGTCCTCATATAACTCAAAAACTACCCAACCGAATCGTTTGAAACTTATAATATATAATTATTAGATAATTTTGTCGAGTAATTTCAAATTTTTTGAAAATCGGATGCATCGTTCAATTACAGGGGCAATCAAAAGGATTCCGATACATTAAAGTCAATGGGGAAAAAATTTCAAGTGCATTTTAATAATCTTACACTTTTTCGAACATTATAAAGTTGACATGCATCTATGAAGTATATACCGTAATATACATTCTGTACAATCTGTGGCGCAAATAATACTTCTTCTTGATTTACAGAGCCACAGAAAAGTATTCCTTTGCATACTTATATATTGCGACATAATTGGTACGCATTTTAATAGTATTAAACTATTTAATACTGACAATTAAACTATGTAATGCCCGTAATTAATAAACTATTAAACTATTTAATGCCCGTCTGTCTGTCTAATCCGACCAGCGTAGCGGGTGAAGGCCGCTAGTTTTTATTTTATTTTTTGTCAAAATAAAAGTCCATAAAAATGACGTTCGTACTAAAGTAAATAATAATAATGAAATTAAATTATCAAAACCTTCAGAATTAACAGCAAAGCAATACAAGAAAAACTAATGAAAACATTTTCGGTTTATGGTTGATCTTCCTTTCCCAGCGGAGCGGAATTAAAAAGATCGGGCAACGATATAAGAAGAATAGGTAACACTTATTTAGAAAAAAATAAGAAAAAGTTCTAAAAAATACAATCTAGCTTTACTCATGATCTACATGTTAATTCGAAAACATCTTTATTTTTTTGTCAAAATAAAAGTCCATTAAAAAAATGACGTTCGTACTCTGCAAAAGTAAATAATAATGAAATGAAATGAACAAAACCTTCAGAATTAACAGCAAAGCAATACAAGAAAAATAATGAAAACATTTTCGGTTAACCTTCCTTTCCCAGCGTAGCGGAATTAAAAATATCGGGCAAAAAAGTGAGATTGGAAAGACATAAGAAGGATTGGAAAAAGATAGAAAAAAGATAAATATAGGGAAAAAAAATCATCCATGAAGTATATTTCTAAATTTATGGAATAGATGGCAGCACCACAGTATTTTAAACCAGTCCGATATTTATTAGACCCATAAATAAATGCACTCTCCTGCTACATTTCATTTTTACACCCCATCCCCCCTCCAGTAATAGAATATTAATGAGACTTGGTGATATAGAATGAAATTTTTACATATAAATTGGAAGGCTCTTGAAATTTTTTGGAAAATTATTTAATGATTATATTAGAGTTCATATTGTTTTCAAATATGCTTAAATACAAATTATAATTTCTATTTAAAATATAAAAGTGCATGAAAGTAAAATAATTATGTTTGAGTGAACTATAAACTCTATTGCCAAAATGTTCACACTTTAATAATGTTTGAAATAGTTGATTAATAACTGAGGACGTGGATTTCAAAGCTCGTCTTATCCAAAAGCAAAGAAAATCTACTAAAAAACACTTTTCAAAAGTATAAAAAAAGCCAAGCAAGAAAAAAAAAAGGATGAAAGTTTTGTCTAAAAAATGGTCTGATATCAAATTTCCAAGCTTATATTATGGTAATTATTTAACATTTTCCATTAAAAAAATTACTATTTCTAAGTCAATGCCTTTCCATATGTTGATAGAAATTCTTTTCTCTTTACTAAATACATCGTAAATGTGTTTTGAAAATTCAAATGTTTTAAAATTATGCGTGATGGGCTTGACAGCCTCTTTTCCATATTGTATACTAATTTCTATGTACTCAAATCCATAGTTAAAATTTAAAACTCTAAATTGTTACTTAAGCAGACATTTCCGTACTAAAATTCTAGTATTGAAATTTAAAAATTTTGTTTAGTTGTAGACAATCTATAAATAGATCGCTGGGTGGTAACGTGTTAAATATATTTGTCCATAGTTAAAATCAGAAGTTCTAAATTGTACTTAATGTAAACTTACTATGCTTTCCTTTACAAATTTGGTGCTTGGAAATTTGTGTAAAATATGAAAAGATGGCCGCCAAGCCCATCATGCATAATTTCAAAACATTTGAATTTTCAAAACACGTTTACGATGTATTTAGTACAAGAGAAAAGGATTACTACCAACATATGCAAATGCATTGACTTAGAAATAGTAATTTTTTTAATGGAAAATGTTAAATAATTACCATAATATAAGCTTGGAAATTTGATATCAGACCATTTTTTAGACAAAACTTTCATCCTTTTTTTTCTTGCTTGGTTTTTTTTTTTTTTTTACTTTTGAAAAGTGTTTTTTAGTAGATATCATTTCTATTTTTTTTATAAAGAGATTATATAAAATTTAAATAAATTGGCATGAGTTCTCGTAGAACCTCTGTAAGTAGAAAGTAAGAAATATATGTGTACATTGTATTTATATATCATTTATTTCTTAGAGTAATTTATCATTTATAAGTATGAAAAATTTCTAAAAAACTGATAGAATAGATATAAAATATAGATCTATAGTTGCTATTTTAGTTAGATATCATACGAAAATCTAGTTTAGCAAGCAGTTAAGTAATAAATTGAAATTTCTCTTTCAACAATTTGTGCCTGTACACGGACACTTACTTGAATATATTTCTACAGCCCTGTATTTTATCTGCTATATTTACATTCACACTACTATTTAGATTAAATTTAATTCAGACTAAAATACACTTAAAACTAGTAAAATCACTCTTCCAAAATATATCATCCTTTGACGGTCGTATATCTATTTTTTGCGTGGTCCAGTAAATCGTTTTATCTGTATTCAGTAAACATCTTTTAGTATGCTAAATATAATTCAGCATAAAAATGCATAGCTAATTTAACAAGTAAGAAAATCTTGCGTTAAGCATAGATTATGAAGCACTTCCCAACACTTCATGAAATGTTTAAAAAAAATCTTCGTTAATTAGGGAAATAAGGGTATAGAGCCAAATATGTATTCAAATACTTTTGAACAGCCCTGTATTTGATCTGTCTGTTTATATACATATTATAAAATGGGAAAATTTAGTTTAGCAAGAAAAAAGCTTAAAATTTCTTTTTGAGCAATTTGTACCAATAAATGGGAATCATACTTGAAAACTTTTGTTCAGCCCTGTAGTTTACCTTGTACCTTTATTACACGTCAGTAAGAAGCTAAAATACATTTTAAACTAAAATTCTTAAAACAACTGAAATCACATTGTTATAAATTACCATTCATAGGTGTCCATGAATACAATTCTTTGCGTGGCCCTGTATATCATTTTATTTGTATTCTGCAAATATTTCTTTGTAAATTGAATGGAGTTCAGCGTAAAAGTGTATACCTTATTTAAGAACCACCTTTAAGTAATTTACGCTCATACTCAGTAACGTTGGCAAGATCTTTTGGATAGCCCTGTATATCAACTATAACATTGATACACACCCTTATAATGTACAACGATTTAGTGAAACTTAAATGCGTATATTATAATTAAAATGTATTACATCCATCCATCAGCCATCATCGGAAACATATACAGTCCATCGAAAGGAATATACTATTTGAAATCTTTTGTGTGTCCCTGTAAATGCGATGTACTTCATATTATGCAAGACAGTATCGTATAATTTATATTAAGCCTCAGTGACATATATCAATTTTGTTATACATATTTTAAAAATGTCGCACACTATTTCCCCCCCCCCCCTTTACCATTATCCAATAGAATTCTTTTGTGTGGCCCTGTAAAGGAATACTATATTTTTACCGCATATTTTACAGAATGCATATTTTAGTGCACCTCTTAAATGCATGTAAGTTTTAATATGTTTGACAGGGTGTAACATCTTTAAAACGCCTTTGAAACGATTTTCCCCATAGGCCATAATGTAATGGAAAATTTATGACTTTCCCTGTAAATAAACTAATCATGGTAGAAACTTCATTTTCAATAGGGTTCGTGCTAGGGTAAACGTCAATAACATACAAAAAATTCAGAGCAATTCGAGTATATTTACATATGCTAGAGCGCGGACAGATAGACAGACGGGCAGACAAACCGAATGCATAAGCACTTTTCAAACTTTTGGAAAGTGTTACAAACGTTAAAATTCATTTAAAACGATTTTTCCCGATAGGCCGTAATGCAATGGAAAACTTTTGACTGTCCCTGTAAATAAACTAATCACGGTAGAAACTACATTTTCTATAGGGTTCGTGCTAGGGTAAACCTAAATAACGTCCAAATGTTTCATGGCAATCCGAGTATATTTACGAGAGTTAGAGCGCGCACAGACTGCCAGACAGCTAGACAAACCGAATGCATAAGCACTTTTCAACTTTATTGGAAGGTGCTAAAAACATAAATTCATTTATTCCTAGGAAAATGGAGCCAAAGATATTTTCTGGTTGGTTTGTCTTCCCGCAAATGAAATGCCTGTAGTTTATTATTGATGATTATAACTGGTTAATATTAGTCTGGCGGCCATCTTTTCGCATTTAACATTAAATTCTAATGTACCCAAAATTCGTTGTTAGAATCCAAAATTGTTACTTATTCAGACATTTAGATAGCAGACACTTCCGTACTTAAATACTGGTGTTGAAATTTAAAAGTTTTGTCCAGATGTAGGTAATCTATATGGTATCGTTGGATGGTAAGGGGCAAATATTGGTTAGAAATTTGCGTAAAATATGGAAAGATGGCCGTAAATTGATATGATATAAAATACTATTGGTTAATATAATTGTATAAAGTTGGTTCGGTTGGTACAATTGGTTCGGTAGTTCCAGAGATTACCCTCTTTAAATAAACATTTTATGGTAAAATCGTATTTCTTCATACAATGACGTCAAAGTTGTTATCTATGTTGATTCTTTGCTCACACACAAAGCAAATATCGTTTACCATGGTTCTCTTTTTATATAAAAATCACACTCAATTTTTTTTCAAAAGTTTTGTTTACATTAGGAACTTTAAATGCTAATAATTTTAAATGACTACACTTTAGAAGATATCTCTTCCTTCAAAAATTAATTTATTTTAAAGATCTTTCTAAAAATGAACTTTTACACTGTTTTATCCGAAAAAATAATCTCGAAGAAAAATATCTGATTGGCAAATGAAACTTGAAGTGGCAGCATTTAAAATGATTTGCTTTACTATAATGTAGCTATTACACGATTGGCGGGTTTATCCCAGTTTGGCATAATTTGTTAACTAAATAACAGTTTTGTGTTTTTTAAAAATAGAAATTTTATTTTTTTAAAACTGGTTTTTGCAAAAGCACGTAGATTGAATAATTACCTGTCCGAAAATGCATTCTATACTTCTTTCTGTCCCTTATTTAAGTCGGTACCTTGATTGAAATAAAATTGCTTGACGAAGAAAAAAGTGATCATTTTCAGTATCTCGACGGTTTTTTAAAAATCCTGTATCTCTTTTAATAATTATTTTATAAAGAGGAGTTTGATCTCAAATTATAGCTTTTCATCATTAAATTCTTCTAGTTTTTGTTTTATTTCTCTGCGATACTTCATTTCTTAAACTAGCTGACCCGCCCGGCTTTGCCCGGGTCCGTAATAATAATGTTACACGAACTTGAAATTTGTATGATTTTATCTTTAACTCGAAATATGTGTAAATACACTGTTAAAAATTCGACCCTTTTGCTGCATTTTTCACTCCATCGCTTTTATAGAAAATGATTACTTCAGCATGTTATGGATCATTCTCATATGTCAAAAGAGAGATATTCTATAAAAGCGGGGGAGTGATGATGCAGCAAAAGGGTCAAATTTTTTACAGTGTAAATTATATTAAATACGTGCCCCCTGACTGTCTCAAAAATCGGTTTAAAAAAACTAATATTTAGCTGCAAAAACACCCAAAATGACTGCAATGGGAAACGCAGGAGGGAATATGTGTCCAACGATTGTGTGATTTTCGTGTTAAAGTGTTGATATTTATCCTTAAATGTACTGTTAAGTGATTTAACTAAATACTTTTTTCACATAGATATATCAAGTGAAATATTTTGAATTTCAAACTAATTATATCACTCATCTGACTATACCGTGAATGAAATCGATAGTCGATGATTAGCTAAAAGGTTAGTATATAGTATTATAATTTCAGAGCCATTTTACAAAAATATTTGTATATTTTTTATCAAACATGCGTAATGTTCATTCTGTGAACAAAATCCTAACCTTAACCTAATTGTATTGTAATCATAAGTTGTCTGTAACCTAGCTGTATCTTAACAGTAACCTAACTGTAACTTAAATATACCAAAAACCCTGTAACCTGGCCGTCACCTTATCGTAACCTACCCATAATCTAACCATAACCTAACCGTAACTTAACCTTAACCTAACTGTAACTTAACCCTCTGGATCCCAAGCCGCCCGAGACCGCCCTAGATATTTTAATTCGTATATTTCAGTTCCCACCAGAAAATTAAAACAACAATGTTTGCTTTGATCAATAACAGATCATTCCGTATTTAAATACAACAAAATTAGCCATTGAATTTTTCTAGTGTGAAATGAACTACATAATTTCTAGAACGTGTTCTAGCATGGGAATTAAAGGGTTAACCATGACCTAACTGTAACCTAACTGGAAATTTAATATAACATAAGGCTCACCGGAACGTAATTGCAACCTAACTGTTACCTAACCGTAACCAAGTTCTAATTTAATACTAACTAAAAACGAAATATCTTAACCATCACGCGATACAAAGTAGTACTTAGTTTCACTTTCCACAGTTACGGAGCGCATTATGTTTTGTAGAACATCCAAATTTTAGGTTCGGATTGGATTCATGTCCATGGAAATTATTTGTCTTCTTCGGATACGGTTATGGTTGTTTGGAATATTTTTGTTCAGTTTAGATTCGGTTCAAATCAGTTTAGATTCGGCCAATTCATATTTCGTGGTTTTTTCCCCCTTCAAATGGGATTTTTAGGTTCGGGTCGGGTTGTACTTCCATGGAAATTATTTTACCTTGTTCCAATGAGATTATACTTCACTGAAATATTTTTGTCAGGTTCAAATTAGGTTTGGTTCAAATTTCGGGATTTTTTTACAATTTTTTTTGTTTCGGATTGGGTTTATGTCCATGGAAATTATATTGTCTTATTCGTATCTGGTTATAGTTATTTGGAATATTTTCGTCGGATTCAGATTTGGTTCGATTCAGATTTCAGATATTTTTTCAAATTGATTTTTAAGATTCTGGTCGGATTCATGTCCAGGGAAATTATTTTGTCTTGCTTGGATCCGGTTTTGGGTCTTTTGAATATTTTTTTTGGGTTCAGATGTCGTTCAATTCAGATTTCGTTTTTTAATGGAATTTTTAGGTTCAGGTTGGGTTGCGCATCAACGAAAATTATTCTGTATTGTTCGAATAAGGATATGCTTCTCTGGAATATTTTTGTCAGATTCAGATTTAGTTCAGTTTTTTAGGTTCGGATTGGGTTCATGTTCATGGAAATTTTTTGTCTTGTTCGGATCCGGGTATGGTTCTGTGGAATAATTTTGTCAGGTTCATATTTGGTTCGATTCAAATTTCAGGCATTTTTTTCAAATGGAATTTTAGGTTCGGATCGGGTTCATGTACACGGAAATTATTTTCTCTTATTCGAATCCGGTTATGGTTCTTTCGAATATTTTGATGGGATTCAGATGTAGTTTGCGTAAAATTTCAGGTTTTTTTTTTCAAATGGAATTATTTAGATTCGAGTCAGGTTTATGTTCATGGAAAGTATTTTGTCTTGCTCTTATCGGGTTATAGTTCTTTGGAATATTTTTATCGATTTCAAGTTTCGTTCTGGTCATTTTTCGGGTTTTTTCAAAGAAAATTTTTAGGCTCCGGTCGGGTTGCATATACACGAACATTATTTTTCCTTAATCGGATAGGGGTATGCTTCATTTGAATATTTTTGTGGGAATCAAATTTGATTCGGGTCACATATCAAATCCATAATTTTTTTCAAACGGGATTTTTAGGTTCGGGTCGGGTTTGTGCTCATGGAATTTTTGTCTTGCTTGGATCGGAGTATGGTCTGTTTTTTTCTGGTTGGGAACGGGTTATGTATTAATACGCCTAATCATTATGTTTTGCTACTATTCTTTTAATGATTATTTTTGATGTATAATTTACTTTGCTATTTGATAATTTATTATTGTGTATGAATCGTCTGCCGATTCGTACAATTGTACGTCAAACAGCCATTTCATTTTTGTTTAAAAAACAAAGTCATAATAAAATTTTAACTTAAATAAAATTCATTCAAATTTAATCAGCGACTTAAAAAAAAAAAACTGCTAAAAGGGCTTCGTATATACATATATAATATATTTAGTGCAACACAGCTAACCACACATACATTCTAATATACGAAGTACCAACGATCTGAAGTAACAGCTGTGTTCAAAAATCATAAGTTAAACTGACATTTTGCCAGTCTATGAATTTTAATGGTCTTTGGAAAAAAAACTGTCACTTTTGAAATGTCAAAATCTCAAATTGGTTTTTTCATAGAGTAAAAAGAAATTAATTGAGTGGAAATATTATCTCTGGAGGTGATGCTAAAAATGTAACTCTACATTAAGTCCAATAAAGTACCAACAAAAGCACGTGCTTTGACACGCCTATCAATTGAAACAGGTTTAAATCCGTATATATGGGTAATTCTCAAAATAGGGGACAATTTATGTCTTTCAGCATACAAAAAAAATTGAGAGGTTTTCTGTCATGTTTTTATACTTAAATATGTTTGTCTTAATATTATTCATTATTTGCACTCAAAAATTACTCACTTTTTAGTTAAAAACACCTTAAAATAACAGAATAAATGTTCAAAATGTCATTAGCATGGATGTCCACAGCAGCTGTGCCTTGTATATACTAGCTTTTTCAAGAGTTAATATCATGTTTATAAAATAAAACAAATGTTATTCTTTCTTTAAATTAATCAAGGAGAGGATTTATCCAATAAATTTCTTTTTAAAAATAAAATTATAGTATATAAAAAGAGAATTAAAGTTTGTCCTCCATATTCTGTTTTTAAAACAAGGTCATACTATAACAGCTGTTTATTAATCAAAATTTCATTTTCACATATGACAATACTTTGAAAATATAAATTTTCTCCATGGCAACAAGTAGCCATTTTATTCCAGCCTGAAAATAGAAGCATGTATTATATTTTAAGAATAGAAGTTGAATATTAGGCGAGTACATCAATTGTATGTCATTAGAATGGATAATAATTTTCATGTTTATTTTACAGTTAAAATTTTTATTTTACTTATTTGCATAGAACTTTTGTGTTTTAAAAAGCCCCAGAAAGGACTATTGCATTGTGATTATATTATGGCTCATAATCTTATTTAAATTAAAATTATCATTAGCATGGACAAATATCAGTGTCATTAGCATGGTTTTTCTGTCCATGCTAAAGACTCCTATGTGCATAAATGTAACCAGTACTTATATTGTATCCTTTTTAAAGTTTAATTTTACATATAAATTTAGGTATTACATTTATTATCCCTAAAATATGCATTAAATCTGTCAGAAAATCATTAAGACAGCTTCTTACACTGTTAGTGTCAGAATATTGTTCATGTAAACAAAGTTTGCTCTTTGGTAATGTTTTTATTCTCCTTATATGTATATATGTAAAAATGGAAACTATTTGTTGGAAAGGAAGACTAATAAACGTAGAAAAAAATATTTAAACAGGAAGAAAATACAAATTTCTTAATATATTTATTCCATGCAATTTGTTTTGTCATTAGCATGGCTCAAAAAATACTAATTATTTTTTTTAAAGTTAATTTTTAAATATTTAGCTCTGCTGACTACATGTAAAGTATACCTAATACTATATTAACAACACATATTTTTTTCAGAAATTTTGCTAACAGTAATTTTTTTAAGATTTCATTTTTGAAATTGTCCCCTATTTTGAGAATCACCCATATATATATTTTTTTGTCTTTTTTCTTAAAAAGAACTAATCTATCGCTTCACCAATAACAATTTATTAATTATTTTATCATATGTGTTTTAAATATCAATATAGAAAATTATTTAAATGTTTTGCTTGAAACTATAACATTCTTTTGTTAATATCTTAAAATCGTCCGCAGTCAGAAATCTATATTTTAGAACAATATTTATTACTTAAGTTTTCATACATGATTTTAAAAGAATGTTTTCATCATCATACTTTAAATATTTATTTACATGTAATTATTGAGTCATAAACATTTTTCAACTACGTTATAAGGTATTTAAAATTACATTAATGAAGGAAACTTTTAGTTATACAATTTTTAGTTCGTATCAAATGTTTTCACTATCTTATTTAATTTTAATTTGATATTTAATTATTGCTAATTTTCCAATTTCCTTCATTTTAAAAGCGAACATTTATTTTAATAAACAATAATAGAGCAAAGACCATTTTAAAAATTTGCTATTTCTTCTTAAAATATGCTTCAATTGTAATTCGTTTCTTTCAATTCGTCTTACAATGCAAAATCCCTTCCACGTCCTTTTGTTTGGTTGGTTGATTTTTGTCGTCCGATTATCTGCACTAGGGATATAGGACCAGGGGGAAGCGCCCTTCGTGGGGGTCTTTCTAAGGGAACCTAACCCGTATTTACGCAAGGTTCGAAGAAAACCACGAAAACTCCGAACGGTTAGGCCGACAGCCGCGATTGGGTTCGAACCCAGCACCTGCCGTCTACCAGTTGAGAGGTCCGAACCTCTCGGCCACTGGTGGGGCCCTTTTGTTTGGCACATTAAAATTTGAGCGATAAATGGTTTCATATTGCAAACCTTTTTTGAGGCTTACTTCACCTCCACTTATCTCATTCCTCCATGGGTTTCTTTAATTCTGTCTCAGCTTTCTTATCACTTCTGCGAAAACTTTTACACAACCAACCAACCGTAAATAAACGAAAGAGAAAAAAATTGGGAAAAAGATGATTTTTTATGAGAGTGACCTCTCGATTTTAATTAATTACTCAGTTAATAATTGAAATTTCGAAATTCTGAAGCTCAGGTGCATCAGGAGAGATTTGGGGCTACTCTCAAAAAAATTTTGAACTTTGTACATGCTGTAGATTTTGCTAGCCATCGCAGACACACACACACACACACACACACACACACACACACACACATAGCGTTTTGTTCTTTTATTAATATAGACTAGCTGTCCTGCCCGGCGTTGCCCGGGCCCGTGATGTTATTTAGTTTTGAAATATGTTATTTGCTTTCTAAATGACCCTTAAATTAAACTCAAATTTCTATGATTTTATATCTTTAGGTCCATTTTGTCAAAATTTATATTTTTGAAACGGAAAAATCGCGAAAAGATATTGAATTGAAAGCACATGCTGTTTGGTATTTTGTTTTCTATGTAATTTGATTTTTTGGAAACTATGCGAACCGAAAGCGAACGAAACCGCGACGGAACACTCAGGTTTTTACTGAATTCGTAAAAATTTTCACACATTTTATTTTGTAAAAAAAGAATTCTATCCATACGAAAGTTCCAAAATTTTTGAAAGTAATGTAAATCTGGTTTATTGAAAGGCTCTAAAAAGATTATGCTAAAATATAGGCATCTAGTTACTTTTAGCCGGATGTAATTCGTGTTTGTCGGTGTATTTGAACGGGTTAAATCTCATATTTTTTTTTAAAGCAAATTGCAACATAAATTATGAGAATGTTTTAGCTTTAAGAACATATTTTCGGTTTGTTAGGACGTATATAGAATTGCGCCCTGCAAAGTCAAAACCGCAATGAAACGATCTGTTTTTTATTGATTTCCTCAAGTTTTTAGCACTTTTTATTTTGTAAAAATTATTTCTACTCTTCCGAACGTTTTAAAAATTTTTAAGAAGGTGTAATTTGTTCTATTGAGATGCTTTTAAAAGTTTGGGCTGAAATATGTACGCTTAGATACTTTTAGCGTAGAAAAAATATTCCATTTATGAGTCGCAAAATGCCTCCTTTTGCCGGTGTATTTGAAAGGGTTAAATCTTACATTTTAAAAACCGATTGCATCATAGATTATAAAAATGTTTTTAAGCTTAAAGAATATGTTTCTTGTTTACCGGTACCTATACGATTGCGTTTTGCTAAGTCAAAACCGCAATGAAAACGATCTGTTTTTTATTGATTTCATCAAATTTTTCGCACATTTTATTTTGTAAAAAATATTTCTATCCGTCCAAACGTGTCAAATTTTTTGTAGGGAGTATAAATTTGGTCTATTGAGAAGATTTTAAAAGATTGAGTTCAAATATGCATGTTAAGATAATTTTAGCATGGAAAAAAATATCCTCTCTGCGAATCGCAAAATGACCTTCTTTTGCCAGTGTATTTGAAAGGGTTAAAATCCAAATATTTTAAAACCAATTACACCATCGGTTAGAAGAAAGTTTCAACTTTAAGATCTTTTTTTTGGTTTGTTTATATCTTAAAAATTACGCCCTGGAGGGACATTGACAAAAGAAAGAAAAATAGTTTTCGAAAAAACGATCATTTTTGAATATTTGTTTTCAAAGGGTTAACTGCAACAATTTTTCGAATTGATTATTGCATTTGAGACCTAAAGATATGATCTTTCGAAATATGTCTCTTAAGTTTAACTACGTCGAGCAGTTTGGTTGATTTGGATTTAAACAAAATGATCCAAAAACAGAAATAAACGGGGGGAAAAGGTTCTTCCTGCGTTTAGATGCGTAATTGAGTTTCTGCGCATGTGCAAACGTTTTCTTTCCCAGACCATTTTAAAAATGACTTTTCGATGAGAGTGAGTTCCGCTTCATAATTAATATCTATGAAACTAATCAAAAAATTAAAATTCTGAGCCTCAGGTGCATCAGGAGAGGTATTGGGCTACTCTCAAAAAAAGTTTGAGCTTCGTACGTCCCGTAGATTTTGCTAGCCATCGCAGACACACACACACACACACACAGACAGAGCGATTTGTTACACACAGACAGAGCGATTTGTTACACACAGACAGAGCGATTTGTTATTTTATTAATATAGATTATTAATATAGATATCCGAAATTTTAAAATGCCATGTTTGGTCGATTTAACATGGGAAAGTTGTCTCCAGTTATGCGGTCGTTATGGTCTTGGCGTTGGTTCATTTGGTGGGCATATTACTTTTTTCTAGCTTGGCTTGGCGGAAGACCGTCCTGCTTGATAGTTTTTTCTATCAATCTATTATATTGGTATCTCTGCGTAAAAAAAGAAAGAAAGAAAAGAACTACAACTTGTATTTTATCGTGTATATTTGACATTGTAAAATCTAGGTTTGAATGAAAACCAATGGGAGCTGTCAGAGGTTTTTAGCGATTTCCCAAAATTTGATTTTCTGGATAAAGCGAATTTTGAAAATCACGTTCTCGACTAATTTCTGAACCGTTAATTTATTTATAGAGATAAACATTCAGATGCAAAAATATTTTAAACTTTGTTCTCTTTCATTTTTAAAGTAATTTGTATGAAACTAGTTTTATTTGTAAAATTTACGAAACTTAAATTAGTATACGATCGCAACTTATAAATTCTACTTAAAAAAGCTTCTAATAAGTATAATATATATATAAGGGAGGGCCGAAAAAAACTTTTTTCAATTTTCGATAATGGCGGGTGCGGAAAAGTGGCCACTGGTGGCACTCAGTTCATACAAAAAAATTGAGATTTTTCGGACAATTCCTTACCCTGCCGCAAATGGTCTAAAGTTTTGCAAAAATGCTGATTTTTGAACTTTTTTAGCAAAAATTTTTTAAATATTAAATTAAATTTATTTTGGTAGCATTTACTTGAAAAGGCATATTTAATGTACCAAATGATTAAATAAGTTCTGATAATGCATTGTTTAATTGCTATGTGTATTTTAAATTAGCCGATTATTATAGTTTTTTTCGCATATTACAGGCAAAAGTTGTATTTGTTTGAGTCGTTCATTAGTTTCTCTCTTATTTATGTCCCTTGCTCTTCTTTATTTTTTTCTATGCGTCAAAGATTATATTTCGGCTATTTCGGCAACGGACATCAATATACTTCAAAAACAAATCTGGAAGGTGAGAAGGGGGTGAAGCAGGACTCTAAGCGAGCCCACTGACTCGTCGTAACACTGAGGTAGTGAAGGACGGAATAGAAGAGAAGCGGAAATGCGATAAAGATTCTTATTGTTTTTCTATGTTCAGTTACCCTGCGACATTTGTTCAGTGTGAACGTGAAACCTTTTCTTAGTGAGATACAGTGCTTTTTGGATCGTTTAACGTACCATTATAGTGTTTAAGGGTTTTATTACGACGAGCTTAGAAATGGCTAGTATGAAGGGCCATGGAAATATAAAGACACGAGATAACATGAAATGTAGCCTTTTTAGGGCATTATGCATGTTGATAGAATTGCAATTGCCAACTTACGCTGATATCATGCATCACTATTACATGTTGCTTCAACAAGCAAGAGTTGTGACAGCAGAGGATACAAATCTCGTCATCGATGAAAACAAGTAGTCCGGGAGCCGACCGTCGATTTACCTATGTATCGAGTAAAAGAACCGGACATACATCAAAATGTAGGTCTCAATGTACACATTAAGAATATCACTGTCTGCCAGGTCCTATCATGCCGGAACGCAAGGCAGCCGCACTTTTATGACGTCAATTTTGAGTGTTTACCTATGTATAGTACAAGGACCAGACATACATCAAAACGTAGGTCTCAATGTGCACATTAAGAATATAACTGGCTGCCACATACATCAAAATGTAGGTTTCAATGTGCACATTAAGAATATCACTCGCTGCCAGGTCCTATCCTGCCGGAACGCGGTGGCAGCCGCGCATTTATGACGTCAATTTTGAGTGTCTACCTATGTATCGAATTCAAGTTCCGAACATACATCAAAATGTAGGTTTGAAAATGCATATTAATAATATAAGGGTCTGCTTTGTCCAATTTTACCGGAATCAGGTGGCAGCAACTCTTTTATGACATCAATTTTGAATGCCTACCTATGTGTCGAATTTAAGGACCATATATAAATAAATATGAAGGTTTAAAAGTTCACATTAATAATATTATGCATAGCTGCCAACTACTACGCCTATTTAGAGTCAAATAAACATGTTAGAAACAGAAATTTTAGTAAATGATTCACAATATATGCTGTAATGCATAACACTGAATATATTTGACATACATTTTACTAAAACATTTTTGTGGTTCCAAACATGTTTATATGATTTAAATAGGCGTAGAAGTTTGCAGCTCTGTATCATGGTCTGCCATGTCTAATTCTGCCGGAACCAGGTGGCAGACTCATTTTTTTCGTCAATTTTGAGTGTTTACCTATCTATCGCACCTGGCAGACAGTGATATTATTAATATGCGCATAGAAACCTACATTTTGATGTATGTGGCAGACAGTGATATTCTTAATGTGCACATTGAGACCTACATTTTGATGTATGTCCGGTCCTTGTACTCGATACATAGGCAAACACTCAAAGTTGACGTCATAAATGCGCGGCTGCCACCGGGTTCCGGCAGGATAGGACCTGGCTGCCAGTGATATTCTTAATGTGCACATTAAGACCTACATTTTGATGTTTATGGCAGCCAGTGATATTCTTAATGTGCACATTGAAACCTACATTTTGATGTATGTCTGGTCATTTTACTCGATACATAGGTAAACACCCAAACCTTACGTCATAAAAGTGGGGCTGCCACCGGGTTCCGGCAGGATAGGACCTGGCAGCGAGTAATATTCTTAATGTGCACATTGAAACCTATATTTTGATGTATGTGGCAGCCAGTTATATTCTTATTGTGCACATTGAGACCTACGTTTTGATGTTTGTCTGGTCCTTGTACTCGATACATAGGTAAACACTCAAAATTGACGTCAAAAAAGTGCGGCTGCCTTGCGTTCCGGCAGGATAGGACCTGGCAGACAGTGATATTCTTAATGTGCACATTGAGACCTACATTTTGATGTATGTCCGGTCCTTTTACTCGATACGTAGGTAAATCGACGGTCGGCTCCCGGACTAAAGGTCAAAAGAAAGAAACAAAAACTTGGAAAGATACAGGTGGAAGAAGTTCTCTAAAGAAGGAAAATTAAATGCATATTTTTTGATGGTAGAAAGGATAAAACTATCTTCACAGAAAATAAAGAACAAGCGGTACCGTCGAGAAAAAGACGAGGAACACCGTGTTGTCTGAACGCGGTTAGGAATATTTGGGTCAGTTGATAACCCGTTCTGGTCACGGAAAAGAAATAGCAAAATCATTATATAATCCTCTAAGTCAGTAGAAGTTAGAATTTTCTGAACTGATAGCACTTTGGTGTGATGGCACGACTATTAATAAAGGAAAACGCAATGGTGTCATTGCCTGTCTTGTAAAAAAAAAAAAAAAAAAAAAAAAAAAAAAAAAAACTAGGAAGAGAGCTGCAACATTTCACATGTATTCTTCAGATGAACGAACTCCTACTCCGATATCTACTCTTTAAACTTGATAGTGGAATCACGGGACCTAAAACCTTTGCCAAATCATTTAGTGCTAGACAAACGGGATATGAAAATCTACGTGTCGCCTTGTTCGAGCCTATTGCTGTTTCATGGATATCAGAAATGGAAAATATTGAATATCTAAGTACCGATCAAAAATATTTATTTCATATTTATGCAGCAGTTTCAATCGGAGTATGTCCTCAAGAGGTGGAAAACAGAAAATCAAGACCAACTGTGAAATCGAGATGGATCACAACTGCTTGCAGAATTTTACGCTCTGCGTTAGTAGTTGAAATCCTGATAAAGCGTTAAAATATATCTCACTCAGTACGTGATACGAATTTATGCACCAAGTGGTTTTCTGTATAAGGAAAAGGCCAGATTGCGCAGACGGACTTAGACATATGTGGCAGGTAGTTAAACTTACAACTTTTTTACCAGATGACCTAAAGGAGATAGTGCATTCATTCATCCTAACAAATGGATACTATGGTCATCCCGAGAATTTGCTGATAGCAATAGCAATCCATGATAGACAACATATTAGAAGAATCGCATGGGAAAAAATAAAAGTATGCCGCAATTTAAAAAAGATAAGAACAAATACAATGCGAGAGTTTCAAGTCCTAAAGCTAAATTTTAAAGCAACGGAACAATATGAATGAATCGACTGGGTCCCCGTCGAAATTAGCGAACCTCCTACAAGAAAAACTTTTTCACTAGAAGAAATTGGAAAAAACGTAATTTCAGGATCCATGTTGAATGAATTATTGGTCTGCTTTCCAAGTCACTCCCAGGCTGTGGAAAGAGTCGTTAAAATTGTGACAGAAACTACATCAAAAGTATGCGGGATTCAAGATAGAGATACCTTCATTAGAGCAAAACTGCAAGTACGGAAAAAGATACCAAAGTTTATTTCTAAAAAGGACTTGTAGCATAAATGCTATTCAGTGCATTTTTAGTATAACATTCTGTGGATAGGAGCGCGGATAAAACTCGGCGAACAGCTGTGTCCTCGTTGTGAGTCCTGGGTTGTTTCGCGTTGGTACCAAACGTAAAACAAGCTAAATGCTGTACATTTTTTAAAGAACATAGGACTAAAATAATGCATAAATAGAGGTTATTTAAGCATTTGGCACATTAAATATAGATTTTAGACTAAATACAACCAAAATAAACTTAACATTTTTAATATTTTTGCTAAAAAAGTTAAAAAATGAGCGTTTTAGCAAAACTTTAAGCGATTTGCGGCAGGGTAAGGAATTGTCTAAAAAATCTCAATTTTTTTGTGTGAGTTGAGTGTTATCAGTGGCCACTTTTCCGCACCCGCCATCATCGAAAATCGAAAAAATTCGAAAATCGAAAATTTTTTTCGGCCCACCCTAGTGTATATACTTCCAAAATGTACCGATTATGGATTTTCTGAATCTTTGACTTTTTTGGCACTTAAAAACATCAACATTCAGGGTAAAAAACAAACAAAGATGCATTTTTTAGGTTTTTCAGGCATTAAAAATGCAAAATAGCGTTTTCAATGACAGAAACCATTAAAAATTCAAAGTATCATTACTCAGTGAGTTTTTCTTGTCAGTTTTGTTATTGTTGTTTTACTTGTTAGAATAAAAGAGAATACTTTTCTTGCATCGTTTGCACGTTAAGGTCCGAAATGTATCCATGGGCTCATAAAACGCAAATTATGCCCTGTCTGCAGCACTTTAAGAAAATTTGGAGGTAATTTACGAAGCATTTTGTCTTGAAATCTAACCTCCTCAGATAAAATATAATCTAACCATCCAATTGAAAGGAACATATCCCAAATTAAAGGACTAAAAAACATGTGAATCCGTTCTTCTTTAACGGCCCCACCAATGGCCGAGAGGTTCTGACCTCTCAACTGATAGACGGCAGGTGTTGGTTTCGAACCCACTCGCGGCCGTCTGTCTAACCGTTCGGAGTTTTCCGTGGTTTTCTTCGACCTTGGATATCCTTGCGTAAATAAGGGTTATGTTCCCTTAGAAAGACCCCCACGGAGGGCACCCCACTTCTTTCGGGCCTTTGTCCCACGTGTTGATAGTCGGCCGTCATGAAATAAACCAAACCAAACCGTTCATGTTTAATGAACGAATTCACCGGAATATTGCATTCGAGGAAAACATACGGATACGGCTCATACTAATGAATAGATGCTTTTCTTATATATATATTAGGTAGATTTCGTATGAAATACTACCTATTGTGGTCGCTCCTATGTTGGAATTCCTGAAAATTTTTTGCACATCTACGCCGATCATGATCCCTAAAACTACTATCAGTAAAAAAAAACTTTATATCTACCTGTCTATCTATATTACTTTTTTATGGACACGATAATTTCTAAAATTCAGCTCAAATCTCTTCCAAAGTAATACATAAAATCAAGGGCATAAAATCTCAATCAAGTTCTTTAATGGGCAAAATCGGACCAGGCAGTGGAAATAGGGAGGGGTTTTGTGACAACAGAAAACCCCCCATAACTTCTTAAATAAAATACATATCCAATCAGTTTAAACTTTTTATAACTTCTAAAACATGGGCCAAAAGTTTATGTATGACAGATTTTTGATAAATTTAAAAATAGGCTCAAGGGGCGAAAAAAAGGGTTTTTGGGAGTTAAAAATTTACAACTTTGTGAATTTTCAAGATATCAAACCCAACTATTCTTTTTATAAATGCTCTTAACATTATGTAGTAAAACTTTTGTATTTACAAGTTTTTGATAGGAGCAATTCTTATTAAAAAAAATAAAAAAAAAATAAAAACGAAAACAAAAAGAGGAGGGAGGGGGGGGGGGTGAAAGACGAAAAAAAAATCCATAAAGTCGTCAATTCTTAAGATATCAAATCCAATTAAATTTATTATACATCTTCTCAATAATATTTGCAATTTTTATAATGACAAATTTTTGATAGGAAAATTCTTATAGCTAAAATAAGTTAAACGAAAATAGGAGTTGAAAAAAATAATCTCAAATCCAAACTGCTTACATTCTGAATCATTTTAAAATTCATTCTTGTTTTTGCTCTCAAACACATTCAATTCAAAGATTCTCTTTTTTAGGACTGTATAATGAGACGTATTACCCATCCAGTATGTGATAAATGCGTAATTTCACGGATATTCATATAATGTGACGCTTTATTTTTGTGATAAAGGCAAAATATATTTTTTAAATTGCTGTCAAATTGGGCATTTTGAACAGAATTTACCGAAGCGATCGTGATTGCTAAATTGAGGAAGTATTCAAATAACAAATTGCTTATTTTCTGACTAATTTTTAAATCCATTTTTTTCTCTCAACTGTTTTTAATAGACAGGTCCTCTTATTTAAGAACTGCAAAATGTGCCGCATTGTTCAGTTTTTTTTTTTTTTTTTTTTTTTTTGTAAAAGCGAATATATTAAAAAAAAAAAGCTGTCAAAGTGGGCATTTCGAACAAAATTTCTCGAAGCGATCGTGATTGGAGAATTGAGGATGCGTTCAAATAAAATATTGCTACTTTTACGACTCATTTTTAAATTAAATTTCGTTCTCAAAGGTATTCAAATAACAGTTTCTCTCATTTAAGAACTATATAATGTGCCATATTGATCGATTTTTTCATAAAGTCAGAATACACTACCTGGCCATTGATGAACGTTCACTTGCAATTTTAGACATTTTGTTAAATATCTAGAAAAATACAGGAGGAATCATCCCGAAACTCTTAGTGTATAAATATAACAGTATAAGTCATACATTTCAGTGAAGATTTTTTCCCGAAACTCCATAGGGGACCGTCAACAAATTAAAAAAGAATGAATATCTTTTGGATAACCCTATCAAAACTAATGTAGCAAAACCGCTCAAACTCTAGATTATGATTAAGTGCCTTATTGTATCAAACTGTGTTCATTTTTATGCAACTAGCATGAATACTCGCTGAGAAATTAAGGTTTTTACAAAAATGGTCTCAAATTTTTCTCAAGTTTTTTGCTTATAATTTTAAGAGTTCTTGATATAAAATAATATTTTTTTCTGAAAATATGACAAACAACATTGCACACAATACCTTGTAATCAGAATTAAAAAATAATAAAAATTATATGAAAAATGAGTAGGTTTACTAAATAATTTTTCACTGCGCATGCGACAACGATATCAAAATTTCATTTGCATATTATGTTAGCTAAATGTATAGAGCAACTTTTGTGAAAGTCGCACAATCATAACTTGAAAATTCTGAAAATAATCGTTAATTGAATAACTTGAAAATCCGTTATTCCCAAAATGAAGTAAAAACAAGAGGGGTTGTATCCATATATTCATTGATTAGTGTCAATATAGAATACACAATATGGGACGTACAACTAAATTTGGATAAAATCCCTCATTTTTTTGCTTCATTTTGAGAACAACGGATTTTGTCCTTTTTCTATAGACGATTACTTTCAGAATTTTCAAGCTATGATTTTGAGACTTTCACAGAAGTTGCTCTATACATTTAACTAACATAATATGGGAATGAAATTTTGATATCGTTGACGCATGCGGTGAAAAATTATTTAGTAAACCTACTCATTTTTCATATAATTTTTATAATTTTTTAATTCTGATTACAGGGTATTGTGTGCAATGTTGTTTGTCATATTTTCAGAAAAAAATATTATTTTATATCAAGAACTCTTAAAATTATAAGCAAAAAACTTGGAAAAATTTGAGACCATTTTTATAAAAACCTTAATTTCTCTTCGAGTATACATACTATTTGCATAAAAATGAACACAGTTTATTACAATAAGGCACTTAATCATAATCTAGAGTTTGAACGCTTTTGCTATGTTAGTTTTGACAGGGTTATTCAAAAGATATTCATTCTTTTTTAATTTGTTGACGGTCCCCCATGGAGTTTCGGGAAAAAATCTTTACAGAAATGTATGACTTATACTATTGTATTTATACGCTAAGAGTTTCGGGATGATTCCTCGTGTATTTTTCTAGCTATTTAATAAAATGTCTAAAATTGCAAGTGGACGTTTATCAATGGCCAGGTAGTGTATATTTCGAAAAATGCTGTCAAAGTGGCCATTTGAGCCGAATTCCGCTTATGATTCTGATAAATTCAGCTCTTACAGAAAAATGAAATTAAAAATTCTTCAAAAGCGGCCATATAAAAGTGTTAAACTGCGTTTATCTCTAATCATGTTTTATTTTTTCTTATCGAAATGAGCACTTAACTTCGCAATCTACCTCCACCCTATAGGCCAAGCCGACATGGATTTTTTCCACTGTGATGTTCTGCACTTCACTTCTCTCATTCACTCTTTCAAATATGTCTGTTAAAGTTAATGCTCAGAGACTTAAGTTCTCCATATGTAATTTGTATTACAATATATAGTTCTAACCATAATGGAATCTTTATACTTGATCTACAGTCCACATCAATTTAACAACACATCCTTTTTGGTAGATTTCGTATGAAATACTACCTATTGCGGTCGCTCTTACGTTGGAATATCTGGAAATTTCTGCCGATGTACACCGATCATGACTCCTAGACCCCAAAACTACCAACAGTAAAAAACTTTATATCTAATCTATCTATCTATCTATCTATCTATCTATATCACTTTTTTATGGACACAATAACTTCTATAATTCTGCTCAAATCTTTTCCAAACTGATTTATAAAATCAAGGGGCATAAAATCTGTACCAAGTTCGTTAAGGCCCTACATCAGTAACGCTCCGAGATAGAACGGCTAATGTTATTTCAATGGAAGAAATTTATCGCTTTCATTCCTTTGCATTTTGCTCAAATTTAATAATTTTTGTTGTTTTGAAAACCTGTAGGTTTAAACTATGCACGTCATTCTGAAATTTTATTTCTTTTTTTAATTTTAAGCGATACAAGTGCGTTATTTTATATTCTTTAAAATTCACCTTTAATGTCTTATTACGAAAAATCTGTTTGACATTTTAAAATTTGGTAAAACAGCATGCAGAGTTTAATTATTTAGCTTTCAAAAAATGTTTTTTATTTTGATTTTTACAAAATTTAATCTATGCTATTTGTGTAAAAAGTTGAAATACTTTGATTTAAAATTGTCGAAAATGGTGTTTAACTCCGCCTTTAAAAGGGAGACGCCTTAAAAGTAATTAGGGTGAAAGACGATATGGGTTTACCTCCAGGGAGTCTTACAGGGACGAAGGTGTAAAATCTTGCCTGTGGCTATTAGTAAAATGTTGTTTGCTGGTTTAGGATAAAAAAATAAAAACTTCCTTTCCTGAATGCATGATAGTTCGATCAGAAATGAATTTCAGAAATGATGTAAATACATGTTGATTTCAAAAAGTTTGTTTAACTAGGCATTCAATCTCAAATGTACTTTAAAAGCATTATTGATTTCGAATAAAAACACATTTAACATTTTTATTATTTTTCTTCCATATATTTGAAGTTTAATTTCTAAAAAAGATTCTTTAATTGCGGACAACATCAAAATGAAATATTTGTTAATTTATAAAAAATAATAGAATTAACTTTTTGTCATCTGCAGACGACAAAGGGAAAAGAAGAAAGGGTGGAAAGAAAATAACAATGGTTCTGACATTAAAAATGAATAGATATATTCGCGAATAAATACATTTGTATTAAATTTTTCTTATCATTCTTTTAGACAAATCTTAATGAATTAGTTTAAATGTTCCTTTTCATAAATATTTCATAAATATTTCTATTTTAATCAATAAAAGTTTGCAGTATACCCACTCTAAAATATAAAGTAATTGTTATGCAATTCATGATTAAATTGGATAACACTAATTTAAAAGATAGAAATATATTTATTTTGACACTTCTATCGAAAATTATGACTAATTTACAATATTTTAGAAAATATATTCTGTTGCGGTAAAATTCACATCCGTAAATGATATATTTATGCTTTATTCTATATAAATTGTCTTTCCTTTGTTTTTCCCTTTCAGAAAGATAAACGAATGATTTTTTAAGTTCTTATACTATTTTAACTAAATAATACGCATATATTCCAAAGCCTGTCATAGTCTAACTGATCTAAGTTTTAGAATAGTGGTTTTTTCAGTCATGCAAAAAGACAAACTCAATTATACTAAACCTATGGAAGATTTTTTTAAAGGTACCATATTTTCATACCAATTTTTAATTATTTTTTTTCTGCATAGTATAGCTGACGATGGTCTGTACAGAGGCCGCTTTTTACTTTTTTCGATACTGATTGTAGATTTTAAATATGAGGATAATATCACTTTTGAAAACGGTTCCGAAAATGAAACTGTCCTGTAAAGAAAATTAAAAAAATAGAAAAAGGCCTTTGAAGAGATCACTCTGAGCTATTAAAGGGGAAAAATATTAAAATGCAGACGAGACTTATTTATAAATTTCGACCGTTGGATTATCGTCGAAAGAATTATCATAAGCTAGTAAATTGTTTCGTTTGATTAAAGTTTTCTATATATATATATATACCCGTAAAATAAATCGAAAAAATAGAAAATGGCCTTTGTGCAAATCGATATCAACTAGGAAAAGTAAAAAAAAAACTTAAAACTATTAAAACACAGACGATAAACTTTTATAAATTTCTTTCATAGCATTAGTTTTAAAGCGAAGGCATTGTTTCATTTAACTGCAGTAGCCTCTTTAAAATAAATGAAATCGTAAAAACTATTCAATGTAAGAGAAAAAAAAAATAAAAATAAAAATATTTTTTTTTTAAATGTAGGCGAGATATCTTTATAAATTTCTACAATGGGATTTCGCTTGACTGAAGTAAGTCACTTTAAAATTCCTGTATCGAAATCAAAAACTGTAATACGGCCTTTGTACAGAAAGATCTCAGCTGTTCAACATAAAAAAGATTATTAAAATATAGACAAGATATTTCTATAAATTTCTGTGATAGCATTTCGCTTCATTGAAGTAAGCCCCTTTAAAATACCCGTAAAAAATCGAAAAAAATATAAAGCGGTATTTGTACAGAAATATCTCAGAAATTCAATGCTAAAAAAATCATTTAAAAAATTAAAATGTTGACGAGATATCTTTATAAATTTCTATAATGGGACTTCTCTCTACTCAAGTAAGCCACTTTAAAATACCCGTAAAAAATCGAAAAAATGTAAAAAGCTGTTTGTACAGAGAAATCTCCGATATCTAATACCCCACCCGCCGAAAAAAAGTTTAAAGACAATTAAAATACAAACGAGATATCTTTAAAAATTTCTAAAATGTGATTTAGATCTATTGAAGTAAGTCACTTTAAAATACCCGTAACAAAATCGAAAAGATATAAAACGTTCTTTGTAAAGAAAGATATCAGTTATATAAAGAAAAAAAATTACATTAAAATGATCTTTACAAATGACTTTTAAATGATCTTAAAGATATCTTTATAAATTTCTACCATGGGATTTTACTTGATTGAGGTGATCATCAGTTTATATTTACTTGTAGACGAGATATCTTTATAAATTTCTAACATTCAATGCTAAAAAAATCATTTAAAAATATTAAAATGTAGAAGAGAAAATATATATTTATATGAACTTCAAAACTTCATAGGATTTCGCTTGATTGAAGTAAGCCTCTTTAAAACTCCCATAACACTATCCAAAAAATATAAAACGGTCTTTGTACCGAAAGATCTCAGATATCCAATGCCAAAAAAACATTTAAAAATATTTAAATGTAGAAAAGATATATTTATAAATTTCTAATAAAGTATTTCGCTTGACTGAAGTAGCCTCTTTGAACACCTGTAAACAAAACCACAAAAGTACAAAACGGTCTTAACATCGAAAAATCTCAGCTATCCAATGACAAAAAAATCATTTTAAAATATTAAAATGTAGAAGAGATATTTTTATAAAGTTCTACCATTGGAATTCACTTGACTGAAGTAGCCTCATTAAAACACCTATAAACAAAATCAAAAAAGTACAAAACGGTCTTTGTACCGAAAAATTTCAGCTATCCAATGCCAAAAAATCATTTAAAAATATTAAAATGTCGAAGAGATATTTTTATAAATTTCTACAATTGTATTTCACTTGACTGAAATAGCTTTTTTAAAATTCCCCTAAACAAAGACTAAAAAGTACAAAACGGTCTTTGTACCGAAAAATCTGAGATATCGAATGCCAAAAAATCATTTAAAAATATTAAAATGTAGAAGAGATATTTTTATAAATTTCTACCAATGGATTTCACTTGACTGAAGTAGCCTCTTTAAAACACCTGTAAACATATTAAAAAAAGTGCAAAGCGGTCTTTGTACCGAATGATCTCAGCTATCCAATGACAAAAAAATCACTTAAAAATATTAAAATGTAGAAGAGCTATTTCTATAAATTTCTACCAATGGATTTCACTTGACTGAAGTAGCCTCTTTAAAACACCTGTAAAGAAAGTCGAAAAAGTACAAAACGGTCTTTGTACCGAAAGATCTTAGCTATCCCATAACAACAGAATCATTTAAAAATATTAAAATGTAGACGAGATATTTTTATAAATTTTTACCATTGGAATTCACTTGACTGAAGTAGCTTTTTTAAAATTCCCCTAAACAAAGTCGTAAAAGTACAAAACGGTCTTTGTACCGAAAGATCTTAGCTATCCAATGACAAAAAATCATTTAAAAATATTAAAATGTAGTAGAGATATTTTTTAAATTTCTACCATTAGATTTCACTTGACTGAAGTAGCTTTTTAAAAATTTCCCTAAACAAAGTCGTAAAAGTACAAAACGGTCTTTGTACCGAAAGATCTTAGCTATCCAATGACAAAAAAATCATTTAAAAATATTAAAAATGTAGAAGAGATATTTTTATAAATTTCTACCATCGGAATTCACTTGACTGAAATAGCCTCACTAAAACACCTGTAAACAAAATCAAAAAAGTACAAAACGGTCTTTGCACCGAAAGATCTCAGCTATCCAATGACAAAAAAATCATTTAAAAATATTAAAATGTAGAAGAGATATTTTTATAACTTTCTACCAATGGATTTCACTTGACTGAAGTAGCTTTTTTAAAATTCCCTTAAACAAAGTCGAAAAAGTAGAAAACAGTCTTTGTGCCGAAAGATCTGAGATATCCAATGCAAAAAAAAAAAAAAAAAAAAAAAAAAAAAAAAAAAAAAAAATTTAAAAACATTAAAATGTAGAAGATATTCTTTTTTTTTTGTTATTACTACCATTTGATTTCACTTGACTGAAGTAGCTTTTTAAAAATTATCCTAAACAAAGTCGAAAAAGTACAAAACGGTCTTTGTACCGAAAGATCTGAGATATCGAATGCCAAAAAATCATTTAAAAATCTTTAAAAATAAAAAGATATATTTATAAAATTCTACTATAGGATTTTGCTTGAATGAAGTAGCTTCTTTAAAACACCTCTAAACAAAATCAAAAAAGTACAAAACAGTCTTTGTACCGAAAGATCGCAGCTATGAAATGCCAAAAAAATCATTTAAAAATATTAAAATAAAGAAGTGATATATTTATAAATTTCTACCATTGGATTTCACTTGACTGAAGTAGCTTTTTTAAAATTCCCCTAAACAAAGTCGAAAAAGTACAAAACGGTCTTTGTACAAAAAGATCTAAGCTATCCAATGACAAAAAAGTCATTTAAAAATATTAAAATGTAGAAGAGATATTTTTATAAATTTCTACAATTGAATTTCACTTGACTGAAACAGCTTTTATAAAATTCCCTTAAACAGAGTCGAAAAAGTACAAAACGATCTTTGCACCGAAAGATCTCAGCCATCCCATGACAAAAAAATCATATAAAAGTATTAAAATGTAGAAGAGATATGTTTATAAATTCCTACCATTGGATTTCACTTGACTTAAGTAGCTTTTTTAAAATTCCCCTAAACAAAGTCGAAAAAGTACAAAACGGTCTTTGTACAAAAAGATCTAAGCTATCCAGTGACAAAAAAATCATTTAAAAATATTAAAATGTAGAAGAGATATTTTTATAAATTTCTACCATTGGATTTCACTTCACTGAAGTAGCTTTTTTAAAATTCCCTTAAACAGAGTCGAAAAAGTACAAAACGGTCTTTGCACCGAAAGATCTGAGATATCGAATGCCAAATAATAATTAACAGATATTAAAATGTAGAAGAGATATTTTTCTAAATTTTTATCATTGGATTTCACTTCACTGAAGTAGCTATTTTAAAATTCCCCTAAACAAAGTCAAAAAAGTACAAAACGGTCTTTGTACCAAAAGATCTGAGATATCGAATGCCAAATAATAATTTACAAATATTAAAATGTAGAAGAGATATTTTTATCAATTTCTACCATTGGATTTCACTTCACTGAAGTAGCTTTTTTAAAATTCCCTTAAACAGAGTCGAAAAAGTACAAAACGGTCTTTGCACAGAAAGATCTCAGCCATCACATGACAAAAAAATCATTTAAAAATATTAAAATGTAGAAGAGATATTTTTATAAATTCCTACCATTGGATTTCATTTGACTGAAGTAGCCTCTTTAAAACACCTGTAAACAAAATCAAAAAAGTGCAAAACGGTCTTTGTACCAAAAGATCTGAGATATCGAATGACAAATATATTAATTTACAAATATTAAATTGTAGAAGAGATATTTTTATAAATTTCTACCATTGGATTTCACTTGACTGTAGTAGCCTTTTTAAAATTCATCTAAACAAAGTCGAAAATGTAAAAGACGGTCTTTGTACAGGAATATCTAAGTTATCCAATGACAAAACAATCATTTAAAAATATTAAAATGTAGAAGAGATACTTTTATAAATTTCTACCATTGGATTTCACTTGACTGAAATAGCTTTTTTAAAATTCCCCTAAACAAAGTCGAAAAAGTACAAAACGGTCTTTGTACCGAAAGATCTCAGCTATCCAATGACAAAAAAATCATTTAAAAATATTAAAGTGTAGAAGAGAGATTTTTATAAATTTCTACAATTGGATTTCATTTGCCTCTTTAAAACACCTGTAAACAAAATCAGAAATGTACAAAACGGTCTTTGTACCGAAAGATCTGATATATCGAATGCCAAAAAATATTTTACAAATATTAAATATAGAAGAGGTATTTTTATAAATTTCTTTAATTGGATTTCACTTGACTGAAGTAGCTTTTTTATAACTATCCTAAACAAAGTCGAAAAAGTACAAAACGGTCTTTGTATCGAAAGATCTGAGACATCGAATGCCGAAAAATCATTTAAAAATCTTTAAAAGTAAAAAGACTTATTTATAAAATTCTACTATAGGATTTTGCTTGAATGAAGTAGCTTTTTTAAAATTCCCCTAAACAAAGTCGAAAAAGTACAAAACGGTCTTTGTACCGAAAGATCTGAGATATCGAATGCCAAAAAATCATTTAAAATATTAAAATGTAGAATAGATATTTTTATAAATTCCTACCATTCGATTTCACTTGACTGAAATATCTTTTTTAAAACATCTGTAAACAAAATTAAAAGAGTACAAAACGGTATTTGTACCGAAAGATCTCAGCTATCCCATGACAGAAAAATCATTTAAAAATATTAAAATGTAGAAGAGATATATTTTTATAAATTTCCACCATTGGATTTCATTTGACTGAAGTAAGCTTTTTAAAAATTCCCCTAAACAAAGTCGAAAAAGTACAAAACGGTCTTAGTACCGAAAGATCTAAGCTATCCAATGACAAAAAAACATTTAAAAATATTAAAATGTAGAAAAGATATTTTTATAAATTTCTTCCATTGGATTTCACTTGACTGAAGTAGCTTTTTTAAAATTCCCCAAAACAAAGTCGAAACTGTAAAAAACGGTATTTGTACAGAAAGATCTAAGCTATCCAATGACAAAAAAAAAAAAAAAAAAAAAAAAAAAAAAAAAAAAAAAAATCATTTAAAAATATTAAAATGTAGAAGAGATATTTTTATAAATTTCTACCATTGGATTTCACTTGACTGAAGTAGCCTCTTTAAAACACCTGTAAACAAAATAAAAAAAAATACAAAACGGTATTTGTACCTAAAGATCTCAGCTATCCCATGACAAAAAAATCATTTAAAATTCTTTAAATGTCGAAAAGACATATTTATAAAATTTTACTATAGGATTTCGCTTGACTGAAGTAGCCTCTTTAAAACAGCTGTAAAAAAAAAAAAAAAAAAAAAAAAAAAAAAAAAAAAAAAAAAAAATTGTCTTTGTACCGAAAGATCTCAGCTATCCAATGACAAAATTCATTTAAAAATATTAAAATGTAGAAGAGATATATTTATAAATTTCTACCATTGGATTTCATTTGACTGAAGTAGCCTCTTTAAAACAACTGTAAACAAAATCAAAAAAGTACAAAACGGTCTTTGTACCAAAAGATCTGAGATATCGAATGCCAAATAATGATTTACAAATATTAAAATGTAGAAGAGATATTTTTATAAATTTCTACCATTGGATTTCACTTCACTGAAGTAGCTTTTTTAAAATTCCCCTAAACAGAGTCGAAAAAGTTCAAAACGGTCTTTGTACCGAAAGATCTGAGCTATCCCATGACAAAAAAATCATTTAAAAATATTAAAATGTAGAAGAGATACTTTTAGAAATTTCTAGCATTGGATTTCACTTGACTGAAGTAGCTTTTTTAAAATTCCCCTAGAGAAAGTCGAAAATGTAAAAGACGGTCTTTGTAGAGAAAGATCTAAGCTATCCAATGACCAAAAAATCTTTTAAAAATATTAAAATGTAGAAGAGATATTTTTATAAATTTCTACCATTGGATTTCACTTGACTGAAATAACTTTTTTAAAATTCCCCTAAACAAAGTCGAAAAAGTACAAAACGGTCTTTGTACCGAAAGATCTGAGATATCGAATGCCAAAAAATAATTTAAAAATATTAAAATGTAGAAGAGATATTTTTATAAATTCCTACCAATGGATTTCACTTGACTGAAGTAGATTTTTTAAAATTTCCCTAAACAAAGTCGAAAAAGTACAAAACGATCTTTGTACCGAAAGATCTCAGCTATCCAATGACAAAAATTCATTTAAAAATATTAAAATGTAGAAGAGATATTTTTATAAATTTATTCCATTGGATTTCATTTGACTGAAGTAGCTTTTTTAAAATTCCCTTAAACAAAGTCGAAAATGTACAAAACGGTCTTTGTACCGAAAGATCTCAGCTATCCAATGACAAAAAAATCATTTAAAAATATTAAAATGTAGAAGAGATATTTTTATAAATTTCTACAATGGGATTTCACTTGACTGAAATAGCTTTTTAAATAAACAAGGTCGAAAAAGTACAAAACGGTCTTTGTACCGAAAGATCTCAGCTATCCAATGACAAAAAAATCATTTAAAAATATTAAAATGTAGAAGAGATATTTTTATAAATTTCTACCATTGGATTTCACTTGACTGAAATAGCTTTTTTAAAATTCCCCTAAACAAAGTCGAAAAAGTACAAAACGGTCTTTGTACCGAAAGATCTCAGCTATCCAATGACAAAAAAATCATTTAAAAATATAAAAATGTAGAAGAGATATTTTTATAAATTTCTTCCATTGGATTTCACTTGACTGAAGTAGCCCCTTTAAAACACCTGTAAACAAAATAAAAAAAGTACAAAACGGTCTTTATACCGAAAAATCTCAGCTGTTCAATGCTAAAAAAATCATTTAAAAATATTAAAATACAAACGAGATATCTTAAAAATTTCTATCTTGGGATTTCGCTCTATTGATGTAAGTCACTATAAAATACTCGTAACAAAATCGAAAAAATATAAAACGGTCTTTGTACAGTTCAATGATCTCAGCTATTCAATGCTAAAAAAATCATTTAAAAATATTAAAATGTAGAGGAGATTCTTTGGAAAATGTTTAATGTGCAATCTCTGACATAATAATCACGATCTGTATGTTGTCTTTTAAAATTACATATAAATTTCACTTGAAACTATCTAACAGAAAAGGTCAATGTCGACTTGTTTTAAAACGGATCCGACTGTTTTGGTCAGAAATGATCTCGAAGAAACTATCCAAATGCACATATCCCTCGGGCTATCAGTATTGAAAAGGTGCGAGAGTTTTTAGCATTTGCTAATGACTTTTTTCTTCCTGGGGTATCTTATCCCCTTTTTATCGCCTGAAGGTAAAGGGTGGCGTGAGATGACCATTTTCTTTTTAATTACAAGCTTGGAAAATATCATTGGTCTTTTAAAGTGTCAATCTTTGGGTTCGGGATACGCCTTCCTGGTGGCAACACGCATAGGTTTGTGATCGGATTTTGAGTTTCGGTTTGACTGATGCAGGCTCTTAATGGGCAAAATTGGATAAAAGGGGTGGAAATAGGGGGGAGGGAGAGGCTTCAAAACAGAAAATAACCCTCATAACTTCTTAGCTAAAATAGATATCCAATCGGCTTAAAGTTTCTAGTACTTCTCAAAAATGAGCCAAAAGTTTATGCATGACAGGTTTTTGATAAAGTTAAAAATTTGCTCAAGGGGCAAAAAATAATGTTTTTGAAAGAAAAAAAATTCATAGCTTCGTCTATTCTTAAGATATCAAATACGTTAAATTTATTTTACATCTTCTCTATCTACAATTTTTATACTGACAAGTTTTTTATAGAACAAATTCTTATAGCAAAAATAAATTAAACAAAAATAGGAGATGAAGAAAAAAAGCTCAAATCTAAACTGCTTATATTTTGACTCATTTTTAAATTCATTTTTGTTTTAAAACGCATCAAAATGGCCGGTTCTCTTATTTAGGAACTGTATAATGTGACGTATTGGTCAGTTTTTTAATAAATTTCGAATATATTAAAAAAAAATGCTGTCAAAAAAGGCATTTTGAAGAGAATTTGCCGAATCAATAGTGATTGAAAAATTGATGAAGTATTCAAATAACAAATTGATTGCTTATTTTCTGACTCAATTTTAAATCCATTTTTGTTCTCAAACGCATCCAATTGACATGTTTTCTGTGCAGTCTATCTAGGATTCTGCCTGGAAAGTTTTGGAGAAGTTTTTTCTCTTACTTCCTTTATGTTTTTAAAGGTGCTGAGCACGATTTTAAACTTTGCTACCTTGTCTGCTTAAAAAGTTATAAACGAAAAATCATGAAAAAATGAGTTAGTTTTCGGTTTTTCCCTTGTATTCGACAAAAAATTAAACTTTTTTGAAAAAAAAAAAAAAAAAAAAAAAACTATTGCACCAAATTAAACTAGAGAAAATGTACTACATTTTTCACATGCAATGTTTTTGTTCTAAGATGAGGAGTTTTGGCAATATGAGTAAAAGGAATTTTTGCGATACAGTTTCAGAGATCCATCATCAGAGGACTGAAACGCAATGCTATAATTATACATCCTTTTCAATCAACAATTTGAAGCGTATTTGTTATTTGAGGCTGCATTTTGAATATGTTAATATTTGTTTACCAAGTTTTAAACCTTTTGTATATTTATTAATAAAATAAATTGAAATCATGTAATTAAGAAAGATTTTACATCTTTCACAAACACTCCGAATAGATGTGAACACAAATTTTTTTTTTCTAGTAATCTGATTATAACTGATTATAATTTTAATATACTAATGACGTAAATGTAGATTGTAAGCAGAAAAAGAAAAAGAGAAATGCATTGTTGTTCTCCAATTAATGTCGTTTTGATAACTTTGAAGGGTCTTGTTGATGTTCTTCGAAGAGAGCTCATGATTATCAAAATGGCTCTGGTTATATCTCTAATTGACTGAAAATATCCTGGAGTTCGGATCGTTAACTTCTGCCTCGAAACTCATTTTGGGCTATGAAGGTGCTGACATTGTCACAATGGCCACCGAAGTTCAAATGGAGTAGCCAACAAAACAAACCTTCTTTTCTACAGCCACACTTTCATAAACAGTTTGTTTTGCATTTGCAGAATTTTTTCGCAGAAGAGCTTATGGTGCGTAAAATTTGACAATTGTTGTGGGTGTAATGCTTCTCTTGATTTTGTCTCCATTCCTCAGCCTTTTTTTACAGTTACCTAGCCATAGCTGTGCTGGTGGTAAACTGTTAGACATGAGTATCCAGCTGCATTTTCTGTTGGAGGAAGCAATGCTTTATTTGCAGCAGTCTTAGAAGAATTTTCGGTTTTATTTGCATTAATAATGCAGTGAGCTAGTGTAGTGCTCCTGTTATAGAATTTATTAATTTATCTTTTTATTTTTCTTAAAAGTAGCATTTCTGTGAAAATCTTTATGATTTCTGATATAAGAGACTCATTCTCTTTCACAAACATGTCTGGAGAAAGATATTGAGTTGATTTGTAATAGTGAGATAAAAAATATCTTCAGCACTATCTTCGTCGCAATCTGTACAATATATTATCTTCCTGGGGAGATGAACATCGATGTTAATACTAAACATCAGTAAAATTCGTATGACCTGTGTTCTCGAAGCAAAGAATAAGTACCTTGTTTACAGTGGTTGATATAACAATATCTTTTTCATATTTGTTTAGAAGGCATGCTTTTTCAGTTTTCAGTCAAAGACCGTATTTATCTCCTTTAATTAGTCTGTTAATTCTTCTATAGAAAACTAACATTGTTCTTCATTTTATACAGATAAAAAAATATGACTTGCATGGCTGTGTCTATGTTAGATGCAAATAGACCTCTTTTCTGCTTCTTTGTGGGTTTTGCGCGATGATACAGCTTTTTCATACATTTCAAATTATACTGCCCATAAGCAGTAACTAACTCAACCACATCATCTAGTCTGTGGATTATGGTGAACCCCCACTCGTCAACACGATTTTTAACAAGAGTTGTTTAATTTTTTTCAAGAACTATCAGTGAATGAACTGTGTGCATTATTTTGCGTTTACTTTAGGAATTTCTTTTACTTTAAACTATGGTGTGATTTCTTCTTCACACTAAAAACAATGATTTTGAAACGAAAATTGCTGTAAATACTGAGCGTAATTTTGGTTGGTTTTCAACACCTTCAGAGACTCTTTTCAATCAAAAGAATCAAAATCGTTTAAGCCGTTTCTTAGGGAAAATTAGCTTGACAACACTCAGCAATGAAGCGAAACAACACACTAATATAATTTTGTTTAACATGCGACTCAGCCCAATAAACCTTTCGTCACAAAGAACGTTTCGTTACAAAAGTTAGGTAAAATTGATTGAGCGTTGTTATACATAATTAGAATGTACCTAATCCATTATGACCCAAAATGACTTACTAATAGAATTTTCGCGAGCATGTGTCCTAGCCCAATGGTTTCTTTTGCCCAAAAACTATGTAATACAAAGTATAGTCAAAATGGTGAGGGCAATTTTCCACATAAAATTAGCATGACCCATCATGACCCACAAATGACCCTTATAATCGAAATCTCTCGAGCATTTGATCTAGCTCATTAGTTTTTGCGTGCCGAATAGTTAGATACAAAATTTAGATAAAATCGACCGAGCCGGTTTTTAGAAATAGTTAGTTTGACCCTGACCCATTATGACACAAAATGACCCATTAATTGAGTTTTCTCAAACGTCTGACCTGCCCCAATGATTTTCTTCTGCCCGAAAACGATAAAATAAAAAATTTAGTCAAAATTGCGCGAGACATTGTCTAGATAAAATTAGAATGACTCAAAAGTGACCCACTAATCGAAATTTCTCGAATATGTGACCTAGACCAATGATTTACTCGTGTCAAAAACATGTTATATATAAAATTTCATTAAAATCGATTCACCCGTTCTATAGATATAGCTTGACCATAATCCAGCATGACCCACAAATAATCTTAATAATCGAAATCTGTCGAACATGACTTAGCCCATTAGTTTTCTCGTGTCTAAAAATTGTTACATTCAAAATTTCGTTAAAATCGATCCTGCCGTTCTTTAAATATAAATAGCTTGACCCAGACCCTTTATGACCCAGTAATCGAAATTTCTCGAACATGAGACCTAGTCCAATAGTTTTCTCGTGCCAAAAAAAGGTTGTATACAAAATTTCGTTAAAATCGATCCACTTGTTCTTTCGATATAGCTTGACCATGATCCATTATGACCCATCATGACCCACAAATGACTCTTATAATCGAAATCTCTGGATCGTGTGACAGCCCATTAGCTTTCTCGTGTCAAAAAACTGTTACACGCAAAATTTCGATGAAATTATTTCTGCCGTTGTTTAAATATAAATAGCTTGACCCAGACCCTTAATGACCCAATATGACTATTAAAATTTTTTCTCGAACATGTAACCTAGCCCAATGTCTTTCTCGTGCCCGAGAACCATAGAATGCAATTTTTAGTCAAAATTGCGTGAGAAAATCTCTAGATAAAAATAGCATGACCCACAATGACCCCAAAAATGACCCACTAACCGAATTTTCTCGAACATGGTACCTAACCCAATGGTCTTCTTGTAATCTAAAACGATAAAATATAAATTTGGTCAAAATCGTTAGAGCCGTTTTTTAGATAAAAATCGCTTGACCCATAATGACCCAAAAATGACTCACAAATCGAAATTTTTCGAACATGTGACCCAGCCCAATAGTTTTTTCATGCCAAAAAACGATTGGATACAAAATTCCTTAAAATCGATCCAGCCGTTCTCTAGATATAAATAGCTTGATCCTGACCCATTATGACCCAAAATGACCCTATAATCGAATTTTCTCGAACATGTGACCTAGCCCAATGGTCTTCTCGTGCCCGAAAATGGTAAAATCGAAATTTTTGCGAAAATCGTTAGAGCCGTTTTTGAGAAAAAATTTACACACACACACACACACACACACAATTTTTGCTCGCATTATAGTATAAGATAATAGTTGTCAACTTCGAACATCATATCTGTTTCTATAATGTACACAGTCCTTTATTTCATCTGCTTACATTGCATATATTTTGCAATTGGCAAGTATTAAAACTGATGACATAAACTGCTTTTGGCGAAATTTATTATATCTGATATTTAAAACATACTAAATTAAATAGGTGTTTAAAGTGTTAATGTACTTTAAATTATCAGTTCGCTGAATCAAAACATTATTTTTTTCTTTTTTGTTTTTCGCGATCACTTTCGTAAACTAGTTAATTAAAACTTTTAATTACCTATTTAATTTTTAATATCAATTGTGTGTGCCAAGAAACTAAACAAAAACTGCTTTTACCACAACAAATAATAAGGCTACTTTCTTTTGTATTACTTATTTCTTGTCTGAACAAGACCTCGGAACAAGAAGAATACTCGATTGAAACGTCTGTAAGTGACAGGCGTTTTATTTAACTGTTCCATTTATAATAGACATCTTCAGCCAGTTTCTTTCATGTTGTTTCTGTCAATGGGTATTGTAGAGAGATACAAAAGAAGCTTCAAGGAATCTTTAAGTAAAACTGCTATTAAAAAAGCTGTTGAATAACTTTTCAAAGTGAAAAAATTTAACTTTGATAATAAAGACCAGTGTAAAAATAAACCATCAAACAAACATTTATTTATTTTAAAGTAAGGAAACAAAAATAAAGTGCTAACGAATTAAAAAAAAAATATTATTTTATTATTACTAAAATAAAGTATATGCAAGTTTTTTCTTTCAAAATTAGTACTATAGATATAAATAGAAAAGTTAGGAGGCAACTTCTAAAATCGAGTTTTTAGTTGATTTCTAACAAGACATGATTTGGCAGACCGATTGCGTTTTAATACGTGAATCGAAGTTTAAGTAATCCTAGATTTTCATTCGTGAACTTGCAGAGATAATTGTCTGTGCCACCGCTTCTCGGTTTAAAAGAGGTGTTAAGTTAAAGGGAGAATAAAATTTATTTACGACATACAGATAAAGAAAAATATAATATTAGTTATCTTCCTTGAGAATCTTACCTTCACTGATAACTGAAAATATTCTTAAAATTTTCATGCTTAATCAATGGTACAAATTTGGTTATAGATTAACATACACAGGACGTAAAATATCCCAAATTTCAAATAGGCGGATGAACGGTTGAAAATCAGATAGATTTCAATTTGTGCAAACTTCTAGCTTCTAATTGTTGAAATTAGTTCTAGACAAGCAGCAGAAGAAAAAAACAATCATTACGGTTTCTCCATGCTGTTATTTGAGTACTATGTTGGAAAAAATATATTTTTTGGTTTTAACCCATTAAGGATATCACCTTTTTATACATATTTTTATACTTTATTTTTATATTTTGACTCAAATGATATAAAATCTAATGTTACACACACAAAAGGAAAAAAAGTAATATTCCATATATATATACACATATATATATATACACTGGTGTCCAAAAGTTAAGCATAATTGGTAATTAAGTAATTATTTTTAAGTAATGAAAGAAATATGAATCGGAATGTGCTGAAACTCCAGGTGTGTAAACAAAATAGTACGCGTCACATATTTTCGCGAAGAGTTTTCCCCGAAATCGAACAGGGGACCGTCAACAAATTGAAAAAGAACGAGGATCTTTTGGATAACCCTGTCAAAACTAATGTAGCAAAAGCGTTCAAACTGCACATTATGATTAATTGGCTTATTGTAATGTACTGTGTTAATTTTTACAAGGATAGCATATATACTCGTAGAGAAATTAAGGTTTTTATAAAAACAGTCCTAAATTTTTCCGAGTTTTTTGCTTATAATTTGCAGAGTTCTTATTATAAAATAATGTTCTTTTCTGAAAATATGACAAACATCATTGTACACAATACCATGTTATCAGAATTTAAAAATAATAAAAATTGTATGAAAAATGAGTATGTTTAGTAAATAATTTTTCATTGCGCATGCGTCAACGATATCAAAATGTCATTTGCATATTGTGTTAGCTAAATGTATAGAGCAACTTCTGTAAAAGTTTCATAAACATAGCTTGAAAATTCTGTAAATGGGAGCCTATAGAATCAACTCAAAATCCGTTATTCCTAAAGGAAGCAAAAAAATCAGGGGTTTTACCTAAATATAGTTGTACGTGCAATATTGTGTAGGCACCAAACAATGGAATATGGATACAACCCCTCATCTTTTTGCTTCATTTAGGGAATAAAGGATTTTGAGTTGATTCTATAGGCTCCCATTTTCAGAATTTTCAAGCTATGTTTTTGAAACTTTTACATAAGTTGCTCTATAGATTTAGCTAATACAATATGCAAATGACATTTTGATATCGTTGACGCATGCGCAATGAAAAATTATTTACTAAACATACTCATTTTTCATACACTTTTTATTATTTTTAAATTCTGATGACATGGTATTGTGTACAATGATGTTTGTCATATTTTCAGAAAAGAACATTATTTTATAATAAGAACTCTGCAAATTATAAGCAAAAAACTTGGAAAAATTTAGAACTGTTTTTATAAAAACCTTAATTTCTCTACGAGTATATATGCTATCCTTGTAAAAATTAACACAATACATTACAATAAGCCAATTAATCATAATGTGCAGTTTGAACGCTTTTGCTACATCAGTTTTGACAGGGTTATCCAAAAGATCTTCGTTCTTTTTCAATTTGTTGACGGTCTCCTGTTCGATTTCGGGGAAAACTCTTCGCGAAAATATGCGACGCGTACTATTTTGTTTACACACCTGGAGTTTCAGCACATTCCGATTCATATTTCTTTCATTACTTAAAAATAATTACTTAATTACCAATTATGCTTAACTTTTGGACACCAGTGTATATATGAGATATGATACGTTTCGAAAACACAATGTCAGAACAAATCAACTACATTTTCGTCACACGAAAATCTTGGAAGCATTTAGTATGTGGTGGTAGACTACACTTACTACACAAATACTACACGAATACTACAATATCTGTATATTGAATTGTTGAACTTTATTTTATTCATCGTAGTGTTTCTATGAATGTAAGTTGATATTTTTCGCATCAAAATTTTCAAAACATTGCGTACTAAATCATTTATTTTTCTAATTTTTTACAACTCAAATCAAACAACAATTTTATCCTTTAAAAATGGGAAGGAAGAAAAATCTGCAGCCATGTGACAAAAAATATCTTATATCTCGACAAGTAATGCATTCGAAAACACTATTCGATTCCAAATACCTTCAAGAGTCAGGATGGTCAATTTTATAACTTTGCAGTTAAAAATTAATCAGTAAATGTGTCAAAGTTTCGCGTTATTGTGTAGTGAATTTAAGAACCATCTATAAGAACCATCAAAAAATATATTTCCAAAGATTACGTTAACATAATTTCATGATCACTATTAATAATTTTACAATATCTATTCTCTGCTCTACACATCTTGAGATCAATCAAGTCCAGTTCTGGCCCTGCTCGTTTATATATATATATATATATATATATATACATATATAATGCAAGTTTGTTCTCGGCTTGTCACAGGTCAGCTAAAATATTTTTAATTCCGGGTTAGATACAATGTAACTGTCCGATGCCGATCTTTACGCTGGACGAGTTACATCTCTGTATTGATGTTGTCAAACTAGTATCGGCTCGTAACGCGCATATATATTTATTTTTGTTAAAACTATACTTGTTGAAAATAGCTCATATTTTATCGTTTTTGCATAGCATTTGTATGTAAAAGTCTTTATATCGGGCTGGTAGGCTAGCTAAATATTTTTATCGGCCCATCCCGGACCGCATGGCCCGTTCAAATTTTTTTTCGGCCTAGTCCGTTTTTTTTGTCATTTCGGCCCTGCCCGTTGAAAAAATTGTTCTAGTCGGGCTAGTCGGGCAGGATACGGGCCTTGGGCCAGGCCCTGGCCCATGCAGATTTCTACCGGTGGCTGATAATAATAGGACTGTATAACGGGAATTTTCTTTCATGACTCAAGCCGAAAGACAGATAAAATAGACTTGGCACTCAACAAGTTAATTATATATCATATCTTTTTTTCCCAATCCTGATTTTAACCCTTTTGAATCCGAATTTTTTTTTCAGTTTTTAGAAAAAAAATTTTCTACGTTAATATCATTAACACTAGCCATCCATATAAGCTAATTAGTATTTTATGAATATGTCATTGTCTTAAAGATAATGAATGTTGCTGTTTTGCGTACTATTCAATTCATATTCATATGAGAATAGGCTAAGGAAGAATTTTAGGAGATGTTTAGAAAATATTGCATTACAACAAGGCATAACTTATATTGCGACATTCCAACACTTTTTGCGTTTTATTACGCAGGATTCTTTCAGGAAAGTAACTTTTATTTCAAATTTAATATGTGTGTATATATGTGTTTAAAATAAAAGAATCGCAAACGGCGCAAAGAGAATTAATAATAAATAATAATTATTATTATTACTAAATGCCTAAACATAAATGAAGTCATATAGTAAATGCATAGACATGTACTAACATTACTATGTGTAAATAGTCTCTAAAATGTTTCTTAAAACAAAATAATACTCAATTAAAAGACATGTATTATTGATAGTACACCAGACCCGAAAGGGTTAGAAGTAAAAAGAAAATTGCGTGTTTGTTATTTTCTCTTTAAAAGAAATGTCTAGTCTTCACATGTAGGTGCACCATTAAGATTAAATAATCCATAATTTTTTTAATGTACTGTACAGCACGTTGTTTTAGTACAGTATTCTTACTTACAAAAGTCATATTATAAAAAGGAAAATATTTACCCAAAATTATTTCACATGGTTAGGAAAATTAATAATTAGAAAATCTATTAAAACATTTATGAAAAAAAGTAAGAGTTAAGCTTAATCTAAAACATGCAAATAAAATTGAGTCAATTTAAATTTCAACTATCGAAAGAACTTTAAATTTCGTAAAATATTAAAATTCTGGTTACATTATAAGTCTTTTTTTTTAAGTTACAATTTAATGAATAAGTTAAAATAAACAAGAAAAGCATCTCACACAATTTTTACTCATGGATTAAAGTACTTTTATATTTAAAACTGTTTCACCAAATTATTTAGCATTTGTTTAAGTATTTTTTAAAACTTTGTTTGTTTCTAAGAATCGTGGAATTATTTATTTTAAAATGAAAGTTTTAGCAACATTTCTTTTTTTCCCTGAGAACTAATTAATTTTCTTCATAAAACATGATTTTTGAGAAATCGCTGTAACAATATGTGTCATTTTTTATGTTATTTTCTGGAGAAAACGAATTGTTTATTATAACGTATGATTCTAAATTGAAGTTGACGATAATTTTTAAAGCCTTTTTTTAACAGTATCAGTCAGTAGTAAAAATATAGTTACAATATGTTGTTGTAACTTCTTGTTTTACAATGAGTTGAGTTGTATATCAGGGTACGTATGGGTCTTGGAATTACAAGACCAGAAAATTCTTCGGCACCAGTGTTTTCCTATAGAAAATATCTGTTTAAATAATGCGAAATTTCGAGCGTTTGAGGTAGATTTACTTTTTAAATAATAATAATTTTTAAAAAATACTGTTATTAGACCTGGAAAACTTGGAAACCTAACGGTACCCGTACGAGCCCTGTGTATATGTATGTTTATACACGTATGAAAGCATGAAAATTACTTTTTGATACATCTATCTTTTAAAAACATTTAAAAAAGGATACGAAATGGAAAGTCACTCGGACTACTAATTTACGAATTACGAAGGTTAAATCTGAAACTACTAATAGTAGATTAGTCTGTAATTTGTGCAAAATATATTGCATGGGGTAGTTTTGTAAGAATAATTCAAAAACTACTTGGCGGGATGAGCTTTATTTTTGTATTCGCATGTTTGAAGCTTATGGAAATCAATTTCTGTTAAAAAAGATAAGCAAAAGTTAGAATTTATAAAATTTTCGATATTTATCTTGAAAAAAAAAATTTAAGGGATCCGCACATTTTTGGAAGCGATCTTTTGAAATTTTCACTTGTTATCCATTTTTATAGCGGCATTTATTTTAAAACTTTCAAAAAAAAAAATATATATATAAATTTTAGCAATTACCCAGAATTATTTTTAAAGAGAGATACAGTCAAAATTATGTCAAAAATTGACATTTCCGAAAAACGTGATAGCTCAAAAATAAAACAACGTATTGACATTTTGTGAGTTGCATAGTAAACAGAATAATTTTCTCTAAGACTTAGACTACACACATTAGAATCGAATCTCTATCTTAGATGATATGGCAGATAAAATACTAAAATGTAATGAAAAATTCGCAAAATTTGTCTCAAGTTTATCATTTATACCATTGTAAATATAAAACTATTTAATATATTATCATGAGTGTACTTTATCCAATCAAAAGACATTTTAAAAAGAAGCACAAAAAATTTTGTGGCATTTCATGCATAATGTTTTGCTGTAGGATGTTCTGCCTATAGTAAAAATCTCAAAAATTTCATTTTAACAAAAAGCTAAAAATATTTTAAAAATACAATTCAAAAGCAGTAATAGATGTACTTTTAAAAGGCTATAACTCGGGTTCTATTTTAGATAGAGATAAAACTTAAGCATATTTCGATAAATAAATGATTCAATTTTAATATTATTGCAAAAATGAAAAATCGATATTGTGATCAAAAATTACATTTTAAAGGTATTCGGATACCTTAAAATAAAATATATGAATTGTAATCTTCGAATTAATAAAAATAGAAATCGATTTTTGAAGGTTTTAAATATGCGAATCCAAAAATACAGCCCATTCCTTCAAAACGTTTTTGAGTTGTGCCTAAAAAAATTAGCAGCATTACACTTTGTTTTGGAACTATTAAAAATAAATTTAACATAAAGAGTTCGAAACTTTAAATTCCTGAACTACTTTACTGAATAGTTTCTGATTTGATATCCTCGGACATTTAATTTCTATTTTACAACACTTTTCCTAAACTAAAGTTTTTTTACATACTCTTTGACGACATTTGCAAGAGAAATATGCTACAAAATGTATTATTTTTAAAATAATGGTGGGAACAAAATATAATAAAAAGAATATTGCTCAGTTAAACTGATGGCATTGAGTTCACAGTCTATGCATACTAACTGTGTATTACAGAGTTATAATTTCGAGGAATAATATCCTTCATTGTGAAAGCAAATTGAGGGGAGAAATACCCCCCCCCCCCATTTCCACTCTTTATATTTAATCACTGAATCCCTAAAACTAATCAGGGATACGCCTCATCATGTATAAACCTACATCCAAAATTCGATGCAAGTCCGATAATTCTTCAAAAAACTTATTTACATAATTTAAGAGGATGAATCTTTTTCTCTTTTTTCTTATTAACCATTAAATCTCCAAAACTATTCAGAGATTCGCCTTATCAGAAAGAACCTACATCGGAAATTTAAAGCAAATCGGATAATTCTGCATAAAAAATTTTATCTATCTAATTTACTGGAAAATATTCATCCGTATCCTCTTTTATAATTAATAAGAGAACCCCAAACTAATCAGGGAAGCATCTTATAAAAGTATCTGTATCCAAAAACTGAAGCAAATCGGTTCATTCTGCGTGAAAAATCTATTAACCTAAATTAAGGGGGATCCCCCATTTATCCCCTTTTATACTTATCCATATTACATCGAATATTAATCACGGAAGCGTGTCATCAAAATGATCCTGTATCTAAAATTTGATAATTGTGGATGAAAATCCCATTAATTTAAATTAAGGGGGGTAGCCATCCCGTCCCCCTTTTATACTTATCCAATAAATTCCCAAAACTAACCATGGAGGTTTCCTCATCAGAATAATCCTATATCTAAAATTTGAATGAAATATGATAATTCTGCATGAAAAATTCATTTATATAAATTAAGGGGAGGGGTATTAGCTCCGTTCTCTTCCTTATACTTAACGAATGAACTCCCAAAACTAATCAGGGAAGCGCCATATCAGAATAAACCGACATCCAAAATTTCAAGTAAATCGAATATTTTTATCATGAGTTATGACGTTACATACTTACATTCATACATAGATATAGAACGGGCGGGCACATTTTTTATTTTTAGAACCTAAATTCGTCATAGTTTTGACATCTAGAGTCAAAACTTAGAATAATATTAATTCATATTAAAACAATACATTTTTATTATCATTAAATTACTCAAATGTTATACTTAAAACTATAATGCTAAATCCGTTATACATTTTTAAAAATAAGAACTTTGTCCCCTCTTGAGCCTTTCGTGTGCAACGGCTGAATGTAGATTAATTACCGTATTGCAATTTAACCTGATTTATCTATTCATAGAAACATGCTTTATTTTAACTCAATAACGTGTCAAAAAATTTTCTGCTTTAAGAACATTTCAGGTAGATTTCGTAAGAAATACTAATTATTATGTTCACTTTTATGTTAGAATATCTAAAAATATTTTGAAGATCTATGTTGATCATGTCCCCAAGTACTTAAAACCACCCTCCATTTAAAACTTTTTCTACCTATCTATTATCTATATTTCTTTTTTATGGACACAATAGCATCCATAATTCTGATTAATTCACATTCAGATTGATACATAAAATCAAGGAGCAAAAAATCTTGGTCCAGCTCGATAATGGGCAATTTTAGACCGCGGGGGTAAAAAGGTTTGTAAAAAGCAAAAGAAAAAAAAAACCCACAATTTTTTAATTATAATGCATATCAAACCAGTTTAAAGCTATTATTACTTATAAAGAAAGGGCCAAAAATTTATATATGACAGTTTTTTCATAAAACCAAAAATGATTGATCTCAAGGGGAGAAAAAATAAGGTTTAAGGGAGAGAAAAAAAAATTCATCTTTTAAAAATACATAACGGTTGAATGAAAAAATTATCGTATTATCAGGATTATGATAAAACCAGTTTTTACAGAAAAATGCAATTAAAAACTCTTCAAAAGTGGCTAGATAAAATTTTTAACACTTTGCGGCGCAGGGCATATTCATTGCTTAAGTGTTGAAATGAATGAATAACACCAGAATTTGAAAACAACTTTATTTTTAAATAAGAAAAAGCTTTATTTCAAGCATTCAATAAACCGAATTTTTTTAATCAAAATTCCGGTAGCAAAGTGACTTTTGGGAATTACATAAGTGGTTTCATAGATATATTACCGCCTCTCAAGGGGTTAAAGTGAATTTATTTCTAATCTTGATTTAGTTTTTGTTGATGAAATTAGTACTTAATTCCGAAGTCTACCTGCGCCTGTAGGCCAGGGTGGCAGGGATTTTTTTTTTTTAAACTTAAGTATTATTTACAGACAGACAGGCCAAGGGGAAGGGAAAAGTTGCTGTCTTTTGTAAAAAAAAAAAAAAAAAAAAAAAAAAAAGCATTTTTTGAAAAATTTGTGTTTTTAACTACGACATCGATATAAAAACTTCATAATTGAAATTTATACTAGCTCCATGATTTTTTTCATCGATATAATTTGAAACTTTGCTGTTCCTCTCCAATATGCAGTTATTTATTTTAACTCTGTGTCATCTGAATTTTGAATTCATGATATTTTCTCGTATTTATACTAACATTTTAATAACTTAAAATATTCATAATTGAAGTTTATATTAGCTCCATGATTATTTTTTCATTGAATACTATTTGAAACTTTGCTGAGCCTCTCTAATGTGCAATTTTTTTTAGCTCTCAGTCATCTGAATTTTGAATTTATAATATTTTCTCGTATTTATACTAACATTTTAATACTTTAAAAGATTCATAATTGAGAAAATCATGGTTAATTTTTAAAAGGTTGTTTTTAGAGTATATTTTTAAGTTTAGTACATTATAAAATTAATTAGTTTTGAAACTGATACACATTGTTGGTACAAGCTCCAGACAATATCGTAATTTTCGAGAATCCAACCAAAAAATTGGCTCTAAATGAATGAGTTGTGAAAATAATGACCTTTTAATTGTAGAAACTTGCACTGCACTTACTTTTCACCATAACGACAATAAACCTACCTTTGCTTATACAGTGCTCAGCAAAAGTTTAGACACTGGTGTTTTTTAACCTTTAAATAGAAAATACGAACACGTGAGTTTTACAAATGGCTGTACTTATTTTCAAATATATTTTAAACAATGTAGAATAAAAATAATGGTTATAATATAAGATAATATTTAATTTAACTGAAAAAAGTAAAAATTGCAAAATTTTAGGCACTTTTTTTATTTTTAGCCAACTGTTCATGGAAAAATGCAAATAGCCAAGTTATGACGTCACATGTCTGAAGTATTTAATTATACCTCGATATAGCAACAGTTAGTGAAGATGCCGCGAGCTAAAAATATTCAGTTAGATGAGGTAATTGAAGTAGAAAAGCTGAAAGGGAAAGGGAAGACTGTTGCAGAAACTTCAGCGGCATTGAATCATCCAAAGTGGTATGTCTATGAAGTATAGTCTAAGTATGACTCCTTCAAAACAAAACATAATCTGGAGCACCTTGTGTAACGAGAAAATGAGATGACAAAAGGATCCAGAAATTGACATTTACACAAATAATGATTGCTAATCACATTAAAAGTAAATCAGGACTTTCTGTGTCAACGGACATGATTCGTAGATGAATTAAAGAAACCGGTAAATCAATTTACATGAAAATGATAAAACAATCAGCTTTAAAATCTCGCTAAAAATTGTCGAGAATGCAATGAACTTGCAAACATACGTCATATGGACCCAAATGGTACGCTATGATATTCAGTAACGAAAAAAAAAGTGGAATTTGAATGGCCCGAACGGGTGGGCATACTATTGGCACAACTTACGTAAAGAGCCTGCGACTTTCTTAAGTCGACAACAAGAAGGTGATTTTTTAATGATTTGGTCCTCACTTTGCTTTAATGTTCGAGAATCTGTGGAGTTATTCATTGGTTGCCAAGCAACACAAGACTACGTACATATGTTGGAGATTAATTTTTAGTCATTTGGGAAACTTTTAATTGATCTAAAGTAAGGATTTTAGCAAGATAATGCGTCTATTCATGTTGCATACAAAAGAAGAACTTCGTTTAACTCTTAAAATACTACTGATCTCAACTGGCCGGCATGTAGCTCTGATCCAATCGAAAACCAAATAAAATCGGACCCAATCGAAAACCTTTGTAACATCATATGTCGTAATTTTTATGCAATTTTTTGCTATACTTTTCTTTTAATGAGCTTCGAGCTGCTGTTGATCATGTTTGGTACAAAATAGACCCCCAAGTGACGCAGCATTTAGTTTCTTCGATGAAAAGTCACATTCTTGCACTAATTGCAAACAATGTGGGTGCAACTCGATTTTAATTTGTAGTTATTTTTCTGTAAATATACAAACTGTCTCTAATTTTGCCACAATGTTAATTTCATTTTTTTTGTCATTATATTTTATGTAAAAGGTAAAATTTAAAATTTATTGTTTGTGAATAAAGGATAAGTCACAAGTAATATATGATAGATGAATTACAAACATTCGGTACATACTTCTGAATATAAAAGCGTAATCGATCATTGTCTAAACTTTTGCTGAGCACTGTATATATCTTGCAATTTTTTTTGTTATAATTTAAAAGATGACTTGTCATTAGTCACGAATAATTGCTAAGCTTAATTGTTAACCTAGTTTAATTTAGAATTTGTATAATTTGTTTCTGTGAGGTATGAAACAAGTCAGAAATTGCACATCAATCGTGCATTCGTACTATAACAGATCTTAGCGTAATGGTATACAATATTTAGGATACAGTAGAGCATTCGAAATCTTTTGTGTGTCCTTGTAAATGCTATCTGATTTCTATTATACAGGAAGTAATTTGTAATAAATCTCAGCAACGTATATTAATTTCATACAATGTGAAATAGTTTATTGTAATTAAAACAATGTTTCCATGCAATGGAATAATTTTTTGCGGCCCTGTAAATTAATAACAAATATTCTTTGCACTACATAATGCACAGAATGTATATTGTAGTATATACTTCATAGATGTACATCAATTTTATGTTTGGAAGAGTGTAACGTCGTTAAAATGCACTTGAAATTATTTTCCCCATTGGCCGTAATGTAACGGTATACTTTTGATTGTCCCTGAAATTGAACTATAGATACGATTTTCATAAAATTTGAAATGACTCGACAAAATAATGCAACAATTATATATTTTAAATTTCAAACCGGTTGAGTAGTTTTTGCGTTGTTATATATGGACAGTCGGTCGGACAGACCTAACGACGATTATATATTTATATAATTACGAACACACCTAAAAAGAGGTAAACGCTGATATTGATTTGAACATAATTTTTGAAAAATAAAGGGATGGCACGCTGTATTTTTCGCAAAAATTGTAAACATTTTACCGTTACTTGCGATTTTTTTCGGACTTATGACAGAAAGACTGTGAAATTGAAGCCATATATAATTTTTAACTAGTTAGCTAGAATTTTGTGATACGATTCAAATGCACACTTACTTAACAGGTCACTCCATACACATACTTTCTTTCCAAAAGTTAGCACAGACACCCTTCTGAATATCTGAAATCTCTATATTTATGAAGCATAAACCAGCTTATCTTCAGTGTGTCTTTGGAGATTTTGCTGTTTTCAATTAGTATATTACACCTTGTACCCTAATATATTATTTCCATATTATTAATCACCAAATGTATCAGAAAGGCCTTGGATTTCATAAATCATCAAAAAATCTTTTCTCGTCAACAAAATTATCACACTTACAATGTAATTAGTACATTCTTGTAAATTCATCCGATTATTATTCTTTTATATCATTATTTCATTTTAGTATTCTACTGCATTATTATATTTTAGACTTTTTGTAAAGAAAATAGTTATTTTTTTTCACAATAATTAATGTCATTTAAGGGTGCTAGTCACTCAGCAGCCGAATTCCTCTCAGTGATGTTAAGTCTACGGGCCTGTAATACATTTTTATATTCAAAATATCTTCGCGGAAAATTAATATTTTTAACTTTTTTTTTTTTTTTTCAGTGCTCTCTTCTTAAAAGATGTGTTATTTTTCTTAATTTTCAAAATATTTCTAAAATCTATGTATAATTTTACATGAAATGTGAAAATTCTACTTTCAACTCGTTATTTTTTTAAAACATAATTAAACTGGTAAATTAATCACATTAATCACATTAAACTGGTAAATTTTAGAAACATTTTGAAACAACTAAGAAAAAAAGTGACATCCTTTAAGAAAAGAACGCTGAAAAAAGAAGTTTAAAATATTGATCCCCCGAGGAGATTTTTTGAATATAAGAATGCATCAATTGCCCATAGACTTAATATTACCGAGGAAAATTCGGCCGCTGAGTGACTAGCACTCTTAACTGTTTACCTTTGTAAAGTCTATATTAGCAAGATTCAGTATTATTAATATACACTATTTCTATTGTCTTGATATATATGCACTGTAATTATTTAAGCCTCATATAAATAATAAAGTCAATTAAACTTGTGAACTTTTCATAGTCATAATTTTATCAAACGTAAAACACTATAACACTATGTTAAGATATTATATAATGATTGATAAGTTAAAAAAAAAAAAAAAAAAAAAAAAAAAAAAACGGAAAAAATTGTAAGAAGATTAAACTTTACGTTATAAATTTAAAATCTGCAAACTCTGTTTCAAAATCTAAAATAAAGCTTTATTAATGCTTGAGTTAAAAATATTGTTCAGGTTTGTATACAGACCATGTGTTAGGACTTTGACAGGATTCTTTTAAGCAGTATGAATTTTAAAACTGTCATTTCAGAGACTGCACTTATTTCTTTACCAAATTTCACTTTTAAAATAGCAAAAGAAACTTCTGTCATAATGTATAAGAAATTATTAGACCATAAAGTTTGTCAAAGTGCATTATGCTTAAGGCTTTCTGTCATTTCGCAGCTTATTTTTAACTTCCATTGATCGCTACATTTCAAAATGATGTTGGATGAAGCTTTCTTCTTTCACGCTATTTCAGAGTGAAAGGAAAAACAAATCATTCTAATTGTAAATAAATTTCTATTAAAAATAAGTTCATTGATGCCACTAAAATTTCTTTAAATATTTAAAATATAAAATATTTTAACAACAAGCTTCAAATAATAAAGGTAGTTTGTCAAAATTTAATAATGATGTTTTAAAGGTAGACTCTTTAAGACCCTCAAGTTTTAAAAATAAGTCAATGTACAATGCAGAGTGTTTCAAAATTGTGTGTCAGACATGAAAGGCAGGTAAAATGACCTAAATAAGAAGATTTTGTATCGGAATGTGGGTTCGAAAATTCAGCGCTAAAGCAGTAGAGGACGCTGTTGAATTTGGCGGATGAAAGCGCTTTGCTATCTTAAATCGTCATTCCCCGCACGAATTTTAAGCAACATACATTGTTACACTAATCTGGAGCTTATCAAGATGTATTTCATGTATGGGGCTGCGGAAGGAAACTGAGCTACTGCCCAAAGTACTTACATTCCTATAGAATGATTCTCAGGTAGAAATCCGCTAGATTGCCGAACGTTAGAGAGTTTCATGGAAAGTTGTACACGAGTGGATCTTTTTAATACTTCTAGACATGTTACGGACGATGAAAGACATCGCAGAATTTCTGGAGTGGCAGAAGCAATATTGTGCACAGTAGAGGATCGTCCTTCAACAAACTCGAAAGCTGTTGGACATACCTTGGGTGTGAGCCATTTCCTTCCGCACGCTCACACTGTAAAACATTTGTGTTACGTTACTCCATGAAATTGGTGGCAGCTACGACTTCCATTTTACAGAGTAATTTTTCACTTATATACTGGTGTAATTTAAGCATATATTACTGGTGTAACTTCGCAATGTTACACCAGTTATATCGGTTAAAGTACTCCACAAAATTGGAGGCAACAAGGCTGCCACCAATTTTATGGAGTAACGTTACACAAATGTTTTACAGTGCATACATGGGTGGATGTCGGCAACCTCCACATTGTTGTAACGGTGGATGTTGTTTGAAATCCGTACGAGGAAAGATGATTCAAGATAGCAAAGTGCTTTCATCCGCCGAATTCGACAGCGTTCTGTAGTGCTTCAGCACTGATTTTCCGATCCCACATTCATATACAAAATCTTCTTATTTAGGTCACCTCTATCTGCCTTTACATTTCAGACTCATAATTTTGAAACATTCTGTATTGTAAATTGATTTCTTTTTAAACTTGAGAGTCTTAAAGAATCTACCTTTAAAACATCATTATTAAATCTTGCCAAATTACCTTTATTATTTGAAGTTTGTTGTTAAAATATCTTACCTTTTAAGTACTTGAATAAATTTTAGTGGCATCAATGAACTTATTTTTAAGTGAAATTTATTTATAATTAAAATGATTTGTTTTTCTTTGCACTATATAGTGATTGAAGGGAATAGTGATTGAAGCAACAGAGATTATTTCATTTGCCGAACTCAACAGCTCACTCTTCTCTCTCAATGCTGTATTTACAAACTCACATTCCTATACAAAATCTACTTATTCAGGTCTCCTCTACCTGCCCTTACAGTCCTGACATGTAATTTTAAAGCACCCTGTATATCATCCACATGAAAACTTTAAAATTGTGATTTTTAATGAGATATTTATGTTTCCTTTTTAGTGTAATTTTGTTTCTTTTCCCTTCCATAAAAAAGAATAAAATTACCAGTAAATTAATTTTGATAAAGAAATTCTTCATCAATATGCATTATTATAAATTCTCAATATTAAATAATTCAAGCGGCTTGCATAAAAAAAAAATCTTTAGACAAATCAAAGAAATATAATTTCGTAAATTTATTATAAACAAGCATGGTTAAAAAAATGCATAAACTTGGAACGAAATTTTTATTTTCATATTATCAGAATTTTAAAAAAAGGTTCAAAAAATGCATAAACTTGGAACGAAATTTTTATTTTCATATATCAGAATTTTCTTTTTGTATATAAATTTTTATTCGATAATAGTAAACTTATACTCATCTATATTAAAATTGGTACTCGCATTGTCACAACATTATCAATTTTGTTACAACATTGTCAATTATTACATTGAAAAGTGTTTTTCAAAAGTCAAAATTGTTAAACTTTAATTAAAATCATGGTGTTGACAAAAAAAAAAAAAAAAAAAAAAAAAAAAAAAAAAAAGATGTGAGCGAGATTTTTGAAATAATGTGGCGAAAAGCCGATGTCTTACAAATAAAATTAATTTTGCTCCCTATTATCAGTTTCCCTTTTCTTCAACATTTCCCCTTCGGGGGAGGCTAAAAGGAAAATTTAGATAACGTTTCAAAATATGTGGGGTTAGGATATACAGTCATAACAGACTCTCGTTAATTCGAACTCGACCACAAGAAATGTTTGAATTATCCAGAGTTCGAATTATGGAAAGTATGGCAGGAAAACATGTTTAAAGGGGTACTATTACAAAGAAATTAATGATATAGTACTTTTTAAATAAATTTCTGCTGTTATCATTAGAATATGATTTAGTGTTAAATTAAAATATATAAATACATAAACTAATTAAAGAATTAGAAACAAGCACAAACGAAAATAGGGTGGAGGTGTTATTGATGGACGGGAGGGGCACTACAAAAAGCGGATATCAAATGCATGGGACAATATGTATACTTGTTCAGAACAATTCTGACAAAAATGAAAAAAAAAAAAAATTAGTTCAAGGATACAAAGTCGGGGAAAAAGTAAAGAAAAATGAAAAATCGGAATCTCGTAAGTTCGAATTAAACGAAGTCAAGAGAAAATGAATTCGAATTAATGAAATTTTTTAACGTTATTCTCCGTTATTGAAAATTTCGGGACTTCGTGTTTAGTCCGAATTAAGCGAAGATTCGATATATCCAATTTCGAATTAACGAGAGCCGACTGTATAATGCATTAGGTCTAGGTTTCAGATTTCAAGATCCAAATATTAATCGATTTTAAGAATTATGTTAACGTTTACCATTCATTTAAACTCTTTTTCAAACTACTTTTTGGTTGGTTGGTTGTATTTGTGACGGCCAGTTATCGAGGGATATAGGTTCGAAGGGGGGGGGGGGGGGCTGCCTACCATGGGGGTTTTTCTAAGGGAACCTAACCTGTATTTATGCAAGGAAATCCAAGGTTCGAAGGAAACCACGGAAAACTCCGAACGACCGCGATTGGGTTCGAACCCATTACCTGCCGTCTACTAGTTTCGAGAGCAGAATCTCTCAGCCACTGGTGGGGCCGAAGTACCTTTTAGAAATAGATTCAGAATAACCCAAAATAATAATAATAATAAAACCCCCGAAAAATCATGATCGAGCACAGATTATGAAACATTTTCGAAAACTATCAGCATATTATTAAGACTTTTTTATACAATGAAATTAAGTATATAAATGACAAAAAGAAAAAAAAACAGATAGCACTGTTAAAAACGATTTAACAATTAAAAATGCAATTTTGGGAAATATGTTTTATAGACATTAACCTGAATTCATTTTGGCAAGTATGTATCTAGTCTGTATCTATCAGATTTTATACGAACCATAAATACTAAAGTGTAATTCAGCCCGAAAATGCCTACTGCAGCTAAGAACACACTTCAGCAATTATCATTCATAGACGGTAATACATAAAATTTGTCTTCGCCGCATTGTATAAGACTTTATTTATGATCTACAAATATATGTAAATTTACTAATATAATATTCAGATGGAAATTGCATAAAATAGTTAAAACACACCTTTTACACTCTAAACTTTAAATGACATTTTTAAATATGAGTATGTCGCATGGTCAAAATGGCTCCGAATTTAAATTACTCAAGATACTCATTTCTAAAAACATGAACATACTCAAATATGAGCACACGAAGCTTTATTCATGATATTTATTCACGATTATAGATGACGTTTGTATTTATAGGTTGTTATGGTTGTCAAATTCCACCTGTGAAGCATTTCTCTTACAAATTCCTTCATCCTTTGATTTGAAAGCTGAAGAATAAAATTTACTCTTTTATTACAATATAGTGCGATGACTTTAAAGGTATTCTTCCGTGAGCAAGATAAAAATGTAGTTCACCACATTTCATGCCAGCGTTTCGTTCGAAATCATAAAAAATTAAATAATATGACTAAATTCAACTACCCTGGTAAAATTTACTACGTTTAACGAATGAAAAGGGATTTTGTTTAGAACTAAGTATTTCTGATATTTCAGAATTGAAAGCATTAGGTAGTTATATTGGAAACAAACAGTTTTCTAACAGAATAAAAACATCGATTTGCTCAGATTTGAAAGTATCATTTTCTCAGTGCAGCTAATTCAAGCACATAGCCGGTAACATTTAGAAATCCTTTTGTGCAGCTCTGTATATTATCTATATGTTTTATATTCACAAAGTAGAACGCTAAAATTTAGTTAAATGTAAATATGGATTCTATAGTTGAAAATACACTCCCAGCAACCAGTTATTCATAAAATGATTATATCGTTCATTTTGTAACAGAATTTCCTTTGTTTGTATCTTTAAACAAAAGATAACTTCTACGTACTCCTTTATTTATAAAAAAAGTATGCCCATGTTCACGTCAGTGATGCATATCAATTTTTTATTTGAAATAATGTAACATCAATGAATCATACTGCAAATATTTTTTATCCGATAGATCACAATATAATAAAAACTTTTCTTTGTGAGTTTCATTGTGTTTACGAACTACAAATACTACTTTCTCGTTAACTCTATAGAAAGCATGAACTCCATCTCAACGATGAATATCAATTTCATTATGTTAAAAATTTCGTAATATTATTAAAACATATCTCAAACAGTTTTACCCTATAGACCATTATGTAAAGAAATTTTTTGAGTGTATTTGTTAACGTACTACAAATGATACATACTTCATTTTCAATGGTAAGCATGCTGTAGTAAGTTTTAATAATATATAGAGGAATAGGTCTAAATACCGGCTACAAGATGTTCTGAGAACTGAGCGCAGTGCAGCCTACTGGCTATTGTTAGAGTTTGTACTTTTAATTAAGAGAAGAAAGTTAAGCGATATACGTCGCTGAAACCTGTATCATTTACAAACACTAATGACAAAACTGTCGAAACGACGAAATTTGGGACATCAAATGTTCTTTAGGCATGTCTTTCTTCCTTTAAAAAATAACTGATTGTATATTAGTTTAAATTGATAATTAAGTTATTTTCTAGACATATTTAGCTCTCAGTTTTCACGCGCTCGAATATAGCAGTGGTCCCAATATCGGCTACCTAGAGTTGCCTAAATACTGGCTAGGCGATATTTAGACCTCGCTGGATTTAATCTACTTGAAAAGGAGGGAATTAAATTAATTAAAAAAGTTCCATAATTAATAAATTAATTTATACTGTTCAGAAATAGTTGCAGCCTCATTTCTCAATAAGAAAAAAAAAGTAACATGGGCGCAAGTTTTCAAACTTCTTGAAAAAGCGCTGCTGGACACTCCAAAAGTGCACTGTAAAAAAAAATCTGTAAAGGTACTAAACATTTTCATGGAAACTGGGATTCCAAGAACTTTTCATGTAACGATAACAGGAAAAATTTATGTAATCGATTCTGAAACTTGAATTTCTGCTGTTACCGTTACAGGAAAAGTTCTTGGAATCCCAGTTTCCATGAAAATGTTTAGCACCTTTACAGATTTTTTTTACAGTGTGCCTTCAATAAATGTAAATAAAAGAAGAAAAATAATTAAAGGAAATAGAATGAAAAAATAGGCAAAAGAAACAGAAATTTGATTTAAAAAAAGTGAAATGATGCAATTTATGTCTTCTGAGAGGGTCTCTGTAGGCAAGAATGTGGGAAGTGACTCTTGGTTCAATGTTAAGAATGCGATATGTGGGCCCATAACGACTGCACCGATGCAGAGAGTGATTATTAAGTTTGTGATTTTTTTCTGATAAAATAATTATAATTTAAAACAGAAATCTTTTTTTATTTTAATTTTTTAAACACGTTAAAAAACAAAACTAGAAACATAATGGAAAGAATATTGTTAGAGATAGTCGTCAAGATTTTTAAAAGTTTGACAAAAACTGTTGTTAATTAAAAATTACATATTTTTTCTGTGCATAAGAAATATTCCTAATCAACAAAATTTATCTAAAGGTTACTGTAGTTTTAGTTGCGATCTAAATTTCGAAATTTGTGTTATTTATTTTTTCAATTAAAAATTTCTTTATCTTAATATAAATTTAATTCACATTTTTGACATATTATCTTTTTATTTGTTTACTGTTGAACTATTTAAAAAACCCAAATAATAAGGCTTTCAAAAAAATATATTTTCGTTTGAAATTTGTATTTACATGTAAATATTGAAAATGAAAGAGCTCTTTAAAATGATTAAATTATTACGTGAGAAAACAATGATGATAAAAAATATTTCTTATTTAAAACGATGTGCTATTCTACCCATAGAAGTATTTTTCAACGATGTAGGGTGAATAATATTACAAGAATTAAAGTTTTAAGTCAAAAACTACATCACATAAAAAAAAAAAAAACTTTAAAAAAATTAATTTTGAATTCGAAAGTTCTAACATTTATTTATTTTATTTCGAATATAATTTATCAATATATTTTTTTTCTTGTTGTCATATTTTAATATGAAATTGATCAAGAGTAACAACATAAACATATTATTTTTCAAAATTAATTATATGGTTTTTGTATGCGAAAGAAGGGAAAAGGCCAATGATATTTTATTAAATTAAAAGTGCTTTCAATGTTTTTAATTTATCATAATAATGTCAAGACGATCAAGTTTTTTCATTTGTGACCATTTTCTTAAACAGAGAAAAATAATGCGCTTAGCATAAAAAAAAAGTGCAAATCATTTAATTTATTCCTCAAAGAATTTTTTAAAGCTTTTATAGCAATTAAAAAAATATAAAATATTGATTCAAGTTTTTATGAATATCTAGAAATTGACACAAGCTTTTTTTTCTTTAATGCCTCGCGTTTATTTCAAAACGTATGACTTCACTTTTTTGTTCAGATCTGTTGAAAAGAAAATCCTTTCCCATAAGTTTTTTATTATTTAGTTGTTTTCAATCGCAGCATATATGCAAGAAAAAAAACAGAGATGTTGTTTTTGTAGCTGACATTTTTTGGGCGCATAATGTTTATGAAAGATTTTTTCGGGTTACGCATTAGATTAATTAATTAAAAAAACACTATTAAGGTAAACCAGATTTTATCGTCTTTTAAACAAATCGGAAAATTGTACGTCAAACGTGGCAAATGAGCAGCATTTGTCCTATAAATAGTTTTATAAATATTGAGATTTTGGTGCAATAAATGCTGCTCTGTTATGGAAGAATGGACGGATACAAAATTTATTGAGATTATTTATGTTAAATGTAGTAATACGGAATAAAATGAGTCCATATTAAATAGGACGTAATAACTATTTAAAACTTAGAATCATTACTTATCATGGGATATCATTGAACTAATTACATATGATAGTATTTTATAGAATAATTACCATGACAATCATGAATCATTATCTAGTATGGGATATCACTAAATCAATTACATATAAATGGATTTAATAAAATGACAAAAAGTTCCATTAATATCTATTCGATTTTCATAAAATATAAAAACATTTGACAAAATTCTGCGAATATTTTATATATTAATTTTCAAAGCTTTCGAATGGGTGATTTTTGCGTTGCAATATGCGGATAGACGGACAGACTCGCAGATGTACGCACCAGACGATGACTATAGGTGTTACGTAATTTGGAATACACCTAAAAATGAGATATCTTAAACGTGCATTGGAGTTTCTTGGATTTTGGGGTGCTACTTGGATAAATAATTATATACAGTTGCGGTCAAAAGTTTCTGGCCAGTTAGATTCTTTGATTTGTTTACCAGAATGTTCCAGGGAAGAAGAAGCGCAATTACTTCAAAAATTAGAAATATGTAAATGATATCTGACCACGTGATCATCTTGATTGGATACTGAAGACACTTGATGCAAAGGGGAGGAATTCGAAATTCCCATGGTTAAAAGTTTCCGGCCATTCGTATATTCCTTAGATTTTTTCTATCGGTAAATTGTTTTTTGTCCGTGTTTGTGAATGAATAGGCGTGAAAAGCGTAGCTGAAACTCAAAAATGAAAATTCAACAATTATTGTTCATAAATGAGTGATTACTTTGTCGCTATAGCGCGAATCTTCTCGTGAGATTGCGGCAAAGTTATTGATCGGAAATCTACTGTGAACGATATTTTAAAAATATATAAAAATGACTATGGCCTTTAGGATTTTCTGAGGTTCGGGAGACCCTGAAAAATGACTATTCTTATGAATAGGATTAGCAGGAGAAAATCAGTTGATGACCCTGAAAAATGACTATTCAGGGTCATAAAAATTTCGCATAAAAATTTCGTTGGAATATCCTGCGATTTACGGAATGAAAATATTGCTGAAATAATCGGTCTACCGTGTGAAGATGCTCATGGGACGTAAAACTTTATGGAACTGTCAGTGTTAAAAAAAAAATCAACGTATCCGACTGGGGTTTTCCAAGGAACACAAAGCCTGGTCAAATGGAAACTGGAAAAAAGTATTATTTTCTCATGAACCGAAGTTCAAACTTTTTGGGAGTGATGGCAGACGCTACGTCTGATGACCTAACAACAAAATATATGATTCGACATATGTTATTCCTACAATGAAACATAGCGGAGGACACGTTGTGCTGTGATGAGCAATTTCTTCAAAATGTGTCGGTCTGTTATTTGAAATCCACGGCAAGATGACTGATGCAATTTATAAGGATCTATTGCAAGACTGTATTTGCTGCCTTATTAGAGGAAAAAATATGGTCGGAACTATTTGTTTCAACATCATAACGACCCAAAGAATATATAGAAGCTCGTCAAGCAATGACTTTTGCAAAAAAAAAAAAAAAAAAAAAAAAAAAATCACTTTTAAAATGGTGAGCCTAAATGGCCGATATGAATCCAACAGAAAATCTTTCAAAAAAACTTGGCAAACGCGTGGGAAATTATAAATATTCCAATTCCGCAGATATTTTCAAAAAATTGCAAGAAATGTGGAAAAAACTTACCATAAAAAATCTTCAACCGTTGACTGAATCGATGTAACCTTGCTGCACCGAAGTACTTATTACTAAAGGTACGAAGATAAAATTCTAATTATAAATGTTGTTGATAGCTGTTATTTTCTATTATGCTACCAATTTTTTCAAAACTTGCCAAAGTGGCCGGAATCTTTTGAGAACATAAGTTTTCCTTTAAAGGATAATTTTTTCAATTACATTTATTGATATTTATTTCTTATTCCATAAATAAGTTCCCAACTATTATGTCAGTAAAATGGATAAGTATCATTTTAAGATTCCTTTTCATATGGGTATACTTACAAATTAACCAAAAAATTTTTGCTGGCCAGAAACTTTTGACCGCCACTGTATACATAAACAAGTTGGAAATTGCACGTGAAGCGTAGCAAATGAGGTGCCTTCGTACGATAACGAAGTTTTAAAATATTCAGATCTTGCTGATATAGTAGAGCGTACTTTGGATACAGTATAGTGGTCGAAATCTTAGTGTTCCTGTAAATATGCAGAGAGTAATTTTTAGTATACTTCATTAACGTATATCTTATTCATAAAATGTGAAGTAGTTTAATATAATTAAAACACGCCCCAAACAATGTTTCCCCGTATAACATTATTTAGTGGAATACATTTGTGTGGCCCTGTAATTTAATAATAAATATTCTTTGCATCACAGATTGTGCAAAATGTATTTTTTACTACATATTTCATAGATTCATGTAAATTCTATTATGTTCAAATGAGTGTAACACCATTAAAATGCATTTGAAACTTTTTTCCCAATTGACCTTAATGTAACGGAATCCTTTTGATTGTCCCTGTAATTGATCTATCCATCCGATTTTCATAAAATTTGAATTGACTCGACAAAATTATGTAAAAATTATGCGTTTTAAATTTCAAAAGATTAAAATGCATTTGAAACTTTTTTCCCCATTGGCCCTGTAATTTAATAAATACTTTGATAGATAGAGTTTTCACTCTTTTGATCAATTTTTCTATATTCTTTCATTATTAGATTCCCTAGAAACATTAGAGTTATTTGCCGATACTTGAACCCTAAGTCTCTCCATTTATAATTCATGTTCCATCCTTAATTTTTCAACCCTCTCTTCTCTTTATAATTTTTCGCGTTCTAACTTTTCCTGTTTTTCTTCGTGCTCTAATCGTTCTGCAACAATAGCGTCAGATAATTTCTTAACAACCCCCTCGTCATACCCATCACTGTCCATTATCTTTTTCGCGAATTAAAAAATATAGAATATCAATATTAGCTCAAGTTATTATGACCTTTCCTTAAAACAATAGCAAATATGGTTATTAATACTTCCTACCTATCTGAATACAACTATTTAATTGCACATAAATTATCTAGACAATTTATTTAAATTACTATCAATTATACAATAACACAAATTGGTTCGAGATGTCAGCAGAAGGAAATGATCAAAACACCTTACCTTATACTTTATCTGCTGGGGTACTCTTCTATTCACAGGTAGTTCCACGATGTAGCGATAATACGGCACAACACTTAGTTCAGTTCTTTCTAATACTGATACGGTACAGGCACAACACTTTAGCACACACTCGTCGATCCGGCATTACCACGCAAGAATTCCACTGGGTACTCCGGCACTAACACACTACAACACGGCTCGCTGGTCACTGGTCTTAGGCGATTCTATCCCGACGCTGCCATCAATTTGTCGGACGTTCCTCTCAGGCCGCACAACTTTGAAGAAAGTCCGTGGTAGTTATAGCTGCCACCACCGATATTATTAGGTGATATCGGTCACCCACTGTGAGGATTGTGTAAATGAACACTAATGCTCTCAATTAACTGAATTAACAGTTTATTTATACTATATGTACACAAGAAATACGCTATTTGCAATTATATACAATTACAACTCGGATATAGGTGATTCGGTTCAACATTAAATTAAATACAGTAAAGATTGGCTGTGTACTGCTCAAATTACACCTTCTCACTCACACTCAATGCACATTAGATTCACTTTACTGGAGATCAATTTCGAATCTCCCAACGTATGGATACTCGGCCTATGCTATCCGGCCCAGAGCACAACACACCAGGACGTCTGTGTCCCTTGCTCTCCAGATACGAACTGCTTACGCTCTCCAACACAGAGCACTCTCTACAAGGACCTCTGTCCTACACACTCTCTGGGTACGAACCCCAGATATGAACTACTAGATCTCAGACAAGACTTGCTCTTCTCAAATCACTGCTTTCCCCACTGTACACCCCCCTGTGGAGCGTCTTAATTGGACACATCCCACATTACTTTCTTGATCCGTGACATGTTCCTTGTTTGCTCATCATCCACATACATCCCTGACGGATGAACACGCCTCTCAGCAATCTCCTCTTTCTTACTCACCACCTGCACAGGATTACCTGTCAATTCTCCCTTCAACAAAGAAAGAATGTCACCTTGAAAATTCCAGTGCACAGCCAGTCTATCACACAAAAGATTAAGATAGAGAAATAACGGAAACTCCAATCTGTAGCAGATGCAGTCTCAGAACCTGACACCCCCCACCTTACCGGAAAATATGCCTTTTAGGGGCTAATTTTCCCCAAACATATAGTAACATCACAGAAGAGTTCAATAGTCTCTTTGCAGATTTCTTCACTGTGCTTATTACATAGGTATTTCCAGGTGTCTGAACATTATCTACTGACATCTCTACTGAACCTTGTACTAATATTATTATTAGATAAACAATACACATGCTGATACACTATTATAAACACAAAATTCTAAAATATTTACACATACACAAAAAAATTAAACACATGATGACATCCCCTTAAGGTTGTCCACTACTTGGTCGTTGATGCTGATGGACTAGCCACTGGTTCTTTCCAGCTCTTTCTATGTAGCCTAGAGATTGCATCAGCATTAAATGTTTAGCGCCTGGACGATGAGAAATACTCAGGTTCCAGCGTTGCAAGGCAAGAGCCCATCTAGTGAGTTTGGGGGACCTTAGGGTTGTTTCAGTAAGAAATTTTAATGGATTATGATCCGTTATGATCTCAATTTGATATCCATATGTCCACTTTTCAAACTTTCGCAACCCGAAGAGAACACTCCAAGCCTCTTTCTCTATACTCGGCCAAGCACGCTGAGCCTCTGACAATTTCTGACTGGCAAAAGCTATTGGTTTAAACTGACCCTTTTCATCTTTTTGAGTAAGACAACATCCTACTGCCAGGTCGGAAGCATCGGCGTGGAGCTGATATTCCCGGCCTACGATAGGTATAGCCAAACTCGACACTTTACATAACTCATCTTTAAGAGTATTAAATGCTTTTTCCGCCCTTTCATTCTATGGTACAGTATTTTTAACCTTCCCTTTAGTCAATTCGGTTAAAGGTATAGGCATTTCGGCATAATTTGGAATATAAGATAGGTAAAATCCCATTAATCCCAAAACAGATCTAACTTCCTTTTTAGTTTTTGGTCTTTTTAAGTCCCTTATTGCTCCTATCTTTTCCTCATCAGGTGCATGCGTTCCACCCCCAATTACATGACCTACAAACTTAGTCAATTTCTCTCCAAATTTACACTTATCCAACCTAATCGTAAAATTTCTATTCTTAAGTTCTTCAATGACGGCCCTAACATGCTCACAATGCTCTTCCCAAGTGTCGGAGAAAATGATGACATCATCAATATATGCTTCCGCATACCTCCGATGACCTTGAAGCACCTCATTCATATCTTTCTGAAACGTAGCAGCCGCCCCTGATAATCCAAAAGGCATAGTACGCCACTGATAAGTTCCGTTATGCGTTGTAAAAGCTGTCAAATGTTTACACTCCTCAGCCATTTTAATCTGCCAATAACCCTTCAATAAATCAATCGATGATAAATATTTAGCCGCCCCTGCGGTATACATGATTTCTTGCAAATCTTTCATCGGAAAGGTTGGAACCTGAGTTACCGAACTTAAAGCTCTATAGTCTATACACAGTCTAACAGTTGCGTCTTTTTTCGCCACGCAAACAATTGGATGACTAATTTCAGCACTTGACACTTCGATTAGATTTAATTCTAATAACTCCTGAATCTGCCTATCTACTTCCTCTTTATAAGCTACCGGTACACTATATAACTTTGGCTTTTTCCTTGCCACCCCCGGTTTAAGATCAATACGATGTTCCCCTACTTCAGCTGGTCGTACAGGACTCATAAACACCTCTTTATTCTCCCTCAAAATAGACTTTATATCTTTGACTTGATTGTCAGATAACCCTTTTATTTCGAATCTCTCTATATCTCGTTCTACTTCCTGATCCCGGTTCAAAATAGGAATTTCCCCAACTTCTCCAAATTCCTCATCATCCTCGAAAACAATATTAACTATATTACATTTAGCAATAAATTCTCTTATTTTATTTTGGTGCACATGCTTCCTACTCCCGTCGGCTAACTCAACTATAAACGAGTGCTGGTTTCGTTTTTCGACGATAGTTGCCGGCCCTTGCCATCTAGAATATAATTTATTAGTTGAATCGGGGATTAACAGTATTACTTTATCGCCTACTTCAAACGTTTTTTCTTTTGACCTTAAGTTATAATGATACGCCATTCTATTTTGTTGCACCTCAGACGATAATTTTGTCTCATTTGCGGCTCTTTCTAAACGTCCCCTAAGTTTATTCAAATACTCATGAATCGGCGTAGTACCTAACTGCGCTCCCTTATTTCTTCCTGCCCAGGATGACTTGAGAATCGATAAAGGACCCTCCGGCACTCTACCATATAATAACTGGAAAGGTGCGATTCCCGTCGTAGAATTTGGGACTTCCCTATACCCCCATAATATAAATGGTATTTGTTCATGCCACTTTTTTCCTTCTTCTCTAATAGTGTGATGTAACATACGTTTAAGAGTCTGATTAAATCGTTCCTCAAACTGTGGATACTGTGGGGTCGAAAATCGTGGACTAGCGCCTAACCTTTTCTCAAATTCTTTCGTTAAGTCGGCGGTGAAATTGGTTCCATTATCACAGGCAATTATATTTGGAATTTCTGTCCTCATAAATATTTGAAGCAATGCATCACACGCGGTTTTAGCAGTTAAACTTTTTAGAGGGATCGCATCCGCCCACCTGGTATGCTGATCAATTAAGGTTAGTATATACTGATGCCCTTGTGAACTTTTAGGATCAATAAGCCCAATTAAATCAACATTAACTACCTGAAATGGAAGTTCCGGCCGCGATACTGGGGAAATAGGAGCTCTATCATTCACTTTAACCCCTCTAGTCAATTGGCACTCTAAACATGACTCACAAAATTGTTTAGTTTCTTTCGCCATCCCCTCCAATAAAATGAATACCTGATTCTCTGTAACGTTTTCTTGGTTGCATGATGCCCTCCAAATACCGAAGTATGTTCTAATTTTAGGATTTTTTCTCTTCTTATCTTGAGTACTACTAATTGCGCTATAGTTTCGCCTGACAATTTCTCTTTATGATACAATAAACCGTTTACAATATAATAATTCTCTTTTTCCGTTTTAGCTAATTCCCAAGCTTTCTCTAACTCTTTACATTCCAATTGGGATTTTTTAAACATATCTGAATTGCTAACAATAGCTTTATTATCTTTTTCCACTTCCGTTTTTCCGTATTCTGAGTTTGTACATTTTCCAACCGCGCTTCTATTGCGTAAACATTACAACTATCGCTACTCATACCTTCCTTTTCACTCGATTTATCAATAATAATTCCCGACTTTTCTAATTCTTGGGACTCTAGCAATGGCTTCTCGCAGTTGACGCCTAAGAACTCATTAATCACCTCGGGGTGTAAAATTACTTGCTCATTAATATTATTGGTCACTGCGCAAAGTACTTCCTGGTGAATTATATTAGTTTGTCCGAATTGTGGAATAGCTAACGGTAATTTAACCAACGGTGATTTAACTGCTTCACCAAATAACCCTTGTAAATAAATACTACCCGCTCCTTTTAATTTCTCTTCCGGTACCAAATCTTTATGAACAACACTAATTTCACATCCAGAATCAACCAATCCCTTTGCTTTTTGCCCATTTACACTAACTTCAATTTTCTCAAGTTTATTTAATTTCTCACCAATAACATTAGTTCTCTGTTCGGCCTTTGCTGATATTCTCGCCACAATAGCTCCATTAGGTAACTCTTTGTTTTCTTTTACCACAATCTTATGTACACCCGCCTTCTGATCTCGCCCTTTATTACCATTATTATTTCCCTCATTACCCACTTTATTACAAAAACGTTGGTAATGACCTCTCAAACTACATTTAAAGCATTTAGGGGCTGAAGCATCACTAGGTTTCTTAAAATCTATTTTCTACCCGAAAAAGAATTAGTCCCATTACTCCCGTTTTGCCTCCAGTTACCACTAACTTTACTATCCTCCCTCGGTCTCATTTTCTCATTGTTTACATACCTATCTTTACCTTTAAAACTTTCATACGTAACTGCATACGACTTATGTTTAGCGTCAAAATAATTGTCACATTCTTTAGCAATTTTAGAAGCTTCTAGCCATTTACCCTGGTGAGTTAACCCAATATATGATGGAGTATCCTCATCTAACGTACTTACTAGTTTATCAGTAACTATTAACTGGTTGACCTTTTCATAAGAGTCAGCACGTCTAATCTTACAATAATTTTCCCATGTCGCTATTAAATGCGATACAAATAATACATGAGTTTCGTTCTGGTTTCTCTTAGATTTCTTAAAATTTTTCAAACACGCCTTCGGTGTCGGCTCATGTTCCCTTAGGACTAACTCCTTCAATTCCTCATAATTCTCCATTTGTACCGTAGTCGTATAAATTAACAAATTATCCGCCTTATCTCCTAACATATTTAGTAGAATTTCGGCCTGCTGGTTTTCCGGTACATTTTTAGTTTTGAATGCCCTTTCTAGACTGTTGAAAAATAAATTCCATCCCTCAGTCCTTTCTGGTACTTTGATAGATAGAGTTTTCACACTTTTGATAATTTTTTTCTTACTTTCATTATTAGATTCCCTAGAAACATTAGAGTTATTTGCCGATCCTTGAACCCTTAGTCTCTCGATTTCTAATTCATGTTCCATCCTTAATTTTTCAACCCTCTCTTCTCTTTCTAATTTTTCGCGTTTTAACATTTTCTGTTTTTCTAACTTTTCGCGTTCTAATTTTTCCTGTTTTTCTAACTTTTCGCGTTCTAACTTTTCCTGTTTTTCTTCGTGCTCTAATCGTTCTGCAACAATAGCGTCAGATAATTTCTTAACAACCCCCTCGTCATACCCATCACTGTCCATTATCTTTTTCCTAAGCTGAATTCTGGTATCACCTTCTGCGAATTCAACACCCAACTCTTCGGCTATCACCTGAAGATCCACCTTTTTTAGTTTTAATAAGAAAGCCATACCTTCTCCGATTGTTATTACCACCCTACAATAATATTTATACCTACCAAATTAATATTTCCTAAATTTCTAACTTAGTACAGTTATATCGCCACTTATCATACTAATTAATACCCTTCAGATAATCAATGTATTTCTAATTAACCTACCGAATAATATAATTTTCCTCAACCATTGATATCACACAATTTACTTCCAATAAAACAAAAGGTAAAACAATAAGTCTATTTGATTACTACGCAATATAGATTCCAATTTATACACTTAGATGATAACATACAATTTCCATAATAATACTGATACGTTGAAATTGAATAAAAGTATTGATGTCAATCAAAAAATCCACATAAAGAAAAATTGTATAACATGCATATATAAATTTCTACAATTATCCTCACTAAAATATTTCCAAATTCAATACTGGTCCTCACACTTAAAACAACTGTGATCTTGAGTATATTTGTTTTCATCACAAGATCTTCACTTTTATTTTTCCTCACTATGGCCCTCTTTTGAGCCTTCTTTTTTTTTTCTCACTATGGCCCTCTTTTGAGCCTTTTTTTTCTCTCTACTGCTGGCCAATTAAAATTCTTGGCAAATGTTGTTATCAACTCTTCAAACTTTAACAATATTGCTTCATTTAAATATTACTTTAACAATAACTTAAATTTAAGTAAATTTAATTATTCCTTCCAACTACTATTAACACAATGCCTTAAATTTGTTTACTACGATTATTAGTAAAAAAAAATATAGAAAGTCAATACTAGCTCAAATTATTAAGACCTTTCCTTAAAACAATAGCAAATATGGTCATTAATACTTCCTACCTATCTGAATACAACTATTTAATTGCACATAAATTATCTAGACAATTTATTTAAATTACTATCAATTATACAATAACACAAATTGGTTCGAGATGTCAGCAGAAGGAAATGATCAAAACACCTTACCTTATACTTTATCTGCTGGGGTACTCTTCCACTCACAGGTAGTTCCACGATGTAGCGATAATACGGCACAACACTTAGTTCAGTTCTTTCTAATACTGATACCGCACAGGCACAACACTTTAGCACACACTCGTCGATCCGGCATTACCACGCAAGAATTCCACTGGGTACTCCGGCACTAACACACTGCAACACGGCTCGCTGGTCACTGGTCTCAGGCGATTCTATCCCGACGCTGCCATCAATTTGTCGGACGTTCCTCTCAGCCCGCACAACTTTGAAGAAAGTCCGTGGTAGTTATAGCTGCCACCACCGATATTATTAGGTGATATCGGTCACCCACTGTGAGGATTGTGTAAATGAACACTAATGCTCTCAATTAACTGAATTAACAGTTTATTTATACTATATGTACACAAGAAATACGCTATTTGCAATTATATACAGTTACAACTCGGATATAGGTGATCCGGTTCAACATTAAATTAAATACAGTAAAGGTTGGCTGTGTACTGTTCAAATTACACCTTCTCACTCACACTCAATGCACATTAGATTCACTTTACAGGAGATCAATTTCGAATCTCCCAACATATGGATACTCGGCCTATGCTATCCGGCCCAGAGCACAACACACCAGGACGTCTGTGTCCCTTGCTCTCCAGATACGAACTTCTTACGCTCTCCAACACAGAGCACCCTCTACAAGGACCTCTGTCCTACATACTCTCTAGGTACGAACCCCAGATACGAACTGCTTGATCTCAAACAAGACTTGCTCTTCTCAAATCACTGCTTTCCCCACTGTACACCCCCCTGTGGAGCTTCTTCATTGGACACATCCCACATTACTTTCTTGATCCGTGACATGTTCCTTGTTTGCTCATCATCCACATACATCCCTGACGGATGAACACGCCTCTCAGCAATCTCCTCTTTCTCACTCACCACCTGCACAGGATTACCTGTCAATTCTCCCTTCAATAAAGAAAGAATGTCATCTTGAAAATTCCAGTACACAGCCAGTACAATACACAAAAGATTAAGATAGAGAAATAACGGAAACTCCATTCTGTAACAGGTGCAGTCTCAGAATTTGACAGGACCAATGAAAATCTGCGATGATAATCAATGCACGAATGAAAACCAGTGTAGATACTACAGGGGGCGGGGCTTAGTTCTGTCACGAAATGTCGCCAAGTTTATCAACTTCGCGATATCTCTTATATTTCGCCAAGTTCTCATAAACATCCAATGAAAATCAATAGGTTTGCTTGCTTGCAGAAAATCAACAAATTGAGGCATTTTAATGTAACAAAAATTAATATTATCTTATGAATAGAGCATAATAGAGTTATTCACATTATTTTTGAGTATAAATAAGGATTATTTACAAAATCAGTGACAATATCTTATACTTTAATGCGAGCAAAAATTGTGTGTGTCTGTCTCTCTGTGTGTGTGTGTGTGTGTAAATTTTATCTCAAAGACGGCTCTAACGATTTTCGCAAAAATTTGGATTTTACCATTTTCGGGCACGAGAAGACTATGGCTAGGTCACATGTTCGAGAAAATTCGATTATTGGGTCATTTTGGGTCATAATGGGTCAGGATCAAGATATTTTTATCTAGAGAACGGCTGGATCGCTTTTAAGGAAATTTTGTATCCAATCGTTTTTCGGCAGGAGAAAACTATTGGGCTGGGTCACATTTTCGAAAAATTTCGATTAGTGGGTCATTTTTGGGTCATTATGGGTCAAGTCATTTTTATTTAAAAAACGGCTCTAACGATTTTGACCAAATTTTATATTTTATCATTTTGGATTAGAAGAAGAACATTGGGTTAGGTAACATGTTCGAGAAATTCGGTTAGTGGGTCATTGTGGGTCATGCTATTTTTATCAAGAGATTTTCTAACGCAATCTTGACTAAAAATTGCATTCTAAGGTTTTCGGGCACGAGAAATACATTGGGCTAGGTTACATGTTCGAGAAAAAAAATTAATGGGTCATATTGGGTCATTAAGGGTCTGAGTCAAGCTATTTATATTTAAAGAACGGCAGAATCAATTTCATTGAAATTTTGCCTGTAACAGTTTTTTGACACGAGAAAGCTAATGGGCTAAGTCACACGATCAAGAGATTTCGATTATAAGAGTCATTTGTGGGTCATGATGGGTCATAATATGTCATGGTCAAGCTATATCTAAAGAACAGGTAAATCGATTTTAACGAAATTTTGTTTACAACATTTTTTTTGGCACGAGAAAACTATTGAGCTATGTCTCAGTTCGAGAAATTTCGATTACTGGGTCGTTTTGGGTCATAAAAGGTATGGGTCAAGCTATTTATATTTAAAGTACGACAGTATCAAAATTTAATGAAATTTTGCATGTAGCAGTTTTTTGACACGAGAAATAAAATATAATTTATTGGAGATTGGACTACCTTTATATATATAATAAATAAATAAATCCAAAGTGCGGAAAAAAGTCAAAGGTAGACATCTTTTTTTTTTCAAATGTCCGTCTCGTTTTTTTCTTTTTTATCACAAAAAGATTAAAGCTCTAGGGAATTACTTTTACTTTCGTAATCCTTAACGAAAATTAATTGCAGATGACTCTGCTGATCTACTGGATTTCGAACTATTTACGCAGCGCGAGCCATGCCACCAATTTTTAATTTAAAAAAATTGATGTTCTCTTGATGAAATTATAACATGAAAAAAACCCGGAGCTTAAAACTTTAGTCCTGTTTAAAAATAAAATGAAATACGCTAAAATAAAATAAAGGATAAAATCAACCTTTTTTTTCGACTTTCAACAGACATATCTCCCCTTAACATAGCAAATACCTAGTTCTTATAGTCGGAATTCTTGAAATTTTTATCGGATATAAATGTATTGTTTTCTAATCCAGTGCCTCAACGTGTCGCGAATTGACAAAATTAAGCCTTCATAAAATTTTGTTCATGAATCTTAATTATTATTGTTTCTTTTTATTCGAAAAACATATCTCGTACATTTACATCTATTTTATAATTATTTCCATTCAATATATTTTATTTAAAATTCTATTCATATTCCGCCGTTTCATTATATTCCGGCTATAATTTGTTTAAAAAGAAGATAATGTGAAACATATTACCCGTCACTTAAAAAAAAGGACCTCCATTTTTATTTCCACATAAGCTTTAAAAAACAGGGGAAAACGGTAGGATTTTCCTTTTGAGAGCACATCTGACGTCTTTAAAAATTCCTCTAAAGCCTTTAAAAAATGAAAATTGTTTTGGTTTTTTCACAAATAATCTAACAAGTATTGACGGCAAGTCTCCTTATCGAACAATTGTTGAATCAAACTATGTAATCTAAATCCTCATCAATCAAAATTCAGCTATTAATTTCCGCTGGAGAATTTACCCGAATTATTAATTCAAAATCAATCAAATGAAAGACATCATTGTAATCTTCGGATTAAAAGGCGATCCTTCACGGTCACTCTTATCTCTCTTTGATTGTTTTACATTGTTGAATGAACGATTTTTAATTCTTTATTCCTCAAAGAATTATCAGGAACTTTGAAGGATTAAGATAAATTTTAAGTACACGTAAATGATTCTATTTTGGGAATGTACATATTTTACACAAACATTTCAAATTTAGACTTAAAATGGCCTGTTTATAAAAGAAGAAAGTTAAAAAAAATTGTTTCCTAGTATTTTTTTTTTAATCATTAATTATTTTATCTTCTAAAATTCGTACGAGGATGCCTAATTTTGTTATTACTTGAATTTAACATTTTCTATTATTAACTATTTTTAAAATAGTGGTTGTCCTCAGTGGAGAACTGGGAAATCTGAAGTATATCTGAATTTTTTTATTGGTTGAATCCCGCAACTTATTTTATTTTACGAAATGAAGAATTCCAAATGAGCGAAAAATTGCCCAGGCCGGGAATCTAACCCAGATCCTTGGCTTATAAGGCCAATGCTTTACCGTTTAAGCTAATTGGACCACAACCGGTGGCATTTCTCCTCTTAGATAACGTTTCGTATGATAAATTTACAAATCAGTTTGATTGTGCAAAATAATAGTATTTTATTTTATTCGATTTCTGATTGGCTCATGTTTAATGTCCAAAAATGGAATACTTTTGTTGCCACAAGGACAAAAAAGTAATAAAAACTAAAAAAAAAAAAAAAAAAAAAAAAAAAAAAAAAATAATAATAATAATTTGAAAACAGATTATGATAAAGATTTCAAACAAATTTCATTTAAAAGTGCATTTTTTTTCTCTACGCAACGGTGTAAAAATTAAAAATGTGCGATGTTTAGAAGTTTAAAAATTTGCTGTTCCGGAAATTGTAAAACTGAAATTTTATTTAAAATTTGTTTAGGATGGGTCTAGGAATATTAATGGTTAATCCATGTCGTACGTAATATGAGGCATTCAGAAATTAGTCTGATTATCTCCATCAAATCAAAATACACATCTTAAACAAATAAAGTTAAATTTATCTGGTAAGAAAATTTTCACATATCTTGTGTATATAGAGCCATCTGTCTTAAAATTCTTTAATTATTATTATTTTTTATTGCTGTACTGATTTCTGAAAGTTCTAAACTGAATAAATGATAAATTCCTCATACATTTTAATTATAATCATCTGGTATATTTATCTATCATGTGATATAAAATGGAACTTTTTTTTTCTCAAATTTGTTATTTAAAACAAATACATACATATGAGGGCACGTGCAGTTCTACCTAAATTTTTGAATAAAATTTTTCTCCTTATATAATTTTAGAAAAATTATTACAAATTATGTGATTAAATAAGGCGATTACAAATTTGCGAATTACCTTTTACAGGCCAACGTTCTTAGTTGGATTGTCCCTTGAATTCTGTACAAGTAATTTTTTATATTTTTCTTTTCTTGCTTCAGTTTTTTTTACATTAAACTAGTCAAAGAAATCTTTTATAAAACACTGGCATCTAAATTTGAGGAACCTTACTTAAGTTATTAAAAAAAAAAAAAAAGTTTTTGCGTCAACGTTTAGGCATAGTATCCAGGGGGCGATGAAGAATTCGCAGTCAGCCAGATCATCGTCATCTAATATATTAATCCAAAATTATTATGCAATTGCTAAAATCATCTTAAAATAAATAAAAGTTGGTGAATGTGCATACTTTTAAAGAAATGCTTATTTTTTTTGGCCAGGACTATAGTTATTAGATCATTTTTAGAGAATCGTACTTATCAGCCTTGCCGTTTATATTAGAAACTTGCACCAGAGGTGTTTAAATATAAGTTTGCAGTCCACATGTGATCCTACACACTAAAAAATGAGCCTTGTTTAAAAATCATAAATTCCTTTTACTTATTAAGATTTTATCATAATACGTTATTTAAATTTATTGACAATGAGTTTTATTTGGTAATATGTGAACAAATTATTGTGTATAGTTTAAAATATAGTTACATTGTAATGTGATTATAAATTTATAGTTGAAAGAATGCGTTGAATATACTTCTCATGTTATACTGACCAGCAAATCACTACAATCGACTCGTGTGTGTTAGACTCTAATAAAACAAACAGAGACCTTGTTGAAAACCACATTCTGATACCATCGAAAAAAAAAGAGAAATATTAAGGTAGAATGAGTTCAAATTCCAACGAGAATATTTATTTTTTCCTATGTTTTTAATATCAGGCTCTATTACGTTTGAACAATATATTTTTTTTGGCAGAATAATGTCTATTTATGTGAAAAATATGTTGTTCAATAGAAATTTTCTTTTTTCTTTGTTTCTTAATAGATGGATCGTGTCACCATGGCATCCTTTTAAATCCGCTTTTGCTTAGAACAAATACCTGAGCATATAAATACGTAATTAAATATATATATATATTAAAATAAATAAATTGAGTTTCCTCTTGATTTGAAACTTAAAAGAACGAAAAAAAAATTGCACAGATGAGAGAGTTGTACAATTTTGGGATCCCCAAATACTTTTAATTAAATGTTATATAATTTTATAATAAAATTAGCAAAAGCCATGCTTTGTTTGGATTCGCGAAGCATTATTTTATAAAACAGATATTTGAAAGTAACAATATTTTTTTTATTATTATTTTTGCATCTTTATTAAACAAAAACGTTATTATTTTTTTTTTTTTGGCGATTTTTAATTTTTTATTTATGATGTAAAACTGGCATAATAAGATATTTTCGAAGCAAACTTTTACAATTTTTTTTTAAATTTTCAACTAAAAGCTCTTTTAAAGATGTTTTTACAATTTCAAGTAGCCACTGGTGTTTTTTAATTGTTTGAAATATGCATGTTTCCAATCTTTGTAATCAACATCCGATAATCTTTGACAGCTATTTTAGAATAATATATTTGAAGAAAGCTTGAAGAAAGTTACTTCTTCAAAATCCTATTTTCTGGAAAAAACATTTGAAATCTGCTTTCGTTGATACTATGAATGTTTAACTGTAAAACATTTTATTTTAATTTCTTCGTTTTTATACATGTTAGCGTATGAGAATTGCTGTAATTCTCTCTGCGTGGGAGAACTTTTTAATTTCTGCGAATGGCAACTCAATTAATGGAATTACCTTTTAACGAAGTGCTCTCTCATTCTCGCAGTGACGTTTTCACGAATAATTATTGTTGTGTTTGCGAACTTATTAAAGTCTTATTTTTCTATAAAATCCTTCTGATTAATGAGTCGATATTATTTAGCCACAATACGACCTTCGCAAAAATATTTATAAAGAGCTTGAACCAACAACTTCACGCAGATCTTTTAATTTTTCATTTATATAACAAATTTAAGAATTAATTTTATTTGTTTACAATTATTTTGTTGCCAGTTTACAAAAAAAAAAAAAAAAAAAAAAAAAAAAAATCCATAATACAATTCTTTTAAAATGTCATCAGTCCGATTCCCGCAGCACACGAGAAGAATTCGAACGCTCGAGATGACGTCAGGTGAACGCCCCTTTTCGTGTCGTATGCTAACTCGCACGTTCGAAAAAATGCTATTCTGGGATCAGGCTTTCGTATGTTCGAAAGTGATTACGGACGCAAAATGCCGTTCGAAAAGGCGTGAATAGCTCCTCCCAAATTTACGTCATTTTTACTGATTACGATGATCAAAATTACCAGATATCCAATGGAAATTCTTTAAAAAGTAATCGATATAATCATTATCGAATCGTAGTTTCATCTCAAACATTTTCAATGGCGGCTTGAGTGTTTTGTTTATAAATAAATCGCGTTGCGAGGATAATTTTGATGTGTAAAATTATTTAATTTTTACAATCGGATTACTCTAATTGAAGTTATTATTATGAAAAGATTCTTCCAGAGTGTCTGCATACTGATTGAAGTATAATGTACTGAGTATTTTTTTGCTAAACAAACTTTTCACTGAATAAATATTGCCTCATGTATGTGTGTTGATTAAACACTCCACATACTTTGGCAATAAAAATTCAGTTATTTCTATTTTTGATCGAAGGTGAAAAAAATGGATCTCCAGCACCAGATGCAAGTCTGAAATATTGTTATACTCCATTGTGGAGTATGTTATATGCCATCTAAGAACTTGTTAAATAGGTAGGAAGTAAGTTACATGCATTTTTATTACTTTACAGCTGAAAAATCTTGCTGTTGTAGGAGAAATTTTTTACTTTAGCGTTGCTTAATAACAGTAATTTTTCAATTTAGACGAAATAAATAAATTAAAATACAATGTGGGAATTATAAACATTCAAATGATCATTGTTAGTAGATTAAGTTATCAGTTTTGAATTTGTAGATTACTTTAAAATTATTATTTATTTAATGCTTTTTATAATAATTTAATATAATGGAGATTACTTTCTGAAAACAATATGCATTGAGCTTTCATAACTCTTAACATATTATTTTCTCTTTTGAAAGTATAATCATGGGAAAAAAAAAAAAAGAAAGAAAAAGAAAGTACTTCATATTTTCAAATCGCTTCTTTGAATAACTGAAGAGCACTGAATTTTAGTGACTTGTGCATTTTACAAGAATAAATAATGCAACTTTTATTTATGCAATAGTATAAGAAAAATGTAGTTTTGATTGAGAGAAATCCATAAAGTAATTAATTTATTGTTTATTAAGTATTGCACAATGTAACAAAAATTGCTTACTAAAACAAATTGAAGGTTTTCTTGTCTTGATGCTGAGGTTTGTAAACTTCTGCAAGTGAAACTAAAATGTGTATGCTTGGAGGTGAGGAATTCAATCAATTTACTCAGCACTGATGAAGTGATCTTTTGATGGAGTAAGGATAAAAGTTCATATTTTTTTATTCATTCATTATAATGAGTGGCAGGATGAGTTTATTTAAATCATAATGTAAATCAACCAATTTTAAAAAAATATTTAAATTGACTTGGCAATAAATTTTTATTTTAAATCAATGTTAAGATATTTTGTAAAAGATATGTTTGTCCAAAAATACATTTTAAACTTTAAAAGTGGGAGAGATGTTATTATGCGTATGATTTCTGTGAAAGTTAATTTCTAGAAAGCTTTCAATGCCTAATTCAATATTACACTACATCAATACTCATCCTTCCTACCCACCTAACATTATATTTAACATGTAAACAAATGCTTTTTTATTTCATTTAACCCCTTCGGGATCAGGATGAGCATCTTTTACAGAATTTTTAATATTTTATTTGTTTTTTAAAACAGAAATTTTTGCTAGGGATGCACCGAATATTCAGTATCTATTCGGTATTCGGCCATGTTACCGAATATTCGGTTAGGCCGAATATTAAACTATTCGGTATGGCCAAATCCAATACTTAAAAAACCTTTTAAAAACTTTTCATTATTTCTACATGTAACTGTCAATTTTTTAATTTATATTTAAAATAATTAGAAACAAAATCATATTTAAATAAAATAGAATGTTTTTTCATTATTTATTTGCTGTTTGTAAAGTATAACTTAAGAAAATTAACCATGAGAAGGATTAAAATGGTGATTTATTAGGATTCTCCTTAAGAATAAATTATGTGCAGATACAAGTTTCTAAATTTTGTTCAGTAAATAATCTGTTTCTTGCTTTTCCCCAAATAAAAGTCCTTTAAAAGAAAAAAAAAAAGAAAAACTTTTGAGATTAGTAATAGCTATCAAGGCAGACAATTTTTGTTCATGAAACCATAATCATAATCAACTTATTGAGTCATAAGTACATTGTATTTCATCTCACACTAGATCAGAACTTGTGTGTTCGTTTATTACATTAACAATGAATAAGATAACATAATTTCAACTCACATGCTTTGGTATCTGTAAAATATGATATGATGGGAAGGGTGGAAAATACCACCATTCATAAGAAAAGAACTATGAGCTAAACATGCTTTTATTCAGAATTAAGTTGAAAGTATTTGTACTTTATATTGAAAAAAATCTGCCTTGAGTTATTTAAAAAAGACAATATCAGATTGCAAAATTTTTCTTCGGCCATTTTTTCATTATTTGATTTTAAGATGTTTGTTTTGATTCGTAGAAAATTTTATTAATTAAAGTTTCATAATTGCACTTCTTAAATAACTCAAGGCAGATTTTTTTCAATACTAAATGTTCTTATAAAAAGCTCTTGTTTATCAAAATGTAAATTTCTTTTATTAAGTATTATGTAAAACTCTTTTAAAAAGCAACATTTTAACACCTTTAAATTTTGAAATATAAAAAGTATTTGGAAAGCCGAATATTCAGTATTTGGCTGAATAGTTATCTATTCGGCCCAACAATTACTATTCGGCTAGCCGAATATTCGGTATTCGGTTCATCTGTCGGCCGAATATTCGATATTCGGCCAAAATCACTATTTGGTGCATCCCTAATTTTTGCCTAATTGAATCGAGGAAATGCTCGGATTAAATTGGTGATTTTTTGACAGGGTAAAGAAAAAAGTTTATTCATTCATTAATATTTAGTGTTATAATAAATATTTTACTTAAATGGCAGGATTTCTTAATTTTAATCAAGATTCAAATATTCCTATTAAAAAATGATTTAGATTAACTTAAAAAAAACTATTTTAAATCTTTATCAATATATCTTGTAATATGTTTGTTCAAATATGCATTGTAAATATTAAAAGTGGGAGAGGCTGTTTTAAGTTATTAAAATCGAGCATAACTAGAGGTGGAGAATTTTCTGAAATTCTTACCAGCCAGCAAAATGCAACATATAGTTGAAAATTGTCATAAAAAAAATTTACGTCACTGCAAAAATAGCTAATTTCTATTACTACAATGCATTTTTGCTTTTTTAATACATAAAATTAAGAAATATATATAAGAAAGGAAAGTTTAATATAGAATAAAACTTCGTATAATGTAATTTAGAAAGTTGCCAAAATATAAATTAACTACAAAAGAAAAAAATAACTTTTTGGCATATCTCTGTAGTTTGGATTTTTCGAAGATTACCTAAAAATGTACTCGACCTATCAGAAAACTCACTCGCCAGAGGCGAATAAAATGATGTATTTCCCCAACCCAGAACATAACATTTAAAAATAAAATCACTAGTAGAGAAAGTGTAAGTTAAGGTAATAAATAGATAGGATACTTATTAAATTGTAACTATTATTAGTAAGGAGAATGCTCGTACAATACAAGACATTTATTTTATTTAATATTTTCAAAAGTAAAAGTAAATTCACATTTTTAAATTAGATCTCTGTTTATACTGTTTATTTTGTTTTACTATATAACAATACTTTTATATGCTTAAAATAGTTCAGATTAATCTAGTGAATGATTTTTTTTTTTTTTTTCCCAGATAAATTTCGATAAGGTTCTCTAATTATTAACTTTAATGAAGGATATTTTACTTTGAAATTGTACTTTTAAACTTAAATTTTGAAATTTTAAAAAAATCCCAATAATTCTGCTTAAAGAGTTGAAAGAAATCTTATTATTATTTATGAATTTATCAAGATGACTAATATATTTAAAGAATCAAAATATTTACGTGGTGAGTAGAACGTGTTGCTTCTGAGTAGTAAGTATTTCATTAAGAGAAACTAAAAATAAACTTTTTACTTTTTCCCCAAAGGTATCCCTTCGAATGTATTTAGATTTGAAAATAAAATTCACCCTCCCCCCCCCCAAAAAAAAAAAACAAAAGCTTTTGATAGCTTATTCATTTGTAAAAATAGCTCATATAGGTTAGGCCTTTCCTCCCCCTACTTTCTTTTATGTTTAACTTCTTGTATAAACAAAAATGCTGTCTCTAGGTATAGTTTAAATCTCTATATAATAAAGCACAGTGTACCCGCATAGCATGCCTAACTGGTTTTTCCTTCCAAAAACTGTCGATGAAATTGACGCTCCCACTGAGACGAGTATCTCGTCTCTGTGCATCCGAAGCCTGCCAGCAGAAACAGAAATTTGCTAACAAAAGGGGGGAAATGACATTCTTTTTTCGGGGAGGAGGGGGGAATAAAATTTTAAAGTAAAATAAAAAGTGCTATAAAAATAGCAATAATTATTAATATTGTTTCAATAGTTGCAACAAACATTTTTAATTATGCAGTTTTATTGCAAGTTTCTTAAAATTTTGTTTTAATAAGAAATCTTAATTTTGTTATGGTATATTAGCCACAAAATCTGGTTTACCCAGAAGTATTGTGAATGCTAATAGTGTGTTTATTAGAACATAAACTAGCCGAACTTTGCTCATCTAAATGCTTTCATATTGTCAATTATTTTAATGAGTTTTTTTAAAATTTATAAGACAAACACAATTTTTACTTACCGTCCTTGGACAGGCATCTACACTAGTTGTTAATAATATGCAGCATAATGTTATATAAGTAGGGAAGCTGTTACATCTATTCTAAACAAATCATTAATATACATAAAGCATAAAAAGTATATGAAGCAAATTTGGTTTACATTCTTGAAATAATGTTTTTTCTTTATATATAATTGCAAGCTTAGCAGATCTACTACTTTTTACAACTGAAGACTTAGATAGCATTGCTTCATCTAATGTGTAATTAATGAAATGTTTAGAATGAAATATAAAGAGAAAACCCTACTGTCCAGTGTTCTCGCTGTCGCTCGCCATTGCGCCAAATTGCGACTAAATTCTTCATTTGGCAAGTAAACAAGCGATTAGATTAGCCAAATTACTAGAGCTCAATTTTTGCTTTTTCTTTCTTTTCCTTTTCATTTTTCATACATACGCATATTTTCATATATGGAGCGGATAGTTGAAATTAATAACAATCGTTTACGCAGTTAAAAAAACTTAGGTTATTTTAGAACATATTAAAAAAAAAAAAGGGGTACATTAAAGAATTTTTTTTTTTTTTTTTTTTTTTTTTTTTTTTTTTTGTGTGTGTGTGTGTGTGTGCTATACGGCGAATCTATTTGGCTAATACTTTTTTCATTTGGCGAATGTTTTTCATTTTTAATTAGCCAAATTACTAACGTTGGCCAAATGTCAGCGAGAACACTGCTACTGTCCCATTTCCCCCCATTTTCTCCTACTGAATACATTTGCAAGAAATAAAATTCTTGCAAGTCAGATTTTTAGAATGTTTCTAATCGCTAATTCAATATCACAGCACACCAATATCTACCCCCATCCTCCCTACTACCTCTAACCCTAACATCATATTTACATGTAAACAAGTGCTTTTTCATTCCCTTTCATCTTATTAAAATAATTATTGATAGTTCTAAAAATCAAAAAGCTCATTAATGCAACTTAGCTTTTACTTGATATATATAAATTAATGATTATAAATCTAATTAATAGGGCATATTTTAAAATGGAAAAAAAAGGGCTTTAACAAAATCTCCAAAAAATTTAACCTTTATATTTAGCATCAGAGCTGTTTGACTTTATACAGAGATAATCAGTAAAAGCTTTCAATGTTAGTAATTGTTTTCACTGGTAATATAATATTTATATTATTTTTCATAAGTAAAACAATATTTTTCAGCAATTCATGCTTTTATGATTTTTTTTCAGTACATTAATAAAAGCACATTTTTATGTTATATCATAACATTTCATATCTTATACATTATTGGTGTTAAATTGCATTGCTTCAGGATAAAATATATTTATTGTAACTGGGTGACAGGGACGTAAACAATTACAAATTTAATTGTGCAATTGATATATTGAGATACTTATTTAAGTTATTCACAGTCATTAAGGTAAGGTTGGCAATGTAAATATTTATTTAAACAACATGCAAATAAGATTAAAAAATGCATGTTGTTAAAAGCAGTAAATTTATAAAAAAGAGAAATAAAATGTAAATGATATGCCCCCCCCCCTTTCCCATCAACAAAAAAGAATCATTTGAAATCAATTTTTTTGTACAAATATATTTAAAATGCTTTGTCTTTTTATTTATTTATTTATAATTATTGTTTGTATTATTACCTTCGTGTTAAATTAAGATTTCTATGAAAAATAATGAGTAAAGAAAAATTTTAACCTCCCAAAATGAAACAAAATTCCTGCAAGTTTAATTTTTCAAGTTTTCAAATACTGATTTAGTTAACAATACTTCATAACCATCATTTCTTTTTGCTGGTATTTTTACAGGAACATCAATTAATTCTTATTTATCATGTGTCTTATTAAAATAGTGGTTCAAAACTTTGAAAAACAGATACACATACTTTTAAAAAACATAGTACTGTCTTTAAAAAAAATATATATATATATATATCAGGGATGCAAAAATCTAGGCATACTAGGATGTCTCTCACCACTTAATTTATTTCATTATTTTTCATCTAATATTTTGTGAATTTTAATTTTAATTTATGTAAGAATACTTTTAAATTCAAGCAAAGAAATTTTTTTTTATTTTAGTGGCGACAGACTGCTTGCTGGCTTCTAGATTTTTGCAGTCCTGATATATATATATTCAATTTATAAATATGTCCAAGTAAAAAATTGTCTGCCTTTGATATTACTTGATCAATTTCTGAAAAATTAAGAAGAATTATTATTATTATTCTTTAATGACTAATTTAAAGTTAAAATTTTCTACATTTACAGTCAAAAGTTTTTTCTAGTATATTTATATGTATGTGATTAATGTACAAAGCACGTGAATAAAAGTTTTACATTCTTAATAAACATATTTAAAAATTTCTCCCAAAAAGGAAAAAAAAAAACAAACATTTTGAAGGAATATAAACTGCAAAAATTAAGTTAATCAGTTAACATCTTTAATGAAAAATTCTTATAACATGCTTTATTATTATTATTCAATAAAAAATTTATTTATATAGGTATGAAATTGATTTTGAAGCTGTAATAAAAAAGATTTTAATCAAAATTAATATTTTTGAGTATTTTTTCACTTGTATTTTAATTTTTAAATTATTTTTACTATATAAATATGCAATATAAAAAAAATCAATAATTAATTTCTGCCATGCATTTATTATTCAGTTTTTGCCTTGTTATTTTAATGTTATTAGGAATACATAAATATTTAATAACAAAGCCATTCAAATGTAGCAATAAAAGTAGAACTAAATTGCTACAATCTTTAAAAGAGGCATTCATGAACTTTATTTTCTTATATCATGTTTATTAAAATGTAAATCTGACACATTGATTATGATACTAAAATTTGAAGAAGAATATAAAAATTTAATAATTTGTTTAATGTGTATATGTAGTTTAAAAGCTAACTTAAAAAGGAGGCAGAAGTTATATAAGACAGTAATAGATGTATTATGGGGGATTTAAAAATAAAGAAAACAATCCTCTAATATCATTTTTACACAGCACTGCCACTGGCAACTACTTTTATTATTGTGATCACAACTATTATAATGATAATGGCATATCTCTACTAATATTTGGGATAAATTTATTTGAAATAGTGGCAGTGAAAAAAATATGTCATCAGTAATAGCATATTATAAATATATCTATGAAATTCAAATTAATACATTATTAGTCAGTAACAAAGCTTCTTTTTGACAGTTTCTGATTAATTTGATAAAACAGTATAATGCATGAAAAAGTAGTTGTAGCATATAATAATAAATAAATAAAATGGAGTTAAAAATATTTTATTCTTCACAATTTTTCAAAAATACAAGAAAGTAATAGTGTATAATTTTATCTGAGTTTACAACGAATTCTGCAACTTTAAATTTATCTCCAAATATCTGTTTTTCAAAAAATAAAATATATTTTTTTTATAATGTACATAATTTATTTAAAAATAAATCCACCACGCATCAAAATAACAGAATAAATACTCGTTTTTTAAGCGAAAATTTTACCAAATATATTATAATATTCTTCACAAATGCAATAAAAATGTTTTAACATTGAAAAATACTAAAAATTTACTTATTAAAATATCCTATCACATGTAAACAAACGTAAAACTCGCGTTCGAAATTGGCTTTTCGCCTACTTTGAGATGGCGATAATAGCATTCGAAAAAATGTAAACATTCGAAATAAATTTTCGTGTCTAAACTTTCGCCAAGTTCGAAAAGAAGTGCCCCAGAATACACCTTATCGAACGCTGACGTCAAAATGATGTAACATACGAGCTATGCTCCGCCTCTTTTCGAACTCGAAGGCTGTCAGAATTGGGGTGCATCTGTGCAAACGATTTTGCGCGATAATGAAAACATGTTTTATTTAATAAATTAATCATGATTCTCTCTATAATTATTTACTCCATGATTTAAACTTTTTTTTTCTGGTTTCATTTTTTATTTATTTGCTAAAATGCGTCCGTATTGGAAATTCATGTAAAATAAATTAATTAAAATAATAATTTTTTTAACGTTTTACTGTAAAAAAAATTATATTCTGCAAATCTACAGATCATAATCTATTTTTGTGTTTAATTTGAAGTTAAAATATTGAATAGTTTTTTTGTAAAGCGTACGACAAATTGTAATTTGAGTGGACTAGTAGAGGATTCGCTTCGCTCATTCTAATTATAATATATAATTTAAATTATTATGTATAATTAATTTGAATATATAATTTTATATAAATTTTACATTAAATACATGAAGTTTAATGTATATTATCTTTTAACCCCCTCACTGACAAGACCGTCTATAGACGTTCGCGAAAAGTTTCTCTGAAACAGGCAAGGCCGACTCGGCGCGTTTCTTCAAAACATACTCTAAACAGGCACCACCGACTCAAGACGTTCAAAGAATATGGCTTCAATAATGGCAAGAACGAATCTGGTAAATGTGCCTTCCCCCACCATACTTCACCACCCTACCTTATCTAGATTTGTCAACAATACTTAATTGTTACTCCCCACCACCCCCTGTGGTGATTCGCTTGGGATCTCTCTTAAAAATTTTCCGAGAAATTTTCCCTTTAGTGTCACAGCAGGGATAGTAGACCTTGAGTCTCTAGACACTAGCGAAATAGAGCGACGGCTAAGCGAAGTATTTGTTTTGTAGAAATTGTTTTGTAAAAGTTTTGTCATAGAGGGGAATTTATTTTTCCAGGCTATGGAAAAATAAATTGTTCCATATTATTATTGTTATATACCCTATTCATAATTATTATTATTTTTGATTGGGTCAATAGTAATATCTAACAAAACTAAAGTCATCTTTGTAAATTTAAATATGCGTGTTCGATTTGTTTTTGGGGTATTTATATCAAAAATTCTGGATGAAGAACGTCAATTATTTCCAAAAAATAAAAATGCAGTTTACAGGAATAAGCAATGCTTTTTTTTTTTCTTCTTCTTCTTCCCTTTTTTTTTTTTTTTTTTTTTTTTTTTTTTTTTAAATTGGGCATTTTAAAACGAGGTTGAAGGTGGACATTATTTGGTAGATTTGGGCTTTTTCCTTTAAATCGCCTCTTCCCTCCAGGTAAAATTTTGAATTACATAAAAAAAAAAATATTTTTTAAACACATTTCAAATTAATTGAAAATTATTTATGATTTATATTTTTCTGTCTGTCCGACCGTCTCTGATTCGTGTAAGTTTATTGGGATTACTCTGATTTTTTGTATGTTACAGATGCTTATTAAAACTTGATCGGTATCGAAAACGAAGTATGTATAATTTACAGTTTATTTAACAAGGACGATTAAACAATTTCTGTTACAGTATGATCAACTGGAATTTAAAAAATCGTTTCAAGTTCAATTTAATAAAGTAAAGCAGTTTCAAACATAATGATTTTCATATGCATAAATGTAGCGCAGTGAATCATGCATTTTGTAAAACAAGGATTCAAAATATTTTTTATGCATTTACAAGGTTAGCAAAAAGAATTTTGTTACATAATGGTCTAGTGTGAATTTTTTTTTTTCAGCTTATTTTAGTCATTTTACACTATTTCAAACACAATAAAATTAATATACATTACTGTGGCTTCTTATATAACATGATTTGCATAGCATTCATCATCTCATTTACAGGGACACGTAAAAGATTTTGATACAATACCCTACATCTGCAGTACTGTCAATTAGATATAAGAGCTGGAAGTTAGATTTCATTTATGATATGCGTATTTAAGTTTAATATATTTTTGCTTTTTATGTGTATGCAATGTATAAACGCTTAGATCATATAAGGGGCAACACAAAAGCTTAACAATTACACATTATCAACATGAATGGCATAGGTGGCTTTTATTTCAGTAAAGTGTAATTAGAACTATATTTAGTACACTAAAATATGTTTATATAATATAAATACAATCTAAATTCGTTAAAATGATTCCTCGTAGTCCGAAAAGGGGGTCTTCATAATGAGAAATCGCTATAATGAAAATGAATTTAAAAAAAGTAAACTTTAATCTGGTGAGGGAAAATTGGGGTTTCAAAGAAATTTACATAATAAAATAATATTACATTTTTTTTCACTTTCATACTAAATAAACATTGACAATATATAAGTCATTTTAACAGAATACAAATTTCTGAAAAAAATTCAAAATAAATTTAAATCACGAATAAAAGTTAAGACCCATCTTACGTAGTACAAGGTAGATCTTAAATCGTTAAAAAAAAAAAAAAAAAAAAAAAAAAAAAAAAAAAAAAAAGTGGAAGTTTTGAAAAGCATTTTTTTTTAGAGGAAAAAAAAAAACTGCCGTCCGTCTGCCTGCATGTCTGTAAATGCTCTCCAAAATAAATTAAGAGACTTGAATTTTTGTATGTGCTTAGTATGTAATAATGGAAGGAAGCTTATTGAATTTCAATAACTCCTATTTTCCCCAACTGTATTTTTCAGATTCTCGAAATAGTCGTTGAAAAGAGAGTTACATAAGCATGAATTTTCCATAAAAAAAATGATGTCGATCGGATAACCAGTAGCTGAGATATTTGTAATCATATTTTCCACACTCTTTGATTTTTTTCATGAGCCTGTATATCATTAAAATTTCACTTGAAAGATATATTTTAATTGGAAATGGCACACTTAATCTGACGCAGTAAACTGTTAAATAATATTATTTTTATTTTTGGAGTTATAAGATGTTTCTTTAACGTATATGAGTAATACAGCATTTAAAGTTTATCAAGCCAAGATTGGCGAAATAATTTCGAACAAATTGCAAACGACTAGTTTTTTTTTTTTTTTTTTTTTTTTTTACAAATTAATTTAAATTAATGTTTATTATATATATATATATATATATATATTTTTTTTAAGGAAAAAAAGGGGGTGATAGGTTAATTTGGTCGCTGTATTGGTAATATGCATTTGTTCGTAATTATACTGGATGTCAAAATAACATAACATAAATGAGATATATTTCCAGGATATTGCATATATTGTTATAATGGAACGGTTGCTATATAATGGGCTGTCGTTAATGGGCGCTAATGGGTGGTCGTTATAATGAGCGTTGACTAAATAATCATACATGAGGACATCCAAAGACCCGGATACATGGGCGACTAAGAATAATAATGTCTGATAGTGTGGATTGAGTAGTTTTAATAATATTTTAGCTTCAATTAAATTTGAGCTTAATGTGTGGCGAATAAAGAAAAAACTTTTGATAATACATTAGGCTGTACCAGATAATTCAAGCATATGTTTCCATTTATTGCTACAAATTTCTGAAGGTAAAATTTTAAATTCCTAAGCGTTTTTTACTAAACCAGGTTTAAGCATATACTATGTATAACATGTGCAAATAATATAGATTAAATTCACGGCTGAACAGAATAATTTGGCTGAATTTCTGGCTGTAACTGTTGAAATTTGGTTTTAAAATGCGTTATAAGCTGAGTTTTTATTTATTATTATCGTTTATTAAGATTTTCTTTTACCTTATTGAAAAGCGAAATTTCTGTAAAAACAAAGTGTTTCTTAATCTATGCTGGGGACATTATCTTTCTTTCTTTTTTTTTCCCCTTTTTTAGAGAGTAAAGTACACTCCAAAATTCTAAATATACTTTATGGAACTAATTTATCCTAAATGTGTAAAATGCTAAAATAAACCAATACATGCACACCTTCCACTTTTTTTTTCTATTGCATTTTTTGTTTGTGATAATGTGTGTTTTTTAGGGTAGGCGGAAAAAAGCGCACTGGAAAAAAGTGCACGGAAAAAAGCGCCTCGGAAAAAAGTACCCCCGGAAAAAAGCGTCCCCGGAGAAAAGCGCACCGGAAAAAAGCGTCCCTTTTTACTAAGCACATATTTAAATAAGTCTGATAATAGTACACATTGTTAACCTTAGAATATAAACACTAGATTGAGACGATTTTATGAAGTTTGAGCATCCTTGCTCTCTCGAGACTGAGATAGGGGAAGGTGGGAGGGGGTGGGCTTTAAAAGTTATCTCAAAACCTGTTATTGCCTGAATGAAAAAAAAAAATGTAAGATACGAAGAATTAGATAACCAGGTACTTAAAAGTGTTTTTTTTGTTTTAATTCAGTCTTCCTTGTTTTTCTGTGGTGGTGGTGGTGTGTGTGTGTGTGGGGGGGGGGGGGGTACACGACATTTCGGTCCCGCCACTTCGGTCCCGCCATTTCGGTCCCGCCGTTTCGGTCCCGAGACATTTTGGTCCCGAAACATTTCGGTCCCGAGACATTTCGGTCCCTGGCCATTTCGGTCCCAAGACATTTCGGTCCCAAGACATTTCAGTCCCCAGCAACTTTGGTCCCTTGTTATTTCTTTGCTCCCTACCTTATAAGTCAGATTCTAATTGTTGTGGGCTTACAAAATGATATAAGTTCGACATTATTCGGGCCTTTTTTTTTTTTTTTTTAATTCTCTCCCCCCCCCCCTCCCCCAAGTTTTATAAAAAGTTGAATATAAGATTCCGATAAATTTAAACTTTTACAACTCGTGATAATGAGTCACAGTGAGCTGAAAATTTTGTTTGATTAAACAATGTGATATAAGTTTAGGGGATATTGTCTTTAGCTTTTAGTAGTAGTATTATTAATCAGAATAATTATTTTAAATTTTATTATTAATTATTAGTATCAGTATTTTATATAAACTTCTATAAACTACTATAAACTAAAAAGTATTTTATATAAACTTCCACAATTATTTTTTTGGCTGTTTACGTACATTGTTTTAGAACCTTTAAATTAGCATTAATTAAATAATAAAAAAACAGCGCTTATTTTTTTCTTCCAATTAGTTTAATAATAAATGTCTTTAATAATTCAATTAGACAGTTATAACTTATAATATATGCATATTTCCTCAAATCACCCATCTACACCCTCTCCTTTGATAATTTAGAAATAAAATGTATTTATTGAAGAACATTTTTTTTTTTTTTTTTTTTTTTTTTTTTTAAATAATACAAAGTTGCATCTTATAAATTTGTTTTCATAAGTTACTTTCCATTATTAACATTGCGAAAGCAATAGTGATCTAGTAACTGGGCATGCTATGAAAAAAATTTCTTTTTAAAAATTTTCCTGCGCCACTTTTTTTTAATTGACTGCTTTGTTTAACAGTTTTCTCATGCCATGAAGACAAATTTTTTGAGTTAATTTTATTGAAATCGGGCCTATTTCATTCTAATAAGATGATTATTTTTTTTTTTATTTACATAAAATTAATATAATAATATTTTAAAATATAATAATATAAATATTATATATAAAATATAATGTATAATTTAATAAAATATATTAAAATGTAATATAATGTTATTTTAAATAATTTTATTTTCAATTTTTAAGTGCCAAAACTAAGCTTTTATTTATTTATTTATGTATATTACCTTTTCGCTCTTACTAATAATGATAATTTTTATTTTAGTTTTATATTTAACTATACTAATTGTTTTAAATTTCTGTAATTTTAAATATACAATAAATAAACAAGTAAAAGATAAATTTCAGTTTAGAACTACTAGGAAATATAATGATGTATTGAATATAAAATTAATTATGTATTGAGTTTCTTTTAATGTAAAATTCATTATGTAAATTAATAATTTTTAATTAATAAATTTATTTAATAAAATATTAATTTGATTTTTATATCAAAATTATTGAATGTTTTGAGAATTAGGATTACCAATTATCATTAGGATTACCAATTATCATTAGGATTACCAATTATTATTAGAATTACCATACAAAATTTGTGTGAATTAAAATATTTTTTATAAGAGTTATACTTGTTTGCGGTTTTCGGGCACTTATAATCGCATTATACTAAAATTTTATGGCCCTCAACTCAAAAACTCTGCAATGTTCCCTATAAAATTATGTCTTATTTCACAAAATTTCAGTTTGTAGGAGAAGGGACCGAAATGTTTTGGGACCGAAATGTTTTGGGACCGAAATGTTTTGGGACCGAAATGTTTTGGGACCGAAATGGCTCGGGACCGAAATGTCTTGGGACCGAAATGGCTAGGGACCAAAATGGCTCGGGACCGAAGTGTCTCGGGATCGAAATGCCTTGGGACCGAAATGGCAGGACCGAAATGGCGGGACCGAAACGTCCTGCTTCCGTGGGGAGGGGGGGGGAGGCGGTTGTCTACAAACTATCTGTTTAAATACCAAAATATCTGTTTATAAATCGGTTTATAAACAGAAAATAAAGGATAATTATCTTAAAAATTCTGTTTTTAATATAATTATCCTGTGTTGTTCTGCAACTTGTTTCTCTTACATAAAACTTTTCATGTAGAAAATACTTTTTCTCTGGAGAATTGATATAAATTTGAGATTTTCCAGGCTGCCGTCCTTTTCTTTAATTAGTTCTACTAGCACTATATGTTCGGTAAGTTCGTGCGTCTTCTCTTTGCAAAAATACTGTAAAATGTTCTAGTATAAAGAAATTAAAGCTATTTCACTTCAATAAAAAATAATATTAGAAATTTTTAGAGAAAAATGGTTGCATTAAGGAGTACATTGTAAAAAAAATAATAAAAGGTAATGAAAAAATTAACTAGAAAAGGATTTAGGTTGTATCAATGTGCCTCGACAAAGACTGTATCAATGTGACCCATATAGCCATTTTGTATAAAATCAGACTCAAATCGAATGCTTCATAATTTATCTAACAAAAAAGAATGAGAAACTTATAAAAAGTAGTTTTAATTGCCAAGGAGAGTATTCTTTTCGGTTGAAAACACGAGAACAGTTGTATAATACCATTTCAATTGTACAACTCAAATTTATTTTTTATCTAAAAAAACAATAAATCACCCATCCCGTTTCATCAAACAACTGAATCATTCCAGGACTTTCTGTAAGTAGTTGAATGTTCTAGTATCACCATTTGGAACTGTTGTGAACCTGTAATGACCCTGTGAGCAGTAGAGCGGGTGTATCAATGTGCCCCATGTATCAATGTGCCCAGTTCCCCCTATAGTATATAATGCCTGGAGAGATATGGGAGTTTAATGGTTAAGCATAGAGGGGAAACGGAGGTATAACCTCTTACATTATATTAATAGCTTTTTACAAGGAATTATCTGATTTGCTTGGAATTTTGGACATAACTTCATTATGATAAGACGTATTTCTGATTACTTATGGGTTCTTATGCTTATTAATAAAGGGGTTGGGGGATGAGCAAAATTCTCACCTCAAATTAGATAAATCGTTTTTTATGCAGAATTATCCGATGTATTTCAAATTTTAAATGTGGGTTCTTTCTGGTAAGGTGAATCCCTGAATAGTTTTAAGAGTATAATGGCTAACTATAGAAGCAGAATAGAATATAACTCCCCTCAAATTAAATAAATTCAACGCAGAATTTATCGAATTTGCTTCAAATTTTAGATTATAGGTTCATTATGATAAGGCGTATCCCTGATTATATATGGGGTTCTTTTGCTAATATAAAAGAGGAGGGGCGGTTAGTTATCCCCCCCCCCCCCTTAAATTAGATAAATTCTTTTTTACGTACACATATCCGATGTATTTCATATTTTGGATATAAGTTCTTTCCTAGAATGTGAATTCCTGAATAGTTTTAAGGGTATAATGGCTAAGTATAGGGAGGGGGAACGGAGGATAACCCCCCCCCCCTATAAATTAAATAAATGGCTTTTTACGCAGAATTATCCGATTTGCTTCAATTTTAGATGTAGGTTCATTATGATAAGGCGAATCCCTGATTAGTTGTAGATTATCCCCGTTCCCCCTCTATACTTAGCCATTAAACCCTTAAAACTATTCAAGGGATTCACTTTATCAGAAAGAACCTATATATTATAAAATTTGAAAGACGTCGGATAGTTGTGCAATATATATATATATATATATATATATATATATTTAAGGAGGGGATAATCGTTCACTCTTTTCAATTAGCAGAAGAACCTCATAACTAATCAGCGATACGCCTTATTATAATGAATCTATATCCAAAATTTGAAGCAAATCGGATAATTCTTCGTAAAAAATCATTTATTTAATTTAAAGGGGGGTATCCCCCGTTCCCCCTCTACACTTGGCCATCAAACCCTTAAAACTATTCAAGATTCGCTTTATGAGAAATAACCTATATCCATAATTTGAAATATATCGGACATGTGTGCATAAATTTTTTTATCTAATTTAAAGGGGTGAATAATCACCCCCCCATTTTATTTAACAAAAGAATCCCATAACCAATCAGAGATACGTCTTATCAAAATGAACCCATATCCAAAATTCGAAGCAAATCGGATAATTCTGCGTAAAAAGTTAATAATTTAATATAAGATAGGTTATTTCCCCGTTCCTTCTCTATGCTTAACCATTAAACTCTCAAATCCCTTCAGGCATTAAGAAAATTTTTATGAAATTCAAGTGGAACAGATATATTGTGAATTGACAAAGTTAAGAAATTATTATTCATCAGAAAAATATGCCGATTTCTAACCTATGTCTGAAATGAAACACTTAATATATATACCTATACTTTTCTTTGGTAAACGGAAAAAAAGTGACCGGAAAAAAGTGACATAAACTACAAAAGCGGAAAAAAAGTGACACGGAAAAAAGTGACAAGGAAAAAAGTGACAAGGAAAAAAGTTACCGGAAAAAAAGTGACAAGGAATCGATTTTGGGGATTTATTATTGATTTTGGGGATTCATTGGTTAAGTATGAAAGGGGGATCGGGGGGGGGGGACTCATAGTTTATGTAAATGGGTTTTTCATGCTGAATTAACTGTTTTCGTTCAATTTTTGGATATACGTTCATCCTGAAAAGACGCTTGCCTGATTAGTTTTGGGAAGGAACGATTACCCCCCCCCCCCCCGTCCGTCCTCAATTAGATGAATGGGTTTTTACGCAGAATTATCCAACGTGTGTCAAATTTTCATATAGGATCTTTTCGATAAGGCTTATGTATAGCATAAAATGCCTGACGAGATTCTAGGAGTTTAAGGGTTAAGTATGGAGGGGGGAACGGGGAATAACCTTTCTTAAATTAAATTAATGGCTTTTTTCGCATAATTATCCGATTTGCTTAAAATTTTGGACATAAGTTCATTATGATAAGACGTATCTTAGATTAGTTATGGGTTCTTCAGCTTATTTTAAGGGGGGGGGGGACGGGCAATTCTCCCCCTCAAACTAGATAAATACGTTTTTATGCAGAATTATCCCATGTATTTCAATTTTAAATATAGGTTCTTTCTAGTAAGGTGAATTCCGGAATAGTTTTAAGAATTTAATGGCTAAGTATAAAGGGGAGATGGAGGAAACCCCTCTTAAATTAAATAAATGACTTTTTATGCAGAATTATCCGATTTGCTTCGAATTTTGGACATGGGTTCATTATGATAAGACGTATCTTTGATTAGTTATGGGGTTCTATTGGTAATTAAAAAGGAGGGTGGGTGATTACTATACCCACCTTAAATTAGATTTAAAAAATTATGCACACTTATCCGATGTATTTCAAATTTTGGATATAGGATCTTTCTCATAAAGTGAATTCCTGAATAGTTTTATGGGTTTAATGGCTATGTATAGAGGGGGAACGGGGGATAAACCCCCTTAAATTAAATAAATGGTTTTTTACGCAGAATCATCCGATTTGCTTCAAATTTTGGATGTATATTCATTATAAGAAGGCGAATCTCTGATTAATTATGGGGTTCTTTTGATAATTAAATAGGGGAAGCAGGCGATTAATCCTCCACTCTTTAAATAAAATGAATTGTTTTTTTCTTTCACAACTATTCAACGTATTTCAAATTTTGGATATAGGTTCTTCCTGATAAAGTGAATCCCTGAATAGTTTTAAGGGTTTAATGATTAAGTATAGAGCGATGAACGGGGGATAACCCACAATTAATCAGGACTTCGCCTTATCATAATGAACGCCCAATCAAAATTTGAATCAAATCAGATAATTCTGCGTAAAAAGCCATTTATTAATTTAAGGGGGGGAGTATCATCCGTTCCCCCAGTGTTTACTTAGCCATTAAACCTTTAAAATTATTCCGGGATTCACTTTATGAGAAAGAACATATATCCAAAATATGAAATATATCGGATAAGTGAGCATAAAAAACAATTTATCTAAGGGGGGGGGGAGGGAATAATCATCCCCCCCCAATTTTTAATTGGCAAAATAACCCCACATGTAATCAGAGATACGCCTTATCATAATGGTTCTATAATCCAAATTTGAAGCAAATCTGATAATTCTGCGTAAAAAGTAATTTAATTTAAAACGAGTTATATTCTATTCCCCTTCTATACTTAGATATTAAATCCTTAAAACTATTCAGAGATCCACCTTATCAGAAAGAACCTATATTTAAAATTTGAAATACATGGGATAATTCTGCATAAAAATCTATTTTTCTAGTTTAAGGGGGATATAATTGCTCGCCCCCCTTTATAATAAGCAGAAGAACCCCATAACTAATCAGAGATAAGTCTTATCATAATGAACCTATGTCCAAAATTCTAAGCAAATCGAATAATTATGCGTAAAAAGTTATTAATTTAATTTTAGAAAGGTTATCCCCCGTTCCCTCTCTATACTTAACCATTAGAACACCTAAATCTCTTCAGGCATTATATTCTATATATAAGCCTTATCGAAAAGAACCTATATGCAAATTTGACACACGTTGGACAATTCTGCATAAAAACCCATTCATCTAATTGAGGACGGATGGAGAGGGGGGGGGGTAATCGTACCTTCCCAAAATTAATCAGGCAAGCGTCTTTTCAGGATGAACGTATATCCAAAAATTGAACGAAAAGAGTTAATTCAGCATGGAAAACCCATTTACCTAAACTATGAGCCCCCCTCCCCGATCTCCCTTTCATACTTAAGCAATGAATCCCCAAAATCAATTCTTTGTCACTTTTTTCCCGATAACTTTTTTTCCGGTCACTTTTTTCCCGTTTACCCATTTTGATGTTTACGTTATTTGTAGAAAGATCATATTTTATTTCTTTTTCCTGACAAATAACAATATTTTGAGAATTTAGTAGGTTGTAACAATACTTTACTTTAACTTGACCGAATTCTGTAAAATTTAAATTAGAATAATTCTAAAATATCTTCGAGTGAATCATGCATTTCATAGAATACTTTGTTTTATTTTATATAATTTATGGTTTAACTAATTCTATGAAAATATTATAATAGTTGATGAAAGAACTTTAATCGAGAATTTCTAAAGGAGATTCGAATATTTTGATTTAACTTTAAAATGCACTGTAATATTTGAACATATACCAATGCATGATATGACCTGAAGAATGTCTTTCAAACAATGTCTGTTCAATATTCCATTTTTATAACAGAGGTTTTGAAATTGAGATGAATTAATCTTTTTAAAAAATATATTTTATGTTACGCTATTGTTATCTTCAAAAATCTGTTTTTGAAAGTAATATTTTCCTTATGTAAAATGTATTTAAAAAATAAAACAGAATAATTCTTTTGTTATTGTTTTATTCTATTTAAATATTTTGATGCTAAATGTATGTGTTACAGCCAAAATAGAAAATCTAGTAAAATTGAATTATTGAAGGAAGCTTTTAAAGCCTAAATTTCCAGCTGCTACATATATTGTAGAAAGTTAACAGCCTTACATGACATTTATAACAGAATATGATACAAATAACTTTTAATCTTTCATAAAAAAAAAAAAAAAAAAAAAAAAAAAAAAACTGCCAAGCATTTATTGTGATTCTTTTCCAACAGAAGTAGAATAGGAGTAAAAGTTCAAAGAAGAACACTTTTACAAGATAATTAAAATTGGAAATGTGTTCAGAAACAAATATAATTTGAACAATGATATAGTTGTAAGGTACGTTTTTTTTACGTATTTCATTGGCGATGCAATTTTCTAAATTTTTCAAATAAATTAAATTAAAAAATATTACAGTTGGATTTATTTATTTATACATATTAATTACAGACATAATTAATATTTTTCTTTTTAAGCAGTGATAAATATATATATATGCTAAACCTATCACTGTTAGAGAAAGTTAATTTTATAAAATTTTTCTTTATGCTTCAAATGCTTACTTTTTCTATCGATTTTATATTTTTGAAATCCTTTGCTTGAATGGATACCGTGTTTTTTAAATTTAACAGGTGAATTTGTTATTTAATTTGCCAATTTTCTTGATAAAGGAAATTAATAGTTTATATTAATTTTATAAAGAGGTATTTCTAAGGGATATTCTCTGAAATTATCGGACATTGACCAGCTTTATTCTGGATGCTCCTTTAGTAAAAGCTACTTGATTGCACCATTTTAGTATAATATCTCCCTCAAAATGTTTTTATAATATATAAATTCTTATATTTTTTTTTATATAGAATATATATTATTAGTAATACTATATAATATCTCCCTCTTTTTTTTTTTTCGGAGTAAAAATTTTAAACTTTTAAAATTATATTTGTTACAGATTAAATACTGCTTTTCTAACATAAATTTCATTTTTTTTATAACATACTAAATTCTTTTTTAGAAATAGAAATAGCAGGGCAATTACAAATTAGTTTGTCAAGAAAAAGTTGATTTTGCATTAATTTAATTAATCAGTTTGTTTAAAACATCAGATGTTTCTTGTTGATATTTATTTTCAACCCATTAGATTTAATAATTTTATGCACCACTTGATTTTTTTTTTTTTTTTTTTTTTGCAGTAGTTTAAGGAAGAAATGACTGAAACAGATTTTAAAGACTGAAATAGAAGCAGTATTTTGGTTATCTTCCTATTTTAGGCCGAAAACAATCTAATTAAAACATCTGTAAATATAATATGTTCTGCACGGACTGGTTTTTCCAAGCATAGTTCTGTCACGGAACAGCCCGAATAAAAAATGAAAATTTCAGTTAGGTTCTGCCCGGCCCTTAGAAAAATAAATGTGAGTAGGACCAATCTATTCAAAGCACGAGTCGTTAAAAATCCGATGAAATGGCCCAGTCCACTCTAACTGAATTTCAATAAAAAATAAAATTCGGATTTTTCTTAAGATACAATTGATATATTTTAAATAATACTGTGTATAGTATATGTATGGGGAATTTGTATTGTGCAATATATTGTAGATCACTCTATGGTCACATGAGGAAAACAATAGCAAAATTAATCTTCATGATTCATATTTTATAGCACTCGAATAAAGATTCATTAAACAATTAAATTAGCTCAGAAAAATAAAGGGGGAATTTTAAAACATCATAACAACTTGTGAATATGCATAGCAAAAAAAAAGAGTTTTAAAACTATTTTTCTACAATTAATTAAATTCAAAAGGCTTACTTTGGGACCCATTTCTGAATTTATTTTTGTTTGAAATGCAGAAATTATATGAAATATATAATGTAAAGTATTATTTTCCACTTTTTGATAAAGTGTCAAGATTTCAGAAAGAAAAAGAGTTTAAAATTTTTCAGAAAATTATGACAAAATTGGCGTTTTGAACCGTATTTTCGAACGCGACAGTGTAGTAAAAGAATAAAACTGTCATTCCGTGTCAAGAATTTCTTAAATTCTCTAAATAATTTGGAAAATGCTATTCGATTCCTAATCGCTTCCTTAGCCAGACCTGTACTTTTATGCATTTACAGTTAAAATGTTAAACATTGAATTTGAGAATTATTTTAAAATATAATTCCAGTGATTCCGTTAAACATAAATTCATTATTGCTAGTATAATTTTTACATAAAAAAGAAAAATAAATAAATAAAAATAAAACGCCTTTTTAATACATTATGTGAACAATTAAGTCCAGTTCAGTCCCGCCGCGAATGTGTAAAAAAAAGTAAACCTAAAAAAAATTATGCTCGGGTTTATACTATGTAACTTTTGAATGTATATCTCTAATCTGGAAATCTTGTATATCTGTATTGATATTGCGAATCTACCATCGGTTCATGCAGCATATTTATGGTTATTCTCACAAAAGTTATATCTATCGAAAATGATTCATAATATGAATATATAATTTGGCTGACTTTGAATATTAATTATAAAATAAAAATCCTTTAACTGCTTAAATCAATTGCGGTTAAAAATCTTTCACAAGAATTTTCTAAATATTCATTCTTTATTTAACAATATTAATAAAATGAAGTAATTTCATTATCTTAATTCATGGAATCAAAACAAGGGGCACAGAGGTAAGAAAAAATTGAAGTATTCCCTGAAAAGGAGCCTAGTTACTACTATAAAATCTATACGAGCGTACGGAAAAAATAATTTTTGGAACTTTTGGAAGTTTTAATCTTGATTTTGTACAGAATCTGCTTTAAAAATACCCTGATCAAAACAATTAATAAGCTTGTTTCATTTTAAATTGTTCTGCATTAATAATTATTGTTAATATAGGCCTTTCAAGAAAACATTCCATTTATAATAACTTTACCTGCCAAATGTAAAACCTTTACTTAAATTGGTAAATGGCATCTACTTTGCTTCTATAGTTTAAAAGATAAACAACAATATATGCATGTTATATAACAATAAATGCATGTTTGCATTGAAACAATAGTACATAATTATTAATTAAACGTTAATTTAATTTAGAATGACATTAAATAAAATTATTAATTGAAATATTTTAATTTTGAATTTTGAGTTGTTATAAACATTTAAAATTACTAAAGAAGAATGTAATTTAAAAATAAGAAATTCCATAAATATTATTAATATCTTCTAATTTTGTGATTTTTATGCGGATAAATATTTGCAACTCTTTTCAAATAGGAGTACCATTTGCATCGGCTAGGAGAGGAAGGGGGCTTGAAAGAATGTGAGAATAATACATATATTATTCTCACATAATATGTGAGAATAATATATGTATATCTCACATGAACCTCATATATATATCTCATATGTAATATCTCACATGAACCTCATATATATATCTCATATGTAATATCTCACATGAATCGTTATACGCCAGCACAAAATAAAGAAATTTTGACTAAAACAGGAGCATTAGTACTAAGACAAATTTAAGTCTCAAAACGATGTTTAAAATACATCTAAAAAAAAAAAAAAAAAAAAAAAAAAAAAAAAAAAACACTCAATCTATATTTGACTGAAATACGAAGTTATCGTGGTGAAAGCTAGGAAACATGAATGACCTTCAAAAGAAAGTCCTTTTTCCCACTCCGACCAAGATCATTACCGATATCTCCCCTACTGTGACAAATTGGATGGAGGGGGGTCAAAATAAGCGGTCAGTTTTGGAAGGAAAGTTGAATAGTGTCGCATTTTTCTTGCTACACTATTTTACTTAGGTGATGCTGCTTTCATTTCCGTAATAGCTAAAATGGGTTGTCAGTGAGGGGGTTAAGAACGATTCCTCCAAAGTGGTTAAATATACAAAGAAAATATACAAATAAAATTGCAATTGAATAAAAAAAATATATCAAGAAATATTGTCTTACCACATCTGTAAATTTTAAACTATTAAATAAAACAATTTCTGTATTATTTAATAACTATTTACTATAACAGAAATGAATAAAAATTAAAGACACATTATCATGAGAATAAAGAACTTAGTAAGAAAATTAAACAAGATTCAACTAAAAGATTAGAAGATTAACCTAGAGGATTAAGAGCTAGACTAGGATTAAGAAAAAGGCAAAAGGAGATTAATAAAAGTTTTAGTTACATCAGTTATATTTTAGTATTTTAATGATATAAGAAAAAGAAAGCATCGCATACCTGAATGAAAATTTACATTATATTCCATAAGATATATTTCGGGAACTGATCAAATCTGTGTATAAGCGACTGGTCACTGTACATTTTTTTAATTTTTTAACGCCATTGTTTTTTATAAATTCAGAAAGGTAACTGGAGTGATATTGTTTGAAATAATCAACTGTGTGATTGTTTTATACTATTATTATGAAACCAAAATAAAATTCACAAATTGCATTTTAAGGAAGGTAAGATCGATTATTATAAAATTTGAGCGATAAATATTTATTGATGTTTATTATTATGTTACATACATCTTAGAGTCCTGCCCGAACCAGGTTGGATCTTGACCTAACTTGAAATTTTTAATTCAAGTCAACCCGAAACCCGATCCGAACTTGACAAAAAAATTTGTCAACCCGAATTTCTGCACAAGTTATGAAACAATAGCTTACAATTAGTTGTCTAATTTCAACTTTATTTTTTTTGTTAAAAAGAAAAAAAAAACACCACACTCATTATAATGCATTTTCATTATAATGTATACACTTATTATAATTCAAATACACAGTTCTTTATTTAAAAAATACGCAGGACTTTCTTTTGAAAAATCGAGTCAACCCAAAAGACTCAAAACCTGACCTGAAATGTGGTTCGAATAAATTTCAGATAAAATGTGATTACCCGATCTGATGCAGATTTCTAATACATGTACCCATAACTAATCTATTCATACATCATACTTTACATATCATATTATTCATAATCATACTTTGTTTCACACTTTACTTTTAATACCAAATTTTATCACTTCTATAAACACCAGCATATTTGATTTCGATACCGAAAGCCATATACTGATCATAAAAAAGCACGGGAGTATTCATATATTTCCCAGTGCTTTATGATCTTTTGTATTTTGAAATTCTACGATTTGCTAACTTTCTAAAGGTTCATGAATTTCAAATTTTGTTTTATGTTCTTTATATGGAGTTTTTGCATTTGGAAAATGATTTTTCTAACATGAAAGTGTATTTTCATAGGCATGCAATTTAAAGGGAGTGTTTGTTGCATTTTTTATTTGAATAATATTTGTATGCCATGAAACACAGCACTTTGTGTTATGACATGCGTATGAAATTTTTTTCAAAAATACAATTAAAATAATAATCCGAGACATTTATTTCGTTATTGTTATGTTTCATTACGTTCCATTAGTACCAATTACACTTTAACAAAACACTCCTAATAAAATTTAATATAAGCACACAGATTTGCAGAACTTAATATTATTGAAACTGAATTCTTTTTAAATGCGATGAAAGTTTAATGTGATTTAGAATCATTGTTTATTCTTGAAATAATATTCTAATTTTTTAACCAAGCAAGTATCCATAATGGTTACACATGTATAGAATGTAACTGACTTGAAACTTCAATAACTTGATTAGTACGTATATCATGTACAATAAAGAAACATATCTTGGAAACGGTCATTAAAATAACCTGACATCAAATTCTGAATATTATTGATAACCTTAATTTGATATCCTGTTGAATCTATATTATAAAGGCCAAACGTATCTGTGCGTAACGCATACGTCATTTTTCGAATGGCAATACTTTGAAATTTGAAATGCAAATTAAGTTTTGTAATTTTTGCTACTGCAAATTTATAAACTTCTAAACATCGCACATTTTAAATTTTTACACCATCGCATAGGGAAAAATGTACTGTTAAATGCAATTTGTTTCAAAATTGTATTTTAATTTGTTTTTGAAATATTATTTTTTTTTGTAGTTTTTAATACCGTTTTACTAATTGGGGAAACAGAGATACTCCATTTCTATTAAAAGCAAAGAATAAAAAGAAAAAAAATTGATTACTGTAACTTTATGTTGCCATTTTCTCATTAAAAGAAAAAAAATTTAATTGTTCGCTTTGGTTTCATTTACAGAATTTCATTTACACTTAAAATAATATAAATAGTTTATCTGTTTCAGCTAATAGCCTCGAGACTTAAAGTTTTGAATCAAAATGATAAAAAATACCAATTTTTAAAAAAAGATGAATACAAATATGAAAGGTGCATATCTAAATTTTGATATGATTAAAATGATGTAGGGTTTAGATTTCTCGGGGAAAAAATTCTATGATTCAGTCAAAATGGAATAATTTTTTTTCTTTTTCATTTTGACTTAATTGATAACATTATCATAATAACAAATCGTTATTATTTTTTATTGCTTACATGTACGATTAAAATTTAATTTTAACAATTTCTACAACTGAGTTTTATGGAAATGATATTTTGTTAAATTTAGGTTAAGCATCATTTGTTTAAGAGTTACCAATATAAGATGCATTTTTACTGTAACTAATTTTGTAAGATTATTATACATCATGGAAACTGTTTCTTCTTAAACATTTTCTTTCGTCGAAATTCGACGGGTTCTATCTTGTTCTTAATAGCGTTGAAAATATTGCTGAATCCTCAATAAAAACATTTACTTCAATTTATGTTTATCTTGTATTTTTTTCAAAAATCAAAGCCGAAGGTGATGCTTTTTGACTTCAATAAGTTGGGATAGAAAACTCTGTCAGTTTTTACAATGTTATTTATTGTTAGTTTTTCATTTCATAACCGATCAATAATAACTTACCTATAACCTATTAATTTTGTGCCATATAAAGTTTCTCATTTACCTGTTTATGTCATAGCTTAGCTTATTCAACCTAACGACCATAACCTCCTCAATTTCTTATCTTTTAGTCGGAATGTAAAAACGAGCTGGTTGTATACCGTAAAATGGGGTGAATAGGAACAGATGGGTGAATAGGAACGAAACTTCCCGGTAATACAAATAAATTCTTTATAAATATATGTGATGATATTTTTAGTTGCGAATTTTTTCATAAGAAGGTAATAATATTAAGAGTTGGGAAATTTAGTTTTGACATGTTGGCACCACTACTGGAATATATTAAAAAATTTCAAGTGGATCCTCAAAACCTCATTTTTTTAACGTCTTCAAAACTTTGTATGTAACTACAGTATTTTTCGTATTCTAAACCTAAGAGAGGGGATTTTTAATTAATAAAAGATCTGTAAATAATATGCTGTATTAAATTCTACTTATTTCTAAACTACATAATGAAAAAATGAAAAATGTCTTGTAATATCAGAGGTTTAAGATCTACGGGGTGAATCGGAACACGTTTTCTCTCATGGTTTATTTTTCTATACAGTAAAAGTTTCATGTAATATATAAAAACATACGTGTGCATATGCATTGTAACAATATTTAGTTTATTCTAATTACTTGAAGAGTTTAAAGGTGCCAAGAAACTAAGTTAAACAAAAAAGTCAACGCCCAATCCAAAATAGATGGAACACACAATAAAAGAATTTTAAAATAGCAAATTAGTTAGAAAAACTGGACAACACTATTCTCTGACATCCACAACATTACTCAAACATCTCAAAATAAAAAACAATTAAAAAAGAGAGGGATGCAAACAGTACTAAGGGCTGGGAAGAAGGGCGCTTGAGTAGTTCGTATTAAAACATGCAGTGATTGGGGTTACTCAATAGATTCACTTACCCAATGATTACTAGTAAAGGATAACAGAGAACAAGACTGAATTTGTATTAAATTCTACTTCTGCAATTCGAATAAAATTTCTTAAAATAAATTTAAAATTTTCTTGAGTTTAAAGTTGTTTTCTAATTTTTAAAAAGGCATATCTTTACTTGCATATAAAATAAAGGCTCGGTTTTATAGTAACTGTGTTCCTATTCCTTCCTTATCATTATTACCTACTTTTATTAACGCTAATAAAGTTTGAATAAAAATTAAGATTATAACATTTATTCCGATTCACCCCTATCTGCGTGGTGAATCGGAACACCATTAAAAAAAAATAAAATATATGTATATAAACAGAAACAAATGTTAGGTTTTTGCTTAAAAAATAAAGAACAAAACAAGGCCGAAGTTTCTAATAAAAAAAAAAAATAAAAAAATCAGTTATTGGGTTTTTTTAACGATAAAGTTGAAAAGTGTTCCGATTCATCCCATTTTACTGTAACAGATCTCCGTAGTAATACAGGGTGATCCAGAAGTCCCGGGACTTTTGAAATGCTAATAATTAAAAAAACATTAGCAATAGAAATATGCGGTTTTCACAGAAATGCTGAGAAACTTGTGGGATTTGTTTTTTCGATGAAAAAAAAAACATATTATGTTAGTTGCACTTTTTGACAGCAGGTGGCGCTAAAATTGATAGTATTGTTTTTATAGTATTAGTATTAGTATTGTTTTTATAGTATTACGATTTAGTGTCCAAGGGTTACAAAGTTTAATCATGACGCTCATGGCTTATAAGTACCGCCGTGAGCCGATGCAAAACACAGTGCACAGTATCCTCAGAGCAGAAAGAAATTCCAGAAGAAATTTCAGTTCATCGTGATATCACAAGTTTACTGCACTCACCATGAACTGGTGATTTCTACAGAGTATTGGCATATAATCCTACCTAATTTACGATTGTAACAGAGATTTGTGATCTCTTGTTTCAATTACGATCTTCCAATGAGCCTTTTTCTCAAACCTTGCTTAACATAGCATTTCACATTTGCAATGGCCATCGATTCTTTTGCAGTTTTAACTTGACGTATTGTACGATATGTAAACAACGCGACATGCAAAGATGTGTCTAAACATAGTCTAGACAATGTCTAAACACTGCAGTTGCTCATGAAATTTTCTATCAAATTTCCCTTACAATGCAATTTCATTTACCTTACAAAAAATGTTTGAACATAAACCACCCTTAAAACGAAATCTCATCAATATCATAGAAAAGAAGTTTCGCAATGAACTCATGCGTCTATATAACGCATGGTATAGGTACATTCAGTCTTATACAGCAGCGCCACCTGTTGCTAAAAATGGTAACTATATATATTTAAAAAAATTCATTCTAAACAAAAATCCCACATGTTTCTGAGCATATATCTGAAAACAGAACCTTTGTATTATACATAGTTTCCTAATTATTAACTTTTCAAAACTCCCGAAACTTCTGGATCACCCGGTATAATGATCTAGTGAAAGCGATATTTTGTCCAATTATGAATATGTATTTATTATTTTTAGGGAGACACAGTACCTTTGAAACTAACTCTTCAATTATGAATAATACTGTAATGTCTGTGGTGGCACAGTATAACTTAAGACTAAAAGTTAAATAAAATTTATACTAAATAATTTTTGTAAAACAGCCTATTTTACTAAAATTCAAATAAAAATAAATTAAACTTTTTAAAATCTCAACTACTTTTATAAATATGAATATTTTGACTTCGATTTTTTTCCACATTCATTAGAATATAACTACAAAAAGTATGTACTATGGATTTTTAAATTATGGGATTTTACATTTAATATGAATTTTCTTCTCTCTTGTGTATCAAAAATGTAGAAAATTCAACAAACTCTCAATTTAAGTATTTTTTGATAAATAACTATAAACTTGAATGTTAAACCCATACACAAAAATATTAAATAGCAAATGGAGAACAAGTAAAAAGAAAGTCTTAGTGTTTATCGGACAAGCATGTTATAAAAATATGAGCATGGTGAAAAATCAGTTTAAAATTTTTATTTGTATGGGTAATTGCGCTATATCTATTAACACAATTTACAATATTTTGCGATATAATTGTCGTATAGGTAAAAATAAGTTGTCAAAATATTCACAATTAAGCTTTCAATTAATAAAAAATAAAATAAAATAAAAAATAAAAAATCGACATTTTGAGTAATTTCAAGCTATTGTATCCCATTAAGGATGGTGGTAACTCACTTTCCTAATCCTCCCACCTTCTTTCGGTTATCTTTTCTTAAATGATATCACATTTTTTCTTAGTTTTGAATATGTTTCTAAAACCTAAGCTTAATTTTATATGAAGTATTAAAATTTTTCTTCCAGTTTGTCAGTTTTTAACACCTAAAATATAAAATTAAGCATAGGTTTTAGAAACATATTCAAAACTAAGAAACAAGTATCATCCTTTAAGAAGGGAACACCGAAAAAAGAAGTTAAATTATTAATTTCCTGACGAGATATTTTAAATATAAGAATGCATCAAACGCCCATAAACTTAACATTATGGAGGTGAAATTAGAAAGTGAGTGTCCATCAGCCTTAGTAGCATTGAAAATATTGAATCCCCAATAAACACCTTTACTTCAATTATTATTTTCGTCGCGTAATTTTAGAGGAAATACTGTTCGTTTTATTAAAGTTCCTTATTGTTAGTTTTTAGATCACAGGCTATCTAAATCTAAGGGCTAATCTGCCCGTCAGTTCTGAATGTATCTTATATATCTATATACATAATGACATATGTAAACGTACATAATGACATATGTAATGTAAACATCACGAAGTGTAGTAAACGCCCGATTTTGCACAAAACATTTTTGCTGATTTTAATAGATTAGGAGTAAAGCTTTATTGCAGTGGCAAAATTTGATTGATATATGTGATGTATTATATTAAAACTTAAATGAGTTTATGAATACTAATAAAGCGTGAATTATTTTATTACAAAAACATATTTTGGAAAAAGCTACAAGTACAGACACATGTCATGGCTATTCATGTAACTGTGAATTCAAATTGTTAGTGCAATGAATCCTGATGCATAGCACGCTATAAGGACCGCCTTCTGCTATTGTTACGAGCTGCAAGTGACAAAACTACTCACGTGAGTTTTAATTATAGTATTGTAATATCCAGATTATTCATATGGTGCGTAAACTTTCAGTATAAAAAACTGAATTCTGGCAGATTTTGAAAATTTTGCTTTATGGCATTCCAATAGCACTAATTTGCAAAATATCGAAGGAAATAAATGTATAATGAAGATAACAAAGAAAAAATAAATACGTATAATGTATATTTATGACGGAATAATTTTACCTTTTTTAGGTATAAGCATCGGTGTCGTGGCAATTATCGTGAATGTGTTGCTGAGTACCTTACCGGTAAATGTTTATCACTGAAGAAGGATTAGTTCGATTTTCTGATCACAATTTGTGTTATATTTTTTGTTTTATGTTATTAATAAAAGAATATATGCTATGTTTATTTTTGTTTTTCGCTGTGGTTTAATACTTATTTAGGCTTTTCATTTAAAAAAATATCAATATCTGAAAATTATATACTTATAATAATTTATTAAATTAGAAATTAAATCTCCAATACTTTTCGTTACGTTTGTTTTATTTTGTAAGTAAATTATAAACCAAGTTATGGAATTTAGATATGCAATTTTATCTGGCGATTTAACATTTAGCCTTACAAAAATTTAAGACGCTTAAAAAGATTTTTTAAAAAGAAAATTTACTTATTTATTTATTTATTTATTTGCAGTGACTTTTTTTTTTTTATTTCGGCCAAAGAAAACATATAAAAAATCCATGTAAGCCAGTAAAGGGATTTTTTTTTTAAACGAAGAATATGATAAGCATATTTTAAGTTTGTTTTTGAAATTTAATATTTGTAGCGAAAAGCTTTGCTGTCGTTGCCAATTTTGACGACATAAAACTCTCGTACATATTTTTATTTAACTGATACTGATATGTAAATGTGGATTACACTGATATTAAAAATCTTGACCTCGAGTTTGTTTGGCAGCTGAATATTAAGAAATATTTAAATATTTCAGAGTTTTCCTCATAAAATTTAATAAATTCCTTTGAATGCCAGTTGAATTTGAATCGTATTTCATTTTAAAGAAATATGAATAGAATAAGTATGTGCTCAAATTCTATAGAGTGTGTTTAAAATTACACAGCGGCAGTGTAGAATTTATTCTGAAGATTATGTTATTTTAAAGCAAAAAGTCATACGCTTGTTTGTTTTTTGAAAGGGAAAGAAATTTCATAAATTAGTAATTCTGATAGAAAATATCGGAACTATTTTACATTAAATTATAAAATTAGATATTTTTCGTACTATGTGCTGCAATTGAGTAAAACATTTTAACCCACACTGGAGTAAGTCATTACTTTCAAAGATTGCTTCAAAGTGCACGCAGAGCTTCTAGATATAACAAACTACTCATAAAAAGGATAGAAGTCATAGTTTCATAAAACTGCCTATGAATAACACCAGAAAATATTAATATATTATATTGTGCTGGAATACATTGTAACATTTCTGGACTTTCGTTTTCTTTAAAACATTAAAGGAATCATAACGTATGTCGCTATGGTTGGTTGATTGCATAGGGTTTTATGGCCCAAGGTCCCTTTTGGGAGATGTTGCACCAAGACAAAGTCAAAATAAGCACAAAAAAAGATAAATAAAAAGTGACTTCAAGAAGATGAGAAAAAAACAATGCAATAAAATGAAAACAGTGATATAGATAATAAAAACCAATTAAAAGAGTCCAATCTCGGTTAAGAGACATAAAGTTACAATTAAAAATTGCAAAATTGTAAAAAGTTGACAATAATATTAAAATATAAACAATGTGTAAGATGAGGTGCAAATATTACAAAAAAGATAAAAATCAGATAATGCAATGTGATGATGCATGTACTTAAAATATAAATATAACCTGTCAATAAAGGCAAAACAGAAAGCTTAAAAAATATATATAACTAGTTAAAATCTTTACAATCATTAAATTAATAACATGAAATAGTAAATAAAATGTAGTATGTTTAAAATATAGATTAATAAAAACAATGTTGGACCATTTAGGCTCATACTTTTCTAGCATTGCATTATCCTCATATGCATCCATATAAGATTCTGATTCCATATTTTATTCCACGTAGTGCTGCAGCTGCTTGGGATCTTTCACATTTTTAGCACTTTCCAACAAAGTTGAAAAGTGCTTATGCATTCGGTTTGTCTGTCCGTCTGGCCGGATGGCCGTCTGTCCGCGCTCTAACTCCCGTAAATATACTCGGATTGCTATGAAATTTTTATACGTTATTTAGGTTTACCTTAGCACGAACCCTATTGAAAATGAAGCATCTACCATGATTAGTTTATCTACAGAGAGAATCAAAAGTTTCCCATTACATTACGGCCTATGGGGAAAAATCGTTAATATACTCGGATTGCCATGAAATTTTAGGACGTTATTGACGTTTACCCTAGAACAAGTCTTACAGAAAATGAAGTTTCTACCATGATTAGTTTATCTACAGGGCGAATCAAAAGTTTCCCATTACATTACGGCCTATGGGGAAAAATCGTTAATATACTCGGATTGTCATGAAATTTTAGGACGTTATTGAGGTTTACCCTAGCACGAACCCTACTGAAAATGAAGTATCTACCATGATTAGTTTATCTACAGACAGAATCAAAAGTTTCTCATTACATTACGGCCTATGGGGAAAAATCGTTAATATACTCGAATTGCTATGAAATTTTAGGACGTTATTGACGTTTACCCTAGCACGAACCCTATTGAAAATGAAGTTTCTATTATGATTAGTTTATCTACAGGGCGAATCAAAAGTTTCCTATTACATTACGGCCTATGGGGAAAAACCGTTTCAAAGGAATTTTAAAGATGTTATACCCTGTCAAATATATTAAAAAATGCATTCTATAAAATATAACGTGAAAATGTAGCTATTATTCATTTACAGGGCCACACAAAAGAATTCCATTAGATAATAGTAAAAGGGAGAATTGTGTGTGACATATTTTAAATGTATTAAGCTTTTTCTTGTATAATAAAATTGATATTTGTCACTGAAGCTTAATATAAATTATACGCTACTGTCTTGCATAATAGTAAGTGCATAGCATTTACAGGACCACACAAAAGATTTCAAATAGTATATTCTTTCCGAAGTACCGTATATATGTCCGATGATGGCTGATAAGGTATGAAATGCATTTTAATTATGATATTCGCGTTTATATTTCGCTAAATATATGCACATTATATGATGTGTATAAATGTTACAGTTGATGGACAGGGCTACCCAAAAGAGCTCACGAAAGTTACTGAATATGGGCGTAAATTATTTAAAGGTGGTTCTTAAATAAGCCATGCATTTTTAAGCCGAGCTGCATTCAATTTACTGAGAAATGTTTGCAGAATATAGATAAAGGGATATACAGGGCCACGCAAAGAATTCGGTACATGGACGCCTATGAATGATGATTTATGAGAATGTGATTTCAGTTGTTTTAAAAGTGTTTTAGTTTACAATAAATTTTAGCCTAATGCTGACGTGTAATAAAGGTACAATGTAAACTACAGGGCTGAACAAAAGTATTCAAGTATGTTTCTATCTAATAGTATGAATTGCTGAAAAAGAAATTTCAAGCTACTGGGTATTTTCTTGCTAAGCTAAATTTTCCCATTGTATGAACTGACATATGAAATACAGGGCTGTTCTAATGTACTGGAATACATATTTGGGTATATTTGGCTATGAACTATTATTATCCTAAATAACAAAGTTTGTTAAAGATTTTATTAAGTGTTGGAAAGTGCTTCATAATCTTATACTTAACACATGATTTTTATTACTTGTTAATAATTGGGCTAAGGTAAAAGTTTTTCTTTCGTTTCGCTACAATATTTCACTGTGGAGAAACTGGAGTTGAGGTTTTATTTCGTTTTTTTTCTGTTTGTGCGCCATATTTTATTTCAAATTCTGTTTTCGGAGAGTATCAGATTTCTGTAATGTTTTTGGATTTGTAACAGCTTTGGTCCCATTTTTCTGAATGTAAGCTTTTTTGCTGGTTAATTATGTTATGGTTGTTTTACTTGGTATGTATCAGGAATCTATTTAGGTATTTATGTGTCTTACGGAGTTTGATTGCTGCCTGAGTAAACTATAGTAAGATACTCCGACAGAAGGTGTTCTGGATTCGGCAATTTTATGGGCTTCAGGGTAGGAGAGATTCTGAGTTGTTTTGATGGCAAGGATTTCTTTTTTTACGTATCCAACTGGGACAGGAAAGGAATATTCTGTATGATCACTCTTGTAATTAATCCAGCGTTCAGACTTTCCACCTGTATTACCATCATTATTAGCATGCACAGGCCCGGGAGCAGAATGGGCGCAATCCTGCGACGCACGTCGCAGACTCTTGGGAAAGTCTGCAGACTATTTTTTACCTATTAAAAATTTAGCAAAAATTAAAAAATTTCGTCCTAAATCCAAAAATTCGAACATAAAATGTATCGCGAATTTCGACAAATAGCTTTCGAAAAGAAATAAATTTCCTCATAAATCGAGAAAAACACACGAATTTCATCCAAAAATCGCAAAAAATCGGCAAAATTTGTCAAAAAATCACGAAAAAAAACGGCTAATTTCTTCAAAAAATCACAAAGAAGGCAAGTTTCTTCAAAAATTGCTAAAACGGAAAAATTCTTCAATAGATCACGAAAAAAGGCAGTTTTCGTCAAAAAGTCACGAAAAAACGACAAAACTCTTCAAAAGATAGTAAAAAAAACGGCAAATTTCTTCCAAAGATCGCGAGAAAACGGCAGTTTTCGTAAAAAGATCACGATTAAAAAGGCAAAATTCTTCAAAAAATCGTGAAAAAACCGCAAATTTCATAAAAAAATCACAAAAAAGGAACATTTTTTCAAAAAATCACGAAAAAACGGTAGATTTCGTTAAAAAATCACAAAAACGGCATTTTTCGTTAAAAAAAGTTACGAAAAAACTGCAAATTTATTCAAAAAATCGCAGAAAACGGAAAATTTTTTCAAAACATCACGAAAAAACGGCAGTTTTCGTCAGAAAATCACAAAAAAACCCCAGCAAAATTTTTCAAAAAATCGTGAAAAACGGCAAATTTCTTCAAAAGACTGCAAAAACAGCAGTATTCGTGAAAAGATCGCGAAAAAACGGCAGTTTTCGTCAGAAAATCATAAAAACGGCCAAATTCTTCAAAAAATCGTGAAAAAACGGCAAATTTCTTCAAAAGACTGCAAAAAACGGCAGTATTCGTGAAAAGATCGCAAGAAAACGGCAGTTTTCGTGAAAAGATTGCGAGAGAACGACAGTTTTCGTAAAAACATCACAAAACAACGAATTTCTTCAAAAAATCGCGCAAAAATGGCAAATTTCATTTTTAAAAATCACGTAAAAAACGGAACATTTCTTCAAAAAATCACGAAAAAATGGCAAATTTCTTCAAAAGATCGTGAAAAAAACGTCAGTTTTCGTTAAAAAATCACAAAAAAACAACAAATTTCTTTGAAAAAAAAATCACCAAAAAAAACGAAATTTTTTTAAAATATCGCAAAAAAAAACCCGGCAAATTTCTTCTAGAGATTACGAGAAAACGGCAGTTTTCGTCAAAAGATTACGAAAAAACGGCAAATTTATTCAAAAGATCGCGAAAAAACAGCAGTTTTCGTCAAAAGATCGGAGGAAACGTTAAATGTTGTCAAAAATAGGCGAAAAAAATGCAAATTTCTTCAAAAAAGTGCGAAAAGTGACATCTCGTTAAAAGATCATGAAAAACTCGCAAATTTTGTCAAATAGGTGCCCCCCTCTTTTGCACAATGTATGAGGTGTAAAAAATTCGGCGAACAAAGGCAACTTCTTTTTAAAAGTATATTCTTTTATGTCTATCACAAATACTGCCCCACCAGTAGCTAAGAGGTTCTGATCTCTCAACTGGTAGATGGCAGGTGCTGGGTTCGAACCCAATCGCGGCCGTCGGCCTAACCGTTCGGAGTTTTCACAGTTTTCCTTGAACATTGCTTAAATACGGGTTATGTTCCCTTAGAAAGACCCCCACGAAGGGCACTCCTCCCCCTGAGTCTATATCCCTCGAGTAGATAATCGACCGACACAAAATAAACCAAACTATCACAAATACTTGAAAGGTTTGAGTGCATATAATGTAATGCGAGAGATTGATCTGCCGACTGTTTTTTAAGTTTTTACTTGTGTTGCAGACTGCAGAAAAAAATTCTGCTGCTGGGTGCACAGGTAATGAAACCACGACAGGTAGTTTTAGTGTGCCATAGCGCTGGCATTTAAAGCAACGGAGAAGTTTACGAATATGAAGACGGAAAGGACAGTTCAGGTAAGCAGCTTTGGTGGTAGAATAAGGCTGTTGAAAGTCAGAATCATGTGCATTGTAGATGTACTTGTCGATTCCGACGGATTGTAATACGACATGCATATATGATATCTTGGTCTTTTAAATTTTGCAAAAGTTCATCTTTAGTAGAGAATAAAAGGTCTGGTGCAGATATTACGCCACGATTTGTATTTGGAGTTTTATGTAACTGAACAGAAACTGAAAAAAACCCTATTGTAGAGCAATTAGAAAGAAGTTGTGACTGTTTGGAAGATAAAACTTCAACAAGCAAATCTCCAGATTGCAAATTTTTGAGTGAATGATTATCTCCCATATAAGACTGGAATGTTTTTGCAATAAGGAATAGTGAAGTTTTCTTAAAAAGAACTATCAGAGAGGCTGTCGGTGCGTTTAATGACTAAGAATCGAGTAAAAATATTCTGTACAATTTGTTGCTCTCCACATGAGAGTGAGTTAGAAGGAAATGGAGTTTTTCCATCCATATTAGAAAAATACAATTCAGACCCCGACCGCACCACTCACTATTGAGCCCAAAAGGGTATGCATATTTATGCAACAGTGATAACCAAGGCTCATATGGTTACAAAACTACCTTATATCAGTCTCCACATTTAACGAGATGACTGGTAGTTATTTGATCACTTGATATCTTAGTCAGTGACAAAAATCAGCTAACCAGCCGATTGATGCATGCGGGACCAATATGCACCTCCTGTCTACCTGAAGCAGAGACCAAAGCAATGTGTTGGTTTCCCTCAACTGCCAGGATCTCCCATTCCAGAGGCACGGGTCGCCTCACATGGTGTTGGATGTTTCACAATTCTCCATGAGTTCATATACAGGAGGATATCGGCTCATGTAGAAATGCCCTCACCTCAAAGAGGAAACCACAACGAGAGTAAAACAAAGAGGAAAGGAAGACAAGAGGAATAAGAGGAAAAGGAAAAGAGAAAGACCACAATTATAAATTAACAATTTGGTTTTATTAATTAAAGGATAAGTTCTTTTGAAAGAAATATTAAACTAAATCCTTTGTGCAGTCTGCGATCACACTTACCTATTTGATTTATCCATTGCAAATATTTATCCGAGTGATTATTCATAAAATTTATTTTTTTCAGAAACTTATAAATATATATTAGAAATGAATGTTGGATTTTTGATCAGGTTTTTAATTGGAAAATATTACTATCTTAATAGCAAACAATCGCATCATATGTCATAATAGCAACCGCATAACCTTAGCTTAAGTTATTTTCTTAAAATAATTCATTCTACTAAAGCATTTATATTAATCAAGCATTTTTTCATTTGTTGTGGCTACTCGTAATTTATAATAATTTAATCATTACAGTTCTAAATTAAATAGAATAAGCGTAGACATTTTATGTAACACATCAAATGTCACTAAAGAAATGTAATCTATCTTTGAAATTTCAAAATAAATGAGAAAATAAGAGAAAAGAAGAAAATAAGAGAAAGGGAAGAAAAGAAGATGATTTTAAACAAGAGACATTTGCTGCAAATAAAAGACTTATTAAAATAAATTGATAGCCATAGTTTCCATTTTAAGTCTAGCATACAGAGTAAGCCATTATTCATCCAGCAAGTTTTTTCTTAACAACTTTTGAACCATTGCCTTATTTTGAATAAAAATTACACTGAGATAAAATTCAAAACGCGGAAAATATGTATGAATATATAAACAAATTGAGTATGCATTTTCTTTATTAATATTCAGTGCGGTTTATAGTGGTAATGCTTTGGCTCATTGTTCTTTCTAAAAAAGTTTTTTCACAGTTGTCTGTAGTTTTTGTGTCAAATACGTCATACATTTATAGGGGAAATTTGCAGCCCATGTGATAGTCTCAATTCATGGCTTATAAATCTATCTGTTTGTTTTCTTTAATTATTTTTCTGAATATTTTTATCAAAAAATACACTTGAAGGTTTTACAGAATTTTCTATTTAAGGTATCTGCCTATATTCAAAGCACTTAAAATTTTTTTTGAATAAATGCACCTTTGAATGAATGCAATTTTGAATAAATGCACACTCTTTTAGTTCCGTTGTAATACAGAATAACGAATAAACGTAAAATTTTAGCAATATCTTCATAAAGTTAAAAAGAAATAGAATTTTTTTGTCATATTTCGAAATTTAATGCTTACCCCAGACACCGTACATTCAATTCAACTAGTATATATACGTATTTCAATTTACCTTATACCATATACTACTATTAACGTACCTGTATACTAAACTGGGCGTTTTACAATATCTTTAAAATTCACTAAAATATTGCAAAATATGCAAGAAATACATATATTTTATATGAAAAATTATCATTTTCCAGAAATTACCTTTTTTTCTTAAATTACAAGTTTCCAGAACTTACCATTATTCGAGTACTTATAATTTAATTACATTATCACTTAGAGTTTAAATTTCAGTTTGCAATACGATGAGCCAATATGGAAAGCGATTAGAGAAAATTTCACTGAAATTTAAAACATTTTATTTAATGGAGTTTATCAAATATGGAAGTAACTGAAAAATTGTTATTTTAGAAATCGCATTTAAAGATTTCTTATCTGCATTATTTCTAATCCATAAAATTAATCTAGAAGCATCAATTGAGATTTATTGGTGTTTTTATATAACAAAAGGAAGAAAATCTTGCATAAAATCGTTATTTACATTTCTCCTCTTCTTTCCACACCCACTTTCAATGTTTGACTCATTACTTTATGTTTATTAAATTGGCCATAACGCCTCCTCTAGTAATCATAGAAATAAAATTACAACAGATTTGGAATAATAAAAGATTGCTGTTTCAAATAATATAGTAAATTAATTTTCAGAAAATTTCTCCAAAATGACCGTTTTAATGTAGGCCTTGCAATCGATATCTTGCATATCGATTAAGCATAAGAATTAACGAATGTCTATGTGGCATCATTTGGCTTCCAAATGCTTTTCATAGATTATGAACATTAATTGACAATTGAAACTATAATTTATTTCCATAATATTCGATAGTTAATCGCAATGAGATCTTTTGTCTTATTTCCTCGAAATATAAAAGCAAAATAAAATAGATCTAGCATTATAATTTTCAGAAGTGAAATATTGTTTATTTATTGTATGTCATCCACCATTCTACACTGTTCGCCTGGAACAACAAAATTCAAGAACCATGAAAACAAAATATCCTAAACTGAACACTAGCTTCATTTAAGTTCACTTTACCCTGGCCGGGTTATGCCAGGACAATTATCTAGTTTTTAAAAATAAAAAAGAAAAAAGAAAAAAAATACATACATATATAAAAAAATAAATAAAATAGAACAAACGTAATTACACAAAATACATTCTTCATCTTAAGCTTATACAGTGGTAGAAAAAAGTTTTAAACTAACAAAAGAAGCAATAAAGCCTTTACTTTAATGAAAAAACAACACCATTGCAAAATTATACATGTAAAGTTATACAAGTTTTAATGTTTGTTTTAAATTACAATAATATCTATATTAATAAAAGAACAAAACGCTCTGTCTGTGTGTGTGTGTGTGTGTGTGTGTGTGTGTGTGTCTGCGATGGCTAGCAAAATCTATGGGACGTACGAAGCTTAAAATTTTTATGACAGTAGCCCAATATCTCTCCTGATGCACCTGAGGCTCAGAATTTCAAAATTCTATTTATTAACTAAGTAATTAATTAAATTCCAAAGATCACTCTCATAAAAAATCTCCTTTTTTCTTCTTTTTTTCCCTTCATTTAGTTATGGTTGGTTGGTTGCATAAAATTTTCGCATAAATAATTAAAAAAGCTGGAACAGACCTTTAAAATTCATAGACTGGCAAACTGTCAGTTTAAATGATGATTTTTTATCACAGCGGTTGTAAACCACGGAGAAAAAAGATAGGTGGTGGTGAAGTAAACCGAAAAAAGGGTTGCAATATTAAACCATTTATTTCTCAAATTTTAATGTCCCAAACAAAAGCATGTGGGATTTTGTATTAATAAGACGAATTGAAAGAAATGAATTACAGCTGAAGCATATTCTACGAAGAAATAGTAATTTTTTAAAATGGTCTTTTTTCTATTATATTATTTATTTTAAAAAAACGTTTGCTTTTAAAATAATTGAAATTGATAAATTCGAAATAATTAAATGTCAAAATAAAATTAAATAAAATATTGAAAACATTTGATTTGAACTAAAAATTGTATTACTAAAAGTTTTCTTTTTCTTCAGATCTTTTTAATACTTTATAACGTAGATGAAAAAATGTTTTTGATTTAACAACATATTAATAACTCTATGTCAATATATAAAATATATTTATGAAAACAATTCTTTTAAAATCATGCGCGAAAACTTAAATAACAAATATTAGTCTAAAATCTAGATTTCAGAGTGCAGACGATTTTAAGACATTAACGAAAGAATGTTAACTTTTCAAGCAAAATCTTAAATGATGCTTCTGTATTGATATTTCAAAGTGACGACTAGGTTACATTTGTGTTATATTTAAGTTACGGTAGGGTACTGTTAAGTCGCAGTTAGGTTACAGACAGATTATGGTTACGGTACAAAAGTTTACGGTTAGGAATTTGTCCACAGAGTCAACATTACACATGCTTTGATTAAAAATATACACTTTTGTTAAATGGCACTGAAATTATAATACTACATACCAATCTTTTATCATCGCGTGTCGATTTCATTCACGGTATAGTCGGATTTAAGAGTGATATAATTAGTTTGAAATTCAAAATATCTCACTTAGGATTTCTATGCGAAAAAAAAAAAAAATAATAATGAGTTACGTGATTTAACAGTGATTTTTACGGGTAAATATCAACACTTTAACACGAAACTAACGCAATCGTTGGATACATGTTCCCTCCCGTGTTTCTCATTGCTCATTTTAAATATTTTTAGAGCTTAATATTAGTTGTTGTTTTTAAAACCGATTTTTCACAAAGTCAGCTGCGACGGATTTCAGACAATGCATTTCTGCATGCTTCCAGTTAATGACAAAATCATACAAATTTCAAGTTCGTTTAATATTGTTAATACGGACCGGGGCAACGCCGGGCGGGTCAGCTAGTAAAAATATAAAAAAAATAAGCAAAATTAATTTCTAGATAGTACATTTTGGTGGGAAAAAGTTTAAGACATTTAAAATCTAAATTACACATGTAAATGAGTTGTACATTAATTTTTAGCATTTTCTTTGTTTCTAATTAATACTGATTGCTTTTTGAAGATCCTTTGTGAAGGATTTGTGCAGGTTTTTGCATGCGGAAATGGTAATTTGTTTACATATTTCCTAATTGGATGCTTTTAATTCAACAATCGAATTAAACTTTTTTCTATTAGCATAAATTTGACAAACCAAGATTCCCAACACGACAGGACTTTTAGAAGGAATGTCTAAAGGTTTGACGTTGTTTGCAAATTGCTAATCTGAAGTTGACATAGACGTGCGAATAGAAGCGTTATTTTGTAACGATGCCAAACAATTATCCATAAGTTCATCTTTAAATGGAACAGAATTATTTTCAATAATATTTTGATAGTCTATAGGAATTAATCCTTTTCTCGGTGAAAACCAAATTTGTTTTTTCTTTTGCATTAAAGAATGCCCGAATCCCATCTGAGTCACCACATTGTACACGTTTTGATAGAAGCTATGACTTACTTAGTAAATAATGCGAATAATACCTTAAATCATCTGTAACATCAAGGGTATATATTGCTTCCTTTGTAAAAACCAATCAGCGTCATACATTGAGTTTTAAGACATTAGAAGATGTTGATTTTAATGTTGCATCAATGTGATGATTTTCTAGTTTTCACGGCTTTTAATACAGTATAATTCAAGCATTCGAAACTTTTTAACACATTTCTAACAATTCTGGAAAGTACTGAGTTTTCGAGAACAGATTTTTTTTAGTAGAAGAATAAACACTTTCTTTGCCGTTTATACGCATCCCATTATTTTTCAGGTAAAATACCAGTACTTGGTTACAAAAAAAAAAAAAAAAAAAAAAGTTCAAATGCGCGAAATTTGATTTTCTTTCAAGAAACTACTGGGACCGAAGAATGTTCTACCTGGAAATTCCAGGAGCCATACGAACCCTGTTCTTGAAACACCATTCTAATGACGTTCCGTTTACACCGGACTGAGAGTTTTGATAGTACCCGCTTCTTTTATATCTAGCATAATTCATTGAATCACAAAGAAAATTATGCACAACAGTATATTTATTTTTAGAACAATTTGCCTTTCAGTCAGCCCGCAATCAGAAAAAATACCTTATTTAAATATTTTCTTCTAGACTCAATGATTTCCCGCGAACCACGCTCAGAACAACATTTGCGTATCCCAAAACTTCAAATCAAGCTACTACTGATACTTCGATTACTAACCTATAAACATCATAACAGATGAGTCCCGTATAAAATACTTCAGTCATGACGCTAGATTTAAAAGAAGACACAGATCCTAAACTTTTTTGTAATTATTAAGATTACAAGATTTTAATACTTGTAGAATAAAATACTTTTTTGCTTTTACAAATGAATTAAATCGCAAATTATATCAGATAATTTTGTCTAAATTCAAGATATGTAACAGTTTTAAGAATTTCATTCTAAACAACAAAATAAATATCTGGTCTTAAACTTTTTTCCTGCACTGTAATTGTACATATTTTCCACACTTTAATTCATACTAGCAGGGGTGACCGAGCTCAGCTCGGTCAAAATTAACTTTGTGTTCAACTCGATATAGTATTATTACTGTAAAACATGTTATTAATAATAGTATTATTTATAAAAACAATCAACTATGTTTGTATGCACATGTTCATAAATTTTACTTTATTTTAAAATTTACAATGAAAGGACATCAATCCAAATCACTTTTATAGCTCGACTCTGATTAGTTTAACTATGCATTTCGAAGACTATTAAGAATGTATAAGAAATTTCTTCACATTCTGAAAGACAATATTTTTTGCCAGATATAACCAAATTTGGACACATTCTTTCATTTGGCGCCAAATATGTGTTTTGGTTTCGTAACCTTAATAGTCGATTTTTCGGCCAAATTTCGTCAGTATTTTGTCAAATATCGCCAACTTATTGGCTTTTGCCATAGTCTCGTGATCCTGACCCTTTTTTACCCAAATGATCCACTAATCACATATGATCAAACATGTGACTTAGCTCAATGGTCTTCAGGTAATCAAAAACAGTAGAGTATAAAATGAATCAAAATCGTTTAAGCCATTTCTTAAGTAAAATTAGCATGACAGCATTCAGCAATGAAACGATATGACCCACTAATATAATTTTGTTTAATATGCAACTCAGCTCAATAGTCTTCTCGTGACAAAAGACGTTCCATTGCAAAATTTAGGTAAAATTGACTGAGTCGTTGTTATATATAATTAGAATGACCCGAACCCATTAAGACCTAAAACGACCCACTAACTGAATTGTTACGTGCATGTGTCCTATCTCAATGGTTTTCTTTTGCCCGAAAACGATATAATAGAAAATATACTGAAAATGGTGAGAACAATTTTCTAGATAAAATTAGCATTACCCACAAATGACCCTTATATCGAAATCTCTCGAAAATGCGACTTAGTTCACTAATTTTTGCGTGCCGAAAAACGTTAAATACAAAATTTAGATAAAATCGATTGAGCCAATTTTTAGGTATAAATAGTTTGACCTTGACCCATTATGACCCAAAATGACTCATTGAGTTTTCTGAAACATCTCACCTAACCCAATGATTTTCTTGTGTCCGAAAACGATAGAATATAAAATTCAGTCAAATTCGCGCGAGACATTGTCTAGATAAAATTAGAATAACCCAAAAGTGACCCATTGATCGAAATTTCTCGAACATGTGACATAGCCCAATGATTTTCTCGTGCCAAAAATATGCTGTATACAAAATTTCGTTAAAATCGATTCACCCATTCTTTAGATATAGCTTGACCACGACCCATCATGACCCACAAATGACCCTTATAATCGAAATCTCTCGAACATGTGACTTAGCCCATTAGTTTTCTCGTGTATAAATATTGTTACACTCAAAATTTCGTTAAACTCGATCCTGCCGTTCTTTAAATATAAATAACTTGACCCAGACCCTTTATGACCCTTTATGACCCATTAATCGAAATTTCTCGATCATGTGACCTAGCCCAATGATTTTCTCGTGCCAAAAAATGCTGTATACAAAATTTCGTTAAAAATGATCCACGTGTTCTTTAGATATAGCTTGACATGACCCGTTATGACCCATCATGACTCATAATATAATGACCCATAACCTCTTATAATCGAAATCTTTCAAACATGTGAGATAGCCCATTAATTTTCTCGTGTCAAAAAACTTACATACAAATTACTCATTAAATTTGATACTGTCGTAGTTTACATATCAATAGCTTGACCCAGACCTTTTATGACCCAAAATGACCCAGTAATCGAAATTTCTCGAACTGAGACCTAGCCCAATAGTTTTCTCGTGCCAAAAAAATGTTGTATACAAAATTTCGTTAAAATCGATCCACCTGTTCTTTAGCTATAGCTTGACTATGACCCATTATGACCCATCATGACCCACAAATGACTCTTATAATCGAAATCTCTCGATCGTGTGAGCCCATTAGCTTTCTCGTGTCAAAAAACTATTACAGGCAAAATTTCGATGAAATTGATTCTGCGGTTCTTTAAATATAAATAGCTTGACCCAGACTCTTAATGACCCAATATGACCCATTAAAATTTTTTCTCGAGCATGTAACCTAGCCCAATGTTTTTCTCGTGCCCGAAAACCATAGAATGCAATTTTTAGTCAAAATTGCGTGAGAAAATCTCTAGATAAAAATAGCATGATCCACAATGACCCCAAAAATGACCCACTAACCGAATTTTCTCGAACATGTTACCTAACCCAATGGTCTTCTGGTAATCCAAAACGATAAAATGTAAAATTTGGTCGAAATCGTTAGAGCCGTTTTTTAGATAAAAATGGCTTGACCCATAATGACCCAAAAATGACCCAATAATCGAAATTTTTCGAACATGTGACCCAGCCCAATAGTTTTCTCGTGCCAAAAAACGATTGGATACAAAATTTCCTTAAAATCGATCCAGCCGTTCTCTAGATATAAATAGCTTGATCCTGACCCATTATGACCCAAAATGACCCAATAATCGAATTTTCTCGAACATGTGACCTAGCCCAATGGTCTTCTCGTGCCCGAAAATGGTAAAATCCAAATTTTTGTGAAAATCGTTAGAGTCGTTTTTGAGATAAAATTTACCCACACACACACACACACACACACAATTTTTGCTCGCATTATAGTATAAGATAAATATTGTTGTTATGCAATCATATTGCTAATCTGCAAGAAAAGTGAGACATCTTGACAAAAATAAATTTTACAGGAGAGGCAAAAGAAGGTTTTTATGATTTAACGGTAACATGAAATTACGCAGCAAAAAATACGTACATAAGAGCGCAAAACCCTCAAAATTAGAAACTTAGATGAAGTTTAGAAGGCTAAGTAATTTTACTTCTTCACATAATCCACTCCCGTTCTATTGGTAAAGAATTGACATATAGCATAATAAAGCAAATTTCTGTTTACCTACATTTTTAAAAACTTTTACTAATGCAAGACACACCTATGAAAGACCTATAAGGGAAAAAAAATCACCAAATGAATTTTTACAGCTCATGTCACTTTTCTGGCGGGTGATTCATAGGTTACTAGCAAACCCCGCAGCTTTGTTTGCTTAATACTTGAAATAAGCCACGTGATGTTAGTATGTCTAATTTTAATAGAGCAAAGTGTATTGAAAGTATTTTGAAGCTTTTATGCTCATTTTATGCACTCGTTTCGCTATTCATTTATAGTTTTGATTTTTTTAGAGACCAGTACCTTAGTAAGCATTTACTTCTTAAAATTAACCATCATCTCAAATTGTCAGCTTCTTGTTTAGCGGTCTACCATTTTTCTGATGGTAGTGGCACAACATAAAATATCTATGTTGAAACAAACACTATAACCATTATTTTCCGACATTAATTTTGAAATAGGTTTGGTATTTTCTAATATTTCATTGAAAACGTAATTTAGAAAAATTTTAGGCTTATCTATATATTTATATATTTACCAATTATTTCCGGTGTTATAGCAGTTTAAAATAGAGCAATATGCTTTTTTTAAAAAAGTCTTTAAAAACTTTATATTTTTTAAATATAGTTCATAAATATAAAGTAAAATTTCAGAACTTTATAATAGATTTATTTATATTTTCAATCGTAAGAATAGCAAGCACTCCGTCTTACGATTGAAAATATAAATAAATTTACTATAAAGCATCTGAAATTTTATTTTATGTTTATGCACTACATTTAAAAAATAAAAAAGTTTTTAAAGACTTTTTTTAAGAAAAGCATGTATAAATGACCCCATTTTAAATTGTTATAATACGTGGGATAGTTGGTTAATATATGAATATGTAGTTATGATTACAGGTATTAATTAAAAAGAATATAAACCGTTGGTTTTTCTTATTTATTTTATATTTTTAGTTTTTTTAGAATTGTTGTTGTTTCTGCCAACGCGAGGTGGTAGTGCTACCGGCATAAAATTTAGTCTGTATAGAATCGGAATATATCATCATTAATTCGCAACCATTGCTTTTAGAATCGACTCTTTATTTTTTGCGATTGATACAAATCGTAATTTAGGACTTTTATAGTAACTAAAAGAACCAGTTGTTCATAAACTTTTTCTTTTCCAAGTACTACTTCTTATACAACGAATATCTTTTAAACATTTTTGAGAACCTTAAGAACAGAACAGATTGATTGGTATGCTTTTGAAGCACTTTTTCCAAGAACAGAACAGATTGATTGATATGCTTTTGAAGCACTTTTTCCAAGAACAGAACAGATTGATTGATATGCTTTTGAAGCACATTTTCCTTGGTGAAATTCATAACGAATGCAGTGACGAATAAATGACTTATCATATGCAATCTTTGACCTTCAAAATTTCAACTTTACTTTCATTTTTCTCCCAGCTTTTGCGTCGATTTGAAAACGCTGAAATAGTTCTCATCACATGACACAAATGCGGTCTGCTGATTGGTGCGTTATTTCGCATTAAACTCCAGACAAAATTCTGTTTAAAACTTCTTACTACACCTAATAGTTTAAAATGTTGCCTAACATAAAAAAGGAAAATTCCATTAATTGTGCCATTAAGTGATAAATGTCATGAAAGTTAATGTAGCAGTTACAGTAAAAATTATTAACGTATTGATACACTTTATGATGCAATATATAAGTTTTCTCAGAATTAGAACCAGATAAAGTAGGAAGTCAGAAGTCTAGGTAAGATATTAGGTCACATAATTGGTAATTAATAAAACATTTTTAATCAAATCTGAATTATGCTTATTTATTAAGCACACGTTTCATTAAATTGTGCAGCCAAAGTTATTTTGTATATCTAAGCATGAAATATTTCAATAATGTTGAATCTGAATAACGTAACATTTTTTAAATGATTGAGTGGAATTGTTATTGCCAGAATAATCAAATAAATGGAGAATTTTTAAATGCTTACATTTCATGCAGGATATATTAAAATGTCCTTTCTTAGTTGACTTTCTTTAAGAATTCAAAATATTCTTTTTAAATACTGATTACTGTCGACTCAAAATCAAAGTTTTGTGTGTTTTAAAAATAAAATTTATAAATTCACATTACGAAAGATTTAAATTGGAAATTATTTTAAAAAATCTACCTTATATGGAGATAGATCACAATTATCTTACGCATGTACGGTTCGTGAATTCAAGAAATATCGCATAATTTTACATTTCGCAACTCTTTATTATTAATATATGTATATCATGTATTTTTTATGTGGGTATGGTTTGAGCTTTTGAAAAATGTATTGAAGGGAAGAATTTTAAATGTAATATTTTTCCGCTTTCAAACATATTTTTAAACTTGAGAAACTTAAAATGTGTGTTCCCTCTCTCTTACTTTAAAAACTTTCAATTTTTTTTTTAATTTTTCAAGCAACCGAAGTAAAAATTTAAATTTTATTCGTGCATGAAAAAATACATTTCTTTGGCAATATATAGAATTCTTTAGACTTTATTTCATGTTAAATTATAAGATATAGATGCCTCGAAAATGTTAAATTTTATCATTATTCATGAACTCGCATTCAAAAAATTATTTTTTATCTCTTCTAATACTTTCTTAAAGCAGTCATAAAATACAAAATTAGTCATAACTAATTAACACTAAATTAAATTAATATTAAATTGAATTAACGTTAAATTAAATTGGTTTAAACTAAGAAGAGTTGTAAGCAAATACGAAATTTAAAAAGGGTGAAGAGAAGGCAAGGAATCGAAAAGCATTCTACCCTCTAAATAAAAAGGAGTGACTATTTACTCTGGAAGAATGAATAGTCACTCTATAGCAGAGTCAAAATATCTCCAACTTCTTATAGTGATTATTTACTATGAGCAAAAGTGGAATTGTTGACTCTCTGAAAGAGTGAATATTCACTTCTGGGAAGTGAATTTTCACTCTTTCAGAGAGTGAAAATCAATCAAAAGATCAGAAGATTTGATCGATCAATCAAATCAATCAAAGGGAGTGAAAATCTTTTTCTTTTACTGTATCAAGTACTAACTAAAGATAAAGTTTTATGAAAATTCATGCACTAGTTCTTGTGATATGGCTATTGTGAAAATTATGAATAATGCAGCACAGAGCGTCACCTGTTGAGCAATATATACCCAAAACTAATAAAATCTGGTTTATATCACGGTCTCACAGAATCTAAAATTATGTGAAATTCTTTACACTAGTTCTTGAGATAGAGCTATTGCAGTAATCACGAATAATGCATCATGGCAGCCCACCTGTTGAGCGATTTGCACCAAAACGTAATCAGCTCCATTTTATATAAAGCACTAACCATGAACCAAGATAGAGAGAAAGACTTCTCACGCAATGTATTAATATTGAATTATGATTTTGGAACTAAATGACAAAATGACAACAGTCATAAATGCTCCATTCTACAGTAGCGCCATCTATAAACAAACAGAAGCGACTAAAATCGTTATGTGGAAAATATTTCAGATAAATAAAAATTATTATAAATACTTTTCGATATAAATCAGTTATAACTAAACATTTAGAAAGTAATTCGGAAGAAAATAATACTCTCTATCCAGGTTCATGGCACTAACTAAATCTGAAGTTTTATGAAAATCCATGTACTGGTTCTTGAGATATTTCTATTGTGAAAATTGTGAATAAAGCAGCATAGCAGCGCTACCTGTTGAGCAATATACACCAAAAACTAATCAGATCCAGTTTATATCGAGGTCTTTGTAACAGAGTTTTGTAAAATTCCGTGCATTAGTTATTGAGATAGAGCGGCCATAAAATTTTTGCAACATGCCGATCGACAGACTGACAGACTCACAAGCAAACATTTTGCAAAAACTTATTTTACGGGTTATCTGACCCTAAAATGTGTAAATCCGTCAAAACCGGATTTCGAAAATTTTCACGAATCCAGTACTTTTTTCTTGTAAAGATAGAATAAAGTAAAAAGATTATTCATATATTTTAGGTATTAAATATTACATCATAAGAATGATTTAAAAAAAAAAAAAAAAAAAAAAAAAAAAAGACGTACTATTCTGCAAACGCACTTGACATGAAAGGACTTTTCTTCAGCCAGTGAAATTATCATTATCCCAAAGAATTTATTTCCGGATTATAACAGTCTTCTTGGCAGAGATTCAAATATATTATTAACCTCCTAAGTTTTAAATCAGTGCAGACAGAGTTATTAAATTATGTGAAGCGAATATAGCTGTTGATATTTAAATATATATTTTCATTTCTCATTACCGTAGAAAGCTTTAAGTTATCGAAAGAAATTAAGTTTAACCGGTTAAATCATGATTACAACGAAAATTTTCATTAAAAAACCCATTTTCCATTAAGATTTATTTCGCCGAATCAAAAATTTTTCAGTGTTTTAAAATGGTTTGAAAATGGCAAACTTTCTTGAAATTAGACACTTAAAAAATAGGATCCCATTTATACAGTAGGCTATATTGATATCTATCTATCTATTTACCTGTATATTGTTATCTATATATCTATCTATGTGTATATATTTATCTCTATCTCTCCATTTACTTATCTATCCATTATCTATTATTATATCTCTCTTTATCTCTATCTATCTAGCTATCTATCCATCTGTCTGCCTATCCTATATATAGATACATACTCACACACACACACACACATATATATATATACAGTGCTTTTTAAAAAAGGACGCTATTTAGAGCTCTCCGTAGCTAATTTTAATAACCGGAACTGCTTTAAAATTAATTTATAAGGGGACTGACGAAACCAAAGTAAAATAGATTTAAAAAAAAGTTCCAATCACCAGCAATAAGGGCTATTCCACATGGCAGGTTATGCTTAATGTTGTACAAAGAATGCAAGATATGGTCCAAGAGGACAGTAGTCAGATTCACTCTAAAGAAAAGTGTAAATTTACACACAAAAATGTGTAAATCGATGATACAAAAACGATTTGTCTATATGTGTAAATTTGTGTGTAAATTGACAAAATACAAGCCTAATGTGTAAATTTCAAAATACACATTTCAATGAGTAATTTGATGATAACACTAACAAGGGCACCACCAAACATGGTGCTCACAGATTTTAATGATTACAAAGTATGTTGTAGGGGTCATACCATTAATTATTCGGCTGAAAGGGTTCCTTGAAATGCGCCTTAGTTTTTGAGAAATTAGGGGTCAAATTTTAGCATTTATTTCAAATACCTGTTAGTACAGCTCTTAGTCAACGGCTCCGTGGCACCGCGGAAAGGTGCGAGACTCCAGACTCGGAGTTGGCGGGTTCAATTCTAAGTTGGACCTTCCTCTTTTTTTTTTTAAATTCTTTATATACTTTTTAAACGTTACATACTTTAAGTTGAATTTGGAATTCTACAGCTTTGAACTTATTAATATTTTCTTATGGGGACTGTTTACTTTTTTTTTCTTATTTAAAAAAAATATGGTTCAAATGACAAACTAATTGCACTTCAACATTTATAAATTAAATAAAAAATGCATATATAATTAAACTTTTCAAAAAGCATAAAAAATTGAATATTTTAAAATCCATTTTACTTTAAATATTAATAATTTTGCTCAATTACTTTTTTTCAGATTTTCAAATGAATATTACACAATACTGTGCATGGATTTTTAAACAATCTATTATTACATTTAATATACATACACATATACATATATATTACTGATATATGCAGTGTAAACAGATTAAATCTAACATATAACGCATCTTTATACACACTTTTATTTGGAAAAATTTATAATTATAACCTGAAAACTGATTACATGAGTATATTTATCGCATGTATAATATGGGATAGTAATTATTTAAATATCGATTTTTGCATGATCATGAATATTTTTAACGAACTTGAAGAAACATATAAATGAATCTAGTATATGTTCTTTACTACTACTTTCTTATGACTACAGCAAAAAGAATTTCTTTTTTTTTTGCGTGATTTTACCAAGAAAATAAAAGTAGACGAATAAAATAAATAAATAAATATATATTTTTATGTATCGTAAATATTATTTCATTAGCAGACGACTTTTTCCAATCTAGTTGATTTTTTTATGAATTGTTTTAATTTGTTAAAATAAAAAAAAAATATATTATTTTAAATATAATCCGTCATTTCTTATTTATGCAAACGATAAAAAATGTTGAGGTTGAACTTTAGAAATAAATGTATTTAAAGATCAGTAAAAAATTGGATAATATTTTAGCACTACTGCATTAATATTTTATTACACTTTCGAAGGTATGCATTATTTGAATTAACTAATCATATAAATGTTTGAGAAATTGCACCTGGAAATTATTTTGTGTAATTTATACAAAAAAGGATATTAAAAAAATCTACAAAAAGGCGATAAAAAAGAGAAAAATTATTATTTCAGAATTGTGCTTAATAAAAAAAGAAATTACATAATAATTAACAAAAAAAAAAAAAAAAAAAAAAAAAAAAAAAGATTCAAGGCATAAATTAGTTATGCCGTTTTGTCAATAAAAATATTAGTTTAAAAATTGCAGATAAAAATAAATTTTCATGAAATAAATTCGGAAATATAAATTTGCTTTATTAAGAAAATATCTATACTAATAAAATCCGTGTGCCTCTGTGTGTCTGTCTGTCTGCTTGAAGCCGGTTACAATTCGCAACGCGGGCGAGATGGAAGTCGCGAGAGGTGTCTTTCGATTCGAAAAATTCCGCAAAAGTCATTTCGGACATTTTCGAGACCGTGGGACCAAAATTAAAAAGTTTTGAATTAAAAACCCCGCGGGAAAGGGAACGCAAAACGTCTCATTTCCCAAAAAGAGCTGCCAAGCAGATACTCTGCGCCACCTTGCGCTAAATGATTAGAACTTTTCCCCTTTGGCTAAGACCGCAAAAAGAAGAACCAGCCGAAAACCTCTTTTTCTCCCCGCGCTAAGTGCGCTTTGTTCCGCATCAATTTTTTTGACTTGCCGTCGATTATTTACCGTAGTTTTCGCTAAAATATTGAACTTAGAAATAAAACAGGCCGCCGCAGAGAAAATATACCGAAACTTTTTTTGCGTGTTTTTTCTTAAACCATCATGCAGACAGTTTTTAAAGTAGAAAAAACTGATTACATATTCAGAATCTGCGTAAAAGTCTGCTTCTGATGAACCAAAAAATACGAAAAAATGTCTTATGGGTGCGTAGCGCCAACTGTGCAAAATCAAATGTTTTTAACGGGACGATGGGCGTGAAGCGACCATGGCTCCGATCCACAATCATTTTTTTCAAGTGCGCGTAGCGCCCACCGTGCGAAATGATATATTTTTAATGGGATAATGGGCGTATAACAACCATAGCTCTTTAATTTACTTTTTTGTGCTTGAGGATTCGAACACCAAAACTTGCTTATTAAATTAATTGTTTTGCTTATTATATACTGCTTAATATCGAGGTTCGTTTTGAAAAAGTGGCCCAGCTAGCGGGCGTAGCTCGCTAGTCAAAAAGTTAAAAGCTGTAGAATCCCCAATTTGGAAATTTACTCACTTACCTATGTATATATCATAATGTATAAATTACAATAACATACCAATTTGTGTAAATTCAGGCATTTTTCAGCATTTACACTTTTATTTGTGTTTTTCAAGTGATAACAAAATACACACTTAGTTTTATAAGCTAAAATACACATAAAAACAGGTAAAATTTTGGAAAAAGTGGGTAATTTTCATGTCAGGTATGAAATTTTAGGAATTTACACACATATATATATATAAATTTGTCTAATTTACACTTTTATGTTTTAGAGTGTTGAATGTGGCCGAATTCCTCGTCGCGAAAGTGAATATGGTGAATAAAACAAGGCGTTTTTATCCAAATTATTAATTTTGTCTGTTTCTGATGTTTTTTCCATGTACAGCGCCAAATTTCCCGCTATCGGCGGTGATTGGGACTATTATTTATTTATTTATTTTTGGAATCTTTTTTTCCATGGTTTTATTAATCTCTTTATAAAATTTTGGGTTATTCCAGTTATTAGAACGAGCTACCGGTGCGGCGGCTCCAAATAACGACAGTTAAAAAAAAAAAAAAAAACCTTGTATGCCTGTGTGTGGTTTGTATATCATTTTAATTTCTTTACATTCATTATTCAAAAAATCGGTCAACAATTCCCTAAAAAAAGTTGTTAATGAAAAGGATTCCTGACAGATTAACAATGATTTTACTATATTTATGATTCGATTGGCATTAGCTGCTAACACAAGATTCGAAACTTTGCAATATTTTTGGTTCAAGCTATTAGTGAAAGTGCAGCTAAAATGGCAAAACTTAGCACCAAATATCTCAGTATACTGATTGTTTCTGACTTGGCTAAATTTAAAGAATTTTTAAGGAAACACTTATTCTTATTTTTAATAACTTCTTTTTTATTTGTTTTCACGTATCAACAACGATTTTCACAAATAAATTTTTTCATTATTAGCGATGCTGCAAAAAATGCTCTGTAAAAAAAAAAAAAAAAAAAAAAAAAAAAAAAAAAAAAAAAAAAAAAAAATGTAAATTTACGATGTTTTACTGTGAACTATTTCAGTAAATTTACGAAGAATGACACTTTTTCAAGATAAACGGTCAACTCTCATAAAATGTTATGTTTTACGGGCAAAACTCATTTATCTAAAGGCAAAATCCGTTAAACTAGGAATAAAGCCCCCTCCTCCCTTTTTAGTGGCATTGCCAGGAATGTCGCATAACAATAAAATTAATGCAGCAATTTTTTACAGTGTGGCTATTCTGAATAGCAACAGGTAATCGCATTAATAAACACCGAAACGTCGTAGAAAAAAAGAAAATACGGTTTATAAGCAATTTACTTTATGGTTTATGAACAAACGGTTTTTTAACGGTTTATAAACAGTTTTTTAATGGTTTTTGAACAAACGGTTTATAAACGGTTTTTGACGGTTTATAAACAAATTTTTTAAATTTAATTTGCATTAGAAAAAATATATTTTACTAATGAAAAAGAATTTTATAAGGATATTATCTAATAGAAAAATAGTATATAAATCAGTTAAATATTAGTTTTTTCTTATTTATAACATGTTTCAGTGAGAATTATTAAATTTGAATCAAGACAAAAATGCCGAAACAAGCAGATTTTTTTTAAAAGTCTAATATGATATGCATCATTAAATGCTAATAGGTATTAAATAAAACAGTAAAAACGTTCTATTTTCAAGTTGTCTGCATGTTTCGATTTCACCAAATAGTCCAGGCATTTGGTAAAAAATAAATGCAAGTTTTGGTGTAGTTTTGACTTTTGGTTCCCTTTATGTTTTTTAGGTCGCTGAACACGAATCTGGCATTATCCAACAAAATTTCTCCCCAAAAACACGTCTTTTTGCAAAAAACGTGGCTTTTTTTTGTTTTTTCTAACAACTTCAAAATTATGCAATTTACATAAAAGTCATCAATACATAAATTAAAGAGCACAAAATTTCCTACATTTTATGTATTAAAAGTTTTCTTTCTCTGATCAATGGTTTAGCCGTAAGAGAGCCGCAAAAAAGGGTGTGAAAAGCAAAAAATTTTGAAAAACGTGAATTACAGCACCGTACGTCGATGAAACATGAAAAACAACCATTTTACGCAAATTTTCCCCACTTAATAATACTAAATATATTATTATTGACTATATTTTATTAATCTGATGTTTATTGTTTCTTTCATAACTAAAAAATAAATACAAATGAGCATATCTGTGATCAAAATCTTCATTTGCTATTACAAAATAATAATAGCAATAATTTCTTAATTTGACTTTTAAATAATGTAATTAAAATAACTAAAACAAGCTTTAACTGATCCCATCTGCACTTTCTTCCTTGATTGAAGGGGTGCAAGTGTGAAGTAGCGTTGGTATACGCCCGCATCCCATGTCCACTTTCAGTGGAATACTAATCCCCCTTCCCCATTATTCTCGCCTCTGTTAGAAATATGCGTCGCACAGATCACTAGCTTATCAAGAGGATACATTCCTCTCAGTTCCCATATGCAACTGCTTACTTATAATTTAGTAATTCACTGTTTGTGTCTTCGTGAATATAGTGAACATCTAAAGTGATTTTGCACGATGTCGCTGTGTTTTATTTGTGACTCTCCTTTAGAAGAGGGGCCGTCAGTGAAAGTTAGTCGAGGTATTGCAGCGTTAATCAAGGCAAATACAGAAAGAAAGGATGGAAAGGCAGTTTTCCTAAAGGGGAAAATCTCAGTAGATGTGCATGTTAAGTGTAGAAAAGCATGCGTAAATGAACGGATGATTACTGCTTATGTGAAGAAGATTGAGAAACAAATGCTAGCACTTCTCAAATTTTAAGATCATCAACTCCTCAGATTAATTTTCGAACTAATTGTTTTATATGTGGACTGTGCATTTCGGAAGAGCTCATTGCAACACAAGCAAAAAATCCACCAAGTGAACGCAATACTGTCTGTATACAGTGTGCGACACATGGGATTCAAAAGTACAATTCTGAAAGCAGCAGAAGCTCGCAATGATGATTATGGGCAGGCTATAATTCAGCGCATCGAACCAGTGAATGATTTGATCGCAGCAAATGCTCAATACCACATCAAATGTTTTAAATATATTTTTGGGAGGCCGAAGGTCCAAGAACAGAAGAAACGTAGTCCATTTGCCGAGGCAATCGACAGAGCAGTGCAAAGTATATACGATTACCTTGAAAATCATGATGACGAGTGTCAATTCTCCAAGAGCTAATGAAACAGGTTACAGGGAGTTATCAACCTGATATGAGAACTGTAAAGTTTAACCTCATTGAGAGATATGGAGACGACATATTGATCACAAAGAATCATAAAAAAAAATCAATTGTGTGTTTCAAGAATATAGGAGGGAAGATACTGACTAATGCATGGTATCAGCAAACATGTAAATCTGATCGAGATGAGAGGCTGCGAGTGGTTGAAGCAGCAGTAAAAGTTATTTGCGAAGATATCAGATAGAAGATTTGCTTCGGGAAACTGCAACAACATCGCAGTTGTGTGTCAAGACGAAGAGGATGAGCTAGACTTTGAAGCTGATCTGGAAATGGATTGCCCACACAATGAATCAGAGGACCAAATGGAAGGGGAAATATTTCTGCCGCAAGGTATCAAATATTTACTATTCAAAAAACTTTTATTTATAATATTGATAGTTATAAAACACCCACTAATTGCATTCGTGTATTTTCTATTTTGTGGATGTCGGTGAAAAGCAGGGACCCTCAAATAAAAGAAAGCGGAAATAGTACTTTGTTTTTTAAGTAAATGTACTTACTAATGTACATAATTATTTATAATTAAATAATAATTCATAATGAGTCGTCGTTTTTATTGTTAGCAACTTCATTGTAAAATATAGTCGATCATAATATCTTCAGTATCATTTAAAGTCAATCTTTGCGAAAAATGGTCAGTTTTCATGTAAAATCTATTTACAGTGCCATAATTCCTATTTTCCGGATTTTTTGATTTTCACACCCACATTCTGAACTTCGAGAACTTTAAGAAATGGAATCCGTGTCAGCTTTTATATGTTAAAGCCTGTTTTAGTTATTTTATTTACATTATTTAAAAATCAAATTAAGAAATTATTACTATTATTATTTTGTAACAGCAAATGAAGATTTTGATCACAAATATGCTCATTTTTATTTATTTTTTAGTTATGAAAGAAACAATGAACATCAGATTAATAAAATATAGTCAATAATAATATATTCAGTATTATTAAGTGGGGAAAAATTTGCGTAAAATGGTTGTTTTTCATGTTTCATCGACGTACGGTGCTGTAATTCACGTTTTTCAGAATTTTTTGCTTTTCGCACCCATTTTTGCGGCTCTCTCACGGCTAAACCATTGATCAGAGAAAAAAACTTTTAATACATAAAATGTAGGAAATTTTGTGCTTTTCAATTTATGTACTGATGATTTTTATGTAAAATGCATAATTTTGAAGTTGTTTAGAAAAAAACGAAAAAAAGCCACGTTTTTTGCCAAAAAAAACGTGTTTCCGGGGAGAGATTTTGTTGGATAATGCCAGATTCGTATTCAGCGACTCAAAAAACATAAAGGGAACTGAAAATCAAAACTACACCAAAACTTGCATTTATTTGTCCTTTTTGAGCACCAAATGCCTGGACTAAAATTCATACGAAGACAAATGAGAATATTCTATAAATGCTCGATATATAATAGTACAATGATTGGAAATCCCATCATTAACATTTTTCACATTGCTAACATTATTTTTTTTACTTTGATGTTAATTTACGTAAATACTTATACTTTTTACTATTTTATTTAAAACATTTTTAACAATCAATGGTGTATATTATTTCTTGGTGTTAGAATTTGTTGCTTATTATTTAACTTGATATTTGAGAACCTTTCTTGAAAAACTATTGAAAATAAAACTTTTTACTGTTACGTGTTATAAATAGCTTGTACTGTAAATTTGGTGAATGATATCTTTTACGCTGAACGCATGTTTACATATTTAATTTAGATCAGTATTTAGATGGTTATTTGTAAGGAATTTCATGGAATTAAGTAATTTCAAAAATTCTTTGAGAAAATTATCTATTTTTAATAAAAAAAGTAAAAATTTTTTTGAAAAATATCTATTATATATATCATATATATATTATATATATCTATTATATATATATTAAATATATATATCTATATAATACCAAATTATTTAACATAATAGTTGAAAAAAAAAAAAAAACCCACTGTTACTGCTTTGAAGTTTGTTTTTTAGTAACAGAATATTAAAAACTCTCTATTATTTTTTTAACAATTTATCCATTTACCTTTCAAAAAATCTGACTCGTCAGATTTTACTTTTAAATGATTGAATTTGTAAAAAGTTCAATTTGGAGATGGGAATGATTCGTGAAAGGTCGATTTCTAATGCAAAGAATTTTGAGAAAGGTGAAAATCTTTGTGAAAAGTCTTGTTTAAATATGAAATATTTTGTGAAAAACCTTTCGAAAGAAAAGAGAAAAAAAAATGTGAAGGGTTTTGTTTTGAGAAGAGAAATTTTGTGAGGGGTCCATTAAAGTACCTAATTTTTTTCTAACCAGTTCCCTGAATACTTTTTAGTGTTTTCTTATCCCCACGGCTGAAGTACGAAAACTTGCTTTGATTTTTTTTGTAAATTTTAACTCTACGTTTTAAATGTGAGCTTGAAAATTTTTAATATTAAAACATTAATATTTCGAAAAAAAAAGCAAAATATTATTTAAAAGTGTAAAAAATGTTCTTTACCCACAAATATTTATCCAAAATCTATAAAAATGACCTAAATAATAATAATAAAAAAAAACTCCTGAAAATGCTAATTTAAACAAATTTGAAGCCTTTGGTAAAGCGTTAAAAATTATTTGGTTATTGTAATATGTTACCAAACTAATGATGTAATAATGGAACCGACTGTTAACAAAAAATAATTGTATTTTCGTTATGATTTAAAATATCTTTTACTGACAAATAAATAGTTCGAGCATAGCAAATAACAAGCTTTCTAAGATAAAAAGGACTATTCAACAATTTGTATTTTATTAAATAGAGAATTAAAAAAAATATTTCGTTTCAGTCGCTCTTTCAAAACTATTTACTAGTCATTCATTTTAGTTACTGATATAATTAAAAATTTAACAAAACGAAAAGCTTCTCAAAGGAAAAGTCAATATTTAAGCATTCTTGAGCCTGTAATAAACAACTTTACAGTTTGAAATGTATTTCAAATGCACGGAAGCTATTCATTCACATTTTTCTTATTTCTCAGGTTTTATTCATCACCAAAACTTACTCTCAACTGTCTATAAAATTAATTAATTTCTAAACAGCCGATAATTTTAGAGCATATTAAATAAGTAAAATATATAAAGTACTTTAATAGAGATTTATTCATAAGATGATTTCATAAGATTTTCCTTTAAAAGTTATTTATATTTCAACTGAGTGTAAAATTCATTCGCCCTCTTATTTTAACAGAACTAGAACTAAGGTTATATTTCATTAGTAAATGATCAAACAAATAAAAAAAATTATTAATATTTAATCCTGGATATAATTTTTGGCGACTTTTTTCTGATCGGAAATAGTATAAGATTGATTTATTTGTTAAATAAAACGCTAAAAAAAACTGACAGTAGTTATTTCTTTTATTAATGGGAATAGTTCTATGCTGTACTTTATATCAACTCATTATTCTGAGAAGAAAGTTTTGTTCAGAATAAAAAAAATTACAATCGCAAAGCATTATTTTTCTAAGAAACAAACAATAAGAAATTTTTTAAACAATAATAAGGAAAAATATTAATTAATGAAATTTTATGCAAACGATACTGAAATATCGATTGAGCTGTTCTTTTTGTAGTTTTATGTCACATGGCGCAGGTTCTATTTTTTAATAAAATACTTCTGTTATTTTTATAATACAGAATGTTTCTAATTTAATAAAAGAAATTTTTAGAGGTGATAAAAGGCATAAAAAAATTAATATAGAAAATGACGGTCATAATCTTCTTATCCTGACAAAAAGACGGGGTATTCATATTCCAAAAGAATATGAAAACATTTTTTAACAGCTTATGGAGCGTACGAAATATATCTTCGATGTGATTTTCATTTCTTATTCTGTTAATGTACCATGAATAAACAAACCTCTTTTTGACATAGGTTTTTGAGAATGTAACTAACATCGACAAATTAAGTGAGTGTTCTTTCATTCTGAAAAATAAATGTGAAAATTAATCATTTTTATATAGATATGTGTGCAAATTTGTAAAATTACACCTTCGTCAAAAAGTTTACACAATTACATTAAAATTTACCTTTATTTATGGGTGTTTATTTGATTGATGGGATTATGTAATTCCTTATTCTTTCAAAAACTCAAACAACTTTGTAAATCATCGAAAATGTTGTGAATTTACCGAAATTGGTGTGTTAATGTAATTTACAAATTTCCAGTATTAAACAAATATCTGTGCATTTTGCATATTACACTGAAATATCTGTAAAAAAATTATACAACTATATGTGTAAGAATGAATTTTATACAGAACGATGTGTACAAATTTTACACAAATATATGTTAAAATCTGAATATTACACAAATCTGTGTGCAAAAAATATGATACAGAAATAGGTGACCAGAGAGAATATTACACAAAAGTACGTTATTTATATCAACACAATAAACAGCGATACTTGAAAACTTGCCTTGTGTAATATTTGCTAAATGGTCACTAATGGCTTTGATTGTGAGTTCAAATCCCGTTTCGGCAAATATTGCTCGTTTACTGTAGATTTAATTAAATAGTGAATTTCTCCAGTTGATGAAGATGTATTTTTCAAAATTTGACTGAAAATGAGAAGAAAAAAAAATCCGACATAATATAGAAATAATACCAATGCCACGATTTCCGTAATTTTCAAAATTTTATTTTAGAGCGTATTTAATCAGATCATGTAGATTCTATTTTTAAATAACGACTCGACTATACTATTTAAGATCATAAAAATATTTAGTCAAAATTTACATCCTAAACAACAAGATTATGTATTGTGCACATAATACATTTTATTGTATATTGTGCAGTTATATGTATACTCAATGTGTAAGTTACACATTAAACCGCGTATTTCTGAGTTATCTGATAAATTTTACGCATTTAAGCCTCTAAATGCGCTACAGAGAGAAAGGTGTATTTTGAAATTGACACACCAGAGCGTGTATGTGGGAATTTAAACGTCTTTTTACACATATAGAGAAATCATTTTTGTATCATGATTATACCTGTTCTAATATGTAAATTTATGCATTTATTTCTTAGAGTGTTAGTGATGTCACTGTCTTTTTTTCTGGGCATATTCTTGTATTCCGGATGGAAATTTAATTTTAGGGTTATGACTAACTTGAATGTATTGTCAGAGCTTTGCTTTTAAAGGTCTCCTGTAAGTGTCTGTCTTTATAAAAATGCGGAAAGAAGGATGTGTGACTGCGAACTTACCTCACTCAGATTTTGATTTGATTCAATCAGTTCCATGTATTAGCAAACTTATCATTTAATACTCCGATGATATCATTAAACTGCATTGTTGCAGCTTGTTGTATTTAAATTAAATTACAAAACATCTTTAAAGGAAAAATTCATCAGAAAATGTGCATAAACTACTTTGTAAAATGACAACATGTTAATGGAATTTATGTGGAAAGCGAATTTGCGTCTAAAATTATGACATTATTTTCATCATGCATCTAGGTTTTATATATGTCTCTTATTTAACTTGTTTCTATAACAATAAATGTATGTTTTTTCACGATTATCATTTTAATTTTTTTTATTTTTTACTTAAAAATGAAACGGCATTTTTTCTGAACTCAGTTCGGTCTAGTCCAGGCATGTCAAATTCGTCTACCACCACGGGCCAGAGTTAGAATTGTACAGAGAGCCGCGGGCCACATTATCGAAAATAAAGAAGCGGATTAATTTGATGACTATTGCACAAAATGAAAACTGTACATAAAAAATACGGCATTGTTTTAAAAACAAACAACTAAACAAAAATACATACAAGAATTTTAAAACTATTTTTGAAAAAAATTAGAAACACGCACCAGAAAATGTTTAAAAATATTTATTAAGTACAAACAAATCTGTAGCAAAAATATCTTACGAGAGTGCATTGTCAAATGAAATGAAAAACAAGTTAAAATAAAAAATACAAACACGCTTAAACACATATTGAACTTTTTAAATCGCAATCAAAATTATACAAAAATGTGTTATTAAATTTGTAATCTGCATTTTCTTTTACGTTCTAATTGCTACTTTTTACAAAAACCAATCATTGATAGAACACAGTTATTTACAATACAATTTTCTGAAAAAAAAAATCATAATTGATTAAAATATAATAGCTATGTTATTGATCCGGCATAGGAATAATTTCCTGATTCTCCTCCTCAGTTATTTTTAAATACATATCGTATCTGCGAGTAAAAAAAAAAAAAAAAAAAAAAAAAAAAAAAACTGCCTACAGAGTAAAATTTCTTGCATCTATATTTTCAAGAATTATAAAAAGGCAAAATTAACGCTAGCCACCGGACACGGGGCTACTAAATGAGAAAAAAATGGCTATTAAATATTTGTCAGTGGTTACACAGTAAAAATTGAAGACCCAAATTGGGTTGAAAGATTTCTGGGTATAGTAATTTTCCTGAAATGTTACAGTAAGGATTAAAAAATGGTAGAGTATTGTTCCCGAAATAGATAACCCAAAATGGTTCAAAACAGAGCAGATCTTTATTACCATTAAATTAATCAAAATTTCTTAGGTATAATGTATATACTATCTAAGATATTTTAATTGTTTTAATGTCATTAAAAATCAGACTTTTTTAAAACGATTTTGTGCTACAAACTGAACTTTCCAAATTGGAACAATGCTGTACCCAAAAATCTTTCAACCCAATTTGGGTATTTTGTTTTTACAGTGTACTGATGGCTACTGTCTACTAATGAAAATTTTCAATTATAGCAAACACATATTCAAATGATAGATTTCATGCGATTATTGAAATTTCTGGTTATATCCAGTGTTGCCAGATGGGCTACTTATTTTAAATTCAGATTCTTGACTGGCACCACTTTTTTGAAGTAGTAAAATGCGCCTTTATTTAATGACATAATAATAAAGGCGAAAACAAACGGAATTTTGTCGTTTCAAAAAAGTGGTGCGAATCAAGAAATCTGAATTTTAAAAAAGTAGCCCACTGGCAACACTGGTTATATCATGAATATTTATAGAAATGCCCTTGCATATTTTAAAATTAATTTAACTATTCTGGACATCCTTTATTCTAACTTGAGCGCTTTCCAGATGTATGCAAATGCATCCAATTGTTGTTTTTAAAAGTAGATGGATTATTTCTACAGCTCATATTGAAAATATTAGAATAATTACCTTTTTTTTAGAAATTGAAAATATCGTTTGGTAATTTAATGTCTTTTAATGAAAATATGCAAACGATATTTTTATTAAGAACTTATTGTTGATTAAACTTACTTGTTATCTTAAATTTAATATCATTTTTGAAAAGATTAATTGCAAAAAAAATTATTTTGAAAAGTCAAAATATTAGAATATTTATTCAAGTGGTTCAAAATATTAGAATATTTCACATTAATTCTCCTTTAATTATTACCAATTCTTAACTGGTGGCATCATTGATTAAATTCAGACTATTTTATTTAAAATCAGTATTTTTTTTGCAGTTTGTTTCTTTTTCGTCTTAAAATGGGCCGTGTGAGTGATATTCCTGAATCTACTAAACTTCGTATGGTTGATTTGTATCGGCACGGTAAAAATCAATGTTTTATAGCGAATTATTTACATTGTTCGCAATCGAGCGTTAGTAAAATACTAACACAATATTCAAAAATTGGAAAATTTCAAAATAATCGCCGAAATGGTGGCCGAAAACCAAAAACATCTGCTAGAGATGACAGGAAACTGAAGCGTATAGTTAAGAAAAACCGTTTTAAAAGTGTGCGATTCTTGCACCGAAAATGGAAAGAAGAAGGAGTTGAAGTTTCTACATCGACAACATTAAGACGTCTCCATAAATTTAAATTTGAATCTCGTGTACCGAAAACAAAACCTCTCATGACTGCAAGACAAAAGCGTATAAGATTGAATTGGTATAAATCAAGACGTTTATGGAGCAATGAAGATTGGAAAAATATATTATTTAGTGGTGAAAGTATGTTTTGTGTTTCATATGGTAATCAAGGTATTCGAGTTTGGAGAATGAAGCAAGAAGCATTTGATAAAGAATGCCTTAAACGTTCCGTAAAATTTGCTGCTAGTGTCAAGGTTTGGGGTTGTATGAGTGCAGAAGGACCTGGAAAGTTATGCATCGTCTACGAAAAGGTTAACTCTCTGATATATCAAGAAATTTTAGAATATTACATGATTCCATCATCAGAAGATTTATTTGAAGATGATTTCATCTTTCAACAAGATTTAGCGTCCCCGCATACCTCGGTGTCAACTAAGAATTGGTTCCGCCAACGCAACATTAAGGTACTTCCTTGGCCATCAAATTCACCAGATCTTAATCACATCGAAAACTTATAGTGTATAATGAAGAAAAAACTTCAAGAAAATCCTCCTTCAAGTAAAACTGAGTTAGTGGCACGTATAAAGTCTATTTGGGCTAATATTGATAGAAATGTTTGTAAACACCTTGTATATAGTATGCAAGATCGATTGTACGCTGTTATGAAAGCTAAAAGGGATGCTACAAAATATTAACTACCATTTACTTCATATTCATAAGGTAATATTGTTGCGTAAAATAAATTATTCTAATATTTTGAACCAATCTAAATTTTATTCTAATATTCTGATGTTTTAAGGAAGCTGTATACCTAATTTATTGTGCTGTATTTTATATTTTATAAATGTTAAAATCTTATCTAAACATTCCAGATTTAATTTATAAGAAATTTAATTGCATATACTTAGTATAAAAAATAAATAATGACAAATAATTTTTTCTTATTACTTTTTCTCAATTATTCTAATATTTTGAATATGAGCTGTAATATATTTCACGAATATACTTTTTTAAACAAAGTTTCAGTTTAAAATCTATTTATTTTTTCAAATTATTTCTAGATATTTATAGGTTTTTCGAAATATTTGTGAGTAAATTCTTAGCAAACTCCAACGAAGCTTCTACATATCAAACACAATTTTTCAGTCTTTGTTTGAGCATAGAAAAATATTAAAATTGATTTTTATGAATCTGTGATGTTATATCTTCATCATCAAGAAATATAAAGATCACGCAAGAATTATTTACAATGATATGTTTACTAACCTTTAAGAATAAAATTAATTGATGAGCTTATGTCCAAAATGCTCGCATTCGACTATGCATGCAGCCAAATACAGTCGAGTCTCCATACATCGAAACTCCATACATCGAATTTCTCTATATAACAAATTTTTTGTAGGAACGGTCCCCTTTTCGCATGATTACATTAAAAACAGTCTCTATATAGCGAAATATCTATCTCCATATAACGAATTTTTTTCATAAATTGGTCTTAATTTATTCAGTTTTAAAAAAGCTTCGAAATCATATGGAATCAATTTTCCATCACTTATTTTTGCTATATCGTCAGTGCTGATTTTTTTTAAATATTACTTCTCCCCTTGTTCTTTAAATCCAACGAATTCATTCCACCTCCCACACACCTTTCAACATCCTTCTCAAAATAGACTCAATTAGATTGTTACACATATTAGAGAGGAATCAATGAGAGGCACACAAGAGAGGCCTTCAAATGGAAGAAAATGTTAACTACAATTTTTCATTCCTTCCTAAAATTTGAGCATTTTTTTTTTCTGAGAGCGTAACAATTTTAAAATCAAAACAACAAAAATTACATATTTTTACGTCTGAAATTAATACAAGTCTTCCTTATTTGATTTTCACTAAGCTTTCAAATAAATGTCTGTTTTCTTTTTTGAAACTGCTTAAATAGTTAAGAAATAAAATGTTGGGTTAATATTTACTTTTAAACATTTCAAATTCTTAATTAAAAACATCAAAAATAATATTTGTTCAACTTTACACATTAAATACGATTTTTAACATCATTTTCTATACATCGAATTTCTCTATATAACGAATTTTTTACTGGAACGATGGATTTCGTTATATAGAGACTCGACTGTAATAAAAACAGGAAACAATTTTTTGTTGTTATTATTACTATTATTACTATTATTTTTACTATTAGTATTTAAAAAAATAATTTTTTTTATATATTTTTAATTTTCAGTTTAAGATATGCTCTTCTTAACTTTCTTATTGATAACTTTTGCATACCCTATCTACTGGAAACGAAATTTTAAAATGAGTTAGATTTGATCATATTCATGACAGTATGTTTGCATCTTTTATGTCACAGTGGTGTTGAATCAGTGTTGTTTGCTTCTTCTATGCCAAAGTGTAAAAACATTTCAACCAAAATAACAACCATTAATTAAAAAATTTAGACTTTTCTTTATTTAATTGCGGATCATTAAATTTAATGTATGACGATATCTGTTATTAAATGTAATGAAGATTAATATTCTGAAATAATGGTAGATATTTTGAATAAAATCATTCTCCAATTTTGCAACTCTGCAATATTTGCAATGTAAAGTGTATTTTCTGCATCAACTAAGAACTGAATCAAACATACGAAAATGCTAAAGGCTTGGCGGGCCACAGATAGGTTCCTGGCGGGCCAATTGTGGCCCGCGGGCCACGTGTTTGACATGCCTGGTCTAGTCAGATTTTTGGAATAGCGGAAATTTACTTTAATTGTAAATTTGCATTATGTTCCTTCTTATAAAAAGTTCAGTAACTAATATATATATATTTTTAGTTTCTCTTAAAAAAAAAAAAAAAAAAAAAAAAAAAAAAACTGTCATTGTTTTAAAGGCTTATAAAAACGAAAACATGAGCAACAACAAAATTTACTGAGGCATACGAATGTCTGGAAGGTAGATTTATAACTTTAAACCTTTGCGACGTAAAGACATTTTGGTGATTTTTATTTTATGTTGAATAATTTATCGAATTTATATTCAATATACATGTACACATAAAAATAAACACATTAGAATTCCAGCAAAAATATTATGCAATAAAAAATGTTGGAACATTCAAAAGTAGAAAATAAAAAGGAAATTTATTTATTTATTACCCTTCTAATGTCGCTATGCTAGAGAAAAATGAATCCATCAAACTGGTTCAAAAGATGATAAATTTTCGCATACATATATATTAAGCCGAAATGAAATATTCCAAATTCAACCAAGAATTAAAAAAAGCAATTAATCTATCAAGCATATGATACAATAATACTCTATTTTACTATTATTATTATTATTATTATTATTATTATTATTATTATTATTATTGTTGTTGTTGTTGTTGTTGTTGTTGTTGTTGTTGTTGTTGTTGTTGTTGTTGTTGTTAATAAACATATAAATTATTATAAATAACTATAAGTCCTTAAATATTACATTTTGAAACAACGTCTCCAATCCTCTGTCATCTAACAAGAAGTGGGCCATGCTTGATAATCACCTTGATAATATATGTTGTAATATAATCATCCTTGATAATATATGTTGTAGGGCCTCAGGTTCAATGGATTTTATACAAAACTCTTTAGTTCTTGAGGAACAGGGAGGTCTTATACTACGAGAAAACTTAAATACTTAATTCGAAAAGAATGTTTCAGATAAGATACTGTGATCCTCAGAGGTTACTTGGTGAATTAGTTCTCCAGATATCAGACCAGGTACTGTGATACTTCAAGGTTACATATGTGAATTAGTCGCTCCAGATTTGTCCGAGATAGCTCCGTCGGTAGAGTATTGGCGGTTTCAGACAAGATATCCCTGGTTTAAATTCTGACCTGGTCTTTTTTCATCAACTTAGAAATTTACAGCTGTTATAATACACTGGTGTCCAAAAGTTAAGCATAATTGGTAATTAAGTAAGTAATGAAAGAAATATAAATCGAAATGTGGTGAAACTCCAGGTGTGTAAACAAAATAGTACGCTCCATATATTTTCACGAAGAGTTTTCCCCAAAATCGAACAGGGGACCGTCAACAAATTGAAAAAGAACGAAGATCTTTTGGATAACCCTGTCAAAACTAATGTAGCAAAAGCGTTCAAACTGCACATTATGATTAAGTGGCTTATTGTAATGTACTGTGTTTATTTTTATAAGGATAGCATTCATATTCGTAGAGAAATTAAGGTTTTTATAAAAAAGTCCTAAGTTTTTTGCTTATAATTTGCAGGGTTCTTAATATAAAATATTGTTCTTTTCTGAAAATATGACAAACATCATTGTACACAATACCCTGTCATCAGAATTTAAAAATAATAAGAATTGTATGAAAAATGAGAAGGTTTAGTAAATAATTTTTCATTGCGCATGCGTCAACGATATCAAAATTTGATTTGCATATTGTGCTAGCTAAATGTATAGAGTAACTTCTGTAAAAGTTTCAAAAACATAGCTTGAAAATTCTGAAAATTATCGTCTAGAGAATCAACTCAAAATCCGTTATTCCTAAAAGGAAGCAAAATATCAGGGGTTTTATCCAAATACAGTTGTACGTGCAATATTGTCTAGGCACGAAACAATGGAATATGGATACAGCCCCTCATCTTTTTGCTGCATTAGGGAATAGCGGATTTTGATCTCATTCTATCAACGATAATTTTCAGAATTTTTAATCTATGTTTTTGAGACTTTCACAAAAGTTGCTCCACACATTTAACTAACGCAATATGCAAATGAAATTTTAATAGCGTTCACGCATGCGCAGTAAAAAATTATTTAGTAAACCTGCTCATTTGTCAGACAATTTTTGTTATTTTTAAATTCTGATGACAGGGTATTGTGTACCATGATGTTTCTCATATTTTCAGAAAAGAACATTATTTTATATTAAGAACTCTGCAAATTATAAGTAAAAAACGTAGCACTATTTTTATAAAAACCTTAATTTCTCTACAAGTATACATGCTATCCTTATAAAAATAAACACAGTACACTACAATAATCCACTTAATTATAATGTGCAGTTTGAACGCTTTTGCTACATTAGTTTTGACAGGGTTATCCAAAAGATCTCCGTTCTTTTTCAATTTGTTGACGGTCCCCTGTTCGATTTCGGGGAAAAATCTTCGCGAAAATATATGACGCGTACTATTTTGTTTACACACCTGCAGTTTCACCACATTTCGATTTATATTTCTTTCATTACTTACTTAATTACCAATTATGCTTAACTTTTGGACACCAACGTATGTTTACCAATTGGACAATTTTGTTAAAATTAATCTAATACTTATCTTGTTGACGCATGAAATGGTCAGTATATCGCAATGAGAGATAAAATAAGATTATGCAATTCAGATTTTAAACACATAAATAACAATAATAATAATTAAAAAAATAACAGCAACTTTTTTCTATTTTTATTTAATTTAATTAATTTTTTATTGCTTTTTTGGATTTTGAACTTTTTAAGCTACCCTTAATTAATAACAAAATATCTCCATACTAAAACTATACTTATAAGTTAATCCTTTTAATATTTGTTTTAGTAATAAATGGAAAAACATTTCATTTAAATGTTGTACAAAAATCTTGGAGAAATACACGTGACAGCAATATAAATATCTTTTGTAAAAATGGCTATTCACTGAGGTATGAGAAGAAAAATAAAGCAGTTGGACACTACATTAATCATTAGGGTGTCAAGTGTCAGTGACACGTAACAGAAAAGAGTTTTATTTTAGATATGACATTGTGGAAAAGTAAAAAATTAAACCAAAGTTTATAAAAATGAGGTGGAGTATATGTTTTTGAATTGAAATTTCTGTTTCTCTGCTGCGTGTATTTAAATGTAGGATTTAGCGTTAAAAATGTAATGCTAATTTTTATTTCTTTTGTTAAATATAGATTTAATATATATAGGGAAGTATGTCACTTTTACTGTAAGTTTTAACTATATTATAGATAGGCTATTTAAAAATCATATTACATCTGCGAAATTTATCAGAGTTTTCAATTTTAAATAAAAAAAGGTTTTTTTTTCTTTTCTCTGTGACCCGGGAACCCCGATATTGATGTATGTACAAATAAGGTGCCTGTGCCTAATATGAATACCCTAAGGAAAATTAATTTTTTTCACGCCCATGTACACGTCTTAGGACTCCAAAAATACATGACCATGATCCCTGGACTGTTGACCATGATTATTAATATTAGCGACCTTGTAGCTATTCCGGTTTTATTTAAATGATAAAAACAAAAAATGTTAACCAATGTTCATACAAGGAACCACCAGTTCCTATTATGGCCAGGTGCCTCCTTATTGACCTACTACACAGGGTGTAGGGAAGAGCCACTCTTCTATAGAATTTTAGAAGAGAGGGGATAAAAAAAATCTTAAAGTATTGCGGGGGAGGGCACAGTAAATATCTCCAGAACATGCACTTTAGAGCCGGGGGTCATATTCGGTTGTGGCTCTTCGAAGACTGATGCAAAGCACCTCAGTTACTACAAAATATTACGAAAAAATGCAGTTGGTTTTGCTTAGCATTCTATTTTTCTGAATCTGATGATTCATCTGCTGTACTTCCAATGTGGACATAAGGTGTCCATATTGGGAATCGGGAGTAGTTTTATTAGATCTTGTAATAAATAAATAAAGAAAACTTTTTAAAGCAATATATGCAATAGATATCGAAAACGTATTTTAAAAGCTTTTATAAAGCACCCGACTTTTCAATATTTAAAGTAATTTTACAATATCTAATGTAAATTTAAACTTGCCTGTAATTATGATCAGCGCACCATGAAACAACATGTTTCCTTCTAAATGGCGAACAGCGCGCTTTTTTGTACTTTCCAGGCTTAATTATCTTTTAAACTGCTTTTCTTCACGGATATGTAGCGCGATCTCTCTATCAAAATTGTTACTTTTAAAAATATTAGAGGTGTCCATATTGAGAGCACTCTCCATATAGCGTACAAATAACTTATATATATTACAGGCCAAACCCGATTTTAGGCCAAACTAGATTGGCCTAGGCCAATCTAGTTTATCCTAACGCCCATCGGATAGACTAGTTTTTCCTAGGCCAAACCGGTCTATCCTAACGCCCATCGGATAAACTAGTTTTTCCTAGGCCAAACCGGTCTATCCTAAGGCCCATCGGATACACTAGTCTTTCCTAGGCCAAACTAGTCTATCCTAAGGCCCATAGGACAATCTAGTTTTTCCTTAGCCAAACTAGTTTGGCCTAACTCTTATAGAATAAACTAGTTTAGCCTGCTGTTTATTGGTCTGAACTAGTTTCTCCTTGGCCGATCTAGTTTATCCTAGGCCAATTCAATTTGGCGTGATTTTATTGAATTCAATGACCGCCACAGCGCCAACATTCTAGTTTGTCCTAGGCTGATCTAGTTTATCCTAGGCCAATTTGATTTCACGTGTTTTTAGCTCGCAGGCGTCAAAGCCTGAGAAATAATGGGCTCGCAGGTTCTGTATGTATGAATGTACGTAAGTATGTACGAATGTACGTACGTATGTACGTGCGTATGTACGTAACGCGATAACTCGTGATAGAAATATCCGATTTGCTTCAAATTTTGGATGCACGTTCATTGATAAAAGGTACTTTTCTGATTAATTTTGGGAATTCATTGGATAAGAATGAAGGGAAGCGAACGGGAGGCTAGTCCACCACCGTTAATTTAGAGAAATGGATTTTTGATGCAGAATTGTCAGTTTTCATTTAAAATTTTAGATATAGGATCATTCTGACAAGGCGCCCCCATTATTAGTTGTGGATGTTTATTGTTTAAGTGTAAAAAAAGAGCAATGTAGGTTAACCCCTCCCCATAATTTAGATAAATGGTTTTTGACGCAGTATTTACGAATTTGCTTCACATTTGTATATAGGTTCTTTCTGATAAGGCGATTCCCTGAATAGTTTGGGGATTAATGGTTAAGTATGAAGGGAAAAATTACATCTCTTACACAAAAAACTAGTTTATCCTATGGGCATTTAGATAAACAAGTTTGATGTAGAAAAAACTAGTTTATCCAATTGGCATAATAATAAAATAGTTTGGCCCAGGCTAATTTAATTTAGCTCGAAAACAGGTCTGACCAGTAAAAAACATATCTTTCACTAGAAAAAGTATAAATGTGTGTCAAGAGTCATTGCTTATAATACCAATACAGAAATTTAACATGTTCACCTTAGAGACATGATGCATTGGACATGGTGTTTGCTTTTTTTTCTGCACACTCGTGCCAACTGAGATCTGACTTGCATTTATTATTATTATTATTATTATTATTATTATTATTATTATTATTATTATTATTATTATTATTATTGCATATTCGAGCCAGAATGAAGCTGAACAAAATTTGCAATCGAGCAGCGTTTTCCATTTTTGAGAAATTAATTACCTGTCGACATATAAGCTATTCTTGTCACGGCATCAATTTTTTTTTCGTGAAGTCGTAAACGGAAATTCGATTCAAAACGTAGCTTTATTATTTTCGCAAAGATACATCGCTTTTATGAAAAAATGGTTTACGCCATTCGACTATATATTATCTGAATTTGTTAACCTTATGCATTTCCGAAAAGGAAGTAGTTCATAAATGTGTTAGGATGTAGCTCTTTAGGATTTGAGAAAAGCCTTAAGGAATGACAGAGAAATATATTCACAAATCTACTTTTTACTGAACAGATTCAAAAGTTATTATATTTATAACTCTCATATTTTTTCTTTTGTTCTAAACTGTATTGATTATTTAATGAATCCGTATTTGAATATTGAAACTCTAAGAATCTAGATAATCATTAATACATTGTGTATTTTCCATTCTGTGAACACAACATAATTTAAAAATACATTGTAAATTTATCCAATAAGTATATAAGCAGTATTTTTTAAAGGAATCTTAATTGTATGTGAATGAAAACCTGATTTTTTTTGCAGAAATTGAGTAGGGCCAGATCGAGCCGGACTGAGCCTTTTTTTCACTTATTTTTGTACAGACAGAGCTCTGCCTGTACAAAAGTAAATAACATTAAAGTAAATAATAATAATTTGCTTGAATAAGCAAACGCCATGTCCAATGCATCATGTCTCTAAGGTGAACATGTTAAATTTCTGTATTGGTGTTATAAGCAATGACTCTTGACACACATTTATACTTTTTCTAGTGAAAGATATGTTTTTTACTGGCCAAACCCGTTTTCGAGCTAAATTAGATTAGCCTCGACCAAACTATTTTATCCTTATGCTAATTGGATAAACTAGTTTTTCCTACACCAAACTTGTATATCTAAATGCCCATAGGATAAACTAGTTTTTTCTATGTAAGAGGGTAATCGTTCATTTTTCCCTTCATACTTAACCATTAAACCCCCAAAACTATTCAGGGAATAGCCTTATCAGAAAGAACCTATATACAAATGTGAAGCATATCCGTAAATTCTGCATCAAAAACCATTTATCTAAATTATGGGGGGGGGAACCTACATTTCCCTTTTTTTACACTTAAACAATAAACATCCACAACTAATCATGGAGGCGCCTAGCCAGAATGATCCTATATCTAAAATTTTAAATGAAAACTGATAATTCTGCATCAAAATTCATTTCTCTAAATTAACGGTGGGGGATTAACCCCCCTTTCGCTTCCCTTTATTTTTATCCAATGAATTCCCAAAATTAATCAGAAAAGTACCTTATATCAATGAACGTACATCTAAAATTTGAAGCAAATCGGATATTTCTATCACGAGTTATCGTGTTACGTACATACGCACGTACATACGTACGTACATTCCTACATTCATACATACAGAACCTGCGACCTCTCAGGCTTTGATGCTTGCGAGCTAAAACACGTAAAATTAAATTGGCCTAGGATAAACTAGATCAGCCTAGGACAAACTAGAATGTTGGCGCTGTGGCGCCATTGAATTCAATAAAATCACGCCAAATTGAATTGGCCTAGGATAAACTAGATCGGCCTAGGAGAAACTAGTTCAGACCAATAAACAGAAGGCTAAACTAGTTTATCCTATAAGAGTTAGGCCAAACTAGTTTGGCCTAGGAAAAACTAGATTGTCCTACGGGCCTTAGGATAGATTAGTTTTGCCTAGGAGAAACTGCTTTATCCGATGGGCGTTAGGACAGACTGGTTTGGCCTAGGAAAAACTAGTCTATCCGATGGGCGTTAGGATAGACCGGTTTGGCCTAGGAAAATCTAGTCTATCCGATGGGCGTTAGGATAAACTAGTTTGGCCTAAAATCGGGTTTGGCCTGTAACATATATATATATATATATGTATATATCATTGACTTTTTATATTGTTCAATATTGTTATTTTAATGTTTACTGTTTTTAATAATGTTTATACATTATGCACCTGGTGCTTAATAAATATTTTCATGAAATTAGGATTGTATATATATGTATGTTGCAATTGATAAGTGCTGCAATGGCGCCTACGGTAGCAATACTCTACATACTGATAGCAAACATATGTATATATATATATATACACACATACTTTTATAAATACATCCAAAGTTATTCAGACAATATCATTAAATAAACCAATGAAACCAGTATTTTTACAATCATATTATTAAAAACAGTTGATGTTTGAAGAGAAATAGAAGGCAGATTACCAAATTACTAAGAAATATATGGATAAATGGACATTATATAACCAAAGTAATTCATATATTACCATACAATAAACCAATGAAACCAGTATTTTTACAATCATCTTATTGAAAACAGTTGAAGTTTGAAATGAAATAGAAGGCAGATTACCAAAATAATGAAAGATAAATGGATAAAAAGACAGTAGAAGGCTTTTCTATTAAACTACTTCTTCAGGGGTGTATAGTTTAACAAAAAAGCAAAAAAAATCCAACCACTTTCTGTTATGAGTCGTGCTGAAAGCTAAGAATTCGACTCACAATACACCCGACTGGCTGGAAGCTATTCACATGAGAAATTAGTAGAAAGATAATCATTGAAGAAAATAAAATCAACATGACAAAATAACAATAATATAATATTCCTTAAAAAAATGGATATATATACTAAAATATTTACCATTACCCAAATCCTAGAAAGATTTGTTGTGCAATCAGATACAAACTACAAGTGACTTACTAACAGTCAAGGTTATGGTCATAGTATAAATCACATAGATAATAAAATAAAGTTGTAACAATAATTATAAAAATTAGTAAAACATATATTATACTATATAATTCATAATATATTTAGAAAAAAAATAAATAAATGCTACTGTTAGAAGTATTATATTTTTATTTTTAATCAATTATTAATATTACTACATTAATTATTTAACTAGAATATATTACTACAACTTCTAGCAAAAAATTATTTTAGTGCTGCCATTTATAGGATTAATATATTAATTAAATTATATGCTTATGGTGCTGCCCTCTATTATAGGAAAAAAAAATAAATTATTTAATAGCTAAGAATTTCCAAGAATAATTTCTATTCTAATATTTTACAAATAATTTCTTTAAGACAAATACAGTAGACAACCATATCTTATCTCAATAACTTGATCATTTTTAAGTTATGCATATTAGTTTTTAGGTAAACATAAATTTTAATACTACGTGTAAAGTTAATTTTTTTTATTTAAATGTATAATAATTAACCATTGCGTATTATCCAGACAACACCGCCCTCCTACGTAATCTAACATCTAACCCACCCAACCATCCTATTATTCATATTTTTTAATTTTTTTTGTATTATTTTTATTTTTTATAATTTTTTTAAAAACATTTTTTTACGCAATGCGTTAATTATTTTTAAGATCATGTAATAACTTATTATATATTAAAGACTATAGGAGTTCTTATCAATAACATCATATGGTGCTGCATAAATTAGCTTGTTAATGTTTGCAATATTGGTTGAAGAGAAAATAGACAGTTAATACTAAATAAATGTTTATACAGATAATATTTTTTTTAGCCAAATGTAAAGGATAACCATATCTTATAGCAGTTTCTTGTACAGTTTTTAAATTATGCATTTTAAAATTATGTGAACAAATATTTTTAATTGTATGGGCAAAATTAAGTAATATATTGACATAGACAGATTTATGTAGGCAAGAATTATAATGAGTAAAGAGGTTTACTTTAAAAGGAAAGTCATTACGTTTATCATAAATATCAAATAGAATTTTATTATCAGAAAGAGTAATATTAAGATCAAGAAAGTTAATTTTATTATTAAGCATATCATTATAACTGCATTTAAAATTTTTGTGGTATTTGATTGGTAGCGAATAGTTAGATGATTTTTTAGAATATAAAATTATTATATCATCAAGATACCTCTATAAAAAACAATTAACAATAGAAGTATTACGTTCATAATAATGTAAGTAGAGATCAGCACAGATGGATGATACAATCCCACCTTGTGGAAAACCGACTATTTGTTTAAATATTATATTATTAAATAATATATAATTATGATAAAGAATAAATTTGGCTAAAGATTTGAAGTAAGATAAAGATACTTGTATGTTAAGAGAATTCCTATATTCCTTGAATAATAAATTTATGATCCTGAACATATCTGCAATATCAATTGTATTAAATAAATCATTAAAGTCATATGTTTTGTAAATTTTTGATATTATTTACAAGATGTAAACTATTTTTTATACTATAGAATTTATTATTAGTTTTTGCAATATCTAGCATTTTTGTAAGTATTGTTATTAATTCTTTACCTGCATTATTGTTATAAATATTACACCCAATAGTTATAGTACGAAACTTTATAGGAATTTTATGGAATTTTGGAATAACCACAATGTAAGGATAGTTATAATTATGATATTTTAATTTTAGTAATTTATAATATTGAGCTATATGTCTATTTTTAATAATAGTATCAATATCTGTTTTAATGAAATTTGAACTAGAATTATTGCTTGATTTAAAAATGTAGAGTAATAATGTTTACATATGAAAGCATAGTTGTTAAGGGGATTTATCGACATATGTTATAATAAATTTATTTTGTAAGTTTTTTATTTCAACATTTAATTGTTTAAAATTTAAATTAAAGGTATCGATATTCCTATAAAGTTCAATATTTAATTTATCTGAGGGAGATTTGACGCCGGTTGGTTTTGATCTGAGGACCTCGTGATCAGGAAGCGAGTGTGTTAACCGTTGAGCAAAAGGCCAAGCCAGTTACTCTCAGGTAGTAACTCGCTTTATACTGATCGCGATCGTTACAGAGTATGCCCCCAGTGAGAAAGACGTATTACTGACGTCTGACGAGCGATATGCACTCGTGATTGAATGCTGTCGTACGCATAGTGTGATGCGAGGACAGGCTTTGCGTTGAGAGATTTTGTTTGGTGCTGCCATCTGTTGATGATGAGGTGAGTTGATTGTTGTGCTCTGGAAGTTGATGAGAGAGTTGCGTGCGTGTCCAGGGTCACCAATGAGGGAGATTTGACGCCGGTTGGTTTTGATCTGAGGACCTCGTGATCAGGAAGCGAGTGTGTTAACCGTTGAGCAAAAGGCCAAGCCAGTTACTCTCAGGTTGTAACTCGCTTTATACTGATCGAGATCGTTACATATCTAAAACATTAAGTTTCCATTTAGTGAAGTATTCCAGAGGCTTATTGTAATCTATCGAAATTTTATAAATAAAAAGATCTAAACCTAAATTAAACTGTTTTATGACTGATTTGATATTAATACATGAAGGAACACGATATTTAGTACCATTAGCGATTAAGTTGCGTAAAGAATCATTTTCAACGATATTAATATCCCCAGTATTAATTTGACCATGATTTTTATTTACGAAGTTACTATAACAGGGATCATTACAACAACATGGATAATTAGTATTATTGGTTAAAAATTTAGAAAATTTATTGTAGTTAAATATTTTACGTCCAAGTGTAACATTATATTTGAAGGATTTATGTATAGAAAAATTATTATTTTTATCATTAATAATGTTATGTAGATTAATTTTATTAAGTACATTATTGGTAAAAGTAATTATGAGTTGAGTATTATTAGTTTTTTTATATGTATTTTTAGAAATTTTAACATTAAGAAGATTAATTCTATAGTACAATAAATCAAAGTAAATATCACTAAAATGTGAAGTTAAATCAATAAATAGAAATACTTTATAATATAAATTTAGATGTTTCTTTTTTATTGAAAAAATGTGTTTCCTTATATCCATCCATTGATACGAGTTATTATATTCAGATTCCATCTTAATTATTTGTTGTTTGATCTCATTTCTAGAAATATATTGATTATTAGCCTTATTTTTACCTCTTGTTGTACGTGTAGTTTTTTTATTAGCAGAATGATTTAATTTTGCATACGTACTACTATAATGTTCATAATTATTAGTATTAGTAAAGACAATGTTAGTACGATTAAATAATTTAGAATTTAGACCATAAGGGTATAAAGCATTACGAGATTTAATATAAATTGATTACGAGATTTAATATAAATTGATTCATAAAGTAATCTATCATTTAGATTTTTATGCATACTTAAGATTTTGATGGTTATATTTTTAAAGTTATGGTGCCTGAAATGTATATGTTTAACATTAATAGAGTTGTTTTTAGGTAGATTTCGTAAGAAATACTACCTATTGCAATCGCACCAGTTTATCTATCTATCTATATATATATATATCTCACTTTTTTATGGACACGATAACTTCTATAATTCTTCACCAATCTCCACCAAACTGGTACATAAAATCAATTGTGATAAAATCTTGGCTGAGTTCGTTAACGGGCAAAATCGGACCAAGGCGGTCGGAATAGGGGGCGTTTTTGTGAAAACCGAAAAAACGCCATAACTTCTTTAATAAAGTAGATATCGAATTGGTTTAAAGTTTATATTACTTCTTAAAAATGGGCAAAAGTATATACAGGACAGATTTTTGATAAATTTAGAAGTGGGCTCAGAAGGCGAAAAAAACAGGGATTTTGAGAGAAAAAAATTCATAACTTCGTCAATTTTCAAGATATCAAGTCCAACTAAATTTTTATAAAAGTTCTTAAAATTATCTAAAACTTTTATATTTACAAGTTTTTGATAGAACCAACTTTTACCGATGAAAAAAATTAAAAACGAAAAGAAAAAGGGCGCTAAAAAAAGAGAAAAATCCATAACTCCGTCAATTTTTAAGATATCAAATCTGATTAAATTTATTTTACATCTTCTCAAAAATATCTACAACTTTTATATTGACAAGTTTTTCATAGGACCAATTCGTATAGCAAAAAGAAATAACACAAAAATAGGAGTTGGAGAAAAAAACCCTCAAATCCAAACGGCTTATATTCTGACTAATTTTTAAATTCTTTTTTGATTTTAAACGCATCCAAATGGCAGATCCTCTTATTTAGAAACTGTATAAAGTGACGCATTGGTCAATTTTCTGATAAAGACAGAATATATTTCAAAAAAGGCTACCAAAAAAGGTATTTTGAACAGAATTTACGAAAGTCATCGGGACTGAAAATTAAAGGAAGTATTCAAATAAGAAATTGCGTTTTTTCTGACTCGTTTTTAAATCCATTTTTGTTCTCAAATGCATCCAGTTTACAGATCCTCTTATTTAGGAACAATATAATGTGATGCATTGGTCAGTTTTTTGATAAAGACGGAATATATTTCAAAAAAGGCTATCAAAAAGGATATTTTGAACAGAATTTTCAGAAATCATCGTGACTGAAAATTTAAGGAAGTGTTCAACTAAGAAATTGCGTTTTTTTCTGACTCGTTTTTAAATCCATTTTTGCTCTCAAATGCATCCAATTTACAGATCCTCTTATTTAGGAACTATATGCTGTGACGCATTGGACAGTTTTTTTGATAAAGATAGAATATATTTTTAAAAATGCTGTCAAAGTGAGTATTTCGTACAAAATTTTCCGAAGCAATCATGATTAAAGAATTAAGGATGTATTCAAACAACAAATCGGTTATTTTATGACTCATTTTTAAATTCAATTTTTTTCTCAAATGCTTTCAACTGACAGTTTTTTGTTATTTAGGAACTGTATAATGTACTGTTTTGGTCGATTTTTTAATAAATTTAGAATCTATTTCAAAATATGTTGTCATAATGGGCATTTGAGCTGAATTTTTCTTAAGATGATTCTGATAAAACCAGTTTTTGCAGAAAAATGAAATTAAAAATTTTTCATAAGCGGCCAAATGAAGTTATTAAACTGGGTTTATCTCTAATCATATATATATATATTTTTGTTGAAATGAGCTTTCTTCGAAATCTACCTCCCCTATAGGCCCAGCCGACAGGGATTTTTTAAAATATCCTGTCAATGTTGATTGATTCTTCTATGCAAAGGATTACATGTTTGACCTATATATTCTAACTTATAGATGTTGCAATTAATTGAGTATATTACGTTGTATGCTTTACAAGATATCACATTGTTTTTAGAACTGGAATCATTATCAATTTGTTGTGTATCTGCATGAGGGCAAGTTAAGCATTTGCGAGGTAAGCACTTTTTAAATTTAAGTTTAATCGAGATTGACATATCTAATCTTCTGACTTTGATTTTTCAGTGATATGCTCTCTTACTAAGATTTTTACTCATTTAGGAAATGTACTCGTCATTTTAAATTACGCATTTGGTGCTTACGATATTCATTTCAGTAGTTAATGAAAAAAAATCGTTTAAAGTTTCTACACTGGTGGACAAAATTAAGAGATGTAAGGTATTTTCCCAAATATCTCGAGAAATACTGGATAAAAATAAATGAAAATTGGTATGGATATAACACATTGCATGACAACAATATGTGTAAAGTAAAAATTAAAGTGCCATTCATTGGCAAGAGTTATTGCCAACACTCAATATTGACTGAAATTCATTATGAAAGATGGCAATGAAAGTGAAGCTTGTATGGTGTGTGGTCGCCTTTAGTAAGGTGTGTGGTCACCTCTGACAGATAGACAACATGCACAACGAGTATGCATGCTGTTAGTAACAGTGTTAAGGATTGCTTGAGAAAGACTCTCCCACTCTTTCACCAGAGCAGTTTTTAACTCCGGAATGGCTCTGGGTGGGGGTTGGCGTCTCGCAATAGCCCTTCCAAGAGCATCCCAAGCATGTTCAATGGGGTTAAAGTCAGGAGATTTGGCTGGCCAATCCATTCGATGAATTTCCTCGCTTTCCCGATACTCCTCAACCAGGCGAGCCCTATGTGGTTGGACATTGTCGTCCATAAAAACGAATTCAGGGCCAACAGCACCCCTGAAAAGACGTACGTAGGATTGTAGGATCTCTTGCCTGTACCTCTGGGCATTCACGGAACCAGTGTCAAACACATAGAGCAGTGTGCGGGTATCTTGCATGATCCCTGCCCAAACCATCAGTCCTCCAACAGCATAATGGTCCCTTTCCATGATGTTACTGGGATGGTATCGGGTCCCAGGTTTCCTCCATATGAATATTCGCCAAAAATCAGGTTGAAGACTGAATCTGGACTCATCTGTGAACAGAACATTAGCCCATTGGAGCTGTGTCCAGTGTTGGTGCTGTCTGCACCACTGTGCACGCTCTCTTTTGTGAAAAGGAGTGAGTGGGGTGCAAATGGCGGGCTTCCTGGCATACAACCCTATTTCACCGAGCCTCCTGACAACAGTCTTCCTTGAAACTAATGTTCCTGTGGCAGCAGCAAGGTCCCTAGACAGTTGTGTCGCTGTAGACGTCCGTTGAGGAGTATCTGGAAAGGGAGGATATTCATCGAATGGATTGGCCAGCCAAATTTCCTGAACTTAACCCCATTGAAAATGCTTGGGATGCTCTTGGAAAGGCTATTGCGAGACGTCAACCCCCACCCAGAACCATACCGGAGTTAAAAACTGCTCTGGTGGAAGAGTGGGAGAGTCTTCCACAAGCAATCCTCAACTCTCTTATTAACAGCATGCATACTCGTTGTACATGCTGTCTATCTGTCAGAGGTGACCACACACCATACTAGAGGCGACCACACATCATACAAGCCTCACATTCTTTGCCATCTTTCATCATGAATTTCAGTCCATATTGGACTGTTGGCAATAACTCTTGCCAATGAATGACACTTTAATTTTTGCTTTGCACATATTATTGTCATACTAAAAGTTATATCCATACCAATTTTCACTTATTTTTATCCAGTATTTCTCGAGATATTTGGAAAAATGCCTTCCATCACTTAATTTTGTCCACCAGTGTACAAAAATTCTACAGATATAAACGTGAAAGCAATAGAAATGTGTTTCTCAAAATAATATTTACTGCAAACATAACTGCAAAATAGATTTGCTCGACGCACTTCATAAATCATTAATGTGTCAAGTGCCAGACACAAGTGGCAGAGAATGGATTTATTTTTGATATGACAATGTAGGAAAACAAGATATTAATCATGGCTTATAAAAATGGATATTTTTCAAAAGGAAAATTCTTTATCTCTCTCGCATGTATTTTTATGTAGGATGAATTTTTTAAATGAAAAATGAACTTATCTTTCTCGTTTTGAAAAATCTATGTGTAATAAAGTTCTACATATTACAGCTATATTTAATTAAATATAAAAAAAGGTGTTTAGATACATTAAATAAACTTGTACAAAGATATATGCAGAGTTTAAAGCTTTTATTACAATTGAAGAAGATTCTTTCACTATTGTGTTTAGTTGTTAATTAATACATTTAAAAGATTTCGTTTTGTTTTTGCTATAGAGATGATCAGAGTTCGTATGTCTTCTGGAATTTTGCAGACCAGAAACTTATATTCGACACCAGTATTTTCTAATGGAAAGTTTTTGGTTTAAAGCAGGCTAAATTATGCCTGTTTAACTTAAATTTCTTTTTCTATAAAAAAAAAAAATACTGAAAATTGTCCTGAAAAATTTCCGAATCAGATCAAATCCTGGATAATATTCATTTTGTCACAGATGCCAATATTTCTTAATTATTCCAGAATCTGATAAAAGAGAAGCATGTTTTAAATCTGAAAAGTATATAAGAAATTGTGTTTTCTTTCTATAAGGTACATATTAGATTCCATTTTTAAATTTTTGATAAAAAAAATTCCGGTTGAAAACGTTTTCGTCTTTGATCATACTTTGATATAATTAAGAGTTGTTTGTGTCTATGATTTTGTATGTATTAAAGCACGGGTATATTGATTGTTTAGATATTTATTCGTCAAACTTTGGGATGTTTAGGGAGAATCAAGACAAAAAGAAAATTACAAAGGAACACGGGATCGGAATCCGCTTACTTAATCCTAATTCATGTGGGAACTAAATTCGGGTTGACGATAATAATTTTGGATAAAAAAAATAGTTCATTATAAATGTAAAGATATTGTATGTTGTTTTGCATCTTGTTTTGTGATAATATCCAAAATTTTTTCAGAAAAACACTGTGGTCATGCAGATGAGAATACCACATGAATTGGTAATCACAGTCAAATTGTAGAATGTCCAAGTGCATATTGCTGGAATATTACTTGCGGATAATGGAAACACCTACCCCCCTTATTTTTATAACCTCCTCAGTCTTGATGTTGCCTGTAAGAAACACTAAAGAACACCCATTACATTAAATAAAAAAATCCTTCTAGAATTGTTAAAATTACTTCTAGATCTTTTTAATAAATGAGTGCATGTCATATAAGCATCAATATATAGACTTCCACATACTGGGATACGTTTCACAATAATTTAAAACTAGTTTTTGTGGTCCCTTGTAATATTTGTCGCAGGACTGATGAGGACAATCACATTTACGACAAATGTGATTATGTCTATTAAAAGTTTTATTATACTATGTTTCATTTTCCTGAAAGTTTTTACCGCCAACTCGAGTTGAGTTATGATAGAAATCCCGTATGTTTGATTAAATAGGTAGTTTGCAATGTCATGTTCCATTGTAATTTATATTTCTCTGTATGTCCGCTAACAATTTAATGAGTTTGACGGATGAGTATTTGAATACTCTGTATGTGAAACTTACTCAATTGTTTGATTACATGCTATGACTAGTGATTATTTTTTTGTGCAATGGATCCACAATTTACAAAAATCTTTCTTTCTGGTAGATTTATTTGTGATTACTTTTATGTTCAGTCGTATGACGATTTACAAAGTTCTTTCGTTCTGGTATGTTTCTTGATGATTATTTTCATATTCAATTATCGACAAATTACTTCTACTGAAAATATACCAAAATTTATTATATCAAAATTAATACTATCAATGCTATATAAAAAATATGCATTGATAGTATTTTGTTGCACTTTGTAGTACAGCTCTACATTTTGTCACATTATGGCTCCCTTAATCTATTCTCTATGATGACTCACATACCGCGAATGAATTTTCCGGAAACTGGCCAATTCGGTGACTCTCTATCCTGCTGATGTTCTTAGCATGTTCCTAGTATGGCAAAGATTATTTTTCAAAAAGTGATACGAATAGAATTAAAAAATAGCCTACTGGAACATAAATGCTCAATTTTGTAACCATAGTGTTAATGTGGAACAGATTTAAAATCCATCACAATAGCCATGGATGTTCATGTTTTATATTCATAAATCCTTCTTCTGCAGACTAAAGTTGAACTATGAAACAAGAAACAATAGTACATTGATAAAAAAGCTGGACTTTTAGATCTTAAAAATGTTCAATATTAACGTGAAAACAGAAAAGTACATATTTATTAAATGACATAAATGACACAGTGTAAAGCTAAAAACTAAACAAATATTAAAAAAAAATTATTTCAATTGACGTTTCGGTCATCAACTCTTAGCATCTTCATGAAAGAAATAGTGCACACAGCTTTTTAAAAGCAAAGTCAAGCAGTCATGAATTTGATTATCTTTAGGGAACCTAATGAACGTTTAAAAATTCTAGACGACTTGACTTTGTTCTTTAAATGCAATGTGACAACTCTTTCCTGGATATGGTTATAGATGATGACCGAAATGCCGGTGTTATAATTTTACTTTAATGTATGTTTAGTTTTTTAATTAAAACATGTTGTTTAGACTATTCAAATCTTAGCAAATTTGTAGTTTTATACTTTCACATTTATATTAAGCTTATATCATCATTTATAATAATTTATAATATAATTTTTATATAATTTTTAATTCACATTTATATTAATTTATATTAAGCATTTATATCTTGCTTCTATTTTTGTATTCGTAATTTTAAAAGTACAGTAAACTCCCGATTACCTGCGGAATTGAATGGTACGGCTATCGTGGATAATTCATAAAATTATGAAAAAAAAGATCAAATCAACATAAATATGCACTTGTAAAGTTTATACATACAATGGTTAACAAAAATAAACATTCGAACAATTTCTACACACAACAAGTAACATAAACATACTTATTATTTAAGGAATAATAAAATTATTCTGTTTTTACAAATGTGTAGATTTGCTTCTTCGAGAAATCAGTCAAAAGTTTCTTTTTTATTTTCTTTTTCTTATTTTCTTTTCATTTTTTCTTTTTTTTGTATTGAAATACTTCTTTATTTGGCATTGAAGTCATTTAGAACTGTTTTATCACAAAGTGATGCATCAAAATTCTTCCTTTAAATACTGTATATGGCCTTTAACGTAAGCTAAAGTGCGTCATGATTCACTATATTTTGTTTCTTACCATCATCTTCATCTCTCTCTTCAAAATATATACCTAACGCTTCTTCTACAATTTCTTTATCAGTTACATGCTCGAACCCTGGGCCTAATCCTGTATAAATCAGTTTTAATTTATCCTGAATTGTTAATACAACTTTTTTACTTTTTTGCTACATTTTACAAAAATTAAAGTTTAGACTCACGAACAAACCTCAAAGCGGATTATCTGCTCGCGGATAATCGGGAGTTTACCGAATTTTAATTCAGAAAAAGAATGTTTTGTATCTTTGAAAGGCGTTATTTTTTAATATTTATAATACTTATATTATTTTAAACAATGTTTTGCTTTAATAACTATATTTTCAGCATTGTTTAAATTTAGGTTTGATTTTTTAAAATTAATTTGAATTAACTTAGATTAAGTGTTTAGTGAAAAAATATTTTTATTGAGAAAAAGTAATGTTTTGCATCTTCGAAATGCGTTATTTTTTCATATTTATAATACTTATAATATTTAAAAATTTAAAAAAAAATGTTTTACTTATAACTACATTTTTCAGCATTTTTTGAATTAATTTAAATTTTTTAAAATTAATTTGCTTCAAATTTAGTATTTAGTGAAAAAAATTAAGAATAAAAATTTTATTTTACATTGAAAATTTTGAATTCACTCGGGTTGCATCTTCTTAAAATATTTTGATAACATTCGAATAACTTTAATAGTCTGTGTAATTTTTAGAATAATCAATAATTTTATCTTTAAATTCATGCTTCGAGAAGCTCTCTCTTTCCATTTATTTCTAAGTAAGTGAAATGGAAAGTTTATTGAAAATATTCCCAAAAGATGAAACTCAGTTCATAACTGAGTAAAAATGTCAAGACTATTATCATAATAAAATAAACGAAAGAAAATCTGGTAAAAAGCTTTGTCAGTTCACTAATTGGATTGTTTGCTTCAAGGATACATTTTATATTAATAGAAAACAGAAAAAAATTGATTAAAATGAATTTATACTTAACCAATTTTTTTCGATGGATTTTAACTTGATAAAAACTATATCGTAGTTGAGATAAAGTTTCGAATAAAATAATAAACCAAAACAAAGTTGACATAAGAATATAATATATAAATACACTGTTAATATATATATATGTATGTGAATTCGCGGTAAAACTACTGGCAGCAAAGTAGCCAGACATTTACCGTTCCGTTAGTAGATTTTCCGTTTTGGAAAATCTTGTTTGAAGAAGCGGTAACTTTCGTTACAAGGTTTGATTATTAATGATATTAATTTAATTTAAATTTAATGAACCGAACAATCGTCAAAGAATTCGAACTTCCGAGTGATTTTAAACTGCTATATAATTTAATTTAGTTTAACTTATTTATTTGTAATTACGTCAGTCAAAATGTCAGAAAAAAGGGCCAATAGATGCAAAAATTCTGCTAGAAGAATTTATGTTTTTAAAGTGCTTATTGGGATGCTAGTAACAAGAATTAATGGTTTTCCAACAAAATATCTCGAGGCTAAATTTTGTGGAGCCAAAAAAAAAAAAAAAAAAAAAAAAAAAACCACGAAATTTTGGGACTTTTTTCAGTTTTTTGCCTATAACATGAAAATTATAAACTTTTTGTGTACCATACTTAATTACAAAAAGAAAAAATATTAAATTTTCTATAAATTTTGTTATAAGAACGTTTTTCTAAATCGTTTCAGAAAAAATATTAAATTTTCTATAAATTTTGTTATAAGAACGTTTTTCTAAATCCAAGATTAATCGCGCTATGGCTTTTTGAAAATGTCACTTTTTTTAAAACTTTACAGAAAGTGACCTATTTTTCTCTTTCCATCCCAAAACACTTAATTTCATCACTAACAATGAAAATTAAATACACCTACTGATGGATGAGAAGTCAAATTTTTAAGAAAAGCAAGCAGAAGTACAAATTTTGGAAACCCTATAAGAAAAACAATTATGAAGAGAGGGAGTAGTGATATATAAAAACTGCGAGATTAGTTGTCAGTGTATCATGCTTTCCCCGAAGGTAATTTCGTAATGTCCATCAGCAGTAGGATTATTGGAGGGGCTGACGCTGTCATTAATTGCCATTCGACTGGAGAAGTGGGACAGGCAGGAGTCAGAAAAATTACTGATGAAAATTTCAAGAGTATGAAATTCATGAAAAAGGATAAGGTAGTAACCTTGGCTTCTGTTGTCAGCAGTTTAAGATTCGGAAACGTTACAGTTACTTCTGCTCATCTTTTGACTCTATGAAGCAGAATAATGAAGACGTGCAAAATCTACTACCATATGAACTTGCTCCCTATCCGATCTTTCTGTTCTCCGACGAAGGGTTGAGAAAGCGAACAAAATCTTCGTTCTACAGTGCGTTTATCCCATTAGACACTCTGGATCTCATTGTAAAAGATAAGTTTTTGGTTGCTCATGGAGAGTACCTTCTTCATAAAGTAAGTTTGCCTTAAAATCTTTCTTTTAAATTTATTGTTAAAATTTATATTTCTTACCTTCAGAAAATTTTTGGATCAGAGTTAGCAATTGTGTTCGATGAATATATATCTGAGGAAGAACAGAATATGATGAAAAGTACAGAAAAATATGTCGATCTAGAATGCATGCTTCTGTTGAAGTCATTGTTGCAGCAGAAATACTGAGCAGAGTCCCTCAAGACAAACTTCTAGCCAATGACAGAAACAAGAATCGCTTCATTTCATTGCTTAAAACAGAATTTCAAAATAACAGAATTCCAGTTTACCAATCAGAAAAAGACGCGGATGCCATGATAGTTACCTCAGCCATTTTAAGAGTTGAATCTTTTGAAAACATCATAATTGTCAGATAAGACCTTGTCGTGATTATGACGAGCTTGGGCTATCAGCACAAAAATCTGTTTTTCTAAAAACTAGGAAATGGTAATATCGAAATCAAGTGGTTTTCAGCATGTTATACAATTACAACAATGCAACACAGTTTTGTAACACTTTTAAAAAACATGATCAGCTTGAAGAAATAGCCTGAGTGTTCAATAAGCCAGATTCTATCCCTCAAGAAATCATAAAGGCTGAAGAAAAGTTCATTATTGCACTATACAATAGATGCACAGATACCACACTTGAGGTTCCAGTTATTTGCTGAATCTGCCACAAAAAGCAAAGTTCATCTTGCAAGAGGCTGCGCAGCATCATTTTTGCCGATGTTATCATCAGGTACAAGCTTGGCTAGGAAACAACATACCTCCTGAAGAATGGGGGTGGGTTCACAGGTCGGACATTCTCGTTCTGCAAATTCAAATATGCCAAGACCCAGAACTTGAATCCTTGTTTCATTTTGTGTCATGTAGCTGTAAAAAATTGTGCAGCAAAGCACGGTCTTGCCAAAAATTAGGACTCAAATGTTCGGCAATTCGACTAATGAGTAAGTAACTTTACGTAAGTTAGTTACGTACGTAACTTTACGTAAAAACTTATGGGATCAACTGCGAAAATGTTGATGACATTATTCATCCAGAAGAATAGGATGATGCAGCTGATGTCTGGGAAACTATCGAAACCAGTTACGACGATGACGTTCACGTAGATGATGTCGCAACATGCTCAAAGAACATCAAAGCTATTGAAGAACAGAAAAACCTGCTTGTTTGCTTTTTAAACTGAACTTGAGGAACCAAATCCATCAACCCGAAAGCATTCCAGACGTTATTAAATGCATTAAAACTTCCACCGAAAATGTTTTTTACTTACATTCAGTTAAATACCTAATATTACTGTTCTCCACTTAAGCTCAGAATACAAAAAAAATGTTACAACGTTCTTAATTTTTTTTCAAGATTACCGTTGTAATTAATCATGATTGCTATGATGCAAATACCTGTAACACAAATAAGCTACATTAAAGAGAATAAAACAATGAAAAATGGTGTCAAATTTTCATTTTTACGGTTTTTCTACAAAGTTAGAAAGAAAAAGAGTCATTTTTAAAAAGCTGTAGCTCGTTTAATAATGACTTTAGAAAAACAATTTCATAATGAAATTTGTAGCGAATTTAATGTTCTTTCTTTTTGTAATTGAATATAGTACACAAGTTTTTTATATTTTTTGAATTATAGGCCAAAAACAGAAAAAAGTCCGAAAATTTTTGATTTTTTCGGCTCCACAAAATTTAGCCTCGAGATATTTTGTTGGAAAACCATTAATTCTTGTTACTAGCATCCCCATAAACAATTTAAAAACATAAAATCTTCTAGCAGAATTTTTGCATCTAATTATGTCAATTTGACTGGCCTAAATATACTTCTGGCCGTCCTGAGGATCGAGCTCGAGACCATTATGACAGCGGAATAAGTCCTAACCGACTCAGCCAAAGTTGCTGGTGCCAGTCTGCACAAAGTATGTCTTTTATGAATTAGTGGGAAAATCTGTTATGTTTTTCAAAGATTTTCTTTCAAATATAGAATATATATATATAATACGAATATTCTTTAGAATATTCGTAAGCAGTTTATTTTATTTTATTTTAGACAGATGAGTAATACTTACTTTTTAAAATCAATTTTAATTTTTTAACTAGTTTAAATAAAAGAAACCGCTATTTAAAATCACTATTTTTTTTAAATGAATGTATGAATAAAAAATTATTCATTTTTTAAAAAAATAATGTTATAGACAATTTTTTTGAAATTGTCTCGAACAATTTATTCATTTTTTTGGGGGGCTATATAGTTAAATGATTTTTTAATAAGAAATAAGAGGAAAATAAATAGAAAAAATGTAATTAAAAGGGACTTTTTATGTTTTCATTATTTCATGGCACTAGTGGGATTCGAGCCCACAATCTACGCTCTCCGGTGCTTACTGGCGTTGCTGCGTTAACAATTGCCTTGACCATTCGGCCACGGAGACCCCCAGATAACATAGTGTCTCCGTTTTTTCTTTCCATTTCCATCCGTTTCATTATTTTCAGGAAATATGGTGGTGTTTTTTGATTTTTAACAGAAAATGCTCTTTTGTTGTGAGAAGGGAATTTTTCTGTGAAAATCAGGAAAAATATATCCGTGAATTTCAGTTTTTTCAACAGTATGTCAGGATAAAAAAATATTCAAATAAACATAACAAATTAGTCATATAATTGCTATGATGATATACAATGCAGTAACTTTTTTAGTGAAAAAAAGGAAGAAAAAAAGAGAGAGAAACTGAGATATAGCCTTTTCTTCTGTTATTCGCATTCTCTCATCTTAAAAAAGGTTCTTCCTTCATGTCCAACAAATCTTAATTATTCGCCACCAGTATTTTCAAAATATTTCTTTGTTTAGCATGAAATTTCAAATGTTACATAAATATATTAAGTAGAGAATTGTTTGGATATAGTGGTAGAAAGTATATAAAAATATTGCATGCTGCGTTAACTATTCATTCTTTTGTGCTTGTATGAAGTTGTATGCGTAAAATCACGTAAAAATTGTCTTTAGGGATTGGTGGTAAGATTAGGTAAGATTAGCATTAATAAGATTAGTATTTATGGTAAAATTAGAATTGAAGCAATGCTGTTAGATATTCCTTGAAAATCATTCTTGAAACGAAAAACAAATGTGTATTCGAGAGGGAAATCATTTATGTAGCAAACATCAAATAAAACAAGAAAACTACTGATTTGGCTAGACTTTAACACAAAGAATCATTACAGACGGATTTTAAAAATAGTAGAATAAATTATCGATCATGATCTTATATGCCATCCAGCACCAGAGAACTAGTAGCGATCTTTTACCCAGTGTGAATATTTGCAATGATTCTCCATCAGAAAATTCAATTTAACGACATTTTAAATTATTTTCAAGCATGAATTCTTTTTCAAATCTGTTTCAACCAACTTAACCTTCCCACTGCCGCGACCGGATATATCCGTTCACTAGGCTGCAGGTTTCACTGCAGTTGAAGCTTTATTTAAATTACTGTAATTCTACAAACCTAATCCTGCTAACATATACATACCCCCCCCCCCATAAAAAACAAACCCTGATAGAAAACTTTTCTTTTATTAACATTTAAAATAAATCGCAGAGAAAAAACATTACAATTTTTCCCTTTTACTCGGCGGTCGTGGGGTTTTAAAGAGTAGAAGAAAAAAAAAATAAACCATAAGATTAGATAATCCATAGAATGCAGCCTTTCGTCATTAAACTGAAATCTGCAAATCAAAAAGATAGATATTCAGTTTATGCAGAATATAAAATTAATATCATGTTAAACTGCTTGAAATATGTTTTGAATCAGATTATGATGGAAATTATTTTTCATTATTTTTCAAGGATCAGTTATATATGTTACTTTATAAAAAAGAAAGTATCCCTATTTGTGGAAATGAGTCAGCCGTCCCTATTATTAAAAGAAAACAAGGAAACTTGCAAAGAAATTAACAGTCGAAAACATTAAAATTGTTTCTTTTGCAAATTGTCCTAATATTATTGAATAAACTATATATAAGTATGCTACGTCAAAAGTTGAATGCAGAGACTTTCGAAAAATACTCCATTCATCGCTGTGAATTTAGTATGTGCATGTGCAGAGAAAATATAATATAAGTTTTAAATCAGAAATACAATATATGATAGTTTCCACCCACACTGTTAAAGATAAATCTGTGAAATCACGATGAAACTACTGGTAGCAAAGTAGCCGAACTTTTACCGTTCCGTTAGTAGATTTTCCGATGTGGGAAATACGAGAGAGGAAAACTCCGTTTGAAGAAGCAGTAACTTTTCGTTACAAAGTTTGACTTTTAATAATAATAATTTAATATAATATTTAACATTAATGAATCGATTAATCGTCAAAGAATTCGAAATTACCGAGCGATTGTAAGTTGCTATGTTATTTTACTTAATTATTATTATTATCATCATCATTTTGTATAATTTAGTTCACCCCGTCCTGAGGATCGAACTCGGGATCTTTTCATAGCGGAACAAATCCTTACGAACTGAGCCAAAGCTGTTGATGCCGGAATGTACAAAGTACCGTATTTACTCGTGTATAAGGCACACTTTTTTTCCAAAAAATTAGGGCAAAACTCCTAGGTGCGCCTTATACACGGAATAATTTTTTACTGTTGGATGCAGTCGAACGATATGCATATGAAACAAGAAATTATTCAAAGAAGATATTAAAAGTCGGAAAATGTTACTTAATTGAAGTGTTACTGCATATTTATTTCATTCCTTGCAGTTTTTTATACAACAGAGCTAATGACATTATCTAAATGCTAATTAGCAATTCTCTTTACCGTCACTCATTCCTGTTTCCCGTCATTCTCTTACAACCCGAAGTCTCAAAATGCATTTTTCGTCTTGTTTTCTGGTCTGGTATAATGTTTGTTTCGACTTTTTTTTTTTTTTTTTTTTTTTTTTTTTTTACTGAAATTCATTTGGTCATTCTTCTTTGGTCAGCGTATGAAATTTATGGTACGCATTATATACGAGATTTTAAGAGATCGCCATTTTTACTTGTAAAGTAGGGGTGCACCTTATACACGCGTGCGCCCTATACACGAGTAAATACGGTATGTCTTTTATGAGTTAGGGGGAAAAACTGTTGTGCTTTTTAAAGATTTCCTTTCAAATATATTCCTCAGAATATTTGTAAACGATTTACTTTATTTTATTTTAGACTGATGAAGAATACTTATTATTTTTTAAAATCAATTTTAATTTTTTAAATAGTTTAAATTAAAAAAATCACTGTTTAAAATCACTGTTTTTTGAATGAATTAATAAAAAAAAGTTTTAATTAACAATTTTTTTACAATATATATATATATATATATATATATATATAAATATATATATGGAATTTTGTGATTTGTAACGGAAGATGCCATTTTCTTGCGAAAAGGGACCTTTTCTGTGAAATTCAGGAAAAAAAATGTTCGTGAATTTCAGAATTTTTTTAACAGTGCATATTCTATGACCAGGGGAGTCTTGGTTTCCCCTTTGTATAGTTGCCTTTTTAATTATGCAAAGAAAGTTTTGTTAGCTTCAACAATGGTCAGTTAAAGACTGTTTCATAGGAATGCTGATATTTCATTAAGTATTAATATATTTATATTCGAAAGTAGTTTCTTCTGTACTTTGTCAGCTTGCCTGAAAGTGGTGTTGAATATGATTCAAAACTCTGTTGCTTAAAAAAAAAAAAATACAGACGGAAGTTTCTTTATTTTCTTTAAAGAAATTTCCAAGAAGATATACGCCATTATTTCATACAAAAACACAAATTTGGAACAATAATCCTACGCTCGTACGCTACAGGTACAGATCATTACAATAAACAACTCTTAATTCAATAAATGGAAACAATAGTGACCAATGGACAATTTTAAATAATTTTAATACATAACTATACAATGCAGTGTGACAGTTTCTTTAAATTATTAAATTAGTTTTGACATTAGCAAATCAAAGCTTTCGGCAGTTAAAAGCAATACATAAAATTGTTGCACAGATTTTTTTTTTCACTTCCAACTACTTTCAATCGACTTTATTTAACTCTGTTACCGAAGTTATTAATTTTATAATACACACCTTCCTCATGTTTTCAGTTTTTGAGAAAACTTCTTTTTGACATAATAAGATTAATGTAACAAACTCGGTTAATTAATGACTATTTTCTTTTTAAACTGTCAACAAGAAAGTAATTTATTCGATTTCTCTACAAAAACAGTAGAGAAATTGAAGTGAGGATAGAGGAAATATTGTCTCCTCACAAAGCAATATTTTTGTAGGAAATGAAAAGGATGTAGGTTGTCACTTATATGATACATTTGACTACGTCACGCATAACCATCATCTGTATGAGATAAGAAGTACAACTAAGATATTATACTAAGTAATAGATAATAATAAAAAAGTTCTGTTTCTAGTTTTTCAGCATTGGTTTCTGTTCAAACTGAGCATTAAATATGTAGAAAATCGTAGATATATTCCTTCAACTTCGCTTTTGTGCCTGTGACAGGAGCATTTAGATAGCTGCCAACATTTAAAATTTTTTATTTGTTTGTACATTTTTTATAGAACTTTTTCTAATATAATATAATCGTCAAAAAGTTCTATTTGTGAATACTAATTACTGTCTGTTTCATACGTCTGTTACCTATAAAGATTTCTGTTAGATTTTCAAGGTACCTACAGTCAGTGAGTTTTTTTCCTAAATGTTTTTCTTATGTTTTCTTAATGACAATACGCAAATTTGAACTTTGCGTTGTCCTAACCGCAAAAGAACAATTTTTGCAGTGAAGTATTTTCATGTTTTTATGATAGTACCGATTAAAATTTGATATTGATAGTACAGAAACAAAAATTACATTAAATGGTATTTTCAGAGCTAAAATTTATTCATTATACCACCTTGTGTTGTGTATAATACACTGTTAAAAAAATCTGTGAATTCAAGGTTAAACGACTGGCAGCAAAGTTGCCAGACATTTACCGTTCCGTTAGTAGATTATCCGTAATATTTATTATGAAAACTCAATTTTTGATAAATTCAAAATAAACAATTAGCTATTAAAAGCAATCGCACAATTTTATATTTAAAAATACACAAAACTCTCCAACGTGGATTAAGTTTATCAATATGAAAAGATTTATTATTTATTTTTATATTTGAAAACGTCTTTTCTGCCAATAAAATTATTGAAAATGTTAATATTTGAAAGTATTGGTTAACTGATAAAACTGCAGTTATTGGTCAATATAAAATGCAAATCTTATTAACAAAGTTATTAAAAATGAAAGATGCATGCTGAAATATTCCAGCATTCAAACCGTACTATAAATGTTTTATTGAATCTGTTTTAAAAATGTGTTTTTATAATATAGCAATTAGGAAAAAAAGAAACAAAATTTAAAATGATATTTCAAAATTAGAAATGCCTTAATATTCTACTTGGCTTAAATCAAATTTAAATAAGCTTTTCAAGTTATTTTTCGTTTTTTATTTTAAATACAGATTTTATTGAATAACAGCAATGTTGTTTTAGCACATGGTGTAATACCAATAAAATTTTCATAAGCGTAAAAAAATCATTAAAAAAGTAAAATACAGCTTTTTGAAGTTATACATGAAGTAAGAAATGTAAAAATGGTGTAATGAAAGTTATATTTAATAAACTAAATTTTATATATTCAATAATTGAGTACAACTATTTTTGTAAGTATAAATTCTTTCATTCATTTTTTTATGTGTAATAAAATGTTATCTTAAAAACAACATTTAAAACAAAGATTGTTGCTACAGATGTTACTGAGAATAAATATATTTTCTTTAAGAAACAGATTCTAAACATGTGACAAATGAAAACAAATCACTAGATTTGTTTTTCTAAAACGTGTTTTCTAAAATACAGGGTGGTTATTAATTAACGTGAGGTGTTAGAACCCTCTTGCGATTAAATTATTGGACGAAACATAACCAAATTTCATAAGCATGCATAGTAGACCATGGGATTTCGAATTCTTAAAATAATAATAATAATAATAATAAAAGTAATAATAATAATAATAAATCGTCACTAGGGGAAATTTTAGCATTGTTTACTGACAAAAATGCATTATTTTGCATAAAACCAGTCCTGTCTAGCGATCATGAGTATAAAAGGAAAAGCTGGGAGAGTTCTCATCCTTAACAACTCTCACCATACGGGACCATGCTTTGCTAGTCAAGCTGTGGTGTCAGCAGAACGAGAATTGCAATGCTTCTCTTCCGGAATTTCGTCGATTAAAGAATTTGCAAAAAGGACCGATAAGCATAACAAATTTACAAAAGATGATTCATCGATTTGAAACTACGTGCCAACAAGGCCAAAGACGCAAAGTGCTTAGTCAATAACAAGTTGACGAAGTTGTAACTGCTATTGTCGAACAAGAGATGAAAAATGTGCAGGGGACCATCAGGGCTTAGGCAGTATCTCAGCAGTATAAAATTGATCTGTACTGTATTTTTAAGCATTTAATCATTCAACATTTACACTACTACACTTTTGGTGCGCCAAAATAGCCCCTAGTGGCGATTTTTTTCTGGGCTAAAAAAGCATGATCCCGTAAGGTGAGAGCCATCGCAAAGCATGAGTCGCAAATGTTGGTCTGAGAATAATGAGAACTCTCCCAGCCTTTCCTTTTATACTCATGATCGCTACACAGAACTGATTTTATGCAAATTAATGCATTTTAGTCCTTAAACAGTGCTAAATTTGTCCCTAGTGGCGATTTTTTTAAGAGTTAGAAATCCCATGGTCTACTATGTATGCTGATTAAATTTGGTTATATTTTGCCCAAAACTTTACTCGCTAGATGGCTCTGAACACCTCACGTTAATTACTAACCAACCTGTAGATTACAGGTCTTTTAAGGGTTACACAATTCTTATTGTTTAATCTACAAAGTACAAAAAAAAAAAAAAAAAAAAAAAAAAAAAAAAAAAAAAAACGGATTTAACTGAAAAAAAGAGAAAAATATGTTTAAATAATTTTTATTTTTTCTAAGACGCAATAGAAAAAGAAGCTGCTATTGCCATTTATATATACAAGGTAGAACCGGTCGAATTTCGAAGAAAGAAAGCATTTATGAAGGAACTGTTTCAATGACTTATAATAAACCTACGAAATTTGTTACAATAAATGCATTTAATATGGTCGTTGAGCCAGAAGCCAAAATTATGGTTTTTCTTTTCATCTCTGGGGACTTGGTGATATATACCTTTTTGGATTCATAATGGTCCAAGGAGTTCATTTTATGATGATACTATTAAATTTGTGGTAGCTCATAGACGCCATATTGAAAAAATGAGCGCCATCTATCGCACATAGATACTAATGTTTTTACCATTGCCACATAATTAAATATTAATGAAAATGCAGAAAACAAATATTATTGAACATATAACGTTGTACAAATTATGTATTTGATAAGATTTTATTTTAATATGTTTATTAACATTTTCATTTGGATGAACCGATCAAAAGACATTTACGATGAAAGAAAATTGAAATCTTGTTTTAATTCATATTATTTTGATGAGGATAAGACACAGCAATTCAAGGAAAAAGTAGTACTGATGAAACTATTGTACTTAGTCTGTTAAGAATTAACCCTTTCGGGACACGAGTGTATATATGCAACTTCAAAACGTACTTCCATTGCATGTTTCTAATACCATTAAAATAATAAAATTCTCCTTATTTAATTTAAGATATTCTCTTGTTTGCTAAATTAAGTTTAATTGTTTGACAAAAAGTGATGCCAATTATAAAATTCTTGTAAAAAATGCTGGAAATAAACAAATAATAATAAATAACAGAAATTTTAGTTTTTTGAACTTCTATCATGATTGGTTCACATTCCTGTATCCAAATAACTTCAACCGTCATAGAACAGTTAGTTCTATGTTCATGTGCTTGTATAGTTCATATGTGCATATGCTTGTACTACATGAGGTTGTTAAATAAACACGCACATAATAGTGTGGCACATGTTCTTGGTCAAGAATATGACACCAGTTCCAAAGCAACTTCAGGAGCAAGAGGACTGCCATTCCACTGGATCTCTAGATAGCCTTTTTCCTCACTATCTTTTCCAAAATTCCAACCACATTTATCTGGAGATGGAAGATTAAAACTAGCCTGTAGGCAATTCTTCCGAACAAGACCGTGGTAAATGGCTCGCATTACCTATAGGTAGAGTGTATTACTGCACGGCTGAAAGCAATGCGACTCAACAGACTACTTATTTTAGAGAAAAAATATGTATAATATAACCCAACTATTTGATCTCTGAGTATTTGTGCTTTCCATATAAGAGATGGCAAACTTACGAGTCATTTCAAGTTGTTTCTTTGTTTCCTCTGATAAATCAGCTTCAGTATCAAACGCCTTAAGCGCATCTCGAAATTTTGTAATTTGTTTCATCATTTTCCATTGCCTGCAAAAGCACTTATTGTATTGCACCTGACAGTGAATGCCCTTCAAGTGGTGCATTACATATCTCTTTACCTAGACGTCTATGCATTTTGCTCAAATTGTAGTACTTTTCTTTACCCTGTCTTTGTATTCAAGTTTCACATATATAAATCCTTCCTAGTTTTTCAAATCATTTTCTGAAGAAAACAATTTAGAGATAATAATAATATTTCTAAATCCAGACGCTAAAGCATGGTATGCGCGAAATATAAGTTGAGTATCACCTCTTTTTGGAAGAAGATCAATTTAGTAGAATCTTCAACTAGTTATTTCGTGAATTTATAACATTTTTCTCCGTAGATAACTTACAGCATTCGTGTATTTAACTATTTCAGATAATTTTCATTCTGCGATTCTTGAGAATTGAAATGCATAGGTTATTTATTGTTCTCCTCATTAGATAAAAATCTGCGTCCATTTCCGTACTGTTTGTCCAGGAGTGTATAACTTTTATAATATCCCCAACAGTTCATATTTTTCATTCATCTCTTTTTATTGACAACTGCTTGTATGCATCAAATGCAACATCTAACCTTTGAGAGGATGTATAATCTTGTATTATTTAAAAAAAAAAAAAACAGATTGTTTGAAGTTGTCCAAATGATTGTAGCTCCTATGGTAGCTTTAAACAAAGCACATTACGTCATTTATATTATCAACACCATTGCTTGACCATTCTTCGACAATTTCTAGATTTGTAATTGCTCTAATTGATTCTATTACCCTGTCTTAATTTACCTATTCATTGATAACTATGTTTTATAAATATGAGATATCACGTTCGTCTTTCTGAATCTTGCTCAAACATGACATGAAACCACATGAGTCCCTGGCTCAACGAAGGCGGCCATTTTTCAATATGGCGTCCATTAACTTCTCTGATTTTGAAAATATCATGGATAAATATCATTATGATTTTGTCATGAATCAAAAATAGTATGGTTAAGTCCATTGACATGAAACCACAAGAGTTCCTGCCTCAGCGACAGTAGCCATTTTCCAATATGGCCCCCATAAACTACATTAGTGTTGAATGTATCATGGACAAATGATATGCTGGTGTTGTGATGAATCCAAAAATGTATTGTTTACCAAGTCCGCTGACATAATAATCGTACGACCGCTTAACTCATATCAGCTTCAACGATGGCGGCCATTTTACAATATGGCACCCAAAAGCTACTCTGGTTTTAAAAGTATAATGGATAAATGAGGTGCTGTTCTTGTGGTGAATCCAAAAATATATAGTTTATCAAGTCTCCAGACATGAAACCACACAAGTCGCTGGCTCAACGACTAATATTGGTTTCTCTAATTCTCATACTCATATTATTTAACCTAAAGTTAACAAAATAAAAATTCGATGAAACTCAGTTGTCCGAATTAATAAAATTAAACTTTAATCGTAACGTAAGCAGTAAAATATAAAAAAGATCTGTTATTATGACAAAGTTATTAATTAAGCTCTTATGCTTGGTATTTTAAAATGAAAAACGGCAAAATTTATTCCATTTTGGCTAAACCATAGAATTTTTACCCCGTGAAGTCAAATGATGAGAAAAGGCAATGTTCGATGTGAAAAAGCAAAGATCCAATAATTAAGGAGAAAATGGCAACATAAAAATACAGTAATCTGCTTTTTTCTACTTTTCCACTTTTCTTTTAACAGAAATGGGGTTCTTCTGTTGCCACAATTAGAAAAATGGTATTAAAAACTACAAAAAAAACCTCAAAAATAAATTAAGATACAATTTTCAAACAAATTGCATTTAAAAGCATATTTTTTTTCACCATACAATGGTGTAAAAATTGAAAATGTAGGATGTTTAGAGGCTTATGAAAAATTTCCAGTAGCAAAAATTGCAAACCGAAATTTCATTTCAAATTTCAAGTTGCCATTCACAAAATGACGTATGAGTTACGCACAGATTAGAGGTCTGCACGGGCCGAAATTTCCAAGCCCGAGCCTGGCCCGGCCCGAACGAAATAAATATTGGCACGGTCCGGCCCGGCCCGGCCCGAAAGTTAAAACTTCGGCTTGAGCTCGGCCCGGCCCGGACGAAAAAAATATTGGTCCGACCCGGCCCGGCCAGAAAGTTAAAATTTCGGCTCGAGCTCGGCCCGGCCCGGAAAAAAGTTAAAAATTCGGCCCGAACCCGGCCCGGCTCGGGTGAATTTCTACAGAACATTGATCTTTACTCTAACGGAAGAGTTCAGACTAAAAAAACTTATGTTAGTCTTTTTTTTTCATGTTTATAATTTCTATTTACGCAGAAATGCTATAGGCTGCGATATTTATGCTTTTAATGAACCTTTTTTTGTTGTATGTAAAAGTTTCAGTTATCATTAGTATTATTAATACATAAAAAAAATCTAAAAAATGGTATATGGTAAGAGTAAAATCTTCGAAGACATTGGAAAGAAAAAAATATGTTTCCTTTTTAGGAGATATAAAGGTTTAATATATTTTTTTTCTCGCGTATTGTTAAATTCATTTTGCATGTATAGACAGTTTAAAAGAAATTTGCAGTTTTCAGCTTAAAAAAAAATTCCGTCATAATCATGTTTTTTTTTCTTTATGTGTATGTGTTTAATTTTATTTTAAGACGCCTAGTGATCTACGATTATTTAAAAAGAATAAATTGTTTAGTTGTAGAATAATGACAACTTAAAAGTATATGCCTATTTTGTAAAAATTTTTGAACCAAGCCAAACTTTACTGATTTATGAACAGACTTTTCCACGTCGAGAAAAGGATTTTCATACTGGAAGATTCAATAGGAACTGATTATTTTGGTCCGTGAAGACTAGGAAGAACGAAATCAGTCTCGGCTTCGTACGAAAAAAAAAGTTAGGCTCGGCCCGGCCCGATACTCCATGAAAAAAAATTAAGCCGGGCACGTCCGGCCCGGCCCGAATGCCATCAATGGAAATCGGCCCGAACCCGGCCCGTGCAGATTTCTAGCACAGATACGTTTGGCCTTTATGACATAGATAGTTAAGTTTTCGATATGAGAAGCTGAAGTACAATTGATTTCAGCAGCTGCAATAGTTGAGACAGTTTATAAACGAGCTAAGATATACTAATATACATAACATTTTAAAAATATTTCTGCACTTGTTATTTTTTCGTTATTGTTTTGATAAGATTTTTTATAATTTGCATATCACGAAAGGAAAGAAGGCAGCATATGGAAGTTTCAGATAAACTCAAATTAGAGACTAATGTAAAATCAATCTGAAAAACTAGACGGATGTGGCAATTTCAGAACTTTCGTCTATCTCATCCATGTTAATATTTGAAAATAAATTATCACTGTGCCAAAATTAAACGCCAATCTATGCCCATAATGGGAATTCTAATGATATGAAATTCCGTGCATTAGTTCTTGATAGTTAGTGATATGATTATCGCTAAAATAACCTAAATCATGCAAAATACGGCATTGCAGCGCCAGTCGTTGGATGCTTTACACGGAAACCTGATTTCCAGCCACTTATCTCAAAATCTAACTGAATCTAAAGTTTGATGAAAATCCGTGCATTAGTTCTTGAGATTGAGCTACAACAGAAATCGTGAAAAATGTAGCATAGCAGTGTGATAATTTGGGCTGTTTACACCAAAATGTAAATAACAGCAAGTAAGGAGCTATTACTCTTAAATATTGACAAGCTAAGTAAGATGAAGGATCAGCTTAAATATGGTATTCTTGCCAACCTTAAAAGCAAATGCTCCACCAGAAGATGTTGGTGGACTTAAATAACATTTCAGCATTATGTTTTGCTATTATAATACATAATAATTTCAGCTATTACATTTGTGAAAAAGCTAATTAAATTTTTTTTTGCAATAATGTGATTTTTTTTCAACACTTCGGCAAGCTTTATAGCTCATCCAAGACCGGAAGATATAAGGGCTTTCCATAAATGATGTCACACTTTTTTTCAAAATTTTGACCCCCTCTCTCTTTTTGACACATAGTATCACACTTCATCATACCCCCTTCCTCTCCCTTGTCCTCCCTCCCTCAATTCTCAATTTTTCGCGAATTGAAAATCTATTTTTGCATTCTTTCGGACCACTCTATTAGACAGTATCATCCGACTAAACTTTATAGTTTTTGGTGAAGACGAAAACAATAAATATCCGAGTAAGAAAAAATATATTTGAAAATTTCATTTATTTATTGAGCAACATACATCTGACTTGCGTGTGCTCGACATGAAAGTCATCGTCAGTATACAGGGACAAGATAGCACAAGGAAATTTTACATCACAAGAGAAATACAACCAGGAGCTCCACACAAAGAGTGTGTGCAACGGAGCCAGTCAGATTTGAACCCACAACCTCCCACGCTCGCAAGCAATTAACGGAGTGGTGTCTTAAAAACTCGGCGACGGAGGCCCATATTTGGAAAAATGTGCAGGTTGTATAAAGGTTAGAATAATATAAAGATATCACAATCAAAGATGTCAGCAACTTCGGCAGGTTTATCATGTATGTCTGTATAAACCTACAGGTTTTCAGGTTTTTATATGTAGCAATGTTTAGAAGGATGAGCAAAATTAATGAAAAAGGCGAGGTCAATTGACAATGGGCTTCAGCAACAGATCGAGAATATTAGTATTTTTTTCTTTTATTTTTATCTTTCTCTCTTCTTTCTTTCTTTTTCTTTTTTTTGAATATAGAAATAATGAAATAATATTGTTTTCCTACTGCAGTGTTTTTTAAAAAGAAACAAAATTTGAACAAGGATAAATATATTTTGATATCAATGCATTGTTTTTTAACAGCAATTATAGGGTTTTAATATAAAACCGTATAAATATATAAAATCCCTGAGCGTAAAAGTCGCGGTATATTCAGCAGGATATGTGCATTTGCATTTATAAATTATAAACTTTAAATCTTCCACTTATAAAAATGTCGTAACTTTTAAAATGGAATGCACAGAAAAATTAAATATTTTCAGAAGCTTAAATATTGTATTACGATTACACAAAATGAATTAAATTTCAAAAACTTGCCCATTCATAGTCCCTTTTCCCAGATTATTCTTTCCGTTATTTATCGCGAGTGATGGCATTACATCTAATTTTTTTTATTTTTTTTTCAAATAACTATCGAGTATTTATCCTTTTTCTTTTTTTTGCTTACTTAGCTAAAAATAGCGTAATATTAGAACCAGCGGCGCCTGGACGAGGATGTAGCTCACAGGTGTAGAATAATATTAATTAAAAATAGCAATTAAAAATTAACATTATTTGATTTGCATTTGCTTAACTAAATTAGAGGATTTGAAATCAAATGATGTATAAAATATATAATATGAACTTTAAAATGTTCCGATTTACTTAAAAGGCGATTAAAATAATCAATAATAAATTAACAAAATTAATAAATTAATAATTAATAGAGATATTAATTAAATGATTGGAGATTTTAAAATTAACACCTCTTTTGATTCTCTTAATCGCCCTTTAAGTAAACGTGACCTTTTTAAAGTTCATATTATATATTATATTTTGTGTTAAAAACGAGTTGAAAATTGCGTTCAGTCATATGTTTTTATTTTAAGTATTTAAATGATGTTGTTTACACATAAATGCCTTAAAAGAAAATAACAATTTTCTGTTTAATCATTTATACACAATTATACTATTTAAACAGAAAATTGAATTTTTCTGCTTAAAAAAAGCTGTATCAGTAAAGAAATTAAAGAAAGTCTAAATCAAATAAATAAATAAAACAATTTTCTTTTTAAGACGTTTACGTGTAATTTTACCCTATTTTAAAAATATGAAACTTTTACGTCAAAGTTTAAAGTTAATGAAAAATAAATTTTATCACAGAGTTTAACACATATGGAATTTGAATCTTTGAAACTAATTCATTTTTTATTTTAAGTTTAATAGCTTTAATTTCGGTTAAATAAATGAAGACTGAAGTTCTGGAAATATTAATTACAGTAAAAAATTATTCTGTGTTGAATTTTTCATGAATAACCGATCAGCAATTTTTATGTCAAAATTAAAGTTCAAAAATACACAAACTTGGAATTTTTGGAATAGTTTTATTGATTTTGTTGCGTTCATTACGATTAAATTCCTTTTTAATTTTATATTTACATGTACTTTCCTGCAACATAAATGAAAAGGAATTTTTCACTGATTAAGAGATTAAATCATCGAATAGATTCAGAAGAATGTCATTTTGATATAGTTCAATTAGTTTTATGGGGAATTTTAAAATAATCAAATATTTAACATACTTACAAATTACTTTAATTATACATTAAGATATCGTTAGGTAAATAAGCAAGAAAATTTTATAAATGAAGTACAAATAAATGGGTTTATTTTAATGCAAGAGACATTGAAATGATTAAGATTAATATCTTCGTAATGAAATGAGGAATTTTCAATCTGACATAAAAAGAAACTCACTTATTTATGACTAAACCTTAGTATATGATGGTTTTTCAGATTTTATGATACGTCATTTTTTTACTAGAAAACACTGAAAAATAATAAAATGGAAGGAAACTGAACTTGTTGAGTGCGGACATAATGAATGTTTTTTTTTTTTCAGTGAATTTGTTAATGACGAGATAACATCTTTCTGTAACGTGCGTTATAGAAATAAGATAACTTGTAAAAATTCTTATTTTATGCACCTTAAAATAAAAGTGTATCTAAAAGCTATAGTTGAATTGTGTACTTTTTGTTTCTGGAAGTAATTTCTATATTCATGGTTGAAGATATAATCGTCATAAATTCCAATTTTGAATCACTCGGTACATTAGCATAAACACGCAGCATAAATTTAGTATACACTTTTAAAATCTACGAAACTTTTCGATTAACCTCCATTGATACAAAGCAAAGTTCTTTCATAATCTTGAAATGTGCACAAAAGAGGCAACAGTGTGCAAAATATTAAACTATGGTGCTTTAAAGCCCAATGGTAATTTTTTTTTTCAATTTTGTCTACTGGATGATATTATTATATTGGCGTTGTAAATGATGCTCCAGCTCTAGCATCAACGAAACTGTGGGGATCGTATCGAGCAGGAATGCAGAGCCCTAACAGTTCAACAAAAAAAAGTTCACACGTTCTTCTTTAAGTAAATTTTTTAAGTTAAAATAAATAACAAATACAAAAATTCGGTAGAAAACCATACCCGAGCTCAATTACCTAACTTTTGACTATGAATGATATATTTGGCAATTTAGTGGCTAGCTTTCGAAAAAAAAAATAGTTTTTATTAAAAATCAGTTAAAGATTTCTAACTTTAAAAGTTTGGACCAACTTATTCGAAACCTTAAATATTTTTAGTATTCATTACTTTTAATGAGACAGTACGCCTTGAACAGTCGCAGAAAATGCGAAGTTAGTTAGGTGTAAAACATTAATGTTTTAAAGGTAATTAATGTAGAATTACGCAAATTTATCACAAACTGTAACAATGTTAAAAAAATCTGTATCTTAATAAGTTAATATATACAAGTTTAAGAATTATAGAAGTTCTTTAAAAAAAGTACTATCCAGCCAATTTATTTTGTAATACGTGGCTATAATAGAATCCTGCTTTAAATAGAAATTTTTCCTGATCCAAAAATAATACCACGGAATTATACCTGCAGAGACGGAAACAACACATCTAAAATGGTATTTCACACTGATTGTTTGTGGTTCTTTTTTACTAGATTTTATAGTATCACATTTATAACAGGAGGACCAAATTCGAATTACTTGCGGGACCTACCGTTTCTTTCTATGGCCATGGTCAAAAGCGAAGAAATTTGTGAAAAAATGGGAAAATGCCTTCGAAGAGAATTCTTGTGGTTCATTAAGTTTCTGAAGTAGTGTAAAATTATCGGACTATTATTATTATTAATAAAAATTATAAAGAATTATTTGCTTTTAGTAACAAATAAATGGACAATTTCCATTAATTATGTATGTTTTAATTCGTTAAAATAAATATATAAATTAATGAACTTTTCTGCTTTGTAAGAAGAAAAAAAATAATAAACAAGCCTGGATCGTTGAAATTTTTTAAATTATAATCGGAACTGTCTAAAATTTAGTTTACATAAATTAAATTTAATTCAGTGTAACTTTCTAAACTTTTTAAGAAGGTTAATGGGAAACTATATTATTTCAAGTTTAAATTCCTTAAATTTTAACATTTCATCTTTATCTAAGGAAAATTTATTAGAACATTTACATCTCGATTTATAAATTCAAACTACCGTTAGTGTAAATTATATCTTTTACGCTTATAAAAATGCTAGATATTCATCATCAAACACTTTCTGACATGAAGAAGTGTAAAAGCTTAAGGCACACCCTTTGCATTAGTATAACAAGATGGAACGAAAAACAGAATATATTTCCCTTCTAATGCACAATGTCTCCCAGAAAAAAATAACTAGATGTGAGTGGCTCTAAATATATCTCTTTTCATGAAAACAATAATCCCTTAAGCTAAGTATGAAGCTAGTTTATGGTACACTTTATTGTGTTTCATCTTTGTCAAAAGAATGCTGGACCGCATAAAGATAATAATGTAATTTCAGGCTCGTCTATAAAAGAGTAGCATAAAATTTATTGCACTGAAAAAATAGCTATATTTTGTGCACTTTAAAATTTCTATAATATTTAATAAATATAACAGGAAAAATGTGATTGGACCGGAACATATCTGCATTTTAGCTTATAAATACATGCAGAAAAAGTAAAAGGTAGAATATTATATTTCATTAAGTACATCGCCCCACCAGTGGCCGAGAGGTTCGGACCTCTCAACTGGTAGACGGCAGGTGCTGGGTTCGAACCCAATCGCGGCTGTCGGCCTAACCGTTCGGAGTTTTCGTGGTTTTCTTCGAACCTTGCGTGAATACGGGTTAGGTTCCCTTAGAAAGACCCCCACGAAGGGCACCCCCCCTGGTCCTATATCCCTAGCGTAGATAATCGGACGTCAAAAATCAACCAACCAACCAACCAACCAACCAACCAACCTTTAAGTACATCATACATTTCTTTTAAAATGCTGTTTTATAATATTGATGTTATCAAATTAAAAATATCTTATTTTATCTAACACAACCCAAAAGATTTAACGTCTTTCGGATATGTGTACAATTAAAACTGTTCATAACACGCTACAATACACTTTTAATGCGTGTTACCGATTACATCCTAAAATTATCGATTATTTAGACGATTTGATAAATAGCCAGTGACATAAAAAAGTATTTTAGATCTTTGTCTTTGCGCGCATGAAATATTCTAGTTTCCACCAAACGTACATTTATAGAAGATTTAGGCACTTCTGAAATCTCACCGACATCAGGGGAAAAAAATTAATTATAATTAATCAAAATATTCAAATTATAATCAAATTATAACAACCATTTAGAAAAAGAAATTCTAATCAATTTGACAGGATAGATTCAGATTCTATGACGAAAATTTACCTGATTTAAGTTTAACGAATTCAAATCCGAGTTTATTCAATGGAAATGGTCAGCTAATGGTTTAAGAAAAATAAACAAAACACATATGCGGTCGTTTGGTGATTTCAGGGCGCCCATAGTCCACCCTTTCTTCTTTTCGATCTATTTAATTTAATAAAGTTTCCTTTTAAATTTGTCCAGTTTCAATTTTTTATCTTTTCTCCCCAATCTAGTTTCCGCATTAGACTCGCTATTCGGGACGTGGTGGGTCGGAATCTTTGAGCCTATTTACACTGGAGAATCGCAATAAGAGCAGAAAAGCTAAAGGATCATGGGCGCCACCTGTGAGAGTATTTACAACTAAAATATAAACTGCACCAATTCATGTTGAGACTAATCGAATCATGACTAATCGAATCTGAAGTTTGATGGAAATCCGTGCATTCGTTCTTGAGATAGAGTATTGCGGAAATCTTTAAAAAAGATGCAGAATAAAAGCGTCACCTATTGAGAAATTTACACCAAAATGTAAAAAAAAATGTCAATTCATGTCAAGGACTAACTGAATCTGAAATTCCAAGGAAGAAAAACAAAGGATCAAGGACGTTGAAAAAAAACAAAAACAAAGGATCAAGGACGTCAAAAGAAAAAAAAAGCTAAAAGACGTTAAAAAAGGTAGAAAAATAAAATGTACAAGACCCACTCTCGATTGAAAAAAAAAAACTATTTCCCAAATGGTTAAAAAACTCATGCTGTATACATGTTTATACTACATACTCATGCTACATGCTGTATATTATTCTTGCAATGTAATTTTTTCCTTAGTTTTTATAATTGTGTAAGAAAATTTCCTTGAAATTAAAATGCTTTTGTCCTTTTTAAGATTATGCATCACAAGTATACAAAGTTGGAAGTGCTTCTCCTAAACCTAGAAAATTACTAGGCTGTATTGTCATTTTTCTCATCTACATTGACGAAAAAAAAAATCCCAACACCAATAAAGACTTGTGTTAGCCGAAATTTTGTAGGCGTGTTTATACATCTGAAAGATGTCATTGATTCGGATTTCATGCTTCGTGCATAAGTGTGGCGCTAGTAGCGCCATTCACAACTTTAAAGTCAGGTTTGCTTTAAATGAGTGCTGTAAAGTTCGTGAGCAATATTTATCTTCAAAATTTGACGAATTGAGCTGAGGTTGAACATGAATGCCTTTAAGAAGACGAAGAAGCTATTATCATCAGCTCCCCGAATTGGAAAAAGGTCATAAAGTAGGGCTACTAGAAAGTGGATTTTCATTCCGCGATTTTGCAGAAAGGCTTGGACGGAATGTATCCACTGTGCATGTTTGTTGGGAGCAGTGGTCAAGGGATGGTACTGCCTCAAGAAGACCTTGTTCCGAGTGACCACGTGGCACTACTGAGTGGAAAGACCGTTGTATTCGACATACGGCTGTGGCGCATCGTACTGCGTCTGCGACAGAAATTCGAGTTGCAGTTGGTACCACAGTGACACAACGAACTGTTAGAAATCGGTTACTTCAAGGACAGCTCCGAGCAAGGCGCCCTGTTGCATGCATTCCACTAACTTCAAGTCATTGCCGTTTGCGACGTCAGTGGTATCAAGACAGAGCTCACTGGAGGATGGAGTGAAGATTTTTTGTGTTTTCTGATGAAAGGAGGTTCTGCCTTGGTGCCAATGATGTCCGTGTGCTGGTCAGAAGGAGGCCAGGGGAACGACTGCAACCAAACTGTCTGCGGCAAAACACACTGGACCTGCAATCTGGTGTCATGTTCGGGGGAACAATTTCCTATGAAAGCAGAAGCACTCTCGTGGTTCTCTCAAACACACTGACTGCAAATGTGTAAGTCAGTCTGGTAATTCAACCTGTAGTGCTGCCATTCAAGAAAAGCATTCAAGGGGAGGTTTTCAACAGGATAACGCGCGCCTTCATGCCGCTATTGTAAAGCAACGTGACCTACAGAGTGTCGACATGTTACCTTGGCCAGCGAGATCACCAGGTCTGTCTCCCATTGAGCACATATGGGGTATCATTTGATGAGAACTCCGGTGTCATCTCCAGCCATCACTGACCATCACAGTATTGAACAGCAAGTACAACAAGCATGGAACTTCATACTACAAAGTGACATTCGACACCTGTATGACACAATGCATGCACGTGTGCAGGCTTGCATTCAAAATTCTGGAGGTTATAACGACTTTTAATGTAGCTGCATTTCACATTTGAAATGCTTTTTATTGACCTTAAATTAACCTGTGATCTCGAAAATCTAATCAATTAAACATGTTAACTAGACAAACGCACTGTCCAAATTTCATTACTCTACAATAAGTTTTTCTTGGTGTTGGGATTTTTTTTTCGTCAGTGTAGTTCTGAAAGCCCCTGTGCAAAATAGTTTCCATTTATTGCTCCTTCTTGTTGCGAATCTTCAATATGTTTAAGTATGAATTCTTATGTGATAAAAAAAATTGCTACATTAAGGAGATGATACATTTTCTTACTATAGTATTTTATAATACTGATGATATAAATTATTTTAAAGTATTGAATTTTATTCAAAACTTGTCGGATGTAGAAATTTCAAAATTTTCTTCTGTTTTATGCATGTTAAAATTTCGAAATTTGCAGTCACAGTGCCAAAATCAAATGGCAATTTATGTCCATCATCAGGATTCTAAAGATATGAAATTCCGTGCATTAGTTCTTGAGATATGAATATCACTAAAATCGTATAAATCCTACAAAATTCAGCATAGCAGCGCCATCTGCTGGGAGATTGACACCAAAATGTAAACAAAACCAATTCATGGAAAGGATTAACTGAATCTGAAGTTTGATGGAAATCCGTTCATTAGTTTTTGAGTTTAAGCTGTTACAGAAATTGCAACCAATATAGTATAAAAGCGCCACCTGTGAGAATATTTAGAACTAAAATATAAACTGCATCAATTTATGTTGAGACTAATCGAATATGAAGTTTGATGGAAATCCGTGCATTCATCCTTGAGACAGAGCATTTGCGGAAATCTTAAAAAAAATGCAGCATAGAAGCGTCACCTATTGAGAGATTTTCACCAAAATGTAAAAAAAAAAATATCAATTCATCTCAAGGACTAACTGAATCTGAAATTTGATGAAATTCCGTGCATGAATTCTAAAGTTAGAGTTATTGTGAAAATTGCATAGAATGCAGCATAGCAGCGCCACTGGTTGACTGATTTACACCAAAATATAAAAAAAACGTCATTTTATGTCAAGGACTAACCAAATATGAAGTTCATAAAAATTCGTGCATTAGCTCTGGAGATTGAGCGATTGCGGAAGTCTTAAATAATTCTACATAGCAGCGTCACCTATCGAGCAGTTTACACCAAAACGTAAAAAAATAATAAAAACAATAAATAAAGAGTAAATTAATTAATAAAAAAAATCATGAATCTGAAATTTAATGAAATTCCTCTTATTAATTCTGGAAATAAAGCTATTGCGGAAGTCACAGAAAAGGAACATAAGAGCGCAACTGTTGAGCGATTTACACCAAAAACTAATCAGCACCAATTTATATCAAGGAATATCTGAATGTAAATTTTTATTAAATTCCGTGCATTAATTGTTGAGATAGAGCGCCCACAAAATTTATGTCACATACAGACAGATAGACAGTCCCAGAACCACAGACAGACATTTTTTAAAACATATTTTTTAGAATCTCTGACCCCTAAAACATGTAATCCGTCGAAAACCGGAATTTGAAAATTTTCACTGATCCAATATTTTCTTCTTGTAAAGATAAATGAAATGAAAAGCTTGTAGTATGCTACATTATAATTTTACTCTATGATACTGAATGGGTAAATAAATATCGAATATACAGAAGACTGGATTAGACATAAAAGATATAAAAATTGATTTTAATAGATACAAAAATGCACTTAGAATCTTATTCTTTGTGCAAATTAAACACTTTAAGACTCCAAAAAAGTTGTACGGAAATTTCAGTCCCCTCTGAAAACGTTTTCGGATTAAGAAATACAAACTTACTAAAGAGTATGCGCCAAAAATACTTAAATTGAAATTCAATGAAACTAGTTGGATGTGCCAATCCCAAAACTTTCTTCTATCTCATACGTACATTTTAATACTTAAAAAAAATAGTTACTCGTTTAAAAACTTTAATAATTTTAATTCAGTGTTTTGATTCAGTGTTCAAACTTTGGTTTTCATCTTAAATTTCTGCTTCAGTCAATCCGATTAAAAACGAATTTCCGTGTCTGCACGTGCCGATGACCAATAGAATGATAGGCGGATTTTTTTCTTTTTAAATTCAGGGAGGACCTGTTTGCCTTACCAAAAAATAATTATATACAAAAATTTTAGTCCAGTTCTAGGATTAACTTCATACACTTTTAGGTGGTGCAATATTGAAAATGGCATAAAATTCGCTATTTCAGCACCCCCTTTCGGCGGATTTTTTTCAAATTCAGGGAGGGCCAACTAGCTATAGCCATACACTTACACAAAAAATTGGTTCAATTCGATGCATAACTTCATGTACTTTTGGTCGGTACAATATTGAAAATGGCACAAAAATGGCGATTGCAGCGCCCCCTTCCGGCGGATTACTTTCAAATTCAGGGAGAACCAACTAGCCATAGTCATACACATACACAAAAAATTTGGTTAAATTCGATGCATAGCTTCATATACTTTTGGTCGGTACAATATCGAAAATGGCACAAAAATCGCGATTGCAGCGCCCCCTTCCGGCGGAATATTTCAAAACTGAAGGAGAATCTGCTTGCCACAGCCAAAAACATTCACAAAAAATTTGGTTCAATTCTATGCATAACGTCATACACTTTTTGATGGTAGAATGGCGACATACACATAGACAGACACACAGACACACGGACAAACAGACATTTTGCAAGAACATGTTTTTTGGAATCTCTGACCCCTAAAACGTGTAAATCCATCGAAAACCGGAAGTCGAAATTTTTTTCGATTACAATACTTTATTCTATTGAAGATAGAAGAAAGTAAAAACATGTAATTGTACTCACGGAAGTGAGTTTTGGAAAAGAAATGCTTCTCATGTTCTCAAAGTCTTGCCACCCTCTTAAGCAAATAAATAAACAAATACTTCCTCCGCCCCAAATTAGTAGCTACATTTAAGTTGAAAATTTTGTCCCAAATTAGTTGCTACATTTCAAGTAGGGGAGAGGGGAAGTTAGTGTGGACATATACAATTTGATTTAATTTTATAAAATTCTAAAAGCATTTTTAAAATTTCGCAACACTCTCAAATTGAAGAATGATATTTCCTGTTTATTAATATACAGGAAAGATGATGATAAATACAGTTAAACAATAAGAAAATTGACAGTTTTTAACATTGATCCATGTGTCCACACTAAGCCCTTGTAGGGGTTGGTGCAGACAAAACCAGAATATGTTGGGGGCAGGTAATTTTTTCACGAATATACCTTAACAATTATTGTTATTATCTAAACTTCTAAGTTTAAATTACAGTCTAAAGGGTTTATGGAGAAAGAAGTAACACCGACAATCACAAGTTCTATGATTTTTTTTAATTATTCCCCATTTTTAATTTGGGAATTTTTTTTCATATCAAGAAAAGTAAAATGATGTGCTGAATCTTTTTTTCCTGCAGAAATACAACATCATAGACACTAAAACCATTTACACTTTCAACTCTGCCTACAAAATATACAATATTGCAACATCTAAGAGTTGGTGATGATGGGATTCGTTTATAATAATGTAACAGTTGATATTTCTCATACTTCTAACCAACATAGAAAAAAAAATGTACATTCTATTTTATTGAATTAATTTAAAATTAAGGTTAAATTAATCCTCTTAAAATGCAAAATTGGTAAATTTAAACAAAAGAAAAAATTTCAAATTTCTGCTTGAAATGATTTGATGAAAATTTCAATACATATCCTTATTTATATGAAAAATAGTCTTATTGGATGTTTAATATAGTAATTACAGTTGTAAGTTAACATACTTTCTGTAAATCTTTACATTATAATAAATTTAGTACTTAAAATACAAATTATGCAGTACAATAAGCTGTCTATATTAACCCCTAGTAGTATGTCTACACTAACCCCAAGCTAGCATTCTGAAGTTATTCTTCAGTTATACTCATTTAACCAATTTTAATATCTTAATGAAGGTTATAGAAATAAAGAAGACAAGTCACTCTGGTCTTACAGCAACTTGTTTATTGGATTTTAAATTTAAATTCTTTGTGCTGCAAAAATGAAAAAAAAACTTTTTTTTTTTTTTTTTTTTTTTTTTTTTTTTTTTTTTTTAACTTTTGATGCATGAAATTAAACTTCTTGCAACTATTCAAAAACTTTTTAAACCTTTGCAACTAAATTTTTTCTTAGTAGGGAGTACATTGTTGTCAGTATGTGCAAATTTTTTAGTAAAATTTTCTACATTATTTAAATTGTTATTTTGAATGTCTACACTAACCCCTGCTCTCCCGTAAGTGGAGTCATAAATAACTTTTGATGCAGTTTAGTAAATCGACATAAGTAAAATTATACTAGAATGAACATAACGGTGTATACTAGGTGCCAGAAGCAATGTCAACTCGAATGTGCAGTAGTAGAAATATGAAATAATAATTTAGAAAATATCCTGAAGAAGGAAATGGATAATATAGAGTATAACGCTGTACTGGATTGTTTACAGCGATGTTTCAAAAATGTAAATTAAACCATAATGCCATAAATGCTGTAGCTATTAAATCTAATGTTCATTGTCATATCCCGTCATTGCAGAAGCAGGCAAAGACGTCAAAAATAAAATATGAGGAAATTTACAATGAATATTAAGTTTATAAAAAAAATTGTAAATGCGGACGAAAAAAAATTTTTTTTTCTCAGCCACTGAGCAAAATCAAAGAAGTCCCAACTAGATGAAGACAATCACTGCGAAGATTATCGTATGCTGTTATAATTTGTAAATGAATATTACACAAGATTATCAAGACTGATAAAGTGTTGGAGCGTATTTCATCCACCATTAAACCAAGTTTAATAGAAAAAAATAAGTTCGACAGAATTCGATATTATTTGCAGCATGTTTAAGCTAAAAGATATTTTTTAGATATGTTGGAGTATGTTCGGAAATGAGTTTACGATTAAAAACGATGAAAAATCAAATTATTAACGATACTAATAAAAACCTTTTTATAAAAATGAATGGTTTATCAGATTTTCACATTCGAATGAAAAAAATTAAATCCTTTGTGTGGCATTTCAAAGTGACCAGGCAGTTGCAGACAGAATGCAGACTATGAATCATTTTCTTGTTGAGCTTCTTGATAATCCGATTAATTATATTTTTTAGAATTTGTTCTTAAAATGTCATGGTGCACATTATACACAATATATATATTTCTCTTATCGCTATCAAAATAAAGCAAAAGAAAAAGGTGGTATTAGAGATTTCTACCTCATCTTCAGCAGCTATTTTGTCATTCGAAAAGAAATCTAACGATTTGAAAAATTTAATATAAACTATTTAGCCTCTTGTTGGTGAAAAAATGTTTCATAAATCTATTTCGCTTCATTTTTAGTACTTTCTAAAATGCTTATATATTTTAATTGATTTCTTCAGGGAAATTCGGTATAGTTCAATTTTTTTTTTTAAATTTCAATGTTTTATATATTTTTTTTGCCATATTAGGAAAAATAACAATTAAAAAAAATTATTATTTGAGTAAAATTAATAAAAAAAATTAAGAGAATTTTAAAATTCTATTACTCTCACTATTTTAAATTTCTGTTTTTTTTTTCATGATTCTCTTACAAATATGTTTTGTCGGATTTCTAAAAGTTAATTACGAAAATATTGAGAAAAAAAAATTAAGAAAAAATAAATAAGACCTTATGCCATATGTAAAATGATAGTAAAAAATGACTAATATGAATTGAATTTTTACTAAACATAAAAAGAATGTTTTATGTGAATGTTTTATATGAATGTGTGTTTTATATGAATGATTATTTGTGTCATAATTTATGTCATACATAAAATAAATATTATACGATAGTTGAAAATATTATACCTTAATGTTTTATCATTTTAGTGTTAGTATATTGAAAATACACAGAGAAAATTGTATTTAAAGATTGTAACTTATTTTTTGAAAAAAAGAAAAAAAGGAGGGGGGGGGGGGCAAAGAATTTCAAAGAGCGAAGTAATCAGCCTTTTTTTTTTGCATACTTTTAATCCTTAGATCTTTGCGACACTTCGGATGTATTAAGAATGCACAATTCAATTTAAGGAAAACGTCAAATAATTGATGTTTCCATCCTTTTTCACAAAATGACAGAGATTACCGAATTACCTTCTTTTTTTAGAGGGAAATTTTCATACTGCTTTTAGTGAAGCGTGAATGAGTAACTATTTTTAACTGTATAACGTTTTACTTTAGAGTAATGTCTGTCTTGAAAATATCTAACCTTTTAAAATAGTTGTTACAAATTACTTCTACTACTACTACTAATTATAATAAGGTTTAGCAAAATCAAGATTTCAGAGAGACCAATCCAACTAATAGGCCAGTCAAATTGCCAGAAAAAAGGGCCGAAAGATGCAAAAGTTCTGCTAGAAGATTTTATGTTTTTAAACTGTTTAAGGGGATGCTAGTAACAAGAATTAATGGTTTTCCAACAAAATATCTCGAGGCTAAACTTTGTAAAACCAAAAAACCACAAAATTTTCGGACTTTTTTCAGTTTTTTATCTATAATTCAAAAATTATAAAATTTTTACGTACCATAATCAATCACAAAAAAGAGCATTAAATTCTCTACGAATGTCATACTAAAACTGTTTTTCTAAACCCATTACTAAGCGCGCTATGGTTTTTTGAAAATGTCACTTTTGTTTTAACTTTACAGAACAGTGACCTATTTTTCGCCTCCCATCCCCAAAAAAACTTTTTTTCATCACGAACAATGAAAATTAAACAGACCTATTGATTAATGAAAAATGAAAGTTTTAAGAAAGGCAGGTAGAAGATGCACAAATTCTAGAAACCCTATAAGAAAAAAATTAGAAAGGGAGGGAAGACCGGGGATAAAAAAGGGAATGCAGATGAAAATTGTGGTCAGTGACGTTCCCAAGCCGCTTTCGTTCAGATGCAAGTGCTCTTTCTAAAGACATACTCTTCTAATATGCTGCTATTAACTTTATTGCATCTCTTTTCGTGCAATAATGAAAAATGAGTGAGCTCTACCCAAAATTGTATTTCATTTGCCAAATGGCTTCAAATAGTGATACTCGCGTTGTGAGAAAGAGAGGATTTACCAAGCTCTTTGAACATAGCGTTTAGCGTCAAAATAATATTCATCAGTTTTTTGAAAAATAGAAAAAAAGTTAGATTACAGGATGATTGCCCAAAAAATATGCGAATGAGAGAATGAAAGTAGCATATGTTTGTCGGGGTGAAGATTCTACACAGACTATAGTTTGTCCCTCAGATCAAGCACTTCCTTCAAGCTTCAAGATAATTGCTTCTTATGTGACGAAGGTAATTCCGGTGACTTCAACGAAAAACAATAAAAAAAGCCCTACGCAAAGAGAAATTTGATTCACAAAGTAATGAAATTAGAAGCGAAAATTCATTTTTGAAAGCTGCTGAAAAACGTAGGGATGAAGGGTCCCAGAAAATAATTGAGCGTATTCGACACGAACTTGACTTGCAGATGAGAACCTGACTTGCAGATGTATGATATTATAGTTTCTGTCGCGTAAAACTAGATCAATCTGTAACAAGTGAGGAGAAAAGAGGGCGTCGACCCGCATCATCCGTTGACGAAGCCAATGACAGAAACAAGAACCGCTTTATTTCATTGCTTAAAACAAATTAAAAATTTCAAAACAAGAATTTCAAAATAACCGAATTCAAGTTGAGCAGGCAAAAGAAGAAGCTGATGTCATGATAGTACCTCAGCCATTTCAAGAGCCAAATCTTTTGAAAGCGTCGTAATTGTCGGAGAAGACATAGACCTTAACGTGGTTATGATGAGGTTAGGCTATCAGCACAAAAAACTTTTTCCTAAAAGCCAGGAAGAGGTAACATCGAAACCAAGTGGTTTCCAACCATGTCATTCAAATATAATTACAACAATGTTCTTTTCACTCACTCAATCTGCGGATGCGATACAACATCCGCTCTTTTTGGGCAAAGAAAGTCAAAGGTTTGTAACACTTTGAAAAAAACATGATCAGCTTGGAGAAATAGCCTGCGTATTCAATAAAATAGGTTTTACCCTTCAAGAAATCATCGTGGTCGGAAAAAATTCCATATTGCATTATACAGTGGATGCAAAGCTACCACACAAGAATTTGAACAACTTTAGTTATTTGCTAAATCTGCCCCAAAAAAGCAATGTTCATTTTGCAAGACTACCACCAATACAAGAAGCTGCGCAGCATCATTTTCTCCGATGTTATCATCAGGTACAAGCTAGGCTAGGAAACAACATCTCTCCTGAACTGAAGGATGTGGGTGGGCTCACAGGATTTGAACTGCTCAATCAGTTCAAATGTGCCAAGGCGTGGCACTTGGATCCTTGTTTCATGTTGTATCATGTAGCTGTAGAAAAGGGTGCAGCAAAGCATGTTCTTTTCATAAATTAAGACTCAAATGCGCGGCAATTTCTAAAAAATGTAATGGTATCAACTATGAAAATATCGACGAAATTATTTATCCAGAAGGAGGGGATGTAAAGATGTCACCGTAAGTATTTTTTATTTACATCCAGTTAAATACCTAATATTAATGTTCTTCACTAAAGCTCTAAATACAAAAAAAGTTATAATGTGCTAATTTTTTTTACCATGTTACCGTTGTAATTCATGATGATTGTTATCATGCAAATACCTGTAGTTTAAATAAGTTACATTAAAGAGGATAAAATAATGAAGAATTGTATCAAATTTTCGTTTTTGCAATTTTTCCACAAAGTTAGGAAAAAAGAGTCACATTCAGAAAGCTGTAACACGCTTAATATTGGCTTTAGAAAAACAGTTTTAATATGAAATTTGTAGAAAATTTAATGTTCTTTTGCTTTTTGTAATTGAGTATGGTACGCAAAAACTTTATAATTTTTGAGTTTTAGGCAAAAAACAGAAAAAAGTCCGAAAATTTTGTGTTTTTTTGGCTCTACAAAATTTAGCCTCGAGATATTTTGTTGGAAAGCCATTAATTCTTGTTACTAGCATCTTCATAAACAGTTTAAAAACATAAAATCTTTTAGCAGAATTTTTGCATCAATTTATGACAATTTGACTGGCCTATAAGATATTTGATGAAAAAAATCCCCTTTTATTTAGTTTTTCTTGGAACTTTTAATATTGTTTTACATATGAACGTTGTATGTAAACTGGACATGTACTACTTATGATTAGAATTTTAATCATAATGATATATACTGAAAAAAACGAAAAAAAAAAACCACACACACACACACACACACAGACTGAGAAAATAAAAATAAATATATGCAGAAAAAAGCCTTTTTATAATCATTGGATCTTTAACTTTGGATCTTTAACTTTAAATAATTATTTTTGTCTTCATAATTTTTATTTCCTGGCATTAATTAAAACATATATTTCTATTCAGAAAATAATATCACTGAAAATTCGGAATATTTAATAGATATGTATGGAATTCATCTTAAAATACAACCTACTCTTCTTATAACATAACAATTCATTTACAATTCCTACAGAAATAGTAAAAAATGAAGGAGATTTACAAATCCAGTTATCTGTTCTTCTAAAAAACTGTATGTGATAGAAAGGAAAAAAACCTATCATTAATCAAAGAATTAATGTTATTTACTTTTTTTACAATTCAATAATTCACTTACACTTGCTGTTAAAACTCTAAAAAAATGTATAAAATCCGTTATCCAACAACCGCACTTCTTATAATACAACAATTCATCCCAAAATCCAACGGAAACATTAAAACAGGAAGAGATTTGCTATCCAGCTATCTGTTAGTTTCACAAAAATAATATGTGATAGAAAGAAAAAAAAGCATTATTACTCAAAACATTATTATTACTATTTAATCTTCTAATAATCCAATAATTCACCTAGATCTTCTAATAAAACGATTTAAAATAAAAAGGATTTGTTATACAGCAAGCCATTTTTCTTAAAATCCAACAATTCATCAAGACTTCATGCCGAAACAGTAAAATAAATAAATAAAATGAAAAGGTCTGCTAATCCAATTATCTACTCTTTTCATAAAATAATTCTTATCAGTAGGGAAAAAAAAAAAAAAAAAAAAAAAAAAAACGTAACTTGTCACAACAAAATACATTGGGGTATGCCACATATCATCCACGAATTTTACTTTTTATTTTGGATATTACAATACAAGAAATTTAATTCCAATAATTTAAGCTTAGTAAGAATACTTTTGAAAAGTATTTATATGTTGTACTGCATATATCATACGTTGAATGTATAAAAGGGCGTTTCAATTCCTCTTTTATATTTGCTATATTAAGCGTTGCCGTAACTTTTGCTTTTTAATTCACAAATGATGAATTGTATGACACACTCAACTATTGAAAGGAATTATACTGGATTTTAGACGAACACGTTTTATTTAACACACATCACGAATAAACATGTAACACTTATTAATATCTTTACAAATCAACTATTTCACTAAAAATTAAAATGTTGTTAGTATTTACATGTTAACATAGCAACTTATATTCGTTTTATTCCACACCAAGAATTAATCGAAACAGGTTTCGGAGGCCAAAATCGAAACATAAACTGAATTTTGTTGATCGTCTTATTTTAGGCCAAAAACGAAAACAAAAATGTCGAAAAAATGTTAAAGTAATTAATACATTCAATAAATATACATCATTATTAATTAATTATATAACTTATTACATATTTATAATTATTAATTAATTATAGGTATTTATTAATCATACGTAATTGTTTATAAATTCTACATGGAGATCCAGCTGGCTCTCGACACTTTAGACTCAAAACTTTTCATTTCAATATAAAATAAAACGTAATTGATTTAACAACAAAGAGAGGGTTTCTAATCATACAAATTAAATTTAATAAAAAAATGTTTTAGTTTTTATTTACATTTTCTTTATTATTTATAATGCTTTTTGTAAAGGATCATCTGTTGTACTAAAACTTCCTTAAAGACTATTCAAAACACTTCTGCGGTTTCAAACTAAAAATTTTCTTTTTCTGATAAGTCTACAGATTTTAATGAACAGGGGGAACTGGGGCATATTGATACATGGGGCACATTGATACATACCCTCTACTGCTCACAGCGATATTACAGGAAGTTTCAGAACAGCTTCAAAAGGTGATGCTAGTGTACACAACGACATACAGAGTGTCGTTCAATGATTCAGTAGTTGGATGAAATGGGATGGATGATTTATTGTTTTTGCAGATCAAAAGTAAATTTGAGTTGTACAATTGCAATGTTACTTTTAAACTTTTCCAGTATGTTCAACCGAAAAGAATACTCTCCCTGGCAAAGAAAGCCATACTTTATCAGTTCCTCACTCTTTACTGCTAGTTAAATTATAAAGTGTTGGAATTGAGGTTCGTTTTATTCAAAATGGCTGTATGGGGCACAGTGATACGCATCAATGTGCCCATGATAGTTACAGGCAACCTAAATCCTTTCCTAGTTCATTTTTTCATTGCCTTTTATTATTTTTTTTACCATACACTCCTTAATCCAAACATTTCCCGCCAAAAATTTCTAATATTAGTTTTTATTGAAGTGAAATAGCTCTAACTTTTGATACTAGAACATTTTATAGTATTTTTGCAAACAGAAGACGCACGAACTTATCCAAAAGCTAGTGCTAGTAGATTTAACAAAAGAAAATGACGGCTTCTTGGCAAATCTCGAATTTATATCGATTCTCCAGAGAAAAAGTATTTTCGACATGCGAAATGTTAAGCAAGAGAAAAAAGCTGTAGAACAGCAAAGTATAATTATATTTTCTGTTACTAGCAAAAGCCAAGCTTTGTTTGGATTCGCGAAGCATTATTTCAAAAGAAAAATATTTAAAACTAACAAGACTTATTTTTGCATCTTAATTAAGCAAAAATATTATTTTATTTTTTGGAGGATTTTAATTTTAAATATGTAAATTCAGTCAAATTCTATAAATTGTTTTTAAACAGCAAGCATATTAAAAATAATACTAATAGTAATTACTTCATAGTAATAAATATGTTTCATTTGGCTCAGTTTTCAACCTTCGTGTTCAAATAACACTTTACATAACGAATTCAAGAATTAATTTTATTTGTTTACAATTATTTCGTTTCTAATTACAAAAAAAAAAAAAAAAAAAAAAAAAAAAAATCATATGATTTTTTTTTAAAACGGAAGTATTGTCTGCGTAAATAATTTATCACAACAAAAATAAATTTTGTATTTGAATTCTTAACACTGAAACATATTTTTATAACTAAATGTAAATAATTGAATTTTCACAACTTTTAATTCATTAAAAATATGCTATAATTTTCAGAAAAAAGATATTTTAAAAATTTCATAAAAGAAATCGTGAAACTATTATATGATTAAAAGGAGTGAGACCAAAATATGTGCCATTTTCAACTAATCTTAATAAAGTATTCTATTAAAATATATTTTTGATGGAATAATGAAAATATATTTTATTTATTTAATGGGCCTTATTAAATAAATAAAATATATTTAATGGGCCCCTTATAAGGGGCCCCTTTCGTTCGAGTCTGCAAAAATCGCCGTTTTACCTTATGTGACTTCATTATCGATAGTACTCATTTCACGCAGATGATTGCAAACATTTTTGTTTACAGTTTAAAAAATATAAAAAGTTTTTACATTTATTTCCATAAATTCATAAATAAATGGAGCTTTCTCTCCCTTCTGGTTCGAGGCTATATAAAATCGCTATTTAACCTTATGTTACGTCACAGGAATACGGTCCATTAATCATGATTCTATCTGTAATTATTAACCCCATGATTTATTTCTTCTTCTGAAAATATACTTGTTTCATTTTTTATTTGCAAAAATGCGTCCGTAATGGAAAAACATGTAAAATTAAATTCTTTAAAATAATAATTTTTGTAAGGTTATTCTGTAAAAAAATAATATCGTGCAAATCTACGCATCATAATTAATTTTTATGTTTAATTTCAAATCAAAATACTGAATAATTTTTTTGTAAAGTGTACGACAAAAAGTAATTTGAGTGGCCTAGTAGAGGATTCGCTTCGCTCATCCCAATAAACCTTTAGTTTCTGTTTATAAACCGATTTATAAACAGTAAACCTGGTAATTTTTTCAACGATCTTAAGAAAGAAATTAATGCTGGGGTTGAAGTGCCAGATATGACAAAGTTACCACAGCCAACAATCAGAGAAGGAACAGCCAGAACATCAGGTCATTAAACATTTTATTTTGATTGCTTTAATATTGTTTACGAATGAATTGTGGGTGATTTGAATTTCTATAAATAAATGTAAAATGGTTTGCTAACTCATTTTCTATGAAAAACATGCATTAGTGTTATATTGTTTCCATTTTTCCAAAACGTATCAAAGTGTCCCAAGAGGTGTATCAATCTGCCTCGGGGATGGGGCACATCGATGCAAATTAATTTTTTCGATTTTTTTAAATTACATGTAAAAATACAATATAAAACATAGATTTAAATTTTTATAACACTTTACAGAAGTTTTGCTGACACCACATGGGAAAATAACCTGAAACTTTCGCTTTCTAGACACCAAAAAAATTCTAAGAAAAAAGCTGTATCAATGTGCCCCAGTCCCCCCCTACGTGAAAAAATTAAGTCATATGTAGTATATGCGCTGCTAGCTTTATAATTTTCTTTCACATCTTGAGTCAGTCATGACTGATAATTATAAGTAATTAAGTTCATACCAATAAATAGTTTCAATTGAACCGACACTGTTCAAATCGACTAGTAACATTGAAAATTTTCGAAGGAAGAAACAAGATTTTTGGAACACAGAAAATTTTGGTCAAGCCGAATTTTGAGCAGTATTTTTGTCGAAAACGAATTTTCGGTGAAATTAAGATTTTGAACAGAAAATGAAAACGAAAGAGTTTTTTTCGTCGATTTCTACTTCACACCATCCCACATGGCACCTTCGAGCCAACTCAACTCTATTGCTTTCAGATAGTATAACGTTTGCGGCAGTTTTCAGCTTGGTGATCACCAATACCCGTCGCTTCACCGCAAAGAAATTATTTCGGTGGTTACGAATATTAAATCAATTTCAACAGGGAAGTATTTTAATATTTTTTCGAACAGAAAGATAAGTACCGATAGGAAACAAATAATTATTTTCAATTGTTTAAAAAATGTGAATTTTGTTTACATCTCTAAAATCAGGTGATGTATTTTAATTAATCTTTACATGCATGATTTTTTTAAATAGGTGAAATAATTAAGTGTCATTTAAAATAAAATAAAAATTATTTAATAGTAACGAATAGCATTGAAATTTTAAAATTATTACACTTTTTAAAAATTACAAAACGAACCTGGGTTATTCTCAGGTAAAATTTTAAAATTACTATATATATATATATATATATATATATATATATATATATATATATATATATATATATATATATATATATATCAGTATGTAAAAAATCTTAAATGTTGGATAAATATTTTCATTTATATTTAATAAATAAACTTATACAAGTGGTCAAGATTTCTATTTTATTTATTTTTTACAAGTTTCTCATTTTTTAAAAATTCTAAAATGGCCATGGCAAACAGACCTATAAAAATTTTATATGAATGCATAAATGAGCAATTATTGGGCGTAATTGGCAAGAATTTATCTTTTTAAAATTAAACAGTTATCGATCATGTACACAGAAAATCTAAAATTGGTTTAAAAAATGTTTTAAAATTTTGAATTTAGAGAGTATATTTTTCTGAAAACGATACGCATCAACATTTTATTCCTTTTCCTTTTTCTCTTTGTACATGAAGCCTCCTTATACTGCACGCAATGTTCGATAAATGACTTATAAACTAGAACTAGACCATATCAGCAAAAATTGATATGCTATGTTTACAGAGGACAAAAAAAATGTTTTGAATTTTTAACTACTTTGGTTTGCTAAAATGGTGCATTTCTTTTTTAAAATGCAATGTTACTGATAGGGATGCAAGCGCTTCACCAAAAATGACTGATTTTAACCACTAAAAGTCAATAGTATTCTTTGCTTTATTAAATCTCAGAAATCTTATCGTTAAAAATGACGAGAAATACCTTAAATATTTAGTCTTACCAGTCGGTCATTTTTGGCTCAGTGCTTGCATCCCTGGTTACAGCTGTTTAAAATTTAAATTTTAACTTAGTTTTCTCTTATTTTATTTTTGATGGGTTTACACTGAGAACTTTGTCAAACTCCAAATAAAACTAATAAATTCGAGCAACATCAACAACAACAACAACAACAACAACAACAACAGAAGACTTGTATCTAAAAACCAAAATGTTATCTCCCACTTCACCAATTTAATGATAATTTGGCGTTTGATATGCACTGTCAATGACGGCACTTTTTGACAAAGCTAAAAAGTGTTTCGATTCTGAAATTCGATTTTTCTGTTCATCTACCCGTCCAACTGTCTGTCCTGGCTCTAATTCGTGTAAATATACCCAGATTGCCATGTAATTTATATACGTCACCATGGCATGTTCGATATTGAAAATGAAGTGCAATTTGAAAAATAAATGCGTTGATTTATCTATTAAAACAGGTTTACTGATGATGCAAAAATGATTTATCTCTATGTAAAAAGCATGTAAATTGCCAAGTGCACGTCCATGTGCATCAATTTCAAAATACACGTTTTCCTTTGCAGCGCATTAAGCGGCTTAAGTGTATAACATGTTATCAGATAATACTGAAATACACATTTTAACCAGTAAATTGTACAAGAATACATATATATCTGTGCAATGTACAAAAAAGGTATTTTGTGTACATAAAACATAAAATTATAGTTTAGGATTTAAATCTTCAACTAAACATTCTTATAGTCGCAAAACTAATTTATATTAAGGATAAATGCTTGTCATATTGGTTTTCATTGCAGCAAATTAGGTTTATGATCGCAAATTAATGTAAACTTTATTTATAAAATACCGAATCGACTGAAATTATATTTACTGCATGTCATTTTCAGTTAAATTTGTTTTGGAAGCTCTAAAATGTATAGTCGTTATTTATAAATAGAATCTGTATAATCTGAATAAATGCAATGTAAAATAAAATAGGTAAATCATGATGCCGGTATTATTTCTGTATTTTGTCGGGTTTTTTTTCTATTTAATTTCAGTCGCAATTTTTGGAAGATACATCCAGATAAGAATTATACTATTTCATTCAATCTACAGATAACAAGCAATACTTACCGATCCGGAATTCGAACTCTCCAAGATTCTAAGCCGTTAACTTGTCCACTCACCTAAAATTGCATCAGCCAAGTTTTCAAGTATTGTTATTTATTGTGTTCACGTAAGTACTCACACGTCTGTGCAATATTCTGTTCTGACTCATATTTCTGCGTAATATTATGACACATAGACGTATCTAATATTCTGTTCTTACACTTATAGTAATGTAAATTTTATATTCATACTTCTGTGTAATATTCTGTTCTTGCGCATATATCTATGCAATATTCTTACACATGTTTCAGTGTAATATGCAAAATACACAGATATTTGTGCAATATGGAGAATTTGTAAATTATAAGAACACACCAATTCGAGTTAATCCGTAACATTTTTTACCATTTGCACACGCGTTTGAGTTTTTTCCAGAAAAGAATTCCTTTAAATTATGGAGAATGGGAAATATCGTTATCAGTGTATTTTAATGATATTACAATATTCCAAATAAATTTAAATTGTTAAACATCATAGAGCAAACTGAAACCATGACAGCCATAGAATATGGTTATCATAACACATATCGTTCGTTTCCAGGGACACACAAAAGAATGCATTTACAGTACTGTATTTAACAATAATTGCTGGAAAAGGGCTTGCAATTTCGATATGAGTTCTTAATTTTTTTTTTTGCATTTAACTTGAGGCATATAAATTTAATAAATCATATACAGGAAACTACTCATAAGAAATCCAGTACATTTCTACTTATTGTCGGTAATTGCTGAAGAATTTTCAACTGGTTTGTCTGTTTTTTAATGTATTAAATTTGTAATTGAGTCTATACAAATCTAAAAATCAAATACAGAGTTGTGCGTCAGATTCCAGATGATGCTCTGAAACCAGATATCCTAGATTTCCAATGATCACTACCATATGTTTAACATTAATTTGTATGCGTCGTAGTGTAAGCACTTAAGGGTAAAATTCTCTGAACAAAGAAACAACAAATGTAGGAATGATAACTACCTAATTTATCGCAACATAAAATGTTAAAGCATGGTAATTATCAATTTTATATAAGTGCTTAAAATATTTAGAAATTTAATCTTTTTTAAATTAAAATATTTTCCGGATTTTTGATACTTTAATTACATATATCCGTTGAATTTTATGTCATTTTCAAAATATTTATACTTACTACACAGAACCGCCAATTTCTAAATCTTTTCAGAAATTTATTTTATCGAATTATAAAAATGAAAATGTTTGGAGAATTCTGAAACATTTGAACAACTTTATCTAAATAAATTGTTTTATTTTTAATTTAACGCTTGAAAGAAATTTTATATTAAATGAAGTTTCTAAATTTATTCTGTCATGAATAAAACTGAATCTTGGACTCTATGAAAATGCGTTGTTTATTAACTAAATTAACAAAGCCAAATAAATTATAAGCAGAATGCTGTTTCAGAAAAGTTTCCATCAAGTTTAGCAATTTACTCAAAAGTTCCTCTTCCGTTTTTCAAGAATTTGCACTGAGAAGAGCATATTAGTTTAAAATAAGATGATTAGTTTCAATGACATTTGGAAATTAGTTGTGTCTTAACTTATTTAAAATTTTAACGGTTGAAAATAAGATTTTTCTGTAAAGAAGTGTCAAATGTTTTGATAGGTCTTATTTAAAAAAAAAAAATAATAATAAATTGTTCTCATTTTTATTCGATTTCAAACATTCGAGATGCGTCCTTTAAAGTATCTGCACAGTTTCGAAAGAAATTTTTTCTTGTTATACATTCTTTATAATGTCATTTATTTCAAAACTTTGAAAAAAAAAAAATAACCAACTACTCAGAAATATTTTTTTAAAAGAAAAATACTCAAAATTATGTCAAAAATTGACATTTCCGCAAAACTTAATAACTCAAAAATAAAGCAATGTATTGAAAAATTGTAAATTGCACAATATACAGAGTACCTTTCTCTAGGACGTAGAATGCACACATTATAGTCTCAACTCTATCTCAGATGATATGGCAGTTAAAGTACTAATGTAATGGAAAATTCGCAAAATGTATCTCAAGTTTGTGTTTTTTACCAATGTAAATATAAAACTATTTATTATATTATCCCTCAAAAGAAAATTGTAAAGGAAATATAGAAAATTTCGTGGCGTTTCATGCATAATGTTTTGTTTTAGGATGTTTTGCGCAAAACAAAAATCTGAAAAACTTCATTTTGAGAAAAAGCTAAAAATAACTTTTAAACACAATTCAACAGCTTTAACTTTAAACCGCTGTAACTTTGGTTATAACTAAGATAAAGAGGCAATTTAAGCAGAATTCAATAGATAAAAGAGTTTTAATGTTGTTGCATAAATGAAAAATCGATATTTTAATCGAAAATTACGTTTTAAAAGTGTTCGGATACCTTAAAGGTATAGTTTACCTTTTCAAAAATTTTGATTATTTAAAAAATTTTCACTACTTACGTTTTATTATTAATTAAATTTCATCTAAAAACCCCCATTAACTTATACATTACTCGAGCGATTCCGATGCAAAATTTTGGTGGTAGACTATAAATGTACCAGCAAGAAAAGTGGCACATCTAGCAAAAATTCATTTTGCGTTTTATTTCACAAATAGGTTTTTACCAATAGGTGCATCCTGGGTTCTCGCTGTCCTTTGCTATTGCGTTAAATTGCGACAAAATTTTTCATTTGGATTGTAAATGAGTAATTAGATTCGCCAAATTGCGAGTGTTCAATTTCTGCTTTTTTTAGCTTACTTACAGTTAAGATTCTTATCCATCTTATTAAACGATTGATATCGCTTTTCATCTATAACCGCGCTGTGCCATTTACAGTATTATTTATAGAGATACTGATTTGACACTAATTCAGTTTATCAATAGCCAAAGACACAGCAAAGATTATACGATAAGTTTTCTCTCTTGTTAGTTTTCACTATCTCTGCCCCGGTAAATTTACAAACAAAATAAATTGCATGAATCATCAAATCGAAAAAACTTTTGCTGAAACTTTTGCGGTTTGAAGACTTTTTTGGCGCTGAATTTGCATTTACCATGGCGTTTATTATTTGTATACAAAGCACCATTGGCCAATCATCAATTTTTTCTATCAGTTATAGTCAAAATCTCATAGCAATTTACTACTAAAAGAATGTTTGTAATATTTGTAATATTTACACATTTAGTTAGACGTTTAGAATGTACTTATTTTTTACTAGTTTCTGTAGCATATAGTTAAATTTCTTTTTTTTTTCTTTCTTTTTAGCTATAACCAAAAAAAAAAAAAAAATATTATGTTATTTTAAAACACATTGAAAAAACGGATACAATAAGGGGTTAAAGGTAGGTTTTTCAATGTTTCACGCCGAATATATTTTGCTAATATTTTTTTCATTTGGCTAATGTTTTTTATTTCTTATTCGCCAAATAGCTAATATTGGTCAAAAGCCAGTCAGAAACTTGGGTGCATCTCCTCACTATACAAAGAGATTCACAAGTGTGCGTACACGAAATCACTTTATTACGCTCTATGTTATTTGTGATCAAAGAAGAGGGATGATTATGTGCAAATGTGTAATTATGCAATCCTCCAAACCTCATCTTATATATATATATTTTAAAGTTTTATGTTTTTATGCACATCTTTATTTTTGTATGTTAAGATAAAGGCTACAATTTCATGATACAGTAAAATCATGCAAATTTACTTTTGTCGAGATACGTCACTTTTCTAGCGGGTGAGCGATATGTGGCAAACAGTTAAAAAAAAATCTCCTGAAAAATTGTCATTGCACCAAATAAAAAGGCTTAGTCGAAGAAAAAAACTTTCTGCCAAAAATTTTAAATATGATATAGTGATTATGGATTCCAAATTTCATCCAATTCGGTTGAATAGTTTCCAAGGAAATAGGTCTTGAATGTTGAACATTTCCCATAAGATTGCACCCAGTCTTGTATTCCCTTAATCAACTTTTGCAAGCACATATTTAAATAAATTGTGATGTGCAGTGTCCAATCTGGTTTTAAATTTGTCTAGTTTTTTTTTTTTTTAAATTTTTGTTCAAAATTTGAATGTTTGAGTAGAGATATGTATTTGAGTAGACATATTATTCATAATTTGAAAATATAGATTTTATTTATTGTACCTAGATTATTAGAAGCACAAATAATACTTCAAAATTCTTTTCAATCGAAAAATATATTTGTCGGTTAATATTAAAAAAACCGAAAACTTGATATAATGATATTATTGCGTGCGAAAAGCATTTAGTAGAAAAATTTAAGTCATATTGAAAACGATAACACAAGTTTTGTAGGTTCAAAAGTTGTGAATAGCAATTTTAAGTTCTTTTGCTTGAATACATTATGATGTGCATCTTCAATCTTGTTTTAAATTTGTTTGGAATTTTTTTTTCAATTTTACACTCAAAATTTTAATATCCGAATAGAGATATTATTCATAGTTTAAAAATGCAGATTTTACTTATTGTTGCTGGATTTTAAAAAAAAAAAATATAGAAATCATATTTCCGAACTCTTTTCTATTGAAAAATATATTTGTCAGTTATTATTAAAAAAGAATCAAAACGTTATTTAATAATAATATTAAGTGCGAAAAGCATTTATTTATGAAATTTAAGTCATATTCAAAACGACGTATCTTAAACTTCATATACAAAATGATTTTTTTAATGACATCTAAATGAAAACTTTTCTTCTAGAGATTAAAACAGATCGGAAATAGCAAGATTTTTAACTTAAACAAGCTGATTTTCAAATATGCAACTGATCTTATTTAATCATCACAAAAACAGCCATCAGATGCTGTGACAGTCGTAGACACAGCTGTGGACGTCAAAAAATCCTCCATTCAAAGAGAATTTAATGACATATATATTACTGTAGATAGACAGTGATCGTTATAATATCATTCAATCTGCCGTAAACGTAATGTTTTTTAAACAGAGCAAATGAACGAATTTTTGAGTCTGTTGTGAGTTCTGGAATTATGTGAGTTAATGTTGTTTTTACGGACATTACTCCCAGCACCACATAAATTGTTTTCAATTTAAAATTATATGGTGCATCTATTAGGCATTGTTTGTATAATAAATGAAAAATGATATGTCCACATTTTTTGGGTTATGAGAAAAACTGAATATCAAATTCTTCAAATAAGTGTTTTTCGTATTATGATTGTTATTTTAACTATTTATAAGTCTGAAAGTACAGAGGGCTTCAATATAATGATCGCAATATTTACGATTTGTGGCTGCAAAACGCACAGGACTCAGTTATAGTGATCGCCGTGTTCCTTTAACTATTTTATTGTTGTTTATTTTATATAAAAACCCCTTTCTTCGAAATTAGTACTGGGAGATCTGTTATAGTATATTATATATTTACCGTACAAACTAAAACATGTTCTTAGTTTATAGATTAAAAAAACTACTTTAATTTAAATAAATTTGTATGCTAATTAACAAAATCTGTATATAAAATTTCGTAGATTTTATATAAACTATAAACACTTAAGAAATAAGTTTATATTGGCATTATAAATACTTATTAATAGGAAAAAGGCTTGACATAAGAGCCATTAACATAAGATACCATGTTTATAAAGCGAAAACAGAGTTATATAACTTGCTTCATCTGTTAACCAAGCACAAACAATTTGGGAACACACCCATTTAGATAACAAAATTAAAAATAGACAAGACAATAACTGTTGCCACTTTGAGGCACAATATCCCTGGATAATATGCATAGCGCAGTAATTAAAACTAAGTTCTTTAGTAATGTCTATGCTCATGAAAATAATAAATCTTCATGCTAAATAGCACAGTAAAATATAACTCACAAAAAACATTTATAACGTATCTTCGTTATTCTAAGAATAAAAAATAAAACAATAAAATTATTTCTAACTATTTTATGGGTAATAAATATGTAGCCTAATATTCGTGAAATCATTTTTTTAGTATGTAGGTTAAAATGACAAAAGATTCTATGTGTTTAGAAAATCCTAACTAAGGTACCCTGGGGTAATAACGCCACGTTAAGGTTCTACCAATTTTCACGGCTTAATTTTAGATTGTACTTTTCAAACAAATATAGGATCTGATACAGCAACTCATTGACTATCTATATAAAATAAAATAATTTAACAGATATGTATTCATAAAATGTAATGGCGTTTTTTCTTGGCCCATGCTATTTGGCGTTATTACCCACCTATATGGGTAATAACGCCATGCAAACAAAACTATGAAATAAGATGGAATAATTGCATGTAGAAAGCCCAATTCTAAAAATACAAACTCTACAAAATTAGAAATTGACAAATTGCATTCTAAGTTATTGAAAATGTTCAATTTTTGTGAAAGTGTAAGAAATATAAAGGTGTGGTGTGGGAGGGGGGATGAGGCAAATGAATATCAGACCGTGAGATTCTTTTTGCTTAAAAAGGACCGTTTGAATAAAAATATGAGAAACATTGCACAGTTTTAACTGTGTTTATTTGAATCAGTATTTAGGATGTAGCTCGGCCACTGTAGGGAATCAACCGGGTATTAATGTCAAGGATTGGCGTTATTACCCCGGTATAGTTATTGTGCAGTACATTTTAAATTACAGATTATCTCGAGAAGATATCCAAAATCTTCAACAACATTTTAAAAGTACATGAAATGCACTACAAATTTATGTAATTAACAAAGTATTTCCGGATAAAAAGATAGTCTTCACATATACAAAACGTATCTCGCAAATTTTAGATCAAGCGTTAATTTTAGTTGTTTGTAAAAACAATAAGAAATAAAAATGAAACAAATTAACTAGAAGCTGTTTTTTGAGATTTATATCACTCAAAACCCTTCTGCGCAGAGCACATGGGTGTCATTTACCTGATTATTTCATAATTATGCAAAGTATAAGCACTTGGCGTTATTACCCCGCCTGGCGTTATTACCCCAGGGTACCTTACTTACTGTAGAGTTAAACATCTTTCGTTTTATATTAAAAAAACATAGCTAATTTTTTAAAATAAATAAAAAATTTAAGCATTTTTCCTCTCAGATTATCAACTAATTATCCCAGAATAGCATTCTTTTTAATCTGTTGTATGCTATGGAATAGCTGTGATGCGTGAATTATAAACTCCTCCTTCCACCTTTTTTTAAATAATAATCTAGTTCATTTTATGCAACGCAGAAAATGATATATAAAAATTGCTCTTTTCTTTACACAAATATATTTCTTTTATTCATTTTGCACATACATATAAAGAACATACTGACTTCAAGATAATTCAGAGAAAGATGTGACAGATTTCAAAAGATGGCCGCGCGCATTGCTGAAAAATTTATTAGGAAATCCAAATTGTATTTCATTAATACATTCGAAAATGCAGCGCATTTTACACACATTCAATGCCGAACTTTTTTTTCTAACATAGAGAATGATGAAAATATTTTATCAAAATGTTCCGACTAAATAAGAGCGATGTAGCCCTCCATTTAAAGGAGTAAGACTGGGAGTCGTGACTCTTTTTTGGGGGAGGGGGGGTGGGGGTGGGGGAGAGTCTCATATTTTAATAAGCATTTTTTTGATTGAAGGCTGTTCCCGTAAGCAACATGAAATCTTTTCTTATGCTTTTGCGAAGTCATTTTCCTGCATAAATACAAAAAATTGCATTAGTATTCGCGAAAAAAATAAATAAATAAATAAATAAAAAATAAATAAAATAAATAAATAAAAAATAAATAAAATAAATAAATAAATAACTAAAAATAAAATAAAAATAGATAAATAAAATAAAAATAAAAAATATAATAATCACGCATTTTATTGCGATACCAAGAAATTGAAAAATTCGCGTTCTCGTGTGGAAAAAAAAGAGTTAAAAAAATAATACTTTAAGCCAATTTTTAGCACTTATTGACAGTTACAGAAATGATCACAAGGGAGCAATTGGCTGTCTTGTCCTTAAATTTACGTTAAAATTCCACGTTTTACATTTATTTCCCGAAATACTTATACATATTCCACTTTCTTCTTACTTATTTAATTGTTCTCAAATACTAACTAGCTATTTTTGACACATTTGTAAAGTCAATTTTATTTGTAAACATATAAAATTTCTAAATTGTGTTCTTCAAAAACTATAAAATTTAATTGCATTTTCCAATTTTTAAAACAGGCACAGGAGCTTTCAGAAAATGTTGGCAAAGTTGGAGTTTCGAATCATTTGCAGAGCTACCAAATTTATGATTTGTTTAATGCTACTATATTAAAATTGAAGTATTTCCATTATTTAATTACGAAATTTACATATTAAAAAAAGAGAATTTATTCTCGACATTACAAACATTACAATGTTGTACTCCCAAATTTAGAAAATTCGCACTAGAAATCATACTAGAAAATTCGTACACTGAAAAAAAAAAAAAAAAAAAAAAAAAAAAGAAATTATACAAATTGACATAATTTTTATTCTATTCTAAATAACGATAACACAAATAAATTAGAATAACATTAATAAAAATACAAATAAAACGTAGAAATAAAAATCACTTGATGACATAAGAAACATATTTCATGTCAAGTAAATGTGACATTAACGATAAGGCTATATATTCATCCTATATATTCAATCCTATAGTTTAGTGATAGTTTTTTGGTTGACGGGGTAACCAAGTAGTATAAATTTTCCTAGTAAACTGAGATTCCTTGCATTTTTTATGTAACGGCAACAACAAAAATTCATGTAACAGATACAGATTTCCACTGTAAATCAAATCCATAATATTACTAATAATTTTTTAGGAAACTTTATGTCTAAAACTTTTTATGTAACTGCAACCTGGGTTTCAGATAAAATTTAAATAAAATTACTGCAATTTTATAGATTATTTTGTTTTAGATTCGTTGCCGATTTTTGTAGTTTTACAAAAACTAGTTTTTTATGGGTACATCTTTATTTTGCACAGTTTATAGGTAAAATTTAGTAACTATAAAGATTTCTGTGACTTTACCTCTGTAGAGTTACGGATTTAATTTTACAGGGTAACGATAACTATTAATAGGTAAATTACTATTAATAGACGTTTTCCCATTCCAAGAATTAATACCTGTGTTAAATGCCGATAATATTTTCGTTGTAAATAAAGCTTTGTAAATAGCAAACTTTTAGTAAGATTTATCGTATAAAATTAAGACAATCTTCCTTATAAATTTAAAAGATATTTATATGCGTTAGCAAAGCAAAAATTTTGTACTCATCAGACTAACAAATTCAGCATTTATTCAGTATGCTAATTTTAGTTTACAAAAAATTCTATGGTATCTTAAAGAACTAGAAACTGGATGTTGTCCAAAACTCTTTATTTTTTATCTGATGAAAATAATATTTCCAACTGTTCCAACAGTAAAATAATAATAATAATAAACAATTTGTATGCGCTTATGTATATAATTTCTAAAAAAATTAAAATTGCATTCTGGAATTTTAATACGTGGCAATTCGAAACTTTTTTTTTTTTCAAATGCAGTAGATTCGGTTAATCTGGGATACCGAGTATTGAGAATATCCACACATTTAAAGTAAAGATTAAAAGATGTTTTTTCTTCGTTTTCAGTTAAGATAAATGATGATTTAAAACCGAATAATAATCTGCTTTATTTAAATACATAATTATTGCGCAAGAAATTTTAAATTTCCCTTTAAAGCACAATAACGTCAGCTTATTCAAGTATTCGTTATTGGATTAAGCTATTTATTTGGGGGTAAATTTTAAGAAATATTTTTTAAATTATAATATACATTTATATTTTTTATTTTTTATAAAATTTAAGAATTTATTTATTTTTTGTGTTTTTTTTCCACAGAATTCAACAAACTTAATTTTTCGCACCATTTTTGATTTTTCTCATATTTTGCATGCGGAAAATTTATTTGTTTCTTCTCTAAAAAATTATTTTATATAGGGGAGGTCAAAAACTGTGATGTTGCATGGTTTTGAAAAATTCAGAGATTTACAAAATCTTGCACATATATTTTATAATTATCAGAAACAATTAAAAATTCATTCTGAAATTTAGACTCTTTTATCTATACGGGGACTTTTATCTATACTATACTATCTATACTATCTATACTATACTATACTATACTATACTTTTATCTATACTATACTGTCGTGGATTCATATGTTTTATGTTTTGAGACTTTTAAAATATACCGAAACAATAATCGAAATACCAGTTTTTTTAAAATACTGTTTTATGAAAGGAAAGCGATAATAGTATATATATATTTATATGATTTATTGCTACTTTCAAACAAGTGTAAAAAAACACAGATTATAATCATTTTCTCTACTGAATTTTAATTATTTCTTTTTAGAAAATTAATTGTTTTTCAAAATTAAAAATCCTGCATTTTTGACAAATTGCAACTTACCAGGAGGTAAGCTGTGTTCATATATAATTTGACAAGGAACACAAAAATTACAGGAGTTGACCGTTTATGTGAAAAAAGTGACATATTCCGTAAATTTACTGGATAATTCACGGTAAAGTACCGTAAATTTACATTTTTAACCGTTTTTTTTAGTAAGGTTTAGTTCAAGTTAATAGATTTTATTGCAGTTGTAAAATGTTTTCTTTGTTACATTTTTAAATAAATGAAATAAAAGATATATTTTTGTGGGAAATCTCGGTTATTTCGCGACTTATCAAAACATTTGCAACGGCAAATAGATTGAGAAACGCTGTCCTACATCGCTGTGACATAAAATAACCGAAACATTAACAGGATTCTTACATGTCAAATAATATCACTGACTTTAAGTCACATAAGCACCAGTATTTCCTTAGACAAAATAGTTTTATTGCAATCGCGCGATTACGTATCGAATTTTTCTATATAAAAATATTGGTTTAACCATTAAAAGTTAGGAGCCCTGAAAAAAAAATATATATTACATCCTTCACGAAGTGTTACTTGATATCAAAAATCTATACTTACAGTAAATATATCTATATATTATTAGTGTCATTTGAAAATATTAGAGCATCAGATATTCTATGTGAAATGAAAATAATTTTATTCATAAGCGGTAACTAATTAATAGCGGCGAAAACAAAATGACTAAATTTAGAATAATTTCATATTAAAGTATAAAAGGATATTGTTATTTTATAAAAACAGATATTTGGATAGAATCCAAAATTTCTTATCACAAAATGTTGGGGAAAATATTTAGCCATAGTTTATTTTTACGTGATTTAACTGAACATTTTGTGATTTATTATACTAAAAATCCAATGAACACTGATACAGATTTTCAGTATAGGACTGAAAAATATTTTTTAGAAGAGTAATATTGTTTAACAAGTTGTGTTTAGAAGAATCATATTGTTGTTTTAATCAAACACAGAAAATTCTATGTTTTCAAAATATTGTTGACACGACTCTTAAAATAAACGTGGCAAAGTAACCTTATATTCATAAAAATAATTTACAGGTTGTTATGCGTTTACTGATTTATCTTTGCCATTAAATTCTTGAAATGTTCTTTTTCGTATTATTTGTTTTGTAATTTGTTGATTAAATGGAAATAATGAAATTTTCAGAAAATAAAGAAATAAATATTTTATAGAAATATAAGATCTTTGAAATGGATTTATTTAATTAATACGGTATTCTGTACTATATGAAATGATACTACACGAATGAGGTTCTACGTACAGGGCTTATGAGAATCATTATTACAACTGGATTTTTAAAGGAAAAAACAAAAGAAATATGATTAAAAAAAGTTACGTTGCATGTAGGTGCAACAGGAACAGATTGTTTGTGCGAAAAAATGTTATTCATCCTGCTAATCCTTACGTTTTTTGAGCACCACCAATTCCAAATAATAATCTGTATGCTATTTAAATGAAGAATATTTAGTATTAAATAAATCAATTACAGTAAAATCTTACTAATCCGAACCTCGATAATTCAAAAGTACATATATTGCAAATCGATATTTATTTTAAACAAGACAAAAAAAAAATTTGTATCGGTGAAGAGAAAAAGCATAATGCTAGAAATCAATACTACTTTTTAGCATACATTTTATTATAGCTTTGTAAAATAAATGGAGAACTAATGTTAACAAAATTATAAATTTTATTGTATTTTTGATTGAATTGATTAATGCATATGCTTAGTAAATTTGTTGATTGATGAAATTCGCTATAGATTTGCCTAACTAAGTTATGGGAATCTGGATAATGAAACTGAATTCCACCAATGTATTATAAAAATGTAAATGATTTGGCATTGCACCTCAATACTGCTCAACAGTGGTATGTGCCATTTTTTAACAGTGAGATTGGAGATGAAAAGGACATTTTGTCTTTATAAGATTATTTAAAAAAACCGGCAAATTATGGCTTTTAATTTGCGCCTAATTTTCGTCTAAACTTTTACTTTGATACTAACAAAATTTCTTATTCTCAAGTAGAGTAATTTTAAATACATATGTGTATCTACTAAGAATGTATTTGTCAAAAAGACATAGCCTTGCTTATTGGTACACAAAAAGAAGAATTTTAATATGAACTTGTTTAATTAAAAATAAAATAAAATATAAAATCAAAGTAAATCTCTGCTGCAGCTTTTTTTCAGTGAAAGTCCACCAATTGCCACATCAGGTTTTTGTTGAGAGTGATGTTGTTGATTTCTCCAAATTGCTAGCTATACAGAAAAGACACTCTGTGTGTGGTAGAAAAAAAAGTTCACGGATTACAGAAATCGCAGAGACGATAGCCTATGCTTGGTGGGGAAAATAATTTCGCGGATGGTAGTGTATTTCTGAATAGAATTGGCTGCAGCACGAGTGATTCTAACGCCAGGTACATACATTAAAATTGGGTATTTCGGAATTGTCACAGGTGTTATTAGTTGAGTTAAAGCATGCTTATTTAATCCCTTTGCGACGGGAGCCTTTTACGAAATTTTTAATGTTTTGTCACTGATTTTTAAAAATAGAAATTTGTGTCTATAAAATCTCAGTCCTAATAAATTATCGTTACATAAAAACAGACATTTACACTTTTTTAATATAAATCAGTTGTAATAACAGAAAATAATTTACAATATAAAACGCAACATTTCCTTGTCAAATTATATATGAAAGAGCTTTCCTCCTGGTAAGTTGCAATTTGTCAAAAATGCAGGATTTTTAGTTAACCTGTCTTCTGCAGATGTTTTGAGGAAAATATGTTGGTGAAATGAATAAAAGTTCAGAGATGAATGCTTCCTGCGCGAGACACAATTTCTCGAGCCTTCACCAATGATGCGCTTATGTTTATTATTTGGAAGAAATGTCTTAAATCCCACTGTAGAGATGAAATAAACATTCAACGGCGTTAAAAGCTTTTTTAAGAATATATTTTGTAGGAAATCTGGACAAAATCTTGTCTTTCTAAATTTGTCAAGCTATTTGTTCAACAGTGATCGTTCTGTTCCGTTTTTTCTTTTTGCATTTTGGTCATAGAGGAACTCTCTTTTTTACCTGTAATCGTATGTATAATTCTATTTCCAATTTATGTACTGAGTAAATATATCTAGAACAATGGAAACATCCCTATGTATGTGTTGTGATGGACAGACGATCTAACGGATGGCTTTAGTTTTTGCTCTCTGCAGTTTAGAAGCGGTTTTGCCATCAATATGTGTTAAACGATGACGAAGTATCCAACAAATGCTGGAGTTTTATGTAAATAGTTTTGTTTAAGTTTAACATTCAAGATGAATGAAATAAGTGAGCATGTTATTTCTAATTTGAACTGTTTCATAAATGTGCCACATTCTTCACGTCACACCACAGACCTTGAACACTGCGTTTTATAACTGCGCTTTTTCTCCATCATTTTTATGTTTTATTTGAGATTACATTATTGAAAAATAAAAGATAATAGTACACAAATAAAAATAAAATTTTTTACAGCATTTGATAAAAAACAAAACAAAAATAACTTGTGTAGACCTACGTGACCTAAAACAAACTTCAATCAGTCTGAAATTTAAGGAAGACGTAGTTCTAGCTATATATTCTATTGGATGCAAATTTATTTTAATACGTAACTAAATTAAGTTAAAAAAATATATCAACATTACTTTTAATGAAACCTAAGTTTCAACTATCAGCTTCAATTTCCTAAAAGAAAATATTAATTTTGTTGCATGAAACCTTAGAATAGATCATTCCAGCTTGTTTGTCTGATTGCCCAGAAAGACATTGTTTTGCAAAAGTGTTATTCTCACATTTGTAAAGACTAAATCCCACCTTTAACAGGAAAGTTTATTTAGTTATCATTGGCCCATTTACGCTCGATGCGCTTCCAATCTGATTCTCAATAATGATTCGTTTTATATATGTGAAGAAGACATGACACAATAAAAAAGAGTGTTAAAAAAAATCTCATCTACTATTGCAAAAAAAAAAAAAAAAAAAAAAAAAACTTTTCGAAAGGATTTTGAAATCGTTAAATTACATTTTTTTCTACGCTTTTGTTGTTTACAAATAAAAATATTTTCAACTCCGTGGTACTGGAATAAAGATGTGCACTCGTCATTTCAAGTAAAACATATTTATAAAAATAAATTTATAATATTCGCAATAGTTTTTAATTAAACTAAAAAAAAAATACTTTTAATTAGATAATTTTAACAGGATGAAGATAACAAAAGAATACAAGAAGTAGTGTAATTTTAACAGATGAGATTTTCCAATGTTTTTGATGCATTTCGAAAAGCTTTTATTTTTTTGTGAATATGAAAGTGTAAAAAGAAACTTGCATACATATTAAACTTTTGGTGTTGATGATACAAGAAAGCAAGAAACAAAATTTGTTGTATTATTTTTTTAAAGTTTCATTAAAATGATGAATTTTAAAGGTAACCTTTATACACATAATGTTTTAAATTTTGATTAGCATTAAAAAACATTTTTACATTGGCTTTTTCTCTTAGTTCTAATTATCATTGCTCATAAACATATACTTGAATTAAATGCAAGGAACTTTCTTTAAGTATAAATTCTGTTTTTAGGGTGTATGAATATGGGTATAAATGGTTATCTGAAGAGGCAAATCTGGTGACTAGTGAATGGGTTAATATATCTTGCAAGGAGAGGAAACAAGATTGGGACACAGAATCCAGCGACTCTTTATGCAATTATAGAGTATGGCTAACAGATAAACATATCACAAGAATAAAGAACAATATGTAAGAAGATATTAAAAAACAAGTTGCAAAGTCATCCAATTTTGACATTTTAGAGCACAATTGGGTTAATTACACTCATTTCTAAGCGGTCGAATGGTACAGTTGGTGGAATGCCAGACTTGTAAATTCTCATAATCGAAACTCTGTTCCATGCCTGACAAGATTTTTTCCCTAACGAACAGACAAAATAATGATTAATTATTTTTGAGCTAAAATAATATATACATATATAAATTTCTAAATTAAAGCTTAATGCAAATAAAGACATACTTCCTAGAGCACATATATATTCGCATTTATCGATAGGGGAATTCTAGTTTTATGACAATTTTAGGGATCGAATGAAAAGTAAAATAGATAAATAAATAAATAATTAAAATTTTTCAAACAGCAAAAGTTTTAGATTATTCACATTTATTTATCGTTTTTTATACGTATAAAACTATTTTCTTCCCAGGAAAATCAATTAAAATGTACTGTATAAAATTAAAATATGGTATTTTAACTTCATCTTTTCTGACGCATACCAACATCACAAATTTTCGATTAAAAAAAAAAAAATAAATAAATTATGATTTTTTTTATTCATTTATTTATTTTATCTTAATTTATTTTAGGATGTTATGTTTGGAATAAGAACAACTGCTTTCGACATTAGAAAATGTTTTCATGGGTATTAATATTTATTAATTATGTAAATTTGTAGGTGGTTTTTAGCAAAAATTGTACGCTATTGAAAATAAGCAGGGAGGGTTTAGAATGTTTCACTTCTGTTTGTGTTAACGTTTTAAAGAGATCTACTCGACCAAGTGTGTATGGAATTTTCTTTTTAAAGTTTTGCGGAGATTAAACATAGTTCTAATGTAGCGACGTAATTAAAATAAAAGAACATGTCTAGCGAAAAAAAATTCTAAATTTACATATCTTTAAGAATGTATTTTAGAAGATTTATTTCATGTGAAAAAAAAGTTTTGTCTGATATCGAACCCAAAAAATTTCGAAAAATGAAAATTTAAATGTCTGGCATGTAACGTCCGGCCGCTCAAAAACATGTGTAATGTATTGATTATGTACTAAAGTGTCAAAATTGGGTGACTTTAAGGTTTGTTTTTTTAAGATCTCCTAGCATATTGCGCTTTATATTTGTGATATATTTAATTACTAACTACACGTTATCGTTGTACAAAGGATCGTCAGGTTATCTGTTTCCAACGTCGTATTCTGTCTTTGCCTGTGAGTATCATCTACTGTAGGTTAATTTATAACATGATTTTTCAATCGGTAAATCAATTATAACAGATGTAAACAGATGTATTCGAATCAGGGAAAATAACTATTTGGATGAAATAGTCCTCCAGTGTTCGTGTCCGGGATGGCTCAGTTGGAAGCTTCAGCCAATACATCCCTGGTTCGAATCCTGGCCCAGACTTTTTTCACCCACATGGAAAGTTTACATCTGTTATCATGTATAGTGTTTCCTTGACTCTTATGTTCCATGTGGCTGTACGTGTACATTGCCATGTTGCAAAACCTCCTTGTTGTAATATTCAATGTATTCAAGACTTTTTCGTATCAATGCTTTGCTCAAATTGAATAATGTCTTCTTTAATATTCATGACTGATTATGTGAACTGGTTTTTAATAAATCTCACCTATACGTCCCACGGCCAAGACAAATCTAGATACACTTCTCTGGTATGAGTTGTCTTGTTTACCGTATTCATCAGGCATTCGTTCTTCAGATTATCACCGGTTTCGTGCCATATCGAGAATATTTTTGGAGAGTGATGTTTATCGAATTGTTAGAAAGTATTAATAATTTTTTACTCAACTTTAAATTAAATACTCATCTCTTGTTTTTAAACAGTTTATTCTCATGAGAAAACACATCTCAGGTTCTTTCGAATATAGATAATTTAACAAAACACAACTCCAATAAAAACCGTAACATTTTTTACACATATACTCATAAAAAACATTCTAATCACACTCAAAAACAAAAACAATATTGCTTCACACGGCTTAGGTAAAAACTCAAGAAATAAACAGATAATATATTTATCACAAATTATCCTTTTGCACAGAAAACCTTTTACATTTTGATATAATTTGGTTGCTAGGCGACACCGCCAGTATAAAATTAAATAGCATTTTATCAAACATACCGCCCCTCTTGAAACCTCTGAGGGGGGTTTCAAACTAAAACACTGAAATTACAACCATTGTAAAAAATACAAATAACAATACAATTAAATACAATATAAATGAGTCACAGTTAAGTTAAATTTAAACAAATACCTAAACAATTTTGCATAATACATAATAAATAAAGCAATTTTACAATAATGTACACTTTCTTATAAAAACTGAATTACTTTTCAAGAGGTAATACAGCAATTTTGGAAACTGCTCTTTTATATACTCCATTTGGGGTTTTTATATTTATAACTCTTACTCTATTTTCACTACCAAAAATACCTCTACAATTCTCCCTAATAACCATTTAGACACTGGAAGATCATCTTCCTTTATTACAACCATATCTCCTATTTTGAGGTTGTTTTTTGATATCATCCACTTATGCTTTTGCTGCAGCGTACTTAAATAACTATTTTCCCACTTTTTCCAGATGGTCTGAACCATTTTAGTGGTCTTTTGCCATAAGTTAAGTCTATTATCTTCAATATTACTCAAGTCAGATTCAGCAATGGCATTAAGTGGGCGACCAATAAGAAAATGTCCCGGGGTCAAGACCTCCAAGTCATCAATATCTGTACTCAAGGGAGTAAGCGGGCGCGAATTTAAGGTACCTTCAGTTTGGACAATTATAGTTAACATTTCTTCATAAGTTAATTTAGAGTTGCCCACAACACGTTTAAAGTGGTACTTGAAGAACTTGACTCCCGATTCCCATAAACCTCCAAAATTTGGAGCTCTAGGGAGAATAAATTCCCAAGCAATACCTTCAGATAACAAGTAATTAGCAAAATGATGGTCTGGTTTGTTTACCAATTCTTGCAATCTTTTAAGCTCTACATTAGTTTTCACAAAATTGCCTGCATTATCACTGAACATTTTTCGAGGTTTGCCTCGTCTGGCAAAAAACCTCTTTAATGTGGCAATAAAAGCCTCAGACGTTAAATCACTAACTAATTCCAAATGCACTGCCTTTGTTACCATACAAATAAAAATACAAACATAAACTTTATAAAAAATACCTTTGCGTTGACCTTTATATCTAATCAAGATTGGACTACAGAAATCAGTTCCCGTGCAATTAAAAACAAAATCTACATTTATTCTTTCGTTAGGGAGCTCGCCCATAATTTGCTCCAACAATTTAAGTTTGGCCCTAAAGCATGTATGTAATACATTTATGTATTATTTTTCTGCAAATAGCCCTACCGTTTAGAGGCCAAAATTCTCTTCGAATACAATAAAGTAAATTTTGTGGTCCTATATGTAGATATTTTTTGTGATAAAACTCAATAATTAATTCTGTTAATTTGTGTTTAGAGGGCAGTACAATTGGATGTTTTTGGGCATAATTTACCATGCTATTTTGGAGACGACCTCCAACTCTGATTAAATTATTTTTATCCAAGAAAGGATTTAATGAAAGTAATCTACTATTTTTTGGTAATTCCTTACCCTTAGATAACAATGTGAATTCAGAACTGAACTCTTTTTCGTGAACAGATTTTATGATATATTGCTCAGCTTTCTTCAATTCAGCTGATGTTAACTTATCTGAATACCTTTCTTTTGGCTTTTTGACATTCTGAATGAACCTGAAAACATAGCTAAGAATTCTTATTAATTTAGCATAATTATTACTCAATTGCAAAAAATAGTCAATAAAAGATGGACAGTCTGATATTAAAAGTGAAGTCTCTGAAAAAGTTTCTGAAGCTGTATTTTTAAGTTCACTTATGTATAGATCCTTATCATTTTGCTCAAGTTCGACAATATTTGAAGAAGGTTCAGTTTGTTGTGTTAGGAATAGTGGACCCTTCCACCATAAGTTACTCTGGAGAAGTTTGTCTGGATCTACACCTCGTGATACAAAATCATCAGGATTGTCAGCAGAAGCCACATACCCCAATGACTGATATCAGAAAGATTCTGAATCGTAGCCATACGTGATGCCACAAAGGTTTTTAAGTCACACGGCTGTTTTCGAATCCAACATAATACAATAGTACTATCTGAATAATAGCAGACAGCTTCTTTAGGAACTTATAAGGTTTTGGCAGCCTTATTCATCAATTTGGCTAATAAAACTGAACCACATAGCTCCAGTCGAGGAATGGTGATTGTTTTGATTGGTGCAACTCGACCTTTACTGCAAAGAAACTGAAAAATTTGCTCTCCTGAAGAATTTGAAGACACAACATACAATGCAACACCGTAGGATTTCTCCGAAGCATCTGAAAAGCCACAGATTTTAATTTGCACTGGATTATTTGTAAAAATGTATCTAACAGCACTGATATTGTTGATGGCTCTTAATGATTATAGGAACTGCAACCAATCATCAAGCTCAGCTGTAGGGAGATTTTCATCCCAACCAATTTGCAGTCTCCCCAGTCTTTGTAGGAAAATTTTTGCTTTCGTCACAATTGGACCTAGTAGACACAAGGGGTCGAAAATGCGAGCAATATTTGACAGCACACTTCTTTTAGTTACCTAGGTTTGCTCACTGAACGATACACTAAATGTAAAAGTATCATCATTGGCCTTCCAACAAAGTCCTAAACCCTTAATTTCACTCATATTTTCAAAAGTGTAATTCTCATTTTTAAAGGCTGGCTCCATTAATTCTGGATGGTTACTAAACCATTTATGTAAGTTCATGCCGCACGTATTTAATAGTTGAATAAGCTCAATTTGCAATCTCTTAGCCGATTTTAAGTCAGCTGCTCTAGTCAGGACATCGTCTATATAAAAGTCTGGCTGCACCACACCAGAAGCATACGGAAATTGAGATTCACCATCTATACCAAGCTGTTTAAGGCAGCGCATGGCTAAATAAGGGGCACTAGTTGTGCCATATGTGACTGTACATAGTCTGTAATATTTCATCTCACCATTTACAGTATCTTTCCAAACTATGCGCTGTAAATCACGTTGACTTTTATCGATAAGTATCATGCGATTCATCATTTTTACATCTGCTGTAAATGCATAGCGGTGTGTACGAAATCTAAGTATTATGCTAAACAAATCATCTTGAATGATATCTCCATTCAGCTGTATAGAATTTAGGGATTCTCCTGATGAAGTTGCATGTGAAATATTAAAAACAACTCTCAATTTTGTAGAACTTTTATCTGGGCGATAAACAGCATGATGAGGAAGATAATTCGCATGTAATGACTCATCTGTTTTCTCTACTTCCTTCATATGGCCTAACTCTCTATACTCCACCATAAATGCGCAATATAACTCTAAAAGATTTGTTTTTTTGACTAGCTTATTCCAAAGTGAATTTAATCTATTTTCCGCAAATTGCTTTGATTCTCCCAAAGAACTAGGATCGCTTTTCAACGGCATTTGTACTATGAATTTGCCCGTTATATCTCTCTGATGTGTGTTTATAAAGTGGGTGTCGCATGCTAATTCTTCTGTATTTTTCAATGGTGTATTTTCTTCTACTCTTTCAATTTCCCAAAATTTTTTCATTTCGAAATTTAAATCTGTTTCAGTAATTAACCCACAATGTATTTGTTCCTGATCGTTACAATTGTAAACACTCCCACTTACTATGCAACCGAACACCGTATTTTGCAGTATTAATTTAGAATTTGACTCACCTTTATCAACTCTAGAAATACTTCAGCTCCTAGCAAAAGATCTATTTTCCCTGGCCTATTAAATTCAGGATCAGCAAGAATAATAGACTCTGGAAATTCTAGCTCTGAAATATTAATATATTTCGGGGGCATAATTTGCGAAATCTTTGGTATGATAAGGAAATCTAACTCCCGACTATAATCTCTCGAATTATTATTGATCAAGGCAGTAGTTTTATTTTTTACCGCTACAGAAGGATCCACTTAAACACGATACCGAAACGTTACTTTTTTCTTTTCGAATTCTTAATCTTTCAACTAACTGCAATGTTAAAAAATTGCTCATTGAACCATTGTCCAATAAAGCACGCACCGGAACTTTATTTCCGAATTTATCTCTCATATAAACAATCGCAGTGGAAAGAAGAACTGTTTTAACATTACTCGATCTCACATTTCAAGTACCAGTGAAATTTTGAATGTAGTTATTTAACTCAAATGGTATGGCGTCAGCATTTAATGTTGGTTTACTTTCATTCGTTGACAATGCATTTGGCACTTCCTTATCACTATAATTTTTTGTGTTTCCCACTGCATTGGAATTTCTCTCACGCTTATCAAAACAAAGAAGTATATTGTGGCGTTTATGGCATTTTGAACACGAAAATGTTGAGTTACATTTTTTGACGCAGTGGAATTCTGAAAGACAGTTAAAGCACAAATTGTGTTTTTAACAAAATCTACTCTTTCCTGTATATTAAATTTTTGAAATTTGGGACATTTAAAAACACCGTGATTTTCCTGGTTACATACAACACATTTGCACATATTTTTCTCATTTAAACTCGCAACCATGGAAGTTACCTTTGAAAAGCTATGCTTTGTTTGGCTTTCGTTTTGAAAATTTCGTTTTCTATTTACTTGTTTGGACGCATTTAGTGTACGCGTGTGGTCTCTCAAGAATTCTAGTAATTCAGTTAAACTCGGTAAATTATCCCGCTTAAGATGTCTTTCCCACTACATTTTTGTACTTACATCTAATTTTTGAGCCAAAATATAAGCAAACATAATAGTAAAAAACCCCTCAACTTTTTGTTCTAAAATCTCTAACGATCTAATGCATTCATTTGTTATATCTATTAGTTTTAATAATGCTGCTGGGGACTCATTCTGAATAACAGGAATATTTAAAAAACGTTTTAAATGCGCGTAAACGTGTCCTCTCGAATTTGAAAACCGTTCTTCCAAAAGCGACCATGCAACTTCATAATTAGAATCCATGATTGAAATGGACTGAATTATACGAAAGGCATCTCCTCTCAATGAAGACTTCAAATATTGCGATTTCATTGCCCCTGACAAATTTGAATTTTCATGTACAATAGCCTTAAATATATCCTTAAAAAAAAGCCATTCATGCAAATTACCTGTAAACACATGAAGAGTTAATTTCGGTATTTTTATGTTATTTTCAGCCTTTGAGACGTTCTTTAAATTAACAGCTTGCAATTTCATTTTTGATAACTTTTTGTTGAGCTCGAATTCCATTTTTTTAATATTTCATTAATTTCCTCGTTTTCCTTAATAAAATCTACAATTTCGTATTTACTTATTTTATAAATAGACTCAAATAACTCAGAAAAATTTTGCTCTAATTTATTCCGTTTCTCCTTTATAAGAATTAATTCATTTAATTTTAGCTCAGAATTCGATAATTTTTCTTTTAGTTGTGTCAATTTTTTTTGTAAATTTTCTTTTTCGCTTTTAATTTTTTCATACTTATTTTTAAAGAATAAAAATTAAATCGGTGCACTTACCCTTCTTGACTCTTTAAAAGATTATTTCTAGATACGAAGAAATAGCAAAACGGAACAAAATATTCACCAGTTATCCTTCAATGATTGACGTAGAATAACACTCGCTGATTTCTCTCCGTAGATGACGGACCATATGTTTATCCAATTGTTCGAAAGTATTATTAATTTTTTACTCAACTTTAAATTAAATACTCATCTCTAAACAGTTTATTCTCATGAGAAAACTCATCTCAGGTTCTTTCGAACATAGATAATTTAACAAAACACAACTCCAATAAAAACCGTAACATTTTTTACACATTTACTCATAAAAAACATTCTATCACACTCAAAAACAAAAATAATATTGCTTCATACAGCTTAGGTAAAAACTGAAGAAATAAACAGATAATGTATTTATCACAAATTATCGTTTGCACAGAAAACCTTTTACATTTTGATATAATTTGGTTGCTAGGCAACACTGCCAGTATAAAATTAAATAGCATTTTATCAAACAAGTGGTTCAGTTCTTATGCGAAAATCAAAAATTGGCTTGATGGTTGGATTGTTTCAGAGGAATCAGGCTTTTTCTATTGAGTAATTAGTTTGCTGTCAGACAAATGGATGAATGATTTAGTTTCTAAAGTCAACATTGAATAAATATTTTTTTTTTCATTTTGACATGAATATGTGTCTTTTCTTTATTTGGAAGAAGGAGTCGTGTTAATATTCGATATCATATTTATGCACTTACTAAAAAATTACGTACTCCATAATTTTTAAGAAAAAGTTTCGTATAGTGCCGATGCATTACATAAAGGTGACATGCATTTTTCCAAAAACAAGTGCCAAAAACAACTCTATGTTCAAGCAGGGAAATCTATGTATAATGTTTTTTAAATTTTTAGTATCGAATAAATTGCCTGCTAAATAAATGTTTAGAAGAGGAATTCAATATATAAAAATATTTAGTATGTTATATAACATATTGTTAGATAATTTGAATGATGCTTTTGAGTGGTATATCATGCCTTAAATTCTAAATTGCCAGAGTTCGTCGCTTCATGGAATTTTCCAGGGAAATTATCAGTATTTTTTTTATAGAAAAATAAAACTATGTTAGACACACGAAATTTTGACTAATTTATTTAGGAATTTTCAGTAAGAAAACACTGATACCGAAAAATTTCCTGGTCGAAGAATTCCAGGAGGCAGGCGTATAAATCCTGACTTGCTAAATTTAATTGCAGAATGAGTTTATTTTCATTAGCAAAAAAAAAAGAGCTCACGGAGACCTTTCTACTACTCTCAATAAAATAAAATTTAGTTTTATGTTAACTTGAAGCTTGCTGCAGTACTAATTGCATCTAACCCGTTCGGATTTGTGTTCTAATAGTATGACACGCCTTAAAATTGACTATTATTTTGTTTTAACCAATATATTTGTTATTATTTGTATACAATATGATGATATATGGATATACACTTAGTATTATCACTTTATTTATGTTTTAGCATTTAGTTAAAGATGAAAAAAAAGGCTGTCTCAAATTTCTTTACATCATTGGTGAAGCTTTTATTAAAAATACGTTTCTTTTTTTAAGCTGAGGCTACTTATCAAAACAATATTCTCTGATTTAAAAAAATATATATTTGGAAGCTCTATTATCTACTTAATTCTTTTGTAATTCGACACTTTTTAAATCATTTTCAAAAATAATTCCTCAGCTGAATATCATATTAATTGTACCCAACATAACTGTATCAATTAGATTAAAAAAACATAATTTAGGTTAATAAGATAATTGTTTTAATTTTTTTTAAAAATTAAAACAAACTTTCCTTCAAAGTTAAAAAAGTGTGAAAATGTTAATAAAAATATTAAGGACTCTAATTGTATTTAGGATCAGATTGAACATGACTTTAAATGAATTTAATGTGATTAAGATAATTGAGTCTCGAGTGGTACGTACTTTATCCAAGTTTAAATAAGTCTATATATTTTTACCTTAACATGTGAACTGAATTAAGTCTTTCAATATGAATCGAACAGTGTAGGAAATAATAAGTTCGGGCTTTCCTTTCACACTTTTGTATAATAAACAACCTCAAATTTTCACAAATTAATCATTAAGAACATTTCTAAAGTTTTGATACATAATTAATTTACCGTGTGAACTAATTTTAAATATTTTAATATATTTAATTCGTAAGCTATATTTATTTCTTGCTTATCAGAAGTTGAAGCCTTTGACACACCCTTTTCACAATACATAACGGAAGTATTTTGTTATCTCAGTATAAGTTAAACATTCCTTGATATATATTCATCTACTAATAAATCATTCTTTGACACAGATATTTGCATAAATGTGCAGAAGGATAATTTTGAATAATGCGTCAAATACACTGTTCAAATGTTAAAATAAACTGCAATCAATTGTAAATTTCTTTAATAAGTCATAATTACTAATTTTGAAGACAAAAATTATTTTTTTCGGGGAATAAGATTCATTAAATCTCTCATCAAAATTGAGTTTTTTTTTATGAGTAGTACATCGGTAATAAAACAGTTGTAGAATGAAAATTAATTCCTTAATTCTCCAACTTAGAAATTTTACAAAATTTTCATACTTTTTCTGTGAGAAAATAGTTTATCAATTTAATAAAAATTGCTTTTGTAAATTATTTAAAAAAAAAGAAAAAAGAATCATCGATTTCATTGCAAATATTTTAATTAGCGTAGAAATCGAAATAAAATCGTTCATGTTTCCTGAAATTAGATTCTTTTCTGAAAAATGACTTTAAGGCGTGCTTAGTTTTCTTTGGCTCTATTCCAATTCAATTTTAATACTGCAACTTAATAAAAATATTCAGGATGAGGTAAATACTTTTGATTACTCATGAAAAAAACAAAGAGAGCCTTAATTAAAGAATTTAAATATTTCTTAAAACTTTTCTATTTTTTTACGTTGAATTTAATAAAGAACGATTGTACAAAATATTTGATATTGTGTATATCAGAGGTACTTAGAATACAATTATCCTCTAAAGGAAAATATACAGTTTGTTAATAGCTTGAAAATGTAAAGTTTAAAAAAAATATTCATTATTGTTTTGCAAAAACTCATAGATTATTCTTAATGATATAGAAATACGTAAATATACATTTTTAATTTATTCTTTTTGCTCATTATACCAATTAGGCAATTACTTCTTACAGCAGTTTTATTTTTTACTTCTGCGACTATCAACGAAGCCGTACTTACCCACTTATAAAGTTGGGAGGGGGGGGGGGGCTCAAGTACCTTGGAATCCCGAACTATTGTGTAGGTAGCATTCAAAAATTTCCTAGGCTGCCTTGAAGTTATCTGAATAATTTGATATAAAACCATTGGTATGATTTTCCGAGGGATTCCTAATAAATTGTTTGGACCCTGCAGTCCGCAGGGTTTATTAATATTAGTTACAAATATTTACATAATTGATTAGTTACAAATAATTAGTTACATAAAAACTTCATTACTAATAAATATAATATAAAAAATATTTGTCCGCTCAGCCTACAAGCGCAGGTAAATTTCGATGTTAAGTTCTCATTTCACCAACAAAAAGTAAAATATGATTAGAGATCATTCCAGTTCAACAACTTTATTTGGACGTTTTTGAAGAGTTTTTAAATTCGTTTTCCTGTTAGAGCTGGTATATCAGAATCATCAAACAATATCATCAAACAAATCAATATACAAACAATTTATTATGGATCCCTCGAAAAAACATATCAATGGTTTGATTTAAAATTTCAACCATCCTTAGGCTCCTCTAATAACTGATGAAAGAAATGATTTTTTTTTTCCTTCTAGTGTTTCCATATCTTCTGCGTAAATCGAGGCTTCAAACGCTCTGTCCACCAGTATTTTAATGTAATTTTTTTTGCCTTATGCTATTAATAAGGGCGAAAAAAATCGTAAGAAATTAGTGGTGTCCAGAGCATTCGGAGTACTGATTTACACAGATGATCTGATAAAAATACTTTCGATAATTCTCCCAGAGGTCCTTTTGATGTGTTCTTGATTTTAACATTATTTTAATTTTATTTTAAAAAATAAATTTTAGAAAATATTAGCTATATTTATAAATATATATATTTTTATTATTACTCGAGTTTGATTAAAGTTATTGGGATTCGCAAAGTGTGTAAACCTATTTGCAATTTAAAGCCTTATACACGTTACGTAGTTTTCAACAGCAAAAACAAAATCATATTTTGAAGGCATTAGGCGAAATGAGTGTAACATCAATAATAAGGAGGTCATAGCTAACAACAAAGCCAGATATTTCTACCCCTTTTGGTTAAAACATGATCAATATTGCTAGTTTTTATAAAATAACCAAACTCTCATGAGGTCAAAGACAATTGTAAAAGCAGCCTAGTTTTGAGGATTAAATTGGCTTGGCTACCAAGGAGTTGTCATGGAGGAGAATGTCTGACATGGTCTCACGGTTTCCCCATAAAATTTTGAAACTTATCGGAAATATAAAATCTCCTGGTTTTCATTTTCTCCGGTCAAATCAACCTTTTAGCAAGAGAATTCTGTACAGTAATGATATTTTGTGACGTCTGGGCATCGAAACGGCTATAACAGTATTTTTCTGGAGTTGTTCCATGAACAACAGACCATGGTGGTTAATTTCCGTATTGTGATCTGTATGAACTGATCAAGTTTGGTGAGTACCGATACTATTCCGCATCATATGACATTGAAAGAATTCATTTCTGAAAATATTGGTTCATCCGGGCAAATGTTATTCATTTCCAGATATGCGTGCATGTTTGTTGTTTTAGACACATTCGATCACTTTACTTTCTCTATGATTTGGCTTTGATTTGAAATAGTTCGTAATATTGTAATTGATATGATAGTTTGCTTATCCAGATTAAAAAAGTCGAGATTAATAAGGACTTACTGAGATATGCTTCGAAAAAACGTTGAAATAATAATATGATGTGGGTATCGAAAGTCTGCTAGTAATTCTCCCAAAAATGAAATAATGCAATCTCTGAAAGGAAACACTTAGCAATTAAGTTTAAGGAAGTAATGAATCAATGCTTAAGTACTGTTGAATGAAGTTTATTTCACTATCAGTATCGTGTTAGTGAAATGCAAAGTGTTGTTCTTGTCATCTAAAGAGCATATCATCAATTTTCTGGTTTGAACGATTAGGAATAGTGCGAGTTTTCAGTTATAGCTGTTTGTGTAATATAAAGCTCATTAATTATCTAAAACAAATTCAAATAATTCGGGCATACGCCCTTTCCTTTGGCAACGATTCAACCATAAGATCGCCGATAAATATGTTTCCGTTTGTACTTTTATTGTAGAGTCTCATGAGATTTTATATGGAGAAGCAATAACTGCAGTTATAAATCTATTAATTATACAGTTTATCGGCACATAATGAATTCGATTTCTCACTTCTTTGAAACAATTTAATTTGCAGATCTGTGAAATAAGTTAACTCAGACATGAGAGGAAGATATGACTAAAAATTATACTTTGTGTATTTATTTACTTACACTTCATATAACAGAATTTTATTGGATTAAAAAATATTTTTTCTAAATATTCCAGAATAGATAGCTTTTTACATTTTTCTGTTATTATTTTAGATAACTATTTCCGTAATTTTCTGAATTGATGTGTTTTTTTTAATCGATTGCTTTATACGTTTAACTAATTGAAAACCAATTAAGCATGACAGAAGAAAAAATGCTTAAGTTAATTGAGAATTTCTGCCATGTTAAAATTACTCTGTTGGAATATATCATATACATAAAATGAAAATGGTACAAAATATTTATAGTTTGTAAAGAGTGTTGCTAGGATTTGTTGTCAAAACAACAATTTTCAAGAAAAGTCGGGTTTAAATTAAAGTTTTCAGTTTTAAATCAGTTTTAAATTAACGCCTTTGCACATAATTTCGTTTTAACTTACGAACAGAAAACATATTAACGAGCAAAATTATAATGTAGTAAATGATTGAATGTTTCCCACAGATATTTATTCCTTCTTTCAATACTGCATCAATATTTATGCTAAAATATTATAGCTAATATAAGCTTGTTTGACGTAGATTTGATCGTTGAAGATTCTTGCTTTTAGCCAGTAATTAACGAAAAATTTCACACATTGACATTATATGAAATTTTTATAGTTAGAAATGCAAAACTTCATTAATAATAAATATAATATAAAAAAATACCTCTCGGTTCGGCCTACAGGCGCAGGTAGGTTTCGATGTTAAGTTTTCATTTCACCAACAAAAAGTAAAACATGATTAGAGATAAACCCAGTTAAACAACTTTATTTGGTCGCTTTTGAAGAGGTTTTAACTTTATTTTTCTGTAAGAACTGGTTTTATCAGAATCATTTAAAGGGGAATTCGGTTCAAAATTCCCATTTTGACAGCATTTTTTGAAATATTTTCTGCCTTTATGAAAACATTGACCAATACGGCACATTATGTAGTTCCTAAATACGAGAAACTGCTAATTACATGAGTTTGAGAGAAAAGGATTTAATAATGAGCCAGAAAATAAGTGATTTGTTATTTTAATACATCCTCAATTTTTCAATCACAATCGCTTCGGAAAATTCTGTTCAAGATGTCCACTTTGACAGCCTTTTTTGAAATATATTCTGCTTTTATCAAAAATGTGACCAATAGGGCTCATTATATAGTTATTAAATAAGAGAACCTGCCCATTGGATGCGTCTGAGAGCAAAAATGAATTTAAAAATGAGACAGAATATAAACAGTTTGGATTTGAAAACACCCTTAAAACTGTTTTTTCTTCAATTCCTATTTTTGTTTAATTTTTTTATAAGAATTGGTCCTATCAGAAACTTGCCAATATAAAAGTTGTAGATATTATTGAGAAGATGTATAGTAAATTTAATCTTAAGAGTTGACAAAGTTATGCATTTCTTTTTTCTTCCATTCCATCCTCCCCCTTTTTTTAATTTTTATTTTTTTGCGATAAGACTTGTTCCTAACAAAAACTTGTCAAAGCAAAAGTTTTAGACAACATTAAGCAAATTTATAATAAATTTAATTGGATTTGATATATTAAGGATTAATGAAGTTATGATTTTTTTCTCCCCAAAACCGTATTTTTTTTCGCCCCTTAAGCCCATTTTTAATTTTATCAAAAATCTGTCATGCATAAAATTTTGAACCATTTTTTAGAAGTAATATAAAATTTAAACTGATTCTATATCTATTTTATTTAAGAAGTTATACGGGTTTTTCTATTTTCACAAAACCCCTCGCTATTTCCCTCCCTTGGAATTTTGCCCACTAACGAACTTGACCGAGATTTTTGCCCCTTGATTTTATGTATCAGTTTGGAAGAAATTTGAGCAGAATTATAGAAGTCATCGTATCCGTAAAAAATTGAAATAGATAGATAGACAGATAGATAAATATATAATGATGGTAGTTTTGGGGTCGAGTCCTGATCGGTGTAGAATTGCAAAAAGTTTCATAAAAGTTTCAAAAGTTTCAGTGAAAGAAGATTGTGGTCTTTCCGTATTTGAGAGTAATTTGGATAACAACGTTGGATAAGAAGATAATGTAAGAGCTGTGTCAGTCATATCATAAATATTTGCAAACAAGTCTCTGTCCTATTCAAGTGAATTAGTTCAAATATTTCTATCTGAAATTGAAATAAATAATTTATTCTTGCTTAATTTTTTTTTATTTATTTCAAAAGTATTGCAATCTAGAGTTTTTTTTTTTCGACGTGAAATTTCTAAGGGATTTAAACATTTTAGATGTTGGATATCCCGAAAAACATGTTTATACAAAATGTCTATTTGCCCATGTGTCCGTATATTTGCTTTGTACCATCGACAAGTGTACGAGTTACACATAGAATTGAATAAAATCTTTTTTTGTAAATTTTTGGTTATGGCCAGCAGGTCTTCCTAGAATTTGGAATCATTCCTTTGGAAGGAAGCTCCGTAAGAGCGATTTTTGTTCCATTTATATTATTGTTCTATAAAAAGAAGTATGAAGTTATACATAGAATGAAACCGATTCTTTATGTATATTTTGGCCTAAGGCCTGAAAATTCTCCTTGAATTTGGAAATATTCTGCCGAAAGGGGACATTCTAGAAGCGATTTTTCTCGAATTTTTATTGTTTTTTGTACATCGGATGTTCATTCAGCGATGAAAATTTTCCTCCGGATAACCCGGCGATTCTTAAGCAGCTAATGTGAAATAGAATAAGAAAAAATATATTGATTTTATTAAATACTTGCTAAAGTGCACATCGTTGGTCAAAGTTTTAAGAATATTTGTTTTGAAAAATAAATTTCAAAATTGAACATGCAGTATAAAAGAAACAACAAAAAAAAGGCAAAAAGTTATCTTTATTCTTTATTGTTCTTAACTGAGAATGAGAGCTAAGGAACTAAATCTTTGTGAAAATTCTAATTTACACGCATACACACATTTATATATATGAAACAGGTTTGAATAAGTGAAAAGAAATTGAGAGAACTTCAAATATGCCATATGCTCAAAATCGGATTTTTATCATGTTTCAATACATTTTTGAAATTCATATGACGTTATATATTTACCTGCTGACGTCCACTATATTTCCAATATGATTTTTTTTCAAATTCGTCAAACATTTCATTGTAAAATTTCATGAAGGAATCTTGCAATAGGAAATTTAAGCCGTAATATCCACATTTTATTTATTTTTTTAAATTTGTCAATTTGTTTCGCTTTCATATTTCACCTGGAAATATTGCAGTTGAAAAGTAATTATTGTGGTAAGTTTCTTATTGTGAATTCTTAATTCTTATCAACCGTTATAACGAGAAATTTTTTAATTTGATATTAAAAGACTGTTAAATTGTTTTTTTATTAATTAAAAATTAACCATGTTTTTTTTTTATTCCGGATTACTTTAGTTGCCTTGGCGATATTTTAATATACATCTAAATAACGTTTCACAATTCTGACTTCGAAACTGTGAATTTGTATAGAATTACAAACAGAATGATTGTCTTTATTGACAGATAGCGATGTTTTAATTTTTATATGCAGTAAAACCCCGATTATCCGAAAAGCATAGGACCGCAGCATTTTCGCATAACTGGGATTCCGTAGAAATTTTGGAATAACTGGAAGGCTTATGGTGAAAATTTGTTTGATGAAAGGCTGTGACTGTAATTTAGAACATCATTGTAATAAAAATGTTGTGGTACCGTATTGAAAACAGACTGAATGACAAACCAAAATTACAAGTCACTCCAACAGCAAAGAGTTAATTTATTGGTTAAAATCATAAATAATAAGATCTCTAAGATCTTAGATGCGGTACTTCGATATATTGAAGGACAAGAAGATATAACAACATAAGTGTTGTTATTTAAAAAACGGCGTGATAAAGCAGCATTGGAACGATGCGAAGTTGAAAAATGAAAGTAAATCACAACATATTTTGTAAAAAAAATGATGTGTCGTGCTTGTTTATCTGATAAAGAACCCGGAATGACACAATGGATCAAATAAGAACATTGACTTTGTTTATTTAATTCATAAAGAACATGCATTTTTAACACTATTCTTACCAGTGACCAATAACACATTTCAATGTTTTGATTTTAACTTATTTAACTTCTAATTTTTAAAGTTAGTAAGTATTAAACAACTCTTTAATATATTAAATATTATTCGGAATTGTTTTGATTTAAACCTTACAAATAAAATAATAATTATAAATCAAACTATGTGAAAGGTGTGATTTGTGATAGGTAAAAATGGTGTTGAGAGTAAGATTTTTCACATTTAAAGAGAACTTCAAGGGAATGTGTGGTCTTTCGGTTAAGATGATTTTCAGATTTTCGGGATTCGGATAATCGGGCTTCTACTGTATTAGATTATGATTATGATTATGATTAACTGACTTTTACTCCGAATAGTAAAATGAAGCAGAAACTCAAAATATTGCAAGCCAAAATTGGTGAAGTACTGAAATAATTATACTAAAGGATTAACATGTGTACATAAAAAAGAAGATACATGACAGAAAAGAAAATTTTCAATCTGGTACATTCAATTACTTTCAATGTGTCAAAATTATTCAAAAATTTAAGGAATTCAAAAATAAACAAACAACATTTTTTGAACACATTATTATCCTTTAATTGATCAATTTGTAACACAAATAAAAGAATTGATCATTTTCACTAGTTTTAAGTATTAACAGTCGCAATGGGTTAATAATAATAACAATAAAAATTATTCTTTCAAATACAAATAAATCTTTTCATAAAAGCAAAAAAATCAAAGAATGAATTATTATTCATTCTACTTATCAAAAACGAAACATTTTAACTAGAATTCAAACCCTTAATTACAAAATTACGGCTAACATATACATTTTCTTTTACCTTGAAATAGATATTTATTACTGTGCAACAGAGATATTATGTAAGCCAGAAACAGGTAGATCCTTCAATAGATCTTCGTTGCGTGTCTACTTTCGATTTCTCGTTTCGAATGTATTTTTAATTTCCTACAATGAGATTTTTATAAGATGTAATATGCCACAATTGAAAAGAGACAGGTGGTCGCGTAACGGTTTCTAGTTAAATCATTTATAGTTGTTATAGAAATAAATCTTTTTTTATCATTAAATTTTATTGATTATCTAAAAGAGGGTGTACCACAATTTATGATTTGTAAGAGAAAGTTGCATTAATTTTCTTTACAATAATTAAGGCTTCAGGCACTAGTATGTTTTGCCTAACTCCAAGTGAATTCTTTATTGTTATTTGTTCAGCAGTTTATTCTGAATATAATGCTGAGAAATTACAATGGTTCAGGGGATAAGGAGATCAACCCTACTTGAGGAAAAAGATTCCCTGTTCTGCAGTTGCACTGTTAGAAATAAAACTGTGAATTCACGATGAAACTACCGGCAGCAAAGTAGTCGAACTTTTACCGATCCGTTAGTTGATTTTCCATTTTGGGAAATAAAAGAAAGAAAAACTCCGTTTGAAGAAGCAGTAATTTTCTGTTACAAGGTTTGATTTTTAATGATAATAATGTAATATAATTTTTAAAATTAATGAATCGATTAATCGTCAAAGAATTCGAAATTTTGAGAGATTTTAAGCTGCTATAAAATTTTACTTATTTTTTTTTATTTATTTATTTTATATAATTTATATCAAGCCGTCCTGCGGATCGAACTCGAAACCTTTTGTTAGCGAAACAAATCCTTATTGACTGAGCCAAAGTTGCTGATGGCGGCATGTACAAAGTATGTCATTTATGAGTTAGTGGGAAAATCGGTTGTGCTTTTTAAAGATTTCCTTTCAAATATATTCGTTAGAATATTTGTAAACGGTTTTTTTTATTTTGTTTTAGACTGATGCATAGTACTTATTATTTTTAAAAATCAACTGTAACACTAGAACTGCCGGAGTTTCATATATACCTAGTTTTACCGCATCCGTCAAATTCACGGATTTTTGATAACGGATTTCATCGTAACTTTTGACTTAGTTAATGTAAATAAAAATATATAATTTAACAAAAACATTATTTAATATGATAATTCATTAATTATTAATAAAAATTCAATAAAAAAAACAGTTTCTATCTCCATTTATAGTACATTTGCAATGCATGAAATAACTATGAGGCACATATTTTACATGTTATCTTAGATTAACACTAGCAAAGAACATATTAAATTTAGTTCATGCAAATAAAAGAATATAATTTAACAAAAACAATATTAAATATAATAATTCATTAAAGTTAAATATAAAGAAACTAAATAAAAACAGTTTATATTTATATTTGCAGTATAGCATATTTGATATGCACGAAATAATTATAAGGCAGATATTTTACAAGTATCTCTTATCTTGTAATGAACACTTTCCACAAAGATATTTGACTTAGTTAATGTAAATAATATATATATATATAATTTAACAAAAATAACATTTAAAATATTAATTCATTAATTATTAATTATTAATAAAAAAAACCAGTTTCTATTTGCATTTATAGTATAGCACATTTGATATGAATAAAATAATTATGAGGCACATATTTTACAAGTACATGTTATCTTAGATGAACAATTACCACAAACATATTTGTTGCATACATTGCAAGTATAAATCGCTTTGTTTTTGTTGCATAACCGAATTTGGCAAGATTTTCGATCATAAGGAATATTTTGTGAATTTCCTAGAGCACAATCCATTCATTTCCGATCTTGTTTTTGGGAGGAGGCTTCTTTTTTGCCGCACCTATAATTATTGGACAGTTCTTCGGATAACTGAAATAAAAATTGTTTTCTAGTTATATTTTTATCACAAGTCTCTTTATATAAAATCCACGCATTGATTGCTGCCAAGTCTAAAATATTATAAAATACCTGCAAGGGCTATCTACTTGACCCTGCTTTTACGGTATATTTGCGGGCCATTTGGTCAACTACGTCTACTCCAAACTTAGTATCATTGTAAAATGACACAGTTGCAGGAATTTGTTTTCGATTAGAAGCAATTTTTACAGATTTATGTTTTGAGCTAAGAAGTAGTACTTTTTTACGAGGCTTACTTTTGTAAACTGTTAAAACAATATCATTTGATTTGTAGAGTTTTGTGGAGAAAACAGCCATGCTATCTTTTCTAACTTTAGCTATTTTCGGCAATTCTCTTTTATTTGCGCGTATAGTTCCAACAAGACTTGTTTTTTAGGCAGTAACTTCTTTGCGAGCTGCATACTTGTAAAAAAAAATTATCCGTTGTTATATTCCTCCTACAATTTACGTAGTTTTTATAAGATTCAAAACTACAAATTCATTCAAAGGTATTCCTGATGGTCTACGTTCGTCTTTGCCTAAATAGGGAAAGCCATTTATAAGATATTTACTTCGCACGTCTACAGCTAACCCAAGTTTGTCTGGTTTTTTTTTGGGGGGGGGGCATATATTGCAGAAATCTGCACCTTGCCTTTGTGGGAAACAATTGTTTATCTACGTTTATATTCTGATCTCGTTTGTAACAAGCTTAGCTGTTATCAATAAAGGACTTCCTAATTTCGAGAGCTAATCCAAATTTGTCAGTTCGTAAGCGAACACGCCTTTCACATTTTTTGTCAAAACGAATGAACCTCATAATTTCTGAAAATCTATTTCTACTCATAGTTTCACGAAAGAAAGAAGGTCCCCATTTTTCTGACCACAAATAGAATAATTTCAAATTTCTCGCTTCATAAGCTTCTCGAGCATACAAAATAGCTACAAACGCATACAATTCTTCAATAGTAATTTTCCAATCGTCCTTCTGTAAAATATTTCTGGAATCAAGTTCAGTGCAAGTTTTTATGTGCTTCATCATTCGAATATCAATTATAAGTCTAAATGCACTGCTAACATTACCAAACATAATGTTTCGTTTCGCATAACCAGTTGGACCTGAAGTATCCTTGAATATAGTGTGTGTTGGGAGTATATTAACACAACCATTCCCCATTTCTTCCCATTCAGTACCGTCGAGAGCAATTTCTTTTTCCTGTTTTTTTTTTCAGTTTCCATTTGGCTGTCCGATTCAGTATCTGAACTTATTCGCAAGCGCTTTCTGCGTTTGTGGCTCTTTTGGGGAATTTCATCTTCACTCCCTGAATCTTCACTTTCATATTCTTCTTCTTCACTTTCTTCAATATCTCGTAGTTCAGTTTCATGTCCAGAATTTTTAGAGTCATTATTATTACTTGAACTAGTGTCCGAACAGTCTTCATTTTTACTTGTGAGTTCTTTGTATCTCCGAATAATTTTTTCTTCCTCGTAATCGTTTCATTTTTTAACTAGAATTTACCAAAAATATATGTTATTTTTTTCATAAAAATATATTGATACTTTTTCCGAGGTTGGACTTTACACAGATTAGAGTATTCACAGACTGCACTTTTCACTAAGAACGTTATCACATTAGAAGTAAAATTGATAATGTTCGCGTTCTAATTACATTTACCAGTTACTGATACGTTTGATATGAAGCCTAGAGCAGACTGCGCATGGGCGAAAAGGGCTAATCCATGTGGACAATGAGGAAGTCCAAACCACTTCGGTCTGAGTTTGTTAATTGCCAAAGCCGTCAATTTGACGGGTCTTGGTATAAATAGGTATAGGTCATACTGATTACGGAAATTAAAATGGCTGAGAGGAAACTGAATAGGAATATTTAAATATTCTTATGTTTCATTAAAAGTCGTATCATAAAATTTTGGAACTCGCCATAAATTATATAAAATTTTTAAGCATGAAATTTGAGTTCTAGTTTTAATTATTTAACTAGTTTAAATTAAAAAAAATCACTGTTTTTTTCATTTTTTTTGAATGAATGAAAGAATGAAAAAAAAATATTCATTTTTTACAAAAATAATGTATAGACAATTTTTTGAAATTGTCGTACACTATTTGTTTATTTATTTATTGGCTAATTAGTTAAAAAAAATTTTAATAAGAAATAAGAGAAAAATAAACAGAAGAAATGTAATTTAAAAGGGATTTTTTATGTTTTCATTATTTCATAGCGCCACTGGAATTCGAACCCACAATCTGCGCTCGCAGGTGATTTGCAGTGTGGTGCCTTTGACCACTCGGCCACGGAGCCCACCACTTAATGGAGTGTATCCGTTTTTTGTTTCTATTTATTTCGTTATTTTCAGGAAATATGGTGGAGTTTTCTGATTTTCAACGGAAAATGCCCTTGTGTTGTGAAAAGGGAGTTTTTCTATGAAATTCAGTAAAAAAACATTTGTAAATTTCAGAATTTTTTTTAACAGTGTGGATTGAAGTTTTCCTTCTTTGACATGGAGAAATCATTATACATAAAACACGCCGACAAGAGATCTCAAGTTGTGTTTAGATCTGTCTGAACCTTGAATCCTTGACCCAATGTCACATAGTTATTTTGAAATGATTGGTTTAAGTAGTTAATTTTGATTTAGCAACAAAATTTTCGGGTGTTCAGAGATTATTGTTCTAGATAAATAAATCTTGCAATAAAATTAATTAATTCTTATTTGATTAATTTTATTGCAATTTAATCTAGCATATGCACTGTAATAATTTTATTGTTTTTTTATTCATTACACCACCTCAGAAAATACACTCTTGTTATCTTTTCACTCCAGTGATGAAAGACTACAGAGATAATGAATACATATTGTCACTGAAATTCATATGTCTGTCCCATAATACTGCACTGAAAAAAATGTACAAAGTTACTAAAGGTTTTCTTGGAAACTTGGATTTCTAGAACGTTATATGTAACGGCAATAACAAAAAATCAGTAACAGACAATGTAACAGATAAACGTTTGTAACAGATAAACATTTACACTGTAAATAAAACAATTAGAAATTTTTTAGGCATTTTTTAGGTAACTGGGATGCCTAGATTTTTATTAACTACAATCAGGATACAGATAAAATTTTAGCAAGATCACTGTAATTTTAGTAGATTTATTTGTAAAGTTACAGTTTTCTATAGCTTTATAAAATCTAGTCTTGTAGATTTACATCTTTTATTGTACCAGTTTATAGATAAATTTTTAGAAAGCATACATATTTTTCTAATTTTACATTTATAGTATTACAGATATTTTTTTGTAGTGTAGTTGAATCATCTCTGAAATGATTTTGTTTTATCGACAATTATCTAAAGTTTAATATGACTGATGCCTGAAAAGTTTAGAGGTCATTAAATCATTGAATTCCACCATTCTCAAGACTTTATACTATTTGATGCTTTTTAGCGGATTCATTTTGAATAACCAATATCTTTCAGAATTATACTGATGATTCATCGAATGATTAAAGCCTTATGCTTGCATTTGCACAATTTGCATTAATTCCGGTTTAATGTGTGATGAAAAGCTGCAAATCGTGACAGTCATAAGCTACGATTATAGGCGTGCAACTTATCTTCTGCCATAATCAAGGTTTTTGATAATTGGATTTTCTTTCGCTCTTATTGGCACTTTCCAAAAAAGGTGAAAAGTGCTTATGCATTCAGTTTGTCTCTCCGTCTGTCCACACTCTAACTTCCGTAAATATACTCGGATTTTCATGCAAATGATAAAGCTTATTTAAGGTCACCAAAGCATGTTCGGTATTGCATATGAAGTATGTACGATTAATGGTTCATTTACAAGGACACTTAAAGGAATTCGATTACATTGTGGCATATGGGTAAAATCATTTAGAGAGTATTTTAATGACATTACGCTATTTCAAATGTATTGAAACTGATATGAATCACTGAATTTCACTACGATCACGTTAAAACACAGCATTCATAACATTTTTTTTTTTAATTTACTGAGACACACAAAAGAAATTACAGTACTGTCTTTGCGTAATAATTGCTGGAGAGTAGATTTTAAAATTCAGTATGCGTTTTTAAATTTAATTAGTTTTTAGCATATTCCTTTTTATATATAAATACTATACCTTATATACAGGGCTGCACAAAAGTATTCGCATAAATTTTCCTTATTAGAAGAAGTTGTTGTAGGAGAATTTTCAACTAAAACATATTTATCGCTTTAATGAACCAAATTTTGGAATGCATTTTGCTAATAGATGCATATTTCTGTATTATATACAGGGATGCTAAAAAATTCGGATAGTTTTCCGACTGTAGATGGGAACATCTCAAATTCGGTTTTGAAAAGCGTTATACATTTCAAAACGATTACTTGACTACATCATGGAGTATTCTCATTTGTCGGATTAGAGATACTCTATACAAGCGGCGGAGTGAATATGCAGAAATTCATGCATATTTTTAACAGAGAATGGTGAAATGTGGCGTAATGTTTTAATTTTTTAAACAAAGCAGTTTTGTCACAATATTCTGAATGTGTCTGAATTTTGTCCTTGTTATTTCTTTAATATAGATTCAACTACGTTTTTAGACTAGCGTCTTTTCTGCTCTCAAATCAGTAGAATAATAGGGAATAGGAGAGAATGTTTCTTTTGATATAGGCTTTGGAAGTTTGAATTTTTTTGGATTGCTATTTTTATAAAAATTTGAGTGTAATTATTTCTCTACAGCAAAATTAATATGTTTATGGAAATAACATTAAGAAACGACAACACTAAGTTTCAATATTAATAGCAGAGTGGCACTTGTAAAATTTAATAAAATATGTTTATTTTTTATTAAAAGAATTAATTATTTTGTATTAAAAGAAGTAACGTTTTTGTTCTTTACTATAGTTATTAAATTATTAAGTTATAAATATAACTGATTAAGTTATAACTATAACGTTATTAAGTTATAGTTATAACTTAAAAATTTCAATTACAAAGTAATCTAAACTCAAAACATATAAAATTATGGGTTTTTTTCGGAACAATTTGACGATGCTAATATGTTTTATTTGAAAAATATATCTACAAAAAATGTGGTTAATAAACATTATTACCAACATACGCGACCATTCGCATTATTTAACGAAATTATAAGTATGTATTTATTTAAATATTTAAAAAAGAAGAAGATAATAGTAAATTTATGCTTTAAATTTACTTTCAGACAAACGTTCTGAAAAAAAAAAAAATACACGATTATTTTCTTTTGCTATTTTTCTTTCGTTGCCTTCGAAATGATTTAACATGAAAGAAAATAATCATTATATTATGGTTAATCAGATAAATGACCTAATAAAACATTTAATGTATTTATAAAAGGAAAATTTTCTTTTAAAACCCCTCACTGCAAGACTTTTACTTTTGGAAATATATTTTTTACTCATGTTTAGAGTTAGATATAGTAGAACTTTTAAAGAGAAATTGTTGACTTTATTTAAAGAAGACCTCTGCGGTATAGGGGGTTCACATACTTATAATGTTATAAATTATGTGGCAATTTTGGGACCCTTCCCATCTTCTTACGATATCATACTTTATCATTCTTAGGCCTCCTCTTCCCTAATAATAATACCATTATTAGTTTCTTATTATGCTATTATATATTAGAATTATTTTATTATATTATAGTTTCTTACATATTATTGAAATTATTTTTACAATTTTTTTTTATTATTTTTATACGTTTGCATATAAAATTTATTTTGTTTTGTTTGTTTTGTTATAGTGACAGGGTTATACATTTATCGTTCAAACGCCTTAGTCAGGATTTAAAAAAAGAGAAGAAGCGAATAAAATATCACTATCAAATAATATAAAAAAAACTTTAAAGAATTGTTTATTATTTAAAAGTATGTAATAATAGTTTTTTGTTGCACAAAACATTTTAAGAGGGTCTAGCACATGATATCGTAGATAATCTCCAGGGTGAGGGGGGTTTCCCTTTTGATATCGATACCATTTTTGATTAAATTTTTTTTTCTGTTTATTAGTAACACGATTCTTTTGATCAAAATAGTATGTCATTATTTTTTTTGTTATCTATTTTTATAAAAATACAAAGTTATTAGTAATGTAAATAAATTACTATAGAATTACTTAATTTGAAAATATGGGATGCCCTAGCGTTTGACATTCCTGTTCGACTTCATATGCGCAAGCATACATAATCGCTATTTGAGAAACTATATTCGAAGTATACTGGCAGCTGGGGTGCCAGTTTAATCCTTTCGGGTCTAATGTACTATTAATAGTACATGTCTCTTCATGGAGTATAATTTTGTTTTAAAAATACTGTTGCTAATATTTAAAAGGTACTAGTGTTAGTTTATATCTATGCATTTACTATATGACTTCATTTATGTTTAGGAATTTAGTAATAATAAAAATTATTATTATTTGATTAATTGTCTTTGCGCCTTATGCGATTTTTTTTATATTAAACACATATATCACTCTTTAAATTTCAATTAAAAGTCACTTTTCCGAAAAAATCATGTGTAACAAAGCGCAAAAAGTATTAGAAAGTTGTAAGATAAGTTAAATCTTACTATAATACAATATTTTCTAAGAACCTCCCAAAACTCTTCCTTATTCTTTTGCCATTTGATTATTAATTGAATAGAATGCAGAACAACAACATTCGTTATCTTCCAGACAATGAAATATACGTTAAGCACTTATTAATCTATTTGGATAGTTAGTCTTAATATTTTTAACGTAAAAGTAATTTTTTCTAAAAACTGAAAAAATATTCAGACCCGAAATGGTTAAAATCGTAAATTAACATTAATATATCATAAAATTAGCAAGTGATATACCGTTAAACAGTAATATACTCTTTAATTCATTCATACGAGGGTATATTACTGCGCATTTTACAGTATAATACTGGCGCCCCAGTTGCTAGTATTATACTGTAAAATCATCAACTTTTTTTTTACAGTGTATTTGAAAAGAAACTTACGTTTATTAATAAATAAAAGAAGAAGAGAACTAATGTTGTCCACTTGTTTCGTCATTAAGAATTTATCTACCACTCCTCTTTCTTGTAGAGCAAGTGCAAGAAGACATTATTACTGTTGATTGCATTATGTAACAAAAAGTTTCTATAAAATATTTATAAACAGTAACTATTAGTTTTACGTGTTATTTTATATAAAATTATTTCATACATAAAGCGATATTTTTCTGACTTCTCTTCGTTTGAATGAAAATAAATGTAACCATTTATATATATATCTCCAAACAAACAAACAAACACACACACACACACAAAATAGATAATAATATTATTACGGGAAACGATTTGGAAGGATGAGGGGATATAAAATTACCGAAAAGTTGATAACATTATATGCACACCTATTGCACTTGCCCATGCGCGGGTGTAACTAGATCTTCTTATAAACAAAACAAGTGGACAGTATTCTTCCTATTTTTAACTAGCAAAAATAATACGTGTCATTTCGAACTTAATTTCTCAAACGACGAATTATGTGTGCGTATGACAGAGGAATAGGAAAGAGGAACATTGGGATATTCCATATTTTAGAATAAAACTATTTTGTAATCATTCAGTAGGTTTAATAATAACTTTGTATTTTCATAAGAGTACATATCAGACTAAAGACGAAAAAAGACGAAAGGTGTTAAGAAAAAGTTACTAAGAATAAGAAATGAAACTTTTGGTTGGATAAAAAATGATAAAGATATCAAAAGACAATCTCCTCCTAGAGATATTTTACAATATTAAGTACCAAATCCTTCCTCCCCCTGAATGTGATAACGTTATACGTGTAAAACTCCTTACATAAGATGAATATTTTTATAATATATTATGATTGGAACTAAATGTGTCGACTAAAAATTCAACTTTAATTGGTTCATATTTAAGTAATAGTATACATTTATGACTAACCATCTTTAAGAAAAACTAAGCATTAAACTTTTGAATATTTATTATATTTATTACTGTATGATTAATTAATTATTATTTTTATTTCCCTTAACTGAAAGCTATTAAAAAAGGATTTAAAGAAAAACATATCAACTGACATTTTTTTATTTCAGAATTTTACTTTATTATTACACTGGTCAACAGCTGTTTTGGTGCCGGGGTGTTTTTGGCTGATTTTATATGAATTTGATGTTCTGAATTCAAATATGGCATAATTTTGTCTCTATCAGCTCAGTTTTTTTAAGATAAACAACTTTTTGTGAAATATATGTTTCATTAGCTTAAGGTAAATCCATGTATTAAAAAATGTATGTAAAAAATAAAATAAATACAGGATTTTTATTTTTTATTATACACAAATGTTAGTTTTTATTATTATGATATACACATATTCAAATGATAATTTTTAAATTATATTATACAAACATTTTTACTCACAAAAATAGAGAAAGCGTCACTGATGAAACTGATACTCAATGAATGCTTCAGAAGCTTCTTTTTCGTGACATTATAGAATATAATTTAGAGCAGTGTCTTTTTAAACTCAAACTGTAATCTGAAACTCTTTGCATATCTCATCTTTTTTGGTAGCAGTCCTCCATAGTATTAATATTGTGGTGAAATCTTTTGGGCTGTTTATCACTTGTGCCTTCTTTATTTTCAAGAAAATGCTCTAAGTGGCAATGTAAATAGTGCATTTTAATGCTTCTAGTACACCCAAGAGATTTAAAACTATTATGTTTTTCATTTACCAGTTCTACATAGATTTCTCCTTTGCATTTGCCCGGAATGTTTTTGTGAACTGCCACAAAAGAAGTTGAGACTTTTTATTCAGCCTCATTCGTTGAATTTACGAAAGCAGGATCCTTAATCAGTTGTCTTATTTGTTGTCCATTAAATATTCCTGCTTTAATATTTTCATAACTCAATTCGGGTGTTTTTATCTTATATATGCAAATCATGACCCATTCTTATGGAGAATTTGCAGAAACTGCTTCATAGGACAGAGCTTGATATGCAGTGCAGAAAATATGATTTTCTTTCGCCCAACTAAAGTGTTATTAATGACATTCCTTTCTTCAACATCCATGTTTTCTTTCTTAGGCCTCTCTTTTCTAATCTAGTGGTGTATTTTATCCCTGTTATCCCAAAAATATAAAAACAATAGTATTTTGTGTAACTCCTTTGCTGTCCAAGGACAATCATCTGGAAAATATTTAGGAAGAACCAATTTTTCTAACAGTCCTCTAAATTCATGACAAAATGCAAGATTGTTTTTTTAAGAGCAGAAGGGTTGTAGACAATTTTGTCTTGTGTGATAAAATGTAAGTTTGGCTCTTTGTTCTAATAAATTTCGTCTTTTAATCTTGAAATCAACCAGTAATTCAGAAGCTCCTTTTAAAACATTGAAATCTCTTTTGAAATTATTTAAATCAACCTGGTTGAAAAATTTAGGCATTGATGACGTCTGTTCATAATCACTGTTACCTTCACAGCTATCTAAAAGATGATCAGAAGGACAATATTCATCCTCACTAAGCTCTGGTAGCTGATGAAACGTTGGGATCGGTAGTTCCTCTGATTGAGGAAGTGGGGGTCTTCAAGACTCTAAATCACGATAAGTTTTCTTATTACAATTGTTTCGATTAATTCAAATAGTATTCCAGTGCTAGGTAGAAATAATAGTCATAGAAATGGTTTTGGAGGTCTCTCCAAACCATTGGTAAGCCGAATTTGAGACTTATTCTTTTCCGTCAGCTCACTATCATAAATTTTCTGTACAAGTTTTACAGACCTGTTGCGGTGTGCAGATTTTATCCTGATCTCCAAGTCTAACCGAAAAGTATCCAAAATAAGCTCTCTTTACAAAGTCAGTAACATATTTTCTCTGTTCTTTCAACTTTTATTCCCTGCATATGTAGCAAAACTTATCTGGATGATTTATACAACTTTTTCTACGTGAACTCATTTAAATTCCATTCTACGATGCAAACACAACAATCTACAACACTAACAAGGAAGGTCTCCATTGGGGGCATACTCAGAATTTTTTGAAAAAAATACGAATTAAACTACCCATGTAGGTAATAAAGGATCAGTGAAAATTAGCGGCGGAATTACATTTTTAGATATGTAAAAAAAAAATAAAATAGTTTGGAATAATTGGCGTGAAAAGCTGAAAGCGACGCGGGATTTGGCGAGCAGTGCATTTCCTCGCGAAAAGCAGACGATTTTAACGAATCTGAAAATTGATTTTAATTGACTTCACTGTTAAAAATCTGCAGCATTTACTGCAACGTCACTCCACTACTTTTATAGAATATCTCTCTTCTGACCAATGAGAATGCTCCATAGCACGGTGAATTGATCGTGTCATACACTGTTTAAAATCTGCTGCATTCTGTTGCAACGCACTCCACCGCTTGTATATAATATCGCTATTCCAACCAATGAGAAAGCTCCATTTCACGGCCAAGTAACCGTTTTCTATACAAGCAAGGGAGTGCGTTACAACAAAATGCAGCAGATTTTTAACAGTGTATTTTTCAATTTGGAACAATTTTAATCAATTTAAATTGTGTTTTAAATGATAAAATATATTAATTTCATTTTGTTATAAGTACATATAAACGTATATGACAAAATTACACTTAAAGTAAAGTAAAAATGTAAAACTAAAATTACTTAAACTAAACTTATTTAAATAAATTGAACATAGAAAGTTTTTTCTTTAAAAAGTATTCGAAGCGTAAAAGCGTATTTTTCAAAATTTCGTTTTTTCGCCAACCAGAGATAAATCGCCAAATAAACGAAATTTTTATTATTTTTTTACGGACGTTATAAGGAGGTTCCGCCGAAATTTTTTTATAAACATATATAACTATATGAGAAGAACATTCTGTAATTTTTTCAGATTTTTCTGAGTATGCCCGTATGGAGACCTTCCTTGTTAGAGTTTTACGTTAAATTGATACGAATTCTACCTTAAACACAAATACCATGGAAGTTCAAAAACTTTAGAAAGTCAAAGAAAGCCAGTTTTGTTTCCATGGAGCAAACTCTGAAACTAACCTTATCTCTTGGAGGCTTTTACATTTGGCTTTATGGATGAGCGGCGCGAAATCATAAGCATGCGCAGATCCTCAGTTTTGCTTGCACATTTGTTTTTTTTTTCAAGATCTTGTGGTATTTCAACGTCCTTCTAATTGCCTTGAGCATCGTTACAGGGCTATGTATCATAAGGTCAGTTTAAGTGTTCAAGGTCACTTTAGTTCTAAAAAATCTTTAGTTCGCTTTGCATATCTAAAAAAAGTAGAGCTGATAGAGAAAAACTGATTGCATATTTGGAATCAGCGTCCCAAAAATATCCAAAATCAGTTGTAAAATCTCAGGCACCAAAAAAAAAAATTTTTTTTTGTAGGCCTGTGTTATTATTATTATTATTATTTTAAATTTTTCAATTGCAAAATACTCGGTAAACACCGAATACTTATTTTTGAAAATATCTGATTCAGAAAATAATGTTCTTTTTGGCAATAAGTAAGAACAAAAACTTTATAGAAAAGCGTTAAACCCTACATTTAATTTGTGGTTATTATAAAAAGAAACCTTAAATTCACAAAAATACGCTTGATTAATATTCTAAAACAGATGATGTAATATAATTTTGATTTTTACTAATAGTTGTTTAAGTTCGCAAAGTTAAAATAACTACATGGATTATAAGTATTTTAAATTTAAGTCGAAGAAAACATAAAAGAGTTTTTATTCTTTTTTTTTAGCATGTAAAAGTAGAAATAGTTTATTAAGTATTTCGTAATTTCAAAAGGAATTATTATAATTGGTTTACGCACTTTCTAGGTTTTTCTTGATCTAAGTGAAGAAAATTAGCATTATTTTAAATATCTTGCATGCAATATTTATTCTTTTTTTTACAGCTTGTAATATTGTGTTTTTTTTAGAAAAGAATGGAAAACTTGGTTAATATATATACGCATATATGTTTTTTTTGTGCTTCGGGGAAAGTTCTACGAAATTTATGAATATAAAACCTAATTAAAAAACAAATGTTTAAAAACATTTTAAATAATACTTTAAAATTATTCATCAGAAAATTTAACGAAAGAGATTAACTATTGTTTTTTTTATTTATTTAAGAACATAAATGGATGAAAATTGGGACTTCGATTTTTGTGATAGAAATCTGAATATTTATGCATGAGATAATGTTAAGTTTTAGAAAATAAAAAAAGGGTGGTTCTCTTTATAAGTAATCCACTACGTTTAGAACCCATTTGTTATAGACCGAGAGGCGACAGCACAGACAATCTTCTCATCGAGTTCACGGCTGAAATTTTAGAATTAGTAAAAACTCGATTTGCATATTAAAAGGCAATCTCTATTAAAAACATATCTTGGTGAAAAACACAGAAAAACCTAATTTTAGCGGTTTACTCGTAGGTTTACTACTGTGTTTTCCTGCAGCCAAAGGTATGAAAATTATAGAGGACTGAGAGCAGAAAAGCACAATGGTAAATCTACGAGTCAACCTTTAAAACTGAATTTTTTGATGATTTCCACCGCGATATGACCTGGCAGACTTATTTCAGTTTAATATGTCAATCGAGCTTTAACAATTCTAAAATTTCTGCCATGAACTCGATGAGGAGATTCTTTTTGTTGCTGCCTCTTGGTCTGATATATGAATAAAACAAAGCAAAATAAAAATTATCACCATATATTAAAAATTGCGTTATCTTACCGTTGGTTATATTGCTTAAAAAATATGAACGTGCACTGAAAAAAAAATGGGTTCTCAAAATGGAGTAAAAAGTATTCATTTTTAAGAACTTCACACTAAAAATAGCTCCAATCCAAATGTACTCAAAACTGAGAAACACATGTACTCATTTTTGATCCCGTGGTTGCGTTAAAATATGAATCCTGCCCACTGAACTTATAAGTAAAAATATGCTGGCATTTATTTCCTGCTCAAAATTATTAACAATAAACATTTAATTAATTTTTTTATTAAGAAAAATAGCAAAGTTATTAGCAAGATACTCAAATCGAATATTTTTATGACAAAAGTATTATTTGCAAGCACTTTTAAGCTATTTTTAAAAAACTATAGATAATTTAATATTTACATTAATAGACATCTTTTATGCCACCCTGAATGAAATTAACCAATACAGGTTATAAAATTAGCGTTTTTTTGGATTTAATAGCATACGCTGTTTCAAAATTGAAAAAGCAATGTGTTCGTTTTCGATCCAAACATACTTATATCGATATGAGTACAACGATTTACTCGTTTTGAGTACTTCATTTTTTTTTTCAGTGTATGTCTCACTTGGACGCTGAATACAGTGCAAGCAGAATCTTATTTCAATCATGTTCTATAGGCAAGTGAGGTACTTGCCCAACTCATTAAATTAAGCTTTATACATTTACAGACGAAGTTTTTAAAAAATGCAATAAAGTTTGTCTAGCAAAATTGCTATATCAAATCATGAAAATCATGTCTAAAAATGTCTAGTGATGCAATCATTAAGAAGTTATATAACGGTGTTCTCATGTTTTTGTTTTCTTTATGTCCAGAAATCATTATAATTCGAATCTTTATCCCAGAAAATATTTTTTTTGTGTAAAAACATGAAAATTATAAATATTACTTTTATTTGACATGTAATCAAGCGACATATATTCTATAAATGTCGAATGGCAGAAGTTTGATCAGTTTTCTCAATATATACACATACCATGTATTTTAATTGTATATTTATGTAATTTTAACTTGTTTGATTAATTGCAATACTTCAATTTTAAATTTTATTAATCTGATGTTAAAATTGTTCAGTTATTTTAAATTTATTCAAATAAAATTGAGACGTAAGAGTCTAAGTTCTCATAACATATTGTTTCTTTCTTTCTTTCTTTTCTTTCTTTCTTTCTTTCTTTTTTTTTTTTTTTTTTTTTTTTTGCAAAAGTAATATAAAATTAAAGTTTTGGCTAAAATTGAGAGAAAAATAAAATAGGAATTCGATTTCAACGGAGTTAATTTGTCTTGATCATAAATTAATTTTAATATCATGTAATGATCAAAAAGATTTGTCTCGATGTAAGAATATTAAGTTTGATTTGAGTAGGATGTCCCATACCTGATTTGTAACATGGTTTTTAGATGTTTCTTTTATAGTGCTCTTAAACTTATTTTTTTATGAAGAGCTTGAAAAGAAATCGTGGATATTATGTAACAGATTCCATTTTTTCCCTCAATTGGAATTAATTAGCCGTTTAGCTATTTTGCAATAATTATCATCCATTGCGATTGACAGCAGTTACAATACTTCTATTATTGATAGTCCTTACGTAATTACAGAAACTTCATTCCTCTAAATCAAATTATTTTTCTTTTATTTCCAGTATTAGCACTGTATTAACTTTCTTTCCTAAATCCAGTTTTTTTATTGCCAAAATTCTTGGACAGTATGATTTCCGAATAATTTTCATCCTTATAGATAAATTTACGTTCTCCAAACTCAAAGATCCTGTTGAGTTATTGAACGTATGGGGCATCCATAATATTAAATGCCAGTTCAGTCTTTCTTACATTGAATAGAACACCGTTTTAGTTTAAAATTTTGTTTAAACACAATTTTAAAATTTTGTATTAAAGAACACCAACAACACATTCAAAAATAGAAAACCAAGAAATCCTCAAATGCTAAACATAGTTGAAAGATGAACCACTCTTTTGATTTCTATTCAATTAAAAACATTTCTGAACCCACTTCTATACATGAGCTGAACTTTCTTGAAGCATTTCATATTTATAAGAACTTGGAAAAAATTATTAATTTAATATTCCCCTTTTATCAAATATGCGGTCGGAAATATTACATCAAATCCTCTTTTTTTAATTACAGCCTGAATATTTTCACACTTTTGGCTGCATAACCTAATCTGTTTTCTTGTTGTCTAGTTCCCATATTTTTCTGTTTTCTTATTGGTCCATGAACGGCTTACTTGAATCCGCTTCTACTCTCTATATAATTGAGCAAGTTTACGCTATTCTGTGCAAAGAATGTGCATAGGATGGAACACTAAAAGCTACTGAAACTGGTCTATTCAAAGTTTACCTATTTTGGCGTTTTTTAAAGTTGTTTTAAAATTTATATTATCGATTTATATTATGTAAAAAGTTAGTTTTTAGTTGCTATATATGTTAGTTTTTTATTCTTCTTCTTTAAGCATACTGTATTTTTGTAAGCTGATTTAGTATTGTATTTTTCTTGTGAGTCTAATAATAGATTAACTTTTTGACAGCCACTGACTGTTATTATTGCTTTATAATCTACGACAGAAAACAAAATATCTTTAACGCTTTGATAAAGTTTTACAAGGAGATTGAAATCTCTTTTTCGTCTTTTCTATTTCGACAAAAGATAACAGAAAAAAGAAGGTTTGATTGGATTCGTGAAGAAATAAAATGTATCCGAAACTGGTCGAAATTCAAGACGTTTGCTTTGCTGACAATACCATTTTACTTTATCCTTTTTTGTAGAATACTTATTTACGGCTTTTCTAGAAGTAACAATATAAGTAAATCCTAGTAAGGGAAGTTTGAAATATTTTTGGACAGAAGTTTCTTATAAAATTCTTTTGGGGCGACTCTTTGAAAAAATAATATTTCTTAACATCAGATAAAAAATGTAATCTGATTTTACTAAAACTTTCTGTAATACCAATATTTTTATATAGTAATTATTTTTATGATAGAACTAATTATTGTGTTTGAAGAGTATATATTTCCGAGTATTATATTAGTTTTTTTAAGAGCTTGAAAAAGTACAATACATTATTTAAAGATAGATCCTTTTCACAAAATTTTGAATAAAAAAGAAGTTTTCATTGACCAGTATTGTATTTGACTGATATAGATGGCTAATTTTTGTAGAAAGTAATTGCAAATGACTATTTTAGAAAGAATTTTGCTATGTATTAATTCTTTTTACGAAAATTATCAAAAAATCATATGAAACTAAGTATGTTAAGTTCAAAGTTGAGCTCAAAATAAATCGAAGAAAAAATATTTCCTGTCATTGCCACTATATTTATTTATAATGACTTCATGTAACACAATTGTTATATTTAATACTAAATTTATTGAATTCATTACATTTATGCTGAAAATTAAAAATAAAGCAAAATATAGATATGAGTATTATGGAAGAATAATATAAATGTGATATTGCAGCATTGCAGCCTTTTTCACTAATGTCCAAACAAAAATGTAAGAACTGAACGTAACTTTTCATGGCAGCATACGTCTATGATCATCTTTAGTTATTTAAATAGATATTTTATCTAGTATTTCATTTATACAGGGTGTATCTAAACTCTTGGGCAAAACTTTGAGGGGTGATTGTACATAACAAGTCAAACAATATTAAACGGAAAACTAAGGGTCGCAAACGTTTTCCGAAGGAGATAGGCGCCATTAAAGTTTAAGATCCAAAATTTCAGTATTTTAGTATGTCAGTATTTTCTTGAAAAGAAATTATAAATATAAATTTAAAAAAAAGATGATAGAGGGCGCGTTAGACTTTGGAGTAACGAACAATTATTTTTTATCGTTATTTTTTGCATCTCATTGAATTTTTGTGGAAGCTTAGACATAAACTTAAATTTTGAGCTCAAAATCTGAATCGTTGGGACTAGTTAAGTAGCTCAAACTGAGCTACGTAGCTAACTGAGTGATATATATATTCCCTTCAATTTCGTGTTAACGAGGTTTTTCTGTGTGTATTTTAATCATTTTATTGAAATATTTGTGTTAGCAATATTCAAAACTTATTATGACATCGAAATAGTAATATTGTCAAGAAATAATGCAGTAATATAAGTGACATAGTCATTTTGTTTCATTTCAACAATCAAATATCGAGCTTCAATTTGGATGCAGTCCCTAAAAAGTTCTAATTTTTAAATATTTATTTTCTTTGAAACTAATGGCACGCGTTCAAAAAATTTGTTTTTATGCTAATTGAAGGCTGAAAAATTTAATTATGATGTCAAACTTGGGTATTGCTATTGGAAAAAAAACTTGGTCTGGTTTTGATACGTGAATTGGCCTGTTAAATAAATTTCATGTACAAACTTTTAAAGCTGATTTTATTTCGAATCGTTAGTACCAGTAGCCTTCGTCTACAATAATTTATTGCAGAGTTAGAAAGAGCTGTATACTTATGTTCACACGATTGTATTTTTTAATAAGAAAATCAAAATGACAATGCTCAAAAGTTGCTTAAGGCTGAAAAGTGTACATCATAAACAGTATGCATGCAATCGAACGTGTATTGCTTTCAATTGAGGATACACTGAATTCCTTAACTTGATTTAGAACTAAAATAAGGTGTGACTTTTTTGCATGTTTGTTTTATTAGTAAATGTGTTTCTACCCAACAATGACACATCACTGTATGCATTTAATGGCGTACTTAAGTTGGTGATATAAAAAAGCAACATTTCTGGATTTTTAATGAAATTATTTGTAAGTCGTAACACACAATTTTGTATTAAATACAGGGTGACACATAAACACTATGACGTGAGAAAAAAAGTTAGTTTAATGTTTTCTTTGCGTTTTCGAGCCAAACTATTGTTTTATTCTTGTTCCTCGTGCTTTTTTGTTCAATTGCTATTTCTGTTGATATTAATTCACTGTTTGGTAGGAAAACAGGTTGTAAAAAAGTTGATCCTGCTTTCCTCCAACAACCTTCTCCCTTCCCCTTCTAGCAAACTACGCTGTTTGAGTGAAAAACATATGCAATCAAGCGCAAGTACCAGAATTCAACGAAAAGACCTTTGAAAATGCCTTGAGTCGAAATCATATCAGTAATATTCTGTCGCGGCTATTTTGACAAAATTTCCAGAAGATGTTGGTCCCTGCATCGCCGAAGATGAAGCCATTACGAATAATCTTGATTATTTCTTGTACAGAAACTTCTCTTTGGCATGGTGAATACAACGGGTTAATTTGTCTCTCCAATTAAAAGTTGTGGTCATTTTTGCGTCACAGTAATTATGTTTCATCCTGAAGAATCTCTATAATTTTTTCATTGTCGTCTTTCTCATATTTCATATAGTTTTTAATAATAGTGATGCAAACTATGTAATTTGTTGCTAATCAGTACACTATAAAAACTCTAATAACATAGCGCAGAGCCAGTTTACTATACCTAGAGACTAGGCTCATGACTACAGCAGTCGATAGTCTGAAGTTAACAGGGTTAGACAAAACTTCAGTGGATATATATATATATACTAGCGGACCCGACAGACGTTGTCCTGTCACCGACAGATGTTGTCCTTCCTGGCACCGACACCAGAAAATCAAATAAATGTACATAAATATAGTAATACGCACGATAAACACTACGCTCTTAATTTAATTTCTTATTACAATTATGTAAGGAAATTATTTTTCACTCTTCAGTATTTTTTGAAGTCGGTTCAATTTTTAATAGAAAAGTTTATTTTTCTCTTTTTTGTTAAAAGTTAACGATTTTCTGAAGACAGTTAATCAAAATTATAATACAGGCTATATTACTGTAAAGCATACACGTTTGACAGGAGCGGGGTTCGAACACGCGATCTCTTTCTTAGAGAAGCAGAGCTTATATCTGGCAGCTTAGACCACTCGGGTGTTCCGTCCGCACTCTATTCATCGAACTTATTCAACACTTTTAATTAGCGAAAAATCACTAACTATTAGTTTTTGCCTAGTTACTAAAAAAGTACTGAATCAATTTCGATGAAATGTGAATCTAAACCATTCTCGAATCCACTGGAACACACACGCAAAATTCCATTAAAATTGGTCCAGTCGTTTAGGAGGAGTTCAGTGACATACACACGCACAGAAGATTTATATATATAACGATAAGGATTAAAAATTTCAGGGTTTTGCGCCGAAGACATCGCCTAGTTAGGAAAATGTGAATTATCCCACGAACTACTGGATTTAAATGAATTTGCTTAGAACCATTCGATTCAGAATGAAAAAATGCAATAAAATATGTTATCAGTTGAAAAATAAATACAAAAGCCGATTTTTAAGCAATTTTTTAAAAGTTCGCTCTTTTTTCTACTCCTCTTAGGGGTGTAATTTTCGAAAATTCCTTTTTAGCGGCACTCCATGTTATAAGAAGTATTTTTACCCCAATTTTCAAGATTTTTGGTTCGGTAGATTTTTTTGTGCTGTGATTAATACGAAATCCAGACTTTCTTTTATATTTATAGCACTTTTAATTAGCGAAAAATCACTAATTATTAGTTTTTGTCTAATTACTAAAAAGTGCTGAATCAATTCCGATGAAATGTGAATCTAAACCATTCTCGAATCAAATGGAACGCACACACAAAATTTCATCAAAATCGGTCCAGTCGTTTAGGAGGAGTTCAATTACATACGCACACACAGAAGATTTTTATATATAAAGATATATATATTACATGTATTACACATGCGACATGCATATTTATTTTGTCAAAAACTACAATTAAGGAATGTAACGAAACATATAAATATAGGAAAAATTCCTTATGGAACTTCTATTTTGAGATCATTTGCAAAAAATACGCATCACCGCATGCATGCTTGTAAAAAGTAAAATTACTGTATCATTTATATATTAACCAAAGACGGAAACAAAATCTTATTTTGAAAAAAAAAAAAACGGTTATAAGAAAAATTTAATTTTAGTTATTTTCAGTTTGCTTCAAAAAACATTGTAAAACAACTTCCAAAGCATACTTCAACAAATATTATGATAAAGTTAAAACTATTTTGTTTTCTTTTGCCTAAATGAACATTTTAAATAAATTACTTATGATTCTTTTTTTTTAATTTTGAGTTCTAGTGTACTTGAAAGTTCTGTTTTCTCCTTCTTTAATACTTTTCTGCCGCTGCAATGCTCACAGATCATTACTCTTCATACAGTAAATTCTTTCGAATAAATAAATGAAAACTAAAGAAAAGCGAATTGGTGGTGAGGCGAAAACATTTTACTTCTAAAACTTTGAAGTGAAGAAGGAATTAACTCTGTTTTTGCTTCGAATGGCTGTCTTTAAAAAAATATATATATAAATTTAAATTTTACAAGGTTACTTCGAAGGAGGAAGTATGTAAAACTTTAGAAACAAATTTGTCAGCTAGAAAAACAAATTCAAATTTTTATTTTCCGTAAAAGGCCAGAAGTTGATGCAATTTTATGTTAAGAGTTTAAAATCTTTAAAAAATATAAACGAGTTTTTTTTGTATGAAGACAATTTAAAAATAAGATTGCCAAAAACTAAGCACATAATCCACTGTTAAAAATCTGCAGCTGAAGCTGCATAATCACACCATCAATTTTATAGAATATCTCTGTTCTGACCAATGAGAATGCGTCATAATATTATCAAGTAATTGTTTTCTCTAAAAGCGGTGAAGTGAGTCTTTCCATGCTCTAACTCACGTAAAAATAGTCTGAGTGCCCTGAAATTTCTGGATGTTATTTACGTTTATCGTAGCACGAAGCCTATTTCAAATGAAATTTCTAGCAGTTTAGTTTATCTACAGGGACAGTCAAAAGTTTACGGCTAATGGGAAAAATAACTTCAAAATAATTTCAAAGATATTACAGCCTTCAAATATATATTTACGAAGTGCACTGAAATGTGAATTCCTTAGAATATGTAACAATAGTTATTAATGATATTTTGCAAATAATAGATACTATTCATTTACAAGGCCACACAAAATAATTCGATTACATAATGGTATAGAGGGAAATTGTTGTGCTTATTTTATTTCTGTTGAATTATGTTCTGTTAAATTATTTCATATACAATGAAATTGCTATGCGTCGGTACAGCTTACTATAAGTTATCATGTTTAATAAGAAGTGCGTAGCATTTACAGGGCGCGCAAAAAATTTTAGATAGTATATTCTATTCGAAAAACTGTATAATAGCGATGGTGACAGGAAATGCATTTTTAATCATGATACGCGATTTTTCACTAAATTGGCATTTTTAAATTCCTTTATCGAATCATTACAAAAATGTGTGAATGTACTCTATATATTGATATATTGATATATCGATAAAGTTTTAATTTCTAAGTATAAATTTAACACAAAATAAAATAGGATATTTTTTCTCTTCAAGATCCTTTTAAGATGAAAAGGAAGTTTATGGATATGCATCCCAAATAGTAAAGATTTTTAAATTTTGTAGTTAAAACAAATATATGAACCAGTTTTTATTTTTTTTTATCCAAAACTAGCTTTTGCTTGCGACTGTATACACGTAAAATGTAAGTTTCGCATTTCGAATTGCAAATTTTACTTATAATTTTAACTTTTCTTTTGCCTAATTTATCTAACTAATAGTGGAATTCCCATTAAAATCATTTCAGAAGAGCGTTTAAAAAAGTTCACTTTCATAATCGTGTTTGCCGTATTATAGAGTATGCCGCATACTCGTTTCTTACATAATTCTATAACTACGCAATTATATATATAAAACCCCTCCGTGTATAACAATTCCGGGGTCAACCTATCCACGAGAAAAAGAAACTCTTCACCAATGAAAACGCTTCATAGTAGAGCATTCTCAATGGTCAGATTTACAGTTGGAGCTGTAAATGACGTCACTACATTTTACTTCGCTTTGAAATCTTTCCATGATTTCAAAAAGTACACTGTTAAAAATTTGACCCATTTGCAGCAGCGGCACTCCACAGCTTTTATAGAATATCTCTTTTATGACCAATGAGAACGAACGCTCCATAACACAGTAAAGTAATCGTTTTCTATAAGAGCGGTGGAGTGACGCTGTAGTAAATGAGTCAAATTTTTTACAGTGTATATTTAATTAAAACTTTTTATTAAAGGAAAGCGAAGGTGCGTTTTAAATGCAATATTGTTAAAATTTTTATATTCGGGTTGCTTTAATTTTTTTTCTTTACAGCCATGAATGACTCTTGAGAATTTCGAATCTATAAAAAACATTGATAAAAGTTACCTCCGATTTTAAAGGCAATCTATTTTCTGACCAATGAAACCGTTCCATAGTCGTAATGAAGCGTTCTTAATGGTCAGATTTAAAGTGGGAGCTGTAAATGACGTCACTACATTTTACTTCGTTTTGAAATCTTTTCACGATTTCAAAAACACTATTTAATTAAAACTTTTTATTTAAGAAAACCACGGATGCGTTTTAAATTTCATTATAATCCCCACCCCCATTCACCAGATAGTTTTGTTATAGTTTTAAATGCAGATTTCTGTTGAAATTTTCTTTCTTTCCTTTCTTTCTTTCTATATATTTTTTCTTTTGTTAGATTTTTCCCTTTCCAAGTTTAATCGCTGTATTTATCAAAATTGTTTCAGCCTAAAGTGGCGATGATCGACCACAGTTGTTGTAATTTTTTATCATCCTCTAAAAATGCAAACACGTCATTTTGACGGGCTATCTTCTAGTTTAAAATAATATATTATTCGTTTAAATTTTTCTTAAAAAAGTACCTAACACTGTAAACAAAATTCTGTAAAGTTACTAAAAGTTTTCTATGAAACTGGGATTCCTAGAACTTTTTATGTAACGACAACAGCAGAAATTCATGTAACAGGTACAGATTTGCACTGGAAATTAAAAAAATCTGTAAGGTTACTAAGAATATTCTTGGAAACTGGGATTCCAAGAATATTTCATGTGACTGCAATTCAGGTAACAGATAAAATTTTAGTAAGATGACTGATTTTAGTAGACTTGCTTGTATAGTGACAGATTTTTGTAACTTTACGAAAATTGGCTTTGTAGATTCACATCTTTTCCTGTATGGTGTACAGAGAAAGTGTTAGTAACCACACAGATTTCGGCACTTTTCATCAGTAGTAATACAGTTTTTTTTTACAGTGAGCTAGCACTGAAAGTTCTATTGAAATTAACTCAGCAGAATCTTTTAAAAAGGCTGATCTTTCGTAGTCGGGTTTATCTGATTGTAAAACTTTCCCCAATAATTGTATAACGAAGTAGCTTAGTACTAACCATTATGTACTAAAAATGTATGTTCCGTCGAAATTCATTCTTCGGAAAATATTTTAAAAAGGATAGTCTTTCCATTATCAGGTTCATCTTATTATAGAATTTACCCCATAATTTATAGCTAAACAATTCATAATGATATGTTATATACTGAAACTTTCATGAAAAATGATCCAAGAAGTATTGCAAGTTCTTTCAAAATCACATCACCAGGACTCAAGTTACAAGAGGTCAGAAGGAAATTCTTAATAGCATTTTACACTTATAGTAGATGAAGCCCGCCAACTACAATTTCTAAAAATTTACTAACGCAAAGAACTATTAAAAAAAAAAGCAGATTTATTAAAAAAAAAAAAAAAAAAAAAAAAAAAAAAGAAGAAGAAGAAAAAGGACTGAATATTTCACCTTTCTCAGAGAGCCAAAAATGTGATATTTATTTTTTAGAAATATATATATATACAGTCATTATCGGTTATTTGGTAACCCGTGCGGTCCTGAAAAATATGACCTTATAAGCGGGGTGAGCTTATATGTGGTGTAAACAGGAATTTTACTTTATGCAAGAAAATATTATTCATAAGTTAGTAAAATAATATACAAATAAGCTATGAATATATAATTTGTAATATAAGAGTTATAAACAAAAATTGCTTTTCATTTAAATTTTGAAATTGATGAGTATAGTAAAAACAATCGTAGTAGTAAAAACTATCATTTTTTGCATTTTTTGTAGGTTTGTTTGCTTTTATCATAATTGTTAAAATTTTTTAATTTTAACGGAAATTGTACGGGACATCTTTTTAACATTTGGTCTCAAGAGGTAATGGCAATTTTTCCAAAAATTGGCATCTAATGCCACAGTTGAGAAGAAATTCCTAGAGTTTTGGAAACTTTTACCGAGAGAGAAAAGTGTCAAGAGTGGACGTGCATCTATCATGCAATATTATCGCGATCTCCAAGGATCAGTTTAAAAAGGAAAAAGTCACCATCTTGTATTAATTGTGGTTTTCGTTTTTAACATAAGCACGGAAGATTCAGCGATAAGGAGAAGCAAAGGCGCAGCAAGGGTGGGGGTTTTCAAGCTCAATATATCACTATTTTTAAATGGTTCAATTTGTAAAAATTACTGACAGAATTCTTTTAATTTAATAAAACAAAACAAATCTGTAACAAAAAAGTGGTATCCAGTGCCTCGAAATTCCACGCTGGCTGCACTACTGGGGAAAAGAACGGATTCGAAGGAAAATGTTTTCCTCCGTCAATATGTCCATCCATTTCTTTATAAAGCTATTAAAAATGAAAAGTACCAGATGAACAATATAGAAGCCGACAATTGAAGACAGTTGAATGATACGTCTGTCTATTCGGCACTGTACACTTTAAGAAGGGGAAGGAAAAAGCACAAAATTAAAAGCAATTTGAAATTAAATGACAGACAAAAGGTGACTATATATCCGATAGAAGCTATTAGAAAACGATCATATAGGCGGTGTATTTTAACACATTATGTGCTCATAAGAAATATATTTAAGAGGTTATAGAAATATTCATGAATATTTTATTTACATAAAATAAGTTATTTACGTTTTCCGAGTGTCATATTTTAAGGCAAAAGTTTTTAAATGGATATAAAAATAAAGTTAACTGAATTTATTGAATATTGAATAGAATATATGGATTTTGCAATATTGGTAAAACTCAAATTTTGAAGAATCTTTAGAAAATTTTTTCCCTGTGTTACTTTTATTTTCTGTTTTCTGTTTGCGTCAATGTTATTTATATTTCCATTCTTTTCTTTTAATGTCATTTTTCTTTTCCCGATATTTTTTTTTGAAAGAAAGAAAGAATTTTATTTTTTAAATGAATGATTTTACAACTCAAAAAGTTATTTTGAATTAGAATCATACTTGCTGTTTTAATTCTAATTTAGTATTTCACATCTGATATACTTTTTGCTATATACCATGTGAGATATATATTTTAAATTATTGAAAAGTAATTGTTGATTTTTTTCTACTTAGTTTCAGAACAATATTGTAAGTATTAACACCTTTCCGCATATGGTGCCATATATGAGATATAATAAATTTAGTGTAGTTCTGCAGTTGTTTTTAATCGCAGAAGTTCCATTCTTTTACTCTCAATACGTTAGTGGATAACACATGTGAATTCAACAGATACTGTTTCTTTACGAGCAGATTTTGTCACATACACACAAAGGCGAACAGTGAGAAATTTATAGTTATTACTTTATGTAGCTATATAGTGAAAATTTTTGTTCTTATGTGTTGAAAGAAGAAGAAGATGGATTGAAAAAAATTTAGCTGTGTATCTTGTAAATAACGTATCGTGAGGGTAACGCATTGTAGAAATGCTAGCGCATGTAGTACGTAAAAGTCAGTAGGTGTCATATATGTCCCTCATGCATTAACAGGTTGTAGTTCTCCAAATTCGTCAAAATGTGTCTTTGTTTATTCACCACCATAAATATGCTTATCCATGTGCGTTCGACGAAAAATGAATATCCTCATGCTTCATTTCAAATATAGACACTGTCTAGGAATGGATCCCAGGCTATTTTATTTTTCTTTCTCCAGTGCTATCAGGGATCTTCCTGCAGGAGAGGAGAGTGAAATGCCAGACCTCTCAGATGATTATATGGCGCTATATAAATTATTTTGATTTGTTTGCAATAGATTCAGTAGAAGAAGATCAACATCATATCGCAGACAACGAATTGTTATTCTGGACTCGGATAACTCAATAGATTCTGATGCCAAATATCTTTTTTTGTCTCTTTTAAGTATGATGCCGGAAAAAGAGACAGCTTGTGCATCTATGAATGTTAAGAATGTGGTGTGGAGATATGTGGAAAAAAGCTCGGATGGCACAAAATTTGCTAATGTATGAACATTTGCACGAACTTAAATCGGTCTTATATTAAAGCGGATTTGAAATTTTTGATTTTTGAGTGCTTTTTGATGATATTGGATTATTATTTAACAAACTTTCAAAATTTTTGGCCTGTGGGAAAAAACAAGGGCAGATAAGGATTAATAAGCGTATCAAGTTTTTTATTACACATTCAATTATTGATCGAGGATGTGTAGACCAATTTATCTAGAACAGGAAATAACACAAAAACTTTTTGTAAAGATACGTTTTGGACATTTATTTTTGTTAAAACGATAAAAGCTTAAATTTTATTGAAAATCCTTATTTTATATTTTAAGTATATAGAAAGATAACAAAAACTGGAAGATGCAAAGTGGTTCGAGTGAAAGTCATAATAATCAGTGTTTGAGAATTTCCTCTTTCATCCAAATGTGCTGGGTTCCAACCGCGAGTAGTCGGCCTTATCAATTGGCGTTTTCCGGGATTTTCTTCGATCCTTTGGAGAGTTTTTCTCAAACATGGGTTAGATTCACTTAGAAGGACGTCGACGGATGCCGCTCTACCATTGGTGTATATGTATCACGTAGATAATTAGTCGTAATGCAATCAGAACCGACAGCAATATCACCAACAAGAAAGAAAACAAAGACAACAATTGTGATTTCGGGACTTCATTTATTAGGTGAGAAAGATCACACATACACCGCAAGGGTAGAAGTGAGACAATCAAATTAAGATTTTTTACTTTTTCATTTTTTAAACAGTGTCAAAAAGATGACTGAGCTGGAAAAAGATAAGGGCCTCAGAGATTCAATTTCAAAGATTTAAGCTATAGAAGGGTGCAGAATATAACACTAATTATACAGTGGACCATGAAAAAATATATATTTTTTATTATTTGCATAAATTTGAGAAAACAAATGCTTTATAAATCTCTTTAAAGCTTTTATATACATCTGTGTTCATCAATTGTCATTTTGCAAATAAGTTTTCTAGATTCTTATTTCATAGCAAGTATAAAGATCTTCTTTATAAACTTAAATAAATATAAATAATACCGTCAGTTCCAGGAGGCATTCAAAATGTATTTTAAATACTCCCAATTTGCCATTCTTTTTGAGAAAAGGTTGAAAATGCGATATTATTCCTGTCAGAAAACAAATGTTGGATAATATTGACAAATCAGAATAAATAGAACATGTGGGAATGCATGAAAGAAAAAGTTATTTGACTTGATTTTCAAAAGTAATATATTTTCATGTAAATAAACACAGCTGAAACAGTACTGACAGTTGCCGTAGGTTATGTAGCAAGGAAATATCTACAGTCTATTTTAATTTATTTTCGTTTTAAATGTCTTATAAGAAAGGAGTTTATATAAATCGTTTACGCGTTTTTTAAAATGATGTCCAAGTATAAATTTCAATAATGCCGCAGTTTTTTTCTTTTTTTTTTGTTCTTATTTTTTAAAAGCTTGTTTTGATGAAGATTTTATCTGAATTAAAAAAAGACATGTCTTTATGCATGTCCGTCTTTACCCGTGTCATAACTAAGTTTCGCAGTAAATAATCAAGCGCCACGAAATTTCAGTTTGCTGTTCATGTATATAGGGATATTTGTTGCTTGGAAAATAATTATCTTATCGTGTAGGCAGAGACACACCAAAATTTTTAACACGTTTTCATCTTTGTATCAAAAATGGGTGGTACTGTGAATTAAAGTATTTATAGACAAAAAAATTGACAAAGAGGTTGTGACAAACCACATTTGGAAAAATACGTCAAATAGCGTCAAAAAATAAATTGAAAAAATTCATTATCTAAAGTTCGAGCAATAGGTTTAATAACATGGTTTTCAGTATCCAGAGTATTTGTTACAAATGAATAAAAAATTGTAACAAAAGTTGCTTTTGTATGTCCAGTAAATGACTGACCCACTTTGAACTTTAAAAAAAAAAAATTAAAAAAAAAAAGGTTTGCGCATTTTGCAATTAGAAAACCAATAAATTTTAAAAAATGCATTACGTTTAAATAGTTCAAATTTCGTTTGAATTTCTTCATAAAAAGCCTGATATTGGACTTCGTTGGTGGCTGATTTTGGCATTTTCAATGGTACAATTAATGATCCCTTCATATCTTCTATCACCTAGTTTCCAGGAAATCATGGCTATTCTTTCTTTTAAGGACAGCATTTCTTCAAACACCTGTGAACGAAATCAATAGATTAGTATTTTCATAGAAATGGATCGTTATTTTTGGAAAACTCTGAAGTTAGCGTCATGTTAATTATTAGGAAAGCATATTTTTAATGTAAAAGCGAATAAAACTCTGCATCATAGTTCAAAGGTTTTATGATTTATCTTTGCTTATCCGTCTGTATATCTCACTGTTTCCCTTTAGCCTTCATAAATATTTTGGAATGCTTGGTGATACTTATTATGTTAATTGATATAGACAATACCATGCCCTCTATTTAATTCATTGCTCTCTTATTAATTAAAACGCTTCTGAACAAGAATATGAAGAATAAGAATACAGGCTTACAAAATACGAGTTTAGGAAATAAATTAATTGATTTGTGCTTTAATGACTTATCCAAGTGGGATTTGTCAGTTGTATCCAAAATATTGCTAATTTAAGTTATTAATAGTTCGAGAGCTAAGATATGCTTCTAAATATGGAAATACCCTTTGTTGTGTTTAGAATTTAGATTTTGACAGAATGAAAAAAAAGGCCACTTAACCTTTTAATATGCAGCTTTGCATATATGAAACAACAATGTTTCGGATTTAGTAGATTCTACTAATTCGTATATTCCAATTCACACCAGAAAACTAAAACAGCAATATTTGCTTTTCTTAATTTATAATGCGTTCAGATCTTGGTGAAATAGCAATTGAACTCTTATGCAAAGATGCGTGAATGCAAAATTTAATACTACTTTATGTATTTAATTCATTAATACGGAAATAATGTTACTCCCTCTTAAATGGAACGTAATCATCATAGCAACCGATAATCATTATATATCATAGGGTATCATTAAATTATTTACGTATGAAAGGATTTGATATAATAAAAAACAATTTTAACAAGTTTTCATAAAATCTGAAATGACTCGACAACATTCTACAACGATTCTATGTATTTAATTTCTAATCATTCGGCTTGGTAGATTTTATGCTGTTGCATGCGGACAGACGGACAAATAGTTGGATGGACCAGATGACGATTATAGGCGCTACATATTTATATACTTACGATAAGTACCATAGGCCATAATGCAATAGAGTACTTTTGAGAGTCTCTATAAAAAGAATATAAACATTAGATACTATTTTTTCAAAGCCGAACATAGTATATTAAATCTCAACAACATTTACCATTTAGAGAACAATCCAGATATATAAACACAAGCTAAAATTTGGACAGACAAACCGCAATCACAAACACTTTTTAGCTACATTGAAAAGTTTTAAAACAGCATGCTATTTTTAAATTTCACTCTCACTAAATAATACCTTCAAAGAACAGCATACTTGAATACTTTTGTACTAGCCTGCATTTTAACTACAATCGTTATATACAAGCCAATAATTATCTAAAATTTAATCAAAGCTAAAACACGTATAAAATTACTGCAGTCACACTTCCAGAGATTATCTTCCATAGACGGTCATTTATCCAAATCTTTGTGTGACCTTCTATATATCGTTTTGTCTATATTCTACAAAGACATCCTAGTATACTATATGTAATTCAGCAAAAAAGCATAATTTCTTTAAAAAACACTTTTAAACTATTTCTGTTCATAGTCAGTATCCTTTACAAAATCTTTTGTGTAACCCTATATCTAATTTATAGTATTTATTCATATGACCCAATATGTAAAAATATAGTTAGAAATTTATATCACAACTGAAAATGAACTTCCAGCATCAAGCAATCATCGATATACTGCAGTACTTTGGATACTTTCCTCTGTACTATAGAAATAATTTTGCGCGACTCTGCAAATTAATAAGAAATATTCTTTGCACTGTTTATTGTACAGAAAATATGTTTTAATGTACTTCATAAATTCTTATCAATTTTATTATATTATAATAGGGGTTCATTTAGATTCACTTGAAACTACTATTTTTTTTCTTTGGCCGTAATGTAACGGAATACTATTGACTGTAATTAAACTATACATCTAATTTTAATAAAATTTGAAACGGTTCGACAAAATTATGCAGCAATTATACATTTTAAATTTCAAACCTTTCGGTTGGATAGCTTTTAGTTTGTTATGTGCGGACAGACAAATAGACAGGCAGACGGATGGACCATAGATAACCATACGTTCTAAGTATTTACATAATTACGAACGCACCTAATAAAGCTAAATTTAACATTGAAAGTTTCTAACCTAAATTAACATATTTGGCATTATTTAATATACAAAACATATTTTATGATGTGAATGTTTGGTTAATAATTCATATTTGAGGACTATTTTAATCTCATTGTCGGTAAATATGTCTATTCTAGAGAATGTAGTTCAGCAGGATAGTTTTACATAGTTCTACATAGATATTATTAATTGAGGTATTTAATTACCATAATAGAATTTTAGAGCTATGTATTTGGATCAAATACGGTTGTTTTCTTAATTAAAAAAAACAGGCTCAAGATAGCTTTAATAAAAAAAGATATGTATGATATACATATCTGTTACATAGCTACTGTAATTTAAGGATAGTTCTACATAGTTCTGCATAGATATTATTAATTGAGGTATTTAACACTAAAACAGCCGGGTATTTTACTAAAATTTTATAAAAAGTGTTTCGCACCAGAATTTTATTTTAAAATTATTTAACTTATATAATTAGTCTATTTTTGTACTGCATATGATGAAAATTCTGGTTCGAATCAACTATTATCATTCTGGCAGGGGTCATTTTGACCCCTAATGGCGGTTTTAGTGTTAATTACCATAATAGAATTTTAGAGCTATGTATTTGGATCAAATACGGTTGTTTCTTAACAATAATAATAATAATAATAATAATAATAATAATAATAAAAAAAAAAAAAAAAAAAAAAAAAAAAAAAAAAACAGGCTCAAGATAGCTTTAATAAAAAAAGATATGTATGATATACAAATCTGTTACATAGCAACTGTACTTTAAACCTTTATTCAAAACTTTATTTATTTGCTTTTGTTTTACTTTTTTCCTTATTTTTTCTTCCTACTTTACTTAAAAGTATTAAAAAAGTATTTGTACAATTCCAGTGAAATGTTCTACACACAAGATACACAAATGTCCTGCATAAAGAATTTATTTTTATGTTCCACTTTTCCAAAAAACATTTATTTAGAATATAATTTTATAGAGTTATTTCTATGTTCTTTTTTTGTATGTAAACATCTATTACTCAACTAAAAATTAAAGAAAACCATGATATGCAAAAGTATATAGGACATATGAGCAAATTTTATGCTTCATACAGAACCTCAATTTAATATGAAAATGTCTGAAATATGCTTTAAAAAAATTAAAAATTTTAAATAAGGAAAATTTCATATATAAATTTTCTGTTTAAAATAGTTAACTATTAATAGTTTTGGTTTAATACCAGTTCCAACACTGATTTTGTATCAGAAATTACTCATTCTAGAAAATAAATTTTTCATTTATAAAAAGTGTAAAAGTGAAAAAAATTCTAAAACATTTTAAAAATCCTTGAAAATATAAAAATAAAGATAAGGAATTCGAAACTTCTGTAAAAATTAAAAAATATCTTGAAAAAGAAAAAGCCAAACAAAAACAAATTCAACTGTCATATCATTTGTGTTCCGGCATTGTTTATGACAGACATGTTTTGCAGTACAGATTTTAAGATTTATTCGATGCATTTGTTTACTTTAGAATAAAAAACTTAAAGTCAAAGCTTACCAAACATTGTAATAATAATATAAACTTTTTTACAATTTTAATTGTAAAATTTGTATTTTATTTTTAATTCAGAATATTTGTTAGCGTGTAAAACAACAAACTGAAATTTTCGAGAATAGTGCTTGAAAATGCGGTATTATTCCAAATACAAATAAATAATCTGCCTTTTATGAACAATTAGTGGAAGTAAGATTTCTGGCTTATTTCAATTAAAACCTCCATTGTCTGTAACAGATGCGAGTGCAAATGGGAAACACGAGTATAATTAGATTTCTTTGTGTTAAAATGTTAGCTTCAATCTTCTCTTGTTTATTCTGATTTTGGACATTTTTTACTAGCTCTTTGTCTTTCACGTTTATAGTTCTGATTCATATTATTATGTTAATTTTAAATTTTTTAATGTTATCTTTTGCGAATCTTTTGTTAAAAAACATAATTTTTAACACCTCCAACATAGGTAAAAAATGTTTTGAATTCGGTTTGTCTGACCTCCTGCCCTTTCTCTAACTCGTGTAAGTTATACTCGGATGGCCATTTAATTAATCTATTCTATTGAGATTTACCATGAAGTGTGTGTCAATTTTAGTTAGTTGACAGGATCACTCAAAAGTATTCAATTACTTTATGGTTATTACTTAAAATTAGCTTTTATAATATTTTAATAAAGTTAGCTGTTACAAATATAAAAAAACTGATATTTATTTAGGTTTTCTTTATGGTTTTTGATGGAACTTTTCAAAATATCATGAAAATGTAAAGACAGTCACGCGTATCCGGCGCGCTACGCTATCTTTCCAAGAAGTTATCAATGCAATTTTGCAAAATTTCTTCACAATATTTATTATTCCTCGAAAAAGACTGTCCGATATGAAAACGAAGTTTGAATTCCGTGTACATTTAGTTCTATACAGTTAGAATTATCACATGTACATAATTCTTAAGATAAGTTGGTATTTTCGGTAATACATTAAGTTGAGGCCAAGTTTGGGATAACTGTTTGTCTATCAAGCGTTTCTCTTGTTAATTTTTTTTTCAGTGTCGCGTTAAAGAATTTTTGTAAAAAATACGTCATGAACCGCTATTATTTGTACAGGATGATTGAAAAAAAAAATGGACAATCTTCAAGAATGGTTTATATTAGAAGAAATAACTTTTGTTTTGTAAACCAAGGTCGTAACAAATTGTTTGACCCAAAAATACAGGATGACTCACTGCAATGCATACATGATTATGGTTCACAACTTCAACAAAAATAAAGCAATTTTCAACAGAATTATTTTCTTTTGTGTAAGACCCCATAATAATCTCATGAAATTGAAGTATATAGTATTTTGGTAAGAGAGACTATATAAACTGTCAATTACATTCGGATCAAAACGATTTGGATATACAGGGTGTCAAAATAGTAGAACAAACTTTAAGGGGAAGTAAGGGACATCACAAGGATTCAGATTTACACAGAAAACCATGGTTGGAAACGTTTTCCTGGCGCTGCAGTTACGACATAAAACACAAGAAAGAAAGGGTACAAACATGGAGGAAAATCATGTGTATTATTCTTGGTGCTGCAAAATGCCATAACAATTCTGGAAATTGCTGAAGAATTATCATTTATGCACGCAATCCCGTATTTTCGAGAACATTAGATTTTCCATGCGCCGGAAATGCCCTTTCATTTTTCACGTCACGGGGTCGTAATACCGAACACCTAATTTGATGACGATCGTTGTCTCTTTAATGTTATTTTTATTAGTTTTTTCTGTACTAAGGATAATAAATATGTTTTCTCCTCTTATTCGTGTTCTGTCTTACTTATGTTTTGTGTCGTATCTACCGCGCTAGGAAACTGTTTTCGACCATGGGTTGCTGTGCAAATCTGAATCATTGTGATGGTCCCTGCCTTCCCTTAAAGTTTGTCCCAATAATTCATGGATACCCTGTAGAAGGTAGCAACTTCTCCTCCTCCTGTTATTCTTAAGTCGGAGAGAGAGCCTCAGATTTTGGCAATGAATTTTACTGTCGTTGATTTTTGTATGTATCATGATTTTTGTATATATGCTACTGTTAACGAAACTGCCAGACTTTAGGCGCACTGGCGGAAGAGGAGTTAACATAACACTAATGAATAGCTTTTTACAATGTGAAATGAATTCAAACGGTTTAATTGTGTTACTCCGACTGTTGAGCATCATCAGTCAGTTGTTTACATAACACGATATAATACATCGTGCGAGTTACAATGATGCCTATCGCCTTAACCAACTTATGCTTACAGTTTTGTTATTTCTAACATCTGATCTATTATGTTGAACAAAATGTGCCACAGCCTCCCGTGTTATTAAATGTGTTGTAAAGAAATGCAAATCTTTTTAAAATTTCGTTCATATATCTCCAATGTTGCTAAAGTAATATAAAGAAATCCGATTAATGATTCAACTGGGGCATCCTGTTAGAAAAAAAAATGTATGAATTACGATTCTTGTTTGCTGTACAAAAGATGTATTGTTCTAGAGTGATTTACTATTCCGTAAAGTTTATCTAATCTTTTTTAATCACCCTGTATAATACAGAGAATGTCTTGTAATATTGATTGTTTACTCCGGTTATAGCTATTATGCCTAAAGTTATTGATTATTAAAAATAGTTAATAAACGTGAGCATATAAGACGAGTTTTTCCATTTCTTTTATCTATTTATTTGAATCATTGTAATTTGTTACAATGTTTTTTGTATTGTTCTCGCTAATTTTAGAAACAGTTTTTTTCTAAAAGAAAAAAAGAGGAAAATATTTCGAGTTAAAGTTTTAAGAAAATTAAATAAAATGAAGAAAGTAATTGAATTCAAATAATACCAATATTCCGAATTATAAATCATGTTAATTTAAGATATCAAAATAAAAATTATATTTTCCATAGAAAACCAGTTTTATAAAAACTTGAAAAATAATAATTTTTTATTTAAGAGTTTATATTGAAAATAGAAAAAGATGTAGATCGCAATTAAAAGTCTGAATGTAAAAACACTTCCAAATATCTTGAACATTAAGAATAAGACTAAAATTTATTTTAAATTTTTAAAGTTTCATTTTCGTTTAAATTTTTGCTTAAACGCCAACAAAAATAGAAATGATTTCAGACTTTTTTGTGTACTGAAGAAAAAAAAGTATAAGGAGAAAAATCCATTTCTAAAAAATCTAAAAGAATTTAAATACATATTTTCTTTTTCTTTAAAAAGAAGCATTTTAAGTTTATTTTTCATAAAATTTTTCTTTGATGAGAGTAAAATATTAAAGCACATTTTATTTTATATTTTATTAAAATGAAACAGTTTAACTTAAAAGAGCATTGGGCTATTATTTAAACTATTTAGTACTATTTCCGTTTTTAATGCATAATTTTAATAATTTATTTTTTAGATTACTGAGTCATTTTTAGTAAAACTACAAAATAATATTATTGCAGTTATTAGGGCCACAGTATTGTTAAATTGTGAGTATAGGTGATACGTTGTTGTAAAGAAAGAAAACTAATAAAACCGTAATAAAATAATATAAAATAAAATAAACGGAACCCGAATTTCAAAATTGTTTAAGCACTTAAAATTATACTAAATAAACATTAGAAAAAATTGTGTGCTTTAATTGGCTATTTTGATTCATATCTAATCCATAACATTCACAAGACACTTTCTATGACAAATTGATAATGAAAAATTTATCAAATTATCTATTTTCTGCTGATTTGATGCGTCCGGTATATAGATTATGCAGTATATACAGGGTGATTCCAAATTTTTTTTACAATAAAAGAGGGGTGATAGTACACATCAAGACAAACAATATTAAATAGGAAACTAAGGGTCCCAAACGTTTACCAAAGAAGATAGCCGCCATTAAAGTTTAGGGACCAAAATTTCAAAGAAACATAAAAAACGGAAAAATCGGTCGATTGATTTGCGGTTTTCACTAAATATATTCTTTATGTCGGCATTTTCTGGAAATTAAATTATAAAGAAAATTTTCAAAAAATGCCGATAGAGGGCGCTTTAGACTTTGGAGTAACGAACAACTATTTTTTGCTGGTATTTTTTGCATCTCATTAAATGTTTTCGTAAGCTTAGACTCAAACTTAAATTTTGAGCTCAAAATTTGAAAGTGGGAGAGGTTAAGTAGCACAAACTGAGAGGGTTCAAATTTCAGAGGGTTCAAATTGTGTGTTCAGAGGGTTCAAATTTCAAATGATTATAAAAAAACGGAAAAATTGGTTCATTGATTTGCGGTTTTCACTAAAACTATTCTTTATGTCGGTATTTTCTTAAAAATAAATTATAAAGATTAAATTTCAAAAAATGTCGATAGAGGGCGCTTTAGACTTTAGACTTTTTTGCCGTTATTTTTTGAATCTCGTTAAATGCTTTCGGAAGCTTAGACTTAAACTTAAATTTTGAGCTCAAAATCTGAATAGTAGGGAGTAGTTAAGCCGCACAAACTGAACTGTGTTTAAGGAAGGGGGGTGTTCAAATTTAAAATAATTATAGAAAATAGAAAAGTTTGTCAATTCGTTTGCGGTTTAAAATAAAACTATTCTTTAAGTCATAGTATTTTCCTGAAAATAAATTTTAAAGATAAATTTCAAAAAATTCCATTAGAGGGCGCCTTAAACTTCAGAGTAACCAACAATTAATTTAAACCATTTTTTTTGTTCTAATTAAATGCTTGCAAAAACTTATTAAATGTTTTCGGAAGCTTAGATTTAAACTTAAATTTTGAGCTCAAAATCTGAATAATTAGGAGTAGTTAAAAAGCGCAAATTGAAGCGTCTTCAGGAGTTGAAATTTAACCCTCCCCCCTCCTCTAACGCAATTCAATTTTTCGCTACTTAAACACTCCCAACGATTCAGAATTTGATTGTTTATGCATTTGAAAGCATTTAATGAGATTAAAAAAATAACAGTTAAAAATAGTTGTACGTTATTCCAAAGTCTAAGGCGCCCTCTATCGGCATTTTGTGAAAATTATCTTTAAAATATATTTTCAAGAAAATGCTCAATTAAAAATTAGTTTTAGCGAAGACCGCAAACGAATCGACCAGTTTTTCCGTTTTTTATAATCATTTGAAATTTGAACTCTCTGAACACAGTTTAGTTTGTCTACTGAACCACTCCCAACTATTTAGATTTTGAGCTCAAAATTTAAGTTTAAGTCTAAACTTACGAAAGCATTTAATAAGATGCAAAAAATGACGCCAAAAAAGAGTTGTTCGTTACTCCAAAGTCTAAAGCGCCCTCTATCGGCATTTTATGAAATTTATCTTTATAATTTATTTTTAAGAAAATACCGACATAAAGAATAGTTTTAGTAAAAAACGGAAAGGAATGAAACAATTTTTCGGTTTTTTCATAATAATTTGAAATTTGAACCCTCTGAACACAATTCAGTTTGGGCTACTTAACCACTCCCACTTTCAGATTTTGAGCTCAAAATTTAAGTTTGAGTCTAAGCTTACGAAAACATTTAATGAGATGCAAAAAATACCGGCAAAAAAGAGTTGTTCGTTACTCCAAAGTCTAAAGCGCCCTCTATCGGCATTTTTTGAAATTTATCTTTATAATTTATTTTCCAGGAAATGCCGACATAAAGAATAATTTTTGTGAAAACCGCAAATCAATCGACCGATTTTTCCGTTTTTTATGTTTATTTGAAATTTTGGTCCCTAAACTTTAATGGCGGCTATTTCCTTAGGAAAACGTTTTGGACCCTTGGTTTCCTATTTAATATTGTTTGTCTTGATATGTACTATCACCCCTCTTTTATTGTAAAAAAAATTTGGAATCACCCTGTATACAGGGTGATTCCGAATTTTTTTTACAATAAAAGAGGGGTTATAGTACACATCAAGACAAACAATATTAAATAGGAGACCAAGGGTCCAAAACGTTTTCCTAAGGAAATAGCCGCCATTAAAGTTTAGGGACCAAAATTTCAAATAAACATAAAAAACGGAAAAATCGGTCGATTGATTTGCGGTTTTCACTAAAATTATTCTTTATGTCGGCATTTTCTTGAAATTAAATTATAAAGATAAATTTCAAAAAATGCCGATAGAGGGCGCTTTAGACTTTGGAGTTACGAACAACTATTTTTTGTCGGTATTTTTTGCATCTCATTAAATGTTTTCGTAAGCTTAGACTCAAACTTAAATTTTGAGCTCAAAATCTGTAGTTGGGAGTGGTTAAGTAACACAAACTGAGCTGTGTTCAGAGGGTTCAAATTTCAAATGATTATAAAAAACGGAAAAATTGTTCGATTGATTTGCGGTTTTCTCTAAAACTATTCTTTATTTAGGTATTTTCGTGAAAATAAATTATAAAGATAACTTTCAAAAAATGCCGATAGAGGGCGCTTTAGACTTTGGGGTAAAGAAACACTCTTTTTTGGCGTTATTTTTTGCATCTTATTAAATTCTTTCTTAAGCTTAGACTTGAACTTAAATTTTGAGCTCAAAATCTGAATAGCTGGGAGTGGTTAAATAGACAAACTTAGCTGTGTTCAGAGGGTTCAAATTTCAAATAATTGTAAAAAACGGAAAAATTGGTCGATTCGTTTGCGGTTTTTACTAAAACTAATCTTTAAATCAGCAGTTTTCTTGATCAATCAGTGATTTCTTGAAAATAATTTTTAAAGATAAATTTCACAAAATGCCGATAGAGGGCGCCTTAGACTTTGGAGTAGCGTACAACTATTTTTAACTGTTATTTTTTAATCTCATTAAATGCTTTCAAATGCATAGACTTAAATTTTGGGCTGAAATTCTGAATCGTTTTAACTCCTAATTTTAACTCCTGAACACACTTCAGTTTGCGCTTCTTAACTCCTCATAACGATTCAGGATTTGAGCTCAAAATTTAAGTTTAAATCTAAGCTTCCGAGAACATTTAAAATGCTTTTGCAAGCATTTAATTAGAACCAAAAAATAATGGTTAAAATGAATTGTTGGTTACTCTGAAGTTTAAGGCGCCCTCTGACGGAATTTTTTGAGATTTATCTTTAAAAATTATTTTCAAGAAGATACTGACTTAAAGAATAGTTTTATTTTAAACCACAAACGAATCGACCAACTTTTCCATTTTCTATAATTACCTTAAATTTGAACCTCCCCCTCCCCCTTAAACACAGTTCAGTTTGTGCTACTTAACCACTCCCTACTATTCAGATTTTCAGCTCAAAATTTAAGTTTAAGATTAAGCTTCCGAAAACATTTTAAGAGATGCAAAAAATAGCGGCAAAATAGTTGTTCGTTACTCTAAAGTCTAAAGCAACCTCTATCGGCATTTTTTGAAATTTATCTTTATAATTTATTTTCACGAAAATACCTAAATAAAGAATAGTTTTAGTGAAAACCTCAAATTAATCGACCAATTTTTCCGTTTTTTTTAATCATTTGAAATTTGAACCCTCTGAACACAGCTCAGTTTGTGTTACTTAATCACTCCCAACTACAGATTTTGAGCTCAAAATTTAAGTTTGAGTGTAAACTTACGAAAACATTTAATAAGATGCAAAACATACCGGCAAAAAATAGTTGTTCGTTACTCCAAAGTCTAAAGCGCCCTCTATCGGCATTTTTTGAAATTTATCTTTATAATTTAATTTGAAGAAAATGCCGACATAAAGAATAATTTTAGTGAAAACCGCAAATCAATCGACCGATTTTTCCGTTTTTTATGTTTATTTGAAATTTTGGTCCCTAAACTTTAATGGCGGCTATCGCCTTAGGAAAACGTTTTGGACCTTTGGTCTCCTATTTAATATTGTTTGTCTTGATGTGCACTATCACCCCTCTTTTATTGTAAAAAAAAATTTGGAATCACCCTGTATATATATATATATAAATACAAAATATGGAAGTGAATTTTAAAATGCAGGCCAATCATGCACACAGAGCACATCTGGTAACCCTTAAAAAAAGTACCTTGCCCGACAGGGAAGGGGAGGGGATGTTTATGTACTCGACATGGGGATCGACTTATACGCGCGGATCTGGTACCCAACTCTGAAATAACATTTGAGATCAACCTGCAACCCGACTTTTTAATAAAATTTTCTGGATCCGAACCCGCCTTAATAATTTTCGGCCACCCACAACCCAAACACAATCCAAAGTACAAAATCCTTAAAAATAAATAAATAAATAAATAAATAAATAAATAAATAAATAAAATAATAAAAAAAGGACGATCGAAATTGATAAAGAACGGGTGAGTAGCAAGTTTCAACTGTACTTAAAGGGACGTACACCTTAACCAGCCGTAGATGGTACAATTTATCGTGGATACAAATGAGAATTTTGGGGACATTACATTACAACATTGACTCAAAAATTGAAAATTGTGAAAAAAGATTTTGAATAATGGTCTGCACTGTAAAAAAAGGGTCGATCTACTAAAAAAACTTTAGTGATCCTTGTAATTACTAAAAAATTTTTAGTAATCTTAGTCGGTTACAAGAAAATCTGTATGAATTGCTCGAAAAATGTTAGCAACGAATAGAGTTAATAGTTTTATATTTTTAATAGCTAGTACTAAAACTCACTTGGTGTGGCCTTGATAGCATAGTGGTTATGGTAACGGACTCCAGGCCAAAAGGTCCCGGGTTCGATACTGGCCTATTCCCCGAATGAATGTAGTGTGAGTACTCGTTAATAAAGGGATTATGAAAATCCTGTCGGAGCAGGTAGCAATGTTTGGTGCTGCCATCTATTGCGGTTTTGCCGAAAATCTTCCACTTCAGATGTCTGGATGTAGCTCGAAGGAAGCTCCTGCCCTTCGGGCGCACGTAATGGTTATTAAAAATAATTTTGGAGTTATTACTAAAATTTGCTTGGTGGCTCATACTAAAAATTTTTAAGTTAGTTATATAAAAAATTCTTTTGTTCAGTTTACAAAAGAAATGTTTGTTTCACTTGCAAAAAAAAGTTTGTAATGGTTACTAAAAAATTCTGTGGAATACAATTTTACTAAAAATTTTTTAGTAACCTCTTGAATTTTTTTTTACAGTGCGTACTTTACGGAATAAAGTTGTTTCATCTAATGAAAGAGTTACATTTTATTTTCTTAAATAAAATCTGCATTATTTAGTTACTGATCAAATATGAATCTTCATAGATATAGCTTCTTTGTTGTTATGATTTACTTCAATAAGGTTATTCCAAAAAAGTAGGTGACCGTAGAGAAAAACCTGTTTGTTCACTACAAAATTATTATTATTATTTTAATTTAACATTCTAAAACAAAGCATTAGCTGTATATAAAAAAAGAAATTTTGAAAAAATTGACAAATAGAAAGTTAAAAATTACCTTAAGGTTGAAAAATTTAAAATCAATACCTAATTCTTTTGATAAAAGATTTGTATACTGTAAAAAAATCTGTAAAGTTACTAAACTTTTTCTAGGAAATTGGTATTCCTAGAAATTTTCATGTAGCGGTAACAGCAAAAATTCGTGTAACAGAAACGGTTATGTGAATGTTTGTTGTTACCGTTACATGAAAAGTTCTATGAATCCCAGTTTCCTAGAAAAAAATTAGTAACTTTACAGAGTTTTTTACAGTGTACCAGAAATAATAAATAGGAAAAATATTTTAGAAAAAAATATGTTTAATGCATGCAATTCCTACGATTCATGTAATTCACGCCATAAACTGATTTTACTAACCGAAAAAAAGAAAGTACAATTATATTGACCTTTATCGTAAGAATTTAACGGCAATTTCGGATAACTTCGTGGTATTTGATCAATTATTCACATTTGATAAGCATCCATGTATTAAAAAACAATGGATGCACTTTCAACCTTTTAAGCGCTACAGGCATATTTTTACGCCTGTAAAAATCTGCATGCATTTATTACAAAGATGGCGAATTCCAAAAACAGGAAGACAATTTTCGCCACCCAGCCTGTTATATATAGCACTATAACATGTGCATTTTCATACTGTTGTTTGAGAAAACCGATGTGTCCCTTCTTTAATTGTAAAATATACGATTTAAGTAAGGCATTGGCGAACGCGTAAGATTACATCGGCGCCTAAGTGGTTAATTTTCGATGTTTTAGATTCGCTCTTAAAGAATATTGCATGTTAACAGTAATTACCATTCAACCGGTAGGTGGCAGTACAGACAATCACCTCATCGAGAACACGTTTGAAAATCTAGAATCAGTTAATTGCATATTAAAACGCAATCAGTCTGACAAGTCATATCTTGGTGGAAAACTCCGAAAAACCCGATTTTAACGGTTGACTCATAGGTTTACCATTATGTTTGCCAGCTTCCAATTCTCCATGTTTTCATACTTTTGAGTGCAAGAAAACACAATGGTAAACCTATGAGTCAACCGCAAAAATTGATTTTTTAGGAGTTTTCCAGCAAGATATCACTTGGCACACCGATTGTGTTTTAATATAGGAATCGCGATTTAACTAACCTTAGATTTTCATCTATGAACTCGATGAGGTGATTGCCTGTTCTGTCACTTACCAATCTACATGTCAAGTTTTACATTTCGAACCTCAATACATATAAAAAATATCAATTTTAATACGTTCGTTATTTTTGTACCCCATATTTTATTAATTTTACTCAGTGCAGCTATTTATTATCATCTCAGAACTCAGCACTCTTTAAGCATAAAAATAGTACCATTCAAGTTTGCTTATGTGTATTTTTAAAAGAGAAAGTGATTCAAAATTTATTCTAAACAGGCCAAATCTTTAATCTTCTTAAAAAAATGATCTTATATAGCTCTAAAGTCAGATAACGATAAATAATGAAATAAATTAACATAAATATAACCCTAGGGAGTTCTTTCAGAAAGAGGTTATTCCAGGTTAGTTTTCTACAGCCATTTATTTTTTATGTAAATGGGGGAAATGTGAAGACACAGCCAAAGAAAAGATTTGCACAAAGAAGGATAATTGAACTTGAATTGCAATTAGTTATTACTTTTCAGATTTCCCAAAATGCTTCATTTGAGTAGATTTAAAAAAAAAAAAAATTACATCTCAATTACTTTTTAGATACTTAAAAAGATTAGTTTTCTTCGGAATTTTTTGTTCTTTAAGTTTAAAATTAATTTTCCGAATACTAAAATGAGCTCATTGGAACAAAAATAATCTTCATTTATTTGTATGATATGTTCACAGTAATCGAAGATAACAAATATCTAATAATTACATTATATATTCCTTTTCGATTTTGTATTTTGCATTGATTGTAATGTTTTATTTATTAGTATACTAATTAAAAAAGATAAATTTCGCACAAAAAGTAATTCTGATATAAAATAGAAGATTATACTTAAAAAGTGTATTTTTTTTTAAACTTTACATTATCATCCGTGTCTTTTTCTGTGAATAGTGTTGCGCCTGAAGGTCCCACATTAGTCATTGAAAAAGACTCGGATGATAATGTTAAGTGTTTGGAGGTGTTCTTTTCAAACATCTCGAATAAATTTTAACATTTTTACATGCTTTTTTTGCATTTAATAGCTGAGGACAATCTACAACCGGGCTAGTTTTTACTTTTTCAATTTTGCTTTCAAATTAAAAAACAATACTTTAACTTTCGAAACCGGTCAGAACCAGTTCTGAAAATGAAATTATAACATAAAAAATATATAACAAAATAAATAAATAAATAAATAAATAAATAAATAAATAAATAAAAACTAGCCCGGTTGTAAATCATCGTCGGCTATCCTATGCAAAAAAAGAATGTAAAAATATTAAAATTTGAGCGAGATATTTGAAAAGAACGCCCCCATAGGCTTAACATTATCATCCGGGTCTTTTTCAGAGACTAGTATATTGTCTTAAGTACGAAATAGGCTATCGTTTTGACACTCTTTGTGTGATTGAACGGAATTGTACGGAACATTTATAATGCTATAAAATGAAAAAAAAATAGCTATGATATCTGAGCTACATATTTATTTTAAATTGTTTATGGTAAGTGTATGCTTCAAAATGAGATTATTATAGCAATTTAAAATACCGTTCGTAATCATTCTGAATAACCCTGTGTATTTCAACAAAAGTAGTACAAAATAAAATGAGGCTTTATGGTAAATGATTCGAGCATTCTTTGCCGTATAATCTCAGAAAAACAAAGAGAAGTCATAAACCTTTTTACTATGTTAAAAATGTTTGCTAAAATAGCTTTTACGTGATTTTCACACAAAGCACGAAATACAAGAAAATGTTACACCATCGATTTGGCATTTTGTTTGCACAAACATTGTTTTATTTTATAAATGATTATTTAAAAAGAATTTGCAATGCATTATCTCCTTTCCCTTAACACGTTTAAAACTCATTTTTATACTTAATAGGAAAAAAACATTTATTCAAAAGCGAATAGAATTCCTCAGTTGATCTTTATTCTATTGATTTTGTCATTATTAAATTTTTTGCCTTCTGACTTACAATAAAAATAGTTGAGTATGGTTTTTTGTAAAGAAAAAAGAAAATTGAGAATAAATGTTTTTTTGTGAATTCTCAGATTTCAATTTTTTTTTTATTACATTTGATTTGTAACTTTAAATTTCGAATAATCAATGATAATTAATGTTTGATTATAATTTCTAAATGCATACCGATAAAAAAAAAAGCTTGTTTCCTTCCAAAAATATTTCAAAAATATTTTAATAATAACGAAAATAATGTGCACCCTAATATGCTTTTGGCACACCTTTCATATTACAAATATATTTAGCTGTTCAAATAGTTTGTATTTTACAAAATAATATATAAATTTTATCATATTAGATATTTAAAATAAAATAAAATAAAATAATATTCTTTAAAAAGCTGTTTTTTGAATTAGTAAATGATAATATGTTTTGTTTTTAACGAATTTGGTTAAGCTTAATTTATAAGAATTTTAAATTAAGTTATTATAGTGATTATATTATACATTATATACAGCAGAATCGAATATACATCTTATAACGAAGACTTTTGTTTCTTTTAAAGGCTTGTGGGTTCGAATTTCAATCCTACAATGAATTATTTCTGAGGTATTATTAGTGTACTGATGACCCAGTTCTTTAATGTAAATTATAATTTATTTCAGGAAGAATATTATGAAAAAATTTACTATTCACAATATTTTATTTAAATTAATTATTTTGTTTAAAAATTTTAAATTAAAAGCCTTTTCACGTAATTATTGGAATAAATAATTACAAATTATCTACAATTTTTGGTGAATTTTTAATCTATTAATTTTACCTCGTATGATCTACAATTTTTCGTGTAATTTTTATTACAACTAATCAAATAAGCATAGACACCTAGGAAAGTGAGTGATCATCTCCCCTCTCTGTCTCTATGCACACACACACAATAAGAATAAAACATTTTATTTTTAAAATGTAGGTGTTATTCTTTAGTATTGCAATGCAGTTTAATATTTATATTTGAGAAAACTTTTAACTTAAAAAAATTCTTCATTTAAATAATTTATTTAAAAACAAATGAAATAGCTCTGTTTGTAGATCTGAAAGCTAAATTATGCGATAAATGTTTTATCGTCCGAAACCCTTTAAATACAATGAAATTGGAGCCGTTTTCCTTCCTGATTATAAGCAGAGAGGTTTTTATTGAACATAACATTTGCTAATAAATATTCTGTAAAAATTTCTGCCATTCTAATAATGATATGAATCTTTTCTCTAAGAAATCTTTAAGAAGTTTACTGGTAAGTTTGTTGCGATTACTATTTTATTTATCAAAATACCCAAGCTTGTAACGGTACAGTTTTCATAAGAAAAGCAAATTAAATACACTCGATGGGTCCGACATACGCAGTAATCGCATGATATGCATATGCACACATTGTCATAAATGGCGAACAGATTAAGCATAATTAACCTGATTTAAAAAAAATTAAAATAAATTTTACCTAGCTAACTATATTAGACTTAATGATCAGTGTCATCTGTCATACTAAAAAAAATAACCTCTGCATTGTCACTATAGTATAGTTTTTCTCATTAGTTTCAGTAATTCTGGTAATTTCAGTTCTTTGGAACTTTCTTCAGATTTTCTTAAAGGAAAAAAAAGAAAAATAGCTAATTCCATTATTATCATTGCTTAAAATAATTTACGTAGGTCTTTCATGCGCAGTACATTAAAATACATGATAAAAATTGTTACTAATATTTAAGTCATAAATCAGAAATGTCAACTCCTCACATGTTTCACAATCCCTTTGAAAGAGTGGACACTCCATATAAAAAAGAAGAGAAAACACACACCACGAATATCATAATTAATACCGTATTTACTCGTATAAAAGGCGCACTTTTTTTCCAAAAAATTAGGGCAAAACTCCTAGGTGCGTCTTATACACGGAATAATTTTTTACTGTTGGATGCAGTCGAACTATATATATACGAAACAAGAAATTATTCAAAGAATATATTAAAACTCGGAAAATGTTACTTAATTGAAGAATTACTGCATATTTATTTCACTCCTTGCAGTTTTTTATACAACAGAGCTAGTGACATTATCTAAACGCTAATAAGCAATTCTTTTTTACCGTCACTCATTCCTATTTCCCATCATTCTCTTACAAGCCGAAGTCTAAAAATGCATTTTCATCTTGTTTTCTAGTCTGGTGTAATGTTTGTTTTTTTTAACTGAAATTCATTTGGTCATACTTCATTAGAGTATCAAATTTATGGTGCGCGTTATACACGAGATTTTAAGAAATCGCCATTTTTAACTGTAAAGTAGGGGTGCGCCTTATACACGCGTGCTCCTTATACACGAGTAAATAAGTATATCATGAAACAAATAAAAAATATCTAATCTATAAAAATTTTAACAGAAACTCATTTCCAGAAACTAGAAATGTGGAAATTTCAACTCATCTTTTATCTTTTTGCCAAGTGTAAAAGCATGCATAAAAAACAATTTGTTTACAGTTATTACGAATGAACTTAACATCAGAAATATTCATTTTTACATTTGCGTAATTTTAAAACGTCACTCTCGAAAGATTCTCTTTTGAAAAGAAATCTACAGAAAAATTCAAATAAGATGTCAGAATTAGTTATTTCTATAAAAGATTTCAACATTTCTTAAGAACTGCAGAACTGGCAGCATTATGAAGTTTTCTGAAAAATTATTTTTACGTAAATTAAATATATATATATATATATATATAATTTGAAGGCGAATCTCTTTTCCACAATTCGACAACCAATGTGTATTAAATGATAGAATTTTTTTCTTTTTGTTACGGTCTCCAGGGATAGTTGCTAAACTGTTGGTTGTCACAAACATAATTTTTTCGTTCATGATTCCTGTAAAAAAATAATCACAAAAACATTTAGAGCATTCACAATTTAATATGAAATGATATCTTTCTTGAAAAATGAATTTTAATAGTCTTATAATGAAATTTTCTTATAGTGCTTGATAAGCGCTTCTAGCTTATTAATATGAAATGATATCTTACTTGAAAAATAAATTTTAATAAAGTCTTATAATAAAATTTTCTTATAGCGCTTGATAAGTGCTTCTAGCTTATTAATATGAAATGATATCTTACTTGAAAAATAAATTTTAATAAAGTCTTACAATAAAATTTCCTCATAGCGCTTGATAAGCGCTTTTAGCTTATTAAGCACTACTAGCTTACTAAGTGCCAGTAGAAATGTGTCAGTAGAAAGCCAGTAGAAAAGATTTTCCATAAGAAAATACTGGTATCGAGGAATTCCCTGGTGTGGAAATTCCAGGACCGGTTCGAACGCTGAACAAAAATGAAAATAAAATTGAATAACACTCTAAAGACAGAACAGTCTTCATTCTTCGGATATGATAAGCTAATAAGAGTTAATTTTTTGTTTAAAATTGCCGTTTGTGACTGGGAACAGTAACATTTATATGCACACGTAGGCGTAAACACACGCACACACACACACTGGAAGTCATCAAAATACATATTTTTCCATGTATTTCTCATTACTCATATGAATAATAATAATAAAAAAGGAACATTTCGCTGCTAGAATTTATGTATAATTATTGCGGTGCACATAGTCTGGGGTAACGATTACGGATATATATAGTATACAAGTTTTTTCAAGGTTACTGGACATACGTTCAGGTTGAAGAACTAATTTTATATGTACTAATATTATGGATCTTCAAGGGATGAAATGTTTAGTGAAATTTTCAACAAACCAGGTGACGAATCCAAAACATCATATGCGATAGCGGAATATGCAAATCACTGAACGTACCAATTTATTTTTTGTTGGTATGTGGTATTGCCCATCGAGAAGTCGCATAGTCTTTAAAAAACCCATTTATGGCTTCGAATACTGACACAAACGTGCAAAAACAAGAAAAAATATCTCTAATTAAATTTTATTCGTGAGTCCTTCAAACAAGTTTTTTATGTGCTTTTTTATTTATCGCATACGTAAAACTATTCAAAAATTAGTGTAAACTTTTTACGGACGAATATCCAATATTTATTTCTCAAAACGTAAAATTTTAATTATTCGATATTAAAAATTTTCAGTAGCTAAAACAATCAGTCCCTTCTTGTACAAATATTTACTTATCGGGCCTTACAGCGATTTAAAATAAATGAACTATGCAATTATTAATTTCAAAAGAAAAAGAAATATAATAATTTATCTTTTCAAAACTTATTCAAGGCGAAAGAAAACTTTTAGTTATAATTTTTTTATTCCCTTTTACATGTTTTAATACGCTCGAAGTAACATATTGAAAAAATGTTTAATCAATCGAAAATTTAAAAGTTATGAAAAGAAAAGAATAACATGTATGCAAAGTAAAAATTCTATGTTTTATCATGTCTTTTGCAAAATGAAATACTTTTAATTTTTTTTAACAAAATATTGATCATAAATATTTAATTTAGTAACTTATTTTCTAAATTTTTCTTGTTTAGGTAATGGGTTTTTACAAACATTGAAATGTTTATTATAAATACTGGAATGTTTTGAGGAAATTATTAATTAAATTCGTTGAACATAAATCATCATCAGAAGGGAAGGAAAATATAAAAAGTATTATTTTTAAAGCTGTTTGATTCAAACTTTTAACATACTTTTAGTTGGAATTTACAATAATTAGTGGATGATTATATTAAAATTTAACAAGATTATAATTAAAAATATATAAACTTTTAACTATGATTGCAGCGCAATTTTAATGAATGATTATTTCTGACATGCATATTCTAACAGCTATGCTTAATTTTCATTAATATTCATATTTTAACCTTGTACGTCCCAATAATACTTTAAAGCATCATTACAATAAGTTGTTATTAAATTAATTTAATACATTAATTAGTAGTAATGCAGTTATTAGATACTTAGCTTTGTCTTGTTCCAAAAGTATTGGTTACACGAAACAACAATATTGTGAAAAGAATGATTTTTTTTTTCATTTGCGTCTTTTCAACATTCTTGAAGCTGAAAAATTGTCGAGGGAAAATTTCATTATTTTTGAAAATATTTACATATTTATATTATAAAAAATATTTTATTTGTAAATATCCTAATTCTATAAAATATTAAATAAAATATTTTAAATAAAAGATTTGTAAAACATTATTTGTTTTTAACAGAAATTTTTTTCTATTGTATTTCATGTGTAAAATATAATTTATCATTAAAACGGATAATTAGTTCCTTATAAAGAAAGTAAAATAAAATATGAGAAAACTTCATTAGAGGAAGGCGATATTCACACGCACAAAAAGGCTAAAGAGTATAAATGTTTATATATATATATATATATATATATATATAAGTAAAGCTAAAAAGTACAAATGTTTATATTATATATATATATATATATATATATATGTGTGTATGTGTGCGTATGTATGCATGTATATACAGGATGTCCAGCGAATTTAACTTTAATTAATTTTTTTTCATTTCGAAATCCCTAAAAATTTAGTTCAAAAAATCGTTAAAATATGGCACTGTATGCCGAAAAACTCGTTCTCTGCAAATAATCTAAAACAAGAAAAATCTCAAGTCAATTATTCTTTGCAATCAGAACACAATCTTTTCACAATATTCACTGGTCGAAACTATAAAATTCTTACAGCTTACCTGACAAACAAAGAGTTTACCGCATAATACTATCGATCTTTGTTTTTGAGAAATTTAATTTTGAAATCAAGATCTTATTCGCTAAACACCCTGTATATATGTATAAATTGTATATATATATATGTAAAAATATATAAATAAACACACACACACATATACAGGGTGATTCCGAATTTTTTTTACAATAAAAGAGGGGTGATAGTACACATCAAGACAAACAATATTAAATTGGAGACCAAGGGTCCAAAACGTTTTCCTAAGGAAATAGCCGCCATTAAAGTTTAGGGACCAAAATTTCAAATAAACATAAAAAACGGAAAAATCGGTCGATTAATTTGCGGTTTTCACTAAAATTATTCTTTATGTTGGCATTTTCTTGAAATTAAATTATAAAGATAAATTTCAAAAAATGCCGATAGAGGGCGCTTTAGACTTTGGAGTAACGAACAACTATTTTTTGCCGGTATTTTTTGCATCTCATTAAATGTTTTCATAAGCTTAGACTCAAACTTAAATTTTGAGCGCAAAATCTGTAGTTGGGAGTGGTTAAGTAACACAAACTGAGCTGTGTTCAGAGGGTTCAAATTTCAAATGATTATAAAAAACGGAAAAATTGGTCGATTGATTTGCGGTTTTCACTAAAACTATTCTTTATTTAGGTATTTTCGTGAAAATAAATTATAAAGATAAATTTCAAAAAATGCCGTTAGAGGGCGCTTTAGATTTTGGAGTAACGAAACACTCTTTTTTGGCGTTATTTTTTGCATCTTATAAAATGCTTTCGTAAGCTTAGACTTGAACTTAAATTTTGAACTCAAAATCTGAATAGCTGGTAGTGGTTAAGTAGACAAACTTAGCTGTGTTCAGAGGGTTCAAATTTTAAATAATTGTAAAAAAAGGAAAAATTGGTCGATTCGTTTGCGGTTTTTGCTAAAACTAGTTTTTAAATCAGCAGTTTTCTTGATAAATCAGTGTTTTCTTGGAAATAATTTTTAAAGATAATTTTCACAAAATGCCGATAGAGGGCGCCTTAGACTTTGGAGTAGCGTACAACTATTTTTAACTGTTATTTTTTTAATCTCATTAAATGCTTTCAAATGCATAGACTTAAATTTTGGGCTGAAATTCTGAATCGTTGGGAGTGTTTAAGTAGCGAAAAATTGAATTGTGCTGGAGGAGGAAAGAGGGTTAAATTTTAACTCCTGAACACACTTCAGTTTGCGCTTCTTAAATCCTCATAACGATTCAGGATTTGAGCTCAAAATTTAAGTTTAAATCTAAGCTTCCGAGAACATTTAAAATGCTTTTGAAAGCATTTAATTAGAACCAAAAAATAATGGTTAAAATGAATTGTTGGTTACTCCCTCTGACAGAATTTTTTGAGATTTATCTTTAAAAATTATTTTCAAGAAGATACTGACTTAAAGAATAGTTTTATTTTAAACCGCAAACGAATCGACCAATTTTTCCATTTTCTATAATTACTTTAAATTTGAACCTCCCCCTCCCCCTTGAACACAGTTCAGTTTGTGCTGCTTAACCACTCCCTACTATTCAGATTTTCAGCACAAAATTTAAGTTTAAGTCTAACCTTCCTATATCATTTAAAGAGATGCAAACAATAACGGCAAAAAATAGTTTTTCGTACTCCAAAGTCTAAAGCTCCCTCTATCGGCATTTTTTGAAATTTATCTTTATAATTTATTTTCACGAAAATACCTAAATAAAGAATAGTTTTAGTGAAAACCGCAAATCAATCGACCAATTTTTCCGTTTTTTATAATCATTTGAAATTTGAACCCTCAGAACACAGCTCAGTTTGTGTTACTTAACCACTCCCAACTACAGATTTTGAGCTCAAAATTTAAGTTTGAGTCTAAGCTTACGAAAACATTTAATGAGATGCAAAAAATACCGGCAAAAAATAGTTGTTCGTTACTCCAAAGTCTAAAGCGCCCTCTATCGGCATTTTTTGAAATTTATCTTTATAATTTAATTTCAAGAAAATGCCGACATAAAGAATAATTTTAGTGAAAACCGCAAATCAATCGACCGATTTTTCCGTTTTTTATGTTAATTTGAAATTTTGGTCCCTAAACTTTAATGGCGGCTATTTCCTTTGGAAAACTTTTTGGACCCTTGGTCTCCTATTTAATATTGTTTGTCTTGATGTGCACTATCACCCCTCTTTTATTGTAAAAAAAATTTGGAATCACCCTGTATATGTAATATGCATGACCGTTATATAATACTACAAATTGACATCCATCTCAAATTCAATATACAATTGAGTATCAAGCCTGATATATTGCTCATTAGTGAAGCAATAAAAATCAGCCAAACGTCAACGTTTTCAAAAGATTTTGAAAGGAAATGAAACATTTTTCTTCTTCATCTTTTCCTCAATCTATTCTATCATTTTTAAATAACTTCCTTTCTTATTAAGAGGTAGCAATATAAAACATTTCTCATTCGAGACTTTAATTCATTACATAAAATTTTATTCCCTATATTTAAAAGGTTTTCTGTAAATTAAATAAGAAGGTACCTCATTCAAGAGCAATAAATAAACAGTCATTTCAGAATACAGTAGTACATAAAGAAAAACATATTTCTGACCATTTTATGAACGTCTTATTTTGAAAGTATGATATCACGCAGCATGTCAAAATGGATCACGCGATTGTTTCAACTTATGAAAAGGAGTAAAACATATATGTAATATATATCTATGCCTGCAAAACTCAAATATATAGTAGCATGATTACGCAATTATGACATTTAGAATGAGTTTATATTAAAAATTATAATAAATGTTTATATATAATGTTTAATTGTAATAAATGTTTATATATATATATATATAAGTAAAGCTAAAAAGTACAAATGTTTATATTATATTATATTATATATATATATGTGTGTGTGTGTGCGTATGTATGCATGTATATACAGGATGCATATCAGGGATGCATGTATATACAGAATGCATGTATATACAGGATGCATAGATTAACTAAACATTTTTAGTTAATCTTACATGATAACTTTGTAAAATTTTACGGTACAGTTTGGCGTAGGAAGTGCTGAAAAATTAATGTTTTAAGCAAGCATGTTGAAGAAGTCTTGAACTGAACTCAAATTGAACACAATTCACTCTGAACACAAAGATAAAATTTTCGATGCTGAATTCTCCGTTCTGTTTTTTTGGGGAAAAAGAACTGAAGTAAGCATTCCTTCCGTTATTGCTGCCTAAGGAAAAAGTAAGGCGCTTCGATTTGGGTTTGCCGCACTGTTCAAAGAGAAGAAAAGAAGATAGTGATCTGAATATTTCATCTGCATGTTGACTCTATTCTGAATTCGGAAGATGCGGTTTACCTCCTCGCTGATGAAAAAGCAACGGAGTTTTGAATGAAGAGTAAGAGATGCATAGTATATTATCTACCAGTTGTCAACGAGTGTCGAGAGAAGTGGCTGAGGGAGTTGTCACAAGATGCCGACTATTTTTTTTAATCGGATCATCTGTTTCTGATTACGGCCGGTGAAAACTTCCACCAGTAAATTTCAATAGAAAATTTCATCTTATTTAAATGCTTTATTGATAAGAAATTTCTGTCACAAACATGGTTAAAATTTTCTTCTTCTTCTTACTGGTGTAAATTTTGCTAGACATTATAAAATTTTTACAGACACGGATAGGAGATAGTCTTGATTGTCAAAATAGGGTGGAACTGCTACCGGGAAATTAAACTTCAACTGTGACAGCGTTTCTGTCACATATTATCTTGTCTTCCCCCCTTTTAGAAAATGAACAATTAAAATCGAAACTTCAAAATTTTAACTGGAAATCACCCCCCTTAAATAAATACTTAGAGTTAATATTTTTGCATTTAGGGTTATACAGCAGTTATTTTTCCTTTTATAACTTTGTATATGAAATTAATTCCTTTACAAACCCTCGTTCATATGATAAAAAAAAACATCATTTCATTCCCACTCTTTGTTTTGGATTTTTATCACTTTGAGAAAGATCTGTTAATTCTTTTCTCGTCACAATAAAAGTTAACCGAATGTCAGTCTTCCTTAGATCTGCACATTTCTGCATTCTTTTCCATGTTAAAAGAAGCGGCTGTGGTTTGTAATACGTTTTTCCGTTAACATTCTCATGCACTCAGCTAATCTTTAAAACCTCCCAGATGCCATGAATCATTCGGCATGTAACTCTTTCAGTATCTCGAAGCACACGTGCGTATGCAGTTGACACTCCTTAAAAAAAACCACAGGACTGCAATATTATACCAACGATAGCACTTCTGTTACTAAGCATTAACGGATTCTCCTAACCTTGACGATGTAAAAAAGATAGCGCGGAAAATCTTCCCAGCTTCAGTCTGGCACTTCTACTCGGACCATTGGCCATGTAACATCCCGCAAAAAGGGGCGCTGTGCCCCTCTCCGGCTAATGCCGTGCCTTCGGGAAAATGATGTGATTTCCCGTATTACTGGCGTCTTAGTATTGTAAACCTTCCATCGTCCATCTAAATAAACACCTTATTCTGTCTACAATTATGTTGGAGTTTACTTCTCTGCGCTCTCAATCTCTCTCCCTGGGTTTACTTGTACGATCACCTCCACATCAACCAGTAAAAATAGATACCAGTTTTTGCCATTAATTTTGATTAAAATTTTCTGTTAACGAGGCGTTTAAATTAAGGAGAGATTTTCTACATAAAGTCGAAGTTTTGAGTGGTGGTGATGAACGTTCTGAGGAAGCGTGAGCTTCACTATTGAAGCTTCCCTATTTTAAGGAAACGTCAATTCCTCTTTCTTAATAACTCCAAGAAAGAATCAAACAAATTTTGTTTTGAGCGGTTTTCGACCACAGGGTTCCGAAGAAAGGGAGACGAACCAGCTGTGAACTGAAATACGGAGGATTTGTTTTCTACTCTATATGTCTGCTAAAAAAAAGGGAATGCGGAAGTAAATTTGCTAGAGTAAGGGACCTTCAAACCTCTTTTGAATTCGAACGAAAGAAATGCTGCGCTCTGATCAGCTGTTTTGGAAGGTGATAAATGGTTCCTGACTTTGATTGGAAGGAAAGAAATTGCCTGATGTAGTATTATCTTTAAGTACAGTGCTAAAAATAAATTGTGGCTAGTGTACGTTAGAGTTTAAAATTTTGTGATCTTGTGTGTGAAAAAATAAGGTGCGGTTGGCCATAGGCTGAAGAAAATAGTTCAAGTGGATTACTTCGTGTATCTTTGGCTATAGTTGCCAAAAGGGGCACTTCGCACAAAATTTCCCGAAGCGATCATGATTTAAGAACTGAGGATGTATTCAAATAACAAATTGGTTATTTTATGACTCATTTTTTAAATCCAATTTTGCTCTCAAATGCATTCAGTTGACAGTTTTTTGTTATTTAGAAACTATATAATGTGCGTATTCATCAATTTTTTGATAGAGGCTAAATATAATTTTTAAAAAAGCTGTCAAAATGGGCACTTCGCAAAAACAATTTCCCAAAGCGATCATGATAAAGAATTGAGGATGTATTCGAATAACAAATTGATTATTTTATGACTCATTTTTAAATTCAATTTTGCTCTCAAACACATTCAATTGACAGTTTTTTTGTTGTTGTTGTTATTTAGGAATTATATAATGTGCGTATTGGTCGATTGTTTAATAAATTCAGAATATATATTCAAAATATGTTTTCAAAATGAGCGTTTGAGCCGAATTTCGTTTAAGAGGATTTTGAAAAAATCAGTTCTTAGAGAAAAATGAAATTATTTTTTTTTTTAAAAAGCGGTCAAATAAAGTAGTTAATCTGAATTTATCGTTAATAATATTTTATTTTTTGTTGTTGAAATGAAAACTCTTCGAAATCTACCTCCGCCTATAGACCAAGCCGACAAGGATTTTTTAAAATCTGAAATTATTTTGAGTCAGTGCTGAACTACCCTGGGATTCACTAAGATGCATTTCAGTTTGCTCAATCTGTATTGGAACGAAAACCAGTTGACATAATCGAATTCCGATTAAAACGAAACTACGGTAAATTACTGCACTTTTACAACATTTTAATTTGAGAATTAGGATATATGACGCGCATAAAATTAGTTTCTAGCAGCCACTTATGGCAAGTGTGCCATAGGATTATTCCGGCTACATAGGTCGCTGTTTCTGGACTAGAGACTATTTTTTAATTACATGCTTAAGATTACATATTTTTTTTATAATATTGATTAAGCTGCATAGTTTAATTGTGCTAGCCAATATAAAAAAAAGATTCAATAGTATCGACAGGATTAATAGAAATTTTTAAAATCATGTTAAGAACCTTTATTAAGTTTTCCATGAAAGAATGTATTTTTGCTAGTTTACTTTTACTAGTTTGAAATTATCATGTTTTTCACTTTATAGAACAGATGAAATAAAAATTTTTTAATTATTAACACTGTTTATATATGACGTTAATCTGTACCAGAAACTGCGTTGTCCCCCAAAAAGAGTGAGTGCATAAAAATTAATTTTTAAGAAACTAGCACACACAAAAAAGATTTTTGCTAATTTAGCTAAATGAAAAAAAAAAAAAAAAAAACCCTTACAGCATTATAATCGGTTTGCAATATAGTTAGTGCAACACTTAGTACTGATTGTTGTGTGACATGCTCTCAATATTTGCATTATACATGGAAGCACCCTTAATTAGCCATCCAAAAACCATAATTTAATCAGCATCTATCTTGATATGATCATTTGTTTTTATTCTTATCAAATACACATTAACGTCTTTAATGTTTTTTTGGACAACTTGACACGAGAGATAGGGTTTGGAACGTGGTTCAGTATAGCTTATAGTCTCTGATATTGATTAGGAATTCTTTTTATATAGAAGTTTTTATTTGAAGAAAACATATCCTGCAGATAGGATTTATATAATATTTTTCAGGAGAATATGATATTTCTCTGTGTTTCACCTGACTCTAGAACCTTAAGTTGAGACCGCTGATCTAATTAATGATATTAATATAAATTAAAAGAGAAAATAACAACTAATATATTTTTTGAAAGGTACTCATTCGAATCATTCCTGTTAATGATAATTTTTAAAATAAAATTCTATTAAATTTTTTTTTTTAAATCATCACTGTCTTATATGATTTTGCGTTAATTTCTCTGCTTTATTTCCTGAAAAATACTTTGGTAAGCCTCTCTCTCAGAAAAATCTAATTTGATATTTACTATAATTTATAATTTATATTTCAATTATTTTTTACATCGAACACCGCATAATAGGATACATTAAAGCTTACACTGTAAGGTGTCTGGGTATCTTATAAAATGTCTGGATATCGTGATTCCCTACCAGAGTTACCAGTATGGCCTCCCCTTTTATTCAGAATGTCCAAATTCATATCAGAGATTCGGATTAGCAAATCTTAATTAATGATAGGGATTTGCATGATTACTTAAAGTAAAAATTCTTTGTTCAGAAATTTTGGTATAAAGGTGCAATTTCTGCATAAAAAAGTTAGCCAGATCGATAACTATGCGCTAGATTGATAGCTGTGCACCTATAGTGATGTAATATTGATGTATGTTTACAAACATGGGAATAATAGCGTCTTCAAAGTTTGTCACTATACGAGGTGCGCTTGCTGAAAAATTAGACAGCTCTATCTCGTTGTATATCTAATAGTTGAAGGAGAAGAAAGCTTTTTACATGAAAGTTATGCATCCTTTCCTTACCTGCATTACTTTGATGTGCTTTCTAAAATTTTATTTTATTCATTTTGAAAGTGTTCTAATTTATAAAAATAAGAACATATTGTATATTTTAATTATTCTTATTTATTTATTACTTTTGCATAGTAAGATAAAAATAGCAATTGTGTCTCGGAACTTCTAAAAAATAGAAAATGGTTCATGATCATTACGTAAAAATGATTCATATTTTCAAGTAACTTGCTATTTAATTTGAAATATTTTCTTTAAATAATGAAAATTAGCTTCTTGATTACGTTAAAGCCTGAAATATTATTTTATCACAATTATGCATTATTCTTATAACGAAGTTATAAATTGCATTATCATCTAGAGTTAGATAATTTCGAAATAGCTACTATTATATCATGTAGTAAATCATACCAAATGAAAATGTTGCATAATACAAAAGCTTGAAATATGTGTACATCTGAGAAAAATCATGCAATTAATTTCATCTTCTTTTAGAATTTTTCCTTTAATTCAGTTAAAATTACCTTCCATAATGGGAAAAATTAGAGTTCTCGTAACTCATGATTTGCATTAAGGAGTCAAACCATCTTGTGACTGGCTTCTAGCCAAACAAGTTATTGGAAGCTCGTTATGCCTTTATTTACTTCCATGTCTCTTTCTCAGAAAAAAAAAAACTTTGTGTCTGAAGTCTGTAAAATGGAATATGCATTATGGCAGTTCATCATTTTACAAATGAAAAGTGTTTCTCTCTCAAAATTATAAAATTAACCATTAAAAATAATTCATCTCTAAAATAAGTGGAATAAGTATTTATACAATTTTAGGAAGCATATAAATACTATAAGCTCTCTCTCTCTCTCTTTTTTATTTTTTTTATTTTTTTAATAACTAAATTAAAATGTCGCACAGTTAAGAGAGTTATATAAATGGGATATTCATGTATTAAAACATATTTATTTAGTTCATGCAGCATGGTCTATGATGTCTGTTAAAATCAATTATTCTTATTAAATATATTAAATGCTAAAAGAAATTATAAAAAAAATGTAATCATTAAGTAAGAAATAATGGCTTTGTGTTTCATATTTCAAATATTCACAATTAGTTGGATTTCTTCTTCTATGTTTCAAAACATTAATATGAATCTTATTTTTAATTTTGAGATAAGACATACATAATATTTTTTTTTAAATATTTTATCACACGAAATTTTTCAAAAATATCTAAACTTCCCTTATTTTAGCCAATTTTGAAACATTGCTATAGCATACTGTTTTAACTTATTGTAATTTTTCTAGCAGCATCTGATTTTTGATGCAAGCCCAACATATTTTGATCAACATTATCAATTTAACTAAATATTTATTTGACACATGCATTATGGTGTATCATATCTACTAAAGGTAATTACTCTTTTTAAATGTATTAAATACTAATTAAAAATATATAATCATTAAGTAAGAAGTGATTAGAAATATTGGATTTGTGTTTAATCTTTCAAATATTCATATTTAGTCGGATTTCTTCTTTACATCAAATACACTTATATGAATCTTATTTTTAATTTTGAGATGAGACATACATAAATTTTCTTAATCTTTAAAATTGTTTTATAACTTTTGAAACATCACACAAAAGTTTTCAACACACAAAAGTTTTTCATCACATAAAAGTTTTCAAGAATATCAATAAGCCAAATTTGCAACATTGCTGTAGTATATCATTTTAACTTGTTATAATTTCGCTACCAGTTTCTTATCTCTGATGCAAGGTCAACATATTTCGACCAACTTTATCAGTTTGACTAAACAACAAAAGAAAACATAGTCGAATGAAAAGAAAATATTGCGACGTCGCGAAAGATTTAATTTAAAACACCTTTGATGTTCTTTAACGTTGTAGTAGTTAAACTCCACTTCTGTAACTTCCATTTTTAATGCTGCTTGCTGGGATCCCCCCCCCCTGCAGTTTTCGATGAGTTATTCTAAATATAGATGTGTTTAGGTTTAAAAAGTTGGTTTTTAGTTTTTTGGATGAAAATTTACTTGTTGTTGATAGAAAGTAATGAATTCGACAGTAGAAAATCAGAAATAAGGACACAGAATCGAGGTTCATGGGTGGCAAAATTCCGAGGTAATTTTAATACAAGACATACATACATGAGATTAAAGATTAACTCATCTGATAGTTAGATCCCATCAGCTATGTTTAGAAACCCATTCTCTAAACATTAACAAATAAAACAACAAAAGTTTCATTTTTATGACAAAACTATTTCGAGTGATAAATTTTGAACATTTTGCAGCATTCATAATGCATTTTGACATTCGTTTTGCATCTGAAATTGAAAATAATCTTGATTCTCTTAATAGAAAAAAAAATGTGATCTTATCCAAAGGTATGGTAAATCATACTCAATTGTAATTAATTTATGAATGTTCTTGAATGCCGTCTTCATTTTTGTGTCCTTTAACTGCATTTAGATATTAAGTATACATTTTGTGATGAATTTCATTCCCACGCTTCCAAAATTACCCCCCACGTCGGGAAAAGCTCGGGGAATTCTCCAAAGGAGAAATACATCTCTCTCCATTCTCAAAATAGACATAAGAAAGTCAGCCGAATTCCATAGAGCACTTAAAGGAAACACTCCGACTAATTGTCGGGGAGCTGTCTACTTGATTCATACAATGCAAAAAGGGAGATAGAATGCAGACCCACTCATAAAGGGGTTCCAACTCTTAAATAAATAAATAAAAAAAGTAATAAATCGCCGGGATTTCAAGTAGCTGAATTAGAAGAATCTCAGGTGTGCATCTCAGGTGTTCGCGCACCTGATCAATAAAAGTTAAATGGCTAAGGTAAAAATGCAATGCTATGCAGAAGAAAAAAAAGCGAATGTTATAAAACATTTTTAACGAAAAGAAATGTCGAATTATATAATAAAAGCAAAGCCCCCCCCCCCCCTTGGTAAGTATGAGAAAGATGATATTCAAAAAAAGAAGGGGCCTGAGATAGTTTCAGGTGAGCATGAATAGTAGGAATTTTGAGGTGCGACGAAGGGCTTGCGCCTGGAATTTGAGCGGGAAGCCTCAGTTAGAGTCAGCTGTTATACCCTTTCTTTTGGGGCTCTGAAGGAAAAAAAAGGGGTGGTCAAGAAAACAGAAATCGAGCGAATGGAGGATAACATATTGTATTAATGTACCCAATTATATTGCTATTCGCAGAGGATTGGATTTGAAGGATTTCAAGGGGGTGCATAACGAAAATGAGCAAAAGGGAGAGAGAGTTAGAAAAAGGGTATGATGAGAAGGAGTTAGGCAGTTGGAGTTGGGATTTTGACAGTGTGAGCAGTTCCCTTTCCTGGAAATTCAGATCCTAGTGAGCCGATGATGGAGATTAAAGGCTTCCCAGCAATGCGGCTAATGATTATGGGTAAGTGGGCTTTAAATTATTAGGTTTTCCGAGGCATCCCCTAATTTCCTTTCTATTTTGTTATCAAATGCAACGTACGATAATGTTATGTTTTGAAATGAACTAGACTTAGATTATGATTCTTCTTCTTAACTTAGAATACTTCTGTATCTTAGATCACTCTATGTTAATTGCGCTTAGCGAAATAAATATTTGCTTGATTTCCTAATAATGTGGTCTCTGCAATCAATTCAGTGTTTGTATTTCCTTTTCCTTACGTACCGACTACCCCTGGGTAATACGACTTATGTCAATTTTCAAACGATCAACGGCAACTAAAAGAGTAGTTGGACAATGGTGCACCGTGCCAGTTCAGTATTTACTACTGAGAGTTTAAAATAAGGAAATGATAAGTAATAACAATAATAATAATTAAGCAAAATAATGATAATGATAGTAAATAAATAAATATTTAAAAAAAATTACAGACAACAATAACTAATTAAATGGTAATAATGGAATTTAACAAAGTATCGATTTAAAATGAATAAATGTCGAGGGATGCCTTGTTATCATGAAAGTGTATTATTTATGTGCCATTGTTGATATACTCAGAACATTCTCATTTCAATATAACGCTATTATGGCCCATCATTATAAGTTGAAATTCATATTTATTAAGAAGTGATTTATCTGTTTGTGTACATTATTGTATTTTTATGCTTTAATTATTTATATTCCTCTCATCTTTTCGAAATTATTTAACGATAACTTGAAATAGTTTAAATTATACATACATATATGCATACGTTTTAATCTACTTTTCTTTTCTTTCGGGAATTCTTGTTATCTTATAATTTCTCTTTTATTGCACATAGCATACAAAAAACATTTACTTTATCACATTTTCGGTCACGGAATTATGGAATTATATCTATATGTAGAACATAAATTTTCGCAATATTTGTATTTCAAAAAAAAAAAAAAAAATGCCAGATACGGATGAAACAAACGGTATTAATTCCGATGCAATAATACGGAAACTGGCGGGTTTTCAAACTTTAATACCCCAGTTTGACAATATCTCGGCAATAACGCCCAGATATTTTATAGATAATGTAGAGCAGATTACAAACTTAGCCCAGTGCTCAGATCCGGAAAAAGTACTCATCTTACGTTCTCGCATTCGGGGCGACGCTCTTACAAGTGTAATACATTCCCCAGATCTAAACTAAGAATGCGATTACAATAGATTTAAGAGTAAATTCTTAGCGTACTTCGACACAAAATATAGTCTGGGGGCTAGACAAAAGCAATTTTCTGACTGTCAAATGTTGCCTCGAGAACTAGCGAGAACATACGCCGACAAAGCTGTCGTCGCAACACAAAATTTCTTTTGTAATCCTGACTTAACAAACCCTCAAATAAAAACTATTTTTGATAATACAAAACTAGCCAAATTTATCGAGGGAATTCTACCCCGCTATAAGCAATCAGTCATTTTAAAAGACCCCAAGACATTCGAAGAGGCGGTTGATTTATTAGAGAGGCTCCAATCTAACGACTCACAGCCATCAAATGCAGACCCAACTCCCATTGTCAACAATGTAGGATAAGATAGCTCAAAAGATGACTTAAAATCTTTCATTGAAACCCACACATTACACACACAACAAATGGTTAACTCATTAACAAAAGAAATTGAATCTCTCAAGTTACAATCGCAACAAAATGCCCCACATGCCCGAAAAAACTTTCATTCAGGAAATGCTCAAAGGCGATATACAAATAACCCCCAGCAAAACCGCAGCAGAAACTTTGAGTTCAGAAACTGCCCTTCCTGCGAATTTTGCAATAAAAATAACCATTACTCCAAAAATTGTTATTATAATCCGAATAACAAAAGGACTTTTAAGGGAAGGAATAATTTTCAAAGCTACAGTAGAAGCGAGCGTTTTCCTCGCAATTCAGAGAGAGGGGATCAGAACAATCAACATTCAGACGCTGCGCGTGTTATGCCGGAAAACTAAAAACGGGAGACTATGGGTGCCCGAAACCATTAGATCTCCCAACAAAAAACAAAATTGAAGAGCCAACAAAAAGGTTTACGTTACATGTTAATACGCAGTCTGTTAAAATAACAAATGACAGAGATCATACTTTACCTGTTACTGAATTAAAATTATGTGGTCACAGAGTGATGTGTTTAATAGATTGTGGAGCAACAGTTTGTCTTTTAGATAATGAATTTTTTAAGAAATTTAAAATAGATGACAGAGTTAAATATTTAACAATCGATGCTAACATTAAATCAGTCACGGGCGATGATTTAATTATCACAGATTGCGTTAGTTTACCAGTACATATAGGAAACAAAGAAGTTAGGCAAAAATTTTATATCGTCAAAAATTCATTGTCGGAATTCTATGATGCCATACTCGGCTATGATTTTTTAAAGAACGGCAATTATAAAATTTGTTTTGAAACGAATACGCTTACATCAGGCTCTTCAATTCTGCGCATCAAAGATGCGCTCTGGGTAGAATAAATATGAATGAAGCAATATATGCTTATATGCCGAGGCAAATAATTTTGCAACCAGGGGAATTAAAAACAGTTCACCTCTCTTTAGACAAAACGGCGAAAAAGGGGGATGTCAAAATTTTCTCGTGTATTAAAAACCCAAATGTAAAATGCATAAATAATACAAGCTCGGTTTAGAATCACAGGCAAATAACAGTACAAATTTCCAATATATCAACGAAACCAATTCCTGTTAATAAAAACACGCGCATTGCAACTGTTAGCAACAACTTTGATACTCGAAACATTGAGCACATTAAGCAACTGCGCCGCAAAGAATTGCAGGAATCAGATTTTAAATTAAATCATTTAGATGGCGAGTCAAAATATAAATTACTTGCTTTATTAATGGAATTTGCTGACATTTTTAGCAAACGACTCTATACAATAGGCAGAATGGAAGCCATTACAACGAATTTACAGGTCGATATAAACGAATTACCGTAAGTTCGACCACTACGAATTCCACAAGCATTGGAGGAAGAAATCACCCGGCAATTAATTGAATTAGAAGAAGCCAATATTATAGAGAGATCTAATTCACACGCAAGTGCCCCATTATTAATAATAAAAAAGAAAAATCTTTCTGGCGACCCCCTCAAACAAAAATACAGATTGGTAGTAGATTATCGCGAATTAAACGCAAAATTAAAATACCCGAGATATAAATTGTTAATGATTCAACATTTGTTAGACAAATTAAGAGGTAATCAAATTTTTACAACTCTAGACTTACATCCAAGTTTCTGGCAAGTACCTTTACGACCCGAAGATCGCGATATGACAACTTTTAGCACCCAGAATGGCAATTTCAAATATGTATGCCTCCCTCAAGGGATTAGTATGGCATCTGAAACATTTTCACAACTGGCTGACCAAATTTTAGGTCCTATATCACACCTACATATTGCTAATTTTTTGGATGACTTTTGCGTCCCAGCGACAAATATAGATCAAATGTTACACAAATTAAGACAATTATTTGAGAGATTTAGATTATTTGGGATAACTTTAAATCCGGAAAAATGTACGTTCATTCAACCGGAAATCACATTTTTAGGTCACCGAATAAACCGATATGGGATAAAGCCTATAGCTGATAACACAATCAAAATAAAAGATTTTCCACCTCCTAACACTGTTAAAAAGGTCCGAAGATTTTTAGGTATGGCAGCCTATTATAGGAAATTTATAGAAAATTTTTCAGCAATCTCAGCTCCGTTAACAGATCTGACAAAACGGAACAGTAAATTTAAATGGACAATTGAAGCTCAAAGCGCGTTCGACCTACTGAAAGACATTATCCAACACCCCTATCTTAGCTCACCCAGACTTTGACAAAACATTCATATTGACAACGGATAGCTCGCATTTTGCCTTATCAGGTGTGCTGCAACAAAGAGACGACGGGGGGATTCTTCGACCCATAGCTTACTATTCAAAGAAACTTAATGAAACACAGCGAAGATATACAATAAGAGAGAAAGAAATGCTCGCGGTTATCGAGGGACTAAATGCCTTCAAACATTACCTATATGGCCGACATTTCATAATCAGATGTGATAATAAATCCGTAACTGAATTGAAAACCCTTGACAATCCGGGGGATAGAATAGCTAGATGGTTTGCTAAATTGGAAACTTACAATTATACATTTGAGCATATTAAGTCCGGAGAAAACATAATCGCGGATACATTATCACGAGACTTCTTCGAGGATCCTAAAAACAAGTCAAAAAATATATCTCTACCTGACATAAATTCACAAACTAAGCGAACAATTCAATCAAACGTCACTGACACAAAAAACAAAAGCAACCTAAAAGATAAAGTGTTAAATACGATTTCAGAAAATAAAATACCTAATTCCAATTTGAATACGAATAGGCACAATGAATTGATTTATAAGCAGGCAAACATTGCCGGTCTAGCTAATTTAGGAAATTCATGTTATATGAATGCTGTCTTGCAAAGCATTTCTTATTTACCTCCTTTAATTGCATATTTATCAAAAATTAAGTTTGTGTGTACTAACCTTGAGAAGTGCATGGTTTGCATGTTAAATAAACATTTGGAATCAGTATTTGATAGTTCGGCCGCATTTGTTGAACCTACAGAATTTTATCGAAATTTAAATAAAATTGGAAATCATTTTCGAGAGAATGTACAACAGGACTCGCATGATTTTCTCCGTCAGACAATAAACAGCTTGGAATCTTCTGCTGCACATCATACAAGGGCACAAACATTTAATTGTCTGGAAAATATCAAAAATCCAATCAGACAAATATTTGAGGGCAGTTTTCAGAGCGAAATAAAATGCAAAACATGCGGAAAATCAAGCATGACATTCGACCATTTTATGGACATTTCTTTAGATATTACGCACAATACACATACACTGGAACATGCTCTTGAATATTTCACTCAAACAGAAGATCTTAAGGATAATTATAGGTGTTTTAATTGCAAATAATACACTAAAGCGACAAAAACAATGTCCATTTTGAATCCCCCCAGATACTAACTTGTCACTTAAAAAGATTTAAATTCGCGTCCCACAACATAATGAAATTAACCAAACATATTTCCTATCCAGAAATTTTGAATTTGAAACCTTTTACCACAAAAGGAACAAACAATGAACCCATAAATTATGCGCTAGCGGCTGTCATTATTCACGCGGGTGATGATACTGACAAAGGCCATTATTTTAGCTATGTTAAAGACTTACAAAATACCTGGTATAAAACGAATGACTCCGAAGTTCGAACTGTAACATTAGACACAGTACTCAATCAGAATGCTTATATTTTAATATATGTTCAAAAAACCAACTTAGAACCTACCGCTACATTAAATAATTATGCAATAAATTCGATTCAAATTGATCTCCTTACATTATCAGAAGTGCAGAAAGCACAACTGGAAGACGAGAAGCTTTCGGTTATCATTTCATATTTAAAAAATAGTCAAAATACAGACAACCACAAATATGCTAATTATTTTTTAAAAGATGACCTGCTTATGCACAAAGCTTTTATTCCCACCATAAAAAAAAATACTGAAGTGCAGCAAATAGTAATACCAGACGTCTACAAACCCCATATACTCACTGCTAAACATATTTCTCATTTCGGATTCTTTAAAACTTACAATGCAATTCGTGAGAAATATTTTTGGGAAAATTTATTTAAAGATACGAAACATTTTGTCAAAACATGTAAAGAATGTATGTCATATAAATCAATCAAAAAACTACCACCAGTCCCAATTCAGAGACATTTTATACCCACAGGCGTGAATCAATTTATTTCAGCCGATTACGTTGGCCCTTTTAATACTACTGACAAAGGAAATCGTTATATATTAACTTTTGTTGACCACTTCTCCAAATTCATAAAATTATATCCAGTACCACAAGCAAATACTAAATATTCTGTGCAATGCTTAATGGACTATATCGGTACTTTTGGTTTGTTTAATTATTACCTCACAGACAGGGCATCTTGTTTCACGAGTGAAACTTTCACAGAGCTATGTAAAATATTTGGGGTAAAGAAATTGAAAACAACTGCTCAGAGGCCGCAGTCAAATGGTTCATCAGAAAAATTAAATTCGAATATTAAGAAATCACTAGCTATATTTGCTCAAGACACGGCTCAGTGGGATGAATTTACGGATTATTATGCTCTAATTTATAACAACACGTTACATTCTACGATTCAGTTAAAACCAGCTTATTTACAACTTTCTTACGAACCTCTTTTACCAAATGATATATTAGATGAACCTCGTAGTAGGAAACACGTTTCTCATCAAGATTTCGTCAAACACAAAGCATCACAGCTTCAATATACTAACGAGAAAGTCATTCAATGCCTACAAAAAGCTGCTGAAAAAAGATAAATTTATCAGCATTCCAGGGCGAGATATCGTGATTTTTACCCCGGGCAATTAGCTTACCTACACAACAAAGACTGTGATCGCTTTAAAAGCACAACCAAACGAAGAAGCAATATTGGACCATATAGAATTGTAAAAAAAATAACAAAGTAAACTATACAATCGTTGATGCGAACGATCCCACTAAGCCCCAATTTAAAATTCATTGTGAAAGACTGATTCCTTATACACAAAGATATCCCAAACTTAGCTTGTTCCACGCTTTAACTGCAGACAACAATAAAAGAAATCCCCCAACACAACAACGAAATGCATACAAAAACATACCACACGCAGTCTTTGATGATAGCGACTATTCAGAAATTTTATACCCGCATGAATCCCCAGGCACTAAAACAAATTGTTCTAGTACCCACACTGGTCAATCGTTGGATAACGAATTACTTGAAGAATTATGCGCCTCACCCCCAACCTTTCAAAATGACACACCATCCGACGTGTTAGAAAACTCTAATGACTCAGCGGAGACAATAATTTATGACGCTGGTGTGCGAAGCAGTGAAACGAATCATTTGAATAGGTCTCCATATGAATTACGCGACATCCAACCCCATCGTTATAATCCAACGCGTTTTTTGAACTGGGCATTACAGATGACAGAACAATGAAATCTGAGTAATTCTTCTTCTTCTGTTATAAATTAAATAACTGTTTACATTCCTTACCCTTAATGTAATTTTATATATGCTGTGTACAAGCCTTGTAAATTTTTATTACATAATTTTATGTGCTTCACAAATACTTATATATATTTTATCAAAATGCATATTAATGCAGGACAAAATTTTTGTGACTATTTAAAGTACAAATTGAATTAAGGTTTTATTCAATTTCCAATTTTGTACATTTTATGATTTAGTTTAAATCTATTTTGTTCAAAAAAAAAAAAAAAAAAAAAAAAAAAGAAGGAAGGAAAAGATATTTTAATTACATAATTTTATACGCTTCACAAATACTTATATATATATTATCAAAATGCATATTAATGCAGGATAAAATTTTGTGACTATTTAAAGTACAAATTGAATTAAGGCTTTATTCAATTTCCAATTTTTTACATTTTATGGTTTAGTTTAAATCTATTTTGTTCAAAAAAAAAAAAAAAAAAAAAAAAAAAAGAAGGAAGGAAAAGAAATTTTAATTACATAATTTTACACGCTTCACAAATACTTATATATATATTATCAAAATGCATATTAATGCAGGATAAAATTTTGTGACTATTTAAAGTACAAATTGAATTAAGGTTTTATTCAATTTCCAATTTTGTACATTTTTTGAGTTAGTTTAAATCTATTTTGCTCAAAAAAAAAAAAAAAAAAAAAAAAAAAAAGGAAGGGAAAGAAATTTTATTTTATAATTTTACACGCTTCACAAATATATATACTTTATCAAAATGCATATTAAGGCAGGATAAAATTTTGTGACTATTTAAATTACAAATTGAGTTAAGGTTTTATTCAATTTCCAATTTTGTGCATTTTTTGAGTTAGTTTAAATCTATTTTGCTCAAAAAAAAAAAAAAAAAAAAAAAAAAAAAAAAAAAAAAGGAAGGGAAAGAAATTTTATTACATAATTTTACACGCTTCACAAATACTTATATATACTTTATCAAAATGCATATTAAAGCAGGATAAAATTTTGTGACTATTTAAAGTACAAATTGAGTTAAGGTTTTATCCAGTTTCCAATTTTGTGCATTTTGAGTTAGTTTAAATCTATTTTGCTCAAAAAAAAGGAAGGGAAAGAAATTTTATTACATAATTTTACACGCTTCACAAATACTTATATATATTTTATCAAAATGCAGATTAAAGCAGGATAAAATTTTTGTGACTATTTAAAGTACAAATTGAATTAAGGTTTTATTCAATTTCCAATTTTGTACAGTTTATAATTTAGTTTAAAGCTATTTTGTTCAATAAAAAAAAAAAAAAAAAAAAAAAAAAAAAAAAAAAAAGGGAAGGAAAAGACACTTTTGTTTACATAATTTGACACGCTTCACAAATACTCATATATTTTATCGAAGTGCATATTGATTCAGAATAAGAATCATCTTGACTATTTAAAATACAAATGGAATTAAGGCTGTAATCAATTTCAAATTGTACATTTTACTACTTAGCTTAAATCTAATTGATAAAAAAAAAAGAAAGAAAAAATTACATGATTTTGTGCGCTTCACAAATACTTATATATTTTATCAAAATACATATAAATGCATTCTTAATGCGTCCTTGATTTACTGAATAAGATTATATTAGGTTTCAGATAAGCGCAATATGCTTGTTCTCTTAGAAAAGAATGATAGGATGGACCATATTTAAGAGAATGTGGTGCATTCATTGTATGCAATATGTATTTAAAAAAAAAAACTTATCTATACATATAACAAATGCATAAGCAACTAATATTAATATTACGCTATCGAATTTTCAGATTTCAACTTATGTTACCTTATTTAATTTCCTTACTTCAACAAAATTGTTAAAATAATGATCTATTTATTTCTTACTTCTTATTTCATTTTCTTATCTTAATTTATTTCTTCAGCCTAAAGTAATATTTTCCATGCATATTAAAAGGATTTTTCTCTCAGCTGTATGTTATTTGCACCTCTGTAACATGGCCAATCATAGACGGTTGTCTTATTATTGCAACTGATGGAAAATTCATTAAAACAATTAATCTTAATTAAATGCATTTTAGTGTAACCCTATAAATTATCTTTTGAATTAACAAATATTAATGTTAAAAAAAAAAAATAAAATAAATAAATAAATAAATAAAAAATAATCATAATAACGTACAAAAGAAAAAAAAAAGGAAAGAATGTAAAAAAGAATGTAATTTCCTCTTATGTTGACATCCGAAAAGGAATATAAAAATGGCACATAGGTAATATCACTATGAACAATAACTTTATTTATGTTCAAATATTTTGCATGATCAGTTAAGAACGACGTTCTAGCAGAAAAGAACCTAATTAACTTGAAATTATTTTACACTAAAGTGTGTATATATAGATATAGTATATGTATAAGAAATATAAAAAAAATCAATTAACTATAAAGTATAAACAAATAAATAAATAAAGGAGAGCACAAAATCTTATTATGATAGATTTTCTTTCAATTAAATCTATTTAATTAAATGCTTTAATTCCTCGGAATACCTTGGTAAAGCCCACTTTCATTTTCTTTTAGTTTTCTTTTTGCTGGGAGTGATTCAAGTTTGTCAGGCGAGGAACCGCCATAATACTGGTGTTTGGTGTAAATTTCATAACGACTTCGTATGCAGTCCTATTTCTAAACAACTTTGGAATAAAATTGATATCCCACCAAATGCCTGCCACATTCACAATTGCGATCAATGCATCATTACGGATCGCACATTCATAATTGACAAAAACTTTGCTCTCATCGAACCACAAGACTTTATTCTCCATGAAATTAAAACTGATAAAGACACCTTATCCACCGTATACACTTGCCTCAATAAACAAGGACTACCTTGTGACTGCGGAGAAAATGGGTGTATCGGTGCAACCGATTTCTGCCGAATACGCAACTGTACTAGTAATAGTGATTGCAAATGTGTATTCACATATAACAAAGTACAATTAACAGCAATTATGGCTGAAGATTCAATTCACGATCCAGTTATTGTGATTCTTAAGGTATGCTTCGATAAAAAAGTAGAGCCTTTGAGGAGAGCAAAACGCAGATTGCTGGAAGGCGAAAAGGCAGTTTTTTCCAACAAAAATCTTAATATAACATTTGAAGATCCGATACTGTTTTTTCCAAATCAAGGTCGTGTGATTTTAAGGAGTGCAGATTTTGAAAATGTGCTGACAATCCCCACGGACAAAATGGTGATCATACCTTTTGAATACCTTGCATATAAAAATGAAATACAAGTAATTTATATACACCCAAATGGTCACACTGTTTCAGGCATTATACACGTCAACGGTAAATCAGTGTGCCAGATAAGGCAATGTTTTCTGTGTAAAGAAGTTTTTAAACACTTCCAATGCTATCCCCTCATAATTAAAATCTCGCTTTACACTGTAACCTTAATTTTCATTTCCCTAGTGATAGCAAGCCTCAAGTTCATCATAAAAACTTTAAAATTCATCATTCAATCATCCATACTTTTTATTTGGGGCATATTACGCATTATGAAAGCCATAGTGAGATGTTCTCTACTGCTAGGCACCTTAATTGGAAATACATTTCGTGAAGTTGCACATCAAGGAAACCAAATCTTAGAGAGACAGGCAGCAATACGAGGTCACATTAACATTCTACCTGTTGTAATCCTAATGATCATTTGTAATATTTCTGTGATCCATGCAGACTGTAACACCCATGCTATTATTAAATCGGATTTACGTTCATGCACAACACTTCACGATGGAACGAGGACATGTAAAATTTTCTCAACGGCTGAATTTTCCTTACAAACAATATCCGCCGAAACGTGTTTATGGTTTACTGATGGCAAAGATAAACACCTTTTCTCATTGAAAGTCAAACTGGAAGCAGTACTCTGTACTTTTCAAAAACAGAGATTATATTTCACCTTCCCGGTAAAAAGTAAACAGATAAGCCAAATATCGTGCATATATAACAGGTTTTGTGGAAAGGGAGTTCACTGCAAAAAGAACAAATTAAGTAAAGAAGGGTTGAGATTTGAAGCAGAAACAGCTGACAGCAGGGAATTCCCAGGAATCTCCAGTTGTTTGCCAGGTATAGCCTCCGGTTGTGCGCTTCTACACAGAGCTTCATGTATTTTTTTCCGTGTTTGGTATGAACCAGATTTGTTAAATAATTATGAAGTCCCCCAAATTAAGAGTCACACCTGTCAATATCAAATATCAGTCGAACACGTTGAAAACAACACAGTCTCCAGAATACTAGTGACTGACTCTGCTATCACGGATCATGGAATAAAAATTACAATTTTGGGTGCGTATGATCAACACCAAATTCACTTACAAGAAAAATTAGTGCAAAGGGTTGCTCGTCCGTCACAAGCATTTCTTATTCCAGCATCTCACAGAAATTTCCCAAAGACTAACACGATAGGTGCAGTGCAAGCGAATAGTTCTTTTACGACTGACTTTATATTTGATCGTCGTATTTCGACATGTGATTATTTTGAGGATAATCTCAGATGCATTCATGCTCCGGATCCGATTACGCGAATGCAATCAACTGATGAATATGCCCTCCCACTGCAGAGAGATATACATCTGTTTAAAATTAATGAAGACAAGCTGCAATCCACTCTACTATTATCATCATCAGTTCGGATTCAACTGCATTTCTCTAATTTTAAGTTGGCTTTACATATGTCAAATGTCTGCCCACAAATAGCAGACAACAGCATAATCACCAGTGGTTGCTACAGATGTCCTATCCTTGCCCGCATGTCTTTTCGAGCTCATAGTTCGTGCCAACCAGGTGTTGTCTCGGTACACTTTCAGCAGACCAGTGTAAACACCAAAGCTATATTTCTTAACACGGAAACTGAAACTCTCACAATTAGATTTCATGCCGAACAAAAATGTGTTTCGGAAAAACTCTTTCTAAAATCTGCAACTCTCATGCAGTGCAAAACTTTCCGCATGTGCTTAGATGAACCCTCTGTAGAACTTTTGCAGTTAAATCTCAATTATACACAAATACAAAGTGCTCAGACATCCTCTTCAGCATGGGACTGGCCCGCCAATTTCAGATCCCACGGAAGATGGACCTTTAAAGTGTTGAGAGAGACCGCTATGGCGATGATTTCCACAAGTAGGAGAAAGATATTTCTCCAGTAAAGGCGACCGCTGTGCAAGAGAGAAGGAGGCGGATCATCCCGAGGGATGATGGATGAGGGAAAACGGGATAAATAGAGCGAGGAGATGCTCTAAGGGGACTTTGGTTCTGTTGGGATGCTGAGCGTCGAAACGGAGGAGTTTTCTCCTCGGACACAGACAGAGTAGTGACCGGTGTCTTACTCTTGGAAAACGAATTCGTAGGCAGCTAAGGCCTATGGTAAAGGACTTGTGGAGAACAACTCCGGAAAAACTTTTATTATATTAACGAGTGGCGGTAAAGCCATTTCAAACGGAGTACGAACAATCTTTTCAATCTGTTGTGACAAACCCATCTTTTATTTTGTTATAATCGGAATAGATTTCCTTGTAAGAACTAAATAAATTCTAGTGAAATCTGATCCAGCCTCTTGCCGCTATTTTTCGGCCCGCTACTATACAACGCCGACTGGAGGTCTTATAACTGGTGGCAACTTAGCGGATTCTTACACCAGAAAAGAAAAGTTGTTTGGACATTTTAGTCTGCCAAAGTGTGACGTAATAGCGCCCGCCCAGAGAGACGACGCTGATAGAAGAGCATCAAGCCTGACTGTGCCTCAGCAACAAGAGAAAAGAAATCGGAGTGCCGCAGCCGTGCCTCAGCAATCGGAGAAAAGACATCGGAGCGCCACAGCCGTACCCCAGCAAATTGAGAAGGAGCCCCAGAGTCCTTCAGCTATACCCAAGGAGCGCCAAGCTTCTAGTGCCTCGAAATCAAGGACCACTGACCGCTGACACGTGGAGCCCGAGAAAGGAAACCCTTCCGAGCCAGACCCAGGAGCAACCGGGACCGACCTCTTCAGAAAGCCGTGCCAAGCAGAAAAAGGTAGGCTCATTTTTCTTTGAGTGGCCTCAGATTGAAAATTTAGTGTATTTATAGTAAAATATTGTCATGATGCTAAACTTAAACTTAAGTAAAAAAATCTATTTTAGTGATTTTTGATTTAGGTCAAATTAATTAAAGTTAACCATAAAACAATTTAATAAATAAGTAATATCTAGCTGTAAAAAAATTCTCGAGTTAGAATTATTTTTTTTTCTCTAAAAACATTTGATAAGCCAGTGAGTGAAAAAAAGGCCCTTGAAAAAAAGGCCCTTTGAAAAAAAAGGCCTTTATAAAATTTAATAACTTAGTTACTAAATTTAAAATTTTATTAACGGTTAGTGCTGTAATATATTTCTGTTGACTGATGTATGTTAGGACAGGTTTTGGTAAAAATATTTTGTATTTAAATTAGTAAATGTTTCTCTTAATAATCTATGTGAGTGCCCAATTCAAAAAATCCAAGTTGTTTTTCTGTGACATTTCAGAAAATTAGTTATTATTTGTGTTTTTGTGTGCATAGGGATCTTTAAGTTTAGGAAAAATTTATTTTATTGAGAAGACAGAATTGAAGAAATGTTCTGAATTAGAAATCCTTATATATCTCTTGAATTGTGTTTAGAAATTTTTATTTTCTTATACATGCATAAAATTTGGATTGTGAAATTGTTAACGATTTAGTTAAACGCATTTGATTTTTTGGGGTTCTTGTTAACTGAATTAAACTTAACGGAATCATGGCGAAAATTACGCCACTCAAATATTGTAGGAAGGCAGACATACAAAATTTGGCAGAAGTCCTAGAGGTGGAAATAGAACCGGATGATAATATGGCAGTTATTATTAGGAAAATTGAATCCGCGAGCGATTATGATCAAACTCTTGCTTTAGCTCAAGCTGAATATATAGTTAGGGATCGCGAAGAGGAAAAACAAAGGTTAGAACAAGAAAAACAATGGGAAAGGGAGGAGAGAGAAAGGGAGAGACAAGATAAAGAGAAGGAAAGGGAATTTACACTGGAACAGCTGAGATTATCTCAAACCTCAGAGAGACGTAATTCCACTGCGAGTAGTAATGCTGAACGTCAACCTAAGCTTGCTCTTAAGACTGTAATGCACCGCTTTGACCCCGATAAATCCGACATAACTCTTTTCTTAAACTTATTCGAACGACAAGCTAATAGAGTAGGTATCGAAACTGAAGACTACGTGAATCACTTATTCTCTTTATTACCCAGATACATAGGGGAGTTGATCTTGCGCGAACCGGCAGACCAAATTGAAAATTTCGCACACGTGAAATAATTATTACTGGCCAGATATAGGCTGAGTCCTGAAGCTTATAGAGTAAAATTAAACAGGCATGCTAAAAATCCTGGAAGCCCATGGAAAGATTTAATATTTGAACTTGACAGTTTTCTCGAAGGATGGTTACACGGTTTAGGAATTTCAGATTTTTCGGCGCTCTGAAAAAGTTATTGATAACGGACCAAATCAAACGTCGTGCCCCCATGGAATTAAGAGAGCACTTCATAGACTCTTGGGCTAATTATACGGATCCCCTAACTCTAGCAACAAAATTAGATGAATACGAAGCTGTTAAGGTATCACAAAAAATCGTGGAACGCCGGAAACGAAATAGACAGGAGAGGCGATAAACCAAAAATTGATGACAAATCGCGAGAAAGGAGAAGCGAAACTGAAACTAATTGGAGGAGGAGAAATGATAACACAGAACGGCAACGGGTTTTCGAACGACCTAGTGGAAGGAAGTGCTTTTTGTGTTCTAGTTTTTCTCATGTGAAGGCCGATTGTCCAGAAAATGAAAAAATAAAAAACCCGTAACAAATGTTCGACATATTAGCGACGGAATTATATTCGAAAAAGGTTTCCAACCTTATTTGGGTCGCGCAAAAATTAATGGAGAGGAAATAGTTACACTCCGAGATTCTGGGAGCTGCCATGATGTCAACCCACGGCGATTAATTAAACCTGATCAACTAGACGGGAATTACGTTTGCATTAAGCAACCACTCATGAATGATGTACGTTGTTTACCTACGGCGATAATAAATTTAGAAATTGAGGGGGCAGGTTCGATCCGAACTAAAGCTATAGTAACAGAAAAGGAAATTGACATGGATTACTATATTTTGGGAAATGATACTCAGAAATTAATTGAGGAAGAAAAAAAAATAATCCCGCAGTTTTAAATGCCGTTCTCACCCGCAATCAGACTAAATCAATTCTGAAAGAGAAAAAATCGGGGACTCTGGAAGGGGAAGAAAGGGAAGGTATTGTATCAATCAACCCCAAATTTCCCATTGAAGATGCTATCGTATTGTACGAAAGCTCTTCCGAAAAAGAGGAGGAGACATCTCCAACGGAAGAAGATGTATTGATTGTTCCGGAGCTGGAACCAGACGCGTGTTCAATTTTAGGGGAGGCCAAAAAGGCGGATTTCGTGAAAGCTCATCAAGCTGATGTAGAATTAAATGAAGTACGCGAGAAAGCGAAAAAAAATAAATCGCATTACGAAATTCATAACTCTATTATTGTGCGAAAGTCAACTGACCATAGAGGGAATATAAGGAAACAATTGATTATACCCCGGAAATTTAGACAAGGAATTTTAACGGCTTGTCATGAAGGGATTTCTTCTCACACGGGAGAGAAAAAAACGAAAGATAGACTATTACGATATTTCTTTTGGCCAAATGCAATTAAGGAAACAGAAGAGTTCGTTAAGTCGTGCGATATTTGCCAACGCGTTGGACGAGCTGGTGAAGATAAGAAAGCACCGCTGACTTTAGTCCCTATCATATCCGAAGTTTTTTCAAAAATCTCGGTAGATTTGGTGGGTCCACTTCCGTTGTCAAAAAAGGGAAATAAATACCTTTTGACGGCCTTATGTGTATACTCGCGATGGGCTGAAGCGATTGCAATTCCTAACATGCTTTCGGAGACGGTTGTGGAAGCGTTAATTACCGTATTCAGTCGAATAGGATATGCAACTGAAATACAAACTGATTTAGGACGCAGTTTTATCTGCAGTCTAACGACTACGTCTTTAGATAAATTCGGAGTAAGACTAAGACATTCTAGTGTGTGTAGGCCTAGCTCAAATATGGTAGAAAGATTTCACCGGTCCGTAAAAAAAATATTAAAGTCTTTGTGCTCAGAAAATGGAGAGGATTGGGAGTCAAATTTGCCTCACGCTCTATTTGCACTTAGGACGGTAGTCCATGAATCTGCTGGGTTCAGTCCAGCAGAACTTGTTTTCGGCCGAAATCTCAGAACGCCTGAAATATTGTTGTTCGAGCAGTGGACGGGGGAAGGTCCCGAACACGAATTAGTTACGGAGCATATATTCAATCTGGTAAATAGATTAAAAAGATGCCGGGAACTAGCCGTTGAAAACATGACGAACAGCCGGGAGAAAAGGAAATTCTATTACGATAAAAAGGCAACTGAAAGAAATTTCGAGCCAGGCGATGAAGTTTTAGTACTAGCCACGAACAAACCAAATAAGATGTCTATTAAATGGATCGGGCCGGGAAAAATCGACTCGAAGATTTCAGATACAAATTATTCAGTGAGTGTCCCAGGGCGACGCGAGAAATCACAAATCTACCACGTTAATTTGTTGAAACCATACGTAAGACGCGTAGTAAAAGTAAATATTTTGCTTAGCAAAGTTTTCGACTCTGAAGAATCCCCGGATCTTGAAATAGATTTTCCATCCGTCGATTCAAACAGTAACAGTTTCGAGAAAATAGTGAAAGACGGGAATTTAAAGGACCGATGTAACCCAAACCAATTATGAAAATTAAAAAATCTGTTAGACGAATTTCAAGACGTGTTTTCAAATGACCCAGGATTAACTCATCTGATCGAACATGACATAGAATTGAGCGAAGATAAACCGGTGAGAACGAGACCATATCATACCTCCGTTAGACAAAATGAAATCCTGAAGAGAGAAATCAAAAGAATGTTATAATTAAAAATAATAAAAGAGGGGGAGTCAGATTATACTTCCCCCATGATTTTAGTGGAGACCCCTAGGAAGGATCCACGTCCGTGCATTGACTATAGACAATTAAATGCTATCACTAAACCTGAATTTTTTCCGCTTCCCGACATTGAAGAAAGAGTGGAATGGGTCGCAAATGCGAAATATATAACTGTACTAGATTTAATCAAAGGTTACTGGCAAATTCCTATGACCCCTAGAGCGCAGAAACTCGCCGCATTCGTCACGAATTTTGGGAGTTATTTACCTTTGGCAATGCCTTTTGGATTAATAGGGGCTTCGTATAGATTCTCTAAATTCATGTCCAAATTATTACACGGACTAGAAGAATATTGTCTTCCTTATCTGAATGATACAGTAGTATTTTCCGACAGTTGGGAGGAACATCTCATACATTTAAGGACAGTCTTAATTAGGATTAAAGAGGCTAGGTTGAAAATTAAAATTGCAAAATGTAAATTCGCACAAAGGACAGTAAAATATCTTGGACATATCGTTGGGGAGGGGCAACGAAAACCTTCAGATGTCAAAATCAGGACTATCGTAGATCTTCCAACGCCGAGAAACAAAACTGAAATAAAGAGATTCTTGGGAATGACAGGTTATTATGCCCGGTACATCAAAAATTATGCCGACATCGTTGAACCTCTTACGAGTGCTTTAAAAGGTAAAAACAAAAGGGAAAAAATAGTTTGGAACAGCGAAATGGGGGAAGCTTTTGAGAAATTAAAAAAGAAATTAACTGAAGATCCCGTGCTATACGCCCCCAATTATGAATCAGAATTTATAATACAAACGGATGCTTCAGAAAAGGCTATGGGTATAATACTGGCCCAGAGACAAGGCTCAGAAGAGCATCCGATACTTTTTCTAAGTAGGAAATTCACTGACGTAGAAAATAATTTTAGCGCTTCAGAACGCGAATGTGCCGCTATAATTTTTGCAATAAAGAAGCTAAGACATTATATTGACAGTCAGAAGTTTTCTATACAGATCGACCATAATCCTTTAATATTTTTAACACTAGAACGCCGGGAAATTTTACGCAAGTTTTATAAAATATACTTAAAACCAGAAAAATAGTTTGAAATTATTTAGTTTATTTGTTTAGCTCATTTCATTCTAACTGATATATAACTTATTTCTTGAAGATTTTTCTGGTTGGAATTGACAATTAATCCAGTGGTCGGTGTCGAATTGACATCTTCCCGGCGTTCTAGTGTTAAAGAATAATGCAGGCAACAACCCTCGCCTTTTACGTTGGTCACTCACCCTGCAACCCTATCATTACGCTATAAAACATCGTCCAGGAAAGGACATACCCCATGTGGATTACTTAAGTAGGATAGAGTAAAATCTATCAGAAAATCCAATTGTATATATGTTTTCATGTTAATTATCTGTATTTTGTAATTTATAATTGTGTACTTTATTGTGTAGATAAATTAAACGGATACCGAGGGAAAGATCCTGTTAAATGAAAAAAAAAAAAAAAAACAGAAACAAACTAAAGGGATTTTAAAGATTTAAAAATATATCGGGGCCACCCTAGTTTAATGAGCTAACCTTTCCCTTACAGATATTGTGTCTTGCAGCCCAATATGAGACTAGCGGAAGGGGTGTTGTGATGACTTTCATTCCCACGCTTCCAAAATTACCCCCCACGTCGGGAAAAGCTCGGGGAATTCTCCAAAGGAGAAATACATCTCTCTCCATTCTCAAAATAGACATAAGAAAGTCAGCCGAATTCCATAGAGCACTTAAAGGAAACTCTCCGACTAATGCATATGGTCGTTCCGCCGATTTCAGACCCCACGGAAGATGGACCTTTGAAGTGTTGAGAGAGACCTCTATGGCGATGATTTCCACAAGTAGGAGAAAGATATTTCTCCAGTAAAGTCGACCGCTGTGCAAGAGAGAAGGAGGCGGATCATCCCGAGGGATGATGGATGAGGGAAAACGGGATAAATAGAGCGAGGAGATGCTCTAAGGGGACTTTTGTTCTGTTCGGATGCTGAGCGTCGAGACGGAGGAGTTTGCTCCTCGGACACAGAGGGAGTAGTGACCGGTTTCTTACTCTTGGAAAACGAATTAGTAGGCAGCTAAGGCCTATGGTAAAGGACTTGTGGAGAACAACTCCGGAAAAACTTTTATTATATTAACGAGTGGCGGTAAAGCCATTTCAAACGGAGTACGAACAATCTTTTCAATCTGCTGTGACAAACCCATCTTTTATTTTGTTATAATCGGAATAGATTTCCTTGTAAGAACTAAATAAATTCTAGTGAAATCTGATCCAGCCTCTTGCCGCTATTTTTCGACCCGCTACCATACAACGCCGACTGGAGGTCTTATAATTTATACAGTACATTATGTTTGTTTATTAATAATTATAGATCACCCCACAAAATTTGTGTGAAAAAATATAAACAAAAAATTAATGCGTTTTAATTTGTACAGATGCCAATATACTATGTGCTTCTAAACGAATATCTTAGTTCTAACGCTTGGTAGCCTTTATTACATAAAAATTAAAATCATAGTTATACAGAAAATGAAAGAGCAACTCAAAGAACTTTACCTACAAGCCTACACGTGTTCAATGTGAGCAATTTTCGTCACACGATACATTTCGAGCCGATAGCTCCGCTCTTGCCAAACATTGATTAGCAAAGGAGTTCTGTTCAGACGCTCACCCTACCTGACGTCATGTGATTTCTACCTGTGGAGGTTCGTAAAGGATTGCGTGTGTATGCGCCTCCACTATCAGCTGACATTGCAGCTGTTGCAACAATGATTCAACAACGTTTGGAAAGAACTAAGCTGTTAACTTGATGTGTGCCGTATTACGAAGAAATGCTCACATTGAACACGTGTAAGCTTGTAAATAAAACTGTTTGAGTTGCTCTTTTATTTTGTGCATTTATTGTAATTTTAAGTTTTATGTTATAAATACTACCAGGTGTTAAAATCGTGAAATTTTTTAGAAACACCCCGTTTTTCATCCATGCAAAAATATATCATTTTATAAATGACTAACTTTTTGACGATTTTACTACATACCCTTGAATTATATGATCTTTTTCTATTCCGGAAAAAACGAAATTTAGTTTTATGGCACATTTAAAAAAGATTTATAATATTGTTTTTAATAGTTATCTCTATAAGCAGAATCTAATGTTTTAAATATTAGATCAGAGAAAAAAAAAGTTTTTAAACATTATGTGATCTTTATGGATATATGATAAAAAGTAGGAGAAAATGTAGAGACCATCAATGCGATTTTTTTTTTTTTTTTTTAGAATTTTTGTTGTGCTCAGAAAACAGAAATTTCCAATTATTTTTCCACGTGGTGTCAGTAAAACTACTGTAGTGTGTTATTAAAAGTACAATCGTTGTTTCAATTAGTATTTCTGCAAGTAATAAAAAGATATCATAAAAGTCATTCGTATCAATGTGCCCCATCTCCGGGGTAGATTGATGCAACTCACGGGGCACGTTGCTTGAGAAAAATGGTAAAAAATAAGAGGTAATGCATATTTTTCATAGAAAATGAGTTAGAAAACCGTTTTATATTTATTTAAAGATATTCAAATTATCCGCAATTTATTTGTAAGGAATGTTATTACGATGAAAATTAAATGTATAATCGATCCGATCTCTAGCTGTTCCTTGTCTCATTGTTGTCTGTAGCAACTTTGTCATATCTGGCACTTCAAACCCACTATTATCTTTTTTCTCAAGAAAGATGATAAATTTACCAGGTTTTCTACACATAAACTGGACGGGATGGTCACCATCATTAGTTTACCCTTAAATTTGGCCCACAAAGTAAATAACTTTTCTTTCTCTCTCTCTTTTTTTTCAAATTGCACTATAACATAACCATTATTAACAATATTTTGATCAGAAGTATCTGCTTCTTCCATTGTATCATCTTCTAAAGTATCTGCTTCTTCATCCAGCAGATCACAGAGATTCAAATCGTCTGATGTAGAGTCACACAACTGTCCATCAGATTCTCTGATGAGTACAAGTCTATCTTTTTTTCTCTTCGTCTGTTCAAAAATTTAATATCTTCTAGCCACAGAATCATTTATATTTTTTTCAGTTTTCTGTCTCACTTTTTTTAGTTTTCTGTTTTTTTTTCTATGCTGTGCTGCACCTTGTTTCTCTTCTTTAATTTTTTACATGTCGAAAAGCCTTTTTTTTTTTCTCTAGAAAATTCTAGATTGGCCAGGCTGCCCTCTTTTTCTTTTGTTATTTCTACTATTACTAGATGTTGGGTGATCTCACACGTCTTCTGTTTGCAAAAATACTATTAAATTTTCTAATATGCAACAATGGAGCCATTTCACTCCAATAAAAAGTAATATTAGAAATTGTCGGATTAAAAAGTGTAGGGTAAACAGAATAATAAAAGGTAATGAAAAAAAAATGAGCTAAAAAGGATATAGGCAGTCTGTAGCTATCATGGGACACATTGATATGCGGCAATGTGCCTCAACATAGGCTGAATCAATGTGACCCATGCAACCATTTTGAATAATATGAATCTCAAATCCAACACGTCATAATATTTTTAACAATAAAGAATGTAGAACTGATAAAGAGTAGCTTTACTTACCAGGCAGTGTATTCTTTTCTTTTGAAAATATTGGAACAGGTATATAATATTATTGCAATTGTACAACTCAAATTAATTTTTGACCTACAAAAACACCAAATCACCTGTCTCATTTCATCAAATTATTGAATCCCTTCAAGACATTCTATTGGTAATTGTGAACAACAGCACCATCTTTTGAAACTGAAACTTCTTTTAATGACCTCATGAGCAGCAGAGAGGGTGCATCAAGGTGTCCCGTGCATCAATGGGGCCCAGTTCCCTCTATACCTTTTCAATGAAAATGAATAATTTTAATGGCATTACTTTCAAACCACATGTAAAAAACGTGCCATCATTTGAAGTTTGGCTACTTTTTATGGAACTGGAATGAAGCAAATGATACGAATTTGGTTCCTTGAAATTTTTTTGTTTTAAAATCAAATATATCCTTTATCTATAACATTAATGTCATTGTTACACATTAAAAAGGTTCGGCGTTTTGTAACTTTGGGTCCAGGCCTGAAAGCATGCAATTCAAATTGATTTCTTTTCATCTTTAGAGAAAATAACATCTATATACTTGTCTCCGATTTTTCTCATCAATGGATAACCTATAGGTTATCCACTGACACGCATTCTCACTTGCATATGATTTACTTTTCAATAATTTCTTTTTCTTGTTCAGAATGGGTGAGATTGAATTCTAATCGGGTTAATATTTACTTTTTCATTTTGGTTGCAAAATTTTTCTTTTATAAACTTTCACAAATTTGAAAAAAACTCTGGCATGGCTTTAATGTTAGCTTGCGAATTTTTTATATTTCATCTTTACATACACATATATATGTTACATTTTTACATGAAACGATAAATGGCGTCCTTCGCCATCCACTCTGACGCCCGGGGCACATGCCCCCCCCTCGCAACCCCCACCCCTTCCTGGTTTCGAACCTTTGGATATAACAAAATGTACAAAAGCATATGTTTAAGCGTTGAAATATCAAAACGTTTTTGATACAAAATAAACAAAATTTTTTATAAAAATGTATTGTTCTGCAGAAACATAGGGAGAATTATTAGCCCTATAGTCTCTCCCTTCTTTCCGCGCTTGCAGATGCAAATAAATCAAAATACACTCTTTTTTTTTTTTTTTTTTTTTTTTTTTTTTTTTTTTTTTGATAACATCATTTTTTATATTTTTAAATGATCTTTCCTAGAAAAAAAATGTGAAACTAATTGTATTTTTAAGCCAATTTTAGAGATACTGAAATCGACAATTTTAGAAATATATTATGCATGTACGACCAAAAATGATTTTATGCATGTATGAGAAAGTTTTACATGACTGAGTATTGGGGAGGAGAGGGGGGTGGACATGAACTGCTTTAGGCACAATCTAAAAGCGTTTTTCTGTTTTAATATTTATTTTAAATTATTTCACTATATTTTAAATATTTATGTTTTTCCAACTCTTTTTTTTTATGATTAATGAATGTAAAAATGTGCCGGCGAAGAAAAAACTTGGAATTATGTATGCATTTTGGGAACAATTTTTAGATTTTATAAAAATATTTTCAAATTAAATAAAATATGTCATCTATTTTATTGTTTTAAATATAAATCACGTAAATTATGCATATGTTTATTAAAACGCAGATTTAAAGTAATTTTTGAAAGAAATGAAGACCAAAAATATATACATTTTTTCTCTTAAAATAAAAATGCTGGTCAGTTTATATTAGCCCTCTGCTTTCTAGATGTTAAAGGGCCATTACTTTTTTGCCCGAAACCGACCTTTAAGAGTTTACCGGCAAAGAAAATGCAACAGCTGTGTCATCGCCGAGCCGTTGACGGCTCGGCGATAGCTGCCGAAATTAGCGATGGCTCACTTGCGGTACAGCATTGTTTTTGTACAAAAGGCACAACGAAACAATTAACTTTTGTATTAATTATGTATATACATAACTAGATATATATATATATATGTGCGTATGCATATTTACACATATTTTTTTTCAATTGAGCTTTCATGTATGTGTGTATTTTCATTATATTATAATCTGTTTTTATCATTTTGCTTCTTTCTTCCTCTTATTCACCGTGTTCGTTGCACACTTCTGTGATTGGTTGTTGCCCTCTACTTTCCTCTTGGCTGTTCCTTCAGATTGTTCCCTTTCCTGAATTTTCATTTCAGTCGTGCCTCTGCTTTCATAATAGAAGCACGTCTTCTTTGTGACTGACGAAAGAAGTCTCAATTCTTTTGAAAGGCCTAGTGTATTTTAGTATATTTTATGGTGTTTTTAAGAAGTTTTTATCAGTTTAATTAAGTAAATATCAATAACTATTTATGCATTATAGTTCTTTAAACGATTATTTTTTGAAGATTAGATACAATTCCTGAAGAACTACGACCTCATCATATTTATGAAGTTTGTTTAATTTTTCCCGAATAGGAATGTCTGCAAACTAATGATAGCTACACATATCAATGCCTTATGTATGCAAACTTATAAACAGTGTCCTTATAATTATGTATACCTATCTAACATTTTGCAATAAATTTTTATTTATTGTTTAAACGAAATTGGCTTTTTAGATAAAAATGAACATACTCATTTAATTTTGATTGTAAACTTATATTGAATAATGTCTGTTTTTCATAGAAGTGTATAATTTTTTTCATTTGTTACATATTTTAGTGTTTTTTTAATATTTATTTAGAACATTATGATCAAAATAATTTTTTATAATACGTACCATATAATTATTTTATATTTTCTTTAAAAGTATTTGTATATATAATAAAGTAAGGTTAATTCCAGACAAATGTGTGATTTTCTTTAGAAATAATGTTTATTATTTTATTATTAACTTTAGCTGTGTATTTTCTATCTTAAAACTGTCGAAAAATCTTTCCTTTGTTATGATAATATGCTTCTGGCAAAGCAAAACAAGAAAAAAGCAAAACACTAAGGAAAATCTATACATGAATGAGAAAAAATTACTTTTCTTTCAAAATAATGATATCTGCGCCATTAAGCTGACTAGTTTGTAATTTACTCTTTGTTAACTTTCTAAAGGTTCCGAGTATTCACAAATAACAATAAAAATAATGAATTTCAACTGATTTTACATATTTTGTAAAAGTGCAAAATATCTGGCCAAGAAAATCTCTTAAACAATTTCCTGTCTAAACATAGATAAAAAGAAAAACAAAAAGTAAACATTTATGTAAATTATTTAGTTATGTTAAGCATGGCTGAATACACTAGTTAATGCATTAAAATTTTTATTTCACTCTATTTTTCATTTAATTTATCAACACTTCTTAACTCAGAAACGTGTAAGATATGGATTTTTCTGGCTTATTCTTTGTATCCAACTACCATTAATAAAAATGTATTTTTTAGGATATATAAGATTAAATAACCATCGAAAACAATAATTATAACGATGACAGATTATAGTCAATAAGTATTATCGAATAACGGATTTCTTTTGCGGATTTTTTCCTTTTATGCGGCTGTTTTGTTTTGTAATTCAATAAGATTTCAAGAAATTTTTTTATAATGGATTTCAAAAAGATCATTTAAAAAAATAGTTTTCGTAAAATACAAAATAGTTAGTTTGTGTGCCAATTTAAATTGCTATCACTTGCCAAATATTTAAAAGGTGTAGAAGTGTAGACAATTAATGTAGTTTTCGGATATAACAGTTACACGTACATATCAGTACCTTGAATATAGCTGCGATAACATTTGTTAACTGAATTGTTGACATTTTTTTCATGAAATTAAATTTTTATACTGGTATTACTTTATGTTTGAGTAATTTTAATGTTTACTGAAAAAAAAAAATTAAGTGAGGAAAAAAGACAACTTAATGCATATGCTTTTAATATAAGGATGCTTCGAATTAATTTAAAAGTGCAAACCAGACTTTTCTTTCTTATTTTATTTCATTAAATCCTTTAGAGATACTTATGAAAATAAAATCTAATAATCAAGTTAAGAAAAAAAAAGGATTTACATAATATATAAATGCATTAATAAAAACAGTTCACATGTATTAAGTAAGACATTAATAAATTCACTAATTTAGATAATAATAGAAAATGAGATTTAATCGTCCGTATAATGATTAATCTTTCTTGTATATTACTTTGTCTTCCATTAAATTTATGGCTGTTAGATAGTTTCTGGGGAATAATGTATCATGTCAAATGGGCAACAGTCATGAAATATCCTTAGAAAATAATTTTCTACGTTTAATTCAATAGAGCAGAAAATTTCTTTAACAATTCGTTTGTTTAATGGAGACATTCAAAGTACTTAATGAAAGTCCTGTAACCATGGAAACTAAGTGATTTTATTCGGTGCTAGCCTACAGAAGCTCTTGTTCTGTCAAACGGACTCACAAATCATGAAACTGAAGAGAGAATTGTTCAAGGCCGTCGAATTTTCGAAGACAGAACTTATTATCAAAGTGTCTTTGGAACATTCTTAAAATTCTGTTTATTGTTGATAAAAATAAATAATATAGAAATGACATGCATTTTCTGTATATTTTTACAGTTTATCATTTGCTGGGAATTATATCGAAAACTCTGTGTGCATGGAAATGTCATGTACAGTGAAATTTACATTTAACAAATCTTCATCGTTGCACTTAAATACTTCGTTATGAAGAAAATTCGTCAAATAGAAATCATTTCAAATTCATGAATTTTTTAAGGAGATAGTGGATGTTATTATTATTATTATTTTAAATTTTCATCATAGCAATATGGAATTTTTTGCATCTATACATATCACCAAAAGCATATACAACACCTTCAAAAAATTTCCAATCTTATTAAAATTTTTAAATTTTTTAAAAAATCTAAAATTTTTAAATTAAAAAAAATCTTAAAAAATTTTAAACGAAATTTTAAAATGCTCCTCGTGTCTTAATTTTTTTAATGTTTTCTTGCTTTTGCATTTTTATCACTTAAAACGCAATTATAAACGAATTTGTGTAAGATTTTTAAAATCTCTTGAATAGTTAATATTTTACAGTGTTTTTCTAAATTCCATATCGACTTTCATCAAAATTTTGCCTTTTAATAAGTAAAAAATCAAATTTGATTATCTTAATGAAGACGAATTTTAAAAAATCTTACACAGTTTCTTTCTAAACAATATCAGGATACTTTCTTATCAATTTCATAAATATTGACCACAAATTACGTCGAAAGGAGCATTTCAAAAATATAAAAACTCTGAAAAATTAGTATTGAGAAAAACAGATTTAAAGTATATAAATACAATAATTTTTATTATTTACTTCTTAAAACTTTCATAAATGATATTTTAATAAGAAAAAAATATTTTGGTGCTATTATACCAGAGAAACAGACCTTTTTGCAATGATTTTGTTCAAAAAAAGGTCCACTGTTCCCTCAACAAAATACACTTGCATAAAATGAAAAATACACATAAAGTAGAAATATTGAAAAAATGTGTACAGTAACTTTATTTTATGCAACGTAAATATATGAGAAAAATTTAATTAGAAAAATGCAAAAAAAAAAATAAATAAAATCCCATAATAAAGAGAGGTAAACAAAAACGGAAGTGTTCCAAAAGTTCCTCAGTGTTCCAAATCCTTAACTTTCCTTAAAAAGACTAAAATATTATTTTATATAGATTTCTTATAGAAAATACATTTCTAATAAAAAATTTTGCGCTTTTGTAAATGCTCGACAATTCATCTGTAAGAGTGTCATAAAACTGGAATCGCCTTTTTATTGTAGCTAAGGCTTTTAGCATTTTTTCTTTTGAATGGAAATGATTGAATAAATAAATAATTGCAATTTTCTTAGAATTCGCTGAAATTACTTCATACGTCGATTGAAACAGCAACTTCTTCTTTTGAATGTAATGAAATCACGAAAGTGGGATAAATTTCGTTATGTAGAGTATTTTTTTCATAATATGAAGATTAATTTGTATTATAATCATATTTAGTAAATTACGATAATAGTATTTAAATTTAAAAAAATGCTCTACATCACGTTTGAGAATAAAAATTAATATTGGCTGATAAAAAATTGCTATGGTTTTGGCAAATAAAAATTTCTTACTTACCAGTCAAACATTTTACAATTTTTTTATCTTCACTTATTTCCGGCACATTTATAGAAGATCCCTAACAATTGAACAAATTGCTTTTGGTCTAAAATTAACTCTCTAAACAAATTAATCGACCGTCATAATTAATTATCTAATTAGCGCGGACACTTTTAAAGCGCTAATTTATTGAGTTTAAGAGACTGCAATTCCGTTTATAATCAATAATATTCATTAGGTAATTATCGAAGCATACAAAGACGATATTTAAAGATGTGGAATAAGTATATGAAAGTAACTTTTCCATCCTTTGTTCTCTTATTTGCAAAATTTTATATATTTTATATAATTTAGTTTAATTGCTTTTAGATACTGACTTCCAAAGTTATGTGAGACAATGAAGAGAGATTTTCAGAAAACATTTAACTGTGAATATTCTTTAAAGTTATATATTTTACATAAACGTCTGAAATCGTTTTCCCATATTTGTTTTGTTTTCGATGGAAAAATGATTTACAAATTTCAGGGCTTAAAAAAGTACTGAATGGCATTCAATTAGAACATAAGTTTTGGCGACAAAAATCATGAAATTTGATCCACATTCTTATCAGGAAAATTTCATAAATAAAGCACATAAAGTATTTGATATAAAAAATTAATCGAGTGCTATTTAAAATTGAATGTAACATCAAGAGAGTTCCTTGAAAGGTAAAAGTTTAAGAAAACTTATCACTTAAACCAAATTTGCTTGAACAAAATATTATTTTTTGAAAGACAGATTTTTTTTTGATTTCCCACAATGTTTTTCTTTATGCTTACCTAAGGATAGTATCTCGATTTTATTTGAATAGTAATTTAGTGCACCTATTTCATCTATAATCATATTAAAAGTGTTCATTAATTTTAGTTAAATTTTACTTTAGTTAATTAGCAATCAGATCACATAGCATCTTCTACTTTCTAATAATTTCTACAGATCAAAGATTGTTGCACATTCGCTGACATATTCCGTGCAAAACGATAAAAATATTTTAAGGTTGCCATACTTTTATCGATACTTTTATTGAAAATATAATTTTTTAAAAATTAATAGAAATATTAATTAATTATTTATATATGTCACGATGTGTCCGCTATATTAGTTGAACCAGAAAACGCTCACAATTTATGAGTAAAACACTATTTACTGTATATGTAATGATAAAACTTTTCCCATTAATTCTAAATTACTTCCAAATTCTTTTAATATTTAGCATTTCCCCTGTCTTTATATATATCTTATTTTGAGATCTTATATAAACATATAATATAAATATCATATTTATTTAAGTCACTATCTTTAACCAACGTTTCTTTATTTTATTTTATTCTAAAAAAATATTAAACTGACAAAGCAATTCCTTTCCTAAAATCCCATTACTTAAATTTATTCTGTTATCTATTGCATAATACCTCTGTATTCACGTTCTAAAAAAATATTCGATTACCGACAATTCCCTTCTAAGCGACGTTAGAAGCCGGATTGCATTTTAATCTTCCAAACGATTGCTAGAACTCATTCTTTTTTCCTCGGGCAAGATTTCACATTGGTTAAACTCATATTTCTAAATAATTAATTGGCTATTTAGAACTTAGCCATAAAATCCTGTATTCTAGTTCAGGGCCTGATATAACCTTATTACATTAGTTTCGGAGTGATTATTCTACATTTTTCTTGTGTTAATAAAACTCCTGTCAGCTAGAGATAAGAATTTATCTGTGAAGTTCTATGATAATAATATCATTTACTTTCAATGGCAGCATCTTACGCCGGTATGAAATTTTAACTTGCATGAGTGGAATTATTTTTCTGTGATGTGGAATATGAATAAATGTGATTAAAATATTTGTGCCGTAGTAATTTAAGTGGGAAACATGCCAAAGAACATATATTTGTTGCTTATAAATCCGCTGTGACACGACTGCTAAATCTACGAGTGTTCTTGTTGGAATTTTCTTGCTAACAAGGAAGGAATCCACACGGGCATACTCAGAAATTTCTGAAAATATTAGCGAATGCTCTTCTCGCGTTGATAGATATGTTTATAATTTTTTTGACGGAACCCCGATAGAACTTTCGTAAAAAAAATTAAGAAAATTTCGTTTATTTGGCAATTTATTACCGGGGCGAAGAAATAAAATTTCAAAAAATACTTTCTTTGACAAATACTTCTTAAGAGAAAAATGTTTCATGCTGAACTATATTTAAAAATATTTATTTAAATAACTAGTTTTTTTGGTTTTAATTTGTTATAACTGTAGTTTTGTCATATATATTTATAATGGAAGTTAATAGTGAAATTTTATGAATTAAAACGAATTAAATTAATTAAATTTGTTTTAATTTCAAATTCAAGTCCTGCTGAGCACTGTCGATTCAATTTTGTTGCTATGAAAAAAAAAACTTCTCTAATATTGAAATGCATTGCTGCTTCATCTAGCATTTATTTTGGAACACGCTTAAATATATGAAAATATTTTGCATATCTAAAATTATTTTTACAGTATTAAAATTAAATAACTGCTGCAACAAACACTATATATATGTGTAACACAAAATAATATGTATATTAAAATCTCTTATTGTTTAACTTTAAATTCATTAAATACCATTTACACTCATTTTAAAAATCAGTGTTGAATTCAGGAACTTTTTTCCGGGAGGGACATGTTTTGCTCCGGAGGAGGGGGGGAAATTATGGAGTTCCGGGAGGAAATTGCTCTTTTTGACCTATGAAAACACAAAATCTCAAAATTTCCAATGGGGACATTTCATTGCTCCGGGGGAAAACTCCCCCGGGCCACGCCCCTGAATTCAACACTACTAAAACTTTATTATCAATTTTCAGTTACATGAAAATCGTTTGCTTTTGGCGAGGAAAAATGCTGCTCGCTAAATCGCGCGGCGCTCTCGTCTTTTCGCGCCAAATATTCGAAAGTAGTTTTTTTTTTTTTTTTTTTTTTTTTTTTTTACAGAGTTTTTACTGTATTTCCGACGTTAATTTTGACTGATCTTTTATTCATACATAAGTAGTTTAATTAGAATTTTTTTTCAAAATACTCTGAGTAAGCTCACTATGGAGACCTTTATTGTAAGTGGTGTGAATTAGGGCAGAATTGTACACTTTATCGACAGTATTTAACGTAACTACTTTCTGATACGTTCTAACGTATATTATATATCCACTTATAAACATAGTCGGTCCGATATGCTTAGAAAAATGTAATCTTATGGCATGGAACTGCTCTCGAAGATTCACGTTGTCGTATTTCATGCATGGGATTTGGGGTGGACATTTTTACAACATCATTCCGGTAATATTTGACAAATGATGTTGATTATTTTGTTACAATGCAATATTATATTCCAAATAGGTTATTTTAACTTCGAAACTTAAACGTGTGTGAAAAAATTAACGAGGGTCACCATCATAATTAATTGAAACTTAAACGAATGAAAGCAGTGTCTAAAATGAGTTTGAAACGTAATAGAATTACTGAAAACTAAAATAGCTTTGTACAGTTAGAAATTATCCTTTAAAATCCTTTCAGAAGAACAGTGTGTACATCTCTTCATTAAATGCTAAAATGATTGGATGATACTAGAATTTATAAACTACCTTATTTAAAAATAAATAAATCTTTTCTTCATGTACTTGATAAAAGAAAAAAATTCATTCTAAAATTCTGATGCGAATGTAGTAGTTAAAGATTAAAATTAAGTGGTTCAAAAATAAAACACCACACTTCAAGAAGTTCAAGGCTCAATATAATCTATACCCCTTCCTCTACAAATAAAATAATTAAAATCGCGAATCAAAATATCTAATTTCATAGTTCCTTATAACAGGTGAATTCCAGAATTCTCTGATTTGAATGTCTGCATAAAGGTCTCCACTATGGAAAAATAGTATTGAAATTATGCATGAAAAAATTTTCCATTTGTACTTTATAAAGATAATTAAAATAAAACTATATTTCCTGCTTATAGACACTTGATTTAAATTATAGAATTTTAAATTATATTTTTAAAAATTTAATTTTTTTAAATAATAACTTATAGAAAGAGAATAATGGGAATGATTTTTTGTCAGTTAAAAATAAAGGCGTATTTTGTAGATTTTTGGAATAATTTTATTATTGTAACATATTCCGGTAACCTAAAATATATATCCTTTACATATATAATATCCTTTATGTATATATCCTTTATATATATAATCCTTTTATATATATAATCCTTTTATATATATAATCCTTTCATAAAATATATATATTGGATCTATAAATGCCACTTTATGGATACATAAAAAGGGATAATGTGACCCAACATAAACCATAACAGATAATAAATTTAGATTACTAAAATGTATCACGAAGAAATTTCAGTTATGTGTTTCTATTGAACAATGAACAATTATGGCTAATTTTAGTGCTATCTGGATTATGACTTGTAAATGCTATCGAAACATATATATTTCAATTACTGAAATGGACACTTATCGAAAAATGCTTAATGGTGGTCTTATAAGCAACAATGGAAAATCTCATATTTTATATGGAATCCTGCAAAGTCATTTATCGATTTTTCTATTTAAATTTTGTACATAAAGAAATTTTTATCTTAATTTTGAAATACTACTACTACTAATAATAATAATAAATAAAATTGTGTAATTTTTAGATTTACATGATTACATAAAAAAATACCATTGGAAAAACGAAAAAGTTTAAAAAAAAAATCTTGGTTTTCTTAATGTTTTTTTAAATCTGCAAAACACTATTCACATTTGATGCTTCTGAAGATAAAGAAACGTTTTTCAGTAACCCGTAAAAGACTCTATATTATTTTCGTTTACTTTTATATTATATATTTGTAGATTAAGAATAATTTTTTTATAGTGTACCTTAACTGCAGTATACCTTATACAAAACTCCAGATTGTTTTAAAATTAGAACTTGAAATAAATCAAAAGTTTTACAATGAAAATGCTAATCTCAAGCGTAGCATAAACCATTTGTCTTATGGTGCTGGAAACACATAATGAAAATTCATCAGTGCATTAAAATAAAGAATTTCCAGCATTTGTTTCACAAAAATATATTAAAGCATTCAAATTGCCACACATATACCCTGATAGCAAAATAGACGAGCCCCAATAGTTATTTTGGATCCTGCTAAACCTATTATAATGATGTATAATGTCATAAGCATGTTAAAAAATCGTTAATTTTGTGTTTTATAGATTTATAATTTCATGAAAAAAATTTGCAGTCGTAGAAACAAATATACTTATAGTAAAAAACAAATATACCGCCTATGTAATCGTTGTAGTAGAAACAAATATACCCCCTACATATTTTCCCTAACTTTGCTGTAAATCACGGTATAAAAATATCACTTGTAGCAATTTGATTAGTAATATCTAAGAAACGACCAAAACTGAATTTTTGTAACCTAATTATTTTCCACCGAAAATGAAAGCTAAAACGAAAATGTCCAAAATATTCTTTAATAATTAGTGCCTAAGACCTTAATATATACAAATATCAATTATAACGTTGACCCAATTTGACTCTGTGAATCTGACCAAAATGTTTATTTTCATATAGCATAAAATGTAATTAATTCATTAGCGGTACAAAATGATTTTCTAATTATATGAATTCCATCTAATTAAGAAATGTTTTAGGTATATATACCTGATTTATCTCTAATAAAGATGTTTGTAAATTACCATCTATTTATTATATAGAAGTTTCTCTAAATATATTTTAAACACTTCTTCAAAATTGTTACTATAAATCAAAAAAAATCTTTAAGTCTACAGCTTTTAATGAACACGTAGAAAGCGTCTTTAAAGTTTAATCAAATTCATGTATTTTTTACCTTATTATTTACGTTCATGTCTTGAGTTAGTCCTGATGAATAATAATAAACAGAGAAGTTTATCATAATAAATAAAAAATTTCTCATTGAATACAGCCCAAATTAATGAGTAATGTTGAAAATTTCGGAATAAATGACATTTTTGGCATACAGATAGTTTCAGTCCGGACGAATTTTCAAAAGTATTTTCACCGAAAACGAATTTACGGCAAAAGTCAGATTTTAGGCCGAAAACGAAATAGAATTTTCGGCTAATCTCTAGAAATATCTATAAACTAACACCATGCTTAAATTGTAGAGAGTTTCCTACATATAGAAATTGTAACTAACCTACAATAAAGTTATTAAAAACTTATAATCACAAACAAGATATGAGTTGTAACCTGTATTTTTTTTATTGAAATCGATTTCTAACATCTATAAAAATATGCGAATCAAAAATTACACCTCATTCCGCTAAGTAGTTTTGATTCATGATTAAAAATCGATTCGCATTGAAATCTATTTTCAATGAATAAAACCGTTTGAAAGATGTTGATTTATTTTTGAATCCCTTAATATTAATTTCTAAATGTAAAACACACGCACTCGAATTGTCAAATGAAAATTTACCTTTTATTAAATACCGTAAATGAGAGCTACTTTGACATCCCGAGGTAACATTCACTGTAAAAAATATCCGTTAAATTAACGGCAAAAACTACTGCTAACAATGTTGACAGCAGTTTTTGCCGTATATTTAACTTTTTTTACAGTGTTGACAATTCCTGGGCAGGCAGATTTATTATTGTTTTACACATATTTATGGATGTGTTACATTCATGTGAGTTCTCGAGTTTCTCACAGTTCTTAGGAGCTAGAGAAAAAATGAGGAGCCACAAAAAAACTGCAGGCGCCCGGAAATATCGCAATTACATTGAACAGAATGTGGCAAATGCTTTAAAAGACGTTGGATCCAAAGAGAATAAGCAAGTCAGAAGACATATAAATGCTCCATTGTTTCATCTTTTATTTACTTTCAAATGCGTTATTACTTAAATTCTAGCATCACTGAGTTATTTCAGAATCTGAGTTATTTCATTTTTTCTATAGAAATGTTTTATCCCTGAAAGTGTTAAAAATGAATTTAGCGTTTGTACTTGCATCAAAAACTAAATCAGTACTAATTACGAAATTATTTGATTGAATTTTTTCAAGTCCACTTTAAGTCGGAATGACTTTAAAAGGAAACTTTGGCGACGTATCGGAATATAATGTTAAAATTAAGTTTTAATGCTAACAACTTTAAAGTTTATTACAATTTCTATTTGTAGACGACCCCTTAAGTAAAATGTAAATATACATTGATTCCCAGATGTTACTACTAACTAATTGATACTAGGTTCCATATTTTTACAATAGTTTGTGGCAGGGTTAGTAGAAATATCCTTTTCCACCCGTATGTATACTAAAAAAGCATCTATTTTTTTTTCTTTATCAAATAATGAATAGCCCATCTTCTATTTGCAATCAATTTCTAAAATTTTAGTAATTTATTTTTTAATGTATTATTCTTTAATGTACCAGAATTAAATAGTATATGTAAGTTCAAAAATTGTTATTTTTTAAGTTAGTTCATAAAATTATGTAACCTGTAATCACTTTTTACATAAACTGCTATTCTAAATAAAATAAAATTTATGGCATTTAAATTTTTATGTAAAATCGTCACAATTAAAACTACTTAACATAGTTTCAACTGCCTGTTTTTGCGAAATACTTTGATAGCGATTTTATGGATCAGTTATGTGCCTCACGGCCACAACTTCAGTAAAATTCTTAACAAGCAAATAGAGTGCAGTCGTAAACTCTCAGAATCATAAATATGATCGTAAAATATCGAACTAAGGATATAAAAATAGCTTAAAATGGATTCACGTACTTAACTTGGAGATGATGTAGATTGTGTACACTGAATATAATACGCGGATTGACTATTAATATTCGAAGAATTTTAAATTACGTTTTTGAATGTATTAGATGCAGTTTATTAACGATTATGGTTTATTGTTTGAAATATTTTATATTGAATGAAATTGCATACAGAATTATTTGAAAAATAATTAAGATATTCATATCATAAACAATAAAAGATTAATTTCATAATTTTTCCTTTCACATATTTGAGTATTGAATTTACTGTGTAAAATATGTTTTATATGTTATGGTAACAAAAAGAACTTTCAATTCATTCTTAAAATAGAAAATAATTCCTGAATAATCAGTATGTAAACTGTTCAATGAAGATAAAATGTGTTTTTACTATTTTGAATGCCTAAGAGGAACTGCTCCGACATATAAGCTTTGTCTGTAGAGCATAGTGTCACTCGCGGTCGCCTTTATTAACGTCTAGAAAAAAAAATACATTTTTTCAGTTAGAAGAAAATAGAAAAAAATTACAGACTAAACTCAGCCGATGGGGCACAGACTGCCCTGCCCCCCGCGACAGAGAGTGGGAGAGAAAAAGATAAAATGTTCCATATTTTGGCGAGGTGTCAGCTATGGCTCGTGACAATCAGTTGGTGAGATGGGATGCAGAACTCTCGATCTCCTGCTATACGACAGAAAGACAGATAGCCAGTGGTTAGAATGGTAACAAACATTAGATACCGTAATTTCGGGTGTATAAGCCGCGGATCGAACAATTCTTTTTGGACCCAGAAATTTTATTTATTGATTGAAGACAAATATTTACGGCGATCTAACTAGTTATATATTTTTCTTAAAAAATTCTGGGTCGAAAAAGAATTGTTTGATCTGCGGCTTATACACCCGAAATTACGGTAATTATATATGTTCCTTAGTTTAGCAAGCAACGCTGGTCGAGATATCACCCCTTGCAGCCAGGATTTAGGGGGATAAGGGTGATCTGATCCTGAATCTGATATTCCAGGATTCAGTCAGAGTACAGTGATAGTTGGTATGATCTGGGGTTCCCACTTCCCCACATTCACAGAGTTTCGATGAGGCGCAGTGGAATATCTTTAGATATTATTTAAAGGGTCCGTGGCCAGTGAGGAAGGCTGTGGTGGATGGAGAAAAGAAAATAAAGTTCTCTAGATAATTTAGGAATGAGGTTGTAGGTATGGCGTCCCTTGTCAGACTCATACCAAACTGTTAAAGATAAATCTGTGAATTCACTGTGAAACTACTGACAGCAAAGTAAAAGAACTTTTACCGTTCTGTTAGTAGATTTTCCATTGTGGGGAATACAACAAAGGTAAACTCCGTTTGAAGAAGCAATAACTTTCTGTTACAAAGTTTGATTTTTAATGATAATAATTTAATATAATTTTTAAAATTAATGAATCAATTAATCGTCAAAGAGTTCGAAATACCGAGTGATTTTAAGCAGCTATATTATTTTACTTAATTATTATTACTATTATTTTCTATAAATTACTTCACGCCGTCCAGAGGATCGAACTTGGGACTTTTTGATTGCGAAACAAATCGTTACTAACTGAGCCAAACCTGCTGATGCCAGGTTGTACAAAGGATGTCGTTTATGAGTTAGTGGGAAAATCTGTTGTGCTTTTTAAAGATTTCCTTTCGAATATATTCCTTATAATATTAGTAAACAATTTATTTTATTTTATTTTAGACTGATGCATAATACTTATTATTTTTTAAAATCAATTTTTTAAATAGTTTAAATAAAAAAAATCACTGTTTAAAATCACTGTTTTTTTTGAATGAATGAATGAATGAATGAATTAAAAACACTGTTTATTCATTTTTTACAAAAATAATGTTATAGACAATTTTTTGAAATTGTCGTACACTATTTATTTATTTATTTTTTTGGCTAATTAATTGAAATATTTTTTAATAAGAAATAAGAGAAAAATAAACAAAAAAATGTAATTTAGAAGGGATTTTTTATGTTTTTATTTGTTGCTGGCGCCAGTGGGATCCGAACCCACAATCTGCGTTCGCGGGTGAGTAGCGCTGTGGTGCCTTGACCACACGGCCTTGGAGCCACCTCCCCCCCCCCCCCACACACACACACAACGGAGTGTCTCCGTTTTTTGTTTCTATTTCAATCCTTTTTGTTATTTTCAGGAAATATGGTGGAATTTTGCGATTTTTAACGGAAAATGCCCTTTTGTTGTGAAAAGGGACTTTTTCTGTGAAATTCAGAAAAAAATATTCGTGAATTTCAGAAATTTTTATAACAGTGAGGGTGATCAAGAAAGTGATAAATTTTCATAAGTATTTAACTTAAATCTTTTTCAATATATATATTTTTTATATTTGTGTGTGTGTGTGTGTGTGTGTAACAAAATGTCGATTTACGTGAAAATATAAACAGGTTTGCTTGAAATAATATACCGATTACCGTGGAATAACATGTGACCTTTTATCAATGTGGGTTTAGCAACCGTAGTTGGAAGCAATGGAGTTGTGTTCTTATAGGAGTTTCTCCAGTAAAAATGCAAGAAAATCAGTTTTTAGTCCTTTATTATTTTTGAGCACTACCATCAGTTATTCCACATCTCTCCAGTCTCCCAAATTCCTAATAGACAACTTGCTCTAAGCCTGCATCATCTCAAACTTTCTAAATTATTCTGAAGATGAGACGGGAATCCTGGCATTTTAAAGTTCAAAAGCATTGTGCATCTTCTTCCAAAGCAAAATGACTCTCTCAAAATTCCAAGCCAATCTAGCCCCTCCCTTTTTTACGTAAGGCTTTTAAAGATCAATTAGGATAGTTTTCAACGTAGAGATAATCCAACCCACTATCTACTATTGGACGCTAGGCGTGACTAGAGGCACGAACTCTTTATCTAATCGCGTAATAGCGTAATTTGCCCACGCGTAAAAGCGTATGAATCCCCTAGCAGACGATTAATTAAATAATAAAACAAAATTAAAGTTTCGATAAATGTTTTTTAATTCTAAAAAGGAAAATGGATTTGTGTACTGAAAGAAAGATTTCGCAATAAGATATTGGCATTCAAGAAACATTCTAGATCTTTTTAAGAAAATAATCAGTAGATCATGCAAAGTTAAATAAAATAAAATAAAAGAACTTTAGCCATTAAAAATATTAATACATTACGGAAACTGAGAATAGAAGTATGTTCCATAAAACGTGTTAGAATAAAACTCAGGGCGGGCAAAATTGCGAAATTTTTTTTTATTTATTACACACACACACACACACACACACATATATATATATATATATACATTGAGAATTTGTATATTATTTACTTGTTTAAAGTTCTTAAATTTGTGATTGCGTTAATTTAGGTTAATGGTTATTAAATTGCGGTTTTAAGGGGATTTGTAAATTTAGATCCATATTTTGAACCTAAATTACTAAGCGCTTAAAGGAATAATTTCAGAAAATATATTTTTTCTGTCCTTTACAATGTTATTTTATTAGGAAAAAGCCAATTAACAAGTATGTGGATTTTTTTTTTCAGCTTCGGAACTGAATCGATTAATCATCAATTTTTTCCTGTCTTGGCTCATAATAGACCCTTTTAATTTATTGTTATGAATTTCACTGTTTATAACTATCTGTCATGACTCAAGACGTGAGAGAAAATTCCAAAGTAAGTAATGCATAAAACTTTGAAGATTATTTTCACGAGCTCATTAAAAGCTGCACACTTAACAGTAATAGAAAATGTTTTGTTTGGAAACGTAGAGATGTTTCTAATACTCTTCACTATTAAAAAATTGTGTAAAAACACTGAAAAAAGCGATACTCTCTTTAAATTTACACTAGTTTTCGATTAAATGCATTAGATCGAGAATCTCAATCATCATCTTACTATATCTAATTCTGTTTAGGTACTTCCATATCTTTATTTATAGATATTTTTAACTTTATTAAAACTTGTAATTCAAAATACACACTTTTAAAATTAAATGTAATACATTTTTTGGACATTTTCGTTTTCTTTTTCTGCCGAAAGTAGGAAGATTGCCGGTAATCGGTTTCATATTCTTTTTCAGACTTAAAAACCTGTTTCGGGAGATTCTTAGTACTATGTATATGCCTCCGGAAGTAGAATTCATCGTGAAAAATCTGACAAATAGACTTATAGGAAAGAAGTAAACAGATATTTTTGACAAAAGCTTTTTCGCAAAATACATAAATGCCTTATCCTTTTGCTGTATGTATTTTTTATTTTATTTTCTGGCGATTAATTTATTTAAGAAAATGTCTTTGTTCTTTACTGCCATGAAATGGAAAGAACAATGCCATACTCTGTATTATTAGATAAGTCAGTATTTAGCAGCAAATATAATAACAAACAAATTCAATCATTGCAGCGAAAATAAATATTTCTTGAAGCCTGTATATTCTATCTTCTATAAATTTATTTGATTAGCGTAAAAATGAAAACAAATATTAGAGTTAGAATGTCACTAGATGCAATTGTACGGCTTTTATTTGAAGTCGAAATTGTTTGATTCTGATCACAATTCTTAATTGCCAGTGCATATTTCTCTTAATAAATATGAGATAAATCTGTTTAATTATATATTGGCACATGCTGCATCTTTTAATGAGTTAATTACTATTAATTTTATTATTAAAGAGAACACCACTAATAATAATTAATATTCTTTGCGTATTATTATCAATAATGATTGCCGACTTTTAAAAGCATACTGCAAATTTTCATCACACCAAAATGAACACATTTCAGAACATTTTTGTCACAAAATTTACAACACATTAATGTTTTGTCAATTAGAAAACTTCATATACAAAAAGTTTTTTGTGTTGTGAAGTGTTCTTAATACGTTGCATAAGTGTTGTTATCTAGAAATATATTCTTAATATGTTGCAAAAACGTAGCTATCTTGGAATGTGTTCTAAAAAAGTGTGTTAATTGTATTGAAATAGTTTTGTTAAAAATATTTTCTTCCAATAGCGTTGTGCTGCACATCATTTGTCAGCAAATTAACAATACATTGTAAACACCACACCATTTAGAACAATATAAAACAATACATGTAAAATAATGTCTTAATATTATTTACATGGTTCCTTTAAAATGACCCAATTTAAAAAAGGAAATAATAGATAATTTGATTTATAGAAAAAAACTGCAGGAGATTAATGAGTGAGTTGACTAATTATGCGGGAAAATATCAACTGCATTTCTAGAAAAATTATGTGATTTTCAACAACACTTTTTGCACAATCGTTTTCCTGGAAAAACACATTCACAAGGTAATCAAAAATGATTTTCGTTAGATGTATTAATTATTATGTTCAATTAGTGTCGTAACATTGTTTCAGGAATTTGTTGTGCATACTTATGAGGATGATATTGTTTTAAACAGAATAAATAGATTATAGCATACATGTAGTTTAGGAATTATGCGGATATAAGTTTAGAATTCTTTATTGGAAATTGACCGAAAATTCGTTTTCGTTTTCGGCCATATATTTGGAAAAAGTTTAAAAAAAATGCAAAAAACTCTTTTACCCAAACTTGATGGAAATTATTTGTATTCCAAAATGTCGTTTCTTCTTTTCATCTTCATCATTCATTATAGTTGTATCGGTTTAAATGAGACTCCTTTTATTGATTGCTATGAACTGCAATGATTATACGTGTTATTATCTGTCATGTCTGATTCAACACGTGAGAGCAAATCATAAAGCAAAAACTGCACATGTTAGTAGAATTTGAAGATGTTGTTTAAGTACTGATTAAAAATTTCAGATTTAGCAATAGGATATTTTTAGTTTGAAGCCGAAGAAATGTTTCGAAAAATCTTTGAGAATGTTTCAGTTAATATAACAGATGATCATTTGCAAAAATAAATATAAAGATAAATCAAAGTATGTATAGCCAATACATTTTTTAATTAGACGAAATTCATATAATTAGAAAATCATTTTGTGTCGTAGATGAATTAATTACATTTTATTTTATATGGAAATAAAAAGTTTTCATCAGAGGCAAAGAGAGTAAATTTCGGTCACACGTATAATTATATGCATAATTTATTAATGTAAACAGGATATATCTGAAATGCTTCAACAATCTTAGGGGAATGCTAATACTCATCAAGACAAATAAAAAATGCAATGGAACATGAGGGGTCGTAAATGACATTTAAAGGGTGAAAATCGCAAAACAAATAAAAATATCAAAATCTCGCATGCTGCTTTTCTGCAGAACTAGATAGTAGCACGAAGCTGGTTTTTCTTTCACTTTGTGCATATACGGTCATAAAGAAATGAAAAAAAACTGTGAAGAAAGCCAAACAAAACTGTTATCAGGAATCAACACAGGGTTTGGCAAGTTTTTGACAGTGTGCGGTTTTATCCGGTTTAAACCATCGTTTAAACCGTCATGTCAAAAACCTTTTGTCAACAACCTCGTCAGAAACCTCAAATACTACACTGATCTGTAAAATTTCCCATTAAATATCTGTCACACATATACAACATTAGATGTAATAATAAAAATTCACTATTACTGTATTTTAAAGTATCATTTCTGAAGAAAAAAAAGTCTGTCATAAACCCGAAAATTTGCCCTGCCTCCAAACTTGCTCAACTAGCAATGCTTCTGCCATCAAGCTCTGCTAGCTCAGCATCAATTAAGAGAGTATTTTCTAACTTTGGCTTCATACACTCTAAGCTCAGAAATCGTTTAAGTGTAAATAAATGTGCTAAATTGGTTATGTGCTATAGGATGCTGACGGGTAAAATTGATCTAAATTTTTAACTGTATAAAATCATTTTCTTTTGTTTGAACATTCTAAAAAACAAAAATGTATTATTGCAATTGAAATAACATATTTTTTTTGTAATTATTAAATTACACTAATTAATGTTAAATAAAAATTACTTAAATCATTAAGACTTATTCAATGTTTCCCTCTTGCTCTTAAAATGTTTGTCAGGTTCCTAGAAGACATCTGCCCTGAATTAGAAAGGAATGACATTTCCTTATCTGAATATTTTATGTATTGTGGGTTGTGTATCCGTGAAGCTCGAAATACCTTTCTTTCTTTTCTATAATAACGAATGACAGATGTTGACACAGGTGTGCAGATGACGCACTCGTTGATGAATGAAAGTGATGGCCGCGGGGCGTGCCTCAGCTGTCATCTAGCTATTGGAGTGATGTGTAAACAGGAGATGTCATGACTCAAGGTTGGAGTGCGGAATTGAACCAATGGAGGAACTCTAAGAGGCCCTGCTGGGGGAAGGAAGATCTCTGACAAGGTCAACTCTGGACTGAGAGGTTGGAGACAGTTCTCGCTTGGCGTTGAGACCGATAGGTCGCTCAGGATTTGTGGTCCTGTTGGATAGTGTATATTTTGAGCGTGGGACAAGGCGTCCCGGTGGATAGTGTTATAGGCCGAGAAGTGAGGCCTAGTACCCTTGTGTATTGAGATTCTGCAGTAATCTCTGATAAAGCGTATCGAACGTGCGTTGAGTTTGAGGAAGAAAGTGTAAGCTGAACGGTACACAACCAACGCTTAGTGTAGTTAATTTAATGTTGAACCGGATCATCTATATCCGAGTTGTAATTGTAGATAGTTGTAAATATTGTTTCTTGTGTACATATCTATATCTTAAATAAACTGTTAGTTCAGTTCATTAACAGCGTCAGTGTTATTTTACCCAATCCTCACAGCAGGTGACCGATATCACCCATTAATATCGGTGGTGGCAGCTTAAACTACCTAGGACATTCTTCTAAGTTTGGTGGACTGAGAGGAGCGTCCGACAAATTGGTGGCAGCGGTGGGATAGAATCGCCTGAAACCAGTGACCAGCGAGCCGTGTTGCAGTCTGTTAATGCCAGAATATCCAGTGGAATTCTTGTGTGGTCGTGCCATATCGTCGAGTATGTGCTAAAGCATCGTGCCGGATCGTCGATCGTATGCTAAAGTGTCGTGCCGTATCGTCGAATGTGTGTAAAGTGTCGTGCCGTAGCGTCGAATGTGTGTAAAGTGTTGTGCCGTATCGTCGAGTATGTGCTAAAGTATCGTGCCGGATCGTCGAGTGTGTGATAAAGTATCGTGCCATATCGTCTAGTGTGGACTAAAGTGTTGTGCGTATCTTTATTAGAAAGAACTAAACTGAACTGTTGTGCCATATTACCGCTACATCGTGGAGCTACCTGTGATTAGAAAAGTAATCCAGCAAAGAAAGTATAAGGTAAGGTGTTTTGATCATTCATTTCTTCTGACATCTCGAACCAAATTGTATTGTTGTATAATTAATAGTAATTTAAGTAAATTGTCTAGGTAATTTATGTGCAATGAAATAATTGTGTTCAGATAGGTGTAAAGAATTAGTAACCATATTGCTATTGTTTTAAAGAAAGGTCATAATAATTTGAGATGATAATGGTATGCTATTTATAATGATATTAGTGAACTAAATTAATGCATTAAAACTAAATTATTGTTAAAGTAATTGTTAAATGAAGCAATACTGTTTAAATTTTAAGAGTTGCATTATCAAAATTCTAAGCAAATGAAAATTTTAATTGGCCAATACTAGTGAGGAAAAAAAAAAAGGCTCAAAAGAGAGCCATAGTGAAAAAAAAGGCCCAAAAGAGAGCCATAGTGAAAAAAAAAAAGAAGGCTCAAAAGAGAGCCATAGTGAGTAAAAATAAAAGTAAAGATTTTCAGTATATTTGTTTTAAGTGTAAGAACCAGTATTGAGTTCGGAAATATTTTATGAGGATAATTGTAGAAATTTATATATGCATGTTGTACAATTTTTCTTTATGTGGATTTCTTGATTGACATCAATACTTCTATTCAGTTTCAACGTATCAGTATTATTATATAAATTGTATGTTGTTATCTAAGTGTATATATTGGAATCTATATTGCATAGCAGTCAAATCGAATTATTGTTTTACTTTTTTGTTTTATTGGAAGTATATTGTGTGATATCAATGGTTGAGGAAAATTAGAGTATTCAGTAGGTTAATTAGAAATGAAATGTATTGATTATCTGAAATGGTATTAATTAGTATAATAAGTGGAGAAATATCTGTACTAAGTTAGAAATTTAGGAAATATTAAGTTGGTAGGTTTAACTATTCTTGTGGGGTGGTTATAACAATCGGTGAAGGTATGGCTTTCTTATTGAAAATAAAAAAGGTTGATCTTCAGGTGATAGCTGAAGAATTGGGTGTTGAATTCGCGGAAGATGATACCAGAATTCAGCTTAAGAAAAAGATAATGGAGAGTGATGAGTATGACGAGGGGGTTATTAAGGAATTATCTGACACTATTGTTGCAGAACGATTAGAACAAGAAAAATTAGAGCGTGAAGAAAAACAGGAAAAGTTAGAGCGCGAAGAAAAACACGAAAGGTTAGAAAGAGAAGAGAGGATAGAAAAATTAAGGATGGAACATGAATTAGAAATGGAGAGACTAAGGGTTCAAGGTTCGGCAAATAATTCTAATGTTAGGGAATCTAATAATGAAAGTAATATAGAAAAATTGATCAAAAGTGTTAAAACTCTATCTATCAAAGTACCAGAAGGGACTGAGGGATGGAATTTATTTTTCAACAGTTTAGAAAGGGCATTCCAAACTAAAGATGTACCGGAAAACCAGCAGGCCGAAATTCTACTAAATATGTTAGGAGATAAGGCGGATAATTTGTTAATTTATACCACTAAGGAACAAATGGAGAATTATGAGGAATTAAAGGAGTTATTCCTAAGGGAACATGAGCCAACCCCAAAGGCATGTTTAGAAAATTTCCGGAAAGCTAGGAGAAATCCGAACGAAACCCATGTATTATTTGTATCGCGTTTAATAGCTGCGTGGGAAAATTATTGTAAAATTAGAGGTGCGGACACTTATGAAAAGGTCAACCAGTTAATAGTTACTGATAAGCTAATGAGTACGCTAGATGAGGATACTGCAGCATATATTAGTTTAACTCACCAGGGTAAATGGTTAGAAGCTCCTAAAATTGCTAAAGAGTGTGATAATTATTTTGATGCTAAACATAAGTCTTATGCGGTTACGCATAAAAGCTTTAAAGGTAAAGATAAGCACGTAAACAATGAAAAAATGAGACCGAAGGAGGATAATAAATTTAGTGGTAGTTGGAGGCAAAATGGTAGTAATGAGTGTAATTCTTTTCCGGATAGGAAAACAGAGTTTAAGAAGACGAATGATGCTTCAGGGCCTAAATGTTTTAAGTGTGGTTTGAGAGGTCATTACCAACGCTTTTGTAATAAAGTGGGTAATGAGGGAACTAATAATGGCAATAAAGGGCGAGGCCAGAAAGCAGGTGTTCATAAGATTATGGTGAAAGAAAATCAAGAGTTACCTAATGGGGCTATTGTGGCTAGAATATCGGCAAAGGCCGAGCAGAAAACTAATGTTATTGATGAGAAATTAAATAAACTTGAGAAAATTGAAGTTAGTGTTAATGGGCAAAAAGCAAAGGGATTGGTTAATTCTGGATGTGAGATTAGTGTTGTTCATAAAGATTTAGTACCGGAAGAGAAATTAAAGGGAGCGGGTAGTATTTATTTACAAGGGTTATTTGATGAAGCTGTTAAATCACCGTTAGTTAAACTACCGCTAGCTATTCCGCAATTCGGGCAAACTAATATTATTCATCAGGAAGTACTTTGCGCAGTAACTGATAATATTAATGAGCAAGTAATTTTACATCCCGAGGTGATTAATGAGTTGTCAGGTGTCAGTCTTGAGGAGCCATTGATAGAGTCCGAAGAATTAAAAAGTTCCGAAATTATTATTGATAACTCGAATGAAAAGGAAGATGTAAGTAACGATAGCTGTAATGTTTACGTAATAGACGCGAGATCGCAAAATGTACAAAGTCAGGATCCAGAAAAAACTGAAACGGAGGAAAATAATGAATCTATTGTTAGTAACTCAGATATGTTTAAGAAATCCCAGTTGGAATGTAAAGAATTAGAGAAAGCTTGGGAATTAGCTAAAAAGGAAAAAGGGGATTATTATATTGTAAACGGATTATTGTATCATAAAGAGAAATTGTTAGGCGAAACTATAGCGCAATTAGTAGTATCCAATGTAAGAAGGGAAGAAATCTTAAAATTAGCGCATTCCTCGGTATTTGGAGGGCATCATGCAGCCAAGAAAACGTTGCAGAGAATAAGGTATTCTTTTTATTGGGAGGGAATGGCAAAAGAAGCTAAACAGTTTTGTGAATCATGTTTAGAGTGCCAATTGACTAGAGGGGTTAAAGTAAATGATAGAGCTCCTATTTCCCCAGTGTCGCGGCCGGAACTTCCATTTCAGGTTGTTAATGTTGATTTAATTGGGCCTATTGATCCTAAAAGTTCACAAGGGCATCGGTATATACTGACTTTAATTGATCAGCATACCAGATGGGCGGATGCGATCCCTCTAAAAAGTTTAACTGCTAAAACCGCGTGTGAGGCGTTACTTCAAATATTTATGAGAACAGGAATTCCTAATGTAATTGCCTGCGACAATGGAACCAATTTTACTGCCGACTTAACGAAAGAATTTGAGAAAAGGTTAGGTGCTAGTCCAAGATTTTCGACTCCACAGTATCCACAGTCCAACGGACTTGTGGAACGATTTAATCAGACTCTTAAACGTATGCTACATCATACGATTAGGGAAGAAGGAAAAAAATGGCATGAACAAATACCATTTATATTATGGGCGTATAGGGAAGTCCCAAATTCTACGACGGGAATCGCACCTTTCCAGTTATTATATGGTAGAGCGCCGGAGGGTCCGTTATCGATTCTTAAGTCGTCATGGGCAGGAGAAAATAAGGGAGCGCAGTTAGATACTACGCAGATTCATGAGTACTTGGATAAACTTAAGAACCGCTTAGAAAGAGCCGCAAATGAGGCAAAATTGTCTTCTGAGGTTCAACAAAATAGAATGGCGTATCATTATAATTTAAGGTCAAAAGAAAAAACGTTTGAGGTAGGCGATAAAGTTATACTGTTAATCCCCGATTCGACTAATAAGTTATATTCTAGGTGGCAAGGGCCGGCAACTATTGTAGAAAAACGAAACCAGCATTCGTTTATTGTTGAGTTAGCCGACGGGAGTAGGAAGCATGTGCACCAAAATAAGATAAGAGAATTTATCGCTAAATGTAATATAGTTAATATTGTTTTCGAAGGTGATGAGGAATTTGGAGAAGTCGGGGAAATTCCTATTTTGAACCGGGATCAAGAGCTAGAACGGGATATTGAGAGGTTTGAAATAAAAGGGCTATCTAATAGTCAAGTCAAAGATTTAAAGTCCATTTTGAGGGAAAATAAAGAAGTGTTTATGGGTCCTGTACGACCAGCGGAAGTAGGGGAACATCGTATTGATCTGAAACCCGGTGTAGAAAGGAAAAAACCAAAGTTATATAGCGTGCCAGTAGCTTATAAAGAGAAAGTGGATAGGCAGATTCAGGAGTTATTAGAATTAAATCTAATCGAACCGTCGAATGCTGAAATTAGCCATCCAATTGTTTGCGTTGCGAAAAAAGATGCAACTGTCAGAATGTGTATTGATTACAGAGCTTTAAATTCTGTAACGCAGGTTCCCACCTTCCCGATGAAAGATTCCCAAGAAATTATGTATACCGCAGGGGCGGCTAAATATTTATCGTCAATAGATTTATTGAGGGGTTATTGGCAAATTAAAATGGCTGAGGATTGTAAACCTTTGACAGCTTTTACGACGCATAACGGAACTTATCAGTGGCGTACAATGCCTTTTGGATTATCAGGGGCTGCTGCTACGTTTCAAAAAGACATGAATGAGGTTCTCCAAGGTCATCGGAGGTATGCAGAAGCATATATTGATGATGTCATCATTTTCTCCGATACCTGGGAAGAACATTGTGAGCATGTCAGGGCTGTTATTGAAGAGTTGAAAAATAGAAATTTTACGATTAGACTAGACAAATGTAAATTTGGAGAGAAATTGACTAAGTTTTTAGGTCATGTTATTGGGGGTGGAACTCATGCACCTGATGAGGAGAAAATCGGAGCAATAAGGGACTTAAAGAGACCAAAGACTAAAAAGGAAGTTAGATCAGTTTTGGGATTAATGGGATTCTACCGATCTTATATTCCAAATTATGCTGAGATAGCTATACCTTTAACCGAATTAACCAAAGGAAAGGTCAAAAATACTGTACCATGGGATGAAAGGGCAGAAAAAGAATTTAATACTCTTAAAGATGAGTTGTGTAAAGTGACGAGTTTGGCTACACCTATCGTAGGCCGGGAATATCAGCTTCACGCCGATGCTTCCGACCTTGCAGTAGGATGTTGTCTTACTCAAAAAGATGAAAAAGGTCAGTTTAAACCTATAGCTTTTGCCAGTCAGAAATTGTCAGGGGCTCAGCGTGCTTGGCCGAGTATAGAGAAAGAGGCTTGGAGTGTTCTCTTCGGGTTGCGGAAGTTTGAAAAGTGGACTTATGGATCTCAAATTGAGGTCATTACCGATCATAATCCATTAAAATTTCTCACGGAAACAACCCCAAGGTCGCCCAAACTCACTAGGTGGGCTCTAGCCTTGCAACGCTGTAACCTGAGCATTTCTCATCGTCCCGGAGTTCAACATTTGAATGCTGATGCAATTTCGAGGCTACAGAGAAAGAGCTGGGAAGAACAACCAGTTACTAGCCCATCAGTATCAATGTCAAAATAGTAGACAACCTTAAAGGATGTCATCACATGTCTAATTTTTTTTTGTGTGTGTAAATATTTTTTTAAGTTTTGTGTTTATGATAGTAAATTAGCATGTGTATTGTTTATGCAATAGTAGTATTAGTATAAGGTTCAGTAGAGATGTCAGTAGAGAATGTTCAGACACCTGAAAATGCCTATGTAATATTTAGAATGAAGAAATCTGCAAAGAGACTATTGAACTTTTCCGTAATATTATTATATGTTTGGGGAAAATTAGCCCCTAAGAGGCATATTTTCCGCTAAGGTGGGGGGTGTCAGGTTCCTAGAAGACATCTGCCCTGAATTAGAAAGGAATGACATTTCCTTATCTGAATATTTTATGTATTGTGGGTTGTGTATCCGTGAAGCTCGAAATACCTTTCTTTCTATTCTATAATAACGAATGACAGATGTTGACACAGGTGTGCAGATGACGCACTCGTTGATGAATGAAAGTGATGGCCGCGGGGCGTGCCTCAGCTGTCATCTAGCTATTGGAGTGATGTGTAAACAGGAGATGTCATGACTCAAGGTTGGAGTGCGGAATTAAACCAATGGAGGAACTCTAAGAGGCCCTGCTGGGGGAAGGAAGATCTCTGACAAGGTCAACTCTGGACTGAGAGGTTGGAGACAGTTCTCGCTTGGCGTTGAGACCGATAGGGGTCGCTCAGGATTTGTGGTCCTGTTGGATAGTGTATATTTTGAGCGTGGGACAAGGCGTCCCGGTGGATAGTGTTATAGGCCGAGAAGTGAGGCCTAGTACCCTTGTGTATTGAGATTCTGCAGTAATCTCTGATAAAGCGTATCGAACGTGCGTTGAGTTTGAGGAAGAAAGTGTAAGCTGAACGGTACACAACCAACGTTTAGTGTAGTTAATTTAATGTTGAACCGGATCATCTATATCCGAGTTGTAACTGTAGATAGTTGTAAATATTGTTTCTTGTGTACATATCTATATTTTAAATAAACTGTTAGTTCAGTTCATTAACAGCGTCAGTGTTATTTTACCCAATCCTCACAGCAGGTGACCGATATCACCCATTAATATTGGTGGTGGCAGCTTAAACTACCTAGGACATTCTTCTAAGTTTGGTGGACTGAGAGGAGTGTCCGACAATGTTTTAAGGCGCATTACATGTTTTTTACGGTTTAAGTCAGTTTGTGACCATTTAAACCAGTTTTTGACGCTTGTCATGTCATAAACCAGTTTCTGACGTCAGAAACCCAACCCTGAATCCACATATGCAATTTTTTTATCTTCTTAGATCAATTAACTCAACTTTACAGCAAGCATGCATTGTAAGTACATAAACCGGCAACAACGATAGGTAGTAACATTTCGAGAACATTTTGTACTGTATTGTACCTATTCTGTGAAATAAATAATTTTCCGAAGAGTTCCTTCCTGTCTCAGTTTGTCCATTTCTAGACGCATTTTCTCGATTTTCATGTCTTTAACTTCATTTACTACTCCATGTTCCATTTCATTTTTTTTTCGTCTTGTACGTCTTGTTATGAGACATTTGTTCGTCTTGTTATGAGTACTATCATTCCTCTAGTTTGTGGGATCATTTCAGATACACCCAATATTTATGTATGTATTAATTACTTAAAAATTATTTTCGGATTTTTTTTCGATCGAAAATAAGAAAATTACTGAATTTTCTTTTCGATTTCGGTCTATGAAGCGTGTTTCGGTCGATTCTTACTCATAATGTTGAATTCATTATTAATAGTTGCCAAAATGAACTATAATGTTAGTAGTCTTTTAAACATGTTACGGTCAATCCTTACTTATAATATTGAATTCCTTATTAATATTTGCCAAAATGAACTATAGTGCTAGTAGTCTTTTAAGCATAATTAGAAAATTACATGGCGGAATAAATTTATAGTTAGCATATTTGAAGTTTTTATAAATCAGTTCCTTCTAAAACATTCATAGCCCACACGTCACGTTTACTTTAAAAATTAATTTTAAAAAATTTCATTAATTTAAAAATTTAACTTATTGATTCTTATTTATAAATCTTCATGTTCTTTAATATGTCTAAAATGCTGCGTGCACAAAAATAATTGCATAACACGAACTTTATATGGCCGAATCCATGTCGATTCAGGCAGGGGGGTTACCTTAATGAATAATTGAGAAACGTTTGATGAAGTGGACATTCAAAAGTATTTTTATTCCGAAATATTCTTTATATGGCATAGTCCATGTCAATTCAGGCAGCCAAAGAAAAAATCTTACCTTCATAGTCTCAGAAGTTCTTTGATTGAACATATGTTAAAATTCAGGAAAAAATAAAATTCCCGTAATTTTTGGTTTTTCCCGAAAAAATTTCTGGACAGAGATACAGGGTGCCAAAGATGGCATCTCGAGCACCTTTTCCCGTTTGCGATTTTCGAAAAAAAGTTTAAAGTGCTCTATCTCTGAAACGATGCAAGATATCTTGTTGCAGTTTATTTTATTTTAAAGATAATACTTTTCTGCTGAAAAAGATATACTACATTTTGAAATATGTATTAAATTATTTTTAAAGCAGCCTTCTAAAAAAAATTTGTTTTAATCAAAAATAATGTTTTTCTCAAAAATGCCAATCTCAAAAATTTTGATTTTTTTACTGTTAGTCAATACCATTGAGGACTACCTTTACTGTAAAGGAGAACTTCCACTTTTGAGTTTAACAAGTTTTAGAATCATTTCAAGAATTTTGAGAATTTTACAGGAACTGCATATCAAAAGTTCCAGTAAAAGTCTCAATTTTTGTTTATTTGTATCATATGTAGCCTATTACATATCCTAAACAAGTTAGAAATCACACGTCAAACATGGTAAATGAGGTGCATTCATACTATGACTAGTTTTATAAATATTTAGATCTTGGTGCAATAAGTATTACACTCTTGTGAAAACTGGCATGAATACAAAATTTATTAATGTTTCTATATATTAAATTCAGTAATACAGAAGTAATATGAATCCATCTTAAAAAGAATGTAATCACCAGGGCAACCTAGAATCATTACCTATCATGGAATATGTTTAAATTAATTATGCGTGATAGGATTTAACAGGATGAATAAAATATTTATGAGTGTCTTTTTTTCAAAGTTTTAATTTGACTTTCATAACATTTGACAATCTTTTCCACAACATTTGTTGCTTTTTTTTTTTTTTTTTTTTTTTTTTTTTTGGAGGTAACATTTTTTTGTAAAAATGATATATTCAATTTTGTAAAAATGTATTCATAAGCAGCCTTTTGATTTATTTTTAATTAAAAGAAATCAAAAATGCCAATCCTAAATTTATTTATTTATTTTTTTGCTGTTGATTAATACCATTGAGTACTTACTGCCTTCCTTATTTCGGAAAACTTCCACTTTTGATTTTGAAAAATTATCGAAACACATGTAAAATTTTTCCATATATTTTACCAGTTCCTGTATGACAATTACATACTGGTCTCAGGAAATCAAAATCTTAGTCTTGTTTGACATACGATTTTATTTCTTAATAAGTATAAGAAACTGACAGCTTTAAAAATAGCTTACAAAAGAAAAAGCTATTAAAAGCAGTAAAGTTTACAAAATATATGGTATAAGTTTCAAAACATATTACTTCCAGTGTACTCTGCTTAGAACTGAAATTAGAAATTCATAGACTTTATGATTTGTTGAACAGCATCTGTATCTTCCTTTGATATTTAGTGATGCCTTCCTGTTTAACTAATAGGGTCTGGGGCTTCCATAATCCTTAAAACATTGTGAATAAGAAGTGAACACTGGTGGTGATGTTGCTTTCTTGCAGGTGGAAATCTATACCCAACAGCCGATCCAAGTGGGAGCATAAAGTTAACGACAATTTCATAAACAACTGATATCATTTACCTTTGCAATCCACCACTTACAGTAATATACACATGCAGCGAAAATTCGTTTTTATAAATTGTGAATCTGAATATTTTGCAATTGTTTCAGAGATCTTGATTGGACAAATGAAATTTCTTCTTGCTTGCTGTTCAAAGTTTGTGCAATATAGGTACTATGATAGTAATAGATGAATATACCCATCACTATGATATTAATGGATGATTGTTCATTCTATTAAATTCTATCTATCCTACATAATTAAACATCCCATGATAGGTAATGATTCTAGGTTGCCTTGGTGATTACATTCTTTTTAAGATGGATTCATATTACTTCCGTATTACTGAATTTAATATATAGAAACATAATAAATTTTGTATTCATGCCAGTTCTCACAAGAGTGTAATACTTATTGCACCAAGATCTAAATATTTATAAAACTAGTCATCGTATGAATGCACCTCATTTACCATGTTTGACGTGTGATTTCTAACTTGTTTAGGACATGTAATAGGCTACATATGATACAAATAAACAAAAATTGCGAGACTTTTTTTTGGAACTTTTGACATGCAGTTCCTGTAAAATTCTCTAAATTCTTGAAATGATTCTAAAATTTGTTAAACTCAAAAGTGGAAGTTCTCCTTTACAGTGATGGTAGTCCTCAATGGTATTGACTAACAGTAAAAAAATCAAAATTTTTGAGATTGGAATTTTTGAGAAAAAAATTATTTTTGATTAAAAAAGTTTTTTTTAGAAAGCTGCTGTAAAAATAATTAAATACATATTTCAAAATAGAGTATATCTTTTTAAGCAGAATAATATTATCTTTAAAATAAAATAAACTGCAACAAGATATCTTGCATCGTTTCAGAGATAGAGCACTTTAAACTTTTTTTCGAAAATCGCAAACAGGAAAAGGTGCTCAGGATGCCATCTTTGGCACCCTGTATCTCGGTCCAGAAATTTTTTTGGGGAAAACCAAAAATTACGGGAATTTTATTTTTTCTTGAATTTTAACATATGCTCAATCAAAGAACTTCTGAGACTATGAAGGTAAGATTTTTTTTTTGGCTGCCTGAATTGACATGGACTATGCCATATAAAGAATATTTCGGAATAAAAATACCTTTGAATGTCCACTTCATCAAACGTTTCTCAATTATTCATAAACGAACCTCAATTATTCATAAAACAAGAAGTCTCGATAACAGCGCTTGCGGTTGATAATTCAATTATGTAACTATAGCAAATCAAACAAGTCAGACTAGCAATCCCAAAACTTTCTCCTATCTTTTACATGTTAATAATTTCTGAAAAATGCAGCATTGCAGCGCTCCCGGTTAGATGGTTTACAACAACAGCTTATGAGTATTTCTAACTGAATCTAAAGTTTGATGATATTTCGTGCATTAGTTTTTGTGGTGGAACTATTGCAAAATGTTAAAAAAAATTCTGCATAACATAGCCACTTGTTGGATTATGTAAACCAAAAGCTAATCAGGATCAATTTTTATCAAGTACGTCTGAATTTTAAGTTTGATGAAAATCCAGGCATTAGTTCTTGAGGTACAGCTATTGCGATATCGTGTAAAAAGCACCATAGCAACACCACCTGTAGAGAGATTTACACCAAAAACTAAAAAAATACTAATCTATATCGAAAACTAACTGAATATAAAGTTTTATGAAAATCCGTGCATTAGTTCTTTAGATAGAGCTCTTATGAAAACTATGAATAAGGAAACATAGTAGCGCCATCTGTTGAGCGATATACACTAAAAATTAATCAGCTCCAATTTATATTAAACTCTAACTCATACTGAAACTTTTTGAATTTCAATGCATTAGTTCTTTCGATAGAGCGCCCATAATTTTTTCTTGTCACATACAGACTAACAGACAGACTCACACATAGTCTTTTTATAAAAACCATCAAATCGTGTTCAAAACCTTCTAAAACGTATGAATCCATTGAAAACCGGGAACTGAATATTTTCCCGAATCCAATACTTTCTTCTTGTAAAGATAGATGAGAAATAAAAATAAAGTAAAGGCTATATGAAAAATCGTAAATTTTGTATACAGTGATTTAAAAAAAAATTTTAACTTAGGAAATAAATACGCTTTATTAACAGTCATCTGCAAAGACTGAAACACATATAAAATATTCAATTGGCAACCCTTTTTCAAATTTGTAACGCAAAACAAAATCTAAAGAAGAAAACTGAATTACCTACGGTTCATTTTTAACAGTTTTCTAGAACATAATGGCCACCTGAAACAGCTAAACTTTTTTTAGCGCAATGCGAGCTACTTTTTAAATTACTGAACAAGAAATTCAGAATTATTTTTACAAACATTACGTTTTGTCTCTAGCCTAGTGCAAGCTGTATCTGTAAACAAAAAAATACCTTATTAATTAACAACTGAAATTTTCTAAAAGTGGAGTATTTATTGAGGCAAGACAAATACGATAAGCTTTTCTAGTCGAAGTTGATACAGAGAATTGACATAAACTCACTTCGGGTGCGAATCTCCTTTTTCTTCCTTTAGTCATTTATAAAAGATGAAATCAGATATAAAATAATGATCAGTTTTAAAATTCTTTTAAAAAAATACGGTTGCCCGTTGAAATCTGGGTATGACCACAGGCATCCCTCTAAATATTAGGACTATTTTTGTATACATAATTAATTTTCTTGTGCTTACTTTATTAATTAAACTTCGTTTTTACTAATTATCTGCCAACGAATTTGAGATAATAAGTTTTTAAAAAATGAAGAAGGAGAAAACTAAAAAACAGTGGATTATTCACAATTATACAATAAACAGTCTAAAGAGAATAGGTATATTTTAAATCTGCGATAGAGTGAACATTCATTCCGCCGGAATTAACAGTTTTTATTTAGAGTGTATGCAATTGTGTTATTATCATGTGTACCTAAAATTATTTTCTTTCAATAATTATACAGTAGTCTTGTGTTACTTCTTTTATAGCATTAAAATAAAGGTTTATAGCTTTTATATTTTTATAACATTACGCAAATTTTTAACACAATACGCCTGCGCGCAGAATGATCCGTTTTTTGAAATTTTAGCCAAACTGCAAGGGCTAGACGTTTTTCGATTAAAATTTATACCTTATTAGAAAGTCTGTCTTTGCATAACTATCATTTAAAGTGTTTGAGATGAAGTTCAGTGTTGCATTTAAAGTTCAGATATTGACATATTTCTAGGCAGTAGAAATGCTTCCCAGTAAACTGCCAATCAGAAGTCAGAATTGGCGCTGGTTGACCTGTGAATGTGTAGTGCATATGTGAAATACATTTCCGGAAATGTGATCTTCATAATTTTTCATGGTTCAAATATTTACATACCGTTCATGCAGCGACAGGCAATTTGAATCCAGCTAATATTACCATTCTTCACCAACTTATGTATTACAGAATAACAAAAAAAAAATGATTTTTTTTAAATATTATGTCTGATATTAACTCGTTTTTACTCCGATTAGTATAACGAAAGAGAAACTTAAGATACAAGTCCGAGCTGATGTAGTAGAGATTAATTAGTACTCAATTAATATCACTGAAGTATTAACATGTGTAACACCTTTTCGAAGTATTAACATGAATGAGAAAGAAGAAAAAGCTTTTGCTTTGGAACTGTCAAGTTACCTATGTACTCTAATTGTATGTTTTATATTTTCCAATACGAATATTCAATGCGTATTATGATGTATAACCATATATTGATAATTTTAAATACTTAAAATCAGTTTTCTTTTCTGAATTTAATTCCGTTTATTTATTTGTGCACACATAAATTTTAAAATCTATTCATTTACTGTCTAATATAACGATATTTTTAGCTCATCTAAAAATATCTCTTTCATAATAATATAGTTTCTGTCAAAAATAAATCTTTATTTTAGCGAAAGTATTTTACTTTTGCAGTTTAACAGGGTGTTTCATTTTCAATAATCTGCACATAACGATTAAGATCTCTCAGAAGATAAACGAAATAATAACAAGTAAATAAATTACAGGAAAGTTTTAATGCTTACTTCATGCAATTATTATAAAACATTTTTAATCCGCCATCTACCGCGTGATTGACGTCAATAGATTTTTAATATATGTGTGGTAAGAAAAAAAAATGAGAAAATGTATATTTTTTCTTTTTTTTTTCATGGTTTGACATAATTTTCTCTCGGGGACTTAGCTATTGGCTCTTCAACAATGAAGATGCAACAAATTATGAGTTCCCGTTCGGGGGATTACCTGTCCTTTTCTCTGACTACCATAATAAACTATTGTTGCTGGAAGACTTTGTGCTTATTTTGTGTTAAATACAGCATTTCGGGATGAGCACTTTTGTGTTTTGCGAATGAAGCAATGAAATATTACTAAATCCGGCCTTATACCAAATTTTCAGACCTTTGCAACATTTTACCAAATAAAAGAAATAAATTCAATTCTACAAACATCCTGTTAAATATATATACAAAATTAAATAAGTTTTTAAATATTCTATGATTTTTGGCGATTGAATAATTTAAAGAAACAATATGCAAGCTCTACAAAACAAAATGTTGTTGTATTCACTTCTCATGTGTCATTATACCAGCATTTTCTGCAAAATCTATAAATTTCAAAATACGTTTTTGCTTACCAAAAATGATACAGTTTTTCATTTCATGTTGTTGATGGATGTATCCAAATTTTCTTAGAAAATGATTTCAGACATTTTCATGTTACATCGACCAAAATCGAAACTTTTTTTATTCGTAAAGAGTAGAATAAGAAAAACACGTGTTTATGTTATTAATGAAAGCAGTACATTTTTATACTTTTCGTCTACGTACGTAAATGGTTGAGTGCTTTATTGCTTCTTACGATGAAAAAAAAATATATAACTCACTCATATTGAGTTTAAAAATAGATTTGTGTTTTTCTTCATTTATTTTTGCTGGAAAAGAAACGATTATTTAAACATCTAAATCGCATATTTTCCCCCCTGAAATAAATAAAAGGTGAAACGTTCCTCTTAGAAATCTCCTTATTTATTTCCGAAAAGCTCATTAAGAATAACATTATTTTGGTAATATATATAAAATGTTTCAATCTTGGAAAAATTATTTAAATTCTTCATTCGAGTAACTTTGCATACAATACACACATTATAATGCACACATTACAATGCATACATTATATCTTTTACGAAGTAATGTGCATTTAATTATGTTCCAAAATTCTTTTACAATTAACCAAGACTGCTTGGAATTTTTCTTTTTCTCCTCAATATATATTGTTTTTCGTCATTAATGCACGATAGTCCGAATAATTTATTGTAATTTTCTTTTTTAAAATAAACAAACGTTAAATATATGTTTGACACTAATGGCGAAAATTAATCGAAAAAACTCCATTTCTTTAATTAAAACTTGCACATCTGCATAAAAGCATTAATGATGGTGCATTTACGAGCTAAAAAAATAACGTATAATAGTATAAATGACATTCAATTAATATTATTTCTTGAAAATATTACATTAATGTAAATAAAATATAAGATGTTTTCTAAAGCACTTTCGTAAGTAAGTTAAAATATTTATTTCTAATCGTCTGTATTAGTTATAATGTATGAGTTGCTATTATTTTGCATTTGTTTTATTTAACGTAATTTTTATGCGTATTTTAACATTACGCTATCCTACAAATCTGAATTTGAGATTTTTCAATTTTTTTCAAAAGACTAAAGTTCGAAACCAATGAAGAAAACATGCATTTAGAAATTTATTAAATTAATTTTCAACTATATTAAGTCTTGCTCTATTTGTCTTATTTATTATACGCCAAATCTGCTGAGCAAGCTATGAATTATTGAACATTCTGTATATAATCTTTCATATTGTTCTCGAAATTTAATTAACATTACAGTATGACTGAAAAAGCATCTATATCAAGCTATTCTTAATTAAAATTCACATGTTTCAGTTTTACAATGTTTATAAATATTTGTCACTTCTGTTTGATTAAATATAAAGCAGGTGTATCAGAACTACGTGGGTGGTTCAATAGTTATTGCCCCTCGTGTACATAAAATATTTATACTGTGATAATTGATGTGGAATATTGAAGTCTAATGTATTAGATTCAATGTGTTCAGCAAGCCATGAATAATAGAACATTCTGTATATAATCTTTTATATTTTTTTTCGATATTTAAATAACATTACAGATGGCTGGAAAAGCATCTATGTTGAGCTATTCTTAATTAAAATACACATGTTTCAGTTTTACAAAGTTTATAAATATTTTTCACTTTTGTTTGATTAAATATAAAGCAGCTGTATCAGAACTATGGGAGTGGTCCAATATTTATTGCCCCTAGTGTACATAAGATGTTTGTACTGCGATAATTCATGTAGAGTATCGAAGGCTAATGTATTAGATTCCTATATGTTCATTTTCAAAACCATAGCCACTATAATAACATTATTTTGAAGGGAGGGGGAAAGTTTCAAAGACCTATTTTAAGGGTTTTTTTTAAGAGGGAGGCAGTGAGAAGAAAAGGCTGGTTTGGAGTTTATGGGGCTAGATAGATGATGAGGACATTTAGAATACGACAAGAACATTTAGTAAATAAAACTCTAACCTACTAAATTATCATTAGCAAAATTACTTAACATGTTTTACATTATCGTATAATTTTTTTAAAAAACAAGTACTTTTTTTGTCATTTTATTATTTTTAATTATATTATTCTGTTTATTTTATTTATTCTATTCAACCATCTCTCAATTGTCTTAACCTTTTTCTGTTTCAACTTATTGAAAACTAAGACAATTTATCATAATACGGTACTATTTATGTTAGAAATATGATTGTAACAACTTCTAATTATGTATGTGTTCATAGGTTTATCTTAAATATTTATATTGCACATATAATTTTGTATTTATCAATGTGAAAAATTCTTCAATTATGCTTACACTTTGGGTACACCCTGAATAGATAAGGCTACGAGTTGTTATTGTGTTTATATTCTATTCTTTCATTTATTATCTAATATATTTTTGACGGCGATCTGGAGATCATACATGTAGTGCCTCTGGTACCTCCTGGAGTTTGGACCGAATCATCCAGGGAGGGTCTCCTTTCCCTTTGGCAGTCCTTTATTGGTTGTGGTTTTTAGCATAGTTGATACACCCTGATAAGCGAGGCTTGTTCTGCTTAGGCCATTTTGTAGGCCTCCCTACCTAGCTGAAACTGAAACAGATTTGTGATAGTGGATGAGCCATGGCTACATAACTATGATCCCGAGTCCAAACGATAGTCGTCATGTCAGCTTTTAAAAACTAGGACTTTAAACTTCTCCCCTCCCTCCAAAATGATGCTATTATAGCGGCTACGGTTCTGAAACTGACATGTAGGCATATAAGACATTAGGCTTTGATATTTCACATTAACCATCGAATAACAAATATTTTATGCGCACTAGGAACAATTAGTATTGAACTGCCGTCGTGTACAATGTGTTAAAAAGTTATTAAAAAAAATAGCTATATTTTGTGAAGAAATGAGTCACTGGAAGCTTATTTTATAGCATCATTTTGGAGACGAATTTTTAAGGTATTTAAAACAAACACAAAATTCGTATATCTCTTAACTTTCGGTTTGGAACATCTGTCTAGTTATCCATGAAGTCTAATTTCTTTATATTTTATATGTTGCAATATAAATATGCAATAAGTATAAATGCGGAAAAAATGTAATTATTTTCTGATTTTTGAAGAGTGAAAATATTTTAAAGAAACAATTTACACGTTCTTCATACATGATTTCAGAACAAATTGTTGTTATAGTCACTTCTCACTTATCATTATTCTTGCATTTTCGACAAAAATATATAAACTTCAAAACACGTTCTTGCATACCAAAACTGATACAGTTTTTCATTGGCGTTAGTTGATGGATGCTTCCAGATTTTTGCAGAAAATGATTTTAAACATTTTCAAGTTACATCAACAAAAAATGTTTTCTATTTTTTCCCCGTAAAGGGTAGAATAAGAAAAACACGTGTTTATCTTATTAGTGAAAGCAGTGAATTTTTATACTTTTCATCTAAGTACGTAAATGGTTGCGTGCTTTGTTGCTTCTTACAATGAAAAAAAACCCTCACTCATACTGCGCCTAAAAATAGATTTCTGTTTTTCATCATTTATTTTGATGAGAAAGAAACGATTATTTAGGCATCTGAATCTTTTTTATTATTTTTTTTTACCCTGAAATAAATAAAATGTGAAACGTTCTTCTTAGAATTCCTCTTATTTATTTAAAAAAAACTCATTAAGAATAACATTATTTTGGTAATATATATAAAATGTTTCAATCTTGGAAAAGCTATCTAAATTCTTCATTCTATTAATTTTGCATACAATGTTTTACGTTCATATTTTGATTATATCTTTTACGAAGTAATGTGCATTTAATTATGTTCCGAAACTCTTTTACAATTAACCAAGACTGCTTGGAATTTTTCTTTTCCTCCTCAATATATATTTGTTTTTCGTCATCAATGCACGATAGTCAGAATAATTTATCATAATTTTCTTTTTAAAATAAACAAACGTTGAATATATATTTGACACTGAAGGCAGTTTTTAATTAATGGAAAAAACTCCATTTTTTTAATTTGCATAAAAATATTAATGATTACGCATTTACGAGCTAAAACCAAATAGCACAGAATAGTATATATAAGATTCATTTAATATTATTTCTTTAAAATATTACATTAATGTAACTAAAATATAAGATGTTTTCTAAAACGCTTTCGTAAGTAAATTAAAATATTTCTTTCTAATCTTCTGCATTGCTTACAATGTATGAATTGTTATTATTTTACCATTGTCTTATTTAATGTAGTTTTTATGCGTATGTTAACATTATGCTGTCGAATAAAGCTGAATTTGAGTTCTAAACCGAAAAAGAAAGCATGCATTTAGAAATTTATTAAATTACATTTCAACTATATTAAATCTTCTTCTTTTTGTCTTATTTTCATACACCGAATTTATTCAGCAAGCCATGAATAATTGAATATTTTGTACATCACCTTTCACATTGATTTCGAAACTTAATGAACAATACACTGTGCCTAAAAAACCATCTATATCCAGCTATTCTTAATTAAAATTTACATCTGTCAGTTTAATAAAGTTTATAAATATTTTTCACATCAGTTTGATCAAATGCAGCTATATCAGATATACGTAGGTGGTTCAATAATTATTGTCCCTCTTATACATAAAGAAATTTTTACTCCCATGGTTGATGTGGAATACCGAAAGTCCGTACCGAAATACCGTCTTAGATACCTATATGTCCAATTTTGGAACCACACCCGATATAATAACATCATTTTGGAGAGAGGAGTGGAGTTTTAAAAACTATTTTTAAAAACCTTTTAAAGGGGGTGGGGGGGGGGTGTGAGGCGACGGGGCCGTAGCTAGAAGTGAATAAGCGGAGGGAAGGGGTCAAGAAAATGTAGGGGAGCTCATATTTTCTCTCTCTCTGACGCAGAACATAAATTAGTCCATGTTTACTCTGTAGGTAGTATGTTTTTTATTAAACTGTTGCAATAACTTCATTTCATGCTAAGAATAGAATATGTTCATGAAAAATCTGATTGTACAACTAGTGCAATATTTAACATCATGTTAGTTTTATACATCTTCATATGTACAAATAGGATGAGCGAATGTTGAAACACTTATTTTAGTTACAATTTAGTATTTCTGCATAACTCTGAAAGGGCACCCAAACTAAATTAGATTTTTGAACAGAATTTCCTTTGGATTTTCCGAACATAAACTCATTTAGTGGCCTTGAAATCTTTTCCAGGAGAGGATAAAAATTTTTAGGGGGGTTAAACTGCTCCCCTAGTACCCCCTTAGCTATGGCCCTGTGAAGGGCAAATTATGTTTGGAGCTTATGGGGCTAGATTTGTGACAGTGGATGACACGTGGCTATACAACTATGATCACGATTCCAAACAATAGTAACCATGTCCGTTACGGTTCTGAAATTGATCATTTATGCATGTAAGACATTAAGCTTTGATATTTTACATCAACCATCGCATTACAAATATTTTATGTACACTAGGGACAATAATTATTTAACTACCCTCGTATACAATGTATTAAAAAATTATCAAAAAAAAAATTAGCAGTTAAATTTCTATATTTTTAGAAAAAAAGAATGCTGGAAGCTCATTTTAGCATTATTTAGGAGACAAATTGTTAGACTATTTACAGCAAATACAAGATTAATACTTCTTTGAAGTAATAAACCATTATTATTCTGAGTAATGCTGATTATTCTGATAGCAGATTAAAAAATATTCCAAATGAACAATGCACAGATTTTCACCATAACCTAAGAATCAAATAAGCATCCCTTATTGAAAGTAGAGAAGAAAATTGTATAGAGTTAAATGAGGTGTTCAGAAGTCAATCCGACTAACTCCATTGTGTTTAAATTTCCCTTTATTATGAGACAATTAAGAAGTATAATAAAAATATGGTGAAAAAAAATAGTAGTTTTTTTTATAGATAAATAACTTTGAAAGTTTTATTGAGCATTTTTATTTGATGAAGTTAATCAGATCAAATTCTAAACGCCGCAAATATACAAGATGTCTCAGATTTAACAATGCATTTCCCAGGTTGCTAGAGTAAAACTTTTCATTTGAATATGATGAAATTCGGGGACGATCAAAAAATGGAACTCATGATTTTTAGCTCTGGTGATACCTCAAATTTTTGCCCTATCATAATCCCATATGATATCTGTAAACTGTTAAACGCAATATAACACGGTATGTGCATAACATTAAGATTCACTGCATGAACATGCAGACTTTCACCATAATCTGAGAATCAAATAAACATCCCTTATTGAAAGTAGAGAAGGAAATTGTAAAGAGTTAAATGAGGTGTTCAGAAGTCAATCCAGTTCATGAACATGCTACTATATACGAATTGAATATTTCCAACTGAGCGAAAAATTGACCAGGCTGGGAATCGAACCCAGATACTTGGCTTACAAGTTAAGCTACCTGGACGATAGCCAACTGGTATTTTTCGCTGGATAAAAAATGATTTTAAACACATTACTTTTTATTGACGAAATTAATTTCAAAATTTTTAAAGAAGGCAGTGAAGAGAATTAAATATCACATGTTGATGTTATTACTTACTTTTAAAAGTAGAGGCTTTTTACCTTGTACAGAACTCCCACCGGAAGAAATGCATGAGATGTTCTTTTAAAATAAATCTACCAGTGACCTTTTTCTTATTTATTTATTTTTGAGAAAGATACATTATGCAGATAGTTAAAATGCATTCTTTTCTTTATTTAAAAATGAAAGAGGAAAGAAATTTATCTTATATATTTTTCGCTGCAATTTAAAAAGAAATATTAAAGTAACATTGTATTCATAATATATTATCATTATTTATAGTCTTTGATAAAAATAATAAGAATCTATCTTCGAAAAGTATCCCTTCTGTAAAATTTACGACACATTGCAGCATACCCATATAGAAACTCTCCATTTTCTAAATTCGTGGTAGGTTTAGTATTATTGAGATTTAATAAAAAAGTGTTCATATATCTTCGCATTGTATTGACAAAAATTATTTTCAAAACTGATTCAAGTAGGGAACTTAAAAGAAATATAAAGACAAGCGTGGCGTGTTAAAGTTACTGCAAATTTCTGTAAGCAGAGTTTTTCTATGTTTTACAGCTAACTCCGAAGGTACAGTTGCGTGCAGTGTTCTTTTTTAGAAGCAAATTTCTATATTAGAAGCTAAAAATAGTATTTTTCCGTTTAGAATAATACATTATGTATATATTTAAATAGTATTTGTTTATTTATTTAAAAAAGAAGAAAAAGAACGGTTGTCTGAAAATAGATTTTGTTCTCGATGTCTCACACGATTATTAAAGTAACATTTTCTACAGAATATATATTGAATAGTTTAGCTTGGCTAAAAAAAAGTATTTATTTCCTAAAAATTAATTAGTTGTTTAATTATTTATAAAATAGTTATTGCTATACAGGATTAACCATAATTCGCTCCCATATTTCTCATGACTACAGAAATAAAACTACAACGAATACATCAGAGAAGAACCTTGCGCTAAATACATAAATAATTCAAATTATTTACAGATCTTACAGGTGTTGAATGTGTGTAATTTTGGTCACACAGCAAGCATCAAATCGATAATTCAGTTCCACTGCGCCATTTACACTTCGTATGTTTTAATATACAGTTTTTTGCATACAATTCACCGGCTATTGGTTGCAAAATCCAAAATTATCGGCTTTTTTTATGGGTTGATTTCGATGAGCTCTTCGTAAATACTTCCGGCAAAAAAAAAAAAAAAAAAAAAAAAAAAAAAAAAAAAAAAAAGCTATTTATGTATTTAGTTCAAGATTCTTTTATGTTGTACTCGTCGCAGCTTATTTGTTTGTACAGCCGTTTTAAACTCCGGAGAGAATAATGACTCACCTTGTATTGGATTTTTCTTTTCACTTTAATGTTTTAATTACACATACAGTGTCTCACAAAAGTGATGAGACACTTGTGCTTTATAAAAAGAAACTGCAATAAAATAAATAAACAAACATGTGCAAAAAATTTTTGGGTGTGTTTCATATTTAAAGTTAGTAACAATTATTACATAACATACATTTTGTCAAAATATTAAAATATTAATTTAGTAAAACTACAGTTGTTCAGAACGGAGCAAAAAATGGCTCACATAAGTGATGGGACACTTACTTTTCCATCAAATTTTTATCCAAAAATTTTACTTTTTAAAAGGTTTTAATATTTTTTTGGATTTCCTTTTACTTTTAAAACATGATTTAATCTTTTTGGGATGGATTCGACTAATTTTTTGTGATTTCTGGAGTGATTTTACCCCATTCTTCTTGAAGCACCTATTTTAGTTGTTATTTTGAAGAAATGGTGTGCTTGCGAATTCTTGATTCCAATTCTTGCCAAATATTCTCTATGGGATTTAAGTCTGGAGATTGTGGTGGTGTTTTTATTATTTCAGGACAGTTATATAGCAGCCAGAGTCTAACGTTCAGAGCAGTGTGCTTGGGGTCATTGTCCTGGTAGAATTTAAAATCGTTATGAAGGTTCAATTTTCGTGCTGAAGATTTCAAATTTTGCTTTAAAATATCAATATACTTGTACTGATCCATTATACTGTCAATAAAAACAAGATGACCAACTCCAGCGGACGACATACACCCCCATACCATAACTCCTCCTCCACAATGTTTTACTGTTGGTACCAAGTTCTGTTTGCGAAATTCTTCCCTGGGTTTTCTCCACACCAAGATTCTACCGTCAGAACCAAATATATTAAATTTACTCTCATCAGCAAATATAACTTTATTCCAGTAATCAGAATTATTATTTATGTTGGATTTTGCGAAAGCTAGTCTGAGTTTTCTATTATTTTCACTTACGAATAATTTTTTCCTGGCTACTCTATCGTGATATCCAGCAGATCGAATTACCCTTCTAATAGTCTCAGGATTAACAAATATTCCATATAATGCTTGTAAATCAGCAGCAACTTTTGAAGCACTATTTCTTGGATTTTTTTTTTAATATTTCGAACGATAATTCGCTTTATTCTATTGGATAGCTTTGATGGTCGGCCAGGTCTTTTTTTTATCCTGAATCATATGATTCTTTTTATATCGTTTAATGATATTGAAAACTGTTGAACGACTCAAGTTAACTGTTTCAGCAGTTTTTCTAATAGATTTTCCACGTTCAATATGCAAATTAATAACTAATTTTCGAATTTCAGGCGAAGTTTCTTTTTGTTTAGCATTCATGGCTACACAGAGCTAAAAAACACAAAAATTCCAAAACAAACTGGAGAGAAATACTGCAGACGATTTTATAAATTATTGCCAATTGCTTTTAGGTAAAAATAAAACCCCAAAAAATATTTTTATTGCTTATTTCAGACGATTTTTGTTGCATATATAATGGTGTCCCATCACTTATGTGAGCTATTTTTTGCTCCGTTCTAAACATTTGTATTTTTATTAAATTAATATTTTAATATTTTGACAAAATGTATGTTATGTAATAATCTTTACTAAATTTAAGTATGAAACACACCCACAAAAAAAATGTGTACATGTTTTTAGCTCACAGGCTATCATAGCCTGAGAGCTTATGTGCCCGTCCGTTCTGTATGTACGGTCGTGCGTAACGCGATAACTCGTGATAAAAATATCCGATCCACTTGAAATTTTGTATGTAGGTATATCCTGACAAGACGCTTCCCTGATTAGTTTTTGGAGTTCATTCGATATGTATAAGAGGGGGAACGGGGGGCTCATGCCTCTCCCCTTAGTTGATATAAATGGGATTTTCATGCAGAATTAAGTTTTCGATCAAAATTTAGATTAGGATCATTCTGATGAGGCGATTCCGTGATTGTTATTAGGTGTTCATTGAATTAGTATAAATAGAGGGAACAGGGATTCTAATCCCTCCCTCTTAATTTATATAAATGGGTTTTTCAAGCAGAATTTTCAGATTTCGTTCAAATCTCTGAATAGTTTTGGAAATTTAATGATTAAGCATAAAAGAGGGGGATAACTCCTTTTAAATTATATAAATGCTAAATGGGTTTTTATTAAGAATTATCTCATTTGCTCTGAATTTTGGATATAGATTTTTTATATGATAAAGCATGTCTTTGATAGTATAGGAGGTTCAATGATTAAGTATAAAAAAGAGGAAAGGGGAGAGCTGTTTCCCCTTCTTAATTTTTTTCGAACGGAATTAACCCTTGAAAATATAAGGCTTTAATGTACAATTAGTATTTGTAGCCTGTGAGCTCAATGCCATCAGTCGAACTGGGCAGTATTCTTTTTTTATTCTTGTTTTTTAATTTATTTGATTAGTTTCCTTTTGTAAAGCACAAGTGTCCCATCACACTGTATGTTGCGTACTGATCTTTTAAAAGTATTGGATCACACTCCTAATAACACGGGATTCCATTTTAAATATGTTTTCTTCTCACACATTTAACTATGTTTAATTACTTATAATATATCTGCATTATTATATATGTCAAATTAGTCATTTATTCATTTTACTGGCCATTTATTTATTTATCATTCAGTTTGGCGAATTGTTGTTTATTTTTAAAGTTTTTTGCAATATTCAGTTATGAATGAATCCTGTTACTAGGTTTTTCTATATTCAGTAAATTTAAAAACTCAAGTGTTTTATTTATTTATTATTATGAGTTAACCATTTTTTACGCACATTTGCATTATAAGGAAGTTCCGTTTTAGAGTTGTTCTCTGAGCATCGATCAAAGTAAAAGGCGTTGATACTTATTTTATTCCTAATTTTAGGATCTATAACTTTTGAATAAACAATTTTCAATTTATTTTGTTCTTTTTAAACATATATTTTTTTAAGCACAGAAATATATTTTCTGACTTCAAATTTGTTTGTAGCGGCTAAAACGCACCTAGTAGGAAGTGGAAAACGTAAAATGTCCAGTGTAAACCAATATGGAAAAGATTAAAATATTCCAATTTTCAGTAATTAATTCCGAAATACCCCCTCCCAAACGCACACATCAATACCTTAACCACAACCCTTAATAATCGCTGGGCTAATAAGAAAATGAAGAAAGAAAAACACACATGCTAATGTTATTACTTTGAAAGCAGAGAATTTTTATATGGTACAGTTACCATTAAAGTAAGGGAAAATTTGCGTGCAGTTTTCCCCTTTTAGGAAAAAATGTTCACTCAGTTGCTGTAAATTCGATTTTTTTTAGAAATATTGTGCAGATGCTTTAATCGCATTCATTCCCTTCAAAATAAATAAAGAACATTCATCTTGAGTGTTTTTGTTGTTAGGAGGTAGGGAGAAGTAAAAAAGATCATTAAAGTAACATTATCATCTAAATACACTTTAGTAATTTATTATCTTGTGCAAAAATACTAAAAATATACTTTCAAACAGTTTTAGCTTTTCCTCACAAATAATGAGAAAATTTGCGTCCTCTTTTGAACTACAATGCATATTAAGTTATATTCCATTAAATTTGTTACACATTATAATAAGAAAATATAATAAGAAAAAAGAATTTTTCTAAATTCTGAAAACAAACGTATTTGACAGCGTATCGTACAAAATATTGTCCAATTTCAAAATGCTTTAAATTATAAAAATACTAAAAAAAAGAAGGAATGCATTAACATAAATATATAATATGACGATCGATATTACTACGTTTTTTTTCTTTTTTTTTTCGTTAATCTAAACTCTGTCCGCTTTTGTGCTTTTCTGACTGTCACAGAGTCAGTATACGCAAAAACGGTACAAATCAGACACTTCAAATGTTGTGTACTTACAGTTGAATAACCCGTGTCACACAACAAATCATAAAATTTTGGAAAAAGTCTATTAATTTAATTAACCCTTTATCTACCGAAAGTACTTATTAAAATAACTTATAAAATTCTTTAAATACATCAGTTAGTTGTAATCCTGTCTAGAATGAGTTACAGATACATTACTTTATCTTGTTTCTAAAGCATTATTGGTTACACAAAACAAAAATATTTTTAAAAGAGTGATTTTTTTTTTTTTTTTTTTTGCCTTTGCATCTTTTCAGCTTTCTTGGCACTGAGGGAGGAGGATGGGGATTTTTCAATGCGGAAATATTTCAATATTTATATTCTAAGAACATAATATTTGAACTTTTTATAATTCTACAAAATACTAAGAAAGTAATTAAAAATAAAAGAAAATTGAGTGGGGTTAGAAAAATGGCACAAAATCCTTGTAAATTCAAATTTAATTAATTCTTCTAAATACTTCAATCTTTCTAAAATCGTTCAAATATTTATTAAATGATAATATAAATCTTTTAATTTAGTTTAAACAATTTGCTTAAAATGCTTTAGAATGTAAAATTTTCATGAATTCATAATGTGGTAGATAAAGGGTTAAATCAATTTTATAATGCCATTCGTTCGTTTTTGCGATTTAAATTATTAAAAAAAAACCATAATAGCAAAGCATTTTGCGTCGACATCATGGCTTGGACGCAAGGCGTTTCGCCAGTAAACCGAAGGTGTTAAGATCGAACCCCGGTGTTGAAACTAAAAATTTTCATACTAAGTTGGATTTAGTTAAAAGAAATTTCATATTTTTTTGCCATCTTAAGGGTTTATTTTATTTTATTTTTATCTCTGACATTCATAATATTATTTGAAATTAAATTGTCTTCTTATTTTTAAAACTATTGCAATTTATTAATGATTCAGCATTGTAAATTTCGTTTAAACATTATTTTTTAATTTTTAGAAATTAAACATTTTATTTACATCCCCGCTAATGTTTTTCAATGATGGAATTAAAAAAAAAATTGAAATTTTGGATTTCATTTATATAATTTGATTTGAATATTTTTAATTTAATTAAAATAAATAACTTCATTTTTACAATTATTTTAAAATTAAATTTATTGGTGCTTCTATCAATGTAAGGTGTTAATAAAAGTCATTTTGAAATAAAAGTTAAACAAAACATTTTGTGCGATCGGCAATCGCACTTAACCACTTGTTATTGAGTTATTCCTTACTACTAAAATATACTAATTTTATAAATAAAAGCACTTTTTCAGGATAGACTTTTAAGAAAAGATTTTTTTTTGTGTTACTCGTTTTGAAAAATGTTCTTTTTATTAAATGAGAGAATATATATGAGTGAAATAACTCGTTTTTCAAGAAAATGAATTATTCCGGTCTACTAAAGATATATATATATTTCACTGGGAAACTAAGCGTATTAGAATATTTCTTTTTATAAAATCTCCGTTTCTTTTCTTATATATTATGGAAGAGTTTATTTCATATTACTCTTATAAGCAATAAAAATTATGGAGGACATGGAATTATGACAAACATTGTAAATGTTAATCCTGTGTGCAAACTAAGTAATCCTACTTACAATTGTAATGTTAATAAATTCTATGTCATTTATAATGTTGAAAGATTTTAACACTTATAAAAGAAAATTTCCTGAAAGATAATACCTCTGAATAATTTAATCTCACATTGAGATTAATCTGACACATGTCAAGTTTTTCATTTTACTCTATGGATAAATCCTTGTAAAACTTTACACTTGCTAAAAAATGTCAAATCTATAAATAATGATATTTGATACAATATTAAGTATTTGAAATACTTCAAATTCACCAATGTTAAAGATTAAAAGAAATTGTACAAAAATACATATTTATGTATAACATTTAAAATGTTTATTATAATAATAAATACTTACTTCTTTGTCTAAGATTAAAATATTGCACATCATTGAAGAAACAAAATCTTGAATTAAATAAAAAGGAAAGAAACATATGAATACTGTAATTGTATATGTTTCACTATAAAAAAGGAGGGCAGGGGAAGGGGAGAGGAGGATTCATTGCAAAATACGATAAAGAATATTAGCTCCTTATATTCCCTATTTATTTTAGCATGAAGCGTTTTAATGCAAAGTATAATTCTAAAGTATAACTCCAAGAACATTTTGTAACATTTGACGCATTATTGTAAAAATGCCGTAAAATATATTTTTTAAAATGCTATTTAAAAATGATGGTTGATTATTGTATTTTTTTAATGACATTGCATTTAATGACCACAACTGTAAGTGTTGTAATTAACAACGACTAATGAAGGTCTAATGCGATTCAAATTTCCTATAGATGTATCTATTGCTTCTCGCACTTATGCAAATAACCATTTTACTTTAATTACGTATTTAGGTTTAGTTGCTTTCATTACCAAATAAATTTTGCATTAAAATAGTTAGATAAACTAGGACGAAAATATTTACTTATGCTTAATATCAGAAATAAAGGTATTGATTGAGAAGTAACTTTCACAAAGAATTAAATCACCTATCTACAACGCTCCATGCAAATTTTCTAGTGTTTGAAACAATGCCCTGCTTCTTCTTATGCGACCTCTTTCATGACGAGTGCAGCTTTTACTTTCTCAGCTTCAACTGTCTGAAATCTGATTCCTTTTAATGCAGATTTGAACTTGGGAAGCAGATAAAAGTCACGTGGTTTCAGGACAAGCGAATAAAGCAGATGATCCAACACATTGATGCTATATTTGGCTATAAAATTCTTGACAGACAATGCTATGTGAGCCTTTACGTTATCCTGGTGAAGCATACATTACTTGTTCTTTAACAATATGGGTCTTTTTTAAATTTTTTTTACAGAGATGAGCATGGACTACAAGGTGCTAATGTTGATCAATAGTTTCACCTTGAAAACCCAGTGCACACAATCCAATGAATATCAAAATTTTTGCCGTTGTTGACATGGAAAGGCGACCCAAGCGGAAATCATCTTGAATGTGTTCTCGTTCAACTTGAAAACGCTTAAACCACTAAAAAATTCACCAACGTGGTAGACATTAACAGTCGTATTCTTCTCTAAACATATGATGAGTTTCAGTAGTGAATTTTCTATTTTTAAAAACAAATTTCATATTAATTCATTGTTCTTTTAAAACACTCAACATTTCACCGCAGAAAAATTAAGCAGAGTCCAAAACAAATGAAGGTCGCAGCCAGACTAATAGAAATACAGCCAATTTTGAGATGGTTGGTGATAAATCGAAACGCCCTAAAATGTCTCTGCCATCAAAGTCCCATACCGATACCGAAAGTACACTGTAGAAAATTTTTACTACTATTAAATTGTTTCAAGAGTAATTTCCTCATTTCAAAGTCTCTTTATAGATAGAAGCATACATTAACGTTTAGATGGAGGGGCTTGCATACATAGAAATTTTGAGGGGTGGCCTATGGAGTACACCAGATCATTTTTATATCATCTGCTTCAAAATTTTAGATACATTTCCTACTTTATATTATTAATCTAATCAGGAGACGTATTAAAACTAAATTAAGGAAATGTTTAGGTAAATAATAATAAAAAAAGAAGAGAAGTACTTTTAATATTCTCTACGTCTCTATCAGTTTCTGAGTCCATTTCATAATCAGAAATTTCAATGAGCTTATGTTCACCGATATCAGATGCACTTGTAAAGGACACCACCTGAAAAGTCTTTTAAAATCACGCAAATAATCTTTAGGAACCACAGAAATTTTTCTTAATATACTTGGAGGGGCAGCCTTTTAAGTTCGCCAACGTAAAGCGTTTACAAGAACAGGTTTAAAAGGAAAAAAAGAAGTCAAAGTGAACTGCGTGGCTCGGTGCATAAACCACGAAGAATATTTCTAGAAGGGTAAAGTGAAAACTTGTGATTGGATAGTCTGTTGTCTATAGTCAGAAAGAACTGATTGGTGTACCCCTTACCTAGCCGCTTCATTTGAGGGTTAATCCTATCTCCTTCATGTGGACATTTTTCCTGATTTTCATGTCACTGAAAAGCTATTTAAAGTATCAAATTTATTACACCATGACGCAAAAGTTTAGACAATGACGTCATTCAGCTTTAAAATGTAGAATTATGACGTCAGAATTACAAAAACCTGTAAATATATTCAAAAACTGATTTAAAATGCTATGTACAAAAGACAGTCGTTTTATTTGCTATAATACTAATTTTTTTCATAAACATTCAAATGTGCTTGTCACAAAAGTTTAGACACTATTCTAAATTTCTTTGAATATTCGCTGGCATATGCAAATTTAGAATCGATGATGTCACAAATTTGGAGTACTTAAGTTCTGCAAACGATTGCGCTTCATAGTCGACATGCCGAGAGCTAAAGAAATTCAAGTGAGTGAGGTTTCAAGGATTTGGCAGTTGAAAGGTGAAGGGAAGAGCGTTTCTGAAATTTCTGCTATTCTTAATAGGTCAAAAAAATCTATTTATCGAGTTTTATTGAGTGGTTCCGAATATAAAGCAAAATGTCGGTCTGGGAGGCCACGTGTGACAAATGTACGAGAGGATCGCCTGATACAAAGACTAGCGAGTACTCAACAAATGAGCTTACGTGGAGTTCAAAGCTCATCGGGACTCTCTGTATCAAAGGATACGATTCGTAGACGAATTTTGGAAAAAGGAACAATCGTTTATAACAAAATGCAGAAGAAACCAGCTCTGAAGCCACATCATAAGTTACAAAGAATGATGTGGGCTCGAAAGCATATGTCATATGGAGTGAAATGGCAGTCAGTCATATTTAGCGATGAAAAAAAGTGGAATCTGGATGGTCCAGATGGTTGTTTATCGTCTTGGCATGACTTGCGGAAGGAACCTCGACGTTTTTTTAGTCGCAGACAAGGAGGGGGCTCGGTGATGGTTTGGGCAGCCTTTTTCTATAATGGACAAGTATCTCTGACCTTCACCAGTGGTCGTCAAACTTCACAGCATTATACACAGACATTAGAAGAAAACCTACTGCCATTTGCTGAGCTTCTAGGGGGTCCTCAGTGGGAATTTCAGCAAGACTTTGCTTCAATTCACACTGCAAAACATTCAAAATCTTGGTTTAATTCCCATAATATAAGAGTTCTCGACTGGCCAGCATGTAGCCCAGATCTTAACCCTATATAAAACCTTTGGAGCATCATGTGTCGCAAAGTTTATAGCAACACTAGACAATACTCTTCTGTACAGGAACTTAAGACATCTATTGAGGATACATGGTACGATATCGATCCACAAACTATGCAAGATTTAGTTTCTTCGATGCAATCTCGTATATTTGACGTAATACAGAAGCATGGATGCGCAACCAGGTTTTAAAAATTGTTTATTTCAATTTTATTTGATTTTTGTCTAAACTTTTGAGACAGCAGTTTATTTTTGTTGCCATTTAATTTATTGCAATATGCACAATTCCACTTTTCTTTGTTATAAATATTGTTTATATGTACAGCACATTAATTTCAAGCAGTGATTTGAAAATTGAATAAATATTTTTCAAAGTATGTAAGAATTTCTTCATTGTCTAAACTTTTGCTTCAGGGTGTATTTATACCATCTCCATTAGAATTAGATCTTCCGTCTTTTCTCTGTAAGTCAAGGAATAATGCATATTTTTTTATTGCAGTTTTTGCATATTCTTCAGAAAAGTATAAAGATTCAGAATAGATTAAAATCCAAGAATTGATTTTTTGAAAGTTTAAAGGCTTTATCAAATTACTATTTCAAATAGAACAAGGACAGTTGTTGCGTCCATGGTTTATCAGCATGCACTTCTCTTTTTTTTAAATTTAAGTTGTTTTCGTTGCATGGCAACCGACTTTTTATTTTTTGTTGTTCTAAAGAGTCATCCATGAGAGAGGTGGCTATTTTTATGTCTGTTAAATAAATAGAATATTTTTATATAAACGAATGATCTTTTTAATAGTTTAGAATAAATAACACGCAACCCGACATATCTGGTGAAATCGTAATGATGTTTTTAAAGGTCAGTTTTCATTTTTATTTATTATTTTCAAGTTTGAAAAATAATAGAATATAGTTTTGAATTCTGTTAAAAAATTTACATTTTAATTAAACAGAGAGCTCCACTTAGAGTTAATTTTACAAAACTTTACCAATGTTTAAAACTCTGTTAGAAAATAATGATGTAATTGATCATATTAAAGTAAAATTTTCGTCATTTGAGAAATTATTTAACAATTTATCGGAACTTGACAACAAAGTATTAGAATTATTATTAAATGATAAATCGGAAACAATGTACGCAGACGGGTTTGAAATTGCAGAAATTTATAGAGAAAAATTTGATGAAATAAAAACTCGCGTTACGTTTTTAACTCAAATTTCTGTTTTCGAGCAACATACTAATGTTGTTAAGACTAATTTGAAACTTCCCAAAATTGAGCTTATTCAATTTAGTTCTGAAATTAAAGATTGGCTCACATTTTGGAGTCAGTTTAGCAGAATTCACGAGGATAAGTCATTAGAGGAGGTAGATAAATTTCATTATTTAATACAATGTATTTCTCGTGGTAGTAGAGCAAAGGAAATTATTGATAGTTATCCTCCAACTGCAAAAAATTATAGCAAAGCTATTGAAAGCTTAAGGGCTAGATTCGGACGAGAAGAACTGCTTGTAGAATTTTATGTGCGCGAACTTTTAAGTTTAGTTGTAAAGAACGCTACGAGCACTAAAATAAAAAGCAACATAGTTCACCTTTATGATAAATTAGAATATCATTTGCGATCTCTTGAATCTATTAGCATGACATCCGATAAATATTCGGCTATGTTGTTCCCTTTAGTTGAATCCTGTATTCCTGAAGATTTGCTTAGATTTTGGCTTAGAAATTCAGTGTTAAATACAAGTGAGAGTTCGTATGGCGATAAATTATCACAGTTATTGTTATTTCTTCGCATAGAAGCTGAAGGTGAAGAACGAGTTTCAATGCCAAAAATAAGAATCAATCAAAATAATATTCCTCAACGAAAGCAAAAATATAGGGTAGTTGAGTCGAGTTCTGCTGCTAATGATTTACTTTCTAAAGTAAAGAAAGGAACTGTTCTACGTTGTCTTTTTTTGTGACAAGACCCATGATTCTAAAGATTGTTTTAAGGGTCAAAATCTTTCATTTGAAGAGAAACAAAATATTTTGAAGCGTAATAAAAGTTGTTTTTCTTGTTTAAGGACCGGCCATTTATCGAAACATTGTAAAGCTTATGTGAAATACGTCATTTGTGGTAAGAAACATTGGCCAATTATGTGCTCTGGGCTAAAATATAATTTTAAAGCCCCAGTAGAAGATGATATCAAATGTAATTCGGATTCCCCGCTGTCCAATTATAGTGGTTCCGCTAAAGTTTTATTACAGACATTATTAGTTAACGTAGAAGTAAATAGAAAACGATCGAGCGTCAGAGCTCTTATTGACACCGGTTCTCAACGGTCTTACATTTTGGCTTCTACAGCTGAAAGGCTTGGTTTAAAACCAATGCGGTCTGAATTTTTAAATCATACGGCGTTTGGAGGAAGCACTTCGAGAAGAAAACATAAATGCTTTACGTTAAAGATCAATGAATTCAGTTGCAATTAATCTTGTAACTTTGAAGTTTTAGACCAACCAATAATTTGTGGTTCTGTTCCTAGAATGAAAAAGGGTATTTGCTTCAGAGAACTTCAAGCAAATGGTATTCAGCTATATGATGTAGTAATGACTTCTTCTCCAATAGAGCTTTTGATCGGAGTTGATTAAGCTGGAAAATTATTTTCTGGATTGACGTATCTGTTGAAATGTGGTCTCGTTGCTATGAAGACACATTTAGGATGGTTCATAATGGGAAAACCAGACATAAAGTGCGTCAGTAATTGTGTAACATCTCTGTTAGCTCAATGTAATGATATAACTAATTTATGGAATCTCAAAGCGATAAGTATTACTGATCCTTGTGAGCGCATAAAATATGAAGAGCTAGAACAAGCTGCATTGCATCATTTCAGAGAGACAGTCCATATTAATGATGATGGAAGATATGAAGTCAGTCTTCCTTGGGTGGAAAATAAATTTGACCTTCCAAGTAATAGGGAAGGAGCTGAAAGACGATTAAGATCCACAACTTCCAAGTTGGGAAGAGATGGTAAATTAAATGCCTATGATGAAATATTCAAAGAGTGCTTGGCTGATGGTATTATAGAAGAAAGTGAAGAAGGTCTAGGCCACTATTTACCACATAGGGGTGTATTTAAAGAAAATTCTACCACAAAAACTCGACTTGTATTTGATGCATCCTTCAAGTAAATCAAAAAGAATCTGTCTTTAAATGACTGCTTCTTGAAAGGGCCTAATTTTTTGGAAGAAATTCCTTCTGTGTTTATGAAATTTCACCAAGAAAAAATCGGAGTAACATCTGATATAAAGAAAACTTTCCTTCAAATTTCAATAGCTAAACCAGATCGTGAATATTTGAAATTTCTGTGGTATGACAAAGAAGGGCAGAGGAAAGTATTTCAACATTGTAGAGTTGTTTTTGGCTTGAACTGTATTCCTTTCCTGTTAAATGCAGTAACACGTTTTCATTTAGAAAAAGCATATTTCTCTTTCAGTTCAGAATCGTTCATTAGAAAAATTGTTGAAAAAGTCTAATTCCTTTTATGTAGATAATTGTGTCACATCAGTCAAAACTAAAGAAAAATTAAAACAGTTTATAGATATTTCGACAAAAGTTATGGCAGAAGCGAAATTTGACTTACGAGGGTGGGAGCATACCGTTTTGCAAGAGCCTAAATGCTTCACTGAAAGTTTATGTACTGAATCAAATATAACGCCTGTTTTAGGTTTAATATGGAATAGGTCAACTGATACTTTTAGCTGTTACATACCCACAACCGATATCAACCAAATAACTGTTACCAGACGTAGCATATTATCAGTTGCTCAAAAGGTCTTTGATCTGATTGGATTTTCTTGTCCCCTAAAGTTACCCTATTACCAAAACTTACGCTTTAGGCAAGCTGGAAATCTAAATTAAGTTGGGACGCAGAAGTACCTGATGATATTAGAAGAAAATTCCTAAAATGGTTAGAAGATTTACCCTTGTTGTGCCTTGTAGAAATTCCTAGACATGCTCTCCTTAATGATTGTTCTGATCTGCAGTTGTTTATCTAAGATGCCAGCCGAACCAAAATGTTTATGTACAGTTATTGATGTCCAAATCTAGAGTAGCACCTTTGAAAGAAATATCAATTCCCAAATTAGAACTCCTATCTTGCCTTCTAGGCTCACGTTTAACCACATTTGTAAAAGGGAGTCTGAAACTACAGAATATTAGAGAATATTTCTGGACAGATTCCACAACAGCGTTGCAGTGGATAAAGAATGATGACTCCTGGGGAGTATTTGTACGCAATAGAGTCAATGAAATTCGCAAGTTAACTTAGGAAAAAGATTGGAGGTATATTCTGGAAAATACAATCCGGTTAATTTACCTTCAAGAGGATGCTCAGCTTCAAAACGTCTTTCTTCGAAATGGTGGGAGGGATCCACTTGGCTGCGACTTCCTTAAAAGAATTGGCCTGAATCCGAAACAACCTTTAATGAAGATGAAGTTTTAATGGAAAAGAAGAAATGCACTACCTCAGTTGTAAATGAAACATTGGCAAGTGATAACATTTTATCGTATTTTTCAAGTTATACAAAGGTTATTAGAATGATAGGCTGGATACTGAGGTTTCTGTTCAACTCAAAGAATCAAAAGAATCAGAGAACGGGTAATTTAACCCTAAGTGAAATAAATGAAGCAGAGAAGAGAATTGTAAAAATTATTCAAAATGAATCCTTAACGGAAGACTATGTTAGAAGTTTAAAATCATTGAATGTTTTTAAAGATGAAGAAGATATTTTTAGAATTAAGACCAAACTAACTGAACGAATGATACACATGACTTTAGGCTTCCGATTATTATTCCTGGAAAGCATCGAATAACAGAGCTTCTCATCAGAGAGACACATTTGAAGATGATGCACGCCGGAATACAAATTTTGTTATCTTGATTGAGAGAGAAATTTTAGATAATAAATGGTAGAAGATCTGTTCGTCAAGTAATCAATAGATGCGTAAGATGTAAAAGACATAATTCAAAATCTCTCGAAATTCCACCAGCACCTTTACCAGAAGATCGAATAAAGGGTGCTTCAATATTTGAAGTAGTGGGAGTTGATCTAGCTGGCCCCTTGATGCTGAAAGGAGGAGAAAAACCGTGGATTGTATTATACACTTGCGCTATATATCGTGCTATACATCTAGAGTTAATAACGTGTTTGTCAACGAAAGCTTTCTTTCTGAGTTTTAGAAGATTTATCGCGCGACGTGGTCGTCCGAATATCATTTACAGAGGTAATGGCTTAAATTTCGTTGGAACTGCAAATTTGTTTCAGTCTATTGATTGGTCTGCAGTAGAACAAGAAGCAACACTTAAAAGAATCCAATGAAAGTTCAACCCTCCTACCGCTGCTTGGTGGGGGGGATTCTGGGAACGTCTTATAGGAATTATGAAGAATCTGTTAAGACGAGTTTTAGGAAGAGCTTCGTTGAATTATGAAGAGCTGATGAGTGTCCTTTGTGAATGTGAATCTATTGTTAATTCAAGATCTTATATCCCCGAAGATCTTGATTCATTGATTCCTCTAATGCCATCCATGTTTTTACAAGACATTCAGACAATTGAGGTAGCAGATCTAAACCAATTTGATAAACAGGATTTGAAGAAACGATCGAGATATCTCCAAACACTGAGAGAAAATCTGAGAAAGTTTTTTCGTTTGGAATATCTTGGGCAACTGCTACAGCACAAACGTAATAATAAACACTTGCAAATTCACGTTTATGATATAGTACTTGTTGAGAGTGATTCAAGAAAACGAACTTTCTGGCCATTACCAAAAGTTCTCGAACTTTATACCGGTAAAGAAGGAAACATACGTGTAGCAAGATTGAAAACTTCATCGGGAGAGATAATTCGACCTATTCGCAAACTATATTCATTAGAGATTGAATGTAGTTCCCAAGCTTCAGATGAACAATCTAGCAATACTTTTTCTCCAGCTCCAGAGTTGCCGCTCGAGCAACATGTTCCGAAAAGTCCCACTTCAAATAGAGACTCACTTACTGATCAAACACCGAAACCAGAACATTCCTTAACTCCAGGTTTTCTAAGAGAAAACAAAAATGTTACTACTTGGAGTGGTAGAACTGTCAAATTGCCTGCAAGATTTTGTCAGGACTATATGTAAACTCTGTTTATTTGAACTTTAATTTTTAACATTATGTTTTTCAACTTAGTTTATTTATCTTTGAGGTGTGAGTAAATATATATCTTGTGTTTTATGCTATTGTTAAGCAATGTGAGTTTTTATTTTAATGTACTACAATCAAAAGGTGGGAGTATGTTGCGTCCATGGTTTATAAGCATGCACTTCTCTTTTTTACTTTCTTCTATCTTTACAAGAAGAAAGTATTGGATTCATGAAAATTTTCGACTTCCGGTTTTCGACGGATTTATACATTTTAGAAGGTCCTGAACACGTTTTGATTATTTTAAAAAAATGTCTGTCTGTGAGTCTGTCCGTCTGTCTGTCTGTCTGTCTGTCTGTCTGTGTGTCTGTCTGTCTGTATGTGACAAAAATTTTGTGGGCGCTCTATCTCAAGAACTAATGCTCGAAATTTAATAAAATTTTATATTCTGTTAGACCTTGATATAAATTAGTGCCTATTGGTTTTTGGTGAAAATTGGACTGCAGGTGGCGCTGCTATGCTACGTTTTTCATGATTTTCAAGATTGCTATATCTCAAGAACTAATGCACAGAATTTCATCAAACTTCAGATTCTGTGACCCCTTGATATACATAGACGCTGATTGAGTTTTGGTGTAAATTGGCCAGCAGGTGGCGCTGCTATGCCACGTTTTTCATGATTTTCATGATAGCTATATCTCAAGAACTAATGCACAGAATTTCACCAAACTTCAGATTCCGCGATACCTTGAGATACATAGCCGCTGATAAGGTTTTGGTGTGAACCGCCCTATAGGTGGCGCTGTTATGCTACATTTTGCACGATTTTTGCGATAGCTATATCTCAAGAACTAATGCAGAGAACTTCATCAAATTTTAGATTCTGTTACACTAGAATATATAACGTAATTAGACGCTGATTACATTTTGGTATTGACCTTGCAACAGGTGGTGCAGCTATGCTGCATTTTGCACGATTTTTCCGATAGCTATATCTCAACAACCAACGCACAGAATTTCATCAAACTTCAGATTTTGTTACAAAATGACATATAACATAATTACACGATGATTACGTTTTGTTATAAATCCTTCAACTGATGGTGCTGCTGTGCTATATTTTACACGGTTTTTTTAAAACTAGCTATATCTCAAGAACTAATGCACAGAATTTCATCAAACTTCAGATTCTTTTACACCATAATATAATTAGACGCTTTTTTATGTTTTGGCATAAATTGGCCAAGACCATACACAGCAACACCATATTGGCCACAGCAATATGATGTTGCTGTGCTACGTTTTGGAATTTTTTTGTTATAGCTATATCTCAAGAACTAATGGACGAAATTCCATCAAATTTCAGATTCTATTAGCTCTTGACATAAATAGATGCTTATTAGGTTTTAGTATAAATTACCCAACATGAGGCACTACTAAGATCATTTTCTCAGAATATTAATTAAATTTTGCATTTTAGGTTTTTCGGATACCAGAATCTCATTAGGCTAGGTCAAATGTTCGAGGAAATTCGATAGTGGGTAACTTTGGGGTCACCACGTTTTTTTTTTTTTTTTTTTTTTTTAATATTAAAATGTACTTATGAGATAGAAGAAAGTTTTGGGATTGACACATCCAACTAGTTTAATATTTAAGTTGTTTTCGTTGCATGGCAACCGACTTTTTATATTTTGTTGTTCTAAAGAGTCATCCACGAGAGAGGTGGCTACTTTTATGTCTGTTAAATAAATAGAATATTTTTATATAAACGAATGATCTTTTTAACAGTTTAGAATAAATAAAACGCAACCCGACAACCGTGATGAAAATTCGTTTTACAAGAATATTGTAATTAAAGTTACTAGGTATCCCGATTTAATTGAGATATCCCTATTTTCAGGATTTCGTAGATCTGTCCCACGTAATCACTGCGAGAGACGCCAAAGTTTTCCATAATGCATAGATTGTTTTAATTTTTTTAGCATCACGCTATTCTTTCACCTACATCGAGTGGAACTTAAAAAAGCAACAAATTATGAAGAGAGACGTAATCTATATAATAGAAGTTTTTTACAATTCCTTTGAAATTGATACCTTAAAATTTATCTTCCTAGACGTATGAAGCGTGTTTTTGGACGGTTTCTTAGTAATCATGATTTTACAAATTTTATTATGATTTTTTCAATAAACTTTGTATAAATGGAACATGTATATAATGGAACGCTCTTCTAAAAGTAGAAATTTCATTGCCTTTGATTACCATACAATTTTACCAATTAAATGGAAATTTCCTTCCAGTTCCACTTTCACACGTATAAAACTATACAAGATTGTTGAGTTTCTTTAGTTTAATATATGCTGCTATGGGAGTTGCAAGAGACGAGGGGGGGATGTTCACTTTAAAGAGATTTCCATCAAAGTAGATATAATTGTCTAGTTTTATCTAGTATAAGGACAATGAAAATTTAATATTTAAGTCAAGATTCCGTCACAGGAGAAATTCTATTTTCATAGCGTGTGTTTGTTGCATATTTATGTCCCGATTTATAAGCTGCTTCCCGCTTTATTTGTCTTCCTGTTACATTTTTTATGGAATTCGGCTTGGGAACGGCAACACTACTTGTGATACATTTATTGAATGATGTGAAGTTGAGGAATCACATTTGCAATAAATCATGCTACATAAAATATGTGTTAATTTTTTTAAAAAGCTCATCAAATATTTATAAATAGGAAAGGCGTAATTTTAACGGAAGAAAACATTGATAATTCATAATATTGGAATAGTCAGTATGTTTTGTCCCTAAATGAATTTTTCTATTGCCCTTATTAGGACTTCCTCCTAAAGTCGTTCCTTTTCTAAATATACGTTTTGCGAAAAGGAAACAATGTGAAAATAAAATTTCTTTTTTAATGTGCATGCAATACCTTTTTAAATAAATGAAATATCTGAAAGATGTACTTGATTTGTATACATTTTTATTTGGATGTATATTTCTATATTAGCTGTTCAATTTTTTTTTTCTATTTTAAATCATTCGGTATAATTTAATGTATTAGTCTAGTTATTACAAAAAATTTTCTGTCTTTGCATTAAATGCTTATTTTAATAATTTTTAGTCCTTTGCTTTTTTTGTTTTGTAATAAAATTCATGGCATAATAGTAGAGTCCATAAAATGAAGACTTTATAAAAATATAATTAAATAAAATCACACTTTATATTTTACTAAAATTCTAAGTTTTTATAGATTGAAATATCTTTTCACAACCTTTCAAAGAAGGCACGATAACAATGTCATGTTAGTAAAAAAGGATTTCAAGCCTACCCACTATTTTTCAAAAGTTGGCACAGCTCTTTCTCTTTACATATTAACTTATTTATTTATTCATTTACTAATTTATTTATTTTACCTTTTTTGCGAAATGTGTTTTTTTATGCTTTGGTACTTTTTTCTGAAATTCAAATTTAGGTAAACAGTTAAAACTTTCCAAAATTGTGTAACTAACGTGTTTCTCTTAAAAATATCTAACATTATAGGTTTTACCGAAGAAAATTAAATAATGAAAAATATGTTCTTAAAATTTTTAGAATTTTCAATGTGTTTTAATATAAAATTTTTAATTTTATTGCTTGTACATCAAAACAAACATTATTTCTTATTATTCTCAAATAGTATGTTTCTGATACCACAAAAAAAATTTAAGGTGATATATTCAACAGTATTTTAGAAAAGTGTACTGAACAGAGATAATGTTAAAAAATATGTAAAAAGTTAATTAATTCTTCTAAACTAATTTGTGGATGGAATTAATTTGTTTTATTTACATACGGGCTATAATCTATATATTTATTCTAAAAATTTTTTATCTCTATTTTTAAATAAAATCCATGAGGTTAAATATTTCGCAAAAACTGCTTCACTTTGTCGAAATGTCTCTTGTACTCTTAAATAAATCACATGAAGTCGAATGGGACATTTTACTCGCATTTTTCCAACTGTACAAGTTTCGGTCTAAAAGTTTTACTTAAAATTGTAGATTGAAGGCTTCAATCAACTTTTAAAAGGTTAAAAATTTTGAAAATTTTCTTTTCAATGGAATAATACATAAAAAATATTTTTTCTACAAAAATAAAGAGATGTATTTTGATAAAATTTATTATAATTTTGTAAGTAATACAAAATAAGATACAAATTTTGACAATATTATGAATTATGTATTATTGCTCATAAATAAAAAGTATGATCTATTTCTTTCAGCTTGTTGATTTTTTCAATGAGAATTTTATTTTTAAAGTTGCTGAAATTCTATGTCTTATTTATTTATCCAACAACAAATGCACAACACGAAAGGTAGATGTAATAATACGATACATCACGAAATTAATGTTAAAAAATAAGAAAAAATAAAATAGAAGTCATAAAAAATAAATAAGATTAAGATTAGAGAAGATTATAAATCTACAGCATTTTGAAGATATGAATATTAAGATAAAATACTGTACGATGTATGTACGGAGATGCTAGTTACAGAGCATTTCACAGAAAATTAGCCCGAAATTCTGTTAGAATTATTCAAAAAAATCTGCTTAGAGAAATAATTAGAAAAGGGATGTTTTAAGAAACTGAAAGCCTTGTTAGTTATCTAATGGATACAAAAAGTGGAAAAATAACGAATAGATGAATCAAATGGCCTGAAAATACTAATATAATATTATAATAAATATAAAAATACGAATATAAAATAATAATAATAATAATAATAATATAAAAATACGTTTACGCATAAAAAAAAAATATTATGTAAAATATAACTACTATCATCCACTAAATTTTCAAAAATACGTATCTTAAAGTTTCTATCTGAAATCTTTATCGATAAATTCAGAAACTGTTAATTATTATGAGTTTTAAACAAACTCTATACCAGTAACAGTACAGTATTTTTTTTCTGTTGCGTGACTATATTAAAAGAAAATGCTTAACAGAAACTGCGGATGCAAAAATAAGAATTATTTTTGTGCACAAATGCTGTGTAACATTTTCTTCTATTCCCATCGCCTGTCAGTTACTGAGATCGAAAATCAAACATCCTTTAAAATATTGCATTTTATGTCTGTAATTAATACAAAAAATTAACCGCTTACGATTAAAAACAAAATACAAAAACTAAATTTAAAGTAATATATTATCCTACTTGCTATCGCTTAACGCTAAAAACACACTGAATTTTACTCCAGTTTTATAAAGTATTTCAAACAGAATTTTCATTTAAAATTATTTAATACTTTAATTTAACTTATTTCTATATAATTTATAATTTACTTATTTTATGGAGAAAATCCTGGTTCAAATCTACATATTTTCATTTGGTACTAGTTAAATGACCGGTTGTTAGTAGGTTTAGTGTGTCAAAGTGCTACGATCTTGAGCGATGCATATTTTATTACTGAGATACATTAATCTTTATTCCTCCACTACATGGTATTTTATTTCAATCAAATATGAGGAATAAAACTGATAGTTTTCCATTACTGCCTCTTTTATATGTTGAGTGTCACGGTAACAGACACTGAACTGTCACAGGCTGCGTTAATCACCGGTGACTGACAATGTAAAATATGATATAAAAGAAAATAAATTATGTTGTTTTAAGTAATTATTACGAAAGTATAATCCTATAATAAATGAAAGTTAAGTATATTTTAAATAAATTTTCAGTAATTACTTAGAACAATATTGTTTGTAGTTTTATATGATATTTTAGACTGTCAGTCGCCGGTGACTGAAGTGGAACTTAATATGTTAATATATTAATGGAATACAGGAATTTGTTTCTATAAATCAACTTTTGTATTAGTTTGTTCAGTAAATAGAAGTGTATCTAGTGCTATTCTTCCTTTCTATTGAAATGTTAATTTTATTGCATAAAACACAGGAATAAAAATCATATGTCAAGCATGGATTATGAAACATTTTTAAACATTTGCAGATTACTTTTAGAAATCTTCACTATTTAATGAAGTAAAGAAGATGCCTTATTAACAGTTTTAAAACATGCGTCGCGCATTTTAAAACTAGATTTTAGCAATCCTATCACTGGAGAGGAATCTGATTATTTAGTGAATCTGTGTGTATGATAGCATTATCTATATGTAGGAAAATACTTTATATTGTACGCTAAAAATTAATATCGTGAGAAAACGCATAACACAATTCAAATTTCACCTTATTCGATTTCTACAAATAGAAAGAAACGTACCTGAGGTATTTTGTACATTCTGTATCATACATAGAGATTTCTATATATGCCGTATACTAAACTGAAATTTTTTTCAGACACAAACACGCTTAAAAGAGTATTTACAACACACTTTTAGAAATTATTCTCAAGAGCTAGCCATGTATCAATTTCTTTCTACCAAGGGGTTCTAAAAAATTCCAAAAAAATTTTGGACCCGTCATGTGACATATCATCGGAAAGCCCTCGGATTGGTCTTTCATATTATGAACCTTTCTTCCCGTACCTCAAATCACCCCTTCGGGGGGGGGCAGTTTTCGAATTTCATGAAATCGTAGCGCTTTATCATTTTAGATAGGATTTTTTTACTGGGCCCTCTGATAAATATTATTTATAATATATAAACATTTTAAAGAGAGGGGGAGGTTTCATTCTGAGGGTGGCAGGGAAAAACAGTTGGAATTCTGGGGGGGGGGGGTTATAAATTTGGTCTACACACTTCACGTGACATATCATTGGAAAGCTCTCTGACCATTATTTCAAATTATATACCTCCAGCACTCCTCCCTTTCAATTTGCTTCTAAATAGAACACTTTTCTAACTTTAACCTACACTCCTCATGTGATATATTGTTGGAAAGCCCTATGATCACTTTTTCATGTTCTGCAATTCCCGTGCACAACACCCCCAATTTGCCTCTCTCGGAGGATGCAGTTGTCGTATTCCATCATTAGGTTTTCTAACAATTAGAAAATTATTAAATGATCTCAATAACGTAGAAAAATCAATAAAAAATCCCATTTAGTTCCTGTACCAGATGTGCCTTTAATTCTCTTTTTTGGACAGTTTGCTACTAATTGTCGAAATATTCTAATTTTTCATACTTAAATTTCCTTATATTTTTATACTTATTCACTCCTTTTCAACATTTTGCAACTATACCATACCGCCACGTGATTTTTGGACTACTGTGGTCCTTTTTTATCGTTTCATCGGTGCGTTGTTCTTTAATTCCATCCGTTTTTAATTGCCATGTATTTACTATATTATTTTATAAGCATGTTAAAATAAGTAATTTAATGATCGAGTAGGGCATCTTGATTGTAAATTATTTGAAGCAATCGATGGCTGCATTGATTGTGTTTTTTTATGATGATGATTCTTTTTCGATTCGTAAATTTTCGAGAATCGTCCATTACTAGCGATATCCTTGCAGCAGTTTTAAGGAGAAACGTGAAATCTGAGATAAAAAATCTATTAAAAATTATTAAACATTCATTCCAGCGATTTCGGAAATTCTCCGCGTCCAAAAGAATTAAAAAGAGGTACAAAAATTCAGACTATTGCGCCATACCTCAGCAGCAGTTTTAGATAGAGATATGAATTTGAGGTTACCTTGTCTATTGAAATAAACTTAAACATATATTTTATCTATTTTAATTAAATTTCTATTTAAGCGTGTTTGATGGATGGCTGCACGTTTAGAATATTTCACCTTATTTCAGCAGCAGGTTTAGGTAGAAGTGCCGTAAATTCAAAATAAAACAGCTAGTAAAAATGGTTAAACATTGATACTTCAGTTATTTTAGAACTATCTTGTCTATTATGTCGTCAACATCAACTTTGAACAGGATAATGTAATAGTATATGCATAAGACAACAAGTATGGATTTTGATTAGATGTTAAGATTTTGCATATATACGTACATAAACTAGATGTATTTTGTTTGATTCAAAATCCCTTTAGAAAAACCGACTAATGTAGCAAATGAAGACTGCTAGTCCTTTATATGATTTTCTTTATATTTTATACACATTTCTCTTTTCAGTATTAAAAAAAAAGATTTTTATGGGAAAAACATTTATAATATATCTATACAATTATATTATATATATTATATGATACAATCAGTGTTGGGCACATTCACAAAATAAACGAACTAACTCAAACTCACGTTCAATTTCTGAAAAGTGATTTAAGTTCACGTTCAAATTCAAAAATTTTCAAACGAACTCGTTCAAATTAAACTCATTTGTAAAAATGAACGAAGTTCACTAAAAAGTTCACCTTTTTTTTATGTTTGGATATTTTTGTCCAAATTTACAAAATTTTGTGAACTAATCATTTGATTATTCGATATGTAAGATAGAGGTATGCACGGACGGAAATTTCCAGGCCCGATCCATAGAAAAAAATATGTCCGGCCCGATATTAAAATAAAAATTTCGGCCCGAGCCCAGCCCGGCTCGTAGAGAAAATTAAGCGGCCCGACCCGGCCCGATATAATAGCTAAAAACAAGACCCGAGCTTGGCCCGGCCCGGAAAAAAAGAAGTTGAAATTTCGCACCAAACCCGGCCCATTCCCGAGTACATTTCTACAGGACATAGATATTTGTCCTTACGGAAGGGTTCTGGCCAAAAAAACTTACCTTAGTCTGTTTATAATCTCCATTTATGCAGAAGTGCCACAGGCTGCGATGTTTATGCTTTTAATGAACCTTTTTTATTTGTATGTAAATGTTTCAGCTGTCACTAGTATTATTAATCCATCTTCCATGCTATGGAGACATAAAAATCTAAAAAAAATGATATATGATAAAAGTAAAATCTTCTAAGATGAAACCGCATTGGAAAGAAAAAATACGTTTCCTTTTTAGCAGGTGTAAATGTTTACCATATTTTTTCTACCGTATTATTGTATTCATTTTGCATGGATGAACAGTTTAAAAGAACTTTAAAAGAAATTTTCAGTTTTCAGTTTAAAAGAAAATTCCGTCATAAGTAGTTTGTTCCATATGTTTAACTCTATTTAAATAAGCCTGGAATCTACGATTCTTAAAAAAGAATAAAATTCCAATCTTTAATTGTATAATAATGGCAACTTAAAAGTATGTGCTTTTTCGCAAAATCAAGCCAAATTTTACTGATTTTTGAACAAACTTGGCCCCGTCGAGAAACGGATTTTCATACGGGATGATTCAACCGGAAATTCTTATTTTGGTTCGTGAAGATTAGGAAGAATGAAAATTGGCAATAAAATTAAAATACGGTAAAACTTGAGAAAAGAAACCTGCGCGTAACAGAAGGTATTCGCCGTTTATTAAGAAATTCGCCGTCTTTTACAAATGTGTTATGATTTTTTTACAAGGATTATTCTATCCATTTTGCACCAATCTAGAAATTGTTTCGTTTAAGACAGGATTTCGTCATATGCAGATTTTTGTAGCACCTTTTATAATACTGTTTCCCCAATCCCCTAGCATTGTATATGAACTATTCTTTAACCCTTTCCGGCACGGGCAAAATCTGTAATGAAATAAGAAATTATCGACTGACACCGGAACACAAAAGAATTTTTCAGATATTTTGAATTCCTTAATTTAAGCTTTTATTGTAAAGCCAAAATTCTAGTAAAATATTACTGGTGCCGTTTGCAAGTTTGGAGTTAAAATTAGGTATCCCAGACCGGGCACAGTGTGCCGGAAAGGGTTAAAGAAAAGTTTAATTGTTGAATCATGGTAATTTAAAATTAGAATAAACTATGGCTATAGCGGAATCATCGGTATCTTGAAAGTTTTCCTTAGAAGACAATATTCCGTCTTAGGCAAATTCTACTCTGTCTGCGGATTCGCAGGAACTTGAAAATATTTCCGATTTAGACATATTTCCGCCTTACAAAGTCCACCTTGTACAGAGAGTTTACTGTATATATCTATTTTCGGCGAAATTGTATACAGCCCAGGTCCGGTTCGGCGCGGCCCGAGTCTGAAGAAGAAGTAAGACTAGGATACTACCCAGAGAAATGATATCCAGACTTAACCCGTCCTGAGGCTCGTGTAGGCCTCTAAATGGCATTTGAAAGAGGTAAAAAGTGTACTAAGGTCTGCAAAAAATTTAAATAAATTATGAAAAAATTGAACGTAAATTTGAACGTAAATTTCGTTCAAACTCGTCTATTTTTTGAGTTTCCGTTCAGTTCAAACTCGTTTATAAAATAGTGAGCGACGTTCAGTTCAAAGTTCACAAATAATGAGCGAAACTCATGAGTTTTCGTTCAGTGAGCGCGTTCATACCCAACACTGGATACAATTATAATTATATTATACAATTATATTATATCTATTATTTATTGCTTAAAATAATTTTAAACTGAATATTGTTAGTTAGTAACTGTTCCAGAATATACATGGTAAGTAAGAAATAAGTTGCCTAATTTAGAGGGATCTAGTATTTGTTCTATTGATTCAAATGAGATAAAATTCAAATTACAGATAATTTAAATGATGCGCTTGACGTTTATTTAAAAATATACAAAAATTTAAAGTTTAAAAAATCCACCGATAGAGCCATTTTAATGTAAATAGGCATTCAATTTGTCTTATAAATAATAATTAATATTTAAAAAGTGATAGCGGACAATAAAATGCAAAATCCGTCGTAAAGGTTTTATGTACAGTGATATTCGGCACATCAATTACTCAAGAAAAATTTGAAATACTCACAGCACCATACGGCGACTAATTGCTGGCTTCAAGGACCACTATAGCCACATTTTCGATGCCAGAACATTGGATTTATTTTCTCCCCTTTCCTCTTGAAGATTGCTAAATTGTTCAGTCATTTCAAATATCTTTATCATCATGCTCGTTGAGAATCCGTTTTCCTTTTAACTGAAGAGTAATGCTAATATAAACGCACTGTAACGCAAATGATGTTATCTATAACTGAATTTTCTTAATAAAGTTTTTATTTAATAAATGTCTAGCGCATCAGCTGAATTATTTGTATTTCAAATTTGATTTCATTTAGACCTATAGAGCAGATCCTAGAGCCCTCTGAAGCGGAAACTTATTTTCTGCATTCTCCCCAAGGTTGTGTGAGTGCGTCAGCTGTGTCCCGAGTATTGGATGTGCCGTATTCTGCTGCATGAAAAATCGTGCGGCAGATTTTTCATTTTTATTGACCAATTTCACTTTTTTAACATTATGTACCATCCATAAAGCGAATAAAATATTTATGTACATTAAAGTGGCCTTATCGGCAGATTTGTTAATTTTGAAGCGTTAAAAAATGTTTAAATAAATGTCAAGCCCATCATCTTAATTATCTGTAGTTCAAATTTTTATCTCTTTTGGACCAATATAATGGAATTTAGAGCCTTCTGCAGTGGGCAACTTATTTCTTGCTAACTATGTACTTAAAAAAATTAGATGTACAACTTGCGACAATTAATTTCCAGGATTGACGTAATAACTTCAAAAAATATCCTATGAAATACAGACTCACTTACTGTATTTCGAAGAAATTCTCACTTGTCGTAGGGCATTTCTGTGCTCGTCTGAATAGGTTTTTGAATAACCTTAAAGGACTTTTTTCGGAATGCTTTTTAATGTGGACGTCTCTGTTTTCTAGATCGCTTCGACATCCTCACATCTTGTTTCTTTCAACAAATCTTCCAGTTTTTCTCCTTGGAAATGTGTATTTCATTGGTGAGTACTCGAATAGTCAATTGGCAATCAGAAGCCACAAGCTCACAAACTTTCTCAGTTGCTTCTGACGTGCGCACGGAAAGTCGTTGTTCAGTATACGTGTCAAGTCCTGAAAATACTCAAGTCCTGAAAACAGATAAATCATTAAAAAGTCAGTGAATGGGATAATTCTTCCTCTCCATACACTTGTTTGAACTTTTCATAGGTTTATCTAGCAGTTTTGCATAAAGCGAAGTAGAATTAAAGTTCAGTCTTCTCTCCATATCGACTTCGGCAACAAAAATTTAACAACTACATTTCAATGCATGCTGCAAAATGAACCATTTGCTTTTAAAGGGTTCCGAATTCAAATTCCATGAGCAGATAAACAAGCATTACTGCGTTCTGAATATTTCCGGTTCTTGTACAGTTACGTCGATTCTGGAAATTAATGGGCGCACCTTGTGTGTCTCAGGTGTTACTTATCGATTCTAATCCTTTCTGCAATACGCGTATATTAGGAATATTACTTGTCTTAATTTATTTATGTATCATAATGATAAGAACACATTTATCTTCATTGATCAGTTTACATATTGATTATTCAGGAATTATTTCGCATTTTAAGAAATAATTGAAAGTTCTTTGTTAACTTACCATAATCTACAAAGCATATTTTACACCGTAAATTCAATACTCAAATATGTGAAAGGAAAATTTATGAAATTAATCTTTTATTGTTTATGATATGAATATCTTAATAATTTTTCAAATAATTCTGTACGCAATTTCATTCAATATAAAATATTTCAGACAGTAAATCAAAAGCGTTAATAAACTGTATCTAATACATTCAAAAGCGTAATTTAAAATTCTTCGAATATTAATAGTCAATCCGTATTATATTCTGTGTACACAATCTACATCATCTCCAAGTTAAGTACGTGAATCCATTTTAAGCTATTTTTATATCCTCAGTTCGATATTTTACGATCATATTTATGTTTCTGAGAGTTTACGACTTCAATCCATTCGCTTGTTAAGAATTTTACTGAAGTTGTGGCCGTGAGGCATATAACTGATCCATAAAATCGCTATGAAAGTTTTTTTCATAAACAGCCAGTTGAAAGTATGTTAAGTTGTTTTAATGATGACGGTTTTACACGAAAATTTAAATATTATAAATTTTATTTCATTTAGAATAGAAGTTTATATAAAAAGTAATTACAGGGTGCATAATTTTATGAACTAACATAAAAAAAATTTGAATTCACATATACTATTTAATTCTGGTTCGAGAAAGAATAATTCATTCAAAAATAACTGGCTAAAACTTTAGAAATTGATTACAAATAGAAGATGAACTATTTATTATTTGATAAAGAAACAAAATAGATACTGAATCCGTGTATGGGGGGGGGAGGATATTTCTACTAACACTGCCACAAACTTTCGTATAAATATGGGACCTGGTATCAACTAGTTAGTAGTAACATCTGCGAATTAATGTATACTTATATTTTGCTTATGGAGTCGCCTACAAATAGAAATTGTAATAAAATTTAAAGTTGTTGGTATTAAAACTTAATTTTAATATTATGTTCCGATTCGTCGCAAAAGTTTCTTTTTTGATCCATTCTTTCGCGAACCAGTCAAACCATTCCGAATTAAAGTGGACTTTAAATCGTTCAATCAAGTAATTTTGTAATTATATTGGTTTAGTTTTTTATGCAAGTAATACAAAATTCCTTTTTAACACTTTAACCACCATTTTTCAAAAGGGTCTTAATCATTGAAAATGGATTTCAGTCGAATCGACTTTTATTGATGAATCAAAACTATTTACCGGAATGAGGTGTAATTTTGGATTCGCATATTTTTATAGGAGTTAAAAATCGATTTGAATTTATAAAAATACAGGATGCAATTCATAACTTTACTGCACGTTTGTTACAATATTTTATATGTAGGAGACTCTCTAGGAAAATTTAAGCATGGTATTAGTTTTTAAATATTTCTAGAGATTGGCCAATAAATTCGATCTGGTTTTCGGCCCAAAATCTGACTTTCGACGAAAATTCGTTTTCGGCGAAAATGCTTTTGAAAATTTGGCCAGACCACAACTATCTGCATTCCAAAAATGTCATTTATTCTGAAATTATCAACATTACTCATTAATTTGGGCTGTATTCAGTGAGAAAATCTTTATTTATTATTATTAACTTTTCTGTTTATTATTATTCATCATGACTAACTCAAGACATGAATGCAAATTCTAAAGAAAGAATTGCATAAATTTGATGAAATTTTAATGGCGCTTTCTATGTGCCCATTAAAACTGTAAACTTAAGTTTTTTTTTTTGATTTGAGTAATGGAAAATTTTTAGTTTGAAACCTCAGAAGTGTTTGAAATATATTTAGAGAAACTTATAATGTAATAGATGGTCATTTACAAGAAATCATTATAAAAGACAAATAGAGGTACATATGTAACGGTTGGATGCACAGACTGGGTGCCATTTGTGACGTGAGTGTGGTTATGTAGATGAAATGAAGACATAATTCTAGATATAAGTTAAAAACCACAGTTTATTTAAACTGATAAGACTCAGGGAAAGTGGAGCGTCAGTTCCATAATTTCAACAACTAATCACAATACTAAAAGATTAAACTCATAACTATACTCACAACTCCGGCACTAGACTCAGTCGGGGCACTTCAAACCAACTTCTCATTCAGGCTTCAGCTAAACACTAGATCAAATCTTTATAAGACAGCCCATGGCTGCAAAAACTCTTTATTATTTAAAATACTGAATGTAATTAAACTATCTCTTACCACCGGCAATCTTTTTGGGTAGCGCCGCTCTTAAAAAACTAACTCAACACATGCTGCTCACTCTTAAAACATCATCCACTTCACTGGAGGCTAATAATCTGATTCGCTATAGCGCAATCCAAATCACCTGGCTGGCTTTCGCCGCCTTCTCACCTCCTCCTCACCACCGCACACAGCTTTTATACCTAGCAAACTGAAGACGGCATTACGAATTTGCATATTAATTCTAACCGCGAAATAACTGTAGAACCGAGGCGACACACACGCTCTAAAAAGTTGAAGTAAAATAAAGGATAGAGGTCGCTTTCACGCTACACATGTTAAAACATTGACGCGACGATCTCACTGAAATGCTACAGTGCCTTTATCACAAAAGAGACTCCCTCAGAACCTCCCCCCCCTCGGAATCTACAGAGAAAAAGGACTGGGCAAAATGCATGCCCTGAACTTTTTCTTGTTATAAATTTTGAACCGTACGAAAAACAAAGTGATGGGTGAAATTTGATGCCGAAACATAACTTTCAAAATATTAAACTTTAACCCACCACTAGAAAATCCGCAGTTTGCATCAAAAATTCACATATTCAATCACAATCATCCTCCTATCTTAAAAATAACTTCCATAAAACTTGTAAAACTCCTAAAACTTTCAAAAACTAACTACTTTCTTTTTAAGAACAACCCACTTCACTGGGAGTGCTAAAATTTACAAATATACTAAACTTACGAAATTTTCCTCAATACGTAAATATAACTGCAACTCTACCAAAAATTTCCCCACAAAAACTTTCCTATCCCTCGCATAAAGTCCAAAAAACTCTATGCGCAAAAATTTTCCTCACGAAAAATAAAATTTACTCCATACTATAATAACTCCATGCTACTACGTAATATCCAAATTCCCATCAGCCAATAAACTAACCCCCAAAAATTCGATAGAACCAGCTCCACTTGAACAAACTTTGGGGATCATACGTACAGCGTCACATTGCTGTGCTTATGCAATCATAATCTATCATATAAAATTTACAAGACAAAATTACGTCATCAAACATCAATCTTCATCTGTATTTAATTAAAAAAGAAATAACAGTATCAAAACATAACACAGGTATACTTCCCTGCAAGAAAACTTCCTTAACATTCAATTTTAATACAATGCAATTTCATATTCAAGTGTAACATAAAAATTCGCAACTTGCGGAAACTATTCCCAACTACAGTAAAAAAAAACGCAACGCATAAACCCGAAACGATAAGAAGAAAGTTAATGTTGAATTAAATGTTAGTATAAGAGACAGAAACGCGTGTCAAGGACTTCTTGACCGCAAAGCACGTGCACGCTTAATTCGCGGCGCGTGTACAAAATAACCCAAAGTACTATCTATCAATTTCTGAAAAATTAAACATACATTAACATACATATTATAACACATCAACAATATAACAATATAATAACATTTTCAAAAACTAACATAACAATTAACAATAGATCCAGAATTTTTTAAAGCAGTTAAGACACAAAATTTCAAACATACATAAAAGTAACAATTTTGCAAACAAATTTTGATCATAATTAAGCACCATTCGTGAGTCCGTCAAAAAATTTCCAAAAATGGCCAAAAGTCTTATCCAAAACAGTCTATCTGCTTTTCATTCCTTCACATTGCTACCACATAAATGCTCTCTAATAGAAATTTAATAAAAGAACATGATCACCCATTTAGAGAGAAGATTCGCTGTTAGCCGGCTTCATACTGCAGGATGGCTTTCTCCTATTGTCCCAGAAACCTTCCACGAACGATCTTTCGTCATCAGAACTGTACGGAGAAGCAACCGTTGATTGTCGTGCCTGTAGCCTTGTCCGGAATGGATGCCGTGGGACACTTGTAGACTCCACTCGACGACTCCGTTCTGATTGGTTCGCTGGGGTCACTCCATGGCGAGAATACTGTCGGCTTTCAAACTGCTGACGCTGGTACTCTGAATGCACTCTCCTCTTTCTGGACGCACCTGAAGTTACTGTAGAAACTAGGCCACGTTTCTGTCCAGACCTTCGCTGTCTCTTATTGGGCAAAACACAGTCCGAATTGAGAGTTCGTTTACAATTTTGCCGAGTGTCCATATAAGGCTTTTTATGAGGATTAAGTACTGATGTCGTCGAACTATTGGACAGTTTATGTTTTTGAGGTTGCTGTCGAACTAGTAGAGGAACGGGTCGATTCACAATCTTTTGCTTTTTATGGCATACTGAGTCTGACGTATTTGACATTGTTCTCTTAGCTTTATTACCATACTTTGCTCGAGGTTGAACGAACTTTTTATTTTCAATAACAGTTTTTGGCGCAGTCTGACTAGATTTTCGTTTTGAATATTGATGATAAGACTGAGATGAAGAAGTCCTGGACTCGGGACACTCATTGGATCGGGAATATTGCGAAACACCACTCGACACATGAGAACCTTCACTACCATTTTCTCTAAACTTATAAACTCGAACCTGATCCAGATTAACCGTCATTCTGTCACCATTTACATTAACAACCAAATTATTACTCCGAACCTCCAAAACTTCAAAAAGACCCACAAACTTTGGACCAAACTTAGCTACCCTCTTCTGACGACTTGAACTCAACCAATGCTTTTCTACTAAAACAAAATCTCCAACATTAACTTCCAACTCCCTTCTACGCATATTATAATACTGACAAGGAAGGTCTCCATACGGGCATACTCAGAAAAATCTGAAAAAAATTACAGAATGTTCTTCTCATATAGTTATATATGTTTATAAAAAAAATTTCGGCGGAACCTCCTTATAACATCCGTTAAAAAATAATAAAAATTTCGTTTATTTGGCAATTTATCTCCAGTTGGCGAAAAAACGAAATTTTGAAAAATGCGGTTTTACGCTTCGAATACTTTTTAAAGAAAAACTTTCTATGTTCAGTTTATTTAAATAAGTTTAGTTTAAGTAATTTTAGTTTTGCATTTTTGCTTTACTTTAAGTGTAATTTTGTCATATATGTTTATAAGTACTTATAACAAAATGAAATTAATATATTTTATCATTTAAAACACAATTTAAATTGATTAAAATTGTTTCAAATTGAAAAAATACACTGTTAAAAATCTGCTGCATTTTGTTGCAACGCACTCCCTTGCTTGTATAGAAAACGGTTACTTGGCCGTGAAATGGAGCTTTCTCATTGGTTGGAATAGAGATATTATATACAAGCGGTGGAGTGCGTTGCAAAAAAATGCAGCAGATTTTTAACAGTGTATGACACGGTCAATTCACCGTGCTATGGAGCATTCTCATTGGTCAGAAGAGAGATATTCTATAAAAGTAGTGCAGTGACGTTGCAGTAAATGCTGCAGATTTTTAACAGTGAAGTCAATTAAAATCAATTTTCAGATTCGTTAAAATCGTCTGCTTTTGGCGAGGAAATGCACTGCACGCCAAATCCAGCTTCGCTTTCAGCTTTTCACGCCAATTATTCCATGCTATTTTATTTTTTTACATATCTAATAATGTAATTCCGCCGCTAATTTTCACTGATCCTTTATTACCTACATGAGTAGTTTAATTCGTGTTTTTTTCAAAAAATTTTGAGTATGCCCCCAATGGAGACCTTCCTTGTGAGCTTGCTTCTCTTGTGCTTTTACCATCTGAACTTGTGCCTCCTTAACCAACTTCTCAATATCCTGATACATGAACTTACTTTCCGTATCCGTTACCATAATAAACCTTTGAAATGGAGTAATGGCCTTTCTACGCAAAAATAACTCAGCCGGCGTTTTCCCCGTCGACTCATGAACTGCCGTAAGAAGTGCGTACGCAAAATGCTGAAGAAACTGGTCCAAATTTGAATGATGTGAACCAACATAAGAAATCATATGAATTAATGTACGATTTACACGATCAGCCATATTAGATTGCGGACGATAAGGAACTGTAAAAGAATGATCGATCTCCAGCTTTTCACACATGGCCTTAAATATATCAGAAATAAAATAAGGGCCATGGTCACTAACTACCCTAATTGGTGTACCATATTTTGAAATATAATTATCGAAAAATGCATCGGCAACTGCAGGTGCAGAGGCATTCCTGGGGGGACTAACTCCACCCATTTACTAAAATAAATACTCTTACCACAGGCAATCTCCTTGGATAGCTCCGCTCTGAATAAACTAACTCAACACACGCTGCTGGCTGGCTCACTCTTAAAACATCATCCACTTCATTGGAGGCTAATAATCTGACTCGCTATAGCGCAATCCAAATCAACTGGCTGGCTTTCGCCGCCTTCTCACCTCCTCCTCACCGCCACACACAGCTTTTATGCGTTGCAAACTGAAGACGGCATTGCGAATTTGCATATTACTTCTAACCGCGATATAACTGTAGAACCGAGGCGATACACATGCTCTATAAAGTTAAAGTAAAATAAAAGATAGAGGTCGCTTTCACGCTACACATGTTAAAACATTGACGTTACGATCTCACTAAAATGCTAGAGTGCCTTTATCACAAAGGACACTCCCTCACACATATACCTAAAACATTTTCTAATTAGATGGAATTCTCATAATTGGAAAATCATTTTGTGTCGCTAATAAATTAAATACATTTTATGTTGTATGAAAATAAATATTATGGTCAAAGGCACAGAGTGAAATTGGGACAGCATTTTAATTAATTAGAATTATATATATCAATATGTTATGCACTAATTATTAAAAAAAATAAAAGTTTTCGTTTTCGTTTTCATTTTAGGTGGAAAATAAAGTTACCGAAATTCAGTTTCGGCCGATTTTTCGATATTACTAATCAAATAGCTACCAGCGATTTTTTTATATCGAGACTTTCAGCAAAATTAGGAAAAATTTGTTGGGGTATATTTGTAGTGGCTATATTTGCTTCTACGACAACGACTACGTAGGGGATATATTTGTTTGTTTTATCAGGGGTGTATTTATTTCTACGATTGCACATCATTTTCAAAATATTATAAATCTATGAAACACAAAATTAACTATGTTTTAGCATGCTTATGGCATTATGCATCATTATAACAAGTTTAGCAGGATCTAAAATGAGTACTGGGGCTCATTTATTTTGCTATCCGGATATATGTGTGGTAATTTGAATGATTTAATGTATTTTTGTTTAACAAATTTTGAAAATTATTTTATTTTAATGCACTGTTGAATTTTCATGATGTGTTTTCAGCACCATAAGACAAATGGTTTATGCTACGTTTGAGATTAGCATGTTCATTGTAATACTTTTTATTTATTTCAAGTTTTGGTTTTGGAACAATGTGGAGTTTGCATAACGTATACTGCAGTTGAGTTACACTATAAAAAAATTCTTCGTAATCTACAAAAATATAACATGAAAACAAACGAAAACATTATATAATCATTTCCGGGCTACTTATGATTCTGAAAAACGTTTCTTTATCTTCAGAAGCACCAAATGTCAATACTGTTTTAGAGATTAAAAAAAAAACATTAAGAAAACCGATATTTTTCTTTTTTCCTTTTTCGTTTTTCGATTGGTATTTAGGTAGATTTCGTATGAAATACTACTACTGGCGGTCACTCCTATGTTGGAATTTTTGAAATTTTTTTGCAAATCTACGGCGATTATTACCTCTAGACCCCAAAACTATCACCAGTAAAGAAGTTTATATATATATATATATACAGGGTGTTTCGCAACCAGACCGACAAACTTTGAAGGTGATAGTAGACATGCAGACACACATTATTAAATGGGAAACCGTGGGGGACAAACGTCTTGTGTAGGAGCTAGGGGCCATTACAGTTTAAGGTCCAAAACTTCAAACGACGATAAAAAACGGAAAAAAGGGTCAATTCGTTTGCGGTTTTCGCTAAAATCATTTTTTATATCATCTTTTTTTTTCAAAATTTTTTAAAGGTTACGTTCAGAAATTGTTGATAGAGAGCGCTTTAGACTTTAGAGTTAGAAACAACTACTTTTTACCGTTATTTTGCGTATGAGGTTGAAATTATTCTAAAGTTTAGACTTTAACGTAAATTTTAAGCTCAAAATTGGAAACACTGGTATCTGGTAATTAGTGAAAATCGAACTGTGAATAGAGTGGATGATTTTAAACGCGCATAAACATCGGGCAAACTAATCGATTTTCGTGCGGTTTGCGTGTAGGTCATTCCCTCAGTAATCATTTCATTAAAAATGACGTACAGCTTTGATGTCCTCATTTTTTGATAGAAGGCACTTCCAACAAATCTCCGACATTTCAATGGCATTATTCCTGGGTGTTTATCTTCCAGATTAACATACTTCCAGGAAATGTTAGGAATGCAAAGGCGATCCGGAATCACATAGGAATTTAACATTGGAAATGCTTTTTTGCGAGTTACGATTAAAGGAAGCAGAAAAAAGCGACAGAAACAGCAGAGGAATAGCAACACGTTAATTTCACAGAAAAAAATATTTAAAGGTTTTACTAACAAAAGGTGTTCGAAATTACGACCAGTACCATGAGATTCCCGTACCATCAGTTGAAGACCTCCAAGATCTTATTTCTGTAGCTGCCAGAAAGCTATCAGAGATGCCAGGAATCTTTCAAAGCGTGAGGAATTCCATGTGACGCCGTTGTCAAGCATGCCTTACTATTTTTGGTCGCAATTTCGAACACTTTTTGTAGTAAAATCTTTAAATAAACTGTTTTTAGTTACATTAATGTGTTGCTGTTTCTCTACTGTTTCTGTCGCTTTTTTCTCTGCTTCCTTTTCCGTAACTCGCAAAAAAGGCATTTCCCACGTTAAAATCCTATGTGATTCCGAGTCATCTTTGTATCCCTAATATTTCCTGGAAGTATATTAATCTGGAAGAAAAATACTCAGGAATAATGCTGTGAAATGTCCTAGATGTGTTGGAAGAGCCCTCTATCAAAAAATGAGGACACCAAGTTGTACGTCATTTTTAATGAAATGATTACCGAGGGAATGACCTACACGCAAACCGCAACAAAATCGGTTAATTTGCCCGATGTTTATGAGCGTTTAAAATCCCCCACTTTGTTCACAGTTCGATTTTCGCTAGTTACCCTATCCCAGTCTTTAAAAGTTTTGAGCTTAAAATTTAAGTTAAAGTCTAAAGTTTAGAATAATTTTAACCCCATACACAAAAAAACGGTAAAAAGTAGTTGTTTGTTACTCTAAAGTTTAAAGCGACCTCTATCGTGAATGTATGAACGTAACCTTTAACTTTTTTCTGAAAAAATTCGTGATATAAAGAATGATTTTAGCGAACACCGCAAACGAATTGACCTTTTTCTCCGTTTTTTATCATCGTTTGAAGTTCTTGACCTTAAAGTTTAAAGGCCCTGACAAGACGTTTGCGTCCCATGGTTTCCCATTATATAATGTGTGTCTGCATGTCTGCTATCATTCCTCAAAGTTTGTCGGTCTGGTAGCGAAACACCCCACTCTCTTCTAGACACGATAACTTTTATAATTCTGCTCCAATCTCTTCCAAACTGACACAGAAAATCAAGGGGTATAAAATCTCGGTTGAGATTGTTAATGGGTAAAATCGGACCAGGGAGGGAATGAGGGAGAGTTTTTGTGAAAACCGAAAAAACGCTATAACTTCTTAATTAAAATAGATATCGAATCAGTTTAAAGTCTATTATGCTTCTAAAAAATAGGCAAAAACTTTATATATGACAGATATATTATAAAGTTAAAAATGGGCTCAAGAGGTGAAAAAAACAGGATTTTTAGGAGAAAAAAATACATAACTTCGTCAATTCTCAAGATATCAAATACAACTATTTTTTTATAAATGTTATAAAAATTATCTAAAACTTTTGCATTTACAAGTTTTTGATAGAACCAATTTTTATCGATGAAAAAAATTAAAAACGAAAAGAAAAAGATGGATGGAAAAAGAAAAAAATCCCTAACTTCGCCAATTCTTAAGTTATCAAATGCGATTAAATTTATTTTATATCTACTCAATAATATCTACAACTTTTATACTAACAAGTTTTTCATAGAACCATTTCTTATAGCAAAAATAAATTAACCAAAGATAGCAGTTGAAGAAAAAAAAAACCCCTCAAATCCAAACTGCTTATATTTTAACACATTTTTAAATTCATTTTTGATTTTAAACGCATCCAAATGACAGATCCTTTTACTTAAGAACTATATAATGTGACATACTGCCCAGTTTTTCGATAAAGACAGTATATATTTCAAAAAAAGCTGCCAAAAAAGGTATTTTGAAAGGGAATTTCCTGAAATGATCGTGATTGAAAAATGGAGGATGTATTCAAATAAAAAATTGCGTTTTTTCTAATTCATTTTTAAATGCAATTTTGCTCTCAAATGCATCCAATTTACAGGTCCTCTCATCCTCCTCCTTCTTATTTAACAACTATATAATGTAATTTATTGGCAAGGTTTTTTTTTTTTTTTTTTTTTTTAATAAAAACAGAATATATTTCAAAGAAAGCTACCAAAATAGGCACTTCTCACAAAATTTCTAGAAGCGATCGTGATTGTAAAATTGAAGTATTCAAATAACAAATTAAGTTTTTTCTGACTCATTTTTAAATTCAGTTTTGCAGTTCAGACGCGTCCACTTGACAGGTTCTTTTATTAGGAACTGTATAGTGTGCCGTATTGGTCAGTTTTTTGATAAAGGCTTAATATACTAAAAAAAAGCTGTCAAAATGGGCACTTCGCACATAATTTCCCCAAGCGATCATGATTAAAGAATTGAGAACGTTTTCAAATAGCAAATTGTTTATTAAAAATGACTCATTTTTAAATTCAATTTTGCTCCCAAACGCATTCAGTGGACAGTTTTTTGTTATTTAGGAACTGTATAATGTGTCGTATTGGTAGATTTTTTAATACAATCAGAATATATTTCAGAATATGTTGTCAAAATGGACATTTGAGCCGTATTTCGCTTGAGATGATTATGATAAAACCAGCTCTTACAGAAAAATGAAATTAAAAATTTTTCAAAAGCGGCCAAATAAAGTTGTTAAACTGCGTTTTACTCTAATCATATTTTATTTTTTGTTGTTGAAATGAGCACGCTTCGAAATCTACCTCCGCCTGTAGGCTAAGCCGACGAGGATTTTTTTTTTTTATATAAACATGTAAATCGAAAAATTACGTAATCTTACTTATTTATTATCATTATTTTTATTTTAAGACTAAGATAAATATTTCTTTATGTACAAAGTTCAGATAGAAGTATCGATGAACGACTTTACAGGATTCCATATAAAATTTATATTTTTATATATAAAGGGATTTTTCATTGTCGATTATAAGACCACCATTATGTATTTTTCGATAAGTGCTCATTTCAGTAATTGAAATATATATGTTCCGATAACATTTACAAGGAATAATCCAGAAAGCACCAAAATTAGCCATAATTGTTCACTGTTCAATAGAAAACACATAAATGAAATTTCTTCGTGATATATTTTAGTGATCTAAATTTATTATCTGTTATGGATTATGCTGGGTCACATTATCCCTTTTTATGTATCCATAAAGTGGCATTTATAGATCCAATATATATTTTATGAAAGGAAAGGAATTAGGTTACCGGAATATGTTAGAATAATAAAACTATTCCAAAAATCTACAAAATACACCTTGATTTTTAACTGGCAAAAAATCATTCTCATTATTCTCTTTCTATAAATTTTTATTTTAACTAAATCATATTTTTAAAAATACAATTTAAATTCTATAATTTAAATCAAGTATCTATGAGCAAGAAATATCGAGTTTTATTTTAATAATCTTTATAATTATATCTTTATAAAGTACAAATGGAATTTTTTTTTCATGTTTAATTTCAATACTATTTTTCAATGCACAATGGAGATCTTTATGCACACATTCAAATCAATAAAGACTTGAATTCACCTATTATAAGGAACTACGAAATTACATATTTTGATTTGAGGTTTTAATTCATTTTATCTGTAGGGGAGGAATATAGATTATATTGAGCTTTGAACTTCTTGAAGTGCAGTATTTGCTTTTTTTACCACTTAATTTTAATCTTTAAATACCTCATTCACATCAGAATTTTTGAATGAAATTTTTTCTTTTATCAAATACGTGAAGAAAACATTTACTTATTTTTAAATAAGTTAGTATATAAATTCTAGTATGATACAATCATTTTAGCATTTAATGAATAGATGTAAGAACATTGTCTCTGAAAATGTTGGATAATTTCTATCTGTACAAAGCTATTTTAGTTGTCAGTAATTATGTGACGTTCCAAATTCTTTTTTAGACACTGTTTTCATTCGTTTAATTTTCAATTTATTATTATGGATGATCTTCGTTATTTTTTCACACACGTTTAAGTACCGAAGTTGAAATAACCTATTTGAATATAATATTGCATTGTGATAAAATAATCGACATTAGGGAGGTATTACCGGAATGACGTTGTAAGCAGATCCAAAATCCTAAGCATGAAATACGACAGCATGAGCCTTTGAGAAAGAGAACACTTCCATGCCACAAGATTACATTTTTATAAGCAGATCGGACCGAATATGGTTACAAGTGTATATATATATATATATATATATATATAGTTATGTAGAATACTGTCGATAAAGTGTAAATGTCTGCTCTAAATCACACCACTTAGCAATGAAATTCCATCAAAAACACTCGTAGATTTATCAGTCGTGTGACACAGGGTCAAAAAGCAACAAATAAATGTCCTTTGGCATGTTTTCTACTTAAATCCCGAAGTGACGAATATTTTTAATCACATTTATTCATATTCCATATCACAGAAAAACAATTCCACTCATATTGGTTAAAACATCATACCGGCATAAGATGCTGTCATTGAAAGTAAAGGATATCTTTACCATAGGACTTCACCAGATAAATTCTTACCTCCAGCAGACAGGAGTTTCATTAGCACAAGGTAAACGTAGAATAATCCCTCCGAAACTAATGTAACAAGGCTATTTCTGACCCTGCAGTAGAATACTAGATTTTATGGCTAAGTTCTAAATAATCAATTAAATAATTAGAAATATGTGTTTAACCAATGCGAAATTTTACTCGAGGAAAAAAGAATGAATTGTAGCAGTCGCTTGGAAGATTAAAATGCAATCCAAATTCTAGCTTCGCTTAGAAGGGAATTGTGGGTAATCGAAGGATTTTTTAGAACGTAAATACAAAGATATTATGCAAAGGATAACAGACAGTAAATAAGTAATGGGACAGTTTAAGTAATGGGATTTTAGAAAAAGAATTGCTTTGCCAGTTTAATATTTTTTTAGAATAAAATAAAATAAAGAAACATTCATTAAAGATATTGACTTATAATAAATATGTTAAGATATAAAAAGACAGGGGAAAATTTAAATTTTAAAAGAATTTGGAAATAATTTAGAATTAAAGTGAAAATTTTTATTATTACATACATATGAAATGGTATTTCAGGGTGGCGAGTGATTAGATAAAAACACAGTCAATACAGATGATAAATACCAGTATTTTGTTAAAGATAAATTCCGTTTATATAATCTCTTTATATTATTTAAAGTATTTTCTGTAAGAAATTACTGGTAGTTTTCTCTTTTTTTGACTGTGTTTTTCCCGGTTTTCCCTGACCACTCGCCACCCTATATTTTACTGATAAATTGTGAGCGTTATCTGATTGAAATAATATATTGGACACATTGTGACATAAAGTAGCGGTCAAAAGTTTCCGGCCAGTTAGTTTCTTTGATTTGTTTACGAGAAGGTTTTTGCGAAGAAAAAACTCTATTGCTTCAAAAGTTAGGAATGTGTGAATGACCTATGATTACGTGATCATTTTGATTGGATACAGAAAACACTTCATGGAAAGAGGCAGAATTCGAAATTCGCGTGCCCAAAAGTTTCTGGCCATTTATCATTCCTTATTTTTTTTCCTATCGGTAAAGTATTTTTGGTCATGTTTGTAAATAAATCAACACGAAAAGTGTAGTTTAAATTCAAAAATGAAAAATTCCACAATTGTTATTCGTAACTGTGTGATTAGTTTGGCGCTAAAGGGCCAATTTTCTCATGAGATTGCAGCAAAGTTATTGATCGAAAAAACATCTCTGAACGATATTTTAAAAATACAAAAAGATGGCCATGGCTTTCAGAACTTTCTGAAGTCTGGTAAATCCCGGAAACGACTATTCTTGTGGACAGAATTGTCAGGAGAAAAGCAGTCGATGACCCGTATAAAACTGCCGTTGCAATATCCCGCGATTTGCGGAATGAAAATATTACTTAAATAACTCAGTCGACCGTGTCAAGATGGTGACGTGATGTAGAATTTTATGAAAGAGTCGGTGTAAAAAAAGTTTCATACGTTAAAAAACCCAACTTACCCGACTGGGGTTTTCCAAGGAAACACAAAGTCTGGCAAAGTGAAAACTGGAAAAAAGTACTATTTTCCCATGAATCGAAATTCAAACTTTTTGTGAGTGATGGCAGACACTACGTCCGATGACCTAACATCAAAATATATGATTCGACCTATGTAATTCCTAAAATGAAGCATGGCGAAGGGCAGTTTATTCTGTGGGGAGTATTTTCTTCAAAATGTGTCAGTTCATTATTTGAAATACGTGGTTAGATGAATGATGTAATATATAAGGATATCTTTGAAGATCATTTGCTGCCTTATTAGAGGAAAAAATTGTTGTCGCAACTATTTGCTTCAACCTGATAACAGCTCAAATGATGTATTCAAGCTCGTCAAGCAATGGCTTTCACACACACACAAAAAAATTCGCTTTTGAAATGACCAGCCAAAACGTCCGTCATGAATCCAATAGAAAATCTTTGGAAAGATCTTGTCAAATGTGTGCGGAACAATAAATATTTCAAATCAGCCGAAATTTCCAAAAAATTGAAAGAAGTGTGGAAAAAACGTACCATAGACGATCGTCAAACGTTGATTGAACTATTATCACGTTGCTTCGCCACAGTACTTATAATTAAAGGTGTGGCAATAAAACGCTAATTGTAAATGTTGTTGATCATTGTTATTTTATATTACAATACCATTTTTTCCAAACTTTCAAAGATGGCCGGAAAGTTTTGAAAACATGCGTTTTTCTTTATACTTTATTTTGTCCATTAAATTTATTGATATTTATATGCCATTTTATAAATAAGTTCTTAACTATTATGTGAATAAAATGCATAAGTATCACTTTGAGATTCCTTTTCATATGGGTAACTTACAAATTAACTAAAAAGTTTTTGCAGGCGAGAAACTTTTGACCACCACTGTATATAAATTATTAATTAATATTTTTATTAAGAAATTTTTTTTTCAATAAAAATATCAATAAATGTATGGCAACCTTAATTTTTTTATCGGTTTGCACGGAATATGTCAACAAACGTGCAACAGTATTTGACCTGTAGAAATTATATCTAGAATGTAGAAGAGGCTGTATGGTCTGATTGCTAATTAACTTAAGTAAAAATTCTTAAAATAAATATTACACTTTATATACATATATATACACTTTTAATATGATTATAGATGAAATGGGTGCACTAAATTATTTTGCAAATAAAAACGAGATACTGTCCTTACGTAACCATAAAGAAAAACATTGTGGGAATTCAAAACTAATCTGTCTTTCAATAAATAACATTTCGTTTAGCAAAGCAAATTTGGTTTAAGTGATAAGTTTTCTTAAACTTTTACCTTTCATAAAACTGTCTTGGTGTTACATTCGATTTTCAATATCATTCAAATAATTTCTTTCTATACTATATGATGTGATTTATTTATGAAAATTTGTTGATAGGAATATGGACCAAATTTCATCAATTTTATCGCAAAAAGTACTCATTAGTTTATTAAGCCTTGAAATATGTCAATATTTTTTTTTCACTAAAAACGAAACAAATATGGAAAAGTGATTTCAGATGTTTATGTAAAATAGTAACTTTTAAGACTATTCACAGTTAAATATTTTTTGAAAATCTCTCTTCATTATCTCACATTCCCTAAACCTTGGGAGACAGTATCTAAAAGTAATTAAACTAAATTATACAACATGTGTAAAATCTTGCAAATAAAGAACAAAGGATGGAAAAGTTGCTTTCAGATACCTATTCCACGTGTTTAAATATCGTGTTTGTATGCTTCGATAATTACCTAATGAATATTATTGATTATAAACGGAATTGCAGTCTCTTAAATTCAATAAATTAGCGCTTTAAAAGTGTCAGCGCAAATTAGATAATTAATTATGACGGTTGATTACTTTGTTTGGAGAGTTAAATTTAGACCAAAAGCAATTTGTTCAATTATTGAGGACCTTTATAAATGTGCCGGAAATAATTGAAGATAAAAAATATGTAAAATGTTTGACTGGTAATTAAGAAACTTTTATTTGCAATAACGTAGCAAATTATTATCAGCAAATATTCTTTTGTAATTCACGTGATGTAGCACATTTTTTTTCTTTAAATATTATTATCGTAATTTACTAATTGTTAATATTTTTCTATTTGAAAAAAAAACTTTCTAAGGTTAACACTGTAACATATATGAACATGGAACATTGAAATATGAATGTTTCTGTATCTACAAAGAAGATTTACGAAAATTTAATATAATTTCTTTCACACTAGACACGATTAAAACAAGCGTTCATCATTGACAAAAATCAAAATATTTAGTAATTTACAGAACTATTTATATAAAAAATTTCTCTTACAGCAAGTGATTTTCGAAACCGTTTCTGAGTAGTTTATGCATGGTGTATTAATTTCCTTTTTCAAACCGGCATCAACAAAAAATAACGGTTCTTGGGATTGTCTTTAATTTAAATAAATATTTTCGGCAGCGTAATACAATTTATACACGCAATAGTAAAAAAAAAATTAATTTTACATGGTTCATTTTACGTATTTAATTTTAGTTATTTAATTTAGCAATGATTGAATTGATAAATTGAACATATTTGTTAAACATTAAAATGTTTACTTAAAATTCGATAGCATCCAAAAAACCTATATTACGTGTTGATACCAAGTTGAGAAAAATGATTAATACAGTGAAAAGCCACTTTGAGAAGTTTTCAAAAATTAGAACTAGCAAAAGAAATTTTGTTTCAAAAATGCTTTTTTAGATCTTGAGAATCAATTGATTTCTAAAGTTTCTATAATTAAACAAGTAAGAAATTGCATTTCAAGCGTAGCACATGAGGTGCATTCGTACTGTAACGAAGTTTTAAAAATATTCAGATCTTGGTGTAATGGTATACAGTGTAGTAGCCGAAATGCTTTGAGTGTTCTGTAAATTCTACCTTCTTTAATTATATAGGAAGTAACTTGTAGTAAACCTCAACAATGTATATCCATTTCATAAAATGTTAATTAGCTTAATGCAATTAAAACGCATCCCAGACATATCCCTATGTAGTAACATAATACTATGGTGTGGCCCTGTAAATCAATAACAAATGTTCTTTGCACCACAGTTTGTACAAAATATATAACTTATGATATACTTCATACATGCATATACATTTTATCATGAACGAGTGTAACATCATAAAAATGCGTTTGAATTTTTCTTTTTTATTGGTCGTCATGTAGCAGAATACTTTTGATTGTCCCTGTCATTAAACTGTGCATCCGATTTTCTTAAAATTCGAAATGATGCGACAAAATTAAACAGAAATTATAGATTTGAAATTTCAAACCATTCGGTTAGGTAGTTTTTGCTCTATTATAGGCGGGCATAGACAGACTGAATGATGACTAATTTTATATAGTTACGTACGCACCTAAAAATCAGTATTTGAAACTGTGATTAACTCTTGCGTAATACTTCGTGCTATATCAAGATATATTTCGATGTAATATAGCTCTTTTGTGAGACAAATATCATTGCTACTAACCTGAATTAATGCTTAGCAATAAAGCTTTATCACAATTTAAGAGCGCAATGCCTTATTATCTTATTTCTTTTACATGCTGCATTTTTGTCTATTTTTGTTTGTTTTCATATTTTCAAGAATGCCTGTTTATTAACACTGATAATAATTCTTGACAATTCATTGACTTCTGTGAATAATTCAGGTTCTCAAATTCTACGTAAAACTCCTTTAAAATTATAGGCATTAAATTAAAAAAGGAATGCTCATCAAAGAATAAAATGAATGCTAAAAAATGTGTAATCCATGCGTTATGGATTATATTAATACAGTCTATAATTTTTTACACTGTAAATATTAGTTAGAAATACAGTTGAACTTCCTTCTAATAGAGTCCTATTTAATGGATTTTCCCCCTTAAAATTTTTCTGTAGAATCTTGTCCTTAAATATGATTAAAATACAAATTAATCTTCATATTATGGAAAAATACTCTACATAACGAAATTTATCCCACTTTCGGGATTTCATTACATTTAAAAGGAGAATTTGTTGATGCGATTGATGTATAAATTAATTTCAGCGGTTTCTAAGAAAATGAAATTATTTATTTATTTAATCATTTCTATTCAAAAGAAGAAATGCTAAAAGCCTTAGCTACAATAAAAAGGCGATTCCAGTTATATGAAAATTTTACAGATAAATAGTTCAAATATTTACAAAATTGCAAAAATTTTTATGAAAAATGTATTTTCTATAAGAATATATATATATGTGTATTTTTCATTTTATGCAAGTGAATTTTGTGTAAATATTTTTATGAATTTGAGTTTATTTCTATTTAATGAATTTTTTTCATTACGAAGTATTTGAGTGCAACGATGAAGCTTTGTTAAATACAAATTTCACCGTACAGCACATTACCATGTAGTGAATATTTTTCATATAATTCCAAGAAAATGATAAACTGTACAAATACATAGAAAATGCATATCATCTCCATATTATTTATTTACATCAACAATGTACAGAATTTTAAGAATGTTCTAAAGACATTTTGCTAATAAATTCTGTCTTCGAAAATTCGACTGCCTTGAACGATTCTCTGTTCAGTTTCATGATTTGTGAGTCCATTTGTCAGAACAAGAGCTTCTGTAGGCTAGCACCGAATAAGATCACTTAGTTTCCATGGTCACACGTCTTTCATTAAGTACTTTGAATGTCTCCATTAAATGGACGAATTGTTAAAGAAATTTTCTGCTCTATTGAATTAAACGTAGAAAATCATTTTCTAAGGATATTTCATGACTGTTGCTCATTTGACATGATAAATTATTCTCCAGAAACAATCTAACAGCCATAAATTTAATGGAAGACAAAGTAATATACAAGAAAGATTAATCTTATAAGGACGATTAAATCTTATTTTATATTATTATCTAAATTAGTGAATTTATTAATGTCTTACTGTAATACATGTTAACTGTCTATATTAATGCATTTATATATTATATAAATCCTTTTTTTCTTAACTTGATTATTAGATTTTCTTTTAATAAGTACCTCTTAATGATTTAATGAAATAAAATAAGGAAGAAAAGTCTGGTTTACACTTTTAAATTCATTCGAAGCATCCTTACGTTGAAAGCATATGCATTAAGTAAACTTTTTTCCTCAATTAAAAATCTTTTTCAGTAAACGTTAAAATTACTTAAATTTAAACTAATACCAATGTAAAAATATAATTTCATGTAAATAATTTCAAAAATTCAGTTAACAAATGTTATCGCAGCTATCTTCAAGGTATTGAATGTACATCACGTATTCAAATAGTAAAACTTCATGAGGCAGCGACATTTTTTAATTAATTATTTAATTTAAGTTGGCCTTTATAAATGTAACTGATCTTGCTTAAGAAACTACAAAAAAATCGAAAGATGTTGCGACAGTGCTGAATGGAGCCTCGGAGATCGCAGGTTTCCCCAACTAAAGGATAATTAAATGAAATCCGATCACGAAATAGACGATTGAAGGACCGGAACAAGTGTCGATCTTCCACTTTTGATTTGCCATTTGACGTGAGATGTTGCATTCCGAGAGAATCATCTATCGCTCTCGCGAAAGCAGACGACTAAGGCTGTAGCTAAGGAGGTGCTATGGGCAACTGAGCCCCGTTTAAACATTTTAAGCCCCCCTGGAAAAGATTCCAAGATCACTAAATGAATTTATGTTCCGAAAATCTAAATGAAATTCTGTTCAGACATCTAATTTAGTTTTGAGAGCCTTTCACAATTTTGAAGACACAAACATACTAAATTGTAACCAAAATGAGCGTTCCAACACTCGCCAATCTTATTTTCACACATAAAGCTAACATGATGCTTAATATTGCATTTGTTATACACTCGAATTTTTCATTCTGCATCATTTTCCTTTCTTAGCATAAAATGAAGTTATTACAAACAGCTTAGTAAAAAACATAGCACCTACAGTGTGAATATGTATTAATTTATCTTTATACGTCAGAGAGAGAGAGAGAGAAAGATAATATGAAGCCCCCTCTTACCTTGTGTTATTCACTTCTAGCTATCACCCTGCAGACAACTCTTTTCGTGGTTGATTAAATAATATCAATACATATATAGAAGTCAGCCTGTGGAAAATTGTTGAATAGAAAATGTCATTGGCTTCCGGACTATTACTATTTAGCAGCTATGTAATTATGGACCTAAAATGTAAGTATATGTTAAGAAATATGAATTAACTTTTCAAAAAGTAACGCATTTTCAAGCCGAGGAAATTTACCTTATTTAAACAGAAAATAAAGAAGTAAATCTATTCATTATGCATCGAAATTTCTAAATATAACTATAAAGAGTATTAAACGTTATAATATGCGGTGCAAGGAAAAAGTTTTCTTCCCTAGACAAACAAATAAAGGTATTTTCAGTTTAAAAAGTTTGTTATAAATGATAATATTACATTTTTCTTGAGCTCTGAAAACGACCAATTCGCATTAGAAACGAAACATTTTCCTGCGAATATACTAAAAAATCTATACTATGATATAAAATCTGAAACAAATAACATAAGTTAAAAGTTTCTGTATAAAAGAATATATAGACAGAGAGATCGAAACTGGAGTTTTTCTACATCTGTTAATTACTAAAGTTAGACTGTATTTAAATGAATATTCTGTCCTTAACTAATAACTGACTTTGTATAACATATTTATTTTAATATTCCCACACAAAAATCATATATAACAATCATATAATCTAAACCTTTTTATTCCATTTGGAAATAAGTGCAAGACGAAGGATATATATATCCTTGTGTGTTCTTAATCTTTCTCGTTATAACATCCCCATCCCATTTTTTTTATCATTTGCAGTATGTAACATATGTACTATATCTCGTCGTTTTCTAAAAGTCTTTTCTAAAACTAGATGCAAAATAGACATGTTGGATTTTAGATTAATTTCAAACACGATTATTCATTCGGTAAATTAATTATAACAGATGTAAACAGATGTAACAGATCTAATAGATGTTTATATCTGTTACATGTTGGATATGTAAATGAAACTCATAAAGCTTTTTTCTATAAAAGGTACTCATAATGGTTTTTTTGTGACAAATATTTTTAATGTATTTTTTAAAGAAATTTTGAATCACCTTATACATTTTCGGATTCTCTCTCATACAAACACATTTACACTTATGCATATATTTTCTACCCCAGTTTAAGTAACTGTAATGAATTACGCGTAAAACTATTATATCCTAAAACTACATTAATTTTCTGTACTTCTACATCTTTTAAATATTTCGCAAGTGATGGCAATTTACTTGGTACAGAAGTTAACTATTTTTCAAAATGAACTTTCTAAAATCCACAATAAAAAATTGTCATGAAATCTTATTCCATTTCAAAGCAAAACAGTAGCATAAAAGGGAAAAATCTGCAAAAGAAATCCCTTATTCGATAATACTTATAGACTGTAATCTGGCATCGTTATAATTATTGTTTTCGATGGTGATTTAATCTTATATGTCCTAAAAAATACATTTTTATGAACGGTTGTAGAATACAAGGAATAAGCCAGAAAAATCCATATCTTACACGTTTCTGAGTTAAGAAGTGTTGATAAATAAAATATAGAGTCAAATAAAAATTGTAATGCATTAAGTAGTGTATTCAGCCATGCATAACAAAACTAAATAATTTTCATAATGTTTACTTTTTGTTTTTCTTTTTATCTATAAATAGACAGGAAATTGTTTAAGAGATTTTCTTGAACAGATATTTTGCACTTTTATAAAATATGCAAAATCAGTTGAAATTCATTATTTGTATTGTTATTTGTGAATACTCGGAATCTTTTAGAAAACTAACAAAGAATAAATTATAATCTAGTCAGCTTAATGGTGCAGATATCATTATTTTGAAAGAAAAGTAAATTTTTCTTATGCAAGTAGGGGAGAGTGGGGATACTTGAGCATAGGGGATACTTGAGCCACCCCTATTATCTCTACAGTTGGTTAATTTTTCTTTCTAAAACTGCCAATATGATAACATGTTTATAGTTCTGAACATGTAAAAAAGAAATCACACATCTTGGTCCCATTTTGAAAGTATAGTGATTAATAGTTGTCATTTCCCTATCTGAAGTAAATATTTGGGTGCATGGTTTTTTTGTTTTTTTGTAAACCAAGTTTTGTTTAAAGTTGCAACTATATACATACATTCAATAAGCATAATTTTAATTGTATTTTGAGTCTAAAATAGTTCTAATTGCTGCATGCTTTATTTAGCAAAACTATGGGAAACAAAAATAGTGATACTTGAGGGGATACTTGAGCCAATGAGAGTGGGGATACTTGAGCCATGTCTTAACCATCCCCACTAGCAATTAAACATGGGTGAAACAAACAAAAAATAAAATTCCATCCTTATATTCACTAATAGATATTTTTCTGGAGAAAAGGGAGAATAATTTTTCATTTTTTTTTTCCTTAAAAAAATAACGACCTAAAAATGTTTAAAAATATATATTTTTTAAATGAAAATGTCTATTTTATTTTTCGATTTGACTAACAAAATAGCTTGTCTAGATAAATGTAAACATAGTTTTCAATTTAACTTTCATTAAATGAAAATAACTTTTTAAAACGGTTTTACAGGCTATAATCTCTAATACTTTAATTAGTTAGGTCCAACATATTAAAATATTTATTTTTTAATATAATATATTAAGATTAGTATTTTATATCGAAATCGTAACCTCTGTTGCTGTAACTTTTTTTTTAACTAAGAAAATTGAAGAAAAATTGGTAACAATAGCGCTCAAAAACAAGAAAAGCAACAAAAATCTCAGTTCAAACTTACCTACATGGAGCCAAAGAGGAAGACAAAATCTTTTCCTGTGAAATCAAAAAAGTGTTTTAAATAGTAGAATGATACATCCGGCTTAAATTCCGACAGCTACTAAACTAAAAGCATGAGTTCGACAATATCATTAGAGGAAAATTCTGTCAATGATGGTGATGATGTGAAGAAAACCTTCTATTGATGGTTGGTTACTAATAAAATATGCCAGAAAGAAAACTGTAAAAATATTTGTTGGATAAGTGCTTAATATTTTGAAAATGAAATTTGCCCGAAGAATTGCAGATTCCAAATTTAAATGGCTCTGAACTGAGGATGTTTCTACCGTCGTTATAACTCAAGTTCAAATTATCCTTCGACAATCAGTTTTAACGACAAAAAATGATCGTATTACTAGCTTTGTTTTCTCAATTGGTTTTGAAAGACTTTACGTTTCATAATTTATCATTCTGTAAAATGTTTGTGCAAAAAAAAAGCGAAAAAAATTACTTTTGTAGGTATTTTTCCGTAGTGGCTCAAGTATCCCTTCACTATGGCTCAAGTATCCCCGCCATGGGGATACTTGAGCCATGATGTAAAACAAAAAATAAACATTTATTATGCATAGAAAAATAGTTCAAAATTTATTGAAAGTGGTTTTTAGTTGAAGGAAAAATATCAAATTTTCAGTTTCAATATTTTATTTTATTCTAAAAAAATATAAAAAATTTAAAAAAATTAAAATTCAAAAAATGGCTCAAGTATCCCCATCTTCCCCTATAGATTTTTGTTAGTGTTTTGCTTTTTTGTTGTTTTGTTTTGCCAGAAACATTTTATCATAACAAAAGAAAGATTTTTCTACAGTTTTAAAATCGAAAAAACGTAGCTAAAGTTAGTAATAAAATAATAAATATTATTTCTAAAGAAAATCACACGTTTGTCTAGAATTAACATTACTTTATTTTATTATATATACAAATACTTTTGAAAGGAATATAAAATAATTATATGATACATATTATAAAAGAATTATTTAGCTAATAATATTCTTGATAAAATTTAAAGGAACACTAAAATACGTAACTAATGAAAACGTTTATACAATTCTATGAAAAACAGACATTATACAATATATGTTTACAATCAAAACTAAATTAGTATTTTCATTTTTATCTAAATAAGCAATTGTTTTTAAACAACAAATATGATAATAAATATGATGAAGTCATAGCTCTTTAGGAATTGTATCTAATCTTCTGATAATAATCTTCTAAAGAACTATAACGCATACATAGGTATTTATATTTACCTAAACAATATTAATCATTGCACTATAGACATTTTATTTAACGTTTATCCTGGGTACTCGAACTGACGAATCAAGAAATGTGATATTGTTTTCATTGAACAAGATTTTGCAACTTTAGTGGCATGCTCATCTTTCAAAGGAAACCTCATTAAAAAAAGATCAATCTATAAAGCCAAACTTATCTGTGCGTAACGCATACGTCATTTGTTGTTACGTCATACGTCATATGTATGAAATACATAGTATATTGGCATCTATATAAATTACAACTCATTGATTCTTTTTTTTATTTTTTTTTCACCAAAATTTAATAGGATGTGCATAATCATTAATAAACATACATAATGTACTGTATAAATTTATACTATCTAAATGCAGTTAAAGAACGCAAAAATGAAGACAGCATTCAAGACCGTTCATAAATTAGTTACAATTGAGTATGATTCACAATACTTTTGGATAAGATCACACTTTCAGGTAGATTTCACATGAAATACTACGTATTGCAATTTCTCCCATGTTGGAATTTCTGAAAACTTTTTGCAGATCTACACCGATCACGACCCCCAGATTCCAAAACTACCATTAGTAAAAAAGTTTATATATATATATCACTTTTTTATGAACACGATAACTTCTTTAATTCTGATCAGATCTCTTCCAAACTGATACATAAAATCAAGGAGCATAAAATATCGATCGAGTTCGTTAATGGGCAAAATCGGACCAAGGGGGTTGAAATAGGGAGGGTTTTTGTGAAAACTGAAAAAAACCCATAACTTCTCTATTGAAATAGATATCGAATCAGTTTAAAGTTTATATTACTTCTAAAAAATTTGACAAAAGTTTCTGCATAACAGATTTTTGATAATATTAAAAATGGGCTCAAGGGGAGCAAAAAATAAGGCTTTCGGGAGTTAAAAATTCATAAATATCAATTCTCAAGATATCAAATCAAACTAATTTTTTTATTAATGCTCTGAATATTATCTAAAACTTTTGTACTCACAAGTTTTTGACAGGAATATTTTTTATTGTAAAGAAAAAAAATTAAAAACGAAAACAAAAATAGGGTAGAAGAAGAAAAAAATCCATAACTTCGTCAATTCTTAAGACATCAAATCACATTAAATTTATCAAACATCTTCTCAACAATATCTACAACTTTTATAATGACAAGTTTTTCATAAAACAAATTCTTACACCAAAAATAAATTAAACGATAATAAGAGTTGTAGAAAAAATCTCAATTCCAAACTGCTCATATTCTCACTCATTTTGCTCTCAAACTCATCCAATTGGCAAGTTCTCTTATTTAGGAACTATATAATGTGATATATTGGTCCGTTTTGCGATAAAGGCAGAATATATTTCAAAAAATGCCGTCAAAACGGTACTATGAACAGATTTTCCTGAATCGATCGTGAAAAGTTGAAAATGTATTCAAATAACAAATTGCTTATTTTGTGACTCATTTTTAAATCCATTTTTGCTCTCAAACGTTTTCAATTCACAGATTCCCTTATTTAGGAACTGTATAAAGTATCTTATGTCCAGGTTTTTGATAAAAGCAGAATATATTTTTTAAAAAAAGCTGTGAAAGTGGGCAATTCGAACAAAATTTCCCGATTCGATCAAGATTGAAAAATTGGGTTTCAAATAAGTTTTCAAATAAAAATTGCTTTTTTATGACTTTTTTATAAATCCAGTTTTACTCTCAAACGCATTCAACAGACAGTTTCTCTTATTTAGGAACTATATAATGTGCCTTATTGGTCAAATTTTCCATAAAGTCAGAATACATGTGAAAAAATCCCTGTCGGCTTGGCCTATAGGCGGAGGTAGATTTCGAAGAGTTAATCATTTCAACAACAAAAAATTAAATATGAGTAGAGATAAACTCAGTTTAACAAATTTATTTGGCCGCTTTTGAAAATTTTTTAATTTCATTTTTCTGTAAGAACTGGTTTTATCAGAATCATCTTAAGCGAAATTCGGCTCAAATGCCCATTTTGACAACATATTTTGAAATGTGTTCTTACTTTATTAAAAAATCGACGAATACGGTACATTATATATAATTCCTAAATACAAAAAAATGTCAATTGAGTGCGTTTGAGAGCAAAATTGAATTTAAAAATGAGTCATAAAATAACCTATATGTTATTTGAATACATCCCCAATTCTTTAATCATGATCGCTTCGGGAAATTTTGTGCGAAGTGCCCAGTTTGACAGCCTTTTTAAAAATATATTCAGCCTTTATCAAAAAACTGACCAATACGGCACATTATACAGTTCCTAAATAAGAAAAGCTGTCAATCGGATACGTTTGAGAGCAAAACTGAATTTAAAAATGTGTCTAAAAAAACACAGTTTGTTATTTGAATACCTCTTTTTTTTCAATCACGATCGACTCAGGAAAATCTGTTCAAATAAGCCTATTCGGCAGCTTTTTTTGAAATATATTCTGCCTTTATCAAAAAACTGGTCAGTACGTCACATTCTATAGTTTCTAAATAAGAGGACCTATAAATTGGACGACTTTGAGAGCAAAATTGAATTTAAAAATGCGTCAGAAAAAACGCAGTTAGTTATTTGAATACTTCCTCAAATTTTCAATCACTATCACTTCGGGAAATTTTGTTCAATTATCTTTTTTGGCAGCCTTTTTTAAAATATATTATTTTCTGTATCAAAAAACTGGCTAATGTGTCACATTATATAGATCCTAAATAAGGTGATCTGCCACTTGGATGCATTTAAAATCGAAAATGAATTTAAAAAAGATTCAGAATATAAGCAGTTTTGATTTTATGTTTTTTTTCCAACTCCTATTTTTTTTTTTTTTTTTTTTTTTTTGCTATAAGAATTGGTCCTATGAAAAACGTGTCAATATAAAAGTTGTAGATATTATTGAGAAGATATAAAATAAATGTAATTAGATTTGATAGTATAAGAATTGACGAAGTTATGGATTTTTGTCTTTTTTCACCTTTCTTTTTGTTTTTGTTTCAAATTTTTTTCATCGGTAATAATTAGTCCTATGAAAAACTTGTAAACACAAAAGTTTTAGATAATTTTGAGACCATTTATAAAAAAAGTATTTTGATTCAATATCTTGCGATTTGGCGAAGTTATGAATTTTTTTCTCCCAAAAACCCTCTTTTTTTCGCCTCTTGAGCCCATTTTTAACTTTATCAAAAATCTGTCATGCATAAACTTTTGGCCCCTTTTTTAGATGTAATATGAACTTTAAATCGATTATATATCTATTTTAATTAAGAAATTATGTCTTTTTTTCTGTTTTCACAAAACCCTCCCTATTTCTACCCCCTTTGTCCGATTTTTTCCATTAACGAACTTAGCCGAGATTTTATACCACTTGATTTTATGTATGAGTTTGAAACAGATTGGAGCAGAATTATAGAAGTTTTCGTATACAGAAGAAAGTGATATATACACGCACACACACACACACACACACACACACATATATATATACCTTGTGTGAGTGTAAAAGTTAAAACATCTTCATGCAACTGGCGCAAAGTAGATCTATTTGGCATAAAGTCCATATATTTTTATATAAAAATATGATAGTGATGAAAAAGATGAAAAAATGGGTGCAATAACAATGAATTAGAAAAGAACAACATCAAAAAACAATACAAAATAAACCAGTAAATGTTTATATACATAAATATATAGTAGTTTTGGGGTCTAGAGGTCATGATTGGCGTAGATCTGCAAAATTTTTTTCAGAAATTCCAACATAGTAGCGATCGCAATACGTATTTCATACGAAATCTACCTAAAATGCTGTCAAAGTGGGCATTTGTGCCGAAGATCGCTGAAGTTGATTCTGATAAAAGCAGCTCTTACAGAAAAAAAAAAAATTAAAAGTTCTTCAAAATCGGCCAGCTAATGTTGTTAAACAGGGTTGAGCTCAAATGCCCACTTTGACAATATTTTTCTAAATATAATTCCGACTTTATGAGTAAATCGACCAATATGTCATATTATATAATTCCTAAAAAAAAGAAACTGTCAATTGAATGCGTTTGAGAGCAAAATTGAATTTAAAAGTCCTTCAGGTAGTACCGGGAGGAAGAGGTAGCTTTCATATTCTTTACTTTAAAAAAAAAGTTATATTAATCAATTATACAAAGCTCAAATTAGCGGAACACAATGATAAACGATTCATATTTGATCGCTAAATTCGACGGTGTAATGAAGTGCGTGACATTTTAAAACAACATGATGGGTGAAATTAACCAATGAGCTTGATCGAGATCTTAGTAAGTCCTCATTTTTTTAAAGATAACTCATTTTTTAAGACAAGGGCAAAACAAAGAATGCTCCGAATTCTGTGTATCAAGGTCAAACACATAAGAAAATAATTTTTTTCAATTTTCAATCTCTTTGTATCTTTTTATAAATTTAAATTTAAAAAATATTCAAATGGCCTCCATTTTGAAATAAGGTGGCAATAAAGTTGGCTAACGAACTCGGTCGAGACATCTGTATGTACTATGTACACACCAAGTTATATCTAAATCGGTTCATTAATACCCTTGTTACAGTGAAACCTCTAGAAAACCGACATCTTGGGAACGCGAAACTGCCAGCTATTCGGAGGTGTCCAATTTTGGGAAAAACTCAGAGGTTTAAAAATTTCTAAGAAATACTTAATATTTCATTAATTGACTTTTATGTGTTCTAAAACCTCTATTATATGATTAGTCAGGAATTTTTTTGTAAGCAATAAAATTAAAATAAAATTCTGTATACCTTTACACTGTTTATTACATTCTTAGAGAAAAAAATCTGTTAGAAAACTGTGCTTTTGCTTCGATTACATTTAATTTGTATTTTTCAATCTGAAGTTTGAACTTTATCACTAGTTTTAATCCTTCTGAATCATTTTTATTTTTAGAAAAAAATTCTGTAACTGCTCACTGTATTTTGTTGCTTTTTGAAAATTTTTAAAAATTCTTCCTGAAAATTCTTGAATTCTAGAAGCATTTCCAGCTTCAGTACCTGTTTTATCATCACTAATAAAATCAGCTTTTCTTGAAAATTCGGAAGGAATATAATCGCATATATCAACTGATTCTTTTTCAATAGGTAACTCATCCTCAATATTAATAAAAAGTTGGGCAGTTTCTTAATTCTTGATGCATTTCAATGCTCCGAGAGGATGGGGGGGCAAAGATTGTTTCGCCCCCCACCCTTTGAATTCAAGACTGGACGTTGAAGGGGGAATTTTTTCCCGTCCATCCCTCACATTTATCTATGATGACAAAATTTGAGGCACATTTCTCTGATAAATTTCGAGGCTTTTTATTACTTTTTTTTTTATTTATTTTCTCGTTTAAAATTTTTTTTTCACCCATTATCGCCAAAATTACTGTCCGTTATTCGGAATAACCGTTATTTAGAGGTTAAACATACAAACATTTAGGTTTTGGGAGTGAGGATTGGAAAACTGTCCGTTAAAAAAGGGTGTCCACTATTCAAGAGTGTCCGTTATGGAGGTTTTACTGTATCACGTGACAAAAATCAAATCATTCCAAAATGTCAGCCATACTAGAAATTCCAAGTGCTACAGCCATTTTTAAAGATACAAACGAAACAAAAATTGCTCTGGAATCCCTTTATCAAGTTAACACACATAAAAGAAAAATCTTCTTGACTTCTAATTTTTGTGTACCTAATTTTAAAATTAAAATAAAAAATTAAATGGCCGCGAATTTGAAACAAGATGGCGGATGATATTGGACAACGAACTCGGTTCAGACATTGGAATATACTACATATACACCAAGTTATATACGAATAGGTTCATAAATAGGCGTGTTATCACGTGACAAAATTCAGACCGTTTCAAAATGTCAGCCATACTAGAACTTCCAAGTGCTATAGCCATTTTTAAAGATACAAACGAAACAAAAATTGCTCTGGAATCCCTTTATCAAGTTAACACACATAAAAGAAAAATCTTTTTGACTTCTAATTTTTGTGTACCTAATTTTAAAATTAAAATAAAAAATTAAATGGCCGCCAATTTGAAACAAGATGGCGGATGATATTGACCAACGAACTCGGTTCAGACATCGGAATATACTACATATACTCCAAGTTATATACGAATAGGTTCATAAATAGGCGTGTTATCACGTGACAAAATTCAGACCGTTTCAAAATGTCAGCCACACTAGAAATTCAAAGTACCATAACACAGCTATTTTTTAAGCTATAGACAAAATAAATAATGCGCCGGAATCTTTATATTATGACCAAACACATAGAAGAAATATATATTGTTTAATTTCTTACATTTTTGCACTTAATTTTAATATTAATTTTTTAACTTAAATGGTCGCCATTTTAAACAATAAAGCGGATGAAACTGGCCAACGATTTCGGTTCAGGCATCGGTTTGTACTATATACACACTAAGATTACATCCAAATTCGTTCATAAATACGCATGTTATCACGAGACATAAATCAGATCGTTTCAAACTGTTAGCCACTCTAGAAAGTGAATGTGCTATAACTCAGCCATTTTTTAAGATACAGACAAAACAAAATGCTTTGGAATCTTTGTATCAAGGTCAAACACATAAGAGAAGAGTATTTTTCAATTTCTAATATTTTTGCATTTAATTTTAAATGTAAATAAAAAAAAAATAATCTCCGCCATTTTGAAACAAGATGGCGAATGAAACTGTCCAACAAACTCGGTTCAGACATCGATATACTATAGACACACCAAGTTACATCAAATCGGTCGATACATACGCGTATTATCACCTGACAAAAATTCAGACCGTTTCAAAATGTTAGCCTCTCAAGAAATTCAAAGTGCTGTAACTTAGCCATTTTTCTTAGATCTAGACAAAACAAAAAATGCTTTGGAATCTTTGTAACAAGGTCAAGCACATACAAGAGTTTTTTTTTCCATTTTTAACTCTTTTTTCATTTAATTTTAAATTAAAATTTTTTTAGATGCAATAATCACTCAACATAGAAAAGAATTTGAAGTAAAAAATTTAGGAACTGTAAATTATTATTTAGGTATAAATATAAGCAGGAATAAAGAAGGAAATTTTATTCGTTATCAAAGGAAAAAATAAAAGAACTAGTCGAAAAATTCGATTTAAGTGAGGCAAATCTCTGTGATACTCCGATGGAACCAGGTTATCTAAACATAATTGATGAAGAAAACTTACTTCCGAACTACAGCAAATATAGGCAAGCAATTGGAGCATTGTTATATATAGCTACTATCAGTAGGCCAGATATTTCAGCGGCCATTAGTATTCTTAGTCGAAGAAACGAAAAACCGAGAGAAAAAGATTGAAATGCAGTAAAAAGATTTATAAAATATTTAAAAACTACAAAAGATATAAAATCAATTATTTGCAATAAAATGAAACCAATCCTAACAACATACTCAGATTCCGACTGGGCAGGAAACAAATATGATAGAAAATCAACCAGTGGAAATTTATGTAAACTAGGAAATACAGCTACTTCTTGGAAAACAAAGAAACAAAATTCAGTTGCTCTATCCTTAACATGTCATCCACGTAAATGATGATATTAGTAGTACTGTTTTGTGTTTTTTGCATGAAAAGACATGGAACAGCAGTGCTTTGCTCAAAACCTATTTTTTCCAAACTTTCACTTATTTTAATATTCCATGCTCTTGCGGCTTGTTTTAAGCCATAGATTGCTTTTCTTAGTTTACAAACTTTATTTTCTTCTCCCGGTACAACGTACCCTTCTGGCTGAGACATGTACACATCTTCTTCTAAATTTCCGTGCAGAAATGCTGTTTTTATATCAAGATGGTTTACAACTAAATTTTTGTATGCCGCACAGGCTAAAAATACCCTCAATGTTGTATATGTTACTACTGGTGCAAAAGTTCGTAATAATAGGTTCCAATTTTTTGAGAAAAAACTTTAGTGACTAAACGTGATTTATATTTATCAATTTCACCATTTGAATTATATTTTAATGAAAATACCCATTTGAAATTTATTACTTTTACCCCAGGTGGAGGATTAACTAAATCCCATGTTTTGTTTTTCCTTAAAGAAACAATTTCTACCTTAGTTGCTTCATACCAGTTCTTTTTATCATAGGGACTGTCAATTAATTCAATATCCTTCCATTCTGATGATTCTAATATTTTGTTTTCTTTAGAAAAATATGCAAATCTATCAGGTGGAACACCCCTATTTGATCTTTGTGATCTGCTAGGTTCATTTATTTCAATATCTTTATGCCTGTTTCATTATTTTTCCGCATATTTATAACAATTTCAGAAGGATTCCCCCCTGCTATTTCGGGTTGTTTTTGAACGTTAATGTCACTTATTATCTCAAAGCTTCGTACCTTTTGGTTTGAATTAGAGTTTTGAATAAATTTTACTGTTCGTGCTCGTATTACTTTATTATTTCCAATATAAATTCTATAACCTTTTGATCTATTGTCGTAACTGACAAAGATTTCTTCAATTGCTTTGTTATGGAGCTTGTTTCTTTGGGATTTATCAAGGTAAGCGTAAGCTTTGCAGCCAAATGTATTTGTCCATTGCTGGTATGGTGTTAAGTTGTTTGATTTTGTTGGTAGTCTATTTAGCAAATACACCGCTGTATTTAAAGCTTCGCCCCAAAATTTCTGAGGTAGATTAGCTTCCGATAATATGCAATGTGTCATTTCAACTAATGTTCTGTTCTTCCTCTCAGAAACACCGTTTTGAGATGGAGAATGTGGTACAGTTAATTGATGATGAATACCTGTTTCGGATACAAAATTTTCTACTTCATCGCTAATGTATTCTCCGCCGTTATCTGTTCAGAGTTCTTTGATCCCGTGACCGAATTTGTTTTTAGTAAAGGTTACATATTCCTTTAATTTATCAATTACTTCTCTTTTCTTTGATAAAAGATATATCATCGTAAATCTACTGAAGTCATCGGTAAACGTGAGAAAAAATTTCTTTCCTCCTATGCTTTCTGTTGGCATCGGCCCACAGATATCTGAATGCACCAGGTCTAGGACCTTCTGAGCTCTGTTTGTTGCTTGTTTTGGATACGGTGTAATTTTATTGTCCCTGTGCCTTGAGACTCGAGAGTTTTCCCGTTCGCTATCGTGACAGTATTTTTATTATTTGTGTTAATGTCAACGAATAAATTTATATCATTACACAAGTGTGAGCTGCTCCCTAAGTCAATAATCTAGGTAGATTTGCAATCATTTTGTGCGAGAAAAGATAATTGTTTTTGAGATACTTGTTTATCTAAAGTGTTATGTTTTACTTTGCTATTGTTTTTCAGAGTCTGTGTATTTCTTTCCCTTTTTGTTCCCGGGGTAATTTTATTTACTTCAAAGCATAAAGACGAATTTTGTTTATTTTTCTCATTTGTTTGGTTTTTAGAATTTTTATTCTTAAGAAACCAACAATTTTGTTTCACATGGTTTTTTCTTTTACAATACGTACAAAAAAGATTTTGTTCGCGCTTTGGAAATGGTTTATGATTAAATTTTATAGCTTTGTATGCATTTTCATTCGACGAATTGGAGCTATCTTGTCTCCTTTGAAATTCGTCTGTATAGTTTACGGCTGTATACTCGGCTGTATAGTTTACGCAATAAATATAATTTACTTGATAAATTAGGGCGCCCATGTATTCCTTTTAAAACTAGCCAAGTAGCTTTAGCTGTTCTTTCATTTTTTACATAAATTAATTTCGAGTCTTCTAGTGTTAAAATTATCGTAGCTCTAGCTTTATTATCCTTTTTTGTCCACTCAGTATTTAATGGAGTTGGTGAATCGTCAGTTACATGACTAAATAAATCTTCCTTCATAAGAAGCGTTTGGAGTTTAAAACTCCATATTGCATAGTTATTAGAGTTAAGTTTATCTATACTGAAGCTTTCATTTGAAGAAGCCATATTCTTTATTTTTGTTTCTACCTTAATTCAACTTTTATAACCCTTTACTAATTTTCAAAACATATTTTAATTATTTTTCAACTATAGTTTAATTTAATTTATTTCAGTTTTGTTGTTGTTCCATTAGAAGAGAGCAATATTGCTAAGTTCAGTTTTTTTCTTTCTCATAATCTATTAAATATTTAGCTTGAACTTTAGAACTTTCTGCTTCTCATCAATCAACAATAAAAATAATAATAAAGTAGTCTGGCCTACCTTGGTTGATACATAAGGTATCCGAATGGAGTTATCTTACTTAATAAAAGTCACAACACACACATAATAATCCAATAGTGCGGGAATAAGTCTGATGAAAAATCTATATTCTTGGATAACTAAATTTATTAAAATTTAAACAAAAATATTAGTGAAAAGTTACATTTAAAATTGCAAAAACATTATTTTTGCTTTTAAGCTTACAGAGAAAAATAGAAGACTGACAAAGAAATGTACCTTCATTTTGATGTTACATCGATTGCATCATTAAGTTGAAATACATAATTATTGGGGAAAAACAATCATTATTATTTAGAAAAAAACGCGATTACATATTGAAAGTGAAAGTATCTTGATTAAATGAAATAAGATATATGATTATAGTTTCAGTAAATCATTATATATCTATCAGATGCTGGCCAACGAACATGGTCGAGACATTAGTATGTTCTATGTATACACCAAGTTTCATTTAAATCAGTGGGATGCGTTTGAAATTAAAAAATGAATTTAAATAAAAGTCATTATATAAGCAGTTGGGATTTGAGATTTTTTCTTTAATTCCTTTTTTTTTATATAAGGATTGGTCTTATAAAAAAATTGTCAGTATAAAAATTTTGGAAAATATTGAGAAGATTAAAAATAAATCTAATCGGATTTCATATTTTATGAATTGATGAAGGTATGGATTTTTTTCTTTTATCATCCCCCCACCGTTTTTCTTTTTTTTTCGTGCAGTAAGAGTTTACCCTATCAAAAATTTGTCAGTACAAAAGTTTTAGATAATATTAAGAAAATTTTCAAAATAATTATTTGGATTTCATATTTTCAGAATTGACGAAGTTATAATTTTTTTTTCTCCCAAAAACCTCATTTTTTTGGCCCCTTGAGCCCATTTTTAATTTTATCAAATGTATGCCATGTATAAACTTTTTGCTCATTTTTTCGAAGTACATTACCCGCTTTCAAAGTAGACTCGCTTGCGTCACGTGATTCGGATCTCTGCAAAATAAGAAATGTAGTTAATTCTATTAGAAGTTCAGTTCGAAGCTGGTTATAAATTGTGAGTTCATGTTTTTTTTTTTTTTTTTTTTTTTTTTTTTTTTGGTGGGTACGCTAGATGAAATATGTAAAAAGTTATTTTTGTGAATAATTTATGTTTGCATGCTGTTCTACGTGTAATGTTCCGTCTATGAAGAAATAAAAATATTTAAAGAAGATTGTCTCCCCGAAAAATTTATATTTAGATATGTGAAGCTTCGTTTTTTATAAATAAGTTGAGCTACCCTGAAACAGAAGTAAGATAAACTTTAAACTGCTTCAATATCTATTTTCGTTAAGAAGTTATGGGTTTTTTTCTGTTTTTCTGAACCTTCCTATTTCCACACCCTTGGTCCGATTTTGCCCATTAACGAACTTGACCGAGATTTTATACCCCTTTATTTTATAAAAAAAAATTGAAGAAGATCTGAACAGAATCATAGAAGTTATCGTGTCCATATAAAAGTTATATAGATAGATAGATAGATAAACTTTCTTACTGATGGTAGTTTTGAGTTCTAGGGGTAATAATCAGTGTAGATCTGCAAAAATTTTTCAAAAATTCCAACATGGGATCGACCGACATGGGTAGTATTTCATACGAAATCTATCTAAAATTACCTCGGGGTATTGCCCTCATGACCTCAGTGTTGTATGCTTGTTTCTGTTTTTCTACTACCGAATTCATGACGTCCTATCAAGAATAAGTAAATACTCATCTAAAATACTAAAAAGTATTTTTTTTTTTTTTTTTTTAGTTTGGCTATTTTTACCTAAACACATCGATATTTAAAACCTCACCCAAAGCTACAGGTGGTATCTTAGCAAGCAGCATTAAAAATGGAGGTTACAGAATGGAGTTTAACTACTACAACGTTAACACGTTCGCTGCCACTTACGTGAAGATGTGATGATAGTTAATGCCGCACTGTAGTCGTGGGTTTTTCCCAGAAGCCGATTTACTTTTTATAACAAAGAATCAGTGAAAGATTTTTCCGCGCCAGCGCGTGACAGGCTATTGGACATCCCCCCACATCACGCGCTGGTGCGTGAGTGACACCTTAACGTTGGCGCCTTATCACGCGCTGGCGCATCTGAGAACGTGTTAAAGTAGATCAAAGGTGATAAATTGAATCTTTCGCGATGTCTCAATATTTTCATTTCAGTGGACTATGTTTCTTGTGTGGGTGTATGGATTAGTCAAATTGATAATGTTGCTCAAAATATATTGGCCATGCAACAGAGATAAGAACCTGGAAGCGAAATTACAGTAAGTGAAAACGATATACTATAACAATGTTTCAAAATTGGCTGAAATAACGGAAGTTTAAATTAGTCTAGAAAGCTTTTGTGTGGTGAAGTATTGTTAAAGATTAATCATTGTTAAATATTAAAAAAAGTTATGTATGACTCATCTCAAAATTAAAATAAGATTTAAATTAGCGTATTTGAAACATAGAAGAAGAAATCCAACTAATTTGAATATTTGAAAGAAAAAAAGCAAATCCAATATTTCTAATCATTTCTTATTTAATGACTACATTTTCTTAACAACTTCTTTTAGTATTTTATACATTTAAAAAGAATAAATTATTTTAGTCGATATCATGCACCATACTGCATGAGCTAAATAAATATGTTCTAATACATGAATCTCTCATTTATATACTCTCATTATATACTCTATATTATCATACTCTCTTAACTGTGCGACTTTTTAATTTAGTTGTAAAAAAAGGTAAACATGAAAGACTATCGTATTTATATGCTTTTTAAAATTGTATAAATACTTACTCCACTTATTTTAAAGATTAATTATTTTTAATGGTGAATGTTATAATTTTGAAAGAGAAACACTTTTCCTTTGTAAAATGATGAACTGCCATAATGCATATTCCATTTTACAGACTTCTGACACAAAACTTTTTTTTTGCTTTTCTGAGAAAGTGACATGAAAGTAAATAAAGGCATAACAAGCTTCCAATAACTTGTTTGGCTAGAAGCCAGACACAAGATGGTTTGACTCCTTAATGTAAATCATGAGTTACAAGAAATCTAAAGTTTCACATTATAGAAGGCAATTTTAACTGAATTAAAGGAAAAATTCTAAAAGAAGATGAAATTAATTATATGATTTTTCTCAGATGTACATATAATTCATGCTTTTGTATTATGCAAAATTTTTATTTTGTGTGATTTACAACATGATATAATAGTAGCTATTTTGGAATTATCTAATTCTACATGATAATGCAATTTCATTAACTTCGCTATAAGAATAATACATAATTGTGATAAAGTAATATTTCAGGCTTTAACGTAATCAAGAAACTAATTTTCATTATTTTACGACTTAGCGTGAAAATAAAAATATTTCAAATTAAATAAAAAAGGAATTTTTTCTTTTTAAATTTGCAATTTACGTGAAATCTTATTTTCATAAATTAGAGCACTTTAAAAAAGGATAAAGTAAATTTTTTGAAAACATACCAAATTAATCCAGGTAAGGAAAAGCTGTATAACTTTCATGTTAAAATCATTACTTTCTTTTGACTGTTACAAGCATCACAAGACAGAGCTGTCTAATTTTTGAGTGAGGGCGTATATTGACCAACATTAGATGACGCTATTATTCTCATGTTTGTAAACATTGAATAACATAATATCACTATGGAACGCGCATAGTTGTCAATCTGGCTTACTTCCTTACGCAGAAATTGCTTCTTTATACCAAAATTTCCGAACGAAAATTTTAACTTAAAGTCATCATGAAAATCCCTATCATTAATTAAAGTAAGATTTGTTAATCTGAATTTCTGATATAAAATTGAACATTCTTAATAAAAAAAGAGCTACACTGGTAACTCTAGCAGGGAGTTACGATATGCAGACATTTTATAAAATGCGCAGACACCTTGCAATTTGAGCTTTCAGGTCTCCTATTATGCGGTGTTCGATGTGAAAAATAATTGAAATATAAAGCATAAATTTTAGTAAATATCGAATTACCTTTTCCTGAGATAGTGGCTTTTCAAAGCATTTTCTAGTAAACATTTTAATAAAAATATTATTTTACTTAAGAAAGGTTTTATAATAATTAAAAATAAATGACATCGACATGTTTCGGATCCATCTAATAAGATCCATAATCATAATCAAAATAAAAATAAAATTTCAAAACATTTCACGGTCAATACAAATGACACGCGACAATGAGATATAAACAACAAAAAACAAAAATCACGTGCTCTTCATAAATCACCAGATTTTAAAAGATTCACCTTTTATATAAACATTTTAATAAAAATTTTATTTTACTTAAGAAAAATGTCGATGTCATTTATTTTTAATTATTATAACACCTTTCTTAAGTAGAGCGCGTGATTTTTGTTTTTTGTTGTTTATATCTCATTGTCGCGTGTCATTTGTATTGACCGTGAAATGTTTTGAAATTTTATTTTTATTTTTATAATGATTATGGATGTTATTAGACGGATCCGAAACATGTCAGTGTCATTTATTTTTAATTATTATAACACCTTTCTTAAGTAAAATAAATTTTTTATTAAAGTGTTTATATAAAAAGTGAATCTTTTAAAATCTGTTGATTTAAAAAAAATCTATTGGATTTAATAAACTTTTTATCACATTTTCCAGTAAATTAAAATGAAAAATTAACGCAAAATCATATAAAACCGTAATGGTTTTAAAGAAGATTTTTTTAATGTAGTTTTATTTGAAAAATTCCTAGTAACAGGAATGACTCGAGTGGTTGCCCTGAAAATCATTAAAGGACACGATGGAACCCACGAATGCCGCGTTCAACAGCCCTGTTCTAAAGCACATATTGTAGTAATACAGAGTAAAATTTAAAGCATACAGAGTATAATTAAAAAAGCATAACAGTTAATATTGTCTCTTTTAATTTATATCAATATTACTAATTAGATCAGCTGTATCAACTTAAGGTTTTTTAGATAGGTGAGGTACAAGGAAACATCATATTCTTTTGAAAAATATTATATAAATCCTACCCGTAGGTTTTTTTCTCCAAATAAAACCTTCTAAAAAAAAAAATCAAGATCTATATCCGAGAATAAAAGCTCTAATGCCTACATTGAATTACTTTCCAAATACTAGCGCTAGTGTCAAGAAATCCAAAAAAGAGTTAAAAATGTGAATGTGCATTTGATAAGAACAAAAACTAATGATATCATCAAGACAGATGCTGACTGAATAATGGTTATTTGGATTGCTAATTAAGTCTGGCTTCTTCCATGCATAATGCTAATATTGAGAGCATGTTAGACAGCAATGAGTACCGAGCGTTACACTAATTACATTGCAATTCCATTATATTGCTGTCACATTTTTTTAAATAACTGAGATAGCAAAAATCTGTTATTTTTTCCGTTATTGTTTTGGAGAGGGGATATTTTTTTACAAATTCATTTTTAAATTCTTGGTCTTTTTTTTGGGGGGGGAGGGGGTTAAGCATTTTCTGATTCAGAATAGCGTCATTTATAAATAGTGTTAATAATTTCAAAATTTTTATTTCACTTATTCTCTTTAAGTGAAAACCCTGATACTTTCATTTTAGTGGAAGGAAGCTACTAAAAATACCTTCTTACATGGAAAACATAATAAAGGTTCTTAACATGATTTTAAATATTGCTATTAATCTTGTCTAGATTATTAAATCTTCGTTTTTTATTGACTAGCCTAATGAAACTATACAGTTTAATGAACATTATAAAAAATAAATAATCTTAAGCATGTAATAAAAAAATAGTCTGTAGTCCAGAAAAGCGAACAGTCCAGAAAAGCCATAATAGCCCTATGGCATGCATGCCATAAGTGACTGCTAGGAATTATTTTAGGCGCGCACATATTATAATTCTCAAATCAAAACCTTAATCAAAACCTTGCAAAATATCTGGAATCAAAACATAGAGAAATTATAGGAAATGCAGCAATTTAGACTAGTTTCGTTTTAATCGGAATTGGATTAGTTCGATTTGTTTTCGACCCTATAGAGATTGAAGAAACTGAAATGCACCTTAGTGAATCCCAGTCTATCCCAGCATTGACTCAAAACAGTTTCAGACTAAAAACGTATCGAAAAGGAAAGTTTATATGACAATATCGCCCAAAAATGACCAGTGTAAACTTATCACAAATTTGAGTTTGATTATAGTTACGAAAAATTCTTTAAAGAAGCAATTTTCGCATTTTTAAGAGATATTATTTTTAAAATTGAATAATCAGAAAAACTCATCTAAAAACATTTTATCAGATAATTCCAGTTAGGATTACTTTCTTCAAAAATTAATAAGTACCAATCTAATATCAATTTTTTTTTATCTGAGATGTAACAGCAGATAAAGTATCTTTCAATTACTTTCTAAAGTATAATATTAATTAAGAATTATAGATTTTGAATACTAAAAACGAAATATTAAATAATTTTGACAAATTATTACTTGATCCATTTAACTTTTTTTAGTCTGTACACGCCAGGATCGCGTAAAATATATGTTTTCGAAAATTTTGGCGCACAGATGTGAAAAGGTGTGCAATTATTGCTCTAATATATGCCATAGTCAAACAAATTATAATATATATATATTTATATATATATATATATGTGTGTGAATGTGTGAATCAACAAATTGCTCTCAAAATACTGACTCATGATTACAAGGTGACCAAATAATACCTAGGCTAAAAATAGCTCAAGTTGTGTATGCTTTTTGTTGAAATTAAGAAATAAATTTTTCAGTAAGTTGTTTATGTTTTTTGATCAATTTAAGAAATAGATTTTAACTAATATTTAGTAAAAAGTTTTAGCTTTTAAGCACCGTTGAGTAAAATGTTATGTTTTACGTTTGTATACCTATCTCATTTTTAACACACATATCATTTTTATAAATATTTCTATATTTTTCAAATTATTACCGACATTTGCTTGTAATGCTTCAGATTTAGTTCCTTTAATTTAGATCTATGCTTAAATGTACATTCATATTTTGCACTGCTGATATTTCTAAAGGGGCCGTCCATAAATGATATCACGGTTCAAGAGGGGGAGGGGGGTTCATGAAATTGTGACAATTTGTGACAAGGGGTGGGAGGGGAGTAAGAAGAAATGTGACATCACACATTTTGCTTAAAATAAAAACAAAATTTAGTAGATTAAACTATGAAGTATGAAGTTTAAAATTAAAATATTTTGTGTTAATAAAGATGATATTTAAAGCTAAATATATTAAATTAAATTAAAAATTCCAAAATACTACTATTTTTAATTGCTCTTTCATATTAATACATTATTACTATTCTATATTATTTCTTTTTCTTGTTGTAAACTTTATTTCATACAAAGTAATCGTTTTTATTTTTCAGCTCACAAATGTCATTAAAACACATAACTAAAGTTTGAAAATAAAATTTGAAATATGATCTAAAACATTGTGCTTTGCCTATGAACTACAAGTATATGTTTACGTAATATAGGTGACATGTAACAAGATGGAGGGGGTAATGTGATGTGTGACACTTTGTGACAAAGGGGGAGGGGGAGTAAAAAAAAATTAAAAAACACCTGACATCATTTATGGACGCGTGACATCATTTATTGCGCCCCCAAAGCCTCGAATTAATATGTATGGCAAATACCGAAATTGTATTGAGCAGTTCAAAAAATCTACTATGTGCTTTAAAAATCAACTGCTGGCTTTATCTAATTTAAAAGCGAAATCTTGTTATTTAATCAGAAAGTTGTGTTGAGTCTTTTTTTTTAGTGTCTCATATATATGTTTAACTTTAATTCAATTAATTTATTGCTTGAGCACATGATGTGATTAGAGTTTTATTGATTAATTTTAATTTAAAAAATAAATTAACAATCAGTTTATTGATTCAACGTAATCATTTACGAAAATCGATACGTATTTCACTGTACCTGTAATGAACAGGAAGAAAATGTCTAGTAATAATGCAAAATGCTTGTGCACTAAGGGGTATTTTCCTCATGGAGAATGAATGACTTCACATTACGAGAATATGGAAATATGTATTTGCTTTAAACATTACCGAGAACAATTATCTCGACGAAATCGAAATCGCTTCCTGCAAAATTAATATTTTATGCGCAATTCACTATCGGTCAAAGAGTTCTCTGTTCGAGAATTCCGTTGTTGTAGCTCATCCAATTGGGGATAATAGTGCTCTGATTTTAATATAAGTAGTAAGGGCGATTTATCGTTGTATATAAGCAATTCACTGTTGTATTATTTTGACAATATAGTTTTCACATTTGATTCAGGGATGACAAGACTAATTAAATATGCATCATCTAAAAGCCAATTGATTTAAAAGTTCAATTTTAGAAGAAAAAAAATCATTTTTGCTGCATATTATGTTTATATTCTCTGTTACATTATATTTGTGTTTTATTTATTTATTCTTTAAGTATTTACGAAATGCATTTTTCCTTTTTATGCATAATCTTAAAAAAAATTGAAAAACCGAAAAGAGACATTTTAAAGTTAAAAATTGTTCATTTAAAACAACAAACTAAATCGTGTTCTTAAAAATAAAAAAACTACATAAAACTATATAAACAACATGTGTATAAAAATGTGTTTGTGTATCTGTATGTACGTATGTCTGTTGACGATGGTTAACAAAACTCAATCCCACATAGCGGTCTGAAAATTTGAATGAAAAATAACAAAGGCACGTCCGAATAGCAATCAGACTCATATTTTTCAAAATTTGATAATTAGCCGATATATTAAAAACCATCATGGACATCGTAAAATCAGTTATTTTCCTTTATATAGCTGATCATTCCAGTTCATCCTGTACATTTTTTTGTTTTTCATTTTATCTGATCACCCCAGAAAAAAAAAAAAAAAAAAAAAAAAAAAAAAAAAAAAAAAAAATAAAGAAATGCCTCATCCAATGAAATTTTCGAATGAAAATACAAACACAAAAAGGTATCTATATATTTCCTGAACTATCCGTGTTCTAACGATATCTTTTCATTAAAAAAAAATATTTACTATTGGAAAAAAAAAATATTTTCTTACGGATTAGACAGAGATTATATTCTTTTCATTGCAGTTGAAGATATCATTTCCCGTTTTAATTGTGCTTCAGAAAAATATCGGAGGTGTTGAAGTTTCTGTGCATGTTATAGGAAACCTCTACTTTGCATTAAATATGTGCCAATGCATTGGAAACTTGAGGGGCTTGCTCCTGTTTTACATTATTTAGGTTTTCTCAGGAACTTTAAGTTCTTTTGTAAAGCTTTTTATCAAAAGTGTTAAATCTTTCGACACTGAATTTAGGTATATTTAGTTATTACCACGTGTCCAGGTACCGTTAGACAGTTCAGCTAACCTTATAATAAAAGTCATAATAATTGACTGTTTGAATAAATGCAAAAATTACAAAATAAGTGGAAATTATTAATATTCTGTTAATAGAATGAATATTTTATCAGTTAAAAAAGGAATAAAACTGCATTTTCAAATATTTTAAAATTATCTTGCATCTTAATAATTGTTTTTAAATAATGTTTTTAAGAAAACTTTATGTGGTTATGTGTTTATCATTTCAAGCCTTAAAACATTTTACTGGATTTTCACAAAATTAACATTTTGACATTTTAAACATTTTTTTTTTAAATTTATCCACCAAATTAATTTTGATTCCATTTTTTAAATCAGTTATGAATAATACTAATTCTACTGAATAAATATCTAGATCATTTAATAGCAATGAAATAATGTGAGATTTTTAGTCGTAGCAGTTCATCTTAATGTCTTCTACAAAATATTTATCTTCCTTATGGCTGTAAAAAGACAAAACTCTTAACTAAACGCAAAGTAAATTTTTTTTCTAAAAATCCATTTAAAAGGAATTTTCCATAATTTCATCCGGTTTACTGCTGGTGACTCTGGAAAAGCCTAGCCAAAGTAATAGGGCCCCAATCATCTTGACTGTAGAGGGAGCCTCAGGGGAAATTGCGGGCATTGTAGATGTAGAGCAAGGCGCATTTACTCTCTAGTGTTGACGGGTCTCGTGGGAACGGCATGCGGCAACTCCCGGTGCTACCGTCTATTGTCAAGGCAACACTAGATACCAGGCTTGCTCATTCCTTTCATGACGTCACAAAAGGTGGCTGAATGACATCCAGCGATTGGTACAAAACTATGTTTGCGTCACTTTGAGCCCTGTTTGTACCAATCGCAGATAGCGGCCAGCCACCTTTTGTGACGTCGTGATAAGGAAAGAGCAAGCCCGATATCTAGTGTAGCCCTGCTATTGTGGTATTAGGGACAGTGCCCGGGTAGCGCTTCCGGGAAACTCATCCTCTTTGCATCAACTGCAGCTTGGACAGTTGTGAGCCGACTGGTGGATGGTGAATGGAGGTGCCCCGATCAACTAGAGGGCGTTCGGAGGCCTGCTAGTTGCCTTGACGGATTCCGTTTCTCGTGAGAGGGGGTTCGCCGCCAGATTCACTTCCAGGATTCACACCCGCAGAGAACAGAACCGGAGGATCACTGGCTAACATGATGGAGCATGAAATCTCGAGGAACTCTTGATCCAATCCCGGTCTTGCGTGCCGTTGCTCTACTGGAGCTTTCCATGCCCAGCGATGAGACTTATTAGAGTCTCTGAATGACTTTCACGCTAACAATCCCCGAGCTATGAGTCATTTTCGGCTCTTGTGAAAAAATTTTCCTCGTTCACCAGGGATGGTAAGAGGTATGCAGCGGACTACTGCAGCAGACTGCTCCGCCAAAGTATCGCTAAGCTACCAAGCCTAACAAACTTTCACCGCCTTTGGCGAGACTGACTTTTCCCGGCAACCTCTCCAGAGGAACGAACATTTTGTCCAGACTCTCGCTAGTCGAATCGAACTGTGCTCTGCTTGAGCATGTGCGCCGATCTCCCTTGCGTCCACTTGTGTGTGGCAGTTGTGTCTGCGATACTAATTCTTAATTTCCTTTAATCTTGTAACCTTTTTATTTGTTTTTGTTTTTATTAAATATGTTAAGGTTTTACTTTCAGGCTGGCATTATTTATTATTTTTTTCACGTAATAGTTTAACTTTATGGCGCGCGTTAAGCCATGCGCCAAAGTACCTTTTAGTAGCAACTTCCATTGCACTGGAAGAGGCACTTGTGCTCAGGGACCACAAGTATTGTGAGATAAGGTAAAGGGTGGCGGAGTCTCTTAAGACCTTTTGGGGTTCCCTGGTTGAAAGTCGGAGGAAGGGTGTGGGGAGTGCGGGATTCCGTACGCTCCAAACACCAGCAAGGCAGGGCCTATCCCGTCAAGGTGGAACTTTCTGTGCACGTCTGAGGTCACTAACGGCACCTTGTCTGGTCTGTCCATGTCCTCGCGGTAAGTCGCGAGGGGCTCCGCAAGTGAGGAAGGGGAACGGGTTGGAAAACTTTAGTAATGTGATGTCTATGCCACCAGGAGGGGTTTTTCTGGTCCCTCCGAGTTCAGCTACAGATTTCTTGTCTGACCCTTGTATGTTGATGTTTTCTTTCTGATTTAATATTAATTTAATTTTGTATTTTTTTTAAATCAAAAAGAAAACATCAACATACTTTTTAATGAAAGTAAATTAATATACAGGTCTAATTTTTATTTAAAATTATTCATAAGAGAATCAATTGAAATTTATTTAAATAGTTCACATATTTGTAACGATACACTGTCATTTCGCATCCCAAATATATGGATTGAATGGTTAGACAATTTACACGGTAATTATTTAACTAGACCAAGGACAATATCAAATTAAAAAGCGCGTGATACATTTAATTTATTTATTTTCAATAACTCTTTATTCAGATTTTCACGTTCATTGTATTTGTAATTTTTATTTTTCTATTTACATTCTGAGGATGACTATTATTTTTTGAGTTGAAACATGTAAATAAAAATGTTTTAATATATTTTAAATGTTTTTGTTATTATACAACGTCTTGGAAGCAAAATGTTTTTTATAATATAAATTCTTGTATTTTATGTAGAATATATGTTATTAGCATTACGAACCAAATCGGAACTCCTTACTTCTTTCTAAGGCAGCAATAACGGTAAGAATATTTACTTCAGTTTTCTTTCCAATAACAGAACGGGGAATTCATCATCGAGGCTTTTATCTTTGTGTTTAGAGTGCTTTTTTTATAAGCAAATTTCATGTTTTTAAGCTAGCAAATTTCTCGCTATCAGTTAGTAAATTTCTTGCAAATCATAGCCATCAATTCACAGTCAGAATTCAATTCCACATTTCTTAAACATGCTTGCTCAAAACATTAATTGATCAGCACTTCTGACGCCAAACTGTACTATAAAATTTACAATTTACTTAACTGTATGCATGAAACATAAGGATATTTTTATTTTACGGCCCTTTGAGCAGTTATAACGACACAAAACATTTAAAAGAGGAAGCGAGTGCATACATTATAAATCTTATATCGAAAGAATAGCTCGCTTGAGAATTAGTAAATAAAGCGTCTGCCACATCAAAATCCCACTCTTAGCCTCTTGCATTGGACATATATTTTGCAGGAATTTTTAGAGCCTTCAACACTTTTGAAACAGATTACAAGTCTGCGTGTGTTATGACTTCTATAATGTCTAAAGGATCATTCACGGAAAATTTCTGACCTCTTGAAGTCTTCCAAAGATTTTTTATCATAGCCCTCTGACTTTCCTGGCGTTACATTCCGTTAATGAATATTTTAGGAGGAACAATTATGTTTTAAAAATTACTTTTAATTTACGTAGTTATAAATAATGAATTTTATACATAAAATAAGTAAAGTATTACAGCATCGTGCTTTTCAGTTGCACTACTCCATGCATGCATTAAGAATTTATTTACAATTTCCAGAAAGACTAAGTTAGTTACTAGCTACGCTTTGAGAAAAAAATTATTTATATAGCTCTTAATAGAGACGATTTTTTGTCCAGAAATGTGCTCGAAAAGAAGAGCTTAGTATGGGTGTAAAAAATTTTCATATTTCAAATTGTTTTAATTAAACTTATTCATTCAATTAATTTATTACTATTAACGTTACAACAAAGTTTTCATGCAAGATTAATTAAAAACCTTTTTTTAAATAAACTTATTCAAAATGTCATTGCGTAATCATACTACTATATATTTGAGTTTTAAAGGCATAAATATTATATTACGTATATGTTTTACTCCTCACAAGTTGAAACAATCGCGTGATCCAGTTTGGCATGCTGCGTAACAACATGCTTTCAAAATAGGACGTTCATAAAATGGTCGGAAATATGCTTTCCTTTATGCACTACTGTATTCTGAAATGACTGATTATTTATTGCTCTTGGATGAGGTACCTTTTTATTTAGTTTACAGAAAACCTTCTAAATATAGAAAATAAAATTTTATGCAATGAATTAAAGTCTCGAATAAGATATGTTTTATATTGTCGTCTCTAAAAAAGAAAGGAAGTTTTTAAAAAATGTCAGGATATATTGCGGAAAAGATGATGAAGGACAATTTTTATTTTCCTTTCAAAATCCTTTAAAAATGTTGAAGTTTGGTTTATTTTTATTGCTTCACTGATGAACAATATATGAGGCTTGATACTCAATTGTACATTGATTTTGAGATGGATGTCAATTTGTAGTATAATGTAACGGTTATGCATATTATATATATATATATATATATATATATATATATATATATAAGTGTATGTGTGTATGTTTATATGTGTATATATATATATATATATATATATATATATGTATATATACAGGGTGTCCAGCGAATAAGACCCTGATTTCAAAATTAAATTTCCCCAAAACAAAGATCGATGGAATTATGCGGTAAACGGTTTGTTTGTTAGATAAGTTGAAAAAGTGTTATACAGAAGTTTCGATCGGTGAATATTTATAAAAGATTGCGTTCTTATTGCAAAGAATAACTGACTTGACATTTTTCTTGTTGTAGATTGTATGTGGAGAATGAGGTTTTCGGCATAGTGCCATACTTTAATGTTTTTTATAAACTAAATTTTTGGGATTTCGAAAAAAAAAAAAAATTAATTAAAATTGAATTCGATGGGCACCCTGAATATGCATAAACACACAAGCACTTATATATATATACAGGGTGTCCCAAAAGGTCGTTTACAAACTTAACATGCAGGTCTGTCATATCATGATGAACAATATTAAATAGGAAACTAAGGGTCCTAAACGTCTTCCAAAGGAGATATGCGCCATTAAAGTTTAGGTTCCAAAAATTCAAATGATTATAAAAAACAGAAAAATTGGTCGATTCGTTTGCGGTTTTCACTAAAACTATTCTTTATGTCAGTATTTTCTTGAAAATAAATTATAAAGATAAATTTCAAAAAATGTCGATAGAGGGCGATTTAGACTTTGGAGTAGCGATAAACTGGTTTTTACCATTATTTTTTGCATCTCATTAAATTTTTTTAGAAGCTTAGACATAAACTTAAATTTTGAGCTCAAAATCTAAATCGCTGCAAGTGGTTAAGTAGCGCAAATTGAATTGCGGGGGGAGGTTCAAATTTCAAATGATTATAAAAAACGGAAAAATTGGTCAATTGATTTGCGATTTTCACTGAAATTATTCTTTATGTCAGTATTATCTTGAAAATAATTTATAAAGATAAAATTAAAAAAATGCCGATAGAGGGCGCTTTAGACTTTGGAGTAACGTACAACTATTTTTTTCCGTTATTTCTTGCATCTCATAAATTTTTTTTCGAAGATTAGACATAAACTTAAATTTTGAGATGAAAATCTGAATCGTTGGGAGTGGTTAAGTAGCGCAAACTGAACTGTGTTCAATGGGGGTGGGGAAGTTCAAATTTCAAATGATTATAAAAAACGGAAAAATTGGTCGGTTTTCGCTAAAACTATTCTTTATATCAATATTTTCTTGAAAATAAATTTTACAGCTATCTTTCAAAAAATTCCGTCAGAGGGCGCCTTAAACTTTATAGTAACCAACAACTATTTTTAACCGTTATTTTTTGTATCTAATAAAATGCTTGTAAAAGTTCAAACTAAACTTTTGTGCTCAAAATTTGCATCGTTGTGAGTAATTAAGCGGCCAAAAACTCAACTGCGTTCGAGGGGTGGGGAAGGTAACATTTCAACTCCTGAACACAGTTCAGTTTACGCTTCTTAACCCCTCCTATCGATTTAGATTTTGAGCACAAAATTTAAGTCTAAACTTTTGCAAGCATTTAATTCGATTAAAAAAAAAAAAGGTTAAAAATAATTTTTGGTTATTCTAAAGTTTAAGGCGCCCTCTAACGGATTTTTTTAAATTTATCTTTAAAATTTATTTTAAAGGAAATATTCACATAATGAATAATTTTAGCGAAAACCGACCAATTTTTCCGTTTTTTATAATCATTTGAAATTTGAACCTCCCCACCCCCATTGAACACAGCTCAGTTTGCGCTACTTTACCACTCCCAATGATTCAGATTTTCATCTAAAAATTTAAGTTTATGTCTAAGCTTCTAAAAAAATTTATGAGATGCAAAAAATAACGGAAAAAAAAATAGTTGTATGTTACTCCAAAGTCTAAAGCGCCCTCTATCGGCATTTTTTAAGTTTTATCTTTATAAATTATTTTCAAGATAAAACTGACATAAAGAATAATTTTAGTGAAAATCGCAAATCAATTGACCAATTTTTCCGTTTTTTATAATCATTTGAAATTTGAACCTTCCCCCGCAATTCAGTTTGCGCTACTTAAGCACTTCCAACGATTTAGATTTTGAGCTCAAAAATTAAGTTTATGTCTAAGCTTCTAAAAAATTTAATGAGATGCAAACAATAATGGTAAAAACTAGTTTATCGTTACTCCAGGGTCTAAAGCGCCCTCTATCGACATTTTTTGAAATTTATCTTTATAATTTATTTTCAAGAAAATACTGACATAAAGAATAGTTTTAGTGAAAACCGCAAACGAATCGACGAATTTTTCTGTTTTTTATAATCATTTGAATTTTTGGACCCTAAATTTTAATGGCGCATATCTCCTTTGGAAGACGTTTGGGACCCTTAGTTTCCTATTTAATATTGTTCATCATGATATGACAGACCAGCATGTTAAGTTTGTAAACGACCTTTTGGGACACCCTGTATATATATATATATATATATATATATACAGGGTGATTCCAAATTTTTTTTACAATAAAAGAGGGCTGATAGTACACATCAAGACAAACAATATTAAATAGGAGACCAAGGGTCCAAAACGTTTTCTTAAGGAGATAGCCGCCATTAAAGTTTAGGGACCAAAATTTCAAATAAACATAAAAAACGGAAAAATTGGTCGATTCATTTGCGGTTTTCACTAAAATTATTCTTTATGTCGGCATTTTCTTGAAATTAAATTATAAAGATAAATTTAAAAAAAAGCCGATAGAGGGAGCTTTAGACTTTGGAGTAACGAACAACTATTTTTTGCCGAATTGTTTGCATCTCTTTAAATGATTTCGGAAGCTTAGACTTAAACTTAAATTTTGAGCTCGAAATCTGAATAGTAGGGAGTGGTTAAGTAGCACAAACTGAACTGTGTTCAAGGGGGAGGAGGAGGTTCAAATTTAAAGTAATTATAGAAAATGGAAAAATTGGTCAATTCGTTTGCGGTTTAAAATAAAACTATTCTTTAAGTCAGTATCTTCTTGAAAATAATTTTTAAAGATAAATCTCAAAAAATTCCGTCAGAGGGCGCCTTAAACTTCAGAGTAACCAAGAATTCATTTTAACCATTATTTTTTGGTTCTAATTAAATGCTTGCAAAAGCATTTTAAATGTTCTCAGAAGCTTAGATTTAAACTTAAATTTTGAGCACAAATCCTGAATCGTTATGAGGAGTTAAGAAGCGCAAACTGAAGTGTGTTCAGGAGTTGAAATTTAACCCTCTTTCCTCCTCGAACACAATCCAATTTTTCGCTACTTAAACACTCCCAACGATTCAGAATTTCAACCCAAAATTTAAATCTATGCATTTGAAAGCATTTAATGAGATTAAAAAAATAACAGTAAAAAATAGTTGTACGCTACTCCAAAGTCTAAGGCGCCCTCTATCGGCATTTTTTGAAATTTATCTTTAAAAATTTTTTTCAAGAAAACACTGATTGATCAAGAAAACTGCTGATTTAAAAATTAGTTTTAGCAAAAACCGCAAACGAATCGACCAATTTTTTCCGTTTTTTACAATTATTTGAAATTTGAGCCCTCTGAACACAGCTAAGTTTGTCTACTTAACGACTCCCAGCTACTCAGATTTTGTGCTCAAAATTTAGGTTCATGTCTAAGCTTACGAAAGCATTTAATAAGATGCAAAAAATAGCGCCAAAAAAGAGTGTTTCGTTACTCCATAGTCTAAAGCGCCATCTATCGGCATTTTTTGAAATTTATCTTTATAATTTGTTTTCACGAAAATAACTAAATAAAGAATAGTTTTAGTGAAAACCGCAAATCAATCGACCAATTTTTCTGTTTTTTATAATCATTTGAAATTTGAACCCTCTGGACACAGCTCAGTTTGTGTAACTTAACCACTCCCAACTACAGATTTTGAGCTCAAAATTTAAGTTTGAGTCTAAGCTTACGAAAACATTTAATGAGATGCAAAAAATACCGGCAAAAAATAGTTGTTCGTTACTCCAAAGTCTAAAGCGTCCTCTATCGACATTTTTTGAAATTTATCTTTATAATTTAATTTCAAGAAAATGCCGACATAAAGAATAATTTTAATGAAGACCGCAAATCAATCGACCGATTTTTCCGTTTTTTATGTTTATTTGGTCCCTAAACTTTAATGGCGGCTATTTCCTTAGGAAAACGTTTTGGACCCTTGGTCTCCTATTTAATATTGTTTGTCTTGATGTGTACTATCAGCCCTCTTTTATTGTAAAAAAAATTTGGAATCACCCTGTATATATATTTATATATATATACTAGCTGACCCGCCCGGCGTTGCCCGGGTCCGTTATAATAATGTTAAACGAACTTGAAATTTTTATGATTTTATCTTCAACTCAAAATATGTGTTAATACACTGTTAAGAATTTGACCCTTTTGCTGCATCGTCACTCCACCGCTTTTATAGAAAATGATTACTTCAGCCTATTTTGGAGCATTGTCATAGGTCAAAAGAGATATATTCTATAAAAGCGGGGGAGTGATGATACAGCAAAAGGGTCAAATTTTTTACAGTGTACATTATATTAAATACGTGCCCCCTGACTGTGTCAAAAATTGGTTTTTTAAAAAACTAATATTTAGCTGCAAAAATACCTAAAATGACTGCAATGGGAAACGCAGGAGGGAATATGTGTCCAACGATTTCGTGTTGATATTTATCCTTAAAATTACTGTTAAGTGACTTAACTAAATACTTTTTTCACATAGATATCCCAAGTGAAATATTTTGAATTTCAAACTAATTATATATCACTCTTAAATCTGACTATACCGTGAATGAAATCGATTCTCGATGATTCGCTAAAAGGTTAGTATATAATATTATAAATTCAGAGCCATTTTACAAAAATAGGTGTATATTTTTTATCAAACATGCGTAATGTTCATTCTATGAACAAAATCCTAACCGTAACCTAATTGTATCGGAATCATAACTTGTCTGTAACTTAGCTGTATCTTAACAGTAACCTAACTGCAAGTTAAATATACCATAAATGTAACTTGGCCGTCACCTAATCATAACCTACCCATAATCTAACCACAACCTAACCGCAAATTAACCTTAACCTAACTGTAACTTAACCATGACCTAACTGTAACCTAACCGGAAAATAAAATAACAAAAGGGTCACCGGAACGTAATTGCAACCTAACTGTTATCTAACCGTAACCTAGTTCTAATTTAACATTAACTATAAACAAAATATTTTAACCATCTCGCGCTAAGTACTTAGTTTCACTTTCCACCGCTACGGAGTGCATTATGTTTTGTAGAACATCCGAATTTTAGGTTCGGATTGGATTCATGTTCATGGAAATTATTTTGTCTTCTTCGGATACGGTTATGATTGTGTGGAATATTTGTGTTCAGTTTAGATTCGGTTCAATTCAGATTTCGTGGGGTTTTTTTTTCCCTTCAAATGGGATTTTTAAGTTCGGGTCGGGTTGTACTTATATGGAAATTATTTTACCTAGTTCCAATGAGGTTATACTTCACTGAAATATTTTTGTTAGGTTCAGATTAAGTTTGGTTCAAATTTCGGGATTTTTTTTTTCTTTTTTTTACAATTTTTTTGGTTTGGAATGGGGATTATGTCCATGGAAATTATATTGTCTTGTTCGTATCTGGTTATAGTTATTTGGACTATTTTCGTCGGATTCAGATTTGGTTCGATTCAGATTTCAGGTATTTTTTTTTAAATTGATTTTTAAGGTTCTGGTTGGATTCATGTCCAGGGAAATTATTTTGTCTTGCTCGGATCGGGTTTTGGTTCTTTGGAATATTTTTTTCGGGTTCAGATGTCGTTCAATTCAGATTTCGGCTTTTTAATGGAATTTTTAGGTTCAGGTTGGGTTGCGCATCAACGGAAATTATTCTGCATTGTTCGAATAAGGATATGCTTCTCTGGAATATTTTTGTCAGATTCAGATTTAGTTCATTTTTTAAGTTCGGATTGGGTTCATGTTCATGGAAATTTTTTTGTCTTGTTCAGGTCCGGGTATGGTTCTGTGGAATATTTTTGTCGATTCAAATTTCAGGTTTTTTTTCAAATGGAATTTTAGGTTCCGATCGGTTTCATGTCCAAGAAAATTATTTTCTCTTATTCGAATCCGGTTATGGTTCTTTCGAATATTTTGATCGGATTCAGATGTAGTTTGCATAAAACTTCAGGTTTTTTTTTCAAATGGAATTTTTTAGGTTCGAGTCAGGTTTATGTTCATGGAAGTTTTTTTGTCTTGCTCTTATCAGGTTATAGTTCTTTGGAATATTTTTATCGATTTCAGGTTTCCTTCTGGTCATTTTTTGGGTTTTTTCAGAGAAAAATTTTAGGTTCGGGTCGGGTTGCATATACACGAACATTATTTTTCTTTGATCGAATTGGGGTATGCTTCATTTGAATATTTTTGTGGGATTCAGATTTGATTCGGGTCAAATATCAAATCCATAGTTTTTTTTCAAATGAAATTTTTAGGTTCGGGTCGCGTTTATGCTCATGAAATTTTTGTCTTGCTTGGATCGGAGTATAGTCTGTTTTTTTCTGGTTGGGATCGGGTTATGTGTTAATATGCCTAAACATTATGTTTTGCTACTATTCTTTTAGTGACTATTTTTTATATATAATTTATTTTGCTATTTGATAATTTATTACTGTGTATGAATCGTCTGCCTATTCGAAAAATTGTACGTCAAAGAGCCATTTCATTTTTGTTTTAAAAACAAATTAAAGTCTTAATAAAATTTTAACTTAAATAAATGCATTCAAATTTAATCAATGATTTAAAAAAACTGCTAAAAAAGCCTCATATATACATATACATATATTAACTGCAACATAGCCAACCACAAATACATTCTAATGTACGAAGTACCAACGATCTGACGTAATAGCTATGTTCAAAAATCCTAAGTTAAACTGACATTTTGCCAGTCTATGAATTTTAAAGGTCTTCGGGAAAAAAACAGTCACTTTTGAAATGTCAAAATCTCAAATTGGTTTCTTTCATAGAGTAAAAAGAAATTAATAGAGTGGAGGTATTATCTCTGGAGATGATGCTTAAGATGTAACCCTACATTAAGTCCAATTAAGTACCAACAAAAGCACGTGCTTTGACACGCCTATCAATTGGCGAAATTTTAAAATGAAGGGCCAAAATCACAGTCAAGTGAAATCCAGCCACCCCATTGGTCGAGTGGTAAGGGTGAAAATCACGAACTTGTTTCTCCATTTGAAAAAGGTGAGGGGGAAAGTATTTTTTAAGCGATTGTTACCGTCTGTTCTCATTTAAGATAAACCATCGATATTAACTCAATTAAGATATTTTGATGCCATTTTATAAAATGAGAGTGAAAAATTTAGATTATAAATGAAAAGAGATAAGATTTACTTCAAAACTGCCGCTACGATTTTTTCTCGGAAAAAGGAGTATGACAACATTTACCCAACTGCTAAGAGATTGTTCCCTGAAAAGGACGCGGCTCAATGACCAATGAGGTGTTTGGATTTCACCGGACTGTGATTTTGGCCCTCCATTTTAAAATTTCGCTATCAATTGAAACAGGTTTAAACCTGTATTTTTTTTTCTCTCGTTTTTAAAAAAAGAACTAATTTATCGCTTCACCGGTAAAAATTTATTAATTATTTTATCATATGTGTTTTAAATATCAATATAGAAAATTATTTTAACGTTTTGCTTGAAAATATAACATTATTTTGTTAGTACATTAAAATCGTCTGCAGTCAGAAATTTATATTTTAGATTAATATTTATTACTTAAGTTTTCATACATGATTTTAAAAGAATGTTTTCATCATTATATTTTAAATATTTATTTACATGCAATTATTAAGTCATAAACATTTTTCATCTACGTTATAAAGTATTGAAAATTACATGAAAGAAGGAAACTTTTAGTTATACAATTTTTAATTCGTATTAAATGTTTTCAATATCTTATTTAATTTTAATTTGATATTTAATTATTGCTAATTTTCCAATTTCCTTCATTTTAAAAGCGAATATTTATTCTAATAAATAATAATAGAACGAAGACCATTTTGAAAATTTGCTATTTCCTCTTGAAATATGCTTCAACTGTAATTCATTTCTTTCAATTCGTCTTATAATACAAAATCTCTTCCACGTCCTTTTGTTTGCCACATTAAATTTGAGCGATAAATGGTTTCATATCGCAAACCTTTTTTGAGCTTACTTCACCTCCACTTATCTTATTCCTCCATGGGTTTCTTTAATTCTGTCTCAGCTTTCTTATAACTTCTGCGAAAATTTTTACACAACCAACCAACCGTAAACAAATGAAAGAGAAAAAAAATTGGGAAAAGATGATTTTTTATGAGAGTGACCTCTCGATTTTAATTAATTACTCAGTTAATAATTGGAATTTTGAAATTCTGAAGCTCAGGTGCATCTGGAGAGATATTGGGCTACACTCAAAAAAATTTTGAGCTTTGTACGTGCTGTAGATTTTGCTAGCCATCGCAGACACACACACAGACACACACACAGACAGAGCGTTTTGTTCTTTTATTAGTATAGATATGTATGTATATGTATATACATATATACAGGGTGTTTCTAAACTACTGGGCAAAACCTTAAGGGTTGATAGTACACATCAAGACAAATAATATTAAATGGGAAACTAAGGGTCCCAAACGTCTTCCGAAGGAGATAGGCGCCATCAAAGTTTACGGTCCAAAATTTGAAATGATTATAAAAAACGGAAAAATTGGTCGATTCGTTTGCGGTTTTCACGAAAACTATTCTCTATGTCAGTATTGTCTTGAAAATAACTTATAAAGATAAATTTCAAAAAATGCCGGTAGAGGGCGCTTTAGACTTTGGAGTAACGAACAACTATTTATAACCGTTATTTTTTGCATCTCATTGAATTTTTTAGAAGTTCAGACATAAACTTAAATTTTGAGCTAAAAATCTGTGGTTAAGTAGCACAAACTGAACTGTGTTCAATAGGAGTAGGTAGGTTCAAATTTCAAATGATTATAAAAAACAGAAAAATTGGTCGATTCGTTTGCGGTTTTCACTAAAACTATTCTTTATGTCAGTATTTTCTTGAAAATAAATTACAAAGATAAATGTCAAAAAATTTCGATAGAGGGCGCTTTAGACCCTGGAGTAACGATAAACTAGTTTTTACCATTATTGTTTGCATCTCATTAAATTTTTTTAGAAGCTTAGACATAAACTTAAATTTTGAGCTCAAACTCTAAATCGTTGGAAGTGGTTAAGTAGCGCAAACTGAATTGCGGGGGGAAGGTTCAAATTTCAAATGATTATAAAAAACAGAACAATTGGTCAAATGATGTGGGGTTTTCACTAAAATTATTCTTTATGTAACTATTGTCTTGAAAATAAATTATACAGATAAGTTTTTAAAAATGCCGATAGAGGACGCTTAAGACTTTGGAGTAACGTACAACTATTTTTTACCGTTATTTTTTGCATCTCATTAATTTTTTTTGGAAGATTAGACATAAACTTAAATTTTGAGCTGAAAATCTAAATCGTTGAGAGTGGGTAAGCAGCACAAACTGAACTGTGTCCAATGAGGGTGGGGAGGTTCAAATTTCAAATGATTATAAAAAACTGAAAAATTGGTCGATTCGTTTGCGGTTTTCTCTAAAACCATTCTTTATGTCAGTATTTCCTTCAAAATAAATTTTAAAGATAAATTTCAAAAAATTCCGTTAGAGGACGCCTTAAACTTTATAGTAACCAACAACTATTTTTAACCGTTATTTTTTTAAAAATCTAAATGAATGATTTAAAAGATTAGACTTAAATTTTGAGCTCAAAATCTGAATCGTTCTGAGTAATTAAAAATAGCGAAAAACTGAACTGTGTTCGTAGGGTGGGCAGGGAAACATTTAAACTCCAGAACACAGTTCAGTTTGCGCTTCTTAACCCCACCCAACGCATCAGAATTTGAGCTCAAAATTTAAGTCTAAGCTTTTGCAAACATTTAATTAGATACAAAAAATAACAGTTAAAAATTTTTGATGGTTACTCTAAAGTTTAATGTGCCCTCTAACGGAATTTTTTGAAATTTATCTTTAAAATTTTTTTTAAGGAAATACTGACATAAAGAATGGTTTTAGAAAAAAAACCGCAAACGAATCGACTAATTTTTCCGTTTTTTATAATCATTTATATTTAGAATCCCCTCCGTCCTTGAACACACTCAGTTTGCGCTACTTAACCAGTCTCAACGATTCAGATTTTGAGCTCAAAATTTAAGCTTATGTCTAAACTTCCAAAAAATTTAATGAGATGCAAAAAATAACGGTAAAAAATAGTTGTTTGTTACTCCAAATTCTAAAGTTCCCTCTATCGGCATTTTTTAAAATTTATCTTTGTAATTTATTTTCAAGACAATACTGACATAAAGAAAAGTTTTCGTGAAAACCGCAAACGAATCGACCAATTTTTCCGTTTTTTATAATCATTTCCAATTTTGGACCCTAAACTTTGATGGCGCCTGTCTCCATCGGAAGACGTTTGGCACCCTAGTTTCTCATTTAATATTATTTGTCTTTATGTGTACCATCACCCCTTAAAGTTTTGCCCAGTAGTTTAGATACACCATGTATACATACATATACATATATGTATGTATAAATATATATATATATATATATATATATATATATATATATATATACCCAGGTCGAAATTCATGCTGGTATTTGTTTGCTAGAATAGCACCAAGTGCTATAACCCAACAAGTAAAATAGCATAAACTAGCATTACACATTGCTGGTTCCAGCAGAATTTTCAGCAATTCATGGTGTGTATTGGCCCACTTTGCTGGAAATAAGCATGAGATGCTTACATATAGCTTGTCATGCTTTTGTTGTGCAAGCTAGCGATATAGCATGTGATGCTAGCTAGCATATAATAACATAGAATTTCCAGCAATTCATGGTGCGTTTTGGCCCACTTTGCTGGAAATCTAGCAGACATAGCAATACCTAGCAATAACTAGCATATTTTTGTTGCTGGTACACGCATAAATTTTGACCTGGGTATATATATATATATATATATTTATATATATGTATATATATATATATATATATATATATATATATATATATATATATTTATATATATGTATATATATATATATATATATATATATATACATATATATATATATATATATATATATATATATATACCGGGTGTCCCAAAAATGACTGATGGATTTTAAAATTCAATAACTTGCAAACGGTGGCAGCTATTAAAAAAATTTTTGCAGGAGGGCTATGTATAATGTCAGGAGTTTTTTTACAGCAATTCTTTATTTTAGTTCGAATTTCAAACAACAGATGGCGCTGATGGCGGTTGGCGGCCAGTCGACACCGAAACTCACTTCATTCAGCTTTGACGGAAAATAAGGAGATTAAGGCTATGGAGTATGTCTCATTCTACGGTACAGTCTTGCTCTCAGGTCCCGATTCTGGACTCATTCGATATGATTTTAATGGAATGCGTTGTTGCCATAAAAATAACACATTGTTCGATAGTGGAATACAGCGTTCAGAAGTTGGCATAAATTTCGCAAGCAGTATTTGAGTTTGCAGAAGATTTTCGTTTAGGAAGTTTTATTTTCCCGGATTAAATTATTTTTTATGGCACGATTTAAAGAATATTTTATGCATCATATTTTAAAACTAGATAAAGAGATTTCTTTAATTTGATAATTTTTGTTATATTCTAAGAAATTTTAGATCGATTTAGATTGTTATATTCATGCTCAATTTTGAATATTGTATTTTTCTATAGAAGAATTTGTTATTTCCATGACAACAACACATTCCATTGAAATCATATCGAATGAGTTCAGAATCGGGTCCCACAGTGTTAAAAATCTGCTGCATTTTGCTTCATATGCACTCCGCCGCTTCTATATAATATCTCTTTTCCGACCAATAACTATGCTTCATAATACAATCAAATAACCGTTTCTATTCTAGCGGTTTGCGTATACAACAAAATGCAGCAGATTTTTATAGTGTAAGAGCAAGATTGTAGCAAGATATCTTCACCTACACCGTTAAAAATTGGAAACTTTTGCTGCATCGTCACTCCACTGCTATTATAGAATATCTCTATTTTGACCAATGAGAATGCTCCCTAATACAGTGAAGTAATCTCTTTCTATAAAAGTGGAGGAGTGACGATGCAGCAAAGGTTTCAAATTTTTAACAGTGTAGTTTTGAAATACGGTGCCTAAAATATTTCTTAAATCATGCCATAAAAAGTAATTTAATCCTGGAAAATAAATTTTAATTAACTCACATTTATTTTATTTTTTTCTATTTTAATGCAACGATAGACTAATTCTATTGAAAAGGGCTAAACAAGGCAACTTATAATTATTTGTTTTTGGTAGTTATTTTACACAATAATGTACTATCAACAGTTTTCATGATTATTTTTTTAACATTCATAAAAATCTACTGACGAATTTTCTTAAAAGATCTAAAATTTCTTAAGAATATAACAAAAATCATCAAATTGAAAAAATCTCTTTATCTAGTTCTAAAATATGATGCATAAAATATTCTTTAAATCGTGCCATAAAAAAGTAATTTAATCCGGGAAAATAAAACTTCCTAAACGAAAATCTTCTGCAAATTCAAATACTGCTTGCGAAATTTATGTCAACTTCTGAACGCTGTATTCCACTATCGAACAATCTGTTATTTCCATGGCAACAACGCATTCCATTGAAATCATATCGAATGAGTCCAGAATCGGGGCCTGAGAGCAAGACTGTACTGTAGAATGAGACGTACTCCATAGCCTGAATCTCCTTCTTTTCCGTCAAAGCTGAATGAAGTGAGTTTCGGCGTCGACTGGCCGCCAACCGCCATCAGCGCCATCTGTTGTTTGGAAGTCGAACTAAAACCAAGAATTGCGGTAAAAAAACTCCTGACATTATACATAGCCCTCCTGCAAAAATTTTTTTAATAGCTGTCACCGTTTGCAAGTTATTGAATTTTAAAATCCATCAGTCATTTTTGGGACACCCGGTATATATATATATATATATATATATATATATATATATATATATATATATATATATATATATATATATATATATATATACTTTCTAGCCTTTTTGTGCGTGTGAATAACGCCTACCTTTAAGGCAGTTTTCTCATATTTTATTTTACTTTCTTTATAAAGAACTAATTATCACATTTAATGATAAATTATGTTTTACACATGAAATACAAAAATAAAAATTTTCTATTGAAATCAAATAACACCTCACAAATCTTTTATTTTAAATATTTTATTTAATATTTTATAGAATTAGGATATTTACAAATAAAATATTTTTATAATATAAACATATAAACATTTTTAAATAATGAAACTTCCTCTCGAGAATTTTTCAGGGTCAAGAAAGTTAAAAAAATCATTCTTTTTAAAATATTTTTGTTTCGTGCAACCGATAATTTCGGAACAAGAAAAAGCAAAGCAGCTATAACTGTATTGCTACTAATCAATGCATCAAATTAATTTAATAACAAGTTATTATAATAATGCTTTAAAGTACCATCGGGACATACAAGGTTAAAATATGAATATTAATGAAAATTAAACATAGCTGTTAGAATATACATGTCAGAAATAATCATTCATTGAAATTGCGCTGCGATCATAATTAAAAATTTATATATTTTTAATTATATTCTTGTTGAATTTTAATACAATCATCCACTAATTATTCTAAATTCCAACTAAAAGTATGTTAAAAGTTTGGATCAAACAGCTTTAAAAATAGTACTTATTACATTTTCCTCCCCTTCTGATGATAATTTATGTTCAAAGAATTTAATTAATAATTTCCTCAAAACATTCCAATATTTATGGTAAATATTTCAATGTTTGTAAAAACGCATTACTTAAACAAGAAGAATTAAAAAAAAAGTTACTAAATTAAATGTTTATGATCAATATTTTGTTAAAAAAAATAAAAATATTTCATTTTGTAAAAGACATGTTAAAACAAAGAATTTTTACTTTGCATACATGTTATCCTTTTTTCTTTCATAACTTTTGAATTTTCGATTGATTAAACAGTTTTTCAATATGTTACTTCGAGCGTATTAAAATGTGTAAAAGTTAATAAAAAAATATCTCTGAAAGTTTTCTTTCGCCTTGAATATGTTTTGAAAAGATAAATTATTATATTCCTTTTTCTTTTGAAATTACTATTTACACAGTTCATTTATTTTAAATCGCTGTAAGGCCCGATAATTAAATGTTTTTACGAGAAGGGACTGATTGTTTTAGCTACTGAAAAAATTTAATATTGAATAATTAAAATTTTACGTTTTGAGAAATAAATATTGGCTATTCGTTCGTAAAAATTTTCACTGATTTTTAAATAGTTTTACATATGCGACAAATGAAAAACACATTAAAAACTTTTTTTGAAGGATTCTCGAATAAAATTAATTGGATCTTTTTTTTGTTTGTTTGTGTGCGTGTGTGTAAGTATTCAAAGCTATAAACGTTTTTTTTAAAGAATATGTTATCTCTCGATAAGCAATACACCATACCAACAAAAAATAAATTTGGACGTTCAGTGATTAGCAAATTCCGTTGTCACATATGATCTTTTGGATTCGTAACCCAATTTGTTGAAGATTTCACTAAACATTTCATCCCTTCATTGTGCATAATATTCGTACATAAAAAATTAGTATCTTTAGTCCTCTAAGAACTAAACACTAAGAGTTCCTCGGCCACAACATATGTCTTGAAAAATCTTGTATACTGTACGTATCCGTAACCGTTACACCAAGTATGTGCACGCAAGCAATAATTATACATAAATTCTAGCAGCGAGATGTTTCTTTTTTATTATTAGTATTCATAGGAGTAATAAGAAATATATGAAAAAATATGTATTTTGATTACTTCCAATATTCGTGTATGTGTATGTGTGCAAATAAATGTTACTGTTCCCAGTCACAAACGAATGTTTTAAACAAAAGGTGAACTCTTATTAGCTTAATGAGAAGAATGAGGACTGTTCTGTCGTTAGAGTGTTATTCAATTTTATTTTCATTTTTGTTCAGAGTTCGAACCGGTCCTGGTATTTCCAGACCAAGGAATTCCACCATACAAGTATTTTCTTATGGAAAATCGTTCCTTAAGTAAAGAGAAGTTTAATGAGTTTAAATTAGATATTTATTATTATTATTATCATTATTTTACAAAACAAATACTGATAGTTTACTTGGAAAATGAAGGGACCCGTTCTATCCTTGTTTTTTTCTCATAGAAATACAAGATAATTGAGCACTATTAATAATATTTAATGACAATTTAGAAAATTTTTAAATGGATATTCCCTCAGCACAACCTGACCACAAATATGACACGCATGACCAGTTATCCAAAATAAATAATGACTCGCAACAAAGATTTTTAAAAACAGAGTCTAACTAACACTAAAAAGAGACTGTTAATGATACCCATGAACTAGATCAACAAACACATGTATTGAAATTCACATGTAATCAATATACGAGCTGCCACAGTTTAATATGATAGAAGGATTTATCATTGTGATAATAAAATAGATAACAATCAGCCCTTATCAAGACATTAAAAATATCTCTTAACTATTTCATGATAGGACAGTTGTGTTCGAACCCACAAATCTTTTAGAGAAACAGAATTTTTCTTTAGAGCAATCAGCCATCTGAACTTTGTTTATATCCTACTGAGAAGAAAGAAGATCAAGATTAATATCCCACTCTGTTTAGCAACAGAAAAACACCCAAAAGTGATCATTAACTTAATATAATCATTTTCCTTTATAAAAATATAAATGTGCATCTGTCTTAATATTTGAGATTTCTACTGGCATCTAGTAAGCTAGTAGTGCTTATATGAATAAATAATGATACAACGTTAAGGAGCACAAATTATATAAAATAATAGATGTTTAAAAGGCATGCAGCCGTTTCGGGACTTCTAAAGTCCCATCATCAGTGCTAAAAAATAAATGTAAAATGTCACATAGTGTGATAAGTCACATCATTAAATGAAAAACGTGCATCACAGCTCGCCGCCAAAGGCGAAGTAACCGTGAAGCGTCGCAAAGCAATAGCAAAAGCAAAAGCAAACTGACACGCGCATTCGAAAGGAGACCAATCAGATGTCTCTATTCCCACAGGAAGAGTCCAAATAAAGGAGAAAAGGAGGGGGAGAGGGAGTTAATTACAGGAAAGGAAACCAAACTTCTGAAAATCTGGGTGTACTGGACATGTCATTAACTAAATTATTAGAGTTTTTCCAAATATGAAAAACTTCCCAAAAGTCTAAATCCTAAATTGATGAACAATATTGTATTAATGAGGCTTCGGAAAATTTAAAATTGTGATTATTGGACCAACAATGGTTAGCGATAGCGGATCGTTTTATTTCACAATCTTTAATGTAAGCACTGTGTTCTCCCAAACGTTTTTTTCAAAGCTCGCTTCGTTGTATTAATTATAAAAAAGAAGTTTTCTTATGGGTCCATTAAAAACGTTTCAAAAATATATATTAAAATATTTAATTGCTAAAACGGACGTCAAATACTAATAAAATACATTAAAAGATCTTAATATTTTGACATGTTTCTATTGAATTTACTCAATCATCATCAGAAAAAACAAAAATACAAATAAACACAAAGATGGATGGATTTTTCCGCGAAAATAACTATCGTAAACCATTCGCAGTATCTTTACCCCCCCCCCTTCATCGCTTTTCATTTCACCCCCTAACCAGAAATTAGCTGCCTTTAACACTTATTTACACCGGGCCTTAAATATTTGCTCCTCTGACAGTTTACTTAAAGCAGAATTAAACCATATGAAATCCATTGCCATTGATCGGGGTTTCCCAATCGAAATCGTTGATACCACTCATAACAAATTAAGAAAACGTACTCCTTCGAACTTCAACTCTGACCGCAATGTTAATTTAATTATTCTTCTATATTTTCCAAAAATCTGTTATCAAATTTCTAAAATTTTGTCAAAATTTGATGTTAAAATAACTTATACTCCTTTCAACAAACTGCAATTCTCAAACTTCAAAGATCCAATAGATGATTTATCACATTGGGGTATTTATAAGATTTCTTGCGAATGCGATAGAATGTACATCAGTCAAACGAAGCGATCTTTGAAAAAACGTTTGGGAGAACACAGTGCTTACGTTAAAAATTGTGAAATAAAACGATCCGCTATCGCTAACCATTGTTGGTCCAATAGTCACAATTTTAAATTTTCCGAAGCCTCATTAATACAATATTGTTCATCAATTTATGATTTAGACTTTTGGGAAGCTTTTCATATTTGGAAAAACTCTAATAATTTAATTAATGACTTGTCCAGGACACCCAGATTTTCAGAAGTTTGGTTTCATTTCCTGTAATTCACTCCCTCTCCCCCCTCCTTTTCTCCTTTATTTGGACTCTTCCAGTGGGAGTAGAGACATCTGATTGATCTCCTTTGGAATGCTGGTGTCAGTTTGCTTTTGCTATTGCTTTGCGACGCTTCACGGTTAGTTCGCCTTTGGCGGCGAGCTGCGATGCATGTTTTTCATTTAATGATGTGGCTTATCTTTTGCATTTTACACTTATTTTTTAGCACTGATGATGGGACTTTAGAAGTCCCGAAACGGCTGTATGCCTTTTAAATATCTATTATTTTATATAATTTGTGCTCCTTAACGCTGTATCATTATTTATTCATATATTAGCACAAAGTACAATCCTCCCCCCTCTTTCTTAGTAGTGCTTTGTAAGTTAGAAGCGCTTAACAAGCGCTATTAAAAATTTTTTATTATAGGACTTTATTAAAAAAAATAAATTAAGTAAGCTATCATTTCATACTAAATTGTGAATGCTCTAAATTTTTTTGTAATTCATTTTTTAAAGGAATCATGAACGAAAAATTTATCTTTGTGACAGTCAACACTTTAACAACTATCCCTGGAAACCGTTGCCAAAAGGGAAAAAAATCCTATCACCTAATACACATTGCTTGTCGAATTGTGGAAAAGAGATTCGACTTCAAATTATATATATACATATATATATATATGCCGCATTTTCATAAAACGACAGACTTCAAGGTGATGAGTTTTAATTATGATTTATTTAAATATTTTAAAACATAGCAAAATCTTTTCGCAGGTCTTTACATCATCGGTTCTGGAGAGCAAGTGCGTAGATGTATATTTGAAATTCCTCATCTCCCGAGAGGTTAGCAGTTAAAAAGGCCATGTGTTTTACTTAAATTAATACGATAAACTTAGGTTTCTTGTTGCCCTGTAAAACCCGTGATTATTAGTCATGGGGCCCGTATCCACATTGAGGGGCGATTTATTAAAAAAGTAATCAATAGGTCTGATTTTTTGTATTTTCTTACAATTTCCCCCCCTTCCAGACAAGTCTCCGGGGATGGGCCGGCTTCCATCCATGATCCTCACCTGAAAAGGGTAAACAATTTTTACATTAAGTGAGCTAATGAGAGATGAGTTATTTCTTTCGTATACTTAACAAATAATAGAATAACAATAATAAAAGATGTACAAATATCATATCTAAAAACAACACTGTTATAAAATGTACCATTATACGTCATTGAACATGATAAAAACAATTGTATTAATAAATGCAAAACACTCAGTAAATATTATACATAGAATAAGATAATCAAAATAAGAAATATGTTGCAGATGATTCTGAAAAGTCCAATGTTATTTACATTTTCAAATTTGTATGGAACTGTCCTGACATAGTTCAAGAAATAGTACTTTTACACATAACACAATGTTCACAATAATGCAAAAATAATTTAAAATTCAAATATTCATAATAATGCAAATCGAGATCTGATATAATATAATATCAGTTCATATGATACCAACTATTTCAGTTTGTTGGTGTAAGTAGTTTAAATTCATTACTAGGAAAAAAGTATCTTAGTTTGGAAGCGTGTATTACTTCATAATCCTTTTTTGTAAGCCAGTTAGGCTTATTTATTTTGAAACTTACATTGGATAATTTTTCCATAATTTGATATGGACCAGAAAAAGGCGAACTTAACTTCCGAGTATTTGGATAGTGAAATTCTTCCACTATGACAAGGTCACCAGGTTTAAAAGGCGCTTCCACAAACTTTAAATCATACCTGACTTTATTTTTCAAGTGATGTTCACTTGTTCTTTGGAAAGCCTCTTTTCTGGCTTCCTCTACAGGGGGATAATAATTTTCATTGCCTAATACTGATGGATAAGGTAATTGGCCGAACATTAAGTATGCAGGAGGGTACTTGGTTACTGAATGAGGTGTGTTATTGTACTCATTAATTACTTCCTGCAGAATTTTGGGCCATGGAACGTTTGAAGGGATAGAATTTACTTTAAGTCTTAGTCGGGTGCAAATTGACTGATTCACACGCTCATTTTTCCCATTACACTGTGGTCTATGAGAAGAAGTAAGTAATTTTTTTACATTCTGTTTATGTACCCATTTACGAAGTTTAGACGCTGTAAACGCAGGATTTCTATCCGTTAAAATTTTCTTGGGAAGTTGAATATTAAAAATCTGTTTAAGAATATTAATGTAGACTTCAGTTGTAACATTTTTAGATGCAAAACCCCAAACATAACGAGTAGCGTGATCAATAGCTATGTGCATATACCTTTTGATGAATTATAGTAGTTAAAACCTCCTACTGAATCTAATGATATTATATCGAAAGGTAGTTCTGCAGGAGGTAATGCCTCCAGAAGACCAAATTTTGGTTGGTGTGATTTTTTGTTCAGTTGGCAGACCTCACAATGCTTGACAAATTGTGTAATATCGTGGGTCATGCTGCTCCAATAGTATTGTGGGGAAATTAAATTTAACATTTTTTGGATTCCGGGATGGCCAAATTCTGTATGGGTTTTTATTAATAATTTCTCCCTCAAGGAGAATGGTACTACAATTTTTTGAAAACCCTTTTTGTGAATTATTACAATGTCATTAACTTTTTGAAATTTAGGCCCTGTTATATTATCTAATTGTTGGTGTTCTTTAATTTCATCTGATGTTAATAAATGAATATGGGGATTTACAGAAAAAGTGGGATTTCTTGAAAGCATGTCGGCTTCAAAATTGGTGGATCCTTTGTTATATTTTACAGTATAATCATACATACTTAATTTTAGTGACCATCTGAATAACCTAGCTGTTAAATGCTTCACCTTCTTAAGCCATACTAAGGAGGCATGGTCAGTATGTATTGTAAAAGGTTTTCCGTGAAGGTAATAATGGAATTTGTCAAGGGCATCGATTATTGCTAGACATTCCAGTTCTGTGATAGCGTAATTTTGCTCGTAGGGCCTTAATTGTCTCGAGTGGAACGCAATGGGATGCAAGTTCCCTTTTTCATCCATTTGTTTTAAGACAGTACCTACGGCTTCCTCTGAGGCATCAGTATAGACATGGCATTGAAGGTTAGGATTGAATAATTTTAAAATAGGCCTAGAAATTAATGCGTTTTTAAGCAATTCAAATGATTGTTGACAGGCATCTGACCATTCCCAAGGAGCATCTTTCTTTAACAATTTATTTAGAGGGGCTCTAATTTTAGCGTACTTGTCTATGAATTTGTGGTATACGTTTACAGAACCAAGGAACCTTTGCAATTCTTAAACGTTTTTTGGAGGGATTAATTTTTTAATAGTTTCGGTGTTAGCATTGTCTGGTTTTATTTGGCCGTTACTAATTTCATAACCGAGGAAATCAATTTGAGATTTAGCAAAGTTACATTTGGAAAATTTTAATTTTAGATTTTCATGATGGCAAATGTTAAATATAGTTTTAAGGTGATCCATATGCTCGGCATAGGAATCGGAATAAACTATAAAATCATCAAAATAATTGGTAACAAAACTAACTTTATATTTATCTAGGATTCTTCGAAGAGCTCTTGCAAATTGAGCTGGGGCATTTTTATAGCCAAAAGGAAGAAGCAACCACTCATAAAGACCTTGGTTGGTTGCAAAGGCCAACTTCTCTGTGTCTGAAGGATGAAGTGGGATATGCCAGTAGCCAGAAGCTAAATCTAGCGTGGAAAAATATTTGGCATTGACAAGTCTGTCCAAAAGCCCATCTATACGGGGCAATGGTTCCGAGTCAGTCTTACAAATCGCATTGATTTTTCTGTAATCAATACAGAGACGCGTTTTACCTTCTCCTTTTTTATATGCCAGAGTGACGGGAGAGGAATAAGGACTGCAGGACTCTATAATAAGCTTAGCTTCCAGTAATTCTTGTATTTGTTTTTGAATTTCTTCATTGTCCCTAGGAGATGCACGGTAAGGTCGAAGCGAGATAGGGAGTTCCTAGGTGAGAGTTACCCGCTGAGGTTCCCATCTGACTCTACCTACGTCATATCTATTGCGCGCAAAAATATCCTTGAAGTCGCTTAGAAGCCCTTCCAACTGTGAGTTTTCTTCAGTAGTACAATGACTAAAACTTTTGTCATCATAATCCAAGAGAATTTGAGTATCAAGATAACATTGTCCTTGTTGCGACAAAATTTCTTGATTTGATTTGGAAGGAGAACGAAGCGGCTTCTTGCAATTCATATCACTCGTTAAAGTTAATGTATGATTGAATGAGTTTCCCTGAGAAATTTGATTGGAAATGTTTTGATCATACTTAAGAATGACTCCATCCTGAGTCAGAATATTCGAGTAAAAGTCCATCGATATATGGAATTTTTGTAATTCTGGAGTTCCCAGTATCACATATGACAAGAATGACCTAACGTGGTATAAGGTGCTATTTTGCCTGATATTTCCTATTTTGAGGGGTACGTGAAGTTTTTCAGAAATCTGAACTTGTCCTTGGGTTTGATTAACATTAAGAGGATGACAGCTTTGAATAGACGTCATATCCAAAGCTGCAACTAAGTTTTCTGGAATAAGGGAAAGGGTACTTCCGCTATCCAATAAAAATGGTATTTGAACCTCATGACAAGTTTCTGAATCCGTATGATTATCGTAAGTCCCATATCTGAGGTACCCCGGGACTATAAACCGTCATAAAGCATTATGGGGTATTCCTTGATCAGGGGAATACCCATGGGCATTTTGTGATTGAAACGGATTACTATGGGTTGCCAAATCGGGATTCATTGTTGTCCCTGCATTGCCCTGGACATCATATTTATGGAGTAAAGTATGATGTCTTCGATGGCAATTTTTACAGTTCATCTTGGAGGGACATTTATTTGAAAAGTGGCCACCTCGCAGACAATTGATTCATAATTTGTTTAGTTGGACAGTTCTCCAACGGTTATCTATGGACATATTCGTTAATTTTCTGCAGGCATGGGTGGCATGCGACTCAAAGCAAACACCGCATTTAGTATTTTCTTGACTTTTGGGGAATTTATATCTATCGGAAGAATCTCGGGAATAATTTACATTTCTTAAATCTATTTTAGTTGGATTCTCCAACGCTAGCATACTTTTGGCATGAGTCTCTAAAAATTTTTAAAATTCCGTGAGACTAGGCATATCATTATGGGTAAGAGAGAGCTCCCATCGTTCTTTTAGATTATCATTTAGTTTTTGAATTATAGTATAAATTATCATGTTATCCACCAAAGCATTTTGAGTCAAATTCAAAGACTCTAGAATTCGAAGTGACTCATTACAAGTATCTATTATGTCAAAAATAGCTTTAGAGAAAGAGGGGCAATTTTTCATGTTTTTTAAATTGTATAACTTACTTATTTGTGCTATGGCTAAATCCCTAGTTTTATCATAGCGAGCGCAGAGAGTGTCCCATGCATTTTTATAATTGGCTTCCGAGAGAGGAAATCCAGAAATTAATTTATGAGCAGGACCCTTTACACTAGCCAGTAGATATTGCAATTTTGAGACGCCTCCCAACTCCAAATTTTGATCTATAGTTGTAAGAAAAATCTCCTTAAAAGAAAGCCGTTGATCAGCTTCTCCGTGAAAAGGTTTTAATTCAAATTTTGGAAGATTAACAGTTTTTACACAAACATTACCTGTAGTTTTATTTAGATTTTCTGAACCACCCTCGTGAATGTTTAAACTTTTAGTTAACTTATTACGTGATGTACTTATTGCTATGTTTAAATTGTCTAATTTAAGTGCAATCTCATTATATTCATCAATTATAGGATCAGTTTCCGATGCATCGCTCTGAAGAATGGCTTTTTCATGGAGTTTATTTAATTCGGTTTCAATATCCTGAACCTGTTTACCATATAAATCTAACTCTTCAAGAGTTACAGTTTCATTATCAATTTTGGGATTTATGATATTTTTTATGCGAGTGATTTTTCCCTTAAGAACAGTTTTTTGTTTTTTAATAGCTTCCATTTTTAATTAATTTTATGACAACTTCTTAAAAATCTAAATATAAACAAATTCTAAATGACCTTCAAAAAAATAATAATAACATCAACATAATACAAGCATCTGCATAGAATTGGGAAATGAAATAAATAAAAAGAATTACTTATATAAAATAATTAGACGTAAATATGGATATCCATTTTTTCTTTCAATTTAATATATAATTACACCTTAAAACCATGGTTTGTAGAAGTAATAAAAACAATAACACTAGAGATATATTACTTACCTTAATCAATTAGTTTTATAATCAAGGAATTAGGGGAAAAAACATGCGCAATAATATAAACAAATAAATAAATAAATAAAAATGGTGCACACTTGTGAGCTCACATATTATAAATTAAACATTCTTTTAATCATAAATCACTGTACCATCCCTTGAGTATAACTCATGTAGTAGATGTCGAATAAATTCACGCAATCACTCCTCAGATCATAATCACAGAACAAAAACTGTTATCACATATATTGCTGTCGCATATTCTCTTTTTGAAACGCAAGAGAAGCAGGAGAAGAGAAAGAAAAAAAACATAGATCACAAACATCTGGGGTATCAGTATCAACCCGGTCGGCGCTTTGACTGAAATGATTTATGGCTCTATGGAGGATGACCGACCACACAGCAGCATGCCCCGTTCATGCAGAAATATCGCTCCGGTAAGGCTTTGAAGAATCGCCGAAAACAGCATCCCAGTATTCCATGATACAAGATACAACACACTTTTTAGATGAAAATTCACGAATCCCGTGTATAGAAAGGCAAGGCCCGACGTATGGTAGAAGAATAGCATCTCAGTATTCCCATATGGAATACCTTTGCTGGTTGATAATTCATGACGAGACGTTAACGCCTTTTCAGAGCCTCTTTCGATGTTTCGAGTCAGAATGACCACTTTTTTTGCTTTCCTTTGTGGGTCCGGTATTTTTAATAATGTTCATATTTCGTAGATTATTTTCCCGCACTAGGTATCATACTGCCGACTCTGAAGAACTGTCGCATTTTCATAAAACGACAGACTTCAAGGGGATGAGTTTTAATTATGATTTATTTAAATATTTTAAAACATAGCAAAATCTTTTCGCAGGTCTTTACATCATCGGTTCTGGAGAGCAAGTGCGTAGATGTATATTTGAAATTCCTCATCTCCCGAGAGGTTACCAGTTAAAAAGGCCATGTGTTTTACTTAAATTAATACGATAAACTTAGGTTTCTTGTTGCCCTGTAAAACCCGTGATTATTAGTCATGGGGCCCGTATCCACATTGAGGGGCGATTTATTAAAAAAGTAATCAATAGGTCTGTTTTTTTGTATTTTCTTACATATATATATATATATATATATTCAATTTACATAAACAAAAATTTTCAGACAACTTCACAATTCTGTGAGTTCTGCATTTCTTAAGAAAAATTGAAATCTTTAATAGAAATAATTAATTCTGACATATTATTTGAATTTTTCTCTAAATTTCTTTTCGAGGGTACCAAAAGAGAATCATTCGAGAGTGACGTTTTAAAATTACCTAAATGTAAAATTGAACATTTCTAATGTTAAGTTCATTCGTAATAATTTTAAAACAAATTGTATTTGGTTTTTATGCATGGTTTATAGTTGGCAAAAAATGAATTGAAATTATGAATTTCCATATTTCTAATTTCTTGAAATGAGCTTCTGTTAAACTTTTTATAGATTAGATCTTTTTTATTTGTTTCATGATATATTACTTATGATATTCGTGGTGTGTGCTTTCTCTCTTTTCTTTACATGGACTGTACTCTTTCAAAGAGTTTGTGAAACATGTGAGGAGTCAGTACTTCTGATTTGTGACTTAAATATTAATAAAATTTTTTATTATGAATTTTAATGTCCTGTGCAAGAAAGGTAATGGCATTAGGTATTTTTCTTTTTTTTTTCTTTAAGAAAATATTAAGAAAGTTCCAGAAAACTGAAATTACCAGAGTTACTGAAACTAAAGAGAAAAACAAAACTATAAGACAATGCAGATATTGTATTTGTTAGTGTGACAGATAACACTTATCATTAAGAATAACATAGTTAGCTAGGTAAAATTTATTTTAGTTAAAAAAATCAAGTTAATCATCCTTAATCTGTTCGCCATTTATGGCAATGTCAGCATATGCTTATTGTTCCCAATTTATTGTATCACATGTCTGTGGGCGGCTGTCTCATTCTCCATTACATGATAGTCCCGAAAGGTGGAGAAAGCTATTGTTTTCCTTCAGTATGAAATAATTTTCATCTCAAAAATGGAGCAAGTCTTGGTATGCTCTCACGGAATTAATTATAATAATATTGATTATAGTTCTTGGATTATTTTTTATTGTTGTGCTTGTGTTTGTGTTTGTTGGATAAAATCCTGAAAAGACCTTAAGACTTTTAATTAGAAAAATTACACGTGAAACCCATATCCAATCTTATTCTCGCAATCTCGAATTCTTGGATTATACACGTATTCATTTTCTCTTTACATATCATACGATTACTGCGAGTGTCGGACCCATCGAGTGTATTTAATTTGCTTTTCTTGTGAAAATTGTACGGTTACAAGTTTAGGTATTTTGATAAACAAAATAGCAACCGTAACAAACTTGTCAGTAAACTACTTAAAGATTTCTCAGGGAAAAAATTCATATAATTATTAAAATATCAGAAATTTTCACATAATATTCGTTAACAAGTGTTAAGTTAAATAAAAATCTCTCTGTTTATAATCAAGATGGAAACGGCTCCAATTTCATTGTATTTATAGAAGTTCGGACGATAGAACATTTATCACATAATTTCGCTTTCAAATCTAAAAACTGAGTTACTTCATTTGTTTTTAAATAAATTATTTAAATGAAGAACTTTTTTAAGTTGCAATTTTATAAGTCTTCTCAAATATAAATATTAAATTGCATTGGGATAGTAAAGAATGAGGCTACATTTAAAAAATAAAATGTTTTATTCTTTCTGTATTTTTTTGTGTGTGTTTGTGTGTATGTGTGTAGAAACTTAGAGGGGGGAATAATCACTTGCTTTCCTAGGGGTCCATGCATATATGATTAATTGTAAAAAAAAATTACACGAAAAATTGTAGCTCATTTGATGTAAAATTAATAAATTTAAAAAATCACCAAAAATTGTAGATAATTTGTATTTATTTAATCCAATAATTACGTACCAAAGCTTTTAATCTAAAATTTTTAAAGAAAATAATTAATTTAAATAAAATATTGTGAATGCTAAATTTTTTTCATAGCATCCTTCCTGAAATAAATTATAAATTACATCAAAGAACTGGGTTATCAGGACACTAATAATACCTCAGAAATATTTCATGATAGGATTGAAATTCGAACTCACAAACCTTTAAAAGGAACAAAATTCTTCGTTATAAGATGTATATTCGATTCTACTGTAAATAATGTATCATATGATCACTCTAATAAGTTAATTTCAAATTCTTATAAATTAAGCTTAACCAAATTCTTTAAAAACAAATCATATTATCATTTATTATTCAAATAACAGAATTTTAAAGAATCTTATTTTATTTTATTTTGTTTTATTTTATTTTTTTTTAAACTATCTCATATGATAAAATTTATACTTTATTATTTTGTAAAATACAAACTATTGGAACAGCTAAATATCTTTGTAATATGAAAGGTATGTCAAAAACATAATATGGCGCACATTCTTTCGTTATTATTAAAATATTTTTGGAAGAAAAGAAGTATTTTTTATCGGTATGCATTTAGAAATTATAATCAAACATTAATTATCATTAATTATTGGAAATTTAATGTTCCAAATCAAATGTAATAAAAAACAATTGAAATCTGAGAATTCACAAAAAAAAAAAAAAAAAAAAAAAAGAACCATTTATTCTCAATTTTTGTTTTTCTTTACAAAAACCATATTCAGCTTCTTTTATTGTAAGTCAGAAGGCAAAAAAATTTAATAATGACAAAATCAATAGAATAAAGATCAACCGAGGAATTCTATTCTCTTTTGAATAAATGTATTTTTTCCCCTATTAAGTATAAAAATGAGTTTTAAACGTGTTAAGGAAAACAGATAATGCATTGCAAATTCCTTTAAAATAATCATTTATAAAATAAAATAATGTTTGTGCAAACAAAATGCCAAATCGATGGCGTAACATTTTCTTATATTTCGTGCTTTGTGTGAAAATCACGTAAAAGATATTTTAGCAAAAAATTTTAACATAGTAAAAAGGTTTATGGCTTCAGTTTGTTTTTCCGAAGTTATGCGGCAAAGAATGCTTGAATCATTTACAGTAAAACATACAGAGAATATACAGGGTTATTCAGAATGATTACATACGGCATTTTAAAATGCTATAATAATTTCATTTTAAGCATACACTTACCATAAACATGTTTAAAATAAATGTGTAGCCCATATATCATAGCTAATTTTTTTTCATTTTATGGCATTATAAATGTTTCGTATAATTTCCTTCAATCACACAAAGAGTGTCAAGACGATAGTCTATTTTGTACTTTAGACGCAACAGTAGTCACTGAAAACCCGAATGATAATGTTAAGTCTATAGGGGCGTTTTTTTCAAATATCTCGCGCAAATTTTAGTATTTTTACGTGCGTTTTTTGCATAGGACAGCTGAGATGAATTTACAATCGGGTTAGTTTTTAGTTTTTCGATGTTGGTTATATATTTTTTATATTATGATAATTTCAATTTCAAAACTGGTCCTGACTAGTTTCAAAAATAAAAGTTAGTTTTTTTTTTTTTTTTTTTTTTTTTTTTTTTTTTTTTAATCTGAAAGCAAAATTGAAAAAGTAAAAACTAACCCGATTGTAGATTGTCCTCAGCTATCTTATGCCAAAAATAAATCATGCAAAAGTATTAAAATTTGAGCTAGATATTTGAAAAGAACGCCTCCACTGACTTAACATTATCATCCGGGTCTTTTTCAGTGACTAGTGTGGGACCTTAAGGGAACAAGATGCATTAATAATGTGATTTTTTGTTGTGTCTTTGAAACCATTACACCCTGTGACTTTTCTTGTGGATCTTCGTTAAAGACAAAGTGTATATGAGGAGCTCAGAAGCCAAGCGGTACAAGTGACAAAATTTAGATTTCGAGTAAATTGAGTTCAAAGTTACACATCGACTGTAATTGAATGAATTGAGATATGAAAATTTTGCTTATTTCTTAATGATCCTTGAACTCTTGTTTCAATAACTGTTTAAAAAAATGTGGAATAGGATATTTTTTTAATTTATAACTAAGCAATATTTATCATCATTCGGCACTTATACCCCTTGGCTTCCAAACAATAATGAAAACTGCTTGAAAACTAAAGGGTACAAGTGCCGAATGAACACAAGAAATGAAAAATTTTTAAATAAAAAATTGTATTTATGAAAAAAATTAAGATTAATGTTGATACAAATAAATCAAAGGACAAAATTTTGTTTTAATATAAATTCTAAAAAAGGAAAAAATATGAAATAAAAAAATGAATTTACGAAAAATTTATGAACAATGTTGATATAATGAATGAAATGAAAATCTTTTGTTCTAATATAAGTTTTAAATTTTTATTATAAGTTTAGAAACATTGGAATTTCATATTTTTCAACACTTACCAACAAAGTTGAAAAGTGAATATGATTTTGGTTCGTCCGTCCGTCTGTCCTAACTCTCGTAAATATATTCGGATTGCCCTGAAATTTTTGGGAATTATTCATGTTTACTTCAACACGAACTTACTGCAAATGACTCTTGCAATGACTCTGTGCAACTTATTGCACATATTTCTAACATGATTAGTTTATTTACAGGGACAATCAAAAATTTTCCGTTACATTACGGGTTATGGGAAAAATCGTTTTAAATGAATTTGAAATATGTCACACCTTGTCACATGTTAAAATTTATATGCATTTATGAATTGCACTAAAATAGACATTCTATAAAATCTGAGGTGAAATGAATAGTTATTAATTATTTACAGGACCATACAAAGATTTACATTACCTAATAATAAAGAGGGAATTGTTTGCGACTTGTTTTAAATATATTACAATTTTCATGTATAATAAAATTAATGTATATCGCTGAGGCTTAATATAAATTATTTCGCACATAATACAAAGTACACAGTATTTACAGGGACACAAAAAAAGATTTCAAATAGGACCGAATTTCTATCCGAATTACTGTATAATTATCGATGATGATTGATGGATGAACAAAATGCTATTTTAATTATGATTTGCGCTTTTAAGTTTTACTAAATGTATACACGTTATATGATATGTATAAATGCTATAGTTAATATACAGGGCTATACAAAAATATTCGTAAAGGTTACAGACTATGAGCGTACTTTACTTAAAGATTTATTTGAAATAAGTCTTGTATTTCTATGCTGAACTGCATTCAGTTTACTAAGAAATGCTTGTAAAATATAGGTAAAATGATATACATCAGGATCACACACAAATTTTTATACATGGTCATCGATGAATGATAATTTCTGGAAATGTGATTTCAGTAGTCTTAAGTGTGTTTAATTTGAAGTAAATTTCAGCTAAATACTGGCGTATAATAAAGGTTCAAGATAAACTACAGGATGAACAAAAGTATACAAGTGTGCTTCCATCTATTAATATAAACTGCTGAAAGAGAAATTTCAAACTGTTATGCGTTTTCTTGCTAAACTAATTTTTCCCATTATAGAGTATATATCAACCGACAAATAAAACATAGGGCTGTTAAAAGTATCAGAATACATATTTGGCAATGGACTGTAACACTTTATTACCCTTAATAGCAAAAATGTTTAAAGATTTCAGGGAGTGTTCGAAAGTGTTTCATAATCCATGCTTAACGCATGATTTTTCTTACTTGATAACAATTAAAATGCATATATTTAATGCATAAAAAAAGCAAATGGCTTTGTATGTATGTCGTTGGTCGTGCTTCTGCTATATAGACGTTAACGTACACAACTGCACTTATACCCCTTGGCCTCCAATCGTTTCTCAGTTTTGGGAAAGAGGTTAAGTGACTGACCCCTATAACTCAGTACATAATGAAAAAATCACTCTTAACTCTTTACCTACAAATAAATAGACATATTTCCAGATAGCCTGTGCACTTAACTCATTTTTTTCAATTTTGTCACTTATACCCCTTGGCTTCTGGGCTCCTCATATGATATCGCTACTATGCATCTTGGATGATCTAAAAATACACGCGACTATCACAAACAGAAAAAAACTTTCAAATGATTAATTAAATAATTACGAGTTAAGAGTGGGAAAATATTGAAAATTACGTCATAAAATTACATTTACATGGGAATATTAAAAGAGAAAAATAATGTTAAAATAATGAATTCATTAAAATGCGTTAATCACCGAAAAAGGGAAAAATGCGTCATATATTTAAAATAATTCACATTAACATTTCTAAATGATCATTTAAACTATTGTTACCAACTCTAAGGCAACGGAAATAAAAAAAATTATTGTCAAGAAAAACAAATATCTTCACGTGAATATCAAAGACAGAAAAAAAAAAACTTTTAAATAATGAATTCATTAATGTGTGTTAAAAACAGAGCAAGTAAAAAAAAAATTACGTCATATTTAAAATGACTAAGAAATACTGCAAAACACTTAAAATTTAAAAATATATCTAGGCATGGCATTTACTTCATATTTTGATACGATATTTTTAACTATAGTTATAAATTCTAAAATGGCACAAATAATATTTCCTTTCACATAACAAAAGTATTTTCACGTGCATGTTAAAAAGAGAAAGAAAAATTTTGTGAAAATTACATAAGATTTAAACAATACATTTAAAATGCCTTACTTAAACATTTCTCTTATGCCGTGGTTTAAAAAAAATATCATGAGACAAAAACTCTGTACATTTCACTGTTTAACTGACATTGTTTAATCAAACATGCAAATAGCCTGTCACAACATGTAGATATTTAACAGCATCTGATTCAAAGATAAAATTCCTCAATCAAAGAAAAAATGAATGGAAACCCGTTTACAGATAAATCGCCACTTTAAATATATATTTATGTATAGTTCAATATTCGAAATCTTTTAAAAGTCGTTCAAATTAGTGTGTTTTTAGAGTTTGTTGGTGTCTGAACTGGATTGACGTGCATAGCTCGTAGAGGGCAGAGCTTCCTAGGCCATAAAAATATTAAACTTTTCAAGAATAAACTTCTGTTTTATATCAAAATAATTTCTTCTTATGTGAAAATTTATCTTTTTTTAATAGTGTACTGTTAAATAATGCATTACAATCAATTCAAATGCAAAATCGAAAAGGAATATAATGTAGACATTAGTTATCTCTAATGTACATGCATTCTGTACATAGTATATAAATGAACGAAGATTATTTTTGTGTCCAATGAGCTCATCTTACTATTCGGAAAATTAATCAAAATCCTTTTTTCACAATTAGCAATTCTTGAGTCAATGTTGTATGCAATTATGCAATGTCCCCAAAACTCTCATTTGTATCGACGACAAATTTAACCATCTACGGCTGGTTAAGGTGTACGTCACTTTAGGGACAGTTCTAACTTGTTTCTCACCCGTTCTTTAACAATTTGGATAGTCTAATTTTTTTATTTTTATTTTTATTATTTTTTTAAGTATTTTGTGTTTTACATTGATTTTGGACTGTGGGTGGTCGATTTTTTTTTTGGGGGGGGGGAGGGGGTTTGGATAAAGAAAATTTTATTTAAAGGATTCGGGTCGAGTTGCAAGTTGATATCAAATGTAATTTCAAAATCAGGTACCCGATCCGCGCATATAAATTGATCCCCATGTCGAGTACATAATGACCCCCCCCCCCCCGTCTGGGAAGGTATGGCACAGCCCCTAGTTTTATAAGGGTTACCACATGTGCTCTGTGTGCATGATTGGCCTGCATTTTAAAATTCAGTTCCATATTTTGTAATTTTTTTTTTTATTATTGCATGAACTTTATATTCGATGCACCAAATCAGTAGATAAATAGATAATTTGATAAAGTTATCAATATCAATTTGTGAATGAAAGGGTCCTGTAAATGTTATAAAGGAGCTATTAATCAAAATAGTCAATTAAAGAACACAATTTGTTCTAAAGTTTGTTTGATATAATTTTAAGTGCCTAAACAATTTCGGAATTCGCGTCCCGTCTATTTTATTTCATATTATTTCATTACTGTTTTATTTTTTTTCTTTCTTTACAACAACATGCGACTTATGCTCAAAGTTTGGGAATATTGTGACCCTAATAACCGCAATAATAATATTTTGCAGTTTTACTAAAAATCACTCAATAATTTAAAAAATAAATTATTAAAATTATGCATTTAAAACGGAAATAGTACGAAATAGTTTAAATAATAGCGCAATGAGCTTTTAAGTTAAACTGTTTCATTTTAATAAAATATAAAATAAAATGTGGCTTTAATATTTTACTCTGATCAAAGAAAACTTTATGAAAAATAAACTTAAAATGCTTGTTTTTAAATAAAAAAGAAAATATCTATTTAAATTCTTTTAGAATTTTTAGAAATGGATTTTTTTTCTTTATACTTTTTTTTCTTCAATACAGAAAAAAAGTCTGAAGTTATTTTTGTTTTTGTTGGCGTTTAAGGAAAAATCTAAACGAAAATGAAACTTTAAAAATTTAAAATAAATTTTAATCTTATTCTTAATATTCAAGATATTTGAAAGTGTTTTTACATTCAGACTTTTAATTGCGAGCTACGTTTTTTGTTATTTCAATGTAAACTCTTAAATAATAATTTAAAAAAATGGTACTTCTTAGTTATCCCGTCGACCAAAAAATTATCGCCAAACTATAAGATTAAATGCCAATAATGGATGATCGTGAATGTCACATTTAATGACATTAAATGCGATTCACGTGTTTAAAATGTCATTAAGTGATTTTTATTTCGACTTTTAATTAATATTTTTATTAATATTCTACTAATTATTTGTTTTTTCGTTATTTAAAATAAAAATTATGTTAAAATGTATAATTTGGCTATTAGTTTGGAGATTTGTATCATTTGGCGAAATTGGTCGACGAGATAACCTAGAAGTACCAAAAATATTATTTTTCAAGTTTTCATTAAACTGGTTTTCTATGAAAAATGTAATTTTTATTTTGATAGCTGAAATTAACATCATTTATAATTCCGAATATTGGTATAATTTGAATTCAGTTATTTTCGTCATTATATTTAATTTTCTTAAAAATTTAAATCGAAATATTTTCCTACTTTTTTCTTTTTTTCTTTTAAATTTTTTTCTAAAATCAGCGAAAACAATACAAAAAGCACTGTAACAAATTACAATGATTTAAACAAATAAATAAAATAAATGGAAGAACTCGTCTTATATGATCAAGTTTATTAACTATTTTTAATAATTAATAACATTAGGTATAATAGCTATAATGGGAGTAAACAGTCAATATTATAACACATTCTACAGGGTGATTAAAAAACATTAGATAAACTTTAGAGAATAGTAAATTACACTAAAACAATACAATTTTTGGACAGCAAATAAGAATCGTAATTCACGCTTTTTTTCCCTAACAGGATGGCCCAGTCAAATCATTAATTGGATTTCTTTTCATTACTTTAGCAACATTGGAGATATATGAACGAAATTAGGAAAAGACTTGCATTTCTTTGCAATAAAATTTAATAAAACGGGAGCTGTGGCACATTTTGGCAACCAATTTTACAGGGAAATTTTAGTTAACATTACAGATCAAATGTTATAAATTACAAAACTGTCAGCATAAATTGGTTAAGGCGATAGGCATCACTGTAAATCACACAATATATTATATTGTGTTAATTCTGGTAATAATAATAATGGTAACAGATGACTGAGGATGCTCAACAGTCGAAGTAACACAGTTAATCCGTTTGTAATTCATTTCATATTGTGAATTGCTACGCAATAGTGCTAGGTCAAAACCTCTTCCGCCAGCGCGCCCAAAGTCTGGCAGTTTCGTTATCAGTAGCATATATACAAAAATCATGATACATACAAAAATCAACGACGCTTAAATTCATTGCCAAGATCTGACGCTCTCTCCCCGACTATAAGAATAACAGAAGGAGGAGAAGAAGTTGCTACATTTTACAGGGTATCCATAAATTATTGGGATAAACTTTAAAGGAAGGGAGGAACTATCACAATGATTCAGATTTGCATAGCAATCCATGGTCGGAAAAGTTTCCAAGTGCGGTAGAGACGATACAAAACATAAGAAAGACAGAACACGAATAAGAGGAGAAAACATATTTATTATCCTTAGTGCAGAAAAAACTAATGAAAATAACATTAATGAGACAACGATCGTCATCAAATTAGGTGTTCGGCATTACGATCCCGTGACGTGAAAAATAGAAGCGCATCTCCGGCGCATGGAAAATCTAATGTTCTCGAAAACACGGGATGTCCCGAACTTCTCCAGCAGCTGGCACGATGCGTGCATGAATAATAATTCTTCAGTATTTTCCAGCATTGTTATGGCATTTTGCAGCATCAAGAATAATAAACATGTTTCCCCCCCTGTTTGTGTCCTTTCTTTTTGTGTTTTGTGTCGTCACTGCAGCGCCAGGAAAGCGTTTTCTACCATGGGTTTTTATGTAAATCTGAATCCTTGTGATGTCTCCTACTTCCCCTTAAAGTTTGTTCCAATAGTCTTGGGACACCCTGTATATCCAATTGGTTTTGGCCTGAATGTAATTGACAGCTTATATAGCCTCTCTTACCAAAGTACTATATACTTCAATCGCATGAGATTGTTATGGAGTTTTACACAAAAGGAAATAATTCTGTTAAAAATTGCTTTATTTTTGTTGAAATTGTAATCTATAATTATGTATGCATTGCAGTGAGTCATCCTGTATTTTTGGGTCAAACAATTTGTTACGACCTTGGTTTACAAAACAAAAGTTATTTCTTTTAATATAAACCATTCTTGAAGATTGTCCATTTTTTTCAATCATTCTGTACAAATAATAGTGGTTCATGACGTATTTTTTACAAAAATTCTTTAACGCGACACTGAAAAAAAAAAAAAATTAACAAGAAAAACGCTTGATAGACAAACAGTTATCCCAAACTTAGACTCAATGAATTTTTTTTTACCGAAAATATCAACTTATCGTAAGAATTATTTACATGTGATAATTCTAACTGTATAGAACTAAATGTACATGGAATTCAAATTTCGTTTTCATATCAGACAGTCTTTTTCGAAGAATAATAAATATTGTGACGAAATTTTGCAAAATTGCATAGATAACTTCTTGGAAAGATAGCGTAGCGCGCCGGATACGCGTGACCGTCTTTACATTTTCATGCTATTTTGAAAAGTTCCATCAAAAACCATAAAGAAAACCTAAATAAATATAAAAGCTAATTTTAAGTAATAACTATAAAGTAATTGAATATTTTTGAGTGATCCTGTCAACTAACTAAATTTGACATACACTTCATGTTAAATCTCAATAGAATAGATTAATTAAATGGCTATCCGAGTACAACTTACACAAGTTAGAGAAAGGGCAGGAGGTCAGACAAACCGAATTCAAAACATTTTTTACCTATGTTGGAAGTGTTAAAAATTACGTTTTTTAACAAAAGATTCGCAAAAGATAACATTAAAAAATTTAAAATTAACATAATAATATGAATCAGAACTATAAACGTGAAAGACAAAGAGCTAGTAAAAAAATGTCCAAAATCAGAATAAACAAGAGAAGATTGAAGCTAACATTTTAACACAAAGAAATCTAATTATACTCGTGTTTCCCATTTGCACTCGCATCTGTTACAGACAATGAAGGTTTTAATTGAAATAAGCCAGAAATCTTACTTCCACTAATTGTTCATAAAAGGCAGATTATTTATTTGTATTCTGAATAATACCGCATTTTGAAGCCCTATTCTCGAAAATTTCAGTTTGTTGTTTTACACGCTAACAAAACTGATGATATTCTGAATTAAAAATAAAATACAAATTTTAAAATTAAAATTGAAAAAAGCCTCTATTATCATTAGAATGTTTTGTAAGCATTGTCAATAATCTTTTTTATTCTAAAGTAAACAAATACATCAAATAAATCTCATAATCTGTACTGCAAAACATGTCTGTCATAAACAATGCCGGAACACAAATAATATGACAGTTGAATTTGTTTTCGTTTTGCTTTTTCTTTTTTTAAGATATTTTTAGATTTTCGAATTCCTTATCTTTATTCTTATACTTTCAAGGATTTTTAAAATCTTTTAGAATTTTTTTCATTTTTACACTTTTTATAAGTGAAAAATTTTTATTTCTAGAATGCGTAATTTCTGATACAAAATCAGTGTTGAAATTGCAATTAAACCAAAACTAATAATAGTTAACTATTTTAAATAGAAAATTCATATATGAAATTTTCCTATTTAAAACTTTTAATTTTTTAAGAGCATATTTTCGACTCTTTAATATAAATATCGAGGTTTTGTATGAAATATAAAATTTGCTCATTGTCCTATATACTTTTACATACTATAGTTTTCTTTATTTTTAGTTGAGTAATAGATGTTTACCTTTAAAAAAAAGAAAAAAAGAAAAAAAAGAAATTGAAATAACTTTATGAAATTAAATTCTAAAGAAATGTATTTTGGAAAAGTGGAACATAAAAAAAATCTTTGCAGGACATTAGTGTAGCTTGTGCGTCGAATATTTCACTGGAATTGTACAAATACTTTTAGAGTAAAGTAGGAAGAAAAAATAAGGAAGAAAGTAAAACAGAAGCAGATAAATAAAGTTTTGAGTAAAAATTTAAAGTACAGTAGCTATGTAACAGATATGTATATCATACATATCTTTTTTTATTGAAGCTATGTTGAGCCTGTTTTTTTTAATTAAGAAAACAACTGTATTTGATCCAAATACATAGCTCTAAAATTCTATTTTGATAATAAAGTATCCCGGACTAATATCTATGTAGAACTATGTAAAACTATCCTGCTGAACTAAATTCTCTAGAATAGAACATATTTACCGACAACGGGATTTAAATAGTTCTGAAATATGAATTATTAACCAAAGATTCACATCATAGAATACGTTCTGGATATTACATAATGCAGAAAATATTAATTAAGATTCGAAACTTTCGATGCTAAATTTAGCTTTATTAGGTGCGTTAGTAATTATATAAATACTTAGCATCTATGGTCATCTCTGGTCCGGTCGTCTATCTGTCTGCCTGTCTGTCCGCATATAACAAAACAAAAACTACCCAACCGAATTGTTTGATATTTAAAATGCATAATTTCTGCATATTTGTTTCAAGTCGTTTCAAAATTTACGAAAATCGAATATACGGTTTAATTACAGTCAAAAGTCGTTACATTGCAGTCAAAGGAAAAAAAATAGTTTCAAGTGTACTTTAATGAACCGCTATTTGAATATAATAAAATTGATAGGAATTTATCAAGTACACTAAAACATATTTTCCGTACAATAAACAGTGCCAAGAATATTTGTTATCAATTTACAGAGTCACACAAAATTATTTATATGGTATAGAGAAAACTATCCAATGCGATGATTACTGGATGCTGGAAGTTCATTTTTAGTTGTGATATGAATTTTTAACTAAATTTTTGCATATTGAGCTATGCGAATAAATACTATAAATTATATATAGGGTTACACAAAAGAATTTGTAATGAATACTGACTATGAACAGAAATAGTTTAAAAGTGTCTTTTAAAGAAATTATGCATTTTTACGCTGAATTACATTTAGTATACAAGGATTTCTTTGTAGAATATAGACAAAATGTATATAGAAGGCCATGCAAAGAATTTAATATATAACCGTCTATGGAAGATAATCTCTGGAAGTTTCGTTTCAGTACTTTTAAGCGTGTTTAAACTTTAATTAAATTTTAGCTAATTATTGGCTTGTATATGACGATAGTAGTTACAAGACAGGCTAGTGCAAAAGTATGAAATATGCTTCTGTTTGGTGGTATAAATTAATGAAAGTGAATTTAAAACTGTCATGCTTTTTTCAAATTTTCCAATATAGGTAATAAGTGTTTGTGATTGCGGATTGTCTGTCCAAATTCTAGCTTGGGTTTATATATTTGGATTGCTCTCTAACTGATAAATGTTATTGAGATTTACTATACCATGTTCGGTATCTATATTAATAAAATAACAAATCGCTCTGTCTATCCGTGTGTGTGTCTGCGATGGCTAGCGAAATCTATGGGACGTACGAGGCTCCAAATTTTTATGAGAGTAGCCCAATATCTCTACACTAATACACCTAAAGCTCAGAATTTTAATATTTTGATTAATTTCAGATATATTAATTACGAAGTGGAACTCACTTTCGTTAAAAAGTCATTTTTTTAATGTTCGGGGAAAGAAAACGTTTGCACAAGCGCACAAACTCTTTTACGCACCTAAACGAAAGAAGAAGCATTTTTCGGCATTTATTTCAATTTTTGGAGCATTTTGTTTAAATCAAAATCAACCAAACTGCTCAATACAGTTAAAATTAACATACATATTTCAAAAGATCGTACTTTTAGGTCTCAAATGCTATAATCAACTTGAAATAATGTTGCAGTTAACCCTTTAAAAAGAAATATTCAAAAAGAGTTGTTTTTCCCAAAACCATTTTTCTCCCTTTTGTCAATGCTCTTCCAGGGCGTAATTTTTAAGATGTAAACAAACAAAATAGAATATCTTAAAGTTGAAACTTTCTTCTAACCGATGGTGTTATTGGTTTTAAAATATTCGGATGTTAACCCTTTCAAATACACTGGAAAAGAAGGTCATTTTGCGATTCGTAGAGAGAATATTTTTTCTATGCTAAAATTATTTTAATGTACATATTTCAACTCGATCTTTTAAAACTTCCTCAATCTACCAAATTTATACTCCCTACAAAAAATTCGAAACGTTCGGACCTAAAGAAATATTTTTTACAAAATAAAATGTGCAAAAAATTTGATGAAATCAATAAAAACAGATCGTTTTCATTGCGGTTTTGCCTTAGCAAAGGGCAATCCTATAGGTACCGGTAAACAAAAAACATATTTTTAAAGCTTAAAAACATTTTTATAATCTATGATGCAATAAGTTTTTAAAATATAAGATTTAACCCTTTCAAATAACCTTCAAAGGAGGTCTTTGCAACTCACGGATAAAATATTTCTTTCTACGCTAAAGGTATCTAGGCGTACATATTTCAGCACTGTCTTTTAAAAGCATCTCAATAGACCAAATTTACCCCTTTTAAAAATTTTTAAACGTTCGGACGATTAGAAATATTTTTTACAAAATAAAAAGTGCGAAAAATTTGAAGAAATCAATAAAAACCAGATCTTTTCATTGCAGTCTTGCGTTTGCGTGTGGCGTAATTCTATACTTTCTGACAAAACGAAAATATTTTCTTAAAGCTAAAACATTTTTATAATCTACTGTGCAATAAAAAAAAGGGAGATATTTAAACCGTTCAAATACACCGCAAATGCGAATCACATCCCCGCTCATGGTGAATACATTTTTGCTAAGCTAAAAGTAACTAAATGTCTGTGCTTTAGCACAATCTTTTTAGAGCCTTTCAATAAACCAGATTTACATTACTTACAAAAATTTAAGAGCTTTCGTATGGATAGAATTATTTTTTTTTTGCAAAATAAAATATGTGAAATTTTTTATGAATTCAGCAAAAATCTGAGTGTTCCGTCGCGGTTTCGTTCACTTTTTCAACTCAATAGCTTTTCGCGATATTTCCATTTAAAAATATAAAATTTGACAATGGACTTAAAGATATAAAATCATAGAAATTTCAGTTTAATTTAAGGGTCATTTAAGAAACAAATAACACATTGAAAACTGAATAACATCACGGGCCCGGGCAAAGCCGGGTGGTCAGCTAGTTGAAAATAAAATATCTAATGTTTATAGTCTTTTTATAGAGACTCTCAAATGTATTCTTCTGCATTATGGTCTATAGTTGAAGTATCGTAAGCATATAAATATATAGCGCCTATAATCATCGTCTGGTCCATCAAACTGTTTGTCCGTCTGTCCGCATGCAACAACACAAAATCTACCAAGCCGAATGATTTGAAATTAAATATCTAGAATCGTTGAAGAATGTTGTCGAATCATTTCAAATTTTATGAAAACTTATTAAAAGTGTTTTTCATTATATTAAATCTTGTCATACGTAAATAATTTAATGATAAACTATTATATGTAATGATTCTCTGTTTCTGTGATGATTCAGCTACATTTAGGAGGGAGTAATATTATTTCCATATTAATGAATTCAATATATAAAATAGTATTAAATTGTGCATCCATGCATCTTTGTGCAATTGCTATTTCTCCAAGATCTGAATACATTTTAAACTTTGTTACAGTACGAACGTGTTATTTTCCGACTTGTGTAAATACGGAATGTCGGTTGTTAAGTGAAGCAAATATTGCTATTTTAGCTTTTTGGTGTGAATTTGGAATAAATGAATTAAAAAAATCTTCTAAATTCGAAATATTATTGTTTCATATATGCAAAGCTGCATATCAAAAGATTAAGTGACATTTTTTTTTTCATTCTGTCAAAATCTAAACTCTAAACCCATTTCCAGAAGCATAACTTTATTTTCGAACTATTAATAACTTAAATCAGCAATATTTTGGATACAACTGACAATTCCATTTTGATTAAGTCATTAAAGCGCAAATCAAGTGATATTTTTTTTCTAAAACTCGTATTTTGTATGCCTGTATTCTTAGTCTTCTTACTCTTGTTCAGCAACGTTTTAATTAATTAGAAAGCAATGACTTAAATAGAAAGCATGGTTTTGACCCTATCAAGTAACATAATAAGTATCGCCCAGCATTCCAAAATATTTATGAGGGATAGAATGTGTGCATAGAGGCAAACACTTAGACATACAGATGGATAAGCAAAGATAAATCATTAAATCTTTGAATTATGATGCAGAGTTTTAGACGCTTTTACATTAAAAATGTGCTTTTCTCGTAATTAACATGACGCTAATCACAGGGTATTCCAAAAATGGCGATCCATTTCTATGAAAATACTAATCTAGTGATTTCGTTCACAAGTGTTTGAAGAAATGCTCTCCTTAGAAGAAAGAATAGCCATCGTTTTCTGAAAACTAAGTGATGAAACATATGTAAACAGGTCGTTAATTGTACCATCGAAAATACGAAAAAAACCACAAACAAAGGTCACTATCAGGCTTTTGTGAGGAAATTCAGAAGAATTAATAGCGTAGCGGATGAAAAACATCCCGGATGACCTTTAACATCTGACGATATCGTCAAGAGTATTCGCGAGGCAGTTGAAAGGAGCCCGTGTTCACAAGTAGCTACATATTGGCCCGTGTTGGTGGCTGTTTTCCTTATTTTCGATGGTAAGATGGAGTGTTCCACCCCGTCCCCAGGCCCTGACAGGCCCATATGACTCTCGCGACGAGGACTTCGACTAGGGTCCCGGCTCGCATACCGCTAGGCTGCTACTACTCGGGCGCACCTATCCGTCCCCATCGCCGTCCGATGTCTACAGTCAATGACCAACGCACGTCACGACGTTGGCCACCGTTCCCGAGTGTGGAATGAATGACCAGCTACGATAGCACATCGTCATCCGGCTCGGAACTAAAGGAAGCCGCTTGGTCCTACTTGGAATTCCCACCCAAGAAGTCATGACGAGTCCCCAGACGACTACGACCACATGGACGCAGGAGCTGGTGACCCATTGCCATGGAACCCTGGATGGGTTTTTCTTTTCTACTGACCCACAAGATCGAATCCTATGAATAAGGAAAGACATTTGTCAGGGCCAGACGAGGAAAATAGGTAGTCCTTGCAGGAAACCACGGGAGGACGGGGAAAGCCGCCCCCTGATTGCATAGACACAGCTTTGCTTGTGGGTTTTCGACCCCACTCTCATACTTGCGTGCGAGACATATGGACTAGGTGCTTCGTTGCTGAACCTAAAGGGTCCGAGAAATTTTTCGATGGTAAAGCCGATGCACCTCTTCACGTGTTTCATCACTTAGTTTTCAGAAAACGATGGCTATTCTTTCTTCTAAGGAGAGCATTTCTTCAAACAACTGTGAACGAAATCAATAGATTAGTATTTTCATAGAAATGGATCGTCATTTTTGGAACACCCTGTGGTTAGCGTCGTGTTAATTACGAGAAAAGCACATTTTTAATGTAAAAGCACTTAAAAATCTACATTAAAAATCAAAGGTTTTATGATTTTTCTTTGCTTATCAGTCTGTATGTCTAATTGTTTCCCTCTCTGCTCGTATTCTAATCTTCATAAACATTTTGGAATGCTTAGTGATACTTATTATGTTAAATGATATGCTCAAAATCATGTTCTCTATTTAATTCATTGCTCTCTAATTCATTGAAACGCAGCTGTATAAGAAGAATAAGAAGATTAAGAATACAGGCCAACAAAATAGAAGATTACGAAAAAGTATTGTTTGATACGCGGTTTCATAACTTATCCAAGTTGGATTCACAGCTGTATCCAAAATATTGCTGATTTAAATTATTAAAGTTCGAAAGCTAGGTTAAACATCTTATTCCTTTTTCTAAGCGAGTGTTTCTTCAAACGCCTTTGCAATCAATAATCTTTGAATCAATAACATGAGTTAATCCTTGAAATCAATAGATTAGTGTTTTTATGGAAATGGATCATTATTTTTGAAACACCCTGTAATTATGCATGATTTTATTTTTATATTCTGTTTACCCGCATTATATTTTAAAAATAAATTTCGTAATATATTTATCTTGCACATAGTTTTAAAACACTACTAAAAATGTTTTTTTTTTTAAGTAATGCCAGCCGAATAAATTTCGCGTAAGAGTTGCTGGTCTACAAACTGTCACGTGGGAAGCCACATAGGACCGATAAAGGTTAAAATACGACACAATTATGTCGTTTTTGCATATGTATAGGATACACTAATGCAAAAAAATGCTCTCTGACATTGAAAAGTGAATTAAACAATGGAATCAATTTATATCTTCTGGAGAAATAGAATTTAATAAAAATAAGCTGCTGTTGTTGTACCTCAAGACTTTTTAAAATCTTTCCCTTCTCAGTTACATGGAACATCTCTTAAATATTCTAAATTCTCAATGATACATTTCTTATAGACGGGAAATACAAAGAGGACAAGAGTATTTTAATGATTATCAATGCATTTTATTAATCTGTGTTTTTTAAATACTGGCCCAATAACATCTTAAATTTGTCAATTTATGCGGCTTCTAAAAAAACTATTTAAGTATGGGTTTCTAACGAATTCTTAATATCCTGTACTAAGAATTTCTATAAGTATATAAGCGTACTTTAGTACTAAGGCTTGCGTTTCTAGGTTTAGAAAATCAATTTTATCAAAAAGAAACATTTAAATGTAATTCCGAGCACTTGCACATTTTAATTCAATGTATTTTTCATCCAATTTAACTTATTAATGTTTAATATAAAATGAAAACGTGAATTTTTTGGAAGTTGATAGATTTCAGTTTAGTGCCAGAGTGCGGTATTATAAAACTCCAGGTTACTCGGTTTTAATTTTTGTTAGTTTTCTTAGTTTTGCATAATTTGAACCAGAAATTTAATTTTATTAAATATAGCCTGTTTCTATGTAGTCTCTCAAAATTTGATTTATCAAGTTTCAATTATCATTTTTTTGTTTAACATATATAGAACTTTAAAACAAAAATAAATGGATTCAAAAAACATACCATGGCTCTAGAAAGATTGATCTGGTTTTATGATATATCTGATTTTTTTTCAGTTTACTCTGTACAATCAATTAGTATGATACCTTTCCTACAAATAATCACTGTGAGATAGATTTTAAAATATTATAGTTCATAATTATTTAAAAAAAAGTCATTAAACCGTGCCAAAAAAAGAAATTCCAAGCAAATTTTATTCGAAAACCTTTTTTTCAGTTAAATATAAGTTTTTCTATTTGAAAGAATTTTTTTTACTCATCAATAATATAAAAATTGTAATTACGCTATTTCTTAGAAGCCGTATAGTATCAATAAAAGCAAAAGCGAAAGTACTGGTCTTACCAATATCGTTATGCATTTCAATGTGTAGCATTCCATAAATCATTACACATTTCAATCGTGCAACGATGAAATTATAGAAACGACAAAAAATTCTGTGGTGAACGAAAAATAACATTGCTTCTTAAAAAAATTTACTTCTTAAACGTATTACCCAGCAAATGTTTTCTTGAGCTGCCTAGTTAAAGCCAACTTTACACACATTTGTCTAGAAGTAGTTGTATTTCTAAAAAATACGGATACATAAGAGAAAAGGTGTGTTTAACTGTGGTCTAAAGAATGTAATAGGGGGTAAAATTAAATTAAAATATATATAAGCGTTTAGAATAGGATTAAGAATTCTTTATATACAGTGGAATCTCTCTATTTCTGAACACTCATGGGACTGACCAAAAAGCGTTCGGATTATAGGGCTTGTTCATCATAGAGAGAGATTAGAAGTTCATTACTACTACTATTACGTAGGATTACCAATACAGTAGTTCATCAAATAAGGTTGGTGCTACGGAGTTTTTGCTTATATTTCCTTCCATTTTAATTTTTGAAATAAGCTAACATGACTGCTACAACCCTTAATGAATACTTTATCATGAGCAAAAATGAAATAAGCTGAAAAAAACAGCAACAAAATTATAAGTAAACAGTTTCTTTAATTGTCATTTTCCCAGTACTTGATCAATTGAAGAAATCAGTTGAAAATTTCAAAATTAATCAGTAAAACATCATGCTTCAGTTATGATTAACAATAATTCATATAAAAATATTACTTGAAATAAGCAAAATGGAAGTAGATTAAACTTACCATAAATGTCTCCAATTAATGTAGAGTTGCAAAAAGTCGGTTTATTCCCGGGTTTATTTCCAATAGACTAGGTTTATTCCCAGGTTTATTCCCAAAAAATCGAATTATTCCAAAAAATCCCGGGTTTTTTCCAGGTTTATTTCTAAAAACCCGGTTTATTCCCGGGTTTAAACCGGGTTTTTTCTAACCTTTGCAACGCTAAATTAATGTAAAACTAAATTATTTAATTTTCTTTTTTTTAATCATAAAATAACTTCTTTTACAACAGGTAGCTGGCAACAATGTTACAACAGGGGCTCCAACATTTAAATGAAGATTTCATCTGTAGTATTCAAACAAATTGCAAATTCAAGTAGATGCTTAAATTCTAGTAGCAATTTTGTCTGTTATTTTTTTTATTTGAGTTCGTGGAACCTTTTTAACCCCTTGAGGGGCAATGCGCTTCTGCTACTAAAATGTTAAAATGATTTTTTTGACACCGGTATTTATAAATAATTTTATATGAAACAAAGTAAAAGCTTTTCTTCGAGTATATCATATGAAACAAAAGTTGATTCTTAAATTTTGGTGTCAATGTGGCATTTGGGAATTAAAATTAAGTGGTATATAACATATACCGGTGCCCTTCAAGGGGTTAATCTTTTGTAGCAGTTTCTCCAATTTTCGACGATGGAGGAATTCGAATTCAGATTGCAAACACATGTTCAGTTTACAGAGAGGTGGAATAGAAATGGAGACCAAAAGTAGTGTTCATAACAAGGGTTGTTTAGATTCGAGGATGTTCAGGATAAAGAAAGTTCATCTTTTGTTAGATCTATGGAGTTTCACTGGGACTTTCGGAATGTATTCATAATATTGGGTTATTTACGTTAGAGATTGTTCAGATAGAGAAGAATCCACTGTATTTGTAAAACAAACTTAGTAATTACAATTGAAAAAAGTGAGAACAAAGTATAATAACAAATATTCAATTGTTTAAAACAGTCGAGAACAAAGGACAATAGGGAGCTTCCCAATGGCAACAGCATGTTTTTGTATTTTCAATAGTAATAGTATAGATATAAGAATGAAAACTAAAAAGTAATAATTTTATATAATATTATATATATATATTACAAAATACATACACGTAAGAAGTTTAAAATAAATTTATGCTAAACAAAAAAAAAAGGAAAAAACAAGGTAAAGTAGAGAGAAAATAATGCATTATTATTAATCAATATTGAACTATGCGGTCTTTTCCTATTGCTGGCGTTAGACAGCTTATTTTGGAAGTTCAACAATAATCTCTTTAGGGAATATTATAAATATTTTTGTAAAAAAATGTCGAACATTTTATATTCGTTGAATAAATAAGTAACTATTTAAAATGCATCTGATAAGTGGTATTATAGAGATATATCTGCAATGAATATAATGATTTTATAAAGACTTTTAAATTATTTCTGCTAATTTCTACCTTTATAATTTTAATGGTCAGTACGAAATATTAAAAGTGCATCCATAATTGCTAAGTGATATGTAAGAATGCTCTGCCATAGATTTCCGTGATTATTTTCCAGAAACTTTACAATACAGGGTTCTTATCAGAAATATTTTTTTTAAATTGTCATGCTTATTGATGCAAAACAAACAAGAACTATATCTATTGTCCTTTAAACCCTTGGAGACGAGCAGCCGTTATACGTTCCACTTAAAGCATTCAGAATCCTTCAATTATTCTCACCAGTTATTTTTTATAGTAAACTTTACCTTATTTAACAGAGAATTTTAGAGATTCACTTATGCAAAATTTTCTGTTTTGAAAAACCGCTGATAAAAGATTAAAATTTAAGCAAAGATCTCGCGTCGCAAAGAGGTTAATAGGATTTTTGGAAATATTTTTAAACAGATGAATAAATGGAGTCTAGATAACTCAAGTTTTAAATTAAATAAATTGCTATTCAACTCATTTTTATAAACCTTTCTACTTTTAAAAAGTAACTATTGAGTATATATATATATATCAAAGCGACTTCCGTTAACATTTTTAATTCTTTTGTAACTAATAAACGTAAACTCTGGATACTCATAATTATGTCATTATGAAAGACAAAGACGGAAACGTATTAAAATTTTTAGCGTGTCTCTGTTTACACAATAAGATGCTTATTTTTTAAACATGAAGCATTCTTGCATACATGCACAAGATAGTGAAATTTAGTGACGATTGGTTGCTTACTGCCAACGTTAGTCATGACCTGGGCAAAGATGGACATGCATAAAGGCATATCTTTTAGAATTCAGAGGAAATCTTCACTAAAAAATGCTTTTTCAAATAAAAGCAAACAAAACTGCAGTATCACTTAACATTTATACTTGGAGCTCGATTTAAAAAAACTATTTTTATTACTTCTTTTCTTAAAAGCCGTTTCAAAACGAAAATAAAATAGACTGTAGATATTTCCTTTCAACATAACCTACGGCAACTGTCAATACTGTTTCAGTTGTGTTTATTTACATGAAAATGTATTACTTTTGAAAATCAAGTCAAACAACCTTTTCTTTCATACATTCCCATTTGTTCTATTTATTCTGATTTGTCAATATTATCCAACATTTGTTTTCTGACAGAAATAATATCACATTTTCAACCTTTTCTCGGAAAGTATGGTAAAGTTTATATGGGAGTATTTAAAATGCATTTCGAATGACTCCTGGAAGTGACGGTATTATTTATATTTATTTAAGTCTATAAAGAAGATCGATTTACTTGCTATAAAATAAGAATCTAGAAAACTTATTTACAAAATGACAATAGACGAAGAAAGATGTATATAGAAAAAAGAGATTTATAAGGTATTTATTTACTGAAATTTACGCAAATAAAAATTTAAAAAATAATTTCATTTTACACTGTTATATGTGAATATAAATATATATTAATGTTATATACTACCCCCTTCTACAACTTAAATCTCTGCAATTGAATCCCTGAGACCCGTATCTTTTTCCAGCTCAGTCATCTTTCTGACATTATTAAAAAAAAAAAAAAAAAAAAAAAAAAAAAATGGCTGTTTTACTTTTTATTTACGGTGTACGTGTGTTCTTCCTCACCTAATAAATGAAGTTTCTAAATAATAGACCCGAAAACACAGTTGTTGTCTCCGTTTTCTTTCTTTTTGGTGATATTGCTGAGATTCCAACTGCATTACGATTCATTATCTATGTGAGAAATATGCGCCAATGGTAGAGCGGCATCCGTCGACGTCCTTCTAAGCGAATCTAACCCATGTTTGAGAAAGACTCTCCAAAGGATCGAAGAAAATCTCGGAAAACGCCAATGTATAAGGCAGACGACTCGCGATTGGAACACAGCACATTTGGATGAGACAGGAAATTATCAGCCACAGATTATTATGACTTTCACTCGAACCACTTTGCATCTCCCAGGTTTTGTACGCTCTCAATTTGTTATCTTTCTATGTACTTAAAATATAAATAAATATTTTCAATAAAATTGCAGCTATGCATTTCGTTTTAACAAAAATAAACATACAAAACATATCTTTACAAAAAAAAAAATTGTGTTATTTCGTGGTCTAGATAAATTATTCTACACATCCTCAATGAATAATTAAATGTATAATAAAAAACTTGATACAGGTGTTAATCCCTGTCTGCATATTTTTTTCCCCACAGGCCAAAATTTTTGAAAATTTGTTAAATCCAACATCATCAAAAAGCACTCAAAAATAGAAATTTTCAAATCCGCTTTAATGTAAGACCTATTTAACTTCGTGCCAATGTTCATACATGAGCAAATTTTGTGTCATCCGAGATTTTTTCCAGATATCTAGTTCTCCACTCCACATTATTAATATTCATAGATGCACAAGTTGTCTCTTTTCCGGATTCATACATAAAAGCAATAATAAAAGACCTTTGGCATTAAAATCTATTTAGTTATCCGAGTCTGGTATAACAATTCGTTGTCTGCGATATGATGTTGATCCTTCTTCTCCTGAATCTATTGCAAACATTTCAAAATAATGTATATTGTCCAGCGCCATATCATCATCTGAGAGGTCTGACAATTCACTCTCCTCTCCTGCAGGAAGGTCCCTGATAGCACTGGAGAAAGAAAAATAAAATAGCCTGGGATCCATTCCTATACAGTGTCTGTATTTGAAGCATGAGGATATTCATTTTTCGACGAATGCACATGGATAAAGATATTTATGATGATGAATAAACAGACACACATTTCGACGAATTTGGAGAACTGCAACCTGTTAATGCATGGAGGGACGTATGCGACACCTACGGATTTTTACGTACTACACGCGTTAGCATTTCTACGATGTGTTACTCTGACGATGCGTTATTCACAAGAGACTTACAAACACAGCTAATTTTTTTTCAATCTATCTTCTTCTTTCTACACAAAAGAACAAAAGTATTCACTACACTGTTAAAAATAAAGGTGACAAACGAGTTGCATTTGGCGTCCAGGAGTGAAAAGGTGTTACCATTTGATACCCGTGGGCTTACAAATGTGTTTGGGGTGTCGTTTTATCGCTCACTGGGTGATTCACACTAATTAGGGTGCCGCGCAATGCATACAGTTGGAAGATTTTCACCTCTTAGTCATTTGCGCCCTTCCCCGCTTCTTATGTGTGTCCTTTCCCTTTAACTCACCGTCACTGATGTATCATAACATCAGTTTCTCCCTACGAAGACTATCACCGCACATGCGCTATCCCAATTTTGTCTAGAATTTCGGATTTAAAACTTTTGGCGAGTTTTTTACATAAAGTAATCTTTGAATTTCAGGACATTTGAACATTTCAGGAAGACTTTGAAGGTGAACTCGATGGCCGAACGGTTAGAGTGTTGAGCTTGCAATCAGACGTTGTGGGTTCGATTCCTTCAGTGTCTAAAAGTCAATTTATAATTTCTTTTTATTATTGGGCACTCTGGATTAGAAGTGCCATCTTTTCATCCTAATTAAGGGTGTTATTGTAGCTCCCTTAGGGGTGTAACCAGGGAAACAAGCCTTTCACCCTTAAAAGGTGCAATGTGTAACCTGGCGTTTTAACAGTGTATATAGCTTCATAAAGTAATAACTATAAATTCCTCACTGATCGCCTTTGTGTGTATGTGCCAAAATCTACGCACAAAGAAACAGCATCTGTTGAATTCACATATGTTATCCACTAATGTATTGAGAGAAAAAGAATGGAATTTCTGCGATTAAAAACAACTGCAGAACTACACTAAATTTAGTATGTGCCATATATGGCGCCGTATGCGGAAAGGTGATAATACTTACAATATTGTTCTGAAACTAAGTAGAAGAAAATAACCAATTACCTTTCAGTAATTTAAAATATTTATCTCACATGGTATATAGCATAAAGTATATCAGATGTGAAATAACATATCAGAATTAAAAGAGCAAATATGATGCTAATTCAAAAACTTATTGAGTTATAAAAATATTTATTTAAAAAAATAAAATTCTTTCTTTCTTTCAATAAGAACAAAAAATATCGGGAAAAGAAAAATGACATTAGAAAAAAAGAATGAAAATATAAAAAACATTGACTCAAACAGAAAACAGAAAATAAAAGAAACATAGGGAAAAAACCTTTCTAAAGATTCTTCAAGATTTGAGTTTTACCAATATTGCAAAATCAATATTTTCTTTTAAATATTCAATAAATCCTATTAACTTTATATTTTTATCCATTTAAAAACTTTTACCGCAAAATATGAAACTCAAAAAATGTAAATAACATATTTTATGTAAATAAAATATTCATAAATATTTCTATAACCTCTAAAATATATTTCTTATGTGCCCAAATACTTTCTCGCCTTAATTTAAAAATTTATAAAATTTAAACAAATATTTGTTTTTTCTAAAACTAAAATGCTTTTAAGTCTTCTGCGACCATTCAAAAGCATTTAAAAATTCAGTTTATATATATATATATAAACTGAATTATATATATATAAACTATATCTATATCTATCTATATCTATATCTATATCTATATCTATATATATAAACTAAATTATATATATATATATATATATATATATATATATATATATATATATATATATATATATATATATATATATATTTCTTAAAAGTAAAATATCACACTTTTGGCTTTCCTGGAAAGGTGGAATATTCAGCTCTTTTTTCTTCTTTTTATTTATTTTTTCTTTTTTTATAAATCTGCCGTTCTTTTTTAAATAGTACTTTGCGTTAATGAATTCTTAGAAATTGTTGTTGGCGCACGTTATCTACTATAGATGTAAAATGATATTCGGAATTTCCTTCTGGCCACTTGTAACATGAATTCTGGTGATAGGATTTTGACAGAACTATCACTGATTGTTGGATCCTTTTTCAAGAAAGTTATAGTATATAACATATATTATGAGCTGTTTAGCTTTAAATTATGGGGTAAATTCTATAATGAGATGAACCTGATAATGGAAAGATTAGCCTTTTTAAAAAGATTTTGAAGAAGGAATTTCGATGTAACATACACTGGTGTGCAAAATTTAAGGACGAGTCCCAAAATGTCAATTTTCAAGGGATTTTTGAGCGATAATTTTCACGCAAATATTCAAAAAGAAGTAATATAATTCGAATAATCACTATCCCTGCATAACAGTTAGTCCATAGTCCATATAACATCTCATTCAAGTCACACATGGTCACAAGAGTCACAGTCTCTTCAACGAAACAAATAATAAAAAATTCCATACATCTCTTTTATAAGTCTCATATGATTACTATATGTGACTTCACTACAGGTCACTCCAACTACTGCTTTGTGTTGAGTCACCAGGTGACTTTGCAATGTCGTTTTATTGAGACTCTCATGTGACTGTCATTTGGAGACTCAATTTCAAAGTCATTGTGAATGTTGCATTATGAAAAATCACCAAATAATTTTACATTAAAGTCATATGGTGACTTTCTGTCACAAGACTTTGTCAAATGGTGACACAGACCTTACTGTGAAGTAACTACTGTGAAAAGTGGTGAAAAGTCACCATTTGACTTTAATAGGACATTATTTGGTAATTTACCATAATTCAACGTTCAAAATGACTTTGAAATTGAGTCTCCAGATGAGAGGACACACGAGAGTCTCAATGAATCGGCATTGTAAAGTCACCTAACGACACGCCACAAAGCAGCAGTCACAATGACCTGTCAGTGGAGTCACATATAGTAGTCATTTTAAAGTCATAAAAGAGACGTATGGAATTTCCTATTTTTTGTTTCGCCTTAGTGACTGTGATTTTTGTGACCACGTATGACCTGAATGAGATTTTATATGGACTAGTTGCTATGCAGGGGTAGTAATTATTTGAATTATATTGCTTCCTTTTGACTATTCACTTGAAAATCCCTTGAAAATTGGCCTTTTGGGACTCGTCCTTAAATTTTGCACACAAGTGTACATTTTTAGTAGGAAAATGTTTCTGGAAATATTTTAATACATAACATATCATTCTACGTTACTTCGTTATAAAATTATTGGGAAAAGTTGTATAATCAGATAAACCCAACTACGAAAGATCAGCCTTCCTAAAAGATTCTGCTGGGTAAATTTCGATAGAACTTCCAGTGCTTGTTAGATATTTTTTAAAGAAAAATTTAAACAAATAATATATTGTTTTAAATTGCATAGTTATAGAATTATAGGAGAAATTTCTATAATGCAGTGAAGACGATTATGAAAGTGAACATTTTTAAACGCTCTTCTGAACAGATTTTAATCACTATTAGTTAGATAAATTAGGCAAAAGAAAAGACGAATTTGTCAGTAAAATTTGCAATTCGAAATGCTAAACTTACTTTCTACGTGTATACAGTCGCAAGCAAAAGCTAGTTTTGGATAAAAAGGAGTAAAAACTGATTCGTATCTTTTTATAACTACAAAATTTATGAATCTTTACTGTTTGGGCTACTTATCCATAAATTTTCTTTTCATCTTAAAAGGACAATAGATCTTGAAGAGAAAAAAAGATCCGATTTTATTTTGTGTAAAATTTATACTTAAAAATTAAAATATATCAATATATCAATATATAGCCATATAGAGTACATTCAGGCATTTTTTAAATGATTCTATAAAGGAATTTAAAAATGCCAATTTAGGGAAACTTAAAAGCACGTATCATAATTAAAAATGCATTTCTTGTCATAATCGCTGTTATACAGTTCTTCGAATAGAATATACTATCTGAAGTTTTTTGCGTGCCCTGTAAAAGCTACGTTCTTCTTATTGAACGTGAAATAACTTTTAGTAAGCCGTTCCGACTTATAGCAATTTAATTATGTATGAAACAATTTAACAGAACATAATTTAACAGAATTAAAATAAGTCACAACAATTTCCCTTCATATCATTATGTAATGGAATTATTTTGTGTGGTTTCGTAAATAGATAGTTACTATTATTTGCTCACTATTATTAATAACTATTATTGCATATTCTAAGGAATTCACTTTTTACTGCACTTCATAAATACATGGTTGCAGGCTGTGATATCTTTAAAATTATTTTGAAATTATTTTTCCCATTAGCCATAAACTTTTGACTCTCCCTATAGATAAATTAAACTGCTAGAAACTTCATTTGAAATAGGCTTCGTGCTACAATAAACGTAAATAACATTCAGAAATTTCAGGGCACTCCGAATATGTTCATGTGAGTTAGAGCGCGGAAAGACTCACTTCACCGCTTTTAGAGAAAACAATTAATGATATTACGGCACATTCTCATTGGTCATACGGAGATATTCTGTAAAAGCTGTGGTGTGATTACGCAGCTTCAGCTGCAGATTTTTTACAGTGGATTATGTGCTTAGTTTTTAGCAATCTTATTTTTAAATAGTCTTAATACAAAAAAAAAAAAAAAAAAAAAAAAAAAACTCGTTTATATTTTTTAAAGGTTTTAAACTTTAATTCTTAACATAAAATTGCATCAACTTCTGGCCTTTTACGAAAAATAAAAATTTTAATTTATTTTTCTCGCCGACAAATTTGTTTCTAAAGTTTTACATACTGCCTCTTTCGAAGTATTCTTCTAAAATTTAAATGTATACTTTTTTTTTAAAGATTGCCATTCGAAGCAAAAACAGAGTTAATTCCTTCTTCAATTCAAAGTTTTAAAAGTAAAACGTTTTCACCTCACTACCAATTCCCTTTTGTTTAGTTTTCATTTATTTATTCGAAAGAATTTACTGTATGAAGAGTAATGATCTGTGAGCATTGCAGTGAAAGGAAAGAATTAACGAAGGAGAAAACAGAACTTTAAAGTAAACTAGAACTCAAAATTTAAAAAAAGAATCATAAGTAATTTGTTTAAAATGTTCACTTAGGCGAAAGAAAACAAAATATTTTTAACTTTATCATAATATTTATTGAAGTTTGCTTTTGAAGTTGTTTTACAATGTTTTTTCAAGCAAATTCAAACTAACTCAAACTAAATATTTCTTATAGTCGATTTTTTCAAAATAGGATTTTCTTTCCAGATTTGGTCAATAAATAAATGATGTAGTAATTTTACTTTTTATAAGCTTGCAGGTGGTGATGCGTATTTTTTGCAATTGTTCTCGAAACAGAACTTTTCATAAGGAATTTATCCTACATTTATTTGTATATTTCGTTACGTTCCTTTAATGTAGTTTTTGACCTAATCAATATGTATCGACCAAATCAAATATTTTTTCTTCGATTATTTTGTGCTCAACTTTGAATTTAACAAATTTAGTTTCAGAAGATTTTTTATAATTTTTGTAAAAGAAACTAATACAGAGAAAAGACTTTCTAAAATATTCATTTGAAACTACTTTCTACAAAAATTAGATATCAGTACCAAACAAATACAAGAATGGTCAATGAAAGTTTCTTTTTTATTCAAAATTTTGTGAAAAAGATCCATCTCCAAATAATGTATTATACTAATTCAAGCTCTTAAAAAAAAAAAAAAAAAAAAAAAAAAAAAAAAAAAAAACTAATATAATATTTGGAATTATATGCTATTTAGACACAGTAATTAATTCTATCAAGTATTACTATATAAAAATATTGGTATTAGAGGAAGTTTTAGTGCAGATTACATTTTTTTTTTAATCTGATGTCAAGAAATATTATTTTTTCAAAGAATCGCCACAAAAGAGTTTTATAAGAAACTTCTGTCCAAAAATATTTGAAACATCCCTTACTAGGATTTACTTATATTGTTACTTCTAGAAAAGCCGTAAATAAGTATGCTACAAAAAAGGATAAAGTAAAATGATATTGTCAGCTAAGCAAACGTCTTGAATTTCGACCAGTTTCGGATACATTTTATTTCTCCACGAATCCAATCAAACCTTCTTTTTTCTGTTATCTTTTGTCGAAATAGAAAAGATGAAAAAGATATTTCAATCTCTTTGTAAAACTTTATCGAAGCGTTAAATATATTTTGTTTTCTATCGTAAACTATAAAGTATAATAACAGTCAGAGGCTGGCAAAAAGGTAATTTATTATTAGACTCACAAGAAAAATACAATAATAAATCAGCTTACAAGAATACGACATACTTAAAGAAGGTCTAATTTTTTACATAATATAAATGGGTAGTATAAATTTTAAAGTATAAAAGTAGGTAAACTTTGAATAGACTAGTTTCGGTAGCGTTTAGTGTCCCATCCACTGCAGTCCATCTTTTTTCTCTGCACAGAACAACGTAAACTTGCTCATTTACGTAAGTTGTAGAAGCGGATTCAAGTAAGTCATTCATGGACCAATAAGAAAACAGTGAAATATGGGAGCCAGCCAACAAGAAAACAGATTAAGTAACCTAAAGTGTGAAAATATTTTGGCAGTAGTTAAGAAAAGGAGGATTCGATGTAATACTTCCGACTATCTGATAACAGGGAATATTAAATTCATAATTAATAATTTTGTCCAAATTTTTATAAATATGAAATGCTTCAAGAAAGTTCAGTTCATGTATAGAAGTGGGTTCAGAAATGATTTTAATTGAATAGAAATCAAAAGAGTGGTTCCTCTTTCAACTATGTTTACCATTTGAGGATTTCGTGGTTTTCTGTTTTTGAATGTGTTGTTGGTGTTCTTTAATACAAAACTTTAAACTTCGGTATTATGTTCAATGTAGGAAAGACTGCATTGGCATTTAACATTATAGATAACCCATAAGTTGAATAACTCAAGAGGATCTTTATGTTTAGAGAAGGTAAATTTATTTGTAGGGATGAAAATTATTCGGAAATCAAGTTGTCAAAGAAGCAATAAATTAAGAACAATTTCATTTATGATCAAAAGTGAAAGACATAACATAAATCATTACATAGTTATAGAATTGTAATCTGCAAAACATTAATGTGATTTATAATACTTAAATGAAAGGAAAATTGTCAAAAACATTATTAAGAACAATTTATTTGTTTTAATAAACATTTCAATGACTGTTTTACATAATATAAAATATTAACTCATAAACGATGTTGATAATAATGATTCTCTTGTATATTTCACAGATATGAAAATGTAACAACACAGAAAGGAGCTTTTTTAGAGTTCTCCGTAAATATTTAATCAAGTTTAATACAATATTCTTTTTTCAAATGGTGTACTGTTTTGTGTCTTCATTAAATGAAAAACTTTACGTTTCAGCAAGTGCATACGACAAATGGATACTTGAAAATGATGCTACTGATGGACTGTCCTGATACAAAAGAATATGAAGGTAAGTCAATCTTACCTATTTCTCTTCTTTTACTGGTTTTACAAAAATAGATGAGGACTTATTCGCGCAATTTACATATTATCACAAATAATGTCTAACAATTTTTTGATCATGAGACTGAAATAAACAGTCCAAATAAAATTCTGTTATGTGATAAAAACAAAATCAGGCCAGGCAATCCATATTTAAGCAATTTAGTAAACTTAAAGAAAAAAACTTTTCTATAACAATATTATGGCTGCTATAAGAGACAACAAACGACAGAAAAACTAAACGCCAATAATTACTCAAATTGGCGGTTCAAAATTGAGATGTTTTTAATTCGTGAAGACTTAATTGAAGTTATTACGGATAAGGCTTCAACCCCCATAACTACAGAATTGACCAAAAAGATCGAAAAGCGAGGACTTTTATCAATCTCAGTATTGAAGACAGCCAAATTGTTCATCTAAAAAATCTCAATTCGGCAATCAAACATCGGACACAGTAAAAGAAATTCATGAGAGATCCAATCTCTCCAGCAAGCTGTACTTGTTAAGAATATTGTACAGTACAAAATTAAACGAAGGTGGTAATATGATAGCCCACATTACAAAAATTCTAGAAATTATGGATAAATTATCTGCCATCGGAGAAAAAATCACAGATTCCCATATTTCCGCCTTACTACTGTGTTCACTTCCTCCTTCGTATGATACTTTAGTCACGGCACTTGAGGCCCGATCAGAAACTGATCTCAAATTACTATTTATAAAAAATAAATTAACGGATGAATATATCCGTCGAACGGGAAGCTCTGAAATTTCAGAAAATGGCACCCTAGCATAAAAAGCTCAAGGTAAATCTGTCAACTCGGATTATAAAAGAATCAACAAATGTTGTTCACATTGTAAAATGAAAAATCACACAAATAAAGAATGTTGGTTCCTAAAAGGGAAAAATAATAACACTTACACTCAAAATAGGCATAATAAAACTAAAAACCATTCCACTTCGCTATGTTTTGAAGAAAACACTCTAACTAAAACAGCAAAATCTGAAGATAGAAAAAAAGCTGTATATGAAAAAAAACGATGTAGCCTTACTTACAGAACAACCTGATAATAAAAAAAAACCTTCATTGTAGATAGCGGAAGTTCCAGCCATATCGTAAACTCAAAAGAAATGTTCACAAAAATAACAAATAATGTAGAGACAAACGTTACTGTAGCAAACGGTAACAAATTGATTTCATATGGATCAGGAGAAGTTGTTATTCAAACCGGAAAAAATAATAAACAAGTAACATTAAGGGATGTTCTGTTCGTACCGGATATTGAAACCAATCTGTTATCAGTTAGCAGGGCAACAAAAAACGGATGCCAGGTACATTTTGAAAAGGATAGGTGCAACATTACACATAAAGGGGAAATAATAGTTCAACGTAAATTAAAAAACAATTTGTATGAAATACACGTAAACGAAGATGAAAAGAGTAGCTACTATACAAACGTAACGTATAATTGCACAAATGCAAATTGTATAGATTTATGGCACAGAAGAATGGGCCATAGAAATTATGACACATAAAAAAAACATAGTGTCTAAAGAATTAGTAAGCGGTGTAACAATAAATAAATGTAAGCATTATAATGTATGTGAGGTATGGATTCAATCCAAAATAAACGAAACACCATTCCCTAAATCAGGAGCATATAGAGCCACAGAAAGGCTAGAACTAATTCACAGTGACGTATGCGGCCCTATAAACACACCCAATATAGGGGGTAAAATACAGGGTGATTCCAAATTTTTTTTACAATAAAAGAGGGGTGATAGTACACATCAAGACAAACAATATTAAATAGGAGACCAAGGGTCCAAAACGTTTTCCTAAGGAAATAGCCACCATTAAAGTTTAGGGACCAAAATTTCAAATAAACATAAAAAACGGAAAAATCGGTCGATTGATTTGCGGTTTTCACTAAAATTATTCTTTATGTCGGCATTTTCTTGAAATTAAATTATAAAGATAAATTTCAAAAAATGCCGATAGAGGGCGCTTTAGACTTTGGAGTAACGAACAACTATTTTTTGCCGGTATTTTTTGCATCTCATTAAATGTTTTCGTAAGCTTAGACTCAAACTTAAATTTTGAGCTCAAAATCTGTAGTTGGGAGTGGTTAAGTAATACAAACTGATCTGTGTTCAGAGGGTTCAAATTTCAAATGATCATAAAAAACGGAAAAATCGGTCGATTGATTTGCGGTTTTCACTAAAATTATTCTTTATGTCGGTATTTTCTTGAAATTAAATTATAAAGATAAATTTCAAAAAATGCCGATAGAGGGCGCTTTTGACTTTGGAGTAACGAAACACTCTTTATGACGTTATTTTTTGCATCTTATTAAATGCTTTCGTAAGCTTAGACTTGAACTTAAATTTTGAGCTCAAAATCTGAATAGCTGGGAGTCGTTAAGTAGACAAACTTAGCTGTATTCAGAGGGTTCAAATTTCAAATAATTGTAAAAAGCGGAAAAAATTGGTCGATTCGTTTGCGGTTTTTGCTAAAACTAATTTTTAAATCAGCAGTTTTCTTGATCAATCAGTGTTTTCTTCAAAATAATTTTTAAAGATAAATTAAAAAAAATTCCGATAGAGGGCGCTTTAGACTTTGAAGTAGCGTACAACTATTTTTAACTGTTATTTTTTTAATCTCATTAAATGCTTTCAAATGCATAGACTTAAATTTTGGGCTTAAATTCTCAATCGTTGGGAGTGTTTAAGTAGCGAAAAATTGAATTGTGTTCGAGGAGGAAAGAGGGTTAAATTTTACTCCTGAACACACTTCAGTTTGCGCTTCTTAACTCCTCATAACGATTCAGGATTTGAGCTCAAAATTTAAGTTTAAATCTAAGCTTCCGAGAACATTTAAAATGCTTTTGCAAGCATTTAATTAGAACCAAAAAATAATGGTTAAAATAAATTGTTGGTTACTCTGAAGTTTAAGGAGCCCTCTGACGGAATTTTTTGAGATTTATCTTTAAAAATTATTTTCAAGAAGATACTGACTTAAAGAATAGTTTTATTTTAAACCGCAAACGAATCGACCAATTTTTCCATTTTCTATTATTTCTTTAAATTTGAACCTCCCCCTCCCCCTTGAACACAGTTCAGTTTGTGCTACTTAACCACTCCCTACTATTCAGATTTTGAGCTCAAAATTTAAGTTTAAGTCTAAGCTTCCGAAATCATTTAAAGAGATGCAAACAATTCGGCAAAAAATAGTTGTTCGTTACTCCAAAGTCTAAAGCTCCCTCTATCGGCATTTTTTGAAATTTATCTTTATAATTTATTTTCACGAAAATACCAAAATAAAGAATAGTTTTAGTGAAAACCGCAAATCAATCGACCAGTTTTTCCGTTTTTTTTAATAATTTGAAATTTGAACCCTCTGAACACAGCTCAGTTTGTGTTACTTAACCACTCCCAACTACAGATTTTGAGCTCAAAATTTAAGTTTGAGTCTAAGCTTACGAAAACATTTAATAGATGCAAAACATACCGGCAAAATATAGTTGTTCGTTACTCCAAAGTCTAAAGCGCCCTCTATCGGCATTTTTTAAAATTTATCTTTATAATTTAATTTCAAGAAAATGCCGACATAAAGAATAATTTTAGTGTAAACCGCGAATCAATCGACCAATTTTTCCGTTTTTTATGTTTATTTGAAATTTTGGTTCCTAAATTTTAATGGCGGCTATCTCCTTAAGAAAACGTTTTGGACCCTTGGTCTCCTATTTAATATTGTTTGTCTTGATGTGTACTATCACCCCTCTTTTTTTGTAAAAAAAATTTGGAATCACCCTGTATATTTCATCACTTTCATTGATGACTTTTCAAGGTTTTGTATAATTTACCTTATGTCAAATAGCGTTCGAAAAATTGAAAAAATACATCGCTACAGTTAAAAATAAATTTGGTAAAATGCCGACTGCAATCAGATACAACAATGGAGGTGAATATACAAATGACGAATTTGAAAAATACCTAAAGTATAATGGCATAAAACACCAACTCACCGTCCCGGGACATTCAAAGCGAAATATGATGAATTTGGAAAAATAAAAAGATACAAGGCTAGGTTCGTAGCTCAAGGTTACAGACAAAAATACGGGATAGATTATGATGAAATATATGCATCAGTGGTTTCACATACGACACTCAGAAGTTTTTTAACTGCTGTAGCGTATCATAACTTAAAAATACACCACATCGACATTAAAACAGCTTTCCTACATGGAGAACGGGAAGAAGAAGTATATATATCTCAGCCTTAAGGATACATAGATACAAAAAACCTAACAAAGTGTGTAAGTTGGGAAAGGAAATTTTCGGGCTAAATCAAGCGGCACGAGCTTGGTATATAAAAATTATCCAATCACTTAAAGAGTTGAACTTCACACAAAGTTCAGCAGACACTTGTTTATTTACACAGAAACAAGGGGAAGGTACTATTTACATTATAGTTTATGTCGACGATATACTTATTGCAGGATATGATGACCAGATAAAAGATATAATAAATAAATTGAAAACAGAATATACTCTTGAAGATCTAGGAGAGATGAAAAATTACCTCGGAATAAAAATAGAAAAAACATACAATGGTTTCAAACTAAATCAAACAGCAAGATAGAAGAAGTAGCAAAAAAATTCAACTTAGAGGAATCTAAACCATACAGCACTCCAATGGAAGTAGGTTTTCAGCGATTAAATAATGAAGATAAACAAATGCCAAACAACACGAAATACCGTCAAGCGATAGGTGCATTGTTATACATCGCAACGATATCAAGACCGGACGTACTTGTAGCTTGTAAACATTCTAAGAAGAAAAAACGAAACCCCCTCCAAAACGGACTGGAAAGGTGTCAAAAGATTAATACGATACTTAAATTTGACAAAAAATCTAAATTTAGTAATCAACACAGAACAAGTATCATGTAATTAAACAGCTGAAAGAAAACGGAATAATCGAACTACATTATTGTCCAAGCAAATCCATGATTGCCGACATCCTCATCAAACCAGAACCCAAGCCTGAATACATAGAAAATAGAAATAATTTCAAACTACCGGACAATCTCCATTAAGTGTTTAAGGGGGGGGGGGCATTGTTGAAAGATATTACGCAACTAAACTCTTAATAAATATTCAGAAACGAATAAACCAAGCTTTTAAATTAATTTTATCCATCATCATAAAATTTAAACAGCAATCTAGAAAGAAGCAATAAATTAAGAACAATTTCATTTATGATCAAAAGTGAAAGACCTAACATAAACAAATCATTACATATTTATAGAATTGTAATCTGCAAATCATTAATGTGATTTATAATACTTAAATGAAAGGGAAACTGTCAAATACATTATTAAGAACGATTTATTTGTTTTAATAAACATTTCAATAACTGTTACAATACAAACTATTAACTCATAAATCTGCATTTCGATGTTGATAATAATGTTTTTCTTGTATATTTCACAGATATGAAAATGTAACAACACAGAAAGGAGCTTTTTATGAGTGCTCCGTAAATATTTAATCAAGTTTAATACAATATTCTTTTTTCAAATGGTGTACTGTTTTGTGTCTTCATTAAATGAAAATCTTTACGTTTTAGCAAGTGCATAGGACAAATGGATACTTCAAAATGATGCTATTGATGGACTGTCCTGATACAAAAAAATATGAAGGTAAGTCCATCTTACCTATCTTTCTCTTCTCTTACTGGTTTTACAAAAATAGATGAGGACTTATTCGCGCAATTTACATGTTATCACAAATAATGTCTAACAGAGTGGGTGATACACGGGGCGGATGTAAAGGGTGGTTTTTGTCCCCCTGCATAAAAAATAGAGGATAGACTCCTCACTTAACCCATAGTACGCATAAGTCAGTGTCGTGTCTACATGTAGAAGAAAATACTTTCTTTTTTAAGTTTGCTTTTTTTTTCGTTGGATAAGTTAATTTTTATTCCCTGGTGCAAATGGTATTTACACAACACCATTCTGTATAAATTTTCACCGTATCTAAGAAAAGGAAATAAACTCTGTTGCGTCGTGATCTAGAAATTTCATTTTATATCAAACTTCTTTTCCAAAATCTTATAAGAATGTATACATTTAAATGAAAATAATGGTTGCAAATAAGGATTTGTTGTCACCTCTTGGAGGGTGACCCCCGGGGCAAACCGCCCCGTCCACCCCCCGCTTACTACGCCACTACCTGAACCATTGTAATCTCTCCGCATTCTATTGAGAAAAAACTGCTCAGCAATTAAGAATAAAAAATTCAGTTGAAGTTAGGCAAAACTCATTATTGCCTGCAGTGTGTGTAACTCATTAGTGTGTAAAATGTTTCGTTAATTTCTGACTAAAAGTAGGAATCTTCAACAATCATGGAAGGCGGTAGCATTCTTGTGACGCAGCCTTAAGCCTAAAATCGCATCGTAGAATGGTCGAACATATATATACAGCTAATTTGAGATCAAAGGAAATGCGAAAAGCCGCCTTTAAATATCTCATCAAATATAGTTCATATTGTTCTGATTTTTTAAAAACAGCCTTATATCTACAGCCTAATCCTATTTTGATTTTTTTACATTCTACGTCCAGTATATTTTAAGATCTCGATACCCATTTTTAAAACAAAATCAATGGTGTCGTGTCCAAACATTTAAATCTCGCAATCGGCCTGGGCGATTTTTTTAAAATTAATATATAATATGAATCTGTTCGTTATTAAGTGAATAAGACTTACCTAGTTTCTAGGAAAACTCATGTTTCTTATTTCTCATGAAAAATCGAACTATATTTTTCGCATTTCTTTGGGAATCTCAATGCAAATACCCGATAAGTCATCTACTGTATTCATGCGCGTTGTTTCTTTTTCTCCAGCATCACTTATCTCTACATTCCCCCGTAAATGAGTGGTCCAGTCGGCAAGTTACTGGGCTGGAGATCTAAATTAAGTGAAACTCATGGAAATGGATTACTTGACGCAAAAAAACCATTTACATAAATATTATATACAATTTTCAATAACGCGACACAAAAGATAAATCAATTTGTTGAAATTAATACCTTTCAATGCATAGTATATATTCAATTAAAATTATATTTAACAACGAATTGGAAAATTAAAAGTATTTTTTATATGTGTAAATACATTTTACCAAATAAAAAAATAATAATTTGAATTTCAAAACAAACTTTTTAAAGTCACATAAAGGCATCACTTAAATTTTATATCATATATTTTAAAACTTATATTTTTAATTTATGAGAGGCGTCTGTGAAAAAGAATCGGTGAATAAAGTTTTATACATCTTTCATGTTGAAGATATCTTTTGCACATGCTATTATACATAGAACAAAAATAAAGTGATGAAATAAATAATACAAAAATGCGTGTTTTAGTTAATAGCATGGCGTCACTCAAAATTTGATATCATTATTTTTAAAATTCATATTTAAAATTCTTAGAGCCATAAGTTAAACGGCTGCGTCAGAACTTTTAACCGGTTAAGGGTTTTTGTATTGATCAGATATACGTCAAACAAGCTCATATTAGCTATCATATTTTAGCATATATTGATAAGATATTGAAGTAAGGAATAAATATTTGTGGCAAACATTCAATTATTTACTGCATTATAATTTTGTTCATTAACCAGCTATTAAAAAAAATGGAATTAAAAGCTTTTTAAAAGCAGAAAAATGTAGTTGTTAAACTGGAATGATCTCTAATCATATTTTACTTTTTGCTGCTGAAATGAGAACTTAACTTCGAAATCTACCTGCGTCTGTAGGCCGAACCAACAGGGATTTTTAATTGCATAGATGTCCTCATCGGTAAATATCAGTTCCAGAAATCTTACTCAATGTAAAGTTGTGTTTTGATAATAATTAAGCGTATTTTTCATCATCTTTGTAATAAGGGAGTTGGTAATTACTTTTTCCGCTTACACACATTGGGATTACCGACTGACGACTTTGTTGATAATGTATTCTTCGCACAAAAAAAAAGCCTTTTCGTAGGATAAGGACAGGCGCTAGATTATAGAAATCATCCAATATTTTCCTTACTGATATTAAATACGTCTTCATATTAGATGGGACGTGAACAAAGTTTTACTTAAAATTTGCTTATTAATAAAGTTTATGAACCTTTGTTGTAGGAGGATTTTTAAAGAAAAAAAAAAAGAGTCCTAAACTGTAATTTGCAAATAAAGGAAACCTGCGTGCATACGTATGCATTGCTGCAAATTGGACACATAGAGCACACGTTTCTTGATTTTCTTCATAAAATAAGGTGTATTTTTCTTACATTTGTTAGTTTTATAAGTAAATATATGTATGACTTATATAATGTTACACTTCTATGAGCAACATGTGATGTATTTAAACCGGTGAGTAGTTATCTAAAAAACAAAATTTCAGTCCTAATAATTTATCTTTATATGGAAACAGACACTTAGAATTTTTTGGCCTCATAAACCAGTTGTAATAACAGAAAATAACTTACAATATAAAATGCAACTTTTCCTTGCTAAATTATATATGAATTATACCGCTTTCCCCCTTGTAAGTTGCAATTTGTCAAAAATGCAGGTTCTTAAATTTTAAATACCAATTAATTTTCTAAATAGAAATAATTACAATTCAGTAGAGAAAATTATCATATTTTTTTTAGCCTCCGACGCTATTTCTTTCAGACAAGCTAAAAAGTGTCGTGTCAAAAATTGTGGCCCACTTTTTGATAATCTGGCCATTAAAACGAGACATTCATACGATCTATATATTTAAAAGGCTTTTTTTTTAGACATCAGCCCTGAATTTTCTACTCAACCGATTTTGATAATTATTTTTTAAATGGAAGCTATTTATTTGTAGTTGTGCCCATTTTAGCTATTTTTTTAATTTATTTCCATTTTTACATTTTATTTTTAATTTTAAATACTTTTTACGATATTTCTTCAAAATGATGGCAACTCAGTTTAGCTTTTCTCTCGATAATAAAAATTTATGTTCCATTATCACTTTCCACCAGTCAGAAGCTTTATTTCATCAGTGAACATGTCCTCTCATTTAAAAGAAAAAAGTTAATTGTTTTCATAAAATTTAACCGTAATAAAATGATTGCGTATTATGCACTAATTGAGGTAAAAAAATATATTTACTGAGAAATAATATTAATAATGTAAATAAAATAACAGAAAAATATTTATGATAAAAATCAATGTCTAAAGCAAACTAAGAAAAATTTCAAATGAGGAAAATGATGTCATTCAGCAACCAGATAAATGGGAATTACAATATTATTACGGATGCCATTTTCATATTACTAATAACAGTAACTTAAAAAAAAAATTTGAAGAGAAAATGACGTCACTATTTAAAACATCGCATTTTTACTCATAACGATTTTACATTTCAATATTTCTTTTCATTATGGACACTGAGATTGAGATTTTAATTTCAGATGACTTCAGTTAGTGAAAATAATGTCATAGTAAAAATGAAAATGAACGAAACTGAATTCTGCAATGGCAGAATCTAAATTAAACTTTTTTTTTAAACACTTGTTTGAAAGTAGCAATAAAGCATATAGAAATATACATATTGTTATCGCTTTTCTCTCATAAAACAGACTTTTTCAAAAATTGATATTTTGATTACTGTTTCGGTATATTTTAAAAGTCTCAAAAGATAATACAAATGAATCCACGACAATTTTATGATCCAATAACTAAAAGAATCTAAATTTTAGAACTTTTTAATTGTTTCAGATAATTAAAAAAATATGTGCAAGATTTTGTAAATCTCTGAATTTTTCAAAACCATGCAACATTACAGGTTTTAACCTCTCCTAATTAAAATTATTTTTAAGACAAGCAAAAACATTTTTAGCATGCAAGATATGAGAAAAATAAAAAATGGTGCGAAAACCCAAGTTTGTTGAATTCTGTGGAAGAAAAGTTAAAAAAGTAAATAAATATTTAAATATTATATAAAAAAAATAATATATATAAATATGTATATAAAAAACATTATTTCTTAAAATTTACCTCCAAATAAATAGCTTAATGCAATAACGAATACTTGAATAAGCTGACGTTACATAATTATGTTTTTAAATAAAGAAGATTATTATTCGGTTTTAAACCATCATTTATATTAACCGAAAACGAAGAAAAACCATCTTTTAATTTTCACTTTAAATGTATGGATAGTCTCAATAATTGGTATCCCAGATTACTCGAATCTGTATTTAAAAGGAATATTTCGAATTGCCACGTATTAAAATTCCAGAATGCAATTTTAATTTTTTCAGAAATTATGTACATAGGTGCATACAGATTGTTTTCTTTTTATCATAATTTCACATGAAACAGTTGGAAATATTATTTTCATCAGATAAAAAATAAAGAGTTTTGGACAACATCCAGTTTCTAGTTCTTTAAGATACCATTGAATTTTTTGTAAACTAAAATTAGCATACTGAATAAATACTGAATTTGTTAGTCTGATGCATATAGAATTTTTGCTTTGCTAACGTTTATAAATATCTTTTAAATTTATAAGAAAGATTATCTTAATTTAAGCGATAAATCTTATTAAAAGTTTGCTAGTTACAAGCTTTATTTACAACAAAATTATTATCGGCACTTAACAGAGGCATTAATTCTTGGAATGGGAAAACGTGGATGAAAAGTAATTTACCTATTAACAGTTATCGCTACACTGTGAATTTAATTTGTAATTCTATAGAGGTAAAGTTATAGAAATCTTTATAGTTACTAAAATTTATCCATAAACTGTGCAGAATAAAGGTGTACCCATAAAAAACTAGTTTTTGTAAAACTGCAGAAATCAGCAAATTAACAATATAATCTATAAAATTACAATAATTTTATTTAAATTTTATCTGTAACCCAGGTTGCAGTTACATAAAAAATTTTAGACATAAAGTTTCCTAAAAAATTATTAGTAATCTTATGGATTTGATTTACAGTGGAAATCTGTATCTGTTACATGAATTTTTGTTGTTGCCGTTACATAAAAAGTGCAAGGAATCTCAGTTTACTAGAAAAATTTATACTACTTGTTTATCCCGTCAACCAAAAAACTATCACTAAACTATAGGATTGAATATATAGGATGAATATATAGCCTTATCGTTAATGTCACATTTACTTGACATTAAATATGATTCTTATGTCATCGAGTGCTTTTTATTTCGACGTTTTATTTGTATTTTTATTAATGTTATTCTAATTTATTTATTTTTTCGATATTTAGAATAAAAATTTTATCAATTTGTATAATTTGGCCGCGAAATTGGACGACGGGATAATAAAGTAGTACCAAAAAATGTTAATAAATTTACTTTTTTTTTTAACTGTGTAAGAACTTTCTACATTTGGAAGTACAGCATTTTAATGTCAAGAATAAATTCTCTTTTTTTAATGTATAAATTTGGTCATTAAATAATGGAAATACTTCAATTTGAATATAATAACATTATACAAATCATAAGTTTGGTAGCTCTGCAAATGATTCAAACTCCAACTTTGCCAACATTTTCTGAAATTTCTTGTGCCTGTTTTAAAAATTGGAAAATGCTATTCAATTTTCTAGTTTTTGATCAACATCATTTGGAAACTTAATATGTTTACAAATAAAACTGATTTTACAAATATGACAAAAATAGCTAGTTAGTATTTGAGATCAATTAAATAAATAACAATAAAGATGAATAAATAACAATAAGTACTTTGTGAAATAAACGTAAAACGTTGAATTTTAACGTAAATTTAAGGACACGACCGCCAATTGCTCCCTCGTGATCATTTCTGTGACTATATAAGTCCTACAAATTGGCTTAAAATGTTTGCGTTCTCGCAGGAAAACGACAAATTATTCAATTTCTTGGTATCTCAATAAAATGCGTGATTATTATATATTTTTATTTAATTTTTATTTATTTATTTTTATTTTATTTCTATTTATTTATTTATTTATTTATTTTTATTTTATTTCTATTTATTTATTTTTTATTTATTTTTGTTTATTTTTTTTCATTTTTTTTCGCGAATACTAACGCAATTTCTTTTTCTATTTATGCATGAAAATGACTTCGCAAAAGCATCAGAATAGATTTCATGTTGCTTACGGGAACAGTCCTCAATCGAAAAAATATGAGACCCTCCCCCACCCCCCAAAAAGAGCCATAACACCCACTCTCACTTCTCTAAATGGAGGGCTAGATCCGCTCTAGTCGGAACATTTTGATAAATTTTTTTATCATTCACTATTTTAGAAATAAAACTTCGGCATTTAATTGGTGTAAAATGCCCTGCATTTTCGAATGAATTAATGGAACACGTTTTGGATTTTCTAATAAATTGTTCGACAATGTGCGCGACCATCTTTTGAAATCTGTCACACCTTTCTCTGAAATATCTTGAAAACAGTGTGTTTTATATATTTGTGTAGCGAAAAGAGCATTTTTTGTATATCTCTTTCTGTGTTACATAAAATAAACTGGAGTATTGTTTTTTTAAAGGGGGGGGGGTTAATAATTCACGCATCACAACTATTTCATATCATTTCAACATATAAAAGGAATACTATTCTGGGATAATTAGTTAATAATTTGAGAGCAAAAAAGCTTACATTTTTCATTTATATTAAAAATTTACCTATGTTTTATTCAATATAAAAAAAATCTTTAACTCTACAGTAAGCAGTTAGGATTTTCTATAAACATAGACCTTTTGCCATTTCAAACTACACAGTAAAAAATTATTTCACGAACATTAGGCTACATATGTATTACCCACAAAACAGTTAAACATATTTTTTATTATTTTAATTTTTTTCTTAGAATAGCGAAGATACGTTATAAATGTTTTTTGTGAGTTATATTTCACTGTGCTATTCAGTCTGAAGATTTATTATTTTTATGAGCATAGATATAACTTAAGAACTTAGTTTTAATTACTGCGCTATGCATATTATCCAGGAATATTGTGCATCAAAGTGGCAACAGCTATATTGTCTTGTCTATTTTTAATTTTGTTATGTAAATGGGTGTGTTTTCAAGTTGTTTGTGCTTGGTCAACAGATGAAGTAGGGAATATATCTCTACTTTAGCTTTACAAACATGGTATCTTATGTTAAGCCTTTTTTCTTATAAATAAGTATTTATAATGCTAATATAAACTAATTACTTAAATGCTTAGAGTTTATATAAAATCTTCGAAATTTTATATACAGACTTTGTTATTTAGCATACAAATTTATTTAAATTAAAACATTTTTCTTTATAACACGTTTATAAGAACACGTTTTAATTTGTACCGTAAATATATAATATACACTAGCAGATCTCCCGGCGCAAATTTGGGATAACGGAGCTTTTAGATAAAATAAATAAAAACAAAATAGATAAAAGAAAACGGACATCACTATAATTGAGTCTTGGGCGTTTTGCAGCCACATATCGTAAATATTGAGACCACTATACAGGGTGTCCCCTCTCAACGGTGGCCAATGGCTAATTTCTAAACCGTTAGTCATAGACATATAGTTCCAATTGCAAAAATGCTTTAAAAAAGGTAAAGAATTGTTTTTCAAGCGATTCAGCTCAAAATAAAATTTTATTAAAAAATTATGAAAATTAACTTCTTATATGGTCCCCCGGTCCTATAAGTGATATTTAGTAAATTTTCCCCACTACTCTAACAAGTAAGAGAAAAAAGGTCCCATTCACATAACATTAAAATTGACAGAGTTATAAAGCTTTAAATTTCATGACTTAAACCACTTTTCTGTAGCTAAATACGGATGAATTGGACTGAGCTTTAAGGGAACGTTCACTAAGTGCTTAAAGTATTATAAAGGGCGTCTATTTTCAACGCTGTCTAATAGCTAATTCCTAAACCTTTGCCACAGACATATAGTTCCAATTTCTAAAAGGTTTTAAGTGAGATAAAGAAATATTTTAAAAGCAATTTAACTGAAGGTGCTACCACCGTATAAGTCTTACGGTAATGTTAATTTTTATTATTTAACTTCTAGATTGGTTAAAATAGTTATAGACGTGAGTTTTAAAATTCTCATTATCGTGAAAATCAAATTTTGGGAAATCGCAATTTTATTTTAAAAGGTGTGGTATTTTGATAAGCCTTTATTTTGCTTAAAACGTTCGTACTTATTTTTCCCTTTCTCAAAATTTCTATTCAAATTTTAACTCCCTTCCAAATATCCGATCGAGGTTCAATTTGCGCACTTGTTTATATCAAATGACAGTATAATATTAATACAATTTTAAGTGCGTAACATTTATTTATTTTATAGGATTACATCAAATTCTCTTAGGTTGAGTAATCCTATAGAATAGTAAATATATGTCATTTTGTAACGATTTGTGACTGTTGCTTTTCATAAATTAAATTAACAAACTTTCTGTTATTCTTTTACTTATAATTTTAGTACAAATTTTGCTTTAATATGTAATCATCAACATAAATTTAAAAATAATATTGTAAATATTATTTTACTCTCAATGTTTAATGTGAAATTTTATATTTTGCGTTTATTTTTATTTCCAGTAAATTTGTGACTGATCCCTAATTTGCAGCAAAAAAGATGCTTCAACTTTAAACAGCTATTACTTGTTTGGTTTTAATCGCAGAGGAATGGGACTTTTTTGTATTATTTGTTATAGTAGTGGGAAAAATTTACTAAATATCACTTATAGGACCTGGGGACCGTATAAAAAGTTAATTTTCGTATTTTTTAAATAAAATTTTATTTTGAGCTAAATCGCTTGAAAAACAATTCTTTACTTTTTTAAAAGCATTTTTGCATTTGGAACTATATGTCTATGACTAACGGTTTAGAAATTAGCCATTGGCCACCGTTGAGAGGGGACACCCTGTATAGAAGCAATCTATGCTTTCAGACTTATAGATAGTTAAAATACCAATCACAATAAGAAAAATACTTATTGGAATAATCTGATATTAAGTTTTTCTCTAACCCAATAAAACTGAAACACATCATTTTTCATTTATTATACAAAAAATGCTTAATTGAATCATCAAATGATTCTAAATTAAAAAAAAATTGTGTAGTGCTGTGAGCAATGTCATAAGAGCAATATTAGCTCATATAATTCCAGAACTCACAACAGACTCAAAAACTTATGAATTTGCTCTGTTTAAAGAACATTACTGATTACGGCAGATTGAATGATATTATAACGATCATTGTCGATCTACTGTAACAGGTATGTCATTAAATTCTCTTTGACTGGAGGACTTTCCGACGTCCAAAGCTATGTCCTCTACTGTCACAGCATCTGATGGCTGTTTTTGTGATGATTAAATAAGGTCAGTTGCATACTCTAAAATCAGCTTGTTTAAAATGATTAAGTAAAATATGTTGCTGCCTCCGACATGTTTAAATCGCTAGGAGAAAAGTTTTCATTTTGATGCTATAGAAAAAACCATTTTTTATATGAAGTTTAAAATACATCGTTTTGAATATAACTTAAATTTCATAAATAAATGCTTTTCGCACGTAATATTATTAAATAACGTTTTGATTCTTTTTTAATAACTGACAAATATATTTGTCAACTGAAAAGAGTTTGGAAATATGATTTTTTTTTTTTTTTAATCTAGCAAGAATGGGTAAAATTTGCATTTTTAAGCTATGAATAATATTTCTATCCGTATATTAAAATTTTGAATGAAAAATTGAAAAAAATTCTAAACAAGCTTAAAACAAGATTGAATATGCACATCACAACATATGCAAGTATGTGCTTACAGAAGATCTTAAAATTGCTATTCACAGCTTTTGATCCTATAAAACTTGTGTTACCGTTTTGAATACGACTAAATTTCAACAATAAATGCTTTTCGCACGTAAAAATATCATTATATAAAGTTTTCACTCTTTTTTAATAGTAACCGAAAAATATATTTCTCAAATGAAAAGAATTTGGAAGCCATTATTTATGCTTTTAATGATCTAGATAAATAAATAAAATCTGTATTTTTAAACTATGAATAACATCTCTATTCAGATACTCAAATTTTGAATAAAAATTAAAAAAAAAAAAAAAAAAAAAAAAAAAAAAAAAAAAAAAACTAGACAAATTTAAAGTAAGATTTTATATTGCACATCACAGTCTATTTAAATATGAGCTTGTAAAAATTATCCCATGGGTGCAATCCTATGGAAAATGTTCAACATTTAAAACCTGTTTTATCGGAAACTATTCGACCGAATTTGTTGAAATATGACGTGGAATTGTTCATTATATCATGTTTAAAACTTTTGGCAGAAAGTTTTTTTCTGTGACTAAATTTTTTTTATTTAGTGCAATGACAATATTTCAGAAGAAATTTTTTTTTAAACTAATTATTTTTTTTTAATTTTTTTGCCACATATCACTCACCGATAGAAAAGTGACGTATCTCGGCAAAATTAAATTTCGCATAAGAAACAAAAGAAAATTTGAATGAAATTACAGCTTTTATCTCAACATGTAGGAATAAAGATGTGCATAAAAGCATAAAACCCTTAATCCCTTGACATACGAAGACGTCTGGGATACGTCATTTGTTTCTTATGTCAAAACAATAATTGGCAGATCTCACAAGTATCCAACATTTCGCTGCGTGTTGTTGTTTAAAGTGCAATCAACGATCATTTCTGTCAGAGTTGTGAAGGACTTGGACAAACTGAAATGTCTAGAATAGTCCTTTGCAAATCATATACCTGACGCTGACTTTAGAAAATGAAACTGGCAACAACATGTGAATGATGATCTTGAGACCTGAGATAGGAAAGAGGTGTTGGAAAAAGTAGAAACGTGGAGAAGTGTATTATATGTTATGAAAAACTTCTCTATTTCTATATCAAGAAATTAATACTTTCGCACAGTTTAAAGTTACAAAACTACATTTGAATGACATAACAACCAATAAATAAATTGTATTTCTAGACACCTTACTTTTGTGTTGTTGTTGTTGTATTGACCAAAATATTGGCCCGGTGAGCAGCTTTACATTTCTATATAGCTGTCTTACTCCGCTAGTTACTTTTGTGTTTAATGATGTGTCAGGGGGTTAAAAAAACGTAGAATGATGTTTGGAAGGTTGGGTAATTGTACCTTCGCACATAATCCACCGTTCTTTGACCACAAATGGGCATAGAGCGTAATAAAGGGATTTTCCGTATAACTACACTTATGAATCTTTTCGTATAGTAAGACGCATCTATTGGTAGATCTATTAGTGGAGTAAAACACAAAATGAATTTTTGCCAGATGTGTTACTTTTCTTGCGGGTGAGCGATATAATCTGAAATTTATACTCTACCACCAAAATTTTTGTATCGGAATCGCTAGAGTAGTTTAATGGTAATATAGGTTTTAGCTGAAATGTAATTACTAAAAAAATGTAACTAATGAAAATTTTTTAAATAAACAAAATTTCTGAAAATGTAAACTGTCCCTTTAATGTATCCAAACACCTTTAAAATTTTCGATCAAATATCGATTTTTTCATTTATGCAATAACATTAAAATCGACTCTTTTATCTATCCAATTCTGCTTAAACTGTGTCTGTATCTTTATTATAACCAAAGTTACAGCGGTTTAAAGTTAAAGCTGTTACAGCTTTTGAATTGTGCTTAAAAGTTATTTTTAGCTTTTTCTCAAAATGAAGTTTCTCAGATTTTTGCTATAAGGAAAACTTCCCAAAACAAAAAATTATGCATGAAACGTTACGAAATTTACTGTATTTTCTTTACAAATGTATTTGGGGGAAATAAACTACATTCATGGTATAATATATTAAATAGTTTTATATTTACATTGGTATAAATGACAAGCTTTAGACCCATTTTGCAAATTTTTCATCGCATTAGTACTTTAACTGCCATATCATCTGAGATACTATAATATGTGTATTCTGCTTTCAAGGGCAAGGTACTCAGTATATTGTGCAATTTACAAAATTTCAATACATTGTTTTGTTTTTGAGTTATCACGTTTTGCGGAAATGTCAATTAGGTAGATTTCGTATGAAATACTACCTATTGCATTGTCTCCCATGTTGGAATTTCTGAAAAATTTTTGCGGATCTACACGAATCATGACTCCTAGACCCCAAAACTACCATCAGTAAAAAAGTTTATATATCTATCTATCTATCTATCTATCTATCTATCTATCTATCTATCTATCTATCTATCGGTGTATATCACTTTCTTCTAGACACGATAACTTCCATAATTATGCTCAGATCTTCATCAAACTTTTACATAAAATCAAAGGGCATAAAATCTCGGTTAAGTTCGTTAATGGGCAAAATCGGACCAAGGAGGTGAAAGTTAGGAGGGTTTTTGTGAAAACAGAAAAAACGCGATAACTTTTTAATTAAAATAGATATCGAATCAGTTTAAAGTTTATATTACTTCTAAAAAATGAGGAAAAAGTTTATGCGTGACAGATTTTTGATAAAGTTAAAAGTGGGCTCAAGGGGCGAAAAAAACATGGTTTTTGGGAGAAAAAAAATCATAACTTCGTCAATTCTCAAGATATCAAATCCAACTAAATTTTATATAAATGTACTCAATATTATCTAAAACTTTTGTATTTACAAGTTTTTGATAGGACCAATTTTTACCGATGAAAAAAATTAAAAACGAAAAGAAAAAGGGGGGAGGAAAAAGAAAAAAAACCATAACTTACTCAATTCTTAAGCAATTAAATCTAATTAAATTTATTTTACATCTTCACAATAATATCTACAATTTTCATATTGACAAGTTTTTCATAGAACCAATTCTTATAGCAAAAATAAATTAAACAAAAATAGGAGTTGGAGAAAAAACCTCAAATCCAAACTGCTTATATTCTGACTCATTTTAAAATTCATTTTTGATTTTAAACGCATCCAAATGACAGATCCTATTATTTAGCAACTATATAATGCGACGTATTGGCCAATTTTTTGATAAAGGCAGAATATATTTTTAAAAAGGCTGCCAAAAAAGGTATTTTGAACAGATTTCCCGAAGTTTTCATCATTAAAAAATTCATTAAGTATAACAAATTGCGTTTTTTATGCGTCATTTTTAAATTCATTTTTGTTCTCAAACCCATCCAATTTACAGGTCCTATTATTTAGGAACTATATAACTTGACGTATTGGGCGGTTTTTTGATAAAGGCAGAATATATATTTTAAAAGGCTGCCAAAAAGGGTATTTTGAACAGAATTTCACGAAGTTATCGTGATTAAAATTTGCGGAAATTTAAGAAATTGCGTTTTTACCGAGTCATTTTTAAATCTTTTTTTGTTCTCAAACGCATCCAATTTACAGGTTCTCTTATTTAGGAACTATATAATGTGACGGAGTGGCCAGTTTTTTGATAAAGGCAGAATATATTTAAAAAAAGGCTGCCAAAATGGGCACTTCGCACAAAATTTCCCAAAGCGACATGATTAATGAACTGTGGGTATTCAAATAACAAATTGGTTATTTTATGACTCATTTTTAAATCCAATTTTGCTCTGACACACATTCAATTGACAGTTTTTTGTTACTTAGGAACTATATAATGTGCGTATTCGTCGATTTTTTGATAAAGGGTGAATATATATATTTTAAAAGCTGTCAAAGTAAGCACTTCGCAAAAAAATTTCCCAAAGCGATCATGATAAAAGAATTGAGGTTGTATTCAAATAACAAATTGTTTATTTTATGACTCATTTTTAAATTCAATTTTGCTCTCAAACGCATTCAATTGACAGTTATTTGTTATTTAGGAACTGTGTAATGTGCCGTATTGGTCAGAGTTTTGATAAAGGCTAAATATATATTTAAAAAAAATCTGTCAAAGTAGGCACTTCGCACAAAATTTCTCAAAGCGATCTTGATTAAAGAATTGTGGATGTATTAAAATAATAAATTGGTTATTTTATGACTCATTTTTAAATTCAATTTTGCTGTCAAACGAATTTAATTAACAGTTTTTTGTTATTTAGGAACTATATAATGAGCATATTGTTCAATTTTTTAAATAAAGTAAGAATATAATTCAAAATATATTGCCAAAATGGGCATTTGAGTAAAAATAGGCTTTTTTTTTTTTTTTTTTTTTTTTTTTTTTTTTTTTTTTTTTGAGATGAAAACTTTTCGAAATCTACCTCCGCCTATAGGCCATGCCGAAAGGGATTTTTTTTGACATAATTTTGAGTATTAGGCAGATTTCGTATGAAGTACTACCTATTGCATTCTCTCCCATGATGGAATTTCGGAAAATATTTTGCGGATCTACACCGATCATGACTTCTAGACCCCAAAACTACCATCTGTAAAAAAGTTTATCTATCTATCTATCTATCTATCTATCTATCTATCTATCTATCTATCTATCGGTGTATATCACTTTCTTCTAGACACGATAACTTCCATAATTATGCTCAGATCTTCTTCAAACTTTTACATAAAATCAAGGGATATAAAATCTCGGTCGAGTTCGTTAGTGGGCAAAATCGGACCAAGGGGATGGAAATAGGGAGGGTTTTTGTGAAAATCGAAAAAACGTCATAACTTCTTAATTAAAATAGATATTGAATCAGTTTAAAGTTTATATAACTTCTTAAAAATAGGCCAAAAGTTTAGGTGTAACAGATTTTTGATAAATTTAGAAATGGACTCAAGGGGCGAAAAAAAACAGGGTTTTTGGGAGAAAAAAATTCACAACTTCGTCAATTCTCAAGATATTAAATCCAACTTAATTTTTTATAAATGTTCTCAAAATTATCTAAAACTTTTGAATTTAACAAGTTTTTGATAGGACCAACTTTTACCGATGAAAAAATTAAAAACGAAAAGAAAAAGGGGGGAGGAAAAAGAAAAAAAACCATAACTTACTCAATTTTTAAGCTATCAAATCTACTTAAATTTATTTTACATCTTCTTAACAATATCTACAACTTTTATATTGACAAGTTTTTCATAGGACCAATTCCTATAGCAAAAATAAATTAAACAAAAATAGGAGTTGGAGAAAAAAAACCTCAAATCCAAACTGCTTATATTCTGACTAATTTTTAAATTAATTTTTGATTTTAAACTAATCCAAATGGTAGATCCTCTTATTTGGAAACTGTATAAAGTGACGCATTGATCAGTTTTTTGATAAAGACAGAATATATTTCAAAAAAGGCTACCAAAAAGGGTATTTTGAACAGGAATTCCCGAAGTTATCATGACAGAAAATTTAAGGAAGTATTCAAATAAGAAATTGCTTTTTTTTTCTCCCTCGTTTTTAAATCCATTTTTGCTCTCAAATGCATCCAATTTACAGATCCTCTTATTCAGAAATTATATAATGGGAAGCATTGGCCAGTTTTTTCATAAAGATAGAATATATTTCAAAAAAGGTTGCCAAAAAGGGTATTTTAAACAGAATTTCCCGAGGTCATCGTGATTGAATATTTGAGGAAGTATTCAAATAACAAACTGCGTTTTTTCGGGCTCGTTTTTAAATCTATTTTCGCTCTCAAACGCATCCAATTTACAGAACCTCTTATTTAGGAACTATATAATGTGACGCATTGGCCAGTTTTTTTTATAAAGATAGAATATATTTTTTTAAAGGCTGTCAAAGTGGGCATTTCGCACTAAATTTTCCGAAGCGATTTTGTTTAAAGTATTAAGGATGCATTCAAATAAAAAATCGATTACTTTATGTCTCATTTTTAAATTCAATTTTGCTCTCAAACGCATTCAATTGGTAGTTTGTTTATATTTTAGGTGCTGTTTTGGTCGATTTTTTAATAAATTCAGAATATATTTCAAAATATGTTATCAAAAAGGGCATTTGAGCTGAATTTCGCTTAAATTAAGATGATTCTGATAAAACCAGTTCTTGCAGAAAATTGAAATTAAAAATTTTTCATAAGCGGCCAAGTTATTAAACTGGGTTTATGTCTAATCATGCTTTTTTTTGTTGTTGTTAAAATGAGCACTCTTCGAAATCTGCATCCGCCTACAGGCCAAACTGACAGGGATTTTTTTTTCTTTTTTTAAAAAATATTTCTGAGTAATTTGTATTTTTTTTTTCAAAGTTTTAAGATAAATGACATTATAAAAAATGTATAACTAGAGAAAAAAAAATCTCTTTGGAAATTGTGCGGATACTTTAAAAGACTCATCTCGAATGTTTGAAATCCAATAAAAATGAGAACAATTTATTTATTCATTTTTTTAATAAGGCCCATCAAAACATTTGTAATTTTTGTACAGAAAAATCTCATTTTCAGCTGTTAAAATTTTAAATAAGTTAAAACGCAACTAATTTCAAAATTTCATTGAAACTAATCATCTTATTTTAAACTAATACGCTAATACGCTCTTCTCAGAGCAAACTCTTGAAATAGGGAAGAGGAACTTTTGCATAGAAAACTAAACTTGATGGAAACTTTTCTAAAACAGCATTCTGCTTATAATTTATTTGGCTTTGTTAATTTAGTTAATAAACCACGCATTTTCATATAGTTCAAGATTTAGTTTTATTCATGACAGAATAAATTTAGAAACTTCATTTAATATAAAATGTCATTCAAGCGTTAAATTAAAAATAAAACAATTTATTTAGATAAAAGTTATTCAAATGTTTCAGAATTCTCCGATCGTTTTCATTTTTATAATTCGATAAAATAAACTTCTGAAAAGATTTAGAAATTGGTGGTTCTATGTAGTAAATATAAATATTTTGAAAATGACATAAAATTCAACGGATATATGTATGTAAAGTATCAAAAATTTACAAAATATTTTAATTAAAAAAGATTAAATTTCTAAATATTTTTTAAGCATTTATACGAGGGTTGCTATTTATATTTATGGCCAAGTAATTAAAAAACAAATATATCTGATAAATACTGGATTTAATTTTTTCAAAGTATTCTCCATGAAGATCAATAAACTTTTGCAAGCGTTTGAATCAATATTCGAAGCACTGTCTCCAGTAATGTGGAGGTAACTCCGAACATACGTTTTGAACCCAACAACCACTTCTTCGGGTGTCGAAAATCATTATCCAGAGCACGTAATTTATTTATAATGTATGGGAATAAAAAATGTTACTGGGTGACACATCAGGGCTGTACGGCTGATGACCCATTAATTTGATGTTTTGGTCTTTCAGAAAAAATTTTTTGTTGATTGAGCCGATGTGTGAGAGCTCACATTGCTAAGATAAAAAATATTTGCCTGTTCTGCTTTTTTCGAATTTCTTCAAAGATTCTGTCAAATATTTGATCGAGTACCATTTAGAACTGACTGTGTTTCGCTGTTCTAATGCCAATATCGCAACTTGACCGATAATTCCGAAGAAACACGCAGCCATTTGCTTCGATGTGTTTCTTCCTCGAACAACTTTTGTTGGATTTCACTGAACTTGGAAGAGTCATACAGTAGATTGCTGTTTTTTTTTAATCTGATATGCATATATCCATAATGCGTAACTCGTGTAGATATTATATACAACTTTTGATTAACCTTGAACTTATTTGTTTAGCATTTCTTTGCACCAATCGACACAAGCTTTCTTTTGAGCGTTTGTCAGATTATGCGGGCTCCAACACGAACAAGTATTTTTTACTGACAATGTTCAGGCAATATCTTATTGATGCCTGTCATATTAATGTCCAAAGAACTCTCAATCTCACAATATGTCATATAAAGATCTGGCTTTATCAGTTCAGGGACAGCATCGAAATATTCTGCACTCTTAAAAAAACTCCCGTCTTTTCACAGAAAAAGTTCTGGCAGCACTGCTGCCAGAAATTGTCTGTATATTGACGAATATCCGTTTATTTTTTTCTCCGTCAAAAGAGGTAAAATATCCGTTTTTTGAAAAAAGTCTGGAAAAGATAAGTACGCCGGCGGTGGGGATAGAAACTCACGTTCCCAGCATTAGAAATCCAGCGCCTTGCCTCGGCGCCACGACTGCTCAGCAGAAAAGTGCTTTGAAGTAGAAGCGTTTATTTCTTATGAGTGTGGTTTGGTTTATTTCGTTAAAGAGCTTTTAATTTCGAAGTTAATTTCGGGAAGATTTCATCTTTAATGAAACTGTGGCTGGGGTTTTTTACGTTTATATTAATATAGTATAAAAATGTGAATTTTAATTATATTTACGTAGATTGCTAGAAGAAAAATATGGATGTTCTATGACAAGATTTTTTTGAATAATATCAATTTTTTTTTCTTTTTGCATTTTATTTTTTAATTAAAATATCTTTTAAATGTGTTCACTTAAAGTATATTTTAAATGGGAATATTTATTATATAAATAACTTAGTAAACTCAACTTTATTCAACTTATCCAACTTTGAATATGAATAACAAATTGCGAAAATTTTTCAATGAATGAAGAAAGTAATTGTTATTTATTTTTAAATTCGAAAACATTTGTGTCTTTTTAAACTAAATTAGACATTTTAATCTATAGAATATTTTGTTTTTCATTTTAAAAATAAATTCGAATTTACTACTAACAGACCCAATACGCATGCGTGCAAGAAATAAACGGAATCTCTTCCTCATTTTTCGACGTTCGGAATGAATTCGCAGATCAAATACGTTTTCTGGGAATACGATGATTATTTGTGAAAAAATAACGATAAAAAATCACGATTTTTCTGACAGTGTGAACAACCGATTTTGGTAGACGTTCGCGGAATGCGTCATGGAGCGAACATCCATTACGAATGAATTCGTTATACCAGTTTTTTACAGTGCTTTAGGCAGGCCCGTAGCCAGGATTTTCTTTCGGGAGGGGCTCAATTTTAGAATTTTTTCTATTCTTACAAAAGTAATTTGAATATTATTCAGTAAAAAATTTAAAAATAATCTAGGCTTATCCTATATTAGTTTTTACATAGGATAATTGCTAACTATGTCAAATATTGTTATTTCATGTTTAATTTTTTCAATTTATGTTGCAATTTTTAACTTTTAAGAGCACTTCCAGTTTTCAAACCGATTTGAAAATCGGAGAGTTTTTAGGAAACATTTTTTGCGAAACTAAAGCACAAACTAACAATGTTTGAGATGAGTCTCAAGTAGGGGAGAGGGGGGCACATTTGAACTGGGGGCACATTTAAACTGGGGGCACATTTGAACTGGGGGCACATTTGAACACTAAATATTTTCCTTCAAATACATTATTTTCTAAAAATGTCTATGGCAATACATTAATATTGCTTCAGTGCAATACGTATACAAAGCTCATCCATTTTGTATGCACAATACTGTCTAAGCAAGTTATATATTTTTCTGCCTCTTGAATTTAAACTTAAGAAAATAATGTGTAAGATTTTTGTTCAAAATTTTGTATCCCTAAAATTTTGATTTATTGTTCAACACTTAAATGAAGATGTAATCTTTAGTTTATAAGTTTTGTTTTACTCAAATTCATCAGCCGAATTGAGTAAACCGTTGTAATGTTGAACTGTCATGTGATGGATCACCACTGAACAAAAAGCTGGGGCACTAGTGAACATCTAAAACTATGAAGTAAAGAGTTGTTGATGTACCTAAATGTTTCTATTTTTGGAATTTTTTCTATGTGAAAAGAGGTTAATTAAGAATATCAAAGAACGTGAACTTATACTGTTAACAATCCTTCTACTGCAAACATGTACTACAATCTCAGGATGTATCAGCGATTGGAAGTTTCAAACCTAAATTGATGATGGCATTCATTTATTTGATAATTCCAGAATTCGGATACACAATAATAATTCATGGTTTAGTAGGTTTGTCTAACAAAGCCTATACTTTTTCATTTACTCTTTCCCAAACTACGGAATTACAAGTACTTTCATACTAGATAAAACGGAATTTAAGTCAAGTTTTTTTATAAAAAGTGTGAATGAAGAATTTTAATTTTCCAGAAGCATCAGATATCATATTGGTGTATTACAAGGATGTTTTAAAAAAGTTTTCTCAAACAAACATAACGGGAGAGACATTCTGCGTTGTTTCAACAATGATTTATGACATCAACTTTGATGGATTTAAGTTTGGTTAAATAATAGAAAAATTATTAGTTTCAATAAAATATAGTTATTAAATTTTATCCGTATTACTTTATATTCCTGAAACATATGCAGCGTTTTATGAAAACTCTCAATATTTTCATATTTTACTCATTTGTTCAAAGGTGCCCCTTACTTGTTCAAAAATACCCCTACATGGGACAGGTTTGAACAGAAATATTTCAGCTTTTTAAATCCTCACAATTTTTTTAATTTACATGGAAAGCTTCTAATTTCTGGTTCATATGATGAAGAAATGCGCTGTTTTTATTATGTAATACTTAAAACGCAAAAATATAATTCAAATAAGAAATGTACTGATTTTTTTTAAAAAATGATCAAATGTGGTCCCCTCTCCCCTATCCTATGAAGAAATTGTAAACTATCGTTGTAAAATATTGAAATGCAAACAAATAATACAGTGTCTCACAAAAGTGATGGGACACTTGTGCTTTATAAAAAGAAACTGCAATAAAATAAATAAACAAACATGTGCAAAAAATTTTTGGGTGTGTTTCATATTTAAAGTTAGTAACAATTATTACATAACATACATTTTGTCAAAATATTAAAATATTAATTTAGTAAAAATACAATTGTTCAGAATGGAGCAAAAAATAACTCACATAAGTGATGGGATACTTACTTTTCCATCAAATATTTATCCAAAAATTTTACTTTTTAAAAGGTTTTAATATTTTGTTGGATTTCCTTTTACTTTTAAAACATGATTTAATCTTTTTGGGATGGATTCGACAAATTTTTTTGTGATTTCTGGAGTGATTTTACCCCATTCTTCTGGAAGCACCGATTTTAGTTGTTGTTTTGAAGAAATGGTGTGTTTGCGAATTCTTGATTCCAATTCTTGCCAAATATTCTCTATGGGATTTAAGTCTGGAGATAGTGGTGGTATTTTTATTATTTCAGGACAGTTATATAGCAGCCAGAGTCTAACGTTCAGAGCAGTGTGCTTGGAGTCATTGTCCTGGTAGAATTTAAAATCGTTATGAAGGTTCAATTTTCGTGCTGAAGATTTCAATTTTGCTTTAAAATATCAATATACTTGTACTGATCCATTATACTGTCAATAAAAACAAGATTACCAACTCCAGCGGACGGACATACACCTCCATACCATAACTCCTCCTCCACCATGTTTTACTGTTGGTACCAAGTTCTGTTTGCGAAATTCTTCCCTGGGTTTTCTCCACACCAAGATTCTACCGTCAGAACCAAATATATTAAATTTACTCTCATCAGCAAATATAACTTTATTCCAGTAATCAGAATTCTTATTTATGTTGGATTTTGCGAAAGCTAGTCTGAGTTTTCTATTCTTTTCACTTACGAAGAATTTTTTCCTGGCTACTCTACCGTGATATCCAGCAGATCGAATTACCCTTCTAATAGTTTCAGGATTAACAATTATTCCATATAATGCTTGTAAATCAGCAGCAACTTTTGAAGCACTATTTCTTGGATTTTTTTTAATGTTTCGAATGATAATTCGCTTTATTCCATTGGATAGCTTTGATGGTCGGCCAGGTCTTCTTTTATCCTGAATCATATGATTCTTTTTATATCGTTTAATGATATTGAAAACTGTTGAACGACTCAAGTTAACTGTTTCAGCAGTTTTTCTAATAGATTTTCCACGTTCAATATGCAAATTAATAACTAATTTTCGAATTTCAGGCGAAGTTTCTTTTCGTTTAGCATTCATGGCTACACAGAGCTAAAAAACACAAAAATTCCAAAACAAACTGGAGAGAAATACTGCAGACGATTTTATAAATTATTGCCAATTGCTTTTAAGTAAAAAAAAAAACCCCAAAAATATTTTTATTGCTTATTTCAGACGATTTTTGTTGCATATATAATGGTGTCCCATCACTTATGTGAGCTATTTTTTGCTCCGTTCTAAACATTTGTATTTTTATTAAATTAATATTTTAATATTTTGACAAAATGTATGTTATGTAATAATCTTTACTAAATTTAAGTATTAAACACACCCACAAAAAAATGTGTACATGTTTTTTTAATTTATTTGATTAGTTTCTTTTTGTAAAGCACATGTGTCCCATCACTTATGTGAGACACTGTATGTATTGATTTAAAACACAGGATTAATGTTAACGTGCAAGAATCTGACATTACGAGTGCGAGGTCTTGAAACTATTGATCCATAAATGAAATAAATTATATGCATTATTTTTTTTAATTAATTGCTACAGTCATATGTAATCATAAAAATTATGTTGGTATTTCACATTCTCTGAGTATAATATTTATAAATGACAATCGTGGTAAAATAAATTTACTATCAGTGTTGAATTCAGGCACTTTTCCCCGGGAGGAGTTTTTGGGCTCCGGGGAGGAGGAGGCATTATAGCGTTCCGGGTGGATTGTACTTTTTGACGATTTAAAACACAAAATCTCAAATTTTCTGGGATGGGACATCTCATTTCTCCTGTGAAGGGGGAATATCCCCCTCCTGGGCGACCCCCTGAATTCAGTACTGTTTACTAGTGCAACAGAAGCAATCATCATAATTTCTTCTTAGCCATGATGCTGATTGACTTATCAAGAGTTTCTGTAATTTCCCAAAGAATAGAAATCATGGACAAACTACTCAGTCCGTCATCGACCATAACGCTTCGAGTTAGATTTAATTATTTTCTTTGCCGAAAAATATATTTCAGCATTGACTTTTGTTATTCGGCTTTCAACCAAAACTGTCCGCAAGTGTTTGATTTTATTGTAATATGTCACATTACAGTACTGAAACTTTTAAAACCTCTGTGTTGGTGTCAACATTAGCAATTTGTTACCCTATTTCATATTCAGCTTTCACTTGCTACATTGAAAATATTGTATCGGATTCTCTAATTTGCTTGCTTTTTCCAGTGAAGCACAATCCTGGAAGATGTAACTGGGAATCTCGTAGAATGTCTTCATTCGAAATGAATCGATAATTTAAATTGTGAATAAGACATGGGGAAATAAGACCGTGATATTGTAATACTTGTCAGTGGATATAATTTGAGGGTTTGTACCTCTGTCTAAATGTCAATCTTGGGATCTTTATTTCAATTTGGAAGATGTCTTCCCGATGTTTTGATGTACAATAAAATCTCACAAAAGATTTCTACTTCATTTTTCTGCATATTTATGTAAAACAATTAGGCATCTTTAGCATGAGTTGCAGTCAATATTATATCACCACAAGTTTTTTTTTTTTTTTTTTTTTTTTTTTAACTTACTATGATTGTCAGACAGAAAACCTTCTGACAAACAGACAACCTTATGAGAAAATGATTCTTCTCCCTGATTGCCAAAAAGCTCCAGCTGTTGAAGAAATCTTCCATGTGTTTTTCGAAATATTTTCTGAGCTATTACAAATGTATTTAAGTAGCTCAACAAAAGTCAATATGCTTTCATGCCTCTTTATAAAATTTGTATCACAAATGCGGAAAAGTTATATTCTTTTGTTTTCTAGGATGTATGATGCAATTGCTACTTGAAGCGGTAAATTTGCCTTCAGGTGATTTTTAAAAAAATTTGTTGCTGCTTTAACAAGTCCATGCATGATACCTTCGAATGAAGGGAATCAGCATGTTGTTGGACAAGGCAAGATTTAACCAACGGCTTTCACAAAGGACGTATCTAATTTTTAGATATTCTGAAGAATTCTAGAATTAACCCCTCTAACATGACCAAACTTATTGGCTACTTTGTCATACGCCTTTGCAACACATTTATACATGCCAAGACATAGTTCATCTCAATGTTGTAAAATTACTTTTCTTGAATTTTTGAGACATTTAATGGAATAAACACGTGAAAATAATTTCGGAATTATTGGGTTTCCTGAATTTTTTAATAGTTTACATATCTAACACAAATGACAAGCTGTTCTGCGCTTGAAATGTCCATAGTTTCAACAGCAATTAAGCTAAAACAGATCGCAATATATATTTTGATAATTAGTACTTCGGTAACTGTATCCCAGAATATTTTATTGCATTCTGAGTTTCTGGGGTGAAATAAATAGCATTTCTAAGGATATTTATAATGTCTCGTTTCAATTCATTCGCTCCAGACTTTGTTCAAAACTTAAAAGAACTCTTAACTAGTCTTTTTTATACCAATTTCTCTAAAGTTAGAGGATCGTTATCGTGGCCAGTGGCTATTTTATTCTGCACAAAATAAGATTGTTTCAAGTATTAGTTCAAGAGCTTCTCTAATTTTTTCTTTTCCTGGAGCTCTTTGAAAACTCAACAATGAAATAATTCTATTTCTATTTTCCTGAAAAATCTGAAGTTTGCTTGTTAAAATAACATAAGGTTTGTGATAATCTAATTGTATATGTTTTAAGAAAAACATTTAGCATTTTTTCAATGACTGAAACATATAGAAAATAATCCTCCTAATTTTTCGTGATCTTTCTTATGCCGTATGCGTATCATACTTAATTTTACTTTGTCAAATTAATGATAATAAATTACACTTGATCGAATTTTACTGCGCATAAAGACAGTAAAAATTACTTTTTAAAAAAAATTTATATTTTTAGTGGTACATACCTATTAAAAAAACAATATATCCAAATAACCGATATAATGAAGGATTACCGTAACTGTAATTCAATAAATGGATATTTTTACTGCTAAAAATGCAATTGATTTTAATGTAATGGAAGATAAAAACAAACAAAACCTATTTTTTTTTATCATACAGATAATTTTGTATTTTTAAAGTTTCGGGAGGGGCTTCAGCCCCCTTAGCCCCCTCCCTGGCTACGTGCCTGGCTTTAGGATGCTGCATTATCGTTACATAAAAAATAAAGTTCATGGAAGTACTCTTATGTTGACAATCCACATCGAAAGCTATAAAAATGTTCGCACGAAAATGTAAGCGAGTCAATTCCATTTTTTGCACAAGATGAATTATTTAATTTACTGTAAATAACACAAATCAAGTTAAAATGACAAATTTTTCTGAAGAATCTGTGGTTAAATATATCAAACTTTCAATAAAATCGTCAGCGGTCGCCTAATAACACTCCTTGCTGCCAAGACCGGAAATATAAATAGCAGCCTTCGTATTGAATTGATAGTTACCATGCTTTAGTGTTTTATGTTGCGGTAAATTAGGTAGTGTTTATTTCTACATTTGTTGTTTCTTTGTTCAATGAATTTTACCATTATGTGCTTACTCTACAACGCATTCAAACTAATGTAAAGCATATGGTAGTGATCATTTCAAATCTAGGATATTTGGTTCCGGAGCATCATCTGGAATCTTATGAGGAACTCTGTATTTGATTTTTAGATTTGTAGATACTCCATTACAAATTTAGTGCAGTTGGAAAAAAAACAAACCAGTTCAAAATTCTTCAGCATTTTCCGACAATAAACAGAAATGTACTGGGATTCTTTTGTGCAGCGCTGCATATGATTTATAAAACTTTTATGCATAAAAAAAATAATAAAATAAGAATTTATACCGAAATTCCAAACTCTTTTCCAGCAATTATTGCTAAAATACAGCATTGTAAACGTATTAATTCGTGTGTCCCGGGAAACGAACGATATGTGCTAACATAACCATATTCTATGGTTGCCATGGGTTCAATTTGATCTATAATGTTTAACAATTTCAATATATTTGGAATATTGTAGTACCATTAAAATACACTGATAACGATATTTTCCATTCACCATTATCTAAAGGAATTCTTTTGAGTGCTCTTGTAAACGAAATGTTAACGCGACTCAAACTGTAAAAACTAAATTTGTAAATTAGTCACGTTTACATACTTTATGTGTAAATTTGTAAAAGTACACCATTGTCATAAAATGTTATTGTCGCTAAAATTTACCCGTATTTACCTATGTTTATTGGCTTAATGGATGTATGTAACTTGTTATCTCTTTAAAAACTCAAACACGTGTGAAAATGGTAAAAAATGTTACGGGGTTACTGGAATTGGCGCGTTCTTGTAATTTACAAATTTTTTGTATTGCACAAATAACTGTGTGTTTTGCATATTACACTAAAATATGTGTAAGAATATTACACAGATATATACGTAAATACAGAATATTACACAGTAGTATGAGTACAAATTTTACATTGCTGTAAGTGGGTACATTATTATAAGTGTGCGAATATTGGTGACCACCAAGCCAATAACTGCAGCCAATGCTATGTGAAAGCAACACAGTTAACTCGGCTCGAAGGTGCCATGTGGGATTGTGTGAAGCAGATATCGACCAAAAATTCTCTTTTGTTTACAGTTTCGGTCAAAAATCTGAGTTTTGCCAAAAAATCTTTTTCGACGAAAATGTTGCTGAAAATTCGGCTACACCGAAACTTCCTGTATTCCAAAAATCTTGTTTCTCCCTTCGACAATTTTCAATATTACTTAACCGATATGAACTGTGTCAGCTCAATTGAGACTATTTATTGCTATGAACTTCATTGCCTATAATTATCAGTCATGATTGACTCAAATGTGAAAGCAAATTATAAAGCTAGCAGAGCATATGTATGACTAAACTTTTCCACGTACTCATTAAAATCTGCACACCTAACAGACAAAGAAAATTTTTAGTTTGAAACAGCAGAAATGTTTTGAATATTCTTTGAGAAAATCTTAGCACAACAGATGATCCTTTGCAAAAAACATTATAGATATTAGAGAGAGTGTAAATCAAAAACGAAAACATTTTTAGTTTTATACGAAATAAAATGTTTTGAGTCTGAAGTGCCGAGAGCCCATTGGATCGCTATGTATAATTTATGAACAAATATGTATGATTAATAAATACGTATAATTAATTAATAATTATAAGTATGTAATAATACGTATAGTTAATTAATAATGATGTATATTTATGAATGTATTAATAACCTAAATTTTTTTTTGACATTTCGTTTTCGTTATTGGCCGAAAATAAGACAATCAACGAAATTCAGTTTATGCTTAGGTTTTGGCATCTAAAACCTGTTTCGATTAATTCTTGGTGTGGAGTAAAACCAATATGAGTTGCACATGTTAATATGTAAATGCTAACAACATTTTAATTTTTAATGAAAAAGTTGATTTGTAAAAATATGTTAAATGTTTATTTGTGATATGTGTGAAGTAAAACATGTTCGTCTAAAATGCAGTATAATTCCTTCAAATAGTTGAGTGTGTCATACAATTCATCATTTGAGAATTTAAAATTAAAAGTTACAGCAACTCTTAATATATCAAATATAAAAGAGGAATTGAAACACCCTTTTATACATTCAACGAATTCTGTATGCAGTATAACATATAAATACTTTTCAAGAGCATTCTTACTAACCTTAAACTATTAGAATTAAATTTCTTGTATTATAATATAGAAGATAAAAAAAATTCTCTAGCACAAATGTTGATGACATGTGGCATACCCCAATGCATATTGTTGTGACAAGTTACGTATTTGTTTTTGTTTTTGTCTACTCATAAGAATTATTTTATGAGAAGAGTAGTAGATAATTGGATTAGGAGACCCTTTTATTTTATTTTATTTATTTATTTTGCTGTTTCGGCTTGAAGTCTTAATGAATTGTGGTATTTTAAGAAAAATGGCTTGCTGTATAACAAATCCTTTTTTTTATTTTAAACTGTTTTATTAGAAGAAGATCTAGATGAATTATTGGATTATTAGAAGAGTAGATGTTAATAATAATGTTTTGGGTAGTAATGTTTTTTTTTTCATACTATCGCATATTATTTTTGAGAGACAAATAGGTAGCTGGATAGCAAATCTCTTCTGGTTTAAATGTTTCCGTTGGATGTTGGGATGAATACTTCTATAATAAGAAGTGTGGCAAGCTTGATAACGGACCCGTGAAGATTTTTTCCGAAACTCTACAGGGAACCGTCAACAAATTGAAAAAGAACGAATATCTTTTGGATAACCCTGTCAAAACTAATGTAGTAAAAGTGTTCAAACTGTACATTATGATTAAGTGGCTTATTTTAGTTAACTAAGTTCATTTTTATGTCGATAGCATGTATACTCGTAGAGAAATTAAGGTTTTTTTAAATCAGTCCCAAAATTTTCCAGTTTTTTGCTTATAATTTGCAAAGTTCTTAATATAAAATAAAGTTTTTTTTAAGTATGACAAACAACATTGTACACAATATCCTGTAAACAGATTAAGAAAATAATAAAAAATGTATTAAAAATGAGCAGATTTGTTAAATATTTTTTCACTGCGCATGCATAAAAGATATCAAAATTTCATTTGCATATTTTGTTAGCTAAAAATATAGAGCAACTTTTGTAAAAAGTCCCAAAAATATAGCTTGAAAATTATAAAAGTGATCGTCCATAGATTAAGGCCAAAATCCGTTATCCCTTAAATGAAACAAAAAGATGGGGGGTTGTATCCATATATCCATTGATTAATGTCAAAATAGAATACACAATATGGCACGTAGTACTATATTTAGATAAAAAACCCTGATTTTTTCGAGGGGGGCGGGGGCTGCGCTTAATTTTGGGAACAATGGTTTTTGAGCTTATTCTATTAGAATTTATATAAGAGAATTAGATAATAGAATTAGAGCTTATTACTTTTAGAATTTTCAAGCTTATGTTTTTAGACTTTCAAAAAAGTTGCTCTATACATTTAGTTAACGCATTATACAAATAAAATTTTTATATCGTTGACAAACCGTTGATAAAATTTTGTGGGCCAACTTTGTCTATCTCAACAATTAATGCACGGAATTTAATAAAAAATTACATTTAGTTATTCCTTCATATAAATTGGTGCTGATTAGATTTGGTGTAAATTGCTCAACAGTGGCGCTGCTATGCTGCCTGCAACTTCCGCAATAGCTCTATTTCCAGAATTAATAAGTGGAATTTCATTACACTTCAGATTCTGTTTGTCATTGACATAAATTTATTTTTATTTATTTATTCATTTATTTATTTATTTATTACGTTTTGGTGTAAATTGCTTGATAGATGACGCTGCTATGCAGAATTATTTGGGATTTCCGCAATAGCTCAATCTCCAGAGCTAATGCACGAATTTTCATGAACTTCATATTTGGTTAGTCCTTGACATAAATGATGTTCTTTATATTTTGGTGTAAATCACTCAACAGGTGACGCTGCTATTCTGTATTTTGTGCAATTTTCGCAATAGCTCTATCTTTAGAATTAATGTACGAAATTTCATCAATCTTCAGATTCAGTTAGACCTTGACATGAATTGACATTTTTTTTAACATTTTGGTGTAAATCTTTTAATAGGCGACGCTTCTGTGCTGCATTTTTAAAGATTTCCGCAAATACTCTATCTCAAGAACGAATGCAGGGATTGCCATGAAAATTTAGATTCGATTAGTCTCGATATGAATTGATGCAGTTTATATTTTAGTTGTAACTATTCCCACAGGTGGCATTGGTATACTATATTAGTTGCGGTTTCTGTAACAACTCTATCTCAAAAACTAATGAACGGATTTCCATCAAACTTCAGATTCAGTTAATCGGTCACAAGAATAGGTTTTGTTTACATTTTGGCGTCAAGCTCCCAGCAGATGGCGCTTCTATGCTGAATTTTGTATGATTTATACGATTTTAGCAAGTATTCATGTCTCAAGAACTAATGCCGGGAATTTCATATCTTTAGAATTTTGATGATGGACATAGGTTGCCAATTGATTTTGGCACTGAGGTAGAAAAATTCGAAATTTTAACATGTATTAGAAAGAAGAAAGTTTTAAAGTTTCTACTTTCGACAAGTTTTGAATAAAATTCAATACTTTATTATCAGTATTATAAAATACTATGGTAAGAAAATGTATCATCTCATTAATATAGCAAAATTTTTAATCTCATAAAAATTCATACTTAAACATATTGAAGATTCGCAACAAGAAGGAGCATCAAATCGAAACTATAGTGCACAGGGTCTTTCAGAATTATGATAGATGAAGAAAAGGACAATACAGCCTAGTAATTTTCCAGGTTTAGGAGAAGCACCGAAATTTTCCGACTTTGTATACTTGTAAGGTTATAATCTTAAAAGGACAAAAGCACTTTAATTTCAAGGAAATTTTCTTGCACAAATATAAAAACTACGAAAAAAATTGCATTGTAAGCAATGAGTAATGTAAGCTATGTAGCATGAGTATGTAGCATGAGCATTATACAGAATGAGTTTTTTAACCATTTGGGAAATAGTTTTTGTTTTCAATAGGTCTTGTGCATTTTATTTTTTCGACCTTTTTTAACGTCTTTTAGCTTTTTTTTCTTTTAACGTCCTTGATCCTTTGTTTTTCTTCTTTTAGCGTCCATGATCCTTTGGCTTTTCTGTTCTTATTGCGACTCTCCGGCGTAAGCTAGGTTCAAAAATTCCGACTCACGTTCCGAATAGCTGAGTCTCTAGCGGAAACTAGACTGGGGAGAAAAAATAAGCAAGTTGGAAATTGCACGTGAAGCGTAGCAAAAGAGGTGCGTTCGTACGATAACGAAGTTTAAAAAAAAATCAGATCTTGCTGTTATAGTAGATAGTACTTCGGATTCAGTATAGTGGTCGAAATCTTTTTTGGTGTTCCTGTAAATATGCAGGAATTAACTTGCAACAAATCACAGCAACCTATATCATATTCATAAAATCTGAAATAATTTAATTTAATTAAAACACGCCCCAAACAATGTTTCCCCGTACATCGTTATGTAGTGGAATACTTTTGTATGGCCCTGTAATTTAATAACAAATATTATTTGCATCACAGGTTGTACAGAATGTATATTTTAGTTATATACAATACTTCATAGGTTCACGTCTATTCTATTATATTCGAAAGAGTGTAACACCATTAAAATGAATTTGAAACTTTTTTTTTCCATTGGCCGTAATGTAACGGAATACTTTTGATTGTCCCTGTAATTGATCTATGCATCCGATTTTCATAAAATTTGAAATGACTCGACAAATTTATGTAATAATTATATATTTTAAATTTCAAACGATTAAGATGTATTTGAAAATTTTTCCCCATTGACCGTAATGTAACAGATTAATTTTGATTGTCCCTGTAATTGATCTATGCATCCGATTTTTATAAAATTTGAAATGACTCAACAAAATTATATAATTATTATATATTTCAAACGATTCGGTTGGGTAGTTTTTAAGTTGTTATATGCAGACATACATACGGACGGACAGAACAACTATAGGTGCTACGTATTTACATATTTACGAACGCAACTAAAAATTTAAACTGGACAAATTTAAGAGGAAACTTGATTAAATTAAAGACATCGAAATGAAGGAAGGGTGAACTTTTTTATGTCACTAGCTATTTATTCAAATCGTCTAAATATTTGATCAATTTTGGGGTGTGATAGGTAGCACGTATTAAAAGTGTTTTGTAGCATGCTATAAACAGTTCTTATGCATGACCGAACTAATTGTACACATATTCGAAAGACTCCAAATCTGTTGTAATAAAATTGATTAGAATTCAATTTTCCAAATGGTTGGAAAAATTATATAATTATTAAAAAATTTATAATTTATTAAATTACGTTTTTTTCCTCTGATGTGAGTGAGATTTCAAAAATGCCTAAATCTTCTATAAATGTACGTTTCGTGGAAACTAGAATATTTCTAGCGCGCAAAGACAAAGATCTAAGATACTTTTTATGTCACTGACTATTTAACATTATATAACTGAATAGTTGATAATTTTGAGATGTAATCGGTAGCACGCATTAAAAGTGTTTTGTAGCGTGTTATAAACAGTTCTAACTGTACACATATTCGAAAGACGCTAAATCTGTTGGATTGTTTTAGATAAAATAAGATATTTTTAAATTGATAATATCAATATTATAAAATAGCATTATAAAAGAAATGTATGATGTACTTAATGAAATGTAATATTCTACCTTTTATTTTTTTTGCTGGTATGTGTATGCTAAACTGCAGATATGTTCCGGTCCAATCAAATTTTTCCTGTTATATATATTAAATATTATAGAAATTTTAAAGTGCACAAAATATTGATACTTTTTCAGCGAAATAAATTTTATGCTACTCTTTTATAGACGAACCTGAAATTATATTATTATCTTTATGCGTTCCAGTATTCTTTTGACAAAGGTGAAACACAATAAAGTGTACCATAAACTAGCTTCATACTTAGATTAAGGGATTAATGTTTTCATGAGAAGTGATATATTTAGAGCCACTCACATCTAGTTATTTTTCTCTGAGAGACATTGTGCATTGGAAGGAAAATATATTCTGCTTTTCGTTTCATCTTGTTAATTCAAAAGGGTGTGCCTGAAGCTTTTACACATCTTCATGACAGAAAGTGTTTGATGATGAGGATCTAGCATTTTTATAAGTGTAAAATATATCATATACACTAACGGTAGTTTGAATTTATAAATCGAGACGTAAGTGTTCTAATAAATATTCTTTATATAACGATGAAATGTTAAAATTTAAGGAATTTAAACTTGAAATAATATCGTTTCCTATTAACCTTTTTAAATAATTTAGAAAGTTACACAGCATTAAATTTATTTCATATACACTAAATTTTAAACATTTCTGATAACAATTTAAAAAATTTCAATGATCCAGGCTTGTTTATTATTTTTTATTTAAGTTTTTTCTTTCAAAACAGGAAAGTTCATTAACTAATTAATTTATTTTTATGCATTAGAATATACATAATGAATGGGAATTGTCCATTTATTTGCTATTGCAAGCAAATAATTCTTTATTATTATTATTATTATTATTATTATTATTATTAATCCAATAATTTTACACTACTTCCGAAACTTCATGAACCACAAAATTTCTCTTCGAATGCACTCTCCCATTTTTCCAACTTCTTCGTTTTTTACCATGGCAGTAGACAGAAACAGTAGGCCCCGCAAGTAATTTGAATTCTGTCCCATTCTATAAATGTGATACTATAAAACTTACTAAAACAGAAATGCAAACAATCAGTGCGAAATACCATTTTACATGTGTTGTTTCCGTCTCTGCAGGTATAACTACGAGGTTTCATTTTTATCGGATCATGAAAAATTCTTGTTTAAAGCAGCATTCTATTATAGCCAAGTATTAGAAAATAAATTTGCGGATAATACTTTTTTAAAATTTTCTATAATTCTTAATTTTTTATATATTAACTTATTAACTTAGAGGGGTTTTTTTTAACATTTTAACATTGCGTAATTCTACATTAATTACCTTTAACACATTAATGTGTCACACAGAACTAACTTCGCATTTTCTGCGACTGTTCAAGGCCTACTTTCTCGCTAAAAGTAATAAATACAAAAAAATATTCAAATTTTCGAACAAGTTGGTCTAAAATTTTAAAATTAACAATCTTTAAATACTTACTAAGTTTGAGTTCTTCTGATTTTTAATAAAAACTATTTTTTTAAAGTTAACCATTAATTTGCCAAATATTTCATACACAGTCAAAAGTTGGGTCATTGAGCTCTAGTATAGTGCTCTACCTAATTCTGGAATTTTAATTTTATTATTTGTTATTTATTTTAACTTAAAAATTTACTTAAAGAAGAACGAGTCTACTTTTTTTTTGTTTTACAGTTAGGGATCTGCACTCCTGCTCAACATTTCAAGATTCTGAAAGAACTTTGCTTTGTATCTATAGAGGTTAATCGAAAAGTTTCGTAGATCTTAAAAATGTATATTAAATTTATGCTGCATGTTTATGCTAATTACCGAGTGTTTCAAAATAGAAGTTTATGACGATTATATCTTTAACCATGGATATAGAAATTACTTCCAGTTACAAAAATTACACAATTGAAGTACAGCTTTAAATACGCTTTTAGTTTAAGGAGTATAAAATAAGAATTTTTATAAGTTCTCTTAAATCTATAAGCCTTGGCATAAAGTTTCCGATCATTACATCAACACTCCCACCTTTCGTAAGAAAAGATTATTTATTCTCACTGCATAAAAATTAAACGATTATTGGCGATAATACATTTGTATTATATGTAATGAACAACAATATACAATAAAGAGAAATATTTATACATCAATTTATAAACAGAAAAATTGTGATTGAAATTTAAACACCAAAGAAAAAATTATCCGATCATGGTTTGATTTGGAAAAAAAAATAACCAATCACTGTAATAAATATTTCGTAAATTCACTCTTATTTCTTATGACAGCCGAAATTCTTAGTGAAATGGACTCAAAGAGATTTTTGCACGCATTGGAAGCAACTTCACTCCAGTATTCCCTTATAACTTTACGTAGTTCTATGGCATCTGTAAATCGTCGAAAATCGATTTTTCTTTTTAATATATTCCACACATTTTCGATGGGATTAAGATCCGGTCTATTGGGCGGCCAAATAATCATTTGAATTGGTATATTACCAACATTTTATAGAAATTTCTTCACTGATTTGGTGCGTTGGAGAGCTGCTTTGTCATCTTGAAATAAGAAGTTATTTTGATCGCCGACGATTGATCGATGCTAGGAATCAGAAAATTGTTTAAAATGTCAATGTAAACTTCACATTTTATTGTACGTAACACAATATATAACTTACCGACGCCTTGTAATGTGATACATCTCCAAACTGTAAATGAAGTGAAAATTTAGTCCTCGAATTGATACATTTATCATTGAACTTCTCACACCAACTCTCCTCCAAACAAATATTTCACAGACATCACCTGTTCCGAGAGATATGTGAGATTCATAGCTAAAAATAACTTTATTCCATTATCAAGTGGCCAGTGTACATGTTTTTTACAACTATGCAAACGCTCTTTTCTATGCTTCTTTTTCAAGTAAGGTTTCGTTTTAGCTTTACAGAATTTAAATTCTGCTGCATTTAGACGATTAAGTGCAATGTGGTCACATACCTTTACGTTATACTCAGACCATTCGGCATTGAGTTGTTTTGAAACTGCTCGCTACTTTATTTTCATTACTTCCTAAAGTTTTCCGCCCTTCCTAGGCGTGTTCATTCGTGGACGTCCACATCAAGGTAAATTTTGCACGCTGTTAGTCAATTATATTTTTCCCGAAGATCCCATACCATACATTGAGCACAGTTTAATAAAACAGTTTCTTTTCTTTGTAAATTTAACTCCTGCAACAATTTAATTATGCGAATTTTTAAACCGCAAGAGAGTTTATTCACACGAGCCATTGTCCAGCATTTCAGAGCTGCTTTTGATCTCGCATCTGGAAGATTTCTTCTTTTAAATAGGATTCGGATATTGTACGCATGCTCAGGCACTCCTATCTGTCTTCAATATGCAAATTTCAAACCTTTTCCATCAGTGATCGATTATTATTTTCCAACTTCAGTCTTGATCGGATATTTTTTTTTCTCACAAGGAAACATTTCGCGTGCAGTATAATTATAAATTATATGATTGTTATACTGAATTCACTTTTCCTTTATATTTTAATACGTGTTCTTTTATTTGCCATATAGTAAAACGCCTCTATGCTCATGAATCACAAAATATATACTTCGAAATGCAAAAATCATAAACTTGATAACACTGATCGAAAACTTTTTGCCAAGGGTTGTATAACGTACGTTATAGAAAAATGTTATATCATCTTTAAAAAATTCACTGAAAAAAAAAAAAAACATTCATTATGTCCGCACTCAACCAGTTCAGTTTCCTTCGATTTTCTGATTTTTCAGTGTTTTCTAGCAAAAAAAAAAAAAAAAAAAAAAAAAAAAAAGACATATCATAAAATTTTAAAAATCGTCATATAGTAAGGTTTAGTCATAAATAAATAGGTATCTTTTCATGTCAGATTGAATTTTTCTCATGCATTTCAATACTAAGGTTTCATTATTAATCTTAATCACCTCGATGTCTCTTGCACTCAATTTAAATCAACCCAATTATTTCTATTTTATTTATAAAATTTTCTTGTTTATTTACCTAAAAATATCGTAATGTATAATTAAAGAAAATATTTTTAAAAAATGTTTGCAAAATGCATTATATTTGGATAAATTTTGTTCACTAATTTTGCAGAAAGGAAAAAAACATCCAAATTTAAAATTGAAACATGAATTTATTCGTCACAATGAAACAAAATTCTTAGTAAAAATAACAAAATATTCATTAACTTGAAAGTTTGAGGAATTTTTAGACTTAAATTCTTATTTAAATTTTGTAATTTTAAAATCGTACATTCACCAATGTTATACTACAGTTGTAAAATTTTCTTATTATTTATGTTACCTTTTCGCATTATGAAAATAAAGAATAACATCAAATATTAAAGCAAGCAGCAAAGAATATTTTTTAATTGCAGATGTTGTTTAGATAATTGTAAATATTTTTACAAAATAGTAACTCAAAATTTTAAAGTACGAATAATCTACCAAAATATTACGTATTGGGAATTGATATTTTAAATTATTTTCCTCATTTTTAGTCTTTACATAATTATTTTTTTCTTTTCAAATTTCAAAAGTAATTTCTAAGTATGTTAAATAGTTGATTATTTTAAAATTCCCTATAAAACTAATTGAACTATATCAAAATGACATTCTTCTGAATCTATTCGATGATTTAATCTCTTAATCAGTGAAAAATTTATTTTCTTTTATTTTGCAGGAAAATACATGCAAATATAAAATTAAAAAGGAATTGAATCGTAATGAACGCAATAAAATCAATAAAACTATTCTAAAAATTCCGAGTTTGTGTATTTTTGAACTTTAGTTTTGACACAAAAATTGCTTATCGGTTATTCATGAAAAATTCAATATCGAATAATTTTTTACTGTAATTAATATTTCCAGAACTCCAATCTTCATTTATTTAATCGAAATTAAAGTCATTCAAGCTTAAAATAAAAAATGAATTAGTTTCAAAGATTCAAATTCCGCGTGTCTTTAAATTTAAACTCTGCGATAAAATTTATTTTTCACTTGCTTTAAACTTTGAAGTAAACGTTTCATATTTTTAAAAGGGAGTAAAATTACACGTAAGCGTCTTAAAAAAGAAAATTGTTTTATTTATTTATTTGATTTAGACTTTGTTTAATTTCTTTACTGATACAGTTTTTTAAGTGAAAATTTCAATTTTCTGTTTAAATAGCATACTTTTGTATAAATGATTAAACAGAAAATTGAAATGTTCTTTTAAGGCATTTATATGTATACAACATCATTTAAATAAATTAAAAAAAACATATGACGGAACGCAATTTTCAACTCGTTTTTAACACAAAATATATAATATGAAAGTTAAAATGGTCAGGTTTACGTAAAAGTCGTTTAAAAGAATCGAAAGAGGTGTTAATTTTAAAATCTCCAATTATTTTAAAATCTCCAATTATCAACTGTAGTAATTATTCATTTATTAAATCTCAATTTGATTATTTTAATCGCTTATTAAGTAAATCTGAACATTTTAAAGTTCATATTATATATCCACTAAAAAAAAAAAAAAAACTTTTCAAAAAAAAAAAAAAAAAAAAAAAAAGATTAATGTTGTAGTTAAAAAATGGTATGATATGAAATTTCTAAGCTTATATTATTGTTTTTATTTAACATTATTCATAAAAAAAAATGTCATTTGTAAGTAGAATGCCTTATATGTTGATAGAAATCCTTTTCTCCTATACTAAATACATCATAATGTGCTTCTGAAAATTCAAATGTTTTAAAATTATGCATGATGGGCTTGGCGGCCATCGTTTCATAATTTACAAAAATTTTTATCTTCTCAAGTATATAGTCAAAACCCAACTTTACTTAAGCAGACATTTTAAGTTTTTTCTCTATGGACATTTATTCACAGAATTTTATCTCATGAAACAATATTGATTTATTTAAAGGATTCACCTTGTAATTTATTTCATTGTGTAATTAGCTATTTAAAAGCAATGGAAACCATTCTCTTTTCTCAAACTATCAATCTTTTTCAATTTGTCTGTTTGCAGTTGAAAATCAAAGTTCGGAATTTTACTAAAAAAAAAAACATTTTATGCCTTTCCTTTAAGGAATTGTACAGCTCATATTCAAAATATTAGAATAATTGAGAAAAAGTAATAAGAAAAAATTATTTGTCATTTATTTATTTTTTATACTAAGTAAATGCAATTAAATTTCTTATAAATTAAATCTGGAATGTTTAGATAAGATTTTAACATTTATAAAATATAAAATACAGCACAATAAATTAGGTATACAGCTTCCTTAAACACATCAGAATATTAGAATAAAATTTAGATTGGTTCAAAATATTAGAATATTTTATTTTACGCAACAATATTACCTTATGAATATGAAGTAAATGGTAGTTAATATTTTGTAGCATCCCCTTTAGCTTTCATAACAGCGTACAATCGATCTTGCATACTATATACAAGGTGTTTACAAACATTTCTATCAATATTAGCCCAAATAGACTTTATACGTGCCACTAACTCAGTTTTACTTGAAGGAGGATTTTCTTGAAGTTTTTCTTCATTATACACCATAAGTTTTCGATGGGATTAAGATCTGGTGAATTTGGTGGCCAAGGAAGTACCTTAATGTTGCGTTGGCGGAACCAATTCTTAGTTGACACCGAGGTATGCGGGGACGCTAAATCTTGTTGAAAGATGAAATCATCTTCAAATAAATCTTCTGATGATGGAATCATGTAATATTCTAAAATTTCTTGATATATCAGAGAGTTAACCTTTTCATAGACGATGCATAACTTTTCAGGTCCTTCTGCACTCATACAACCCCAAACCATGACACTAGCAGCAAATTTTACGGAACGTTTAAGGCATTCTTTATCAAATGCTTCTTGCTTCATTCTCCAAACTCGAATACCTTGATCACCATATGAAACACAAAACATACTTTCATCACTAAATAATATATTTTTCCAATCTTCATTGCTCCATAAACGTCTTGATTTACACCAATTCAATCTTATACGCTTTTGTCTTGCAGTCATGAGAGGTTTTGTTTTCGGTACACGAGATTCAAATTTAAATTTATGGAGACGTCTTAATGTTGTCGATGCAGAAACTTCAACTCCTTCTTCTTTCCATTTTCGGTGCAAGAATCGCACACTTTTAAAACGGTTTTTCTTAACTATACGTTTCAGTTTCCTGTCATCTCTAGCAGATGTTTTTGGTTTTCGGCCACCATTTCGGCGATTATTTTGAAATTTTCCAATTTTTGAATATTGTGTTAGTATTTTACTAACGCTCGATTGCGAACAATGCAAATAATTCGCTATAAATCATTGATTTTTACCGTGCCGATACAAATCAACCATATGAAGTTTAGTAGATTCAGGACTATCATTCACACGGCCCATTTTAAGACGAAAAAGAAACAAACTGCAAAAAAGAATACTGATTTTAAATAAAATAGTCTGAATTTAATCAATGATGCCACCAGTTAAGAATTGGTAATAATTAAAGGAGAATTAATGTGAAATATTCTAATATTTTGAACCACTTGAATAAATATTCTAATATTTTGACTTTTCAAAAAAATTTTTTTTGCAATTAATCTTTTCAAAAATGATATTAAATTTAAGATAACAAGTAAGTTTAATCAACAATAAGTTCTTAATAAAAATATCGTTTGCATATTTTCATTAAAAGACATTAAATTACCAAACAATATTTTCAATTTCTAAAAAAAAGGTAATTATTCTAATATTTTGAATATGAGCTGTATGATTAGAAATTTGTGTGTTAAGATAATGGTGACATATCATCGCCATTCCTCTTATGATTGCTTTTTAGAGTAATTAGCCATTTTATATTACCAACAATCAACTTCCTTTCTAAAAATAAAAATATTTAAAATTTATTTGTGCGTATCAGAAGTTCTAAACTGTTATTAATGCAAACATATTACTCTTTCCTTTACAAACTTGGGTGCTTGTAGGGCTGGTCGATATCAGAATTTTAATATCGTGATATATCGCTGACAAAATATCGATAATTTTCGATATATCGATATATTTCAATTCATATGTCACTCCATTATAGGGTTATAAATGTAACTGTCCTCTGTATAAAATACTACAAACACATAATAGTATATATATATATATGTGTGTGTGTGTGTGTGTATGTTAATTATCAAGAAAAAACAAAAATATCAATATCTTAACATATTCCAAGGAACATAAATTTTAATTTTTATGTATTGATTCGAAATATGCAAACCCTTTACCTGCAAATCTGATCTAAAATATGTGTTATTGAAAACTCTTAGAAAGTTAAATATTATAAATCATTAAAATGAAACAAGAAAATGTATATAAGACAATAAATAGACATTAGATATATTGAAGAAAATACTTTAATTACCTATAAACTTAGAATTTTTTTATTACAATACATAAACAAATTTGCATTTCTGCAATTTTGGGCAGTAAGGAACACCTTCTTTTCGTTGTTATAATAAATAACTCTATTATTAGTCAGAATACAAATGAAAGCATTAGAATAATCAAATAATTTTAAGAAAACACGAAATTTCTTTAATAGAGTACAAAGTCCCAAATCAGAACGTTTTGCTTAATACCGTTTTTTTTCCTTCTTTTAATAATAATGCTGAATTAATCTCTATAATGATCTTTTACTTTTTCGATTTTGTTTACAGATTTTTTTTCTAGGATGCTTTTACTTTCGAAACCAGTTTCAAAAATGAAAGTATTCCAGTAAAGAAAAAAAAAACTTGTAAACAAATATTAAAAAACGGCTTTTGTTGAAAGAGATCAACCTCGGATGTGCAATGCAAAAACAAAAAATAAATAAATAAATAAACAAAAATATGGAAATGCAAACGAGGTATAAAAATAAGATTGACATTGAGCGGATGTTTTTGCATTAGTGAACTCTTGAAATAAAAAGGAACCATGATATTCAAAATCAAAACTATCCTCATTCTTTTATGAGAGATAAACTGTTCGATTTTTTTTTTTAACTTATAAAAAGGGTTTTGTGAAAGTATCAACTAGTTTCAGTTGTTTAAGTGCGCGAAAAACACATTCAACGGCACATACAAACGAAAAGGGGGGGGGGGGGTGGAAGAAAAACAAAACCTTTTATTATTTAAATGACATAATAGAATTACCATACATGTAAATTATTAATGTTATTAATAAAAATGTAAAATAATATGTGATTTAATATAATTATTTATTAATGCTATTAATAAATGAAAAACAAACATACAAGAAATATCGATTAATTGTGCTCACATTCTTGAAAATATGACAATCAATTCTGCATTCCGGCAGCAATAACTGTACACAAGCTCACAGGAACACAACAGTCAGCCACCGATATGGAGTCAACAAGTGATTGTAGCGGAAATGCCCTATCCTCGAACGAGTGTTTCAATTTCGATTCTCGAACGAACTCCGATAAATAAAGCAGTACATCAGAATAGTAGACTGTTCGCCCATATTCCGGTATGTGCGCGACACCAGCGCAAAAAGTAGACGGTTCGCCCATATTCCGGTATGTGCGCGACACAACGCAAAAAATAGACGGTTCGCCCATATTCCGGTATGTGCGCGACACCAGCGCAAAAAGTAGACTTCGCCCATATTCCGGTGTGTGCGCGACACCGGCTCAAAACCGGAAGTATCACGCAAGTGCCGATTACAGCGCGAACATTTGCAAAAGTAAACAACTTTTGCGCCGACAGAGGTAGATTCGAAATTCCGTAACTCCGTAATTCCGAAAGTAGGATGAAATACCGTTTGAAACGATATATCGGAAGGATTGAAATCTCAATATCGTTACCGCGGTCTTAAAGAAATATCGATAGATAACGATATTACGGTATATCGCCCAGCCCTAGTGCTTAGACGTTTGTGTAAAATATGGAAAGTTGCCTGCCAAGCTTATCTGCATAATTTTAAAACATATGAATTTTCAGAAACACGTTATGATGTATTTAGTATAGGAGAAAAGGATTTCTATCAACATAGAAGAAGGCATTCTACTTACAAATGACAATTTTTTAAATGGAAAATGTTAAATAAGAACCCCAATAAAGCTTGGAAATTTGATATCATACCATTGTTTTTAGCTACAACTTTAATCTTTTTTTTCTTTTTACTTTTGATAAGTTAAAAGTTAATTTCCTCTCTTTAAAAACATGAAAGAAAATATTCGTCATATAAATTGGCGCCAAACACCAGTAGAGACTTATGTTTATATTTGAGGCTAAGGTGACCCCTCTCAACTAAAATTTAGTTATTTAAAAGTTATAAATAATTTTTAATGCGTCATTTTGAGTTTTCGTCATAAATTGGACTTTTAACAAAGCTGCCTTGGACTTTTTATGGATTATACACTGCATTACGAGTGAATGTTTCTTACATCCAACAATCGGATTGTTTGTGAAATGCACTGTCTATGGGAAAGTGGAACTCCCGTACTTGCCATTCGCTATCATCACTGTGGATCGGTGATATCAACTGCAGTTTACAGGCATTTCCCTCCGCCCAACACTTAAAGATGAGAAAAACGTGAAATATGCTTTCCGCGTGTTTTGATTTTCGGATGAGGTGTACATTTAACTGAAAGAGTCGGTTTCTTGGATTACAGCTTTTATTTCTTTACTTGGGTGCATGTCGCGGCGTGATTTGTTTTTCGGAGCGCTGTGTTAAAAATCTGAATCAGCTGGTTCTCCTCGATTACTTATTTTATTTTATTTTCGGATGTGTGTGCATCAAAGCATTTCTGGAAACGTCATCGACTTTCATATTTAAATGCCTTTGCATAAAAAAGTGACATAGAAAGTGTTTGTACCAGTAACTGTCAACTACTGAGATTACAATGTTTACGTTCATATAGAGTGATCATTGCAATGGCATGAAAGAAGTTAAAATAATACAGTTAATAGATTATAATTTTTTACAAGATCTGCGCAGATTTCATAAAATTCTTTACATGACGAAGTGCACTTGAAATCGTATTAATATGTTTCATTATTCTTCGGAATTAGGTGTAGTGATTTTTCATGAAAACGCAGTACGTGGTGTTAATTTAATAAATAAATAAATAAAGATCTTTAGAAAAATACCAACTGTCCATTATCACAAGTTCTAAAAAAACATTTTTAAATTATCTAATAGATGTTTAGTGCATTTTGTGTGAATTATTATTGTATATATTTTATTTTATTTTATTTTATACATTTTCAGTGAATTAATTTAGCTATAGTTAATAAGTGTGTTTCGTAATTGAAGTAAGTGATGAAGTAAATGAGTTATAATCTACAATAGCAGAAGGTGGATTGTATAAATTTCTTTATTTGTTTATTATATTTCGCAGACATGTTCTTGATTAAATAAGATTTTTTAAACGTAATATGTAAGGTAAGTTGTTCAATGTTACCATTGTGTAATTTATAAATATGTATTTAAAAAAAAGAAAAATCCACTTCAGGTATTATTGTTAAATACTAAGAACAATGGGCTATAATAGTTGTTTCTGGGAAAGAGGGAAAGATATGAGATGCCAAAAGTAACATGACATCACATATTATTATTAACTCCTTTTTTAAAAATTATATTCTCAAATTTAAAATTTAAATTGTGTTTCGCAATTTGAAATTAATTAAACCCCCCTTTTACTTTCTAAAAAGAATATATTTATTTCTTTTCTCTTTGCGCTAAATTCCAGTTATCTAGGTTCGCTCGTGCTCAGCCGAGGCCGTTAATAAAATAAATCAAAAACAAATCTTTTCTCATCCTAAAATCATTATCTGAGCGAGTATACTTTCGTTTGATCAAAGAGTACATAGAAAGATATTCTTAAACCTTTTGCTCTTTTGTTGCGGTAACTTAGACCTTACGGCGTACATTCTCAGATTAATAGTCAATACAAGTCCTTTTTCGGCTGAAAGTATTAAATTTTGTTTATATTAAAAATCGGCGCCTAACATCTGTGTTGTGTCTTTCGAGATATTTTCCCCAGCAATCGGTGTTGGCATGCATATGCGTAGGTTATATATTAGAAGCCAAATTAATAGTACGGTTGGCTCGTTTTTAGCTCACAGGCTATCATAGCCTGAGAGCTTATGTGCCCGTCCGTTCTGTATGTATGTGCGTAACGCGATAACTCATGATAAAAATATCAGATCCACTTGAAATTTTGTATATAGGTATAGCCTGACAAGGCGCTTCCCTGATTAGTTTTTGGAGTTCATTCGATATGTATAAGAGGGGGAACGGGGGGCTCATGCCCCTCCCCTTAATGGATATAAATGGGTTTTTCATGCAGAATTAACAGTTTTTGTCCAAAATTTAGGTATAGGATCATTCTGATGAGGCGATTCCGTGACTGTTATTATGTGTTCATTGAATAAGTATAAACAGGGGGAACGGGGGGCTCATTGCCCCCCCCCCCCCCTTAATTGATATAAACGGGATTTTCATGCAGAATTAACAGTTTTCGTTCAAAATTTAGATATAGGATCATTCGGATAAGGCGATTCCGTGACTGTTATTATGTGTTCATTGAATAAGTATAAACAGGGGGAACGGGGGGCTCATGCCCCCCCCTTAATTGATATAAACGGGATTTTCATGCAGAATTAACAGTTTTCGTTCAAAATTTAGATATAGGATCATTCGGATGAGGCGATACCGTGGCTGTTATTAGGTGTTCATTGAATAAGTATAAACAGGGGGAACGGGGGGCTCATGCCCCTCCCCTTAATTGATATAAACGGGATTTTCATGCAGAATTAACAGTTTTCGTTCAAAATTTAGATGCAGGATCATTCTGATGAGGCGATTCCGTGACTGTTATTATGTGTTCATTGAATAAGTATAAACAGGGGGAAAGGGGGGCTCATCCACCCCTTAATTGATATAAACGGGATTTTCATGCAGAATTAACAGTTTTCGTTCAAAATTTAGATGTAGGATCATTCTGATGAGGCGAGTCAGTGGCTGTTATTAGGTGTTCATTGAATAAGTATAAACAGGGGGAACGGGGGTTCTAATGCCCCTCCCCTTAACTTGCATAAATGGATTTTTCAATCGGAATTGTCAGATTTCGTTCAAATCTCTGAATAGTTTTGGAAGTTTAATGGTTAAGTATGAAAGAGTGGAATAACTCCTCTTAAATTATATAAACGCTAAATGGGTTTTTATTAAGAATTATCAGATTTGCTCTGAATTTTGGATATAGATTTTTTAATATGATAAAGCATGTACTTGATAGTTTAGGAAGTTCAATGATTAAGTATAAAAAAAGAGAAATGGGAGAGCTGTTTCCCCTTCTTAATTTTTTTTTCCGAACGGAATTAACGAAAATACAAGGCTGTAATGTACAATTTGTATGCGTAGCCTGTGAGCTCAATGCCATCAGTTTAACTGGGCAATAATCTTTTTATTAATTTAAACTTTCATTATCTGCTTATCTGTGGGGTTACAATAACTTAAAATCAACTAGATTTAGCTCGATGTATTTTGGCTATCATATCTGATAATCACAATACATTCTATCTCTGACCGCTCTACAGTGAAGATGTAGAGCTCCTGCATTGTCTTTTTACCGGGGGTCACCCCGTAAGAATGTAATACTCTATTTTCATGAATAAATGCCACATACATAGTTAGATCTTTTTCCCGAGTCTCTCCTACCTCAGTTGTTACATTTACGCAAACTAATTTTAACTTTCAGGGCTGATTTGTATATGTCTCAAGCATTTAATAAACTTTAATTCCCTCTCTTTAAAAACATGAAATAAAATATTCGTCATAGGGGAGGGGGGCTAAGGGGGTGGTCACCCCGGGCACGGAAATTTATGGGGCGCCAAATTTATACTATCAACGTCCTTTTTGGCCTATTACAAGAAAAAGTCGAGGAAGTATGCGTCAAATTCTAGCTTTGCCCCGAGCACAATTTTGTCTTCTCACGCCCCTGCCATTATGCTCTAGAAAACTTTTAAAAATGAATCATAGGTGATTCAGTTTTTTTCTTTATATTCTGTTTTGCTTTACAAACTTGAAAAAGGGTTGTCATTTCAACATTTTTATATACATTTCAGTGTTTTTGTAGATAACTGTTAACAAAGCGTATTTATTTCCTAATTTTAAATTTAAAAAAAAATTACTGTATACAAAATTTACGATCTTTCTTATTGCCTTTACTTCATTTTTACTTTTCTTCTATCTTTACAAGAAGAAAATATTGGATTCGGGAAAATATTCAATTCTCGGTTTTCAATAGATTCATACGCTTTAGAAGGTCGTGATCACGATTTGATGGTTTCTAGAAAATGATTATCAGTAAGTTTGTCTGTCAGTCTGTGAGTCTGTATAAGACAAAACATTAATTCTCTCTATCTCAAGAACTAATGCATGGAAATTCACAAAATTTTGGCTTAAGTTAGAAGTTAATATAAACTGGAGCTGATTAGTTGACGTATATCGCTTCACAGGTGGTACTACTATGTTTCCTTAACCTTAATTTTCATAAGAGCTATATCTAAAGTTGTAATGCACGGATTTTCATAAAACTGTAGATTCACTTAGTTCTCTATATAGATTAGTGTTGTTTAGTTTTTGGTGTGAATCTCTCTACAAGTGGCGTTGCTATGATGCTTTTTTCAATATTTCGAAATACTGTATCTCAAGAAGTAATACTTGGATTTTCATCAAACTTAAGATTTAAGTAGTACCTAATAAAAATTGATTCTGGTTAGTTTTTGGTATACATAATCTAACAGGTGGCTCTTTTATTCAGAATTTTCAAAACATTTTGCAATAGTTCTACCACAGAAATTAATGCACGAAATATTATCAAACTTCATATTCAGTTAAAATTTCTCATAAGCTGTTGCTGACTAGGATTTGATGTAAACCACCTAACCGGGAGCTCTGCCATGCTGCATTTTTCAGAAAGCATTAACATGTAAAAGATAGAAGAAAGTTTTCGGATTGCTACATTTGACTAGTTTGATTTCCTATAGTTAAATAATTGAATTATCAACCGCTAGCGCTGTTATCAGGACTTCTTGTTTATTCGAATAATTGCGCGGAAGTTTTGATGAAGAAGACATTCAATGGTATTTTTATACGGAAATATTTTTTATATTAAGTTTCTGTTATACAATTAATTTTGCGCACGCAGCATTTTAGACATATTAAAGAACATGCAGATTCATGAATAAGAATCAAGAAGTTAATTTTTTAAATTAATGAAAATTTTTTTATTATTTCGCCTTGTAATTTTCGAATTACGCTTAAGAAACTACAACCACTGCAGTTCATTTGGCAATTATTAATAATGAATTCAACATTATAAGTAAGGATTGACCGAAACATGTTTAAAAGACTAATAGTACTATAGTTCATTTTGGCAGCTTTAATAATGAATTCCTCATTATGATTAAGGATCGACCGAAATACGTTTAAAAGACCGAAATCGAAAATAAAATTCGATACTTTTCTTATTTTCGACTGAAAAAAAATATCCGAAAATTATTTTTAGGTAATTAATACATACATAAATACTGGATGTGTCTGAAATGCTTCAACAAACTTAGAGGGATGATAGTACTCATGAAGAGAATTCTCACGAATAAAAAATGAAATGGAACATGGAGTCGCAAATGACGTTAAAGGGACAAAAATCGAGAAAATGCATCTGGAAATGGAAAATCTGTGACAGGAAAGAAACTTCCCAGAAAATTATTTATTTCACAGAATAGGTACAGCACAGTATAAAAGGTTTTCACAATGATACGACCTATGGTCGTCGACGGTTCTTGTACTTACAACGCATGCTTGCTGCAAAGTTACGTTTATTGGTCTGTTTCAAAGAAGTTGTAAAATTTGCATTCGTGGATTCCTGCAGACAGATTTGTTTGGCTTTCTTCCAAGTTTTTGTTATCTCTTTCTGGCCGGATATGCATAAAGTGAAAGGAAAACGAGCTTCGTGCTACTAGTTTATTTCTGCAGAAAAGCAGCATGCGAGATTTTGATAATTTAATTCATTTTGCGATTTTCACCATTTAAGCGTCATATTCGACTTCTCATGTTCCATTTCATTTTTATTCGTCTTCATGAGTATTGGCAACACAGTAAGTTTGTTGAAGCTTTTCTGTTGTGCTCTGTATACATAAATATTAATTAATTATGCATGTAATTATACATATGACCGAAGTGAACTTTCTTTGCCTCTGATCAAAACTTTTTATATCCATCTAAATTAAAATGTAATTAATTCATCTACGACACAATACGATTTTCTAGTTATACTTTTTTCATCTAATTAAAAATGTTTAGTGCGTGGTCATATGGTAGTATATTTTAAAAAATAAAGGAATTTAAATCACATCACATAATTTAATACAACATTCACAAGACGAATAAAAAGCGCACACATACACACTTACACAAAAAAAAGAATACATAATACCGTTTGTTGCCATGCGGCTGGTATTAATTCTTTCCTTTCAAAAATAACGTTTCCTTCATCAATGGGCTTTTTTGGCTGGTTATATGCTGAAAAACTTTTAGTTCCAAGATTATCTACTTTATTTGGTAAATCATTGACCACAAATGCAGGTTTAACTCTATCAAGTGAAACACAACTTTTCTTTCCATTTATAATGATGGTTATGTGCTTATCACTTCTTGATAGAACTTCATGAGGGCCAGAATAAGGTTGGCATAAAGATGAAAAGATTTTATCTAATCGGAGAAACACATGAGTGCAATCCTTCAATTTAAGATGAACAAAAAATTTTTAATGCCTGTGAGCAGATGAAAATGAAGGTTTTAGCGCATTCATTCTTTTTATTCAATTGTTGATGAAATTATTGTCACAGGATGCAAAAGATGGGATTAATGAACACATTTCAGCTGGTAGTGCAACTGAAATGCCATAAGTTAACTCAGCATTTAAAGCTTTTAAATCAGGTTTAACAGCAGCTCTTATCTCCAGTAAAACTGCAGGCAAGCTCTCGGTCAACTTATTATGCTCGCGAAATTTTAATTCGCTCTTTAAGATTCTGTAAAACCGTTCAACTAAACCATTTGCTTGATGATGAAATGATGTCGTTCACATGCGATTTGTATATAGAATTCTTGTCAATTCTTTGAACAGATTTGATCTAAATTGTATACTACAACTGTATTAGGTATACATATCTCAATTTATTTTTATAATGATTTTGGAAATGATCATCTGTTATATTAACTAGAACATTCTCAAAGAGCGTTCAAGACACTTCTGCGGTTTCAAACTCAATATTTTGTATTACTGTTAAGACTGCAGCTTTTAATTAGCACTTGAAAAGTGTCTTCAAATTCTACTCACATGCACAGTTTTACTTTATGATTTGCACTCAATAGACATGATTGATATACAATGAGTGCAGTTATAGCAATCAATTTTTTTAAATAGTTGAATGAAATTATTGTCACGGGATGCCAAAGATGGGATTTATGAACGCATTTCAGCTGGTAGTGTAACTGAAATGCCATAAGCTAACTCAGCAGTTAAAGCTTTTAAATCAGGTTTAACAGCAGCTCTTATTTCCAGTAAAACTGCAGGCAAGCTCTCGGTCAACTTATTATGCTCGCGAAATTTTAATTCGCTCTTTAAGATTCCGTGGAAACGTTCAACTAAACCATTTGCTTGAGGATGAAATGTTGTCGTTCATATGCGATTTGTACCCAGAATTCTTGTCAATTCTTTGAACAGATTTGATCTAAATTGTATACTACAACTGTATTAGGTATACATATCTCAATTTATTTTTATAATGATTTTTGTAAAAGATCATCTGTTATATTAACTAGAACATTCTCAAAGAGTGTTCAAGACACTTCTGCGGTTTGAAACTCAATATTTTGTCTTACTGTTAAGCCTGCAGCTTTTAATTAGCACTTAAAATGTGTCTTCAAATTCTACTCACATGCACTGTTTTCCTTTATGATTTGCACTTACGAGTTGCATTAGACATGACTTATATATAATGAGTGCAGTTTAGAGCAATAATTTTTTTTTCAATTGTTGAATGAAATTATTGTCACGGGATGCCAAAGATGGGATTTATGAACGCATTTCAGCTGGTATTGTAACTGAAATGCCATACGCTAACTCAGCAGTTAAAGCTTTTAAATCAGTTTTAACAGCAGCTTTTATCTCCAGTAAAACTGCAGGCAAGCTCTCAGTCAACTTATAATGCTCGTGAACTTTTAATTCGCTCTTTAAGATTCTGTGGAACCGTTCAACAAAGGCATTTGCATGAGGATGAAATGATGTCGTTCGCATGCAATTTGTACCCAGAAATCTTTAAAATCCTTGAACAGATTAGATCTAAAATATGCACTACAATTGTATTAGGTATACATATCTCAACTTAATTTTATAATGATTTTTGTAAATGATCATCTGTTATATTAACTAGAACATTCTCAAAGAGTTTTTAAAACACTTCTACGGTTTCAAACTACAAATTTTCTATAACTATTAAGCCTGCAGCTTTTAATTAGCACTTGAAAAGTGTCTTCAAATTCTACTCACATGCACAGTTTTGCTTTATGATTTGCACTCACATGTTGCATTAGACATGACTGATATATAATTAGTGCAGTTCATAGCAATGAATTTTTTTTCAACTGTTGAATGAAATTATTGTCACGGGATGCCAAAGATGGGATTTATGAACGTATTTCAGCTGGTAGTGTAACAGAATTTTTTTTCGAAAATTGTGTTACAAACATTTCGCTATATTTTTTATTATATTGCATTGAAATACTTCATTTTGTAATTTTATAAGACTACAAACATACCTTTAAAATATCAGAAAGTTTAATTTAATTACATTGAATACTTCTGTTTTTATATGGGCTCGAAGCAAGAACTCTGTTTACATGTTTTCCGTATTGATCAACCCCTGAGCCCCCTTAACTAGAACATTCTCAAAGACTGTTCAAAACACTTCTACGGTTTCAAACTAAAAATTTATTATTACTATTAAACCTGCAGCTTTTAATTAGCACTTAAAAAGTGTCTTCAAATTCTACTCACAGGCACAGTTTTGCTTTATGATTTGCACTCACGTGTTGAATCAGACATGACTGATAATTACACTTATAATGAGTGCAGTTCATAGCAATAATTTTTTTTAATTGTTAAATGAAATGATTGTCACCGGACGCCAAAGATGGGATTTATGAACACATTTCAGCTGGTAATGTAACTGAAATGCCATAAGCTAACTGAGCAGTTAAAGCTTTTAAATCAGGTTTAACAGCAGCTCTTATCTCCAGTAAAACTGCAGGCAAGCTCTCGGTCAAATTATTATGATCGTGAACTTTTAATTTGCTCTTTAAGATTCTGTGGAACCCTTCAACAAGACTATTTGCTTGAGGATGAAATGATGTCGTTCGTATGTGATTTGTACCCAGAAATCTTGTCAATTTTTTGAACAGATTTGTACCAAATTGTGTACTACAGCTGTATTAGGTATAAATATCTCAAATTATTTTATAATGATTTTTGTAAATGATCATCTGTTATATTAACTAGAACATTCTCAAATACTGTTCAAAACACTTCTACGGTTTCAAACTAAAAATTTTCTATTGTTATTAAGCCTGCAGTTTTTAATTAGTACTTGAAAAGTGTCTTCAAATTCTACTCACATGCACAGTTTTGCTTTATGATTTGCACTCACGTGTTGTATTAGACATGACTGATAATTACACTTATAATGAGTGCAGTTCATAGCAATAAATTTTTTTCAATTGTTGAATGAAATGGTTGTCACAGGATGCCAAAGATGGGATTTATGAACACATTTCAGCTCGTAGTGTAACTGAAATGGCATAAGCTAAATCAGCAGTTAAAGTTTTTAAATCAGGTTTAACAGCAGCTCTTATCTCCAGTAAAACTGCAGGTAAGCTCTCGGTCAACTTATTATGCTCATGAACTTTAAATCTGCTCTTAAAGATTCTGTGGAACCGTTCAACTAAACCATTTGCTTGAGGATGAAATGATGTCGTTCGTATACAATTTGTACCCAGAAATCTTGTCAATTCTTTGAACAAAGTTGATCCAAATTGTATACTACAACTGTATTAGGTATAAATATCTCAATTTATTTTATAATGGTTTTTTTGTAAATGATCATCTGTTATATTAAGGGGGCTCAGGGGTTGAAAACTTTTCAAAAAATCGATTTTTTTATGATCTAATTTGATTATTCATTTAATTCTTAACTCGATGCAAAAAACCGCATAGAAATATTTGCATTTTTAATGGAGTTATAAGCATTTATATATCAACACTCTCATAGCCGCATCCATTTAATTTCAACTTTAAGTCGCGTTTTCTCAAAACTTGATTTTTGACGACTAACACCAAAATAAAAAAAAATCTATTTGATGGAATGGCTTAATTTTTTTTGCATCTATATAACATCTAGGATATGATCTAGGTTATGAATTAATATATTTTAGATAGTTTAATATTTTTAGTATTTTTAATGAAAAAAAAAAGTTGTATTTTTAGGGGTTTTTAAAATTTTTAAATTTAAGAATTTTTTTAATAATGTTTTTTGAGGGATTTTTATATCCTTAATTCATTCTCTAGAGTAATGTTTCCTGATCATTTCAAAGCAAAAATTAGGTTCTTAAGTCAATTCAACGTTAAGATATTTTGGTGTTGGTGATATAGCATATAATTTTTTTTCGAAAATTGCGTTGCATACATTTCGCTATATTTTTTATTATATTACATTGAAAGACTTCATTTTGTAATTTTATAAGACTACAAACATACCTTTAAAATATCAGAAAGTTTAAATTAATTACATTGAATACTTCTGTTTTTATATGGGCTCGAAGCGAGACCTCTGTTTACATGTTTTCCGTATTGATCAACCCCTGAGCCCCCTTAACTAGAACATTCTCAAAGACTGTTCAAAACATTTCTACGGTTTCAAACTGAAAATTCATTATTACTGTTAAGCCTGAAGCTTTTAATTAACACTTGAAAAGTGTCTTCAAATTCTACTTACATGCACAGTTTTGCTTTATGATTTGCACTCACGTGTTGAATTAGACATGACTGATATATAATGAGTGCAGTTCATAGCAATCAATTTTTTTTCAATTTTTGATAATTACACTTATAATCAGTTTAGTTCATAGCAATCAATAAAGAGAGTCTCATTCTCATATAAACCGATACAATTCAAATGAACACAAAATTTGCCGGAAGAGGAAGCGATAGTTTTGGAAAATAGGTAATTTTCATCGTGTTCCGGCACAATCGATTTCTTTGCCGAATCGAATTTTGCCGAAACTCAGATATATGGCCGGAAACGAAAATAAATTTTCGGTAGATCTCTGATCAAGAATTGAAAACTTACATCCGCATAATTCCTGTACTACATATATGCTATAATCTATTCTATTTAAAATAATATTAACCCCTTAAGTATGTACTGTAACTATGTGAAACACTTTTACAACAGTAACCGAACACAATAATTAATACTTTTAACTAAAATTGCTTTTGATTGTCTTGTGAATGTGCTGCAAATGTGTTGCTTCAGGAAAAAGATTGTGCAAAAAGCGTTTTAAAAAATTACTTAATTTTTTCTCGAAATGCGATTATTGATATTTTTTGGCAAAATTAGTCAACTCACGCATTAATTTCCTGCAGATTTTTTTAATAAATGAAACAGTTTCTTATTTCCTTTTTTAAATTGAGTAATTTTGAAGGGATGACATAGAAAATGTTTTACATGTGTTGTTTTATAATGCTCTAAATTGTGTGGTGTTTACAAATTATTGTTAATTTGGTGATTAAGTAATGTGCAGCACAACGCTATTGTTAGAAATTATTTTTATCAACACAATTAACGACCCTATCCTTAAAACACATTTCTAGTTAGCATGTTTTTGCGATTTATTAAGATCACATTTTTAGATAGCAACACTTCCGCAACATATTAAGAACATAATCGCAGCGCTAAAAGCGCTTTGTATTTAATGTTTTTGGAATTAACAAAATATTAATGTGTTGTAAATTTGGTGACAAAAGTGCTCTAAAGTGTATTTTTTTGTGTATTGAAAATTTGACATGTGTTTTTAAAAGTCGACAATCATTACTTATAATAAATAACACTTAAAGAATATTAATTGTTATTAGCAGTGTTCTCTTTAACGATAAAATTATTGATAATTAACTCATTAAAAGATGCTGCATGCGTCAATAAATATTTAACAGATTTATCTCATTTATTCACAAAAATTTTCACTTATAATTGACAATCAGAATATCAGACGACTTCGACTTGAAATAAAAGCCTTACAATTGCATCTAGTGATTCTCTAACTGCAATATTTGTTTTCATCTTTACGCTAATCGAATAAGTTTATATAGGGTAGAATATACAGACTTCAAGAAATATTTCCTTTTGCTCCAATAATTGAATTTATTTGTTATTATATTCGCTGATAAATGCTGACTCATCTGATAATGCAGAGTAGGGCCTCTTTACATTTCATGGCAGTAGAGAACAGAGACCATTTTCTTAAATAAATTAATCTCCGAAAAATAAATACTATACAACAAAATGATAAGGCATTTATATATTTTATCAAAAAGCTTTTGTTAAAAAAATCTCATTTTGTTCCTGTAAAAATATCCTAAACAAGTCTTCAAACCTATGGGGACGAGCGATACGTATACGTCCCGCAAAAAGGTTTAAGAATCCTTGTTTATCCCCACCAGTAGAATTTCACTGTAAAATTTGCCTTATTTCATTAGAGTATTTTATCGACTTAATAAGGCACGAATTTCTGTTTTTAAAAACCGGTGACAAAACATTTAAAATTTCGCAAAAGGTTTCCGTCGCGAAGGGATGAAATTGAAAAAAGAAAATGATACCAACTATCGATAATTTTCTTATTTGCGGCCTAAAACGAAAACGAAGATCTCAAAAAAATTAACTAATTAAATTTTGGATATATAAAGAGAATTTTTAATGAATTATACGTGTAATTATACATGTGGCACAAGTTGTATGTCTATGCCGCTGATCGAATCTTTCAATTTTAATGCAAAATAAAATAAATTATTTCATCTACGGCACGAAATGATTTTCTAATTACATGTACCTTAATATTCGTTTTAAACTTTAATACTATCACAAGAGACTTTTAAATAGGTGAGTGTTAGTTATAACAGTCCTTTACAAAAATTTTAGTACAAAAACACCATCCCATGAATTAAACATGCCTTTTATTTATCTTCCAATTTCGCGGTCTCACAGACCGCTTCACACTACTTATGTTACAATTTCTGTCACATCAGTTGAAGTTCGAATATTTCACGTTGGATAGCATTTAGTCTTATCCTCCCTTATTGTTAAAGAATTGTGAAAGTTTAATCGCATAAAAACAAAGCAAAGAAATGAATTTTTGAAAATGTTGTACAATGTTACAAAAATATGCCCTAAAGATATTTTTTGTAATATTTTTAGAATTATAAGAATTTAAAAGTATTCGAGGTTGTTTAATATTGTTTCGAAAGTTTTTCAAGCGCAATCTTGTTTTAAAACCTTTCCATAACAATACAGAAAGTGCTTTTCTTTTAGGCGAGCTTTGTTTTTGTGAGATCAAATGAAACATATATCTTTTCTTTAAATTTTATTCCTCCCCCCCCCGAATTAAATGTGTTCCTATTCAAAAATCTTTTTCCAAACTATTTTCCATATATCTGATCTATCCAGGTGCACTGTAAAAATAATATTATTATAATTCTTATTTAATCTATAAAAGAGTATAAAACAAGCACAAACTTAAATATAGAATAAAGACCACTCCGACTTTTCAAAGATTCTGAAAAGAGTTCTTTATATTTAAACTAGCAGGCTAAGTCCGCTGCGCTGGTCTAATTTTCAAAACAAAACATGAATCAAACAAAATATTGAATATGATTGTATTTTTTAAAGCAACTTCACCTCGAATGCTCTTTCACATTTCTGAAAATCATAGAAAACGCTATTGTATTTAAAGATAGAAAACCAACGATTATAAATGTATTAAAAGTTATCAAACAGCTGTTTCGAATCTACTGTCGAGATTCTTCATCAGTGCAAAACTCAACGAGCTAGAAAAAACAAAACTGAGCCAAAAATAAAAACAACAACAATGGAATCAAAACCCGTTGACTCCAAAATATATTAAAATAGTAATAAAATATTATGTTGTTGTATCAGCTTATGCATTCGATAAAATTCGGGATTTAAGAAAAAAATATTTCAGTTGACCATTTATTGTAGAGTTTGATAGATAAATGAGGAAATTATGAAAAGAGCAGTTTAAATATTGTCTATTCACCATACTTCTAAATTAGCGAGCATTATGATCGCAGGGATTGACCATTGAATTTAAACAATTTTCAAGTGATTCATTTTCATTTGATAGTTTTTGAACTCTAAACCTCTCAACTTGAGGATATGGGTATCTGTGGAAACCTTAATACATCCTCTATCAATATTATATTATATTTCGCAACGTACATCTGCTCTTGACAAATCTATTACAGTGTTCCGTTTTTGGAATGCAGAATAAAGTTCAATAATGTTTTCCTTAGAAAAATAAGGTGAATGTTTTTTGAATGTGTAAAATTCATTTTTTGATACACATGTCATATACGCATTATTTTGGCGTGATTGAAACAAAATGAACATTTTATGCTTCTTATGGTAATCCAACTTGGTTTTTAATTTATTAATGAACTATTTATTTACATTCATTTGTATTTTAAAATGATACAAAATGTTATGCTCTATACATAGAAAAGTAAAATAGAAAATGGAAATGTATCTGTCATTTGAAAACGAAGTTTCCGTTAAAGTGGCGCCAGAAATGTATCACCCCAACGTGGTGCATGTATGACATTTGTGCCTCTTTCTTACAACATGGGTGTGTGCATTTGCACCTAAATTTGGTTATTTAGCTCTATTTTTGTAATATTAACTGGAGTTTGTACAATGTACGGTACTACTTGATTATTCTGTAGAGAAAAAAAAATAATAGCAGATTATAGGAATAAATGTCAATAATCAATGATCCTAAGTATGATACCAATTGATATTACACACGATACACGTATTTTTTTACGTCATAAGTGCTTTTTAATTCGACTTTTAATTTGTGTTTTTTATTTATGTTTATTGTTCTTTCGTTATTTAAAATGAATTAATGTAAGTTTGAATAGTTTGGCGAAACTGGCCGACGTGTTAATCAACTAGCACTCAATTTACATTTGAAAATATCATATTTCACAAAAAACCCGGCACAAACCCGGATTTGCAAAATTTCCTTCCAATACCAATGCGGCAAAATTCTTGTTTTAGAATAGCGAAGAAATGTGCATTTTAAAAAATTATTTTCGTTATTTTAAAACGAAAATACGAAAATATTAATAAATTAAAAAAGTTGCTATTGCACAAAACAATTTATAGAATTTCTAAAAAGAAATTGAAAGTAAATAAACAATTTATTAATGCAGAAACAACTATTGCTGGGTTACCATATCAGGCAAAAAAACACCGTTTTGGCGATAGTCAGATACCTCAATGTGTATATAATATCTGTGCCAAACATGTTTGGAAAAAAGAATAATCGTTATTTATACAGCATGTTTAGATACTGTAGTATAGTGAAAAAAATGTATATATGATGTATACGCACCACATTGGCGATTTTTTTTTCTTCTGGTGCCGATTCGGAGAAAATTTTGTTTTCAAATAGCAGTTACATATAGAGTTTACAATTATTTTCTGTTATTTTAAATAGAAAATAACAATAAATTTTAAAAAGTTTAGTTAATAATTATAAAACAAAACTATTTATATATTTTAAAAAATAAAATAAAATAAAATAAAAATTTATTAATAAATAAACAACAGCCAGGTTACCATGTGAGGCATAAAATCGCCATTTTATTGCAGTCGCGCAAATGTGGCGCATGTTTGACAAATGTGCCTAGATTAAAATAATTTACATAATTGGAAAAAAAAGAAAAAATTTATAAATAGACAATTTATTAATAAATAGGCAATAACATCCGGGTTGCCATATCAAGCAAAATAATGACACTTTGGCGTCAGTTAATTACCCAGATATATATATGGTATTGGCATAAGAGACAAATCGCACCAACGTAGTGTGTATGAGATATCTGTGCCAAAAAAAAAAAAAATAATAATAAAAGTTGCATTTAAATTATTTTACAATATCTATGTATGTGGAAAAACATTTACCCTAAAATTTAAATATTATTCATTTTTGTGGTATTAACTGCTATATATGTATTTAAGTTAAATGTAAAATGTTTTCCTAAAAATGCTCTCACTCATTAAAAGACAGAGAGAGAGAGAGAGAAAGAGAGAGAGAGAAAATAGTTCTTGCGAACATCGCTCCGTCTTGTGCTTTTTTTTGGTTTAGAATCGCATTGATTGGCGACAAAAGTAGATTGAAACACCCAAATGAACAGACAACATACAAATAACAATTAGAGCCTTTTTTTTATTAACTCTGCGAATATTCTTTTTTTTCGTTAAAGATAAATATTTTCCTTTCATAACATTATTTTGCATTAAACGGATTTTTTTTCTTTTTATCATTATTTATTTTAAATCAATGAATTAACAGGGTTTTTTTCGAAATGTTTATATTATTTTTCATTAGAGAAAGCATTTTATTTCTTTTTTGAAATATAATTATCGCCAAAAAATTAGTTGTTGCAACCCTTCCGTCAAAAATAACCGAAAAATGCGAAATTTAGTACGAAAAATCAGAGTTATCCCTGTATATTTGTATCATAAACCTCCGCAAAAATATTTCCAATCGAATGATATAATCTGCAGAAAGATCCATCGGGAAGTTTATGAAAAGACTCGTTTGGAAGTTTCAGAACTTCTGCTTTATAATATATATGATATGATACCGATAAATTAACAGCATTAACATTAAAATAAAAATAAATGATATTTTGTTACCATTGCTCACATCGCAGCTGCAGGGTACGCCTGCTGCCTCGGCATAGTCTGTCCCACCATAGTTTGGGTAGATTTATGTTTTGGCTCCCCGCTGTTCGAATGTTAGAATATTGACTTTTAATATGACCCTTTATTCTAATTTTATAATTTAGATTTAACTCCAAGTGTTTTTCAGTGTCTAGTGTGACGTCTTAAGGCGCAACACTAGTGATAAAAAAAGACACGGATGATAATGTAAAGTCTATACAGGCGTTCTTTTCAAATATCTCCCTGAAATTTTAATATTTTTACATGATTTTTTTTTGCATAAGTTAGTTGAGGTCGATTCACAACCGGGCTGTTTTCGATTTTGGTTACATTTAAAAAAATTATTAGGACAGTTTCAGTTTCACATCTGGTTCAAATCGGTTTTAAATATTAAAGTATTTAAAAAAAAATCTGAAATCAAAGTCAAAAAGTAAAAACTAGCCCAGTTGTAGATCCTTTTCAGCTGTACTATTGAATAAAATCATGTAAAAATATTAAAATTTGAGTGAGATATTTGAAAAAACGCCCCCATAGACTTTACATTATCATCCGGGTCTTTTTCAGTGACTGGTGTGGCGCCTTAAGGCCAATATTCTATTTGGACATATTCTATTTACACGATTCTTCTATTTAAATGATATTGTCAACGATTTATAATCTGTGTTTAAATTTTGAGGCAATGAGGTTATTTTACTAAAAATTAATATTAATAAGAAAAAAATATAATTTCATTTTCGTTATTATATTTTCTTGGCGATATATAAAGCAGCAAAAAAAGATCTATTTCACTTGAAGCCTGAAAGTTTTTACTTATTAAAAATAAAACATATATTTTTTTTTCAGTTAAGGGAAATAATAAAGCCAATTTATTAATTTGAACATTAAGGGTAGTGTTTATTTTTTATTGAAATATGTTAAGAGACTATAAGCAAAATTCGAAACTTAAACAAATTTAATAAAATTACATTGATTTAAATATATTTTTTGATAAGCGTATTTATTTTAAGAAATCAAACAGTTATTTATAAATATAAATATAGAAGAGGCGATTTTTTTTATTGTTTACATATTCAGTTCGTATTTTAAAGATGATAAATAGTTTTAAAAATTATATTTCTCTCAAATTATGCTGATAGAATACCAATGCCGCTTTATATATGCAAAACATTTCCCCCAACACATAGTGCTCATTTATCATATGGAATTGGGATACGGTATTCTTATCTCGTACCATTATTAATACATAACATTTTCTCACGCTTTAGAACTTAAATTGATATTATTCTTAGGATCGTCGTTATGTATTCGAGTCCTGGGATGGTCGCTTATAGATTTTAGTATATAAAACTTACATTAGTGATGTGCACAATGTATTTTATTTATTTATTTATTTATTTTTGAGAAACGTTCAAGATGGTAAGGGAAAAATAGGCTATTTATCAATCAGAATAATTCGCATTCAGAATACCGAAAATATTTGCATATACATAGAAATTGTAAAAATTGTTTGGTAAAAAATAATTGGATTTGGTTTAGATTGCAAGCTCCCCCTACTTCGGAAAAACAAAAATCACGCTATTTAAATTCTCAAAAAGAAAAAAAAAAAAAAAAAAAAGAGGAAAACTGTTTGTCACTAACTAACAATCGCTTATGAGGTATCGATAATAAGTTATTTGTCGAAAAAGGAAAAATCTGTCCGATTGCAAATTATTTCAATAATCTTGTTTGCAAAAATCAAGCTTTAACCTTTAAATATTAGTAAAAAAATATGACGAAATTGTTGTCTTCATATATTTGCTCGAGCAAAATCAGGTTTTCGCAAACAACATATCGAAAATAACTGTTTTTAATATTTAATTAGAAAAATCCTTAAAAGATACATTATTAACATTTAATTTTCACACCTGAAAAAAAAAAATCTAGCCTCTAAAAATTAAAGTTTGTATTAAAAAATTTAAACCCGAAAATTCAACTCTTATTAGTGCCCCGTTACATCATTTCGATATATAACTTTTTTTTCTGGCTAGATCTCTCCTTTTCAATAATATATCAATCGGGTATACCACTTATTTCAGGTCTCTTTATAAGTATTAAAACCATATGCCTCAAGTGTGCTACAATTTCTAAATAATTACAAATGTAAATAGCGATAAGAAATCACAACCATCTGTTGCAAACTTTAATGAAAAAATAACAATATACGAAAAAAGTAGAGTTAAGCACACAAATGGCAATATTTTTTGTTGAAATCTATCTCTTATAGTCTTGAATTATAAAACTTCGAGAATCTTCCACATATTTGATGTTTTTTTTAACATATAAGGAATAATAAGGAGATGTATTTGCAAGTTAAGCTGTTGCTAAACAAATTGATAAATGTTTTTTTTTTCAGTTAAAGCAAACACTGTAAAATTCAGAAACGCTTAAAGCTTTACAAAAATTACAGTTGTTACAATTTTCTGTAGCTTCTATAATAAGATATAGGAATTATTCGTGACGTCTGGCATGTTGTGTTGCTGAAAAGAACAATTTTATCCTTTAATCAACAATTTTGAAAGAATTTTAAGTCACAAAATGACTACCTTAATTAGAAAAAAGAAACATTATTCTATTTTTTTTAATGTAAGTAATTTCGATTCGAACCCTTAATCTAACAACAAATTTCGTATTTCAAGCAGTATGTCGAAATTCCCTTTTATATATTAACCTCCTTTTAAGTCCGTTAATTAAAAGAAAATCACAAAAATGAAAAGGATCAGTTTAATTCCATGTTGATTTCTTAGAAAGCTTATTGTATTAAATGACTTTTTTCTTGTAGGAAAAGAGAATTTAAGTGGGGAATTTTTACAACAGTGTCAAGTTTTATAACTGTTTTGTATATGTTACACACTATTGCAAGTGTTACTTACTATATCTGAATACAGCCTCACATCTTTTTGCTACTTTTTGGGAACAATGGATTTCGAGCTTATTCTATCGACGATAATTTTCATTTTCAAACTGTATCTTCATGAATTTCACAGTTTCTCTATACATCTAGCTTATGCATTATACGTATTATATTTTGATTGCATTTGCGCATGCTGAGAGAAACATACATTAATAAACTTACTCATTTCACCCAGTTATTATTATTTCTTAATTCTGATTGCAGGATATTACATACAATATTGTTTGTCATGTCTTCTGAGAAGATTATTGCTTTATATTAAAAACTAAGCAAACAACTTTGCGAATTTGAGACTGTTTTTATAAAAACTTTAATTTTTCTACAAGTTGCATACTATCCTCATAAAAATGAATATATAGTTTATTATAAGAGGCTTCTTAGTCATGTTCTGCTATCTGAACGCTTTTTCTACAATAATTCTTACAGGGTTATCCAAGTGATATTCGTTCTTTTTCAATTTATTGATAATTCAATTCGATTTCAATTCTAATTCAGTTTCAATTTATTGACAGTAAACGGAATTTTTGGAAATAAATCTTCGCGAAGTTATATGACTTATACAATTCTGCTTACACAGCTGGTTATTGAGGATAATTACTCATGTATTTTTGTAAAACAAAAATGTTTTAAACAAATGTCTAAAATCGGAAGTAACCGGCCATCAATGTGCATAAACAAATCCTTTGAAAATGAATCCGAGACTTAGCTTTAAAATCACTTATTAAAATAAATAATGCACCATGAAAAACAGTTTGAATCATATTTATACATCCACTAAAATGTTTTAACTAGGGTTGTGAAAGTACACAGACGAGATTGTGTGAAATTCTTTGACAAAGTATTATCAATATGAAAAATTGATATTTTTATTACTTAACTGTTTACATATAGGGGAAACCTCAAATATATACTTTTTATTGATGTAATTTTTTATTATTTTCAAATGCTCTTTTTTGATTAAAAAAAAATTCGAATTGTCAATATATTTCTTGCCTATAAAATTCTGGGATTAAGTTTGTTCAAAAATTAATACAGCTTGAGAAAAAAAATTGTGATGTGTCACTTACAGGTTTCAGCGAAAGGGGTTCTTAATATGGTATACATTAGGTGCCTAATATGGTATCCGGTGCCATATTCCACAATCACGCCAAAACATATCAAAGCAAATCAAATAAAATCAAGATTTCAGGGTATTAAAATAAAACAACACATCTTTCACATAAAATAAACTTAAATAATTGGAATATTTAATCACAAAAAATATATTTCTAAAATATAAAATAAAGTTGGTGCAAAGAATCACATAAAAAACTTCCTAACTTAAGATAACTAGCCTAAGATAGATAAACAAAAATATTCAAATGAGTAGTTATGAAGAAATAAAAGTAAACAGAAGCAAACAAATATTTGATATAAAATAAATAAAAAAGTACAAAAAAAATAGTTAAAAGAAAGTTCAAAACATGGGGTGCATAGAAATAAGTCAGTTTTCTTCTCCTTGCAGTCCTTGTGAGATCACCTAATACACTGAGTGCATCTAGTCCACACTTCTCCCATGTTCAAGGACATTCAAGGATTTTCTAATGCTATAATTTTCTGGAATACCCTTGAAAAACATGGAACAGCATTTAACACATCTCCATACCTATAAGAAAGGTTTCCATCGGGGAGAGGGGGGCATTCTGTCGCTATGTTTGTCCCAGCATGGCGATATATCTCGAAAATTTGACGATCAAAATTAGTCGCCAATAGTTACGTCAATTTGAGGATACCCTAATATTTCGCAAAAATCCCACAGACTTCCATTATAATCTAATAGGGTTTATTTGCTTGCAGAAAATTAACAAATTGAAATATTTTAATGCAAATAAAACTAATATTAACTTATGAATCTAGCTTAATTGAAGTATTTACATTATTTTTTACCACAGACACTAACTATTTACAAAATCCTCAATAATATGTAAAAACAAAGTAAATAGGTAATACATGAAATAATCCATCCAAAGGAGGAGACACAAATATGTCATTATACCCATAGTTGGGAATCCTTGGTAATGCCATATTGGGAAATCCGAATTCGTGACGAAAAGAAAATGAATTTCAACCCAAACCAACAATTAAGAAACATTTATATAAAAAAACTGAAATTACAGATATGTTCAAACACTTCAAAATCATTTACCTTCTTCAAAAAATTTATTCTTGGAAATGCAACCTTAAAAATATTCCAGAGTGTGAAACACAACTGATATAGTATCAATAGTAAAATCGACAGAATGAATGGGAACGCCTGTTGAGTAAACATGAAAACTATTGTTTGAGAACTTTCCCACTAGAGTGCTTATTTTTCTTTACAAGATATAAGACAGTCCATATTACGAGACTATACCATATTTGGGCACTTTACTCTGTTGGTCTTAACACACTAGGTTCACACTGTAAGATTTTTTTAAAAATAAATTTTACTTTTTTGTAAATATTCTGTAACATAGTTTCTTGGGGTTTGGTTCATTGGTAAAATAACTAGATTTATTATTCAATTCGATGTTTAAAAACACAAAATTGTCATTTTTTCACAAAATTTCAATTTCAATATTGTTTTACGATGAAATTTTCTATAAAATTGCAATAATTGATTTTTTCGAATAATATTTGTTTAACCAAAGATTTAAGTAAATATAAACAAAATAAATTGTATATAATTATAGGTAAATATACAATTATATAAAAAAGTTTATATAAACTTAAATCCTAAATCAAAACCGAAGATATATATAATAATTGATTTTCTGTCAACATACTTTCATGTAATGCAAATCCTTGCTTATAAATGCAAAACATTTTTCTGAACCCAAAGTGATCGATTTTCGTATGAAATTGAAATGGGATATATTACGTCTCATCTTATCACTAATGCATGACATTGCCCTTTGACATAGAAATTGGAACGGATTTATTTTTAGATATCCCATTATGTATTCGACTCATAGGGTGGACACTTGTGGATTTTCCTACAAACTATAAAAGTAAGTGGGAAAAAATGCGGATCAATATTTTCTCCTCTTTTTTTCTTTTATTTCTTTTTTTCCAAAACAAAGTTCAAGGCCTCAGTTGAAGTAAGAAATTTCATTAAATATCATGGATCACAGAATTTGACATTGTCGCACATTTAAAACTAGTCGATGGGGGCCACCGTAATACTTACCAATCATGGATATGCATACTATAAAATATGAAAATGAAACACATGTAAACTATTTATAATATGCATTGCAATTCCAAAATAAAATTTAAAAGTATATTTAAATATTTTTAATACATAGTAATGCTGTATTACGGATTTGTGGGTACAACTTTGTTATCCCTTTGACTCATTTCAACAAATTATATAAATCACCAAACTACTCGTAAATTATGAAAATTGGAATTATTATTTTTATTTTAAATAACGAAATAACAAATAAGTTAGTAAAAAATTAACAAAGACACAAATAAAACGTCAAATTAAAAATGAGTTACAGTACCATAACCAGTATGGATGCCCAAGTGCTTTGAATACAAGTATTTTTTTAAAGTTTTGTTAGCCTTATTTAACCAGAAAATTTTCTGGTTTCAGAAGAAATGAGAAGAAAACCTTATAATATTACTGGTTTTGGGCACACACCCTGGTCACGCCATTGTGTAATGATGTACAAGCACATGTGACGTAGTTAATATAAAGCGCAAGTGATATTTACGATGAGTCATTATTCGTATTTAATCTTATAGTTCGACGATAGTTTTTTCTTCGACATAATAATCAAGTAATGAAAAGAACATCCTTATAACTCCAAAAATGATAAATCTATTAACAAACAGTTTTCTTACTCAGATAAAGTTTCTCATTTCCAATTAAAATGTATAGTTGAATTGAAATTTGAATGAAATACAGGGTCAGAAGAAATTTAAAGAGTACGGAAAATACAATTATAAATATCTCGACAACTAATTATCTAATTGATTTCATTCTTTATACAAACTTTATATTTTTTACTGTCTTTTACTACCACTACTTAAAAAAAATCGAAAATTTTTATATACATTTCATCAGAACGAATTTTTCCGTCCGAAAAAGAGAGTTCCGGATAATCAGAATTATTGATATTCAATAGGCTTCTTTCCATTTACATATAATAAGTACAGACCAAATTTTTAGTTTTTATCTCAGCTTGTTTAGGAGATAGAGCGTTTAGAAATAGACGGACAGACAGACGCACACACAGACAGACGGAGGTAATTGTTTTTCTAAAAATATTTTTTTCGGAATTTCCAGTGTATGAAACGTGTAAATCAGTCAATTTTTTTTCAATTTTCAAAACGATTGCAAAACTTACTTTACATTACTTATGGTAGGTAAGAGAAAACTACCATACTAAAACTTTATAAAAAGCACCATAGATTCAAAGAAATATACAGATTGCATTTCGAACTAAAAAATATGACAACCTGTCATTAGCTACTGTAAACATGTGTCAATATGTGGACATGGTCACAAATGAACAAAGAAAGGGAAAGAGAAAATATTAAATGAGAGCGGCTGGTGGTGTTAGCTGAGAGGTGTAAGCACTAATCACAAAAAACATAAGTAGAATTGGAAAGTGTTGTCACAATGATAGATAAAATTTACAAAAAAAAAAAAAAAAGAACAGAGAAAAAATAATAAAGGAAATAAACAATATTGGAATAAATAAAGCAGAAAATTAAGAAATAACATATACATACACACACGCTCTATGACCAAAGGTGACAGGCCACTTGCGATTTTAGACATTTTGTTAAATATCTAGAAAAATACATGAGGAATTATCTTGAATCTCGAAATGTGTACGAATAATAGTACAGGTCATACATTTCCATAAAGATTTTTTTCCCGAAACTGTATAGTGGACCGTCAACAAATTGTAAAAGAAAAAATATCTTTTGGATAGCCCTGTCAAAACTAATGTAGCATGGATGGATTTTCATAAAACTTTAAATTCTGTTAGTCTTTGATATAATATGGGGTTGATTATTTTGTGGTGTTATTCACTCAATAATAATTCACTCAATAATGCTGCTATGCGGCATTATTTATGATTATTGCACAAGCTGTATCTCAGAAATGAATGCACTATTTTTCACCGAACTTCCGACTCAGTTAGTCCCTAATATAACTTAGTATTCTTTAATTTTTGCAAAATTACTGAACAAATGGCGCTTTTAACCATATTTTTTTATAATTTCTCAAATGATTCTATCTCAAAAAGAACTAACGCACGGCTTTCATAAACTTCAGATTCAGTTAGAATTTAACGTAACTTGTTGCAGATTAGATTTTGGTGTAAATAACTTAATTGGCGACATTACTATGCATCATTTTTCTGCAAGTCTTAACATGTATGATATAGAAGAAAGTTTTAAGACAGCCACATCCTACTCGTTCTATTATATTATTAAGAAAAATTTTAGCACTTTCAAAAAGTTTCTTTCAAGATTGTTGAAATTAAACTTGTTCTAATTAAAGATTTGGATAGAAGGGTTGTGTGGATTAAAATGACACGAATCTTGGACTTTAGATCACAGTTTTTAGATGCATTTTATAAATGGTATGAAAAAGACGGTGTTAGATAACACTCTATATAGATTTTAAAACTTGATTTGCATAAAGAGAACTTCTACGCAATCTCTGCAAATGATAAGCAGATTCAAATTATCGGATGTGTTAAATGAAATTTAAAATATTTTATTCTTGATGCAAATATTTTTTTTCTAGTAAAAATAACCATATGTTCACCAGATAATCTATCTTGTTCTTAAGTGGCAATTATATGATTTTTTTGTATAAAATTTTTGTCTCGAAGTATGTTTATTTATTTAAATAAATAATAATAACAATTATTATTATAATGATGATGATGAAACGCTTTTATAAAAGTATCTGTGATACATACAAGAAAGATGTTAGTGAGATTAGAACATTCCAGGTGTAATTAAAAACTTCTAGTTTATTCAATTTTTTGAATAACATACAACACTGAACAAATAAATATACTTATAGGTTCATGTATCATCAGATCTAAATAATACATTCAAGTGTTTGTGAAAACCCGATTTCAGAAACATATTAAACAAGCATTTTTGATATCACCATAAAAATAATGCAAAACACGATAGAATACTATTTAGAATCATGTAAAATGTATTGTTCGTTCATTGTAAAAACTGGAGATGGAAAGCAGACGCATATGGCGAAATAAACAGAAAAATCGTACAAGCCAGTCGATGAAGCAATATTTTTTAGGAGGGAAATAAGGAGAAGTGGGATTTATGTTAATATTTTCTGATAACTTTACAGTGTATCGACTGAAATGCAACACTATCAATTTTTTCAACATTGTTTTCGATTGTCTCTAATAATCTAATTTTCTAAAAAAAAAGAATAAATGTTTTCTTATCTTTTATTTCTTTTTCTTCTTATTATTATTGTTATTATTTTTATGTATTGATTAATCCAAAATATTTTGTTCATAGTATCTCATTTTGCTCGAAATTCTGCAGTTTTATTTCAGAATTTTTGTGAGGCCATAAGAAAACAAAAACATTAAGTAAAAGATGTTATATCTATTTTAAATTTCTTACAGCTTTTTCAGTTTAGCGAAAAATATAAAAATGTCGGTTTTGAATTTATTTTTTCTCTTAAAATAGCATTTGTTTGGACATCATCATCTTTAATGATAAGTGAAACATCTATAAAAAATGATATACTGTTAGTTTCATTTTGTGCTATACATAAATGTAAGCAGTTAAAAAAAAATAATTTTTTCTTTATTAAAGATTAGCCATTGAAAATAGTGACCTTAATTTGTTATATTTGCTTCAAAATTTTTGATTACAATCAAGTTTTTGATAATACTTTAATTAATATTTTATAACATTTTCCAATGTAGTTGAAAAATGGTTATGAATTCGGTTTGTTTGTCCGTGCTCTAAACGGCGTAAACATAGTCCGATTGTTATGACATTGATTATGTTATTGTAGATTAATCTGGCATTTTTCGGCATTCAAAATGTTGTGTGCAGCAAACATGGTATATATTAGTGATATTACACAATTTTAAGCAGAATGAAATTGATATAACTGATCATGAGCAATAACTGAACTATTGAAATACATGAATAATAATTACCGAAAGTCATTTTTCAGTTGTTATATACATTTTTATGTTTAATTACTAATTAGATATTACGTATTTATGAATTCCATAGATTATATACAGGATCGAAGAAAATTTCTGAACAAGTTCTACTTATTGGCGGAAATTTTTGATTAAAAAATTCCCATTGTAGTATACATTTAATAGAATTAAATGATAACATACTATGTATAGGGTGTCCAGTAAATAAGACCCTGATTTCATAATTACATTTCTCGAAAACAAAAAAACAATAGATTTATGAGGTAAACGGTTTGTTTATTACTTAAACTGTAAAAATATTATACAGAAGTTTCGATTGATAAATATTTTGAAAAGATTGTGTTCTGATTGCAAAGGATACTTGATCTGACATTTTTCTTGTTTTAAGTTGATTGCAGAGAACGAGTTGTCTGTCGTTTAGGGCCATATTTTAACAATTTTTTCGAATTAAATTTTAGGAATTTCGAAATTTCAAAAATCCAACGCCAAAAATCGTTAAAATATGACACGGTACGCCGAAAAACCCGTTCTGTGTAATTAATCTAAAACAAGAAAAATGTCAAATCCAATATTATTTGTAATCAGAACACAATCTTTTCAAAATATTCATCGTTCGAAACTTCTGTATAACATTTTTACTGCCTATATAATAAACAAACCGCTTGCACGTAATTCTATCATTCTTTGTTTTTGAGAAATTTAATTTTGAAATCAGGGCCTTATTTGATGGATAACATATAGTATGCATACACATCCATAGATTATATATAGAGCTGCGCAATATATATATATATATATTGGGTTGGAGAAAAATTAATTTCGCTTTTTTTCGTATTTTTCAAATTGAATTTATTTATATAAATTTAAAGAACTAATCAGTAATATATGTGCTGTTTTGTTCGATGACCTTTTGCCATTCTGGTAAAACCATAATTTCGTCGCTGTAGAACTTCTGAGAGTTCGGGCAAAAAACTGAACAAGGTGATTTTCACAAGCCTCTTTTGAAGCCAGCTTGACATCATTAAGATAGTTCCGCAGAGGGGGAAACAAATGGTAATCGGTCGGGTCTAGGTCTGAACTTTACGGCAGGTGCATCAAAACATCCCAGCCAAGCTCTCTCAGTTTTTGACAAGTGACTAAAGATGTGTGTGGTTTAGTGTTGTCGCGATGGAAGACAACGCTTTTCGTATTGATCAATTTTGGACGGGGTTTTTTAATCGCCTGTTTCAATCGCATCAGTTGTTCACAGTACATAGTTGAATTAATGGTTTGGCCAGGTTTGAGCAGCTCACGATAGACAATTCCTTTTCATTCTCACCAAACACTCAGCATCACCTTCCTTGGCATCAATCCGGGCTTCGTCATTGTTTGCGAAGCTTCGACCACGATGTTTTTCGCAAATTGTTGTCGTACGTGATTCCCTCTTCATCACCCGTAATCATTTGTTTCAAAAATGGCTTGATTTTGTATCGTTTCAGTAGCAATTCACAAATGGAAACTCTATCCATTAAATTGTTCATTGGAAGTTCATGGGAAACTCAAGTATCGAGTTTCTTTTGGCATCCAATTTTACGTAAATGGTTCAAAAGTGTTTTATGGTCAATGTTTAGTTCCATAGCAATATCGCGGGAAGAAATATGTCAGTCTGCCTCGAGTTTTCTTTAAATTTCATCGTCTTTTTCAGCGATAGGCCGATCAGGAAAATATTATTCTTTAACATCGATTTTTTCGGAAACGAGCAAACCAATTCTGACTTAGGCGTTTACTTAAGCACCGATCACCATAGACGCCACAGAATTTTCGATGACCTGCGCCGCGTTTTTCCCTTTTTGAAAAAAAAACTAAAATGTGACGAAAATGATCTTCTGGAATCTCTATTTTTAAAACACAATAACTTTTAACTGATTAAACAGACGACACTACCTTTATTCATAAAATTTTCTAGTGACTGTTATCTTTTAAATGCTGTATAGCATGGCTAAATTGAGTAAGTACTACTTGAGATATGCGACTTTAAAGCTATCTATTGGGAAAAAACGAAATTACTTTTTCCCCAACCCAATATATATATGCATATATATATATATGCGACAATTATCGGCAATTTGATTGCAGAAATTTGGTTTTAAAATATGTCATGGTTATGTTTTTCCCAATTCTTCATTTAGACATCATCTTTCATCTTAGTAAACTGTGAAGTTATGTTTTAGCATTGATAATGTGCTGAAAAGTATTTCATAAGTTATGCTGCACACACGATTCTCCGCTTTTGTTTTCTTTTTTACACTGTATATTCAATATAAATCATTAAGTACTGAATGAATCTAGGGTAACTTTGTTATCAATACAATCAGTAAAATTTAATGTGGTTTAATTTTAGATCCTGAAAATGCTTAGTAATTATAATATCCGTTGAATAATTATCGTTAGATCATTAATGTCGTGATACTGAACACAAAATAGGCTTGGTGTCGCGTGTGTTGATAATTATGGGCTCTGAATAATATATTTTCCCATAGGAATAGTGCATTTTAGGTTATAGATACGCATTTCTCTTTCTTCATTTATCATTCTGAACAAGTGCAAATGATTCGAGCACACACCTTTTTTGTAATAAAATAATGATATAATACTGCTGCAACTGACGAATACATTTTAATTCTGAATTTCTAGGTAGAGCCTCTGGAGACTTAATACCGTGAATTAATTACCATGTTAAATAACACAGTGATTTATTATAAACATTATATATACATATTAAGCGTATTTAATTTTCTCCAAAGTATTTTCACTAGGTTTAATAAGACTGGATTACAAGTGCAATGATATGATTCATGTATTAAAATATTTTCAGAACAATATATTGACGAACAAATATGATAAAATTTTAAACAAAAAAGAAAAAAATCATGCGTCAAGCATCGATTATGAAGAACTTTCCAACATATTCAAAATAATGTAACAAAACTGCAATTTTGTTTGACAAATTAAAATATTGCGTCTCATTTTACAATGTCACACTCATGACACATGTCAAAACTGAATTTCAGCTGTTCCTTTCTACAAACAGAAAATTTATCTGAATTTTTTAGCAGCCCTATATGTTATACAAAAATTTGTACTTATTAACAACATGCATTCCAAAATTTCTTACACTTAAGTGAACTTCAATTGGAAATTCCCTTTCAGCAATTTTCTCTAATAAGAAGAATGATGCGCGAACACTTTTGTGCATCCCAGTGTATAAGGTATAGAATTTATATATAACGAGTAATATACAAAAAACTAATTAAATTAAAAGCGCATACCGAATTTAAAAATGTAATCTCCAACAATTACTATGCAAATAGCATACTGTAATTGACTTATTTTGTGTGCCTCTGTAAATGAATAGAAAATGCTATGAATGATCTGTTTTAACGTGATCGAAGTGAAATTCAGTGATTTATATCAGTTGCAATACATTTGAAATAGCTTAATCTTATTAAATTAATTTTAAAACGATTTTTCCATACATGCCATAATGTAATCGAATTCTTTTGAGTGCCCCTGTAAATGAATCATTAATCGTACATTCTTCATATTCAATAACAAACATCCTTTGGTGACCCAAATAAGCTTTATCAATTACATGAAAATCCGAGTATATTTACGGAAGTTAGAGCATGGAAAGATGGCCAGACCAACAGACAACCCGAATACATAAGATCTTTTCAACTTTATTTTAAAGTGCTAAAAATAATATAACAGCAAGGAATCTTATGCTTTTAGAGAAACATTCAAGTGAAAAACAATTTTTATAGTTCGCTTTATAATAATATTTCAAATTTTAATTTTTAAAGTAAATACAGTCAACAGCTCAAGCCAAGACTCTAACCCAGGTCATCAATATAACGTATCCAAGTTCTACCAATTGAACCATCTGGAATGACACCAGATCTGGCACCTTCTCATTATCAGATGTTAGCAAGGCTACAACTGCAGCGCAAGATGGAATATTTTTCCGTAAGACTCCGGAATCTTGTGCAAACACAAAACTAAAGAGAATCCAGCATCAACGAAACTGAATAAATCTCGCTTTATAATATACGCTTACACAAAAAAGCTCTAGAGGTTGCGCTTCAAGCAATCAAATTAGAAGAAAAATTGCAAATCAACGTCGTCAAAAAACAAAGAGTGCAGTTGTTGGCTCACACTCTCTTTTGTGTTGTGCAATAGAGAAAAATTGCAATCGTTTTGAAATTCGAAATTTTTTTTGACAGATTTACACGTTTCAGACACTGCAAATTTCCGAAAAACATATTTTTAGAAAAAAAATGTATTGCCGTCCATCTGTCTGAGCGTCTTTTTGTCTGTATTGTCTGTAAGCACTCTATCTCCCGAACAAATTGAGATAGAGACTGAAATTTGGTGTGCACTTAGTATGAGATAATGAGACAAAACCTAATTAATATCAGTGACCTCGATTATCCGAAACTAAGGTGGTCTGGTGTAATAACGCCAGGCGGGGTAATAACGCCAAGTGCTAATATTATGCATAATTATGAAATAATCTGGTAAATGACACTTATGTGCTCTGCGCAGAAGGTTTTTAAATCATATAAATCGCAAAAAAACAGCTTCAAGTTAATTTGTTTCATTTTTAGGTCTTATTGTTTTTAAGCAATTAAAATTAACGCTTGATCTAAAATTTGCGAGATACGTTTTGTGATGTGAAGACTATTTTTTTTTATCCGGGAATAATTTGTTAATTACATAAATTTGTAGTACATTTCATGGACTTTCAAAATGTTGTTGAAGATTTTGGATATCTTCTTGAGATAATTTGTAATTTAAAATGTACAGCGCGATAATTATAACGGGGTAATAACGCCAATCCTTGGCATTAATACCTCGGTTGATTCCCTACAGTGACCGAGCTACATCCTAAATACTGATTTAAATAAACACAGTTAAAACTGTGCAATTTTCTAATAATTCTACCTAAGCGGTCCTTTTTAAGCAAAAAGAAGCTCACGGTCGGATATTCTTTTACCTCATCCTCCCCCCCCCCACACACACCACACCTTTATTTTTCTTACACTTTCACAAAAAATTGAACATTTTCAACAGCTTAGAATGCAATTTGTCAATTTCTAAGTTTGTAGAGTTTGTGTCAGGTTCTGAGACCACCTCTGCTGAAGATTGGAATTTCCGCTATTTCTCTATCTTAATATTTTGTATTTCCTGGCTGTGTACTAGAATTTTCAAGGTTATATTCTTTCTTTATTGAAGAGAGAATTGACAGGTAATCCTGTACAGGTGGTGTTGGGAGAAAGAGGAGATTGCTGAGAGGCGTGTTCATCCGTCAGTGAGGTATGTGGATGATGAGCAGACAAGCAACATGTCTCTAATCAAGAAAGGAATGCAGAATGAGTCCAATGAATAAGCTCCAAAGGGGGTTGACTAGGGTGGACCTTAAATGCCATGATTTTTTTAAATTATTATTTTTACAAGTCTCACCCCCCTATTTTATTCCTTTTGATACAAAAACATTATGTAAAAAGTTTGAGCAATAAATTCAAATATTTAGAGGTAGCTCAATTAACCTGAAATTTATAAAATTAGGAAAAAAATCAGAATATTAGCTACACAAATAAATAAGCATTTTAAATGTTTTAATGATTTAATTGTGACAATTTATTTAATATAGTTTAATCTAGTGCTGCTGCAAGATCTGGAGTAACAATAGTTTTACCACCTCGTTTTCTTTTTCGTAATTCTTCGACATGGACTGCATTGTTTTCAGTCTTTTCCAACTTTTCAAAATCTCTTTCTGTCGAGTTGTTTTCAAACTCGTCATCTGTAGATGAAATTAGTTCAACGGAATCATCTAATAGTCTTTTGCTTTTCATTCGTTGTTGTCTCGCAAGAAATATTTTGTTTCTTTCATATTTTCTTTCAGAGTGAGTGTTTTATCTATTCCAACCATTGATCCTCATCTACCCTTTTTTATTTGAACTATCAAGAATTCCTTATCTTCTGGTAATACTGATGTCATTGTCAGTACATCGGCATGTGCTATGTCAAAAAGATCTTCAAGCTTGGAAACAAAAGCTAATTCCTTAGTCTGTTGAGTGAGAGAAACTCGTGCTTTGTTTTTCTTAAGAAGTTGCCACTCTTCAAATAACTGTTCAAGTTTGTTTTGACAATGTTGATGTTCTTTCATGGGAATTCGAGCTCTATTCCAAAATTTTGCTATTTCCTTAATAGTAGTAAGTCTCTTTCATTTTAAAATGGCAATGTAAAAAAAAAAAAAAAAAAAAAAAAAAAAAAAAAAAAAAAAAAAAAATTCAAGAGCCATTTGTAAAGATGGCAACTTGCTGCCATTTAATTCTGGAATTGAATCACCAAGAATATAGAATTGAGTTTTAGATCTTGTTGCTTCAACCATTTTAATCAGTAATAAATCTAAAAAAAAATACCATATTTAAAATCAGGAACTTTAATACATGATTTCAAATGTATGTTTATTTCCTATTTACCTGTTGTCATATTTTCAAATTAAATTCAGTAGCTAATAATACTATAATTTATTAACTTTTGTTTTTGGATATATATAAAATTCTTATCTGAAGAATTATATCCAAGATTATTTTTTATCCTGCGTGTCAATGAATTCTTAATTCTAAACTAATCAAAAAAGAATGCTTTTGATATGTTTATCAAAATAAATCAAAAGTTCAAAATTCATTCAACACTAATGGAATATTATATTTTTTGCTATTTGCTAAATGCAGTTTATTGTTTTAAATATTATTGTGCATAGTACTGCCATCTATAAATAAAAATGTAAAGCTAAATGCATTTTAAAATATTTTAGAAGATAGAATTTATTTTCTATGACATAGCATGCGTGAATGCATACGTTTATCCTTGATCATACATTGGAAACTTCTACATCACCTCTAAATATTGTTCAATTGAGCTAATATTTTACCAGAATTATTTTTTCATAAAAAGAAACAAATTTAGAGGGTGAGAAGAATACATTTTGAAACTTCAAAAATAAGGGCCACCCTAGGGTTGACATTAGGGAAACACAGTGATTTGAGAAGAGCAAGTATTATCTCAGATTAGTTCAGTTCGTATCTGGGTACCTAGAGAGTAGTGTAGGACAGGGGTCCTGATAGTGTGTTCTGTGCTGTAGAGCGGAAGCAGTGCGTATCTGGAGAGCAAAGGACACAGACGTCCTGGTGTTTAGTGCTCTGGGCCGAGAAGTGCAGGCCGAGTATACATGTGTTGGGAGATTCCAGATTGATCTCCGATAAAGTGAATCTAACGTTCATTGAGAGTGAGGGAGAAAGGTGTAATTTGAACAGTACACAGCCAACCTTTACTGTATTTAATTTAATGTTGAACCGGATCACCTATATCCGAGTTGTAATTGTATATAATTGTAAATAGCGTATTTAGTATGTACATATATTCTAAATAAACTGTTAATTCAGTTAATTGACAGCGTCAGTGTTCATTTACACAATCCTCACAGTGGGTGACAGATATCACCTAGTAATATCGGTGGTGGCAGCTATAACTACCACGGACTTTCTTGAAAGTTGTGCGGGCTGAGAGGAACGTCCGACAGTTTGTATTTTTAGAATTGGGCAATCTACATGCAATTATTCCATCTTATTTCATAGTTTTCTTTGCATGGTGTTATTACTCACCTGTATTACCCATATAGGTGGGTAATAACGCTAAATAGCATTGGTCAAGAAATCACGCCATTACATTTTATGAATACATATCTGTTAAATTATTTTTTTTATAAAGATAGTCAATGAGTTGCTGTATCAAATCATATAGTTGTTTGAAAAATACCATCTAAAACTGAGCCGTGAAAATTAGTAGAACCTTAACGTGGCGTTATTATCCCAGGGTACCTTATTTTTCGCTCGACTCTCGAAATATTCGTTCTGGTGAAAGGAATGTAAAAATTTTCAAAATGCTTTATTTTAAGGAGTGAATATAAAAGACAATAAAATAAGAGAAATTTTGAATAAAGAACGAAACTGATCGGATAATTAGTTGTCAAGATATTTGTAATCTTATTTTCCACACTCTTCGATTTTTCATGACTTTGTGTTTCATTCAAATTTCAATTCAATGATATATTTTAATTGTATATGAGACACTTAATCTGACGCAGTAAACTGTTAGTTAATATGATTATTATTTTTGGAATCACGCGGATGTTTATTTACGCAATTCTGTACGACTTGAGTAGTTTGGCGTTTTATACAGGGTGTATCTAAACTACTGGGCAAAGGGGTTATAGTACACATAAAGACAAATAATATTAAATGGAAAACTAAGGGTCCCAAACGTCTTTTAAAGGAGATATGCACCATCAAAGTTTAGGGTCCAAAATTTGAAATGATTATATGAAAAGGAAAAATTGGTCGATTCGTTTGCGGTTTTCACGAAAACTATTCTTTATATCAGTATTGTCTTGAAAATAAACTATAAAAATAAATTTCAAAAATGCCGATAGAGGGCGCTTTAGACTTTGGAGTAACGAACAACTATTTTTTACCGTTATTTTTTGCATCTCATTAATTTTTTTTAGAAGGTTAGAAATAAACTTAAATTTTGAGATCAAAATCTGTGGTTAAGTATTGCAAACTGAACTGTGTTCAATGGGAGTGGGTAGGTTCAAATTTAAAATGATTATAAAAAACAGAATAATTGGTCAATTGATTTGCGGTTTTCACTAAAACTATTCTTTATATCAGTATTGTCTTGAAACTAAATTATAAACATAAATTTTAAAAAATGCCGATAGAGGGTGCTTTAGACTTTGGATTAACGTACAACTATTTTTTACCGTTATTTTTTGCATCTCATTAATTTTTTTAAATCTTAGACATAAACTTAAATTTTGTGCTGAAAATTTGAATCATTGAGAATGGTTAAGTAGCGCTAACTGAAATGTGTTCAATGGGGATGGGAAAGTTCAAATTTCAAATGATTATACAAAACAGAAAAATTGGTCGATTTGTTTGGGGTTTTATCTAAAACCATTCTTTATGTCAGTATTTTTTTAAAATAAATTTTAAAGATAAATTAAAAAAAATCCGTCGTTAGAGGGCGCCTTAAATTTTAGAGTAGCCAACAACAATTTTTAACTGTTATTTTTTGTATCTAATTAAATGCTTGCAAAAGCTTAGATTTAAATTTTGAGCCTAAATTCTGAATCGTTGGGAGGGGTTAAGAAGCGCAAACTGAACTGCGTTCAGGAGTTGAAATGTTACCCTGACCATCCTACGAACACAATTCAATTTTTCGCTACTTAATTACTCACAACTATTCAGATTTTGAGCTCAAAATTTAAGTCTAAGCTTTTAAAACATTTATTTAGATAAAAAGAAAAACGGTTAATAACATATATTGGTTACTCCAAAGTTTAAGGCGCCCTCTAACGGAATTTTTTGAAATTAATCTTTAAAATTTATTTTCAAGGAAATCCTGACATAGAGAATGGTTTTAGAGAAAACGGCAAACGAATCGACCAATTTTTCTGTTTTTTATAATAATTTGAAATTTGAACCTCCCCACCCCCATTGAACGCAGTTCAGTTAGCGCTACTTAACTACTCTCAACGATTCAAATTTTCTGCACAAAATTTAAGTTTATGTCTAAGCTTTAAAAAAAACTTAATGATATGCAAAAAATAACGGTAAAAAATAATTGTAATTACTTCAAAGTCTAAAGCGCCCTCTATCGACATTTTTTGAAATTTATCTGTATAATTTATTTTCAAGACAATGCTGACATAAAGAATAATTTTCGTGAAAACCGCAAACGAATCGACCAATTTTTCCGTTTTTTATAATCATTTCAAATTTTGGACCCTAAACTTTGATGGAGCCTACCTCCTTCGGAAGACGTTTGGGACCCTTAGTTTCCCATTTAATATTGTTTGTCGTGATGTGTACTATCACCCCTTAAAATTTTGCCCAGTAGTTTAGATACACCCTGTATAATTTGTCGAAATGTGTTCATCAGCAATTCAGTCACAGAGCAGTACTATGAGTTAAAAATAGATAAATATATGTTTGAATATTATTTTGGAATTGCAATACGTTTTATAAATAGTTTACACGTGTTTTATTTTTATATTTTATAGTATGCATATCAATGAGGGGTAAGTATTACGGTGGTTCCCAACGTCTAGTTTTTGTCAATCCTGCTTTAATGAAATATTTGAATAAATTCTTTCTTAAAACATAAAACTTTCTTAATGAATCTTTCTGTTGCACTTATATACTTATTTATGACTTAAGTAAATAGTCTGATATAAATAATAACCGTTCTTGCTTTACCTATGTCTTTAAAATCGCAATTTAATGAAATGTTTAAATAAATTCTGATTTATAATTAAAAATTTTATAAGAATCTTCTGGTCATTCTTTTAATTTAATTTATGGCTTCTTATAAAAACCCACTATGAAACTTCATTTATAACATCTTTTTTAAAGTAAACACTCTTTAAATTTAGACTTTAGAAAAATTGAATATTGATACTCATTACATGAGAGAGAAAGCGTAGTTTTTCATCATTATTCCTCGGCAAGCTAATAAAATATAAAGAAAAACTCTATTTAAAATATAAGAAAGTATCTTTACATTATCTCGAAGAAATTAATTTACGAATCTTTTATTTTTGAAAAAAATTATGATATTCATCTTTTTTCCTGAATTTTTTAGAGATTTCTTTTTTTCATGATGCATCGTTATTTATTATGTTAAAATCGTCTACAATTTTATTATTTACATACAAAGTAAGATAAAAGGATAAGAATTTTTAAAATTGCCTTTTTGGCAGATTTCATTTATACTCTTTAAAAGGGTTTTGGTTGCAGAAATTGATCTAAAATTAGATTTGACGGAAAAATAGAATTGATCCAGCTTGCGTCTGAAAACCTTTTATATTCGCATCACATGTAGTAAAATTAGTATTAAATGCGTCAACAAGTGGTCATTTGACTGGGACCAAATCAAATTATTTCGAATTTAAACCAGAAATGGTTTCGTAAAGTAGATGAAATATAAATTATGCATTAATAAGCGAAATGAAAGAGTTAAACAATTTTAAGTAAAATTTCTAATATTTTTTGAAATATTTTTATAAAATGTGAATAAAATTCTGGATACGTCTGTTGTTGGTCTCTTACTTTTGGATATTTTTCATATTTTTGTTAACAAAATTCGTTGGAGTATTAAAAGGCAATTTTCTAAGATGTTAAAAAAGGGATTTTTGTAATAGGCATTTTTAAATATTTCTTTGCCAGCCTAGTTATGTATGACTTTAATATTTATTAGGTAAATATTTTATCTTTTATTAATATCAAAATATTCAAAAACAATCGAAGTTTTTGAAAATTGGGGAAAGCATTATTTATCTAAGAATTTTAATATGTTTACATCGGATTAATTATAGATTGGATATTTACTATTGTGATTGGGGGGGGGGCAATTTTTTAATGGAATAGTTTTATTAAGAATTTTACTATATTAATAATTCATTAATTAATAACAAAACGGAAAATATTTGCAATATAAATATGCTTTTAAAAGAGATTTTAATGAAAATATATTATGAATCGTTAGATTTTTTTTATTATTTAAAAATAATTAGAAATGAATAATTCGTTTTGTATAGGAAATACTAAAAAATATTATAAATATAAATAGAATTGTCATTGATTTGAAAGAAAATGAAGATATTCAATAGAGAAATATTTTATTCTCGAAATTTACATTCTAGATACCTTTGATATGATAAATTTCAGATTTACCATTACTTCAATATGGAAAAGCTCCATAAATCGAACTCTCAATCAAGCATTTTTATTGCTCCAGAAAGAAAGTACAATTATTTTAAAATTACTCATATGATAGCATACTTATTCTATAAATGCTAGTTCATTTTTTATGCATTGTTAATACAAAAGTATTACCTTAAACATTCTTGCAATTTTTTCTGTTGCATTTAAACCTGCAATGATGGTTTACTTTCATCTCTAAAACTATTATATTTAGGATGTTTTGAATGGAGATAGATATTACGTAATATTTTAATAAAGTAATAATTAATATAAGTAATATTTCAAAAAAAGTAATTTTTTTAATCTGATAACTACCTTAAAAATTCCGATTATAACCCCTTTCCCCTCTTTCAAAAACAAAAGAAGTTAAACTTAGTGTGTGTGTGTGGGGGGGGGGGGGAGTAAGAGGTGGCTGATAGTCGAGATTGTTTTTTTTAATCTTTAAAAACACCTCTTTATCTATAATTTACTAGTAAATGACGCAAATACTGGGGTGGGAATCTTTCATATTTCGGCAGATTTTCGATACATTGTATACCCCCTCACCAAATCACTTATTTACATTTTATAATATTTTGCTTAAACATGTTCCCCAGAAACTAGAGAAATATATGTACGAATTTCCCTTTTTGGGTGAAATTAACAGGTAACATAACAAAGGATTATGATTACAAATGAGTAATAAAATAAGAAGCATACAAAGAATATTTTTCTCTTGTGTTCACATGTGACCCATGAGTATTTACAACTACTCCGCTTGTGGGGCACATATGAATAAATTTCTGAATTTATAAAACTGATAAAAAATATAAAAAGCTATACCGGCGATTAAAAAAAAATACCATGCGTAAAAGAGAGTTTTGTTTATAATATTGAGTTGAACCCAGTTATGAAAAAAGCTCTATTTATGTGAAGTGCTCGCATATGCCCCAGTTTATCAAACAGTTCTAACTTTTGTCTCAACCGAAAACTAAACAAGAATTTCTGAGGTACATGGATTGCTAAAATTTTTTGCATCTTTCAAAATATATTACAAGAACCGTATAAAGTAATAATATTTTAGTATCTTTTTCTGAAAAAGCTACATGACAACCTCTTATTTTAATATTATTAATTTAATAAAAAAAATTTAGTGGCCATACGCCATGCGCTTTCACATAGTTAATAAATAAAATCGTTAGTGTTACATATAATTTACATTATTAAATAACTATTGAGCTATATTTACTTTATTTTTCATTTAACAGTTAAAAAATTAAAAGTTTTTAATTATTTTTTGTAAAAGTGATATTTTCCAGAAAGTTTAATGTTACCTTATTTTCCAAAACATTATCAAAAAGATAAATAATTTCTTGAACTTTTCTCTGGGCTCATTCAGTTATGTTAAAGAGATTAATTCTTTACAGTAACTGAAGATCAGTAAAAATGGAGGTTACATAATGATTGTAATAAAAACAAACTCCTGGTAAAAATATATTACATCAAAATGTGTCGTTTTCTAAACATACACAATCCCTAGCGTAATATAAGAAAAGAAACTTGATATTACGTATGAAGAATGCTGTTGAATTCTTTTGTTACCATAGTAACACAAGCACAGTAAAAATATAAATAGTTTAGATATCCCTTTGGGAGGTCTTCGATGACAAAAGTTTTCTAATTAAGAGGAAGTGTTTTTCCTAAATTGATGACAAAATAATATTTGATATTAATTTTGTTTTGTAAATACATTTTTAATTGTATTTGTGCGAAATGCTCAAATAATGCAAATAGTTTGGAGAACTTGCGCATCATATATTTAAGTTACAACTAAAAATAAAATCTATTTACTAAAAAGTGAAATAAAAAAAATATTAAATATTTCGTTGAAAAATTAACTGGTCTTATAATAAATTTTAATATGTATATATGTAAATCTGTTAATAAAATTTATTATCAGATATACTGGTTTTGCAGACAGTCTTCATTTTTAAGTAATTGTCATATGGTTGGCAGATAGTGATTGTGTATGACTTACAGACTTTTTGGAAGGTTTTACAAGAATGTCTGCAACCGTGTGGCAACGACATGAAACGAACATGGACTGACTATGGAATATTAGATTTTGGTTGTTTTCTGTGGCTGTATCTATCAAAAGCATGACAATAAAACTTTATTATTGTTTTATTGTATATTACATATATTTGTATCGGCTTTATCTTTTGAATGAGTTATATGCATTTTACTGTGGCGTCCTGTCCGGTAGGGGAGTGTACGTGTTATGATATAAAATGTTTTTGTACATTTGATTTTTGCATCGACACTCTGGTCGAAACCCACTGCCACTACTGGCAAACGTTTTTGAATATTATATTCATTCTGATACATTGCTGTGTTTCTGTAAATTGCCCATTGCTGACGAGATCACAGCTTTTTTGTTTTGGATTTTTTTCTTGTTCGAGTTTTATCTGTTTTAGTGTCCTTAGTAGTTTGATTGTTTATCTTCAGTTTTATTAAACAATTAAATTTAATACATAATTACCATATTGAAACATGGAAAAATTAGTTAAAATGAATATAATCGAAATTTGTAGAACAAAAGTAGAATCTAGTAAAAGCCCACAAATATTTCGGAACTACAAACAAAGCATGTGAATTCATTTTAGTATTAGCGATGAAAAAGCAAATTAATAGGAATTTGGGGCTACCAACACACATAAACTAAAATAAATGGCGTAACACATTAAAAATATTAAAATAGATAGAAAAAGAAAAAACATACCAGATACTATAGTTACCCCTAAAATGATATAGCAAAAAATAGACTGTTATGATTATTATCTAATTAAAGGCATTATATATCTGTTGGAAGTAGCCTTGAGCATATACTATAAGGATATATATAAGTAAAATTTAAATTATTTATTCAATGAAAAACTATATTTAAAAAAAGGTAATTGATTTATTAAATATAAGAAATATGAAAGATTAATGTGGATGAGTCATTTAATATTCCTCTAATTAATAGTACCATATTATAAAATCTCAACTATTAAATCATTCTAAAATCATATTGTAATTACTATAAGTAAATAATATGCTTATAAATAATTGTTAACAAAAATCATAATGGTTAGCCACTGAAAATGTAAAAAGAAGGGAAATACTATAAAAATAAAAATTGAAATTAATTTCATTTAATGTAACAATACAATTTAAACTCAACATAGTAGTGTAAGATTAAAAAAATGCATAAGATAGATAATTAATGTATATATTTATACGCTTAGAAATAATATTTTAGATATTGCCTAAATTATTAAATGTTAGATTCAATTTAATCATTTACATGAAATTATATTAATCGATTATTAAATCATAAAGTTATAGTAATAGTTATTATTCATTCACCGGGCTACTCAAAAGAATTCGATTACACAATGATAAAGGGGGGGGGGGATTGTTTGCGACACATTGTAATAATGTTAAACGATTTCAAGTATCATAAAATTGATATACGCCGCTGGGACTTAATATTTCATGCATAATATGAAGTGCATAACATCTACAGAAACACACAAATTTTTCAAATCTTATATTTTTACCCGAAGCACTGTACATTATCAATGATAGCTGATGTATGGCTGAAATGCATTTTATATTATGATATGCGCTTTTAAGTTTTGCTAAACGTTCTGCAAATTATATGGTGTATATAAATATTATAGTTGATATACAGGGTTACACAAAAGAATTCATAAAGGTTACTGAATATGAGAGTAATTAACTTAAAGGTGGATTTTAAGTAAGTCATGCATTTTTACAGAACTGCTTTCAGTTTATTAAGAAATGTTTGTAGAATATAAATAAAATGATATACTGAGTCATGCAAAGAATTAGCTACATGGTCACCCATAGATGATAATTTCTGGAAATGTGATTTAAGTAGTTTTAAGAGTGAGTTTTATTGAACTAAATTTTAACAAAAGACTGGTGTGTAATAAAGGTACTAGGAAAATTAAAGGGCTGAAGAAAAGTATTGAAGTATTTTCCATCTATTAGAATAAAAAGCTGAAAGATAAATTTCAACCAGTTAGCCATTTTTCTCGCTAAACTAAATTTTCCAATTATATAGTATATATATATATCAACCGACGGATCAAATACAGGGCTGTTGAAAAGTATTGGAATTCATATTTGGCTATGGACAGTAGCATTTTATTTCGCTAAATAACAAAGTTTTGTTAGATTTCAGGAAGTGTTGGAAAGTGTTTCATAATCTATGCTTAACGCATGATTTTCCTTACTTGTTTAATAATAATAACCAGTGTCTATTATCCAGAGAACTTTACCCTCCGCCGTACACTAACATCTACCCACACGGCCATCCTATTATATATATATTTTTTACATTTATTTTGGATTTTTAATTTATTATTATTATTTTTATGTTTTTATATTTTTGCACATTTTTTTCACGCAATGTGTTATTTATTTAATAGATCATGTAATTACTAATTATATATTAATGAATATATGATTTATTTAGGAAAATCATTATTTAATGCATCATAAATTGGCTGTTTAATATTTGCATTAATAAGATGGGAAGACCACACATTTGATTCTATATAAATGATTAAGAAGTATATTACCATGTACCGAATTATGAAGAAAAGAATTAAAATTAATAAGAGTATTAACTTTGAATTTAAATTCAGCGCGTTTGTCATACATATCAGTTATTAATTTGTTTTCTTTTAGTATAATTTTAGGATCTAAAAAGTTAATAGTATATTTACCTATATTATAGTTAGAAAGTATGTTTTCCGTAAAATCTGAATTTGCTGGATAATCTACTGGAAATTGAGAAATGATGGTACTTTCAGTGGCAATTAAAATATGCATTCTGTTATATATGATATAAATCTATTATATATATCTGTTATAATATAATATATATTCTTTTTTTATAAATTATTTATCAAATCATCTATTAATAATTGGAAATGTATTTTTCAAATGACTTTAACTATTTATCATCCGTTAATTTATAAAACAAAGATTTGTTTTAATGTCAAAATGTTATTTTAAACTTTAACGGTTAAGCAATCGTTATTCTATAAAATAACTAGTTAAGTCATAGAATCCAATAATTTTACACACTTTAACGGATTTAATTAGTTATTTCATGAAATAACTAGGCATTTTATGAAAAAAAACTGAATTGTATTTTTTAACGGTAACATATGTATATCACTGGCCCCCGACTAACCAAAAGTACCGTTTTTATATTGCTTAAAAACTAATTTTCAAGCTTGATTTTAGAAAAAGATCTATTTTTATCATGTGTAATCGATTACAGATGATTAAAGAATTCTCAATTAAAACAATATAAATATATCAGCATTTGTTTTTGTATAACATTTTATAATGTAATTCAAACTTTATTAATTTATAAATAAATAAACTCATCGAAACAAAAAGTTAACAGACATATCAATAAACGCTTTTAAACATTCAAATAAACAAAATAAAATAGGTTGATGAAAATAGTGAAATTTTGGACGATTTATTCCAGACATAAGGCTAATACAAAATTATAGCGCTTAATAAATTTCAAAACTTTATTTAAATAATTGGCATTTTTTTTATATGAAAATGATTTATGATGATGCTAGTATGAAACTATTAAAATACCTATTAAATTATGAAATGTAAAAAATCTGCTAAAAGTTTCAATTAAAAAAAAGTTTTTCACTTATGCTTTGTACACATGACCGTTCTATATCTCCGAAATCCGAGTTGCATTTCCTAGTATATTTATTTGTAAATTTTGTTTATAGAAAAATTTTATGACTATTTTTATGACACTTTTTTTACAAAAGTTTCAGAAAAAATGCTGAGATATTTTGATTAACAATAACTGATATTTTATTTACAAAATATGCAGTTAATTAATTTTCTTTCCGCAAGATGTACCATTATCAGTTTTTTTTTAAACTTAAAACATGGCTATAAATATATCTTTTTATGTCTGACATTCTTTTAAATATAATTTATTTTATTAAATTCTTCGTTCCGGAAGCTATAATATTACTGCAAATACTCAATCATTGATTTTAAAAAACAAACACAATGACACCGTAGATCACATACAAAAATGGAACTTTTCGGAAATTAATGTTTTAGCGAACTAGTAATTTAGGTCAAAATAGGGATACAAATGTCAATTTAATTATCCTAATTTAAATTCATACAATCACAAATTTAATTACTTTAACCAAGTGAACGACATACAAATGCTCAAAACATATTTATGGACTGGATTTAAATTAAATAAGTATAAAAATTTCTCAGTTTTCTGAATATACTGTCTTGAAGGCATTTTGAACACTCACCTAATATAACATTTATTTTTTGGGGAAATCAGCATCGATGATGCCGTTAATTGGTTGGCTTTAAACGGTAAATGACATTCAGCTATTAATAAAGGAAATCAAAATGAAAAAAAAAAAGTGATATAGTTCAGCTGTTTTGAGGAAAAGTATCATTGTCTGCATATGTTGGCCCAGCTAGCGAAGAAATTAAATACATTTTCCAAAAGTATCGATTATTTTTCACACAATTACATACATTTATCACTTTGTAGATGAAAAACAGGTTTTATCGATTTTTAAATTTATTTATCAAAAGTTAAAGCATGTTTATTTCTTCTGACAGAAGAAAAGTACGTTATAATACATTTTTCTTATAAGCAAAAGCCCTTTTATTATTTTCTTATTTTAAACTATGACGGGTTGGGAATTTCATAAATGCGTCTATGTTTAATATCATATATTTTTCTTTTCAACTTCGAAACGACAATAATGTTCTTTTTTGAATTTAATGCAAAATCAAAGCATATAAAAATATATGTTTCTTTTAAAAAATGTTTTGAAACAGACAAAAAGTGTTTTTCCTTTTACTCTGTTTGTGCTATCGGATAAGCCACTTTGAAAGAACATCTCAAGCATTTTAAGAGGTTGACAAGAAATTAATCTTCTATTTTTCTTTTAGATTCTTAAAGTTGGCTCCATTAAACGCCTGGTTTATGTGAAAAACTTTTGGGAACGAGAGAAAAATAAATTGTCTCAAAGGTAATCTGTAAATAAAATAAAATATTTATTGAGTATTCTAAAAACTTTATTTTAAGTTTTCCTTTCAGATAAAGGTTTGATGAAGGGTGAAAAAATATTTTTAGAGATTTCTTTTGTGAGTAATAGTTTTAAGGTTTAAGATACGGCGCTTTTGTGCAAAAAACCAAGTATCGTTCTCGATTTCAATGTCAGATTGTTTTGGAAAATTATCCTGTAAATGAAAACTATGTAATCTAATTTACATTTTATATTGGTAATAAATAATATGCAATAAATTTAATGCAACCGTATGATACCGTATTATTATTTCAAGAATATTAATGGTATTCTTTTATTTAAAAATAAAAGAAGCTTTATCCATCAGGTAAAAAAACAACATAAATTTCAAATTTTACATAGTGATGAATACTTAGATTTGTAAAAACGAATTTTCTCATTTATTTGTAAATCTAAAGCTTCTACACTGCATTAAAGTTTTGCAATAAGCCATCAGATAGTTGAACAACCGAATAAATAAAAATTGTAAGTAAATATTCTTCACAAAGCCAGTATACAACTCCAAACAGTGTAAGTTATATTACGAAAATTCCCCACTGCATTTGTTATTGTTTTTATTATTATATTGTTATATATTTTTTTTAATTTGTACACTACAAAAAATTGTAAAGTCACTAAAATTTTTCTAGGAAATTAAATTCCTAGTGTTTGATAAAATGCTATTTAATTTTCTACTGGCTTTGTCACCTAGCAACCAAGATATACCTAATTATTTCAAAATGTAAAAAGTTTTCTGTGCAAACGATAATTTGTGATAAATACATTATCTGTTTTATTTCTTCAGCTTTTACCTAAGCTGTGTGAAACAATATTCTTTTTGTTTTTGAGTTTGATTAGAATGTTTTTTATGAGAATATGTGTAAAAATGTTACGTTTTTTATTGGAGTTGTGTTTTGTTAAATTATTAATGTTCGAAAGAACCTGAATTGAGTTTACTCATCAGAATAAACTGTTTAAAATGAGAGATGCGTATTCAATTTTGAGTTGAGTAAAATATTAATAAAATAAACTATCGAACAATTGAAATCTTCATAAGGTCCGTCTTATACAGAGAAAAATCAGCGAGTTGTTATTCTACGTCAATGACTGAAGGATAACTGGTGAATATTTTGTGCTGTTTTGCTATTTCTTCGATGTTAGAGATAATATTATAAAGAGTCAAGAGGGGTAAGTGCACCCATTTAATTTTTATTCGTTAAAAATGAGTATGAAAGAATTAAAAGAAAAAAAGAAAATTTTCAACACCAATTTAACAAAACTAAAAGAAAAATTATCGAATTCTGAGCTAGAATTAAATGAATTAATTCTCATAAAAGAGAAACGGAATAAATTAGAGCAAAACTTTGCTGAGTTATTTGAGTCTATTCATAAGATAAGTAAAGAAGATGAAATTGAGGATTTTATTAAGAAAAACGAAGAAATTAATGAAATTTTAGAAATAATGGAATTTGAACTTACAAAAAAGTTATCAAAAATGAAATTGCAAACTGTTAATTTAGAAAACGCCACAAAGGCTGATAATAACATTAAATTGCCAAAGTTAACTCTTCCTGTATTTACGGGTAATTTGCATAAGTGGCTTTCCTTTAAGGATATATTTAAGGCTACTGTACATGAAAATTCAAATTTGTCAGGGGCAATGAAATTACAATATTTGAAGTCTTCATTGAGAGGAGATGCCTTTCGTATAATTCAATCTATTTCAATCGTGGATTCTAATTATGAAGTTGCATGGTCGCTTTTGGAAGAACGGTTTACAAATTCGAGAGAACAAGTTTACGCGCATTTAAAACGTTTTTTAAATATTCCTGTTATTCAGAATGAGTCCCCAGCAGCATTATTAAATCTAATAGATATAACAAATGAATGTATAAGGCCGATAGAGATTTTAGAACAAAAGGTTGAGGGGTTTTCTACTACTATGTTTGCTTATATTTTGGCTCAAAAATTAGATGTAAATACAAAAATGTGGTGGGAAAGACAACTTAAGCGGGATAATTTACCGAGTTTAACTGAATTGCTAGAATTCTTGAGAGACCACGCGCGTACACTAAGTGCGTCCAAACAAGTAAATACAAAACGAAATTTTCAAAACGAAAGCCAAATAAAGCATAGCTTTTCAAAGGTAACATCCATGGTTGCGAGTTTAAATGAGAAAAATATGCGCAAATGTGTTGTATGTAACCAGGAAAATCACAGTGTTTTTAAATGTCCCAAATTTCAAAAATTTAATGTACAGGAAAGAGTAGATTTTGTGAAAAAAAAACAATATGTGCTTTAACTGTCTTTCAGAATTCCACTGCGTCAAAAAATGTAACTCAACATTCTCGTGTTCAAAATGCCATAAACGCCACAATATACTTCTTTGTATTGATAGGCGTGAGAGAAATTCCAATGCGGTGGGAAACACAAAAAATTATAGTGATAAGGAAGTGCCAAATGCATTGTCAACGAATGAAAGTAAACCAACATTAAATGCTGACGCCATACCATTTGAGTTAAATAACCAAATTCAAAATTTCACTGGTACTTCAAATGTGAGATTGAATAATGTTAAAACAGTTCTTCTTTCCACTGCTATTGTTTATATGAGAGATAAATTCGGAAATAAAGTTCCGGTGCGTGCTTTATTGGACAATGGTTCAATGAGCAATTTTTTAACATCGCAGTTAGTTGAAAGATTAGGAATTCGAAAAGAAAAAAGTAATGTTTCGGTATCGTGTTTAAGTGGATCCTCTGTAGCGGTAAAAAATAAAACTACTGCCTTGATCAGTAATAATTCGGGAGATTATAGTCGGGAGTTAGATTTTCTTATCATACCAAAGATTTCGCAAATTATGCCCTCGAAATATATTAATATTTCAGAGCTAGGAATTCCAGAGTCTATTATTCTTGCTGATCCTGAATTTAATAGACCAGGGAAAATAGATCTTTTGCTAGGAGCTGAAGTATTTCTAGAATTGATAAAGGTGGGTCGTATGAAGCTACCAAATTCTAAATTAATACTGCAAAATACGGTGTTCGGTTGCATAGTAAGTGGGAGTGTTTACGATTGTAACGATCAGGAACAAATAAATTGTGGATTAATTACTGAAACAGATTTAAATTTCGAAATGAAAAAATTTTGGGAAATTGAAAGAGTAGAAGAAAGTACACCATTGAGAAATACAGAAGAATTAGCATGCTTTATAAACACACATCAGAGAGATATAACGGGCAAATTCATAGTACAAATGCCGTTGAAAAAAGATCCTAGTTCTTTGGGAGAATCAAAGCAATTTGCGGAAAATAGATTAAATTCACTTTGGAATAGGCTAGTCAAAAATCCAAATCTTTTAGAGTTATATTGCGCATTTATGGCAGAGTATAGAGAATTAGGCCATATGGAGGAAGTAGAGAAAACAGATGAGCCAATACCTGCGAATTATCTACCTCATCATGCTGTTTATCGCTCAGATAAAAGTTCTACAAAATTGAGAGTTGTCTTTAATGGTTCACATGCAACTTCATCAGGAGAATCCCTAAATTCCATACAGCTGAATTGAGGTGTCATTCAAGATGATTTGTTTAGCATAATACTTAGATTTCGTACACACCGCTATGCATTTACAGCAGATGTAAAAATGATGTATCGCATGATACTTATCGATAAAAGTCAACGTGATTTACAGCGCATAGTTTGTAAAGATTCTGTAAATGGTGAGATGAAATATTACAGACTATGTACAGTCACATATGGCACAACTAGTGCCCCTTATTTAGCCATGCGCTGCCTTAAACAGCTTGGTATAGATGGTGAATCTCAATTTCCGTATGCTTCTAGTGTGGTACAATCAAACTTTTATATCGACGATGTCCTGAGTGGAGCAGCTGACCTAAAATCGGCTAAGAGACTGCAAATTGAGCTTATGCAACTATTAAATACGTGCGGCATGAACTTACATAAATGGTTTAGTAACCATCCAGAATTAATGGAGCCAGCCTTTAAAAATGAGAATTATACTTTTGAAAATATGAGTGAAACTAAGGCACTAGGACTTTGCTGGAATGCCAATGATGATACTTTTACTTTTAGTGTATCATTCAGTGAGCAAACCAAGGTAACTAAAAGAAGTGTGCTGTCAAATATTGCTCGCATTTTCGACCCCTTGGGTCTACTTGGACCAGTTGTGACGAAAGCAAAAATTTTCCTACAAAGACTGTGGAGACTGCAAATTGATTGGGATGAAAATCTCCCTACAGCTGAGCTTGATGATTGGTTGCAGTTTTTAGAATCATTAAGAGCCATCAATAATATAAGTGCTGTTAGATACATTTTTACAAATAATCCAGTGCAAATTAAAATTTGTGGCTTTTCAGATGCTTCGGAGAAAGCCTACGGTGTGGCATTGTATGCTGTGTCTTCAAATTCTTCAGGAGAGCAAATTTCTCAGTTGCTTTGCAGTAAAAGTCGAGTTGCACCAATCAAAACAATCACTATTCCTCGCTTGGAGCTCTGTGGTGCAGTTTTATTAGCCAAACTGATGAATAAGGTTGCCAAAACCTTAAAAGTTCCTAAAGAATCTGTTTACTATTATTCAGATAGTACTATTGTATTATGTTGGATTCGAAAACAGCCGTGTGACTTAAAAACCTTTGTGTCATCACGTGTGGCTACGATTCAGAATCTTTCTGATATCAGTCATTGGGGACATGTGGCTTCTTCTGATAATCCTGCTGATCTTGTGTCACGAGGTGTAGATCCAGACAAACTTCTCCAGAGTAACTTATGGTGGAAGGGTCCACTATTCCTAACGCAACAAACTGAACCTTCTTTAAATACTGTCGAACTTGAGCTAAATGATAAGGATCTATACAGAAGTAAACTTAAAAAGACTTTTTCAGAGACTTCACTTTTAATATCAGACTGTTCATTTTTTATTGACTATTTTTTGCAATTGAGTAATAATTATGCTAAATTAATAAGAATTCTTAGCTATGTTTTCAGGTTCATTCAGAATGTCAAGAAGCCAAAAGAAAGGTATTCAGGTAAGCTAACATCTGCTGAATTGAAGAAAGCTGAGCAGTTTATCATAAAATCTGTTCAAGAAAAAGAGTTCAGTTCTGAATTCACATTGTTATCTAAGGGTAAGGAGTTACCAAAAAATAGTATATTACTTTCATTAAATCCTTTCTTGGATAAAAATAATTTAATCAGAGTTGGAGGTCGTCTCCAAAATAGCACGGTAAATTATGCCCAAAACACCCAATTGTACTGCCCTCTAAATACAAATTAACAGAATTAATTATTGAGTTTTATCACAAAAAATATCTACATATAGGACCACAAAATTTACTTTATTGTGTTCGAAGAGAATTTTGGCCTTTAAACGGTAGGGCTATTTGCAGAAAAATTGTACATAGATGTATTACATGCTTTAGGGCCAAACCTAAATTGTTAGAGCAAATTATGGGCGAGCTCCCAAAAGAAAGAATAAATGTAGACTTTGTTTTTAATTGCACAGGAACTGATTTCTGTGGTCCATTTTTGATTAGATATAAAGGTCAACGTAAAGGTATTTTTCAGAAAGTTTATGTTTGTATTTTTATTTGTATGGTAACAAAGGCAGTGCATTTGGAATTAGTTACTGATTTAACGTCTGAGGCTTTTATTGCCACATTAAAGAGGTTTTTTGCCAGACGAGGCAAACCTCGAAAAATTTTCAGTGATAATGCAGGCAATTTTGTGAAGACTAATGTAGAGCTTAAAAGGTTGCATGAATTGGTAAACAAACCAGACCAGAACCTTACTAATTACTTGATATCTGAAGGTATTGCTTGGGAATTTATTCCCCCTAGAGCTCCACATTTTGGAGGTTTATGGGAATCGGGAGTCAATTCTTCAAGTATCACTTTAAACGTGTTGTGGGCAACTCTATATTAACTTATGAAGAAATGTTAACTATAATTGTCCAAATTGGAGGTATCTTAAATTCGCGCCCGCTTACTCCCTTGAGTACAGATATTGATGACTTGGAGGTCTTGACCCCGGGACATTTTCTTATTGGTCGCCCACTTAATGCCATTGCTGAATCTGACCTGAGTAATATTGAAGATAATAGACTTAACTTATGGCAAAAGACCCCTAAAATGGTTCAGACCATCTGGAAAAAGTGGAAAAATAGTTATTTAAGTACATTGCAGCAAAGGCATAAGTGGATGATATCAAAAAACAACCTCAAAATAGGAGATATGGTTGTAATAAAGGAAGATGATCTTCCAGTGTCTAAATGGTTATTAGGGAGAATTGTAGAGGTATTTTTTGGTAATGATAATAGAGTAAGAGTTGTGAATATAAAAACCCCAAATGGAATATATAAAAGAGCAGTATCCAAAATTGCTGTATTACCTCTTGAAAAGTAATTCAGTTTTTATAAGAAAGTGTACATTATTGTAAAATTTCTTTATGTATTATGTATTATGTAAAATTTTTTAAATATTTGCTTAAATTTAACTTAACTGTGACTCATTTATATTGTGTTTAATTGTATTGTTTTTTATATTTTTTACAATGGTTGTAATTGCAGTGTTTTAGTTTGAAACCCCCCTCGGAGATTTCAAGAGGGGCGGTATGTTTGATAAAATGCTATTTAATTTTCTACTGGCTTTGTCACCTAGCAACCAAGATATACCTAATTATTTCAAAATGTAAAAAGTTTTCTGTGCAAACGATAATTTGTGATAAATACATTATCTGTTTTATTTCTTCAGCTTTTACCTAAGCAGTGTGAAACAATATTCTTTTTGTTTTTGAGTTTGATTAGAATGTTTTTTATGAGAATATGTGTAAAAATGTTACGTTTTTTGTTGGAGTTGTGTTTTGTTAAATTATTAATGTTCGAAAGAACCTGAGTTGAGTTTACTCATCAGAATAAACTGTTTAAAATGAGAGATGTGTATTCAATTTTGAGTTGAGTAAAATATTAATAAAATAAACTATCGAACAATTGAAATCTTCACCTAGAACATTTTATGTAACGGTAACAACCCAAAATCATGCAACAGATAAAGATTGCACTGTAAAATACATTTTGTTACAAATTAGATATATGTTACTTGAGTGGAACGCAAGGGTATTTAATAATTGTTAGAATTCGAAAATAGGGTTAGTTTAAAACTTACTACTTACTAACCATGCATGTCTTCATTTGCGGGTTGCATCTACGCGATGCTTGGAGCTCTTGAATTAAAATCATCTCATCTGTTAAGATAAACTTATTCTAAGTTCGAATTAATCTAAAAGTCCATATATTATAAAAAATGTTGTTTAATTCCATCTAAAAGGCACATTCATCATTACATTCAGAGAACTCAATCGTTCTCATACACTTGTCAAAGTGTACGAGATAAAAATCTGAAATTCTGGCCCTTGATAGTATTGTGTAGTAGTGTTATGTACAAAAAATTTCAAGAAGGAGATTTGAATATAAGATGAAATACGGTGATTAAAAATTTTTTAAGAAATGCTATTACGAGTACATTAGGAGAAATGAGATTAGCTCTTCTATTACAATATTTACACAGAAAGTATCGTTTATTGAAAACAGTTAAATAATAAACATTTAATTTACAAACATACTATATATATACAACAAAGAGCTTAACACTATTTACGAGAGATGTTATGAGTTCGACCAGTTACTGTTGTCAGTCCATTAGGCTGTTCTTTCTCAATATTTTATTTGAAGCCACTCAAGTCTTCTCATCCTTTGTAAACTTGAATGAAATTCTCTATGTTTAATAATTGAAACCATGTCAACTGGATCAGTTGCAACCCATTGTCTGTAATTTACTTTTCCTGAAATGTGTTCTGAGTAAAATTGTTGCAACAGCATTTCTTGTAGGTTTGTTTATCTGGACAAATAATGTATTGACGTAGCATACATTCTGAATTGTTTAAATCACACAGAAGCATTTGAAGAAGATATTTGTAATTAACATTTTTACTTTGTACCATAAATAATTAATTTAAAATTTTGGAAGTATGAACATTTACATAGTAGGTCACAATAGTTTGGCAGTATTGTTTTCACAATTGGTCCATGTCATATCTCAGCTTGTAGTCAAATCTCATTCTTGAAATTTTTTGTACATGACACTACTACGCAATACTATAAAAGGCCAGAATTTCAGATTTTTATCTCGTGTTCCACCAGAGATATCAAATCCTAAAAAGTGCTATTTTTGAAATTTTCGACGATTTTCGGAATTTTTTTCGGAAAGAGAAATCAGCTCCTAGATCTGAGACTTGGCGTATGAGTACACGCACTTTTGACCTATTTGTAGAAAAGATTGTGTAAGGTTGACAGTCTTGTTTAACAATTACATAGTAGGTTACAATAGTTTGGCAGTATTGTTTTCACATATTGTCCATGGCATACCTCAGCTTGTAGTCAAATCTCCTTCTTGAAATTTTTTCTACATAACACTACTACACAATACTATCAAAGGCCAGAATTTCAGATTTTTATCTCGTGCCCCACCAGAGATATCAAAGCTTAAAAAGTGCGATTTTTGAAATTTTTGACGAATTGCAGAATTTTTTTTGCAAAGAGAAATCAACTCCCAGATCTGGAGTTTGGTGTATGAGTACACGCATTTTTGTCCTATTTGTAGAAAAAATTGTGTAAGGTTGACAGTTTTCCTTGCATAAAAAATTTCCTCTTGCAAATGGATAGATTTTGGAAAAAAATCTTAAATTTTGTGCTAAAATTTCACCTGTAAAAATTTTTTTTTCAAAATTATTTTACCCATTGCACATTTTGCCTATTCTATTCTGAACAAAATGCTGCAAACCCCATTTCAATTGGGAAAATAAAAGACGAGATATTTACAATTTTGTCTATCCTAATATCTGAGAAAATCGCTGAACACGATGAAACAAAGATGGCCGCCATGCGCAAACAAAAAATAGTAAAATTAAAATAACGGTCATTTTGAACTTCCGTTTTGTTAGGGTTGTTGTACAAAAAATTTCAGATATTTTAAAAATGGTCGAGCGACCAAAAAAATATTTTCTGGACCACTTGAAATGGATTGATCCTACATTTTGTATTTTAACCCTGATGATGAGCATGACATGCTCGAAAGTACTAGGTTTTGTTAATAAAAAACACCTTTGAGTAATCTGAGTATTTTATTTTGGTTTTATGTATAAATAAGGTGAATTAAAGGATTCCACATATGTGATATATTATATCATTTTAATCTTAACCTACATTTTGTTTTAAAACATACACTTATCAATTGCTTTTCTGTTAGTGGTTGTTTCTCTAATGCAATTTATTCTAAGAAAACTTTTGCTTTTTTAAAGTTTGTGATTTTTCTTTAATAATAATTTAATTTAAAATGAGACCAAATCTTTGGAACATAAATAAACAATTTATAAATTCGAATGTTATAGATTGTTTTGTAAATTAAAGGTTTTAAAATAAATATTTTATTGCTCAGACAAATCGAAAGTATGTTACACTGTTTGCAGTTTACATGTTACAGGTTAATTCATATAACACATAAACAAATAGCAATAAAATTCTTTAGATGGAATTTTGATTGATCATTTTTATGCTGCAATGCATCATACCTTTGACAGCATGACCATATCTACAGATAAATGGCAAGCAAATAAAATGCGCCGAACAATATTTATGTCAAGTTCATGGCTTGCAGAAGGGGTCTAAAGAAAAAAAATAACATGGATATATATGTTACATAAATAATTCTGAATAAAATGTAATATGTTTGGACAATGCATGCTAAACTTTAAATTGTTAGCGGTTTAATAAATAAATATATTATTGTTTTGTATGTGACATAACTACTGAAATGAATTTTATTGTGTAAGAACAACGAGAAAAATCTGAAGAATTATTTAATTTAGTTATAAAAATTAAATGAATTTTACTTAAGAATTTTTTATATTTTGTTTGCTCTTTTTAACTGAAGTGTAGAGTAAAAATAATATTTATTTTAAAATTCAGTTTAATTCCCAGAAAATAATGTAATAAAATGTAAGAAAAAAAAAATACCAGAGCTGTAATTTTTAAGATTACTAATCATGTGTCGCATATTACAGTCCTGCTTACTGATTGCATTTTCCATATCTTAGTATAGCTAATTAATTATCCTTTTTAAAATATGTGTTTATATTTTACGATAATACCATATTTACTCGTGTATAAGGCGCACTTTTTTTCCAAAAAATTAGGGCAAAACTCCTAGGTGCGACTTATACACGGAATAATTTTTTACTTTTAGATACAATCGAACGATATACATATGAAACAAGAAATTATTTAAAGAAGATATTAAAACTCGGAAATATTACTTAATTGAAGTATTACTGCATATGTATTTCATCCCTTGCAGTTTTTTATACAACACAGCTAATGACATTATCTAAACGCTAATTAGCAATTCTCTTTACCGTCACTCATTCCAATTTCCCGTCATTCTCTTACAACCCGAAGTCTAAAAATGCATTTTTGTCTTGTTTTCTGGTCTGGTGTAATGTTTGTTTCGACTTTTTTTTACTGAAATACATTTGGTCATTCTTTATTAGCGTATCAAATTTATGGCGCGCCTTATATACGAGATTTTAAGAAATCGTCATTTTTACTTGTAAAGTAGGGGTGCGCCTTATACACGCGTGCGCCCTATACACGCGTGCGCCCTATACACGAGTAAATACGGTATTTAATAAAGTTTGCGGAAATTATAAGTATGACGATGCATGTTTCATATTGCATGCTAAATCTACTTCAATATTACACAAGTGTTGTATTTCGTTGTTTTAAAACCCTATAATTCTTTCACCGCTTGGAGTAACAAAATGAATTTTATTTTTTACTTTAAAAAAACATATAAAAAAAAACTTATTCATTACTTTTCAAATTATTAACAATTATTTCTCGTGATTGCTTTTCACATGTGAAATGAAGTGCTTGAATATTTGGTATTTTTGTCTAGCTTGATCTACTCAGCTTATTCGTGTTCCTATATTTGCTGCTTAGTAATGAGTTCGGGTCGATGTTGGATAGTTTGAAATCTGCAAGATCTGGGTGGGATGGCAGTGTCAGGTTTTCAGGGTTTTCCTTGTAGAAAAAAGGTAGTTCGGATTACTTCGTCTTCAAAAACCTGTGTGAAATCATCGATCTTATAATAGCAACATGGCTAAAATGAACCGATGCTTCAGAATGCCCATTGACATGAGCTACCAGAAATAACTTCTCCGTCAACTACTTCAATAAATCTCATATGAAAATAGAAGACTTTGTTATTGTGAATCATTTACTGTGTTTCATGCGATCAAAATGATAAAAAAGAATATGTCATTAAATTATCTTAGTGTTTTATCCTTTATATAACTCTTAGCATAAATTTAATTTAGTTTGGATTAATAAAATTCCATTAGTTAATCTTTCACCTGATCTACATTTTACAATTGAACAGGTTAGTGGAAGTACATGTTAAGTAATGAAAATTATATTTGAAGAATTTTGAACTGAAATTTTTTATCATAAATTTTAATGATTTATTTTTTTTAAGCTATTGCATAGCTTCTATCACGGGCTTTGAGCGCGGCGACCGAATCCAAAAATTCCGTAACGCGAAAAATCCTAACACATCGGTAACGAAAAAACCTAACACTCGGCTAACGTCGTTTCAGCTCGGCAAACTTCGGCACGGTATCCTTCGGTAGACTTCGGCAGACATTGACGCGGTATTTTTCAGATATTAGGACATCAAATCTCAAACTTATGTTTCTTATGATCTAATTTTCATAGCGCGGCCAAATTTGTTTGGTAATTTGTTATGAGACAGTGTTAATTTTTGGTGACAGGAGACCCCCCCCACGGTGAGGGTCGAAAAATTTAAAATGCTTATAATTCGCGATCTAAGTTTCGTAGCGCAGCCAAATTTTGTTTGGCAATTTATTATGAGGCAGTATTAATTTTTAGTGACAAGAGACCCCCATGATGAGGGTCGAAAATCTAAAATGCTTATAACTCGCTATCTAATTCTCGTAGCGCAGCCAAATTTTGTTTGGTAATTTATTATGAGACAGTGTTAATTTTTGGTGACAGGAGACCCCCCACGGTGAGGGTCGAAAAATTTAAAATGCTTATAACTCGCGATGTAACTTTGTAGCGCGGCCAAATTTTGTTTGGTAATTTAGTATGAGACATTGTTAATTTTCGGTGACAGGAGACCCCCACGGTGAGGGCCGAAAAATTTAAAATGCTTATAACTCGCGGTCTAATTTTCGTAGCGCGGCCAAATTTTGCTTGGTAATTTATTATGAGACAGTGTTAATTTTTGGTGACAGGAGACCCCCCAAGATGAGGGTCGAAAAATTTAAAATGCTTATAACTCGCGATCTAATTTTTGTAGCACGGCACAATTTTGTTTGTTAAATTATTATGAGGCAGTGTTAATTCTTGGTGACAGTAGACCCCCCACTGTGAGGGTCGAAGATTTAAAATGCTTATAACTCGCGATCTACTTTTCGAAGCGCGGCCAAATATTGTTTGGTAATTTATTATGAGACATTGTTAATTTTTGGTGACAGGAAACTCCCATGGAGAGGGTCGAAAAATTTAAAATGCTTATAACTCGCGATCTAAATTTCGTAGCACAGAAAAATATTGTTTGGTAATTTATTATGAGACATTGTTAATTTTTGGTGACAGGAAACCCCCATGGTGAGGGTCGAAAAATTTAAAATGCATATAACTCGCGATCTAATTTTCGCAGCGCGGTCAAATTTTGTTTGGTAATTTATTATGATAATGTTACTTTTTGGTGACAGGAGCCCCCACACAGTGAGGATCGAAAAATTATAAATGCTTATAACTCACGATCTACTTTTCGAAGCGCGGCCAAATTTTGTTTGCTAATTTATTATGAGATATTGTTAATTTTTGGTGACGGGAGACACCCCCCCCCCACCGTGAGGGTCGAAAAATTTAAAATGCTTATAACTCGCGATCTAATTTTCGTAGTGCGGCCAAATATTGTTTGTTAATTTATTATGAGGCAGTGTTAATTTTTGGTGACAGGAGACCCCCATGGTGAGGGTCGAAAAATTTAAAATGCTTATAACTCGCGATCCAATTTTCGTAGAGCTGCCAAATTTTGTTAGGTAATTTATTATGAGGCAGTGTTAATTTTTGGGGTCAGGAGACCCTCCGACGGTGAGGGTCGAAAAATTTAAAATGCTTATAACTCGAGATCTAATTTTGGTAGCTTGGCAAAATTTTGTTTGGTAATTTATTATGAGACAGTGTTAATTTTTGGTGACAGGAGACCCCCCACGGTGAGGGTCGAAAAATTTAAAATGCTTATAACTCGCGATCTAACTTTGTAGCGCGGCCAAATTTTGTTTGGTAATTTAGTATGAGGCAGTGTTATATTTTGGCGACATGAGACCCCCCCACGGTGAGGGTCGAAAAATTTAAAATGCTTATTACTCGCGATCTAAATTTCGTAGCGCGGCCAAATATTGTTTGGTAATTTATTATGAGATATTGTTAATTTTTGGTGATAGGAGACCCTCATGGTAATCGTCGAAAAATTTAAAATGCTTATAACTCGCGATCTAATTTTCGTATCGCGGCAAAATTTTGCTTGATAATTTATTATGAGACAGTGTTAATTTTTGATGACAGGAGACCCCTCCCCCTAAGATGAGGGTAAAAAAATTTAAAATGCTTATAACTCGCGATCTAATTTGTGTAGCACGGCGAAATTTTGTTTGTTAATTTATTATGAGGCAGTGTTAATTTTTGGTGACAGGAGACCCCCATGGTGAGGGTCGAAAAATTTAAAATGCTTATAACTCGCGATCTACTTTTCGTAGCGCGGCCAAATTTTGTTTGGTAATTTATTATGAGACATTGTTAATTTTTGGTGACAGGAAACCCCCATGGAGAGGGTCGAAAAATTTAAAATGCTTATAACTCGCGATCTAATTTTCGTAGCGCGGCCAAATATTGTTTGGTAATTTATTATGAGACAGTGTTAATTTTTGGTGACAGGAGACACCCCCCCCCCCCGTGAGGATTGAAAAATTTAAAATGCTTATAACTCGCGATCTAAATTTCGTAGCACAGCCAAATATTGTTTGGTAATTTATTATGAGGCAGTGTTAATTTTTGGTGACAGGAGACCCCCATGGTGAGGGTCGAAAAATTTAAAATGCTTATAACTCGCGATCTAATTTTCGTAGCGCGGCCAAATATTGTTCGGTAATTTATTATGAGACAGTGTTAATTTTTGGTGACAGGAGACCCCCCACGGTGAGGGTCGAAAAATTTAAAATGCTTACAACTCGCGATCAATTTTCGTAGCGCGGCCAAATTTTGTTTGGTAATTTATTATGAGACAGTGTTAAATTTTGGTGACAGGAGACCCCCCACGGTGAGGGTCGAAAAAATTTAAAATGCTTATAACTCGCGATCTAACTTTGTAGCGCGGCCAAATTTTGTTTGGTAATTTAGTATGCGGCAGTGTTAATTTTTGGCGACAGGAGACCCCCATGGTGAGGGTCGAAAAATTTAAAATGCTTATAACTCGCGATCTAACTTTGTAGCGCGGCCAAATTTTGTTTGGTAATTTATTATGAGGCAGTGTTAATTTTTGGGGTCAGGAGACCCTCCCATGGTGAGGGTCGAAAAATTTAAAATGCTTATAACTCAAGATCTAATTTTCGTAGCGCGGCCAAATTTTGTTTGGTAATTTTTTATGAGACAGTGTTAATTTTTGGTGACAGGAGACCCCCCACGGTGAGGGTGGAAAAATTTAAAATGCTTATAACTCGCGATCTAAATTTCGTAGCGCGGCCAAATTTTGTTTCGTAATTTATTATGATAATGTTACTTTTTAGTGACGGGAGCCCCCCACACGGGGAGGATCGAAAAATTATAAATGCTTATAACTCACGATCTAAATTTCGTAGCGCGGCCAAATTTTGTTTGGTAATTTATTATGAGATATTGTTAATTTTTGGTGACGGGAGACACCCCCCCCCCACCGTGAGGGTCGAAAAATTTAAAATGCTTATAACTCGCGATCTACTTTTCGTAGCGCGGCCAAATTTTGTTTGGTAATTTATTATGAGACATTGTTAATTTTTGGTGACAGGAGACCCCCATGGTGAGGGTCGAAAAATTTAAAATGCTTATAACTCGCGATCTAGTTTTCGTAGCGCGGCCAAATTTTGCTTGGTAATTTATTATGAGACAGTGTTAATTTTTGGTGACAGGAGACCCCCCCAAGATGAGGGTAAAAAAATTAAAATGCTTATAACTCGCGATCTAATTTGTGTAGTACGGTGAAATTTTGTTTGTTAATTTATTATGAGGCAGTGTTATTTTTTGGTGACAGGAGACCCCCCATGGTGAGGGTCGAAAAATTTAAAATGCTTATAACTAGCGATCTACTTTTCTTAGCGCGGCCAAATTTTGTTTGGTAATTAATTATGAGACAGTGGTAAATTTTGGTGACAGGAGACCCCCCCCCCCACCGTGAGGGTCGAAAAATTTAAAATGTTTATAACTCGCGATCTAATTTTCTTAGCGCGACCAAATTTTGTTTGGTAATTTTTTAAGCTATAGCATAGCTTTTATCATGGGCTTTTAGCGCGGCGACCGAATCTAGAAATTCTGTAACGAGAAAAAATCCTAACACTCCGGCTAACATCGTTTCAGTTCGGCAGACTTCGGCACGGTATCCTTCGGTAGACTTCGGCAGACATTAACGCGGTATTTTTGCATAAGTTGATAAAAAGTGCTATGCAATAGCTTTATCGCGGCAGTCCCCGAGTGGCACACGTATTTTTTTTTTTTTTTTTTTTTTTTTGGGGGGGGGGGGGGGGAATCATATGTTTAAAATATTTTCTGATGTGGATGGTACTAAACTCTCTCAGAAACACTTATTATCTTAAATTTATAATTTAAATATTAAAAACTATTAACATTATTTACATTATTAAATATTAAAATATTGAATATTAATGAATAAGGTCTTAAATCTACATGACGAATCAGAATCTTAGTATTTTAGCTTTGCCATAATTAGAGTATCTCAAAATGTCTTTATCAAAAAAAAAAAAAAAAAAAATTAAGAAAATGTTGAATAACACGTTCTTCCACTCAGCTTTTCAATTTATGTAATTACAATTCTTGCAACAGAAAAATAATTATTGTGGTAAAAATTGTATTATGTTTTTAGGGTTTGTTTCACTTGACGAAACCCTATTCGTCTCCGTCCTCTGTCTGTTTGTCACAGAATGTTCGTACACAAAGACTATATAAGTCAGAGAATTCAAATTTTGCTTACTTACAGCCGAATTTCTCTTGTCACACAACAAATCATAAAGTTTTGAAAAAGACTACTATTTTAATTAAAATGTTATTTTTTACTATAATCAGTTCATTCTTTTGTTGTTTTTTTCAATCAAATTGTTGAATGCAAGTTTAAATAGATATAAAAATTATTTCTTTTTTTACCCTTTCTTTTAAAAGAAATGGAGTGCCTCTGTTGCTACAGTTACAAAATAGGCATTAAAAACTACAAAAAATAATATCTCAAAAATAAATAGAGATGCAGCTTTTAAACAAACTACATTTAAAAGTACATTTTTTCCCCTATAAGATGGTGTAAAAATTGAAAATGTGCGATATTTAGAAGTTTAAAAATTTGCAGTAGCGTGAATTTCAAAATTGAAATTTCATTTCTTCTAATTGTTGCACGTAAGTTTAAATAAAATTATTATGTTTGTAAATTAATGAGTTAAATAAATCACGTGAAAAACGTGTTTATTTGTCTTTATTTCATCATATTACATCATATTTATCATCTATTTTGGCAGGCGAACTGAAATATTTTTTTTATTTATTAAATTCCTGTTCATTTAAATCACTAGCCACCTTTGGTGATCAGTTTGGTCTCCCTTAAATTTATGCTAATTTATACTATATTTTCAATATTTTACTTTTATTCATAAATTTATTTACTTGCGTATCTTCACTAAATCTACAGATCCTGATAGAGAAATTAACAAATCCATGAATAATAGCAATCCATGTACATTTAAGGGAAGGATTCAGTATTCTGTTATGGTTGATGCTAATGGCGAAGAAAATCGAAATAGCGTCGAAAAACCGTTTTTCGTTTGTTAATTTAATGATAAATTGTTTTGAAGGAAATATTAAATGAAACCCAAGCGATCACATTTACCACTTCTTTAATTATTGGCAATTGATATAAAGAAAAATGTTTATTTATTTCCTGTTATATGTCTGTAAGAGCTGGTTTTATAGGAATCATGTTAAGGCAGTATTCAAAATCCTTTCCATCCTCTTGGGCCGATTTTGCCCATTTGCAATCCCTGCCGAGATATTACCAGTCTCAAATTTTTGGCGAGTTTAAAGACATTTGCATAGTTGCGACTAGCTGTATCTATGTAGACGGCAACAAGGAAATATTTTTTTTTTTTTTTTTTACCAACAGCAAATCCTTTCTTGCAACATTACATTATGGTGCTTGTTCAGAGAAATTTCTGCTTTACCACCGTATAAAGGAAGAAGAAGAGTTTATCCTGCCTCGGAAATTTCAAACTGGGTAACTTGACCACTTTTAAAAGTGCTAAGAGTTTGTATGTTACCTTCCTTTATTTGTACTTCTTCCTTTTCCAAAAACTTTTTTATGACATTTTGCTATTCTTAAATTGTGCTGATGTAGAGTCACAAAAAAGCTTAAAGGAACAATATATGATGTTTCGGAACTGGATCATTGTTGATATTGTGTGACAAATACAAGGTGGTTGTAATTCTTACTCTTCCAGGCTTAATAAAACATATCTCTGTCTGTGGAGGTGCTAAAGCAGCCAACAATACGAGCAAGTCAACATCATCGCCAATAATAGCAGTACGCGCACCAGACTTTGCTATTTCAATAGTTGTGTTAACAATAAATGTGTGTGCATCATCTTCTGTTTGTGTCGCTTCGAAATCATTCTCCATAAATTTCTCCATAAGCGTATATATGAGACGCGTCGTATTTTGATGATTAGATAAAAACTTCTTGACTAATTGATATATTCGTTTCTTCTGTCGGGAATTAAATTTTCGAATACCGACGAGTTCTGTCGGCCGTTTTTGTGCTAACTTCGTTAGAGTAACCATCGAAAATGATTATACATTTATCACTGTAGTTTTTTAGGACATAGGAAATTTGGCTTTCTTAGACATTCCTGCATGTTCCATTGAACGGCCAAAGAACACGATGTAAAAACCATCTTTCATCGATAATGTGCATAGACAAACGTTCACTTGAATTCTCTTTGTACCTTTCTTTAAAGATTGAATATAACAATGCTTTGGTGGTTTCTCTCATACCATTTTCATCAAGTAATGTTAAAGGATATGGAGACAGTTCATACCGAAAGGGAGTTCCCAAATCCTCTTGTTTTTTCATACAAATAGAAAGATGTTGTAACAATAACATTGGATCTTATGTCACATTATCTTCATTAAACATGAACTAATTATTCATCATTGCTAGTGATAGCACTCGATCTTTATGTGAATGTTTCAAGTCATCAATATTTTTTCCCAAAATCTTTTCAAGGACTTTGCATCCGACGCTGCATGCATATGACAGCTTATTCTGCGATCTCAGACAATGCCGCTATAGACTGAAATGCACTTACTAATAATTAGAAAAGGTGGATTTTTATAAAGCCATACATTTAGTTTATTGTTGTCTGCATTATCGCGTAATGCACTAGAATCTCGATGCTCAAAGTGTTGGTCAGATGATCGTGCACGTGTGCGTGCACTGCACAACTCTTCTAGGAATTCATATAATTGCATTAGAAAGGGATCGCTAAGGATTCAATTTTCCAATACGCTGTCTGTTATATCCTTTCCGCATATTATTTCACCTAATGATTTTATACTTCTCATCTATGTTTGTTCGACCGTTACATCTGTCTGAAATCCGGATAAATTTTTTCAACTTCTTCGAACAGTAAAATATACCACTTTTATTAATCGTGAGCATTTTGTTTCATGCAATTTTGTTTCGAGTTTGTTTTATACTTATATCTCTTCTTTTAATACAAAGTGGTTGGTTAAATGCCACAAAAACGCAATTTCGATTGATTACTTTACCTTTTTCCACCGTTGTGCAAAGACTTGAATATATTGTGTCTTAATTATTCGGTGGAAGATTCATGAAAGACAAAATTTGGGCAGCTGGGCAGCTGAGCACTGTAAATCTTTATATTTGTCAAAATTTCATAAAGCCATTAAATCCGCGTACTTCAGAAATATTCTCAGATTTGGCATACAACCTCATGAGTGTTTTGAATAACTGACTGTAAATCAATGGGCTTAAACCTCTCAAGTTGTAAGTTTTGCAATCCCTTGTCTGCAGGAAATTTCGAATCGAAAACTTTCACATTCATCTTGTTTATTCTTAAACTAGATTACAACATTCTTATTACAACACTTCAATTTGTTTATTTATAACTTTGGCCGGAGGTAATTTTGTTAACCTTTCAATATTGTCTGGAAGCAGAAAGATATATAACTTATGCCTTCCATGCTGTAAAAGGTGTTCAAGCCATTAATATTGTTTACATTGAAGTTCACATTGTCGAATATGGGTTGAATAAGTGAATCAGGCAATACGAGTAGATTACCCTGCAATGCGGCATTTGCTTCAAAAATTCGTCATGAAAGGACTGGTGTGACAAAAAAAAAAAAAAAAAAAAAAAAAAAAAAAAATTAAGGATACTTTTTGTAGGAAAATACATTACCTACATTTTTGTAATTGAATTTTTTTTGTTTAGATGCCGTTGTTCGAGAAATATTCACCGAAAATCGATTTTTAAGCTCATTAGCGCGCTCTGGAGGCAAAAGCTCACATCGGATCGATGAGAATTTTTAGTATGTAAAACTACATACCCTATCCAATATCGGTACAAAAATCAAGCTTTGATCTATTTTTTTCCGCTATTTGTAAAAAAAGGTACTAAAATGACTGCATTATATGAAATCTATCTAAAATTTTATTATTATTATTATTATAAACAAATTACTTATGTTAACGATTTGATAAACCAACAAACAATTCTGTTCTTCCTTGATTATCACTCTAGCGACTACCCTCTCCCGGAAAAGTCAATAAAAGCAGATTAAAAAGCCTGACAAATATATGTACTTATGCTTGAGTTTGGTCATCACTTTAGAAATTGCACCCTCTTCATGAACCTCAATATACTCAAATTAAGGCTTCAAGCATGAAATAACAAGTTTTGACACAGTAAATTCATCAATAAAACTAACTGATACTCATACACATACTACTGAACTCATTGATAAAATTTGCCAAGTTCTAGATTTATTATTAACACGCCATCAATAATTTTTACTTTTAATCAGTTTAAAACCCTTTAAGCTCTGGTGGTTGAATTTTAATCCACTGAATTTTAATTCTGAAATGTCACAATAGCATCTCAATATTCGACTAAATTTATTTGAAGAAAGATTAATGCATGCGTTTCGCGTATATCGTAAACCAATTTTATTCTTTACAAAATTCTGGTGTCAATGTGACATTTGAGAATTTTAAAGAAATTGAGCACCAGAAGCGCAAAATGTTAAATAATACTATAATACAGCTCATATTCAAAATATTAGAATAATTACCTTTTTTTTAGAAATTGAAAATATCGTTAGGTAATTTAATGTCTTTTAATGAAAATATGCAAACGATATTTTTATTAAGAACTTATTGTTGATTAAACTTACTTGTTATCTTAAATTTAATATCATTTTTGAAAAGATTAATTGCAAAAAAAATTATTTTGAAGAGCCAAATATTAGAATATTTATTCAAGTGGTTCAAAATATTAGAATATTTCACATTAATTCTCCTTTAATTATTACCAATTCTTAACTGGTGGCATCATTAATTAAATTCAGACTATTTTATTTAAAATCAGTATTCTTTTTTGCAGTTTGTTTCTTTTTCGTCTTAAAATGGGCCATGTAAGTGATATTCCTGAATCTACTAAACTTCGTATGGTTGATTTGTATCGGCACGGTAAAAATCAATGTTTTATAGCGAATTATTTACATTGTTCGCAATCGACCGTTAGTAAAATACAAACACAATATTCACAAATTGGAAAATTTCAAAATAATCGCCGAAATGGTGGCTGAAAACCAAAAACATCTGCTAGAGATGACAGGAAACTGAAGCGTATAGTTAAGAAAAACCGTTTTAAAAGTGTGCGATTCTTGCACCGAAAATGGAAAGAAGAAGGAGTTGAAGTTTCTACATCGACAACATTAAGACGTCTCCATAAATTTAAATTTGAATCTCGTGTACCAAAAACAAAACCTCTCATGACTGCAAAACAAAAGCGTATAAGATTGAATTGGTGTAAATCAAGACGTTTATGGAGCAATGAAGATTGGAAAAATATATTATTTAGTGATGAAAGTATGTTTTGTGTTTCATATGGTAATCAAGGTATTCGAGTTTGGAGAATGAAGCAAAAAGCATTTGATAAAGAATGCCTTAAACGTCCCGTAAAATTTGCTGCTAGTGTCATGGTTTGGGGTTGTATGAGTGCAGAAGGACCTGGGAAGTTATGCATCGTCTACGAAAAGGTTAACTCTCTGATATATCAAGAAATTTTAGAATATTACATGATTCCATCATCAGAAGATTTATTTGAAGATGATTTCATCTTTCAACAAGATTTAGCGTCCCCGCATACCTCGGTGTCAACCAAGAATTGGTTCCGCCAACGCAACATTAAGATACTTCCTTGGCCACCAAATTCACCAGATCTTAATCCCATCGAAAACTTACTGTGTATAATGAAGAAAAAACTTCAAGAAAATCCTCCTTCAAGTAAAACTGAGTTAGTGGCACGTATAAAGTCTATTTGGGCTAATATTGATAGAAATGTTTGTAAACACCTTGTATATAGTATGCAAGATCGATTGTACGCTGTTATGAAAGCTAAAGGGGATGCTACAAAATATTAACTACCATTTACTTCATATTCATAAGGTAATATTGTTGCGTAAAATAAAATATTCTAATATTTTGAACCAATCTAAATTTTATTCTAATATTCTGGTGTGTTTAAGGAAGCTGTATACCTAATTTATTGTGCTGTATTCTATATTTTATAAATGTTAAAATCTTATCTAAACATTCCAGATTTAATTTATAAGAAATTTAATTGCATTTACTTAGTATAAAAAATAAATAAATGACAAATAATTTTTTCTTATTACTTTTTCTCAATTATTCTAATATTTTGAATATGAGCTGTACTTCAGTAGGTTAGTTGCAGAGAATTTTATTTAAACTCGGTTTAAATGTAACTTTTTTTGATACAGAATTTGTCTTTTTTTTTTCAATTATGTTTTTGTGATATATCATTGCTTTTAGTACAATTACAATATACTTAGACACTTTCCTTAACGGTTTTTAATGTGTTTACGTGCGACATTTTTTTTTTTACCAGGTAACATTCAAATTAATTTAAATCTCTTAGAACAAAAAATTTACCAGGAGAAACTAGGGAGGGTTGACACATTTTTTGAAAATGATTTTATTTTTATTTTTTAAGTATTGTACATAGAATAAAGTTTTTAGGATCATTTATTCGCTTTAGAATAGTTATGAAAATAAATTTGCAACGTAAGTGTAATACATAAAAAATTGGAAAAATTATTGATTTTAATTATGAAAAAATAATGGATCAAGGCTTTTCACATATGGGAAGCTTAAACCTATTAATTTTATACACTATATTGCCATTAAATATTGGACACTTGCGATTTTAGACATTTTACTAAATATCTAGAAAATTACATGAGGAATCATCTCGAAACTCTTAGTGTTTAAATATAATTGAATACGCCTTACATCGCCGTGAAGATTTTTTACCGAAACTCCATAGGGGACCGTCAACAAATTAAAAAAGAATGAATATCTTTTGAATAACCCTGTCAAAACTAATGTAGCAAAAGCACTCAAACTCTAGATTATGATTGAATGCCTTATTGTAATATACTGTGTTCATTTTTATGCAAATAGTATGCATATTCGCAGAGTAATTAAGGTTTTTATAAAAATGGTCCCAAATTTTTCCAAGTTTTTTCCTTATAATTTTCAGAGTTCTTAATATAAAATAATATTTTTTTCAGAAAATAGGACAAACAACATTGCAGACAGTACCCTGTAATCAGAATTAAAAAATAATAAAAATTGTATGAAAAATGAGTAGGTTTACTAAATAATTTTTTACTGCGCATGCGTCAAAGATATCAAAATTTCATTTGCATATTATGTTAGCTAAATGTATAGAGCAACTTTTGTAAAAGTCTCAAAATCATAGCTTGAAAATTCTGAAAGTAATCGTCTATAGAAAAAGGACAAAATCCGTTGTTTCCAAAATGAAGCAAAAAAAATGAGGGATTTTATCCAAATGTAGTAGTACATCCCGTATTTTGTATTCTATATTGACACTAATGAATGAATATATGGATACAACCCCTCTTGTTTTTGCTTCATTTTGAGAATAATTGATTTTCAACTAATTCAATTGACGATTATTTTCAGAATTTTCAAGTTATGATTTTGTGACTTTCACAAAAGTTGCTCTATACATTTAACTAACATAATATGCAAATGAAATTTTGATATCGTTGACGCATGCGTTGTAAAAAATTATTTAGTAAACCTACTGATTTTGTACAAAATTTTCATTATTTTTTAATTCTGATTACGAGGTACTGTGTGCAGTGTTGTTTGTCATATTTTCTGAAAAAAAATATTATTTTATATTAAGAACTCTGAAAATTATAAGGAAAAAACTTGGAAAACTTTGGGACCATTTTTATAAAATCCTTAATTACTCTGCGAGTATGCGTGCTATTTGCATAAAAATGAACAAGGCGTATTACAATAAGGCATTCAATCATAATCTAGAGTTTGAGCGCTTTTGCTACATTAGTTTTGACAGGGTTATTCAAAAGATATTCATTCTTTTTTAATTTATTGACGATCCCCTATGGAGTTTCGGTAAAAAATATTCACGGCAATATATGGCGTATACTATTATATTTATACACTAAGAGTTTCGAGATGATTCCTCATGTATTTCTCTAGATATTTAGTAAAATGTCTAAAATCGTAAGTGTCCAATAATCAATGGCATTATAGTGTATTCAAATATATGTTAAGGGAAATAGAATCATTTTTTAAAAATACGCAATAACTTTATATTACATGGTTTAGTTATTATTAAAATATATTTCAGAAAATGTGTTGTGTAAAAAATCCCCTGCTTAGACAGAATTAAAGGTACGGGAGAAATATTTCGTTGTAAACACCCATTTTTTGTGGCACTTGACCTGAGACACTAGTTGTTACATAGTTTGGATTAATCTCATTGTGTTCATCTTGATGAAATTAGTCTACACATCTTCCTAAAGAGTTTTGTTCAATGCTTTTTTCTTTTACAGAGGCATGAGCACTTAAAATTTTTTAATGTTGCTGCTTTAATCCTTTCTTGACATTCTTTCTGCTATGAGTGCTATTTAGATAAAATGAATTCCAATATAGATTACATGATCTATCTGATTTTTTTAAAAGTTGTTTACACCTTTTTCAAACAGACCTCATATTCCATATTGCAAAGCACAAACGCGTGTAGATCACAGCCTACCTGGTGCAGTTGTCTCATAAAAATGAGGTAATTGGATCCACGAAGAAAAAAAATATGAAGTGCATATATGTTTTATTTTAGACATTAAAATTTAATTTTGAAAATTTTTATCTGACAAAGTTAACCTAAGTGAACACATTTACAGAGGATCAAACTTTAATTCAAATGAACATTAGCTTTTAGAAGCTGAATTTGCGAGAATAACCATAGCTACATTGTAAAATCGTGGCCTAGTTCCCCCACCGAACCTTGTCAGTTTCCCTTATCATTTCTAATAGAAACTGTATTTGAAATTTATGAGGTTGTGTTTTAATTTCTAATTTTTTCCCCCAAAGTGCATCCATATTTTGCATGTTTTATAAAAATATAAAAAAAGTATCACCCTCCTTTTTCTTAATCGAACATCAAATGCTCTAGACATCACGATAAGACATTCTTCTAGTTCAAAAATGATCTATCAATGATTTATCAAAGTGATTTATTAAATGACTTTTCGGAAAAAAGTATCATTGATTTCTCATCTCCAGAAAAACATAGTTGAATTGAAATAACCGCGGGGAAAGAAAAGCTTTAGAAAAAAAAGGAACCACTATTGTAAATCAATATAATTACTTTTTATTGAAGTGAATTTAAGATTTTTTAAATTCATCTGTGTAGTTTCTTGAAGATACTTTCAGTTCTCTATGGAAAACTGTATCTGAAATAATAATAATAATAATAATGAATAAATAAAATTCTTCTAAAGGATTTTATTACACAGAGTGTTTCTAAACTAATGAAACAAACTTTCAGGGGTAACAGTCCCGGACCAGTATAGATTTATTCATTCAAAAACAAAGAACAACTTGCTATAAACCGAACATGAGTTTTCGTTTATAACGTTAAAATAATTAATATATTTTGGAAAGATTATCAACAGATTTTTCTATCTTAAAAAAACCTTCCCACTGCCGAGACCGGATATATCCGTTCACTAGGCTACAGGTTTCACTGTAGTTAAAGCCTTATTTAAATTAATATAATTCTACAAATATAATCCAAATTTTAGAAATGAGTTTATGATTGATAGTTTCAAGGCTTATAAGCATATACATAAAAAATAATTATACCATGATAGAAAATCCCTCTTTTATTAACATTTAAAATAAATTGTAGAGAAAAAAATTTATAATTTTGATATTTTGCTCGGTGGTCAGGTGGTTAAAAAATGATTGTCATATGCTAACAATTTCATTTAAATGGTTTTTAGAAAGCTTACCACTATTTTCAGCCTTTTAATATTCGAATTCAAAAAATCATGAATAAAATCTTTACAAATACTTAGAGAGCATTTGTATCTTAAAAATAACCACCATGGCTAATTTTATGTATCTCGTTTCTTTAGTATAAAAAAAAACTGCAGTTTAAAATATTTTTCTTTTTGCAACATTTTAAATATGAAAAGAAAAAAATTGCTCTGTACCTTCATATGTGAAGTAAAAGTAGCAGCCTTGTTATATTTCCAATTTCTTCCTTTTAATAATTTCATCGAAATCATATAAGGCATATGCGATATATATAGATATTCCTTTAAAAGTGTAAGGTTTTAATAAACGAATCGCCCATTTTCCTGTTTTATGTTTGAAATAAAAAAAACTGTTTTGAGAAAGAATTTACATCTTATAAGAAATTATTCTTAATCTTATAAAAAAAATATAGTTTCTAGCTCTGTCTATTTGTTATACTTTCAGTATCACAAAAATTGCAACTTTAGAGCATTTTTCACATTTATACAATCTTGTGGGTTGTGAATCAATATAAAATATAGTCTATGCTGGAACAGGGATTAGCCTCATTAATTTGCCACCATTATATTTGAAATCGGTTCAGTAGTTCCAAATTATTATCCCCTACAACCAACCAAACAAACAAAAACCCACATAAACGTATCCTTGTAATGTAAGGCGCCTAATAAAAGAATGTTCCAGATATAAATTTCAATAGCATACAATGTAACAGGTTTAGAATGTTGGTTCAATGTCTTAAATAAAGAGTAACTCAAATAGATTGAGAAAAGCCGCTGCCATCGAAACCCTCATGGCCTGAGGACAGGAGGCATGACGAAATCAATAATGGAATGAGTTATTACTAGAGTTGGAAAATTTTGAACAGCAAGGAAAAAAGGTAAGGAAAAAATTGTAAGGCCTCTTTAAAAAGATGAATTTAATCATGCAAAAACTAAATTCATTAAATTATTTCGGTAATGTATTTTTCTAGGGAAATTAATGCACTCAAAGAAGGTAAGCAACCAAAGGACAGTCGTGTAAGAAATTTAAACCCACTTCTTGATGAAGATAAAATTCTGAGAATATGTGGCCATTTAGACCAATCAAACTTATCTTATGATAAGAAGTTTTTCATTATTCTTCCTAATGACCACCGTCTTACCCTCTTAATATTTCAGTATTTCCATTTAAAAAAAACATGTTGGTTTTCAAACATTGCCTCATTTTGTGAGGCAGGAATTCTGGCCTTTAAATGGCAGAAATATAGCTAGAAAGATTGTGCATAATTGTATCGTTTGCTTTAAAAATAAGCCTAAAGTTGTAGAACAATTAATGGCTTCATTTCTTAAAGAATGGGTCAATATCAACCTCCCATTTCTAAATTCAGGTGTTGATCTGTGCTGCCCATTCTTCATACGATATAAACGCCAACGTAAAGGAGTTTGTAACAAAATGTATGTCGCAATTTTTGTTTGTTTCGCTACTCGGGCTGTTCACTTGAAAGTAATATCAGATTTAAGTTCTGAAGCCTTAATAGCTACCTTAAAGTGATTTGTAGCTAGGCGTGAAATTTGCTCGACAATCTTCTCTGATAATGCCCATAATTTTGTTGGTGCAAATTAGTGCTCCTAGATTGCATAATTTTGGCATCTTATGAGAGGACGAAGTCAAACCCTTTAAGCACCATTTCAAAAGAACAATTGGATATTTAACTTGCGAAGAGTTTCTTATTGTCAGATTGAAGGTATTTTAAAAAGCAAACTTCTAAAACCTTTATCTTCGGATTCTAGCGATTATGAAACTTTAACCCCAGGGCATTTTTTAATTGGCCGCCCTATAAGTAGCATTTGTGAATTTTGTTGCAAAAATGAATCATATAATATGGAAAAAATAGAGTTGAAATTATCTAAATAATTTACAATAACGCGGTAAATGGCTAGTTGAAAAAAAAGTTGAAACCAGTTCAATGGTTTTATTGAAGGAAAGTAATCTACACATGTGTACATGGCCAGTGGGTCGAATTGACGATGGTATTTATGGTCATGATGGTAAAGTTGGAATAGTATTTGTCAAAACTCCAAAAGGTGTTTTCAAGCGTGCCATTTCAAATATTTGTATCTTAACCATAAATATTCCTTATCATGTAAATATTTATTTTTCTTGTATTTTTGTGCATTTATATTTGAAAATTTTATAGTAAGCTCGTACCTAGATATTATTTGAAGTTTGAATTTAATTAACTTGATATTCTGGATTTGATCTGAAACTTATATTCACCACTAAAATTTTAATGTTAAAATTCAATTGTTACAACTAAAGACATTGTCAAATTTATGTTGTTTAAATAAATATTTCAGAGGTTTCCGGTATGTTGGCGCCAGCTTGGCATCTATTATCGCTTGGCGATAATCTTAGTAATCATTGTTATCCCAGTTTTTTTTTAATCGTCTACTTGCAAAGCCTTTATTTTTCTTAAAAGGTTGTTTTAATGGCGAGCCTCCTAAGAATTCTTTTGTTAGTTTAAAGTTATTAATTAGTCGAATTTATATTTTATGAAATATTTACAGTTCACTTGTTCGAGCTTCTCAAAAAGATAGTATGTTCAAACAAACATATTTTGAACGATAAATTTAATTTAACTTATAAAATAAAATAACCACAACATATAGATAATGTAGAAATATAATCAATCAGATACATCAACAACCAATTATCCTAATTAAACGACCAAATATCCTGAAAATTGAACTGAAAACATTTTTAACGAACATTTGTTAACTTTGGGTTTTTTCATATGATTTAATAACTGAGTATTGCGACACTCAGGGGTAATTAAAGCATATGTATGCATGTTTGAGAACATTAACAGATTTTATTTATTTATTTGTATTTGTTTATCTTATTTTTGCACTAGATGTTCCTACTCAGCTTAAATATAATCTCACTCTCCGAAAAGTAGTTGTTCAACTAGACGAAGTAATTTATTATATAATAATAGTATTTCTGTCAATACACATAATTTCTAACGAAATTGATTTCTTGGTTGGAGTATAACTCATCACACTCATTAGTCCAAAAATTTATTTCTAGAAAACTTTCAGAACGAATTCATTTTATTTAGCGGAATCAATGGATATATTGTTAATTCTTTCATCAGCATATAATGAATTACGATTTTCACTTGCTATACTTGCGTTCCCGAATCACTCTTCGATATGAAATTAAAAAGCTAAGCAATTATTTACTTACTACTTTATCTTTCAAAATAAAGAATAAGTCGGGACCTCCGTGGCCGAGTGGTTAAGGCCCCATGCCGCCAATCGCTTGCGAGCGTAGGAGGTTGTTTGGGTTTCGATTACCACTGGCTTCATTACACGCACTCCTTGTATGGAGTTCCCTGTTGTTACTTTCCTGTACTGTTAAATTTCCTTGTGCTATCTCGTTCCTGCATATTTATGCTGACAGGCTTAAATGTCGAGCATACAAGTCAGATGTATGTTCTTCAATAAATAAAAAAAAAGGCCATTCTAAAAACCATATTACTTTTTAGGTTATTTCATAGGAGAGCGCGATAATCTACCGGGGATTTATGGTTCAAAGCTTCATACACCTTTTCTAAAAGTCAAGACTCATATTATTAAAACAAATTCTGAATTTAAATTTGTTTATTTGATTTGGAAAGAAGAAAAAGACGGAGATTAAGAACTATTAGATAAAAATCTTGTGCTTCTAAATTATTGCAAACAATGATGTTGAAATAACCGTCATAGCAGGAATAGTCACTTTGGTCACATCATATCTGTGACCAAAATGCCACCACTCAGTGACGTCACATTGTGACTAAGATGTGACTTTCTTAAAAATTTTTAGAACATTACAAATATTCTTTAAAACATGTTATTTACTTTAAAAACATGTTTCTGGAAATTTAAATATCGTCGCTTTTGTCGCAATTTCGTCAAAATGTTAATATCAAAATAGTAACAAATGACACATTTTTCACAAAGTGGTCCCAATGTGACGTCACAAAGGAGCTCTAAAACGAACATAACGACTTCACATTTTAGTCACTGTGACTTCATATCGACGTCACGTGACGTCTCATCGACAATCGATGGTCACAAAGTCACAATGTGACTTCACAACGACGTCGAAGTGACGTCATCATGCCTTACGGGAATGTTTTAAGCTAAGTGGAACAATTAATAATTATATTTATCATTTTCTGTTTCGAAAGCAGTTTGCATTTGAGACGATTTTAATTTTTAAAATTTTAATTTTGTGTATTATGAGTAAATAACTGTAATCTAAGACTAGTAAATTTGCAAATCAGGAGCCTCAACGTCAGCTCTTCAAATAATTGCTTTTTACTACACTTTATGTATTATTTAACTTTATACAAACAGCAATTGAAATTTGAAAGTATCACAAATGCATATAAGAATTAACAAGTCGTGAATGAACCTATCTGTTCAAACTTATCAAATGAGGTGCATCTTTACTGTAAAGAAGTTGTAAAAATATCCAGATCTTGGTGCAATAGCTGCTGCACTCTTAACCTCTTCGCTACTGGCGATTATTAGAGTATTTTTAATTATTACTGAATTATTTCTTTTCTCGTTTGACTTCAGACCGAGATTTTTGTTTTATTTTCATTAGCTCGAATCTTAGAATTCAAAACATATATTTCTTATATCGAAATTTCATTTATATTTGAGTATCATTAATAAAATGGGACAAAACTGATGTACCCATTTGGGTACTCAGGGACTGAAGAGGTTACGCAAAAATGCATGAATAGAAAATTTATAAAGGTTATATAATATTAAACTCTGCATTACAGAAATAATATTATTGCCTCTTAAATGGGGCATAATCATCATGTCAGCTTAGAATCGACTTCTATCATGAGATATGACAGAATTATTTATGAATAATAGGATTTGAAAGATTGGACAAAAATTTTATTAAGTAATGACTGGATTTTCATAAAATTTGAAATGATTTGCAACAGTTTTATGTATTTAATTTCAAATCACACAGTTTGGAAGTTTATGTGCTATTATATGCGGACAGATGGACAAACAGATGGATGAATCAGACGACGACTATAGGTGCGACATAGTTGTATAGTTATGATATTTTTCCATGAACCATAATGTAATAGAATTATTTTGAGTGTTAGTGTAAATAAACTATAGGCTCAACGCACTTAATTTACAGTACCGAACATGGCATTGCAATTCTCAATAACACGTAAAAATTTCAGGTCAATCGAACTATATTAAAGCAAGTTCGATTTCGGAAAGACAGACAGACGACCAGATGGACAGACAAACATAATTCACAAGCACTTTTAATTATCTTGCAATATTTTAAAAACGCATGACAGATTTTAATTCCACTTTCAGCAAATCATACCAATAAATGGAATCATACTTGAATATTCTAATACAACCCTGTATTTTATCTACCATTATTTATTTACACGCTACTAATTAACTATTATTTAATTATTAGCTGTAATTGTTTTAAGATCTTACACACACTTAAATCTACTTAAATCACTCTTCCAGAGATTATCATCCATAGAAGGCCTTATTTCCAAATCTTTACGTGGCCTTGTAAATTGTTTTATTTATATTATACAAGTATATCTTAGTGTAATAAATATAGTTCAAAGTAAAAATGCATGATAAAAAAAAACTTTTAAGTTATTTTTATAATCCGTTTCTCTCACAAATTCTTTTCTCTAACCCTGTATATGATTTTTTACATTTATACATATAACGTAATATGCAAATATTTAGTTAAAAGCTCATATCAAAATTAAAAATGAACTTCAAGCAATAATCGCTTTACAGTCCTTCAAATAGAGTATCACTTCTGAAATTTTTTGTGTGTTCCTGTAAATACTGTGTACTTTCTGTTATATAGGATGCAACTTGAAGTAGCCCTCAGGAATTTATATCAATTTAATGAAATGTTAAATAAGTGAACATAATTAAAATACACCTCAAATATTGGTTCTTCCTATATAGGAATGGTATATACCATTATGTAATGGAATTCTTTTGTGTAACCTTGTAAATTAAGCACAAATATTCTTTGCACTGCATATTGTACAAAATAAATATTTTAATGTGATTCATAGATGCATATCAATTTCAAAATGTACGAAAAGTATAACATCATTAAAATGCACTTCAAGGTATTTTTCCCACTGCCATAATGTAACGCAATATTTTTGATTGTCCCTGTAAATAAATTATCTTTCCGATGTTCATAAAATTAAAAATGACTCGACAAAATTATGCAACAATTATATATTTTAAATTTCATTTTGTTGGATGCAATTTTAAAAGTTATCTGTGTTAGACAGACAGACGGATAGACACCCAGACGACGGCTATAATGGCTATGTATTTGTATAAGTACGAACACACCTAAAAATATGCAGAAGCTTTCAGAAATTTGATGCGTTAAATTGATCCCGTTTTTATGCAACAATATTCTAAATCTTTTATTAATTCCATAGTATATTTTTTAGGTAATAAAGCACATTTCTTTGGGGGCTCTGCCCCCATGTACCTTTTCTAGACTCATTAAATTTACATTCTTAAATTTCTATTGGTTGTGCAAATAACGTACAAACAGTTGTGCAAATAACATGCAAATAATAGTATATTTTAAATTTCATTTTATAATGCAATTATTAAGGATAAACAACAGCTTGGACGAAACTTTTATATTTTTTTAAGAAATTCATTTGTAGGTCCATGTAAATGAATGTTAAATTCTTTGCGCACCATTGTCTATAGTAAGAACCTTGTAATAAACCTTATGACGTACATAAATTTCAATATATTTAAAATATCATTAAAATACACAGCAAACGATTTCCCCTAGTAAACAGCAACCCAAGGAATTCTTTTGAGTGGCCCTGTAAATGAACAGGAAATGCTTTACTATTCATTTTCAATACAGAATCTGTCACAGTAAATCACAATGATGTATATTAATTTCATAGCAATCGGTTTATATTTACGTGAGATACAGCACAAATACGCAGACTTATGAACAGCCAAACTAAATTTATAAGCACTTTCAACTACGTTGGGAAGTGCTAAAAACGTAATGTTATTAACATAGTTTATGTGTGACGCAAAGCTATATTGCGCACCTCATTATTAAAAACTAACTAACCTTTTATTTCTGCGTGGTAGACTTTCTGGAATTTTTTAATAAATTTTCGTCTAAATTTTCATAATTAAAATTATTGAAATTATTTATTTTTTTATCAGCTATAAAATGCGTGGCTAAGCGACTGACAAAAGGAAAAGAAACAAATGGAATATATATCATGTCAAATACGTAAAATGAGAAAACAAAATTGTTTATATTATTGGAAAACATGCCTAAAGTTCTAAAAAAAATTATACTCTCAAATAAAAAACATTTGAGAAATATATTGAAGAAATTTCAAATGAACGGGAATAATTTAAAGCCTTATTTGTAACTTTAACGTTCATAATTTACCATTTAAATTACGATAATCAAACGCGTCATTTCCTTTGAACAAATGGAAATTTTAAAAAAGTCCGAATTGCCATTGAAAAACATCATGGTGCAAAATAAAATGTTCTGTATTTTCTGAATGAATGAATCAAACTTAACAAAAAACTATACAGCAAATTCCGGGCATTTTATGAACGTGCTTACTTAATTTCAAAGAAATCGGATGCTTTTTACGGCAGTTATCGCGGAGCAGACAGACAGACAGGTGGACAGACAGACTCACAGACGGAGTAAAAAAAATTCGTGTCTCCAAATTAAGCCTTCTCTGTCGGCAATTAAAAGTAACTTAATATCTCACGAACATACCAAGATATGTGTAGATAACTTTAAAAATAAGTTACTTGAAAATAAATGGTATAAATATGTTTTGTAAATTGATGTTTAAAAAAAATATTTTTTTAAATATTTTATTAACGAAAATAGAATACTTAGATAATAAACTAGTTATGAATAAGAGCAAGTGGAAACCATTAGTTAAAATAATAAGGTACCCTGGGGTAATAACGCCAGGCGGGGCAATAACGCCAAGTGCTTATATTTTGCATAATTATGAAATAATCAGATAAATGATACCCATGTGCTCTGCGCAGAAGGGTTTTGAGTCATATAAATCGCAAAAAACAGCTTCAAGTTAATTTGTTTCATTTTTAGGTCTTATTGTTTTTACAAACAACTAAAATTAACGCTTGATCTAAAATTTGCGAGATACGTTTTGTGATGTGAAGACTATCTTTTTATCCGGAAATACTCTGTTAATTACATAAATTTGTAGTGCATTTCATGTACTTTTAAAATGTTGTTGAAGATTTTGGATATCTTCTCGAGATAATTTGTAATTGAAAATGTACTGCGCAATAACTATACCGGAGTAATAACGCCAATCTTTGACTTTAATACCCCGTTTGATTTCCTACAGTGTCCGAGCTACATCCTAAATACTGATACAAATAAACACAGTTAAAACTGTCCAATGTTTCTCATATTTCTATTTAAGCGGTCCTTTTTAAGCAAAAAGAAGCTCACGGTCTGATATTCTTTTGCCTCATCCCCCCTCCCACATTACACCTTTATTTTTCTTACACTTTCACAAAAAAATTGAACATTTTCAATAGCTTAGAATGCAATTTGTCAATTTCTAAGTTTGTAGAGTTTGTATTTTTAGAATTGGGCTATCTACATGCGATTATTCCATCTTATTTCATAGATTTGTTTGCATGGCGTTATTACCCATATAGGTGGGTAATAACGCCAAATAGCATTGGTCAAGAAAAAACGCCATTACATTTTATGAGTACATATCTGTTAAATTATTTTATTTTATATAGATAGTCAATGAGTTGCTGTATCTGATCCTATATTTGTTTGAAAAATACAATCTAAAACTAAGCCGTGAAAATTGGTAGAACCTTAACGTGGCGTTATTACCCCAGGGTACCTTAGTTAATTATTCACTGTGATATAGCCATACAAAATAGTTACTACATTATATAGCATTTGAATATTTCTGATGTATCTATGTAAACGATGTAATAAAGAATGCTTCCAAAATCTATATGAACAATAAAATAATGGATGTTTTGTATAAATTTAAATGTTTGAATAGAGATTACCAATATGATTTGTTGAATAATAAGTGTAATAACCAAGACTTTGTTTGAGAATACAGGGATCAAACTTGCTTTCATATTAATGAATGAACCGTTGCTTGTGTAAGTATTTGAATGTTTTGTCAACAGCTACGTAAGTTTAAGCGCTTTAGAGCAGAACTAATAAACTTATAATGATATTTAGTCAAATTCGAACTAACCATAGCTCAAGAGAATCAATGACCATCATTGTTAAGAAATTTACAATGCACTTTAAACTCTATTATCTTTCAATATACACACTTTCGATAATAAAATATCCATTTATATTTGAAAATCGAGTGTAGTTTCTACAATTGGTAAAAATGTTAACAAATGTTCTTATTATTGATGTCTATTTAACGTTACCCTCTTGAAGTTTAATAAAATTTTCAAATATTCATTGTGAAATTGTTCAGTTGTTTCGTTGTTATGTTTACAAAAGCCTCTTTTGTCTTGATTAATAATTGAAGCTGATTTTTATATTCTGAAGAATATGATTAACTGGCAATTTTGTATACATGCTGAGCTTGGTGAATGTATAATATTTATGTCACGTCAGGTATTATTTCTCGAAATGTCACCAACAATGGTATAAAATTACTATTCAAAATAAATGTTTTAAAATTCATATTAAATTTTATAAATTTCAATTGAATTATCTATGTTTACATTATTGATAAAATATCCCTGTCGTAAAGCAGCATTTCATCAGTGTCACATCTACACTGCTCAAAACAATTAAAGGATATTTGAAGTTTTATATAAAATAAAGATATAAACGAATTTTTTTTGCCGAAAATAGAAGAAGAGAATCACAAATGCAAATTTTTCTGGTTTTCAAACTGTGGAGTATGCAAATTTTGAGTTCGACGTCAAAAACGTCGCTTCAGCGGCAGCGAATGAAATTTGACTTTCAACTGGATAAAAGAGAGAATGAAGACAAGGATGATCGGCATTCAGTGATTACTTTGTTTCGATGAGTACGATGTCTCAGCGAAGTCATTTGGCAGATTCAAAAGCTTGGAGAATTGTTGGTAGGTTAGAAGGGGGCCAAACTCAAGCCGAAGTAGAGCAAGCCATTGGAGTGTCACAAAGTGTCATTTCCAGGATCTGGTACCGTTTTTTGAAGAGTGGATGTGCAGGCCGAAGACCAGAGCAAGGTCGTAGACGGGCAACAACGCCCAATGAAGATCGGTATTTAGCGTTAACAGCTCGGATACACTGAAACATGAACGCTACTCTTCTCCAACAACACCTTCGCTCGGCTACAGGCACCACGATTTCAACTCAGACTGTCCGAAACCGGCTCCATGCTGTAGGTCTGTATGCTCGCCGACCGATGGTATGTGTTATATTAACATCAAGGCATCGTCGCGACCGCAGGGAGTGGGCAACCGAGCATGTCAACTGGAGGAGAAATGAATGGAGAAATATTCTGTTTTCTGACGAGTCCCGTTTTTCTGTGCATCCGGATAATAGGCGTATTTTCATCTGGAGGGACCGTGGCAGTAAAAATAACCCTGCGTTCGTGCACGAAAGTGTCAGATTTGGCGGTGGAGGAGTGTTGGTGTATGGTGGAATCTCTATTGACGGGCGCACTGACTTCTATATCATTCGAGATGGAGCTCTGACTGGTCGCCGATATAGGGATGAGATCCTCAGACCTATTGTAGTCCCTTACGCTGCAGAAATCGGAGATAACTTCATTTTAATGGACGATAACTGCAGGCCACATCGTGCAAACCTGGTGGAGGATCAATCGTTCGAATGGAATGGCCAGCGTGTTCTCCAGACATGAATCCAATCGAGCACGTTTGGGACGCTCTAGGAAGACGAGTTTCTGGCCGCCAACAACCCCCACAAACTCTCCAAGAACTGGAAAGAGCTCTTCTGGAAGAGTGGGGCAGAATACCCCAACTCGTCATTAATAGCCTCATTGAGTCCATGCCTCAAAGGTGTTCAACGTTGCTGGCCGCCCGTGGAAACCATACCCCCTACTGAAAATGATTTTCTTTGAAGAAAACACCTTTTCTTATTCTTTTTTTCTCATATGCACAAATCGTGTTTTTTTTCCTTTTGTTCACAAATGCGTAATAAAATGCATTTTTTTTCTGTCAAACATGTGTAATTTATTCTCATATAACCTACTATGTCTGTCGACCATGTATCAATCAGCTAAAAAGTTTCCCAGATACAAAATCCACCTAAGACTGCAATATCCTTTAATTGTTTTGATCAGTGTATTAGCACTCAGTTTATAATGTTTTATTGAATAGCTCTCAAATAGGAACAATTAAAAAAATAATATTTGTATTTATCTGTATATATATATCTGTAATATTTATAAAATTGAAAGAAGTTAAATGTTTATAAGATAGTCCATAAATTTTTACACTATTTCTAAATTTATTTCAAAAGATCGTAATTAGTGGTAGTGTGTTTGTCTAAAACTAAAATAATGTATTAAGATTTATTACTGTATTATGATGCATTAGCTGCACTAACTATATAAGATTCAAATAAGTGAAATATTTATATGGTAGTTAATAAATTAGTAAACTGCATTTTAAATTTATTTCAAAATATCGTAATCAGATGACACTGCGTTGTAAAAAACTATAAGAATAATCAGAAAAAATGTTAAGATGGACAGGAATTCGAACAATTTAGTCTTGAATATGTTTAAACATCGAAACTGAAAAAAAAAGGAAAGCGGTTTGTTCTTTTCTATTTTAAATTTATTTTCATTGTTATTGGTTCAGAAAATACCATGTACTAAAAAAATCATAATATTTTTTAAACTAATGCAGTCATTATTTATGAGTTTCTTTATAAACGTATTAAATAAAAGTACCGCGTGTACCTAAAAGTTCTTTAATGCTTTTGAGACTAAAAATGATAAAAAAAAATAATGGATTTTAATTTTAAAAAGAAGTGATTAATACGATCGTGTTAGTATTAAGTCATTTTTACAGACATTTCATTTCAGCTGCTTTAAAATTAGGATCCAAAATCTTTTAAATATTAAATCATTTCATCTGTGAAAATAATGTCACTGGAAAATTTTATTAATACAGGATTTATGTGACTGATTCTAATACCATTTTTTCCTGAAGAAATATTTACTTCATTTAATGAATAATCCTGTGTTTAAGTCATATCATTACAAAACGAAAATTTTTTTATTCAAGTTCCGATATATCCCCCTCAATAATCTGAGGTATAAATCCTGTTTCGGTGAGAAAATCTACGTATAAATCACTAAGTTATGTGCTTACCCTCGAATCGCTGTTTTTTCAAATATTTTCGATTTTCTTCTCATTATTTTATTCAAATATTTAGGATTCTATAATTGCCTTTCTTTTGTCTTATCGATAATTATTAGCAAAATTATAGCCCACTATATAAACCGGAAATAAACTTTAGAAAACAAGAAGTGGCCATTTAAAGAGCCACAGAAAAGTAAATACTCATTCTAATACACAGACATATTGCATATCATACATACATGAATACAGTAAAACCCCGCTTATCCGAAATGCATGGAACAAAAGCATTTTCGGTTAATCGGGGTTCCATTGAAAATTTTCGAATAACCGAAAGGCTTATGGCGAAAACTTGTTTGATGAAAAGCTGTGATCGAATTTAGAACATCCTTGTAATAAAAAATTTGTGATTCCGTATCAAATGTCTTGAATGGCAAGGCACAAAGTAAAGCTACTAAGATCAGGGACTTCAATATATTGAAGTACAGGAAGATGCAACAGCATCAAATGTGCTGTTATTTAAAAGGGGGCATGATAAAGCAGCATTGAAACGATGCAAAGTTTAAAAACAAAAGAAAATCACAACATTATCTTTTAAAATGAAGTGTCGGACGTGTTTATCAAATAAAACGCCTGGAATTACACAGTGGACCAAATAAGTAAGTTGACTCTTTGTTTATTTATTTCACGCAGAGCAACATGATTTTTTTTACTATTTCTATCAGTGTCCAATAATACCTTTAAAAGCTTTGATTTTTACTTATCTTGCTACTAATTTTTAAAGCTAATAAGTATTAATAAAACTCTTCAATGTTTTAAAAATAATTTAGACTTGTTTTGATCTAAAACTTACATATAAAATAATAATTATAAATCAAATAATGTTAAAAGGTGGCATTTGACATCGGTAAAAATAACGTTGACAATAAAAATTTTCCTTATATAAAAAGCACTTTAATAATTTTTAAAGACTTTCAGTTAAGCCGATTTTCGATTGACCGGGATTCAAATAACCGGGGTTCTACTGTATGAAAACACTTACAAATACAGTGGATTTGAAAGTTGTGAACTTTATACATTATTTCTTGTACTATATCAGAATCTTAGGTTGCGTTATCTGGAAAACTGCATTTTCCATCCTTTCCGTTCACAAGAAACATCATTTCTTGAAATGTTTTCATGATACCGAAATAAAATTTTATCACGAGGTTCTCACACCTGTTGATATATTAACATTGGTATGTTAATTAGTATGTTATATGGCAGCAAGGCTACCGCCAATTGTATGGACGAATGTTACACAAATGTTTTACAGTGTATACAGGAAAATATAGCTTGTAAGTTGTATATTTAAATTAAAAGCATTTTTTAAATTGAGAATTACATATATATTTTGGTACTACTCTGTTATCCCGTAGACAAATTTCACCAAATTATACAAATCGCCAAACAAATTGTCAAATTATACATGTTGACAAAATTTTTATATATTAAATAACGAAAAAACAAATAATTAGTAGAATATTAATAAAAATATTAATAAAAAGTCGAAATAAAAATCACTTAATGACATTTTAAACACGTGAATCGCACTTAATGTCATTGAATGTGACATTTGCGATCATCCATTATTGGCATTTAATCTTATAGTTTGGCGATAATTTTTTGGTCGACGGGGTAGCCTAGAAATACCTATAATTTTTAAACGATGTTTTGTATACGAAATTTGGTACATGTTATTAAATTTAATAGATATTCCAAGTCTTTTGTTTCATAATACAGGCAAGTGGTGTGCTAATATAACGTGGAAAAAAAAAAGAGTCAAAGGAGGTGGGCTAATACGGGCCATTTTTCGTCCATCAGCTCTTAGATGTGACACATATTTTTTTCATTAGTATACCTCATAATAAATAAGAAAATAACAATATCTTGGATAAAAGTCTAATAATTGATAGGAAAATAAAATGTATATTTAAATAAATATGATATATATTAATGAGCATATACACTATTGTCATTAGTTTTAATCCAAAAAATCAATAGTAAATGCAACACTAAATGCAAAATTAGGATGAATGGAGCTTATTCAGACTTTTATTTTAATATATGAAATATCGGAAATAACCAATAACAGAAAATATAATCATTTAGTTTCAGACAATTTTGACAGTATGTTTCAGATTATTTTCCTCCCTGGTTGCTTCACCAGAATTAATATTGGACCATTCAGCGGCCGCATTTTATAGTACATGAATATTATCAATACTTGTTTTTTATTTTTGGTTGAGATATGGCACAAGTAAGTCAGAAAACTTAGTACGGAAGTAACATGCATCTAGTACTCTAAGACATTGACATGCATCTGTATGCTGTTGCAAGCAAGACATGCAAGACATTTGTATGCTGTTGCTTCACGTTTTTTTATATCCAAGTGTTATAAATAAAGTTTTCAACACTTTTGCATCGAACAATCAATCTTCGGTCATGAGAGGTATCCCTTAGCTCCACTGTTGAAAACTGTTGTTACTTATTTAGGAATCTTGGCGTGACATGTTCAATATTCATTTCTTGCAGAAGTTCCAAAAATTTCCGTAGAAAACTATCATTTCTCCCTACACCATTTAGCTTCAGCAACTCTCTGATATTATGTGGATTTTTTTTTTAATTTATATGTAAGTAGGTTAGCATGATTGTTCTTTGAATCCGTGAAATAAGAGCCGAAGACATCCAAAATATAATTTGAAGTAGTGACGAATACAATACGCTTAAGAAAAGTCTTCCTTTGTATAACCAGAATGAATTTCTCTGAAAGGATTAGTTCGCACGCTTCTGGATGAAGATATATGTTCCATCGAAAATAATCATCACATTATCATTGTCGACATCCGGAATAAATAATCTTTCTTCTAAAGGCCTCATATACTTTTCAATAATTTGTTTTCTGGTGATGTGTTACATTCAAAGGTGTTGTGGGACAAAGTTCTTAATCAATGTCTGGTTTGCATATTTTACAGAAGATACTATTATTTTTCTTACATTGAATAATGTGGATAGAACACCATTAGACAGCTCTAAATTTTACAAGTAACAATGCAAAGCAAGTACGAGATGACCTCTATTTTGAGCAACGTATTTTGAACTTCACTAGTTTAAATATATAGCTAAAATGATGCATAGATATACCTTTGAGACTATCATAAACGATTTCGGAATGTTGTCCAAGTGTATCATCTAGGTCATCTCATCTGTACATTTCTGACATTGCTTTAAATACTTTCAATATACATTTTATTCATCGATGTATTCTCACTTACAGAGGATAAATCTTGCAGAGTCAATTTACTAAATACCGATCAAGAAATATGAGTTTTACAGCATCGTTTTCCTGACGAACTATAGATTCTAGTTTCTATAAAAGCTTGAGTTTCAATAGCTTTTGCTACAATAACGAGACAGTTCTTACCTTCACATACTAAACAACAAGTGTTATAGCATATACAATGAGGTATTTATAAATGTATATTAGGTTTCTCATTTGCGGTCTCGTCGGCAGTAATCTTCGAAGCAAAATCCCTTACTGTTACATCAGGAGAAGAAATAGAAGTATTTCTAGAGTGAAGATAACGAAATACATACTATCTACATTTAGAGCACTACTTAGGACCACTCTGTAAATCGCAGTTTTGTGAACATCAAAGCATCGATATAACATCATCGATATTTTTTGTTAGAACAGATACGAAAATTCTTCCGCCAAGTTTTACAACAATGACATTGACATCCAAGCCTTATTTATTATGAATTTCTTTAAAAAATATTTACAAAAATAGTGTCAGAAAACCACATTCACCTCTCAACAACGTAAATATTTTTTTTTTCTTGTACGGCAAAACAAACCTGAATGCTCAAACCTGAATGCTCCGATAACACTGCATTTGATTCTCCCGCACGATACATTTTTTCCCTTTAAAAGGTAGAAGCGCACACTGAACCCAAATAAAATAATGCTACTGTGAAAGCTTATAAAGAGTAGTATCATTGCCCTGCACGATACATTTTTTTTCCTTTAAAAGGTAGAAGCGCACATTGAACCCAAATAAAATAATGCTGCTATGAAAGCTTATAAAGAGTAGTATCATTGCATGCCAAAATTAATTCGGTTCATCGAGCGCTTCTTACAGAAAAATTAACTTAAAGACACAAACAAGTAAGAAAAAGCATGCGTTGAGCATAGATTATGAAGCACTTTCCAACCCTTAATGATATTTTTAACAAAACTTTGTTATTTAGAGAAATAATAGTGTATAGCCAAATATACCCAAATATGTATTCCAGTACATTAGAACTGCCCTGTATTTCATATGTCAGTTCATATAATGGGAAAATTTAGCTTAGCAAGAAAATACCCAGTAGCTTGAAATTTCTTTTTCAGCAATTCATACTATTAGATTGAAACATACTCGAATACTTTTGTTCATCCCTGTAGTTTGCATTGTACCTTTATTACGCATCAGCATTAGGCTAAAATTTATTGTAAACTAAAACACTTTTAAAACAACTGAAATCACATTCTCATAAATCATCATTCATAGGCGTCCATGTACCAAATTCTTTGCGTGGCCCTGTATATCCTTTTATCTATATTCTGCAAACATTTCTCAGTAAATTGTATGCAGCTCAGCGTAAAAATGCATAGCTTATTTAAGAACCACGTTTAAATAATTTACGCTCATATTCAGTAAGGTTGGTGAGCTCTTTTGGGTAGCCCTGTATATCAACTATAACATTTATACACACCATATAATGGGCATATATTTAGCGAAATATAAACGCGAATATCATAATTAAAATGCATTTCATCCCTCCATCAGCCATCATCGGACACATATACGGTACTTCGGAAAGAATAAACTATTTGAAATCTTTTGTGTGGCCCTGTAAATGCTATGTACTTCATATTATGCAAGACAGTAGCGTTTTTTAGCGTGACGTAGTAATTTATATTAAGCTTCAGTGACACATATCAATTTTATTATACATGAAAAAGCTTAATATATTTAAAATATGTCACACACAATTCCCCCTTTTACCATTATCTAATGGAATTCTTTTGTGTGGCCATGTAAATGAATAATAGCTACATTTTTACCTTATATTTTATAGAATGCATATTTTAATATGTTTGACAGGGTATAACATCTTTAAAATTCCATTGAAACGATTTTTCCCCATAGGCCGTAATGTAATAGAAAACTTTTGATTCGCCCTGTAGGTAAACTAATCATAATAGAAACTTCATTTTCAATAGGGTTCGCGCTAGGGTAAACCTCAATAACGTCCTAAAATTTCATGGCAATCCGAATATATTAACATTTTTCCCCATAGGCCGTAATGTAATGGGAAACTTTTGATTCGCCTTATCGATAAACTAATCATGGTAGAAACTTCATTTTCAATTTCGTTCGTGCTAGGGTAAACGTCAATAACGTCCTAAAATTTCATGGCAATCCGAGTATATTAACGATTTTTCCCCATAGGCCGTAATGTAATGGAAAACTTTTGATTCTCTCTGTAGATAAACTAATCATGGTAGATACTTCATTTTAAATAGGGTTTGTGATAGGGTAAACCTCAATAACGTATAAAAATTTTATAGCAATCCGAGTATATTTACGGGAGTTAGAGCGCGGCCAGACGGACAGACGGACAGACAAACAGAATGCATAAGCACTTTTCAATTTTGTTGAAAGTGCTAAAAACGACAAAAATGTAGAAAAAAGTCAAAAGACTGTATGTTCGGTGTATAGTTTTCATGAATTACTATTTTATTTATCTCTTAAAGCTCATACTCAACAAAAATACATATCTTTAACTATGCAAAGCCACTGAACAGTTGTCGGAATTCGAAACTTTTTTTTCGGGTATATGATGGGCGAAAAATAGCCCTTATTAGCCCACCTCCTTTACTGAAAAGATTTCATTATAGAATATTTGACATAAATGCTATATTTTACTTTAATTTGTAACTAAATATTGCCTAAATTTGAAACAGTAATTATAATTCGATTAAAAATTTATATGAATTCATAGTTTTCTCTCCTATTTTAACTAATAATACATGTGCTAGATAAAAATTTCATATTCTTCAAAAAAATTTTTTGCACATACCTTAATTTAAAGAGAATTACGCAATTTTTAAAAATGAAAATTTCGTAATTTTCATTTAACTTCGAGTGTAAATAAGATTTTATTTCAATAAATGGGAAATTTGCAGAGTTTCTGCTCATATAATATTAAAAATGACAATATGAAATTATAATAATATTAAAGAATGAAATTTTAAACATGTAATAAAAATTGAGAAAATTCATTAGGATTTTTGGATTATTTTTATCTATTGATATTTATTTCTTCAAAACACACGAAAAATGAAAACACAATCAATAATGAAGCAATTTATAATAAATATTTATACTGACGAATGACTAATCTATTACAGTGTTTTATTTTTCAAGATGAATAATGATAAAACTGTCATTTCCAATAAAAGAATAATAGAGAGCTAATCGTTTCCGATTTTTTAAAATATTACATTTAATATTTTTTTAAACTTTCATTTGCTTTCTACAAAACTATCTGACAAACGTTTTTAAATAAATTAATTTTATAGCACATTATCTATACATAGTGACAAAAGGTTCAATAATTAAATACACTATCTCTTCCGATAATCATGCACTATTTGTTATCAGCTTTTAACTATCGTACAGTGATCAATATTCGATAAGTAGCACAAAACATGATCTTGGTAAGTCTAGTTTTCAGAATTAGATTGAACTTTTTCCAATAAAACTTTCGATATTGAATAACCTTTCTCTTCAGTAACATTTTTCAACATTCGGCGAAAAGGAACTTTGTTACAGGTTTGATTTCATTTATGTAGTTTAAATCTGAATAAAGTTAAAAGATTTTTAAAAGCTCAGAGATCAATAAGTTATTTTTTTACATTATTCTATAGTTCTCAGCAAGATTAATAATATTCTGCTCAAGTTATTGAAGTATAAATGTATGGATTAATTTAAGCTTGACCTACTTGAAAATAATGTTAATTGAATATAACATTACTATGTAATTTTTCTCTACATTTCATGATTGAAATTCTCTCCACATCAGACATTATTTCATATGTTAAAAATTATAATTCAAAACTTAATCTGCTGACTTGCTGAGAACTGACATACCCGTTCATTAACCTGCAGGTTTCACTGTAGTAGAGGAATTATTTAAATTAATATAATTTTGCAAATATAATGTAGTTTTAAAACGTTTTTGTTATGATTAATTCTATCAAAGTTTATATTTCTATGCGTACCAAAAAATTTCATGTAATGGTGAGAAATTTATCTTTACATAGACTTCTAGAAAAATTGCACAGAAAACAACATTACAATTTTGTTTTTATTGCTGGATGGTCAGACAGTTAATTGTTTCCTATGTTGATACATGAGGAATGCATAACAATGCTTTAACCCATTAAGGACGAGTCTCTTTTATAGTTTTTTAAAGACTTCGACACCAGTTTTTCCAACATTGTAATTTTGAGTTATTTAATCGCTTAAGATTTGAGATTAGATAATGTGAAAAATTCAAAACTAAAATACCAGTATTGAAATTTAAAAATTTTGTGCGCTTTACATGGCAAGTTTTCTTGCCAACCGGCTTTAATGAGTTAAGAATATGTAAAAAGCGATATTCAGTCGTGCTTATTGGGAGTTATAAATGAAATTTTTTGAAAAAAAGTTTTAGATTTTATTGGCTTAAAATGTTTTTTGAAGTTTGAGGACTTGATCATCCACCGAAGGCACCCACCAAAATAAGCATAGGTGTTCCCTGGTGGAAAATCCCCACTACCAACCACAAAAAATAAATAATAAATAAATAAAAACTGAAAATTAAAGGATGTAATACATGGTAAACTTAAAAAACTAAAATATAGTTTATAAATTCAACAGTTCACTGTGAATGTGTTTTAGAGTCAATTCAGAACGGTGTCATCACACGTGAAAATACTGTAAAAATTTATAACGCATAAACGAAAAATTCTTATCATTTTGACGTTTGTCTATTTCATGTAAATACATTGGAAAAGCATCATCTGCTGACATAAAGTTCTTCGAAGCGTTTTGAATCCATTGGTATACCTGTTTTTTTCTGACCATTCGGAATAACCGTGTAAATGCAAAGGAATACACCAACTTGACTCGGACGCCACGCCCATTTCACATTAATTTTACGCTAGCATTTTATATTTACTGTAATTTTTTAATTCTACTCGCAGCATTATATTTTTTAAATAATTTTTGTAGTATTCACATATCAAAATACAACTAAGAGTGTTTTTTGGGGCTAACCGATTAAAATTCGCGTAAGAAATGCTGCCCGGAAGTCACGGAAAAAGTTTCATGTAATCGATAAAAATTAAAGCACTACCTCATTTATTATATGCAACTAATTTTTAGGTAGATTTTGTATGAAATACTACCTATTGTGCTCTCTAGTATGTTGGAATTTCTGAAAAAAAAAAAAATGCAGATAAACACCGAACATGACCCATTAAACTCCCAAATACCATTAATTAAAAAAATCAATCAATCAATCAATCAGTATATTTATCTATCTATCTATTGAAACATATATATCGCTTTCTCAATGTTGGATTTTGAATTACATAACTTTAGATTAACTGCTTCTTTGATTTACCCGTACATCGTACGGGCAAGAAGAGTTTGCTTCATCCATCTTTTAAAACTATTTGATACCACTATATATATTTTTTCTTTTTATACTTTCATTCTATTTAATGGCAGAAATGTTTGTATTAAATATTACGAATATTTTAACTTAAGGTAAGTGGTGCTTCTGCCATATTTTCAATTTATTCCATTAAAAAAAAAAAAAAAAAAAAATTAGTTAAATGGTTGATTACATTGTGCAAAACTCGAGAGTGAATTTAATTCTTTAGATGTAACAATGATGTGATGAATTCAATGCTCAATTATTTTACTATATCTAGACACTATATTCAGGGATACCGCGAACTAATTTCACTCGATATTTCAGATAAAATAGAATCGATGATTAACTGAAAAAGGGTCAAAGGGATTATATTAATTTTAAAGAGGATTATGTTAGTATGCTTTTAAGTTTCGAGTGAAATTGTAAAGTAAAAATTTTAAGTAAACAATAAATCAATAAAAAAATTAAATGTATGATGTCGAAATTTGTTATTAATTGTTATTTTTAAATGAGTATGATTTCAAAAAATGGTCCTGTAATCAAAACGAACGATAAAATGTATTTCACTGTTTTTCTGTGTCGAAATTGTTTCATATTTAACAAACATTTATTGTACATGATTTGCAATCTCGTTTTCTACATCTATCAAAAATTTATTGAAAATTTTTGCATATAGATTTGATAGAAGAAATGGAGAAAAATGTCACTTGTTAAGACTTTAAATTTGAGGTTTGCGTATTTAGAATTTCATATCAGAAAACGATTACCGTTTGAAACGTATAAGAATTTTTTTGAAATAATTTCTTTTCGTTCTCGCTTTTCAATAATCGTTTAAAAGTGTCTTTTTATTTTCCGGGTGGTACATAATATTTATTTTTGAAAAAATATATATATCATAATATTAACATAATATTAATAATAATCATAATATTAATATTATCATATAACTACTAATAACTACTAATACCTAACGAATAAAAAATATTTAAATAATTGCGAGTACGCTTTAAAATTAATTATTAAGCTAATAAGATTTAAAATTTATTTTCCCATTTTGAAAATAGTATACAAATGATTTTAAAATATGTTATTAGGGATTCACCGGTTTTATTGAAAGATATTAAGAAAAAAAAGAAATTTTTAAAAAAATATAGCTTAAGTTGTAACATTCTACAATTACATTCAAGCATTTAAATATATATCCGATACTATTATTTTCCATTTTTTTTGTGTAAAAGAAAATATTAAATATTGCCTTTTCCTTATCTTTTACGACACGCAAATATTCTCGACAGCCGAATAAAAGATTCTCTGAAATTCAAAAAGATCAATCAATGATTTATAAAAGTGATTTATTAAATGACTTTTCCACAAAACAGCCTTTATCGATTTTTCAGCTGCAGTATATTCCAGCAAATGTAACTATTTGAGAAAATAAAAATGAATGGAAAAAAGGTATTTTGTTGTAAATCGATATATTTTTTTGTATGAAAGTGTATTTAAGTCATGTGAGTCATTTATTGAGAGTAGTGTTAATTTTAGAGCAAAAAATATTATAAATATATTACAAGAAAAAGGAAAATAGGTTTTAAAAATATAAGTAACAAATAATTACATGTTAAGCGTTAATAATTAACATGAATAATACAAATAAAAATATAATCTGCAATCAAAATACCGAAAATGGGGTGAATAGGAACGAAACTTCGGGGTCATACAAATAAATTCATTATAAATAGATGTGAGGATATTTTTAGTTCCCAATTTTTATATAAGAAGTTAATAACATTAAGAGTTGGGAAATTCAGTTTTGACATGTTGGCACCACTACTGCGGTATATAAAAAACTTCAATAGGATCCACAAAAACCTCGTTTTTTCAACGTCTTAAAAACTTTGTATGTAACTATAGTATTTTTCGTATTCTAAACCTAACAGAGGGGATTTTTACGGAGACTTACGGGGTGAATTACACATTTTCTCTCATGGTTTATTTTTTTATACAGTAATAGTTTGCTGTAATATATGGAATTGTAACAATATTTTGTTTGTTAAAATTACTTGAAGAGTTTAAAGGTGACAAAAAATTACTTGGTTAAACAAAAAAATTAACTCCTAATCCAACAGACATGGAACATACAATAAAAGAATTTAAAAATAGCAAATTAGTTATAAAAACTGCGCAGAATTATTCTCTGACATCTACAAAATTACACAAACATCTCAAAATGAAAAACCAATTAAAAAAGAGAGGGATGCAAACTGTACTAAAGGCTGGGGATGAGGGCGTATTAGTAGGTCGTATTAATGCATGCAGCGATTGGGATTACTCAACAGATTGGCTTACCCAATGACTACTAGTAAAGGATAACACATAACAGGGCTGAAATTGTATTAAATTTTACTTCTGCAATTCGAATATAATTTCTTAAAATAAAATTTAATTTTTCTTGATTTCAAAGCTGTTTTCTAATTTTTTAAAAGGCATATCTTTATTTGTATATAAAATAAAGGCCTGGTTTCCCAGTAACTGCGTGTTCCTATTCCCCCATTTATCATTATTACCTGTTTTTATTAACCCTATTAAAGTTTGAATAGGAATAAATAAAAGTTATAACATTTGTTCCGATTCACCCCTATCAGCGGGGTGAATCGGAACAGCATTAAAAAAATGAATAAGATATATATAAACAGTAAAAATGTTTCGTTTTTGCTTAAAAAGTAAAAAACAAAACAAGGCCGAAGTTTCTAGTAGAAAAATTAAAAAATTAAAAAATCAATTGTTGCTTTTTTTTATCGTTAAAGTTGAAAAGTGTTCCGATTCACCCCATTTTACGATAAGTGTGGAAAAATTAAAATCTTTCATTGTAAATCGATGTAAGTACTTCTTACTTAAGAGTACTTAAGTCAAATCGATCATTTATGAGAGTAATGTTAATGTTTGAACAAAAACTGTTTGTAAGACCCTAAGAGATAAAAACTGATAGAACGAAAAGTACAAAACAAAACGAATAAACGAAAAGACTTTTAAAGACATTAAATAACAGGTGATAAAGTTTTGATAGTTTTTAGTTCAAGGATCAATGAAAATAACAGAAAACAATTCTATAATTTCTTTCGTCTTTTTATTGGGCTTCAAAGAGTCTGTTTCATCTTATGCTGATTTTTTTAGTAAACTATTTTTAAGTTCTTTTATAGTGGTTTTCGACGCCGCTGTCTTTGTTGTTGTCGCGTTCCGTGCTCGGCAAAATATTGAGATTGTAAACAAAGCATCTGGGTTTCTTCACTTAAAAAGGAGTAGTTAAAATGTTGCTGGAGAAATGTTGCTTTCGCATGCAATTCGATTTTACAATTTTCGGTACCACAAATTTTATAACTTTAAATATCACATATTTTCAATTTTTATATCGTCGTATTGAGAAAAAAATGTACTTTTAAATGTAATTTGTTTGAAAGCCGTATCTCAATTTATTTATGAGTTATTAATTTTTTTATAGTTTTTAGTAATTGAGGCAACAGAAATAGGCCATTTTCTCTTCAAATTGATAAAAACAGAAATAAAAATATCATGTCAAAAGAAATCGTCTGACATAAAATCCGATGAATTTTGGTTTTATTGCGTTTTTATTCATTAATTAAATGCTTTTTAGCTCACAGGCTATCATAGCCTGAGAGCTTATGTGCCCGTCCGTTCTGTATGTATGTGCGTATGTGCGTAACGCGATAACTCATGATAAAAATATCGGATCCACTTGAAATTTTGTATGTAGGTATATCCTGACAAGGCGCTTCCCTGATTAGTTTTTGGAGTTCATTCGATATGTATAAGAGGGGGAACGGGGGGCTCATGCCCCCCGTTAGTTGATATAAATGGGATTTTCATGCAGAATTAAGTTTTCGTTCAAAATTTAGATTAGGATCATTCTGATGAGGCGATTCCGTGACTGTTATTAGGTGTTCATTGAATAAGTATAAATAGGGGGACAGGGGTTCTAATGCCCCCCCCCCTTAATTTATAGAAATGGGATTTTCATGCAGAATTAAGTTTTCGTTCAAAATTTAGATTAGGATCATTCTGATGAGGCGATTCCGTGACCGTTATTAGGTGTTCATTGAATAAGTATAAATAGGGGGAACAGGGGTTCTAATGCCCCCCCCCCCGTTAGTTGATATAAATGGAATTTTCATGCAGAATTAAGTTTTCGTTCAAAATTTAGATTAGGATAATTCTGATAAGGCGATTCCGTGACTGTTATTAGGTGTTCATTGAATAAGTATAAATAGGGGGAACAGGGGCTCTAATGCCCCCCCCCCCCGTTAGTTGATATAAATGGGATTTTCATGCAGAATTAAGTTTTCGTTCAAAATTTAGATTAGGATCATTCTGATGAGACGATTCCGTGACTGTTATTAGGTGTTCATTGAATAAGTATAAATAGGGGGAACAGGGGTTCTAATCCCCCCCCCCCGTTAGTTGATATAAATGGGATTTTCATGCAGAATTAAGTTTTCGTTCAAAATTTAGATTAGGATCATTCTGATGAGACGATTCCGTGACTGTTATAAGGTGTTCATTGAATAAGTATAAATAGGGGGAACAGGGGTTCTAATCCCCCCCCCGTTAGTTGATATAAATGGGATTTTCATGCAGAATTAAGTTTTCGTTCAAAATTTAGATTAGGATCATTCTGATAAGGCGATTCCGTGACTGTTATTAGGTGTTTATTGAATAAGTATAAATAGGGGGAACAGGGGCTCTAATCCCCCCCCCCGTTAGTTGATATAAATGGGATTTTCATGTAGAATTAAGTTTTCGTTCAAAATTTAGATTAGGATCATTCTGATGAGACGATTCCGTGACTGTTATTAGGTGTTCATTGAATAAGTATAAATAGGGGGAACAGGGGTTCTAATCCCCCCCCCCCGTTAGTTGATATAAATGGGATTTTCATGCAGAATTAAGTTTTCGTTCAAAATTTAGATTAGGATCATTCAGATGAGGCGATTCAGTGACTGTTATTAAGTGTTCATTGTATAAGTATAAATAGGGGGAACAGGGGTTCTAATGCCCCCCCCCCCCTTAATTTATATAAATGGGTTTTTCGAGCAGAATTTTCAGATTTCGTTCAAATCTCTGAATAGTTTTGGAAGTTTAATGGTTAAGTATAAAAGAGGGGGATAACTCCTTTTAAATTATATAAATGCTAAATGGGTTTTTATTAAGAATTATCTAATTTGCTCTGAATTTTGGATATAGATTTTTTATATGATAAAGCATGTCTTTGATAGTATAGGAGGTTCAATGATTAAGTATAAAAAAAGAGGAAAGAAGAGAGCTGTTTCCCTTTCTTAATTTTTTAACGGAATTAACCCTTGAAAATATAAGGCTTTAATGTACAATTAGTTTTTGTAGCCTGTGAGCTCAATGCCATCAGTTTAACTGGGCAGTATTCTTTATTTAGTTTAGTGCAAACTTAATTTAAAAAGGATACAACACATTCTCTTTACAAAAATGTATTTTAAATAATATTCGAGTGACTTCGCAGCATTTACTCAGTTCATATCGGAAAGCTAAGAGAGCGATTTGTTTCAATTTATTTTTTTATCCATGTGTATGTAATGATATTTTCAAAATTTTGAAAAAAAAATACAAATGAATGATTTCTGATAAAACATGGAGCTATTATAAATAGAGAATTTAAGATTTGTGAATCATCAGATATCCGATTTATTTTTGTCAAGTGTCTTGAATATTGTTTTTACTGCGTTTGTGTAATCTTCCGTCCTAATGACGTCATATGCATACTTTTCCATAAACGTTGTTTAAGACTGCATCCATAAAAATGCATTGCCTTTAGCGGATGCAGATAACGCTTTTTTATATAAAAACACTAAGCAATTTTAAAATGATCAAATTAAAATACTATGAGAAGTGAGTATGTAAATTTTGAGACGATAGAAATAATGACAGGTTTAGATTTCATATGGAAATTCTATGATCATATCCATTAGGAATAATTTATTTTATTCGCTTTATACCAAACATAAGAGCTTCAACTGATAATTTCATCATAATAACTGACCTTTGTTATACTCTACTGACTACATATGCGATAAAATTTTAATTTTAATAATTTGGACAACTGAGTTTTATCGAAACAGTTTTTTTTCTTTTTGTTTGTTTAGCTTAAAATAATATTTGTTTGAGAATTAGACAGATCAATCTAAAATGCATGTTTTACTGTAGCTAATTTAGTACGTTTATTATAAATCAATGAAACAGTTTCTTCCTAAACATTTTCTTTCGTCGAAATTCGGCGGGTTCCACCTCGTATTATTAATGTTACAATATAGTTATCAATGGACTTAATTAAGGCTTAGTAGTGTTATTTTTCACATTAATTTTCTCCAAGTTTTCCTTCACAATTTTTATCCTTATTGAAATGGGGGCTGCCTGGCATGATATCTTACTACAATCTATCGCAATCTATCATAAGAATGACAGTGCTTCAAGAAGATATTCTTCTCAATGTTGGCTTGTAAATTATATAACTTTAGTTTAACTGCTTCTTTGATTTGTCCGTACATCGTACGAGCAAGAAGAGTTTACTTTATCCATCATTTAAAACTGTTTGATACCACTATATTTATTTTTCTTTTTCAATTTCGTACTATTTAATGGTAGAAATATTTGAATAAATATTATGAATATTTTAGCTTAAATTAAGTTGAGCTTATCCCATATTTTCAATTTATTCCGTGTAAAAAAATAGAAGGAGTTAATTGGTTGATTACATTGTGCAAAAATAGTGAGTGAAATTAATTCTTTCGATGTAAAAATCGTGTGGTGAATTCAATGCACAATTATTTTGCAATATCTAGACATCACAATTCAGGGATACCGCGAACTGATTTCGCAAGATATTTCAGATAAAATGGAACTTATGATTACCGGAATACGAGGTTTGAGGATTATATTAATTTTAAAAGGATTATGTTAATCTGCTTTTAAGTTTCGAGTGAAATTGTAAAGTAACATTTTAAATAAACAAAAAATGAATAAAAAATATAGATTCATCGTATCGAAATTTTTTATTGATTGCTACTTTTGATTGAATATGATTTCAAATAAATGTTCTGTAATCAAAATGAACAATAAAATGTATTTCATAGTTTTTCTGTGTCGAAATTGTTTCATATTGTCGAAATTTTCAAATTGTTGTTCAAACATTTATTGTGCATGATTTGTAATCTCGTTTTCTACATCTATCAGAAATTTATTGAAAATTCTTGTACAGATTTCATAGAAGGAACGGATAAAAATCGCTTCTTATAAATTTAAATTTGAGATTTGCGTATTTAGAATTCATATCAGAAAACGATTATTCTTTTTAATGCATAAGAATTTCTTTTGATATAATTTCTTTTTTTTTCACGTTTTTCAATAATCGTTTAAAAATGCCTTTCGATTTTCCGAATGGTACATAATATTTATGTTTGAAAATATATATATGTCATAGTATTAAAAACTACTAATACTCAATGAATAAAGAATATTTAAAGAATTACAAGTACTCTTTAAATTTAATTATTAAGCTAATAAGATTTAAAATTTAATTCCCTATTTTGAAAATATTATATAAATTATTTTCTTTTTAAAATAAATTATTAGGAATTCACCGATTTTATTGAAAAATATTTAAGGAAAAAAAAAAAGAAAATTGTTTTAAAATATAGCTTTAGATGTAACATTCTAAAATTACATTCAAGCATTTAAATATATGTCAGATAATATTATTTTCCAATTTTTCTTCGGTAAAAGAAAATATTAAATACTGTCTTTTATCTTTCTTTTTTCGAAACGCAAATGCTCTCGACAGCCGAATAAAAGATCCTCTGAAATTCAAAAAGATCAATCAATGATTCATAAAAGTGATTTATTAAATGACTTTTCCACAAAACAGCCTTTATCGATTTTTCAGCTGCAGTATATTCCAGCAAATGTAACTATTTGAGAAAATAAAAATGAGTGGAAAAAAGGTATTTTGTTGTAAATCGATAAATTTTTTTATATAAAAGTATACTTAACTCATGTGAGTCAGTTATTAAGAGTAGTGTTCATTTTAGAGCAAAATAATATTCTAAATATGTTACAAGAAAAAGAAAAATAGTTTTTAAAAATATAATTAACAGACTATAACATTTTAACTCTTAATAATTAACAAGAATAAGGAAAAGTAATCTCTAATCAAAATAAGTGAAGAAGAATTAAAATCCTTCATTGTAAATTGATTTAAGTACTTCTTGCAACAGAGTGCTTAAGTCAAGTGAATCATTTATTGAAAGTAGTGTTAATGCTTTAACAAGAACTCTTAAGATGCCAACAGATAGAAACTAATAGAAAGAAATAAGACAAATAAATGAAGTGACTTTTGAAGACATTGATTAAGAGATGGCAAAGTTTTAAAAGTTTTCAGTTAAAAGATCAATGAAAATAGTAGAAAACAATTCTATATTTTGTTACGTCCTTTTATTGGGATTGAATGAGTCTATTTAGATTAAGCTACTTTTATGTAGTAAACTATTTTTAAAGAATATTTAATATGTGGATTATCACTTGCTAACTAAGCGTAGAACCAACATGGTGAAAAATATCCAAGCCGGGGATCGAACCCGGAACCCTTGGAATAGCGCTTCAAGTGATGTACCATTTAAGCTACGAGGACGATGCCTAACCTTGCATTTTTCACTCTGATATGTTGGTAAGGCTGCTCTGCAGCACAAGATGAAGGCCTTCATGAGTATACAATATTGAGGCGTAACATGAGACACAAACGCCTCAAAATTGTGGATAAAGAATTCTATCTTGTTTCAAGATGAAGAATTCCATCTACAAACATATAAGAGTGGTGAATGCCAGGTGGACATCGTCCTCGTAGCTTAAATGGTAGAGAACTTGGAGAGCTATTTCAAGGGCTCCGGGTTTAATTCCCGGCTTGGACATTTTTCACTATCTTGGTTTTAGGCTTAGTTATCAAGTGATAATTTACATATTAGATGTTCAATAATTTTCAAACGTAATTTCACAACTGAAAATTTAAAATTAATTTTAAGTTCATTTATTGTAGTGATCTTCCTCGTCGCCGTCTTTGTTGTCATCTCGTTTTTGTGGCCAAAATAATAGGCTTGCTCTCAAAGCATCTGGGCTTCTTCACTTAAAATGTTTTTTTGAAGTGCAAGGTTCTCCAAGTTTCCACCCACAATTTTTATCCTTATTGAAATGGAGGACACCCTGCATGATATCTCATTCCCATCTACCACCTTCCAAGTGCAAACATTAGGTCTACTGGAAAGCTCGGTCGTATAATGTTATTTCACGCCTATTTTTCTTAAATTCAGATTACTTCATTGGCAACACTTTTTTGAAATAGGAAAATTCCCTTTGTTTTCCCCTTAATGTGAGACGTGAAAACTATGCTAATTATAACATTATACGAGTATACGATTATAAAAAAAGTGGAGCCAGTGAAGAAATAAGAATTTAAAAAAAAGCAAGCGTGAAATAGTGTTAATCTCCTCAGTCCTGATATTGCCTGTAGGAGACACCAAAGAACAAACCTTTAAATTAATTTAATTCCTTCTGGAATTGTTAAAATTACTTTTTGACTTTTTTAAGAAATGTGTGCATACACTGTTACAAATTTGAAACTTTTGCTGAACCGTCGCACCACCGCTGTTATAGAATATCTGTATTTTGACCAAAAAGAATGCTTCATAATGCAGTGAAAAAATTGTTTCTTTTAAAAGCGGTGGAGTGATGATGCAGCAAAAGTTTAAAAATTTCAACAGTGTACAATAAGCATCGATATATAGACTAATAGATCTTTAGAGTTGTTTTATAAAAAAAATGAACCCGGGTTTTATTATCCTTCGCAATATTTGTCTCAGGACTGAATAGGTTATACTACAAAACTTTCTACAAACTCAAAATTAATATTTTATCCTCACTGAATTTACATGCAGATTTTAGGCATCGTCACACAGTCATAAGAAACATAGTGTCACAAGAAGATCTTCTCAATGATGGCTTGTGAGTTACGTAACTTTAGATTAATTACATTGTGCAAAAATATCGAGTGAAGTTAATTCGTCGATGTACAAATACTTGGTTCCTAATGAATCGAGGCGCTGACCAAACAATGCGCAATATGGAAAAAGAGAGCTGACTATATTTTAAAAATAAATTACAAGTACATATATATACTTTAATTCGTCTATCTGTCTATATACTGTCTGCGTCCACATATCACAAAGTTGTCGCAGAGAAAAGCGCCAATAGCCATTGAGCTAGAAACTGTGGATTCATTACGTTTATGTTAAAATATAAATAAATAGATAAAATAAATAAATAATAAATGATGGGTATCTTTTCCATTTTGAAATGTAACAGAATTTGGAACGTTTAGCTTGAACACTCAATTTCGAAGTAGGAGAAAGTCGGATAAAACCGAGACCCTAAAGTTTTTCTTTTTATTATTGGGGAGTATGTGAACAAAACGGTCAAAGTTTGTATTAAAACGATAAATTGATTCCTTACGAAGAAGAAAAGTATTCATTCTGTCGCGAACAATGGCAATTGAGATCATAATAACACTTTTTTAAAAAGTGTGCAACGTTCCCGGTTTTGTCCGACCTGGTCGGACAAAACCGGGAACTTGGAAAAAATAATTAAAAGAACATTGAAACTTTGCAATAATACCATTTACTAAAGAAAAATTTGCTGAAATTGTCATATTATACTCACAGAATGTGAATCTACGACTTAAAAATAGTTAAAAATGTTAGGCACAAAACTCACAAATGGAAATTCGATCTTGTTCATCTGCTTTGCTGCACGCTTCATGTGACCACTCTTTGCAGTGAAGTCATGGCATCCAACTCTCCTTAGGTTTAGCTTGTTCATATAAGCCGTTACAAAAGATGCATATTTCACTTTTATCCTTCTCTTTGTTTGATGTCAAGTTTTTTTTCTTTAGCCATTTTTTTTTCAATTAAGTTTTTTTTTTAAATTTTCTGTCACCTTGAAAAGTTTTTCTTCATGGATAAGTTCTTCTTGTCTTTCAGTTTCATCCTTTCTTTTTCTTCTCGTTCGTGTTCTAATTTGTATGGGGTTGAAGTAAGAACAGCTGTTTTCCCTCGCCACTTGTCGGAATTTCTGAGATGGTCTTAGGGTCCGTTTGTACTAGAATAGGCTATATATCTGTGATGAAACAGCAAAAGGACGCCTGATATTTCTGCCCAGGCCTTGAGAAGAAGTAGAAGTTTACACAGCAACCAAAAAGTCCACACCGTTGTCTTCTACAGAAACTCTATCCTTCGAAGTTGGCATTGGCTGCTTTCCTATAGACCCATTCTGTTTCTCAGACTGAGGCTAATAGTTTTCTACAGGCAGGTCTATATCAGGATCTTGTTTTTGGTCAGGCAATTTTTGAGATTCAGTTAAAGGATTATTTTCCATTTCCATGGTCTTCTCAGTTGATGAAAATCTATGATTTCCTCGATGATACCTCAACTCTATGATTTCCTGCATTTTTTTCAACTTAATTTAGAATATAAAAGACTAAAAACAGTTTTCCATGTAACAACTTAATTTAAATAATATTTTTTGTGCTTTGAACAAGTTAATTCTATTTCAATCACGCAAATAAATGAGCTGTCCGAAACCGGGAACTTCCCTCTTATGTCCGACCACCTGCATCACGGTTTGTCTAACCACGCAATTTTGACGAAATATTACTCTAGCATTGTTCAGGCAATTCATAGACACCAATACAAAACGTTAAAATAATAAGTAAATTATGGGCTATCATACGTTATATTCAACTCAATTAAATCTTTAGGTATTTAGGTTTAGTAACGTGACATTGAAGACATCGAATTTTTAACTTTTTCAGGCAAAACTTTAAAAAAATTATCACTGCAAAATAAGTTGATTTACACAACTTCTGCTTACTGGGAACTGGCATGCAGCTTGCCTAGAAATTATTCTAGACGTTTCCGCTAAAAACCTCCGCAAATAAAGCCATAAAGCCCGGCTCCCTGTTTTATCTACCTACCCGGTTTTGTCCAACTTTCCCCTACATTTGAATTTTTCAAAGCATAAAGGAATGCACTGAAATTTATAATTCGCATATTTAAAGCTTCTAGAAATAGATTTCTGCTACAAAAATCATAATCCGTATATGTATATTTTGAATAAATATACCAAATACTATTTTAATAGTTTTTATTTTCTTATCTGTGTATTTAAGAAATCAGAACAAATAAAACTTTTACTTTCTTCTATCTTCAATACAAGAAAGTATTGTAATCGAAATTTTTTTGGACTTCCGGTTTTCGACGGATTTACACGTTTCAGGGGTCAGATATTCCAAAAAACATGTTTTTACAAAATGTCTGTCTGTCCGTGTGTGTCTGTGTGTCTGTCTGTATGTCGCCATTCTACCATCAAAAAGTGTATAAAGTTATGCATAAAATTGAACCAAATTTTTTGTGAATGTTTTTGGCTGTGGGAAGCAGGTCCTCCTTCAGTTTTGAAATATTCCGCCGGAAGGGGGCGCTGCAATCGCAATTTTTGTGCCATTTTCAATTTTGTACCGACCAAAAGTATATGAAGATATGCATCGAATTGAACCAAATTTTTTGTGTATGTGTATGACTATGGCTAGTTGGTCTTCCCTGAATTTGGAAAAAATCCGCCGGAAGGGGGCGCTGCAATCGCGATTTTTGTGCCATTTTCAATATTTTACCGACCAAAAGTATATGAAGTTATGCATCGAATTGAACCAAAATCTATGTGTATGTGTATGACTATGGCTAGTTGGTCCTTCCTGAATTTGAAAAAAATCCGCCGGAAAGGGGCGCCGCAATCGCGATTTTTGTGCCATTTTCAATATTGTACCGACCAAAAATATATGAAGATATGCATCGAATTGAACCAAATTTTTTGTGTATGTGTATGACTATGGCTAGTTGGTCTTCCCTGAATTTGAAAAAAATCCGCCGAAAGGGGGCGCCGCAATCGCGATTTTTGTGCCATTTTCAATGTTGTACGGACCAAAAGTACATGAAGTTATGCATCGAATTGAACGAAATTTTTTGTGTAAGTGTATGGCTATGGCTAGTTGGATTGCTGTGAATCTGAAAAAAATCTGTCGGAAGGGGGCGCTGCAATACCGAATGTTATGCAATTTTCAATATTGCACCACATAAAAGTGTATGAAGTTAGTTCTAGAACTGAACTAAACATTTTGTATATGATTATTTTTTGGTAAGTCAAGTTGGTCCTCCCTGAATTTGAAAAAAGTATCTGCTTATCATTCTATTGTCCATCGGCTCGTGCAGAGACGGAAATCCTTTTTTACTCCGATTAATTGATTGAAGCAGAAATTTAAGATGAAAATCAAAATTGGTAAGGTATTGAATTAAAATTATTAAAGCATTAAAATGAGTAACTATTTTTTTTAATATTAAAATGTATGTATGAGATAGAAGAAAGTTTTGAGATTCGCACATCCAACTAGTTTTTATTGTAATGCACGTCTTCAGTGGGTTAATTTTACACATTTCTCATTCATTACATACATTGGCAATGAATACATGATATGATACATTTTATCTTCAGAAGCAATTTCGTTGTTACGCATTGTTATTCGTTGAATATAGTTAAAATATTCCGTTGAATAAAAAGTTTTCCTTCAAGGGGAGATTTCTTCGCGCAAACAGTAATCATTTGTGTGATTGTTTACTTTTCAATTAATCAATTTTTCATTTCGAAAGTAAAGCATAGGAACTACATGACTGTGCAGTTGTTTGCTAAAAATTTATTATATTGTTCTCCAAAAGAGTGTTTAAAGTAGGCTATCTTGTCAACAGATCAGAACGATTGTTTACTATAAGTTCCGTAATCAACTCAGTGAGAGTGAATGCCACAGAAAAATACATGAAAGTTTAAGCATCAATATTGTTTCTTATGCTATAGTTAAAGTTTGGATTTGGAAGTTTAAAGCTGGAAATTTCGAAATTAAAGAGGACTTACGTACTGGCCGCCCTATTGAAGTTGATTGTGAGTAGCTGAAACAAATTATTCATCAAGATAGAAAGGCTTCAACATGAACAATTGCGTTAGAGTTTGACGTTTGCGATAAAACAATAATTAATGCTCTGAAAAGAATAAACCTAACGTTTAAAGTTCAACCGTTGGTCGATTCATGAATTGATGGTTGAAAACAAGTGCAAGAGAAAAAGTGTTATTTGGCTTTGCTCAGAGATCAAATTAAAGATTACATTTTGGACAGAGTTGTGACCTGTGATGAAAAATGGATGTATCGCAACAATACAAGCCGTAAAAGAGAGTGGTCAGGTCCTAGGGAACTAGATGGCTCAGTTGCAAGATGTACCCTAACTAAAAAGAATGTACTTCTCTGCATCTGGTGGGATTGCAGCGGAATTATGTAGAGAGACCTGAAAAGCGGACTTGACTATCAACAGTGAAATGTATAGCTAATCAAAGTTTGTGATGCCATTTGTGAAAAACGAAGAAGCGAGTTTAAAAGAAAGGTGGTTCTGTTTCATCAAGATAACGCCGAGCCACATGTTAGTACGTTCACCAGCTGGAGGCTCAACAAGTTGAAATGGGATTTGATGTAGCATCCACCATACAGCCTCGACATGGCCCCTTCAGGTTACCGTATCTTTTCACATCTGCAGCTGCATCTTGATGGCTCAATCTTCAATTCAAATGAGGAGGTCATTAATGATCTCGATTTCTTTCTGGACTCGCGCACTGCATAATTTTTTGCCGATGGAATAGAAAATTTCCCAAAACGTTGTAAAAAGATTGTTAATTTAAACGGATATTACTATCCTCATTAGCTTTGATGATTTCGTAAGCATTTATCATTTTACAATACAAAAAATCTGGCGGGAGAACTTTTACTCAACGTAATAAAATCTGCAAATCATCAGAGCTTAAAATTATGTTAAATAAAGAATTTTCTTAATGAACTACTTTATTTTAACTATTACATTTTATGCAGCATATTCATCAATGCCACAAATCAATTTATCATGTCCTTTACGCAGAGGCTCGGACAGCATCAATCCGAGCACGCTAAGCATTACAGATGCTGTATAATCCCCCGTGAAAAAGGATATTCAAAGTTTTACTGACCACGCGAAATTTGTTTCAGTGGTGATTGGAGTGCGTTATAAAATGACTTGTTTAGCAGTTGGACGTTCCTGAAAATTGTTTACTAATACATGTGGGAGTTGTTCAAGACATCCTTCAGAAAAAAATAAGGTAGATAGTACACAGCGGAATAAGCAATATTTACATTGAAACATTATTGCTTTCTTAAATTTTATTGGAAATTATAATGTTCTTTCTTGAAGACGAGATCTCGTTATCTTCATACCTTTCAAAGTACTCAAATTATTACATCGATTGTTTTAAAATGCAAAGATTATTTATATCATATGCATTCTAAATGGTCACAGTAATTCCGTCAGTGATATCATCCTTACTCAGAAACATTTCTAAATAAATAAAAAGTATGATGCTAAGTGTTGTAGGAGAACGATGGAAATGCTTTCAACATTCTTCATGTTTTTGACACAGTTTGAATTATAAAACTAATCACTGTAGACCACCGTAATACATACTCATCATGCATATGCATAATATAAAATATGAAAATAAACCATGTGTATACCATTGATAAAATCCATTGCAATTCCAAAATAAAATTTAAACATAAATATGTATTTAAACATTTTTAACAAAACAGGACGCCATTGGACTATAATGACAGTCTATGGAAATTTGGCGAAATACCGGAAATAGCTTCAAGTTGTGTCACTTTTGGAGAGCAATTTAAAATGTCAGATTTGGCCATATATCGCTAAGTTGGTGGTATTTTTTTGGTCGACGGAATAATTGAGTAGTACCGAATTTCTTAAAATAAATATCCTTATTAATCCAAAAATGATAATTATATTGTGGAACATTGGACTGTATGGATAAAGCGTCAGATTTCCAGTTAAACTATATCTTTGAATTAAAATTTGAATGAAATACAAAATTATGAAAAATCGAAGAGTGTGAAAAATATGATTATAAATACCTTTCCAACTGATTATTCTATTAACTTCCTTCTTTATGAAAAATTTACATTTTTTATTGTGTTTTATATTCACATCATGCAATAAAAAATCTCTAGCATTTTTATGTAAGTTTCATTAGAACCAAAATTTTGAGAGTAAAAAATAAAATAAAAAATAGTATCGGGTAATTGAGATTATTAATATTAAATAGGCTTCTTCCCATTATTACATACTAAGTACACACAAAATTTGAAGTCTCTATCTCATTTTTTTCCGAGAGGATTTTTTTTTTTAGAAATATGTTAAATTTTTTTCGAATACAAGATAAACTAAATTACAAGATTTACCCCATGCTACATATGACTAGTAAGTAAACTAGTCGTTGGGGGCCACCATAATACTTCCCCATCACGGATATGCATAATATAAAATATAAAATTATAGCTTGTGCAAACTATTTATAAATTGCATTGCAATTCCAAAATAAATTTTAAATGTATATTTAAAAGTTTTTAAAACATACTAATGTTCTATTATTAAATTGATGGTATTACTTGATTATCCCATCATTCCGTTTCGACAAATTATACAAATTGCCAAACTACTTGTAAATTATACAAATTGGCATAATTTTTATTTTAAATAATGAAAGAGCAAATAAATTAGTAAAAGATTAATAAAAATACAAATTAAATGTGAAATTAAAAATCACTTGAAGACATATTAATACATATAGCGTATTTAATATTAAGTGATTGACGATAAGCCATTATTGGCATTTAATCTTACAGTTTGGCGATAGTTTTTTAGTCGACGAGTTAACCAAGTGGTAAAAAAACCTTATAACTCCAAAAATGATAAACCTATTAACTAACAGTTTATTGCGTCGGATGAAATGTCTCATGTCCAATTGAAATACATATTTGAATGGAAATGTGAATGAAATGCAGGATCATTAAAAATTGAAGAGGGTGGAAAATAGGATTACAAATATCTCGGTAACTAATTATCAGCTAGAATTCATACTTTATGCAATATTTAATTATATATCCAAACTTCTTATTGTAAGAATTATATGGTCTTATGATTCATTTTTTTTATTATGATTTTTTTTTTCTTATATTTTATGTTCTGTTGCTCAGTAAATTTACAATTGCAGCAATTTCTTTAATTGTTATTTTAGAGTACTTTAGATAACTGAAGCTAACACGTGGTCATTGTGGAGGTAAATTAATAATAATAATACATAATAATAACACGTGCTTGAGAATTGTTTAAAAAGCAATTATATTTAACGGAAGTATTCTAATAAATTTCATTCAAAAGTTATTTTTTTTTCATATTATATGATGTAAGTATTGAAATTGTACAGTATTTTGAAGTGTAGTAAAATCAATAAAAGCCACAGCGACAGCGCCATTTATTGTCACTCTCATTAAAAGTTTCAAGTTTTACAAATTGACTGGCGTCCAGATGTGTACAACTATGTTTTTATTAAGGATGACAAATCCACAGTAAGAGAAAAAGTATTTTGTCGCTAATAAAGAATGATTAAATGAACATATAATAATCCTATATATGAAAAAATTTCTATAAAATACCAACATTGCAGTTTTTCATCTAACTAAAAAAAATAATAGAAATTATTTCAAGCCCTTTTTTTTCAGCGTGTCACTATTTTAAATAGTTTTAGTTTTCTTAGACTACTTTACATTTCTGAATTGTTAAAAGAAAAATACATGTCACATAAAAGTTTTATTAATCAATCGGCAACATGTAATTGAGGTAAACAATCAAGGTGGAGTATTCAATAAAGTTTCAAATTTTAATCTCACTAATTAAAAAATAAAAAAAAACAGTTAAAATTACGTCTTGTTGCAAAATCAAATCAACTTTTGTCTTTCATTTTATCAGTATAAAAATATATTTCAAACAATGCATAACGACATTTTTACCGATATACAATAATAATAAACGTCATCAAAATAATTTCAAATAATAATAATAAAGGTCATTGTTTCGTCATTACGGAAACAGTTAAAACAACAATATGTTTTATATTCATGAAGCAAATTTATCCGTATTGTGAATAACGTCGTTTTCTTCACCGGAAATATTTCGCTTTGCATGTTACTTTTATCATAGATTATTTAATGTCAATTTATTTAATTAGATAACTTAATATTAATTCTCAATAATCTGTGTTCTTCTCATCATCATTAAATGCAAACATTTCTAAGTCTTTAAATTTTATGAAAATCATTGAAAATTTTCTTTTAAGTATGATGACACATTAATTGATGGAATCATTTTTATGATTGGCGGAAGGTGATAAAGCAAAATAATTTTATGTTATACAGAGAAAAGCTTAACCTGATTACCTTCATTTTGAAGAAATATTTAAAAAAAGTTTTAAATAAAAAATATAAAAGTAGAATACAAAAATAGAAATAAATTAAAAATGAGACAGAACGGGCACATCTACAAATAAACAACTTTAATTAAATATAATAATAATAATAATAATAATAATAATAAAATCTGTTAATCTGTTTTGTAGAATGTTCAGGGCTGATGTTTAAAAAAGATATACGGTCTTTTAAAAATATCGATCATTCACAATGTTAAACGCAAGCTCAATTTACTTTAATATTATAAAATAATAAAGCCATAATACAAAATATTTAAAGGCAACGTATTCATCTTGTTTATGCATCCACGTATATACATTCTGTTTACCAAACAGAGACTTGTGATTTCATTATGGAAATAACAATATAATTTTAAATCTTATTCATTAATTTAGCATTTTTAGTCCTTTGCTTAGCAACAATGTTTGGAATAATATATTTAAATATACCTTGACGAATTCTAAATCTAGCTCATGTTAAACATATTTTACATATATTTGTACTTGTTTAATATACATTTCTTTAGCTTTTATGTCAACAATGTTTTATAAACTGGAACTTAATAACAATTTTAAGAACAATTTTAATATTAGCTGTAATTAAAAACAAGTTGGAAATTGCATGTCAAACTTACCGAAAGAGGTGCGTTCGTATTATAACGAAGTCTTAAAAATATTCAGATCTTAGTGTGAAAACTGTTTTACTCTTATTCAAAAATGGATATATACAAAGATTATACCGATTTTAATATTAAATTCAATAATATGGAACTAATATTTCTCTCCCTTAAATGGTGAGTAAACACCATGACAACCTAAAATCATCAGCTATCACAGAATATCACTGAGTTATTTACGTATGAAAAGCATTGATAGAATGTAGAAAACTTTTATTAAGGTTTGATTCGATGTTTATAAAATTTGAAATGACTCAAAAATGAGCTGCAACAATTCAATATATTTAATTTTAAACATCTCGACCATGTATTTTTCCGTTGTTATATGCGGGCAGAGAGACGAACAGATGGTTGGGCTACACAACAGTTCCAGGTGTAACGCATTTATTTTATTTAGGCATTTATCCACAGAAAATAATGTAATAGAATATTTTGGAATACCTCTGTGAACAAACTATAAACGTTGCATACGTTTTATTCGATACCTTACATGACATAGAAAATTTCAATAATACGCATCAACTACAAAGTAATCCAACTATATTAAAGTAAATTTGAGTGCAAACAGACACCTATAGACAGCCATATATCCAATTCTATACATGGCCTTGTACATCATTTTGTCTAAATTTAGAAAATATATCTTAACATATAAAAAGTATTTCAACGTAAAAATGCATAATTTATTTAAGAATCTTTTTTTAGCTATTTACTTTCAAACCCAGTATTTCTTACAATTTGTTTTTGTGCAACCCTGTGATTTACAGGATTTGCACATAACATAATATAAAAAAAACCTAGTTATCACAACCCAAAATGAACTTCAAGTGACCATTGCTCATATACATTACGCTTCGGATACAGTGTTGTATCCGAAATCTTTTGTGTGTCTTTGTAAATACTATGTGCTTTCTATTATACAGGAAGTAACGTGTAGTAAATATTAGCAACATATACAAATTTCATAAAATGTGAAATAGTTTATTGTAATTAAAATACATCCCAAACAAATGTTCTCCCATTTACATCATTATGTGATGGATTGCTTTCGTATGGTCCTTTATAAACATTCTTTGCACCGCATATTGAACAGAATTTATATTTAAGTGTACTTCATAGATGCATATTAATTTCTTTATGTTCGAAAAAATGAAACATCATTAAAATATACTTGAAACTATTTTTCCCATTGGTCATAATGTAACGAAATATTTTGGACCGTCCCTGTAATTGAACTATGCATCTGATTTTCATAAAATTTTAAATGCCTTCGCAAAATTATGCAAAAATTACGTATTTTAAATTTCAAAACATTCGGTATGGTAGTTTTTTGCGCCGCTATATGCGGACGGACGGACAGACGGATTGATCAAGACAACTTTAGGTGTTACGTATTTATATAATTACGAACGCATCTAAAACATGTGAATAAACATTATAGCAAAACATTTATTTTTCAAATCACTCGACTTATTATCTATAACTTATATTTGTATTTTAAAAATTTAGTACATGATAAATACAAAAACTAGTAAGACTAGTAAAAATTAAATAAAACTGTCTGTTTATCATTTTAATGCGTAAAAATTGTTTTATGTTTAAAGAAACGCAGATTGTTGTTCAACATCATCATTACATTTCATGTAGGCAGTGGATTTTTGCAACCAATAAAAGTGTTTTGGGTAGCTTTTTTTCATTTCTTCCTCTCCATGCTAAGAACATCACTTCACCAGCACTTTAAAAAAATACAGATGCTTTTTAATTTGTGAAAATTAACTTTAATCAGGAACGAAAATATACAATAACTCTTCCGTGTAGCCCAAGATTTTGAAAAAACTTCCTTTATCTTTGGAAACTTTACAAAAGAACTTGTCTTTGAAATTTAAAAAAGAATTTAAAAAAGTAAATTTTTATTAGCTGCCTGTCGTTCTTGAAACCATTTCGAGAATTTTTTGCAGTAAATTAATCAGTTTTCACTACTCAAAAAAGCAGTTTTTCGGATGATATGAGATATCAAGTAGATAAATATCTTCATGTTCAGCAGATATGTTTGAATGAAAAACATTGTGAATTAACAGTATTAACAATAACGTAAGTTTATTATTTTTCTCTTACAGTTGTACGCAGAATTTCAGTTATGAAACTAAAAAAGTTTAGTTGAGGTATATGAAAAAATAAACAGAATTGATTAAGGCAATGTAAATCTACTCGAAAACGTTTCCAAAAACTACGAGCAGCTAATAAAAATTTAGTTTCATAAATTTTTCGATAAATTTCGAAAATAAATTGTTCTGAAGTTAGGTTTCGAAAGATAAAGAAATGATTTACTTGTTACTTGTAAGAAGTTATCGAATATTTTCATTCGCTGCTGTAGTAAATTTCTTAGTTTAAAAAACATTACAAACAGCAATTCTTTTACAATGTATAAGACTTCAATGATTCTTCAAAAGAATTTTTCCAAGGCATTTTTTGTCACCTTTACCTTCGTATGGTATTCAGAATTCTTTCTCAAAAAAACTTCTGGAAGGAGTTCATTCTGAAAGCATGACCATACCAAAGTATTATGTATGATTGTCTGTAAAATTTCTAGATTCACTTCCAGTATATCAAATATTCTCGAATTAAATTTTTCCAGCCTTCATGTCTTTCCTGACCTTCGTCAGAAGTTCATTTCAGTAGAACGTTTTTTTAAAGCATTTTAAGATCTATGTTTTTCAGCTATATTATAAAATGCTTTCAATGACTGCATTAGAGATCTGTACGGGCCGAATTCGGGCCGATTTTCATTAACAGCATTCAAGCTGGGCTAGGCGCTCAGACCTTACTTTTCTGGAGTGTCTGGATGGGCCAAACTTATTTTTTTTTTTCGTACGAAGGACTGATTTGATTCTTCCTAGTTTTCACGGACCAAAATAATCATTTCCAGTACGAATCATTCCGTATGAAAATCCTTTTCGGGACATGGCCAAGTCTGTTCATAAATCAGTAAAATTTGGCTTGGTCCAAAAAATGTTACAAAAAAAGCATATACTTTTAAGTCGTCATTATTCTACAATTAAACATTACAATTTATTCTTTCTGAGGAATCGTAGAATTTCAGGCTTATTTAAATGGAGATAAACACATGGAAAAAAACCCTACTTATGACGGAATTTTCTTTTAAACTAAAAACTGAAAATTTCTTTTAAACTTCTTTTAAACTGCTCATCCATTCAAAATGAATACAGTAATACGCGAGAAAAAAATATATTAAACAACACTTTCTAAAAAGGGAACATATTTTTTTCTTTCCAGTGCGATTCCGTCTTAGAAAATTTTACTTTAACCATATACCATTTTTTTTAGATTTTTATGTCTTCACTACATGGAATATGGATTAATAATACTAATGATAAATGGAACATTTACATACAAGAAACAAAGGTTCATTAAAAGCATAGATATCGCAGCCTACGGCACTTTTGTATAAATGGAGACTATAAACATGAAAGAAGAAAAAAAAAGACTAAGATAAGTTTTTTTGGTCAGAACTCTAGTAAGAGTAAAGTTCAATGTTCTGTAGAAATTCACTTGGGCGGGGCCGAAATTTTAACTTTAATAACAGGCCAGGCCGGGCTCGGGCCTGGAAATTTTGGCCCGTGCAGACCGCTAAATTGCATTATGAATTAGTCTTTTAATTTGGGTGCTAATACTACGATTGCACAAAACATAATTTGTCATAGCTTTTACATTTCTGTTTTCCTCCAATTTTTATTATTAACCGAAGTTATGGATTTGACCTGTATGCATTTCTTGTTCACCCATAACGAGCGCCGATTTTGATAATTCTTTTCTTGTTGGAAAGTATAAGATGCTCGTGTGGTTCATTTTAATTTCATCCATTTCTGAATATTAAAACCTTTTTAAAAATAAAAACAGTAAAAATTCAAATTCTTTTTGAAGCAGTTTTCCAAGTAGGAGCGTTCATTTTTCAAGCGATTACTCTTACAACGATACGAGATATTGTTTCTTCAAAGTGCGAAATTTTGACTACACAGCGGCCGGGAAGATAGACAGATTTAGCTATTTCTTTAATAAAATTCTTTAATGATGTTGATCAGATTCCCATACATATTTGCCATTTTAACTATACTTCCCAATTTAAACTTCTCGATACGTTCTGATATAATTTTGCAAGATGCACAAACATAAGTTCTGTTTCTTTGTCCTATGTCTGTCTGTATATTTAGAATTTTTCTTAGTGCACAGATATGACTTAATTATAAGCTAGTTTAAAAGTTGTAGAAATACCAATAGAAGTTTAATAGAAATGTTTATAGAGAGAAAGTGTTTAATAGAAGTTTAATAGAAATTTCTGCTCTACAGACATTTGACATCATCTACTATTGAACTTTTACAGATATTTCAATAGATTTTAAACTAGATTATAGAAAAACATGCCATAATTCTACAAGATTTTATAAAATATTTTTTTATAGAATATAGACAGAGTTCTAAAGGCCATTTTCTTAAGGGATATCTTTTGACGATTTTTCCACTACAAAATATAAATTGTGACAAAGTGAATTTAAAAATATAAAATCATCAAATTTTAGCTTCATTTAAGGGTCATTTGGAAAATAGATAACAAGGCGCTAAGTCGAACTGACCCTTTTGGGTCAGTTCGCCTTAGCGGCGAGCTCAAATGCACGGTTTATTTTATTTTAATTAACGATGTGACTTTCTTTTACGTTTTACACTTTTTTAGCACTGATGATGGGACTTTAAAAGTCCCGAAACGGCTGTATGTTTTTAACATCTTTTATTTTATAATATTTGAGCTCTTTAACGTTGATTATTTATTTAGTTATATATAAGCACAAAGTACAATCCTCCCCCTTCTTATATTTAAAGTACGTGTTTAAATGAATGACCAATTAAAAGCCTGTTATCATCTAAGCAAGGGAATAACGTACTCTTTCGAATTTTCTGGGTATTTTACGAACAAATGCAACAGCGAGTAAAGCTCTTACAATATGGTACTAACAGAGACAACTCATGTCTTTTATATGCGACGAATGATTTGTCCCTCATAAATTACTGTTTTTCAAAGTTTAATGTTGCATATTCTCACTCTTCTTTATAAGACTTGGTGCTATAATATCATGTGGGTTCGAATTACTTGTACTGTAATTTCATCAGGGAAACAACCTTTATAATTCCATCTTATTTATTTACGCTATAATACAACTGCCGCTAACGCAGCATTCCGAACAGCAAAACATTCTTACATCTCCGATCTTATTTGGCCAACATGCATTGCCTCACAAAACAGATTACGGTATCGTTGCGCCATCTTTATTCAGAGAGTGCTACTATTCGAAGATATCACACCCCTCTCCTCATAGTTCAAACGAACTACAGGCAATCTTTGTTTATTGCTTCTTCGAACTGGAACACTTTTATTCGAGTCCTCATCATTATTTTTAGTCACAGTGTCTTTTACAGATATATCTGTCATAACATCATTTTTATTACTCACAACAATACCTGTTACAATATCATGTGAAGGGTGAGAATTGTTTGGTTCCATAATATTCTCATTATCACGTTGGTCTTTTATTTTTCCATTAATCTCAGAAAAACGGTTTTTATTAACCCTTTCATAATTATCATAAATATTGTAATTTTTACCACTATAACCCATACTTTCAAATCTTTCTGACATTTGTTTGTTATTGTGGTCATTTTCTTCAATTCTTTCAGATTTTTCGTAACTTATCTCTCTGTTACGTCTCAACTGATTTACATGACGCTTACACATTATTCCGTCACATCTATTTACTAAAACCCATCTACTTCCTAATAATTTTATAATTTTTCCTTTTACCCATTTCTCCCCCTTTCCAAAATTTTTAACAAAAACTAATTCATGAAGCTTAAATTTGTGCAGGGGTTGCTGTATTTTAGGTTTTGATGGTAATACCAAATGAAAGGCTGTTCGAATTGGCCTTCCAAACATTAATTCAGCAGGTTGATATTCCTCTCCATGTAGTACCCACTACCAGTCACCGAATGAGGAGTTGAATGATTTTCTAACAAAAGTTGTGCAATTGATAATGTTATGTCATTTTTATCTAGTTTCCTAAGACAATTTTTCACAATTTGCACGTATCTTTCCGCCTGTCCGTTCGACGACGGATGATATGGTGGAATAGGTGTATGCTTAATTCCATTATTTTTAAGAAATTCCTCAAATTCCTCACTTGTGAACGCGGATCCATTATCACTGACTAATTCTACTGGTAATCCAAATGTCGCAAAAATTCTTCTTAATACTCTAATAGTATTTCTACTATCGGTCCTGGGCACTACTTCTACTTCTAACCATTTTGTATAAGAATCAACTACTATTAAAAAAAATTTCCCTTCAAACGGACCTGCATAATCTATGTGAATCCTTTCCCAGGGTAATTCAGACTTCCATTCTAAGGGTTTCATTTTTGGATTATCCCTTGCACACATTTGGCATCTACTACATGAATTTACCATTTGTTCAATTCCCTCATCTATGTTTGGCCACCAAACCACCCCTCTAGCTTTAGCTTTCATGCTAGACATACCCTGATGAACAGAATGCAACAATTTCAATATATATTTTCTACCTTCCTCTGGCACAATTACTCTATGCCCCCATAATAGCCAATTTTCTAAACAGGAAATCTCATCCTTTCTACGAAAATAAGGTTGATATTCCTCTGCTTTAACCTTTCGTGGCCATCCATGTAGTACCCACTCTAAAATTTGTTTAGTTACAGGATTTTCAGTTGTCCACTTTGCAATCGTTTTAGAAGTAACAGGCCAATCATTATTATTTGAAACAAATATTATTTCAGCAGAATTACTTACTATATTTACAGTTTCTGGGAGAGGTAATCTACTTAATGCGTCCGCATTTTTATTATTTTTACCTTCGGGATACTCAATTGTATAATCATATCCTGCTAACATAAGCGACCATCTCAGCATTCTATGTGATAATGTATCAGGTACCTTTTTAACAGGATCAAACAATCTAATTAAAGGTTTATGATCTGTTATAATTTTAAACTGTTTACCAACTAAATATTGGTGAAATTTAGTAACACCAAATATTACAGATAAAGCCTCTTTATCTATCATTGCATAATTTCTTTCAGTTTTATTCAAAGTTCTAGAAGCATAAGCTATGGGTTTCTCTTTATCCTCAATAATATGGCTTAATACAGAACCAATGCCATATTCTGAAGCATCACAGTTCAAAACAATATCTTTGTTAACATCATATAATTCTAAAACAGATGATGTACATAATAATTCTTTAACTTTTTGAAATGCTTTATCATGCTTTTCTGACCATGACCACTTAACATTATTATCTAATAATCTATGTAAAGGTTCTAAGACATCTGAAATATTAGGTAGGAAGTTTCTATAATAAGAAATTAAGCCTAAAAATGAACGCTACTGTGACACATTATTTGGAATAGGTGCATTCAAAATAGCATTAACTTTTTCTGGCATAGGTCTAATTCCTTCCTGACAAATTTTATGTTCTAAATAGCAAACTTCCGAAACCATAAATTTTAATTTTTCCTTATTTAATCTTATACCATGCTCAGAAAAGCATTTCAGAACACTTTCAACTCTTTCAGAATGTTCTGATTCATTCCTAGCACTTATGAATACATCATCTAAAAATACACCAACATACTCATATTTTTTAATATATTCTCTATTTCTCTATATCTCCTATATATTCTATATTCTCTATATCTCCCTCATACTATAGTATGCGCTGCCCCGCTGTCAATTTCAAATTTAACATTCACACAATTTATTTTTACATTTTTTTGCCATGTTACACTATTTGAGTTGTTGTCCGCACAATTAAAACAGTATTCTTCTTAAACCGTTTTAATTTTACTGTTTTTGTTCTGTTTATCCTTTTTCATCATAAACTTGCGATTCCTACAACATACTCTTAGGTGACCAAATTTATGGCACAGATGGCACTCTGCTGTCTTGAAAGAGCACATTTTAGGATTGTGGTGTTTCGAACATCTAAAACATGGTTTCTCAGACGCGAATTTTTCTTCTTTGGGCTTAAATGGGTTGAGAGAACATTTCTGGTTTCGGTTTCTCCCCTCTAGCACGCACTTGATTGACAGCTGTACTTTCGCCTATATGTAGTGATTTCACACCGGTTTCAGCAGATTCAGATGATTCGGCGATCTCCACCGCAGTCTGGAAATTTAATTCCTTAGAATCCAGCAGCTTTTGTTGTATCTTTTCATCTTGTATTCCGAACACAAGTTTGTCACGCAGGCGGTCATTTAATGTATTTCCGAAATTACAGAATTCAGACACTCTTCTAAGTTCTCTTACAAACTCAGCTATGCTTTCCCCTGGCTTTCTAAGACGTTTCTGAAATTTGAATTTTTCCACAATTTCACTTGAACAAGGAGAAAAATGTTCTTTAGCTTTTTTTAAAAGATCTTTATATCTTATCTCCTTTAACGTCTTCGGAACAATAATGTCTCTTAAAATCGTAAATGTTGTCGTACCAACAGAACTAAGCAAAATATTCTTTTTCATTTCTTCGCTCTTTATATTATTCGCACAGAAATAAAAATCCATCTTCTCTACATAAATAGTCCAAGGAACCTTTGAGTCATACTCTTCTAGACGACCCAGTGAAATAATTTCTTTTTCAACAGTCATTTTTTTCCGGCGTTTGCTTTTTTTCAAATTATTTTTCTTTTCAAAATAATATGAGTAAATAATCCCATCCTATTCGCCACTTTATAATATCGCGTGGGTTCGAATTACTTGTACTGTAATTTCATCAGGGAAACAACCTTTATAGTTCCATCTTATTTATTTACACTATAATACAACTGCCGCTAACGCAGCATTCCGAACAACAAAACATTCTTACATCTCCGATCTTATTTGGCCAACATGCATTGCCTCACAAAAACAGATTACGGTATCGTTGCGCCATCTATATTCAGAGAGTGCTACTATTCGAAGATATCACAGGTGCATAATCTCTATAGAGATTTGGCAGCATCTAGCAATTCAATGACGTACTCTTTCGAAGATTCTATGTATTTCACGACCAGTTGCAAGGGCAATTAAAACGTTTGGAATGAGGGCCTTATCAGAGACAATTCGTGTCTCTTATATGCGACAAACAATCTGCTCTTGATGAATTACAACTTTTTTATCCTTTAATGTTACGCTTTTTCACTCTTCTTGATAAGACTCTGTACGTAATCTCTATAAAGTCCTGGCAACGTCTAACAAGTTAATAACGTACTCTTTCGAAGATTCTATGTGTTTCACGAACAGTTGCAAGAGCAATTAAAACTCTTGGAATAAGGTCCTCATCAGAGACAGTTCGTGTCTCTTATATGAGACATACAATCTGCTCCTCATGAATTACATCTTTTTTTATCCTTTAATGTTACGCTTTTTTACTCTCCTTGATAAGACTCTGTACGTAATCTTTATACAGTCCTGGCAGCGTCTAACAAGTTAATGAAGTACCCTTTTGAAGATTTTATGTATTTCACGAACATTTGTAGAAGCGATTAAAACTCTTGACATGAGGTCCTTATCTCAAGCAATTCTTATCTCATACATGCGATCAACGATGTACCCCTCAAGAATTACATCTTTTTCATCGTTTAATTTTACACTTTTTAAGTGTTATTTATAAGATGAAAATTTTTATGGAAAATGATAAATATTTTCTTTCTGTTTTTCACTAACTCGAAAACTGCTCTCAACTTCCTTTTTTTGTTTAAAAAAATATTTCTTCTGGCTTATATACAACGCAGTTTTAATAACTAAATGGTATTTTCTTATCAATAAAGACCCCAAAGAGCTGAAGTTCAGAAACCAACAAAAAACTTTGATGTATGAACTGTAAACTGTATTTTAGTGATATAATTGCAACTCTTTGATATTAAAGGTAAAGAGATTAAAGTAGAAGAAAGCTACATTAAAGTTCAGTGTAATTTACAATATAAATTTAAAATAAAATGTTAAAAATAAATTACATTCAGTTTCAGAGTATATAATTATGAGAAGTGAATTTTAAGAAATTAACATAATTAGTCGCCATTTGGAGTGGTATTCTTGAAAGATTCGGCATTGTATGCCATACTTTTTTCAATGAATCACGAAATATATTTATTAATGTTTAAAAAACACAAGAATGTATAAAAGTAAAAATCTAAAGATATACTTATTTTTAAATCAGTATGTGAATATCACTATTATAGAACTTTTGAAAAAATATATATAAATCCCTAGGGCTTGGAATGTAAGCATGTTAAAAAAATAACAAAAAAGGAAATAGATATTTTAAATATAATGTAATAAAGATATATTAAATATTACATTTTAATGGCAAATATACAAACAGGCGTTTTTTAAAGAAGTCATGTATTAGCATAGTATTTTCATTCTAAGATTCAAATAATAATTAAGCAATATTTTCCACAAGATTGAATAATGATATTGAAGAGTATTTTCTTTATTGAATAATTTTATTGATGAGTATTTTCTTTATTTAATATGCGAAGAATTGCTTATTTTAATTTCGAAAACCTTTACTGATCAAATTTCATGCTTTATGAATATACCAAAGAATATCACAAAGAAAAAGGTTTAATGTATTAATAATATCCAATACATTTACGTATTCTACTTCATGAAACAGAAACCAAACTTTTAGGGAACAATTTTCGTAGATAATGGATTTCATTTTCGTTTGAAAATAAAGTTCCGAGGCAGGAAAAGTTTATGGAAGGCATTTCTTTCAGCTTTCGTCTTTGAGGTTTATAACTTTCTAAATAATATAAATTAATAAAAATGCCCAACTAAAAAATTTCTTTAAAAATTTAGGGAGAAATGCATTTTTACAAACTGTTCATAAATAAATATTATTTACAGAATAACGATAAACAAAATAAATAAAATTTTGATAACTTGGTAGATTCGAATTTTACATTAGATAGTATACGAGTTTAGAATTATAATTTTTAAATAATTGCTTCTTTCAAAAATTTTAAGCATTTTTTAAAAATTCATTCTGACGAATTCTTTTTGAAAATGACAATGCAGCAGAAGGATAATATTTTTTAGATTTTAATTTAAAATTAGACGTAGTATTTTCATTGTCTTTTTATTTGTTTTTTATACTAAAGTACATATGTATAAAACACCAGTAGAAATACTACGTTTAATTGCACAATACAAACTAGCAGATACCATCCATCTTTTATATTGTCATTTTTAGGAAGAAATTAAAAATATATATATATTCAAAATTTCTCATTTGCTTAACCAAGAATTGAAAAAAAAGATCTCCATACGGTAACTGAAGAGAGCGTAGTCAGCGTAAGAAGTTATGGATTTTATGCTCCGATGGTATATTTTTTAATACATATCACTTAATAATGCGCAATTACATATTTATACGACGGTGTGTTTGCCTGTTTGTGTAACACTATACGTTATACTAAGAAAAAAATTTCCCGAGTTCTAATATGTGCATCTGTAAAATGTATATTCTACGATCAAATCGCACAACGTAATGATATTCTGAATTTACGAAATTTCCACACTTTGCAGCACTAGAACCACATTTATCAATAAATAAAAACTTTGTTAAATCACCATAAAAAGATAAATTAAACAGGACGCGTTTCGAGCTGCAAAATTACTGCTCGTCATCAGCTGATCCAAACACGTGTCACAACGGACAGAGTGGAAATATCCATAGTGTTATTTCCACTCTGTCCGTTGTGACACGTGTTTGGATCAGCTGATGACGAGCAGTAATTTTGCAGCTCGAAACGCGTCCTGTTTAATTTATCTTTTTATGGTGATTTAACAAAGTTTTTATTTATTGATATATATTTATCGCCAGTATTTTCGGTGTTTCTCAATACTAGAACCACATTTTTTAAAAATGGAAATTTTTCAATTTAAAACAAAAAGCTTTGACACTGAAATATTAAGCACTCTTTGAATTTATATAGTAGTTTCATCATATAAAACAACAAAGTGCATTTCACTCTTTATGAGGAGCCCAGTGTATATAACTATTTACAATTAACATTCGTAAAACCATTGTACAACAAATATTTACAGTGAACATTTAAAAAAACTACAGACGCGTTTTATAACATTAATCCGTTAATGCTAAATTGTAGTCTTTCTAAGAAGAGATTGACGTATTATTCATGTTTTTGGAATTGAAGACATATTTTGAATTATATGTTGGTCATTTTCTTTTTACATTGATGAAAGTTATAAGAAAATTCCGGGAAATAATTGAAACAGCATGAAAACATATCAATATTTAAGAGGTTAACAATCAGGGAATACCATGTGTTTTTGGTACGGAGTAAAATTCGATGCCCGATCATGGAAACTGTTTCATATATAAAATGGAAACGGGCGTAATCAAAGTGGTATATTTAAAATTTTCTCGTTGGATGGCTAAATGATAGACGAGGGCTTCAGGAGCTCGAATTCACATTAAAAACAAGAAATGTTCCAAAAATGTTAGAAACTGTTTTTTTTCTCTGTCTATATACCTTCTAGATTAGATACAAATATCTACAAAATACAAGTGCTACAATTATTTCCTTTAAATTATCCTTTCTTTCGAGAAAATTTAGAAAAAAATGCTTGTTAAACTTTTTGTTGAGTTTTATTTATTTTTTATTCTTTCTGTCACAAATTTCCTTCAAGCCATCTTTAGATTTAGTTTCTTTTTTTTATATAGAACAACGTTTTCTTATAACTCAAGTTAAGATGTTCAGTATTTTTTTTTCACATTTCATAGCAAAGTTCCTAGATTAAATGTATTTACCGCAATATTATTTAATAATATTAATGCGCGATATTCCTTTTTGTTTTCTACTTTAGGAATTTTCTACTTGCGTGTTAAATAATACACTAAAATATTTTCTAAAAAATTGCAAAAAGTTGATTAAAAAATTACAGTTAATTTATTTTTAAGGATTAGTTTAAGCAAAAAATAATATAGAGTTTGAATTATTAAAGTTTCTAAATAAAAAACTTAAAATTAAGAGAGTATATCTATAGACGTTTATATTTAGATCCATAATCATAGAAATCCATAGTCATGCATATTAAAATGTAAATACAGGGGTCGCAGCGTCCCTAAAATTTTTGTAATTTTCTACCACTATTTTAAATCAAAAAATTTCATCTCAGATTTCTTTAATATCTATAATGAAATTCTATGATAAATATTGTCGCTTTAAAATTGTGGTATTAAACTGAGAAAATTTTAGGGACTCTGCGACCCCTGTAAATATATCCATATCATTATATTAATTTAAACGATCTTTTGAAAAAAAAATTCTAAAAAAATTTTTTGGCAATTATTACATTTAAGTTCTATATTCTATTTTTAAAAAAATCATTTCATAATTTTCATATTCTAATTAAAAATTATGCAATTATGTTCATCTTGTTATTCGAATCTAAACACATGAAATATATAGGCATTTAAAATCTTGTTCTTGTTTTTATTGTTGTTTTTTAATAATAGAATATATATATATATATATAAAGAACATTTTTTAAAAAAATACATGACGATTTTCTCTTGCGTATTTACCATTCTGAGTAAAAAAAAAAAGAAAAAAATGAAAAAAATATAAGAAAAAAATTTGAAAATAGAAAGCTGAAATAAATATTAAACTCTAACAAAACCGATATTTGTATCGTTTAATAATTATGGCTGCATTCGACTTAAAATAAATATCGATTTACCAAAAATCCAATAATTTCTATTTCATCCGTTTTTTTTATTGAAATGCAAGTACTAATTTTTATTTTACACTAAATGTGTGACTTTTCTTCCCATGCCTGCGAGAAACTATTTAAAAAAAAACTCGAATAATTTACATAAAAGGATTGAAAAAATATCGATAGTTAGATTTTAAGAGTTATTCTTCGCATCTGCATAACGCAATATCGAAAAATAGTTATCCGTTAACTTGAATACAAGTTTTTTTAGAAAAACACCGACATCACAGTTCCTTTGAACAAAAAAATGATGCTAATTCTAAATTATAAAACAATCTTTTGTTAAAGAGAATTAGTGATTGATACTCATTTGGAAAGCCTGTTAATAAACATTTTGCTTTTCTAAATTGCTGAAAAGGGTTAAGCAGTTTTAATACAATTATTTTTAAAAGGCAGACAAGACTGGCTGCAATCTTATATGAAATATGCGAGCTTTAAGGGTGTCTAGGACACAAAAATCTTCAATTAAGAAAAAATATGTTACTGTATTATTCTTTTTTCTGCTTAAAATGACATTTAAATCACTTTTCTATCTTAATAAGAACAGAAGATATTAATTTTTGCGTTTTGGTTTTTTTCAACACTTATCTTTTAAGCAATAGTTTTTAAGAAAACGACTTTTTTTTAAATGAGTTTTTTTATGATAATTTTTTTCACTATTTCTCCAGTTTAAATTGTTGTAATTCAAAAACCATTTGAGATAAATGATTCAAACTTTGAACATGTCATTTTAAATTGTTTCCCTTTAATTAAAAAAATAGAATTTTATTTTATGAAATTTGAAAAAAAAAATGTTTATTTTTAAAAATATGATTTTATTTAAAGTTACATAGTATTTTTTTTTAAATTTTTACTTTAAATATTTTTAATTTTTACTTAAATTAATATTTAAAAAAATGCTGAATCAAAATTAAAACTCTTTATAAGGTAAAAAATTGGAAATCTACAAATAATATTTCAAGCTATAACGATTTTAATTTACCCCATTTTATTAATAAATTTTAATTAAAAAATTAAATATTTATGATACGTTTTGATGTGTAATTTTGTTTACTAATAATATCATTGATCATCGCAAAAAAATTCAAAATTTTATTTCAATAAATATTTTTTTTAATGTGTCCTGAATCCCCTTAATATTTGTTTTCTCGGAAACTACCTGACCGATTTTGATGAAATTCGGAATCTACATTCACTTGATTTTGCTCATGACTTATAGCAGACATTTTTATTCTGTGATAAAAAAAAATTATTTCAGAGCGAAGACAATTTTCCAGGTTTTTTTTTTTCTTTCTGAAACTAACTAAAAAATTTAAGAACTTTCTGCCCTATAATCTTATATTTATACTTTTGCACAAAATTTTTTTTGCATGCATCCCAATTTTGTATCCCAATTCAATTTTTGCCTTTCCTTAAGAAAATTTATTTCTTTCTATATTAGCAGAAATTTACCATATAATAAGATGAAGACATTTTATATGCGTTCGTAATTATATAAATATGTAGCATCTTATAGTCGTCGTTCAGTCCGTCTGTTCTTCTGTCCATCCGTTATCCGTTACGTTACGGTCAAAGGAAAAAAAAATGAAATGCATTTTAATGGTGTTACTCTATCGAACATAATAAAATTGATGTGTATCTATATGCTAAAATTTACATACTGTATAATTTGTGATGCAAATGATATTTTTGTTATTAAGTTACAAAGCCGCATAAAAGTGTACAATTGCATAATGGCATAAGGGGAAACAGTGTTTAGGACGCATTTTAATTATATTAAATAAACTATTTTACATTTTATGATATTGATATACACATTGCTGATGTTTAGTCCTTACTACAAGTTGCTTCCTGTATAATAGAAAGATTAGTATTTACAGGGACATACACACAAAAGATTTCGGATGCAATATTGAATCTAAAGTATTGTATACTATTACACCAAGATGTGAATATTTTAAAACTTTGCTTTAGTATGAACGCTTTTCATTTGCTACGTTTGAAGTGCAACTTCCGACATCCATGAAAGGACTTTAACTCATAAGCATTTAAACTTTCACGAAAAGAATAAAAATATTTTAAATTACTATTCTAAATTAAGCATACTTTGTTTAAAATTGCCCTTACGTTTGAGCAGGTTTTAAATTCTGTGTGCAGTTAAAATAGGGTGCTATTTTGAAAAATAACTGCTTTCATAAAGTGAGACTCGCTTACTTTCAAGATAGGTCATATTTTTGAGATAAGTCCTATTTTACGAAAATTGTGAAACCTCATGCTGGGTCTTATTTTCCGATTAGATTTTATTTTCCGGGAAACACGGTACATAAATATGAAAATTAAATACATTTAGTTTTAACCTTTTATTTAAAAACCTAAGGGAATCAAAAGAAATACACCATTAAACTCTGAGTATGTAAAAAATTTTTAATTGTATTCGTCTATAAATCAAATGTATAGAAAGAAATCAATTAAATAGAATTTTTTTTTGGATAAATATGGACTATTCATCACCTTTCCCATTCCACTAAGTAAAAATAAATTACTAAATTTAAAAATTTTGGGATTTTTTAAAATATAATTAAGAATTTGTATTTATAATCGCTCTGATTAATTAAAATTTGAAGATTGTTGAAATATGCTGTATAAGATCTGAAACATAAGGCGATTTAGCGAATATGTTTGCTAAACATATTTGCAAACGTTATAATTTGCGTCAAACATATTTCAATTCCATAAAGTTGTTTTTTTTTCTATTTGAAGCACTTATTATACTAACGCAATTTCTATTTCTATTTTTTTATTTTTTAAAGAAATATTGCATTAAAAAAACTAAGATGATATTAAGTGGTTTTTTATCAAAAAAGAAAATCAATACATTAAATTATAAAATAAACCTCTATATCTGACCATTTGTAACATGCCTAAACAATTTTCCAGCAAATATTAATGGCAGAGGTTATGGATACACATCTTAAATTACATTAAAATAGCCATAGCATCTTTAAAAAGGACGAAATTTGAAATCCTATCGATGATGAACAAAAGTTAGCATTATCTATAATTCTACTTTGATTCTTTTGTAAGCTTCCATCTAAAATCTATTTTAAATCAGGAGCTAAATAAATAAATACAGGGTATATCTAAACTATTGGGCAAAACTTTAAGGTGTGTGATAGTACACATCAAGACAAATAATATTACATGGGAAACTAAAGGTCCCAAACGTCTTCCGAAGGAGATAGGCGCCATCAAACTTTAGGGTCCAAAATTTGAAATAATTATAAAAATTGGTTGGAAAAATTGGTCGATTCGTTTGCGGTTTTCACGAAAACTATTCTTTATGTCAGTATTGTCTTGAATATAAATTATAAAGATAAATTTCAAAAAATGCCGATAGACGGCGCTTTAGACTTTGCAGTAACCAACAACTATTTTTTTACCGTTATTTTTTGCATCTCATTAAATTTTTTAGAAGGTTAGCCATAAATTTAAATTATAAGCTGAAAATCTGAATCGTTGAGAGTGGTTATGTATCGCAAACTGAACTGTATTCAATCAGGGTGGGGAGGTTCAAATTTCAAAAAGATTATAAAAAACGGGAAAATTGGTCGATTTGTTTACGGTTTTCTCTAAAAGCATTCTTTATCAGTATTTCCTTGAAAATAAGTTTTAAAGATAAATTTCAAAAAATTCCGTTAGAGGGTGCTCTAAACTTTAGAGAAACCAACAACTATTTGTAACTGTTATTTTTTGTTTCTAATTAAATGCTTGCAAAAACTTAGACTTAAATTTTCAGCTCAAATTCTGAATCGTTGGGAGGGGTTAAGAAGCGCAAACTGAACTGTGTTCAGGAGTTGAAATATTACCCTGCCCACCCCAAGAACACGGTTCAATTTTGCGCTACTTAATTATTCACAACGATTCAGATTTTGAGCTCAAAATTTAAGTCTAAACTTTTAAAACATAAACTTAGATACAAAAAATAACTGTTAAAATAGTTGTTGGTTACTCTAAAGTTTAAGGCGCCCTTTAACGGAATTTTTTGAAATTTATTTTTAAAATTTATTTTCAAGGAAATACTTACATAAAGAAAGGTTTTAGGGAAAAACCGCAAACGAATCGACCAATATTTCCGTTTTTTATAATCATTTGAAATTTGAATCTCCCCACCCCCATTGAACACAGTTGAGTTTGTGCTGCTTAACCACTCTCAACGATTCAGATTTTCAGCTCAAAATTTAAGTTTATGTCTAAGTTTCTAAAAAAATTCATGAGATGCAAAAAATAACAGTAAAAAATTGTTGTACGTTACTCTAAAGTCTAAAGCGCTCTCTATCGACATTTTTTGAAATTTATCTTTATAATTTATTTTTAAGACATTTTTAAATTAATTTTTATAATTTTTTTTAATATTTATTTTAAAAACATTTTTAAATTTTTAAGATTGACACAAAGAATAATTTTAGTGAAAACCGCAAATCAATTGACCAAATTTTCTGTTTTTTATAATTATTTGAAATTTGAATCTACCCACTCCCGTTAAACACAGTTCCGTTTGCGCCACTCAACCACTGATTTTGAGCTCATAATTCAAGTTTATGGCTAAACTTCTGAAAACATTTAATGAGAACGGTAAAAAATAGTTGTTTGTTACTCCAAAATCTAAAGAGCCCTCTATCGGAATTTTTTGAATTTTATCTGTATAATTTATTTTCAAGACAATACTGACATAAAGAATAGTTTTAGTGAAAACCGCAAACTATTCGACCAATTTTTCCGTTTTTTATAATCGTTTAAAAATTTAGACCCTAAACTTTGATAGCTCCTATCTCCTTGGGAAGACGTTTGGGATCCTTAGTTTTCATTTAATATTATTTGTCTTGATGTGTACAATCACCCCTAAACCCTTTCCGGCACGGGCAAAATCTCTTAGTTAAATGAGAAAAATATCGACTGACATCGGAATTCACAAACGAATTTTTTAGATATTTTGAAACCCCTAATTGAAACTTTTATTGTAAAAGTAAAATTTTACTAAGATATTACTGGTGCCATTTGCAAGTTTGGAATTAAAATTAAGTATCCTAGACTGGGCACAGTGTTCCGGAAAGGGTTATAGTTTTGCCCAATAGTTTAGATACCGTAATATAATAAGATATAGTAATAGTATATTGCGGTAAGATAGCATCAATGCCTTAATTGAATGCATTCAAATTTATTTCTATTTTATACTTTATATTACTTTGCTTTTATGTCTTAAAATCTACAAAAAAAAAAAAAAAAAAAAAAAAAAGAATAGTCTTAAAATTTTTATCTTATCTTGATGTATACTTGATATTTATTTTCAAAAATTGAATAAGTTTTATTTTATTATCATTTGTTTTCAAAATATAAATCAGGTAGTCTTAAAGAATATAATTCATTATTTTAGATGGTCAAGGAATAGTGTTTGGGCTTAGTTTAGAAATACGAAATATTGTCAAACTTTTTATGTATTTTGTACTAGAGGTTAAATTTCCTTTTACTTTTTTTCACCTTAAAAATGGCGGAAAATATATTCTATCTTATTAGTCGAGAATAAGTTCTATTTAAAATTTACTGTAACTTAAGGGGACAAGGGACCTTTAAAATCTTTTTTTTTTTTTTTTTTTTTTTTTTTTTTTTTTTTTGCTAAAATTGCACTTTAAATATTATTGAAGGGTACATTATATACATTATAGCATATATTTATCACAAAAAACTATTTTTTTTTTGAGAAAAATAGGGAACTTTTTGTAATATTTTAGGTTTAACAAAATTTTTTCAAAATGCTCCATGCGGATTATTTTTCCCTGAATACTTTGAATTTTTTTTAGTTATTTATCATAATATATGTCATAAAACTGTGCATTGTTTTTTGAAAATAAAAATAATTGTACAAGTTATAGGGTTTTTTTTCTTACCTTTATATACTGATATATAGAATTCAATGCACAGTTTTATTTGTATTTGTAAATCAAGCTAGTATAAATAATATTGGAGATTTTTATTAATATGGAATGCGCATGGGACATTTTGAAAAGTTCTCGTTAAATCTAAAGTATTGCAAAATTTTCACTAGTTTTTTTTTTTTTTTTATTTGTTTTAAAAATTCTTTGTGATAAATATATGTTATAAAGCATATTATACCTTGAATAAGACATACCTTGAATAAGATTTAAGGTGTAATTTTAAAAATATAAAAAAATGTTTTTAAAGGTCCCTTGTCCCCTTAAGTCGACTTCTTCTTTATCGTTATTCTTTGGACTTATTTGTTCTCTCATAGAATGTTTATTTGGATATCTAAAGAACTAAAAAGCTTAGGTAAACTATAGCCACAAATATTTAAAGATATTTCAAGTGAATCCTGCTTGTTTAATATTTATTTTTATCCTTTATTTTGTAAGAATAAAAGATATATTTCTACTACCAGATAGAAGAACTGGATGAAACATTTTCTTTAACTTATACTTTACAAATCATTATTATAAAAAGTAAAGAAATCAACATTTGGTCTCTTTAATCTTCATGAAAAAGCAAATTCTATCAGAGAAAAAAAGAGGTGCTTCATTTTTTAAGTGTTCTCTAAATATCACAACAAATTTCAAAGAAAAAACTTGTTCTTTCTACAGTTATACAAAACTTGATTTAAAGCATACCCAATAATCCACATTTTACGTGATGTTTTATTTTAAATTATAGTAAACTAAAGCTGTTTGCTACAGTATAGTAAGTAGATGGCAATTTCAAAAATTCCTTTTTCCGTGATTCGATACCAGTTCCCATAACAGAAAATCGGACAAATATTTTAAATACAGTCAAAGATCTATAATCCGCACACCCATAATCCACTGTTTTCTATAATTCACATTATTTTACGAATGTAAACAATGAAATAAATAGTTAAAAAATTTACAAATTAGTGATCCCAAAACGATTTTTTTCAAAAAAAAAAAAAAAAAAATGAGGAAACAATGAGAAAACAGTGGATAATGGGTGTGCGGATTACAGATCTTTGACTGTATTTTAATTTGTATGTGCAATAAAATGAATTGTTAAAAGAAGTGACGACGTAAAAATTTTGTTGTTTATTTAAATAACATATTAAAGTTTCGTAATGATTCGATATTCACGAATATTTTTATGGTTAACTTTTAAAATAAAAATAGCTAAACTATATCAAATTCTAAAAAATAAGAAAATTTGGAATACTTATATTTCCAAATAAATAAATAATTAAATAAACTATAATTTCAGATTGTGAAACAGTTAGACAGATTTCAGTTAATTGTTTCCAATAAGGATTAAGCACGGTATTTATATAGGAAAGTCCAATAGCTATAGGAAGGTACACTATTTGGTCAAAAGTCACTTGACACAGAAATTTAAATTTCCACAATATACGACTGGCCTTTTGTATGATTTTTTATGCATACACTGTAAAAAAAAAAAATAAATAAATAAATAAATAAATAAATAAACGGACGATTTAACGGAAGTATTACTGAAAAAAAAAAAAAAAAACCGGACGATTTAACGGAAGTATTACTGAAAAAAAAAAAAAAAAAAAAAAAAAAAAAAAAAAAAAAAAACGGACGATTTAACGGAAGCATTACTGGTAATCTGGGCGCCAGTACTATTTACTGTTTTTTAACGGTAAAAATTCCATAAAATATTCCGTTTTTTCGATTTTTTTCGGAAATTTACGGAAATTTGTCCGTTAAAAAACAGTAAATAGTACTGGCGTCCAGATTACCAGTAATACTTCCTTTTAATAACAATTTTAATTTTTCTTAAGAAAGGTGTTATAGTAAAAATAAAATACATTGACATGTTTCGGAACCGTCAAATAAGTTCCATAGTCATAATATAACTAAAACAAAATTTCAAAATGTTTCTCGGACAATACAAATGACACGCGACAATGAGATATAAATAACAAAAAAACACGCGCTTTATTGCAAAAAATTAAATTAAAATATAGACCATGATCTAAAACTTAACTAAAAATAAAAAAAAAAATTTCAAACTATTTCACGGTCAATACAAATGACATGCGACAAAGAGATATAAAAAACCAAAAAAACACGCGCGCTATTGTAAAAAATTAAATAAAACTAAAATAGACCATGATCAAAAGAAATTCCAACTTGGTTCATCCCATTCAAGCCCTCACGAGGAATTTATTCATTAATTCTAACCATAATTTAGGAATAATAAAAGAAACGGTATCATTGCAAGCCAGATTATTACGCATATAAATTTCAATGGACTCTCTTATAATAGATTTACGATTACAATTGGATATGAAACATAATTTACTTTGGTTAAACAATATTTTTATCTCCTCATTTAAATATGTTCTTGATAAGGCAGTATTAGTACGTCCAAATTTAATATCAGATTCGTGCTCCCCTTTTCTAATTCCAAACTTTCTCCCAGTCATGCCTATGTAATAATTTAAGTCACCATTTTCAGTAATATAAGGTATTTCATAAACTCCAGCAAGATCATCATGTCCAATAGGATCCACTTGCTTATTAAGTAAACATCTTAATTTTGGTGGAGGAGTCGCAATCAAATCAATATTAAATTTTTTTAATTTAAATTTTAATTTCTTAAAACTGCCTTTCAGATATGGAAAAGAAACTCTTTTAAAATTTTTAGAATCACCCCCTTTATTGAATCTTTCAGTTAACCCTGGATATTGTTGTTTAGGCTTCCCTTTTCTATAATAATTAATTAATTTATTGATGCTACTTATTTTATACCCATTAGAACCTGCAATCTCACGGATCTTACGCAACTCTTCGTTTAAAAATTCATCAGAACAGACTTTAAACGCTCTATCAACCATAAAACGGAAAGTAGAGAATTTATAACAAAAAGGTGAACAAGAGGAATTTGGAATAATGTGTTGGCTATTAATTTTCTTTCTATAAATTGATCTTTTCAAAGAATCACCCTCCCTAATTAAAAAAGTGTCTAAAAACGGTAAACTACAATTCGCTTCTAATTCATAGGTAAATTGAATATTTTTATCTAATTTATTAACTTTATCAACAAAATTAAGGAAAGAATCTACCCCCCATTCCCAAACCAAAAAAACATCATCAACATATCTTTTCCAAAACATAGGAACTTTGTCAAAATTTTCAAAAATTCTTTTTTTATAAGGTCTCATTTTGAATTCCGCGAGGAAACCCGAAATGGAATGATATTAAATTTGGACGTACTAACACTGCCTTATCAAGAACATATTTAAATGAGGAGATAAAAATATTGTTTAACCAAAGTAAATTATGTTTCATATCCAATTGTAATCGTAAATCTATTATAAGAGAGACCATTGAAATTTATACGCGTAATAATCTGGCTTGCAATGATACCGTTTCTTTTATTATTCCTAAATTATGGTTAGAATTAATGAATAAATTCCTCGTGAGGGTTTGAATGGGATGAACCAAGTTTTAATTTCTTTTGATCATGGTCTATTTTAGTTTTATTTAATTTTTTACAATAGCGCGCATGTTTTTTGGTTTTTTATATCTCTTTGTCGCGTGTCATTTGTATTGACCGTGAAATAGTTTGAATTTTTTTTTTTTTTTTTTTTTTTTTTTTTTTTTTTAGTTAAGTTTTAGATCATGGTCTATATTTTAATTTAATTTTTTGCAATAGAGAGCGTGTTTTTTTTATATTTATATCTCATTGTCGCGTGTCATTTGTATTGTCCGAGAAATATTTTGAAATTTTGTTTTATTTATATTATGACTATGGAACTTATTTAACGGTTCCGAAACATATCAATGTATTTTATTTTTACTATAAAACCTTTCTTAAGAAAAATTAAAATTGTATTAAAAGGTTTATATAAAAGGTGAATATTTTAAAATCTGATGATTTAAAAAATCAATTGGATTTAATTAACTTTTTATCATAGTAATACTTCCGTTAAATCGTCCGTTTTTTTACAGTGTAGTAGTATACTAATTGACGACAAACAAGAGCGGAAACTCATGTCTCTAACATAGATTATGAAAAATTTCCAGCACTGTTACAAAGTGTATTAAGGTAAATGGTGATGTCAATATAAATAATTTGGAAAACAAAGAACTCATTTGCAAACCAAATTTTGCAAGTACCATTAATAAACGAAAAAGTATTTGTTTTTTGGTGCATCCTCTAAATTATCTACAGTTTTATGTGTATAGTATACAGTTAAACTGAAGTTAGTTCATTTAAATACTAGTGAAAAATGCTCCAAGGAGCAGTGCAAAAGCAGAATATGATTTTAATTGAGCATTAAAAAGTAATGGACAAGTTTATTTTTTGGAAAAAGTACACAAACATTTAAAAGTAATGAACAAGTTTATTTTATTGAAAAAATGCCCAAGCATTTAAAAGTGATGGACAAGACTTGAAACTGAGTCAAGAACTAGTAAATAATTTCCTCAAGACTTGAAAATGGCTGATCATGCTCTTATGTGACAAGCATATTCAACGTCCTTTTTTTATCCCTGTCTATCTTAGTATAGACATGTTGGCAGAATCTAACTCTGTGCTTTAGAAAAACTCAGTTTTCACAACAAGTATTAGATACAGTATCTATATTAAACACATCCTGGCCCCTCTTTAACAAAGCCTTGATATTACTGCTTTGCACTGTATTTACTCTTATCACAACCATTTTTTGCACGCAATCTTATCACTAAAAAACAGTTTTTCTATCCAATCTTTTTTCTAAAAATTTTTAAGCGGATTTTTATTAGCAAAAGATAAAATAGTGCTAAAATTTTTATATTTTCATAAGTAATCGATAAGTTTATCAAAAGCACTGTATATTTCAAGCAAATTTTGATTTTAATAAAGTTAGAATACCTGATAAGCACGTAACATGTACAACAAAACAGCAACTGCTTTTCCATTTTTTTATGTACTTGGACATAATAAAATTGCCATAAGAGTTACTACTTCACAAGTAAATTGTTAAGGAGCAGCATGTGGTAAATTTAGCTACTTCATCAAAAACTTGCTCCGAAAGTTCAGCTTTTATAGAGCACAATGTTATATTCTGTTAACGTGTCAATACTAAGATAGACAGGAATAAAAAAAGGACGTTGAATATGCTTGTCACATAAGAGCATGATCAGCCATTTTCAAGTCTTGAGGAAATTATTTACTAGTTCTTGACTCAGTTTCAAGTCTTGTCCATCACTTTTAAATGCTTGGGCATTTTTTCAATAAAATAAACTTGTTCATTACTTTTAAATGTTTGTGTACTTTTTCCAAAAAATAAACTTGTCCATTACTTTTTAATGCTCAATTAAAATCATATTCTGCTTTTGCACTGCTCCTTGGAGCGTTTTTCACTAGTCCTTCTATTTTTCCATATTCCATAGGGATACTGCACAACTTGTTTTTTATTTTATATATAGAAAACAAAATCTTATTTGTATTGAAATTAAAAAATGCTACATACTCTAATACTCTGGTGTTACAAATTTAAAAACTTTTTAAACAGATTTTTTTATACCAAAATTCTACAGTGGTTTTCAAAAAAAAAAAAAAGAATCAGTTTTTTACTAAAGTGAATAAAATAATAAATCCTTTCAAAGAATAGATTTTTCATTCAAATATCCATTATTTTTGCCAAAAACAGGAACTTTTTTTATGCAAGAGTAAAGTTTGATACAAAAACCATGCTTTTTTTTTCTTAATCCGTATTTTTTAAATGTATTACATTTTTACTGCTTATACCTTCTTTTAATGAAAGGTTTCTTTTTTATACAAAAAAAGGATAGTCTTTTTGAACATTCAGACATTGGATACTCTTCGTCTGGTATTCTAAAAAGTGGGTTGACTTTGATGCAACGTATATTTGAAATTCCCTCAGATAAGCACTATCAAAGAGACAGTGCAGTAATCAGTCAAAGAAGACTGACAGAAAATTATCATCATCGGGAATTCTGAGACAACAAAACTGCCCTCAGCTGAGACGAAGATCACTACATTTTTAGGCAAAAATGTAGGTAACTGCACTCAGAACCTTGGTTAGCTCCATTAATGGCAGCTAGGATACCCATAGCCATACCCATGTTACAGTTACACCCCATAATGAGCATGTAAAAGTAGAGTATAAGTACCACTACCAAGGTGATTTCCATCAGGTGCCCTATAATAGCAACACCATCAGGGATCCTTCAGGTGTCCTTCTAGAAGCAACACCATCAGGAATTTAAACCCCCACATGGGGGAAGGAAGCCTCTACATAGAGGCAAAAGACCTTCACAATGAAGGCCAGTAAGAGCGGCTGTGCCTCATGACCGGCACCCACTCTGTGTACTCTTTGGTCCATGAGTGACTATTGGTACACTCCTTTGAATTATTGTAAACAGGCACGCACAGTACAAATTTTCCAGGGGAATGTCTCAGCAAAAAGTCTATAGATAAGTTTAATTTAGAAAAATTTGAAATCTATCCAAAATAAACAAAAATATGTATAAAATTTGAAAAGAAAAACATAAAAGCTTGTTCCCAAAACACTCTAGAACATTTTTGGTGGCAAGGGGTGGTAGAATCTCCATGGTGCAGGATTTACTTCTAAGACTCTTACGTACATGTATACTTGTAATCCAGTCATGCCCATCTTAGAGGCAAATGGGCCTTCTTAGTGAAGGCCAGTAAGAGTGGCTGTGCCTAATTGCTGACACCCATCCAATGAACACTTTGGTCTGTGAGTGACTCAAGGAACACTCCTTTAAAATGTTGTCCTTTATTTCTACTGCAGAACTTTATTACCTATAATTTTTGCAGTTAGATTGCTCTGCTAGATGAAAAAAGAAAAGTACCATATTTTGCTGAAAATTTTTATGTAAAAAGCAAAGATATGTACTGTACTGCCCAATTGTTCATTGTTCTTCAATCGATGCTTTTAACTGTCTAAAACCACAAAACATCATTTAAAGTTTTTGTAAAAATAACAAATAAACATCTTTTAAGCTAGGTACAAAACCAGGGCTACACTAGATACCGGGCTTGCTCATTCCTTATCACGACGTCACAAAAGGTGGCTGGCCGCTATCTGCGATTGGTTCAAACAGGGCTCAAAGTGACGCACCCATCGTTTTGTACCAATCGCTGGATGTCATTCAGCCACCTTTTTTGACGTCATGAAAGGAATGATCAAGCCCGGTATCTAGTGTTGCCTTGACAAAACGCGTTCTGTACAATTTGACCCATTTTCCGCAGCGTCACTCCGCAGTTTTTATAGAAACCTCTTTTATGACCAATGAGAATGCTCCATAACACTGTAAAACAACCGTTTTCTATAAAAGCAGTGGAGTGACGATGCAAAAAATGGATAAAATTTTTAACAGTGTAGCCAATTTTTACACTATACACAGTTAAAAAAATTGACCGATTTGGTGCGGCGTCACTCCACCGCTTTTATAGGAAACGATTGCTTTACTGTGTTATGGAGCATTCTCATTGGCAATAAAGAGATATTCTATAAAAGCTGTGGAGTGACTCTGCAACAAATGGGTCAAATTTTTAACAGTGCACTGTTAAAAATCTGCTGCATTTTGCTGCAACGCCCTCCACCACTTGTATATAATATCTCTATTCCAACCAATGAGAAAGCGCCATTTCACGGCCAAGTAACCGTTTTCTATACAAGCAGGGAAGTGCGTTGCAGGAAAATGCAGCTGATTTTTAACAGTGTGCATATCCTTGGCGCTATAGTTTACAGGAGTGGTACATTGTTCAAAATTTGAAACTTTTGCTGCATCGCCACTCCATCGCTTTGATAGAATATCTCTATTTTGTTCGATGAGAATCCTCGATAATGCATTTAAGTAATCGTTTTCTACACTGTTAAAAATCTGCTGCATTTTGCTGCAACGCACTCCCCTGCTTGTATAGAAAACGGTTACTTGGCCGTGAAATGGCGCTTTCTCATTGGTTGGAATAGAGATATTATATACAAGTGGTGGAGGGCGTTGCAGCAAAATGCAGCAGATTTTTAACAGTGTACTTATCTACTATATCGTTTCCGTATATTTTTTCAATCAGCACCAAGGTGCGCACTTTATTAGAAGACGCGCTCTATTAGAGGGTGCATTCTATTAGAATAAATACGGTATATACTTATAGTAAATACACTTTGTTAAAGTACAGGGCCCCAATATTTGACAGGTATGCCAGGCATTTTTGCCATTGTGCTAAAAACAAAATATAAATAAATGAAAAAAATGGATAAAATATAAATTTGGCATGGTGCAAAAAATTGCCTAATTTAAAATTAAAAATCAAATTTGACAGCCACCAGGGCTAGACACCGTGCATAATTATTCAGTAAATGATTCATTAAAAAATGACAAAAATCAGCATGTCAAAAATTTCAAAAAAATTCATAATTCGTTAAAAAATTAAGTTAAAAATAAGAGAAAAAAAAAGCATTCTGTATTTTTTTTATGCTTAATCGAATGGTGTAACTGGTTTTTCTCTCCGATGATCAGAAGTACCTTAGATTGATGACTGCTATTCTTTTATTTCATCTTGTAAAAAAACTGTTTAACGTAAAGCTATGAATTTTGCAGGATTAGTTAGCATCGCAAAATCTTTAAAATAAACTTTACCGCAACATTCTATCTGCAATAGAACGTTAGATATACCCATTTATGACCAAGTTTGGAAAATACGCAATTTCAGAAAAACCGCCCAGCGAAATAACGTTTTCTCGATGACTACCCCGGGATAAAAAGTTTGTCTTTTGTTTTTAAAAAAATTAAGTTTTTATCTTTAGTAGTTTTCGAGAAAAGTGCTGTGACACAAAATTTTTGTCCGATTTTCAGAATACTCTACAGTACACCTACAGTATGCGATAAAAAAAAAATAATTTTTATGCTATGTTGTGCTTCTTGGTCAGACGAACATTTTAAAATAAAAATCATCAAAATTGGATAAGTATTTAGTTAGTTATTGCAAAACGAAAAATTGAAAAATCCGTGTTTTTGCGGTTTCCTATGCTTAAGCATTATCGCTCAATCATATTATTGTTTCGCGCTGCCGCGCGCACAATGATATAGCATAATTAAAAATGTCCATTTCGAAAGGAAATGTACAACTTTTGAACAGACTTGTATATGTTCTGTAGAATGTTTAAACATCTAGTAATATGCAGTAAAGAAGATAAAATTAAAAAGACGTATAGCAATGGAAAATTCATTTCAGGCAATTGTGTTTCATATAGGCCACATTATTTAAATGGACAGAACTGCAAATGACGTATTTACTGCAACTTAACAAATTCTAAGGGTATTATATTCTAAAGTAAGTATCTTGTAGTACATCGCAGTCATCTAAATAAATGTCAGGATCTTTAAAATAGTATAACATCATTAAAATACACCGCAAACGATTTTTTCACGCAGACAGTAATGTAACAGAATTCTTATGAGTATTCATGTAAATGAGTACTGAAAATTATGCAGTTCCAATTCAATACCTATGTTACCAAAGTGAGTTCGACAAGTATATTATAATTTGAGAGCAGTTTGACTATATTTACAATAAGACTGCATATGACGCACAAAAAGACAGATAGGTGGACAGACAGACGGACGTACAAACAAACCGAACTTATAAACACTTTTTAACTGTATTAGAATGTAATAAAAAAGGAAATCTTTGGCGCATGCATTGTTTAAAATATTTCATACAAGTCTTTATATTTTTATAAAAAAATTTATATTATTTATATCCAAGGTGTGATTTGTTGTTCCGACCGTAATTCGTCATTAATCGTCAAAGTGGTGTTAAATCTGATTGAAAGTCTTGCATAATATAAAAACAAACAAAATTCATGTGCTCAGGAAAAATTTTGAATTACTTTCCAACACAATCAGTATACTGTAATAAAACTTTTACGTTTAATAAAGTGAAACATATGTAAATAAACAATTCATGAAATTTATAAAGCAGTTCAAAACCGAATTAGACCAATTATCGTCAATAGTGCGTAAAATATTTAAATATTTTATGCAGGTCTAAATATGAGTTATAGATTTTTGTATATAAAATACTAAGAATAGATCAGGTAAATGCATAGCAGAGTTGAAAATGTCTATTGAACAATTTTAATCAATAAATAAAAATGTGAGTGCGATATTTTGCGTAACCCTGTATGTAATCTTGATCTAAACAATTTATACACATCAAGAAATATGCAAAAAAAAAAAAAAAAAAAAAAAAAAAAAAAGGTAATTTTAAAAGGCATACCGCAATTGAAAACGCTCTTCCAACAATTATTTCAATTACAAATATTTTTGTGCATCTCTGTAAAAGAACGATAAATTATATGCATACCAAATCCTACAACGAGCACTTTGCATTATACTTCCGTGATTATATAAATACAAATATGTTTAAAATAATTTAATATTATTAAAATAAACTGTAAAAGATATTTCCTCTTGGGCGCAAATGCTGTAAACTACATTTTCATATTGAACATTCCATGGTAAGGCTCAATAATACATATCAATTTCAAGATAAACTGACTACAATATAAGCAAGCTAGAATACGGACAGATAAAAGGGCAGACATGTGAACCGAATTCTTTAACACTTACTCAAATATGTTGGAAAGTATTAATAGAAAATATGCCGAAATGTCTAGAATTTTTACAACGAAACATTTGTATACTATTAGTAAGAAAAACTATTGTTACACAATTAGCCACAAATATCAAACATTAATGTTTTTAATTCAACTTGTTATTTATTCCCTAAATGTCCTCGTCATGAAATTTTTGATGAAAAATATGATGTCAAACATATCATTAATATTTCTGCAATTCGAGATGATTTTATCAAGAGTTTTCCTAAGTATACAACTAAATATGTAAAATCGAATGTGTCTTATGACTTTTAACAATTAAGTGATCGCTCCAATTGAGCAATTGAGCCTTGTTCGTATCCTATAACTAATAAAATCTAATTAGAATACAAATGATGCATGTTAATTTACTTACTTACAAAAACCTATGTACCTGAAATTCCAAACAACCATGAAATATCAAAATAACCCATAAATTACATTAAAAATAATTGTAATTAATAATAATATTACAATTACAGATAAATGCCCGTTAAAATTAAAATACTTACGGAAATGAAATTAGAAAATTTATAAAAAATATTATAACAAAATATAAAAATCGACATAGTGTATAGTGTTTTTTCTTGTTCAACAAATAAAACGACTTGAATCAAAAATTACTCAGTAAAAATATGCAAGTAATAGCATTAAGGAACTAATTGTGAAAGGATAAAAAAGAAATATTAACATAATATGAACTAAAGGTTAAAATAATCCACATGAAAGGCCCAATCAAGCATAAAAACATTATTTCTTATTCGATTTTTTCTCATTCCTTTTTTTTTACCTTAATAGTTATTGAAATCAATATAATTATTGGAAATCAATGTAACTGGTGAATGCTTCCAAGAAAATTTACCATACATTATATTTATAATGTATTGATAACATTTTAAACAAAATTAATGAGTTTGAAAAGAAAATTCCGATAATTTAAACATTTCGTGTCACAGAAATACGCCTGGACCTTTATTAAACTTCATAATGAAAACGCTTGAAGTAAAATAAATCACAAATATTTATTAGCCTGAGAATTTTATAATTTAATGCTTCTCGATTCCGAAACTCTATTGTGACTCAAGCTATCTTAAAAGTTCATAAGTTTTCGACACCCATCTAATGAAAAAGAAAGGATTTTTGTATGATGTATACTAAGGAATAGATGATTTTGAATGAAAATGTACATAGAAAAAATTTAATACGTGATACTAATGGGAAAGTGGTGTATTAAAAATCTTTTACTAGATAAATAAAAATAATGTCTAAGTTAAGGAATAGCACTTTAAAAATCAAAACGATTTATGGTATCATTTTGCATCAACAATAAAAACAATATGTCTAGACCAGAGTTTTTGCTGCCCTTCACTTATAAGCCAAATATGAAAAATAGTTCATTTAGTGAGTTCATTTTTCTTTTCGGCCATTAAATGATTTAAAATTTTTTTATTAAAGAATTGAAAGTTTCCGCTTTTAGGTTTTATTTGCGGTTTATTTATTTACTAGCTGACCTGCCCGGAGTTTCCTGGGCCCGAGACATAATTCAGTTTTCAAATGTATTATATATTTTCTAAATGACCCTTACATGAAACTCAAATTTGTATGATTTTGTATCGTTAAGTCCAATTTGTCAGAATTTATATTTTAAAATGAAAATCGCAAAAAGATATTGAATTGAAAGCATATGCTATTTGTTATTTTATGTTCTGCGTAATTTGATATTTGATGTTTATCCGTACCGGTAGCGAAGGACACAAGAACGGAACACTTAGGTTTTCACTGATTTCGTAGAAATTGGAGAGCATTTTATTTATCTATCTAAACGTTTCAATATTTCTGTAAGTAAAGTAAATCCTCTGTCTGTAAGTAAGTCTGTAAGTAAGTTGTTGAAATGCTCTAAAAGGGTTGTGTTAAACTATGGACATTTAGTTACTTTCAGTGAAGGAAAAAATTAGTCTCCTTGAGACGCGAAGTGATTTGCATTTACTGGTGAATTTGAAAGTGTTAAATCTAATATTTTTAGAACCAATTACACCATAGATTATAAGAATGTTTTAGCTGTAAGAATATGTCTTTGATTTGTTAGTATCTATAAAATTGTGCCTTAGAGAGTCAAAACTGCAATGAAAAATCTGGTTTTTATATATTTCGTCGAAACTTTCGCACATTTTATTTAAAAAAAAAAAATTATTTCTAACTCTCCGAAATTTTCGAAATTTTTGTTGAGTATGTAAATCTGGTCTATTGAGATACTTTTAAAAATTGCGTTGAAATATGTACGTTTATATACTTAAAGTGTTGAAAAAGTGTTCTATCCTTGAGTCGCAAAGTGACCTCATTTCGTCAGTGTATTCCATACATTTTAAAACCGACTACATTATCGTTTCAATCAAAGTTTCAACTTTAAGAGAATATTTTTGGTTTGTTTATATCTCTAAAAATGCGCTCTCGAGAGGCGATGACAGAAGGGAGGAAAAACATTTTTGATAAAAACGATACTTTTTGAATTTTTTTTAGTGTTAACTGCAACATTTTTTCGAATTGGTTGTAGCACTTGTGGCGTAAAAGTACAATCTTTCAAAATATGTTTTTCAAGTTTAACTGTGATGAGTCAAAAAATTTAAATACATATTAAACAAGTCAAACATTGCACATCAAGCATAGCAAATAAAGTGCAGTCGTATTATATTGAAGTTCTAAAATTTTTCAGAACTTGGTGCAATATTATACAGTACTTTCAAATATAGTAGTCGAAATCTTTAATTTGCTTGAGTAAGTACGATCTGCTCTATATTATTCAGGAAGTAACTTCTAGAAAACCTCAGCAACATGTACCAATTTCATAAAATATAAAATAGTTTAATGCAATTAAAACGCGCCCCAAACAATACCTTTATGTAATGGAATATTTTTGTGTGGCATTGTAAATAATAAAAAATATTATTTGCAACGCAGATTGTTCCGAATGTATATTTTAGTATATACTTCATTGATGTATATCAACTGTATTATGGTCAAAAGAATGTAACACCATTAAAATGCACTTCTACTGTTTTTTTTCCATTTGCCGTAATGTAACGGAATAATTTTGATTGTCCCTGTAATTAAATTATGCATCCGATTTTCATAAAATTTGAAATGACTAGACAAAACTATGCAACAATTATATATTTTAAATTTTCAACAATTCAGTTGATTAGTTTTTGCTTAGTTATATGCAAACAGACAAACTGGCGGATTGAACGACGACTTCATGTGCTATGAATTTACATATTTACGAACGCGACTAAAAAGAGAGGGCAAAAATTAGACAATTTGAAAAATTATCTTACAATCTGTATTTCATGACTAATCTATTACTAACATAATTTTCATTTGGTTATAATTTTTCACTGATGATTACACACATACACACACACACACAAGAAAAAAAGCCAGGGAATATACCCTAGTCCAAACTAATTTTTTTAACGTTAGGTTTACACATTCTGTCAATTTGACGGGTTTCTTATTTTATGCTTGAAATCATCCGAAGCTATAACTTATTTTTACAGCAATAAATATTTGAACCTATTACAAAACGCGTGTATATGCAAATAAACATTTTATCAACAGTATTTGTTTAAAATGAACGAAAATTATTACGAAAAATATGCATTTTTATATGGTTTAAGTTCTGTAAATCTAGTGTTCATTTTAACCCCAATTCGCACACTACGTAAAACGTAATAAAACACATTAAACACAAAGATAGTAATCTATATCTTTTCCCGATATTTTACTTTAAAATTGCAACATATTCCTATATTTAATATTGCAGAATTTCTTACTAGCAAAAAAAAATATTTTCCAATCAAGTCTTGAAACGTACTAACAATATCTTAAATTTTATATCACATCTAGACATATCTCTGATATTTATTTTCGACAATTGCATTAATTTTATTTTATTACCTATTATTTCCTTTCAAACTATAAATTAGGTAGTTGGAAATAGTATTCTTTTCTACTATAGACTCTCAAAGTTTTTCTTTTAGGTTGTTTTAGCAACATAAAGAAAATACTAACAACTCTCAAACTTTCTATATATTTTACGAGCAGATTGCAATAGGATTTCACGTTTTTTCTGCTTTTAAACAAGGAAGGAATAAAGAATATTTGATCAGTTTCTCTGGAAAGAAATTGACAACAATTGGTTTGAACCAAAATATCTGCTTTTATGCGTTAAAATTATTTCAGGCGAATTGTCCTTTTAAATTCTTCTTCTTTTTGAAAGCTTTTCATAATTTTAGTTTCAACACACTCTCTATGTATATTGTAACAAAGCTTCGTCTTTCATCAAAAAAACTATTTCTTTTTACGATATTTTATTTTAATACTGTAATATATTGATTATGTTGTATTGTTGCAAACTACTTTAAAATTCATTACGTATTCTGATGATTTGCTGGAACGTACTGCGACGCACCGGTTAACCGTCATCATATAGTGAAGGAAACGCATGTTTAAAGTATTAAGATTTTTAAAGGCGTTGCAACTATGCAGCTACAACTGATGCCGTTAAAGCGAACTTTAACAGCATTTTTTAATGCCATTTTTCTTTTTTTAACTTGGATGTTTGGATCGTACAAGAACACATCAATCTTTTTCGTTAATGCTTAACGCAAACTTTTAGAGTTCAATTTTAAGACTATGAGTGACAGATACTAATGCTGCAAGTCTACTTAATACGTCACTTTTACCCTTTCAGATATTTTGTTCTGATTTTATGGAAAGAACTTCTGTATTATTACGTATTTTTTTAATTTTTCAGTGTAATAATAAAAATGAATCCCACAGCTTTAGAAAAAATACAAATTTAGCATTATTTGTATTGAAACTATACTTTTCGACACGTTTGCGAAATCTTTCTCATTCATTTTTGTCGCAAAAATTACTTCCGCATAGACAAAATATTTATTTTATAAATAACAAACTAACTAGAACATTTTTAATGCATAAATTGTATAAAATAAAAGTTTCAGTCTTTATTCAGGAGAAAATTTAAAGAAAGTTAAAACTTGCAAAAGGATTTTCGATTATCTTCAAACCATTCAAATTATTTATAATAAGTAAAACTATTTTGGAAATAATGATGAGATGCTAAATAGAAACTTTTGGTAGGATTGTTCAAACTGAAAGAGAATATATTTTTACGAAATATTTAAGTCGATATATATTGTTAAAATATAAGTCTAGGAATATCTGTGATTAGAATAGAAATTTAATATCTAATTTTTTAAATCGAAAATAAATTGACTTTATATTTACAAAATAGTATTCACGTAGTTTTGAAATATTAGCATAAAATTTCTGAACTTCTTTATAAAATAAGTAGGAAATCTACAGAAGATTTCAAATAGTTTAGTTACGTATCAAGTATATCTAAATCTTTAAATTTATTCGCTAAAATAAAAGTATATAAGTTTATGAGTAAAATTTCTCCTGCTAGAAATATATTTATCGGGTTGTTTCAAAACGCTATTCATTTGAGTGTGAAATCGAACATTAAATTCTTATATTTTCAATTTTGTCTAAAAAGAAGTTTGAAATATAATTTTTTGAAAATATTCTCTTTACTTTTGATTGCAATACATGTTTAAAACCTATTTTTTTAAATTAAAAATATCTTGATTTTTTATTTTCAAAATATTCTCACTATACCGTTGATATATATCGATTATATATTTATAAGTTGAATAACATGTCTCAACTTCTTTATAAAATATTTTAAATATTTTTGTTATATGTCTAGTAAATATTTTTTTTTTTTTTTTTTTTTTTTACTTTAACGTTACGTCTATAACATTTTATATATGACATGCTATAATACATGTTTCACAAAATCACATTTGTATCTCTTACAGACAGTATAATAGTTTTGAAATATATAATAATGTCGGATAAATATTACATAAATAGTTAAAATCTTAAAACAGGCATTACAAACGAAAAGTAGTCGTTTGGGGCTACCATAATACTTAACCATCATGGCTATGCATAATATAAAATATGAAAATAAAACAAACTGTATGTGTAAACTATTTATAAAAAGCATTGAAATTCTAAAATAAAGTTTAAAGATATATTTAAATATTTTTAAATAATAGTATTAAATCAATATTTAAATCATTATTACTGAGTTGCGGGCTCTGCTTGATTATCCCGTCAACAAATTCGACAAATTATATAAATCGCTAAACTACTCTTAAATTATACATTTGTGTAACTTTTGTTCTAAATAACGAAAAAACAAATAAATTGGTAAAAGTTAAATAAAAATCAAATAAAACGTCGAATTCTTAATGACGTAACAAACATATTTAATGTCAAATGATATGACATTTACGATAAGCCATTGTTGACATTTATTCTTATAGTTTGGAGATAGTTTTTTAGGAGACCGGATAATAAGGTAGTACAGAAATGCGTAAAAGAAATGTCCTTATAACTCCAAAACGTATAATCATATTAACTATCAGTTTACTGCGTCGGATTAAGCGTCTCATTTCCAATTAAAATATATATATGAATTGAAATTTAAATGAAATACGGGGTTATGAAAAATGAAAGATTGTGAAAAATATGATTAAAAAAAATTCGGCAATTAATTATCCGATTAGCTTCATTTTTATGCAAAATTTATGGTCTTTTATTGTTTTTATATTTGCTTTTAAAATTTTGAAATTTTTATATGCCTTTTAGAAGAACGAATATTTCAAGAGTGCGAATAAGTCAAGAGTGCGAAAATAATAGTTGCACATAATCGAGGTTATTGATATTCAATAAGCTTCGTCCCATTATTACATACTAAGGAGACAACAAATTTCAAGTCTGTGTCTCAATTTGTTTGGGAGACGGAACGCTTACTGCCACATATACAGACAGACGGCATTTTTTTTTTTCTAAAAATATGTTTTTCAGAATCTCCAGTGTCTGAAACGTGTAAATTCATGATTTTTTTTCGATTTTTAAAACGAATTCTAGACTTACCCGTGTATGATGGGTAAGTAAAATTAGATATCCGTTTTATTTAAATTAGGGAATTATAATGTAAAAGGCTTTTTATTATAATGTAAAAGGCGAAATTGAAAGAATTTTTCTTCTCAGCGTAAACTATTGATTAAATTGCTTATTTATTCGAATAACACGTTAAATACCTGTCGAAGATACTTTAAAGGACAGCAGAACAGTGGGATGCCAGTATAAATGATACTACTAAGCGAGGTATTCGGTGAAGTTGGATTACTGTACGGAATGTTTTAAAAGAATTAAAATTAAATGATCAATCAATACGAGTGTAATTTTAACCTTTTCAGACCTGATACATTTTAAGCCATCGTAAAAATTATTTCGCAGTTTGTTCCATCTATTTATACGTACAGAAACATAATTTTGTAATAAAAAGTAAAATAATTATTATTAGTTTATATTTACTAGCAGGTACACATGTGTGCACCTCGGGTTCCTACTACACAAAAACACTTTATTTTTTAAAAAAAATTATTTAAACGAGGAATTTGATGAACAATTGATACATATAAGCTTATTTTACATGCTATTTTCGAAAAAAAATATTTTTTTATAGATAGAGATATATATATATTGCATTTTGTACAAATAACTTTTGTTATTGATTTGCAGCCTTTATACTTCCATTTTTAATCAAAGTTATCATTTGTTGAACGAGGAAACTGTCCATTTTTGTCGTATCTAATATAGTAAATTGGTTTCTAAATACCCTTACGTTGTTTTCGCTGTGGTTTATTTGCGGAATCGTCTTCAGAATAATTTTCAGATGAATAAATTTTGCGTGGTCTCCATGGTCATTGTTCTTCCCTTACTTTACTCTTACATTTTATCAGTACTTATGCAATCTCTAAAATACCGCAAGGAAGACAATCTGTCTTTTCAAAGAACTTCACCTCAACAAATGGAAATAACCAAATCTATAAAATGTATATGAAACTCTTGTTGACTACTTTTTTTGTGTGAATAGAATAACGGTAGTAAGCTAAACACCTATCATTTAAATTTGTACCACCCATACACGTTTTGTATTCATAATTGTAGGTTGTGTTACATTAATTTTACAGTTTTGATCTTTAGACCACCTAACACAACTGCTCTTGGGATCACTATCGATGCAAATCGAAAGCAAAGTTACACATTTGTTATATTTCCAGTTTAGTATACACATATCCTTCCCTTAGTCACTCATACCACTCTCCGTGTTACAAATCTCGATCATTCTTGTTTTTTTATCTGCTCCTCCTAGTCTTTTCTTCATAATCATTCCAGTTTGGTAGATATTGTTCCTCAATAAAAAATTGACACATTTTACACTAGTAAAAAACTGTCCTAGTTAATCACCCGTGTGTTCTCTTTTGATATAAATTAAAAAAACAATTTGACAATGCCTCCACCTAGACCTAATCATAATTATTTTGAATCATCAGCTGGTACAATTCTTTTTCCATGATATATCTGGCAGTCAAGGCTATGGCCATCCCTGGAGGATAAAATAAAGTTTTTTTTTAACCCCAACGGATTAGGTTTTAACAGCACAAACTGTCTAGATCCACAACGTCCAGCAAATGGGATCTAGTGATCTCTGTTCTTCTAGTGATAAAGGTTTTGGCTGAAGCAGGAATAAACATTTTATTCTTACTGCATTAAAGATAACATTTACTTTCTATAATTTTTCATCTGCTTAAAGATCATTTGATTTATCTGCAAAATGAAGAAATTTTCTAATCTCAAAAAATCGATCACGTGACATAGTAGCTGCAATTCTAAGTACTGACAAGTCTTTTTGCCCGTAGAACCTTGCTTGGAGATATTTTAAAGTTTCCACGAGTATGTGTAGGCCTGCAATTTTTATAATTTCATATTTAGATGCATTTATTGAGCGACGGTTTCGTGTTTGAACGGAATATAACAGAATTGGAATTGTTTGAACTGAATTGGTTTCATATGAAACTTTTTCCAAAAATCTTCATTTAACTAATCTAGAAATGATTCAAAAGAATTTACGATGCTGTAAAATCTGCTTTTAGATAATCCTCATCAATCAATGATCTTCTAAATACTATTAGAAGGAAAAAAGATTAAATAAATATTTGCGAAAAGATATGGTTTTATTATTCTAGTGTGCTGTAACACAAGTAATAAAGATTTACTTATTTTCAGCTTTCTATAACAAAGGTCTTTTAGGTTAAACTTTATTGTTAAATGGATTTGGGATAGGTACTGTAGCAATATTCTTAACAGTTATATCTATGTCATCTAAATTTTCATTGCCAGAAGATTCACCATCACCATTGGCCTCATCAGTTTATTTACTCTTACAAAGATATAATAATTATGATTTTTAAAACTTAATTTTTAATTTAAAACACCCACAAAATGAATTCTTATTTATAATTAAGTATATTTTTTAATAATTCAACAACTTTAGCACTGCACCAATTAGATACAATTCAGTACAAATTTTCTGTATGAGATGACTTCTTTCGAAAAACACAGAATTGAAACCGGAGGTGCACATATGTGTACCTTACAAATTACATCTAATTTAAATAGATATTATGATCCACCTAAAAAATTTAAATGGTTTATGAAATAGTGAAGAGTTTATAAGCTTTCTTAAAAATATTATAAATAAATATTAATTTTCTAATTATAAAAATGCACTTACTTTTTCGAAGTTTTATATTTTTTGCAATTTCTCGTTTATTTTCTCCAAAATCATATGAATTAAGACGGGTAGCGCCATTTCTTGCTGTAACTAGAAAAGGCTAACGTACACAAATAACATCCTCTTGTCTCAATAAAAAAAATTCAAATATTAAGTGAGATACGCAGTTGAAATCAGAGGTACACAAATGTGCACCCCGGGTCTGAAGAGGTTAAACAGTGTTATTAGATTTTTTAAATCACGAGTGTTTAAGAACTTCAACTTTTATATAAACATTTGAATGAACAATTTTATATTACTTGAGAGAGGTGTAACAAATAATAAAAAATAAATAACAAATATAATTGACATGTTACGATTTCTATCTAATAAGAACCATAATCATAATAAAAATAAAAATACAAATTGTTTCACGGTCAATACAAACGGCACGCAACAATGAGATGTAAGCAAAAACCACACGCTCTATTGTATAAACAGTAAATTCAAAATAGACCATGATAAAAAATTCGTTTTTATAATGGAGCGCATAGTCTTTGTTTACATCTCATTGTCGTGTGCCGTTTGCATTGACTTTGAAACGATTTGTATTTTTATTTTATTATAATTACTAGACGCCTCTGGAGACCAATTTGGTCTCCATTAAATATATGCTAAGCAGTGCATTACTTTATTTCCATTCTTAAATTTATATAGTTAGTAATTCTTTCTCTAAATTCATAGATTTTTATAGAGAAAACAAGAATTTTTTGTCATCTTGATAACATTTCACGCATTTTTTTGTTATATATTTCGTCTCTTTTGACAACTATCATTTAATTTCCGCAGCTGTAAAAATGAGTGAAAGTTCATAGGTTTAAACTGAGATTTGTTCATAAGTTATGAAATTAAACATACTTTACCTAATTTTTTATTATAATAAAATTTATTTAAATTTGAAAATCACGCATTTATATATTTTTTTTGATTATTTAATAATTAAAAAATGAATATGTACATTTTTGTATTTATTAATTTTATGTCTGCTTTCATAAATATGTCATAAATGTAACATAAATATGACGTAAAAGAAACACAGCTAACGGAGGCAAAGTAAAATCCTCGTGAAGGCAAACCGTAAACACATGACATTAATTATAAATAGAAGTTTTCTTATACGTCCATTAAAAACATTTCAAAAATATGTATTAAAATATTTAATTGCTAAAACGGACGTCAAATACTAATAATAACATTAAAAAATCTTAATAATTTTACATGTTTCGATTGAATTTACTCAATCATCATCATCAGAAAAACAAAATACAAATAAACACAAAGATGGAAAATGACAATAAACTATTACAAAAAAAAAAAAAAAAAAAAAAAAAAAAAATCCCTTTTTTTTTTCGTAATAGTTTATTATCATTTTCTATCTTTGTGTTTATTTGTATTTTGTTTTTTCTGATGATGATAGAGTAAATTCAATCGAAACATGTAAAATTATTAAGATCTTTTAATGTTTTTATTAGTATTTGACGTCCGTTTTAGCAATTAAATATTTTAATACATATTTTTGAAAGGAAAACACATGTTCGCAGCTACAATTTACATACTATGATGGCATAAGAATATTGTCCATGTCCATTTATTGTTGGAGTGCTTTGTGAATTATTGTCTTCGGGTTTAATATTTTTTTCCGTTCATGTGAATTAATCTTTTGTGTTTATTTTCTTTATGAAGTCGGATAGTAAATTGTCAACCTAATTTCAATTGAAGAAAAAGAGTTCCATATCCTGTTATGTGGCTGGCTCAATTTGCAAAATAATGGAAATTGGCGACAAAAAGACATTTTAGCAACTTATCAGATTTCACAAGATGAATAAAAAACATGATTTATAAAGATATACTTATTTAATAAACGTTATATATGCCATATGTTAAAAAATTATACGATGTTTTATAAATATTTGGTACTACTAGGTTATCCCGTCGACCAAAAAATTATCGCAAAACTATAAGATTAAATGCCAATAATGGATGATCGTGAATGTCACATTCAATGACATTAAATACGATGCACGTGTTTAAAATGTCATTCAGTGATTTTTATTTCGACTTTTTATTAATATTCTACTAATTATTTGTTTTTTCGTTATTTAAAATATAAATTATGTCAATATGTATAATTTGGCTGTTAGTTTGGCGATTTGTATAATTTGGCGAAATTGTTCGACGGGATAACAGAGTAGTACCAAATATTTTTATGTATGTACATTTTAGATATGCAAAAAACAAAAGGTTAAATTCCATTCCAGTAGTAAAAAAGCAACCACATAGATTCATTTAATGTAAAAAAAAAAAATAAAAAAAAAAAAAAAATAAAAATAAAAAAACAGGATATAAAATTCTCTTCTATTGAAGTTATCGTAAAATAAATGTTTATTTGAACAAAAACGTTTGATGTTTAAATGAAATATTTGGCACACATGTCACATGCGCATTGGGTTTGGCGCGATGTTTTTTTTTTTATTAGAATTTAGTGAAAACTCTATTTTTAAATATCAGTTATACATATGTTTTTAAATTATTATCCATTGTTTGGAAAAATAAATAATAAATAAACGATATTTCAGACAACAACTACGCAGAGTAAAACAATTTAAGTCATTATAAAAAATAAAATTAAAAAATTCCTGAATAAATAAACAATAATAGCCAGGTTAAATGAAATATTTGGCATATATGTCGTATATGCACCGGGTTTAGCCAACAACGACGCTATTACACTATTGGTGTCGGTGTTGGTTTGGCGCGATATTTTTTACAACAATTTGGTTAAAACTTCATTTTCAAATACCAGTTACACACATATTTAAAAATTATTTTCTATTATTTGAAAAAGAATTAACAATAAATTAACGATATTTTATACAATGACTATATAGAACAAAACAATTTTTGTCATTTTAAAAAAGAAAAGAGAAAATTTCTCAGTAAATAAACAACAAAATCCAGGTCACCGTGTCAGGCAAAAAAAAAAAAAGCCACTGACAGCTTTGCCAAATATTTTATTTTTTGTTATTATTCGTAACATTAATTATTCATCTGCATTTTATTCCACTACAATTGCCTTGTCTTTTTTTTTTTTTTTTTTTGAAGCTTTGAGCAATTCGGGTTTCAAAAATTGAAGTTGCCAAAATATGTGAATAACTATTAAAACAAACCTGGTTTATAATCTGCTTTGGTTTTTGTTTTGTTTATATAAACATATACAACATATATATATATGTTTATATCTAAATTACTTTTGTTTCTATATAAACATAGATTAATGACCTCTTTAAATTAAATTAAATTTTATATGTATGGAAAAAATTGCTTATGTATATTAAATAAGATATAAATTTCCGGAAAATACGATGCTCTTTTTTTTTCTCGCTAACGACCTAACATAAAAGAACCGAAATAGCCGTTTAGCATATAATGAGTGAAGTGGGTAAGCTCGGAAGTGTGGATGACAGTCACATGACTTAGGCTTTTATTATATAGATGATGGTTCTTATATTGGAATCGAAACATGTCAATAATATTTGTTATTAATTTTTGGTTACATCTTTCTCAAGTAATGTAAAAGTGCTTATTCAAAACTGTTCTTCTACATAAAGAGTGGAAAATTTTCAAATAATTCAAATTTCACATTGATAAACATTTTGCATTGAAATTTTAAAAAAGTATAATTTTTAATTCATTTAATTTATATTCAAATACATCACCAATATTATTTTTTAAATAAACGGCTAAAAATTAAAAAATAATATCCTGAAAAATTTAAATTTATATAAAAACGACCATTTATTAGCGAATAGAAACGACTTCGCGACTATTTTTATTACTCGTACCATTCTAATAATTATTGCTTGCATAATTATTTCTATTTCAGGTGAAACCGCACCAAATAATGCTCCTAATCTCTCAGTTTTATCAAGTTTTTTCTAGTTTTAATCAACATTGAATCGCATTGCATGAATAGATTTTTTTCGCTAAATCTTCTTTTCTGTCTGCGGAGACTATTATTTAAGCAAACTAAGAGTATTGTTTATGAATTTTATATAAACACGGTATCGAATGAATAGAAAAATACGTTATCCAGCTGTAATAATAAAAGACGTAACTGCATTTGTAAGGATTTCTTTTCATTTCAATTAAGCATTTTTTGTTATTTAAGAAAAAATCTTATTATAGAATAAACAATTTTTTCTAAAGAGATCCGTGTGCTTCTAATTGGAAACACCAGGTTGATAATATCATTTCTAATAAATAATTACGTATAATATTATGATTAATTTTCGACAAAACGATGAAAGAATATTCTAAAAAAGCATGCATATGCAAAATCTTTTGTTAACGAAAGAGAGAAATAAAAAGAAAATATGATAATTACTGGTTTTTATTCGTTGAAATATGCTCGAGAAATAGTAAATTAGAATTTTTAATTCACATTGCTAACAAGGTATAGAACAACAGAGTGACAATTGATCCAGATCAGGGTTTAAACCAATGATCCAGTTTAGAATCTTCGTCCCTGGCTTATATAATATTTCATTCTTTTTATTCTACAGCTTGTTAGTAATGTAAATTAAAATCCTGATTTAAGAAAACATTATTTTGGAAAACTAATATTTTCCTTGAAATTGGATTGAATTACATATGGATGCTTCCCACTAACGGAAGATTTTTTCATGAAATTCAATGAAAGTGATTAAGTACAAATACATTTGGCGAATATAATAAACACTATAATATTTCCCATAAATAAGTTATTTGTTTAAAAGAATTTCGAACCGAAACTTCAAAGAAATGACAAAAGGTAAAATACAATTAGACCAAAAGTAATAGGCACCATGACTTTTAATATATTTTTGGATTTTAATGCAATTAGTCTCGTATCAATCCGTCTTGATGTTTTAGAATTGTATGAGATTATTCGGTTCTTTTACGAAAAACAAAATGTAGCATTATTGTAAATATAGGATTTAGTTAATATATTAAGCAATTATAGTATTAATTTTGTTAAATACAATATTTCCAAAATAGTTACAATTTAAGTCAAAAGCTCTTTGAATAAAAATGTACATCTGTTATAATATTATAAGGAGGCAAAGTTTGTTTGTTTCTTTGAGGGATATAATGTCTGAAAGTACCTAGCCAATTTCAAATGTAATGGTATCAAAATCATGATGTTCTTCCCCGTTCAAGTATTGACTATAATTTTGTTTTTACCAGTACCCCAAAGAGGGTGCATGAGTAAAAAATTTTCTAAAAATGCATTTTTTGTGTTACTAAAAGACCTAAAAATATGAAAGTTGGAAGGGTAGTTACTTATAAGATACAAATGATATCTAAGAACAAGAGATCTCAAGAAGTATCGAGTCGGTTTAACAAGTAATGGTGTGAAAAACATGGTGAACAGCCTTGCTGTATACAGATAGGCTGTATTTTATGTTGGTTGCCACTACTCTGAAGGGAGTACAGTAGCAAAATGTGTTCTAAAAAGTATTGAAAGGCTTTGATTAATAAAATTTGGCATAATAGTTACTTATTACATACAAAATATCTCTAAGAACATATCTTTAAAAAATAAAATTTTTAAAAAGATGAAAATACGCAAAAAATGTTCAAAAAATCATTTTAAAGGACGATTTGTGAGCATATTATTAAGTATCAAACCGATTTAAAAAATAATGGTTGAATATTGATGCAGACAGCCCTTGCTCCAACATAGGTTTTATTTTATGTCAGTGTCCATAGACTTGCTGAAGTACAAAGTTTTCTAAATTGTGATTTTTGTTATAGTACAGGGGCTAGATACTTGAATTTTGGTATGGTAGTTAACTTATGAAATGCAAATGCTCTTAAATAACAGTTTCGAAAAACTTTAAAATTTTAAAAGGATGAAAATTTGTTAAAGCGTTCTAAAAACATTCTAAATTTCAAGTTCTATGCAGTCTCAAGAAATGTCAAACCAATTTAAAAAATATTGGTTTCAAATTCATGGTTGCCATACCTTCTCCAATATAGGCTATATTGTCACTACCATTCTGGAGGTACAAGAACAAAAAAATGCTCAAAATTGTTTTTTGTACATTTCATGGGTCTAACATTTTGAAATTCGGCATGGTATTATTTAAAAGACGCAAATGCTTTGTAAGAACCGTTGAAAGAAAGTTTTTAATTTTAAATGAAGAAATCAGCTAAAAAAGTTTAAAAAAAATTAAATTACGAATTTAATGCAATTATATTAAATATCAAACCGATTTAAAAAATATTTCTTGGAAATTGGTAGTAAAAGAACCTGTACAAACATAATCTACATTTTATGTTGGTGCCACTAATAGTAAAAGGTCCCAAATACAAACTTTTTTTAAATTCAGAATGCTGTGACACTAAACAGACTCTAGAAATTTAAATATGGCATGGTAATTACGCTAAGAACAATTGAATGTAAATTCGAAATTTAAAAGTTGGGATTCGAAGGGGAGGAACGAAAAGCGTTCTAAAAAAATCCTAAATTACGATTTCTGAAATCTCACAATATAATTAACCGATCATAAAAGTAGTGGTTGGGAATCAATGGTAATTTTCTCTGATCCTACAAAAGCTAATTTTTATCCCGGTGCCACTACCTATTGTTGGCAAGAACAACAAACGTTATCACAAAAGCCTTTTAAAACATTTAAATTATGTTTCTATGAATATTAAGAAATGCCAAACCAATTTTAAAACTAATGTTGTTAAATTATTGGTGACAATCCCTGTTTCAATATGGGCATTTTATGCTGGTGACGCTGCACCAAGAGAAATACTAGACCGTTAGACAAGGAGCTTGGAATTTGACTTGATGGTTTATTTTAAGGTGTATTTGCGTACTAAGAAAATGGTTTCTAAAAAATCGAAATTTCAAATGAATACTGAAATAAGCATATGAATTGATCATAAAAGTTTAAAAATCTTTTCTAAATTATCATTTATATAGAATTAGCTACAGTTTTTTTTATTAATTTAAATCTGATTTCTGCCTAATGCAGCTTAATAATGAAGTTTAGTCAAGTTGTGATTTAAATGATAATTTTTGAATTATTCCTATAAGTATAATTTTTTTCAATAAAAATGCGACATACAAATATAATTTAGCATATTCTAAGTAGTACGTGAGGAAAGCTGAGAGGTTTACTAGTATCCTATAACTTTATTTATCAAAAGCGTTTCGCTCTTTTAAGATTTGGCTTCAAAATTCAAAGCTGATAGAAATGATGGTGTTTGGGTCAATTTACACATAAATGACGTTCTTTTGACGAATTTATTCAGATGCATTTTATATTTACGAATTAAAATAAATACTTTGATAAATATGATTTTTATGGCTAAAATATTTTGTTTTTTACATTTTCTAAAATGTTTCAACCGCCATCTTAAGACAGTAGTTGAAACTCTATTTTTCTACTTTCAATTAACCAAAAATAACTATCGATGTTTTTTTTCACAGTTGACGTCAACAAAATCTATCTCAGTGTTCTAGACGACAGATGGATTTTTTGTTTCATTAAATAAACTGATTGAAAAAATGCAAAACCGGAACTTACTGGTCAAGTATCTATCGCTGCCATTCTCAAAATGATGTCAACATCACGCACGGATATACTTGTCGTTCATAATTTGAAATCAATCTTCATAAATCGTTCATAATCGTTCATAATTTGAATTCATTCTTTTGACTTAAGGTTCTAATCTCAGACCAGAATCTTTGCGCCAGAAACATTTAACGGAATTTTATATTTTTAGCTTTTCCGGCAAAATATTGAAAAATTCCTTTTCCTTATTTTGAAATAAAATTGTTCGATTTTTCTGGGAGAATTTAATATCAAAGAGACATTGTTACTTGCCCTCAAGCAGTTAAACCAGTGCCTCGTAATGACTGATTTATTACATACTGTTTGAAAAAATATGAAATTCACATATATATTTTTTCGGAATTTCTTAGAAAATGTCCCTTTTCATGGAAAAAAAGCATTTCCATTAAAAGTTTTAAATTTTCATCATATTTACTGAAAATAACTGAACGGACGAAGGTGGAAGGTTAAAACGGAGATACTTTGTTGTCTATCGCAAATTTATTTTCAATGTTTAGAAAACTGTCATGTTGCTACATAGAAATGAAAAAACTTAATGAAAGTATACTGATTCTTTTCTAAGATTTGTATCGTGCTACTGAGTTGCCACCGTACTAATACCAACAATAATTTGAGCAATAAAATTAATTGGACCATATTCTAATCATTTATTGAGCAAAGAAAATTTCTCTAAAAATTATTTAATAAAATATATTATAATTAACTTTTAACCATAAGAAAATCATAATAATAAATTAGCCTTATTTATTAAAACTTTTAAGAACTATAACAGCATCAATAAAACTGCAATCTACCTTATAAAAATATAAACACACAGTAGATCCATTATATGACATTATAATCACGTACCTTCGAAGATCCTATGGCATGTTAGCTAGAGCAATGGGCTCCCACACCAAAGGTCGTCCGTCCGAATCACCCCGGCGATCTTATTATTTTCTTCGGTCAATAAATACAGGTAGCTCTAAATTATTCGATAGATATAACCACCAGTCAATTGTTATACCAACTTTATAATGGAAAGTTACCGTTTCTTCCAATAGAGTTTTTTCTCCTTTTATTTTCCAAAATGGAAAATCTACTAATGGAACTGAAAAAGGTCTGGCAATTTTGTGCCAGTAATTTTACCGTAAATTTGCGAATTTAATTTTCACAGTTCAAGAAGCACTGACTGGTTGAACTTTGACGCCCAAACCAAAACCATGACCGTAAACCATGTCACCAAAAATACGTGTTAACGAAGGAATTCGACGAAACATCAGTACAGTTTCCGGCACATTTATATTTTTTTGGGTGTTCATACAACCTTCGCCAATCAACATTTCAACAGTATCACCAGTAGCCATGCACTCTCATATCATAAATGCTGTCGCTTCCGTGTTTTACAGTGGGCAATATGAAATCTATGAAATGTCATTATAATCTAATGACACTACTGAAATACCTTACTTTGAAATGAAAGGGTGTACGTGATCGTAGCTCCATAAGATAAGCAGTAACCTATCGTCCAGTAGGTTCGGGTTCAAAGCCGGGAAATGCTCATTTTGTTTTTCCCATTTTTTGTCTTATAAATATACTTGTAATTATAATATAATAATCTCATTGTCAATTAAAAATTATAATGTATGTAATCTCTAATTTTCACCTATTTACTTTTTTGTAATTGTTGTATAAAACATCTTTAAAAAAATGCAAAACTGTTTTTTTTTTTAAATTATTTTTAAAATGTATTTCATACATTCTTTATCAAAGCAATGATAATGAACAACTGTTTCATTTCGTGATTTTAAAGAAACATTATTCATGTATTGCTTTAACAAGAGAAGGCAATACGATGATAAAATTACCCTGTTTTTAAATTAGTAAACATAATTATATTAAAACTCAGCATAAGAATTAAATTACAAACTACTTTTTGCTAATTAAAGATTTTTAATTATTGTATTATTTATTATGTTTGATTTCTATTTAAATAAGTTTGCTTATATTTTACTTAAAATTTATTTTCTTTCTGCTTTTATTTTTATTTGAATATGTTTTAATTTGTTATAAATAGATGACACTACAAAAAATTTTGGAATTTATATTGTTCAATTACACATTGATTTTTTTAAAAGATTTCCTTAAATGAGGAAAAATAATGGTTTAAAATAAAAAAGACTAAATTAATGTTTAAATATGCTAATATTGTAGTTAAAGTACGATATTAAGATTTTTAATAACGATGACTAAATTATTTATTCTGATACAAAAAAAAAATGCGAAAAACAAACATCACACAATTAAGCATCGATGTCAGCTCCACTGGTCAGCGGAAAAATTCTATAACAGCTGAGCCACGATCAACCATGCTTTCACTTTTCATAATTAGTTTTTAAATTATATCATGATATTAGACCCCCTTCCCCCTGTTCCTCAAGAATTAAGGAGCGTTGTATAAAATCCATTGAACCTGAGGCTAAGGGGTTCTCTACAACATATACTAAAATAATCAAAATCTGTGATTATCAAAGCTGGTTCTCTCCTTGTAGGTTTGCCGTAAAGCTCTACTATTGAAAGAAAATCAACTCCTTTTTTTCACCAGAAATATGATTATAATGTTGTAATTTTTTTTTAAAAATTCGTAGGTTCTTTTAGATATTTTGAAAATTTTTCAATATTTTATACATATTATTGACTAATTTACATTTTAAAATGCTTTTCCTTAAAATAATTCAATCCTAATAGTTCGATAAATGATTTTCAAAATTACATTTTTAGAAAGTTATGCTGTAATATAATCAAGAAATATATATATATATATTAAAATATCGATTCTCGAACGTCTTAGGGGCTATGTATATATAACGTTACCATTTTAGGGGAAGGAGAAATCTGGCAAATGATATCGAATGATATCTTTAGGGGGACGGGGTTTGTCTTTTGATATCGAATATTTATTATTGACTAATTTGTATTTTTGAATGCCTTTTTTTAAAAGAATTCTATCCTAATAGTTCGATAATGATTTTCAAAATTACATTTTCAGAAAGTTATGCTGCTATATAATCAAGAAATATAATTTTATATTTTAAAAAATATATCGATTCTTGAACGTCTTAGGGGGGGGGGGTGTTGTCTTTTGATATCGATATCATTTTTGATTCAAGAAAAAGTTTATTTTTTTATTTGCAACTTGCTCTTTGGTTCAAAATAGTATGGTATAGCTGAATTTATTCGGTTATCTATTTTATGAAAATACAAAGTTTCTATTAGAATCACTAAATTATAATAAAAGTATTCTAAAGTACAGTAATTCTAAAATATAGAACAATCCACTGTTTGACATTTCTTTTCTTTTTTATTTACTTATGCATAGTAATCATGGTGCGAGAAACCATATGTGAATCACATGTGAAATGAAGCTTATGTTTTCTAATAAGAAAAAAAAAAAAAAAAGACATTTCTCCATATTTTTTTTTTTTTTGGTCCATAAAAAATTTCTGTATACCCCCGAACCTTCCTCCATTTGGGGCAAGTGCAAATTTATTATTGCTGAATTCATTTTGTAATAAAAAGGTGTTAAAAATACTTAAAAAAAACACTATTTCTTTTAGGTGTTCTTTGATATAAAGTGAAGTTTTATAGATTTCTCTTCATTTGTATCAATAAAATATGCGAAAATTTTAAAAACCACAAAAAAAAAAAAAAACAAAAAAAAAAAAAACACTTTGATAACGATATTTTTACCGAAGAGGGGGGGGGGAATCGAGAGATGATAACATATGATATTGGAACGGAGGAGGGGTCTAAAATTTCCAAAAAGTTGATAATGTTATATATGCACAGCCCCTTAATATAGCTCTTTAAAATGTGACAGGTCACGATGATAAAAACGATGCTAAGTGCGAGCAGCACCAAAAGTGGTTCGCTTGTTTAGTAACATATAAAAGTCATCCTGAACAAATTTTATCTAAATTTCATAAAAAAGCATTTCTAATAACGTAAACAAGTTAGTAAAGAATGAACAATTCGTACAATAATCATGATTTGTTAAGATTTGTCATGAATTGTTTATTTTCTGGAATATATAATATACATATAGCTATTTATCTATATATCCATCTATCTTTATACCGGGTGTCCAGTAAATAACTGACCCATTTTGAAATTAAATAACAAATAAACGGTTTGAGATAATAATGCGCGGTTTGCGGTATTGTTATTAGAAAATCAATAAATTTTAAAACACGTACTTTGTTAATATTGTTCAAATTTCGGGAAAAATTATCGCGTTGGCGGTAACAGGATATTTGAATACAGACATTACTCTAATTGTCATAAATATGAGATTTTCGGATGAATCTGAATCTATATGTTGCCGAATCTGAATCTATATGTTAAATCGACTCTCGAAACAGCTTCAGAAATAGGGTACGTTGGTTGGAAAGTGATTTAAAATAATATTTGTGATTGAACCATTTGTATTATATTTCCCCTCCTCAGTCTTGAGACTGAGATATTATTTTAAATATTATTATATTACATTAACAGAGTGCATATTTTAAAATTTATTTATATTCTAATAACAATACAGCAAGCAGTGCATTTTTTCTCAAACAGTTCTTTTGTTATTTACATTCAAAATGTGTCAGTCATTTACTGGACACCCGGTATATCTATACCTATATGCTTGCATTTATGCAACATATATGTGCGTATGTATACAGGGTGTCCCTAAACTCATGGTATATATACTAGGGGGTGATTGAACACATGAAGACGAGTAAGTGTAAATAGGAAACCAACGGTCCCAAGCGTTTTCCAAAGGAGATAGCCGTCATTAAAGTTTGGGGTCCAAAATTTCAAATACATAAAAAACGGAAAAATTGGTCTATTGATTTGCGGTTTTCACTAAAACTATTCTTCATGCTGGTATTTTCTTGAAAATAACTTATAAAGATAAATTTCGAAAAATGCCAATAGAGGGCGATTTAGACTTTGAAGTAATGAAAAACTAATTTTTGCCGTGATTTTTTGCATCTCATTAAATGGTTTCGTAAGCTTAGACTTAAATTTTGAGCTCAAAATCTGAATAGTTGGGAGTGGTTAAGTAACACAAACTTAACTGTGTTCAGGGGTTTTAAATTTCAAATGATTATAAAAAACAGAAAAATTGGTCGATTGATTTGCGGTTTTCACTAAAACTATTCTTTATGTCGGTATTTTATTGAAAATGAATTATAAAGATAGATTCCAAAAAATGCCAATAGAGGGCCCTTTAGACGTTGGAGTAACGAACAACTATTTTTTACGTTATTTTTTGCATCTGATTAAAGGTTTTCGTAAACTTAGACTTAAACTTAAATTTTGAGCTCAAAATCTGAACAGTTGGCAGTCGTTAAATAGCACAAACTGAACTGTGTTCAGAGGGTTCAAATTTCAAATGAATATAAAAAATAGAAAAATTGGTCGATTCGTTTGCGGTTTAAAATAAAACTATTCTTTAAGTCAGTATCTTCTTGAAAATAAATTTTAAAGATAAATTTCACAAAATGCCGATAGAGGGCGCCTTGGAGTAGTGTACAACTATTTTTAACCGTTATTTTTTTAAATCTCAATAAATGCTTTCAAATGCTTAGATTTAAATTTTGAGATCAAATTCTGAATCGTTTCGAGTGTTTAAGTAGCGCAAAAGTGAACTGTGTTCGAGGGGGAGGGGGTGAAATTTCAACTCCTGATCAAACTTCAGTTTGAGCTTCTTAACCCCTCCACACGATTCAGAATTTGAGTTCAAAATTCAAGTTTAAATCTAAGATTTCAAAAACATTTAATAAGTTTTGGAAAGCATTTAATTAGATACAAAAAATAACGGTTAAAATTAGTTGTTGGTTACTCTGAAGTTTAAGGCGCCCTCTAACGGAATTTTTTGAAATTTATCTTTAAAATTTATTTTCAAGAAGGTACTCACTTAAAAAATAGTCTTATTTCAAACCGCAAATGAATCGGCCAATTTTTCCGTTTTTTATGATAATTTGAAATTTGAACCCCCTGAACACAGTTCAGTTTGTGCTAATTAACGACTCCCAACTATTCAGACTTTAAGCTCAAAATTTAAGTTTAAGTCTAAGTTTACGAAAACATTTAATCAGATGCAAAAAATAACGTAAAAAATAGTTGTTCGTTACTTCAAATTCTAAAGCGCCCTCTATCGGCATTTTTTGAAATTTATCTTTATAAATCATTTTCAATAAAATAACGATACAAAGAATAGTTTTAGTGAAAACCGCAAATCAATCGACTAATTTTTATGTTTTTTATAATCATTTGAAATTAAAACCCTCTGAACACAGTTAAGTTTGTGCTATATAACCACTCCCAACTATTCAGATTTTGAGCTCAAAATTTAAATTTAAGGGTAAGCTAACGAAACCATTTAATGAGATGCAAAAAATCACGACAAAAAATAGTTTTTCATTACTCCACTTCTATCGGCATTTTTTGAATTTTATCTTTATAATTTATTTTCAAGACAATACCAACATAAAGAATAGTTTTAGTGAAAACCGGAAATCAGTCGACCAATTTTTCCGTGTATTTGAAATTTTGGACCCCAAACTTTAATGGCGGCTATCTCCTTTGGAAAACGTTTGGGACCCTTGATTTCCTATTTCCTATTACTCGTCTTGATGTGTTCTATCCCCCCCTAGCGTATATACCATGAGTTTAGGGACACCCTGTATATCTGTGTTTACGTTTGCTTACATATGCAGGGTGTTTCCAAAATTTTTTTACAATAAAAGATGGGTGATAGTAGACATCAAGAAAAACAATATTAAATAGGAGACCAAGGGTCCCAAACGTTTTCCAGAGGAGATAGGTGCCATTAAAGTTTAGGGACCAAAGTTTCAAATAAACATAAAAAACGGAAAAATCGGTCGATTGATTTGCGGTTTTCACTAAAATTATTCTTTATGTCGGCATTTTCTTGAAATTAAATTATAAAGATAAATTTCAAAAAATACCGATAGAGAGTGCTTTAGACTTTCGACTAGCGAACAACTATTTTTTGCAGGTATTTTTTGCATCTCATTAAATGTTTTCGTCAGCTTAGACTCAAACTTAAATTTTGAGTTCAAAATCTGAAAGTGGGAGTGGTTAAGTAGCACAAACTGAACTGTGTTCAGAGGGTTCAAATTTCAAATGATTATAAAAAACGGAAAAAATGGTTCATTGATTTGCGGTTTTCACTAAAACTATTCTTTATGTCGGTATTTTCTTAAAAATAAATTATAAAGATCCATTTCAAAAAATGTCGATAGAGGGCGCTTTAGACTTTGGAGTAACGAATAACTATTTTTTGCCGTTATTTTTTGCATCTCATTAAATGTTTTCGTAAGATTAGACTTAAACTAAAGTTTTGAGCTCAAAATCTGAATAGTAGGAAGTAGTTAAGTAGCGCAAACTGAGCTGTGTTTAAGGGGGGAGGGGGTATTTAAGGTGTTCAAATTTAAAATAATTATAGAAAATGGAAAATTTTGTCGATTCGTTTGCGGTTTAAAATAAAACTATTCTTTAAGTCAGTATCTTCTTGAAAATAAATTTTAAAGATAAATTAAAAAAAATTCCATTAGAGGGCGCCTTAAATTTCAGAGTAACCAACAATTAATTTTAACCATTATTTTTTTGTTCTAATTAAATGCTTGCAAAAACTTATTAAATGTTTTCGGAAGCTTAGAGTTAAACTTAAATTTTGAGCTCAAAATCTGAATAATTAGGAGTAGTTCGCGCAAATCGAAGTGTCGTCAGGAGTTGAAATTTAACACTCCCCCCTCCTCGAACACAATTCAATTGTTCGCTGCTTAAACACTCCCAACGATTCAGAATTTGAGCCTAAATTTAAGTTTATGCATTTGAAAGCAGTTAATGAGATTAAAAAAATAACAGTTAAAAATAGTTGTACGCTACTCCAAAGTCTAAGGCGCACTTTATCGGCATTTTGTGAAATTTACCTTTAAAATTTATTTTCAAGAAAATGCTCATTTAAAAATTAGTTTTGGCAAAAATCGCAAACGAATCGACCAATTTTTCCGTTTTTTATAATCATTTGAAATTTGAACCCTCTGAACACATTTCAGTTTGTCTACTTAGCTACTCCCAACAATTCAGATTTTGAGCTCAAAATTTAAGTTTAAGTCTAAGCTTAAAAAAGCATTTAATAAGATGCAAAAAGTAACGCCAAAAAGGAGTTGTTTGTTACTCCAAAGGTCAAAAGTCTGAAGCACCCTCTATCGACATTTTTTGAATTTATCTTTATAATTTATTTTCAAGAAAATACCGACACAAAGAATAGTTTTAGTGAAAACCGCAAATCAATGAACCAATTTTTCCGTTTTTCGTAAGTATTTGAAATTTTAACCGTCTGAACACAGTTCAGTTTGTGCTACTTAACCACTCCCACTTTCAGATTTTGAGCTTAAAATTAAGTTTGAGTCTACGCTTACGAAAACATTTAATGAGATGCGAAACATTCTGGCAAAAAATAGTTGTTCGTTACTCCAAAGTCTAAAGCGCCCTCTATCGGCATTTTTTGAAATTTATCTTTATAATTTAATTTCAAGAAAATGCCGACATAAAGAATAATTTTTGTGAAAACCCAAATCAATCGACCGATTTTTCCGTTTGTTATGTTTATTTGAAATTTTGGTCAATAAACTTTAATGGCGGCTATCTCCTTTGGAAAACGTTTGGGACCCTGGTCTCCTATTTAATATTGTTTGTCTTGATGTGTACTATCACCCCTCTTTTATTGTAAAAAAAATTTGGAAGCATCCTGTATATGAAATAAAATGAAAAAAAGAATGTGGCAGTTAGTAATATTAAAACTGAATTTAAGTTAAAAATGAGATTAAATCATCTTGTGTGAAGGTCCGACTATGAGCACATATTTCATATTGAAAGAATTATAGATATATTTATCAAACATATAAATAAAAAATATGAAATCTTTATTTAAAATGTGAATTAAAATTTTTATACCTAAACAAGTATATTATACGTGTTATTGATTTCAACTAATAATAAAAAAAAAAATCTTTTTGTCAAAAAAGTAAGTCTGCATCTTATAATCTGCACGAAAAATCTTAAATTTGCGGGTCACCTAGTTATAACGGCAACATTTATCGCTGGGGGTTAGAAATAAATTTTATTTCCTATTATTTGCTTTGAAACGATAAATTTAGATAGTTGGGAAGAATATACTTTTCTATTTTTAGACGGTCAAGGGATATTATTTCAGCTTTGTTTAGCGACAACAAAAGAAAATGCAATCAGTTTTCAAGCTTTTGTATGTTTCTTTTCCACGAAGCTTAAAAATGCGTTTTCATTTTAAAAAAAACAATCTGGGGAAAGATTTTTTGATTGGATTCTTAAAAAAAAAAAAAAAAAAAAAAAAAAAAAGATTTACTTATAATTGGCAGGAATTCAAGATATTTATTTTCTTATCTTTTTATATTTATTATCATTTCATGTACAATATTTTTCATACTTTGTAAGGAAATAGTAGTTTTAGTTAATAATTTAAGTTTTTTCACAATTTTTCAGATTTGCAAGTTGTCATTTTAATCATACAGCAAAGCTTAAATTATAATGTGAACACAGAATATCAGAAACAATTATAACTGAAAAAAAAATATTTTTCTTAAGTTTATGTAAGATAATAATTCTCAACAATAATAACAAAAGTTACTCTAAATATTTAAAATAACCGACTACACTCCTGATATTAGCGATATTTAGTCCGAGGAATTCCATGCCAACTGAAAATAGTAGTGAATTTTTCAACTTTATGTTATCTTCAAGTATTTCGTGTCATTTTAAAGGCAATTTATAACAGTTAATGGATTTAATAGTTATTTATTAAAAATATCCATGGTTATATTTAAAATTTATGATAAATAATAAGTATTTGATGATTTAGATTTATAATGTTAAAAATATGGCTTTTTAAAAGATCAACTGCTCATTAAAAATATGGTAATTATGTATATTTTTTTTCATTTATATAATAAGTTAAAAGGATCTTAATCATAATTTTACAGTACTAATCTTTATATACAAACTTTTTCTTACTTCTTTAAAATAAAATTATTGACAATTATTATTTGTCCCCTCTGTTACACTTTTTTAAGTTTATTTTATTCATTAGGTAAAAAAGTTTTAAATTTAATAAAAAGTGTTTACAATAATTATCATCTGTGTAATCATATTATATAACAATTTTGAAAATATATTCAATTTTTTTTAAATACATATGTAACAGAGGGGATGTAACAGAGGAGACAGAGCTAAATGTCCCCTCTGTTACACATGGTTGTAAACAAATCTGATAGGTTTGCTCCCAACCAATCAGATTAGAAAGTCAAAACAATCTAATTATTTTAAGAAGCTTAGACAAAATCCAGCCAAGTGAGTGTTACAAGGAGATTTTAGCGAAAATTTACTTTTGTCACACAGAATGAGATACAAGAAGCACATTGGACTCACAGACAGTGTTTTTTGTGTACTGTTGTGCTTGACTCTCAAAAGGCGATCTCTTGGTAGAAAAAGAAATTAGGAGTTATGTCATAGCCAGTGACTATATGCAGCATGACAAATGTGCAATCCCCACTTTCAATGAAATCCTCTTTGACAAATCAAAAAAGGAAACCCCTGTGTTAAAAGAGATTGACATTTTTAGTGATGGGCCATCATCCCAATTCAAAGAGAAATACACTCTTTGCAATGTTATTTTCTCACCCTTTAAAGTCAATTGGCATTACTTTGCTACTAGTCATGTAAAGGGTGCAGTTGATGGAGTGGGAGGTACTGTGAAGAGGCTGTGTACCGAGGATATATGTCGGAAAAATGGACTCCTTCGCCATCTGATGCTAAATCATTTACTCAATGTTCAAATACCATTTGCAATGCAGTAGAAATTATTTATTGTGCATATGAGGATCTAGAAAGGGACACTGCTGCGTTTAATGAAAGAGTTTCAAACATAAAAGCTATACAAAATTTGAGGCAAATTCATTGTGTGAGAGTCCTACAAAAATATCACATTTCTTATTCATCAATGTCTGTTGAAGAAGATGTACAGTTTTGCTTCAAAGATGGTTTGATGAATCTACACAAAATAAAAATTTTTGACTCCTGATGTTAATGTTGGCAATTTTGAAATTTTTAGAGTTCAAGGAAAGAAAAGGATGGTGAAATTTGTTGCCAACATAACTGAAATTGACAATGAAACTGATAATGTTCACGTTGTATTTTTAAGTTGGTCTAATGGACTGAAAACATTTAAATATAAAGATGTAGCATAGGCTCACATATCTGAAATTAAACAAGTATTACCAATTTTTACATTAAATAATGGAAATGTCACCTTCAATAATGATATTGTATTGAAAATATGATCACCGAATTGTAAGATGTCCCTTCTGTTACATTCCATATCCCCTCTGTTACGTTTTATTAATTTCATTTAAATAAAATGTGTTTTCCATTTAAACAATCTGACAGGTAATTATTTTATCTTGATATGTCTTTACTTAAAAAATACATTTAATTTCTTTTTTGCAATTTCTAAATCACAGAGTTTTATATAAATTGTAATGCATGTCAAAAATGTGAAGGCTTTTTTTGTCCCCCCTGTTACATACTATTTTATCACTAAATAATTAAAGTTTTTCATCGTTTATAATTAATTAACTAAGCACTACTCCATAAATTAACATAGTCTTGTAAAATTTTAAACTTTGGAATATTTAGTATGTATTTAAAATGGTAAAATTTGTGTGCAATTTCCCCTCTGTTACGCTTGGAATTCTTCAGTCCTCAACTGAAATGAATATTAGCGGTATACAGCAGACATCAATTCTATATTATTGTAAATATTATTTACTGTAGTTATAATAAGAGTCTGTCTGTATACATCCTTCATAGTACAAGAGCCGACAGCACAAAAAACTAGGTAATCAAGACAAGAATTTTTTTTCATTTTATGGAAGGGTAGTAATAGGGGAATCTGGTGATCCAAAGCTGCCGGAAAGGAAATGGTGCATAAGCTGAAAATTAATACCGCTAGTGGTTCACTCGTAAATTTTTCATTGTGTTTTCCTGCTCCCAGTTTTCCATGTTTACATTCCTTTGATTTCACGGCAAACACAATGTTAAACCTACGAGTAAACCAATAGTGATATTAATTTTTGGCTTATGCACCACTTCACTTCCGGTACACATGGAATATTAGATTACCCTAGTACTACTCTTCCGTAAAAAAGGCTTTTTTTCTTGTACTAGATAACATAGGTTTTTGTGCTATCGGCTCTTGGACTATCAGACACGAATAGGTACAGATAGCTTGATTCTATAAAAAGCGTAGGTAAATGAATCAGCCGTGCAATCGTTTCAGAGATATAATGTTTTAATGTATCTGAAAATTATAATCAAACGTTTTTGTGAGTTGATTCCTATGTATTATTTTTATTGTTACTTTTTATAGTAAGATCAAAATTTAAAGCAAACAAATTGTTATCTAATTATTGCGGCAATGTTAATAAAAAGTAACAACTGGTAGTACTTTTCGGGAAAATTCTTTCAATAATAATAAATTAATTGTAACAATAAAAATAATAGATACAGAAATACGATACCTCTAATTTTAATCTAATTTGAACTACTCATAAATTCTCGAGATTTTTGAAATAAACAAATGTCAAAACTAATTCGTTAATTTAAACTAAATTTTAATACATTTTATTCTTCTTGAAAATATAAAAGCATTGCTAGTATAAATGCTTTTTCTTGTCTTATTTTACAAACCTAGAAATTTTAATGATACACTATTATCGGCCATTATCCTTATCAGAAGGGCATCTTTTCTTTCGTTGCATTAAAAAACAAGATACATTTTTTCCCTTTTTTTCTTTGAAAAAAGGAGTTTTTAAAAATAATATTTTACAGAAATAAATGCACATATGTCTTCTGCTTTCCTAAATTCATATTATTTTACCCTTTTAGTAAATTACATTCAGTTTGTTGCTAAACCTCAGATGTTTCAGTTTTACTTCTCATTCAATAAAACAGTGTATTTCAGTACGTTCTTACTCAAAGATTAGCTTTATATAAAGAAGAAAATCTGAGATTAAATAAGGAAAATATTTCACTAAAAAATCAAGGTTATTATTTATCGAACCGCAATAAAGTATTACCTATATGGATCAAATGCAAATTAAAATCCATATGTATACGCATATTCTCTTGGTAACAGATTTAAAAAAAAGACACACTAGTAAATATGTATATATATATATATATATATATATATATATATATATATATATATATATATATATATATATATATATTAGGGTGGGCCGAAAAAAACTTCGATTTTCGATTATGGCGGGTGCGGAAAAGTGGCCACTGGTGGCAGTCAGTTCACACAAAAAATTTGAGATTTTTTGGACTTTTCCTTACCCTGCCGCAAATGGCTTGAAAATTTGCAAAAATGCTGATTTTTTAACTTTTTTAGCTAAAAAGTTAAAAATGTTAAATTAAATTTATTTTGGCTGTATTTACTTGAAAAGGCAGCTTTAACGTACCAAATGCTTAAATAAGTTCTGATAATGCATTATTTAATTTAGTGTATTTTAAATAAGCCGATTTTCATAGCTTTTTCACAAATAACAGAGAAAAATTGTATTGGTTTGAATCGTTCGTTAATTTCTACTCATATATTTCATATGGTCATATATTTAGGTAACGGACAGCAGTATAATTCAAAAACAAATCTGGAAGGTGAGAAGGGGTGAAGCAGGACTCAAAGAGTACGCAATGCCTCATCGTAATGTTGAGGGAGTTAAGGAGAAAATAAGAGAAAATTGCAATAAAGGATTGTTATTATTTTACTATGCTCAAAGCCTGCGACATATGTTCAGTGTGGACGTGAAACCTTTTCCTAGAGAGATTCGGTACTTTTTGGATCATTTGACGTACCATTACAGTGTTTTGTGCATTTTATTACGTCGAGCTTAGAAATGGCTATTACGAAGGTCCATGGCAATGTAAAAGACACGCGATAGCATGGAAAGTATCCTTTTTGGGGCACCATGCTTATTGAAAGAATTGCAATTGCCAACTTATACTGATATCATGCGCCACTACTACTGATTGCGAAGTGATATGGCAGCAAATCGAGAAATCCAATATTAGTTAATAGATGATGATATTAAAATGGTAGGAGAAAAAGTTACCATTGAAAAAAAGCTTCTGAAAAAAGCTTCCATACCAATGTTTTCCCAACGATCAATTTACAAAAAAGATTTAAAACTAATAAAGGGTTTCACCATATCGTGCGAATTCTACGCGGGTTGTCTTTACTTTCAAATTCATACGATTACAGGATTTCCCCAATGATCTACACTTCTTTTAATAGTCATAGTTTAGAATAATAGTTTAATGATAGGTAAAAAAGTTACCGAAATCTGAAAAAAAGCTTCCATACCAGTGTTTTCACAACGATCAATTTAAAAAAAGATTAAAAAAACTACTAAAAATTTTCACCATTTCGTACAAATTCTTCGCGGGTTGTCTTTACTTTCAAGCCCATACAATTTCAGGATTTCTCCAATGATCAACGCTTCTTTTAATAGTTTTTAATCTTTTTGTAAATTGATCGTTGGGAAAACACTGGCTTTTATTCAGATTATGGTAACTTTTTCATCTACCATTTTAATAACATCATCTATCGACTAATATTGGATTTTTCGATTTTCTGACATATCGCTTCGCAATCAGTCGTATGATATCAGTATAAGTTGGCAATTGCAAGTCTTTCAACAAGCATGGTGCCCAAAAAGGATACTTTTCACTCTGTCCCGAATCTTTTACATTGCCATGGACCTTCATAATAGCCATTTCTAAGCTCGTCGTAATAAAACGGACAAAACACTGTAATGGTACCTCAAACGATCCAAAAAGTATACTGAATCTCTCTAGGTAAAGGTTTCACATCGACACTGAACAAATTTTGCAGATTTTGAGCTTGGTAAAATAATAGTAATTCCTTATCGCAATTTACTCTTCTCTTTTATATATTCCTTCATCCTCAACATTACGATGAGGCATTGCGCACGCTTAGAGTCCTGTTTCACCCCCTTCTCACCTTCCAGCTTTGTTTTTGAATTATACTGCTGTCTGCTGCCTAAATATATGACCTTTGACGCATAGAAAAAAATTAAAGACCAAGGAACATAAATAAGAGAGAAATTAACGAACGATTCAAACCAATACAATTTTTGCCTGTTATACGTGAAAAAGCTCTGAAAATCGGCTTATTTAAAATACACTTAGCAATTAAATAATGCATTATCAAAACTTATTTAGCATTTGGTACGTTAAAGATGCATTTCCAAATAAATACAACCAAAATAAATTAAATTTAACATTTTTAACTTTTTAGCTAAAAAGTTCAAAAATCAGCATTTTTGCAAATTTTCAAGTCATTTGCGGCAGGGTAAGGAAAAGTCCAAAAAATCTCAAATTTTTTGTGTGAACTGAGTGCCACCAGTGGCCACTTTTCCGCACCCGCCATAATCGAAAATCGAAAAACAGTTTTTTTCGGCCCACCCTAATATATATATTATATGTATACATATATATATATATATATATATATATATATATATATATATATATATATATATATATATATATATATATATATATATATATATATACATATATATATATATATACAGGGTGATTCCAAATTTTTTTTACAATAAAAGAGGGGTGATAGTGCACATCAAGACAAACAATATTAAATAGGAGACCAAGGGTCCAAAAAGTTTTCCAAAGGAAATAGCCGCCATTAAAGTTTAGGGACCAAAATTTCAAATTAACATAAAAAACGGAAAAATCGGTCGATTGATTTGCGGTTTTCACTAAAATTATTCTTTATGTCGGCATTTTCTTGAAATTAAATTATAAAGATAAATTTCAAAAAATGCCGATAGAGGGCGCTTTAGACTTTGGAGTAACGAACAACTATTTTTTGCCGGTATTTTTTGCATCTCATTAAATGTTTTCGTAAGCTTAGACTCAAACTTAAATTTTGAGCTCAAAATCTGTAGTTGGGAGTGGTTAAGTAACACAAACTGAGCTGTGTTCTGAGGGTTCAAATTTCAAATGATTATAAAAAACGGAAAAATTGGTCGATTGATTTGCGGTTTTCACTAAAACTATTCTTTATTTAGGTATTTTCGTGAAAATAAATTATAAAGATAAATTTCAAAAAATGCCGATAGAGGGAGCTTTAGACTTTGGAGTACGAAAAACTATTTTTTGCCGTTATTGTTTGCATCTCTTTAAATGATATAGGAAGGTTAGACTTAAACTTAAATTTTGTGCTGAAAATCTGAATAGTAGGGAGTGGTTAAGCAGCACAAACTGAACTGTGTTCAAGGGGGAGGGGGAGGTTCAAATTTAAAGTAATTATAGAAAATGGAAAAATTGGTCGATTCGTTTGCGGTTTAAAATAAAACTATTCTTTAAGTCAGTATCTTCTTGAAAATAATTTTTAAAGATAAATCTCAAAAAATTCTGTCAGAGGGAGTAACCAACAATTCATTTTAACCATTATTTTTTGGTTCTAATTAAATGCTTTCAAAAGCATTTTAAATGTTCTCGGAAGCTTAGATTTAAACTTAAATTTTGAGCTCAAATCCTGAATCGTTATGAGGATTTAAGAAGCGCAAACTGAAGTGTGTTCAGGAGTTAAAATTTAACCCTCTTTCCTCCTCCAGCACAATTCAATTTTTCGCTACTTAAACACTCCCAACGATTCAGAATTTCAGCCCAAAATTTAAGTCTATGCATTTGAAAGCATTTAATGAGATTAAAAAAATAACAGTTAAAAATAGTTGTACGCTACTCCAAAGTCTAAGGCGCCCTCTATCGGCATTTTGTGAAAATTATCTTTAAAAATTATTTCCAAGAAAACACTGATTTATCAAGAAAACTGCTGATTTAAAAACTAGTTTTAGCAAAAACCGCAAACGAATCGACCAATTTTTCCTTTTTTTACAATTATTTAAAATTTGAACCCTCTGAACACAGCTAAGTTTGTCTACTTAACCACTACCAGCTATTCAGATTTTGAGTTCAAAATTTAAGTTCAAGTCTAAGCTTACGAAAGCATTTTATAAGATGCAAAAAATAACGCCAAAAAAGAGTGTTTCGTTACTCCAAAATCTAAAGCGCCCTCTAACGGCATTTTTTGAAATTTATCTTTATAATTTATTTTCACGAAAATACCTAAATAAAGAATAGTTTTAGTGAAAACCGCAAATCAATCGACCAATTTTTCCGTTTTTTATAATCATTTGAAATTTGAACCCTCTGAACACAGCTCAGTTTGTGTTACTTAACCACTCCCAACTACAGATTTTGCGCTCAAAATTTAAGTTTGAGTCTAAGCTTACGAAAACATTTAATGAGATGCAAAAAATACCGGCAAAAAATAGTTGTTCGTTACTCCAAAGTCTAAAGCGCCCTCTATCGGCATTTTTTGAAATTTATCTTTATAATTTAATTTCAAGAAAATGCCAACATAAAGAATAATTTTAGTGAAAACCGCAAATTAATCGACCGATTTTTCCGTTTTTTATGTTTATTTGAAATTTTGGTCCCTAAACTTTAATGGCGGCTATTTCCTTAGGAAAACGTTTTGGACCCTTGGTCTCCTATTTAATATTGTTTGTCTTGATGTGTACTATCACCCCTCTTTTATTGTAAAAAAAATTCGGAATCACCCTGTATAACATTTTGAGATAGGAGCCATTAATATTATTTGCAAGTTTTTCTATATTATGTCACAGGAGTCGAGGCGAGATAAAAATTAAGTAAAAAAAATTAAACGTAGAAACTTCATTTATTTACACAATTGCTGCTCCAAAAGATTTATTTAAATGCAATCATATGCTCAATTCGATATCCTGCAGACGATATTTTGAAAAAAAAGAAAAAAGAAAGAAAGGGAATGAATTTATTGATACATACAAATATCAAACGTTGAAGGGGGGAAATAAATAAATAAATAAATAAAAAATAATGATATTTTTTGAAAGGTATGGTTTTGGAATAAATTTAATAAGACTTTCTTAAAAAGGGTTGATAAAAACAGGGAAAAAATGAGTTTTATTCGGAATATTAAGAAATAAAGTTTAATTAAGAATACTTTAAATTTAGAGCCATCTTTTTAAATTTATGCATATTGGAATAAATGTTTTTTAAGGCGAATTAAGAATTTATATCGTTTCCATAAAGATTAATAGATTAGATCTAAAAACAAGATTTTAATTTAATAATTTGAACTAAGTACGGAATATTGTTAAAAGGAAATTAATATAATATAAAGGTTAATTTTGGCGAAAAAAAATTAAATTTGTAATATATATATATATATATATATATATATATATATACAGGGTGTATCTAAACTACTGGGCAAAACTTTAAGGGGTCATACTATACATCAAGACAAATAATATTAAATGGGAGACTAACGGTCCCAAGCGTCTTACGAAGGAGATAGATGCCATCAAAGTTTAGGGTCCAAAGTTTGAAATGATTATAAAAAACGGAAAAATTGGCCGATTCGTTTGCGGTTTTCACGAAAACTGTTCTTTAAACTATTCTTTATGTCAGTATTGTCTTGAAAATAAAGTATAAAGATAAATTTCAAAAAATGCAGATAGACGGCGCTTTAGACTTTGGAGTAACAAACAACTATTTTTTGTCGCTATTTTTTGCATCTTATTAATTTTTTTTTTAAATTTAGACATAAACTTAAATTTTGAGCTCAAAATATGTGGTTAAGAAGCGCAAACGGAACTGTGTTCAATGGGAGTGGGTAGGTTCAAATTTCAAATTATTATAAAAAGAGAATAACTGGTCCATTGATTTGCGGTTTTCACTAAAACTATTCTTTATGTCAGTATTGTCTTGAAAATAAATTATAAACATACATTTCAAAAAATTTCGATAGAGGGCGCTTTAGACTTTAAAGTAACGTACAACTATTTTTTACCATTATTTTTTGCATCTCATTAAAATTTTTTGAAGCTCTAGTAGCAAACCAATATTGGTCCAACGTTGCGCCAATATTTGGTTTATCGGAAATATTGCCGATAAAACATCAATATTGCTCCAATATTTGGATGTTTACATTTTGGCTTTATTTAGCCAATATTTGCAGCCAATATTATGCCAATATTGGGGTTTCACTGGAGATATTGCCAAGATAATGCCAAGATTGTACAAATGTTGGCGTTTCATTGGAAATACTTCGAATAAAATTCCAATATTTAACAAGTATTGGCGTTTTATTTGCAATATTTCCAATGAAACCCCAATATTGGCATTATATTAGTTGCAAATATTGGCTAAATAAGGGAAAAATATAAACATCCCAATAACGGAGCAATATTTCATGCCAATATTGTGCCAATGTGCCAATATTGCTCCAAGATATAGCCAATATTGGTCCATTATTGTTTGGCTACTGGTGTAAGACACAAACATAAATTTTGTGCTGAAAATCTGAATCGTTGAGAGTAGTTAAGTAGCGCTAACTGAAGTGTGGTCAATGGGGGTGGGAAGGTTCAAATTTCAAAAGATTATTTAAAACGGAAAAATTGGTCGATTCGTTTGCGGGTTTCTCTAAAACCATTCTGTATGATAGTATTTCTTTCAAAAAAAATTTAAAGATAAATTTCAAAAAATTCCGTTAGAGGATGCCTTAAACTTTAGAGTAACCAGCAACAATTTTTAACTGTTTTTTTCTTTTGTATCTAATTAAATTCTTGCAAAAGCTTAGACTTAAATTTTGAGCTCAAATTCTGAATCGTTGGTAGGGGTTAAGAAACATAAACTAAACTGTATCCAGGTGTTGAAATGTTACTCTGCTCACCCTACGAACAAAGTTCAATTTTTCGCTACTTAATTACTCACAACAATTCAGATTTTGAGCTCAGAATTTAAGTCTAAGCTTTTAAAACATTTATTTAGATTTAAAAAATATAACTGTTAAAAATAGTTTTTGGTTACTCTGAAGTTTAAGGTACCCTTTAACGGAATTTTTCGAAATTTATTTTTAAAATCTATTTTCAAGAAAATACTGACATAAAGAATGGTTTTAGAGAAAACCGCAAATGAATCGACCAATTTTTCCGTTTTTTATAATCATTTGAAATTTGAACCTTCCCACCCCCATTGACCACAGTTCAGTTAGTGCTACTTAACCACTCTCAGCGATTCAGATTTTCAGCACAAAATTTAAGTTTATGTCTAAGCTTCAAAAAAATTTAATGAGATGCAAATAATAATGGTAAAAAATAGTTGTATGTTACTTTAAAGTCTAAAGCGCCCTCTATCGAAATTTTTTGAGATTTATGTTTATAATTTATTTTCAAGACAATTCTGACATGAAGAATAATGTTAGTAAAAATCGCAAATCAATTGACCATTTTTTCTGTTTTTTATAATCATTTGAAATCTGAACCTACCCACTCCAAACACAGTTCAGTTTGCGCTACTTAACTACAGATTTTAAGCTCAAAATTTAAGTTTATGTCTAAACTTCTAGAAAAAGTTAATGAGATGCAAAAAATAACGGTAAAAAATAGTTGTTCTTACTTCAAAGTCTAAAGCGCCCTCTATTGGCATTTTTTGAAATTTATTTTTATAAGTTATTTTCAAGATAATACTGAAATAAAGAATAGTTTTCGGGAAAATCGCAAACAAATCGGCCAATTTTTTGTTTTTTATAATCATTTCAAATTTTGGACCCTAAACTTTGATGAAGCCTATCTCCAACGTAAAACGTTTGGGACCCTTAGTTTCCCATTTAATATTATTTGTCTTGATGTGTACTATCACCCCTTAAAGCTTAGCATAGTAGTTTAGATACACCCTGTATAAAGGAGTTTGTTTTGTGAAGGGGTGAGCTAGTTCTTGCTAAATTAATTATTTTGATGGTGTATTTTTAATTTATGTGTTTAACTGTAGCGTTTCAGCGCAATTCACATGAATGTATTTTTTTTTGTTTTTTTTTTTGGTTATTTTACATGTCGGATATATATATATTCATTTATTTATTTATATTTATATATATGTATACATACATCATAGTTGCAAAGCAGAAAAATTTTGGTGTCTATACCACAGGGAATACTGTGAAAAAGGAAAATGTATTTTTTTTTCATCATGCCAGATTTGCAGATCTGCAAATCTGACAAAAGATTATAACAATATGATGTCAGAATTTTTCAAATTAAAAAATAATGAGATGTGAACATTTTTATACATATTTATCAAACAATATTGGTTTTAAAATTTGGAAGAAAATAATTGAAGGAAAAAATATCAAAACAATTACAGGCAGAGAGCCAGAACAGATAACTGATTCTGAATATTATTCTGAGTGATATGATAAAATTCCCAAATCATAATAGGCAGTCAATACTTGATGAAATATAATTTTTGAAATACATGGAGCTACCTGGACGGTATCCAGCTTAGCACTTTTCATTCTTATCGGCTGAAATAGTTATCTAAGTAGCTCAGTGATAGAGAATGACAAACTAGTGTCATTTCTCTAGATTTGTGTGCTTTTGTAGACGTTTCTATTTGTGCTGCAGTTTCAGCCTTACCAAAAATGTGACTGAAAATGCCTAACTGGGAATTGTTTTCGTAGCTTAAATGTTAGAGCACTTGAAGCGCTATTCCCAGGGATACGGGTTCGAACCCCATCTTGGACACTTATCCCTTTGTTGTGTGTACACTTACCCAGCAATCTGATAATGACTTACTAAATATTCAACAATTTCAAGCATAATTCCATGGATGATAATTAATCGAAAATTTCTTTTTAATTAAGTACAAACATTATTTATTAGTCTTTTTACTTTCAAAAAATGTTTTTTTTTTCATGAAATATTTTAGCGTGCTACATATTTCGATTTCCTCTGGTTGTGAATTATTATATTTCTATTTATGATATTTGAAAAACATATTTGGCTATTCATATTAATAGATTTTAAAATTGATAATTTTTAGGTGTAATTGTTTTATAATATATTAAAAAAATAAAAATTACAGAAACAATTTCTTTTTCCAACATTAAAAAAATATTTTTAAATGATAGCATAAGTAATTTTCATGTTACAAATGGATAATTTGAATATTTTTCTCGGAAATTATGAGATCGAAATAATGATCGTTAATAATATGGGAATTGACATATTAATGCGCAGTTCCTTATAATTCTGCATTGGAAAAATATACTTTTAGGCTAATCGAAAATAAGATTTTTCCGTTAAATCCATTAAAAGAAATTAATAGCATTCTGATGAAAGAGGCTATTGCTTATGCTGAATTCTTTGTGAAAAATAAAATGACAAAAATCTACCTCGATTGAATCGGTTTTTCTTTTTCAGTCTGCCAACGCATTAGTCTTCGGTTAAAAAAGGCCCTCTACATTTTTTTTTCTGTAATTCGTAAAAGTAACAAACTTTTCAAAATGAATCTAGCTCATGCTCTTTAGTCTACCTCAATAAATTCTAAATTCTGTTACTTACAGAGAAATTCGTTTAAAATTATATCAAATATAAAAAAAGTTACAAAACATACAAAAAATATTACCAAGATTTTATTTAAAAAATATTTTTAAGAATTCAAAACTTTAATAATCAAAATTCATGTAAAAAGCTTAAATAAATGTAATAAATAACTTTCAGGTGTCTGCATAGCAGGTGCATACATCAGGTGCAATTTGAATTATTTAAAATACAGTGGCGGTCAAAAGTTTTCGGCCAGCAAAAATTTTTCAGTTGCAACTATACTCTACTCATATGAAGAGGAATCTCAAAGTGATACTTATACATTTTATTGACATAATAGTTAGCAACTTACTTATGGAGTAACATGCAAATATCAATAAATTTAATTGATAAAATTAAGTACAAAGGAAAAACTAATGTTCTCAAAAGTTTCCAGCCATCTTCGCAAGTTTTAAAAAAATTGTATCGTAATAGAAAACTAGAGTGATCAACAACATTTACAATTAGTATTTTATCAAATTAGTATTTTATTACTTTTAGTAATAAGGTCTACCGCGCAGAAACGTGAAATTCATACAATCAACGGTTAAAGATCGTCTATGGTACGTCTCTTCCACATTAATTACATTGTTTTTGGAAATTTCGAGTGAGTTGGAATATTTATAGTTCGGCAGACGTTTGCCAACTTCTTTCCAAAGATTTTCTATTGGATTTATGTTGGGCATTTGGGCTGGCCATTTCAAAAACTAATTTTTTTTTGTGCGAAAACCATTGCTTTTCAAGGCTTGCATACATTAATTATGTCGTTATCATGTTAAAACAAATAGTTGCGATCAAAATGTTTCCTCTAATAAGTCAGCAAATAATGTTGCAAGATATCTGTATACATTACATTATTTATCTAGCCGTGGATTTCAAATAACGGACGGACAATTTTTGAACAAAATACTCCCCACCGCATAAGGTGACCTCCGCCATGCTTCATTGTAGGAATAACATAGGTCAAATCATATATTTTGATGTTAAGTCATCGGACGTAGTGTCTGCCATCACTCCCAAAAAAGTTTCAAATTCTATTGATGGAAAAATAGTACTTTTGACCAGTTTTCATATGACCAGACTTTGTGTTTTTTGAAAAAAGCAAGTCGGGTTCGTTAATATTTTTTTACCTATGAAAAATTTTTAAACACCGATTCTTCCATAAAGTTATGTATCACGTCAACATTTTGACATGGTAGAGCGACTTATTTCAGCAATATTTTCATTCCGTAAATAGCTGTATATTGCATCGGAATTTTTATGCGGGTCTTCAATTGTTTTTCTCCTGATAATTCTGTCCATGAGAATAGTCATTTTTCGGAGTCTTCAGGACCTCACAATGGACAGAAGGCCATGGCCATCTTTATATAATTTTTAAATGTCGTTTACAGTCGATTTTACCGATCAATAACTTTACGCAATACCTCGAGAAGATTGGCCCTTTAGTGACAAACTAATCACTCATTTACGATCAATAATTTTTGAACTTTTCAATTTTGAGCTTAAACTATGCAGTTCACGTTGATTCATTCACAAACAGGAGCAAAAAACACTTTACCGATTAAAAAAAAATCTAAGGAATGATAGTGGCAGGAAACTTTTGCACACGCGAACTTCGGATTCTACCCCTTTACATGAAGCGTCTTTAGTATCCAATCAAAATAATCACGTGGTCAGAAGTCATTCATTTATTCATATCTTTTGAAGCAATTGTGCTTCTTCTTTGTTGAAACTTTCTGGTAAATAAATCAAAGAAGCAAACTGGCCGGAAACTTTTGACAGCCACTGTATATTAAATTTTAATGTGCAATGTATTTGAAATAAATTTATTGTACATATGTACATAAAATTAATTTTATTACCTTTATTTGTATTTTTAAAAATAATTTTAATTAAATAACTCAAGGCAAAATTAGCACTAGAATTTTGACTTTCTTTTATCAATAAAATTAATGTAAATAAGAAATTTATAAAAATTCATTATGTAAAATTATAAATATTTTATTATAAAAAAATTATCAGAAGAAAAGGTAATTTGATAAATTTTCGGAATTGTATAATTTTTCTTTTCAATACATTCTGATATTTAAGAATCTTAAAATTCGAATTCGGTAAAACATTTTAGTATAGAAAAATATAAAAACATATTGTTAACACATTTATTTATAAATTACTTCAATGTACGCAATGTGAAAACAATATGATTAAAAGACTATTAAAAAAAATTAATTTTTTCCCAGTCAGTTTTGCATCTATTACATTTATTATCTCCTCTCGGTTTTTTCTTCTCTCAATGCCAACCATCAAATCAATTCAACAGGTAAACATTTCCAAATTTAAAAAAATATATTTTAAGCAAAATTAATATATTTTATAGTAATAAAATCTTTGATAACTTAGAAATTTAAGCGATAGAACCTGTGTATCTTACACTTAGTATTTCTGCATCTTATTATTCCATTGTATTGTTTAGACTATGGAGTACAATTCCAAATAGCTATATAATATATATGTCCTGGTATAGGATATTATGAGTTATTTGAGTATTTTACTCGATTTGAGTTATTGAGTATTTTACTGTTTAACATTGAAAAATATAATTTTTGAGTAAAATATTTTAATTAAAAAGGGAAATATTATTACAAATATTACAAATAAATTATATGATATACTTGCAATGATTAGAATATGAAGTCATAGCTATTTTTGACTACAATGAGATGTTCTCTATATATTTCACTAGCACTTGTGCAGAATGAATAACATTCAGTCCTTAACAAGTAATATGATTTTTTTCTTATTTCTTTTAAAGTTTAATCTCAAATACAAACTGGCTAAAACTGACACAAGCCAGTTACTTTATTTTACAGTTATTTTTGTTAGCAAATGTATCAAACCTCCAGTACCTCTCATTAAGAAACTATATAACCGAAAGGTTTTCCCCTTTTCTCTAAAGACAGAAGAGTTTTGGAAAAATTCTACCAAAGTTAGCGTTTTGAACCCAAGTTTGAGATGCGACACGACATGAAAGGGAAAAAACCTTACACAATTGCTCAATACTCAGAATTAAATACATTTATCGAAAATAAAATGTTCGGTTATAAATCATATCAACATTCATTCTTGCACGTAATTTTATGTTTAAAAATGAGTTCAAAAATGCATCAGAAAGTTTCATGTTTTTGATCGGTGAAAAAAAAATTTCTTTTGGAAAAACGTTTTAATAAAAAGTACAAAATTTGATGTTACCACTATGTTCTATAGATTTCTTTATGATACTAAGATCAAACTTCGTGTACGTAATATTTGTTTATTTAAATTGATTATTCTTTTCTTTAACTTCTAAAATGTCTTATTGCTTGAACAAGAATACATAATATGACATTGTCATATTAAATTAACTTTGCTATTTTAATGTAAAAGGCAATACTAATTTTTCTTTTCTTGCTCCAAAAAATAAATTATTACAGCTGTTTATTGTGCATTTTAAATGTATAAATCATTGATAAATGATTCTTGTATGACGTTATTCCCTTGATGCAAATTTTTTAACTTCGTAATTGACAAAAGAACATTACCTCGTGAAAATATCATTCAGAAACAATATTTATAGAAAGTATGACATAACAATTCAATTTCCTTAGTTACACAATGCATAAGGAAACTTGCTTGACACATATAGATTTTTATGGTGTGTTGTTTCATGCTGAAAAAAAAGAGAAAAAACTGAATATGTTATAATTATTTAATTTTTATATCATAGAAAATACTGTAAACTGTTAACAAATAAACATATGTAAGTAAATATTATTAATAATAATATGTACCTTTGAAATAATGTATCATCATAAAATTAGATAGTTTAGAGTTTTTGTTCACAGATAAAATATGCATAAAAATCTTCCTTAATATTTGAAATTTTTTAAATTGACATAAAGTGCCGTTAATATGAAATTGAACATCGTGTTAGTTTATTTTATTTATTATATTCTTAATTTTTTCATTTCAGTCGTATGATCGTGGAAGATGTGTGCTTATGCAAATTTTATTTTTCAAAAGTTGTTTAAAATATGAATAGACTTTGCAACAGGAATGTTTTTAATAATGCACACTAAACATCTAAGATTTTTTTAATTAATTATAAAGAAAAATATTCTGCGGCAATATGTCAAAGAATAATAACACTACAGGAAAAAATGAGTAACAACATTTGGAAATAATAAACAAAAGTATATGCCAATAAAATTTTGTATTTCACAAATGTTGATTTTAATCCCTATCATTCGAGTTTTCTGCTCAAAAGAAAACAGCATTAAAGTTTAAATAGAAAGTAGCACACACCATAAACAAGAACGTTGCTTTTTAATCATAAAACTTCTTTACTAAAACTACGCGTTGCTGACGACTGACTTTTTAGCTAAACTTTTCCACAGATATATCCCTGATAGTGTAGCATTTGGAGATCCGAAAGAAATTAATAGCTTGAAAAATATTTCTCAGAAATATGACACAAACATGAAATAATTACACAAACTTCATTAGATAGGTAGAAAATTATACTTTTCTTGATACAATTTTTAAATTCAATGGTTGTGCCGTTTTTCAAATTCTAAATTTCAAAAGTAACCAAATTTCTCAATGGAGTACAATAGTGAAACCTTCACGAGTGAAAAGCTAACGATAATGGCAATATGTCCTGACGTGTATACTGGATATATCACGAGTCACAAACTGTAGTAGTCGTATTATTCTGTTAAAATATAAAAAGGAATTATGGTGTCCCGAGTACATTTTTTTTTCAGTTCTCGACAAATACTAAATGCGCCATTTATTTTTATTTTTAAATAAAATTTATGTTTTTAAAATGAAATGTTTTAAAGGTTTATATTAAAGTGAAATTTGATGCAATGTGAATGTTGTCAATGAGAACAATATTTGGCTACTTATCAGATCGCCAATCCTAGCATAAGTGTATTATATTTTCTGGATATCAATGAAATAAACATTGTCGTTTTAGTCTGTTTGTTTTAAGTTAATCTTTTAAATTATTTTGGAAACATTCATTTGATGAATCATTATTAATTTTTATTTTATTCTTGCAAACTTAATTACTTCTCAACATAGCATAATTTTTAATTTTACTCTGTTAAATAGGAATGTGTACATTCAAATGTAAAGTGTTTGAAAACTGTATATAATTTTTGCTTGCATAATATCTGTATAAATAATCACTGAAATGTACTCGTGAATAAATATTACTAAGTAAGAAGATGCCAGAAAAGGCCACTAATATTTAGGAAATCACATGAAATTGAATCAAAAGAAGCGCGAAAGAAGGACATCTGGAATATCTTTGTACATTTTGTAACCTTTAGATTAATGCATTAAGTGCTCAATATAATGAAAGAAATATTTTGAAGTTGGTGCATTAGAAATACAATTTAAAATTGTGGAATTTATTGCAATAAACATATATTATATTATTTTTTATTTATATAACATATATATATATATATATAGATATATTTACTAAAATGAAGTCTTGAATAAATATTTAAGGAGTAAAAGATGTCGGTAACTTATAATACACCGGGAAACTTTAATCTATTATAATAAAAAAAAAAAGACAAGCGTGAAAAATATCTTTAAGGAAACGTTTCTGAGGAAATATTTAACAATTATAATGATCTTAACATTTTTGTCTGAAATTTGATGTGAAAAATGCTGTCAAAATTCCATTAATACAGAAGAAATAGAAATTATTCTAATTAAAAAATACTTATAATTTTCTAATTCGAATATATTTTTCTAAACAAATATACAAAATATACTGAATGAGTTAGAAATGCTAATATCCGATATATCTTGTAATACTAATTAATACTAATAAGCCAATAAAACATTTCCTAATGTACGTTAGAGCATAATAAGCATTAATATTTTTTAAGCTATCTTGATTGAAAATGCTATTTATTTTTTTCAGGAACAGTAGAGAATAAAATCTATTATAACATACTGTCCTTTTTATTAATTTGTAAATATAGTACATATTTTACAAAAATAAAATTAAAAAATATTTTCAAACAAAATGAGCTGAAAATCGATAATTTTTCTGAAGAGTTTAAGGGCGCTCAGGGCTTGATCGATACGGAAAAACATGTAAACAGAGCTGTCGCTTCGAGTCCATATAAAAGCAGAGGTATTCAGTGTACTTAATTTAAACTTTCTGAAATTTTAAAAATATGTTTGTAGTCTTTTAAAATTATAAAATTAAGTACTTCAATGTAATATAATAAGAAATATTGCAAAATTTATGCAACACATTTTTTGAAAAAAAAAATACGTGTTGTATCACCACCCGCAAGATATCTTAACGTTGAATTGACTTAAGTACCTAATTTTTGCTTTAAAATGATCCAGAAACTTTACACTATAGAATGAATTAAGGATATAACTATCGGTCAAAAAAAAAATTATTAAAAATTTGAAAAATTTGAAAATTTAAAAAAACCCTAAAAAATACAACGTTTTTTTTCATTAAAAATAATCAAAATATTAACTATCTAAAATACATTAGTTCATTCTATAGATAATGATGTTACATGCATACAAAAAAATTAAGCCATTTTATCAAATACTTTTTTTTAAAATCTTGGTGTTAGTCGTCAAAAATCAAGTTTTGAGAAAACGCGACTTAAAGTTGAAATTATATGGGTGCGGCTTTGAAAAGGTTGATACATAAATGCTTATAGCTCCGTTAAAAATGCAAATATTTTCATGCGGTTTTTTGCATTGAGTTCAGAATTAATTGAATAATCAAACTAGATCATAAAAAATCGATTTTTTGAAAAGTTTTCAAGTCCTGAGCCCCCATAAGTTGTTGTATTGGACAATGTATGAAAAAGTGTATGTTAAGTTAAAGAATGTTGAGTTTATATTTAATTTAAAGAAATATTTCTCTTGAGAGAAATTTTATAATTTTAATTATTTTTAAATATTTATCGAAAACATGGAAATGTGATCTTCATCTTCTCTTGTAGCCGTAATCGAAAATATTTCCAATTCATCTTTTCTTCGTACAATTATAATTTTGTTTACAAATAAGTATTGCCATTGAAAATTAAATCAAAAAATGATTTACAGTTATAAGTCGGCCTCAAAACCAATAGTTAGCGTTAAAGATATGATCGTATAAAAAGTGATTGTCAAAAATGTTACTAAGGAATTCTCGCCAATATATTTAAACATTTTAGTGATAATTTATTACATCCTTTTGGATTCTTTTTTTAAGTTAAAAGTCTGAAAATTTCTAAATAATATCAGCAAGATAATTTTTGTTTCTCTAAAAGTATGACTATACATTTTAATAAAATTAATATATCTTTAATAGAAGTTGAATGATTCTGGCAACTGATAACTCAAAGTTTGCCGATGTATAACACGCTTCATCGTATTATATGCATTTAAAATTTGATAGTTTGTTTTTAACTATATTTTTATTATAATTATAGAAAATGTGATAAAAACATTTCTAGTCTTGATAATGCAATCAAAAGTTAAAATGTAATTCTTGGAACCAGAAAAAAATAAATTTTAAAGATTTTTTTAAAATCTAAAATTCCATTAACAGCATAACTTTAATAACAAGCTTTCGTAACATGCTAACAACATTTTATTAAAAGCATAGTGTTACATTCACGAAATATCCACATTTCTTTCATATATTTTGTTATATCTGAATTTTACGTTAACGAACTTAATTTTTTTTACACTTTCATTACTACACACACATCATTGACACACATCTACTTTTAAATATTGATTAGAATTAAAATGCATTAAGAGAGCAGTTAATATTCAAATTTAATTACAACTTTTCTATTAGCGCAACATGCTTTTACTTAAAAAAATTTTTGGCATTCAGATGTTTGAAAAGGAAATATTTTTCACAAAGTCATATATTTAAAGACATTATATTAAGGCATGTTATGTAATTTTTTTTTTTTTTTTGTTCCAGTGAAGAATTAAAAATACAATTCAATATACCTATATATTATTTTATAAAAATTTATGTATGATTTACAAAACAAATTACAGAATGTCTAATACAAAATAATAACAAGTTGGAAATTGCATATCAAACGTAACAAATGAGGAGCGTTCATACTCCTCATTTGTCGTTCATGAGGAGCATTCACAAGGTTTAAAAATATTAAGATCATGGTGTAATAGTATACAATACATTGGATACAGTATAATGGCCAAAATTTTTGTGTATCTCTGCAAATACTATCTGCTTTCTATTATAGAGGTAGTAACTTCTAGTAATCTTCAGAAACTGATATCAATTTCACAAAAATGTGAAATATTATAGCAGCATTAAAATGCGCTCTAAGCAGTGTTTCCCCCTTTATCATTGTATATTGGAATACTTTTGTGTGGCCCTGTAAATTAACAAACGTTCTTTGTGTCATCTATTGTGCAGAATGTATTTTTAGCACATATTCCATAGATTCATATCAATTCTGTTATGTTCGAAAGAGTATAATATCTTTAACATTCACTTGAAGCAATTTTTTCCCATTGATCGTAATGTAACGGAACGCTTTTGATTGTCCCTGTCATTAAACTATACATCCGATTTTCATAAAATTTGAAATCACTCGACAAAATTATGAAATTAGTATATATTTTAAATTTCAAAATTCTCAGTTGGATTGATTTTGCTCTATTATATACGGAACAGACGGACGGATTGAACGACGACTACTGGTGCTATGTATTTATATAATTACGAAAGCACCTAATAATAACAATAATAACAAAAACATAATAAATAAGCTCAAATACTGCACTGTGAAGGTTTTTTATGAGAGGAGAAATGAAATAAGCTATCCTATGGGTGTGCCTAGCTAGCATACGAATACTGCGCCCATTTATATTTGAAGAGTATCCATAATATTACGTTGATGTAAACATTTTGTCACATGTATTATACATTTATTATTGGTAAAATTTTAATACCTGGTAATATTACATATAGTGCTTCTCAAAAGTACATGGACAGGTGAATTTTTGAAATAACAGCTCAGAAAAAAAGTCATAATCACGAAAAAAAATAAGCATATGAAATAGTAATATAAGTTTATAACAACAGAAAAATACAATGCAGGTTTTCCAGAATTTTTGTCAAATAAATAAAGTTAAAAATAAGCTGTCTCAAAAAAATATGGACAATGAAACGAATTGCCTTTATTATCACCGTGTTAAAAAAATTGCATTTCTTGCAATGTGATATAACGACTTCTAAGTACAAAATCGCCGCCCGTTCTTCATTTGTCTAATTGCTCGAAAATGCGTCGCAGCATTAAATTCTAAGCTGATGACATATCTATAATTTCGTGATTAAAGGCTCAAAATTAATAATTTTTTATATTACTAAATACATGAAGCGTAGCAGATCCAGAATTTATGAAATTTTATCAAAATTTGACAATGCGATTACTAAACAACATTCATGTCCACCAAGAAAAACATCTTTACGACAAGATTCAGTTTTAACTCAAAAGCAGCCTGTTCTTGAAGCTGCAATGGCTTTAGCGTTTCCTATGACGAGATTTACTGTTAATCGTCACATTCAGACAAGCAAAACTCATAAATATCACAGAAAATGCCGGACACATAAGCCGAAAGTGCACACTTTCTTTTACAATACAAGTGAAAAACACATTACTTGGATGGATGAACTGTTAAGTGTTTCTGAGTGACGAAAATAAATTCAGTATGAACGGTCCTAATGGCTGGACATACTATTGGCATGATCTCCAACGAGGATCTGGTGTGCTCCTTACTCGACAATAAAGAGGGGGTTTTCTCATGGTATGGGGCGCGTTTTGTTTAAATAAGACAACGTATATTGCTATTTTTAATGGTTGACAGGGCTCTGGGGGTTATCAAAATGTCCTGTAAAGCAATTTCCATTTAAAAATTTTGGGTAGAAAAAATAAAAAATACCAAGAGGAGAATGCGTTGATTTACAACTGTTACTCAACACCAGCTTAATTTACGTAGAATTTAAGGAAATTTTAGGAAAATTTTTCTATTGTTATAGACTGTACAGCCATCAGCAACGACCTAAATCCAATTAAAAACCAATTAAAACCTTAACGATGTTCGATTGTATTATCTAATTCTATTTCAATTTTTTAAGTAAATCAAATAATATTCTGAAATTTACAACCTTAAAAGTTGAAAAAAAAGAAAAACTATTTAGTTTATACTCATATTATTTTTACTTTCTTCTATCTTCAATAGAAGGAAGTATTGTAATTTAAATGTTTTTAACTGTGTAGCTAACACAATACCCTTATTCAAACTTGGCATTGTGCTAAAGAAGCTCAATTGTGTAGAAAGAAGTTTACAAAATTTACAAAGCCGCTTCGGTCCGTGACGAGTTTTTTCGAGATTTTTAAAAAATTATCTTTTAGATATGCAAGAGTTGTAATGAGAAACCCACACAATACAAAATAGTCGCAAACCCCATAGTATTAATAAAGAAAAATTATTTATATAAAAAAAATAGACATTTTCATACCAAAACCTTTGTTACTTAGTGGCCGCTAATATCCGAAGTTAGGAGCATTTTGATTTCAATAAGGCAAATAATATTTTAAAAAAATCCTGGTAATTGGATAAAATGGATATTTTTTTTGTAATTTTTTATGCGCGCGGCTCGGATTTATGTGATTAATTTTAATTAAATTAGTATGTTTGCAAAAGTATAAAGTTTATTGTTTTTATACTGCTACTAGGTATTGCATTTCACTAATATATTTTTAAATGTTATTATGTAAGCTTTAAAAGCTATCCATCCCCGTACACCATCCCCGTCTTTATGCCCAAACCGTCAATGTCTTTAAAGATTACTATTTCAACTAATTATTAACGAATTTTTTCAAAAGTCATCAAGAAAGCTTTTATACTTCTGCTACGACAGGTAACCCCCAACGCTCCTCAGCACTTTTGCTCAATGTCTACAAATCTAAATTTGTGTGTAACAGTGAAATGTTCTTTTCTCAAAAAATATGCGATCAAGAGTATTCGCTATAGTTTTTCTGCAGGGTTTAAAGTATGATCTATGACTTCTAAATTTTTCATTATTTTAATTTCGGTAGATTCGGAATTAGATGTTTGGGGGACATATATTTGAAAATATAATACATAAATTTTAAAGAATATATTTTTGAGCTCAGCGTACCGAAAGGTTTCACAAGATACCCCACACGATGTACAAAGAAATTTTTTTTTCTTCAAGTAAGGAATGCCCAATGTTACTTCGCCCCTCCCTAAATATATTTTAAATATTTAATAATCTGTAAATGTCTCGTTCAATGGTCTTTATAACTTATTTGAGCTATCCACGTTTCATAGTTTATGAGTAAAATGGCTGTCACAGGCGGACAGACAGACATGGGAGTGATCTTATAATGGTTCTGTTTTCTTTTTATAAGTACGGAACCCTAAAAAATAAATAATTGATTCATTGAAAATAGTTTATGAATAAAATATCGCTATATAAATACATTGATTTATTTCATTGCGTGTATAATATTCGAATAGAAAATTATAATAATAAACACAGATAGATATTGTGTAAAGTAGCGGAAAATAAAATTTATTGCACTATCGTTAATAATTATTCAATTATCTAAATCAATATACCCCTTTTCAAGAAATTACTAATTGTTTCTATTCGACAAAATAATAATAATAATAATAAAATAAAAAACAAAAAATAAAATCGCATGAAAATTTTGTTTAAATTTAAGCAAGTAGAACGTATATTTTGTTTTCCGCAAAAAAATGTATTTTCTGAGAAAAGTTCGAAAAGTTTTCAAGTTTTAAATCTTGTTGCATTTCATTTTAAGCAAGGTAATTTTTCACCCTATATATCATATTCAGTCCGGAAACATACTCGAAAGTTAATAGTATTTATACAATAAGCTGTAAAACATTATTTTATTTTCTGTTCTTATTTTCCAACACACTAATTAATGTAAATTGATCATTGGAATTTTCAGCAAACGATGATATGGAGTTAATTTCGCTTACCAAAGTTTTGTTTATGATTTGAGAATCTTCAGGTTGAAATTGCAAAAATTAACTTAGTGAATTTTGTCAAATTAAAAAAGCTGGTGAAGTCCGAAAGTAGACTTTTTAAAGGTAATTATTTTTATTTTAAAATTTAGTATTAGAAAAATGAACAATATTTATGAGAATTATGCCTATTTCTGTTTATTGTAGCTGTAAAAAAGTACATTTTAACCAATAATTATTTTAGTTTTATGTTCTAATATTTTAAATTACTTTTTAAAAGTTTAAAATGAGGTATTCTAACATCTGATTCAATATTTTTCAAATCAGTGTTGTTGAGCTACAAAGGGTTAAGTTTTAAGGAAAAGAGAAACATATGAATGAAGTAAATTAGTTTAAAAATAAATTATAACTCTTTTAGTGCATTGTTTTCAATTATTAGATCTCCAATATTTCAATTGAAAAACGCATAATAAAAATAAATAAAAAAAACTCTTAAATTATGTTCCAAGCAATTTTATTGTACTCTAGTTATCAATAACTTAATAGTCTTAATCGAGAATTATCTCTTAACTAATTGTTATCATTTCACAAAGGAAAGATAATTAAAAAAGAATGGCTAAGCTCTGTTTAACGATGAGCGAGTGAGAAGAAATATTAAGGTTTTCTGAACAACACATTCTTGAAACAGATATTACAGTTAATTAAATTAGTTTAATTTTAGGAAAGACAATAATTTAGGAAAACAACTAAATGCATATTTTAAAGTTTACCGTTAAAGTTCGGAACGAGACAAAATTTTAAATGTATAGTTAAACCTTTTTTTAGGTGTATCTTACAAACAAATTCGGTATATTCGATCATAAATTCGTTAACTTATATTGTCTTGAAAATTTTTATAAACTTTAGGAAAGCCGAAATTTTTTCCTTAACTTTGTTCCGTTTAAAAGCTGCACATTACCAGAACAAAATGATGAAATTTAATTACATTTCAATCAATTTTAGTTTTTAGCTTAAATAAAACAAAATAGAGAATCGTTGTCATTAGCTAATAAATGATTACGTGTAATCTGTACATTTTTAAATGAAAAGAAAATGAATCATAAAAATTGGTGATTAAAACCTTTTCACCGTCCGAGGGTTTTTATATTTTTATAAGAATACTTGTAAATCAAAGAATATATGTATATATATATTTAATCGCACTTTAATGCTATAATATTTTTAATATCACTACTTTTTCAAAATAAAATTATGTTTAAAATACTTTTGTCTACATTCAATTTCACATGATTTCTAGAAGTGGATGGATTCTGGCCAACCCATTGAAGGAGATGAGTTGACTGAGTTAAATTACATTTTATTTCTTTAGTTTGAAGAAAATAATCACTGTAAAAAATAACAAATAAGATAATGTAATATTTAATATTATTTTTACGGTTTAAAAAAGAGATTTACACTTGCGAGAATTCAGGAGAATCGGATGCTGATATAATTGAAGATTTAAACAGATTTGGCCTTATTCCAAGTATCTGGAAGAAACGTGAGGGGTAAAGGTAATGGAAAGTGAAATACATAGGACTTTAGCCAAAGCAAAATTTTATGTATACACGGTCTTATGTTTTTCGTGACCTAATATTTCTAGGTGTTACTTGAATGAATGAATAATAAAATGACTGAACCCTGGAATAACTTGTATAAAATAAAAAATATGCATAAATGAAACACTTATTAGAAGATTTCATTTATTAGACATACTGCTTAATATTGATCAATACTTTTAAATTTTTTTGACTTCAAATAAAGATATAAATAAATATATATAATAATATTAATACGTACTTGATTTAAATCCAATTATTGATAATGATTATTCTGTTGTAAAGGTGTTTGTTTTTAAATTAGCCCCGAATAAGTTACATTGAGATAAAAAAAAAAAGTTCTATATTCCTGTTTCCTGTTTATTTTACTGTAGTTTATTTTTCTTTTTAGTATATAAATTTTGTAAAATTTAGCCAATTACTATGGAATATGACCTGTGGAACAACTGCCATTTCATAAAATGAAAAACAAAACATATAAAAAACATATACGGGAACTGCAAAGCAAAGTTTTATTTTTGTTTATTTTATTTATGTAATATTTTAGATAATTAAATAAAGTTACTCTATACTCCAAAATACATTCTTTAACATTGCTTACAACAAGCATGGGAGCTTAGGAATAATAAAAATGAAAATTTATTTGATGAGATGAATTATTGAAATTTTTAATTTATTTTTCATTATCTTCACAAACGGTGTAAAAACCGCAGTAACTAATAGAAAAGGTGTAAAAGACATATAATATGCCCTTGATTTATGTTATTAATAAAATGGATCTTTGAAATGAAATAAAAGTAATGTCAAATCCCGCATATATTCAATGACCCGCACGTTTTCCCTATATTTTCACGTAATATACCAAATCGTACACTTAAAAAAAAACGCGTAAATTTAGACATTAAACAGTATACTAATGATAAAAAAAAACTTGACTTTAGCCCCCCCCCCAAAAAAAAAAACCCCGTACAAATTGCCATACACACACTGCTATGTTAATTTCAAAATATACATTTTTCTATGTAGCGCATTAAACGCGTTGGACTATTAAGAAAGAGGAACTTATATGAGGACCCCAGAAGCCAAGGGTTATACATAAGTGACAAAACTGAAAAAACTGAGTTAAGTGCACAGGGTATATGGAAATATGCTTTTTTCATATATAAGGTCATTTTCATAATATAGGTCATTTTCTGATTATTTGAGGAGTTATAGAGACAAACCACTTTTTTCGAAAAACAAACAATATTGATTAGTTATACATTTAAAGAAAATTGTACTCTATTTTTTTAACACTTATTGAAATGAGAGTTCAAAGATTAGAATGCAACAGGCAGATGTTTCCTATTTCAATTTAGTCAATTGTTATTGATGTTCCAATTTAACATCAATTATCTTTAAACTCAATTTACTCCAAATCGACATTTTGTGTTTGCACGCCTTAGCTTCTGGGCTCCTCATATAGTCTTAAAATAGCGAAGCTCCAACTGTAACTGCTTTCAAAAGTTCATGAATATCGCGAAAAATTTCCACCAATAAATTTACCTTATATCCCCCACACGCACTTTTAACTCTGAAAAATTATTCCATTTCTCCATGTGGGTGTTATAAGCCGAATGTAAAATGGTTCAAATAAAATCATAAGAATAAAACATTCTAAATTTTAAGAATTCTATAAATACATTTATATATTTACATAAACAAAGAAACTTACAGTATATATATTTTTTAAAAACAATCTTACTTATCAGATCAGATGAAAATTTCATTGTATTCGTCCTCATTTATACTTTTGGGAATGTCCCCTTCTTCCCCACTCTCACTTTCATGTATTTTATCACCATTATTGTTTTCATTTAGCCATAAATATTCATCTTCGATACCATCAAGTGTATTGGAAATTCCACATTTTTAAAATGATTTGACAATTATTTCCTGTTTGATTTCATCCCATGATGCATTTGAATCCATTCAAATATTTGCGATAAAGTCGCATTCTTCATATTTCCTCCTTTTGTAAAGGATTTTCCCCTTTCTAGCATCCATGTGTTCCATTGCCGCATTAAACTTTCTTTGAAAGGTTTGTTTATTGAAACATCTAGTGGTTGAACTAACGAAGACAATCCACTTGGAATTACTATCAAATCTGTATTGATTTTTTTTATTCTTTTTTAATTCCGGGTGTTCTATGTAGTCTAAACATATCCCAAACTAAAAGGCCTTGCTGTTTTTTTAAAGCTTTTGGACGTTTTCCCCAAACATTACGTATCCATAACTTTACCCATTTTCGTCCATCCTGCCTTTCTCGTGGACATAGAGAAAAACTCCATTTGGAAAATTAACAATTGGCTTTGTTTTTCGTTCAAAAATTACCATTGGTTTTAATTTGGTACCGTTTGCTAAGCAAGAAAGAACCATTGTGGAGTGGGAATTTTCGCGTCCTGTAGTTTTAAATGGAACAGTTTTTACTCCTTTTGTTTCAACACTTCTGTTACCTATCATATGGAACATTATGGGCGTTTTGCCCATATTCCCAATTTGAGACAAATAATATTTTTTCCTTTTGTTTATCAATGGCAAACTTCTGGAAACTTAAAACTTTTTATTCCAAGTCTTTTGGAAGTTTTTTGTTCGAAGCCTTTTGGAAGCTTTCGGGCAACTTTCGTCTTTTGGCGAAAAACAAAATTTTTGCGATTCATAAATCTATCACACCTACTCGTTCTTGCCTTAAAGTTTTCTTTTTCTGAAAGCTTTGCTTTTTTTCACTTTGCCTTAAAGGCAAATAAACGAACACTACTCCTTGTTACTATTAGTACATTTTGGCGATTTTCTAATATCCACTGGGCAACATTATGCTGTAAAATCGGCCACTTCGTAATGCCTGTGCGCAATGTACATTTTTGTTTTGGCATATTTAGACTCGTAGTCTCATTCTTCTTCCCTTCACGAACAGAACATTCATTAACTCTGAACATTCTACCTGCAGCGCTATTACCCGTTTTTTTTAAAACGATATTATTTTATATTTAAATCCAGAATTGTATTTATTTCGCTTTACTGAAGGCATAGTTTATGATGAAGAACGGTTTTCATCAACTTTAAGATCAACGCTTCTAAAAGTTATTGTTTCGAACAATTGACGAATGTTACATGAAACGGAAAAATTTTATTGGTAGAATCAGCGCAGATGGGAGGGGGAGGGGGTAGCGATCGGTTTGTGTCAAACGAGATTTGGGGAGGGGGGGGGTATTTAGATTCCAAAAGGTTGGAATTTAGAAGACTGGAGATGACTAGCTTTACATGTCGAAAAGAAAAGGTGCATTTATCTGAAGTGGGGGGAAAGTTTCAATTTTAGTTTCTTTCAGTGGGAAAAAATTGATGCGTGTTATATGCCAGTATATGCTTGAAATAAAATTATGTACTCTCAAATTAGTGGTGCGTGTTATAAGCCGGGATATACCGTAAATAGAATTTTTTTATTTAAACGCCTCATTAACGAAAGATTTCAATCAAAAATTATGGCAAAACTGATTTACATTTCTACTGGTGGAAATTTTATTTCGGCGGTAGTAGTTCAGCCACATTGTGACAACCAAGAGAATCTGCTCTTAATGTCAATGAAAATGTTATAATACCTGGTCAAACTGACACCAGTAAAAATTTATATATTTGAGAGAGAAATTTCCAATCAAAGGAGCCACTTAAATTTTTATGATATTTTCTAATTTACTTTTGGAAGAAACTGTTGATATAATTAAAAGAAACAGCCATCATCTTATGACAACGTTCTTAGTTACTTCGCTCACAACTGCTAGATATCACAGTAACTGTATCCACCTCTTTATTCATAACTCTATTATTAAACAGCTTAAATGTGTAAAATCTTTTGAGATAACTTTAAAATATACATTTCAACGTGTAAATTGAACAATGAGTACGGATACATTTGTGTAATACATAAAAAAGATACATTTCGTGTACATAGTACATAACCTTGCAGTTTGGGATGTAAATTTTGAACTAAATATTATTATGGTCGCAAAACAAGTTTTCATGAAAAAAAAAACGGTGTGCTTGGTATATATATATATTGTTTCCAGAATATTCGTTTTCAAACAAGATGTTAAGGGCTATACAAGTATTATGTTATCAATATATTCATAATTCTAACCCCCCCTCCCTCCTTCCGATATCATTCGTTATCATCTCTTGGACCACCAGCCCCCTCCCGGCAGGGATATAGTTATCAAAGTGTAATTTTGTTACCTAAGTTTTGAATTTAATTCTTTGTTTGGAATTATATACAAAATTGGTTACATTTATTTTTCGCATACTGTATTATCGAAGCCAATAAAATATTACTATTTATCCAATATTTCTTGAAAGACAATTAATATTTAAAAGTATTTTATAATGTCTTTTTCTTACATTATTCATTCAGTAGTAATAAAGTCTTGTTGCACTTGTCCCAAACGGAGGAGGAGTGAGTGGCAGATAGAAATTCTTATCAACAAAACAAGTGGACAACATTATTTCTCTTTTATTAATTAATACACACAAGCTTCATTTCAAATATACTTCAAATATAGTTTCTCCAACCGTGATTATATAAGCAGACACCCATGAAGAAGAATAGAATGTCAAGCTTTGTGGTATATCATATTATATTATTAAATGGATTTTATAGTAATTTTATAATTTTATATATAACTGTGTATTTTTATAAAAATGGATAAGAGGCTGAAAAAATAACGTCTTTTTTGAGCCTAAGACCTTGTTACAAAGAAAACGAGAAAACTTTGATTCGATCAAATATGATATCGATATCAAAAGACAACCCCTCTCCCCATAGAGATATCGTACAATGCAATATGACAGACCCTTCCTCCCCTCTAAAATGATAACTTTATATATGTACAACCCCTTAGTGCGACCTTCATTTGCAAAAAACAAGATCGTCTGAAATTATATTTTCTTGTCTTGAAGCCCTAAAATTGTGTAGTCATTATTTTGAATAGAATCTGCATAATCTGTATAAATGCACAGTAAAATAAAAATTTTCAAAGTAAGGAAATCATGATGCTGGTCTGACTTTTTTTCTCTGCAATTTTCGTCACAAGTTTTGAAAGATAAATCTACACCAAAAGAAGAAATATACTATTTAATTCACATCAGTAGACAGTAAACAAGAAGTACTTACCTAGCCGAGGATTTGAACTCACGATCTGCGAAATTCTCAGCTATTAACATTATCAAGTAGCTAAGATTACACAAGCCAAACCCTAAAGCATCGCTATTTATTATTTAACTTAATACACTTTGTTAAATTCACCTTTAAAAAAAAAAAAAAAAAAAAAAAAAAAAAAAAAAACGCAGAACGCGTTTTGAACTAAAACAATATAGTTTGTCATCAGTTGAAGCTGGCACGTATTCGTACGTGCACAAGGTCAAACATGAACTGACAGAAAGACGCTAGAGATTAAAAAGAGTGCGACAAATGGAGTTAGTGTAAAGAGCAAATGCGGAAGACGAAAGTGATGCCAAAATAACAGAAGTAAAAAACGGCGGAAATAAAAATTAACGGAAAAATAACTGGAAAATAATATAAATAATAATAATAAAGAAAATTAAAAAATAAAATAAATATAAAATAAATATAAATAATAATAATAATAATAATAATTAAATAAATAAATAATATAAAAAAATAAAAATATAAATAATTAATAAAAATTAAATAAACAAAAATAAAAGACAAAATAAAATAAAATAAAATAAACAATAATAAATATATATATTTGTTAATTTGATGTAAAAAGCTAAGTGACGAGATAAAGGAATTACAATAGTAATTTCCATGCAGGAGAAACGGAGCCTATTGCACTCTTTGCACTCTCTACCCTCTTTCTTTCAATATATTTTTGATCTATTGACTTTACGGACACGTGTCTGCCTCAGTTGATACGAGATCTATTGTTTTAGCTCGAAACTTATCCTGCACTGTTTTATTACTTTATTTTGAGTTAAACAAAGCGTATTATTTCAATTATTATTTATCACAATATTTCATCCCCATCGCCATTTATTGTGTTATACGTAATATTATTACATAAGTACACATATTTCTGTGCAAAATTCCGTTATAAAACGTATTTTTGCATAAAATCCTTACACATACACTGGTCTGATATTCTGTACATAAACTTATAGCTATGTAAAATTTGCACGCATATTTCTGTGTAATACCATGGCCCACTAGACTAAAGGCCTGTCTATTTGAGATTAATGTATGAAGTCTTCCGCCAGAGGACGCTGATACTTTGCCCAAGTTATTCAGACCAATCATGGAAGCCCTGAACCAAAACAATAGCACGTGTGCAAACATGTGCACAGAACAGAAAGCAGCTTATTCGATGCTAATTTGGGCAGGGTTTGCTTCACGTGGACATACACGTGGTTCAATGAAATGGTTCAGGGTTTGAAGCTGAATCGGCGTTTTTTCGCGAAATGGCTCAGCCGGTAGTATATAGTCGGCATTGGTAATACTCTGTTCTGACACATGCATCTTTATAACATTCCTACACATATTTCAGTGTGATATGCAAAATACACTGATATTTGTGTAATATTGAAAATTGGTAAACTCCAGTAACACAACACTTCGGATAAATCAGTACAATTTCCTACCGTTTATACACTTGTTTGAGTTTTTAAAGAGATAACAAATTCACACTCTCATCATGCCAATAAAATGCAAGCAACTTTTAACGACAAATGTATAAATTTCATGACAAAAGTATAATTTTACAAATTCACACATATATGTGTGCAAATGCGACTAATTTACCCATTTATTTTTTAGAGTGTAATTATGACTACAGAAAATTTAACATGTTTTCCAAGTACATTAAATATCCCTGGAAAAAATTCTTGAGTTTGTAAACAAACAATACTAGCCATATAATTGTAAATCTTTATCTCATCTTTTCTCGGGATGCATTTTGTTTGTATATTTATTTTGAATATTTATAAAGTCTTTTAAAACTAGACACTAGAAATTCAAATTTTTCAATTTTTGTATAGCTAATTTAATTCTTTAAAACAATCCAAAATTCTGCATGTATTTCACAAGTTCTATGGTACTTCACAAGACATAGGCGAGGGTTTTCTTCAGTGATTTTCTGACATATCAGTTATTACTTTTAAAGCTTATTTTTTTCGAAAATATAAAGTCTGATTATTATTATTAGGTTATAACTTGAAGATAAAATTTTAAAATGTTACTTTCAATATCGATTTAGAAATGTGTGTGGGACTGACTTATTGTCATAAAAAGCTAAGTAAAAATAAATCTCACATCAAATAAATTTATGCAGATATCTTTTGTCTTATATAAAAAGTAAGACGAATATATTTTAAATTTATTTTAAGCTTCTACAGAAAATTTAAATCTATTACAGAAAAAATGCTGCCATGTATTTTCTGAAATACATAGATCATGAACTAATTAATACAAGATATAAGTAGATACAATCAACGTTTGTAGCACCAAAACACGTTTACTTGTTACAAACTAATTTCGGTAGCCATAGTGTCACGACCAACTTCATCTAATGAAGTTGCCGTGATAGCGCAGTGCCCTATGTACAAAACATGGTATTTCTCATATGACATATTTATGAATTATAATTTTCAGAAGATATACGAGAGAATTTCTTCCAGTGACTCTCTGAATGTTATGGATATGTGTAAAAGAAATGTAAAAGAAATAAAAGTGTTTTGGTGCTATAATCATTGCTTGTATATATTTACACTGTACTGCGCCATATAATTTCTTATTGTTATTGGTACATTTTTATTCAACATAAAAATCTGCTTTGTTAGCATAGTCGAGATGTTGTTCGTGCATTTAAATCGCAGGCTACAAGACAACAAAAGCGATGTTGAATTCGAATCCATTTTAGGAATCAAATAAAATAGGTTCCTGGTTAGATCTCGAGAGAGAATGTTTAATATATATTTCCTAATCGATAAGCCAAGTGATTTTATGGTTATTTCCTTTAATCAATCTTTATAGTAGTATTCTTATAAAAATAAATAGTGTGTATTTTCAAATTAGAAGACATAAATGCAGAAAGGTATTAAGATAGAGAAAATTGTTCTAAATTAATGTAAAAGCTTGTTAAATTTTGCTTATTGTTACCATTATATACTTTAAGACTAAGTGATAAAGGACTACAAGATAAAATTAATCAATAAATTGTTTTACTGATTTATGATTAAATGCATACTACGTCGTTAACAATTTATTGATAGTATGTCAAACACTGTTGAAATGCCACCGTTTATATCTGAGCTTGTCAAAGTGATGGAAATGTAAAGCTTTTGATAATATGTTTAGTGATACGACAGGTGATAAATTTAATGAATTGATGATACCAATTTTTTGATAAATTTGGAAATTGATATTAATTCCGCTGATAACATATATGTCCAAAACTTCTCAAATAACATGCAAATAATTGAAAATAAATCGTTTGAATTATTAAAAGGATTCAGACTGCGATTTTATCATAATAAGCTAAAGATAATGTATAACTTTGATAAGCGCAATGAAACTGAAGAAAACATATATAATGAAACTAAGAATTTTCTATGTTAAAAACCCCCATTGTTTTAGCATACATGTTCACAAATGCTAAAGATTTTTTTCAGTTATAAAGAAATGCCCATTGAAAAGTTCTGTAGTAAATGTTCTTTGTTTGTAATTATTTGTTTTTCTAATTAATTACTAATTCGGAAAATACACAAAACATGCTCACATTCTAGAATTAATATCACAAAGATTATTTCTAACTATACCCCCTTGAATCCCCACTCCCTCACATGTCACTCTAAAAGTACATTTTTATCTTTCGCCGCGCGGAATAAATTATTGCTGAAGTCACAGATAGTGCTGATATTTTTTTTTAAGGACTGAAAATATTATTTGATTTATTTTAGGCATGAATTTAGCATTGTTCGATATCCTATTCTGTATTTATCTCCTAACATAGTAAAAAATGTCTATGTTACAATTCAATAAAAGTTTTCTAATAGGGTTTGAAAGTGGACCAGGGAAAGAGATACAATCTTTATCCGCCATTAGAATACTGTTGAATCAAAAATTTCCTCAGATTTAAGAAGCTTAAAGAAATTTTTCTCTTTTGCTTTTATTGTTTTTATTATTGTATCAAATTAAATAAAGAATAGCTACACGCTACCTTTTATTCACAGTATCGAGTTAGGTTCTTATATAGGATAAGGATAAGATATAAAATGAGTTCTACAGAATAGCAATATTTGATATTATTTAGGCTCTTTCAACTTTTGTGGTATACCCATTCATATTTTTCTTTATTTACAGCTATAACCAACACTACTTTCTATAGTTTTTTTTACAAAGTCTTATTATTGTTTCAGCGACGATTTTCTTTTAATAATACAATTAACTGCTTTGCGATGCGCACTTTGTTTAATTTTTAATCGTTAATCACCGGTTTCTCAAAAAAAAAAAAAACAAAAAAAAAAAAACATGTGTGCTTGAATTGCGAGAATGTTCTCAATGAAATAAGGTAAACTTTACAATAAAAAATAACTGATTGGAATAATCAAAGATTCTCAGAATTTTAAATGGCGCGCATACCAGTCACTCGATACCAACGGGATAATAATACATATGTTTATTGTAGGGAACCCTCTGAGCGCGAGTAATACTCGCACTTCACCGTTTGTTTACTTTTAAACTTGAAAAATACATTGCTTAAACTGATGTAATAAGATTTAAATATTTATTTTCTTTAAAACAAATGTCCTGTAAATAAAATTAGGACCTTCTCTTTCGACCATGATTACGGAAACTTAACAATTTTAGTAAATTGTCCTTATTTTGTGGAGCAGTATTAATTAGAAGTGTTTTTGTGGAGCAGTACAATATTCTAAAGTGATATATTGATAGGGATGATGATATAACCTTTATCTAGAAAGTAATAAATCTGATTTCTGTGCATCCTCCTTAAAAATATTTTACATCTGTTTATTATTATACTTTCTTAGAGACTTAGTACTTAAGGGACTAATACATAGGGTACAAATATAAAATCAATGTAAATCGGAATATTGTGTTATTGTTAAGTATATTTCCTTATTCTTTTTTACGATAAATTTTATAAAAAAATTCTCTTTTTTAAACTCAGGTAATAAGTGTTTAAAAAAGCATATGCTGCAAATTCTCAAACACAAAAATAAACATATTTCGGAACACCTTTTTGCCCCGAAATTGGAAACACATTAATGCATCGTTAATTTTTTTTGTGGTTTGATTGTGTTCTTAATATGTTGGAAAAGTGTTGCTCATTATAAATGTGTTCTTAATTTGTTTCAAAAGTATTGCTATCTAGAAATGTGTTCTAAAAATGTGTTGTTAATTGTGTTAAAATAGTGTTGTAAGTAGTATTGTTGACAATAGTTTCTTAAATTGTGTTGTGCTGCACAGCACTCTGTCTTTTATATTCAGTTACTATTGTAAAAATGTTTCATGTATTTGCAGTGTATTTTGCAAATTTTAATTTATCGAAAAAAAAATCATACGTGTATAATTTCTTACCTTTTTATAATCAAACGCACTTATTATCATTTGTTCATTATGTTTGCTTTGAACAACTTTAGCAATTAGTAATATCTGAAAAGCCGGTGAATTGATAAGGACGATAAGATAATTATGGAGAAAGGTACCATGAAACTGTCTTGTACACTACTTAAAAATATTTTCTCTTTGATATTTATCGTTTCTAGTTGAAATTCTCCAGATGCATCAAATGAAAGCGAAGAAATTACTTAACGAGCGTTTTGTTTTCGTAACAATTACATTTGTTAAAGATTATTCTTTTTCATTTTATCTGAAAAAGAAAGCAATTTTATTGTAAACACATTTTCACTGAGAAATAAGATTTAACAAAATACTTGTTACATGCTTTATTTCTGTAGGGAGATCTGATCAGATTCAGAATCATTTAAGAGCTTTCTGCAAATACCTTAATAAGTATAAATCTCACTTTCAGATAGTTACACGAGTCTCAACAATACTTTCAAAATTAACTATGTTTGGTAGGATTCTAACAATCAAATATCGTCTAAGATCTTAAGAAATAGTTCGTTAATTGTAGTGGTTAGATATTTAAAAGTGTGAAAATAAAAAAATTGTTTTCAGCATAATTAAAAAAAGGGAATGCTTCAGATGCAATAAACTGACTTTAAATTATTTTCTTGAAAAAGAGAAAAATAATTTTCTTTTGTCCAAATGTTTGATGAAAAATTATTATTATTATTATTATTATTTAAAATAAGCTGTTTATTAAAAGAATTTTTATTTTTAATATGCACTGTAAAAACAAATCCTAAGTTAAATAAGCCTGAACGAGTTACAAAATTTGTTTTCCTTCCAAAATAGTATAGTAACTTAGATAAGTACAAATATATATTTCTAAAATACGTGTTATTAGATAAAATCTAAACATGTTTCTTATTTGATCATTATCTTTGCTTCATAGAACATTAACAAAACAAGAAGATCTGGCAAATAGATAAGGACAATAAAATAATTATGAGGAAAGGTACATAAAACTACGCTGTACACTACTTTAAAAACCTTTTTCCTTTGATGGTTATAATTATAAATTTTCTAATTGAAATACTGCAGATGCATCAAATGAAAGCGATGAATTTACTTAAAGAACGTTTTGTTTGCCTAACTCTTATATTTGGTAAAGATTATTCTTTTCCATTTTATGATAAAAAGAAAGTAATTTTATTGCATACACATTTTTACTGAGTAATAAGATTTAACAAAATGTCTGTTACATGCTTCGTTTCTATAGTGAGGCCTAATCAGATGCAGAATCATTTAAGAACTTTCTGAATATCTTAATAAGTATACTAAATCACACTTTCAAATAGTTATATGAGTTTTAACAATCCTTTCTTAATAAACTATGTTTGATAGGATTCTAACAATCAGATATCGATTAAGATCTTAAGAGGTAGTTCGTTAATTACAGTGGTTAGATATTTTAAAAGTGTGAAAATAATAAAAATGTTTTCAGCATTTATTAAAAAAAGGGAATGCTTCAGATGCAATGAACCAAAATTTTAATCATAAATATTTTTCCTTTGTACAAATGTTTGTTGAAAAATTATTATTATTATTATAAAATAAGCTATTTCTTAAAGAAATGTTTTTATGAGTAATGTAATTTTCAAAAAAAAAAAAAAAAAAAAAAAAAAAGAATGCACATATAATCACTGATATTTTTCGAAAAACAAATCCTAAGTTTAAAATACTTTAGAAATGATACAAAATTTATTTTCCTTTCAAAAAGATAGTAACTGAGATGAATACAAAATATATATTTCAAATATATGTTATAAATATAAAAAACGAACGTTTTGAAATGCACAAATAAAGCTAGAAAAAATGGAAAAACAGCCATTTCGAATCTACTACCGAGATTCTTCATCAATGCAAGACATAGCGTGCTAAAAAAAATCAAAGCTTCGACTTTTCTAGCACCCTATGTTTTGCACTGATGATGAATCTTGGTAGTAGATTCGAAACGGTTATTTGCTATTTTTTCATGCTTTATTTGCGCATTTCTAAACTCAGGTATTAAGAATTTAAAATTTGTTTCTAATCGAAAAAATCATACATGTATAATTTTTTACTTTCCTATAATTAATCGCACTTATCATCAGTTTGTTCATTATCTTTTCTTTGAAGAGCTTTAACAATTAGTAATACCTGAAGAGCCGATGAATTGATAAAGAAGATAAGATATTTATGAGAAAAGATACTATAAAACTGTCTGGTACACTACTTTAAAAATCTTTTTCCCTTAATGTTTTATCGTTATACATTTTCCAGTTGAAATACTTCAGATACATCAAATGAAAGCGATGAATTTACTTAACGAGCATTTTGTAAAAAGAATTAATTTTATTCTAAACACATTTTCACTGAGCAATAATATTTAACAAAATATCTGTTACATGCTTTGTTTCTATAATGGGATCTAATCAGATGCAGAATCATTTAAGAAATTTCTGAATTCCTTAATAAGTATAAATCACACTTTCAAATAGTTACACGAGTTTTAACAATCCTTTCTTAATTAGCTATGTTTGGTCGGATTCTAACAATCAGGCATAGATTAAGTTCTTAAGAGATAGTTCGTTAATTGTTGTGGTAAAATTTTTCAAAGTGTGAAAATAATAAAATTGTTTTCAGCATAATAAAAAAAAAAAAAAACAAAAAATAAATGGAATGCTTCAGATGCAATGAACCGACAGAATTTTTTTTTCTTGAAAAAGAGAAATTTTAATCATAAATGATTTTTCTTTGTACAAATGCTTGTTGAAAAATTGTTGTTATTATTATTAAATAAGCTGCTTCTTAAAAGATTTTTTTTTTACTTTTTACGTATAATGTAATTTTCAAAAACAAGTATGCACATATAGTCACTTATCTTTTTCAAAAGACTAATTCTAAGTTAAATAATAAGCCTGGGAAAGAGTTATAAAATTCGTTTTCCTTCCAATAGGATAGTAACTTACCTGAGTACAAATATGTATTTCTTAGAATATATGTTATAAATATAGCAAAACAACATTTTGAAATGCACAAATAAAGCATGAAAAAATAGCCAAAGAGCCGTTTCTAATCTACTTCCGACATTCTTCATCAGTGCAAGACACACCTTGTTTAAAAAAAGCTAAGCTCGAGTTTTTCTAGCACGCTGTGTCTGGCACTGATGAAGAATCGCGGTAGTTTTTCGAAACTGCCCTTTTCTATTTTTTCATGTTTTATTTGTGCATTTTTAAACTCAGGTAATAAGAAACATAAGGTACCTGTGCCTAATATGGACACCCTAAGGAAAATGTTTTTTTAACCCCCATGTACACGTGATATGACTCCAAAAATATATGACCATGATACCTGGAATGTTAACTATCATTATTAAAATTAACGACCTTATAACTATTATGGTTTAATTTAAATGATAAAGACAAAAAATGTTTACAAATGTCCATATAAGAAACCACTAGTCCCTATTATGGACAGGTGGCTCCTTATTGACCTACTACACAGGGTGTATGAAAGAGCAATCTTCTGTGGAATTTTAGAGGAGAAGATATAAAAAAAATTATCTTAAAGTATTGTGGTGGAGGTTGGGGCACGGTAAATATCTTCAGAACATGCACTTTAGAACAGGGGGTCATTTTCGGTTGTGGCTCTTCGAAGACCGATGCAAAGCACCTCAGTTACTACAAAATGTTATGAAATAATGTAGTTGGTTTTGCTTATCTTTCTATTTTTGTGAATCTGAAGATTCACCTGCTGTAAGTTTAATGTAGACATAAGGTGTGCATATTGGGAATCGGGAGTAGTTTTATTAAATCTTGTAATAAATAAATAAATAAAATGTTTTTAAGCAATATATGCAATAGCAATCAAAAATATGTTTTAAAAGCTTTCTAAAACACCCCGCTTTTTAATATTTAAAGTAATTTTACAATATCTAATAAGAATTTAAACGTATATGTAATTACTATCAGCACACCACGTAACAACATGTTTCCTTCTAATTGGCGAACAATGCGGTTTTTTGTACTTTGCTGGCTTAATAATCTTTTCAACTGCTTTTCTTCACGGACATATAGAGAGATTTTTCTATAAAAATTGTTACTTTTAAAAATATTAGGGTTGTCCATATTGAGCGCACTGTCCATATTGGGTACAAATACCTTATAATAGAATGATTTGCAAACATTTTTTAATAAAAAAAATTATGCATCTATAATTTCTTATCTTCCTATAATTAAACGTACGTTTCATTATTTGTTCGTTATCTCTGCTTTGTGGAACTTTAACAATTAGTAATCCTGAAGATCCGGTGAATAGATACTGACAATAAGATAATTATGAGGAAAGTTTCGGAAAAATTGTCTTGTACTCCACTATAAAAATCCTTTTCCTTTGATGTCTATCGTTAGACACTTTCTAGTTGAAATATTCCAGATACATCAAATGAAAGCGATGAATTTACTTAACGAGCATTTTGTTTTTGTAAAAATTATGTTTGGTAAAGATTATTCTTTTCCATTTTACGTAAAAAGAAAGTAATTTTATTCTAAACACATTTTCACTCAGTAATAGCATTTAACAAAATACTTGTTACATGCTTTGTTTCTATAGTCGGACCTAATCAGATGCAGAATCATTTAAGAAATTTCTGAATACCTTAATAAGTATAAATCACATTTTCAAATAGTTACACGAGTTTTAACAATCCTTTCTTAATTAACTATCTTTGGCCGGATTCTAACAATGAGATATCGATTAAGATCTTAAGAGATAGTTCATTAATTGAATTGGTTAGATTTTTCAAAGTTTCAAAATAATAATAAAATATTTCAGCATCATTTTACAAAAAAGGGAATGCTTCAGATGAAATGAACCGGCAAAAATTTGTTTTCTTAAAACGGAGAAATTTTAATTAAAAAAATTACCTTTGTAGACATATTTATTAATTTTTTTAATAATAAACAGTTTTTTAAAGGAATTTTTTATTTTGAATGTGCAATGTAATTTTCAAAAACAAGCAAGCACATCTAGTCACTTATATTTTTCAAAAAACATGTCCTAAGTTTAATAAACTTGGGAGAATGTTACCAAATTTGTTTTCCTTCGAATAGGATAATAACTTACATGATTACAAGTATATATTTTCAAGAATAAAAAATATTTAATTCTATCTTTTTAATTTTTATAAAAAAGTTTTCTATTTTAAACTCAGGTAATAAGAGAATAGCATATTTTGAAAAACGTTTCTTTTTTAATTGAAAAAATCATACATATATAATTTATACTCTCTTATAATTAAAAACACTTATCATCATTTGTTATCTTGAACTTTAACAATTAGAAATACCTGAAGAGCCGGTAAATTGGTAAGGACTATAAGATTATTATGATGAAAGGTACGATAAAACTGTCTTATACATTATTTTAAAAATCTTTTTCCTTTAACACTAGAAGCGCCGTTGGGGTCATTTCACCTTTTTTTCCAATTTCCAAAGCTTTATTTCGACACGTAAGCGAACACCGCAGCTCATATTTTTTTACTTTTTCTAAAATACTATCAACCATACTGTGACAATTTTTCATCTTTCTACATTAATTATTAAAGAAAATATTCATAGAAATACCTAAAACAGCCAACAGGTGTCATTTTGACCCCCATAAGAAAAATGACAAATTTTCAAGTGAAAGTCTGTTTTTGAATTCCTGATATCTCGGTTTGGCTTAATGCCCAGGAGGACACCCATTTCTTATTGCGATTACTAAAAACAGAATAGTAAACTCCAATTTTGCTTTGTTTGGATGACGCATAGCGATGCAAGGGGAAGGTAAATAGTCTTCTCTCTGTTGCGTGCTCACCTTCAGTTAGGAGGGTTCTTCTAAGTATTTCGACTCTATCATGAAATATGCAGGCGCTGACGTAATGTAAATTTACAGAATGCGTCGTATTCTGATAGCAGTAACAGTGATGCGGTACAAAATTCTACCAAAGTGATTTCCCTTGTTTCATGCTGATCAGGAAGCTTACATGGACAAGGACGAGACAAGAACATACCTAACATTTCTGCTGGCAACAGTCGCGAAAATTACACATCATCAAACGATATTGTTTGGATTTCGAAGAGGCTTATTAGCCCTTCTTCCACTACTGATCGCAGACCAGCTCGAAATATTCTGAAAATTGTAAGTGGAACAACATTGTTTGCTCATCGTAACATTGGAACAAATACAACTTCAGCCTGGCCTTTGATGGTGATCGCAGCAATGCTGTTCAAAATGCACAATTGCTGAAGCACTACGTCAGCTTGGAAACTGGTATATTTCTCTGGCAGAACTCGATGCTTTTTTTTGCTCTCAGTTATGCCCGTTTTGCACTAGGTTATTCAAAATTTTGTGCAGATAATTTATGGAACAAAAGTTGGGGAGCATCTGTGTTCAAAGAGACAATGTCACGCAATCTATTCTGTAAAATCATGCGTTATCTCAGTTTCGATGTGCGAAGTAATAGGGCGAAGCACCTGCCACATATAAATTAGCTCTCGCTTCTGAAACCAGGTACAACCTGATTGCAAATTGTCATTTGTGTTGTAATCCTGCAGAAGAAATAACCATTGTTGAACAGTTGTTGCCATGTAAATCAAAGTGCAGATTTATCCAATACATGGCAAATAACCCGCACAAATTTGGCATCATGTTGCTACCTCCCCCTAATAAATCAAGTTCAGTCTCTGAAGCAAAACAAATGTGCCTTTAACATTGCAAGGGATAAAATGAAATTTATATAAGCTGAAAGGGATGCCAGAAGCTAATTTTTAAAAATTAAAAAAAATGGTAAATGTGGTTGCTTTCACAGTCTTGTCCACATATTTCTGTTTTTGAGCTGATGTCTAAGTAACTTTTGAACACATTTATATGCTTATTCAGGATTTATTTTCTTTATTTTCTCACTTTGAAGAATATCGTGTGGTTATTTGTATTATTTGCATTTGTAACTTTTGTTTCTTTTCTTATCACTTTTTTGTGTAATATTATCCCATTATGTATATATATATAACTATATTGTGCGGTATTGTGTAATAAAAAATGTGGAATTCTATACTGTCATCTATGTACCGTCATTTCAAAAAAACGTAAAAATGGGCATAGACATACTCTAACAACTACATAAATAAAAAAGAAAAATTATAAAATCTTCAAAAAATATCATATTTTGCAATTTAGGCATCATTTATCAAGAAAAAACATTTTTATTTTGATATGGCTTGAATTTCTTATGGGGGTCAAATTGACCCCAAATGGCGGTTTTAGGTAAGTCCAAAATCCGGCTGTTCTAGTGTTAATTTGTTACTTTTATACGTTTTCTAAGGTCCCCTGGGGTAATAACGCCACGTTAAGGTTCTACCAATTTTCACGGCTCAGTTTTAGCTTGTATTTTTCAAACAAATATATGATTTGATACATCAACTCATTGACTATCTATACAAAAAATAATTTAACAGATATGAATACATAAAATGTAATGGCGTGATTTCTTGACCAATGCTATTTGGCGTTATTACCCACCTATATGGGTAATAACGCCATGCAAACAAAACTATGAAATAAGTTGGAATAATTGAATGTAGATTGCCCAATTCTAAAAATACAAACTCTCAGCTCTATAAATTGACAAATTGCATCCTAAGCTATTGAAAATGTTCAATTTTTTGTGAAAGTGTAAGAAAAATAAAGGCGTGGTGTGTGTGTGTGTGGGGGGGGGGGGGGTTGGAGGATGAGGCAAAAAGAATATTAGACAGTGAGCTTCTTTTTGCTTAAAAAGGACCGCTTAAATAGAATTATTAGAAATATTGCACAGTTTTAACTGTGTTTATTTAAATCAGTATTTAGGATGTAGTTCGGCCACTGTAGGGAATCAACCGGGGTAAAAATTGCAAGGATTGGCGTTATTACCCCGTTATAGTTATTGCGCTGTACATTTTGAATTACAAATTATCTCGAGAAGATATCCAAAATCTTCAACAACATTTTGAAAGTCCATGAAATGTACTACAAATTTATGTAATTAACAAAGTATTTCCGGATAAAAAAAATAGTCTTCACATCACAAAACGTATCTCGCAAATTTTAGATCAAGCATTATTTTTAGCTGCTTGTAAAAATAATAACACCTAAAAATGAAACAAATTAACTTGAAGCTGTTTTTTGCGATTTATATGACTCAAAACCCTTCTGTTCAGAGCACTTGGGTGTCATTTACCAGATTATTTCATAATTATGCAAAATATTAGCACTTGGCGTTATTACCCCATGGTACCTTAGTTGAAATACCAGATGCATCAAATGGAAGCGACGAATTTTCTTAATGAGGGTTTTGTTTTGTCTACAATTATATTTGATAAAGATTATTCTTTTCTATTTCAAGTAAAAAAGAAAGTAGTTTTATTCTAAACACATTTTCTCTGAGTAGTAAGATTTAACAAAATATCAGTTACATGCTTTGTTTCTGTAATGAGACCTAATCAGATGTAGAATCCTTTAAAATCGTTCTGAATACCTTAATAAGTATAAATCACATTTTCAAATAGTTATACGAGTTTTAAGAATCCTTTCTTAATTACCTATGATTGGTTAGATTCTAACAATCAGATATCGGTTAAGATCTTAAGCGGTAGTTCGTTAATTGTATTGGTTAGATTTTTCAAAGTTTGAAAATATAAAGTTATTTTCGCATAATAATAAAAAAAAGTGAATACTTCAGATGCATTGAATTGACAGAAATTTCAATCATAAATAATTTTTCTTTGTACAAATGTTTTTAAAAATTATTTTTTTAAATAAGCTGTGTTTAAAGAAATATTTAATTTTAATGTATAATTTTCAAAAACAAGTATGCACATCTAGTCACTTACATTTTTCAAAAAACAAATCATAAGTTTAATAAACCCGGGAAAATTTTATAAATTTTCTTTCCTTCCAATAGAATAGTAATTTACATGAGTACAAGAACATAGTTCCTAGAATACATATTATAAAGTAAGAAAACCAATGTTTATAAATGCATAAATAAAACATGAAAAAAAATGGCAAACAGCCGTTCAGAATCTACTACCGAGATTCTTCACACAGCATGCTATAAAAAGTAAAGCCTGGAATTTGCTATCACGTTGTGTCTTGCGCTGACGAAAAATATCGATAGTAGATTCTAAAAAGCGTTTGCCATTTTTTCATGCTTTATGTGTGCATTTTTAAACATTAGTTTTCCAGCTTAATAAATTTTTTAAAAAGGCTTTATTTGCTATTTTAATACATGTTGTAAGATAAAATCTATTATAAAATTATTTCCATACTGGGTGAGTAACCTTAACTAATATTTCAATACTTGAGTAATGTTTTCTGGTTTGTTGGATATTTAATTGGTAAAAAAGCATACAAATACAGAGGATAATCACGTACTTTTATAACGATTTTGATTTTCTTCTTTGATTTAAATTTTAAAGAAAAAATAAAACCTAAATTGTTTCAATGTAAAATAGATATTAATTATCGTCTGCATCATTAAATTGTTTTTCTTGCTTTAAAAGTGTCTGGAAAATAAACAATAGATCGAAGTACATGAAAATGCCCTTTTCGAAAGAAGTACGCTTATTCAACTAATTTTTTTAAGTATCATACACATAATTCTAATATTTCGTCTCATAAAAAGGTAAAATAAGCTATAGAATCAATAAAAAAAAGTCAGTAAACATAAAAAACTACATTTACCCAGGAAAAAGAGAAGAACTGCCATAGCCATCAAAAGTACGTTCGCTGCTTATTGTATTTTAATTTATGTTCTAAAAGAAACTTCACCCACCCAAAGAATATTACAAAACCTATAGCAACAGTAAGCAAAAATAGAAATATTTTTAAAAAGCAATGAAAAAAGAAAAGAAAAAAAGAATACATGTTTAGGATGTGTACCTCTAAACTATGGTGTACATTAAAACCCTGGTGCTTGTATTTAGAAAAAATGACAAATTGACAAATTAAAGTTTTTATATTTAAATGTATCAAAAATCTAAAATATTCAGACATAACTATCATATTTTACTGTGAGGTTGGACTTTCAAAATATGATTTTTAAAAGCAGAATCCCAACACATTTTATGAAACCTGGGAGATTGGGGCAGAGAAGTGAAACAAAATCAACACTGATATTGTAAGAAAAACAGTTTAATTTTAGAAATAAAAATATAATATTGCAAAAATGCTATTAGATTGAACGTATTATAAGACAAAATTCTTAGTTTTGTTTTCATATTTCACTTTTTTAAAATCACTACAAAAATGTTTAAAAGCCGTCTGTATCTTGAATGCTAAAATAATTAGAATTATCACCGTAAAAGTGTTTAAAAATTTTTAACAATCTTTTTGTACGTTAATTGAGAATTTTAGATTATTAAATGCACAATAATAATAATTTTCTTATATGCAATATTTTAAAATATTTGTCTGCTATTTATACGGCATTTTTTGTTAAAATATTCTAGATAAAAGAAATATCGACTAGAAAAACAAAGAACTTTTTTGTAAACAATCTGCTTTTATTCAAATGTTTATTTTCCTTTTGAAAATATAAAAAGTAATCTGTTTTCATACAAGAAAATTTGATTTTCAAACTAAAGTAGGCTTTTTAAAAACAAAAACGCTCTGCCAGTCATTCCTATTTTTCGAAAGAAAAATCCTAAATGTAATAAATCTGAGCGAATCTTTCGAATTTTCTTTTTATTTACGGAAGAGCAATTCTAATGTAAATAGATATGTATGTTCACTAAAATATAAGAAAAAAATATTCTTCAAGTGTGAATTTTCCTTAAAAGCTACTGGTTGAATAATACTAATAACTATTTCATTAATTAAAGAAAAACTAAACAATTATAATTAAATTTTCTTGGTAAATACTTGAATAATTATATTTCTCTTACGACACTTAAACAATTTTAACTTCTTTCTTAATAATACATTGTAGAACTCTGACGATTAAACACTTCTTAAATAGCTCTCAGGAAGTAGTATATTAATTTAGACGAAAAAGTAAAAGCATTATATATATATATATATATATATATATAACTTGAAAAATGTTTTATGTCTGCTATTTATAATCTAATTTTAGTTAAAATAGTCCAGATTAAGATACTGAATGATATCTGTTTAATCCAAAACAGAAAAATATTTTAATAGTAAAAAATTGCGTTCTTTCTGTTTCCTTTCGGCTTAAAATATACAAGAACTAAAATTTGACATTCAAGTAAAATACACTGTTAGTCCCTCATATCTTTCTAAAGAGGAAGCCGTAATCTAATAAAACTGAAAACTATTTTGCTTATGTTTACAGCAGAGAAATATCTGACAGAGACAGGCACGTGCGTTATCTGAACTATAAGAAAACAACATTTTTTACAAGTATCCTTTTTTATAGCTTTATGGATAAATAACACTTTTTTTTAGTGAGAAAAAAATTGCATAAATTAAAATGAGCCCGCAAATATCTCAATAAATAAAATATTCCTGACGGCTCGGCCTACAGGTGGAGGTAGATTTCGAAGTTAAGTACAAATTTTACCAACAATAAATCAAGATTAGAGAAAAACCCAGTTTAATCTCTATAATCTAGGGACCTAAACTTTTTGTGAAAGTTCTAATATACACACATATATGTACAGTGGCGGTCAAAAGTTTCCGGCCAGTTAGTTTCTTCAATTTATTTACCAAAAGGTTTCAGCAAAAAAGAAACACAATTGCTTCAAAAGTTAGGAATATGTGAATGATCTCTGACTCCATGATCATTTTGATTGGATACTGAAGATGCTTCATGCAAAGGGGTAGAATTCGAAGTTCACGTGTGCAAATGTTTCCGGCCACTTATCATTCTTTAGTTTTTTCTATCGGTAAAGTGTTTTTTGGTTGTGTTTATGAATAAATCAACGTGTATAGCATGGTTTGAATTCAAAATTGAAAGGTTCAACAATTATTGTGCATAAATGAGTGATTAGTTTATCGCTCAAAGGCCAATTTTCTCGAGATATTGAGGCAAAGTTATCGATCGGTAAAATCGACTGTAAATTGTATTTAAAAATTATATAAAAATGGCCATGGCCTACTATTCCTGTGGACAGAATTATCAGGAAAAAAGCAATTGATAATCCGCATGAAAATTCCATTGCAATATACTGCGATTTACGAAATGAAAATATTGCTGAAATAAGTTGGTCTACCGTGTCATGATGCAGACATGATACAGAACTTTTTGGAAGAGATTTTTTGGAAAGAGAGAACTTTTGGAAAAAATCAACTTACCCGACTGGCATTTTCCAAAAAACACAAAGTCTGGTCAAGTGAAAAATGGACAAAAGTACTATTTTTCCATCAATCGAATTCGAAACAGATTTGGAAGTGATGGCAGACACAACGTCCGATGTCTGCTATGATTCGACCTTTGTTATTCCTACAATGAAGCATGGATTAGGACATGTTATGCCGTGGGGAATATTTTCTTCGAAATGTGTCAATTCATTCATATTTGAAATCCACAGCCAGGTGAATGATGCAATGTATAAGGATATCTTGCAAGACCATTTTCTGCCTTATTAGAGAAAAAAAAATTGGTCGCAACTATTTTTCTTAACATGAAAACGACATAAATAATGCATTCAAGCCTCGATAAGCAATGGTTTTTGCACAAAAAATGCGTTTTGAAATGGTCAGCCCAAACGCCCAACATAAATCCAATAGAAAATCTTTGGAAAAAAGTTGGTAAAAGTCTGCGGAACTATAAATATTCCAACGCAAGCGAAATTCCGCCAAAATTGCAAGAAATGTGCAAAAAACGTACCATAAACGATCTTTAACCTTTGATTGTACAAATGTCACATTGCTGCGCCGCAGTACTTATTACTAAAGCTAATAAAATAGTAATGCGATAAAATATTAATTGTAAATGTTGTTGATCACTGTAATTATCTATTACACTATCACTTTTTTACAAACATGTGAAGGTGGCCCGAAACTTTTGAGAACATGCGTTTTCCTTTATACTTAATTTTGTCAATTAAATTTATTGATATTTACACGTTCTTCTATAAGTAAGTTCCTAACTATTATGTCAATAAAATGAATAAGTATCACTTTGAGATTCCTCTTCATATGGGTATACTTACAAATTAACTGAAAAATTTTTGCTGGCCGGAAACTTTTGACCGCCACTGTATGTGGAAGGGATTTTAAAATGCCAAAAACAAAATCAGAGAACTTCAAAATGTTGAAATATGCCAATATTTCCATAGTCTGGTTTTTATCATGTTTCAATACGATTTTACAAACTATGACGTTATATGTTTACCTGATTTTCGTCCTTATAGTTTGAATATGACTTAAAATTTGTTTGGAAAAAAATGCCAAGCAATTTTTTTTTTTTTTTCAGTTTTTGTGTGGAAATCTTGCCATAGTAAATTTAAGAAGAAATATTCAATTTTATTTAAACTCGATAAACAATTTTTTTGTCATATTTCACATGCAAATCTTGCGATAGTTAAAGTAATTGTTGTTGTAAGAATTTTATTGTGGTTTTTTTTTCATTGTGGGCAACTGCTATAACGGAAAATGTTAATTTTTTTGTCACTATTCTGTAAGATCTGTTTTTTTTTTCATAGCCATGCTAAGGGAGTATTCAAATTTTTGAATTCCCATTCCATATCTCTTGGACCAAATTTGCTCATTTGCAATCCCTGCCGAGATATTAACCATCTCAATGTACCTGGCAAGTTTGTAGATGATTCATGTATAATTATGACTTTTATCGTTCGGACAAAATTTAGCAAGCATATATACATATGTATACTTTTTAGATAGGGGTGGTTTTAGGTTCCTGGGGTAACATAATGAAAAGTTATGAAGAAAAATTTCATAAATCTTGCCATAATAAAGACTGAAGTATGTTGTATTTCTTACGAAACCTACCTAAAATTCTCCCTATGAGACAAGCAGCTTTAATTTATCACTTGTTGATTATGCTTCTGCCAAAATATGAAACATATTTATTGCCCTTAACCTGTTCAGACCTGAAGGATCCTATAGGATACATATCTTTACATTTTTTTCTCGTGTACAAATAATGTTGTAAAAAGATCAATTCGGTGTGAATGGAGTCTAACAAATAGAAGAATGAAACAAAACAGCTCACTTTTAGTGAGTAACATGTTAAATAAACATAGCTTGCAGCAGAAATGTACGAAATGTACAAAAGTGAAAACTTAAATAATTTTACTGTGCGTTAAGATACAATATGTAGAATCCATTAATAATAAATGTTTATTAAATATGAATTTATTTTATGTTTTTCAATATTTTTGCAATGCAAAAAGTAAAAAAAAAAAAAATCCTGAAAAAGTCGTTAAAAAAGTAATATTAAAACCCGTGTATCATGTAATTTTATGTATAAAAAGTTAAATTTAATTTTTTATGCTATTCAATCTTTCTTAGTTATCAGTTTGTTAATAAAATTCCATAATTCAATTTAAAAAAAGTACATAAATAAACTCTGCGGTCTGAAAAGATTAAGAGGTTTCAGGTTTCAGTTTCGAAGTTTAGGAGAAACTCAAAAGTCCTAGTTGTAGTCACGGATGGACTTTTACAGCTCGATCGTCTTTGGCAATCACAAAAAGGGTGGAATGGAAGCATAGTCAGAAGGAATGTTTTTTCCCTCGCTGCCTGTAGTCAGCGTTATTTATGCAGTCAAAAAAATGAAGTGCTCAAAAATGAGAACATAGATGTTCCTATATCGAATTGAGTAGATTTGGAGCAAAATTGACAATATTGCTTTTTCAATTTTGAGACATCATATGTCATCAAATACAAACAAATGATAATGTTGTACCCAGTATTGGTTTATTATATTCATAATAGCATAAAAGTTGCTTATTAATGTAAATATTAAATTATGCACAGTACTATGAAATAATTAAAAATACTTGCAAATAAGGATTTTGTCAAAAATATTCGACTTGCGTATTTTGTTAAAAATTTTGTTTTGTTTTTTCATAATAAATTATCAATTAAATGTTTATTGTTAATAATTTTGAGCAAGGAATAATCGGCAGTATATTTTTACTTTAATTTATAAGTTCAGGTAGCAGTTCTTAGCGATTTATATTTGCACACAACCATGGAATCAAAAACGAATACATGTGTTTTCCAGTTTTTAGTAAATTTGGATCGGAACTAGTTTGAGTATGTGAAGTACTTAAAATTAAGTACTTTTTACCTAATTTTGAGGACCCTTTTTTTTTCAGTGTGGAACATTTTCAATCTTGTTACTTTCAGTAGTAATAGAATTAACAAATATTCTCAAATAGCACTGTGTCACGAGAACAGCCAGTAGTATCAATTTTTAAAAGGAAAAGTTTGTAATGAGCAGAGAGAAACTTCATTCTCAGTATTCACTTTGGCTAATCGGACGACTTTATCTTTTCTTCGATACACTTCAATTATTTTTTTTTTAAAATCCGTACTTATTTTCATCTTAAAAATGAACAATGTTGCCCAGTTCTAAAGCTTAAGAAATTTTCTTTCATACAAAATATGTTGACGCAATTCACAACTAATTCTGTTTTTTAAGTCATTTGTCAACATTTTGTTCTGTGATTCTTTCGAATCTAGAGCATCAATACCAGGTACTAATAAAGAAGAAAACTTTTGCAGGAAAGATCATAGGGCCAAAGATACCAGATTTATTTTGTCTTCTGAAACATCATTGGTCTGGAATTTATCTTTTACTCCCAATCGTGCTATTTCTTTATAATTTAAGGACATTTTCATTGAAAAATTCATGGAGAAGAGTTTGGATGTTCGTAACGCAGACTGTTGTTTTCTTTTATTTACCTATGCATTAAAAAAGCATAAAAATATTTATTAGATTATAATAAGCTTTACAAAAGTTTTAATATTGTAGATAAAGCTAGTTTTGCAACGTTTTTAATGATACGGTTCCATATTTTTGAGTAATTATTTCCTTTTTATAATTATTACTACATTGTTCCCCAATCTCAACTGAAAAAAAATATTAAAATTTATAATCGAAAATTTTAATTTAATAAAAATTCATCATATAGTTGCTGTAACTACTTAGTTGTTGGCTTTTAAAGTAAAATCTCTGACCAAATTATCAGACGTAGTTGTTCTTATTAGTACATTTGTTATGCGATGGCCCTAAAAAATAATTCAGCATGGCAATAGAGATTTTATTTATTAAATTAATGTTTGACATACATGTTCCTAATTTTAGAAACTGCCTTTATTATATCACTGTCTGAAGGTCAAAAGAAGAAAAACATGTCATACTTGGTCCAGTTAATTCACCAAACAAGAGTCCCATTAAAAATGGGAGTTGATGATGAGAGAATAGGTCGAAGAGACCACAACAAACAAAACTCAGCTCAAAGGAAAACATATCCATGTTTCGATCATCATCCACCGATGCAACAAACAATTCAATTTCCTATTAACAGCATGTCACGAATAATAAAGGCACCGATTGCCGCCGAAGGAGGCTCCACAGTATATATATATATATACAGGGTGGTCATAAAAAAAACTTTGCCGATATATGGAGCTCTAGCGGCCAGTCCGTTCAACCGATCGAGGTGAAATTTCAGATATAGCTATTCAGAGTTACGAGCTCGAGATTCTATGAACAGCAACAAAATGGCGCTCAGGGTTACGGTTATAGTTACAAAAACTCGAAATCTTCCAATAGCAACACCCCTTTTTTTCCATCGCAAAATGCTCAGTGCATGCGAAAACCCTAAAGCGTGATGGAACAGTATGGTTATTGCAATAAACGGACGCGTTATGCTCGCACAAAACTAGCTCTACGAACGGCCCCCAAAAACACGACTAAGGCGCACGAAGAACATTTTAATATGACAGAGACAAAATACCAATCACGGTACATCGTTTGCTAGATAGTCAGCGTAAAAAACGGATAAAAAAGCAGGGTGGGAATGTTAGTTCTTCAGTCGACGCTCGCAGATGCCAACAAAATGACTTCGTTCGTGGTAAGTTGGTAATTTAACTATTATCAAAATGAGACGAATACCTGAAAACCTGGCGCGTTTAGCGTTGAAACCATCGCCAAATACGTGGCCTATGCATTTCATAAGCTCTTCGTGATTTAGTAATGAAATTTGAAGAAATTGGCTGCACCTGTGATAGTCTGCGATCCGGAAGACCAACTGTTCTTGAGGGTACTGTTATGGAAGTGCATCACATAGGGACCAGAGGACGCATGCAAACTACAAAAGGTGCATCTCGTGTATTTGATATACCAAAATCAATCGTCTTAAAGTTACTGCGCTCTGTAATTCGCATGTTTCTTTACCGATATCAGCGCGCCCAGATGTTGCAAGTGAGAGACCGTCAACAACATATAGACTTTATTAATGAATTTCTTATCCAATATGATGGAGATAATTATCGACCTCTTCGCATATTATGAACGGACGAGGCACATTTCACTTTAACTGGTAACGTCAATGACCTCCACGATCGCCCGACCTCTGACTCCTATGGATTTCAGGTTCTGGGGGATATCTAAAATCTAGCGTGTACATGTGCAATCCGCAAACTTTGCCGGATTTGTAAGATTCTATCACACGTGAGATTGCAAACATCCCTCATGCGATGTAACGTTCGGCTGTATTGTCCACAGTCGCCACCATGTAATGTGTAATTGCCTGTGATGGCACCCATGTGGAAAATGTGTAATTAAAATAAGTTTTCTCCGATCTGTGTTGTAATCAGAGATTAGTGTACTAACTCTGTGTCATATGCAAATTTACTCCTTGTGCCCCAATCGTGTTTTTTATCGGGGGGGGGGGATTCGCAGAACAGTTTTTTGTGCGTGCATAACGTGTCCATTCCTTGCTATACACGTACGGTTCCAAAGCTCTTTAGGGTTTACTCATGCGCTGAGCATTTTGCGATAAAAACAATGGGTGTTGCCATTGGAAAATTTCGAGTTTCTGTAACTATAACCGTAAAAGTGAGCGACATTTTGTTGCCGTTCAGGAAGTCTCTAGCTCATACCGCTGAATAGCTATATCTGAAATTTTACCTCGATCGGTTGTACGGATTGGCCGTTAGAGCTCCATATACCGGCAAAGTTTTTTATGACCACCCTTTATATATATATATATATGTGTGTGTGTGTGTGTATATTTGAGTTTTAAGTTTTGCAATTTCAGCAACTTTTAATTTGATTTACAAAAATAAATAATTTTAAAGTCATTAACATGTTTCTTATTTTTTATAACACTACAGATTATGTATATAATCAATCACATCTATTAATACAGTAATATCATTTTTGTAAAGTTAATAATAAAATTTTACACAAGAAAAAATGAAATCATCTAATAATTTGGCCGTGGACTGTATAAATTGTAAAGAATATAAATTACTTTATTTTCAAAAATAAATTTGTTAACTTGCTCAAAAGTTATCGTAGCAAATCTGATGAAAAATAGCATTCCAGGATAATTCAGTTAAAAATTTTATTTTTGCAAGTAACACCAGTATGAGCAGTTCAATATTTATGATCATGAAGTTAAGATTTTTATTGCCGGGCAAACTGTACAAGCGGTACATCTCACAGATCATTAAATTTCGAATTTGAACTTCTGGGTACCACTAACAAGACGATATCATAAAAAAATACGAAAAATTACCAATGTACAATATTTATAAGAGAGTTTTTTATCTATTAATAAGAAATGTACATATTTAATGCTACAAAGTTATAAATACATCAGAGGGTTAATCGGAAAATAAGTTTTCTATCGTACTGAAAATCAGTTTTTTATTCTACTCAAATAATACACAGTAACTCAAAAAATATTTTTTTTTCACTTAACTACGAAGTACATTCATGTATTTGTATTATTTTATACCAAATTATGAAACAATCTCTTGAAAAAAATATGTCATGCACATAAGAAAAGTGTTTAACTTCTCTTTTTTCTTTTCCCTTGTATTCAAATGACCAAAATATTATTTTAAAGTTCTCCTTCAGCCAATTATCATAATATTTTTTTATAACTTCTACATTTTCCTTCGTAGTTTAAGCGCATCTTAAAGATTGTTTTTGAAATGCTATATTTGATTCATTTAAAAAACAAAAATACCTGCCAAATATTCAAGTTTCGTTACCCACTGGTTTTCTTACGACAGTTTCTAAAACTTAGATTTTGATGTTTGACAAAAAATCAACTCTCATGCAAAGCATACTTTCGGCCTCATATCTTTCTCATTGTCTAGCATCTCATTTCACTGTGAAAAAAAGAATATAACTATGCCACGAAAACATTTTTTCAGAAAGTGACTCAAACATTCCATGTTTAGGTGTAAAAGATTTTTGCTTTAAATATTTGAGAATTAATTATTTGACGTTTGAACGTTTTAAGTTAATAATTTCTTGCTTTACGAATTAATTACAACTAACATATATTATAATTTTCAATGCTTTCTACAACTTAAACTTTCAAAGTATACTTTAAAATACGAAAATTTTAGAGAATAATTTTCTGGTTTTTATTATTAATAAAACATAAAAAAACCAAAAGTTTTTTTTTTTTTTTTTTTTTTTTTTTACGAATTATTAAAAATTCTCGCGCTTGATCATGCACCACAGATTTATGACTTCTGAACTATATGTCATTCTTAATGGATGAAACGTTATATAAAAAATAGTCGGGTGTGGAAATCCCAATTTTTTTTCTATTTCATGCATGTTAATAATTCAAAAATCACTAACAGAGTGCTAAAATTAAATGACAATCTATGCTCATCGTGAGGTTTCTAAAGGCACAAAATTCCGAGCATTAGTTCTTCAAATATAAGACTATTACAGATGCTGGGAGAAAATGGAACATAAAAGATCCACTTGTTGGGCGATTGATACCAAAACATGAAAAGAACTAGTTAATACTACGAAATTTACTGAATATGAAGCTTAATGAAAATCCGTGAATTAATTCTTGTGATTTAGTTATTGCAGATAATGTGAAAAAAGCAGCATAAGAGCGTCACCTGTCGAGCTATTTACAGCAAAATGTCAACAACTTCAATTCATGTCAAGAACTAACTGAATCTGACCCTTGATGAAAATTCGCGCATTAAATTTTGAGGAGCTAGTTGTTGCTTGAATCGTAGAAAAGTGCAGCATAGCAGCGCCAACTATTGAGCAATGTACACAAAAAAACTGATTAGCATCAATTTATATCAGGGACTACCTGAATATAATTTTCCAATAAATTCCGTGCATTAGTCCTTGAGATAGAGCGCCCACAAAATTTATGTCATATACAGACAGAGTCACCGACTCACAGACAAGCATTTTCTAAAAACACGTTTCTTTTTTTAAATTTCTGATCTCTAAAACGTATAAATCTGTCAAAAATTGGAATTTGAAAATATTCACGCATTTAGTACTTTCTTCTTATAAAGATATGAGAAAGTAATAATAATAAAAAATTAACTTGGTTGTCGTTTTAAAGCAGACTCATTTAGATGTAGTGTACATTAAATCTTACCATTTGATAATTAAAATCGTGAGAACGATAAATTTTCATTATGTTTAAATTTCAAAATATTTTATGTCTATTATTTGCTATGCATTATGCAGTTAAAATATTCCAGATGCGATTAATGAAAGAAATTTACTGATTCGAACAAATGATATTTTATACGTAAACAATTTTCATAAATGTTAGTTTTCTTTAAAAAAAAATAAAAAAAGAAAATTCTATTCCTATAGATGAAAATTTAATTTTCAAACTAAAGCATAGTTTCCGAAAAGTGGAATAACGCCAATCAATCTTATTTATCTCCAATCACTCATATTTATTGAAAGAAAATCCTATATCCAATAAATCTGAGGTATTCTTTTGAAGGTTTTTAAATATTTGCAAAAAAGTTTTTTCTAATGAAAGTAGACATGAATATAAGAGTCCTAGAGAATAAGAAATAGGCATTTTTAAACGTAATTCTTTTCAAAATTTATCGTTATATTAATTTAACGCTATCTATTATTTCATTTAATGAAGAAATAGGCATTTTTAAATGTAATTCTTTTTAAAATTTATCGTTATATTAATTTAACGCTATATATTTTTTCATTTGTTGAAGAAAAGCGCTAAAATTTACTTTAAACTTCTTCGTAAATACCATAACAATTGTAATTAATATTTTTAAAATTCTTAAACATCTTTTAACTACCCTTTTTTAACGGATTTTTGTGCAAAAAACCGGAGGATTCTTAATATACAAAAATGCACTACACTGTAAAAAAAAAGGGTCGATCTACTAAAAAAACTTTAGTGATCCTTTCTAATTACTAAAAAATTTTTAGTAATCTTAGTCGGTTACAAGAAAATCTGTAAGAATTACTAGAAAAAAGTTAGCAACGAAGAGAGTTAATAGTTTTATGTTTTTAATAACTATTACTAAAACTCACTTGGTGTGGCCTTGATAGCACAGTGGTTATAGTAACGGACTCCACACTAAAAGATCCCGGGTTCGATACTGGGCGCCGCCAAATACGCCCCGAATGTATGTATCGTAAGTACTCGTTAGTAAAGGGATTATGAAAATACTGTCGGAGCGGTTAGCAATGTTTGGTGCTGCCATCTATTGCAGTTTTGCCGAAAATCTTCCGCTTCAGAAATCTGGATACAGCTCGAAGGAATCTCCGGCCGCACGTAATGGTTATTAAAAATAATTTTGGAGCTATTACTAAAATTTGCTTGGTGGCTCATACTAAAAATTTTTAAGTTAGTTATACAAAAAATTCTTTTGTTCAGTTTACAAAAGAAATGCTTGTTTCACTTGAAAAAAAAGTTTGTAATGGTTACTAAAAAATTCTATGGAATAAAAATTTACTAAAAAATTTTTAGTAACCTCTTGAATTTTTTTTTACAGTGTATAATGAATGATTTACCCATTAAGAACCCACACATATCACTTAAAAAAACTCGAATAATAATGTTAAGTCTATGTGGGCATTGTTTTCAAATATCTCGCTATCATTCTTCATTATTATAGTTTTCAATAGTTTTTGATTATTTTTATATAGGATAGCTTAGGACGATCTACAACCAGACTAGTTTTTACTTTTCGATTTTAGTTTCAGATTTTTCTTAATACAGTAAAACCTCTAAATAACGGACACCTCGGGAACGCAGAAACTGTCCGCTATTCGGAGGTGTCCGCTATTGGGAAAACCTCAGAGATACAAAAATCACTAAGACATGCTTAATATTTCATTAATATGTTCTATAACCTCTCTTATATGACTAATGAGAAATTAAAATTATTTTTTAAGCAATAAAACTTAAATAAAATTGTTCACATCTTTAACTGCTGTTTATTACATTCTTATTAAAAAAATCTGTTACAAATGTTTATTTTTACTTTAGATTACGTGTAATTTGCTTTTCAATGTGATGTTATTGGTCATTATAGATTTTCGGGCTGGGATAGGGATTACACTTTTTGACCATTAAAAACAAAAAATCATAAAATTTTTCGGGGGGGGAGGGACATAGACATTTGAATGTTCTGGGAGATGTCCCTCCCACGCAACTCCCTTAATTCAACAATGAACGTGAAGGAGAAATTTCCTCAGCTCACCTCTACATTTATCTGTGATTACAAAATTTGTGACACTTGCCCATATAAATTTAAAAACCTTTTTTTTTTCTTGTTAAAAATACTTTTTCGTCCTTTATCGCCGAAAATAGTGTCCGCTATTTGGAATGTCCGTTATTCATAGGTTAAACATACAAAAATTTAGGTTTTGGGAGTGGGGATTGGAGAATTGTCCGTTAAATAGAGGTGTCCGCTATTCGGGAGTGTCCGTTATGGAGGTTTTACTGTAATTAATATATATATATATATATATATATATATACTTAACATTAACATCCGCGGTGTTTTTGAGTGATTCCAATAGCATCTTAAGGACCGCAACATTTGAAACAAATGAAATAAGATCTTATTTTAGCATATTAATGATTAATTAAGAGAAATCAAAGGAATATTACAGTTTTGTTTTTATTTTTATATAAGATATGATATATTGCGAAAAGTGCAAATCAATTACATTTTTGCTATAAAAAAGTCTGTTAGCTATAAGAAAGCAATGATATGTAATGGATGCATTACATTTAATATACATGCTATGCTTTGACTGATATAATATCTATATCTTGAATTTCCGATTTTTTATATTACTTTTTACAGCAGATCTATGAACATAATCCGAAATTTGTCAATAAAAATTTTCAAAACATTTCATGCTATTTCACACAATTTTTTAATTATTTTCAACTCTTTAAATTAACAATTAAAAGAAGAAATAAAAGTCATATATACAATATGTGATTGTAAATTTGCCGAAAAAATATTTTTAATAATTAGAATAATAATAATAATAAATTACAACAAAAATATTGCGTGAATGCGATGTAAGTCTTTAATCGATCTTAATGCATTGTAAAAGCTCATAGGAAATGTTTCTGAAACTTGTGGGAAGTAAATAAAAATGTATTTCTATAAAATCATCTGTAAATTCTGAAAATAAAACATTCTGTCGTGTTTCTAAAGGTAAAAGAACACTTTTCAGAACTTTGGTAGATTCGGAAAAATTATTATACAGTTGGTTCGTGACCAGCGTTCTCGCTGTCGCTCGCCATTGCGTCAAATTGCGACTAAATTCTTCATTTGGCGAGTAAACAAGCGATTACATTCGCCAGATTGCTAGTGCTCAATTTTTGCTTTTCTTTCTTTTTTTTCATACATATGCATATATACATATTTGTAATATGTATGTAGCGGATAGTTGAAATTAGATTAATAATCGTTGTCGCAGTTATAAAAACTTAGATTTTTTTAACATATTGAAAAAAAGGAGGTACATTAAAGGATTAAAAATATTTTTTTTTAGTGCTACAAGGCGAATCTATTTTGCTAATGCTTTTTCCATTTGGCGAATGTTTTTTATTTTTTTTTTAACCAAATTACTAACGTTGGTCAAATGTCAGCGAGAACACTGTTCGTGACTATTGTATATTTTCGTTTCGTCTTTTGTTACAGTAAATGCAATGAATTACTTTAGTTAAGAGTCATGTATCATGGCTGATAATTACCAGCAAGTACTTTCTGTCTCTGAAAAAAATGGTATTCAATTTTTTTTCAGCATTGTATTTAATCTATAGAGTTTGCAAACACATAATAACATGCTAAAAAATAGTTACATTTAAAAACTCCACTTTTCAAAACGCACTTCCAGCAATTATTGCTCTTAGAAAATTCTGTGTAACTGAATTCTATTTGTGTATCCCTGTAACTGAACGATAAATGCTATATGTACTATATTCTTTAGTAAACATTTTGTAGTGCACCTCCGTGATGTATAAAAATTCGAATGTATTTTAAATAGTGTAGCATTACTATATTAGAAATGACCTTTTCCATACACCATAATAATATACAATTCTTTTGGGTGCCCATAAGAACGAATTATAAATGTTGCACACTTTAATTTTAATAGCGAACTTTTGTATATCCTCAGTACCACATATCAATTACATGGCAATTCAAGTTCATTTACGCAAGTTAGAACTTGGATAGACAAACCGAATTCATAAACATTTTTCAATGAGATTGGAAAAATTTAAAAATGAGGGAACAATGATTGTTTTTTTTTTATGATTTTTTAAAACGTTTTATGTTTGCTATAATATTGCAACACATTTGCTAATAAAAATGTTTCAGTTTCCATAAACGAAACAAATTTATTGACTCGGAAAAGCGATAATTCATTCAAAGGTAATTTTCTTAAATCACATGATTTTTAAAATCTATAAAATAAACTGCTTTCATGAAAGATAATTTTATTTTCAAGGCAAAATAATCTCTTAAAATAAAGGATTCATTGCAAACAATTCATATATATATATATTAATTTGCATCCAAAATCTAAGTCATCTGGGTTTTTTTTTTTTTAGTTATTTTAAAATGCTATTATCCTTTTTAAGTGAATTAACAGTTTATGATTTTTTTATTATAAAAGTATTTATTCAATAAATCTGTTGTTTTAATAGATCATTTATTTAATAAATAAATGGACTTTTAGAGATCTTTAGATAACTTTAATATCATAAAGGAACCCATACGGAAATTTCTTTAAAAAATTGTTTTGTCCCACATTATATGTTTAATCATGGAATATATTCAAAATTAGTACGTATATAGAATGTTGTGCATTTCATGAGCCAAAATGTAGAGTAAAGTAAAGTACACATAAAGAAGAAATGTCCAAATTCAAATGAAATGTTTTGTTAAAAAAAGAAAAAATGCGGATGGACTGAAAACGAGCGTTTTATTCACATAACAACTAACTCACATAATAACAATTAACAAGTAAGTACTCAAATGTGCCACCAACAACATCTCTACATATCTGGAAGCATCTCAGAAGTGGTCGGCGTACCCTTTCGAAGGTTCGATGTGTCTCATATATGATATACTTGAACGCCTAACAGGGACTGCTCAGACAAGAAAACCATGTCTGTAGAGCATGATGTTCCTACCGGTCACATTTTTTAAGGTCGTAAAAAAATTTAATTTTTCAGCCAAAAGAAAATGGAAAAAATTTACAGATCAAACTGAGCCGCTGGGACGCAGACTGCACCCTCGCGACAGAAAGCTGCAGAGAAAAAGATGAAATGTTTAAAGATAGAAAACCAACGATTATAAATGCTCAAATAAAGTAAGAAAACTATTTGTGAATTTATAATCGTTGGTTTAAACGTTCTTTAAACATTTTTGCACAAAGGCTTTATTTACTATTTTAAAAAGATGAAATGTTCAGTATTTTGATGAGATGCCCACTGGGGCACTTGCCCTCTCGCGACAAGCAGCTAGTGAGATGGGATGAAGTACTCTTGACCCCCTGCTTCATGACAGAAAGCCATACCGCTAAATGTTTATGATGGAAGCAAACATTAGTAGGTATGAACTGGGGTTCTCACTTCGTCTCATTCACAGAGTTGTGAAGAGGCACAGTGCAATTTCTTTAAATATTGTTTAAAAAATACGTGACCTATGAGGAATGCTGTAATTTGTGGGGTAAAGAAATATAGTTCTATGATATATCTCATGACTGTGATGAGAGCCTCATTTCAAGACTTTTAGTTGTTGCTGCAAATGTTCGGAAATCACTTGGAATCTGGGAAAAACTACGCCAATTACAAGCTATATACTTCCAATGGCGCATTTGAGATCTTACTGTAATTAAAAATACCATTTTTATATCTTTCTCGTTCCTTTATTTTCGCCAAAATGTTTCATTTCCAACTTCACATTGTTATATCAAAATTGCTCTTTTTTGTGTACTTTACCTGTCTGAACAATTTGACCGATGGATTCCGGGATACTCGGTATATCTTGAATATAGATATATTTGAAATTTTGTTTCGAGTTTCAAATGATGTCACAATATTTTTAGATAAATTTAACTGGCACATGTGAGGCAGCTAATTTGACGATTTTTTGTAGCATAAACCATTTAGTCTGATAACACATCTCACGTATATCTTTCATTCAGCAGCTAAAGTTACAAAATTGTTGTAAGAAGAAATTATTGTTATTTTTAAATCAGTTGCTAATTCAACTGTAAAAATAAAAGATTTTCCAGCACAGAAATTGAATAGCTCTTTAAATAATTTCTCCCAGAAATACACCAGAAATTTAACGGATTGTTCCTTTTAATTATAGACGAATTAGTATTCTCCCAATTAAACTTAATACGATCTAATGCAAAGCAGATATCTTATCTTTTGGACGATAAATTTCGAATTAGTTCAATTTATTATATTCAATTTAGTAAATATTATTGCGATAGCGGAAATCTGTACATTTACAAACGATTCGTAATGAATATGCAATTAGTTGATTTTAATGAGCTTTCATTTTTGTACCTGTTTCATAGAATTTTATCATTTCATAAGGTAAGTTTATCGTCATTAACAATTTTGTTAACTTATATTATATAATCTTCTTTTCAACATTAAATTATTTTAAATTAAAATGTAATAGAATTTATCAAAAAATTCGTATCCTTTGTGTACCTTTATCACGCAAAAATGCTTGTTATGCAGCAATAACATATTTAAATAATCTTATGAAATGGAGTGTAATGAAGAGTTTAAGGTGGTATACGATTTATATCTTCTAAATTTTTTGGAGGATGTACGGAGAAATAAACCGTATATCTTCTGCTTTTTTTTTAACTCCATACATCTCCAGTTTTACAAAAAAATCTATAGCCAGTGTTGAATTCAGGAGAGACCCAGGGGGACATCTACCCCTCCCCCGGAGAAATGCGATGTACCCCACGGAAATTTGAGGTTTTATGTTTTCAATTGTAAAAAAGTGCAATTCTTACCCGCTACCCTTCCACCACACATAACTCTATAATGTTCCCGCGGAGAAAAGTGTCTGAAATCAACATTGGCTAGCCGAAGCTCCGTTTCGGATACACATATACCTTAGGTTTATACTCAAGCCATGAACAACAATTACCCTAACTTATAAATTCTGTCTTTAACGCATATTTTAAGGGGTTTTTTAATACTTCAAAACGGCTTATTACCAAATTATTCTAAACTTGTAAAAAAAAAAAAAAAAGTGAATTTATTATTATAAGAATAAAAAATATAATCCTAGTTGCATTGTGTTTAAAACTAATTTAGCATTTTGAAAAATACTTCTTTAAATTAAATTTTTGGTTCGTTTATATGTTTTCGAAATCACTCTTCATGTTTGGAGTTCTGTTAAACGACTCTCATAAAAAGCATCTCTGTGAGTATCTCTGGCGCCTCTCGCTTCATTTAGAGACGCTGGCGCCTGTAAAAGTATTGTAAATTTCCATTAAATGCAGCTAAAAATATGTTCGGTATGAATTAATTTGATTGTGTTTGTCCTGTTTTTATTTGATTTGAATTTAAGTCTTTTATTGATATCAATAAATATCATATCCATGTCACTCTTTATATTAAAAATGGTTTTTATTGTAATTATGTGTCGCAGTTTAAAATAAATATGCAGTAAATTTTGATGAAATATATTTATATCTATTGTAGCAGCACACGTCTTTGAAGACATTTAAAAAACAAACTCAATAGAAATATTATAATTATAAATGCATTCATACAGTTGTGGTACATTTTCTGTTACATTTATCTCTCACAAAGAATTATAAATAATATATATTTTAATTTTAGTTATATTTAACAGCTAAAAATAAGACTCAGGATAAAAAATTCACGTTGGTCAAACTTTTATTAATTTTTTTTATTAAGTTTCATCCACTTTCACTAAAAATTATTAGCAGTTATCACTAAGAGATTTCGCGATTATTTGAGATAGAAATTAATTCCTGAAAACAAAACGTAAAAACTTAAAAAATGATTTCTTTTCTTTTTTTTCTTTCTTTCTTCGATTTTTTTCTTTTTCTACCACAATAAACTTTCATATAATTCTTAAAAAATCAAAAATAATTGGGAAAGAAATTATTTGATACTTTTACAGTTTGGTAGATATAATGAAAATGATTCATTATCTTAAAAGAACATAAAAGAATCCCTGCCGACTCGACCTATGGGCGGGGATAGATTTCGAAGGTAAGTACTAATTTCACCAATAATAACTAAATCAAGATTAGAGATAAATCCAATTTTTCACTAAAAATGAGCTCTAGAGTCCTAAACGTTTTGTGAAAATTCTAATATACACGAATACAGGCACGCATGTATAGATAGTTTTAAAAATAGCTAAAATGAATTTAGAGACCCTCAAAAAATGTTATGCTTTAAAGCTATTTTTGGCTTATCAGATTTACCTATTTTTCTAATGCTTTTAAATACAGTAGAAGGCATTGATTAAACTTAGATTAGTTATAGGTCAAATTACTTTTCATTTTTAAAAAATTGGGTGTAAAAAGTTTGGACAAAATTAGAAAGTTGCCAGCAAAATTTCGCAATTGACTTACCTCACATAAGTGTTCCCCAATCTGCATTTGCATAAGGAAATATTGAGTCAACAATAATTAAGTAATATTTCTTATATATAATGTTTCTATCTTCACAACTTTTTCAACCGTAACCTGTGGGCAAATTTTCTGACTGCCATATTTTCGATATTAGAGGAAAGACGAAATCCAATACAAAAATAGTTATAAACTTTAAAATCATTTAATATTGTTTACCTACTATTTAAATGATACATTTTGATACTTTAAATGGGATTTTCTTATAATCTTGTTATAGCAATATCGTCTTTTTCAAAACTTACTTTTACTGTGTTTTTGGATTAAAACTAATAGGAAATATATTATAGAAAATCATGTTAAATGGGTTTTAAAGAAATGCATGACAATCATATTATCATGAAAGGTATTTCCAGATCTCATTACGCATACCAGGAGATTAAAAAAGTGCCGCAGTATAACTGAGGATATTAAAATTACAAAAGTTAATACTAATAAAAAATGTTTCTTGGTTGTTTTTTTAAGCGTTATTACTTAATTTTATTCAACTTTCTTCTGATACTTGACCATGAAGTTCTACACTTATTATATCACTAAAGTTACACTAAAGTTATAACATGCTAAAAGTGAAAAAGTACATTTAAAATTTATAATTACCTTTTAAGAAATAGATCTACGTGTTTCGTACGCCCAAATGGCGACTTATCTAGATTAATGTTGATAAGCAAATTATCCCATTCCCCCCCCCACACACAAAAATGCATTTTTTGTTTTATTTTATTTTTTATGCAGTAATATCTATATACAGTGAAACCTCTGAATAAGGGACACCCATGGGACCGGAACTTTTGTCCCTTAAATAGAGGTGTCCCTTATTCGGAGTTTTTTATATTATTTTTAATTTATAGTTCAGAATAATATAAAAATAACAAAGAGTTAAAGGAGAAATTTAAACGTATCCGAAGTGTATAAACACGTTAATCAGACACAAAAGGAAGAATTTAGAATTAATTTATTAATTAAAATTTTCCATTAATTACAAAATCATTAAATGATTTGTAGAATTATTCATTTCTATTTTTTATGCTAATAGTGTACATGCAAAAAGTATAAAAACATTTAAAAGAATTTCACTTGAAGTAATCAATCAAAAGGGATTGGTTTGCAAATTTCATTTTTTCACTACAAACTTTTCAAGTGTTCATTTACCATATTTATAAATTTTAGTTCTTCATTACCAGCAGTATTTAAAAAAAGAAAAGAAAGTATTGAACTTTTTTGCATATTTTAAGACAGCAAATCTCTCAATTGCTCTGTTAAATAAGCAGAAAACATTTTGTCAAGATTACAAATTCATTTTTTAATGGAAAGGTATAAAATTAGAACGCTGGATTATGACAGCTCGATTACATATTTTCTGAACAAGAGCACCTGCCAGTTTCAGGTATTTCCGAATAAAAATAAATTAAAATTCATGTTTAAGTTGCCTTTTTTGGATTTGAGAACAGTCTAAAAGCATCTGTAAAGTTCTTTATTTCACAATTTTCTTTTATTCTCCACTTTCAGAATCATCCTCATAATTTTCAGCATTAATTTCAATGGGGAAGATGAACTGATTTCAAATAAGAATTGTGAGGGTGAACAAAATCTCATTAATTGTGTTGTGTGTCTCTGTACCTACATGACTGTCTGTCTGATAAGTTCACAAAAATCTCTACTTTCATATTCATCACAAACTACTTTATTATCTGAAATGCAAAAATCAGTTCTTTTAATCTCAGTTCCAAGTGTCCCTTAAATCGAGTGTCCTTTAGTCAGAGGTAAACACATTACACGTCCTATACCAAGGGACTGGGATCGGAAGTTTTGTCCCTTAAATAGAGGTGTCCCTTATTTGGAGGTTTTACTGTATAAGGTCTTTAAAAGGTCTCTGATTATGAAAACGAAATGAAGTGTTCAAAGTTATTTATATGCTTTTAAATGTACTTTTCCATTGTTATAACTATTGTTTTTTGATAATAGGTGATTTTCATATTTAATTTCATATAAAACTAAAAAAAAACTATTAAGCAGAATGTAGTTTATTCGGAAGATACGATAACACAGAAACATATCTGCATGATTGATATTTTGGGATTATACCATGTATTTTCAAGATAATTTTAAGATTATTTCTCAAATATTACAAAAATTAGCATATCCTACAAAGTCGTAGAAATATTTGGACATTGATAAAGTCTTATGTAGTTTACATAAATATCAATAAAAATGTTATATTTTAATTTGAAATAATCAGGATAAAAAAATGACAAATCTATTATAAATGTACTTCCAGTTATTCCGTACTCCTTTTATATAATGTTTATCGAAATCCATATATCATTTTTTCGCGGCTTCGTGTAAAGTCATCGAAAAGAAACTAAAAGAAATAAAAATAAAATAAAAGCTTATCTAAATGTCTACACGCGAGCCAAAACCTCTTTTGAAATATTAAAACGTGCCAAGAGATCACGTTCTGCGATATATCCTGCTTTTATTTATTTTTTTCTAAGAAAAATTATTTTCTGATTTAAGACGTCTAAAAATTTAGTTTATATTTGATAAGAGACGTGATACGTAAAAACAAACTTTGCGTAGTAAAAATAGTATCGTTCCAAGATCAACAAACTCAAACATCAATACAAATTTATATTTTTTTATCTGATATTGATTATTTTTGTTTTATGCGATAATAAAGATTTTTCATGCGTTATTTCGCTAGAGTTATAAAGCATTTCGAATACATTAAGCTAGAAACGAAGCAAGGAATAGACAATAGTGATAAAAAGTACATTTATGTGTTAAAACAGATGTTTCATCACACCAAACGGCAACATTTTCAAAATCTTTTTATATGGAAATAATTTTCAAAAAAAATTTTTAAACATGAACTTGGTAAATAATGTCTCGAGATTTTATTGTAATGAAAACCAATGTTAATATAACAAGTAAGAGAAATCATCGTTAAGCGTAGATTATGAAATATTTTCCAACACTCATGAAATCTTAAAAAAGAACTTCGTAAAATTATTGTATGTAGCCAAATATGTATTCCAATACTTCTGAACAGCCCTGCATTTGATCTGTCCGTAGATATTTATATTATATAATGGAGGAATATAGTTTAGGAAGAAAATGCCTAACAGGTTAAAATTTATCTTTCTGAAAATTACGCTAATAGATGGAAACACACTTGAATACTTTTCTTTAGTCCTGTAATTTACCTAGTACCTTTATTACACACCACTATTTAGCTAAAATTTATTTTAAGCTAAAACACTCTTCAAACTATTGAAATCACATTCCCAGAAATTATCAATCATAGGCGTCCATGTATCCAACTCTTTGCGTGGCACTGTATATCATTTATCTGTATTCTACTAACTTTTCTTAGTAAATTGAAAGCAGTTCAGCGTATAAAGCCTAATTTATTTAAAAATCACCTTTTAAGTAATTTACATTCATATTCAGTGACGTTTGCAAGCTCTTTTGGGTAGCTTTCTATATTAAATATATTATTTATACACACAACGTAATATGCATAGATTAGAGAAACTTAAAAGCGCATATCATAATTAAAATGCGTTTCATCCGTCCAACAGCCATCATCGGGTGCATATACAGTAGATCGGAAAGATTATATTATTTGAAAACTTTTGTGTGTCCCTGTAAATACTGTGTACTTCATATTATGCATGACTATATCGTATAATTTATATTAAGCCACAGCGATATACATTAATTTTATTATATATGAAATAGTTAAATATAATTAAAATGTGTCGCGCACAATTTCCCCCTTTACCATCATTTAATGGAATTCTTTTGTGTGGTCCTGTAAATGAATAATAGCTATTTTATCACTGCGTATTTTTCAGAATGCATAGTTTAGTGCACGACGTAAATACATATAAAATTTAATATGTTTGACAGGGTGTGACATCTTTAAAATTCATCTGAAACGATTTTTTTCCTTAGGCCGTTATGCAACGGTAAACTCTTGACTGTCCCTAAAAAATAACTAAATAATAAAAAACTAATAAACTAATCAATAATCCGTTATAAATAATATCGTGTAAATAAACTAATCATGTTAGAAACTTCATATGAAATAGGGTTCATACTGAATAAACGTCAATAACGTCCGAAAATTTCAGAGCAATCCGAGTTTATTCAAGGGAGTTAGAGCGTGGACAGATTGCTTGACGAATAGAGAGACCGAAATCATAAACACTTTTCAACTTTGTTGGAAACTGTTAAAAAAATTTTAAATGGACATTTTTGAGCAAATTAATTTATACTATTGTTAAAAATTGCATAGCCTTTCTTTCCAAATTTTAGGTTGTGAAGTAACTTAGGGCGGAAACGTGATGAATAGCGGCTGCACATTGCGGATTGGTTGTTCCGCATAACCGAAGGAATCGTATTCCCAATGAACTGACACATATAAAGATAAATAATACGAAGAAATTTCCTTGCATAGTAGCTTTAATTTAATTTGAAAGGAAATCTTGAAAACAATTACAGAGATAATGACATAACTCCCGTAAGGGATGGGATGGCCCCATAACTTTTATACAACTGTTAAGGCAGAAGTCTGATGCTGAAGTGCCGACAAACAGAAGTACATCTATATGCCAAAAACATGAAATGTCAGCCATGGCGAGTTAAAAAAAAGCCAAATAAAACAAAGAATAAATATCCGTTATATGAAAAGTCAATGGGATTATTTAAATTTAGATGACCTATGAGAAGGGGCGCCATTCGCCAAATTAATCAGTATTTTACTATACTAACCCTGCTAAACAACCAATTCCGAAAAGTGTTAAAGGCATAAAAAAACATAATCTGAGTGCCTCGAATTAAAAACAAGAAATACAATGTTTTACGCAATTTTGATGCGACATAAAGTAAACCAAAATGTAAGTTCACCTCATGTATGCAAATTAATGTAGCCTAAACATAATTCAGAATGAATAATTACCCACCATAACTATTTATATTACACAAACAAAGTGTAAAATTATGTGTAAAACCAATTATACATAAAAATGAGTTTTTCTGAAAAGTATCTCACTAAATTATGTGTAAAAGTGTAAAGAAATTATATGTGTAAACAAGAAAATATGTAATATAGGCAACACTAGTGCAAGTGATAAGGTAGCAATCTGACTATATTGAATTACCCATAGTCTAACTGATAAAAAAAAATCAAAAGAAACAATCAATGTAATGTAAACAACAATCATAATATGTTGTAAAAAATAGTACTCAGGACCAATAACCATACAATTGCACATGTACGTGATATGTATATGAATGAATTCATTGAAATAGCATGCTGCGAAAAAAATATACCTTTGTAAATTACCATTGTAAAGAATAACCTTTGTGAATTACCATTGTAAAGAATAACCTTTGTAAATTACCACTGTAAGAAGAACCTTTGTAAATAACCATTGTATTTGCAGCATATCATGCGAAGTCGTAGTGGGGGAGCGTCACATGCAAATATTCACAAGTATATCAAAAGAAAAACACTTTGTAATTCACCACTGTTAAATTGAAACACAAATGAACATTTGCACTAACACTGCGTGTAAAAAGGAAGTGCAATTGATAATTATATAGACCTATTAAGAAACAGAATAGCAACACCGAGTTATGACCAAAAAGGTGTGCTATTTTTTACATCACAAAAGATGGGAAAAGAAAAAAAAATTGACAGTGCAAATGTACAGAAAAATATATTCGAGATTCATGCAAAAGTCTTATTGGCAATTAGGGCTTAACCACCAGAAGAAAACTAACAATAAATCAAAAATGTAAAATTTGGAATCATTCATCCATTCCTGAGCTCACGAAATAGTTGAATGAAAAAGAATCCGAGACATATATATTGCACAAAGAAACTAGACACTGTAATAATTGACATTAATCTGTAACAATGTATCAATATGTGTATGTTATAAGAAAATCTATATACACATGCACGAAAATTATGAGTGTAAAAATGTATTCATTAATTCTTTATGTAATTTTATGAATAAACATATGCTAACAAAGAAAAAATTAACTGTGAACAGGAGCAAAGAAAAACATGTATCACTTGAAAGTAAATCCCCAAATATATAATTAAATAATAAATAATATTGCACTAGCCTGCCTGAAGGAAGAAATTATTTTTACGTTATGTTGTATAATGATTGTTTTTGCTTAAAATAAAATTTAAATGTACTGCAGTGTGGTGAAAAAGCAGGGTGATTTATGTCGAAAGATTTCTTGTAAGTACGGTTATGTGTGATGCAGTTAATGCATCTTGAAATATTTTCACAATTGGCTGAGTCATGTGATTGCCCAAAATTAGCACATGCCAAATCATTTATACAATTATTTGCCAGGTGGCCCAGATGCTGGCAACGGAAGCAACGTTTTATATTAATAAATGGCATGACAGTGTAATTAAGAGAATTAATATTTAATTTACCGTGTTGAATTAAGGAATTAGCAATCCATGATGTAATACTAATAGTCCAATTATATTTTAATCCCTGTCTTAATTTATATTTTCTTCCGAAGTGAATGGAAGAAATAGTGTCTCCAATCTTTTCATTTATTGCCATCATAATATCTGGCACACCTATACTGTCATCAACACCCAATAGAATTATTTTTGTGCAGTCAGAAAAATCTCTATCTGGAGTTTTATGTTGACAAAACTTTAAAATATAATCAGGTACTGAAATAGAATCAACATTTTTATTTTTAAAGGATTTATAATTATGTGTGCTAGAACCTGTGTGTGTTTGAGTTTCAGCATTATCTAAAATTTTGGATGCCAAACCTTTACTGTAAGAATTAAATTTCTTATCATTAACCTTAATTACCTTAACTGGTTGATCCAATTTAAGTCCATCAATGTTGCATTGTATAGCTATGTCATTATGAAAAGGCTGTTTGGATGAGGTAAGTGTCCTTACCTTTTCAAATAAAAGTTTATTTAGCCTATTTAACTCGTCATTACCTTTTTCTAAATAATTCCATTCGGACCGAACATTAGCCATTAAATCAATTAAAATGTTAAATTTGAATTTAATTTCTTTTTGAAAAGAATGAAACTTTTACCCAAGTTCAGGATTAGTTTCATTTACCATAAGGACATTTAACTCCTGAACATCTGAAACAATAGTTTTGTAATACCTGTCAATAGTTTCACTTAAATTACTCAAAGATGAAATTTTCAAAACATTAGAATCTAAGCCGACTGTTTCAGAATCAATATTATTTTTTGAAGAATTTACTTCCTTTGCATCAGAATTTAACTGAAAATTAAATACAACAGAAGGATCTGCTGTCAATTTACGTGGCTTTCTTTTAGCCATAACAACCAAATTCTATCCTGATTCTATATGTCTAAAGAAATAAAATCCAAGTATGCTATCTCATAAATCTATAAAAATAAACCTATGAAAATCAATAAAATCTAATCAGCCAAATGTGATTAAAAAAAAAATTGAAATTTTAAATATTAAATATCTAGCCTTAAGTTAATGATCATTGTACTCAATATCTTGAAAATTATATCACCTGAAAACTTACAAATAGTTATTTAAATATTTAAAAAAAACTGCCACTGTAACGAAATTAATTTTGTAAGTGGCCTGCACATCATAATAATAGTGAAATTATACACATAAAATCAAAAGTAAATTAAAAAGAAATTAATAGTAATTCAAATGAAAAAGTAAGTGTTTTCACTCTAATAACAAAAATATCGTATATTTTCATGCATGCTAAATAATACTAAAAAATTAAAACAAAATACACTTTAAAAAATCACCATTAAATAAGTAAACAAAATATTAATTCACACATTTAAATAATGAGTTACAAATTGACTGCAAATATATATTCCCCTTAGTATTATCTAAAGTAAACATTTATCAAAAATGAAAGCAAATTATAAAGCTGTCAGTCTGTAATTTAAAATATTTCTTTTTGATAAAAAAATATGCACAAATAAAAAATTTCAACTGATAATTCAGTGATAAATACTTACAAGTGAAATACGCTCATCAAATTTTTAAATACTTATATCAAAACTGACTACTCATACTTTAAAAGATATTTATACATAAAATATGAGGCTTTAATTTCCGTTTCTCGTCATTATAGATGTTATTTGTGTGATAAAACTCACTTTTTTTTGGACGAGTTTCGTGTTGCATAAAAAAAAAATATATGAATCTGGTACCGCACCCGCACTACGGTATCATAAAATTACACCTGTTTATAATAATTCCAAAAGGTTAGCTTCCGATTTCACCTTAGTCAATAATGGAGCACATCACAAGTGGAGCATAACCCAATGTCAACATATTTCACCATCTCGCATGTCCTAAAACACTTATGAGGAATACACAACCTCGCATTTTGTTTTACTGTCGGTAGAAATTACACACGACCACATAACGTCGACACATTGGAATCTCACATCTTCTTGAACCATCTCCAAGGCGTAAGCACAATCTTATAAATTTCACTATCGGTAGCACTCACTCCTAGAACGGACAGCAAATCCTGTATATGAATAAGGGGAAAATCTTGCACTTCGAAACATCGGTGAGAGGCTTCACATCAGTGTCGAAAAACCTTCCGAGCGGTCAACCAAAGAAAGCCATAGCGATGAAACAGATCCACTTGCTGGGTAAAGGGTCCGGAAGTTCGGGGCAAAACTCGCAGTCAAAGGCTACACTGTCTAAGACGGAATGCCACAGGAGCGAAGCTGCAGCGCAGGAAAAAGAAAAATATCTCTTCCAATGTTACGCCAAATATTACAGGAGAGCACAGTTGGAAATATCTAGATGACAGTCCGTTAGAAAGTCCAATATTTGAATGGCGTATACTTGATAGTAATAAAAGGGAAGCGGTTGACGAAAACTTTAGTGTAACACAAAATCTTTTTTTCTTACGAGCGGGGGCCATCCCACGAAATATTTCGCTGCATCAGTTCTAAGTTTCAAGGCACCAATATTATGTGAAGTAACTTAGGGCGGAAACGTGATGAATAGCGGCTGCACATTGCGGATTGGTTGTTCCGCATAACCGAAGGAATCGTATTCCCAATGAACTGACACATATAAAGATAAATAATACGAAGAAATTTCCTTGCATAGTAGCTTTAATTTAATTTGAAAGGAAATCTTGAAAACAATTACAGAGATAATGACATAACTCCCGTAAGGGATGGGATGGCCCCATAACTTTTATACAACTGTTAAGGCAGAAGTCTGATGCTGAAGTGCCGACAAACAGAAGTACATCTATATGCCAAAAACATGAAATGTCAGCCATGGCGAGTTAAAAAAAAGCCAAATAAAACAAAGAATAAATATCGGTTATATGAAAAGTCAATGGGATTATTTAAATTTAGATGACCTATGAGAAGGGGCGCCATTCGCCAAATTAATCAGTATTTTACTATACTAACCCTGTCAAAGATGACTCCATAAAGACTACAAAATAAAGATGATTGTTTACATTATTTTAGAAAATTATCGCTGCTATTGCATTTATCCAAGTAATTTAAGTGCTATAAATAGATTTCCGCCTTTAATCATAAAATATAAATCAATCGTTAATTTAAATTCTGGACAGAATGTCTGCAAATAAACAAAAAAAAGTATAACTGAAAATGATTTTTTAAATGTATTACGTTATCTCATATCAGTTAATTATTTAGTGAATTTGACAGATAATAACTTAGTAGCATCATTATATTTAATAAAATAAAATAGAAATGATTTATATTGAAACGGCTTTTTCTGTACACAATAAAATGTTAAATTTGGAAAGGGGACGAAAAAAGAAAATTAAAGCATTAATATATAACTACGTTATATAGGTAACTCTAAGAACACTGAATCATTGCAAATATTCTCACTGCGTGCAGATTTCAGTATTTTCGAAAAGCGCTGAAATTGCTGTTTTTTACATAAATTGTGTCAGGAATAACATAAACAAACAAATATCTAATTGCAAAAATCGCAGGATTTGATGAGTTACAGTAGAGCGCCTCTGTTCAAACGGTTAGCGCAACTGTTTCATTAAAATGGATTGTGCCTGGTCGAGAGTGAGGAAACACTTTTGTCATATATTTGCGAGTTTATGTACATTAACAGTCACATGATTTGGATACGCAATTATTATCAAAGACGACGAAATATAGTTCAAGGATTGCTAAATAGTCAAAAGTGAGAGTTTTAGTTTTGAGTAATTTAATTGGTTTGCAAATGCTAGACAGGAATTTGCTCCAATGTGTGCGGCACACTATGTATCATATATGCAAGCGCTTTGGCAGGAAAAGACGCAAAGATCAGAGATGGGATAAAAAGAAAATTACAATTTAAGCTTCGGTTATTTGTAAGGGTTGTGTTCATCTGGGTTTCGGACGGCAGTATTTATGAAATCCGGTTAATCCCGAACAATGTTTAAACACGGATTAAAATAAAATAAAACAAAATAAAGACTGGAGCTCCGGCGCTCGTTCTGGCTATTTGAAACTTGAAAAAAATGTTACATTAACCAGCGGTGCGGCAGTGATAGTACCTAATTTTTAAAATTGTAGTTCAATTTATAGTACATTAAACCTGTAGTGTGGTTAACTTATTCCTTGGTGTTATATAGGGGGTGGTACACCTTTTGATTTTTTTTCTTAATATTGATTTTAAGTATTTATTAAAAAAAATAAGAACGAAAATTATCCATACAGAAATTAGATGAGTCTCATTATACACTTTAAAGAATTAATTTGTTTAATGAAATTTCAGATTCACATGAATATACACATATTACTAGTTTTCTTTTTTAAAGAACTCGTTTTGAAGGTGTTGTTTATAACTTTAAAGTTCAGATTTCCAAAATATTAACTTGGTTCAGACGAAATTAATATTAACGTTGCATGTCAAATTGCAGTAAAAAAAGACCATTTACTTTAAAAAAATTATTTTTGAAAGATGGATACTCACGCTGTGTTCACTTAAAATTTTAATTGTATAAAATAAGATGTTATAAGTTAAGATTTCACTTAATTTATTAAAAATAAGCATTAGTGATTAAGAAATGAGTATTCAAACTTCAGCAATATGAATATAAAGAAATATGGATGTAGTAAAAGTACCTTATTTATAACTTTATAATTTTAGCTGTCAGATCTTTAAGAAACTTCGCCAGAATATACCTGTGATGTTTAAACACATTTTAAATAAAAACTCGATACATATAAATCGATATATTCTTTCTTTTTCATCAAAAGAAAAGTCCCCTTAATTCATAATTGATATCTTAATGTTTTATTGAAATTTATTACGATATACAAAATTCTGAAAGACTTAAAACCATAAATGAAATCTATCGATTAAAGCAGGAAAGAGTTGAATACAATTCGCTTACGGCATGATTCTTTGAAATCAAATCATACGAGAAAGGAAAATTGAAAGAAAAGAAAATAGTCTGAAAACAATGCTATATATATGGAGAATAAACCTAAAATATGTTTAAATATTAGATTTTTTTTTCAGTTTAGAAGAATTTTCTTATAAATATTTAAGAATTTTTCTGTTGTATTTTAGAGTTTACACACAGTATTTTTTTTCAGAAAAAGATACTTGCAAGATTATATATTTATGTTTTTATACCAAATCTATTATTTGTTTTAGAAATATCTCTCTCTGTGTATTTGTATATATGAATACAAACGTATATATATATATATATATACCGGGTGTCCCAAAAATGACTGATGGAATTTAAAATTCAATAAACGGTGACAGCTACTTAAAAATTTTTTGCAGGAGGGTTATGTATAATGTCAGGAGTTTTTTTACTGTAATTTGTTATTTTAGATCGAATTTCAAACAATAGGTGGCGCTGACGGCAATTGAAGGCCACGTCGACGCTTCACTCAGCATTGATCACCTGGCCTTCAATTGCCGTCAGCGCCACCTATTGTTTGAAATTCGACCTAAAATAGCAAATTACGGTAAAAAAAAAAAAAAAAAAAAAAAAAAAAAAAAAAAAAAAAACTCCTGGCATTATACACAACCCTCCTGCAAAAAAATTTTTAAAGAGCTTTCACCGTTTTTGCAAGTTATTAAATTTTAAAATCAATCAGTCATTTTTGGGACACCCGGTATGTATACAGGGTGAGTCATAAATATCGAAACAATTGGCTATCTCCTCAAATATTGCCCCTAGACCCATACTTCCAATTGCAAAAATTAAAAAAAAAAGGTGAACTGTCTGATAAGATAAGTTGCAACTCCATTGGGGGGGGGGGTCTATTTGAAAAAATGCGAAAATTAAATTTTTATACGGCCCCCGTAGGGCAAAATTCCCAATTAGGAAATTATTCCTTATCCATTCCTAAATTGAGCAAAACAAATTTCATCTCCGTATCTAAAAATCCTACAGAGATATTAAATCCCAAAATCTTCAAACAATCCTGACTTACACCACTTTTCCCTGCCTCTAAACTGTTATTTCCTTACTCAAATTCAACGCTTGTTAGGGAACATTCACAAATTGCAATTTAATAAATGTCAGTTTAAGATAGCGCTTTTTCTTTGGAAATAAAATAGCAGCGTATAGCTTTTACGCTAAATTGGTATACCAGACGTCTGCCCGGGTCAAAATATCTAGGTCAGGTCCCAAACCGTCTCATACAGGAAAAAGTTCGGCGTGGCCTGAAAAAATGTCAACATCATAACCCGGACCGGTCTCGAAAATAGTTTAAATCATAGCCCGGTTCAGTCGCAAATTTCTACATAGCTTTTCAATTCGGCGTGGGAAAAAATGTTTCATATGGAGGAGTTCTGACCAAAAAATTCTTTTATAGCTTTTCGTTTTTTATATTTATACTTTTTATTATTAAAGAAGCGCCAAAGGCTGTAATATATTTATTTTATCAATGAATCTCTATTTATATGTAAATGTTTCATTTATATTTTAATAACGTTAATCCATATCCCATGTGTTGGAGACTCTGAAAAATGTCATACACTAAAACTTTTTAAGACGGAATCACATAGAAAAGAAAAAATACGTTATAGACAGATGCTCTCCCTAGGAGATGCAACTGGAGCTTATTTTCTTTTCAGGCTTTTATTTTGCAGGGATCAACATATTTTCCGTTTAAGACAAAATTCCGTCATAGGCAGATTTTTTTTCACTGGTTTTATTGTATTTAAATTTTTAGCCTTTGAATAATGCTATTTAAAAAAGCTATTTAAAAAAATGAATATTAAAGTTTTTTGTGCGTGTGTGTGAAAAATAAAGATTTTAAAATCTATATGTTTTTTGTAAAAAAATCGATTGAGCCGAATTTTATTTATTTCATGCACGTATTAAGTCGTCAGAGACAGTGATTTAAATACGGTTTTTGTCGAGACCGGGTTTAAAAATTACTTCCAGAGTGCCCCTGGGAGTGAAAAGTACGCTAGGCCCGGCCTGGCGGATCTTCAGAAAAAAAGTAACATCTCGGTTCTGGCACTACCTGGGCCCAGAATACAGATTTTTTAACATCCTCTGGAGGATCATAAAAAGCCTGATGTTGTCAGAGGTAAATGTAAAAAGAAAAAAAAGACTTAATCTGCATCTTAGAAAATGCATTCTTTAAAATAACTGACGGACATTTAATCAATACACTTCGTTTTTCTGCATAATGAAATTTTTTCCTCTTATATTTCTTGTCTTTAAATTATTAAATGTTGAAAATTTTTAAAAGAAAAAGGAACTTGAAACACGTCATTTTTTATTTTTTTTTACATTAGTTTTCTTTCGTCAAATTTGAAAAAATGTTTACTTTTGAAAAAATGTTTGCTTTTGAAAATATGATTTTTTTTTAAAAGTTATATTATTTTTTTCAATAAACATTTTTAATAGTTTTAAAATTAATATAAAAAAACCTTGGAACAAAACTAAAATCAGATTTTCATCTTTAATTAAATGGAAAGAAATTGAAATCTGATAAATAGTGGTACGCGTTATAACGATTTTTGATTGTCCCATTTAAACCAGTCCTAACCACATGAGACTTTTATAAATTGTATCAGAAATTTTAGAATGTGATTCAAATTATAAGACTAACCATCACAAAAAAAGAAAAAAATCAAAATTCTAACTCAAGAGATAGATTTTTTACGCGTTTTCTAGAACTGTTAAAGTAACATTGTTTTTTGAATTGCGCGCATTTCAATTTGTGTCTATTCCCTTAAAACCTGATGAGTTTTTTAAACGGCTATAACTTTGCGAATTTTGGAGATATGAAGATGCAACTCTTTTTGCCTTATTCAGGACTGAATAAGGAAAGTTTTCCTAATTGGAATTTTTGGCCTACGGCGGCCGTATGAAAATTTAATTTTCGTAACTTTTCAACTAGACCCCCCATGGAGTCGCAATTTATCTTATCAAAAATTTCACATTTTTTATGAATTTTTGCAATTGGAAGTATGGGTCTAAGGACAATATTTAAGGAGATAGCCTATTGTTTCGATATTTATGACTCATCCTGTATATATATATGCATATGCACATAAAATTTGTATCATTTTATTTTTAATGGCTGATACGGAGATGAAACCACATAATTTATTTGTAGTTCCATGTATTTTGGGTCTAATGAATTTGCTATTGTTTTACAAATTTCAAATACAGTCGGCTCTTGTTAATTTGAAATCAGATAACTCGAATTTTCCATTAATTCGAACTAAACAGGAAGTGCCGAAGTTTTCAATGGCAGAATAACGTTAAATGTTTTCAGTCATCCGAACTCATTTTTTTTTAATACGTTTAATTCGAACTAACTAGAATTCCATTTTTTTTTTTCATTTTTCTTGTCTTTCTCACTGCTGACAATAGTTTATTAATATCCGAACCCTTAAGTGCAAAATATATTGTTGGAGCAATTCACGAAAAATGCATTGAGAAGATGAAGGCAGATTTTGGTGATTCTGCTACTATGTATAAATGTTTTATCTATTCAGAGAAAAGTCAACGACACAGTCGAGCATTTACTTACATTTATCCTGATGCGACAGCCATGTCAGAAATATCTTAACTATTTGTTACAACTGACTAAAAAGTCAAAAATAAATAGCACTAATTAATCAACAATTGATATTTTTTCATAGTGATGGTAAATAGTTTGAATAATTTTTTAAATAGTCATTTATTTTCAGGTAACAAAATTCTAGTAGAATTAATAACATTATAAATGCAGTTGTTTTATACTATATCATTACTTTGTACGTTTTATTTATATTATTTTAATATTAATAATTAGTTTATATATTTATATCTTTAAATTTAATATTAAGCCATATTCTAATGATAACAGACGAAATAAATTAAAAAGGTACAGTACAATTAATTTATTTGTAATAGCAACCCTTTAAACATGTTTTCTTTTTATATTTTCCATAATTCGAACTGTGGATAATTCGAGCATTTCTTGTGGCCCCGAAATTTTTTAATTATCCAGAGATTATATTATTTTTATTCTACTCTCTAAATTGTGAAAAATATTTATGTATGCTCTTTCAGCTATGTCTCTTGTTATGCTTTAGTAACATGTTTGGTATCTGTTTGTCTGTTTATATTTCAAGCGTAAATGTTTTAGATTTTGTTACTTGTAGCAGTCATACTCAATGTGTGCATACTCATGTTTTGTATTTTAAAAAAATCTAAAGCTTAATAATAATATGCAGAACAAATATGTACATTTTGTAGTATAATTCACGAAAATTTGTTTTAGATTTCTTTAATTCAAAACTGGAAACTTCTTCTTTTAATGCGACAAAGTCTTTTGAAAGTATTTTTCTAATCGTCGGTTTAATCACACAAGTCAGTTTAACATAGATTTTATATAAAATTCATAAAAACAGTATCTAGCCATTCCACAAGAGTTACTATGAGAAAAAAGATTTTTGTAAAATTGACAATTTTGAATTTGAAAATTTATTTTTAAAAATATAAAAAAATGTCACGCTTAACCAAAATCGTAGAATGTAATGTATTGTTTTTCCAGACGCTTTTCTCACAATAAAAATAAAAAGTGAAAAAAGATTTTTTTTTTCGTTTTCTAACCCACTTTTTCTTTTTATTATAAAAACAAATCAAATACCGTATTTTCGGGTGTATAGTCCGCGGCTTATACAACATAAAAACCTTCCAAAAAGCCGCTGCGGCTTATACACGGTGCGGGTTATACAAAGATTATTTTTTAAAAAATGGAAATCGTGATATTTTTTCTACAATTTTTAAACCTTAAAAAATTTGAAAAAACATCGAAATTTGTAAATTTTTTTCGCTATGCCTTGAAATTTAGAGTTCTCCCATGTTTGTAAAGGCTTTTTTTAACTGCTTAAATACAGTTATTTCTGGATATGGAAGAACTGTCGCAACTATCGCCAAGTATTGCACTGATAGATGTATAATAGCCATTGTGTTTGTAGAGTACAAAATCCAAAATCCGGAACCCTTCCAATCTCGACAATTCTGAATTTAAGATCATTTTTAGTTTATTTTTCAAAAAAAATAATCTACCGACCCTGTTGCAAAGAACAAAAAAAAAGTGCGTGATTTATCATTTCGGAACGATTCAGAGCAGTCGTTCTTTTTCGAAACGATTCTGAGGAATCGTTCCTTTAGAGTCGTTTCATTTCGGAAGGAGTTCAAGGAATCTAACTTTTCCGGAGTCGTTTCATTTCAGATAGAGTCCGAGGATTCGTTCCTTTTCGGAGTTTGTATCTTACCCTGTTGCAAAGAATAAAAAAAGGTGCGTGATTTATGTCATTTCGGAATGATTCAGAGCAGTCAATCTTTTTCGAAACGATTCCGAGGAATCGTTCCTTTTGGAAACCAATGACCTAAGATACATATACATTTTATGTCCGAAATTTTGAATTTATCATAGATTTTTTTTCGGAAATTTTTTTTTTAAATATCACACTTCTTTGAAAAAAATGTGCGTAAACGCCGCATAGCTTGAAATTTTATCTTAAAACACTTAAACGCCGCGGCGTTTCTTCCGAAAGTTACGGTACTGATAATCTTAATTTTTTAGCTCAATTACTGTAGATATTATGCATCACGAAAAAAATTGGTAAATTTGTGTCAAAAATTATGACTAATGGCTTCAAATTTCGAACCCTGGTCGAAATATACGTTCGTAAATGGTGTATAGCCCGCGGACTATACACCGATGCACCTCCGCGGGTTATACACGAACTTTTTTTACTGCACTGCTCAATTTAGGGGTGCGGGTTATACACAGGGTGCGGGCTATACACCCGAAAATACGGTAAATGAAATCATAATATTTAATTTTTTAATGCATAAATACCGAAAAAAAAACTCCTATACTTTTGTATTTTATTAGTTAATTTTTGTATCTTGATAAGTGTTTAAATCCCCCAATAAAAAATTAATAAATAATATAACACCACTGTTAGTACAGAAGATTCTAGGTTTATTTATTATACATGCACTTTGCTTTATCATGTTTAGAAATTTTGTGAAATTTGATGTTTTTTAAACAGTATTTTTGAACCATTTTTTAGGGATAGCTTTCACGTTGTTTAGTAGTGTCAAACGCAGTTTTCCATTAGTAAAATCACTTATTTAAAAAAAAATCTCTTAATTTGTTGATCTTTTTTCTTTATTTTAAACAGAGTGAGATATTAAAAAAAAAGTTTTGTTAATTGATTTAAATATTTTTGTGTATATTTTATGTATATTTTATGTAAAATTCTATAGATATCGATTTATTCTTAATTTTATTATATGAATTTCATGTTAGAAACATGAATTTTTTAAAGAAAAACAAGTATTAAATTTTTGTAAATTATTAAAGCGTAGTTTTTCTTAATTCGTAATTTGGGTCTTGAGGTGTTATAACAATTTTTATTGGATAGATCTGCAACTAATAACTGAAAAAGAGAATCGTCAATTATAATTATTACCGAAACTCTACTTGTTGTGCTAATAATCTATTCCAATTTTTATGCATGGGTTATGATGTAGTACGAAAGGGGCTGCATATAAAATACCTTTTAGACTACATTTGTGATTGACCTTTACTCTAGAATGAACGAATTTTTTCATTAAAACTTTTTAAAAATCAGCCTTTTTTAATTTTGCGGCCAAATATTTCATCTCAGTATTAATTAATATGTCAGGGGTAAGTAATTTTAATCTCTCTCTCTCTCTCTTAAAAAAAAAAAAAAAAAAAAAAAAAAAAATTCTCAAATGAAAAAATATTTTTATTGGAGCAATTTTTTTTCTTTTGTTTCGAACAACGATAACAATCATAGAAGCTGAAGCTATAAATATATTTTTATCGTACTTTTTCTGAATTTTTTACTTATTTATTATTATAAAAAAAAAAAAAAAAAAAAAAAACTTTATTAACACTGAAAAAAAAATAAAATCCAATTTGCTGTACAATTACATGCAAAGTATATTAATTAAAAAGAAAAACAAAATTACTAATTTCAGTTTTAAAAGCGTATTTTTTTTTCTTAACATACGTCTTAAAAAGATCACCGGTCATCATATTCTCATATTTATATAACGAACTACGCTTTTTAACTATCAAAATTATGCTTATTAGAAATAAGAAATAAAATGGACTTATTTCTCTAGAACCAAAATATCTCCTTTTCTCAATTTTATTCCACTGACAGAACAAATATTTTGTGTATAACGCCCATTTCTGCAGTTAACCCACAGATGGCGCACTTCCCATGCAACCTACCCCGCGTCGTCTGCAAAACAGCATCTTGCTCCCAAAACTCTACCACGTGTGAAGGGAAAGCGCCTTGTACGACGGGAGTTTCTCCCGTTTCCCTTGCCGAAGGATCTACGTTTTAAAGCCGCAGAAATTAGTTTTGTTTTCTCGGCTACTTAGAGAGGTGCTCTAGCTAGGCTTAGGTCTTTTTAGTTTATTAGGATACTTTTTCTCTTTGTGTTTGAGTGGGAAACTTCTAAGAGCTGTGTGGATGCAGTCTTCTATGCCAACGGCTGCTACGCGCAATGTGCACCGTGGAGTAATCTTTCCGCGCCCCTATCGCCAGCGACATCACCCCTTGCCCCCCATGGGGGCGGCCTCTTCTTCGATACTTACAATATACCAAAGATTACTTAGATACATAAGGAGACTACTTAGTGCCAGAAGAGGTAAGGAACGTCTGTTTATATTTTCAGTTCGTTTAAGGTTATTTACGAACCTTGTGAGTGATCTTTTTAAAGTTCATCATGGTCATTTCGTTGGCAGCCATTTACGAATTAATTTACGAATATAAAAATTTCAGTTTTTGAGTTGGTCTCATTTTAAGTCATATTTTAGTTGAAACTAATAGCTGATCCTCTCTAAATAGTCGATTTCGGTGCCCAAAATGACTAAAGCACTGAATGCAATTAATTTTCATACTCATATAGATACTGGAAAAACTGATTACATGACTTAGAAAAAATATTTTGAAGATAAAAACCATAAAATTTAATTGACTAAGCATTTCAGATATGTCCTTTTTAGTTAAAATCACTAAAAAAAATTCACAAAACATCGTCCGCATTAAAGTTGTGTCGCTAATTATGAAGTTCCTCTTAAATATGAATGTTATTTAATAAGTTAAATGTTATTAATTTAATATTATACACGTAATCAATTAAAATAAATTAAACTGTAACCAAACTTTATCGTTTTTAGTATTTTTTAAAATATGTAATTTGAGGTAAGCGTATCAATAAATTATGATGCAAAATTTATATTCTTAAATTCACTTATTTAGGTTTGATTTCCCTAAAAAGTATTTTATGTAATATGCGATTTTTTTAATACTTTTCACCGAATTGAATACCTATATAGCTAATTTTTGGATAATTACATTTTCAAGTATAGCTGTTTTTTTTAGCCGATAAATGCGTTGTTTTAATATTTTATTCTTGTATCATTGGTGTAAAACTTTTCTTTTGTGTAATTATTAAGTTATGTTAGGAGATCTAATCCGATATTTTTGAGTTATAGAATATAAATGAAAGTCTTTTTTTTTCTTTAAATTGTCCCTCAAAACTCACAAAATAGATTTTTTAGCGTGTAATCTATTTTTAGAATGCATTCTGCAAAGAACATTTTTTGTATGTAAAATAACAGTAATGAATTTAAATATACATGAAATTTATGAAAAGTAATAATTTTGTATTTCCGTATGAGAGGATTTAATTGCCGAAAAAAACCGTCAAAGATTTCATTATTTACAACAGGCCTTATGATTGTGATAATTTCAGTAGTTTAAGTGCGCAGTTCATTACTTGTCTGTTAAATTTATGTTTTATGTACAGTATTTTAGTTATTTGTTTATGAAGTTTTAATATTGGTATCGAATACTAATCGAAAACAAATGTTGAACTAGTATTTATAATTTTTTAAAATATCAATCGGGTTAAATTTTTACAATCGAAGAACACGCGATAAAGATAGTCATAAAAAAGAATTCTGCGTGAAAATTATTTTAAAAACCATAAAAAATCAGTAAATTTAGATACATATCAGGAAACAGCATTTGAAAGAATATTTTTTTTCCACTCGACAGTGGAAAAATTTTAATTATGTGATGTCTAGAAGTTAAAGCGAGGCAGAATCTAGATTTTGCTACCGTTAATATGACTTTAGCTCTACTCATGGGCGAGTTTTTGCTTTGTCATAAAACTTTATTCTTTTTTATTTTTTCAAATTTTGCATGAATGGAAAATTTATCTTCGAAAGCATTTTCATGGAATTCTTTAAGATAGGTTATATGTGCGAATATTCAGCTTTAGAAAGATTTTGGGAATTAAAATTGATAAACTAAGTTATTATTTTAGAGATTTTGTGTTTTACTTACAAAATTACTCATCTTTTTTTTTTTATAGATTTTTTAGCAAATTGTAGAATTAAAAAATATGCAAATGTGCAAATAGCCGTCATATAAATATCGAAATTTTCAGAACTAAAGCTTTATACAGCCATATTTTAAAGCACAATGGAAGCAAATAAGTTATAAATGAAATTTTCTATTCAAAAATAAATTTACTTTGTTACACCGAATAAAACTTTTGGAACATGTGTAAGTAAATGATCTTGATTCTTGTTGGCAATTGATGTGTCTAAGTAATACTATATCAATTTTCAATGGTGCTTTAAATACAGATGAGGCATAAAGATTTAAAGCAATTTTTATTATAATTTCATACGTCATTTTCCCCCAAGCGTTCTTTGGATGATTATTTGTCAAATGTATACATTTTTTTTTTCTTTGTAAAAATGTTTTATTTGTTAAACACTTTTTATTGTGAAAAACAACTAGTGTAACTCCTTTTATAATATATTTTAATAAAGTTTCTTAGAATATTAAAAAGATAAATTTGTTAACAGTGAGAAAATTTATTTGCCTAAAAACTACATAAAAGTAATATTTCTACTTCGATAATATATATTTTTAAAATACAAAATCAATACGGTAACATATTCTTATATATATAATTTTGAATTGCAAAAGTACTTCATAAAAACTATTAAAAAAGTCTAATCTTAGACTATATGTGTGTTTTATTAATTTTCTTCCAACTCTTTTCTTAATGTCTTCGACTTGAAGTATTATGATTCCTTTTTTTTCAAATTCCTAATAAATTAAATAATTATGACTAATTTAGAGCCAACATGTCTGAGTGTCTTTCTGTTTGTAAAGTACTTAAACAACTTAAGAGATTTTCAAATACAATTCATAATTTGGGAGAAAAATAAATATGATGAGGAAAAATGTTAAGTTATTATCACTCTAAACGCTTCGTATTACTTTTGGTTATTTACTACTTTAACGTCAGAATATTCACTTATTTATGTATAACATATTTTATCTATATACGTATTATGTGACTTTAAATAGTTTTGTTTAGTATTTGCATCAATTTTACAAAAATGGTTTCCCAATTTTTCATTAAATTAACAATCTATAAGTAAATTTGTGCGTCTAAAATGCCTATTATTATTTTTTCAATTAATATTTATAAAAATGTGTTTATTCTTGTTTTTAATATGCTTCAATATTTAGAAAGTTTAAGAATTTTTTGCATTTTTTTATTGCAAGAATATGCGTTTTCTTGAGATTGTACGTCACTTTAATTGAACACATTTCTCCTTCTTTCTTTCTTTCTTTTTTTTTTCTTTCTTTTTTTTTTTTTTTTTTTTTTTTTTTTTTTTTTTGAAAAATCCCTAGTTATTGAGTTAAGTGTTTAATATTTTGCATGTCTAATAGACTTTCAAACAATTGGGATCGGATTATCCGGGTTACAGATTAACCAGGACTAGAGATGGGAATGCTCGGAAAAAAACCGGAAAAATTGGGAAAAAAACTGTTTTTTTTCGGTTTTTTGCCGAAGGCTTATTTTTCAATTTTTCCGAACTGGAAAAATTGAAATTTCATTTATGAAATAATATAGTGAAAATTTTGTAATAGCTACATTCTCATACTTTTTATTTATTTTATTTTTATGTTGAGTGTCTCACATGAAAATTTTAATGTGGGTAATCTGATCTCTGAGCAGAAATCTGTTTCAGAAGACTTGAAAGGATTCTTCACATTTTTTTCTTGTTTGAAACACAAGAAAATAGACTTTTCAGAAAAAGTTTAATCAACAAATTGAATCTTTCACAAGTGCAGTGATTGAAGAAAAAAAAATCTCATGTCATACAGCAGCTGAATCTTATTAAGTTGCATATATGTATGTAAATAACCTTATTAAAAATGTCTAAATAGGAACCTAAATTTAGTAATAATTCCTTACTCAAAAATTCTGAATATATTTTGTACAAGTATATACAAAAAGTTCGCAATTTCACAAAAACTTGATTACATAAAAAAATCTAGATATGTAATTAAATGCAACTTCTCTTTTTAAAAATTAATTCATGTGTAAAATTATTGCAATAATCCGATTAATGGAAATTAAAAATTCAACATAAAATTTTGAAGTATGCATTTATTACTTTAATCTATCTTTTCAAGAAGTAAGTATTGAATTCGTGAAAAACTTGACTTCCAGTTTTTGGTGTATTTAAAACTTTTAGAAGGTCCTGAACACGTTTTGATGGTTTTTGGAAAATATCTGTCACTCTGTGAGTCTGTATGTGACAAATTTTATGGGCACTCTATCTCAAGAACTGATGCACATAATTTGACCAAACTTTAGATTCAGTTACACCTTGATATAAACTCGAGATGTTTAGTTATTAGTATATATCGCCAAACCGATGACGCTGCATTATTCATAATTTCCGCAATAGTTCTATCTCAAACTAATGTATTTATTTTTATAACATTTCAGATTAAGTTAATCTTTGACATAACTTCGTGCTCATTACTTTTTGGTGTAAATTGCTCAACAGATGACGCTGCTATGCTGCATTATTCATGCAGCAATAACTATCGCAATAACTTTACCTCAAGGACGATTTTTTTTAAAAATCAAACTACAGTTTCTGATATATATTAATGTTGTTTAGTTTTTGGTGTAAATCCCCTATAGGTGACACTAGCTGCATTTTTCAAGATTTCGTTATAGCTGATTAATTGAATGTTTTTTCAAGGTGTTGAATCTAAAATTGATCTCCATTTTACCTCCATAATGTACAGTAATGTTGCAAAAACATGGGCAGTTTGCATTAGAAAAGTACAACTGCGATGAAAAAAAAGCCCCATATTTTAATACAAGTAACTATGTTCCAAATTATACTCTTGATTAAACTTTGAATTTTTGTAGTTTTCTAAAGCACAATAGAAGTTTATCTCTTTATGTAACTGCTTTTGTTAATTCCTCAACTAGTGAGCATTTTCTATTTGTAGTGTTCTGTTTTCATAACTTTTGAGTTCCACTCTTAGAAATATAAAATTACCATGTGATGTGGAAACATTATTGAATATGGTTTCTTGCTCAAGAATAGAATACCAGATTTCAGGGTAAAAAGATAAAAATTATATTTAATTTAAAACTTAAAAATATATATATATCTGGTTTTAGTGAGTAAAAATTTAACAGTCAATAAATCCGACGCTATTTTTTAGTTGCAGACCTGAGTAAGCCAAAGTAAAAATTAGTTTTGTTTGAATTTAGATTACAAAACTAAATCAAAACTTTTTTGAGTTGAGATTGGAAAGCTATACCAAAACTAAACATATTTTATAAAGGAAATAAAATTAAAATTCTAAGAAAAAAAAACTAATAATGTAAAAATATACATTTTTTAAACAAACAATGGGATTTTTGAATGCTGATATTCATAATAATGATAAAACTGCCATAATTTCTTTAAACTAGTATCATTTACTTAAAAACTATACTTATGTAAATGGAATGCATAATTTATTTCATTCCAAACTGCAGACATATTGGCTCAGGTTTTTACATTGGGTCAATTGGTAGTTAATTATGTAACTGAAAAATCATTTCAACAGAGATATGATATAACAAACAATAGCATTTAATAAAAATTCTTAGGCTGTGGAAAAAAAAAACTAAATTTTTAAAAGCAGGTTTTGCTACTTTCTTTTTATTTTGCAATATAAAGTCAAAATAATTTTCATTTAATACATATAAATGGGAAAAAATGTTTATTATTTAATATTCTCTAAGGAAATATAATTTATTTGGGAGAAACAGTCATGAAAAATCAATTTTTCCAATTTTTCCGTTTTTTTCCGAAAAAAACCGGTAAAAAACCAGTTTTTTTCCGCCACTTATATTTTTCCGGAAAATTTACATCTCTAACCAGGACTGTAAAAATTTCAGTTTTGCATGTAATTTATTATCATGATGGAAAATAGCAAAATTGAAAATAGTAAAAAGCACCGTGATTAAGAAATCATGCAAGACATTTTTATTGGATAAAAAAATGAAATTGTTATGGAAGACGACTCATTTGCAGCGAAAAATCGCAGAAGATTTCAATTTGAAAATGTGGTGTAAGAAGCAATTAACAATGGATTAACGAAGATTCGAAATTGGAAATTTAAGATGTTTTAAGCGACGATGATATTGTGTCGTGTGTTGCTTCTGGTGGTGTGGAATTTCAAAAAATTCTCAGAAAGGGATGAAGGAAATCTCATCGAAAATTAAGCCATTAAATAAATTACGCATTAATACATATTGAGGCGTTACTTAATTAGTAGTGGAGCAGAAGATGGAAGTACACCTGTTGAAAAATGAACGATAAAGTGCGAGCATTATTCGCTCTCAGATGGCTCCATATAATGAATACATGAATTATTAACTACTTGGGATTGAACGACTGATATACGTGTCACTTAAAATTCTCCGAACCTTTAATTATTTTCGCCAGTTATTTGTTATAGTAAAGTTTACCTTATTTAATCGGAGCATTTTCATGATTCAGTTACAAAACATTTTCTATTTTTTAAAACCGTTGATAAAATATTAAAAAATTATGAAAGTGCTCTGGTCCGAAGCAGTTAAATGTATTATTAAAAAAAATTAAATTGTTGGTAAATGGATAATAAGATTTTGTAAAAAACTATACAACGTAGGACTGGATATAGCTCTATATGTTAAAAAGGTATAAATGGGTATACCATAAAAGTTCAAAAAGATCTGAAACCTAAATAATGTCAAATATTTATATTCTGCATAATTCTTTTTTTATCCTTTCCTTATCTAATTTACAATGAATTAATTCGGTACCGAGAAGAAAAGTAGCGCATATTTAAACTTCATTTGGTATTTCATAAAACTTAATTTAGCTTAGTAATAATCTTTTCTTTTTGCTGTATAGCAAACACTAAAACCTTATTTAAAGTTGAAACTTGGCACTGTACTAAATGCGCTTCGAAAGGAGTTTGCAATGATGCAACGGCGCCTTCCTCCGATTGGATTTTAATTGACTTAGAAAAAATGGAGGCGTATTGAGAGACCAACTCAATGCAAACTCGATGTGAATCCCATAGTATTTATAGGATAGTTCTAATTAAATTAGTCTATGTTCAACAATTTGACGTTTATTGCTATTATACTGCCTCTATTTATTGCATTACACAAATGTATCTTTAAAAGTTATCTAGGATTTAAATGTCGATGGTACATAGAGTATGCCGCTCCTTTGATTATGTACATCCAAACCGCCACATATTTAAGGGCGGTTCTCTGTGAGTTACTGACGCGGGTGGAATACAGGGCAGAATCTCTGTTAATTACAAACGATTTTTTCGAAAATCATTATCAACAATCATTTCATACTTCTGCTGCGATAGGTATCTGCAGGCCCGCAAATTGAAATTTATGAGTAATGGAAAAATGAGCTTTTCTCAAAAATTTTACGATCTAGAGTAATAGCTATAGTTTTCCTATAAGGTTTAAATTAACATGTACTACTTCTATTTTTTGCATAATTTTTGCCTTATTAGAATCGGAATTAGATGAAGGGGAACATGTATTTGTACCCTATTTTCGATGATTTCTTTGAAAATGTGTTTAGCGTTGCAAAAGCTTTCACACGATATACAAGGAAAACATTTTTTTTTCGAGTAACTTAATAAGCACCCTAAAATTTCCCTAAATAGATTTGTGAATGTTTAGTAATCCGTAAATATGTGCGTCAATAGTCTTTATTATTTCCCCCAATTTGAACTTTCCACGATTAATAGTTTAGTACAAGTAAAATGTCTGTGACAGAAAGACAGATGTGACCTTATAATGGTTCCGTTTTTACATTTTAAATACGATGTCAAATTTCCGTAGTAAAAGTAATCGAAGAGTAAATAAATAATAATATTAATAAAACAGACCTTTAATATTTCAATCTTCACAAACCAGTGAGGTAAACTATATTTTTTTATGTTGTAATATTTTTTATATATTATACTAAGTGTAAACCTAAATAGCGTTAAAATTTATGTTGTTTATGTTTATTTTCTTCTTTTTCTATTGATTAAATTGTTAATGCCCTATCGTATAATAATTAAAATTTTTATATCCCTTTTCTAAAATTATTCACCAAAATATGCATAAATTCGATTGAGAAATTTAAATTTAACCTTTAGTTTTCTAAATGCATTATATTCATAGCAGCTTGACCATCGCGTGCTTCTTCATTTTACGTTTATACTTTATAAAATCTGCAGCAATTCTATAAAAAAAAATCCAAAGTCTGGATAAAGTTTAAAACTAGTTTGTTTTCCTTTCATTTTTATTCCTATCAAACATAAATACATCCTTATTTTACATTATAGTTATTCTTATCTCTAGACGATATTTTCTATGAATATTCATTTTTAAAGAAAAAAGTGGGTGTGTCGTTTGAAATAAGTCGTTGGAATCAGTATGATTGTTGTGTTGTTATGTTACTTTTGACATCACATATCTCTGAGATATGTGATGTCGAAAGTATCATAACATCACATATTATTATTAGCTTCTTTCTTTTAATTTAAATTCTCAAATTTAAAATTTAAATTATCTTTCAGAATTTCAAATTAATTAAACATCATTTTTACTTTCTAAAAAGAATATATTTATCTCTTTCCTTTAAATTGCAGTTATGTAGATTCTCATGCTTAATTGAGGCCGTTAATAAAATAAATCAAAAACAAATCTTTTCTCATCCTAAAATCATTTTCTGAGCCTGCATACTTTCGTTTGTTCAAATAGTACATAGAATGATAGTTTAAAACCATATGCTCGTTTGCGGCAATAACTTAATTCCTTTCCAAATTAACAGACATTACAACTCCTTTTTCGGCTTAAAATCTAACGCTCTGTTTATATTAAAGCGGCGTCTGACATCTGTGTTATGCATATAGAAATAGTTTTCCCAGCAATCAGTATTGGCATGCATATTTGTACGCTGATATATTAATCGCCAAATTAACGGTCCGGTTGGCACGTTTTTAATTTAAACTTTCCTTATGAACTATACGTATAGGGTTATTATGATCTAGGGCAACCACATTTTAGCTCGACGCATTTTGGCTACCTTATTTGATGTCAGGAATCATTCTATCTCTTACTATCCTGCTGTAAGGATGTAGAACTCCTGCTTCTGTATTTTCACCGGGGGTCACCCCACGAGAGTGTAAGTTTTACCTCTCTTTAATAAGTGCCACATACATAGTCAGATCTTGGTCTTGAGTCTCTCCTACTTGAGTTATTGCTGTTTTACGCAAAGTACACTTTTAGTCACGGCTGTTTGTTATATGTCTCAAGCGAGTAATAAAATTTAACTTCCAATCTTTAAAATATGAACGAAAATAGTTATCACAATTGTCTCGTAGAAAATACTAAAATAAATCGACTTTAACAGAATAAAGAATTATGGCTATATACTGGATCAGGAATACTGTGCATATTTTTCAATGGGGATTCGTCCTATAAATTCTAAAGAAAAATACTGATTAATTTATTAGTTATTATTAATTAAACTACCTTATTTAATTCTATATTTATATATTTTGGTATATTACCCTTCTTCCACTCTCCCATTCAATTGTTTGCAGTATTTAACATCTAATCATGGTATACTTTAGTTTTTAAAGAAATTTGATATATTTATTCCTTACTTTTGTTTTATTAAATAGATAATAGTACAGTATAACTCGTAATTTAAGATTACTTTTCATAATTTTTGATAGGCAGCTGAAGCAACCATATTAGTTGTCAACGGGTGTCGTCACAATAATTTTCAAATTTCATTATTTCATTATTTCATTTATTTTCATTCATTCATTATTTAAATTCATATATACTCGACTCTCATTAATTCGAACTCATCGGACCAATAAATGTTCGAATTATCATTATAAATCATTACAATTTATCATTGTAATGATGATCATTACAAATGAATTATTTTTTTTACGTTTTTAAAAAATTATTTTAGCTATTATCATTAGAATATGACTTAATATTAAATTAAAATATATAAAGGCTTAAACTAATTAAGGGATTTAGGGCAAGTACTATGGAAGAAAGTATAGAGGTGGTCATTAATGGACAGACGGGGCACAAAGAAAGCGGATATCAAATGCATGGGATTATATGTACACTAGTTTTAAAAAATTTTGACAAAGATAAAAGAAAGAAAGTCATTTCGAAGATTTGAAGTTTATATAAAAGTAAGGCAGAATAAAATAACGGAACTCGCATTAGTTTGAATTAAACGAAGCCAAGAGAAAATGAGTTCGAATAAATGAAAGTTTTTAACGTTATTCTACCATTGAAAATTTCGGGACTTCATGTTTAGTTCGAATTAAGTGAAGATTCGATTTAATCGATTTCGAATTAACAAGAGTCGACTATATATATATTTTTTCATTTACCATGATATCCTTTGTTTTTAAATATAATAAATATAGTACTTGACAAAATAAATTTCACAAGTCGGAATAAATGACGGTAAGACTCACCGTATGCAAATAATAATAGCAATAATAAAAATAGTGTTTACTCTATCAATTTGTTCTATTGGTAAACTTGCACCGGAAAATATATATACATACACACACACACACATATATATATTGCATTTCTGGTAATGTAAAATTTTATTATTATTTTTTTTTTTTGATAAATTAATTTACAATGAAAAACCAAGGGACGCAATCAGAGGTTTTACCCTAATTTGTTTTTCTGGATAAGGCGAGTTTTGGAACTCAAGTCCTAAATTTTAAAATAACTATTTCTTTTTATTCTGTCTGTGTTACTTTTCCCCCCTCTTCAATATTAGAAACTTCTAACCTAGGCTAATATTATGCACCTAATTTTTGTGTTTTGAAGCTATTTTCTATTATTACACATCACTTAAGAAAAATGGGTGCGTTGTTTCAAATAAATTTTTTGAATCATCATTATTGTTTTGTGCAAAATAGGTGCAACATGAATCGACTTTAAACGAATAAAAAATTTTACAAATAAGAAAAAAAGTAAACTTTGATTATTAACAGTGTGTGTTTGTTTTTCTATTTTATTAAATTTCTTTCTTTATTTGTTCATTAAATTATTATTATATTATTATTTGGAAAATATCGGATAAAATAAAAGTCTGGTTTTTTATACTCATTGATAAGGAATTTAAAATACGTTATTATATAATAATATTGTAAGTAAATTAAAAGTATACGTTTTTTAATGATTTGCTACCGTTTACATGGGTGACATCATGTAATAAACTAGGATAAAAAATAATTATGCGACTCAATTGTAATAATTCATTGTGACCCATTAGATACTAAATTGATTTCCATATTTTTAATGAAAAGAGGTGTTATGAAGTTATTAATATCAATATATTGTAAATATAGTATTAACAGCAGATTAACATATTTTGTTTAGATTCATTTTTTAAAAAAATATTCAAACAAATTAGTAGACAATTTTTGGAATTGGAATGGTTATGGGAAATATGAAGTGTTATTTCACTCTTTAACCTGCGAACTTTGATTTTGCAAAATGTATTACCTTACTAGAAATTTCTTTTGAAAACACTGGAAACATTTTAAAAATTGTTCATATTTAAATGTACGGTTTTCGAGTTTTTTTTCTAATATTATTTTTTAATTCCTTAATTTTATTATGAAAATACTTTTAATAAAATCTCATAAGTTGCTGAAAACTTTGATTTATCAAAAAGCAGATTTGTAAGTACCGATTAATTTCTTTGAAAAATATCTAGAAACATTTTAGCGATAATTAATTGCAAAGTATAAAGTTTTGGCTTTCAAATATGTTTTAATTACCAATGAATTTCTTTTAAAGTTACTGGAAATATTTTTGGTATTAAAATGTTATATTTACATTTCTTTATTAAAATATCTCGGGTAATTCTTAAAGTAAATTTATCTAAATTCTACGAATGTTGTTGAATTTACAAACTTCAAAATGTTTCATATGCAAAGTATTTTTATCATTACTTCGTTACTCTTCCGTACTATTCGTTATGTATATTTAAAAAAAAGTACTTGCTATGAATTTGTAACTAGTAGCGTGAAAAAGGTTATTAAAAATTGATTTAGCTTTCGGATAGTCCATTAAAAAATGTTATTAAAAATGTTATTTCTTTAACCGTTTACACGCCAATTAATATCGCAATGTAATTATAATTTTGTTTTTCCTATATTACAGTTTCAAATGTTTTATTTATGCATAAAAATTTAGAAAATAAGAAAAAAAATATTTATGCAGTTTTTTTGGCTGTTTTCATTTCAGTGTTCGCATTTTGGAACATGATTATTGATTGACAACCTATGCAAATACTACAAATTATTTTCCGCTATACTCTATTGCATACTATTCTTGAGTATTTTTTTCGAATTCCACAGACAATTAGATTCCTAGCAGTCAAATGTAAGTAATATAGAGAAAACGATTAAAAAAAAATAATACATTCTTTATGCAAATTAACAACTTTATATTTTATTTATACCTGTGATAAATGCTTAAACATAAATATTTTTTTCAAAAGTTCGAATCAAACTTATATTTTGCAGGAAAAATAAGTACATCGTTATTATGTTGGAAAATATATGTTTTGCATTACAAATAATGCAATGTTCCAACTTAGGAACGTTGGCGTTTAAACAGTTAAAATTTATTTTTTTATATATATATTATATTTATGCATATGTATCTGAAAAGCATTTATGAAAAGTCTCGATAAAACTGTCTCAATATAAATAAAATTCACTTGGAATGTAAACATTTTAACATTCTTTGAAATGCTAAATTAATATTTTTCGATACAAATTGTCTAGTAAAGTTATTTTATTGGAATTTGTATTTGTTTTAAAACTATATACTTAAATCGTAAGAAGCTTTAATAGACTTTAGATTATTTGTAATTTTCACATTAAACTTAAAAAAAAAATATTTTTGTAATAAAATTAGCTGGTTTTGAAATATATATACTGTCTGTGTAATACGAATTGTGAATTTTAAACTTTATTCTATTCAACTTTTCCTTAATTCTAATATATTTATTTATACTATATGCTTATGGAATTTATGCACTGAATAAAAAATTCTGTTCTGTAGAACTATAAAAACAAAGTAATATAATTTAATCAAATTTCGAGGCTCAAAAGTTTTTGATCCTTCTGAAATTTAATTTGTTTAGTCTTCTTAAATTTAATTATAACATAGTTTAAAACTTTTAAAACAAATTCTCAGTGCTGAAATATTTGTATACACACACATTTGTAAAGTTAGACTTAATTGAAGATTGTATAGGCTTCATTTAAAAGCCATAACTATGCTTTTTTATGCTTACTATGATTTTTTCAAGCATACTGTGAATTTTTATGCTGATAAAGTAGCATGTAATCAGTATAAATTCATATTTGATTACATATGTTTCTTTTTGTTGAACTTAATATTGTGTTTACGATTGTATTTATTTTATAATTATGAATTTTAAAGTTTATTGTATTCAACTTTTCCTTAATTCTAATATATTTATTTATACTATATGCTTATGGAATTTATGCACTGAATAAAAAATTCTGTTCTGTAGAACTATAAAAACAAAGTAATATAATTTAATCAAATTTCGAGGCTCAGAAGTCTTTGATCCTTCTGAAATTTAATTTGTTTAGTCTTCTTAAATTTAATTATAACATAGTTTAAAACTTTTAAAACAAATTCTCAATGCTGAAATATTTGTATACACACATATTTGTAAAGTTAGACTTAATTGAAGATTGTATAGGCTTCATTTAAAAGCCAGAACTATGCTTTTTTATGCTTACTATGATTGTTTCAAGCATACTGTGAATTTTTATGCTGATAAAGTAGCATGTAATCAGTATAAATTCATATTTGATTACATATGTTTCTTTTTGTTGAACTTAATATTGTGTTTACGATTGTATTTATTTTATAATTGTGAATTTTAAAGTTTATTCTATTCAACTTTTCCTTAATTCTAATATATTTATTTATACTATATGCTTATGGAATTTATGCACTGAATAAAAAATTCTGTTCTGTAGAACTATAAAAACAAAGTAATATAATTTAATCAAATTTCGAGGCTCAAAAGTCTTTGATCCTTCTGAAATTTAATTTGTTTAGTCTTCTTAAATTTAATTATAACATAGTTTAAAACTTTTAAAACAAATTCTCAATGCTGAAATATTTGTATACACACACATTTGTAAAGTTAGACTTAATTTAAGATTGTATAGGCTTCATTTAAAAGCCATAACTATGCTTTTTTATGCTTACTATGATTTTTTTAAGCATACTGTGAATTTTTATGCTGATAAAGTAGCATGTAATCAGTATAAATTTATATTTGATTACATATATTTCTTTTTGTTGAACTTAATATTGTGTTTACGATTGTATTTATTTTATAACAGAAAGCGAATTGTGTAAACCTACTAAATAAACATTTACTGAGCAACAAAATAAACTTGCAATCTTGTCTTCAAGAGAAAATAATTTCTATAAGCAAGTTTGGAGAAAATATTTTAAAGCGTAGACTTAAATTAAAAAACAACATCCCTACGGTTATTTGTAGAAACTTTACGTAGCTATTAATTTAATTTCAAGTATTTAACCTTCAAAAAATATTTCAGGTTTTGCCTTAATTAATTAAATTAAGTGTATTAATTAACGCATAACGACATGATTAATATTTCTTCTTGCTTTAATTGAAAAAAATTCCATTTTCGAAGGAAATTGTAATTACACATATAATTTGTTAGGTAAAGAAAAAATTGAAAATATAATTTAAAGAAAAATTAAAATAAGTTCATTTATAACACATAAAAAATATGTTTTAGTTATATTACTATACAAACTGCACAATATTTTATTTTTTACTTTTTTTCATCTTTTTTAATTTTTTAATTTATTTTTTTTAATTCAAGAAATTAAGGAAATATATGTACGCATAATAATCTAAAAAAATGTTAGCTTTCCTTTTGTTTTTCATAAAACAGAGTTTTTGGTTAACGAATCAAATAGATATTGTTGAGACAAAAACTAAAATTCATTGACAGCGTTAAAAATATAATTTTTTTAAAGGACTTCCGATAAAATAAATAAAAAATAGATTTCTCTACGGTTATGTAAAGAAGATTTATGCAGCGGTTAAATTTCGAGAGTTCATTTTTACAAAATATTCCATGTATATTTTGCCGTAATTAATCATAATAGTTCACAAATATGGCACATAAGGCAAAAAAGTGCTAATAAAACATTAGACATACTGAATTAAACTACAAATCTTAAAATGTTGAACTGTTTTGAAAAAAGAAGCAGTCAACTAATTTATTGTAATGTTCTGAGGTAATTTATTTCATATTAACAAAATAAAAAATATTTTAAATTAGAAAGTATACATTTTATGAGAGAAATACTTTCTGCTGTTAAAATATTGAAATCATATCACTAAAATTTACGAGTAAATTAATTTGAAAGTAAATAAATTCTTGCTTTATAAAAGCAAAAATTTTCTCGAAAGTTCTGGTTCAATTTAGGTAATTGTGAATTAAAATTTGATTGTAAATATACCTACTCTCCCCCCCCTCTCTCTCTCTCTCTTACTCTTTCTCTCTCTCTCTCTTTCTCTTTCTCCCCCCCTCCCCCCCCCCTCTCTCTCTAGCGGATAGCTCTATATATGATCAGTAAAATTTATGCAAACCACATAATATACTAAAAATTAGTTTTAAAATGATCACAACTGAAAATAGTCAACAATCAATTTTTGCTCATAGTCAATTTTGCAGCCGAATTGTTTTTCTTTTGTGTTCGTGTCAATGACCGATAAGATTGTGCTCTCTATAATCAATATATCACTTATATGATTCATTTTGATGCATATAATGAGCTTAAAACATCATAATGTGATGCAAATGTACCACAGGGGGCTAAAATACTTTTAGATCATGACGTAATCAAATTCTTTTGCGTGGCCCTATAAATGAATTATGAATTTTTACACATTTGTTTTTCAATAGAAAGGAAAATAAAGCAATACACATTATCATTTAAGGAATCATATGACTATACGGATATAATTCCGGTAGCTAGAGCACGGCTAGATGGGTAAAGTCGTTAACATTTTTCAACTGCAATAGAAAGCTTTCAAACTCACTATGCTTTTAAATTTTTTCAATAAAAATCGTTTTTATATACTACGTAAATAAAAGATTTATTATTTAAAAAAATGTTTTATTTATCTTATTGTAAAAAATTGCAATTGCAAAACAAAATTTTATCTGTATTACAGTTTGCAATTAAGCAAAAAGTTCTAGGTATCCAAATTAAAAAAAAAAAAGTTTTAGTAACCTTACAAATATTTTGATTTATAGTGCAAACATGTATCTATAATATGAGATTTTGCTATAGTTTTTTTGTTACGTAAACAAGTTCTGGGATTACTAGTTTCCTAAGTAAAATTTACAGTACGTTTTACAGTACACTAAGTAAAATAAAAAATCTTCAGAGTCAAGTACTTTGGTACACTTAAAAAAAAATGTAAAGTTACTAAAAACCTACTTTTATTAAGTTAACTACTTTTGTACAAAAGTGGGATATCTAGAACAATTTATGCAACGCAACAACAAAAATTTATATAACAAACACACGTTTGCACTATAAATAAATAAATAAAAATATGTAAGATTATAAGAAGTTTTAGGAAACTGGGGAAGCTGAAATCTTTTATGTAACTAGAACCCAGGTTACAGATAAATTATTAGTAAGATTACTAAAAATATACTAGATTCTTTTGTTAAACTACAAATTTCTGTTTCTTTACCTTTTTTTTTTTTTTTTTTTTTTTTTTTTTTTGTAGATTTATATTTTTCTCTGAACAGTATACAGATAATATTTTATCAAGCATACATATTTCTATTATTTTACATGTGAAGAATTACAGGTACTTTTCTACAGCGTATATCATTGATATTTACATAATAGCGTATATAATAATAAAAAAAATTTCTCCAGAACCAGGGTTGGCACGGTTTAAACCAATTGGTTTAAACCATGGTTTAAACCACGGTTTAAACCAAATGGTTTTTTTCTCAAAAAAACCAATTGGTTTTTTTAGAATAAATTTAATGACATTTTCTTTTTTTTTTTTTTCTTTATAATTTACCTGTTCCAGATTATTGGACATAAATAATTTCTACTTTTAGCATTTTATTTCAGTAATAAGTATTATATATAGTGGGTTTAGGTCTTTTTTTATGCATAGGATTAAACCAATTGGTTTTTTCTATTAAAAAAAAAAAAAAAAAAAAAAAAAAAATGTTTTTTAGAAGAAATCTAATGACAGTTTCTTTTTTTCTTTATAATTTACGAGTTTCAGATTATTAGATATAAATAATTTCTATTGTTTTTTAGAAGAAATTTAATGACATTTTCTTTCTTTATTTATAATTTACGAGTTTCAGATTATTGGACATAAATAATTTCTACTTTTAACTCTTTATTTCAGAAAATAAGCATTAGATATATTGGGTTTACATTATTTTTTTATGTATAGGATCAGTTATGTATCAGTACATATTGGTGAACATATCTATTGCTCTAAAGAAAAAACTTCAAACATGTGAATTGATCAAAGATAAAATAGATTCAATATTTAGTACAAAATATTTTAATTTTTTTAATAATGCAGATTATTTAATGCAATTAATAATGTAACACAATGATCATTTAAGATTTTGCACAAGCTGTAAAAGAAATTTTTCTTTTGGGAGATTATCTTGAAGAATTAAAAGCAAGACTGGTTGCTTGTTATAGCATTTTAATAATAATTTTTTTTCCCTCTGCTATCTTCTGAATCTAACGACTAAAAATGATATAAAACTAAATAACTTCAAATTGATAAAATAACTTTAAATTGTCACCCAGAAAGGAAAAATCCTAAGAAGTATTTGTAATTTATTATTTGAATAATTGTGGAGAAGAATATTTATCAAACTACATCCAAATGTTTATTATTAGTAATCAAAAGATTGTTTATAAAGATTTACAGGGCATCAATGGTTCATTGTGTAGAACTTTCAACATAAGACTGTTTGCTAAAACTGTTTAAATTGAAAAATGAATTTTTTCAATTTTCAGCATAAATTCACTATAATTATTAACTTTAAATTATTTTAAATCAAGTGACACTGCTTATAAACCAATAATGTCTGTTTCTATCAGTAAATATGCATGTATATGTAATGAAAAAGGATGTTTTAAAAAAACCCGGTTTAAACCAAAAAAACCTGGTTTAAACCAAAAAAAAACCGGTTTTTTTGGTTTTTTTCGAAAAAACCTGTTTTTTTCCAACCCTGTCCAGAACGGCTTACAATGATGATAATCTTTACTGTTATATATCACTTTGTATTTATAGACTGAAAATACTAATTCGGAAAAAAGACTCAAATAAGCATAATGTAATTAAGATATAACAGGTTTTTAATGCAACAAAATTTTGTAGGGTAAAATTAAAAAAGCCTGGATCTTAATGGTTCTAACTAGGAATTATTATATAAATTTGTATTTATTTATTTTTTTATTTGACACTTTTAATTGCAAATTTGTAATTTTATTTCCAATTTAGTTATGTGTAATATTTCTATGTGTAGTGAAAATTGTTAAAAAAAATTCATAAAAGAAAGTTTTGTTTGTTTTATATTATCATAATTAACATTATCCATAATTCTTTTATTAAAGCAAAGTTACGTAGTTTGTATGTACAATGTGTGTAGTAGAAAATTTTTTAAAAGAAAAAAAGACCTGATAAAGTTATGAAACCTTCAACTAGATAAGTAATTAGCAGACAACAATTAGCGGTCTGTTGCTTAGTCGTGAATTTTAGTTAAATTAATTTTGTTAATAAACCATGTTTCTTGAACTGTCAATTTTATATTTTTTAACCCCAAGTGCTTTTATTCACAGGCATTATTTATTTTGAACGATTTTTTTTTATTTTATACAATCAGCTTTTCATTCGAAATAACAAACGGCTTGTTGAATTTTAAAGCATTCGTTCTCTTTTTTTAATTACAAATACTTTTTGTTTCAATATCATTTCACAATAATGATAAATAATCAAGCATTTTTACACGTTTTTTTTCTTTTTTTTCTTTTTTTTTTTTAACAGCACAATTAATTTACTTTTTTATTTTAAAGAATCTGATGCAAATGCTGTTTTAATTTTAACTAATCACCTAATAATTAAATTAATTTATCATCTGCTGCTTGAATTTTTCAATGTACTTGCATTCTTTTTATGATCAAAACTATTTATATTTTTTTCTGCTTTTAATTTTACTTGCCTTACGAATTTTCTTCTCATTAATTATATACATATTTATTAGTATTGTAATTTTTTAAAAAATAGAAGTACATCTTTTTCTTTTTCATTTCATGCTTTTACTCATCACTATCTAATTTTTTTATCCAGTCTCGTTTATTCATTTAAAAAATCCAATCTATTTTTTTAATTGTGTAAAATACCATAAACATTACAATCAATCATCTTTGTATTGATTCGGGAACTATCAACAACTATATTTTTCATCCTTTTGAAGAGCATATAACTTTTTTTTCCCATTTTTTATATGTTTTATGTAATCATAATTTTTATAAAACTAAACACTTTTTTTTTAATTAAGCGTTTTCCCTCACATTGGTAATATTAAAAACTTTTTAAAATATTTTAAGGAATTGAAGGTAATTTATAATTCATTTTTAACCATTCATTTAACTACAAAATCATCTTATTAGCTGTGGTTTGATTTCAGAAATAACATTAAAATCATTGCGCATTCCCTGACTGGCACTTTACTATTCATCTTATAGTTATCTTAAAAGAGGTCTAATTTTATTTCCAATTCAGTCCTTTAGAAGATTTTATTCGTTTTTACAAATAATTCATATTATTAGATTGTTTTAAGTTTAATAAGTTGTGATTTAGAGTATTGCCTATTAATATGAATAGTCCCAGAAATTATAATTACTTGTTACTAAAGTTGGCCATTTTTTTCTTTTTAAGAAAAAGTTAAGCAGATAGGATAACACCCAGGTTACCAGAATAAGGATAGAACTAAATAAAACTTCTCAAATATTCAATGAATATATAGTTAGATTAAATATCAGTTTGTAAAAAATTTTTAATTTCTTCTCCACAATACTGTTACAGCACATATATCAAAAGATAATTATTGTTTTCATAATGAAAAAAAAAATAAGTATTTAACATTTATATGCACTTGTAAAATATTTTTCCTTGCAAAAAAATAAAATAAAATAAAAAATGAATAAATGTGTAGGTTTTTATCATTTAACCAAAAAAAAAAAAAAAAAAAAAAAATCGATAGTTAACTAGCTATTTTATTTATTAGGGACTTTTGCTCAAAATGTGAGATTTCTTTTGCATATTTTTAAAAGCTCTTAACCAGATGAGAAAGACGAATAATAAAGTCTTCTTCAAATATTTCTCTAGGCTTAAATACAAAACCTAGTATTTAAGCCTATTTTCAAATATTGTTAAATTTTGAAAATTTTGGTGATTTTTGAAAAGTTGCAATTAAAATACGCTTCTAATCTTTCTAATGAAATTGTTTTCATGAATACATTTATAAAATTTGTAAATATCCTCAGTTAAATAAGGTATTTTTGAAACAAAAGATTTTTTTTCTCTCCCTCTCTCTGTTATAAATGAAATAATCTTTGATTACAGTCAATTTTTGTCTGATAATAAATTAAATAATTTATTATATTTTAAAATCAAATAACTCGATTTAATATTACATGTCTTAAATCACCATTTAAGAACAAGACTACATCAATACTATTCGACCTTTATATTGGAAGATATATTTGCGATCATTTTTTCATTTATTGTTTTATCATCCATAATCCTTTCGGGTCTTGTGTACTATTAATAATACATATCTTTTGATTGAGTATTATTTTGTTTCACAAATACTTTTTTACTGTTTACATGTAGTAACATTATCATGTGTATATGCATTTACTTTATAACTTCATTTGTGTTTAGACATTTAGTAATAATAATAATAATATTTGCTTAAATTTCTTTGCACCGTTTGCGATTCTTTTATTTTAAACTTATATTTCACTCTTTAAATCAATAAAAAAATTACGTTCCTGAAGAAATCATGTGTAATAAAGCACAAAAAGTGTTAGAAAATTGTAATATCAGTTATATCTTGTAATATATTTTGTTTTTCAAACATCTCCAAAAGACTCTTTCTAAGCCATATTCTATAATCAGATGCACTATTCCTGTAGTCGTATGAATATGAATTGAATAGTACGCAAAACAAAAACATTCGTAACGTTTCAAACTATGAAATATTCATTAAATGCTAATTAACCTATTTGGATATTTAGTGTTAATGTTATTAACGTAAAAGTATTTTTTTTTTCTAAAAATTGAAAAAAAAATCGGACTCGAAAGGGTTAATTTATTACCAGTAATCGTTTATACAATAAAGATAAATAACGCAGAAACGACTGATAGATTTAAAATGTCTTTATAAATCTGTAGTTATCGTCCTGTTTGTAAAACAATCGTAATAATTCATAGAGTAATTACGAAATACCAATTCTTTAGAAATCTTTAGTATTTTTTTAGCCTAACCATAAATATTATGCACCTTACGGCAAATGAAAGATTTTTTTTGTGTATTTTTTCCAGTATATCTTCAACAGTTTGAAAATATGTCAATGTGTGAATCGTTGAGAAAATAGTCATAAAAATAATACTTAGCTGTGTAGAATTTGCTGTTAACGCAGCGTTTTTTCATATCAAATTTGTTCTATCAAATATCAATGTATCATTTTTTGTTTAAAATACAATAGTGGAGCAAATCATTAATAATTTAAAGTAATACGTCAAATTTAGTAAATATTATTATTACAGATTAAATTTGCTTTTTTATCATATAATTAAGTTTTAAAGCTCCATTAAAATTACGTAGAAGACCTTTACCACAAAATATAAATATTCTCTTTCTTTTACAGATATTTTTCTTTTAATGAAATATTAATTATTACTATTATTATTATTTAAATCTTATTTATCTGAAAATTTTCTTAGAAAATTCTTAATTTCATGTTTGTGTCCGAAATTACTAAGTTTTGTTTTTAGAAAAAAAAAAATAATAATGAAATAAAATAAACAAGTGCGTAAAGCGTTGGGAATGAAATGCGTTCGAACTATAACGAAGTTTTAAAAATATTTAGATCTTGGTGTAATAGTATGCAGTACACGGTACAGTATTCGGATACAGTATAGTAGCCAAAATCTTATGTGCGTCCCTATAAATACTGTCTACATTCTATTGTATCGAAAGTAACTTGTATTAAACCTCAGTAACGTATTTCATTTTCGTAAAATGTGAAATAGTCTAATATAATTAAAACATGTCCCAAAAAATGTTACCCATATACCATTATGCAATGGAATACGTTTGTGTGGTGTGGCTCTGTAAATTAATAAAAAATATTCTTCGTACCACAAATAGTACAGAATGTATAGTTTAGAATATACCTCATAGATGTATATCAATTTTATTATGTTCAAAAGAGTGTAATATCATTAAAATGCATTTGAATCTATTTTTCCCCATTGGCCATAATGTAATGGATTACTTTTGATTGTCACTGTAATTAAACTATACATCCGATTTTCATAACTCCGATTAAATGACTCGACAAAAATATGCAAAAATTATACATTAAATTTCAAATGATTCGGTTGAGTAGTTTTTGCTGTATTATATGTAAACAGACGGACTGAACGGCGTATATAGGTTATACGTATTTATGTAATTAAAAATGCACCTAAAAAACCGTAAGTGACAAACAACAATTGTAGGAATTAAAAAAGCGTAGTTTTTATGTTATATATTATGTTCTAAGTATATTATGTTATTTTAATTATGTGTTATATATTAATATGCCATTACATAAATCTTTGTAAATATGCAAATGTATCATTTTTTTATATGTTTAAATATATAATGTGAGTTTGTTATACGTGTTTTGTCAGCTGGCAAGAAAGTTATTAAATATTAAAATACTGAAATAGAGATTTCTGCTTGTTTAATTAATCTTATTATGCTTTTTAAAAACAGTGCTCGTTAAAAAAAAATAAGGTTTCAAAAGTCTATTAAAGTATACAGAAATATTTATAAATTCAGCAATTTTCTCTCAAATGACATGTAAATTAAAAATTATTACATTAAAATGATCTTTTTTTATTTTACGTAGAAAAAATGGAAATGTGGAAAATATAAAACAGTATGACATGTATATAATAAATTATGCTTGTACACAATGAAAAAGAAAATCTTTATTTAAAGATATTCTTCATTTTATGCTGTACACTTGCCTTTGATATAAATATTCATCATCAGAAAAAATATATACATGCAAAACATTTATCATACATAATTGCTAAAATATTTTACAAAAAACAAGTTTTTTTAAAAAATTTTACTTAAACTAAATTAATCTTGAAAGTCTATATTTTATGTATAACTGAATTGGGTGATAGTGGTTTTATTTTCTGTAATGTCTTTATATACTCAGTATTTGAAACACTAAATATATTATTCTTATTAATAAGAAAAATATAGTATTATTTTGGTTTTAAATTAGTATTATCTTTATGTGATGTATTGCTAATTAATAAGTAACGAGATGTAAATTAAATTGTTGGATAACACTATCTATACAATTATATTGTTTGTAACTAATCCAGATGGAAATATTAAGTGTTTAAAGATAAAATTTATTGCGAACTGTTACAGATTGATGCTATAAAATTTAGAGAAAAGTAATTATGCTTTTCATGAAATTTTAAAGTGATGTACATAATTTAATTTATTAAAATTTTAAATACTCACTCTATAGTATTATATAATACTATATATTAGTATTATACAATGCTACTTCAGTATTCTATCATACTAATTTATGTATTATAATTTACATATAATTCTTTTCAGTAATATATAATATGAGCTACGCTCGCTAATCCCCAGCATACACCAGAGCTTCTGAAAACACGCTAATCTGATGAGTTATATAAAAATTACAAACTGCATTATAATTAAAAGAACTAGTGGCAATTTTTCTTTAAAGAAAAATTGCTTCTTTCTTTCTTTCTTTTTCTATTCAATTTCCTTTGAGTCGAAAATTTTAAGGCCAAATCAGCTGTTATTTAAAATTCAATTACTGTTTTGTGTTTGATTCAATAAAAGAGTTAAACTTTTGACAATAAGCTTATATAAAATAAATTAAGTAAGCAGAGGCTAATTAAGTAAACAAATTTGCCTCCCACTATTTTTAAACAACTCTGTCAAAAGATTGGTTTAAATAAGACAATCTAAATATATCGTTTTAAATTTGACGTAATTTTCGCCAAAGTTTTCTTTCTTTTTATTTAACAATCACATGAAAATAATTTTATTTTTAGAACAGAAACATTACTATTGGAATTGTCTTAGAATCGGCAGCCTTTTTTAAAAATATCATTAAGTATAAATATATTTTTAATTTTTAACTATTTGTTAATATTACATTTGGCTATTTTAAATCTACCGTAGTTTCTTCCATTTACTGTTTTTAACGAATATTAATGAATTTGAGAATCATTTTTTATCAGTCTTACAGAAGATAGTTATAGAGACAGTTTGTTATTACAATAACAACTCTATCGTTTAAATATTAATCAAACTGACAAGATCAATGATTTATTAAATACTAAATTATTTGAGATACACAGGAAATTATTTGATTACAAAAAGATATATTTAATAAATCATTTAATGAGATTTTATAAAAATAATTTAATTCAACGTTTCTATTTATTTTAAATAAAGTATTGAACAATATTAAATAATATGTAAAACTTTAAAAAGTGTTAAATAAAAAATAAACACAATTGTCTTTCTCAATTTTTGTAATTTACATAAAGACAAAAGATTCAGCATAAAGTGTTAACTGAAATGTATCAAAGCACGCATGTTTCTATTAACAAGTTAAAAATGAATTCAACTGTAAATTATTTAAATACTTATTAAAGTGAATGTAATTAAGCTATAATAGAATTCCTCTTTACTTCCTTATTAAACACAGACGGTTGAATTAACATCTCCATTTTATTTTAAGCGATATTTTGGATCATTCATTTTCATGTAATTTACATATTAATAATTCTATTGTAAATTATTTTAATACTTATTGTATTGAATTTAATTAAGTCACCGAAAATAATACTCTGTTAATGAAATTTATAGAAAATTAAAATGCAAAACTTTCACCGTTTTTATTTACGTTAAAACCATCTTTCGTATTGCATAATGTATTAAACATTTCAAGAAAGCACTAAAATAAAAGTCATTGCTTATTGTTTTTCGTTTAATGTAAAATTTACATAAAAAGGGTTTATTCAAATATCGTTTAACCCTGAATCTTCTATTTTTTTTAATTCTAAATTTTTAATACAAAAATTGCTACACCTGAAAATTTATTTGCTTTAATGTGTAAGGTATTTAGAACAACATATATAATAATAATTTAATTTTTAGATATTTTTTAATTAAAGCAGATTTAAGAAATCGGTACTTAAAGCCTTTTTTCAAAATATTTACAAAAAATTATTAGATTAATTAACAAAAAACACTGTTTTCTAAATATCACTATTCTACAGAAAATAGTACAAATAAATATATTTTGATCATATCTGCAACAAAAAAGTATTTTGTAGTTGCAAATTTTCGTGTAACATTTTTAATAGGATAAAAGCTAAACCTATGTAAATGTTTGGAAAAATAACCACATTAAAAAATATTTAGTCTCGATTGTTTTACTATGCTTTCTAAATATGATTGAGCAAAATATTTTGGATGAAAATTGCGATCGACATTTATTATAAGACGAATAAAATATATTTTACAGTTAATTTTTACTAAGAGGATACTTCATTCAAATTAAAAGACCCGTTAGTTAATACTAATCCTACGGAAGAAATTTTTAAAGATATCGCGGTTGCATTTTAACATTTTTAAATATTTTTTCATTGGATACCTCAGATTATGCAGGCCTTTTTTTTTTTACTCTTTTGATTTCGTTCACAGATACTTATTACGAGGACGCTTTCATTTTCGGAGCCGGTTTGGAAAGCTAAAACATCCACATAAAAAATATCTGAAAATAAAATCATAAAAGTAAGAAACGGCCTGTATTAGGAACAATCTCAGCTATCAAATGTGAAAATAAATAAATAAATAAAAATTAAAATAGAAATATTGAAATGGAACTGAGATATCTTTATAATTTCCCTCGACAGGAATAGCATTAGCGAACAGGTATTTTAATTTGACTACAGTAGTCCCTTAATGGCACTTAGAAGTACAGACAGGATATAAAGGGTTAAAAATGAAAATTAATTCAACCGCCTATGTTTAAGAATTGATTATGTGTTTTATACTAACATACATAACTATACTAACATAATTAAAAAAAATCCTCCTTTTCTAACTCATTTATTTTTGAAACGATGTGAAACGAAGAAAGTCTTTATGAAATTACTGTTATAAATTTTTACCGATGTAAAGCAAACATAAAAATATTTCTCGAAGTGAAACAAACTAAACTTATTTCTGATAACATGTTAAAAATATCCGGTATCTACATATATAAATAAGTGAAACGTAACAAATCTTTTTTTTTTTGATAACTTGTTGGAAATAGATTTTATTGAAAATCATCGAAACCTTTATTCGTTTTAAATTTTTGAATCGTTTTTATTGCATGAATAATTCGAAATTAAAGAAAGTAGACAGTCGATTTCAGAAAGGTGTTTTTGAAATGAAAACGAAAATAAAATTAATTTTAATAATATAAGGTTTATCTTGTAGGTCGACTGTAAAAAATTCAATGTAATTTGATTTAAAAATAAACATGTATTAAGATTTGCATAATAATATTTAGTGTTTCTGTTATATATCACTGCCATATATGACTAAACGACGTTTAAATGAATAACAATATTTCCTATGGATATAAACTTTGAATGTTAATTTGAACCTGAACGTTGTGTACCATATCCAGCTCTGTATAAGTCAAAATTAATTAAAAGTCACTGGCGAGCACGTTGATTTTTCTCACTGGACAATTTTTTAAACACTGGCCAGTAACAAAGTTATGAGCACTTTATACAAATTTGTGCTTTTTCAATCTATCAACATAGTATTTTTTCTAATATCTTTTTTTGCTTGCCGTACGATATGATTATTATACTCAACTGAAAATAAAATGACATTACATCTAACAAAAAAAAAAAAAAAAAAAAATGTAATCAAGAAATTAAAAAGTCAAAATAAATATCAAAAACATATTTGAAGACATTTAGACATATTTACTGTAATGTACTACTTCTGACAATAAAGATCGGTGAATAGTCCTGTAGCATTAATATAGATGAAATATTGACGAAAGTTACCATACCATCCTTCAAATTAGTCATATCCTATAACTATGCATCGCTGAGATCTGCTATACATGTCCTGGGAAATTCGCAAGAAGTCTTCTTTTGGGATGAAGTTCAAAATCTTCGTCACTTTTCATTGAATGTCAGCAATATGGTCAAATCTCTTTCAAAGAGAGTTTGAGTCGTGAAAATAGGAAGAAGTCTGGAGAATTGAGATCTGGCGAGTGCGATAGGTGTTCAATATGAACCATCCCTCATAAATTTCTTTTGGTGTCTTGCAAAGCTTAAAACCAAACTTTAAACTGATCTTTTATTCGTCCATTTTCCTGTTCTCAGTTAAGAACCAACATACTGAACAAGCACGTCTTACACAAAACATAAACGACGTTCAACTGAACAACTGTGGGGGAAGATGGTCTACACTTGTCTCTATGCAGGTGCAGCATTTTGTTTCCCCAATGTTGCCAGATGTGTCGTTCTGAATTCATTCACCGAACTTTATTGTCGAAGGTAGTATAAAAGATTCAATGGGCATTTGTTATGGTGAAGGAGGACTCTAAAGGTAATCGCCACGTTTTAAGTGTTTCTCGATTGACGAGGTGAGAGTGCGAAATTTGTGCTACTCATATCTGGTATTTTTCCACATATCCTACTTCGTATTTCATTTAAAATTAATACTTGTCTAGTAATGCAGCAACATTTGTAAAGAGTTTAGGCGATATTAAAGTTTGGGGGGATTTTCTCATATAACTGTTAAAAATTATTTTCATTTTTAAATAGCATTTTCTAAAATATTTTATGTAAAAAAAAAACTCTTAAAAAATTTTTAAGTAATATTTTTCTACAAATAAGTTAAAAAGCGTGTTTTAATACACATATGCATAGAATTGAAACATGATATTATAAATAAATAATACGGTTTTGTTTTTCTATTCTCCGCCGTAAAAATATTTTAAATGATTAAAAAATATATATTGATGCACACACACACTTTAATTCCTATAAGTATTGCATTCGAAAAATAGCATAAAATATTTTTGGTAGAGCAAAAAATTTATGAAACAGTTTTAAATAGTGTTTTACAAAATATTTTACAAAAAAATCATTTTAAATATTGTTTTTTGTGCAAGTAAGTCTTAATATCCATTTGCATGAATAGCATGGAAACAAGATATTATAAATAAATAATACGGATTTGTTTTTCCATTTCCTGCCGTAAAATATTTTAAATGATTATAAATATATTGATACACACACACATATGTGTGCTTCTATAAGTACAACATTTGAAAAAAATATTAAATATTTTTGGTATAGCAGAAAATATATGAAACATTTTTAAATAGTGTTATCTAAGACATTTTACGAAAAATTCTTTAAAAAAAATAAAGAAAGAAAAAAAAACCTTTTTAAATAATATAAGGTACCCTGGGGTAATAACGCCACGTTAAGGTTCTACCAATTTTCACGGCTTAGTTTTAGATTGTATTTTTCAAACAAATATAGTATCTGATACAGCAACTCATTGACTATCTATATAAAATAAAATAATTTAAGAGATATGTATTCATAAAATGTAATGGTGTTTTTTCTTGACCAATGCTATTTGGCGTTAATACCCACCTATATGGGTAATAACGCCATGCAAACAAAACTATAAAATAAGATGGAATAATGGCATGTAGATTGCCCAATTCTAAAAATACAAACTCTACAGCTCTAGAAATTGACAAACTGCAATCTAAGCTATTGAAAATGTACAATTTTTGTGATTCTGAAAGAAAAAGAAAGGTGTGGTGGTGGCGGGGGGAGCAGGCAAAATAATATCAGATTCTAAGCTACGTTTTGCTTAAAAATGAAAATTAAATTGAATTACTAGAAACATTGCACGGATTATTTGAATCAGTGTTTATATTACCATGTATGCATTCTATGCCATAGAAAATATTGATATATTTGTGAAAGTGAAAGAAAAAGGAGTGAGGGGGAGCTTCAACAGAATATAACATCCTGTGTCTCTGCTTAAAAAGTCCCGCTTAAATATGATTATAAGAAACATTGCATGTTTTTAACCATTCATAATGTAATATTTTAATCATGTGAAGTTTTATAATAACTAGAGTTATATGTAATAAATATTTTTGTTAAACCTTAACTGCTGTTAGCGCCTCACATACCGCTGAGTTTTTCAAGTTTCAGAGTTTAACTTGCAATTTTTAGTTTAACTATAGATACCAGGAAAATTTTGTTTCATTTGGAGTCCTATTACTGTCTCTAGAGACTTTTGAATAGCTGAATTTTATTTATAATAGTCCTGTATATAAGTTCAATACAAAAATAATATTCTAAAAGTTAATTTAACATTTTATTCATCGTTAGATTAAACGGTCTGACAGGCCGCTCACAGTAAGTTATGCGACAATTTTTGTCACAGCAGTTAAGGGTTAATACTATAATAGTAATCTAGTAAATAGTTTTTAACCCATAACTCCACACTAATGCGGATTCTCCAAACCTACAGTTAAATTGTTGACGTTTTAAAGAACATGCTTTAATAAATTTTTAATAAATTGAATAAAATTTTTGATTAAAAAATATTATCCCAAAGAGATCTCTTATTCAATTTTATACATAATTCATATGGTTATACATTATTATCTCTATATTAGTAACAAAATTAACCTTTAACTGCTGTTAGCAATCTGACTGAACACTGTATCCCCTCCCCCCCCCCCCCAAAAAAAAATAGCGTTTAACTTGTATTTTCCAGTTTAACTATAGTTACAAGTAAAATTCCCTTTTGTTTGGAGTCTCGTAATATTATTAAAAATATTTGAATAGATTAAATTTAATTAGAATTAATTCTGTACAAAAAGTTTAGCGCAGGAACAGTATTCTATGATTTTTAATCATGGATCGGCTTTTAACCTTTAACTAATGTTACCTGTCTCGTAGACCACTATTTTTCTTTTAATTTTTTAGTTTAACTTGTAATTTTCAGTTTAACTGCAAACACTACCGAAATTTTGTTTCATTTGGAATTTTAGTACTATCACCAGAGACTAAATAGGTGAATATTAAGTATAATACACTTGTATAAAAAGTTTAGTACAAAAACACAATCCTATGAGTTATTCCCGCCTTTTATTCATTTTTCAATTTTGCGGTCTCACAAACCGCATCACATTCATACGTTACAATTTCTGTCACACCAGTTAAAGGTTAAATTTATAAAGTTTTGAAAAAACGAACGCTGAGAAAGCGGACAGTTAAAATTTCGAACTCAATTGAACAATCCAGTGGAAATTTAATAGAAACCTGATTTTGAAGATGTTCGAATTTGAATCTCGAAAAAATTTTGATATAGTCTTATTTACAAGAGTTAAAAATTATTTTTTACATTAGTAAAAAAAATAATAATATAATAAAAAATAAAGTAGAGAAATTATTTTTAAGTATTGGGCACCCCCCCCCCCCCACCTTAATCTTACCATTTCAACAATGATGATAATGCTGTCCCATATTAATATATTAACCCCCTTCGGATATAGTTCGGCCATTGTTGGGAATCGACCGGGATAATAACGCCAATCCCTGGCGTTATTACCCCAGGATACTTATTGTGCAGTAAATCCTAAACTACAAATTATGTCGAGAAGATATCCAAAATCTTCTACAACAATTTGAAAGTACATGAAATACACTACAAATTTATGTAATAAACAAAGTATTTCCGGATAAAAAATATAGTGTTCACATCAAAAACTTTATCTCGCAAATTTTAGATCAAGCGTTAATTTTAGTTGCTTGTAAAAACAGTAAGACCTAAAAATGAAACAAATTACCTTGAAGCTGTTTTTTGCGATTTATGCGACTCAAAACCCTTCTGCGCAGAGCACATGGGTGTCATTTGCTTGATTATTTCATAATTATGCAAAATATAAGCACTTGGCGTTATTACCCCGCCTGGCGTTATTACCCCAGGGTACCTTATTTGTATAAATAATTCTGAAAAGCTTGCTTTAATACACATTTGCACGACAGCATAAAAACATGATATTATAAATAAAATAATATGGATTTGTTTTTCTATTCCCCACCGTAAAATATTTTAAATGATTTAAAAAATATTTATACATACACATATACTCTTTCTTATATCTATTGCATTTGATAAACTGGATTAAATATTTTTGGTATAGTAGAAAATATATGAAACATTTTTTTAAACAGTGTTTTCAAAAATATTTTATGTTAAAAAAAAATAAAATAAAAAAATCTTAAAAAACTTTTAAATAACATTTTTCTGCAAATAAGTCAAAAAAGCGTGCTTTAATACACATTTGCATACATAGCATAGAAACATGATATTATAAATAAATAATACGGTTTTGTTTTTCTATTTTCCTCCGTAAAATATTTTAAATATTTACAAATACATTGATGCACACATATATGCATTCCTATAAGTGTTGCATTTGAAAAACAATATTAAATATTTTTGGTACAGCTGAGAATATTTAAAAGAATTTTTAAATATTGTTATCGCACATATTTCATTAAAAAAAAAAAAAAAAAAAAAAACTTTTGAAAAACTGTTAAATAGTATTTTTCTGCAAATAAGTCAAAAAAGCGTGCTTTAATACACATTTGTAAACATAGCATAGAAATATGATATTATAAATAAGTTATACGGATTTGTTTTTCTATTCCCTGCCGTAAAATATTTTATATGATTACAAAATATGATGTTATAAATAAATTATACGGATTTGTTTTCCTATTCCCTGCCGTAAAATATTTTATATGATTACAAATATATTGTGTATTACAAACACATGTATTCCAATAAGTATTGCATTTGAAAAACAACATTAAATATTTTTGGTATAGCAGAAAATATATTAAAAACGGGCTGCAGTAACTTCGGGATTACTGAGATTCCGGAAGCATATTCTTTTATAGAAAAAATGTTTCGGAAAAGGTATTTCAAACCCATCCAGAAACTGTCGGGAAGAAAAGGCTTTTTTACAGTTCGTAGATTTCAAAAGAAGTGTCTGTTAATTTCGGAAATCTATTGGATTCCTATACAAATAATCATTCTTCAAAAAGTTTTTCTACTGTAACAATAATATATTCTTACAATGAAGTTTTTTTCTTTTTTTATAGGTAGTTAGGAACAATAAATAAATATATAAAACTACAATTTGTTACTTAAAACAAATTAGAATATTGTGATATTTTTTAACTTTTTTGAATATTTGAAATTATTACATTTCTAAAGCTATAGCATCGTCTTGTAAAGACTTTTAGTTTCGAATATATTGAGGTTTGGAGGAATTTTTTTGTATAACTGTTAAAATTTATTTTGTTGTTTTTAAATGTGTTATAAGATATTTTATAAAAACATCTTTTAAAAAACACCTTTTAAATGCTATTTTTGTACGAGTTAGTCTGAAAAACTTACTTTAATACTCATTTGCATACAAAGCATGATATAATAAATAATTAATACGGATTTACTTATCTATTCCCTGCCGTAAAATATGTTAAATGGTTACAAATATATTGATGCACACAGAGACGCATGTGCTCCTATAAGTATTGCATTTGAAAAACAGCATTAAATATTTTTAGTACAGCAGAAAATATATGAAAACTGACTGCGGGTACCTTCGGTACTAATGAAATTTCGGAAGCATTTCCTTTTATCGCGAAACATGTTCCGGAAAAGACCTTTCAAACCAAGCCAGAAACTTCAGTAAGAAAAGGAGATTTACTAGGTTTCTAGAAACTTTCTTGGGAAAAAAGGGCCTTTTTACAGTCCGTAGATTTAAAAAAAATGTCTGTTAATTTGGAAACCAATTAGGTCTTTATGTATATATATAAAATCCTTGAAATGTTTTTCTATTGTAATAATGAGGTAATCTTACAATGATTTTTTAAATAACAATAATACAGATTTGTTTTTCTATTCACCACCGTAATATATTTTAAATGATTAAGAATATACTGATACACACACATATACTCCTACAAGTATTGCATTTAAAGAATAGATTATCTGTTAATTTCAGAAACCTATTGGATTCTTATACAAATGAATATTTGTTGAAAAGTTCAACTATTGTAACAATAAGATATTCTTACAATAAAGTTTTTTTTAAATAATAATACGGGTTTGTTTTTTTAATCCCCATCATAAAATATTTTAAATGATTAAAAATATTTGATACACACACATGTACTCCTATAAGTACTGTATTTGAAAAATAGCATTAAATGCTTTTGGTGGGGCAGAAAATATATGAAAACTGACTGCAGGTTATTTCGGAATTACTGAGATTCCGCAAGCATTTCCTTTTATCGCGAAAAATGTTCCGGAAAAGGCCTTTCAAACCCATCCAGAAACATCAGTAAAAATAAGAGATTTACTAGGTTTCGAAAATCTTTTTGGGAAGAATGGGTCTTTTATGGTTCATAGGTTTCAAAAGAAGTGTCTGTTAGGTTCTGAAGCCTGTTGGATTCTTATAGAAATAAACATTCTTCAAAAAGTTTTTTAATGTATAAATAAGTTATTTTTACAATGAAGTTTTTTCTTTAAAAAATAATTAAAAACAAACAAACAAAAAATAATAAAACTACAATTTGTTACTTAAAACAAATTAGAATATTGGGATATGTAATTTTTTTTTTACAAGTATCAGTTTATATCAGTTTTTGTACTCGTTTAAAAGGAGGAATATGTATCAGATATTATTTTTAAGTAATTTTAAAGGAATTTCAAATATTCAGCGAATAGTGAATGAATAGATCAGATAGCAAAAATTTCTAAATAATTGAAAAATGTCAATAAAATTTATATATTGGGTTTATAAGGAATTCTGTATCATATTTTTAAGAATATGAAGTTAGAAAAATATTTTAAAAATAGTAAAAAAAAAAAAAAAAAAAAAAAAAAAAAAAAAAAAAAAAAAAAAACATTGTAATGTTCATCAATAATGAATAACTTTAAGAAGATATTATATAGTAGTCTTGCATTAATTTATCGTTTTCCAGTATGAAATGTATGCCCATAATAGTATGTCTGTAAAGCACCGTTATATCTATATGATATCTATGTATATATCTTTTAAACATTGTACAGATATTCAAACATTGTACTCTCTAGAAAGAATGAAATTACAGTGATAAGATTGTACTCATATTTAAAGTTTACTTTAAAAGTATCAAAATGTAATTTAACATTATAAAGATTATATTTAATGTTCCTCTTTATTATCTTTTTCTAAGGCTTCACTAGTTTCATAACTGTTTAAAATCAAAATCTACGTAAATTACATAATTTCTGAATTCAAATTTCACCACTATTCATTAACATTTGGACCATCTTAGATTTAACATAAAATAGAATATCCCTGTAAAAGTTATTTTTTATGAAAAATTCAAACATTTCCTGACATATTACACATGTTGTTTTCATATGCCGTCGTAGTGCACTTATCGTCGCATTTATCGTTCTTTTTCAAAAGGAAAATTAGAATTTTTCAATAAGTGTCGAGTAATACAGAATGTCGAATCCCCGAGATTCAGCTGTACTTAAATATCTTGAATGTTTTAAATAAGTTACTTTTCTTTTTTTAGAACCAGATTGGTAACATTTTTATTCATCTAAAGAAAAAAAAATGATGCTACGATAAAGTATTTGAAAGAATTTTATCTTAAAGTCTGAGATTAAGGTTCGGTAATAGGAAATGACTTGAAGAATGTCATATAGTTAAGCACTTGCATCTAACTAATTACATTGATGGTCATTCCTGTTTTTAAAGAGCTTTAAAGAGGAATGTAAAATGAATAGAAGTAACTCGTTTTACATTAATTAAGATAAATTTTACTTTGACGAAAATTTTTGAGCTATCATTAGTATACGCGATAAAACTGAAAGAGATGTTACAAGGATTTTATTTTATTTTTTTAAGATGTTACTTAAAGAATAGAGACTATTTTTTAAATTATAATCTGATATTGAAAGTTCGTCATAAGAAATTTTCTTGCTTCATTTGAGCTGGATCTTAGCAACAGATGGTTCCTTTTGGAAAATATTAAAAACTAATAAGGCATTATAGAAAAGTAAAGATTGTATAAGTTTCAAGACTAATGTTATTTTTTAATTTTAACTGGAGTGTTAACAATTGGACCATCTTTTGCACTTACAATGGTGAGTGCAAAAGAATGCGTGCAGCAGAAAGAGAATTTCTCAAAAAAAAAAAATAACAATAATAATTGTCTATAAAGTTAATAAGGTGAATTTCCCCACAGTGTTTTGATTTCCTTAAATTTTCTGATACAATAATACAAACGAGTACGAAAACATTAAGCAATATGAATATATGTCAAATAATTTTGCATGTGTTTATAAGGATGATTAGTTATGTCAAGTAATACAGAACGTCGAATCATTGAGATTCAACTGTATTTAAACATCTTGAATTTTTCAAAAGAGTTATTTTTCTTTTCTTAGAACCAGAAAATGGTAACATTTTTATTCATCAAAACAAAAAAAAAAAGATGCTACGATAAAGTACTTGAGAGGATTTTAACTGGGAAGTTGAAATTGATGTTTGGTAATAGGGGACGACTTGAAGAATGTCATATAGTTAAGTACTTGCATCTAACTAATTACATTGATGGTCATTCCAACTTCTTAAGAGCTTTAAAGAGGAATGTAAAATGAATCGAAGTTTCTCGTTTTACATTAATTAAGATAAATTTTACTTTGTTGAAAATTTTTGAGCTATCATTAGTATACGCAAGGAAACTGAAAGAGATGTACACGGATTTCATTTTATTTTTTTAAGATATTACTTAATAGAGAATATTTTTTAAATTATAATCTGATATTGAAAGTTCGTTATAATAGATTTTCTTGCTTCATCTGAGCCGGATCTTAGAAAATACTGTAAGTTAATAAGGCATCATTGAAAAGTGAAGATTTAAAGTATAATATTCGAGACTTATGTTATTTTTTTAAAGTTTAATAGGAATATGGTACAACGGTGAGTGTAAAAGGGTGCGTGCAGCAAAGGAAGAAGTCCAGAATAATAATTGCCTAGAAAATAGTAAGGTAAATTAGTTCACAGTGCTTTGTTTTCATTAAATTTTCTGATATAATAATAGAAGCAAGGAGGAAAACATCAAACAATATGAGTGTAATAATTTTACACATGTTTGTAAAGGTAATTAGTTATTTTAAATTTTTACATATGTCCGATGATTAAAATGAATACGTTTTCTGAAAAAAAAGCATCTGTGCATCATTATGCGTTTTGCGTGCGCATAAGTATGTCTTTCTTATTGTAATCTGTAAATTTAATATATTTTTAAGGCAGTGTCTTATCAGTTTTACTCATCATTGTTTTTTATGACTTTCTCCGCTAAATTGTTGTCTTTTTAATTCTCTGCTTACCCTTTTCTAAAGAAATACGCCAGACGTTGTAAGCAGATTTTTTTTTATTATTTGTGAGCACACATAGCATTTTTAAACTCAAAAATATTTTATATCTAAATGTATTCTATTTCATTGTTATTTAGATTTGAAGTTATATTGTTCTGATCGTTGCAACTAAATAAATTCTACATTTAAAGAAAATCGAAAGAGAAAAAAATGAGATTGTAAATTTAATTTAGAAAACTAAAATATCGGTTAAAAACAATAAAAGCAAAACATATAAGATATCCATTCCAATAGCTATTAAGGAAATGTAACCACACAAAATGCATATAAAGTAAGATTCGTAACTGTATAGCTGTAATTATGCAAAATGTTTACGAAATTTCTCTTCAAGATTTAACTAATTTGAAAATAGATAGCACTTCAAATAAGTGATAAAACTAAACTGTACCTCCAAACAGTTTAATTTAAATTCTTTTATTAAATACTAGATTACAATATCAGTTTTTGTTCGTAAATATATAATTTATTGATATATATGGCAATAGAGATCAGAAACGACCTCAAATCTTGCGAGAGGTTCTGCCCTCGTAACTGGTAGATGGCAGGTGATGAGTTCAAACACAACCAAACCCGTCGGCCTAATCGCTGGGAGTTTTCCGTAGTTTTCTTTGAGATTTGGATTTCCTTGCGTAAATACGGGTTAGCTTACCTTAGAAAGACCGCCATGGAGGGCACTCCCTCTTCCCTCAGGACCTATATTCCTCGTGTTGATAACTGGCCGTCATATACACAACTAACTGAGGTCGCAAACAGTTTAGAATATGGAAACTGCAACACTAATGCAGATTTCATTTATTGATGGTCATAATTTTTGTTAATCGTCTAGTTATCCATGTTCATCGTGAAGGAAGACAACTGCTTTTATTCGAAAATTCACATGTCAATATTAAAATTCTTAAGAGAAAAATTAAAAAGTTTGAGACAAAGACTAATATCACTTATATGATTTAAATTATATTTATAAAATTAATTTCTGAATAATAAAGAACACACAATAAAATACATTGGTTTTAAAATAAATTTACTCTATTTGTTTTATTTAATTCAAAAGTGTGAAAATAAGATATTATAACCATCCTGTGCAATGGCGCACCCAAACTAGTGCTTTCCGAAAAAATTGCGTACTTTGGGAGAAATGTTTCTCCAAAAATATCATCCTTCTTGAAGTTTAATTTTTTACATAGTTTGATAACTTCACTACTAAAACATTCAGACGTATGTTGAATTTGGCTCATTTATTTATTTGATTGTTTATGTTGTTTAGAACCGCATGTACACATTCTAGTCTTTACACAGATCCATATTTTGAATGTTTTACCCAACCTGACCAGATTCCTAATTAAAAAGAAAATTTTCTTCAAGCAGTTGCGCTAAAGAAATAAAAATTAAAGAAATAAATAAACACGATCTATCATTAGTTTACTATGTCACATCCTATTGCTTATGCTTCTATATTTTAATTTCGCTCATGAATAAAAAGAATGCTTAGTTTTTTAATCAGCAAAAGATAATGTATATTGTTTCAGAAATAAATCATTTTTGGTGATTATTTTTCATCTATGGTATTATTCCTAACATATAATGCAAATTAAGGAACTGATTTCCATTTGCCAGATACGAAAGAAAATATTGCACTAGTTGATTAATTTATTGCATGAAAGGTATATAAATCAAATTACCTGCTTAAACGCTATATGTTATAAAAATATTGCCAAAAAGGTGAATAAAATGAAAAATAACTGTTAAAATAATTGTTATTAAGGAAAATACTTTCAAATAATTTTTCTTTTCTATTTTAAAAGAGTTTTAATACGGTATTCAAAAAAGCGTTTACAAAATCATCGAGTTAGTCAATTTATCTGTTGAAAAATGTGAATGTTTTAACAAACTTTTAAAAAGTTTGAAAAAACATGCACATAAATTTTTAATGAAAGCTTCAGCGATGCAAGGAAATCAACGAATATATTTGTAATGTGAGAAGTGAACCATAATTCTTTTACAATGCAAGTATTAATATGAATTACTTTTAAAAATAACGTAAACAATAGTAAAAGATTCAGTAGATATACATACATAGTATTTTTACTTATTCTTTTTACCTATATATGCATTTATTAATATAAATTAATATAATAATTCCAAAAGATTTGATACAGAAATTTAACAAGACGGATGATAGAATCAATATAATATTTTTTACTTACAGTCAATGATGAACAGCACATGAAATGTTTTCAGGAACTAACAGTAGTAATCTCTAAAATCCGTGGCTATGATATTTCAAGAAAGAAACATGATTGATTAAAAGAAGTGAATGTAACTTTCTGTCTTATAGTATCAAGCAAAAGTCTCAGAAATGAGATAGCTGCAAATGAGATACATCTTGATAGATAACACCCACTCAAAACAAAAACCTAGTATGTGATAAATGAGGTTTAATAAAGTATTTTCTCTTTTTTCTATATCTATATATAATACCTCAATAAGCTCTCTAACACGCAAAAATTAGGCATAAAAATTTTATATTATTTATGTTATCATTATCTCGCATTATGAAAATAATTTAAAAATCTAAAAATAATATATTTATTATTCAAGTCAAACTTACATTTCCTGTAAAAAGAACCCGGAATTGATTATTTAAAAGGCGTCCGTAAAACATACCACCACAATTTTTTTTTCATTTGGGGGGTGCCACTGTACAGAGTTAAGAAGAAAATTTGATTTTGAGTGTCATTTGGGACACAGTGTGTTCCTAATAGCTATTTTTTAAAATATTACTGTTGAGTGCTCCCGATTTTTGACAACAGAAAAGTTACTGGAAGAACGACTTTCTTTAAATGTTGTGTTTAAAATGAAATTTTCTATGCCGAACATCTTAATGCCGCATTGAACAAAATTATTTTTGCACAAAAGTTTTTTTTTTTTTTTTTTAATCATAAACACAATGAATATCTACAGCCAATCATCGTAATCGTCTGATATGGTCCGGTGTGGGGGTTTGGTTGTGGTTTTTTTGTTGCGTTCGGTTTCCTGTTTCCTAAGCTAAAAGATAATTTGAAAAAGAAATGGAAGTGCTGCGTTACAAATAGCTAATTTTCAGGACTAATTTCTAATATTATTCTTCGTTTTATTAAATCTTAGAAAATCTGTCACTAAATGAGTAAAGAAATACTATAAAAAAATTAGTGGTCGCAATCGATTATTTCTCGCGCAGCGCTTGCGTCCATGCCACATTAGCCTATTGAAAATATATGAAGAGCTGATGCAAAAAGAGTATAGTTGTATTGGACTGTATAGAGCCTTAACTTTATGCACTTGTGATATATTCAAGAATGTGCAAAGAATATATTAATATATCTAGATTTTTAAAACCTAAACATTTGGAACCAACTAGATAACTTTTAGATTAATTTTTAAACACAATTATTCAATCGGTAAATTAATTATAACAGAAGTAATTTATTCCATTTTTCATTATTCATATTAATATCGTAATTTAGTTATCGTAATAAATTTCGTATGCAGCGATTTTCTGCAGTTCCATATACTGACCTTCGATTTATTCTGTTGAACTGATCCAGAGTATCAGACCAGATAAAGTAATCGTTGAGGTTAATTGGGTGAAATAGTCCTCCAGTATTCGTGTCCGGAATAGCTCAGTTGGTAGAGCATTGGCGGTTTCAGCCAATACATCTCTGGTTTGGATGCTGACTCGGACTTTTTTCACCCAATAATGAAAAATGGAATAAATTACTCCTGTTATAGATAACTTTTATTTAGCTAAAACATAAACTTTTGCGAACGTTAGTTACACTTCTTGAAATCGATTTTCACGGTTAACTTCTATTCATAAAATACGCGTTTTACGTCGTTTTGTTTCAGTTGATAATCTCGACTCTTATCTTTAGATCTGCTTTGAAATTTCAATAATTGTAGAACTTTAGTTTTTATACTGTCATGCCAATTTACTATAATGCTTCTGGAACGATATTTCGAAGTATGTTTGATAATTGTAATTTTCATCTTCTAATATTTGCTTTACGGGAGGTTTTAACGTTAGAAAACGAAAATACTTTATTCTTTAGGGTTTCGTTCATCTGACAAAACCCTATTCGTCTCTGTCATCTGTCTGTCACAGAGTCCATATAAAAAAACTATATATGCCAAAGAGTTCAAATTTTGTTTACATGCAGCTGAATACCTCTTGTCACATAAGAAATTAGAAAATTTAAAAAAAAAGACTATTATTTAAATTAAAACATTATTTTTTTAATGATCAGTTCATTTCGTTGTTGTTTTTTCTCTTCGAATTGTTGCCACGCAAGTTTAAATAGTTATAAAAATTATTTTATTTTTTTACCCTTAACTTTTAAAAGCGATGCAGTACTTCTGTTGCCACAGTTACAAAATTGGTATTAGAAACTACAAAAAAATTAATGTCTCAAAAATAAATTTCTCTAAAAGTCTCAAAAATACAGCTTTTAAACAAAATGCCTTTAAAAGTAATTTTTTTTCCTATACAATGGTGCAAAAATTGAAAATTTGCGATATTTAGAAGCTTAAAAATTTGCAGTGGCGTAAACTTCGAAATTGAAGTTTCATCCTTCTCATTGAAGTTTTCTTCTCATTGAAGTTTTCTTCATTGAAGTTTTCTTCTCATTGTTGCACGCAAATTTAAATAAAATTATTATGTATGTAACTTAAATGAATGGATTAAATGGATCACGTAAAAACCGTGCTTATTTGTTTTTATTTCACCATTTTAAATCATATTTATTAACTATATTTTGACACGCGAAATAAAATATTTTTTATATGTATTAAATTATTATTCGTTTAAATTAAAAGCCGCCTCTGTTGACGAGTTTCGACTCCCTTAAATTTATGCTAAGCTTTGCAATATTTTACTTTTATTCATAATTTTATTTAGTTGCGTACCTTCACTAAATATGCAGATTCTGATAGAGAAATCAACGAATCTATATGAACAAGGCTACATTTTGGGAAAGATTATGTTAATATTCTGTTTTGGTTGGCACGATTGGCAACGAAATCCCAAAATAGAGCCGAAAAACCGTTTTTAATTTGTTTATTTAATGAAAAAAGTGTTTTGAACGAGATATTAAACGAAACCCCCTGTACGATTTCCGATCACACTTACCCACTTGTTTTAGTAATTTTTTCTGGTATAGGAAAAAGGTTTTGTTTGGTACGTTACTGTTTTAACCTTTTACTCATAAATATCGGTGCGTTTTTGTTTTTTTTTTTTGTTTTTTTTTTTTTTTTTAACCATCTGGCTGGCTGACGATACAAGTATCTTAGTCGGCTAATATGAAAATTTAAGCAAGAGGTATTGGGTTCCACGTCCGGATTTGGCACTTTTCGACTCGCTTGAAAAGAAAAAAATCAGTTCATAATATACCTTAAGCAAACAATATGATTGGATAAATATTAATAGAGTAATGTTTTCATATTTAAATAAAGCTCTTTTCAAAACCATGAGATTATTGCGGGTAAGGATATTAGGAGTTACAGAATAATTCTTCTTCGTAATAATAAATGTTCCACCTTTTAAAAGTTGGTCAGAAAAAGTAAATTAAAATTAAATTCATAAGATATTTTCTTCTTTTTCAGATTTTGGATGAAAAAATGAAACTATTAAATTTGCATTTTCCGCACATGTATTTGTTCCTTCGAAAACTACAGTAGTAAACGAAACATAAATAACAAAGACAATATATGTTTTTTCACATTTACTTTAGTTGCTAGTATCCATTAGATATGACAAGAAATTCTTATGGCTAAGCTAATTTTATCACGAGAAAACTATTTACATCCAGTGTACATTACACATTCTATACAGTTTTTTTAGAGTAATCAAAAGTATAAGTAAAACATATCTTGAAAAACATTTAAACTGTAAGTTTTATAATTGGAATTCATTTGTTACTCGTAAATTACAAATGTATATTTTGCATAAAAATAAAATAAAATAATAAGTAATTTAAAGATTTTGTTTGAAAAGATGAGAAAAAAGATCATATGGTATAAAAAATAGTTTAATTTTTGAGACGTGATTAATAGAAAAAAAATGGATTTTTTTTAAGATAAATCTTTTTAAATAGATAGATATATTAACTGCAAACTGCATGGGCATAGTATTCTAAATGTAAACGAGGCTGTAAAGTAATAAAAAATACAATTTTAATTTATGAATATCATTATATTCATATGCATAAAATTGTAAAAGACATATAAATGGAAATAATAACGAAATGATTTAAAAAGGCAACATGATGACACATGAAGCTGCTATATAAAATATGTAGGAAAGTTAGCTTGTCAGTTTATAATAAAAAAATATAAAATGAACATCAACCTGAAATAAAAATTGAATATAAAATAATTGAAACTGAAATAAAATCCTGTTGGTTTATCCAATACAGGTATTTTTCTTCAGATTTCAATTGAAAAGTAGACTGTCTAATATAAACTATTCAAAACTTTTATGCAGTAAAAAATTTATGCATATTATAGATCTAATAACAGAATTGCGGTTTCCCATATGTTTACTCACGTTACATCTGTAAACACCTATTTTTATATTGTTAAAATTTTATGACATTTTTTCTATATTATTTGTAAACGTTTATTGTGATGAATGCAAAACACACACAGTGGCGTAACCAAGGTGGCTGCTCAAGTATTCTGAATGCTGGTAATTTTTTAAGTTCTGTTCGCCTTATCTAGCCAAAAATATTTCTGCTATGAATCAAGGAGAAGAAAACCTAAACAATATTACTGGTTTCGGGCACCCATCGTGGAATCGCCATAGGCACAAATCAGGAATTTAAACTCATCATTATTCTCTAATTTCCTTCTCCCCTCCTCTCACTCATTAAATAAATGAATAAACAAATGAAATGAAAAATAAATAAATAAATGAAATAAGATGAAAAAATAAATAAATGAAAATAAATTGAAGAAAATGCTTTCAACCGTAAGTAGATAAATTGAAGTTCCTTTAGACAGAGTGACTACGCATTTAATATAAAAATTCTGTTATCTGAAAATGAATATAACATTTTAATACTTCTTTTAGCTAAATTTGAAATAATCTTAGAAAAAAAAAAATCATATTTTCAGAGTGTCGAAAATTCTAAAAAATTAACCTTAAAAATATATAATATGCATTTTTAAATATGCAAATTAAAACATTAAAACACAAATTTAATAAAAAACTTTGGACGGATTTTTATGTGCAAATGATAAATAAGTAAAATAATAGTAATAACAATAAAATAATAAATAATAAATAAATACATAAAAAATTTTCAATAGAAAAATATTTTGAATTGGAAAATTATTTCAGTAGTTTTCTTTTTTTAATAGCTTGTGTGATAATTTTATATTATTATTAAAAAAACAATGTCATTTATATGTAACGACATAATATATTTTCCATCATATTTTAAGTTATCTCTATCATTTATCTAAAATGCTTTAAAAATTCTCCACTTTACTAATGCTACTTTTATATTTAATCAAATAAAATAAAGTTTTAAATGTATTGGAAAATCTCAGTAAATTAAAAGTGAAATGCAATGACAAGTTGGACGGGGTCCAGTAAGGTCATTTTTTTTCAGTAAAACTAATTTCACTGAATTCATCATTTATATTGTGAAGTTATCAACTGAACAGTACTTTTTATAATTAATAATGTCAAAGAAGCTGTATTAATTTTATATATCATTTATTATATAACTCAATAGAAAAACATCCTTTTTTATGGGACTGGCTGTTTTAATAAATCAGTGAAACCGGAGAAACTGAATGGAAGATTAAGTTCTTGGAAAACTTTTCAAATATTTTATACTGTATTTTTCTAAGATAAAGACATTAATAAATTTTAGCGCGGTTTTTTTTTTACTTGCATCGTTTTCTAATAAGAATTAAATAAATAATAAATATATAAGGGAAAAAACATTGATTTAAAAAATATATATATATTGAATAGTTAAACCTAAAAATACACAGTCTAGTCATATTATTACAGAGTAATTTATTCCATTTTTCAATATTGGGCGAAAAAAGTCCGGGCTAGGATTAAAACTAACCTAATAGAGAAAACAATACGGAAATAATACGGAAAAATTAACCTAAAATAGTCATATTATTGTTTCTATTTTTTATATTTTGTTAAATATCTGGAAAAATTCATGGGGAATCATCCTGAAACTCCAGGCATGTAAAAAAATAGTACAGATCATATATTTCCGCGAATATTTTTTCCCGAAATCCTATAGGGGACTATCAACAAATTGAAAAAGAACGAATATCTTTTGGAGAATCCTGTCAAAACTAATGTAGCAAAAGCGTTCTAACTGCAGACTATGATTAAATGGATTACTGTAATAAAATGTGTTTTTTTATAATTAAGCATGTATACTCATTGAGAAATTAAGGTTTTCAAAAAAACATCTTAAATTTTGCCAAGGTTTTTGGTTACAATTTGTAGAATTCTCTATAAAAAAATTCTATTCTGAAAACATCACAAATAATATTAAACACAAAACCCTGTAATCAGAATTAAAAAATAATAAATATTGTATGAATAACAAGCAGGTTCACTAAAACATGTTTCACTGCGCATGAATGAAAGCAATCAAAATATAATTTGCGTAATGTGTTAGCTAAATGTATAGAGCAACTTTTGTGAAAGTCTCAAAAACATAGCATTAACATTCTGAAAATTATCATTGATAGAATTAGCTCAAAATCCGTTGATCCCAAAATGAAGCAAAAAAGTGATGGGTTGTACCCAAATATAGTAGTACGTGCAATATCATGTATGATGCATTGACACAAGTCAATGGATATAAGGATACAGCCCCTCATCTTTGTAATATAGTTTTACTAAAAAGTAATAGTATCTCTTAAAGATAAAGCTGACGCCTTATTGATGGTGACAACTCAACGACCTGATCAAACGATTTTTTTTATCGCAATTTTTACTTTCTTCGATCTTCAATAGAAGAAAAAATTGTATTCGAAACGTTTTACAATTTCCTGTTTCCGCAGATTTACATGTTTTAGGGGTCAAAAAAAAAAAAAAAACATGTTTATACAAAATGTTTGTCTACCCGCGTGTCACTATTATACATCGATCAATGTATGAAGTTATGCATAGAACCAAACTAAATTCTTTGTGTATTTTTTTGGCTATGACAAGCAGATCTTCCTTCAATTTAAAATGTTCCGCCGAATTGAAGCTGTAATTGCGATTTTTATGCCTTTTCAATATTGTACCATTGAAAAGGGTATGAAATTAGAGAATGCATAGAATTGAACCAAATATTTTGTGCATGATTTTGGACAAATTTAGCAGGTCCTCAATGAATATGGAAAAAATCCCATCGGAAGGAGACACTATAATTCGGATGTCTGTGCCATTTTTATTATTTTAAAATCAAAAATTGTATAAAGTTATGCATAGAATTGAAAATTGTTTATGTATATTTTTGTATATTACAAGCAGATTTTCCCTGAATTTGAAAAACATATGCCGGAAGGGGCCACTTTTTAATAGAAATATTTTACTATTTATTAGACTCAATCACGTGAGTTTTTTTTTTTTTTTTTTTTTTTTTTTTTTTTTTTTTTTTTTTTGGTTTTTCGTTTACAGAATCCTAAATTCCTCGCTCTTTCGTGTATTGTTATGTTCATTATATGGCAGAATGCGTTTTATACTATTTTACAATATTATGATCATGACGCTGGTTTTTGGAGAAGTTTTGTCATAATCATGGCTGCCATGTTGCAAATTTTCGCTAAGTTTTTGTCAATGATATTGATTGTAATATTGTTATATTTCGCAGGGTTTTTGTCTTGACGGGATTTTTATTTTAAACAATCCTTATATTAGAGGCTGTGATCACTTTATGTGTTTGACAATCTTGATTCAGTTAACTTTTTATGCAAATTCACTAGAGATGGGAAATATGGTTATTTTTGGTTAACAGGTTACATCATTCCACAGTAGCACTGGTAACAGGCTCCAACATCCTGTTATTTTTATAACAGAATACAATAAACAATAATAAACAATTTATAAACAATTGCTAAATATGCTCCCAAACGATGTTTTTATGTAATGTTCAAAAATAAAACTTTCAATTTATTTCAACTTAGATTTATGTTTAAAAATATGCCTTCTAATTTAAATTTATTTACATAACGTAGTTAAAAGATATTTGAACATGAATTGACCAATGTACACGTAAGACCAATGATCTGTCATACGATATTACAATCAGCAAAATGACTAAGCAATTTTATTAGGATAACTGAATAACCTTAAAATGTTATTAGACTTTTTACCAGGAAAACTAAAAAAAGAAAAAACTAGTTGGATGTGCCAATCCCAAAACTTTCTTCTATCTCATACATACATTATAATATTAAAAAAAATAGTTACTCATTTTAATGATTTAATAATTTTGATTCAATACCTTACCAACTTTGATTTTCATCTTAAATTTCTGCTCCTATCAATTAATCGGAGTAAAAACGAATTTCCGTCTCTGCACGAGCCGATGGACAATAGAATAATAAGCAGATTTTTTTTTCAAATTCAGGGAGGACCTACTTGCCTTACCAAAAAATAATCATATACAAAATGTTTAGTTCAGTTCTAGAACTAACTTCATACACTTTTATGTGGTGCAATATTGAAAATGGCATAAAATTCGGTATTGCAGCGCCCCCTTCCGGCGGATTTTTTTCAAATTCAGGATGATCCAACTAGCCATAGCCATACACTTACACAAAAAATTTCGTTCAATTTGATGCATAACTTCATGTACTTTTGGTCGGTACAATATTGAAAATGGCACAAAAATCGCGATTGCAGCGCCCCCTTCCGCCGAATTTTTTTCAAATTCAGGGAGGACTAACTAGCCATAGTCATACATATACACAAAAAATTTGGTTCAATTCGATGCATAACTTCTCATACTTTTGGTCGGCACAATATTGAAAATGGCACAAAAATGGCGATTGCAGCGCCCCCTTCCGCCGAATTTTTTTCAAATTCAGGGAGGACTAACTAGCCATAGTCATACACATACACAAAAAATTTGGTTCAATTCGATGCATAACTTCATATACTTTTGGTCGGTACAATATTGAAAATGGCACATAAATCGCGATTGCAGCGCCCTCTTCCGGCGGATTTTTTTCAAATTCAGGGAGGACCAACTAGCCATAGTCATACACATACACAAAAAATTTGGTTCAATTCGATGCATAACTTCATATACTTTTGGTCGGTACAATATTAAAAATGGCACAAAAATCGCGATTGCAGCGCCCTCTTTCGGCGGATTTTTTCAAATTCAGGGAGGACCAACTAGCCATAGTCATACACATACACAAAAAATTTGGTTCAATTCGATGCATAACTTCATATACTTTTGGTCGGTACAATATTGAAAATTGCACAAAAATCGCGATTGCAGCGCCCCCTTCCGGCGGAATATTTCAAAACTGAAGGAGGACCTGCTTGCCACATCCAAAAACATTCACAAAAAATTTGGTTCAATTCTATGCATAACTTCATATACTTTTTGAAGGCAGAATGGCGACATACAGACACACAGACACACACACACACACGGACACGGACACACACACAGACACACGGACAGACAGACATTTTGTAAAAACATGTTTTTCGGAATCTCTGACCCCTAAAACGTGTAAATCCGTCGAAAACCGGAAGTCGAAAAAAATTTCGATTACAATACTTTCTTCTATTGAAGATAGAAGAAAGTAAAAAACTAATAAACAACATTTAAGTTTGGTTGGTTGGCTGTGTTTATGGTGGCCAATTATTAACACATGGGATATGGGTCCTAAGGGTTGTGCCCTCCATGTGGGGGGGTCCATCTCAGGAACCCAACCCGTATTTACGCAAGGAAATCCAAGGTTAAAAAAAACCCACGGAAAATGATTAAGCTGACGGCCGCCATTGGGTTCTAACCCAGTACCTGTCGTATACTAGTTTAGAGGGCAGAATCTCTCAACCACGGTGGAGGAACAACATTTAACAGAAATAACTATAGGTACATGTATTTTTGAATATAAAATAATGTATCCTATAGGCAATACGAAAAACAGGAAAATTAAAAAGTACAAGAAGACATGTTAAGAAAACTTTCTTTAAAATACAGAGGAAAAAGATTTTTTCAAAAATCCATCCTTGATATACCGCGTTTTCTCAATCAGCGCTGTTGATTTTTTAAAATCTGAAATGAAATGCATACTAAATATTCTTATAGTTTTTCTCAATCATCACTGTTGATGTTTTAAAATCTGAAATGAAATGCATACTAAATATTCTTACAGCAAGTCAGCGCGTGCTGCCACTACCAGGACTTCTGCAAAACAAATATTGACTGATAGGACAGAGAAACTTATGAGATAGGACAGCTGGTGGAGAGGGAAACTTTTTCCATATTTAGTTTTTTCGTCTATTTCCTTAATAATAGATATGTATAGTATGCAAGATTGATTGTACGCTGTTATGAAAGCTAAAGAGGGTGGTACAAAATATTAACTACGATTTACTTCATATTCATAAGGTAATATTGTTGCGTAAATTAAAATATTCTAATACTTTGAACTCATCTAAATTTTATCCTGTTATTTTTATGTGTTTCAGAAAACTGTAAACCTAATACATTGTACTGTATTTTAAATGTTAAAATCTTATCTAAACATTTCAGATTTAATTTATATGAAATTTAATTGCATTTACTTAGTATCAAAAATAAATAAATTAAAAATATTTTTTTAATAATTTTTTCTCAATTATTCTAATATTTTGAATATGAGTTGTATTAAAATGGTTCCAAAGTTCACTAGTTCATGCTTTTTTACATGGACCCATGAATAAATAAAAAATAAGGCTTATTTCCACAAAATTTCCCCCCCCCCCCAAAAAAAAAAAAAATAAAAAATAAAATAGTGACATTTTGTGAGTGCCCACAGAAGTGAAAACTTGGACAATTAAGTTTGTATTTTTTGAATTGTCAGGAAATATTTTATTGTGCAGGAAATACTTTTAAATGAAGTGTTTTTTTAATTCATTATTGTAAACTACTACTACAAAAATTACAGTACAATTTTCATTTAATGCGCAATAGCCCATGGAAAATAATATATATTAATTTACATACAAAAACTGGATCCAAAATAGACTGAATAACTTTTATACGGCACAGATGTCATACACACACCACATTGGCACAATTTTTTCCAGATGCCGATTCGGCAAAACACCTGAGAGAAGTTTGAGAAATTTAAATTTTAACTCATTATAAGCCCATAACGTGACCCAGAATGACGGGAAAAAATTTAAAGCTTGATTTGTAATGTATGAAGCACAAGCTTTCGATAGACATATTACATCAAAAAATGGGAAACGGCCCCCCTCCCCAAATGGACCTATGGGGGAAACCAGAAAACTGAAAAGGAAAAAGAACGGCGATGAAAAGTTAGCTCAGCTAGGATTTTTCTCTCCAATGTAGCTCCCATAGAAGCAAAGTTATAGCCTTTTGAAGATTGAAAGGAAGTGAAGAAATGAGCAAACTCAGGTGAGTCACCGACAGGGGGGGGTCCACAGCCCCGGGGTTGCCATGTAGCTTAAACTTTTAAGTTAAAAATGATAGAGATCTAAATGAGCAAAGTTTTAAGGTACATGTTTGGGGGGGAGGTGCAATACCCCCCCCCTAGAAGAAGCCCTCAAAAACAGAACTTAAAATAAACAATAACTTCCAGCTCACTGCAAGATATTAACTTCACTGTATTAATATATTCAACTACTAATCATCCAATTTAACTACTAATTAACTACTAATCATCCTTTTCTTTAGAAATCAAATACGCAAATCTTCAATTTAACCTTTCTGATATTTAACAAAAAGAGACGAAATCATTTTTATTTATCCTCTTGCTCATCAACAACCACGAATAAAAAACACTCTTTGTTCCTTCCAAAAAACAGGAAACGAAACTTTAAATCAAAAGTCGTTCACGAAAACAAATTTATCCTCAGATAATATTTATTGCTATCACTTTTCAAGGTTGTCAAATATTTTGTAACAAAACATTTTAAAATAAGCAATATTTACAAAGCGATAAAATGGTCTTTTGTAATGAAAGAACTACATTTATTGAGTAACTGGTAGAAAATCTATTATTAGATATTGAATTAGCGAATATAAAGGAACTCTCTGTACTGTGGTTGGTTTCAAATCGCTCGCTGTTTTGAATTCAAATCAATTTGAAGCTTTAGTGTAGACGTTTTAAATGAACTAATTAATTAAAAATACATAGATTCAAGCATTTTATTTGAATGTGACAAAATATTGTTTTGTTAGTTTTAAAATAGATTTTCCAGCTAAAATCGATAATTGAATTTTTAAGGCATTAAATTATGAATAAATGCATTTTAATTAAATGTAGAAAAAAGGTTTTTTTTAATTATTATTATTATTTTTAAGCACTTTCAGTTCCGAAACCGGTTTTGAAAGTGAAACTAATGTTGTAAAAAAAATCTGCAACCAAAATCGAAAACGTAAAAAATGTACGCTGGCGGCATGCATCTCAGCTATCCAATGCAAAAAAAAAAAAAAAAAAAAAAAAAAAAAAAAAAAAAAATTAAAAATTTTAAAATGCGAAAGAGTTATTAGAAAAATGCTTCCCCATAGGAATAGCATTAGCTCGCGAGCGTTTCCTCGAGCGAGGACAGGGACCTTAAGAACCATGTGTTATTTATTTAACAGGGACTTTTCTGTAACATATTAATGCAATATTAGGTTCCAGTGTAGTAACACTGTTATTTATCCTAATACGATAAATAATGCCCATCCCTAAAATCCACCCTTGGCGATCAGTTTATTGTTCCTAATGGTTGTTGCCTCACCAGTGGCCGCGAGGTTCTGACCTCCAAACTGATAGGGAGCCCCACCAGTGGTCGAGAGGTTCGGACCTCTCAACTGGTAGACGGCAGGTGCTGGGTTCGAACCCGATCGCGGCTGTCGGCCTAACCGTTCGGAGTTTTCCGTGGTTTTCTTCGAACCTTGCGTAAATATGGGTTAGGTTCCCTTAGAAAGACCCCCACGGAGGGCACTCTCCCTGGTCCTATATCCCATTAGCGTAGATAATCAAACGACAAAAATCAACCAACAATCATCAACCAAGCTGATAGGCGGTAGGTGCTGGGTTCGAACCCAATCGCGACCTTCGGCCTAATCGTCCGGAGTTTCCGTGGTTTTCTTCGAACCTTGGACTTCCTTGCGTGAATACGGGTTAGGTTCCCTTAGAAAGACTCCCAAGGAGGGCATTCCACCCCTTAGGGCCTATATCCCACAGTGTAGATAATTGGCCGACATAAATACAAAACAAAAAAATACCTAATGGCTGTTAAAAAAAAACCTAATGGCCCAATTAGTTGGGTAATTTCGTTGTGAGCTATGTGGGAGTCCTGTTGCACTACCGGAGTGGGACATGTTCCTTGGCCATTAGTTCGTCATATTGTTTATGGTGTCTGTTTTTTACTGTTGTATCACTCGCGTCCTGCTAATCCGGCTATTTGCAAACAACTAATTACAGCAGAATAAGGAGAACCTTTCGAGTTTAATAATTATAATGATCTAAATTAAATCACTTTTACTCCAGTTAATTGATTGAAGCAGAAATTTAAGGTGAAGATTAAACTTTGACTATATATATATATATATATATATATATATATATATATATATATATATATATATATATGTATATATATATATATATATATGTGTGTGTGTGTGTGTGTGTTTGTGTGTGTGTGTGTCTGCAGTAGACTACCTTAAATCCGCAACTCTCTAAAATACGCACATAATTTACAAATGTAAACAATGGAACTTTCAATTTAGATGTAGGGACAAAATTTGACTTTTTTATTTTTCTATCGATTCCTTACATATTTTAATCTGTTATTTTTATTAATATGACTGAATTCATGCTTTTTCATGAAGGAAGAATAAATTTTATCCTGAAAAAAATCCCGATGATGCTAATACCTCTAGTAATCACAATTTTCTTCGTGAAATTTTTTATGTATTAATAAAGCTTTATTGATTATTAAGTCTGGCGGAACCTGAAATAAAACTTCCTTATTTTATGATTTTGATGTGAATTAGTAGTATACCTTCAAGAGGCAAATTTCATTGAATAATTTAGGAAAAATGCACTACATTTTCATAATGAACATTTTACTATACATTATTGATTATTTACTCGGCCTTTTGCTTTTAACATTAAAAAAAATGTAGTTTTTATTATTTTAGCTTAATGCTATATTCAATTATTTTAATATTTTACTATATTATAATTAAATACTATAATTTTTATTGCATTATTAATTACATTTAATTTACTGTTTAAAAAATCTAAACAAAGCAATGACTAGAAATCCGACAAATTCTAAAATCCGCACAACTTCCGGTTTCAAGCTGTGTAGATTTGAGGGAGCCTATTGCATATATATGCCTGGTACAGAGTACTTTTAACATGTAGCAAATGTTGTCAACATATTTATACAACATAGATGTTTTTTTAAATTTTACAATAAGTTACAAGCTTATTAATTTTGTATGTGAAATTTTAAAACTTTATATTTTAAGTGTTTTCACACTTAAAATATGAAGTATTGAAAGAAATTTCATGGAATACTTCAGAACTTAATTAAGTCCTTTAAGTTTTACTCTCCCTTTTTTTAGTATTTGAGAGTAATCCTTTATTTCCTTTTAAATAACTCTAAAAAGTTTGACCTGTTAATTACTTACGTAGAAAATAAATTAAACATCTCTTCTAATTAAAAAGATTGATTTCTCTAAATCAATCAAGTGGATAGCATTTACAAAACGTTAATTTTAACATTCATTTAAAAAATATCCTATAACTAAAATCCATCGATCTTAGCTACGAATTTTGTTATAAGAATTTTACAAGGTCTGCGAGAAATTTAATCATTTTATAAAGCTGGTAGCTATTACTCAATTTTCATGTTATTTCTTATCGATTTTCCTACGACGTTTCTAGAGACCTAATTAATTACGAGATTTCGTAGAAAACTATAAATAATTTTATATCTTTTTAAATTTTAAAAGCATTGATAATATACGTGGCAATATACGTGGAAGGAAAGTTTCATTCTTCACAAGAAATACACGTGTAATCTATGAAAGTAAAAATACTGAGTCAAACTGTAACGGAATTATATTTCACTTTAAATAAAGAAATAACTTCCTTGTATGATATTTTTATTTATAGCTCAGTATGCATTTTAAACTTTATTTTTCCGTGAAGTAAAAAAGTAAAAAATATGTAATTTTTCCAATATAAATCTATAATAAAAATGCAATATTTCTAAAATTATAAGAAAAAAAAACGGGATAGGAAATTCAAGAATCAACAATTTAGTTATTTCCCCGCTTTCTGATCATTTAAATAATTGTGGTTCAATGTTAACCTCTTCGGTCGCGGGGTCCCCGTTCGGGGACTTACGTCCTTTTCCTTATTAAAACTAGATGTCTAATTTTTTTACATTTTTCCCCTCACTTCTTAATACATTGTTAAAAAAATTAGAGAATACAAACATTTTTTTAGTAGAGTTATATTTCAAGAACTTTTAAGAAATGGCGACAATAAAAATTCATGTAACATACAGATTTGCACTTTGATTCAAATAATTTTTAAGGTTACTAAGAAATATTTTGGAGAATAGGATTCCCAGAACTTTTTAAGTAACGGTAATGAGCATTACAGATAAAATTTTAGTAAAAATACGAAAATTTTCGTAGATTCTTTTGTAAAGTTACAGATGTCTAGTTTTATAGATTGATATCATTTTCTTGTACATTGTACGTATAAAACTTTTGTAAGCATAACAAATTTCGGTGAATTTAGATTTCTAAGGTTACAGGTTTTTTTTTTACAGTGTAGGTTTGCAAGTGAAAAACTATTTTTGGATTAACAAAAACCATAAAAGTTTTCTGAAATGAAGGAGAGTAGGTAAGATGTGAGTCATAAAGAAAATTAAACAATTTGTCATTTAAATATTTTCTTTAAAAAACTTTCAAAGAGCCTATTCAAAGAGACACTTCAAAATAATTAATTTCAAATTCTTCCTTAAATCGTTTTTCAGTCACAAGTTGACTAGAATTAAAACAGAAATATTTTTACAAAAGTTTAGGAAACAACACATAAACTTAAAATTTAAATCTGTTTCACCACACGGAAAAAAGAACTGTAAAATTACTGAAATTGTTCTAGGAAACTGGGATTACTACAACTTTTCATATAACGGTAATAGCAAAAATTAATGTAACCGATTATGTTACATGAATTTTTACTGTTACTCTTACATAAAACATTCTAGGAATCCCAGTTTCCTAGAAAATGTTTAATAACTTTACAGTTTTTTTACAATCTACTTAGATTCTGTAATCCAAACAATTTTTCTAAGTATATTTGTTCAATTTCGTTCCAAGTATGATAGATTTAAATCATATTATTTCTGAAGTTCAGTTAGTTTAGAATTTAAGTCGAGATCCGTTTCAAACTCAAAACTACTTCAGCTCCGACCTTGCGTTATATAGTAACCAAATAACTATGAGCTAAACTGCGTTGACTTAGTACATAAAATACTAATAAAACTGACATTTTGTTTGGCTCAATTAACCCTTTCGGGTCTGGTGTACTATTAATAGTGTATTTTTTATTGGAGTATTATTTTCTTTTAAGAAATACTTTTGCTACTATTTACATGTAGTAATGTTAGTATACACCGTTAAAACGAAAGAGCTGATTTAGCTTCTCATGAAAGAGCTGTAATTTTTTCGATCATAAAAGATTTGTTTTTCAAACGATTAAATCTTCTTGATCTAAATTGGTTATTTAAATAACTCAACTTCATTTAAATTGGTTAAAACTGGAGTTATTTCAACTCTTTTTTGAGAAGCTGCCTTTCAACATTGAGATGAGTGGATTTCAGCTCAACTTGAGCTATTTTTTGGCTGACTTTTTAAGAGAGTATATCTGTACATTTATTATAGGACTTCATTTATGTTTAAGCATTTAATGATGATAATAATAATTATTATTTGTTTAATTCTTTTTGCGCCGTTTACGATTCTTTTATTTTAAACATATATTTCACTCTTTAAATTTAAAAGAAAAGTTACTATCTTGAAAGACTCATGTATAATAAAGCGCAAAAAGTATTACAAAATTGTAATATAAGGTTAATCGTACTGTAGTACAATATTTTCTAAACATCTCCAACAATTTTTCCTTAGCATATTGTAATATGATTATCAATTGATTAGTACTGAAATCAACAATAGTCGCTATATTCCCGATAATTTAATATTCATTAAACACTATTTAATCTGTTTGCATCGCAACTGTTAATGTTATTAAAATAAAGGTAATTTTTTTCTAAAAATTGAAACATAATTCGGGCCCGAAATGTTCAAAATATCGGAAAATCAGAGATTCAACAGGAAAAGATAGCTCATTCATAAAACACTGAAATATATGCGCAAATTAGATAATCACACTCAAGTGAAACATTCTGAGAGGATTAAAAGTAAAATAACAAATGCCTGTTACACTGTTTTTTTTTTTCATTTGAATGTTGAAAATTACATTTTATTTTGTTTTTCAAGATAAACAAACACAATGTAGATAATAGTGGAATTCCTTCCACATTCGATTGGATGTATTGCTGATTTCACCATAGTTGCTATATAAGTTTTAATTGAGTCAAATTTCTATAAAAGACAGTTAATCTGAAATTGGAGTTCTGTGCAGAGTTCGGAATCTTTTCCCATTTTAATACCAGTATTTGATACTGTTCATAATTCTCATTCCTGTGGTACACTGTAAATAAATATCACGTAAGAAAACATTTGTTCTATTTTAACTGTAATTTCCTCCGCAAACGGTCTCGTCATTCATTCTTATTTATAGGTAACATTCCCTTAACCCTGTTATAGCGAATTCTCATTAGTCAGAATATATTTTTTAAACGGTCTATTTACAGGATATTCATTCGAATAGTTATAAATCTATTATATTTAACAATTTTGTTATAATTTTTGTGAAATTAAAATATTTCATTCCAGCTTAAGGGGTTTCGGGACGTATTTTTAAATAATTTTTTTTTTATTGAGTTAAAATTTTGAAGTTTTTTGTGTTGGTTAATCATATAATTTGAAAACAAAATAACATCATAAAACTTCTCATAATTTTTCTATAAGAATTTAAAAAAATGGTGTATTTTAAAATCCTTATAACTTTCAATATTATTTGTAGAATTTAAATTTTTCCTCATTGAAATAAACAAATATATTTAAATTCTAATTTTGATTCAGCATTTTAAAAAATATTAATTTAAATAAAAATTAAAAATATTTGAAGTAAAAATTTAAGAAAAAAATATGTTACTTTAAAAAAACCTCATATTTTTAAAAGCAAATATTTTTTTCAAATTACCTAAATCAAAACTAGAGTAAACAATTGAAAAAGACATGTTCCAAGTTTTTACCTTTACCCAAGAACCTTTTTACCTTTAATTGTTCTTCACTTACAATAATTTAAAAATGAGGAATGGTGAAAAAGCCTGACATAAAGAAAAACACATATTACCAAGAAGTCGTTTTTATAACAACCATTGTTTTAAAACTAAATTTTGAAATCGAACGAAAATGAAAAAAATAATATTTCTTGATGCAGCTATGCTAGAAGCATGATTTAATCTTAATTTTAAACAGAAAAAGAGCAAACAAATGTTTAATGCATTTTTTTGGAAACTTGAAGATTTTTGTATTCTAATTCCCCTTAATTTGTAAGTGACTTCAAACAATTTGTGAAGTATCTTATTTGGCAGAATCAGAATGAATGCTTTTTACTGTGGTTAAATTAGCATTGTCTGTGTATATAAGATTGAATGATTGGAATAGGCTGCTTCAAAAATAATAATTTAAATGCCATTCTCATACCTGAAATTATTTTGTACGTGGATAAACTCCTTCTTTACGTCTATTATTTGATGTCATCCGTGTAAATGGTATAATTTGCTTACTTATAAAATTTTGAATAAAATTTCTCTTTCTTACTGCTAAAACATTAAGATTGTTATTCTTATATTGCTGGAAATAATTTCATATGGATTTCCCTTCTTGTTTCATTTTTTGGTTAATCGTTAATTCTGTAAAACTAACGGTAAGAAAATTTAATATGTTTCTTTCAGCCACGAAAATAAAGGGAAACATTTTACGAACTTACTTTTTGTTTGTGTGTTTTACATTGTTTCTGTACTTTTTTACAGGTTTTTACCTGTTTGAAATTTTTGTTGAAAATGAAGCTACGTGTACTAGGATGGGCCGGCAAAATGCAAAGATTGATTTTCAATTGGTAATACCGCGGAATAGTTGCGAATTCAAGAGACTAAAAATTGGGTAAAGAAAAAAAAATTCTTTATTTTCTGGTCGCGCATGCGCTGTAAAGTTTGCCAAAAGAGTTGATAAATGCACATTAGGAGAAGGTGGTGTGCCTCGGATCTATTTTGACTTTTTAATTTTTTATTTAAGAGAAAATTGCCAAAAGTAAATAAAAGAAAAGATTTTATAAATCTTTTTAATGTTATACACTACATATATTTGTCTTAAATTTTTATATTAACAATTTTCATGAAAAATTTTGAATTAAAAATAAAATGAAAATAGGACCGAGGTACACCACTAATGGTGTACCTTGGTCCCATCACTAAAAATGGGGAAAAAAAGCTTGTTTTTAGCGAATAAAATCAACATTTATCAATCAAGAAGCCACACACATAAATTTTGGATACATTTCATTGTTTATTAGGTTTTAAAAATAAGAAATTTATAATAGATATAAAACTTCAGAACATTTACACTTACTACAATCACAAAAAACATTAAAATTTATTTATATTAGTAATTACTAGTAGATCGAACCCAGGCTTCCCGGGTGACATAGTAAAAATAAAAACCATCTTTTTAAAATTAAAATTGGAAATCAATGAATTTTCAACATGTAATATTCAACATGATTACTAACTAACACGGAAAAAGCATTTTTAACACTTTAAGCTTCTTGCAAATATTTTCATTCATGTTTAATTCATAAAATAATAACTGTGAAAAGTATTGTTATGAAAAATTGTATTTGATAACTTTACGTATCTTTTATCTTATACAATTAAAAAAGTTAACATTAATGTCAATCTTGTGCACTTGTGTTAAATAAGCTTTTGAATTGAAATATTGCACGATGGAAAAACACGGCTAGGCTGCTTAAATGATTAAACAGAAAGTATTAATTATAGTATCAAGTAAAACTTTGAATTTATCTTTTTTTGAAAACTTTGAATAGAGATTAAAATTAAATGCTTGAAAAATATAAAGTCGTAATAAGTGAGTTTTTAATCAAATTGCATTTGAAAGAAGATTTATTTTCCTATAAGACGGAATAAAAATGGAAAATGTGCGATAATTTAAAGATAAAAAAATTGCAGTAACAAACATTGCAAAAAAATCATTTCATCGTGAAATGTTTCCAAAATAACGCCTGTGCTACCCACGGACACGTTTGTCAGTTATAATACAGATGAATTTGTTGCGCATATAAAAAATCTTACGCGCATAGTGAAATGCAAAAGTAAAGAAACAACAGCACATGCACTTTTTCAAAGAAAGTTTGTTCCAAACTTAGCTCTATGACAAATTTAAAATTCGTTTTGTAAATTAAAGTCACAAACACTGCCTGGCGGCAATTCAATGTGCACATCGGATGCCATATTTTCCGTGCAACAAGCGTACATTTATTTTTATATATGATGACAAAACAAATATTCAATTGCAATTAAAGCCTCAGATAATGGTGAATTATAAACTCTCATTTTATCATTTACATCTTTCTTTTTCCATTTCGGATCAATTTTCTATGTCAAAAATGTACACTTTTTTTGAAAACATATTTGAAAAATAAAAATGGTTCTATAAATGAAGTAAAAAACAAATTACATAAAAAAATCCAAAAAAGAAAGAAAAAATAAGTAATTTTGTTTTGCATTTTCCTTCTGGTAAAATGACAGGTAACAAAAAGAGCTAAAAAATCGTCTGCTCTAGTAAGTTTAACTGAAAATTATAAAATATTACATTATGCAAATTATTTTATTTTGATAAAATTACAGTAGAATGTTTAAAGAATAGCAATATTTTTTATTGCAGTTGAGAAGCTTTTGGAGAAAAATTTTGAGACCCTGATATTTTTTAAGCCTCTAATTACTGCCAAGATAATCTTTGTTTGCCTGTCTAATTCAGCAGTGAAAATTCAACATGGAGAGTATCGCCAAGTTCTGAAATATAAATTGCTGTATTTTAGACAGACTTCCAATCTGATGACGCACACTGCATGCTACAGCTTTTCCATAAACACGGGCTAATTTTTTAAAACATTGCGTTTAATCAGTGTATGATTTCAATTATGTTATTTTCGAAAATAAGGCATTTCGATCTGTGAAGAATTTCAACGTCACTGGAATGAAAATGATATACTTCTACAAAATATATTTTAGTTTTAAGACTTTAAACACACGCTTATGAAAAAATATAATGACGTCATTTGCATCCGCTAGAGCATTCGACTTTTACGTTCAAATTTTATACAACATGCATAGAAAAATATGCATCTGACGTCAGAAATCCAACAAAAAAGTGATTTCATCATTTAAAAAAACTCAGCAAGACATATCGATAATAAAATGATTCATATGCCTTTATTTTTTCCTTTTAATAGTTCTATATGTTATCAGATACCATTATTATTTTTTTCAAAAATTCGAAAAATGTTATTTCACATAAATTAATGAAAATGTATTCATTCAGATTTTTCATGTGAATTAAACAAATGCTGAAAAAATAATCCGCAAAAATATTCATTAAAATACATTTTTGTAAAGAGCAATTTGTGTTTTTTTGTAAAGTATGTTTGCAATAAACTAAAATTCATTTAACTGATGTATAAAAATGAAATAAAACCAAAACTCACCGGGTTTTATATAGCAGATGATACTCTTGAAATAGAGATATGTTCATTAAAATTTTTTTATGTTGAAATGAGAAAATTGGAACAAAATGTATTGTAATCTGCTGTTTTCTATGGAGAAAAGAGATAGATGGAGGTGTAGTATAACGGAAAAACAGTTTGCAATATGATGCGCGTTATCACTAAATTTAAATGCAGTTATTCGGCCCAAACAAAACAATCACATGGAACAGGTACCGAATTCTTTAATATGAGCTCTGCATTTTTTTCACTAAATGAAAACGATCTGTTTATATTAAAGCATTCTAAAATAGCATTATATTTTATTATAAACTATAACTGTAAATAACCGTAAATTATAAACAAAAAACCGTAGTACTAAAAGTTTTCTTCTTTTTTTGGAAAGCACACGCTTGCGTTTGGGCTTTTTGTAGAGGATTTTAGGTTTACATTTTTTGCATCACTCCCAGCTACAATAAGTCCTGTCTACACTTTCTTTTTACTTTATGGCTATTTTCTCTTTACTTCGCATAGAAATGTAATACTAAAGTTGCCACCTCCAGAAAAAATTAATTAAAATCTACAAAAAAATTAATATCTTAAAAACAAATATAGATACAGTTTTCAAAAAATTGCATTTAAAAGTACATTTTTTACTCTATACAGCGGTATAAAGATTAAAAATGTGCGATATCTATATGTTTAAAAATTTACAGTAGCGAAAACTGCAAAAGCGAAATTTCATCAGAAAGTGTTGCCATTCGCAAAATGACGTATGCGTTACGCACAGATACGTTTGGCCTTTATAATATAGATGTATATTTTTAGCCAATATTGTAATTAGAAATTAGTAAAGTCAATTCCAAATGTTCACTTCTTGAGCTGCCTTTCAGATCCATTAAACAATATTTAGTGTACCTTGGACCCAGTATAAGGTACACCAATTTTTATTAGGTTCAAGGTACACCACTTGACAGTAAAAAACTAAACTACCAATTATGATGTTATGGTTAGGCCTAACTTTATTTAAAGCATATGGTATAGTAGCTAGAGTATTGCTTTATTATGCATAATCTTTATTAAAAAAATACATATGATTTAGTATAAAAATAACATAGAAATTTCTAAGAAAAATTTACTTTTCAATGGTGATTTTTTTAAAAAATTTTTTACGATTAATTGAATTTCTAAACAAATACCAATAACTTAAATAAGATCTTTGGTGGCAAATATTTAATATACAAATATTCTTGTTAATGATTTAAACACGTAAAGCTAGAATTAGCATAGGTCCGAGGTACACATATGTCCAAAGTTCACCACTCTCCCCTGTTATAAAAAATTTTAATGATCCTTTTCACGAATGTAATAGCTGAAATTCTTACGTATTATATTTGCAAAACATAATGCTGAAATATCATTTTATTCGATCAAGGTCTTTTAGTCACCATTTGCTCAAAAGTTTGAAAATGATCACATTTTTACGCTAATCTTTCATATTTATTTTGTCAGTATTTAAGTGTAACAGCTTCTTACAATTTTAGAGCACATGTACCACTGGAAGTTGTTGATGGATTTAAATAATACTCCACCATTTTATTTTGTTATTACAATGCATAAGAATTTCAGTTATTAATTCGTGAAAAGGCTAATTAAAAAAATTCTAATAATGTGAATTTTTCAACATTTCAGCAAATTTTACAGCGCATGCGTGACCGGAAAAAATAAACCAATTTTACTTTTTTTTAACCTTATTTTTAGCCTTTCGAATTCGCAATTTTGCAGCGGTATTGCGAATAGAAAATCAAATTTTTCAATTTTTTAGCTCACCCAGCCTTGTTTTGAATATGTATTATTTACCATTATCCAATAGTACTACGAAAATTTCCATGATTGGCGAGCATTATTATTTCAAATGCTGTGTTTCTAGAAGATTATCTTTCTCGCTTGCTTTTTCTACTTATAAATTATATATAATTATAACCTGAGTTAGTTTGAATGCATTTATAACAACTATAATTATCAGCGTGCATTAAATTCTTTCATGGAAAAACAAATTGTAATTCTTAGAAATGTATGAAAAGACTCTGTAAATGGAAGAGAAAATTTAAAGGAAATAGTGTATTCTTTAATTGATAAAATCATGTATATGATTCACTTATTTTCTTTTTTACTTATTTCATTCAGTAATATTTAGTTATAATTTTTTTTGTAGTGCTTGATTTATTTTACATATTAACAGAAAATGATCAGTTTGTTATGCTTCGCTTCATTACTTTACTGAATAAATTAACAAGATTGAAATTTTTGTATTTAATTCGAAGGCTAGATTTTATTAATTTGAAGGAATGATAAAGAAATCTATTATCAAGCACTTTTTATACAGAAGGATTTAAAAAGGTTTATATAAACTTTAAAAAGTAATAGAGCATGCTGCGCCAAATCATTTTTTTGCACAGTAAAAATAATTTCCCAACTTGGGGCTACGCTGGATTTATGCAATGGAATTTTTTTTTTTTTGGAACCTGTGTTAGCCACTCGTCACAGGAGCGGCCTCAGGGATATTAAATGAAAAACAAGCTTTTAAAATAGTACCTGCTATTAGTCACTTTTTGTGTTTGAATCTCTTGGAATCTACAGTTTCTTTTCTTTGCTTTCGCTGTAGTTTTATGTAAATTAGGCTGCGTCGCTCAATATGCAGACTAGAAAAAACAGAGCGAAAGTTCTTGTTTTCTGATTTCGGTCTAGTTCTGTCTTAGTGGCATACGAGACATGCGTTGGATTTCAAAAGCATTTCGTTTGTAGCTCGTGAAATTAAATCCAGATGTTGTGGTATAAGCATTGTCTGTTGATAATACATTTTGTTTTATATATTGTGCAAATAAACGTTTTAGTGACACCCACATGTTGTTATAACAGAAGAAAAATTTGAAAGTGGGGGAAATAACTCCGGCCAGGATTCGAACCAGCGATATATTGGCTGAAGCCGTCAATGCTCTTCAAACTGATTCATCCCGGACGACTACTGAAAGACTAATTCACCCACCTAACCTTAACGATCACACAATCTGGTCTGATACTTTGGATCAGCGAAACAAAATAATTCGAACAATAACATATGAAACTGCATAAAACCCTGTTAAAATTATGTTAGATCAATGTAATCTAGACCAGATTGTGTGATCGTTAAGTTTAGTTGGGTGATTTAATCTACTATTAGATGTCCGGGATGGCTCAGTTGGGAGAGCATTAGAGGCTTCATCCAATACATACCTAGTTCGAATTCTTGCACAGACGTTTTTCACCCACATGGAAAATTTATATATGCTATAATTCATTTATCGATTGAAGAATCATGTTATAATTTAATCTAATATAATTTCGTATCTAGTGTTTCCTGCAGTTTCATATATTATTCTTCAACTTACACTGTTAAGTTGATCCAATTTATCAGAACAGATTGTGTGACTGTTAGGGTTAGTTGAATGAATTAGTGTTCCAGTACACATTCGAGATGGCTCAATTGGAAGAGCATTGGCGGCTTTAGCCAATACATCCCTAGTTCAAATTTTGGCCCTTGAATTTTTCACTTTCTTGTAAAATTTACATCTGTTATAATTCATTTACCAATTGAATAATCGTGTTATAAGTTAATCTAAGACAGGTTGTTAATAAGGTAACATTGGAGATATATATAACTGTTGCCTTGCAGCTCGAAGTACATATTGGTTTGCGACAGTTTCTACCGAGTTAGATTATCGAAGGACTTTGATACAGTTGAATCTGTTTTAAGAGTCTGCGAGTTAATTACTCATTGATTTTGTTCATTCACCGAGCAGTCTAGGCGAAATTAGTGAAGTAACTCTGCCACATTCCTTCCCGATTATGTTTTAAACTGTAAATTTGTGTATGACTGAATTTCTAAGTAGACATCAATCCAGATCCGCTACAGAGGAAGAACAAAATAAAACGGTACAGAAGTTTTTAAATAGGGAAGTGCAAGTACAGAAGCCGAAAGGACGCCCGTCAGAGAATAAAAAATGTAGCTGCATATAAAAACGAAACCTGCGAGAAACGATAAAATATTATGTCTTAAGCATAAACAATTTATATTTTCTATAGCAGGAATACTTTAAAATAATATATGTTAAGACAAAAATATCGTATTTAATCATAGAATTTGCTAGATTAATTAAAGCAAATACCTATCTATAAAATATTTAAATAAAGTAACATTCAAAAGTAAACAACAATGGAAAGCAAAAGTCTTATCCGATGTTTTGAGATTCAATCTTAGTAGGAATTTTTCTACTATAATCAACCCAATAATTTCATATAAGTGAGATTTATGAAAGTGAAATCGCTGAGTATCGAAACTAAATTTTATTTTACAGATCTTTTTGGTTGTATATTTATTATTGTATGATATGTATTCCGCAGGTACCGTAAATGTTCTACATTTAAGATAAGATCTAGATATAGGCAGGCTTTGTTTTTACGGCTTTTACTAAGCAAACCACAGTAAAATCTGTGAAAATAATTTAGATAGATTCGGAAAAATATTCCGTATTTACAGTTGGATCTGTATGTTTCGGCATAATCATATAAAAAAATTCCGTTATAGACAAATTTTGATTTTACAGATTCTACTGTGTTAAGATCCACTCTTTGCAGACTACATATAGAGTAGAACTAAAAAAAATTGTGCCTCGTGAAAAATCGGCACTTTGATATTTAGCCTAGTGGTTTCATGAGATGGGTTTTAGAAACACTGAAACTTTAAACGTTTGTGTATATCTGGAAGCATGGCAAGGCAACAAAGCTAATTGTGTCTTATACAAATATGTTGGTTCTTGATCTTACTAGTTTTTATTTAAGGTTTGCCCTATTTTTTTAAATCACTCAGTAATTAGAACTACTCGGATGTGGCAATCCCTAAATTCATACACTTAATGACTTCCAAAAAAAAAAATGAAACATAGCGACGTCACCGATTAGGCAATTTACACCAAAATCTAATCTGCAACAATTTATTTCAAGTTCTAACTGAATCTAAAACGTTATGAAAATCTGTCTATAATAGAGATTCCATTATATATTTTTTTTTTCAAAAAATCCGTTCATTTTATAAAATTGCATTTTTGTTAATCTTTCTAAATTAAGAATTATGAACTCATTACACTTTATTCCCACATAATAATATATTCTATTATGTATGGGAACGCTTTCTCCTGCACAAAACTTGTTCGCAGATATAATATCTAACAGAAATAAAATAAAGAAAAACAATTCCTTTTCAATCTGCGCCTCTTAAAGTACCGCTGAAAGCTGCCTCTGTGATTTCCACAACTAAAATAAAAACTAATTTTTGTACAGCTACCGACGATATTCTTTCTCTTCAGAAACATATAGTCCTGAAAATTATTTCGTGGATGCATCTAACGATCATCTATTGGGTTGGGAAAAAAGTAATTTATCTTTTTTTCATATTTTTCAAAGTGAATTTATTTATATAAATTAAAAAAACTAATCAGTAATATATGTGCTGTTTTGTTTGATGACCTTTTACCCTTTTTCTGGTAAAACCATAATTCCGTCACTGTAGAACTTCTGAGTGTTCTGTGTAAAAAACTGAACAAGGTGATTTTCACAAGCCTGTTTTGAAGCTAGCTTAATATCATTAAGAGAATTCCGCAGAGGGCGGTACAAATAGTAGTAGGTCGGATCCAGTTCCGGACTATTAGGTGGGTGCATCAAAACCTCCCAGCCAAGCTTTCTTAGTTTTTGCCGAGTGACTAAAAATGTGTGTTTTAGCGTTCTCGTGATGGGAGATAACGCCTTTCCTATTGATCAATTTCGGACGGGTTTTTTTAATCGCCTGCTTCAATCGGATTAGTTGTTCACAGTAGATAGTAGAATTAATGATTTGGCCAGGTTCGAGCAGCTGATGATGGGCAATTCCTTTTCATTTCCACCAAATACACAGCATCACCTTTCTAGGCGTCAATCCGGGCTTTGCCATCGTTTGTGAAGCTTCCACCATGATTTTTTTCGGACATTGTTGTCACACGTGATTCCCTTTTCATCATCCGTAATCATTTGTTTAAAAAATGGCTTGATTTCGTTCCGTTTCAGTAACAATTCAAAAATGGGAACTCTGTTTATTAAATTTTTCACTGTAAGTTCATGGGGATTCGAAGTATCGAACTTCTTTTGGTATCCAGTTTTATGTAAATAATTCAAAAGTGTTTTATGGTCGATGTTTATCGGGCAGAAATATATCATTCTATCTCGATTTTTTTTTAAAAATTCATCGACTTTTTCAACGATAGGCCGGCCAGGGAAAGGTTCATCTTTAACATCGAAATTTCTGAAATGAAAACGAGCAAACCAATTTTGATTTTCGCGTTTACTTAAGCACCGATCACCATAAACGTTACACAATTTTCGATGAACCTGCGCCGCATTTTTCCCTTTCTGAAAACAAAACACTAAAATGTGACGAAAATGATCTTCTGGAATCTCTATTTTTAAACGCAAAACTTTTGACTGATTACGTGGATGACACTACCTTTATATCTAATATTTTTTAGAGACTGTTACCTTTCAAACGCTGTATAGTATGGCTTAATTGAGTAAGTATTACTCGAGATATGCGACATTAAAGCTATCTATTGCAAAAAACGAAATTACTTTTTCACCAACTCAATATTTTGGATCATAAAATTTGAACGCCAGCAGATGTTTTTCTGTTTCCTTTGAGAGATTTTTCGATTCTCATGAAATTGTACTTTTAACCCTTTCGCGCTCGCCATCCATGGTCTACATACTATCAATCTGACTATGTTGCTTAACAAAGCGTTTCTGTCTCTCTCTGCATAATTATCACCAAGGTCGGCCAATATACAGAGAGTTTTTGCGAAAATCGCAAGCAAAATTGGTATGTAACATCTAAACGGATTATAACGACACTTGGATTTTATCTGCTATCTTGTAAAGATGTTTTACAACATGTAGCTCTAAAAACTGCGTTTTTCAAGGGTCACTTGCTGTGGGGACATAATTCATTTTCCTCTATCGTGCAGTTCTCAATAAAATTAAGAAGATACATTTCAGGTGTGTTTTATTGTTTCTTCGTATCTGTGTTCATTGTGCACAACGTTGGATTATATCATAACTTATAATTATCCTTTTAGAGGTGTTCACGTCATCTGTCACTACACGAAACCCAAAATTTATATTACACCGTGTATTAGTATTTGAGATAAAATTATCGCAGAAATCGTAAAATAACTGAATAGAAACGCCATCTGTTGAGCCATTTACTCTAAAAACTAAAGAATACTAATTTATATCAGGGGCTAACCGAACCTGAAGTTCGACGAAAATTTGTGTATTAGTTTCTGAAATAGAGCTATTGCGATAATCATGATTAATACCATATAAGAGAGTGTTATGTGATTTACACCAAAACGTAATCAGAACCATGTTTTATCGAGAACTAATTAAATTGACAGATTGAAGTTTTATGAAAATTCGTTCATTAGTACGTGAGATATAGCTAGTGTGGAAATGGCGAAAAAGGAACCTAGCAGTGCCACCTGTAAGGCGATGAATACCTAAAACTAACCACATCCAGTTTATATTAAAGTCTTACTGAATGTAAAGATTTCTGAATTCCGTGCATTAGTTCTTGAAATAGAGCGCTCACAAAATTTATGTCACATACAGACAGACAATTTGTATAAACATGTTTTTTGGAATCTCAGACCTATAAAACGTGTAAATACATCCAACTCCTGAATTCGAAAATTGTTACGAATCCAAGACTTTCTTCTTGTTGTGAAAAAAAGAAAGAAAAAATATCCAAATAAAATAAAATATCTTAATTACAGTTTGGATGACACGGATATTTTTAAAAACTTTTAAATACAAATGATCTGCGCCTGTCTCTTCCTTTTTCCGAAATATTTCAAAATTACACATTCTCACCGAAAAACAAAGTATGAAAAAAATCCTTGTTGGCTTGGCCTATAGGCGGAAGTAGATTTCGAAAGTGCTTATTTCAACAACAAAAAATAAAATTTGATTACAGATGAGCCCAGTTTAACAACTTTATTTGGCCGCATTTGAAAAATTTTTAATTTCAGTTTTCTGTAAGAACTGGTATTATCAGAATCATCTTAGGCTGAATTCGGCTGAAATGCCCATTTTGACAACATTATTTGAAATAATATTTTGACTTTATTAAAACTTTGCCCAATATGGCACATTATATAGTTCCTTAGTAACAAAAACTGTCAATTGAATGCGTTTGAGAGCAAAATTGAATTTAAAAATGAAAAGAAACTAATTTGTTATTTGAATACATCCTCAGTTCTTTAATCTTGATCGCATCGGGAAATTTTGTGAGAAGTGCCCACTTTGACAGCATTTTTAAAAATAAGTTCAGTCTTTATCAAAAAACTGACCAATATGGCACATTATACAGCCCCTAAATAAGAGAACTTGTCAAATGGATGCTTTTGAGAGCAAAACTTAATTTAAAAATGAGTTATAAAATAACCAATTTGTTATTTGAATACATCCTCAATGCTTTAATCATGATCTCGGGAAATTTTTGTGTGAAATGCTAACTTTGACAATATTTTTAAAAAATATATTTCAGCCTTTATTAAAAAACTGACCAATAAGGCACATTATACATTTCCTAAATAAAAGAATCTGTCAATTGGATATGTTTGAAAGCAAAACTGAACTTAAAAATGAGTCAGAAAAAACGCAATTTGTTGTTCGAGTACCTCAATTTTTCAATCACGATAGCTTCGTGAAATTCTGTTCAAAATATTCATTTCGTAGCCTTTTTTGAAATATATATATATATATATATATATATAAACTCTTTTTTACTGATGATAGTTTTGGGGTCTAGAGGTCATGATCAGCGTAGATCTGCAAAACATTTTCAGAAATTCCTACATAGGAGCGACCGCAACAGGTAGTATTTCATACGAAATCTACCTAAAACAAAAATGCAAATCCTCCTATGCTTTAAATACTTTTAGCAATCCGTTTCAAAAAATGTGAAAACTAATGCTAAAAATATCCATCTTCGAAACCACTTTTCGTTTTTGCTGCGAATTTTGCCGCAGGTATATTTTGATTAGAAAAATATACAGTTGAGTCTCTCGTTGATTTGAACTGCGCTATCTTGGAAATCCGCCTATTCCGAACAGAGTTTACAAAAATACAGATTTTTTAATTAAACAAATTGGAAATTGCACATGAACGTAGCAAATGAGGTGCGTTCGCATGATAACGAAATTTTAAAAATATCCAGATCTTGCTGATACAGTACAGCGTACTTCGGATACAGTATAGTAGTCGAAATCTTTGTGTTTCTGTAAATATGCAGGAAGTAATTTTTATTACACCTCAGCAATGTATATCTTATTCATAAAATGTGAAATAGTTGAATATAATTAAAACACGCTCCAAACAATGTTTCCCCGTATAGCATTATGTAGTGGAATACTTTTGTGTGGCTCTGTAATTTAATAATAAAAATTCTTTGCATCACAGATAGTACAGAATGCATATTTTAGTATATATTTCATAGATTCATGCCAATTCTATTATGTTCGAATGAGTGTAACATCATTAAAATGCATTTGAAACTTTTTTCCCATTGACCGTAATGTAGTGGAATACTTTTGATTGTCTCTGTAAATGATCTATGCATCCGACTTTCATAACATTTGAAACGACTCGACAAAATTACGCAATAATTACATGTTTTAAATTTCAAACTATTAAAATGCACTTGAAACTTTTTTCCCCATTGACCGTAATGTAACGGAATACTTTTGATTGTCCCTGTAAATGATCTATGCATCCGACTTTCATAACATTTGAAATGACTCGACAAAATGACGCAATAATCATATGTTTTAAATTTCAAACTATTAAAATGCATTTGAAACTTTTTTCCCCATTGACCGTAATGTAACGGAATTCTTTTGATTGTCCCTGCAATTGATCTATGCGTCCGATTTTCATAACATTTGAAATGACTCGACAAAATTACACAATAATTATATGTTTTAAATGTCAAACAATTAAAATGCATTTGAAACTTTTTTCCCCATTGACCGTAATGTAACGGAATCCTTTTGATTGTCCCTGTAATTGGTCTATCCATCCGATTTTCATAAAATTTGAAATGACTCGACAAAATTATGTTATAATTATATATTTTAAATTTCAAAAGATTCGGTTGGGTAGTTTTTGCGTTGTTATATGCGGATAGACAGACAGACGGACGGACAGACAGACAGACAGACGGGAAGACAGACGGACTGAGCGACAACAATAGGTGCTACGTATTTACATAATTACGAACGCACCTAAAAACAGAAGAAATTAAAAAAGATGTTCATGAAAAAAGTACTATTATTCTTATTCAAAGAAGTTAAATATAGAATACATAGAGTCTAACCTTGTTGAAAACGGCAGAAGTCATCATGCCGTCATCTGGAATGAAAGCTGGTTAGCTTTACAGTGCATGTCGGCTTCATTTATACAATTCGGTAGAATATTTTTTAATTCCTACTAAACACAAAAAATAACTAATTTACACAGACTTAAGAAGTTACGTCAGTTATTTTTTTCTGATGAAGTGTACTGAATCAACTGAGTAACTTGTGTTTTATCATCGTTGACTCAGATTTATGTGGGGAGAAAAGGCGTATTTATTTGAATGATACTAGAGTTGTTGTGTTTATTTGAAGAGTCTGTTCTATTATTAACATACATTTCAGATTGATTTATAAGAAATAACAGAACCAGTTCACCACGAGCTGATAAACACTTATACAGCTGACACTTGCAATTTTCTAGGCACTTAATTTACACTTCAACAACTCAATAAGCTGATTATTATATTAAAATCCGCTTTTGTGAATTCCCGCTAAACTGGACAATGTTCGATCCCAATTAATTCGGAAAAGCGGGACTCTACTGTACTTAATTTTATGCAATAGCTCTAAAACGTTATTAGTATATATTAATGATTGAATGCCAATTTCGTTCAGGTATATATTACGAGTGAAGTAATTATTCCGAAAATCGGAAAAATGCATTCAATGTGATCGATATGAAAAAAAATAGTTATGCATAAATTAATAACTTTTATTGTTAAATATCGATATTTTAGCACGAAAGTTATGCAGTTGTTGGATGCATATTCTCTTCCCCTCCTCCGTTTCTGGTTGCAATTACTTCGTGCCTTTTCACTGCTGATATTAGGGGTCTTTTTCTTCCTTTCTTTTCTGCTTTTTATAAAATCGTTTTTTGACGCAATCCGAGGCCACTTATTTCAGACAAAATCTAGTTAAAGACAAATCATATACTATATATTTAAGCTTAGTTTAAGATCTTTCACGGACAATTTCGATTTAATTTTAATTAAAAGTTTTCTTGATATAATAAAACTATTTTAGCGTAAGTGTCAGAATCAGCGATATATTGGTGGATATACAGGGGTATACGCCGTATACGTTTTGGAATTATTAAAGGAACACCGTATACCGTCTGTTTCTCAAGAAAGCTATGATATACACAATTTAGGGTATACCCTCTACCTTAAGCGTATACTCTCTGCTTAGAGCTTATATCTTCTGTTATTTTTACAACAATATCCCTGGTCAGAATAAAAGCTTTGAAAAGAAAACTAAACTGGCTAAATAAAACTTCAGTTTTTATCTTTTTGTTATTTTTTCTACATCCCCATCTCTGTGCTTTCTGCATATAAGAAATTCCTTATTCAGCGTTTTCCTTTCAAAGAAAGTTTTGCAGCGTCTAAAATTCTGCATAAAAACCATTACAATTGTTGTTTACTTTCAACCAACAGAGTTTCTTTAAAAAAGAAAAAAAAATGTTTTGAACTAACAAATAATCCTTTTTTATTAGAAAACAAATCATTTATCTTTTGTTTCAAACGAGAACGTATTTAAAATGTCATTAAAAGTAGAATATAGGACGACAAATAACATTTATAATTTTTATATGTAGGAATTATAGGGGTAATTTTAACCCTGCTTTAAAATTCAAGAGTCATTTCTTTCATGGGTAAATTTATTCTTTTTTAACTTTAAAATAACAAAGAAAATATGAAAATAAGAATAATTTATAATAAAGCCCTGCATATTTTATGAAGAATATTCTTTCAAAGATTTTTTAACACGTAATTTATTTGTAAACTTTATAATGATATCTCGAAAGTTACGGGAAAGTATTCACCGTAGACTATGCGACTTAAATAAGTTTTGAATTTTTAATGATATATAAATAATAATTTCGTAATTTGTTCGTTTTATATAAAACCCAGCGAAGTTTCAAAAAGTATATCTCAAGACTTGTTATGATATTTTCCAGTTGTATTAAAATAGAATAATAATTTATTTTTCTTTTAAAAGCGCGAAAACATTTTGATAATTTAAAACTAAAGTTTCGATAAAAATAACTTTAAAAGTTAGTACGTTCTCTGTACTTCCAAATTTAAATGCATCTGAGAATAAATAAAGTAAACAATGCGGGAATAATTTAACATAATTTCCTACTCCAAATGACTAGCATATTTATTGTCTCACTTTAAATGTAAATCCCTGTCTTTTAAAACACTCTGACAATCTTGCAAAAGGGCAAAATTGTAGTGTTGTTTTCTCTGCATTTTTTTAAATGCTAAAATAATAATAATAATAATACTTCTTTCAACATTATATGAAAAAACTTAATTGCAAATAAGAATGTAATCCTTGAGAATGTTAATCACTGTTTAATGTATTAAAAATACATTAAACAAATATAATTAATTTATTTTAAATGTTGTATATATTGCTGTGAAACCTGGAGCTTAGTGAACGTATTAACACGGGCTTGTCAGTGAGAGGGTTTAAAAAATTAATTTCCCTATACTGCTTACATTCAACAATGCATTAGAGGAGTTTTGTGGCATTCGGACCACTTTAAAGGAAGGGAATGCATTAATAGAATATTATTTAATAATAGTAAATTCTAAATAAAGGCCTGTTATACATTTTGCGTAGAGCTGCTGATACCCAAAATTTTTAAGGAGTCGGTGGCTTCTAAATCTTAAATATTCTAGTCGCTATCAGGAATTAAGAAAATATAAGAAACAACGCGAAACAACGGAGAAACAACGCGAATTTCGTTAAAAGGTCGCAGAAGAAAAGCTAATTTTATCAAAGGATCGCAAAAAACGCCTCGACTTTTTTCAAAGAATCGCTAAAAAATGTGATCTTTGTCAAATGATGGCGGAAAAAACACGAGTTTGGTTAGAGGATTGATAAAAACCACGCAATTTTGTCAGAGCATCGTGAAAAAAATGTCGAATTGCCGTCTGTGAATTGTGGAAAAACACAATTTTCGTCAAATAATCGCGAGGAAAAACACAAAATTCGCCAAATTAGATGTCAAAAATTAGTCGCCATGTGAAAAAATTTAGTCGCCGCATGGCGACTGGAGACCGTGAATTTGCACCTATATTGTTTCGTACGTCGCATGTTTTCAAATGTAATAATCCTTTAAAAATATTTCCTAGATGTCTCGTTTATATGAGTTTGTAATTATGCCATTCTAGATAATTGCAATCAAAGATATTTAAATACATCGCCGTAAACTACAGCACACTCTGTGTATCATGTTTTTCAATGGATTCTACAATAATATCTGTAAGATCATGAACTTTTTTGGGAATTGAAAAGAGTTATTATTAAAAAAGTTGTATTCATAATTACTAAAATGATGATTGTTTTTTTTTGTCTGTTAATTGTTGTTCGCTTCATTCATTTTTCATTTATATTCAGTAAAGGGAATTTTAGTTTGGTTTGTTTTTATAACGACCAACTTATCAACACGACCCACATAGCATGATTCGTCACAGTGACGTCACTGCAAGTCACTGTGGTCACATCACATCTGTGACCAAAATGCCACCACTCTGTGAAGTCGCATTGTGAATTAGATGTGAACATCTTGGAAAACATAAAATAATTACAAAAAGTCTCTAAAACATGACATTTAATGTAAAATTATGTTTTGTTTTGGCAATGTAAAAAAATTACTTCACTGTGATGTCACTTCATGTAACGTTCGTAACAAATATGTGACATAATACCACTACATTTTAAAATCGCAATCTAACAAAAACATGGACTTAAAAAACTTTTGAATCAATTCCTGAAGCAATTTTTAGCTGATATATCAGATAAAAATTGATTTCAAGAGAATTATTGTGGCGCTGAGTTGGTGAAAATGATTCCAGTCTGAATCACAATAATTATCATTGAACTTAACTTAGACGGCAAAAATCTTCTTGCAATTTTTGTTTTAGAAGTGTGTTTTTTAAAAAGTTATTTTACAAGATTTTTTTCATACAGATAATTAATATGAAAAAAAATTACAGATTGACAAAGAAAAACTTTTCATTCTCTAGAACACATTTTTATTTTTTTAAGAAGATGTGTATTTACTACGTTTGATAACTATATTAAAAAAAATATATTATCACCATTAAATTTACCTTTACACATTTTAAAAATTTAAACTATGTTTTATCTAATAAACTCTAACTGTTAATATTATTTACAAAATAAAATAAAAAAAAGTTTATGAATAATTTTTAACTTTAATGTTTTGAAACTGACAAAAGTAAAAGATAAATTAAATTACCAAATTCATTAAATAAAAAAGTTTAGCTTTAATGTTTTGAAACTGACAAAAGTAAAAGATAAATTAAATTACCAAATTCATTAAATAAAAAAGTTTAGCTAGAGATACTCTTATTAAATTATTGCATATTTACCTTCCAAATCTGTTGTTTACAAAATGAAATAGACGGTCATGCGCATTAAAAAATTCAAGATCATCTGCAGACGACTTTTTACCGGAGAATAAAATAAAGTTTTAAGGTGCCAGAAATAAGTTTAATGGAGAGCATATAGCAGTTATGTGCGCGTATTGAAACGGATTTAAAAATTTAAACCAGAAAATCATCAAGAGCAATTTTTAGCTGATATATCAAACAAAAAATGAGCTCAGGAGAATTATTGTGGCGCTGGCTTGGTGAGAATGATTCCAGTCTGTATCACAATAGTTAATATTGAACTTAACATGATCGGCAAAAAGCAATTTGGATAGAAAAAGTCAACAAAACATAGGTATGATTTTTTTTCTTTTTGCTGTTTGCTTTATCATTATTGTTATTATTAGAACGTTTTTTGTTAGCTTTTCAAAAACATGTTAAAAACATAAATGTTTTATAAACTTAATAGTCTAATTTTGTTTATATAGAAAACATCACCATTAATAATTTGAATCAGGTTATTAAAATTTGTGATTTTAATTGCATTTTAATCTAATTTGTTTTTTTATTTACAATATCTGGTTAAAACAGCATGCTTCCATAAATATAGCAGCATATGGAAGAGTATTATAATCAATCATTTATATAATTACTAAATGCTTAATGCTAATTAAAATATTTAATAAAGAAATCTTTTTTTAGAATAAAATTATTTGTAAACATACTTTTAAAATTTTTGTATCAAGGAATGTTATGAAACATGGCATAGTTTTATTTTTTAAAAAATTTTATCTCCTCTGAGGAGAAATTTAAAAGAAATAGGGTAACAAAAAGTATTATAAAAAAATCGTGAATATGAAATAATAATAATAATAATAATAATAATAATAATAATAATAATAATAATAATAATAATAATAATAATAATTGTTTAATGTATTTTTCAACCTAAGAAATGTTATAAAATTTATAAAAGAAGTAATCATAGTGGGTGAAAACGTCTCAGTTGATAAACATTCTTATTGGAATATTTTCAAAGTATAACAACTATAAGTCTGAATGAATATTTAGAAGTTAATCAATCAATAAATAAGAGTTAAAATATGATTGTGATTTAGAAATAACACTAAATTTTAAAATACCTATTATATGCACTATTAATATACATCATGATTAAAATGGTTTTCTTATTTATAATTACCCTCTAATCTTGTAAATAAAATATTAATAATTTTATTTAACTTGTTTGTGGTTTTATTTTATATTTATGGTGGAATTTTCAGAGGGTAGGTGTGCTAGCAATAGACAACCATCCAGAAATTAACCCCCATTTATGTTTTTTGGTACATAATACAATAACTAATAAATATTTTGCTTTTAATTATTTTTTATAATTTCCCTTAGAATGTATTACAATCTGGGTTATTTTTGACATTTTTTAATTAAACCAATCAGGAAGCAGAAAATAATGTTTCAAAGTTCCACTGTTTTTCAGAGAAAATCTTAATGAATAGGCTAGGAGCTGCCTTTATTTAATAAATTTATGTATTCTTTATTTTCTTACCAAATTTGAATTTTTTCGTTTGAATAGTAATAGCAAAATTTGAATTTTATATACTAATGAACATTTAAAAAATGTCCTTTATTTTTAAGATTTTAAGAGGGTTGTTCATTGTTGGGATAGTTAATAGTCATTTTCCAATAATGAACACCGAATGTAGACAGTTTCAGTAATGTTTATAGTGCATGAAATATTTTGACATAACTGAAAACCTAAATAATAAAATTTAGTATTTAAATTTTACATAATAAAATTGACACAAAAAAATTATTATTTAATTATGTCATTATGTAATGTGTATATTTTCTTAAATAAAGATATAATTTTGGCAATCAATTATTAAAGTTATTTTAATCAATAAGGTTTTTTTAAATATGTTTTTAAGGCAGGCAAATTTTGATGTAAAATTACCCCTTTTAAATATCTGCAACATGTCCAAAGTCAATTACTTTTACAGTGAGCTTAAATTTATTGTTACTATATTCCAACATAGCAATTGTTTCCAAAATATAATTTTTAGAATTCTCAACATACTTGTATTATTGGTACGAGTTATATTTGTTTTCATACTAAAGTTACGTTTATCAATGGACTAGTTTCAGATCATTGTTAGTAAAATGTAAACTTAAGCTTTGTAAATTTTGTAAAATTAAAAAGCTAGAGATAGCTAGGAATAGATAGTTGCAAAAGTAAGTTTGTATATTTTATAATTTTTGTATTTGTATATTGAGAATATTGATGAAAAGTACGTCATTTTCTGCTTATCACAAGTATAAAAAATATGCATAATTTATTATTTTTATGTTTGAATTTATTTTTAGTATCTAAAATAACATTCGAGCACTTGCAGTTTTAAAATTAAATAGCCTTTAAAATAGTTGTTTGATTTAAAAACTGTCAACATATTTATCATATATGTTTCTACACCCTTTAAGTGCTCTGACCGTGTTTTTCAATCCCATAATTATAGAATTTAAGGCGCAACACTGGTCACAGAAAAAGATCCGGATGATAATGTAGAGTCTATTGGAGCACTCTTTTCAAATATCTCGATCAAATTTTAATACTTTTACATGAAATTTTTTTCATAGGATAGCTGAGGACGATCCACAACCAGTCTAGTTTTTACTTTTTCAATATTGGTTTCGGATTTAAAAAAATACTTTAAATTTCAAAACCGGTTAAACCTGTTTCTGAAATTCAAACCATCATAATATAAAACATATGCAAGCAAAATCAAAAAAGTAAAAACTAGGCCGGTTTTAGATTGTCCTCAGCTATCCTATAAGGAAAAAACATACAAAAATATTAAAATTTGAGCGAGATATTCAAAAAGATAATACCCATAGACTTTACATTATCATCCGGGTCTTTTTCAGTGACTATTGTGGAGCACTACGGGCTGATTTAATACAAAATTTATATTAATGTCTTTTTTTTTGCTGTGAATAAAATAATCACATTTGCAGTGAATAAAATAATCTGTGACGATAGTGACAAGATTGTGAAGACACTTTGTGACATTTTTGTGAATATTTTGTGATCTGTGACGATTTTGTTACTAACTTTGTGATGGTGGCTACATTGCCAGTGTTGTAATGTTACACTGAGACACAACTATACAGTTATGAACATTGATATATAGTGTAAAATCGTTTACATCTTTACAAAACTTTATTATATTTTGACGATATATCTCAATTAAAACTTGAGAGCTGCTATAAAAAGAAAGTTTCTGAATCAAACTGCAATGCCATACAGACTTTATCAAAACAAAATATGTTTTGATTGCTAATATTTAATGAATCATTAAATATTCACGAAAAAATCTGAAGACCGCTTAAAGAGTTAAACAGAAATGTTTCTTTCATAATTTTAATTATTTTTAAAAAACAAATAGCTAAATTTCAAATAATTGTGATAGATCGAATATTCAATTGTCTTAAATATTCCCATTTGTTGCAACAGAAAAAAAAATATGTACAACAAAGATTAAAATCTGTATGGCATTGCAGTTTGATTCAGTAACTTTCTTTTGGTAGTTTCATTTTATAGCAGCTATCTAGTTTGAATTGAAATATATTTCCAAAATATAATAAAGTTTTGTAAAAGATGTAAATGATTTTACACTATATATCAATGTTCATAACTGTATAATTGTGCCCCAGTGTAATAATACAACACTGGCAATGTAGCCACTGTCACAAAGTTAGTAACAAAATCGTTGCAGATCACAAAATTTTCACAAAAATGTCACAAAGTGTCTTCACAATCTTGTCACTATCGTCACAGAATAGTCACAGTTTCAAAGATAATTTTGTCACAAATGACACATTTTTCACATTTGGGTCACACCGTGACTTCACAAAGTGGTCACAATGTGACGTCACAAAGTGGTCACAATGTGACGTCACAAACGAGCTCTAAAACGGCCATAACGACTTCACATTTTAGTCACTGTGACTTCACATCGACGTCACGTGACGTCACATCGACTGTAACAAAGTCACAATGTGACTTCACATCGACGTCACGTGACGTCACATCGACTGTAACAAAGTCACAATGTGACTTCACAACGACGTCACCATGTCTTACGGGGAGGGATATAGGCTTTAAGAGCCCACAATAGTCACAGAAAAATTACTCAAAAAGACCCGGATGACCATGTAAAGTCTATGGGAGCGTTCTTTTCTAATATCTCGCTCAAATTTTAATATTTTTGCATGATTTTTTTGCACAAGATAGCTGAGGGTAATCCACAACCGGGCTAGTTTTTACTTTTTCAATTTTTGTTTCAGATTTTCTTTAAAAAATTACTTTAACTTTCGAAACCGGTTTAAACCGGTTCTGAAACTGAAACTATCGTAATATAAAAAATATATAACCAAAACCGAAAAAGTAAAAACTAGCCCGGTTGTGGATTGCCCTCAGCTATCTTGTGCAAAAAAATCATGCAAAAATATTAAAATTTGAGCGAGATATTAGAAAAGAACGCTCCCATAGACTTTACATGGTCATCCGGGACTTTTTGAGTTATTTTTCTGTGACTATTGTGGGCTCTTAAGGGGGAGAGATGCCCTCCGTGGTGATCTTTCCAAGGTAACCTAACCCGTACCCCCAAAGAAATCCAAGATTTAAAAAAAAAATCACGGAAAACTCCGAACGATTAGGCCGCAAGCGTGATTGAGTTAAAACCCAGCACCTCCTGTATACAACTTCGACATAAAAACCTCTTCGCCCCTGTTTGGGCTGTAGTAAATTTTAGAGGTGATGAAAAGATGAGTGGAGCATGGTGAGCGTTTAAGTCCAGTGTTCGCAAGATTAGTACAATTTCAATTGTAGTTTGTGTAGGGTGACTAAATTTAAGTAAAATTGATTTTTAATGCTTTAATTATAGATTTATTATGCTCAGTTTCGAAGACTTTATCCAAACTAAAACAACCTTCATTACTGAATAGTGAGATATTTTGAATTTACCATTGATAACCCAACAAACACATAACTGGTGGGCCACTATAGGATTCGTTAGCGGTGGCCCACTATAGGATTCGTTAGCGGTGGCCCAAATTGTTTGATAACGGCCCGCCATTTTTGGCCGTAACGGCTCCGTCAAAAAACTGTCACGCCGGCCAGAATGCGCACAGAAAAATAATTGGACTTGAATACAAGATGTTGCCCACAAATGTGCCATTAACGTTTTATCAAAAGTATCAGACAGCCACAAATTGGCTACACTTATTCTTTTAAAGGCCATTAAAAATAAAGGCTGGCCAGGAGATCACCCTCACCCAGCCATTTGTGTTTGTAAGTATTAATATTTAAACATAAATTCAAAATTTGTTCTATAAAAAATGTTTGCTGGAAGATTATTTAAATGATAAACTGTTTTTGCATGTAAAACAAATATACTAATAATCTTTATGTACACTTTTCAAAAAAGTTTTAAATTAACCTATCTTCAAAATTTTCAAAAATTTCCAAAACATGTAAGTTGAAAATGAATTTATTTGTTTATTATTTAATTATATGCTTTAAAAATTTACATGTAATGCAATTAAAATTTATTTTATAGCATATAATTAAATAATAAATAAATAAACTCATTTTCACCTTATAAGTTTCGGAAATTTTTGAAAAATTTGAAGATAAGTAAATTTATAATTTTTTTGAAAAATGTACCTAATAATTAATAATATATTGTTTTTTATGCAAAAACCCTTTATAATTTAAATAAACTTCCAACAAACATTTTTTATGGAAATAATTTTGAACTTATGCTAATGATGTATGTTATAAATTAGATGGTTTATGATTTTTTTTTTTTACTTTTATTATCATTGGTTTTTAGACTTTAAGAGGTTATTTCAGCCAAGCGAAAAGACCCATCAGTAATACCGATCCTATCGAAGAAATCCTGCTTCCGTTCCAATACTTTTAAATTATTTATTTGTTTATTTTTTATTATTTTTCATTAGATTGCTGAGATTGATTCGTACGCAGGCCATTTTTTCCGATTTTTATTGCAGATTTTTTTTATGAAAATACTTTCACTTTTGAAACCGGTTCCGAAAGTAAAAACATCCTCATTAAAAATATCTGCAAACAAACTAGAAAAAGTAAAATACGGACTTTGTACAGATTAATTTCAGCTATCCAATGGAAAAAAATCGTTTCAAAATATTAAAATGTAACAGAGATATATTTATTAATTTCTTCTATAGGATTAGTATCACCGAACGAATCTTTTTGTATGACTGAAGAAGCCTGTTAATGGCTGTCACCAATGTGTTATATTTATTCATTAAAGATTATTAAGAAACCTGTCGAATATTTTTTGCATCATTTTTATATTTAAAAAAATTCCTATATATATATATATATATATATATATATATATATTTATAAATATATTATTATTATTATTATTATTATTTATGTTACATATATGTGCATGTGATAATATTTGCTATTTTAAAAATATATTACTTTAATCTTTTCAAATTAGCTGAGAATTATTTACAGTAATTGAAAATGTATCAAAATTTTGAATAATCTGACAATTTTATTCTGAGTTTTTTAGATTTTTATTTAATTGTTTAATGAATGAAATATTTTCGATGAAAAATTGTTAATTTTCTTCGCTCAAAAAAGAAAATAAAGCCGTCTTTCACAGTCATGTTATTTATAACGTTAAAAGAATCTATTTTAAGGACCTAAAATAAAACCGATAACTATTTTATCTAAAATAATTCAATCAACCTTTACAAAAAGAATTTTTTTAGGTTGAAGAAGCATCTATTAAATGGTATTTTGCACAATTTTATACAAGACAATAATCACACATGAAATCGCTCTTTTTCATTTCTAATATATGGAAAGAAAAATAAATTTTACCTTTAAGAATCAGTGTAAACTTTAAATAAATTAAACTCTTTTATTTTTTGCAATATTTTTAATGACATGCACGGTGGAAAACAACAATTGTTATATGAAAATATGATTAACATTCAAACTTTTAAAAGATTCTTAAAAGTATATAATTTTAAATTAGCTGCTTTTCCTAATTTATACAAAACTTTAAAATAACGAAAAAGCGATGAATAGCAGGGTATAAAGTAAATAGTATTTTATATTTGTTAAATTACAAGTGCATTTTTAAAAGCGTATGATGTCTTAAAAATGGATATGTTTCCTATATCTTTCTATTAGATTTCCGGAATCGAACAAGCCTAATGTTGATGTCAAAAAACTCAAGAGGTTATAATAAATTATAAATTAATAATTCTTTAATGAATAAGCATAATAAAACATACCTATATTGTGGTAACATATCCAAATTGTGGTAGCATTCGTTAACACGCTTTCTCTCCCTGATGTGACTGTCTATAACTGAAATTATCTGCTTCTGCTTATCAGCACAGCGGTACAGAAAGTAAAATTCTTGGAAAATTCCCCCTGTACTTGTTGGCCTTGAAGGAGAGCATGTATTGTACTAAGGCCCAAACAGATATGACCACTTCTTGCGGTTACTCGTCTGATCGTTTATTGTGGTGACATGGTGTTTTGATCTTTAATCAGTTTTGTAGGAAACGGACGGTTATCCTGCAAAAGAGGTATCTTTCCATCAAGTAGGGTTGATATGCTTATCTCCCGATTCTTTGTTTAATCCGCTTCGTTCTGTTATGAAGAAACCCCAAATGAGTCCTATATAAAGGCATACGGCACCTGTTTCAAGAATTCAGTTGACGGGGAGTGTATTTCAATGTGCACACAGCCTTATCTGGGGGACTCGATTTTTACTACAAGAAGGGAAAAAATGATTTTAAATAGTTTTCTGTTTTTAATTGCATAAAGCAACGAAGAGATTGTTTTCATTTAGAGCTAAGAAGATGCATTTCATATTAATATTTTGCACAAATCACAACTTTTAGTACCTGCATATGTTCGAATGGTCGAATATAGACATATTTTCTTTTCAGATTTTAGTAAAATTTGCGAACATTGTACACGGCATACGGCAGAACTCGATTAAAAAAATTATTTTTCCTTTAATATAAATAGTAAAATGCATACATATATACTATATCTTTCTCAATTCCAGTTTACAGCATTTTCATTTTCAAACACACGTAAATTTAAATTCATTTTTATTCAAATGAAAAAACACAGATAAATAAAATATTAATTATTTTTTTTTTTGTTTTACTCAACATGGAGTGACATGTGTCTAACATTTGTGTATTCACTATTACTTTTATACATATGAAAAACAATATACGGTTTTATCTGTATTTTTTATTAGTAAAAAAATAATAAAACAAATAAATACATATAAATGTTAGGAATTCAACAGAGACATGGGATTATCTTTTTTCCTTTGAATCAGAATTTTAAATCCTCCCCCCGGAATTTTATTTAACATGCATATATATTTGAAATCATATTAAAAATTTATGTTTTAGAAACAGTTTATATGCCCCCTTTTTTTATTTTTTCTTTACTAATTTGCATTCAGCAAAAAAAAAAAAAAAATGCTTGTAATTATAGAATTTGAAAAAATACACATAAAAAAATTCACATTTATCAGTAAATATCTTGTAAATATTTTGTATTATATGCATTTCCAATGAATGCATCTTACTGTAATTAAATCTTTGTATTGTTCCAATTTCTTATAAATTTGTGTTCTGTTAATTTTGGCTATTAAAATCAATATAAATTGAATAATACATTCATTATTTCCAGTATGACCATTAAAATATATCCAAGCAAAGCTATCCGAACTTGCAGATGCAAAATAAATCAAAATACATTCTTTCTTTTTTTCTGATAACATCATTTTTTATATTTATAATGATCTTTCCTAGAAAAAAAAATGTGGAACTGATTGTATTTTTTATGCCAATTTCAGAGATACAGAAATCGATGATTTTAGAAATATATTATGCATGTACGAGTAAAAAATGATTTTATGTATGTATGTGAAAGTTTTGCATGACTGAGTAATGGGGAGGAGGGGGGGGGCATGGACTGCTTTAGGCACAATCTAAAAGCGTTTTTCTGTTTTAATATTTATTTTAAATTATTTTGCTATATTTTAAATATTTATTCATTTTTTTAACTCTTTTTTATGAATAATGAATGTAAAAGTGTGCCGGTGAAGAAAAAACTTGGAATTCTGTATACATTTTGAGGACAATTTTTATTTCTTATAAAAATATTTTCAAAATAAATAAAATATGTCATCTATTTTATTGTTTTAAATATAAATTTCGTAAATTATGCATATGTTAATTAAAACTCAGACTTAAAGTAATTTTTGAAAGAAATAAAGACCAAAAATATATACATTGTCTCTCTTAAAATAAAAATGCTGGTCAGTTTATATTAAGCCTCTGCTTTATAGATGTTGGAGGGCCATTACTGCTTTGCCCGAAACCGACCTTTAAGAATTTGCCGGCAAAGTAAATGCAACAGTTCTGTCATCGTCGAGCCGTTAACGGCTCGGCGATAGCTGCGGCAATTAGCGGCGGCTCACTTGCGGTAAAGCATTGTTTTTATTCAAATGGCCTTAACTCCTTTTGGCCGCGACGAAACCAGCTTACGGCCTTAAGTCGGGTGTTTGTGGGGAAATTACATGACAAATTGTGATTCAATACCGTATGAATCAACCCTTAATCATTGTAATTTTCGTTAATTTTGAAATTTGTTCTTTTGAATTCACAAGATTTTTTTAAACTATTAAATCAAATTAAAAAACAAGTCAATCTGTTTACTAGATTGTATATGTCCGAGAAGGTTGGATATCTAAGGTATTCCATTCAGTTAGTTCTACATTTAATATTAAATTTCCTAATCAAATAATTTAAACCAATTGTATATTGAAAATAAAAGTACAATTCAAACTAAATGATACTTCCCGTAAGACATGGTGACGTCACTGCGACGTCGTTGTGAAGTCATATTGTGATTTTGTGACCATCGATTGTCGATGTGACGTCACGTGACGTCGATGTGAAGTCACAGTGACTAAAATGTGAAGTCGTTATGGCCGTTTTAGAGCTCGTTTGTGACGATTCACAAAGTGGTCACAATGTGAGAAATTTGTTAAAAATGTGTCATTTGTGACTAATTTGACATTAACATTGTGACGAAACTGTGACAAAAGCTACGATATTTAGATTGCCAGAAACATGTTTTTTAAAGTAAATAACATGTTTTAGAGAATATTTGTTATTTTCTAAAAATTTTTTTTTAGTCACATCTCAGTCACAATGTGACGTCACTGAGTGGTGGCATTTTGGTCACAAAAATTATGTGACCAAAGTGACTCACAGTGACGTCATTGTGACGTCACTGTGACCATGCATGCTATGAGGGTTAAAACGCCCTAAAATTTAGATTCCATTCAAATTACATTCCGTTTCTAACATGTTCCAAATTACATATTCATGTTGTAAGAATTCTTTTCTATTTTTTTTTCTTTTAATCTGAAAAGAAGTAGTGTGTGGCTTTCTTTGAGTTTAACTTAATGTTTTGTTTCGTACTCATTTATGAAGTAATGTGACCTTTGTGATGACTGGATATTTGTAAAAGAGGCTCATCTTTTAATAAATAAAAAGCAATTCATTAACGTCCCCGCTCAACCTCACCACAAAAATATGTAATAAACTGTAATAATATCTATATAATAAAGGCCAAACGTATTTGTGCGTAACGCATACGTCATGTTTTGAATGGCAACACTTTTCGATGAAATTTTAATTTTGCAATTTTCGCTATTGTAAAATTTTTCACTTCTAGACATAGCACGTTTTTGACATTTATACCATCGTATGCAGAAAAATATGCACGTTTAAATGCAGTTTGTTAGAAAACTGTATCTCAATTTGTTTTTGAGATATTAATTTTTTTATAGTTTTTAGTTCATTTTCTCTAATGGTGGCAACTTAAGTATCACATTTGTGTGGGAAAAAAGGAAAAATATCCATAGAGTAAAAAAAAAGGAAGATGAATAGAGATGCAGTTTGGTGGCTGCAGGTGACGCTAAAAAATCATCTCTAAAATTCGCTCAATTGCATCAAACACAACCACGTGCTTTCGCAAAAAAGGAAAACTTTTAGCGATACAGTTTTTATTCATAATACAATGAAATGCTATTTTAGAATGCTAAAATATTATTATTATTTTTTTTTCATTTGGAGAAAAAATGATGTGAAAGGATTCGGTCTCTGTTCTTAGAGATTGTTTTGTTTGGCCCGAATAAGAGACTTAAATTGGAAGAACAACGCCCATGAAACCGTTTTAATTGCATACTTCACCTCCATTTATCTCTTTTCTACGTGAAAAATAACAGATCATTGTATATTTTAGTTGCCATTTTTTCATAGCAACCGAAAAAAATAGTAATTAAAAACGTGTTATGTCAAAATATCGTCGGCTATAAAATCCAGTGAATGTTGTTGGTTTTATTTCGTTTTTTCCTATCAATTTAATAACTTTTAGTTCGTTGCAAACTTAATTTACAAAAAATACATCAATTAATCTTTACAAAAATGTATTTTAAAGAATATCTGTGTATCATATTTTCTTAGTGGATTTTATAAACTGAAATAATGCAATTTTATTCTTTGGCAAGATCTTTGGCTAATAAATTCTATCTTGCGTCTAATACAGAAGTACCGATAATTTTCAAAGCTTTATATGATAACATAATTAATATTTTTCATATAAAATTGCTGTTTGGAATTAGTTGGCAGTTTAAAAAGCATATTACATAGGAAAAATTTATTAGACTTTTCAATTTTAATTTTTAAAAAAGTTTTTCACCTTTACTCTGTGACCCGGGAACCCCGGGTTCAGTGTACTAGTTATTATAATATTGAAAATGATATCAGAATTTATGCGGATTACATTATTTTTCATATGATATTTCTTTTGACTTGCGCTCTTTTTTTTAATGTATGTAAAATGTTTTTTTTTTCTCCAAAATTTCCTAAGCAATTTTCAATGGTATTAAATAGAAAGGAATAATCACTATTATTTACTTTCTTTTCCATTTGAAATCTCAATAAATTGAAATTTTTTTCGCGTCCCATTTTTTAATTCTTTTTATTTTTCGGATGCATTTTTATGCACTGTTTTAACATTTGGAATCAATTTTGAGCAGTACATATAGAGCATATTAAGCTGAATACTAAATATGGTAATTAGAAGTAAGTAAGAAAGTACTTTTAAATGTTCTACATTGTTTGTCTTAAATTAAAAAAATTGGCTTAAATTAGGCTTAATTTTGCTTAAATTAAAAAGTTAAATTAAAAAATATTAAATACGTAGAATTGCAAAAAGTATGATGCATGATATATGACTGGTCAGTTCTTAACAGCTACGAGATGATTTTATACTTTTAGAAGAATGCTGATTTTTTTTCATTTTTGAATTGCTAGGAACTAGCACAATCGATTTTGAAATGAAAATTTATGAAATTTTAATCGATCTAAATTTTGAGATTAACAATTACATTTTATTAAAAATTCAAAGCTTTTTATGACTCAAATTCTACAATGATTGCTGATATCTACATGTGTAAAAATCTGCATATCTTTAACGAGATACCGCTTAAATTAGATTCTGTAAAAAAAGCGCAAAATACGTACAAAAATCAAGTAAATTAATTATAATTTTAAAATCTGACTTTATGATTATTTAATATGTCTAAATTTAAGTACATTTTTTCCAGAAAAGTCCTGCAAACATCGATGAATTAAAACAAATCATAGATGAAGATATATGGTCTAAAACACTAAGATTTATACGAAATATACCAAAAATTTGGTTTGGCCTGTACTTGTTTGCATTCAAAATAATAGCGATCATTGTCAACATTTGATTTAAGAAATGAAAAAGAATCAAATAATTTTTTTTTAAATAAAATTATCACAAGATTAAGTAGAATTGTTTGTTTTTTTTCTGTTTTATCTCACAAACACAGTTGTAACGGTCCAACAGTATTTGATATTGTCTCTCACACTTAAATGAGTTAGAAATTGCACGTCAGACGTAAAAAATGAGGTGCGTTCGTACTATAAGGAGTTTTTTAAATTATGCAGTACTTCAGATATAATGCAGTATCCGAAATCTTTTGTGTGTCCCTGTAAACACCAAATGCTTTCTATTATACAGAAATTAACTTGTAATAAACCTCAGCAACGTATATCAATTTCATAAAATGTGAAATAGTTTAATATTTTTAAAACGCGCCGTAAACAATATTCTCTCTCTACAGTGGTGGCCAAAAGTGTGGACATTTTTTGAAAGTTTCATGTTCTTCAAATTTGTGTGCTTGTATAATATATTAATTTTCACTTAAATACAAACGTTTATATATCAAATTGAAGGTAATTTAATGTAGAATTTAATAATAAAAACAGTATTATAATAAAATATCTGTATCACAAAAAAAGTTATGCAACTAATAGTAAGATCTATCTTAGATTTGCATTTTTTTAAAGTGATACTTACGCAATCAATAATTAGTAAGATAACCCTTATTTTTTTAAGACAACTTCACAGCGTCTTTTTTCCAGTGAACGAATGTTTAGCGTTCACCTTTCGTAATCACATGGTGCCAAGAATTAATTATAGCTTCAATAAGTTGTCTTTTATTGGATTGACGTTTCTTTCGTACAAGAATTTTCAAATGTCGTCACAAATTTTTCAACTGGATTGAGATCAGGGCTGTTTCCTGGCCATGGTTACATAGCTATGCCTTTATTTTGGACCCAGGTTGTGCATACTTTTGCTGTGTGGCATGGAGCTGAATCCTGCTGAAAAATAAATGGTGAGTTGTTGGGAAAGAGATCCCTGATGGGAGGTACAATTTTGGTTCCAGGAGAGGTTTCGATGTACTTTTTGGCATTCAGGATGCCATCAATCACTTGAATTTGGCCCACATATCTGCAGACATACAAGCCTAAATCATGACATTTGTTGGTTTTTTTGTAGTTGTTTCAAACGTAATCAGGATGAAGAGCTTCTCCTGCTCTACGTCTCACGTATTTTATACCTTCACTACCAAAGAGCAATATTTTACTCTCATGCTCCAGATTATTTGCTTTCATTGATTTTCCGACTATTTAATGTGTTCTTTTGTCCACTTAACTCGTTTTTAGCGTTCCTTTTGATTTAAATATGGTTTTTTTACTTGGAATCCTAGCTTGTAGTCCAAATTCTGATAACCTTCTTTTTATTGTTCTTGAACTTACTGCAATACCCGCTGTATTCATTTCAATCTAATGGCATGTGATGATTTTTTCTATCTTGAAGGCATAGCCGTTTAATTTCTCTATCGACAGTAGCACTTGTGCATTGTTTTCGGCCTGATTTGGCCTTATTTTCTACTGATTTCGTTTTTTCATAACGTAAACATATCTTTCGTACACCAGAACCAGTCACTGAACCACCAACTTGTCTTGCAATATCAGCATAAGCGAGGCCAATATGACAGGGCTCAATATGACACACTCTTAAAACGAAAGAGTTGATTTGGCTTCTCAGAAAAGAGCTGTAATTTTTTCCATCATAAAAGAGTTGTGTTTTAAACGATTGAATCTTCTTGATTTAAATTGGTTATTTAAATAGCTCATCTTCAGTTAAATTGGTTAAAACAGCTCGTAAACTCGAGTTATTTCAACTCTTTTCGAGAAGCTGCCTTTCAAAATGTGAGATGAGTGAATTTCAGCTCAACTTGAGTTAATTTGTGGCTGACTTTTTAAGAGAGCAATTAGGCTTCTTTTTGTCGATGTCCAATTAGTTCTTCTTGTTGCTGACATTGTTTAAAATTAGTTTAATTAAAAAACGGACTTTAAATATTCAAAAATAGCAAACTGTATTTAATTGTTCTAATATGAATCATTTTATAAAATATTTCCAGAACAATAATTCTTTTACTATCCAAATAACATATACTATAGTTACAGACATTTGAGAGTTACTCAGAACAGTGTTTGTGATTGGTTAGTACGCTTTTATTACAAAACACGTCCTTATTCAAAACGATTTGTGTTTGTTTGTTCTACTAAAATGAACATAACTTTTTTGTAATACAGATATTGTAATACTGTTTTTATTATTAAATTTTACATTAAATTACCTTCAATTTGATACATAAACGTTTGTATTTAAGTGAAAATTCATATATTCTACAAGCACACAAACTTGAAAAACATGAAACTTTCAAAAAATATCCAAACTTTTGGCCACCACTATATATATCATTATATAATGGAATACTTTTGTGTAGCCTGTAAATTAATAAGAAATATTCTTTGCACCACGCGTTGTACAGAATGTATATTTGAGTATATACTTCATAGATGCATATCAATTTTATTATGTTCGAAAGAGTATTACACCATTAAAATGCAATTGAAACTATTTTTTCGCATTCACTGTAATGTTACGGAATAATTTTGATTGTTCCAGTAATTGAACTACACGTCCGATTTTCATAAAATTTGAAATGGTATGACAAAGTTATGTAATAATTGTATATTTTAAATTCCAAAAAAATTGTGTGATAGTTTTTGTGTTGTTAGATGCGGAGGAAAGGATAGATTGAATGAGGGCTATACGTGCTATGTATTTACATACGAACGCACCAAGGTGCAAATAATTGTACTCCAATGTTAGAAAAGTTGCCACATCTATCAGATTTAAGAGTAATAAGAAAAAACAACGGGTACTCCTTTAACATTGATTTACCTGTACTTAAAAAAGAAAAGAAAAAACATTTTAAATGCAAACATGAACAGGTCAAACCGCATATATTTTGACACACTTTGTATCATTGTTGGTGTTATTGACTTCTTCATTTCTAATTTGTTTTAATTCCTCGAAGTTTCCGGGACTTTTCTGGGAAACCTCATATGAAAAGATGTAACTAATATAGATATATTAAATAAGTAATGATGTTGAAAGTCTTTCTACATACTTTACCGATATAGTTAATACAAAAAACAAACGAATACTTTTTAAAATGATCACTCTGTATACGTAATTTATTTATTTTAATAATAGATTTTTAATTTTGAATCAGTGTTAAAATTTCCTTTATAATTTATATTTAAAAAATTTACTAATATTATTTGTGTCATAGCTTATTATTATTATTGGGGAATTTCAAAAGAATTCTAAACATTTTTTCACTTTAAATAAAGAATCTATGTTATATTTTGTAAAAAAAAAGATCACTTAGGCATTAATCCACCACTAAGACGATAAAAAAATATGAAATCGTGATGAAAGTTATTTTATAATTTTCAGAAATGCTGTATAAGAGGTTGCATTATTAAATGCTTGCATATCTTAATTAAAAAAACGTCGTAATTCAAAATATAGTGTGTGTACATTTAATGAAACAATCACCACACTGTTAAAATTTATTATATAAATATTAATTTATGATATTTTATAATATTATATAAAAATATTATAAAATACAATTAGATTTATGTAATAATATTATCAATAACGGTTGAAGTGATAAACTTTTGATAAAATGAACACTTCTAACGAATGATATTACTAAAAACATTTTAAAGGGATGAAAAAAACAGGGATTGAAAAAATGCCGTATTAACATGATTCTGATAAAACAAGCTTTTGAACATGAATAAATGAAATCAAAAACTCGTCAAAAGTGGCGAGATAAATTTGTTTTACTGCAATTATTTTTTATCTTGATTTATTTTTTGTTGGTGGAATTGGTGTTTAACTTCTGCATGTGCTACAAGGCCGAGCCTGCAGGAGTTAAAAATAAATAAGTAAACACATTTGCTGATTTCAAATAAATAATAAATAATAATAATAAATAATACTAAATAATGTACTTTTAACTCGGTCAGTTCTTAATAGTTAGAAAAATGCATCCTTAATTTTATAAAAATGCTTATTTATTAAAATTTATTATAATTCTTAATATCTTATATTTTCATTTCATTTAAAAACAGCTGTCAAATACAAGTCAGAAAAGTATTTGTGTAATATTTAATTTTGTTAAAGCATGAGTGTTTTTCCATGTTGCACAGCACAGTGAATATCTGCCTCGTTATATCTTGAATATCATCAAAATGTTGCTATACAACTCTCATATCTGGGGAAATAAGGTTTCGAAAAACTTATTTTGCACAAAATACATACTAGTTTTATGTAGATTATTCATATTTTTGGACTTCATTATATATAACTTTTTTAAAAGATAATAAAATTCGCATGTAAGATAGCTTTTGAAATTTAAAGTACATTAAAAACTTCATTTATAATTTATATTTAGAAATTTTACAAATGATTTTTATACTATATTTTATTTTTAATGACTTTTAGAATGGAATGTTAAATGCGCTTTTACCTGACAGAAATGATCTATGCTTTGTTTTACATTAAGGGGTCAGGGGTTGATCGATACGGAAAAACATGACAACAGAGCTCTCGCTTCGAGTCCACATAAAAACAGAAGTATTCAATGTAATTAATTTAAACTTTCTTGCATTTTAAAGGTATGTTTGTAGTCTTATAAAATTATAAAATAAAGTACTTCGATGTAATACAATAAGAAATATAGCAAAATTTATGTAACACAATTTTCGAAAAAAATTAAGTGTTATATCACTAACACCAATATATCTTAACGTTGAATTGACATAAGAACCTAATTTTTGCTCTAAAAGGATCCGGAAACTTTACTCTATAGAGTGAATTAAGGATATAACTATTATTCAAAAACAACATTATTAAAAAACCTCTCAAATTTGAAAATTTAAAAAACTTCTAAAAAATACAACTTTTTTTTTAAATTAAAAATACTCAAAATATTAAACTATCTAAACTACATTAATTCATTCTATAGATAATGATGTTAGACTCATGCAAAAAAAAAATTGTGCCATTCCATCAAATAGTTTTTTTAAATATTGGTGTTAGTCGTCAAAAATCAAGTTTTGAGAAAACGACTTAAAGTTGAAATTATATGGGTGCGGCTATGAAAGTGTTGATACATAAATGCTTATAACTCCGTTAAAAATCCAAATATTTTTATGCGTTTTTTTGCATTAAGTTCAGAATTAATTGAATAATATAACTAGATCATTAAAAAAATCGATTTTTTGAAAAGTTTTTAACTCCTGAGCCCCCTTAAAAAGGGACTACTTGTTAGTTCAATCTTGCTTTTCTTGCTGAAAAGATTGTTATTAATATTTATTGTTATTAATTATTTATTGTTATTAATTATTTATTGTTATTAATTATTTATTGTTTTTATACGGAACACTTTGCTAGAAAACTGCGATACTTTGTACTGCAAAAGAAAAAGACATAAATGGTTAGAGAATAAAATAACAGTGGAATATGAAGTATTTTTGCATCTACCATTTTTTTCAAGATATACAATGATTATATAAAAATATCGACCAGTGAAGATAAATTTTTGTAATTAAATTTAGCTTAATAACTAAACAATCAATTTTTATTTCGCCTGAGTGACTATGAAATGCAATATATATACTGTATTAAAAATATACATTGAGAGTAATACTATTACGAATCAGAGCCGTACGTAAGAGGATGATAGGAATAGGACTCAGTCTCTCTAAAACATTTTAAGCTTCCACTGGAAAAAATAACAAGGTCAGTAAATGAATTTTTGTTCCGAAAATCCAAATGAAATTCTTTTCAAAAATCTAGTTTAGTTTTGAGTCCCTTTCACAGTTTTGCAGGGATACTAAATTGTAACTAAAATAAGTGTTTCAACACTCGCACATCCCATTTGCGCATACGAAACTATTGTGTTTAATATTGCACTAGTTACACATTCAAATTTTCCCTCATCATATTTGTTTTAGCATAAAATCAAGTTATTACAAAAGTTTAATAAGAATCATAACACTTACAGTGTGAATATGTACTAAGTAACTTTCTGCATTAGACGTAGAGAGAGAGAGAGAAAGAAAATATGAACCTCCCCCTTACATTTTCTTGAACCTCCACCTCCTATTATTCACTTTAAGCTATGGCCCTGCAACTAATTTTATCTCACTTGGTGCGAATTAAAATAAATGCAGGTTATTGTTTAGTTTTTAATTTTGAAAATGTTTCTTAAAGATTAAATTCCGCATTTCTCATTTATATGCGAGTTGTTATTATACTATTATCCTGAATTATTACCAAATTAAATTTAATTGAGGAAAAGATATTAAATGCGAACTTCAATTACCAGAGGGCAAATATGCTTAAATAGAAACTACAATTACAATTGCTGAAACTTGATACAATGATTTTCTGTAAACTGAAGAGGAAATTTAAAGGCAAATTTACACTCTTTATTAATAAAACCATTTATTATTATTTATCCTTTTTCGCTAATTAATATTTCATTTCCATACTGTTTATGGTGCTTGAAATTGTACAGATTAATAGAGCATGAAAGATTCTTTTCATAAATTATTAATTCAGATAAACATTTAACGCTTTTCAAGTGTTTATTCGAAAGTGGAATAAGAGTTTGTTGAATTATTGATTTCAGAGTCTTATAAAGAAATCTCATATTTTCCACTTTTCATACTTTTGCATGCGTTTAAAACATAAAGTTTTGAAATTTGTAAGTTTCTCGAAAAATCTTTTGCAAAATTAGCCTGAGAATAAATTTAAAACTTACGAATTTAAACTCAAAGAAAAACATTTAAAGTTAAACAATAAATGTGTAATTAGTTAAAGAAAGAAATTATTCTAATTTATTTTAACTAAACTGAAGTTATGAAGTACTTCGATTGCGGTAACTTCAAAAATATTTTTATGTGAAAGTTGGTCCAAAATGCTGTAAAATTTTTTAACTGTAATAACTTAACCAAACAATATTCATATTTATTTAAATGTGCGAGGAAACGCGTTTTTATTTTTCTTAAAATTATTACTTCAATACTTTTTAAACAATTTAAAAAAAATTCTTCATTCTTTTCTGAAGATTTTATATGATTTTATCATTGTTACTCTTTCGGAGAAATGTTATAATAAAAAAGAAGATAAAGATAAATATTTGAAGCACCTTCCTAAATGGAACCGTTTAAAACTTAATGGTGAGAAATAATGAAATCCGCATTAAGAACTTTTAATGGGGAAATGAAAAGAGCGTTAATGGAATGAAATATTTCTAAACAGTCGTATTATTAATAAAATTCACGATGATTCAGTTTACAATTATTTTTCTTAAGAAAAATTATAATAAAGATTATTTTATCATTGTAAGGGAAGTATCTAAAATAAATCGGAAAAAATGTTTGAAGTGCTATAGAGTATGTAATGTCGCAATTTCAATTTAGATTCGTTAATATGCAGCACTTGAAGTTTGCATCCTTATTTTAAAAAAAGTTTTACCATCTCTGTCGTAATGGCATAACTTTTCCGAATTCTTTTTTAAAACTTCTTTTTTAAGTTAAAATTCAGCTTCAAAACTAGGAAAGTTTTTAATTGAAGACCTTAAATTATACATAATGAAAGAAATATATACAATTGTTTTCTGAAAATCAGCACACTGATATGATAAAGATGACTGATAACAAAATACACTTTCATGTTTCTAATTAAAGTGTTCGTGTTACGTTGAAATTACACGTAGTCGGTTAAATGTGTAGATTTATTATCACTTTTCAACATAGTTATAACATGTTTATATTTTGTTTGGTTGCCATATGACCATAAGTTCTCCACATATATGTCCGTGCTTTAATTCTAGTAAATGTACTTGTGTTTCTATATATAAGGTGTTATCAACGGTGTTCAATTTCTTCCCAAACCGTTAGGCATAAGTTAATAGTTGTAACGACAAAAATGTTTTTAATAAGGTAAAGAACTATTTTGAAAGCGATTTGGATCAATAAAATGATTTATTAAAAAATTACGAAATTTTAATTTTATGTGGTCCCCCGATCCCAAAAGTTATGTTTCGTAAAAATATCCTAATACGCAAAGTAGTAAAGCAAAAAAGTCCCATTGTTCTACAATTAAAACTGATCTAGTAAGAGCTGTTAAAAGTTGAATCCTCTTTTTTTTTTGCTGAAAATCAGATGTCATTCAGGGATTTACTATACATTTGGAGTCTATTTTAATCCTGACATATTAAAAAATATTTACACTTGTGCTGAAAATATAAGTTAAAAAAATAATAGAAATTTTGTTATATGGAATATAACCTTCGCAGTTCTTTACAAAATGATAGCTATTTTAAAATGTCTATTATGGTATGTATATAATCTAGAACTTAATAAAAATTAAAGTATCTTAAAACTTGCTGGAAATGACTCCCCTCGGTTGCAAATTAAGGATATAAACGCGAAATAAATCCTACTAATACCTATATTCAAAATTTGAAGCAAATCGTGTATTTCTATCAAGAAATATCGCTTTACGTACGTACGTACATAAGTATATACATGAGTACATACATACATACAGAATCGGAGGACTCTTTAACTTTCAGGTTTTGATAGTTTGATGATATAAAAACACGTCAAATTACATTGGCCTAGGATAAACGAGAAAGTTGGATCGAGGCGGTCTTTGGGTTCAATAAAGTCATGCCAAATTGAATTGACCTAGGATAAACAAGATCGGCCTAGGATAAATTAGTTCAGTCCAATAAATAGCAGGCTAAAATAGTTTATTCTACGAGTAATTAGGAAAAACTAGTTTGGGGTAAGAAAAACTAGTTTATCTTATGGGCCTTAGGATAGACTAGTTTGGCCTAGGAAAAACTATTTTATGTTGCATGGTGAAATTTTGAAGTTAAGGGTTATTAATAAAATTTAAGCACTGCCCGGCAATTGGCGCAACTGACCGTCATTTTGAAACAAAATTGCGGATAAAACAGGCCAAAGAACTCAGTCGAGACAGTGGTGTATACTATACATACGATGAATCTCATCCAATTTAATTTATAAATACAAAAGTTACAGATTGGCGAAAATCAGGTTGTCAGCCACCCCAGAAAACGTCACCTCTTCAAACTCAAAAGAAAAAAAAAACTTTAAAGAGTTAAATCTTGGTTATTTTTTAAGATAAAAATAAAACAAAAGATACTTGGGAATTCTTGTATTAAAGTCCAACTCTTGAGTAAAAAAATATTTTTCAATTTTTAATTTATTTGCACTAATTTTCAAATTTTTTAAAACTTTAAATGGCTGACATTTTAAAACAAGATGGCGGATGAAGGTGGCCAACGAAATTGGACGAGACATTTGTATGTACTATGTATACAAATAATCTCATGAAAATTGGTTAATAAATATCAGAGTTATCGCATGACAAAAAAGATATGTCAACATTTATGCGGAGAGTGGTTTAAAGATCTAAGTGTCATGATAGATGAAAATATACCAAACTTTTCTGGAAATACTCTTTAACAGACGGCTGCAATAGATAGATTTTTACTTTTTGTATTGAAAGCTACCTTAAAAACAAGCAAGCATTTTTTAAACTTTAAAAAATCAATACATTTCCATGAATATGCGTTTTATTTTACCATAGACTATCATCTTCGTGAGGTACAGCGATTGATCGTTTCATGTAGCTTATTTTACAAGAGATCCCAAACATATTTTTTTCTTTGATGTTTTGTTGGCCCTTTAATTGTTCTCGTTATCAAACCACCATTGATAAATATGAAGTCAAACATACTCTTCATAATCCTGAAATTCCAGAAAAATTCGAAATACATCTTTAAATATTAGACAAAATATTTAAAATTGAAAATGTCCGGTGATTAATGGCTATTTGATCTATCTATCTATCTATCTATCTATCTATATATATATCTATATATATATATATATATATATATATATATATAAGATAATAATAAAGAGAACAATAATAAAGATAATTAATCTCGTTAAAAATTTTCTATATCTGTTGAAAAATTGTTTTCGTCATTTTAAATCCAAAATAATTAATTTAAAAAATATTTACTTTGTAAATGCAAATTCTAGGTTGTCTTTCATAAAACTAATTGAAACTACGTTTCACTTTAAACTCTTTGTTGTGTGCCTTTGTAGTGTTTGCTTTTCGAGAGTTAGACTTTTAAAACTTTTATAATAAAAGTGATAAAATGAAACTTTTTTATACTGTCTTTTGAAATACAGAAGAACAAATTCAATCTTTTATCTAAGCAGAGTATATTCATTAAGTTACTTACCTTACAAACCTCCGAGGCAAAAGCATAATGAATCATTATTATGATTCAAACACGATATAATTATTATAAATGTTTTCGTGTAGATGTTATATAGAAATATTATATTAGAACTGTATGTCATTTCATGTGATAAATATCTTTTTTGAACTACGTTTTTAAAGTTTATAAAGTATATGATATATTGATTCCGAATTATGCGTAATTTTAGCATAGTAATGCAAGTTTTAAAATATTTTAATTTTTAAACAGGAAATATATAAATAAATGTAGATATATATAGATTTTTAATGCAACAAAAGATTTACCAAAATACAGGGTGCAATATGTTATATATAGCTGACCTTAAATATCCGAAACGTTGGTTGTAGACATAAACTATCAGTTACAAAAATGTTTCAAATGACGCAAATATTCATGATGTGGCATTGTTTAAAGTAAAGAATCAATTTATAAAAATTACGCAATCTAACTTTTTTTACGGTTCCCCGATCCTTATATTTATATTTTTAGTAAAGTTTTACACATATCAAAACGGATATAACACAAAATGTCGGAGTTCTGTATTACAAAAATTAACAAAGCTATTAAATTTCAAAGGTAGAGATTTTTGCTCATTTATTTTCTTTTCCGTTGAGGGATCAGTTAATAAATGAATTAAAGTAACTGGAGATCAAAATAAGGCTGCAATAATTTTTTCCGGCAAAATTACCTTTCGCCAAATCGGAGTATAACCACAGAGGATTATTTCAGCTAAAGGTTTACGAAAATATAACATAACCTGTTCTAAGATACCTACTAATTCAAAAAGCATTTTTTGCCTTTTGAAATTTCAGAAACCACACCATTTTTGAGATTTCAGGAAGCTTTTACAATAAAAATATCCCTTTTTCTGCCTGTAATTTTTCGAAAAACGTTACAAAATTGTTTTTACAGTTTGTTTTTTATTCAACCCTGTATAAACACAAAATATTGTTTTTTTTCGAATGGCATTAATTTTCGAAAAAAACAATTTGAAACTCAATAAACGAGTTCAACATTTAAGCACACTAAATTAATAGAAATTGGGTGGATGTACCAATACTAAAACTTTCTTCTTATACGTATATATTAATATTTTTAAAAAATATTTTAAATACTTCAATATTTTTAGTTCAATACTATATCAACTTTTACTTTCACCTTAAATTTCTGTTTCAGTCAATTAATCGAAGAAAAAAAGGTAGATCATGATCTTCATTAAAATTTAACGCCAGCTGTTAGCAAATAGTAGGCTTAGCAGGACGCGAGTTCCCGTTTCTGCACGAGCCGATAGACAAAAGAATTACTTAGAGTCGTGAAAATTATATAAAAATGCAATCACTGCTCTTTCCAAATATTTCGAAATTCAATGAAAATCTGCTGGCCATATAAAAAAAAATGCGCAAAAAATTTTATTCAATTCTATGTTTAACTTCATACACTTTTCGATGGTACAATATTGGAAATGACAGAGACAGCACTTTCTTCCAGTATTTTTTGTGAAATTTGGGGAGGACCTACGAGCCATAGTGAAACATTTACACAAAAAATTTGGTTTAATTCCATGCATAACTTCATACACTTTTAGTTGGTACAATATAGAAAATGACTCGGACATTCTTATTATAGCCTCTTCTTGTGGTGGATTTTTTTTTCAACTTCAGATAGAACCTACTAGTTATAGCCAAACACTTACAAAAAAATTTTTGGTTCAATTCTCTGCATAACTTCATACAATTTTCAGTAGTACAATATTGCAAATAGCACAAAAATCGCTGTTGCAGCGTGCCCTTCAGGCGGACTTTTGGAATTTCACGAAGGAACAACTAGGCATAGCCAAATACTTATAAAAAATTTGATTTAATTCTACGCATAACTTCAAATACTTTTAGAAGTTACATTATTGAAATTGGCATAAAAACTACTATTACAGCGCCCCCTTCCGGCGGAATATTTGAAAAATGAAGGAGGATCTGCTTGCCGCAACCAAAAAAATACACAAATATTTTGGTTTTGATTCTTTACATATTTTCATACACTTTCCGATGGTACAATGGCGACACATGGACACAAAGAAATTCCGACGAGCAGACAGACAAAATTGAAAGTCTAAAAAATTTTCGATTACAAAACATTCTTCGGTTGAACATAAAAGAAAGAAAAAATTGTCATTCTTATGCTAATCATTCGTGAGTAAATTCTGTTATGCAGCTGAAAATATCCTCTGATGCAATAGATGTGATCTTGGCATTAGTATATGTGTTTGTCCTGCATGAGATCGGAAAATTTTCGCATTTTAATACAAGAAATAACCATCTTTATTTCGTATATTAATCATATTTTCATTTTATAATGATATTTGATTTTTATCAGTTATATATTAATTGTTGTATATGGCATACTATAGTGCATATGCGGAAATATACATTGTTTTTGCCTAATGTAATTTGTTCTTTTACATATACCTTTTGCACAAATAATATGTTTCTCGAGTTAATTAAATTTGATCAGCCTAAAGTAATATATATATATATATATATATATATATATATATATATATATATATATATATATATATATATATATATATATATGTGTAGATAAAAACATTTTTAAAAAAATCTTCCAGAAAAGAGCTAGTAAAATTAACAACTTAATTGTCACAGTATTGCACAATAAATTCAATATAAAGAAAATAAACTTTGATGGTAATAACTTTTACCAAGTAATTTATTCTTTTCAAATTCAAATGACTGCATGATCAAATTCTGCGTGCAAGACCAAATTCTGAGCACATGTTCAAAGATGCAATTTTATAAAATTATATTTTAAGAATATCGCAAAAATGTTGGAAATATTTAAACGGTATTATTTACTGCTACTATTGTATTACCAATTACTATATTATCAATTGCATAAAATGCGTATTTTATGCAATTGTGTGTTTTAATGTTTTAACACAGTAGCTTTTAATTTCGACATATGGTGGACCTTTCCTTAGGTGAGTCTTATTACTCCGTTCTTTCCTTAATAGCAATTTTTGTGGACTTTAGGCTGAGTTTCAAAATTGACAATCATGTATGTTAATTCTAAATAAAAGAACTTTAAAATAAGAAATGTGAACTGACGAAAAAAATTGAGCTAAAAATAATTTGAAACTTCAAACTCTAAAGGTTATTAGTCGAATTAATGTCGAGTTAATGTTAACAGCGTTTATATTATTTACGAAATTTTATGACTTATTCTTTCATTGCAAATAAAATAGTGGAGATAATAAATTACAGATATTTAAAAAAATATTTTATAAATTATACATATTTATAATGCTCTCGTTTTCTTTATAATGAGCAATTTCTTTAAGTGAATACGATTTTTTATCTAGCCTCATTGCCATCGTCTGTTTGAAAGGATATTTCAAAAACTACTTACGAGTACTTTATAGCAATTGCGTGTTCTCCGAACATAATAGGTAAGCACCGTTTACACAAAAGAAATTGTAACGAAGAAAAATCTGTAAATAAAGATATTTTCCTATTTTTCTATTTGCTCTCATTTTTTGAGAATGTAGGGAATTTTGCGAAATATGCATTTTCTTCATCGAGTTTAAAAATGAAATTTATATAATGTAACTGAGATCACATTGTGGTGTAATATACTGTGGGTGTACAGGAGGGCAATTTTGCAGGCTATAAATATTTAGGGGACAACCAAAATATTTTTATTTGAAGATAGAAAGCATGAAAATTATCTCAGCCATCAAGCAAGTGTGAAATATTTTGAATAGTTCCAGGCTTAAAACATACAGTAGAAACTTGGAGAGCAACTTAGGCCAGCATTATAGAATCCCGAATCCTAATTTCCGAATTCCTTACTGTCTCTAATCCTCGAAAATCTCGGGATCTTAAAAAAAAAGAGAGAATTTTTTGTATTGAGAAATAAGGTATTTTGTACTAAAAGTTATCAAACCTCGTTCACTGAAACTAAAAATTTCTTTGCAGAGTCCACTCCCTTTTTTAAATTTGTTTAATTTTTGAATTTTTTCCTAATTTTTAAAAATTTTAAATTTTACTTTCTGAATAAAGATTAATTTGTTTTTTAAAATAGCCTTTTATGAATAATTTTGCCAGATTTAAACAAGCCCAAATAATTATTTCCAATCACGGCATTTCCAATTTAAACTGAATATTGATTTAAAAGAAAAAAACACTAAAATAATTAAATTATCACATGCGAAAAGTGTTAAATGTCTAAAATTGACTTATTTAAAACTTTATATTTAAAACAATTTTCGTTACTTTTATGTGAACAGGGCTTAAATCTTACCAGTTATATTTTTATCGCTAATGATCTCGTCATAATAATATCGTTTGCTTTAATATAAGCAATTTCTTTAGGTGAATACGATTTATTAATATGCCTCATTCCAACCGTGGGTTTGAAAAGATTTCTGAAAAATTAATTACGAGTACTTTATAGCAATTGCTGTTGCGTGGTTTCTGAGCATAATAGGCAAGCACAGTTTAGTCATGAAAAATTGTAACAAAAAAAAAAAAAAAAAAAAAAAAAAAAAATAATAATAATAATAATAATAATAATAATAAATAAATAAATAAAATCTGAAAAAAAAATCCATTTTTTTTATTTGCTCTCTTTTTTTATAATGTAGGGCAGGCCTGTCCAACCTTTTACTAAACAGGGGCGCATCTCAGCTTTTGGCAAACAGTGAAGGGCGCCATTATTAACATGGCTCAAAACACACAACAAAATTATCTAAGGGTACTAGTACCTATACATATATGCAAATTTATTTGGCTATAGAAGACATAAGGCCCCTATGGATCTGAAATACTACCGTGTAAAAATATCCTCAAAATAACTATAAATCGTTGCAAATTTAGAATTGTACGTTTTTCTCCGAGGGGTGATTCAAAACATTTTATATTGGAAGAAGCCAGAAAACTAAATCTCGCTTATTCGTTAAGATAAAAATCGTACATTAAAATAAAATGGTAATTAGCGATATTGTTAGATTTTTTGGGGACGCAAAAATATACATTTATTTTGAAGGTGTAAATTTGATGACATGAAAAGTACAGACACCAAAACAGGCATGATATAGTGATCAATCTATGAGAGGTTCTAAAGAAAGTCTGGAAAAGAATGGACATAATTTCGCATGATTTTATAGATAAAAAGAGAATTACCCAAAATTTCACAATTCTGATATAGGAAATGATAAGCCCTTTACCATCTTTAAAACAGATTTAATTTTTGATGCGTGAAAACGTTTGAAATATTTGAAAAGATTTAAAAAATATCTCAAGGAAATATAAAAGAATTTTATTCTTAAAAAATGCTAATAAAGCGCAATCTTCAAAAGGGCGCCAAGGAAACCTGCAAAGGGCGCCATGGCGCCCGCGGGCGCCGGGTTGGACAGCCCTGATGTAGGGAATTGTGCGAAATATGCATTTCCTTCAATGAGTTTAAAAAAGGAAATTGATATAAGGTACCCGGGGTAATAACGCCAGGCGGGGTAATAACGCCAAGTGATTATATTTTGCATAATTATGAAATAATCAGGTAAATGACACTTATGGGCTCTGCGCAGAAGGGTTTTGAGTCATATAAATCGTAAAAAACAGCTTCAAGTTAATTTGTTTCTTTTTTAGGCCTTATTGTTTTTACAAGCAACTAAAATTAGCGCTTGATCTAAAATTTGCGAGATAAGGTTTTTGATCTGAAGACTATATTTTTTATCCAGAAATACTTTGTTTATTACATAAATTTGTAGTGTATTTCATGTACTTTCAAATTGTTGTAGAATATTTTGGATATCTTCTCGAGATAATTTGTAGTTTAGGATTTACTGCGCACTAAGTATCCCGGGGTAATAACGTCAGGGATTGGCGTTATTACCCGGTTGATTCCCAACAGTGGCCGAACTATATCCGAAGCGGGTTTATATATTAATATCGGACAGCATTATCATCATTGTTGAAATGGTAAGATTATAGGGGGGGGGGTGCCCAATACTTAAAATTAATCTCTCTATTTTATTTTTTATTATATTATTATTTTGTTTTTTTACTAATGTAAAAAATATTTTTTAACTCTTCTAAATAAAACTATATCAAAATGTTTTCGAGATTCAAATTCGAACATCTTCAAAATCAGGTTTCTATTAAATTTTCACTGGATTGTTCAACTGAGTTCGAAATTTTAACTGTCCGCTTTCTCAGCGTTCGGTTTTTCAAAACTTTATAAATTTAACCTTTAACTGATGTGACAGAAATTGTAATGTATGAATGTGATGCGGTTTGTGAGACCACAAAATTGAAAGATGAATAAAAGGCGGGAATAACTCATAGGATTGTGTCTTCGTACTAAACTTAGTTCGGTAGTGTTTGCAATTAAACTAAAAATTACAAGTTAAACTAAAAAATTAAAAGAAAAATAGTGGTCTACGAGACCGATAACATTAGTTAAAGGTTAAAATGCGATCCATGATTAAAAATCATAGAATACTGTTCCTGCGCTAAACTTTTTGTACAGAATTAATTCTAATTAAATTTAATCTATTCAAATATTTCTAACAATATTACAAGAACTCCAAACGAGAGAGAATTTCAGTTGTAACTATAGTTAAACTGGAAAATACATGTTAAACGCTATTTTTTTTGGGTGGGGGGGGGGAGGGGATACAGTGTTCAGTCAGATTGCTAACAGCAGTTAAAGGTTAAGTTTGTTGCTGATATAGAAATAATGATATATAACCATATGAATTATGTATAAAATTGAATAAGAGATTTCTTTGGGATAATATTTTTTAATAAAAAAATTTATTCAATTTATTAAAAATTTATTAAAGCATGCTCTTTAAAACGTCGACAATTTAACTGTAGGTTTGGAGAATCCGCATTAGTGTGGAGTTATGGGTTAAAAACTATTTACTAGATTACTATAATAGTATTAACCCTTAACTGCTGTGACAAAAATTGTCGCCTAACTTACTGTGAGCGGCCTGTCAGACCGCTTAATCTAACGATGAATAAAATGTTAAATTAACTTTTAGAATATTATTTTTGTATTGAATCTTATATACAGGACTATTATAAATAAAATTCAGCTATTCAAAAGTTTCTAGAGATAGTAATAGGATTTCAAATGAAACAAAATTTTCCCGGTATCTATAATTAAACCAAAAATTGCAAGTTAAACTCTGAAACTTGAAAAACTCAGCGATATGTGAGACGCTAACAGCAGTTAAGGTTTAACAAAAATATTTATTACATATAACTCTAGCTATTATAAAACTTCACATGATTAAGATATTACATTATGAATGGTTAAAACCATGCAATGTTTCTTATAATCATATTTAAGCGGGACATTTTAAGCAAAGAGAGACACAGAGTGTTATATTCTGTTGAAGCTCCCCCTCACTCCTTTTTCTTTCACTTTCACAAAAAAATCAATATTTTCTATCGCATGAAATGCATACATGGGGATATAAATACTGATTCAAATAATCCGTGCAATGTTTCTAATAATTCTATTTAAATGGTCATTTTTAAGCAAAACGTAGCTTAGAATCTGGTATTCTTTTGCCTCCTCCCCCCGCCGCCACCACAGCTTTCTTTTTCTTTCAGAGTCACAAAAAAATTGTACATTTTCAATAGCTTAGATTGCAATTTGTCAATTTCTAGAGCTGTAGAGTTTGTATTTTTAGAATTTGGCAATCTACATGCCATTATTCCATCTTATTTTATAATTTTGTTTGCATGGCGTTATTACCCATATAGTTGGGTATTAACGCCAAATAGCATTGGTCAAGAAAAAACGCCATTACATTTTATGAATACATATTTGTTAAATTATTTTATTTTATATAGTGCTGTATCAGATCCTATATTTGTTTGAAAAATACAATCTAAAACTAAGCCGTGAAAATTGGTAGAACCTTAACGTGGCGTTTTTACCCCAGGGTACTATAATTGGAATTGTTTCACAGTTTTTTCAATTTTAAATTTTTCTTTCTGAATAGAGATTAATATTATTGTTTTAAATAGACTTTTAAGGCTCATTTTGTCAAATTTAAACAAGCCCAAATAATTGTTTCCAATCACAGTTTTTTCAATTTAATTATGCATATATTTATTGAATATTGATAAAAACAACAACATTAAAATAACTAAATTATTACATGCGAAAATATTTAAATATTGAAAATTATGTCTTATTTAAAATTTCTTATATAAAATATTTTTGGTACTTTTATGAGATCAGTACTTAAATCTCACCACTCTCATTTTTATCTTCAAAATCAGCTTTTATTTTTCCTGAGTGTAAATGAGGAACAACGCTTTCATGTTGAAATAAAATATTTTGAACTATGTATGGTATTTATTATTATCGCTATTTTTATTATCATTCTTAATTTAAATGAACAGGATGAAATTATTATAGGTTGATTATAAAAGTTTCAGCGTAATTATAAGATAAGCAAAAATTAAAAAGAAAATATACAAAATGTGTTAACGATAATAATTGTGTTAATTAGAAACAATACTGTTACGAATTTTGTAAATAGTTAGTGTTTGTACTGTAAAATAATGTAAATAATTAGGATGAGCGAAGCGAATCCTCTACTAGTCCACTCAAATTACAATTTGTCGTACGCTTTACAAAAAAACTATTCAATATTTTAACTTCAAATTAAACACAAAAATAAATTATGATCTGTAGATTTGCAGAATATAATTTTTTTTACAGTAAAACGTTAAAAAAATTATTATTTTAATTAATTTATTTTACATGCATTTCCAATACGGACGCATTTTAGCAAATAAATAAAAAATGAAACGCGTATATTTTCAGAAAAAAAAGTTTAAATCATGGAGTAAATAATTATAGATAGAATCATGATTAATTTATTAAATAAAACATGTTTTCATTATCCCGCAAAATCGTTTGCACAGATGACACTTAAACATTTTAAAAGAATTGTATTATGGATTTTTTTTTTTTTTTTTTTTTTTTTTTTTTTGTAAACTGGCAATAAAATAATTGTAAACAAATAAAATTAATTCTTAAATTTGTTATATAAATGAAAAATTAAAAGATCTGCGTGAAGTTGTTGGTTCAAGCTCTTTATAAATATTTTTGCGAAGGTCGTATTGTGGCTAAATAATATCGACTCATTAATCAGAAGGATTTTATAGAAAAATAAGACTTTAATAAGTTCGCAAACACAACAATAATTATTCGTGAAAAAGTCACTGCGAGAATGAGAGAGCGCTTCGTTAAGGTAATTCCCATGGAGGAAGAATCTTCTTCCTCCATGGGTAATTCCATTAATTGAGTTGCCATTCGCAGAAAGTAAAAAGTTCTCCCACGCGGAGAGAAATACAACAATTCTCATACGCTAACATGTATAAAAACGAAGAAATTAAAATAAAATGTTTTACAGTTAAAAATTCATAGTATCAACGAAAGCAGATTTCAAATGTTTTTTCCAGAAAATAGGATTTTGAAGAAGTAACTTTCTTCAAGCTTTCTTCAAATATATTATTCTAAAATAGCTATCAAAGATTATCGGATGTTGATTACAAAGATTGGAAACATGCATATTTCAAACAATTAAAAAACACCAGTGGCTACTTGAAATTGTAAAAACATCTTTAAAAGAGCTTTTAGTTGAAAATTTTAAAAAAAATTGTAAAAGTTTGCTTCGAAAATATCTTATTATGCCAGTTTTACATCATAAATAAAAAATTAAAATGCGCCAAAACATAAAATAACGTTTTTGTTTAATAAAGATGCAAAAATAATAATAATAAAAAAATATTGTTACTTTCAAATATCTGTTTTATAAAATAATGCTTCGCGAATCCAAACAAAGCATGGCTTTTGCTAGTCTTATTAAGCTCCATTTCTTTACTAATATTAGTCTTTGTTACATTGTCTCTGTTATCAAGCAAACTTGTCTATTATTTTCAGTGAATGTCTATGGCGGCTTTGCGAAATATTTGAGATATCGCCAAGTTGGCGTCACTTTTGGCGACTAATTTTGGTCGCCAAATTTGGCGATATATCGCCAAGTTGGCGACAAACTTGGCGATTGTTGGCGATAGTAACCCTTCCCTATTTATGGTAACCCCCCCTTAGGTCTACTGATACATTGAATGTTGTTCCGTGATTTTCCAGGTTTTTCTGGAAGGTTGTAGAAACTTCGCCGCATGCTGCGAACCTATATAAGGAGAGCGATACGAGCTACTGTGGTTATTATTTACCAGTCAGTCATTGAGTGAGCTACTAGAGATTGTCCAAGCAAGTTTGCTTGATGTATAGAGTTTTATCTACGTTGTTTTGAATGTGATATAGTGTTGAGACATTGTATAAAGAGTCTCTGCGACCTATATTTGTACTTGTTTGATAGATTTAAACAGTTATTTTGGAATATCTTGTAATATTTGTGGGTTTCGAAGACTCTGTTGTTCTGAAGATCTGTAAATAAATTATTTTGTACTTTTCTAAGAGAAAAGAGTTTGAAGTTGTCTAACCATAAGATCAAAAGAACCCAATATACGCTACAACATTTGGTGTCAGGAGTCGGGATCTTATGGCGAAAACAAGAACTATGGACGGACAACTAAAAGAACTGTTAGAAGCTATTAACGGATTAAGAACAGAGCTGACCAATAAAATTGATAAAGGCCAAGAAGAGTTGGCGGATAAAATGAATAAAGGCCAAGAACAGTTGGCGGATAAAATGAATAAAGGCCAAGAAGAAATGAAGAAAACTTTAGAAGAAAAGTTCTCGTCGGTAGAGAGACGAATAGTGGAAGTAGAAGAGAAAATTCAGAAAGAAGTTAGTAATGTAGAAGAGAAAATGGAAAGGAAAATAGAGGAAGTAGAAGAGAAAATTCAGAATGATGTTAGAAATGTTGAAGAGAAAATGGAAGGAAAAATAGTTGAAATAGATGAAAAGCTAAATAAAAGAGTACAAGATCACGAGAAGAAGCTTTCAGCGTCCAGTGGTAATTATGAAGAATTTAGGAATCCGCCTGCTTCTCCCGTGCACATCAAGCTGTCGACATATGACGGAAAGAGTTCCTGGCAAGTTTACAAGACCCAATTCACCATTGTAGCCGAAGCGAACAAATGGAGTGACGAGGTGAAAGCTTGTCAACTGGCAGCATCTTTAAGAGGAGAAGCCGCTGACGTGCTGCAAACATTGCCCGATATGACGCAACTCAATTTTGAGACTCTAAGTTGTGCACTTGAAATGAGATTCGGCGAAAAATTCTTCAAGGATTATACGAGAATACAAATGAAGAGCCGCCATCAAAAATCGAGTGAAACCCTTCAAGAGTTTGCCTCGGAAATTGAACGGCTTTCAAATTTAGCATTCATTGACTGTCCAACAAATGTACGGGAAATGCTGTCACTGCAATATTTTGTAGACGGAATAAAAGATCCAGAAGTGCAGAGAGCAATACGAATGGCAGATGTACAGGATTTAAAGGCTGCACTACTATATGGCTTAAAGTTGGAAGCAGTTACACAAGCCAGCCGAAGAGATCGTCATTCAGTCTGAGGGGCAACGGTGAAAAAAAGCTCAGACACTGAGAACGACGTCTTGAAAGAAATTACGAAAATAAATCAAGAAATTGAAGCTTTAAAATACGGAAGAACAAGTTCAAGAAGACAGAATCTCACGTGCTGGGGATGTGGTGATACAGGACATCTCCGAAGAAATTGCCCCAAAATCCACGAACGTGAGATAAATTCAAACAGTCAGCAGGGAAACTAAATTTTGGCCATCTCGCGGGGCGGAGGTTGCCAGAGAATGAAAAGCCCCACCTGAAGATCCTCCAGATATCAAAAATGAGTGGCGGTGATAATGAATTATATGTGATAGGCTTTATTAACGGAATTCAATGCCGTATGATTGTCGATACAGGAGCCAATGTGACAATAATCAGAGAAGATTTGGCTCGAAATTTGAAATCTAAACTCATCTGGACTCCACCCTGCGTTACCCTGCAAACTGTGACGGGCGACAAGATTGGCATATATGGAAAGGCCAATTTAACCATACACTTTGGAGGAACGAAATATTACCATACGGCATATGTGGCTGACATAACAGATCCTTGCTTAATCGGGCTAGATTTTCTGAAGAAGTTTGGCTTCAAGCTTGATTTCAAAAATAACAAAATGCTCTCAAAATTTGAAGAAATAAGTCTTTTTGGATTAAATAATGAAATTGAATGTAAACAAACAGTAATAGCCAAAGAAGACATCAATCTAGATCCAAGAACAGAATTTTTAGTTCCAGCTGAAATTAAAAATGAAACTAATTACCGATTTGGCCATATAGATTATCCAGTAGACAATAGTACACAAGCAGGAGTATTGGTGGCTTCTTCTGTAGTAGACCTCTCGAAAAAGACCATTCCAGTCAGAATTGCTAACATCAGTGATAAGACGAGGACTATCAAGAAAGGAGAGGTGATAGCATCATGTGCTCCTGTGACGTGCATAAGTCAAAATTCCAATCACTCTCAGAAATCTTCAGATAATTTAGTCAAGGATTTGTTACAAAATACGGACTTAGATCCAAACCAGAGAGATGCTGCTGAAAGTTTAATTAGAGAATTCCAAAGTTTATTTTCCCAAACATCTGAAGACTTTGGACGAACTAAAATGGCACAACACCGAATTGACACGGGAGATCACTCTCCTATTAAACAGCACCCTAGACGATTACCTTTTGCCAAGCAAGAAGAGGTGCAGAATTTAATTAAAGATATGGAAGAAAATGACGTCATCGAACCATCGACAAGTCCATGGGCGTCTCCCATTGTATTACTTAGAAAGAAGGATGGTTCAACAAGATTTTGTGTAGACTACCGCCGACTGAATGACGTCACTAAAAAGGATAGTTACCCTCTACCAAGGATCGACGACACTCTCGACACACTTGCGGGCAACACTTGGTTCTCGACTCTGGATCTGAAGAGTGGTTACTGGCAGGTAGAGATCCATCCCGACGACCGCGAGAAGACTGCCTTCACAACGGGACAAGGATTATGGCAATTCAAGGTAATGCCTTTTGGTCTATGTAACGCCCCTGCAACTTTCGAACGGCTTATGGAAACGGTTCTCCGGGGGCTGTCGTATGAAGCATGTCTTGTTTATTTAGATGACATCATAATCATAGGAAAATCTTTTGATGAACATCTGAACAACCTCAGGCGGGTGCTACAAAAATTAAAGGAAGCTAATTTGAAGTTAAGCCCTTCGAAGTGCAGTTTGTTTCGTAATGAAGTCGCCTACCATGGACACATCATTTCGGCGGAAGGAGTTAGGACTGATCCGGAGAAGATATCGGCCGTGAAAAATTGGAATCGTCCAGCAGATGTTCATCAGCTTCGAAGTTTTCTAGGATTATGCACCTATTACAGAAAATTCGTCAAAGGCTTCTCGATGATTGCAAGACCACTTCATAAATTAACAGAAGCCAATCAAAAATTTATGTGGACACAGTAATGTGACGCTGCTTTCGAAAAGCTTAAGGAGGCCTTGACATCCACTCCAATTCTGTCGTATCCTCAAATCGATAAACAGTTTATACTTGATACGGATGCAAGCAACGAAAGCATTGGCGCTGTACTGTCCCAGGAAATCGACGGCCAGGAGCGTGTTATCGCCTATTTCAGCAAGTGCTTGTCAAAGGCCGAGCGAAACTACTGCGTAACAAGAAAAGAGCTTCTTGCTGTAGTGAAAGCCATAGACCACTTTCATCACTATCTTTACGGCCGAAAGTTCCTGATCCGAACTGATCATGCTTCTCTAACTTGGCTATTGAATTTTAAGAACCCTGAAGGCCAGATAGCCAGGTGGATACAAAAGCTTCAAGAGTACGATATGGAGATACGCCATCGAAAATGCTCATCACATGGAAATGCAGATGCTCTCTCAAGAAGACCCTGCTCAGAGAATTGTAGATACTGCGACCGGGCTGAGAAGAAATTTAATGTCAAAGGTCCTATAGTAAGACAAGTTACAACTGGGTCTACATCATCGCAAGATCCGTGGAGTGACGAGAGCCTGCGTAAAGATCAACTTGCTGATCCTGAAATTAAGCCAATTCTAGAGCTGAAAGAGGAGTCCAACAGGAAGCCCAGCTGGCAAGACATGGCCCATTACCATCCTACGACTAAACGTTATTGGGCTCTCTGGGATTCCTTACATTTGAAGAACGGCATCATGTACCGAAAATGGGAGTCTGACGATGGAAAGACATGTAGATGGCAACTACTACTCCCTAAGTCGAGAATTTCTATGGTCCTTCAAGAACTGCATGGTAGTACCACAGGAGGTCATTTTGGTGTAATGAAGACCCTGCAAAAGGTTCGAGAGCGTTTCTACTGGAATAATGTTCGCAGTGACGTGGAGAAGTGGTGTCGAACTTGTGACACCTGTGTAGCACGTAAAGGTCCAAAGAGGCGCACACGTGGACGATTGCAACGTTATAATGTAGAAGCTCCTTTCGAACGAATTGCTCTAGACATCCTGGGTCCACTTCCTAGAACATCTGATGGCAATAAATACATCCTCGTTGTCATGGACTACTTCACTAAGTGGCCTGAAGCCTACGCCATTCCTAATCAAGAGGCGGTAACCGTAGCAGACATACTGATTCAACACTGGGTTTCCAGATACGGAGTTCCTCTTCAAATCCATTCTGATCAAGGAAGAAACTTTGATTCGGCTGTGTTCAAGGAAATGTGTGAACTACTCGGCATGGACAAAACTCGAACAACACCTCTACACCCTCAATCGGACGGCATGGTGGAGCGGTTCAATCGTACCATCCTAAATAGCCTCTCTCTCCTGGTGTCTAGAGACCAACAGGACTGGGACAAGAAATTGCCTCTTTTCCTGCTTGCCTACAGGAGTGCCACTCATGAGGCCACTGGTTACTCCCCTTCTCAAATGCTTTTTGGTCGTGATCTTCGTCTGCCTGCGGATCTTTTGTTTGGCCGTCCTCCTGATGCTCCTTCATCGCCTGAGGAATATGTCGATGAACTCCATGCGCGGATCGAGGAGATTCATCGTCTAGCGAGGAACCGAATCGGACTGGCAACGGAAAAGATGAAGACACGGTACGACACAAAGGCAACAGGACATGAGTTCAACGAAGGTGACAAAGTTTGGTTGTGGAATCCAATACGTCGTAAGGGACTGTCGCCAAAATTACAAAGAAACTGGGACGGTCCTTACACAGTCGTCAACAGGCTGAATGATGTCGTTGTACGCATACAAAAATCGCCGCACGCCAAACCCAAGGTCGTACACTATAACCGGCTAGCCCCTTATTTTGGCCAAAGTGATTAAAAATTCAAAACTGGAATTTCAGACCATGGTCATGAAAGTCACTTTTTGTAAATATGTAAATAGTAATTAGTTCTTATTTATGTAAATTTTATTATTATTGTTATTATTTATTTATTTATTTATTTATTTATTTATTTATTTATTTATTTGTTTATTTATTTTAAGTGTTTTCCTCTAACTCAAGGATTGCACTGCCCGGGACGTGCAATCTTTGAGGAGGGGGTAGTGTTACGAATTTTGTAAATAGTTAGTGTTTGTACTGTAAAATAATGTAAATAATCTTATTAAGCTCCATTTCTTTACTAATATTAGTCTTTGTTACATTGTCTCTGTTATCAAGCAAACTTGTCTATTATTTTCAGTGATTGTCTATGGCGGCTTTGCGAAATATTTGAGATATCGCCAAGTTGGCGTCACTTTTGGCGACTAATTTTGGTCGCCAAATTTGGCGATATATCGCCAAGTTGGCGACAAACTTGGCGATTGTTGGCGATAGTAACCCTTCCCTATTTATGGTAACCCCCCCTTAGGTCTACTGATACATTGAATGTTGTTCCGTGATTTTCCAGGTTTTTCTGGAAGGTTGTAGAAACTTCGCGGCATGCTGCGAACCTATATAAGGAGAGCGATACGAGCTGCTGTGGTTATTATTTACCAGTCAGTCATTGAGTGAGCTACTAGAGATTGTCCAAGCAAGTTTGCTTGATGTATTGAGTTTTATCTACGTTGTTTTGAATGTGATATAGTGTTGAGACATTGTATAAAGAGTCTCTGCGACCTATATTTGTACTTGTTTGATAGATTTAAACAGTTATTTTGGAATATCTTGTAATATTTGTGGGTTTCGAAGACTCTGTTGTTCTGAAGATCTGTAAATAAATTATTTTGTACTTTTCTAAGAGAAAAGAGTTTGAAGTTGTCTAACCATAAGATCAAAAGGACCCAATATACGCTACAATACTTTCCTGTTGAAGCAAAATATTTTGTTTTATGTATGGTATTATTATTATTATTATTATTATTTTCATCATCGCTATTTTTATTATCATTCTTAATTTAAATGAACATGATGAAAGAATTATATAGGCTGATTATAAAAGGTTCATCCGATTATATAACAATTGATAAGCAAAAATTTAAAAGGAAAAAGAAAATATACAAAATGTATTAAGAATAACAATTGTGTTAATTGGAAACAATACTTACATGTTGAAGTAAAACATTTTGGTCTATCTATATTATTATTATTATTATTATCGCTAATTTTATAATTGTTTATTTAAATAAATTGCATGAAAGGATGATACAGGGTAAATATAAAAGGTTCAGCTTATTTAGTAACAAATAACTAGATGGAACCCGTCAAAACTTGACGGCACCGAAGAAAGAAAAAGGTATTTTCCAGCTATTAAAGGATTTTTTAACGACAAATCTTCAGCAAAAATTTCAATAAATAAAAGAACAACCTGCATTTTACATCCAGGTAAATGACCCGCAATTGGCCGAGTTACATTCAAACATGCTGTTATAGAATTAGAATCTCTCTCATTTGATAATTTTTCATTTACAAATACAACACCAATAAATTGTACATAACATGAATAAATCATAAATTACTGTCATCACTCATTTCATACAAAATATACATACTTCACTTACTTCGCAGCAAAATAAGACTGAATTTATAGTTTGCCATTTAGCAACAACTATAACAATGATCCTCTCCGTGGTTAATTTGTTGTTACATTACCCACCCCATTCAACAAATAAACATTTGCATTTTCAACTACTTTTCTATTACCTTTTCATAAATCAAAAATACATGTAAATTTCACATATTAAAAAAATTAATGATAATATTTATTCTGGCTAGGTGAAGCCCGTCAAAACTTGACAGCAACAATATGAAAGAATCAAAGAAAAAAAAGTATTTTGCCACTATAAAAAAATTTTCAAAAAAAAATTTTTTTTTAAAGATTAATATTTATTAAAAATTTCAATATGCTTTTCCATTTACCAACGTAACACCAACATGACATGATCCCGGGTGCAGAATTGGTGCAACGCTGCGACACACGTCACAGACTTGAAAATGTTTGCAGATTATTTTTCAACTGTTTAAGTTTTTTAAAAAAAATGCTAGAAATCATTTGCTATGTACCAAAGTTTGTCTAGGTACCATAAAAAACACAAATTCTGGCAAATAATCACAAAAATTAGAAAATTTCATCAAAATACTCCCCCACCCCCCCCCAAAAAAAAAAAAACATTGCCCGGAAATTTTATAAATAGATGTGGGAAAATAAAACAGCAAATTTCGTCAACAGATTGCAAAAAACAACAAATTTCTTCAAAGGATCTCTAAAAAATTTGTCAAAAAACTGCAAAAAAAAAAAAAAAATTGTCTAGATATTCCAAATAAAACAAATTTCGCAAAAGTATTGCACAAAAATAAAAATTTTGCCAAAACGTCTAAAAAAATGGCAATTTTCATGAAATTTTTTTTAAAAAAAGGTAAATTTTGACAAAAAAATCCTTAAAAAATGACAAATTTGTAAACATATAAAAAAAATTCAAAATATTGTGAGAAATCAACAAATTTCGACAAATGATTGTGAGTAAACAACAATTCTCGTCAAAGGATTGAAAAAAAAGCAAATTTTATCAAATAATCACAAAAAAGATAAACTTTGCAAAAAGATCTTCAATAAACGGCAAATTACATCGAAAAATCATGACAACACGACAACTGTCATCGAAAGAAATCGAGAAAAACGATAAACTTTGCCGAAAGACCTCAAGATGACGAATTTTATCCAGTTATCATAAAAGATGTGAATTTCGCCCAAAGATCTCAAAAAGCACATAAAATTTATCCAGGTAATCGCAAAAAATGGTAAATTTAGCTAAAAATAGTGGAAAAAACGACAAATTTCTAAAAAAAAAATAACAAAGAACAATTTCACAAACAAAAATCACGAAAAAGCGAAAATATGATAAATTTCTGAAAATAACGAAAAAAACCGACAAATTTAACAAAAAAAGCATAAATTCGATAAAACGGCAAATTACATCGAAAGATAGCGAGGAAAAAACGACAAATTTCACCGAAAATCCCTGAGAAAGCAAATAAATTTGTCTTGGTACCATAAAAGATGTGAATTTCGTCAAAAGATCTTGAAAATACTTTAAATTTGTCTAGGTACTTCAGAAAACGCAAATATTGGTAAACAGATTGTGAGAAAACAACACATTTTGTCAAAAGATGAAAAAAAGAGGCACATTTCATCAAAAGATCGCAAAACAGGTAATTTTTGCAAAGAAAAAAAAGCGAAAATATGACAAATTTCTGAAAATAACGAAAAAAACGACAAATTAAAAAAAAAAAAATCATGAAAAAAGCATAAATTTGATAAAACGGCAAATTACATCGAAAGATAGCGAGAAAAAAATGACAAATTTCAACGAAAATCCCTAAGAAAGCAAATAATTTTTTCCTGGTACCAGAAAAGATGTGAATTTCGTCAAAAGATCTTGAAAAAATACTTTAAATTTATCTAGGTACTTCAAAAAACGCAAATATTGGTAAACAGATTGTGAGAAAACAACACAGAGAGACTGCATTTTTGCTATCACTGTTTAATGCAATGCTATGATAATTATATTTTTTTTCTTTACTTATCTTATAATGATTGAAATACATTGGTTTTTTCACTTTACATAAGTTATTTTATTTCCAAGTGTTTATTTACGTTCTTGGCCGATAAAGCATTTTCTATATTGTAATTTTCAAATCATCTAGGTACCACAAAAAATGCAAATTTTGCCAAATAATCATAAAAAAAACCAGCAAGCAATGAATATGGTATATAAAGACTGCTTTATCATGATTGAAAGCTATGCAAAAAGAGGGATCTCTTCTGATAATTTTATTTTTCTTTGTTGATTATAATGATCTTCATATTTCTGAAAAAACATTGTTGAGAGATCAAGATCAAGCGATTAAAAAAAAAAAAAAAAAAAAAAAAAAAAAAAAAAAAAAAAATAGCAAATTTCATCAAAATATTCCCTCCTCCTTCTCCCCAAAAAAACTCAGCAAATTTTGTCACGGGAACACTTTTTAAAAAAAGTGTACTCAAAAAAAGTGAAACATTAAAGAAATATTAATGATTTACAAAGCTGTTTATAACTGGGATTATTTTCATTTCATATGCAATTTTCTATTATTCGGCGAGACTATGAGATGTAATGTAAATACTTCCTAAACGTTATGAATTTGCTCAAAAATGAAATTATAAGTGGGAAAAAAATCACCGTTTTTTGACATGAGTATAATAAGAACTGAAGCAAAAAATAAATAGTGATTTGCGAATCTGTTTACATTCATGAAGTCAAACTATCCGTCGAAAATCGCACCATCAAAACACGAAACAAAAAACAATGTGATTTCCAGCCTTTTTTTTTTTACACATACTAATAAATAAATTTGAAAATTACAATATAGAAAATGATTTATCGGCCAAGAACGTAAATAAACACTTTAATCATTAACTTTTTGAATGTTTCAATTTCATATGAAACATCTCTACAATTAAGCCTAAGATTGCCGGCAATAACATTGCAAAAAAAGAATACAGATGGAAATAAATTAATTAACTTACGTAAAGTGAAAAAAAACAATGTATTCCAATCATTATAATATGAATAAAGTTAAAAAATTAATTATTATAGCATTGCATTAAACAGTGTCAGCGTTCTTATCCCATATTTACAAACGCGCTTTGCAAATGCTCTTACAGACAGTAACTACTCTCCTCCGATTAACCAATAGGAGGAGACTCTCAGAGACCGGCGCAAGTATCGATGCGTAGAGACGCAATTAAACCACGATTACTTTTTCTGCCTTTCGTTTTAATATATAGATAAACAAAAGGAAAAAGAAAATACAGAAAATTCTCTAACGATAATAATTATTGAATCGAACTAATCTCATACATATTCTGTGTTAAGTTCATGCATTTTGTAAACAGCAGTAGGAGATTTGCATTTCTGTAAATTGTTCTGTATATCTTTTTTTTTTTTTTTTTTTTTTTTTTTTTTAAGTAAAATGATACATGCAAATGTATATATTTAAACAAAATCTCATATTTTCACCTTGTTCCTTACGCATCCTTAAAAAAAAGGAAAAATAGAAATAAATGTAAGATTACTTGAAGCTTTATAAAGATGAGATTTATGTTTACTTAATTATAGTTTGTATAAATTTAATCAAAGGCATTGTCATAAATAATAATTATCAACAGACTTAATAGATAGAAAATTACTTAAATTTCTCATATGTTACCAGCCTTAAAGCATTTTCCAAACAGCAGTGAAAATGTTTGAACTTTTTTATGATAATCATAAATCACTAAATATATAAATAAAAGTTTATTTTATGCATTAGTTCTTATTGTTCACTTGATCAATATTTCATATTCAATTATATTTCGCGTGTTTTAAAACATCGAAATTTAAGTTTAAGGTAAATACACTGTTTGTGAAAGAACTCTGTGAAGATGTATTTTTAAAAATGAATGCAAAATAATTTAGACCGTGTATCTCAATTATTTTAATGTATTCTAACGTACTGAAAATAAGCACTCTTTCGCAGACAGGAGTTTCTGTAAATTTTAAGTGATGTTTATAATTGGAACTTTTGTGAAAGATAAGTAAAATTAGAAAGATGAGGGAATGTATTTCGAATTTATGAATTTCTCAAGATTTATAAAGTTTGCAAAAAAATGTACGAGGGGTATTACATTTTATGGGGACTTACTTTCGGTATTTTACGGTACCTGTTTTTACTCTCTTTTATGCAACTCTATTTGACTTTTATATGCAACGATTTTTGAAACATTTCTTGGCGCGGTATAATTTAAAAATTTTTTTACAGAGTTGCGATTCCGATGACAACATTTTAATATTTTTAGAATTTAATTAGTGAAATTTAAGGCATTTTTCAGTTAATCGTCTGCAGTTTATAATAATTATTTATGATTCCAACTGTTTACTTGTTACAAAAAAAAAAAAAAAAAAAAAAAAAAAAAAAAAAAATCTAAGCGCGAAATTACATTTGCTTAAATATGACAATTAGCTGTGAAACTGCACTAACAAGCTACACTAAACACTAAAAAGTACAAAATATAAATAAATAACATATGAAGAATGTAACATATTTTGTAATATTTTCTTTTAGAATTTTATAATTTAATATTAATTAAGTTATGACTGTATGTTAGGAAAAGAATTTATAGAGCCTAAATAGATAGTTTAAACAATGCTTTCTGTGCTTTTCTGTTGCTATATCTTAAAAAAAAAAAAAAAAAAAAAAAAAAAAAAAAAAACCTTAGTAAAATTTATAACTTATTTAACAAATTAATAGGCCATACTTTTTATTTATCATAAATTAAATCACCAACATTATACTAATTGGAATCCATGTAAAAATAATTTACTTTAGCAAATTATTTTTAATTACACAAAATGCAATTTTGGATTTAGGCGTGATTTTAAAGATAAACATTGAATGGCTATAAAAGAGGGTTTAAAAAACTATTTTTAATGTCATTTACTCGCATATTTTGTGATCAAGCATAGAAATAGAACTAACATAAAATTATATTGGGATATGTTTTCTATATAGATTAAATGACCTTCGAATTAAACTTTTTGTTTCCAGAATTAATTTAAAAGGTACAAATTTGTTAATTTAAAATGAAAAGATTGAATTCTCGCATTAAATATTCAAATTTGTTAACTAAATAAATTAACTATATTTGTTTTAACATCATTATATTAAATTAAAGCTATTGAAAGTGTTGTATGGACTCATTTTGATAACATAAGTTAAACAAGTCGGAAGTTCCATGGCAAACATAGCAAATGCGATGCCTTCGTACTATAACGAAGTGTTTAAAATATACAGTACATCGAATATAGTACTGTATCCTAAATCTTTTGTCAATTCCTATAAATACTAGTTGCTTTCTATTACACAGGAATTGACCTGTAGTAAACCTATGCAACGTACATCAATTTCATAAAATGTGAAATACTTTAATGTAATTAAAACGCACCCCAAACAATGTTTCCTTGTATGTAATAGAATACTGTTGTGTGGCCCCGTAAATTAATAAAAATATTCTTTGCACCACAAATTGTACAGAATGTGTATTTTAGTATATATTTGTGTATATATATGTGTATGAATTTTATTATTTTCGAAAGAGTGTAACATCATTAAAATGCACTTAAAACCTTTTTTCTCATTTGCAGTTACATTACTGTATAATTTTGATTGTTCCTGTAATTGATCTATACATCCGATTTTCATTAAATTTGAAATGACTCGCCAAAATTATGTAATAATTATATATTTTACATTTCAAATGATTCGGTTGGGTAATTTTTGCGTTGTTATCTGCGTTATAACACTGTAGGTGGTACGTATTTACGAATGTACCTAAAAAAGTTATTTTAAGTAAAATTGTTTTTGTAAATATGTATTTTTTTGCTCGAGGTTTTTTTTTTTAATCATTTGTTATGAGTGAAGGTCAGAAATATTATTGAAAATTAGAAATGTTATGATATGTTATTATTATTAAAGAAGAAATCACAGTCTGTGTGAAATTAACACTAGAAGTGCCGTTGGGGTCATTTCACCTTTTTTTCAAATTTCCCATGCTTTATTTCGACATGTAAACGAACACCGCAGCTCATATTTTTTTACTTTTTCTAAAATATTATCAAGCATACTGTGACAATTCTTCATCTTTCTACATTAATTATTAAAGAAAATATTCATAGAAATACCTAAAACAGCCAACAGGGGTCATTTTGACCCCCATAAGAAAAATGACAAATTTTCTAGTTAAAGTCTGTTTTTGAATTCCCTATATCTCGTTTTTGCTTACTGCGCAGGGGGACACACATGTCTTATTGTGATTACTAAAAACGGAAAAGTAAACTCCAGTTTTGCTTTGTTTGGATGACGCATAGCGATGCAGGGGAAAGGGAAGTAGTCTTCTCTCTGTTGCGTGCTCGCCTTCAGTTAGGAGGGTTTTTGTAAGCATTTCGATTCTATAAGGAAATATGGAGGCATCCTAGCAACACTGGCATAATGTAAATTTACAGAATGCGTCGTATTCTGAAAGCAATAGCAGTGATACCGTACAAAATTCTACCAAAGTGATTTCGCTTGTTTCTTGCGGATCAGGAGGCTCACGTGGAGGAGGACGATACAATAACATATCTAACATTTCTGCTGGCAACAGTCGCAAAAAGTACACATCATCAAATGATATTCTTTGGATTCCGATGAGTCTTCTCAGCACTACTTCCACTACAGATCGCAAACCAGCTCGAAATATTGTGAAAATTGCAAGTGGAACAACATCTTTTGCTCATCGTAACATTGGGACAAATACAACTTCAGCTGGCCTTTGATAGTGATTGCAGCAATGCTGTTCAAATATGCACAATTGCTGAAGCACTTTCTCAGTTTGGAATTGATAGCAACTAGCATATTTCTCTGGTAGAACTCGATGCTTTTTTTCGCTCTCTTATATTCCCGTTTTGCACTAGGTTATTCAAAACTGTGTACAGATGACTTATGGAACAAAAGTTGGGGACCATCTGTGTTCAAAGAGACAATGTCACGCAATCCTTTTTGTAAAATCATGCGGTATCTCAGATTCGATGTGCGAAGTAACAGGGCGAAGCACCTGACAGAGATAAATTTGCTTTCGCTTCTGAAACCTGGTACAACCTGTTTTCAAATTGTTCTTTGTATTGTAATCCCGGAGAAGAAATAAAAAATTGTTGAATAGTTGTTGCCATGTAAATCAAGGTGCAGATTTATCCAATACATGGCAAATAACCCGCAAAAATTTAGCATCATGTTGCCACCTCCCCCTAATAGATCAATTACAGTATCTGAAGCAAAAGAAATGTGCCTTTAACATTGCAAGGGATAAAATTAAACTTATGTATGCTGTAAGGGATGTCAGAAACTAATTTTTAATAATTAAAAAAATAGTAAATGTGTTGCTTTCACAGTATAGCGCTCATATTTCTGTTTTTCAGCTGATGTCTAAGTATGCTTATTCACTATTTATTTTCTTTATTTTCTCGCTTTGAAGCATATTGTGTGCTTATTTGTATTATTTGCATTTGTAACTTTTGTTTCTTTTCTTATCACTTTTTTGTGTAATATTGTTATATTATGATATATATATATATTATTACATATATAATTAACTATATTGTGCGGTATAGTGTAATAAAATATATTGAATTATATATTGTCATTTATATACCGTCATTTTAAAAAAAAACGTAAAAATGGGCATAGACGTAGTCTAACAACTAAATAAATAAAAAAGAAAAATTATAAAATCTTCAAAAAATTTTATATTTTGCAATTTAAACATTATTTATCAGGAAAAAAACATTTTTATTTTGGTATGACTTGCATTTCTTATGGGGGTCAAACTGACCCCGAATGGCGGTTTTAGGTAAGTCCAAAATCCGGCTGTTCTAGTATTTAAATCGTTTGGTCCAATATCTTCTTTGTATCTCGCACTGAGATTTTGTTACTCGTTTCTCACGTACTTCCTGTTAACATAGAACTTTCAAATTTGGCGTATATGTGTATTTCTGAGGGCAATACGTAAATTAGACATTCTTTTTTTTTTTTTTTTTTTTTTTTTTTTTGTAATTGCATTTCTATGCTTGGCAATGGGAGCCAAATATAAAATTTAGAAAGATCGCTTTATGTCGTAAACCAATCTAAATTAAATGTTGAAAATTGGCATGATTGTAATGTAACTGACATTCGGATTTTGTCAAAATTCTAAGCCTGAGGCTGATTCTGAACATTTCGATAAACATCGCATGAACATTAAAGTAACAGGAAAGTTATACTAACAGTACTAAGATTAACAATATTTAAACTAATTTAAGGATTTTGAAGGTTATCCAATTGAAAACTTTCATTTTTTAGGTTTCCAATTGTACATGGATTTCTTATGGAAAAAATAAGCATCAGCTTAAACACTGAGTATTTGTTGAAAAGTACTAATGGCAGGATTACCACAATAGCGCCAACTTTCAATCCACATCGCGAAATACTGTGAAATTTGTTAGTGCATTAAAAAATATTTTTTCTACATTTTAATGAATTTTAATGCAAGTGTGTTTAAATGTTCTCTTTTATTACAATTGTATTCTTTCAAGCCCTAAGTTGTAAAGTAAAAATAAAAAGGTAAGGCATTTTTAATAAAACCTTTTTCTTAAATTGTAAGCCATTAATGTAAGTAGGTCAAAGTTTTTAATTAAATTCTTCATTAATGCAATCATAATAAATATAAATGGGATTAAGAATTATTCTTGTTAAGCAAAATAAAATGGTTAACAAAGTTTGTATAATTCATATTTACAAAACATGCAAATACATTTTTAGGTTTATTGATCCTTTTTTTTTTTTTTTTGTACTTTTATGAAAGAATTATAAATATATACGTATTTTCAGCTTGTGTTTTATGGTTTCTTTATAATAAATGAAAAATGCAAACAGTTTATAAAATTGTTAATTTGAGAGATTGTTTTATTTTTGAGAATTTATTTGAATAGAATACACATGACATTTTTACCTTATTTACCTTGATTATTACTTTTTCACCCTGAAAGTCAGCATTGGAAATTTGTGGTTTTCGTGGGAAAAGGAAAAGACAAATTTGAGTCTTAAGAGGAAGAGAAAAGCTCAAATAACCGACTTTGATTTTGTGTGATACTGATAATGGTTAATGATAATAGCTTTTCAATAAAATAGCTTTTATTGAAAAAAAAAATTAATCTTAAAGTCACAGTGAATGATCGGCTAACGAATTTAATCTGTTTCAACACACTGTAAAATAAGACAGATGTTTCTTAATTATCGAAAATGTCCCACAATCATTATCAAAAATATACAATTATATCTTCAGAGTCAATCAAAATTCTGAAAAGCTTTTCTTTACCTTTAGAAATATCAAAAAATATTTATAGCAAATATAATAATTTATTTAAATTATTTCTAAAATACATTCGTTATTAATCAGGACACAAAATAACTTTTAAAAGGGAATCAGTGTAAGTTAAAAAAGAATGTTTTAATTCGTACATTATATTTCATTCGTACATTTATTTGTTAATTAAATTGGGAAATATATTACATGCAGTTGGGTTAACAATGTTTTATAATTAAGTTCAGTTGAAATTAATGATATGATTACATAAATTCAAGCAATATATTCAAGAAATTTTTTTCATTCATGCATATAAAGCATTGGCTTTAATTTTTTTAGCTTCTTAAAGCTTGAAGAAGCAATATAATAAAAAAATGTCCATATTGCGTCCTTTTTAATTAAAATACATTTTGTCATTAGTATTGCCAATTTTATGATTTCTTTAATATAGGAATTCCAAACAGAATTTTTGATTTATTTATCGACAGTCATTCTATGATTAAATAAAGTTAAAAAAGCTGTTCGGGATTTCTTGTGTTAATTTAAATGTTTGAGTAAGCATATCCACTAAATTGAATGTAATGTGTATCGCAAGGTACTTTGATATCAGAAAATGAATTATAAATTTATAATCAACAAGAATTTTTAAGAAATATTTTTTCTTAAATTGAAGCAAATGCCTGATAGTTTTCATATTTTGATTATTTTTCAGAATAAAAGAATGAAAGACTTGAATTAAGAATAACTTAAGCACAAGATAGGGAAAGAATTGTAATTGTAATTTCTTGTTTACTAAACATGAAAGGGAATTTTATAATATCTTTTATTTTAAAGGCGTTCACAAAACAGCTTTAACTGCATTTGTATATCAAACAAGTTTTAGGTGCTTTGTTTTAAATAGACAAAAAGCGTCTTGCTTTTTATAAGATTGTGCATTTGTTTGTTTCATTCCTTTTTTCGAAGTTAATTTTATTTAAGTAAACATTTTTTATTTTTTGTAAACAAAACGTTTCAAAAACATTTTCTTTTGTGCAAATAGCAGAAAATTAGATAACAAAATGATAAAAAATAAACATGAAAAGATGTTTTAAATAATAATTAAAAAATTTGTTAATTGTATACCTCCTAATAAAATATAAAGAATGTTCTAATTCTAATCTGGATGTGCCTATCTGTTTTCCATAACATTTTATAATAATATTGTTTGTTTGACTAGTGTTTATAGAAAAGACATTTTTGAATACAAAATTACAAAATTCGGCAAAAAAAGGATGTATTTCTTAAAATTATGTACCTAAGAGGCATTTTTAAAAATTGTCTTCAATACTTTATTTACGATTTTATTAAAACTTTGTTCGCGTTCCACAGTGATTTTCTCATATTGTTAACTTTTTTCTGTGAAATTACAGAGAATCTTCGGCTAATCGAGTCTTATGTAAAATTACACAGATTAGAAAAACAGATTCTGATAAAGAACAGAGATAATATTTGGTAAATTTACAATAGACTTTGTATATTAACTTTATTAAAAATACACAAAACATTGTAAACTTATTTCTAACGATAATAATTTAATTTTGTTTTAAAAATGCTTTTTTATAAGTCGAATAGAAACATTTATTGTGAATTTCGTAGCACATTTTTTTTTCTTAACTATAAAGTAATTTATCATTTCAATAATCTGTAGTTTAAACATCGTATAAATTGCTAACGTAAAAATACCCCACATCATTCTGAAACTGACCTTTGAATGTATTACGAATTTAGTAACTTTTAATATGACAAAAAATAATGAAATATATAAAAAAAATGAATCCTTGTTACCCCAAAATTAATTCCTCCCTTAAATTTCGAAGACATATTTAGTGTTTAAGTATAAGAAATTTTGTAGTTATGCAGCAATAAAGTTATTGCTAATAGATTTTAGATGCAAACAAACTTTATTTATTAAATTCAGTTTCAAAGTCTAAATGTAATTAAATGCTATTATATTCATTTCAGTTTAATAGCTAGTAATTTTAGCTTTTTTCCTTACCAAAGGTTATTCCTCCCTTTAATCGAGAAGACAGATGTCGTAATTAGAAACAAGAAATGTTTGCAGCATCCTAGTAGCGTTATTACTGAAAGATTTCAGATGCAGGCAATCTTTATTTATTAATCCCTCTTTTATAGTCTTATTGAAATTGAATTTTATTATCTTCATTGCATCGTAATAGCTAGCAAATATTACCTTACATTCGGGCATTAGCTTGCATATGAAACACATTTCCTAATAATTTTGAATTCATTCATATTTTTTTATTTGACTTTAACAATTGTATTTATCGTTAGATAGGGTACCATCCCGAGTAATTGGCATGCACCAATGATTGGCACATTCTACAAACATGTCCTAAAATAAGATTTATATCCAATCTTTTAAAAATACAAGACCATATACCAATTATATGCTCATTTACTTTAAAGATTATAACTTTGATTAATGCTACTAGATGACAATAGTGCCTAGGAAAGAGAAACAGTTATGGCTTGTATAAAATTAACCGTTTTTGTGGCAAATGCTTCTTGTCTGGCTTAAGAAAGGCATGCTTTTCAATTCATTATTATCTGATTTATAATATATATTAATTTTTAATATACAACAGTTTTGTTTAGTTGAAAAGTGTTACTTTAATTGTGTAAAAGTATTTTTGACACAAATATTTGGATTTCTGAATTAATGATAGATGCCAATTGATGGTGCTTCAATTTTGCTAGTTCCAAGTTATTGGCACCTATTTCAATTACAAGGGAATCGTTCCAAGGCAAGATTTGAGTTAAACCATTTATTTTGGCAGTATTTTTAAAGTTATAGACTAATTTTGTTTACCATTTGTTTTTATTTGAAAATACGATATATTATCAGTAATTGGGATCCATTAAAGCTTCATATGATAATTACTGGGGACAGCATGACAATTAATATATTGTATTGTGTTAAAATGTTCACATTTCAGACTAATATGCTGATTTCTTACTCTCAAAAACTTGAAATATGGCATCTTTATCTACAGTAAATTCATTTAAAGCGATTAAACTCAATGCAAAATATAAAGTTTTTTTATACATAAACATGTACCAATTACTGGATCACTAGATGTCATACATTGGTGCTCTAGGTGCCAATTACTGGTGACTACAGCAACTTTTTATAAATATATTTTTATAAAAATACTTTTTCAAAAATTTTTGCTTCTAGTGGCAAAACAGATGCACAGATATGCACTCTTTGTTTTAAAAATATTTGCAAGTAAATATTTTATTTTTGATAATGAAAATTGAAGTAAGTTTAAAGACAAATTCTTAATGTGCCAATCACTGGGGATGTTACCCTATATCTTAAAAATATTTTTTTATTTAATTGATCAAAATTATTTCCTGAATGTGTCATAATGTAGCAAGTATACTATTGAGAGCCGTAATAAATTGTGTAATTCCTGATGATTTACACGAGTGGTAATATTATGAAAATAACATACAGGGTATCGACTGCTATACAAGGTCTCACCTTATCCGTTTTCGCTATAACGCAATTCATTAAAAAAAAATTGGAAAAAATTATGTACACAGAGGAACAATTCTTGCTGTTGCATGAGAAAAGTAGAAAATCATCAGCTTTCAATCGTACATTCTTCCTTCAAAAGAGCCATTCCATGAAGTACACACAAAATGTCCTGCATATGACATTTATATTTATTATCTTTATGTTTTATCCTATATCTATTAACTTATAAGTTATTAGAACATTAACTGTTCATTAAAATCAACAAAAAATCCTATATTTTAATTGTAGCATAGTTGTTAAAGCTTGAGGATATAATAACATTGTTTAAATTGCCGTAACATGTAGAAAAACTGGCTCAGATGTGATATGAAATGAAGATTTAATAGGTTTAAATCTCTTTCCACACATTAAAACCTCCACGAACTGATATATCCGTTCATTAAGCTTCATATTTCATAGCAACACAAGTGATATTTAAATTAATATGATTCTACAAATAAAAGTCTTTGGAAAAATTAAGTTATGAGTTCAAGTTTCTCTCCAAGTTTATACAGCTATGCGTAATAAAATATTTTATATCATATTAGAAAAAAAAATATGTTTTTAAAAATATTTTTAATAAATTGCAGAGAAAAAAACATTGCAATTTTGCCCTTTTACTTGGCATTCAGCTGGTTAAACCTAAGTAAGCTGTTACGTTTCTTCATGTTTAAAAATCTCCGCATTTTAAATCCTACACCTAAGTAATCTGCTAGTTTCAGAGACATTCCATAAAAGACGAACAAAATGTCCTATGAGAGACACTTACATCAATATAGATTAATTTATAAGTTGTTAAAATTTAAACTATACATTAAACGTAACAAAAAACTTTATGTTTTCATATTAGCACAGTTGTTAAAGATTGAATATATAATAACATTGTTATAGCAACAGTAATATGTGGAAAAGTTGCCTCACAGGTGACATGGAATGACCCTTTAATAGGTTTAAATATCTCAATATTTTAAATCTTTCACATAAGTAATCTGCCCATTTCAAGGCCATTTTATGTAAAATGATAAAAAATTACTTGACAGTTACATAAATACTAGAACTTCGTTGAGGTTATTTGGGTGAAATAGTCAGTGCAGTGTTCGTGTCCGGAATCGCTCAGTTGGATATTGGATCACAGTTGGAATCGCTCAGTTGGAATCGCTCAGCGGCTTAAGCCAATACATCCCTGATTCGAACCCTGGCACGGACTTTTTTTAACCCACGTGGAAATTGTACATCTCTTATACTTACATAAATACCTATATCTATTTACTTATAAGTTGTTAAAATATAAACTATACATTAAAAGTAACAAAAATAATTAGATTTTCATATTAGCATAGTTATTAAATTTTGAGTATATAAAAACATTGATAAAACAGCAGTAATATGTAAATATTACATCAGGTAATATGGAATGATCCTTTAATACGTTTAAATATCTCTGCATTTTAAATCTTCCAACTTGCATCGCTTCAAGATAATTCCATGTAAAATGAACAAAATGTCCTATAGTGACATTTACACAAATATTTATGCCTATTAACGCACATAAATTGTTAAAATTTAAATTATACATTAAAATTAGCAAAAAACTCTAGACTTACTCTCATTGTTAAAGCAGCATTAATATGTCAAAAAGCTAGTCCAAACGTGACATAGAATACCCAAAAGAGTAACAAATTGAACATGATTCGTTAATACTGAATTCAAATTCATTTCATTGTAGCCTATCAGTTTTTGATATGCTTACGGTTTATTTTTCTTTTATTTTGTAGGTAAAAAACTAGAATTGGTCTGGAAAAAAACTGAAATTATAATTATTTTTTTCTTTCAAATTAGAAATATTTTAATGTTATACACACTGAAAAAAAAGTAATTATACATATGTAAAGCTACAGAAATTTGTACATGCTTACCAAAATTTTAGCTGTACCCGGTGATAATTGCATGAATTTTTTTGTTGCATATACATAAAACGTTCTATGGATCCCTGCAAATGTTCAATAACTTAACCTATTTTTGTTTAGCAATGTCTATGAATCTGTCACATGATTTTTTTTGTTACAGTTACCTAAAAGTTCTAGACAACCCAGTTTTCTAGAAAAATCTTAATAACTTTATAGATTTGTTTTATTTGTTAAATAAATTTTGATTTGTGCAATTTTGTGTTGATAAATAATTTCTCGCCTGTTCAGGTATGAGGAGCGTTGGAATTCAAGGAGCACAGTCATTTCTCTTGTTCCCTTTTCTGTTACCACCGTATGAGTGGCACGAAATTATAACTGCAATATTTTTAAAGGTCTCAAATCTAACGATCTTCTCTGATAATACACTGTAAAAAAATTCTGTAAATTTACTAAAAGCTTTCTAGGAAAATGGAATTCCCAGAAATTTTTATATAACTTTAACAGCAAAAGTGCATGTAACTAGCGTTGCAAAGGTTAGAAAAAACCCGGTTTAAACCCGGGAATAAACCGAGTTTTTAGGAATAAACCTGGAAAAAACCGGGATTTTTTGGAATAATTCGCTTTTTTGGGAATAAACCTGGGAATAAACCTGGTCTATTGGAAATAAACCCGGGAATAAACCGACTTTCTGCAACTGTACATGTAACAGATACAGATTTGCACTGAAAATAAAAAAAAATCTTTAAGGTTACTCATAATGTTTTAGGAAACTGGGTTTCCAGGAATTTTTTATGTAACTACGACCATTTTCCAGATAAAATTTTAATAAGGTACTGTAATTTTAGTAGATTTGTTTGTAAAGTTACATACATATCTGTAGCTTTACAAAAATTAATTTTATAGATTTACATCTTTCCTTGTAAGGTAAAATCTAAGTAAAATGTTAGTAAGCATACAGATTTTGGCAACTTTTCATCTGTCGGATTACAGTTTTTTCTACAGTGTAGTAGTGATGATATTGCTAATCCGCAAGAATAGTGTCACATCTCGCAAAAATTCATTTTGCGTTTCATTTCACTAATAGGTCTCTGATAAATCGTTTTGCTACCCAAACAAGTTCATAAGTATAGCTATGTGGAAAATAACTTTTTTTCCGCTACATGTCCATTTACGACAACAGAAGATGGATGTATTTCTGGGGAGATAAACTTACCCTCCAAGCCTCATCCCGCGTAATCATCTTTAACGGTTTTATGCTTTATCCAAGTTTTCGTTTCTTTAAGCAGAGCTAAATGCTGTAATTGCATGTTACAGTGAAATTATCAAATTTACTTTTTCTACACCAGTGAAATTTATTTTTGTTGACATGCGGCACTTTTCTTACAGGTGGGCGATATTATGTTGACTTCTGAAACCTCAGTTACAGGAACTCTGCGTCCAACGTCCTTTGAAGATGATTGTCTTTCACTATCTTAAATATCTTAAAGCATCATCTAACTATGCTACAGGAAAGAACAGGCTCTCTATAAGTCTCTTGACTAAAAATTCTAAAAATTCGACTAAAAATTATTCTGGTGAAAATAAAATTTCCAGCTGGCAAAAACATACTTGATCATTGCGTGTTGCCTCCGTCATTTCCGTAGATGATACTGAAAGTATCTGAACTTTCATGACTACCAATGACGTACAATTGGAGATAAATGAACAAAACATTTACCACTTATTCGTTATAGATTAAGTTAACAATGGAATATAAAAGTAAATTTGTGTACATTAAAATATTGTTTAAAAAAAATACGATGATTCTTTATTAAACAGCCGTCGTAATACTTTGGTATTCATATAAATTAATACTTTATATATTTAAAGCTAATAACGATATATAAAAAAAATCTTCTAAAATGAACTCTATGCTGCCTGTAGAAAAATAAACATTATAAATAATTTCTGCATTTTTACAAAATGCTATTTAATTATACCTTCAGTTATAATTATAAAGTAAAAAAAAGATAAGAAAATGCAACAAGAAATTTTTTTGCCAAAAAACATCTTTGTGCTTAGATATATTTTTATTATATTTTTATAATAAGTGTTATTTTCTTCTAAAACTTAAAACGTTTTGCTTCTATAGTTATAATTGTGAATTCCATTTACTTCTTATTTAAATTTGATTTTTTTTTTCTTTTTTCAACTGCAGTGGAGTTTTGTCATTTATGCTTCCGCTTCTTTTTCTTGTTGTGTATTAAATGCATCCATTTTTTTTTCTTTTTCGGAGAAAAAAAAATTACATATTCTTAAATGGAGTAATTTAAACTTTCGAAATTAAAGGTGAAAACGTTATACGTGGAAAATTTTGGAAAATGAAAAGATTAATCCACGAAAGAAAAATAAGTGAGAGAAATAAATGTTCATCTTGTTATGATAAAATAATCTTGTTCTAAATTTTAGAAAACTGTTTTAAAGCTTAAAATACTATTTATCATTTTCTATTTTAATTCATGTAAATTAACACAATTAGACATTTTAGAACTGTCAAACAAAAATTAACATGCTACGCTGTTTATAATTAAAACTTCTTAACGAATTGTATTGAATCGCTTTCTTTTAAATATTTTAATATAAAAATTTAGTTTCATAAAAATATCACGGAAAAAATTTAAAATGAATTTACAATACCTGTAGGACTACAAGAATTTGATGTAAGGCTATTCTTTTTGCGTTAAAAATGTTAGGTATTTTTGTTTTCAGTTATTATTCCGGAATTAAATTAGTTTGCAACGGATAACAGTGTTGTCGGAAGATATTCTAAAATGTATATTTAAGTGGTTGCCATTTCCGAAATCTTGAAAAAAATTTAAACAAATAGTTATTCAATTAAAAATTCTATTTACCTTATATTTAAAGTTGTAAAATGATATTTTGCAACTGTAATTCATAATTTGTGTTCCAACAGATGTGTAAAGTAAGTACAAATGTGATATGAAAAGTAAAATAAGTAGGTACAGGGTGGTAGGAAATAAGACCCTTATTTCAAAATTGAATTTCTCAAAATCTTAGACCTAAAGAATTATGCGGTAAACGGGTTGCTGATTAGGTAAACTATAAAAATCTTATAGGGAAATTTCGAGAGGTGAATATTTTGAAAAGATTGTGCTTTAATAGCAAAGAATGTTTGATTTGACACTTTTCTTGTTTTAGATTGCTTCAGAGAACGAAATTTTCGGCTTATAGTGCCATATTTTATTGATCTCTTAAACTAAATTTCTGGGATTTCGAAATTTCAAAATTTTAAGACTTCAAATTTTAAAATTGAAGAATGAAAAATAATAGAGGGATTTTTCAGGAAATGAGAAAATTGCTCTATTAAAACAAATGCATTTTTATCCACTTACAACAATTCAAAATTTTTTTCGCTTCCAGGAAATTGCTTTATCAATTAATTTCATTATTATTTTTACCACTTTCGTTTTGTTTTCAAGTGAATTTCAATTCATTGTTGATCAAAATATGATATTCGAATCTTCTATTTTCATTTACTTCTATTTGAAAAACTATATTGATCATTTTCTATTAAATATTTTAATAGAATAATTTAAAGATAATAACAATATCTTAACAAAATCTTCTGAAATAAATTATATGGAAAATAATATAATGAATATTTCTGAAATAATTTCAGTACTTATATAAAATATTAGCTAATTATACAGGGTGTCCACTTTTAATGGTGTCTAATGGCTAATTACTAAACGGTTAAGCATAGACATACATTACTAAATGCAAAAAATTTCAAATCACAAATTTATTAGGGCTATTCATAAATTTACTAGAACTGTATATAATCGAAATAATATTAAAAAGGTAATAATAGCTGAGAGTAAAATTAACATTACAGTACATATTTAAAAGTCTGCTTTCATTCTAACTATTAAAGAAAAATCTACAACTTCTTTTAAAAGTATAAATTAAAAAGTAAGAGAATTTTTGTTAAATGAAATGATGGAAAGTAACAGTTGCAATTCTTCAGAAAATGACACATATTGAACAAAATGCTATTCGGTTATCTAATAGCATTTTTAAAATTATACAACATATATACATTATATATAACATATAACATTATACATTATACATAACATATATGCATTAATAACATATTTTAAAATGCTGTTAGGTTATATCTAATCGAAAACATAATTAATAAAAGTAAACTTATCTTAAAAACGTGCTTGAAGTAACAAGTTTAGCTGCTCGGCAGAAATGCGCAAGCGAAATGAATTCTTATATTTTAATCAATTTGTGTACGGTCCCTCGAACCTTTTACAACTTGTCTGAATTCAATTACAGAAAATTATTTTAATTCATGAAAATGAAAATTTCACAACTCAGTCAATTTTAGTGTTTGATAATTGGGATTATTTTTTTGTCTTACTTAGTAGTGCAATTGGTTTATTTATTTATTTTTTTACTGAATTTCATTTATAGGACCGAGAACGGTATAGAAATTTAAATTTTGTAATTTTCTGATAACTATTTTCTTTGAACCAAATCGCTTTAAAACCACTTTTTTACTTCATTTTAAAAAAAATTATAATTGTAACTGAATGTTTGTGCCTAATGATATCAGAATTCTTCATCGTTGAGAGTGCACACACTGTACATATTTAGCTATAATTATAAAAGTAAAAAAAAAAAATGTATACGAAAAATGTTTTGCCAATTTATTTATTTGTTTTTTTAAATGCAGCTTCAAAGTCTATTTTCATTCGAAATTTCACAAGTAAATATTTTAAAGTGTACACAAATATTATACAGAAATACATAATATAAAGAAAATAAACCCAACTGGAGTGAAAAGTTAGCCATAGACAGTAATTGAACCTGAGACCATAGCGGACCAGGGTGTTGCTTTATCCACTGAACCACTCTGGTCGATAACTGGATTTCTAATTTTTCACTAATATACAATGTTGGGCAAAGTCATCAGCCAGATACCAGATAGCCTTGGATGTCGAGACAGCGATGAATAGTTTTTACTATTCCATCGATCTGCAATATATATTGAAATACACATAGGCACATCAATAACGCCTGCATTAAACTATTAAAAGCATACTCACATATTATACAGGCATGCATACACGAAATACAATAAATCAACAGGAGTGAAAAAATTCCGTAATCAGGAATCGAACTTGGGTCCATAGACTGCAGGACTGTTGCTCTAAGAACTGGAGGTTGTGGTTACAGAAACAGCCTTGTATGCTCTAGACCCGAATTCGACCCCTGGCTATGGCTTTTTTTCACTCCACTTGGTTTTATTGAATTTATTGTATGTATGTCAGTATAATATTTAAAGAATTGAATGAGGTTATTTATTTGTGTATGTGTGCATTTTAGTATTTACCGGGTGTCCCAAAAATGACTGATGGATTTTAAAATTCAATAACTTGCAAACGGTGACAGCTATTTAAAATTTTTTTGCCGGAGGGTTATGTATAATGTCAGGAGTTTTTTACCGTAATTTTTTATTTTAGTTCGCATCTCAAACATTAGGTGGCGCTGACGGCGATTGAAGGCCAGGTGATCAGTGCTGAGTGAAGCGTCGACCTGGCCTTCAATCGCCGTCAGGGCCACCTACTGTTTGAGATGCGAACTAATATAAAAAATTACGGTAAAAAACTCCTGACATTATACATAACTCTTCTTCAAAAATTTTTAAATAGCTGTCACCGTTTGCAGGTTATTAAATTTTAAAATCCATCAATCATTTTAGGGACACCCGGTATATGCTTACGCAATTACAGTTTCGAATTTCATTTATTTCGCATTTTGTTAAAAAATAATTTTTTTTCAAACTCTAATCATGTACTGTCACAAATTATGTTTCCACTAATTCTTCTTGTTGCACATTAAAAAGATGTAGCCCCAAGGGAGGAGAAAAAACCCTCATGTTCTTTAATGGAACAACTTAGCATTCGAAATTGTTGGCAGAAATAGTAATAAGTGGAACAGTTTGAAAAATGAGAAACTTGATCTGTTGAAGAAAAATAAATGACAGAAATGCATTTTCACCCTGTTCCGCTAAATTAATATTTTTCAATTTTATCTTTTCCATTTCAGAAAGTTATTTTAATGCTTAAGATGCTATTTATCATTTTAGATTTTCTTTCGCTTCAATTAACATTAATAAGCCATTTTAAGAACTATCAAACTAAAGTTAAGATTTATACTTTCATTTTCATTGTATTGTATATATTTCTATTAAATATTTCAATAGAAATATTTTACAGTTAAAAAAAAAACTTCAGTCGTAAATCCTGCAGAATCAGCAAAAAATTTAAGCTTTAAAAACAATATTTATCCTTTTACTTTAAAAAATGCTATTTATTTATGTTTTCAGTTATTGTTAGATGAGAATATTTTGACATTAGTAACAATATTACTGGAAATATATATTTAATCGCAATCTTAATTGCAAGCTTTCTCCGAAATTTTTAATGCCTAAAATAAATACTTGCAATTAGAAATCCCACTTATCTCTTATTTAATGCTGCAAAATACTGTTACGAATTTTGTAAATAGTTAGTGTTTGTACTGTAAAATAATGTTAATAATCTTATTAAGCTCCATTTCTTTACTAATATTAGTTTTTGTTACATTGTCTCTGTTATCAAGCAAACTTGTCTATTATTTTCAGTGAATGTCTATGGCAGCTTTGCGAAATATTTGAGATATCGCCAAGTTGGCGTCACTTTTGGCGACTAATTTTGGTCGCCAAATTTGGCGATATATCGCCAAGTTGGCGACAAACTTGGCGATTGTTGGCGATGGTAACCCTTCCCTATTTATGGTAACCCCCCTTAGGTCTACTGATACATTGTTTGTTGTTCCGTGGTTTTCCACGTTTTTCTAGAAATTTCTAGCACATGCTACGAGACTATATATAAGGAGAGCGATACGAGCTGTTGTTGTTATTATTTACCAGTCAGTCATTGAGTGAGCTACTAGAGATTGTCCAAGCAAGTTTGCTTGATGTATTGAGTTTTATCTAAGTTGTTTTGAATGTGATATAGTGTTGAGACATTGTATAAAGTGTCTCTGCGACCTATATTTGTACTTGTTCGATAGATTTAAACAGTTATTTTGGAATATCTTGTAATATTTGTGAGTTTCGAAGACTCTGTTGTTCTGAAGATCTGTAAATAAACTATTTTCTACTTTTCTAAGAGAAAAGAGTTTGAAGTTGTCTAACCATAAGATCGAAAGAACCCTATATACGCTGCAACTTTTGGTGTCAGGAGTCGGGATCTTATGGCGAAAACAAGAACAATGGATGGTCAACTGAAAGAACTGTTAGAAGCTATTAATGGAATAAAGGCAGAATTGACGAAAGGCCAAGAAGAGTTGGCGGAAAAAATGAATAAAGGCCAAGAAGAGTTGGCGGAAAAAATGAATAAAGGCCAAGAAGAGTTGGCGGAAAAGATGAACAAATGCCAAGAAGATGTGACTGAAAAGATTAATAAAGGCCAAGAAGAAATGAAGAAAACTTTAGAAGAAAAGTTCTCGTCGGTAGAGAGAAGAATAGGCTCGGTAGAAGAGAAAATAGAGGAAGTAGAAGAGAAAATTCAGAAGGAAGTTAGTAATGTTGAAAAGAAAATGGAACGGAAAATGGCGGAAGTAGAAGAGGAAATTCAGAATGAAGTTTGTAAAGTTGAAGAGAAAATCAGTAACGTTGAAGAGAAAATCAGTAACGTTGAAGAGAAAATACTAGGTGAAGTAGATGAAAAGCTAAATAAAAAAGTACAAGATCTTGAGAAGAAACTTTCAGCGTCTAGTGGTAATTATGAAGAATTTAGGAATCCGCCTGCTTCTCCCGTGCACATTAAGCTGTCGACATACGATGGAAAGAGTTCCTGGCAAGTTTACAAGACCCAATTCACCATTGTAGCTGAAGCGAACAAATGGAGTGACGAGGTGAAAGCTTGTCAACTGGCAGCATCTTTAAGAGGAGAAGCCGCCGACGTGCTGCAGACATTGCCCGATATGACGCAACTCAATTTTGAGACTCTAAGTTGTGCACTTGAAATGAGATTCGGCGAAAAATTCTTCAAGGATTACACGAGAATACAAATGAAGAGCCGCCATCAAAAATCGAGTGAAACCCTTCAAGAGTTTGTCTCGGAAATTGAACGGCTTGCAAATTTAGCATTCATTGACTGTCCAACAAATGTACGGGAAATGCTCTCACTGCAATATTTTGTAGACGGAATAAAAGATCCAGAAGTGCAGAGAGCGGTACGAATGGCAGATGTACAGGATTTAAAGGCTGCACTACTATATGCCTTAAAGTTGGAAGCAGCTACACAAGCCAGCCGAAGAGATCGTCATTCAGTCCGAGGGGCAACGGTGAACAAAAGCTCAGACACTGAGATCGACTTCTTGAAAGAAATTAGGAAATTAAATCAAGAGATTGAAGCTTTAAAATATGGAAGAACAAGCGCAAGAAGACAGAATCTCACGTGCTGGGGATGCGGTGATACAGGACATCTCCGAAGAAATTGCCCCAAAATCCACGAACGTGAGATAAATTCAAACAGTCAGCAGGGAAACTAAATTTTGGCCATCTCGCGGGGCGGAGGTTGCCAGAGAATGAAAAGCCCCACCTGAAGATCCTCCAGATATCAAAAATGAGTGGCGGTGATAATGAATTATATGTGATAGGCTTTATTAACGGAATTCAATGCCGTATGATTGTCGATACAGGAGCCAATGTGACAATAATCAGAGAAGATTTGGCTCGAAAATTGAAATCTAAACTCATCTGGACTCCACACTGCGTTACCCTGCAAACTGTGACGGGCGACAAGATTGGCATATATGGAAAGGCCAATTTAACCATACACTTTGGAGGAACGAAATATTACCATACGGCATATGTGGCTGGCATAACAGATCCTTGCTTAATCGGGCTAGATTTTCTGAAGAAGTTTGGCTTCAAGCTTGATTTCAAAAATAACAAAATGCTCTCAAAATTTGAAGAAATAAGTCTTTTCGGATTAAATAATGAAATTGAATGTAAACAAACAGTAATAGCCAAAGAAGACATCAATCTAGATCCAAGAACAGAATTTTTAGTTCCAGCTGAAATTAAAAATGAAACTAATTACCGATTTGGCCATATAGATTATCCAGTAGACAATAGTACACAAGCAGGAGTATTGGTGGCTTCTTCTGTAGTAGACCTCTCGAAAAAGACCATTCCAGTCAGAATTGCTAACATCAGTGATAAGACGAGGACTATCAAGAAAGGAGAGGTGATAGCGTCATGTGCTCCTGTGACGTTCATAAGTCAAAATTCCAGTCACTCTGAGAAATCTTCAGATAATTTAGTCAAGGATTTGTTACAAAATACAGACTTAAATCCAAAACAGTTGGAAGCTGCGGAAAATTTAATTAGAGAATTCCAAAGTTTATTTTCCCAAACATCTGAAGACTTTGGACGAACTAAAATGGCACAACACCGAATTGACACGGGAGATCACTCTCCTATTAAACAGCACCCTAGACGATTACCTTTTGCCAAGCAAGAAGAGGTGCAGAATTTAATTAAAGATATGGAAGAAAATGACGTCATCGAACCATCGACAAGTCCATGGGCGTCTCCCATTGTATTAGTAAGAAAGAAGGATGGTTCTACAAGATTTTGTGTAGACTAGCGCCGACTAAATGACGTCACCAAAAAGGATAGTTACCCTCTGCCAAGGATTGACGACACTCTTGACACACTTGCGGGCAACACTTGGTTCTCGACTTTAGACTTGAAGAGTGGTTACTGGCAGGTAGAGATCCATCCCGACGACCGCGAGAAGACTGCCTTTACAACGGGACAAGGATTATGGCAGTTCAAGGTAATGCCTTTTGGTCTATGTAACGCACCTGCAACTTTTGAACGCCTTATGGAAACGGTTCTTCGGGGACTGTCATATGAGGCATGTCTTGTTTATTTAGACGATATCATAATCATAGGAAAATCTTTTGATGAACATCTGAACAACCTCAGGCGGGTGCTACAAAAATTAAAGGAAGCTAATTTGAAGTTAAGCCCTTCGAAGTGCAGTTTGTTTCGTAATGAAGTCGCCTACCTTGGACACATCATTTCGGCGGAAGGAGTTAGGACTGATCCGGAGAAGATATCTGTTCCGGCTAATTAGCGAGCATCGTATTTTGCCAGCTGGGACGTTCTTTAAAGTATAGACTCTTTTATAAACTGAAATGAAATAATCTTGTGGTTGATATTAGATTCTTAGATGTAATAGAATGTCGAATATTTCTCAAACTTTTATTTTATGTTTTCTTTAATTAAATGTTTTGTTTCGTTTAAAGATTTGTGATTGATCTAGATTTAAATTACACTGAACCACAATATTAGAACTGTTGATTGAGAATAATTAATAGAATAGAATAATTTCGTAACATTGTTGCATCGGCTGAGAAGAATTCGGGATTTCAAGCTATTGCGCAATTAGAAAAATGCTTTCGTTTTGATGACAGATTGGTGAGTTGACTTTTTGTTGTATTTTATTTTATACAATGAATGAAAATAAGGAAAGAAAGATGCGTGATACGCATCGAAATCTTTTAAATAAGTTAATAGAAGATATTGATGATTATTTTTCGAAATCAGAACATTCTGTGACATATTTTGAGGAATTACTTGATAAATTAAATACAAGATTTAATGTTATTAAACAGCTAGATAATAACATTTTAAGTTTATTAAATGCTAAAAATGTTGAAAGTGAAATTTTAAATATTGATGAATACGATCAGAAAGTGATATCGTATAGATGTAAATTAAACTTCAAGATTAAAAGTTTGAGTACAAATGCAAATGTTGTTAATGCTAATAATATTGATTCAGTACGGGCATGTCCTGTTTCTACCGAATTCAAGAAAATAAAGCTGCCTAAACTACAAATAAGTCGATTTTTTGGTGAACCAGATAAATTCCTGGAATTTTGGAATGAATTTGAAACAGCTATAGACAAAAATCCAAGCCTTACCGATGTTGAGAAATTCAGCTATTTGAAAAGTTTGGTAGCAGGATCGGCTGCAAACACAATCAGTGGATTTAGTTTGACAGAAAATAATTATGCGGCGGCTGTATCGCTCTTGAAAGAAAGGTTTGGTAGACATGATATGCTCGTACACGCTCATCTAAATAATTTATTAAATATGAAATGTTTGAAAAGTTCTTCTGACACTTATGGTTTAAGATGTTTGTATGATAAATGTCTAGTACAAATTCGAAATTTAGAGTCGTTGGGTGTAAAGTCTGATACATACAGTGGGTTGCTTTGCCCAATATTATTGAAGTTAATACCTCCAGATTTAACATTAGAATTTAATAGACATCTAAAGAATGGTGAAATGTGGAATATAGATAATCTTATGAGTTTTCTTAAAAATGAAATTGAGAGTAGAGAAAGGGTATTAACTATCCATGATTTAGATTCTAAAAAATCATTTTCTAATGATAATAAGAATGAATACAAACCCAAATTTTCAGATAAACAATCAAAATTTAAGTCGAAATATCAATATACTACGAAAGGTTATAAACAAAATAATGTTTCAGCTGAATTAATGGCTTCTGTAAACAAAAATTCATGTATATTTTGTAATAGTGTTGAGCATAATAGCGAATTCTGTGAATCGTTAACCTTGGCCGAGAAAAAAGAATTACTAAAAAAGCAAGGAAGATGCTTTTTGTGTTTAAAATGTAAACATAAAATCAAGGACTGTGGAGAAACCAAAATGTGTGATATTTGCGGTAAAAAACATAGTAGGGCTATTTGTTTCCAATTAGAAAATCATTCAAATGTAAATGTTGATAAAAGTGTCGTATCCATTTCTCATTGTGATAACACTTCCACTAGTAAGGTACCAGACGAAATCACCCATTGCAATATATTTTTACAAACTTGTTCAGCAATAATAAAAGATTTGAAAACTGATAAAAATGAACCAGTTCGTATTTTATTAGATAACGGCAGTATGAGAACATTTATAATTCGCGATATTTCACAAAAGCTAAAATTGCCAGTTATTAGAAAGGAAACCTTATCAGTTTATGCTTTTGGAGCCGAAAAGGCGACTGAGAAAACATATAATGTTGTAAAAGTAAAACTAGAAAATAGGGATCAACCCTCTTTGAACATTGAAATCGAAGCCCTTGAAACAGATCAGATTTCAGCTGCTTGCTTACCCACTCCAGATAAATACGTTCGAAAATCATATAATAAATTGAAAGGTCTACAACTAGCTGACAGTCATGAATATAGTAATCAACAAATTTCAGTTTTAATAGGTACCGATAATTATTATAATGTTGTAACTGGTAGAATTAAACGACTAAAGGATAATCTCGTAGCTACTGAAACTCTTTTTGGCTGGTGTTTGCAGGGTTATATGGGGTCAGCCAATGAATTATTTAGCATGAAAATTATAGTTGAAGAAAAGGATTTATCTGAACAAATTAGAGAATTTTGGCAACTGGAAAGCTTAGGAATTGAATCCGAAACTCAAACTATTTCTAATGTAGATAATGACGTCATATCTGACTTCGAGTCTAGTATTGTTTTTAAAGATAATCGGTACAAGGTAAAATTTCCATGGAAGAAAATTTTAAAAATGTCCCTTAATAACAATCGCGAAGTGGCGCATCGACGATTTTTAAAGTTGAGAACAAACTTTAGAAACGATCCTTCGTTATTCTCAGAATATAAATCTGTTCTGGACAGTTATTTAGCAGAGAATATCATCGAACCTGTTGAAAACTCATCTGATATAAATACATTTTACTTGCCCCATAGAGCAGTGATTCGAGAAGATAAGTCCACAACTAAACTTAGAATTGTGTTTGATGCAAGCGCCCATTCTAAAGGTGAATTATCACTAAATGACTGTTTATATACTGGTTTAAATCTTATCCCCGATCTGTTCAGTCTTTTAATCAAATTTAGAAACTTTCCAATAGCAGTTACCGCAGACATTCAGAAAGCTTTTCTGCAGATCGAAATTGATGAAGCAGACAGGGACTTCACAAGATTTTTTTGGGATGATGAGCCATGGGTTGAAGATCCAGGTAAGGAATTTAAAATATTTAGACTCAAGAGAGTACTTTTCGGTGTGAAGTCAAGCCCCTTCCTTCTTGCAGCTACTATCAAGCATCACCTACGAAAGTATGTAGAAGCATTTCCTGAATCTTTTGATATTTTAAATTCATCCTTATATGTTGATGACTTTATCAGCAGTCAACCAAATGTTGAATCAGCTTTTAAAATTAGTAAGGAAGCTTATGAAATCTTCCAAGAAGCTTCAATGATATTTAGAAAATGGAAAACTAATTCGTATGAATTACGTCAAAAATGGGAACAATATGGTTTGCATACTGATGACGCAACTGATAATTTTAATCTTAGTAATCAGCACTTGGTGAATTCAAAAGTTTTAGGGGTTTCTTGGGACCCAGATAATGATACATTGTCATTTAAAATTCATAACATGGAAAATTTCCTCTCGAAGAGACTTAATACTAAACGCTATTTATTGCAAACTGTTGGTCGTATTTTCGACCCAATTGGCTTTCTTAGCCCCTATACCATTAGAATCAAATGCTTAATTCAAGAAGTTTGGTGTTTAGGCCTCGATTGGGATGAGAATTTACCAAAGCATTTGGACAATTTATGGAATGCATGGTTTGAAGAAATAAAGGAACTGAATAGTATTAGCATCCCCAGATATTATTTGTCTGATATAGCTCCCGATGAAGTTGATTGTTTTGAATTACATAGTTTTTCTGATGCCTCAAAAAAGGCATATGGTACAGTAGTATATCTCAGAGCAGTTTTAAAGAACAAGAGCATAGTTACCAGTTTTGTAGCAGCAAAAAGTAGAGTCGCCCCTTTAAAAACTGTTTCTATACCTCGTCTTGAACTTTTAGGAGCCCTTTTGTCTACTAGACTTTGTCATAAAATTGCTAAAGAATTAGTTTTTCCCGTAAGTTGCTACTTTTGGACTGACTCAACTATTACATTGTATTGGATTAAGGGAGAGTCAGAAAGATTCAAAATGTTTGTTAGAAACAGAGTAAAAGAAATCAGAAATCTTAGTGATCCATCAAATTGGTTTCACTGTCCTGGACAAGATAATCCTGCCGATTTTGTTACTAGAGGCTTGAAAGTTCCAGAGTTGAAAAATAGCCATCTTTGGTGGGAAGGTCCCCAATGGTTAAAGCAAGACAGATCTCTTTGGCCAAAATTGGCTAGTTCATTTGATACATTAGACATTGCTGAAACTAAAGATGAGTTAGAACTAAAGAAAAATGCTACTGTAAAATCAACACTTGTTGATAAAAATCAAGCAAACATTGATTTAATTAATCGATACTCGTCTTTTATGAAATTAATAAGAGTTACTGCATATTGTTTAAGATTTTTGAATAACTGTAAATTAGAAACAGGAAGTAGAAAATATAATTATTTAGATACTTCTGAGTTACAAAATGCAACCAAGAGATTGATAAAGATTGTGCAAAATTCTGCATTTCAAACTGAAATCCAGTGTTTAAAGGGAAAACGTCCTCTCCCAAACAACAGTAAACTCTTAAGTTTAAACGTATTTTTAGATGCAGATGAGCTGTTGAGGGTCGGCGGAAGATTGAAATTTTCGAATTTAGCGGAATCACAAAAACATCAGTTAATTTTACCAAAGTCTCATTATTTCACTGAACTCTTGATTCAACATTTTCATAGAAAATTCCTGCATTCGGGTACTCAGACAACCCTATCATTATTACGACAGTTTTATTGGATACCATCTGGTCAAAGCCAAGTAAAAAAAATTATAAGTAGGTGTATAACATGTATTCGGTCCAAGCATCAAACTATTCAACAAATTATGGGTAATTTACCTCGTGATAGAATTGTACCATCTAGACCATTTGAGAAGACAGGTGTAGATCTAGCTGGTCCTATTATAACAAAACCTAACTTGAAGCGATCAAAGATTAAAATAAAATCATACATTGCTATATTCATATGTTTTTCTACTAAAGCAGTACACCTGGAAATTGTTTCAGAATTGACCACAGAAGCATTTTTAGCCTGTTTAAGAAGATTTGTTTCTCGACGATCGAAACCCTCTGTTATATGGAGTGATAATGCCACCAATTTTAAGGGTACTTATGCTCTTTTAAAATCCTTCTACCAAATTTGTGCTTCGGAAGAAATTCAGAGATTTAGTGCAGATGAGGGAATAAAATGGAACTTCATACCACCTGCATCTCCACATTTCGGTGGACTATGGGAATCGAATATTAAAGCTATGAAAAGAATACTCTTGAAAATAACTAAATCCTCTGTCTTAAATTTTGAAGAGTTGACAACACTTGTAACCCAAATTGCAGCCGTCATGAACTCAAGACCATTAACTTCATTATCTACAGATATTAACGATTTAGAGCCATTGACACCTGGTCACTTCCTTACTGGAGGTCCTCTTCTAAATATTCCTGATAATAATGAGGTTTTAGATTCTTTGCCTTTTTCTTCTAGATGGACCTTAGTTCAACGAATAAAAGAGCAGTTCTGGAGACGCTGGAACCGAGAATACTTAAATGAGTTGCAAGTTCGAAGTAAATGGAAAAAGACCTCGCAAAATCTTCAAGATGGTCAACTCGTGTTACTGAAAGATAGAAACGAAGAGTTCAACAACTGGAGGTTAGCAAGAGTTTTGAAGACCTACAAAGGAGACGATGGACATGTCCGCGTCGTCGATCTCAAGACCTCTACAGGTATATTACGTAGGAACATCACAGGAGTTGTTCCATTGCCTATTTATGATGATGTTGGACAGTCGTCCAACGCCGGGCGGGATGTTCCGGCTAATTAGCGAGCATCGTATTTTGCCAGCTGGGACGTTCTTTAAAGTATAGACTCTTTTATAAACTGAAATGAAATAATCTTGTGGTTGATATTAGATTCTTAGATGTAATAGAATGTCGAATATTTCTCAAACTTTTATTTTATGTTTTCTTTAATTAAATGTTTTGTTTCGTTTAAAGATTTGTGATTGATCTAGATTTAAATTACACTGAACCACAATATTAGAACTGTTGATTGAGAATAATTAATAGAATAGAATAATTTCGTAACATTGATGCACCTATTACAGAAAATTCGTCAAAGGCTTCTCGATGATTGCAAGACCACTTCATAAATTAACAGAAGCCAATCAAAAATTTATGTGGACACAGGAATGTGACGCTGCTTTCGAAAAGCTTAAGGAGGCCTTGACATCCACTCCAATTCTGTCGTATCCTCAAATCGATAAACAGTTTATACTTGATACGGATGCAAGCAACGAAAGCATTGGCGCTGTACTGTCCCAGGAAATCGACGGCCAGGAGCGTGTTATCGCCTATTTCAGCAAGTGCTTGTCAAAGGCCGAGCGAAACTACTGCGTAACAAGAAAAGAGCTTCTTGCTGTAGTGAAAGCCATAGACCACTTTCATCGCTATCTTTACGGTCAAAAGTTCCTGATCCGAACTGATCATGCTTCTCTAACTTGGCTATTGAATTTTAAGAACCCCGAAGGCCAGATAGCCAGGTGGATACAAAAGCTTCAAGAGTACGATATGGAGATACGCCATCGAAAAGCTCATCACATGGAAATGCAGATGCTCTCTCAAGAAGACCCTGCTCAGAGAATTGTAGATACTGCGACCGGGCTGAGAAGAAATTTAATGTCAAAGGTCCTATAGTAAGACAAGTTAAAACTGGGTCTACATCATTCCAAGATCCGTGGAGTGACGAGAGCCTGCGTAAAGATCAACTTGCTGATCCTGAAATTAAGCCAATTCTAGAGCTGAAAGAGGAGTCCAACAGGAAGCCCAGCTGGCAAGACATGGCCCATTACCATCCTACGACTAAACGTTATTGGGCTCTCTGGGATTCCTTACATTTGAAGAACGGCATCTTGTACCGAAAATGGGAGTCTGACGATGGAAAGACATGTAGATGGCAACTACTACTCCCTAAGTCGAGAATTTCTATGGTCCTTCAAGAACTGCATGGTAGTCCCACAGGAGGTCATTTTGGTGTAATGAAGACCCTGCAAAAGGTTCGAGAGCGTTTCTACTGGAATAATGTTCGCAGTGACGTGGAGAAGTGGTGTCAAGCTTGTGACACCTGTGTAGCACGTAAAGGTCCTAAGAGGCGCACCCGTGGACGATTGCAACGTTATAATGTAGGAGCTCCTTTCGAACGAATTGCCCTAGACATCCTGGGTCCACTTCCTAGAACATCTGATGGCAATAAGTACATCCTCGTTGTCATGGACTACTTCACTAAGTGGCCTGAAGCCTATGCCATTCCTAATCAAGAGACGGTAACCGTAGCAGACATACTGGTTCAACACTGGGTTTCCAGATACGGAGTTCCTCTTCAAATCCATTCCGATCAAGGAAGAAACTTTGATTCGGCTGTGTTCAAGGAAATGTGTGAACTACTCGGCATGGACAAAACTCGAACAACACCTCTACACCCTCAATCGGACGGCATGGTGGAGCGGTTCAATCGTACCATCCTAAATAGCCTCTCTCTCCTGGTGTCTAGAGACCAACAGGACTGGGACAAGAAATTGCCTCTTTTCCTGCTTGCCTACAGGAGTGCCACTCATGAGGCCACTGGTTACTCCCCTTCTCAAATGCTCTTTGGTCGTGATCTTCGTCTGCCTGCTGATCTTTTGTTTGGCCGTCCTCCTGATGCTCCTTCATCGCCTGAGGAATATGTCGATGAACTCCAGGCGCGGATTGAGGAGATTCATTGTCTAGCGAGGAACCGAATTGGACTGGCATCAGAAAAGATGAAGACACGGTACGACACAAAGGCAACAGGACATGAGTTCAACGAAGGTGACAAAGTTTGGTTGTGGAATCCGATACGTCGTAAGGGACTGTCGCCAAAATTACAAAGAAACTGGGACGGTCCTTACACAGTCGTCAACAGGCTGAATGACGTCGTTGTACGCATACAAAAATCGCCACACGCCAAACCGAAGGTCGTACACTATAACCGGCTAGCCCCTTATTTTGGCCAAAGTGATTAGAAATTCGAAACTTGAATTTCAGACCATGGTCATGAAAGTCACTTTTTGTAAATATGTAAATAGTAATTAGTTCTTATTTATGTAAATTTTATTATTATTGTTATTATTTATTTATTTATTTATTTATTTGTTTATTTATTTTAAGTGTTTTCCTCTAACTCAAGGATTGCACTGCCCGGGACGTGCAGTCTTTGAGGAGGGGGTAGTGTTACGAATTTTGTAAATAGTTAGTGTTTGTACTGTAAAATAATGTTAATAATCTTATTAAGCTCCATTTCTTTACTAATATTAGTTTTTGTTACATTGTCTCTGTTATCAAGCAAACTTGTCTATTATTTTCAGTGAATGTCTATGGCAGCTTTGCGAAATATTTGAGATATCGCCAAGTTGGCGTCACTTTTGGCGACTAATTTTGGTCGCCAAATTTGGCGATATATCGCCAAGTTGGCGACAAACTTGGCGATTGTTGGCGATGGTAACCCTTCCCTATTTATGGTAACCCCCCTTAGGTCTACTGATACATTGTTTGTTGTTCCGTGGTTTTCCACGTTTTTCTAGAAATTTCTAGCACATGCTACGAGACTATATATAAGGAGAGCGATACGAGCTGTTGTTTTTATTATTTACCAGTCAGTCATTGAGTGAGCTACTAGAGATTGTCCAAGCAAGTTTGCTTGATGTATTGAGTTTTATCTACGTTGTTTTGAATGTGATATAGTGTTGAGACATTGTATAAAGAGTCTCTGCGACCTATATTTGTACTTGTTCGTTAGATTTAAAGAGTTATTTTGGAATATCTTGTAATATTTGTGAGTTTCGAAGACTCTGTTGTTCTGAAGATCTGTAAATAAATTATTTTCTACTTTTCTAAGAGAAAAGAGTTTGAAGTTGTCTAACCATAAGATCGAAAGAACCCTATATACGCTGCAACAATACTTTTTTTTTCAATTGTAATGGATTGTTTTCATTTATTTATGCTTTAGAAAATTCTTTTCGTTGTAATTTAAGCAGATAAAGGTTAAGATAACCCTTTTAAAATAAATAATTTAATTGAATAAATAAAATTGTACAACTTAGAGTTTGGAAATTAATCGCAGAAAAGTAAAAAGTGATTTTTTCTAAAGTAAAAAGTATCTACTACCAATGAAAAACCAGTCGTTGGGGGCCATCGTAATACTCACCCATCATGGATATGTATAATATAAAGTATGAAAAAAAAACATATGTAAACTTTTTATAAAATGCATCATCATTCCGAAATAAAATTTAAACATATATTTAAAAAATTTTAATACATGGTAATGTTCTATTAATGAATGCTGATGAACCAATTTCGACCAATTATATCAAACGCCAAACTACTCAAGTAGTACCGTATTGTATAAGAAAGACATCCTTATAACCCCGAAAATAATAATCATATTAACTAACAGTTCATAATTAATCAATATATTAATTTAGTCATATTAATGACAATTAATCATATTAAATAATGCGTCGGATTAAGCGTCTCGTACTCAATTAAAATATATCTTTGAATTAAAATTTGAATGAAATACAGGGTCATGAAAAATTGAAATGGAAATAGGATTACAAATATCTCGGCAACTAATTATACGAAAAACTTCGTTCTTTATGGATAATTTTTTATACTTTATTGTCTTTTAAATACACTTCTTAGAATAAAAAAAATCAAATATTATTAAACATCTTTCATCATAACGAATATTTCGAGAGTACCAAAAAAAAAAAAAAAAATTCCGGATAATCCAAGTGACTGATATTTAGGATTCTTTCCATTATTACATACTAGACTTCACGCCCTGTTTCAAGTGTCTATCTCATTTTTTCGGGAGATAGAGCATTTACAGGCACACGGACAGACGGACGGCAAATTTTGTTTTCTAAAAATATGTTTTTCGGAATCTCCAATGTCTGAAACTTGTAAATCCGTCAAAAAATTTTGTTATCAATTTTGAAAACTATTGCAAGATTTACCGTATACTACGTATGATAGGTAAGTAATAAGTTAAATACATTCATTTTTACCCTCTTATCATAAACATACGTTATTTTGTGATTTTTAAAAAACTATTACTACTTAAACTAACTATTAGGCTGCATTATAATAACTAAACAATAAGTTTGGCTCCTCAATGTATAGAATATATTTTAAAATTTATAACTAACCTCACATAATATTCACATTGATTTTTATTATTGTAATATAATAACTAAACAATATGTTTAGCTCAGCAGTGTATACAATATATTTTATAATTTATATTTAAAATCACATAATATTCACATTGTATTTTATTTTTGTATGTATTATGTGATTTTAGCAGGGTTGAAAAAAAAAAAAAAAAAAAAAAAAAAAAAAAACTTGTTTTTTTTTGGTTTAAACCCGTTTTTTTTAAACATTCTTTCTTATTACATATACATATATATTTACTGATAAAACAGACGTTATTGCTTTATAAGACATTATTGGTTTATAATTTAGTCATATTAATAACAATTAATCATATTAATTAATGCGTTGGATTAAGCGTCTCATACTCAATTAAAATATATCTTTGAATTAAAATTTGAATGAAATACAGGGTCATGAAAAATTGAAGTGGAAATAGGATTACAAATCTCTCGACAACTAATTATACGAACAACTTCGTTCTTTATGGATAATATTTTATATTTTATTGTCTTTTACATACACTTATTAGAATAAAAAAATTCAAATATTATTAAACATCTTTCATCATAACGAATATTTCGAGAGTACGAAAAAAAAAATTCCGGGTAATCCAAGTGACTGATATTTAGGATTCTTTCCATTATTACATACAATGTTCACGCACAATTTCAAGTGTCTATCTCATTTTTTTCGGGAGATAGAGCATTTACAAGCACACGGACAGACGGACGGCAAATTTTGTTTTCTAAAAATATGTTTTTCGGAATCTCCAGTGTCTGAAACTTATAAATCCGTCAAAAATTTTTGTTATATCGATTTTGAAAACTATTGCAAGATTTACCGTATACTACGTATGATAGGTAAGTAGTAAGTTAAATAAATTCATTTTTACCCTCTTATCATAAACATACGTTATTTTGTGATTTTTAAAAAACTATTACTACTTAAACTAACTATTACGCTGCATTATAATAACTAAATAATAAGTTTGGCTCCTCAATGTATAGAACATATTTTAAAATTTATAACTAACCTCACATAATATTCACATTGATTTTTATTATTGTAATATAATAACGAAACAATATGCTTAGCTCACCAGTGTATACAATATATTTTATAATTTATATTTAAAATCACATAATATTCACATTGTATTTTATTTTTTTATGTATTATGTGATTTTAGCAGGGTTGAAAAAAAAACAGGTTTTTTTGAAAAAAAACAAACAAAAAAAACCGTTTTTTGGTTTAAACCAGGTTTTTTTTAGTTTAAACCCGGTTTTTTTTAAACATCCTTTCTTATTACATATACATATATATTTACTGATAAAACAGACGTTATTGGTTTATAAGCAGTGTAACTTCATTTAAAATAATTTAAATTTAATAATTATAGTGTATTTATACTGAAAATTCAAAAAATTCATTTTTCAATTTAAACAGTTTTAGCAAACAGTCTTATGTTGAAATTTTTAACTGTTCTACACAGTGAACCATTGATGCCCTGTTAATCTTTATAAACAATCTTTTGATTACTAATAAATTATTAGTAACATTTAATGTAATAATAAACATTTGGATGTAGTTTGATAAATATTCTTTTCCACAATTATTCAAATAATAAATTACAAATACTTCTTAGGCTTTTTTCTTTCTGAGTGACAATTTTAAGCTAACATTTTTAGTCGTTAAATTCAGCAGATAGCAGAGGGGGAAAAATTATTATTAAAATGCTATAACATGCAACTAGTCTTTGCTTTTAATTCTTCAAGATAATCTCCCAAAAGAAAAATTTCTTTTACAGCTTGTGCAAAATCTTAAAAGATCATTGTGTTACATTATTAATTGCATTAAATAATCTGAATTATTAAAAAAAATATACTAAATATTGAATCTATTTTATCTTTGATCAATTCACATGTTTGAAGTTTTTTCTTTAGAGCCATAGATATGTTCACCAATGCGTACTGATTTTAATCCTATGCATAAAAAAATAATGTAAACTCAATATATCTAATGCTTATTGCTGAAATAAAGAGTTAAATGTAGAAATTATTTATATCCAATAATCTGAAACTCTTAAATTATAAAGAAAAAAAGAAAATGTCATTAGATTTCTTCTAAAAAACGAATTGCTTTTTTTTAAATAGAAAAAACCAATTGGTTTAATCCTATGCATAAAAAAAGACCTAAACCCACTATATATACTACTTATTACTGAAATAAAATCTTAAAAGTAGAAATTATTTATGTCCAATAATCTCAAATACGTAAATTATAAAGAATAATAAAAAAAAATGTCATTAGATTTCTTCCAAAAAAACAATTGGTTTTTTTTTTTAGAAAAAAACCATTTGGTTTAAACCGTGGTTTAAACCATGGTTAAAACCAACTGGTTTAAACGGTGCCAACCCTGGATTTTAGTTATAATTTTTAAATTATAGTGGATACACTGATGCGCTGAACTTTTTGTTCATTTAGTTATTATATTATTTTATTTCACATTCTACTTATCACTTCCTATTTAATTTGAAAAGCATTTTCGCAAAAATATATTTTATGAAGTGCCTATCTAAATATGACATTAGAATTTTCCATTTCCATTAATCTCTATTTAAGAAACTGCATTGTTTTTCTATTCTATTAAAACAATTAACAGAATAATTTAAAGCAAAGTAACAACATCAGAAAGAAAATCTTCAGAAACATAAACGTTCGAAGTCATTTCTGTAGCAAATGCTAGTTAATTTTTTTTTCAGTTATCATTATGAAATGGAACAATTTTAAAATCGTGAGAAATATTGCCGAAGCATATTCTGAAATGCAAGCTTAAGTGATAGTTTCCTCCGATTACCTTAAAAATCTATTTACAAAGTAAGCACTTATGAATCCCATTTACTTGCTATTTAATGCTAAAAATTTTTTTCTTAAAGCTGTAATAGAGTGCTGCTATTATTTTTGTTCATTCTTCTGGTTATGCATTAATTTAGATGTAGTTTAGATCCCCTTTTTCCCGGATAAAGATGAAATAATATTATTAAATGGAATATTTTAAAACTTATTAAATTAAAAGCTGAAAAATAGTAAGATATTTTTTTCCAAAAGAAGTTGATTTATTTCCTAAGGAAAATTAAGGTAGAAGCATTTTTATTCGTTTATGCTAAAATAATATATATATTGTTGTTTTGAGAAAGATTTTTATGGTTTAATATTTTATTTATCACTTTCAATTTAATTTTAATTTAATTCTTAATGAAACTTTATGCACTTTCACTCAAAACTGACTCTTTTCAATTTCATTTTCTTTTCTTTAAAGATTGTACTGTGTGATGTTTCATTAAAAAATTAAGTAATAATCGTCTAAAGTGCAAAAACAATATAAAAAAATAAATGAATTCTATAGTAACTACAAAAACACGCATTAGAAGTCCGTTTCTTTAAAAATGCTTGTTAAGTCTGTTTTCAGTTATCATTATGAAATTAATTCGATAAATGTTACAATAATAAAAAAGGTTAAATGCAAGCCTATGAGATAATTTTCTATCAAATCTTAGTATATTTTTATTTACGGTGAAACTTCCATTTAACGAAGTGTGATCATTCCACTTAAATACGTCGTTGTGAAGAAAATTCGTTAAAAAGAAATCAATTCAAATTCATGAAATTTTTATAGTAAAATATTCATCCGTAAAATGCAAAGTACACCTAAAATAGAAATATTAGAAAAATCAGAGCCGTCCTTAGGAGTGTGCGTCCGCACAGGGCCTGGCGTCTAGAGATGCCTCGCACCTGGGCACAAAACATTTTTTCTTTAATAAAAAGAAGAAGGTATGATCGAAAATCCTTAATATAAACGTATAATTTTAGTTAAGAAAAGATAGTGGTCCAGACATAAAATATAGCCTATATTGGAAGAGGAACTTTCACCATTAATTTTCAAACGTTATTTTTGAAATTGGTTCAATAGTTCTAGAAAATACCCCTACAAACACAAAAACAAACGATACCCCTTTATAATAGCTAGAGGATCGAACCCCGGATCACAGTATATAGGTACCATTCTTTTTTATCGATAGTATAGATAAGATTACATTAAGAGACTGAAAGGAAAGGGCCTTGAAAAATCCTTGCACTGGGCCTCGCTTTAAACCGTCCTCTATAAGGACGGCTCTGAGAAAAATGTACCATAACCTCTTGAATCCTGGCGTTGTCTGAAAGACAGACTAACACATACACACACACCTTTTAAATTAATTTAAATGTATTTCGAATTGTTAAAAAATATTTCTAGACCTCTTTAATAAATGCATTCATTTCATAAGCATCAATATACAGATTGATGCATTTTTGTAGATGTTTTATAATAATTCTAAATAGATTTCAGTGGTGTGTCGCAATATTTATCTCAGAACTGAGGATGTTAATTTGGACAGTAACTTTTGTTTTATGTAATGTAGATATATGAAAAAAAAATAATTTGAATTATGTTCAGAAAAATATTAATAAACAGTGTTAAACTAAAACTGAAACGTAATGTACTTTTTCGCTTTTTTAGTGTTACAAATCTTTAATTAATAAAAAAATATGTTACTTGAACAGATTTCTTATAAAAACTACACTGATCATAAACATTTTCACATTATTCTAAATAGACGAATAATTTGTCTGTAACATTTTCGCAAAACTGGATTTTCTTTTTTATTGTAACAAAGACTTTTGGCATTTTTTCCTATTAAATAGAAATTATTAAAAAAATAAGTAAATTCATTTTTATATATCCTACTGAAATAAATTCATACAGCCATCGCAACATCAAATTCTCCGTTTAAATGTTGTACCCGTACGAAAATGGAATATAGTTCGTTATATAGAATACATTTTTCGTTATATGGAGAATAATTTGGATGCTAGTAGTGGTCTAAGTCAAAGTGCCGCAGAAAATTTCGTTAAGTAGAAAACTTTGTAAAAGAAGGATTTCGTCAAAAGGAAGTTTGGTTGCAGTATATAGTTACACTTATGAATCTCATTTACATGTTATTTAATGCTGAGCAATGACTTTTCTATCAGCTGGAATGGGATGCGCTCACCTTTACTCATTTTTCTTGTTGTGCATTAGGTAGATATATCCCAGATTTCGTTTTAAGAAGAAACAATATTATTAAATGGCGCATTTTACCTTAAGAAATGGGAAACCGAAAAATAATCAGCAGATTTTTTAATGAGAAAAGTTACTTAACTTAAAAAAAAGAAAGAAATCATATCCTATGTTTTTATGCTAAGCATTAAATAAAGTATACCTTCTATTTAATTTTAGAAAGTTATTTTGAATTTTTGAGATACTATATTTAACACTTTCAATTTTATTTTAACTGAATTATAAAAAAAAGACATTTTATGCCCTGTTGAACAAAAGTTAACCGTTTGCTTTTCCATTTTCAAATTCTTCTGTTTCAAGGATTGCATTATTAGGAATTGCATTATTTTACTCTTCTTTTATGATTAGTCGTGTCTCTAAATTTTTTTTATTTCTTCTGTTTGAAATTAATCAGATGGATTGTAGTAAATGATGTGAAAAATTTAAGAAAAAATGCATTTGTATCCTCTTAAACTAAAATATATTTTTTCTTTTTTTAGTTTTAGAAAATTGCTTTCATGCTGTACTATTTACCACTTTTGATTTCATTTCATTTAAATGATCGAAAAAAGGCATTTTATGAATAATCGAACAAAAGTTGAACTTTTATCTTCTACTTTACGAACTGTAATCTATCGTTTTCTTTTTTTTTAAGCTCCCCCCTCTACATTTTTTAATATTTTCCCCTTTCGTCTCTATAAAAGTTAATTCGAATGGATGATACGTATTAAAAAGATTTTGTAATATGCAATAAAAAGAATAAAAGATTAGCTACTTTAATATTAAAAATTGTAAAATAAAATAAGTTTCATTTGGAAAGTTAAATGTGGTAAAATCTTAAGTTTTTGGTTATAATAAAACGAGATAGAATGATATTTTAAACACAGATTGTGATAATACTTCAAAATATTAAAATGTAAAATCATAGTAAATTTATAGCTTTAGATTAACAAAAGAAGCCATTCTTTTCGAGTTAAATTTTTTAAAACCCTTCAGGGGCAAGTAATTGTGCTTACCAAACTTATAAAAGTAAAAACATTATGAAAAGTTTCTTGTGCAAATCTTGTTTAAAAGTGAGACACAGATAATATATCCACTGTCCCTCTGGGGGTTAAAAATGTTTTTCAGTCATTGGTAATCTGGAATACTCCAACCTTTTTAACATTCAACACAATGTATATAAAAGGCAGTTTATTCATGATAACTGTAAACATTTAAAACATTTTCATTAGCATAGATTGATAATTTACAAGATAATAGATTTAATTTATTAATGAAAAAATATTAAATTTTCGTAACAAAATTTAGATAAATCTGTGAAGTAATAATAGTCTGATAGTCTGGCATACCTTTAAATTTTATTTTTGCTATACTAATTTTCTATTTGATTTAGAAAAAAAAAAATAACTTCTTTCCACTTTTGTTGGATAGAAAATTAAAAGAGAGATCCATTACAGCTGTCTAGCAATCCAGATTACATAGCTGAATTTCTTTAAAAAATTTTAAAAAGATTTTAACCTTCATACGGTGTTAAAAAATTACGATTACACGTTTTTGTTTATCGATTGCAAGAATGTAAGAAAAATAACGCATTTTATTTTATAAATTTAGAAAATCCGTATATAATTTGATACAATAATATTTTTCTCAAGTGTTTAACTAGTGTGTGTATTCATATAATTTATGAAAATAATAAATAAAATGTTTGTCGATGCTTTTGTTATCTTGGGGAAGATTGGGGCATCTTATTAAGATTTCTTAAATAAATGACAAGGGATTAAGAATAGTCTAAATAGCTCATTTAAAAGAAATATCGTCTAAGAATTAATAAAAAAAAATGAAAAAGACTGTTCTTTAAAATTGATTGCTTGCGGTCGTGTTTATCATGTCCAATTATCAACGCGAGAATATAGTCCTAAGGAAGGGGGTGCCTTCCGTAGTGGTCTTTCTAAAGGAACTTAACTCGTATTTACGCAATGAAGTCTAAGGTCCGAAGAAAACCTTAATGGAAAATTCCGAACGATTAGGCCGACAACCGCGATCAGGTTTGATTCCAACACTTCGAGTTTACAATTTCGAGAGCAGAACCTCTCGGAGACCCGTAGGGCTATTTAAATTTGAATAAACTGCCTTACTTGTGGTGCAATATAATAAATGTTCTTAATATATAGACAGCGCATTTTTATTCATAATTTCAAACACGCGTATACTGATTTAAGAAAAACTTACGAACACAAAAAGTAACTTTTTTTATAATCCCTTATGGCATTTATTAATAAAATCATCCATCGATTGTTATATTTACGGAGGTATGTACGTTTACACTTATTCTAAATTACATTTTCCAAATAGTTAAGCATTTTTTTTTTTAAATCGGGGTGTCTTATTTTCTCTCTGTGCACTCTATAACTTAAAGAAATGTATTCAGATTGTCTTGTAAATGTAGTATTTTATTGGGGATTTTCCATGGCATTTTCAGTATTGAAAAATAAGTATATAGTAACACTTAAGTATATAGTCATTTACAAGGATACACAACATTCCTTTATATTATTGTCTACGGCGGAAAATCGTTTGCTGTGTGTTTATAGGATGTTAGGCTACTTCAGACATATTTCAATCCGCATACAAACTGACAGATGACTTGCAAGAGGATACTTACTTGTTACTTTAGAATATTTTGTGCATAGCAATTAACGTTTGTTTACAAGAAAACATAAAATAAGTCAGTTACAACACTGACTTTTTAGAAATAAATGTTGGGCATACTGTTTTCTACATCTCTATCAAATCTGAACGATTAATCTTGACCCACCTTGTATACATGCATAAAAAGTCTAAAACCGTATGGACATTTATTTTTGTCAAATAGTTCCAGGAAATACAGATATTTAGTATATTTGATCGATTATTAATTTTACAAATGATGTTTCAGTCTTAAAAGATTAAGCATTTACATAGATCAAGTATATTTAAAATGTTTAATATTCATAAAACAAAACATAAAAAAAGTAATGATAATCGCATGAAATATTAATGAAAAGATTAAAAAAAATACATAATGGAATATCAACTTTTCATGCCTTATCAAATGATAAAGTTATTTATGGAATGATTTTAAAATTGGCATTTAAAGCTAAAATTATTCAAGAATGATTAAATGAAATTTTATAAAATTTGGATATTTATATTAAAATATTGTTCGTTTTGTTTTCTATATATCAGTCTAAGTAAAGTTATAAGCCTAAATTTTTAATTAATTTATTTTTAAGGGACAAAACATTTAATCGAATGATATTTCTTGCGTCAGTCAACACCGATTTGGTCTTCAGATTCTGTTATAATCCCTCCCTACCTTCCTGGCTATGTAACTTTATTGTTGTTGGTAAATCTATAACAGGAAACCGTTATTTTTTTAATTTAGTAATTAAATTGCTTCTACATAAATTATAATTTTAATAATTTCCCAAAAATTTTATTATTATGTTTCTATTAAAAAAGTAATACACATGAAGAATATTTCTCTATAGATTTTTTATGTAAATAATTTTATTTTAAAGGTTCATAAATGTGCGTATATGTTTTTGGAATTTAGTTATTTTATTTCCTATATTATTACACAAATGTTTAATAGGCAAAAAGAATGTCCGGCCGAAAATATTTTTTTTTCTCTATGTAACTAAAGGGTTCCTCACAATGATTCTGATGAATAAAAAAGGAATAACAAGAGAAAAAAACGCCTAAAGAAATACGCATTGAAGTCTAATAAAGGGAAAATGAAAAAATTCTTCATCCCCCCCTCTTCCTAAAAAGTAAAGAAATAAGAGTAATCGAATTATTTTTTAAATTAAATTTTGCGAAGTAGAATGGAGAATATTGAAAAGGTTTTCTGGCTTGAAACTAAAGGAACATATTAAGAGAAACTTCAACTATTCAGTGAGATAAAACTTTTCATTTTCCCTTTCAAATTATCCCTTTCATGACTTGTATAATTGGACATTTCTTTAAAATATGACTGTAAGTTTTTTTTAAATAGTAGCAATAAATGAAATGAAAAGGCATTAATGGAATGCAATAATGTTTTTTTTCCTATTGTGTGATATTCATGTGAGTTATTCTTTCAATCTCTATTAATGTTTTGTGTATTACTTCGTATATATTCACAAAACCAAAGTACGTTGATTTGAGCCAAAATTAGGAAAAAGTAATTTTTAAGCAATCGCATTTAAAAATGTCTTCATATGTTTACAAGAAATTGAACATCTCCAGTTCGTTCGTGTTTTAAATGTCTTCAATGTATCATAGTTCTTAGATGAGTTCTCACATAAGCATGGTATCGTTTTCGAAAATAAATATTTTAGTATTAAATTCAGTATTTTACAAGTTGCTTTATAATTAATGGTTTTGTATATATATATAAAACCATTAATTGTAAAACAATATATAAACCATTGAATTTAATTCAAAATTGCCACACTTTATTTGTAGTTCCAAAGTATTTGTCGACATGATGAATTTGCTTTGATTCTGCAAATTTCGGTTGCATTCATTTTAAAATTTTCTCCCATGTTACAATGGGGTAATTTTGTATTAAATTCAATGGTTTATATATTGTTTTACAATTAATGGTTTTATATAGCATTCAATTTGTTATTCTGCGTTGCCCAAGTAATTATGAATGTAAGTCCATTTTGATATTATGGTATCTTATATATATTTTTTAATATATAGCAGATGTAGCTAAATTTTAAATATATGTATTTGTATTCTTTTTTTGTGCGAGTTGCAATCAAGTTGGAATAAAAATAAAAATGTATCCCTTAACACGAGTAAAACAATTGGTTGTTGGCATAGTTGATTGTTTGATTGGTTGTTGTTCTCAGTATGCAGAACGTTAGCATTCAAAGCCAATGGTCTGGGGTTCAATTGCCACCTGGACACTATTCCATTCATTTGGGAAATGTTAGTATTGTTTTTCACAATCAGAGTGATTGAATTATCCATCGTTTAAGGAGTTCGATTATATCTATTGTATATTCTGGTGAGCTGTCTAAAAGGCAGAGCGATGCTACTGCCAAATGAGTTAATTGTACCGGCACGTTTTTCGTTTGAGGAGACTGGGGAGGTTTGACCCGTTTTTTTTACAAAATGAATTTATTTTTTAAATATTGAACCTAGAATAAAGTGTCATATGTAATTTCATTTGCTGTACAAACAGTTATCAGAATAAAGTTGCAACATACGTGTAATGTATAAAAACATGAAAAAATGATTGATTTTAATCATGAGAAAATAATGGGTCAAATCTTCAATTTATTTTATATTGAAATATTTTTAAAGTACATAAAGTCAGTTTAAAAGAATCAGAATAACTTTATGTTACATATATTAATCATTCTAATTTGTGAAATATGATGTATATTAAAACCTGTTTAGTAATAAAATAAAAGTTCAAAGTGTAGGAGAAAAATTCCGTTTTAAACATTCATAACCTAGGACACACGACATTGCATCACTAGTTACAAAATAGCTTTGTTTATACACAATGTGTTTATCTTGGGAAAAATTGTCTAGGTACCTTTCTAAAGCATTTTAATCCATGTTTGGTTCTTTTTTTGAGGTATGAACATCTAACGTTTCTTAAGGCTTCTGTATTTAACCTTTTTTGTCTTTCCTATTCTTACTTCTATATCTGCTTGCTTACTATAGGTACTATTTAAATGAAATAAAAGTTCTCATCATTTTTCTAATTTATGTTTCATTATTATTTTTCTTCTTTTTAAAGCCATTTTATTGCTGTCAGTGTTCTTCACACTCAGACAATTAGGAGACTTGGTTTATTCAGCTGACATTAACAGTCACAGTTCAGTTTACAGAACATTGGCGGCTTTAGTCGAACGACTCCTGGTTCGGTTATCTATATTTTTTACCTTCTTGGAAATTTCAACTGCTATGATTTATTTATCAATGGAATAATTGTGTTGTAACGGATGGGAACTCAGCGTGAGAGTGGAATGGAGACATATTCGCAATATAAGATAAAAACAGTTTATTTAAAACGGTTAGGGATCAAGGGCAGTGGAACAGTTCTTGAATTTCAGTAAGTAGTAACAATACTGAAGGATTAAACTTATACTCACAGCTCCTGAACTAACTCAATCGGGACACTTCATATTACTTCTCAGCTAAACTTCCCCTAGACTGCTAGATAAAACTTTATTAGACAGCCCGTGGCTGTATATATACTCTTTATTAACTTTGAAAATATTCAACGTAATCAATATTAACTCTTACCAACGGCAAACTTCTCGAATCGACTTCCAAAACTCCTTGTCACTCACTGAAGGCTCGATAATACTTGATATCACTCGCTCTAGATCAATCCCACTGCTTGTCGTCACCACCTAGCTAGCTTCTGGTCACTACTAGCTGGCTAACGCCACTAGACACACTCTCACACACTCAAACTCCAAGCTTTTATATGCTGCAAACTGAGATACTACAAATTTACATATTACTTCTAACCGCGACATAACTGTAAAATCCGAGAAAGACACACATGCTCTAGAAAATTAAAGTAAAAGAGAGGATAGATGTCGCTTTCACGCTTACAAATGTAAAATCATTGACGTCACGATCTCAAAAATGCTAGAGTGCCTTTATTACAAAGGTCACTCCCTCACAGTGTTAAAAATTAATCTAAATCTTACAACATTTAATCTTTAATCAAATTTAAGTAATTTGTTTTATAATATTTAGAATAAAATAAGTTATGGCATGTGATAAGAACATTTCTAGATGAAAATGATTTTAGTAAGTAACAATTAAAATTGATGACATAAATTCCAGATAATAAATCTCAACATCTGTGTTTCCATGGGAAATATTAGAAAGTTGAAGGTACTGAGATGATATAAAACATAATAAAAATGTAAGTTTGTTAGGTTAAACGAAGGTTTTGGCTTATCCCAAAAGAATTCTTTTCGTTAACAGAGATATCACCCTTGCATTTTTATAAAAACTTTCTTAAAAAGATTATTTTTAATCTTGTTTAAATGAAAAATGCTTCTACTACAATACTCAACGTTAAAAATTGTGAAAAATAATCTCAAAATGTGAATAAGAAAATAATTCTACTTATTTTTATTATGCGCTTTCATATCTTTTAAAATCCCTGTGATGTGGTTTCGACTTCTCATAACTTTATAAATGTTTATTGAAGTTTCATAAAACTTTGTATTATGTTTAAGCTATATTAAAGCCTTTATAAAATATAAAAAAACTTATAGTACAAAATATTAAAAGATACATTTCAACTAATATTTCAAATTCTTTTCACTAATTATTTCAAAATCCATAAAGTAGTCTTACTTAGAATAGATGCATAAGTATCAAAATTATTTTAATATTATTTATGAGCTTTTAAGCCATATTTTATAAAATGAATAAATGGCATTTAAATTATTTAATAAAGACTTTTTTAATAATTCTTTTAATTTGAAAATGAAAAACTAACGAATGTTTATACTTATCTGGAAATAGTGATTCATTCTATAAAATGCAGCTTGTAGCTCATTTTAAAATAAGTTTGATATTTATATGTCTAAATTTTTTAAATAAGTAGTGACTTAGATAGTGGCTTTCTGTGAGGATTTTGACTTACTGTGTGAAAAAATTTTCATGTATTAACTGAACTGTATTTTTTATTATTTTATATTGTAAGTGTTTATTTTTACATTTTATAAAGCTTTAAATATAGTTTAACATATTACACAGATTAATGTCATTTTAATAATTATTTGGAGAGTTAAGTGAACATGAAATTATATACCTTTTGGGACGGAGATTTTAAAAGGTATGTAACTAATTAACATGTTACATAGGAAGTCAGCAATGATTGCTTATTTTAATGAGGAAGTATCTCAATAAAATCTTTCTATTATTTTATATATAAATAAAATATATATGTATTTATTGATTTTATATAGTTTAAAATTTCGTTATAATTATTGATTCGTTAAATTTTTCGTTTAATATAAATACTATACGAATAAATTGTTTCTTTATTAAAATTCCAAATTTTTGAATTATGTTTGTTTTTTTAAATTATCATTTATGTTATTTTTTTGTATTTGCTGTAAAACTTTTATCACTAATATTTTTTTAATAGCATATTAATATCAATATTAATATATATGAATATAATATATCAGTATCAATAATATTTTTTAAATACTGTTATAAATATATATATATTTATTAATAATCCAATAATATATACGTTTGATACATATATATATGCACTTTAAAACAAGCTTTAGACAATTTCTCAAAAATTGTTTTAAATGTGAAAAGTTTAAATATATGATGGAATATCGTGTACTGCATTACATATGCTACATTCCATGATGAATAGAATGATGAATAAATTGTTAAATGAGATGTGAATAATCGCAGAAAAAAATATCTTTCTTTACATGTTTCTTTTAACTTACAATTTTGCCTGCATGTAGCAGTCAAATCTTGTGACTCATTTTTCACCCACTTCTTATTGACATACAGTTTTGTATGGTCTACTGACTGCAATATTAACTAAATTGGACATTGCTTTTTTTTATAAATTATTTGGAAAAATATTTGTTGTCCTCGGTAGAGAATTGGGAAATATGAAGTATAGCTGAATCTTTTTAATGTATTACATTTTCCGCAACTTATTTCGTTTTATTCGTTTTCTGATTGGTCCAAGTTTAATGTCCAAAGATGGAATACTTCTATTTTTTATTTTATTCGTTTTCTGATTGGTCCAAGTTTAATGCCCAAAAATGTAATACTTCTTTTACTACAATGACAAAAAGAGTAATAAAAACTTAAGAAAAAATTAGTAATTTGAAAACAAATTGTGATAAATATTTCAAGCAAATTTCATTAAAAAAGTGCATATTTTTCTCTATGCAACGGTGTAAAAATCTAAAATGTGTGATGTTTAGAAGTTTACAAATTTGCAATTCAAAAAATTATAAAACTCAAATCTTATTTAAAATTTGTTTGTTATGGATCCAGGAATATAGATGTTTAATCCATGTCGTATGTAATAGGAAGTGTTCAATAGTCAGTCTGATTAACTCCATCCAATAAAAATGCACATTATAAACAGTTAAAGTTGTAAACTACTCTTTTTTTATCATTGGTTTGGGAATATCAATGTTTAATGCACGGCATACGTAATATATGACTCGGTGTAATCATCCTAAAAATCATGTTTATTATTATTATTAATTTAAACAAAGAATTAATTTATAAGTTTTTAAAATTTTACTCTATGAAAAATTCATTTTCCAAACAGTCGTTGTAATTTGTTAAATTACAATTTTTTATTTATTTATTTTTATTTTTATTTTTTAAGGGGCAACGGCTGATTTCATAGGAAGAAATCAGTATCAGCATGAACAATAAGTAATTGTTACAAAATACTAATGACAATCTTATGGGGATTACGGTAATGTCAAATGTTTGTAAACTTGACAAAGTATCGCAAAATTTGACAAAATTGCTCCAAATTTGGCGTCAAATGCGTTTTTTTTATATGAAGGCTACTTAGCGATAGCTGGCTAATTTAGCAAAATCCCCACTTGAACCCATTAAGTGAGCTTACCGCAATACAATTTAATGAAAACGTGTCTTAAAAACATACATTATTTGTGGTTTAAAAAAGTGGAGAGCAGCAGTAATTTGTGTAAGATGCGTTTCACTAACAGAGGTATTTCAATGTATAAAACCTCAATTTGAGACATACAAAAGCTTAAAATATGCATAGCATTATTTTCATGTGTTCTTTATTTTCTAATTATTAATTACCGTCAATATTCCTTTAGAAGTTGACCTCCCAATTTCTTAGCAAAATTTTAAAAATTATAGAATTTTCGTATATAAATCAAACCACTTTTCTGGTAGTATGTTGAAAAATGGTTTGTAATTGAGGATTTAACTAATTTTCATTGAATTTTCATTAAAACTTTTTTTAACATTTCCAATTAGGTTTTTTTTAAATTTAGCTTTTTGAAGCTGAACTTATGTAAAAAATAAGTTTTAGATAACTGCTGCTTTAAACTTGCTACTGCTTATGTAAAACATAAGATATTTTTAAAATTATGCACATCAATTTAATAATGCTTAAAAAAATTTATTCTTTCAAAAATCTACTCCAGTCTTATTTACAAAGGTAAACAACTTCTTTTTTTTGTAAATATAGTACTTCTTTGTATTATAGGACTGTTAGGAGAGATATATAGAAGCATTCACAAATTGAATTATTTTTAAAACGGGGGAAAAAATGTTGAAAAGAATGGCCCTGTATTAAAGGGAAATGGGTGTAAAGCTATTACAGGAACTATGTTAAATAATTATTATTAAATTATTAGTTAATTAATTATATAGTTAATAATTATATAGTTCATTAATTATTATTAAATTATTAATATTAAGCTTTTTTTCTCAGTCATAGTGAAATGACCATTGTCCACTTTTATTTCTTTCTCCAACCAAGACTCATATGTGATTACTTTAAAGACTTGCCCATTCGCCAGTTTTTGTGGGTTTTTTTTCTACTAACTTGTGTAGAAGTCGACCTCCCCATTTTCAACTTCCAAATTTTGTCTAAATTTCTTCGATTTATACAAGAATATATACGGTTATTAAAAAATCACTAATAAATACTGCAATGAGTGTTTATTCTTATTTTAAAACTGTTTAAATTATATATCTCTATAACAAATTATGTAAAAAATGCTGAAGGAATTTACTGAACATTTTAGCTTCTATTTTAAAATTAAGTGATAATACATTTCATTTTTCTTTGATTTTTTTGTCGGCCCCTAATTGTCTTTTTAATCAAATGGACATTGATAAATATGAAGTCAAACATAATCTTTATTATCCTGAAGTTCCAAAACAATCCGTCAAGTTTATTTTTAAAGTGACAATAGTCATCATCACATAGTGTATATATTATAAAGAATTTACAAAAATTCTTATAATAAGAAAGAAAAGATCCTTTTGTTAATGTTATTATTTTGACACTAACCGTATACAGCCTTTGTTCCTAAAAAAATAAAAGTTCCCAAAGAAAATGTAGGGTTATTTGAGGAGAACTTTTCATTTTCAGCTAATTTCTAAAATAATGGTAATTTGGCGTTGAGCAGAGACAATGAAAAAAAGTAAATGTAAAAAAGACAAATCTCGTTGACGGCCATGAATCATAACTTTATGCGTAAGATTTCCAAAATATCAGTTTTATCTCTCACATATTTCTTCGACAGATTAATGATATTAATTTTGTTTGGAAAATATTAGAGAGGAATAACCGTCTTGTTTAAGGGGATTATCTGTTAAGAAGAAAAATGATTTTATGAAAAATGACACCTGACATTTCCTTACATTTTTTTCTTTAATAATTATGTGGTATTTTTTAAAAACTAAATAAGGCAAACATTTTGTCATCTGTCTTAATGTGTCAGTTTTTTTTAGTTACAGAATAATTTAATTTCTATATTTAGCTTTTATTCTAAATGTACTTTATAGAAAAATGTTTGTATTAAGATTTGGATGTGAAATCGCTGAGAAATAATTTTTAACTTTCTTCTTTCTTTCTTTCTTTTTAATTAAAAACCATTTTTCTGAGTTATATAATGTATATATATATATATATATATCTGGTGTGTGTGTGAATATTTAAATAACGTGTTGTTATTTGAGAAAATGAAACTGTTGGCTTAGTGTTTATTTTTGTGATTTTTTTCTTTAAATCTCTGAAAGACCTAATTTTTGTAACTGATTTATTGAAGAGTTATCTTATAAGTAAAAAAAATATTTATAAACTTATACCTTTCTTTTCAGCTTCTGTGTTATTTTTAAATAAAGTAATATGTATTTGACGTAGGTTAAATTATAATAATGACTTCGGTTAAGAAATAATCGCCAGACGCATACTAACTGTAAAAAATCTATGTACCTAAAAAATTAAATGTTCATAAAGAAAAATAGGGTTATTTGCGAAGATTAAGTTTTCATTTTCAGCTAAATCTCTGAAATAATGGTAATTTGGCGTTGAGCCTAGATAATGTAAAAAAGACAAATCTCGTTGATGGCCATGAATCATCGCTTTGTGTGAAATATTTCCAAAATATCAGTTTTATCTCTCACATATTTCTTCGACAGCTTAATGATATTAATTTTGTTTGGGAAACATTGAAGAGAAAAAATCGTCTTGTTTAAGGAGATGATCTGTTAAGAAGAAAAAGGATTTTATGAAAAACAACACCTGACATTTTCTTCCGTTATTTTTCTTTAATAATTATGTGGTATTTTTGTTTAAAAAATATTAAATAAAACAAACATTTTGTCACCTGTCTTAATGTGTCAGTGTTTTAGATAAAGAACAATTTAATTTCTACATTTAGTTCTTTTTATAAATTTATGTAATGAAAAAATGTTTGCATTAAGATTTGGATATAAAATCGCTGAGAATTACTGTTTTTCTTTATTTATTTTTAATTATTATTATGAATTTCATGTAATGGTATGTGTATGTATATACATGACACTGACATTCAATTTGATGAAAACCTTGTATTATATAAGCTAAAAGCATGAAGAATTTTTTGAACTTTTCAAAAAAGTTTCTATATCTCCATGAATATACATGCTGCGTTTACAAAAAACAATGAATATTTTTTTATAGTATTTATATATTTGTATCCTGCAGTGATACATCATTTTTTCCATTTTAATGCACTGGTTTATCCCAAATATTATTATTTTTCTTTGATTTGTTTTGTCAATTCCCTAATAGTCCTTCTTGTCAAATGGATAATAAAAAATATTAAGTCAAACATAATCTTTATAATTCTGAAGTTCGAAAAGAATCCGACAAGTACATTTTTAAATGTTCGACAGAATGCCTAAAAGTGAAAGTATCCGATCATTAATATGACCAAGTAGTGTATGGCTATATGTTAAAAAGATTTCCCAAAAAGTATTATAATAACAAAGAAGGCATACTTTTGTTACTATTATTATTTTGGAGAATCGCCATTGGATGGCATCCCTGTAGCAACACTCTAACCGTATAAAACTTATGTACTTAAAAAATTAAAAATTCTCAGAGAAAATGTAGGATTATCCGAGAAAATTAACTTTTCATTTTCAACTAAATTTCTGAAAAAATGTTAATTTGGCGTTGAGCCGAGACAATAGTAAAAAGTAAATATAAAAAGATAAATCTCGTTGACGTCCTTGAATCATAGTTTTGTGCGAAAGATTTCCAAAATATCGGTTTTATCACTCACATACTTCTTGTCAGCTTAATAATATTAATTTTGTTTGGGAAACATTAAAGAGGAATAACCATCTTGTCTGAGAAGATGATCTGTTAAGAAGAAAAATGTTGTTATGAAAAATGACTCCTGACATTTCCTTCAATTTTGATTTCCTTCAATGATTTATTGAAAAGATTTCTTATTAGTAAAAGTTTTATTTTTGAATTTATTTCTTTTTTGAACTACCTTTCCTTTTAGCATCTATGTTATTTTTAAATATAATAGTGTTTATTGACGTAGATTAAATTATAATAATGGTTTAAATTCAGAAATAATATCTAGAGACATACTAATTGTATAAAACCTATGTACGTAAAAAAATCAAAGTTCCTAAATATAATTTTGGGTGTTCTGAGAAAATTACTTTTTCGTTTTCAGTTAAATTTGTGAAATAATGGTAATTTGGCATTGAGCCGAGACAAAGAAAAAAGAAAATGTAAAAAAAGAGAAACTCGTTGACGGCCATGAAATATAGCTTTGTGCGAGAGATTTCCAAAATATCAGTTTTATCTGTCACATATTTCTTTGACAGCTTAATGATATTAATTTTGTTTGGGAAACATTAAAGAGGAATAACCGCCGTGTTTAAGGAGATGATCTGCTAAGAAGAGAAATGATTTTATGAAACATTACACCTGACATTTCCTCCCTTTTATTTTAAAATTAATAATTATGTGATATTAATTTTAAAACTAAATAAGACAAGCATTTCGTCATCTGTCTTAAAATGCCAGTTTTTAGGTACAGAATAATTTAATTTCTTTATTTAGCTCTTGTTTTGAATTTATACTGTCGAAAAGTGTTTGATTTAAGATTTGGATGTGATATCGCTGAGAAATAATATTTTTCTTTCTTTCTATTTTTTAAAATTATTATTATGAATTATATCTAATGATATGTGTATATTTATACATAAATTACAATTAAAAACATCAAAAATAATATTTGTTCAAAATTTACACATAAAATACGATTTTTAACATCATTCTCTATAGATCGAATTTCTCTATATAACGAATTTTTTACTGGAACGATGGATTTCGTTGTATAGAGACTCGACTGTATTTTTATAAATTTCTACCATTGGATTTCACTTGACTGAAGTAGCTTTTTTAAAATTCCACTAAACAAAGTCGAAAATGTACAAAACGGTCTTTGTACCGAAAGATCTCAGCTATCCCATGACAAAAAAAATCATTTAAAAATATTAAAATGTAGAAGAGATATTTTTATAAATTTCTACAATTGGATTTCACTTTACTGAAGTAGCCTCTTTAAAAATTCTGTAAGCAAAATCGAAAAAAGTATAAGACGGTCTTTGTACCATAAGATCTCAGCTATTTTATGCCAAAAAAATCATTTAAAATATTAAAATGTGGACGTGATATCTTTAAAAATTTCTACCATAGGGTTTCGCTTTACTGAAGTAGCCTCTTTAAAATATCCGTAAATAAATTCGAAAAAATAGAAAAAGGTCTTTGTACAGTTGGAATCTCAGCTATCGAAAGAAAAAAAAGCTTTAAAATATTATAATACTGAAGAGATATCTTTATAAATTTTTACCGTTATATTATCATTAGCGAGTGTATTGTTTCGTTTGACTGAAATGGTCTTTTAAAATATCCATAGACAAAACCAAAAATGTTGAGAACGGTTTTTGCGCACATCGATCTAGGTTATCCAATGCAAAATGTCATTTAAATACTTTAAAACTCTGACGAGATATCTTTATAAATTTCTACCATAAGACTACCAATCGCTATTGTTTTTTTTCTTTTTTCCCCTCGACTGAAGTAGTCTCTTTAAAATATCTTTAACCAGTCGAAAAAGGGCTCGTACAAATTGTTCTCGGTTGTCCAAAAAGAAAAGAAAATTGTCCTACAAAATTTTTAAAATGCAGATGAAATATCTTTATAAATATCTTTATAAATGTCTACCCTAAGACGCATTTTATAAATAAAGTGCTACCGCAACGGGTCTCAAAATATATAAATAAATAATGATAATTCTAAAAATTTTGTTGTTTTCTGGCTACAGAAAATTTAGCCTTACGAAATTGTGTTGGAAGTCTTTCTTTTTCCATGCTGACTTCTGCATAAATAAATGAAGAAAATTCTGCTACCCAAATTTTTGCAAGGTACATTTAGTTTCTCTTGCTATCAGGCTCAGGCCTGAGAAGTACAAGATTTCTTATCTTTAACCCTCATTTCCTGTTTTGCTAATCATTTTTCCCCCATGGGATACCGAGCTCGTCCCCCATTATTTGCCTGGGGGAAGAGGTGTGTAAACTTGTACTCTGAAATGACCATTTTTCGTGTCAATTAGAAGCTAATATCATTGGTCTTTTAAAGTGTCAATCTTTCAGTTTGGGATACGCCTTTGTGTTGGCAACATTCATGTGTTTGTGAGAGGATTCTAAGTTTCGATTTCACCGATGTAGCCTCTTAAGTGGCATGCATACCGGTCGGTCGTCCACAAGGAGTCAAGCCCCCTCCGAAGGGAATTCCTGGCTACGGGCCTGAATAGTCCCCCATACCATTACAGAACTACCATTATGTTTTCGGCTAAATACACTCCTAGGTTCTTTGCGGAGATCATGTCAATAGTACTTAAACCCATCAGGGCCATCGAAGTTCCATTTTTTTCATCACTGAATATGACATTCAGCCACTTTTCACCAAATGACATATGCTCTTTGGCCCATTGTAATCTAGCTTCTTTATGGTGTCGTTTGAGACACGGTAATCGAGCCATTTTACGGTATTTGATGTATTTGAATTCCAAAACTCTTCTATGAACAGTTTTTTCAGATATTTGTTCTCCGACTGCATGTTTTATTTGCGAAAGGGAGTAATTACCAGTTGAAGCCAAGTTTGTGATGCGGCTATCTTCGCGCAAACGAGTCACTCGCGGCCTTCCTGAACGAAATTTTCGTTTGAAATCATTACCACAAGCCAAAATTTAATAAATACCTCGTTTTGATCTTTTTAATGCACTTGCAATTTCAGAAACAGACTTACATTTTGCTCTCATATTCCACATTTTTATCACCTCCTCATCTGAAAATTCTTTCGACTTAGGCATTTTGCACTAACTCGAAAACAACAATTGGCTGCTTCTTATGCACCCAGAAATTGTTTGCGTACGCAATCGCTTACGTCAGAATGTAAAATTTGCATAAAAACGATTATGTGCTTAAACTTTTCACACGGTTATTTTTGTTCTATTCTTGAACTCCATTGTTTGAAATAAAATTTGAAAATTTATTTCAATGAATATGGTGTTAAAATAGATATTATTAACACATACAAGACAGATATTGAAATAAAGTTAATATTTAAAGTTTTATTTTGAAATTGCTACTGTGCTTAAACTTTTGACAAGCACTGTATTATTAAGAATCCCCAAAAATTCTTATAATAAGAGAGAAAGGATATTTTTGTTAATGTTATTATTTTGGCACTAACCGTATAAAACCTATGTACCTTAAAAATTAAAAGTTCCTAAAGATAATATGGGGAAGAAAATTAATTTTAATTTTCATCTAAATTTCTAAAAAAAGGTAATTTGGCGTTGGGCCTAGAATATTTAAAAAAAAAATGTAAAAAAAGGCAAATCTGGTTGACGGCCATGAATCATAACTTTGTGCGAAAAATTTCCAAAATATCAGTTTTATCTCTCACATATTTCTTTGACAGCTTAATGATATTAATTTTGATTGTAAAACATTAAAGAGAAATAACCAACTTGTTTAAGGAGGTGATCTGTTAAGAAGAAAAATGATTTTATGAAAAATGACACCTGACATTTCCTCCCGTTTTGTTTCTTTGATAATCATGTGGTATTTCTTTTAAAACTAAGTAAGACAAACATTTTGCCATCTGTCTTAATGTGCCAGTTTTTTAAGTACAAAATAATTTAATTTCTATATTTAGCTCTTGTTTTAAATTTATATTATAGAAAATATGTTTGTATTCAGATTTGGATGATAAATTGATGAAAAGAATTTCTTTCTTTCTTTCTTTCTTTTAATTATTATTATAAGTTATATGTAAAGATATGCATATATTTATACATGACACTGAATTAAATCACTTGAAAAGAAAACCCTGCATTATACAAGATAAAAACATAAAAAATGTTTTGAACAATTGCTATATCTTCTTGAATATTCATGCTATTTTTAGAAAAATCAGTAGATATATTGTACAGTAACCACATATTTGTATTCTGCAGCCGTAAATCCCTTTGTGCATTTTAATCTACAGGATGATCCTAAATATAATTATTTTTCTTCGATTCTTTATCAGCCCCCTAATAGTCCTCCTTATCAAATGGACATTGATAAATATAAGGTGAAACATAATCTTTGTAACCCTTAAGTTTCAGAAGAATCGGACAAAGTTTATTTTTAAATGTTTGATAGCATGTCTAAAATTGAAAGTGTCCGGTCATTAATGACCATGTTGTATATGGCCTTACAATATAAAGAATCTCCAAAAGTTAGAATCTCCGCTTTTTGTAATAAAATACAAGGTTAATTATTAATTAAGAAAATTAACTTTTTATTTTCTACTAAATTTCTGAAATAATGGTAATTTGACGTTGAGCCAAGACATTGAAAAAAAAATCTGTAAAAAAAGACAAATTTCGTTGACGGCCATGAATCATAGCTTTGTGCAAGAGATTTTCAAAATATCAGTTTTATCTCTCACATATTTCTTTGGCAGCTTAATGATATTAATTTTGTTTGGGAAGCATTAAAGAGGAATAATCGTCCTGTTTAAGGAGATGATCAGTTAAGAAGAGAAATGATTTTATGAAATATAACGCCTGACAGTTCCTCCTTTTTATTTTTTTTATTTTATTTTTTTATTATTATTATGTGATAGATATTTTTAATTTAATAAGACAAACATTTTGTTATCTGTATTAATGTGTTAGTTTTTTAGGTACAGAATAATTTAATTTCTACATTCATATCTTGCTTCAAATTTATATTATAAAAGATATGTTTGTATTAAAATTTGGATGTGAAATTGTACAGAAATAAAGTTTTTCTTTTCTTCTCAAAAATATTATTATGAATCATGTGTAATGATATGTATATATTAAGTAATATATTGCGTTTTGAGAAAATAAAACTGGTGATTTAGCCTTTATCTTGGTGATTTTTTTTAAATTGAAGGATCTGATTTATGTTATTGTATTATTGAAGAGATATCTTATTAGTAAAAATTTTACTTTTAAAATTAAGTCCACCGCCATGTTAACTTACTTTTTAGCTTACATCTTATGTTTAATGAAACAATATTTTATTGACCTTTTACTTACTTACTGGACGGTTAGAATTATGAATTTTATTATTTTAGTACAGGTGTTACATAGCAAAAGTTTCATTCAGAAATAGCAGACATACCTTTAAAACATATTTCAAAAATCATACAGAAATCCTTTATATTTAGCAATAATTACAAATAAATAAATAAATAAATGACTTCATAATATCATTTAAGGGAAGACAAATGAGAGTATTCACTTATGGAAATATGCGAGTTTTAATATCCGTTTCCTTGGAAACTACCGACCGATTTTGATGAAAATTTTTTCCTATATTCTTTGGATTATGCTAAAGACTTATGATAGAGAGCTTTTTTCCCCGCAACTATTTTTTATTAATATTTTAGAGTAATTCAAATTTTTCATAAATAATATTTTTATGCCTTATGCGATGTCTTGAGCAATTGCACCTGTCGTACAAGACTACACTGTAAAATAAATTCAAGAAGTTACTAAAAATGTTTTAGTAAATTTGTATTCCACAGAATTTTTTAGTAACCATTACAAAATTTTTTTTGCAAGCGAAACAAGCATTTCTATTAGATCTAAAAGAATTTTTTGTATAACTAACTTAAAATTTTTTAGTATGAGCCACCAAGTAAATTTTAGTAATAGCTCCAAAATTATTTTTAATAACCATTACGTGGGCCCGAAGGGCAGGAGAGCTGCATCCAGACTTCTGAAGCGGAAGATTTTCGGCAAAACCGCAATAGATGGCAGCACCAAACATTCCTACTGCTCCGACAGTATTTTCATAATCCCTTTATTAACAAATACTTACACTACATATATTCGGGGCGTATTTGGCAGTGGCCAGTATCGAACCCGGGACCTTTTAGCCTGGAGTCCGTTACTACGATCACTATGCTATCACGGGCACACCAAGTGAGTTTTAGTAATAGCTAGTAAAAATACAAAATTATTAACTCTTATTCGTTGCTAACTTTTTTCTAGTAATTCTTACAGATTTTCTTGTAACCGACTAAGATTACTAAAAATGTTTTAGTAATTACAAGGATCACTAAAGTTTTTTTTAGTAGATCGACACTTTTTTTTACAGTGTAGGTGCAATCCTACGGGGAATATACAAGCTTTAAGACCCGTTTCCTTGAGAACTATACGGTCGAAAATTTTTAGAATTTTTTCCATTAATAAGACAAAAATGCAACTAATTAATATTTTTTTAAAATTGCGTGCCACATATAATCATATATTTATTTTCTATCAACAAAAATATACATCAAAATCGCTCGAGTACTTAACCTTCCTACCCTGAATGGGTCTAATCGACCCAGTCCTATAATGCGTTTCATTCGATTCAAACTAGAAATTTTTTCATAAAGTAAATTAAATAAATAACACAGATTTAAGTTAAATAAGTATGTTGAATGAATTTAAATAAAAATTCTGGTGTGAAATATTTTCATCAAGTTTGAGTAAAATTTCAACTGGGTAGGGAGATTAACCTCCTCAGCCCTGAGTGACACTACAAAAAGTCAGTTTAAAATTATTATAAAATATATTCAAAGATGTATCAGTCTATACATCGATGCTTCTAATTTTCATACATTTATTTAAAGAATATATAGAGATGTAATTTTAACAATTCTAGAAGCATTTAAAATTATTTAAAGGGTGTTTTTTAGTGTCAGACGACATCGGGACTCAGGGGTTTAATTGAGATTAGATAGCAATTGGATTTTTACCTAAAATGTATGATTTTTTAGGAGAGACAAAAAACGTCTAACATGCGTGAAATTCTTGCACAATGTCATCAAACACACGAAATAAAGTATATATAAATATTTGGACAAAATTTTGTTTTATATTATAAGTTATGTTGGTAAAGTTTTAACTGTAATCGGATCTATGTCACTTCCCACACGATTTCCAGATCATTATAAGAAACACTTTTATTTGTACTTTAACGACATTTGAATACTGCAAAATTAATTTTTAAAGTATAGTGGTGTGAGTAGAATATATAAATAGATGAATGTGTGTGGTCTCTTCGCCAGTGTATTTTTACGATTATCTCCAATGCACTGTAAAAAAAATCATGAGGTTACTAAAAGTTTTTTAGTAAATTTGTATTCCACAAATTTTTTAGTAACCATTCCAAACTTTTTTTTGCAAGTGAAGCAAACCTTTCTTTTGTAAACTAAACAAAACAATTTTTTGTATAACTAACTTAAAAATTTTTAGTATGAGCCACTAAGCAAATTTAAGCAAATCAAAATTACGAAAAATAATTTTGGAGCAACAAAACAGCTCCAAAATTATTTTTAGTAATCATTCATTACTCAAAGATTCTTAGTAGCTATTTCAAACGCATTTTTAGCAAGTGAAAAAAAAATTCATTTTGTAATTTGTATAAATGAATTTTTCGTATTAAAAACTAAAAACTTTTTAGCGAGAACCACCAAACGAGTTTTGTTGTTGACGTGTACCCGAAGGGCAGGAGCTTTCTTTAAACTGCATCCAGTGAGTAAGAAGACAGACTTGCAGCGGTAGATTTTCGGCAACGCCTCAATAGATGGCAGCATCAAACATTGCCACCTTCTCAATTTGTGTATGCTTTTGAAAGGGAGGGAAAGTCCTTAGATCATTACCCATGGTAGCTACTACGACAGGATTTTCATAAACCCTTTACTTAACGAATACTTACATTGCATACACTCGGTGCGTCTTTGGTGGTGTCGAGCAACGAACCCGAGACGTTTCAGTCTCGAGTTCGATGCTATGACCACTAGACTATCACGGCCACACCAAGTGAGTTTTAGTAATAGCTATTAAAAATATAAAACTATTAACTCTATTCGTTGCTAGCTTTTTTCTAGTAAATCTTACAGATTTTCTTGTAACTGAGTAAGATTACAAAATTTTTTTAGTAATTGCAAGGATCACTAAATTTTTTTTTAGTAGATCGACCCTTTTTTTTACAGTGTGGACAGGAAAAAAACTAGGCCTAGCAATGGACTCAGGAAGTTTCAAAAGAACTTATTAGGTCAATAAAACAAAAATCATTTAAAAAAAAAAAAAAGTCTCCCCTTAAGATCGGATCAGACTATTGGAGAAAGAAATCAATGTTTAGTTTTTTTATAATGTCTTCAGTTACATATTGTATTTTTCTGATAAGGGCAGATAAAAGAACTAAATGTATTATTGTTTACCTATGTATAGCTTTTAGATATTTTAACAAATATATCACAATCCTATTTTTTTTTCACTTTGTAATTACGCTCTTTTAAATGATTGTTCCATAAAAGCATGGTGGTTAGATTTTATGATCCGTATTTAGATGTTCTGTATTTATACTTTCATTATTTTATCATTAATTGTATTTTTGAACTGCTTTGCCAACAATATAGCGTTTATTGTTCTATTGTTTGAAAAATTAATATTCTTTTTATTTTGTTGCTGTTATAAATATAGCAAAGTAAAGTATTTCTTAGTGCTTATTTATCAAATTATTTGCTATCATAAACACTCTTCATTATTTCGTAAATTCTATTGTATTAGGCTTTAAAATAATTCATCATCCCATAGTAACTTCTAACAAGAATTAAGAAAATGAAATTTCTGCACAACAGAAAGTTAAAGGAAACAAATAAGGAATTATTTGATAATTCATGGACTATTTTCAATTTTATTATTGGAACTCTATTCAATTTCGCAAGTCTGAAAACAAAAGCGAATTATGCATAAAGTAACCTCAATTCATTTTTCTATAATTCCCCCTTTTAAATATTTTAATTATAGTATTTGAAAGATTTTCAATGCATTGTTTCATTATCGCACGTTCCATAAGCTGATTAAAGTCATTGCTAAATATAAATATAGACAATAATAAAACGCATTATTTCAGTTCCGTGAAAAGTTGTTTTCTATATTTAATACTTTTTATATATTTTGACAATGAAAATTCATAAAAAAATACATTTTCATTCCATATCTTCTAAATCGAATAGTAAATTATTGCATTGTTACAGAAATCCAAACAAAATGCTTTAGTTTTCCAGTTTTACTTTACTTTATATTGCATTGTTAATTAGATGAATTCACTAAAACAATTCACTAGAAAGCATTTAACTTAACAAGTAATATATTTGACAGTAATGTTTAGTATCAAAATTCCATCCGAAATTTCAATAAATGAAAAGTTTTTTTTTTCTTCATTTGTATTAATCGTATATTATTATGAGAATTTTGTTAAAAATTATCTTTACTTGAGATAACATTTATGCCAAAACATTGCTAATCTCTCAACTCCACAGTTATAAGTTTGTATCCGCCTAATTGCAACTTCACTCTTTTTTCTAATAAACTAAATGTAAGTGCTTTGTTTGACGCTTTTTTTCTGAGTTTAGATTTATTTCTTTTATCTTCCTAATTTTCCTATATTATCTGTCAAAAATGCTTTATTTCTAACACGTTATCAGCACGACGTTCTGAAGAAGTTTTTTCATATTTGAGTTAGCGTATAACAGATAATTACGAAAAGTAAACGAAGTGAAGCCGGTCGCTGCACCGTTATAAGCCTAACCGACATAATGGACAATTTAAAGTTTCCGAAGCTAAATGGAGATAACTACACAGCATGGAGTACACGTACGCGTGCTGCACTAGTGCAAATGAGCTGTTGGGAAGCCATTGATCCCAGCTACGGCGCAGAATTAAAAGAAGATGAAAAGAAAATTAATGAAAAGGCACTTACTTTCTTCTTCCTTGTAGTTGAAGACAACATTTTGGACGATATCGCCGAATGTACGCGAGCAAAAGATGCATGGGCCTCTCTGAAGGATATCCATACAAAGTTTGGATTATTACATACATTCCAGTTACTCAGAGAATTCAACGTAAAAATGAATCCTAGTGAAAATGTAAGCTCCTATTTAGGCAGATTAATGGAACTGCATAGAAAGGTGTCTTCCTGCGGACACGGATTCGCGAACAGAGACGTTGCTCTCATCATGTTGGTGGTCTTACCCAAAGAATATGAAGGCCTAATATTACATTTGGAACATGATGAAGACACTTTGTCTACAAAAACTGTCAAATCGCGTCTAATAGTTGAAGAGAAAAAATTGCTCCGCTAGAATGCCGAAAGCTATCAAGAAGTTAATGAAAATTATGAAAGAGCACTAAAAACAAAAGATAGTGGAAAAATACGAAGCCATGAAGCATTCAAGAAGTATGTTAGAAAAAATGAAAGAAGAATTCGGTGTTTTTCTTGTGGACATTGGGGACATATTGCCCGAAAATGTTATGTTTCCAAGATTGTATCACCTAAACAGAAAGTTTCAAGTGATTTACATGAAACACTATTTACTGATACTCCTGGAAACAAATCTGTTTGTAATTGGTACTTTGATAGCGGTGCCACTAAGTATATGTGCTCGCAAAGAGAAAAATTTGTTGATATGTTATCTATAAAATCAGAAGTTGAAATAGTAAACTCTGAAAAGATTAAAGCTCTAGGGACTGGCAATATCATTTTAAGATCCTTGGAAGAATACGGAACAGAAACACTTTTCTTAGCAAACGTGTTGTATGTGCCTAATCTTAACAGTATTCTCCTCTCAGTTGGAAGAATCGAAGACACAGGGATGGCGATTTCCTTTCAGAATGGCAAGACTATTATCAGAAATCCCAAACAACAGAACAAAATCATTCTTTCTGCCCATAAATGTAGAAGACTGTATAAAGTTGAAGAACAACAGATGCATAAAGCGCACATCGCCAAACACGAAGAACTCGTGCATAGACGTTTTGGACACTTTCATAAAAAAGCAGTGAAGAAGCTTGTTGAAAGTGTCGGTTCCAACGGGAATTTTAAAGGAATTAAAAAAAAAGAGAGTTTAGACACAAACAATAAGAGAGAAAATTACTAAAACATAAGATATTAGAACATCAAAGAAAAAGAAGAAGAGAGACTGAGACAAGAGAAAGATCTTATTATGAAGCGTCAAGAATTTGTAGAGCAAAGCAAAGATAAATTGGTATTCAATGGGCGTCATGAGAAACATAGAAAGAAAGAAAGGAAAGAAAGCTGATAATGGAGGATATTCTAAATCTGCGTTCGAGGCTATAAAAGGTCACGTGGTACCGGTATTTTACCCAAAGAACTTCTAACTGATAAGCAGGGAGGCTGCTACTGTTTTCATGAACTGTTTCATTGGCTGGTGGGGATTTACATTGCATCTAACGAAGCTTTATCTTCTTTACCCTAGAAGCTTTTGCCTTGACCACGTGATTCAAAACGTAACTTGAATATCCTCCATTACATCAATGGTTGTAATGGGTTTGGTATTGCAGATGAAGAAAGAGATGGGGAACCAACGTAGAGAAGAAAGATGGAAAGAGGTGACAATGATAGGAAAAAGAAAAAGATGAAGTATTTCAGTTACCTGAGTCAGAATGGTGACAAAATGGAGTATGATTTAATTCAAGAATCTCTCAAAGCAAGACAATGTCAGGATATTCTAAATCAAGCTCAATCTCACGTAACCATAGCCATGAGGTTAAATGTAGGAGAAAACAACAATGTAGAAGAAACGTCTTTTGTTAGTAGAACAGGGAAGTTTGATGAAACTGTTTCTACATTCAGGAGGAGCCAATCAGAAAATAAAGATTTATTAATCGGTAGCTGCAAAGATATAACAAGTGAAATCGAATGTGGTGAGCAAAACTTAGAAGATTCTGGTCCTGAACATCCAAAAGCAAGCATAGAAGAATTCCCTGAAGTCAGACAAAGAAACGGAGCAAAAAAAACCTAAATCTTACTTTAGAGATACAATAACGTATAAAGTAGCCAGTGAAGAAGAAGCTTCCATTCAGAATAATGATGATCCAATCACCTTGGAAGAAGCTATGAAGTCGACTCATGCAGAAATGTGGAAAGAGGCTATGAAGGAAGAATTTAACAATCTTCACAGAAACCAAACATGGGAATTGATTCCAAAACCAGAAAACACTAAATCTATAGAATATAAGTGGGTGTTCAAAAGAAAATAAAATGCAGGAGGAACGTGACTAAATTTAAAGCTTGTTTAGTTGCAAAAAGAATACTCTCCCTAGGGTCCTGATAAAGATTTCTCCGAGACTTTCTGCCCTGTTATTTCCTTAGTGTATACAGTTTCAACGAATAATGTTGCTGAGCTCCTCACTAAAAATATTTCAAGAAAAGCTCTAGTTAACTTGAGAAAATATCTAGGCTTTAATTGTTGATACATAAAATTGGTATGATTTGTAATGTATTTATTTTTATTCAGATAGACAGGGTTTCATATAGAATTTTTTTAATTTGTAAAATAACTGTGTTTTTGTATTTCTATATTAATATACATGTATGTATTGATTAGCCATGCTTTGGCAAGGAGGAGTGTTAAAAATTATCTTTACTTGAGATAGTATTTATGCCAAAACATTGCTAATCTCTCAACTCCACAGTTATAAGTTTGTATCCGCCTAATGGCAACTTCACTCTTTTTTCTAATAAACTAAATGTAAGTGCTTTGTTTGACGCTATTTTTCTGAGTTCAGATTTATTTCTTTTATCTTCCTTATTTTTCCATATTATTTGTCAAAAATGCTTTATTTCTAGCAAATTTAGAATTCATAAAATAATTCTGTTCATTACTACAATTTTTTTTGCACGGCAGGAGTTATATTTGCGATTTTTTTATTTAGGATGTTCGTGGTACATAGGAAATTATTTTAGAATTCCTTTTCTCAGGTGTTTCTAATTAAATCTGAAAAAAAGGCGTTTTCAAATTCATGTTTAACTTTTTAATAAAAGTGCCAAATATTGAAAACAACCATCATGTCGAAGTTACAACAAGTGTAATTTCGGAACTCCATGGAAAATCAAGGTGAACTGCTAACTATGGAAATACAGTGCTCAACAAAAGTTTAGACAATGATCGATTACGCTTCTATTTTCAAAAGTATGTACCGAATGGTTGTAATTCCTCTATCATATATTACTTGTGACTTATCCTTTATTCACACTCAATAAATTTTGAATTTTACCTTTTACATAAAATATAATGGCAAAAAAAATTAACATTGTGGCAAAAGTATAGACAATTTGTGCATTTACACAAAAAATAACTACAAATTAAAATCGAGTTGCACGCGCATTGTTTGTAGTTAGTGCAAGAATGTGACTTTTCATCGAAAAAACTAAATGCTGCGTCAATTGGGGCTCTATTTCGTACCAAACATGTTCAACAGCAGCTCGAACCTCATTAAAAGAAAATTATGGCCAAAATTTGCATGAACATTACGACATATGATGCTACAAAAGTTTTCGATTGGATCCGGATCAGAACTACAAGCCGGCCAGTTGAGATCAATAGTATTTTCAGAGTTAAACAAAGTTCTTCTTTTGTATGCAACATGAATAGATGCTAAAATTCATACTTTAGATCAGAAAAAGTTCCCCAAATGACTAAAAATTAATCTCCAACGTATATACGTAGTCTTGTGTTGCTTGGCAACCAATGAATAACTCCACAGATACACGAGCATTAAAGCTAAGTGAGGACCAAATTATTTAAAAGTCACCTTCTTTTTGTCGACTTAATAAAGTCCCAGGATCTTTACTTAAGTCGTTCCAATAGTATGCCCACTTGTTTCGGCCATTCAAATTCCACTTTTTTTCGTTATTAAATATCATAGCGTACCATTTGTGTCCATATGACATATGTTTGCAAGTTAATTCAATTCTCGCCAATTTATAGCGATATTTTAAAGCTGATTGTTTTATCATTTTCATGTAAATTGATTTACCTTTTTCTTTAATTCATCCACGAATCATTTCCGTCGACACAGAAAGATCTGATTTACTTCTAATGTAATTAGCAATCATTACTTGTGTAAATGTCAGTTTCTGGATCCTTTTGTCATCTCATTTTCTCGTCACACAAGATCTTCCAGATTATGTTTTATTTTAAGGGTGTCATCTTTAGACTATACTTCATAGAAAGACCATTTTGGGCAATTAAATGCTGCTGAAATTTCTGCAACAGTCTTCTCTTTGCATTTCAGCTTTCCTACTTTAATTACCTCATCTAACGGAATATTTTTAGCCCGCGGCATTTTCATTAACTGATGCTATTTCGAGGTATAATGAAATACTTCAGACATGTTACATCATAACTTAGAAATTTGCATTTTTCCATGAACAGTTGGCTAAAAATCAAAAAAGTGTCTAAACTTTTGCAATATGCAAATTTTACATTTTTCAGTTAAATTAAATATTACCTTATATTATAATCATTATTTTTATTCTAAATTGTTTAAAATATATTTGTAAATAAGTATAGCCATTTGTAAATCTCACGTGTTCGTATTTTTTATTTAAAGACTAAAAAACACCAGTGTCTAAACTTTTGCTGAGCACTGTATATTCCAAGATAAGAACATCCCATTAAAGGCACAGTTTAAATTTTAAACAAGAAATATGCAACAGGCATAGATTCCGAATGGCTTTTCAATAGTATTTATAAAAAAGCAGGGTTGGAAAAAAACCAGGTTTTAAAAAAAAAAACAGTTTTTTTTGGTTTAAACCAGGTTTTTTTGGTTTAAACCAGGTTTTTTTGGTTTAAACCGGGTTTTTTTTAAAAACATCCTTTTTTAGTACATATACATGCATATTCATTAATAAAAATAGATATTGTTGGATTATAAGTAGTATAAATTCATTTGAAAATATATTAAATTAAATAACTATTGTGAATTATGTAGAAAATTGAAAAAAAAAACATATTTTAATTTAAACAGTTATACCGTTTAATTTATTTGTTAACCTTAGTAAACAGTCTTATGTCCAAACAATAAACTACTCTACACACTTACACAGTGAAACATTAATACTTGGAAAATCTTTATAAACAATCTTTTGATTACTTATAATAAACATCTGATGTAGTTTGATGAATGTAAATATTATTTTCCACAATTAAAAAAATAAATAAATTTGAGATACTTCTTGGGGGTTTTGTTTTTTGAGAGACAATTTGAAATCAACCTTTATGGTCATTAGATTTAGCAGATAAAGGGGGAAAAATTAGTTTGTTATCGTTAAAATACTATAACTAGCACCCAATTTTTTAATACTCTTTTATACAACTTTATATTTTGATTTTAATTTTTAAAGATTATCTCCCCAATAAAAAAAAAATTCTTTTATAATTTTACAAAAATCTTAAAGATCATCAAGTTATGTAGCTCCATATTCAAAAGCTTGTACATGTTATGATAGATTGCTTTAAGCATTCTGCATTTTTTAAGGAAAATATTTTATACTAAATACTAAATATTTTTAATCTATTTTATCTTTGATCAATTCACATGTTCTAAGATTTTTCTTTACAGCAATGGAATATGTTCACCAATGCATAATAATTTTCATCCTATACATAAAATAATAATAATAATAATAACCTAGGCCCACTATATCTAATACTTATTACTGAAAAAAAGTGTTAAAAGTAAAAAATATTGATATACAATAATTTGTAAGTCTTAAATTATAAAGAAAAATGAGAAAATATCATTAGATTTTTTCGAAAAAACCGATTGGTTTTAACCGTGGTTTAAACCATGGTTAAAACCAATTGGTTTAAACCGTGCCAACCCTGTAAAAAAGTCACCTTAAAAAACACTTAACGGAGTATTAAAAAGTCAATTTACTGTAATTACTGGTCATATTTAGTAAAGTGTGAAAATGCTGTCGTGCGGACCTGTATACCACCCATAGAATTTATGCTAACCATGTTTTAATCTAAAAATTCATACCACAGCTAAAAACTTATTTCCACCAACTGTCGATCATAGTAACTCCTGAGACGATTCTTTCTTGTGTACTCCATAATACAGGATAAACCAAAAGTGATGTCCTGATTATAATCATTAAAAATTAACCGTTTTAATAATAATGTAACTTGTTGTGTCATTGGATAGTTCAGTTTTATTTTTTTTTTTCAATATATTTCAATTATGCGCTATATTTTACCTTTTTACATGAAAACCTAACATATATATTTTTTTCATTTCGAATAGACATTTTAAATATTTAAATTCATTATTTTTTTTTTATTTTATTAAACTTTTAAGGAAGTCAACATACTACTGATGATAAAAATTAACGCTTTCCGGAATGGTGTACTATTAATAATACATGTCTTTTAATGAAGTATTATTTCATTTTAACAAATACTTTCGTTATTATTTACATGTACTAATGTTAGTATATATATATATGTATTTACTATATGTCTTCATTTATGTTAAGGCATTTAGTAATAATAACAATACTAAATGTTTGTTTAATTCTCTTTGCATCGTTCGGAATTCCTTTATTTTAACCGTGTATTTCACTCTTTGAATTTAAAATAAAGGTTACGTTCCTGAAAGAATCGTGTGTAATAAAGGGTGAAAAGCATTAGAAAATTGTAATATCAGTTAAATCTTCTTATGTAGTAATATTTTCTAAACACCTCCAAAGACTCTTCCTTAGTCTATTTTCATATGAAAATTAATTTAAAAGTGTGTAAAATAACTGAATTCGTTAGATTTCAGACAATGACAAATTCGTAAAACTTCAGTAAGCTTATTGGACAGTTACTATTAAAATTATCAGAGTAAAAGTAATTTTCTTCCCAAAATTGAAAAAAAAATCGAATTCAAACTGGTTGAGAGAAATAAAGGATTGACTAATGAATTTAAGAGTTGAAATAGTTTTTAAAAACAAAATTTAGACATCCATTCTCATAAAGTCATTAAATGGAAATGTGCGATAAAAATACAATTGCGCGATTTACAGTTTCTTCATCATAAAATAGTTTTGCGAAATTTATTGAATAATTTCTGAAAATATGCGTAACTTTAGTATGTCGTACAGCGTTGTTGTTACTAATATATTCGCTTTGAAATTCTAATGGGTATTAAAATCAATTTACGAAGGCAGACCAGAAATAATTTTCCATTGTGGAAGTTAATTTATCGATTATTAATATGCTATCCTCATTTTAAAAGCGAATATCTCAAATTATCTATAGCACCATATTTCTTAAATCTTTCAACATTTTCTGTTATTACGTCTGCTTACTACGTCTTAGAGTTCTCTATCATATTTTGGTTCTAACATGTTCCCTTGAGTATATCTTTGTAAATGATGCTTCCTTATCAGCATAAAACAGGCTTTCTTTAATTATTCTATATTCTATAAACGTAACATATATCCGATTGAAATAAATTTGAAATAGAAGGAGGATTCATTAATTTCAAATAATATCTAAATTGAAAGAAAATGACAAAGAAAATCATTTTAAATTGCTTTTTATATTTACATCAATTTGAAGTGTGTATGTGTAAATTTATACATATACATTTTATTAAGGGGAACTATTTTTCAGGTCTTGTCTTTTTTTTTCTTTATTGTGTTTATGCAATGTGCGAAAAATTATGTTTGTGTATAATGCATATAACTTCGAAAAATCTTAATCCGAAATTGAATTCGCGCAATATTCGAATTGAATACTGCCCGAAATTATCATTATTAAATTAGTTTTTATTAAAATAAATCAATAACAAAGTAAAATTATAAAATTAAACATAGAAATAAAACTGAAAAAAGAAATATTTCAAATACAATTGAGAAAAACTTGTTTTATGATTATATGTGCATATATATGTATGTATATATAAATATCTATATATATCCATTTATTTATTTATAACACAGGTAAAATGTAAATTATTTAGGATATAAATAATGTCGGCTGAATACCAATGTACACTGTAAAAAAAAATCTGTGAAGGTACTAAACTTTTTCTAGGAAACTGGGATTCCAAGAACTTTTCCTGTAACGGTAACAGCAAAAACACATTTTCACACACATACACACATATATATACTAGGAATCTCAGTCCCCTGCGAACTACATTTGTCAACTCCCGTTCAGACTACATGTAATTTGTCTTTCTTCAAAAATATTACCAAATAACAAAAGATTCAATTATATTGTCATGAACAACGACAACTTTTTGTAGTCGCGTTACCACGCTTTTCCGTTTGGATAAAGCATTTTTTGGTTATCATGGTTTCTTCCACCGTTGGCGCGACAGCTGACGGTTGCTTTAGGTATTGATAAATAAAATCAGTTACAAATTTTATAATTAGCTTAAAAAGAATGGTTATATTTATAACATCACTCAATCAGTTTCTATAATTACGCTGTATACAATATTCTTCTAATGGGTTTGAGTATTAAAAATAAAATAAAATAAAATAAATAAATAAAACCAGTTGGTTTTTAATAATATTTAAAAAAATTGAAATCTACCGTGTATTAAAATTTTACTCTTATATATTATGTTTTGATCGACTTTTAGATATTGTCAGTAATAGTTTTTAATTATTTTCTCTATTTTAATACACTATCATGTATATTTTAATTTTATTTTTAAAATTGAAACTGTTTATTTTAATTATTAAGCTGTTTTTAATTTTTTAAGAATTATCGAATAGTCGAATCGATTTATACAGGATAAGTCGAAGATGTTTGGTGCAAGCAACCTGCATTTAGACTGCCTGCAACGCAGACATGTATTCATTTATGGTACAAATATGCCTCATTTGTTTTATGACATATATTGAAACAAACTTGCAGTCGTGCAGAATAACTTCAGTGAAAAATAAAATATAATTCTCTAGGTACCCGTACTATTTCGAAAACATTTCGTTCAAAAATTCGGCCGTTGTCAACTTTTTTTATACTTATCATTACCTTCAACTGACTAATCTCCTTGTAGTATTTATGTATAAAATAATAATATATCTTTCGAACTATCGAGAAATTACATTTACGTTCAATATTCATTTGAATTTATTTTCTACTTTACTGCGTATTATTAATAAAAATGCTTTTTTTAAAAAAATTGTTTTTTTACTCATCAGGTGTATGACAAAAAATTACTTTTTTGTCGATTTGTGCATCTTAATTATTGCTAAAATTTCGATAATATTTTTTTATGTTAGATCTGAAATTCAACATTTATTTTTTCTTAAACCATCAGGAGTGTGACGAAAATTCAATATTGTTGATATTTGCAGTTTCCTTGTTGGAAGAATTTTTGAAAATTTTGTCAAACTACCATCATTCATTTTTTTTAGGTGCGTGACAAATCTTCATTTTCTTCTATATGTGTAAGTCTATATCTTCCAAAACTTTTAGGAAAATTTTCCTATACTATATCTGCTACTGTTCATTGTTTTTTAATTCATCAGTTGTTCGATTAAATATTCAACTTTTGCCAATATCTTCAATACAAAAATTTTAAATGTGTGTTTCTCACTATGATCAAGCTTTATGTTCGAGTTACATTTTTAATAAAAATAATTCCTTGTCTAAATTTAATTTCCTCTCGTCTGTCTTGCGCTTGTATTCAAAAATAGCTTCTTTCTATTTCTATTTCATGCACAATTTTTATACCCATATAAATATTCTTTATTGATAATTTATAAGATAGACGACTATTTATTACAAATTTGTTTATGTAATCTAAAAAATTAGACATTAAGTATCTGGCACATATAATGATCAAAAAACCCATAAATAACATTTCACATCTGCTAGAAAATAGATATTTATCATAATTATGCGATCTGTTAGAGTTTATGTAAGCAAAGATCTGTGTGCATTTTTATTCCTCATTTTTAATTGATAACCAAATGCGACACCTCTTCTTGAAATTAATTTAAGTATCTAGCGCTTACTATTATCATTAAAAACCCACAAATATGTATTTGCAAGCAAGATGTGAAATGTTATTTATGGGTTTGTTAATTATTATAGTAAATGCCACATACTTAAATTAATGTGTGATTTTTTAGATTACATAAACAAATTTGTAGTAAATAATCATTTATGTCATAAATTATCAAAAAAGAATATCTATGCAAATATAATAATTGGGCATAAATTAGAAATAAAAAACACGCTTTTTTTAATGCTTATGCAAAACAGAAGAAAGGAAAATACATTTAGATATTGAATTAATTTTAAATAAAAATATAACTCGAATCTATGAATTTAACATACTCACTCCCAACAAATCATGCTGAACATTTTAGTAGTATTTTAGTACATATATACCCAGAATAGTTTAGTAGAAAATATTTTCACTTGTCTGTATACCACTCATAAAAAATCTCTTTGATAATTTTATAATGTCATATCTGCTATTCATTTTTCTATGTGTCTTACGACGGGAATTCAATTTCCGTCTGTCAAAAAACAGCTGTTTGCTACAGCTGTATCCTGTTATGCTAACAGGCAATTTTAATTACATCTCGTAAATTTAGAAGTATAAACACTTTGTTCCGATTTTTTCTATATGCATGTGACTTACTTTTAAAGTACTTTCATGTGCATTTTATATTCATTACTATATATTTTTCTTTCAAAACACTGTAAAAAAGTCGGAAATTGCACGTTAAACATAGCAAATGAGGTGCGTTTGCACAATAACTGAGTTTTAAAAATACTCTGATCTTAGTGTGGATACAGTACAGTTGCCGAAATCTATTGTGCGTCCCTGTAAATGCGATATGCTTTCTATTATGCAGAAAGTAAACTGTGATAAAATTCAGCAATGTATATCCATTTCATAAAATGTGAAACAGTTTAATATAATTAAAATGCCTTCCAAACAATGCTTCCACACTAAACCATTATGTATTGGAATACTTTTGTGTGGACCTGTTAATTAATAACAAATATTCTTTGCACCACAGATTGTACGGAATGTGTATTTTAGAATTTATATTTCATGAATGCGTATGAATTTTATTATGTTTGAAAGAGTGTAATATCATTGATGCACTTGAACCTATTTTTTTCCGTCGGAAGTAATGAAACGGAATACTTTTGATTGTCCCTGTAATTAAACTACACTTTCGTTTTTCATACCATTTGATATGACTCGACAAAATTTTGCAACAATTATATATTTTACATTTCAAACGATTCGGTTAGGTAGTTTTTGCTCTATTACATGTTAACAAACGGACAGACAGTCAGTCGGAATGAAGATGGCTACAGGTACTACGTATTTACATTATTACGAACACACTTAAAAATACAAATGCTTCTCAATCTAGAAAAACATGACATAACCAAGAATAAAAGTATACTATGAACTCTTCCTAGTTATCTACAAATTCAACAAGACTACTTTATCTTTGGAAACTATTGAAACCAATAAATTTTTAAGATTTAAAGAGACGTTTATAAAGTAATTTCTTTATTGTCACTGATTTTCAGAAATGTTTCAAAATAATTTTTCTAATGCATTAATCAGTTTTTTTTTAACTAATTTTTTTTTAAATTCATCATTTCTCAAGTAAGCATGTTTTTGTCTAACAAACATGTTTTTATAGACAAAGAAGATTAATATAATTTATATTAACGTTAATATCAATGTTATTTTCTTATTTTTGAATGCATAAAATCATTTAAAATGCTAAAATTGAGAATGGATAACATTCTAAAAACAGATATTTCTTCTTAAGAAAAGTGATTAATGCATTATAAAAACTACTCAGAAGCATTTTCGAAAAGTAGTGACAGCAAAACAAACATTGTTTTTTTAAATGCCTTTTCAAATCTCGAAAACACACTCGGTCCTGATTAATATTCTCGCGTTTAATGATATCTTGCTTAATACGCCGAGTTCTTCTGATCAGTTAACCACAGTCCGTAAAACTAATGCAAAAGTATGACGTTTAATAAGCGAACTGTTACTTACACGTTCCCTTTTAATATGCAATCTGTCTTAATACGGGATATCGCTTCGGTCCCTTCAGGCAAAAAATCTAATTTGATATACGAATTCATAGACCAAGAAGTGAATTTCTCTCTTTTTTTTTCCAGGGTTCGCAATTTAGTGGATTTTTTTCTTACGTATATACTATTATTAATGAATACTAATATTCAAATTATTAAATTACAGATTAATTAAGGCGAATATTACTAATCGAAAAATTGGACAATAACTGCAATATATGTATGTATATTCCGCTAAATTAGCAACACTGCAACTTCTCTTTGATTTTGCGTTTTGATATTCTTCTCCTCTTTTTTTGTGTATGCTTTTACTGAAATGAAATAAAAAAACAATGAATTTTTTAAGCTTTTTGTTACGTAGTTTTTTTTTTTTTTTTTCGCAGTAAATGTTTTCAGTTCTGATTTTTTTTTTTTTTTTTTTTTTTTTTTGTACATAGTAAAAAGTATTGAGTATTTAGTACTTACATTTTTAAATTCCTTTTAAGAGGAAAGAAAACGTTCTCTCGCTTCCAATTCTGTTTCTTTGTTTCTGTCTTCTAATGTGTCTATTTTCAGTTGTTACGCATTAACGAAAAATCATATTTGAATCCTTTTTAGGTGCTCTCGTAATTATGTAAATACGTAGCACCTATTGTTGTCGCTCAATCCGCCCGTCTGTCCGTATGTCTGTCTGTCCGTCCGTCCGTCCGCATATAACAACGCAAAAACTACCCAACCGAATCGTTTGAAATTTAAAATACATAATTATAACATAATTTTATCGAGTCATTTCCAATTTTATGAAAATCGGATGGATAGATCAATTACAGGGAGAATCAAAAGGATTCCGTTACATTACGGTCAATAGAGAAAAATGTTTCAAATGTATTTTAATCGTTTGAAATTTAAAACATATAATTATTGCGTAATTTTGTCGAGTCATTTTAAATGTTATGAGAATCGGATACATAGATCAATTACATGGACAATCAAAAGAATTCCGTTACATTACTGTCAATTGAGAAAAAAATTTCAAATGCATTTTAATCATTTGGAATTTAAAACATATAATTATTACGTAATTTTATCGAGTCATTTCAAATGTTATGAAAGTCGGATGCATAGATCATTTACAAGGACAATCAAAGATATTCCATTACATTACGGTCAATGGGAAAAAAGTTTAAAATGCATTTTTATGATGTTACACTCATTCGAACATAATAGAATTGCCATGAATCTATGAAGTATATACTAAAACATGCATTCTGTACAATCTGTGATGCAAAGAATTTTTATTATTAAATTACAGGGCCACACAAAAGTATTCCACTATATAATGCTATACGGGGAAACATTGTTTGGGGCGTGTTTTAGTTATATTCAACTATTTCACATTTTATGAATAAGATATACGTTTCTGAGGTGTAATAAAAATTACTTTCTGTATATTTACAGGAACACAAAAAAAGATTTCGACTACTATACTGTATCCGAAGTACGCTCTACTATATCAGCAAGATTTTAATATTTTTAAAACTTCGTTATCATACGAACGCACCTCATTTGCTACGTTCACGTGCAATTTCCAACTTGTTTATTTTCAGTGTTTATTCCAGTTGTTCTAGTAAAATCAAACAATGAGTTAAATTTTAATCGAGTTTTAATTTAAACATATGTAAAAGACACAATTTTTGATGGCAAAAATGTATACCCCCCGTCTTCTAAATTCAGTTTGAATTACGAAATATGTATATAATGCTGAGCTCCAGAAAAATTTCACAAACCCGCTTAGTTCCTTGAAAAGCGTTCAGAGTCTGGCGCTTTTAACACGTTGAGTGCCACGTTAATCACTGGTGTTTGACAATGAACTTTTCGTTTAGATCGCATCAGTCACCGATGAATGACAGCTTAAAATAAAAAAAAAATAAAAAAAAAATTACATTGTTTTAAGTAATTACTGAAAATTAATTTAAAATTCACTTGACTTTTATTTATTGCACAGGATTTTACTTTCTTAATAAATATTTAAAACAACATAATTATTTTTTAGCTTTATATTGTATTTAACTCTGTCAGCCACCGGTGACGGATGCGGATGAAAATTCAATGTGAGTTACCGTGGCACTCTATGTGTTAATTCTACACGACGATGGTTTTATGGATTCAAATCAAAGGTTTATTTAACTCAAAGTCGATATTAATGCTAATTTTTTGAACTGCATATGATATAATAAATATCTAAGATTATAAAATACAAATCTCCATATCAATACTTTCCATAGCTTTTATCTTATGAATAGTTAAACTTTCATTTAAAATACTGCAGAACGCTTAAAGGATAAAGGATTGCAGAAATAATTTTAGTTTACTCTTAAAACTTAAAAGAAAGTAAATATAATAAAAACCCCGTAGAACCGACATTATTTGATCAACAGCCGGCTCGGTCACCATATATAGTAGTAGTAGTGATGCATTTCCAATCTCCCTCTATACTGAACACCTCTATAATCTGAACATTTTTGGTCGGTCCCATGAGTGTTCAGAATAGAGGGAGTCCACTGTAGATTCAAATAACATTGATTATGTTTATTTTAACACGTTCGCTGCCGCTTACGTGAAGATGTGATGATAGTTAATACCGCACTGTTGAAGTGGGTTTTTCCCAGAAGCCGATTTACTTTTTAAAACAAAGAATCAGTGAAAGATTTCCCCGTACCACCGCGTGACTGGCTATTGGACATCATCCCACATCACGCCCTGGTGCGTGAGTGGCCTCTTAACGTTGCTGCCTTATCACGCGCTGGTGCGTGTGCTGAAGCGAACGTGTTAATGTGATAAATTGTTGATGTGATAAAATATTGATGTGATAAAATGTTGAAAGTTAATTTCACAAGCATTATAACATTCAGTAGCTTAAATGTCGAATTAATTTAAAGTTTTCGGCATTTAAGGGGGCTCAGGGGTTGAAAACATTTTTAAAAATCGATTTTTATGATCTAGTTTGATTGTTCAATTAATTCTTAACTCAATGCAAAAAACCGCATAAAAATATTTGCATTTTTAACGGAGCTATAAGCATTTATGTATCAACACTTTCATAGCCGCACCCATATAATTTCAACTTTAAGTTGCTTTTCCTCAAAACTTGATTTTTGACGACTAACACCATGATTTAAAAAAAAAAAACTATTTGATGGAACGGCTTAGATTTCTTTTTGCATGCTTATAACACCATTATCTATAGAATGAATTAAGGATATAACTATCACTTAAAAAACATTATTAAAAAATCTCTCAAATTTGAAAGTTTAAAACCCCCCTAAAAAATACAACTTTTTTTGCATTTAAAATACTCAAAATATTAAACTATCTAAAATATATTAATTCATTCTATAGATAAGGATATTATATGCATGCAAAAAATAAATTAAGTCATTCTATCAAATAGTTTTTTTTAAATCTTGGTGTTAGTCGTCAAAAATCAAGTTTTGAGAAAACGCGACCTAAAGTTGAAATTATATGGGTGCGGCTATGAAAGTGTTGATACATAGATGCTTATAACTCCGTTAAAAATGCGCATTTTTTATGCGGTTTTTTGCATTGAGTTAAAAATTAATTGAATAATCAAACTAGATAGTAAAAAAATCGATTTTTTGAAAAGTTTTCAATCCATGAACCCCCTTAAGAAACTTTAGCTACAGCATACTCTATAGCTAAAGTCCCTAAATCTTGTTGGCAGGTTTTTTAAATCTGATATTTTAAATCTATTTTCACTTTTTAATTATACAAAATCAGTATTTTCTGTTTTTATATTAAAATAAGATCAAAATAGAAAACTGCGTTTATCTAAATGGGTATTTATGATTCCATATATATAATGTAAGTGATATAAAATGTTTAATTTTTGTAAAAATATAAAAAAAATGAGGGGAAGGGGATAGAATTCAGAGCATGAGCTTCGTTTTCCTTGATAAAGCCAGCTTAAATAAAATTATTTGTAATATTGAGTAATTTAAACTATCTTTGAGTTTAATATTTTTATCATGAGACATGTTATAATAATTAGAGCTATACGTAATAAATATTCTTAATAACACTGTTATAAATGTGTTTTAAATACATCTTAACCCATAAATTCCACTTTAATGAGGATTCGCAGCAATCAAAATTTAAAATGTCATGGTTATTTCAACCATGCTTTAATCAAATTATATTTTTAATTCAGGAAATGAGATTTTTATAAAAAATTAATATATTTGTTAGATCTCTTTTTAAGTTTTATGTATGATTCATGCGATTATATTTCATTATTATCATATTACCAACAAAAATTAATTTCTAGTCGTTATTAGCGATCTCAATATCCGCTGCTTTTTTTTTTCAATTTTCACAATTTAACTTATAATTTACAGTGTAAATACAGCTACTATTAAACTTTGGAATCCTAATACTATCGTTAGAAACACTTGAAAGAGTAAAATTACATTACGATTCAAACTATACAAAAAAATCTTCTTGTATAAACAGTATTTATTAAGCCAATCTGTCATTATTGGAAGACTCCTTGAAGACCTTGTAATATCGTTAGAAAGGTTAGAATAGATAGGATTTAATTAGAATTAATCCAGTACAAAAAATTTAGTGAAAAAACAATATTCCATGAATTAATCGCAACTTTTAATATAATTTTGATCGAGTGGTCTTGCAGATGGTTGACAATTGTTATATGACAATTTCTATCACAGCAGCGAATGGTTAAAAGAGTATCTTTAGATGAATTTGTATGTATATAAAACATTGTCACATTTAGGACTATGGACATCTCATTTAGTTTCTAATTGCCATAAATGCGACTGAAATGACCTTAATGTGACAATGATATATTATGGATATAAACTACTTATAAAGATTATATTTCTAGAAAATTAGTTTTGGATTAAAAGCATGGCATTCAATATTTTCCAGTTTAATAAAACATACATTTATTTAATAAAATTCCACTTCTACCCTAAATGCGACAAAGCTGTTGAAAATCGCATCTCTTTTTGCCACAATGACGTTAGTAGCTACTGGTTGAATAGAAAAAAGCGATTTCTATACTGAGAAATGCTTTCTGCATTTTTTTTTCTTCAATCCATGAAAGTCTGGCGTCGCTCTTTCGTAGCATTATGTTTATGAATTTTTTTTTATTTTAATATGAATTTTTTTCAACAAATTTAGGATTACATATTTTATATATGATAGTTATTTTAAGTAAAAAAATGTTAATTGATTCATTTAGTAAAAAGTAGGAATATGAATGAAATAGTACGTAATGCTTGAAATTCTCTATCTATAAATTTCGGATTGTGCTGATAGATGCAAATAAAGAATGAAATAAAACTCATCGATTCAAGATACGGATATTGTAGTTAACTATGTGCAATAAATGTAATGTACCTGTATATAGTAAATGTTTTAAAACTTTTAGTATCACACAAATGTAGTTATTTGTACAAAAGTTGCGTTTTCGCAAGATATCATATCCCACTTGAACATAAAAAATCCTTTTTTTTCTCTTAATTATTAAAAAATTTCATTTCACTTATGTCAAGAAGGTACGCTCATTAATAGGTTAATCTGATTCGATTGTATGTATTGATTTTCTTAATTTACAAAGAATGCTTTTCGGAATCGTGTATGATTCTCAATAGATTATCAAACATTTTTGTTCGTTGTTACAATACATTTTCGTAGATTGAGAAATATTTGTCTTTTTTTTCCATGCATCTGTGAATGCTAAAAATAGATGCCTTAAGCTTTCTTTTGATGTATAATAAATACAAAAACAATTTTCTTAGATTTAAAATAACAATACCTAAAATTATCGCGTAATTTTTTAGATTGATAGTAAAAATATGTTGCGTGGCACTTTTGCAAAACATGTTGTTTTCTCATGAAAATATAATCAACGAAGAAGCTTATTTTCACTCATTTTAAAAATGAAGCAAGCTGTAATTAATTGATCTAATCTTCCGCTTATTTTTAGCTATTAAGATATAACGATGCTTAGAGAAACAAACAATTTTCCTTAAAATATGTGCTTTCAGATGACGATCTTTCTAGGAATTGTTTACGATTTTCTAAAAATAGTAATAGTATTAAATTACGTGTTTTATTAATGTGGGATAAAAGCAAAATTCCAGAAAGCAGTTTAATATTTTCTATCAACTTTAATAAATTAAGTAAGTCAAAATTCTATTCTTACTGAAATAAATTAAAGTTGTTTTTTATATGGTAAAAGTACATAATTATAAGGAAAAGTGATTATATTTAAACACTTTTAAAATCTTAAAAGAATAGTGTTTTTTGATGTAGTAGATATCTGTTTTATTATTAATATGCGGTGAACCCTTTATGCGGATATGATAACTTTTCGCCTTAAAAGAAATATATCTTGGTTTTTATTTTCTAAATATTTGATATTTCGCAAATATGTTCTCAAATCCGCTTAAACACAAAACACACATAAAATTTATACCGATTCTTGCAGTACCTCTTGCAAAACTTTAAACTTTTTTTAAGTCCATACTTTAATAGCTCAGCAATGATAAGGAGATTTTTTTACTATTTTTTAAAATCAAATTTACACATTTCCCGAGTTATTGTCAAATGATATTTTTAAACATTTTTAATTACTTCATTTTCTAAAAATGAAACAAAATAGTTCAAGAACTAGCAGAACAAAAATCTAAGGTATCGAGCACAAGAAAATAAAACCCTTTATTTTATGGAAAAGTAGTAACAGGGGAATCTAATGATCCATGCCTGCTAAAAGCGAAATGATGCATAAGACAAAAATAAGTATCACTAGTGGTTTACTCGTAGACTTATCACTGTATTTGGAATACATCATTTCACACCTGTAATTGTACCGCAAACATAATCATAAACCTATGAGTAAAGTTAAGTGTAATTAATCTTTGCCTTATGCACCAATTACTTCCGGCAGAAATTTTATTCCCCTATTGCTACTTTTCCATAAAATAAAGGGGGTTTTTTCTACTAAGAATATATTTATTAAAAATACAAAACATTGCTCAATGGTGCACAAAACAAGAACTTTAATATGAACTTGTACAAATAAAATAAAATAAAATATCAACGTTTCGCGTCGTCTTCTGCGGCTGTCTTCAGGAAAATATGATATTGAAATGACTGAAAGTTTGATTCCTGATCGAGAGATAATATTTCTAATAAAATAAAATCGAAATGACTCAAAAGTTTAATTATGTTGCCACTTACACGTGAGTAAAAATTTAAATATTGCAAAGAGATACAAATTTAAGATTTTATGATGTCATGCCATATTTTTGGTATATTATAGAATAAATTATCATTACAAGGTTTAGTTTCTCGTGCAATGATTTCGACAGATTCTCTTATTTTACTTTCAACTGGGTTATTGCACGGAACTATGATTTTAACCTCTTCAAAGGTAATACGGCAACCCTTGTTCGCCAAGTAGAAGCGAGAAAGAGCTGTATTCTGTTTATACTACCTAATATCCCTGTGATACTCCTTAATTCTAACTAAAAGTTTGCGTGTTGTCATGCCGATGTAGACTTTTTTAACACTATTTGATAATGTGATGGGTATTTCATATATACCAGATTTGTGATCTTTTGGAATTTTGTCGATCTTATCAGTAACGATGTCAATGAGATAAGAAGGTGAGTAGTAGGAAAATAAGAGTACGGGGACAGCCGGAGGCGGGACTGCGGGACCGTCCCACCTCCGGCTGTCCCACCTCCGGCTGTCCCACCTCCGGCTGCCCCACCTCCGGCTGTCCCACCTCCGGCTGCCCCACCTGCTCCTCCAGCTGCCCCGCCTGCGGTCCCTCCTGCCCCCACCATACATCCCCCTCCACAAACGCCCCCTAGTGGAAAAAAGGAATATTCTATTCTAACAGAGAGGTGATCAACCTTCCCTAATTAAAAATATTATCAATCACATCTCATCATTGAATCATACTATAAGATGAAGATTAAATTTGTATTTGAATTTTGAACAACCGTAATTTTAATGAGTATTATTAATTAAGCGAAACAATTAAAATCTCAGTTTTTAACCATTTTATGTAGATTTCTTCAACTACAAGATGAGATTATCAATTTAATACAAGAAAGTTAAACATATATTTGAATTTTGCTTCATAGACATCTTAATGAGTATCGTTAATTAAGTAAAAAACAATGGAAAATATCAAGTTTTATAGAAAAAGACTGATTTTTTACGATTTTTTCAACTCAAACTTCGGGCTATCAATTTGATAGAAAGAAATTTAAGCATGCATTCCAGTTTTGGACAACCATTTCCTTCATGAACATTATTAATTAAGCAAAACAGAAAATATTAAATTTTTAACTGATTTCTTCATATTTTTTATTTATTTATTTATTTTTTAATATAAAATCAGAATACACAACTTAAAATAGAAATTTAAACATATTTTTTAGTTTTTGAACAGTCGTTACCTCAAAGAATTTCAATAATTGAACAATTAACAAAGGAAACTAATGATTTTTTAACGAAAAAAGACGAATTAAACGAATTTGGTTAACTTTTACTCTAATTGGAAATTTCATCGTACTTTATATATACCAACTAAGTAGAATTTTAATACATAAACGAATAATTTAAAGAAATCCCCAGCACGCAAATGTGAACCTGCAGAGCATTTCTTATTACGTCATATCTAAACTAAAACTTTTTTCTGCAACCCCTCCAAGCATGCATTCCAGGTAGGGGAACATAACAAAGAATTTTGACGTCACAACTTACAAAGGAGTACAACAAAATGTTTACGTTCAAGAAAAAGTATCGCATAGAGAGAAAAAAACGAAGAGATTTAAGTTATTTATCCATTCTAGTTTTATAACAGTTACTACAACATCTCCAAATTAAAATTTAGAAGTCATAATGAGTATAATTAATTAAGCAAAATAATAGAAATATTAGTTTTTCAGAGGGGAAAAGACGAATTTAAACAAATTTTATTAGTTTTACACTAGTTTAATAATAATTTTAAGGAGGAAAAAGACGAATTTAAACTTTTTTTTTTTTAGTTTTACACTATTTTTTCTCATCTCCAACATGGATATATCAATTTTAACAGAAGAATTAAACGTATATTATAGTTTTTAACAACAAAATCTTAACAAGTATCATTAATTAAGCAAAAATAAATATCAGTTTTAAAGAAAAGACGAATTTGAATAATTTTACACTAGTATTTTCAAAAGCAACATGGAAATATCAATACTTATTCACATATTTCACTTATTCACTGTATTCAATACTATATTTAATAAATTTGGATACACTTTAAGAATTTCCTAATCTATAATTAAATATTAGCTGTATATTTAATGTTACCCATGTTTTCAACATTAGTTCATAATCGTGAATTTTGTATTTTAAATACCATGTATTCAGGTTCAGATTATTTTCACTTGAAATCATACAGAATTTTTTAATAGAGTTTGTTTTTGAAATCATTGAAGCAACTGTATTTAATATTTTTAACACCAATTTTCTAAGATTTTCTAACATTTTCTGATTATACATTCTTCAGAAGTACATTTCTAAATGCTACAATCACTTTACATATCGAAAAGATATCATTGAAGCAACTGTATTTAATATTTTTAATACCAATTTTCTAAGATTTTTTAACATTTTCCGGTTATACATTCCTCAAAAGTTATTATTACGTATTCTAAACAATAGCAAATATTAATTTTAAGAATAAAAAGACGAATTTAAACAAATTTTATTAGTTTTACACCATTTTTTCTCACCTCCAACACGGATATATCAATTTTAACAGAAGAATTAAACGTATATTTTAGTTTTTAACAACAAAAATGTAATAAGTATCATTAATTAAACAAAAATAAATATCAATTTTCAAGAAAAGACAATTTTTTACACAAATTTTCAACTTTGAAATACATTGCTTACATATATTGTTACAGTATATTACTAAACTTAAACTTTTTAAAAAGTTTGAATGTCTTTACAAAGGGTTCATACTTATATTTTTCACGTCTTGACTGCATTCGGAATCTTACAACAAAAGTATACTTTTATTATTATTATTATTATTATTATTATTCTAGAAAACCTAAAAAATCGTTTCTTGCTGCTTTAGACACTTGACATATTAAAACTACTCTACCCATATAATTAATCAAATTAGGACATGATTCATCTTACACTTCAAAATTTCTGAATTTTTACAATACTTATTTTCATCAAACTTTATTCTTGATCCTATATATTTTAATAGCACAGAATTTTCACATCTGTTTTTATCTACTTATCAGAAAATTATTAAAACACCCAACAACATTTTTCAAATATGAATATTATCTTTACAATTTAATGATGCAAAACATACACGAATACAAAGTTTAATTTTTACAAACATTTCATATTTCAAACCAAACTATTCGAAATTTTCACAACATAAGAGCAAACATTAGACGAACTTTTTAACATTAATATTGCTTAGATCTTTTCATCATAACTTTTAACTATGATAATTATCCATTTTTAGGTTGATTGTCGAAAAACTGTAACTGAAATTACATAAACTTAATGTAAAAAACCATGTTCTCACACAATTTCTTGAAATTCAACAAAGAATTGACTATTACTCCAATACTTATCTACTTCAATCTCGACTCTCGATAGTATATAGATATTGCATCATTACATACTTACAACTCTTTTCAAACGTTTATCAGAAAATCAAGTCAATCAAAGTCTAGTAGTTATCACACCTGTTCCTCAGAAATATTACTATCATATGAAACAGTAAAGAAAATTAATAGATATTTAATATTTAATAACTTCATACGTGAAATTACTGCCGAATGAGAATACTAATAATCAATAAAATCAACTGTTGGACAAAAAAATAGTACAGATTACCGAAAATTCAAATTTTTTCTACAAAAATTACAAAAATTAACAAATGAATGACCAGTTAGAGAAATAATTAAAAAAAATAATGAACATATTTACAAATTTATTAAAATCACACCTTTTTCTGGATTACAAACCACAATTTCTTGAAAAATTTAACACCGAATTTGTAAGATTTTAATCCTAGTATTACATACACTCAATAAATATTCAAAATTAACAAAAAAATAATTTTTTAGTCTCATCAATAAGCAGAAATTCTATATTAAAAGAATATTTTCATAGTAGTACTTATAAAAATGAGAGTTTACAAACTGATTTTCATAATTTTATCACATTTAAACTTAATTTTTATACATAAAACATTATTTAATCAAATTTTATACTTTCTAATTCAGTAAAATTCAATACTTTTTTAGTTTTTAAACCAATACCACAATATTTATTTACATCAAACTTGATTCTTTACCTTTTATATTTCCACATTACACAAGTGAGTTAAATACTAACTTGGAACGGGAGTTGAAGTCAATTGATTCAATTCGATTTTCATCGTATACGCATTTCCCCTACACGAAATTTCTTACTTCTATAATCATCTAATGTATTAAAACTAATCTACTCATATTTTTAATCAATTCATCCGATGTTTCATCTCGCACTTCTGAATTATCATCCACCAAGTTGCTTAAAATATAAATACTATCTTTATAGTTTTAATGTAGTATACATGGCTAATCTTGAGTTTCCATCTATACTATTAATCAAATTATCATATGTTTCATCTTACAGTTCAACGATTTCTGAATTATCGTCCATCTAGTTGTTTAAAATATTAATAAAATGTTTATAGTTTTTGATTATACATAGTATGTATGAATACAATCTTTAATTTTTAACAGTTCATATTTCAAATAACCTATTTTCGAAACCAAACTATGTGAATTTTACCACAATACTTATCATCATACAGATATTTGTGTTTCATACTTTTTCTAAAAATTATCAGATATGTACTCCTCAGAGGAATTTCTATCATATGAATAAATGAAAAAAAATTAATTTATATTAAACGTACAGCGAAATTTGATTGCAATATATATGTATTTAATAAAAATAAATAAATAAGCGATTATTTATACATTAAACCTTTACTAAATATATATTTCTTGCGTTATAAAGATGTTTCAACAAGATAAACCAAAACAGCAGCAAACTTCAGAAATTAATGATCTGAATGATTCATCCCTAGCACATGTAGCGTTAATGAATAATACATATGTAAGTACTTATATGAAAAATACTAGAATTCGTATATGAATCGTAATTAGAGTAAATATAAAATGATTTGTCTTACTGCCTACACTTTAACAAATGCCTTTTTACCTATATTGTTGAAAAGAATCCTAATTGTTTGCATTTATTTCTATTACAGATGTGTTCTATTTGCTACAAACACTTCTTAAGTAAATGGAATTTAACAGAACATACAAAAATCCATACAGGTGAAAAACCTTACACTTGGGAAGATTACCAAATGCTGTTTTCAAGAAGGCATGAATCAAAAGTGCACACATCATCATATAAAGCATCGTCAGTTATATGTAAACTTAGTGAGGATATTCAAAAATTATTCAGACGTTTGAAGAATTTAGACATAAAGGAAGATATTTAGACTATATATCCATCATATTTTCATAACACTTACCACAATATCTCAAACTTAAAATTTGGAAGACATACACACTGCTGAAAAGTAATTTTGTTACCCGTGATTCTTCTAGCCAGCATGAATGTATAGATATTATTTTGCAATGTATTCTTTAAATGCCCACAATAAATATTCTTTTATATGCATATATCGTTGTGTTTATTTTTTAAAAACCTATTACATTAATAAAATAGGTTACACATACATACACATAACATTTTAAGTGAAATAACACTCTCACAACTTAAAAAATGCATAAGAACATACAAAAATAAGCAGATGTATGAAAAAATATACAAGTTTACAGAATAATTTCAAAGTTTTCTAGAAATACAAACAAAAAATATTTACAATATTAAAAAATTACAAAAGTGAAAAGAAAAAACACAAATGTAAAACAAAAACATCAAAAAGTGAAAAACTCAAAACAAAGTTTTTGAAAAAAAATTTTACAACAAATTTTTTTTTTTACAAAAACCAAAACTTCAAAAAATATTTTTTCAAAAAATTTTTTTTTTTCAAAAACATTTTTTACAAAAAATTTTTTTTTCAAAATAAGTTTTTACAAAAGTAAAAAAAAGAAAATCACAACGTTAAAAAAATGAAAATTTTTTGTTAAAAAAAATGTAAAAAAATTGCAAAAAAAAGTTGCAAAAATTTCAAAAAAGTTATGAAAAAAGCTTCAAAAATTTCGTTGTTTTTAATACAGTATGCAATACAGATGTGTTCTATTTGCTACAAACACTTCTTAAGTAAATGGAATTTAACAGAACATACAAAAATCCATACAGGTGAAAAACCTTACACTTGGGAAGATTACCAAATGCTGTTTTCAAGAAGGCATGAATCAAAAGTGCACACATCATCATATAAAGCATCGTCAGTTATATGTAAACTTAGTGAGGATATTCAAAAATTATTCAGACGTTTGAAGAATTTAGACATAAAGGAAGATATTTAGACTATATATCCATCATATTTTCATAACACTTACCACAATATCTCAAACTTAAAATTTGGAAGACATACACACTGCTGAAAAGTAATTTTGTTACCCGTGATTCTTCTAGCCAGCATGAATGTATAGATATTATTTTGCAATGTATTCTTTAAATGCCCACAATAAATATTCTTTTATATGCATATATCGTTGTGTTTATTTTTTAAAAACCTATTACATTAATAAAATAGGTTACACATACATACACATAACATTTTAAGTGAAATAACACTCTCACAACTTAAAAAATGCATAAGAACATACAAAAATAAGCAGATGTATGAAAAAATATACAAGTTTACAGAATAATTTCAAAGTTTTCTAGAAATACAAACAAAAAATATTTACAATATTAAAAAATTACAAAAGTGAAAAGAAAAAACACAAATGTAAAACAAAAACATCAAAAAGTGAAAAACTCAAAACAAAGTTTTTGAAAAAAAATTTTACAACAAATTTTTTTTTTTTACAAAAACCAAAACTTCAAAAAATATTTTTTCAAAAAATTTTTTTTTTTCAAAAACATTTTTTACAAAAAATTTTTTTTTCAAAATAAGTTTTTACAAAAGTAAAAAAAAGAAAATCACAACGTTAAAAAAATGAAAATTTTTTGTTAAAAAAAATGTAAAAAAATTGCAAAAAAAAGTTGCAAAAATTTCAAAAAAGTTATGAAAAAAGCTTCAAAAATTTCGTTGTTTTTAATACAGTATGCAATGGCGAAACCATTGCATTTGCTATTAAAAACAACAAAATTTTTGAGACTTTTTTCATAACTTTTTTGAAATTTTTGCAACTTTTTTTTGCAATTTTTTTACATTTTTTTTAACAAAAAATTTTCATTTTTTTAACGTTGTGATTTTCTTTTTTTTACTTTTGTAAAAACTTATTTTGAAAAAAAAATTTTTTGTAAAAAATGTTTTTGAAAAAAAAAAAATTTTTGAAAAAATATTTTTTGAAGTTTTGGTTTTTGTAAAAAAAAAATTTGTTGTAAAATTTTTTTTTCAAAAACTTTGTTTTGAGTTTTTCACTTTTTGATGTTTTTGTTTTACATTTGTGTTTTTTCTTTTCACTTTTGTAATTTTTTAATATTGTAAATATTTTTTGTTTGTATTTCTAGAAAACTTTGAAATTATTCTGTAAACTTGTATATTTTTTCATACATCTGCTTATTTTTGTATGTTCTTATGCATTTTTTAAGTTGTGAGAGTGTTATTTCACTTAAAATGTTATGTGTATGTATGTGTAACCTATTTTATTAATGTAATAGGTTTTTAAAAAATAAACACAACGATATATGCATATAAAAGAATATTTATTGTGGGCATTTAAAGAATACATTGCAAAATAATATCTATACATTCATGCTGGCTAGAAGAATCACGGGTAACAAAATTACTTTTCAGCAGTGTGTATGTCTTCCAAATTTTAAGTTTGAGATATTGTGGTAAGTGTTATGAAAATATGATGGATATATAGTCTAAATATCTTCCTTTATGTCTAAATTCTTCAAACGTCTGAATAATTTTTGAATATCCTCACTAAGTTTACATATAACTGACGATGCTTTATATGATGATGTGTGCACTTTTGATTCATGCCTTCTTGAAAACAGCATTTGGTAATCTTCCCAAGTGTAAGGTTTTTCACCTGTATGGATTTTTGTATGTTCTGTTAAATTCCATTTACTTAAGAAGTGTTTGTAGCAAATAGAACACATCTGTATTGCATACTGTATTAAAAACAACGAAATTTTTGAAGCTTTTTTCATAACTTTTTTGAAATTTTTGCAACTTTTTTTTGCAATTTTTTTACATTTTTTTTAACAAAAAATTTTCATTTTTTTAACGTTGTGATTTTCTTTTTTTTACTTTTGTAAAAACTTATTTTGAAAAAAAAATTTTTTGTAAAAAATGTTTTTGAAAAAAAAAAATTTTTTGAAAAAATATTTTTTGAAGTTTTGGTTTTTGTAAAAAAAAAAATTTGTTGTAAAATTTTTTTTCAAAAACTTTGTTTTGAGTTTTTCACTTTTTGATGTTTTTGTTTTACATTTGTGTTTTTTCTTTTCACTTTTGTAATTTTTTAATATTGTAAATATTTTTTGTTTGTATTTCTAGAAAACTTTGAAATTATTCTGTAAACTTGTATATTTTTTCATACATCTGCTTATTTTTGTATGTTCTTATGCATTTTTTAAGTTGTGAGAGTGTTATTTCACTTAAAATGTTATGTGTATGTATGTGTAACCTATTTTATTAATGTAATAGGTTTTTAAAAAATAAACACAACGATATATGCATATAAAAGAATATTTATTGTGGGCATTTAAAGAATACATTGCAAAATAATATCTATACATTCATGCTGGCTAGAAGAATCACGGGTAACAAAATTACTTTTCAGCAGTGTGTATGTCTTCCAAATTTTAAGTTTGAGATATTGTGGTAAGTGTTATGAAAATATGATGGATATATAGTCTAAATATCTTCCTTTATGTCTAAATTCTTCAAACGTCTGAATAATTTTTGAATATCCTCACTAAGTTTACATATAACTGACGATGCTTTATATGATGATGTGTGCACTTTTGATTCATGCCTTCTTGAAAACAGCATTTGGTAATCTTCCCAAGTGTAAGGTTTTTCACCTGTATGGATTTTTGTATGTTCTGTTAAATTCCATTTACTTAAGAAGTGTTTGTAGCAAATAGAACACATCTGTAATAGAAATAAATGCAAACAATTAGGATTCTTTTCAACAATATAGGTAAAAAGGCATTTGTTAAAGTGTAGGCAGTAAGACAAATCATTTTATATTTACTCTAATTACGATTCATATACGAATTCTAGTATTTTTCATATAAGTACTTACATATGTATTATTCATTAACGCTACATGTGCTAGGGATGAATCATTCAGATCATTAATTTCTGAAGTTTGCTGCTGTTTTGGTTTATCTTGTTGAAACATCTTTATAACGCAAGAAATATATATTTAGTAAAGGTTTAATGTATAAATAATCGCTTATTTATTTATTTTTATTAAATACATATATATTGCAATCAAATTTCGCTGTACGTTTAATATAAATTAATTTTTTTTCATTTATTCATATGATAGAAATTCCTCTGAGGAGTACATATCTGATAATTTTTAGAAAAAGTATGAAACACAAATATCTGTATGATGATAAGTATTGTGGTAAAATTCACATAGTTTGGTTTCGAAAATAGGTTATTTGAAATATGAACTGTTAAAAATTAAAGATTGTATTCATACATACTATGTATAATCAAAAACTATAAACATTTTATTAATATTTTAAACAACTAGATGGACGATAATTCAGAAATCGTTGAACTGTAAGATGAAACATATGATAATTTGATTAATAGTATAGATGGAAACTCAAGATTAGCCATGTATACTACATTAAAACTATAAAGATAGTATTTATATTTTAAGCAACTTGGTGGATGATAATTCAGAAGTGCGAGATGAAACATCGGATGAATTGATTAAAAATATGAGTAGATTAGTTTTAATACATTAGATGATTATAGAAGTAAGAAATTTCGTGTAGGGGAAATGCGTATACGATGAAAATCGAATTGAATCAATTGACTTCAACTCCCGTTCCAAGTTAGTATTTAACTCACTTGTGTAATGTGGAAATATAAAAGGTAAAGAATCAAGTTTGATGTAAATAAATATTGTGGTATTGGTTTAAAAACTAAAAAAGTATTGAATTTTACTGAATTAGAAAGTATAAAATTTGATTAAATAATGTTTTATGTATAAAAATTAAGTTTAAATGTGATAAAATTATGAAAATCAGTTTGTAAACTCTCATTTTTATAAGTACTACTATGAAAATATTCTTTTAATATAGAATTTCTGCTTATTGATGAGACTAAAAAATTATTTTTTTGTTAATTTTGAATATTTATTGAGTGTATGTAATACTAGGATTAAAATCTTACAAATTCGGTGTTAAATTTTTCAAGAAATTGTGGTTTGTAATCCAGAAAAAGGTGTGATTTTAATAAATTTGTAAATATGTTCATTATTTTTTTTAATTATTTCTCTAACTGGTCATTCATTTGTTAATTTTTGTAATTTTTGTAGAAAAAATTTGAATTTTCGGTAATCTGTACTATTTTTTTGTCCAACAGTTGATTTTATTGATTATTAGTATTCTCATTCGGCAGTAATTTCACGTATGAAGTTATTAAATATTAAATATCTATTAATTTTCTTTACTGTTTCATATGATAGTAATATTTCTGAGGAACAGGTGTGATAACTACTAGACTTTGATTGACTTGATTTTCTGATAAACGTTTGAAAAGAGTTGTAAGTATGTAATGATGCAATATCTATATACTATCGAGAGTCGAGATTGAAGTAGATAAGTATTGGAGTAATAGTCAATTCTTTGTTGAATTTCAAGAAATTGTGTGAGAACATGGTTTTTTACATTAAGTTTATGTAATTTCAGTTACAGTTTTTCGACAATCAACCTAAAAATGGATAATTATCATAGTTAAAAGTTATGATGAAAAGATCTAAGCAATATTAATGTTAAAAAGTTCGTCTAATGTTTGCTCTTATGTTGTGAAAATTTCGAATAGTTTGGTTTGAAATATGAAATGTTTGTAAAAATTAAACTTTGTATTCGTGTATGTTTTGCATCATTAAATTGTAAAGATAATATTCATATTTGAAAAATGTTGTTGGGTGTTTTAATAATTTTCTGATAAGTAGATAAAAACAGATGTGAAAATTCTGTGCTATTAAAATATATAGGATCAAGAATAAAGTTTGATGAAAATAAGTATTGTAAAAATTCAGAAATTTTGAAGTGTAAGATGAATCATGTCCTAATTTGATTAATTATATGGGTAGAGTAGTTTTAATATGTCAAGTGTCTAAAGCAGCAAGAAACGATTTTTTAGGTTTTCTAGAATAATAATAATAATAATAATAATAATAAAAGTATACTTTTGTTGTAAGATTCCGAATGCAGTCAAGACGTGAAAAATATAAGTATGAACCCTTTGTAAAGACATTCAAACTTTTTAAAAAGTTTAAGTTTAGTAATATACTGTAACAATATATGTAAGCAATGTATTTCAAAGTTGAAAATTTGTGTAAAAAATTGTCTTTTCTTGAAAATTGATATTTATTTTTGTTTAATTAATGATACTTATTACATTTTTGTTGTTAAAAACTAAAATATACGTTTAATTCTTCTGTTAAAATTGATATATCCGTGTTGGAGGTGAGAAAAAATGGTGTAAAACTAATAAAATTTGTTTAAATTCGTCTTTTTATTCTTAAAATTAATATTTGCTATTGTTTAGAATACGTAATAATAACTTTTGAGGAATGTATAACCGGAAAATGTTAAAAAATCTTAGAAAATTGGTATTAAAAATATTAAATACAGTTGCTTCAATGATATCTTTTCGATATGTAAAGTGATTGTAGCATTTAGAAATGTACTTCTGAAGAATGTATAATCAGAAAATGTTAGAAAATCTTAGAAAATTGGTGTTAAAAATATTAAATACAGTTGCTTCAATGATTTCAAAAACAAACTCTATTAAAAAATTCTGTATGATTTCAAGTGAAAATAATCTGAACCTGAATACATGGTATTTAAAATACAAAATTCACGATTATGAACTAATGTTGAAAACATGGGTAACATTAAATATACAGCTAATATTTAATTATAGATTAGGAAATTCTTAAAGTGTATCCAAATTTATTAAATATAGTATTGAATACAGTGAATAAGTGAAATATGTGAATAAGTATTGATATTTCCATGTTGCTTTTGAAAATACTAGTGTAAAATTATTCAAATTCGTCTTTTCTTTAAAACTGATATTTATTTTTGCTTAATTAATGATACTTGTTAAGATTTTGTTGTTAAAAACTATAATATACGTTTAATTCTTCTGTTAAAATTGATATATCCATGTTGGAGATGAGAAAAAATAGTGTAAAACTAAAAAAAAAAAAGTTTAAATTCGTCTTTTTCCTCCTTAAAATTATTATTAAACTAGTGTAAAACTAATAAAATTTGTTTAAATTCGTCTTTTCCCCTCTGAAAAACTAATATTTCTATTATTTTGCTTAATTAATTATACTCATTATGACTTCTAAATTTTAATTTGGAGATGTTGTAGTAACTGTTATAAAACTAGAATGGATAAATAACTTAAATCTCTTCGTTTTTTTCTCTCTATGCGATACTTTTTCTTGAACGTAAACATTTTGTTGTACTCCTTTGTAAGTTGTGACGTCAAAATTCTTTGTTATGTTCCCCTACCTGGAATGCATGCTTGGAGGGGTTGCAGAAAAAAGTTTTAGTTTAGATATGACGTAATAAGAAATGCTCTGCAGGTTCACATTTGCGTGCTGGGGATTTCTTTAAATTATTCGTTTATGTATTAAAATTCTACTTAGTTGGTATATATAAAGTACGATGAAATTTCCAATTAGAGTAAAAGTTAACCAAATTCGTTTAATTCGTCTTTTTTCGTTAAAAAATCATTAGTTTCCTTTGTTAATTGTTCAATTATTGAAATTCTTTGAGGTAACGACTGTTCAAAAACTAAAAAATATGTTTAAATTTCTATTTTAAGTTGTGTATTCTGATTTTATATTAAAAAATAAATAAATAAATAAAAAATATGAAGAAATCAGTTAAAAATTTAATATTTTCTGTTTTGCTTAATTAATAATGTTCATGAAGGAAATGGTTGTCCAAAACTGGAATGCATGCTTAAATTTCTTTCTATCAAATTGATAGCCCGAAGTTTGAGTTGAAAAAATCGTAAAAAATCAGTCTTTTTCTATAAAACTTGATATTTTCCATTGTTTTTTACTTAATTAACGATACTCATTAAGATGTCTATGAAGCAAAATTCAAATATATGTTTAACTTTCTTGTATTAAATTGATAATCTCATCTTGTAGTTGAAGAAATCTACATAAAATGGTTAAAAACTGAGATTTTAATTGTTTCGCTTAATTAATAATACTCATTAAAATTACGGTTGTTCAAAATTCAAATACAAATTTAATCTTCATCTTATAGTATGATTCAATGATGAGATGTGATTGATAATATTTTTAATTAGGGAAGGTTGATCACCTCTCTGTTAGAATAGAATATTCCTTTTTTCCACTAGGGGGCGTTTGTGGAGGGGGATGTATGGTGGGGGCAGGAGGGACCGCAGGCGGGGCAGCTGGAGGAGCAGGTGGGGCAGCCGGAGGTGGGACAGCCGGAGGTGGGACGGTCCCGCAGTCCCGCCTCCGGCTGTCCCCGTACTCTTATTTTCCTACTACTAAGGTGGAATTGCGACAAGTTTTATATTATATTTTTGAGTTATCTTTTTTAACTTTTCGAATATATAAGGGATATAATGAAATTTTCTGTAAACCACAAGCTTATCCTGTCGTTGGCCAAATGTGAAAGGAGTATTGTACTGCTGAACTATTTTATTTAAATATTTTGCTGGAAAACCATCATGGTAAAAAGCTATTTTCTGAATAAATTCAATTTCTTTATTTAATTGGCTATCCGAACAAATCATAAATGCTGTTTTAAAGCTCTTTTTTTTCATGTGCTCGATACCTTAGTTTTGTGTACTGTTGGCTCTTGGACTAAAACAAAGTAAAAAAACTGATCAAAATTGATATAGTGACAATTTAAAAAATGGATGTCGTACTAAGTAGGGGAAAGTCGGATAAAACTGAGACCCTAATGCTTTTCTTTTTATTATTGTGCACGATTTGAACAAAACAGTCAAAATTTGTATTGAAACAATAAACTGATTCCTTGCGAAGAAAAAATCATTCATTCAGTCGCGAACAATAGCAATAGAGATCATAACAATACTTTTTTAAAAAGTGTGCAATGTCCTGGTTTTGTCCGAACACGCCGGACAAAATCGGGAACTAGAAAAATTAATTAAAAAACATTGTAATACACTTTTTATTAAAAGAGAATTGACATATTATACTTATAGAATATGAATCCAAATCAAATCTACATAAAATAAAATGAGTTAAGTTATACTTTAATGGTTGAAATTGTAAGGCAAAAAAATCACAAATGGAAGTTCGATCTTTTCATTTGCACTGCTGCATGTTTCATGTGCATGGTCTCTGCAGTGAAGGCACAGTATCCAATGTTCCTTAGATTTAGATTTTTCATATAAGCCGTTGCAAAAAATGCATGCTTCATTTTCGTTTTCCTATCCTAGTTTGATGACAAGATTTTTTTTTTTTTTTACTCTTCTTTTTCACATCAGTTTTTCTACTTTTCTTTTTTGTCATCATGGAAAGTTTTCGCTTCAGTTCTTGTCTAGTTTTTCTATCCTTTCTTTTTCTTCTTGTTACATATCTAATTTGTAGGGGGTTAGAAAAAGGGTAGCTGTTTTCCCTCGCCTCTTGTCAGTTTTTCTAATGGTCCTAGAATCCGTTTGTACTTCAATAGACCTTATATCGTGTGATGAGATTGCAAAATGACGTCTAACATCTCTGTCCAGACCTTGAGAAGACGTAGCAAAACCGGAAACTCCCCGCTTATGTCCGACCATCTTGATCCCGATGTAGTCCGACTACGCCATTTTGATGAAATGTTACTCTAGCGTTGTTCGGATAACTCGTAGACACCAATACAAAACGTTAAAATAACAAGTAAAGAATATAATATCATACATTGTAGTTACCTAAACTAAATCAGGTATACTTACCTAAAGTAAATTAGGTATTTTGGATTTGTAACGTAATATTGCAGACGTGGAATTTTTAACTTTTTCAAGTGAAAATTTTGAAAAATCACAATTGCGAAATTAGTTTGTTTACATGACTTCTGCTTACTGGGAGCTGGCATGCCGCTCGTCCAGAAGTAATGTCAGAAATTTCCGCTAGATACTGCCACAAAGCCTGGTTCCTGGTTTTCTCTACCTAGTGTTCTCTACCTACCCGGTTTTATCCAACTTTCCCCTGCGTCACTCAGTATAAAAACAGCTGCGAATTCAAAAACTTTTATGGAAATGATACTTGCAATTCATTTATTCTCTGTGTAACGATACTTCAGAATTTAACCGATGTTAAAAGTTATAATGCTTGCGATTTCTTTAGCTTCTTTTATTATTTAAAAAAATTATCATTCGCGTACGGGATATGAAGCCTATTTGTTCATTGAATTTATTATGTTTTACTCCTAATTGAATTATATTTTTATATAAATTTGATCTTTATTGTTTATATATTTTTGGTAGTCATTGCATTAAAGAAAAAAAATCTGAGAAAAGCGAGCTTCGTTTGTTGTCCAGATAAAGGGAGCCCTTTAATATAATAAAATAAGAAACTGTTACCGCTTTAAAAGATTTTCTAAATGTCGTACATCATGCTGTGACAAAAATAATACTTTTCTAAAAATAAATCACAGAGCTAATTTCCACAAAATAAGGATAACTTAAAAAAAAAAGAAAGAAAAAAGGAGGACGACATGGCGAGGAACAGCGAGCTATGTCAGATAAGTAGAACTTCTGAAGCTGTAGGTTGTTCTGATAAAAAAGAAGCCAGTTAGTCCAAAAAATGGAATTGAGATAGACGGGAAAAAGTCAAGACTGGGTAAAATGCAAACGAAAAGTAAGTGCAAATGTTTGTCACATATTACATTAAAAGCTTGAATACTAAGGGTGTTAATTAAATTCTAGATATAAGAAGTAAAGAAAAGCTTGAAGTGAAAGAGCACGATATGTATGGAACATTGAAAAGAGAACTTGTTCGTAGTACATAAGGAAAATTAAGAAAATTTTAATGTTTGCAATGCTCTTTCTGTAATATCAGAACTTAGATTTGACACTAGTGTGCTTGCGTCAATTGTATCTTGAACTTCTTCAATTAACATGTAAATAGATCGAGATCCTTCTCGCATAGTCGGCTAAAGCAGCGCGTTAAAGTTCTGATTTTTTATAGAAAAATTAGGTTCGCACCCAAGCCCGGCAAAATGATTTCTATACTGTTTTTGTAGATACATTATTTCAATTATTTTGTTCGGAAGAGAAATATATGTATTTTTTTATTGTTATTATTATTTGAATGCTTTATAGAAAGATGAAATTTAACACTGAACAATATTTTGAAAAGATAATAATTTTATATTGAAAATATGTAAGTTAAAATATTTTGCATTAAATAATGTTATATTTTCTAATTATTATTTAGAATATATACGTATATGGTGTGTCAGAAAAGAAAGTCTGCTATTCTTTTCAGTAAAAAAAAAAAAAAAAAAAAAAAAAAAAAAAAAACGGAAAGTACGGATTGAACGACGACTTTAAGTGCTACATATTTACATAATTACGACGCACCAAAAAAAAAAAAAAAAAAAAAAAAAAAAAAAAAGGTGAGTGCAGATTACTACACGATGCAATGTTCTAAAATAAAAAGCATAATTAATTTCTATAGGGAAAAATCAATAACAATAAACACATAATGAGAAAAGTGAGGTAGATGAAATATCTCCAAAACAGGGAAAAGTGGAGATTGCTATATAGACGAAGGGAAAATTAAGAAAGTTTGATTATTTAAAATGTATTTAATGAAGATGCAGTTGCAGGAATGGAGATTATGAAGCCCTAACTGAAGTCGAGGGATAAATTTAATTACCTGTTGCGCTGAAAAAAAAAAAAAAAAAAAAAAAAAGTGTTTGCAAAAATATCTCTTTTGGCTTTATTTTATAACTGTTATATATTTTTCTTTTATTCTAAAGACGAAAAGATGCAAATAGACTTTTTAAAACTTTGTTATGAATTATTTCACAAATGTAAATAATATATTTGTAAAATTATCAGATTCAGTTTGCAACACGAATTACAAAAAAGATACTGCATAATAAAATATTTTATTTTATTTGTTTATTTCTGTTTTATTCCACACATCAAAATAAGCACATTTAAAAATTCCGCCGTATAATTCCAAATTATTAGATAAATTTAGATAAATTTGAGGAGTAGTAATTTTAAAAAGTGTATTTTTTGACAAAAAAATATCATAAAAATCCCCATAAAAGATATACTTTTTAATAAAAAGTGAATTTTTTTGCTAATTATTCCTAACAAAAAAGATTCTTAAGTAGTACACCAAAATTCATTACTTTAAAATTAATAATAAAAATTTTGGGTTTTTTCTTACGGGTCTCCCTTAATATTTAAATACTGACACAGTTTCAGTTATATATAAGGGATATAATATCATTTCTAGCTTATATGTAAGTGTTTTATGTTTGTATGGTAAATTCACATAAAATATGTGGCTTTGACAGCAATTCGTGCAAAGAACGTAAAATATCTGAATTTTAAAAAATCTTCTCAAAACTAACTTTTATTTATTTTCTGATGATTTTTTTTTTTTTATTTATCTGAAAATATTCATGTATCCACCTCTTATTGTATCCACCTCTTCATGTATTCACCTCTTATTGTACAAATTTTTGTAAAATATAATAAATAGTTTTTGAGAAATAGATATTTTTTTTACGCTAAAAAGATAGGGGACGAAAAACAATTCCTCTAAATACATTGTAAACAAACGCTAAAAGAAACAGTTAAAAGTTACAGTTAAAGTATTGTTTTACGAAATCATATAATTAATAAGTATTCAGAGCAAAATAATAACATTGAGTAAGGTAAAACAAAAACTAGGCTAAATTTTTCGGCTGCGAATCGGCGAAAAAGTAAACAAAGAGACGTGGCAGAATCAGCTGATTGGACAAAAATGTTTGTAACTCCAGTAAAAATAAACAAAATTGAAAAATTATTTTTGCGTTCAATAGCAGTGTGTTTATGTAATGTTATTCTGTTAAAAATGAAAATTCGACAATTTGTTGATTTTTTGCGATTTTGAAAGTCCACTGTACCCTTAATAATAAAAATTATAAATATAAAAAATGAAAATCTATAATGAATATTTTTGGTCAGAACTCCTCCATACTAAAAAAATTTTAACCACTTCAACGTAAAAATCTATGTAGAAACTTACGGCTGAACCGGGCTATGATTTAAACTTTTTTCCAGGCGGTCCGGATTATAATTTTAACATTTTTCCAGGCCAAGCCGAACTTTTTTCTCTATTAGTCGTATGTAATTTAAGACAGGACCTACATATTTCAACCCTTGGAGATCTCCAGTGCAGACTATCAACATATTTTGAAAACAAGTATAGATTTAAATAAATACTCTACTCTACTATGTCAAAATAAGAGGTACTATCTTAAATCGACATTTAATAACGGACAATATGGTGACGATCCCACATTTGGTTTCATTATGAGTTAAAAACCCTTGTATTACAGTCATGGTTAAGTGGTGTAAGTCACGAATTTTGGAGAATTTTGGATTTTAATATCTCTGTCAGGTTTTCAGATGTGGAGAATATTTTTTTTTTTGTTCAATTTAGGAATGGATAAGGAATAATTTACTAATTTGGAATTTTGCCCTACGGAAGCCGTATAACATTTTTTTTTTCGTATTTTTTCAAAAAGACCTCTCCCCATGGAGTTGCAACTTATGTTATCAGAAATTTCACCTTTATTATGAATTTTTGCAATTGGAAGTAATGGGTCAAGGGGCAATATTAAAGGTGATAACCTATTGTTTCGATATTTATGACTCACCCTTTATATATGTTACAGGCCAAACCCGATTTTAGGCCAAACTAGATTGGCCTAGGCCAAACTAGATTGGCCTAGGCCAAACTAGTTTATTCTAACGTCCATCGGATAGACTAGTTTTTCCTAGGCCAAACCGGTCTATCCTAAGGCCCATCGGATAAACTAGTTTTTCCTAGGCCAAACCGGTCTATCCTAAGGCCCATCGGATAAACTAGTTTTTCCTAGGCCAAACTAGTCTATCCTAAGGCCCATAGGACAATCTAGTTTTTCCTAGGCCAAACTAGTCTATCCTAAGGCCCATAGGACAATCTAGTTTTTCCTAGGCCAAACTAGTTTGGCCTAACTCTTATAGGATAAACTAGTTTAGCCTGCTGTTTATTGGTCTGAACTAGTTTCTCCTAGGCCGATCTAGTATATCCTAGGTCAATTCAATTTGGCGTGATTTTATTGAATTCAATGACCGCCATAGCGCCAACATTCTAGTTTGTCCTAGGCTGATCTAGTTTATCCTAGGCCAATTTAATTTTACGTGTTTTTGGCTCGCAGGCGTCAAAGCCTGAGAAATAATGGGCTCGCAGGTTCTGTACGTATGAATGTACGTATGTATGTACGAATGTACGTACGTATGTACGTGCGTATGTACGTAACGCGATAACTCGTGATTGAAATATCCGATTTGCTTCAAATTTTGGATGTACGTTCATTGATATAAGGTACTTTTCTGATTAATTTTGGGACTTCATTGGATAAGAATAAAGGGGAACGAACGGGGGGGCTAGTCCCCCACCGTTAATTTAGAGAAATGGATTTTTGATGCAGAATAGTCAGTTTTCATTTAAAATTTTAGATATAGGATCATTCTGACAAGGCGCCCCCATTATTAGTTGTGGATGTTTATTGTTTAAGTGTAATAAAAGGACAATGTAGGTTAACCCCTCCCCATAATTTAGATAAATGGTTTTTGACGCAGAATTTATGAATTTGCTTCACATTTGTATACAGGTTCTTTCGGATAAGGCGATTCCCTGAATAGTTTTCGGGATTAATGGTTAAGTATGAAGAGGAAAATTACATCTCTTACACAGAAAAAACTAGTTTATCCTTTTGACATAAAAATAAAATAGTTTGGCCGAGGCTAATTTAATTTAGCTCGAAAACGGGTTTGGCCAGTAAAAAACATATATTTCACTAGAAAAAGTATAAATGTGTGTCAAGAGTCATTGCTTATAACACCAATACAGAAATTTAACATGTTCACCTTAGAGACATGATGCATTGGACATGGTGTTTGCTTTTTTCTGCACACTCGTGCCAACTGAGATCTGACTAGCATTTATTATTATTTGCAATCGAGCAGCGTTTTCCATTTTTGAGAAATTAATTACCTGTCGACATATAAGCTATTGTTGTCACTGCGTCAAATTTTTTTTCCGTGAAGTCGTATCCGGAAATTGGATTCAAAACGTAGCTTTATTATTTTCTCAAAGATACAGTCGGCTCTCGTTAATTCGAACTCATCGGGACCACAAGAAACGCTCGAATTATCCGAAGTTCGAATTATAGAAAGTATGAAATGAAAACATCTTTAATATGGTACTGTTAAAAAGGAATTAATGTTATAGTGTTTTTAAATATATTTTATCTGTTATCATTAGAATATGACTTAATAATAAATTAGAATGTATAAATACATAAACTGATTAAATGATTAGAAACAAGCATAGTGGAAGAAAATTTTGAGGTGTCACTGATGGACAGACGGGGGCACTAAGAAAATGGATATCAAATGCATTGGATTGTACGTATACTCGTTCGGAACAATTTTCACAAAAATCAAAGAAAGAAAGTTATTCAAATGATCTGAAATCTGCGAGAAAGATAAGAAAAATGAAAAATCGGAATTCCGGTTGTTCGAATTAAACAAAGTCAAGAGAAAATGAGTTCGAATTAATGAAAGTTTTTAACATTATTCTGCCATTGAAAATTTCGGGACTACATGTTTAGTTCGAATTAAGCGAACATTCGAATTATCCGATTTCGAATTAACGAGAGTCGACTGTACATCGCTTTTATGAAAAAATGGTTTACGCCATTCGACTATATATTATCTGAATCTGTTAACCTTCTGCATTTCCGAAAAGGAAGTAGTTCATAAATGTGTTAGGATGTAGCTCTTTAGGATTTGAGAAAAGCCTTAAGGAATGTCAGAGAAATATATTCACAAATCTACTTTTTACTGAATGGATTCAAAAGTTATGATTTTTATAACTCTCATATTTTTTTTTGTTCTAAACTACATTGATTATTTAATGAATCCGTATTTGAATATTGAAACTCTAAGAATCTAGATAATCCTTAATACATTGTGTATTTTCCATTCTGTGAACACAACATAATTTAAAAATACATTGTAAATTTATCCAATAAGTATATAAGCAGTATTTTTTAAAGGAATCTTAATTGTGTGTGAATTAAAACCTGAATTTTTTTGCAGAAATTGAGTAGTGTCAGATCGAGACGAACTGAGTCTTTTTTGACCGATTTTTGTACAGACAGAGTTCTGCCTGTACAAAAGTAAATAACATTAAAGTAAATAATAATAATTTGCTTGAATAAGCAAATACCATGTCCAACGCATCATGTCTCTAAGGTGAACATGTTAAATTTCTGTATTGGTGTTATAAGCAATGACTCTTGACACACATTTGTATTTTTTCTAGTGAAAAATATGTTTTTTACTGTAAAAACCCATTTTCGAGCTAAATTAGAGTAGCCTCGACCAAACTATTTTATCCTTATGCCAATTGGATAAATTAGTTTTTTCTACACCAAACTTGTTTATCTAAATGCCCATAGGATAAACTAGTTTTTTCTATGTAAGAGGGTAATCGTTCATTTTTCCCTTCATACTTAACCATTAAACCCCCAAAACTATTCAGGGAATCGCCTTATCAGAAAGAACCTATATACAAATGTGAAGCATATCCTTAAATTCTGCGTCAAAAACCATTTATCTAAATTATGGGGGGGGGAACCTACATTGCCCATTTTTTTACACTTGAACACTAAACATCCACAATTAATCATGGAGGCGCCTAGTCAGAATGATCCTATATCTAAAATTTTAAATGAAAACTGATAATTTCTCATCAAAAATCCATTTCTCTAAATTAACGGTGGGGGATTAACATCCCTTTCGCTTCCCTTTATTTTTATCCAATGAATTCCCAAAATTAATCAGAAAAGTACCTTATATCAATGAACGTACATCCAAAATTTGAAGCAAATCGGATATTTCTATTACGAGTTATCGTGTTATGTACATACGCACGTACATACGCACATACGTACATACGTACATACGCACTTACGTACATACGTACGTACATTCGTACGTACATTCGTACATACATACGTACATTCATACATACAGAACCTGCGAGCCCATTTTTTCTCAGGCTTTTACGCTTGCGAGCTAAAAACACGTAAAATTAAATTGGCCTGGGATAAACTAGATCAGCCTAGGACAAACTAGAATGTTGGCGCTGTGGCGCCATTGAATTCAATAAAATCACGCCAAATTGAATTGGCCTAGGATAAACTAGATCGGCCCAGGAGAAACTAGTTCAGACGAATAAACAGCAGGCTAAACTAGTTTATCCTATAAGTGTTAGGCCAAACTAGTTTGGCCTAGGAAAAACTAGTTTATCCGATGGGCGTTAGGATATACCGGTTTGGCCTAGGAAAAACTAGTCTATCCGATGGGCGTTAGGATAAACTAGTTTGGCCTAGGCCAATCTAGTTTGGCCTAAAATCGGGTTTGGCCTGTAACATATATATATGTATATATACATATTATGATAGTTTAGATAAAATATGGCCATATCCATTCTACTAATTTTATTATATTCAATACTTTACGTTAATTAAGTTATCGTATGCAAGTCAGGTGATTTGGAATAGACAGTATGAGACGGGAGTCGCAGATTTTCTTTTCTCTATTGCAGATTCTTTTCGCAATTAACTTTTATTTTATTTCATATCATGATTGCCTCTTTATTTCTTAATACAAAAAGTTAAGATTTTTATTAATAGATATTTATAAAATGCCTAAAAACATAAAATGATTAAATAATTAACACCTCAAATGCCAAGTATTTTATCTGCAGATAATTTTTTGACCCTGAAGTATCTGTCGCAGACACTTGGAGAATTTTCTGCTACTGGGCATAAATGTTGATAGAATTTTTTTTCCTCTATTAAATACATCAGAACCTGTTACTTAAAATTTAAATGCTTAAAAATTATACATGATGGACTTCTCTGTAATCTTTTCATATTTTACGCAAATTTCTATGCAGCAAAGTCCATAATTTAAATATGAAGTTAACCATTTTAACCATTATCTCTACGTATTTTAATTTTTTCGCTCCCCCCCCCCCATGATTATGATGTATTCAGGAGAAAAGGATTTTTAGCAACATATAATACGCAGGCTTTTGACTTATCTATGGTAAATTAATTAATAGAAATTATTAGCCAAGAACAATGATTTCAGCTTGGAAATTTTTGGTACGACATCATTTTTTAGGCTAAAACCTCATTCTAATTTTTAAATTTATTTTATTTATTATTATTTTGCTAAGATTTTGTAAACTTTTCTTTGACAAAACACGTGCCCATTTTTTCATTTAATTTCTTAAAATATGAAGAACTAAATATATAACAGAGATTAAGCTTAGTGTCGAATTTTATATATTAGTTGATACACTAGTCTATCATATTTTCATGAACCATATTCCAAGCAGTTCGCGTAATTAACAGTATCTTTCAAGATATATTACTACTATGAAGACCTTCCAGATTAGCCCATTAGCTTACAGTAAGCATAAAGTACAAGAGATGAAAAGCTTTCATTCATGAAACACACAAGTGGAGCTCTTTTAGTTTGATTTAGTGTCTTACTTTCTTTTGAAACGACACAAAGAAACTTTCGGAGCCTTAAAGTTCTAAAATACTGGACGATAAATGCTAAAAGTATTAAAGTTGAATGCGTCGACAGGCATGCACTTAAAGACACTTTTATGTCGAGAAAAGTACGTTACTAAAGAAATATGAGCATTTTGTATAAAATAAAAAATAAAAAATCTTTCCAAAATCTTTATGGCTTAGTATTTCAATATGTATTTGAACCTGGAATTATGAGTTTGCTTAAATATAAGAGCTGAAATATCACTTTTGTCGCAAATACGGTATGAGATAGAGAAAGTGAAATTAAACACTTTTGTGCTCGTGGTTAGTATACATTTTTATTTTCTTCTATCTTTATAAGAAGAAAATATTGGTATCGTGAAATTTTTCGAATTCCTGTTTTCGGTAGTTTTATATGTTTTAGGGGCCAGTGAACCCGAAAAACATGTTTTTACAAAATGCCTGTTTGTGAGTTATGCGACTCAAACATTGTGAGCGCATGAAATATTGCATAATGCATGAAATATTGTGGATGCATGTGGGTGTATATCAGAATTAATGAATGGAATTCAATAATACTTTAGACTAAGTTAGTCCCTGATATAAAATTATGCTGATTACTTTTTGGTGTAAATCGCCCAACAAGTGACACTTCTATGTAGTGTTTTTCACGATTTCAGCAATACCTACATCTCAAGAACTAATGGACGGATTTCGATAAAATTTCAAATTTCGTTAGTACATAGTAGTAATATGGTGTTGATTGCTTTTTGGTCTAAATCTCCAAACAGGGGGTGCTATTACGCGGTCTTATTCATAATTATCGCAGTAACTCTATCAAAAGAACTAATAGCGAATTTTTATCACACTTCAGTTTTAGTTAATCCGTGATATAAATTAATGCTGTTTAGTTTTTGGTGTAAATCGCTGAACATGTGGCGCTTCTATCCAAATTTATTTTACTATTTCTCAATGATTTTATCTCAAAATCTAACACATGGATTTTTACCAAACATTAGATTCAGTTAGACCTTAACATAAAATGTTTCTAATTAAATTTTGGTGTAAATTATCCTACCGGTGGTGCTGATTTGATTCATTTTCCATAAAGTAATAACATGTCTGAGATAAATAAAGTTCTGGGATTGCCACATCCGGCTAGTTTATAGTTGAGATTCTTGTGCAGTTTTGCTGTAGTTAGGTGCTATAAACCTAAAAGAAAAAGGTATTAAGATTCAATCTTTTCAAGATTTAAAAACGTGAATATTTGTTGTAAAATCATGGTCATAAATAGTGATTGAGTATAAAGAAAACAACTTGGAAATTGCACGTGAAGCGTAGCAAATGAGGTGTGTGGGTTGTATAATGAAATTTTAAAAATATTCAGATCTTGCTGTTATAGTACAATGATCGAAATACTTTGTGTATTTCTGTAAATACTATGTGCTTTCTATTATACAGTAAGTAACTTGTATAAAACTTCAGCAACGTTTATCAATTTCATAAAATGTGAAACAGTTTAATTGAATTAAAGCACGCCCTAAACAATGTTTTTCCGTATACCGGAATACTTTTGTGTGACCCTGTAAATTAGTAATAAATATTTTCCGCATTACATATTGTACGAATGTATATTTTAGTATATACTTCATAGATTCATGTCAATTCTAAATATTCGAAAGAAAGCCCCATCATTAAAATGTACTTAACTATTTTTTCCTATTGACCGTAATGTAATGAAACACTTTTGATTGTCCCTGTAATTTAACTATACATCCGACTTTCATAAAATTTGAAACGGCTCACAAAATTATGCACCAATTTTACATTTTAAATATCAAACGATTTGGTTGTGTAGTTTTAGATCTGTTATATTCAGACGGACAGACGAAATGATAGACGGACGGACAGACTGAACGACGCGACGGCTATAAATGCTACGCATTTGTATATTTATGAAAGCACCTAAAACATTTAGATCTTAGTGTAGCAGTATACCGTATTTCAGATACGGTACAATAGCCGGCGTGTTTTGTGTGTCCCAGTAAATGCTCTCTGCTTTCTATTATACAGGAAATAAGCAACGTACATCAATTTCATAAAATGTTTAATAGTAAAATACAATTGAAACGCTCACCAAAGCATGTTTTCCCTATACGATTATGTAATGGAATACTTTTGTGTGCCCCTGTTAATCAATAACAAATATTCTTTGCACCGTAAATTGTACAGAATATACATTACAGTACTTATTTCATAGATGCATATCAATTTTATTTTGCTGAAAAGATTGTATCATCATTAAAATGTACTTGAAATTTTTTCCCATTGATCTTAATGTATCGGAATACTTTTATGTGGCTCATTAATTGAACTAGACATCCTATTTTCATAAAATTAGAAATGACTCGACAAAATTATGCAATAATTATATATTTTAAATTTCAAACGATTCGGTTGGGTAGTTTCTGCGTTGTTATATGTGGACGGACAGAAGAACGGACTGAAAGACAACTATAGGTGATACGTATTTACATAATTGCGAACGCACCTGAAAATGATAAATATGTATATTTCTAGTGAGTTTATTGTTTTACGTTTAATAATCATTTTAAAAGCAGAATAATTCTTAATAACACTATTACGAAATTGTTAACCTTTATGCTATATTGTGAACATTATTTAACATTAAAGAATTTTGCTGTCACCGGTATCACGTTCCAAATGATTCGTATAAATACTGCTCCTCTTCGTTGCATATAGTTATCATAGAGACCTTCCAAATTAGAAATTTACCTGATAGAAAAAATTAATCTATGAAAACAAGTTCAAGCGATAAAAACTTTATATACAAGTTAAACTTATTCTATCTGAACTAGCTTTACTTCCTGTTTCAATGTCTCCCTCCCTCTGCCCCCCCCCCCAAAATAACCTTAAAGACATACTAGATAACAAAGGTTAAAATGTAACAAAGGATGTGCCATGCATTAAAAAATAAAAAATAAGCAAAAAAATTTATCCTTCACCAAAACAATATCAGCTTTTTGAACTAAAAAAAGAAAATGAGTCTCAATACCTCAACATAGAGGTTGATGATTTTTGAGAAATGTAATGTATGAAGCATCATTTTTCGTAGTAAGCAGGTTTGAAAACTAAAGTATGTATGAACATTATCAATCAGAATAGTTGTTATATTTTTCTGTTGTAATAACGCTTAATTATGAAAGAATTTGGGAAAATACATTTATGAGTTCTGCGCAGAAAGGCTCTGAGTCAAGTGAATCAGAACCAACCGCAAAAAAATGATTTGTTCCATTTGTAGACCTTATCTCCTAAGAAGGGACGTGCAAATGAACGCCCGATTTATAATTAGCGAGCTAAGTTCTGTTATTAGAAGCCTACACATTTATTAAGAAAAACATTTTTATTACATAAATTTGTACTGTATTTCATGTACTTTTAAAATGTTGGGGAAAATTTTGGATGTGATTCTGAGGGGTTTGTAGTTTAAAATATACTACGCAATAAGTATAGCGTGGTTATAAAACTATCCAATGACAATACGTTATTACTTCGGTTGATTCTTTTCAATGCTGAAACTGTTGACGTAGTATGTTCTTAAAGAGACTTTGCGCCATAAATCTTTATTCAACCGAACAACCAATTAGTGCTGGAACTAAATTCGAAGTGGGTTTATTTTTTGATTTATTCACGAGAGAGCATTATTGTCATTTTTGAAAACCTAAAATTTGCATGCCCTAAGTTCTGCTGTTTTTTTTCATGTCAGCAAAATAAAATATCAAATGATTATTACTGCATACGGATTTCGCAATTAATAATAAATAAGAGAAATTTGTCAATTTTTAGGGCTGTAGAGTTTGTATCTTTGTAAATGCACAATTTACATGCCATTATTCTACCTTGTTTTATAATTATGTTTGCATGGCGTTTTTAACTACATAGATAGCTAATAATGCAAAATAGGATTAGTCAGAAAATCACGCCATTTCATTTTATTTATACATATCTGCTAAAATATTTTTTCTTTTTGCATTGTCAATAAATTTCTGTATAAAATCCAATATTTAAGACAAAAAAAGTCCCAATCATAAAAATGTAAAACTCGCCGAGTTATGAAACTTTTAAAATAAGTGACTTACACCACCTTTTGCAATTAATACTTTTCTACAGGTGCTTAAAACAATCAAAGAACTTATTTTATGTGTTTCTGCGGTTTGAAATAAATTGTATAAGTAATAAGGTTAAGTTAACTTTTATTAAATTTCAGAATGGCTAAAATAATTGTATTTTAACATATGTTTTATTTTGTAAGGATTTGTGATTGTTTCTTTGCATGATTTCTTAATATATATATATATTATATTTATAAGTGTTTATTTAACTTTAACAATCAAATATATATATGTAAATGTGTGTTTGTCCAGTTGAAAATTTGTACTTTAACTTTATATCATTTTGAAATATACGTTCAAGATTATAAAATTTCTTGATAATCGTAATCTCTTGATATTCTAATATTATTTTTAATTTTCGATAGTTACCATATATACTTATTTTACAGGATAACACAAACGAAGTTTTGGATTGGATAACACAAAACTGTGATGGTTCTTTTTTTTAACTTTTAATTTTTTTTTTTCCATTTCATTTTATTTTATTTTATTCAACAGTTTATTCAGTTTTTAGCCTTAAACTAGGTCTCTTACAGCTAAATTTTGAAATTTACCATTTGAAAAAGATCCTACGTGGTGCTTAAAAATAAATGTCATTTTCGAATTGAGCTGTGAAAAATACATAAAAAACAGCTATAAAAAATTAAAAACACAACAATCTCACTATTTTATAGAATGAAATATTCATTATTATTAGTATTTATTATTATTATTATTATTTTACTTTAAAAATTGCGATTTGCAAAACATTTTTACATGATGGTAAAAATAAGTGTCAATTTCGGATTCTGTGACACAGAATACATATGAATCAATTATCAGAAGTAAAAAACATGACTTAACCCAACTTTTGCAATCTAGTGTAATCTAATAGGATTTTAAATTTTGTATCATTTTCTAAAAAAAATAAAACTGTTAATATTCTTCATTTTATTCAATTAAAATCGGTTTGCTTTTTTTCTTCTTATATGTTTATTACAAAATGTATATTGTGCATTAATAAGTAAAAATGATTAAAAATTTCAAATTTATATTGCATTGTTAATTTTACTTTCTACCTTTTCTTTAATATATCTGACTGAAACATATTTCTAATTAATTTTTGAATGACCTCTAATTTGTAGCCAAAAATATGCTCCAACTTTAAACATCTAGATCTCGGTCAATTTTAATCGTAGAATAACGGAACTTTTTTTGTTTTACTTGTCAATGTAACAGAATAATTTTACAAAATGCAACTTATAGAATCGGGAAACCATATAAAAATTTAGAATTTCTTAATTTTTAAAGAAATGTTTTCATTGGCCCAAATCACTTAAAAAAAACTTATTTACTTTATTTAAAACATTTTTGTATTTGGAAATATATGTCTATGATTAACGGTTTAGAAATTAGCCATTGGCCACCTGTTGAGTGGGCACCCTGTATATATTTAATAACATTTCTCATATAGGATTGACCTTAGTGATCGGCTGTTTATATGCGAGTGAAGTAGCTTATTAACACTGTATTGTAAAAACTAATAATACACTATACAGAATTTTTGGATACCGGATATTAAATAATCTTTATAAACGCTCTTTTTAATAATATACAAGTAGCGTTAAAATCATCCAGATCTGTCCATTAACTGAAAGTAAAAATATTAGATGAAAACAAGTTCAAATCTTAAAAAGAACTTTCACGAAACATAAAGGTCAGGATATTTTCATTTCATTAAATGAAACGTTATTGAAACTTACTTTCTTTTGTCAAGACGCCCACGCATACAAAGAGTGATCCTTCAAGGAATAAAATAATGTATAACAAACAGAAAATAGAAGGAACAGAAGTTTTAGAAATCCTAATACTTAAACGAGAAAAAATCCACTTTTATGCAGGAAAAAAATGCTTTACTCAAAGAATGTAAGAGTTTTTACTAAAAAGAAATGGGGTAGATGTTGCACTGATGGACACCCTTAAAGAATTTCTTTCAAAATTAATTTGTTATTAATAGTTATAATTATTATATTTTAGTTTTTTTACTATTATATAAATCTATCAACAATACGTAACCATTCTTATAGTGTCATTTTCCAACATCAATCAAAATTTAATTATAAAAAGCAGAAATATTATCAAAACACCAGAAACTTAATAATGGACACCCCATAAAAAATAAAAAATGGAACTTTGCTGAGAACCAGAACTTAATGAAAACATGATAATGAAGCAAACTAGTTATTTATAAATGAATTTAGCTATTGTAATATGAATAATTTATAAAATATTTGTAATAATGATTTACTGTTTGGATCAATTATTATAATTATCGTAAGTTCAATATTTTAATTACTTTAGATGGATAGTTTAAGATGCTAAATATCAAGCAATTACAGCTATCAAATTATTGAGGCAATGGTGTATTTAAAAGGTAATAATAAAAAAAATGTCTTGTAATATTAGTGTATAATTTTCTCCACTATTTTTAAAAAAACTTCCAGGGATCACTTGATGCATCACTTAAAATAATTAATATTAGAAATATGAAAGAAATGATTTTGTGAGTTGGATATTCTAAACACTAAATAAAACTATTTCGACATAAAATAGTAGAACTGATATTTCAGGTTACTGAATTGCAGATTTAATAGTTCCATGATTACTATAACTTTCATTAATCTTACATATTTTTATTGGGTCATATGTGAATCAAGAAACATTTCAGACGGAAAATAGATTTTTAATAGCTTCTGCAACGTAATTGTTTTTATTTAAATGAGAAGGGATTAAGCCCTGTAAGCCCCTCTTTGACTGCATGCTTGAATAATATTTTCTGCTTTCTCACTGGTTTGATTGCCTTTTTAAAAAAAATTGCAATGCAGAGTTGCATACAAGTGAATAAAATATTAGAATTTATTAACCACATAACATAAATTAAAAGCGGGTTTTTATAAAAGTTTTGGTGTTATTACATTTTAGTGAGTTTAGTTTGAAAATTAAGTTTGAGTTTTTCACTTAATTTAAATATTAGTTAATTAAAATAAATAAAATTTTGCAAATGGCATTAGTATATAAATGCAAGGATTTCTATTGCTACCCAAACAAACAAAAAAAAATTAGTTTTGCAAGAAAATAAAGAATAAAGTGATTTTATTAAATGAAGCCTGGTTTCTTCATTAAGATTTTCACAGCAAAATAGCGGACTTTGAAACATAATTTTCTGCTTTTTGATTGATTTGATTAAAAGTGGGATCAGTAACTCAGATTTATAAAACATGTAAAGGAGAATCATAAAAAAATAATTAAAGCTTAATATATATTAGTTATTTGTTTATGAACCAAAAACATCAAGGGATTCCATTGCTAAAAGACTATCCATTACTGGCACATCGACCCTATAAAATGTTTAACAATTTGGGATCTAGCATTTCAATAGTCTTAAGCATGATAAGTTTTGAGTTGGCTTAAAACATAAGAAATATTAATTTTCGTGGATAGTACATCTAAAAAAATATCAAATTGAAAGCATCCTTTTCATGTTAATAAACGTCCATTGCAGACAGCTATGATAAATAGACAGCATTAACAATAACACTAAAATTAACGTTACTTTAGTTCTCTTGGATCTATAAATTCAATTATGCAGCTGAACAGTCTAACTGACAACTGAATGCATCCTAAAAATCGAATTTCAAGTTTTACAAGGAGAAAATTACTTTTATGTTAATAATATTAATAATAGCCATCTAAATAAATTTGCTGAAGTTTATTTGAAATATATGGAATGTAGTTTGTTTGGATACTATTCAATTCATATTAACAACACAATAGTTCCAGGAAGAGTTTTCGAAGACTTTTGGAAAATATCCTTTTTCAACAGGATTTAAGAAATATTACAGCTTTTTAATATTTCTTTTGTTTTTATTACATATAATACGTTCAAAAGTGTAACATATATTTTTAATTTTAAGACTGAAATATACATTTAAAACGAAAGAACCACACATAGTTCAAAGAAAATTTAGCAAACATTTATTATTATTATTATTATTACTAAGTGCCGAAGTATAAATGGAGTCATAATAAGAAATGCATAGACACATACTACCATTACGACATATCGAGAGTATCAAAAGTAATTGTTAAGACAGAAAAATACTGAATGAAAAGACCTGTACTATTAATAGCGCATCTGAATCACCCTGGTTAATTTTATGAATGCTGCTTTAAATCTCTAAGATATATTGCTTTCTGAAGTTTCTAAAAATAAGTAACACTTTTCGGCATTCTGCATGTATAGAATAAGGTTAGTGCATATTTTCATTTATGATTATATTAGATTTTCGAAAATTTTGAAACTTTTTTTTACAGTATAGCCCTAATTGTTATATTTCTGTCACGCATCTACATTTATGAGCTTGTTTTGGTGAATAGGTGTTTATAATTTAAAGCTATGCTGTTAATATCCAAATATATTTTTTGTGATTTAGAAGTGGGAATGTGTATTATAATACATTTATATATTATTGATTGACCAGAAAAGCTAAAGTATTAAAATTTGGTGCTTCTGAGCAGTATTCCTTTCTTTTCTATGATTACACTGCAGAAAAAAAATTACAGTTATTAAAGTTTTTCTAAGAAACAGGATACTGAGAGCGTTTCAAATAACAGTAACAACAAAAAATCATATAGCAAAAAACGTTTACACTGTTATTAAAAAAACATCAGTATGGTTACTAAGGATTTTTTAGGAAATTAAAATTTTTGTAAGGTTCCTGTAATTTTAGTTGACACTTTTGCAAAACTATAGATTTATGTAGCTTTACAAAAATTAGTTTTGTAGATTTACATTATTATGTGCACTGCACCGATAAAATAATAAGCATGGAGATTTCTGCGAATTTACACCTGTAGAATTACACTTTTTTTTTTTTTATAGTGTTGAGGTCAAAATAAACGCAGAATAAATGTATACTGGACAATTGCACCATAAAATATAACTACTAAGAATTTATTTATTAAAAATACAACACATTGCTCAATGGTGCACAAAACAAGAATTTTAATATCAACATGTACAATTAAAATAAAATAAAAATATCAACGTTTCGCGCCGTCTTCAAGAAAATATGATAATGATAGTGAGAAACACCGAAAATACTGGCGATAAATATATATCAATAAATATAAAAACTTTGTTAAATCACCATAAATAAGAAAAATTATACAGGACGCGTTTCGAGCTGCAAAAAATGCAGCTCGAAACGCGTCCTGTTTAATTTTTCTTATTTATGGTGATTTAACAAAGTTTTTATATTTATTGATGATAATGATAGGACTAAGTTTGCTTCTTGATCGAGAGATAATATTTCTAATAAATTAAAATCGAAATGAATTAAAAATTTTAAAATGTTGCCACTTACACGTGAGTAAAAATTACAATATTGCAACGAGGTAAAAATTTTAAGATTTTATGATGTTATGGCATATTTTTGGTATATTTTAGGATAAATTATCATTACAAGATTTATTTTCTCGTGCAATGATTTCGACAGATTCTCTTATTTTACCTTCAATACAATACCTTCAATTTGTCCTACAATATACCAAAAATATGGCATAACATCATAAAATCTTAAAATTTTTATCTCGTTGCAATATTTTAATTTTTACTCACGTGTAAGTGGCAACATTTTTAAACTTTTAATTCATTTCGATTTTAATTTATTAGAAATATTATCTTTCGATCAAAAAGCAAACTTAGTCCTTCCATTATCATATTTTCCTGAAGACGGCCGCAAAAGACGGCGCAAAACGTTGATATTTTTATTTTATTTTAATTGTACAAGTTGATATTAAAATTCTTGTTTTGTGCACCACTGAGCAATGTGTTGTATTTTTAATAAATACATTCTTAGTAGTTAAACGCAGAATAGTTAATGTCAAAGAAAGAAAAATTGTAAACCTTGTATATCTACATCTCATATGCAAATTTTAAGTGAGAAAATGTATTATCTGCAAAAATAAGATTAAAGATAACATTTATATGAAATATTTACTTACGAAAAAATAAATATATGGAAAATACTTTCTAGCCATTTCTTTTTTTCTTTTTCTTACTTTTCTATTCTGTGATTGCTTTTTAATTTTTGTATTTATTGTAAATGAATTCATCGTTTGGGAGTAACTACATAACGTTAAAAAATAAATAACTTTATTCGTATTTTTGAGTGTTTAAACATGTTATTTAAGCGAAAAAACATTACAGCAAAATTTTCTGTTATTTTACAATAAAATTGTCAACATTTATTCCGAAGAAAAAAGTATTGTAGTTATATTCAAAGTAAAATTAGCATAATTAAAGTAATTTTTTAATATAAAATTCCACAGAATTATTCATATTAAAAGTACATTTCGCTATTAATTTACAGCGCAAAATGGATTCATAAAATTTACAAGAAATCTTTATACGATTTTTATCATTGCCGATCTCTCTTACTGTGCAGTGTTGTTTAAAAAAATATTATTGTCAGAAAATGAGTCGATAATGTAATGCATATTTGAGGAACTTAAAATAAAAGAATATGACTGTACACGTAAAAAACTTTTTAATTATAATGCACTGCCTTTCAGAAAAAAAAGAATATCATGAAACAATGAGCAACATTTAATCAAAATTGACAAACAGATAAACAATGAAAGATAAGTACGAAATTTAATTTAAAATTGCCTATTATTGAAAATACTTGGTATTGAATAGGAAATATGACTACATTTTGTGACAATACCAGCAGCATTTCATCGCCGTAAAAATGAAATGATCTTGCAGATAGTATTCTACGGGATGGGTGACCATAAGTTTTTCTTTATGCTAAACGTTTTCTGTTTCAGCTTTAGGCAGACAAACATCACGTTTCACATCTTCTGTGTGAAATATTGTTTCTTGATAAATAGTATTTTGTAACTGCTTAGAATAAGGTAATGCAACCATCTACATCACACGATCCATCTACTCTGATTGCATCACAGTGCCTCTAAAATGAAACATGGATCACACATGTTATCCATATTGACAACACTATAAACCATGGTTATGTTAGTTATGCTAGGCGTTGAACGCTCGTGGCGAATTTAGACCTATATTCAGAGCACTTACAAACTCTCAATCTGGGCTTGACATTCGTGAAACACAGAAGTAGATCAATACTGAACACTCTTTTGTGCCATTTATTCGACGTAGAAACTCTGTCCTGATGCCATTGAATCCTTAATATTGGTTACTTTGCATCAACTGTGACTTCGCTTAACTGTGGTTGCTTAACATCTTGGGTTAAGTAGTAGAGAGACCGGTATACGTGACCGTATATGTGCGAACGACCGGTATACGTACCATTTAAGGTGCTCAGAAATTTTCCTTATTCTCACCAGTTAATTTTTATTGTAAATTTTCCCTTATTTAATCGGAGCATTTACGCAATTCAAAAAGAGTAATTTTATTGTTTTGAAAAACCGCAGGTAAAGATTCAAAATTAATCAAAAAGTTCTCGTAGCGAAGGGGTTAAACTGCAAGCCACTTTTGACCAATCACTCAGAATTTATCTTCGTTTTGAGGTAGATCTAATAGAATAAGCACATTTTTCTTAAATGTACATAGCAGTAGATTTTCAGGTTACAACTGAATAACTTCGGATGCAATGGTCTGAGCATTTTTGCATTAGTACCTCTTTCACGATTCTCACTTTCTTCAATATTGTAATTATCCAAATTTATTTCACGGCTGCATCATGATGAAAGAAGTAACCGGCCAATTCGAATACCTGAAATTGATGTTTTCATTGAACTTTAGTTTTATCAGCGAGGTTTCTTTTCAAAAACGCTTGAATTTTAAAAAGAAAAATATCTCGAAAAACGGTTGCTCCTCCTCCTCAGAGAATAATAATTATTTAAATGTCTGAGGTAACACACGCCTTTTCTCTCACTAGCATGTCACGAGACAAACTTTCATTTCAGATTACTTACACAATTCAGCTGGATGTTCCTTGTAATTAGCATAACTATAAAAAGAAATGCTCATTGTGTTATACTTTTTTATATCGGTTTACATAATTATCAAAAAACATTTGGCAGAACTTTTTATTATTCTAAAAAGTATAAATAAAATTATGTCAGGTAAAAATAATTACTAATGGTATTTTTTTTTTTTTTTTTTTTTTTACTTATCAGTCAAGATCTCTTTATCTTTTTTAATGTGTTACTTTCTTTTATATAGCAAGAGAAATATTTTGAAATGAATAATTCGGAGAGTCTTAAAATGCTGAACAACAAGTGTTAGAAGTAGGCTACACAACTTAAGCACTTTAAAAAAAAAATCCATTTTGATGCATGAATAAGAAAATATTTTAGTACATTTTGGACGAAGAACAAACTGTAAAATATGTCTGAAGCTTAATATTTTAAAGTACTTGATCCCAAAGATTTATGAGTATACTTAAATGTAAGTAGTGAAATAATACTTGTGTGTCGAGTATAGTTTGGAAACTGAAATATAACTGAATATGTTAGTCCTGGCGCGTGTTATATTTCTTTCATATGTTGTGTTGAAACGCTTTTTTGATCTGATTAATAACTACTGTGTATTTAACACTGAATATTCTCTTTATTTCATCACTTTATTTTTTACTCAGAACGATGATATAATATTGTAATATAATCATAAATTCATTAGTAAAATTTTACTTTTGAAAGCTTTTTTTCTACAACATGATCATTTGTCGTGTGTGACAATCGCTTTCATAGTGTTCAATAATATAAATACATAAGATAGCGACTTAATCCTAACTTATATGTATTATATTAAAAATATTTTACTGAAGCAGAATATATATTTAAATTATAAACAATTGTGACATTCAAAAATACATTCTACTCACATCAAAGACATCTTATATCATACGTTTAACAACACATTATTTTAATTAACTATTGTATGTTTCCACATTAAGGAAGACTTAAAATTAATGCTAAAAAATAGTCTTTGTGGTTGTAAGATTGCTAGCAACATTTAATATAAAATTTCAGTTTTTTCATGAATGATATATATTCCCCGTGTCAGACGAATTTTTATTCATTGATATCAAAATGGATCACTGAATGCAATAATCAGATTGGGAATACTAATTTATGATGAACAAGTTTTAATCCTTTCCGGCACAGTATGCCCAGTCCGAGATGCCTAATCTTAATTCCAAACTTTAAAAATAATATTTTAATAAAATGTTGCTTTTGTAATAAAAGTTTCAGTTTTGTAATGAGAATTCTTAATTTCTAATAAAAATTGTTGCTAAATTACGATTTCTTTCGATAATTTTTCATTTTACTAACAGCAGTTGCCCGTACCGGAAAGGGTTAATCGAATAAATATGAAAATTGTGTTACATAAATTAAAGGTATGAAATCTTGCAATTATATGTATCATAAAACTGAGGAATCCTCAAGAATTCCAATTAATTCATCGAAATGCATGTACTGTTTATAATACAAAAACAAATATGGAATAAATAATAGCTGATATTAGAAAACATAAAGGAAACCATGAGCAAGATAAATCAGAATAAACTTATAACTTTTTAGAGAATGTAAAATAAATGTAATAAGATATAAAAGATGTAAAAGAATATTTATCACATTGTCCTTAGGGTCTCATCTTAAATCTTTAAAACAACTCTACTCTGAATTTGATATATTTATTTTTACTTTATATCACCTGACTTCAACACGTGTTTCATCTTCTTCACTTTGCGTCGATATGTATGCACGTACGTTCGCTCTAAGATACAATACATTTATCAATTAGACGTATGAAATGTAGTTAATTTTTCAGAAACACTTTGTGTACTATAACGTTAAAATAAATTTAATATTCTATCTAATACACTTCAAAGTAACACGCGACAATCTTTTTCTTGCACTTTCATTGCATTATGTTTCAGATGAAAAGACCCGTTGATATTATTGCTAAACATATACTGTAGTTGGGTGCTCGGAATTGAAAAAATAAATTATATAATTAACTTTGATTCTTCTGCAATGTTTAATATGCAAATAGTTACTTTTCGAGATGTTTGAGAGGCATTAATGTAAAGTTTGATTAACTACAGGGCAAACATTGATTGTAGACATACAAAGAGCTTTCATTACGCGTTAGAATGAGAAATTACAATTTAAATTCTTGCGAAAAGATAAAAATACGTCTTGCCGATTTGCATAACTTCTTTTTACGAAACATGGATGATACGCTATCAATATTGACTAAACTACAACATATGATGCACGTTATGTAATAGCATGGCGTTTAACGCTCGCCGCAATTCAGACCCATATTCAGAGCACTTTCAAGCTCTTAACTTGGGGCATTGCATTACGGATGTGTTAATTTTTGATCAAGGATGAACCCAACGTACTATGTTTAATTAGACCAATGCATTACAGTTTTATTAATGGTGATTGTGATAGGATAAAGTATTTTCCTTACAAATATACAGCAAACGTTTTAATTTCCTTGATTTTCACGAGCAACAACAGGTCACACGAACCCATGAAAGTGTTGCTATGTGTCCCTTAGATACCATATACTTTTAATGTTTGGTGAGCTAAAGCATATATGGATGTGTGATACAGTTGAAGATAGGTGTGCTGTAAACGTGAGATGACGTTAAAGAACAAATTAAAAAACAAGCAGATCTATACGCTCCCTTGAAAAATATCCGCTATTATTAGAAATAAAGCTGATAGAATATTGTTTATTCGGATGCGAAAGTGCTTTCTAAAAGGTATGAGTATATTGAGCGTATACATTTAGTTGAGAATTCAAGCCTAATTATTTTGTATATAGTTTCTATATGAGGCCCTCATGCTAGACATTGTCGAATGAATTTGTGAAATCAAGTGAAATGGCAATTCCTGGAGAGACTGTGGAAGTTTTCTATGGTTTAGGAAAGTGATTATATTTGAAAAATGAATTTGTTAGTTAACAGATATAAATAATACAATTAGAAAAAAAGACTTTTGAGAGTAATATTTGAAATTTTGTCTAATTTAGGGGTTTTGCGTTTTTTAACTTTTCCTATGATATTAAAAATGAGTTTGAGCTGAATAATTTGCGTTAAGAATGGATCACAAGTACGACTGACCAGGAATTTGTAAATAGTTTCACTAAAGTGATGTGGTTCTGTCTAGCAGTGCTGGAATTTGGAGAAAAGAGGATTGCATGAGAGGTGTCAAGTAACTTCTTGACAGTATACCCTGTGATATAATTTGCGGAAAGAAGGAGGTCGGTACAGAACTTTAGTTATTCCGCAAATTATATTTAAATAATTAATTTTGTAAAATTACTTTCTGTTGCAATAAAATTAAAATGCATTTATGAAAAATGTAAGGCAATATATGGTTGCTTAAAAGATAAAGCGATGGATTGCATTCAAAAGAATTAATTTAAAGCAGGTCTACCCTGTATAAAAATCAGAAGCACAGTAAGTGAGAAATGAAAATAAGTCATATTTATTGCATTTAGACTTGATTCGAAAAGTGTCTATAAGCATTTTGATAAGAGATGTGAACTTTCTAATGAAATCTGCTAATAAGTGAGCCAATATGTGTTTTATAAAATGATGTTGTGAAACGAAGTCTAAATTATGTAACGTGTGAATAAATCATTCCAACAATGATATGTTGACATTATTGGATTTAAATGTTATTTACGAATTTGAGTGCAAATAAAATAGTCTTTAATTTTCATAACCGGTATAGAAATTGACAGTGTGCCTAGAACAAATTACTTCAAGTAGAAAAAAAACAACATGAAGACTTCTGTTTAGAGATTGGCATCAGATATTTTGTGCAAAAATAAATAAATGAATAAATAAATAAAAACATTGGAATTCAAAAGAAAATTTTGAAGATACTTTTCTATTGGTTAGCATGAACATGCAAGCGTGAGAGCAAGTTACAAGCTGAGGCTCCTTATGAGATTTGCAGCTACTACCTCTTGGTATTTTAAATAGCATGGTATTTTGTTGAAATTTGAAGCTTTGATATAGAATTTATTCTTATATAACATCTGCAGTTAGCTATTTATTGATGCGGTAATTATTTGAAGGGAAATGTTCAATAATAACATTAATATCAATTCACATAATTTTCACTCTGTACAGCTTTAACTCGGGAATTATCTTTTTTTCAATTATATTATTGTAATTAGTATTAATATTATGTCTATTATTGGTTGAAAGTGACACCTTTAAGCATTTTTTCGTATATTTTAATAATGCATTTTTTTTAATTCTTCTATTATCTTCTGTCAGCTTAAAAAAATTGTCTACAAACATGAATAATTATTAGACACAAAAATTTTCTGATAGTATATAGTGAAACTTTTTAAATGCAACTTTTATGTAGCAAAAATAAATTCTTGAAAAATAAGCAGAAAAAATAGATTTTAAAATACATACAATACCGTCTTGATTTATGTAATGCTTATTTTTGGCAAAAGAAAACAGAAACGTCCTGAAAATAATACTCACGATATAAAAGAAATGCTTAAAAAATTTACAATAAATAGATACAGCAGACAAGAATACAAAATATAGTACTTAAAAAAAGAAAGATATATAATGTTGTTCATGGAAAAATTTCTTTGGTGAAAAAGAGAGAAGTTTTGAATTTTATTCTTCTGAGAAACATAAAATGAACAAAGCCTTTCCGACAGAGAATGCTGAAGTACTTAGGAATGATGATTTGTGAAGATTCCTGAACATAAGAAATGAAACATCACTTTTTGAGACGAAGCATTACTTAAAAGTATAACTGAAAATGTCGAATATGCTGGATATTATTTTTTCTTTTATTTCTTGTTGAAGAGAGTTGCAAAGGGAGAAGTGATCACCGAATACAATTTAAAAACTTGAGCTTTCGCATTTAATTATTTTTTAAAGAGTCTTGTGTCTTTTAAATGCGACGAAAATCAAAAAATACTTTCAAAGAGTGAATCAGTGTACTTTTCATCTTAGATCTAAATAATGGGGCAAGATTCCTAATCTAGGGGAGTAAAACATTCCAGTTTGAGGAGATGATAAAATAAGGCAGAATTTGGATTTTTACGGGGCTTAGGAACTTTTGTTTTGGCAGATTGATCAATTTGAATTTCCTCGCTTCATTATCCTTTGCATTATCTGCATGCCACATTATCCTTTAAATAAGCCTTTAATTTTCAAAATAATAATCAGAAAAAATATTGAGGAGTAAATTATATTTAAATTTTATATATGCTTGGAATGAAATTTACATTGCGACCGTGTGTGCCAGTACTTTCGCCTGATCGTTCTATTTCGTGGATAATGTATTCTCAGGCCTCTGGGTCTAGCCCTATCACTCCTGGCATTTCAATCATGAATTGCACATGTTATATGTATTCTTTTGCTTTTAACTCTAAGGTAAACTTTCTTAATCGTGAAAATACAGGGCTCATACAGGTCCTAGAATATCAAAAACAGGAAATTCTTCAGCACCAGTATTTTCTTATAGAAAATATATTTTTAATTAAGGCGGGATTTTGCAAGTTTGAACTAGATTTATTTTTCTATAAAATAGTAGGGGTGAATCACCTGGAAAATAATGGTATGCATTCGAACCATGGGATATTAATAAATTTTTAGATAAATAACGAATTTAACGGTTCAAAAGAAATTAGCGTTAACGATAAGTGTTATTCTTCTGATTTTTTGGAAAAAATTAATATTATGGGAAATTTAATGAAAGGCAAATTCTAATATGTCTAATGCTATCCAACTAGTAATTAGTTACAAAATAAAAAATGATAATGTTAAATTAATGTTAAGATGACTAGAATTAATAGTTATTCGGAAAATCAATAATTAACTAAATCCAGACATGCAAAAGAACTTCGAAACAGTTTCGAAAATAGAGTAATTTAGTTTAGTTTATTTTTTATATAAATGTAACTTTTTGCGTAAATAGTGAATTTAGCTGAAGAGTTTGATTCTTTCTAATATTGCACTAGGTCGTTGAAAGATTTAACCTAACCAAACATAACGACCTAAAACACAATTCCCATCGAATTAAAAATAAAAGAAATAGCTTTAAATTAGTGCACATTTATAGTAAAATATAAGTAAGCGAAATTCAGCTTTATTAGCAAGTTAGAGCAACACCAAAAAACATGTATACCGAAACCTTCATTATTTTAAATATTACTTAACGTTAAGCATTCTAAAGTCATGTATTACAAAATATTTATATACTAGCTAATCTACCCGGCGCGCGTTGCTCAGGTTCGTCAAAAAAAAAAAAAAAAAAAAAAAAAAAAAAAACAGAGAGAATTGTGAAAAAAAAAACTTTAAAATAAAAATAAAAATCTCGAAATAGTTAAAAATTATTGCACGAATTTCGTTTAACGTTCATCGAAAAGAGAATACTAGAAAATTGAAACTGGATGCTTTTTAATGTGGAAAAATCTTACAAAATTGTGAAAGCATTAAAAAGTTTATAAAAATATAAAACAAAATTCAAAAATTGTCTTTCGAAATTTGAATAAACTTAGAGGAAAAAAGGACAGAATTTACTACATTCGGTCGAAAATTCAACGTCTAAAAAAACAAAGCGGATCGCGAAGAAACGTAAACATTGCATTAAAAATGGCAAAATTTTCAAAAATCACGGAACTAAAAATTTACTCTATTTGGATAAAAGTTTTGAATCTAATTAGTTAATGGCAAGCAGTGAAATGCGAATAAAAAATTTAAAAAATCTCAATAAAAACCTTCAATGTAGCAAAAATCGCACAGAAGAAAATTTTTCATATTAAAAAGAAGTTTAAAACCGAATTTTTTTTCAAAATAAAAAAAATCGCCGTGAACTCAAACAAACAAAAAGAAGCTAAAACATTGCATTAAAAATCGCTGGAGAGCAAAACAATTACCATAAAGACTAAAAGTTTGAAACCAAATTGCTGTTAGGCTAGAATTTTGAAATCGAATTCCTCTGAAAAATGTCGAAAAATGTAAAAGCCCAAAAATTGCACTGAAAATAATATCAAAAATCGCAAAATGTTAAAAAATCGATAGGGTAAAAAATTTACTGTTAAAAATGTTAAAAGATAAAATACTGCAATCAAAAAATTAACTATATTAAACAAAATGTTTGAAATCGAATTCAATTTCGGAATGTCCAAGAATCGCTACGAAACTTGAAGAATGGCTAAAAATCACATTGAAAATTGCATTAAAAATCACTAAATATTTAGAATTCAATGCCTAAAAAACTAATATGAAGGGGGGAGGGGGGGTTGTAATCAGAAATTATTCATGAATAACAAAATGTTGACATGGAACGCCGAAAATCCTATTAAATGCTAACACAGTGCAATCGAAAAATAACTATATTAGGCAAAAAGTTTGAAATCGAAATAGGTTTCCGAATGGCAAAAAATCGCCAAGGAACTAAACAAATGGCTAAATTTCACAGATGTCAGCACAGATGTCATATAGGGACCACATTGGCGCGCTATATTTTTGGCGGCAATTCTGCGAAAACCAGTTACGTGCATATCTTTTAACTAATTTCAATTATTTTAAAAGGGAATAATCATAAATAAAAAAGCTTAGTTAATAATTATAGAGTAAAACAATTTATATCATTTTAAAAAAGAAAATAAAAATAAACAGTTTATTAATAAATAAGTAACAATAGCCGGGTTACCATGTGAAGCGCACATAATTGCTATTTTGTTGCAATCGCACCAATGTGGTGCGTATATGACATCTTGTGTCTATTTCTCTGGTAGAATCTTCTAATTTAGCAAAAAATTAAGAGATTAACATAAATTATGAGTAAAAGAAATATGATTTAATGGTTTGTTAACATTCAAGGGAAACCAATCTGATCGCCAAGGGCAGCTATTTTACAGTATTTGGGTACACACTGTAATCGGAAATCATTTACGAATGATAAAAAATTGGCGCAAAGCGTAGAAAATCTCGAAAAATCGCATTAATTATAGATATATGGAAAAATCAACTACATTAGGCTAGGGTATATAAGGGTAAAACATTGCAATTGGAAAAATTTCATGAATGGCAAAAAATTGACGCAAAATGTATAAAATAATAAAAAAAAATGCTAAAAATTGCATTAAAAATTGCTAGATTTCAAAATTTGTAAAGGTAAAATTTTTTAAAAGAGTAAGGATAAAAATTTGAAATTAAATTCCTTTTTCAAATTTCAAAAAAAATAGCCATGAAATTCTAAAAACCACTAAAAAAATCTTTGAAAAAATCATAAAAAATCGCTTAATGGAAATGCATCCCGAGAATAAAAATTTACTGTAGTTGGGTAAAACATAGCAATCATATTTTTCATGAATTTCAAAAAAGTCGACAGAACACAAAATATACCTAAAAATTGCATTGAAAATAGACAAAATTAAAAAAATGTAGATGGTGAAATTTACTAAATTAGTCTAAAAATTTGAAACCAAATTCCTTTTTTAATTGTTTAAAGATCACTCAGGGAATCGAAAAAATGGTACTAATCGCATTAAAAAGTTAATTAAAAATAGCATTGAAAACTGCATTAAAAACGCACTGAAAATGCACTAAAAATCGCCAGTTAATTTTTAAATCGTAGTAATCAGAATTTTCTCTAATGAATAAAACATTGTAATCAGAAATCAGTACTATTTGATTACCCGGTCGGTCAAGAAACTAATTGCCAAACTATAAGATTAAACGCCAATAATGGCTGATCGTAAATGTCACATTCACTTGACATTAAACGCATTACACATGTTTGTTACGTCATGAAGTGATTTTTTCTTCGTTGTTTTATTTGTATTTTATTAATGTTTTTCTAATTTATTTGTCCATTCATTATTTAACATAAAAATTACATCAATTTGCATAGTTTGGCGAGTCGTCTGATGATTTATATAATTTGGCGAAATTGATCGACTGAATAATCAAGTATTACACGGAAATCTTTTATGGATGATAACAAAACAACGCGACACGCGAAAAATCTTTTAAAAAATGCATTAAAAATCTCTAAAATTACATACGATTAAAAGTTTAATGATCAATTTTTCTTTTCGAATATCAAAAACTACCATAAAACTCAAAAAAAAAAAAAAAAAAAAAAAAGATTGAATTTTTTTTTTGAAAAATGCATAAAAAATCACTAATATTAAAAAATAGCAGGGTTAAAAATTTATTCTATAAAACATTGTAATTGGAAATATTTCATAGATGACGAAAATTCGACATCAAGCACAAAAAATCACGAAAAATCTCATTAAAAATCGCTGAAATTCATGAATCTTAGCGGACAGCACCATCCGAAAGGGACGATTGCCCCGGGCACGGAAATTTAGTTGGCGCCAAATTTATACTACCAACGTCATTTTTGGTCTATCACCAAAAAAAAGTTCGAGGGGAGGGGCGCCAAATTGAAACTTTGGGTCGGGTGAAGTTTTATCTTCGCTTGCCTATGTTAGCAGTCAAAATTTAGTACATTAAACTAAAAGTTTGAGTCAAAATTCCTTTTACTAGTATCAAAATACAGCGCAAAATACGAAAAAAAAAACATTAAAAATTGCACTAAAAATCCAAAAGTCATTACGTGAAATCCAAATAAATTATATTGAAATGAAAGCAAAATTCATTATATTAGGTTAAAAGGATGAAATCGTATTCTTTTCGCTAATGGAGAAAAACTGCCTCGAAACATTATAAAAACCTGCTAAAAATCTCATAAAAAATTATATTAAAAAATCAAAATTTGGCCTTAGAGGTGGTAAACTTCATATATAGAGGAACTTCCCACCAAAATTTTGTAGCTCTTCGAGCAGCTGTCTCTCCAGGACATCGTTGGTATTTAAAAAAATTTAGCATGTATTATAAGCTATCTTAAAGTTTCAAACAAGCCTTCTTGTTACATTTCCTAATTTTGTTCGCTCCCCTCTCCTTTCGAACTCTGAAATATGTTACGCCATTTTTTAAATTTTTTTATCATGTATTAAAAACAATCTTGCAGTTTAAAACAAATCATAATTAAGATATCCAAATTTTAACAAAATCGCTGTCCGTCGATTCCATATTCCACCACCAGGGAGCGCACTCTATTCTTATCAAAATTATATCTAAACTAAACTCAGTTAAAAAACCTATCAGGAGATAAATTACTCGAGGGGGTGGCGGTCTTAAGCAAGAATTTAAGATAATTGATGGAATTTCTATAAAAAAATAGTGGAACATAAACTTTTAACATTTTAGGTAGATTTTGCAAAAAAATTCTACCTATTACATTCTCAACGGTTCAAGTTTTTGATAGAAAAACCGTGGAAAAAAATAGATACTAAAAGCAAAAAATCCTAAAAAATCGTTAAAAATCGCATTCAAAATCGAATTAAAAATCGTTGAAATCTAAAAATCGTAGCAAATAAAATTTTGTGCATTACAATAAAAGTTCGAAACAATTTTCCTTTTCTCAATATCAAAAGACAGCCGCAAAATGTGAAAAAGCACTAAAAATCTCATAAAAATCATTAAAAATTTAAAACTCGACGTAGGAATTCCGAATAAACTTTAGTAAAAAGAGAAAAAAAAATACAATATTGTGTGAAAAGAACGAAACCGTATTCGTTTCATTAATGTGGAAAAATCGCCTAAAGCACGCTAAAAATCGCCTAAAAAATTAAATAAAAAAATTCTAATAAAAAAATCGAAAATCGGGCTTCGAGGTGCAAAACTACATGTATAGAGGTACCTTCACTCCAAATTTTGTAACTCTACGCACAGCAGTCTTTTCAGAATAGCGCTGACAGACAAACATACTTGTCTCTTTTATTATTATAGATATCTTTAGTTTTTTAACGCATTTTCTTTTTGTGATATGTATATTTGTTATCCGAAATTTATATGAAATTTATAATAATTACTATTTTTTAAAATAGTACTCTTTTAGGTATTTGCATTTTTGTACATTTCCTTATATTTGTATAATTTTTCTTTATAGTGATATATACACTGTAATACATGCTCTAAATATCTTTTTCATTTAAACACTTGTGGATTTTAAATATCTTTTAAATACTTAAACAGTGAACTCTGAAAAATAAGAGAAACGCATCTAAGAAAATAATATGTTATACTTTATTTTTAAGAGTGTTCTCCATTTCTTTGAATATTATTTTATTTTCTGTCATTTTAACAATGTTATAATGATTTTTTTACGTTTCTCACCATTTAATTTTGGTTTTATGTGTGTTGGTAGCCCTAAATTCGTATTTTGCTTTTCAAGGCTAATACGAAGAAGAAACCACACACTTTATTTGTAGTTCCAAAGTATTTTGGAGCCTGAAGATTCTAATTTGGTTCTACAAATTTCGATTACATTAATTTTAATTTATTTTTAAACATGTAAATCAAGGCTGTCCAACGCGGCGCCCGCGGGTGCCATGGCGCCCTTTGTATGTTTTCTTGGCGCCCTTTTGAAGGTTTCCTGTTACTAGAATTTTTTTAAATAAAATTCCCTTTTAAAATATGTTTTATTTAAAATCCATTATATTTTCTTAAGAGATGTTTAAAAAAGTTCTGCAAATGTGTTTTCTGCATCAAAAATTAAAAAAATGCAAAAAAGATACTTATGCATTATTTCGTTTCTTGATTAATTTATAGTTATTCTTTATATATTATTTTGTAGAAATTAAAACGATAGGAATGGGTAAAAGTTGGTATTGATTTTTTAAAATATGTTAAGAAGTAATGTGTAAAAAAATAAGCGTCCATACCCCTTTTCTTTGCATAAAAGTTCAGTTTTTTGGTCATTATTATTGATGTTATTTCCCTTACCCTGACCCAGTAGCTGCTTCATAAGACTGTTAAAGGACTGTCATTTTCTCCCTCATATTTTGGAAATTTTAAGTAATTTTAACCCTTTTTTATTTTTTAAACTGTATAAAATCGTGCAAAATGATTACTATCAATGAAAACTCTTCCAGGATCTTTCTTTGGAACCACCCAGGAAGTGATCACTGTATCATGCCTGTCTTTGTTTCTGTACTATTCATAACACAAATTTGCACCTTCAAAATAAATCAAGGAATTTTTTTTGCATCCCTCCCCCCCTTCCCCCCCAAAAAAATTTTTCTCTCTTATTACCATTTTATTTTAATAATAGGTGGCTTTAAATGTTTTGCCTCTATGCAATTAAAATACACCGACTTACAGCTATTTTGAAGGGATTTTTTCTTTTTTACATGGAGCTTCAGATCCATAGGAAACTTATCCATCTGCTGCGAGATGCATTTATGTAATATGTGTATCACTATTAATATTGTGAGATAATTTTCTTAGCATTTTTTGAGCCCTGTTAATAATGGCGCCCTTCATTGTTTTCAAAGAACTGAGATGCGCCCCTGCTTAGTGAAAGGTTGGACAGCCCTGATGTAAATAATTGCAAATGCGAGCGCTAAAGCAGCTCTCAAAAATTCCAATATGTAAATATTCAAAAATTGCATGAAAATATTTTTTATATAGAGCAGCAGATGCATAATGTATACAATTTGAAGAAAATAAAAAAAAATTAAAATACTAAAATAAAAAACATATGAAAGCCATCAGTTAAACTATAAACAATTACTCATCAGCAAGCGGAAGGGCTCTATACACCCCCCCCCCTATTTAAATATAAAATACGACTGGCAGGTTTCTTATGATGAGAAAAACCTTGTGTTAAACACAAAACAATAATTTTAAAAAGTAATTTTTTAAAGTTCTTTTTAAAAATTATGCGAAAAACAAAATTATCAAAAACTATTATAAATAAAATCATAATAAACCTATCATATATATTATAAAGCAGAAGTACTGAAACTTCCAAACGAGTGTTTTCAAAAACTATCCGATGGATTTTTTTGCTGATTGTATCATTCGATAGGAAATATTTTTCCGAAGGTTTATGATTCTAATTTACAGGGATAACTCTGATTTTTCGTAGTAAATTTCGTATTTTTCGGTTATTTTTGACAAAAGGGTTGCCAGTAGCTGTTTTTGGCGAAAATTATAATTGCTAAAAGAATTAAAAATGGCTATATCTATTAGAAATATTACAAATATCTTGCAAATAATAGCAGAAAATAACTACTGATACTATTAATAATAATAAAAAAGAAAGACCGTTAAAATGAGGCGTAATATTATAAAAATATATTATTATCTTGAAAATGAAAAAAAATATTTGTAATGCTTAAAAAATAAATTAACGCGAAATATAACAATTGGTTCAACTTTTGGCGACTTATCCCTGGTATTAGAATAAAAACATGAATTTCAGAAATTGATTAAATGAATTTTGAATGATAGTTATTTCCCTTTTTATTACTTTCTTTCTCTTTTTTATCGACTTTCCGTATAATATAACTTACAGCAGAAAAAAGCAGATCTGATTGTAAAAGATACTGTGAGTTGTGAGTTACTAATCGTTTCTATACCATTTTCATCTTGCTTTTGTCGCCAAAGAATGTGTTTTTAAGCCGAAAATGCACTACTGACTTAATGCCTCACTTAGGTTCTTAATGGTCGCAATAATGTTGTTTTTTTTTTTCAAGTGAAGATAATTTTTAGAGCATATTTTAATATTCAATCGTAAATTATATAGATATGAGTATAACTCTTTTATTTCTTTTTGCAAATGTTTTCATTGTTAATTTAATTTTTCTTGCGCCATTTCGTCAATTTCACTTACAGGAAAAATTTCAGTTTTAAAATTTAAAAACTGAAGAAGGAAAGATTACCCCATCGATTAAAAATCTACCCCCAAATTCCAAGATTAAATGTCAATAATGGACGATCGTAAATGTCACAATCACTTGACATTAAGCATAATATATATACTAATTATGTCATCAAGTGATTTTTAATTCGACATTTTATTTCGACTTTTATATATGTTCTGCTAATTTGTTTCGTTATTTAAATGAAAATTTATGCTAATCTATATAATCTGGCTAATAGTTTGGCGATTTGTATAATTTGGCGAAATTGGTCGACGGTATAACCAAGTAGTGCTGAAGGAAAAATTTTGCAATTCAAAGTAAATTTATGCAATTATCCGTTATTACTATAGATAAATTCAACATTTTGAAATGAAAAAATCCCGCTGAATAAAATTTACAAGTCTTTTTTAATTGACCATTTCCTCTTCAATATTTCTTCAATCAAACTTTCGCTATTCTCTTTCGCGCAGGCTAACAAAAATGTATTTTAAATATTTTATTAGATAAAACGTAAATAACATTTTTCTATCGTAAAAATAAAAAAAAAAAAAAATAAATAAAAAAAAATTAAAATTTAATTCTACCATTATGTGTCTTACAGAACAAAATAGCAGAATTACTTTTAAAAATGGTTTTATCTGTTAATTGTATGTTATTTGTTTATTTGGGTGTTTGAATTTACTTTTGTCATCAAACAATGCGATTTTATACCAAGAAGGCATAAGCCGGAGCGATGTTCACAATTACTAAATTCTCTCACACTCTTTTAAATGTGTGAGAGCATTTTTAGGATATTTTTTTATGTTTAATTGTAAATATATTAATAGCAGTTATAGCAAAAAAAAAAAAAATGCGTATAATGTTTAAATTTTAGTATAAATGTCTTCCTTATCCAAACTGCAAAATAATTTAATTGCAGCTTTTTTAAGTTTTGGCGCAGATGTCATATACGCACCACATTCGCAAGATTGCAACAAAATGGCGATTTTATGCCACATATGGTAAACCGACTATGGTTGTTTATTTATTAATAAACTATTTATTAACTTTCATTTTGTTTTTTAAAATAATATAAATCATTTTGTTCTATAGCTATTAATTAAACTTTTTTATTTATTATTTTTTTTCAAATAATACAAAATAATTAAAAAATATTTATGAAATTGGTAATTAAAAACCAAGTTCTCCGAATTGGCGCCAGAAAAAAAATTGCGTCAATGTGGTGCATACATGACATCTGTGTCAAAGTTTTTTCTTATACATAAGTAGGTAAAATGCAGTTTAAATACCGATTAAAATTTTTCCCAAATGGAAATTTTGTCACGGATTTGGTCATATACTCATCAAGGTATCTCACTGGCGCCAAAATGACATTATTTGCCTCATATGGTAACCCAGCTATAATTGGTTATCTGATGATAAGTTGTTTATTTACTTTCATTTTTTTTCTGTTTTGAAATGATATTTGTTGCTTTGTTCTACAGTTACTTTTTATTTATTGTTAATTGCTGTTTAAAATGATAGAAAATAATAAAATATACATAAATTTCTTTGGTATTCTAAAACGAGGATTTTGCCACATTGTAGTTGCAAGATAATCGTGCTAAACCTATTGCGTATATGATGTCTGTGTAGGAATATTTTGTGAAATATGAAAAGTGTAAATTGGCTACTAATTGATTATCACGTCAACCAATTTCGCCAAATCGTTCGCCAAATTATACAAATTTACATAATTTTATCTTAAATAACTAAAGAGAAAATGCTTAAATACGAAAGAGCAAATAATTTTGTTTTCATTTTTCTGGAGGAATTTTTGCAATAATAAAGCAAATGTTGTAGTGAGAATTTTAATGAGGTTTTTTTTTTTTTTTTTTTTTTTTTAAATCTTTGGCAACTTGCTGTAACGAAAAATGTTTATTTTTTTTCCTGCTATTGCTTTGTAAGAACTGCTTTTGTGAAAGCCATGTTAAGATGGTATAAATTTTTGAACACTTCCCAATTACCACCCCCTTGGGCCGATTTTGCTCATTTGCACTTCCCACTGAGATTAACCATCTCAATGTACTTGACGAGTTTGAAGATGATTCTCGCATAATTGTGCCTTTTATCGCGCGGACAAAATTTAATTTATATATAAACTTTTTAGGTGGAAGTAGCTTTGGGTTTCTGGCTTCACATAATGAAAAGTTGTGAAGAGATTTTCAGAAGTTGTACCATGGTAACGACTGTAACAATTAATATTTCTTCAGATAAGGGAAAATTTTAAATCCTGTTGCCATAATGGTCTCATTTCGCTTCCAAATGTGCACTGTTAGTAATAAACTAAAATAGTTACTTCTAAAAAGCTGATTTTTGCGCAACATTTAAGATAATTTAATATCACAATGGTGTCTAATTCGTTGTCAGCAATAAGCAATTTGCTGCTGGAGGTCCAAATTATTTAAAATATAAATTTAAATTCACCAGTTCGTTTCATCCACGGTTGATTTTGAAATATTGACCAGCGCAGCGGGCATAGCCTGCTAGTTAAAAAATAAAATGGTTTAAATTTAAGAAAGCCAAAATAATTACAATAGTAAAATGCAAGCGAATGTCCCAACTCCGCCTTTTGTGCCTTTTGGTCGCCTTTTGTGCCTCCGCCTTTTGGTCGGTTCAGGATTTATTTTCTGTTTTGAAACTGTTAAACGAATAAAAAATAAAAAATAGTAATTAATATTCAGCATTTGACATTTCAAAACCTGAATTAAACATCTCAAAAAAAAAAAAATTTCTAAATTCAAACATTAATTGAAAGATTTTCATCATTCTCTGTTCAAAAATTTTTTTATACAACGAATTTTTTGACTAACCAATGGATTTCGTTACATAGAGACTTGACTGTATATATATATAACTGTCTATAATAGTATTAATAATTTCTTTTTTATAGTGGTTAACATAATGTATTCAAAGAAGTCTAAATACTTATTGTCAACGTAGCGTAATCTGCTTAAGATTATTTCTGCTCTATAAGTAGCAAAGTAGAAGATTATCTTATATTAATCTTTGAAAACAGGATTTACTCCTCTTATGTGCTTTAATGTTTTCTTGAAACTTCTAAATTCTAGAAATAGTCTTGTATGAAGGATAAAATAATATTGCAGGCAGTATTGTCAAATATTTCTATTCCTAAAATAGTGGTTTTCCAACTGTGTCTGTTATTTTTTAAAAAGAAGCATCTCTATCTAAGAATATTCATGATAAGAATTTTATTATTTATTCGATAACAAACGCTCGTAATGAATTTGCTGTGTTCAGGAGTAAACTTTTTTAGTAAGTTAAATAATCGGACTGGTATAGAATTTAAGTGATTATTCTACAGTAATTTTTTTCACCTTTAAAAACGGTTAATCCCTGAAGAATAGAATTTCTTCCTAGCAATCCTCATAACCAAGTGTTAACCACAAGATTTTGAACTTTCAGAAATTCAGTATGATAAAAAATTATTTTACTGGGTGGATGATATTATCTTCACTGAGAGTCTAAATTCTCATTTACATATATATATATATATATATATATATATATATATATATATATATATATATATATATATACTGGTATGCAAAATTTAAGGACGAGTCCCAAAATGCCAATTTTCAATGGATTTTCAAGCGATAATTTTCACGCGAATATTCAAAAGGAAGTAATATAATTCGAATAATTACTATCCCTGCATAACAGCTAATCGATATAACATCTCATTCAGGTCACATATGGTCACAAGAGTCACAGTCACTACGGTGAAACAAAGAATAGGAAATTCCATACGTCTCTTTTATGAGTCTGAAATGACTGCTATATGTGACTCCACGGACAGGTCATTGTGACTGCTGCTTTGTGGTGCTTTGTGGTCCAATGTCGTTTCATTGAGACTCTTATGTGACCTCTCATCTGGAGACTCAAATTCAAAGTCATTGTGAACCTTTGCATTATGATAAATCATCAAATAATGTCCCATTAAATAATGTCACATGTTGACTTTTCATCACTTTTCACAGTAGTTATTTCACAGTAGGGTTTCTGGAGGTCACCATTTGACATAGTCTTGTGACAGAAAGTCACCATGTGACTTTAATGGGACATTTTTTTGGTGATTTATCATAGTGCAACATTCACAATGACTTTGAAATTGAGACTCCAGATGAGAGGTCACACGGGAATCTCAATGAAAAGACATTGTAAAGTCATTCGGGGACTCGCCACAAAGAAGCAGTCATAATAATCTGTCAGTGGAGTCACATATAGTAGTCATTTGAGACTCATAAAAGAGACGTATGGAATTTCCTATTTTTTGTTTAGCCGTAGTGACTGAGACTCTTGTGACCATATGTGACCTGAATGAGATGTTATATGGACTAGCTGTTATGCAAGGATACTAATTATTCGAATTATACTACTTCCTTTTGATTATTCGCGTGAAAATTATCGTTTGAAAATCCCTTGAAAATTGGCATTTTGGGACTCGTCCTTAAATTTTGCACATTATATATATATATATAATAAAACTGAAAATCGAGCTAAAATAGTATATTTTTAACCCTTGTAGGTCTTATAAGTTCTATGCCACTTTTTATGCGTTATCAGAACCAACGTCTTTTACACGAATTATATTGAGTTTGCACCACATTTTTAAAGAAGATGTTTGCTTACAACCTGACAACATACGCCAGAAGAAAATATTATAAAATTTATTTATAAATATAGTAGTGCGAATAGAATATGAAAAGAGAATCAGGCACAAAATGCTAGCTTTCATTAATGGCTAAAATTCCTGGAAAGAGGCTATTGATGCAACGAAATCGAAAAGTAAGCGTTAATTGAAAATTACATTGTTGTTTAATGCAGTATATTCTTACATATCGATTTTATTCCTTATCGATTTTACTTCTTAATCGTATGACTAAAAGGTAATGGCAGAAACATAAGTTATAAAGAATACATAAAAAATGAAAAGAAAAGATGACAAACACACACACACACAAAAAAAAAAAACACTTTTGTTCAACTTTTTTTTAAAAGAAAGAACTATTAATTATTATTCTTTTTATATTTCTTCTATGATTTTTTTCTTTTCAGGTTTTTTTTAAAGAAAAAATGCATTCATTTGCCAGCCTTTAACATTTAAAATTTAGATTAAGGAAAATATTATTGCGCTTTTAAAAATGTGGCATTTTTTGGTAACAAACCGTTATTGCAGCACAGTATTTTTTATTTATTACTGTTGTATAAATTTAATAAATCTTTGAGTAGTTCTAAAACAAGCATAATGGGAAATTATTTTTTCATTAATGTGAAATTTAAATTCAGGAGCTATGGAATAAAATAAAAATATACATTTTTTGAGGTTCTGTAACAGTTTCAGAGTGTTACTATGATATTATAACACTATTTCTTCAGAGAATATTTTGTAGAAATCGATAATCGACATGTAAAAAAAAAATAATCACTGAGTAAGAAAAATCAAATTGCAAACAAGACATAGAAAGTATGGATGTTACTCCTTGTTATAGCTATGTTATGTTCCTAATTTTCCTTAAATCATAACCAAAACCTCACATGTATGCTATTGATTAAACTATTCAGCTTCAAAATTTAAGCTATTTTTATTATAAATCTGCATTAAAAGAAATATATATAAATTCATTCGAATTTCTACAGATAACATCTCCTCAGGTGGAATTATTCTGATGCTTCAATTGGTAGAAATGTCACTAATGTGTCATGTTTTTCACTTATACAGTATTGTGTTTCATTTTTCCAAAGGTCTGATTTTCGCATGACTTTGATTACGCCCCGTGTCTAAATGTTGTAAAAGGTATATATGCCGAATTTTAAGAAGATGGGATAATATTTATTGGTTGCACAATTCGATCACTTTTATCTCAAAGTAGTGACATTTCTAATATTGAAGTATTTTGTACTAATGACATTCATACGTATTTCTTTCATCGTTTGAGGTAATTGAACTTTAAACTGGGAACCAAAAGAGGAATTTTCTGTTGCTAGAAAAGTTTTCTGGTGGGGATTTTTTTGGAACCCGAAATCCTTTGAAGAAACGAGTACTTATAGTTTTTTTTCCCTTACAAGGAAATGATAGCAACACTTTCAGATGCTACTAAATCTACCAGTACTGAACTACAGGAAGTGTAAAGGAAAGCAGTGTTAAATTCAAGGGGCAGACCCTATAAATTGCCCTCTTCAACAAGCAGTTGAACATTCCTTAATGAAAAGTGAAAGGAATGCAACGGGTTTCAAGTTATGTCAGCTTCATAATGTTCACTTTTGGGAGGAAGCAATTGTAAGTGCAAAAACTCAAAAGAATGATTCAGATACACCAGAGCTTCTGATCACTTAACCAGATGTAGTCGTAAAAAAGAGTTACTAATAGACTGACACACTGACATACACTGACTGACTGACATAGACTGACTCACAGTTACTAATAGACTGAGACATCTTTAGTATCCGTCAGAAACAAATGTCAAAATGGCTTTTTTGGACGAATATATTATTTTGGAATAATTTATCGTGGATCATTTATTGTCATTCATATTCTTAAGGAAAATATGAATAAAAATTTTAAATCCAGATGTGCAAAGAAGAAGGAATTGAAACGATTAGAGGGTAGAGACCTTGATTTTGTAGGAAATAACTTGAGCCGTTTTGCTACTTATAAAACAAAAAGAAAGTTTTTTTTTTAATCTTTTGGGATCCACTAGGTGATAAAATAAATAAGTGATATTCTACGAAGCCATATGAACCATCCTAAAGTTATAAATGATATCACAGAAAGAACTATTCAGATGAAAAATCTTTAACGAATCGATAAGGGGAGAACAAAAATAAAATAAAATAAAATAAACACAATTCTTGTTGAGGATAGTCAAGCATCACAGAAAAGTCATCACCAAATGAACAAAATAAGGGATTGGGTTGTTCAGAATTAATTAACGTAACGTTTTCTTTTTATATTACTTATTAAACTTAGTATTGAGTTTTAGTATTCTTTTACGTTAGTATTTTCTCGTTTTCCCATAAAAGCAATTAACATTGAAAAATTTTATTTTTGCCTACATTTAGAAAAGTGATCAAAATGTGCAACCTCTAAATACTATCCAAACTTCTTGAAATTTTGCATACATATCTTTTACATCACTAAGACACGGTGCATAAGCTAAGTCAGCACAAATTTTAATTTTTATTTTTTGCCTTACAAAATGAAACACCCTAATACACATTGTATCCAGAAAAGGACTCCCGAATTTTAAAACTAAATAGCCTTGAAACTAAGATCAATAGTAACAGAAAACAAGTGCTTTTTATTATTATTTTGAAGCCCACAAAAATCTGATACAATGATTTAAAAAATAATTACAAATTTTGTCGAAAGATGTAGCTATATCCACGGAGGGAATCTTAAACAAACCACTTTGAAGTACAGAACGATGATCAATGTTCTTATTGAAAAAAGCAGTGGTGTAGTTCTATTAAAAACTACAGAGGGTATATGCTTAAGGTAGAGGGTATACCCTAGAGTGTACATGCTATAGCTTTCTTTAGAAACAGAGGGTATTCGGTGCTCCTTAAAAAAATCCAGTAGGTATAAGGAGTGTACCTGTGTATACTTTCCATTACATCCCTGGAAGGAAGTAAATAAAGTCATGGCTACTGTGAAACAATGATTTTTTGTAGAACTACTGTATCACCGATTAAATCGCATTCTTACGAGAGCAAGGCACATTTTTTCAATCACAGTAGCCTAAAGTTGCACGAAGTACTGATAAAAAACTAGTTTGAAAACTTTACGAGAAATTTCAGTGAGCAAGCATAGAGGCTGATGCTTCATAACGGCGCGTAATATTACCACATGGCATTATTACCCCCAACAACACTTTATTTCAAATGCTTGTTTCACTAGAATAAATAGTAATAATAAAGAAAGAGAAAGTGCTATGACCAAATATCATGTATCTTAACGTTTTTTAAATCCATGTAGTTTATAATACGAATTTATTTTTTAATTAACCCTTTCCTGATTTGCTTTTCAAATTTCAGAAAAAAAAATAAATTTCACATTACTAATATTAGCACTAATTATCTAAATGGATTGATTAGTGTTAAACGAATATTTCATTGTCTAAAACTCAGCGAATGTTGTTGCTTTGCGTACGATGCAGTTCATATTCATATGGCAATAGGCTATCGAAAATTTTTTGGAGATATTTAAAAAATACTGTATTACAACTAGATTTAACTGATACTACACTTTTCGAATACTTTTTGCGCTTTATTACGTATGATTTTTTTGGAAAGTAATTTTATTTTAAATTTAAAAAAGTGAAATATAGGTTTAAAGTAAAATTATTGCAAACAGAGTAAACAGAATTAAGCGAACATTTATTATTATTATAATTATTACTAAATACCTAAACATTAATGAAGTCAAACAGTAAATACATACAGACATACTGACATTACTCCATGTAAACAGTAATAAAAATATATGTTAAAAAAATGCTCAAATAAAATACATGTATAATTAATAGTATACTATCTCTCAAAAGATTGTATTTAGCAACATTTTTATTTTTTTGCTTACATAAAGTTATTAAAAATTCAGTTTAGAAGAAAATCAAGATTAAGTGCATAAATTGTTTAAAAAAAGTTTCGAGAATTTCAAAAGAAATAAAGTGAAACTAACGGCCTTCGCCCGCTACGCTGGTCGGTTTATCTAAAGAAATCTTGAAGAAGTAGTTAGATAAGGTTCAGACATACATTAAAAAAAAAAAAGCAAGTCGATCATTCAAAAAACGTTGGGAAATATCAAATATTTACTGTAATTTTTTAAGAAAAACAAAGTTTCGAAAAAAAAAATTAAATCGAAAAAAAAATTACACTGACATATTAATGCAAGGAAATTTTCCCAGAGAGAAAATTCGCCTTGAATACAATATTTCAAATTCTTTTAATTGCTTATAGGCGTTAATGCCAACATAGTGAAAAAAAATTCCATGCTGGGAATCGAACCCGGGCCATCAGTATGGCGCACTGACGTTCTACCGACTAAACCACATGGAACGACAGCCAGCTTGAAACTTTCTCATACTTAAGTAGACTGGCGAAAACATAACGATAGCGCGTTTTAAAATCGCACAGTGACATCTATTGGATTTTATATGTACTAAAAAACGTTATGTACTAAAAAACGTGAGCAGCGCACCTAATAGTTTCTTTTGTTTCTTTTTGTTACTTTTTTGTCTGTTGTCCGATTTTGGTGAAACAAAGCCTATACACTGCCCGGGAGTGTGCATTCTTCATTAGTGAAAACCGCATAAAAATCCATTCAGTAGTTACGAAGATAACCTCGAACAAACAGACAGACAGACAGACAGACAGACAGACAGACAAAAAATTCAAAAAAAATTTTTTTGTGTTTCATTGGTTTTCTTTTATCGCCCTGACTCCATTTTTGTCAATTATCTTCAATGTACAGACACACCGGGTCCTACTGTTTTATTATATGTATAGATTAGCAAACAAACACAGATTCGCTAGAGAACAAAGAAAAAATTGTGCATTAAACAGGTTTCTGTGACATTATATAAATTGTCTGCCATGATTTTTTACGCAAATAATGCAATTTTCTGTTTAAAATAGGAATATTTTTAAACGTAGTCTATTTTTACATGTTTAATGCTGCAGGATTTCTTTATAACTTTTTTAATAAGAAATGACAAAATTTATTTTTATATAAAACCTAAAATAAAATAAAAAGGAAATAATATTTTAAAGATTTTAAGTGCTCCAAATAAGCTGCATTTGATATAAATTTTAAAGCATTAAGAGCATTTGATTTATTCCTAATGAAATGCTCAAGTGCTTACTATTTCATATCTCTAAGGCAATAGTTTCGAATGAAAGCAACTTAACATACACCATCTATTTAAAATTTCTGGCATTTTTTTCCCTTGAACTAACTTAGAGTAGCCTAAAATATCAAATATCACAATAATATATTTTTCTAGAGCATCCAAGATGGCATCGGATCATTTGGCACTTTTCCTAGATTTTGAAGTCATGATATATTCACATCGTTGTTGTAAATGAACAAAACACATTTTTATAAGTTGGACGGCGATTGTTTTGTTTCTTTATGCATAAAAGACTTATCCTCTGTTGAATTAATCTTCAGAAATGGAACAACTTAATATCGCATCTTATTTGTGAAAGCAAATTACTTTCCAAGCAGTAATTTCAAGGTCAAAAGGGTTAAAGACTTGTTTCTTAGCTTATTTGTCGCTGTTTTTAAAAGTATGGCATAATTTCTTAAGGTATGATAGTACATTAGACGATTGTAAAATATAACGTAAAATATCTTCCAGATTGTGAAAGAATAGGACATTTAAATTGTTTACGTAAATAAACGAAATGTATTTATAAATTAGAAAGCGATTATTTCAATTACCAATGCTATAAAGAACATATTTTTGCAGTATTAATTTGCACAATTGAAACAGTTTAGTAAATTAATATTATTATTTTGCATAAAATGAAAGAGATGATATATTAAACGATTGTAAGGTATGACGCAAAATATCATCGTCTTATGAAATAAAATATGACTTTAAAAACGAAACACAAAATGTATTATTGTTTTATTATTTATCAAAAATCAAAGAGACATAGAATTGTGTTACTTTTGTAACTGACGTTACTGCTGTTTAAAACATCCTAATTTGTGAAAAATATGAAATTTTTAGTTTGTGAAGCAATTATTTAGCCTTTTTTCGAGATTCTGAAATAAAGGGACATTAAAATTGTTTGCGTAAATAAATGGAATATCTAATTCAGAAAGCCATTTTTTCAATTACCAGTGCTGTAAAGAACATATGTTCTACAAATTAATTTGCACAATTGGATCAACATAGTATCGCATTGTGAAAGCAAATTACTTTCCAAGCAGTAATTTCAAGGTCAAAAGGGTTAATGACTTGTTCCTTAGCTTATTTGTTGCTGTCTCTGGTATCACAATCTGGCATAATTTCTTAAAGTATGATAGTACATAAGACGATTGTAAAATAGGATGTAAAATATCGTCTTATGAAATAAAATATGACTTTAAAAACGCAACATAAAATGTATTATTGTTTTATTACTTATCAAAAATGAAAGAGACATAGAATTGTGTTACTTTCCTTTCCGACGTTAATGCTATTTAAAATATCCCCCCCCCCAAAAAAAAAAAATTAAAATCTTAATTTGTGATGAATTTATCTGATTATTTGGTCTCTTTTCCAGATTCTGAAAGAATGAGACATACAAATCGTTTACGTAAATAAACAAAATATCTTTATAAATCAAAAAGCAATTGTTTCATTTACCAGTACTATAAAAACATATTTTCTGCAAATTAATTTGCACAATTGGAACAGTTTAGCAAGTTAATTTTATTATTTAGAGATTGTGCGCAATTAATATTTGTTTTTTTTGTTTTTTCATTCGAATGATTAATGGATCCTAAAATATCAAATGTTACGATAACTTTGTCTTTTAGCGTATCTGTTAAATCATTTGGAATTTCTCCAAGATTTAATGAGACATTTTATATTTTGTTAGATTGAACTCGTTTTCAAAAATGAGTTAAATATATCTTTTATAAACTGGATAGCGATTGTTTCCGTTACCAGCATCTTAAATAGATTTTTTCCATATAATTAATATGTGTAAATGGAAACATTTAGTATCAATTTAACTTTCTGAACCAAAGTAATTAATCAAATAGTGTTTCGAAAGTTAAAAATACTACTTATGGCTTATTCGCTGATTTTGAGAATAATTATTTACAAATGATGCAATTTGAAGAAAATATAGGTCAGAATTATAATGTCTGAATTGGCTGCTAGAAGTTTCATTTCAAAAAAATATCTGATTTTTAAAACTTGAAATAAAATACAATCATTATTTTTCTTATTTCAGCTTTAATATAATTCAATAAATTAAAAAAAACAGTTTTACACTTTAAATATTTTATACGATTAATATTTTCCAGCATCAGTTATCATTTAAAAGATAAAAATGAAGTTAGAATGAAAGGAACTGTTAAATGGGGAATAGAAATTACCTGATATAAATTAAGATAGAGAATTAATTAAAGCAAAGGACAATATTTGTTTGCAGGTATTTACATATACATATGAAATAGGAAAAACATAAAAAAATGAATTTAATTAAAACTATTAAACAATTGCTAGGTCACTAACTGACCGCATACTTGCACCTAACAATAGTGTATAGAGAGAAAAATGCTTAATAATGAGTATTAAGTTGCTTCCATGTCTTTTAATTAAAAAATGAAATATTAAAATATTCCTCCCTTTTCATTGGTCTTTCCTACCAATATACACGCACTCAAAATTCATAGATAACTGTTGGGATAGATAAAACGGCTACCTTGGCTTTCAAAGTACACCTGAGATAGCAATCATCAACCTTCGGATAATGCAGGATAACTGAACGACAGTACTCCGCTTTACTTAAGGCACAAACCTGTTACTCCTGCGTCCGTATGGGTCGGACGAGCACAATTCATATCTATATAGAAAAGCATTAATTGTAAAACAATATATAAACCATTGAATTTATGCATTAATTTTGAAGAACAACAACCTTTTTTCATCACTTTATTTTTCATCTATTTCCAGTCAGACTTCTCTCAATCTTCTAACTAAGGTTTAATTTCCCCCCGTCCCTCTCCTTCAGTTCTTGGTGATTTTTATTAAGCTTCCGAGATTAATCTTCTTATTGGATAAGCAGTTTGTAATTAGGACCGCCTTTTACGGCCTCGAAGCCCTTGATATATGGAGGAACCCTGCACCCCCATTGTAAAAAGGTTGTCCAAAATATTCTCTTCTGAGACGAGCAACCTATAAATTGAAGATCGTAAATGTGTTATCTCTTAAATTTTGATGTTATTAACACAGCTGCCAACATCCTACGCTTCTTGTCCAAAAAATATTTTAGTAAATTTTATCATCTTAAAGCGTTGTAATTCACCAATTAAATAACTCAAAATTTTCTATTGAATTTTTGTGGTTCAAAAACACTGAAAAGTTGGCAGCAAATTGTTAAATTTTCAGACATGTGTCTCCGAAGGTTATAAAAAAGCACCATGTGAGTGGTCTCCAACTTTTTACCATACTATTGTAAGAACAAATATTTGTAAAATATTAAAAAATTTTAAATTATTGTACATAGAATAATTATGTACCTAATATTAAAAATTCTGTAATTAATTCTTGTGACAAAGAATAAAGATGTATACAAAGATAGGGGGAACTGGGGCACATTGATACACCCCCTGTACAGCAGACAGGGTCATTACAGAAAGTTTCACAACAACTCCAAAAGGTAATACAAGTGAAATTAACTACATACAGAAAGTTTTGGAATGATTCAATAGTTTGAAGAAATGGGATGGGTGATTAATTGTTTTTGTAGGTCAAAAGTAAATTTGAGTTGTACAATTGAAATGGTATTATACAATTGTTCCAGTATTTTCAACCGAAAAGAATACTCTCCCTGGCAAGTAAAGCTACTCTTTATCAGTTCCTCATTCTTTATTGTTAGATAAATTATGAAGTGTTGGATTTGCGACTCATTTTATTCAAAATAGCTGTATGGGGCACATTGATACAGTCTTTGTTGGGGCACATTGATACAACCTAAATCCTTTTCTAGTTCATTTTTTCATTGCGTTTTAATTTTTTTACCATACACTCCTTAATTCAATTATTTTTCGTCAAAAATTTCTACTATTAATTTTTATTGAAGTGAAATAGCTCTATTTTTTTTTATATTAGAACATTTTATAGTATTTTTGCAAACAGAAGGCGTACAAATTTACACAATATCTAGTGCTAGTAGAATTAACAAAAGAGATGGACGGCAGCCTGGCAAATCTGAAATTTATATCGATTCTCCAGAGAAAAAGTATTATCGACATGAGAAATGTTAAGTAAGAGAAACAAGCTGCAGAACAGTACAGGATAATTATATTATAAACATAATTTTTAATATAATTTTCCTTTATTTTCTGTTTGTAAACCGATTTATAAACAGAAAACCTGCTAATTCTTTCACCTTTCCTAAGAAAGAAGATAATTCTGGGGTTAAAGTGCCAGACATGAGAAAGTTACCACAGCCAACAAACAGACAAGGAACAGCGAGACACATCAGGCCATTATACATTTCATTTTGATTGCTTTAATATAGCTTACAAATAAATTGTGTGCGATTTTAATGTCTATAAATATATATAAAATGGTTTGCTAACTGTTTTTCTATGAAAAATATGCATTGGTGTTATTTTGTTTCCATTTTCCCAGGCGTATCAATGTGTCCCATGAGGTGTATCAATCTGCCCCGGGGATGGGGCACATTTATACAAGTGGCTTTTTTTGATTTTTTTAAAAATTACATGCAAAAATAATATATAAAACAACGATTGTACATTTTTATAACACACTACACAAGTTTTGCTGACACCACATGGAAAAATAACTTGAAATTTCTGCTTTTTGGATACCAAAAAAAATTCTCAGAAAAAAGCTGTATCAATGTCTCCCAGTTCTCCCTACGAAATATCACTAATTAGTTATAAAAATATTAGTTTTGAAGTAATGGTCTTTCGTTATGAATTGTTATTAATTTTTCCAAAATCGAGGGTGATTTTTCTGATCATCATCATCATATATATATATCTCAATCATCATCATCATATATGTGTATCAATATATGTATCTCATCATCATCATCATATATATATATATATATATATATACATATATAATATATGCATGCTTCTTCCGACTCCGACTTTGACTCCGGGCTAGCTAATGTACTAGTGTTGCTGTTGGTTAAAATTATGAGGGAACATAAGAAAAATAATTCGAAAAGTTCTATATTTTGGTGTTAATCAATTTCTTACACTGTAAAAAAAATCTGTAACCTTAGTAATCTAAATTAACCGAAATCTCTTATGCTTACTAAAATTTTATGTGTACACTGTACAAAAAAATGATGTCAATCTACAAAACTTGTAAGCAAAACTAAAACCATCTGTAACTTTACAAAAGAATTTACTAAAATGTTGGTAACTTTACTAAAATTTTATCTATAATGCTCGTTATCGTCACTTAAAAAGGTCTTGGAATACGATTTCCCAAAAAAATTCTTAGTAACCTTAAAATTTGTTTGATTCAAAGTGCAAATCTGTATCTGTTACATGAATTTTTATTGTTGCCGTTACATAAAAAGTTCTTGGAATACAATTCTACTAGAAAAAATTTTGTAACTTTCCCAATTTTTTTTTACAGTGTAGAGCTTTGAAAAAAAAAAATTCCAATTTACCAATTTTTCAATTTCGTGTCTCAAAACCTCGAAAAATTCCAAGTATCAAAATATAAGAATTCAGAAAAAAAAAACAGAAATTTCACTATTTCGGATCTGTAGACTTGAAAAGGGGAAATGTTTACAATTTTGATGTTTATTCGTGTCCTCCGCAGCAGAAAAATTGTGATTAAAAGAAAAAAAAAAAAAAAGAAAGAAAAAAAAAAAGATGAAAACTTTACAAGTTCGGATGTAATTAAGGATCTATTAGAGCTTTTAATTAAAAATGGTTTTCACACAATGTGTATGCCCGGCAGTATATTGAAAATCTTTAACTTTGGTAGCCCTATATAATTCAAAAATAACAATAATAAAAACTTTTATGGGTTTAAAATTACGTATAATTGGTTTAATTTCACTTCAAATTGTCGTACAAAAAAGCCGGAAATGGAGTACGAGTCGGCTCGTTTCTTTTGCGATTCCAACTCGAACTCTTTTTCTCAAAAATGGGCCCAACTCCGACTCTGACTCCACAACTCTGATTGTAAGAATCAGAAACCTGTTTCATCATGTTTATTCTCCTGAAAAATGCGACAAGTTGACTATAGTCAACTTTTATAAGCGGTATGTTTCCCAGTTAAAGGTACATTTATTTTTATTCACATATATTTTAAAATATGAAATACTATAATTAATTTTTTAGAAAATTAAAAAGAATTGTACTTCAAAGAGTAAAATATATTTTCATGCAATCTTTCTTTGGACATTTACTCGCCTCATGTTTTTTTTTTCTTATTTTTCTATTGCAAAAGTAAAATACTCCAGATATAAAGAAAATGAAACGCTCCCCATTGTTCTTCCTTTTTGATTTACTAACCCATGATATATTTATTCCTTCGAATTCTTTTATCATCTCTTTCTTTATAATCTGTATTCCGGATCACGTTTCAACATACGTCATCACCCAATGGCTGTAACGCCTTGCCAGCTGAAAGATTCCACTTGTCTTATTATCTCTGCAATTAGATGTTGCCGTCTGTAACAACGAGACTAGAATTGCTGATGTCAACAGCTTGACTTGTAAACCGATATGTGAAAGAGTAAAAACATGTCTTTTTTACTGATAAATTGATAAAAAGTTTCATTATTTTTTATCTTTTTTCAGTCAAATATACTTTTATCCTAATGTAAGCTATTGTTTTTTTATTTTTAATTACTGCTTAAAGTGATTTAAAGAATATTCTCAAAAATTTTTCTTCAATTGAAATTGAAGCAGCAGTGCTGTCAATATATTTTCGTCATTTCACGAATATCCGTTTTTTATTTCCTTTCCGTTACAAGAGGTAAAATGTCAATAAAATAAAGAAAGTTGGGATAACGAAATATCAGTTGACGCTGGATTCGAACCAACCATATCATTGTTACGAGATCAACACGCTAGTACTGAGATATAGCTGTACAGCAAGGAACCGCTTTGAAGTAAATATGTTTGCTTCAGATGGGTATAGCTTGTTCAATTTCCTCAAAAAGCTTTTAATTTTGAAGTTAATTTTGGAAAGATTTAGTCTTTAATGAGATTGTTCCTGAGGTTTTTACGTTTTAGTATTAACACTAAAACAGCCGGGTATTTTACTAAAATTTTATAAAAAGTGTTTCGCACCAGAATTTTATTTTAAAACTATTTAACTTATTTAATTAGTCTATTTTTGTACTGCATATATTTAACATATCATATGTAGAAAATTCTGGTTCGAATCAACTATTATCATTCTGTCAGGGGTCATTTTGACCCCTAATGGCGGTTCTAGTGTTAATACAGGTTAAAAATGCGAATTTTAAATATTTTTATGCAGATTGCTAGAGGTAAAATATGAATATTATATTTTTATTCGATGATATTTTTCTTTTGAATAATATCGATAGTTCTTCTGTATAATTTTATTAATTAAAATATTTTTTAAAGGTTTTTATTTAAAGTTTAATTTAAATGCGAACATTTATGTATAAATAACTTTATAAATTCGACTTTATTTAGCATTGTTTAACTTATTCAAATTGAGAGTACATTCTAGTGAATATGAAAAGCAATCGATATTTATTTTTAAATTCGAAAACTTTTTTTTAATTAAAAATCCTAATTTATAGAATTTTTTGTTTTTCATTTAAAAAGTAAATTCGGATTTATTATTCATAGACTCAATACGCACACGTGCTTGGAAGGAAGAGAATCCCCACCCCTTTTTTAGGCATTCTGTGAAAATTCAAGGATAAATCATGTTTTCTTGGTCTATGAAATTATTTATTAAAAAATAGGGAAAACTTATTTTATCACTAAAACAGCCGGGTATTTTACTAAAATTTTATAAAAAGTGTTTCGCACCAGAATTTTATTTTAAAACTATTTAACTTGTTTAATTAGTCTTTTTTTGTACTGCATATATTAGCATATCTTATGAAGAAAATTCTAGTTCGAATAAACTATTATCATTCTGGCAGGGGTCATTTTGACCCCTAATGGCGGTTCTAGTGTTAAATTGTCGAGTTTTTCTGGCGGCGAAAAATTATGTTAATATGCGACAGTTTGCTAAGGAATACGAAGTCTTTGTGTATGTGTTTCTGTATTATGATTATCGAGGTACAAATTTTATTATTTATTATTTTCTGTTGTTAAATTGATCAACAATTATCGAAAATTTAAAAAAGTAAAATTCTAATTGAAAAATACATTGAAAAAATATTAAATGAAAGTAGACATTGTCTACGCATGCTGATTCTATCAATTTTGTAAATAAGTTTGCTTTTTTAATTCATATTTTTATTACTATTTCAGAATAGTAATTTTCGCATAAGAAAAGCAAGTTTTTTTACTTTAGAAGCTACGGTAAACATCAGAAAAAAAACGTTAATATGACAATACCTTTTCGTTCTTAAGACTAAATGTTTTAGTCTCCATGTTATTTGAATTGTTACAATTTTCAAATGAATTAAACATAATATGCTTCGTATGATTTTATAATATTTCCTTGAAACATATAAAATTTATCTGTCTCACAGGCAATTAATATGCAATTTCTATCTTTCACAAAGCATTAATGGCACGTTTATTCACATAGTTAATATGATGCACTCGTTTCTAACTATTTCCCACTTTATTTTCTATTAATTTTCCTTTAACTGGGGTCTCACCAGTGGCCGAGAGGTTCTTCCTTCGAAACTGGTAAACGGCAGGCGCTGGGTTCGGGCCCGCTCGCGGCCCTCGTCGGCCTAACACTTCGGAGTTTTCTGTGGTTTTTTTCTAACCTAGGATTTCTTTCCGTAAATACCGGTTAGGTTCCCTTAGAAAGACCACCACGGAGGGCACCCTTTCCCCTTAAGACTCATATCCCATGTGTTCATAATTGTCCATCATAAACACAACCAACCCTATAACTGGGAGATTTTTAGACTGAATTGATATCTGTCACAATAGCTAATGGCAATTTTCGCATTGATTAAATAGGACCATTTAAACATTTGAAAATCAGTTTTTATAAAATGGCTAATTAAGCAAAGTAACTGCCTCCAAGAATTTTATAACGGTGGTGTTATAAAAAATAAAAGTTTTAAGTGAAACGTTTTCAGTAGGCATTTTCAATAAGATATCTTTTTCTCTTTTAATGTTTTCGTGAAAGTTCATTTTTTAATTGAAATGAAAAAATATTTCTTAATGGAAACTTTTCAGCAATATTGTTTTTTTTTCCGATAGTTTAAATATGGAGTAATTTTCCACATTTACTAATACTTAACACGTGTAATCATTAAATATTTTTAAGGCGAGGAATTTCTACTCCAAAAATGTCCAAATAATTAATTCACACCATAATTTGAAAATAATCGAAATCTTTTCTTACCATACATAATAAAATCTAAATTGTACTAAAAAAAATTACTGGTGCTATTTGGCAATTTGAACAGTAAAATTAAGCGTTTGCAGGCTGCAAATGGTGTCCTTGAAAGAATTAAAGTTCAATCAATCAGAGTAACTTTGACCTATGCAAGTTATTGACCTATCAGGGTGTTTTGACCTATCAGGGTGTTTGACCTATCAGGGTGTTTACAATTTGATATCAATATAAAAAAAAATATTTTTCTAAATATAAAATAAATGTGTATTGAAATAATGAACTTTTGAATAAATACAAAAAAATGTCTGAATAAAGTAATAATTACATAGTGTACACTGCACATTCCAAGCTTGCGAAGTATGTTCCTAGACATGATTATTACATGTGTATAGATAGTTTTTTTCATATATATATATATATATATATGAAACATCTATAGGTCTAAACTATACTATAGTTATATAACTATATAACTATACTATAGTTTAGTTATATATAAATATAACTAAACTATAGTTATATACATAGGTCAAAGTTATTCTTGACCTATCAGGGTAACTTTGGGCCAAGAGAGAAAAAAGATTAAATCTGCTATATCACTTGAGTTAAATGCAAAGTTTTGGTCTCAAATTATAGATAGCAGCACTTATGTGAGTTTGGACTCTTACTGGAAATAATTCGTCAAGATTCCATCATGGCCGAATGGATAAAAGAATTTTGAATAAAAAATTAAAATAAAATCCTAAAAAAAATTGTCAGATTAAAGTAATAATTACATAGTTTACACTGTACATTGCATGCTTGCGAAATTTGTTACTAGAGAAGATTATCATATTTGTATGGATACATAGGATATATAGGATATATGGATAATAATTACATAGTTTACACTGTACATTGCATGCTTGCGAAATATGTTACTAAAAAAGATTATCATATTTGTATAGATACTTTTTGTTCAAATATTTTTTTTAATGGAACTATGTTATTTAACTTCAACATCAAATAACTCGTAAAAAATACTCTGATTACAATGCTCTCTACGTCAGTGTGTTTATCGAACATTTTTCTAGAAAAATACCAATTTTGATATTTTAATATGTAATTGTTTTTTTTATAATAACTGAGAAAAATCTCCGGTCAGAAAAAAATCATTTAGGCGGAAGTGTATGTTACTTTTTAAGAACATTTAGATTTATTTTGGAAAAGTAAAATCTTTTTGAAAGGAAGCAAAGCTTTTTTCAGTGTTTCTCTTTCTTGAGTTAGTAACTCCTCAAGTATTTATTCTTTTGATTTCCCGTATCATCACATTCTTTTAATCTATATTTCCGATCACGTTTCAGCATACGTCATCGCCTATAGGCTGTAATGCCTTGCCAGCTGAAAGTTTCCATGTGTCTTATTATCCCTTCAATTATATTTTGCGATCTGTGAGAACAGGTCTAGAATTGCTAATGTCAACAGCTTGAATGGTAAACTGAAACAAAGAGTAAAAACGTATCTTTTCGTTTGATGAATTAATGCAAAGAATTTATTGATATTGTTACTTTGCAGTGAAATTCGTATGTAGTAAGTCAAAAGCTTTTTCCTGAAAAAAATGACATTAGGAACAGTGACATTGGCATTAATTATCAATGCCATTAACATTACTTATGATTGTTTGACAATATTTATCTTTTTTCAGCAGTTTAAATATGGATTAATTTTCCACATTTACTGATTGTTAACGAGTAATTACTACTTAATGCTTTGAAGTCTAAGGCATTTCTGCTGTAAAAATGTTAAAACAAATAATTCACGCCTCAATTTGAAAATAACCAAACTTTCCTTCAATTACATTATAAAATCGGAATTGTACAAAAAAAAAGTCACTGGTGCCATTTTGCAGTTTGGATATTAAAATAAAGCGTTTGTAGACTGCAAGTTGCGCCCTTGAAAGGATTAAAGTTTTAAATTGGTTTTTTAATACTAACGATTTAATTTTTAATTGGAAAGAAATATTATTATTTGTGTTGTTTTACAATTTGATATCAATACAAAAAAAAAGAACTTTTCTAAATATAAAATAAATATGTATTGAAATAATGAACTTTTGAATAAATAATTAAAAAAATGTCTGATAAGTAATAATTACAAAGTGTACGCTGCGCATTACAAGCTTGCGAAGTATGCTCCTAGACAAGATTATGACATGTGTATGGATAGTTTTGTTGGAAAATATTCCTAACATTTAATTGGCGCGAGTTCTATACCTCATCATTAAATCAGGTTTAGATGTCTCAACATTTAACTCAGGTAAGCAAAAGGAATAAATAAATATTCTCTTACCTTTTATAGATATCCAGTTCGCGTATGCCGGTTAATCCAGGAATGTGGTGCACGATCTGTAATATGTGGTATTTTATTAAACAGTGGTTATCCATTTGGTGACGTCGAATAAAAGATGTTATGTGCCCCGGGTGGGGATCAATTTAGTGTACACTCATGATGAAGCAGTCGAAGTAATTACTACTAACTTTAAGGAAGAAAATAAAGAATATTTAATATAGTAAATTTAACGGAGCAGCAAACATTTATGACCTCTCGGTGCGAGAGTCAAATATAGAGAGAGAAACATACATTTGCTTAATTACATTACAAACATTAACAGCAAGCGCACTTTCACATAATGGTGCAATCAGCTAATTAATTTTAATGGGTTATTTTTTAAAGTCAAAGAATAAAGCATACTAAAAAATGTTTATCAGTTCGTAATGTTCTTTATACATAGAGTTCTGGAAACGCTTTCTGATGACTGGAAATATTGCATATGTCTCTTGTAACTTCCACATGGCACAGAAAAAACCCAGAAGTAAGTTTCGATAATCATTAGTGTGAATTCTAACTTAATGATGTTTTTCGTTCTTAACGCGCCAGATGGGAGAGATCGTTAAGTATCTTGATTCGGGTATTATTAGATCGGAAAATATATTTCAACAAGTTTTTTTCATATATATATATATATATATTTTAAATTGAACTATGTTGATTGACTTCAACCTTAAATAACTTGTAAAAATATTCTCTGATACTCTCTATGCCAGCTAGTTTTTTATCAAACATTTTTCTATCAAAATACCAATTTTCAAAATTTTTTGTAATAGTTTTCTTTATAAAAACTGATCTCCGATCCCCCCCCCCCAAAAAAAAAAAAAAAAACATTTGCACGGTAGTATATGATATTTTGTTTTTTAACAGGGAGATTTTATTTTGGAAAAGTAAAGTATTTTTGAAAGAAAGAAAAACTTTTCTCAGTGTTTTTGTTTCCTGAGATAGTAACTCATGATGTATTGATTCTGTCGATTTCTCGTATCATCACATTATTTTAATCTATATTTCCGATCACGTTTCAGAATACGTCATCGCCTATCGGCTGTAATGCCTTGTCAGCTGAAAATTTTCATGTGTCTTATTATCTCTTCAATTATAGTTTGCCACCTGTAAAAACAGTTCTGGAATTGCTGATGTTAACAGCTTGAATGGTAAACTGATACGAGGAGTAAAAATGTATATTTTCGTGTAATGAATTAATGCAAAGAAATTATAGCTATTATTACTTTGCAGTCAAATTCGTATATATGTAAAAAAAAAAAAACTTCTTTATTTGAAAATTTCTGGGGGAACAATGACATTTAGGTTAAAATTAAAAAAATTCCAACATCAGTTGCACAAAACGAAAGCACAGAAAATAAAGTGGAAGAATAGTTTACTTAAATGTCTTATTCAAACTGTCTATGTAGTAAGATATATGTTTTTAAAATAAGTTTCAACTTTGATACATTTGTAAAATATTATTCTCTGGTTAAAACATTGAGGGGCTGTGGGATATATTATATTTCACTTACGCTTAATGAAGATATGCACCAGAAAAAAAATTACAAAATTTTACTTTTCTAACTTTGTCGGGAAAAAGGAGCAAGTTGCTTTTTCTTATTTTGAAATCAAATTTTACAAATTTTCGGAGGGAATTCATAATTATACAAACGTAATTGCGTGCTCCTCAAAGGATTAAAGAAATCGATTTTTCTGTTTGTACAACATGTTAACATAAAAACTGTTATTGTAATATTTAATAATAATAATTGTATAAAATTTGTATTGAATAGTTCGTTGAAAGCTAATATTTTGAGAAAATAATTCGATCGGAAAAAGTTCCAAAATTGGTTGGGAAAACTGGTTCCATATGCTATTTATCAATATAAAAAGGTTATTCATTTTATTAAAAAGACAAATAACTGCTTTTTTAATTATTAATATGTGCAATGTGTTTTAATATCTCTGTCAAAAACTTAAAGAGATTATAGAAATCTGTAAAACAACATTTTAGCACGTTAAACCAGAAACACAATTCACTTCTTTGATCATAAATCTCATTCCAAACCCAATCCGAATTTTCGTTCATAACAAACTAAAAAGAATTTTAAAAAAAATTCACTAACCTTACTTTTGTTTCCGTGTAAATGGATAAATTCTCGTGAATTCTTGAAAATAATCACAATCTGACTCCAAACAACACTGATGTAGGCATTCTATACATCGAAATATAGCACATAAGACGTACATACAGTATATGGCTATTAATGATCAGACACTTGCGATTTTAGACGTTTTGTTAAATAGATACATAAGGAATTATTCTGATATTCCATACGTATGATCAAAATAGTACAGGTCATATATTTTTGGGAAGATTTTTTTTCCCGAAGTCCCATTGGGAACCGTCAACAAATTGAAAAAGAACAACGATTTTTTGGATAACTCTGTCAAAACTAATGTATAAAAAGCGTTCTAACTGCAAATTATGATTGAATGGCTTATTGTAATAAACTGTGTTCCTTTTTATGAGCATAGCATGTATACTTGTAGAGAAACTACGGTTTTTATACAATCAGTCCCAAATTTTGCCTTATGTTGCTTTTAATTTGCAGAGTTCTTAATAAAAAATGTTTTTTTTTCAGAAAATATTATGAGCAACATTGTGCATAATTACCTGTAATCAGAAGAAAAAAATGTATGAAAAATGGGCAGATTTACTAAAAAAAATAGTTTTAGATTTTTCTTGCAAATCTTGTAGAGACTACACTGTAAAAATATATGTACAGTTACTAAGATTTCTCTAGTAGATTTGTATTCCAAGAATTTTTCATGTAACGGTAACAGAAAAACTCAGTCAACCTTCCTCGGTTACATGGAGTTTTGCTCTGATCATTATAGGAAAAATTCTTGGAATACAAATCTACTACAAAATTTTTAGTAACCTTGCAGATTTCTTTTTACAGTGTAACCTTGAAGTTCAGTTCTACTGAAAATGTTGTAACCATCTATCACAAACCGTTATATTAGAATTTTTGGTACTACTTGGTTATCTGGTGGACTAAAAAATTATCGCCAAACTATAAGATTACATGTCAATAATGAATGACTGTAAATGTCAATTCACTTGATATTAACTACGATACAGATGTTTATTACGTCACCAACTGATTTTTAGTTCAACATTTTATTTGTATTCATGGTTATGTTTTACTAATTTATTTGTTCTGCAGTTATTAAAAAAAATTATGCCAATTTATATAATTTGGCGAACAGTTTGGCGATTTGTAGAATTTGGCAAAATTGATCGACGGGATAACCAAGTAGTACCGAATTTCTTTAATAGGGTTTTATCAAATTTTATAGTATAAATGTATTTTTTGTTTTTAAATATGTCTAAATAAATATTTTCGCTATGTAAAATTAATATTACATTTGAACAGTGACTGTTTAGAAAAAAAAAAAAAAAATAGAAAACATTTTATAAAGAGTTTAAAATTTTTTAAAAATATACTTTAACTTTTCTGAATATAATAATTTATTCATAAAAGTGTAAATAGATCTCAAATGACATCTTAAATGCAATCATCGAAACGCTATAGGAAAAAAAAAATCATAAATAGTCACTATTTTCAATTGCTTTTCTGTTAAAAATCTATTGTAAAAGATGAATTTATACAGATTTTCATATACTAAACATATTTCGAACAAGCTGCAAATTCTAAACAGAATTACTATGTCTAGGCGTAGCTTTAAACAGTTATAGTAATTTAGGTTAATGGTGCACTTGCGATTATGTGACTGAGCTAAATTAGTTTAGTTAATTATTATGAATATTAGACGACACGATTATATATTGAGTCCGTAAAATGAGAACTAGATGTGAAATATGAATAATATATATATTTTATAGTAATTTTTAAGTGTTATCGTACAAAATTTCCAGATTTGACAAACATACAAAACTATACATTTGAAAATAATGTGCTATGTTTTTTAAAACTTCTTTCAAAAATTTAACAAATATTTTTTAAAGGATCAATGCGTTTTCATTTAATATTATCAATAAACGGAACTATTATATGATCAACGATTATTTCATCTTTTTTCGTCTTTTTATGTTATTTATTATGTAATTGTTTTCAAAACTTCATACTTATTGTCATTTATTAGCTACACAACTCTTCCAATATATAAAGTTTATTTAAACTTTTTAAAAAAGTATCTAATGTTTGCATTTCAAAATGTTACAATAAATTTCTACATTAACATTTAAAAATACGTACAAATTATTTTATATTTTGTGATTAATTTCCTAGATCTAAAATTTATCTTACTTTTACAAATTTTAAGAAAAGTCTTTTTTAGACGAAAAACTCTTTTAGGATTCTTCTAAGAAAACGTTGCCTTAAGCCTGAATAATTTCATATTATACTTTTAAAAACGCTGTGAGAGAAATTTTTGCATATTAACTTATTCTACGCAGATATTTATACAATTCTCATAATATTTTATGTTCATTTAATAATTTCTAATGTTAATAGTTGCTAAATAAAATTTTTAATAGAATGTTAAATTTATATACCACCACAATTTTTAAAGTTATAAATTTGATTGTGATTTTAAAATTTTATTTTTGTACATGAATCGATAATTTCTTCATGGACTAATTGTCACATGTACTATATTTTTATCGAACAACATTACCTAATCGCATTTTTAGTATATGAAGAAAAAAAAGGGTTTTGTTTCTCAAAAAAAAAAAAAAAAAAAAAAAAAAAACACTGAGAGTTGACAGATTATTTTAAAACCATGACCGTGAGAGTCATTAAAGCTGAAAATTGTTTTCTGAAAGTTTATGTTTGAGAAGGATGCATTACAATAATTTAAGCGTTTTAAAGTAATTGCCCCTTCATCTACCTTCCCCCTCCAAAAAAAAAAAAAAAAAAAAAAAAATGTTTGATACCTTTGTCATGACATATATTTGCTTTAAAAAAATCATCATTAATATTTGCTATTATGAATTCTAAAATTATATGGAATCACATTTAAACCAGATATATACAGTCATCACCGGTTAAAATGTACCTCAAATATAATGTACTTTTGCTTATAACATTCTTAGATGCTTTGTCCGGTAATAAAATCCTTTATAAGTAATAGTTTAAAATTTCGGCTATAACAGACTATCTAAAAACCTTAATCTGGTTTTTAGATAGGTTAGATATGTTTAGATAGGTATCTGGTTTTAATCTGGCGTACTTTTTAGACCTGAACGAAAAATAAAATTTAGATTCTAACCTTGCATTTCTAGTTTGCAAATACATAATTTTTGGACATTTATCTCTGTCCTGGGTCTCTGTACATTTATCTAAACCTGGGTTTACGTCTTCTTTAAAATGTTCTCCTTCGAAATTATTTATCGTTCTTTTTTCTCCAATTGGTTGTGGCTATTGGTAAATAGACGGGGAGACTCAACAATAGAAAAAGGTGAAATATTGAATATGGATTTTAAGGAAAGTTTTACTTCTTCCAAATAGATTCTTCAAAAGAGCAATAATAAAAAGCAGCGCGAAATCACAAAAAATGAAACAGACAATTGAAATATACGCCTATTTAGACTTTTAAGGTCTAAATAGACATAAACTGTCGGCAGTTTTGTTGTAGTGAGGCGGTGTCTTTCATTTTTAATTGCATTTCAAGTACGCTGAAGTATCATTCTATAGGACGAAAGATATTACTCTTTTTGACCCCAATGCTGAACATTATCAAGTTTCTTTCTTTTTTTTTTTTTTAACCGCAAACTGCTGGAGACGAAAGAATATTATCGTACTTAAAGCAAAAATGCTTATAAATCAGTCTTCGTCATTTTCCATGGAAGAAACATGCTTTTTTACTTGACATATGAAAATGTAAATTTTACTGTTTCATATAATGAAAGAAAGCAACAAAAAATATCACATTATTTTTTGTAAAATAAATATGCAAATAGTTAAATGCCTTTCTTTAAATATTTTATTTTGATAAAATCATAAAATGTTAATTTTAAATATCTATATTGCATGTGATTCTATGCGACTTTTAGGTAGCTTTTATTACAAAAAGGAAAAAAAACCTATTGCAGTCTTCCGGAGGAAAGCACTTCCAGAAAATTTTGGTATATTTTCACCGATCATGAACCCCAGACCCCAAAACTACCCTCCGTTCAAATGTTGACATATTGATATGTATAATTGACATGTTGATATATATAAAATCTTTCCGTGTATAACGATTCCGGGGTCAACCCATCCACGAGAAAAAACACTTATTGTGACCAATGACAAATTCCATTGTGAAAAGTTATCTCCGATTTTAAAGGCTATCAATTTTTTGTCCAATGCAAACGTTCCAGAGTCGTAATGGAGCGTTCTAATTTGTCAGATTTATAGTTTAAGCTGTAAATGACGTCACTACATTTTACTGTGCTTTGAAATCTTTTCCCTATTTCAAACACAATATTCACACTATTAAAATTTTGACTCATTTGCTGCATCATCACTCCACCGCTTTTATAGAAAACGATTACTTTGCTGTGTTATGGAGCATTCTCATTGGTCATAAAAGAGACATTCTATAAATGCTGTGGAGTGACGCTGCAGTAAATGGGTCAAATTTTTAGCAGTGCACTGTTAAAAATTTGACCCTTTTGCTGCATCATCAATCCCCAGCTTTTATAGAATACACTGTAAGTAACACACACAAAGTAACCGTTTTCTATAAAAGCGTTGGAGTGATGCTGCAAAGACTGTTAAAAATTTCACCCATTTGCTGCAGCATCACTCCATTGCTTTTATATAAAGCGGTTACTTTACTGTGATAGGGAGCATTCTCATTGCTCATAAAAGAGATATTCTATAAAAGCTGTGGAGGGACGCTGCTAATTTTTAACAGTGTAATACGGAGGAATTAAACATATTGTCATTTGTAATACGGGGCGTGTTCAGCGTAACTTACCAAAGTAACCTATGTTATCAACTGATTGTAGGGCAGTACGAAAGCGAATTGTGGCACCAATGAAAATTATCCAGTTGAATTGTAGTGACGTCACACTTCGCCTTGATTTTTATTTCGTATTTGTGTAAAATCAGTAAGTGACCGGTAAGTAACCGGTAAGTTGTGCTGAACACGCCCACGGTAAAGTAATCATTTTCTATAAAAGCTGTGTAATGACGATGTAGCAACACAGTCAAATTTTTAACAGTGTTTAATTAAAACTTTTTATTTAAGAAAAGAGAAGGTGCGTTTTAAATACAATGTTGTTAGAATTTTTATATTCGTGTTGCTTTATTTATTTATTTATTTTTGTTTATTTATTTATTTTTACAGCCGTGAATGACTTCATTGTCACATAACGAATCACGATTGTTTACTCTTTACTGTTGACATTTGTTTTCGATCTTATAAAATATTTTCCTTACTGATTACAGATCATGTTAGTATACATGGTGTTACGCGCCATATACACTACATAACTGTCTCATGGAAAATGAGATAAGAGAGATAGAGAAGTATTTTCTTTTAAGTATTAGCTAATTGTATAAAATAGTTAAGTCACAAATGTTTTAAAATAGCATTATTAGTACATGTTTTGCATTATTAATGCATGTTAATTTACATGTTTTTTGTGAAATAATTGCTGCAGTTTTGTGAGTGAAATTCATTAGCGGCATATTCTATGCCATTATTTTACCCATTCAATTAATAATTTGGCTACCCTCTCATATTCGTCTGGGAATGGCCAAAATGGGAAAATTTTTTATACATTTTGGATATTTTTATTATTTTCTCTCAGTATTTTAAAATATTTTTTGGCTGTAGTTTCACAATGTATTCTTTTATAATTGATATTTTACCTTACTTTATTCTTTTTAAAATTTATGCATTTACCATTTGTTCATTACAATCCCTCCCCATCCATCAGATAGTTTTGTTATAGTTTTAAATGAAGATTTCTATTGATTTTTTTTTTAGATTTTTCCCTCATGTTCAATCTTCGTATTTTTCAAAATTGTTTAAGCCTAAAGTGGCTATGATTGACAAAAGTTGTTGTAATGTTTTATCATCCTTTTAAAAATGGAAGCACGTCATTTTGACGGGCTATCTTCTAGTATATATATATATATATATATTCAAAATAGCGGCCATTTAAATTTGTCAAAAATCTTTTAAATGTATTTATAATGATGTATAAATAGAAAATTAGAAATTAAAAAAAGGATCTTTCTAAACTATTTATCTTAATAATGAATTCTGGAGTACTTTTTGCTTTGTCTTTTCCTTAAAAAACCCTGGGATATAGCAGTTTGAATTTCCAATGTGGGTGACATTTTTTTTTTTAAATCAATTTGCCCGCGACAGCACTCATGCATATTATTAATCGATTTCGATGGGAGTATGTATATGGTCGCATGAATTAAGATTTCGATCAAACTCATTGGGTTTTTTTTATCCATCATACTGCTTTAAAATAAATATCGTGGAATTCGGCAACATTATAAATCGCTTAAAATAAAACCAGGTTGAATAAAAGATGACTAATTTCTAAAAAATATCCTATTAATATTCAGTATTGACAAAAACTAGTATTCAATCTTATATAGTCGTGTTCCACTATTTTGAGCATCTTATATTTGATTTATATAACTTAAATTAAAATAAATAAATAAGTATATGAAAGCTTCCTCTTCCTACGGCACTGCCGGGGGGAAGAGGCCAAATAACAATAAGGAAGATTTTTTTTCCAAACTAGCAATACAAGATAAATGTTTATTCCAACACTATAGCTGAATATTTATTAAAAAAAAGGCACAATAAAGGGATCTTTAGATGAGAAAATATATTTGATAGTTTGCATACGACGCGGATGAATTACACGTTTTAGGGATTTAAATTTTTTTTTAATTTTTCGATGAAATTGTTTATTATCATCCGTGTCTTAAGTGATACGAAAAATACTTTATCTAATCATTAAAATATGTAAAACTGTAGTGGTGTCTTAACTCTAAATATTTATAGAGATCATATTTCTCGAATACAGTCGTCTTAGTTTTCATGCTGTCTTTTTACTTTAATGCAACGAAAAATATTATCAATTTCAGAAGTATTCGAAATTAATAACTAATCAATAATTTGAGAAAAACAGATGAAATTTAATTTGTTCTATACGTTTAATATATATATATATATATATATATATATATATATGTATGTATACATACGGCTATCACAAAGCTTTCGTTAGAGATGGATATTCTCGCATATTCTCGCAACACTATTTTTTAAATGTGTTAAATTGTTAATACTTTTCTTGCAAATGTTCTGATTATATGAAACAAAAAAAATTTCAAAGTCTCGTCAATAGAAGACGCTATCACAACTGATATCATAGAATAATTCCATATTGTTCACATAACGCAAGATTTTTATACAATAACATTGGAGAATATTGCATGTATCCTTTTTTGTATCCAAATTTTATCTTTGTGCGCAGTATGGAATGATTGCAGAAAACCCCTCTATTGTTGAGATTTCGTACTAACTTTCTGTTGATGTCATACAGAATTCCGTAGAATATTTATCTGCAAATCGCATGTTTATCTGACCCATGGATTTTATTTTATCACTTTTTGTTTTAGCACCAAACTTTTGAAACATCAAGATTTAAATTTTACTTAAAAAACCGTTTATTGTGAAAGTGTGTCCCGGTTAAATATTCATAGTTCGTCCATTTACTTGCAAACTCCCCTTACCACAAATCAACTATCTTTCGGAAAAATATAAACATATCAAACGAAGCTATGCACTCTCAAAAAAACTTCCGTCTTTTCACAGAAAATGTACTGGCAGCACTGCTGCCAGAAATTGTTTGTAGATTGACGATTTTCTGTTTATTTTTTTCTCCGTCAAAAGAGGAAAAATATCCGTCACTTGAAAAAAATCAATGAGGAAGAGATGGGGATCGAACTTACGACCCCAGTATTACAAGGCCAACGCTTATCCTCGGCGCCACGCTTGCTCATTATTATTGTGCTTTAAAATAGAAGCGTTCATTTCATATGGGTGTGGTTTGGTGTATTTCATTAAAAAGCTTTTAATTTTGCAATTAATCTCGGAAAGAATTCATCTTTAATGAAACTGTGGCTGGTTTATTTTTACGTTTAGTATTAATATAGTATAAAAATGTGAATTTTAAATATATTACGTAGATTGTTAGAGAAAAAACATGGATGTTCTATTTTTATTCGATAAGATTTTTTTTTAGTAATATCAATTTTTTTTCATTTTATTTTTTAATTAAAAAATTTTTAAATGTGTTCATTTAAAGTATATTTTATAGGTGAATATTTATCATAGAAATAACTTAGTATATTGAACTTTATTCAACTTATCCAACTTTGAATAACAGATTGTGAGAATTTTTGAACGAATAAAGAAAGTAATTGGTATTTATTTTTAAATTCGAAAACATTTTTATCTTTTAAAACTAAATTAGACATTTTAATCAATAGAATATTTTTGTTTTTCATTTAAAAAAAAAAAATTCGAATTTATTACTAACAGACCCAATGCGCATGCGTTCTAGATATAAACGGAATCTTTTCCTCATTTTTCGACGTTCGGAATGAACTCACAGAACAAATGCGTTTTCTGGGAGAACAGAAGTTATTTGTGAAAAAATAACGATAACTTAGTGTATATTGACGAATTTTTCTGGCAGTGTGAGGGCAAGAACATGAATATTTATGTATTGGAAACTTGCTTATAACTCGTACGACACACTTATAATTTAGTTTGATTTTGGAGCTTCTGTGATGATATTAACCCTTAACTGCTGTACAAAAATTGTCGCATAACTACTGTGAGCGGTCTGCGAGAGCGCTTAATTTAAAGATGAATAAAGTGTTACATTCACTCTCAGAATACTGCTATGTATTAAACTTTATATACCAAGCTATTATAAATAAAATTCAGCTATTCAAAAGTCTCTAGAAGTAGCAATAAGGCTCCAAACGAAACAAAATTTGACCAGTATCTGTAGTTAAAGTAAAAATTAAGAATTAAACTGTGGAATTTAAAAAACTCAGAGGTCTCTGAGACTGCATTGAAGATTTCATTATAATGGATAATTTCATTAATTTCGAGATGTAAAGCTTTATTAATGATAAAGTATATGAATTATTACAAACAAAACACTTTAGTCAGTATATTTCTTTTATCTCTTCGTGAGAAAAGTGTTTTACAAATCTTTTATTTTTGAGACAGTAGTTATTCCAAAAAATATTTCTTGCATTCTTGGCTTTTTTAATCACTGAAAATCTGGGTTTAAGTAATGCGAATTGGTTCAGAATTACTGGCATTCTAATTCAAGCAATTTGAGTCTCTAGTGAATTTATACGGTTATACATAAAACTCGTCACAAACATATTAAGTAACGGCTGGTGAACAATAACAGAAATTTATGCTCTGGAAATATTTTTACACTCGGTAAGGTAAATTGAGGTAACTGGTTCATAGGCTGTTTAAAAAAAAGCTGTTAATGAGTTTTAAGTTTTAGCTTCTGTCAACATTGACATTCTGTCTACCTACTTCTTAAAACAACGTGTGTCAATGCACGCTTTCAGCCGTGACGCCAGATATGACGTTTTGCTTGGATACTGACTCCAAACAAACGGTTGCTATGCTGTTTTTTCTATTTGTCTTAAACATAGCCAACTATATATTATATAAAGCCTGCGCATTTCGCTAAAAAACGCCGAAAAAGTGAAGCTGGATTCAGCTTCAAACCCTGAAATATTTCATTGGACCACGTGACGCAAACCCTGCCCAAATTAGCATTGAGTAAGCTGTTTTCTGTTCGGTGAACATGACTCAGCACATGGTCATTGTTTTGGTTCAGCGTTTGCACGATTGCTTAGAATAACTTGGTGGGACAAATAGATGGGACTATAGATCTAGTGGACCATGGTCTTACATATTATAATTGTATCTCATACATATTATAATTGTATCTCACAGTTACATCTTACAGATAGGAGTTTTAATGCTTTAAATCTAGTGGTAATATTTCTACGATTTATATTTAATAAGAAATGACGCATAGAAACCGTTTGTTTGGAGTCAGTACCCAATCGTAGCTCTGTTTTTCCTCTGATCGGTTATCGAAAATTCAAGCTTCTGTTTTTCAAACAACGTCAATTTTTTCGAACTTTGTCGCCTTTTTATTAAAATAAGGTATAGGTACGTTTATGAAACATCATTTTTTTTAAGATTAGGTATATAAATACTTGAATATTATTAGGTATTTTTACATATTTATTCTAAGATTGAAATGTAAGGCTAGTATTCTACTAATATATGTTTTATTTCAAGAATGAAGTAGCTGGGACATGTATCAGGATAACTGGAACGTGCGGGATCCAGATAAAAAAGACTTAGATCTTTCCTAATTTGATTTAAAAAAAAACACTCTGTGAAAAAAAATGCCCTCATCTTTTTTTATTATTATTTATTTAGAAATATGCCTTATGTGAGATATTATTATAGAGATTCGTGCGCAAGATACATACCAAAACATTACTACGTTTCCGAAATAGCACCTTCCATTTTAAGCCTAACTTAACAGTTATCTTGAACTTGTATTAAATTGCAGATGATATAATTTTATGAACCTAAATTAAATAAGAAATAAATACTACATGATTTCTTGATAAACGAGATCTGCGACGCATGCATGATTTATGGATTGCTTATGCAAAGGGCTTTACAGATATCCTGAACTAGGTTTGAATTTCAAACCCTAAAATTTGACAAAGATAAATTAGTTTAGTTAATATTGTAAGTAGCAGACGATTTCCTGACAAACTGCCTTTATAATGTATTATCTGATCACGAATTGTCAATATATTATTTAAGTTAAAATCTTTATTTAATTACAGGACCTGAGATATTGAGATTGACTAGCATCTACTAATTATAACCGTATAACGTAGGGCTGTCCAACTCGGCGCCCGCGGGCGCCATTACGCCCTTTGAAGATTTTCTTGGCACACTTTTGAAAATTTCTTGTTATTAAACTTTTTAGAAGTAAAATTCATTATAAAAAAATCTTTCTTTAAAATCATTAATATTTACATCGGGGATATTTTCAAAACCTGTGAAAAGCATTACAAACCAGAAACATGCTTTGAAATTTTTACTATGCGTATTTTCATCAATATTTTGTTATTGCACACAAAGTGTAAATATGATGATTAAATTTGGTAATAATTGAAAATAGCTCCTCTTATTATTTAAGAAACAACATAAAAAAACGTTTTTCACCTTGACCATGAGCATGAAAATTCAACATTTTTTTTACTGTAGTCACACTGGCCCATTGGATGTTTTATACGAGGAATAAAAGGGCTAATTTTTTTTCTCTTTAGTTTTGAAATTTTAAGGTGTTCCTTTTTTTTTTTCAATTTCCTTCGAAAATTAATAAAACAAAGCAGGATATTTTTCATCTATGAAAATACTTCTAGACTGTCTCTCGATTGTCTCATATGGATTAGTCACTATTTTGCCTGTCTTTATTTTTTTTTACTTTATATAAAACTAAATTCACGCCTTTAAAATAAGTCAAAGCGTATTTTCACATTATAAAAGAAACCTAGCAATATCTGTGATTTCCATGTTTATTTTTATTTTATTATTATTATTATTATTTGTTATTATAGACGTAAATAAAGTTTCTGACACGTTATCCTACAACCATTTATGAGATAGAACTCTCATTGAAAAATGAATCATTTGAAATTTAACACATTTAACTCCGGAACCGTAGGGGCCTTTTGTCTACCTCTGTAATATTTATTTCATTATGTTAAGACATGCGTATATGATTATAGTGTGCGATAATATTGCCACATGTTTCCAAATCTGTGAATAGAGTACCTAGAACCGGTGTGTGCTCCCGACATTTAAAAGGTTGGACAGGTCTGATATATATAAATGAACTAAAAAACTCTGTAAAATCACCATGAAATGAAAAATTAAGCAGGACGCGTTTCGAGCTACAATAATAACAGCTCGTCATCAGCTAAACCAACACACGCGATATTAAACGTATAATTAAAAAAAATACTTTAAATTTCAAAACCGGTTTAAACCGGTTCTGAAATTGAAACTATCGTAATATAAAAAGTATGTAAGCAAAATCGAAAAAGTAAAAACTAGGCCGGTTGTAGATCGTTCTCAGCTATCCTATGCAAAAAAATCATGTAAAAATATTAAAATTTGAGCGAGATATTTGGAAAGAACGCCCCCATAGACTTTACATTTTCATCCGGGTCTTTTTCTGTGCTTAGTGCGGAACCTTAATAAAATGATTTTATTTTATGTATTCTATATGTTTATTCAAATATACATTTAATTTTTGGCGTTTCGTATTTTTAATACATATATATTCTTTCCTTTTAGGTAAGTGTATTGGAATTTTTGAATCATGTTGCTGCTTGAAATATTTGATTGTAAGTAACTTATATGCTAACTTACATTTTATAAATATGAAAAGGATATGAAACATCGATTTTTTTATATTGAAATTAGAAATTCCCCCCCCCCCTCATCTTTTATTTATATACTTATATACATTATAGAACATTTTTTGGTTATCAATAAAATTTTTAACAAAATTCAGTGTAACTTTTGTAGTTTTGTTACCCGCTATTAGGAGATTTTCTTTGCCTTCAAAAACTTTCACGTTTCTGAATTTAGCAAAAATGTTTTTATCAAACAGATAGAACTGACTGATTAATTGATCACACGTGACTCTTCTAATGAATAAATCCGAAGACAAGAAAATGGTTTCTGTGGATATATGGGTGATTCTCAAAATTGGGGACAATTTCAAAAGTAAAATCTTAAAACAATTACTGTTAGCAAAATTTCTGAAAAAAATAGGTGTTGTTAAAATAGTATTAGGTATACTTTACATGTAGTCAGCAGAGCTAAATATTTAAAAATTAATTAAAAAAAAATAATTAGTATTTTTCAGCCATGCTAATGACAAAACAAATTGCATGTAATAAATATATTAAGAAATTTTTATTTTCTTCCTGTTTAAATATTTTTTTCTATATTTATTAGCCTTCCTTTTCAGCAAATGGTTTCCATTTTTGCATATATACATATAAGGAGAATAAAAACATTACCAAAGAGCAAACTTTGTTTACATGAGCAACATTCTTACACTAACAATGTAAGAAGTTGTCTTAGTGATTTTCTGACAGATTTAATGCATATTTTAGGAATAATAAATGTAATACCTAAATTTATATGTAAAATTAAACTTTATAAAAGATACAATATAAGCAATGGTTACATTTATGCACATAGGAGTCTTTAGCATGGACAGAAAAACCATGTTAATGACACTGATATTTGTCCGTGCTAATGACAAATTTTAATTTAAATAAGATTATGAGCCATAATATAATCACAATGCAATAGTCCTTTCTAGGGCTTTTTAAAACACAAAAGTCCTATGCAAATAAGTAAAATAAAAATTTTAATTATAAAATAAACATGAAAATTATTATCCATTCTAGTGACATACACTTGATGTACGCCCCTAATATTCAACTTCTATTCATAAAATACAATACATGCTTCTATTTTCAGGCTGGGATAAAATGGCTATTTGTTGCCATGCAGAAACTGTATATTTTCAAACTATTGTCATATGTGAAGATGAAATTTTGAATAATAACCAGCTGTTATAGTATGACCTTGTTTTGAAAATGGAATATGGAGGACAAACTTTAATTCTTTTTTTATGTACAATAATTTTATTTTTAAAAAGAAATTTATTGGATAAATCCTCTCCTTGATTAATTTAAAGAAAGAATAACATTTGTTTTATTTTATAAACATGATATTAACTCTTGAAAAAGCTAGTATATTCAAGGCACAGCTGCTGTGGACATCCATGCTAATGACATTTTGAACATTTATTCTGTTATTTTAAGGTGTTTTTAACTAAAAAGTGAGTAATTCTTGAGTGCAAATAATGAATAATATTAAGACAAACATACCTAAATAAAAAAACATGACAGAAAACCTCTCAATTTTTTTTGTATGCCGAAAGACATAAATTGACCCCTATTTTGAGAATCACCCATATACGAAGATCCAATTAAGGAAATATATAGTAATATTTACTCTGTCTATTATGTGGAAGTAGCTTATATTTTATGTTAAAATCTGTGTTTTGAATGCATTCTCATTTTAAAAAAATTGCCATCCATTAAATTGATAATTTTTTCAATCCATCTTTCCCATAAAAATAACAAACATGCAACCAGGGCTGCACAACCCGGCGCACAGTGGTAAAAAATCAAGAAAAGCTGGCCAAAATATGAAAATGTTATTCAAATTGTACGAAAATTCGTATACAGATTTTTTAATTGATTCTAAGTAAGAATACATATTTAAAATTTTAAAAAATGCCGGATACAATATGGCGGAACAAAAATTTAAATGTCTCGAATATTATTCAATTTGTATGAAATTTCGTAAACTTTTCAGGATGCTAATTAGAATCCAAAAGTTAAACTTTAAAAATAAACAAATAAATACAATGACAGATTAAAAGTTAAAATAATTAGATTTAAATAAAATTCAAAATTTCGTAGCTAAACGTAAAAAGGAATTTTCAAGGAATTAAGACATATTTAATTGAAATTTAAGTACGTTAGTGGAAAGTAAAATATTAGACTATTTAATTTTTATATTATTAAAATGAAAACGAAAATATATTTTAGAAATTCAACTTTATAATCAACTATAGTATAATAAAAAGATTTTTCAGAGGTCAAGTTGTCGAAATAGCAGAATTTGTTGGCGGTATTAGAAGATCCCGTGACTCTTAGGATCAATGATTTTAATTTCTTCTACGATAATTTACCTAAACCGGAAATGAAAGAATCTGATGACATTAAAAACATAAAAACATAATCTTTCTTTTTTTATCGCTACTGCATGTTTGCGATAAAACTTCTCGATGCCTTTTGATCAGTTTGTTGCATGATTCTTGAGTATCTTATGGCATTTGACAAATTGTCAGTAATGAAGATAAAGTTTCTTTTTGTCATTTATAAGTAGTTTGTGTACTAAAATAGGCATATAGAACCAGGGATGTAGTTCAAATCTACGAGCTGTTTATAAGGAAAAATCTTCGAAATTGATCAAATAAATGACATGGCTAGAAGAAATTGCTTATGACATAGAATCGTTTAATCAAATCTTCGTATACCCTCGTTATAGAAGCACAAATAGTAGCGTTTTCAAAGAATCGTTGAATTGTATTGCCATCATTAGTGCTTCCAAATCTGGGATTTGGTTTCTCGATGAGAAGACTTAATTGAAAATGAAATATTTTTTGCATATTTTATTTTGCAATTTCAGTGTTCTTCTTTTCATGCAGAGTACGAGCTTTCCGATTTATCAATCCAGTTTGTCTGCCAGGTGTAAACCCTCTCTAAACATCTTAGCATGTAACGTAGATATTCTGAATTCTAAATTATCTCAATCCACTTTTAATAAATAAATGCTTTATCGGCAAGAAGTTGTTTTGATGTTGTCTGACTTCAGTAGTATCCTTGAGTATTACACTAATTCGTTATTAACGACTGTTTCTTCTGTATCAATGCTTGTATTAAAAGAAATAAGTTAATTCTCCTGGTGTTTAATACAGTCCCATTCATTGACAGGAGCTTCCGTATTTCTTGGAAAAAAATGGATCTTGATTGGCCCGGAAAATCAGTGTAATGAAGATCTCGGAATTTTCAAATTGACGATTCATGAATTATTTGCAACATTTATGTATTCTAGTAGCACGCGGGAGAAGTGAAAAATATATTAGAATCTCAGAATTTTCAAATTGACGAATCATGAATTACTCGCAACATTTATGTATTCTAGTAGCACACGGGAGAAGTGAAAAATATATTAGAACCTCCTGCCATCTTCATAGCTAAATATTTGTTTAAATATAATTAGAATAGATGTGCCGTCACATCCTCACTTACAAACCAAATCGAAATTTCTAATGTAGGCAAAAGTCATATTCATAATGAATTTCACTCGCATTAATGAAATACGCTCAATAGTTCGATCTAGAAAATATTGACACTGATAAAATAATTCTTCTTATTACAATAGAACAAACAAAATTACTGTTTATAAAGATAAGAAAATGTTTTTCTATCGGATCAATAATAGAGAATTATTTTCATTTTTTCATTACTAAGCTTACTTATCAAATTAATTTAACCTTATGATTATAACACTTATTTCCAATATAATAGGTAATAAACTAAAATTGAATAATCAAAAAATTTTAAAAATATTAATCAGCTAAATTAATGTGTTTCTTCTGCAGTCAATTTTTATATGAGTAGTAATATCCCCATGAGATGTATGTTCATCGTATAAGACGTGTGTATACTTTTCGAAAATTCCATTTTTTAGATTATTTAAAGTTAAAAAATATTTAGAAAACATTTAAAAACCGTATTAACATTTTATTATTTTGCAGGCAGCATTAAAGTTTTGACAGTTATCCTACAAAAGTGTTTGAGAAAGCGCCTCTTGAGGAAATACAGTTCTAAATTTACTACGATTTACATTTCAGACATAGTTTATTTTTAAATGTGCATAGTTATTATTATGAGGTGTATGTACTTTGCAAAAGACGAGTATGTGTATCTAATAACACTGTTGAATTGTGATGACATGTATGTTATCGGTTACGTGAAAATTGGCACTCTTCGTTGTTTTCCAACAGATGAGGTGCACCCCTAATGAGTGATAGGTTGGACAGGCCTGGGATAATATATTATTTTCGAAAGTAGAATAATAAATTTACTGACACAGGGTACAATGACCCAAAAAATGACCCACTAATCGAATTTTCTCTAACATGTGACATAACCCAATGATCTTCTTGTAATCCAAAACGAAAATATATAAAATTTGGTTGTAATCGTTAGAATTGAAAATCAAGGATAGAGTCTCTCCAACACTTGTCAACGGAGGAGAGCTGATCTGCTTGAGAGTGACGAAAGAATATTTGAAAATCGACTGTTGTTTTACGTGGTATTTACAGAATTATATTAAAATAGACATACAAAATACCATTGAATCAATTTAAATCAACAATTCAGAATAATTATGTGAAATGTTCTTTTATTTAAAAAAAAGAAGGAAGATAAGCTTTTATACAGTCTATTTTTCGTTTTCTTATCTAATGTCAAGCGTCATTAACGATGGGGTTGTTAAATGAATTTCCGAATTTAGATTTTTTTTTCATTTTGGGCTTTGATACCTCTTTTACAGGGTTAAACTTGTGATGGATAGCACAAGCTGAATATATAATGACTATAGAAATTACTGGTAGCATATGATTATGCTCTCTTAAAAAATTTCAGAAAACTTTGCAATATATGGTGTACCTTCATTTTTAAATGCTAACACGAACAATGTATATTAGGAGATGACATCATTAATATTTATTTCTGTACGAAATTGTTATAATACATTCTTAATGGAATTATAGTCAAAATATAGATCCCTACTATTTTCTTGACTGAACAAAGTCCAAAATTTGAAATGGAAATTGTCAATCAATTCCATTTGCCACAAAAAAAAAAAAAAAAAAAAAAAAAAAAATCTAGATTAACATTAAATTGTCAAATACTAGTTTCTATGAGTTGGGGGGGGGGATCCTTTAACGAAGCTAATTATTTTTCTTGCACGTCGAGTAAACATTTTTTTTAGGTTTGGGTCGATATCATTCTGAATGTAGTTCTTTTTAAATTGGATAAGGGTTAAATCCATTATTTCAAAAATTAGTTGGGTATATTATTTCATATTAAAAATTATTTTTTAGATATTGATATGTATGTTTTTTTGCTAAAGATCCCGCTGGGCTTTTTCCTGGACCATTTTACATAATTTGCATTTTTTTTTTTTACTTACCTATTATACGTAGTATAGGGTAAGTATTGCAATCTTTTTGAAAATGGAAAAAAAATTTTTGAAGGATTTACACGTTTCAGATACCAGAGATTCCGAAAAACATATTTTTAGAAAAAAAAGTTTGCTGTCCGTCAGTCTGTGTATCTGTCTGTCTGTCTGTAACCGCTCTATCTCCTAAACAAATTGAGATAAGACTTGAAACTTTGTATGTCCTTGGTATGTAAGAATGGAATGAAGCCTATGTAATATCAATAACCTCGATTATCCGGAAATATTTTTTTCGGACTCTCGAAAATTTCGTTCTTAATGTGTTTTATTTTTGTGAAAATGTTTTTTTTTAAGGAGTGAACATAAAAGGCAATAAACTGACACAAATTTTGCATAAAGAACGAAATTGATCGGATTATTAGTTGCCGAGATATGTGTAATCCTGTTTCCCAAGTTCTTCGATTTTTCATGACCCTGTATTTCAGTCAAATTTCAATTCAAAGTTATATTTTAATTGGAAATGAGACGATTAATCCGACGCAGTAAATTGTTGATTAATATGATTATTACTTTTGGAGTTATAAGAATGTTTCTTTTACGCAATCCGGTACTACTTGTGTAGTTTGGTATTTTACATAATTTGTCGAAATAGGTTCATCAGCAATTCATTAATAGAGCATTACTATGCATATTAAAACTATTTAAATATGCGTTTAAATTTTATTTTGGAATTGGGATGCATTTTATGAATAGTTTACATCCGTTTTATTTTCATAGTTTATATTATTCATATCCATGATGGGTAAGTATTACGGTGGTCCTCCAACGACTAGTTTAATTTGCTTAAGAAATTCTCACATATTTCAATGAGCCTTAGATGAAATTTGCGTTTTTCCTCCAAATCTTTGACGAAATAAGCGGTTTTTTTTAGATGCTTCGACAAAAATAGCTTTTTTTTTTATGAAATTCACGTTTTATCCGCGATTCTCTGATGAAATTCATGGATTTTTTTCTCGAAAAACGCATTTTCCGAAATCATTTTATGAAATTTAAACTTTTGTCGCTATCTCTTAACGAAACTCGCATTTTTCCGCAAGTCTTTGATAAGTTCGCGTGTGTTTAGCGAATCTTTGGGAAAATTCGCAACTTATTAATGCTCCTTTGACGAAATCTGCGTTTTTCCTATGATTCTTTGACGAAATTTTCGTTTTTCCAACGATTCTTTGACACAATGCGCATTTTTACTCGACCCTTTTTCGAAATTTGTGTGTTTTCCGTGGTTTTTTGATGAAATTTGCTTTTTCTGCGATTTTTTGACGAAAACCGCGTATTTTTTGCGATTTTTGTTGAACTTTGTGGTTTTTTTGCGATTCTTTGCTGATATCCGCGTTTTTTGCGCGATTTTTCAACAAAATTTGTCATTTTCCCACTTTTTTGGCAAATGCTGCATTTTCAATGATCCCTTGCTGAAAGTCGCATATTTTGCGCGATTCTTTGCTGTAGGTAGTGTTTTTCCATGATTTTCTTTTTCGAACATCGGATTCTTTTCCTTAATTTTTTGCCGAACTTCGCGTTCTTTCCCGCAATAATTTGTCTAAATTTGCATTTTTATTGAGATCTGTTGGCAAAATTTACGTTTTATTCGTGAATTTTTGACGAAATTAGCGTTTTTTTTCCTCGTCCCTTTTCGACGAAATTGAATTTTTCTGCGTCCCTTTGCGACGAAATTGATTTTTTCCGCGACCATTTATCGAAATTCATGATATTTTTCAACTATATTTTTAATGCCCAAACTTTCGTACTGATGGCAGATTTTTTATAAATTTCGAACCGAATGCCTTAAGATTTTGGACATTTGGACCAGAATCACAACTCAATTTATCAACTGTTCGCCGAAAATAAAGCAACACATAGTTGATGCGAGTCTCCGGAAAAAAAAGAAAAAAAATCCTGAATTCTGTTTATAAGTCGCGAAAAAAAGAAAAAAACGCCTTTATTGGTTTTACGAAAAAAAAAAATAAAATTTTGAAGATGTTCGCGGAGTTGATCGTAGTTTCAGAATGTACAATTTTTCTTGAAAGGTTGATTTGTTGGGCGGGATTTCAAAGTTTTGGAGGTAAATTCTGTCGGCCTGCCCTGAAATTCAAGCCGTAATAACAAGGTTCGCACTCTCCTTGGAATTTTCAAGGACTCTGGCACTACTATTAAAAATAAGAAAACTGTATTGTTACATTTTTAATCATTTAATTTTTAAACCACAACATTCGCAATCCCCACCTTCACTCACAGATTTTACGATATTTTCTTGCAGTGAAACGCTTCGAAAATTTACTTAAAATTTAGTGGTAGAACTGTGCGAACCCTGTAATAAATAAATAAATAAATAAATAAATAAATAAATAAATAAATAAATATAATTTCAAATATTTTATATAACATTGGTTTAAGAAAATTAATATAATGTATGAATCGAATCCCTCTTCTTTATATAATTGCAAAGTTTATCATATTTTCACCGAAAATATTCAATTTTTATCATTATTAGATTAAGGAAAAATATTTAAGATTTTTCTTTTAAACGCCGTGTGATGACTGATTATTTTAACTACCCCTAGAGACTCATCATTGAAAAATCATTCTACTGAAAAGTTACACTCGACACGGATGAATTATTTTTCCAAATTTTTAAAGCAATTTTGTTTTTATCTGATACAATTCATTTTTTATAATTTATGCCATAAGATAGATATTTTATTTTGTATCTAGAGATGCGAATCAGCGGGGAATTTATTGAAAAGCTTTTTGTGTACAAAAAAGAATCATTTTTGACAAATAAAACTGTTTTCGAATAATTTTAAATTATTAGAAATATCTCTATTTTCAAATTGAATTTTGGATTTTATAAACATAAACATTTCTCGAATAAAATAAAAAAAGTCATATGAAATGCAATAACTCTGTTGATAAAATAAGTCCATTGAAGTTTATTTATGTGGTTTCATTGTAAACTACTTTATTTTTCCTCTTATGACAGATACATAATTTCAAGCTTTAGTGATTGGCTAAAATTTGCACTAAATTATGGATTATATCATTATAAAAATAAGAAATACGTTTATTTATTCATTTCACAGCATTCAATTCTAAACTTATCATTTAATTATGTAAAATAAATGAATCTTGCGAAGTACAATTATATTCCAGGTTGAACTAACGTTTTAGCTGATTATTTATCAGAATGCTACTTCATTCGAAATAATATTGAAATTTTATATTTTATCCTTCAGTTCATTTATAATAAATCGCAAGAACTATCTGTAATTTAAAATAATATAGGTTAATCTGATATTCAATCTGATACTTCATCTGAATCTCAAGTAATTATTTAGTGAACTATATTTAAAAGAAAAAAAATACCCTTCTTGAAATTTGTAAGGAAACTTTTGAATTGGAACAATCTAAAGCCCCAAACTTATCCATTTTACACAAATATATTTTCATTTCTGGCGCATGTGAGATGTATCCGCCCTTTTTTTCTTCCACCTTCCTTCAAAAATGCTTACGTTGAAGAGAAGTAATGTTGGCAATCCTGTTTATTCTTATGTTATTTTTGTCTCTAAATTTTTTAGGTGGAAAGTTCGACTTTTCAATGCAAGTTTTGTTTATTTTTTTAAATGTAGTTCAAATGGTGAATTCACTGCATTTCAATGTTCAGCTAAAAAAATTTAACTGCATATTTAATCAAAATTTTAAAATGTTTTTTAATTGAATTAAAAAAAAATCGCTACTACTTTTTTAAATATTGGTATTTTTACCCAGTGATTTTTTATTTAAGATTTTCAAATTTTATTACGTAAGATTGTGTATGGATTTTTAGATAAATTTAATGTTACATTTTATTTAAAAAAAATCCTGAATGTTAATTCTATGAATAATTATATATATATATATATATATAGTATATATATAATACCCGGAATATATATAATATTATATATATATACCGGATGTCCCAAAAATGACTGATTTTAAAATTCAATAACTTGCAAATGGTGACAGTTATTTAAAAAAAAATTGCAGGAGGGTTATGCATAATGCTAGAAGTTTTTTTTTTTTTTTTTTTTTTTTTTAAGTTCGAATTTCAAACAATAGGGGGCGCTGACGACAATTGAAGGCCAGGTGATCAGTACTGAGTGAGGCGTCGACTTGGCCTTCAATCGCCGTCAGCGCCACCTATTGTTTGAAATTCGAACCAAAATAAAAAATTATGATAAAAAAAAAACTCCTGACATTATACATAACCTTCCTGCAAAAATTTTTTAAATAGCTGTCACCGTTTGCAAGTTATCGAATTTTAAAATCAATCGGTCATTTTTGGAACACCCGGTATATATATATATAAACATTTAAAAAAAAATTTAATCTTTATCCCAAATACCAAGAAAAAAATAGAAATAAAAATTAAAAAAGGCCTCAACATTTTAAAAACAGGAAAGTGATGAAAATATAAACAGGAATAAAACGCTGTTTACTGTTTTAATTTGTATTAGTAATTGTGATGTGCGTATTGACAAAATTACTATATTTCGAGATAAAATTGTGATATGGACAAAATTGATGTGTCATGTTATTCACAATTAAACAAGCGTTCATTTAATTTTTAAAAAGTCACCAGTTTTTTGACCAATTTTGAGGTAAACTGTTTCCTTAAATCCAAAGTCTTAACAATTTGGTATTTATCTTATTTAGGGTTACATAAAACTTATAATATTCTTTTATCCTGTTAATGTTCGAGAAGACTGCATAAAGATACACTAAATTTTATTATTTCATTAATTATATGCGTATCTAATTTTATAAAAATTAATTGTGCATAAACATGCAATTTTGTAATTAAAACTTTATTATTAATAAATGACGAAGTAATTCTGAAGTTTAAATGAATTGCTTACATTAAAGGCAAAAGATTGTTTTTCAACATTTATCTTCATGTTTTATTTTGCGGCAGAAAATTGTGCAATATTGGCTATAGTAACTCATTATTAGTAGAGTAGACTTTATATAAAAGTATATAAATAAAGAAAAATACAAAAAGTAAGTATCACAGTCACAATTTAAAAAAATACCTGTTTCATTAGTTTCTACAAAATTTTCAATGGTATCAAACATAGCTTTCTTAATAAATATTAAATTAATCTAAATATGCCTGTTCTAGCAACATTGTGAATAACACTAGTTTACAGTATATCTGTTGCCGAAAAAATTTTAGCTGTTGCTGACTACATGTGATATGCTATTTTCAAAAATATAATTAGAATATTTTAATCAGCTCTAGTTTCTGAGTTTCAGCTATGTAGGTATTAAACAGAAAAAAACATGTATTTACTAAGAAAAACTTTAATAAAAAAATAATTAGTCATTGAGTTCTAAAAAACTTTGTTTTAAAGCTCTTCTTCGATGTGTAGACTTTGAAAAATGACGTATCAGAGACCAACAATAGTCAGACATCATATTCATGTCCCAGAAATCCTGATAGCGCTCTTCCATGACGCGTAAGTTCTGATGCATACGCTCCCCCTGCTCTTCGCTCATATCTTCTAAATTTTCCGGAAACCTGTCCAGCTGACTATGGAGGAAGTGGAATTTTATGCTCATATTGCACCCCATATTTTTTAATTGTAGCAGAAAGTCTTCTACAAGTTCAATATAATTTTCAGATTTTTTATTTCCGAAAAACTTATTTTAGTATCTGAGGAAAGCAAGTTTTTTCTTTTAGTCCCGATGCTAACAATTCTGAAGCTTGATGAGAAAGATTTAAATCTCTTACAAGGTCATCTAACTCATTTTGGGAAAAGCATTTCGGCTCATTTTACATACCTTTAAAATCAGCATCATTTTGTGATGACCTTGGTCGTTCAATATCTTGTTCTAATGCTTGAGATATATTTTTAGGCTCTGAAGAGTCAGGTAAATGCTGCATTGGACATTGAACAGAATTAGTACTTGGGTATTACCATTTAGCTCAATTTTTAGTGTTTAAACCGTTTACGTTCATACTACAAAAATAATAGTCTTTCAGATGATTTCGTGGTTTTCGCCAAATAGTCGGTGTTCAAAATTTAAAGGCACTTCTTTTACCACTTTTCCATAATCTTAAATATGCCACACACGATTTACAAACACAATTGGGAGCCCAAGCCTTTTCATTTTTATCCAAGAGCATTCTAAATTACTCAAAATAGGTATTTTTCACCAACTCTGATGTAACTTTTCTACAATTGTTAAACACATACTCTCCGCATATGCTGCAAAAATGATCTGAATTGTTTAAACAACATCCCTTTGAACTACTCATGACGCAAATACTTGATAAACTAATCTTAACACAGTAAAATATGCCTGTTATCGATTAATATCTATGCTTAAATGATAAAAATCAAAAATAAAGTAACTCGAGCTGCTCAAAAGATTTTTCGGTTAGATTTGACAAAAACAAGTCATGAGTGAACATTATCAAACACAGAATTCGCGGCAACAGACAAAAAGTTTTATTTTGTAAACTAGTGTAATAAATGACCGAAGTATACATTTACATAAGATGTTCTCTTTATTTAATATCTCGTTTTCTTATAATAATAATAAAAAAAATTAGAAAATCTGCTGGATTTCGCATCGGATTAAGCAGTTTTTTAATAATAATTCTCGTTATCTCTTTTACTATACGCAGTAAAACTGCTTCTAATTCTGATAAAGTTGCAGGTTTAAATAATGGAATGGTTATAACTTTTTTTTTATCGTGTACATATTTAAGGGATTTAAATCTGAACTGTTAGAAGAACATTTTGCAGGTAAATTTAAAATACATTCCTTATTAAAAAGAAAGTATACCTTCATAAATATACAGTAGAACCTCACTAATCTGAACTAATTGAAACCAGTGCTTGTTTGTATTACAAAAAAAAAAAAAAAAAAAAAATATTGAATTTTTTTATAAAAATAGAAAAGAAAAAGATACGTGCTTAAAAAGTGCGTGTTATAACTACTCAGTAGTACAATAAACATCCTCTAATCCGACATCCTAAGGCCCGGCATGCTGGATAATCTGGCATAATTTTGGGAAAAAATAGTATTGTTTGTTTGTGCTTATTACGACCAATTATCATCACGAGGGATATAGGCCATTAAGGGGGGGGGGGTCTGCCCTCAGTGGGAGGTCTTTCTAAGGGAAACTAGTCCGTATTTACACAAGGAATTTCAAGGTTCGAGGAAAACCCTGGAAAACTCCGAACGATTAGACCGACGGTCGCGGTTGGGTTCGAAATCAGCACCTACCGTCTACCAGTTTCATTGGCAAAACTAATCGGCCACTTGGGGGGGGGGGTGAAAAATTAGTATTCCCTGCTTAATCACTCCTGATTCTTTTTAATAAACGAATGGAACTTTAGAAGAAGGGATTACATAACAAACAATTATAGATAGTTCAAAAACGCGAACCGTACATAGCTCAGTCACCATGTCGGTGAGAAGGGTAAAATAATCGGTAAAAATAAATTTTCATCATTTAAATTAACTATTTTCGCATTTTTTTTTTTATAGTTGCTAGCAAACAAACTAATATATGTATGTATATATATATATATATATATATATAATTTTTTTTTTTTTTTTTTTTTTTTTTTTTTAAGATGGTCTTTACGAGTAGGTCTATTGTGCACGTTTTCATTTAATATTCGTGTACATATTTTGTACTTTTACATTACTGAGCATTATTTTAGGTAGATTTCGTATGAAATACTACCTATTGCATTCTCTTCCATGTTGGAATTTCTGAAAAATTTTTGCAGATCTACACCGATTGTGACCCCAAAACTACCATCAGTAAAAAAGTTTATCTATCTATCTATCTATATATATACACAAATATATATGTATATATATGTATGCACATATATATATATATATATATAACAATATATATAGATAGATAGATAGATAGATAGATAGATAGATAGATAGAGGGGTTTTGTGAAAACTGAAAAACGCGATAACTTCTTAATTAAAATAGATATCGAATCAGTTTGAAGTTTTTATTACTTCTAAAACATGGGATATAAGTTTATGCATGACAGAGTTTTGATAAATTAAAAAATGGGCTCAAGGAGCGAAAAAACAGGGGTTTTGGGAGATAAAAATTCATAACTTCGTCAATTCTGAAGATATCAAATTCAATTAAATTTTTTATAAATCTTCTTAAAATTATCTAAAACCTTTGTGTTTACAAGTTTTTTATAGGACCAACTTTTACCGATGAAAAAAATTAAAAACGAAAAGAAAAAGGGGGGGGGGTGAAAAAAGAAAAAAAATCCATATCTTACTCAGTTCTTAAGCATTCAAATCTAATTAAATTTATTTTACATCTTCTCAATAATATCTACAACTTTTACAGCAACAAGTTTTTCATAGGACCAATTCTTATAGCAAAAATAAATTAAACAAAAATAGGAGTTGGAGAAAAACCTCAAATCCAAACTGTTTATGTTCTGGCTCATTTTTAAATTCATTTTTGATTTTAAACGCATTCAAATGGCAGATCCTTTTATTCAGGAACTGTATTATGTGATGTATTGGCCAGTTTTTTGATAAAGGTAGAATATATTTCAAAAAAAGCTGCTAAAAACTGTATTTTGAACAGAATTTTCCGAAGTGATCGTGATTGAATATTGAGGAAGTATAACATATTGCGTTTTTTCTGAGTCATTTTTAAATCCATTTTTGTTCTCAAACGCATCCAATTTACAGATTCTCTTTTTTAGAAAGTATATAATGTGACGGGTTGGCCAGTTTTTTTCATAAACGCAGAATATATTTCAAAAAACCCTGCCAAAATGGGCACTTCGTACAAAATTTCCTAAAGCGATCATGATTAAAGAATTGAGGATGTATTAATAGATTTTATGACTCATTTTTAAATCTAATTTTGCTCTCAAACGCATTCAATTGACAGTTTTTTGTTATTTAGGAACTATATAATGTGCGCATTTTTTGATAAAGGCTAAATATATATTTTTTTAAAAGCAGTCATAGTGGGCACTTTGCAAAAAAAAAAAAAAAAATCCCAAATCGATGATTATGATTACGAATTGAGGATGTATAACAAATTGGTTATTTTATGACTCATTTTTAAATTCAGTTTTTCTCTCAAACGCTTTCAATTGACAGTTTTTTGTTATTTAGGAACTGTGTAATGTGCCGTACTGATCAGTTTTTTCATAAAGATTAAATATATATTTTAAAAAAGCAGTCAAAGTGGGCCTTCGCACAAAATTTCCCAGTGCGATCTTGATTAAAGATTTGTGGATGAAATCAAACACTAATTGGTTATTTTATGACTCATTTTTAAATTCAATTTCGCTCTCAAACGCATTCAATTGACAGTTTTTTCTTATTTAGGAACTATATAATGTGCATATTGGTTGATTTTTTAATAATGTCAGAATATATTTCCAAATATGAGTCAAAATGGGCATTTGCGGAGAATTTCGCTTAAGATGATTTTATTAAAACCAGTTCTTATAGAAAAATTAAAGTAAAGATTTTTCAAAAGCGGCCAAATAAAGTAGTTAAACTGGGTTTATCTCTAATCATATTTTATTTTTTGTTGTTGAAATGAAAACTCTTCGAAATCTACCTCCGCCTGTAGACGAAGCTGACAAGGATTTTATTATTGTGTTGTTTTATTTTTATTTGTTATTGTTCCATTTAAGCTGTTTAAAGAATGAAAAACATACTTTAGTGACATTTTTTTAGTTTAATTCTATATTTAACATTTACCCGAAATTCATTTTGTAATTCGGAAATTTTTGCAAATTAATTTTTCAGTGAATGTGTTCAAGTACAATTTTTGAAAATAAAATCAGTTTGGATTAGCTGGAATTTCGGATTAGGGATGTCCTGCTGTATATATATTGAAAAGTTGCAAGTCTACAGGAGAATATTAATTACAGCCTAAAATATTAAACTTATTTACCGATTTTGAGCTACACTGTAAAAAAAAGGTGTCGATCTACTAAAAAAACTTTAGTGATCCTTGTAATTACTAAAAAAATTTTAGTAATCTTAGTCAGTTACAAGAAAATCTGAAAGAATTACTAGAAAAAAGTTAGCAACGAATCGAGTTAATAATTTTATATTTTTAATAGCTATTACTAAAACGCACTTGGTGTGGCCTTGATAGCGTAGTGGCTATAGTAACGGTCTCCAGGCTAAAAGGTCCCGGGTTCGATACTGGCCAGTGCCGAATACGCGCCGATTGTATGCAGTGTAAGTACTCGTTAATAAAGGGATTATGAATATCCTGACGGAGCAGTAGCAATGTTTGGTGCTGCCATCTATTGCGGTTTTGCCGAAAATCTTCCGCTCCAGAAGTCTGGATGCAACTCGAAGGTAGCTCCTGCCCTTCGAGCCCACGTAATGGTTATTAAAAATAATTTTGGAGCTATTACTAAAATTTGCTTGGTGGCTCATACTAAAAATTTTTAAGTTAGTTATACAAAAAATTCTTTTGTTCAGTTTACAAAAGAAATGCTTGTTTCGCTTGCAAAAAAAAGTTTGTAATGGTTACTAAAAAATTCTGTGGAATACAAATTTACTAAAAAATTTTTAGTAACCTCTTGAATATTTTTTTACAGTGTATAGTGAAAATCTTTATCATCTTGAAATAGTGATTTACTAAATCTACAGAAAACGTTGAATATGATGCAGTTACAATTTTTTTTTTTACAAAGTTTAAATATATTTTACAAAGTTTAAATATATTTTATTGTTTAATGACCGTTTGAAGGTAAAATTAATCATCGTCGCGATAAGGTATCCAATTCCCTGCTATAGCGTAAGGAGCATGCAAGGCTATTTCAAGAGTGTAATTGTTATTATATTTTGTACACTTTATACGTTTTGCGTAACTTATTTCCACGACAAAAATTATTGTGATCTGTTGGATCAGATTCTATAAGTTCAATCATTACTAGCAAAATTATTAAAATTTATTTTAAACACCTTGGTAATTCCAGTCTTGTTTTATTTGTTCTCTTTGTGTGTAGCCTTTTAGAGATTAGATTTTAATCCTATTTCAGTTAATTACAGCTGTACTGGTTTCGTAAATTTACAATACCGGAAATTATTTGTAGTTCTTTATTACATTGATAACATATATCGAATCGGTCCCTTAAACAAAACGAAGTTATAATGCAACATCTCGGTTTGGAATACAAAGAGGCCGATCGGTAAAGGTCTCTGTTTGCTGTCTAAAATCTTTAAAAAATTCAATGTTCTTAAAAATTGTCTGATACATGATTCATTTAAGCTTTTTTCCCCTACCATATTTCTAACAAAATTATAACTCTTTCACTATCGAAAACAAACTACATTCGCAAACTGAAAATTTCGTTCTCACGATGTACACTGTAAAAAAAAAAAAAAAAAATTCAAGAGGTTACTAAAAATTTTTTAGGAAATTTGTATTCCACAGAATTTTTTTGTAACCATTACAAACTTTTTTTTGCAAGTGAAACAAACATTTCTTTTGTAAACTGAACAAAAGAATTTTTTGTATAATTAACTTAAAACTTTTTAGTATGAGCCACCAAGCAAATTTTAGTAATAGCTCCAAAAATATTTTTAATAATAAGCCGCAATAGATGACAGCACCAAACATTGCTACCTGCTCCGACAGGACTTTCATAATCCCTTTATTTAAAGAGTACTTACACTGCATACATTCAAGGGCGTATTTGGTGGTGTCCAGCATCGATCCCGGGACCTTTCAGCCTGGAGATCGGTGCTATGAATACTAGACTATCACGGCCACACCAAGTGAGTTTTAGTAATAGCTATTAAAAATATAAAGCTATGAACTCTATTCGTTGCTAGCTTTTTTTCTAGCAATTCTTACATATTTTCTAGTAACCGTGTAAGATTACAAAATTTTTTTAGTAATTACAAGGCTCACTAAAATTTTTTTAGTAGATCGACCTTTTTTTTACAGTGTATTTGAAATTCTCGTGAACGTTAAAACTTTAAAAATTCATTTTCCTCCACTAAAGATACTGTATCTTCTAGTTGAATGTCTAAAGATTATAGCTAGAACTCGTATAAAGGAGAATTTAATAATAAACTATAATAGATAATACAGGGTTCCCCTCTCAACGGTGGCAAATGGCTAATTTCTAAACCGTTAAACATAGACGTATAGTTTCAATTGCAAAAATGCTTTAAAAAAGGCAAAGAATTGTTTTTTAAGCGATTTTGGTCAAAAAAATTTTTTACTAAAAAATTACGAAAATTACATTTTTGTACGATCCCCCGGTCCTATAACTGATATTTAGTAAAATTTTCTCAACACTCTAGCAAGTAATACAGAAAAGGTCCCATTCATGTAACCTTAAAATTGAAGGAGTTATGAAACTTTAAATTTCATGACTTATACCACTTTTCTATAGCTGAAAATGGATGAGTTCGACTGAGCTTTAAGGGAACGTACACTAAGTGCTTAAAGTATTATAAAGGGAGTCGATTTCTAACACTGTTCAAAGGTTACTTCCTAAACTATTTGTCACAGACATATAGTTCCAATTACAAAATGTTTTAAATGAGCGATTTAACTGAAGGCGCTGTCACCATATAAGTTTTACGGTAGTGTTAATTATAATTAATTAACTTCTAGATTGGTTATTAAAATAACTGAAGACATGAATTTCAAAATTCTCTTTATCGAAAAAATCAAATTTTGGGAAATAGAGAAAAAACTTTAAATGCATCTATTGGTTTTCATTATAAATTTTGAGATTGCATTGTTAAAATAGTGCAGGTTTGTATAGACTGATAGAGAAATCAAAAAGCGATAAGGCGAATTTTGAAATTCATATCATCAATTGTATTTTTACGTATGTTTTATTTTGTAAGCAAATGAAGCTGATTCTTTTCGTGATTTTATTTTAAAAAGGTATATTACTTTGATAAGCTTTAATTTTATTCATAGTTTTCGTATGTAAATTTTCCTAGTTCAAAACTTATATTCAAATTTTAACTCACTTCCAAATATCTGATTGAGGTTCAATTCCCATACTTATTTAAACCCGATGACTATGTAATATTAATACGATTTTAGGTGCGTTCCACTTATTTATTTTATAGGACTACATCAAATTCTATTAGGTTGAGTAATCTAATAGAGCTTTAAATATGTATCATTTTGTAACGATTTGTGACTGTTGCTTTTCATAATTTGATTTAACAAAATTTCTGTTATTTTTTACTTATATTTTTAGCACAAATTGCATATTTTACTTTAACATTTAAACGTCAACATAAATTCAGAAACAACACTGTAATTTTTTTTTTTTACTCTCAATGTTTGAAGTTAAATTTTCTATCTGATGTTTATTTTTATTTCCAGTAAATTTGTGACTGACCCCTATTTTGCAGCAAAAAATATGCTTCAACTTTGAACAGCTATAATTCGGTCAATTTTGATCGCAGAGGAATGGGACTTTTTTGTCTTACTTGTTAGAGTAGTGGTAAAAATTTTCTAAATATCACTTATAGAACCGGGGGACCGTATAAAAATTTTATTTTCGTAATTTTTTAGTAAAACATTTTTTTTGACCTAAATCGCTTAAAAAATAATTTTTTACCTTTTTTAAAGCATTTTTGCAATTGGAACTATATGTCTATGACCAACGGTTTAGAAATTAGCCATTGGCCACCTTTGAGAGGGGACACCCTGTATAATAGATGATATAATAATATGAGATAATTTTAATCGTCCGTCAAGAATAATGTTAAATACATTATTATTATTATTATTATTATTATTTATAGGATTTATATTAAAATAATTAAATTCATCATTCCTTCTTTGGCTGTTATTATACATATAAAAGTTGCTGCATCTATGTTCTTATTTGTTTTAAGTATATGAACAAAGTGAGCAGTACATTGAGATTTCTGTGATATAGATTGATTTTTTTAATTTGAATTCTCAGTATCTATTAATGAATTGTCTTGCTTTATCTAACTGTCAAATTTATTTTATTTTTAGTGAAAAAAAAATCTTCAATTTTTATCATTATTACCTTAAGGAAAAATGATTTAAATCTTTTCTTTCTAATGTCGTGAAATGACTGATTGCTTTAACTGTCCCAGGAGAGTCATTGGCGGAAAAAATCTTTTAACTAACAAGTTGCACTTGGACACGGATTAATTATATTTTCCACATTTTAAAGCAATTTTCTTTTTTAACTGACAATTCCCTTTTTATGATGTATGTCATAAGATGGATATTTCCGTTTGTCTCCAGAGGTATGGACCAGAATTGAATGTATAATAAAAGTTTTTGTATGCAAAATTAATAAAACAACATCTTTGAAAAATACTTTTAGCCGTACAAAATATTTTCATTTTCCAAAGAAAAAAAATGAATTTAGTATTAAAAACACATCAATCATCAACGGGAGGTATCACGTGAAGTTTCGTACACATAAGGTTGAATAAATACATTGAAATTTTCCCATCTGAATCATTTTAATCGTGTTTACGGTTTTTGAATATTTTGATGTTGTACACTTTTGAGCATCACCAATAGAATAAAATTCGCGTAAATGTCAATAATAAAAGAAATTAAACCGAAAAAGAAAAAGGAAAAATAAATAAAAGAAATTATGTCGTTAAATTATTTTAATTCTCAGTGCTTTCAGCTGCATATATAGCTTCGGTCAGATAAAACAAAAATACTGTTATTAACATCTTACTTTTCTTATATTTTTAAATATTTTTTTGTTATTTTTTAAAGTAGTTTAAGTTTATTAGATAATTTAATAGTTGATTTTATAAGACATGATCTTCTATTTGTCCATCTAGAATAATATTTAACAGAATATTAATATTATTTCGATGATTTATATTAAAATAATTATATTCGTTGTTCCTTCTTTGGCAGTTGTGTATATAAGTTTAAGAAAAAAAGTGTGCAGTGCATTGTGATTTTTCTGTGATATCGATTTAATGTTTTTTTTTTAATTAAATTCCTAAATCTAATTATCAATTGCCCATCTTTATCTAACTGTCGAATTTATTTTATTTTTATAGAAAAATATCTTCAATTTTTATGATTATTACCTTAAGGGAAGATGATTTTAAACTTTTCTTTCTAATGTCGCGAGATGACTGATTGTTTTAATTGTAGCATTGGCGGGAAAAATATTTTAACTAAAAAGTTGCACTTGGACATGGATGAATTACTTTTTCCACATTTTAAAGCAATTTTCTTTTTTAACTGAAAATTCCTTTTTTATGAGGCATGTCATAAGATGGATATTTCATGCTGTCTCCAGAGGTATGAGACAGCATTGAATGTATAATAAATGTTTTTGTGTGCAAAAATAATAAAACAACATCTTCACAAAATATTTTTAGTCGTTCAAAATACTTCCATTTTAAAAATAATTGGATTTAGAATTAAAAACACATCAATCATCGAAGGGAGGTATCAGGTGAAATTTAGTCTTCTTTTGATTGAATAAATACATTGAAAATTTCCCATGTTATCCATTATAACCATACTTACGGTTTTTGAATATTTTTCACTGAAGAATCTTGAGCATCATCAATAGAATAAAATGCTTGGAAACGTGAAAAAGTATATTTTTTCAGAAAAGAAATTTGTGTTGTTAAAAACTTTTTAAATTTAATTCAACAAATTTGTGACGTTAAATCTTTTTTAAATTAATTTAAGAAATTTGTGACGTTAAAAATACTTTCAAATTAATTTAATTTAATGTGATAAAAACATTAAACATATTTAGATGACATTATGTAAAAGTTTTCTGAAGACTGAGGAAATAGATTAAAATTTCTTTATCTGGTTGAATTATCTTACGATTTTAAATACTTTAAGAATATTTTTAAAACTTTAATGACCGGAAGAAATTTAGGAATATATATTTTTATAATAGAATCATTATGAAAGTAACTATCTTAGAACCACAGAGTACGGAACAGAGAATCAACTTTCATACATTGTAATGGCAACTTGTTTAACATGGGATTACGCATAGACAGTAGCGACACGAGCGGACCACTGTGAAACTACGATCATAACATAAGAGAGGTTGCTAATTTGGCGAAACATAGCTTCCTTGGCGCCAAATGATAAGGAAAAAAATACAGCGACGGCTTGCTGCTTCTTGTTTTGAAATTTATGAAAGAATTATGAAATAACTTTGACGTATTCGTCTTGCAAACAATGCATGTGCCTCTTCGTAACATAACGATCTAATAATTTAAACTTCAAAATTCAAAAATAATAACAGTAATAATTACGAATCAATATAAGCGTGGAAATCTAAGATCAAATAGCATAAGCACATGTGCCAAGATAATCAAATCAGCATTCAGCAAGAAGCGCCAACCAGAATAGGGTTACAGTTAAACAGAAATCACGAGGATAAAAATCGCTAACGCGATGGTTTAGTTTTTAAGTGATCCACTGAGGTCCCTCTTTTCAAGCCGAGTTGAGGCTCTGTTACTACTCTGTGCTTAGAACTACCCGCCTAGAACAATGTTAAACAGAGTAATTTTAGTATTTCGATGATTTATATCGAATTAATTAAATTGCTCATACCTTTTTTGGCTGCTATTATACATGTAAATTTCTCAGCATCTAAGGGCCCGACCAGTGGCTGCGAGGTTCTGACCTCCAAACTGGTAGACGGTAGGTGCTGGGTTCGAACCCAATCGCGACCGTCGGCCTAACCGTTCGAAGTTTTCCGTGGTTTTCTTCGAAACTTGCGTAAATACCGGTTAGGTTCCCTTAGAAAGACCCCCACGGAGGGCAACCCACCCCATAGGGCCTATATCCCATAGTGTAGATAATCGGCCGACAAAAATACACCACCACCTCAGCATCTAAGTTTTTATTTATTTTAAGTTTACGAAAAAAGTGTATGGTACGTTGAGATTTCTGTGATATCGATTGAATTTTTGTTTTGAAATTGAATTCTCAGCATTTATTAAAGCCTTACTTTATCTGTCAAATTTATTTTATTTTTAGAAAGAAAAAATCTTCAATTTTTATCATTATTACCTTAAGGAAGAATGATTTAAAACTTTTCTTTCTAATGTCGTGAAATCACTGATTGTTTTAACTGTCTCAAGAGATTCTCAGGCGGATAAAATATTTTAACTAAAAAGTTGCACTTGACACGGATGAATTATTTTTTCCTTATTTTAAAGCAATTTTATTTTTTAGCAGAAAATTCCTTTTTTATGATGCATGTCATAAGATGGATATTTCGAGTTGTCTCCAGAGGTATGAAACAGCAGAGAATGCATAACAGATGTTTTGTGTTCAAAAAAAAAAAAAAAAAATATCTTCGTAAATAATTTTTAGTCGTTCAAAATACTTCCATTTTCGAAAATAATGGAATTTAAAATTAAAAACACATCAATCATCAAAGGGAGATATCGGGTGAAATTTAGTCTGCATAAGATTGAATAAATACATTGAAATTTTCCCATCTGATTCATTTTAAACATGTTTACGGTTTTTGAATATTTTATATTGTACACTTCTGAGCATCACCGATAGAATAAAATGCTTGGAAACGTGAAAAAAATATATATTTTCAGAAAAGAAATTTGAGTCGTTAAAAACTTCTTAAAATTAATTCAAGAAATTTGTCATATTAAATCTTTTTTTAATTAATTTAAAAATTTGCGACGTTAAAAACACTTTAAAAATAATTTAATTTAATGTGATGAAAACATTAAACATATTTAGATGACTGTATGTAAATTTTTTGAAGACTGAAAAAATAGATTGAAATTTTTTTCTCTGGTTGAATTTTCTTACAATTTTAAATACTTTAAGAATATTTTTAAACTTTAATGACCGGAAGAAATTTAAAATATATATATTTTTATAATAGAATCTTTATGAAAGTAGTTAGCTTATACCTGTCCATCTATAATGTTAAACAGAGTATTTTTAGTATTTGGTTGATTTATATTGACTTAATTAAATTAGTCATACCTTCATTGGCTGTTATTATACATTAGGGCGGAGCGTATAAAAGTTTTTTTTCGAAATTCTTTTCTCCCTAGCGCGGAAAAGTTGTGAAGTGGTATCAGTAATATACTCAAAAAATTTCAAAACAATCAATAAATATCTTTCGGTTCCACTTTAGGGTCAAAATATGCAATTTTAGCCAAAAATGTTGTAATTTTTCACTTTTCAGTAATATTTTTAATTTTAAATTTTCTCTTTGCCTTAGTGCGGAAAATCTGAAAGAGTACATTTGGAAAACAAGTCCAAAATATTAGAGTAATTAAAAAATATTTTCAGGTTCCACTTTGGGTTCTAAATATGGGAAATTTGTTGAAAATGATACAAATTTTCATTTTTTAGTCATTTTGTTTATTTTTCGATTTTCTATACCCGCTGGCATGGAAAGGTTCAAAGAATATGCAAGAAACATAAGTAAAAAACTTTAGGAATAATAAATAAATGTATTCCGGCTTCCTTTCGGGATCTAAAAATGTCAAAGTAGCCAAAAGGTAATGGAAATTTCCACATCTCAGGGATTTCTTTTTATCAATTTTCTCTTCTCGTTGGAGCAGAAAGTATGGAAAATCATATGAGATACATAGCAGAAGAGGTTATTGGTGACACTTGCCCTATGTAATTGCAGTCATATTCTTCTATAAGTTTCAAGTATTCTTCAAGAACTTTTTGTTGATGGAGCGTTCTCTCAATATTCCTTTGAATTAAAGTTTGATCTTTTCGACGGTCAAAATACAATCTTTATATTTGATTGCAATGACACTAAAGGTTTTTATCACTAAGATCGTGACACAGTTGTTCATCAACAAGACTAAAAGATTTAAATATCTCTAAGTCTTCGATGAAGCAGTAGTGATTGTTTTTACCCTTTTATACCATTTTCTGAAACATTCTTATTCTTTTTCGAGTCTGCTCATTCATTTACACAGTTTCCGTGTTGTGGGCCGTGTTTCCGAGTGTATTAATTGGGTCAATCGACAATTTCCTTGAAGTTCCTTGAACCTCAAGAAACTGTCTTCCAATTCTGAAATTTTTATATCGTGTGAGCATTTACATCCTTCTGGAGATGTACACTTGTAAGAAAAAATTTCAAAGATACGTTTTTTTCCCTTCCAATAAAAATATTTTCAATTTTGACTTCGTCTGTTCTTTAGCGTCAAGCTTCTTTATACTCTTGTATTCATCATTATATGAACCAATCATTTGGACTATTCTTTCCCTAAAAACCATTGGAACTGAGGCAGCCTGCCAAATTGCTTCCACCATCTCAGCCCATTATCCGCTATCACCTCAAAGGTGGGTCCTATTTTTAATAATATTTCGATTCATTTCTCACCAACAAAAAAGTACATTATATCTTCATAAGTTGGTAGAACGCCAGTTCTTAATTCTGTAGGATCCCCCAAAAATGGGATGAGACAAATCCCGTGCATTGCGCCTTAATTGTGATATTTCTTTGTAATATTTTCCATGCACACTATAAGTTCAACACAATATTAAAAATTAAAATTTTGTAAACACTTTCAGATGTATTATTTTTCAATAAAATATAGAAGCTAAAATTGAATATCCTCATTACTAACTTATCACGAGCATAGCATTAAACCAACAATAAAAGAGTATTACCTTAAGAAAAAATGATTTAAAACTTTTCTTTGAAACGTCTTGAGATGACTGATTGTTTTAACTGTCCCTGGAGATTCATCGGTGAAAAAAAAATTAAGTAAAATGTTGCACTTGACAGGATGAATTATTTTTTTCACATTTTAAAGCAATTCTCTTTTTTATCTGAAAATTACTTGTTTATGATGCATGTCTTAAGATGGATATTTCATTTTGTCTCCAAAGGTATAAAGAGCATTGAATGTATAAAAAATGTTTTTGTGTGCAAAAATAATAAAACAACATCTTCGCAAAATCCTTTTAGTCGTACAAAACTCTTCTACTTTCGAAAATAATTGAATTTATTATTAAAAACACATTAATCATCAAAGGGAGGTATCAGGTGAAATTTGGTTGCCTTCAGATTGAATAAATACATTGAAAGTTTCTCGTCTGATTCATTTTAACGATGTTTACAGTTTCTGAATATTTTACGTTGAATACTTTTTAGTATCACCAAATAGAATAAAATGCAAGGAAACGTGGAAAAAAATATTTTCAGAAAAAAAATTTGAGTCGTTAAAAACTTTTTAAAATTAATTTAATTTAATATGATAAAAACACCATTTTTACATAGATGATATTAAGTAAAAGTTTTCTGGAAATTGAAAAAAGATTGAAATTTCTTTATCTGGTTGTATTTTTTTTGCGGTTTTATAAAAATGTAAGAATATTTTTAAATTTTAATAATCGGAAAAATATTATAAATACTTAACTTAGACCTATCCGTCTAGACTAATATTCAACAGAATATTATTAGTATTTCGATGATTTATATATCGAATTATTTAAATTTGTCTATTCTTCTTTTACTCTTATTATACATATAAATGTTTCAGAATCTTAGTTCTTATTTATTTTAAATTTACAAAAAAAGTGTATAGTACATTAAAATTTTTGTGCTATCAATTGTCTTTCTTTATCTAACTGTAAAATTTATTTTATTTTTATAGAAAAAATATCTTCAATTTTTATCATTATTTCATTGAGGAAATATGATTTTAAACTTTTTTTTTTTTAACGTCACAAGATGACTGATTGTTTTAACTGTCCCAGGAGAGTCGTCGGCGGAAAAAAATATTTTAACTAAAAAGTTGCACTTGACGCGTATGAATTATTTTTTCCACATTTTAAAGCAATTTTCTTTTTTATTCAAAGCAATTCCTTTTTTATGATGCATGTCATAAGATAGATATTTCATTTTGTCTCCAGAGGTATGATGCAGCAGTGAATGTATAATAAATGTGCTTGTGTGCAAAAATAACAAAACAACATCTTCGAAAAATATTTTTAGTCGTTCAAAATACTTCCATTTTCGAAAATAATTGAATTTAGTATTAAAAACACATCCATCATGAAGGGGAGGTATCAGGTGAAATTTAGTCCGCATAAGGTTGAATAAATACATTGAAAATTTTTCATCTGATTCATTCTAACAATATTTACGGCTTTGGATTTTTTATGTTAAATACTTTTGAGCGTCATCAATAGAATAAAATGCTCGGAAACGTGAAAATATAAAAGAAAATATTTTCAGAAAAATAATTGAGTTGTTAAAAACTTTTTAAAAGTAATTTAATTTAATATGATATAAAAATCAGTCATAGTTAAATGATATTAGGTAAACGTTTCCTGCAAACTGAAAAAATAGATTGAAATTCATTCATGTGGTTCAATTTTTTTTATGATTTTTAAATACTTCAAAAAACTTTAACCCTCTGTGTTCTGGTGTTGCAATAATAGTACATGTCTTTTAAAGGAGGATTATTTTGTATTAAGATATGCTGAACTATTTACATGTAGTAATGTTTGTATATGTATATGCAGTTACTGTAGGACTTCATTTATGTTTAGGCATTTAGCTAGTATAATAATAATTATTATTCGATTAATTCTTTTTGAGCTGTTTGCGATTCTTTTATTTAAATATATATTGCAGTCATTAAATTCAAAAGAAAAATTACTTTCCTGAGAGAATCGAGTTTAATAAAGCACAAAAAGTGTTAGGCAGTTGCAATATAAGTTAAATCTTATTACAATACAACATTTTCAACACATCTCCAAAAATGTTTCCATAACTTATTGTCATGTTAATATTGATTTAATAGTACACAGAACAACAACATTCGTAATCTTTCAGGCAATGAAATATTCTATATGGATCACTAGTGTTATTGTTATTAATGTAAAAGTAATTTTTTTTCTTAAAAAAAAAAAAAAAAAAAAAAAAAAAAAAAAAAAAAAAAAAACTTGACCCGAAAGGGTTAATGACCGAAAGAAATTTATGAATATTTATTATACGTTAAAATGCCTACTTTAAACACAGAGGTTTTCTGGTGGGAATTTAATTAACCCCTATGCATGTTAGAAATCTATATGTCTTTTTTCAATAAATTCAGGTGCAACAGTTGAGTATATAACGTGAGTGGATAAATAAAGCTGCAGAAGGAGTAAAAGGCGCACGAATGTGTGCCCAACATGGTGATTTTTCTAGATAAGTGATAGGAAATTATGAAAGTTTTTTTGTAAGCACACCCCGCTTATTAATTAACCAGTGAATGCAGCGATTTCGTGATGATTATGAAATTTCACTATAATCCATGAGAGTATTTGTTAATAGTAGTGTGCATGCTCCATTAATAAGTATTTAAAAGTTTTAAGATGGGAAATTTAAATTATATTTTTTAATAAAACTAGGGGATTCTTCCCCGCAAGAGCTCGTTCGCCAAACTCCAATCAGATATCGCGGATTTGATCTTATTTTAAGAGATTACTGAAGATTGTATTATAATTAAAGAACCAGTGGTCATTTTGAGTAATCGGGTTTCCATTCATTTTCCCTTTACTGGAAGATTTTAAGATCAAATCAACAACTTTCAAGATAGGTAGCAGCTCTTCACCTAATTGATTAAATAGGATGAATTAAACATATGAAAATCAGTTTGTATGGCTAAGTAAACAAGGTTGTCGTCTCCTGGAATTTTACTACGACTTAGTAAGGAAATTGTTTTAAAGAAGACGTTTTAAATGCATTGTTTTAAATATGGCATAATTTTCATACCAGTTCTGTTACTGTTTTTAACACTCACGTGAAAATACATTTGTTAAATTTCAGTATATGTTATTAGCTATTATAATTTTTGTTTTATGTTATATTACACCATATGTATTATTCTAGATGCTAAACTTTCTTTAGAATATTCCAAATTTCGTTCTTTTACATTTAATCTTAAAATTTACTTAATTTACAAGAGTAAATTTAAGAAATTTTTTTGCTGTTTCATTAAAACTTCTTTTTTTCGACCTTTCCTTCTTCATAAAATTTTATTTAATGACATAACATAATATGAGTAATATGTAAATTTATAAGGAATACAGATATTTTGTGAAACAATGAATATATTCAATTGTTTAAAAAATTCACTCCCATGTCTTACAGGGAAAATGTTTCGAGAAAAGTAATATAATTCGTTCTGTAAAACATATTATTTCTTAGTTAAGTTTAAAAGTTCAGAAAATGAATTATTCTAAAAATATAGAGAAATTCATGCTTTATATGATTAAATTTATGGAAATTAAGTTACAAAAATTCTATAGTTTTTTTTTTTTTTTTTTTTTTTTTTTTGTTTAAAAGAAATTTGTAAAACAGATGTTTATATGGTAATTCTTGTGTAAAACATATTCAGCACAACATTATAAAATGTAAAATGTATTACTGACTTTAGGTTTCAGTTTTAAAATATCGTGATTTATGTTTAAATGTAAAGAGATGGTGTGACTGAGATAAATTAATGTCATATATAATAATTATTATATGTTTAAGTTATATAATAAATACTAATCAATTTTGCAAAGAAATTAGTCTTTGAAGATTTATGAAATGGAAATGTAAAGCTTTACAATGTAATAAAAAGTTTAGGTATGAGATTTACAAACTGAAAACATCCATAAAGAATATGATAAACGATATATTTTTAATGAACACACATTTTTATTAATTTCTTTATCACTTTGTTTTAAAATATTGTATGTTATTTTTATTAAAATGTTATAAGTATGCTATAAGAATATGAAATCATTTAGAATAAATATAGATTCATGAAAAACTGAAATATTACAATGTTTAAAATGTTAAAAAATCTCACTTTTCTGTCTTTATAACGCTTTATTTAATGAGAATACCTGAATATTAATGATATGTAAATGAATCACGATTACGTGTGAACAAATGATTATATTTAAAAGTCAGAAAATTTTCTCCATCATTTTAAAGTAAAATCATTTTAGAAAAATAGCATACTTTAAAGAATCATATTTCTTTTATCTATACTAATTTAAAAATTTTCAATTAAAATTATTAAAAATATTTATAAATGGTCTTACTTAACATGATTTCATACAAAAAGGAAGCCAAAAAATATTTTAATCTTCTTTTAACGGAATGCCGTGAAAACAAAGCTTATATGGTACTTCAGATACGAAACATATTTAGCGCAATATTATGGAATATAAAATGTATTGCAGAGTTTAAGCTTGTGAAAATAATGATTTATGTTTAAATTGAGATGATACGACTGAGATAAATTGTTATTTTATAATTATTTTTATAATTAAATTCGTATACAATTATATTAATTTTTTATTCATATTGCTAACAAGGCGTAAAACCAACAGAGTACGGATGTATCAGACCAGGGTTCGAATATGGGTCTTTAATTCAGCGCACCTGTGCCTTGCAAACTAACCCACCTTGGACGGTACACCAAACCTGGAACACTCCTGAAAGAGATGACTTATACCCTGTTCACACTATGGATAGTTAACATATCTCAGGCCTGGAACTCTCTCAAAGAGTTCCACAAATTCTCTCAGAGAGTTTCAACTTGCTCGGGCTAGATACAGGAATAACCATTCTCTCTCATTGGCTACAAAGCTTCGTTTTTACTTATTGGCTGTTGTGACCGTCTGTATTTCAAGGGCATGCGCATAAGTTACATTTGTTCAGTTCAGAGATACAGTGGCATTCGCTGCGATATCCTAGGTAAGTTTTTCAATGTGAAGTGGCATCATATTCCGGGACAGTACCACTTCAAATACGGCAATCTTAAGATTGAAGTTGTTTGTAGTGCGAACAGAGTATTAGTTGGGAGATCATTAGATATGATCAACCAATGACAGTAAACCAAAGACTTTGGCATGTAGTATACTTTATTTCTGTTGATTTTACGCCTGTTAGCACTGTGAATAAAAAATTCACTTAAATAAATGCAGATTTGGTATTTCTCGAGCTGATTGTATCGTTATAATTATTATATACACATAGGAGCCAAAACATTTTAACCGCCCTCACATTTTGCAATAAACTCACCTGGATCACGTATGAGGCACATAACCTTGTGGGAATGTTGCTTAAATGCTGCTAGGGAGTCTCAAGAATCATTTTTGAGTTTACTAATTTTTGCTAATTATTACGCACTTTCTGTCATACAGGAAATAACATGTAGTAAATCTCAGCAACGTATATAAATTTCATTATATGTGAAATAATTTAGCATGATTAAAATATGCTGAAAACAATGTTTCCTCCTATACCATTAAGTAACGGGATTCTTTTGCGTGTCAAAGTAAATGAATAATAAATACTATTTTGCATAGCCTATTGTTCAGAATGTATATTTCAATGCACATTGTAAATTCATACCAATTCTATTTAGTTTGAAAGGCTATAACACCATTAAAATGCACTTGAAATATTTTTTCCTATTGGCCATAATGAAACGGGAAATTTTGACAATCCCTGTAATTAAACTATTCATTCGATTTTCATGAAGTTTGAAATTTCACGACAAAATTTTACATCAATTATACATTTAAAATTTCAAAGTATTCGGTGGGTAGTTTTTGCTCTGTTATATGCGGACGGACGCGACGACGACTATTGCTGTTACGAATTTATATATGTATGAAAGCATCTAAAATATTAAAATAAATATTGATGCAAGAAATCGAAATGCTCAATTTTTCAAAATAATTATGAATTGATAAATAATCTATCAGTTTTTATATAAATATGCATAATATTTTATTTAAAAAATGTTAATTTATAATATGATTAAAACTATTCGAACGAAAGAAATTTATACTATAATTAAAATCAAATTTATTAAACACAGGAGACTTGTTTAGCATTTATGTCACCATGTTATGCATCAAAAGATGCTGAATATAAAGGTACATTTCCTTTTTCATAACATTTTAGTTAATGGGCATACTTGTATGTAAATTGATATGTAAATGTTTATTGAAACAATAAGTAAATCGTTAAAAAAAAACACCCCCAAGGAAAATATTTCGAGAAAAGTAGTATATTTCGTTTAATAAAACATATTTCTTTTTAGATAAAATTTAAAAATTTTGAAATAAAATAATAAAAAAAAATAGATAGTTAGCTTTGATATGCTTTCATTATTAAATTCAACGAAAGCAAATTACAAAAGAAATCTCCATTTTCTTTTTTTTGTTTAATAGAATGCTATGTAAGAGATGTTTATATGATAATTCATATGCAAAACATATTCAGCACAGCATTATAAAATCTAAAATGTATTACTGAGTTTAAGTGTACGAATATTGTAATGTAAATTTAAATTGTAAGATATGTAACGCGAGTGTGAGCAATTAGAAAGATATAATTATTATTTATATTATATATATAATTTATACTGTAAAATGTGAACTATTTTGCTATAAAATTAGTCTGTAAGGTGTGAAAGGTTTATGAAATCTCAATCAAATGTCATTTTCGATCACATTTCATGACGCATTCACATTCGCATCACACATTAATTTTCTTTAATTAATAATATTAAACTTTAGTATCTGATAATTCGAGATGGAAAATGCCCGACAAATGAATGTAAAATTTATGAACACAAAACATTTCTCGATTTATTTATCCTTTTTTAATATCGTTTATTACTTTCTTAAAAATATATAGCACTTTCGCTAAAATGTACGTAATAAGTATTTGAAAAAATATGTATAATTTTTGATGCATGAAAAATCGAACTTTAATATAATTAAAAAAAATTATAAACTATTAGTTTTTAATAAACTATTAGTTTTTAAATATGTTTGAATAATATTTTACCACAAAAAATAAAAAATATAATTTTCTTTTTTAATGAAAACTAATGAAACAAAGATGCGATAAAACTTATTTCATGATGTTACTCCACGAATGATATTGAATATATGGGGAAAGCATGGGAAAGACGGTAAAAACTGCTACTACTGGCATATAAATTTGTACACATTTGTGGTCACATCTAGTTATTCATAGCAAAAGTATTATTTAGTTACAACGGAAGTAAGTCATCACAAATGATTTCTGCTTAGTGCTAACTGTCTAATTTACGAAAACCGTTGTTTAAAAAGAATTTTTACCAAAACTAGAAATAGTTTTTAATTGGAACTGACGTCAAACATGTGTTTTGGGAAGTTGTGAAAATATTTGCAAAAGATATTTTATTGCGTTTAGTGTTCATTTTTATGTGGAAAACTTATATCATTAATCATTATAGTTTTGGATATATAATATGTTTTGCATAATTATTATCTACATACATATTGGTATCAATGCATTTATTTTCAATAACAAAATTGAAAATCTATTTTTTAGTGTAGATTTATTTTTATACGATTATTATGAAAATGGATTGCCATAAGGAAAAATATTGTCTAATACCAGGGAACGAAAATTTGCTTCTAGGCAATGATGACTCCAGTTTGGACTATTTCTTAAATAGCAAATTCATGACAATTTAACAAGATGTAAAAAACTAACAAGTTAAATTTGCAAGCCTATCATGATGCAATGTTATGCACATTTTGAGGGTAAATTTCCAGCCCACCAACCTATCACTTGCATTCAGTGGTGAAGTCGTAGAAAAAACAGACAATATACGCTCTAAGTAGAGGGTATAGGTTCAAAGCTGAGGGTATACCTTAGAGTGTATACACTGTAAACAAAGAGTCGATCTACTAAAAAAGTTTAGTGATCTTTGTAATTACTAAACAATTTTTAGTAATCTTACTCGGTTACAAGGAATCTGTAAGAATTATTAGAAAAAAGCTAGTAACGAATAGAGTTAATAGTTTTACATTTTAAAAAGCTATTACTAAAACTCACTTGATGTGGCCGTGATAGCCTAGTGGTCATAGCACCGAACTCCAGGCTGAAAATATCCGGGTTCGATGCTGGGCGCCACCAAATATGCACCGAATGTATGCAATGTAAGTACTCGTTAAATGAAGGGAATATGAAAATCCAGTCGTAACAGTTTCAATGGGAAATGATCGATCTCTGGGCTTTCCCTCCACTTTAGAAATATGTCAGAATAGAGCAGGTAGAAATTTTTGGTGCTGCCATCTATTGCGGCTTCGCCGAAAATCTTCCGCTTCAGAAGTGCGTCTTTTAACACCACTGGATGCAGCTGGAAGGAAGCTCCTGCCCTTCCGGCACACGTAACGGTTACTAAAAATAATTTTGGAGCTATTACTAAAATTTTCTTGGTGGCTCATACTAAAAAGTTTTGAGTTAGTTATACAAAAAAATCTTTTGTTCAGTTTACAAAAAAATGTTTGTTTCACTTGCAAAAAAAAGTTTGTAATGGTTATTAAAAAATGCTGTGGCATACAAATTTACTAAAAAAGTTTTAGTAACCTCTTGAATTTTTTTTACAGTATATACTATAGCTTTCTTGAGAAATAGTGGGTATACGGTGTTCCTTTAAAAAATGCAGAAGATATACAGCGTATACTCGCGTATAAAGTTCACTGCATCCTTGTTTACATTGATTCAATGAAAGAAAAATTGAAGCAAAAGAAATTATCACATATGATAAAGACCCCCTCATCGGCTCCCATAAATGTATCCGATATTTATAAAAAAATTCAAAATACTGAATGAAGATTCTCACTTAAGAAAAAAATCACTATTCTCAGTTTTTGATACTTTTTAATTGGAAATTTTACAATGATGAGACATAACCATTTAAATGAAATCATATAAGATAATATTGGCGATACAGACCAATCCACCTAACTGCTTTGTCGAACTAAGTCTTCCTCTACAACTCCACCGTGTCGATTGCTCCAAGCACCACACAGTGTCTACCCTGATAGATCGAAGAGTTTATAGCCATCGACATATGAATGAAAACCTATTCCACAAAATTTTCAAAGTAAAAAGTAGATCTAAATGAAAAATCTTTAAAACTAATTTTTATGTTTTTGTACTTAAAAAAATATACTTTTTCGCCATTAAACTGTCACTATGCCTATTTTATTAAGAGTACCTGTATAAAATGTTTACGTTTATATACTTTATTTAAAACTTTTTTTTTTGTTTTACACTTAAGTTAAAATTCCTTCTACGCATGATGTCTGTTTTTTGTTTGAAAACATTTATCTTGAGCTGGAATTGTAAAAAGTATTTCATTTATATTCCTGAGTTAAAAAATTAAAAATTTCATTGATGATTCTTTATAAGGCCCCGCATTTTCTGTAAGAATCCCATAAACAGCTTAATGTACAATGTGCTTAAGTGTTATTATGTTCCTGCACATTATTTTTGGTAAAATAAATATTTTCCACACCTAGTATAATTTTGATGCTTTTTGAATGAGATATTTTTTTTTAATTTTTCTAAGACATATATTTAAGCTTGATGATTTAAATACTATGCAGAAGCTATTTATATATGGATTCACACATTTTGATTCAAAAAATCTTGGAATAAAATGTCTATGAACATATATGTTAATAGAATGAATCTGTGATTTTGTATTTATCTATGATATATCATCAAATTTTGGTTTTAAATCGGGTATATTTAAGAACATGTAAATTTATCTTTTATTTCGAAATGGAGAATACTTGGACAATTTATGTACGTTACATATTTTATATCATTATAAGTTGCAAAAATACCAAATCGGCTAATTGTTCAAATCAGCAAATTCACCTAATTGCTTTCTTGAACTAAATCTTTTTAAACAACATCATCATGCCTACAGCTCCAAGCGCCAGGCCGTGCCTACCCTCATAGATCAAAGAGATTATGGCCATATACATTAAAGTGGGCCGAAAAAAACTTTTTTTAGATTTTCGATTATGGCGGGTGCGGAAAAGTGGCCACTGGTGGCATTCAGTTCATACAAAAAAATTGAGATTTTTTGGACATTTCCTTACCCTGCCGCAAACGGCTTGAAATTTTTCCAAAAATGTTTATTTTTTAACTTTTTTCGAAAAAAAATGTTAAATTTAATTTAATTTGGTTGTATTTACTTGGAAAGGCATATTTAATGTACCAAATGTTTAAATAAGATCTGATCATGCATTATTTATTATCTATGTGCATTATAACTTAGGCTATTTTTATAGCTTTTTCGCGTATAATAGGCAAAAGTTGTATTTGTTTGAATCGATCGTTAGTTTCTATATTATTTATGTCCCTTGGTCTTCTTTATATTTTTTCTATGTGTCAAACGTCATATATTTGGGGAAAAGACAGCAGTATACTTCAAAAACAAATCTGGAAGGTGAGAAAGTGGTGAAGCAGCACTCTAAGCGAGCGCAATGACGCGGTGTAATACTCAGGGAGTGAAGGACGAAATAGTTGAGAACCAAAATGCGATAAAGGATTTTTATTATTTATCCTTGCTCAGTTACTTGCGACATTTGTTCAGTATTAACGTGAAACCCTTTTGTAGTGATTATACAGTGCTTTTTGGGTCGTTTAATGTGCCGTTATAGTGTTTTGTGCTTTTTATTACGACGAGCTTAGAAATGGCTAGTACAAAGGGCCATGACAATGCAAAGACACGCGATACCGTGAAAAGTAACTTTTTGGGGGCATCATACATATTGAAAGAATTGAAATTGTCAACTTATGCTGATAATCATACGCCACTACTACTGGTTGCTTCACCATGTAGAAGTTGTGACATCTGAGGATACGATTCTCGTCATCGATAAAAACAAAGTCAGAAGAGAGAAATAGAAAATTGGAAAGAAGATACAGGCAGACGTTATTGAAAGAAGGAAAACCAAAAGTATATTTTTTGATGGTAGAAAGGATAAAAGTATATTAAAAGGAAGAAAAATAACAAGAGGCACCGTCGAGAGAAAGGCAAGGAACACATCACCGTGTTGTTTTGAACCTGGTTAGGAATACTCGGGTCATTTGATACCTCGTTCCGTTACCTTGATACCTCGTCAGTTCAGAAAAGTCTAAGTTGTGGTGACTTGGAAGATTGTATAATGCTTTTACTATTTCTTTTCCGTGACCGGAACGCGGTGATGTGTTCCTCGCCTTTCTTTCGACGGTGCCGCTTGTTATTTTTCTTCCTCTTAATATACGTTTATTCTTTCTACCATCAAAAAATACGCTTTTAATTTTCCTTCTTTCAATAACTTCTTCTGCCTGTATCTTCTTTCCAAGTTTCTATTTCTCTCTTCTGACTTTGTTTTTATCGATGACGAGATTCGTATCCTCTGATGTCACAATTTCTACATGGTGAAGCAACCAGTAGTAGTGGCGCATGATTATCAGCATAAGTTGGCAATTGCGATTCTTTCAATATGCATGATGGTCCCAAAAAGTTACTTTTCACGCTATTGCGTGTCTTTGCATTGTCATGGCGCTTTATACTAGCCAGTTCTAAGCTCGTCGTAATAAAGCGCACAAAACACTATAATGGCACATTAAACGACCCAAAAAGCACTGTATAATCACTGCAAAAAGGTTTCACGTTAACACTGAAAAAATGTCGCAGGTTACTGAGCAAGGATAAATAATAAGAATACTTTATCGCATTTTGGCTCTCAGCTATTTCGTCCTTCACTCCCTGAGTATTACGACGAGTCATTGCGGTCGCTTAGAGTCCTGCTTCACCACTTTCTCACTTTCTCACCTTCTAGATTTGTTTTTGAAGTATACTGCTGTCTTTTCCCCAAATATATGACGTTTGACACATAGAAAAAATGTAAAGAAGACCAAGGGGCATAAATAATATAGAAACTAACGGTCGATTCAAACAAATACAACTTTTGCCTGTTATACGCGGAAAAGCTATAAAAACAGCCTAAGTTATAATACACATAAATGTTAAATAATGCATGACCAGATATTATTTAAACATTTGGTACATTAAATATGCCTTTTCAAGTAAATACAACCAAAATAAATTTAATTTAACATTTTAAAATTTTTTTCGAAAAAGTTCAAAAATGAACATTTTTGCAAAAGTTCAAGCCGTTTGCGGCAGGTTAAAAAAATGTCCAAAAAACTCAACTTTTTTGTATGAACTGAGTGCCACCAATGGCCACTTTTCCGCACTCGCCATAATCGAAAATCGAAAAAAAAGTTTTTTCGGCCCACCCTAATATACATATGTGTAACCTATTCCACAAAACTGTCGAAGTAAAAAGTGTATCTAAATGAGGATCTTTTAGAGCTAAATTTTATGTTTTTGTATTAAAAAAAAAATATGCTATTTTGCCAATAAACTGCCATTATGCATATTTTATTAATAGTACTTGCATAAAATGTTTACCTTTATATATTTTATTTAAAAAAATTGGTTTTACATCTCAGTTAAATTTCCTACTGCGCAAGCTGTCTGTTTTCCCTTTGAAAACATTTACCTTGTGCTCGAATTATAAAGAATATTTCAATTATATTATCGAATTAAATATTTCATTGATGAACTCTTTATAAAGCTCCGCATTTTCTGTAACGGTCACAGAAACAGATTTATATACAATATGTTGCAATGTTGTTGGATTCTTGCGCATTATTTTTTGTAAAAATGAATATTTTCCAAGCCTAGTGTAATTTTGATGCTTTTTGAATGGGAATTATTTTAATTCTTTTAAGACATATGCTTAACCTCCTGACTGCCGCAGGCTGATTTTTTCACACACTAAGCTGCAGGTTTCACTGCAACATAAGCAATATTTAAATTAGCATAATTTCACAAATAAAACCCAGTTCTGAAAAATTAAGTTAGGATTGATGTTATCAAAGATTATACACCAATACTAATAACGTATTTTGCATCAGGTTGGAAAAAACATCTTTTTTTATATATTTTTAATAAATTACAGAGAAAACAACATTACAATATTACCCTTTGGCTGGGCAGTCAGGGGGTTAAGCTTAATGATTTAAGACTATGCAGAAAATATTTACATATGGATTTATATTTCTTAATTTGAAAATATCTTGAAAAAAAATGGTCAGCGAAAATACATGTAAATAGATTGATTATGACATTTTGTAATTATCTATGTTATATAATTAAATGTTGGTTTCGACTCGGGAATATTTAAGAACAGTAAAGTTATCTTTTATTTCGAAGGAGAGAGTAATTGGCCAATTTATGCAGTTATATAGTTTATATCATTATTTGGTGCAAAAATTCCACATCGGCCAATAATAATAGTCATTGTAATCTAAAAACATTTTAAAGAAATAGGTACTACATCATTCAAATTATTCATTTTTAGGTAAAACAAACACACAGAAGATAAAACATTGTGTAAAACCATTATGTCGGGTTAATATATCATCATTTAAATCTAAACTACTTGATAAGTGACTTTTTCCCTTATCCACCCTAAAAGTGCTTCACCATTTTACTAATGGTTTCGCTTACTTATGTATGATTTAGAAAAGCAGGCCATTAATTCAACGATTCAGACATCTAAACACATTGTAAGAACAGACTTTTTAGCAAAGGAATTTTTATAAAAAAAAGTAAATGCCAGATCACTTAAAACATTTGAATATATCATATTCAAAAGTTAGCATCATAAGAAATCTACATAGCAGACATTAAATGAAATGATATGATGAATGGTATGTTTTTATCACCATCAAATGGGTTTTGTAGAAAAAAAATGTTTTGATTTATCTAAACAGTAGATTTAACTGCAATAAAAGTGTTACACCAGGAAATGGGCCAAAGAATATTTTGCCATACATTTTATTTTGAAAAATGTGTTATCATAAAATAAAGATAAATTTATTCACTGTATTGTGCAGCGTTTTGATTACCACGCATGAAGGAGTTTAAAATCCTGTACAAAAGAACTTTGCATTAAAATAAATAGATCATGAAGCTATTCTATCGTTCAGTTAATCATTTTTAACGCTTATTTTTAAATTCTTTCTATTTCCAAAAACGAAAATTTAGATGTTTTCGGAACTGTCGTGAAATAGTGTTTTTGAACATATCTTTAATAATATCTGATCATAGGTACTATTTCTAAAAAATAATCTGTAATATAATGACACATATAAATTACACTATGATTTTCGCTATTCAATTTCATAGCATGTTCCAAAGAATGACTTTTTGAAAATATGCTCACATTTCAAGAAAAAAACAAATTTTGAAAAAATTTCTGTTATAAAATACGCATATGCAATGCAATTTTTTATTCTAAAAAGTGTTCTATAATTGATAAACACCAGCGTCTGAACACTCCTGTATATAACGAAGACTATGCATGCGACTTCAGAAGGTTAACGATATTGTTAAATATGGTAATCATTACGGAATTAAATCAAAGAATGGGGGAGGGACTTCTTTCTTCGTCGAGAGAAAATGGCAAATCCGCGTCAAAGATGTATGCGTTAAAAAAGACATGCACATATTTGTAGTAGTTTTGTGCATCACTATTTTTTTATGTAAAATTGTTTCTTCGTCAAACTTATATTAATGGAAGTAACAAATAGGATATAAGTTTACCTTTATGTCATACAGCAGTGAATTTTTGAATGATTCAATTCTATTCAGATGGCATAATCAAATGTAATTGTCCAGATATATTGTTCATATGGTCAACAGCTATTAATAGCATATTCAGAAAATATATTTTCATTACTTGTCATTTTAGATGGCATCGCATTAAGCTATTAATAACATATTCTGTATATATGCTTTCATTATTTGTGATTTTGAATGGCATCGTTTTATCATGATGTCAGTAGGAGTAAGAACCACATTCAAATATCTATTTTTTACGAAAAGAACATTGATTTATCAAATTAAGTAACGGTAATGTTTTTTTTCTTTAATTTATTGTAAATGTTAATAAAAGAGGGATTTTCTCTCATGGTATAATTTTTTTGTTACGTACATGCTTATCAGCCTTGAAATCATCATTCATAACTTAATTTCTTAAAACTGGATTATATTTGCAGAATTATATTAATTTAAATAAATCTTCAACTATAGTGAAACCTGCAGCCTAGTGAACGGATATATCGGGTCGCGGCAGTGGGAAGGTTAATGGCATATTCTGCAAATATGCTTTCATTATTTGTGATTTTAGATGGCATCGTTTTATAATGATGTCAGTAGATGTAAGAACCACATTCGACCATCCATTTTTACTTACCCATCATACGTAGTATAGGGTAAGTGGGTCATTTTCAAAAAACTTGTACATTCTATGTCCCCCAACTTTAAGAATTTTTAATAACTAAAATAAAGTTTTAAAAATAAAATTTAAGCATTTACATTACTTGTCTGACTGTTTAGAGTAAATGTGGGCTAAATATTATCAGAAATTAAAAATAATATTAGTGTATTTATGGTTTCAATGTGTCAGCTATAGCTAAAATGCTATGTCCCCTCTTCCTTTTTTAATTTTTCAACTGCTATAAAATTATAAATCAATTGTCAAAAGTGCTAATTTTTTCAGTTGTGACAATTGTTGTATGTTGTATGTGTAGCATAGACCATATAATATATTTTTTTAAACTTGTTTTTTTATAAAAATGGAACAATTTATTGTTGTCCCCAGATTTTTTCCCCTTTGTTACTTCCACTCTGTTACCATATTTATTGTAATAAATTATTATTACTAAGTGTTCAACACAAGGTTTTGCAGTTCTTCGAACAGTCTATTTTTAGATGCGGCCACCATTTTTTAAATGATTAAGTTATTTTCATCGTGGTGTTGAACTAAAGCATTTACAAGATAAGGATGTTTTATTCAGTTTCCCCTCTGTTACCAGCTTATTTATGCGAAATTTATTTTTTTTATACTTTTATAAAATTTTAATCATAAGATCAAATGGTGCTTCTTAAATAAATAGGCTTAGATTTTCTTGTTTTTAATTCACTTTGTGCTGATAAAATTATTTGCAGTTTTTTTCCCCTCTGTTACCATTCCCCTCTGTGACCATGCTTATGGTAACAGAGTGGAACAGAGTAAGAAACTACTAAAAAAACAATAAAATAGTAGTTTTTGTGGTGAGCTAGTTGCCATAAACAATAGGCTTTAATTTTCTCAAACAAAATGCTTCTTTAATTGTAGTCATTTATATTTATGAATCAATACTACTTATTTATGAAAAAATAATGCAGCGTGAAATACCACTATTTTCGAATATTAATTTTTGTAAAAGCCTTTAATTCTTGCTTGGTCTGTTTCAAATTTTAGGATATTTTATAACGCATGATAAAAATGTATTAAAGAAGAAAAGATCATCATTTAAGTAGGAAAGAATTTATAATAAAGATACACCGCATCAAATACTACTATTTTCAAATAGCAATTTCTGTAAAATTCGTTATTTCTTGGGTTAAAGCGTCATCCAATTGGCACGCGATTTTGTTAAAGTTTGAAAATCTAAGGTGAGCTGTTAGAAATTGAAACACAGATTATAACATAGGATAAAAATTTATAAAAACAATGCCACATGAAATACCAGTATTTTCGAATAGCAGTTTTTTTGCAAATGTCTTAAATTCTGCCTTGATCTGTTTGAAACATTGAAACTTCATGATAGCTTATAACACATAATAAAAAGTTATATTGAAAAATTGCCTGGTCTAATCCCACTATTTTTTAATACTATTTTTTTGCAAAAATCTTAAATTCTTGCTTTAAAGCACCACTACCTCGACTAATATATGATAAGATTTTTTTTTAAACTAAGCAGTGCGTTTGTCATAGCACATGATATAAATTTACAAAAGAGAATGCCCTGCTAAATACCATTATTTTCCAATAGTAATTTTTCTAAAAATTTTTAAATTCTTGCTGGATATGTTTGAAACATTAAAATCGGATACAATACATGATATAAACTTATAAAAAAAAATATGTCACATCAAATATCGCTCCACTATCAATCAGCGTTCCCTTCGGTTACTTTTTTTCCACTCTGTTACCGTCAATTTAAGCTGGTTTATTTCACTAAAAATTTTATCAATCATCATTTTGAACAATTAATTGTGTAACTTTAACAAATATTTTATTTATGTAATATTTTTTTATAATTTAACTGAAAAAATGTTAATGCATATTTAATTAAAACTTATGATTTTTCCAAAAAAGTAATACAGAGGAAATCCTTTGTATTTTACAAAAATAAAAACAATCATAACAAAACAACAGTTAGGATTTTCTGAAAGTAGCAATCATGTAATTAAAGGAAATGTGATATTTACTGTTTTAGGTGTTTTATTTTTTTAAATAAAAATTTTTGACTGTTGGTAACAGAGGGGAACATTTTACTGTTGCAAGTTCATACTTTATTTTTTATTTGACATTCCAAATCAAAAAGTGAACTGCTGTTTTCAGTTTTATATACAAGAAATGTTTTAGTATCGTCTAATATTTTTATAAGTTGCATTTAAAAAAAATTTTTTATTTGTGAAAAATTTCCCAAATGTACAAGTTTTTTGAAAATGACCCAAGTCTTGCAATCGTTTTGAAAATCGAAAAAAATTTTTTGACGGATTTACACGTTTTAGATAGTGGAGATTTTGAAAAACATATTTTTAGAAAAAAATTTTAGCCGTCCGTCTGTCTGTCTGTCTGTCTGTAAACGCTCTATCTCCCGAACAAATTAAGATAGAGACTTGAAATTTTGTACGTAGTTAGTATGTAAGAATGAGACGAAGCCTATTTAATATCAGCAACCTCGATTATCCGAAACTATTTTTTTCGGACTCTCGAAAAATTCCTTCTGAAGAAAGGTGCATAAAAATTTTCGAATTTTTTTATTCTAAGGAATGAACGTAAAAGGCAATAAAATAACACACATTTTGCATATAGAACGAAGTCTATAGCATTATTAGTTGCCGAGATATTTGTAATCCTGTTTTCCACATTCATTCGATTTTTCATGACCCTGTATTTCATTCAAATTTCAATTTAGAGGTATATTTTAATTGGAAATGAGACGCTTAATCCGATGCAGTTAATTATTAGTGAATACAACTATTATTTTTGGAGTTATAACGATGTTTCTTTTACGCAGTTCGGTACTATTTGAGTAGTTTGGCGTTTTATATAATTTGTCGAAATTGGTACATCAGCAGTTCTTTAATATAGCATTACTATGTATATTAACAATATTTAATTTTTTTTATGAATTGCAATGCATTGTATAAATAGTTTCCACATATTTTATTTTCATATACATATCCATGATGGGTAAGTATTACGGTGGCCCCCAACGACTAGTTTTACAAAAAAGAACGTTGATTTATCAAATTAAGTAATTATTTTCTATTTTTATGTATAAAAAACGGTGTTTCTATTACAATTGTTATCGAAAATGACAATCCATTTGCAAAAGCATTTTTAATTGCGGATTTTTTTAACCTAAGACATTATGTTATGTTATTTTATACTATGTTGGATTAATGAATTTGGACAATAATGTATATAGTAGGATAAAGTACATCACTGAAATATTTCACCCATTTCTATTAAAATTTTCTTTTACAAATTTTACAAAAAGAGATTTTCTTTTACAAATACAAGCCATATATAAATACTTTACAAAAAAAAAGTACTGTAAAAATACCAACCATTTATAAATATTTTATAAATATTAATACTGTATTGATACCAGCCATTTATAAATACGAACCATTTTATAAATAGCAGCATATTCATTCTGCTAAATAACATCTTTGAATATATAAATATGTAATGATTCGACGAGATCGATGTTCCATAACAATGTACAAGTTCCAGTGGCACACCATCTATGAGGCAGAACAGATTACTACTACCAAGAATCAACAGTGGGACGAGCTGAGCAGTCGCTCCGGCAATTTGACCAGCAGTGGATGAGTTTATTGGGCTATTTCCCCATAAGAAAGTTCAATCAAGCAGTCTTTAAATTAATTTTATTAGAACTCATAAATAAGTTAAGTTCTTTCACGCAATCACCTTGGCACTCTCATCGAATAACTTCCACTTCACCAACTCCGTGATTAAGCTACATTCCACAATATTAGAATTTTGGGGAGAAAGAAGAAACAGCATCCTAATAATTTTTGAAAGTCAATCGCATTCTCGGGAAACATGACATGGCTTCCGAGTAGTTTTTTAAGAAAAAATGCATTCTAATTCAGCGGAGCAATAAAACGCGCGTCTTGATAGTTTAAAGAAAAGGTGCATTCTACTCTCCTGAAAAGCCAAATGAAAAAATCATTTTCACGACAAAACTAGCGCCCTCCTACTCCGCGTCAATCATTTTAAAAATCCAATCAGGATGGACTCGAGCCTCTAACGGACAAAATGATCAATTCTAATTGGCCGTAATAGGCGGTCTATTGGCAAGAACTATATTTTTTCCTCGGAACACTAAGCCCTTTAGCAACGCGTAGTAACACTTGTCACGCGATGTTAAAAAATAAAAAATAAAATTAAAATCGCAGGAATATGCCAGAAAGTAAAAAGCTTACGAAATACTTCCCGCCTTTTTGACAAGCAAGAAATAATTTATTAATAACTAAAGTAAGAAAAAGAATTTTAGCTGTTACAAGTTACGAAACTAAGATTGAAATATGTTCCACAAATTTAGAATTGAAGCTAAGAGAGAATAAAAAAAAATGGCGCAATTTTTTTTTTTATTTTATTACAAATCCCCCCTCCCAGAAAGACGGGTGAAAAAGTAGGTCTGAGACCTGCAATTTCACAGAAAGGGAGATGATGCAGACTTAGCTCACGAAGTTGTTGATATAAGTAATAATAATTAGATACTGAATAAAAAAAAATTTAAATTAATTTCTCTTTTTTATATAAATATAGAATTCAAATTTAAAAACACCAAGGTGATGCGTGGAATAACTTCAAATTTAAATACAATAAAATAGGCTTCAATACAAATACAAGATATAATCTTGTTTAAAGTACACATCAAAAAGTAATTTGAAAATATAAGCAATTACCCATAGTAATAACATAAAAATGAAACATAAAAATGAAAAACAATAACGTTAAATTCTTTTTTAACAATGTCAAATCTAGAAATCAATTTTTAAAAGTTTGTTTCAAAAATCCTCTTAAAGTCATATTTGGAATGGCATAGTTCATTACCTCATTTCAAGGATGTCTAATTCATTTAACTGTCCAAATTCATCAGCTAACATTATAATATTAGTTCAGTTTTTGTGTGAGTAAGTCCTTGAACATTCATAACAGTTCCATTTTGGAATCTTTGTGAAAATACTTTTATAATTGTATTTTTAATTAATAACACATTTTATAATATAGTAATAATAAAATTTAACAATGTAAATAATAAACAATATAATTAAGAAACATAATAAGGAAAAATATCAATAATAATAAATATCATAAGTGTAAGTAAATCTCATAATGGGTATAAGTAAATCTCTTAATAAGTAATAATAAATATCACAAAAGACATTCTTTAAATACTTAATCTCGTTTATCTCATCTCATATTTTTGGGATGAAATATAGAGAGAAGTGGAATAAAATAAAAAATGCAATCAACTATGAAATCATTTACTTAATCTGGTAATCCGAGTACAGGATTAAGTAGGAATATGTACAAAAAAAAAATTAAAATATAATATGATAAATTAAAATAAAATAAAGATAAATAAAAATTTTGTTCATGTTTGAGAATGCACGTGACCTTTAAACTACTAAGATTCTTAAAAAGAAATATTAATAAATGATAAAAATAAAAAACAAGATCTATTCATGTCAAATAATTACGCAATAAATATTCTCTCGGTGTGATAAAACATTGCAAGATGCAAGTAGGAAAGAGAAAAAGAAACAAAATTATATTATAATTGACATGTACTTGGACTGGAATGCAGAAGCAAAGAAAGAGAGAAAGAAAAAAAAATATATTAAAATAAAGTGATAAAAATTTTGTTACTTGGCAAATAATTAATTTAATAATTGATAGATTAAATTTAATATTACAAATAGGTTCAGTTGAAAGAAAAAAAAAAATATTCTAAGTAGAGTAATTCAGTACAGAATAAGAAATTTCCACTTTGTTCGTCTACGCCGGCATAAATAAACAAATATAAAAATTTCCAGACAAGTGACACTCTCGCTGCAGTCAAGAGATATCATTGCCATTCTGTGAGAATTACAGGATATTATCTGAATTAAAATATGAAAAGAAATTTACTGTTTAAGAGAAAAAATTATAAAATGATAAACTAGAGATATAGTTTAAGCTACAGTTTTTACCTGAGTTTGTTGTTGTTGATTAGGGGGTTGTTGCTCATGACTTAATTTAAATTTATCAGGGGAATAATAAGGCCTTAATTTAGATACATGTACTATTTCTGAACTTTTGAACTGGTTTTGCCTATCAATTTCAAAATTTACTTCGGATAATTTGTTAAGAATTTTATAATGGCCACTAAATACTTGTGACAACTTTCTAGTATTAGGGTACTGAAATTCTTCATAGATAACTAGATCTCCTATTTTAAATTTTGGTTCGATATAATCTTTATCATAATATCTTTTATTTTTTAAATGAAATTCATCAGTTCTTGTTTTAGCAATTTTAAGTGCTTCATGAACAGGGGGATAATAATTTTGTTGTAAGGGGGAGTCATAGGGTAATTGGCCAAAAAGCAAGTACGCAGGTGGAAATTTGGTAATAGAATGGGGTGTATTATTATATTCATTAATTACCTCAGTTAAAAGCTTAGTCCAGGGAATTTTAGAGGTAGTGGAGTTTACTTTACATTTTAATCTAGTTACTATTGTCTGATTTACTCTTTCACATTTCCCATTCGTTTGTGGATGATGGGCAGTGGTCAAACGTTGTTTAATATTATGATTTCGCAGGAATTTTTTGAATCTTGAAGAAGTAAAAGCAGCATTCCTGTCACTAAGTATTTTTTGAGGGGACTGTACACTTGAAATCTTACTAAAACAGAATAATTGTTGAGGGATTTTGATATTGAAAATTTGTTTCAGACAATTTGTATAAGTTTCTGTAGTGACACTTTTGGAAGGAAATGCCCAAACATATCTTGTGGCATGGTCTATTATAATATGGAGATATTTTTTTGTAGAATCATAATAATTGAACCCTCCTACAGTATCAACAGACAGACAGTCAAAAGGTTGATCTGTAGTGGGCATAGCTTGTAATAAGCCAAATTTTTTCTGTCTAGGTTTTTTATTTTTCTGGCAAATATCACAGTATTTAACAAAGTTAGTAATGTCTTGGGTCATATCTGGCCAATAATAGTTAGGAGAAATTAAATTTTGCATTTTTTGAACACCAGGGTGACCAAACTGTTCATGAGCAACATTAAGCAATTTTTTTCTTAGGGACATGGGAACTACCACTTTACGAAAACCTTTTCTTTTAACTATAATCAGTCCATTGTCATTAATATAATTTGATCCACACACATTTTCTTTTTCTTGCATCTCAATAATCTCTTTAACGTCAAGAAGAAAAGTAAGGGGCTTACAAAAATGAGAAATAGGGTTTCGGGACAACATGTCGGCTTCGACATTTGTAGATCCCTTTAAGTACTCTATTTTGTAATCGAACATACTTAACTTCAATGACCACCTAAATAATCGACCTCTTAAATGTTTGACATTTTTTAACCAAACAAGAGATGCATGATCAGTATGGATGGTAAATTGTACACCGTGAAAGTAATGATAAAATTTATCTAAAGTATCAATGATAGCAAGACACTCTAGTTCGGTAATGAAATAATTTTTCTCATAACTTCTCAATCCTCTAGAAAAATAAGCAATTGGATGTAAAAAGTTATTATGGTCGGGTTGTTTAAGAACTGCACCTACCGCTACCTGAGAAGCGTCAACAAACATGTGTAGGGGTAATTTTGGGTCATAAATCTTTAAAATTGGTTTAGCAATGAGGGCATCTTTTAATTTTTGAAAAGAGTTTTGACATTCAGTATTCCATTCCCAAATAGTATCTTTCTTAAGTAATTTATTTAGGGGGTGTCTAATTTCAGCATATTTGTCAATAAATTTATGATACACATTTATAGAACCAAGAAATCTTTGTAATTCTTTAGTGTTAGTAGGAGGTTTTAATTTTTTAATCGTTTCTATATTAGTATTAGCTGGAGTTAAAGTTCCATTTTGGATTTCATACCCTAGAAAATTGATTTGTTTTTGAGCAAAAGTACATTTAGATAATTTTAATTTAATATTTTCTATTCGGCATAAATCAAAAATTTGGATGAGATGCTGTATATGTTCATCTATTGATTTAGAAAAAATAATTATATCATCAAAATAATAACAAGCAAAGTCTATTTTATATTTTGTAAGAATTCTTCTAATTGTCCTGTTGAAAATTGGGGGGCCTACCTTTACACCAAAGGGGAGAACATTCCATTCCCAGAGCCCACAATTAGTAGTAAAGGCTAACTTTTCGGAATCGGCTGGGTGAATAGGTATGTGCCAATAGCCTGAGGCTAAATCTAGTGTAGAGAAATATTGGGCACCACTTAATTTGTCTAAAATTTCATCTATTCGGGGTAAAGGTTCAGCGTCATTTTTCATGATAGAATTTAATTTTCGGTAGTCAACACACATTCGGGTTTTTTTACCTTCATCTCGTTTATTTACTAACGTAACTGGAGAAGAGTATGGGCTATAACTTTCTTTAATTAACCCAGCAGCTAATAATGATTGGATTTGCTGAGATATTTCTTTTTCATCAGCAGTGGATGTACGATAAGGCCTCAAAGATATTGGTAGGTCAGATTTAAGATAAATACGCTGAGGTTCAATATTAATTCTCCCTACATCATATTTATTTTTTGCAAAAATATCTAAATAATCCCTTAAAAGTTCCCTTACATTTTTATTTTGAATAGCATTCAGATCCCCCAATAGATTATAATCATCATTATTAGTTCGCGACAAGGATTGAGGAGTTATGGTATTTCCATAATCGGGTTGCACAGTAGTATCATTTTTTATAATATCAAAATGAAGCAATTCTAAGTTATCACTGGATATGTTGACATATGGGTTTAACGAAATATTGTCTTGTAACACCTGGCTTTTTGCACAATCAATTTTCAATTTAAATTTGGCACAATCAGGTAAACCTAAAATAGCATAGTCCAAATCAAGTTGACTTACTAAAAAATTAACATATCTCTTTATATTACCAAATTTAATACATAATCGACAAGATTTATTAATTGTAAGAGTTCCTTGTGCCTGTCTGATAGTAATAGGGGTAACATTATGTAAATTACCATTTAAATATCGAACAAATTTGAGGGGTAAAATTGAGACAGTTGATCCACTATCCACCACACAAAACACTTTGTTATTGCCCACATATCCAGGGATAAATAATTGTCAGACATTATTAGTAGGGGGTGGTTGAATATGAGCAGGAGTTTGAGCTTGACAGGAATTTGTGTTAAATATACAACTCCTCTCCCAATGATATGCATTTTCTATGCCTCTGTTTAAACATACTCTGCACGGACGACTAGGGTAATTGTTTTGATAATGAGTTGCAGGCATTCTAGGAGTGAAAAACCTAGGATTAAAATTTTGGGATGGATTGTTTGGAGTAGGTCGAGTCCAATGTCTGGGCTGAGGATTGGGATTGTGCATTGGTCTAGTTTGTTGAAAATTTCTATTGCCGTTATTAGAGGTATGATTTGGAATCGCTGCTAATTGTTTAGCAATGCGAAACCATTCACGAGTATTGGAAGGAGGGTTAACCATCAAACAATTTTGATACTCCGGCTGAAGGCCATCAATTAATCCCTGTATAATTAAATTTTCCTCAAGCTGAAGTTGCCTTCCAATCTCAACTTTCTTTCTAAAATAAGAATCCAAATCACTTAGATCATTTAACTTTAAGGAAGTAAATTCAGAAAATTTTGGAACTCTAACTTGAATGAATTTTTCACTTAAAATCTCGACAATTTCTTCATAAGTAGCACAATCCAAACAATCATTTATATAAGTTTTTAGCGCTTCCCCCTTTAAATATTTTGAAATATTTTGGTGTTTCCACTCATTATCTTTCTTTTCTACCGAACATTCTCGATCAAAATGTTTAAACCATTTAAATATATCCATGCCCGACCCAAATTCAAAAGGGACAATATCAAGTTTATTTTCTGACATTTTTTCTTCTTTTACTAATCCTGACCTTAGTAACATGAAAGAAGGATAATTCATATGGAAAATATTTAAATGCTATACTTCAATTATTAAAATTCAATTACTATACTTCAAATACCTCAATAAATAATAATAAAAATAAATAAATAATAAATAAATAAGTAATAAAATAATAAATATCGGGTTTCCATACATGGGAAATAACAAATAATTTTAAAAACAAAAATACTTTTCTTTACGTATGGAAAATAAATTTTGCAACAGAGTATTTTTTTAACAACAAATTAATCCATCTTTCGATTTAAAAAAAAAAAAAATAACACCTTTAAAACTAAATAAAATTTCTATGAGCAGAAAATTTTAATTAATTATAAATTAAGAACAAATTTATTTTTTAATATCTGTAATAAAAGAGAGAAAAAAAAATCAAGAATTTAAACAAAGAAATTATCATTAAATTTCTTAATCAATAAAACAATAAAATAATAAATAATAACTTACAGACATGTTCGATGTGGCCTTGTTCAAATACCTAATTTTTTATTAAACTAAACAAAAATAAAGAACTTCGTAGATACGACTCACAGGTGTAAATTTCAATTATCTTGTATTACTGATGGAATCTACCGTAGTTTCGCAACCATACAGCAGGTGTTCATTTATTATGAAATGAAAATTTATCAAAATATTTATGCACTTTTACCTAGAAAATACAGTAAATAAATAAATAAAAGAAAATGATGTTGAATTGATTTCATGCAGGTGATCTTTTGTAATTTTTATTTTGCATATCTCACAGTTTGGTTGCATATCTCACAGTTGAAAAGTTTCTCACTAGAATGCGAGGTATATTTCACAATTAAAATATTTGTAGATGTAGATACCACACATAATTACAAACAAAACTTTATAAGACGATCTTTTTTCACAGATTGATTCATGTCGGTTCAAGATGAGTAATAAACAAAGGCTGAAGTTCCAGCAATTAGTTTCAAGCTCGGCGAAAATGGCACGTGCACACACAGCGTTGCGAAGAATTCTCTAGAGACGTATGCAGGTTCATTTAAGAAATCCTGTCGGCTAATATGTAATGATTCGACGAGATCGATGTTCCATAACAATGTACAAGTTCCAGTGGCACACCATCTATGAGGCAGAACAGATTACTACTACCAAGAATCAACAGTGGGACGAGCTGAGCAGTCGCTCCGGCAATTTGACCAGCAGTGGATGAGTTTATTGGGCTATTTCCCCATAAGAAAGTTCAATCAAGCAGTCTTTAAATTAATTTTATTAGAACTCATAAATAAGTTAAGTTCTTTCACGCAATCACCTTGGCACTCTCATCGAATAACTTCCACTTCACCAACTCCGTGATTAAGCTACATTCCACAATATTAGAATTTTGGGGAGAAAGAAGAAACAGCATCCTAATAATTTTTGAAAGTCAATCGCATTCTCGGGAAACATGACATGGCTTCCGAGTAGTTTTTTAAGAAAAAATGCATTCTAATTCAGCGGAGCAATAAAACGCGCGTCTTGATAGTTTAAAGAAAAGGTGCATTCTATTCTCCTGAAAAGCCAAATGAAAAAATCATTTTCACGACAAAACTAGCGCCCTCCTACTCCGCGTCAATCATTTTAAAAATCCAATCAGGATGGACTCGAGCCTCTAACGGACAAAATGATCAATTCTAATTGGCCGTAATAGGCGGTCTATTGGCAAGAACTATATTTTTTCCTCGGAACACTAAGCCCTTTAGCAACGCGTAGTAACACTTGTCACGCGATGTTAAAAAATAAAAAATAAAATTAAAATCGCAGGAATATGCCAGAAAGTAAAAAGCTTACGAAATACTTCCCGCCTTTTTGAGAAGCAAGAAATAATTTATTAATAACTAAAGTAAGAAAAAGAATTTTAGCTGTTACAAGTTACGAAACTAAGATTGAAATATGTTCCACAAATTTAGAATTGAAGCTAAGAGAGAATAAAAAAAAATGGCGCAAATTTTTTTTTTTTTATTATTTTATTACATATACATATATAAATTGATGCTGTTTTTGGTGTTAATTTCAAAATTATAAAGTTTTTTAAATTATTTAATTTTTTTATTATACCATTGCTTTATGAGTAACCGATATAACAAATGGATTTTGTAGATATGAAAAACTTTTTATTTTTAAAATACGTGATACTTTATGATTTTATTTTTACTTTAATGAATATGGTCGAAGTATTTTTTATAAAAAAAATTATTTAAGAAAATGTTATCATTAAATTTGTTTGCTATAAACAGAAAAAAATGTATAAAAATCGAGGCAAAAATATTTAAGAACATAAATAAATAACATATTACAAAAATAAATTATTTTTTCTAAGTAATCCTGAAAATAATTATTTAGTAATAAAAAAATCTTATTTTTACACAAAATATTTCTTACAACATTCGTTTAATAACTACAAATAATAAAATAAATAACAATTAGTTAATTAGAAGACATTTGCAAAAAGTTTTGTTGAAATAGTCGATTACCTTAAATAGCTTACATGTATGGAAAAAAAATAAAGAAGCAGAACATATTATTTTCCGTGAATATTATTTTTATCATCATTAATATATCATCATTTAATTCTTTCCCGACGTGGAACTGTCTCTTTTCTGCCTCCTCCTAAAAGTACATTGCCTTCTTTACTAATGGTCTTAGTTTCTTATGAAGCTTTCGGAATAGAAAGCCATTAATTTCACTCTGAAGCAGACACCTTAACATATTTTAAGATAGCGCTATTAAAAGAACTGCTATCAACAGACTGTCAGTGTTAAGTTCATTTCAAGCGTCGAAATACATCTTTCTAAGTGTTTGCATCACTAAAAGGTTTGTAAAACACATGGAATAGAAATAAAAAAGGGTAGCATAACAGTGGGATCAAAATTTTTCTACAACTTTATTTCGATATTTAAAATATTATCGTTGCATTATGTATTTTTGAAAGATTTTGTATTTGTAAATTTTAAAACGGTAACAATTTAAATATACGTATATATATATATATATATATATATATATATCTGTGTGTGTGTGTGTGTATTGGAGCGGAATCTTGAACTTGATAAATAATGTCTTTTAAAATCATCTAAATAAAAAAGAAAAAATACCCACTAAGCAACAATCTACTAGATTATAATATAATTTGTTTTTCCTAAGATAAATGATACGAGTATTTTTGTTATACAATGAAATTATGGTTAGTTAGGTAAAATATTATATTTTCATTTCTTGATAATTGTATTACAAATTTAACTGCAAACACAGTGAGCGATAAAGCAGAAGACCTGAAAATTGAACTTATAAATTGGATACGATGTATTAAAAATAAATAAATAAATAAAAAAATAAAGTAATTTTGAAAATTCTGAGTTTCAATCATTTAGTTAAGAGTTATTGGGATTGTTGAATACGTAAAATACAGTGATATGGAATGTTAAATAATTTTCTGGCATTAAAATTTAAGTGTATTTAATAGCTATATTTATGTTATGTGCTTAAATAAATAATTCACATTTTAATCAAAAATGATAACTAAATATCATAAAGCTCTATTTTGCGAAATTGTTTTATTACTTTGAAACAAAGTTCAATTAAAAAAAAAAAAAAAAAAAAAAAAAAAAAAAAAAACAGTTTTTTTGTCTGTTATTTGCCAAAATGAAATGTGAACTTAAATGTCAGTTATTCATTGAAACAAGAAATATTTTCATGCATAAGTTTATACCTAGCTATATAAACAACGTTGTACTGCACTAACACCATCTTTTGAGAATCATACCAATAATTTAGCAACATTAAGAAAATATCTTAGAAATTCTAAAAAAATGCAATTACGTAAAACAACACTTTTGTATAAAAAATAATCGCATTTTTGAGAAATTATTTTATGAAGGTCAAAGAAAGTATAGTTTATTTCACAAATACACAATAAATACTAAGGAAAAACAATTTTTTCATCAGATATTTAGAAAAATGAAACGTGTTCTCCAAATATGAGTTATTTCTTGACGAAAAAAAATATTTTCATGCATGAATTTATATCTTGCGACAATAACAACATAATAGTGTACAACCATCGTCATTTGAGAATCATACTAATTACTAATTATCACGATAGCTACATTTAATAGCATATCTTAGAACTTTTACTAACAATGCAACTACGTACAACAACGCAGTATTTATATAAATCGAACATCTTCAGAAATATTCTATTAATTTAGCTGTGTAACTCAACATTACTTTTATATGAAACAACGTGTCTTAACAACTATATTAATAATTTAGTTAAATAATGGAAAATAGTAGGATAAATTACTACATTTTGATATTACTAAAAATTTAAATAATTTACAGTATTTTTTAATTCTTTTTGTAAATTTGATCTTTTAAATAATAGTTTAATTGTTTTTGTAGCTTATGTGCAACACACTTAAGTGAATTATTAAATCAATAATCAAGCGATTTTTAAAATTAAAAATACTTTTAAAAACTTTACATCATAATGGTTCAGTGCAAGATATGCGCTTGCAAAGATTTGACGACTGATTCTGTTATCTAATCTATATTGGAAACCGCAAACCATAAATCATCATCGGGAATCAACAGAGATCAATATTTTTCTTAAATTGTAGATAATTTTTAAAAATAGTTTCCAAATAAACGATTTAATCATTGTTATTCATTTTTAATGCAGAAATTTCTTTTTTGGGAAGTGACAGATGTGGGACCTTCCGTATGAAGGTAAGGTAGCGTGACATTCTTCGAAGGCGATGATAAGATTTAAGCATAGAATTATTACATTAAATATTAATAACTAAAAACGTTGATTAATGATAACATAACCATAACAAAATAAAGTTTAGATCGTGAATGGATTAGAGTTACAAAAAGTTCAGTTGACAAATCAAAAGTCCGTGTTGTTTAATAATATATATAAATTTAAGGCGATATGACTTAAGCCTTTCTTATTAACTATTAAGTCCTGTACATTATCATATCGAGAAAAATGGGTGATTATCTGACGCGGCTTTTTCATGTTGCATCTATGGTTTGGAGCATGCAGAAACGTTTCTCAGGATATTCACCGAGTCTCAAACGTCATAACTTTGGGAGAAAATTTTTTCTCCGAACTGGTTCAGAAATCTGATTTTCATCTCAGAGAACTCAAACTTCATCTCCTTCTACTGTGGGTCTCATATCACAATCCTTGATAAAAAAAAAATTATAATCTCTTTTTTAGTCATTTAGAGATTTTTCAGTTGATGTCATTTTTAAACTATCGCTTCATCACTGTAAAAAAAATTTCCGTTAAATAACGGAAATAGTTCTGGTAATCTAGACTCCAGTACTATTTCCGTTATTTAACGAAAAAAAATTTCCGTTTTTTCAAACAATATTTCCGTTTTTTTTACAAAATGTTTCCGTATTCATATTTTTTTATATAAAAATTTTCGCTTGAAAGCCAAAAAAGAATTTTCAAGGACAAACTGGCTTTTTTATTCTTTAGACAAGGACACATCAGATTAGAACACATACATTTAATTTAAACAACTTTGAATAAATGTCACTTACCCTCGATGGGGATCGAACCAAGCACCTGTCCCATGGCAGCTTGTAGTAGTGTAATACCATTACGCCATAGTTACGCATACAGTGCTTGCAAATATCTTTACTTATTTTGAATGATTTTATAAAGCAAAGGCCTTATGTTGAACGCGGCATTAATTTTTATTGAGAATTATTTTCTATATGAGTGTATAGTTCTAAATGTTTAACAGATTTTATTTCCATAATTTCGAATATTTAATTTTTAATTTCAGTTCTATACAAAATAAATTTTAGACTTTAAAATATTACATGTATTAAGAGTTGAATGCATTAAAAAGTTTTTTTTATTATTTTTTTTATTTTAAGGAGATTTTTAAAAGTTTATTGTAATATTATTCATATTTATTTACTTATTTATTTTTGAAAGGATATTCTTAAAGTAAGATTAAAATATGTTAAAATTAAAGTTATTTTATTAATATTTTATTATTACTTTTATTAAAATATATTAAAATTAAAAGTCGAACGTTTTTCCATTATCCAGATTCCAGATTTTATTTCCATAATTTCGAATATTTAGTTTTTAATTTCAGTTCTATACAAAATAAATTTTAGACTTTAAAATATTACATGTATTAAGAGTTGAATGCATTAAAAAGTTTTTTTTTTTTTTTTTCATTTTAAGGAGATTTTTAAAACTTTATCGTAATATTATTCATATTTATTTACTTATTTATTTTTGAAAGGATATTCTTAAAGTAATATTAAAATATATTAAAATTAAAATTATTTTATTATTATTTTATTATTACTTTTATTAAAATATATTAAATTTAAAAGTCGAACGTTTTTCCACTATCCTACGCATATTTTAAAAAATAGGCTATAAATGTGGTAAACATTATTTAAAAATGATAATAGAAATGAACTAACTGAAAATAAACTAACAAACTAATCTCAAACTTAAAAGAAATTAATAAAATTTTATAATTTTTATTATTTTTTTAATATTGTAAAAATATGTTAGCTTTATATTATTAAAACAGAAAGACATAAAGAACATTATTATACAAAGTTGTTCATGAAACAACTTTATAATGTTTTTGTATCCCAGATATAGATGGCGACACTGGTGTTATTTATGGAATTTATGCTGTTTTAATACGGAACTCCTCCGTTTTCAGAAAATTTTACGGAAAAGTTACTGTTTTTATAATCTCAAAATATCAATAACGGAATTTCTGCTGTTTTTTCGGAAAAACGGAACTATTCCGTAGAATTTTAGGGAACAATTTCTGTATATTAACGGATATTTTTTACAGTGTAGGTTAGTTAAAAGCCTGCACACCCAGAGAGGCCTCTCCTCTTGATTCGCTACCAAACATTCGAACTTTCCACCTTTTCTTTTAAGAAGGAACTCTTAGCGGTATCATTAAAGGAACACGATATTGGCAAACATATTCACCTGCTTGTCTGCATAATGTCCATCTCGAAGATTAATCGCAATAAATCGTTTTCTTTTTATCTTTCTGACAATATTTTGGACGGAGATAAAATCACAGATTGCTTTTACGAATACATTGGTTTACCTATATCAGCCAATTTCTGTATATTTGAAGGTTTCCTTTCGTGAATCAGTTCGATTTCTTTACATAGACTTAAATTGAATTCGAGTGTTTCACCTCTTATAACGACAATTAACTGTGCTTTTTTTTATTTCAGTAGGATAATGAAATAAAAATATTTAATGAGAATAAATCAGTTATCCAACCTCTTTCATTATCTGCAAATTTTTCGAAAAGTGTTATCCAAATTTATCACATGACGGGAAATGAATTTTAAAAAACAAGGAATCTGTATCATTTTATTTAGTAAAATCAGAAAAGTACGAAAACATGTCTTTATTGACTTTGATCTATTCTCCTTACCAAAGTATCAGTTTATTCTTGAAAGCGTAAATTTAGCTGTATTGTACTCTCTCACTGTATACGGAAATTTAAATTGTTAAGTTTTTTTAAAAAATGTAATAAAATTGTAAATGTAACTGAATTTTGCAAGCTAACATTAATTAACGAATAAACATGACCACACATGTTTCTCTTCTATAAAAATAGTAAACTTTATTTCTGAAATTGAAAACACGTTGCATTTTTTAGCGCTTAAGAGCCAGCTGACTTTGGAATGCAGCAATATTCTGTACTACACAGAATCCATCTCATGACAAAGCATTGAAAAGAACCGACTGTTCAGGACGTCGCTTTTAATGTAATTAATTACAATGAAAATACCCAATTAACAAAATCAGTATATGAACATAATTACAGAGTGCGCTTGAGTAAACTTAAGAGAAACATAAAGCAAATTACTGAAATACATATAGAAAAGAAATACACAGTCCTTTCTGGGACTACAGTAAGACTAAATAGCAGGGCGGAGATATTTAGGAGAAGCAAAAATAAAGACTAATAAGCGTCAAACCGACTGAAGTTGCTTATGAATCCAAACAGAATGAATATATAAAGTATCTTTAACTGACAGTTAACTTTTATTGCTATACATATTCACCTATTTATTGCAGAAGTTTAGCTATCTTATACTAATACAGATAACTGTTTTCGTAAAAAAATATAGTTCTTTTTTTATGAATATTATCAATTCATTTCACTATTTCACTAGCGTTATTTTCATTGGTTTAGTCTATTTCTTAAAAAAAAGCAGTTTTATTTTTGTTTTGGTTTTTTTTCGCGACCCACGAAAGTTTTCTCCCGACCAAAAAAGTAATAGCGATCTGTAGTTTGTGCACCACTACTATAGAGTAAAAATTTAAATGATAATAAAGATCTGTGCTTTAAAGTGGAAACTGCTTGCGCATGTAATGATATCTAATATTACTTTTGAATTTAGTGTTACTCACAAATACATTTTTATTTTGTAATATACATTACAAATCATTTCCAACCTATTGAATTTGCTTTGTTTACACAGTTTATTTTCTTATCTTTTTCGATTCATACTGATGGAATTAACACATTTAACTCTTTAAAGATATTGATATTTTATTATCATTATTTCTATTCTGTTGTCTTTTGGGTATTTTTTATCATAAATATTATAGAAATACACTACAGATTCCTTTAATTAATGATATCGAAAATTTAATTCTGAAATAGGGGTAGTGTTAAGAGTTATCGAGTCATTATCAACATAAGTGTTGAAAGGGTTAATGTATTATAAATGAATTAAAAGCTTTCAGCAACAAAATCATTTAGAAGGTATTTAGTTATTTAACTAGTTATTATTGTGAATCCCATAAAAGAAAGGCTTGATGTTTATATTTGTTCTGATAATTCAATGCATAATTCATCGGTTCGTGCGAATAAATTTTGAAATATTATGAATTATCGCTGTATTTTTTCATGCAAATAAAGAATTTAAATTATCTCATGGTTTAGTTAGGTCTTTTTTCTTGAAACGTTACAGAAACATAATTTATGCAATGCTTCTTTAAAAATTCCATTACATTAACACTATCTTGGGAATAATATTCATAGATGTTGCTTTAATCAGTTATATGCAATACGCTGTTTTTAATTTTCTCGAAAATAAAAGAGATAGCGGATGTGTGAAATGCAGTTTTGTATTAGTTAATCACAAAATAGCGATTTCCCAGAGGATTGCATTTTAAAAGGATAATTTATCTTCATTTGATTAAATATTGCACAAAGCGATAAGCGATTATTCATTAATAAATTTCGTTTTAAAATGCGAAAGTTGTCTGAGAGTTCAAATACTTCTATGATTTACATAATAAATCATTTATTTCAATGATAAAATAACTGGTTATGTATATTGCAGGTGCAAGTACTTTAAAATTCTAAATCAGTTTTAATTCAGTTGAATTAGTTTTAAATGTAACGCCATAATGGAGTCATTACTTTATTTAAGCATATTAATTGAGTTTATTATGATGGAGATTCTGAATAAATGAGAAATTGGATTTACTTTATATGTTACTTATGATATCGTCTCTAGTTTATTAATATCTAAATAATGTCAATTAATTTTGTCAGATATTTCAAATTTATGTGAAAATCAGAATTTTTGCCCAGCGTCCTAAGATGGACATTTACAGTAATTACAAATACAATCGTCTCTCGTTATTTCGAAATCGTATAAATCGAATATTCTCTTAATTCGAACTAAACATGAAGTCCCAAAAATTTCAGCAGCAGAATAACGTCAAAAATTTTCATTTATTCGAACTCATTTTTTCTTGACTTCGTTTAATTCGAATTAACGAGATTCCGATTTTTCCTTTTTTTTTTTTGCTTACTCTCGGACTTCAGATCCTTAAAAAAAACTTTATCTCTTTCATTTTTGTCCGAATTTTCTGAACAAGTATACATGTAGTCCCATGCGTTTGATTTCCGCTTTTTTAATGCCCTGTCTGTCCATCAATCGCACCTACATCCCATCTTCGTTTGCGCTTGTTCCTATAATCCCTTAATTAGTTTATAGTTTTTGTATTTATATCTTCTAATTTAGTATTAAGTCATATTCTAAATGATAACAGGCGAAATATATTTAACAAAATACTATAACATTAATTTCTTTGCAATACTACACCTTTAAACACGTTTCTCTTTCATACTTTCCATAATTCGAAAATTTCTTTGGTCCCGACGAGTTTGAATTAACAAGAGCCAACTGTATTATGTAGATATACTACATATTTTTTATTTTTTTTTATTTTATTTTATTTTTTTTTTTTATCTAGCGACATTGGAAACTTTAATCTGAAGTAGGGAAGCGACAAGAGCTGTCCAGTCACTGCCAACATAAAAATTAAAAGGGAATATATTTTACAAACAAATTAAAAGCTTTCAATACTGAAATCATTTAGAAGGTATTGAGTGCTCTAGAACTATTTCTTACTGCGAAATGCTTTAATACATAAATCCTCAGTTCGTGTAAATAAATTTAGAAATGTTATATATTATCTGTATTTATTCCATGCAAATAAATTTAAATTATCTTGTGGTTAAAATAATTCTTTTTATTTAAAACCTTACAGAAACACAATTTATTCAATGCTCCTTTAAAAATTCAATTACATTAAAACTGTCCTGGGAATAATATTCATAGATGTTGTTTTAATCAGTTATATGCAATGCGCTGTTTTAAATTTTCTCGAAAATAAAAGAGGTAGCGGATGTGTGAAATGCAATTTTTTATTATTTAATCACAAAACGGCAATTTCCCAAAGGATTGCGTTTTAAAAGGGTAATTTATCTTTATTTGATTAAATATTGCACACAGCAATAAACAATTTTCCGTTAATAAATTTCGTTTTAAATTGTGAAAGTGGTCTGGTAGTTAAAATATTTGTAAAATTTACGTAATAAATCATTTATTTCAATGATAAAATAACTGACTATATATACTGCAGATGCAAACGCTGTACTATAAAATTTTAAATCACTCTTAATTCAGTTGAAATAATTTTAAATAGAACACCGTAATGGAGCCACTATTTTATTTAAGCGTATTAATTGAGTTTATTATAATCGAGATTTGAATGAATGATAAGTTGGATTTATTTATATATTATTTATGATATCGTCTCTAATTTATTAATACCTAAATAACTGTTCCATCAAAACGTAATATAGTGCAGTTCATATATTATATTTTACAGTTTACTCTATTATTGAAATTCAATCCACGATATGCACGTTGTGTATTTATTATCTGATATAAAATATTCTTTAATTTCTTCTCCATAAATTTATTTTTGATGACTCTTTGATAGAATCGAATAATATGAATTAAACTTTAATCATGCTTATGAAAATAAATCTCTTAAAAATATTGTAATATTGACCAAGATATCCTAAATAATAGAGTTGTCGAATGACTACCAACATACTAGTTGATAGGGTTAATATTTTATAAATTAATTAAAAGCTTTCAGTAAGGAAACCATTTATAAGGTATTTTGTGTTATTTAAATATTTAATTCAATGAATCCCATAAAATGAAAGGTATGATGTTTGTATTTGTTCTAATAATCCAATGCATAAATCATCAGTTCGTGTAAATAAATTTAGAAATGTTAAGAATTATTGCTGTATTTATTCCATGCAAATAAAAAATTTAAATTATCCCATAGTTTAGTTAAGTCTTTTTTCTTAAAACTTTACAGAAACATCATTTATGCAATCCTTCTTTAAAAATTCCATTATATTAATGCTCTCCTGGGAATAATATTCATACATCTTGCTTTAGTCAACAATATGCAATGTACTCCTTTTAATTTTCTTGAAAATAAAAGATGCAGCACCTGTGTGAAATGCAGCTTTGTATTAGTTAATCATAAAATGGCAATTTCCCAAAGGATTGCATTTTAAAAGGGTCATTTATCTTCATTTAATTAAATATTGCACAAAGCGATAAACGATTCTTCGTTAATAAATTTCATTTTAAAATGTGAAAGTTATCTGGGAGTTCAAATACTTCTGTGGTTTACACAATAAATTATTTATTTCAAGGATAAAATAACTGCTTACATATACTACAGATGCAAATGCTGTACTTTAAAATTCTAAATCACTTTTAATTCAGTTGAAGTAATTTTAAATATAACCCCATAATGGAGCCATTACTTTATTTGAGCGTATTAATTGAGTTCATTATAATCAATAATCTGAAAAGATGAAAAATTGGATTTACTCTATATACTATTCATGATACCGTCTCTAACTTATTAAAATATGAGTAATTTTCCTATCAAAACTTAATATACTACAATTAATATATTATGTTTTGCAGTTTATTTTTGCAATTGAATTCACGACCTTCATGCTGTCAATTTATTAGCTGATAAGATATGTTCTTTTATATGTTCTCTATAAATTTTTATGACTTTTTTTATAGAATTAAATAATATGAGTTAAAACTTTGAGCGTATTTATATAAAAAAAAAATCTTTTAAAATGCTGTACCATTGACAAAAATATCTTAAATAATGCTCAGAGTTGTTATTTTGTTAATGATATGCGAAGCAAAAAATAAAGTTGAAACTGTTATAAATTAAGATGAAGGGATAAAAACTTTTTAAACACACCATAAAAATACTTGAATTTACTAGATCATTCGAAACAGTGTTGAATTCAAACACTTTTCTCCAGGAGGGACTTCAGTAGCTCCGGGGGGAATATTGAAGAATTCCGGGGGGGGGGGGGTTAATTGTACTTTTAGACCATTGAGAAGGTGAAATTTAAAATTTTCTGAGGAGGAATGTTCCGCCCCTCGGGCCACCTCCTGGATTCAACACTATTTCGAAAGAACTGGGTCTTTCATCGTCAGGCGCAAATAAGACTTGCATCTATCATGAAAGCAGCTTTGCGAAGCATTGATTTCTCGAAATATTCTTCATTGTTATTTCTTGAAATTTTCTTTGAAAAGCAATTTGTGGGTGAAGCCCATTTAGCAATATTTAACTGACAAATTGATTTTTACTCAAGGACTTTACGTCAAATCATATTCTCATTATCTATTGTACAAAAGACTTTTAATTTTGAAATTGAAAATTTTTAGTGAGTTAAAAGACATCTGCAGTTTATTATTTAAATACATAGCACTTCTTTAAAAATACCTACTTTGGGATTGTGTTTTTTTATACTTTTAATTTTCAGGTAAAACTGTAGATGGCGTCTTAGGACTCATTCCATGGCATAAAAAAAGCAATAAAAATATTGTGAGTTCGAGATTATGTTTCTCTGTTATTTTGTTTGTGTTCCGTATGTAGTATGTAGAGTTGTGTACGTTAAATCTGTGTTGTTTCTTAATATGATCCACCGCAAGTCATTCATAGTGTTACTTATTATTTAAATATATTATATATAGATATAATAGGAATGTTATCAGCTTCTATTGTAAGTCTAAAGCCATTTAAGTATTTGTCATATGAGTACTATTCTGACGTTTAAAGCTTTATTTTGTAATTATTAATTATTGAATTAATTACCACTATCAATCGTTTAAATAAGCTAAACTAAGACTTTATTTTGTAAAATTGTATATTACGTATATTTATATAATCGTGCATATATCAGTTTACGAAGCTCTTAACTAATAATGAAAATAAAATTTGAGTTTAAATATTTGTTCAAAGATCTAAACTCTTCGATTGTAATGGAAATGATTTGCTATTCACTTTATTTCTTCTTGTTTAGTACGTAGTTTGACATTTCACTTTATGAAATTATTGGATAATACGGAGAATTGTTTTACTTAAATCATATGGAAATTATTCTGAAATCATTTTCTTGAGAGAAAATATATTTTCTTAATTAGAAATTTGATCATTCAATTCTTAAAACGTGTCATTAAATAATTCGTTAGTACAAACAGCGATGTTATGAAGATATTTAGCTGTACATTTAAATATGATGCATAAAATAGATTGTTTATTATTTTTTGAGGACACTCTTAAATATGCAGTTTGCATGTGAAGTGCACTTTACAATATTTAAGCGCAAAGTGCCGTTTGTCTAAAAGATTACACTTTAAATGGATATTTTATCACAATCTCAAAGACTCTATAAAAGAAAAACGATTGACGCAGCTTTAAAATTTCAAATTTGTTAAGGAGTTTAAATGCTTCTGTCATTTGTCAAATTTATAATTAGTTGATACTTTAAAATAACTGCTAATGATGTGAAATTTTATGTCTATTTCAACGCGGTTCAAGTATTTTTAAATACTTGTTTAATTAGTATATGCTTTATTTTATGATTAAGAATTCAGTTTATTACCATCTTAAAATTAAAAATGAAATGAATTATCATTATCTGTTTTGTATTACATACTGACAAACGCATTTGGTATTGATTTGGTCAGGAATGGTCTTAATTTGACGTGAAAAACAGGACAACCCGAATGTCATAGTTTTCTCGATAATTTATCGCAATCAACGTGCAATAGATGTCCCTAAACGTAAACATAAAACATTTTTCTTTCATAACTATAGATTATACTTTTATTATACAACTAGCAAAATAAAGTATTTTTGAATAACGCAATTAACAAAATTTTACATTTTTTCTGTATAAGATTCGTTGTGTAAAATAATGATATTTACTAAACTTAAGATTTTTGTTCCCGAAAGTATGTATACGAGATACGTATTATCGTGCTGTTTAGCTTTTTTTCTGTATAAACATCAACCCGTACTATGGACCGTGTATCATTTTCCACATTCTGTTCAATATAAATTCCCATGTAATTTTCAGGTTTTAAATATTTCGTGTCGTATTGAATTTGCTGATCAGAAATATCTGAAAAAAGTTGAAATTGGTGTAAATCATTAAGAACTAAAATATCTTAAAATAACTTCAAAAGCTTTCGATTGCCGTAGGTCGTTCGAAACATCCGATTCTTACTTTAGTCCAGGCATTTAGTAAAAAATAAATGCAAGTTTTGGTGTAGTTTTGATTTTTGGTTCCCTTTATGTTTTTTGGGTCGCTGAACACGAATCTGGCATTATCCAACAAAATTTCTTCCCGGAAATGCGTTTTTTTGGCAAAAAACGTGGCCCTTTTTTTTGTTTTTTCTATAAAACTTCAGAATTATGCATTTTACATAAAAGTCATCAATACATAAATTAAAGAGTACAAAATTTCCTACATTTTATGTATTTAAAGTTTTTTTCTCTGATCAATGGTTTAGCCGTGAGAGCGCCGCAAAAATGAGTGTGAAAAAAAAAAATTCTGAAAAACGTGACTTACAGCACCGTACGTCGATGAAACATGAAAAACAACCATTTTACGCAAATTTTACCCACTTAATAATACTAAATATATTATTATTGACTATATTTTATTAATCTGAAGTTCATTGTTTCTTTCGTAACTAAACAATAAATAAAAATGAGCATATCTGTGATCAAAATCTTCATTTGCTATTACAAAATAATAATAGTAATAATTTCTTAATTTGACTTATAAATAATGTAAATAAAATAATTAAAACAGGCTTTAACTGATCCCATCTGCACTTTCCCCCTTGATTGAAGAGGTGCAAGTGTGAAATAACGTTGGTCAAGCGCCCACCCCCGCATCCCATGTCCACGTCCAGGAGAATACTATACCCCCCCTTCCCCACCAGTCTCGCCTCTGTTAGAAATATACGTCGCACAGATCACTAGCTTATCAGGAAGACACATTCCTCTCAGTTTCCATATGCTACTGCTTACTTATAATTTAATAATTCACTGTTTGTGTCTTCGTGAATATAGTGACCATCTAAAGTGATTTTGCGCGATGTCGTTGTGTTTTATTTGTGACTCTCCTTTAGAAGAGGGGCCGTCAATGAAAGTTAGTCGAGGAATTGCAGCGTTAATCAAGGCAAGTATAGAAATAAAGGATGGAAACGCAGTTTTCCTAAAGGAGAAAACCTCAGTAGATGTGCAAGTTAAGTGTAGACCTCAGTAGATGTGCATATTAAGTGTAGAAAAGCATACATAAATGAACGGATGATTACTGCTTATGCGAAGAAGGTTGAAGAACAAAGTGCTAGCACTTCTCAAATTTTAAGATCATCAACTCCTCAGTTTAATTTTCGAACTAATAGTTTTATATGTGGACTGTGCATTCCGGAAAAGTTCATTGCAACACAAGCGAAAAATCCACCAAGCGAACGCAATACTGTATACAGTGTGCGACACATGGGATTCAAAAGTACAATTCTGAAAGCAGCAAGAGCTCGTAATGATGATTATGGGCAGGCTATAATTTCAGCGCATCGAACCAGTGAATGATTTGATCGCAGCAGATGCTCAATACTACATCAAATGTTTTAAATATATTTATGGGAGGCCGAAGGTCCAAGAACAGAAGAAACGTGGTCCACTTGCCGAGGCAATCGACAGAGCAATGCAAAGCATAAACGATTACCTTGAAAATCATGATGAGGAGTGTCAATTCTCCATGGAAGAGCTAATGAAATAGGTTACAGGGAGTTATCAACCTGATATGAGAACTCTAAAGTTTAACCTCATTGAGAGATATGGAGACGACATACTGATCACAAAGAATCAGAAAAAAGTCCATTGTGTGTTTCAAGAATATAGGAGGGAAGATACTGACTAATGCATGGTATCAGCAAACATGTAAATCGGATCGAGTGGCTGAAGCAGGAGGGAATTGGCGAAGATATGAGATAGAAGATTTGCTTCAGGAAACTGCAACAACATCACAGTTGTGTGTCAAGACGGAGAGGATGAGCTAAACTTTGAAGCCGATCTGGAAATGGATTGCCTACACTATGAATCAGAGGACCCAATGGAAGAGGAAATAGTCATGCCATAAGGCATCAAATATTTACTATTAAAAAAAACCTTTTATTTATAATATTGATAGTTATAAAAACACCCACTAATTCCATTCGTCTATTTTCTATTTTGTAGATGTCGGTGAAAAGCAGGGACCCTCAAATAAAAGAAAGCGGAAATAGTACTTTGTTTTTTAAGTAAATGTACTTACTAATCTACATAATTATTTATAATTAAATAATAATTCATAATGAGTAGTCGTTTTTATTGTTAGCAACTTCATTGTAAAATATAGTCGATCATAATAACTTCAGTATCATTTAAAGTCAATCTTTGCGAAAAATGATCAGTTTTCATGTTAAATCTAGGTACAGTGCCATAATTCACATTTTCCGGATTTTTTTTTAATTTTCACAACCACATTTTGAACTTCTAGAACTTTAAGAACTGAAATCCGTGTCAGCTTTTATATGTTAAAGCCTGTTTTAATTATTTTATTTACATTATTTAAAAGTCAAGTTAAGAACTTATTACTATTATTATTTTGTAATAGCAAATGAAGATTTTGATCACAAATATGCTCATTTTTATTTATTTTTTAGTTATGAAAGAAACAATGAACATAAGATTAATAAAATATAGTCAATAATAATATATTTAGTATTATTAAGTGGGAAAAATTTGCGTAAAATGGTTGTTTTTCATGTTTCATCGACGTACGGTGCTGTAATTCACGTTTTTCAGAATTTTTTGCTTTTCACACTCATTTTTGCGGCGCTCTCACGGCTAAACCATTGATCAGAGAAAAAAACTTTAAATACATAAAATGTAGGAAATTTTGTACTCTTTAATTTATGTATTGATGACTTTTATGTAAAATGCATAATTCTGAAGTTTTATAGAAAAAACAAAAAAAAGGGCCACGTTTTTTGCCAAAAAAACGCATTTCCGGGAAGAAATTTTGTTGGATAATGCCAGATTCGTGTTCAGCGACCCAAAAAACATAAAGGGAACCAAAAATCAAAACTACACCAAAACTTGCATTTATTTGTCTTTTTTGAGCACTTAATGCCTGGACTAACTTCGTTACTTGCAAAACATGCATGTTTCTACTATGAAAGCAGCAGCAAGACTGAAATCAAATATAAGAGGAAAGGAAACTAAATTGAATTTGAAATTGAACTGAAATTGAATTTTTTTACAATATAATTTAAATTTTATTCATAATATATCATTTAAACATATTTACAAATATCAGAATCACTTCTTTTTATTTGTACTTCCATATTTTAATGTATGTGGGTGTTTTCAGTTTACTATAATTTATCTCAAATTTTACTTCATTTTACTTTCATATAGCTTTTTTTCTTCCTTATTCCGTTTTTTTTTCTGTGTTTTTTAGTTTTGATTATGTTGTTCTGTGACTGACTGTTGTCTTCTGCTTTCCCTTTTGCTGTTGATTTCTATTTTCATATTCAAAATTTCTTCAGCTTGTTTGCTTTTTCCTTATGTTTCATTTCAGTCTTGCTGTCACATTTATAGTACAAGGACGTCTTCTTCACGCCTCACAAAGAAGGACTCAGACCTTTTGAACGGTCTAGTACATTTAAAAATTTTTGATTTTGTTTTATGAAAATCTTTCTTTTTTTCTAAGAAATAGCTTTTTCATGCATTCATTAAATACTTTTTTCACTTCTGATCAGGGGCTTTAATTCAGCATATTTTCTTGTATATATCGCTTTATCCTTGTAAAAACTAGTTCCCATAGTAAATATGTTGTTATCCTATTATTCAACAAATATTATTTTTTCGATACAACATGTTCCATGCATGTACTGTGATTATTTATATCTCGGTTAAACAGTTTTAAACCGCTAATGCAATTACCTATAATAATCCCGGTATTATAAATTTTCAATTCAATTAACTTGCAATGTAGTAAAATATTGATTGAAATAAACAAATATATGTTGGGGACAAGTTTGAACTAATTGCAGTACGACTGATGGATTGATGGTCCATCTCTGAGTTCTTGATTAATCAAATAAATTGAATAACATAAATATACTTCTAAATACATTACGAAAACCTCATAGCATTCAAAGACAGACCTAGACCAGAATTAATCTATATCTATAGATCATAAGAATTTATTATGATCTATAGATATAGATTAATTCTAGCGTAGGATTTTTTCTGGCGTAATAATTTAGCGTTTTTAGTGATATAAAAATCATTATACATAAAAAAAATTTCGTCAAAAATAAATTGGTATCATAGACAGTTTTTAATCAAAAAACAAACATAATTTACTTTAAAAAAATGTGATGTGATGTTTTCAGAATCGTTATTCTTTGTCAGATCCTATTTAGAGGCCCCAAATAATTGAATAATTTCCTTTTGTGTAATAATTTAGCTTTTTTTTTAGTGATATCAAAAAATAATATACAGGGTGATTCAGCTCGTCGGTGACAAACTTTAAGGATCGATAGAGCACACCTAGACGAACATTTTTGAATAGGGAATGTAGGGTCCCTGACGCGATGGTAAGGCGCTAGGCGCTTTCGAAAATTTGGGTGCCGAAATTCGAAACGTCATAAAAACTAGGGAAATGGTTAGATTTTCTTGCTTGTTGCGTCGAAATGATTCTGTTTGTTTAGACTTTCTTCAGTACCAATTTGATAAGCGTGTCTCTTAAAACATGGATAGGGGGCGCTGCAGACTTTGGAGAGCTAGACAACAACTTTAAGCCCGTTATTTTGGTAATTTAACACATGCTCGCCAAAGTTTATGCTCTAACTTAAAGTTTGAACTCAAAAGTAGAGCCCTGCAAAAAGCGTAAGAGCCGGAATAAAATGTCAAAGTACAGGGTGGTCGAAACTCGAAGGCTCCTAAGAGATAAACAAACAGATTTCTTGACTTATGGCATGCATTTTCATGATTCTGTTTGCTGGGGCTCTCTGAAACTCAGTTGAACGGTACAAAAAGAAACATCGATAGGGGGCGCTTTGGGCAAAAAACATAATTCGTTGACATTTCGGACGCTAACTGGAAACGGGGCGCTACGATCAGTTAGTAATAATGAAAACACATTTTCTACCTCTGCTCAACACTTCTGAATAAATTTAGACCAAAAACATCAATGATACTGGAAATTTATTTACAAAAAATAACACTACAGAAGATGCTCGAAATTTCGACCTTGGGCCATGATGCAGGCTTCGCACCTCCGTCGCATTGAGGAGTGTGTGTTTCCAACAATGCCAGGAGTATCTCTGATCTGCCCTGCAGCTGCCACAATGCGTGCCACAAGTTCTTCAGCACTGCTGACAGGTGTATGGTATACCTCGGCCTTCAGGTAACCCCAAAGGAAGAAATCCAAGCAGGTGAGGTCTGGTGATCGGGCAGGCCAGTGAACTGGACCCCCACGCCCGATCCACCGCTGGCCATACCTTGCGTTTAGATGGAGACGCACGTCGTTCGTGTAATGGGCCGGAGCTCCATCGTGCTGGAACCACATCTGGCGACGCGAACCTTCGGGTACGTGCGCCTCCTCCAGAAGCTGCGGCAGCACTTGATCCAGGAAAATCAGGTAATTTCCACCTGTCAGCCGTTCAGGTAACAAATAAGGGCCAATGAGGCAATCCTCCAGAATGCCGGCCCACACATTTACTGAGAAACGCTCCTGGGCTGCTCGGCTTCTGGTTTCATGTGGATTTTCATCACACCACACATGACTGTTGTGGGCGTTCCACATTCCCTCCCGGCTGAAGGTGGACTCGTCCGTAAACAAAATGCTGTTTACAAAACGGGGATCCCTGGATCTCATCGCCAAGTACCATCTTGAGAATTCCACTCGAGGGCCAAAATCCTGCTCTCTGAGCAACTGCACCCGCTGGATGTGGTAGGGGTGCAGATTCCGGGAACGTAAGATGCGCCACGCAGTTGCTTGCGAAATGCCAACATGTCTGGCGATATCTCTCGTGCTAAGACCTGGGTTGTCCTCAACCAGGTTAAGCACAGCCTCTTCGTTGTCGGGGGTGCTCACTGATCGCTCCCGTTCAGGCCTGCCTCCATCGAAAGATCCCATTGTGGACAACCTCTGGTGTACTCGAGCGAAGAAGGCATGGCAGGGGATTTGCCTGTTGGGGTAACGCTCGGCGTACAACCGCTGAGCGGCTCGTCCATTACAACCAGCAGCGCCATACGCCAAATGCATGTCAGCCAATTCAGAGTTTGTGTACCGTTCCATCCTACTACCGATCTGCAGACAAGTAACCCGAAGCTTAAGTAGGTACCGCACGTTCAAAAGACGTGTCTGCGCATACAACTACGTCATCTCGCGTTGTCGTCTACGCATTACGTATCTTTTGCATATCGATATGGTACGATATCTTTTGCATAAATCAGCAAAAAGCACCTTATGTAAATTTTATTGCGCGCATTGTGCATGATTGAAACCAGCTATGTTTGTTAAAAAAAACAAACAAACTGCAGTTTTAATAGCTTCTTATGATAAGTAAATTACTCTCTTGTTTTGTTTCTAACTGATCGTAGCGCCCCGTTTCCAGTTAGCGTCCGAAATGTCAACGAATTATGTTTTTTGCCCAAAGCGCCCCCTATCGATGTTTCTTTTTGTACCGTTCAACTGAGTTTCAGAGAGCCCCAGCAAACAGAATCATGAAAATGCATGCCATAAGTCAAGAAATCTGTTTGTTTATCTCTTAGGAGCCTTCGAGTTTCGACCACCCTGTACTTTGACATTTTATTCCGGCTCTTACGCTTTTTGCAGGGCTCTACTTTTGGGTTCAAACTTTAAGTTAGAGTATAAACTTTGGCGAGCATGTGTTAAATTATCAAAATAACGGGCTTAAAGTTGTTGTCTAGCTCTCCACATTCTGCAGCGCCCCCTATCCATGTTTTAAGAGATACGCTTATCAAATTGGTACTGAAGAAAGTCTAAACAAACAGAATCATTTCGACGCAACAAGCAAGAAAATCTAACCATTTCCCTAGTTTTTATGACGTTTCGAATTTCGGCACCCAAATTTTCGAAAGCGCCTAGCGCCTTACCATCGCGTCAGGGACCCTACATTCCCTATTCAAAAATGTTCGTCTAGGTGTGCTCTATCGATCCTTAAAGTTTGTCACCGACGAGCTGAATCACCCTGTATATAATAAAAATTTAGTCAAAAACAAGTGAGCATCAGTGAGTATGAGGTGAGTAATTTTTTATTCAAATCGAAAGCAAAATTTACTTTGAAAAAGAAATGTTTTTCAGTAGTGGACGATGGAAACTAAATCTCGACGCAGCACAAAAAACGGCTAATGAAATGTAACACGTGAAAACAGACACATAAACATGTCTGCCTATATCCTATTTATTTCAACAGTAAATTAAAAATAGGTATCGAAATATTTAAAAATAAATAGATTATTACTTGCTTATGCTAAAAATATACTTTTTATTGCACATTTGCAAATACTTGTTTGAAATTTGTCTTTAATTTAAAAGCGACTTTACATTGGTTCCCTTTGAGCAAAATAATTACTGAATTTCTTTTACTAGCAACATTGTTCATATCATTCATTAACTGGGAAGTAGAAATATCAAATTATGTCTAATCAACACGATCATACCACTCTTGGTCTTATAGTGTTAAGTGTTGATGTGCAACGCCTAAATCTATTTCCGTGTATTAATGCCTGAATATGGTTCATACTGACGTTATCTTCCTCTCTACAATATTGGTGTTAAAAAGTTTTTTAGAAAGACTCCATATTACATAAAAAACTTTTAACATCTATAAATTTCACATCAATATTTCTCTTTTTCAATCTATAATCCATTGATTTGTGTTGAAAGAATATTTGCGGATATGATTCAGTATCATATATTCATTAAAAGTGCTGTTTTAGACAATTCATTTTTCTTGGTATGTATAATTTATTTTGAGATTATTTATTTTTATACTACCGCTTTACTAATTCCATAACATCAAAGTTTTCGTTAAGAATCTTATTTATATCTGATACTTTAAATAATGATGTAGATTGCATTTACATTTCACTGCGTCGGAAACAAAGCAACGTAGTTGTGAAGTGTACTTTATATTCGTAAAATGACGTATTCACAATGAATTGTTTACGTTTCTAAGAGCCATTTGTCACAGTTTGACTAGACATAGTATAAAGAAGTAAATAATTTTGAATTAGCTAACTCTGTTTTAAAATTCAAAAGATGTTGAAAATTTTAACATTATATGAATTTATAAAGCGCCTAACTATTTCGAAAGCTGAATCGAGTATTTGAAGTTTAGAATAACATTTTCTGTTGCTAATTATTCACTTTATATTTATTTAAATTAACTTTTCTTTCATATAGTAAGTGATTTATTTTATGATTATTTCGTTTATTAATGATAAATTTTGAGATATGAAAACCTTTGCTTTATTTATTTTGATCAATCTTTTCCTAGGTTCTTAGTTTTAAAAAATACAATATTGCACCTTAAGCTTAAAAAGGATTTTTGAACTAATCCAATCTGCATTAACGAGATTCTCTCACATTTGCAAATCATGTTGTTTATTTATAAGTTTTTCAGGAAATTCAGTCGTTATTTTAACTCAGAGGTACATATCTTAATAGATAATCTCAGTCTTTAAAGAACAGCTGTTAGCAAATTTTTAAAACATCCTAATTTGAAGTACGTAAAAACTACTTTTGAAAATGCTAAAAAAGAAAAACGCTTTATTTAACGAAGTAAAAAAAAAAAAAAAAAAAGAAAAATGTTGATAGAAAAATTTTACTTATCAGTTTGTAATATCGACGAAAACAAATTGAAAAAAAAAATCAAGTTTAAGGCATGGTAATACGTAAACTAGCAGAAAGATTAAATCACTTTAAGCAGCAGCAGATATTTGTGCAAGTTGTATTTTATGAAAAAATTTTTTTGATTATATATACCGTAAACAACCGCTTATCCGGCACGTTCGGGCTTGGAGCCATCCCGGATTATAAAATTTTCCGGAATATAGGAAGTATGTCTGGAAAAACACATGGAAGTTACAATTAAACAAAATATGAAAATATGTATTTTATTCTTTAAATATCTTGAATAGAATAAAAAATACGCAATAAAATAAACATATGTACGTGACTATAAAGTGAAAACATGGTTTCACTACAGTAATTATACTACAGTATAGCTATTACTACAGTAAATCTACCTATTGTAGACAGGGCTGGGTTTTTGCCGGCAGAAAATAGTTTCTGCCGTGTCAATGGCAGAAAATGGTTATAACCGGTTTTTACCGGCAGAAATTGGCATTAACTCATTTTGTGACATAATCCAAGACTTTTTTAGTAGTATTAAATTGCTTATATACATTTTATTCAGAATAAATAGCAAATAAAATATTGTGAATAGTTTTTAATTAAAAAATAAATTTGTATTAGGATTTGATAGTTTTGAATCTTTTACAAAGAATCAGCCATATCATTTGCAGATAATTCAAAATCATGAAAATGATATTAAGGATATAGCAATTATTAAAATTGTAAATAAATATCATGAATTATGAAGAAGTTAAATACTTGTCACAAATGTTAAAATCTATATTTGTTGCTTTAGATGAAAGTAAAAAACACGACTCTTCTATTGCAGTTGCTCATAAAATTTGCTTACCTTTATTTAATGATGGAAATATCATAGAAAATCACAAATGGAAGATTCAAATCTCATTTAAGGAAGTGTTTGCTTATTTACTTCGTCCTAAGTATAAGGCACAAAAATTGACATTTATGCATAAAGAAAGAGCAAAAAAATTGCTTTTTGATATTAATTTAAATTTTGTGCTGTATATAATAACTCCTTGTAGCAAAATAGACTCATTTCTCAGAAACATATTTCCTCAACGAAGTCCTAGAAAATGTTTTGCCTTGTGTGGGTGGTCTCCTTTAAAAACAAATACTGGTGAAAATGAGAAATTTTCAAATTTTACATCCTCAATAATGACATTATTAGCAAGTAATGCTGTTCATAAAAGAATATTTTTGAAATTTTCTCTCATTCAAAACAAGTTAAAAAGAAGTTTAGGCTAAGAACGGTTAGCAAAATTAATCTTATATTATGGAATGCTCTTGGTATATTATTACTTTTTCCACAAAAACAAATTTGTTCTTTTAATATTGTAAAATAATTGTACAATATATTTCATTAATTTTTTTTTTGTTATTTTTGTGCTAAAATTGTTTACTTATTTTTTACAAGAACCATTTCTCTTTGTATAAAATAATAAATAATTTTTAAGTTATCACAGTGTATTATTTATTAAAAATACACTAAAAAGTGATGCTAAAATATCATATTTTTTGTAATTTTTTTTCTTTTAAAATAGAAATTTCATTGTAAACAATAATAAAGTTGTACGGCATCAGATTACTATTATGAAAATTTCCGTTTAAGTGACAGAAAATTATTATATAAACAAAGTATATTTATATAATCCTTTTGAAACTTTTTACTTCTTTGAATAACATTCATAAACTATTTCAATTTTTTAACTAAATTCTTTATATATTAAATACCTGTGTGAATTATGAATCATTGCAGGGCAAATTCTTATTATTTATTCGTTTCTGCCAGTTTTTTCCACTTACTGGCAGAAACTAGTTTCTGCCATGCCGGTTTTAACCGGTTATAACCGCTGGTTTAAATCACTCTGGCAGAAACTTGCCAGCCCTGAATGTAGATCTATTAACTTGTGGAAGCCATCTTAAACAAATCTCAAATATTAGATTGTTTTCTAAAAATGTTTTCTCTTCTTTTTTTAAGATGTAAAATCGTATGATGTAGTGACCTTACACGCATGTCGTACCGGTACACTACATCCGGCACGTTCTATCAATTACGCATTCCGAGGTTTTGCAATCGATATAAATTTATATTTACTCCAAAAAAAAAAAAAAAAAAAAAAAAAAAACATCTAAACTATTTTATTTATATTTCGCAAGGATAAAACAAACAAATGGATCTAATGATCCTAATGTATTAATTATTATTTAATGACTGATATCAATTTCCGTTTCATTTTGAGCAATCATTTCTAAAAAGGAAAAAATGTTTATTTCTGATAATAAAATATTATTTTTGTTTCCAAGATTTTTGTTTCGCAAATTATCAACCATTTTTAATGAGTTTTATGTACTAATATCTCATTCTGAAGATCCATCCTATTATTATAAGCACCAGGTGTGAGTGGATAAGAAATATTCTATTTTTTTGCAAAATTCGTGCCGATTATCCAGCGTGCCGGACCGCAGGATGCCGGATTAAAGGATGCTTATTGTACTTCTCCTTTTGTGCGTGATTTTAATACTCTTTGACTTTTTAAAATTTTTATTAAGTACATGTTTTGATTAGCAATATCATTTAAATGAGATTATAATATATATTTCTGCATATGCTTTTTATGAATACATTGCCAAACTAAAAATCCTTAGATTTAATCTTCTTGTTTCACATGATATTTTCGGATGTTTTAGTATTTTTTTTTTAATTAATTATTTTGCTTTTGCTTTAAAATCTGAATTAGATAAGTGACTTTTTTTCTGATTTGCAATCATTTTTTAAGAATATCCAAAAACCTTTATCTAGTATATTGTATTAAAAGATATTTTCTTTAATTTAATACAGTTACGTCAACAAAAATTTAAAACACGGATTACACTTATCGTGTGCCAATAGAACAACAAAAATATTTAAAATGAACGTCTAAAAATACATAACTTTTAAATTAATAAAAAGAATCTCAGTTATAATACAAGAAAAATTAAAATTCTGGTCAACAAGTCATAGGATTTGTGGGATTTAAAAGAAAGTATTTGAAGGATATTGTTTATGCATCATAACAGTTTCAAGTGATTACTAAGTATATTTTGTAAGTAAGAACGCTTCAGGAATGTACTATTTATATGCTAATAGCACATTCCTCTGTAAATGCAATGACCCCTCTCTACAATAATACATTAATAATGATCATGGACATATTATCACAGAAAATCTAAACATTGCAGATGATTTTATGCTTAAAATATTAATGGGTTATGGTACTAAGTATAGGATTCCATTTAAATTAAACATAAAATATATAATAAAACAATTTACATACGATATAGAAATATTTATTTATAAAATTGCAATGTATTAAAAACCTAATGAATATTTCATTCAATGGAAAATTTTGGATATTTATAAATTAACTAAGGTTTTAAAATATATTTCACATCTGGTTCATATTAATACAAATCATCTTTTACAACAAATCACTAAATTGCAAAAAACTTTGTAATCACTTATGTGGGCAAATCTCCAAATAATTATGCAAGTATATGTAAATCATATTATCAACTGCTTAAATCCAGTATATCTTCTAATAACTTTTTCCAAAAAACTAATCATAACATAATTGCAAACAATCGTAAAATTAGAGGTTATTATAAATTATTAGACATTAACTTTACTAACTTTAGATATTCATATATAGTTCTTTTACCCAAATTTCATAAGAATCTAATTAAATTTAGAACAGTTACAAATGGTTGCAATACATATAATAATAAATCTAATAAACTTCTATTAAAAATTCCCATCAAATTTATACAATAACAAAAACCAGTGATAATACCCATTGTATAAAAAATAGCCATGGACTGGTTAATATTATAAAAAATCTTAATGTATAAACAATATAACTACATATGATTTCAAAGATCATTTTAATAATATAGATTTATTAGGTCTACATAATATAATTAATGCACTATTTAAAAAATATCGACATAATTTGAACATATCAACAAAAATTGATAGTGATTATTTTCTCACTTTAACAAATTTCATTATCCGTAATAATTTTATAACACAAGATAACATGATATATATACAAAAAGTCTGTATACCACAAGGTGGTTGTACATCTAGTATATTATCAGACTTATATCACTATGAACGTAAATATATTAATAATAAAATACATTTATATCGATATATTGGTAATATAATTTAATTAACACTGATAATACAAGAATATTCCAATTTCCAATAGATTATCAAGCTAATTTAGAAATTACAAAAATTTACTTTCTAACAATATCAGTAACTTTTTAGATCTTAAAAATTATATTTAAAGAAAACAAATTATTAACTGATACATATGACAAACTGAACGAATTTAAAGTTAATACATTTACTAATTTTAAATCATGTCTTCATTATTCTGTATATCGTAATATAATCCTTAATCATTTATATAGAAGAAAATGTTCATGTTCTTTTCATCTAATTAATGCAAATATTAAAAACAGGGCTGCAAAAAAGCCGGCCTTTTCTACAAAAGGCCAGGCCAGCCGGCATTTAGTGGGAAAAGCCGGTTTTTATTGTCTTTTTTATCAGGGTATATCTTATTATTTATTTTTTACAACTACCTGTTAATTTACTTTACTAATAGCTATTTTCTATAAATTCAAATTAAAATATTATGAAATTGCTTTAAAAACATGTTCAGGAGGTTCATTCTTATAGTCAATTAATAACTGATATACCAGAAAAGCATCATAAATAGATAACATGATTTATATAAACCTTTACTATAGGCTCAACTACACTTTCTCTGTTTATTAAAGATATTTGCATGTTATGGGTAAGGATTACATTCAAATAAATACTATACAAAATGAAACCGTCTTGTAAGAAATGATCCAATTTTGCCTGTAGTATCCATACTGCAAATAAGTCTTATTTATTTAAAGCTATTGACTGTGGTTCTAAAAAGGAAACTGCTGAGTATTGTGCTGTTTTTGGAAAGAAAGTATTAAGTGAAATTGAAGTAAAGTATGATTAAAATGTTTTTGCTATCTGTACAGATAATGAAAATAAGATGAATGCAATGGGAAATCTAGTAAAGGCAAGTTATCCTACTCTCTTGATTTATGGATAATCAGCACATATTTTGAATCTTTGTGCTAAGGAAATCATGCCAAGCAATTTGATTTTTTCAGAAACAAGCACAATGCCCATGGTTGGCTATGAGAAAAAGGTGGTTTAATGCCTCAAGTTCCTAACGACACTAGATGGAACTCGCAAAAAAGAATGCTTGCAAACTTTCATTACAATTTTTCACAAATATAATAAAATCAGACGAGCATTTGGATGAATTTGATAAGCAGATTGGAAACATATTGAGTAATGTAGGTATTTATACTCAATTTTTTTATCTTTGTAAACAACTGAGCATTATAACCAAATCAATTAATGATCTTCAAAGTGATACAACTACCTTGTCGAAAGCAGTGGTAATATTGTTAGATGTGTTAGAAGACTCATCTTTAGAAACTCACTTAGGAAAACTAAAAAAAAAAAAGATTTCATCAAAACATGGAACGCTTCCATTTCTTAGCCTGCATGACAGACCCCAAATACTTTGGTGAAAAATTGACAAATGCACAAGAAAATGAAGCTAAAATGTGGCTTAAAGAAAATTATCCTGAATTTTTAGCTGGTGTACTAAAACTTAAGATAAAAAATCCTAAAGCACATCTGCCTTCCCTTTCCTCTGAAAAAGTAATAGGGCAATTTCCTGCAATAAAAAAAAAAAGATGGAATTTTGCTAAAGTGAAGACATAAAAAAAAAGATGATTCATTACCTAATGGTTTCTGCAATTTTTTTTATTAAATTACACAACTCTCCCCCAAGCTCTGCATCTATTGAGAGAATTTTTTCAACGTATGGTTTTTTCTGGAACAAAACCAGAAATAGCTTATAGGTGCTGAAAAAGCAGAAAAATTGGTAAAAGGGTACCATTATTTAAAAGCTGAGCCAAATGATTGGTAACTTATTTCATAAGCTAATACTGTATTATTTTTTTAATAAGTATCTTATTTGGTAAAAATCATTTGAAATGTTTTAAAAAACTTATTGCACAAATTTCTAATAAATCATTCTTATTATATGTATCACCACACCATTTATACTAACAAATTTGCTTATATTTTAATTGCAGACAGTTTTACTATAATTTACTGTACATTTTCATGAAAACAATAAATAAAAAGTCCTTAATTAATAATACATTTCGTTACAGTTTTTGTAAAAAATAAGTTTTAGCAAAACCCGGCTTTTTCTAATAAAAGCCGGCCTTTTTAAAGTGGTTTAAACCAGAAAAAGTCGGCCGGTTTAAACCGTCCTGGCAACCCTAATTCAAAAGCTAATTTATGATGACTTAGACTATTAGCTTCCTGGGCTTGACAGTTTATTTCTAAAATTTAATTTTCCTAAATTATTAGATTTCTGTTGTCTGAACTTGTAGTTTTATTTAACTATCAATTTCATGCAAGGTTTTTACGGACAAAATTTAATTTTTTTAGCCAAAATTAACCTTATACTACTATATTAATTTCCTTTTAACAAAATTCCGTATTTATTTCAACTTATTAAATTAAAATCCTGTTATTATATCTAATCGATTAATCTTTATAGAAACGATATAAATTCTTAATTTGCCTTAAAAACATTTATTCCAATATGCGTAAATCTATAAAATAGCTCAAATTAAAAATATTCTTAGTTAAATTTTATTTCTTAAAATTCCAAAACTCACCTTTTCCCTGTTTTTATCAATCTTAAAAAAAAAAAGTCATATTAAATTTATTCCAAAAAGATACTTGTTCAAAAATATCACAATTTTTATTTTTATTCTTTGCGTTGTTTATATTTATTGCGTTTCAATAAATTCATTTCTTTTCTTTTTACTGTGTGTGAAATTATCACCTGTGGAATGTATTCGAATTTTGATTACTTTCGATTATAAATTAGTTAAATAGTAATCTTTTAAAATAAAATTATCGTTTGCAGAAGATCGAGTCTACTACTTTTAATCACGACACTTGATATTAATTTATATTTACATAAAATAATCATGTTTAGAGGTTATGGAAAGTTCTAGAACCTTTTTCTTTTTTACTTAAGCTTGAGAGGCCTGGAGAATGATGGATTTTTTATTCGATGTTTCGGGTTTGAACGACTTGTGGGGGAGCATTTAGGAATGTTTTCGTTTTGATGGAATGCTAGCTCCGGAAAGGGAGATCAGTTCCCTCTCCATATGACAACATTTAAATAAAATATTGTAGAGCTGCCAATGTTTAGTTTTCTGTGATGATTACATTTTTTTAAATCGCTCGCCACGAATCTTGTACTATAAAATGGGGAGATTTGCTGCAAATACTACTGCATCCCGATCTTAAAATATCACACACACACACATATATATAATACCATTAATTGTAAAGCAATGTATGAACCACTGAATTTAATACAAAATTACCATATTGAAGCATGGGAAAAAATAAATGAATATAATCGAAATTTGCAGAACCAAAGGTGTCTCATCAGGCCTACAACTACTTATATATAGAATAATAACTTTTTAAATGAATTTTTAACGCGTTTTACTCACATTTTCTAATGTTTCTTAATTTTTAATCAGTTAAAGATTTTTTTTTAGTTCATCGAATATACGAGAGTGAAAATTTGTAGCACAATATAGAGTTATTTTATTAATTATTTAAATATTAATTTACTTTGTGAATTTATATTCTGTTTATTTATATTTATGAAAATCCGTGAAGATTCCACAGCAAATTGTTTTATGCTAAAGAAATATTTTCCTGTAAAGATAATGTACTTTATTGGTAGAAAATATAAATAACGGAATATATCTAAAGTAATATTTTAAATCTGAGTTTTGTCGGTTAAAATATTTATTGCACCAGTTTTTATTAGAAATACTATACAATAAATATACAATTTCTCATAATAATAAGACAATATGCAAATTTCAAGTGCCATTAATATCTATGATTTTGTTTATGTCGCTAATAAAACTGAGGATTTATCTTACAAACCCGTGAAATAGCTATTAAACAAAAAATGACAACTTGTAGAGTTAAAAGAAAGTTTGAAAGTGCAGAAATGAATAAATATAAAGTGAGAAGTAAAATAATAATAAAGGGAAAGTAAGAGTTTTTTTTTCCACTCTTTTAATCTATCAGAATTTGTTATTACTTCCATTAAAGAATATCATGTATGTGTGCACATTTTTTGTAAAAAATAAAAAATAATAAAAAATAAATAAATAAATAAAACACAATTTCATTGAAATGGACGTTTTGTTTTAGAATAATAACTTTTTAACAAGGCATCATTTTGCGCTTTATTATTACTTTTTTAATTTTTGACACTCAAATTAACAGCAATAATCGTTGAAATGAAAAGTTTACCAGGTTTGCAAGAAAAAAAATGTCAATTTTCAAGCACATTTAGTGATTGTTAAATTGAGAAAGCTTACCAAGTTTTTATGAAAACAAAATGTCAATTTATTTTCAATCAGTTTCAATGATGAATAAATGGAGAAAGTTTACCAGGTTTGCAAGGATATAAATGTCAGTTTATTTTCAAGCAGATTCGCATTAGATTTGAAAAATTTTAACCAATTCATTACTTAAAACTAATCATAAACAAAGATTACCTTGAAATTGAATTTAGAGGTTCTTTTTAAGTGCCCTTATTTTGAAATTCAGACAATAAAGTCATGTTTTAATTTTTAACAGATAATATCTACTAACAGCAACAATATCTCCGTGCAGTACTACATTATTTAGTTTTTCCTAGTTGTGTACTTTCATATTCTATAAGAAAAAGTTTGGGGTACTATTGCTTAAACAAGATATTAAGCGCGGAAATGGACAAAAACGTCATTTTGACTATACTTTGTGGCAACATAACAATGTAATGTAACAATGCCTCATGGAGACAAATGCATTTTAATAAGCTTGTAGAATTATACTAACATTTTATGCCAAAAGAGTTTCAGGATGTTGTTGCTTACGAGAGATATAGTGCTCCTAATATACCAGCTTTTCACTTGTCGTGGAAAATGGCCTTCACAACCTTGAACTTTGACATTTTCTATAGAAAAGGGGAAAATTTTTCAGGGCTTCAAAATTGCACATTATTCATTAAATATCATCTACTTCAACATATAAAAAAATCAAGCAAATCAAAAAATACAACTATCACACTTTTTTTTTTTTTTTTTTTTTTTTTTTTTTTAAGGCTCTTAAAAGCAAACAGTATCTTTTTCGACGCATTGCGAGTGAATACAAGAATGCTCATTTGCATTTATTTTGTTACTGAACCTAAAAGGTAAAAATTTTAAAACAGTAAGCAAATGTTGTTTGGTAAAAGATGGGAAATTTAGCAGTGATGCGTGTTTTACACTGTTTGTTTATTTTTTATTATCTATTACCTATTAATTTGTAATTTTTGACATTTTAAATAAAGAATGTCCATTGCAACATAAAAAAATAACACACATTATTATTTTTTTAAATTCTCTTCATATCATGTTTTTAATACTTCTCAATATCTAGAGTGAAAATCTATTTTGTACTTATCTTAGTTTTTGAAAGTATGGTAGATTATAGTACATTAAAAAATTATGGCTGATAAAAATCTGAAAAAATGTACATTTTATTACTAAAAAAATTTTTTTTGTCATAAATATGATAACTCCAGTAACTGACGCCATCCCTATTTTCAAAAATCAACTACTGAAATACAAGTTATAACAGTTATATCAAATATCTTACACCTAGGCAGAATTACTTTGCAGAATTTTGTAAGAATATGCTTATTTGAGTTAGATTTTTGCTGAAGTGTGAGTTAGTGACTAGGTGTCAATAATAAAGTTTCAACCTACTTTAAAATGTTTACGATTTGACTCTTTGCCAACACTCCATTTTTGTTAACTCTCTTCACTTTTCGCCGATTGTCATGTAATTGATGCATGTTATTGAAAGTTTACTGTAGACTGTTTGCTATTGAAAAGGATATATGTAAGGTTTAAAGTACTTTAAAAAAATACAGATGATATCAGTTAGATCATGGCTTACGGGAAAAAACTATTGCAGTGTATTTTAATGTTGTTACACTACTTTGAAAGATAATAAAATTTATATGCAATCTTTGATACAATAAACAATACTATCCGGAAAATATAGGATTCAAATTATTTATCACTGATTTACACAGAGAAATAAAAGTATGCCGTTACATTATGGCGTACGGATAAAAAAAAATTCCATGTATTTAAACCATGCTATACTATTTCAAACATAAAAAATCTGATATGTGTTAGGAATACGTACTTCAAGGTCTTTACAGTAAAGTTTGGTTTGCACAGTTTTTATTGTTTATTTAGAGAAACACATAAAAAAAACTTCTTTAATGTACTAGGCAAATGATCTGTACTTTCTGGACATGTGTTTTTATTTATGTTATGTATTTTTAAGTTTAGATTTTGCATATTACTAACTGTGCATAATTTATGTAGATAATTAACAGGATTGCGCAAAAATAATTAATAACTATCGCTATGTCTATACGTGTAAAGTATTTAAGAAAAGTTTAACCATGAAAATTATAGTTAGGTGGGTACGCTAATTGTTGTATGCAGAATATAAACAAAATCATAACGAAGATTACATTGAAGCTTACTGACGGTAATTACTTTTAGTTTTGCAATATGTTTTAATCTATATAACATTTTAACTTAATATGTTACTTGTATAACAAAATATTTTGGTAATACACAAGATATTATTACATACACAAGACACATTTAAAGAATTTGAATGTATTTCCGTCTATTGACGGAAACTACAAAATGTGAATTTTCTATTGTGTTACCGTGCAGAGAGCTACTTTGGGCCATTTTTTCCTGGTTCCATTTGCAAAATTATTAAAAAATATTAGATAAGTTTCAACGTCGAAAGTGAGTTGTTATAAATTTGCATGAAACAATGAAGCGAACTGTATGGTTCTAAAGAATTTTTTTTTTAATTTTTTTAATTTTTTAATTATTTTTAACATTTTGGAACAAAGTATCACGTACTGGGGGCTTCTTTGGTACATTCACTTTGTTTCGTAAAAAAAATTCATATGTAAACGAATGTATTTTTATTGAAGTCCCCTTGCAGTAGCATATGCTAATGAATTAATTCTGCAAATTTGATAAACAAATGTTTTTTAACATTTAAACACAATATAGCAATTTTTAATATTAAAGAAACAGTTTTCGTCATGTTATCCTCAGTTACTGTAACAAAAACAATTAATGTGACATTTTTCTACTCTAATATTTGGAAATAATGTTACATAAAATACTTTTAAGAGATTCGGTTGTACAAAAGTCATCTGTACAACCGAATTTTGTACCTTCTAACATTTGTACCTTCGAAGCAATTGGGACTATTTTCGGACCAAAAAAGCTCTGGCACAATGTAGACCTGAAAGACTAGTTTTCATGTTAGCTTTATAAAATCGTAAAAATATCCTGCTAAATAAAAAAAAGTTAAAAGAAAAATATAATCACTCATGGATTACTGGTTACTAAAGTAATATTTTGACAGTTGCCTTATTTGTAGCTCTTATCCAGATTGTTTCGCTATAGAAAATTTGGAGAGTTGAGATTTACACACGAAAGCAGTTCTTTACAAACGCACCCAATGTTGCCACTAAAAAATTAAATTAGTCCAAACTATTCAAATACTTTATAGTAGAGTATAAAATATTTTTCAAGAGCAAAAACTCCAAATTATCTTGTATTGTTTGTTCAATACAAAGAATAAAATCTTTTTTTTTGATGGGATGGATAAAAGGAATTGCCCCGGTTGACGGCATGCGTTTCCTAATTTAAACATAAATAGCATACTATGCAGTTTATAAATGTATAGATCAGGTACAAGAATGCACAAATGATTCGACTGTTTTTCGAGTTATCGTCAGTAATTGCTGAAATTCGCTTTTATAAATGAATTATGCAATTTTAAAACTATTTACTTAGATATTATATTTAACATTATTTAACAGTGATAAACGATTTTTTTCTTTTAACTATGCAATGGGAGGTGCTTCATCATGCTTCACGCATTATTACAATTCTCTTTCTCTCTCTCTCTCTCTTTTTTTTCTTCTTTTTGCTAGTGTGAATAATTTTTTCTTCCGTTCAGTGACTACTCATCGCGACGGCAACTTTAACTCTTTGAGCAAGTCCGAAAAAGGGCTGTTTGGAGTTCATTGAAAACTCTACTTGTGACGAAATATACTTATGATGAATTACTTGGAATCTAGTTCCTTTTTAAACAGACTGGAAGTGGAATAAAACAAACCACGAATGTAGAAATGGTTCATTTGAACAATCTGTCTTAAAATTATTCATCAGTTTATTTCTTTTAGGATATCTTTTTTTTTTTTTTTTTTTTTTTTTTTTTGACAGCGAGATTAAAATTTAGATTTTAAGTTCTTAGATGGATGTACATTACAGGGATTGAAAATAAATAAATAAACAATGTCATCATCCTTATTAAATTCATTACAAACAGTAGTGAATAAATAAATACTAGAATCAATATCAGAAATATCATCTGTTTTTATTTGATGTCATAAAATTTTGTATTAGGGGATAATTTCCATTTTAACATATTCCAACATAGTTGAAAGTTGTTCATGGTTTTGGTTGCCTGGATGTCTTGTCGTGCTATAACTTGCGTAATTCTATGTTATGATATGTACGGATTGCAATTTAATTTTATGTTATTTCGTTTGAAAATTATATTTTGTTCTGCTTGAAAATCAAGCGTTTTATTTATAGTTTGTTTTCAAAGACATTCAAAAGAGTCTCCTTACATCATGGAGCTTATGGAAAAAAATTCGTTTTAAATTTAACCAAAATATATTACACCATTTGAAACATTTTGATATTCATACAAGGGGCGGGTGTAGATGAAAGTTGCAAAAGTGCCACTAAAGTTATGTCTTACGTTCTAGGTAAATTACCAAGTCTCCCCGAGCTGATAGTATGACGCAAGCTTGTAGGTAGGGATGGAGTTGCAAAGCAGCTATTTAGGAATTCCTCAACCACTACACAGTTGCATCAAAGACGAAAAATCTGTAATTATACTATTTTTATGGAGTGAATGTTTTAAACTATTTGATATGGATGCTTCTCCCCACTTTTATTTCTACCTCCTGGCAGTTCATCATAATACTAGCTTGAGAAGACTTTACGGACATCATCGCTAATTTCTAATCACCAAAACGAAAAAAAAATAATTTTAGTAACACTTTTGATGTTTTAATTTGATCCCCACTCGTATATGCGATTAAAGCTGCACTACCATATGCTTAGTGTTTAATATGATATGAATAGCTTTTATCCCTTTTTACAAAAGAACTGGAAAGAATTAAGTTACAGTACTTTTTATGAACTATAATTTTTAGAAGTGACTTAGCAGTTTCGGTATGAAATTTAATATTTAACCTTTATTTCGTGTGCATAAATTTTATAGATCATGTACAGGGCTGGACAATAGATTTCCGGTACATTTCTGTTTATTGATGGAAACTGATAATGAGGGATTTCATCTGTATTACGTGATTTTCTACCGAACTAAATCTTATCATACTAAGTAATATGTATAAAAATCTTCAGTTCATGTAAAGTGCTACAAAAAAAAGTATATTTTCTGCTAGGATGGTAAGTGTTAAAATTGTGTTTCCAAATGTATAATGCGCTTTTCAAATTGTTTACCTCGATATCATTTTTTAACTTATTAACGGTGAAGTCTTTTACATTTTTAAAATGTGTTTAAATGGTTATTTAATGGTTGTTTAAATGGGGGGAGATAGAGGAAGATTGAGATGCTTGGCCAAAATGTAGATTTGACACACTTGCTTTTACTTTATTGAAAAAAAAACTTGTAAGTGCGGGGTAACAAATAATATCTGTTTATAAATTAATATCCTCAACAATGTACTGTAGCAGACTCGAGACTTAGTTAACAGATGCACGATCCTGTGCAAAGAGAAAGTATAACATAAGAGCTGAAGAATTTACAAGATGAATGTAGATCAACCTTTGCGTGAATGCAGGATTTAATAAAAAACAAGAAAAATGGATTGTTCGGTGGTTTTTAACTTAAAATTGAAAATCAGTTATATGCCAAAAAAAAGTTTTTATATCCGCATTTTAGGTGAATTAAATTATTCATATTACGAACGTGTTGAACGATTTATCTTTATAAATTCTCTTGATCAACTTATTTCTTCAAATATATTGTAAATACTGTATAAAGCTTGTAACCAGAGAGATGTATTCATTTGTCGTTATAAGCCAAGTTAGTGTTTAAGACCAAAATCTACATCAGGTGAAGATGGAATCTTTAAATCATATTTTACAATTTATAAATTTTTTAGCCTTTTACTATGCTAATAAAAAAAGAAACCCAGAATTTTAAGTTCTTACCAAATTCTTAAAGAAAAACTTGAAAGAACTTGCAGTGGCATCCCATTCACAGTTCACTCCGTATATGCAGAGAAAAAGTGACATAATTACACAAATAATACATATTATTACAAAATTTATAGTTTTTATGCTGTGTAAGTGTAAGGAATAGGGTGGGCCAAAAAAAACTTTTCTTTCTTTTTTTTCCTTTTTTGATTCGGTGTATCGCGGAACACCTGTGACTATGATAGCTTAGTGAAATGCAAAAAAAAAAAAAATAATAATAAATAAATAATAATAATAATAATAATAATAATAATAATAAATAAAAATAAAATAAAATAAATAAAAAAATAAAAAAATAAAAATAAAAATTAAATAAATAAAAAAAATTTTTTTGCAGTTGGCAGCAGCGCATCGTGCTTAAAATTTGCGAAAAAACGCGATGTTTATATTTTTCTCATAAATGAAAAAAAAATCAAATGACTTCTACAACAAGCAGTAATAGGCATATTTAAGTAGCAAAAAGTATAGCAATGATGGGCAAGTATAGCAATTTTGGTCAAGTTTGGGCGGGGTATCAGAGTCCAGTGGCAAGAGGCTTCATATATTAATCTCAAATGTATTAATATATGCATTTAGCCTGTCAAATAAGTTTACGAGAAAAATGATATTTAAAATGTTACTTTAGTATTTTCCTGGCTACCGTGTATATGAAACAGAAAATACTTGTTAAATGGTTTTACAAAATTGCATGATTTTTAGACCAGTAATGGAAGTTAATTACTAATACGTTTGTCATTTTTTTAAATTTTGTTTTACGTTAGTTAAAGAATTTTTTTGCTATAATCTATTTCACAAATACCTCCAAACTCTATAATCAACACATAAAATGATATTCAATGTAGTAAAACCTCAACAAACTAATTAATTACCTTTGTAAAATCTTTTAAAACCCATTCAAAAGAAAGTAAGTTCTAAATCATACTTATTTACTATGACTAGAGTACAATAGATGTAACATATGTCTTACAACTATTTAAAATATTAAAGACTGAAAAGGAAATTCCGAGTTATAATTTAAAATAGCATAGTGAATTCAAGACTGGTTTATGTCAATTCTCACATTTGAAAGTAACAGTGAATAACGAATTTTCTATTGAAAATACATAAAATCATTGCTACATACAAGTTGCATCATGAATTTAAGAAAAAAATATCACTTGCTTTCAAACAGGTGTATACTCTGTATATAGAGCATTTTTTTTAATGTTCTGTAGCACCAAAACTTCTGTTGAAACACTGAAACTACAGAATCACTGAATGATATCATTCATTGAAACTAATGCCATCCTCAAAAACCGATGCTACAGGCTGTCAAAACTGAATTCAGGTAATGATCAGTTTAGTGTTGACTATTGGGATCCTTCTCAACTACGCCACTTACGTAATAGACCTTATGGTTAATATCTCTGTAGTTGGGGGTGGTGGTAACAAGTTGAGAATTATGCCATTCATGAGAATGGCATCGTCATAATCATTTTAGCCATCCATTTTTTGTATGTATCAGTCATATGGTATAGTGCAAAGTCTTGTTAAAAAGCACGTATGGCATTTCTTTTGTTACAGATGTAATTTAGTGTTTTAACATCTCGGTCTAAGCAACGATGTTGACTCTGGCGCATTAAAGAATGAAATGTGGATGCATCAGATACCTATGAATGATCAGCGAGGTGGGAATGTTTTACACGTGTCTGTTAGTTCCTCTTCGGGGATTTTACATCATCATTGTTCTTTTTGCGATTCTCTTTCTTGACCTGGTCAAACTTTTACTCATTGTAAAAAAAAAATTAAAAAGCATCTCTGGATTCTCTTGATATTTCAGTTTTTTAACGAGGCATTTGTCTCTGATCAGGTGGATATTACTGGTTCTCTCGGGCAAGCACTTTACAATCCTCATCACCTATGATCTCTAACTAAGGTTATCATAAATCAAATTGTGGCCTCTTTAACCTGTATTTTCCTATCGAGTTCTCTTATCAACTTTGTGGAATTTTCCTCGATTTGACAAACGTATTCAAGTGTTTTGATGATTTCATACTGCTGACAAGGTCTTTTCTTTCTTAAACGTTCACCACATGACACCTTGGAGTTTTCAGTTCTCTCCTTACATTAAATACTGGTGAACGGGTGAATTTCTAGAATATGGTAATCTCTAAATCGAAGTGTTTTATGACAGCATACCTTTTCATTCCTTTAGTTATTGGTCCAGGTTCTAATCTTTTTATCGGTAAGTATGGAATACAGTGGAATTTAAAAAGCGAACAACGTTAAAAGTGCCATATACAGGGGTTGGACAAAAATATGGAAACACCTTTAAAAAAACACATTTCCTTGCCTAATCTGGTGTAGGGTACCCGTTGTTATTCAAAACAGCTTGCAGTCTTCTCGGAATGGATAAATACAGTTTCTGTATGTTTGCCAAGGGAATTTTGTACCATTCTTCCGGCAAAACCGTGGCAAGTTCAGATAACGATGTTGGCGGTGGATAGCAAGAACGCACTTTCTGGTCCAATATAGACCACAAAGGTTCGATAATATTCAGGTCTGGTGACTGTGGTGGCCAGGGGAGATGCGACAATTCATCCTCGTACTCAGAAAACCAGTCCTGGACAATGTAAGCTGTGTGAACAGGGGCGTCGTCCTCTTGGAAGTTACCATCGCCACTGGGGAACAAAGTTTGTACCATTGGATGGATTTGATCGGCCAAAATGTTCACATAAGTGTGAGCAGTAATACGCCCTGACAGAGTTATCATGGGGCCAGAAGAGAACCACGATATGGCTGCCCAAACCATCACCGAGCCCCCGCCATGTTTCACTCTTGGCAACAAGCAGTCTGTATTAGAGGCTTGTGATGGCGTTCTCCAGACGTAAACTCGGCGAGAAGTGGGAAACAATGTGAAAGAAGACTCATTAGACCATATTATTCTCTTCCACTGCTCTATAGTCCAGGCTTTATGACTTAAACACTGCTATTATCTGTTACGGGCATTAGTATCACTCATGAATGACTCTTCAATTGCAGCACGGTCAGCAATTTCCTGTTTTTGAAGCTCCCTTCTAATTGTTTTGGTACTCAAAGGGTTTTTGTAATACGACAATAATTTCCGCAGTAACTTTTGCAGCTGTGGTCTTCTTATTTTTCGCGATAATCCCCCTTAATGATCGTCTGTCATGATCACTCAGCACACACTTTCGTCCGTGCTGTGATTTAGCGGATGATGTTTTTCCGTATTTCAAATATGCGGAATAAATCTTCGACACAGGACCTCTTGAAACACAAAAAACCTCGGCTTCCTTGCTTACGGAAGTACCCACGATACGCGCGCCAACAATTTGGCCACGTTCGAAGTCTGTTAATTCTGACATAATGCAATGACAACTTCACATAACAGTACTCCAACAACGACTGAATGGTGCAGCGATTTTACAAAGTTGTGTAGGTGGCGTCAGTAGTCGAAAACGCCAGCGCCATCTACACAGTTCATTAAAATCAATCTTTCATTTCAAACATGCATTTCGAAAGATGTTTCCATAATTTTGTCCAACCCCTGTATATTAAATTAGCATCAGACCAGTTTCTGTAGCATATAAAGTACCGTCGTCAGTGCTGAGGGAGGTTGAAATTTGCTCATATATATAGGAGAGACGGGGGATTAAAGGGGACCAATAGGATGGCAGAGTAATGGCGAATAGGAACACGCATGTGAAATGGAACCGGAGGATTGAAACGTAGGTCAAAGTTTGAAAAAAAGCAATTAAGAAGACGAAGTTTTAATGTAATACTTCCAAAAATTCGATAGTGTGAGTAGAGCGAATTGACAATAATGTCAAAATTATTTTAAATGGGGAACGCTTAACGGACTCATCCTCTCCAAACTCAAAGATCCTATTGATTTATATAATTCAAGGGGAATCTACAGTATTAAATGCCATTGTGGTCTTTCCTACATTGTACAAACTAAACACCTTTTTAAAAAAACGTATTAAAGAACATAAAAATTATATTAGGAAACAAGAAATCAATAAATCTTCCACTGCAAAACAATGCTGATAGATGAACCATATTTTCGATTTCAGTTCAGTTAAATCAGATAAAACACTTCCTTGAAGCATTCCACATTTATAAATTTTGACAATATTGTCAATTGTGAATTCGCCATCCCCCCACTCTCGAATTGATGGAATAATTACATTAAAACCTCTTTTTCTTAATTGATTTTCTCCGCCCTTTGACCTACTTTTTTCTCTTTCTGTTCCATTTCACATACGTTTTCTTATTGGCCATTACTCGCAATTGGTCACCTTCAATACCCTGTCTCTCCTATATATATGACCAAATTTCTACCTTCCTTTAGCGCTGATGACGGTACGCTATATGCTACCGAAACCGGTCTGGTGCTAATTTCATATATTTTTAATACCTTTTAACGGTGTTCACTTTTTATATTCCATTATATTGCACCAAGCTCTATCTCAATAATTATGGAATTAAGTGTGATATTTCACATATAACGTATGTTCTTAATTACCTGATGCCATCTGTTTATGTTTTTTTTCATATTCGAGGTGCATTTAGCATAAATATGATTGGACTACATTTTAAGATATCGAAAGATATATGCAGTTCTGTCGCTTAAGAAGAAAAAGCTGCAACATTTTCCTTGAACAAACAAGTTCAATGTGGAATTTTGTGATACACATTATCATACAAGTGTATTATGAACATAATAAGAAAAGAAAAGAATTAACGAGTTCAGTAGAAGTTATTATGTTACCTTTTTTCAAAAATTGTTATATTATATAAAAAAGTGGTGTTATGATGTATTATATCTGCTAGCATTTTGTTCAGACATTTGACCGCTTTTATAGAAAATGATTACGCATTCATAATTTAAATTTATTCAGATCATAATATGATAAATTATATGACCAAGTAACCATTATTTTTAAAAACCGTTGAATGGCTGGACGGTCTAGTGTTCATTACGTATCATACAATAAAGGTATAATAATCGAAGATTTGAAAATAATAGATGTAATATTTTAATGTTTATTATTTAACTACTAATTTAAAGATATTAATAATTAAAAAAATGCCAATTTTTTAAAAATAAGAGTGTGCATTACTTTTTGTTAATACTTTCTGCCTGTTGTACGAATAAAATAAAAAATCGATAAATTTCACAAAAGAGCTTTCTTTTCGATTTTCTTGAAATTTACTTTTTACAGAATCCTTTCTTTCAGAAAGCTCTTTAATTGTACAGGGACCTATACATATTGATAAAATTCATAAAATTCTGTTCAGATACATTATTTTCTATTTCATCTTATAGACACATGCTTAATGAAACAAACTATGTCAAAGTATCTATCTATATAATGTAGCTGCAGAAGAAAACAAAAAAATGATGAATGAGTTATAGCACAATGCTCCACATTCTGACATTTCTTTTTTTCTTCTATTGTAATAGAAAGTTAGTCTTAGAATGCGTGGTTAATTAGTATTTTCATTAATTTCAAACTCAGCCACTTTGTGTATGTGTGGCAGTATGAATGCTAATAATATTATATAATTAAAATAATCATGATGATATAAAAACAAGTAAATTTGTATTGAAAGGTGACTGTTTAATTTGTGTTAGTAAGTATACATTTATTCAAATAGCTTTTCAAGAATATCATTTTCCAAAAAGATTAAAGAGTGTCTGACAAAAATTGCTACACTTCTTGTGCGAAATCTGTATTATGCATAAAACACCAAATTTTAAGGATGGTGTTAAAGAAAAATGTTGTGAGTGATCGATAGAGAAAAATGTGGTGTTAAAGAAAAATGTGTGTTAAAGAAAAGAAGCTTCTGGCACATTATGCTTAAGTATCCTGTGGCTATTAAATAATAAATTAACATTACATGTTATTTATATTTTTAATTTATTATATTAAATAATTTACTTATATTGATATTGTAAATAATTTAATTTATTTTTATTTTAATGCACATTAATAAATTATTATTGCAATGAAATTACTATTTTTTTGTTCAGTCTCTTATTTTAGTTTTAAGTAATTTTTTAAAGAAATATACATTTATACAATATTAGAGGAATTTCGTATTTTATAAAACACAAAATTTTCATATTTTTAAAAGTTTTAGCCTTAAAATTAGAAGTATCTAAACACACATACATAAATAAGTCTTAGTTTAAATACATACAAGATGGAAAGCCTATGCATCACGCAGCCATTTAATTTGTGATCAAAAGAAGTTACCTTTATATCCCTACCTTTATATGGTGTATCAATATAAGCGTCCTTTCAGAAATTAAATGTCTGCGAACTTTTTCCATTCTACACTCAAGCACTGAAACATTATGACCACCCACTAATTTTGCAATGAACTCGCCTGGATGACGTGGCAGTCACATACTCTAGTGAGAATGATATTTAAATGATGCTAGGGAGTCTCAGAAATCATGTGTGTGCTTGTGAAGTTAATGGCTCTGATCTAAGCTTCTTTGATACAGCGCAAAATTCTGTCAATTGTCGATTGAGAACGAATAACTTATAAATAAGAGCTAGCGTGTCTCATGGGTTGTTTGGGACATATCTGTGTTAGTACTTGCACAAAATGAGTGAATGACGGTGAAACCATCTGTAGAAGCCATCGCGTTAAACGCCCAAATATTACCAAAAAAAAAGAAGGTTGTCGAAGATCCTTTCTCCCCCCTTGTTAAAACAAAATTTGCACCAGGCATCAAAGACTAGCTCTACATATATACCAAGATAATACAGAACCAAGTGGAATTCATTGGAAGCATGCAGTTACGCTGACACTGTTGAATGCAAGACTACGGGGTAACGTCCTATTTATGTTCTCCTGTTGATGAAGCATAATCGCAAAATATTCTTACAGTAGACCCTGGAACATCATACCCCGACTATGTAGCACAGGAAGATAGTTATGTCGGATGATACAACCATTCACCACGTTGTTGATTTCTTTATTACGCCATCTTCTATGTGCTTTTACACCAATTACTTAGCAGATCATATACAGTTCGATTGTGGCGATATTAAGCTTTGGCGAACGTTCTGTTAAGGCGTCACTGCGATCCGTTGTTGTTGTAGAACAGACAATGAACGTTACGGACTATCTAAACATCATTTCGTATCATTAGCAAGTTACATTTTATATGTCTTCCGAATTCGGGATGGAGTCTTCGTGTAACACGACCCTCCATGCCACATGATTCGAGTTCTGGTCGTTTGATTCCAGGAATATAATGCTGAATTTCAGTTAATGTCCTTGTCGACTAACTCGACGGATCTTAGTCCGACAAAGAATATTTTTGATGGCATTCAAAGGCAACCCAGAGTTCAAAAACATCCATTTTGGAATATCCAAGCCATGCGTGGCCGCTGTTTGAACAACTAATACAATTTATCTCCGACCGATCATTTTGCAAGAATTTGTGGCATCTATGCGAAGATGGTTTTCAGTTTTTTTCAGGCCAAAGATTAGTACGTTATTAGGTAGGTAGCATAATGTTTATATTCTTGAATGTATGTAGAAGTGTCTATATATGTATTTATACAGAGACAGGTTGAGAGTTGCGCAGATTTTTCATTTAATCGCTTGTTTAAATAAACATAAAATATGTTTTCTTGGTTTGCACAATTATATGTAAAACTACTGAAGATTTCTATTTTTACACTTATTTATGATTTATGTCATGTTTTCTTATTAAACCATTATATATTTTCCGCGTTATTTATGAATAATAATTGCATTGTATTTTTCTCATTAAATACCCTGATGAAAATAAGAATCTAAAAAAGCAAAGCTAAATTTAATCATAAGTATAATCTCATGATAGCTCGTTATTGGCTATACCTGGTTAGTTGTAAAAAGAGATTATTTTAATTGCTTGTGCTATTAAATGCAACGAAAATTTCTGGAAAAAACACCTAGTAACATAATTTTGTGATCTCTCATCGTAGAAACTTATATAATTAAATCATCTAATTAATATGAGAATCATTTTAAAGTTTAATTTTTTTTCTGCTTTAAGAAATTAGTAGATATTTTTTTTGAGTTTGTAATAATTATAAAGCACTCTGAATTTGAAGATGATGTTTAATTTAATGAAGACCAAGTTGATAATACAGAACATTTAAACAGTAGATGTCTAAATGGGTTTTCAAAAAAAAAAAAAAAAAAAAAAAAAAAAAGAGTCCATTATTTTAAAACTCAAAATAAAGAAATTGCAAAGAAACCACTGAGATGTGAGGAAGAGAATTTATTCAGGGAATTTCAATTAAAGTTTACTTAAAGGGGGTAAAATAATGCTTTAAGCGAAAAATGAAACAGCATATATTTACATTAAAACACGAATTTTAATTTTAATGACGGTGGCTTTTTTTTTAGAAGCTTTTGAAGCTTAAATTAAATGTACTTAAGAATGAATTAAGAAAATATTAAAACAGAAAACTAGCGAGACGAAAAGCAACAGGAAACTAAGAAAAAATATTTTAACAAATGACTATTGTACCTAATGAAAAATCTAAGCAATAATACTCCAACTAATAGTTAAAAAAAGATGATTGGCGATGAAAACGAATGAAAATAAAATTAAATAATAATAATACATTTTTTGTATATTCTGATAATTTTTGTATTGGAAATCATGGCCGCAATTCACTAATTCAATCAAAAATAACTCATCGTACACAGTAAAAAAAATCTACGTAAAATTACGGACAAAAGCCGGCAGCAGAGATTCCGGACAATATCCGTAAAAAAATATTTTGACCGTAAATCTAAAAATCACCCGTAATTTTACATTTTAGCAAATGCATAACTAGCCCGTAAAAAAAGTAGTATTGTCCGTAAAAATAAAATGCCAAGTTGCCCGTGAAAAAAAGGGCATTGCCTGTAAAACTACAATGCCAGGATGCCCGTGAAAAAAAGGACGTTGCCCGCAAAACTATAATGCCAGGATGCCCGTGAAAAAAGGGACATTGGCCGTAAAACTATAATGCCAAGATGCCCGTAAAAAAACGTGCATTGACCATAAAAATACAATACCAAGATATCTCTGAGAAAAGGGACATTGCCTGTAAAATAATACAAATTCTGGCCATGAAAAAAAGGGGTGTTGCCCATAAAATAACAAAATACATACATTAGGATACCTCATTAAAGAAAAAGCATTGTTTGTAAAATTAAAAAAAGGATCATTCAGTGAAATTAATATAAATTTCCATACTCCAGTATTAACCCATTCTCTTTTGGACTCAGGGGGGAAAAAAGGGGCCACAAATCATAAAATATGGGGTTTTTTAAATAAAATCTTTAATGGGGATCACCATATATACCAACTGAAAATCCATAATAGATTTAAAAGAGGAATATAGATAATTCACAACACAAACAACAAAAATTTTCACAGGAGTACTTATGTTTTCGCAATATTTGAATAAAACATTCATAACTTATGCATATTATAAAACTTGTATATTCAAAGCCTAATTTTCCAAGGTTTTCAGGTACTCTTAGCAGGCAGTTAGTTTTTTTTTTTTTAATAAAAGTTTAATTCTATTAAAGGAGAGCATTCTCACTCATTTCCTATAGTAAATTGTATTTTTATTCAGTTACGAGGTTCTCACTTTTGGTATTATTGCATTAATAACTTATGTTAAAATACAATTTTTAGCTTTCCAAAATTTACCATCACACACTTTAATAGTGAGAGAGTGGTGGAGCATTTAAAAACTGGTAAGATAACAAACCCTCATGTGTTTAGATAAAAGTCTGATATGTAAAATGAAAATAGAAAACTAGTTAATATTAAATTACAGGGGTTGATCCAGGCAAAATTTGGGGTTCACAAAAAACTATTTAATAAAATAGGTTTCTTCACAAAAATAACTTTAATAAAACAGACCCTTTCACAAAATTCTTTTATGCCATTTTCATACTGTTTTAAAATCTAATTTGTACACAAAAACATGTCATAATTTTCAAAAACTTAGCAAAGGAGTTTTTTAAAATATATATATTTAGTTTTTAAATTCCTTGTTCAAATAACAAAGTCAACTTCCATTAAAAAATGTTATTTTCACAAAAATAACTTTTCTTTTTCACAAAATGAGCCCCAGAATAAAAACCTGCATCGACTCCTGAATTGATCAGAAAAATTATGATTAGTAATATCAGTTTATTAGCTGTACTGCTATTGCTCCCTCTTTTCCCTTCCAAGCCGCTTAATAATAGAGAGCAGCTTTTTTATGATACACAAATGCTAATTTATTATTTCGATTTTTATGTATCACATATTTACTAAATACTACATGAAACAAAAGTAGTCCATTTTTGATTTAACAATGATTCATAATCCTACACACATCGGTGCAAGAAATCCATCTAAGTCAAGACTGAAATATTTTCTGAGCATTAGAAATAACTAAATGCAAAAGGGTTAGAAGATTTCTAAGTCTTGTTTTATACCTAAAAATTGGTCTCTAACAATAAAAGAAAGTGATTAAATGTTCTTGATGGTAGAACCACTATTATTTAAGTAAGTCAAAAATCTCTTCAACACTGAAATCAGTCCTGAGACTGAAGATCTTGCACCCATGTCCCACGGTTCTTGATCTTGTGTACACAGATAATATATACTATATTGTTTACGAGATTTCGGTGAAAATTGATTAAACTTGGGAATGTTTGAAGATGAAATTATTACAATGGTTCTGTTTTATAAATTATCATTCGATAAATAAAAAGAAAACATGAATTTTTACAAATTTATTTAATATACTTCAACACAGTATTCTTAGAAGTAACAAATTTAAATAACAAATTAAGAAACAACAAATAAAAAATTCATTTTTTCACACAGATTTGTAGTAACACAATTTATCGCCAAGGTTGTTTGGATCTTGCAGATAGTTTTTTCGATTTTGTGTCTTTTTCCAGATTAATAGCCAAGCATGTCCTATTTAGAAAAAAGGTAAGATAAATATTACATAAAAGTATACACAATAAACAGAAATTGAGTATAATAACAATCTCAATTATTCCAGATGAACAGAAAATACAGCAGTTATGTTTAATAGATAATTGTTATGAGCATCCTATTAAAACAAGTAACAAAAAAAGTAAGGAATAATTAGAATTCATTCCAGTTTAACCCAAAATTAATTTCAATTATTGTAAAATAATTCATTTGTTGTAATGTTACAGTTAGCAATTTATTTTACTGAACCTTTTGTACATGAATAAAACTTGCACTTGACCTTTTATTTCTATGTAAAATATTTTTAAATGAGTAGATTAAATTTGAAGCAATTTTAAAATGACAAAATTCTTTTAAGCTCTGATATAAAACTTTGGGCCCAAAAGCAAAAAGGCCTGAATATCTCTGATAGACATTAATGTTAATTTATATCAAAGTAAGATGCCTTTATAGCACCTTGAACCGTTTATATATACCACTTATAGCCGTTTGAACCAATTATAGTTGGTTTTAATCACTTTTGAATTGTTTGTCTGTTTTGCAGCCAATGTGTATTGCATTTCTTAGATCTCTTCTTCATTGCTAACTGTAATTGAGAGTGCATGTTTTTTCATATGTTTTTATGTTCTATCTTTACAAGAAAATACTGAATTCAAAGAAAATATGGTATTCTGACTTTCGGTGGATTTGTACGTATTGGAAGGCAAGGAATGAAATTTAAAAGTTTTTAGAAAATGTCTATCAGTCAACTCCGTAAGTTTTTAATTAGAAAAAAAAAATGTGGCTGCTTTGTTTTAAGAAATAAATCATGACATTTCAAAAAACTTTACATTTAATTAGAGCATTGATATAAACTGAAGCTGGTTAGTTTTTGGGGTATATCTCTTAACAGGTGGCGCTGATATGATGCATTATTCAGTTTCCATAATATCTTTAACTCAAGAACTAATGCACAGGTTATTATAAAACTCTGTTAGTTCCTGATTTAAAAATTGCTTCAATTCATATAGGGAACAATTTTTTACTACCATTTCAAAAATATATCGACATCAACTTCTTTTGTATCAAGCAATAAATCAACAGTTACATTGAGAATTTTGGAGAATAGTAAAATAATATTTTTTTCTTTCAAATAGAGCATTTTCCAATGTTCTCTTAGTAACTAATTTTCTGTTTAAGGGTGTTCTTAAATCAAAAAGAGCAACTTTGTGACACATGCACAGGGTTGGAAAAAAAACATGTTTTTTATAAAAAAAAAAACAAAAAACATGTTTTTTTTTGTTTAAAACATGTTTTAAACGTTTAAAACGTTTTTTTTTTCACACAGCACAATTTTGATTAAAGTGAACAAAAATTATTAAATATAAAGAATGGAAATATTTTCAAACGGCAGTAAGGAAGAAAAAAATTATATAACAAATACCAAACATTAATTACAAATTTTATTTTTATTCTAAACTAAAACATTTAATTGTTCAGTTCTTTAAAAATGGTAACAAGTTTGTCAATACCCTTACAACAGCCTTATCAACACCCAAACGATTTCTGGTTTTGCTTTGCACAAAACCAAAAGTAGGGAAAACTCTTTCTATTCTAATCCAGCAGTAGAACATACAGTTGTGTGTAACTGTTTTATGATATTCATGGCATTTTTATCAATATATATGTGTTTTTCAAAGCTTAACCTGTGTTATTTCCACTTTATTTGATTCTCCAATGTCAAATTTATGATTGGCAACTGCATCAAACATATAATCAGAGAATGGAACTGACTTAGCTTATAATTTATAATTATTGGAATTAGTTCAGGACATAATTTGGCAGCAAGGTTCATGCCTTTTTCAGTCTCATCAATTGCAAGTGATTCTCCTTTAAAGCATAATGAAATATGTAAAAAATATGTAATAAATGTGTAAAAAAATATGAAGTACGTAAAAAATTAGTTAAGAAATAAATATTTTTTAAACATGTCCATTTTTTATTATTAAATTATTATTATTATTTTGAGAACATATTCAAAATGAAAATCAAAGTAGATAGATTGGTTGGTAGGTAGCATACTTTTATAACTCTGAGGACAAATTTAAACAATTAGAATTTAAAACGAACTGAAAGTAGATAAGTTTTTTTTTTTTTTTTTCATTTCAGTTTATTTTCATAAATGAATTATTAAAAAGGAAATACTATTAAAAGAAATTTAAATTAATGTTGAATTTTTTTTATATATGAATATTTTAAACTGAAGCCATTATAATTTTAATAAAGAAAGAGAAAAAAAAAACAATAAAAAATCTTTTTTGACTACTAAACAAATATCTATAAAGTATTATAGCATTATCTATTGATGGGAGAAAGTATTATTTATAGTATATTAAGAAGGCATTTAGCCCAGATTTTTTACTCAATATTATGTTCTCTGTGCACCAACTGCCTAATTTATTCACTAAAAAGGAGAAATAGATCTCTCAAAATATACAAATAAATACTTAAAAAGTGTTGTAAAAATAGATATTATTTAATTATTATTTACCTTAGATCTTTTGGATGCCCTCGCATCCATTTTCAAAGGAGTATAAAAGAAGATAATTCATTAGAAATGGAAAATGTAAAAACAAAACAAAAACAGTCTGCTTGTACAAACAAAGTCACAATGAATTCATCAAAACACCAAGGATATTGTACCGAAGTGTCGAATATTATAAGAAATGACGTCATTACAAACAGTATCATTGTTAAGCAAAATTTCGAGGGATTCACGGATAGTTGAAGAGTAATGATTTGATGTTGAAAAGATTATTTTAGCTTTGTAGAAATTTATCAAAATATTTTCTTTTCGTTGCATTCTAGATAAGGCTGTACTAGGCTTGTTGTATTGTATATCCGAAAAATGCTCTTTCAGTCTTACTTTTAATCTTCGAAAATTAATGTATTATAGAACTTTGATATTATATAAAAAATCATAATTGAGATATTTAAAAAAATAAATTATATATTTCCCATTTTAGAGGAAATAAATTTAATTTAAATACTTAATTAAAATTAAATAACCAATTTATAAATTTAATAAAATTTGAATGTCTTTTAGTACATACAGCTAATTAGAAATTTTTAATACAATTTTATTTCGTAAATTTTAATTTGTGACATTATTAGCACTATTTATGTTTTAAACATTGTTTTAAATGTAATGTTTTAAATGCGTTTTAAACAGCTGTTTTAAACAAAATGTTTTAAACATAACAACCCTGCACATGCATTAATTTATTTTTGTTCCGAAATGCATGAAAATAGCAGGTGTTGTTATTCAGAAACTGTCTAATTGCACTCATTCTTTTGTTTTTAAAAAACACAATAGATTTTTCATAACAAGCCTTCAAAGTTGACACTTTTGAGCATATTTCCCGACGAAAGCAGAAAAACCGGTTGAAAAGGAGGAGAAAAACAGGTGATTGCGTCATCGAAATAGCTTATAACTCGATAAGTAATTTAATTATCATAAAATGGAAAAATAAGTTCAATTCGAAATCGCTTTCATAGTCAGGCATTAAAATTTTATAACTTTCTGTTAAAAAATGAATTTGTAAATGTGTCAAAACGTTTTTCGCTTGTTCAGCGGATCAGTTAAGAACATTCTTAATGCCATAAATAAATATTTTTGTTTATCGAAAAACTTTTTTTTCCGTAAGTGATGGAAATATTTTACACATACACACACGTTGCCATAATTAACACTACAACAGCACAAACAATAGATTTATATAATACATTCCATCTTGCAGACTTTTTAATAATATAATTATTGATGCAGACACTTGAAGATAGTTCTGTCACTGCACTCTCAACTAAATTTGTATGTTTTACAAGATCTCTCAACTAGATTCACACTCTTTTCAAGATCGACTAAATTGGCAATTTTTTCTGAGATATCTCGAATAAATTGGTGCTCTTTTCGAGATATCTAGACTAAATTTGCTCTTTTTCTCAAGATTTCGACTAAATTCGCACTTTTCCCCCCAGGATCTGGACTCAATTTGCACGTTTTCCTGAGATCTCAATGAAATTAACACTTTTTCTCGAGATCTCGACTAATTAATGCGCTTTTTTTTTCAGATCTCGACTAATTAATGCGCTTTTTTTTTCAGATCTCGACTAATTAATGCGCTTTTTTTTCAGATCTCGACTAATTTTGCACGTTTTCTGGAGATCTCAACTAATTTGCATGTTTTAACAAGATCGCGACTAAAGTTGCATCTTTTATTGAGATCAAGACTAAATAATGCATTTTTTTTTTCCATCTCGACTAAATAATGCATTTTCTCGAGATCACGGCTAAATTTGCACTCCCTCCCAGGATCTTAACTAAATTTGCACCCCGCCCCCTGAAATCTTGACTAAATTCACACTTTTTCCGAAGATGTCAACTAAAGTCACACTTTTTCAGATTATTTAATAATATTCATATCACCCCCTCCCTCTCTGCAGAATCATAATTCCCATTTTTCTATCATGATTCTAAGTTGAAATCTGCATTTTGTAAGTATGATGAAATTAGCATTTTTTACCAAGATTCTTTGACGAAACTTCATTTTTTTAATGCGATTGTTCTATTTAAGGGATTTGCAATTTCTTTCTGTGATATTTTGGCAGAATGTGCATTTTTACCATGACCCTTTGACAAAATTTATTTCTTCTGCAACTAATTGACTTTTTTATACGTACTCATTTGTTAAAATTCACGATAGTTTATCATGACTGATCGCCAAAATTCTCAACAGTTTTGCACAACCGATTGGCTCACTTTGCAGAAAAAAATATGTAGAAGAATTTACAGGGGGAAATACAGTACAGAATTTTAATGTGTAGGTCTTTCTTTTTCTGTATGTAAATCACACAATTCTGCACATGATTTCAAACCCTACCCCTCAAAGACAACCCATCCCCCAAGAAACTCTTAAAATGACACCATAAGCAGCCAATTTATTTATTTTATGTGCTTGGCGGCTCTTTTAAACTCTTTTGATGCACACAATGGTTTTTTTTAAACATTTCCATGGCAGCCTGTGGAAATTCAATTGATCTTTGAAAATTATAGCAAATATTTTTGGTATACAAAGAACAAGCATACCCCCCCCCCTTTTTTTAATAGCTCTTTTTGAAAAAATGTACTCTTTTTTTAAATTAGTGGTTCCTCTTCGAAAAGTTCAACCTGGTGCCCCCCCCCCTTTTTTTTTCCTTTCTAGAATCTAGAGTATTTCAGATACGACAAAAAATCATCTTTGCTAGTAAAATTGTATTATCGTAGTGAGCATTAAAATCATTCAAAATACAGTTTAACTGCAATAGTTGGCAGATCTGTAGTGGTATTTGTAATTGATTTTAATTTTTGAGAAATTAAAAACAAACATGCCTCTTCTAAAAAATACTATACAGTAGAGTATCTAATTTGCTGACATGTAATTCACAGTCAATTTTTTAAAGTTAACAAAAACGTATTTAGATTAATAATATTGCAGACTGTGCCACCCCCTTAATGGTAAATATTTTTTTTTTTTTTTGGGGGGGGGGAGAAGAAGGCTGGAAATAAAACTTCACGCGAACAAATTGATGCTGTGATGACTTGTCGCTACAATGATTTCAATGCAACACCTAATATTTCGAATTATAACTAACTGAGTGAAAATGCCTTAAAATTAATAATTATTTGTAACAATATTAAAATGCTATATCGTCATTAGAAACATTTTTCTGCATAATTTCTTATTTTAACATATTAGGAAGCAGGTAAACATTTTTTTGCAACATTACATATCTACATATGAAAAAAAAAAAAAAAAAAAAAACAGATTGTTGTGAATTAAATATAAATGAAAAAAAAAAAGCATGTTTTCATTATTGTAACATTTACAAAAATATACATTTTTTGAAAATGCATTAAAAGATAGAAAATTTCACCAAATTAACCAGCTAAGTTGGTTTTATATATGGCAATTTATTTTGTTGCCAAATTTAGTTGTATATGACCAAATTGGTCAAAATTTAGTTCTATGGTAGTAATACTGCTATTACTACTTTTTTTTTACAATTACCCATTGTTTAAGCTAATACAGATTTCTTCATATGAAAACAACCATTATACCTACGGCAGCCCACTGACCACCTTAGGGAGTGAATTAAAGAGAAAAAAAAATCAGCCTAATGTGTGTATTGCCTTTGAATACATGAAGGAGAGACTGGAGCACATGTGAATAATTCACATAAAGATAGCTTTTTTTATTACTGGTTAATTTCTGAAAACAAAAAATACTGAATACACTAAACAGAACCCTTTTTTTAAACAAGGTAATTTTTTATAAAATCATCTTTATAGTTAGCTCTTCTTTTTTTTTTAATAACTTTATAAATTCAATGAATTGCTCACAAGTGCCCCAACAGCAGGGTAGTTGCGAACACAAGAAAAAATATTTGATATGCTTTACATTCTGTTTTTTATTTGTTGTCATGATCATTAGTTACACTATGTGTTAAATTTACTATAAACAAAATTCTAGTTCCGCAGTGATAGATTTAAGCACAAGATTATAAGACGGAAATAAGTAAACTGGGAAAAAGGAGGATTATATGACTAATTAAATATTGTCGGAATAAAATAAAAATTAAGATGTACATTTGAAAAAAATAAAGCCTTTAAATTTTGCTTAGGGGAATTTAGATAATATTTATCAAAAATCTGCCAAAGTACAAAAGATTCTTATCCTTGTATTTCCCTTCTAGTATCCTTGTATAGGATATATATACCTTGTATGTGTATACTTGTATCCTTTGAGTATCTTTGTATTTCCCTTCTATTCTAAAATAATGATAAAGGATTTTAAAATGATTAAAAAAAAATAAACTCAATTACAAGCACACACCCAAATTTAACTTCTTTTACTTTTGAAAGAGGAAGGGGGGGGGGGAAGCTCACAATATTTTATAGTATCAGTTTAAAAATTTTAATTTCAGGCAATTCTAATATCTATTTCCATTCAAAGCATCATACACATACACATTTTAGAGGTGAAAGTGGGCCATCATTCCAAGTTTGGAAGAAATGAAATTGTTTAGGAAAATATTGCAAAAAACTATTGCATCTTAGAAAACTTTACATGGATTTAAATTATAATTGGATATAAATAAGCTTATAGCTCTTTACATACTTGCTAACGGATGCTCTTGTGAAAAGTTCAATACAAAATCAAATATATGACAAAAAGTCTCCTATTTCAAGACAATATTAGATATGACATTATTTCGCATGAAGTGAACTGAAAGAAACAGAATCATAGAATGATTATTGAGACACTTATGAACTATTCAAATCTGCCTCAACTATTCTGTTAACAAATGACCCACGTGGTGACTAGAGTTAAATTGACAAATCATTAACATTTATCAATTTTAGAATTCTTTTTTTTTAAATCAAAAATACTTATTATTTATAGTATATGTTAGAACATTAAAATTAAATCAAATAAATAAAGTTATTCATTTAAAAATTTAAAAGTGAGATTTTACTTTTGAGACGCACACTTTATGCCTCCATTTCTTTCTCTTCTCGATGACACTACCAGTGATAGAAGCATCTCCATCATATTCTGGAGCTGTCCATTTGAAATAGGTAATCTTTTAACCAGTAGCTTGTAGTCGGCCAGGCTTACTTGGTTCATCTGCAAAAAAATGCAGTATTATACAGGGTGTTTACAAAAATGTATTAGTTATCATTAAAAGTAATTATGTTATTTCATAAAATACCTAATTATTTCATGAAATCACTGAGTATGTTAAAGTGTGTAAAGTCAATGCATTTTAAGATGTAACAAATTATTTTATAGAACAGTTGTCTAATTGTTAAAGTATTAAAACTTTCGGCAATAGCCATTTGAACCAATTATAGCCAGGATTGCAAAAAAGCCATGCCGGTGGCTTTTATTTGTTTTAACCAGCTTTTATTGACCAAAATTGGTGTTTTTTAGTTAGTTTTAAAGACTTAATTGAGGTAGAATTCAATATAACCCAATTTCTCCAAAATGAACACATTAATATTGGAATAATACGTATTGATTTGCAGTCAAAATTATAAATATATCAGCTAACTTTTAAAAGACCATACAAAATGCTTTCTCTAGTTTATACTGACTTTACCCCCCCCCCCCCAAACACACACATACAGTTTTTTTTCTTTTTTACTACTTTATATAATTAAAAAGGACAATAGTTGTATAGTTAGTATCATAATTTATTACTTAACTAATTTTAAAGGATATTAATATACAAGTCTTATTTTATTGCTCATAAATTTTTATTTGGAGCCACACATAAAGTCATTTAATAAAAAGAGCAATTCTTTTTAATAAAACAGCATTACGAATAACTTTGCATTAGTTTATGTATGAGTATGCATTCTTTAAAATAACAATGAGCTTTTCAAAATTTTAATTCAACAAGTTTTATTACAACAAGATGATTTCAATTATTAAATACACATAAGCTATTGTCAATTTCAAAAGTAAATAGAAGTATGTAAGGAAAATTCCATTTTTATATGTAACATTTAGTTATTGTTTCATATAATCTTTAAAATGTTTGGTATATATAGAGCTATGCAACAACGAATTCCAAACCACAACGTTACAGTCTAATTTAATTTATTCTTATGAATATTTATAATTTCAATTTCAGACATAATGCCTTCACAGATGCATCAGCAGTTATAAAGACTCATTTATTTGATAAAATTTAGTAGAAATGTACATTTTTTAATAGAAAATATTTATAAGTGTATTACAAATAAATTAATTCAAATTTAATATGAAATATCTGTAAACTAGGGATGCACAACCTGTGGCCTGCGAATTTCGTCAATTTACAACTGGGAAAAATTGCAATTTTTGTACACATGTCACACAAAAAAAATCCTAAATTTTGTCAATTTACTGCGGGAAAATATAAAATTTCGTCATTTAAGAATCACAAATGTCATTTATCGACACGGAAAAATCACGAATTCTACTGATCAAATGCGAAAAAGTCAAATTTTATCGATGAGGATCGGAAAAATCATCAGTTTTGCTCATCAGAGAGGGCAAAATCGCGAATTTTGCTCATGAGACTCGGGGAAAAAAGTAGCAAATTTTCCCGATTGGGTACGAAAACATCGCAAGATTTTTCGACCAGGGATGGAAAAATCGCAGATTTTGTCAGATGGACGCGAAAACTCGCACATTTCGTTGATCAAGCAAGAAAAAAATCATAAATGTTGTTGTTCCTCGAAAATATTGCAAATTATCATCAGATGGAAAAATAGCATATTTTCTCGGTTTATCGCATTAAAAAAAAAAGCGAATTTTGTCGATAAGGCACAAAAAATCGCAAACTTTGTCGATCAGACACAAAAAAAAAAAAAAAAAAAAAAAAAAAAAAAAAAAAAAATTGTTGATAAGACACGGGAAAATTGCGAATTAAGTGATGGTGCGTGGAAATATTACAAATTTCGTTGATCAGCTGCGGAAAAATCGTGTTTTTGTCAATTTATCAAGAAAAAAAAATCACGAGTTTTATCTTGCCGCATAAAAAAAATGCAGATTTTGTCAATGCTAATACAAAAATCACGAATATTGATACTCGGTTGAAGAAAAATATGTATTTTGTCAATTTACAGCAAAAAAAGCGCACATTTCGTCGATCAAAGACCGAACAATTGCGAGTTTTATTGATTGCATTTCGAAAAATAGCAAATTTCTTTGGTCGGAGATGGGAATTTTGCAAATTTTGTTGGTCACATATAGAAAAATTGCTAACTACGTTGATCAGACTAGAATAAAATCGAGAATTTCATCGATCATGCAGAGTAATTTCGCGATTTTCATTGATTGGCTTTGCGAAGATCACGAATTTCGCCGACAGGCTTTGAAAAAAATCACAAATTTGATTGATCGGCTTCGTAAAAATCCTGAATTTTGTCGATTAGCTTCGGAAAAATCGTGAATTTTGCCGATCCGAATTGGAAAAGCGTGAATTTTGTCGATTAGGTGCAGAAAAATCACGAATTTCGTCAATCAGGTGCAGAAAAATTGCGAATTTTGTTATTCAGTCGCATTAAAATCGCGTGTTTTGTCAATCAGGTTCGGATAAATCGCCAATTTCGTCAATCATGCGAAGGAAAATTGTGAATTTCGTCTATCAGCTTTGCAAAAATCATGAATTTCATCTATCAACTTTTTAAAAATCGCGAACTGTGTCTATTGACTTTGTAAAAATCATGAATTTTGTCGATCGCCTTCATGAACATCATGAATTTTGTCTATCGCCTTTGTAAAAATTGCAAATTTCGTACCCCCCCCCCAATCATACACATACACTCTCCTCTGAAACCACATATATTTTTTTTCAGATTGTAGGCTACAGATCACCTTCTCTAACTCGAATTCTCTCCATGTTATTGATGTGGCCCTCAACCACCCAGATATATTTGAAAGTGGCCCTTCTCTTCAAAAAATTGTGCACCCCTAATGTAAACCATCTTTAACAAATAAATAAAAGCTGGCGTTTTTCAATTAAAACAGGCTTTTTTAAAGTGTTTTACAAAAAAAAAAAAAAAAATAAATAAAAAAAAGGGCCAGATGACATATTTGGTTTGGCTAAAAGCTTCTAACTCTGCTAATATAATTAATTTTAGTAAGTTTTGAATCATTTATGGCTGGTTTCACATGCTTATTTATTAGACCTTTTCATTGTTATTAACTGTCATTACGGGCACATGTTTTGTCGATATGTGTATTAAATTTGCACAAATTTGTAAGCAAGCAGCTAATTTTTGTTAGCATTTTCACAGGGTTCATTGCTGCCTCCAGTTTTATCGAGTATTTTAACCGTTAAAACCAGTGTAACATTGTCATGTTACATCAGTAATATATGTTTAAATTACACCATTGCATATGTGAAAACAATTACTCCATGAAACTGGAGGCAGCATTTGCCACTATTTTTACACCAATTGTATGGAGTAACGTTTCCAGAAATGTTTTACAGTGAAGAGTGATTTCATAGTCATTTATCGGTAATCAACCATTTTCGTGAGAGACTATGTGATTTCATTTGTGAAATGCAATTTTTTTTGACCCATGAAATTTCATTAGGAGTTAAACAAGATAAATTTCACACAATGCTATACATTATTAGACTTTTTTTAATGATTTTTACATCACTATGCAAATGAAGTTCCTTATTTCTTGTTTAAGAAAAATAACACCACTTTGTTTCGCAGATTGTTGCTCGGTTAAGATTTTTAAAGAATTTATCCCAGCGAACAGAGTCTATTTTAGCAACAAAATTCACATAATACTTTTGAATTCAAGGCAAGGAAGTTCAGAAACTGTTACATGTTTCATTTCACTCTCCTTAAGAAATTTGTTATTTAATTAGCATGATTGAATCAACTTTGTTAAATCAATTACAACAAATGGCAGATATTTTTTCATGTAAGGCTGTACCAACAATAAACCGACGAAGGAAAATGAAAATTAAGAATAAATTTAACTTTTAAAAAAAGATACAATAGAATCATACATGTGATAATTGGGATTGGGAATCTTTTTTTTTTCTTTCTTTTTCAACACAACAGATAAACAACTACAAATATTCCTAGATTTCAATTGCTCTTTTTACAGCTGGTAGACTGTAAAGCCAGCTATGTATCTTAAAGACAGTATTGCCAATTAACAATATTTCCTAATAATCTTGAACACACTATGTGCTGTTTTTATAACAATTTCATTCCACCTGACATTTAATGATTTTTGTGTCGAATTTAATTACTCATTTATCATAGCGAAAAGCTCAATAAAAAATTCATAAAACCAATTTTGAAGAATTTTAGGTTTAGCATCATAAATTTTTACTTACACAAACCAATTATTTTTCGCTACCACCAACACCATTTACTGAAAATAAAGTATACTTAATATAAAATGAAAATATTAAACAAATTTTATATCAAAAAAGTAAGTTTATATACAATTTTTTCACATATTTTTAATAAAAGGGGGGGACAGGGACAAGAGGACTAGTTATCATATTGAGCAAGAAAAAATGAATGTAAATGCTTAAAACTGAAATTGTTAAAAATAAAAAGCTAATTTCTATTTATTATTAATAACAATAAAAATAAAGTTCATTTTGAAAGATTTCTTTCATAAAATTTGAAAACATGCAAATTTTATCGAGGCCTAAACAATGTTGGAGAGAACACAAGGAAATGCACTACCAAAATCCGTGAGGTCATCAATCATAGGTTTGTTTTTGAAGAATTTTCTTTTTTAAATGTAAAATTACACTAATTCAATCAAGATGCAGGCACTGTCATATGGGCCAGACAGTAATAAAGATAATAATCAATTCGCTACATGGACAGCATGAAAACTAAATTTAGGTATAGGATACTTGTGCTTTTTTTTTTTTGGTGGAAGATATAGGTCAAAATTAACATTTTTAGCCAATGGTCATTGGCCAGTACACTAATTTTTCTAACTGGCTATTTTTTTCAACTACTGACCAGTAACAAAGTTACAAATGCTCCATACAAAATTGTGTTTTTTCAAGCTAAGAACAATGTTATTTACTATTTCTGTTACTTACCATTCAATAGGATTGTACATCACAGGTGATTCTGAAGGGGAAAAAAAAAAAAAAACAAAAAAAAAAAAACTGAAGTTAGGGATGCACCGAATAGTCATTTTAGTCGAATACCGAACATTCAGCCATCCAAATAGTAACTATTCGGCCGAATACCGAATATTTGGCTTTTCAAATACAGTCGAGTCTCTATATAACGAAATCAACCGTTCCAGTAAAAAATTTTCCATATAGAGAAATTAATTTTTTGAATTAAGTATTTGAAATATTTAAAAGTAAATATTAACCTAACATTTTATTTCTTAATTATTTAAGTTGTTTCAAAAAAGAGAACAGACATTTATTTAAAAACTTAATGAAAATCAAATGAGGAAGACTTGCATTAATTTCAGACGAAGAAATCTGTAATTTTTTGTTGTTTTTTATTTTAAAATTGTTACGCTCTCCAATAAAAAAAACTTTTAGCAAGGAATGAAAAATTGTCGTTAACATTTTCCGCCATTTGAAGGCCTCCCTTATGTGCTTTTCATTGATTCCTCTCTTACGTGTATCAATCCAATTGACTCTGTTTCGAGAAGGATGTGGAAAGGTGTGTGGTAGGTGGGATGAATTTGTTGCATTTAAAGAACAAGGAGAGAAGTAATATAAAAAAAAAAAACTCAGCACTGACGATAAATCAAAAGTAAGTGATGGAAAATTGATACCATACGAAGCTTTTTAAAACTGAATAAATTAAGATCAATTTATGAAAAAATTCGTTATACGGAGATAGATATTTCGCTAAAGACTGTTTTTAATGTAATCATGCGAAAAGGGGACCGTTCCAACTAAAAATTCGTTATATAGAGAAATTCGATGTATGGAGTTTCATTATACAGAGACTCGACTGTACTTTTTATGTTTCAAAGTTTAAAGGTATTAAAATGTTACTTTTTAAAACAATTTTACATAATGTTTAATAAGAGAAATTTACATTTTGATAAACAAGAGTTTTTTATAAAAACATTCAGTATTAAAAAAATATGCCTTTTTTTAATTAAGAAGCATAATTATTAGGAATGGGACGAATAGTGATTTGGCCGAATACCGAATATTCGGCCAAAATTTAGGCCGAATACCAACTTTTTTTTCAATAAAGGAAATAAATTTTGATTACATATAATTTTAAAAATAGGAGCTCATTAATAATTATTACTCTTAATTGGGCTTTTAGATGTATTTTTAAACTTGTAAAACTCATTTTAACTCAAAAAATTATGAAATTGCATCATATTCTTTTATGCTAATGTACATCAAATTGATTTTCAGCAAGTCAGGATGGTAAGGTATTTCCTTTAAAATATGAGGAATGCAGTTCAGTTTTATTATCAAATGATACTTTTATCCTTTCTTCCATCCAAAATTAATAATATTCTTAATCTCTTTCTCTCAGAACTCACAAGGAGATATTTTCTGAAATAACCTTTAATGAAGTAAATTTGATCATTTAGAGTTTGCGTCCCTAATGATAAGCAAATTTCTAAGAATGAGACTGTTCTGAAATCAGTTGCCAAGCTATAAATTACAAATTATGTTAAAGCAAAAGGTTATGCTTAGAGTAGAATGCATATGTTAACAAAATCTTTGACATTTGAATCGGTGCATACAATATTCAACTTCAATAGTTCACTTATTCAACAAGCATTAAAAGGATAAACAGAAATTGATAACAACATAAATGAAGGGAGATGTAAATTAAAGATATATACATAATAATGTTACATATTTAAGTCAGTAATCAGGCAAATAATTATTTAAAAGGGGAAACTACAGAATAAAAAAAATACTTTGTTCAGTATTTAGAATTTATGTTTAAATATTTATAAAATCATCTTCATAAAACAAGTTGTGTCATCTAAGCATATCTTGTTTGACATCAGTTCTGTTTTCAGATGTACCGCTGTATTTGGAATAGTGATATTTGATGTTTAATTTAAAAAATAAATCTTCGTTAATACATCTAGTGAATGAATTTTTTTTATTTCCTACTTTATAGAAAATAAGTTATGAAATTCATAAAAGCCTTTTTATATGTGCATGGAATTTGCAGACATTAATAAATATTAGAGTGTTTTAGAATAAGGCAGTGTTTTTTTTTCTATAAGTGCTTTTATATCTTGAATTGTAATGTATCATTCTCTAATGAAGACATTTCCTGTATAATTAAATCTCCAACTTAGGCTGCATTTTCTAAAATATCACTAACTTTTATAGGAAATACAGAAAGGCTGTATATTTTTTAGTATCTGAATAACTGTATATTTTCTAAGTAAGAATAAGAATGACTTCATGAATGAAGTAGCCAATTTGGATTAGAGAAAAAAAGTTGCAAGAAATGAAATTCTTTAAATCCTAAATTTATTTGGCAAGATATCTTTCACTATTCGGCGAGATTTTAGCAATATTCGGCTAATGGTATTCGGCCGAAGTATTCAGTGAACAAGCCTTCAATATTCGGCCAACCGAATATTCGGCAAAAGGGCCGAATACCGAATAGTGGCCGAATATTCGTCCCACCCCTAATAATTATGAGACTTTTTCAATTAGTAAAATTTTAAAATTCATTTCTTCTACGAATTGAAACAAACATTTTGAAATCAAAGAGAAATAATGAAAAAATAGTTGAAGAAAAACTGTACAGTCTCATTTGTTCTTTTTAAATAACTCAAGGCAGATTTTTTTTCAATATAAAGTATACAGTGGCGGTCAAAAGTTTCCGGCCAGCAAAACTTTTTCAATTAATTTGTAAATATACCCATATGAAGAGAAATCTCAAAGCGATATTTTTACATTTTATTGACATAATAGTTAGGAACTTACTTATAGAAGAACATGTAAATATCAATAAATTTAACTGACAAAATTAAGTATAAAGTAGGGATGCACAACCTATGGCCCGCGGGCCAAAAGTGGCCCGCGATGGGTTAACGTGTGGCCCGCGAACTTGGTCAATTTATAACTAGAAAAAAATGCAATTTTTGTGCAAAAGTCGCTGAAAAAATCATAAATTTCGTCAATTTACCGCGGGAAAATATAAAATTTCGTCAGTCACTTAAGAATCGCAAATTTCTTTGATCAGACATGAAAAATCGCGAATTTCATTGATCAAGTGCGGAAAAATCGCACATTTTGTTCATCAGGTGTGAAAAAATCACGAATTTTGAACATGAAGGTCGGAAAAAATAGAAAATTTAACCGATCGGACACGAAAAAATCGCGAATCTTTGTCTATCAGGCACGGAAAAATCGCGAATTTTGCCGATCGGACGCGAAAAATCACACATTTCGTTGATCGGGCAAGATAAATCGTCAGATTTGTTGATGATGAACGAAAAAATTGCAATTTAAACAAATCCGCTGCGGAAAAATCGGATGTTTTCTCAGTTTATCGCGTGAAAAAAATGCGAATATCCGATCAGGCACGAAAAATTTACGAATTTTGTCGATCAAAAATCGCAAAGTTCATTGATAAGGCACGGAAACATTGCGAATTTTCCAATGATGCGCGAAAAAATGGAAAATTTTGTTAATCAGCTTCGAAAGAATCGTAAGTTTACCAAGAGATAAAAAATCGCGAATTTCATCTTGCTGCGTTAAAAAATTCAATTTCATCAAAATTATTTAAAAATCGCGAATTTCGTTGATTGGGCGCCGAAAAAATGCAGATTTCGTCAGTTAAAGACAGAAAAAGCGCAAATTTCGTCGATCGGACTTGGTAAAATCGCGAGTTTTATTGAACGAATTCCGAAAAATTGCAAATTTCGTTGGTCGGAGACGGGAATATCGCGAATTTTGTCGATTTCACCCGGAAAAATACCAAATTTCATCGATCAGGCTCAAATAAAATCGCGAATTAAGGACAAATCAAGAATTGTGTCGATCAGGCGAAGAAAAACGCGAATTTCGTCGATAGATTTTGCAAAAATCACAAATTTTGTCGATCAAGTTCGTAATTCCGTCAATCGGCTTTTTAAAAAATCGATAATTTCGTTGATCAGGCGCAAAAAATCGAAAATTTCATCAATCAGCAGCGGAAAAATCGCGAATTTTATCGATCATGTGAGGAAAAATTGCGAATTTTGTCAATCAGCTAAATAAATATCGCTAATTTTGTTGATTAAGCGCGAAAAAATTGTGGATTTTCTTAATTAGGCGCAGAAAAATTGTGAATTTTCTCGATCGGCTTCGTAAAAATACCGACTTTTGTCGATCGGCTTCGTAAAAATCATGAATTGCCTTCGATCGTCTTCGTAAAAATCATGAATTGCCTTCGATCGTCTTCGTAAAAATCATGAATTGCTGCCGATCGGCTTCGTAAAAATCGATAATTTCGTCGATTGGCTTCGTAAAATCGATAATTTTGTCGATCAACCGCAGAAAAATCGCGAATTTTGCCGATCAGCTTTGTAAAAATCGCAAATTTCGTCGATCGGCTTCGTAAAAATCGCAAATTTCATAGAACGGCTTTGTAAAAATGATAATTTCGTCGATCAGCTGCAGAAAAATTGCAAATTTTATGTATCATGCGAAGAAAAATCACGAATTTCGCCGATCAGCTTTGTGAAATTCGCAAATTTCAGCGATCGGCTTCGTAAAAATCGCGGATTTCGTCGATCGGCTAAGTAAAAATCGCTAATTTCGTCGATTGGCGTTGTAAAATTTGTGAATTTTGTCGATCGGTTTCGTAAGGATCGCAAATTTTCTTGATCAAGCACGAAAAAATTGAATTTTCTCGAAAAATTACGAATTTTACCGATCAGTTTCGTAAAAAGCCCGAATTTGGTTGATCAGCCATGGAAAGCTGCAAATTTTATTGACTGAGCTTTGAAAAATCGGGAATTTCAGTGATGAGGCACGGAAAAATCTTTTCCCTCTTCCCTCTCCTTCGTTATTAAAGTTCACATATTTTTCGTACACCAGCCACTTATCTTTGTTTTTTAGCACTTTTAATAAAACAAAATTTACTCTTTTGAATATAGTCAAGGAATATTATTACATCTTAAGAATAATCCTTGCAATATCTGTTATATATACAAACGTAAAAACTGCTGATATATCCTTACAACTGAATTTGATATTTTCACTGGTTAAGCAAACCTAAAGGGGTATCTCCCCCACTTCCCTCTGAAAACATATTTTTTATTCGATTATAGGTCGCAGACAGATTTCTCGCTGTAGCTCGCCTGTTCCGCCAAATTGCGACTAAATTTTTCACTTGGCGAGTAAATAAGCAATTACATTCGCCAAATTGCTAGTGCTCAATTTTTGTTTTTACTTTCTCGTTTTTCATACATATGCATGAACACATATTTTTGATCTATACATTTTTTAAATATATTTGTAGCGGATAGTTGAATAAAGATTAATAATAATGTTTGTCGCACTTATAACAACTTAGGTTATTTTAGAACATATTGAAAAAACTTAAACATACTTAAAAGATTAAAGTTTTTATTTATTTATTTATTTATTTATTTGTACTACACGGCGAATCTATTTTGCTAATACATTTTTTCATTTGGCGATTTTTTTTTATTTTTAATTAGCCAAATTACTAATGTTGTTCAAATGCTAGCGAGAACACTTTTCACAGATCAGCTTCGAAATTGAATTGAATTCTTTCCATATTATTGATGTGGCCCTCGACCACCCAGACATATTTGTAAGTGGCCCTTCTCTTGAAAAGGTTGTGCACCCCTAGTATAAAGGAAAATGAATGTTCTCAAAAGTTTCCGGCCACCTTCACAAGTTTGTAAAAAAATGGTATTGTAATAGAAAATTACAGTGATCAACAACATTTACGATCACCTTATTAGTATTTTATCGCACTACTATTTTATTATAGCTTTAGCAATAAGTACTGCGGCGCAGCAACGTGACATTCATACAATCAACGGTTAAAGATCGTCTATGGTAAGTTTTTCCCACATTTCTTGCAATTTTGGTGAAATTTTGGCTGAGTTGGAATATTTATAGTTCCGCAGACTTTTGTCATCTTCTTTTCAAAGATTTTCTATTGGATTCATGCTGGGCACTTGGGCTGATCATTTCAAAAACGAAATTTTTTGTGCGAAAACCATTGCTTATCAAGGATTGCAAACATTATTTACGTCGTTATCATTTTAAGAAAAATAGATGCGATCAAATTTTTTATCTAATAAGGCAGAAAATAGGCTAGCAAGATATCCTTATACATTGTATAATTCACCTGGCTGTGGATTTCAAATAACGGACTGTCACTTTTTGAAGGATATACCCCCCACGGCATAACGTGTCCTCCGCCATGCTTCATTGTACGAATAACATAGGTTGAATCATATCTTTTGCTGTTAGGTCATCGGACGTTGTGTCTGTCATCACTTCCAAAACTGTTTCAAATTCAATTGATGGAAAAATAGAACCTTTTTTCTAGTTTTCACTTGACTAGACTTTGTGTTCCTTGGAAAATGAAAGTAGGGTACGTCAGTATTTTTTTTACCTATGAAAATTTTTTAACACAGACTATTCCATAAAGTTCTGTATCACATCAGCATCATTACATGGTAGACTAACTTATTTCAGCAATATTTTCATTCCGTAAATCACAATATATTGCAACGGAATTTTCATGCAGATTATCAATGGTTTTTCTCCTGGTAATTCTGTCTGCAGGAATAGCAATTTTTCGGGGTCTCCCGGACCTCTGAAAGTTCTGAAAGCCATAACCATCTTTATTTAATTTTGTAAATATTGTTTACAGTCGATTTTAGCAATCGATAACTTAGCCGCAATATCTCGAGAAGATTGTTCTTTTAGCGACAAACTAAGATCACTCATTTATGAATAATAGGTAATTGTTGAACTTTTCAAATTTGAATTCAAACTATGCTATACATGTTGATTCATTCATAAACACAACCAAAAAACACTTTATGCATAGAAAAAACTAAAGAATGATAAGTGGCTGGAAACTTTTGAGAACATGCGTTTTCTTTTATATTTAATTTTGTCAATAAAATTTATTGATATCTATTCTTCTATAAGTAAGTTCCTAACTAATATGTCAATATAATGTATAAGTATTACTTTGAGATTCCTCTTCATATGGGTATATTTACAAATTAACTGAAAATTTTTTGCTGGCCTGAAACTTTTAATTGCCACTGTAAATACTTTCAACTTAATTCTGAATAAAGGAATGTCTAGTTCATAGTCCTTTTCTTATGAATAGTGGCATTTTCCATCCTTCCCATCATATCATATTTTACAGAAATCAAAGCATGTGAGTATGTGAGTTGAAAATATGGTATCTTATTTATTGTTAATGCAGCAAACGAAAACACAAGTTTGACCTAGAGTGAGATGAAATACAATGCATTTATGATTCAATAAGTTGATTACGATTATGGTTTCATAAACAAAAAATTGTCTACCTTGATAGCAATTACTAATCTCAAAAGTTTTCCTTTCCTGTTTAAGGCAGGGTTGTTATGATTTTGCCCAGCCCAAAAAACCCGGGTGGGTTTTTTTTGAAAAAACCCAAGTGGGTTTTTTTCAAAATTTCAACTTTAAATTACATATATAATGTATTTATATTACATATATAATGTATTGCAATATATTTCTTAATATCAGTACACAACTCATAAAATTTATAACCATCACCCCCCACCCCAAAGAAAAGAAATGTCCTAATTATATCATCACAATTTTTAAAAGAAATAATTGTTAGTTAATCTCTGTAGCATGTGTAAGAAACACAATTTTTTTCCCATTAAAAAATACTTTGATGTGTAATGTGTTCTATGTTATAAAATAGAAACTCATAACAAAATATCATATATGCTTAGAATCCTAATTGAATTATGTAGCAGGGTTCGTGATTTTTTTTGATTTTTTTAATAAAAATCAAAACAATCGGATTTTTTTGATTTAAATCGGATTTTTTTGATTTAAATCAGATTTTTTTGATTTTTTTAAAAATTGCCACATATTATTATTATTTTATGACTTTTTGTTTAATTTAAATAATATAAAGTTTACATACATAGACATGCATATTATTAGTAATAGACACAATTTACATAAATGATTCATATTATTTCAAGGTAAAATTTTAGGCTATGAAAAAAATCTTGATTACACAAAATGCATGAAAAACTACTCAGATGTCAAAAATTAATTCAACCTTCAATATTTTAATTAAAATAAAAAACATCTGCAACACACAAAAAATTTAAACAAAATTGGAAGTTTTTAACTAAGTTTTTAACTTTAAGTGTTGACTGAGAAAAATGAGTTCAATTGCTGCCATCAAAATACTTAAGGCCAGAGGACACAAATTGAGATGTCATCACTATCGACTGACTTCTCAGTAGTGTTGGAATTTACACAAGAAAATTTTGAATAGCAATTTTATTTTACTTGTGGAAAATTTATCATCTTATAAAACAATAACTATTTAAACTCACTAATAAGAACTTGGAATCCCTAAATAAAAATTCAGCCAGAGAAGGAATGCTACAGTGTTGCCGCATCTGGATATTTTTTTATTGGGGGATTCCAAATTCTCTTGTGTATGTTTAAGTTTAAGAAGTAATTAATCATAAGTTAATCAGTATGTTCAGTGTTTTATATGATGATTGATTCATTCCACAAATAAAATAAAAGTAAATTGTTAGTCAAAATTTTCTAGTGTGAATTCCAACATAATTGAGAAGTAAGTCAATTAGTGAATACCTCACAATTTGTGTCCTCTGGTCTTGAGCATTTTGATGGCAGCGGTTTAACAGTTTTATCTGTTGATTTCTAATTTCTGAAAGTATCAAACCAAAGGCAAAAAACATTTGTTCGATTGAAGCAGATAAATCTATCGCAGTAAAAAGCTAGTTGATCATTAATTCTCTTTTTAGTATGAGCTTTTTCGATAACTGTAACAAAAATACCTTCCACCATTCTAAAGGGCTGAGATCAATTATATTAAATTAAATAAATAAATAAATTGCTGATTCAGATTTTGCTCAAATCCTTATATAGCAGGCTTCACCAAAGTACAGCACATAAAGTCATACAATTTTATTTTACCTCAACTTGCAAAAGTTTTTCTAAATACTAATGAGTAAATATTCAAATATTTAGTATATTTCTGTTTAGATTTCTTTACCGTTGCAAGATTATTTTATAATTTGATTCAAATGAAATTTGAAAGCATTTTTTTTCTAAACTTTACATTTATTTTACTTTTTTACTAAGCTTAAGCTTTATCTTTCTGAAAGTTGTTTGTTTATATATGGTATATAAAACTAAATTATATTAAAGCACATTATTATGTTTGTTTCATCTGAAATTTATTTAAAAATAACTTAAAAGAAAAACTGATTTAAATCAATGATTTTTTTTTTAAAAATCAGTTGATTTAAATCGTGATTTAAATCATGATTAAAATCAAGCCGATTTAAATCAACGAACCCTGTTATGTAGACATGTAGAATTACTTGGCTTATTCTATTATTTAGTAATAACAAAAAAATAATTTATAAATTTTTACTAATAATCTATCTAAAAGCAAAGCATAATTTTGATTACTGTCATTGATTTATATACATTTGTAATCAATTAGCTACTTTAAATTTAGTAATAAGTACATTTTTTTTTTCAAGCATTCTGAACCACCTCCCGTAACCCCCAAAAGCCCTGAAAAAACCCGAAAAACCCTGATAAAACCCGAAAAACCCCTAAAAACCCTGATAAAACCCCAAAAACCCTGAAAAAACCCAGTGGGTTGGGTTTTTTCTGAAAAAACCCGGGTATTTAACAACCCTGGTTTAAGGTCTTTTGGGAAAAGCAAGAAACAGATTATTTACTAAATAGAATTTAGGAACTTGCATCTGCACTCGCATCATTTATTCCTAGGAAGAATCCTAATAAATCATAATTTTAATCCTTCTCATGGTTAATTTTCTTAAGTTAGACTTTACAAACAGCAAATAAATAATGTAAAAACATTCTATATTATTTAAATATGTTTTTATTTCTAATTATCTTAAATATATTAATAAATTGACAGTTAAAAGTAGAAATTGTGAAAAGTTTTTTAAAATGCGTTTTAAAAGGCTTTATTAAGTATTGGATTCGGCCGAATACTTTGATATTCGGCCAAACCGAATAGTTTGATATTCAGCCTAACCGAAAGGTAACCGAATATTCGGTAATATGGCCGTGTAGGCCGAAAACCGAATATTCAGTACATCCCTATCTGAAATTAACAACAAATTTTTTAAAAGTGATAGAAGTAGGGGGAAATCCATTTCGGGCACTGTTTATGGCAAGTGGCGTGGCGAATGCTAATTATGTGCTACACTGGAAGAGAGTTCAATTGTTGCATCATTAATAAATAATAATTTGATTAATCAAAAACAGATGGTTTATAATCAAAGGTAGATTAAAAACTGTTTGTTGTAAAAAAACTAGTTGGATGTATGAAAATGATACTGTATGAAAATGATAATACACATTTAAAGAATATACTTCAAACGTTTGTAAGCCAATGTAACATTGTCAATGTATCATAAACACAATTCGAACAGAAAATACATGCTACACAAGAATATAAATAACTTAAACAGAAAGCAATACTTCAAAATCAATTTAGAATATAAATTATAAAAGCGCTTACCTGTTTTAAATGAGAATTAACGTAAGACAGGTGCTTCAAACAGACGAGAGACCGCCATGTTTTGTTTTGGGTTGAAATGTTGAAAAGGATGCTTGTCTCTGATTGGTTGAATATTTGTCTGCCCGATTGCACAGAAAACCGCACTTTGGATTTATCGAAGAAAACTCTTAGCTGGGATTAAGTATTTTAATTAATAAAAATACTCTTTTTTTTCCCCTTAGTATAGAACAAGATTCTTTTATATAACTTTAGGAACTTGTTATATTACTTTAAGATGAATTTAATAACTTCAGCTAAATATTCTAACATAAAAATGAGAGTTTACCAAGTTACTTTCTTTAGTTTAGCATCTTTTTAAGTTGTACTACACATATTGATTATTTTCAATCACTAAAATTTTGATGTGATTTAAGTTCATCGTTAATACGATATATTACAATAAAAATATTATTTCTTTTTTAATAGTGGTTGAAATTAGCTTTGCGAAAGCATTGAGCTCTGTGAGTTCAAAATGAAATTTGTTTTTCAGAAAGTTAGGCAAATTTTTTAAAAATTAAATTTGTATTTTGTATTTGAAAATTTTCAGAGTTGGAATTGGGGGAAATGATAAATATTTTGGAAATTAATATATGGAGAGGGCCCCTTGAAGTCCAGGGCTCATAGGCAAAGTCCCGATTTGGCCATGCAATAAAAAAGACCTCTTCCCAAAAAAGTATATATAATTAAAAAAATTTAAATTCTTAAGTTTCCATAAGTTTCAATATTTCAGATCCAGAAATGGTCAACATCGACCAATATTGACCAATATCGGTAAAATAAAATCGGTCTTTGCCAATAGAGGCCAAGATTGGCTAATATTGGAATTGGTCATGGCCGATATAGACCGATATTGAGAAATAGACTTTTTCTACGTAAATTTACAGAATTTAAGATGTTATAAAAATGTATTCCTACCTTCCATTTTTCCAAAAATGTACAACACATAAATTAAAATTTTAAATATTAAAAATTCCATAAGTTTTTATATTTTAGATCCAATATCGCCGAACATCGATCAATATTGGCTAATGTCGGTAAAAGGCAGTGGTGTAATGGCAAAAAATCCAGAGAGTATACGCTCAAAATATAGGGTATGGTATACCCTAAAATGTATATACTATAGTTTTCTTGAGAAGCAGAGAGTATATGGTGTTCCTTAAAAAAGTCCAGAGGGTATACGGCGTATACCCCCGTATACCCTCCACTAACATCCCTGGTAAAAGGTAACCTGTCTTTGCCGATGCACGCCAAAGTTGTCCGATATTGGGCAATATCGAGTCGATACTGCTGTGCTACCATGCTTACCTGGGATGATGCATTTTTCACGATTTCGTAATAGCTATATTGCAAGAAAAAATACATGAATTTTTATCAAACTTCAGATTCAGTTTTAACCCCTTATTAAAATTAGTCCTGATTAGTTTTTTGTGTATATCACCCTGCAAGTGGCACTATTATGCAGAACTTATTTCAGATTCAGTAATAGCGCTATCTCAGAAACTAATGCACGGATTTTCAGCAAACTTCAGATGCAGTTAGGAGTTCACGTAAGTTGTTAATGATTAGATTTTGGTGTAAATCACATAACCGGTGGCGCTGTTATACTGCACTTTTCAGGAAGTATTTACATATATGAGATAAGAAAATTTTTGGAGTGCCACCACCGATTAATTTTTCGATAAATTTACCAAAACAATAGCATATTAAAACCAGACGATAATTTTATGCGATAATTTAAACCAGACAATAATTTAATTAAATAATAATAATATTTTCAACAAACAAAATAAAACGTTCTGTTATGACGTCATCGAAAGACCTTTATTCAAAGGTATTTGTCCGTAAAAAAAATGGCTAGGCAGCAGATTTGAACATCCTGCATAAAAAAACGGGCGTTGCCCGTAATAACATATTAGTACTCCGAATTTATGTTTCCGCAACGTAAATTTACGGAAGTGTACCGTTAAGCTTCAAAAACGGACAACTACCGTCAAATATTACGGTAAATGCCCGTAAATTTACATTTTTTTTTACAGTGTAGTCCAAAAACAATTTTTTGTTCATAACTTTATGAGTAATATAGATATCATAACTAGAGATCGACAAAAATTTGGTTTCGTTTTCGGTTCAAAATCTGAGATTTCACCGAAAATTCTGCTGCAAATTTGACTGGATCTAAAGTCGATTAAAACTATCTGTATTCCAATAATCCCATTTCTTCCTTCAAAAAATTTCAATACTACTTATCGATTAGAGCTCTACCGACTCAAATGAAAAGATTTATTGCCATGAATGTCATTGTTTATACTTATCAGTCATGACTGATCCAAGACGTGGGTGCAAATTACAAAGCAAGCTACGCGTATATATTAACTTTTTCATGTGCTCATTAAAAGATGAAGACTTAACAGTAATAAGAAATTTTTAGTTTAGAAGTGTTTCGAATACTCATTAAAGACGTTCTAGTATAACAGAGGGTCATTTACAAAAATCATTATAAAAGATAAATTGAGGTGTCAACACTTAAAACGAAAATATTATTTTTAATTAAAAAAAATTCGTATGCTTAGAAAATCTTTTATGTTGTTGATGAATAAACTACTTTACATTTAATATGAAAGTAAAAATATTTTATAATAAGGAAGAGACATCCAATGTAGAATACAGTTGTAATTAATAATTAAGTATATTTAATAAATGCATGTAATGAATTAATACAGGGTGTATCTAAACTACTGGGCAAAACTTTAAGGAGTGATAGTACACATAAAGACCAATAATATTAAATGGGAAACTAAGGGTCCCAAACGTCTTCCGAAGGAGATAGGCGCCATCAAAGTTTAGGGTCCAAAATTTGAAATGATTATAAAAAACGGAAAAATTGGTCGATTCGTTTGCCGTTTTCACGAAAACTATTCTTTATGTCAGTATTGTCTTGAAAATAAATTTTAAAGTTAAGTTTCAAAAAATGCCGATAGAGGGCGCTTTAGACTTTGGAATAACGAACAACTATTTTTTACTGTTATTTTTTGCATCTCAATAAATGTTTTTAGAAGTTTAGACATAAACTTAAATTTTGAGCTCAAAACCTGTGGTTAAGTATCGCAAACTGAACTGTGTTCAATAGGAGTGGGTAGGTTCAAATTTCAAATGATTATAAAAAGCATAAAAATTGGTCAATTGATTTGCGATTTTCACTAAAATTATTCCTTACGTCAGTATTGTCTTGAAAATAAATTACACAGATAAATTTCAAAAAATGCCGATAGAGGGCGCTTTAGACTTTGGAGTAACGTACGACTAGTTTTTATCGTTATTTTTTGCATCTCATTAAAATTTTTTAAAGCTTAGACATAAACTTAAATTTTGTGCTGAAAATCTGAATCGTTGAGAGTGCTTAAGTAGCGCTAGCTGAACTGTGTTCAATCGGGGTGGGAAGATTCAAATTTCAAATGATTATACAAAACGGAAAAATTGGTCGATTCGTTTGCGGTTTTTTCTAAAACCATTCTTTATGTCAGTATTTCCTTAAAAATAAATTTAAAAAATATTTAAAAAAAAAATCCGTTAGAGGGCGCCTTAAACTTTAGAGTAACCAACAATAATTTTTAACTGTTATTTTTGTATCTAATTAAATGCTTGGAAAAGCTTAGACTTAAATTTTGAGCTCAAATTCCGAATCGTTGAAAGGGGTTAAGAAGCGCAAACTGAACTGTGTTCTGGAGTTGAAATGTTACCCTGCCCACCCTCCGAACACAGTTCAATTTTTCGCTACTTAATTACTCACAACGATTCAGATTTTGAGCTCAAAATTTAAGTCTAAGCTTTTAAAACATTTATTTAGATTTTTTAAAAAAATAACAGTTAAAAATAATTGTTGGTTAGTCTAATGTTTAAGGCGCCCTCTAACGGAATTTTTTGAAATTTATCTTTAAAATTTATTTTCAAGGAAATACTGACGTAAAGAATGTTTTAGAGAAAACCGCAAACGAATCGACCAATTTTTTCCGTTTTTTATAATCATTTGAAATTTGTACCTCCCCACCCCCATTGAACACAGTTCAGTTTGCGCTACTTAACCACTCTCAACGATTCAGATTTTCAGCTCAAAATTTAAGTTTATGTCTAAGCTTCTAAAAAAATTAATGAGATGCAAAAAATAACAGTAAAAACTAATTGTACGTTACTTTAAAGTCTAAAGCGCCCTCTATCGGCATTTTTTGAAAGTTATCTGTGTAATTTATTTTCAAGACAATACTGACGTAAAGAATAATTTTAGTGAAAACCGCAAATCAATTGACCAATTTTTATGTTTATTATAATCATTTGAAATTTGAACCTACCCATAACCATCGAACACAGTTCAGTTTGCGCTACTTAACCACAGACTTTGAGCTCAAAATTTAAGTTTATGTCTAAACTTCTAAAAAAAATTAATGGGACGCAAAAAATAACGGTAAAAAATAGTTGTTCGTTACTCCAAAGTCTAAAGCGCCCTCTATCGGCAATTTTTTTAAATTCATCTTTATAATTTATTTTCAAGACAATACTGACATAAAGAATAGTTTTCGTGAAAACCGCAAACGAATCGACCAATTTTTCCGTTTTTTATAATCATTTCAAATTTTGGACCCTAAACTTTGATGGCGCCTATCTCCTTCGGAAGACGTTTGGGACCCTTAGTTTCCCATTTAATATTATTTTTCTTGATGTGTACTATCACCCCTTAAAGTTTTGCCCAGTAGTTTTGATACACCCTGTATATGCATATTTTGAATGCGTATAATTAATTTAAAGGTACTACTAGGTTATCCCGTCGACCAAAAAATTATCGCTAAAATATAAGATTAAATGCCAATAATGAGTGATCGTGAATGTCACATTCAATGACATTAAATGCGATTCACGTGTTTGAAAGGTCATTAAATGATTTTTATTTCGACTTTTTATTAATATTTTTATTAATATTCTACTAATTATTTGTTTTTTCGTTATTTAAAATAAAAATTACGTCAATATGTATAATTTGGCTATTAGTTTGGCGATTTGTATAATTTGGCGAAATTGGTCGACGGGATAAAAGAGTAGTACCAATTTAAAAATTATATATATATATATGTATGTATTAATTATTTTAAAACAAGTGGATAAGTGTGATCGAAAATCGCACAGAAGGGTTCGTTTAATATATCCTTCAAAACACATTTTTTCACTAAATTAACAAGTGAAAAACGTTTTTTTCGATGCTGTTTTGGGATTTCTTCGATAATCGCACCAACCAGAACAGAATATTAAATCTTCCCCCAAATGTTGCCTCGATCGCATAGATTTGTTGCTTTCTCTATCAGAATCTCCAGATTTAGTGAAGGCACGCAAGTAAATAAAATTATGAATAGAGGTAAAATATTGCAAAGCTTAGCATAAATTTAAGGGTGTCTAAACTGGTCAACATGGTGTGCGGCTCTTCATTTAAATGAATAATAATTTTAAAAATATAAAAAAAATATTTCCTATCGCGTGTCAAAATAGATGATAAATATGACTTAATATGATGAAATAAAAATAAATAAGCGCGTTTTTTACGTTTACCTAATAATTTTATTTAAATTTGCATGCAACAATCAGAAGAAATGAAATTTCAATTTTGAAATTTACGCAACTGCAAATTTTTAAGCTTCTAAATATCGCACATTTTCAATTTATACACCATCGTATAGGCAAAAAAAAATGTACTTTTAATTGCATTTTGTTTAAAAGCCTTATCCCAATTTATTTTTGAGATCATAATTTTTTTGTAGTTTGTAATACCAATTTTGTAATTGTGGCAACAGAAGTACTCCATCTCTTTTGAAAGTAAAGGTTAAAAAATGAAATAATTTTTATATTTATTTAAATTTGCGTGGCAACAATTAAAAGAAAAAAAAAACAGCAACAAAATAAACTGATGATATAAAAAATAATATTTAAGCTAAAATAATTTTTTTTTTTTTTTTAAAATTTAATGATTTGTTGTGTGACAAGAGGTATTCAGCTGTAAGTATACAAAATTTGAACTCTCTGGCATGTATAGTTTTTGTGTACGGACTGTGTTAAAGACAGACAGACAGAGGTCAGAGACGAGTAGGGTTTCGTCAGATGAACGAAACTCCAAAAATGGACTTTTTCTATTGTGATCGAAAATAAGAAGATCACAAAAATTCGGTTTCGGCCTTAAAAACCTTTTTCGGTCGATCCATAACTGTAACGATGTTTTAAAAATATTTTCGTTTGCTTTCTGCAAATGCGGTGACACCATACGCTTACAAAAATATGATGTAACGGCAAACGAAAATAATCAGTAACCTTTTCCGAGTTTCCCCTTATTCCAAAAAACTTTATTTACTTTATTTAGAAAACAGTATGATTTCGAAAGAAGAATATATTAAAACAGTTTCATTTGCAGCGACAGAGTTCCGAAAACGTTCTTAAGTAGATTTAAGGGGTCCTGGACACATTTTAAAATATTTTTTATTTATTGAAATAAAATTTTGATTTTTTTTTTGGTATGGTTAACTACATTATTTGTAAACAAAATCACATGATAAAACTTCTTATATATATTTTTTTTAATTTAAAAATTAAAAATCTATTTAAAATCTGGAGTAGTTTAAAATCGTTGTAACTCAAAATGTTTTTTTTTAAGTTCAACGAAAGAATTACAATAAATAGTAAATAAGAACGATATTTATGACGACTTTATTGAACTTAGTAATTTAATATTCCGATAGCTAACATCTAAAAGACAGCAAGTTAATAAGTAACATTATTAACTAAATTTATATTTATATTTATAATTTTTATTTTTGATTGTTTTGTTAACTGTGGTTATCTACATATTTAAAAGACCTGGCTGTTTTTTTAGTCATCAGCCCTGAATTTTCTACTCAACCGATTTTGATAATTATTTTTTTAAATGAAAGCTATTTATTTGTAGTTGTGCCCATTTTAGCTATTTTTAAATTTATTTCCATTTTTATATTTTAATTTTAATTTTAAATGCTTTTTACGGTATTTCTTCAAAATGGTGGCTTTAGTTTAAGTTTTAGTTAGTTGGCTTTAAATCAGTTTAGCTTTCCTCTCGGTAATAAAACTTTATTTTCCATTATCACTTTCCACCTGTCAGAAGCTTTATTTCATCAGTGAACATGTCTTCGCATTTAAAAGAAAAAAAGTTAATTGTTTGCGTAAAATTTAACCACAATAAAATGATTGCGTATAATTATGCACTAATTGAGGTAAAAAAATATTTACTGAGAAATAATATTAATAATGTAAATAAAATGACAGAAAATAATTTATGATAAAAACATCGCATTTTTCCTCATAACGATATTGCATTTCAATATTTCTTTTCATTATGGACACTGAGATTGAGATTTTACTTTCAGATGACTTCAGTTAGTGAAAATAATGTCATAGTAAAATTGTAATTAGTTTTTTTTTTTTTTTTTTTTTTTTTTTAATAAAACTATTTTTTTGTGAGTGCATATAAAATGAAATTTCTATATTTCGCCGGCACTCAGATTACGATTTTAACTGAAGATGTGCGAATATTTGCATGCAAAATTGTAACTGGCAAACTTGACATTAAGTTTGGAAATTTATTTATTATATATTGATTCAATAATGTAATTACTTCTAATTTTTTTAAAACCAAATCGATCGGGTCTTTTAAACATTTCATTCGTCGAATTCGACGGAATTCCACTCGTATTATTAAAAATATGTACATAGTTTTGTTAATTTTTTGTTTATTTAAAAAAATTATTAAAGCTGTAAAGTATTAAATAAATAAAAATCTATGAAAACGGAAATTGCTTAAGATACAATCCTGTTTTAAGAGGGTACTTCAGTCAAGCGAAACGACCCGTTCGCTAATACTAATCTCATGGAAGTAATTTATAGAGCTATCCCAGTTTTATTTAAGTATTTTTAAATGATTGTTTCTGCATTGTATAGCTGAGATCTTTCTTTTATTTTTTCGATTTTATTTACAGGTATTTCTAATGAGGAGTTTCAAAACAGATTTCGAAATTGAAAGCATCCCCATAAAAAATCTGCAAGAAAAATCGAAAAATGAAAAAAAGAGTTTGCACAGATTGATTGTAGACATGCAGTGCAAGAAAAATAAAATGCAATCGAGATATCTTTATTAATCTCTTTCTTAGGGATAACATTAATGAAGGGGCATTTTTGCATGACTGAAGTAGTCCCTTAAATGTAAGAAAATTCATTGCCTGTACGAAGTAATATCATACACTTATATATGCAATGACGGAAGTCTGTTTCAAAAAAATTCTTTTCTGTTTTTTTGCGATTCCATTGTTACAAGTACTATTACTATTTAACTTTACTATACTTACGTTTACTATATAATGAAATAAAAATATTTATTAAGTTACTTAACATTTATTATTATGGATTCTGAGTATTACATTTATTCTCATAGAACAAAGCAATAATGGTAATTAACAAAAATCTCTTTTTAAAAGTCTTAACAAAAAATGTTTGTTTTTGATATTTTAAAAATACATAATTTATTATCCTCGTTGCGAATAACGAAATCATTTTGAGTCAATATCGTTTCTTAAAAAAAAACTTTTTGTTTGTTGTATTTTGAGTGTTTAGAAAACATTTGTTCTAGACTTGGCAAAATTCCATTTATTGATTTTCGTTCGAGACATCACAATCTGGTACACCACTTCCATGATAGAGAAAACATTAGCTATAATGCAAAATGTTTTAAAAAAGAATAATAAACTACAACTTAAATTGTGAAATGATTTTTCTATCCGTAAATGAATTAGAATATAATCAAATTTAAACTATTCTTAATGCTTCTTTTTATTCTAAAAATGCAGATTTGAAACCTCTTAAATAAATTTACAATTTTATTTAGGTTTGAGAAATGCTTTGTTTGTATTATTTATTTCTACAAATCTTGACTGAAAAATTATTTAAAACGTTTTCAGAATCAAACTAATTCTTTATAACGAATTTATTATCCTTTAATTGTTTATTGTGAAAAATATTTTTAATTTTATTGAGAAGACTTGTAACGTTACAAGCATGCTGAGTATCATTTGTAACGTTTGGTTGGTCAGGGTGGAGGTTAAATGTAGACATACTCAGTAATTAAGATAAAACAACAAAGTTTATTAAAATGATAAGGGCTGAAGGGAAGTGGAGCAAGTCTTAATTTTACACAACTGCAAATACTATGAAAAAGCTAAACGCATACTCACAGGCTTCGGCCTAGCTCAATCGTGGCACCTTCCAATACTTCTCGCTATCTCTTGGCTGAGCTACTAGATAAAACTTAATTAGACAGCCCGTGGCTGTATGTATTTCTTTATTCACAAATAATCAAAATGAAACTACTATAAAGTTTCTTACCCCGGCCAACTCTCAAGTCAACTATCAAAACTCCTTTGCGCTTCACTGGAGGCTCGCTGCTACTTTTCAATTTGCTAGCACTTCGCTGAACAATAATTCACTTCGATATCTAATGCCAGAGATCCTCGCTTGCTGGCTACCGCCACAGATGCTCTCTCGCTGGCTAATGCCAGAGACACTCCCCATTCACTCAAACCCAAGCTTTTATATGCTGCAAACTGAGATACTTCACATTAACATATTACTAATAACCGCGAGCTAACTGCAGAACCCGAAAGAGCACACACACTCTAGAAAGTTAAAGTAAAAGAGAGGATAGATGTCGCTTTTACGCTTACACGTGTTAAATTATTGACGTCACGATCTCAGAAATACTAGAGTGCCTTTATGCAAAGGTCACTCCCGCACAACCCCCCCCCCTCGGATTCCGCAGAGAAAAAGGACTGGGCCAAATGTATGCCCAGGACTTTTTCTTGTTATAAATTTCGAACCGTAAAAAAACACAGTGATGGGTGAAATTTAGAACCAAACATAACTTTCAAAATATTAACTTTAACCCATCACAACCAAAAAACCTCAGTTTGCCTCAAAAATTCACATATTCAATCCAATCATTCTTCTATCTTACAAATAGCCTCCGTAAAACTTCCAAAAACTCGTAAAACTTTCAAAACTAATTACTTCTTCTTTCAAAACAGCCCACTCCACTGGGAGTGCTAAAATTTCTCAAAACACTAAACTTCAGAAATTTTCCTCAATATTGCAATACAACTATAATTTTACCAAAAAAATCTCTCCATAGCTTTCCTAAAATTTGCACCAAGTCCAAAAAACCCAATGCGCAAAAATTTTCCTCATCCAAATTCCGAACTCCTCTAAAATTAAATTTACTTCATACTAAAATAACCCTGCTACTACGTAATACCTACATACCCATTAGCCAAAGAACTAACTCCCAAAATTCTAACTCCACTTTAACAATAATCGGGGCACATACGTACAGCGTCACATCGCTGTGCTTATGCAACAACCAAAAAAAAATATCAAAAATTTACAAAATGACGTCATCATGCTCTTCATCTGTATTAACTAAAAGAAAAATAGCAGAATCAATACATAACACAGGTATACTTCCCTGCAAGAAAATCACATTAACATTCAATTTTAATACAATACAATTTCAAATTCAAACGCAGCTTAAAAATTCGCAACTTGCGGAAACCATTCCCAACTAAAGTACAAACGCAACACATAAAACACGAACGATAAGGAGAAAGTTAATTCATTAAATGTTAGTATAAGAGATAGAAACGCGTGTCAAGGACTTCTTGACCGCAAAACACGTGCGCGCCTGAACCGCGACGCGTGTACAAAATAACCCAAATTACTATCTGTACTTTCTGAAAATTTAAACATACATTAACATACATTTTATAACAAATGAACAATATAACAATATAGTAACATTTTTAACAAATAACACAACAATTTAACAATAGATCCAGAATTTTTAAAAGCAGTTAAGACCAAAATCTCAAACATACATAAAACTAACAATTTTGCAAACAAATTTTGAACACAATTAACCCTTTCAAGGGCAGAAGATTTCTGTTCCTAAAATGATGAAATAATTGACTGACACCAGAATAGTAAAACGAATTTCTTAGAAAATATAAATCCACTAGTTTGTACTTTTATTACAAAAGGAAAATTTTACTAAAATATTCTTGGTGTCATTTGCCACTTTTTTAATTAAAATTAAGTGGCTAGACCCTCTAGCCACCGCCCTTGAAAGAGTTAAGCACTAATCGTGAGTCCGTCAAAAAATTCCAAAAATGGCCAAAAGTACCAAACAGTCTTTCTGCTTTCTATTCTTTCACATTGCTACCACATATATGCACTCTAATAGAAATTTAATAAAGAACATTATCACCCAATCATAGAGATGATTCGCTGCTGGCAGGCTTCATACTACAGGATGGCTTTCTCCTCTTGTCCCAGAAACCCTGTACGAAGGATCTTTCGTCATCGGAACTGTATGGTGACGCCACAGTTGACTGTCGTGCCTGCAGCCTGGTTTTGAATGGATGCCGTGGGATACTTGTAGGTTCCGCTCGACGACTCTGCTCTGGCCGGTTCGCTGGGGTCACTCCATGGCGAGATTCACACTGTTGATGGCAGTAATCTGAGCGTTGTCTCCTCTTTCTAGATGCACCCGAAGTTACTGAAGATCCTAGACCACGTTTCTTTCCGGACCTATGCTGTTTCTTATTGGGCAAAAATTCCGACTTTAAAGTCCTTTTAACAGTTTGGCGAGTGTCCATCTGAAATCTTTTCCGGGGATTAAATACCGAAGATGGTGAACTATTAAATAATTTGTGTTTCTGAGGTTGCTGTCTAATAAGTGGAGGAACGGGACAGTTTATAATCTTTTTCCTTTTATGGCACACAGAATCTGATGTATTTGACACCGTTCTCTTATTTTTATTATCATACTGTGCTCTCGGATTGATAGGCTTTCTACTTTCAACAACAGTTTTTGGAGCTGTTTGACCAAATTTTCTTCTTGAATATTGATGAAAAGAATTAGATAAAGAAGTGCTGGACTCGGGACACTCATTGGATCGGGAATTTCGCGAAACACCACTCGACACATGAGAACCTTCACTACCATTTTCTCTAAACTTATAAACTCTAACCTGATCCAAATTAACCGTCATTCTTTCACCATTGACATCAACAACCAAATTATTATTTCGAACTTCCAAAACTTCAAACGGACCTACAAACTTCGGACCAAACTTAGCTACTCTCTTTTGACGACTTGAACTTAACCAATGCTTTTCCACTAACACAAAATCTCCAACTTTCACTTCTAACTCCCTTCTACGCATATTATAATACTGAGCCTGCTTTTCTTGCGCTTTTCCCATCTGAACTTGAGCTTCCTTAACCAACCTCTCAATATCCTGCCACATGTACTGACTTTCCGCATCTGACACCATAACTAACCTTTGGAATGGAGTAATGACTTTTCTACCCAAAAACAATTCAGCTGGCGTTTTCCCCGTCGACTCGTGAACTGCTGTATGAAGTGCATACGCAAAATGCTGAAGAAACTGGTCCCAATTTGCGTGATGAGAACCAACATACGAAGAAATCATTTGAATTAATGTACGATTTACACGTTCAGCCATATTAGAGTGAGAACGATACGGAACAGTAAAAGAATGATCGATCTCCAGCTTCTCACACAGGGCCTTAAATATATCAGAAATAAAACAAGGGCCATGATCGCTCACTACCCTAATTGGTGCACCATATTTAGAAATATAATTATCGAAAAATGCATCGGCAACTGCAGGTGCAGAAGCCTTCCTGAGGGGGACTAACTCTACCCATTTACTAAAATAATCAACTATAACTAGTACAAATCTATATCGTTTAGGATTAGACAATGGATAAGGACCGATTAAATCTACACCTACACATTCATTAGGAAAATTTACTTTAATAGGAATTAATTTGCCAGCTGGACTTACATTTTTATAATTATAACGTTGGCATGTGCTACAGCTGGAGACATAAGCGCGCACTGCTTCCCGCATTTTAGGGAAGTAGCAGGATTCACAAATTCGAGCATAAGTTTTCCTGATTCCTAAGTGACCTGCTAATGGATTATCATGAAATTCTTTCAAGATGGCCTTACGAAGACTAGCCGGAATAAAAACTCTTAATTCTCCACGTGAATTTACAATTTTAAAATAAAAAAGAAGACCATCGATAAGCTTAAAAGATTGGGACCATTTCTCAAACATAGGCACATCTGCGCTCGGGACATCATCAGGATTTTCCAAGTAACGATATAAACTACCAAATTCTTCATCTTGTTTCTGCTCCCTCATCAACTGCTCTCGTGACCTTAACACCAACGATGACAACGCACAACACTTAACTTCCTCCGTGACCTCTAAACCACCATGCGGGTTTCGTGACAAAGCGTCCGCTACCGCATTCTCCTTGCCAGCCCTATGTTCTATAACCACATTATACTCTGCTAACTTCAAACACCATCTGACCATACGAGACGACAAACCCTTTCCATTAGTTAACTTTGTCAAAGCTGAATGATCCGTAATGACTTTAACCGGTATATTAGTGAAAAAACAACGAAATTTATTCAAAGCCCAAATTACTGCAAGACACTCCCTTTCCGTGATCGAATAATTCCTTTCCGCTGCATTTAAAATTCTCGACGCAAACGCTATAGGTCGACCTTTCTGTGCTAACATCGCTCCAACCCCCACTGCACTCGCATCGCAATACACTTCAAACTGAGACGAATAATCGGGGTGAGCCAAAACAGGAGGGGAAACTACTGCCTCTTTTAATAATTCAAACGATCTCTGAGCCGCTGATGACCATACAAACTTCACCCTTTTTCTTTTTAAATTATACAACGGTTCACATAACTCCGAAAAACGTGGAATGAACTTGGCAAACCAAGCCACCATCCCTAAAAATGTCGCCACTTCCTTACTATTTTTGGGGGGACTCATTGACGTAATTGCCTCAATTTTCTCATTATCTATATTAATACCATCACGCGTAATTTTAACTCCTAAATACTTTATCTCTTTTCTCAAAAATTTACATTTTTCTAACTTAACTGTTAACCCAGCATCTCTTAACAACGTAAATACTTCCCTCAATAATCTTAAATGCTCTTCAAAAGTAGCTGCCATTATAATTATGTCGTCCAGGTAGACCAAGACACCCTTACCAAGCAAAGGTTTAAGGATATTATTCATGGCCTTCTGGAATGTTGCTGGCGCTCCCGATAAAACAAAACTCATTCTCTTAAAAGCAAAACAACCGTCCCGAGTAATAAACGCAGTCTTAGGTATGTCCTCCGGCTTCATTGCAATCTGAAAATAACCTGACGTAAGATCTAACGTTGACATATAATTCGTACTCGTTATATTAGCCAAAATGTCATCAATAACTGGAATAGGATACTGAGGGTATTGCGTTATCGCATTTAACTTTCTATAATCTACTGCAAACCTATATGCCTCTGGATTATCTAAACTTTTCCCATTATTTTTACGACATAACTCTACTGGCGATGCAAAAGGAGACTCAATCGCCATTATAATATCGTCCGCTAGCATTTTTTGAATATGATAATCAATTATACCTTGTTTAACTTTATCATAACGATATGGTTTACTAGCAACAGGTGCTTTTAAACCAGTATCAATCTCATGCCACGCAACATGCGTTAAACCCGGTTTATCAGAAAAAACCTCTCCAAATTCATTCAAAAACTTATTAAATTCCTCCTTCTCGATTTCACTTAACCCCGACTCCTCCAAATTAACTGACACTGAAACATGCTCTTTCTTACTCACATTCTCATCATTATTCACGATTAACGACTTTTTAAAGAAATCCAAACTAATTCCTCTATCCTTCAAATAATCCACACCAACTATACAATGCACTGTTAATCCATCTAACACACAAAACTCCCAACATGTCTTAACTGAACGAATTTCAACTTCCAATTCTACTGAACCTTTATTATCGCAAGCTACTCCCTGTGCCGACTGAACCACCAGACTTAACCTCTTCAACTTCTTATACGAAAAATATTTCCGATAACAATCAAAAGAAATGAACGACTTATCTGCCCCTGTATCGAAGACACTTTTAACGACAATACCATCTAACACAATTAACACTTCAGGTAACTCAACCGGATTAATAGTAATTTTATTCAAACTCACAGAAGGCTTTTCCGATTTAATCTGTGACTGCATACCTTCCGAAATACAGTCACTTACCAGTTTAACTGACCCGACCTCCTCACACCTCTCCTTTGCACTGATCTACCTTCAAAATTCTCATCCGAAGTTAATCTCCTTACTTGCGAAGAAACATTCCTGTCCCGTACTCCCCCTCTCTGATCATAACCACTATTCTGTCTATTTCCATACATATTTCTCTCACCACTTCTAAAATTATTAGCACCACCACCATTCCTATTACCATTATTCGTATTCGACATATTACGACCAAATCCATCATTTCTATTACGCAAATTATTATTCGGAAATCGCTGTCACAAAATTACGTTCCCCCTCATTTCTCAAATTACTATCCGCGACAGGTCTCTGACGAGGGCTACGCAAATCCCGTTGATCCGAGCTATGCCGAGTCTCATACTTCGATAATATCTGATGCATTTCTGCAAAATTCTTCGGTGCTCTAACTTCAATAAAGTATTGTATATTTGGATTAAAAAGAGGAAAAACAATGTCCAACAATTCCTCAAATGTGATATCTAAATCTAATTTATTTTTTAGTTCCAGCTTACGAAGATAAAATTTTGACGCCGACTCATAAATATTCTGCCTGTTGCAATAGAACTCTTTTCTCAAAATACTCTTATCTTTAACGGGAGGAAATGCCTTCTTTAACTCAATCACTGTTTGTTCAAATCTTTTCGCTTCATCAGTAATCAAAAACTTTCCTATATTTTCCAACCACAAAAGTGCTTCGCCCTTCAATGAGCATTTAAGCACTACGTATCTACTTTTCTCAGGTATATTATTGAACAAAATATAATCATCTAATTTAACTAAAAATTCACTAATATCACCCTCACCGGTGAAATACACACGTGGCACAATCTCACAATGTCCGATGTTTCGTTGGGCGCCATTTGTAACGTTACATGCATGCTGAGTGTCATTTGTAACGTTTGGTTGGTCGGGGTGGAGGTTAAATGTAGACATACTCAGTAATTAAGATAAAACAACAAAGTTTATTAAAATGATAAGGGCTGAAGGGAAGTGGAGCAAGTCTTAATTTTACACAACTGCAAATACTATGAAAAAGCTAAACGCATACTCACAGGCTTCGGCCTAGCTCAATCGTGGCACCTTCCAATACTTCTCGCTATCTCTTGGCTGAGCTACTAGATAAAACTTAATTAGACAGCCCGTGGCTGTATGTATTTCTTTATTCACAAATAATCAAAATGCAACTACTTTAAAGTTTCTTACCCCGGCCAACTCTCAAGTCAACTATCAAAACTCCTTTGCACTTCACTGGAGGCTCGCTGCTACTTTTCAATTTGCTAGCACTTCGCTGAACAATAATTCACTTCGATATCTAATGCCAGAGATTCTCGCTTGCTGGCTACCGCCACAGATGCTCTCTCGCTGGCTAATGCCAAGACACTCCCCATTCACTCAAACCCAAGCTTTTATATGCTGCAAACTGAGATACTTCACATTAACATATTTCTAATAACCGCGAGCTAACTGCAGAACCCGAAAGAGCACACACACTCTAGAAAGTTAAAGTAAAAGAGAGGATAGATGTCGCTTTTACGCTTACACGTGTTAAATTATTGACGTCACGATCTCAGAAATACTAGAGTGCCTTTATGCAAAGGTGACTCCCTCACAGACTAAATTATTGAGATTATTACCTATATAAGTTTTTAGGACAAAACCATAACTGTTCTTAATTTATTTAGACAAAATAAATGTTTTATTTTGTTTTGGAGAAATGAGAGCTCTATTTTAATAGAAGCTCATCTCCTTTCTTGCTAACGCTCACTAATCCCATGAATTTAAATGCAATAGACCCTATGACTGATCACAGGCAACTCAACTCGTCATATCAACCACAAATTGGTCCAAATGAACAGCAGATTTCAGAGAAAGATAGACAGAAAATATATGTTTTTTTTTGGTGTGAAGCTAAAATTACAATCGTGAAACAGTTTTAAAAAAGTCACAATTCAGCACAAACGTTTGCGGCTCGATTTGAAAACTTTTCCTAGGTGAATAAATTCAGTTCCTATTCCACTTGCTTATATTATTTTGAACAATATTTGGGTTTAATATTGCAAACGGTTTGATGGTACAGTGCATATCTAGTAGACTCTGAACTATGTGGGTTTGCTTGGTACCAAATTGCTGTTCATAAATGGAGTTGAGTTTCTTTGAGTTCACACTGATAGAGTCTGTTCACTTTTAAATCACTATGGGATCACAGTTCGCTTCGTTTACTTGCCACTCTTTGCATCAACTCTATCTAGAATAAGTATTATCATAAATAATTTAACACATGGAATTTACAAATATTTTTTATATATGAAAAAGTAATGAAAAATCTCGTCGCGAGTGCAAACAAAAATAGATTGTTTTAGCCTGTAATATTACGCAACATGATGTAAAATCATTTTAAATTGTTGAATTTACGACGCTAAATAAAGCAAACTAAACATTAATTTTGATCATAAAGCTGATCTGCATTCCGTTATCGTAAAACGGAATAAAGGCTATTCATACATCGATCACGCTACGGCTTCTATAATTCAGGTTAATTCACGCCGCCGTTAATTATGGAAGCAACAACATAGTATTATTTTTTAGTATTTTGCTATTATATGCATAAAATTGCCGGTAGGGGAAGAATGTTTGTCCTTGAAAAGAGATTCTCTCTAAATTTTGTTTTGCTGAATCTGCCTTGTCATGTGACCCAAGTTAATCATTGGGAAACCACGGTTGTTGCTGAATGGTAAGCTATAAATTCAACTTGAATTCCGTGACATGTAAGAGAAATATGTAGATAGATTTTAGAGAAACTTTTTTGGACAATAAGCTATCCCTGTTTATGTTTAAGCTCTTGAAACAGCAGGTTTTATTTTTATATATTTTGTAACTTCAATTATTAGTTTATATAAATAAACTGATAACTCAGAAAGATTAACAACTGAATAAAAAATTGAAATTCATAATTTGCACATAAAATTTGATGATTCATGGGGACTCAATAAGTGCATTTTTTAATTTTTATTTATTTATTTTTTTAATTTATTCTATTATTTTTATATTGAAAAACGATGAAATAATAGAATAATTATACATTTAATATTTCTTATTACTAATAGACTGTAGAAATGCTTTTTAATACATAGAAAAATTATTTACACATACCTCCTTAAAAAGGCACTAAAAGAAACATATTGCTGTTTTGTTTAGTTTTGCTACCTATTAAGCACCATTCACATGAATTTCTTCACTTTTTAACACTATTTATATGCGTGAAATTTTTTTAAAATATGTGTATCCTATAGGATTTACCTTATGTGAAAAGTAAGATTTTTGTCTACAGTTTTATTTTCAAGATTTCCATATTAAATGCTGTATGTCTTTCTTTTTACAAGAGACAGCGAATAATCCAACACTGAAAGTAAAGCTAAAACTATAATACAGATTTAAAAAAAATCACATAGTACATTTAAAAAATCTTTTTTATAGTTGGATGTTTGGAAACTTCGATTGTAGCACAGCCCAGGTAAAAAAATCAACAAAAAACTTTTAAAAAAAGTTCAGGTAAAACCGGTATTTGGAACTAAGGTTTTTTGAAGGTAAAAAAAACCTTCATTTTCCCTGAAAAAACAATATTCAGGTATTTTGCAGGTATTTGAAACTAAGGTTTCTTGAAGGTAAAAAACCCGCATTTTCCCTGAAAAAACAATATTCAGGTATTTTACAGGTATTTGGAACTAAGGTTTCTTGTTGGTAAAAAACCTGCAATTTCCCTGCACATGTGGGAAAACAAAGATTTAAATTGCACATTTCTCAATTGTACTCAAAATAAACAATAACCCCTCCTCTCCCAATTTCGAAGTCGTAGGTATAGGAACCTAGCGGAAAATAATAAATATTAATTAATTAATGAGATAATTAGAAATTAGTGTTTTACGGCTGAATGGATAGTATGGTGGTTGCCGCGTAATCATGCCGACCCCCGGTAAAAACAAAAATGCCTACTAATTTTTTTTTTAATTTTAAAGAAAATTAAATAAAATCGTTAATTTTATGTAATAATTAGTCAATTTCCCAATTTTTATCAAAAAATTCGAAAAAAAAAATTTTGCGAAAAAATGAAAAAAAAAAAAGTTTAGAAATTAAAACATTAAAAATGGAGAAAATAGTTAAAGTTTTTATATAAATGCATATAATTACAATATATCAATATAATTACAATATATAATTACTGGGTACATTTGAGGCCAGTGTATTGTCTTGAAGTTTTTTAATCTTGAGATTTTTTTCAAAGTTCAGAAATTCCACGTGGTCGCTACGGGGTCTGAATTCCTGCCGGCAGGGGTGAAAGGAACGGAGGCTATCTTGTGGATATATATCTTGATATTTATCCCCATCAGGCTGAACTTAGCGTTATTTAGCTCGAATTCGAACACGCGGTTCTAGATTAATTTGAAAGAAATAATAATAAAACTTTAATTAATGCGAGAATTTTTATGAGAAAATTTTTATAAACTAATCTTGATTGAAAATTAGACTATGGAGAGGATTTTTACATCATTTGAAAATTTTTAATTAAGAGTTTAAGCAATTAAATACTTAGAAATGTGGAACTTAGTATCTGTAAGCGCCGATAGAATTAACTGGCAAAGGGATGTGATAATTACTTATAATTTAATTAATAATTGTCCTAAAAACATGCAACTTACCTCAAAATGTAGCTGAGATATTAACGCATCTAAATCAATAGAATGTACCTGTCCCGCGGGCCGTGGGTCGCTCCTATTCTTGTATTTTGAAGAGCATTTCTGGGACACGTCCTCACGTAACAAAACGAGGGCTTGAACTAAGAAATTGTAAATATCCACTAAGTTATTAAGTCACTGAAGGTAAATTGAAGGCTATATTTTCCTTCAAAATACCTGAAGTATACTTATCAAAAATCAGCTAACTCACTAAAGGTAAATAAAAAGCCATTAACTTGCTGATAAAAACATCTATACAACCTTTAAAAATCTGTGCATTTTGTTCAGTTTTCAATTTCTTTCAAAATACCTGAAGTGACCTTCAAAATACTCGATTAGTAATTTGGAGGTCAGATAAATGCCTGCATAAAATCTTTTGATTAACAGTAAATTTCCTGAAATAAACCTGCGCTTTTAATTTGCCTTCAAAATCCCTGTAGAAACCTTCAAAATCGCTGTAAAATCTTCCTTTTTCTAAAGGTTTTTTGCTGATTTTTTTACCTGGGAGGACTACGTACAACAAGTATATATAATTTTAGAATATTTTGAATGATATATAGTGTATACCTGATCCTCCACGAAAGTAAAAGGGAGTTAATGCATGTGAAGGCAAATAATTTTGAAAAAAGATTAAAATCCATTTAAATTCCAAAAATATATTTGGTTTTACTTAAAGTCGAACTTGAACTTTTTAAAAAATATTTTAACACTAACGAATGTATTGCAACAACAATTGTTGTTTCACGAATTGAATATTTCCAGCTGAGCGAAAAATTGCCCAGTCCGGGAATCGATCCCGGATACTTGGCTTACAAGACCAATGCTTTACCTGTTAAGCTATCTGGGCGATAGCCGGCTGGGATTTTTCGCTCAGATAACCTTATAGGTCATAACATGCGGTCTGTTATTTGAAACAGCTCGCAGAATAAACCGCAAGTAATGGAACTCCATATAACGATGGATACGTAGATATACTATTATTTTTAACACAATCAAACTGATTGGTGAAGTAATCATACGATTGTAATGTAAATAATTAGTAATCATACAATTGTTGTTGTTTTTGATTTACCTTGGTCCACGAAGATAGCAGAAAAACAGATTACAGATTTATATGCACTGGGGAAAGGAAATGGGCATTTAGGTGTACTTTTAACAGACAACTACAGGAGATGAAATTTTGCTAAACCTCAGTGTTTGTCATGAGAGTTTTATCCTTATCAAGAGAAAGCAGTCTCATGTCTAAATGCATCTATTTTAACTACAAATCTACCGTAGAGAAAACTGTTTCGTACCACTAATTTTAATACAAATATGTGGCAGTCACATAGAAGCATAGTATTACTATATGTGTTGATCATTCTGCTTAGTACTGACCACCTCTCGATACTGCTTAACTTCGGTGTTCAAGTGTGAATCAGTACTTTACAGAATTGTTTCCCATAGACTGGTAAGGATATTTGTCTTGACTTGTTAGCATTTTAAATTATACTGTGAATAACTAATTTTTTCGACGTGTCAAGATTTATTGGGAAAAAGATTCATTTACAGATAATATTCAGAATTTACAGATCCATATTCAGAAAATACGTTAAAAATTTTCTTTAGATATGAGTAATTAATATTTTTTAAGGAAGTGTGGGACCCAAATATCTTCAAATTTTAGAAAAATATTTATTGAATTAAAAATATCTTTCTTTTTTACTGTTTAAAATTACGCTTAAACTCTATATTTAAAACCTAATTAGAACAAGAAATAATTATTTTTATAATTTAATTTGTTTTTAATATCTAACTATCAAGCAATGGTTTCTACGGAAAATATTTCTTTTTAAAATGCGTTTCTCTTCGTGATGGGTTTTTTTAAGATTTCTCAAATTTAAACTGTTATAGCTCAAGAACCATTTAAGATAAATGGTTCAAACTTCGAGCATGTTTTTTCGATGTTTTTACTTTAATTTTGACATTCAGTAAATTTAGAAAAAAATAATTAATTTCAAAAATATGATTTAAAAAAAAATTACTTTTTTTCTCAAATGTTTATTTTAAATATTTTTATTTTAATTTTAATTAATGTTTTTAAAAACGCTGCGTCAAAATTGAAGCTTATATAATTATATTTATTTAAATGAAACGAATTAAATTCTGCAAATAATATTTCAAGTTATAACGAATTTAATTTACAAAACTTTTTTAATAATTTGTAAATAAAAAAAAATATAAAACATTTTGATAAGTTCTATCATGTGATATCGTTTACTAATGATACAGTTAATTATCCCTAAAAAATATTAAAATTTTAACTTGATAAATATCTTTTTTTTTAAATGTGACCTGACACCCTTAAATTCATAAAATTCAAGATAGTAGATGCTTTATCATTCCTACATTTATAGGACGTAATCGAAACGTATAAAGAATAGCAAAATATTTAAAATAGAATTAATAACACAGTTTTTAACTTTTTCCTTTTCGTAAATCAGATGAAAGATTATGCTCTTTTATCTTACTATAAGTATTTCTTTGAATACCCAACAATACGAGAACATACAAAATCTTTCTTCAGAGCAGAAATGACTGTAATTGCACTTTTCGTGTCTTTCCACGCAACATAACTACAACAAAAGTTGGATTTTATAGATTTTTATTTTCTCTTCTTGGCAGTAGTAACACATAATTCTGAAAAGAAAAACCCAAAGAAAAGTAATTTCTCTTCGACAAAATAGGTAAAATTTCTCTAAATTGTTTAACCTTTTCGCAGATAAATTTTGCGAAGATCATTTTTCGTCGTTGATATCAATCTTTTTGTTTTAAGTTTTCTTGATTTGTTTCCTCTGCAATCTTTCAAGTTTTTATATTTGATGATTAAATTATGATTATGATTAAATAAAATAAACAATTAACGTTTTTATTAAAATGGATAGTTAGAAAATGTTTTAACACTAATCAATGCAGAACAATGAACATTTTTTGTTTTTTTATATTTCCCATGATCGACCAAGATGGCAGGAAAAAAGATTACAGATTTCTATACACTGGGAAAAAGGAAGAAGGCGTATTTTTAATAGACAATCGCGGGAGGCGATTCTTTACTTGTCCCCGGTGTTTTGCTCGAAATTTTTAAACCTAACTTAGAGAAAGCAATCTCTTGACTAGGCAGATATATTTTAACTGCAAATCTATCAGCGAGAAAACTAATTCATATCACTGATTTTAATACAAATATGTAGCAATCACGTGGAGATATAGCATTTCTATGTGTATTGCTCACTCTTCCCTATATTGATTATCTCTCGATGCTGTTTAACTTCAATGTTTAGATATGAATTAGTACTTTATAGAATTGTTTGCTATTGACTGATAAAGGAATTTGCTACAGAATTGTTAATATTTTAAAATATATCGTGACTAGCTATTTTTCTATCCGTAAAGTATTATCGGAAAACAGATTCATTAGCACTTTTATAGAGTATGTTCCAAAAATGACAATCCATTCTTATAGGAAAAAATACGGATTGTCATTTTTGGAACACCCTATATATTTAGAAAATATGCTCAGAACTTTTTTAAATATTAGCAATTAATATTTATTTCAATTCATAAATTCAAGATAATAGATGCTTAGATAATTCCTACAACATTTATAGGACATAATCGAAACATATAAAAAACAACAAAATACTTAAAATGGAACTAATAACACAGTTTATCTCATTTATTTCGTAAATCAGACGAAAGATTATTCTCCTTTATCTTACTAGATAAGTATTTCTTTTAGTACCCAACAATACGAGAATACAGAAAATCGTTCTGCACAACAGAAACAACTGGAATTGCACTTTTCGTGTCTTTCCACGCAACATAACTACGATAAAAGTTGGATTTTATAGCTTTTTATTTTCTCTTGTGGCAGTAGTAACACATAGTTTTGAAAAAAAAACCTAAGAAAAGTAATTTCTCCTACAAATTCGATCTCACAGAGGATGAGATGGAGAGAGAGAGAGAGAGAGAGAAAGTAATTTCTCTTCGACAAAATAGGTAAAATTTCTCTAAATTGTTTAACCTTTTCGCAAATGAAATTGCGAAGACCATTTCTCATAGTTGATACCAAACTTTTGTCTTAAGTTCTCTTAATTTGTTTCTTCTGCAATTCTTTTAAGTTTTTATATTTCTATTTTGTTGATTATGATTATTAAATATATTAAAACCATAGGAAAATTTTTTCAATATACCTAAAACTGGTCTCTACGCATGCGCGAGCAAGTCTTCCGAGTTAACCAGGTGATTCATTCACGAGAACGATTTACCGTAGAGAGAGAGAAACACAATCACATTCTCGCACGGAGTATCAACAATTACTCCATGTATCATCGTTAGAGAGCATGTGCGGGACGCTGTGCTCCAATGACTGTTCAGTGTTTGCAGATGATATCGGGTGCCTAAATACAAATAAACTATCTCTCACGCTGTACGCTTCCCACGGTGTTACTATCAGTCCTGTAATAGTAAGTTATTTATCATTTTATCCTTATTGATTTATTTTGTGTGTCTATTTTTGTGTAGTTATGGAGTTAGTCTAGCGTCTTACAATCTTCGTGAAACTGAACCGGATGGCAATTGCTTATTTAGAGCGCTGTCTGTGTTCCTGTATGATACAGAAGATCATCACCCTCGCGTTCGCCATGCCATTGTAAAACAAGTTGTTGACAATTGGGATGTTTATCGTCCGTTTATTGTTGATGATCTTTCTTACGGCTTTCCTATTAATCAGGTTGATGATTACATCATCTTGATGGGGGAAACCACCTTTTTCAGCATTTTAACTTTTTTTTCAGTAGGCATGCTTGAATATTAGTGTTTTTTTTTTAAATTATAAAATCTAATCTTTTAGAAAATAAAAAGTACCGTTGGAAATGTTTGTCAAAACTCCTTAAATTTGGTACTTTTAAGTTAGCACCGCACAGCATACTGTTATTAACCTATTGTGGACAACATTGAATCTTTTAAAACGCTTCGATCTATTTAAACATTTGAATTGAGTTAATATTACCGTTAATAACAAAGTACAAAGCGTTAATAACAACATTCGTCATAATGTTGTCATTTAAATATATGCACAAATATCAATAGTAAAGAATGAATTACGATGGTGATTTTGTCATAGTGTATATGAATCCATTTTATATGAAATTAGTAATGAATAATGACTGTAATTTATAATTTAGTCATATCATACAGCAGAATTTTTTCTGCAGTCTGCAACGCAAGTAGAAATTTAAAAACAATCTGCAGACGTAAAGACTTACATCCTCTTTTCAATCCCTTCCATTATGTTACAAGTATTTGTGATTGACATAAAAAGAAAGTACTTTTAAGATTGAACTACTTTTAACCTCAGAAATTTTAACACCATCCTTCATTGTCGAAACAGGGAGAAAATCCATTCCAGCACTTTCTTTTTTTCCATAATGGTTTGTTAAAAATTGCGGTTGAGAAAATATTTTGTTTTCTCACAATCTTTTACAGTTTTTTCCACGATCTGTTAACAAATTTTGCTATTTTTTTAGACAACTAATGTCGAAATTTGCTGTTTTTTTTAAAAAAAAACTTCATGAAATTTGCCGTTTTTTGAGACGTTTTGACAAAATTTTAATTTTTTTGCAATACTTTTTCGAAATTTGTGTTTTATTAGGGATACCTGGAAAAAATTGGCTTTTTTGCGGTCTTTCAGCAAATTTTACAATTTTTTTAGCAATCTTTTAAAGAAATTTGTTACTTTTTGTGATCGTTTGGCGAAATTTGCTTTTTTTTGTCATCTTTTTACAAAATTTTCGTTTTTTTTTGGGGGGGGGGAATTTTGATGAAATTTGCTATTTATTTTTGCAATTTTTTGACGAATTTTGCTATTTTTTGTGATTATTTGCCAAAAGTTGTGTTTTTTATGATGCTTAGAAAATTTTTGTGTTTTTTGCGATCTTTTGATGAAGTTTACAATTTTTGTGATACGTGGACAAAATATGCCATTTTCTCAAGGTCTTTTGATAACATTTGTCATTTTCTCGAGGTCATGGAAATTTGTTGTTTTCTCGCGATCTTTCAATGTGATTTGCCATTTTATCAAAATCTTGCAACGAAATTTTCCATGTTTTGGCAAATTTTTGACGAAATTTGCGTTTTTTCCGTGATACCTAGACAAATTTTGCATTTTCCCGTGAACAACTTTTAATGAAATTCATAATTGTTTTTTGTGATCTGTTGTTGAAATGTGCATTTTTGCGATCCTTTGACAAAATTTGAATATTTTTCACTACCCTTTGACAAAAATCCCAAGATATATGGATGTTTTTTTTTAGAATATTTGTCAAAATTTACGATGTCAATTTATAGTTTATATTATGTTTTTTTTTTGTTTTTTTTTGTTTTTTTTAGACCATTTGTCAAAATTTACGATTACTTTAGTTAGATTACTTAGTTTAGAAATTATTGCCTAAATTTTTCGGAAAATTCAAAACAGAATCGTCCTTGATTTATAGTTTTTATGATGTTTATATCATGATCATGTTCATATCAATTTATAGTTTATATGATGTTTTTCCCGAAATATATGTGCAAAATTGGTGCCTTTTCTTTGCACAATTGACAAAATTGTTTTTTTTTTTAAAATCTTTTTGATATTTGTCAAAATTTACTATTACTTCGGAATTTTCAGATTTATGACGGCTTTTTCTAACTTTAGAAATGATTGCCTAGATATTTCGGAAAATTCAAAACAGAATCGTCCTTGATTTATAATTTAACATGAATCGGAGCTTCGCCAATCGTATGTGATTGGAATAATACTATAATAGAACATGGTAAATGATTTTTACCATTTTTAAAAAACTTTAACGGTTGAAAAATAGTCTGCAGACGTTCCCAGCTCAAATTCTGTAACATTCATTTATTGCAGGGGGGAAAGGTGTAACATTTCCCAAAAATATGCTAGATCCATAACTAAATTAGCTTAGGACTCGCTATGAAAAATAGCAAAATAATAGATAGTTCTATGCAAAATATTAGATAGTTCTATGCAAAATAATAGAGATCGAAATGGACACAGCAAAATAAAACAAATAATAATAAATAACAAATAACTTATTATTTCAAAATGGAAAAGCGTCAGAAGAGAGAAATTCTATGAGTGCATCTGTGAATGTAATTTGCCTGGATATAAAATGCAGGGTTTTTTTTATTTATTGATATTTTTAATAAAAATAAATTTAAAAATAAATCTTTTATAGCTGGAAAAAAATATTTTTCTTTCTTTGGTGCTTTAATATTGTTGCTGTCAAGTTGCGAGATATTTTTCCTGAGATATATAGCGAAATAGGTTATTTTTCTTCGCACAATTAACAAAATTTATTTATTTATTTATTTATTTTTATTTATTTTTTTTTTTCTTGAGACCATTTGTTAAATTTTATGAATTTTCAGATTTATGATGGATTTTTCTTTTTATGTTTTAGAAATGATTGCCTGAATTTTTCGGAAAATTCAGGAAATTTAGGAAAGCAATTTTTATTTTAAAGATTGAAATATATGTTTAAAGTAAGTGAATCGAAAAAGGTGCAAAGAGTGTTAAGCAAATTTATTATTAATATTACTAAATGCCTGAACATTAATGAATTCATATAGTAAATGCATAGACGCATCGTCATTTTTGAAACATCCTGTACATTCAGAAAATATATATTAAAAATATTATATGTTCAGAAAATATAATATTTTAAAAACATTAATAATTAATATTTATTCCAATTCATAAATTCAAGATAGTTGGTGCTTATATAATTTCTACAACTTTTATATGACATAATCAAAGTGTATGAAGAACAGTAAAATACTTAAAAGAGAAATAATAGCACAGTTTATCTCCTTTCTTTCGTAAATAAAATGAAAGATTATGCTCTTTTATCTTACTAGATAAGTATTTCTTTGAGGTATTTATTGAGTAGTGTTTAAGTATTTCTTTGGGCTTTTTTTAAATATTAGTAATTAATATTTATTTCATTTCATAAATTCAAGATTGTAGATCCGTACAGAATTTCTACAACTTTTATAGGACATAATCGAAACGTATAAAGAACAACAAAATACTTAAAAAAGAACTAATAACACAGTTTTTCTCTTTTCTTTTCTAAATCAGATGAAAGATCATGCTCTTTTATCTTACACGATAAGTATTTCTTTGAGTACCCAACAATACGAGAACATAGAAAATCGTTCTACAGAGCAGAAACAACAGTAATTGCACTTTTCTTGTCTTTCCACGCAACATAACTACAATAAAAGTTGGATTTTATAGCTTTTTATTTTCTCTTGTTGGCAGTAGTAACACATAATTATAAAAAAAAAACCCCAAACAAAAGTAATTTCTCTTCGACAAAATAGGCAAAATTTCTCTAAATTGTTTAACCTTTTCGCAGATAAAATTGCGAGGACCATATCTCATCGTTTATACCAAACTTTTCGTTTTGCTTCCTCTGCAATTTTTCAAGTTTTTATATTTGTATTTCGTTGATTTTACCCTAATGTTTTAACACTAACGAGTGCGCACAAAGAAGAATTTTTTTTAAATATATTTCTCTTGGTCGACCAAGATGGCGGAATAAGGGTTACAGATTTTTGTGTGCTGGGAAAAAGGAGATGGGCTATTTAGGGGTACTTTAATAAGCAACCGTAGGAGGCGAATCTTTGTTAGACCCCTGTGTTTTGCTCGAAATTTTTATCCTTACCAAGAGAAAGCAGTCTCTTCACTAGGCGCATCTATTTTAACTGCAATTATAGCAGCAAGAAAACTAATTCATAATACTAATTTTAATACAAATATGGCACATAGAGCAGCGGTGCATAACCTTTGGCCCGCGGGCCACAAAAATACCACTATTTTTATGCAGAATATTTTTCCTTATAGTTATGACGAAATATTTGCTATTAAATAAAACAAACGACTCTTTTCAAATATTCTGGTAGGATACAATTTTCTGGCAAAAAAGTTTGTGCATCACTGACATAGAGACGTAGCATTACTAAGTGTATTGGTCACTCTTCTGTATACTGATTACCTCTCGATGCTGTTTAACTTCAATGTTCATATATGAATTAGTACTTTATAGAATTCTTTCCTGTTGATTGATAAAGGAACTTGAAACAAAATTGTCAATATTTTAAATCAGACCGTGAATTGCTATTTTTTCTATATCTAAAGTTTTATTGGAAAACAGATTTATCTACACATTTATACAGGATGTTTCAAAAAAGATAATCCATTCTTATAGGAAAAAATACGATCTATTTCTATTGATTATTTTCATAGAAACGGATCGTCATTTTTGGAACACCCTGTATATTCACAAAATATGTTAAGAACTTTTTTTAAATATTAGTAATTAATATTTATTTCAATTCATAAATTCAAGATAGTAGATCCTTACAGAATTCCTACAACTTTTATAGGAATGATAGAAATGTATAAAGAACAACAAAACACTTAAAATAAAACTAATAACACACTTTTTCTCTTTTCTTTTCTAAATCAGATGAAAGATTATGCTCTTTTATCTTATTAGATAAGTATTTCTTTGAGTACTCAACAAAACGAGAACACAGAAAATCGTTCTAAAGAGCAGAAACAACTGTAATTGCACTTTTCGTATCTTTTCGCGCAACATAACTACAATAAAAGTTGGATTTCATAGCTTTTTATTTTCTCTTGTTGGCAGAAGTAACACATAGTTTAAAAAAAAAACCTAAGAAAAGTAATTTCTCTTCGACAAAATAGGTAAAATTTCTCTAAATTGTTTAACCTTTTCGCAAATAAAATTGTGAGGACCATTTCTAATTGTTGATACCAAAATTTTCGTCTTAAGTTTTCTTAATTTTTTTCCTCTGCAATTTTTTAAGTTTTTATATTTCTATTTCGTTGACTATAATTAAATAAAAAAAACCACAAAGTGTAAAGTTTTTATCGAAATGGATACTAGAAAATATTTTCTAGAAAGTGCTAAATTAGGATGATAAAATTGTTTATTTAAAAGGTTCTTCAAAACCCTTTTGGGTTCGATTTTTTTTAATTTTAAGAAAACACTACTATTATTTTAATAATATGAACAATAGCTATTCAAATAGATTAATTACACTTTAATGAGTATTTTGTTGTCTAAAACATAACGAATGTTATTGTTTTGCGTTCTATTTGATTCCTATTCATAAGACAACAGGCTAAAAAAAGAGTTTTTGGAGATGTTTTTGAAAATACTATATTACAATTAGATTTAAATGATATTGCAACATTCTAATACATTACGCGCTTTATCTCACAAGTTTCTTTCAGGAAAGCAATTTTTATTTTAAAGATTGAAATGTATGTTTTAAGCGAAAGAATCACAAACCTTGCAAAGAGTGTTAAGCAAATTTATTATAAATATTACTAAATGCCTAAACATTAATGAATTCATATAATAAATACCTAGACACATCGGCCTTTTTGGAACATCCTGTATATTCAGAAAATATATGATGAAAATTTTATATCTTAGGAAATATAGTGTTACGAATTTTGTAAATAGTTAGTGCTTGTACTGTCAAATAATGTAAATAATCTTATTAAGCTCCATTCCTTTACTTATATTAGTTTTTGTTACATTGTCTCTGTTATCAAGCAAACTTGTCCATTATTTTCAGTGTATGTCTACGGCAGATTGGCGAAATAATGAAGATATCGCCAAGTTGGCGTCACTTTTGGCGACTAATTTTGGTCGCCAAATTTGGCGATATATCGCCAAGTTGGCGACAAACTTGGCGATTGTTGGCGATGGTAACCCTTTCCTCTCTGGTAACCCCCCTTAGATATACTGATACATTGTTTGTTGTTCCGTGGATTTTTTCGAGTAGATTCTAGAAATTTCTAGCACATGCTCCGAACCTATGTATATAAGAAGAGAAGCGATGCGAGCTATTGTTATTATTTACCAGTCAGTCATAGAGTGAACTTCTAGGTTTAAGCAAGTTTGCTTGATGTATTGAGTTTTATCTACGTTGTTTTGAATGTGATATAGTGTTGAGACATTGTATAAAGAGTCTCTGCGGCCTATATTTGTACTTGTTCGATAGATTTAAACAGTTATTTTGGAATATCTTGTAATATTTGTGAGTTTCGAAGACTCTGTTGTTCTGAAGTTCTGTAAATAAATTATTTTCTACTTTTCTATAAGCAAGAGTTTGAAGTTGTCTAACCATAAGATCAAAAGAACCCAATATACGAGAATACAAATGAAGAGCCGCCATCAAAAATCGAGTGAAACCCTTCAAGAGTTTGCCTCGGAAATTGAACGACTTGCAAATTTAGCATTCAGTGACTGTCCAACAAATGTACGGGAAATGCTCTCACTGCAATATTTTGTAGACGGAATAAAAGATCCAGAAGTGCAAAGAGCGGTACGAATGGCAGATGTACAGGATTTAAAGGCTGCACTACTATATGCCTTAAAGTTGGAAGCAGCTACACAAGCCAGCCGAAGAGATCGTCATTCAGTCCGAGGGGCAACGGTGAACAAAAGCTCAGACAATGAAATCGACATCTTGAAAGAAATTAGGAAAATAAATCAAGAGCTTGAAGCTTTGAAATACGGAAGAACAAGCTCAAGAAGACAGAATCTCACGTGCTGGGGATGCGGTGATACAGGACATCTCCGAAGAAATTGCCCCAAAATCCACGAACGTGAGATAAATTCAAACAGTCAGCAGGGAAACTAAATTTTGGCCATCTCGCGGGGCGGAGGTTGCCAGAGAATGAAAAGCCCCACCTGAAGATCCTCCAGATATCAAAAATGAGCGGCGGTGATAACGAATTATATGTGATAGGCTTTATTAACGGAATTCAGTGCCGTATGATTGTCGATACAGGAGCCAATGTGACAATAATAAGAGAAGAAATGAAGAAAACTTTAGAAGAAAAGTTCTCGTCGGTAGAGAGACGAATAGAGGAAGTAGAAGAGAAAATTCAGAAAGAAGTTAGTAATGTAGAAGAGAAAATGGAAAGGAAAAAAAATTGTAGCGTATATTGGGTTCTTTTGATCTTATGGTTAGACAACTTCAAACTCTTGCTTATAGAAAAGTAGAAAATAATTTATTTACAGAACTTCAGAACAACAGAGTCTTCGAAACTCACAAATATTACAAGATATTCCAAAATAACTGTTTAAATCTATCGAACAAGTACAAATATAGGCCGCAGAGACTCTTTATACAATGTCTCAACACTATATCACATTCAAAACAACGTAGATAAAACTCAATACATCAAGCAAACTTGCTTAAACCTAGAAGTTCACTCTATGACTGACTGGTAAATAATAACAATAGCTCGCATCGCTTCTCTTCTTATATAGGTTCGGAGCATGTGCTAGAAATTTCTAGAATCTACTCGAAAAAATCCACGGAACAACAAACAATGTATCAGTATATCTAAGGGGGGTTACCAGAGAGGAAAGGGTTACCATCGCCAACAATCGCCAAGTTTGTCGCCAACTTGGCGATATATCGCCAAATTTGGCGACCAAAATTAGTCGCCAAAAGTGACGCCAACTTGGCGATATCTTCATTATTTCGCCAATCTGCCGTAGACATACACTGAAAATAATGGACAAGTTTGCTTGATAACAGAGACAATGTAACAAAAACTAATATAAGTAAAGGAATGGAGCTTAATAAGATTATTTACATTATTTTACAGTACAAACACTAACTATTTACAAAATTCGTAACAATATATATATTTTTAAAAACGTTACTAGTTAATATTTATTTCCATTCATAAATTCAAATAGTAGGTGCTTATATAATTCCTACAACTTTTATAGAACATAATCATAACATATAAAGAACAGCAAAATGCATAAAATAGAACTAATAACACCGTTTTTCTCTTTTCTTTGTTAAATCAGATGAAAGATTATGCTCTTTTATCTTACTAGAAAAGTATTTCTTTGAGTACCCAGCAATACGAGAACATAGAAAATCGTTCTACAGAGCAGAAACAACTGTAATTGAACTTTTCGTGTCTTTCCATTCAACTTAATTACAATAAAAGCTGGATTTTATAGCTTTTTATTTTCTCATGTTGGCAGTAGTAACACATAATTTTGAAAAAACTCTAACAAAAGTAATTTCTCTTCGACAAAATAGGTAAAAATTCTCTAAATTGTTTAACCTTTTCGCAAATAAAATTGCGAGGACCATTTCTCATCATTGATACGAAACTGTTCGCCTTCAGTTTTCTTAGTTTGTTTCCATTGGAATTCTTAAAGTTTTTATATTTGTATTTCGTTGATTATGATTAAATAAGAAAAACGCTTAAACTTTTTATTAAAATGGATAATTAGAAAATATTTTCTAGAAACTGCTAAATGAGAATGGTGAAATTGTACATTGTTATACAATTACAATTGCTGTTGTTTTTAATTTCTCTTGGACTAACAAAAAATGGCAGGAAAATAGATTACAGATTTATCTGCACTGGGAAAAGGAGATGGGCATTTTATATGGGTAAGGTACATATAATAGGCAACCGCGGGTGTCAATACTTTGCTAGACCGCGATGATTTCCATGAAATTTTTATCCTTACCAGAGGAAAGTAGTCTCCTGATTAAGTTTATCCATTTTAACTACAAATCTATCCGAGAGAAAAATAATTCATACATTTGATTTTAATACAAATATGTGGCAATGACAAGGAGACATAGTTTTGTTATATGTATTGGTCACTCTTCTGAATACTGACAAGCTCTCGATGCTGTTTAATTGGGTGTTCAGATATGAATCGGCACTTTATATAAGTGTTTCCTATTGGCTGATAAGGATATTTGCCACAGACATGTTAATGTTTTAAATTATATAGTGAATAGATATTTCTTCTATATCTAAAGTTTTATAAAAATATATATATATATATATATATCGATTCACTTACAGACTTACATAGGGGGTCCCAAAAATGAAAATCTGTTCCCCTGAAAAACAAATTATCCGTTTTGATTGATTTTTATCATAGAAACGGATTGCAAATTTTGGAATGCCCTGTATATTCAGAAAATATGTTAAGAATTTTTTTTAAAATATTAGTAATTAATATTTATTTCAACTTATAAATTAAAGATAGTTGCTCTCATATAATTCCTACAACTTTTATAGGACATAAACGAAATATATAAAAAACAGCAACATACTTAACATAGAACTAATAGCACAGTTTTTCTCTTTCCTTTCCTAAATCAGATGAAAGATTATGCTCTTTTATCTTACGAGATAAGTATTTCTTTGAGTACCCAACAATACGAGAACATAGAAAATCGTTGTACTAAGCAGAAACAACTGTAATTGCACTTTTCGTGTCTTTCCACGCAACATAAAAACAATAAAAGTTGGATTTTATAGCTTTTTTTCTCTTTTTGGCAGTAGTAACACACAATTTTGAAAAGAAAAACCCAAAGAAAAGTAATTTCTCTTCAACTAAATAGGTAAAATTTTTCTAAATTGGTTAACCTTTTTGCAAATAAGATTGCGAGGACCATTTCTCATCGTTGATACCAAACTTTTCGTCTTCAGTTTTCTTAATTTGTTCCCTTTGGAATTCTAAAAGTTTTTATATTTGTATTTCGTTGATTATGATTAAATAAGAAAAACGCTTAAACTTTTTATTAAAATGGATAATTAGAAAATATTTTCTAGAAACTGCTAAATGAGGATGGTGAAATTGTTTAGTTAAAAGGCTCTACTTAATAAAAAAATATCACAAAAATAATATTTAAACAAATAAAAAAAATAAACATTACATACAGTACTGTTGAATTGCTACGGATCAGGTACTGAGTTAAAATTCATTTATTTCGAAGAGAAATGAATGCGAGTCTTAGTTTTGTAATTATGCTTGCTGATAGCGTTGAATGAAGAAAAATGAAAAGTGAAAAAAGAAAAAAAAAGAATAAGAATACAAAAAGGAAAGAAAAAATTAAAGAACTAACAGGAAGAAAGGGATAAAAAGTCAGCAATTATATTTGTGTACATAAACATTCAGAATGTTAATTATTTTGTCTTTTCATCTCCTTTCGCATGTTTATATACTACTAAGATAAAAAAAAAAAAAAGTTGGGAAGATGGCATTTTTACGATTTATTGATGCCATTTGTTACAAAAAACCGCCTTCAGTGTTTCAAATTCTATGCCAATGTATTTTCGATAACTAAAGTTTCAGGGAACAATCATGAAATCTAAAGACCGACAAAAAATTTAGTTTCTTTATAGTTTTAGGCGTAAATGCAGCCAAAAATTTGGCCGGACTGAAATTGAGCTATGACTATCTGAATTCCAAAAAATTGTTTTTTTTTTTCATTCGGATATTTTCCACATGACGGATTACTTTGTGACAAAATTACTTTGTAACAAAATTAAAATGTGAGCCAATATAGCTCAAAGCTACACTGGCTCAAATTTTACATTATTGATTGTTAGTCATGGTTTATGACTATTTCTAATAATCAGTCATATCTGACTCAAGACCTGAGTGCAAATTATATAAAAAAAATGCCTATATGACTAAAGTTTGAAGACCTTTTTTACATGCTTATGAAAAGCTATAGACATAACATACATAAGAAATTTTTAGTTTGAAACCGCATAAGTTTTCCAATTGCTCTTTGCGAAAGTTCTATTAATACTGATGGCCAAATACACTATATTGCCATTGATTATGGGACACTTGCGATTTTAGACATTTTACTAAATATCTAGAAAAATACATGAGGAATCATCTCGAAACTCTTAGTGTATAAATATAATAGTATACGTCATACATCTCCGTGAAGATTTTTTACCGAAACTCCATAGGGGACAGACAACAAATTAAAAAAGAATGAATATCTTTTGAATAACCCTGTCAAAACTAATGTAGCAAAAGCGCTCAAACTCTAGATTATGATTGAATGCTTTATTGTAATACACTGTGTTCATTTTTATGCAAATAGCATGCATACTCGCAGAGTAATTAAGGTTTTTATAAAAATGGTCCCAAATTTTTCCAAGTTTTTTCCTTATAACATTCAGAGTTCTTAATATAAAATAATATTTTTTTCAGAAAATATGACAAACAACATTGCACACAGTAACCTGTAATCAGAATTAAAAAATAATGAAAATTGTATACAAAATGAGTTGGTTTACTAAATAATTTTTTACTGCGCATGCGTCAACGATATCAAATTTTCATTTGCATATTATGTTAGCTAAATATATAGAGCAACTTTTGTAAAAGTCACAAAATCATAACTTGAAAATTCTGAAAGTAATCGTCAATTGAATAAGTTGAAAATCCGTTATTTTCAAAATGAAGCATAAACAAGAGGGGTTGTATCCATATATTCATTGATTAGTGTCAATATAGAATACACAATACAGGATGTTACGACTACTTTTGGATAAAATCCCTCATTTTTTTGCTTCATTTTGGAAACAACGGATTTTGTCCTTTTTCTATAGACGATTACTTTCAGAATTTTCAAGCTATAATTTTGAGACTTTTACAAAAGTTGCTCTATACATTTAGCTAACATAATATGCAAATGAAATTTTGATATCTTTGACGCATGCGCAGTAAAAAATTATTTACTAAACCTACTCATTTTTCATACAAATTTTATTATTTTTTAATTCTGATTACAGTGTACTGTGTGCAATGTTGTTTGTCATATTTTCTGAAAAAAATATTATTTTATATTAAGAACTCTGAAAATTAAAAGGAAAAAACTTAGAAAAATTTGGGGCCATTTTTATAAAAACCTTAATTACTCTGCGAGTATGCATGCTATTTGCATAAAAATGAACATAGTGTATTACAATAAGGCATTCAATCATAATCTAGAGTTTGAGCGCTTTTGCTACATTAGTTTTGACAGGGTTATTCAAAAGATATTCATTCTTTTTTAATTTGTTGACGGTCCCCTATGGAGTTTCGGTAAAAAATCTTCACGGAGATGTATGACGTATACTATTATATTTATACACTAAGAGTTTCGAGATGATTCCTCATGTATTTTTCTAGATATTTAGTAAAATGTCTAAAATCGCAAGTGTCCCATAATCAATGGCAATATAGTGTACAAAAATCATTATAAAAGATAAATCGAGTATTGAGCCTGTTAACATTATTTTACTGATAAAAGATTGCATAGAGACAGCTACTTATTTAAAAAATCACAAACAAGTGATGGCATTCAATGTATGAGCGCTATTTCAGTTTTTTTCTTTTTTTTGCTTTAAAGGACATATAATATGTTATTTAAAGCATGTAATCTCATAACTTTTTTTTTTAATTTCAATATATTTCCATTTTAAAACAATATAAATTAAATTGATACATTTGCGTAACGTTCAAATAAATTTTCTTATCGTTCATATTTTATTTTTAATACTCATTTTAAGATTTCATTTGTAAAACAATTTACCGTAATTTGTATGATACCGTTTATCTCTTTTCTAAAATATGAGGAAATTGAATCCTGTTCAGTTTTCTTTTGGATGTGTGCCTAATGTCGTCATTTATGCAGATACATCTTGCACAATTATCTGCAATACAGCCGGAGGTTATCAATGAATTCTACGGATTTGCCAATCTGTTTGCATTATGCATTTATCCTGTGTCGCATATTAGGACGCTTGAAATCTCTTCAATTGTTATTAAAATGGAAGCTATCTAATATGCATATTACATTTTATGACTTTCATTTTAGGATATGTGTCACAAAATTATTTAACTGCTTTTAAAATATATCTGAGTAAAGTAAGAATAAACCACATTAGTAATTCCATATAGCTAATATTAATGTAATATTAATTTGGATTAAAACTTTAGGGTCTAGTGTACTACTAATAGAACATGCATTTTCATCGAACGTTATTTTATCTTAACAATTATTTTGTTGCTATCTACAAATGATATGAATTATATAGAAATGATAGTATTTGGCTATGCCTTTCTTTTTATTACTTAATTTATATTTTAACATTTAGTAATAACAATAATAATAAAATTCTACTTAATTCTCTTTGCACCATTGGTGATTCCTTTATTTTATATATATACAGTTGATTCTCGCTATCCCCGATACCCTTGAAAAAAAAAAAAAAAAAAAAAAAAAAAAAAAAAAAAAAAAAAAATCGCAATAAGCGGAAGGCCGTGGTAACCGAATATGGGGAAAAATAAGTTTATAAAAAGCTGTATTTTTAATTAATATGAGACAATTTTAAATTCACAATAGATTTTGCATTAGCAATAAAACATTTTTATTAAACAAAATAAGCCAAAAAAAAAAAAAAAAAAAAAAACGAAATTGAAAAGAATAAAAATCATAATCAGATTTCTGATGCCTTTCTTTTTCTATTGTTACATGAAATACTGATGAATTAAGGTTTGCACATCCCTAGATGCGCTTCCTACAGTCCTTTTTCTATATTATACAACTAGTTAATCTACACGGCGTTGCTCGGATTCGTCAAAAAACAGCAAGAATTCCGAAAAAAAAACCTTAAAATCAAAATAAAAAAACTCGAAATATTTAAAAATTGTTGCACGAATTTCGTTTAACGTTCATCGAAAAGAGAAGAGCTAGAAAATTGAAACTGGATTCTTTTTACTAATGTGGAGAAGCCTTACAAAATTGCGAAAGCATTAAAAAGTTTATAAAAAATAATAAAAATTCAAAAATTGTATTTCGAAATTCCAATAAACATAGTTGAAAAGAGGGCAGAATTTACTACATTCGGTCGAAAATTGAACGTCTAAAAAATAGAAGCGGATCGCGAAGAAACATAAACATTGCATTAAAAATGACAAAATTTCAAAAATCACGGAACTAAAAATTTACTCTATTTGGATAAAAGTTTGGAATCTAATTAGTGTAATAAAATGGCGAGCAGTGAAATATGAATAAAAACCTTAAAAAATCGCAATAAAAACCTTTAATGTAGCAAAAATCGCACAGGAGAAAATTTTTCATAATGGAAATTTTATTAATTTTTAGAAATTTTTCATATTAGAATTTTTTAAAACCGAATTCCTTTTCTGTATAAAAAAATCGCCGTGAACTCAAACAAATAGAAAAAAGCTAAAACATTGCTTTAAAAACTGCTGGAGATCAAAATAGGAGAGCAAAACAATTATCATAAACACTAAAAATTTGAAACAAAATTCCTGTTAGCCTAGAATTTTTAAATCGAATTCTTTTGAAAAATGTCAAAAAATGATTGTGAAAGTCCGAAAATTGCACTGAAAATAGTATTAAAAATCGCTAGGGTAAAAATTTACTGTTTAAAGATAAAATACTGCAATCAAAAATTTAACTACACTAAACAAAATGTTTGAAATCTAAATCAGTTTCCGAATGACAAATAAACACTACGAAACTTGAAGAATAACTAAAAATCACATTGAAAATTGCATTAAAAATCGCTAAATATTCGGAAGTCAATGCCTGAAAAAGTAATATGATTGGGGGGGGGGGGTTGTAATCAGAAATTATTCATGAATAACAAAATGTGGGCATGGAACGCCGAAAATCCTACTAAATGATAAAACAATGCAATCAAAAATATATTAGAAAAAAATGTTTGAAATTAAAATAGGTTTCCGAATGGCAAAAAATCGCCAAGGAACTAAACAAATGCCAAAATATCACAGATGTCATATATGCACCACATTGGCGCGCTATTTTTCTGGCGCGAATTTGGCGAAAACCAGTTACATGCATATTTTTAAACTAATTTCTCTTGTTTTAAAAGGGAATAATCACAAATGAAAAATATATGGAAAATCATAAAAAATTATGTCATTATATGTAAACATATTGTATTCATATGGTAAACATTCATCGCTCAATGGTAATGCAGAGCAATGTGTATGGTAAAGTTATAGGATAATGATATATACCATACATTATATGGTATGCAGAAAAATGTGTATGGTAAAGTTATAGGATATGAATGATACATGCGATATGATATAGGATATGAATAGGATTATATATATAGGATATATAGGATATGAATGATATATGCAATGAATGTTTACCATATGAATACAATATGTTTACATATAATGAAATAATTTTTTTTTATGATTTTCCATATAAAACTACGTGTTTCCATAAAAAATCCTATGCCATTTTTTGCTAAGGGGCCAATTCTTTGCGTGGCCCTGTATATAATTTTATCTTTATTCTATAAACATTTTTAAGTAAATTGAATGCAGTTGACCATGAAAATCCATAACTTATTTAAGAACCACCTTTAGGTACCTTACACTGATATTAACTAAAGTTCTCATTAAAGTTCTTCAGTAAAGCGCGCTCTTTTGGGTAGCCCTGTATATCAACTATAGCATTTATACGCATCATATAATGTGCATAGATTTAGTGAAACTTAAACGCACATATCATAATTAAAATGCATTTCATCTATCAGGCATCATCGGATATATATACAGTATTTCGGAAAGAATATACTATTTGAAATCTTTTGTGAGTCTCATTAAATGCTAAGTACTTGATATTATACAAGACAGTATCGTATAATTTTTTAAGCCTCAATGACAGATATTAATTTTATTATACATGAAACAGTTTAATATTTTTAAAAATATGTCGTACACAATTTCCTCCTTTTCCATTATTTAATGGAATTCTTGTGTGGTCCTGTAAATGAACAATAGCTATATTTTCTCCGCATACTTTATAGAATGCATATTTTAGTGCACCGTGAATGCATATAATTTTAATACGTTTGGCATGGTGTAACATCTTTAAAATTCATTTGAAACTGTTTTCTCTATATTCCGTAATGTAACGGAAAACTTTTGACTGTCCCTGTAAATAAACTAATCATGGCAGAACCTTCATTTTTAATAGGGATCGTGCTCGGGTAAACGTCATTAACTTCCAAAAATTCCATGACAGTCCGAGTATATTTACAAGAGTTAGCCCTTAGCAAAAAATGGCATAGGATTTTTTATGGAAATACATGGTTTTATATGGAAAATCATAAAAAAAATTATGTCATTATATGTAAACATATTGTATTCATATGGTAAACATTCATCGCTCTATGGTATTGCGGAGCAATGTCTATCGTAAAGTTATAGGATAATAATATATACCATACATTTTATGGTATCCAGAGAAATGTGTATGGTAAAGTTATAGGATAATGATATACACCATACATGATATGGTATACCATAACCAGGTGTATGGTAAAACTATAGGGAAATGAAATGTACCATACATTCAATGGTGTTCCATAGCGTGATGCATAGTAAAATAATACATAATTGTTTGCATCATAAATTGTATAGTATTTCAAAGCATGGTGTATGGTAAAATCTTAATGCCTTTTGAAAGTTTATAATGTATTAGATTTTATGTAACTATAAAATAAAATTACTCGGTTGTGGTCATTAAAACTTTCTACTATCTTTATGTATGTCTTATGCACTTCTAAAAAATAGAATTATAGCAACGCCACTGGTTAGATAGTTTAAACCAAAATCTATTTAGGAACAACTTATGTTAACTTATAACTAGTCTAATGAAAATCCCTTGATCTCAAATTAATATAACATAAAATAACATATTATTCTATTCTTATATAATTCATATATATGAGTGTGTAAATGCGTTAAAAATAAAAAAATCTTGAGAAAATAAATTATTCAATAAAAATATATAATTGACATATTTCCTATAAAATTCTAACAGCGATTAAAGGAGTCAGGGACACACATAGAAAATACTGCATTAAAAATTTATCTGATTTTTATGCTTATAATGACATTTTTAAAAAAAATCATATTTAGAAAAGGAAATATTATGTGTTTTTTTTTTCGTTTTCAGCATCTAGCTTTTAAGCATTGATTATCATGGATAAGACTTCTTGTATGCGTTTTTCTTCATGATGGGTTTTCACAATTTCTCACATTTAAATTGTTATAACTCAAGAACTGTTAAACATAAATGCTTTAAAATTAGAACATGCCTTTTTTTAATTGCTTTACTTTAATTTTGATTCAGCAAATTTGAAAAAAAAATTATTTTTGTAAGTATTTTTTTTTTCAAGTTTTTACTTTAAATAAATTTTTTTATTAATATTTTTAAAAAGGCTGAATCAAAATTAAAATGTAGGTGTTTCTGTTTATTTAATTGCTAAAAAATTAAAATTCTACAATTATTACATTGAGTTACAATAATTTTTTAATTTCCCTCCACTTTTGTTTTAATAAATTTTAAATTAAAAAAATATAGAGAGAAGTTTTATCATGTGATTTTGTTTTAAAATGATATGTTTAATATCACAAAAAATTGCGAAATTTTAATTCAATAAAAGATTTTTTTAATGTGTCCCGGACCCCCTCAAAATAAACAAATTGTCAAAAATAGCCTATAATTATTTAAAGAATTTTTTTTTTTTTTTTTTTTTTTTAAAAAAGACCCACAAATATTTGAATCACCAAAAGAATTTTTGAAATATCTTTTAAAAGTATTAACAACAAAATATTAATACATATATATTAATATAATATATACATTATAATATATTAATTAGATATTAATAAACTTAATAATAATATAAAAAAGGTTCATAATTAATTCACGTTATTTTATAATTTTAAAGTCATTTTATATGGAACAGCAAGTATTTTTTTTATTTAAACGTTAAAAATTATTAAAATTATTAAAAATTATTTTTCGATCTATAAAAATATTAAAAAAATCTACCAATATTTTTATCGACCTCAAATTATGATAATATATGAAATAATAGTGTTATTATTTTGTTCTTATGTATTTCATATAAGTGAGCAGAGTCTATGCGTTATAAATAAAAAATCCTATGGGAGAAATAAAATGATTCAACAAAAATATATATTTGATGACATATTTCCTATAAAATTCTAACAGCGATTAAAGAAGTTTGTAATTACAAACTTCAAAATTACAAACTTCTGTAATTACAAACACATTCTTAAAAAAAAAAAAAAACTGTATTAATTTTTTTTTTTATTTTTTCTTATGTTTATAATGACGTTTAAATCATGTTTTCTATTATAATTTGAAGAGACAATAGTCAGACAATAGTAGTATTTTTTAGTTTTGGTTCTTATATTCATATATATTCATTTTATATGCAACAACAAAGTTTTTATTTTATTTTATTTAAACGTTAATAATTATTGAAAAGATTAAAAATCATTTTACAATGCATAAAAATATTGAAAAATCTATTCATCTTTTTGGTATTAAAATTTAAAAGAAAGATTCAAAATTTCTGTAAAAATTATCTAAAAAATAGTAGTATATAATTTTTTTTTTACTTTAAAAAAAATGCTCGTAAGTAAGGAATTAATATAATACATTAATATAATCATTAAAAATATATTATATACTAAGTTATCAAATGCTTTTTTATTCTTATTAAGTATTATTTCTTATCGACTTTCTATTTTTTAAAATTATTTTTAATAAACAGAAAATAGTTTTTCCTTTAATTAATTGGATTTTATAACTAAATAATATTTGCTAAGATATTTACTCCTTTCATTAAAATAATAAATTAACTTATAAATAAATGTCTATAAAACAATTTATTAAAAAAAACCCTTTAAAACTACCTCCTTTTGTCAACCGTTAACTCAGAACGACAAATAATGATGATTTACCGAAACGCTTTATTCATATAACGTTTTTTAAGCACAGCTCATCACCCCCGCATGGCTGAATGGTTAGGACGCTCGTCTCTCATCCCTACCATCCGTGGATCAAATCCTACTGCTAGCCAAGGTCGAAGTACATTAGTAAGCTCAGTTCCCCATATTCCTAAAAGATGGCGCCACCAAAGTTGATATCGTTATGATTTTTTAATATATAGTACCATAAAGAATTACCATGCACTTAACGTTTACATGGTTTTTCATAAGAATTACCATACACTTAACGAATCTATGGTTTTCCATATAATCACTTTTACCATAGGCAAAAATCCATATGATTGCACTTATGGGTTTTTTTATGGTAATTCTATGCCTTTTTTTACTAAGGGAGAGCATGGACAGACGGCCATATGGCCAGACAAACCAAATGTATAAGCACTTTCAACTTTGTTTAAAAGTAAAGTGCTAATAAAAAGCAACAACTACAACCAAAGTATTGTATTGCATTCAAACAATAAAAATTTGTTATATATGTCATACATGATATGGTATTCTAGAACAAGGTGTATGGTCAAACTATAGGGGAATGAAATTTACCATGCATTCAATGGTGTTCCATAGCATGATGTATCGTAAAATCATATATAATTGTTTGTACTATAAATTGTATGGTATTTCAAAACATGATGCATGGTAAAATCTTAATAGCTTTTGATAGTTTGAAATATATTAGATATTTTGTAACTATAATATAAAACTTCTCACAAGGAAGGTCTCCATACGGGCATACTCAGAAAAATCTGAAAAAATTACAGAATGTTCTTCTCATGTAGTTATATATGTTTATAAAAAAAATTTCGGCGGAACCTCCTTATAACGTCCGTAAAAAAATAATAAAAATTTCGTTTATTTGGCGATTTATCTCCGGTTGGCAAAAAAACGAAATTTTGAAAAATACACTTTTACGCTTCGAATACTTTTTAAAGAAAAAACTTTCTACGTTAGATTTATTTAAATAAGTTTAGTTTAAATAATTTTAGTTTTGCATTTTTACTTTACTTTAAGTGTTATTTTGTCATATACGTTTATATGTACTTATAACAAAATGAAATTAATATATTTTATCATTTAAAACACAATTTAAATTGATTAAAATTGTTCCAAATTGAAAAATACACTGTTAAAAATCTGCAGCATTTTGTTGCAACGCACTTACTTGCTTGTATAGAAAACGGTTACTTCGCCGTGAAATGGAGCTTTCTCATTGGTTGGATTAGAGATATTATATACAAGCGGTGGAATGCGTTGCAACAAAATGCAGCAGATTTTTAACAGTGTATGACACGGTCAATTCACAGTGCTATGGAGCATTCTCATTGGTCAGAAAAGAGATATTCTATAAAAGATAGTGGAGTGACGTTGTAGTAAATGCTGCAGATTTTTAACAGTGAAGTCAATTAAAATTAATTTTCAGATTCGTTAAAATCGTCTGCTTTTGGCGAGGAAATGCACTTTCTCGCCAAATCCCGCGTCGCTTTCAGCTTTTCACGCCAATTATTCCAAACTATTTTATTTTTTTACATATCTAATAATGTAATTCCGCCGCTAATTTTCACTGATCCTTTATTACCTACATGAGTAGTTTAATTCGTATTTTTTTCAAAAAATTCTGAGTATGCCCCCAATGGAGACCTTCCTTGTCAGATGTGGTAATCTTAAAACTTTCTCCTATCTTTATGCATGTCTTATGCACTTCTAAAAAATAGAATTATTAATTTATAACCAGTATATTATATATATAGCCAATATATAATATAGTTAACTTATAACCAGTCTGATGAAAATCCCTTGATCTCAAATTAAGACAACATAAAATAACATATTATTATTTTATTCTTATATAATTCATATATATGAATATGTAAATGCGTTAAAAATAAAAAATAAAAAATCTTGAGAGAAATAAAATGATTCAATAAAAATATATATTTAACATATTTCCTATAAAATTCTAAGAACTTGCAATTCTTTAAAAGAGTCCTGGACACATATAAAAAAAATATTGCATTAAAAATTTCTCTGATTTTTTATGCTTATAATGACATTTAAATCATTTTTTAATCATAATTAGAAGAGGAAATATTATGTTTTTTTTTAAATTATTTCAGTTCGTTTTCAGAATCTAGCTTTCAAGCAATGATTGCCAGGGATAAGACTTCTTGTATGCGTTTTTCTTCATGATGGGTTTCTCACATTTAAATTGTTATAAATCATAAACTGTTAAACATAAATGTTTTAACATTAGAACATGCCTTTTTTTAATTGCTTTACTTTAATTTTGATTCAGCAAATTTGAAAAAAAAAATTTATTTTTTAGAATATTATTTTTTTTCAAACTTTTACTTTAAATATTTTTAATTAATATTTTTAAAAAGGCTGAATCAGAATTAAAATTTAGGTGTTTCTGTTTATTTAATTGCTAAAGAACTAAAATTCTACAATTATTACATTGAGTTGCAATAATTTTAATTACCCTCCACTTTTTTTTAATAAATTTTAAATAAAAAAAAATAGAGATGTTTTATCATTTGATTTTGTTTAAAAATGGTATGTTTAATCATCACAAAAAATTACAAAATTTTAATTCAATAAAATAATTTTTTTCATGTATCCTGGACCCCCTTAAAATAAACAAATTGTCAAAAATAGCCTATATTTACTTAAAGAAAATAAAGTTACTTAAAGTTTACTTAAAGTTACTTAAAGTTACACTTACTTAAAGAATTTATTTAAAGACTTTTACTTATTTACTTAAAGAATTTGCTAATTACATAAATTTGTAGTACATTTCATGGACTTTCAAAATGTTGTTGAAGATTTTGGCTATCTTCTCGAGATAATTTGTAATTTAAAAAGTACAGTGCAAGAAATATAACGGGGCAATAACGCCAATCCTTGGCATTAATACCCCGGTTGATTCCCTACAGAGGCCGAGCTACATCCTAAATACTGATTCAAATAAACACAGTTAGAACTGTGCAATGTTTCTAATAATTCTATTTAAGCGGTCCTTTTTAACCAAAAAGAAGCTCACTGTCTGATATTATTTTGCCTCATCCTCCCCCCCACACCACACCTTCATTTTTCTTACACTTTCACAAAAAAAAATTAACATTTTCAATAACTTAGAATGCAATTTGTCAATTTCTAAGTTTGTAGAGTTTGTATTTTTAGAATTATGCAATCTACATTCAATTATTCCATCTTATTTCCTAGTTTTGTTTGCATGACGTTATTACTCGTATAGGTGGGTAATAACGGCAAATAGCATTGGTCAAGAAATCACGCCATTACATTTTATGAATACATATCTGTTAAATTATTTTTTTAGATAGATAGTCAATGGGTTGCTGTATCAAATCATATATTTGTTTGAAAAATACAATCTAAAACTGAGCCGTGAAAATTGGTAGAACCTTAACGTGGCGTTATTACCCCAGAGTACCTTATTTCTTATTGACTTTCTACTTTTGTTTTAAATTTATTTTAATAAATTAAAAATATTTTTTCCTTTAATTAGTTGAATTTTATAACTAAATAATATTTCCTAAGATATTTATTACACTCACTAAAATAATAAATTAACTTATAAATACATGTCTATAAAACAATTTATAAAAAAAAAAACCCTTCGAAACTCCTTTCTTTTATCAACTATTAACTTAGAACGACAAATAATGATGATTTACCGAAACGCTTCACTCATAGAACGATTTATAAGCATAGATTATTATACCCCAATGGCTGAATGGTTAGGACACTCGCTTCCCATCCCAACCATCCGTAGATCGAATCCCAGTTCTTTCCAATGTCGAAATAAGTTAGTTAGCTTGGTTCCCCATATCTCTAAGAGATGGAGCCATCAACGTTGATATTATTATTTTTTTTAATATATAGTACCATAAAGAATTAACATACACTGAGCGTTTATATGGTTTTGCATAAGAATTACCATACACTTAACGATTATATGGTTTTCCATACAATCACTTTTACCATAGGCAAAAAACCATATGATTGCACTTATGGTTTTTTTTTATGGTAATTCTTACATTCTTGTTACATGGCGCCTATGAATGATAATTTATTAGAATGTGACTTTAGTTGTTTTAGGAATGTTTTAGTTTAAAATAAGTTTTAACTTAATACTGGTGTGTAATAAAAATAAAAGATTAACTACAGGGCTAAACAAAAGTATTCAATTATGTTTCCATGAATTATTATAAATTGCTGTAAACAAAATTTAAAACTGCTAGGCATTTTCTTGCTAAACTAAATTTTCCCATTATATAGTATGTATATCAACTGACAAATCAAATACAGGGCTTTCAAAAGTATCAGAATAAATATTTGGCTAGATATAATTATTTCCCTCAATAGTGAACTTTTGTTAGAGATTTCATGAATTGTTGGAAAGGAATGATTTTTCATTCTTGTTTCATTCTAGCTCCACATCACTTTTGATTCTCGAGTGTGAAGAAGTTTTTTCTCCAAGAGTTTTTTTCTCTTTTGCAATTTCAGAAATCATTGCATCTGCTGAATTGTGGCATCTTTATCAAAATCGATGTACATCTGGACATCTCCCGTTATTTTTATATCACGATCTAACAACTCTTTAAACAATATTGGAAGAAGGATATCTTCATTACTGTCTACACACTCGACATCTGACGAACTTAGATAAAACCAGCATGTTTGGAACAGTTATGAACTATCTTAGATTTTATTGCCATTTTTCCGTAAACAATTTAAAACACTACGAATAAAGTGTAAAAATGAAATATGTTTGATGACTTGAACTGACGTCAAGTGAATGCGTATAACAAAGTAGGTGAGTAATCGAAGATTGGATGATAGAGAAAGCGCAGGAAGAAATCTCTTCTTCACTGCTTCTATTATTCATAGTGTGTGGGGTCTTTAAATCAGATAAAATGATTCTAAAAAAATTTCTTATTTATCTCCATCGGTATATTAGACATTTTTGAGAAAAGTTTGGCTAAAAACTTTTCTTTCCGCTTAACTTCCGCGCTTATAAGATGGATTAGAGAAAAGACAATTTTCCCAATTCGTCGAGGTATCCGGAGTTGAAAATTATTCAACGACGTAAAATTTGGATTTTATTTACATTAAAATCGTATACAAATAATCGAGACCTTAAAAAACTGACGTAATTAGCAGAGTGATGTGAAAACCAGGTGTCGGGATAGCGAGGTCTGACTGTATTTCAGTCTTTAAATTCATAATATAGGTTACTTTTCTGAACGAATCATGCGTGATAAAACGCAAAAAATAGAAATTGTAATAACTGTTAAACCCTGTTGTAAAATGAGGATTTCCAAACATCATTTTTCCTTAACATATACTTAGTTATTTTAGATATATAGAAATGATAGTATATAGCGATATCTTTCTTATTATGATTTCATTTATGTTTTGAAATTTGACAATAATAATAATAATTTACTTTATTTTCTTTGCACCTTCGGCAATTCCTTTATTTTATGCATATATTTCACTCTTTAAATTTAAAATATACGTTCTTTTTTGAACCAATCATGTGCGTTAAAACGAGAAAAATATTAAAAAGTTGAAATACCGTCTCAAATACTATTTTAATACTTCATTTCGTCTTCAAAAACTCTTTCTTAGCCTATTATCGTATAATTATGAATTTAATGGTGCGCAAATTAAGTAACTCTTTGCAATTCAGATAATGAAAAAATCTTTAAGCACCAGTAAATGTATTTGGGCAGCTATGATTAATATTACTAAAGTAATAATAATTTTGTTCTCAAAATAGAACAAAAAAAGGACCGGAGAGAATTAATTGTTTAGGCTATTTTAAAAACATAGATCATGGACATGGTGAAAGATTATTAAATATGATCTTTTTCTGGTTTAAAACCATAGTTAGATTATAATTTATATTTCTATTTTTTAAACACGTAAGTACTTTTATGTATTTTCTTCGTATTTTTAAAAATTAATTTCCTTTGAAACATCAGAAATATATTTAAAAAATGTATTACACCTTATAAAATTTTATTTTAGTTTTAGTTTTAACAGTAGCTTCCGTTTACATATACCATGCTTACGTATCACTGTAATGTAATTGTGGTAATTTAGGTTGTATAAAATCGTATTAAAATAAAAATAGTATTGTATAATACTTATGTAATTATAATACTTATGCGTTTTAAATACATTTTATAATGTAGTAAAATACATATATAATTGTCTCTGTTATCTTCTTTTAGTTTTAAATTTACTAAGTTTTTCAAGCATTAAAATATATCCTTTAAAACCCAATTTATTCATGAAATATTAGTCTATATAGTTTAAACAGCAACCTCAACTATGGAATGGGATAAAATTTAAAAATAGAAACATTACTTCATCTAGTAGATGTTATTATCGAAAAAAATATTCAATGAATCGAAAAAACTACTATTTTTGTCATTTAATTTAGTCTTCACGGGTACTTGAACATGTATACCCTCAGTTTAAAAAAATCAAATTGGCTAGTTTTCAAGTGAACTTTTTAAATGTAAATAGATGTTTTTCTAGGATTAGTTTATTTCATTTTTTCTTTCTAATCTTGAGGTTTCGTGCGTTTCTGATTAAAAAAAAACAAGTTTTGCGTTTACTGTTACAATGGCATTATGCCAAAGTCTTACACATTTTTTTTCATTAAATTCTATGTAACATTTTATATAGTATAAAATTTTTTATTTTTGAGTGTATTATCAGGGTTTTTATTGAGGAGATAAATAATAAAAGTAAATTTAAAAATCAAAATGCAGGAAGCTTTGTCGTAAATTTTCCAAATCTTGTGTCTCCTTAAGAGTGTTTTTCATTTTCTTTCACATTTTTTTTTCTTTTTCTCTTTCTTTTTTTTTTTTATTTTGTAATGATGCATGATGTAGCAAAGAAAGTTCATTTAACGCAACACATCTTAAGATTCTCAGCTAAATGTAACCTTTTTGTTTTACTAAAGCGGTCCGACTGACCACAATGCATACTACAAAAAGTTATTAGAATATAAATTCATTTAAATTTGTAAAAAATCATTTATTTGATAAGTTTTTTAATGATTTGAATGTGCTTTAGAGTATTATTTTTTTCTTCTTCAAGAGTGTTTTATAATAATCAATGTTTTTTTTTTTTTTTTTTTTTTTTTTGCTTATAAAAACATATATGTTACAATTGATGCACTTTTATTGTAAATACGTCTCATTAAGTATAATATTTAAAAAGTTGACAAAATAATGAAACATATTTATACTATAGCCAATTAACAAAACATATTTATGGTACTTAAATGTTAACACATAATTAAAGTAATGGAAATGATGTTCTATAATGTATTCTATTATGGAATTGCTCATCAAAATGATCCTCCATTATTATGTTGATATCACATAGATCTTAAAATTTAATATTTTTTTTTTTTAAATTAGCGTTTTTATTTTCCACATTGAATACATAAAACAGTTTTTGAAAAGCCTTTTTACAAAAAAGATTTCGCGAATTCTATATCAAGCTTTGATACAATAATGATTTTTCAATATTTTATAATGCTTAGTTGTATTTTTGATACTTTGACTTTCGCACTCTTTCTATTTAAATTAGGATTTGTTATAGATGAAACATATATAACACATTTTGCCCATAGGGCAAACTATAGGTCTCTTTATCTATGCAGTACAATGTTGATATTAAACATTGCAAAACGTAATAACAATTCAAACATAAAATATATAAAATTAACTTTACAAAGCTCCTACTCTCTTAAAACGAAAAAGTGGATTCGGCTTCTCAGGAAAGAGCTGTAATTTATTGAATCGTGAATGAGTTGTTTTTTTAAATACTTTACTCATCTTGATTTTGATTGCTTATTTAAATAACTCATATTGATTTAAATTCACTCACTTCAGTTGTTTGAACTCTTTATGAGGAGCTTCCTTTCAAAACGTGAGATGAGCGAATTTCGGCTCAACTTGAGTTATTTTTTGGCTGACCTTTTAAGAGAGTAGTGTTACAAGGCGACATAAGTAATAATACAGATGTTACACGTTAAAAATATACATGTGTTTAAAACTTCTTAGTACAATTTATATTAGCTGCAGTTTCATTTATTTTGTTGTATCACTAAGCTATCATACGTCACTTTCCTTTTAAATACTTAACTGGACAGTCCAACTAACTGTGATTAAGATTAAAATTTGGTATAAGAAAATATTTAACTGCTGTACCATGAACTTTAAAAAGTCACTCAAGTTTTAAGAATTTATTTTCAGGATATTTAACAATATATTGCATATATTGTTCTGTTAGTCGTCGTTACCTACTTGAATGTTTATATGCAGAATTTCTTTGAATTATTTCATATTGGATGCGTAATAATTAGATATTGGCTATATGGTTTTTGCGTCGCTAAAGTCTATTGTGACATTCTTATTAAAATTTTAGTGAGGGAGCTGTAGATTGATGACAAAATTTATGTCTGCTTTATGTTCTTTTATTTTTTCTTAGAATTTTCTTTTTGTCATTCTTATGTATTCCATTGCTATCAATTCAAAAAAAGAATAGCATATACAGCAAGTAATTCTTTTTTTCATGTTGGGTATAGTTTTGTATTAATTAACTCAATTAAATTTCTTGGTAGGCAGGTTATTACATATACGTAGCACGATTAAAAAATTCGGGGAATGTGGTGATTTTTGACAACGAAAGTAAGTGAATAAAATAAAGCTACCTGAAATATATTCTTCTAAACCTTCCCTACTAGCTCATGTTGGTTTAGTCCATATCATATGACCGAACCGCACGCGCAGGTGTTATCTTCCGAAGTTAGTTATATTGCGATGCAAAAAATGGTTATTCTTGAACAGCGTTGCAACATTAAATTCTGTCAACGATAAAGTAAAACATCAATGGAGACTTTGAAAATGCTAAAAAATGTGTACGATGAATCTACCATGGTCAAATACAAGGTTTATGAATGGCATCGACGTTTTAAAAAAGGGACCGAGAATCCATCGAAGACGATAAACGCGTTGAACAACCTTCGCTAGGTCAGACACTGGTACTTTCTGCTTGAGAACGCACCAGCACATCAATACCAATCACAATCGTCAATACCAACTGTTAAAACAATTCATCGTAAAAACTCACTGTAATGTGCTTCCACATCTTCCCTATCAACTGGATGTAGCCCCGTGTGACTTTTACCTGTTCCAATCAATGGAATGACATTTACAGGAACGCCGTTTTTAGTCATCAAAAGCGGTGAAAACAACATCGCAGGAAGCCTTATGGTAGGTTGCGAAAAATGGCTTCTGGCTATGCTTCCAGAAGTTATACGAACGCTGGAAGAAGTGTATCGTCGCCTAATAATCCAGTAGAAGTAGACCAAAAAAATTCTATGCCTTGCAAAAATTTGGGTAGCTTTGATTTAAAAAAAAAAAAACTGTATAAATTGACCCTCTAGTGAAAAAACCAAGTTTTCGACCTTCTGGACCTTGTGCGTTTTTGGCTATAGCTAAAAAACCAAATTTTTTGGCACTTTTCCGATCTTTCTTAAATAACTAGATTCCAGAGCTTTTTACAAGGAAAATTCCAGTTACAATTTTGTAGAAGATAAAATTTCCTACAATATTCCCGATTCATGTTTGTAAATTGCTGAAACAGGAAGTAAGATACGGAGCTGCGAAAATAAAGTGAAATTTGCCAAAAGTGGAAAAGTAAACAAATGCCGTTAGTTTTTCCGTAATAATACATTCTACTTAATGTCTTTGCGTTTTAGAGACAAAAGTGTTGTAATAAATTTTAAAAAGCATGATATCGTTTACAAGTTTCATTCATAAGATAATTAATTATGTGTAATAAACTTTGTAAATAATAGCAACAAGATTTTAGATGAAATAAAAAAAATACCCCCTGGCAAGTCACTAATTTAAAAACGAGTTTTTATTTTTGTTATTGAATAAACGATGTAATTTATTACAGTAAGAGCCGCAAAAAGTAACCGAGAATAGTTGAGAAGGAGGGGGGAAAAAGTTAACTGAAAAACCTAGTCGGTATATACAAGTGGGGCCCAGAGGATGGGCCAAGAATCGATAGTTGAAAGTAAACTTTAGTGCTGGGAATAAGATAAAAAACTTAAAAAATAAATATAATATAATTTAGAAATTTAAAAGCAATTGGCGTATCCATGGCCAAGGCTAGATAAAAACAAATGTACCTGCTAAATCGGAAACTTGTATAAACAGAAATCTTTTTAGTATTTTTAAAATTCAATTTAAATTTTTAGATATGTCTTGATAAATATTTTCTCGAAATACTTCTCGAAATGCCTCGAAAAAGTTCCAGGATGACTTTTGGTAAAGCTTTTTATTTACAGCAACACTGCAACACAGCAACAAATTCAGAAGTTAAAATAGAAAGATTGAAAGTAATATCTAAATAAGAGCACACTATGCGCTCTGTCCGTAAGCTTGTTACAGTTGCGCATAGATTGGGACTGTATTTAAATTATTCCGACAGGCAAATGTCGGACCGTACCGGGCTTCACTTTTAACACGACAGTCTTTGGTCGACGATTCACGTCCCCTCTCTTCAGAGTCGAAACCAAAAACCCTTCTTGAGCCTTTTTGATACAGCATATATACAAAGCAATTTCTTTGATAATCGCATATCTTTGAGAGGGGTGAACAGACAACTCAAGTACTGTAGGATTGTTATATTCAAGCTGTCTAATATTAAGTTCTTTGCCTGAAATATGATTTTTATAATGTCACTTGGAGAGGTTTCAAGTGAAATTTATTGCTTATACAATTCGGAAGTTGAAGATTTTAATTTACACAAAATGTATCGATCTTGTGGCAGAGGGTATCTACTAAGAACTAACATCTGCCTCTATTGACAGTGCTAATGATGAAACTCAGAACGTTACAGTCCTCCCCTCTTAGCAAGAATTTTTCTTAAGGGAAAAAATCATATATAAAGGGTTTACTCAACAAACAAAAATATCTTGAGTTAATCTGCATTTGTTGGCAAACAGCCTTAACCCAATTCAAAATTTAACTTAAAATTTTGGAAAAAAAACTTTTAAATATAAGGAACACCAGTACCCATAAGGAAAGTTCACAATATAAGACTAATGTACACATGTTTCACAATTATATTCCAATATAAAGAACTTGAACTTTCTTATGGAAAGCTTTTATACAATTTCAAACATTTCTAACTTTGCTACTTCAAATATAAAAACAAAAGCACATATTATAGTTGCATAATATTCTTAAACAATACTGTAAAAATAATAGAAATTCAATAATCAAATTTCCTATATAGAAGATTTTTACTCGTTTTCCTCTAGTATTTCTACTCTACTCAAAAAATTTGCATTTAATTTATAGCGTTTTAAAAGAACTGATTTAATATGATCATAATTCTCCGTTAAATCTTCGGCTTCTTGTGCTATAATTGTTAAAATCTCAATTGGCAATAAACTAATTAAATGGAACACCCAGTTTTCTTTACTAATCTTAGCTCTTTTAACCTGTCGTTCAAATAGAACTAAATACAAACTAATATCTAGTTGGTTCGGATCGAACGCGGGAATTTAAATTTTTAGACTAATTTCTTTACTCAAAGGACGGTTAATATTCGTTGATTGTTCGGAAACAGAGGTACCTGATTCAACTTTTAATTTTTCCAACTGAAATTGGTTATCTAATTCTTTTTGCTTAATTTTTCTCGCTGCATTTTCTTTTTCTCGCTCTAATTCTATGCGTCGTAATTCTCACTCCAAATTTTCCCTTCGAACCAATTCCTCCCGTTCTAAATTCTCTTTTCAAATTTTATCTTGCTCCTCTCTATGTATTTCTTCGAGATTTTCCTAAGGAATTGTATCGTAAAGCGAGCTGACGAATTCTTCATCGTAATCATCTAAATTTTTAATTAAATTTTTTAATTGCAAGGGGCTTTAATCGCCCATCACAGATATTTCTAGTTCATGCGCGAGTTTTAATATGTCTTTTTTTCCCTTTACCAAGAAATGACATATTGAACTTTTAATTATTCTCAATAAAATATGAATGAAAAAATGTTACTAAAATGTTAACTTTAAAACTAATTTAGCGCATAGCAAAATTTTATCATTCCTATCAATAAAATTATTTTATTAAAATATATATTCCGAAGAAAATTTTACATATATAAAAATTAGAAAAAATATCAATAATCTTTTATGCACATATATATACAAGAAAAGAAATACTTCCCCTATCTGTACTTGGAAACAATTTTAAGTTTGAAAATTTATAAAAAAATGTTCTACTATAAATATTTTTTTAATATAAAAAAATTGTTTACTCAATAACTTTTTGAAATGAAATGACTTACGTCATTAGAAGCCTTTACACTTCTAAATAGCCCAGCAGTTCTTTTTTTAAACTGTACACTATACATTTACATTTCCTGCATGCATTAGATTTCATTTTTTTATTTATATCCTTTTCTGTGATTTCTAAATATAACATTTTAGATTTTTAAAAACTTTTTAACAGTTTATGCACTCGTTTAAATTAGTGAAGATATTTAATACACATTTAACAGTTTTGATTTAAATATTTTGCAATACATATTTAATGTATTTTAAACTGTATTATATGAGAACATTAATTTATAATATATATATAAGTACATAATATTCAATAAATAAAAAAAAAATCTGAAGTAAACTCTTGCTACAATTTTTAATATTTTCTGGTAATCACTTAATTTTCTGTAGTTTATAATTATTATTTATAGATAATTTTTTCTTCGCCAACTTTAATCTAGTTGCATGTGCAAATCTCAAAATTTTCTCAATCTCATGCATCTTAATATATATAAAAAAATTATACACATGTTGATACATCAATATTATTTGTTCAATACTATATCAACTTTGACTTTCCTCTTAAAATTCTGTTCCCGTGAATTAATCAGAGTGAAAGTGAATTAATCTCATTTACGATATTTATTAAAATTAATAGTTTTTCCTTATTCTATTGTTAACTGCTGTATAAAATGACCCTTTTAGTAGGAGTAGTGAGTTCCCGCCGATGGATAATAAAATTACAAAAATTCGATAAAATCTCTGTAATTTTACCTGCTACGTAATATCATAGCGATTCAGAATAGAAGAATTTCATTAGCTGTGTCACATGCGGATTAGCCAAAATATAGAGACTATGATTAGGGTCTAGGAGTTTTGGGCATCTAATCGCGATTAACCCTATTTATATAAAATGATATACTTTTTTTTACATTATGCGACTCTAGTATATATATATAAATAACTAAAATATGTAAAACACAGTTGAATTATAATATGTTGCTTGAAAAATACATTATAATATGGCATGCATTCAATATTTGTATAAGTGATGACATACAATTATTTTTGTTTTTTTTTCTTCTTTTTAGGTAAGTGGAATTTGATTTAAAATAGAAAATATTTGAAATGATACAAAGGTAAGTTTAGGAAATAGTAGAAAATATTCTGTTATGTGAATTATTAAGGAGACCTGAGTTGTTATTTGAAATAGTATTTAATATATTTATTGTATATATACAGAGCATATTTACGAAGTTTAAGATTGCTCTCAGTATACAAAATTTATTAAACATTTTTGAACAGCGAACTAAATGATTTGCAACAACAACAAAAAATGGCTCTGGTAGCTAGGTTGAGGCTGAAAGAGGCTTGTGGCAATACGGTTGTGGCAGTTTGCCAAAACTTCGGTGGCGACGAGTGGCGTATGAGAGGCTGCATTGTCGTGGTGAACAATCCAAGGAGGGTAGCTACTCCGCACTTTGAAATTTCATTTCAAGATCGTACTGATAAATCTATGTTTTATCACCAGTAACAAATTTATCCGAAAAATCAGAATTGTCTTGCAAGTGATACAGCTAGTTTTCGATGGATGTCAATGACACGCACTCACTCCACTGGCGATCTACTCGCTGAGTCGTTTTGGAGGCAATGGATTATATGCATGTGACGTCACGCACCCGAAAAAGGATCTACTTCTCAACTTGTGGTTGGCAATAATAATAATTCTTGGAGAGTTAGTAATTTATAACGTAATATTTCCTGCGTATAATGCAGTATAAAGAAATTTATTATATCGACGTGAAAATTACATTTAGTTTAGAATTTTCTAATGCAGTTTAATTCGAATTTTTGCCAACCGCAAGTTGAGTTGTCGCGAAAAGAACCAGATTGCTTACAAACGTGCACATTAACTATTGACATGCAAGCGCTCCGTTAGCTGACATCTCACACTGCCTTACTTAATCGGTACAACAGGTATGCGCGCGAATTCTTTCTCAGGAAACACTCGGTCTTTAAACTTTGTGAACATACCCCGTATAAGTGAGTTTTAAAATGGGCCTTATCCAGAAAAAACAAATTTTGATAAATCACGAGTCATTGAAAATCAAGATTTTTTAAGATTATATGAAATTGGATACTATGCCATCTATAAATGGTAATTGTACGAGGTGCATTTTTATTTGTGCGATGAGTTTTTTACCTGTGATGAATGTTTGCATAGCTGCATAGTATGCTTTAAAATCTATAAATGAAATATCTTACGCATAGGGTCGGTAACTACTGAAAATAGGTTTTTAATTATTATTTTATAAACTTCATTTTATGATAACGTCTTTCAACGTAAGAAAAGAGGGAATTTCGTAACGATCTTCTAATGATACTGGGAAGTATTTGATAATCTCCAGATGACGCATTTATTTGCCATTTCGCAATAGATTAATATTCTGAAATAACTGGAAGTTCATTAGAAAAATAAATACAGTGATAGAGCGGACATTATATAAATTCTTACAATGCATTTATTAGATTTTATTCTGGCCCTATAGCAACTTCTGTATGATGTTATAGAAAAGAAAAGTTATTTAAATTCGCTAAAATCTTTAAATTTGCTATCTTTTTGATAACCCAATCCGACGTTCTTTGAATACGTTAAATTAACTAAGAACACGGATCATCTTTGTTAAATAATTAAAACAAATCTTTAACCCCTTCGCGACGGGAACCTTTTACGAAATTTTTAATGTTTTGTCACCGGTTTTTAAAAACAGAAATTTGTGTTCTATTAAATCGAGAAAATGCTCCGATTAATTAAGGCAAATTTTACAGTAAAATTTTACTACTGAGGATAAAAAAGGATTCTTAAACCTTTTTGTGGCACGTATACGTGTCGCTCGTCCCCAAGGGGTTAAATTTTCCTTTGTAAATTTTAAGAATTATGAAAACATGCCTTAAATGTTCCCTTTTAATTCTTTTATTTTATTATAAAAGTCTTAATTAACTGTAAATTAATGAAAAACCATGAAGAATAATACTTTGAAATTTTTATAACAAATGCTTCCTAACCATACTTTTTTATATAAAAGAAATGCTCAAATTTAATATATAAAGAACAGTAATATTTTAAAAGAAAAAGAGCTCGGATAAGAAGGAATGGACAATTTTATGCTACCTCAGATTATCACTCATCTGGACTAAATTTAAAATGTTGAAATTATCTTGTTTCTAAAATTTAATCTAAATATGAAGTAAAGTCAAATTGCAACAATACCAGATGTCTAGAATAAATTCAAAAAGAAAAAACTGACAGACAATAACATAACAGAATTTTTTTTTCAATGAAAAACCGCAAGCGTTCATAAAGCTGAATAAAATATATTTCGTAAAGAACGGCGAAAGAACCGTTTAAAAAAATTAACTTCTTAGCAAATGATACCCAGCAAAAGGATTTCGATAAGGATTTCAATCAATTCTCAAAAGATTTTTAATAGCACTTGAAACATAAACCAGTCGTAAAAGGTAATCCCAAATTTCTCTTCTATCTCAAGCATGGCTTTTTTCTAAAACATGTTAATAGTTCAAAAATCATAATAACAGTGCCAAAATTAAACGACAATCCATACCCATTATGAGAATTGTAAAGATATGGAATTAGGTGTATTAGTTCTTGAGATATGACTATCACTAAAATCGTTTAAATCTGTCATAATGCAGTCAACGCCGCTTATTGGGTGCTTAACACTAAAATGTAAACAGCAATAACTTTCGCATTATCTAAAACGAAAATATAAGTTAGATGAAATTTCAAGCATTAGTTCTTGAGATAAAGCTATTGTGGAAAAATGCAGGATAGCAATGCAACCTGTTAAATGATTTATACAAAAACCTAAGCAGAATCAATTCATTGCAAGGAATAACTGACACTGAAATTTGGTGAAAACCCATGCATTATAATTTTTGAGATAAAGCTATTAACAGAATCTGGAGATATGTAGCACAGCAGCGCTATCTGTTTAGAAATTTACACCAAGCGTAAACAGAACTACTTCATATCAAGGATTAACTTAATCTGAAATTTGATGTAAATCTCTAAGATAGAGCTATTGCGGAAATCTTAGAAAATGCAGCTAGAAGTACAGCTTGTTCTGCAATTTATTCCAAAACGTAGAAAACATCAACTCATATGACAAACTAGCCTCATTTGAAGTTTGATAGAAATCCGTGTAATAGCTCTTGAGATAGAGCTATTTTGGTAATAGTGAAAAATGTAACATAGAAGAGCCATATTTTGAATGATTTACACCAAAAGCTAATCAGCATCAGTTTATATAGGGTCTAGCTGATATATATATATATTACAAATTAAAAAAAATTTCGCCAAAACTAACCTTTGTACTATCTTAATTTTCTTATAATAATGTTCCGTACTTACTTCAAATTATTAAATTAAAATCTTGTTTCTAAATCTAATCTGTTAATCTTTATGCAGACGATATAAATTCTTAATTTGCCTTAAAAAACATTATTCCAGTATGCGTAAATTTAAAAAGATGGCTCTAAATTAAAAATATTCTTAATTAAACTTTATTTCTCAATATTCCAAATAAAACTGATTTCTTCTATGTTTTTATCAACCCTTTATAAGAAAGTCTTATTAAATTTATTCCAAAACCATACCTTTCAAAAAATATCATTATTTTATTTTATCTATTTATTTATTTTTCTTCCGTCAACCTTTGATAGTGTGCATATTAATAAATTCATTTCTTTTCTTTTTCTCTTAAAATTAATCGTCGATAAAAATCGTCTGCCTAAGATATTTAAAATCCTGAATCGATTATAAATTGGTTAAATAATATTTTTTTTAAATTAAAACTATCGTCTGTGGAAAATAGTCTCGTAGCTGGACAAGAATTCTGTTTACATAAAAGAATGATGGTTTGAGGTTACAGAAGGTTCTAGAATTTTCTTTTTAGATTTAAGAGGGGAAGCCTCGAGTTGAGAAGGAGGATTCTTGGGTTTTTTCTTCGATGAGTACGGCTCGCTGAAATAATGATGGATTGTTTCGGTAAAAGACAGTTTGAAAAAGGAGCTTTTCCCTTTCTCATGATTACGGATTAAATAAATGAACTTACAGCAGCCAATGAGTAATTATTTGGATTCTCTACATCTATTTATTTATTTTCCTCGGTGGCCATGACTTCTCTGCGGTGAAAGAGAAACCCGGCGTTGATGTCTCTGGCTCCTAACTTTTAAATCGTCACATATATATACATATTAAATTATCTGCATTAGTTCTTGAGATAAAGTGCCCACAAAACTTGGGTCACATAGAGCAAACGGACGGGCATTTTGTAAAAACGTGTTTTTTTTTAATCTCTGATCCTTCCAATGTGTAAATCCGCGAAAAGATAAATTCAGAAATTTTCACGAATCCATTACTTTTTTCTTGTAAAGAACAAAATAAATAAATAAATAGGAATAATAATAAAAAATAACAGGTAAATCACCAGGTAAAATAAAGTAAAAATAGATAACTTCCAACAAAGCATTAGTAAACAAACTCAAGAGATCCATATAGCTAATTGAAGTACGAGCACTAATCGTTTTCTATAGGCGAGATTTCTCCTGTCTTATTCAAGGAAATTTTCCTACTTTATTGTCCACAAACAACCCAGTCTAACATTACAAAACGCAAATTCTCAACGTATCAACGACATTCATATCTCACCGACCATTTTTAAATATTTCATGCTCAAAAATTGAAAGAAAAGTTTCAGTGTTTGTGTTTATATGTTTGCATATAAGTTTACTTTTGCATTCAAAACGAGATGCCCGCAGAATAACTTTACAGTCAGGTGTTGGTCGAATTTATCTCAATTTCTACGTTTTATACATTATTTATTTTATTCGAAGTAACAGATGTTTTCTAGGCCTAACTTTTTCGCTTTTCATTGCTATACTACGGAGAATTCAAATCTTCAGAAATTGTGTATGTAATACAGGGCTTTTTTAAAAGTGTTATCTCACTATTTTAGTAGAATATTTTCTGTTAAAAAATTCTTTAAAATCTTCTAGATGATATTTAAAACGGAATAGCATAAAAAAATTAGGAAAAAATATGATTTATTAAAATAAAAAAGAGAAACAAATTTCATAAATTAGCAACATAAATAAACAAGTCGGAAATTACCCGTCAAGAGTAGCAAATAAGCAACGTTTGTACTGTAACAAATTTTAAAATACATCTAGATTTTGGTTTATGAGTATACAGTTCTTCAGATATGGTATAGTAACCGAAATCTTTTGGGTGTCCCTGTAAATGCTATCTGCTTTCTATTATACAGGAAATAACCTGTAGAAAGCGTCTGCAACGTATATCAATTTCATAACATGCGAAATAGCTTAATATAATTAAACCGCGCCCCAAAGAATGTTTCCCCTTAAACCATTATCTTATGGAATATATTTGTGTGGCCCAGTAAATTAACAACAAATATTCTTTGCACTACAGATTTTACAGAATGTATATTTTAGTATGTACTTCATAAATGCATATCAATTTTATTATATTCGAAAAATTGAAATATAATTCAAATGCACTTGAAACTATATTTTTTTCATTGTCCACCAATGTAACGGAATATTTTTGATTGTCTCTGTAATTAAACTATATATGCGATTTTGATACAATTTGAAATGACTGAACAAAATTATGCAAAGCTATACATTTTAAATTTCAAAAGATTTGGTTGGGTAGCTTTTACTCTGTTATATGCGGACAGACGGACGGACGGACTGAACGACGACTATAGTTGCTACTTATTTACATAATTACGAACGCACCCAAAAACATAAACACTAATGAACGAATTACGTAGATACATATTAAGAAAAACTTTAAAAATATGACCAGTGCTCTTCAATAGCCGTAACCTTGTAATGTGTGTAACTAAAAATCTTAATAAACGAATCCTCATAATACAAATTTACTGGGGTATTTATTTATTTTTTACACATATATGTTTATCACTGAAAAGTTTAATTGAATTTTATATTTAGGTTAGTATAATTTTGCTGAAATTTAACCTCGGTTAAATACATAGTTTTGCACAATTTTTCGATTGAAAAAAATAATTTTATTAGAAGATGCAAATTATTATATGGTATACATTTATTCGGCAATTTATGAGAGTTGCGCGTGAGTATTCACAGTTAAATTTTACAAGATCACATAGAGCCAATCTGTAAATGTAAGCATATAGTATATACATATATATATATATATATCATAAACGTATTAATAATTAAAAAAATATATTTTTTAAATCTAGATATAGAAAAAATTTAATTTTTTTTTTATGGTATGAGTATGTTCTAAATAAAATTTATATATTCAGTATTCGAAATTGACTATCTTAAATAGATTTAAATTGAAAGAAATTGCTATAAAAATAGACCAATTAATTAGAGAAATACTACGAAAAACTGAAAAAAATAAATAAGGTATAGAATATTTTAAAAAACCAATTGTTTTAATGAATAATTATGAAAGTGACATATTTTCAATAAAATTATAAAATACAACCTGAAAAACGTTTTATATATGTTTATTTTTGGTGTAAAACATGAGATTTTGAAAAATTATCACTTTTTAATATAATGCTCCATGTATTTTCTTACATATTTTAATAATTATCATTTTCGAACATACTTTTTCTTACTTGCAAAATCCATAATCATGTACATAGATATTATTATCATCATTATTATTGTTACAATTATTATTATTATTACTATTATTTCTCTCTTTTTACTTTGAAAGTTTTGTAATTTTTATCTTTTTAAACTTATGATTTTTTTTTTAATTATCAATATAAAGTTTCTATCTATAAAAAAAACTATTTGTATATTATAATATTAAATTAAAAAAATGCTATATATTTCTATCAATAAAAAACTATTGATATATTTTAATATCAAATTAAAAAAAAATGCTTAGAGGTAAGATACTGATTTTTTCGACATGAGTTATGCTAATTTTAAGTTGATAAGTGTGAATGTCTTGAGAGTTTTTGACGATGTCTTTACACCATCTATCTATATATACACTTTATATTATTATTTTTAAAAATATTAATAATAATATATTTATTAATATTATATTTTGTGTTGAACTTCTATTCTGCTGATGAATATCTTCGTGAACTTCATAAATACAAATTTAGAGTGACATTTCCTTCTAAAAATAACAGGATTTTTTTTTTTTTTTTTTTTAACATGAAAAAAAAATCTATAAAAGAAATTAGTACTGATTTATAATTCAAGTGCAGTTTTTTTACTTTTATACTTAGAACTCTAATTTTGGTAAACGAAAAAAAATTATAAAAAAGTTTTTTTTTTTTTTTTTTTTTTTTTTCTGCCGACTTGAATATATTCCAGCATCTCCATCATGATATTTATTAAAGTGCAGTTTCCTGTTCATAGGAAATAGATAAGTGCGGCAATTTTTCTTTTTTATTCAGAGAATTAGATTTATAAAATATGGCGTTATATTCTACAAGAGTTTTTTTTCTTTTTAACTTTATTCATTGATGAATTATCAAACCTCGATTCTATGAAGAAAAATTTTTAAAATGGTCTTAAAATATCCGATGACTTTAAAGGGAAAAAGTTTCATTTAAAGTACATTCATACATTTCATATTATAGTTTTTTTTTCTTATTTGTGCTTTAATTAAACTTAAGGGTTGTTGAGAAAAAATTACTTGAAACTCAAAACAAAATTTTTTCAAAGTAAATTATGTGTAAATTTAGACATCGTTCATTGCAATTTTTTTATTTCCATGTGTCATAATCTTATATTATACCATATTCTTTTTACATTTAATTTAAAGTTCATTTATCCGAATAAAATAGAAATAGTGTCACGTTTAAAGAAAAAAGATAGTGTTTAAACAGTAGTCATTTTATCCATATACATAAATCTGTTAAGCAACACTATTACTATATGTTGCATACTAAACAACACATGTATTATGTGTACTCTAACAATAATAATCCATTTTACTAAATGACTGAACAACATAAATATGGTCATATTTTTGAAATTCTAGCAACGATAAAAAGCGATAAAAGAAAGTAAATTATATTATTTTGTAATATATATATATACATATATATGCACAGTTTATGGAGTATGTACATTTAAGATACTACTTTTATTTAATCATTTTCATGAAATAATAACAAATGTGCAAGAATAAAATAAAATAGTAATTATAATAAATATTTCGCCAAAAGTAAATGGTGAGCTATTCCATGGCTAAGAGGCGCCACCAATGGCCGAGAGGTTCTGACCTCTCAACTGGTAGACGGCAGGTGCTGGGTTCGAACCCAATCGCGGCTGTCGGCCTAACCGTTCGGAGTTTTCGTGGTTTTCTTCGAACCTTGCGTAAATACGAGTTAGGTTCCCTTAGAAAGACCCCCACGAAGGGCACTCCCCCCCTGGGCCTATATCCCTAGTGTAGATAATCGGCCGACAAAAATACACCAACACCACCATGGCTAAGAGCGTAAATGCACACGTTGCTGGTTCGAAGCCATGTGACTTCATTGCACAATTCCCAATTTTTCTCCTTTTCTTCTTGTCTATATTATCCAGTGTTGTTAGTTGTACAGGGTTTTTTTATTTAAATCGCTATCATTTTTTTTAAAATAGTTAAATTTATTTTATTTAACCTGTCACTAAGAAAGTTTTTTATGTATTGAGGACTCTAATCTCTGGGTATAATATCTGCCTATGAAATGATGATTTTAATACGCCTTTAAGTACATAGGCTGAGTTTTCAAAGTTTAATTATTGAACATTAAAAACAATGTGAAAAAATACTTTTGAACGAGTCTCTTAACTAAAATATAACTGTCTTTATATAAACAAGGTAGAACCAATCAAATTTCGACGAAAGAAAATGTTTAAAAAGGAACTGTTTCATTGATTCATAATAAACCTACAAAATTAGTTACAATAAAAAATGCATGTTTTATTGGTAAGTTTAACTGTAAAACTAATGATATTTAACCTGAAGTTAAGAAAATACTACTTCTGTAAAACTCAGTTGTAGAAATTATTAAAATCAAATTTTAATCGTACATGTTAGGAATAAAAAATAATAAAGATCTGTTAATATGATAGAGTTATCATTTAAGGCTCTTATGCTAGTATTTCAAAATGAAAAAAAGCAGAAATTTATTCCACTTTAACTCAATCTTAGAATTTTTTTCCCTGTGAAATCTAAATCCGACACCATTTTCATCATATGAAAATTTACATATACACCTTTCATATCTGTATTCAAATTTTTTTTTTTAAATTGCATTTTAATTTGATCATTTTGAAATTATTTTAATTCAAAATTTGAAGTCTCGGTGCTATTAGCTGAAATATATACTAAACTATTTATATTCTTTTAAATTTAAATAAAATTTTGTGAACAAAACCAAAATTCACCGGGTTTTATAACAGACACGATATTCTAGATACAGGACGTATTTTAATTTCAAACTGTTTACATTTTAACGAGAAAATGACAACATAAAAATACCGTAATCGGCATTTTTAGGCCTTTTTTTACCTTTTCTTTAAATAGATATGGAATGGTTCTGTTGCCACAATTAGAAAAATGGTATTAAAAACTACAAAAAAAGTAATATTTCAAAAATAAATTAAGATACAGTTTTGAAATAATTTGCATTTAAAAGTGTGTTTTTTTCCTATACATCTATGAAAAAAATTAAATATGAGCTCTTTAGAAGTTTAAAAATCTGTATTAACAAAAATTACAATACAGAAATTTCATTTCAAATTTCAAAGTACTGCCATTCACAAAATGACGTATGCGATACGCACAGAAACGTTTGGCCTTTAGATAAGAAAAGCTAATATGAGGCCCTTTCTTTCCTATGTTCCTGCACTGTTAAAAAAAGATCTGTAATTTTTATTTTTTAAAAAAATGTGTTTTTTACAGAAAAAATTGGATTTTGTGTTTTTTACAGAAAAAATTTATATTTTTTACATGAAAAACTCTTTTAATGGAAAATTACTGAAATTTTACATAAATTAAATGGTTTTCCATTGGCGACAGAATTGGCAGTTTTTCTCTGTAGATTTGAACGCTTGTTTTTACAGTGCCGCCTCGACGTCCACCTTTTTTAAATCGCATTTCTCATTTGTAGCCATGATATTTAAAAAAATATACTTGCAAACTGCAATTTCATTTCTTTTATATTCTTACTACACTGTAAAAAAAAATGCGATAAATATACGGCAAAAATGCTGCAGTAATGTTGCCAGCAGTTTTTGCCTTAAAAATTGCAGTAACGATAGATGTAAATTTTTTATTACATCTAATTTTATTGCAATTTTTGCGGTAAAAACTGCTTGCAACATTACTGTCAGCAGTTTTTGCCGTAAATTTAGCGGATTTTTTTACATTGTAGATTATTTAAGACTTTAAATAGTTTAATAAAATCTAACTCTTTTAAACTGTATAATAAAATTAAATGCGAGTAAACTTTGTGATATTTTTTAATATATAATTAAATACTTTAACTTTTTGTTCGTTCAAATACACATTATCTGAACAATTATTGTAGACTTTTTTGTATTATTAATCATAACATCCTTGCATAAAATATTAAAAATTTTTAAGCATCAAACAATTTACTGTAGTGCAATGTTTTAATTAAAAAAGAGAAAAACTTTTTTACCCACAAAAAGAAAACGCAGTTGGATAAGTTCCTTTAAGCATGTTGATACCCGCATTTAAAGTTAATTACCGAAACATCTGAGCTAGCTTAATTTCTGTTTAAGTACATTTCCTGAGAAAATAATTCGATATCTCTTTTTCTGAAGTTATCTATGGATTAATTGATCTAAGCTTGCAGATATAAGATATTCCATTAAAATGAAATTAATAACTTCGTGAACAAGGTTAATTGACTTTTAATGACACATTTTTATTTTGTAAACTTCCTGATGAAATTCAATTTCTACGTATTCGGAAGACCATAGATCGATTATACATAGATTTCGGAAATACATAGATATACGGTGATCAATCTGAAAGGGTACACGTATGTATATTGTACTATCCACATTTGTAATATATACTCGAACTTTTCTTTAACGAAGTTCCTATTTAGCGATGTTTTCTATTTAACGATTTTTTTTCTGAATCTTGACTTTGAACACCATTAGCATGCAAATTTATTAACATGCATATTACAAAACATGTATTCTATATAACGAAGTTTATTCCATATTTGTACGTGTACAACATTCAAAAAAAGAGTTGCTGCTACGATGGATGTATGAATCAATTTCAGCAAACTGTTTAAAAAATATATATACAGGGTGTTTCGCTACCAGACCGACAAACTTTGAGGGATGATAGTACACATGAAAACAAACATTATTAAATCGGAAACCATGGGGCGCAAACGTCTTCTTCAGGAGCTAGGGGCCATTAAAGTTTAGGGTCCAAAACTTCAAACGATGATAGAAAACGGAAAAAAGGGTCGATTCGTTTGCGGTTTTCACTAAAGTCATTCTTTATATTACTATTTCTTTAGAAAAAAATTTTAAAGGTTACTTTAAAAAATTATCGATAGAGGGCGCTTTAGACTTTAGAGTAACGAACAACTACTTTTTACCGTTATTTTCTGCATGGGGTTGAAATTATTCTAAAGTTTAGACTTTAACTTAAATTTTAAGCCCAAAATCGAAAACATTGGGGTCGGGTAACTAGCGAAAATTGAACTGTGAACAGAGGGGGAGATTTTAAGCGCCCATAAATATTTGACAACTAATCGATTTTGTTGCGGTTTGTGTGAAAATCATTTCCTTGGTAATTATTTTATTCAAAATGACGTACAGCTTTGGTGTCCTCATTTTTTGATAGGGGGCGCTTCCGACACATCTCCAACATTTCAATGGCATTACACCTGAGTGTTTTACTACCAGACCAACATATTTCCAGGAAGTGTTAGGGGTGCAAAGACGATTCGGAATTACATAGAATGTAACACTGAAAATGCCTTTTTTGCCAGTTATGGTTAAAGGAAGCAAAGAATTCAGCAACAGAAACAGCAGAAAAAGAGGAACACGTTAATGTGACAGAAAACAGTTTATTTAAAGGTTTTACTACAAAAGGTGTTTGAAATTACGACCAGAAGTAGTCCAGCAAGTTTGACAGCGACGGTACATGGCGCTGCGGTTTCCTTGCGGTAGATGACACTCAACGGTAATGCGTGTGAACAGCGATCACGTCGAAATGATCATTCGCTAACAGGCTCCAAACGTAGCAGAATGAAGTATTTGAAAGATGAACAGCCCGATGGGACTCCTTCACATTTTACCAATGACGTTTGCCGACACTACAAAATAACATCTACGCAACGGGTCGTGGTAGCCTGCCAGATCGCCGGACCTATCAAGTATCGATTTCTTCTGCTGGGATCAAATGAAATTTTGGGTGTATGAGACTCCCGTACCATCAGTTAAAGACCTTGCATCTAATATTTCTGTAGCTTGACAGAAAGGTATCAGAGATGCCAGGAATTTTTTAAGGCGTGAGGAATTTCATGCGACGCCACAGTCAAGCATGCCGAACTACTTCTGGTCTTATTTTCGAACACCTTCTGTTGTAAAACATTTAAATAAACTGTTTTCTGTCACATTAACGTTTTGCTCTTTCTCGGCTGTTTCTGTTGCCTTTTTTCTCTGCTTCCTTTAACCGTAACTCGCAAAAAAGGCATTTTCAGTGTTACATTCTATGTAATTCCGAATCGTCTTTGCACCCCTAACACTTCCTGGAAATATGTTGGTCTGGTAGTAAAACACTCAGGTGTAATGCCATTGAAATGTTGGAGATGTGTCGGAAGCGCCCTCTACCAAAAAATGAGGACACCAAAGCTGTACGTCATTTTGAATAAAATAAATACCAAGGAAATGATTTTAACACAAACCGCAACAAAATCGATTGGTTGTCAAATATTTATGGGCGCTTAAAATCTCCCCCTCTGTTCACAGTTCAATTTCCGCTAGTTACCCGACCCCATTGTTTTCGATTTTGGGCTTAAAATTTAAGTTAAAGTCTAAACTTTAAAATAATTTCAACCCCATGCAGAAAATAACGGTAAAAAGTAGTTGTTCGTTACTCTAAAGTCTAAAGCGCCCTCTATCGATAATTTTTTTAAGTAACCTTTAAAAATTTTTTCTAAAGAAATCGTAATATAAAGAATGATTTTAGTGAAAACCGCAAACGAATCGACCCTTTTTTCCGTTTTCTATCATCGTTTGAAGTTTTGGACCCTAAACTTTAATGGCCCCTAGCTCCTACAGAAGACGTTTGCGCCCCATGGTTTCCTATTTAATATTGTTTGTCTTCATGTGTACTATCATCCTTCAAAGTTTGTCGGTCTGGTAGCGAAACACCCTGTATATGTATACACACACACACACACATATATATATATATATATTGTTCGGATACTTACAAAAAGGCAAAAAATTTCATGAACAATTTATTTTTATATGAAACCTGTATAAAGTAATATTTGGGACTATTTAATAAGTGAAATATCACCTTAATAGATAAGGTAGAACCGACAGAGTGAAAAATCTCCGAGCCGGGGGTCGAACCCTGAATCCCTGAAATAGCGCTCCAAGTGCTTCATCATTTAAGCTACGAGCACGATGCCCAGTTTGTCATTTCTAACTTACATATGTTGGTAAGGATTCAACTGTAGTGCAAGATGGAAACATCTAACATGAGCACACAAACCTGCGGCATAATATGAAACACAAATTAATCCAACATCGATGAAAACACATATAATTTTTAATCTAATTTTTGAATTCATTACCAGCAGTGAAATTACACTTGAAATTATTAGATACTAGTAGACCGAACCCGGGCTTCCCGGGTTACATAGCAAAGATAAAAACAATTTTTTTAATTGGAAACTTTAATGAATTTTCTGCATGTAATATGCGTTTTAGATTGCTAACTAACTCCAAAAAGCATTTTAACCCTTAAACCCCTTGAAGGGGGTGGGATAAAATTTATCCCACTTAATTTTAATTTCAAAACGCCACATTGACGCCAGTAACTTGAAACAGCAGTTTTATTTTTCTCAAATACGTGAAGAAACGCTTTTAAATATTTTGAAACAAATTTGTTTTTAAATTCTCGTGTCAATCAATCATTTCAGCATTTTAAGTGTTTTTTCCCTCAAAGGGTTGAGTGTCTTGCGGATTTTTTAATTTATGTTTTATTGATAAAATAATACTGTGAAAAATATTGGTATGAAGATTTGTATTTGATACTTTACATATTTTTGTATTGTATTGTACTTTACATATTTTTTTTATCTTATAAAATTCAAAAAATTAACATTAATCTCAATATTATATTAAATCAATCGTTGAATTAAAATATTACATAGCGGAAAAACATGATTGGGATAACGTGGTTAGGTTAAAGGGTTAAATGAAAAATATTAATTATGGAATCAAATAAAGCTATGAATTTTTTCAAAAGTCACATTTCCGTATTTCCAAAGATTTCGTTCATTCTAAAGATTTCGTTACGGCAGCAGTTTTGTTTCTGGTCATTTCAGTGTTTCGAGCACGTAATTTAATTACATATCTGTTAAATTTGTATTTATTTTATTTTATTATTTATAAAGAAAATTTTAATTTTGCTATAGTATATTAACCGGAAACAAATCCCGAATTCTTTATATTTTTCTAAGGACAAATAATCTATCGCAATCCAGTTTCACTCGGTAGAGATATATTTAAAAATAACTCGCACCTGATTTTTTTAAACCACAGCCAATCAGTAAATTGAAATACAGTTTTCAAACAAATTCAAAGCATTTTCAACGTTTTTTTTTTTTTCTTATTTGGCACTGTAAAATTTTAAGTTGTTTTTATTACATGTTGAACTTGTAATTTTTGTAATTTAATCTGCGTTTTAAACCATTCTTCTATTTTATTACTCATGCAATTTTAATTTTATAATGGGAAATTATCAGGAACAATATTTATAGATTTATGAGTAAATTGTTTATAATTATTTCTTAATGGAGATACGTAATAGAAATAAAAAAAAATGCTTGTCAATATAAGTTCGTAATAAATGAGTCAAATGAGACACAGTCTTCAATCAAATTGCATTTGAAAGTAGATTTCTTTTCCTATATGACGAAAAAAAATTAAAAATGTGCGACGTTTGGAAGATTAAAAATTGCAGTAACAAAAATTGCAAAAAATCATTTTATCCTGAAATGGGCACAGATGTCATATACGCACCACATTTGCACGTGCTTTTTTCTCTCAGCAATTTGGCATTACACATCTGTGCCTGAAGAAGATCTGTTTAATAAGTTTATAACAATTATTAGGGAAAGGAAATTGGGAAAATTAAAGATTTCAGTGAAATATGAAAAAATGATGCAACTGCATGCATTCCATATGGCAATGGGTATTAATATTTACGCATTATTGGGAAAATTATAATTGCTGTTTTGTTACCTATTAAGTTAATTATTTATAATTGTTTATTTATTGTTTCCTTTTTGATTAAATTCATATTTAATTACTGTTATTTTTCACTTTAATTCTTTAAATTATTTTATTATATACTATATCAATAATTATTTATATCAAGCTATCATTTATTTATTTTTATTTCCTTTTTTAAAAAATTTGAATCTTTTTTCATTTTTTACGTTATTTTATTTTTATAATGAAGTAAAAATTTGCGTGCTGTTATTGCATGCAATTTGTACTTACATTCAAAAACAAAATTTTCGCCAAATTGGTAAGAGAAAAAAAACACGTGCAAATGTGGTGCGTATATGACATCTGTGCCCTGAAATGTTGTCATTTGCAAACTAACATCAGAGCCAGATTACGGACACATTTGTTCGTTAGAATATAGATTTTAGTCATATGAAAAATCGGTACTACTTGATTATCCCGTCGACCATTTTCGCCAAATTAAAAAAAAATGCCAAATAGCCATGTTATGTATGTTGACATAATTTTTATTTTAAATAACAGGAAAACAAATAAATTACTAAAACATGAATAAAAATACAAATAAAAAGTAGTAATAAAATTTTGATGACATTTTAAACAAGTGTATCATGTTTAATATCATTCAATATGACATTCAGAATCATCCATTATTGGCATATAATCTTATAATTTGGCGAAATTTTTTTAGTCGACGGGATAACCAAGTAGTACCGAAAAATCTTACGTGCATACTAAAATGTTAAAAGCAAAGAAATGACTGCACGTACATCTTTTCGAAAAAGTTTGCTTCAAAGTTAACTCTATGACAAATTTAAAATTCGTTTTATAAATTAAAATACACAACACAAACTAAAAGAATAAACATTAAAATACACAAACATTGCACTCCGTCATTTCAACGTGCAAAGAAGATGCCGTATTTTCCGTGAAATACACAAACCTTGATTTTTACAAATCATGCCAAACCAAATTTTCAGTTCCATTTTAAATATTGGATATTAGCGAATTATGGAATCTCATTTCGTCATTTACATCGTTCTTTTTCTATTTCAGATCAATTTCCTATGTGAAAAATGTACTTTTTTTCTTTTCTGAAAGTATATTTGGAAAATAAAAATGTTTCTAAAAATAAAGTAAAAAATAAATAACATAAAAAATATTATTATTCCAAAAAGAAAGAAAAATTAAATAATTTTGGTAAAATGACAGGTAATAAAAAAGGACTAAAAAATCGTCTGCTATAGTAAGTTTAAATGAAATTTATAAAAAATTACATTAAGCGAATAATGTTATTTTAATATAATTATAATTGAATGTCTTAAACAATTGGTCAAAAATTTAGGGAACCGGACATTACTTTAAACCTGGAATTATTGCCAAGACCATCTTTGTTTGCTTGTCTAACTCGGCAAAAAAAATTCAATCCGGTGGGAAAAAAAAGAATCACATTGAACAGGTACTAAATCCTTTGACATCAGTCGTGCATTTTTTCTCTGAATAAAAATGATCTGCTTAAATTTACGCATTCTAAAGTAGCATTTTATTTTATTATAAACAAAAACTATAGTACTAAAACTTTCCACAGACTTCTCATTGAAAGTTTTTTTTTTTTTTGCGAAAACACGCGGTTGTGTTTGGGCTTAATGTAGCAGATTTCTCAGGGTTACATTTTTTGCACCACTCCCAGCCACCACACATAAATCCTCTCTATTTCTTCTTTTTACTTTATGGCTATTTTCCCTTTACTTTGCGTCATGGCCAACTATATCTATATAAGGCCCATTTGTTTGAGATTAATGTATGAAATCTCCCGCCAGAAGACTCTGATACTTTGCCCAAGTTATCTGACCAATCGTGCAAACTCTGAACCAAAACAATGACCATGTACTCAGAACAGAAATCAGCTCATAAAATGCTAATTTGGGCAGGGTTTGTGCCACGTGATCCAATGAAATGGCTCAGAGTTAGAAGCTGAATCCAGCTTCACTTTTTCGGTGGTTTTTAGCGAAATGTGCAGGCCGTTATATCTAGTTTGTAATGCTTTGCACAAAAATGGAGTACTCAAGTTGCCACTTCCAGAAAAATTAAATTAAAAACTACAAAAAAATTAATATCTCAAAAACAAATTAAGATACGGTTTTCAAACAAATTGCATTTAAAAGTACATATTTTCCCCTACACAACGGTGTAAAGATTGAAAATGTACGATGTCTAGGAGTTAAAAAAAATGCAGTAATGGAAATTGCAAAAGTGAAATTTTATCAGAAAGTGTTGCCATTCGAAAAATGATGTATGCATTACGCACAGATACGTTTGGTCTTTATAATATAGATTTAATAAGTGAAGTATCATACTGCTGTCTAAACGCATGACCAACAGAGTTAAAAATGTCCAAGCCGGGATTCGAACTTGGAACCCTTGGAATAGCGCTCACGTGCTCTACCATTTAAACTATCATTTCCAAACTGGTAGACGGTAGGTGCTGGATTCGAAACCAATCGCGACCGTCGGCCTAACTGTTTGAAGTTTTCCGTGGTTTTCATCGAACCCTGAATTCCTTTGTGTAAATACGGGTTAGGTTCCTTTCGAAAGAACCCCACGGAGGGCACCCCTCCCCTCAGGGACCTATATATCCCTTTTGTAGATAACTGGTCGGCATAAATGCAAAGAAACAAGCAAACCATTTAAACTATGAGGAGAATGCCCAGCTTGTTATTTCTGACTCACATATGTTGGAAACGTCTAACACGAGCACAAAAATCTGCAGCATAACATGAGATACAAATAAACTCAGTATCGGTGAACACATGTATAATTTTTTGTATTTAATTTTTCCCTTAATTAACCGCAATGTTTGTTCTACGCTTAGACTGCAATATGATATTTCACTTATTAAATATTCAAATATTTCAAGCATAATTTCACTGCTCGTAATTAATTGCAAAATTAAATAAAAAATTAATATATGAGATTTTTTTCAAAGTTAATGATCGAAATATTGGGGGGGGGGGGAATATAAAAAATTGCGCTACGCTTCTTTTTACACTTCAATTTTTGTTTATCTTTCTTTAATATGTGATTTTTTAGGCGTCATTCTATTATTTTTTCTTCTGCTAGGTATACACACATAAAAAAAAAGTTACTGCTCGATTTAAAATACATTTTTCTAATATTTCTATTTTATGTGTATTTTTGGTTGTATGCGAATTTTACTGTACACATGTCGTGAATTGGAGTTGATATCTGTTTAACGAATGTTACCGAAAACGGAGTGTTTAAACATAACGATAAGACATCGCTAAATCGAAGTTTCACTGTATATAGGAACCCTTCCAACATCATTACTTATTTAATATGTCAATATTTAATTACATTTTCCCAGATAGGGTTTTCCAAAGAAGTCCTGCAAACATCGATGAATTAAAACAAATCATAACTGAAGAAATTTCGCCAATAACACCAACTGTGTAGCGAGGTGTTCATCTCTGCTTTCAAATTAGTGGTGAACATTTTTAACATATGTTCTAAGTAATCACGATGCAAATAAGTGGGTAAGTGTGATCACCGATCGCACATAGGGTTTCGTTAAATATTTTTTTCAAAACTATTTATTCTTTAATTTATAAATCCAAATTGTTAATTGATAATTATTAAATTCTTATATAAATGGTAATACCAATAAATGTAATTTAAAAATAAATATAAAAGGAGGTTATTTATTTTGATCAAATTAAAAATGATCAAATCAAATTATTTAAATAAAATCCAAAATTCTAAATTATTTGAAAATCAAGAAAAAAAAGTGGAGATATAAATAAAATTTTAAACTTCTAAAAGCGAAAAATATTGATTAAAATTAAATTTAAAATTCTGAATCATTAATAACTCGAAAAATTTTTTAAATAGAAAGAAAATTTAATTTCTTAAAATTATCTGAATGTCAAATGTTTAAAACCTACTAGGATAAAACCTTAAATTGGCCATAAATACGAAATTTCCTGTTAAATCCATATTAGGATGGAAATTTGAAGTTCCCGCATAATTGAACTAAGAACCTTCTGTTTAGCTTCTGTTTATTAGCGAGATGCATTTCTTCCAAGCCATGATGTCTACAGGTAAAATGTTGAAATTAAGCTTCCTTTTAAAATCGCAAAAGTGAACGGATGACATAGAAGTAATTAATTTAGATAAAATATAGCTTTTTTTAAATTTTTTATGATTTGTCATGGGACACGAGGTATTCAGCTGTAAGTACACAAAAGTTGAAGTTTCTAACTTTTACAGTTTTTGTTTACGGACTCTCTGTCGTAGGAACATAGACGAATAAGATTTCGTCAGATTAAGGAAATACTAAAAATTGGAACTAATTTATGTTATCAAAAATATAATTATCACAGGATTACACTGCAGTACGCCTACATTTTTGTTTTGTCTCACAAATAAAATTATAACAGTGTAACAATGCTGATAATTGTCTTCGACATTTACACAAGTTTCAAAAATTTATATTTCAGTGTTAGAATGGTTGCTATATCCATAAGATTTAATTGATCACCCTATAATTAATAAATTAACCACCCTACATACTATATATGTTTTTTTTTCATTCAAAGTCTGGTGGCGATAAATATAGTGGTGAAAAATATTTGCAATGATTCTAAAATCATACAAATAAATTAGTTATCTACTTGAACTTTATTATTATTGTTATTTAGAAAATTTAATTACATTATGCTTTTAGTCATATCTGTCCTTTAAAATTTTATTTTATTATATAAATTCACAGCTTTCATTTATTTTACATATGAATAAAAAAGTATATGTGCACATTCACTAGATGTAGCTCCATTAGCTGAAATAGGTTTTCAATATTCGGGCTTCAAATACTTTTTGTGTAATTTTAATCTTATTTTATACTCACTTTTGAAGGCATATATTTAGGTTTTTTCTGAAAATAAACATTAGTAGTGTTATTAAAGTTGTAATATAGTTTCATTTTAACGCTATGAAATGTGTTTGATAAATGTTTATGACTGCTGTTAATCTGGTCGTCTTTTGCATAAATATATTTCGAACAATGATATAATGTACGATAGTGAAGTTTAATATATCATGTTTTCTATGTAAAATAAAGGAGGTGGCATTTATATTCGTTTACAAGATTTTGCAAAAGTACAGGGAAACATTATGGCATATGTACGATAATTTAATCACGATGATTCAAACAATAAAATTTATGTGAATTCTAGACAGGAATTGAAAGATCTTTATTATAGAAAGTGATGTTTGTTGTATCTATTATTCGGTTATTAATGAAAGGTACGAAAAGGTGTTCAATTTGTTGAAATTTATTGAAATTTGAATATTTAATTTTAAAAGATATCGAGGGATGTGATTGTCGTATCCAGTTTTGTTGTGCGTATACGTAGGCGCCCATGCATGAAGGAAGGGAGAAACAAGAAGTTATGTGTGCGACGATTGAGCAGCAGCGAGGTGTTTTCAAATTTTAATCAAACACCTCGCTTCTCCTCAATCGTTAAATATTTCACTGAAAACCCCCCATGTCTTTACACGCATTGCCGTGCCAATTGGACAAAATGCACAAATGTCTGCTATCTAATCCTTCATATAAGGGCGACCACGCATGCGTACAACCAAGCAGGACACTTCAATCGTATCTCTTGGTATCTGACTGCGTTATCCTAAAGCGGAATATTCAAATTTTAATCAGTTTGGGTTTTGATGTTTCGTACCTTTTCATTTGAACACCCCTTTTAATATTCCTAGTATAGAGAATAAAGCTTGCAACAGTTAATTTTCTTTTACATTATCGCAAAATGTAATTCAATTGTACTATCGCAATGCGCGATAATTACAGTGTTTTCAGCTATGTTATGCGTATAAAAATCTTAAATAAGTTTCGACATATTATGCATGAATATTATATAGTTATATTTTTTATATACTGAGAAGGCATATGTCAATGAGTTAACAAACGCCGCCTATTGACGGGAACTGATGGAAGTCATTTTCAGTTGTTTTAAGCGTTTTTGAGCCTAATTAAATAATTACAATACAAAGTGGCGTGAATATATAGAAATAAACAGAGTTTAGTCTGATATACATAAAGTTGCTAAAATGAAAAGTGTCGATTACGACTTATGGCTGATAATTGTGGGTAATGTAGGTTTAGTTGTTTTATATGTTCTTCAATTGAAATAAAATTTAAAACACTTTTGCAGTATGTGTAAAATTTGATAGACTGTATTCAAGGGTGCAAATAAGAATCCGAATACACATTTATCTGTAGACAATAACCAATGAAACTGGTTATTCAACCGTGTTACTTATTTTCTAAATTGTTTATTTATATATCATGTTTAGTTTCGTCTTATTAAGATTTGTAAAATTATTTTGAATGTTTTTGGAAATTGTTTTCAGAATGTTTATGTAATGAATTATTTCCCCTTCGAATTGCACAATATAGATGAAATTTCTGAAATGTTAAAACAGATGTCTTCTGTATTTATTACACTTAAAAGGAGAGGGCCAATATTGATAATGACAGGTTTTGATTATTTCAGCGTATGTTGGTGGCCTCTTAACCTCAGGTTCGACGGATTTTATACAACGCTCTTTAGTTCTTGAGAAACAAGTGTGTCTAATATTATGACTCAACTTAAATACTTATTTTAAAAAGGAATGGAATGCTTTATCGTAACTGCGGTGGTATAGCGTTCGTTTGTTGATCAGTGGATTCGGGGACAATACTCGGTACGCAGTACATTTGTTTTTTTCATTTTTTGTTTCATAAATATACTTGTAATTATAATAAAATAATCTCCTTGTAAATTATAAATTATAATACTTTATCACATTTCTGTTTTACAACATATTTACTTCTTTGTAACCAAATTGTTCTATAAAACATCACAAATATATCTAAAACTGTTAATTTTTTAAAAACCCTTTTAAAATGTTATTTATACATTCTTTGTCCATGCGTTGATATTTAACATTAGTGTCAATTCATGATTTTAAAGATACATCCTTTAAATATTGCTTTAACAAGGAAATTCGATACGATTATAAAATTACTTTATTTTTAAAGTAATAGAAATAATTATATTAAAAATCAGCATAAGAAATAAATTACAGTCTATTTATGCATATTACAGATTTTTAAATTTTGTAACGCGTATGCTTGCCCTCTAAATTATTTTGCTTTCAGGTTTATCTTCTTCCTGCTTTTATATTTATCTTATATCAATATATTTCATTTTATCATAAATAGTTTGCTCCATTAAAGATTTTGTAACGAGTTTGGAATTTTTTGTTATTCAATTTTATTATTCTTTACTCAAAAATATATTTAAGTGATGAAAAATATTGGTTTAAAATTCAAAAATCCTGAATTAATGTTTAAATATGCTAACATTGAAGTTAGGTTACGATATTAAGATTCTTAATTCAGATTATTAAATTATAAGTATATATATAAAACAAAACAATGAGCTAAACAAATGTAGCGTGACTGAGTATGGATCCCGGGCCCGCTAGTCACCGAGCGACTGTCGTGCCAACTGAGCTACGGTCAACAAAGCCCTTCCTTCTAAAAATAAATATTTAAGTTGTGTTCTAATGTTAGATCCCCTAATTCTCAAGAACTAAGGAGCGTTGTATAAAATTCCTTTAGCCTGAGGTTAAAAAGTCGCTGCCCTACAACATATATTAACATAATCAAAATATATGATTTTCAAAGGTGGTCTCATCTTTGTTACTCCTTTTTTTTAAGTAGTCTTTTTTTCGCATTATAAATCTTTAATATTTCCAAGTAAATTTAATATACCAAGTAACTCAGATGATTTTATTTTCTTTTTATAATGCTGTTATAGTTCTTTTAACTGAATTAATTTACAATATATGGAACGTCTTTTTGAAAGATATAAATTAAAATTTTTGCTATAAAACATTTCTAGGAATTCTTTGAAGTAATATGAAAGAGCTGGATAAAATAAAATATTATTTGTCTTTCTAAAATTTTTAACTATTTCTTTTTTTGAGAACAGATTAAGAAAACTTCCCCGAGAGCATAAGCAGAGTAAAAACACTTCATATCACACAGAACTCAATATATTTTGATGTAAATGAAAGAGAAAAAGTAAAAGAATAAAGAAACAATGGTGTGCATTTGCTTTGGGCTGTGCTTTTAATGATGACCTTAGGACATACATTTTCATGAAAATTATTCCACGAATTTTAGAAGATAAAAGAAGCGGCAAAAATTCTGAATATACATAATCTTGAAGCTGTAATTTCTTTATCTAAAGAATAATATTATCTGAAGCTGTTTACATAGAAATAAATTAATAGGAAGAAAATAAATTTGATTTTTATCAAGGTTTTTGTCAAGTTTTTTCATGTTTTTATTTTTCTACTTTTATTGCTTATTCTTTGTAAGCAGTAATGCGTTTTGTGATTATTATTTTGAAGAGTATGTTGTTATTGATTATGCCAGTATTATATTTATATTTTTTGCTTTAAATATAAATGTTTACCTCTTATTTAATATTTTTTGTTCGTTATATAGTACAGGATTATTCTATGGGAAAAAAAAAAACTTTTTGAGCATAAATATGGAAATCCTCGGTTCGTCTTTGAACTTTTTTGTTATTTTTATTTTATGAGAATGTGCATGTATCATATTATCAGTTTAGGGGGCGGGATAATATTTCTCAAGGGTATTTGGTGTTTGTTCTTTAATATCGTTATCTTTTTTCAAATATATATATATGTATATAATTTTAAACTACCCCTTATCCTTTTTTTCTGTAGAATTTTATAAAAATCATATATATCCATATATATATACAAAATTATTGTGAAAGCTATTTAAAAATTATAAAATCGTTTTATTCAAGAATACCCAATTTTTTGGCTTTTGTATACTTGTGTCACATGCATATATAATTCGCTGTTGCAGAATTTTTAATACTTTTAAATAATAACTATCTGTACTGTCTATTATCATATAACCTTTTTATTATTTTGTGTTTGATTTTTTTTTCATAAAGATGTAGCAATTTATTTATTGTTATCGTAGTAGAGTATACTAATGCAGAATGCTTTGAATCACAATGCATTTCGCAACATCATATATATACAACCTATGATCATATAGTCTTATTATTATTATATAATTGATTTATTTCATAAAGGTGTACACAAGAATTTATTTAAGTGTATTGTAGCAAAAGACTCAGACGATACTAATACACAGTGTTTAGTTTTATAATACTGTGCTTATTTATGATGGAATATGAAATTTGAGGTAGATATTTAAAAACAAAACCCATAATGCACGTGAATTAGATTTTTTTTTTAAATTAAATAAATGTTGCTTATTTTAAAGTTCAAGAAAAGGGAATATTTATGGTCACGCATTTATATAATTCAGTAGAAAGACAGCAATAATTACTAAATAAACTGTAACGGACATATATTAGTACCAATATTAAGGGTGAATTATTCATAAATTTGAATATTTTTATAGGTGATAAATCTTGTATTCTTTTAAAAAAAATATTATACTTTTATTATCGTTTCATAAGCACTAGAGAAGTTTAAGCCAATAATTAAAAACTGATTACTATTTTTAATTTTTTTTCTAACTACAAAAAGATGTTTAAAATGTAAATGAATTAAAAAATAATCTTGCTTCCATGGGCACAACAATCATAAGATTCAAAAAGTAAGTCAAAATATTTAAACAAAAAAGACATTTTGACTTATAACGAAAGTAGGCACCTATTTCTTTGTTTATTAACTAAAAAAATAATTACAATTTATTAACATTATTTATTTACTAGTTTTCAAAAAACTGCTTTATTAAAATTATCTATCTTGAATGGAAAAATATTTTCTAGTATTTTCAACAACAGCTACCTTGTATGTAGATATATTGATAGAAACTGGAATTTAGATTTTATTCCAAACATAAAGTAAAATATGAGATTTAATTAAAATCTTTATTAATATGTCAATAGATAATAAAATAAGTTTATTAGAAAACGTGTATCTGCTTCTATATTTATTTCACCATCCCTCATGATCAGTGTGTTTATATTTGACTTCATTAATGATGAAAAGAATGTAAAGAACAATTAAATGTAGGTCCATTAAATCCCATCTATTTATCTTCTTCAATATTAACAACCAAGTTATTAACAACCAATTCTTTGAATACAGACGGTTTCCGCAATGAGAGGAGAGTATTTAATATTCGAGTATTTGAATGTCTTTGTTAATATGTGTTTACGAGTACCATGGTTAAATATGGTATTTTAACTAAATAAAAATAATTACAAATCATCCGTCATCAAAATTATTTCAGTACGTTCTATTATATAATGATTCTAAAAAACTTTTCAAAATACTGTTTTACCAAAAATTAATTACCGCAATTGGAAAATATAATTTTCCAGAGATTTTTTTAGAATTACCTAAAAAGAGATTAGAGTAGAATTTATATATATATATATATATATAAATTCTACTCTAATTTCTACTCTAAATTCTACTATATATATATATATATATATATATACCGGGTGTCCCAAAAATGACTGATGGATTTTAAAATTCAATAACTTGCAAACGGCGACAGCTATTAAAATTTTTTTTGCAGGAGGGCTATCTATAATGTCAGGAGTTTTTTTACCGCAATTCTTGATTTTAGTTCGAATTTCAAACAACAGATGGCGCTGATGGCGGTTGGCGGCCAGTCGACGCCGAGACTTACTTCATTCAGCTTTGACGGAAAAGAAGGAGATTAAGGCTATGGAGTACGTCTCATTCTACAGTACAGTCTTGCTCTCAGGCGCCGATTCTGGACTCATTCGATATGATTTCAATGGAATGCGTTGTTGCCATGGGAATAACAGATTGTTCGATAGTGGAATACAGCGTTCAGAAGTGGGCATAAATTTCGCAAGCAGTAATTGAGTTTGCAGAAGATTTTTTTTTTAGGAAGTTTTATTTTCCCGGATTAAATTACTTTTTTATGGTGAGTTGAAGAATATTTTATGCATCATACTTTAAAACTAGATAAAGATGTTTTTTCAATTTGATGATTTTTGTTACATTCTTAAGAAATTTTAAATCTTTTAAGAAATTTCGTCATTAGATATTTATGAATGTTCAAAAAATAATCATAGAAACTGTTGATAGTACATTATTGTGTAAAATAACTACCGAAAACAAATATTACAAGTTGTCTTGTTTAGCCCTTTTCAATAGGATTAGTCTATCGTTGCATTAAAATAGAAAAAAATAAAATAAATGTGAGTTAATTAAAATTTATTTTCCTGGATTAAATTACTTTTTATGGCATGGTTTAAGGAGTATTTTAGGCACCGTATTTTAAAACTAAACTGTTAAAAATTTAATACATTTGCTGCATCGTCACTCCTCCACTTATAAAAGTGGAGGAGTGACGAGGAAGGAGGAAAAAAGAGATTACTTCACTGTATTATGGAGCATTTTCATTGGTCAAAATAGAGATATTCTATAATAGCAGTGGAGTGACGATGCAGCAAAAGTTTGCAATTTTCAACAGTGTAGGTGAAGATATCTTGCTACAATCTTGCTCTTACACTAGAAAAATCTGCTGCATTTTGTTGTATAAGCACACCGCTTGTATAGAAACGGTTACTTGATTGTATTATGAAGCATTGTTATTGGTCGGAAAAGAGATATTATATACAAGCGGCGGAGTGCGTATGAAGCAAAATGCAGCAGATTTTTAACTCTGTGGGGCTCGATTCTGAACTCATTCGATATGATTTCAATGGAATGTGTTGTTGTCATGGAAATAACAAATTCTTCTATAGAAAAATACAATATTCAAAATTGAGCATGAATATAACAATCTAAATCGATCTAAAATTTCTTAGAAGTTAACAAAAATTATCAAATTAAAGAAATCTCTTTATCTTTTTTAAAATATGATGCATAAAATAGTCTCTAAATCGTACCATAAAAAGTATTTTAATACGGGAAAATAAAACTTCCTAAACGAAAATCTTCTGAAAACTCAAATACGGCTTGCGAAATTTATGCCCACTTCTGAACGCTGTATTCCACTATCGAACCATCTGTTATTTCCATGGCAACAACGCATTCCATTGAAAGCATATCGAATGAGTCCAGAATCGGGGCCTGAGAGCAAGACTGTACTGTAGAATGAGACGTACTCCATAGCCTTAATCTCCTTCTTTTCCGTCAAAGCTGAATGAAATAAGTTTCGGCGTCGACTGGCCAGCAACCGCCATCCGTGCCATCTGTTGTTTGAAATTCGAACTAAAATCAAGAATTGCGGTAAAAAAACTCCTGACATTATACATAGCCCTCCTGCAAAAATTTTTTTAATAGCTGTCATCGTTTTCAAGTTATTGAATTTTAAAATCCATCAGTCATTTTTGGGACACCCGGTATATATATATCAGTTTCAAAGAATCTAAAGTTTAGAATTCCTTCCAGTTATAAATTAAAAGATGTGTTTTAAGCCAAATTCTCATTGATAAGTTGGTAGATAATAAAAGAAGATGTGACCCTTGCATTTGCTTCCATATTTCTTCCATCATTGCTCATGATTAATGTGATTATGCTTGACTTCATTAGTGAATAAAAGAATGCAAAGAGCAATTAGATCCAGGTCCATTAAGCCATCTATTTATCTTCTTCAACATTACACAGCAAAGCTATTAAAGACTAATTCTGTGAATACAGACGGTTTCTGGAATGACAGGAGTGTATTTAATATTCGAGTATCTGAATGCCTAAGACTTTAGGATGACTAATTGATATAAAATATTAGGCCACAATTAGATAAATGAAACAAAATACGACATTAATATTCCTGATATAGTAAGGATTTTTTTTTTGTTATTAGTGTGATAACACTGGACAACAGTGGTTCTGTTAAAGAAATGAAACTGATTGATTCTAAATCAGTAATTTTGAATTTTTTTCTGAATATTCTTTCCGTTTTCCTATAAGTGATCAGTTTTTTTTGAGAAATTTACATATTGAAATTTAAAAAAAATAAAGTTTTGTCTTGTATAATGAAACTTTTCAGTACAATAAATGTCGGATTGAAATACCTTTTCCAGATAATGACTACAAGTCTATGTTATTCAGATAAGTACCACAATCTGCATATTCTTAATATTAATCTGTCATTTTTTAATCTGCATATTTTTTAACAGTGTAATGTTTACACTACTATCAACTTTAAAATAGTGCCATGGAATTGATGTAATGCTTTTCTAGTCTCCATTTGTATATTGATAATAAATCTGCAATATGATTTCTTTTATCATATGTAGTTTTTGTGTAAAATGAGCTTCTACTTTTGAATGTTATTGAAGCCAGTTTAGTATAAAATATTTTTAAGGGAGTGTACCTCCTTGTTAAAACGGTGAAGAATTTCACATTACCATCAGGAGCATAAGCAACAATTTGTATATTTAAAATGTGTCGCAAAATCTATCTGAACTTTTTATTAATTCATTAATGAATTAATTCATTAATCCATTAATTATGAAAAATTATTTGTATATCAAAAAATCATTATCAGAAAAATATACAAATTAGACATAATATTTTATTGTCACATGTCAGTATAATTTTAGAATGTTTCTGTAAAATAAACTAGACAGTATTCATAACATGCAAAAATAAAAAAAACAAAAAAAGTCAGTCTGGCCATACTTTAAGCATTAAATTATACAATAAACCAAATTTACTAAATTCTTGCAAATCAAAATGTACAAGTATTTTAAAAACAGTACTTGCTAGAGTAATTCTGAAACTAAATTCAAAATCAGAAAAAAAATGAGAAAAATTTATTTTGATTTTGTTAAAAAATAAACGTTTAAATTTGTTGACCAGTATAATTCTTCAAAAACTATAAATATGAAAAAACCACCAATACAATACGTAAATACCCGAATGTAGCTTTAAATTTTGGGACATGAAGGAACATATAAGCAAGGAATGTTCGCAGATTCATGTGACACGCTTTATTATTATTATTATTATTCTGTAATTTTTTAGAGAATAAATAATTGTAACTGCACTAAAATAAACATTTATAGCAATTTATTTATAGAAAAGTTGTTACTAGAACTATAAAATACAAAATACTTCTTGTTTTGTATTCTTTTTTACTTTTAAATTCATTTGTACTCACAAAAGATTCCAATAATTCTTTTGAAGAAATTTTTGTTTGCCCTACTATGATTTGGATTGTCGAATAATTAAATAAAAAAATTTTATAATAAAGAATTATATTACTAAGTATGTATACATGGGAAAAAAATCTCTTTTAAGTATCTTCAAAGATAAAATTTATAAAATAATATCCGACTTTATAAAAAATTTCATTTATCATCTTAGTAATAATTAATCAAGCCTTAAACTCTGTCATGTGTCAACAAAGCGCCGTTAGAGACCTCAAACTTAGTAGGCGTAGTTTGAGATATCGTTTTACTTTCCTGAATTATTCATGGCATCACTTTTTCGAAACAGGTGGTTTCTGACAAGCCTGCATGTGTTTCTATATAATGATATCCTTTTCATTCTGCTTAAATAGAAAAAGAGTATCTCTCGTCGTGAGTTAAATATAATTTATTTTTTAATTTGAAAAAAATGTTTATACGGGTGCCTGATTACATCATCCTGTGAGCTGATGTGATTTTAAATATGTTTGTGTTAGATAACGCTATTCTTGTTATATATCAATGAAAATGTTATTGATTTTTTGGCAATTTAATTATGTTTACAGTTAAATTATTAATTGAACTTTTCTTTCAGCAGAATTAATTATTGTTGTTGTGAAAGTTTACATGTAAAAAACGAGCTTGAGGATGAAAAATATTAAATTGTATATAGTGTGACTTTCTAGGTAAAATATATCCTTTCGTTACCATTTTCACTAAAGAAGAAATAAAGAGAAAATCCATAAAGAAATAACACTATTTTTGAAAAAAAGTACAAAGAAAATTTTATTGATTCTTTTGCAGTTGAATTACGATTTGCGTAAAATAATTAATTGAAGTTTTTTTCAACAGAATTAATTATTGTTATTGAGAAAGTTTACATATTAAAACAACAGCTTAAAAATTAAAAAAAATGAATTACCTACAGTGTGAATCTTTTCTGATATAATATCTGTTATCGTTTTCACGATCATATTTATTATTACTAGGCCATACAATTATTTGTAACATATCTTTACATGTAAATGTCTTTTAAAAATTTTTAACAAGAATCGAATAATAAAAGTACTACTCAATCATTCCTTAAAAATATGTTTAAATATCTTTCAAAATTGATAAACTAAAGCATCTTGCATTGATAAAATATAATGAAAATGAATTCTTCAGGTAAATTATTATGATGTAAGGAAATTGCTTTTCGCTCATTCTATAAATACCTTTACTGTAAAAATTCACGCTTTTTTTTATTGTTATTTTTTTTTTTTTTTTTTGTTATTAAAAGAATTATATTACCATGCATGCATTTATGGACAAGAAAATATTTTTTTTAAGTATCTCTAAAGATAAAACCCATAAAATAATATCCGACTTTTTAAAAAAATTTCATTTATTATCTTAGTAATAATTAATCAAGCCTTAAACTATGTCGTGTGTCAACAAAGCGCTGTTAGTGACCTCAAACTTAGTAGGCGTATTTGAGACGTCGTTTTACTTTCCTGAATTATTCATGGCATCACTTTTCCGAAACAGGTGGTTTCTGACAAGCCTGCATGTGTTTCTAGATAATAATATCCTTTTCACTCTGCTTAAATAGAAAAAGAGTATAACTCGTCGTGGGTTACATATAATTTATTTTTTAATTTTAAGAAAATGTTTATACGGGTGCCTGATTACATCATCCTGTGAGCTGATGTGATTTTAAATATGTTTGTGTTAGATAACGCTATTTTTGTTACATATCAATGAAAATGTTATTGATTTTTTGGCAATTTAATTATGTTTACAGTTAAATTATTAATTGAACTTTTCTTTCAGCAGAATTAATTATTGTTGTTGTGAAAGTTTACATGTAAAAAACGAGCTTGAGGATGAAAAATATTAAATTGTATATAGTGTGACTTTCTAGGTAAAATATATCCTTTCGTTACCATTTTCACTAAAGAAGAAATAAAGAGAAAACCCATAAAGAAATAACACTATTTTTGAAAAAAAGTACAAAGAAAATTTTATCGATTCTTTTGCAGTCGAATTACGATTTGCGTAAAATAATTAATTGAAGTTTTTTTCAACAGAATTAATTATTGTTATTGACAAAGTTTACATATTAAAACAACAGCTTAAAAATTAAAAAATTGAATTACCTACAGTGTGAATCTTTTCTGATATAATATCTGTTATCGTTTTCACGATCGTATTTATTATTACTAGGCCATACAATTATTTGTAACATATCTTTACATATAAATGTCTTTTAAAATTTTTTAACAAGAATCGAATAATAAAAGTACTACTCAATCATTCCTTAAAAATATGTTTAAATATCTTTCAAAATTGATAAACTAAAGCATCTTGCATTGATAAAATATAATGAAAATGAATTCTTCAGGTAAATAGTTATGATGTAAGGAAATTGCTTTTCGCTCATTCTATAAATACCTTTACTGCAAAAATTCATGCTTTTGTTTTATTGTTATTTTTTTTGTTATTAAAAGAATTATATTACCATGCATGCAGTTATGGATAAGAAAATAATTTTTTTAAGTATCTCTAAAGATAAAACCCATAAAATAATATCCGACTTTTTAAAAAAATTTCATTTATTATCTTAGTAATAATTAATCAAGCCTTAAAATATGTCGTGTGTCAACAAAGCGCTGTTAGAGACCTCAAACTTAGTAGGCGTATTTGAGACGTCGTTTTACTTTCCTGAATTATTCATGGCATCACTTTTCCGAAACAGGTGGTTTCTGACAAGCCTGCATGTGTTTCTAGATAATAATATCCTTTTCACTCTGCTTAAATAGAAAAAGAGTATAACTCGTCGTGGGTTAAATATAATTTATTTTTTAATTTTAAGAAAATGTTTATACGGTTGCCTGAATACATCATCCTGTGAGCTGATGTTTGTGTTAGAGAGCACTATTTTTGAAAAATAGCCAAAGAAAATGTTATTGATTTTTTTGCAATTTAATTATGTTTTAAGTAAAATAATTACTTGAAGTTTTCTTCCAGAAGAATTAATTATTGCTGTTGAGGAAGTTTAATTATTAAAAAAAGCTTAAAAATGAAAAATTTAAAATTATCTGTAGTATAACCCTTTAGATAAAAATCTTCTTCCGTTGCAATTTTTACCAGCTTTACAATTACTTGTAACGTGTCATTATATATAAATGTCTTTTCATTTTTTAAAAAAACAAGAATAGATTCATAAAAGTACTTCCCAATCATTTATTAAAAAATGTTTAAATGTCTTTCAAAATTATTAAAGTAAAACATCTTGCATTGGTAAAACATAATGCTAATAAATCTTCATGTAAATAGTTTCCATGTGTGGTAATTGTTTTGCGACATCTTAATATAAATGTTCACATTGTAAAAATTTATGTTTTTGGTTTATTAATTTAAATAAACGAATATATTGTTAATATAATGCAAAATTATTATATAAGTGATATATTTAATAGATTTAGAGACACTTTCAAAATAATATTGTTTTCTTCGATTTTAATACAGTGTTGGAGAAAATTTAGAATCACCGTTAAAATCAGTAAAGCTCTCACATTAATGAAGAAACAATATCATTACAAAGTTATACAAGTTTTGCATTTTCATTAAAATTACTGTAATAAATTTAAATAAGAAATCAACAAGAGTTAATTTCTAAATAAATCATATTGATGGAAAAAACATTTCTTCCAGTATATTTAACCTATTAATTGCACACGTAACTAAATTTATATTAACTTTTTGGACTTTATTTATTTCTCTCTAACGCGAAAGACTTCCGAAAAATAAGAGAGGGATTGCGAGATGGATTTGGTCAGTTTTTTACATGTAGAAATGGATATTTGTTTCGATATTTCCAAAATGGCTGGTTTCATTTCAACGATCTAATCAAACTGTTGTCTGTTGACATATATTTGTCGAGCCAAGATTCCCCATGTTTTTCCTGTTGAATTTATATTTGGACTTCTAGCTGGAATGTGTAAAGTTTTGATGTTGTTTGCAGGTAAGCAATCTAACGTTGGCACAGACTTGCGAGGAAGGGTTATTTTGAAGAAATGCCAAATTTTGACCCATAAGTTTAGCTTCAAGTGAAACAAAATTATGATTGTCAAAGGATTCATAACCAAATTTGTTTTTTATTTTGTATTAAATCATACTGAAATCACAAGTGAGCTCACTTTGTAAGTCATACCAGTAGTATTTTAAATAATCTCTTCTATAATGATTGAATATCTTTTTGCTATATGCCCCACATTGTGGGGCAAGTTGAGACATTTCAAAGGATTTCATTTTTTGTTTTAACTCTTTTTCAATGTGAAATATTAAATTATGAGGTTTATTTCATGCATAAATGTTTATACTTTATACCAAATTGGTTCTAAAATAAGAATAAATGTTAATAAAATTAAAAAAAATATTATTTACTGAAAAAGGTCTCAAGGTTCCCTCCATACATATCACAATCAAAATGATACATTCTTTCAGTCTTCAATTGTTGAAACATAAGAAAAAACAAAATTTGAAAACCAAAAATGATTTCAACTACTGTAGTGAACTTAAACTTTATAACTGATCGAATGTATATAATAACCATTTAAATTTTTATAAAATTGTATTTTGGAAAAACCAGTAACTTAACCTATGAAATTAGACAGTTTTATAGTTTTATAGAAACTTGCTTTTTATTATAATTTAAATATCAATTACCTGAAATACAAATTTTATTTTAATGTTTAAGAAAGCCTTGTGTAGCATTAACTATACACATAAACCAATCAAAATGTTACATTCTGACAATCTGAAATCTTCAAAAAATAAGGAATAGTCGAAATTTACAAACGAAAAATATATTGTATAATAGGGTGGAGCGAAAAAAATTATTTTTTGAAAATCAAAAACGGGTAGGTGCCAAAAGTTGCCTTTATACTAGTACATCAACTGCGTGAAATTTTACCGCTGAAAAAAAAATGGCTTGAGTCTGCGCTTTTGCTCCAAAAATTGAAATTTTGGGTAAAATTTGTCATTTTTGACATTTTTTTTTTCAAAAAAGTTAAAAAATTCCTACAGAGCTGGTTATTATTTAAAAGTGTTACTTAAACCTTTATATTTATCTGCTTAACATATTTAAACTATAAAACAGTATGTTTATTCCCTATAGCTGGAGCAAAACAGACAACCTTTAGTAAGAAAACAGCATTACCACTCTATTAGGTCATACAATGAATTGTCGTTTATGATACAGCTCTTGTTTTCAAAACTACCTTGGACATACGTTATGGAGGTGGCTATATTTCATACACCACCTGGCCCAACTATTCGATCATCTTAGTACAGTGTTTTATTTATATATTGATTTGTGATTTTCTTTATCAAAATTTGGCATCTTTTCAATGCTTCCACCTAGTTTATTTGTTCTTTGCATCCACATGCTGCTGTAACTATTTTAATGTATATTTTTACAGTTTATATAAAAAACAAGCAGAGTAATGCATGGGAAATATTATTAAAGGGATCTATTCGGCCATTCTATTATCTTTATCAAACTTGCATCCAGTTGATGAAAGTGATTGGAAGTTCTGTTACCACAATATTTTTTCAGTCAATTATATTTTTTTATGTAATGATCTGCATTAAATATGATTTCAGATATCTCAACTGTAAGTATGCCATCTTTTATTCTACTTTTGAATTCTTTATATGTTGAGAAGCGAGCTGTTTAATGTGATGGTGATCGTCAGAGAGAATTGCAATGAAAATTTGTTCTCCATGTGCAAAGCAACTGTTGTTGTAAAAAACTTTTTTTTTGCATTTGTTTTATGCCATTTTCTAAGTGTTTTCGTATCTAGGTAATTTTCTATTAACTTTTAGATCCCTTTTTATGAGTCGACAACATTTGATGGTGAACTGTCCTGGGCATAAACTTATAATGCATAGTACTTTATGAGGGAATGTACGGATTCTAATCGACTATAAGTACTCATTTAAAATTAGGAGAATTCTATTTCTCGCTGTGAACCATGTTGCATGAGGTAAGCTTAGAATTGTTTATAATAATGAAATATACGCTACTTCAACTCCAGTGAATTTCCTCAGCTTCAGTTATTAGAGAAGTCGATGTAAAACTTTCTAATCTACACGGATTCACTGGATCAATAAAGAAAATCTTTGTCTACGTACTATTCACATCCTATTGCAATTTGTTATAAAATAGAGAATAATTTTGATTTTTTTTTTTTTTTTTTTAAATTCAGAAAAAGATACTCAGAACAGACTAGAAATTTCTGTCAGAGATTGCAAAGCTAATTCATAAGGAAAGCTTTTTCTCAGAAATAATGGGGAATAGGAATTTAGAAAACATCTCACACAAAAGACAGCTCATAAATCTAATAAAATTCTCCGCTTTATATAAGCACAGTTAGGCAATCAGAGTCTGTAGGTTCACTAACAAAATATGTAATCCAAGTTTATACCGCGGGATGTTTTATACCAAATGTAATACACACCTAAAAAATAGATCTAAAATCTTATTAGAAATTACTCGACTACGAAACAACACAGGAAACGACATAAAACAAATACTAAAATTTCTTTAGAAATATTGTTGCTTTACATGCAAATTTCGTTTCCAATCCTCTGTGATGATCGTCCTAATATTAAACAGCAAGCTTCTCAAAATATATTCAATGCAATAGCTTCAATAAATGATGACATACTAGAAACTGAATTCATACAATCAATTTTCAGGCAAATCATTACCTATAAAATGTAATTGATTGAAAGAATACTCCGATAGCAGAATTTCTAATCATAATGTATTAATTGCATAATTTTAATGAAGATAATAGACTGCTGAATAGGTTCAATCAACAACATACCCAATACATTACTCAGCTTCTCTTCTGTTATACATGGTATAAAAATATACCTGCAGCAGGTCACACCAGCATCATCCAAAGTGAGTGAATAGAAAGAAGAGATAAACTACTTTGATATATAGAAAACTTATACTCTTCTTCGGAAAAAAATAACAATTCAACACATAAATAAAACAGCGGGCCTATTTGATTGGGTGGTTGAGACGTGTTGGATATGAAATTGAACCACCTCTATGAGTTATATACAGAGTAGTTTTGAAAGCAGCTAGGTAAGGAATGCATTCATAACAACATTTCGTTGTATGCTCCAATAGAGAGGTTAACGCTGATTTTTCCCAAAAAGTTGTAAGATTTGCTCCAATTATACAGACTACAGATATTGTTTTATAGTTTAAATATGTTAAGCAGATAAATATAAAGATCTAAGTAACACTTTTAAATACTAACCAACTCTGTAGAATTTTTTTTTTTTTTTTTTTTTTTTTTGAGAAAATATCAAAAAATGACAAATTTTATCCAAAATTTCGATTTTTGGAGCAAAAGCGCAGGCTCAAGCCATTTTTTTTTCAGCGGTAAAATTTTACGAAGTTGATGTACTAGTATAAAGGCAACTTTTGGCACCTACCCGTTTTTGATTTTTTAAAAATAATTTTTTTCGCTCCACCCTATTGTATAACAATCGCTGCGAACCGAAATCTTTTATAATATTGAACGTATATAATAAAAAGTGACAACAAATCATTATATATATGTATATATATGTTACAGGCCAATGGGGTCTATCCTAACACCCATCGGATAAACTAGTTTTTCCTAGGCCAAACCGGTCTATCCTAACGCCCATCGGATAAACTAGTTTTTCCTAGGCCAAACCGGTTTATCCTAACGCCCATCGGATAAACTAGATTTTCCTAGGCCAAACCGGTTTATCCTAACGCCCATCGGATAAACTAGATTTTCCTAGGCCAAACTAGTCTATCCTAAGGCCCATAGGACAAACTAGATTTTCCTAGGTCAAACTAGTTTGGCCTAACTCTTATAGGATAAACTACTTTAGACTGCTGTTTATTGGTCTGAACTAGTTTATCCTAGGCCGATCTACTTTATCCTTGGCTAATTCAATTTGGCGTGATTTTATTGAATTCAATGACCGCCTCAACGCCAACATTCTTGTTTGTCCTAGGCTGATCTAGTTTATCTAGGCCAGTGTAGTTTTACGTGTTTTTAGCTCACAGTCGTGAAAAAAAGTGAAATAATGGGCTCAGAGGTTCCGTATATGCATGTACGAATGTATGTACGCATGTATGTACGTATATGCGTACATACTTAACGTTATTAAACATACTTAACGTTATTGAACATACTTAACGTATGTACTTAACGCGATAACGGTTGATAGAGATATCCGATTTGCTTCAAATTTTGGATGTAGGTTCATTCTGATAAGGTATTTTTCTGATTAATTTTGAGAATACATTGGATAAGAATAAAGGGAGGCGGACGGTAGGCTGCACCCCCACCGTTAATTTAGATAAGTGGATTTATCATGCAGCATTAGCAGATTTCATTTAAAATTCTAGATATAGGATCATTGTGGCAAGGCGCCTCCGTGATTAGTTGTAGAAGTTTATTGTTTAAGTCTAAAAAAAAGGGCAATGTAGGTAACCAACATAATTTAGATAAATGGTATTTGATGCAGAATTGACGAATTTGCTTCAAAATTTGGATGTAGGTTCTTTCTGATAAGGCGATTCCCTGAACAGTTTTAGGGGTTTAATGGTTAAGTATAAAGGAAAAAATGAAGGATTACCCTCTTACCTAGGAAAAACTAGTTTATCCTATGGACATTTAGATAAACAAGTTTGGCGTAGGAAAAACTAGTTTATCCAATTGGCGTTAGGATAAAGTAGTTTTACCTAGGCTAATCAAATTTGGCTCGAAATCGGATTGGGCCGGTAAACATGAATCTCTTATACATGAATAAATATAAATGTGTGTAAATTACTTATAACATCAATACAGAAATTCAACATGTCCACCGTAGAGACATGATGCATTAGACATGGTGTTTGCTTATTTTTTTTTCTGCAGACTCGTGCCCACTAAGATAAGACTTGCATTTATTATTATTATTATTATTATTATTATTATTATTTCATATTCGAGCTAGATCAGAGCAGAACCTAACTAGAAATTGAACAGCGTTTTCCATTTTTGAGAAATTAATTACCTGTCGACATATAAGCTATTCTTGGCACGGCGTCAAGTTTTTCTTTTCCGTAAAGTCGTAAGCGGAAATTCGATTGAAAACATAGCTTTAATAGTATTTTCTCAAAGGTACATCGCTTTTATGAAAAAATGGTTAACGCCATTTGATTACATATTTTCTAGTGAGAATGCCTGTTAATCTTATGCATTTCCGAAAATGAATTAGTTCTTAAACGTGTTAGGATGCAGCTCTTTTGGATTTGACAAAAGCCTTAAAAAAATGACAGAGAAACATATTCACAAATCTACTTTTCACTGATCATATTCAATAGTTGTGATGTTTATAACTCTTCTTTTTTTCTTCTTTTCTAAACTGCATTAATTATTTAATGAATCCTATTTGAATATTGAAATGTTTAAGAATCTAAATATTCAATAATATATTGTGTATTTACCATTCTGTGAACACATCATAATTTAAAAATATATTGCAAATTTATCTAATAAATATGTATGCAGTATTTTTTTAAAGGAAACCTAATTGTATGTTAAGTAAAATCTGAATATTTTGCAGAAATTGAGTTGGGCCAAACTGAGCCGGACTGAGTCTCTTTTCACTGATTTTTGTACAGGCAGGTCTCGGGCTGAACTTCTAATTTTTACACCGTGTCACGCAAAATAACTTTCTTTCGGGAAAGGCGGGTCCAGGGCCTCGAAATTCCGGCCCGTGCAAATCTCTGATAGTATTCTACAACCCTTCGAATAAAATACATTATATAAGGGTGATGACAAAACCACTTTGCACAAGGTTAGCTAAGGAGTAGTAGTCGGGATCATTATTAAAAATAATATTGCCCAATTAAACTGGTGGCTTTGCATTCACAGGCTGTTTACACTAATTGTGTATTAAGCCTTTTTAAAAAAAAAAAAAAATAACACCCTCGAAAAATAAAGTAAGTTGGTTTACTTTTTCCAGTTTCCCCCAATTATACTTAACTATTGAACCCCAAAACTAATCACAGATACTCTTTATAAAATTAAACAATTACTCAAAATTTGAAGCAAATCAGATAATTCTGCTCAAAAAACCATTCATCTGATTTAAGAAGGGTGATCCCCCATTCCTCCCTTTATACTTAATCATTAAACCCTCAAAGCAATACAGGAATTCGCCTTATAAAGAAAAAAATTATAATTAAATTTACGGCAAATCGGATAAATCCCATTTATCTGATTTAAGGAAGGCGATAAAACGTCCACTACCCCACTATACTTAACCAAAAGAAAAAACCAAAATTAATTAAAGAAGCACCTGATCCAAAAAAATTCATATCCAAAATTTTAAGCAAATTGGATAATTCTGTATTATAACCAATTTATCTAATTTAAGGAAAGAAAGAAATTGTAAGTTTCCCCCTTATATTTAACCGAAGAATCACCAAAATTAATCAGTGAAAAGCTTCATCAGAATGAACAAATCCAAGATTTGTGGCAAATCGGTTAATTCTGCATAAAAAACCCATTTGTCAAAATTAGGCGGGGTCCCCCCATTCTTCGCGTTGTTCTTATTCAATTAACCCCCAAAAATAATTAGGGAAGCGCTTTACCAGACTGAATTTATTTCTAAAATTTGAAGCAAATAAGTAAATTCTGCGTGAAAAAAAGCATTCACATAAATTATGGGTCGTTACCCTTATCCCCCCCCTCTTCCTTTATAATTAAACAATGAACACCCCCAAAAATTCATGGAGGTAATTCAAGTGAATGCTCCTATATCTAAAATTTGAATCAAATATTCTAATAATACATGGAAACCCATTTATTTGAATTAGGGGAAGGGGCGAATCAGCTTCAGATCCCCCACCCTCCTTATTCTTCTCCAATGACCTCCCAAAATTAAATTAGAAAAGCTCCTCATAAGAAAAGAAGATTGAAAGTTTGATGCAAATCGAGTATTTCTATCAAGAATTATTGCGTTATGTACTTACGTACATGCATAGATACAGAAACAAAGGGCACATTAATTCTCAGGCTTTCGTAGCCTGATGAGATAAAAACACGTCAAATTACATTATTTCTACAAGCGTTATCGCGTTACGTATATATGTACATACATACATACAAAACCTGTGAGTTCATTATTTCTGTAGCTTTGACGACCGTGGGCTAAAAACACGTAAATCTACATTGGCTAGGATAAACTAGATCAGCCTAGGACTAACAAGAATGTTGCCGTTGAGGCGGTCATTGAATTCAATAAAATCATGCCAAATTGAATTGGCCTAGAATCGGCCTAGGATAAACTAGTTCAGACCAATAAAGAGCAGTCTAAACTAGTTTATCCTATAAAAGTTAGGCCAATCTAGCTTGGCCTAGGAAAATCTAGTTTGCCCTAGGGGCCTTAGGATAGACTAGTTTGGCCTAGGAAAAACTAGTTTATCCGATGGGCGTTAGAATAAACCGGTTTGGCCTAGGAAAAACTAGTTTATCCGTTAGGCGTTAGGATAGACCGGTTTGGCCTAGGAAAAACTAGTTTATCCGATGGACGTTAGGATAGACCGGTTTGGCCTGTAACATATATATTTTTTTAAAGAAGCATATATGTTAACCTCTAAAAGATATCTTATTTGTCATTTTCTTATGGAAAATACTCGTTTAATATAAAGTAAATATTTAATAAAATAATATTAAATATACTTAATTGTTTATATCTATTTTCGTAGAACTATCCCAGATTTATTAAAAATTGACAACATTGATTTTAACCACTGGTAAAGAACGGATGATAAAGAAAGACATTTTCTCCTGTTCAACCTGTCAGAAATGCTACATTGTATTATTGAATAACATTTGGAAACATCTCTTTCGAATTTATTATAAACGTTAAAGGGAATTCAGATTTTTAAATTCTGAAATGACAGTTGGCATTATACCAAAACTTGACACGAACGAAAGTTTGCCATTGTAGTTACTGAATAAATTATAAATATTTTTAGAACAGTTTATTATTTTCAACTTTTCAAAGTTTTTTAAATTGCACAATTCATTAAATTTAGGTATACTTTAGCTTCGTAGGTTGTTTTTAAACTACATCATATATTCATGTAGTGATTAGCGTGACCAAGCGGAAATAAAATTGTCAAATATAAATAATGTAGAAAACAGTTCTGTATACAAAGAACATATCACTTACTTGTTGGAAAAGTGACACATCTTGGAAAAAGTAAATTTTACGAGAGAGGAGGAAAAAAATTTTCATAATTTTACTATAACATTAAATTATAGCAAATATCTCTACAGCAAAAATAAAAAATATATATAAAAGCATAAAAATCTTAAGAATGAAAACGTAGTATGAGTTTTGGAGGGGATGGTAATTTACCCTCCCACATAATTCACACATTTTCTGGCGTCGAAAATGGACATGTAGCATAATAAAGTTATTTTCCTTTTAAATTAAACTTATGAAACTGTTTGTGTAGCAAGACGAAACTATGATAGACTTATTAGAAAAATAATATGTAGTCACGATTTTTGTAGCAACAGTGTATATAATAGTAAATATAGTACACAAATTTAAGGTAAAAATCAAAGATATTTACAAAAAATCTGCGAAAAAATTTGCAAATAATCCCTAATACTGTATGACTTATTAATCGTTGTTATAATTCAGTATGTGTTTATAAAAAACAGAAAAATCCTAAAATATATAATATTCTTAATAGTAAAAGAAATTTCCCTAACACTGGTACTATAAATTGAATGTTTTATAGCGTCGTAATCGTATTGTTATAGTTAATTACATATTTAGAACAAGCAGAAAAATCTTGAAATATGTATATTTTTTCATTTTCAAAGAAATCTTCCAAACGCTAGCATTATAAATTATTAATCATCAATATAAATAAACAGGGTTCCTACAGATCAAGAAAAACCTGGAAAACAGGGAAATGTCAGAAAATGTTTTAAATATTTGATGTGGTCTGGGAATTTTCGATGTACTGCATTTTGGATGTGATGAAATTCCCTTGTCTTAAATGAAGAAATTTTTAACTATTATTCATCCAATCTAAAGCTTTTTATATAAAATTCATATATGCTACATAAAAATAAAAAAAAACTTAAAATAATTGAAAATCTAATTCATCATTTATATAGCTTAAAGTTATTCCTTCTGGAGGATTTTACGATAATATATAAGCCGAATTTTTATTGAAAATGAATTTTTTTAAAAAGATCAGAGAAAACTTGGAAGTATGAGAGAATTGTTTTGTCAGAATTGTGTAAGAGCCCTTATAAAATATTCAAATACGATTATATTATTATGCTTCCACATCATGCTAAATTAAAAATATATAATATAAATAAAATACATTTAATCTTAAAATCTTATAATGTAAAATAAAAACACGTAAAATTGCAATACATCATAAAAATATTCTCGGTAGAAACTTTGATAGTTGAATTTTATTAACATATTTTGCCTCACTATTTTCTTATACCTTATTTGCATATAATCTAATTTTATAGGCATTCTGTCCTAAAAAATAATGCCAGCTTTCTTATTCTACCAAGAAACTTTTTTATTAAATTTAACAAAAAAATTTTTTTATTCCTTGGGTTATGAAAAGAGATTAAATAAATATAATCTTAAAAAAGTAATCTGAAACATAAACAGTTGGCGTTTCATAAGGAATGTTTACTTTTATATTCTAAAAGATAATATTCTGATTTTTGTTTTAGACAAATATAAAGTCAAATATATTTTTTAAAGCAGCCAAACTTTAAATATTTACTTCAGAAGTTAAAAAACAAATTTGAGGATATTTGTACAGTGATAATTTTCTTTTAGAGTTTTGGCTTCAAGATTATTTGTATAATTAATGATATGTGGGTAGCAAAATGAGTAAGGGTCAAACAAAACGCACATATATAATCGAATAATTTTCATAGTGCATAAAATTTCTAGGATCTCATTCATACTGGTATTTCTTCTAAAATATCATGTAAGATATCCTGGGGCAGTCACTCCACGTTTATATGTATATACACTATATTGCCATTGATTATGGGACACTTGCGATTTTAGACATTTTACTAAATATCTAGAAAAATACATGAGGAATCATCTCGAAACTCTTAGTGTATAAATATAATAGTATACGTCATACATCTCCGTGAAGATTTTTCACCGAAACGCCATAGGGGACCGTCAACAAATTAAAAAAAGAATGAGTATATTTTGAATAACCCTGTCAAAACTAATGTAGCAAAAGCGCTCAAACTCTAGATTATGATTGAATGCCTTATTGTAATACACTGTGTTCATTTTAATGCAAATAGCATGCATACTCGCAGAGTAATTAAGGTTTTTATAAAAATGGTCCCAAATTTTTCCAAGTTTTTCCATTATAATTTTCAGAGTTCAGCCCTCCAAGTCAGTCACAAGTTCACAGTCAGCCCTCCAAGCGTTTGGCCCGTAAAATTCCGTACACTAAGCTCCAGGTTTCACTGCAATATAAGCAATGTTTAAGTTATTATAATTCTATAAATTTAATGAATTTTCAAAGCATTGAAGAATGATTAAGACTCTAAAGGATTACATTTATATTTCTAAATAAGATTTTTTATGTAATATTGAAAGAATTATAATTTATTAGCATTTAAAGCAAAATGCAGAGAAAACAACATTACAATTTCACCCATTTGCAAGACGCTTGGAGGGTTAATATAAAATAATATTTTTTCAGAAAATATGACAAACAACAATGCACACAGTACCCTGCAATCAGAATTAAAAAATAAAAAAAATTGTATGAAAAATGAGTAGGTTTACTATATAATTTTTTACTGCGCATGCGTTAAAGATATCAAAATTTCATTTGCATATTATGTTAGCTAAATGTATAGAGCAAATTTGTAAAAGTCTCAAAATCATAGCTTGAAAATTCTGAAAGTAATCGTCTATAGAAAAAGGACAATATCCGTTGTTTCCAAAATGAAGCAAAAAAATGAGGGATTTTATCCAAATGCAGTAGTACATTCCATATTGTGTATTCTATATTGACACTAATCAATGAATATATGGATACAACCCCTCTTGTTTTTGCTTCATTTTGAGAATAATGGATTTTTGACTTATTCAATTGACGATTATTGTCAGAATTTTCAAGTTATGATTTTGTGACTTTCACAAAAGTTGCTCTGTACATTTAGCTAACATAATATGCAAATGAAATTTTGATATCGTTCACGCATGCGCAGTAAAAAATTATTTAGTAAACCAACTCATTTTTATACAATTTTCATTATTTTTTATTCTGATTACAGGGTACTGTGTGCAATGTTGTTTGTCATATTTTCTGAAAAAAATAATATTTTATATTAAGAACTCTGAAAATTATAAGGAAAAAACTATGAAAAATTTGGGATCATTTTTATAAAAACCTTAATTACTCTGCGAGTATGCATGCTATTTGCATAAAAATGAACAAGGCTTATTACAATAAGGTATTCAATCACAATCTAGAGTTTGAGTGTTTTTGCTACATTAGTTTTGACAGGGTTATTCAAAAGATATTCATTCTTTTTTAATTTGTTGACGGTCCCCTTTGGAGTTTCGGGAAAAAATCTTCACGGATATGTATGACGTATACTATTATATTTATACATTAAGAGTTTCGAGATGATTCCTCATGTATTTTTCTAGATATTTAGTAAAATGTCTAAAATCGCAAGTGTCCCATAATCAATGGCAATATAGTGTATTTGACATCATGTTTATAAAACAAAAAAATAAATATGTAGTCATAAAAATATTTTATTTAATGAGGTTTAAGTCTCTAATTATTTATTTATTTTGGCGGACTTTTATTCAAAACTATAGCATAAAAACGTATTTAACCATAAATAACGAAAAATAATAATAATAACAATCAATAATACGTAAATTCTGCATTGAAAAATGTTTCAAAACGTGGAAAAATTTATTTTAAAATGAATTATTGCGGTTTCAAATTACATTAAAAGCATGTCAAATGGTTTTAATGCAGCATACAGACTAGAAACCGAATCCCCATCTTCTGCAAGTGACATTTATTTATTCGAACATGTTACAAATTTTCTGCTATTCTATACCATGAAAAATAATAAAATGGCATGATGTACATTTATGACATAATGTGAGTATTGAATAATGTCATGTCAATGGTAATTAATTTCAAAACTAATCGAATAACTGAACGTTAAGTTTTGTAAATTGCGGAAGTACCATTTAAAATATGTTTGTAAAATGGTATGTTACGTCTCTAATGAGTAAAATATTTGTTTTAAAAAAACTATAATTTATATAACATTATACTTTTAAACATAAAAATAGATACAAAATTTTGAATTACTGGAAATAAAAAAGTAAAGTAAAGTTATAGTATATTTTTCCACTTATTAGTATGAAATAATTACGTTAATCTTTAGAAAATTAAGCCTAACTCCATCGGTTAAACATATAAATACTTCACACATTTTCATCATTAAAAAATGCTTGATACAAAAGTCCTTCCGGCAGAGCCGGGAGGAAGAGGTAGATTTCATATACTTAATTAGTTATTTATTTAATTTAAAAAAAGTTATATTATTCAAACATACGAAGCTCAAATTAGTGGAACCCGATTTTATAAGATTGAATACTAGTTTTAGTCAATACTGAATGTTAATAGAAATTTTTAGAAAATGGTCATCTTTTATTCAACCTTTTTTTTTATTTTAAGCGATTTAGAGGATCGCTAAATTCCACGATATCATGAAGTGTATGCCATTTTAAAGCAACACGATTGAAAAAAGAAACCAATGAGCTTGGTCGAAATCTTAATTCATGTGCATATGCACATTCACATCGAAACCGATTAATATATATAGAAGTGCTGTCGCGGGCAATTGATTTAAAAAAAAAATCCCTGTCGGCTTGGCCTATTACTTGGCCCTTATTTTTTTCTCCCAAAACTTTGTTTTTTCGCCTCTTGAGCCGATTTTTAATTTTATAACATATCTGCCATGCATAAAAGTTTGGCCTATTTCTTAAAAGTAGAAGAAAATTTAAACTGATTCGTTATCTATTTTATTTAAGAAGTTATGGTGTTTTATTGTTTTTCACAAAAATCCTTCTTATTTTCACTCCCCTTGTCCGATTTTGCCCATTAACGAACTTGACCGAGGTTTTACGCCCTTTGATTTTATGTATCAGTTTGAAAGAGATTTGAGCAGAATTGGAGAAGTTATCGTGTCCATAAAAAAGCGATATAGACCGATAGATAGATAGATAGATGGATAAACTTTTTTGCTAATGGTAGTTTTGGGGTCTAGAGATCATGATCAACATAGATCTGCAAAAATTTTTCAGAAATTCCAACATGGGAGCGACCGCAATAGGTAGTATTTCATACGAAATCTACCTAAAAATGCCACCCACATTAGGAATTAAACTTCTATATCTCAAGGCATTTTTTAAAGTAAAGATAAAGCAAAAAATACTTCGGAATTCATTATTAAGATAAATACTTTAGAAAGAACCCTTTTTTCAATTTCCAATTTTTTGTTTGTAGATCATTCATTTAAAAGATTTTCGACAAACATAAATGGCTGCCATTTTGAAATAAGATGTCGGATGAAGTTGGCTAATGAACTCAGTCAAGACATTGGTATGCACAATGTACACACGAAGTTATATCCAAATCAGTTTATAAATATGTGTATTATCGCGTGATAAATTTCAGACCGTTTCAAAATATCAACCACACTGGATATTGAAAGTGCTATAACTCCGCCATTTTTCAAGATAAAGATAAAACAAAAAATGCTCTGAAATCTTCGTATCAAGGTCAAACAGATAAAAGAAAAATCTTTTTCAATTTCTTACTCTTTTGCACCTAATTATTAAGTTTAAATTTTAAAAAATTAAACTCCACCATTTTGAAACAAGATGGCGGATTAAACTGGCCAACGAACTCGGTCCAGAAATCGGTGTGTACTATGTACGCACCAAGTTTCATCAAAATCGGTTTATAAATACGCGTGTTATCACGTGACGAAAATCAGATCATTTCAAAATGTGAGCAACACTAGAAATTAAAAGTGCTATAACTCAACCATATTTTAAGATACAAACGAAACAAAAAATGCTCTGGAATCTTTGTATCAAGGTCAAATGCAATAAAGAAAAATCTTTTTCAGTTTCTCCCTTTTTTGTGCCTAATTTAAAATTTAAAAATTTTTAAAAAAAAAATTAAATGGCCGCCATTTTGAAACAACATGGCCAATGGAACTGGGTAACGAACTCAATTCAGGCATCATTATGTACTATGTACGACGAAGTTATATCCAAATCGTTTGTTAAATACGCGTGTTATCACGTGACAAAAATCAGATCGTTTCAAAATGTCAGCCATAAGACAAATTCAAAGTGCTATAACTCAATCATTTTTTAAGATATAGACAAAATAAAATGTGTTCTGAAATCGTTGTTTTAAGTTCTAACAAATAAAAGAAAAATATTTTTCAGCTTTTAATATATTCGCATTTAATTTTAAATTTTTAAAATTTTTAAATGGCCGCCATTTTGAAACGAGATGGTGGATGATGCTGGCCAACAAACTCGGTCGAGACATTTGTATGTACTATGTACATACCAAGTTTCATTCAAATGATTCGGTGAAAATATACCAGAATTTTCTGGAAGTGTTTACCTCCGGACGGCTTCAATAGGTAGCTTTTTACTTTTTGTAATGAAAGCTCCCTATTAAACGTTTATATTAAGTAAAAACACAATGTAACTTCAAACTATAACAAAGTAAATAAAAATTATTTGGCCAATATTGTGTGTATTGTTAAACAATAAACTTCTAATATATTTTTTTCATTTTAGCGGTTTTTAGCTACACCAAAAAATATTTTATGGAAATGGAGTTATCTGTAAAAAGAGGATCATTGTAAATGTAACTTGTGAATGGTAATGCTGCACATTGTTGTCAATAATATTGGCTATGTTTTGGTCATAACTTGTCTTGCCAGGTCCAATGAATCAAACAGTAGGTCACCAAATTAATAATTTGTTTCTAACTCGAACGAGCGAAGGAAAATCACGTACCAGTTTTCATTCAATTTGTTCATTTTTAAAAATGAAACAATGCCTATATGACACGGAATTATTAAATTAACACGTTCGCCGTCGCTTACATGAAGATTTGATGATAATGCTACACTGTAGAAATGGGTTTTTCCCAGAAGCCGATTTGCTTTTTTAACAAAGAATCAGTGAAAGATTTTCCCGCGCCAGCTCGTTACTGGCTATTGTACATCACTCCACATCACGCGCTGGTGCGTGAATGACCCCTTAACGTTCGCGCAATATCACGCGCTTTCGCGTGAGCGGCAGCGAACGTGTTAAACATTGCAAGTCGTTGGAGTAAATAATAATATTGAACATCAAATATTTCAATTTCTAAAAATGAAAAATAATGTTATATGTAATAATATGTTGCATTAATGACTGCTTTATAATGAATAAACATTTTACATTAACACTGGAAAATTATTGAACTAATTAACAAAATAAACTAAATTTACCTTTGCTGTAGTATGAACTTTAGAACTAGAATTCAATACGAGTACATGCAGTTTTACACAAGACTTTTTCCAAATGCAAATTCTTTTTTTAATACTTTTGAATTAAAAAAAAAAGTAAAGCTTCTTTTACAGCATATTATTGAAATTACTGTTATAAATTAATATTTTGGAATCTAGGACTCATGAAAATTGGACCTAGGCTAGTGATTAAGTATAAATAAATTCATATCATAGCTATAAATAAATAAGGTATTCGATTTTTAGTTATTTAAAAAATACATTTAAGAAAAAAAATAGAAAAAATTATGTAAAATTATATTTTATTTGTATATATAACGTAATATGAAATTAAAAAATTTAATAGATATTCACTGCGCTAGTTTCATTAAATTTCCATTGTGTGTATTTTTTTTATATTAAAATGTGTATCGTAACTTGTACAGATAATTATGAAATTTCCTTTTATAAATTATTTAATTTTTATACACATTTATTTAAAAATACTTTCTCCGTAAGCTCATTTATGGACATTTAAAAAATCTTTACTGCATTTTTATTTTATTTTGTCCATCTTTATTTTCATATATTTCCTTTGCTTTCTTTCTTTTTATGTACTATGTACAAAAAATTTCTAACTCTGCATTGCATTAATACACCACATTCTTCTTTCTACTACTATGAAGCCTCCCTATTCAGATATTTAAATACTTCTAGTAAATGTTTAATATGGATTTAGTATACGATGATATTTATTTGAATGAGAGCGTTAAAAGTGAATCTTAAGTAAATGCAATGAACTTTTAGACGTAAAATTTAGTCTAATTAATATGATAAATTTATTTTCTTTAAACATGTATGATTCCATTTAAGAGTGAGATATGCTACCATTCCATTTTCAGCTAATTTTGATTACAATGTTAAGGAAATACTGAACGTTCATATTAAAAATTTAAGCACATTTTAAAGAGGAATATGTTTTCTGAAGATCTATTTATATCTATTAATTGGAAAATGTTAACTGCAAAACCATAAGTAACAGGAATGGAATTTCGAACGCATTTAATCTAAGAACATTAAGTTTTTAGATTAATCAGTAGCCTAGATTTTATTACATTATGTGTAAGAACATGTTGCATTAATGGCTGTCTTATATGAAATAAAACATTTTACTCGAGCCCTGGAAAATTATTGCGCTAATTAACAAATAATTTAAATTTACTTTTGCTATAGTATGAACTTTAGAAATGGAATTTAATTTAAACACATGAAGTTTTATACCAGGCTTTTTTCCAAATACAAATTCGGTTTTTTAACACTTTTCAATTTAAAAAAAAGTACAATGACTTTCACAACATATCAATGAAATTACTGTGATAGATTTAATATTTGGAACCTAGGAATCACAAAAATTTGATCTTGTGGTGGTGATTAATTATAATTAAATGCATATCATAGTTATATAGATAAAAAAGTGTTATTCAATTTTTAGTTATTTGAAAAAGAATGTTTAATAAAAAATTTAGAAAAAAATTCTGTAAAGTTGTATTTTATTTGTGTATTTAAAGTAATACGTTATTGTAAAATTTAATTTATATTCATTGCGTTCGTTTAATTAAATTTCCATATATATGTAATTTTTGTTTTTCATGTTTAATCTTCAATCATAACTTGTACAGAGCCTTATTAAATATTTTTTTATAAATTATTTAATTTTTATAATTATTTATTTAAAAGTAATCTCTCCGTACGCTTTTTTATAGACATTTAAAAAATCTGTATTGCATCTTTCTTTTATTTTGTCCTTTATTTTCATACATTTCCTTTCCTTTCTTTCTTTTTTTTTTGTACTATATATAAAAAAATCCTAACTCTGCATTGCATTAATACACTACATTCTTCTTTCTACCATTATAAAGCATTCCCATTCAGATATTTAAATACTTTTAGTAAATGTTTAATACACATTTGGTACGATAATATTTATTTGAATGAGAGCGCTGAAAGTGTAAAATCCTAAGTGAATACAATGAATTTTTAGACTTGTAAAATTTAATTACATTAATATGATAAAATTATAGTTTTCAGCTAATTTTGACTGTAATGGTAAGGAAATACTGAACGTTCATATTAAAAATTTAAGCAGATTATAAAGAAGAATATATTATCTGAAGATCTATTTATATCCAATAATTGGAATATGTTATCTGCAAAACCATAAGAACCAGGAACGGAATTTTGAACGCATTTTATCTAAGAAAATTAAGTTCTTAGATTAATCACTAGCCTACACTGTTAAAACTAAAGGTTGCATATGGCACTTTTGGAGGTGAAACGCTTGTCCTGTCAGCGGTACCCCTAAAGGAGCCAGAATACAAAAGATTCCATGCCGGGAATCGAACCCGGGCCATCAGTATAGCGCACTGACGTTCTACCGACTAAACCACATGGAACGACACCCAGCAAGGAACTTATCACTATTACTTGTTGGCAAGGCTACAAACGCAGCACAAGATGGAATACAATCCGCGAGCCACTGACTGGGGCAATCACGAAACTCTAATTTTATCCAGCATCGATTGAATATATTAATGCATGGAAATTTTTCCAGAGAGAGAGAAAATTCGCCTTGAATATAACATATCCAATGAAAATTTTAAGTGGGCTATACTGATGGCCCGGGTTCGATTCCCGGCATGGAATCTTTTTCACTAGGTTGGCATTTGCGCCTTTTAAGCAATTCAAAATTTGATTTTCATTTCATACATTCTTTTCATTTTTGTGACTATTTATAATATTCGGAATTATCAGAAAAATCTTTATGTAGCGGAAGTTGGTGCACCTCGAACCTATTTTGACTTTTCAATTTTTATATTTTTGAAAAAATTGCCAAAACTGAAAAAAGAAAAAAGTTTATAAAACTTTATGATGTTATACACTACATATATTTGTCTTAAATTTTTATATAAATAATTTATATGAAAAATTTGGAATTAAAAATAAAATGAAAATAGGACCGAGGTACACCAGTAGTGGTGTACCTTAGGCCCGTTATAAAAAAAAAAATCTGTTTTTAGCGAATGAAATCAACATTTATTAATTAAGAAGCTACATGTATAACTTTTTGATACATTTAATTGTGTATTAGATTTTTAAAATAAGAAAGTCTAAATAGACATAAAACTTCAGAACATTTTCACTTACACATGACAAAAGACATTAAAGCTTAGTTATATTAATAATTATATTTATTTTTAGCCACTATTTTAATTAGATAAGTCAATTTCAGATATTAACTTCTTGAGCTTCTTTCACATCCATTAGATAATATCTAGTGTAGCGATGGGAATGCTCGGAAAAAAACCCGGAAAAATTGGGAAAAAAACCTTTTTTTTTCAGTTTTTTCCGAAGGCTTATTTTTAAATTTTTCCGAGCTGGAAAAATTTAAATTTTATTTATGAAATAATATAGTGAGAATTTTATAACAGCTACATTCTCATACTTTTTATGTTATTTATTTTTATGCTGAGTGTCCCACATGAAAACTTTAATGTGGGTAATCTGATCTCTGAGCAGGAATCTGTTTGAGAAGACTTGGAAGGATTCTTCACACATTTTCTTGTTTGAAATACAAGACACTTCGCAAAATTTCTCTTAAAAATATACATTTCAGAAAAAAGTTTAATCTACAAATTGAATCTTTCACAAATTCAATGATTGAAGAAAAAAAATCTTATGCCATATAGAAGCTGAATCTTATCAAGTTGTATATACACTGACGGAAAAAAAAATCCCAACACCAAGAAAGACTTGTGTTAGCTAAACGAAATTTTGTAGGCGTGTTTATACATCTGAAAGATGACATTGATTTAAATTTCATGCTTCGCACATAAGTGTGGCGCTAGTAGCGCCACTCACAACTTTAAAATCAGGTTTGCTTTAAATGCGTGCTGTAAAGTTCGTGAGCATTATTTATCTTCAAAATTTGACGAATTGAGTTCAGGTTGATCATGAATGCCTTTAAGAAGACGAAGAAGCTATTATCATCAGTTCCCGAGTTGAAAAGAGGTCGTAAAGTATGGCTACAAGAAAGTGGATTTTCTTTCCGCGATTTTGCAGAAAGACTTGGACGGAATGTATCCACTGTGCATAATTGTTGGGAGTAGTGGTCAAGGGATGGTCTGCCACAAGAAGACCAGGTTCCGGGTGAACACGTGACACTACTGAGAGAGAAAACCGTCGTATTCGGCGTACGGCTGTGGCGCATCGCACTGCGTCTGCGACAGAAATTCGAGCTGCAGTTGGTACCACAGTGACACAAGAAAAACTGTTAGAAATCGGTTACTTCAAGGACAGCTCGATGCAAGGCATGCATTCCACTGACTCTAAGTCATTGCCGTTTGCGACGTCAATGGTTTCAAGCCAGAGCTCAATGGAGGATGGAATGGAGATTTGTTGTGTTTTCTTATGAAAGCAGGTTCTGCCTTGGTGCCAATGACGGCCATGTGCTGGTCAGAAGGAGGCCAGGGGAACGTCTGCAACCAAACGGTCTGCGGCCTAAACACACTGGACCTACAATATGGGGCCATGGTCTAAGGAGCAATTTCCTATGACAGCAGGATCACTCTCGTGGTTCTCCCAGACACACTGACTGCAAATGTGTACGTCAATCTGGTAATTCAGCCTGTAGTGCTGCCATTCAAGAAAAGCATTCAAGAGGATTTTTCAGCAGGATAACGCTCGCCCTCATGCCGCTGTTGTAACGCAACACGCACTACAGAGTGCCAACGTGTTACCTTGGCCAGCGAGATCACCAGATCTGTCTCCCATTGAGCGCGTATGGGATATCATTGGATGAGAACTCCAGTGTCAACCCCAGCCAGCATTGAACATCACGTATTGATACAGCTTGTACAACAAGTATGGAACTCCATACCACAAAGTGACATTCGGCACCTGTATGACACAATGCATGCACGTGTGCAGTTTTGCATTCGAAATTCTGGAGGTTATAGCGACTATTAATGTAACGGAATTTCACCTTTGAGATGCATTTTATTGACCTTAAATTAACCTGTGATCTCGAAAATCTAATCAATTAAACATGTTAACTAGACAAATGCACTGTCCAAATTTCATTACTCTACAATAAGTTTTTCTTGGTGTTGGGATTTTTTTTCCGTCAGTGTATGTATAAATAACTTTATTAAAAATGTCTAAATAGACTAACTAAATGTCTAAATAGGACTAATGTCTAACCTAAACATAATAATAATCTTTTTTAAACGAATTCTGAATATATTTTGTACAAGTACATATAAGAAGTTCACAATTTCACAAAAAACAGGATTACATGAAAAAAAAACTAGATATACAATTAAGTGCAACTTCTCTTCTTAAAAATTAATTCATATGCAAAATTATTTCAATAATATGCCGATTAACGGAAACGGTAAAATTAAAAATTTAACATAAAATTTGAAGCATGCATTTATTACTTTTTGCTATCTTTTCAAGAAGTAAGTATTGAATTCGTGAAAATTTTGACTTCCAGTTTTTGGTGTATTTAAAAGTTTTAGAAGGTCCTGAACACGATTTGGTGGTTTTTGGAAAATATCTGTCAGTCTGTGAGTCTGTATGTGTCAAAAATTTTATGGGCACTCTATCTCAAGAACTGATGCACATAATTTCACAAAACTTTAGATTCAGTTATACCTTGATATAAACTCGTGATGTTTAGTTATTAGTGTATATCGTCCAACCGATGGCGCTGCTATGCTGCATTATTCATTATTTCCACAATAGCTCTATCTCAAGAACTAATGTATATATTTTCATAAAACTTCAGATTAAGTTAATCTTTGATATAACTTCGTGCTCATTACTTTTTGGTGTAAATCGCTCAACAGATGACGCTGCTATGCTGCATTATTCATGATTATCGCAATAGGTCTATCTCAAGGACTAAAGGATGATTTTTTATCAAACTACAGCTTCAGACAGTTCCTGATATAAATAAATGTTGTTTAGTTTTTGGTGTAAATTGCCCTATAGGTGGCACTACTATGCTGCATTTTTCAAGATTTCATTGTAGCTGATTAGTTGAATGTTTTTTGAAGGTTTTGAATCTAAAATTGGCCTCCATTTTGCCGCCATTTTACCTCCATACTGTACAGTAATGTTGCAAAAACATGGGCAGTTTGCATTCGAAAAATACAACTGCGATTGAAAAAAAAAAACATATTTTATTACAAGTAACTATGTTTCAAATTATACTTTCCCTCTTGATTAAACTTTGAATTTTTGTAGTTTTCTAAAGCACTGTAGAATTTTATCTCTGTATGTAACTGCTTTCGTTAATTCCTTAAATAGCGAGCATTTTCTTTTTGTAGTGTTCTGTTTTCAAAACCTTTTGAGTTCCACTCTTAGAAATATAAAATTACCATGTGTAAACATTATTGAATATGGTTTCTTACTCAAGAATAGAATAACAGATTTCAGGATAAAAAAAAAATACGTTTAATTAAACTTTAAAAAATATATTTTTCTGGTTTCAGTGAGTAAAAATCTAACAGTCAATAAATCCTATGCTATTTTTTAGTTGCAGACCTGAATAAGCCAAATTAAAATTTAGTTTTCTTTGAATTTAGATTATAAAACTAAATCAAAACTTTTTTGACTTGAGATTGGAAAGCTATACCAAAACTAAACATATTTTTTAAAGGAAATAAAATTATAATTGTGAAAAAAAGTAATAATGTAAAAATATACATTTTTTAAACAAACAATGGAATTTTTGAATACTGATATGCATAATAATGACAAAACTGCAATATTTTTTTTAACTAGTATCAGTTATTTAAAAACTATACTTATGTAAATCGAATGCATAATTTATTTCATTCCAAACTGCAGACATATTGTCTCAGATTTTTACATGAGGTCAATTGGTAGTTAAACCTGTAACTGAAAAATCATTTCAACACAGATATGATACAACAAACAACAGAGTTTAATTAAAATTCTTAGGCTGTGAAAAAAAAACTAAACTTTTAAAAGCAGGCTTTACTACTTTCTTTTATATTTTGTAATATAAAGTGAAAATAATTGTCATCTAATACAAATAAATGGGAAAAAATGTTTATTATTTAATATTCTCTAAGAAAATATAATTTATTTGGGAGAAACAGTCATGAAAAATCAATTTTCCAACTTTTCCATTTTTTTCGAAAAAACTGGTAAAAAACCAGTTTTTTCTGCCACTTACATTTTTCCGGAAAGTTTACATCTCTAATCTGGTGTACCTTAGAAAAATAATTGAAAAAATAGCAAATTTGTTAGAAAAACTGCACAGAATTATTTTCTGACATCCAAAACATTATACAAACATCTCAAAATGAAAAAAACAATTAAAAAAGAGAGAGGTGCAAACAATACTAAGGGCTGGAGATGAGGGCGTATTAGTAGATCGTATTAATACATGCAGCGATAGGGGCTACTCAATGGATTCACTTACCCAATGACTACTAGTTAAGGATAACACAAAACAGGACTGAATTTATATTAAATTCTACTTCTGCAATTCGAATATAATTTCTTAAAATAAATTTTAATTTTTCTTGATTTCAAAGTTGATTTCAAATTTTTAAAAGGCGTATATAAAATAAAGGCTTGGTTTCAGAGTAACTACGTGTTCCTATTCCTCCCTTGTCATTATTACCTGTTTTTATTAACCCTATTAAAGTTTGAATCGGAATAAATAAAAGTTATAACATTTGTTCCGATTCACCCCTATCTGCGAGGTGAATCGGAACACCATTAAAAAAATAAATAATACATATATAAACAGTAAAAATGTTTCGTTTTTGCTTAAAAAGTAAAGAACTAAACAAGACCGAAGTTTCTAGTAGAAAAATAAAAAAAAATTAAAAAATCAGATGTTGCTTTTTTTAACGTTAAAGTTGAAAAGTGTTCCGATTCACCCCATTTTACGGTATGCTTGATCTGAATGAATGCTTGTATACTTTAACTGGCACTTCAGCATATTAAAAAGGAAATGTCTGTTTAAATCAGAACGCAGAAACTGTACAATCATAAGTGAGTGAAATGGAGTTTTTAACGAATTAAATATAAAAGCATTAAAGGGATTAATGTGGTCTCTGCAGACCTATTTATTTCTATTATAAAATCGGATCTTACATAATTGCGTTTTCTTAAACATGCTCCTAGAAAAAGAACGTGATCCTCTTTAAATAAATAGAATCACGTATTTATTTTCATAATTTATAGATAAAGCTCTGAAAATACTACTGTCTGAAAGTACTTCAACTTGTTTTCTTTAAGAAATAATTGCCAATATGGGACATTACAACAAGTTCTGACGAAAAGAATTTATAATCCTGATTACAGTTATACTAGGATTTTGCATTATATTATGAAATGAATTTAAAATTGTACGATTACATTTCCGAAGAAATTAAGATATGTAAAAGACTAAAGAATATATAACTTGCATGAGGCTTGCCACCTTTAAAAGATAATTACCTGTATGAGACTTGAAAATAACAAGCACAAAGGAAATGAATTTAGAATTTTATTATGGTTATACTGGTTCTTTGCATTCTATTATGAAATAAATATAAAATTTTGCGACTATATTTCCTTAAAAATTAAGAAAGTTATAAAAATAATTTCTTTATTTTTGATAACTTTAAAGAACTCCTCTTTTTATTATTTGAAAACGATCATCTTTAATATAGTCAGCCGAAAACGCAATTTTGAACTTAGAAATAGGGCAAACTGTTTTATTTCAGAAAGAAGTACCTAGATCTTCTAAATAGATTTTTAATAGCTCTCAGCTTCTCAGTTTTATGATTTCCAATAAAGAATATAACCTTTTTATGTTCTATTTCATTTACCATTTGCACTTAACAATTTTTCAGACAATAAAGTATTTTTCATCTAAGTTATTTTTTTATCGCAAGTTCTATGAAACATAAAATTGAAAAGAAATTATGTTTTAAAAATTTATTTACTCATATAGTATGATTTAAATTATATTTCCATTTGTAAATAATTTAATTACATTGCATCTTCCATCGTAATTCGTGTAGAACATTCAAAAAGACATTTATTCAAGTTATTTGATTTTCATAATAGCTTTTTTAAACTATTTTTACGGCAAACGTATATTTGAAAACTTCCTAAAGTAATTTATTTAAACATGAACTTCTGAATTAAATTTCATTTTTTTCCTTTTTTACTTACCCAATATACGTATTATAGTGTAATCTTGCAATCGTTTTGAAAATCGAAAAAAAATTTTTTTTGGCGGATTTACAAGTTTTAGACGCAGAAAATTCCGAAAAACATATTTTTAGAAAAAAAATAATTGCCGTCCATCTGTCTATGTGTCTAACGTTCTATCTCCCGAACAAATTGAGATAGAAACTGGAAATTTGGTGTATAGTTAGTATTTAATAATGGGAGATTAATTTTTTTTGGGGGGGGGGGGATTGACTTCTGTTTGTCTGTGTGCTTGTAAGAGCTCTATCTCCTGCACAAACTTGAAATTTGGTGTGTATTTAATATTTAATAATAGGAGAAGCCTATTTAATGTCAGTAACCTCGATTATCCAAAACTATTTTTTGGGAATCTCGAAATATTCGTTCTGTTGAAAGGTGCATAAAAATTTTCGAATTTATATATTTTAAAAAATGAATGTAAAAGATAATAAAAAACATAAAATTTGCACAAAGAACAAAGTCAATCAAATAATTAGTTGCCGATACATTTGTATTGTTGTATGTATGTCGGCCTATTATCTACACTATGGGATATAGGTCCTAAGGGGTGGGATGCCCTCCGTGGGGGGTCTTCCTAAGGGAACCTAACCCGTATTTACGCAAGGTTCGAAGAAAACCACGGTAAACTCCGAAAGGTTAGGCCGACGGTCGCGATTGGGTTCGAACCCAGCACCTACCGTCTATCAGTTTGAGGTCAGAACCTCTCGGCCACTGGTGGGGCGCCGATACATTTGTAATCCTATTTTTCTCACTCTTCGATTTTTTATGACCCTTTATTTCATTCAAATTTAAATTCAAGGACATACAGGGTGTATCTAAACTATTGGGCAAAACTTTAAGGGGTGATGGTACAAATCAAGACAAATAACATTAAATGGGAAACTAAGGGTCCCAATCCCAAACGTCTTCCGAAGGAGATAGGCGCCATCAAAGTTTAAGATCCAAAATTTGAAATAATTATAAAAAACGAAAAAATTGGTCGATTCGTTTGCGGTTTTCACGAAAACTAGTCTTTATGTTAGTATTGTCTTGAAAATAAATTATAAAGATAAATTTCTTGTTATGGATAATTAAGAAATCACAAGTACCCATCGTGATAAAACATTTTCAGTTAAAAAAGTCTGTCTTAAAAAAACGTGATTTGTCATCAATTAATATAAGCGCCTATGAAAAGAAAATGCATGAGTTATTTTGATTATTTATGTTTGAATTTTTAAAAAAATGTTTCTAATTATACATATTGGATGTATTACTTATTCCTGTAAACAAAAATACATAAATGTTGTCTGTATTGAAACAATCAGTCTCACCTGTAATTCCGGGATTCCCTGAATTCCATTTATATAACATGGTTGAAAACCAATCTTAATTAAAAGCTCTTTATTTCCCAGTTATGTATATCATATATCCATCCCCTACAGTTTTCAAATAAATTGCTTTTGAAATTAATTTTTTTCTATATTCAAAATTTGCGCTATGGTTAGAAGATAATTAATTAACTAAATAAAAAGTTAGATTATTGCCACTGTAGGTATAACGACAGTGTTACTAACAGACATGGTTTTGTTTTATAATACAGGTTATGTGAATATTAAACAAATTGCTTCTGTTTAATAAATAGTGAATAAATTATTTGACAATGGAATTCAAAATAGTAAATCTTCCCTCACCAAAGTTTCTGTAAAATAGAAATATCTATTTAAATGAGGATTTTTATATCATAGCAAAAGTAGTTAACTGATGCTAATTAAATTATTAATGATAAATGTCATTTTGCGAATGGCAACACTTTCCCATGTAATTTCGGTTTTCCGATTTTCGCTACTGCAAATTATACACTTCTAAACTTCGCACATTTAAAATTTTTATACATTCGTATAGAGAAAAAATTTTAGTTTTAAATGCAATTTGTTTGAAAGCTGTATCTCAATCTATTTTTGAGATAAATATTTTTTATTAGTTTTTAGTACCAATTTTGTAATTATGGCAACAGAATCGCCCCATCTATACTAATAAAAGAACAAAACGTTCTGTCTGTCTGTGTGTGTCTGCGATGGCTAGCAAAATCTACGGCACGTACGTGGCTCAAAAATTTTTTGAAAGTAGCCCAATATCTCTCCTGATGCACCTGAAGCTCAGAATTATAATTTTTTTATTAGTTTCATAGATATTAATTATGAAGCAGAACTCACTCTCTTCAAAAAGTCATTTTTTTTAATGTTCGGGGAAAGAAAACGTTTGCGCATGCGCACAAACTCAATTAAGCACCTAAACGAAGGAAGAAACTCCCCCCCCCCCTGTTCATTTCTGTTTTTGGATCATTTTGTCTAAATCCAAATCAACCAAACTGCGCGACACAGTTACATTTAAAAGAAAACACATTCGAAAGTTACATTCGAAAGATCATATTTTTAGGTCTCAAATACACTAATCATTTCGAAAAAATGTTGCAGTTAACCCTTTGAAAACAAACATTCAAAAATGGTCGTTTTTTCCAAAACTATTTTTCTCCCTCTTGTCAATGCCGCTCCAGGGCGTAATTTTAAGATATAAGCAAACCAAAAAAAAAAGATCTTAAAGTTGAAACTTTCTTCTAACCAATGGTGTAATTGGTTTTAAAATATTTGGATTTTAACCCTTTCAAATACACAGGCAAATGAAGGTCATTTTGCGACTCGCAGAGAGGATATTTTTTCCATGGTAAAATTATTTTAACGTGCATATTTCAACTCAAGCTTTTAAAACCTTCTCAATAGACAAAATTGATACTCCTTACAAAAAATTTGACACGTTCGGACGGATAGAAATATTTTTTACAAAATAAAATGTGCGAAAAATTTGATGAAATCAATAAAAAACAGATCGTTTTCATTGCGATTTTGACTTAGCAAAACGCAATCCTTTAGGTACCGGTAAACAAAAACCATATTCTTTAAACTTAAAAACATTTTTATAATCTATGATGCAATCGGTTTTTAAAATATAAGATTTAACCTTTTCAAATACACCGGCAAAAGGAGGCACTTTGCGACTCACGTATAGAATATTTTTTCCACGATAAAAGTATCTAAGCGGCATATTTCAGCCCAATCTTTTAAAAGCATCTCAATAGACCAAATTTACACCTTCTTAAAAAATTTTTAAATGTTCGGACGAGTAGAAATAATTTTTACAAAATAAAAAGTGCGAAAAATTTGAGGAAATCAATAAAAACCAGATTGTTTCATTGCGGTTTTGCCTTTGCAGGGCGCAATTCTATGTACGTCCTGACAAACCGAAAATATTTTCTTAAAGCTAAAACATTCTCATAATTTATGTTGCAATTTGCTTAAAAAATATATAAGATTTAACCCGTTCAAATACACCGACAAACACGAATTACATCCCGGCTCATGGAGAATACATTTTTGCCACGCTAAAAGTAACTAGATGTCTCTATTTTAACACAATCTTTTTATAGCCTTTCAATAAACCAGATTTACATTAATTTCAAAAACATTGGAACTTTCGTATGGATAGAATTCTTTTCTTACAAAATAAAATGTGTGAAAATTTTTACGAATTCAGTAAAAACCTGAGTGTTCCGTCGCGGTTTCGTTCGCTTTCGGTTCGCATAGTATCCAAAAGATCAAATTACATAGAAAACAAAATACCAAACAGCATGTGCTTTCAATTCAATATCTTTTCGCAATTTTTCCGTTTAAAAATATAAATTTTGACAAAATGGACTTAAAGATATAATACCATAGAAATTTGAGTTTAATTTAAGGGTCATTTAGAAAGCAAATAACACATTTGAAAACTGAATAAGATCACGGGCCCGGGCAACGCCGGGCAGGACAGCTAGTCTTTTTTTTTTAATTGAAAAGAAATTAAAATGCGTACGTTAAATATATCGTCTGTTATAAAAACCGGTGAATTTCAGTTTTATTTCTTTTTTATTCATCAATGACTTTAAACATGGCGTTTACGGACATGAGAAGTATGTATGTAAATTTTGAGAAGATGAAAATGATTCACGTGAAATTCTATGATCGTTTCAATTTGGTATAAGTTTTGTTTTTTTCATTCTCATTTATACCAAACATAAGAGCCTCAGTTAATAACTTCATCATAATAATCGATCATTATTATATTTTACTGATTACATATGCGATTAAAATTTAATGTTAATAATTTGGACAACTAAGTTATATAGCAATAGCATATTGCTAATTTTAGCTTAAAATAATATTTGTTTGAGAGTTAGACTGACCATTGTAAAACACATTTTTTACTCTAATTAGTTTTGTAGATTTATTATAAATCAATGAAACAGTTCCTTCTTAAATATTTTTTTTCGTCGTATTTTGACCGGTTCCTCCTCGTATATAATAAAAGACAGAATGTTCACTAGAAGCAAGCTTAATAAATGTAGCTTTCTGGAAAGAAACTTTTGAAGAAGATATTATATAAAAACGCATAAAATTTAAGGTTTTTTTTTTTTTTCATATGAACTTTTTAATGCATAATATATTTTTTTTATTGTTATTAGAAGAAAAAGTCTCTTACTTATGAATGATAGAAAAATAATCACAGTTTTTATATAACTATTGTCTCCATAAGATATTTCTATTTCGAAGGCAAAAAAAGAATGATACTATAATACCTCGATTTATTTGACCGTGATAATGCACATTTTTTTATTGGTATCTGTATAAAGAAATCAAATTTGTTTTCTAGACATGTACTAGTATAAATTACAAGCCATACCCAGACACTTGTCTATAAATAAACACAATTGTATATTATCCAATAGAAAAAAGAATATCCGGAGCTTTCGCGTCACACTTTTTTATTCAGCAAATTTATGGTCTAGTTATACATTATGCAGGTTAGTTTATCGTTCTTTATGTAACTATTAAAAAAAAATAAGTGCATTTATTTTCAGATGTATATTTTTTGTGATGCCTGGAATGAGACACGTTAAAACATTTTACAGCAAGGGATAAAAAAAATGTGAGCAAAAACACACCATCGTGCATATAAGATAGTAAAATAAGTCCAATATAAATGCTTAACGTATTTTAATGCAAGAGAATACTAAAAGATTAACGATAAAAATGATGAGAATGAAATAATTCATGCATTCAAATGTTATTTAAAATAAATAACTTGTATTCGTAGACTTGTTCTAAATAGTTTAAAATTTGAAGTTTAGAAATAAAATTTGAAAATTTTATTTTTTTAAACTTCTAATAAATTAAATTTTTTAATGGTTTATATGTAAAAAATAAGTTTAAGATTTCTTATAGTACAATTAACTAAATAATTTTGAAAGTGTATTAACTAACATTTGTCAAATATCGACAGCATAAAAATCACGCAACGAATTTATTCTCTTTTATATTTTTATCAGTAAGTCAAAATGAAAATTTTGGCTAATTTGTTTAATGCAACTGCAGTTTCTTTTTACCTTTTTTTATGTACATCTTTGTGTAACGCATTGTAATAAAACAATTTATACTTTATTCGTGAAGTTTATACAACAATTTTCGTTACAATGAAACCATTGTAACAAAACAATTTATACTTTATTCGTGAAGTTTATACAACAATACATCATCTTAATTAAGAGAAAATAAATTATAAACCAATGAAATTTTCCACAGACTAGTAGTAGAACCGAATGACACCCGTATCTTTAGAAAGAAGTTTTCAAAGGCAAATGACAGGAATTCTCGTTTTATTTCAACAAAATCCTTCAAATTCTTTGATAATCATTACTCAATGCTTCTAAAGATCCATACTAAGAAAATTGATTTTCAATCTTGTGAAATGTATAAGCGCTATTACTGAGAACACTGTTCGAAACTTCAGTAAAAGCACATAAAAAGATTATCTTTAAATTTACGCCAGTTCTAAATTAAAGTTTATTGATCAATATTATCGATATTAGTATCAATATATTAGCGATATATTATCGATTATCGATAATAAATTTCGATCATTCAGTTTTTTTATAGATTCGTGCAAAAAATTAGTGCTTGAAAAGTTTTTAGAAGACAAGAGATGAATTTTTTTATTCTAACCATTTATATCACCGCTTTGCATGTGTGCAACATACCGAAAAGCCAATATTATTTATAAAGTGGGCTTCTAAAGACAATTGATTACTCCTATCTTCTAATGCAACATTTAATGTAAATTGTTCACTGAATTCCCCCCCAAAAAACAGAGATACTTAATTAATTTTAAAAAACAAAATTTTATTTATGATTTCGTACAGTTTAATAGCAAAAATTTTAGAATGATCTCCGTAAATTTTGTGAAACTGAAAAAGGTCTAGACGTCGAAAAATGAAAATTTAAATAGGATACAAATCCAAATTCAAATACTTTACAATTTCGAAATTAGAAAATTGTGAATAGTTATGAGAAGTATGTATTTTAAAGATTACGAGTATGAAAAAAAATATCTTTTAGTCAATTTATTAATTTACTGTGTAAAGTATTAAAATTATTTTTAAATGCTTAAATTGATATATTATGGCATGTGTGTAAATATTTTTTAAATCGGAGCCATACAGTCACAAATAATCTATTAAGAGCCGTTCGCATAGACATTTCCGATTTATGGAGAGAGATTTTTAACAATTATTTTCTCGTGTATTTTTCAAAAATTTATATTGCTCTTTTCTAGTATAATGTCTAAGTTTAAAAAGCCTGCATACAATATGTTATAATTTATGATATGAGAAACAAATAATAACCTGCATTCATATTTTTAATCAAAACAATGCAGTTTTTTGAATTTTTATGTATGTAAATTTACAAGCTTTTAAGTATTTCATTGAACTAAATATACAGAATCCACGGTTTACAGCATATTTGTTTTCTTTTCTTTTCTTAAAAAAATATTAATTTCTACTTTTTTGTAAATTTACTGAATTTTTCAATTAACACACAATATTTAAAATTACAAAATCATACGTATACGTTTCGCGAGTAACTGGGACTCGCTTCCTCAGTGATAAAATATTTAAATATTTTTGATTTTAAATATAATGGAAATATTGTGGGGGAAAAAAAATCTTGTATCTTCTTGAAAGTATTAATCTAGCCCCTTTATTTATGAAATAATGTATTGGGAATTTCCGTACAGTATGATTTTAAAGTTTTTTTTAATATATTGCTTACCAGTGTCCGAGATGTTCTGCTGTCGAAGCTGGTAGGCGGGAGGTGCTGGATTCGATCCCAGTCACGCCCGACGGCCTAATCGTTCGGAGTTTTCCGCGATTTCTTTCAAACCTCGGATTTCTTTGCGTAAATGCGGCTCAGGATCCCTTAGAAAGACCTACACGGAGGGCCACTCCCCCCTTAGGACCTTTATCCTTCGTGTTTGTAATTAGCCGTCTTAAATACAACTAACTAAAATTCTTTTATATTTACATGTATATTTTTATGTTCATATTTCCCATTTGAAGCAAATAAATAAATATAATATTATTACCGTCTTAAATACAACTAACTAAAATTCTTTTATATTTACATGTATATTTTTATGTTCATATTTCCCATTTGAAGCAAATAAATAAATATAATATTATTTTTCTTGAATAAAAGAAAAGTTTATGAAAATGTTAATTTAAAAAATATGAATATGAAAATGTTAATTTAAAAAATAATCTGCAAAAGAATTAAATACTACTTGTCACAAAAGTTTTTAAAATTCACTTACAAAATTATAACAACAACAGTTATTATAAATGGCTTTACAGAATCACGATCATGCATTTTAAAAAATAGAGGGAAGATTTTTTAGATAAAATATCCAAAACAAAATATTTATCCAATATATATGTATTAAAACATTAATCTCAAAGTACTTTCTTTTAAGTATACATAAGAAATTTTGTATTAAATACCAGATGAAAAATGATATTTAAAATTGAAATAAATTAATACGAAAAAATTATCATTCACAAAACAATATTATACACTTGTGTTTTTTAAATGTGTGTATAGAGGGGGAAAATCATTTTATTTATAAGTTGTATATTTTCCCGTTTATTCCAACAATTTTTACAACCATATGCAGAAGAACTGCTCAACATGTTAAATTATTAATTAATATATCCATAAATTTAACAGAATTTTTTTTTAAATCATCTACTGAAAGAAATAGCGTTTCCTGTAAACAAACCAAGCTGAATCTTGTCACTGTATTCTTCGTCTGACCACGGAAGACAAATCTCTTATAATTACTCTTGTGTAGACACAGTGAAAGAAAAGGTGATAAACTAATGATACTATAGCTGTTGAAAAAAAGCACGCCTTCGTTGTAATAAATCACTGTAAATTGACAGACGAATTTTTTTTTTCACTCTGATTGAATGCAAAATACCCCCAACCTTGCGGAGGTAACGTGAACTAATATCCATTAGTCTGAATTTGGACTTCCACTTTTCAGGGACAGGGGCTATAACAAATGTTATTAAGCATTTTTAGCATATTACTTGTAAAACATTAAAAAAGTGATTTTAACTTAATTCTTTTGTATTTTCCGTTAAAAAATCATTAAAAATTTCATATGATTGAAATTAAAAAAAATTACATACATCTAAAAAATTTTATTTCTAGTAACATTTGTTAACACATACATAAAGAGCATTTTAAACAAAAATCAGAATAATTGGGCATAAAGAATTTCGCATGGAACATTTTGAAATCATGAAAACGACGAAAATATTCATTCTGAGGGAAACAGGTTTTAGTAACTACAGTGGTTATAATTGCTTAATATTTTCCTACTGACACAGTTTCAGCTATTAAGGGATATAATATCCTTTCTAGCTTATATGCAAGTGTTTTATGTTTTTATGGTAAATTCACATAAAATATGTGGCTTCGACAGTAATTAATACAACGGATGTGAAGTATCTGAATTTTAAAAAATCTTCTCAAAAGTAACATTTTGTATTTTCTATTGAAATTTTTTCAAATTTTACTAGAAATATTCATGGTATAAATACCTCTAACTGTACAAATTTTTGTTAAATATATTAAATATTTTTAATATTTTAAATATATTAATATTTTTTTATTTACGCTAAAAAGATTAGGGACAAAAAACAATTCCTCTAAATACATTGTAAACAAACGCTTAAAGAAACAGTTAAAGTATTGTTATGCGAAATCACAAAATTAATAATTTCAGTTCAAAATAATATTTGTATGGTAAAACTAAAAACTAGGCTAAATTTTACGGATGTGAATCGGCAAAAAAGTAAACAAAGGGGCATGGCACAATCAGCTGATTGGACAAAAATGCTTCTAACGCCAGTAAAAATAGTCGAAATTGAAAAATTATTTTTGTGTTCAATAGTAGGGGGTTCATATAATGTTATTATGCTAAAAATGAAAATTCGACAATTTGATCATTTTTTGCGATTTTGAAAGTCCCCTGTAACCTTAAGTTTCAATTGTAGATTCTTTGTTATTTCACAGAAAGTGGTTTAGAAGAATGTGTATATTGGATTTTTTTCTCAGGAAGTAATATCTGTTGTTTTATTAAATATCAAATAAAAATGCTATGAATAGATTTATCTCACAAATCAAGTTTCCAAAATGTGCAAATGTGATGTTTTATCACATCATGTCTTCATATTCTCCAGTTGCATTTGTAGAGATTCATTTTAAAAAGCTGTGACCTCATTAATATAATAAGAAATCAGAACATACTGTATTTGCAACGTGCAAATACTGAGCATATATTTATACTATTTTTTCAAATAACATTAGTAGTACAGAAATATATATATATATATATATATATTTCTTTTTTTACAGTTGCCTACGATGATTTCGATCCTGTCGCTCCCCGTTACAGGCCACAAAGGATCAACGCCCTCTGCCGTCTCACCAATTTCAGCAAATCAGAAATCAAGCTTATGTACCAGGGCTTCAAGCAGGTAATTACGATTCCTTATTTTATTATATTATCATATTATCTCTTTTTATCAGTTAAATAAATGCAAGGAGACATTTTGATTTTTTTTTCTAAATTTAGAGCATATACATCTTTGCATTATTTGCAGAAATCTAACAGGTATAGCTACTTTCTAAACCTGCTTAATACATAATAACATGATTGTTATTTTTGACAATATATGATAAATTGTAATTTTTTTTTTATTTCATTTTCTATCGGTCTTTTCTTTAAATCTCAAATATCTAAATATTTCTTTTTCTTTTGGATACATAGGCTCATATATTGTCAATATTGCCAATAATAACATGATTGTTATTTTTGACAATATATGATAAATTATAATTTTTTTTTCATTTCCTTTTCTATCGGTCTTTTTTTTAAAATCTCAAATATCTAAATATTTCTTTTTCTTTTGGATACATAGGCTCGAAAAATCATAAATGTCATCTAATTTACGAACTTCTAAACATACTTAAACTTACAACTCTAAAAAAATCAAGGAACAAGAAGCATTCAGTATTCCTCTTTTACTGCATAATAACGTGATTTTTGATAATATGACAATTTTTTCATTTCATTATCTAACGGTCTTTTGAAAAAATGTCAAATATTTACATACTTCTTTTTCTTTTGGATACATAGCCTCAAAAAATCTCAAATGTAATCTAATTTTCCCAAGCAGCATACAAATTCAGTGTTTGCCTATATAAAGCGGTCTTCTAGAAGCTTTGTTGATATTGACAAACATATAAGAAACTTATATTCTAACATCATCATCAGAAACAGTTTTTATCATTTAAACTTTTATTTTTACTTTTTTTGTCTATCGTATATCCGTGGTAAGCACATTATCACTCTTTTTGGCATTGTTTCTAAATGTTATTGATTTGTATCCTAAACCCTAAGTCAATCCAGTTTTTATCAAGTGATATTTTGTCATGACTATCAGTTATCTCAAAATCATTTGAAATAAAGGTGTCTATTTTTATTAAAATAGTATGTGAGTTTTTTTTAAAAAAAACGTATTATTCCATGAAGTTTTTGACAACATTAAAAAATCCGAAAAATCTAAAGAAAACTTAACATTTACATCGTACTAATAAATTACGCAGCAGCACATACTTTTTTTTATATTTCGCTTTCTTTATTCTTTAATCATAGGACAGTATTTTAGTAATTCCATCATTAATGTAATATAGTTAATGTAATTTTTGTAACTTGTAGAAATTAAGAGAACTCTTCACTCACTTAAAAACACCGCTCGCTAATACTAAAGCTATGGGCAAGTTATTTTCGAATTTCTCATTTAAAATAGAATTTTTTAAAATACTTTTTTCAGACAGTTTTAATAAGCGTACTTTTAATTTCAAAACTAGTTACGAAAGTAAAAGTATGTTTACTAAAAAAATTAAAAATGTAATCGACATCTAAAAAAGTAAAGAATAGGCATATTAGAAATAAAATTCAGCTAGACTATGCAAAAAAAAATCTCAGTTAAAAATATTCAAATTTAAAAGAAAAATTCGAAAACATCCTGCATATCCGTATAGAATCAGCGAGCGAGTGTTTTCAAGTGAGTGAAGAATCCCCTTAAGCGTGACATTGAGCACAACATTTTACAAAATCAAAGATATGTTCCTTTTCTGATTTTGAAAATTTTTCTTGGAGCTGCGGTTGATTAAAAAAATAATATGCATTATTTTTTAGTTGCTTTTATTTCGAGTAAAAGCATTTTTTCTGAATATCGGCGTTGCGCACTAAAAGGATTGATTATTTTCTTGCTGCATTTATCAACAAAATATTTTATTTTTTCAAAAAAAAGTTCGTTTGAGCATGCCATTTTTTTTTCATAATAAATCTGTCTCATTTGCGTTAAATATGGAAATCGGGAGTGATTCTGTAAGATAGAATCCAGTTTTTCGGAGAAGATACTTTTGATTGTTTCATCCTGCACTGCCGCTTCTTCGCTAAAAAATATCTTCTTCTCTATCTTTGATAAGCTTCTTCTCTAACAAATCTTTATCTAAGAAAAAGATAAGCTTCGCCTCTATCTTTGATCGATCCAAGCTGGATGTTGCTATTTCTTTGCGAATTCTTGTTATGCTTTTCCTGAAGGTAACCCCTTTAAACAATGAAAAAACAACCCTTGAACCTGCAAGTATTTGCTTTGTATCATTAAACCGTATAATGTTACACTTTAAGATTTTACACATTTTATTTTCTTAAATAGAGCTTAGTTACTCAACCATTTTATAACAAATTTATTATTAATGTATCTGATAAACACAAGTCTGATATTTTTTCACTAATTTAAAAATAAATTAAAACAGATTCAAATAGAAAATGCCTTAAAAAATAAAGTGAAAGCGTTGTAAAACATTTTGTGGTTGATTTGAATTTGTTTTAAATTTCGATAAGTATTTGTGATGCTTATTTTATAACGTTGTTGTTGTTAAAATAACGAACAAAGATATAAGAATTTTACTCATTAAATTCTTATAATTTATTTGCACAATGTGTCTTTTTATTCTAATTCCATTCAGATTATCAGCTTTGTAGTTAATCGTTTCATCGTGTGTCATATCATTTTCCAAATCTGAAAGATAAATCCCAATTTTAACACTAGAAATCCCTATAATAAAATCATTTGAAGTGTTTGAATTTCCTTAACTGGACTATGTAATTTTAAATAATGTTTGTGCTATTGTAATGTGCTATAAATGAATCTTAAATTGAGCATCAAATTTCTTTTTTGCAAATTTTTAATACTCACTTTTTAAAAATAAGCAAAAATCATTCTAATTGGTAAACTATAACTTCTACCTGAACTAAATATCTTATTGCACGTATGAATCTACCATTACTTTTTATTCTATTTCATCAAAAGAGGCATCTATTCGATTTTGTTTTCCGGTTTACAGATATCGTTGATACCATAACAAATATCCAATATGAAAACAGTGTTGCCTATATGCTTTTATTATTATTATTATTATTATTACTATTATTATTATTATTCAGATTTCTTTATTGACATCATTTTTCTGAAATGGTAAAATTACCCTTCTTTTCGTCTTAACTAATATATCATTAAATAAGATTGTGTAATGTGAATTTTACTATTTCCTAAAATAGTGCTAACCAAAAAAATCTGAATTTAAAACAAGTGGGCAACTGTGATCGCATGTCGCACAGAAGATTTCGTTTAATATTTCTTTCAAAACAGCCTATTTTTTTATTAATAAATCGAAATTGTTAATTTATAATATTAAGTTTTTACATACATGGTAACATTAACAATTTTAATTTTAAAATAATTATAAAAGAAGGTTTTTTCTATTTAAATCATTAATAAATCGCAAAAGTTTCTAAAACATAAAGAAAATTGAATAAAAAAATTACTAATGTCAGATGAATGAAACTCTGCTATAAAATACTATAAAACATTAAATTAGCCAAAAATATGAAATTTCTTCTTATTAAATTCATCTTAATATAAGAATTTTGAAGTTCCATTTTCGGGGCTCTAACTAAGAACCTGTTTACTACCGAGATGTTGTAATTCTATGTGATGATGTCTACACGAAAAACACTGACATTATAAGGTTCTCATTTTAATTTTAAATCGAAAAAAATGACATTGATAAAATTGATTTATTTAAAATAATAGATTTTTTTCAAAATTTTATCATTTGTCGTGTGACACGAGGTATTCAGCTGAAAATACACAAAATGTCAAATCTTTGACTTGTATAGTTTTTGTGCATGGACTCTGTGACGGACGGACGGACAGAGCACAAAGACGAATAGGATTTCGTAGGATGAACTAAACCCTAAAAAGTAGCCCACTCGCAACGTTGTTTTCATACTGGGCAGTTCGACATGGTATCGACAATATGTGTATATTCATATCTTTTACTCATACTTAATAATGCGAAAACTTAAGATTTCTAAAAGAAAAATACAGGTAAAATAGAATGAATGACCCCAAAAGCAAAAGCTAACAATGATTTTAATTACATTCGCGCGCAAAAGAAAAGGTTACATATCTTGCCTCGTAAAGTCTAAAAAATCCAAATGTTTATTTGCATAAAACGCAGTGCTTGTGAGAAAATAATTTTACTTATATAATAAATGGATCATCCTGTTGCTGAATACCTAATATAAGAAGATATATCGCCATCTATTTAAGCTAAAGTGCACGAAATCAAACTTTCGAATTTTTTGAACCAATAAGCGATTATGAGAAGGTTAAATTTATTTTATCTAATAAGAATTGATTCTACATTGTTTACATACATAGATTTTATTTAAAAAAAAATACATATCCTCTTTGGTACTACACTTCTAGAAGAGATTAAGAACGTAATTAAATCGGTCGTTGGTTGTGAAATTAACATTTCAGTGCTTCCAGCAAAGTTATTTTTTTTCCATGTAAGACATCATTTGACACTAAGTGGAGCTTGCTTAACAATTTTGTAATTTAGTTTTTTACTTGATACTTAGCACTTAGATATAGCTGCGAATCCCTGATCAAGTACGTTTTCTGATTGTTTTTTTATGTCGACAGTAAAACAAAAAATGGCTTTAATTAAGACTTTTTTCCAATCGCACTGAAGACAATGAAACCAGACGTTTTCCTTTTGACATACAGACGTCTAAATATGAATTTATGAATTTATGTTTGCTTGGATTTCATAAATGGAAAAATAATAAATATTTAATGAATGACATATATATACATGAATACACGAATACATATGAATGACTTCAACATATGTCATGTTCGTAGGTAATCAACTGATAACATGGTAAAAATTCAAAGTAATTTGTTCAGTATTTACAGTTTGTTAAACCAAATACTAAATTCACTGTGACAGCATCTAAGACTAGTTTGTTTTCGGAAGCGATCTCTGCTTGTGATCGTTAATACTAATGTTTTTCAGCAGAAAAGTTGTACTAAATTGTACATTTGCAATATTGACTGTTTCTTTTGTGATGAGTAAAAAGGTGACAAACTTTGTGATTTTATCGTTATCCTGTAACACTGCATTTAAATCATAAATGTATATCCTGTCGTGATTCTTTAAAATTGAATGGTCGAGCTGCAATCATATTTTTGGCATTGAATGATCCTTTACTTTTGCGACAAATTTCATCAGAATTAAAAATGATGCTGTTTTTATCGCTTTCGTGATTTAATATTTAGAGTATTTACGTTTTATAAGATTGAAAAATTATTTGAAATATATAACATGAACCTAAAATAAAAGTTGAGTTTTACTTAAAAGGCGATTAAAATAATCAAAAAGAGAAAGTACTTCAAAGAAGAAATTTTTACTTTCAATTGTATTAATTATTGGCTGACTCATTTTCAAAACGAAATCATATATTTGTGTAAAAAGCAAAATTAGTTATAAAAATATTCTCTGATGAAAAGCCTGATTAAGACTTGAAAATACTAAGATATTTTAAATAAAAATAACTACTAATATCTCTTTTTGATTATTTTAATCGCCTATTAAGTAAAACTGTGCGTTTTAATGTTCATATTATATATTTTGTATTTAAAGCAAGCTGAAAATTACGTTTCGTCATATGTTTCTATATAAATTAGTCTTCATGAAAATGTAGCTTAAAAATACTTTCAAAAATCTTAATCCATTATTAAATTTGTATTTCTCATTTCTCATTAAAATGCAGTATCATAGAATTTTTTAAAAATAAATTATAAATAAAAAAATTGATAATACTTATAATTCTTCCTTCAGCTTTATGTCAAATCTTGTTTATTTTTAGAAATAACATTTAAATGAAAGCATTTCATAATAGCTATAATTTCTTAATCAAATTACATACATTAGTTATTTTCCACGAAACTACTTAAATTAAATAAAAATATTTCTATAACTTTAAAACCAATCCTGCGTCATTTTTCATTGATTTCAAGAAATAAGATTTAAGTGAAAATATTTCATAACACAATTTTAAAAAATAAAATTAACACATATTAGTTATTTCCTATGAAATTAATTGGATAACAATATTTTTATGCCTGAAAAACCAATTATATGCCAGTACGTCCATTTAGATTTTATAATCTGTCAAAATGTATTAACTAAAAATCGGATAGTCCCATGATTTAAAAGAAATCGCCACTTAATCTAAAATTAATGTGAAATTATTTCAACCTGACATTAGACATAAAAAGTATTTTGATATATGTGATTGACTGTTTCTACTTTGAGAAAATCTTATAGTATTAAAAGTAAGCTTTGCGGAGAAAAAATGAGGCAGTGTGTTCAGTTTTAAAAGTCAAAAGTTAACGCAATTATTCCAACACGAAGTAATCCATCATAAAGGGAAGTTTAAGGGAATAAGACTTGTCAAATAAGTTTTCATTTCATACTACTCATAATGATATACGAAGGTTTAAGATAAGATTTTTTATCTTTAATTAATATTTATAATTCATTAATTCGAATTATATATTATAATCTGTATGATGAAATTTCCTAAAGGAAATTTAGAAATATTAATGGTAGACTGGGTAATTTGTTTAAAAAAAACACTGTTCGTAACAAAGACAAAAAACAGCTTTCATAATGGATAATAAGAGATATGCAAAGGATATGAGATTTTTATGAACAATAAGGAATCATTTGTCTCTACAAAATGTTTCTAACTACTTTTTGTTTTCCTGTCATGCGTAACAAGTTGTAATTATCCTAAAAGTTTGGATGTGTATTATTAATCAAATAATTAAAAAAAGAAAATAATAAAAAATACAATTTAATAAGGAAATGTAATAAATAGTTTAAAAATTCATTGAATAATACAGTTTTGCACAAAAATACTTGTAGATATTCTCAATGTGGAATATGTTGATCGTTGCTACAGACAAATTTCTAGAAGGTTCGATTCAGACATAAAAAAAAGTAATAATCAGATATTTAGTGTGAAAAATTTCGGCATATGATATCATTTTATAAACAATACAGGCATTTTGGTTTCTGTTTACACAATGTATCGAGATAATTCTTTCCTTTCACTTGCAATAAAACGTAATTGGCGAAAGGTTTTTTATTCTTTTGTAGTACTTAAAACAGAAACTGACGCAATAAGTAAAAAATACACATAATAAAAAATAAAATTAGAAAAAGAATAAGAAAATAGGAATCGCTCAAAAAAGGTAAATAATACATGCAAAAAGAAACTTACTAATCATAACGGCTACAATTTTCTTTTTAAAAATTAACACATATTAGTTATTTTTCATGAAATATATTATATAATAATATTTTTATGACTTAAAACTAATCATTTTCCTCTATGTCCTTTGAATTCTTCTAATCTGTCAAAATGTATTAATCAAAAATCGGATAGTTCCATGATTTAAAAGAAATCGCCACTTAGTCTAAAATTAATGTGAAATCATTTATTCCTGGCGTTAAATATAAAAGGCATTTTGATATATGTGATTGACTGTTTATACTTTCAGAAAGTCTTATAGTATTAAAATAAGCTTTAGGGAGAAAAAATAAAACAGTGTGTTCAGTTTTAGAAATCAAAATTTCACGCATTCGATAATGCAGTAATCCATCAGAAGGGGAAGTTTAAGAAAATGAGACTTGTCGAATAACTTTTCATTCAATACTGCTCATCATGATACACAATGATGTAAGGTAAACAAAATTTACTCTTTGATAAAAATTTATTCATCATTAGTTCGAATTATATAATATAACCCGCGTGATGAAATTTCTTTTCAGAAATGTTTGAAATATTAACAGTAGGCTAGGTAAATTGTAAAAAAAAAAAAAATCATTGTTCATAACAACGACAAACAATAAATAGGACAATCGATAATCAGAGCAATGCAAAGGATATGAGATTCCTAAACAATAAGTAATTATTTGTGCCTACAAAAAATTTCTAACTGGTTTTTGTTTTCTTGTCAAGCATAACAAGTTGTAAATATCCTAAAAGTTTGCTTGTGCATTATTAAGCATATAATTAAAAAGTCGGAAAATAATTAAAGATACAATTTAATATAAAAATTTCATATTAATTCAATGAAAAGGGAAATGGAAATGGGATAAATAGTTTAAAAATGTGTTTAATAACATAATTTGGCCCAAAAATACTTGTTGTTATTCTCAATGCGGAATATGATGAACTTTGCTACATACAAATTCCTTGAAGGTTCGATTCAGTTATAAAAAAATAATAATCATAGTGAAATGTACATGATATTTAGTGTAATTAATTTCGGCATATGATATCATTTTAAAAACGAAACTGTAATTTTAGTTTCTGTTTGCACAATGTGTCGATTAATTATTTTTCTTTTCACACGCAAAAAAACGTAATTGGCGAAAAATTTTCGATTCTTGTATAGTACTTAAAACAGAAAATGACGCAATAAGTAAAAATACACATAATAAAAAATAAAATTCGAAAGAAACAAGAAAATATTAATTACGCAAGAAAGGGAAAGAATACATGCGATAAAAATACATAATAATAATAATAACAGCTACAATTTTTTAATAAAATTAACACATATTAGCTATTTTTCAGGGAATAAATTGGTTAACATTATTTTTATGACTGAAAACTAATCATACGCTGCTATGTCCTTTGGATTTTTCTATTCTGTTAAAATGTATTAACTAAAGATCGGATAGTTCCGTGATTTAAAAAAATTGCTGCTTAAACTAGAATAAATGAGAAATCATTTCAAGCTGACATTAGATATAAAAAAGCATTTTGATATATGTGATTAGCTGTTTCTACTTTGAGAAAGTCTTGTAGTATTAAAAGTAATCTATGTGGAAAACAAATAAAGCAGTGTTTTCAATTTTAAAAATCAAAAGTTAACGCAATTATTCCATGACGAAGTAATCCATCAGAAAAGGATGTTTAAAGAAATGAGACTTGTCGAATAAGTTTTCATTCGATACTCATCATCATGATTAATGAAGATTTAAAATTTTTACTTTTTAAATAAAATTTATAAATCATTAATTTGAATTACATAAAATGACCTATGTGTTTAAATTTCCTTTTATAAAAGTTAGAAATATTAATGGTAGACTGTGTAATTTGTAACAAAAGAAAAATGTATATCTTTGTTCGTAATAATGGCAAACAACAACTACCACAATCAATACAAAAAGCAATACTAGGATTGCTAGATTTCTATAAACAATAATTAATTATTTGTGTTTACAAAATGCTTCTAAATTATTTTCTTTTTCCTGTAGAACATAGTAAGTCATGATTAAACAGCTACAATTTTTTAATAGCATTAACATATATTAGTTATTCTTCATGAAATAAATTTGATAACACCTTTTTATGACTGAAGAACCAATCACATGCCTATACGTCTTTTGAATTCTTATAATCTGTCAAAATATATTAATAAAAATCGGATTGTTCCATGGTTTAAAAGAAATCGTCACTTAATCTAACATTAATGCGAAATCATTTCAACCTGACATTAGACATAAAAAGCATTTTAATATATGTGATTGACTATTTTTCCTTTCAGAAAATTATATAGCATTAAAATTAAGCTTTAGGGAGAAAAAATAAAGCGGTTTGTTCAGTTTTAGAAGTATAAGTTCACGCAATTTTTCCATGAGGAAGTAATCCATCAGAGATGAAATTTCCTCCCACAAAAGTTAGAAATATTAATGGTAGGCTGGGTAATTTGTAGAAAAAAAACTGTTTTCGTAACAATGGCAAACAATAACTATCACAATCGATAATAAGAGCAATTCAAAGGAATGTGATATTTCTATAAATAATAATGAATTATTTGTGTCCTTAAAAGAACTTGTCTTTTTTCCTGTCAAGCATAATAATTCGTAATTATCATAAGAGTTTGCATGTGTATGATTAAAAGCAAGTGATTAAAAAATGGGAAAATAATTAAAAATATAATTTAATAAAAAAATAATAATTTAAACTGTCCGTTGGGGTGGAGATCACCTCAATACTTACCAATCATGGATATGCATAACATAAAATATGGAAAAGAAACAGGACTAAACTATTTATAAAATGCATCACAATTCCAAAATAAAATTTAAACATATATTTCAATATTTTTAACACATAGTAAAACTCTATTAATGAGCTTCTGACGAACCAATTTCGACAAATTAGTTAAAGCGCTCAACTACTCAAGCTGTACGAAATTGCGTAAAATAACTTCCTTATAACTCCAAAAATAATAAGCATATTAACTAGCAATTTACTGCGTCGAATTAAGCGTCTTATATCCAGTTAAAATATATCTTTGAATTGAAATTTGTATGAAAAACAGGGTCATAAAAAAACGAAGATTGTGGAAAATAGGATTACTAATTATTCTATTGACTTCGTTATTTATGCAAAATTTCTGTTATTTTATTGTCTTTTACAATTACTCCTTAAAATAAAGATTTTCAAAACTTGTATGTATCTTTCATGAGAACAAATTTTTCTAGAGTCCGAAAAAATATGTTCCGGATAATCGAGATTGCTAATTTTAAAAAGGCTTCTTCCCATTCTTACATACTAAGTATATATCAAATTTCAAGTTTACAACTCAATTTGTTCGGTAGATAGAGCGTTTACAGACACACAGAGAGATGGACGGCAAATTTTTTCGGAAAATGGAATAAATAGTTTAAAAAAGGGTTGAATAACACAATTTGACACAAAAGTGCTTTTTGATATTCTTAATGCGGAATATGTGATTTTTCGTACATACAAATTCCTAGTAGGTTCGATTAAAAAATAAACAAGTAAGAAAAATTATGCGTTAAGCATAGATTATGAAACAATTTCCAACATTTCATCAAATCATTAACAAAACTTCGTTTTTGTTTGGAAAATAAGGTGTTCTTGTCTATAGCCAAAGATAACTTTCAATACTTTTCAACAGCGCTATATTTGATTTGTCGCTTGTTATATGTATACTATGTAATATAAAAATTTAGTTTAGCAAGAAAACGCCTAACAAGTTGAAATTTCTCCTTTAGCTACTTATACTAATAGATGGAAAACATACTTGAATACTTTTGTTCAGCTCTGAAGTTTACCTAGTACCTTTATTACATGACAGTTTTTAGCTATATTTAGTTTTCTAGATGAAATTTCAGAGAAGTGATATATATAGATATAGATACATATTGAACACTAAATGAGAGTAAGACTGAAATATTTATATACTCTATTTAAGGGAGTTCAACAAGCAGATTGATATTTTCTTTTCTCCCAAAATAAAAATTGATACTTTTTTTATAGCTGTCCTTGTGTTCTTCTTTTTGTTCCTTATTTAAAATAATAATAATAATAATAATAATAATAATAATAATAATAATATATAAGGCAAAAAATATAGCTAATGTGGAAAATTGATTGTAGCCATTTAAAGGCAAAAGTTATTTAAAAAATATATTAATATTCTCTTTCTAGTTATTATGAAGCCGGCTATTATTGTTTATTTATTTTTAATTTCTTCAATCGGCTCTAGTGATTTCTGTGAAAACACTGGATGAGGGATTTTGAGAGTCTGGAAGTCAAACTATCGTGCGTCATCAAAAAAAAAAAAAAAAAAAAAAAAAAGAGAGTTTTTTTGCAGTTATTATTATTCGGGCGGATGGAAAACATTCGAAGGTGGGAGGGGATTTTAAGGTCTTTTTTTATATTTATCTATAAAAACAAGTCTTTCACTTATAAAAATCCTCACTAGAGGCACAAAAAATCTCTCTAAAGATGTAAAATGATACTAACTTGACCCTTAAAAGACGTCTGCACGTTATGGTGCTAATTCCGATGCAGGTCCCCATCAGAACTAAAACTTGCTCAGATGAAAACCGAAACGACTAATAGTCCAGGCATTTGGTAAAAAATAAATGCAAGTTTTGGTGTAGTTTTGATTTTTGGTTTCCTTTATGTTTTTTTTTGTCGCTGAACACGAATCTGGCATTATCCAACAAAATTTCTCCCCAGAAACACGTTTTTTTGGCAAAAAACGTGGTTTTTTTCGTATTTTCTAAATAACTTCAAAATTATGCATTTTACATAAAAGTCGTCAATACATAAATTAAAGAGCACAAAATTTCCTACATTTTATGTATTAAAAGTTTTTTCTCTGATCAATGGTTTAACCGTGAGAGAGCCGCAAAAATGGATGTGAAAAGCACAAAATTCTGAAAAACGTGAATTACAGCACCGTACGTCGATCAAACATGAAAAACAACCATTTTAAGCAAATTTTCCCCACTTAATAATACTAAATATATTATTATTGACTATATTTTATTAATCTGATGTTCATTGTTTCTTTCATAACAAAAAAATAAAAAAATGAGCATATCTGCGATCAAAATCTTCATTTGCTATTACAAAATAATAAGAGTAATAATTTCTTATTTTGACTTTTAAATAATGTAAATAAAATAACTAAGACAGCTTTAACTGATCCGATCTGCACTTTCTCTCTTGATTGAAAGGGTGCAAGTGTGAAATAATGTTGGTCAAGCGCCCCCCCCCCCCGCATCCCATGTCCACGTTCAGTGGAATACTACCCCCCTCCTTCCCCACCAGTCAGGCCTCTGTTAGAAATATGCATCGCACAGATCACTAGCTTATTAGGAGGACACATTCCTCTCAGTTTCCATATGCAACTGCTTACTTGTAATTTAGTAATTCACTGTTTGTGTCTTCATGAATATAGTGAACATCTAAAGTGATTTTGCGCGATGTCACTATGTTTATTTGTGATTCTCCTTTAGAAAGAGGAGCCGTCAGTGAATGTTAGTCAAGGTATTGCAGCGTTAATCAAGGCAAGTACAGAAAAAAAGGATGGAAAGGCAGTATTCCTAAGGGGGAAAACCTCAGTAGATGTGTATGTTAAGTGTAGAAAAGCATACGTAAATGAACGAATGATTACTTCTTATGTGAAGAAGATTGAGGGATAGACTGCTAGCACTTCTCATATTTTAAGATCATCAACTCCTCAGTTTAATTTTTGAACTTACTGTTTTATATGTGGGCTGTGCATTTCGGAAGAATTCATTGCAGCACAAGCGAAAAATCCACCAAACGAACGCAAAATTGCATACAGTGTGCGACACATGAGATTCAAAAGTACAATTCTGAAAGCAGCAAGAGCTCGCAATGATGATTATGGACAGGCTATAATTCAACGCATCGATCCAGTGAATGATTTAATCGCAGCAGATGTTCAATACCACATCAAATGTTTTAAATATATTTGTGGGAGGCCGAAGGTCCAAGAACAGAAGAAACATGGTCCATTTGCCGAAGCAATCGACAGAGCAATGCAAAGTATATACGATTACCATGAAAATCTTGATGAATAGTGTCCATGGAAGAACTAAGGAAACAGGTTACAGGGAGTTATCAATCTGATATGAGAACTGGAGATTGAGAGATATGGAGACGACATACTGATCACAAAGAATCAGAAAAAAGTCCATTGTGTGTGTCAAGAATATAGGAGGGAAGATACTGACTAATGCATGGTATTAGCAAACATGTAAATCTGATCGAGATGAGAGGCTGCGAGTGGTTGAAGAGCAGCAAAAAGTATTTGCGAAGATATCAAATAGAAGATTTGCTTTGGAAAAATGCAACAACATCGCAAATGTGTGTCAAGACGAAGAGGATGAGCTAGACTTTGAAGTCGTCTTTGAAGTAGAAGAAATCCAGCTGGAAATGGATTGCCCGCACACAATGAATCAGAGGACACAATGGAAGGGGAAATAGTCATGCCGCAAATATTTACTATTAAAAAAACTTTTATTTATAATACTGATAGTTATAAAAACACCCACTAATTCCAGTCGTCTTATTTTCTATTTTGTAGATGTCGGTGAAAAGCAGGGACTCTCAAATAAAAGAAAGCGGAAATAGTACTTTGATGAAGTAAATGTACTTACTAATGTACATAATTATTTATAATTAAATAATAATTCATAATGAATCGTCGTTCTTATTGTTAGCAACTTCACTGTAAAATAATGTCGATCGTAATATCTTCAGTATCGTTTAAAGTCAATCCTTGCAAAAAATGGTCAGTTTTCATGTTAAATCATGTACAGTGCCATAATTCCTATTTTTCAGATTTCTTTGATTTTTACACCCACATTTTGAACTTCGAGAACTTTAAGAACGGGAATCCGTGTCAGCTTTTATGTGTTAAAGCCTGTTTTAGTTATTTTATTTACATTATTTAAAACTCAAATTAAGAAATTATTAATCTTATTATTTTGTAATAGCAAATGAAGATTTTGATCACAGATATGCACATTTTTATTTATTTTTTTGTTATGAAAGAAACAATGTACATCAGATTAATAAAATATAGTCAATAATAATATATTTAGTATTATTAAGTGGGGAAAATTTGCTTAAAATGGTTGTTTTTCATGTTTCATCGACGTACGGTGCTGTAATTCACGTTTTTCAGAATTTTGTGCTTTTCACATCCATTTTTGCGGCTCTATCACGGTTAAACCATTGATCAGAGAAAAAAACTTTTAGTACATAAAATGTAGGCAATTTTGTGCTCTTTAATTTATGTATTGACGACTTTTATGTAAAATGCATAATTTTGAAGTTATTCAGAAAAAACGAAAAAAAAGCCACGTTTTTTGCACGTTTTTTGTCAAAAAAACGTTTTTTCGGGGAGATATTTTGTTGGATAATGTCAGATTCGTGTTCAGCGACCCAAGAAACATATGAGGAACCAAAAATCAAAACTACACCAAAACTTGCATTTATTTGTCCTTTTTGAGCACTTAATGCCTGGACTATAATGGGAAATTGTTTTTTCTGCTGTTCTTTTTAAATTGCACAAAGCTTAATTGCACTTTTTGAAAAGGTGTTTGTGTATGTGTGTGTGTGTGTGGGGGGGGTTAATTTTTGATAAAGTTCAGCTAATAGAGCTCAATGTTAATTAAAATTGCTACGTAATCATAAAAACAAAACTTTTTATTGTGGGATATTTATGTATATATTTTTTTCTTAGCCAATTTTAAATTATACATTTATTTTCCTAACAATTTTTTAAAACCGAAATGAATGTTAAATTAATTCAAATATTTTTTTTTTATTCTACATCATTGTCATTTCAAAGATTTTTCAATATTGTAGCAATATTGTAAATATTGCCTTTTTAGTGATAGTAAAATAATTGCAGATGAAAAATATATAATAGTAAGGCTAAAATACAGAATTAATAACTGCTTAGCATATACTTCGGCGGAGACTCGATAAGTACGCTAATTCTATCAACCTAAATATCCAGTTTGAATGTAAACAAATAATGGGTACTATTTGATTATTCCGTACATCAAATTCGCCAAATTATACATTTTGCTAAACTATTCGGCAAATTATACAAATGGACATAATTTTTATTTTAAATACCGAAGAATCAATAAATTACTAAAATATTAAGAGAAATACAAATAAAACGTCGAACTAAATATTGGTTAATGACGTAACAAACACGTGCAACATGTTTAATGTCAAATGAATGTGACATTTACGCTTATCCATTATTGACATTTAATCTTATATTTTGTCGACAGTTTTTTGGTCGATGGGATAATCAAGCAATACCATATAATATATGCAAATTATATAAACAGTAATATTATCAATAATGTTTAGACACAGATGTCATGTACGGACCACTTTGACGCGATTGTAACAAAATTGCGATTTGATGCCTAACATGGTAATCCGGTTATTGATGTTTATTTATTAGTAAACTGTTTCTTTGCTTTTATTTTTTCTTTTAAAATTATATAAATTGTATTGTTCTATAATTATTAATTAAACTTCATTTATTTATTCTTATTTAATTTTTAACATAGTAGAAATCAATTAAAAATAACATAGTATGTAACTGGTATTTGAAAACACAGTGTTCGCCAAAATGTCATCAGAAAAAAATTGCGCCAAACTGATGCGTGTGTAAAAATGGAAAAATGTTTACAATAATATAAACAAATAAACAAAAAAATAAAGAAATGTAAACATATAATTAAAAAATTGCTATTTTGATATATTTTTTAATAACATCAAGCAGTCGTTAATTCTCCTGTTGCACAAAACTATTTTTTCTTTCACTAGAGGGGCTTCGCCCCCCCCCCCTGCTCGCTATGCTCGCCAACCCCCTGTGTAATCGATGGATCCCGTCTGGAATCGTTTCGCGATTCCAAGTTGTAGGCTACCCCTGATTGCTGCGCTCGCCAATACCCCATGGAATCGCTTCGCGATACCTTATTTTCCATACATTCAATTTTGGAATTCCTCTCATAAACGTACACTTATTAAAATACCGAGCATTAAATATCCATAAAAACCAGGAGAATCTACCAAAATAGCAGCATAAGGGAAAAATAGGGAAGTATACTTATTTCCAAGTCCGAGACGGAGCCCTTTCCTGATTGATCTATTCGACTCATGGAAGGAGCGGTCCACCCGGAAGCGTTTTTTCATTTCCGGAAACTTTACACATCAGCATTATTCCAGGAGTCATTCCTAAAAATTTGTTTAATTTTTTTTTTTTTTTTTTTTTTTTTTTTTTTTTTTTTTTTAATTACTATAGAAGGATTTTTTTTAAATGAAAGACCATAAATTTAATAATGTCTAATTAAATAATCTGAATAATTTTCTGTAATCGGATTGATGGTCTAGAAATCTCCTTAATACATAAACAAAAAGGCACAGATGTCGTATGTGTGCCGAGTTTGGCGCGACAATTTTTTACGCTAATTTGGCGGAAACATCGTAGTCCAATACCAATTGCATATATATATTTAAATTACTTTCTATTATTTTAAAAATAATAACAATAAAAAAGGTTAATTTATAAGTATGGCACAAAACAGTTTATATAATTTTAAAGAAGAGAATGGAAGTAAATAAACATCGTATTGATAAATAACTAACAATATGTGGGTAACCATGTCAGGCAAAATAATGCCAATTTAGATTCCTTTAGTTTCCTCTGTGCGTATATGATATCTGTACTAACAAAACTTTCAATAATGTAGTAAATATGCCATTTGGCTGTATTCAATTATCGAAGATAGATTCAAAATCTTTTTAAATATTAACTAACACAGAAAAAATATGAAGAAAATCGAAGAAGAAATGGCTAATTGTAAAAGATTTGTAATTTTTTTTTCAGCAGGTAATTTTTTTTTAAATGTTGAATTTTTTGATAATAATAACACATAACTGCATAAATTTCCTTCTTCAGTTAGTAAATTTTAAAACTGTAATTTTTCTTTTCAGTGGAATTGTTGAAATGGCTCAAGAAAAATTAAATAAACAACAAAAAATATTTGCTTAAAAAAGCATTATATTCTTTGATCGCATTCTTCAAAATTATGGAGAAAAACGTTTGAAAAAATATGACATTATTTTGCAATATGTGTGGCAAAGATTCACACAAAAGCAAAAATTTAAATATTTGATTCCAATTTTTAAAATATTAACTCATATCTTATAATTTACAATTGAATGTTAAAATATACTCCAAAAGTTATCTTCTCGTGAAAAAGCACCATTATGGCGATTATCAAAAACCTACTTTCAGACACATGCATTTTATCTTCATATTCTTTGGCGACAAAAGAAAAATAAAAATAGCAAAGAAATATATAGAGATCTGCTTTTTTTCTGCTTAAGTTACATGATACTGAAATTTGATAAAAGAGAAAAAGAAAATAATAAAAAGAAAAATAACTATCATTCAAAATTCATTTTATCAAATTTTAAAGTTCATTTTTTATTCTAACGGAAGAGATAAATAGCCAAATGCAGTATCAATTATAATTTTTCACTATAAGTTATTTATTAATCATTAAAAATATTTCTTTCATTTTTAAGATATATTTTTTATAATATTAAGCCTCATTAAACGGTTTTTCTTTATTATTACTATTATCATCAGTAGTTATTTCTAATTTTATTTGTAAGATGTTTGTAATATTTCTGACAGACATATTCTTTTTAAATTTTTTAGTAATGACAGTTTTAGCCAAAAAATAACTACTGGCAACCCTTTCGTGGAAAATATCAGTATAATTAGAAATTTATTACCATAAATCATACTTATCCCTGTATATTTGAATGACAAACCTCCGCAAAAATATTTCTTATCGAATGATACGATCGGCAAAAAAATCCATTGGGTAGTTTTTGAAAACACTCGAGCGGAAAATTCAGAACTTCTGCTTTATAATATACTAGCAGGCTTTCAAAACAAAACATGAATCAAACAAAATACTGCATTTGATTGTGTTTTTTAAAGCAACTTCACCTCGAATGCTCTTTCACATTTCTGAAAATGATACAAACGCCATTGTGTTTAAAGATAGAAAACCAACGGTTATAGATGCATAAATAATGCATGAAAAGGTAGCAAACAGCTGTTTCGAATCTACTATCGAGATTCTTTATCAGTGCAAAACTCATCAGTGCGAGCTAGAAAAAGCAAAACGGAGCCAAAAATAAAAGCAACAATAATGGAATCAAGGCCCGTTGATGCCAAATATATTAAAATAATATTAAAATATTGTATTGTTGTATCAGCTTATGCATTCGACAAAATTCGGGCTTTTAAGAAAGAAATCTTTCAGTTGATCATTTATAGTAGAGTTTGATAGATAAATGAGGCAATTATGAAAACACCAATTTAAATATATATTCACCATATTTCTAAAATAGCGAGCATTATGATTGCAGAGATCGACCTTTGAGTTTAAACGATTTTCAAGTGATTCATTTTCATTTGATAGTTTTTGAAATCTCAACCTCTCAACTGGACGATATGGGTATCAGTGGAAACCTTAATGCATCCTCACTCTATATTATATTTCGCAACGTACATTTGCTCTTGACAAATGTATTACAGTTTTCCGTCTTTGGAATCCAGTAGAATAAATAAAGTTAAATAAATAAATTTTTCCTTAGAAAATTAAGGTGAATGTTTTTTGTATGTGCGAAGTTAATTTTTTGGTACAGATGTGATATACGCGTCTGGCGAGATTAAAACAAAATGACCATTTTATGCCTCATATGGCAATCCAGCTTTGTTTTTAATTGATTAATAAATTATTTATTTACTTTCATTTGCATTTTTAAATGATACAAAATGTTATATCTATAGTTATTAAATAAACTTTTTTTATTTATTATTATTATTATTTTCTATTATAGAAAATAATTAAAAAACAGAAATGTAATTGTCATTCGAAAATGAAGTTTTCGTTATAGTGGCACTAGAAATATATCGCGCCAACGTGGTGCATATTAGCGCCACTTTCTTACAACATGGGTGTGCATTTGCACCGAAATTTAGTTATTTAACTCTATTTTTATAACGTTAAATGTTGTTTATACAATTTACGGTACTACTTAATTATTCTGTCGAGCAAAAAATTACTAAAAAACCAATAAAAAATATTGATCCTATTCATCATCGTCTTAGATCTTTTGTCACCACAAGGGTGCTTTTCTTTGGCTATTTTCCTAATATAGCTAAATAATTCTGATTTTCGATAATTAAACGCCTTTATGTTTTTACACTTACTCGAGCCTTTCCCACTTTTTGAAACCAGAGAACAGCATCACATGTTTTTCCTTCTAATATATCTTTTTTATACCCTCTTCTTTTTTTTCTTTTCTTTCTTTCTTTTTTTTAATTCCCTTTGTTTTTATTTTTCACGTATTTACTAAAATCAACATGTATTTTATCTTTTGTTAGAAACTCCCACCTAAGAGTGTTAATCAGGTGTTTATACTTTTAGGACATTTCGATACATCTCTGCAGCATTTATAGGTAGAAGCGCGAAATTCAAAATAGCAAATCTACTAAAAATTAGTTAAACATAGTGATTTTAGAGCTAATTTCTCGGTTATGTCGTCAATATTTATTTTGAACCCGATAATCAGATATTATACGAATAAGACAACAATTATAGCTATTTGATTAGATATTAAGTTTTTAACTTTTGCTGGATGCATTATGTTTGATACAAGATTCTCTTAAAGAAACCGACAAGCGTAGCGGGCGAAGGCTGCTAGTATTTCCTAAAAATGCTCTCATACATTAAAAGAGAGAGAGAACATAATTCTAGCTAACATCGCTCCGCCTTGGGCTTTTTTGGTTTAGAATCTCATTGTTTGGAAACAAAAATAGATTGAAACACCCAATTGAACAAATACCATACAAATAACAATTAGAGCCATTTTTAAAAAATTAATTATGTGAGTTTCTTCTGTAAAACACATAATGGTAAAATTAGATTTAAAAATATTTAAAAAAAAAAAGAAAGAAAAATAAATTACTTATGTTTTACCTAATGAAGTTTTTGAGATGTTTTTTTTTAACCTGACTCGAAAAAAAAAAATAAATAGCCAAATATTGTGTCACTTCAAAACTTCCTTTCACATTGCTTTTTATTTATTCTTTCAAATATACTTTTTAAATATTATGAATGTACTTTTTTTTAAAGATAAATATTTTCCTTCTATAATATTATTTTGCATTAAACTGATTTTTTTCCTATTTATCATTATTTATTTTAAATCAATGAATTAACAGGGTTTTTTCGAGATGTTTACATTATTTTCCATTAGAGAAAACTATTTCATTTCTTTTTTGAAATATAATTATTGCCAAAAAAGTTAACTGTTGCAACCTTTGCGTCGAAAAAACTGAAAAATACGAAATTTATTACGAAAAATCAGAGTTATCCCTGTATATTTGAATCACAAACCTCCGCAAAAATATTTCCTATCGAATGATGCAATCTGAAAAAAAATTCGTCGGGTAGTTTTCGAAAACACTCGAGCCGAAATTTCAGAATTTCTGCTTTATAATATATATGATATATTGTATAGTATCCCAAAATTTTGCCAAGAATAACTTTTTAATATATTTCTACCAAAATAAAGTTAAGTATAAAATAAATTTCAAACTTTTTAACAGTAATTTGAGCAAGAAAGAATCATTGAGATGTCATTTGCTTCAAATTTCACACTATGCTGCTTGTAAATCTAACATGAAATTCAAATGTGAAAATTTTAAATATTGTATTGGTTTTATTTTTAATAAACCATTTTGATTATATTTTAATTGAAAATATGTTTTCTTTCCGTTTAACCCTTCACTACTCGATTTTTTATGAATTTTTTAAATTTATATATCGGTCTAATAATCGAAAAAATAGTGAAAAAAATTTTAGGTTTTCAGCTAAAATTTAATACGTTATGGAGTGTGCTATATGCACACATTTAGGATTTTAAAATATTGTATTACTATATTTTGCAATTAAGTTAGCTTAAATTAATTAATTTCACCCTCTTAACATTCTGTAAATTTTTTAATATTAACATTTTTAAATATTCGCAGAGTTTCCCCTAGGTTTAAAAAGGGGCGGGGCGCTATTGTTCTGAAAAGGGCATTTTTTACATTCTTCAGGGCACTTTTTTGATTTTTAAGGGCATTTTTATAGAGTTGAATCCAGAATCTAGCGGTTCAAAAAATCGTGGAAATACAGAAATTTCGTTAAAAAATCGTTTAAAAAATCCAAAAAATAAAATAAAATAATGATAAATATTGTTAAAAGATCGCGAAAAAATGACAGATTTCGTGAAGAGATCGCAAAAAACGGCCGATTTTATTAAAAGATAACAAAAAATGGCAAATTTCGTGAAAAGATAACGCTAAAAACACAATTTTGAAGCAGGAAAATTAGTTTTTTGAACAGAAAAATTCACTTCTGGTATTAACCTAAAAAAATTGCAATTTTTGCGATCTTTGATGAAATCTGCCATTTTTTGGGATATTTTGCGTTTTTCTTAGAATTTTGGCAAAATTTTTCGTTTTTTGCAAATTTTTTGACAGAATTTTCCATTTTATTGCGCTTTTTCGACGAAATTTGTCATTTTTTTTTTCAATTTTTTTTCCGAAATCTACCGTTTTATCGCGATTTTTTGACAAAAATTTCCGTTTTCCGTGATCTTTTAGCAAAATTTTCCGTTTTTCATGAATCGTTTGACAAATGTTTCCGTTTTATAGCGATTTTTGGACGAAATTTGTCGTTTTTTCACTATCTTTTGAGGAAATCTGCCGTTTTTTCGGGAATTTGTAACGAAATTAGCCATTTTTTTCGTGAATCTTGCCAAAAATTAGTCGTTATTTCGCGATTTTTATCGAAATTTCCCGTTTTTCGCAACTCTTTGATGTTATTTTTTGCTTTCCGTCGTCGATTTTTTGCGTAATAGCGCGTCCTCATCATCGCTGAAAAACTGCGTTTTTTCCAATGTAGGGCAAGAAGGGCGCTATTTTTTTTGAATGAGCGACAAGAGGGGCGCTAGTTTTTGGATGAGGGACAATAGGGGCGCTATTTAACTAAAGGGGTTTTTAAACTAAAGGGGAGGAGAGGCGGAGCGCCCTCCTGAAACCCTCTAGGGAAAACTCTGATTCAGTAAGAATGTGAATCTTAGCTTAATAGCTTAATCACATTCTTGTTTTGTTGTTGTTGTTTCCGTGGAAAAAATTCATATTTTTTATCTAATGCAGAATCTGATATGAACAAAATAAATGTTATTCCATTCTTTGAATCCTTTTTTAACTTTTAAAGTTATCATATTATATCCAAATTTATAACACATAGTGAAAATTATAACGTTTTTCGGTATATGCCAGATACGAGACATCGTGCAGTGAACGGTTAAAAATCATTAAACTCATCCAAACCTTTAATAGTAGTACTCAACTCTTGGATACCTGCTAATTTACGTTATCAGTCAGAATGAATTAATCAAAAGTCCGTTGCTACATGAGTTTAACGACTATCGTCTCTGATTGGAAATTAACGTGAAATTACTTAAATCTAAGATCAGATACAAAAGACAGTTCCATACATAAATTTGATTATTACTTACCCATCATACGTAGTATAGGGTAAGTCTTGCAATCGTTTTGAAAATCGAAAAATTTTTTTTGACGGATTTACACATTTTAGATAGTGGAGATTCCGAAAAACATATTTTTAGAAAATTTTTTTTTTGCCGTCCGTCTGTCTGTCTGTCTGTCTGTCAGTCTGTCTGTCTGTCTGTCTGTCTGTCTGTAAACGCTCTATCTCCCGAACAAATTGAGATAGAGACTTGAAATTTTGTATGTAGTTGCTATGTAAAAATGGGACGAACCCTATTTAATATCAGCAACCTCGATTATCCGGAACTATTTTTTTCGGACTCTCGAAAAATTCGTTCTGATGAAAGGTATATAAAAATTTTCGAATTTTTTTGTTCTAAGGAATGGACGTAAGAGGCAACAAAATAACACACATTTTGCATATAGAACGAAGTCGGTGGGATTATTAGTTGCCGAGATATTTGTAATCTTGTTTTCCACATTCTTCGATTTTTCATGACCCTGTATTTCATTCAAATTTCAATTCAGAAGTATATTTTAATTGGAAATGAGACGCTTAATCCGATGCAGTTAATTGTTAGTTAATAGAATTATTATTTTTGGAGTTATAAGGATGTTTCTTTTACGCAGTTCGGTACTACTTGAGTAGTTTGGCGTTTTATATAATTTGTCGAAATTGCTACATCAGCAGTTCTTTAATATAGCATTACTATGTATATTAACAATATTTAAATTTTGTTTATGAATTGCAGTGCATTGTATAAATAGTTTCACATGTTTTATTTTCATATACATATCCATGATGGGTAAGTATTACGGTGGCCCCCAACGACTAGTTTTAACTTTGTGATAGTTTGCTTAAATTAAATGTAATTTCCTGTTGACAAAATAAATAAATAAACAGCTGTTTCAGTTTCTGAGGTAAAGAGTTTATATAACAGTCTCATGAAATAATAATTGCTATGACGAAACGTTCTTGAATTTCAGATGGATAGAATAAATTATATTTAATTATGTTAATTAATATATATGGATTTTAAACTTCAAATTTCTTCCGCTTAAATTTATTAAATGTTGCTTAACCTTTTAATGCGTTATTTTTTATTTTGCTCAAAAAATAATTATATTTGAATTTGTTTTTGTTCATTATCCTCCAGAAAAATACCGATAATATTTATTTTTGTTTGAGTTGAAAATAATGTTTCTATGTCAATCCTGAGGAAAATAGTTAATATTGGTAAAAAATGATGATTTTTAATTATATATTTATTTTAATATGTTTACACTGCATAGTAATTTTTTTAAATGATATAATTTTATAGTGGTTTAATGTTTTCATAATTAATAATTATGGAATATTATGGTTTTATATTATCAGAAAACGAGTATTTATAACAGTATCATCATTATTTTTTTTTAATCGCCAACTGTATAAAATGATTTAACCAATCTTTTTCATCTTAAATTTAATAGTTTACACAATATTTAGAAATGCTGTGATGCAGCATAATGACTAGCTTAGAAATGTGCGGGTACGATGTATGAAGCAATAATATAAGTATCGCAAAAACAATATTAATATTATAGAAAAATTGGACGTAAGAAATTAAGAGAAAAATATATAGATTATTTTTTAAAGAGTAAATAAAAAATCTTAAAATTTTATACAAAAAAGTTTAGTAATTTTTTTATGCGAAGTATGGTGATCTTTGTTGGTTTACTGTGTCAATCAATGTAGATAGACAGTAGATAATTTATATAGCCTTTCCAGGTGTCATGATTTATTTGGAAATTTTAAATTTCAGGAATTCTAAGAATGTCTCTGAGAAACGATTGTGCGACACGCCAAAAATTCCGACATACTATTCACGATACACAAATTCTTTTAAACTTCTTAAGTAGCACGATATGCTTTTGTCTGTATCGAATGACATTGGACATAGTAAAACGTATGTAAGCAGAACCTGTCTATAATGTAAAATTTTCATATTCCTGCCTAAAAGAAAATCATACAAATCTACTTGTTAAGATGGAAATCTTTCTACAATGAATATATTTTTAGGGCACTAGTAACTATATTTTGGAGTGTTTTAATTTATATAGTTCAGTTATATATGGGGTAATGATACGATCATTGTTTGTAATGGAACCTGTATGTAATAGTGATTGATAGAAGAATACCATACAACTGTAATTGTTCAATCCGAAACCTATCGAAAACCTATCGAATTTTGTTTCAGTCACAAGCGATTTTATTTATAAGATGTTCCTATGAAAGTTTTATTGTATGTTGATATAGAATGTTGCCAAATTCAACCGACAAAGCCAGTGTTATGCAAGTAGCCACCAGGAAACATAAAGTTCAAAACCACTTATTTTGTCACAAATATAAGGTGATTCTATCTTGCTAATCACAGAGTTGACGGTAATAATTTGAAAAAATATATATATATTGCACTGAAAATGCAGAAATATGAACGTATTTTCCGATGAAATATGTTAACATGACTAAAAGATCTAGAAAATAGGATTTTCGCGCAAACGATGACACCGTATGAAGTGATAATCGCCATCCATTTTCCGTTAATCAAGAAACAACCAGTGAAAAGTTATGGAGCGTATAACGGAAGCATCTGCAACTTTTGTTGAAATTTTTCACATTTGCAATAAAAGTCAGCATGCCTATTAAATGTTTTATTGTAGTAAACTTCAATTTTTCGAAAATAAATACCAGCACAGAAGTTAAATTAAGATAGCATTTTAGATTAAATAGGTGATCTGATACACTATGTAACATTGCTATTTTTGTTACTCACGATGCGTACTCCTAAGAATTTATAGGTCGAATTCATCAATACCCTCATAAAGTACACTAAACCATATTAAAAATAAATCTCAAATGGCCTTACAGAAAGTCTGTTTCATGCAGTTTCTATATTAGTAGGTATAATTTTACGGAATAAGTACAAAGTTGAATATGGATTTTCAATGTCATGATTTCATTATAGACAGATTCCGTTTTAATATTATTTACTGTATTTAAATGCTTTTTTATAGTTGTATCACTTTTTTTGTCTTTTCTCCGTCTCTCACTTTTTTGTGAAAGTAAAACTACCAACAAGGGAGAAGAATTAGAGAGGAATCGAGAATGCCGCAGAAATGTAAAAAAATATGAATAGGTTCGCGGCGTACTATTTAAATAACATGAAGCATATTTGGAACAATAAAATCTTAAATGTCCTGCTTTGTTTTTGAACGATGATAAAGTCATGTATTTGTATGTAAAAAAAGTGCTATCAATCCTCTTCGTAGTAATAAAAGGGAAAAATCCAAGTAGCTTTATGTTCCATGCTGCAGATCCCCAATTCAATTTCGGGCTGCCGACTGCATAAATCAGACTCTGTCTTTTATCCTTTTGAGGTCAATAAAATGAACAGCAAGCTTCCTTAGGAAATAAGAGTCCCGTGTTAGATTAACGGGACCATTTGCCTAGGATATATGCTGCATATTATCCTAAGGGACACGGTCAAGAATACAGGCCTGGGCCTTGTAGGACAGACCTTTTAATAAATTGTAGCGCCACAGGTTAGTTTAATAGAATTCAGACGGAAAAGGTGACAGAAAAGTATCCCTGCCTATAACAATAAAATTTGCCGTAACATTTTCGGCCTAAGTTTTCTATCCTCGTGGCGCCTTGTTAAGATTATTGGTCAATGATAATCAATACTGTAAAAAAAAATGTGAAGTTACTAAAATTGTTCTAATAGATTTGTATTCCGAGTACTTTTCGTATGACGATAAAAACAAAATTTCATGTAACCGAGGAAGGTTACCTGGATTTTTGCTATTAACGTTACATGAAATATTCTTGGTATACAAATCTACTAGAAAAATCTTAGTAGCTTCACATTTTTTTACAGCGTAAAATTCCCATTACTACATTTAAACCTATAAATGTGCAATGCATTGGTATTTTTAAAATATCTCTTCAATTGATTAATATTTTTTAATAGTGCACAAAAAATATTAACTTTCTAATGAGATATTTTTAAAAATATAAATGCATTACATTCTCACAAATTTATCATTAATGAGGGAACTTGATTATCACTGATCAACAAACTTAGAATATCCTTCAATAACTAAAAGACACCCGAAATCTAATGTTAAAGCTGTGAAATATAGCGTCTGCATATTATATCGATATTTTTAAATAAGTAGTTTATGGATTGGATAACTAAGGTCGATCTCAAAACGGCCTTTTTTACTTTTTTATTTTGGCCCCAATTTTGTTTATAAGGATGCCTTCGCCTTCTGAACCACTACCGATATATAAGGTGACTTCATTAAAAAAAATTCATGTTTAGAGATCCCCAGTTGTTCAATGAAACAAATAGATAAAGTACTCTAATGCAAATGGGATGTTTTGTCAGATTGCTTTCATTTATTTAAAATTAGCCTGTAGATGTTTTCGTGTGATATAAAGGTTATACCTGCTTTACCAATGGCTTTCAAAATCTAATCTAATATGTCAACCATCTACTGGGCATACAGCAGCATCAACAAAATATATAAAATAAATGTATAAAAGCTACTAAAATCAGGACTTTATCAAAAAAAAAATTTATTTGCTTTAATACAAAATATTAATATAAGACTTTTATTCAGTTCTAAATGAAACCTCTTTAGACACATGAAATTTTTTTAACTTATTCTATATATAGTATTATTCTTATCTGAAAAAATCATCAAAATAAAGTATAAATAATCCATATATAAAAGCTTTTAAATTCAAGATTTTAACAAACTATGGAAAATTTCTTTACCTGAACACAAAGTATTAATCCTTTGCACTCGAGAAGTGATTCACACTGACCCTCTAGTATCCGACGTAAATGGAATCTCTGGACACTAGTAATTTAAAACTAATTTTATTCGCCTTATCTAACGGACGAAAAATCTGTAATAAAATATGGCGAAATAAACTGTGAAATGTTAGTGATATCCAAAGCATTTGGAGTCCCTATTTACGACCCTAATAGCATGCATGGTCACTTTAGTCACATCACATCTGTGACCAAAATGCCACAACTCAGTGACGTCACATTCTGACTGTGATGTAACTTTCTTAAAAATCTTTAGAACGTTATAAATATCCTTCAAAACATGTTATTTACTTTAAAAAACATGTTTCTGGCAGTTTTATATCTTCACTTTTGTCGCAGTTTCGTCACAATGTAAATGTCAAATAAGTCACAAATGACACATGTTTCACAAATTTGACACATTGTGACCACTTTGTGAAACGTCAGAAAAGAGCTCTAAAACGGCCATAACGACTTCACATTTTAGTCACTGTGACTTCACATTGACGTCACGTGACGTCACATCGACAATCGATGGTCACAAAGTCACAATGTGACTTCACAACGACGTTGCAGTGACGTCACCGTGCTTTATGGGGAGGGAGACTTGGCAATACTAATGATGAGCGAGAGTCACCTCTCGAGTGCAAAGGGTTAATCTATGAAATTTATTCACTTCTAAATAAAACCTTTTTAAGCAAAAGAATTTTTTAAATTCTATATATAGTTTTTTTTTAATCCCAAAAGATCATCAAAATTATGATCTAAGAATATTTTTTATTAATCATACTAAAATTTCTTTACTTGAACGCAAAATATTACATATGAAATTTATTCAGTTCTAAATGAAACCTCTTTAAGCACACATCATTTAAAAATTCATTCTATGTACAGGTTTATTTTTATCTCAAACGATAATCAAAATTAAGTAAAAATCTTTTATAATATAGGAACCGAACGTAGGTACATTTTTCATTTTATGTAGTTTGGCAGGATGAAATTACCAAAAGCCACTCACAATTTAAAAAATTGCTTCGACCTGAGTCTATAGATAAAAGGCGTTTCAGTGGATAAGATTGATTATATTTATTTGTGAAAGTCTTTTGATGTAATAAGAATTTTCTGGAAGAAAAATAAAACGGTTAGTTTAGCTTTAAAAATAAAAAGTTCACTTAATTATTTTATAAAGTAGTAATACATCAAAAGCAGGTGCTTTCAAAGATCAAACTTGTCTACCGAATTTGAGTTGTCTTCTTTCCTTTATTATATGAAGATTAAAATTTTCCGAGCATAAGTTAAATTTATTGAATGTTAATTAAAATTACATAAACCGACCACGTATTGTTAAATTTTGTTCCATAACAATTCAAAAATTTAAATATTAGATTTAGAGTAATTTCAGAAAATTGTTTAACTTCATTTTAATGCATTTACAAATTAGAGCCGAAAAATTTTGTTAAACTATCATAAAATTTCTATTTCTGTTTGTTCTATTTCGTTAATTTACTTCAACTCTCAAATTTGATGTACATTGTCTGCGAAATAATAAATTATCTGTTATTCATTTTTTAGTATTTTAAGGATAGTTAGATCAACAGTTAAAAGCTTTTATGATAAAGTACAAAATTAAAATAAAAAACAAGAAAGAATATGGAAAATTATATATTATATTGGGCAATTGGCAGATTTTCATTAAGTGCAAGAGTAACACTCTAAATAAAATAATAGTTAATAAACGTATGCGTCTTATTATAATCAAACACATGTTGTTTTCATTTTACAAATTTCTTTAAAACTACAGAAAATCGCCATTATAAGGAATTAAATGTTTTCAAATATCAGCTCCTTCAAATCACACAGCAACTGGAAATGTTTTGTTTTCTTAAATGGTTTTTTTTTTCAGGATTTTGGTTTTCTTTCAAATGACTGAAATTCTAACGTCATTTAAAAATGATCTAAAATTCGCACAGAAATACTCTGAAATTTTAGAGTGTAAGATTGAAAAAAAAAAAAAAAAAAAAAAAAAAAAAAAAAAAAAAAAAAAAAACTCATTTAATACTTCATTTTAAACACTCTATAAAAACTCTCTTGAAATACTGAAACTGTACTGGTGATGAAAACGCCGTATTTCAACGAAAATAAAAATTAATAAATTTAGACAATGTTTTGTGATTTGAGATATATCCGTTTTTAAACAGATAGTTACAATGTTTTACGTTGTATTTCCGTTAAAATATATTCTATGGAATAAAATCACTATTTAAAAACAATTTCGCATTATATGGACAGAAATTTTCTATTTGAGTCTGTCCTTAGTAAACACTTCAAACTATACGTCTCCAACTAGAAATATATGGTTTCCAGCTTTTTGATGGAACTATCTTTATAGAAGCTGTTTTATTAAGTATTGTTACTTAAAGTTATTGTACTTAAAGTGTTATTGTTACTAGATGCGTTTTATGATTAAGGCATCGTTCGAAAAGTATGATTTTTTTTTTTTTTCATTTGCTATATTTTTTCCAACTGAGAGTGAGTCTGACTGTTTTACACATCTCTTTTTATTATTTTAAATATTTGATTTTTTTATTTGATACTTTCAAAAAATAAATTTAACCTGTAGCATAAAAGATTGTTGATTTTTTTGTAGATAAAAGATTTTTTTATTTAAAGTATCATTTTTTTTTAAATATGTACTTTTTAAAGTTATTCAAGATTGAAATTATCGCAAGAAAACAATATCTTTAGCGTGTTGTTTAAAAGAAATGCTCATTAAAACTTAGGTATACAGAGGTATACAATAATTTTATGATACATATTATACTTGATAAATAGTAAAAAGGTTTTGTGTGCGATATATTTTTTAAATATATAACTTAGAAGAAAAAAAGTATTAAAAAAAAATTTCAATCGATATAATTTTAAACATTAACTATCCAGTGATTGATCTATGAAAATTTAGTTTAGATTCAAGATAAAAAAAGAAACTGTAATAATCATCTTTTCTGTTGTCTTCAATTAAGAAAAAAAAATTTTTCTTTTTTTTATTCTCCCCAAAATAATTAGGTTCTTTATTTAAAAAAAAAAAAAAAAAAAAAAAAAAAAAAGAGGAATTTTTTTGAGTAATTTTCATGAAATTCCTTATGTATAGCAGAGGATGATTTGAACTTTAAAACTAACATTTAGTTAATATCGTTGCATTTTGGAAAATACAGTAAACATACTCTAATCCGGCATCTTAAGGTCTGGCATGCTGGGTAATCCGGACTTAAGTAAACACACATCAGTCGAGAAGAAATAAAGGAGTGGACTGGAGAGGATTTTGATGAGCTGAAAACAATTTGACTGCTGAATATATCATTCAGAGTGTTACCAACTTAACAGATATCAAAGAGAAAGGTTCTTAGGAAAATGATTGCATACGATTCAAACACCATCAGTTGGAATTAAATGTATATATTGTTTCAAGTTTTCTGGGCGCAGCAGTTCATTCAACTGCGCGGAAATGATGAAACTCCCCACCCCCCACATCATAGGAAATAACTTTCCAAAAAAAGAAGCTAAAAGACTATTACAAAACAAACTGATATTCGAGATTTGTTTAAGATGGATTCTATGAGTAGGCCTATAATGCACGTTTTCATTTTACAGTCATGTACAATCGTACCCTTGCTACACAAAAGTGTCATAACTCAAAAATTAAGCAATCATTCTACGTGGTTTACATTCCTCTACAAATCACCTAAAGTAGAAGATAGTGCAATTAAAATCCAGCAACTAGGTTCGGCAGCAGTTCTCTTTGTGAAATGGTCATTGAGCCTACCACATCCAGGGACAGTCTTTCACTTTTCTTGAAACGAAAGTTTTTTGAGTTATTCCACTTTTGTAGCCAGGTGGAGATTTAATGTACGTTACATTATTGAATAATTTAAAAAAATCTAATTAAGTTGTTTAATAAATAAAGAACATGCTCTGATCTCATTTTTTGTTTAATTCTATCTTTTAAAAAAGTAATACATAGGAATCAATCATCCTGTAATCCGAAGATTTTTGTAATCCGGCAAGATTAAATATCGAACATTCCGGATTACAGAATGTTTACTGTAGTGCCTCGTAGAGTCAATATTAGCATTTCACTTAATATATGTCCAATATAAAGATTATATTACTGTGACTTTTCTATTTCAATAAAAAATATTTGCAATGAGAAAACAATATTTGATAATATTGCCTGTCTGATGGAAATATTTCTTAAATGACCAATATTTGAATATTAATTTTCAATTTTTGCAATGCAAGGGAAGCGGAGTAAACTTTCGTTAGTGAGGGCTTCCTAGGAAGACCATTTTTCTTTTGCAATTTCAGATCCTAAAGTGTCTTCTAAAATATTGCTATCCCAGCAAACAGCCAAAGGAACGCTTGCCGAAAACTCTTTTTAAAGTTTTGGGCTCTGCTCTCCCTGCCTTTAACCCTTTGAGGGTCAATGTACTTCTATTAACAAAATGCCGAAAATATTGACTGGCACCAGAATTTTTAAAGAAATTAACTTCAAATAGGTAAAAGCTTTTCTAACTTTAAGAGCATTACTTTTACTGCTTACTACTTTTACTGTTTCAAAAGCTTTACTTTTATTTTTAGTTAAAGTAATTAAATATTTCATTCTGAATTTCTGATGTCAATATGATTAAAATTGAGTTGGATATACATTATCCCACTGCCTTTCAAGGTGTAAATACGAATATGGCCATTGTGACGACATTTTACGAATATCAAAAAATCAAGCTGTATAATTTATAAAAATATTTCATGAATATCAACAAATTTTTGATGTTTAAGTTTAAAAAATAAAGGAGAATTTTTTTTTCAAGGTGGAATATTACTGTGTTTACCTTTCCCAATACTGCCAAGTTGAGGAGACCGAAGACATGAAATATTCCTGTCTGTGTTTGGACAAAAGGCACTGTACATATGTTGAAACTTGAAACAATGACATTTTTACTGCCTTTTTTGCTGCCTAACTGATTGAATTTTGAAATGACTATAGATTTCTATTAATAATATTTTATTGGATTACAAAATATGTCTTTTTTGTTACGATTCAAAGTGTAATAGCGACCCTTAAAAATATTTTAAAATTTTAACATTTTTGTGGAAATCATTATTTTTTGTATAGAATAAAATATGAGGTGCCCTATTTAATATTGAAAGTTAATATTTTAAGAACCATCCTTATATATATTTATAATTGTTTTCTTTTCTTTTCCTTTTAGAAATCAAAATAGAAATATTTTTATAAAGTGTCAAGTGCTAGCTCATCCACAAAGAAACAGCTTTTAAACCATTTGGAAAATGGTTGTTGTTTTCGATACAGAATGGACCTTTTGATGTGCGCATTTTATTTTCTGTGCCTTTTGTAAAATTAGTGTTCCTTTTGCTTTTATTTTCTTATCGTGATTCTCTAACACAAGCGAAGTTCAAAGATCCCGGTTCACGTCCCGAACAGCCGAGTCTCTAGCGGGAGCCAGATTGGAGGAAGAGGGAATCAAAAATTGAAACTCAACAAATTAAAAAAGATAAATTGATTAAATTAAATGCACAGAAAAGCCGGAAGGGTAGGCTCGGTGCACCGAAGCTAACGAACGACCACAGCTGCTTCGAGTTTATTATTATTTAACCATTATCTAACTATTTGTATTACATAAAATCGAATCTGAATCCAGTAAACTTAAATCAGGTAAACCTTTATCATCTGTACTTGATTCTAACATGTCTAATTGATTAGAATTTCGTTTTCCAAATGGTTGTTATAATTTTGTTAAAATATTTTTAATTGGTTTTTTCATGCTGCAATTGTCTAAGTAACAATCCTAGGGCTCATAACGAAAAAACCCATTGCTGATATTTTCAATTGAGAAGGACTCTCGATTATTTCAGAGCCCCGAATGTGCTTCATATCCCCCAGTCTTCCACTATTTAAGATAAAAGTGTGCAAAAGATATTGTGTGTTAAAGACTAAAAAATAATTCGCTGTTTAGAAGGGTGCGCTATACGGGAGTTTCCATGAAGGATATTTTACTAACGACATTTAACACTATCGTAATACTAATAATATATATTCTACATAAAAAATAAGAATTTATATCATAAAAAATATTTTGCTTCTAAGACGTTGTATATTAATAAAAACATTTAAAATATATTTTAAAAAATTTATTTACATGTTTCAACTCCTATAATAGAGTCATCCTCAGAAAGTAAATAGAAAAATAAAAATTACAAATATAATGAACGTGAAAATCGGAATAAAGAATTATTGAAAATAAATTAAATGTATCACGCGCTTTTTTAATATATTTTAAATGTTTTTATTAATGTACAACGTCTTAGTAGCAAAACATTTTTTATAATATCAATTCTTATTTTTTATGTAGAATATATATTATTAGTATTACGATATAGTTATGAGTGGACGTAATCAACACTTATTAGTGCTATTTTTGACATTGATATTTAACAATTTATTAAATATATTAATGATTTAACGATAATATGTTTTATAACATATAACCTATAAGCAGAGCATATTTGAATGCATAGCATATTTTTATCGCTAAAAAGACATTTAAGAAAACGATCTGCGTTCAATTCTATTTCAAGCAACTTTTGAACACATTACATTTAAAAGTACATTTAATGAAATGAACAGTACGTTTAATGCAGACAGTAATGCAATTCCTAAAAGTTCATTTAAATTAAACGTCTTTAAAGATAGTAGAACTGAACATCTGCAGCTACATACTTTTGAATTCCTGTAATTTGTCAAACTGCGTTCACTAAAAGTCGTTTAACAGCATGATTTAAACGACTTCCTTCCTTAATGAGAAACTAATGTAAAATTATTTTAACCTGAGATAGATAGAAAAGATATTTTGATACATGAGGTTAATTAACGAATCTTCATGAAAGTTTGCTAATTTTAGAAGTAAGCTACTGATAAAAACATATTTAAAGCTCAATTTTAAAGTCGGAAGTTCATGTAATTTAAAATAATTACATAACTAAGTATACATCCGAAACAGATGTTGTTGAAGATGCTACTTTTTAAATTAATTTACATTTTATTTAGCATTATCTTAATAAAGTTATTGTTTTGTTTTTTTTATTATGAAGGGAAATTTCAAACTGAATTTTTTTTTCGGGAAACTTTTCTTGGCAATTATCGAACGTTATATGAAATAGTCGATTATTGTTTATTTCAAATCAAAAATTAATTTTAGATATTTCAAAACTCCTTAAAGATGTTTTTTTTTTTACATTTTGTAGTCTTCCAAGAACATACTGAAATATTCAATTATTTTTGTCTTATTTGAGTGTTTATTTTTTCAATTTAATAAACTAAACTGCAGCTTCCTGAATTAAAAATTAATTGCATTGTTTTAAAATGGTTTAAGAATACATTTTTTTTGCTCTCATTATTATATTTCTTTCACCTATAATTAAAGTAATGTCTAATGTCTTCAAAATGTTTGCACAAGGATTACAGTTGAGTTTTCGCGATGAAATTTGATCTTTGACCGGATTTTTCTCTAAACAACTTGGTGAAAGATGGGACTGAATTTATATTTTATTTAATAATGATTCCTTGTAGAATAATGCATAGCTACTCTCTGTATAAAGATAATCTAGAAAGAAGTGAAACGTTAAGTTTTTGTTGTGAGCATTTGGTCCGGGGTTCAATATCTATGGGTGATTAAGAGTACTCTGCTATTTCTTTTGAATTTCATAGAAGCGGTTGTTCTCCTTAGTACTATGCTTTTAGGCCGGTGAATACAAATACGGGAGTAGAAGTTTCATACATGGGATTTTTTCAAATCTCGGTCATTACGGAACAACAAGACAGTTTAAGTGCCTCATAAAGCTTAGTGCTGTTATCAGTCACATTGTGTGTGATTGAATTTGAATTGGGAACTTTTTTTATTTAAATAAAAGAAACGATATAAATATTGAAAGAAAATATATCTATGTATGTATTTCGAGGTAGAAAATATAGGCATATGATTTCGAGATTTGCAGTAGGGGAAAGTTGGATAAAACCGGGAGCCAGGCTTTATGGCTTTATTTGTGGCAGCATCTAGCGGAAATTTCTGAAATCACTTCTAGGCGAGCGGCATGCCAGTTTCCAATAAGCAGAAGTCAAGTATAAGTATTCATTTCGCAGGGGTGACTTTTTTAAAGATTTCACGTGAAAACGTTAAACATTCGACGTCTGCAATATTACGCTACCAATCCTAAATACCTAAGGATTTAGTTTATGTAACTATAACGTATGATAGTTTATTATTTACTTGTTATTTAAACGTTTTGTAATGGTGTCTACGATTTTTCTGAACAACGCTAGAGTTTCAGAACATTTCATCATAATAGCCTTTTCAGACAAAACCGGGATGAAGATCGTTGGACACAAGCGGGGTTTTTCCGGTTTTTCTGCGTTTTCTCAAGGTTTGGACAAAGATATCAAGAGTATTTTTGTAGTCTCACGACACGATATAAAGCCTATTCCAGTACAAACGGATCCTGGGGCCATCAGGAAAACTGACAAGTGGCGAGGAAAACCAGCTATCCTTATTCCAACCCCCTACAAATTAGATCTTGAACAAGAAGAAAAAGGAAGAATGGAAAAACAAGACAAGAAGAATTTAATCCTGAAGCGAAAACTTTCCAAGATGACAGAAAAAAAGTGTAAAAACTGATCTGAAAAAGAAGAGTCTCTAAAGAAAAAAAACTCTTGACATCAAACGAGGAGGAAGATGAAAGTGAAGCATGCATTTTTTGAAACGGCTTATATAAATAATCTAAATCTAAGGAGTATTGGATACAGTGCTTTCACAGCAGAGATCGGGAACACGAAGCATGCGACAAAGCAAATGAACAAGATTGAATTTTCATTTGTGATTTTTTTTGCCTAAAAATTTCAACTATTAAAGTATAACTTAACTCATTGTTATTTTATGTAGACTTGATATAGATTCATATTCTATAAGTAAAATATGTCAATTTTCTTTTAATAAATATGCTGTTTAAAAATTACTGCATATGTCCGACTATGTCGGACAAAACCGGGACATTGCACACTTCTAAAAAAGTGTTGTTTTGATCTCAATTGCTATTGTTCTCGACTGAATGAATGCTTTTTTTCTTCGCAAGGAATCAGTTTATCGTTTCAATACAAATTTTGACTGCTTTGTTCACATCGTGCACAATAATAAAAAGAGAAACATTAGTATCCCGCTTTCATCCGACTTTCTCCTACTTGTATATGATGAAAATTCTCAAAAACCTTCTATAGATTGAAAAAAATGTGATATTTATTTTAATTCAATTACATTAATTTTACAAATATTATACATTCCGTAGTCTAAATACTAAATCCCATTAAAGCCCTACGCAGCAAAATTCCCCATAGTTTTTTCTTTCTTTTTTTAAAATATTTTATATTTTAATATTGTTTTTACCTTTTATTTATTATAATAAACATCTTACACTATTAGATTTGAATAAGATAAAAAAGAAAACTATGTTTATCTAAAAGAATATTTATAATTCTGGATTTGTATATTTTTGTTGTGGAGGTGGTGGGATGTGTACGTTAAATATTTGCAGCAAAACTTGAAATCTTTTGATAGTTTTTATAGAAAACCGCTGCAGAACCATAATTTAACTATAATCTGACCATATTTCTTTTTATATTATGGTGCGAATGCAGTTAAATTACGGATATATAGCAGTTTTCTAAGAACAGTCTAATGAATGGAAAGTTTGCTGCAAATTTTCAACAGTGTAGGTTGACAGAATATGTGATCCTGGATCTCTGTTTGCTTTCATAAGGTCGGATTAAACAGAATTATTATAAACATTGTACCATTTTATCTGTTTCTTAATTTATTATGTTTTTATTCTGTGACATTTTATAATAACTAGAATTGTATGTAATAAATATTCCTCTGTTAACAACGTTGTAAATACTTTGTAAATACTATTTTATCCCGTGTACTCCAGGCTAATAAAAATCAGTAACGACCAAAATTTGAAATACCAGCGTTATTTAAAACATTCTTAAATTAATTTGCAATTTTTATTATTTTTTTTTTATAATAATCGATATATCTGCTAGATTTCTTGTTGAATTTCGTATAAGAATCATGTGTTTATATTTTATCATCAGAGTATTGCCAACAAAATTAAAAGTTAACTGTTGTCAGCAGTCTCACTGACCTCACCTTTTAATTATCTTTTAATCGGGCGGTCTGGCAGATCACATACTGTTGTTATGTAACAATTTATATCACTGCAGTTAATAATTAAAAGAATATTTTTAATGAATTTATATGCATAAGAAAATTCATATCAATGGTATGATTGATATGCATAAAACACATTGTAACATTTAGGACTTTAAACGTTTAGGATTTAGCTGCTTTAAATTTGAAAAAATGAAGGTAATGCGCAAAATATATTGTGAGTCTCACATTGTAATAGTCTCTCAATTGTGATATAGCTTTCTGTGGTAAAACATAACTTATATTCAAATGAGTATTCACAATGTCCTGACAAAATACAACGAAAATGAGGTCATTTTCTTAAAATCATTGTATATTTATTTTTTGTGAATATAAATATGCACTTCAATTTGAAAATGATTTTAGGTGATTTGTGCAAGTCAGTATGTCAATTTCCCTGATTATCGTTTTAAAGACTATAAACGAGAATGCACAGAACAACAACATTGAGATCACCATATATTTAGGATATTCCATATTTAATTATTTTACCTTGAAGACTTTCATATAGTGAGCACTGGCAAAGCTTGGTAAATACTTTCGTTTATATATTCACAGAAAAATGTATAAATATTTCGCCAACATTTTTTGGAATAGTAACTCACAACCTGTCGTTACTCACTAAATAATTGTACAGTGAATTTAAGAACAGTTTCGCTGAAGAATTCTGTGTTTTAAAAATAACAAATTATTGCTATATTAGTATTTATTTGCACGCTGATGCAGCAAGAGACATTTGATGTTATTGAAAAAATAATCAAGAATATTAAAGTCAATAATTGCAACTTTTAAGATGAGAACAGGAATTTTGAAACTCGTCTTATCCAACATATAAAAAGTCTATCACATTTTCTTCATAGGTCTACTCTATTGGTAAATTTGCGATGAAAAAAACCACTACAAACTAAAGAAAAAACCTGGATTTATTCTTTATTTTTGAAACTATAAAAACTTAGTTTACAGTGAAAACCACTGATTAAATTCAAAGGTTTTTGTAATTTTTCAAAAATTAGGCAAGTTTTGAAACTGAAGTCTTCACATTTTTTTTCCTCATTCTAGTGTGGAATTATGTATATTTAAAATTATTCCTTGAAACAAACTAAGTTGAAAATGCAGATCTATCGTTACTCTCATTAAACTAAAATTGAGCCTCTATATGTAACAAATATTTTTTAAATTATCCTGCTGCAGGATTCTACATATAAAAAAAAAATATTTTCTAAAACAAATTAAATTGAAATCGCTTACCTATCATTTCTCTTATTGAAATTATCATCTCTGAATTATTTTGTGAGCCCGATATCTCTAATATTATTGCTAATCCTTGGTTTGTTTTATTTCTTTGCTGTATTATTTTGGAATCGCAGTGGATTTACTGATAAAAACAAGCTTAAATCGATAGAAACTAATTAATTTTAAAGGCTGTACTCAGCACATTTCCCCCAAAACAAATGAAATTCACTTTCGCTAAAATTTAAGAGCTCTAAAACTAAATAAAAATTTTGATTGAAATCAATTAGTCACTAAAGCTCAAAGTTTTAAATTAATCTAGATCTAAACATTTGAATATATACATCGGATTTTAAAAAATAATATTTGATATTTTGTAACTCCTCTTTTCATATGAGTAATATATCTTGGAAATAATTATGTTCCATTTTCAATTTTGAGAGCGCAACTGCTTAACGCTACTTTTACAAATCTTTGTGTTAAAATAATTATATTCTATTTAGAGAATCATAATTCAATTCTTTAAAATTTGTTTCAATTTATTTTTTTCACTAAATTAAAATGCATATAACGAAACGCAATTGGAATAAACACTAATTTCTACGAATTGAATTTGAAATTTATTACAGGTACTTTAAGCTGTGTTTTTTGCGTGAAAAATTAAACAACTCAACTCTATTGATCATTAAAAAGTATTCACTTTATGTGCAAGAATTAATGATTCTAGATAAGCAGTTACGCAAACTTCTTTAATATTTAAGTTATGATTTTTGTGAATCACGTATTACAAAACACCACGTATCACGTAAAACAAATAAATTTTGTGTGTGTGTGTGTGTATATATGTATGAAATTTTATCTTAAAAACGGCTCTAATGTCTTTGACTAAATGTTTTAACCTACCGTTTTGGGGTTCGAAAAGATTATTGATCTATATCACATATTCCAGAGAATTTGATTAGTGGGCCATTTTTGGGTCACTACAGGTGAATTCATTTCATCGGGAATGAAATTAAAACAGTTATAAGATTTGTAAACAGCTCGTAGTAAACGGTGTCTCTAAGTTACAGAATGAACAAATCAAATTTCACAGAATGTTCTTGAAAACCGAATTTAACCAATCAGGGTATATAGAACTTTCCTGCAATTAATACCCCACTATTATATAACGAAGTTTTTATGAAGAATACTAAAGTCTGTGAAGTTGGACAGTAAATCTTGTGATTATTGAATATTTTAAAATTTAGAAATATGTACATAGTATTAATAATAATCATTTATATAACTATGTTATAAAAGTAAACGTACACTGTAAAAAATATCCGTTAATACACACAAACTTTTCCCTAAAAATTACGGAATAGTTTAATTTTTCCGAAAAAAAAGAAGAATTTCCGTATTTGACATTTTTGAGTCACTAATCCCGTTAAATAACGGAAGAGTTCTGTTATTTTTGTCAATTTTCTGAAAACAGTAGAGTTTAATGGGCCATCTACCAGGAAAATAAAAAACCTTTCACTGAGTTGATGTTTTTTAAACAATTTGCTAGACTATTTCTCTATTTCATTCTGTTTTAATAATAAAAAGCTAACGTATTTTTAAAATATTAAGAAAATAATAATAATTTAAAAAATTATTAATTCTTTTTAAGTTTGAAATAGCTGAAAGGGAAAGTTGATTGGGATTTTAAAATAATTTTAAAATAATTTTTATCATATATATATATATATATATATATATATATATATATATATATATATATATATATATATATATATAAGTGCGTTGGATATTTTGAAAAAAAGTGGGAAAAAATTCTTCTTTTAATATTAATATATATATTTTTTAATTTATTCAAATTAAGAAGTTCGCACATAAAATTAAAAATATATCGAAATATATTACCGAAATTCTTAAAATTTTGTCGATTACGTAAGTTATAAAAAATCAATAACTGAAATTTATTTTATAACCCTTTGTAATTATCTTTTTTGAGTTTACCTTAGATGGTAATAAAATAATTTGTTAAAATGCACGTTTTTTTTCTTTCTTTTAGTATGTTAGTATTTTTAAAAATAAATAAATAAATATCAACAATATTACAACAGAATTTTAAAATTTTTCCAAAAAAGAAGGAAACAAAACTCTTAATAAATTCTTTCATGCATGTAATATTTTAAAGACTAATTTTTATACATATAAAACTGAAATTAATAAGCTAAATATTCGGAGTTATGGAAAGAAAATCGAAACTATGGAAAGAAATTATGGAAATTAAGAAAGGTAATTTTGGGGATTACATATGTTATAAAAAATCAATAACTGATTTTTTTTATATATAAGCCATTGTAATTATCTTTATTGAGTTTACCTTCGATCGTCATAAAATAATTTGTTAAAATGCACGTTTTTTTTTCTTTCTTTTAGCATGTTAGTATTTTTTTAAAATAAATAAATAAATATCAATAATATTACAATAGAATTTTAAAACTTTTCAAAAAAGAAGGAAACAAAACTCTTAATAAATTCTTTCATGCATGTAATATTTTAAAGACTAACTTTTATACATATACAGCCAAAATTAATAAGCTAAATATTCGAAATTATACAAAGAAAATCTGTAAAACATTTAGAATTATCCATTCAATAGAAAAATATTATCTCTACAAAAAAGAAAAAAAAAGAAAAAAAAAGCGTTCAAAATCGTATCTTTACTTTACGAAATGTATCCGAAATAACTAAAGATATTTGAAAGAGCCGTTTGAATAATTCTCGTGTAATGGTATTATACTGCAAACTACGATACAAAAGGCCCCGGGTTCGAACACCATGGAAGGTATGTAACATTTCTTCACTGATGTTTAAATTAATTGTGTATAATGTGTCCCTGATATTAACGTGTCTTTGAAAAGTAAAGAATAAAAATCACAAAGCTATTAGTTAGTTCTTGAAAAATTCTTTTAACTTTTCAAACAAAAATTTTTACATAAGGAAAAAATTAAAAAAAAACCGGAAATATTTTGTGAAAAAAACTATTTCTGTAATTTACGGAAATTTTTTTCCGTTAAAAAACGGAAGTAGTACTGGCGTCTAGATTACCAGTACTATTTCCGTTTTTTAACGGAAATTTTTTTTATAGTGTATCTGCGCGGAACACATGCTTCATTTTGTGATTGACAACACTGTCTCATGCAATTTCTGTTTTGTAATTTTCATTACTGTACATTTTATACTTTTAAACACTTCACATTTTCAATTTTTATTCCATCGGATAGAGAAAAAAACATTTAGTTTTAAATTCAATTTCATTGAAAGTTGTATCTCAATTTAATTTTGAGATATTAATTTTTTTACAATTTTTAGTACCAATTTGGAAAACAGAAGTACGAAAATAATCATATAGTAAAAAGAAAGAATAGAGATGAAATAGATCTTGGAATGAGGCCAAAAATGTAACCCTATAATTGCTTTCTTAAAAAATAAGAAAACATTTAATAATACATATTTTAATTCACAATACAATGAAATAGTCTGCAAAATTTAGAATGCTTACATACACTCAAGAGCCAAAACATTAAGACCACCTGTCAATAACAAGTTGTCCCACCTTTGGTGCGCAATATAGCATCAACCCGTCTTGGCATGGATGTCACAAGTTCTTGGTAGATGGCCGGAGACAGATTGTACCAGATGTTTAAGCAACGGTCATATAAATCCGAGATATTGCGAATTGGTGGTCTATGAACTCTGAGCTGACGTCCCATGAAATCCCAAATGTGGTCTATCGGATTGAGATTCGTTGAGTTAGGCGGCCAGGACATTAACTGGAATTCAACATCATGTTCCTGGAACCACTCCAACACAATTTTAGCCGTGTGACATGGGGCTTTGTCCTGTTGGAACATTCCGATTCCGGCTGGAAAAACAGAGGCCATGTAATAGTCCGCAATGATATTCAGATACCCTGTAGCATTCATTGTCTGCTCTACCACAACCACGGGTCCCAGAGACGCCCAAGAGAACATCCCCCAGAGCATAATACCGCCACCACCAGCCTGTGTATGACCTACAGTACATTGAGAGAGCAACTGTTCGTCTGGAAGACGGCGTATCCTAACACGGCCATCGGCGTGATCAATCACAAACCGTCATTCATCTGACCAGGCAATTCTCTCCCACTGATCCATGGACCAGTCGCGATGTTCCCGGGCCCAGGCAGGCGCAGTTGGCGATGACGCTTGGGCAGCAAAGGCACACGAATGGGACGTTTGCTGCGTAGCCCGATATCCAACAGTGTCCGTTGAACAGTGTGCTCCGATACTATTCTACTTGGCCCTGCATTGTATTGGGCTGTCAACTGAGCCACTGTCTGGCTCCGGTTTTGCTTCGCCATGCGAGACAGTCTCCGACGACCTTTTTCTTTGATAGCGTGCTGTGGACGTCCAACACCATGTCGTCTACTGCTGATTTTATCGTCCTTCATTCACTTTGCATTCGTACTAACAACTGTAGATCGCGAACAACCTACGAGTCGTGCAGTTTCGGAAATACTTGTTCCGAGCCTTCGAACCATTACAATCTGCCCTCTATCAAAGTCGCTTAGATCCGCGGCCTTTCCCAACACACATAGAAGTAAGTGAAAGAATGATTCTTCAGACTCTCCAGCAGCAGTTAAATACCACTTCCACCAGATCACGTGCCTTCCACGTCATCCAGGCAAGTTCATTGCAAAATGCACGGTGGTCATAATGTTTTGGCTCTTGAGTGTATAAACAGACCATTTTTATTTAGAGAAAAAATACACGGCTGATGTCAAAAGATTCAGCCTCTGTTCAACGTGATTATTTTGTTTGGTCCGAATGGAAGCTTTGAAATCTGAGCCATAACGCGCATCATATTACAAGCCAATTTTTAGGCACACTGCATTTATCTTTTTCCTCAATGTAAAATAGTAAATTACTGCATATTTTTGTTGCCATTTTCTCTTAAAATCGAAAAAATAATAATTAAAATTTTGACAACTCAGTTTATTCAAATAGTATTTTGTTAATTATAGTTAAAATAATATTTGTTTAAGAGATAGACTAACCAATTTAAAATGAATTTTTATTGTTTCCAATTTTGTATATTTATTATATTTCAATGAAAAAGTTCATTCATAAAAAATTTCTTTCGTCGAAATTCAACGGGTACCACCTCGTATTAATAATTTCAAAAAATAAAATTTTTATAGCGATATACAGCGAGAATTTAATGTCATATCGAGCTGAATTCAAAAGGTTTTTTGGTGAATGACGAACAGAAGATATAATTAACTCATCTATAAAAATTAAGTTGTCCATTTCTGTCCAACAACTTTGTCAAAATTTTGTGAAATCATAGGTATTACGCTACAAGTATGCAAAATTTCAAATGTCTCACTTACACAGTTTCTGAGGCAGAACTGTGTGACAGAGATATGAGACGAATTGGGGTTTCGTAAAATGAACAAAGCCTTAAAAATGAAGATCTTATTTCTTCTATTTATAATTCTTCGTATAATCTCTCTATTCTAAAAAAAAAGAACTAATGCTGTCACCGCCGGTGACGCTGAATCTTTTGTGATCTAGGGTATTCCTTCACTAATATTAAAAAAAACTACTGCACGCAAAAATGTAAAAACTAGTAGTTTTACAGAAAAATGTTTGATAAACACACTTATGCATTCAGTTTTCAAATTAAATACTTATTTTAAGATATATTTAATGCTAAAATTGTTCAAATTTGTTCTATTTTAAAAAATTTTCTAGGAGCAAAAACTTTTTCATAGGAATTTTACCATATTTTCTGAACAAATACACGAAAAGTTATAGGTGCGCAGGCTGCAATTATTATTATTTTTTTATTTGACTTTTTTTAATGTTTATTTACATTTTAAATTCAAATTTTCTGCATTTCGAGAGACATATTTTTAAAAGATCATTTTTTTAAACTGTTGTCAAATGCTCAAAAATTAATACTTCCGTGAAATTATTATTTTTTTTTTTTTACATTCGATTTGAAGAGGAAAAAAACTTTCAAATGACAATTAATTGATTAGGAGTTAAAAGAGGGAAAATATTGAAAACTACGTCTTTTCAGGACGTCATCATAAAAACTATATTTACGCATGAATATTAAAAGTGCAGGAAAATTTTAAAATAATGAATTCATTAATTTAAAAAATTGCGTCATATTTGAAATAGTCAAGCAATAATATTGAAAACAGCTCAGATTTTAAAATGTATTTACGTGAGGCATTTCAGATATAAAAGGAATAATCATTTAAACTACTGTAGACAATTATATGGCAGTGCAAATAAAAATATTTACTTTCTAGCAGCAAAAGTATTTTCACAAGAACATCAAAAAAGAAAGAAAACTTAAAAATTAATAGGTTTCTTAATATGCATTAAAAGCAACATGTAAAATTCGCAGTTATATTAGGCAAGACATTTTCAGGAGACTTCAGTAGTTACTTCGTAGCATTCCGATTTTGAATCTTCATTAATCCATTGTTGCATTGGTTCTTCGTCCAAATTTTCAGAACAGTTTAACTTTCTCAAATCTTAGATTAATCTAAATTGAAAATAAGATTAAATTATACTAATGTAAATCAGTTATTAAAAAATTATTAGCATAAACAATTTTTAATAATTTATTAAATTAAATAATTAAATAATTTTTATTACATTATATGCATTTAAATTATATGATTAATAATAATTTATTAAATTAGATTAAGCTAAATCTCAAATGTAAGATTTTACTCAGCAAATCAATTGTATCGTTGTCTTTTTGTAGTAATACTATTTTTTCATTTGAGGAATTGCTTCATGATTTCTGAACCGTGGTGCTTTATACTGATTTCCATGTAGTATCAACATTACAAATTACATCAAAAATAGTGATTTTTTTACCGTTCAAGTTCATTTGCAATCAGGAAAATCTAGCCTTGGTTAATCGAGATTCTATTGTACTTAATATTTTGATATGATCTTTTTATCTAATGTTATACAAATGAAAACTGCAAAAAATAATATTTCTTTTTAAACTAAAAAAGTATTTTCCTGGAAACTTTCAAAAAAGAGAACGAAAAATTTAGTGAAAATTACATCACATTTAAAATGATACATTTAAAGGGTCTGTCTGAATTTTTTTCTTATAACGCGATTAAAAAAGTACCAGGAGGCAAAGCCCCTTTGTATTTCAACTATTTAACTGATTTTATTTAATTAAAAATGTAAATAGCCAGTGGGAATGTGTAATAGCAGCTGATTCGATCTCACAGTTCCCCAATCAAAGAGAAATGACCAAAACCCCATTTACTGGAAAATCACCACATGAAAAATACATAGTTCAACCTTTCGTGATCGCTTAAATGCCGATAAAATTACTATGTTTTTAGAGTTTGCAGTGTCGGAATGGTGGTTAGCGAGCTTAGTTCGTAGGGGGTAGAGTTCCCTAATATTGTTAACAATGTACTTTAAAAACTCCGTGGATATATGATATTTAGCTCAGCGGGAAAAGCGCGAATTTCTTGATAATTAATATATTTTGGGAGTCGTCTTTTTCAATTTTATCGCATTTGAAATGTTACTATTTAAATTTGGGGAAACTTTTGTTCATATTAAAGTAGTACATCATTGTTTTCTGAACAATCGTATTTTGGATCAATTCATCTCAAAGAAAACGGAACATGCTTTTGATCAAATATGTTTTCTTCTTTTGCCATTATTTTACATTACTGTATTAGAATAAGTTGCTGTTCTTAATCTTGACCATTCTACTCGATATGTTAGACTAAAAAATCTACCATCAGAAGCATTTTAAATGATCCCATTTCAGTTAAAATGATGCATTCAAAAAGTCTCAATGTATAAAACATATTGATCATAATAAATTACATTGCCATTAATTAATTAAGTATAAAACTTTTTACTAAATAACAGAAAAAATATAATGATTTTTCTCCTTTTAGTCATAAATTTTCCTCGCATAATAAATATAAACATTTTATAGTGTAACATTAAAAATATATCATGATTTAAATTACTTTTAGATATAAATTTTTGTCTCTTAAAAACTTACTCCTTTTCGCTATTGCAAGAAGAATTTCCAAAAACGTAGGACGTTCCTATTATAAGCTCTGAAACTCCTACGCAGCATTTGCACGTTTTAACTTCTAAATGCTCATATAATCTTCACTACATTGAGTAGCAGATGTTTATCCAGATTGAAAACATATATAAGTGATATTGCAAGTTTCTGATGTTATGTATTTTAGGGAAATTCCATGTATAATATGTTTATTTCACCGTTAAATAATGTCCCTCTAAAATAAAAAATAAAAACTGTTGTTATTAATTGCTGCAGTGAAATACTCCTTAAGTGAAACGATTAAGAAAATAATGATTTACTCAAACGTTTTTTAAAAATTAGAATTTTTTTCGGATGCAGTCTGATAAAAACAGAAAAGTTATTTTCAACAAACAAAGTTTTATCGTGTTATTCCACGCATTTAAAAATAAAAATAAAAATTTTAAAGATTGGAAATTTTTTAATATGTAAGACTATTCACTACGTATTACAAATAAATGAATGAATACATGACAGAAAAAAATTCGTTAACATTAAATATATATTTATACTCAAAGTTAAATATATTTTGTGCAGCTGTCTCTCAGTTTCTTTCTTTAGATAAATAAACAATTTCTGCAATTTTTTAAAATTTTTTGATCCATTTTAAACTTGTAGCCCAATAGTTACATACAAGCTGCAATAAATCTATAACAATTCACAATTTTTGCAGCATAATCCTAGCACTTTGAAATGAGCAACAACAACAAAAAAAAAATTAAGTGGATTATAAAATAACAAAATCAATAACTGTAGTTAGTGATTAGTTATAGTGATATAAAGGAAAGGAATGTACAATTAAAAATAAGGGTATTAAAATATATTTCTCAGTTTGTTTCATTTTAATCTCAATATCTCAAAAACAATTTATTTAATATACATAAGACAAGGATGTGTTAGGGAAATCATGCAATTTAAATAATATTGTTTTCATTCTGTTATTATTTAAAGTTGTATAGATTTCTAAATACAAAAGGGCTTGAAATCTACTTTTTTTCACTTTATTTTACAACTAAATTTATTTGATAAATTTGATTAAAATAATGCTGTACATGAATTGTTTTTTAAAGATTTGAAAAAAAAACATATTAACTTTTACCGTCGATGACACACGGGATCTGAAAATTAAAATAAACTCTTCTTTTCCACCCGAAGTATTTAAATGTATTGAAACAAGCCCAGACGGCTTAATTTATTTGTAATTTAATTTATAAAAAAAACTAGATAATGACCACTTCCCAGCTAATTCATGTATATATATACGTTTGTATGTACTTATCTCGAGAAATTAAGGTAAATTCAGTTTTTTGATGTTCACCTTTAAGAGAATGAAAATGTGGTTTATTTGATTGCTCACAGCATTCAGCGTTGATTTCAGGTGGTGCCCTCCCCCCCCCCCCGGGAAATTTTGAAACTTTGTGTTTCCAATAGGCATAAATTCCAATGCCTGCCCCCCCCCCAGAACTCAATAATGCCGCCCCCTCTTGCTCCCGCAGTCACAAAAATTCCTCCAGGAGAAAAATGTCTGAATTAAACTCTATCAATAATAACTTCCGTAAAACATTAGGAAATATTTATACTCACCAGTATTTTATTTAAGAATTGGACACTTATATTCCAGATATGGGAAATTGAAAATATCCCACTTTTCTAATTTACATAGGTTTTTTTTATGACTGATTCAAATATTGGTACTAAGATATTGTTGGCAATGAATAGTTGATGTCAGACCCGATTTGTTAAGGTGTCGTGAAATCGGATGCATAGAACTGAGATTAAAACAAGCTGATTCTGCTAGAAGTTTGTCATTCTTTTGAGAAAAGTCTGTGGTAAAAATTTTAATTAGAAATTTCTGTATCAAGATGACTTCTTCCAGGCCACTTATGGAATATCATACCTACGTAACATTGAATTCTAGATCTTTCGGCCCCGATCGAGGCTGTACTGTGTCTTGCTATGGTTCAGCTCACTTAATGTCACTGCATATATACATAACATTGATGACAATGCTATTACGGCGTAAGATGTCTTTTCAATAATAAACTCAATGCAAGGCGACCCGTTGTATGTGTCTTTTTTTAATCGATGGTACAGATGTACTCGTTTATCTTTTACAGCATGTAGCTTTGATCAGAAGCAATGGACTTTTGTTACTGTTAATAGGTTAGTCTCTTTTTACTTTGGATTGTGATAAGATCGTGAGCTGATATATTGAGAACAGACATCAAGTATTACCAATGTAACATCTTTCAAAAGCACATTTTTAGAGAAGGTAGATTATGCTTTGAATTGCAATCTCAGAAAGTGGTCAAACCTGATTTGCGTGTGAGCTGTGGGGGAATCTGAAAACCATGAAATATTAAGGCTAGATTCTGACTCCGTATGTCATACAACACCTTGGTGCTATTGTTCATAATTTTTTGTTAATCTACACTATTAAAATCCGACCGTATGTATGTATGTATGTGACGCTATCTCCGCCGATCCCTGAAACGGAGAAACGTCGCGTTTCTTTTGAATTGAAGGGAAAAAAAATCTCGCGATTCCGAGTTGTCTTTTTGTCTATCTGTACGTCCGTTCATCTGTCTTTCGTACAAACATCCGTCTGTCCGCATATAACAACTCAAAAACAATCGAACCGAATCGTTTGAAACTTAAAATATATAGTGATTATAATATTTTGTTGAGTCAGTTCAAATTTTACGAAAGTGGGATGCATATAGTTCAATTACAGGGACAATCAAAAGGATACCGATACATTACGGTTAATGGGAAAAAAGTTCCAAGTGCAATTTAATGGTCTTACATTCTTTCGAACATAATAAAGTTGATATGCATCTATGAAGTATATATTTTAATATACATTCTGTACAATATGTGGTGCAAATATTACTTCTTATTGATTTTAATGGCACACACGAAAGTATTCCATTGCATAATTATACATTGAGACATTGTTTCGTACGCATTTTAATAGTATTAAACTATTTAATATTTTATGAAATTGATAAACGTTGCACAGGATTACACCAAGTTATAGTCATCGTTCAGACTGTTTGTCTGTCTGTCCACATATAATAGGGCAAAAACTAGCCAAACAAATCGTTTCAGATTTAAAATATATAATTGTTGCATAATTTTGTCAAGTCAATTAAAAATTTATGAAAATCGGATGTATAGTTTAATAACAGGGACAATCGAAAGTATTCCATCACATTACGGTCAATAGGAAAAAATAGTTTAAAGTACATTTTAATGATGGTACACTCTTTCGAATATAATAGAATTCATATTTCATGTTCTTTAAGTTTTCTTTAGATAAACCGACCAGCGTAGCGGGCGAAGGCCGTTAGTACATAACAATGCATGAACTCACTCAAAGCATGTTCATGAACATCTTAAGTTTCAAGGTTTTGAATAAATATAATAAACTGCTCTATTTCCGAACTTAATCCGATAAAGCATTTTTTCGGAAGACTGGTTGATAACTTAAGTCCTCCTACTAGATAGTTAAATGAGCTGGGAACAGCATTGCTCCATATTGATTGGATGTTGATTCCCATTCCAGGATCCGATGACATGTTAAGGGGGCTGGCCACTCAGCTTCCGAATTCCCCTCACTAATGTAAAATCTATAAACGTTTGATGCATTCATATATTTAAAATATATCGTCGGTAAATTACAATTTCAAACTTATATTTTTGTATAAACTTCTTAAAAGATGTCTCTGTTTTTCTTAGTTTTCAAAATTTTCTTAAGTATATACTTAATTTTATATGAAGTGTTAAAATATTACTCATAGTTTGTCATCATTTAAAATCATAAAATATTAAATTAAGCATAGATTTTAGAAATATTTTGACTACTAAAAAGAAAAAATATATATTTTAAAAAAGAGTGCACAAAAAAAGTGAAATTAAATATAATTATTTCTCCAAGAGATATTCTTAAATATACGAATATATCAAACGTCTTTAGACTTAACATTACTGAGAAGAAGCTGTGTGATTACCCCCCTTAAAAGAATGATAATACTTCAACTCACTGAGCAAAGCATGTTGATGAACATTGATTTTGTTTATCATTTGTAAATTTTCACTTCTAAATCATGATTTGATAGCACGATATTTATCTAGAAACACCCCATATATTAACATAATTAATTTCTGTTCGCTGGCTCTCTTTATTTTTTTTGGCGCAGGATACGAATTTTGCTCTATTAAATCCCATACAACCATCCTCTTTATTTATTTCAGATTCCTGCCATTCAAAGTAAACATCACCGTATACACTGTAAAAAAAACTGTAAAGTTTCTAAACTTTTTCTAGGAAACTGGGATTCCAAGAACTTTTCATGTTACGGTAACATGAATATTTCATGTAACCAACTCTGAAACTTGAATTTTTGCTCTTACCGTTACAGGAAAAGTTCTAGGAATCCCAGTTTCCTATAAAAAGTTTAGTAATTTTGCAGATTTTTTTTTTTACAGTGTATATAATTCATCACCATATCTTATCATAGTAAATTTCATTGTTATTTCAACGCCTTTCTCAAAACGCAAGGAACAAGTTATCCTGCCTGCATCTTATGCAAATTTCAACTTTGAATAATTACACCTTGTATTCTTTAATAGGTGTAAATACAATAAATAAGACACAATTCACTCAAAAAAAAATCACTTAATATCAATTCTAATAATTCAAAATGTTTAATCTAAATTTCTCTGCTATTAATTATTTTTATTTCTCATTCAATATTTCTAATTTTTTCATACCCTTATATATAACAGGGTTAACAATTTAACTAGTAAATTTAATAACTTAAAAAAATAATTAAAAGGCGTAATTTAGCATACGTATGCTTATAATGCCATAGTATTGAATGTATTAGCGTATATCTTACTAAATATAATTACTTGTAAGAATACTATTTTTTTTCGTTTAAAATTATCATTAGTATAGTAGAATTTTGCCCCAGATTTATGTTTTTTATGTAAATAAAAATGTCCTCCATACAAACTACTTCAAGTGCAGTTTTTTTAAGTTACAAAGCATTTACTTGTGGGATACCTAATGATCCTAAATATTTTTAATGATATTCTGATGAAACAAAATATTACATATTTTTTTGCTAATAATGGCTGATCTTGTATATTGTTACATGACAGATTTCTTTCCATATTAACCTTAAATAGCTTTAACTATTTCGCAGCTAACGAGTCTATAGAGATCACTTAAAAAAATAGGATAGATTAAGGAATTACACTCAACTATTTAGGTAATGATCATTAGGTTAATTGAAAATCAATACTGAGTTTTTCAGGGATTTTACATTCTATTGTTAAAGAATAATTCTAGTATTTCTAAATTCTTTGTTCCTTTGTTTGTAATTTGAAAACCATGGATAATATAATGAAGTAAAATGATTTCCATTATATTGAATGTTTAAAAATAGTATTTTTTTTAATACATATAATACAAAGAGAGGAAATTTACGGCCAGTCTGCGATCCTGCAAACCTAAAAAATATCAAATTTGTCCGTATGGAGCATTAGTAATTAGTAATTATGTGTAGAAATATGTTGTTTACTGTTTGACTGTTTTTATTTATGATACAGAAATAGTAATAGATAAGACTTTTCTGTCTTAAACAACAACAGCAACAACAATAATAATATTCTTTTAAGGGGACACAGTATCTTTGAAACAATCTGTTCAGTTTTGAATAATATTGTAATAAACGTTGTGACACAATAACTAATACTAAAAATTAAATTATATAAAAAATAAATATAAAACAACGTCATCTACTGTTTTTTTATTTAACTTTTTGAAAATCAATACTATTTCTATAAATATGAATATTTTGGCTTCAACTTTTTTCCCATATTCATTAGAATGTACAAGTGAAAATAGATGTAAACCTCTATCTAAATTTGCAAAAAAGCCTTAGAACTTATTGAACAAGCAAGTTATAAAAATATGAACAGTGAGAAAAATCCGTTTAAAGTTTTCATTTGAATGGGTAATCGCCCTGGATCTATTAACAACATTTGGAATAGATTGCGATATAATTGTCGTACAGGTAAAAATGAGGTATCAAAACATTTAAATTAAAGAAGCTTTCAGTTATTATTAAAAAAAGAAAATCCATATTTTGATCAATTTCAAGGTACACTGTAAAAAATTTTGGTCTGAAATCACGGTGGTTATACCGTCAATTTTGTGACACTTCCTTTTACTGTAATTTAACTGGACGGTATATATATCGTAAAATACTTAAAGTACATGTACCGTAATTTAACTGAACATAAATTTAAATATTTTGTGGTATATGTACCGTAAAATATTTAAAGTATATGTACCGTAATTTAACTGGACGGTATATGTACCGTAAAATATTTAAAGTCCATGTACCTTAAAAAATATTCTTACAGCATATGTACCGTAAATTAAATATATGGTATATCTACCGCAAAAAAATATTTATACAGCACATATACCGTAAATTAAATATATGGCATATGTACCGTAAAAAATATTTATACAATATATATACCGTAAATTAAATGTGTGGTATATGTACCGTAAAAGCATTTGTAATCAGCATGTGTGCCGTAAATGAAATATGCGGTATATACGGTAAAAATACAAGATGATCCAAAAAAACCTTCCACATTTGACAGGTTAAAAAAAAACGACTCTAATGAAAAACTTATTTGTTAAAAATATAGAATAGGTATGACGAGAGTTTAAAATGACTATTTTTCAGAAATGACGTCTGGAAAATGTCTTCCATTGTGAGCAATATACAATTCAAGACGATGTCTCTAATCTATCATCACGAACGCGTCGTCTTGTGGGAGAATTGCTACTCTACCTGAATTACTCTCTTGAGGTCAGAATGAGTGTAGGTCTGGCCTCTAGATTGTCTCAAGCAGAGGTAGCAGCTTCCACAAGATATAATATGTTAGGTGATTATATATTTCAGATATTGTCTAGATATTTACATTGCATATAATGGACAACACTTATCAAGCATCATATCTAAAACATAGTCATTTTAAACTGTTGTCATACCCATTGTATATTTTAAAATAAACAAGTTTCTCTTTACAGTCCTTTTTTGTTTTGTATTAACCTGTCAAACATTTGTAGGTCATCAAGTTGTGCAAAATGTATGTATATATATATATATTATAAATATTAAATTTTCTGTATTTGTTAAGGGAGTTTTATTTTTTTTTGTCATTATGTGCAATTGTTGAAGAAAAATTATGGTAAAATATAACCAAAAACAATGAATTGCGCAATTAAATTGACATAGCTGCCAATTACTACACCTTTTTTTACATTTATTTTTTATACCACTATTTTAAAACAGTTACCGCTTTCATATTTCAGGTTTAAATATATAGCGAAAACTATTTTAAAATAGAAGTATAAAAGTAGTATGCACTTAGAGAATTAAAAAAAAAATCACAAAAAAGTGTTTATATTTGTGACCGCTCTGATAAAATAAAATGCTACTACTAAATTTCTTTTTTAAATTTCTATAAATTATTAAAACTTTAAATAATTAATAGATCTTATATTATTTTTATTAAATAGTAACAATTTTTTTACATTTTATTAAATATTAACAAATAATTCAAGAATACTGACTGCTGAAAAATTATTTCACACATCTTTTGTTGTTTGACAGTCATGATTATAAAAACTAAAGGATCAGAAGAGCGTGAAAAGAATACAAATCACATACATTTTCAAAAAATAAAGTAAAATTAATAAAAGTGGTCAAAATTATATATATATTTTAATATTCTTGTTACTTACTTGGAAATTAGGATGTGGGAGATCCCGGGGGAAACCCCCACTCCCTAAGCAATGAAATATCACCCCCTCTGAGTTTTTGTGTTTTCACTGGTGAAAAAGTGCCATTCCCCCTGGTATCCTATAATGTCCCCCCCCTCGGAACCACTGAAGTCCCTCCCGGAGAAAAATATCTGAATTCAACACTGCGCCGTATGGCGAAATAGCGTTATTGTCAGTAGTTGGAGTGAGATAGGTTCTAAAATTTTGATTTAATATTTCTAGAGATTTTAAACTTTACCACCTTATTAAGAATTAGATCAAAAGGATTGTTAATTATTAAATCCCTGAGCTCATCAGGATTGGGGTCTGAGGTCGTTAATATTTCAACAGCGTATGCGAAAAAGATTTTTGAATTTTAGTTATTTATGAGATTGGTAGAGAAAAGGTGACCGGTGTTTGTAATTTTACCGATGAATTATGCGTAAATGTAAGCCAATTGACAGTTTGGCATTTTATTATATTTTTCTAATAAGCATGTATTTTTTTCTACCTTTATGATAATTTTTAATAAGATAAATTAATAAGACAAATATATAACATAAAAGAAGAACTTTATTAAGAATTTATGCAAGTTAAAAATGTAATATAAATACTTGCATGTTAATTATTTTCATTTAAAATAATTAAAATGTTACATAGTTCTTTGTCTAGCACGTCTGATCTAAGGAGCCAACTGAATGAAACACAAAAAGCATACAAATATGAATAAATCCTTTTAACATATATCACTGGTATATATTCAATGGTACACAATATTATAATTCTAATTACATGACTTTGAATAACTGATTAATTAAACTAGTTTAAAATCCTAGAGTTTCACTTCTACGAATGATATAATTCTTCAATAAAAATTAAGGATTGGTTTGACATCATTCAGTATATTAGATTGAAAGTTCCCACAAGAAAGACGACATCTATTCAGGCCGTGAGAGCCGTGACGTGCTCAGGATCAGTCACACATTCCCTTCCCGATTATACAGACTCTCAAGACACATAAAAAGCATGTGAATCTTTAATAATACCTCGTCGACATTGAAGACTAATTTGTTCGTCTCTCATAAACTACATTACTTATTTTCCTGAATTTGAAGATAATAGTTAGATATTAATACTATTTAAAAAAAGTAATTACAGACCTTTCCTTTTTTAGAGTTACATTATGGTTTACGTAAAAATTATAATATACAATGTGTATTGTAAGTGTTGTGCTCCTTTGTGCTCCTTGGGCTCCAAAAGAACTTGCAGTCTGCATCCCCCCCCCCTCCTATCCTCAGATCTGCGCTCATTACGCAGCAAGGGCAAGAACATCCCTCTAGAGGTTGCCGTACACAGAGGCGAGAATACCATTATTTCCCTTACTGAAATATAATTATTTTACAGTATAATTATCGCGTTTTTAATGAAAAACCATTATTTCATAGTATAAATATTGTTTATAATCGAAATTGCATAGATACTGTTTTTTTATATCTAATATACCTTAGAAATACGGTACTCATACCGTAAAGAATGAAAGCAGTAGAAGTACCATAAAATTTAGGTACATGTATAGAAATGCTACGAAATTTTTTAGAATGTCATTTATCTTACTGAAAAATAATTATTTTACGGTATAAATACTGAGTTTTTACTGAAAAACAATCATTTTTTTGCGCAAATACAGTTTTTAATCGAAACAGTACAAAATCTATTTTTTACACTTAATATAACTTAGAAATACGGTATTCATACCGTAAAGAGTGAAAATTGTAGAAGTACCGTCAAATTTACGGTGCATCTACTGGAATTTTACAAAAAAATTTTACAATGTACTATGTCCTCTAAAAGTGAAAGTATTATTTTTTAAAACCATCTGACAGTATTGCAAAAGAGATAAAATTCTAATGTGCTTTTTTTCATTTTTTATAAAACTTGAGTGAAGTTACCGGCGCGTCTAGTATTAAAAATTTAATAATTATAAAATTTCGTAATATTAAGCCGGATGCCAATTTTTTTTAAGTAAGTATCTTTTCTGGTGTTTTTTAGAAAAAATTAGAAACTTCTGATATGATGTTTTTCATCACTATGATAAAAATGTCCTATTTCTGTAGAATCATTTTTGTGCCTTATTTAATAAGTTTGCCTGTATGCTTTTCCATGGTAATTTTTTAGTATATATGCATTACTTAATCGCATTTAACTAACTAAATTCAGTGCATCATGAACTCACGGCGAAACCATAATTTAATGATACATGTGTTACAAATATGCTACATATAGTTTAATCAGCATACAAAAACGAACAAAATCGTTATTTGACCCCAATTTTATGCATAATGGAACAGACGAAATGACAGGGTAATTGTTTTATGAAACGGAAAATATTCCTAACCAATGAACCATTGGTGTACTAAAAGTACATAAATATTTTTATTTTACCCATTTGGATTATAAAAATATAGAAATTTTCTTTGTCTTTTATTGTACCAAAAAATTTTAAGATACTTCGATTTAAAATTAAAAAAGTAAATAATATTTAAACCTACTGAAACGTATCATACATGTTTACTGTTTCATTATTATTACATTTACTAAGCTACTATACAGTAATTACTATATTAATAATTTAATTTAAATGTAAAACCGATTGCTATACTGCTATGAAGACTATTTCAACTATATATTTAGTATATAAATTAAGATTAGTTATGCATTATTACTTGGACAAAATATACATTTTATAAGCAGTGTTTTATTTATATGTTTAATGACATAAAATCCTTGTTGACCTTGCATTTGAAAGATTGCATCTTGCAGCTACCTGTACTTTTCGTAAGGTTATTATGTATATTCCAACATCCTGATATTCCACGGCGCGTGTATGCATAACGGAATATGCTCAAGGAATGTTTTGAACGTCTTCTTTTTAAAAGATATGCAAATACTGCTGTTTATGTGGTCAAAACGGTGTTATTTCATGCACCGGCTGTGACGTTATACTTTGTTTTTTGTATTTTTCTCGTAAGCAATCGATTGTACAGGTACTTCGGTAATTTTTTAAGTACTCCCAAAGAGGAATCTCACTGTGCAGAATTTGTGAGATAATTTTGGAACAGCCTGTATTTCTTATCGTACTATAAAAATTCTTATTAAAATGCTTTTTTCATAGGTGATTGTTTTGATAAATTTACTGAGAATTTCATCATTCAAGTGTATGTTTTCAACCGCGAAATATAAATCATTGTTATACAAAATATGTTTCTATTTAATTTAATTTGTACATAAAAGACATTAAATGTTTCATCTTTCAAAAATGTATTTTATACGATAGAAGAGGTATTTAGAAACAATTATGTGTATTTTTTTCCAGGTCTGTCCTACGGGCGTTGTCAATGAACACACATTTAAGGACATATTTGCTTCCTATTTCCCCCAAGGGGGTAAGACCACGTTCATTTTTTTAATTATTAATGTTACATTATTTTTTAATCCATTTGATATGCTTCCAATTTATATTAATGCATTGACATTTTATGTTATGAATGACTGTTATATAATATGTTACATTATAAGTAATTTTGTTTTAATTATGTATTATTGTAGCATATCATAGAAGCATCGATGATTCGGTTTTAAAGGAAATTTCTTTGAAAACATTACAGTAGAACCTCGATTAACTGAGATTCGATTAATCGAAGTTCTGTTAACTAAGCCGATAACGAAGTCTGATTTTTTTCTGGGAATGAACCTTGAAAACACCACACATTTTACTTCACTGTCCGTGCTACAAGCTAATTTAGAAGTCTGTACTTGCCCGGGCTTGGCCCGTGGCCCACTCTCGGCGCGTCAGAATTTTAACAATTTTTGCAACGGACCGCACTCTCAAAAATAAAACTCTCACTTTTGAAGATACAGCAATCCTTGGGCTACATTTCGTCGTTTTTGACGACCATTTCGTATCAAAATCAAGTGACTTTTAACGAAACATATACCCTCAAATATTTGACGAAACTGTTGTCTCAATCATGGCCAGATTCAATACATTTTAAAGAAACAATTGTGGTAAGTTGTTTGTCAAAGGGCGAACTACCGTATTTCCGCAAATCTGGCGATTTTAGCAAGCAGATATTTGGTTGTTTATGTCAGTCCTGTGATAATTTATTTTAAAACGGTACTTTTTTAGTGCTTTTCAATACATACTGAAATATGGGAAATTATTGTGTCTGAATTAGTTGTTTTTTTAGCTGTTATTGTTTTTGGGAATGTTTATTTATTTATTTATTTATTCTTGCTGTTGATATTCGTTATGGTTTAATTCGAAAAGAATAAATTTGTTGTGTTACACAAAATCGTTCAAGAAGAAAATTTAGTCTCTTACATTTCAAAACTCTAGGATCTCTTCTTCATTCAAAAAATACATTATTTTTTGAATCAAATTAAAATATGCATAATTTATCCTTCTCTTTTTTATAAACAGTAGTGTTAAAAACTTAGCCTTATCTTATAGCATATAAAAAATATGCACTTCAAAATTCGTTATTTTCGAGCAACAAATTAACCAGACCATATTTTAATCATTCACGGAGCAAAGAAAATTTCTGTAATAAATTATATTAATTAAGATATATTATAATTATTCGTTAACCAGAAGAAAAACTATAACAATAAATTAGCCTTATTAATTAAAAACTTACAAGATATACAACAACATGAATAAAATTATAAACTACTTTATAAAAATTTAAACGCAGTAAAATCCATTATATGCCTTTAGAAACAAGCTAAGGCAGTGGTTTTGACGAAATTTTTTACGAAATTAGTATCGTCAAATAAGCAAAGAAACTAATTTCGCCTTTCTGAGGAAATATTCGCTCGGAGCATTTTCCAGGAAACGGTTTCGTCAAAAACGAAGAAAATTTCGTGAAATCTGAGTATCCATTTCTGAGAGTGCGGGCCGGCGAAAAATTTAACGAACCTGCCGGGACTAGCCTATAAAAATAATTGGACCTACCGACCTGATAATGTAAAAATTTAAACGAAAACGATAAAAAGTGATCCTGTTTCAATGAACATAACTTTCGTTAAAAAGAGTCACTTTCGGCGTCAGTTTGAGAACATCGATACAGATATTTAACATCTCCAGTGTAGAGATTGGCATCGGGCAGTTGTATTATTACATGGTGTCTGAACCCGTGCTTATTTTTGTTCAAATAGATTCGCGCCGGACCGAGATCAGGCTTGTATTATTTTTCTACTTATTCGAGCTGGGCCGGAACTAGATTTATTGTTCTCAGGCTTTGTAGGACAAGCAATGTATTTTGTAAAATTATTAACAGCGTAATAAATTTCTGTTAACGGCTTCTTTCTAAATGGCATAATTTTATATATGTTTATTTCTATCATTTAAAAAAAAACGTGATATTGTTTTTATTCTAAGGAATGTTAAATTTATGAGTATAGCGAGTTTTTATACACAGTTTCTTTTAACCAAGATTTCCTATATCCGAGGTACTAACGGTCCCAATTAGCTCGAATAATCGAAGTTACGCTGTATTTATATACTTAAAGTACACATACATTTTTTAACGTCTGATCAAAATATGTACTCCAATTATGAATTACTAAACAGACTTGACAACATTAAAAAAAGACAAATTAAATTTAAAAAAAGCATAAAATTATTTAATTTAAAAACAAAAATAGACGTTTTACTTTGTTTTACTGTTGTTTAATTTTTACTTAACAGTAAAAATGTCAGCAATAACACATTTTTGGAAAATTGATTTACTAGGCTACACATGCTCAAGGAATCTGGTATTATTCCTGAGGAATATTTCGTGTTTTTGAAAGAATAACTTTTCCGGTCGCAGAATCGGCTGAACGCTGCGATGAACATCGCAGATTCTTGCGAAGGTCTGCAGACCAACAGTTAATCAACTATTATTCAACTGTTAAAAAATTATAAAAAAAGTTTGCTTGAAATTATTTTCTACGTGCTGTAGTATAGCTGGCGTGCACGCCACATGCGATTAACGAAGCTCCGGTTTCCGTTAAGCTATTCACCAGGGACGATTCTGTTGCGAATTTTCTGAAAAATTAAAACAATCATTTCCACAAATGTGAAAAAATCGGTCATAAGTACGGAAGTTCGGACAATAAACGTATCGTGAATTTTGACAAATGGTCTCTAAAAAATCACTTTCATCATAGATCACGGGGAAAATGCAAAAAAAAAAAAAAAATGCGTAAAACGCGAATTTCGTCAAATGATATCGAAAAAACGGCGATTTTTGTCAAAAAATCTTGGAAAAAAACGCAAGTTTTGTCAAAAAATCGCAAAACGTCAAATTTCATCAAAATATCCCGAAAAATTGTCAAATTTCATCCGAAGGTCGTGAAAAACAGCAAATTTCACCAAAAGATCATAAATTTCATCAAAAGATCACAAAAAAAGGAAGTTTTGTCAAACAGGCGCTAAAAAAAGGAAGCTTATTTAGGGAGTTGTCCCCCCTCCTCTTCTAAACAATGCATTAGGTGTTAAAAATTCTTAGAGCAAAACAGCTTTTTTTCCTTTTATGTCAATCTCAAATACTTAGAAGTTTTGAGTGCATATAACGTAATTCGAGGGATTGGTCTGCAGACTGTTTTTAAATTTTTTACTTGTGTTGCAGACTGCAGAAAAAAATCTGCTTCCGGAAAACTTTGACTTGCTTAGTTTAGGGCATATTCGATATTCTGTTATTGCTGATATTTGTACTTATGAGGCTGTTCATTACACTGCAAAGCGGTTTTTTTTTGTATAGTTTTGTCTTTTAATTAAATGTTTTTAAATTGAATTTCTCTTTTTTAGTATAGTGGAATTTTCTTGTGATTTATATTTACTTATACAGTGAATGTTAATATATTTATCATATGCTCAATATAAACATTAGAGATTGTAGATGAGGTTTTTATTTTTCTTAAAAAGCACTTAGCGTAGCAATGTAATTCCTTTAAAACCTTCTTAAACCCGCATCTATGTCTGTATCAAAGTAACTATTAATGCTAGACCCTTTTTTCTTCCATATAATTTTTATTTAAAACAAGCTTTCTGTGTTTTATATTTTTGTTAAAATTTGTGAAGTTATAATAATGAATAATGGACTTTTGAGACAGGGAATTCAGTATTAAAGTGAAATTTTTTATCAATATAAATTACAAGAGAGTTAAAAAAGAAAAGGGGGATTACAAGACCTTTTTTCACCGATATCTTGCTGATCCTGCTTTTAGACATGCATAGATATTTTTTAAATATTTTATGCTGAATTAATGACTATCATTGTTGAGTTTAAACGGTTTTTTTAAGCATCAATTACAATTATAATGTTCTGAAATTTCACAAATTATGATTTAGTAGAATATTTTGTTTCTTTTTATGTTTGTTTTTATTTTGGTTATGAAATCTTAACATTTTTGTATATAATATCGAAATATAAGCGATTGAAATTTTTCATGTAACATTGAATAATTTTGCTGAGTTAATACATACTACAGGGTAATATGAATAAATACTCTTAAAATGGTTCTGACTGTATTTTGAATACCTTAGAAGTTTGTCTAATCATAAAAATCAAACCAGAGGCAAATGAATGAAAATGTTAGAAAAATTAATTAATCAAAAAGAAGGAAATTGTCAATCTTTTGTTAATCTCTATTTTCGGAAAACTGGTTATGCAATCATTATTGCAATTTCGACTGATGCAGGTTGTTCCCATTGTTTGGAAATATCCCTTATATAGGAGAGAAAAAAATATTGGCAGGAGGTGGGGGGGGGGGTCAAGTTAAGGAAAAACCGGGAAAGATTGGCGAATTTTTTAAAAAAAGAATTTTTATTTTTTTAAATATTGATCATTGAATATAGTATAATATATCATTTCATTCGTTTGACAATCAGATATCAAAATAAAATAGCAATATAAGTGTAATACATAAGAAAATTGTAAAATGATCGATTTTAATCTTAAGAAAATGATTTTTACCACTTTTTACCACGAAAGAGCTTGGATTTATCTAATGGTGTTCAGTTTGGTGAAATTTGTCTACATACTTTTCTAAAGTGTTATGTTCAGTTTTATTGTTTTTTGCAGAACACTTAACATTTTTTAAGATAACTATTTTCATTTGTTTTAGTCCTTTTACATTCTTTCTATTTGTTTAAATATAAAATGATTTGTTTGAATTTGTTGAATTTGTTTAAATATAAATATTAAATATAAAATGAAATAAATTTCTTATCGACTTTCCAACTTATATTGCATTATTTTTTTGTTTTACTGCCATTTTTCACATTTTATTTTGGTCAATTTTAAATATTTTCTTTTTTATCATCCAACATCATCACATCTGTAGCTTTACAGAGAAAAAAAAATTATTTTTTAGATATGTACGCATTAACACATAGTTAAAGCAGCTTTCACCATCTGTCCAACTCATGTTCACGTTGATTAAGTCAAGCCTCTCCACATAACCAATTTTTACTTTCTTCTATCTTCAATACAAGAAAGTACTGTAATCGAAATTTTTTTCGACTTCCGTTTTTCAACGGATTTACACGTTTTAGGGGTCAGAGATTCCAAAACACCTGTTTTTACAAAATGTCTGTCTGTCCGTGTGTCTGTGTGTGTGTGTCTTTCTGTATATCGCCATTCTACCATAAAAAAGTGTATGAAGTTATGCATAGAAATAAACCAAATTTTTTGTGAATGTTTCTGGCTGAGGCAAGCAGGTCCTCTTTCAGTTTTGAATATTTCGCCGGAAGGGAGCGCTGCAATCGCGATTTTTGTGCCATTTTCAATATTGTACCGGCCAAAAGTATATGAAGTTATGCATCGAATTGAACCAATTTTTTTGTGTATGTGTATGACTATAGCTAATTGGGCCTCCCTGAATTTGAAAAAAATCCGCCAGAAGGGGGCGCTGCAATTGTGATTTTTGTGCTATTTTAAATATTGTACCAACCAAAAGTATATGACGTTATGTATCAAATCGAACCAAATTTTTTGTGTAAGTGTATGACTATAGCTAATTGGTCCTCCCTGGATTTGAAAAAAATCCGCCGGAAGGGCGCGCTGCAATCGCGATTTTTGTGCCATTTTCAATATTTTACTGACCAAAAGTATATGAAGTTATGCATCGAATTAAACCAAATTTTTTGTGTAAGTGTTTGACTATGGCTAATTGGTCCTCCCTCGATTTGAAAAAAATCCGCCGGATGGGGCCACTGCCATCGTGATTTTTGTGCAATTTTCGACATTGTACCGACGAAAAGTATATGAATTTATACAACTAATTGAACCAATTTTTTGTGTAAGTGTATGGCTATGGCTAGTTGGTCCTCCCTGAATTTGAAAAGAATCCACCGGAAGGGGGCGCTGCAATAGCCAATTTTATGACATTTTAAATATTGCACCACCTAAAAGTGTATGGAGTTAGTCCTAGAACTGAAGCAAAATTTTTGTATATAATTATTTTTTGGTAAGGCAAATAGGACCTCCCTGAATCTAAAAAAAAAATCTGCCTATCCTTCTATTGTTCATCGGCTCGTGTAGAGACGGAAATTCGTTTTTACTCCGTTTAATTGATTGAAGCAGAAATTTAAGATGAAAACCAAAGTTCGTATGGTATTGAATTAAAATTATTAAATCATTAAAATAAATAACTATTTTTTAAAAATATTAAAATGCACGTATGAGATAGAAGAAAGTTTTTGGATTGACACATCCAACTAGTTTCAGTTATAGAACATGGATATGTTTAGCTTAATTTACAGCACAATTCCTTATATTTTGAATTAAATTTAAATGTTCGTGCATTACTTAAAACCTAATTACTTACATTTCTATAATGTATTTTATCTGATGAAATTTTATAGAATATATGTAAAAGATGCACTTTTTAAGCTGAAAACCCTATACAACTGATTTTTCCACACCTATTATAATTACTTATTTGATACAAAGGCTATTGTTTGGAAATTTCAGTAGCTTTGGTTGCCACGAAATGGCTAAACTGTGAAATTATTTTAAATATGCAAAATGAAAGGTTGGTCAAGTCCTTCTAAGGTCAACTCTCAACAGTATCCCCTAATATTTATGTATTTTTATTATAACGTAAAATGAAAAGAGGGGAGGGGGAGAAGAAAAAATGGTTTTAAAGATGTCAAACTTTATGTGCTGCGTGGGGAAGGTAATTTAGATAATGGGTTATTTTCTTTGTTATTGCTGCATCAAAATAAAAACCGTGCATATAAAATCAATAAAATAAATTTTTTAAAATATTTTAAAACTCAAAAGCTGGCAGAGGGCAAATGGAGTTAAAATAGAGAAAAATTAGTTATTTATATGACTGATTAACTATTTTTCTGTCACGATAAAAAAATAAGAAGAATAAAAAAAAATATTTAAAGATTTTAACTGTGTTTCGAAATTGTTTTGTCCAAAAAAAAAAAAAAAAAAAAAAAAAAAAGGAATAGAAAAAGAAAATATAAGATTTTAAACAGAATTTCAAAATTTTTGTAAAATCTCAAAAAAAAGAAGGAATTAAAAACAATTTAGATGGTTTATTATTTATTACTGTATTAAATTGTAAAAAATTATTAACATTAATAAATAACACTAAAGAGTTTAAAAGATTTTTGAGCAAATGGAATTTTTTGTAAACAATATTTTTAAAAAGAACAAATCCACTGAAACACAGATTCTTACAACTGAAAAAAAACATGTGATATAATAACACCGTACGATTGAACGCGATATCCCACATATATAGTGTAGAAACATGAATGAGTTTTTGCAATTTTGCAATTTTCATCATTCCTTTTCTCAAAAAAATAATCATTTTGTCGCGGCTCAGTGCAGTGCCGATCAGCAGTGAGCACAGAGATATTCAAGACATAAAATTGGTATACAACTAAAGAAACTTCAATCACTGAAATCATCAAATTTTGGAATTAAAAGACAGAATCAAAACTAGTTTTAAAGGAAGAGAAGTAATTACTGAGATATGAACATTTTAATAGCTTCATAAAATATACTCATAATTTCTTACAAATTCTTTTTGAAACAAACTATAAAACTTTTATTTAATTGAATTTTTCGAAATCTGTGTTTGCATTATTTTATGACCGTATTTAACATTGAAAAAAAGATATCTTACTTTGTTAGATAGGTTTAACTAACACATTTGAGTGATATATCTATTGCACTTTATTTATAGTAATTTAATTAATAGTTTTTTTTTAATTAAAAAATATATAAAATATTCTAAGTTAAATATGTAAAACTACTCTTTTTTTTCTTTTTTTTTAATAAAGAGGTTTTAGAGACATTTATAATGAATTTATTTATTTTCATCCCTGTGTCCCAAGTATGTGTACAAAAACATATTAGTTTTCATTTTATTACTTATAAAATATACTGGCCTTCCCCTCTCGCAACAACATTTGAAAAAGTGAAAATGCTAAAATGATTTTTAGAAAATTATTTAATAAATAAACTTTTAATAATTTCATCTTTATAAAAACTACTAAGAAAATTATCAATAATTCAAAAATAAAACGGGAATAATTATATAAAACGCGAGGAAAATAATATTATACAACATGTTTCAAAATAATATGTCGTTTAAATCTTCATATACTGTAAAAAAAAAAAAAAAAGAAAAAGAAAAAGAAAAATCGTTAAATTTACGGCGCAGCAATGCTGCAAGCAATTTTGGCCGTAAAAATTGCAGTAAAGTTAAATGTAATAAAAAAGTTACATGTAATTTTACTGCAGTTTTTGCCGTAAAATTAACGAATTCTTTTACAGTGTATAAAAAAACAGCTACATTGAAGTATGGAGATATTATGTTGTTAAATGCGAGAAAAAAAACAGGCTATTGGAAATAATCGTTATGAATTGATAACCAGTGAGAGAAAATATAAAGCCCTGAGTGGGAGTAAAAATTAAGAATAAATAATATGGAAAAGAAAGAATAAGTAATACAGATGGAAATTTAAATTTCTAACTAAAAATTTTTAATTTCTAAATATCTTTTTCTAACAATTATTTTGGATTTGACCAAAATTTTAAGTCTAAATCATTGATTTGTATTTATCAAGTCATCAGACTTCGTTTCATGTAGGCAATAAAATATTATTGTAAATAGTGTCGTTTTATTTTATTTCAGTCTAATTTGCCTTAATTTTTCCCCATTTTATGTCTTATTAAACAGTAGCTTAAAAAATAATACATCCTGATTCTTTATTGACTAAGTATCATATTATATACTTAACTTCATATTATTGCTCAAGGTTACAAAATTACTCAATTATAACGTTTGAAATATTTTTAAGAACATTCCGTTATTTTATATGTGAATGTCATTTTATTCTTTATACATTTACTCACAATTCTTCATTTTCTCTTTACAGATGCCTCTTTATATGCCCACTACGTGTTCAAGAATTGTGATCAACAGAACAATGGTACAATTAACTTTCAGGTTAATACATACAATTCTTAACTCGGCAATTTTTTTTTCTTCGTCGATATAATTGTAGTCGAGCCCGCTTACTGCAAATTCAATTTATTATATATTTATTTTTTAGAATGATCGAGGACCATTCCGTCGCATTTGGCAAATATTGAAATCATTAATGAAACTATAACAAATGAGGATATTATTAGAACTACCAAAAACATTAAATTAATGTGAGACACAAAATAAATAAAAGAATTTTGTCAGCAATAAAATTCGCACCGTGATCCCTTTGAACGCAATATGTTTAATTATTTATATACATTACAAATATACTCAACATTTAAAAAGAAGAATTTATATATATAATATATATATATATATATAATTTAACAATTTAAAATGAGAATTTTTTCTGAAAGAAATTATAAATCATCTAACCTGAGTCACGAACCATAAAACTGAAAAATCAATGTGTGCCAGTATAGGTTTAATATTAGAATGTGTATGGGGATAATGTGAAACAATATGTATAGCTAAATGAGGCAGTATATGGAACTAATGAAAGAGTGCGTGATGCTGTAATAATTCTGTTCTATAACATAGCTTGAATCATCCCTCAGAAATTCGAGGCTTTTGCTTCAACCTTTTTTTCTGTTTCAGCACTAGCTCTTTATTTTACAATTATTTTTTTTCTTTTCTGAACATAATAAAAAAATCCATCTTTATTTATAAAAAAAATTAATAAAATCATATAAAATGGTGTTGATGTCGAAAACTGATCTTGAAATGCAGTAAACTTTTGAACACTGAAACTCGTGCATAGTTATTAACTGAAAGGATTACGAGAGTATATTTAGAAAATACTTTATATGTAACAAATGTTATAAAATAAGACATAGTATGGGATTTATATGAAAGAGTCCTTGATGGTGTAATAATTCTGTTTTGCGGTATAGCTTGAAGCATACATTACCAATTAAAAGAAGAGGTTGTGTTTTAACCTTTTTATTTTCTTTTCTTGTACCAGCTCTTTTTATTCTCTAAACCTTTTATTAAATATCTCTATGTTCATTATAGATTTTTAATGAGTGATATAAAATAGTAATACCAATAATACTTAAATGGTACCTAATACTTAACAAACCAGCAATAAGATAAAAATAAGCTTAAACTCCAGTAATTTTTTCAATACTGAGAATGGTGCATAATTACAAACCAAAAATATTTAGGAGAGTTTATTTGCAAAATTTTTTATTTAAAGTAAAGAAAAATTGCATTCATTGAAGAACTACGTTGTTTAACCAAAAATCATAAGAATGTCAGAACGATTTTCTGAAAACAACTCATATTCTGAATCACTTATTTTACATCTTGCAATCAAAAACTCATCAATTTTTGTTTCGATATAGCTTTAACAGACAGTAAATAAATATTGTCTCCCAAAAAAGAAAGAAAAGAATAGATGCTAATTTAAAAGCGATTACAAAGGAATCTTAGATAGTGGCAGAATAAAGAAAAATGACTTAAATCCCTTTTTTAGTACTATATAGGAAAAGAGTTAACAAAAACAAAAAAAAATACTTTCAGAAATAAAACAAACTAAATAATAGTATAGTAGTAAAAAACGATACAAGTGTTCATATCTACACAAGCGAATTCCAATATGATGATTATCGCACAAGCACGGAAAATTGTAATGATAGACTACATTGTAAATGAAGATGTTATGAAAATACAAAAATATTATTAAAAAAAAAGAATAAAAAGAGGAATATTGATAATTTCTCAAAAGAGATCGAGAAAAGATTGAAGAATGTTTTTGTACAATAGTCATAAAGAATCACTAATACTTCTCATCTCAAACATCGTGGCGGAAGGAATTATTCCCGTTGTCTGCCCGACACTAGTGATGGGCGATTCTCAAAAATTCAACAATCGAGAAAAATCGTCATCATAAAAAAATCACAATCGATAAATCATCGATTATTTCCAAGAATCTACAATCGAGATGTGTTACAATCGATTGTATCACAGAGAAGCTAAAAGTAGTTTATTATTCTGGCAGAAAACTCCATGGTAATGGTAGGGCTTGCTCGATAATTCTATTGTCGTAATTATTTTCTTCCTGTGTTGAATTTAGAAGTTGGCTCGGGAGGGACATTCCCTCCCTGAGCAATGAAATGTCCCTCCCGGAAAATTTGAAATTTTACATTTTCAACTGTCAAAAAGTACAATTCCCCCCCCCCCCCAGAACTCTATAATGCAATCCCCGGAGCCACTGAAGTCCCTCCCGGAGAAAAGTGTCTGAATTCAGCACTGTTTGTTTCAGTTTTAAGTTTATGGGGTTACTTCAATGAAGAGAAAAGACCCGCTAATTAATGCTAATTCTATGGAACAAATTTATAGAGATCTCTTAATTGCATTTCAATATTTTTATATGATTTTCTGTACATTGAGGTCGATCTGGACAAAGAATGTTTTTTACTTTTTTCGATTTAATTTGCAAGTTTTTTTTATTGTGATACTTTCACTGTGAAAGCCGGTTTCGAAAATAAAAGTGTTCTCATTAAAAATACTTATAAATACTTATAATCAAAATAAAAATACTTATAATCAAAAAAGAGAAAAGTCAATAACGGATTTTATAGAAATATATTTCAAATATCCAATGCAAAAAAAAAAAAAAAAAAAAAAAAAAAAAAAAAAAAAATCATTTAAAATAATAGAAATGCAAACGAGGCATCTTTTTATTTCTTCTATAGGATTAGCTTTAGTGAACGGGTCTTGTATTTTTGTTTGATTGAAGTAGCCTCTTAAAGAGAAAAAGAAAATAGCTTGAACCTCGTTGCCCGATCGTTGTGTCGAGTGCGAGTAAAATCGGTTTACTCCTCCTAATGCAAAACTCCAGTATACTAAAATGATAAAAATGCTACAATTTCAAAAAAAAAAAGATTGAAAAATGCCTATAAAAGATGACCAAATTGGAGAAGGGAGAAGAAGGATTCGTAATATGAAAAGTGGCCTGAAAACTTTCTAAGAATGTATGACATGACAGGTTCCAAAAAAGGTTGAAATTTACTCCTTACTCGTGAGTTCACTTTTTAGTCCCAGAATGCACCCGGGAATAACGTAGCTCCCATTTTAAAATTGTTATATTTTATAAATAATTTTTACAGGAGAACTCCATCAAAATACACATCTAAAATGATATTTATTGTCGAAATAGCTACGATTTAAAAAAAAATTACCCCTAATCGCCCCCCTCCCCTCCTTCCTGAAATTCAACTCCAGCATGAGAAAAGTTCATAATATTAAAGAATAGTCAGAAAACTTTTCTATGATATATCACATGATGGAACAAAAAAAATCTGAAAAATATTTCTCAGCCCTCGGTTCACTTTTTCTTCCCAGAATACACCCGGAAATGATGCATCCCTTCCCCCACTTTAAAATATTTATATTTAATAAATAATATTTATCAGAGAGTTCCATAAAAAAATCCACATCTTATATGATATTTATTGTCGAAATAGCTACGATTTAAAAAATTCACCCTCTTATCGCTCCCCCACTCCCTCCTTCCTGAAATTCAACTCAAAGTGGAGAAAGATTCGTAAAACGAAAGTGAGGTGCGAAAACTTTCCAATGATATATGTATAACATGACGAGTTAAAAAAAATTAAAATTTACATGTCACCCATGGGTTAACACTGTTTTCCCAGAATACATGTAAAAATGCACCTTTAAAATCTTTACCACCACTTTAGAATCTTTAGAATAGCCCCCACTTTAAAATCTTTATCTCTAATAAATAATATTTACCAGATTGTTCCATAAACTCCACATCTAAAATGATATTTATTGTCAAAATAGCTACGATTAAAAAATATCACCCTTTTATCGCAGCCCCTTCCCCCCCCCCCCTCCTGAAATTCAACTCCAGGAGGATAAAGATTCGTAAAATGAAAGATAGGTGCTAAAATTTTCCTATGATATATATATATATAACACGACGGGTTCAAAAAAAGTTTGAAATTTACATGCCACCTAAAAATGACGCAGCCCCCACTTTAAAATCTTTATCTTTAATAAATAATATTTACCGGAAAGTTCCATAAAAAAACCCCACATCTAAAGTGATATTTCTTTTGAAAATAGCTACGATTTAAAAAATTCACCCCTTTAATGCTCCCCAACTCCAGGATGAGAAAGATTTGTAAGGTGAAAGATAGGTGCGAAAACATTCCGATGATATATACACTATATTGCCATTGATTATGGGACACTTGCGATTTTAGACATTTTACTAAATATCTAGAAAAATACATGAGGAATCATCTCGAAACTCTTAGTGTATAAATATAATAGTATACGTCATACATCTCCGTAAAGATTTTTTACCGAAACGCCATAGGGGACCGTCAACAAATTTAAAAAAGAATGAATATCTTTCGAATAACCCTGTCAAAACTAATGTAGCAAAAGCGGTCAAACTCAAGAGTATAATTGAATGCCTTATTGCAATACACTGTGTTCATTTTTATGCAAATAGCATGCACACTCGCAGAGTAATTAAGGTTTTTATAAAAATGGTCCCAAATTTTTCCAAGTTTTTCCATTATAATTTACAGAGTTCTTAATATAAAATAATATTTTTTTTTCAGAAAAAATGACAAACAACATTGCACACAGTACCCTGTAATCAGAATTAAAAAATAATAAAAATTATATGAAAAATGAGTAGGTTTACTATATAATTTTTTACTGCGCATGCGTCAAAGATATCAAAATTTCATTTACATATTATGTTAGCTAAATGTACAGAGCAAATTTTGTAAAAGTCTAAAAATCATAGCTTGAAAATTCTGAAAGTAATCGTCTATAGAAAAAGGACAAAATCCGTTGTTTCCAAAATGAAGCAACAAAATGAGGGATTTTATCCAAATGCAGTAGTACATCCCATATTGTGTATTCTATATTGACACTAATCAATGAATATATGGATACAACCCCTCTTGTTTTTCCTTCATTTTGAGAATAACGGATTTTCGACTTATACAATTGACGATTATTGTCAGAATTTTCAAGTTATGATTTTGTGACTTTCACAAAAGTTGCTCTATACATTTAGCTAACATAATATGCAAATGAAATTTTGATATCGTTGACGCATGCGCAGTAAAACATTATTTAGTAAACCAACTCATTTTTTATACAATTTTTATTATTTTTTAATTCTGATTACAGGGTACTGTGTGCAATGTTGTTTGTCATATTTTCTGAAAAAAATAATATTTTATAATAAGAACTCTGAAAATTATAAGGAAAAAACTTGGAAAAATTTGGGATCATTTTTATAAAAACCTTAATTACCCTGTGAGTATGCATGCTATTTGCATAAAAATGAACAAGGCTTATTTCAATAAGGCATTCAATCACAATCTAGAGTTTGAGCGCTTTTGCTACATTAGTTTTGACAGGGTTATTCAAAAGATATTCATTCTTTTTTAATTTGTTGACGGTCCCCTTTGGAGTTTCGGGAAAAAATCTTCACGGAGATGTATGACTTATACTATTATATTTATACACTAAGAGTTCCGAGATGATTCCTCATGTATTTTTCTAGATATTTAGTAAAATGTCTAAAATCGCAAGTGTCCCATAATCAATGGCAATATAGTGTATATATATGTAACATGAAGGGTAAAAAAAAAGTGTGAAATTTACATGTCACCCGTGAGTTCACTCATTTTTCCCAGAATGCACCTTAAAATGACGCTGCCCCCACTTTAAAATCTTTATATTTAATAAAGATAAATAAATCAAGCAAAAAAAAAAGTTTAATAAATCCAATAGATTTTTTTAAATCACCAGATTTTAAAAGATTCATCTTTTATATAAACATTTTAATAAAAATTTTATTTTACTTAAGAAAGATGTTATAAAAATTAAAAATAAATGGCATTGACATGTTTCGGATCCGTCAAATAAGATTAATAATCATAATAAAAATAAAAATTTATTTTTATTTTTATTATGATTATGGATCTTATTTGACGAATCCAAAACATGTCAATGTCATTTATTTTTAATTATTATAACACCTTTCTTAAGTAAAATAAAATTTTTATTAAAATCCGGTAAATATTAATAAGCAACATTTACCGGAGAGTTCCATAAAAAATCTACATCAAAAATAACATTTACTGTCGAAATAGCTACGATTTAAAAAATTCACCCATTTATCGTTCCCCCTTCCCCCCCTTAAAATTCTATTTCAAAAGGAAAAAGATTCATAATATAAAAGAATGGTTAAAAGAGCTTTCGTATATGCCTCTCATTTTAGCAAATCTCATCTCGATAAACTCAGGCATTTCGTTCTTCGCGATGAAAATGTACTTCGATGACATCTGAGGTTTATCGATGGACTTGAAGTTTGGCGATGAATTTTTATTTCGATAAATGCGCTATTTCGAGAAACTTGTGGTTTATGGTTTCCCGATAAAAATCTTTTTCGATAAGCAGGATTTTCGTTCTCGCTGATAATAGAGATCAGAAGGTTTATCGAGGAGAGTTTTATCGATGAAGCTTTGTGAAATGAAAGGTTTATCGAGAAACGAGGTACAGAATGATGCATGCCTATCTTTTGGGATTTTTTTTTTTTTTTTTTTTTTTTTTTTTTTTTTTGAGATGGGAAAAAAACATTGAACTTGTTACGTTGTTACCGTAACCTAGTCACATTAGTTTAAAGTTCTCTCTTTGAGGGCCTCTTCCAGAGGGGGAGGAGCTTTAACACCCCCACCTTCAACATACACCTTAAAATATAGCTCATTTGATTCGCTACCAATTTTAATTTAAAAGTTTAAGATACGTGGCATCCCCGGGGCTGTGGACCCCCCTGTCGGTTATTCACCTAATTTTACTCATTTCATCACTTCATTTCAACTTTTAAAAGGCTATAACTTTGTTTCTATGGGAGCTACAGCGGGGAGAAAAAATATAGCATAGATAACTTTTCTTCGCCTCTCTTTTTGCAGTTTTCCGGTTTCCCCCCATACGACTGGTTTTTTTTTTTGGGGGGGGGGAGGGCAGGGGGGCCGTTTCCCATTTTTTTCATATAATATGTCTATTGAAAGCTTATGCTTCATACATTACAAATATAGCATAAAAAATTTCTCCTGTCATTCTGGGTCACGTTATGGACCCATAATGGGGTGAAATTTAAATTTCTCAAACTTCGTCGAGGTTTTCGCCAAACTGGCATCTGAAAAAAATCGTGCCAATGGGGTGTGTGTACGACATCTGTGCTATATAAATATTGTTCACTGCTGCTAGGACTCTGGCCTCCTCTTGCGTGTAGGCGTTAATTAGTCCTTATATTTCCGGCACAATAAAATATTTCCTGATGATTAAAAAAATGCACACTTAATTTTTCAAATTTTCACTTCTGTCGGCATTCTCGAAATGCCACTTTTTTTTACGGAATTTCCAGTAAGTAATATTTATACTATATGGGATTTAGAAAAGCAGGAAGTTGTAGTTTTGCCTATTGATCTTATGCACCTCTGTCTTACATATTTGCTTGATCTACTATACTTCGCTACCTTGGGGAGGGGAGTCAAAATTTAGCCGAGATTCCTCATGTGATACAGTGTTGGAAATGGCTGTGACCATTACTTATGTTATGCACCTTCAGCAGTCCTTCAACGCACTTTGACCACCACGGGGGACACTTTTATAAATTTAGTCGAGGCCCATCAGGTGCCGTATCATTGGAAAAGCCTGCTACCATTTTCTCATGTTATTCACCACCCGTGGTCTCCCCTCACTTTGCCCCTCCCGGGGAGCATTCTTATAAATTTAACCAAGATCAGTCATGTGACATATTGTCGGAAAGACCTATGACCACTTTTCACGTTATGCATCTCCATTGCCCCTAGACCCATTTGCGCTATAGAGGAGGGCATTTATGTAAATTAAGTTCGATACCTCTCATGTAGCATATGGTTGAAAAAACTTTTGACCACTTATTGATGTTATTACTCCTTCGGCGAACCTCACTCCACTTTGCCCTCTCATGGGCACTTTTCTAAATCTTGCCAATATTCGTCATGTGATATATAGTTGGGAGGCAATATGCCCACTTAGTTATATTATGCAGCTTCTATGCCCCTTTCCCCACCTTTCACACCCCCAAGGATCCGGTCAGAGGTTCGTTCGGTTCGAGATTTTTTTTTTGTTTACTAGATTTTGCTGTGCGTGCACACCGTGTTTGGTATATGATGTCGTACACAACAAGTACCCAGTTCAAGATTTCCTATTACAAGATTGTGCGTATCATAATAATAATCATGCGTATCGTAATATAAGTTAGAGACACCAATGAAAGAGGCTCACTAGCGAGTGAATCCATTGTAATTTTATTAACACCGGCTCATTCACTTGCAGACGACTCTTGATAAAATCGAATTCTGTATCGTATAAAAGCAATTGCAAACTGGAGTCATCAAGAAAAATTTTAAACTATCGAAAGTTATCGCTGTTCATACAATCGAGAAAATCGAGAAAAACTTCTCGTAATCGCCCATCACTACCCGACAGTAATATTTCAAGAAAGTATTAAAACGAAAATTTTATTTTAACTGCCACTATACGTGAAATTAGGTAATGTGCTGACTGCAAATACTTTTATCTCACAAACGAAGCAGATAAAGACGAAGAAGTGTAAAAGTCTAACGTTTTAGTTGTTCTATAATAGAATCTAGGGACTAATTTTATGAATTGAAAAAAAGATAAAATCATTGCAATTTGGAATACGGATAGCGTTGCTATTTTTCCTTAAATAACCCGACACTAAAAATCTGAGAAACTGTTTGTTTTTTTCCGCTCTCGGTGTACTACATTTGTTTTATCTTTATTGTTCGCAGAACAGGTGTTATGCAATTCTAAATTTTTTAATGAAAACTCATAACAGTATTATTACTTAGGTGTCTGGAACAAAGGACTATGTTACAAATTTACGATTTCGATAAATGAAGAAAAAGCTGTAAATTCCATCTATTATTGATACTCTGATCACTTACTGCAACCAGCGTCCGTCCTTCCGATCTTAATTACATTCCAATTTTGTCACCATGTTGAACATTGACGCAAACCAATAAATTAATTAGGTGGCAAGAGCGGTAATTTAATTGTTTTTAGTTTACTGTTTTATTTTTTCTTTATTTAAAGCAAAAAAAATTATGAAATTGAAAATTTTAACATTGGATAAACATCAGTTATATATTAGAAAAGATAATGATATTTGTAACTCAAGCCCTTCTTCCAGTCAACCTTTCGATATAAATTTTGAAATTTTTTTTTTCTATTTTTTTTTACCTTAAATCATCATTTAGTAAATTAGTGAGAGAGTTTATTACAGTAGGGTTTCATCAATATTGTGGTGAAAGCATTAAAGTTGTCTTAAATTTAATTTTTGTATTCGCCCTTCGAGACGTTTCTATTTGTTTTGCTTAGCTTCGAAATGCACATAAATAGTAGATGTTTAAAAAATCCGGATCAAAAATAAAATGTCTTAAAAAAAAGAATCTGGTGATTCCTGTATTTAGTAATTTAATATTCACAGTGATTTTGTATAGCATAAAAAAACTCGTTCAAAATCTGGGCGTAAAAGTACCTTACATTAAAGAAGAGATAATATATTAGAAGATTATAATTGTGACATTATAGACTTTTTTAGTGTTGAGTGCATTCAAACTTATCTTGTATTCATCCCATTCGCAGTATTGAGCCTGAAGCACCACGGAAGCACCACTTTGCACGGCAAAAGCATTGCAAACGGTTGCTATGGCTTGCTATTTGGAATTTTTTTGTGCTTTCTTTAGATCGGATATTTCTTACGTAAATAAGTGATTTTGTTTAGGCTCATAACCATAAATTATACAATATATATAAACATTATCCTAGTTATGCGTTATGCAACATATATACATGCAATAATTGTAACATATATAATATTTCATGATACTACCTGCAGATACTCCATGAATTTTTAATATTTTAAACTTATTTTTTTATTCCAAAAAAATTTCCTATAATTATAATCACAAAAGAAAATATTCGATAACCTCTTCCAAATCTCCAAAATTTCAAAGAGTTCCTTTCTTTTTAAAAACCTCAAAAAGCAATTTTTTTTGACATTTAAAGAAGAATTTAGGAAAATAAATTTTTATTTGCTGCCCTTAATTTTTGGAATAGCTTTTAAAAAGCATTAATCAGTTCTTTCTACCCGAAAAATGGGTCTTCCTTTTGTTATCAAAGATGAACTGAACATTTTTAGCTGTATAACTGAAATTATGCATGCAGTTGTAACATATATATATATATATATATTAATTTTAATGTTCATGTTAATGCTGTTGATTCTATACATTTTTCATTTAAATATGTTTGCTGAAATTAAATATATTTACTTGAGATTTCATAGTAACCAAAAAACAGTTTTCTGGTTAGAGAGTACTGATTAATACATTGCAAATTGCGAATAGCACGAGTAAATATTCGGAAGCTTTTTTAAAAAACTACGGGAAGCTAAAAAAGTTTAGTTTTATAAAATTTCTTTAAATTAAAAAATCACTTTTTTGAGGTTTCTAAAAATAAAGGGATTATTTTTGAAGTCATTGGTGACTCGAAAAAGATTATCGTGTATTTTCATTCGTGATTATAGTGTATTTTAGTACAGAGTGATTATAATTAAAGTCCGAGTTTCAAAACACTCTAAAAAGCGAACCACTCGTTAGAATGGCGTCAAAATTTTACAGCGTATTATTGAAGAAGGGGGAAAGAACATGAACCAAAAAAACAAAAGTTCCAAATTTAGGTGACAGATGGCGCTGTAAGCGTCAGTATATGTAAATTAAAATACCTGGCATGCGCACGACAATTTCAGGTGTTATAAAAGCGTTGGATAAACGGCGTTTCCTCATTTCGCTTCTCAGACGTTGGCCATGTGTGTCTCAATGAAGGATCGTGCTCTTCTTGTAAAGCTTTATTACAAGAACGGTGATTCCGCACCAGTGGCTCTGCAGAAGTTCAGGTCTCTCAAGGGTATGAAAAAAGGCGCTGGACCGATGACTGTCAGAGGTCTGGTGAAAATGATGCAAAAATTCGAAAATACAGGTTCGTTTGATGTGCAGTCTGGTAGAGGAAGGAAAAGATGTGATTCGGCGGTAGTTGAAGAAGTGGCCACAGCAGTTTAGGAAGAGTCTAGCGGTGGTGAGCAACCATGCAGTGCACGGAGAATTGCCCGAATATTGAACAGGCCTGTGAGCACGGTACATAACATTCTACGAAACATCCAGCAGTGCTATCCGTATAAAATTTGCCATGTGCAGGAGATGTTCCCTTCTGACCTGTCAGCAAGAGAGCGTTTTGCATTGGAATTTCTCGCTCGCATGGAAGTGGACAATGATTGGCCGTGGAAAATTCTGTGGACAGACAAAGCCCATTTCCACCTGACGGGATATGTCAATACACGGAATTGCCGAATATGGGCAGCAGAAAATCCACTCGCAACGAACCCAGTACCACTTCATTCTGTAAAGGTCACTGTGTGGTGCGGATTTACGGCATCATTTATCATAGGGCCGTATTTTTTCGAGGAGACGGGTGCTTTAGGTCCTGTTACCGTTACCGTCAATGGTCAGCGCTATGAGTCTCTTTTGCGTAATGACGTCATTCCGGCTCTGCAACAGCGTGAATGTCTGGATAGTATCATTTTTATGCAAGATGGCGCTCCTCCGCACATTGCAAATCGAGTGAAGCAGTTGTTGAGGCGGCATTTCGGAAGTGCTAGAATTATCAGTCGTCATTTCCCTACAGCCTGGCCGGCCCGATCACCTGATCTTAATCCGTGTGATTTCTGGCTGTGGGGTTATCTGAAAGATATTGTGTTCAGTACTCCGATTGCCAACGTAGCTGAATTAAAGACACGCATTGCGCAATACATTCTGAACTTGACCCCGGATACACTTCGATCGGTTGTGGAACATGCTGTTTCCCGATTTAATCTTGTTGCCCACAACGGCGGACAGCATATTGAACATGTTTTGCGCCAGTCTCGCCAAACTTAAAAACCGATTGGATGGATGCTTTTTATGCGGTTTTTGGCCTCAGGACAATTAAAAACCGATTAGAGGGATGCTTTTTATGCGGTTTTTCGCCTCAGGACAATTAAAAACTGATTTTTCCCATCCGATGTTGTACGACCTTGCCGTGGTGGACGGACTTACGTAACTAACAGTATCACACGCGTACAGTCATGCACACTGAACAATACAGTTGGTTTATATCGTGTAACTTACGCCTTAGCCGTTGTTTTACGATTTGTCCTTTGTAGTCGAAATTCTGACGCTTACAGCGCCATCTGTCGCTAAAATTTGGAATTTGTTTTTGTTTCATGTTCTTTCCCCCTTCTTCAATAACACGCTGTTAAATTTTGACGCCATTCTAACGATTGGTTCGCTTTTTAGAGCGTTTTGAAACTCGGACTTTAATTATAATCACCCTGTATATTAAGCAGCATCTGTCTTTTATTTACAGTGATGTAGTATACTGTAATTAGAGCCTTGTAAAATTTGCTGTCACTCGGATTATTTGCTAGAATGATTTTGCATATCCCCTCGATTTGTAGGCAACCGAATATACACACTCTAGATGACGTCATCTGATTTTACCTGATTTCGCCTATCAGCACCCGCTGTCAATTCAAATCAAATAGAAACACCTAACATATCATCAATGAATTCCTTAGGCTAAAGTAGTATAAAATCGAATAGCTTACTGTTCGTTGATTCTTAAAAACAGATTTTTATGAAATAACGTGTATCTAAGTAACGTACACGTTTACAAAAATAAATGTAATAAATATGTGATTGTTTTAATATTAATAATTTCCATATATCTGGCTCAAGAGATACCATCACGTCCAGATCTTAATATTATATGAAATATTTTCGATTTTCTTTTGAAAAATAAAACTGTAGTAAATCTTGAAGTTTTTTCTATCTATTTTTGAAATAATGTTTCGTAATATTCTTATAAATCGCTTAGGATGTACGTTTTTTTCTAAAAAGAATAAATATCAAGAAATCTAAGAAATGTATAAAACTATATAGATTAATAATGATGTAAACCCATAAAATAATTTATAAATGGTAAAAACACTTTGAGTAAAATAAAAAAAATTAAATGTACAACATACACTAATACTAGTTGATTCAGCAAATGTACGTTCTCATTTAAAGAACTAAGCATTAAAAAAATATATAAATCAAATCAGAAACTATGCAAATTCTATTACTGCTATACCGTAATGACCTGATCTTCTACTTGTTCTGAGCTGAATACTCACATTATCCTCTAGATTAGCGGTTTCTCTCCTGGGGGTACGCGTACATAAGGGGTATGTGTCGGGCTTACTGGGTATACTTGGAAGTAAATTGAGTAATTACGGAAATTACAAAAATGATTAGTAAATTACAAAAATATTAGAAATGACACTTTATTTTGATTAGATTTATTGTATGGTTGTGATAAGATACTAGTGGGAAAAGGGCATGTTTGCGTTATCTAGTTGAGAGTGGAGAGAGGGACCGTGTTTATGAGAAATTAGGTATTCCGAAATGGAAAAAGCCTAGCATGTAAAAAGGTTGGGAAGCGCTGCTCTAGATAGAAGACTGCTCCAATCGAATAAAAAACTCACGTTTACAGTTTTCCACAATACTATAAGATTTTACTTTACTTTCCCTATTTTTTTCACTTTTTTCCCTCTACGCAAAACGCAATGTTTTTCACTTTAAATTCACATAAATCGAGTTGATTATATTGCTAAGTGAATAAGACGACATAATTTTAAGATTTTTTTTTATTTATTAAATGTCGTTTTAACAGGTGCAAATTTTTCTGTTTTGCCATAGGAATTCCTGACAGGGCTGTCGATGATGACTCGAGGACCGACAGTGGACAAATTAAAGTGGACTTTCAACTTGTACGACATCGATAAAGATGGCCGTATAACCAGGGAAGAAATGCGGGAAATAATAAAATCCATATACCTGATGTTAGGGAGATACACCGAACCTCAGGTAGATGAAGACACAGCCATAGAACACGCGGATAAAGTTTTTACGGTTAGTAAGAGACTTATGAAAAACTTTTCTCTTATTGAATGTTGACTGCATATAAAGAACGATATCGATATTATATCAAGCCCATTTTTATCAGGTAGATGCTAAGTAGCTGATTTGCTTATTAGAGGAAAATGCTCAAATACGAAAAACTTTTTGTTTACATAACTTTTTGATTTTCTTTCAGATGCTCTTTTTTGACCAAAAAAATTACGAGTTGTCGAACCACTTTTTTCCTAAAAGCTTTTGGGGTTAAGTTTGTATAAAAATTAATGCAGGTTGAGAAAAAAGAAATGTGCGTGAGATGTCATTTGCAGGTTTCAGCTAAATGGGTTCTTATTATGGTATACGCTGGATCTCTAATATGGCATTCACCCAAAAATGTCAAAGAAAATCAAGATTTCAGTGAATTAAAATAAAACGACACATCTTTTATATAAAATAAATTTATTGGTCTAGAATATTTGAATATTATAATAGTTGAAAAAGTATTTTCCTTAAATAAGAAACAAAGCTGGTGCTAAGAATTGCATAAAAAAATTTCCTAGCCTAAGATAGGTAATCCACTGCGTTCAAATGATTAGTTATAAAGAAATAAAAGTTAACAGAAGAAGATAAATAATTGACATAAAAGTAAAAATAAATAGATGAAAGAAAGTTTAAAACATGGGGTGTACCCAAATAAGTTAGTTATTCTCTTTCCAAAATGCTCCAGAGATAACCTAATATATTGAGTGCATTTAGCCCACTTTCCTCCCATGCAAACGTCAGAGAATTTTAATCCACAAAGAGGACACTTAGCATTTCTTTCTGTTTCACTGAACGATTCCAGGTCTATGCCAGATAATGTGTCTGATGTTCGAGAAAATTTCACGATTTTCTAATGCGGACTTTTCTGGAATTCCTCTTGGAAAAACCTGGAATAGCATTCAACGCAATTCCATACGAGGAAGGAGGATTAGAACCGGTTGGGTGGCGGGGATGTTCTGTCACCAAAACTTATGTTAACTTGGCGATATCTCTAATATTTCACAAAATTCCCACATGCTTTCATTGTAATTCAATAAGATTTACTTGCTTTGAGAAAATCAAACAAATTGCGATATTTTAATGAATGAAGACTAATATTAGCTTATGAATAGAACTTAATTGAGCTATTTACACTATTTTTCAGCACAGATACTAACTATTAACAAAATCAGTAACAATCTGTATTGATGAAATAAATAGATGATACACGAAAAAAGAGGCCGAAATTTGGCACTATACACTTATTTGGGAATCCTTGGATGTGCCATACTGGAAATTCCACATGGATTGCTAATACTAGTGACTTACAAAAAGAAAAATAAATTTCTACCCAAAGTAATAGTTAGCAAATATTATTATAACTAAACTGAAATTACAGATATCTTCAAACATTTCAAAATCCCTTACATTCTTCTAAAAAATTAATTTTGCAAATGTAACCTTAAAAATATTCAACACTGGCAAACACAACTGGTGGAATATCAATGCTAAAATCGATAGACTGAATGCGAACGCACCCTGTTGAGTAAATTTGAAAAAATTTTGTTTCGGAACATTCTCATTACAATACGACTTCTCCTTTACAAGATACAAAATAGTGCCATATTAGGGGACTATACCATATTTGGACACTATACTCTATAGTATTTCATAAAACAATATTGTAATGAAAAAAGAACTGTGCAATTTGTGTATCTTTTCAATTTGAGTAAAGAATCCATAAAATAAATCTTTATTTTATAAATTAGTTAAAGCAAACATTAATAATTGGGAATAAAGGTAGATATTTAAATTTAAAAAAAAATCACGAAATTAGCAACACTGCTTTTTTTTTTTTTTTTTTTTTTTTTTTTTTTTGCATTCTAACATTCATTGTATCTTAATTCATGTATCTTGTTCGCGTATCTTTATTCGTGTACGTTTCGTATTTTTTTCTGTGATAGAGAGAAAGATAGACGAATTCATGCTACGCAGATAGGTAATGATAATTATTATGATTGAAATGACCTTATATATTGTTAGAGAATTTTTTTATTATATGTTATATAACTACTATGTTTTATAGTAAATATTAAAGGCCAGAAAAAAGGGAAACTCGTATAAATTAAACAAATACGACTGAAATATTATAATTCTTTTATGTTTTCTTTACTTTTCACTATGCTAGTACTACTTGTTACACAAATTTAAATAAGAATGCTTTTTCTTTTGTATTCATTATTGCAAGCATTAAAAAGCAAGCATGATTTTAACAATTGGATTGTGTTTCACGCATTTCAAATTGTTTCTTTCTGATAAAAATATTAGCCAATTAGAAAAACTGTATTCATTGTTTTATTTATGGTTTTACTAGATTAATTGGCTATAAACTCATATATAAATCCTTATTTATATTCAGTTACTATTCCAATCAATCCTATAAAAAAACACAATGAGATAAAGTTGAATACATATACCTTTTAATCTGTGCAAAAGACACAATTTTCGACCATAACCATTTAATTGAAAGTTCTAAAATTCATTCAGAAAATTATAGATATTAAGCCCACTTTCTCCAAGATTATACAAATCATGGTTAATGCGCGACCTTTGTCCACTTTATTAAAACGCCTATTAACCAGATTCCGCTGTAATTTGATTACTAAAATTGGATCCTTTTATTGTGTGCAAAGTACATGAATCATATTCCTTTTTTTCTAAACTTTTTATTGGAAAAAAAAGAATATTTTAGTACTTATGATTATTTTGCTCTCATTCTAAATAAAAAGGTTCCACCAAGCTATCATGATCAAGAGAAATCCAATATCGTAACTCTACCCCTAAATATATTCTTCAAATAATATTTTGTAAACTTAATAAATGAGTCTGTAAAAGAAAATTACACATAAAAACGGAATATTTAATAATCTTCTTTGACTTTTTTCAGAATGTCTTGAGTATTTTGAAATGCCTTGTAAAGTTCTTTAAATAGTTGTTTTAAATGCCTTCTTTTTTTCATCTCTTGAAAAAACCTAATTATTTACCGTTTTTCTAGAGGTTGGATCTCAACCAAGATGGTTATGTCACATTTGACGAGTTTTTGGAAACATGCCAAAAGGTAAAGCAATTTTAAAGACTGAAATCTGTTTGTGTTCTTATTTTTGCAAATGTTATTTTAAAAAACATACCATTATTTATGTGTTTTGTTAAAATTTACTGCTTGTATCTTGAAAAAGCTTGTTTTTACAGAAATCATTTAACAAAGAGACTAAACTATCTAACAAGCAAAACCACAGTTTCTTTTTTCCAAAGTACTTCCTCAAAATTGTTATTTTTTGTACAACATGTATCTAATTCATTCATGTTTACGAGAAAGAAGATATTTTTAAAATTGTTTAAATATTGCCTCTTGCAGTTAATCATTATCATTATGTTTCATATAGTTTTTCTAAGCTAGTTAACACAGGATTCATAAATGACATACTTAATTTAAAATTCAATAATTCAATAATTCATAATTAATTTATATCAAATGGTGATGTAGCTGCCGTAGATAGTTTCATATGAAGTAATATTATTTATTTTTTCATTTTTCTGTAGACGCAAAATTATCTTTAGATTAATTAAATATCTTAAACTGTAAAGAGGCACAAACTAACTTAAAAATTTTTAAATACCATTTTTTAAGTTTCAATATTAAAAATTTTAAAAATATAATCTTAGATAGCTTTGATACAATTTTACTTCTTGGTTTGAGCATTATTATAGTTTCAGATAACGCAACACAATCGATTGATGAAAATTGGAACTATTTTTATCATTAGTTCATATGAAAGTTATAAATTACCAGATAAAGATGTAATTTATCTAATATTTCTGTTTAAGGTCTACTTAGAAAGTTATTGAATTGTAAAGTTAGGGAATACTATAGAAACATATCGTACATTCCCGCAGTGAAATTAGATCACTAGTATTACGAAGAATGCTTTCCATGCAATATTTTCCGTATGCATCACAAAATACAAGAATATAATTTTATTCTTGTACGTTAAAAGTTTTAGTTAAAATGTATTCATAAATATTTTTGTAGATCTTCAAAACCTGAAAAGATTGTAGAAATTAAAAGTCATGGATTTTAATCCTAAATAATAGGATAATATTTGATTGAAATAAAATATTTTAAGCTATTTTCGATGGCAATATTTTGTTATGCAAGACAGGATCTGCACAATCTTGCTGTGCAGGCTCAGCTTTAAATCAGAGAAAATTAAATTTATTTTTCCTTAGGATCACCGGCATAATTTTGTAAGTCGGATTTCAAAAGATAAATAAAAGTAAATGCTATCCGCACAATAAAACACCTGTTAAATGTTATATAATGCAATTTCTTTTAATAAGGTACCCAGGGGTAATAACGCCACGTTAAGGTTCTACCAATTTTCACGGCTTAGTTTTAGATTGTATGTTTCAAACAAATATAGGATCTGATACAGCAACTCATTGACTATCTATATAAAATAGAATAATTTAACAGATATGTATTCATAAAATGTAATGGCGTTTTTTCTTGACCAATGCTATTTGGCGTTAATACCCACCTATATGGGTAATAACGCCATGCAAACAAAACTATAAAATAAGATGGAATAATGGCATGTAGATTGCCCAATTCTAAAAATACAAACTCTACAGTTCTAGAAATTGACAAATTGCAATCTAAGCTATTGAAAATGTACAATGTTTTTGTGACTCTGAAAGAAAAAGAAAGCTGTGGTGGTGGCGGGGGGAGGAGGCAAAAGAATATCAGATTCTAAGCTGCGTTTTGCTTAAAAATGACCATTTAAATAGAATTATTAGAAACATTCCACGGATTATTTGAATCAGTATTTATATTCCCATGTATGCATTCTATGCGATAGAAAATATTGATTTTTTTTGTGAAAGTGAAAGAAAAAGGAGTGAGGGGGAGCTTCAACAGAATATAACACCCTGTGTCTCTCTTTGCTTAAAAAGTCCCGCTTAAATATGATTATAAGAAACATTGCATGGTTTTAACCATTCATAATGTGGTATTTTAATCATGAGAAGTTTTATAATAACTAGAATTATATGTAATAAATATTTTTGTTAAACCTTAACTGCTGTTAGCGTCTCACATACCGCTGAGTTTTTCAAGTTTCAGAGTTTAACTTGCAATTTTTAGTTTAACTATAGATATCGGGAAATTTTTGTTTCATTTGGAGTCATATTACTATCTCTAGAGACTTTTGAATAGCTGAATTTTATTTATAATAGTCCTGTATATAAGGTTCAATACAAAAATAAGATTCTAAAAGTTAATTTAACATTTTATGCATCGTTAGATTAAGCGGTCTGACAGGCCGCTTATGCGACAATTTTTGTCATGCGACAATTTTTGTCACTGCAGTTAAGGGCCAATACTATTATAGTAATCTAGTAAATAGTTTTTAACCCATAACTCCACACTGATGCGGATTCTCCAAACCTACAGTTAAATTGTCGACGTTTTAAAGAGCATGCTTTAATAAATTTGTAATAAATTGAATAAAATTTTTGATTAAAAAATATTATCCCAAAGAGATCTCTTATTCAATTTTATACATAATTCATATGGTTATATGTCATTATCTCTATATTAGCAACGAAATTAACCTTTAACTGCTGTTAGCAATCTGACTGAACACTGTACCCCCTCCCCCCCCCCAAATAAAATAGCGTTTATCTTGTATTTTCCAGTTTAACTATAGTTATAACTCAAATTCTCTTTCGTTTGGAGTTCTCGTAATATTGTTAGAAATATTTGAATAGATTACATTTATTTAGAATTAATTCTGTACAAAAAGTTTAGCGCAGGAACAGTATTCTATGATTTTTAATCATGGATCGCATTTTAACCTTTAACTAATGTTACCGGTCTCGTAGACCATTATTTTTTTTTAAATTTTTTAGTTTAACTTATAATTTTCAGTTTAACTACAAACACTACCGAAATTTTGTTTCATTTAGAATTTTAGTACTATCACCAGAGACTAAATAGGTGAATATTAAGTATAATACTCTTGTATAAAAAGTTTAGTACAAAAACACAATCCCATAAGTTATTTCCACCTTTTATTCATCTTTCAATTTTGTGGTCTCACAAACCGCATCAGATTCATACGTTACAATTTCTGTCACATCAGTTAAAGGTTAAATTTATAAAGTTTTGAAAAACCGAACGCTGAGAAAGCGGACAGTTAAAATTTCGAACTCAATTGAACAATACAGTGGAAATTTAATAGAAACCTGATTTTGAAGATGTTCGAATTTGAATCTCGAAAACATTTTGATATAGTTTTATTTACAAGAGTTAAAAATTATTTTTTACATTAGTAAAAAAAAATAATAATAATATAATAAAAAATAAAATAGAGAGATTAATTTTAAGTATTGGGCACCCCCCCCCTTAATCTTACCATTTCAACAATGATGATAATGCTGTTCCATATTAATATATAAACCCCCTTCGGATATAGTTCAGTCACTGTTGGGAATCAACCGGGGTAATAACGCCAATCCCTGGCGTTATTACCCCGGGATACTTATTGCGCAGTAAATCCTAAACTACAATCTCGAGTAGATATCCAAAATCTTCTACAACAATTTGAAAGTATATGAAATACACTACAAATTTATGCAATGAACAAAGTATTTCCGGATAAAAAATATAGTCTTCAGATCAAAAACTTATCTCGCAAATTTTAGATCAAGCGTTAATTTTAGTTGCTTGTAAAAACAATAAGACCTAAAAATGAAACAAATTAACTTAAAGCTGTTTTTTGCGATTTATATGACTCAAAACCCTTCTGCGCAGAGCACATGGGTGTCATTTACCTGGTTATTTCATAATTATGTAAAATATAAGCACTTGGCGTTATTACCCCGCCTGGCGTTATTACCCCAGGGTACCTTACATTCTAATACAAAATATCCTTAGAAGTATTTTCGAGATAAATTACATCTCTAATAAGATAAATAAAGCAATTAACAGACATAGAATTTCAGACTGTCATTTTTCTGGCATTTCACACTGCGGTGAAAGTAAAGGGTATAAATAACTGTATAAATAACTTTTTATAGTGTGTTTCTTTATTTCTTATTAATATTTATTGCTTATAAAACAAATATATGAGGAAGGTAACAAAATTTGTATTTTACAAATTATTTTTCATAATCGAAATGTGATTGTTACTGAAAATGAATATAATTCTCATGACCTGTATTTTTGGTACTTTAACATGTATAAATATAGCACTATAGAGTAATTCTTCTTATTTTTGACACTGATCAAGTCAAAAGTAGTAAAATCATAGCTATCAGTAAGATTTTTTAGATATTTCTTTGAAAATAACATGATTAAAATATTTGTACAAATTGAGTAGACTTTTATTATATCGTTTTCCTGGCTTCTATAAATTAACAAGTAAAAACTGGACATTATGTGGAATTTGAGTTACTACATTAAAAACATTTCCCTTTAAACAAAATTAAAATGTTAATTATCATTATCCTGCTGTCGCTATCTTGACAAGAAATGGCATGTAATTACATAATTTATTATTTTATTTAAATTTACATTACTTATTTATTTATTTACATTGCATACATGTATTGTATACATGCATTGCATTACATTGACAATGTGTGCCAATGTATTACATTTATTTACATTACTTATTATTTAAGTTCTTCAAAATTTAGCAATTTTACATGGAAAATCCTTTATACTCTGACAGAAAATAAATTTGCCCCTTGAAATTTTGAGTTTTTTTCAATGGCTACCTTCAATATCTCAGGTCATCAAAATCTGGCATTTTGTGATATTCATCGTAAAGGGTTATGTAGACGTATACAGTATAGTAATATAAATCATTTTAAAGTGAAGTGATAAGACATTCTTTAAATTCTAAACATGTGTAAAAAGAAGAATAAACTTGCGAAAAAATAACAAAATGTACGTTTGAAGTAAGTTGAAATGCTTTTTTTATTTGAGTTTATGTCGATTTAGCTTTCGTGTGTTGAAGATGTCTATGGCACCTCAACCAACAAACCATATTTTATTCTGAGTTTCATGTCATTTGTGACAAAACGTAAGTTTAATGATTTGTAGTTTTAAAAAAATGCAAAATGTGCGGTATATTTAAACATAAAATGGGAGTTATAATTTATAAAATTAAGTTTTAATATTATCTCTACAATGAAGTCATTAACATATATGTCCCTGAAAAATTCAATAAATAACCTTGCCAAAACATTTATACGTATTCTAAAGATAAATTCAATATATAATTCATAAATATTTATGCATGAGTCCACTGTTGTGTCACATCGACAAACAACACTGTTATTTTTTCTATTTTCAAACAATTGTAAGATTATGCAAGTTGGCTTCATGGTTTTTTTTTTCACTATTTTAATCTGTATTGTATTTTTTGTTAAATTCTCCAAGTTCTGAACCCATTATCGCTGAATATAAAATATATATATATGTACTCTGCACAGTAAGATAAATATTCAAAAATTTGTTGCGATGAATCTGCATTATAAAATGTGTAAATAATGTTAACAATCGAACAATTTCAAAAATCTATTACATCACAATCATTCACGAAGTAATAACAAAAAATCAATTCCCCTCCCCTCCCCCCCCAAAAAAAAACAATGATTAGAAAATAGAAATAGCATTATTAAGCGTTCTTATTGGGAAATGATGTACAATGCAATATAAAAAACTGTTTACTGTAAAAATAGAATGTGTGTTATTCTTCAGCAGAAAATTCACGATTAAGTTGATAAAGCATATTTATATCTCATGTTTGTGACAGGCACGTAGCCAGGGAGGGGGCTAAGGGGGCTGAAGCCCCTCCCGAAACTTTAAAAATACAAAATTATCTGTATGATAAAAAAAAATAGGTTTTGTTTGTTTTTATCTTCCATTACATTAAAATCAATTGCATTTTTAGCAGTAAAAATATCCATTTATTGAATTACAGTTACGGTAATCCTTCATTATATCGGTTATTTGGATATATTGTTTTTTAATAGGTATGTACCACTAAAAATATAAATTTTTTTTAAAAAGTAATTTTTACTGTCTTTATGCGCAGTAAAATTCGATCAAGTGTAATTTATTATCATTAATTTGACAAAGTAAAATTAAGTATGATACGCATACGGCATAAGAAAGATCACGAAAAATTAGGAGGATTATTTTCTATATGTTTCAGTCATTGAAAAAATGCTAAATGTTTTTCTTAAAACATATACAATTAGATTATCACAAACCTTATGTTATTTTAACAAGCAAACTTCGGATTTTTCAGGAAAATAGAAATAGAATTATTTCATTGTTGAGTTTTCAAAGAGCTCCAGGAAAAGAAAAAATTAGAGAAGCTCTTGAACTAATACTTGAAACAATCTTATTTTGTGCAGAATAAAATAGACACTGGCCACGATAACGATCCTCTAACTTTAGAGAAATTGGTATAAAAAAGACTAGTTAAGAGTTCTTTTAAGTTTTGAACAAAGTCTGGAGCGAATGAATTGAAACGAGACATTATAAATATCCTTAGAAATGCTATTTATTTCACCCCAGAAACTCAGAATGCAATAAAATATTCTGGGATACAGTTACCGAAGTATTAATTATCAAAATATATATTGCGATCTGTTTTAGCTTAATTGCTGTTGAAACTATGGACATTTCAAGCGCAGAACAGCTTGTCATTTGTGTTAGATATGTTTAGATATGTAAACTATTAAAAAATTCAGGAAACCCAATAATTCCGAAATTATTTTCACGTGTTTATTCCATTAAATGTCTCAAAAATTCAAGAAAAGCAATTTTACAACATTGAGATGAACTATGTCTTGGCATGTATAAATGTGTTGCAAAGGCGTATGACAAAGTAGCCAATAAGTTTGGTCATGTTAGAGGGGTTAATTCTAGAATTCTTCAGAATATCTAAAAATTAGATACGTCCTTTGTGAAAGCCGTTGGTTAAATCTTGCCTTGTCCAACAACATGCTGATTCCCTTCATTCGAAGGTATCATGCATGGACTTGTTAAAGCAGCAACAAATTTTTTTAAAAATCACCTGAAGGCAAATTTACCGCTTCAAGTAGCAATTGCATCATACATCCTAGAAAACAAAAGAATATAACTTTTCCGCATTTGTGATACAAATTTTATAAAGAGGCATGAAAGCATATTGACTTTTGTTGAGCTACTTAAATACATTTGTAATAGCTCAGAAAATGTTTCGAAAAACACATGGAAGATTTCTTCAACAGCTGGAGCTTTTTGGCAATCAGGGAGAAGAATCATTTTCTCATAAGGTTGTCTGTTTGTCAGAAGGTTTTCTGTCTGACAATCATAGTAAGTTCTTAAAAAAAAAAAAAAAAAAAAAAAAAAAACTTGTGGTGATATAATATTGACTGCAACTCATGCTAAAGATGCCTAATTGTTTTACATAAATATGCAGAAAAATGAAGTAGAAATCTTTTGTGAGATTTTATTGTACATCAAAACATCGGGAAGACATCTTCCAAATTGAAATAAAGATCCCAAGACTGACATTTAGACAGAGGTACAAACCCTCAAATTATATCCACTGACAAGTATTACAATATCACGGTCTTATTTCCCCATGTCTTATTCACAATTTAAATTATCGATTCATTTCGAATGAAGACATTCTACGAGATTACCAGTTACATCTTCCAGGATTGTGCTTCACTGGAAAAAGCAAGCAAATTAGAGAATCCGATACAATATTTTCAATGTAGCAAGTGAAAGCTGAATATGAAATAGGGTAACAAATTGCTAATGTTGACACCAACACAGAGGTTTTAAAAGTTTCAGTACTGTAATGTGACATATTACAATAAAATCAAACACTTGCGGACAGTTTTGGTTGCAAGCCGAATAACAAAAGTCAATGCTGAAATATATTTTTCGGCAAAGAAAATAATTAAATCTGACTCGAAGCGTTATGGTCGATGACGGACTGAGTAGTTTGTCCATGATTTCTATTCTTTGGGAAATTACAGAAACTCTTGATAAGTCAATCAGCATCATGGCTAAGAAGAAATTATGATGATTGCTTCTGTTGCACTAGTAAACAGTACTGAATTCAGGGGGTCGCCCAGGAGGGGGATATTCCCCCTTCACAGGAGAAATGAGATGTCCCATCCCAGAAAATTTGAGATTTTGTGTTTTAAATCGTCAAAAAGTACAATCCACCCGGAACGCTATAATGCCTCCTCCTCCCCGGAGCCCAAAAACTCCTCCCGGGGAAAAGTGCCTGAATTCAACACTGATAGTAAATTTATTTTACCACGATTGTCATTTATAAATATTATACTCAGAGAATGTGAAGTACCAACATAATTTTTATGATTACATATGACTGTAGCAATTAATTAAAAAAAAATAATGCATATAATTTATTTCATTTATGGATCAATAGTTTCAAGACCTCGCACTCGTAATGTCAGATTCTTGCACGTTAACATTAATCCTGTGTTTTAAATCAATACATACAGTGTCTCACATAAGTGATGGGACACATGTGCTTTACAAAAAGAAACTAATCAAATAAATTAAAAAAACATGTACACATTTTTTTGTGGGTGTGTTTAATACTTAAATTTAGTAAAGATTATTACATAACATACATTTTGTCAAAATATTAAAATATTAATTTAATAAAAATACAAATGTTTAGAACGGAGCAAAAAATAGCTAACATAAGTGATGGGACACCATTATATATGCAACAAAAATCGTCTGAAATAAGCAATAAAAATATTTTTTGGGTTTTTTTTTTTTACTTAAAAGCAATTGGCAATAATTTATAAAATCGTCTGCAGTATTTCTCTCCAGTTTGTTTTTGAATTTTTGTGTTTTTTAGCTCTCTGTAGCCATGAATGCTAAACGAAAAGAAACTTCGCCTGAAATTCAAAATTAGTTATTAATTTGCATATTGAACGTGGAAAATCTATTAGAAAAACTGCTGAAACAGTTAACTTGAGTCGTTCAACAGTTTTCAATATCATTAAACGATATAAAAAGAATCATATGATTCAGGATAAAAGAAGACCTGGCCGACCATCAAAGCTATCCAATGGAATAAAGCGAATTATCATTCGAAACATTAAAAAAAATCCAAGAAATAGTGCTTCAAAAGTTGCTGCTGATTTACAAGCATTATATGGAATAATTGTTAATCCTGAAACTATTAGAAGGGTAATTCGATCTGCTGGATATCACGGTAGAGTAGCCAGGAAAAAATTCTTCGTAAGTGAAAAGAATAGAAAACTCAGACTAGCTTTCGCAAAATCCAACATAAATAAGAATTCTGATTACTGGAATAAAGTTATATTTGCTGATGAGAGTAAATTTAATATATTTGGTTCTGACGGTAGAATCTTGGTGTGGAGAAAACCCAGGGAAGAATTTCGCAAACAGAACTTGGTACCAACAGTAAAACATGGTGGAGGAGGAGTTATGGTATGGAGGTGTATGTCCGTCGCTGGAGTTGGTAATCTTGTTTTTATTGACAGTATAATGGATCAGTACAAGTATATTGATATTTTAAAGCAAAATTGAAATCTTCAGCACGAAAATTGAACCTTCATAACGATTTTAAATTCTACCAGGACAATGACCCCAAGCATACTGCTCTGAACTTTAGACTATGGCTGCTATATAACTGTCCTGAAATAATAAAAATACCACCACTATCTCCAGACTTAAATCCCATAGAGAATATTTGGCAAGAATTGGAATCAAGAATTCGCAAACACACCATTTCTTCAAAACAACAACTAAAATCGGTGCTTCCAGAAGAATGGGGTAAAATCGCTCCAGAAATCACAAAAAAATTAGTCGAATCCATCCCAAAAAGATTAAATCATGTTTTAAAAGTAAAAGGAAATCCAACAAAATATTAAAACCTTTTAAAAAGTAAAATTTTTGGATAAATATTTGATGGAAAAGTAAGTATCCCATCACTTATGTGAGTTATTTTTTGCTCCATTCTGAACAATTGTATTTTTACTAAATTAATATTTTAATATTTTGACAAAATGTATGTTATGTAATAATTGTTACTAACTTTAAATATGAAACACACCCAAAATTTTTTTGCACATGTTTGTTTATTTATTTTATTGCAGTTTCTTTTTATAAAGCACAAGTGTCCCATCACTTTTGTGAGACACTGTATTATTTGTTTGCATTTCAATATTTTACAACGATAGTTTACAATTTCTTCATAGGATAGGGGAGAGGGGACCACATTTGATCATTTTTTTAAAAAAATCAGTACATTTCTTATTTGAATTATATTTTTGCGTTTTAAGTATTACATAATAAAAACAGCGCATTTCTTCATCATATGAACCAGAAATTAGAAGCTTTCCATGTAAATTAAAAAAATTGTGAGGATTTAAAAAGCTGAAATATTTCTGTTCAAACCTGTCCCATGTAGGGGTATTTTTGAACAAGTAAGGGGCACCTTTGAACAAATGAGTAAAATATGAAAATATTGAGAGTTTTCATAAAACGCTGCATATGTTTCAGGAATATAAAGTAATACGGATAAAATTTAATAACTATATTTTATTGAAACTAATAATTTTTCTATTATTTAACCAAACTTAAATCCATCAAAGTTGATGTCATAAATCATTGTTGAAACAACGCAGAATGTCTCTCCCGTTATGTTTGTTTGAGAAAACTTTTTTAAAACATCCTTGTAATACACCAATATGATATCTGATGCTTCTGGAAAATTAAAATTCTTCATTCACACTTTTTATAAAAAAACTTGACTTAAATTCCGTTTTATCTAGTATGAAAGTACTTGTAATTCCGTAGTTTGGGAAAGAGTAAATGAAAAAGTATAGGCTTTGTTAGACAAACCTACTAAACCATGAATTATTATTGTGTATCCGAATTTTGGAATTATCAAATAAATGAATGCCATCATCAATTTAGGTTTGAAACTTCCAATCGCTGATACATCCTGAGATTGTAGTACATGTTTGCAGTAGAAGGATTGTTAACAGTATAAGTTCATGTTCTTTGATATTCTTAATTAACCTCTTTTCACATAGAAAAAATTCCAAAAATAGAAACATTTAGGTACATCAACAACTCTTTACTTCATAGTTTTAGATGTTCACTAGTGCCCCAGCTTTTTTGTTCAGTGGTGATCCATCACATGACAGTTCAACATTACAACGGTTTACTCAATTCGGCTGATGAATTTGAGTAAAACAAAACTTATAAACTAAAGATTACATCTTCATTTAAGTGTTGAACAATAAATCAAAATTTTAGGGATACAAAATTTTGAACAAAAATCTTACACATTATTTTCTTAAGTTTAAATTCAAGAGGCAGAAAAATATATAACTTGCTTAGACAGTATTGTGCATACAAAATGGATGAGCTTTGTATACGTATTGCACTGAAGCAATAGTAATGTATTGCCATAGACATTTTTAGAAAATAATGTATTTGAAGGAAAATATTTAGTGTTCAAATGTGCCCCCAGTTCAAATGTGCCCCCAGTTTAAATGTGCCCCCAGTTCAAATGTGCCCCCCTCTCCCCTACTTGAGACTCATCTCAAACATTGTTAGTTTGTGCTTTAGTTTCGCAAAAAATGTTTCCTAAAAACTCTCCGATTTTCAAATCGGTTTGGAACCTGGAAGTGCTCTTAAAAGTTAAAAATTGCAACATAAATTGAAAAAATTAAACATGAAATAACAATATTTGACATAGTTAACAATTATCCTATGTAAAAACTAATATAGGATAAACCTAGATTATTTTTAAATTTTTTACTGAATAATATTCAAATTACTTTTGTAAGAATAGAAAAAATTCTAAAATTGAGCCCCTCCCGAAAGAAAATCCTGGCTACGGGCCTGGTTTGTGATGATAAATTCTTTCATGCATACAATACATGCATTACATACTTACAATACACACATTATAATACTTAAGAGGGTCATAATACTTAAGGTCCAAGACACAAAAATCTTCAACTTTTCTAAAAAAATTATTGGATTAAAAAATTTTCGTTTTTTTCTGTTCAAAATGACATTTAAATCATGTTTCTATCTTAATTATAGAAGGAAATGTTGTTTTTTTTTGTTTTAGTTTGTTTTGAGAATCTAGCTTTCAAGCAATGATTGCCATGAAAATGACTTCTTGTAAAAATGCGTTTTTCTTCATGATAGTTTTTTTCAATTTCTCGGATTCAAATTGTTATAACTCAAGAACCGCTAAAGATAAATGCTTTAAACATAGAACAGGTTTTTTAATTGTTTTACTTTAATTTTAATTCAGCAAATTTAAAAAAAATACTTTTGAAAATAGTTTTTTTAAATAAAAGGTACTTCTCTTTGAAATTTTTCCTTTTTTTCTAAATTAATATTTTTATAAATGCTGAATCAAAATTAAAATTTAGATATTTCTGTTTATTTAAATGCACAAAAAGACATTATGCAATCAATATTTGGATTTATAATGATTTTTAATTACACAATTTTTTTAATATATTTAATATTTTGAAATAGAGGCTCTCCTTTGTGTTTTCTCAAGTTAGACATTATTAAAAAAATTATAAAGTGTGTAACAATACTACAGATAAATCAATGAATTTTCCTGTATATCAGGCTTTAGGATGAGACAGAATAATACTGAAATTTATACACGCCTCTACACATGTGCTAATTTATACCAAGGAATTATGGAATACTGTCATTTTAACTCATTATCTGAACATAGAAAAAGCAATTATTAGAAAAATACAATCTGAAGAAACAAAATTCTAAAATAGACAAATAGAAATAATAATAAGATTTTTTTAATTATTATTAACGGGCAAGATATTAATAGTCATAAACCGATGTGGTCGGTTGTCTCGTTTAAATGAAACTGTTTTTGTGTTATTTTCTTATGTTTTGTTATATTGACCAACATGTTAAAAACTTACATTTCTGTTTAATTTTTTTCAGGATGAAAACATCATTAGTTCACTACAGTTATTAGATACGGTCCTGTGACAACCAATCCTGCCTTCGATGGCATGAAGACAATTCAAGAAAATAATAAAGAGGAGTCATTTATCCGCACAAGCGACTCTCTCGCAGGTTCAAAAGTGGACGAATAGTAAATGTGTGTTGCCATTCTCCAACTTCCAAAAAGTGCGTTTATTTTGGAGACCCGTGATGTCATCGGTGCTAATAGGGGCGCACCAGCATGAGCTTTTGATACGTCCTCAGAAACCTATACAGAACTTTCGTATGAATCTTCATAGAACTTTATTTGCGCCTATAGACCTTCTTTCTTAAGAACTTTAATTCACAGACGAAATATAGGTTAAAAAATTCTACATCCCATTTTTGAGAACTTGCCTAGGATTTTCATATACATAGGTTTAGGTCTGAACCTCTTCTAACAGTCTGTGAACAAAATGCTCTACAACTTCCTTTGACGAGCTCTTAGATTTTATTTCTGTGATCATAGAACTTATACGATCAGAAGTTGTCTGATATAGAAGGTAATAGGTTGCTATTGATATATTCCGATTACGGTTGGTGATGCGTATTTTCATTTGACCTTTTTTTTTAATCTCATTGTATTAAAGAGAAGTATTTCTTAAATGCATTATGTTACAATAGATTTCCTTGTGCTTACATGATTCGTTGTTGCTATTGCAAAAGCATTGCTCAGGTTTTCTAAGAAGAGTTCCGTTCATATTCTAAAAATACAGTTCAATTTTTAAGCTACAGAATATTTATAGTTCAACCGAAAACCTTTTTCTACTTTATGTGTTTATTTAGACCAATAGAGCATTTATTAAGACCAAATAAATAAGAAACAACCAACTAAATATAAAGTTCATTATGTTCGGATATTTTTTTAGCTAAGCTTTATTTCTTTTTCTGTACCGTGAAAGTTTTGTGGTTGATTAGAAACATTCCATGTTCATTTTTTTTATTTGTCAAAAATAAGCAAAATAAACACAATTTACAGTGGCCGGATTCTCTTAAAGCTATTTATTTTTTAAAAAGTAAGTATTTTTTGTTTTTCTTTGAATAATATATAAAAATTTTAATCATTTATATTATTTAAAAATTCTTTATATTATCATTCAAAATTATCGAGAACTTCGTATCTTCACTTCGATCTTTTAAGATGTCTAAGACCAATCTATTTATGCATCATTATTGCAAACACTTGAAAATATGTAATTACACAATGAATGTATAAAAGATAACAAATATGTATGGTAATCTGTCATTTCAAAATATTTGTTTTCGAGCGAAGTCGATGGACAGATATTTATTTATTCATTTATAAATTCTGTATTTGAAATGAAAAGTATATTATAAAATTGCATTCACGGCTTTAGTGAAATCTTTATTGCAATTATCTATAAAGTCCATTGTCGATTGCATATACGCATTAGTTGAAAAGATAATACGACTATTGACATACAAAAAAAAAAAAAAAAGAAAGAAAGAAAGAAAGAAAGAAAGAGAGAGAGATAATAAAGGAATAAATAACTTTAGAAAATACAACTACATATATTGACAAGAAGTATATATATAAGTCAATATTCTGACTTAAAGGTATAATTCTGATATAATATCTTCATACTGAACGGAACTTTTTTTCTGTGACTTTTTATCTGTAAAATCACCATGAAATTTTATTATTATTTTATTTATTTCAGAGAAGAAGTTACACGATGTAATTTGATTAAAAATCACAAGGTGAATTTTATATAAAATGTGATAAATAACTATAAATAAAAGAAAAAAATGAATATTTTTAAAATTGAAGTAATAAATTTATCAAAGAAATACATTTTTTATATTTCTAACATAAATATAATTCTTAGAAATGATAGTTTATTTATACACACTTTTAGATGAAACTATAATTAAGTTTTAAAGTAAAAAAAGCTAATAGTAATGTTTACTTAGTTATATTTCGTAGTAATAGTTTTTCTTTTTCTTTTACAGTGTTGTGAGCTGCATAAAAAATTTTGGGTACAACTTTCTCAAATTAATGACATTAAAAGGGTATAGCTGGGTTTCTTATTAAAATATGCCCTTGAGACAACCACATCGAGTCCTACATGAATCGATAGCCCTTTAAAAGAAATGTATTTCTTCCCACTTTCAATTTTGTATCTCAAGTCCTTGGGGGGTTATGATGACCCTAAATGTCTGTTTTGGAAAAGAACGTATTGTGATGAAACTACTCAGCGGATTTCAACGAAAAAAATAAGGGGTGTATAAAACCACCGTACAAATATTTGATAATTTTTTCAGATTTTTTTAAAGAAAAAAAACAAGTTTTCTAGCATTTATCTTGTTTTTAAATGAATATCTTAATTAAAAATATATGGAAATATTTGAGTGACCACTTTAATTTTTTTGCATGAAATACTATAAGATATGCTGTATATTCACTATCAATTTTAACCTTCTACGTAGGTTGTATCATATTAAAAAAGGCAAAATCATATTCTGGCGGAGATGGGGGGGGGGGCGTGTTTTGCACGAATCTCACATATTAGTTCAAACGATAGTTTAAAAAGAAGGCGTGAAATAACATTATACGACAGCACATACCGTTGGACCTAATATGTGTGGTTAGTGCGAGACACGCCTCCCAACTGCGCCGGAATATGATTTTGCCTTTTTTTTAATATGATGCACCCAACGTAGAAAGTTGAAACTGATAGTGAATATACATCATATCTCATAATATTTCATGCAAAAATATTAAGGTGATCACTCAAATATTTCAATATATTTCTAATTAAAATGTTGATTTAAAAACATGAAAAATGTTAGAAAACTTGTTCATTTCTTGAAAAAAAAGTCTGAAAAAATTATCAAATATTCGTACGGTGGTTTTATATACATCTTATTTCTTTCATAGAAATCCACTGAATAGTTTCGTCAGAATGCGCTGTTATCCAAAACAGACATTTAGGCTCATAACCCCCCATGGCCTTGAGATACAAACTTTTAACTGGGGAGAAATGAATTTCTTTTAATGCGCAATCGATTCATGTAGGACTCGATGTGGTTGACACAAGGGCATATTTTACTAAGAAACCCGGCTATACCCTTTTGTAAATATTTTTTTTTTGTATTTGTTGCTTTATGTCATTCTCACGCCTTCGAGATGACAACAGACGCACTTATTAAAAAGAATGTGCATTTCTTTAAAGGATTTGGCTTTTTTTCTTTAATAAATAACAGCGCAAAAAAAGGAGTTTTTGAAATAAAAAAAAACTTAGTTGAAATGAAGAACTTTGCAATCAAAATAAATCGTGTATCTGCTTTTCTATATGTTTTGTATGTATGTAAAATGTGTTCTGATACCATTGCACAAACGGTGCATAATAAAAATCTTCGCTATGTGTATATGAAATGTGTTCAAAGAAACGTATCTCTAAAACGCATAATGTTCGAGAAAAATGTATGACATTACATTTGAAACACCAAAAAAGCTTTATTTAACCTTATTAAATTGTATGCCATATGATAAAAAAAATAATGTAGGCTTGCAAGTAAAATGCAAATAAACAGCCTACATTCGGCTAGTTTTAAAAGAATTGAAACTACACTTACAAATCTGAAAGAAATATTATCCACTCATTCGACTGTTTTAAATATTGGTTTCTTGACAATATTAATAAATGTGTCAAACCACATTATACTCAAAATAACGTCACATTACGATTACGTAAATCTATTCTACAAAACGATCGAATGAGAAGGCAATCTTTTGCAAATTTATAACAGCGTATCTACAAACATTACATAGTATAATATGATACGTTCATGTTTCTTACGATGTGTTACTTTACCTGTGTTAGTACAGTGATAATGCTATACAAACAGCTAGTCAATACATGATTCTATACTTTCTCTTTTGATTTTATCTCGAAAATTATGTGTCATCGGGATAGGTTTTTATGGCAAACTTTCATGTACTTAAACTAACATTGTCATTCTATGCAGTTTTCGCGGTGGTACGCTACATTTTGTATATCATTTTTTACTATACAATTAGCAAACTATCAAATTTTATTTCTAGAGAAAATAATTAAATTTTCTTTAATATTAATTGTTTAATAACGTTCGTCTGACATAGAAAAAAACTTTTGCAAAATTCGTGAGAAGCCTTTATGCTTAAAAGGGTTTTAAACAGATAATATTGAAGAATGTGTTAATGAATTGCTTCAAAATTGTTGTAGTCAATTTATTGATTCCCAGAAAGAACTAATCAATATCCTTTTTTTTCAACTGCAGTCTGTTTTGCTGGAGTAAAACATATGGAAATGAAATATATTGGGACCGTGAAAAAACGTCTTTTAAGGGGAGTTCGTGACACAAAAATCTTAATTTTCTTAAAAATGTTTTATTGTATTAAACTTTTCTCTGTTTTTTACTGCTTAAAACGATGTTTAAATCAAGTTTCTATCTTAATTAGAACAGGAAATATTATTGTTTCTTTTTCGTTTTGGTTTGTTTTCGAAATTTAGCTTTCATGCAACAGCTGTCATGGAAACGTTTTCTTATGGGAATGCGCTTTTCTTCATAATGCTCTTTTTTATACCATTCCTCTGTTTAAGTAGTTATATTTCAAGAACCGTTAAACATAAATGGTCAAACTTAGAACATGTTCTTTTTCGTTTGTTTTACTTTAATTTCAATTCAGAAAATTTGACAAAATGCTTATTTTCAAAAATATAATTTTTTTTTAAGTTTTTTTTTTCTTTTTTACTTTAAATATTTTTATTTAAAAGTAATAATAATAATTTTTTAATGCGGAATCAAAAATAAAACTTCTACATTTCAGTTTATTTAAATGAAAAAAAATAAATTTGATAAATAATATTTCGAGTTATAATAAATTTATCTACCCCATTTTTAAAATAAATGGGGTAGATTTTTAAATTAAATTAAAAAAATATATATCAAGAGTTTTATCAAGTAATTTTGTTTACAAATGATATAGTTAAACATGACAGAATTATTAAAAATTTTAACTAACTAAATAAAAATTATTAAAAAATGTGTTCCGGACCCACTTTAAGACAGGTTTCTGTCTAAGCATCAATAATAGTATGGTATTTATCCTGTTGGAAGAATGAAAATATTTCTGTTTCCATGAATTTTACTGTAATTCCAAACTTACTGCTTATTTCAAAATAGTATCTCAGTTATGTTTATTTCATTACTATAACATTATCAAAACTCTGATGTGACAATCCCAAATATAATGTTGTTTAATTTAAGAATCATGTGTAGTTTATTTTAAAATGTACCAAAAGAGTTATATTTTATTACGAGTACCAAGTGCTTAATGAAAGAGCATAAAATGACTTATTTGTGAAAGGGATAGTAATTTAACTGTATGATATTCATCAATTAAAGCTTACGATATTAATTACATACGATACATTCCATGTAAATACTTTGAATAAAAACAATCTTCAGGTCTCAAATGTAGATTTAGAATTTTTTTCTTTTATGCTTTCCTTGAAAGTATTTAAGTTTAAATAATTGCTATTTATAGGTATTCTGTTGTCATTATTTTTTGCTATAAATCTGGTAGTTTAATAAATATTTTTTGACATGCAATTATATTCTAAAAAAGAGTTGTGGGTTGGTAAATGATCACTTTTAGAAATTACATTTGACATAGCCAACTACATTATTTTCTAGCAAAAAGGGTGGTGTATTTTGTGACGGCCGATTATCTGCGCTAGGGATATAGGCCCGGGGGAGGGATGCCCTTCGTGGGGGTCTTTCTAAGGGAACCTAACCCGTATTTACGCAAGGTTCGAAGAAAACCACGAAAACTCCGAACGGTTAGGCCGACGGCCGCGATTGGGTTCGAACCGAGCACCTGCCGTCTACCAGTTGAGAGGTCAGACCCTCTCGGCCACTGGTGGGGCCTCTAGCAAAAAGGAACACATTAAAAATGATGAAACGTAAATTCTCGCTGGAACAGTGTATTAGATATCAAATTTTTGTTTCTTTTTACACCAATATTTTTCTTTGTAAAAATAAAAAAAAATAAAAATGATTCTTTTGATGTGTTTCATGATTAACCCTAAATTTCAGAGTGTAACTTATTTTGCTTGGAATTCATGATTAAACGAAAAGTAATTTTTTTATTAATCACGTATAAAACTTTTAAAATTTTTAACTTACTAATTTTCAATTTACTATTGTAGTTATATAGCTTGAAAAATGCAACGATTAATTGAAAGCATAATTTTTTTTTAACTGCACTGGATTTGTGAGAGTCATAAGTATTTTTAATTTAAAAAAAATTCTGTGAAATTTTGTTTTCAGGTAAAGAAACATGGAGATTTTCAGATACACAAGCCCTTATTTTGAACTGTGAAAATCAAATTGCTATTAACTTTTATTTAAAAATGCGTCTTTTGGACTCATTTTCCCTTAGTCTCACATAACATTAAGAATTCCGCAGTATGAAAAATTTTTCTGGGTGATTATATGTGAAATGAATGAAATAAGCACCAGACTTATTATGGTTTCTTTTTTTTCCTTTCAGACTAAGTTCCCTTTTAGACTAATTTCAGAATGAATATATATATATACTCAATTTCTTTTCTTAGTTACTTTTTTATATTATGTATCTTAAAAAATTTATTGAATGTTTTTGGAATTATGTAATTCTGGAATTCAAAATATGTTATTGGTCGTACATGACCTTATGCCTTGATCCACTACCTTGAGTGGTAACATTTAAAACATTCTGCATGCTCCCGAGATGTTTCAGACAGACATAATGCTTTGTTTTGCATTTTTTATCCATGTTTTGCATTATTTTATCTACATACATCTACGTTGACTGTAAAAATCTTTTCTTCTAACTAAACACCCAATTTAGTCAAACATTGCTGAGAAAAATGTCTTAACTTTCGAAAAATAGTATTTATTTATTGTATTAATTTAATAGATGTAATGAAGATATTTTTTTTTCCGTTTTTGTTCAAACTATCTCAAAAGCAGGCATCATACAATCAAATGAAGAATGCAAAGGCAAAAAAATTTCGAAGCCATGTGTCAAATATGTGCACTCCATGCCACACACGGGTTAATAATGGGTATGAAAATTGAAGGGCTGTCAAATTAAAAGTATAAGTTAACAACAAAAAAATCTAATTGTATTCTACTTATTAATTTTTTTCAAAGGCAATACTGAACGACTATGTATGAGTTTTGATTACATCAAAGCACAAAATTTAACAGTCATATTACTTCACCCATTGAAGAGGTACTTTTGGCACTGACTTTCAAAAACTCGTATTAAGAAGTGTGTTTTTAAAGTTTTGAAAAATGTACCGCTCGCCCGAGCATGAAACGATGCTTATTTTATGACTGTTAATATTTATTTTAAAAAGGGCTTTGGAAGAACAATTCTAAAATGATTGGCATTTAGAAAATGGAAAAAATGACAAATATCGAATTTTTAACCCAAAAGAGGTTCTTTGCCCACTTAAATAATAGCTCAAAGGAAGGTAAAAAATAGATAATTACAGTAAAGAAAATATACAAATCTTTCATGTATTCCCAAAATATGATTTCAGTTTAATCGAATCTAAAAATAAAATAACAGTAAATAAAAAATACCATGCATGCAATTCCAAGGATTTCTGCAGAAAATGCCATAATTTCTGTACTGGTGAAGAAACTGTATTACGCATTCATTCATTTATTTATTTTATTTATTTTACTCTTTTTTTTTTTATTTTGTTTTCAATATTATGTGCTTAACTGCAAACATCTGTTAATTTTCATATACGCTTATAATTTTAATCAATTTATTTTTTTATTATTACCAGGTATCTTTAAACTATGCTTAACACCTATGTATTATTACTAAATTTTCTTTCTATTTATATATAACTGTATACTTTTGTTATAGACACATCCTATGCATAGTTTTAAGTTTTCACTATCGTCAAAAATATAACAATTTTCAAATTAAATGTTATTTTAATCAAAACTAGAATGCAATAAATTCATTACCTGAACGCTTTTAAATGATTCATTGCATTTCCGACTTACGATTTGAAAATCATACCGAAACATTTGATCCAATACTATGTAAATTGTCATTTTTTTCCCATTCGTGATGTTCTTTATTTCGAACTTTATTTTGTAAGCTTTCAAAAACAATATAAAACTACGTTCTTGGTATCAAATCGATAGCCTGAATTATATTATAAAATAATTGTAACTAGTTAGCGGATTACAGGTATCTTTAGCTCCTCCTTTGAGCATTATTTCTGAAGGAATTTATAAGTCGTTTGTTCAATACTTCGTAAAACGCTTGAAAATGCAAACTATCATTTAAAAAAATTGAAGTCTTACATTTTACTTCACATAAAGTTTTATAAACTTAAACAGCAATACATCTAATTCGCGGTATTCTTTATTCTAAGCTTTCATAAATTATATGAAATAAATTATATGTTCTTGGTATTAATGCGAAGGCTTAAATTATATTATAAAATAACCGGAACTAGCTAGCGGATTTCATGTATCTTTAGAGTCTCCTTTGAAATATATATCTGGAGGAATTTAAAAGTTGCTTGTTCAATAACTGGTGACGCGCATTAAAATACAAACTATCATTTAAAAAAAAGATTAAGTCTTTTATTTTATTTCATGCATTTTTTATAAACTTAAAAAGCAATACATTTATATAAGAAAAAATCTCAAAGAACATTTTCCAATGCTGTTTCATATGCGCATTTTAAAAATTGAGTGATTTGAAATAGCATTTCATGCCATTTCCAGATAACTTATACTTTTAAAGACAAAGTGCATGTACATGATAATGAATAAAACTGCTAAAGAAATCAAAATATTAAAAAATTAAACCATCATTAACATTATAAATTTTACTCTGAAATGATTTACAGTAGCTAGTTATTCGGAATAACTTGATTCGCTATTTGTTTTGTTTTGTTTAGTGTTTTATAGATATTTTTAATAATAAACATTACAAAATAAAGCAATAACTTTAAAATTTTGAAAAAGCAAAATAAAAAACGAACAAAATGGAAAAATCTTAATAGTTTGTCTTTTTATGTTTACTGATTTATTTATTTCTTTATTTCTTTATTTTATTTTATTTTTTATTTTTTTGTAAAGAAGAAGGGGTACAATGTTTTGCATAGCTATTTTTTCTCTTTAAATGAAATCATAGTGAAAAAAGGTATTTTAGCAGGCTCCATGAAATATATAGCTAATATGTAAAATAAGCAATTTTATGTCATTATATACTGAAATATGACTACCTATGGTTGCATATTAAAGCAAATTCATGTGCATTGTAAAATGTATACAGTTATGTAATATTTGTTTGAAGAATTTGTTTATAAATGTTATGTAATATCGATGCATAGATGTTAGATTGAAATAAAGAGCATCAAAATCGTACAAAACACTTTCCTTTGGTTTAAGAAAGGAATGCTTTATGTTTTTTTCACTAAATAGAGGTAAATGTTTCTTTTAACTAGCGCGGTTTAGTACTCCTTCAAAATATATCTTACATATAACATATTGCTATTTTTCAAATTATTGAAGATTCAGTATAATTATCCGTAATATTACTACTTACAGTAATTATCTCTAAAGTGTTCATATTTTAAATTTAACAATAAAATTAATCTTTTTTTTTATTGCCTTAAGAGATATACATTAGAATGTTTTCTTAGCTGATAAAATTTTTATTATTATTTTTTTATTAATTATCCAGGGAAATAATCAATGTTTTAAAGCTTGTTTTATATATAAAAAATAACCATTATTTTAAAAATGCAATTTTTTCATAATTAAACTTTTTATGCCTTTGATTTACATAGCAGACTGATTTATAAAATTAAAAAAAAAATAAATAAGCTAAAAAATACTATAGAAACAAATTATAAAAGTCCGATGTCTCATGAATGTCACTTATTATAATTCTAAAAAAGTAATACGTCTGCTTTCAAAAAATATCATAATTTCTTATAAAATATTAATGTTATTTAGAAAAAAATTAGAAACGTATTTAGTTTAACTTTTCTCTTTGGTCGCTTTTTATTTTCTGTAATTAATAAATTACAGAGGGTGATCCTAAATAATAAAGTTCACGCTTTTCATACTGTTACTGGATTACTGTTTAGATTTTTTCAAAGAAAACATTTAATTTTTAAGACATTAGATTTAATTTTTCTGTAAGTCATGTAATATAGCACATTTTTATCATACAAAACTCATAGATAGAGTGAGAACATAGAAAATTAATTTCATAAAAATTTTACTGTAGCTATTATTATGAATATATAAAAAAATCCTTTTAATAAGTAAAAGGTGTATTGTTTATAGTAAATTGTATTCAAAATAAGAGTAACAATATCAAAATTTATATCATTAGATGGAAGCAATCCATTAAAATTCTGAAAATTGAAATTCTAAAATTTTCTCAATGTATTAATAGAAATCTAAAACAACAGCGTAATTTAGCCAGTTAAGTTTTTAATATTAAAATTTTCTTAAATTAAAATTATTGTTTAAATATTTGTTTCAAGCTAAGTTTTTTAACAAAAATAAAACTAGAAATATGACTTCCTTAAAAAGTTTGACAAGAATGCCTTTAATGATATCAATTTTCTTTCTTAGTATGATATATAAATACCAATAGATAGATTTATGCTTCACTGACTTAATTTCATGTTATATAAATTATTTAGATTAATACATTTTTTTTATTTAAACCAAATCTGTTATAGACAATGTTATTCCAATCCATTCTATTATGTACTTTTATCTTTTGTACCGAAAAAAAGAGAATAATTTTGATCCGTTTTCAAACTTGATTTTTAAAAATATTCTTGTATATTAAAAAGTTATCCACTACAGCTGCATTTATATATTTTTGCAATAATATGTTATTATAAATGTTAATTGTCTTAGAAATCCGCTAATCTAAATAAACTAGTGTATAATTACAAGAATTATTAAATTTTGAATTAATCAAATTATTAAAAGGTTTCAGTTTGTTTATAATGTTTAATTATTATGATAATGTTTGTTAATAATGTAATAAACAAAGAAACATTTCCTAAAAACTTTCAAAGATTAAAAATAATGTAACTCAAAGTATTATAGAAAAAGCAAATTTTTTCAAAATATTGCAATAATTAATTTTATTAATATTTTTGGCTTTTTCAAAGTAACGTGCATTCTAAAAAACGTTTATTTTATTAGCGAGTTTTATTTTTTATTTGTTTTTCATTACTTTATTATTATTTTATAACTTTTTTTTTCGCAGACCCATATCATATAAATATTTTGAAATAAATTTCAATCTGATAATCCTGATTTTGGACTAACAGTATCTAGATTAGCGGAATTCTGCTGCATTTAAAATTTGTGTGAAAATGTTCGTGCGACAAAATAAACATATTTTTTTTAAGTGGTTGCTATATTAATAAAATATCTGCACTAAAAGACAATTTGAAAATAAACTGTATCATTGTGTTTCATTTACATATCTTGGTGAAGTTTATGTTTTTAAAGTGATTTTTGTTTAATTTTCGATATTCATCAAAGTATGTCTTCTATCTCCTTAAGAATGTGTTGCTATATTAAGAAAATATCTACAATGAAAAACAGTTTGAAAACAAACTGTATTAATATGTTTAATTTACATACCTTGGTATAGTTCAAGTGTCTTGAATGTTTGAAATTTCCATTTTTAAAAGGATTTTATTTTAATTTTCCATACTTATTAAATTATGTTTTCAATCTCCTTTAAAATGTTATGTCCGGAAAAGGGGTGTTCCTAAATGAATCAAACTATACACATATGCGTTGTGTGCCTTTGATAGTTTTGCATAATATGGAATGCACAGCATGCATTAAAAACTGATTAATAGAAAAGGATATTTAAAGCTTTTAGTCTATGGAATAATTTATAAAACATAGTAAGTGGAAACAAACGGATTGAGTATAATATTTAATAAAAATAATGGTGCAAAGTTATAGCCGCTATTTGAGGTCATGTAATAACTAACCATGACTGTAAAATACATATTGTTTAATATGTTTAATTTTCACACAAACAGAAAAAAAATCGTTAAGTATCACTAAATATTCCTAATAAGTTTAGTTTTATTTTTAAAAAGAGAACATTTAAATTTTGAAAATAAAGTCATATAAAGTTGCTAAAAAATGTTTTAAAATGTGACAGCTATTAACAAAAAGAATATATATATATATATTTATGCCATAATTTTTTATGCATATTATGATTTTACGTAAGTCCAAAATATGTTTTTTATTAACCCTTTATCTACCGATGGTACTTATGAGTAGCATTGTGGAAAATTTAATAAAAAACGTATTTAGCCATTCTATTAATAAAATCTCTTTTTCTTACCACACAATATACTTTACTGGATCTAATTTAGATACAACAGAAAAAACAGTCGAACTTAAATATTTTTTAAAGGAATTTTCTGATTCATTTTTATAGATATAGCTTTTTTTTTTTTTTTTTTTTTTTTTTTTTGAAAAAAGTTCTATAAAATATTTTGAACGGTAAAAGCCTTTCCATTTACAGAGAGGATCATAATACATTTAAGTACATTGCTTTTATATGAATTGTAATATTGCCATAAGAGTATTTTTGCTTAATTAAATTGATTATTTTTGTAAATATTTTACAAAAAAAATTATAAACACCGATGTATTTAATCAGTTTTAATGAAAAAACACTTCTAAATATTACATTATTATTATTTAAAAATTCCAGTATATTTTCAGATATTAAAGAAGACAATTATTGATGTGAAGCCATTTTTTGATAAATAATTTGGTAGATAAAGGGTTAAACATGTTTTTTATTTGTATTTTGTTATTTAATTTTAATACTTTGTACAGCATTTAATTCTTTGCAATTAGTTACTTGCAATAATTTTTCTTAAGAAATTTTTTTTTAATTATACAGTAACCATTTCAGAATAATAAGTGATATAATAGAAGGTGTTTATAAAATTGACGTTATTATTTAAAGACGTATGGCCTCGAAGATGTACTACAAATAATGAAAATTGTTATGTTGGAAGTCAATATATTGAGGTAAAACCTCTAAATCTGTTATTGTATTAGCAACATAATATATACTTATTATATCTTTACCTATAAATGCTATATTTTTGCTGTAATATGCTATTTGTTTGTACCAGAAATGGAAAACTTATAATATTTAACTACAATGTGAGTAAAAATTTCGCTTCATGTACCGGAAAAAAAATACACGCTTCTAACTATTTACAAAAATTTGTCCTTTTCTTTATTTAAAAAAATAATTCTGTAAAACAAAATATTCAATTTAAATGTTTATTAAATAGCATCTATTTCAAAAGATGCTTGAAAAATTCTTAATGTAAAAGAGTTATTTTTTTAATATTCATGTAAAAGAAAAAACAGACTTGGTTAAGCGTGTATTGAAAACGGTACATTAAAAATGACGCTTGTGAAACTGAAGGAAATAAATTTTTAGAACTTCAGAAAAGTGTTTAATATATCTTTCATTGCTTAAAATATGTATTGAATATATTTTTTCCTTTGTTCATTAATTCAGTGTTTTCAACAAAGCTTTAAAATTCATCCATATCATGCAGTAGTAGTGTGTATATATATATATATAAATAGTTTCTGCAATGTAAATATTGTAAATAGTGTCGCCGCTATCAGATGGTGCATTTATTTAATTTACATTATATACAAATATATAATAAATAAAATATATCGTTATATGACAGCGAAGTATGTTTTTCCTTCTTTTTAAAAAGTTTCACGTCAATACCATTACTCATATTACACCTATTATACACTTTTTTTTTGTAACATACTTTAATAATTCACTCTTATATATGTATGTAAAATATATATGCAAATGCATTGTCATTTCTGATATTTTTGCGATTTTACTAACCATTTTTAAGGTTTCCGGTGTTACCGATATAACTTTCAGATACCCTCAGCAGACTCACAAAGTACCCTAGGGGTACGCTTACTTCAGGTTGGGTGCTGCCATAGCAATCTATCATAGAAAAAAAAATGATTTTCGTGGTTTTTTATGATTTCTTTCTTCTGACGAAACTCTATTCGCCGTATTTCTCAAAAATTTGAAATTTTGCACAATTATAGCTGAATGCCAGATCAAAAATTAGTCAGGTTATTTTAACTAAAAAAGTTTATTTAAAGCTATTTGATCATTTTTGTTATAATATTTTGTTAAAATATCATATATATTTATTGTATATTTTTTTGTTAAAATATAACTTTAATTGCACTTTTTTTTGGCAGCCTAGATAGTTCCATGTACAACATCGGCCTTCTTAGCAAAAAGTTTTCGGTTTAAAGATCGGCTACGGAATTTATTTTTTTTTTATCTTTTGAAATATTCAATTTTGAAGATAAAAAAAAATCTTTTAGTCACTTTAATGCCAAAAGTTGCTGAAAATATTTTATTATATATTTTAAAATTTAAAAGTTCTTTTTTTAAGAAATTACCAAAATATTAAATTGACTACATTTCAATATTGGAAGGATTTTCTAATAGAACATTAAAAGAAAAGAAATTCCGAAATATTAATTTGATTATATTTCAACATCGGTAGGATTCACTAAAAGAGCATTAAAAGAAATTAAAATTTTAATTCTTTCGTTTTTTCTCTTCAATATTTAATTTTGAAGTTCAATATATTTTTCAGTTGGAAAACCATATCGCCAACTGATAGGGACAGTAGGACATCTAAAAATTATTGAAAATGAAATGTCTGATTTATTGCTATGAAAAACTGTGTCTGCAGCTAGTCGAACATTCGGAAATTTTTATAAAAGACATACCATATATAGTATTAAACATAATTTTTGTGTTCCAAAAGTTATTCCACTAAATTGTAAATAAAAAAAAGAAAGAAAAAAGAAAAAATGTAATTCTACAGATTTGAATTCTTACTAAAATTTTAACTGTGCATTGTACAAAAAATCTACAAAACTAGTTTTTGTAAAACTAAAGCAATCTGTCTTTACAAAAAAATCTACCTTCAACCGGGACTACTTTGGACCACATTTTTCTGGTTCCACTCAGACTTCCATTATTGAAAAATATTATGTAAGATTTTACAACGTCGCAATTGAGTTGTAAATAATTAACATGAAACAATGAAGCAAATTGTATGTTTAATGAATTTTTTAAAAACTATTTTTAAAGTTTTGGAACAAAGTAGTCCCTGCAGGGAACTTCTTTGGTTAATTCATACAAAATGATTACATTTCATATGAAAATGAATACATTTTTATTGAAATCCCCTTGAAATAACATCTGCTAATGAACTAACACTGCAAACTCGAGAAACATTTTTTATAACATTTAAACACAATAAACCGATTATTTATATTAAAGAAACGAGAAACAGTTTTCATCGTTTTATCCTTAGCAAGTGGAACAAAAACAATTAATGTAACATTTTGCTAAAATAACAAAAAAAAAATTATTTAATTTTTTGAGAGATTTGATTGCATAAAAGGCTTTCATAAGTAATTTAGGTTATTTTCGGATCAAAAATGCCTGGCACAAAGTAGCCCCGAAATACAAGTTTTCATGTTAGCTTTATGAAAACGCAAACATTTCCTGTCAAAGTAAAAAGGTAAAGGAAAAACTATGATCACATTTCGGCTATATGTTACTAAAGTTAATATTTTGACATTTACCTTATTTCTAGCTCTTATTCAGATGTTTCAATAAAATTTGATGAGTTAAAATGTACACACGAAAACAGTTGTTTACTAAAAGTCCTTCCGGCAATGCCGGGAGGAAGAGGTAGCTTTCATATACTTACATATTTATTTATTTATTTTAAGGTAAGTTACATTGTTCAAAAATACTAAGCTCAAATTAGTAGAAATAATCTTATAAAATTAGTGATTTTATAAGATTGAATACTAGTTTTTGTCAAGACTGAATATTAATAGGAATTTTTAGAAATTAGTCATCTTTTATTCAACCTGGTTTTATTTTAAGCGATTTAGAGTGTCACCAAATTCCACGATATCATAAAGTGTATGCCATTTTAAAGCAACATTGTGGATCGTTCAGATCAGACCGTTTCAAAATGTCAGCCATAAGCAAAATTCAAAGTGCTATAACTCAATCATTTTTTAAAATATAGACAAAATAAAAAGTGTTCCAGAATTGTTGTTTTAAGTTCTAACACGTAAAAGAAAAATATTTTTCAACTTTTAATTTTTTCGCATTTAATTTTAAATTTTAAATTTTTTAAAAAATTTAAAATGGCCACCATTTTGAAACAAAATGGTGGATGATGCTGGCCAACGAACTCGGTCGAGACATTTGTATGTACTATGTACATACCAAGTTTCATTGAAACCGGTTCATAAATACGCGTGTTATCACGTGACAAAAATCAGATCGTTTCAAAATGTCAGACATAAGAAAAATTCAAAGTGCTATAACTCAATCATTTTGTAAGATATAGACAAAATAAAAAGTGTTCTGGAATTGTTGTTTTAAGTTCTAACACGTAAAAGAAAAATATTTTTTAAATTTTGATTTTTTTGCATTAAATTTTAAATTTTAAAATTTTTTAAAAATTTAAAATGGCCACCATTTTGAAACAAAATGGCGGATGATTCTGGCCAACGAACTCGGTCGAGACATTTGTATGTACTATGTACATACCAAGATTCATTGAAATCGGTTCATAAATACGTGTGTTATCACGTGACAAAAATTAGATCGTTTCAAAATGTCAGCCATAAGAAAAATTCAAAGTGCTATAACTCAATCATTTTTCAAGATATAGACAAAGTAAAAAGTGTTCTGGAATCGTTGTTTTAAGTTCTAAAACGTAAAAGAAAAATATTTTTCAACCTTTAATTTTTTCGCATTTAATTTTAAATTTTAAATTTTTTAAAAAATTTAAAATGGCCGCCATTTTGAAACAAAATGGCGGATGATGCTGACCACCGAACTCGGTCGAGACATTTGTATGTACTATGTACATACCAAGTTTCATTCAAATCGGCTCATAAATACGTTAGTTATCGCATGACAAAAATCAGATATATATATATATATATATATATATGGTTATATATATATATATATATATGTGTGTCAACATTCGAACGGAGGGTGTTTTTGGGGTCTGGGGGTCATGATCGGTGAAAATATACCAAAATTTTCCGGAAGTGCTTTCCTCCGGACGGCTGCAATAGGTAGCTTTTTACTTTTTGTAATGAAAGCTACCTAATACATTCAGTGTTACCACTAAAAAAAATTAATTACTCCAAATTATTCAAATATCCCGTAGTAGAATATAAAAAAAATTTCAAGGGCCAAAATTTAAATTATTTTATATTAATTGTTCAATACAATGAATAACATCTTCCTTTATGAGATGGACCATACTAACCAGGCAAAGACGAGAATAACTCGGTTTGACGGTACTAAAATTGCAGTAATCTTACTATTTTTTTCTGTTCCCAGGTTGCAGTTACTAAAGTATTTTAGTCACCCCAATTTCCTAAAGTATTCTTAGTAATTTCACAGATTTTCCGATTTTCAGTGCTAACAGATTACTGTTACTTGAATGCTGTTGCCGTAACATAAAATGTTCTAGAAATCCCAGTTTCCTATAAAAAATGTAGTAATTTTTTCCGATTTTAGTTTACAGTGTAGATACAAACAGAGATTCTCATAGTAGTAAGTTAGACATCAAAAATTTTATTATTACTAGATGCACTACTGTTGCTCTGAGTCGACGGTATGTTGTTAGAATTGCCTAAAAAGCAGTTTTTGAATATTTTTTTTTCCAAAAATATGTTTTGATTTTAATAATTTAAAAATTAATAATGTTCTTTTTGAAAGATGTTAATTTCTATAAATTAAAGATATGGATTTATTATTTAGATGACAGAGTGTTTTGAAAGGAACATTAAACGATACGGACAATGAAATCTTCTATCACACTTACCCATTTGTTTTTTAAACAAGTGGGTATTTTTGTCCACTAAACATTGAAAATTCGTGAGTTACTTTTCTGCCCATCCTCAGAGGTACATAGCAAGTCCCCTTTTTCTTACGACCAGAAATTGAATCCAACATATTTTCACTTTAATCGCCAAAATGTTTTTTGCTGTGTTTTTTTTCGCGGTGGTCTTTTTATTGGCAATTTTCGGATTTCATTGGCGCAATAAAACAAACGTAAATACATAAGTGGACTTTAGCTTTCAGATGATCATATAGCAGGTAAAGTTATTTTAAAATAATAAAATAATAAGTTCGTCAAATAACTATTAAAAGAAAACAAAAGCATGGTCAATTTTAGACGAACGCCAACAAAGTAAGATTTTGGCTGGAATCCGGAGAGAGATTTCGAGGAGATTTTGGCAGATGAAAAATCGCCTGATCTTGCTACCTCTGCTTATCATGACGTAATTGTGGGGAAAGATACACGCTTCAAGGGAAAATTACCAAATCTGAGTCTACTCATATGATAAATCTGTCGACTCATCTATATTCCATTGTTTTCTTATTGTATTTATTTTGTTACATATGTTCGATATTTTTCCCCTACCTTTTCATGCATTTTTTTGTCCTTTCAACCTCTAAATTGTAGTACTAAATATAGAAATTCGGTAGCTCGAAATTATTTTATCACTACATTTAAAATGATGTTTTCTATTGGTATATATTTTTTTACTATAATAATTATTAAAAATATTATATACTATAATAATTATTAACGATATTATTGTAAAATACAATTGTATGCTATTTTAAGTGATTTATGATTTAAGATTTATGCATGTTTGATGTACGAACTGGTAAGAATTTTTTTCAAAGCTATATTATCCATTGATTTACCCATATATTCATGAAATACATATTTTATTTATACACGGCCTACAGATATATACAACTGATTTATATTGTGTTTAATACACCTCGTTTTTATTTTGTATAAATGAATTCAAAATTTAGGTATTATAAATGCTGTTATGAATTTTCACTTAATATAAATAATTCTAATATATATAATTATTTAATGATCAAAGGCTTGTATATGACTTTGATTGGTAGGAAAGATTTCAAGACCACGGTCAATATTTTCAGAACCCAAAACATTTATATTATGAATTTTACCATTTTCTTCCTATATCAACATTTTGATGGATTATCATTTTATAAACTTTCACGATTTTAAAGAAGACAAAAATTAATGAACATACAGAAAAAATAGAGAAAGAAAAAGAAATAATATTCTATTTATATTTCAAATAGTTTTGAAATATTACAACATCAACACAACCATTATGAATAAAAATGCTGATCTGGCATTAAACTGTCCTATAGCAATTGACAATTTTAAGAAAAGCAATAATGGAATTTATTTTCAGACATTCAGACACATGCTTTCAAAATATTTACATTTTATATTGCATTTTTACATTATGTATTCTGCAACAAATTTAACTGAGTTTTTGAATGTCACCAATAAATGGAAAACTGCAAAAGTCTCCCTCGATAAGATTGCGAAATTTCCTTTTTGAAATTCAGCATAATTTCTCTCACGTCCTTGGCGAGCCGACTTACGCCTTATTCGTTTCATGATTTGTATGTTAATTTTGACGGAACAAATACTTTTATATCTTAACAACTTCTGAAGTCGATCAGTTGCCATGGTTACAACGATATCTTGAGATCTTCATATACTGCATTAATAAATAAACGAAATATATTGATAGTAAAAATTTATGTGTGCAGCGTTATAAAAAAAGTCCATATTTAAGGAATGCATTAAAAATACACAGAAATATTTTTTTAGAAATGATATTATTGATTAAAAATTAAAAATGTATTCAGTTGTATTTTCTTTTATATACTTTACAATAGAGTTCAAAAGTGCATGTTTGTTTGGTTTTTTTCGCATACCTGACCACCAGTTTGTCCGTAAATATACTTAGATTTCTACGATACTGATATATGACGACTTCAGAAACCAAGGGGTATAAGTAACAAAAAAATTGATTTCGAGTAAATAAAGTTTAAATCTAATTAACGTTAAATTTGGACATCAATAATAATTGACTGAATTGAAATAGGAAACTGCCGCTTGTTCTGTTATGGTCTTTGAACTCGTATTTCAATACCTGTAAAAAAAAGTAGAGTACATTTTGTTTTAAATTTATAATTAATCAACACTGATTATTATTCGACAAAAAAGGTTTATATCTAGAACACAGCACGTAATTACCGTCAGTACCTGAAAATAACAAAACATATTTCCAGGTCATCTGTGCACTTACTTTATTATTTTAAATTTTGTCACTTATACCCCTTGGCTTCTGGGGTCCTTATATGTTGTTGTGGATTACTATAATATGTCCCCTATAGCAGCTGACGTATGCAGTTGTTACAACTCATTTACATCGTCTCACAAGCTAAATCTGTTACAGTACAGTCTATGAAAATATCCTTTGAAAACCACGTATTTTGATGATATTTATAATATATCAAACTATCTATCTAAAATTGATATACAGCATTGTAATGGACCACAACAGACTTTCTATAGATTAAGGCCACGTGTAAACGCTTGCTTTGTCACCTTCTACAGTTTTTCAGGAAATCTTGTGTTCTGGACCCTTCTGCGGTATATTAACAAAAGAATGCGGAATCAACAGTTGTTTAAGAGATAAGGAGTGTCGCTCTACTTGACGAAAAATTTCATCTTTTGCAGGACACCAGTCTGTTTTCGTTTAAGGCCATTAAAGATCAAAAATACCACTTGGCCACAAGAAAAGACGCCGATACGGATAACAATAGAATGTATTCCATTTGCAGCATAAGATGTAGGAAGCATTTAAAGTTCATTTTCCTTGGCGCACAAAGAATAGCATTGGTTTATAATCTGTTTAAAAAAATATTTGCAAAGTACATCAATAATGTTATCTATACTAACATTATGAAGAAGTAATGTATGATTGTTTGTTCGTTTATAAATGTAATTTTTAACTGTAATTTGTATCTAACGGATCACCAAGGGTTTCAGGAACAGAAATTATTTTATTTTGCGATTTTTGTGTTACTGAAGGGGCTAGAAAATGAAATTCGTCGTTGTACTTACTGATATGATATACAGGCTCTTTAAGAACAAGCGAGAAAAATTCGAAATTTAAAATGGTGAAATAAGCGAAAAACATTCTAAAAAGGTTCTAAATTACGATTTCTATGAAGTTGTTAAAGGTAGAAATTTAAGATTTAGCATGGCAGACATTTATAAAATGAAGATGTTCTCTAAAAACAGATGGGAACCATTCGAAGTTTAAAAGGGTGAAGTAAGAGAAAATCGTTTTAAAAAGACTTTAAATTGCAATGTCCGTTAAAGATAGAAATTAAAAATTTCGTACGGCAGATACTTATTGGATGTAAGTGCTCTCTAAAAACAGTTTTGATTCTAAAATTAAAATGGTAAAATAAGCTGGAAACATTTTTAAAATTTCTAAAATACACATTCTACGAGGTTTTCCATGAAATTTCAAAACGACTTAAAAATTAATGTTTGCTTATTGATTGTGACAGTATCTGTTCCAATTTTATATTTCATGTTGGTGCTAGTGACATTATGGTGCAATAGTCCATTAGATCATGATCTTAAAACATTGCATAGTACTTAGTTTTAAGATATAAAGAACACTAAGAACGGTTTCTTAAAAGTTCAAAAATTCAAATGAAAACTAAAACGATCATAAAAGTTTCGAAATACATTCTTGAACAATTTTTTATTTCAAATTAAAATTAGTTCTCATTAATTTATGTCTAATTTTTGCCTAGTACAATGTAATAATAATGCCTAATTCAGTGCTCTTTTGATATTTTTTTTAATTTATCTTACTAATATAATTTGTTCTAATAAAAATAGACACATAAATATCACTTGGAATATTTCAACTACAACGGTAGCAAAGCCTTAGGTGTTGCTAGTATATATTATAAAATAATAAAAATTATTTGCAAATTTAACTTACTCTACAAAAATGTTTCTATAGATTTTAGAGGGCGTAATATTTATTTACTGAAATATATACTAATATTAATTCAGTTACAATTCCTGGCAATCAGCGGTAATTGTTGAAAGCACTTTTTCACATGTGATGTAGATTTTTAAACTTAACTAATTTTAAATGCACTAGGGGACTCTGTCCCCTTAGAGCTATGCTAGCCAACCTTTTTTCAGAAACCCAGAATCTAAAATCACGCTAATTTCATCGGCTTAAATAATCAAATTATAATTTTTAGAAACAGTAAGGATCTCCCTGTAATTGGATTTCCATTCATTTTTCTTTCATTGAACATTTTAAAGGCTAAATTATCCACTGTTAAAAGGTACAATGTCTGTTTCCTTCTTTGATTAAAAAAATAGTTAAAAATTTGAAAATAAGCTAATGTAAAATGAATTAAGTAAACGGGATTTTTGCTTCCTGGTATTTACCATAAATATCTATATTAATAAAATAACAAATCGCTCTGTCTGTGTGTATGTGTGTGTGTGTGTGTGTGTGTGTGTGTGTGTGTGTGTGTGTGTCTGCGGTAGTTAGCGAAAACTACGGTACGTTCGAAGCTCAAAATTTTTCTGAGAGTAGCCCAATATCTCTCATAATGCACCTGACGCTCAGAATTTAAAAATTATATTTATTAACTGAGTAATTAATTAAATTCCAAACCTCACTCTCATAAAAAATCGCTTTTTTTCGCTTTTTTCCCTTTCATTCTCTTATGGTTGGCTGGTTGCATTAAATTTTCGCAGAAATAATTTAAAAAGGTGGGACTGACCTTTAAAATTCATAGATTGGCAAACTGTCAGTTTAAATGAAGATTTTTTTTCTTTATTTATCACAACTGCTGTACGCCATGGAGGAAAAAGATAGGTGGTGGCGAAGTAAACCGAAAGAAAAAGGTTTGCAATATGAAACCATTTATCGCTGAAATTTTAATGTCTCAAACAAAAGCACGAGGAAGGAATTTCGTATTAATAAGACGGATTGGAAGAAATGAATTACAGCTGAAGAATATTTTACGAAGAAATAGTAATTTTTTTAAATGGTTTTTTCTATTATATTATTTATTAAAATAAATGTTTGCTTTTAAAATAATTGAAATTGGAAAATTAAAAATAATTAAATGTCAAAATAAAATTAAATAAAATATTGAAAACATATGATTTGAAGTAAAAAATTGTATTACTAAAAGTTTTCTCCTTTTTTTCAGAAATTTTTAGTACTTTATAACGTAGATAAAAATGTTTATGATTTAACAACGTATTAATAATTCCATGTCATTATATAAAATATAGTGATGAAAAGATTCTTTTAAAATCATGCATGAACACTTCAATAATAATATTAATCTAAAATCTAGATTTCAGAGTGCAGACGATTTTAAGATATTAACGAAAGAATGTTGATTTTTCAAGCAAAATCTTAAATGATGCTTCTATATTGATATTTCAAAGTCATGTGATAAAAATAATCAAATAATTCTTGCCTATGATTGATCTATTTGTATCTTTCATGCATTCTGATCGTGTATTACAGGCAATAATGGCACAAAACGTTATTTTTTAAACGAAATTTCAGTCATCTATTCAATAAAATTTTAAAAGGTAAAAAACAAAAACAAAGAAATACTGGTTTAAACCAGTTTGAATTGATCGGAGTTTTAAAGCGCATGGTTTTGTTGGTGCTTATTTGGACTTAATGTAGCGGATTTTAGAGTTACATTTTTTGCATCACCCCAAGACATTATACGGCCACTCTATTAATTTCTTTTTACTGTATGGTTGTACGCATATTTTTAACATTTCGAACATTAGAATGTATGAGTCATTAGCTGTGTTTCAGTCAAAAAATTACACAACACTTTTCTATGAGTTTATTTTTTTAATCATTGATTAAATTTAAATGTATTCTATTCAATTTAAAATTGTAATATGGCTTTAATTTGTTTTAAAAACAAAAATAAAATAGCTGTTTGGCGTATAATTCTTTGTATCCGCAAACGATTCATTCACCATAATAAAGTATCAAATAGCAAAGTTTATCTATCAGATATAGCCATAAAAAGAATAGTAGCAAAACTGAGTATAACCTTAATGTTTAGACTAATTTAAACATAACCCGATCCCAACCAGAAAAAAAACAGACCACACTCCGATCCGTGATACACAAAATTTCCGTGAGTATAAACCCGACCCTAACCTAAAAATTCTGTTTGGAAAAAACTATGGAACCAAATCTGAATCCCGCAAAAATGTTCAAGTGAAGCATAACCCTATCCAAACAAGGAAAAATAACTTTCGTGGGCATGAAACCTGACCCGAACCTAAATATTTTCTTTAAAAAACAACAACCCGAAATATGACTCGAACGAAATCTGAAACCGATAAAAATATTCCAGAGAACTATAACCCGATCCCAGCAAGACAAAATACTTTCCATTGTCATAAACCCGACTCAAACCTAAAAAACTCCGTTTGAAATATCCTGAACTTTGACCCAAACCACATCTAAATCTGACCAAAGTATTCGAAAGAACCATAACCGGATTCGAGTCAGACAAAATAATTTCCGTGGACATGAACCCGATACGAACCTAAAACTTCCATTCGAAAAAATACCTGAAATTTGAATCGAACCAAATCTTAATCTGACAAAACTATTTCAAAGAAACGCAACCGGATCCAAACAAGACAAAATATTTCCATGGACATGAACACAATCCGAACCCAAAAAATTTCTTTGAAAAAATCGCGAACTGAACGAAATCTGAAATTGGCAAAAATATTCCAGTGAAGCATGTCCTTATTCGAACAAGACAGAATAATTTCCGTGAACATGCAAGAAGACCCGAACCCAACAGTTATATTTGAAGAAAAACCTGAAATCTGAATTGAACCAAATCTGGACCTGACAAAAATATTCCAAAGAACTATAGCCCAATCCAAGCAAGACGAAATAATTTCTATGGACATAACCCCGACTCGAACCTAAAAAATTCGTTTTGAAAAAACCTGAAATTTGACCCAAATTACATCTAAATTCGACCAAAATATTAGAAAGAATCATAACTGGATTCGAGTATATGACAAAATAATTTCCGTGGACGGGAACGAGATCCGAACCTAAAAATTCTATTTGAAAAAATACCTGAAATTTGAATCGAACCAAATCGAAATCTGATAAAAAATATTCCAAAGAATCGTAACCGAATCTGAATAAGACAAAAAATTTCCATTCACATGAACCGAATCTGAACCTAAAAAAATTCTTTGAAAGAATCACGAAATCTGAACTGAACCAAATCTGAACTTGAAAAAAAATATTCCAGTGAAGCATGTTCTTATTCGAACAAGGCAGCATAATTTCCGTGAACACGCAAGAAAACCCGAACCCAAAAATTCCAATTGAAGAAAAAGCCGAAATCTGAATTGAACCAAATCTGTTCCCGACAAAAATGTTCTAATGAATCATAACCAGATCCGAACAAGGCAAAATAATTTCCATGGGCATGAAACCAATATATGGTTTGGTAACATTTAGGTTGCAATTACATTACGGTAAGTCTTTGATTATATTTAATTTCCCGTTAGGTTACAGTTAGGTCACGGTTAAGTTAAAGTTAGGTTAAAGTTAAATTGCATTTATGTTATGGTTAGAATAAGGATATGTTACAATAAAGTGAAGGTTAGGTTACATTTATGTTATATTTAATTTACGGTAAGTACTGTTAAGTCGAAGTTAGGTTATAGGCAGGTTATGGTTACGGTACAAAAGTTTACAGTTAGGAATTTATCCACAGAGTGAACATCACGCATGATTTTATTAAAAATAACACTTACTTTTGTTAAATGGCTCTGAAATTATAATACTATATACCAACCTTTTAGCTACCAGCGAGTATCGATTTCATTCATGGTATAGTCGGATTTAAGAGTGATATAATTAGTTTGAAATTCAAAATATTTCACTTGGGATTTCTATATGAAAAAAAAAATAGTTACGTGACTTGACTGTGATTTTTGGTAATTATCAACACTTTAACACGAAAATCACGCAGTCGTTGGATACATATTCCCTCCCGCGTTTCTCATCGCTCATTTTGAGTATTTTTAGAGCTTAACATTAGTTGTTTTTTAAACCGATTTTTCACACAGTCAGTGGCCACGTATTTCAGACAATGCATTTCTGCATGTTTCGAGTTAATGTTAAAATCATACAAATTTCAAGTTCGTTTAATATTGTTAATACGGACCCGGATAACGCCGGGCGGGTCAGCTAGTATCATATAATTTTAGATTGTGAAAATACAAGTATCTATGTTTACATTCCACATAAATATATTTGTATTTATTTTTTCATTAGAGATGTTGAGCGATATGATTATTGTCGTGTATTTTGGAAATGTGCGTTATTAATTCCAATATTTAATAAAACATTTATCATAATTCATGATTGATCCGGTTGTTTCTTTATATTTTAAATGATAGTTTAAGTCATATAGTTACTAACATGGAAAAATATAGCTGCTAAAAACTGCGATTTTGGAAGTATTCCTTTCAAACAAACAATTCTATCTTTCTGTAAATAATAATCTTTTCAATTCAGATTCGATTTGAATTTATAAAGATCAATTACAATTATTGTTAGAATTCGTCGTTGTTGACATAAAACACCTCCGATTTACATATGTGCTCAGTAATTTTTTACAGTTTTTTTTCAATGTCTAGAGGATTCGCACACCTGGTCGCTATGCCCATTAACATCACATGTAAACACTTCATAATTCCTTTCGGTTTCGCAAAGCCATTATCATTTTATAGCCAACTCCAGACGAAATTGTTTCACATAACCATTCAAGTTTTAGATTCCACTTGGTAAAAACATGCTCCTTCCCGCTCACAAACTTTTGATGTGCCCTTATAGTTATTTTTATTATGCGTTATAAACAGGGTCTGACAATCTCTTGGTGATATTTTTAGGTAAAACTGGTTATGATTAATAATTTTAAATGAGCCATCTTTAAAGGATCTCAGTCTTGAAATATTAATTGACAAATGATATTTAAAATCAAAATTTGTTAATTCATGTATATATTTTCTTTTTGGGAACTAAAGGTAAACATATTAATTTGTCTACTGTTTTAATGTTTAAATTCATAGTTTTTTCTATTTAATTTTTACAGTGTAAAAGTGTATTATCTTAAAGTTCATTGCAAAATGTTACATATCACTCAAAAATTGCCAAAAATGATTATGGGTAGTCAATGTTCCATTTTGCAGCGAATGCGTTAATTTCAAAGAAATGATTTTATAAGCTGGCTCTTAAGAATTTTTCTGACGCCTCAGAATCTTCAACTTTTGTCGGTATTTTGTTATAAACTATCTTAAAGTTTCAGACTGATCGCCTTGTTATATTTCCTAATTTTGTTCACACCTATTCCCTTCCAACCACCCGAAATATGACATGCCATTCTTTTTTATGATTTTTTATCGTGTGTTTTTTTATAATGTGGAAAGCCATCAGCCACTGATTAGACATCAATTAGGGTGCCTAGTCGGAGGCTGATATCTTTCCCAACTTCGTTTATTAGTTAAAAACTGCAGACCCAGGTATTGACCGGAGTAGCTCAGTCGTACAGCAACAGCCTAATATGCTGTTGTCTCGGGTTCGATTTCTGTCTCTTATAAATTTTTTACTCCATTTGGGCTCATTGTGTTTATTGTATGTAAGTCTGTAGAATATATTTATACACTTTTAATGTTGAATACAGGTGTTTATTTATGTGTGTATGCGTGTTTTAATATAAAATATAAAAGATCTTTCAAAATATTTACTAAATTTAGTATTAAATAATTTATAAATATTAATTAAAAAGAAGAAAATAATAGCATGTTTATCAAGTAACTGATAAGATTTACATCCAGTAAAATAAGAAGGAATTGAAACTTCCGTCAGTGGAAAACTTTCCACTGTTTCGAAACGTAAAAAAATGTTTAATATGTACAAATTCATACGAACATTCTTAGTTTTTAATATTTATTCAATTCAGCTGTTGAAAGCAAAAACAAGTTTTGTAAGTCAAAACTTTGAAGTAAATTTGACCAGTCTCTCTTACAGTTTGAGATAGCTTTTAACTACATATTAAAAATGAATTAAGTTAAAAATTACTTGTATATATCGTTGAAAACCAAACGAAAGAATGGCAATTTACTTTTAAAAGCGGTGCTACTTGACTTATTTAAAAATGTCCATAATCGTATAAAGCATATTATGCGGACACACATACATCTACCCCCGCCCCCCCCCCCCCGAAAAACAATAATAAAGTAGTGTGTTTTAGATCAATACGTTGATGGGTGAAAAAAATATTTTTGTAGATAATGTCACTCAATTTTAAATGACACTATATTACAACGTACAAAATAATCTTCTTAATGGGCGTGATATTCAGGATGAATATTCATACTGAAGATGACAAAATAATGATTCAGTAGAATAAATAACAAATATAGACATTTTTGTAGTGCAAAATTATCTAGAATTATATGATTCCATCAACCATTGATTTAATTATTCACGATTTAGGAGAATGCTATTTAGTAAGATGTGTTGATTTTTTAATTTGGTTTTTCTGTTAATACCATTACTTTCCTTTTTCTTTTCAGTGAAAAACTCTCTGGAATCTTAAGAAATGCAGTTCTAAAATGCTTATTGTGAATCTTTCTACCACCGCGAAAATAAACAAAAAATATAGCTTATTTTTATCCTGAAGAAGAGTACAAAGATCTATGTATAAGGGCTATGATGGCTTGCTGTCATAACAAGAAATACTTAGCTACTTTTAAAAACAAAACCAGAAATTACTGAATGTATTTCCATTGCAATTTTATTTTGTGTAAACTATACTTTCAAGGCGTTACACATTGAAGCGTCATCTGTTATGGGAGTTAAAATATTATATTATGTCATAAAAGATGTATTATAATAATTTAACGGTCATGGTTTAACTTTATAATGGTTTGACGATTTAAATGCTGACTTTTCAGATTTATATACGACTTTTTAACATGTTACTTTATTTCTGATTTTTCTATTGATGTTGTTATTAAAGAACCTAGTTTAAATGTTTTCATAGCACTCTAAAAAAGAAGATCTAAATTATATAACTCAAATCTCTTTTCTACTGCAAATTCTTTTTCTACTTGCTTTAAATGTGCATGTAGCAAAAATCAGCAAAAATTTGTTTTGTGAGCATTTAAATACCTCTGTCTAGCAAGCGAAGTACAAATACCAAAACTTATCTAATTAATGGTGCAGAAATCATTATCTGAAAAGAAAAGTAACTTTTTGGATTATATTTATCTCTAGTTCCTTACTAATGAGTTTTCTATGGTAATTCCGAGTTTTAGGAGGAAGCATGTCATTATATCAAAAACGAGAATTTCCCATAGTGCTGAATGAAAAAATACTTACTTAAAATAATTGAAATTGAATTACATATTCTTAAAATTTGTTGCAATTGCATTCATTTAACGTTAAAAATTGTTTATATATTTACATAAAGAATGATTTAAATAAATGTTTACCTATAAATATTTTTTAAATCTTCAAGAGCCAATTTCTGATTGATTAGAAAAAGAAAGATAGTGGTATTATACTAAATGTATACTACTTTTAAGTTTATAACATCTTGATGGTTCTTGTATATTTAAAAATAAATTGTTTTTAATATAGACCAAATTCAGTTGCCGATTATTGTAATTAATTTCCCCTATATAAATTATAAACGATTTAATTTTCTTGCATGATAAATGTTTACAGCTTTGAATTTATGGAATAAGAAAATTTTATAAAGCATATTATATATCTATTCTGATCATTAAATACATTTAAACTAAAGATACATTTAAAAAAGTTGAGAAATAATTATGCCTGAAGAGATAAAGAAATGATTGTCCGACTTAGATATTTTTTCAATATATTTCAATTAATCTCAAACTCTGCTCATAAATGTGAGCATTGCAATCTTTCTCTGGTATCTATATCTCTAGCGTTTATTAATATTTGTTATGCTTGGCCGCAATATAACATTCATTGAAAGCACTCAAAACAAGATACTAATATTAGTTAAATATTGGAATTAAATTGAAAATAATTGCAATGAAATGTATTTTCAATCTCAAAAAATATTTGCTTCATGTAGAAAAAAATCCTCGGTATTACTCTCATGTACAAAATTTGCATATTTTGTGAAATTTCATGAAAAGTACTGAACGAAAGATAAAACTAAAGTTTCAAAAGAAATATGAAAGTCTACAGTGAAAAGATTTCTCTGTGAAAAAATTTCTCTGACCAATTTCTCCATGGCCAGAATTATTTCTTGTCCTGCTTCTCCTTCCTGCTCAGTTGTTCACGATGTTTATTTAATTTGTAAAAATTCTGATAATTTTGTCAATGATCTCTCATCATTACCCTTCCTCTCCCCTGCGTGGAATTTGCTTTTGTAGTTACTTTGACTCATATCTTGTCTATTTTTATTTTTTATATATATATATATATATATATATATATATATATATGTATATATATATATATATACATATATATATATATATATACATATATATATATATATATATACATACATATATATATATATATATATATATATATATATATATATATATATATATATATATATATATATTATTTTATTTATTTATTTTTAATTTTTAATTTTGTTATTATTTCTTTTTTTTTTTAGCAACCCTTTTTTCTTTTAATATTTTGGCACCACTTTTGTCTTTCATCTGTGCTCTGCCACTTGTCGCACTCTTTGTATTCTCCATCTTCTTTCTTTCAGTTCATCTTTGATATTAACCTCTTACGGACACGTGTATGGTTTCGGGTATGACGATCTGTTATTATTTTAGCTCATAACGCGTCCAGCTTTGTTTTTTATATTATAGCGATTTTTAAAAAGTGTATTACTTTAATTGCAAGTCTACAATGCCCAAAAAGCGTACATATGTGTATGAGCTGAGATAGTATAGATTGGGAGGCCGCAACATACCAATCACATCATAGATATTATGGATGAAAATCTAAAATTTGTTAAATTTCGATTCGCATATTAAAACGCGTTCTGCAACTGTCTGATAAGTTACATTTTGGTGGAAAACACCTAAAACCCGAAATTTAGTGGTCGACTCATAGGTTTTGCATAATGACTTCCTGGTGCCAGTCCTCCATGTTTCCATATTTTTTGAGTGGAGGAAAATAAAATAATAAATCTACGCGTTAACCGCAGGTGTTTTCTACGAAAATATGACTTGACAGACCGATTACGTCATAATATGCGAATCGAAATTTAACTAAGGTAAATTTTCATTCGTGAACTAGATGAGGTGAATGTTTGTGCTGTCTGCTTCTGGTCTGTTACAAAAACAATCTTTATAAGAGAGCGTGGCATTTTTTGCGTTTAATTCGCTGGCACGCCTCATCTAATAACTAAAAGGGATTTTTTTTTCTGCAACATTCATTTAAATTCAGAAGAGAACAATAAAAATGAGTAACTTCCAATGTTTGGATGATGAAATGAGGTCGTTAATCGAAGGAAGACTGGAAAGAGTACAGTGCCAAGTGTAGATTCCTAGAGATATCTATTTAACGTCTAGATTCGTTTTCAGCTTATGCAAACAGTTTGACAAACCGGACACTGGATCCATAAAAAAGAATCCTGGTCAAGATCGTCTAAAAACCCCGACTGTCAAATGATATCATTAATTATGCATTATAGCGTGGGGAGAACAGAGGTGGAACAACTTTACACGATTTTTGAATGCGAACATTACTGATACAATTTTTAAATCGAAACATCGTAAAACAATTTTGGAAGTAAATTCTAAATTAAAGCTTCTGAGTGGTAATATTTAACATTTAAAATATAAAATGTTAAATGTTAGCGCTGAAAATTCTATTTTTATTATTACTTTCACAATTGCTCTATAATATTTGTATTCAAAAATTGTGTTAATAATGTTCGCATTACAAAATCGCATTAATATTTTTCGCATCCATACATAATGTCTATCTTGTAATATTCAAAATTATCTATACTTTTATACTTTTTACACCAAAAAATAAAATAAATTTATTGTATTTATAATATTTAGTATATTGATGGACACAAATATTGCGTAGATTAAAGCTATTGGTATTAAAAAGTGCTTATAGTAAAATTAAATATTAATCATTTGTTAATTAATTTACTGCAAATTATTTGTGTGTAGAAATTGTAAATTCTATTGACGTTAAGAATATCCGTTCTAAGTGACTGAATTTAACTTGTTATTATTGAACACAGAATGTAATTAAAAATATTTTCATATTGCCACCCTACAGTTGTTTGCAATTTTGTATAACTACTGATGAAGATGCTCCTTGTCAAGTTAGTAGAAACCCTGCTTCGGCTACAGCTTATAAATCAATTTTAACTTGAATAGGATTATTGACGTGAATGTTTTCTAAGAGAAATGTGCATTTCCCATCTGTTTGAGTTGAGTTTCTGCCTGCAAGCCCCTGTATGATGGGGAGACCTCCGAGTGGACCGTAAATGAATCTCAGTTGGATCTTTGATCAGGCGATCTTGCTCTACTCAAGCCGGCAAGTTATCTCGTGAACTTATTCGGTCGCACGACGCCGAGTTTAAAGCTTACTGTATGCTGAAGGATAAATGATAGGGGGCTTTTTTCAATAAAACCTGCTACGTGAGTTCCGTACACTTTGGCCATTTAACATTACAGCCCATTTAACATGCGCAGCGATCATCAACATTGCACCAGGAATGATTAGGGAACCGTTTTATAAATTAATGATTTTTCGTTCAGCCTAAACACTAATTATCTACGTACTATCATCTAAAGTAAATCAGGGATCCACTGCCTCCCTTCTAACTTCTAAGAAAGAGACCGTTATGGATGCAGAAGTTTGGTGATTTATAAAGTTATCATGTTGGATGAGTCCACATTTCCCCCAGTGTTTGGCAAAGTCTTTATCATTGGTGTAATGTGATGGGATGGCATCTATATACTCTATGTTCGCTTTTTCATGGATGCAGTTGATCTTGATTTTATTTTAGTGGACTACAACGCGCGCCCAGCATAAGATCATCTGGTCTTCGAATTTCTCGTAAGTGTGATTAATCTCTTAATAGATAGGTCATTTAGATCTTCAGGGTTAAATTCTACAAATATTTTTGGGACGTTTTATTGAGGGAAACTAGAACTCACTTTTCAGCTTTCAGAACCACACAGAATCTAAAAAATATCTTGCTGGAGGAGTGAAACTATATTACATAAAGAGTAAGAAACTGCCTGATTTCTAATTTGAATTTATGTTGTTAGATGTATATAACTGTAGGAACGAACCATAGCTTGTATTAATTCATTTTTTGGTTCAATATTGTAACTCTATTTTATACCTTCTCACGCGGATGAGCGTTACACACATTCAGGCATGCACATTATAACTGTTGAATGGCTATTTTATTTGTATTATGTCGAAGTATGCTCATATTAATATTTATTAAAATTTGTTGAGTAATTCCGAAGATAATTGACCGAATCTGAAAATTTACTTAATGTTATACATCAGTGTGTTAGTCCAATATTCGTAATCTATACTTTCTTATATTTCGGCAGTCCTTCAGACTAATGAAAGATAACTATAAAACCATATCATTGTTATAATCATCAATGGTTGATGAAATTAGAAAAATATATAGCACATACAAACATCACTCCCCTAGTATTGTTTCATAATAAGGGCTGAGTTAAAATAATAAAAAATTATAATTGTAATCTTATGCTTCTGAAAGTAGAAAAAAACTTATTTAAAAATATAATGTTATTAAAACTCCTTAATTAATGCTCTGAATTTTAAAATAGCTTCACAGATAATTGAAGCTAATCTGCTTTATATTTTAGTTTACTCCATTGGCTTTAAGTTTGTACATAGAAACAATTATTCATGAAAAAAATACTTGTTTGGGATAGTTGAATAACCTCTAGACAGGAAAACATTCTATTAATTTCCTTGGGTGACTTATTGTCATATTTTAAAAAGAAGAGAAAGTAATAAGGTAGCTTAAATACCGTGTTCTAAATAATTCCTGTTAGAGCATGATCAATAGCATAAACATTTGAATCGAATTCCTGTCGAATGCATTCTTCAACTTTTATTTGATCCCAAATATAATACGAATTATCAGTGAATGAAACAGTTACTTGGAATTAAATGCTACATGCTCTGTGCTACATGCTTTGCTAATGCTACATGCTTTGAAATAATTTGATACAACTTTAAGTCAGTTTACTTTTAAAATGTTGTATCAGTTACTCATACTATCGATGTTTTTGGAAATAAGAACATTTGTAATTAAAAGAAACTCGGAATTTATTTTCAAATGCTTAAAGATATCTATACATACTTAATTCAGTAATATAAATACTGTTTTCCCTTCCTTGTTAGTTCCAAATATAAAACAATCTTTAAAATATTTAATGTATTTTAAATAAACATCAAGTAATAGTAAGTTTTAATAATAAGTATACATTATAAAACTAGTTGGATGGGGCAATCTCAAAACTTTTTCATGCATGTTATCATGTTATTATTTGAAAATTCACTATCACAGTGCCAATATTTAGTGGCAAGCGATGTCCATCATGAGGATTCAAAACATATAAAATTAGTTTATGAAATATGACCGTCTCTAAAGTCATGTAAATTCTGCAAAATGCAGCTTAACAGTGACGACGCCTATAGAGAGATTAGCATCTAACCTAATCAACAAAAACTTGTGTCACATCTAACTAGATCGTAAAATAGATGAAAACTTATGCATTTGTTTTTGAGATAAAGCTATAGTGGTATAAAAAATAGTAGTATAAAAAATCAAAAAAGTATAAAAAATCAGCATAGCAGTGCCGTTTGTAAGGCGATTTATACCAAATATAAACAGCATGAAGTCATATTACAAACTTAACGAATCTGGAATTTATGAAAATTCGTGCATTAATGCATGAGATACAGCTATTGGGGAGATCGCAAAAAAATGTTAAATAGCAACGCGAGCTCTTCATCGATTTACAACAAAATGTAAAACGCGTCAATTCTTGTCAGTGACTAGCATTATGTGACGTTTATGTAGAAGTGTTATAACAGTCCGTAGATTAGTTCTGGAGACTGAAAAATTATGGAAATCCTGCAAAATGCTGCAAAACAGCACGAGCTTTTGAGCGATTTACTTCAAAAAATAATCAATACCAATGTATATCAGGGACTAACTGAATATAAATTTTAACAAATTCCGTGCATTAGTTGTTGAGATTGATAGGCCGCAAAATTTGTGTTACATATAAAGAGTCATAGAATTACTGACACACATTTTATATAAAACATGTTTTTTATGATCCCCTAAAAAGTATAGATCCGTCGAAAACCGAAACTGGAAAATTTTCACGAATTCAATATTTTCTTCTTGTAAAGACAGAAGAAACTAAAAAAATAAATAGTGCTTCTTTCTAAGCACAGAAAGTGTCAGTTAGAAATTATATGTGTTTTTAAAGAGATAGTTATATAATGCATTTTTAGAAGTTAGTTGTAATACATTTTTTCTATTCGTAGCAATATACTACAATTTTGATTGCATAACTTCAAAAAAAAAAAAAAAACATTTTAGCTCATACATATTATTCTTAGAAACACACGTATAAAGAATTATAAGAAATCAATAAGTAATTGTATGTTACACTGCGAATCAATATTTCTTTAAATGGATTGGATAAGTATAAGGAGAATTCATTTAAAAAAAGGAATTTCCTTATCGGTTAGAGAAATATTATTTTCTAAAAATATGGTACAGACATTTCTATTATTCAGATCATTTGTGGAGTGTAGTTCTAAAATTGGATAATGATATTCATGTTAGAAATATACAGATGTATCAGAGAAAATAATAATATGCATAAGTATAATGTATAAATACAGCGTATTTAACAGGAGAAGCAAATAAAAGAATAAATAATGAATTCACAGACTAAAAAAAGTATTTAGTACAATACAATCAAATCATTTATTATTCTGATACACATAATCAAACAGAAAATGTATAAATATTAGCCCGCAGAGAGTAATGTTTTCTTTTAATGCTGTCTATAAATTATACTTAGAAAGCCGTGTCAATATTAAAATTTGCAAAATATTGAATTTCTAAATAGAAACAACCATTTATTTTTCTCACTATATTTGAGGTACTTGAAGAGAACAGCGCGAAAATTATATAATATACAAACTTTTTATTAAATCTTCATAGACTTAGAAATTTTTTAGCTCACAGGCTATCATAGCCTGAGAGCTTATGTGCCCGTCCGTTCTGTATGTATGTTCGTATGTACGTAACGCGATAACTCATGATAAAAATATCCGATCCACTTGAAATTTTGTATGTAGGTATATCCTGACAAGGCGCTTCCCTGATTAGTTTTTGGAGTTCATTCGATATGTATAAGAGGGGGAACGGGGGGCTCATGCCCCCCGTTAGTTGATATAGATGGGATTTTCATGCAGAATTAAGTTTTCAAAATTTAGATTAGGATCATTCTGATGAGGCGATTCCGTGACTGTTATTAGGTGTTCATTGATTAAGTATAAATAGGGGGAACAGGGGTTCTAATGCCCCCCCCCCGTTAGTTGATATAAATGGGATTTTAATGCAGAATTAAGTTTTCGTTCAAAATTTAGATTAGGATCATTCTGATGAGGCGATTCCGTGACTGTTATTAGGTGTTCATTGAATAAGTATAAATAGGGGGAACAGGGGTTCTAATGCCCCCCCCCCCGTTAGTTGATATAAATGGGATTTTCATGCAGAATTAAGTTTTCGTTCAAAATTTAGATTAGGATCATTCTGATGAGGCGATTCCGTGACTGTTATTAGGTGTTCATTAAATAAGTATAAATAGGGGGAACAGGGGCTATAATGCCCCCCCCCCCGTTAGTTGATATAAATGGGATTTTCATGCAGAATTAATTTTCGTTCAAAATTTAGATTAGGATCATTCTGATGAGGCGATTCCGTGACTGTTATTAGGTGTTCATTGAATAAGTATAAATAAGGGGAACAGGGGTTCTAATGTCCCCCCCCCCTTAATTTATACAAATGGGTTTTTCAAGCAGAATTTTCAGATTTCGTTCAAATCTCTGAATAGTTTTGGAAGTTTAATGGTTAAGTATAAAAGAGGGGATAACTCTTTTTAAATTATATAAATGCTAAATGGGTTTTTATTAAGAATTATCTAATTTGCTCTGAATTTTGGATATAGATTTTTTATATGATAAAGCATGTCTTTGATAGTATAGGAGGTTCAATGATTAAGTATAAAAAAAGAGAAAAGGGGAGAGCTGTTTCCCCTTCTTAATTTTTTTTTTCGAACGGAATTAACCCTTGAAAATATAAAGCTTTAATGTGCAATTAGTATTTGTAGCCTGTGAGCTTAATGTCTTCAGTTTAACTGGGCAGTATTCTTTTTATTTAAATGTTTATCAATAAATTAAAAGGACTCAGATGTGGCGATCCGAAAACTTTCTTCCATCGCAGTTTTGTTAATACTGCAAAAGTCGCTATCACAGTGCCGAAATTAAATGTCAATTTATGTCCATCATGGAGGTACTAATGACATGAAATTTCATACAGTAGTTCTTAAGATATGACTATCAATAAAATCTCCTAAATCTTCCGGAATGCAGCATAGAAGCGCCACTTGTTGGATGATTTACACTAAAAGCTAATATGCAACAACTTATATCAATATCTAATTGAATATAAAGACTGATTAAATTCTATGCATTAGTTCGTGAGATTCAAGGGTGCAGAATATGTCCGATCCAGCGATCTAGAATCGGGGGAAATTTAAACCACTCGGGGAAATTTTCCAGAAATATATAATTTGATTTCGATTTTCACAACGAATTCCATAGTTCTTGAGAAAAAAAAATTCTCTACAAATAAAAAAAGGTATGCATGGCGACCTTTACAAAATAGATAACAGAATAATATGTACTGTATGTCAGGAGTGATTCTGTTCTGAATTTTCCGATAATTTAAAGCATTCGGTTTCGAAAATTAAGTCATCAATCTGGAAATTCAGACATAAAAATACTGGGAATTTTACTCAAGTATTGCAGTAAAAACTCTAATTTCATCACAAGATCACAAAATAACCACAAATTTTGTCACTAGAAATCGATATAACCCAGAATTCCGTCAAAATGTCCCAAAATAACTGCAAACTTGATAAACGGCAAATTTCGTTAAAAGATTGCAAAAGAACCGCAAGTTTCCACAAAAGAACGCGAAATTAACTCTAATCTTGTCAAAACATCACAAAATAAATACACATTTCGTCAAAAGATTTCGAAATAATCGCAAATTTCGTCATAATCGAGGTTTTATGGGGAAAATAACGCAAGTTTCGTTAAAAGATCGCAAAATGAACGCAAGTTTCACCAAAAGATCGCAAAACAACCTTAATTTCCGTTAAAAGATTAAGAAAAAAACGCAAATTTCGTCAAAATGGGCAAAATAGCGACAAATTTCGCCAAATTATCACAAAACCGTAAATTTCATCAAATAAAGGCAATCAACTGCTAATTTTGTCAAAGAACCAAGAAAAAAATACGTCCTTAGTGCTGGGAGTGGATTCTCCACCCCCCCCCCCAAATTTTTCCTTACTCTGCTGCAACCTTTCCAAAAATTTCCTGTAATCTTTAGAATTTTTTAATTTTTATATTAACTTAGAATCGCCCTTGTTATATATACTCGCGCATAAGCTGAGAAATATTGGAGAAATGGATTTTCCATACGCAGTAATGCAGCATTTACATATAACATACTGTAAAATTTTGGGAAAATTTTCATACGGATTGGTAGAATTATTTTCTGCACCCCTGGTGAGATTGAGCTAGTACAAAAATCGTGAAAAATGCAGCATAGCAGCGCCACCTATTCGTATTTTACACAAAATTTAAACATCAGCGAGTCATATTAGCGACTAACTCAGTCTGAAATTTTATGAAAATCCGAGCTTTAATTTTGGAGATAGAGTTATTGCGGAAGTCGCGAAAAATGCAGCTGGCTGCGATACCTGTATGTTTCACACAAAAATATAGAAAAAGCGCAACATAATTTAAAGTTTGGTGAAAATCCGCCCATTAGTACTAAAAATTAATTTATTGCAAAGATCGTGAAAAATACATCAGAGCAGCACCACCTGTTTGTTTCACACCAAAATGTATAAAACATCAGTTCGTGTCAAGAACTAACTGAATATAAAGTTTGATAAAATCCGCGCATTAGTTCGGGAGATTGTTTTGGGGAAATTGTTTGAAATGCTGCGTAGCAGCGCCATCTGTTAAGTGATTTACACTAAAAGTTAATTAGCACAAATTTATATCCGGCACTAACTGAGTATAATTTTTTTAAGTAGAATTCGTATGAAATACTAAATATTGCGGTCGCTCCTATGTTGGAAATTCTTAAATTTTTTTGCAGATCTACGCCGATCATGACCTTTGGGCCCCAAAACTACCATAAGTAAAAAAAGTTTATATATCTATATATCTATATCTATCTATCTATCTATCTATATATATATATATATACAGGGTGATTCCAAATTTTTTTTACAATAAAAGAGGTGTGATAGTACACATCAAGACAAACAATATTAAATAGGAGACCAAGGGTCCAAAATGTTTTCCTAAGGAGATAGCCGCCATTAAAGTTTAAGGACCAAAATTTCAAATAAACATAAAAAACGGAAAAATCGGTCGATTGATTTGCGGTTTTCACTAAAATTATTCTTTATGTCGGTATTTTCTTGAAATTAAATTATAAAGATAAATTTCAAAAAATGCCGATAGAGGGCGCTTTAGACTTTGGAGTAACGAACAACTATTTTTTGCCGGTATTTTTTGCATCTCATTAAATGTTTTCGTAAGTTTACACTCAAACTTAAATTTTGAGCTCAAAATCTGTAGTTGGGAGTGGTTAAGTAATACAAACTGAGCTGTGTTCTGAGGGTTCAAATTTCAAATGATTAAAAAAAACCCGGAAAAATTGGTGGATTAATTTGCGGTTTTCACTAAAACTATTCTTTATTTAGGTATTTTCGTGAAAATAAATTATAAAGATAAATTTCAAAAAATGCCGATAGAGGGCGCTTTTGACTTTGGAGTAACGAACAACTATTTTTTGTCGTTATTGTTTGCATCCCTTTAAATGATTTAGGAAGGTTAGACTTAAACTTAAATTTTGAGCTGAAAATCTGAATAGTAGGGAGTGGTTAAGTAGCACAAACTGAACTGTGTTCAAGGGGGGGGGGGAGTTTCGAATTTAAAGTAATTATAGAAAATGGAAAAATTGGTCGATTCGTTTGCGGTTTAAAATAAAACTATTCTTTAAGTCAGTATCTTCTTGAAAATAATTTTTAAAGATAAATCTCCAAAAATTCCGTCAAAGGTCGCCTTAAACTTCAGAGTAACCAACAATTAATTTTAACCGTTATTTTTTGGCTCTAATTAAATGCTTGCAAAAGCATTTTAAGTGTTCTCGGAAGCTTAGATTTAAACTTAAATTTTGAGCTCAAATCCTGAATCGTTATGAGGAGTTAAGAAGCGCAAACTGAAGTGTGTTCAGGAATTAAAATTTAACTCTCTTTCCTCCTCGAGCACAATTCAATTTTTCGCTACTTAAACACTCCCAACGATTCAGAATTTCAGCCCAAAATTTAAGTCTATGCATTTGAAAGCATTTAATGAGATTAAAAAAGTAACAGTTAAAAATAGTTGTACACTACTCCAAAGTCTAAGGCGCCCTCTATCGGCATTTTGTGAAATTTACCTTTAAAAATTATTTTCAAGAAAATACTGATTGATCAAGAAAACTGCTGATTTAAAAATTAGTTTTAGCAAAAACCGCAAACGAATCGACCAATTTTTCCGTTTTTTACAATTATTTGAAATTTGAACCCTCTAAACACAGCTAAGTTTGTCTACTTAACCATTCCCAGCTATTCAAATTTTGAGCTCAAAATTTAAATTCAAGTCTAAGCTTACGAAAGCATTTAATAAGATGCAAAAAATAACGCCAAAAAAGAGTGTTTCGTTACTCCAAAGTCTAAAGCGCCCTCTATCGGCATTTTTTGAAATTTATCTTGATAATTTATTTTCACGAAAATACCTAAATAAAGAATAGTTTTAGTGAAAACCGCAAATCAATCGACCAATTTTTCCGTTTTTTATGATCATTTGAAATTTGAACCCTCTGAACACAGCTCAGTTTGTGTTACTTGACCACTCCCAACTACAGATTTTGAGCTCAAAATTTAAGTTTGAGTCTAAGCTTACGAAAACATTTAATGAGATGCAAAAAATACCGGCAAAAAATAGTTGTTCGTTACTCCAAAGTCTAAAGCGCCCTCTATCGGCATTTTTTGAAATTTATCTTTATAATTTAATTTCAAGAAAATGCCGTCATAAAGAATAATTTTAGTGAAAACCGCAAATCAATCGACCGATTTTTACGTTTTTTATGTTTATTTGAAATTTTGGCCCCTAAACTTTAATGGCGGCTATTTCCTTAGGAAAACGTTTTGGACCCTTGGTCGCCTATTTAATATTGTTTATCTTGATGTGTACTATCACCCCTCTTTTATTGTAAAAAAAATTCGGAATCACCCTGTATATATATATATACATATAGTATACCTAACATTTTCTTCTGGACATAATTTCTATAATTCTCCTCCAATCCCTTCCAAACTGATACATGAAATCACGGGGTATAAAATCTCGATCTAGTTCGTTAATGGGCGAAATCGGACCAAGGGGGTGGAAATAGGGAGGGTTTAGTGAAAACCGAAAAAAAGCCAACAACTTTTGTGAGCAACTTTTGTGAAAGTCCATTTTTTTCTTAGTACTTCAAATTCTTGATTTAAAAAAATTCTGTAACTTTACTTTGTGCAGGTGCCTTATAAAAGAAATTCACTGTTCATAATTCTTCGCACAATTTTAAGAATCCGAACAATACAATAATATTTTCGAGAAGATGGAATGCCTTCTTATTCTATTGGAATCTTTAGGATTTATTGTTTTATATATAACTGATTAAATAAACAAGTAATTCCATTTTTATACAATCCGTTGAAATAAATTGGTCAATACATCGCAACACAGACCTCTCCGTTTTAAAGTTATATACACATAAAAGTGGAACAAACTTCGTTATATAGAAGAAATATTTTGCAACATGGAGATTAATTTGCATGTCAACGGCGTTCAAAGTTTAGGTTCAGTAGAAATATTCAGTAAATAGAAAACTTCGTTACATGGAATTTCCGGTGTATTTTCTTCTTTTTAGTGTTTAGGATATTGTTGTTGCAGCTTCACAGTGCAGTCGGTATCTTTTTAATGCAACATGCTTTGGATAATTATTATAGATGCTGGGTAATTCGTATACAATTGTAATGATTGTCGATTTATCGGTTGGCATGAGCTAACCGAAAAATGGCTTCAAATTAAGTTATTAATTTTCAATTAAGTTCTCAAAAAAAATATAATATCGTTTGAATAAAACCTTTATGTACAAATTTTATATTTCTAGCATATCATCAAATGAGTTAAAAAATCGTTTAAAAAATTTCATCTTTACATTTAAAAAATATATTGAGTTATAAAAAAAGACTGTAATAATTTTAAAATGTGTTATAAGTTGATAAAATTTAATAACCAGAATCATGTCTGAAATAAAAGCATTAAATACTATAATCAACATTTTAATAAAAATGAAATGCATTTTAAATTTTATATAAGGACAAAACAGAAAAACAAATCACTTACAGATTTAGTATTTTGCACTTGCTTTTTTATGTAAATATTTTGCAATTTTCTCATCCCCGTGTTACCAAGTATTAAGCTTTAAGTTAAACAGCTATTTATATTCTAATGACTATTTAGAAGAAAAACTCTACTGTATCTCAATGAAGCTTCAGGAACTCTTTTATGCATGTGAACTGATTACAGAAGAAAGACACGTAATATGTTCCTCGTAAAATTGTTATTAAAAAACAAACCCGGTAAATTACATGTTTCGCATATCGAGTATAATTTATTATAAACAAATCTAAAGCAGAATGAAACATCTAGAAAGCAAGTTTTTAGCATTAGTATTGCTAAAGTAACATTGAGTATACAAAAAATGAAAAAATAAATAAAGCTCAGATTTTGCAGATTTCAATTTTATTTATTAGTAATGTATAAAAAAAAACGCTTGTCATATTTTTCAGACTTTTAAATATGACATGTTTTGAAAAATTTCAACTAGATTTAAGGCCAGTAAAAGTGGCAACTCTATACATTTTTATATTTTACTATCTTCCGTAATGATTTTAAGTAGATTTTGTATGAAATACTACCTATTGCGGTCGCTCTTGTGTTGGAATGTTTGAAAAAAATTGTAGATCTACGCTGATATGGCCTCTAAATCCCAAAATAATCATAAGTAAAAAACTTTATATATGTCTATCTTTCTATCTATCTATCGGTAAATATCACCTTTTTATGGACACGATAACTTCTCCTATTCTGCTCAAATCTCTTTCAAACTGATACATAAAATCAAGGGGCATAAAATCTCGGTCAAGTTCGTTAATGGGCAAAATTGGACGAAGGGGGTGGAAATAGGGAGGGGGATTTTGTGAAAAATGATAAAAAGCCATAACTTCTGAAATAAAATAGATATCGAATCTGTTTAAAGTTTGTTCTACTTCTAAGAAATAGGCAAAAAATTTATACATGACACATATGTTATAAATAAAAAAATGGGCTCAAGAAACGAAAAAAAGCATGGTTTTTGGGAGAAAAAAATTCATAACTTCGTCAATTCTCAAGATATCAAATCCAAATAAATTTTTTATAAATGATCTAAACTTTATCTAAAACGTTTGTATTTAAAAGTTTTGGATAGGCCCAAATTTTATCGACAAAAAAAATTAAAAACGAAAAGAAAAAGGGGGTGGAAAAAGAAAAAAATCCATAACTTCGTCAATTCTATCAAATCGAATTAAATTTATTTTATATTTACTCAATAATATCTATAACTTTTAAACTGACAAGTTTTTTACAGGACCAATTCTTAACGCAAAAATAAATTAGAGAAAAGTAGGAGTTGAAAAAAAACCGCAATTCCAAACTGCTTATATCATGACTCATTTTTAAATTCATTTTTAATTTTAAACGCGTCTAAATGGGAGGTTATCTTATTTAGGAGCAATATTATGTGACGTATTGGCCAGTTTTTCGATAAAGGCAGATTGTATTTTAAAATAAAGCTACCAAAAGAGGCAATTTGAACAGAATTTCCTTAAGCGATTGTGACTGATAAATTGAGGAAGTACTCAAATAACAAATTGCTTATTTTATGACTCATTTTTAAAGCCTTTTTTGCTCTCAAACGCATCTAGTTCACAAGTTCACTTATTTAGAAACTGTATAATGTGCCGTATTGGTCAGTTTTTCGATAAATGCAGAATATATTTAAAAAAAATGCTTCCAAAGTAGCCATTTTGAACAAAATTCATCGAAAAGATCGTGACTGAAGATTTGAGGATGTGTTCAAATAACAAATTGCTTATTTTATGACTCATTTTTAAAACCATTTTTGCTATAGAATGCATTCAGTAGGCAGTTTTGTTATTTAGGAACTATATAATTTACCATACTGGCCAATTTTTTCATAAAGTCAGAATATATTTAAAAAAATTTGCTGCCATAGTGGGCATTTGAAACAAATGTGACTTAAGTTTATTCTGATAAACTGGCTCTTACAGAAAAATGAAATTAAAATTACTTCAAAAGTGCCCAAATAAAATTGTTAAACTGGGTTTTTCTCTAATTACATTTTATTTTTTGTTGTGAAATGAGTACTTAGCGAAATCTACTTCCGCCTATAAGCCAGGTCGACAGGGGTTTATTTTATTAAAATGTTTACTCCATACTAATATTTTGGCATAAATAACTTATACCGTAAGGTGTTTCTTCAAGTTTGGAGATGGAAAATATTCTGAGAGAGAGCTAGGCTTGGTGAGTGGGAGGGTTTATTGACCAAATGGATGCCCATGGTTTTCAATTTGGCAGCCTCAAAATTGAACGTGTGTGGAGGTGCACTGTCATGCAACGAAAAAGATTTTTTTTGGTCAAATTCCAACGGCGTTTATCCTTGATGAAATTCTTCAATCGGATCAATACGTTAGCAAAAAATTGCATAGTTATACTACAATACTGAGGTAGGTAGTGCACCTACAGAAAGGCGTCTTTGTCCCAAAAAAACTGTCACCATGAACATTTCGGCCGATTTCTTTAGTAAAATTTCTTCTGCTGCAAAGATTATGACTATGATGCCGTTCTTTTCACTGTTCCTTGTTTTCCGGTTCATAGATGTAAAGACGGGTTTTTTCCTCAGCCACTTACTTATCCAAAAAAGTCCTGCTTATCTGACTTTTCCGGTAGGAATAAAACATTGACGACGACTCATAATTCCAAAGATATGAAATTTTCTTACGCCTCTGCCCTCGCAGCTTTCATTCACAACAAAACAAATTCTAATAATCAGAAACACCTGATATTGTTACAGTTACATATTAAGATTTCAAACTTTCAAATGAGTCCAAGATTGTTTTTCTATTTCAACTATAAATAGTAAAAGCCAGGAACTTTCCAGCACCCTCTCGCACTATATTTCATAACATTGTGTACTAAACTCCCCTTCAATATCCATAGAACTAAGAAAAGAAAAAGTGAAAATATACTTATGTAGGATGAGAAAACAAAATGTCTAGGTTTTTCCTAATACAAGTATAGTCTTTCATCAGAAGATATATGTATAATTTTAAAAAGCTGATCAATTTACTAAGAAACTTCAAATGAATGGAAATAACTTAAAACCCCTGTTGAGAAATTATAACTTCCATTTTTTTTAACATTTAAATGAATTATTCAAATGCGCTATTTTCTTTTCAATGAATAATAAGATTTGAAAATCTTCTAAATGCCCATAGAGCACTATTATGTAAAATATTTTTTTTCAGAGTGTTTTAATAAAAATATATATTGCTGGAGCCCCATTAATATGCTCGTCAAGTATGATTGTAGAAGATGCTTTAAATTTTTTTCGATAAACGTTTTTCATGTCTCCACAGTAACTTCCTCTTATTTTCGGCAATTATATAAAACTATTAGAATATTCAAAATAACTGTATTGTCTTTTGTTTTAAAAGAGTAATATATCTAATTTGATTTTTAAATTGTACCTTGAAAAATGCACAACTGAACAATTATAATTCATTCAAATTACAAAATATTCAACAGATGAACATGACGTTATTTATAATTCGTAAATGTATTTGTTTGTGTTGGAAAATATTTTAAATAACAAAAGGGGAAATTAATCCAAAATGGAATCTATCTATATGTACAGTCCTGGACAAAATAATAAACTCAGAAATTTTTTATTTGTTTACATCATAATAAAAATAAGATTAGCTTTACATTAATAAAATAATTAAGAATATTTATAATAAGACATCTAAAATTAATGTAACTTATAAATAAAATGGAGTAAGTAATTTAAATAAGAAAATACACAACTTAAAAAAAAATAACATTGTGTGAAACCTGGACAAAATTATAAAATCAAAGTTATGATTTTCTATATTCTGGTACATTTGATATAAATAAATGCATTTTGTGATAAAATACTAATAAATGGAGTGATTATGAATCGCTACATTTCAATACATCAATACGTGTTTTAATTTTCTTTTCTTAAATGACATTATGTGAAACCTGGACAAAATTATAAACTCAAATTTATGAATTTCTACAATCTAGTGTTTTTTATATAAATAAATGCATTTTGTGATAATAAACTTATAAATAAAGCTATTAGGGATGAATATATTTCAAAACATTAATGCATTTTTATAATTTTAGTTAAACAATTTTGTTAAATATGTTTTTTTAATATGGTTTTTGTATATAAAACGGAGTGGTCGACGTCCAAAGATACAAAAAAAAAAAAAATCGAAGATCTGTGTAACGAACAGCATTTAGTACTGGAGCTTCTTCTAGCCGAATTGTAAATACTTTAAAGCTAAATATAAACTCTCGAATTTTCAGACGAATTATTCAACGAGCGCCGAATATGAAATGGTAGAAAATGAAAGCTAAGCCAAAACTTGAGCCCCATCACTTGAAATCCAGACTTCATTTGCACAATAGCACATGTCCTGGACATCATAGTAGAGCACAATCATCTGGTCAGACAAAAAGAAGTTTAATTTAGACGGTCCAGGTGGCATAAGATACTATTGGAACGATAGCAAGCCTGACGAACGACATATCTTTAGTCGAAACTTTGATGAACAATCAGTGATGGTGTGGGCTGGTTTTTCTTAAAATGGTAAAATTACTTTGCATTTCGTAATGAAAAACAAAAAGCAGAAGACTACCACTTAATCCTGGACGATAATCTTTTGCCATATGGACCGTTGATCGCTGGAGGAAACTGGGTATTTCTGCAAGATAATACAGCAATACGCTCTGCAAAAAGTACAAAAGAGTGGCTGCAGCGCTAGTATGTAAATGTCTTGAATTGGCCAGCCCGCAACCCTGATCAAAAACCCATTAAAAACTACTGGAGTGCAATCGTTCGAATAGTCTATCACGATAAACGTGAATATCAAAATATAAATGATTTAAATATGGCTATATTTTCAGCCTGAAACCAGTTGTTTATGAAGCAGTTGAAAAAAATTGTTCAGTCTATGCCGAGTCGCATATTCGAAGTCATTCAGAAAAATGGCGGTTCATCACATTTTTAAATGCATGCATTAATATTTTGCACCAGGATTCAAAAGTACGTTCACTTCTTAACCTCTATAATTTTATGTTTTCAATGTACACATGTACTATATTTATATTTTACTCATATTTCTTAAAAAAAATATATAAAAATGCATTGATGTATTGAAATATATTCATCCCTAATAACTCCATTTATTAGTTTATTATCACAAAATGCGTTTTTTTTATATCAAAAATACTAGAGTGTATAAATTCATAACTTTGAGTCTATAATTATGTCCAGATCTCATATAATGTTATTTTACGAGAAAAATTAAAACATGCATAGATGTATTGAAATGTATTGATCCATAATGGCTCCATTTATTAGTTTCTTATCACAAAATGCATTTATTTATATCAAATATGCCAGAATATAGAAATTTATAACTTTGAGTTTATAATTTTGTCCAGGTTTCACATAATGTTATTTTTTTTAAGTTATGTATTTTCTTTTTTTTAAATTACTTACTTCATTTTATTTATGAGTTATATTAAATTTAGATGTCTTATTATAAATATTCATCAATATTTTATTAATGTAAAGCTAAGCTTATTTATATTATGATGTAAACAAATAAAAAAATTTCTGAGTTTATAATTTTGTCCAGGAGTGTATATACAAATATAAAGAAAATTAATATACTCGGATTCTTTTGACAAAAGCTTTCTCCTCTTTGAATGTTTTCATGAGGTTTAAGCTTTGAAAAACAACTCCTTTTCTTTTTCTCAACAATTTCATTTCTTTTCGGTCGCTTTGTTTAACTTCGGGTTAAGATGCATAAGTCTACAGCTGAGATGAATAAAAATTTGAAAACTACTTAAAATTCTTGTCTCTGTTCAACATGAAAAGCAGGGATTTCCAAACAGAAACACTTGTGTGAATATCTAACAGCAAAAGTGAAACTAAAATCATTCTTTGCAATTCTATCGTTTACTTTTATTTCGGTGTGGTGGCACCAATATCACTGATAACTTTCCTGCCGAGAATTTTAAATATAATCGAGATCTTACTTGCGTTTCTTCCGCCTGTAACAGCAGTTTATTATTTTTTTTATCTTTATTTAAAATAATTTATACTTGTTTAATAAAAAAGTTTTTAATGTATTTTTATTATGATACCGCTGAACAAGCACTAACCTACTGGGCATTATGTTTAAATCAACAGGTTGTGTATCTGGTCGAGTGACGAAATTCGTGTCATGAGGTAGATAAGCTCAAGCATTACCTCGGCCATCATGATTACAACGCTATTTATTTGATTACTTTTTTAAGTATTTTATATTCATTAAAGGAAAGTACGAAAATTCAAATAACCAACTTGTGACATATTGAAGTGAACTAGTGACATCAGCTAAACTTCCGTATGAAAAACAAATATTCACATACAAAATAAATGTAAACATTGCATATTCGCACAGATGATATATTCTTTTTAATAAACCCCCTAACATGGAAAGTAAAACATAGAATCCAGCAAGCGGTGAAAAGGATTGTAGGTAGAAGGGAATTCATGGCTGTGATTTCTAACCATCCTTTTCCCTCAAGATTTGAATTTTTTTTCATTTACTAAATATACACTGCTCAAAACAATTAAAGGATATTGCAGTTTTAGGTGGATTTTGTATCTGGGAAACTTTTTAGCTGATTGATACATGGTCGACAGACATAGTAGGTTATATGAGAATAAATTACACATGTTTGGCATAAAAAGAATCATTTTATTGCGCATTTGTGTACAAAAGGAAAAAAACACAATTTGTGCATATGAGAAAAAAAGAATAAGAAAAGATGTTTTCTTCAAAGAAAATCATTTTCAGTAGGGGTATGGTTTCCACGGGCGGATAGCAACGTTGAACACCTTTGAAACATGGACTCAATGAGGCTATTAATGACGAGTTGAGGTATTCTGCCCCACTCTTCCAGAAGAGCTATTTCCAGTTCCTGGAGAGTTTGTGGGGGTTGTTGGCGGCCAGAAACTCGTCTTCCTAGAGCGTCCCAAACGTGCTCGATTGGAGTCATGTCTGGAGAACACGCTGGCCATTCCATTCGAACGATTCCTTCCTCGAAAAGGAAATCCTCCACCAGGTTTGCACGATGTGGCCTGCAGTTATCGTCCATTAAAATGAAGTTATCTCCGATTGCTGCAGTGTAAGGGACTACAATAGGTCTGAGGATCTCATCCCTATATCGGCGACCAGTCAGAGCTCCATCTCGAATGATGTAGAGGTCAGTGCGCCCGTTAATGTAGATGCCACCATACACCAATACTCCTCCGCCGCCAAATCTGACACTTTCGCGCACGAACGCAAGATTATTCCAACTGCCACGGTCCCTCCAGATGAAAATACGCCTATTATCCGGATGCACAGAAAAACGGGACTCGTCAGAAAACAGAATATTGCTCCATTCATTTCTCCTCCAGTTGACATGCTCGGTTGCCCACTCCCTGCGGTCGCGACGATGCCTTGATGTTAATCTAACACATACCATCGGTCGGTGAGCATACAGACCTACAGCATGGAGCCGGTTTCGGACAGTCTGAGTTGAAATCGTGGTGCCTGTAGCCGAGCGAAGGTGTTGTTGGAGAAGAGTAGCGTTCATGTTTCGGTATCTCCGAGCTGTTAACGCTAAATACCGATCTTCATTGGGCGTTGTTGCCGTCTACGACCTTGCCCTTGTCTTCGGCCTGCACATCCACTCTCCAAAAAACGGTTCCAGACCCTAGAAATGACACTTTGTGCCACTCCAATGGCTTTCGCTATTTCGACTTAAGTTTGGCCCCCTTCTAACCTACCAACAATTCTCCAAGCTTCTGAATCTGTCAAATGACTTCGCTGACACATCGTACTCATCGAAACAAAGCAATCACTGAATGCCGATCATCCTTGTCTTCATTCTCTTTTATCCAGTTAAAAGTCAAATTTCATTCGTTGCCGCTGAAGCGACGTTTTTGACGTCGAACTCAAAATTCGCATACTCCACAGTCTGAAAATCAGAAAAATTTGCATTTGTGATTCTCTTCTTCTATTTTCGGCAAAAAAATTTTGTTTATACCTTTATTTTATATAAAACTTCAAATATCCTTTAATTGTTTTGAGCAGTGTATAATAGCTTTCGCTATAACATCTCCTTTGATGGCGAAAATTTTTTATGAAAAAATTTTAGAGCAAAAAGTTTTGAATTTAATGCTGGATGAGGGATTATAATGGATTTCCTTTTAAGACGTATTGTAAGGCGTATGTAGTATTATACGTTTTTAAGACGTATGTTGTATTAAATGGAGCCATTTAATACTACATTTTGTCACAGATTTTTGAATGTTAGCATTTTTATTTTATCAGTGATTTTAATTTCTGACCAAAAATATATACAAAAGAACAATTTATCAAAAAAAGAATTTTTGAATATATTCATATGTATTTTGAAAAATAAAGAATTCTGAAATCAAACGAAACATATATTTCGAAAACCATGTTAGTCACAGATTAATATTTTTTAGAATAAATGAAAAATTCTTGGACACACAATATTTAATTTTTAGCTACTTTTTCGTCATTAATTTTGAAATCATTAACGATTGCTTCTTACGGGTTGGCATTTAGTTACAAAGGCACCAAATATTACGGTATTTGAAAGCTACAAATTTCAAATATCAAGATTCGCTTTATTAAATTGAAAACTTTAATTAACTTTAATTAAATACAGAGAATATTGTTATTCGGAAGAAGTATTGGGATTTTACGGTATCTTTTTAATCCAGTGTTTAACATACGTGCACGTTGATCTTTTACATGCCTTTTAACCTTGTGTTATGCTTTTTTTTTATTTGCTTAGATGAAGTCTAATATTTCGCTGCGAAATATTACCTGAATAAAAAAATGCATAACTTGTTTTATATGCTGACGGATTAATTTGCGTAATCGGGTTCTACCACACTGGTATATTCATATTTTAATGAATGTGCTTCCGATCTATTACAGCATGTATTTTAAAAATATATATATATCATCATTTGTCTTTTAAGCGAATATTTAGCTTGCAACTTGATTGCAAAATATTAACCTGCAACAATGCCTAAGCCGGTTCTACAGTTCCTTGCACAAAAATGCGAAACTTTCTGTAATATTTTTTGACTCATTACACAAAAGGCCTGAAAATTCGCAAGCCTGTTGAGGCGATTTCTAATCAAAATGAATTTTCCATTTTATAAATAAACATTTATAGATTTTTGTGATATTGTGATAATGTAGCGTCCGGTTTTTTCTTCATTATCGCACTGTTGCATTAGAAAATTCAGTTAAGAAAATTAAATTAGATAATATTTTCGGAAAGATCTTATGTCTTTACCAAAAAATGATAAACATCTCTCAATTACCAGGTTTTTGTTAAGAGTGTACCTGCCAATATAATGCATTTCTGAACAAAATCGAATTAAAAAATCTATCAAAAAGTAGCTGAGTACAGCCTTAATTTCACGTTCATGAACAGGGTCAATCCATATCAAGTGGTCCAGAAAATATTTTTTTGGTTGCATGACAATTTTTAAGAAATCCGAAATTTTTTGTACAACAACCTTTACATGATGGAAGTTCAAAATGACTATTATTTTAATTTTACTTTTTTTGTGTGTGTGTGCATGGTGGCCATCTTTGTTACATCGTGTGCAGCGATTTTCTCACATACAAGCATATAAAAAATTGTAAATATCTCGTCTTCTATTTTTCCAAACTAAATGGGGTTTGTAGCAATTTGTTTTGAATAAAATAGACTAAAGGAATGATAATTAAATAGTTTTTTAAAAGTCGATTCCTACTGGTAAAATTTTATTTATTAAGTATAAATTTTAAAAATCTTTCCAAAATCTGTTCGTTTAAAAGAGGACATTTTTCATGCAAGGAAAACTGTCAACATGAAGATTTTTTTACAAATAGGTCAAAAGTACTTGTACTCACACACCAAGTACCAGATCTGGGAGTTAATTTCTCTTTGTGAAAAAATTCCCAAAATTTGTCAAAAATTTCAAAAATCGCCTTTTTTAGGCTTTGATATTTCTCGTGGCACACGAGATAGAAATATCTGAAATTCTGGCCTCTAAGAATATTTCATTGTTGTGTTACGTTCAAAAAATTTCAAGATGGAGATTTGATTTAGAAGCTGAGATATGACATGGACAATATGTGAACACAATACTGCCAAACTATTGCAAGCAACTATGTGTTTGTTCATGCCTACAAAATGCTAAAATTATGATTGATGGTGCAAAATTAAATGTTAATTACAAAAATCTTCTTCACATACTTGTGTGTGATATAAACAATTAAGAATGTATGCTAAGCCAATGCAATATTTGTCCAGAAGAACAAAACCTACGAGAAATACTATTGTAATAACTTAGCCCTTAGTAGATTAATGCTAAGTGGTAGGTAGCGTGTGTGCCGCTCAGCAAATAATCCAGGCAAGAATATTTAATGGAGGATCTATTTATTATTTGTAGAACAAAAAGAACCTCTGTAGAAAATATTTACGGCATAAAATTATTATTGAACACGTAGGCTCTTGTACCAACTAGCTTCAACTAAACACAAAGTTCCGTAAACACAAAATTCGTGATTGACTTAAAGTCTCTCTAATTACACACAACATAGAGGTAAAATAGTTCACAGTTAACGGCGTTATCAAACCACACAAGACGATAGTTATCGCTGTCTCTCCTGGCGAGAGTACACTCTGCGATGCTGCACGGGCTTTGCGATCAGAATCACTTTCTCAGATCCGCTGTGGTATCTTTCTTTTCCCAGCTCTCAAATCCGAGCTGCTTCACTAATCCGAGAAAACACTCCGAGCTGACCGCTCTGCTCTCTCTCTCTACTCTCTGAGAGAAATCCTCCGAGAATCTTCTTTGCAAGCCCCTGGCTTCTCCTTTTCTTACGAACTCGGACCTCCTAAAGACCTCCTCTTAGAGGTCACCAACCAATCATGAACCTTAATGATCTTTTTCTCATTACATGATTAGTAAAATCGTGCGATTATTGGCACCTGAGATTTCACACCCACGGCGCCAGCCTGTCTGGCCTTGTGGTCACCTTTACACTTTCGCTTCGTGTCGGAGCATCGTCAAAGTCATGACGTGGGCGGTCGCTCATTCACCCTAGTGTCATCCGCCTGTCGGTTCCGTTGATCGATAATGATGTAGCGATCCTTTAATACCACTGACATTCTCACCTTGAGAATGAGGGTCACTTTGAGTTTGCAGCTTCATGGTGAAACCTCTTTCAGAAATAAATGTCTATTTCTGCTACTTTGCTTTAAAAACCTGTGATAATTCTGAATTATCACAACTACCCCCACCTCTAAGATGATTGAACGTCTAAAAGGCGTGAAATCTAAAAAGCAAAACATGGTTAGCTCATTCACTTGAGTGGTTCTTTGCACTCAAAATAAAATTTTGTCAATTCTAAAAGGACACTTTAAAAAATTTTCAAATTCTTTTAACGACTTTGTTTTGTTTGAAGAACTCTAATAATTTAAAGGTGTTGAAGCAAGTATAAACACATAAAGAAAATCTTATATATACAATAAAAGAAAACTATTTACAAATTGAGAAAAACATGAGCCCTTTTTTCATTATTTTATTGCCCTGCTCAGACAGTCAACGTGCGGTATATCTTTGCCCGCCCTGTGTTTCATGGCACACAGGAACTGTTGCAGTGATAAAGACCATCTTAACAAACTGGGATTGTTACTTGCATTGATTTTCAGGAACACTAAAGGATTGTGATCGCTTTCGATACTGAACTCTTGTCCATCAATGTAATGATGTAATTTTTTATGGCGAAAATTATAGCCGCACATTCTTTCTCTGTGGCGCTATAACTTTTCTTTTGCTCCGAAAATACTCAAATAACAATTTTTACTCAAATAAATAATTGGAGGCTGTTCTGAGCCCTGTCTTTGTGCTAAAACTACCCTATCCCTTTATCTGACGCGTCCGTCTGAACCTCAAATTCTAGGTTATAATTTGGCGCATATAGGATGGGTTTTTGGGTGAGTTTAGACTTTAAGGTTTCGAAAGCCTCTTTCATTTCATCGGTCCATATGATTTTTTTTGTTTTTTCCTTTTAATGCTTGTGTGAGCGGTTCTACGATGGTCGCATAATTTTCTATATAACGGGAGTAATACCCTACCATGTTGAGGCATCTTCTTATTTCCTTTTAATTTTTAGGGTCTGGGAGTTCCGTTATGGTGCGGATTTTCGCTTCTGCCGGTTTCCTTTTCCCTTCCCCTACTATATGTCGCAGATATTTAACCGTTTTTTGTGTGAATCTGCATTTCGAAATTTTAACGGTAAGTTTCGCCTCTTTAATTCGATTTAGTACCGTGTTTAGATGCTGAATATGGACTTCCCAGTTATCAGACAAAAAATGACTATGTCATCTAAATATGGAAGACAAAATTCTTCCAACCCATTTAGTAATTTAGACATAAATTTGGAAAACCTATAGCTAGCGTTGGACAATCCGAAAGCCATTGCAAGTGGTAAAAAACTACCAAAGCTTGTGACAAAAGCAGCTAATTTTTTTGCTAATTTTTCTGCCAGTATCCTTTGGTAAGGTCTAATACAGAAATATATTTTGCCGCCGCTACTTTTTCGACCCTTTGTTCGATATTCGGAAGCGGAAAAGATTCTGTTTTCGTTATCGCATTCAGTTGGCGATAATCAATGCAAGGGCGAGGTTCCCTCTCCGGAGTTTCGATTAAAATCATGGGGAAATTATAATCAGACTCCCCCTTCCTTAATTATATTTAATTCAAGCATGCGCTTTATCTCTTTTTTCAGCATTTCTTTCTGCCTAGGAGATGTTCTATACGGCCTCATTTTCACCTGTTTCTCCTCAGTTAGCTCAATATCATGAACAGTCAGGTCCGTTAAGCCCGGGCCGTTCGAAAAACTTCCCTGTATTCGTCTACCTGCTTTAACATTTAAATTTCGCCTGCTGTGCACTGCTCGTTTAATTCACTTTGTTCGATAACTTCGTCAAAGTTATAACTATTTGAATCTGCTAACGGGAATGCTATCTCCAAATCCTGAGAGTCATCTGTCTCATTAAATTATTTTGTCAGAATATTTATTTTACCTATCCTAGTGATATATAAGTTTTAATAGATTTACATGATAGATTTGCGATTTTTCTCTTATCCCTGGTATACTCACAATATAATTTGTCTCTGAAATTTTAGATTCTACTCTACCGGGGCCTATCCAACCTACAGACATTTTATTTTTCTTATTAGTTGCCAAAACTAACACTTCGTCTCCTGGTTGAAAGTTTCGTTCTTTAGCATTTCTATCATAACACATTTTTCGTTTGTCTCTAATAATGGTCATGTTTTCGACCACTAGCTCCTGACAGCGTTTTAGTCGGTTGATAAGTTTGAAAACGTACTCGGTGCATAATTCATGCTCATCATTTTCTCCCGTCCACTGTTCGAACAGTAGAGTTTCCGGAGTACGGAGGTTTCTACCGTGAACTAGCTCTGCTGGGCTAAAACCTGTAGAATCATGCGTTATCGTCCTAATGGTTAAAAGCGCGTGGGGCAGATTAGCTTCCCAGTCGCTACCGTTTTCCACTCATAGAACTTTTAAGAGCCTTTTTACTGACCTGTGCCATCTCTCAATAACGTTTGAGGAGGAGTGACATACACTTGAATGGTTTAGTTTTACCCCAAACTTCTTTAGGAAGGCTGTCGTTAAATTCGAAGTAAAACTCCTCCCAAGATCCGTTTGTATGCTAGACGAGTAACCAAGTCTACTAAAAATCATAATCAACGCTTCAATGATCGTTTCCGAAAGCATATCTGGTATCGGTATTGCTTCTGGATAACGTGAATAAACACAGTTTGCTGTGAGTAAATATTTATTCCCTTTTTTGACGTCGGCAAGGGACCTACTAGATCGCACCATAATTTTGAAAACACTTCCGAAATTATGGGAACTAATTTTAATGGGGCTTTCATAGTTTCCCCCGCCTTTCACACTAACTGGCAAGTATGGCATGACTTGAGAAAATCCTCAATTTCCGTAATAATATTAGGCCAGAAAAAATATCTCAATATTTTATCTTTTGTTTTTGATTGTCCATGTGAGCCGCTATACCTTCGTGACAAGCACTAAGTATCGCTTCCCTGTATTTTGATGGGACAACTAACTGTTTTCTTTCGAATCCGTGATGATCCGTTACTTTCCTCATTACTAAATTCTCTTTAAGTTCAAAATATTTTTTTTTGTTTTTCTTTTTCGCGAATGTCTCGTAGAGAAGAGTCCGTCTCTTGTTCGGCTATGAAATCTGCCCTTTTAATTGTCAACAAACCAGTCCCTAAGTCTTCCCCTGTTATCGGTAAGTCTGACCTTTCTGGGTCTGCCTGTTCTGAGAACTCGTTTCCTTCTGTCTCTGAGTTTGTTTCGGTTCTGTTTCCTCCTCCGTCGCTCTCTGAGTTAGTTTCGTTTTTTTCGCCAGCGCGTGACTACTGCGTTCAATGTTTTGATTTCGCGTTTTTTCAACTCGTCAATGATCATTCCCTAGTATATAATAGGACATGTCTACGTCTCTATCAGTTACTATAGCCTTCATAGAAATACTTCCTATTTCGTTATTCAAGGGTTATGTTAGCGGTAGGCAAACAGCGAACATCATTCAAGAGTGGGTTTTTTTCCACATAAATTCACCATCTAATTGACTGTGATTTATAAATTTGCTGGAAATTACATCGACACAAGTCCCCGAATCTCTTAATACCATAATTTCCTCCCCGTTAATACGAGCCTTACTTAAATACGACGAAAAACCTTTCTCAAATTCTTGATTTTTATTTAAATGCCCTACTGAAGCGGCGTTATTTTCCTTTTTGTGTTTTTCCGGGCACTGGGCAAAATAGTGCGAAAAACGTCCGCAAATAAAACATTTATTTGCTTTCTTTTGCTCAAAAACACGGATTCTTTTTTTTATCGAGATCCTTGTTTCCTCTGTTTCGGAAGATTTCTCAACCCACGGTTTATCTTCGAATCTCGGTTTTTCTAATTTTACTAGAAAATTTCTCTGGTCCCAGATTTTTTAGAGGGCCCTTTGACTGCCTCAAACTCATCTAAACACTTAACTAGAACCAACGGGTCTTTGAAATTTGCCCAAGAGTCAATAAAATGCTCTTTATATTCTATCGGCGTACGGCGCTTAATTTAGTCTGTTACCGATAATTTCTTTAAATCTTCGAAATTTGAAATTTCTAGTCCGGTTAACCACACTTCTGTATAACTATTTAACTCGAAAATAATATCCTTCCAAGGGGTGCCTGCTATCTGAGTATGCCTTGTAAATTTCTGGCGGTACGCTTCAGGACTCGTTGATTGATGACTTCACGTGCGTGAAGTCATCGATTTTTTCAGCAGTCCCACGCAAAATTAATTCTGCAATATCTGCCGGGAGCAGATATAAAAGATGGGTCACAAGCTCTTCTGGCCTGCACGAGAGGATTGGCGTTCAAAAAGATTTAAAAACAGGGTAATATCTGACCATTCTGGATCGAATTTATGCATTAACGCCTTTAAAGGAGGTTTCTGACTTCTCTCAGACCCACTAATTGACGTAGATTCTCGTCTATTCGCGTTTTGAGTTAATCTCAATTGTTCTAATTAAAATTCCCTTTCTCTCTGTTTTTCTTCCCTGTCACGTTTCGCTCTTTCTCTTTCTGCCTATAATTCTCGCTCGACCCTTTCTTTTTTTTACTATAGTTCGGTTGCTTGAGCCTCCCTTTCTTGTACAATATAATTAGCCTGAGATAAAATAAGATCTTTATCATAATCTGCAGCTGATTCAATTTTCTGTATAATTACAGCTATTTTATCACTCCTATCAACTTCAATTTCCAACTAGTCTGCTAACATTTGCAAATCGATTTTCCTGCATCGCTTCAAATCTGCAATGACCGTCATTTTTCTAGACTGAATTGCACTAACAGAAATTTTTATCTGTTTCTTAACACATTATAAAATTATCCCAACATATATGCAATGTTAAATTTTATACATACACTTCTAATACACAGTTTAAACACAGTAAATGAGAATGAAATGAAAAATTTATGCATGCAAAGTACACAATTAACCGATTCAACGCTTTTTTTTTCAACCGACCACAATACAAGTACCCGTACCTATCTCTAATTTTAGAAAAATATTGCCTGTTTTAAGATTCAGATTTTTCAAAACTACACTTCAAGAATGTAAACATAAATAATTTTAGTTCAACAGGTAACAATATCCCTTTCTGTATAGAAGCATTTGATATAGAGAAAACTTAAATTTATGAATAACATCAAAACATTTACGCTGCTAAAAAAAATTACAATCAACTGAATTGTACACTCTTTTTTTATGAAAACTTTCTAGTTTGTTCCGTTTTGTCCTGAAGGAAATGCATTTAACGTTTAATGTTTTTATCATTAAGAATAGAAGGGAAGAAAAATTTTAACAACACTCCTTACTAATTTCTTAATTTTAGACTAAAATAATAAAAGTAGAGAAACATAGTACATAATTTTCCTCACAGAACTTAATTTTATGGAACGATTATGAAATAGAGCCACTCAAAAATTGGAATGAGCTTACCTATTTGCCATCGTCTGCATCTCTTTTGGGGAATCTTTCCGTCAGTGGGTATTGGGTACTATGGGTGGGTTGTGGCTGGGTGCCTTTTCCTCAGCTAGGCGCTATATTTCTGGTTACGGCTGGTTGCCTTCGTCAGCTGGGCGCTGTATCTCTGTTCGTGACTGGGTGCCTTTGTCAGCTGGGCGCTGTATATTTTTCGCGGCTGGGTGCCTTTGTCAACTGGGCGCTGTATCTTTTTTCGCGGCTGGGTGTCTTTGTCAGCTTGGCAAGTCCAGGCAATATTTAAGGGAGAATCTATTTATTATTTGTAGAGCAAAAAGGTCCTCTGTAGAAAATATTTACAGCATAAAATTATTGTAGAACACGTAGGCTCTTGTACCAAGTAGCTTCAACTAAAGTTCAGTTTGAGTTTCGTAAACACAAAGTTCGTGATTGACGTAAAGTCTCTCTAATTACACACAACGTAGAGGTAAAATAATTCACATATAACGGCGTTATCAAACCACACAAGACGATAGTTATCGCTGTCTCTCCTGGCGAGAGTACACTCCGCGATGCTGCACGGGCTTTGCGATCAAAATCACTTTCTCAGATCCGCTGGGGGATCTTTCTTATTCCAGCTCTCAAATCCGAGCTACTTCACTAATTCGAGAGAACACTCCGAGCTGACCGTTCTGCTATCTCTCTCTACTCTCTGCGAGAAATCCTCCGGGAATCTTCTTTGCAAGCCCCTGGCTTCTCCTTTTCTTACGATTATTGGCACCTGAGATTTTACACCCACAACGCCAGCCTGTCTGGCCTTGTGGTCACCTTTGCACTTTCGCTTCGTGTCGGAGCGTCGTCAAAGGCATGACACGGTCGGTCGCCCATTCACCCTAGTGTCATCCGCTTCTCGGTTCCGTTGATCGATAATGATGTAGCGATCCTTTAATACCGCCGACGTTCTCACCTTGAGAATGAGGGTCACTTTGAGTTTGCAGCTTCATGGTAAAACCTCTTTCAGTGCTGGGTGATTTTCTTTCAGACATAAATGTCTATTTCTGCTACTTGTCTTTAAAAACCTGTGATAATTCTGAATTATCACACTATTGAGTGAATGCATTTCAAGAGGTCCAGAAAATATTTCTTCGTTTGCTATACCATTGTAAAAAATGTGTGATATTTCTTGTACAACAACAAATGATGGAAATTCAAAATGACTATTATTTTAATTTTACTACTCTTTGTTTCTGCATTGTTGCCATTTTTGTTTCATCGTGTGCAGCAATTTTCGCACGTAGAATGGTTTGCGAAAGTGTAAATATCTTAACTTTTATTTCTTCAATTCAAATGTAGTTTGCAGCAAATTGTTCAAAATAAAATCTGCTAAAAGTTTGGCAATAGAATTTTTTCTTAAAATAAATTCTTACTAGTGCAAACTTAGCAAGAACTAAATTTTTTTCTAAAATCTGTCTATTTACAAGGGAAAACTTTTCATGCTACGAAAACTGTCAACTTGACACATTTAAAAAAACAAGTGGGAAATTGCACGTAAAGCGTAGCAAATGATGTGCGTTCGTACGATAACTAAGTTATAAAAATATGCAGATCTTGATGATATAGTAGAGCGTACTTCGGATACAGTATAGTAGTCGAAATCTTTTTGTTTCTGTAAATATGCAGGAAGTAATTTTTATTGCACCTCAACAACGTATGTCTTATTCATAAAATGTGAAACAGCTGAATATAATTAAAACATGCCCCAAACAATGTTTCTCCGTATAGCATTATGTAGTGGAATACTTTTGTGTGGCCCTGTAATTTAATAATAAAAATTCTTTGCATCACAGATTGTGCAGAATGCATATTTTTGTATGTACTTCATAGATTCATGCCAATTCTATTATGTTCGAATGAGTGTAACATCATTAAAATGCATTTGAAAATTTTTCCCATTGACCGTAATGTAATGGAATACTTTCGATTGTCTCTGTAAATGACCTATGCATCCGACTTTCATAATATTTGAAATGACTCGACAAAATTACGTAATAATTATATGTTTTAAATTTCAAACGATTAAAATGCATTTGAAACTTTTTTTCCCCATTGACCGTAATGTAACGGAATCCTTTTGATTGTCCACATCCGATTGTCATAACATTTGAAATGACTCGATAAAATTACGCAATAATTATATGTTTTAAATTTCAAACGATTAAAATGCATTTGGAACTTTTCTCCCCATTAACAGTAATGGAACGGAATCCTTTTGATTGTCCCTGTAATTGATCTATGCATCCGATTTTCATAAAATTTGAAAAGACTCGACAAAATTACGTTATAATTATGTATTTTAAATTTAAAACGTTTCGGTTGGGTAGTTTTTGCGTTGTTATATGCGGACAGACAGACGGACGAACAGACAGACAGACAGACAGACGGACAGACGGACGGACTGAGCGACAACAATAGGTGCTACGTATTTACATATTTTCGAACGCATCTAAAAAATGGATCGAAAGTATTTGTTCTCACACACCAAGTCCCAGATCTGGAATTTGATTTCTATTTTCGAAAAAAATTTCAAAATTCGTCAAAAATTTTGAAAATCGCACTTTTTAAGCTTTGATATTTTTGGTGTGACATGAGATAAAAATCTGAAATTCTAGCATTTGATAGTATGTTATGGTAATTTTATGCACAATCATTTCAAGAAAGAGCTGACTATGAGCTGAAATGCGGTGATTAGAATCTTTTGGAATGTTATTACGAGCACATTAGGAGAAATGAGATTTATCTCTTTTATTACAATATATACACAGGAAATATCTTTTGTTGAAGCTTTTTAATAACAAATGTTTAATTTACTAAGATATTATATATGCAAAACAAAGAGCTGATAAATATCTTAACAGTATTTACGAGAGATGTTATGTGTTCGACCATTTACTGTTGTTAGTTTCATAGGGGTGATCTTTCTCAAAATTATATTAGAAGTCATCCAAATCTTGTCTTCTCTTGTTAATTTGAACGAAGTTTTTGACCCTTCTGTTCTATAGAAATTACCTTAGAATTTGAGTATGTTTAAGGCCCACTCTATTGATTATTCTATGATACCACTTCTTATCTCCCACACATGCAGCAATGTCAATTTTTTGCAGTATGAACTTATAAAGGACTTTGGATATCTTTATTTCTTGAAAACTACCTGAGTCTGAAGCATGGTATCGTCGTATAAATGTTTCATTTACAGGAACATAGTTAAGAAAGGAACGAGTTTCAGGGGCCGGCAAGCAGCATTGAAATCGATTATGTAATTCATTTGCATGGTTGGTCAGTTCTACACTTGGAATGTACATGAACGTAACACTGGGAGGTTTTTGTCACAGAAATTAAACCTTCCTTTAGGAGATAGAATTTTCAGTCATCTGTAGGCTCCTCTTAATTACTTCTCTCTTTACAGTTCCGCCTATTCACATCACATAAATTTTCCCCATGGCAAGTGGCAAAAATGTACCATTCTCTTGAACACCAAAGTCTTTCTCATGATGACAAAAGTTTCAAATTCTTTTTATTTTTGAACTGGCTAGGTGATTTGTCACTACAATAGAAGATTTTTGATACTGATGGGGCAGTTTTTTTTATATCATTAATCACATGTTTTTGGAATATATTGACTGAGATGGTAACATGTGTAAAACGATCATTGCTAACACAAACTTTTACTCTTGCATATTGTAGGGGAAATTCTTACTAAAATATGTATGATATGTATGTATTTCTTAATTGAACTAATTTTTGTCACGTATGTTGTTAATGAATTGTATATAAATTCTATACCTCATTTACAGATCTGCCTAAAAGAATTTTCATGTGTCATACTCCTTTCTAGCCGAAATATTGAAAGGTAAATTTCAACTAAAACATGTATTTATTTCTTATTTAAACAAATTTTTGGCACGTATGTTGTTAATGCATACAAATCAATATATCCTATACAGGACTGCTCAAACAATAAGGAAATTTACCAATTGAAGACAGGAACAGCTGAAAATCGGACTTTCAACTGTGTTATATGTTTTCATATGGTTAAATTAGACAAACTATTTAAACTTATTAAGCAGTGCAGTTATTTTAAATTATGCCGAATGGTTTAAAATGTGCTTCATAATCTATGCTACAAACATGACTTTTTTCTGTTTTGGCTTACTTTTGAGCTAAGGGAATTATTTCTCATAGCTGTCTCTGATTGTTGAACTCTCATGGCTAGTTAAACAGTATGATCAAAATGTCAATGTACCCAATGTCTGCAAACAAAGAAAAATGTTAAATTAATGTGCAAGAATAAATGTGCATTCACCTGTAATTACAGTTATCGTAATAATGTTATTACCTGTAATGTTATCACCTGTTATGTGTTTCCATATGGCTAAATTAGACTTAATTTTTCAACTGATAAAACAAAGCAGTTTTGGGCGATTATTCTGAATGCGTTGGAAAATGCTTCATAAAATAGGCTCCAAAATCAGCGTGCCGAATGTGTGTAAATAAAAAGAACTGTTAATTAATGTGCATGAGTAAATCTGCATTTACCAGTAATTACAGATACCGGCGCATCAAAATGTTAAAGGTCTCCAAATGGGACACATAGAACATGATCGCTTGATACGCAATTTACGTTCACACAATATTTATTCTTAGGTTAATCACATTTCATGAAGAATTTCAATCTTAAAAGTTTAAAAATTACATAGTTTATATATCAGACATAAAATGTGCATTTTCATTTAGTAAAATGTTAATTAGTGAAAAATGAAACAGATAACAATTTTCATGTTAGTTATAATTCTGGGAATCAAACATCATTCAAGGGTGAAACTCTGAAATAGAAACTCTTTTAAGAATATCTAAACACAAAATTGGAAATTAAATTTCTGTTTGCATTTTGTCCGTTTTATCTTTGCAAAAACTCGACTTAAATTAAACGATTGAACTCGATTAAAAGTATTTTTTAAATAATTTTAAATATCTTCAAGACGATGTTTGAATGTTAATAGATTTAAAAATATGTATATTATGCAATTCAATTCTAATAATTTTTTTAATGGCAATTTCTAAAATAAAAATATTCCTTTACTTATTAATTATCTAGAAGCTCATAATAAAAAAAATTTAAAAGTATATTCAATTATAATTACTGTAAATACCAGAGAGTACTTATAAGATGCAATGAGTTGTGCTTAAAGGTACCAACTACTGGTGCACATGTTGCAAGGACATTTTTCGCTATACGCAACACTGTGGAACACGACTATTTGAAAACCCATGCTGCGAAAAAAACATTATATAAAAAAAGTTTATAGTTTTCAATAAAATACGATATAAAGATATTTCAAAAGGGTGTTAAATTATTTGAGCACTTACACCTGCAAAATCAATTATGTGCAATAATGATGATTCTATTTTTAATTAAGTTAATGTATCATTCTCGATTGTAACATAATTTTATTTATTTATTTACATATTTCTACTAAAGTTATAAGTAATAGAGGAAGTCTTTTTTCTGTGATCGAGGAATTATTTAATCTTTAGAAAATTTGTATAGGCACTGAAAAACCTCTAGTATAATTCACATTTGTTATGACATTTCGTTCCGTTAAGATCCGTTTATTAAATTTCATTTTAAACAATTTTTTGTCAAACAGGTTAATTAAAGTTTCAAAAATATATTTAAATAGTCTTGTTAAATTTTTAATAAAGAGTTAGAAACCAATGGCTACTTCAGCTTCTAAAATGACAAAATAAAAAAAGAACAAATTATAAAGCGTTCAACGAGTACTTAAAACTAAAACTGTAAAAGAAAACAGTAGTATTACAAGTATAATAAATGGTATTCAAAATTTCTTTCATTCATCAAGGAAAAAGGGTGCAGTGATTGATAAAATAAATTTTCTTTGCATTAGGAACTAATATTATTATAAAATACTCCCTCTGTCACAAATTAGTTGTAACATATGAATGCTTTTGTATTGATTATTAATATTTATGACTTTATGATTTTGTTTGAATATTTTTCAGAAAGCTATGCTATTAATCTACAACATTTACTTACCTAACATTCCCTTCTTCATTCAATAAATTAGTATTAAATTAGTTTAAAAAATCCCGGTTCGTACGTTTTTAAACTACGCCCCATTTTGTCAAGACTCTTTTAATAGTAATCACATAAAAATATTTTCAAACTAATTAATTCATTGTAAATTCTTCTCCGAACATTTCATTTCAACATATTTAAAAAGTATCTTTTAGCTGGAACATGCTGGAAACAAAATCAAATTCTGTGGAGCCTATTTTTTTTATTAGACTTGGTTTAATAGTGGATGAAATACGCTTCTACACTTTATCAGCCTTGAAATCCTGTCCGGTGTAATATTGATTTATGAATTATAACAGCATATGATAATCTTGTTAGTTGTATTCTTGTTGTAGTCTTCATTGTATTGGGACATCTTTAATTTTGCTCAGTGGCTGAAAAAAAATATTTTTTTTTTTATCATGCGCATTTACAATTTTTTAAAAACTTACATTGTAAATTTCCTCATATTTTATTTTTGACGTCTTTGCAAACAGGATATGACGATGAACATTAATTTTAATAGCTACAACATTCATTGCATTATGGTTTAATTTACCATTTTTGAAGCTTAGTTGCAAACATTCGAGTTATAACGTTGCGCTCTATATTATCCATTTCCTTCTTCAGTATATTTTTTAAATTATTATTTCTTATTTCCATTACTTCACATTCGAGTTAATATTGTTTCATAGACCTAGTATACACTGTTATATTCATTCTACTATAATTTTACTGATGTTGATCTACTAAACTGCATCAGAAGCTGTTTATAACTCCACCTACTAGAAATGTAGCAACTACTTTGAGACAAAATTTTCAACTTAAATAAAGCAGCTAATTTGGGACGAAGGGAGTAATGATATATTATAAAATGGACGAATATTAAAACATAGTTAAATTATTGTTTAGTTAAAGTGCATTTTTTTCTCACATTTTACAATTTCCAATATAGATCCCATATTTTTATACATTCATAAATTTGTGATGTATTTACTCTATATGTGAATCTTTTCTATATAGTATATTTGAAAATCACGGTAAGTATGATGGACCGGATTAAACCGCTTTAGTCTCTTCAGTGTTTGACAATTATAATCTTGAGGACTTCTTTCCATCTAATTTCCGGAACTAGATTCTATTTTTTTTTTCAGTACTTACAGTTTTTATAGTAAGTACTTAAACAAGTCATATTATATGAAAAAAAAAATTAAAGATCCGAGTTTTAAATATTTCAGTAGCGTGGGGAACCTCGATTGCTTCTCACAGTTGGGCTTCCAGTCATATTCTCAATTTTTGCATGGCCAGAATTATTTCTTCTTGTGCCTCTACCCCTCGTTTAAATGTTCTTGAAGCATATTTTATTTACAAAACCTCTGATAATCTTTTCAATATTCTCTCATCATCTCCCTCCCTTTCTCCTGCCCGGAAATTACTTTTGTAATTCCTTTCTCTCGTTTTTTGTCTATTTTCATTAAAAAAGTTTTATTTATTTATTATTATTTTTACTTATTTATTTTAATTAATTAATTAATTAATTAAATTTTTATTTTTATTTTTTTATTTTTCCTTCCTTTATTTTATTTTATTTTTTATTTTCTTTATGATTTATTCTATTTCATTTCTTCTTCTTATTATTATTTTTCACTTTTTTGTTTATTTTTATTTCCACCTTTTCCTCTTATTTTGGCCTCACTTTCGTCTTCTGTATTTGTTCTTTCAACTGCTTTAGTTCTTCTGCTTTATTTTTTATCTTATGGTGATTTTTTAAAAAATGTATTATTTACAAAAAAAAAGCATTTATTATTAAAAACATATATTTCTGCACTTACTTCGTAAATAAAATTTGTGTTTAGAAAAAAATTGTTTTCTTATTTTTTAATTTTTTCTTTTGCATATCTACTATAATTGATAAAAAATAACAACAACATGATAAACACGGAGAAATGCTCTTGGTTAAGATCGTATGAATAATGTGACAATTTGTATTGCAATCATAAGAGATCCGAGATGCGCAAAATACTTCAGTGATATTAATATAACTCTATATATGATATTATTTGGAAAAAACAAATGTCCTATTAAAGAATTTAAAACGAAATAAAAATCATTTGTATACTCATGAGATCAACAATATATTCACTTATAAATATGTATCAATTATTCTTCTAAATTTTGCTAATGCTGATTTAGTAAATAAATGTTATCTCTAATAATATCATACTTTAAAAAAGGAATAAGACATACATATCTTTTATTAAAATATGTTTCATTACCTAACAACATAACACTGAAATAAATTAACATAACAATTTTAATGTAATAATCTATATTAACATTAGGTAGATTTTTTATCAAATACTACCTATTGCGGTCTCCCCTATGTTGAAATTTCTGATAAATATTTGCAGATCTACGCCGATCATGATCTCTAAACCTCAAATCTACCATCAGTAGAAATGTTTATCTATCTATCTATACGCACACACACACACACACACACACACACACAGACACACACACACACACATATATATATATATATCACTTTTTCATGTACACGATAACTTCTATAATTCAGCTCAAATCTCTTCCAAACTGACACCTAAAATCAAGGGGCATAAAATCGCAGTCAAGTTCGCCAGTGAGTAAAATCGGACCAAGGGGTTGGAAATAAAGAAGGTTTTGTGAAAACCGAAAAATCTCACAACTTCTTAATTAAAATAGATATCGAATCAGTTTAAAGTTAATATTACTTCTAAAAAATGAGCCTAAAGTTTATGCATGACATATTACTTACCGATCATACGTAGTTTAGGGTAGATCTTGCAATCGTTTTGAAAATCGAAAAAACAATTTTTGACGGATTTACACTTTTTAGACACTGGAGATTTCGAAAAACATATTTTTAGAAAAAAAATTGCCGTCCGTCCGTCCGTCTGTCTGTCTGTCTGTAAACGCTCTATCTCACGAACAAATTGAGATAGAGACTTTAAATTTTGTATGTACTTAGTATGTAAGAATGGGATAAAGCCTATTGAGTATCAGCAACCTCGATTATCCGGAACTATTTTTTCCGGTTTCTCGAAAAATTCGTACTGATGAAAGGTATATAAAAATTTTCGAATTTTTTTATTTTAAGGAATGCATGTAAAAGGCAATAAAAAACACAAATTTTGCATAAAGAACGAAGTCGATCGGATTATTAGTTGTCGAGATATTTGTAATGCTGTTTTCCACATTCTTCGATTTTTCATGATCCTGTATCTCATTCAAATTTCAATTCAGAGGTACATTTTAATTTAAAATGAGACGCTTAATCCGACGCAGCAAACTGTTAATTAATATGAACAGTTTGCTTTCATATTAATTAACAAATATATATTTCATATAATTAAATGAGACGCTTAATCCGACGCAGCAAACTGTTAATTAATATGATTATTATGTTTGGAGTTATAAAGATGTTTCTTTTACGTAGTTTGGTACTTCTTGAGTACTTTGGCGTTTTACATAATTTCTTGAAATTGGTGCATCAGCAATTCATTAAGTATTACGATGGCCTCCAACGACTAGTTTTTGATAAAATTAAAAATGAGCTCAAGGGCAAAAAATAGGATTTTTTGGAGAAAAACCATAACTTCTCAAGATATCAAAATTAAGTAATTCTCAAGATATCAAATTTAAGTAAATTTATCAAAAATTTACTTAATATTATTCTTTTGTATTGACAAGGTTTTGAAAAAAGCAATTCTTATCGAATAAAAAAGGGGAGGTGGGAGTGGTAGAAGAAAAAAATCCATAAATTCGTCAATTCTTCAGATATCAAATTCGATTGAATTTATTACACATCTTCTCAATAATATCTACAACTTTTATGCCGACAAGTTTTTGATAGGAACAATTCTTATAGCAAAAACAAATTGAACAAAAATAGGAGTTGAAAAAAAATCGTATCAAGGGTGTATTCAAATTCAAGTTGCTTATAATCTGACCCATTTTTATATTCATTTTTGCCCTCAAACGCATCCAATTGGCAGGTTCTCTGATTCAGGAACTATATAATGTGACACATTGATAAGTTTTTTGATAAAGTCAGATTGTATTTCAAAAACTGCTGTCAAATTGTTCATTTTGAACCACATTTTTTGAAGCAATGATGACTGAAGAGTTGAGGTTGTATTCAAATAACAAATCGCTTATTTTTTGACTCATTTTTTATATTCCTTTTTGCTTTCAAACGCATGAAATCGGCAGTTTCTATTATTTAGAAACTATACAATGTGCCATGTTGGTCGATTCTTTTCATAAAGCCAGAATATATTTTTAAAATGTTATCAAAATGGTAATTTTGAACTGAATTTCTCGAAGCAATACTGCTGAAAAAATTAGGGTGTACTCAAATCCAACCTAGTTATTTTTTGACGCTATTTCAAATTGATTTTTTCTCTTAAAAGCATCTAATCGGTAGGTTTCTTTTTTAGGAACTGTATAATGTCAATTTCTTCCCAAAGGCAAAACATATTTTTAAATAATGGGCGTAGTGGGCATTTTGAACTGAAATTCCTGAAGAGATCTTGATTAAAAAATTAGGTATGTATTCAAATAACAAATTACTTATTTTCTGACTCATTTTTAAATTAATTTTTGGTCTCAAACTCATGCAATTGGCAGTTTTTCTTATTTAGGAACTATATAATGTACCGCATTGGTCATTTTTTTTTTCATAAAGGCAGAATAAATTTCAAACTCTTCTGTCAGATTGGTCATTTTAAACCGAATTCCTCTTAAAAAGATTCCGGTAAAAACAGCTCTCAGAGAAAAATTACATAAAAAACTCTTCAAAAGCGGCCAAATAAAGTTGTCGAACTCGGTTTATCTCTAATCATATTTTATATTTTGTTAATGAAATAAGAACTTAACTCCGAAATCTACCAAGCCGACAGGGATTTTACATAGTTTCTTTTCTTTTATCCATTTACATGTAAGATCTATGATGTTATAAAATATCGCATAAACTTTCTGCATGTTCTAATAAAAATAAAACCAAATAAAATTTATTAAATATAATTTAATGCAACATAATTTTATATATGCATCGTAATATGATAAAGTAACCAAAAGTACTTGAAAAAAATCAAAGCATCATCACGTTTAAATTTTTATTTTATTATAAATATTTTTATTTCATTATCAATTCAATGAAATCAATAAAAATTATGTATTTCAATACATTTGTAGAAAAATGTTCTTGTTTAGTTTTAAAAAATGCGTGTCATTTAAGTTGATGACATTTTCAACCGAATGAAACATAAAACTCCAAAACTAATTTTTAAATCTTTAATAAACTTTAAAATCTTATAAACAAGTACGTTACACAAGTTAGAAGATCCAATAACCTCATTTTACGACCGATTTTTTCTGTAAATTGGCCAAACCCTGCATCGTAAATTGCTGCCTAGACGATACATTAGAATATTTTACAGAGAAATATACATAAGACTGGTAGAAGTTCAAAGTAAAAATTTAAGTTTTGCAGAAGTTTTTGCAATATTTCTCGAAAAGGCACTATTTCGCATTCTATATTTTCAGATGTATGCACATTTATTTTTAAGACTTTCACATATTTATGATGTAATAAACAACGTATACGGACAGTATAGATTTTCATGATATCGAAATATGTGTCAAAACGTATAATATATAAGAGTAATAATAAAACTAAGCATTATTCCAAACATGAATTGCACGCTGCAAGGTTATTTTATGAGACAAAAGACAATACATTCAAATGAACATTATAAATATATTCGAGCAAAAGAAAGTGACTAGGTTATCGACATTTTTGTGCTTGATTTATTTAAGATGTCACACAGCTTCGGAGTTGAATTTTTTAAAATTTTCTCCTTATACAAATTGTTTTCTGATGACATTTAAATTAAAACTTAAACGTATACATATTAAAACAATTTTTATAAAGTACTTCTTTAAATGAAAAGTACTCAAAATTATGCGAAAATTTGACATTTTCGCATGATATGATAACTAAAAAAGAGATGTACTGGCATTTTCAAAATTGGATAACAACGAAAAAACACAGAGTAGCAGCAGCTTTATCATTTATAATACTGTAAACATAAAAATAATTAATAAATTGTCATGAATGTTTTCCATTAAATTATAAAACATTTGTAAAAGAAATACACAAAATTTGAAGGCATTTAATCGACAACCTTTTGAACATTTGGCATGGGATGTTTTGCATGTAGTAAAAATTTTAAAAACTTCATTTTCAGAAAAAAGCTAAAAATTAACTTTTAAACACAATTTAAAACTTTTAACATATGCAACTTTAAACGACTATGACTCTAGTTTTAATTAAGACACAGACAAATTTTAATTAAGACACAGACAAATTTTAAGTATAAACAGACAGTTAAAAAATTTGTTTTGAGTGTTGTGCCCAAATGAAAAATTGATATTTTGAGAGAAAATGGCGCTTCATAAATGTGCGAAAACATTAAGATTTTTACAAATTACAAATACTTGAAATCGAAGTATTCCCATGGTCCTTTTCAGAATTTGAACCAAAACATGTCAATGTCATGTCAATGTTTTCATATATTTTATAATAATCTCTCAAGTAATAGAAATTATTTATTAAAATGTTTATAAAAAGGGAAAATTATTAAAATTTTGCGATTTTAAAAATCTTATGGATTTAATAAACTTTTTATCATGGTTTTTAATTTATTAAAAACTAATTAAAAATCTTAGAAAATAGCTTCGGGACATTTCATTACACAAAAAGAGGTAATTTTATGTCATATCTTGTAGCACTGTGTTTAAAGTCTGTTTAAACACACCATACACGCACACACAATTTTCCTTCTTTATTATTGTAGATTAAAGCAGATTAAACAATCAAGTATTGTTAATAGTATGAATTTTTTTTTCAAAGAAAGTAAAATAAATACAACGTTTCGAAGATTCTTAATAATTAATGAAAAAAAATTCTCGGCAAATGCGCGAATCGATAATCGTAACTAAATTAGTATTTGTTATCTCAAAGTTCCAAAATTATTACATAAATAATATTTAAGAAACTTATCATAAATTTTAGGATTGTTCCTGTTAAACAATCATATATTGTTAAAACTATGAAAAAAATCAACAATAGTTTACAAACAAAGTAGAATAAATAAATTATTCATACATTTTTAACAGTTAAAGAAAAAATGAATTAAGTTCAATAAATAGCTTAAATCAGTAAATAAATTTAAATAAATTTTGTTTAAATTGTCAGACAGATTTAGCTTTAAATTCAGTAATTCTTATATAGCTATGGCAACTCGTGAAATCTTTAATATCTCGATGTGTGACAGTGTATACCAAAGACTTGGTGATCAACCTAACACGGAAAGAACTTGGGGGCTGTTAAGAGAAGTGACGGGTTACTATCTTTTCAGATCAGATTTTGTGCCCGTTCCTTTTATTCAATCGGCAGCATACTACAATCAACTATTTGTATTTGCTAAGAAACCGAGCGTGAGTATTAAAACCTTCAATATAGATAATAAAAGGAGTTTTTTTCAAAATAATATCTGTAAACGTAATACATACTCTAAAATATATGCAACTCTTTGATTACGGGCTGTGTTTGGCGGTATTATGCTCCATATGCTAATATTATCTTCTCATTATAATTAATAGCATTTGTGCTTATGTACTGATAAACCCAGGAAGACTTATCATCGACAATGGCTTTGATAATATTAATTACACTAAATCTAAGTACTAACTTATTATTTACTATTTAATTTTTTTTTGTAAATATTGTATGTATGCACAATATAGGGTAGGGAAACGTAATTTAATGCTTTTTTTAAAAACTATATATATATATATCTGTGAGGTAGTGACCTTCGTAATAAATGCACTCTAGCATTTTTGAGATCGTGACGTCAATGATTTAACATGTGTAAGCGTGAAAGCGACATCTATCTTCTCTTTTACTTTAACTTTCTTGAGCGTGTGTGTCTTTCTCCGATTCTACAGTTATGTCGCGGTTAGAGGTAATATGTAAATTTGTAGTATCCCAGTTTGCAGCATATAAAAGCATGGAGTTTGAGTGTGGGTGTGGTGTGTCTAGCAGCGTTAGCCAGCTAGTAGTGACTAGAAGCTAGCTAAGTGGTGACGACAAGCAGTGGGATTGATCTAGAGAGAGTGATATCAAGTATTATCGAGCCTTCAGTGAGTGACAAGGAGTTTTGGAAGTCGATTCGAGAAGTTTGCCGTTAGTAAGAGTTAATATTAATTACGTTGAATATTTCAAAGTTAATAAAAAGTATCTGTACAGCCACGGGCTGTCTAATAAAGTTTTATCTAGCAGTCTAGCGGAAGTTTAAGTGAGACCTAATCTGAAGTGCCCCGATTGAGTTAGTGCCGGAGCTGTGAGTATAAGTTTAATCCTTCAGTATTGTTACTAGTTATTAAAATTCAAGAAATGCTCCACTGCTCTTGAACCCTAACCGTTTTAAATAAACTGTTTTTATCTTATGTTCAGAGTTATGTCTCCATTCCACCCCCACGCTGAGTGTCCATCCGTTACATATCTACAGGCCATTAAAAACGATGAAATGCACAACGCAAAACATATGTTTTCAAAGGAGAAATTTATAAAAGAAAGACAAAATTTTGGTCAGTACTTAGGTCTAAGCTGAAAAATAAAAGCCCTAGAAAATAAAGAGAAATATTTTTAATGAATATTGTGATATTTCAAAAAACGTGCGTTTTAAATAATACTGGTAGAAAAAGAAATCAAACAATTTCTTTATAAATAGTTATCAACACTGTAGTAGCTCCATATGTTAAAAAATACAAAAGTGACAAAATGAACTTCATTTAACGATATGGGCTTTGCTGAAACATTTTAAAATGTAAATAATTATATTTTAGACATTACACGGCCTTCTGGCTATATATAAAAAAAGATTTTTTTCAACAGTCTTTTAGTAGTCTAATTCCAAAGTTTATAGATTTTTGAGGTCTCAGGTCTTACATATTTTAGAAGTCTAATTCCTAAGTTCATTGATTTTTGAGAGCTCAATAGTTTTTAGGTAATAAGTCTCTCTTAATCATAGAATCCTGAAAACACAGAAACTGGTACTTTTTTATTCGACAAAATGTTAATGATAATTCTCACGTGTTTATTTACACGTTCTTTTACATAAATTCTAAGGACAATGAGAAAACGTTTTAAAACTACAGTAAAAGTAAATTAATTTTTAAGTAAAATACGATGATAGCACTCAATGCTAGCACAAATACTATTTTTATGTTTCATTCATTTTCAAAGTTGCAGAAAGAAGAAAGGTTTTGCTTATCTTGTCTTTAAAGGTTTTGCTCTTGATATGCTGAAAGGTACGCTTTCAAATATCAATACCATTTTTTCTTATGTGCATCATCTTCCTTTTCTCATCGCTTCATGTAAGTAAAGGCATATAGAAACTTTGGAAAGGAGGAATTTTCCATAGTTTTGGACGTATTCCACAGTTTTTCTGTCTGTCTAATAATATATTTAATGGACAATGCACATGCTTAAATACTTCTAATTAAAACAAAATATTAATATTGATGTATAATGATTATATATATATATATATATATATATATATATATGAGGACCCCAGAAGCCAAGGGGATGTATAATAATTATATATATATATATATATTTATATGAGGACCCCAGAAGCCAAGGGGATGTATAATAATTATATATATATATATATATATATATATATATATATATATATGAGGACCCCAAAAGCCAAGGGTTATAAGTGATAAAATAGAAAAAATTGAGTTAAGTCCACAGGGTATCTGGAAATATGCTTTTTTCATTTCAGGTAAAGAAATATAGGCATTTTCTTATTATTTGCTGAGTTATAGAGATAAACCACTTTTTTCGAAAAACAAACAATATTGACTAATTATACATTTAAAGAAAATTGTACTCTATTTTTTTAACAGTTATTGAAATGAGAGTTCAAAGATTAGAATGCAACAAGCAGATGTTTCCTATTTCAATTTAGTCAATTGTTATTGATGTTCCAATTTAACATAAATTATCTTTAAACTCAATTTACTCCAAATCGACATTTTGTCACTTGTACCTCTTGGCTTCTGAGGTCGTCATATATATATATATGAAAAAATATATATTGTACATGAAAAAACAGTCCCGGCACATTAGAAAAAATCAAGGAAAAAAAGTTAACCAAACTCTATCTGGAAAAAATACTTATGCAACATTATACAGTAAAAGTCTTTGCATCGTATCAGAAAATAGTTTCCTAAGTAGCTGTACTTCTTATTGTGTTTCTCTATATAAACAAGGTGTTTTCGATATATTAATTTCTGAAACAATTTCCGCACATATCGAAAACTATTCGATTTCTAAAGTTTTGCACTAAGATTTGTCAAATATTTCCTAAAAATAAGGAAAATATTTTAGCACTTAGATTAGTATTAATTGTTCATTAACTTTTCTTAAACCTCTCGGTAATATGCCCCAAAATATTTCAGATAAAGAATACTGCCCAGCTAAACTGATGGCATTGAGCTCACAGGCTACAAATACTAATTGTACATTAAAGCCTTATATTTTCAAGGGTTAATTCGGTTCGAAAAAAAAATTAAGAAGGGGAAACAGCTCTCCCCTTTCCTCTTTTTTTATACTTAATCATTGAACCTCCTATACTATCAAAGACATGCTTTATCATATAAAAAATCTATATCCAAAATTCAGAGCAAATGAGATAATTCTTAATAAAAACCCATTTAGCATTTATATAATTTAAAAGGAGTCATCCCCCCCTTTTATACTTAACCATTAAACTTCCAAAACTATTCAGAGATTTGAACGAAATCTGAAAATTCTGCTTGAAAAACCCATTTATATAAATTAAGGGGGGGGCATTAGAACCCCTGTTCCCCCTATTTATACTTATTCAATGAACACCTAATAACAGTCACGGAATCGCCTCATCAGAATGATCCTAATCTAAATTTTGAACGAAAACATAATTCTGCATGAAAATCCCATTTATATCAACTAACGGGGGGGGGGATTAGAACCCTTGTTCCCCCGATTTATACTTATTCAATGAACACCTAATAACAGTCACGGAATCGCCTCATCAGAATGATCCTAATCTAAATTTTGAACGAAAAATTAATTCTGCATGAAAATCCCATTTATATCAACTAACGGGGGAGGGGCATTAGAACCCCTGTTCCCCCTATTTATACTTATCCAATGAACACCTAATAACAGTCACGGAATCGCCTCATCAGAATGATCCTAATCTAAATTTTGAACGAAAACTTAATTCTGCATGAAAATCCCATTTATATCAACTAACGGGGGGGGGCATTAGAACCTCTGTTCCCCCTATTTATACTTATTCAATGAACACCTAATAATAGTCACGGAATTGCCTCATCAGAATGATCCTAATCTAAATTTTGAACGAAAACTTAATTCTGCATGAAAATCCCATTTATATCAACTAACGGGGGGGGGGCATTAGAGCCCCTGTTCCCCCTATTTATACTTATTCAATAAACACCTAATAAGTCACGGAATTGCCTCATCAGAATGATCCTAATCTAAATTTTGAACAAAAACTTAATTCTGCATGAAAATCCCATTTATATCAACTAACGGGGGGCATGAGCCCCCCGTTCCCCCTCTTATACATATCGAATGAACTCCAAAAACTAATCAGGGAAGCGCCTTGTCAGGATATACCTATATACAAAATTTCAAGTGGATCGGATATTTTTATCATGAGTTATCGCGTTACGCACATACATACAGAACGGACGGGCACATAAGCTCTCAGGCTATGATAGCCTGTGAGCTAAAAACTATTGCAAAGTGAGAAGAATGATTTATTTTATCCAAAAAGTGTTTGCAATGTAAAAAGTACGGCATTTAAGAAGTATTATATATGCATAAATATATGTATGTATTCAGTGTCCATTTCTTTTCTTATTTTAGTGTAATTTTTCGTTGTCTTTTTTTTTAGTTTTGGTCTGCTATTAGATTACAACCTCCGGCATACAAAGTTATTGGAAACATGGATTGCCTTATAAACAGAAATAAATCAACATGGAGGCCACAATTCGATCTCTCACCTTGGAACATTGCCGATGGTGAAAATGTAAGAATGCTTTATTTTAATTTCACACAATAAAAAATTTATGTTTTACAGTTACAGTATTGAAACGTCAAAATATTGACGTCAATTAAAAAATGGATTCGAATACCGTAAACAGTTTTCGCCGACATTCATCTCATACTTTCTCCGCTTTTACCTAATTCATAGTATTTTATCTCCAATCTGATCTGAAACTTAAAATGAAAAACAAATATCATGTTAAAATGTGAATATTTAAATCATTATTTGAAAGGAAATACGAAACATTAATAGTATTATAATAATTTTAAAGCAGTAGTTTCGCAAAGTTTCATTTTAACAAAATTCTGGAATACATGAAAACATGCATTATCGATTTAGATAATTGTAAGAATTATTTTTTAAACATTGCATATATATCATCTACCTGTTCTTCAAAATAATTATAGTGAGGTGGATCAGGGAGAAGTTTAGAACAGAAGAAACACAGAACCTTAACATGGCATAAATATATTTTTTATGGAAGTAAACATAGTTTCATTATTGACAAACCAGAAAAAGTATTTCCAGTTTGGTAAAAATCGCATGATGCAATAACACACGGGAAGAAAATTAATGTATGTTTTCTTAATTTATAAAATTATACTATGATAACTAACTAAAGTACACAATATTTTTTTATGAATCACCGAAAATTCCAAAACGTGCTTCTTTACCGTTAGAATTCTTCTTTGAAATTCAAAGAAGAATTTATAAAATTATATTTTTGTTAGCTTTTTGAAGTTTTCAAAAATGTTTCCGAGTAACTTTTACAATGCATTAATTAGTTCTCTTTTTCCCAGAAAAATAGACTTTTGGATGCTATGAGATCTCAAGTAAATATTTTCAACTTCAGCAAACATGTATACCCCAAAAAACAAATAAAATTAACAGCATTAACATTATCATAAAAATTCACATATTTCTGTTACAATTTCATGAATAGTTTCAGTTATATAGCTGAAAATGTTCAGTTGAGGTCTGATAGCATCCTAAAAACCGATTTTCCGGGTACGAAAAACTGATTAATGCATTTTAAAAGCTTCTTGAAAACGTTTCCGAAAATGACGGTCAGTTATTGCAATATTATTTTTATAACTTCTTTTTTTTTCTAAAAAAATTTTCTGGGATTCCTAAAGATTAGGAAACACTTTTTGGAATATTGGGTGACTTGGAAGCAGTTACCGTTAGTATTTTCGCTCATGATTATAGAAAATTTAAAAAAAAATCTGTCTTTTTTTTACAGAATATTTTTTACAGAATATATTATTACAACTTCCTTAAATTATCTGACATAATAAACGGATATTCTACCACTAACTGGCTGATTATCATATAACACCTGATTTGCTCTTTAAACACTCGTAATGAGTTGACTGCATTTAAATAGACAAAAGATATTCACCAACTTCACCAATTGAATTTCTTTTCTCCCATATGTTATTATAACTTTTGTCAAAATTCAAATAAAAAATTACAGATTTACAATAAACATTTTTTTTTCTAAACAGTTATTTAATTATCATTCTGTTAGTATGTAATGCTATAGTTGCACTCTAAATTAAAATGAATTTATGACAAAAGTTCATAAAAGGTCTTTAAGGATACATATAAATTATCATTTTTTTACTTTTTGGTCTTTTTTTTATCATTTTGTACTTTTTTTAGATATTTTTGGAGTAAATAAAGTCAAAGACCTCACCGTAAAATAATAATAATAATAATAAAATACTGTGACTTTTCTGGCTTTTCATGTCACTAATATTTTGAGCATCGATGCTATGAAGCCGGATTCAAGCATGAAGTTGTGAAATCGAATTAAAAAAAAAGTGAAGTAAAGATCAAATCCTTCCTTCCATATGCATCGCAAGGCCAATAGAACCAGTACTTTCCAGATACGTGAAAAATTTTACAGATATTAAAGATAGCTGCTTGGATAATTTTACAGCAACTGTATTGTCAGCTAGTCTGCCAGCATATTTTGTTGTAAAATACAGGGATTTTTTTCTGCTTTTTATATTGTTATTTTTAAAGTACCGATTGAATTCAAGCATCGACTTCAAAATCAAATTTGGGAAATAAGCAAAGTAAACATCGACATCTTTCTGCCACGTATATCATGCGGTCAATAGTAACACAGTTTAAACAGACTTGGGAAAATTTATAACAGTGTTTAATACAGCAGCTTGTAAATGTTAGAGCATTTGTTCGGGAAGTAAAGGTTCCAGCACTTTTGCTGTAAAAAAGATTTTTTTTAGTTCTTTATGTATAACTTGAAAGAAGAAAAAGACAAGCATATTACTTCAAAGCCAGACCTTTCGAACTAAAATATGCCCCGATTCTAATATGTGAGGTATTCTGGTCTTGATAGGCAAAAACCATACAAAAATTTCTATAAAATTGCAAGCAACAATATTTGTAAAGTTGTCTTACAACACTATGCCATTTATATAATCGCAACATCTTTTCCTGACTGTCATATTTACAAGTTTAAAAACAAGATATCGATCTGAAAAACTATACATTACTTTGAAGAAATTTCGTAATAATAGTTTGCATCATGATGAAATAAATACAAAAAGCTTCTAGAAAAACTAAAACAATTATTAAATGTTTTATAATTTCTCATATTACAATATATTTTTTAATAATTTTAATGTTCTTTTCGGATTTTAGAAATGTTCAATTTCCCTAATAGTCTAATGAACCCATCATATATTCAATTATAATTCGTGAATTGTCATTTATTTGTAATGTTTAATGTTTATTCGCAACAAATGAAAATAATCAGGTAATAACCTACATTTATAATGATACAGTTTTTAATATTCTGATTATCACTGATAGGAATTATACAATTAAAATTAAAATTTCGATTCAATGGCGTATAAATCTGAAATGTTGGAAACTCATGTTTTACAGAAAGCATTATTTCAAATCTATTTTCATTTTAAAGAAAATCTAACATCATAAAACATTCCAACTTTATGGTTTTTGTGGGTTTCGCATTAAACACCCTCGCCTATTTCTTCAATATTTGTAAACATACATAATCTGAACCTTTTCTCTTCCAGTTTAAAAGCGAATACGGCCTTCGAGTTCAATCTAATCAACAAGGTATAGAGAAACTTGATGAATTTATAGCAATCCAGTCTCATGCAAGAGGAGCACAGCTGCCCATTATTGAAACAGTGACAATTCAAAGAAATTTACTTAAAGGTAAGCCTTTATGTTCTTTTCAAGACTAAATGTGATGAGGTACCTATAACCACATAAAAATATAAAAATTAGTTAAGGATCTCCAGTGCATTTGTAGAGTTGTACACCTAAGAAAGAATTCAGACTGTTATTCAGTAGCTCGAATATTTGTAACGTAATTTATTATTCACGTAATATGAATATAACATATTCACCTAATAAATAAATTATCAAGTAATGTGTTCTATTTATTTTCTAAAGTTAATTTAAATTTTTAATGCTTATATTTATAAAATATTCAAACTCATAAATTTATATTTCATTTAAATCCTTCGAAATAGCGACAAAAGTTTCAAATTTATTCATTACATTTCCTTGATATTCAAAGATTGAAATGTTTACGATTGCATTTAAACTTCTTTTAAAAGATTTTTCTTTCATTTTGCGTCATTCGAATTTTTTGACGAGACAAGAAATGTAATTTTATCTCTCATATAAAAAAAATCTGTAGTATTATTGTTATTAAGGAAGTACTAAATTTCAAGCAAGAAATAAATCATTTTCAAAATATAGATTAAATAGATAAATTTAAAAAAATTGTAAAATTTATGGAATTTAGTAAAAACCGAAACAATTTAGCGAATCCTTATAGCTTATTTTTTCTCTTCTTAGGCCAGAGGCAATAGAGAAAACTTTTTTTTTTCACAGCAAAGCAATAAAAAATTTCATTAACCACACTTTTAAGTCAAAATCCAAATACTAATTGATACTGTTAATCTTTCTTTTAACTATTCAGATAGAGATTTTTTTCCAGTTAAAACGGAGAGTGTTATTGGAACAAACATTTCTTTATACATGTATTTTTTTCATTTTAGTCAAATATTTATCAATGATAAATAAGTTAATTGTCTTTAGTAATTTAAATGTACTGTCTGTTTATCACTTGAGCGAATTTTTTTGCACAGGGCTTTTTAATCAGTATGTTGCAATATGATCTCATATGTGCAAGGAAAATATTTATTAACATTTCATGCAGATTTTACGAAGTATATGTACAATTATAGAGCCAAATACTTAAATTATGTGACTTTCTATGCATATGATTGTAAAAGTATAAGTCCACACCAAAATTAAGTTTTCTATTAAACTATTAATTTAAACTAACAAATTATTATTTCTAGAAACTGTGAAATTTGTATAAAATCAAATGTCAAAATCATGAGCAAAATGGTTTGTTAAATGTATACATATCTAATACGAAAAATCATATGTCAAGAGTATACTGCGTTAATTATGTTTGCGATTGTATTTCAATTTCTGCTCTTGAAAACTCTGCGCACTTTCGCATAATAAACCGAAGCCTGTCTACCTAAACTCAGTTTATTGTTGTCTTGAATACTCGCGATCTACATTTAGCATCTGTGGTATGAAGTACATTTCAGAACAAAAACAAATTCGTAATACATAACATACTGCACCCATGGCAACTTAATTTTCAATCGATTTTTTTAGTTATATAAGATATCTAATTATATTTCACATATATAAACGATCTGTGTATTTATTATTCTTATGTAACATTAAATTACAAGTAAGAAATAATTTCTAATGTGTAGATTAAACAGCAATATTCATAAACTACATTTTCCATATAAGGTAATTCTTGAAAAACTACAATTAAAAAAAATTCAGTTTTTTAAACGAAAATGCTTGTTTTCAATATCATCATTTGTCAATCGTCCTTTCAACATCTTATTTCTTATTTCGGAGCTTATTAAATGATATTTCCGTCATTTTCACATGTTTATATAAAACGATTTCCATCTTATAAGTTATAACAATATGCAATTTTTACATTCTTCAAAAATTGATTAAAATTTCGAAAGTTTGAGGTTAATATGACATCTTTAGATTCTTGCGAAAAACATTTTTAATGAATTTATTCAACTCGTAATAAGTCGATAATTGAAGGAGTAATTGTAGAATGAAAAGACAAATCAAAGTAGAGTATAATAGACAGTACCATTTATTAGGAGTGATATGATTGTAGGTGTCAATTAATTCCATTGCGATTCGCGTGCTTTAGAGAATTTTAAATCTTTTATCGCCAGATTTTTAAAAGAGAAAATCTTATTGTTAATGCCAATGTTAGAATTAAAAATACGGTGAATTCTATGAAAACGGTATTTTAAACGTGAAATGACGTTGATTTAAATAAAAAAGGTATCATACAAATCTACCCACTAAACCTGAAGCCTGCTTAATCCTTTTAGTACCAAGGAGCGCCGTCGCGCTACTCTCGCTAGTTGTGAAAAATGCCAGCGCTCCTTTTGACAGTTCACTTTTGGCGAGCGCAGTGTTTGATAAATTGCTGTTTAAATTTATTTAATTTATTGTCGCCTAGCAACAGAAATGCCAAAATGTAAGAAGTTTTCAAATTGCAAACGATAAACTGTGAATGAAAGACATTATCATTTTATTTCTGCAGTTTTTTCTAAACTGTAAAAAAATATCTTTTTTTTTTTTTGCTGTGATATAATTTCGAACATTGGATAAACATAGTGACGTCCGTGTTACCGTGTTCGTATTTTTATTCATTATATTGCATTCTAACTATCTTCGATCGCATATTTTTTATATAAACATCGTGATTATTATTCTTTTAATATTTCTAATTTTCATTTCAAAATGTCGGACACAAGTGAATTTTCAGATACAGCACGACGACGGCGCTCCTTGGCACTAAAAGGTTTAAAAATAGATCTTTTTCTACTTGACTTGATGTTAAGTCTCAGTAAGTTTTAATCTCTTTACATATAAACAAAATTTTTAGACAATGAAAATCTATGAAAGTAGGTTTTACTAGCCGCAACAAAATTCCATGATAAAGTGTAAATTTTATGTTAAAATCTCTACTCTCTCCTATCTAGACTACTGGAAGATTTTGTGATTGTAAGAGATTAATTCGAGACATATGGTCTAGTTTTCATATTTTGAATCTGCAGCCCTGTTTTCGATAGCAAAAAAGTAAACAGAGCATCACCTCCTCTTATGATATGTTATGTACTTTCATTAATATAGTTCGAATATCCAATACTTCGATGGTTCACCCTGGCCATTGTAAGATTATAACCAATTCTTGTGTTGTCTTGAAAACCGGATACTTTGTGCGTTGAAAGCTACCACATGTGAGAATCAACGAAGGTATGTTTATATCATTTGCTGTTATTGCGTCTGATAGATTGTGGATTTATATGTTCTTTTTTGAAAAGATATTTTTGTGAGATATAACACCATAATCAAAAATTAATACTTTATAGGGCTAATTCATGGCCCAAGACACTGTCGAAAAATAACCCTTTAAAGGATATATTTTGTCTTTTCAGAATCAAGATAGACGTGAAACATTTTGAGAAGGCAAACATGCTATTATTAAAGATAAGTTAAGTTCTCATATTGGTTAAGCAGTGCTACGTCTTTGTGTGGAAATAACATTAATCTTCTCTTGCACTACGTCTAAATTATACTCATCTCTTGAAGAAGTTTCATGTAGCTTTTTTCTGCCTTCTAAAATCCCACTAGAGAGATTATGTAAAAAATAATAATACTTGTAGTATATGCACAAGCGTATGGAAGGGAAAATTTCCGCGTTTTCTAAAAGAAATCAAGTCGGATTTCAGGCAATCAGAATCAGTTTATTGAAAAGAGACAGTTTTGAAACATCTTCCAAAACCAGTTCTTAAACAAAACTTAATCTCTATAACATAATACGTGCCCTTCAAAGAGATTAACATTTCCAGTTAAGAAATAACAAAAAGGCCAGACACCCTAGACGCCAAAAGTTCAATGTCACGCCTGTGAAATGTTAGTATTACAGATATCCAAAATTCCAGACGCAGGGACTTGATTACTACATCTAGAGAAAGCGGCGTGGTTAGAACTCTAGAGAAAATAAACAGGCGAACTCTTGTATCAGAAGAAAGAACTCAAAGAATCAAATGGAACAAAAAATTCTTAAAGTCTTCCTTTAACATTTTCCACTACGCAAAGTTCTGAATACTTTTTTCTCATACTGGAGAATCATACTGGAGAATGACAGCTTATATCGGAACATTTTATTCCTCTTATTATAAAATGGATATATGTTACTGCGCTTCACCATGGCATGTTCGGTATATACAACGAAGTGTGCAACATTTTCTGTTCATTTATAGGGCCACTCAAAAGAATTCAGTTAAGGTTTATGCGAAAAAATTTCTGCTTTCCATTTCAATGTTATTACATTATTTTAAACAGACTGAAATCGATATATGTCACTGAGGTATAGTACACGATTTTTAAATTAGAATATGGTGTGAATAGAAACACAATATAATTCGGCTATAGAAGAAAATGGGTAATAATTCAACTATTAAAGCTTACGAATAGTAATGGCTGAAAGTGCGTTTTCAGTTGCAATATATTTTGCTAAATGTAACTATCTTTTTAAATATTAGTTGTGTATAAATTTAATAGATCACATACAAGGCGCACAAAAGTTATTAACAACATGCGTTTATCGATGAAAATTGCAGATTGGAAATTTTCATTTGTGCTATGAGTTTAATTAAACTGAATTTAAGACTTGTTTGTAGTAAGTATAACATATCTGAAGATCATATGCAGAACTCCAAAAAATTGTATCTCTAAATGATTATTCATGCTAATATGAGAAACGAGTTCTCAAAACACATCTCACCTTAGTAAAGTGTGAAGTTTTGTTATAGTACTTTAAATGTATTGGAGAGTGTTTTATAATCTGTGCTGTATATATAATTTTTCGTTTTCGTTTTATTTATTTTTCAATTATCTTAAGTCGTTATTCAAATTTCAAAAACCACTAGACAGCAATAGAACTTATTTCCTCTGTCGCCCCCACCCCCTTAAATTTGTTCAATCATGATCCAAAAGCATTTAAATAGGACGTTGTGTAGCACACTTACTTTATATTAGAATTTACTCGTATATGGGTCATTCCACGTCAAATGAGCAAAAATGTAAAAAAAGCCGTGGCTGCATAGAATCCGATTTTAATAAAATTTGAGATACGTGTTCATTTCATATTCAAATGTATGTGTGCACAATATTTTCACGAAAAATTAATTATTTTATCAATTTTGGACATTTAAAAAACTTGTGATATAAAATGGCTTGCGGATAATCGTCGAAAGTTGCAAGTTTCAAGTTCTATATTTTGAAAACTATTTAACAAAAATGAAGTTTTTTTATGATATTGAAATCTCTGGATATCAATCTTTATATTTATTGAGTAACAATAATTTGGTAATATCATAATTAATCAAAAATTGGTTGTAAATATTGAAATTTTGTAATTTTTTAAAATTTTGGAAATGTTATAAAAATCAAAGGATTTAAAAAAAATCTCTGAAATTGATGCAAGATGTAGTACTATGTATGGAGATCGAATTCTCAAAGTTTCAAAGTTGTTATTTATTTCCTTCATCTTCAAAAAAACATAGAAACTTAAAAAAAAAATGACAAAATCATAATTATTTCTCTTATGTTACCTCAAAAAACAATTGAAGGACAACTCCTACACCAACAATATTACACGTACATAAGAATTAATAAGTCCATGACACACTAAAAATGTTTCAATACTGCCTTTTTAATTTCTAACATAACAAAAATGGGTTCAAAAAACTAATATTTGAGACATTCTAAAGACAAACTTTCTTTGAAAACACGCGCTTTTTTGGAAATTTCTTGCTAAAAATAGACGTGTGCTGCCATCTTTGTTTGTTAATTGAATTTAAGATTAAAATACAGTTATTTTAAGAAAAAAATAGTTTTTCTTCTATACAAATTTAAAATATTCTTGAGGCAAAAATAAACTGAAAGCAAGAATAAAACTCCGTATACTTAAAATATACACTTTTATCTGTAATATCAAAGAGTTTAAAACTTTTAAAAGCTTTTATTCGTCTCCAAAAAATGAAAAAAAATGTTGACTTTTTAATCAGCAGTTTTCACTATTTATTTTTTTTCTCATAAAGGAATGAAAAAGGCATGAATTAAATTATAGATGTATTAAATATATTAAATTAGCTATAATGGCAAAAAAAATTGAATTTGGAATAAGTGTCCTTCAATTGAAAACATATAACTGAAATATTTTATTTTTTCCACGACTTTTTTTATTATTTATTTATTTTTAAATTATAAAATAAAAATACAATTACTAAATTATGCTAATCTGTTACTTGTAGTTCATTCTTAAGTGTAAATAATTTTTATTACAATCTTTCCATTCCTACGGCAAATAATCAAACTTGAAATTTCAAGCATGTACACAAGACCTCGATTTCGTCTCAACTTTAATGTAATTTTTTATACTGAAATAAACAAGTCTGAACTCTACTACTTTGCGTTTCCTCGTAAATGATTGTGATCTAATTATATGATGATTTTCAATAAAATCTGTGACATGTCAGCCACACCTGATTTGCTCATTTGGTGTGGAATGACCCATATTTGAGGATTTTTCTTTCCAGATTTGGAAAACGTAAATACTCTGTATGTCAAAACAGACGTCATGCTGGCGAGTTATGTCAAGCTGCTGGTAAGAATAGGCAATGAAACCTTCAATTTAGTTTATGATCGAGATACGCCCATTGGTTTTAGATACATCAAATATAAAGTTCGCAACGACGGGACATTCATAGAACAGGAAGTTTCTGAGTAAACTGCTAAATAATGTTTCAAGATCATTTATTTTTAAATCATAACTTTCATTTTATTCAATAAGATATTGAACTTTCATGACTAACTGTATTTTGTGTCATGTGTTTAGACACAGAATTAATTTGTATGTGCAGTATGTGTCCAAAAAAAGTTTGGGTTATTATTGTGATTAAACAATAAAGATAATGTACCAAAATTTGAAACTTTCTATGCTAACGCCAAATTTTAAATTCTTGATTAGTTTTTTTTTTTTTGATAACTTTTTCTCTCATATACCAAACGGGCATCTTTCGAATTAGGTTTTAGGAATTAGGCAAGTGTATCATTCGTAATTCATTTTTTAAATTTCACTTACATCGTGTCCGAAAAGATTGCAATGCATGAAATTTTTTTATATAGAATTTTAGAATCACCAAGCAGAATGAATTGCAATTTGCATAAGCATATTAAAGTCTTTTAGGGAAAGACGTGTTACAAAATTTACATGTTGCAATTAGTACTTCGCTTTCAAAGCCATTTTTAAAAAAATATTCTTTTTTTCCAAGAAAAAACTCGGAGTTTTAAACACAAAATTTATAACATGTCTGGGAATATATTACTCAATTGACGTTATTAATGCATTGGATTTTACGTTTTATTATTCCATTTTGCGTCTTTTTAGCACCTTTTTACCAAGATAAGTCATAATTTAGATTTTTGAGTATTTAAATGTATTTCTCAAGATAAATTTGACGCTTCTAAAATCATAGTTAAATATTTTATTTTTAAATGTTATTAATTACCTGCAGACAAAATCTTATGGCGTCCACCTTTAAAATTGATATGATAAAATTATTGTAATATTTTACCAGTTAGTAAATAATTATTGTTTATCTGCTTCTAATTAATGCAATCATTTTTTATGGCAAATACCTATTTTAATTACTTTTTAATCATACTAAAAATAGATTTCATTAGAATAATTTTCAAAAAACCGCATTCATCAGTTATTTCTAATTTAGTGAAATTAGAAGTTTAAAATATTTGTGATTAAATGGGTATTCGGAATAAATAGATTTTATTCAATTTACATGTTAAAAAAACTACGGTTAAAATCGGATGGTGAATTTTGGTACATTAAATAAAGTGAAAATTAAATAATAAATCAAAAAATATATAAACAAAAACTATTAAATTTTTTATATTATGGAATGTAAGGTACAGATAAGTATTAAAACTTAAATAAGTTAAGCAATACAGTCCAAGCCAAAGAAAAATAAGATTTACAAAAAAAATTTGTCTATTTTTGTCTATTTTAAGATAATTTTAGTAATTGCATGACGTTCATGCGACAGATTTATAGACAAAAAAGATTAAATTCTATATTATGAAATATAAGGAATGGTTAATCATTAAAACTTAAATAAATTAAACAATATAGTCCTGCCCCCCCCCCCCAAAAAAAAACATGCATTTTCTTAAACTTTTGTCCATTTTAAGATAATTTTTGTAAATGCATGATGTTCTTGCGTTTATTTATTGAATGACGATGATTTAACTAAATGTCAATGCACTGTCTTCACACAGCTACCTTGAATACTAGGCCTAAGAGCTCACATGGAAAAGGCTGCTGCCAAATATTGCTTTTTCATTATTTATTTATTTATTTACACGTAAGTACGAACTTTTAAAGTGAGGCACAAGTATTTTGTAAATGATTTCTTTGACAAATTTAATCTAAAAAAATATGAAAACATTAAAAAAATATTTCCATCAAAATTTAACTAACCATACAAACACTGAAAAAAAAATCCATCTTCGGCAGCCGCTATGTTTCTGCCGGCACGCAGATCTAGCATTCGGTGGGGGGAAGAGGGGCGTTTCCCACGAAAGACAGTGAATTAACATTCAACCACATCATCGTAATCCAATAACATAAACAAAAAATAAATGTCATGCATTTAAATTATTATAATTTAAAAGTACAAAAGTCGGGAAATGTGCATGTTTTTTAAAAAAAGCATGTTTTTTTTTTTTTGCCAGGACATTATTTTGTATGAGCGTTCTTTAGATAAATGACAATTTTAATTAAAATAATATGTATTATACTTTTTTTATATTTTTTAGATTATATTTCATATCACATTTTTTCCCTCGTAGATTCCTACTTTTTTAAAAATTCATGCATATGAAGCTTATATATTCATAGCTTGAGCCTTTGCCACAGCTCATACCACCTGCACAGTTGTGGTATGATGTGAGAAGACGATACCATAGTGCAGTAAGAAGAAGGAGAAGCAATTTAACAATCACGCCACTAGCACCTGGCAATAATACTTCTCTAGAACAAGGTAACTCCACTAAATTATTTTCAGCATATATGTGACTAATTTGATTAAAGAATACTCTTTCAAAATTTTGTCTGATCGAGCTTGTGAAGAAAAGTGCACCTGATTTTATACAAAAAGGGCGGAATGTGCTTATTTTTTTTTCAAGTTTTCCAAATTAATAGATAATGAAAATTGCAAAATTGAGATATGTCATGCTAATAATTTAAAGGAATTGAAATCTATAAATATTTATATGACTTTGTTAGACAAAATTGGTCAATAAAATTCTTTTTTCTGTTTGTACTAGATCTGATCATCGAAATGATTGATTTATGCTTTATTAAAAATTGATGAATAATAATGAAGACCTTACACTAAATCGGAAGTTTTTAATTCTGTATTTTTAAGATATAAATATTTTGTACGGAAAAGATAACTCTGGCAATAATGCATTTTATTTTAAATTCAATCGAAATAATAAAATATATTTAATACATCCAATAATATTAGTGACGAAAAATTCTAAAATGTTTACAAAATCATTAGAATAAACTAATTATTAAAGAGTTTATATCCTTGGCAAACATTTTTCTGGGATGGATTCTGGATTGTTTTTATTTGCTTTTGAATAATAAAATGTATTATATATTTAACAGTACTTAAAAGTACATTTATATCGTTACATGATTTCTATCTGTCTGTTAAATTACATCGATTTGTGATGCAAAAATTTCACACATGTTAACGTGAATTTTACGGAATGAGCACCATCGTCAATTTTCAGAGTAGGCCACATTTTTCATGATGATATAATTTTTAATTATACAAAAACAAGATATATGTCAATTTCTCCTTTTTAATAATTCAGTTAATTCGGAAGTAAGCTTCTTTAATCTATTTTATTTGAGAAAAAATAAACTTGACTGTGTAAATGTTACTTTTTAAAAAAATTATGAGCGAATTTTTTGATTAACATAAACTTGTGTCGTACCGTATTTGAACGATTTTTCGATGTAAATTGTTAGTATCCCCACTAAAATAATTCTGTTGAAAATCTGTAGGTAATTGCCCCAAAAATATGTAAAATATCTCGATAAGGTATTTGTCCCATTATGCAGATATTTGTAAGAATATCTTAGAAAATTCTGCAGATATTTTTAAGATAAAACTAAATCTGCAATTTTTTTTTTCAGATTTCTCTAAAATTTCTGAAGAAAGTGGAGATTTCTTCAGATAATCTCAAGATTATTTTTAGTGGGAATATTTCAATATTCGTGAAATGCTATGTAATAAAAATAATAGCACATTATTATTAACGCTCAGCTGATGTGTAATTAATTGTACTATGTCATTTCCTGTTCTTCAAAAATTTTTGGAACCTAATCCGAAATCTAACGTGAACTTTAATTTCATTTTTTATGAACGTTAAGTGCTTTTTTGTGGTAAAATTTAAATGCGTACAATAAAAGTGCGTCCAATAAAAGAAAGCAAGTTTTAACATGGATTCTAAATGCATTTCCCATCAGTTTAAGAAAAAAGGAAATGTTTCGTTTTAGTCTTTACGAAATAATCTAACTATGAAAATTGGACATAGTTTTATGCAGTTCAACAGCAGTACTATACTTGTGTGATGTGATATATTTTAATTATGCATATCAACTCGCACAGAAATATGATTTTTCAATGACTAGTTAATAGGAATTATTAACAAATATACTGGTTAGAAAGTTCATGATTATTAAAAAAATCAAACAACAGTTATTACATTTCATTAGTTTTTCGTTATATGTGATACTTTGTGAAAATCAGACGTAATGTGCAAGCATATTTAAGGCACTAATTGATTATTCCGTCAACAAATTTTGCCAAATTTTAGAAATCACCAAGCTATTTCCCAAAATATGCTATTTTTTATATATAAAAAAAGAAAGTACAAATGAAATAGTGAAACATTAATAAAATACAAATAAGAAGTCGAATTAAAAATCACTTGATGTTATAACAAACACATGTATTGTATTTAATATCAATGTGACATTTGTCGCTCAAAGGAAAGGGCAGCTGACGTCCCTGTTGGTTGAATTACTGTTGGTCAGCAATTAAAACCTATCCATTCTTTATAACTCCTATTGTACGCATGAGCTCCGGTAATTTGATTGGTCGTTTAAGAGGCTACATTTAACAGATCTATGATATGATTGGCTTAGAGTTCTCAATCCGATTTCTTCAATGATCTGTATTACAAAAATGTAGTGACAGATTCGTTGAAGGATGTGTTTCTTTGTAAACACGCCCTTTCCGTATTCAACACTTCATGTCGAGTGTGACATTTACGACATTCCATTATTGGTTTATTGGTTGCCGATATTTTTTTGGTCAACGGGATAATTATGTAGCTCTATTTTTTGCATTGAAAGATCTTTTTAAATGCTAATTAATAATTAATAAAAACATATATATCTTTCCTTCCTATTAGATTTCGTGTTGATTCTGGGTGGTAGCTTATAGTTATACCTATTTCCAAACACTAATTTTCGTTTTAGATTTTCTTTACATTTAAATATTATACAAATGCACCTAGTGATAGATTTTTCTTGTAAATGTTTAAGAAATTTACCACAAATAATATAATTTAGAAGGAGTTAGCAAAAATGAAACCATTTCGACTTCTGAGTAATGGGTAATTGGCTAGAAAGCTTGGAAGCCAAATGTTCTAGATTTATGAAATAGAACAGAAATTTCCTTCATTTTTCAGCTCCCCCCCTCTTAAGGTAGGAAACATATGGTAAATTTCATATCTGTAAAAAATTCTTATTATTGATGAATCTAAGGATAGTGATTGTTACACAAATGAGCTAATTAACATTAACACAACTTTTTTTAATAATATAAGAACACAAACTGTAATACAATTTCATTATATTCATAATTTTCCAGAATTCACAATGCTTAACGCCACAATCTGTTTTAACGTAGTCACTCTCATAAAACAGATATTGAGTCTATGATAACTTATATGGAATAAAAAAAATGTAATGCAACAAAAATATTGAATTGTGCAGTACTGTAATCCAGGTTTATGGGTAACACAAAGAAGAAGAATGATTATTATTATTATTATTATTATTATTATTATTATTATTATTATTATTATTATTATTATTATTATTATTATTATTATTATTATTACCGTTTCAGATCGCAGTTTCAAAGTTATCCCAGTTTATGTTATTTCTTACTGTCAGCTAAAACTATTTCATTTAATTTTAGAGATTGCGATTCTTGAAAGATCTGTGGAAAATATTAATGCCATCTTTCGGGCACTAAATACCGTTCAGCGGTTCCAAACGCATGATGAGATCGAACGTCCTTTTCAAAATCAGCAAACTACAGCTAAATCGGTGTCTATGGAGGCTTTAAGAATAAGCGAAGATGAAGATGAATTTTAAGTGAACAAGATGAAAAATAAAAATGAAATGGAAATGAAAAATGAAATTTATAAGAACTGCGTTAAGTTTAAGAGAATAGTTATTAAATTTAGTAATAAAAGAACTGACGTTCAGTAATTCCAGCTCTATTAAAATGGGTTTTATGAAAAAAGAATCGATTTTCAGTAGCTTCGGTTCTATTAAGATAGAGAAAAACTGTACACATGATACTGTGACAGTATGACAGAAACAGATTTCGTCTGTTTATAATTCTGTTTTTTTTTTTTTTTTTTTTTTTTTTTTTTTTTTTTTTTTTTTATAGATATACAAGTGAAATCTTTTCGTTTTTAAAATCAGCTTATCGATACAATTTGTAATACAAAAAATCTTCTTATATTGAACAATTTTATTTAGCGTGATTACTTAGTTGTTACTTACCTCTGCCCATTTTTTATAAGTTTAAAATATTTCTTTTAAAAAATTATTAAAGATAACTTCAAATGTTAAATGATTGTTAAAAATAGATCATTTAAGAAGAAAAAAATAGTTTAATTTTTCTGGGAGTGAAATGAATTTAAAAAATATTTCTTTTAACATTCATACAGTCGTAGAAAAAATCAATATATATTTCGAAATATCTTCTGAAATGTTATACTTATAATGTAATAAATACACAAATATGAAACTTCTGAAATTGCTAGTTTGTATTATTTTAAGAAAAAAGTATCTAAAAAGTGTGAAAAAAATTAGCTCTGAGGGGAGAAAATTTGTACACATTTATACGGATTACATACATTTAACTCTGGTAGAATTATTTAAATGGTCTCCATTTTTTTATAAATCAAAACCAAAAGTTTAAAAACTTGAAATATTTAATTCTGCTTTACCCTAAATTTGTTGAAAGTTTCTTACAACTATTGCAGCAAAGAAAAAAAAAGAATACATATAAATAATTCGTTGAACAAAAGATTGTTCCAAAAATCTGAAATAAGGAATAGGAAAGTGAGTTTCATTCAGCAACTCTTTTTTTGTATAAATATTTTGCACTACAATTCGTTACAATATTACCAAACTGCGTTACTATAGTTAACACTATTTCGACCAAGAGGTGTCAAAAGACACCTTTCAAATTTTAACTTTAAATTGTTCTCTAAGTTTAATCACTTCTCCTCAATGATTTTTTTTTACTTTTTGTACAATGGATGTTAAATGAATTCAGCAATATAATTTTCCTCTAAAAGTGTTCATATGATACGCCTATTTCTACTATGAGGTGTCTTTTGATACCTTAAAGATTTCCTAACAGTGTCCCCTTTTTAACAATTTAACATATAAATAACAACATGTCACAGCATCATATCAATTATAATAGAATTAGAGAATTTCTCTTTCCTTTGTAATGCAAAATACAGCAGTTGCTAAATAATTTTTACATTCTTTTCTTTTCCGGCATGTGGAATTTTAGTGTCGTAGTGATTAGATCTAATAAAATGGCTAAATTATTTTATTCTACGACTCGATAGTGAATTATATAGACATAAATTTTGTTTTCATTCGTGATAAATTTTGAAAAACACATTGTTCAAATTAGTATTCTATATGTAAGTAGTAAAACAGTTTATAATATTGGTAATTACTCCTATTTTCATTATTCTTTATGATAAAGAGAGTGAATAACATGCCATTTTGTATATTTATCTTTCAAATTCTAAGAATACCCCTAATTTCAAGATAGAAGTAATTATTGCAAAATATAAACAACATAAGTGTCAAATGCTCTGAACCTGATGAAAGTTTATAATTTGAAAGTTAAGATAGGTTGAATGATTCTTTTTGGAAAAACAACGAAGTTGATAGCGATCTTGAAAATTACTCATGAAACATTAGTAAAGAGGAAGATAATTTGAAGGCAAAAAAAAAAAAAAAAAAAAGACGAAAGAGGCTTAACTTCTTGACTGATTCTGTTGACGATTGTGAAGAAAGAAGTGAACAGAAAAATATTGAAATTGCTATTGATGGAACATTTTGAAAAAATATCGGAACAAGCTCCTTCCCTTCATATCATTTTCAAAGATATATCTGATCCAACTAGACATACACTGTTAACTGTACATTTAAAAGAAAATAATTGTTAAATGAATAATAAGTATTTGTAAAAAATTATATAACGTAAATTTGTTTACAGCCGTATATACTAGAAAACTATGAATGGATAACAGATGTAATTTTTCCATTTTTGAATTTTGGGTGAAAAAAGTCCGGGCCAGGGTTCGAACCAGGGATGTATTGGCTGAAGCCACCAATGCTCTACCAACTGAGCCATCCCGGACACGAACACTGGAGGACTATTTCACCCAATTAACCTCAATGATCACTTTTATCTGGTCTGATGCTCTGGATCAGTTCAACAGAATAACATCAATATAAAATAACATCAATATATAATAACATCAATATAATGGAAAAATTACATCTGTTATAATTAATTTACCGATTGAATAATCGTGTCTCAAAATTAATCTAATGTAATTTCGTATGCAGAGATTTTCTGCAGTTCCATATATTGACCTTCGATTTATTCTGTTGAACTGATCCAGAGTATCAGACCAGATAAAAGTGATCGTTGAGGCTAATTGGGTGAAATAGTTCTCCAGTGTTCGTGTCCTGGATAGCTCAGTTGGTAGAGTATTGGCGGCTTCAGCCAATACATCTCTGGTTCGAATCCTGGCCCGGACTTTTTTCACCTAAAATTCAAAAATGGAAAAATTACATCTGTTATAATTAAATTACCGATTGAATAATCGTGTTTCAAAATTAATCTAATATGAATGGCTATACCACAAAAGTTCAGAGACATATGATACCTAAATAATATGCAACATTGTTATTCTGTATAACTTTTTTAAATCTTATTCTTATCTATTTATATTAAACTTAATTTGGTACTGAGAATAAAAGTAGTGCATACTTAAATTTCATTTGGCATTTCATAAAACTAAATTCAGCGTAGTAATAACCTTTTCTTTTAAAAGTGTAGCCAATACAAAGGCCTACTAAATGCAAACTAGTTTTTATAGTAAAGTTTACCTTTTTTAATTGGAACATTTTCGCAATTCAACTACTGAAAATTTTCTGTTTTGAAAAACTGGTGGTAAAAGATTAAAAAATTAAGCAAAATGTCCTTAACGTAGGGGAGTTGAATGCATAATTAATCAAAAATCATTGCTAGAAGCATAATAGGATTTTCTAAAAAAAAGCTATTCTACGTAGGGCTCGTTATAGCTGTATATAATAGAAAAGCATGAATTAGACCATAAAATTCAAAGAGCTTAAATAATATCAAATCTTGATATTTTGCATATTTTTTTAACCTTATCTTTATCGGTTTATAATGAACTTAATTTGGTAATGATAATAAAAGTAGTGAACATTTAGACTTTATTCAGCTTTTCATAAAATTAATTCAGCGCAGTAATACTCTTTTCTTTTTATAGTGTAGCTAACAAAAAAGACCTAATCAATGCAAATTAACTGTGATTAAATTAGCACATTTATGCAGTGATAGTACGTACAAGGAATTACAAAAATTAGACATTTTATTACCAGAAATTTTGTATTGTAGTGACCGCTACATCCAAAGTAAGAAGAGTTTTGCATTCAATAAGGCAAATAATACTTAAAAAAATCCTGGTATTAAAACATTTTTTTCCGATTACTTATGGTGTACAAACCATGATTTCTGTAACTAATTCCAATTAAATTGATCTGTTTGCAACAATAAGAATTTTATAGTTTTTATTCTACTACTAAGTATTGTATTGCACAAATATATCATTAAAAGTGTACGCAGTTCCCATAATTATATATATCCAAACTGACCGTGTCTTAAAGGGTTAATATCTCCGTTACTTACCGTCAATTGTTTTTCAAAAATCATTCTCAACAATGTTTTTTATGAAATGTTTTTTATGTTAGGTACCTCCAATACTCTTCAACACCTCTGCTGAATGCCCACAAATCGAAAATTGTGTATAACAAATATCTGTGCTTTTCTCAAAAAACTCTGCGATCTAGAGTAATTGTTATAGTTTTCCTGCAAGGTTTAAAGTAACGTTTACTACCTATAATTTTTTCACAGTTTCAATCGATTCGAAATTAGATAGGGGGGGGGGGGCACATATTTTTGTCTCGTGTTTTCCATGATATCTCTGAAACTATCATTTTCTGTGTTCAGCATTACAAAAGCTTTCACACGATACACCACACAATATACAAAGGAAAGATTTTTTAAAGTAAACTAATAATCTCCTCAACATATTTTCTTAAATACATTTGTGAACGTTTAATAATCTGTAAGTATGTGAATCAATAGTCTTTATTTTTTTCACCAATTTGAACTTTCCTCATTTCATAGTTTAAGAATAAAATACCTATGTCGGACAGACACACTAGGAACACACTTCTGCACTATATTTTCGAAGGTATCTCTGAAAATAAAAAAGTAACCTCAAAGTAAAAGAATATTTCTGAGTTCAGAGTTACAAAAGCTTTCACACGATATACCACGCGATATATAAATAGAAGATTAATCCGATAATCCCCTCTATATTTTTTCCTAAATATATTTGTGAATATTTTATAATCTGTGAATATCTGGGTGAATAGTCTTTATTATTTTCCCCCAATTTGAATGTTACACTTTTCATAGTTTAAGAGTAAAATGACTTGTGACAGACAGACACAGAAGTGATTTTTAGTGGTTCCATTTATACTTTTAAATATGGAAACCTAAAAATAAATAAGAAAAGGAACGATTTTGAAATTAATAAATGGTATAAAATATGGTTGGTTGGTTGGTTGATTGAGGTTTATTGGCGCAAAGTCACACTGGGGACATGCTGCGCCAAGAACAGGATGAAGTAAAAACTGGTGGTTTAAAAAAATTTTTAAAATTGTTAAAAATATGTAAAAATATAAGTGGATAAAAAGCAAGGTTAAAAGATGAAAGCGTTAAGTGATGAATGTAAATAAAATAAGTACAAAAGATTAAAACACAATTCAGGATAAAATAAGAGTTAAACCAGTCAAAACAATAAGATAATAAGTCAACAATATAATAATGGTATACGATAAAAGTTAATATCTTTTAAAGAATTATGAAAATTGTGCAAAACAAACAAACAGTGACATAAATGCAAAAACGGTGCAATATTTAAAGAATAGCAAGGTTTTGTTAATGAGTTATACAACCAAAATATAGTTCAAAAGAATAAATATTTAAATTAAAAATAGTAAAATTTCTTAAAAAATGTCTGTATTAAATTGAAACATAAAATGTTAAAATACAGCTTAAAACAGATTAATCAATCATTTTTTTTTTTTTTTTTTTTTTTTTCAATTTAAGAAGGCACATATTCTTCATAAACCGTATTTGTTTCATCATCATCAGATTCATAACTCGATGAGTCCATAGCCTCTTCAGCATAGTTAAGCAACTGTTTTGGATCTTTTATGTTTTTAATTGCAGAGCTGAGGCAAGATTTTTTGCCCTTTCTCTTCACAGTTTTCCACTGTGAAGAGACTTGGGTTGAGGGTTTATTCCTATCTTTGTGTGTACTAGATTTTATGTTTGTTTTTTTAATTGGACATACATTAGGGTTCAACGGTTTTTTTTATCTGATTCTGAAGTAGCCTGTGTCTCATGTTTGGTAGGTTTTGAAGTTTCAGCTAATGAATTTTGTGTTCGTTTATAAAGGTATTCTATTTTCACAAGTTCTGATGATGGTGGCCAGAGCTCTAATTTTGGCATCAGTCTTGGAGTAACGTTACAGTATACATTACGGGTTTTTTTCTTTAAATTGCTAGATGAGGGTGAGTCAAACGGAATGGCAGAATCAGTCTGAGTGCTTAAGTGCCTCACAGAGTTTTCTTGGCGTTTGAGTAGGCTAGAATAAGAGACGCCAACTGATGGTGTTCGGGATTCAGCAATTTTGCGGGCTTCTGGATAAGAAAGGTTTTGGGTGATTTTAATTGCCATGATTTCTTTTTCGAGAATCCAGTTTGGACAAGAGCGGGAGTAAGCTGGATGGTCACCTTTGCAGTTGACGCAACGTTCAGCGTTTTCACATGTTTTATCGTCATGGTCAACTTTTGCACAACGTGCACAAGTTTTAGTGCCACGACAGTTAGTATTTGTATGTCCATAGCGCTGGCATTTAAAACATCGAAGGGGGTTGGGAATATATGGTCGGACGGGGCAGCTTAGGTAAGCAGCTTTAATTCTAGTAGGTAGATTCGGGCTATTGAAAGTCAGAATGATGTGCTTTGTGGGAAGCACTTTTTCATTCCGACGAATCATTATACGTCTTACATCTATGACATCTTGATGTTTTAAGTTTTCCATAAGTTCTTCTTTAGTAGAAAATAAAAGCTCTGGCTCAGATATTACGCCACGACTTGTATTTAGAGTCTTATGTGCTTGAACAGAAACAGAAAAAGGACCAATTTTAGAGCTATTTGAAAGAAGTTCTGACTGTTTATATGATGAGATCTCAACAAGTAAATCCCCGGATTGTAATTTCTTGAGCGAATGACCATCCCCCAAAACAGACTGAAATGTTTTAGCAATAACAAATGGTGAAGTTTTTTTGAAAGAACAATCAGATTGGTTATCAAGGCGCTTAATGACAAAAAAACGCGAAAACGCAGGTTTCTGTCCTGTTTGTTGCTCTCCACTTGGGAGAGAATTAGAAGGAAATAGAGATTTTCCATCCATAATTGAAAAAAAGTAATTCAGACCCCGGCCGCACCACCCACTACCGAGCCCAACAAGGGGATGCACATTCGTGCACCAGTGCTAATCAGGGCCCATACGGTCACAAGACAAACCTATGTCAGTCTCCACCCTTAACGAGATGACTAGTATTTGCTCGCTCACTTGATCCCTAAAGCCAGTGACAAAAGCCAGCTGACCAGCCGATTGATGCATACGGGACCAATATGCACCTCCCGTCTACCTGAAGCAGAGGCCAAAGCAGTGTGTTGGTCTCCCTCAACTGCCAGGATCCCCCTTTCCAGGGACACGTGTCGCCACGCACGGCCAACACGTGGGTGATTTTCAATTCTCCATGAGTCGATATACAGGATGACATCGGCCCATACAGAATTGCCCTCACCTCCGGAGAGGAAACCACAATGAGAGTGAAACAAAGATGAAAGGAAGACAAGAGGAGTAAGAGGAAAAGGAAAGGAGAAAGATCACTCAGGTGCCCCGGGGTTGTGAAGCCCGTGAATACCTAAAGAAGGTATCCCCCTGGGGGGGTATAAAATATGATTTTATTACTTAAAAAATATGTAATAAAGGTAATACCTTTCATATTAAAGAAACATTACGTACTACTGTTGCTAATGTTATCCTTTATCCTCAAATCATTGAAACAAATGTTAGAGGTTTAAACAAGCATTTTCAATTTAATGAAGCATGGAACGTCAAAATATCTTTTTAATCTTTAATAAACTTTAATCTTATAAATAAGATCATTTGACAGGTTTAAAGATCCAATAACTCCGTTTTATGATCGTCTTTTCTGAAAATGGAGCAAAATTCTATATCGTAAATTGCTGCTTTCGACGTTCCGTTAGGATATTTTTCAAGAGAAATATAAATAAGAATGTGTGGAATTCAAATTTAAATTTTATGTTTTGTGGAAATCCTTGGAATATTTCACGAGAAAGGAATATTTAACAATAACTTTGAATATTTTTCTGTGTTTTCAACTGGATGTTATTGCTGAGCTTTCCATAGTTATGCTTTAAAAATAATGTGTACGAATAAATAAAATCTTTCAGGGTACCAAATATGCATAACAACACACAGAATTTATAAAAATGTTTTCATTTGGAATATGGATAGTACAGAATAGTAAATTATAAGTTTGGATTGAAAATAGATACCATAAGTGAAAAATAATCTTTAAGGGAGACCCGTACCCCATTTTCGGCCAAAAATCATCAAAAGTTCAAAAAAAAAATTATCTCAGAAAATGATAAAATACATATTTGCGAATATCCATGCAAAATTTCAGAACTCGGGGACACTTGGAACAGGTAGAAAATGAGCTTTTTAAATTGTACTCACTATAGAGTTTAAAGGACTAGCGGCCATTTAAAACGTATTTTCCTGAAAATGACTTTTTTCATATTTTGCCTAAGTTCAAAGTACTAAGGCTCAGTGGTAAAATGATTTAGAAACAAAGTGTTTATGTTTTTAGAATCTTAAAAACATTTGCAACAAAAATAAGGAGAGATATTTTTTTAACTATTTCTGAAAATTTTACATAAACTGGTAAACATGAAAATTATAACAAATTTAAGGAAGTTTACCATGCGTATTTTTTTTTTTTTTTTTTTTTTTTTTTTTAGCCGATTAAAATAGAAAGTTAAAAATATCTCTCCTTACTTCTTTTCTATATACTATAACACTATTTAAGAAATTTTAGAATACCAAAATATTGAAAATTGAATGAGGAGTAGTAATTTTATAAAGTATATTTTTCGACAAAAAAATATCATAAAAATCCCCATAAAAAATATACTTTTTAATAAAAAGTGATTTTTTTTTGCTTATTATTCCTGACAAGAAGATTCTTAAATAGTACACCAAAATTCATTACTTTAAAATCATTAATAAAAATTTTGGGTTTTTTCTTGCGGGTCTCCCTTAAATGAGATTAAAAAACCTGAAGATTTAAAAACAGTCGTTTCTCAAAGCATAAACGTTAAAACTTTAGTTGAATAATAAAGATTCATATAAAATAAGAAATAAATGAACTACAATTTCTTTATGTGAATGCATCTATCAATAAAAAATTTTTGCCATTAATTATTTCCAAATTTTTATAATATCTAAATTTTCCTTGTCTTTTAATAGTAGTTTGGCATATTTATTATATTTTAATTCCATATCTTTAATCTACGCATTTTTTATTTTCTTATTCTAAAAATCTTTAATCTGTCAAAAGCAACACTTTCCTTAAAATCACATTATTTTACTTATTTCAATGTTTCTAATATTTTTTAAAAAATCATTCAATTAACCACAGTTCCCTGCGAGTAGCACTTGAGTCATCTATTCAACAGATCGACTGGGAAAATTATACAATGTTTTTGCCAGTTTAAATTTTTTATTGATCTATTTTTTGCTTCCTAAAAAGTTATTTGGCAAAGCAAAACGTTCTATAAAATCTTGTATTATTTCGCACTTGGATATACAAAGCAATTACTTTGTCTTGAAAAGCAGACTTTTACAGTTTTTTTCGACTATTAAACAGAACCCTGTAATCTTGTAGATTTATTAGGCGACGTTTTGTTCTTGTAATATGCCTGTTTTATTATGGCTGCATATTACATCCATAGAAAGTTTAAACTGAAGTATTCGAGGAATTGTTTGCTGTGATGTGAAGTACGAATATTTTTTTAAGAATGTCACCTATGTTTGATTTGAGTGGGAAATATTCCAAGGAATTCATTTTTGCCTTATCATTGGATGTCGCCAATGACTGCTAATAATACGATTGAGTGCTCCTGGTAAATGGTATATCAAACATTGGCCGCTACATATTGTATGCTTTAGAGTAGCAATTTACTTGTATTTAATATAAAATTATTTAAAGTACATAAAATTGTTCATAAATATATTAAAAATTGTAAAAATATTCCAAAATGTCTATCAACATTACTTGGCCGTTATCTGTTGGGATTTAAATGTTTATGTAATTTTTATTTGCGCTTATTGTGTAAAAAAAATGTTGTAATTTAAAGGTTGTACGTCAGAAGAGATACACGATTAAGGTAGTTAAATTTCCAACAAAACAAGCTTTCACCTACTATGCAGACCTTTACACAGATCATGAATAATTTGATTAATAAATATATAAGTTTAGAATGATGCACTATCATATGATATCAGTTGAGCACGGTATAATCTGGTGCATAATAGATGAAATCTTGCTTTGTTTGAAATTTAACTACCTTTATCTGGCATGTCACTTGATGTAGGGGAGGCTGGAAATGAAAAAGGACACTCAAAATTTCAGGAAGAAAGTAAAATATACAAATTTCAACTTTGACTTAAATGATAGTGGTACTTATTCTATCTTAATAATCTTTATAAATAACATTAGCAATAGTAGCGTTGTAGATGGTGAAAACAAAATCTGTTTTTGATACAAAAAGTAAATTTTGTTCTTGCTTTTATTTTCTTCTCTAAAAAATAATATTGGGCTTAGATTATAATATTTATGTTATTTAGCATTGCAAAGTATGCATTTTTCTAATACTAGTAAATTTTGTTGACTAAAATATTGTCGTGCTTAAATACATTTTTAATTACGCATATTGTATATGTGGTTGAAAGGAACAGTAATTGAGTTGTCGAAAATGACATGTCCGTTTTAACTCCTTGTCGTTTATAATTATTTGAACAAATCATTTTTTACATTTCGTAAAATTTAAGTTACGGTTTTTATTCTTTTATTTAAAAAGAGTGCATGCTTTATTAGGTAGAACAAACGTATGCAAATATTATAATAACATATGCCTGCAATTTAGCTATTTTTTTCCAAAATCATCAAAAGTCAATATGCTTCGAAAGCATTAAAGGGAAAAAAATGAGTAAAATCGAATTACGGAAAAAGAAATGATGGGTGCTGTATTTGAAGTAAAGAAAAAAGTGCCAGTAAGATAAACAGCTGAAACATACGACACTAATAAGTTCTAGTTAGAAAGAATTGTTTTAAATTTTTAAATTACAAGCAAGTGAATTTTAATACACTCATTTGGTTATAGATATGCTTTTAATGAAGTTCAATAAAAAGAGTTAATTTCATATTTGCTCCAAGAAGCTAAGATGAACTATGGTTTCACAATTTGAATGTAAGTATCTCATTTCTTTGTATTTTTCAATTGTGTCCTTGAGTTGGAAAACAAACGAGGAAGCTGGAATTTATTGGTACCAAGATTTTAACCAATTAACTAATCAATATTTTTGAAAAAAACTTTCAAATATGCCTAATTTCTTACTTCAAAGATCACATTTTTATGTCATGTTTTTAATGAAATATATGAAAAAAAAATGATTACAGATCAAAAATAAATATTATATATGCAAATATAAATTTGTTTATATTCACCTTAATCCAATCTTGTGAATTAACTTTTATACATATTTTAAGCTTAGATTATGACATTAGAGAGTAATTATAAGAGTTAATTAGGGAATAAAATTATTATGAAGATGTCATGAAGATAATACGTACATAACCTGCAAAAAATGTAACAAAATGTTATTAAGACTTAATTAAAACTTTGTAATAGAATGTAATTAAATCTTTGTTTAAGAAACGAAGTTTTAAATAACACAATATGTAATTATTCTTTAATGTCATAAGCTATAGCTTAAAATCTATATAAAATTTCATTTACAAGATTGATTAATGTAATCACATAAATAGTCAAAGATTCTCGTTTAGTTACTAGTCGAAATATCTAAATTGTTTTACTAAATTGAGGAAACAAAATATAAGAAGGATAAAACATTTTAAAATAACCTACATACTACATGCCTATTAATATACTGTTTTTAGACATTAAATATTTTTCACTTTTGTTAAAAATACTTTCCTTTGTGAATGATCAAAGGAAATAAAAATTTCTGAAATAACAAAATTACTTTTTCTTATTAAAAACAACAACACGTAACTGAAAAAGCTTAAAAGTTAATAAGCCATTTATTAGTTAAAAGTTTAAAAGCATATATTAATTAAAAAGTGCACACGTATCGAAAGATAAACTGATATGTAAAATTTAAAATTTTCAATTAATGAAACAAATTTATTTTTTAATTTGGTTAATTAAATTTTACTTAGTGTCTAATTTTATCCAAAGGTTCACATTTCTAAAGAAGTCATAATTAAACTTAAGTGAAATCTGTTACAACTGAGTACGATAACTAATTAGAAACATTCCTTTTCACCTAATTAATTTTAACATTAAACATACACTTGAGACATTTTAACAAGAAGGAGGCATTTATCTTTAAAGTTTACTAAAATAGCTAGCATTACGTTTTAAAAGGATGTGTGCACGAGATTAACAATATATATTTCTGTTAAGTAAGAGAACACTTTTATATAATTAGTCATGTCGGATTAATAAAATTAAGTTTAAAATAAATTATGATTTTTTACACATTACGAAGTGGCTTGATTTGGGATCGCTATTGGAGTTATAATTTTAAGATTCGATGGGATTCCCAACTTAAATATAACCTTTTAAAGATGAGATACGCGAGTTATTCCAAAGTATGTAACGGGACAAAGTTTTAAAAAAATCAAGATTTAAATGTGGGGAATGACGCAAATGTATCAATTATTTAAATACATTATACTTATTTCTACATAGTCATCAATCAAATTAAGACATTTATCATGATAAAATCTTCAGTCCTGGCGGTACCTTTATGAGTCACTAAACCACACTTTTCCAATTATTTTTAAAGTTTCGAAGTTTCTCGAAACTATTTCTTCACCTTTTAAATAGAGAATGATTTAAGAATAATTAATAATATTAATTAGTTTTATTAGTTTTATTAATTATTTTTAAATTATTCTTTAATAATATTATATTATAGAGAATAATATCAGCATTTATTTATAGACTTTTTCGAGAGGTTTTACAGCTATTTTAAAATAGCTTTAATGGTTGTAGGTTCATTGGCCTGAGGACAAAAGAGGATAACATAGATACAAGATTTGTATACCAACATTAAAGATAGTTTCTACTTGTAAGGTCTTTGTATATTTCACCCAGTCATTTTCTTTAAAATGCTTACTCTTTGTATGTCTTCAAGTTGAAAAAGAAAAAAAAAATCTATGCTGGTCAAAAAGACGAACCAGTTCATCGTTCACCGCTGTGGAATTGATGTTTCTCACTTAATTGCAGATGTTTGTTCTGCCTGAACTAAAGACCCAAACACATCGTTTAACCATTTCATTTACTCGCTAGTGTGACAATTTATAGATAAAGCACTATGATTACCGTTAAAATTTTGAAACTTTTGCTGCATCGTCTCTCACTCCACCGTTTTTATATAATATCACTATTTTGACCAATAAGCATGCTTCATAACACAGTGAAGTAATCGTTTTCTATAAAAGCGATGAAGTGACGATGAAGCAAAAGTTTCAAATTTTAATCAGTGTTTGACGCATTTTCCTTGCAATAAAAAAGCAAATTATATAAAAAAATTCACAACGGGCGTAATTTTCTATCGTATTAAGCAACATCAAAACATGTTTCAACGTGTCAGTTTTTTATCATATAAACTATGACTTTGCTTTTAGTTATTTAGGACTCATTAAGGTCTATTTCACACTGAATATAAGGGTTTTACAATCTTTCTTTTGAAAAATATCAAATTTTCAAAATAAAAAAGAAGAAAAAAGACATATGAATGGCAAGAAAAATAAAAATAAATTAAATGATTGAATCTATCGTATTTCATAACAATGTTTACAATCAATAAAAAAAAAAAACTAATTTAACAATTATGTATGGGAAATTGATCCACTCAATGAGCATATCAAGGCCATTGTGTACCTTACATTCTGACATACATGTAATATTTAAATGATAATTGTCCAAGTGCGGATTTAAACATTTTTAACCCAGTCGGAAATTTTCATTTCATATGATTTATTTACCAATTAGAATAATTTTGTTAAAGGGGATCTCGCGTAATTACATATCTAGCACTTACTAGAGCTCTTTTGCATTGCGATTTATTGTGTTCAGGTGATTCATAGTTGTTGTTGTTGTTGTATGTATGCCGGCCGATTATCTACGCTATGGGATATAGGCCCTATGGGGGTGGGATGCCCTCCGTAGGGGTCTTTCTAAGGGAACCTAACCCGTATTTACGCAAGGTTCGAAGAAAACCACGGAAAACTCCGAACGGTTAGGCCGACGGTCGCGATTGGGTTTGAACCCAGCACCTACCGTCTACCAGTTTGGAGGTCAGAACCTCGCGGCCACTGGTGGGGCCAGGTGATTCATAGATCAGATCAAATGCTATGATCAAAAATATTAGATGGGTGAATTAGTTCTTCAGATTAATACAGGATAACTCAAATGGTAGTGCATTTAAAGCTCAATCCAGAAGATCACTGGTTCGAATCCTGAACCGTACTTTACTAACCCCCCCCCCCTCTCGAGTTTCGGATATACATGTCATGTGATTTATTTACCAAGTAGAATAATTTTGTTAAAGATAATCTAATGTAATTACATATCCAGCCTTTACGGGAATTCATTAATATGCGATTTATTATGTTGAGCTAATTCATGCATCAGACGAGATGTTATGATGAATAAGATTAACTTGGTGAATTAGGCTTCCAGATTCTTCCGGGATAGGATCATATTGTGGTGTATTGGTAGTCTCAGCTAATTGTTTCGAACCCTACTAGAAACATTTCTTACCCAATTGGAAATTTGTATCTCTTACGATTTATTTACTAATAAGAATAGTTGTGTTAAAGATAATGTTGTGTAATTACGTAAACAACGTTAAATGAAGTTCCATTTATTGGAGTTTACATCACACAAAAATATTTCTGTATATTTTAAAATAAAAAAAAGTGTAATTAGAAAAAAAAAAAAAAAAAAAAAAAAAGAAAAGAAAAAAGTTTATATATATATTTTTTTTTTCAAAAGCAACAAAAACGTAAATATATATTTTAACAACATAAGATAAAAGTTTAATAACTTTGTACACAGCTTATAAGGAAACTAGTTTTATCTTAAAAATGCATAGCATATTGTAGAAAGACAGCTTATAGGCTTTTTTTTAGTATGTCATATAAGTGTACATTTTATATTATATGAGATAAATAAAACTGAACAACAATTTTAAGCTATAAATACAATTTTGAGTACAAATAAAACTAAACAAAAATTTTAAGCTATAAATATAATTTTGAGTACAAATAAAACTAAACAACAATTTTAAACTATTAAATACGGTTTGCAATAAACACCCACATCTCTATGGGTACTGATATCACAACCTTCAGACTAGTTTTAGCGATGGAACTCAATGTCCATGGAGCTGAAAATATCTACTTTATATCACCTTTTTAAATTTGATCTGATGAGCACATGTTTGAACAAGTATACATGGGAACATGTAACAAATATACTGAAAAATATGTTTCATTTTTTTTATTTAAATTTTTAATTTTATTGAGTGGTATTGGAGTTTATGTTTTACAAATTTAATCTTTACTGTTTAATTAATAAAATGTGCCTTGTGTAAATAATGCAGCAGGTATCCATCCAGTTGTTAAAAAGATAGTAATATGACACATTTCCTCTTTAAATAAACAGTAAACAAAAACTAGAGGGATGCACCAACAGGTTTTTCTGTTAAATAAAATATGGGTATGCAGTTGATACGACATAATATTTACACATGTTAAGTGACATTAAAAAAGCGACATTCCTTCAAAAAATAGGTCTTCATAGGAAACTCACTATCTCTTCTATGCAAAGTTAATTTTTTTTTAATTAATGTTAAATGATTATATGTAATTTTGTATGCAGCGTTTTCTGCAGTTCCATATATTAACCTTCGATTTATTCTGTTGAACTGATCAAAAGTATCAGTCCAGATTGTTTAATAGTTGAGGTTATTTGGGTGAATTAGTCCTCAAATATTCGTCCGGGATTGCTCAGTTGGAAGAGCATTGGCGGCTTCAATCGCGACCGTCGGCCTAACCGTTCGAAGTTTTCCGTGGTTTTCTTCGAACCTTGCGTAAATACGGGTTAGGTTCCCTTAGAAAGACCCCCACGGAGGGCAACCCACCCCATAGGGCCTATATCCCATAGCGTAGATAATCGGCCGACAAAAATGCACACACATTGGCGGCTTCAGCCAATTCATCCCTGGATCGAATCCTGACACAGACTTATTTTTACCCAATTAGAAAATATACATCTGTTATCATTCATTTACCGAATGAATAATCGTGTTATTAATTAACATAATGTTAAATACTTAGAGCAATGTGTTATATTTGTAAAACTAGGTATATCATAAGTGTGAAATATTCAGAAACAATAAAAAATTAAAAGTATTTATTATTTTCAATTATTCAATCAATAAGCTTTAATAATTTTTTTCGTCTTGTTCCACTATTAAAAGTTTTGTGTTGAAAAAAAAAAAAAAAAAAAAAAAAAAAAAAACACTCAGATATTTTATGCATTGGAAACAATAGAAATTTTCACAATTTTTTTTAAAAAACTCAATAGTGTTCATAATAAAGGTAATTCTTTTGAAATTAAATACTAACTGTTTCCCAAAATATTAGATGAATATGTCATTTAATTGTGTTTGCTTTCAAAAGTAATGGTAGTATGTTTTATCATTTTCGACAGCTATCATAATGTAAAATGCCTTTATGGGCTCTAGAAATGTAGTTAAGCTAGTTCCACTTGGTACTTCACTCTAGGATAAAGTTAAAAGTAATGATTCACGTTTTAATCCTGAAATTACATTTCAACTTTTCGCCTTTGTTAAAATGAATTGAGAAAGATATTTCAGACAGAGGAGCAATAGTCATTTGATGAAGATGTCAGGAAGTAACTTAATAGCGTTACAAAGTTTCCATTCTAATTTCAGCTTTTTCTGATAGAATTAAAATGAAATGGTTAGGTTAAATTTTATGTTGAAAGTGAACAAGAGTTCCGTGTATGTTTTTCGGAAGTGGGGGGGGGGGGGGTGGAGATTTAAAAACAGCTAAAATGAACTTATAAAGATAAATAAAAGAACATTGCTATCCACAATTCAATAGAAATGAATATTTTTGCAGAAAAATGGCGGAAAAACTTCATACATTTCTTACTACATCTACATATTAAAACCTATTTTAAAATATTGCAAAAAAGCTCCAGTATACGGAAAGAATTTTTATTATTATATATATTTTTTAATTCTTTGCAAAACTATGTTTATAGTTGCACATATACACGCATCGCTTGATTTAAAACTTACGATAGTCAGTTTATTTATCAATAGTCAAAAACTTGCTCATGTCAAAAAGAAAAGAAAAAAGTATTGGATAACACATTTACCGTATATATTAGAAATTTCTATTTAGGTGTAACTCATTTTTCCCATGGAAGTTCTTGTTTTTTTAAGAATACATTTACGCTATACAAAATAGAAATATACTTTTATAAATGCATAATGTTTATAAAAAAATAAATAATTACTATGCGCTGAAATATATTAAAACGGAAAACGCATTTGAAATGTATATTATTCCATATATTTCTCCTTATCATACTTTACTATGATTTTATACGTTGATATTACATATTAGATACTTATAACTGGAATTATTCTATGGGCCACAGATTATCACAGCAATTCTTGATACTTTTTTTTAAAAGAAGAATGCAAAAAGATTTAAGTAGGAAAGACCGGAGTGGAATCAAGTACTGGAGTAGAACGGAACACGGTATTTCTTTCCTGTCAATGATAGTACAGTAGCAGCACCAAGCTTCACGGTCCTCATTTGCATGTAAGACGTTTATGAGTAGTATCTGACGGATTGTTGGAATTCATTGACTTATTTTGGCAACTTTTACGGATAAATTATGTCTCTTACACTAATATTTGGAAAATTTCCGATGCAAAGTAAACCTTCTTTTCATTTTTTGTGCCTTCTTAACTTTAATTCCATTGAATCAATCATGTTTTTAAAAATAGTTTTCCATGGTGCGGTGATTGAAACATCTATGGTTAAGGACAGTCGCAAGGTCTTTTTTTCAAATTTTAAGTTGCAGTTTTCCAGTTTTCAGATTTATTGATTTAAGTTATCGACGAAAACAAACTAACTGTATCAAGAATTCACAACACCGATGAAAGCGGCGTAACTGTTGTGCCAAAACAGCAATTCAAGAGTAATTGCAATGAAAGAGTAGAGCTAAATTGATGTTTTGACACATTGAATGCACAAAATAATGTATGATATTCCAAAAAACATTGTACTCCATTCTACCTCTTGCATGAGGCATAATGCGGTTAATTGAGTTACTTTATTTTTAATTATTTAAAATTGTATCTTAACATTTTTTCACAACTTTGAATACTAAATTTTATTTTAAAATGTATATAGAACTGTTTCTTAATATACGATAAGGTTTTTTAGTACTTTAGACCTAAAAATTTTCTTCAAATCTTAAGTACCCTATTCCGCCCGGGACTATCTTAGTATAACACATTTTTGGGCTAATTTAAACACTTTAAGTAAATGGCAAAAACGTAATCATCTTTACATCAGTACTCGTGGCAAGTTTCTAAATTGGCTTTACCAAGAAAAGTATAAGTATACATTTTAACCCAAAGAAAATGAATGTCTTCTTTAGTGCTATTTTAAGATTTAAAATGAATAATATTTGTTAAATATTGCTTCTCTTTTTATAGCATGTGTGGCATTAAAACCAGAATCTACCATAAAGCTGTTTTTATCGGGAACTTTGTATATGTGTTAAGAGCAGCATTCAAACGTAGCTAATATAAAAATAAAATGTTTAAACTTTCGTCCATGTTTTTACGGCGCTCATTCTATATTGAGTGTCGTGGCTTGATATAAGAAAGACCTATTGGCGATTTTACATAATCACCAGTCCCCTATTTGCTAACGTAATATGATGTATTGGGACCAACCCATGTCATCATATTTTGTATGCTTTTAATATTATCCCTATTTTTGCAAAACGAATTACGTCTGTTTTACATTTCTGGATTTTTTAAATAGCTTCAAAGGATTTAGAGCTACTGTGTTCTTGAAATAGAAAAGCAAGACACAGAATAATTTCACCATTTTACATGAATGATAGACATTCGCTCAAAATTAGTTAACATATAATAACTGGAGTGTGTCGCTTTATTACTTACTTTATCGTTGTTATCACTCCACTCTAACATAAAACGATGTGTCATAATTTTTTGACATGTTTTCTTGTGTTTGATAGAAAATACAATATGAATACGAATTTAAATAGAGTTGATATGAAACTACGAACATTTAGTAAAAATACCGTACACGTAAAAAGAGTCCAAATATATTCTTGGATTATGACAGGTATCTGTTTGCTGAAAGACAAATTTCATGGTACATGCTACAACTCTAAAACATTTCTGGCCATGTTGACAACAAACGCTAGAATGCAACTTCTTAAAAACTTCTAACATTTAACATATAAATATATATTACGTAGATTTCGTATGAAAAAGTTACCTATTACATTTTCTCCTTTTGGAATTTCCAAAATCTTTTGCAGAACAACACCGATCATGACTCCTAGAACTAAAAAACTACCCTTAGTAAAAAACTTTATCTACCTATCTTTTTTCTTATGGACACGATAACTTCCATAATTCTGTTCAAATATCCTTCAAACTGATATCTAAAATCAAGAAGTGAAAAATTTCGATTGAGATCGTTAATGGACAAGATCGGATCAAGGGAGTGGAAATGTGGAAACTGAAAAAAAAAAAAAAAAAAAAACTCGTAACTTTTATAATTAAAATTCCTATTGGATCAGTTCAAAATTATTATTACTTCTAAAAAAGGGGCCAAAGTATTGGGTGTGACATATTTTTGACAAAATCGGGCTCAAGAGGTAATAAAGAAAAAAAAATGGGTTTTATAGCAAGAAAAAAAATCATAATTTCGTCAATTATCAAAATATTAAATCTAATTAAATTTATTATAAATCTTCCTGATATTATCTAAAACTTTATTTTTGGTAAGTTTTTGATAGGACCAGTTCTTAACATAAATAAATAAATAAATAAATAAATAAAGCAAAAAAAGGAGGGGACTGAAGATGAAAAAAAAAATCAATGATTTCGTCAATTCAAATAATTCAAATAATTTTAGATTTATTATACATCTTCTCTATAACATCTATAATTTTATATTGAAAAATTTTAAACAAGACCAAATCTTATAGTTTAAAAAATTAAACAAAAGTAGAAGTAGAAGAAAAAGTATTCTATTAAAGTGTACGCAAATCTAAACTAACTTTACGACTAATTTTTTAATTCGTATTTTTCTCTTATTTAGAAATTATACACTGGACAGTATTAGTCATTTTTTTTATAAATACAGAATATATTTCAAAAAATGTTATTAAAGTAGGCATTTTGAACCTGATTTCCTGAAATAATCGTGCGGGAAGAATTAAAGTTGTACTCATATAACAATTTGCTTTCTTTCTTACTCATTTTAAAATCTTTTTTGATTTTACATTTGGCAAGTTCTCTTATTTAGTAACTGCACAATGTACCGTATTGCTCGAGTTTTTAATAAAAGCAGAATATATTTCAAGAAATTCTGTCAAAATGGGCATTTTGAATCAAATTTCCCTAAGCGATCGTGCTGGAAGAATTAAGGGTGTAGTCACACAACAAACTGCTTATACTATGAGTCTTTTTTATGTTCATTTTAGCTACAAAAACGTATGCACTTGGAATGGTCTTTTAATTAGAAACTGTATAATGAGACTTATTGGTTGTTTTTAATTTCTTTTATCTTTAGAAGGAGAAAGTATTGGATTATTCGTGAAAATTTTTGAAATCCGGTTTTAAACGAATTTACATATTTTAGGGTCATAGTACCCGAAAAACATGTTTTTACAAAATATCTGTCTATGAGTCCGTAAGTGTATGCGTCTGTGAATCTGTAAGTCTGTCTGTATGTGACAATGAAAATTTTGTGGGCACTCTATCTCATGAATTAATGCACGGAATTTCACAAAACTTTAGATTCTGTTAGACATTAATATAAACAACATCTTATTAGTTTTAATGTATGTCGCTCAACAGGTGGAGCTTCTATGTTGCATCATTTACAATTTCCACAATAGCCATATCTCATGAATTAATGCATGGATTTTCACAAAACTTAATGTTAAGTTAGTTCTTAATGTAATATGGTGCGGATTACGTTTTCGTGTAAATCTCTCAACAAGTGGAGCTGCCATGGTGTATTATTCGTGATTATTGCAATAGATCTATTTCAAGAACTAATGCACGAAATTTTTAAAATCTTTAGATTCAGTTAATTAGTTTTTGTTGTAAATCGCCTTACTGATGGCGCTCCTATAAAGCATTTTTTACGATTTCGTAATAAATGTATCTCAAGAACTAATGCCTGAATAATAATCAAACTTTAGATTTAGTCAGTACCTGATAAAAAATTGATTCTGATTAGTTTATCGTGTATATCACCCGATATGTGGCGCTGTTATGCAGATTTTTTTATGATTTTGGTATAGCTCTATCTCAAAAACTAATGCACGTATTTTTATCAAACTTTGGATTAAGTTATAAGTTCATATAATTTGTTGCTGACTAGATTTTTATTTAAACGAGGGCGCTGCTATGCTGCATTTTTCAGAAAGTATTAACATACATAAAATAGAAGAAAGTTTTAGGACAGCCACATCTGACTAGTTTGGCAGAGTATATTTAAAAAGCCTGTCAAAGTGGGCATTTGAAATCAAAGTTTCTGAAGCGATCGTGCTGAAAGAATTTATCATGTACTAAAATTGCTTGCTTTTTTAACTTATTGTTAAATTTATTTTTCCTCACAAACTCATGCACTTGGCATGTTCTCTTATTCAGAAACTGTATAATGTGCCGTATTAGTCGATTTTTTATTAAAATCAGAAAATATTTTTTTAAATGTAGCCAAAAAGGGCCTTTTGAACATAATTTCGCAAAAAATAGTGTTGGAAAGCGAAAAATATGGTCTAGAAAATAATTGTTTATAAATAAAGTTCTAATTAATAGAACGAAAAAAACCCACCAGGCTACTTATAAATAAATATCTTCAAAAATCTTTGAAAAATGAGTCTGAAACACCGTCAATTTTAAGTTGTTGAGCGTGCGAAACCATATTTTTTAAATGTTGACTTAACATTATTCTGATAAAATCAACTTTTACTGACAAAGGAAATTAAAAATTCTCCAAAAGCGGCCAAATAAAATTGTTAAACTGAGTTTATCTCTATTCGGAATTTACTTCTTGTTGGTGAAATTAGCACAATTAGAGAAACGTTTGGGTAGTTATTTCAAGGTAGCGATTAATAATGAATTTTCCTCTATTGTTTTTGCGTGTAATATAGTAAAATATTTTTATTGGCTACATATGTAGTTCAAATTTAATCTTTATCATTTATTACAATGTCATTTTATTTTTTAGTTTTTCATTATCAACCGTATAAAGGAAAATACAAAATTATACATTTAAAATAAAAATTCTACAAAAAACTGAATGTCTGGACTTGCTTGGTATTTTATACTTTAGGAAATTAATAATATTCACTCCTAAAATTAATTTGTTGAATAAAATATTTTTAAAGACATTAAGTGCAATAATAAACTATAGATTCACTCTGTCATTATATCTCACAAACATTTTTACCAATCAGACAAATTGATTTTAGAACAGTGTACAATGTATTTTCACAAAATATTTAGAACTAATTAATCAATCACTATTTACTAATCACTATAAATCACTCTAATCATTATAATATTTTCTTACAATTTAATTAAACGTTTATTATTGAGAATTAAAACAGACAAACAAAGAAAATTCATGAAATTTACAGTGAGTTATTAATACACTGAGATACTAAACTTTTAGAATAATCTTAGGTGTAGTAATATTTCTTATATATTGTTAAATGGATTATATCAATTAATATGATGATTTTTTTAATAATAATAGTTATTTGGGGATGCTTATATATAAACAATTGCAGAACTTCCCTTTCTTTTATATCAATATTTAGATATATTTACTAATAATTCAACATAAAAATCTCCATATATGTATCGGTATTTCTAATTATAAAATGTTTAAGAAGAAAATCTTAAATATAACTTCCTAAAACATAAAAAATTTCACTTTTACAACACGAGAATTTTTGACTAGGGCTATATGTGGATCATAAATCCAAAGCTGCATCGTTAGCTTGAAGTCTGGTTTCTGTTAGAAGTGTAAAAATGTCTTATGGTTTGTAACGGGCCATTTAAAAAAAAACATGCTTCCGTCTGTATAGTTTTCCAGACATTTGTATAATGTATATTTCAAGATCTAACTGTTATATTTTTAAAAATTTATTGTATATATTTTCTTTCCATTTCAAATGGTTTTAAAAGGAGGCAAAATCATGGATACATTAATAATGTTTCCTTTGACATCAAAGATTTTTTTAAAGGAAAAAAACCATCTATTTCCGTATTAAATCAATCATTTGTTGATCTGAAATTTGTTTGAAATTTGGTATCTCAATTTGTTTGGAAAGATAGAGCGTTTATAGACACAGATAGATGGACGGAAATTTTAGGTAGATTTCATATGAAATACTACCTATTGAGGTCACTCCTATGTTGGAATTTCTAAGAACATTTTGCATATTGCGCCGATCATGACCTCTAGACCCCAAAACTACCACCAGTAAAAAAGCTTATGTATATATATATATGTATGAATATATATACATGTAAGGTATTCTGTTGTAATAACGGCAGGTAAGGTAATAACGCCAAGTGCTGATATTATGCATAATTATGAAATAATCCGCTAAATTGCATCTATGGGCTCTTCGCAAAAGGAATCAGAGTCATATGAAACACAAACAATAGCTTAAACTTAATTTGTGCAATTTGTAGGTCTTTTCGCTTTTAGAAGCAACTAAAATTAACGCTTGATCTAAAATTTGGGAGGTACGTTTTGTTATATGAAGACTTCATATTTATCAGGAAATACTTTGTTTACTATATAAAGGAGGTGGGTCAATAAGGGCTATTTTATCGCCCATCATATACCCGGAAAAAAAAGTTTCGAATTCAGACGATTGTTCTCTGGCTTTATATAGTTAAAGATATGTATTTTTGTTTAATATAAGTTTTACGTGATAAATGAAATAGTAAGTCATGGAACTTACAGCCCGAAAGTAGAGTGTTTTGGCTTTTTTCTGCATTTTTGACGTTTTTGTGTCTTTGAATTAATTTTTTTATTAAGAAGCGCTCAATGAACCCAATTAATTTTGACATGCACTGATTCTACTCTTTATAAGTTTTATATGAGCATTATTTTATTTGGGTTCAGTGTGTTTTCGTAAATATTTATTAAAGAAATTTTTAATAAATAGTGCTTGGATACCAATCACATTGTTGTAAAGCCTCGCAGAAAACTTTTCGTATCTTTTCTAACAGAAAAGTTATATTGATACTTAGATGTTCGAAAAACTGAGATTTACAGAGTGGTTCTAAATAGTGCTCTAAATGCAAATAATATGTATTTCGTGCTCTCCATGCTTTAAATACTTCTGTTTCTTCTTTTGATATAACAATAAGAGATTATGCGTCAACGATTGCTGTCGATGAGACCACAAATAAGAAACCTAATATACATTTAAATCAATATCTCATTTTCACAAATCTAACATTTGTTGTATAATACGTAAAGGTAAGAACTGCCTCGTTATTGTAGCAAAAGCTATTGAAACTCAAGCCTTTATAAAAATTAATATCTATATTTTGTCGCGAAAACGATGCTGTAAACTCATATTACTTGATCGGTAAATTGATTCTGCAAGATTTAAGTCCTGTAAATGAGAATACATCGATATATGGAATGCGATGCATGAAAATATTTAAATCAATATCAGAAATATAGCAAAGAAGCCTTCGATTTTGATACAGCGGGACACTTTTCCGAAATCTTTTATTTTATTCTCATGGGTATATTTATGTCTGATTTTAACGATACCTTTAAACTTGTAAAGTCCAAAATACGTTCCTTAATAAAGAGGTCATCTCGTACTTATTTTGCAATGTTACTTATAAAACTTAGAACTGGCCTCTATCATGGTGTTCTGTCTACATTATTTAATATAAGAAAATAATAATATCTTCTGTAAAATATGAAAACCAGGATTTGATTGAGAACGTTGTTCTAAAATACCATAAAATGGAACACATCACTAGAACACAAGTTATTGGAAAATATACGAGGCCTTCAGCAGAAAGTTTGTTTACTCCGGATGACAACAATGATACTGTAATGACTGCTTTCGATAGCACGTCCGTTTATATCCACAAGAGTGTGAACTATTCCTTTCAGAGACATTCTTTCTGGCTATACAAAGGAAGACGTTTTGTTAAGCATATGGTATTCCTCATTACTTCAAATTACATTTTGGATGTTTTCGTTCCTTACTTCGCGGAAACAAAGAACAATTACGCTAACATGCTTAAAAACAAATTAAAAAAAAACTATTCATATAATATCAGAGAGAGGTTGAAGCCATATGATGTTCAGAGTATCGATAGATTTTGCCGGGATTGTTTGGAACTTCTGCACGAAATTGATATTGAACACGAAAAGCCAAGATTCTTAATTAAGCAGCAACAGTTTTTAACAGATGATGCTAAGGGACACTTTTCGTAACGCAAATTTGATTTTTCAGCTCACAATTTCTAAAACCTATAATATTTTTATAGAAACACAGCGAAACATTACAAAATAATAGTACTGCCAGTGTAAATTACACGAAAGTGTCGTAGAGTGGTGGGTGCATGTTGTTTTCATATTATGGTTTCTGGCTTACAATCCTACTGTAATCGCTCAATCAAAATTAAAAAAACCAAATATCGAATATGTTCATATACTGTACAAGACGCAGCCGCTGGATGGTCCATTAGTGATTCTGGTGAAGCAATCAATAACTCAAATAATCTAAAACACACTGTCCAAGAAGTCTGGAATTGTATTATTATTATTATTTTTTTTAATTTAATATTTTCGATACTTCATGTATTGAAATAACAATCTTAGTAAACTCCATTTATCTTAATTTTGCACTTATTGTCGTATTTACTATTGATTATATGAATTAAAACTAATGACAATTGTTTTTATGCTCATTAATACACATAATATTTACTGAAATCTATATTTTATTTTTCCATCAATTATTAAATTTTCATTCAAGATATTATTATTTTCTTACATGTTACGAAGTATACTAATGAAAAAAATGTATATCACGTCTAGGTGCTGATGGGCGAAAAGTGGCCCTTATTAGCCCACCTAATTTGTAGTTCATTTCATGTACTTTCAAAATGTTGAAGAAGATTTTGGATATGTTCGCGGGATAGTTTGCAGTTTAAAATGTACTGCGCAATAAGTATATCGGGGTAATAACGCCAAGGAATGGCGTTATTACCCCAGTTGATTCCTTACAATGACAGAATTACATCCGAAGGGGGTTATGTTTTACTTTATGACAGTATTATTGTTACTGTTGAAATTGTTAGACTAAGTGGGGGGGGGGGGGGTCCGATATCTAAAAACGGATCTTTTATTATTATCTATTTATTTCTATTTTTTAATAGTAATGTAAAAACAATTTTAAACTCATAAATAAAACGATATCAAAATGTTTTCGATATTCTAATTCCAACATTTTTAAAATCAGGTTTCTATTAAATTCCCACTTGATTGTTCAATTGAGTTCTAAATTTAAACTATCCGCTTTGTCAGCGTTCTGTTTTTCAAAATTTTACAAATTTAACCCTTAACTGATAGAAATTGTAACGTTACTAGTGTGAAGGGGTCTGTGAGAAAGCAAGATCAAAAGATGATTAAAATATATGATTAACTCGTAGGATGGTGTTTTTGAACTAAAGTTTTGTACAAGACTATTATAATTAGCATTCATCTATTTAAAAGTATTTAGAGCTAATACTAAAGTTACAAATTAAACAAAATTTGGGTAGTGTATGTAATTAAATTGAAAATTGCAAGTTAAAATATAAAAATAGATAAAAGAAATGGTCTGTGAGACTGGTAAGATTAGTTAAAGGTTAAAATGCGATCAATGATAAAAACTCATCAAGTACTATTTCTGCACTAAAATTTTTGTGCAAGATTAAATCCAATTTAATCTGTTCTAATATTTCTAACAATAGTAGGACTCCAAATGAAAGAGAATTTCAATTGTACCTATAGGGTCATTCCATGTCAATTCAACCAATTTTTCCCCCATTTGTAACCCGATCCCCAGGGATTTGGATGAAACTTTGTGTGCACATTAATTCTATCATGAAATGATTCCATCAGAAATTTTTCTTTCCCAGACCTCATAGTTTGTGAGATATGGGGGGTCCAATTTTTGGGTTTTTCTCAAATCGCACATTTCTGAGTCTGTATTTTGAGATTGCAGTTCCATCTTCAAAAAATTGTTTCTCTGGATCTAAATCATGAATCATCCTAAAAATATCACTGTAAGAATATAAAAAGATGCAGATTTTAATAAAAAATATTTTAAAAATTTACAAGTAATATTTAGGATTAAAAAAGTCAGCCAAAGTTGAGAGTTATGGTTATTTTTTCAAATTTTTGTGACTTCACGAAAAAGGCTGTACACAAAAAGGCAAATTAAATTTCCAATTTCTTTTTGTTTTAAATAAAAGTTTACACTTTGGGCTTTCTATCTATGAAATAAAAATGATGTGTTTCGCATGGCTTATGCAAAAATTTTGGGTACTTTCCAAATAGCCGGATGCATGTTTTATTTTTACATATTACATATGCACACAAAAAGGCAAATGAAATTTCCAATTTCTTTTTGTTTTAAATAAAAGTTTACACTTTGGGCTTTCTATCTGCGAAATAAAAATGATGTCTTTCGCATGGCTTATGCAAAAATTTTGGGTACTTTCCAATTAGTCGGATAAGTGTTTTATTTTTACATATTACATATATACACAAACAGGCAAATGAAATTTCCAATTTCTTTTTGTTTTAAATAAATTTTATGCTTTGCGCTTTCTATCTATGAAATAAAAATGATGTCTTTCGTATGGCTTATGCAAAAATTTTGGGTACTTTCCAATTAGCCGGATGCGTGTTTTATTTTTACATATGTACATATGTATAAATCTATATAAATACAGATGTATTATACATGTACATATGTATGTATATATACAGTATATTGATATATATATGATTAACACCGGTGCACATCTAACCGAGAAAGTACCAAATTTTGCCTTGTTTTGAAAATCTGCAGCTTTTAAGGGGAAAAAAATCTGACAAAGTTTAGCTGTGGTACTTAAATAATTACTGGAGTTGGATGAGTTATTGAATTTAATGTTATTTGATACAAAAACAAATTAGAAATTTCATTTGCCTTTTTGTGTAGAGACTTTTTCATAAAGTCACAGAATTTCGGAAAAATAACCATAACTTTCAACTTTGGTTTACTTTTTCGGCCGTATATAAATCTCTTAACTGCCCTAATTGCTTTTCTCACTTGCTTTTTATGCCGCTTAAATGGATCTCTACATTTATATTGATAAAATTCATATTTCATTAAGAGCCAAATTCTGTGGTGTTCACATTTATTAATTAAACGGTTTTCACTTAATTTTTGTTTTATAAATGCAATAGTCCTAAGTAATAAAAGTTATTTTTCTGAATCACAGAGATTATCAATGTAGTCTATTTCTCTGTTATTTGTATAGCTAGTTTTGCGACATTCTAAACCAGTTAATATTACAATACTTCTAGCCTGAAGACTAGTAGAAGGTTTAATATCAGGCTCCATATTAAAACAATAAAGCAAAAAAAAATATATATACAAATCACAAACTATAAAATATGTAAAAATCAGAATATATTTTTAGTAGCACAGTAAAAGTTAGATCATTCTTCTATAATAAGAACAACAGAATGACAATAATTTGATTAAATTGATTTCAAAAGATCTGTTTATGCAAACAAACATTACCCTGCCTTTATCAGATGGTGTTTATACAAGGCAGGTGCAATTAAATCTTTCAGACTATAGTAACAAATTTAAGTTCTGTTAAACATTTGTGTATTTAAACTTGCCAATATAAATATTTAAACTAATTAAAATTTCCCAAAGAAAGGAAATACAAGGTTTTGAACATTTTTTAAACACAAATAATATATAAGCATTCAATAGAAAGACTGGAAATGTGGGGAGAAAAAAATATTTATTTTATACTGTACAAAAAAATCTGTTTTGAGTTTAATTATTGAAAATAAAAAGTAAGAGATTCTTTAATTTAGCAAAAAATGCCCATTATTAAATAACGAAATGAAATATATGGACCATTCCGTAAATTTAATAGGGAAACATATTACAGTCAGATTTTTTTAATCAGTAAAAACAAAGCCTAAAATTTACTTTGCAAATTAAAAAATGTGTATCAAATAACAGTAAATTCAATAACTCATAGAAATTCCAATAATTATTTAAGTACCACAGCTAAACTTAGTTCCTCTTAATTGGTGCAGATTCTCAAAACAAGGCAAAATTTGGTACTTTTCGGTTAGACGGGCACCAGTGTTATACATATATATATCAATATACTGTATATATACATAAATATGTACATGTACAATACATCTGTATTTATATAGATCTATACATAAGTACATATGTAAAAATAAAACACGCATCCGGCTAATTGGAAAGTACCCAAAATTTTTGCATAAGCCATGCAAAAGACATCATTTTTATTTCATAGATAGAAAGCCCGAAGTGTAAAATTTTATTTAAAACAAAAAGAAATTGGAAATTTCATTTGCCTTTTTGTGTGCATATGTAATATGTAAAAATAAAACATGCATCCGGCTAATTGGGAAGTACCCAAAATTTTTGCATAAGCCATGCGAAACACATCATTTTTATTTCATAGATAGAAAGCCCAAAGTGTAAACTTTTATTTAAAACAAAAAGAAATTGAAAATTTAATTTGCCTTTTTGTGTACAGCCTTTTTGGTGAAGTCACAAAAATTTTGAAAAATAACCATAACTCTCAATTTTGGCTAATTTTTTTTATCCTAAATATTACATGCAAATTTTTTAAATATTTTTTTATTAAAATCTGCATCTTTTTATATTCTTACAGTGATATTTTTAAGATGATTCATGTTTTAGATCCAGAGAAACAATTTTTTGAAGATGGAACTGCAATCTCAAAATACAGACTCAGAAATGAGCGATTTGAGAAAACTCCAAGAATTGGACCCCCCATATCTCACAAACTATGAGGTCTAGGAAGGAAAAATTTCTGATGGAATCATTTCATTATAGAATTAGTGTGTACACAAAGTTTCATCAAAATCCCTGTGGGTCGGGTTACAAGGTCTGGTTGAATTGACATGGAAATTAAAAGTTAAATTCTAAAATTTGACAAAAAACAGCGATCAGTTAGATTGCTAACAGCACTTAAAGATTAATTTTGTTGCTTATATATAGATAAAAAAATATAACCACATGAGTTATGCATACAATTTAATAAGGGATTTCACAGAGATATTGATTTTTTTTTCAAAAATCTTATTTAATTAATTTAAAATACAAATTTATTAAAGCATATTTTACATAACGACGACATTTTAACTTTAGGTTTGCGCGAATCCGCATTAGTTTAGAATTTACAGGTTAAAAATTATTTACAAAACTTTTATAACAGTATTAACAAATATAACTACTACACATAACTCTAATTTATTATGAAATTTCACACGATAAAAATAGTGCATTAAATATACAGTTAAAACTGTGCAATGCTTTTTTATAATTATATTTAAGCTGGACTGTTTAAACAAAGAGAAGCTAAGGGTGTTACATACTTTAGATACTCCTTTAATCTCATTTTTCTTTCACTTTCGCAAAAAATTAAATATTTTTATCGCATAGAATGCATATATGGAAACATAAATACTGATTTAGATAAACACATTTAAAATTGTGCAATGTTTCTAATAATTTTATTCATGCAGCCCTTTTTTAAGCAAAGAAGAAGCTCAAAATATGATATTCTTTTGCCTCCGCACCTCCAAACTTTTTTTTCTTACACTTTCACAAAAAAATTAGCATTTTCTATCACGTAGAGTACAATTTGTCATTTTCGAGAGTTGTATAGTTTATATTTTTAGAATTGAGCAAACTACATGAGATTATTCCGTCTTATTTTTTAGTTTTGTTTGCATGGCGTTATTACCCACATAGGTGGGTAATAACGCCAAATCGCATAAGTCCGGAAATTATGCCATTACATTTTATGAATACATATCTGTGAAATTATTTTTGCTGTATCAAATCCTATATTTGTTTGGAAAATACAACCTAAAATAAGCCGGTAAAATTGGTAGAACCTTAACGTGGCGTTATTAAGCCAGGATACCTTATATCACTTACTTCTTGACACGATAACTTCTATAATTCTGCTCCAGTCTCCTCCAAACTGATGCATAAAATCAAGGGGTATAAAACCTCGGTTGAGTTTGTTAATGGGCAAAATCGGACAAAGGGGTCGACATAGGGAGGATTTTTGTGAAAATGTAAAAATCACCATAACTTCTTAATTAAAATAGATATCGAAGCAGTTTAATGTTTATATTACCTCTAGAAAATGGGCCAAAAATTTATGAATGACAGACTTTTAATAAAGTCAAAAATGGGCTCAAGGCCCCCCCCCCAAAAAAAAAACAGGGTTTTTGGGAGACAAAAATTCCTAACTTCGTCAATTCTCAAGATATTAAATCTAACTGAATTTTTTTATAAATGTTCTTAAAATTATCTAAAACTCTTGTATTTCCAAGTTTTTGATAGGAGTATTACTTACCGATAAAAAAATTAAAAACCAAAACCAAAAGGGGGTATGAAAAAAGACTATAACTTCGTCAATTCTTGAATTATAAAATCTAATTAAATTTATTTTGCATCTTCTCAATAATATCTACAACTTTAATACTGACATGTTTTTCATAGAATTAATTCTTATAGCAAAAATAAATTAAACAAAACTAGAAGTTGGAGAAAAAAACCTTAAAATCAAAACTGCTTATATTCTGACTCATTTTTAAATTCATTTGGGGTTTTAAACACATCCAAATGACAAGATCCTCTTATTTAATAACTAGATATTGAGACGTATGGCTAGTTTTCTGATAAATGCTGAATACATTTCAAAAAAGGCTGCCAAAAAAGGTATTTTGAACAGAATTTCCCGAAGCGACCGTGATTGCAAAATTGGGGATATATTCAAATAACAAATTGCAATTTTTCTGACTCATTTTTAAATCCATTTTTTCTCTCAAATGCATCCAAATTGCAGGTCCTCTTATTTGGGAACTGTATAGTGTGACGTATTGGCCAGTTTTTTTTTTTTTTTTTTTTTTTTTTTTTTTTTTTTTTTTTTTTTTATATAAAGGCAGTATGTATTTCAAAAAAGGTTGCCAAAATAGATATTTTAAACATAAATTCCCGAGCGATCGCGATTAAAAAATTGAGGTATTCAAGAAACAAATTGCGATTTTTCTGACTCATTTTTAAATTCAGTTTTACTCTGAATCGTATCCACTTGACATGTTCTGTTATTTATGAACTGTATAACCTGCCGTATTGGTCAATTTTTAAATAAAGGCTGAATGTATATTTTTTTAAAAGCTGTCAAAGTGGGCACTTTACCGAAGCCATCATGATTAAAGAATTAAGGATGTATTCAAATAACAAACAGGTTATTTTATGACTCTTTTTTAAATTTAATTTTGCTCTCAAACGCATTCAATTGACAGTTTTTTCTTATTTAGGAACTAAATAATGTGCCGTACTGGTCTATATTTTAAAAAAGTAAGAATATATTTCAAAATAAGTTGTCAATTGGGCATTTGAGTCGAATTTCGCTTTCTGATAAAACCAGTTCTTACAGAAAAATGAAAATAAAATTTTTTCATAAGCGTCCTAAAACAGGGTTTATATCTAATCATATTTTATATTTTGTTGTTGAAATGAGCACTCTTCGAAATTTTCCTCCGCCTATAGGTAAGACGACAGAGATTTTATTTTCTAAAAATTTTATTTTCTGAATCTTCAGTGTTTAAAACGTGTAAGTCCGTCGATTTTATTTTTTCGATTTTCAAAACGATTGTAAGAATACTTCGTATGATGGGTAAGAAAAAAGTGTGAAACATTTATATTATAAATATTTTAATATATCAATAAAATTAATAATTTTATATAATAAAATTAATAGTGAAAATTTTAATGCATAAAATTGATTTTTTTAAAATCAATATTTCTTTATAAAAATATAAATCCATTTAAAACACTCGAAATTTACACCTTTTTAAAAGATTTTCTATAAGAAAATACTAGGAACGAAAAATTTCCTAGTCTAAATTTCAAGACCATACGAACTCTGTATATATAAATGAGTTGATCAATTTAGTGTTTTTTAAAAATCTTAATTATGAATACATTTCGCATGCGAAATTGATATCATCACTGTATTTTTTTTCGATATCACACTGGTTATACTTTTTAGATATATCCTTGTAAATTTCATAAATATGAGTTCTTTTCAGAATAAAGATAATTTCGAAACTTCATATTTCCGAAATTTATAATTGGATAATACTTATTATAAATCGCTCATTTAATAAATCTCAAAAACCGTATATATTGCTTAAAAATATGAAAGCAAGTTTAATGTCACAAGTAATGCGATTTATTTTAAGAAACAACTGACTTTTCGAACAAGAACCAGACACATTATAAACTGAGAAAAGAATCTTTTCTGGTTTCTGTTAAAGTGCCTAATTATATCTTATGATTTGAAATGGGCTATTTATAAATCATGCTTCTGTCAGAATATGTTATTCAGATGACGGCAACCGTAACATTTCAGGGCCATCTGTTATGTTGTTACAAATAAAACATCTGCATATTCTTTTGTCATTTGATATTTTAGTTTCTTATTTTAACGAAAATGCTTATAACGGTACATTTATATAAAAGTTAAAAAACAAGAGCTTCAGATTACTTATTTTTTTTTTCTCGTGAACACTGCATTAACCCATTTTCGGCCAAAGGTTCGTATACGAAACATTTCGATAAATATTTTTTTTTAACATTCTGACACATTTTTTTCAAGAATTTTATTTTTCTTCTATTTTTTAAGGCTTTTGAAGACATCCATAAAATATTAGTAATTCAATTAAAGTAAACACTTTCTCTTAAAAAATTTTCAAAATACGCTAGAGTTTTAATTTGAAACGCCTTTGACAAATTCGACTTTTTAAAAAAAAATTATTATTCCAATTTAAATGAATTATATGTTTTTAAAATAGATTAAAGTTGCAAATTCTGTATATGAAATAAGAATAAAACAAAAGTCATAAAAATATTATTCATATTCATATTATTCATTATAAGAAATAATATTTTATATTATTATATAAAATATTATTTCTTATATAAAATATTATTTTTCATGCACGAATCTTTTTTTGTGTCTTAATGTATGTAATTTAAGCATATTTCAATAAAAATAATGCTACATTTTATAAAGTTTCTGTGCTTGGCCTAAAATGGGTTAAATATATAAATCAAGATAATCCATAAGACCTTTACCCGTACTATAACTTAAAAAAGATATGCATGAGTGAGACTGTCATCATATTCGTGGTGGCATGTCCTTATAAAAAATATCATTTTTACAACAATTTTATTTAATTACAGAACATCGCTGAATTGAAATTTTTACACATTCGAATAAAAAAAAGGTATTTTCAAATGTAGTTTGTTCAAAATTGTGTCTCAATTTACTTGGAATTTTGTGACTTATAAAATTATTTTCGAAAGCTAATATTTTAAATTTTTCAATTTAATTATGGAACATTCGAATTTGCACGTAGAATAATGTAAATATCGCAGAATTTCTTTATTTTGCCAAAATTTTTAATTTATAAAAACAAACTGCCATACGAAATAAATTTACAAATAAAAGACTAAAGATACCATAAATGCTTCGCGTTTGAAAGTTGGCTTATGTAGTATGAAAATAACTAAAAAACTTTTTGGTGTTAGTTCTTTAGAAATCTAAGAAAATATAATAAATTGTAAAAAAATCTAGGTTTTATCTGCGAATTATAACCGGACAGTACATCAGAAATCTTTAACGTGAATAGCAGGGGTTGGATAATAGAGAAACATTTTAAAGACTATCTGTTGAGTCTTACATGCAACCATAAATATTATTTAAAATTGAGAAAATTTTGTATGTTGATAAACATTTAGAGTGATGAATTCAGTGGTGAATACTATATAGAGAACTGAAACATTCAATTAAGATGAATTCTTTTTAGTGATGAAATCAAGGTGTCACACAGAAATATATGTATTTTTTTTCTTTTTTTTGGAGAACAAAGTTCTTTTTCAAGGGTATATCTGACATACAATAGAATGGAAATACCATTCAATGTATTTATGGGACACAGGTATCAGTCTACAGAATCTGATTTTATTCTACTGCGTTTGCAACTCAGAAAGGAAAAGCTCTTTCACAACTTCACAGTAAGTCGCCTGCAGCATACTAGAATAATCGATCTCGACTATATGTTGATCGTACGCAGGAATCTCACTTCCACCCACCATAGCGCCAAAATGCTTCATTTGGCGAGCAAACGAATAATTAGACTCGCCAACATTTAAGAGATATTTAGAAAGTACTATTTTTAGTATTTTCTGTAGTAGATAATCAATTTTTTATTTTTTAAATAATTACAAACATTTAGGTTATTTTAGAACATATTCAAGAAAAGGATACAATAAGATATTCAAAATAGAATTTTAAGTGTTTCATGCCGAACCTATTTTACTAACATTAATTTTCATTTGGCTACTGTTTTTTTTTTCTTTTTCGCCAAATCACTTACCTTGTTCAAAAGCCAGGAAGAACCCTGATCGTATACCATATTTTTATAACATTCTAGTATATGTACTCTAGTTATTTTTAAAATTTATCTGAGACATGCCTTTTTTTCTACTGGTCACTTCCATTATAGCTAGCTGCCCTTGGTGACCAATTTGTCTCACTTAAATGTATGCTAAGCAACGTATCATGTTATTTTTATTCATAATTTAATTTATTTGGTCAGTCCTTCATCAAATTTGAAGATTCCGAAAGAGAAATCTAGATCTTGGTATTTTTATTTTCACTGGGCACAAATGATGAATCGCAAACTATTGTTCCCTCTGCGTTTTTTCGTATTTTATTAATTTCTTTTAAATTGTAACTTTTCACTTATTTTATTTAAAATACAAAACTTTCATTTAAATTCAAAACATTTACAATTCATGTCTTTAATTTTCTTCAAAAAATAAAACAAAAAAAATGTTAAATAATACAATAAACCATGTCAACAAATTCCAACTACTGATGGACGTTAACGAGAAATTTTTAAATGGTCACAGCCCTATCCAACAATGTATCCTATGAGAGGTCTCGGCTAAATTTTGAAAACAGTCCCTCCCGTAAGGTAACGAAGTGGGGGGGAAAATATAAGATCGAGGTAAATAAGATCAATAAGTGGTCACAGGCCAAACACCAACTTCCTACTTTTCTAAATTCCAAACACCATAAATATTATTTACTGGAGGCTCCGTAAATATATATATGGTGGCATTTTGGGAGTGCCGATAGAAGTGAAAACTTGAAAAATTACGTGCATATTTTCTAATCGTCAGGAAATATTTTATTGTGCAAGAAATACAAGGACTAAGTACCCGCGGTAAATTAACGCGTACATGCCAGAGGAAGCCAGAGTCCTAGCAGTGGTGAACAATATTTATATGGCATGGATGTCATACACACACCACACTGGCACGATTTTTTATAGATGCCGAAAACCTCGAAGAAGTTTGAGAAATTTAAATTTCAACACATTATGGGTCCGTAACGCGAGTCAGAATGGTGGGATACATTTTTTGTGCTAGATTTGTAATGTATGATGCATAAGCTTTCAATAGACATATTATATTAAAAATGAGAAACGCCCATCCTGCCCCCCCCCCCAAAAAAAAAAAAAAATCCGGTGCATTGGAAAAAACCAGAAAACTGCAAAAAGAGCGGCGAAGAAAAATTAACCATGCTATAGTTTTTCTCCTCGCGGTAGCTCCCATAGAAGAAAGTTGTAGCTTTTTAAAAATTGAAAGTAAGGGAAGAAATGAGCAAAATCAGAGAGGTCTATAGCCTCAGGGGTGCCATGTAGCTTAAAATCTTAAAAAAATTGGTAGAGAATTAAATGTGCGATATTTTAAGGTGTATGTTGGAGGCGGGGTTCAAGCACCTCCTCACAGGAAGAGGCCCTCAAAGAGAGAACTTTAGGGCAATGTGTCTATGTTACGGTAACAATCTGACGAATTCAATGGCTTTTTTCCCATCTGAAAAAATGCCCAACGTTCCTAAAGACGTTTTCAATTAAAAAATTCGATCTAAAATTATAAAAACACAAAAAGTTTCGAAAACTGCCTCCTACCCCCCGCCATGGGAACCAAATTCGGAAGGGGGGAGGAAGAAAGTATCATAATATGAAAGAGTAATCCGAGAAGATCAAGATGATATATCAAATGACGGGTTTAAAAAAGTTAAAATTGTCCCCCTCCCCTCGCCTCCGTGCTTCCACTCTTTCGCCTCCAAATTCCGGCATCCCGCATTTTAATTTTTCTACGTTTTACCGAGTGGTTCGATAAAAAAAAACCACACTTAAAATGATAGGTATCGTAGAAATCGCTACGGTTTTAAGCATATGTTCGTCGTCTCTCCAGCCCCCGCTTTGGGATTTTTTTTATAAATTATATTTATTGGAGAGTTCCAGGTACATGACAGCTTGGTAGGGCTAAAATACGAGAAACTTTGAAAATTAAACTTATGTAAATTAGGCTTATTTCTCATGCTTCTTTCTGTACCTCGTTTCTCGATAATCCTTTCATTTCACAAAGCTTCATCGATAAAACTCTACTCGATAAACCTTCTCATCTCTATTTTCAGCGAGAACGAAAATCATTGTTATCGAAAAAAAGTATTCATCGGGAAAACACAAGTTGCTCGAAATGCCACATTTATATAGGTAGAAACTCATCGTGAACCTACAAGTCGTTCGATAAACCTGAGATATCATCGAGTTAGATTTTCATCGAGAAGCAACGAATTTCTCGAGATGCCTGAATCATCGTACTAGATGAGATTTGCTGAAATGAGAGGCATATCCGAAAGCTCTTTTAATCATTCTTACATATTAAGAATCTTTCGCTTTTCGGAATTGAATTTTAAGAGGGGGGAGAAGGGAGTGATGAGAGGGTGAATTATTTAAATCGTAGCAATTTCGACAATAAATGTTATTTTTGATGTGGCTTTTTTTATGGAACTCTTCGGTAAATATTATTTATTAAATATAAAGATTTTAAAGTGGGGGTTGCGTCGTTTTTAGCTGTATTTTGGTAAAAATGAGTGAACCCACGGGTGACATGTAAATTTCAAACTTTTGTTTGGACCCGTCATGTTAATATATATCATCGGAATGTTTTCTCACTTCTATTTAATTTTTCGAATATTTCTCCCCCTGGAGTTGAATTTCAAGAGGGAGGGGAGCGGGAGCGATAAGGGGATGAAATTTTTAAATCTTAGCTATTTCGACAATAAATATCTTTTCAAATGTGGAGTTTTTTTATGGAACTCTCCGGTAAATATTATTTATTAAATATAAAAATTTAAAGTAGATGCTGCGCAATTTTTAGGTGTATCCTTGGAAAAATGAGTGAACCTACGGGTGACATGTATATTTCAAACTTTGTTTTGAACTTGTCATGCTATATATGTATATATCATCGGAAAGTTTTAGCACCTCACTTTTATTTTGCGACTCTTTTTCCTCCTGGAGTTGAATTTCAGGGGGGGGGGCTGGGGAGCAATATGGGGGTGAATTTTTTAAATCATAGCTATTTCGAAAAAAAATATCATTTTAGATGTGGAGTTTTTTTATAGATCTCTCTGGTAAATATTATTTATTAAATATAAAGATTTGAAAGTGGAGACTTCGTCGTATTTAGGTGTATTCTGGGAAAAATGAGTGAACCCACGGGTAACAAGTAAATTTCAAATTTTGTTTGGACCCGTCATAGTATATATTTATGTATCATCGGAAAGTTTTCGCACCTCTCTTTCATTTTACGGTTTTTTCTCCTCATGGAATTGAATTTTAAAAGGGGAGGGGGGTTGAGAGGGAGCGATAAGGAGGGTAATTTTTTAAATCGCAGCTATTTTGAAAATAAATATCATTATAGATGTGGATTTTTTATGGAACTCTCCCCTGAATATTGTTTATTAAATGTAAAGATTTTAAAGTGGGAGCTGCATCATTTCCGGGTGTGTTATGGGAAGAAAAAGTGGACCGAGGGCTGAAAAGTAATTTTCAGTTTATTTGTCCCGTCATGTGATATATCATAGGAAAGTTTTCAGACTATTCTTTCATATTACAAACATTTCTCATCCTGGAGTTGAATTTCAAGAGGAAGAGGAGGAGGAGTGATTAGGGGTAATTTTTTTTAATCGTAGCTATTTCGACAAAAAATATCATTTTAGATGTGAATTTTTAATGAAGTTCTCCTGTAAATGTTATTTATAACAACTTTAAAGGGAGCTACGTTATTTCCAAGTGCATTCAGGGAATAAAAAGTGAACTCTCGAGTGATGAGTAAACTTCAACATTTTTTTGGACCCAGTCATGTCATATATCTTTAGAAAGTTTTCAGACCACTCTTTCATATTATGAACCTTACTTCCCCCTTGTCCGATATGGCCATCTTGCATAGGCACTTATCAATCTTTTTTGAAATTGAAACATTTTTATCATTTTAGGTCGGAGTTTTTTACGAAGACTTCCGATATATAACTTATAATATGTAAAAATGTCAACGAGAGGAGTGGAGAGGGTATATTCTAGAATTTTCTTAATTCTACGTGCTTTACTTTTCTATCTTTTGCTGACATCCTTCTTGTGATAGATCGTTGGACATTTCTGTGACTTCTATTTTATTTTATACTAGGGGGCTCAGCCGCCTACGAGCTACGCTCGGCAACCTTCGTTAGGACAACATAAAGTCTAATAACACACTAATTTGATCGGTTTTTAAAAGACTGCGAAGCACTGAACTTTAATTTCCTTTAAAAAAAAGGGAAATCGATTTTTCCTTTTAACTTGTTGATCTAATTGTGTTAGATTAGATTATTGTTACTGATGTAAGTTTTATGTCATATACAACCATTGGCAAAAAGTTTTCGATCAGTGTTATCAAGTTTATTACTTTTGAATTTCGAAGCATATATTTTGCGATTTATGAGCATAGGGGGCTTTTAACCACATGGCAAATAAAAGAACACGAATTAAAATATAAATGAAAAGTGAGTTCAGTATAACATACATATAATTTATAATTATACTGCACGCGAAAAAGTCTTTTCGTGAGAAAAAAAATATCCGATCAAGACGGTAGTTGGAAAATAGTAATCGATCACTGAAAAAGCAGGTTTGAAATTTGCATATTGAATACAGATAGGAATGCCTGAGCATGCGTACAATATCTGAATCCTATTTAAAATAAAAAATCTTCCAGCTGTGAGATTAAAAGCAACTCTGAAATGCTGAACAAAGGCTCGTGTGAATAAACTGTCTCCCGATTTAAAAATCCGCATGATTGAATTGTTGCAAGAGGGAAATTCACAAAGAAAAGTATCTGTTTCATTAAACTATGCTCAAAGTATGGTATGTGATATTCGGAAAAAATATAGTTGACTAACAGCGTGGAAAATTTACCTCGATATGGACGTCCTCGAATGAAAACGCCTAAAGAGGACAGAAAATTTTAGGAAATGGAGAAAAGAAAGTGTCAAGCAATCAAAACAATTCAATGTCGAATGGTCTTGCGTATATGTATGTGACCGCACTATATTCAATCGTCTAAATGCAGCAGAATTTAAATTCTGTAAAGCTAAAACGAAACCTTACTTCGAAGAAAAAAAGAAGCATAGAAAAGAATGGCTGCATTGCTGTAAAAAACATGTACACTGACCACTTGATAATGGAATAAAGTTATTTTTAGCGATAAATCGCGCATATATTTCGGAATAGGTGATGACTGTGGAACATTTCTTTTCAGGAGAGTTGGTGAAAAGTTTAATAATAAATATGTAAATACGAGGACTAAATTTTCACTTCTTTTACTGTTTTGAGCTGTATGACATTACAGGGCGTCGCTAAGTTGTGTATTGTGTTACGTACGTGAACTGTGAAGTTTACATTGGTATTTTAGATAATTTTCTGATTACTAGCATCAATCAATGGTCGGGGATCAAAATGACTTCTTATTTCAAGATGACAATGCAGCTCCCCAAAGCTCCAAATCAGTAAAGAAATTTCTACAAAATGTGGGTAATATACCAATTCAAACCATGACTTGGCTGCCCAATAGTCCGGATCTTAATCCCATCGAAAATCTGTGGAATATCTTAAAAAGAAAAATCGATTTTCGACGAATTACAGATGCCATAGAACTGCGTAAAGCTATAAGGGAATGCTGATGTGAAGTTGCTCCCAATGAGTGCAAAAATCTTATTGAGTCCATTCGACTATAAATTTCAGCGGTCATCCGAATTAAGAGTGGATTTACGAAATATTGATTATAGTGATCGGTTATTGTTTTTTCCAAATCAAAACATGATCGGATATTTTTTTCTTTGGTGCTTAAATTTCAATCACATATTTTCTGTTTATAAATTGATGTATAATTGCATATTGTTGTTCATTACATATAATACAAATGTATTATCGCTAATAATCGTTTCATATGTATGCAGTGAGAATATATAATTTTTTCTTACAAAAGATGAGAGTGTTGATGTAATGATCGGATACTTTGTGCCAAGGGTTGTATAGTACATACATATATATATTGCGTGTCAGTGTGTACTTTGTCGGTTAATTATTTCCCTATTTGTACTATCTAAGTTTAGCGTTTTCTCAAGAGGATGTATTCATCTAATCTATTAAAATCTTCTACCAATACATATATATATATATATATGTTACAGGCCAAACCCGATTTTAGGCCAAACTAGATTGGCCTAGGCCAAACTAGTCTATCCTAACGCCCATCGGATAAACTAGTTTTTCCTAGGCCAAACCGGTCTATCCTAACGCCCTTCGGATAAACTAGTTTTTCCTAGGCCAAACCGGTTTATCCTAACGCCCATCGGATAAACTAGTTTTTCCTAGGCCAAACTAGTCTATCCTAAGTCCCATAGGACAAACTAGTTCTTCCCAGGCCAATCTAGTTTGGCCTAACTCTTATAGGATAAACTAGTTTAGCCTGCTGTTTATTGGTCTGAACTAGTTTATCCTAGGCCAAATCAATTTGGCGTGATTTTATTTGATTCAAAGACCGCCTCAGCGCCAAAATTCTAGTTTGTCCTAGGCGTATCTAGTTTATCCTAGGCCAATGTAATTTTACGTATTTTTAGCTCATGGCCGTCAAAGCCAAAGAAAAAATGGGCTCACAGGTTCTGTATGTATGTACGTACGCATGTATGTACGTATGTACGTACGTATGTACGTAACGCGATAACTCTTGATAGAAATTATGTAATTTGACATGTTTTTATCTCATCAGCTACCAAAGCCTGAGAACTAATGTGCCCGTGGGTTCTGTATCTATTTATGTACGTAACGCAATAATTTTTGATAGAAATACTCGATTTTCATCAAACTTTCAATATAGGTTTATTCTTATGAGGAGCTTTTCTGATTAATTTTGGGAGGTCATTGGAGAAGAATAAGGAGGGAGAGGATGAGAAGATGATTCGCCACTTCCCTTAATTCAAATAAATGGATTTCTATGGATTATTAGCGTATTTTATTCAAATTTTAGATATAGGAGTATTCTCTTGAGGTGCCTTCATTAGTTGTGGGTATCAATTGTTTAAGTATAAAGGGAGGGGAGAATAGGGGTAACGTTCCATAATATATGTAAATGCTTTTTTCACGCAGAATTTACTGATTTACTTCAAATTTTAGAAATAGATTCATTCTAGTAAGGCGTTTCCCTAATTGGTTTTGGGGATTAATTGAATAAGAACAAAGGGAAGAACGGGGGAATCCCGCCTAATTTTGTTAAATGGATTTTTCATGTAGAATTAACCGATTTCCTGCAAACCTTAGATTTGTTCATTCTGATAAAGCGTTTCACTGATTAATTTTGGTGGTTCTTTGGTTCTTGGTCTGAACCAGCAATTTATTTCCTTCCTTAAAATACATAAATTTGTTATAATACAGAATTATCCAATTTGCTTAAAATTTTGGACATGAATTCATTTGATCAGGTGCTTCTTTAATGAATTTGGGTCTTTTCTTATGGTTATGTATAATGGGTTAGTGGATGATTTATCGCCTTCCTTAAATTAGATAATTAGGTTTTTATGCAGTTTTATCCGATTTGTCGTAAATTTTGAATATAGCTTATACTTTTTTCTTATAAAGGCGAATCCCTGAATTCTTTTGAGGGTTTAATGATTAAGTATAAAGGGAGGAATGTGGGATTACCCTCTCTAAATCAGATGAATGGTTTTTTGAGCAGAATTATCTGATTTGGTTCAAATTTTGGATAATTGTTTAATTTTATAAAGCGTATCTGTGATTAGTTTTGGGGGTTCAATGGTTAAATATAAGTGGGGGAAATGGGAAAAAGTAATCCAACTTACTTTATTTTTCGAGAGTGTTAATCTTTAAAAAATAAGGCTGTAATACACAATTAGTGTAAACAGCCTGTGAATGCAAACCCATCACTTTAATTGGGCATTATTCTTTTTAATATTGATCCCGACTACTGCTCCATTGCTAACCTTGTGCAAAGTGGTTTTGTCATCAACATTATAATGTATTTTATTAGATGCGTTGTAAAATACTGTTAGAGGTTTGCACGGGCCAGAATTTCGAGTTCCGGGCCCCGCCTTTCCCGAAGGAAAGTTATTTTGCTGTGACCCTGTGCAAAAATTAAAAGTTCAGCCCGAGCCCTGCCTTTACAAAAATATGTGAAAAAAGACTCAGTCCCTCTCAATCTGGCCCTACTCAATTTCTGCAAAAAAATCAGATTTTACTTTACATAAAATTAGGATTCCTTTAAAAAATACTGCATACATACATATTGGATAAATTTACAATGTATTTTTAAATTACGAGGTGTTCACAGAATGAAAAATACACAATGAATTATTGATTATTTAGTTTCTTAGACCTTTCAATAGTGAAATGGGGATTCATTAAATAATTAATGTAGTTTCGAACAAAAGAAAAAAAAGGAGCGTCATAAACATCATAAATAAACTGTTCAGTCAAAAATAAATTTGTGAATATGTTTCTCTGTCATTCCTTAAGACTTTTCTCAAATCCAAAAGAGCTACATCCTAACCCATTTATGAATTAATTTGTTTTCGGAAAGGCATAAGATTAACAGGCATTCTCACTCAGAAAATATGTAATCGAATGGCGTTAACCATTTTCCCATAAAAGCGATGTACCTTTGGGAAGATACTATTAAAGCTACGTTTTGAATCGAATTTTCGGTTACGACTTCACGGAAAAGGAAAACTTGACGCCGTGACAAGATTAGCTTACATGTCGACAAGAAATTAATTTCTAAAAAATGGAAAACTCTGTTCGATTCCAAATTATGTTCACCTCCAATCTGGCTAGAATATGCAATAATAATAATAATAATAAATGCAAGCCTGATCTCAGTTGGCACGAGTCTGCAGGAAAAAAAACACCATGTAAAATGCATTATGTCTTTAGGGTGGACTTGTGAAATTCCTATATTGATGTTATAAGCAATTAGTCTTGACACACATTTATACTTATTCTAGTGAAAGACATGTTTTTTACCGGCCAAACCCGATTTCGAGCCAAATTAGATTAGCCTAGGCCAAACTATTTTATCCTAAAGCCAATTATATAAACTAGATTTCATACGCCAAACTTGTTTATCTATATGCCCGTAGGAAAAACTAGTTTTTACTAGGTTAAAGGGAAATCCGTCATTTTCCCTTCATACTTTACCATTAAACTCTGCAAACTATTCAGGAAATTGCCTTATCAGAAAGAACCTATAACCAAAATTTGAAGCAAATCCGTAATTTCTGCGTTAAAAACCATTTATCTAACTTATGGGGGGGGGGTTTCTACATTGCCCTTTCTTTAACACTTAAACAATAAACATCCAAAACTAATCCCGGAGGCGCCTTGTCAAAATAATCCTATATCTAACATTTTAAATGAAAACTGATAATTCTGCATGATAAATGCATTTCTCTAAATTAACGGTGGGGGATTAGACTCCCGTTCGCCCCCTTTATTCTTATTCAGTGAATTTCCAAAACTAATCAGAAAAGTATCTTATCAGAAGGAACCTACATCCAGAATTTGAAGCTAATCGGATATTTATATCAAGAGTTATAGCGTTACGTACATTCGTACGTACATACGTACATGCATGCGTACGTACATACATACAGAACCTGTGAGCCCTTTACTTCGCTGGCTTTGACGCCCGTGAGCTAAAAACACGGATAATTACATTGGCCTAGGACAAACTAGATCAGCCTAGGAGAAACTAGAATGTTGGCGCTGAGGCAGTCATGAAATTTAATAAAATCATGCCAAATTGAATTGGCCTAGGATAAACTAGTTCGGACCAATAAACAGCAGGCTGAACTAGTTTATCCTATAAGAGTTAGGCTAAACTAGTTTGGCCTAGGAAAAACTAGTTTGTCCTATGGGCCTTAGGATAGACTAGTTTGGCCTAGGAAAAACTAGTCTATCCGAAGGGCGTTAGGATAAACCGGTTTGGCCTAGGAAAAACTAGTTTATCCGATGGGCGTTAGGATAGACCGGTTTGGCCTAGGAAAAACTAGTTTATCCGATGGGCGTTAGGATAGACTAGTTTGGCCTAAAATCGGGTTTGGCCTGTAACATATATATACATATATATATATATATATATTCTGCAAAAAAAAAAGTTTTTATGTAATTTCAATTTTGTAAAATTTTGGCTTACATTCAAAATTTGCTTCATGTATTTGGGATTTGGCACTAAAATTTTCCTTTCTGGATGGGTCAAATTTCTAATAGGTTTTGAAACTCACGTCCTCACATATTTTTTACTGATTCAGAAGCTCTAAAATTAGATCTGTAATATTGGAAGAAATTCCTTATGAAATTTTATCTTTTAAAAGAAAAGTTAATCAGCCTTACAAATTCATCTGCTTTTCTAGAATTATGTGTATCCAGTACTCTTCTGTCAATTTTAGTGTAATGTACTATTATAATTCTATTTATATTATTAATTTTGTAAAGACTTTCATTTCGTTTTATGATATTTCTGTATAGAAATTTAATATATAATTTTAACAAACTTAAGTGTATTTTCTTCTATATACATACATAAGAAATATAACGGTAGAATTTTTAGAATAATTTTGTTCGGAAAAAAGGTTTAGTTTTTTCTAGGTGAGCTTAGTTTTCATCCATATATGTATATATTTCGTGTACAAATGAGTCAGCACATATTTTCATGTATGCACTCTTAAAATATACTAAAAACACACATTTCTTTCCTTCTTCTTCTTCTTCTTTTATTTTATTATATTTTTATTATTTATTTATTTATTTATTTTTTACTATAGGATAGCCCCAAAATTTAATAAAATTCAAAATATCATAACTCAGTAAGCTTCTTCATACATATTTTTTTTTTTTTTTTTTTTTTTGGGGGGGGGGGGTTTCTTATTAGAGATGCACGGAATAAAGAAATCTAAACATAGCTTGCAACTGTTAAAGTTGAACAGTGCAAAATTTTTAATTTCGTATTTTAATATGTATGCAACAAAGCGCAAAACAAATACCATATCTAAATTTATTCTTGAAATTGAATGAGTTCTTAATTTGATAGTTTTTGAAATTAGATTTACGTGTCTACCACCAGCTATTTGAGAAATAATCACTATAACCTCCTCTTTGAATCATCTGGTACCACAGAATTCGTGCGTATATAGTAAAGATGCATTATGTACCATAAAAAGAAATATCAAGCTGGTTATCGCTAAAATCATTGGACCTTAACAAGACTAATGCGAGGAGATTTATTAGATGTGATAAGGTTTTCAAAATGATCCACAAGTGTTTGGGCAGAACCAGTTTTAGGATTGCATTTTACGCCTTAAATAAGGAGGTGCTAGGGCCGACTCAGCCTCCCTTCTCCTGTCTAAAACATTTTAAGCCTCCCCCGTAAAAGATTCCAAGATCACTAAATAGATTTCTACAAAATCCATTATTGACTTTTTCGATTTTGTTTACAGGTATTTTTAATGAGAACACTTTTATTTTTTAAACCGGTTTCGATAAAGAAAGTATCACAACGAAAAAAACTTGCAAATAAAATCGAAAAAAGTAAAACACAACCCTTATACAGATGGACCTCAGCTGCTCAATGTAAAGAAAACCATATAAAAATATTGAAATGCAAGTAAGATATCTCTATAAATTTGTTCCACAGGATTAGCTTTAGCGAGTGGTCTTTTCACTTCATTGAAATAACTCAATAAACTTAAAACTGAAGCAAATAATTGTAACAGCAGAATTATTAAGCAAGCCCTGCCATTACCATGAAATTTTCTGCTAGAAAAATAACTAAGAATCGCAACAACTGCTTTTAGCTTTTCTGTGTTGCAATCGATTGTAAAACAGCTCGATTGTAGATTCTAGGAAATAATCGATGACTGTATCGATTATGATTTTTTACGATGACGATTTTTCTCAATTGTTGAATTTTTCAGAATCGCCCATCATTTATTTCAACATTGCAGGCGAGATTTGCGCCTGGTTAATATAAAAATACCAAACATTCTTTGCGATCATAGTAATTTTTATGTAATTTTATTCTAAAAAAAAAAAAAAAGAAAAAATAAGATCGTTTAAATAAAATGAAAGTTTTGAACATGAAAATCAAAGGGCTCAGCTTGTAAATGTTTATGTTAGTCACATGACTTGGACTGGTATAATTTAGATAAAAGGATAATGTTGAGACTATTTGGCGATTTATCACCTGCGCATGGCTAAAATGGACGATTGATACATAAAAAAGAAGCGTTCAACCTGAAACTGTTTATGATAGTCACACGACTAGGGCTTTTATTTTATAGGTTATAAAACATTTGCAGCATTAACTGGTTTTAAAGAACTTTCTTGAGATGTTTGGGACTTTTAAACAAATGATTACTCATTTCCCCATTGTTTTATCTAAAATTTTAAGATCTGGGAAGGAGCATTTCTTTCATTAAATCATAAATCTGCATGTGATACCCGATGGCAAATTTTCCCGAAAGCTTATCCAAATATCGAATGTTTTTCCACAATTTAATTTTTTTCTGAAAGAAGCTAAAAGTTAGAATGAAAATGTGTGTAGTAAAAGAACTCGGAAATCTATATATTTTTTTATTTAGAGTTCTCTTTTATAATATACAGTAGTTTAATGAATCTCAGGGAAAATTTTTTATATAAAGGTAAAATAATTAAGTAATAGACCAGTTTTTTCTCACATTGACGAAATGTTCAAATTAAAATTAATCATGTCTTAAAGTTAAGATTTCGAAACTCTTCATTTATGAATTTGGCTGGATTCGGATATATTTCAAACATATACATGAATATGTGTAAAGAAATATGCAAATATTTATACTGTGATGGCTTTATTAAAATGTTATACATTGTTACCATACAATTTTCCTGAAACACAGAATTTCGTTTAAGCTGGCATTATTCGCTTTATTAGAATTTAAAACATACGTGTATAAAATTTTAAATATAGTGTTTAAATTAAATAATATTTTTTATGCATATTTATAAAATATATATTGTTATATCCAATAAATTTATAAATAAACATTTATCAATATCTTAAACGAAATTACCAATATCCAATGAATTTAAGAAGAGAGTAAGATATTAGTTGGATAGCTTTTTTATACACAATCTTAATTTCTTATTTTAAATTTTCTTTCATTAGCCCGGCTGCATTGTTAGTACCTATAGTAAAATGCTGTTTTTTCTAATTTATCACAAGTTTTTGTAATTATAACTATTTGATCCGCCAGACATTGAACAGACATGGCTTTAAAATTTAAGACTTGACCGATATCTTTGTCTAAGTAATCCTAAAGAGAAAGACAAACCATTCTCCTCTTTCTCTGTGATTTGACTCTAGAACTGCCAGACATTTTACGTAAGTGTTCTAAAAATATTGCAAACCGGAATTTTTATTTACAACTTTTCATATTATTTATTTAACTTATTTCAATGTGGTACACATTGAACTTATTTTAGAAAGAGACTACTGGTTCGAATCTAAATACTTTTATTTTCTGGCGGTCAAAATGAACATTACGGCGGCGGTTCTAGTGTTAAAACTGAGTCTGCACCACAGAATTATGTGAGTCTTTCCTCGACGTAACCTGACATCGGAATTAAATTTTAATATTTGTTTTTCAATCAAATATTATTAGCCTCCGATGCTATTTCTTTCAGACAAGCTAAAAAATGTCGTATCATCAGCCCTGAATATTCTACTCAATCCATTTTGATAATTATTTTTTTAAATGGAAGCTATTTATTTGTAGTTGTGCCCCTTTTAGTTATTTTTTAATTTATTTCCATTTTTATATTTTATTTTTAATTTTAAACGATAGCTTTTTACGATATTTCTTCAAAATGATGGCAACACAGTTTAGCTTTTCTCTCGATAATAAAAATTTATTTTCCAAAATTATTTCGTATAATTATGCACTAATTGAGGAAAAAAATATATTTACTGAGAAATAATATTAATAATGTAAATAAAATAACAGAAAATAATTTATGATAAAAATTAATGTCTAAAGCAAAATAAGAAAAATTTCAAATGAGGAAAATTATGTCATTCAGCAACCAGATAAATGGGAATTACAATATTATTATGGATGCCTTTTTCATATTATTAATAGCAGTAACTTTTAAAAAACATTTAAAGAGAAAATGACATCTATATTTAAAACATCGCATTTTTACTCATAACGATGTTAGGTACTACTCTGTTATCCCGTCGACCAATTTCGCCAAATTATACAAATCGCCAAACTAATAGCCAAATTATGCATATTGGCATAATTTTTATTTTAAATAACGAAAAAAACAAATAATTAGTAGAATATTAATAAAAATATTAATAAAAAGTCGAAATAAAAATCACTTAATGACATTTTAAACACATGAAAAGTATATAATGTCATTGAATGTGACATTCACGATCATCCATTATTGTCATTTAATCTTATAGTTTGGCGATAATTTTTTGGTCGACGGGATAACCTAGTAGTACCCGATATTACATTTCAATATTTCTTTTTATTATGAGCATTGAGATTGAGATTTTACTTTCAGATGACAGTGATGACAGATGTTAGTGAAAATAATGTCACAGTAAAAATGAAATTAGTTTTATATATATACATAAAATTATTTTTTTGTGAGTACATATAAAAAAAAATTTCTCGATTTCACCGGCACCCAGATTAAAATTTTAACTAAATATGTGCGAATATTTGCATGCAAAATTGTAACTGGCAAACTTGACATTTAGTTTTTAAATATATTTATTATATATTGATTCAATAATGTAATTACTTTTGCTTTTTTAAAACCAAATCGATCGGGTCTTTTAAACATTTTATTCGTCGAATTCGACGGGATTCCACTCGTTTTATTGTTGAATTGCATTTTTTTTTACTCTGAGTCTATAAAAAAGCGTTTAAACTAAAGAAAAAATCCGTTTTTGATGAATCTAGCCAATGAAGAAGTACTGTCAAATTGTATCTCTTTATTATTCCGCAATGCCAATGTCTGAGAGAGATATTGCTAATCAATTGGGATTTTACGCCGTTCTGTTTGCTATTATATTGATAAACGCAAGAAAAATGAAGTTAGTTCATTGCAATTTAAACGGGGTCGCCCTTCTAAAAAACCTCTATCGATTCTTTTCTAATCGGAAACAAAACTGAATTCTGCAATGGCAGAATCTACAACTTGTTTTATTAATTAGGGCTAAAAACAAGTCTATTAATTTCTATCAAAAATATTCAGATCTTAAAGTGATAACAACTCGGAGAATAAAATCAGTAACTGAAATCAAATATTTCTGGCTGGTAAGGAGAAATTCCCAGAAGGATGACTAAAAATTAAAGAATAGAAATTCACTTGTGAAATCTCAATATTTTATTTACTGAGTAACATTTGTGTGAATACTGAGAAAATTCTCACCCAGTTGCCGCACACAGATGGATTAATTGATGGATAAAAATCCGTCAATGATCTATCAGTGCGCGGATCATATCGCTTGGAGATATCTTTTGGAACGGAGGAAGAAAAAAAAATATTAAAGCTTGTTATAAATAAAATTGTCGAACAAAATAAGTTAGAATTGGTTAAATCTTTTCTTGTGAGGAGGCCGCAAATGCAGCAATAATTGATCCGGATATTCATCAGTTAAAAAAATGCACCGGCACTACTGCTGCTAGTAGATTTTTCTTGAAATGATGAAACATTCTTAAGAATGTGTGACAAAGTAGTTTTTTTTCGGTTATCGACAAAGAAGTTGTATGTATTTATTGAATTAGATTCCCAATTCACAATCGTGGCAATTTTAATTCAAATAAATGTGATTATAGATTTTATTAAAGGGTGACATGAGTAAAAGGTTTTGAAAAAATATTTTTTCTTAGCTTAGTTTTTTTAATCCACACTGAATCAATTCCCGATTTGTTTTTCTAAATCATTACAAATAATTGTCAATTTAAAATTAAAATCAAGACAAGACACGACAAGGATGCCATGGCCATTCACATTATTTTTATGCTAGCATAAGATATTTGTTTCTGTTTTTAAATTTTACTCGCTAATTTTACTATATTTTAAAAATAAATTTTGTATTATTATACATGTGCTGCTAAAGTACAACTAAAAATGTTTCTTATAAAAAAAGTGGTGCAGATAGAATAAAGTTTGTGTAAGAGACGTCGTCCGGAAGTCACGTTAGAAGTGACATAGAACGATGAGAATTAAAACATTGCCTCACTTATTATACGAAACAAAATTTTATCTAAGTGCTTATATATTTTTTAATTTATAAAAATAAATACTTGATAAAATTGGTATTTGCACTTGATAAAATTGTGCATGAACTTCACACAAGTTGAAAGTGTCTAAGTGTTTTGGCTCTCCTAAAAAATCATACTTTTTAGGTAAAATACCCATAACATCAATAGTACTCGATCAATTCCGATAACAAATTTTTGGTGGTAGAGTATACATATAAAATCATATGTGTCAGACAGTTAAAAAATAATAGTAATTAGTTAAAAAAACGTGAAAAATGAAAAAATTCTGAAAATTTATCATTGTTGTAAAATAGAAAAGTTTTAGTCGCAGAAAAATCTATTCTTACTTAAATCTTGATTATAATACAGTGAATAGGGAATCAAAATCTCATCGCTCAATACCGCTCAATAGCTTCCGAGGAAACTGGATTTAAATCTCGCATATTTCCCATAGCATTGCATACAGTCTCGTGGCCCCTTTAACAACAGATATCTTTTTATTTTCTTCTTTCTTTACAAGAAGAGAGTATTGGTTTCGTGAAAATTTTCGAATTCCGTTTTCGATAGATTTAAGTGTTTTAGAAGGTCCTGAACACAATTTGATAGTTTTTAGAAAATGTCTATGTGTGAGTATGTCTGTCGCTGTCACTCTGTCCTTCTGTGAGTCTGAATGTGATAAATATTTCGTGGGCGCTCTATCGCAAGAATTAATGCCCAGAATTTCACAAAACTTTAGGTATAAACTGAACCTTGGTATAAACTGAAATTATTAGTTTTTGGTGTATATCGCTCAACAGGTGGCGCTGATTTACAGCATTATTCAAAATTTCCACAATAGCTGCATTTCAAGTACAAAATTGCGGATTTTGAAGAAACTTTAGAATCAGTTAGTCCATGTTCTAGTTTGGCGCTCATAACATTTTGGTATTCATCATTCAAAGATGGTGCTGCTATATCATATTAATCGTCAATATCTCATTAGCTCTATGTCAAGAACTAATGTAAAAATCCATCAAATTGCAGGTTCAGTGAGTACTTCACATACAATAGCTTGTTTAGTTTTTGGTATAAATGGCCCGACAGATGGCGCTGCTATGCTACATTTTTCACATTTATGATATAATTGGTTTTTTATCAAATTTCAGATTAGGTTAGTACTTCATAAAAACTGCTCCTGATTTGTGTTTTGGGTACATCAAATAACAGGTAGCTTTCTATGCAGACATTTTTAAGATGACCGCATTAGCTCTATCTCGAAAACCAATGCACGGATTTCCATCAAAATTTATATTCAGTTAGAAGTTGACATAAACTGTCGCTGACTAGATTTGGTGTAAATTACATAATTGGTGATGCTGCTATGCTGCGTTTTGTCGGTAGTATTAACGTGTACGAGATAGAAAAAATTTTGGGATTACCCCATTTGGCTAGTTTTATAACGTGTTTGGTTCAGAATCATGTTTTTAAACATGGTTATTTATACAATCAAACACCGTTAACTAGCAAAGTTGATACATGTTGCAAGTAAAACAAATGCTTCAATAGAAGATGTTTACACATATTAGAAACTATTATTTGGATGTTAAATTAAATACTACAGGGGAAAAAATCTGGTAACGTGTAATAACGTGGTAACTGAAATATTGACAGCTTTGAAAAAAATATCGTTTGCTACTAAGAAGGCTCCGCTAAGAAGCTAGTGGCTTGAAAATTATGTATTTGCTCTTTCGAAAAAGAATAATTCATATTCCATGATTAGGAAGTGATACGAGAAATATGCTTTCAAAGTGTCAAAGCATAAAATAAGTGATATTGTCAATTACAAAGAAAAAAATTGTCAATCTTTAAACCTAACAAAATGAGTTACCCAAAAAAGGTAAGTATAATAGTCTCTAATATTTCTAAAATATTCTCTAAAATTGTAATGTAAGATTCAAAGCTTCAAAGAACTGTCACAAAATCTTTGCAAGTATCTGCAGCAACTGTAAATAAGATAATTAACAGAGATTTGAATTTTACTAAAACAAAAATATGTACACTTCATCTCCTACTACAAAGACAAGCTGAGAGAAAGACAAGATGCATTTTGTTATATAAAATTCATTAAGCAGGTAATTAGTTGAAAAACATCGTCACATTTGATGACATTTATCTAAATGACTACAATAAAAAAATTATCGATTTATAACAGGAAAAGAATCAAAGCAAAGACTTGCAGTTTTGACTTAGATTCTGCAAAGAAAGTCCCCGATTTATTACAGGAAAAAAATCCAAGCAAAGACTTACAGGTTTGATTTAAACTCTGCAAAGAAAGTTCCTCTAAAAGAATTCTGGAATATCTTATAACGGAAAATTAAAGTTCAGAAAAGTTTAATAAAATGTCAAAATTAACAGCACTTATTATCTGGATAATTTTCTAATTCCAATTTTTAACGAAGAAATTACAAAGACAGCATTCATACATCCAAAAGCAGAATAACATTCCTCGATTAATTGACAAGAAAAACTGGAATCAAGTATATACCATTTAATCATACTCCAACCAAATCCCGAGATGTTTCACCAATGGATTATTGTACATTTGAACGACAAAAACAAGTTCTTGAAAAATGCCGACCAATTTCTTTGCGTGGCGTCTGCCAATGCATGGTGAAGGAACTGTAAATAAAATATTTAATAGAGTTTTGAATTTAATTAAAACAAAAAAAAATTGTATACTACAATTTGAGAAAAAGGTAAGATGTCAGTCGTTAAATGAAAATCTTTTAACAGGTGTTCAGTTAAAAGAAATTGTCAAAATTGCTAAAGCTTGGATTTATCTAAATGTCTGTAATAAAAAATGATCGATTTATTTCCGGAAAAGAATCATAGCAAAGACTAAATATTATGATTTAAGCTCAGAAAAGAAAGTTTCTCTAAAGGATTGCTGGAATCTCTTATAAGGGACAATTAAATAGCAGAAAAGTTTAATAGAATATCAAAAATAAGTTCACTTATTAACAGAATAATGTTCTAATCCCTACTTTTAAAGAAGGAATTCTGAAACTTTACCCCACAGATGTTAAAAGGTTGAATTGTATAACGACAAAAAGAGCGGCGATACATCTAAAAATACGGTAGCATTTCTCGAAAAGCTCACAAGTAAAACTGGAATCAAATGTATGCCATTTTAATTGTATTCCAACTAATTCCCTATATGCTTAATCAATGGATTACTGTGCTTTTGGACTATTAAAACAAGTTCTTGCGAAATGCTGACCGATTACGTTGAGTTGCGTTTGGAAATGTGTGGTGGAAGCATGGAGCAAAATGTTGCTTTTCGTTTTCAATCCTTGAAAATCCCGCAGCAATATGAAAGTCCGCAATAAGAGCTATCGGATAGAATACATTAAAAATAATAATTGTTTTAATTTATGTATTTTATTGAAATAACTGAGGCATAGGCTATTAAATTAAAAACTGTTGATGTTTTTTAAGTTTTAGTTTTTAGCTCACAGGCTATTAAAGCCTGAGAGCTTATGTGCCCCCCAGTTCTGTATATATGTACTTATGTTCGTGCGTAACGCGATAATTCATGATAAAAATATCCAATCCACTTGAAATTTTCTATATATGTATATTCTGATAAGGCACTTCCCTGATTATTTTATGGAGTTCATTCGATATGTGTAAGAGGGGGAACGGGGGTTCATGCCCCTCCCCTTCATTGATATACATGGGTTTTTCATGCAGAATTATCAGTTTTCGTTCAAAATTTAGATATAGGATCCTTCTGATGAGGGCCCGCTATGATTAACTTTGGGAGTTCATTGGATAAGTACAAAGAGGGGATGGAGGCTAATCCCTCTTAAATTATGTAAATGGGTTTTTATTAAGGATATTCCGATTTGCTCTGAATTTTGGATACAGATTTTTTATATGATAAAGCATGTCTCTTAATAGTTTAGGGGGTTCTATGATTAAGTATAAAAAAGGAAAATGGAGGGAGCTGTTTCCTCTCCTTAATGGGTTTTTCGGATGAATTTGAAAATATAAGTCTGTATAAATTTTTTCTTGAAAATATCAATCTGTAATGTACAATTATGTGTAGCCTGTGAGCTCAATGCCATTAGTTTCCATGGCAATGTTCTTTTTTATTTTAAACAGTGCCCTGCCATCTCTACTTCTTAAATCAACGTGAATCAATTCAATTATAATTCTGTATTTTCTTGTGATAGATTAGCAAAAAATCAGGTTTCTTGTTTAGAAACAACGTCAATTTGGTTTAATTTCCTCGGCTTTTTATTAAACATAGTATTTAATTTTATTAAACAGCATTATATTTAAGAAATAGGCACATGATATTAATAATATTATACATTATTAATACATTAATAATATTTGGTATTTATGTATATTATTTATTTTTCAAACATCAGTCCAGCGTTCCAGTTACCCCATATTTTTTTTTTTTTTTTTTTTTTTCAAAAATGAGGAAAGTGTTTGAAAACTACACTGTTAAAAATTTGCAGCATTCTGTCCAGTCATTTGACCGTTTTTGAAGAAAATTATTACATAATTGTAATTGAACTATAAATACTATTTTGACCATAAAATGAGCAAAAAATTAGTCAGAATAGTATAAAAGGACGGTTGTATAACTGTTTTCGTTAAAAACGGTCAAATGACTGGACAGAATGCTGCAAATTTTTAACAGTGTAGGATATGTATCAGGGGTCCAAGTGTAAAGGCATAAGTATTTTTTGTGAGTGTTTCTTACTATGGGAAATTAATTTCTCAATTGTTTTTTTTCCTTGCAATAGAGAAACTATATAGTAACTTATTAAAATTGCTGAATAAAAATTTTATTAAAGTATATTGGTAGGTATCAAACAAATTTTCTTAAGTGAGGTAGTCAAACCTCGAAAATTTATGGTATAGCGGAAGAGTCATACATAAGACAAAGCAACACTTTTAGAAATTTATCGAAATCAATAAAAATAATTTTGTTCTCTATAAAAATATGGTTACATTCTGCACAAATTAAATGGAATTATCAAACTTTCATTTAGATATATAAAAAAGAGACAGAAATACTTAAGTATTTAAATACCCATTTGTTCACAGATTTATCTTGTTTATTTTGTTGCAATGGTTAAAATATCCGTGCAAATTCCATACTTATTATCTAAAGTATATGAGTACTTGCTTAATTCTTGCTTAATTCTTTTTTTTGGGGCGAGGGGGATTCTTTTGTACAATAAAATCTCATAATTTCACCTTGCTTTTTTTATATACATTTTGGCAGTGCCTTACAACGTTCTTCAGTATGTACATGATTTACATGATCTGACTGGTTTACCTGCTTAGGTCTACCTGGTCCAGTTGCTTCATGAAGATGGATCAGCTGAACACTTAAAAAAAATAAAAAATAAAAATATATTCTAATTATTTTTTCGACATTAATAATTAATTTTGAAAACTTCTGTTTGATAGAGTGAATTGAACAGAACACATTAATATTATTACATTTTAATTAACATTATTTATATTTTTTTATTTTACATTTTACATTATTTCATTTGAAAATAAGAATGTGGTAGCTAATTCCCATAACCTGCAAAGTCACACTGTAAAATCATGGCCCAGTTGCCCAACAAATCTTTGTTGCGAGCAAAATAAAAATAATCAAATAATCAAAAAACATGCTTTGAGTCAGTAACACATAATTTCAAAATCTTACTATAACTACAATATTTATTAAACATTCTAAATCCTACAAATAAGAATTCTATATTTTATTAACCTTATTATTTAGGCAAAACATATAAAAACCCACTGCTATTTTGGCATCATTATGCCACAAAAGACCAATTCATGTCCTAAAGTTTAGCGGAGGTTTAAAACTTTGTAAAGTTGTGAATTTACATCAGATAATCCTATAGATAAAGGATTTTTTCCATGCTTATGTAAACTCTTCTAGATCATAACAATGGAACCAGAGTACATATTCATTAAAATTCTATGTATTGATCTATGCATAAAAGTTTTTTGAAAAAATATCAGAACTTGATGATAACTGGAATTGTAGGGTTAAGTAACACTTCAATTCAGAATTTCCAACAATAAAATTTATCTCCCTCTGAAAATAACAAACAGATAAATAAAAAATCATACATTTTTACATTTTAGTTTTGGCATCGAAAAAATACTACCACCGTAACAGCATCCTTAAAATGCACTCCAGAAATGAAAATTTCTTCAGCATTTATGAGAAATTTCTCTGGTTCGATAACTCTGATTTGTCTTCAACAACTTTATTACAAACACCCTTTCATAATTTATTTCTAATTTTCTTGAGATACTTATATTCTGTTTGATATTTTTCCAAACCTTTATACATGTTTTATTTACTGAATCGAAAATAGTAAAATGTTAGAGGAACAATTTCAAGCATTCATTTTAAATTCATCTCACAATATACGAATAAAACCTTAAATTTTCGTTATTCCTTTGCATAGAGAAATACTTTTCATACAATAAAATAAATTGATGTGCATTTCAAAAGCAGAATCCCAAACATTTGGAGATTCAAATAAACATGAAGCGAATGGATATTTTTACAAATTGTCTCATTTAGAAAGTGATTTGAATTAAAAAAAAATTTTAATGAATATTTTTTCATAATTACAAACAAAATGAATTTAGAAAAAGAAAAATATGATTTGAAGAACACATTAAAACTAAAAAATATTAAAATGGGCTTAAATAGAACATTGTGTTGCAATAGTAATAATAATAATAAATTAATATTAACTTTTTACATTTTTATTACTATTAAATAATCGTCAAAGGACAATCTACTTAGCAAATAAGTAAGTATTTAATCAAAATGTTTTTCAAAAGACAAATATTTGTTTAAAAAAATCTATATTTCGTTTAAATTTTTTCATTATTATATCACCTACCACAAAAAATATATTTCATTTTTTTGTGCAATATTATCTACAAATTGTAGATTTTAGGTATCAGTTTGCATACTGCTAGATAACACAATCTAACCAATGAATCACATTTGGAAATTGTCGTCCATTTCTTTTTTTTGTATGCATATGAGAATTTTGTGTGTAAAATTTATTTTTGATTTACTAATGATAAATTCTACATATGCTAATTTAAATAGTCAACACGTTACTTTTGATTTAGTAATGATAAATTCTAAACACGTTAATTTGAGTAGTCAACACGCTATTTTTTATTTACTAATGATAAATACTACGCATGCTTATTTAAATAGTCAACGAGCACTAAAAATAATAAACCTCATGAGTATACATGATTTTCGAGGCAATCTAAGCATACTTTATCTAAATTAATGTGCGAGCAGACGCATTGTCAGACGAATAAGTGTACAGATACATGAAAAAAGTCAAATGTTTTTCAACTATGATCAAAATTGTGGAAAACGCTTTTAAGATATTGATATTTATGTTATACAGTGCAATGCAAAAGTTTAAACACAACGAAAGTATTTTAATAAAAATAAAATTGTAGAACGAAATGCTTTCAAATATTCATTGTAAGTGAATATTATGATAATAAATATTTATCTGAAGTTTGGAAAAAAAATCATCTCTACGAAAATAAAAAAAAATATTTTTTTTTTCTTGTAATGGCGAAAAAGTTTATGGACAAATAAGATTTTATGAAAATACCGTCTTACCGCTTCCTGGATTTTTCCGTATGTCGTAGGAGTAACTTTTTTCGCCAATAATGATTTGCCGTACACTGTTTTAAAAAAATCTGTGAATTCATGGTAAAACTACCGGCAGGAAAGTTGCCTGACATTTACCGTTCCGTTAGTAGATTTTCCGTTTTGGGAAAGAAAAGAAAAGAAAAGAAAAATTCGTTTGAAGAAGCGGCAACTTTCCGTAAGTTTTATTTTCGAATTATAATAATTTAATTTAATTTTTAAAATTTATGATTCGATCAATAGTACAGGATAGTATCCAAATATATCCAAAAGGATTGTATCCAAAGACGATTGTATCCAAATATAGTAGTACGTGCAGTATTGTGTAGAAACTAATCAATGGAATATGGATACAGCCCCTCATTTTTCTTTTTTTTTTCATTTTGGGAATATGGGATTTTGTTCTTAGTCTTTCGACAATAATTTTCAGAATTTTTAAGCTATGATTTTGAAACTTTAACAAAAGTTGCTCTATACATTTAGCAAATACAAAATGGAAATGAATTTTTATAGGGTTGGCGCATGCGTAGTGAAAATTTATTTAGTAAACCTGCTCATTTTTCATACAATTATTAATATTTTTAAATTTTGATTACATGGTATTATGCATTATGTTGGTTCTCATATTTTCTAAAAAGAACGTTGTTTTTTATTAAGAACTCTGCAAATTATAAGCAAAAAACTTGGCAAAATTTGGGACCGTTTTTATAAAAACCTCAATTTCTCTAAGAGTATACATGCTATCCGCATGAAAATGAACACAGTTTATTACCATAAGCCACTTAATCATAATCGGCAGTTTAAACGCTTTTGCTACATTAATTTTGACAGAGTTATTCAAAAGATACTCGTTCTTTTTCAATTTATTTACGGTTTCCTGCTGGATTTTGGAAAAAAATCCTTTTGAAAATGTATGGCCTGTATTATTTTATTTATACATCTGGAGTTTCAGAGTCATTCCTTATGCATATTTCTAGATATTTAACAAAACGTCTGAAATCCCAAATGTCAAGATATTTTTTTTCTGTGACTGTATTTTAATTAAGAGCCTATTGTATCGGATATATGGTTTATTCGTTTCAAAATATCATGACAAAAAAAATAATAATAAGTACTTCAATTAACAACCGTGTTATACATAAATATCACATAATTCACTTTAACATTTTTTTTTTTCATTTTAGTATTGTTTAAAGATCAGTAATTAACTATTCACAATATGTATATGTATAGACAGTAAATGGTTGATATATTACAATATATCATACAAAACAAAATCTCTTAAAATACATAAATTACCGGCTGGGTTTACGCATGCAAATTAGATGATTCATTTTAAGATTCATTCAATATCTGCTATTAATTATTTACGATATAAAACAACGTAATATATGATTTATCTTTTACAAAGTATTATACAAAACAAAAACTCATCAAATATACAGATTAACAACCGAATTATGCATAGAAATTAGATGATTATCTTTAACATTGATTTTTTTTTCATTTTAAAATTATTTAAAAATCAGCAAAGAACTATTCATGATATAAACGATATAGCATACGGTTTATCTTTTACAAAGTATCATACAAAACAAAAACCCTTTCAAGAATTATATGACGCATGATAATAAAGCAACATCTAAAAATACAGACTGATTAGTTTTCTGAATAGAATTCAGGATAAAGTATGAAAATATTTCTTATAAAAGCTTTGTTCTGCACTCTTAATAAGTAATAATAAATATTAAAAAAATAAAAAAAAAATCATGATTTTTTTTTATGATACTACTATATTTTATTCTATTATTATTAATTACCCTCTATTATTTTTATTTTATAAGTAGACAAAATACATTTTCAAAGTATCATAGGAAGCTTTTACAATCTTTAATGAAAGTTTCAATAATTTATAACTATTAAAATAATTAAGGCGAAAAATCATTAATTTTCATTAGAGAAACTTTGTTTCTAATCTTATCTCATGCTTCTTATTAATTTTGAAAATTGATACATATCTTGATAGCTCTGAACTTTTTAGATATTCTGACAAATCATTCAAGTTTAGAAAGGCAGTTTTTAATTAAGCTTAGTGAAATTGAAGTTCTTTATTTTTTTCTGAATAAATATATAAATAATTAATTCTTTCGAAACAAATTTTAATTAATCTCCAAAAACGTTTAACACCTGGCATAAAATTTCGCGAAGTAATTATTTTAAATCTAATCAATAAAGAAAAAGTCATGCGTCAAGCATAGATTATGAAGCACTTCCAACACATTCAGAATAATGTAACAAAACTGCACCGCTTTAATCACGCCACTAAAATCAGACTGCTGGTGTTATTTACTGATGAACTTTAGCCTAGCAGTGTTGAATTGTGAGTTATCAATGTTTGTCTGTAAAAATATCTTAAACAGATTATTTGTTATAGCAATATATACTGAATATTTTGCAATGTTAACTTAAATTGTTGCTGTGTTTTCTAGTAAACTCATTAAACTTGAAAAATTTCTGTTTAAATCTATACATTCAACCAAGGTGAAGGCTGCTAACTGTTTGCGCCTGTACATTCTTGGCATCCCTGTGGTGCACAGGTTAGAATAACATATCACGATACCGTCAAGTTTGGCGTCTGGTGTCACGTCCATAAGATTAATTGCAATATCAAAAACGAATGATAAGAATAAAAATATACCGTATATATTAGATTAATTTATGGCATGGTTCTTCAATCGGTAAATCAACCGATTTACCGATTGAAAAATCGTGCAATATATTAATCTAATATAATTTCGTATGCAGCGTTTTCTGCAGTTTGTTTATATTGACCTTCTATTTATTCTGTTGAGCTGATCCACAGTATGAGACCAGATTATATGATCGTTGTGATTATTTGGATGAAATAGTCCTCTAGTGTTTGTGTCCGGGATGTCTCAATTGGAAGAGCATTGGCGGCTTCAGCCAATACATCTCTGGTTCGAATCCTGGCCCGGACTTTTTTCACCCACATGGAAAATTTACATCTGTTATGTTTGATTCACCGATTGAAAAGTCGTGCTATATATATTAATCTAATATAATTTCGTATGCAGCGTTTTCTACAGTTTCCATATATTGACCTTCTATTTATTCTGTTGAGCTGATCCATAGTATCTGACCAGATTATGTGATCGTTGTGATTATTTGGATGAAATAGTCCTCCAGTGTTCGTGTCCGGGATGTCTCAATTGGAAGAGCATTGGCGGCTTCAGCCAATACACCCCTGGTTCGAATCCTGGCCCGGACTTTTTTCACCCACATGGAAAATTTACATCTGTTATGTTTGATTCACCGATTGAAAAATCGTGCTATACATTAATCTAATATAATTTCGTATGCAGCGTTTTCTACAGTTTCCATATATTGACCTTCTATTTATTCTGTTGAGCTGATCCATAGTATCAGACCAGATTATATGATCGTTGAAGTTATTTGGGTGAAATAGTCCTCCAGTGTTCGTGTGCGGGATGTCTCAGTTGGAAGAGCATTGTCGGCTTCAGCCAATACATCTCTGGTTCGAATCCTGGCCCGGACATTTTTCATCCACATGGAAAATTTACATATGTTATACTGTATATATCCGTGTATAAATTGATCCCCCACCCCAATTCTTAAGCAACACTTTGTAGAAAAAAAAACTGGCGCATAAGTCGAAGCACATTTCTGGTTGTAAGTTGAAAAATAAATTGTAATTGAGGATAAAAAATATTAGATTTTCTTAAAATTAGTAATTTTTTCTACTTTTCTAATCGTACATTTTATTTTTTAATTCATCGTTTGTAAACTGTATAATAACGGGAAACATAAGAATTTTAAATTATTTTGAATACTATAATTCAATTTTACTATTTTTTTCCTAACTTCTGTAAAATTTGACGTGAAATTCCTGTAAAGTAACTCACAATAAAAATCTAATTGCTTTAATTAATAATTTTTTATTCACATTTCAACTATCAAAAGAATTTAAATTTATTCTAAACATTTTTCCGTCAGAAATATAAAATTCGAAAATGCGAACATTGGAATGTAGCCAACGAAAAAATTGATCATGCTAATAAAGTTGCTTTTGAGAAAAGAATTCTATTGAAGTTAAAAAGTAAAAGATTTTATTCAAATTTTCACATTAATTAGTTTTTCTTGCAATAAAATTCTCGAACAAATTTATAGACATGCATTTTCTGCAGATAAACTTTTCAGAAAATAAGATCTTTTCTGCATGGGAAAAAATTAAGTTTTATTCATACCTAATGCATTTTATTATCGGATTTCACAAATATTTAAAACACGTTATAATAATTAGTTCGTTGTTTTTTTTTAATTGATCAATGATCCCTTTCAGAAAAATATTTGCCTCTTCCGCCATAATAAACAGTGTTTGAATATCATAACAGTCTAGTATTCGATAGAATAGGATAGTTTTTCAAAATTATTTCCTCGTTCTGATTTATAAAATTAATACGAACATACCTTTTTTTCTAAATAATAAGAAATATAACTCTTTTCACTTTTTTAAAATTTTCTCTTCATAGTTTAAAGTTTGCATGTATTCGTCAATTTTTAGATAACATTTACAATATCTTAAAATTTTTATTTTTCTTAAATGTTTGTTACATAAGATTAAAAAAAGAAAGTCCTTCCGGCAACGCCGGGAGGAAAAGGTAGCTTTCATATACTTATATATTTATTTATTTATTTTAAAGTAAGTTACATTGTTCAAAAATACTAATCTCAAATTAGTGGAAATAATCTTATAAAATTAGTGATTTTATAAGATTGAATACTAGTTTTTGTCAAGACTGAATATTACAAGGAATTTTTAGAAATTAGTCATCTTTTATTCAATCTGGTTTTATTTTAAGCGATTTGGAGAGTCACCAAATTCCACGATATCATAAAGTGTATGTCATTTTAAAGCAACATTGTGGATCGTTCAGATCAGACCGTTTCAAAATGTCAGCCATAAGAAAAATTCAAAGTGCTATAACTCAATCATTTTGTAAGATATAGACAAAATAAAAAGTGTTCTGGAATCTTTGTTTTAAGTTCTAACACGTAAAAGAAAAATATTTTTCAACTTTTAATTTTTTTGCATTTAATTTTTAATTTGAAATTTTTAAAATTTTTTTAAATGGCCGCCATTTTGAAACAAAATAGCGGATTATGCTGCCCAACGAACTCGGTCGAGACATTTGTATGTACTATGTACATACCAAGTTTCAGTGAAATCGGTTTATAAATACGCGAGTTATCACGTGACAAAAATCAGATCGTTTCAAAATGTCAGCCATAAGAAAAATTCGAAATGCTATAAGTCAATCATGTTTTAAGATATAGACAAAATAAAAAGTGTTCTGGAATCTTTGTTTTAAGTTCTAACACGTAAAAGAAAGATATTTTTCTACTTTTAATTTTTTCGCATTTAATTTTAAACTTTTAAATTTTAAAAAAAATTAAAATAGCCGCCATTTTTAAACAAAATGGCAGATGATGCTGACAAACGAACTCAATCGAGACTTATGTATGTACTATGTTATAATAGACGAAACAATTACATAAGAAAATCATTATAAGGTCTACTCAGATGTGGCAATCGGAAAACATTCTTCTACCTCATGCATGTTGGTGCTTCTAAATTTCGCTACCGTAATGCAAAATTAAATGACAATCTACACTCATCGTGAGGATTCTAAACACATAAAATTCGGTGCATAAGTTCTTTATGTAGAACTATTGCGGATATCGGGAAATTTGCAACATAAACGCGCGATTTCTTGAGCGATTTATCTTCGATTTAGTCCCATAAATGAATTAAATACATGGAGAATGTAACCACTTTATATATAGAGCAAAACTATTTTTTATTGGTTTCAATAATTTTCTAATAATCTAACTTTGACTTATGTACTCCTCTTCATCTGTATTCTAAAATTTCGAAAAATTGCTATCTCAAAGTTTGGTTTGATACCAACTGACATGTTTTTTAAAAATTTTATTAAGTAATTTTAATAATATATTATATAATCTCTTTTACTGCAAGCAAAAAATTACGGAGAATTTAATTCAGTAGTAAGAAAAACTCTATTGTTGGGGTAACCTCTTCCCACAAGGTCCAGTTACCCCTGGCACATATCCCTGTTACTCCACTTTTGAAAAATTTATGGGGTAACTAGATTATCCTCCTTACCTTTCAAATATGAAGTAAATTTGTATCATTACCCAATAATATTAATGTATTGGTGTGCCTAATCTTTTTTTTAAGTGATTCTTTAATAAAAGTACTTAATGCATTTTAATAAAAAGCCGCATATGTTCAACCAAATAGACGTTGTTTTGAAAAAAGAAGTCTGAATTTGGAAGTAATCTATCACAGCAAAAACAGAAATATGACTGTTTTTACATACGTTGTTGAAAGAAGTAGAGATTGTGGTGCAATGTTGACCAAATCTAAAACCAAAAAATCTTCAACGGTTAGTTTTTTATAAAATAGGCTATGGTCCAGTTACTTCGTGAGTCACCCCAGCTTACCTTATCTTTTAAAAATCTTATTTTAAGTAGCAACTAAATTACAAAAACTATAAATGTAAATTTTATGCAAGAAAGCAATACCATATCAGCAGGGGAAAATGCTGAAAATTATTAGATTACTGTCATTTTGTTAATAAATAAATCTGAAATTATTGTCATGTATCAAAAGTAATATAAATATGGTGTGTTTTATAGAACAGATATTTTTAACAGCATAAAGAACAATGCTTTTGGTATTTTTTTTTATTTCAGAAATTTTTGAAACAAAAAAGAATTCACCGAAAAAAAAAAAAAACATTTGCCAGTGAACTTTAGATGAAATTCACTTATTTAGTGGAAAATAAAAATATTCCCATTTGAATTATTACGTGTTTTTTATCAATAATTTAATTAAAAAAACCTACGGTATTGGAATGTTTCAACAAATTTATCTGGCACGTATAAAATTTACAGCTCCAGAAAGGTTGTGAAAGAACGTCTTTTGCACGCAAAACGTCTTTTGCACTAGATTTGCTTTATTTCGGGAATTAGCTGAGAACAGTGTATGGTATTAATAACTAAATCATTTGCACTTACAGCATTTTTCTCGATGTTATCATAATTCACAAAAAAGACTCTAAAAAATATCTTATAAAGGTTTATAAAGTACATGACATTCATATTATTTTTGCTACATGCAAGTAATTTCATATTTCGTTATTAACAATATCTTCTTTATTAATAAAGTTTTTGGAGAAGAGCTTAATTTGAAGTGAAAAATCCTATTTTTAAAATAAAGAAATGTATGTAATAGCTTAAATTTGTATTAAAATGTTGTTTTTCATGTTGTTTAGTATCATTACACAGTTTTCTTGCAAGATTTCGCAGGCACTATAAAAAAAAGATGACAAATAAAAAGATTTTTTTTTCAATATATCAAACTGTTTTTATCTAAAAAGTAAAATTATTTTTAATCTTCACTCGCACTTTTAATTTTCAATTCACATGCACTGAATTTGCCCTTAATTAAGTTACACTCATGTGTAAATTTATCTTTGAATAATCCCAAAAATATTATTCGTCATGAATAATACATTCGATATAATCCCTTTCTGTAGATAATGTCTGGACATGACTAATTATCATTACTTATTGAAAAGTGATAAAACATTTTCTGATGTGGAAATCAAAGCGTCCGATGATTGACCCAGCGTTTTGCTCAAAGTAAAAATCTGAATTAATTTCTGCATTACAGTATTTAATTTCGTTGTGTAAAAACTTTAAGCGATTTATTAGGTCTCCAAATCATCACATGTAAAAATTTCTGAAATTTCGAAGGACAGAAAACTATTGAAGCTGCGTTAATTATGAATATTTCAAGGCAAAATGTGTTTATAATACACTGAAAAAAAATATGCCACAGGTATCTAGAAAATAAATTGTAGCTCTAGAAAAAATAGTTCCATGTCATCCCTATAAATTCTAGTTCCCTTCGCTAGCGTGTTCTAGTTAATATTCTGATTGAGTAAACCAGAATTTTCTCGTTCCCAGAACCAGAAAAAACGGCCTTCGGGCTAGATTTTCAAAATGGCGCAACTAAGTTCTAGTTTCATGAATCAGAATTTCTAGCTCCCTGACTTTCAAAGATAGATATTAGAACTGGAATTTTAAGACCTCTTGATTACAAAATATTGTTTCCTGAAGCAGAAAGCAATGTCATAATTGAAAATTCTGGTTTTGCAAACTCAAAATAGGCTAGGACTAAAAATAGAAAAAAAAATAGGCTTTAGGCTAGATTTATAAAAAGATCTTAACAAAATTGTAAATTCGAGTTTACCGAACTAGAAAAAATAGTTTTTAGGCTAGATTTTTATAATGACCTAAGTTTCATTGCTGAGTTCTGGTTTCTTGAACAAGGAAAAGAAAAAAAAAAAAAAAAAAAAAAAACGGGGGGGGGGGGGGTTGAAGCGAGATTTTGAAAAAGGCCCGAATTGCATAACTATAAGTTGTGGTTTATTAAACCAAATTAGCAGGGAATAGGAAGTTCTGATTTATTAAACCAGAATTTCCTATACCATGTCATTCAAAAGTAAATTTTAGAAAAAAAAAACTTTTATTACAAAATATTGTTTTCTAAAACATAAAATAAGATCACAACCAATACTGCCTGGATACCTATTACAAAAATTGTTTATATGAAATATAAATCTTCAAATTAAAATTTGTAAGTAATTCGAAAATATTGGTGACAGAACCAATGGCAAAAATTTATCAAATGAAAGGATTCCTAAATTAAGAGGGCAACATTTATGCATGATTTTGCATAGCATCAGTAGCTTGAGTACGTACTTCACTGAAGGATACAATAAATTTTAAATGTATAATATTGCATAGATGCCAACATCTCTTAATTATTCTGGAGTCTGATCCAAAACGGAATTGCTACTAAGCGAAAATTTTATTTGAACAAAAATTGCAATGTGAAATTCAAAATGTACCTTACTGAAAGATGACTCATTTCCTTATACATATATCTTGGAACAGACTCCGGAATAATTGAGCGAATGAATTTCTATAAATATAGGTTTTTATAAAATTCTCAGCAAATAACATTAATATTTATTAAATTTTATTTACTCATATATATATAAACATTCAGTTTAAAAAAAGTATGTAATTCTCTCCCCCCCCCTATAATCTTTAAACTGTAATGATTGTTCATATCCAAGTATCGATTCCAATATTTTCGAAAAGTATTGTATTTGATCTGTCTTTTAATATATAGACTATATAATGGTAAAATTTAGTTTAACAAGAAAACGCCTAATTGGTTGAAATTTTCTTTCAGCAATTTATATCAATAGATGGAAACATACTTGAATACTTTTGTTTAGCCTGTAAAATATATTTTCTTTAAACTACTAAAATCAAATTTCTAAAAATTATCATCCAAAGATGACCATGTATCCAGTTCTTTGCAGGATGCTGTATATCATTTTATCGATACATTTCTTAGTAAACTAAATGCAGTTCATCGTAAAAAGGCATAACATATTTAAAAACCCCCTTTAAGTAAATTACACACATATTCAATACTTTTCCAAGAACTTTTGTGTAACAATTAGCATTTATATAAACCATATAATATGCATACATCTAAGTGAAACTTAAAAGCATATATCATAATTAAAATGCATTTCATCCATCCAACAGCCATCTTCCATAATATACAGGACTTCGGGGAGAATATACTATTCGAAATCTTTTGTGTGTCCCTATAAATGCTATGCACTAGTATTATGAATGAAATAACTCGTATTAATCCTCAGCAATGTATATCAATTTGATTATATATGAAATCGTTTACCATAAAAAATATGTCTCAAATAATTCTCTTATTATTATGTATTGGTATTCTTTTGTGTGGCCCTGTAAATGAATAATAACTATTCTTTTTATTGTTTATTTTATAAAATGTACATTTTAATGCACTTTGTAGATACATATAAATTTGAAGATGTTTGACAGGGTGCAACATCGTTAAAATACATTTGAAACGATTTTCCCCTATAGGACATAATGCAATGGAAATTTTTTTTACTATCCCTGTAAATAAACTAATCATGGCAGAACCTTAATTTTCAATAGGGTTCGTGCTCAGGTAACCACCATTAACATCCAAAGAATTTATGACAATCAGAGTGTATTTACGAGAGTTAGAGTGCAGACAGACGACCGAGACAGACAAACCAAGTGCATAAGTACTTTTCAACTTTGTTGGAAAATGCTAAAAATAAAAAGTATAAACATGTAAATAAACTAAAGAATTTTTTTAAAAAACGATATACAGAGTAAAATATTAAATTTATTAACATTCCAAAAACATACATAAAAACAAAGCCTTCAATTCTAGTGTTAAAAAAATGTTAAAATGAAGTAACTCTTTTAAATAAAAGTTACTATTATAGTTGAAACAAAGTTGGAAGTTCCAATCATCATCCATGTTGTGGACGTTAACTACATCAACATACAACTGTCGGCTACTGTAAGCCTTTTTATTGTGGCGATATAGTATTTTCTATCTCTAATGACATTTACAGTAAGGGGACTGGTATCCTGCAAAAGAGAAATTTTTCCTTCCGGTAGGATCAAACTCCTTATCCCCTGATCCATTGTTCATTTCTCTGCTTTCTACTGTGACTAAACCACATAAGGGAGAAATATGAAAGAATTTATCGAATTCGATGACTGGACCAAAACGAGCCATGTGCTGAAACCTGAAAACTGCCACAGTAGACTCAAGTTCACCTAAAAAATAGATAAAATAATCAATCATATATGAAGTATTGATTACAACAGAACAATTTTCAAATTGTTTAAATTTCATTAGCCTATAAAACTAATATATAACTACATATAATTTTTTAATGATAAGTACATATGGTGATATGCATAATATCAGTTAGGATTTCATAGCATTAAGTTTATGTCAATCGATTATAGATAGTTATTTTATTGCAAGTAATTGGTAAAAAGCAAAGGTACTCGAGTATTAATGCCACCGCAGCAGAAGTGACTCTATATCGGCCCATTTTCCACCAAAATCTGATATGTTACTTTGTTTTAGGGATGCGCCGAATAGTGATTTTGCCTGAATACTGAATATTCGGCCAACAGCTAAACCGAATACCGAATATTCGGCTAGCCAAATAGTAATTGTTGGGCCGAATGCCAAATATTCGGCCAGCCGAATAGTAACTATTCGGCAGTATACTGAATATTCGGCTTTCCAAATATTTTTTATATTTCAAAGTTTAAAAGTATTAAAATGTTACTTTTTAAAACAATTTTACATGATATTTAATAAGAGAAATTTATATTTTGATAAATAAGAGCTTTTTATAAGAAATTCGGTATTGAAAAAAATCTGTCTTTTTTTTATTTAAGAAGCATAATTATGAGACTTTTTCAATTAGTAAAATTTTAAATTTCATTTCTTCTACGAATTGAAACAAACATTTTGAAATCAAAGATAAATAATGAAAAAATAGTTGAAGAAAAACTGTACAGTCTCATATTTATTCTTTTTAAATAACTCAAGGCAGATTTTTTTCAAAATAAAGTATAAATACTTTCAACTTAATTCTGAATAAAGGAATGTCTAGCTCATAGTTCTTTTCTTATGAATAGTGGCAGGGCCGTGCTTAGGGGGGGTCGAGCCGGACATTTGCCCAGGGCCGCAAAAATTTGGGGGCCGCAAAAAAATTTATATTTTTTACATTTGTTTAGGATTTAGAATTGATTACATTTGTTAGGATAACGCACATTTATACTTATTCTCGTTAAAACCATTTTCGTTGAAAAAAGCTCATATTTTATCGTCTCTGCTGAAAACTTCAAAACGGGCCGGTAGGCCCGAAAACTATCGGCCCGGCCCGTTTAAGTTGTTTGTCGGCCCGGTCGGATCCGTTGAAAAAACTATTCTACATCTGCCCGCTCGTTATAAAATTCGAAAGGATTCCGCCGGGCCGGGTACGGGCCAACCCCGGCCCGTGCAGACCTCTAGGTACGGCTAATCCGTTGAATGATACGGAAAAAAAAAATAGAAATTTTTCTCAAGCAAAAGAAAAAAAAATCTGCACAAATTTTAATTTTATTATCGACTATTTCAAGGTAAGGGGGCTCTAATTTCATCACCCCCTTCCCATCTTTGGGTATGCTGTATGTCAATGTGGACTAATATGGGGTTAACGAGAAAGACTATTTCGCTGAAAAACAGAAGAAAAAAATGTCGATCTTAGATTTAACTAAAAAAGTAAGGAATTTTTATTTCATTTAATTTTCAAAAAGAAAAGGGCTGTAATCCCATCATCCCTTCCTTTCTCTTTATTCATGACAATGTGGATTAAAATGAGATTAATAAGAATGGCTAATCCACTGTATGTTTGAAAAAATTACAAATTTTTCTCAAAAAGAAAGCTGAAAAAAAAAAATGCTGATTTTTTTATCAGCATTTTTTCCATATAACTTTCGAAAATTTCGGGCTGTGCTTTAGCCCTATCACCTCCTCCGCCAACACATCCTTGGGTACACCCATGGAAGTAAGGATGATACAAATACGTAGAAATTCCCTCGTATAAAAGTACTCGCGCCACTGCCGATTAGATATTATAGAGACTCTAAAAACAAGCTAATTTGCTCTGTTTTAAAACCGAGTATTATTTACGAAAGATCGAATTATCTCGACCAGTGACCAGGCCGCCAAAATATATTTCGTCCAGGGCCGCCAAAGTCCTAAGCACGGCCCTGAATAGTGGCATTTTCCATCCTTCCCATCGTATCATATTTTACAGAAATCAAAACATGTGAGTTGAAAATATGAAAATACAGTTATGGTATCTTATTTATTGTTAATGCAACAAACAAAAACACAAGTTTGATCTAGAATGAGATGAAGTACAATGTATTTATGATTCAATAAGTTGATTATGATTATGATTTCATAAACAAAAAATTGTCTGCCTTGATAGCTATTACTAATCTCAAAAGTTTTCCTTTCTTGTTTAAGGACTTTTGGGAAAAGCAAGAAACAGATTATTTACTAAATAGAATTTAGGAACTTGCATCTGCAGTTGCATCATTTATTCCTAAGGAGAATTCTAATTTTAATCCATCTCATGATTAATTTTCTTAAGTTAAACTTTACAAACAGCAAATAAATATTGTAAAAACATTCTATATTATTTAAATATTATTTTATTTCTTATTATTTTAAATATATTAATAATCTGACAGTTAAAAGTAGAAATTGTGAAAAGTTTTTTTTAATGTATTTTAAAAGGCTTTATTAAGTATTGGATTCGGCTGAATACTTCGATATTCGGCCAAACCGAATATTCGGCAACATGGCTGAATACCGAATATTCGGTACATCCCTACTTTGTTTTTAAATATAGTGTTTTGAATTTCGAAAGTGTTTTAATTTTAAATAAAGTGTTTTATTTTATGATTTGTCGCAAAAAATTTAGGTGTAGATTAAAAATCGCCAAATCTGTAACTGCAGAGGCCTTAATACGTAAATACCAAGCAAAGATAATTTTAACACTTCAGAATAATAAAATTTAGAATTGTGATCTATTGTGTAAATAAATATAGAATGTATTCACATCAATAAAGTATTTTGGAAAGGAAAAAGATAAAATCTAGTAATGAATATTGAGCAGAGGTAATTCATTTGTGAAGTGTTAAGGTGCTTTTTAGTACAGAATATGTCCAATCCAGCGATCTACGATCAGGAGGAATTTTATAGAAATATATACAAATGATTTTGATTTTAACAATTAATTCTGTCATAATGCCCTTAGTTACATAACTTTCACTACAAATAAAAAGATCCATATGGCTACTTTCACAAAATCAATCTCAGATTAATGTGTATCATTTATTCAAGGGCGATTCTGTTCTGAATTTTATTCAGATTTAAAACTTCCAATTCTTATTTTATTTTATTTATTTTTTTAACCCAAAAATTATTAGAAAACCCAAACTTTCATAAAAAAAATCATGATATGAATGCAAATTTTGTCAAAAGATTGCAAAATAAACACACATTAAGTCACAAAATAATGAAAAAACTGCAAATTTTTTCAAAAGGTTGCAAAAAAACTCAAATTTTATCAAAAGATTGCAAAACAACCACAAATTTCATCTAAAGATTGCAAAACAAACATTCTGTCAATAGGGGCAGAACCCCCCCCCTCCCCCAAATTTCATTGAAAGATTACAAAAATTTCCCCAAAAGTCACAAATAAAAAATACAAATGTCATCAAAAGGTCACGGAATATATGAGAAATATATGAAATTTTTTTTTACACCTACGTAATACAGAATTTTCCTATAAATACACTGTAAAATTTTCATGTGGATTGGGAGAAATGTTGGGAGTAGAAACAATTTTTGCACCCTTGGATTTTACTTATATATATTAATTAAAGCAGTAGCCAAAAAAAAGTCAGCATACTTAAAATGGTCTCTACGCATACGTGCTTGCACTGAAATCGCTCCGAACCAATCGGAGGAGAGTGTAGTTACTGTCTGTAAAAGCATTTGCAAAGCGCGTTTGTAAATATGGGATAAGAATAAGACTGCATTTTTGCTGACACTGTTTAATGCAATGCTATAATAATTATATTTTTTTCTTTACTCATGTTATAATGATCGAAATACATTGTTTTTTTCACTTTACGTAAGTTATTTCATTTCCATCTGTATTCTTTTTTCATGTTAAACGCTATTCCCTCCTTCAAACTTTGCAATGTTATTGCCGGCAATCTTAGGCTTAATTGTAGAAATGTTTCATATATATGAAATTGAAACATTCAATAATAGTTAATGATTAAAGTGTTTATTTACGTTCTTGGCCGATAAATCATTTTATTTCAAATTTATACTAAGTATATACAAAAAAAAAGGCTGGAAATCACATTGTTTTTTGTTTGTGTTTTGATGGTGCGATTTTCGGCGGATATTTTGACTTCATGGATGTAAACAGATTCGCAAATCAAAATCACTATTTATTTTTTGCTTCAGTTTATCATACTCATGTCAAAAAACGGTGATTTTTTTCCCCCTTATAATTTCATTTTTGAGCAAATTCATAAGGTTTAGGAAGTATTTACATTACATTGTTTTCGCCGAATAATAGAGAATTGCATATGAAATGAAAATAATCCCAGTTATAAACAGCTTTGTAAATCATTAATATTTCTTTAATGTTTCACTTTCTTTTTTTCCCTTTTTTTAAAAAGTGTTCTCGTGACAAAATTTGCTGTTTTTTTGAGAAGGAGGAGGGAATATTTGGATGAAATTTGCTATTTTTTTTTTTTTCCCAATCGCTTGATCTTGATCTCTTAACAATGTTTTTCAAAAAATATGAAGATCATTATAATCAAGAAAGAAAAATAAAATTATCAGAAGAGATCCCTCTTTTTTGCATAGCATTCAATCATGATATACAATATAGAAAATACTTTATCGGCTAAGAACATAAACACTTTAATCATTAACTATTGAATGTTTCAATTTTACATTAAGCCTAACATCACAAGGTTTGAAGGAGGGAATAGCGTTTAACACAAAAAAAGAATACAAATGAAAATAAAATAACTTATGTAAAGTGAAAAAAGCCAATGTATTTCGATCATTATAAGATAAGTAAAGAAAAAAAAATATAATTATCATAACATTGCATTAAACAGTGATAGCAAAAATGCAGTCTTATGCCATATTTACCAAGGCGCTTTGCAAATGCGTATACAGAGAGTAAATACAGTCTTCTCCGATAGGTTGTCAGATTTCTGCGCAAGCGCATATGCGTAGAGACCAGTTTTAGCTGTGCTGAAAAAAGATCGCTACTGTTTTAAGTATGTACTGTTTACCAATATTTGTGTTTTTTGAAGTACCTAGACAAAATTAAAGTATTTTCACGATCTTTTGACAAAATTCATGTCTTTTATGATACTAGGAGAAAATTATTCGTATTCTCAGGGATTTTCAGTGAAATTTGTCGTTTTTTCTCACTATCTTTCGATGTAATTTGCCGTTTTATCAAATTTATTCTTTTTTCGTGTTTTTTTTGTGGAATTTTACATTTCTTTCGTTATTTTTAGAAATTTGTCATTTTTTTCACTTTTTTTTGCACAAATTACCTTTTTTGTGATCTTTTGATGAAATGTGCCTCTTTTTTCAATCTTTTGGCAAAATGTGTTGTTTTCTCACAATCTGTTTATCAATATTTGCGTTTTTTTGAAGTACCTAGAAAAATTTAAAGTATTTTCATGATCTTTTGACGAAATTCATGTTTTTTATGATACTAGGACAAAATTATTTGTTTACTCGGGGATTTTAGGTGAAATTTGTCGTTTTGTTGTCACAATCTTTCGATGTAATTTGCCGTGTTATCGAATTTATCCTTTTTTCGTGATTTTTTTTTTTTTTTTTGGTTATTTTTAGAAATTTGTCATTTTTTTTCACCTTTTTTTTTTGCAAAAATTACCTTTTTTGTGATCTTTTGATGAAATGTGCCTCTTTTTTTCATCTTTTGACAAAATGTGTTGTTTTCTCACAATCCAGGGATGGGAACTGCTAAAAAGCAAAAAGACTGAAAATATGCGTGAACGAAAAATTACACCATATTGTATTCACACGCGCGAATGAAAAATTGCACCACATTTTGATCACACGCACGTATATTTAAAGGGGAATAGGTGTTTTCAGAAGTTACATTCACTGAGAAAGATTTGGAACGATAAAAAAAAAAAAAAACTGAAGCAGGAAAATCTGTTTTAGGAGCAGCAAAAAGAATAATTTGGAAGCAAGAAAGTTAGTTCTTGGAGCAGAAAAATTCTATTCTGACATTAACTTTTTTTTTCGTGCCCCTTTGACAAAAATTGAATTTTAAAGAGATTTTTTTTGCCGAAATTTGCCGTTTTTCCCGATTTTTTTGGCAAAATTTACCGGGTTTTAGCGATTTTTTGACAAAATGTGCCGGTTTTTCGCGATCTTTTGGCTTAAGTTACCGTTTTATCATGATTTTTTGATGAAAATTGCCGTTTTTCGCGAATTTTAAGACAAAATTTGCTGTTTTATCGCGATTTTTGGACGAAATTTGTCGTTTTTTCGCGATTTTTTGAGGAAATCTGCCTTTTATTCGGAATTTGTAACAAAATCAGCCATTTTTTCGCGAATCTTTTGACGAAATTTGACGGAAATTATTTGTTAGTTCACAATTTTCTAGCGAAATTTGCTTTTTTTGGCGATTTGTTGACGAAATGCGCCGTTTAATCGTGATCTTTTGACCAAATGTTCTGGTTTTTCGCGATCTTTTGAAGAAAATTACCGTTTTATCACATTCTTTTGATAAAATTCACAGCTTTTGGCGAATTTTTTGACAAAATTTGCCGTTTTATCACGATTTTTGAACGAAATTTGTCATTTTTCAGGAAATCTGACCCTTTTTCGGGGTTTTGTAACAAAATTAGCCTTTTTTTCGCGAATTTTTTAACGGAATTTGCCGGAAATTATTCGTTATTTCGCGATTTTTTAACGAAATTTGCCTTTTTTCAATTTTTAGACGAAAATTACGCGTCCCGCGGAAGCTCCCGATTTTTTGCGTATTTTACTCGCTATAGCGCGTCCACGGCATCGCTGTTACATATTTCTGAAATCCGCGGAAAAAGGCGGAATTTTGGTGGGGAAAAATCTAAAACTTATCAAAATAACAAAACAACAACAACAACAAAAAAAAAAAAAAAAAAAAAAAAAAAAAACGGAAATCCGCGGAATTTCTTAAAATAACAAAAAAAAGCGGAAAATTCCCATCCCTGACAATCTGTTTACCAATATTTGCATTTTTTGAAGTACCTAGACAAATTTAAAGTATTTTCATGATCTTTCGGCGAAATTCATGTCTTTTATGATACTAGGACAAAATTATTTGTTTTCTCAGGGATTTTTGGTGAAATTTGTCGTTTTTTTCTCACTTTCACTGTAATTTGCCGTTTTATCAAATTTATCCTTTTTTCATGATTTTTTTTTTTTTTTTTTTTTTTTTTTTTTTTGCGAAATTGTCATTTTTTGTTTGTTTTTTGAGAAATTTGTCTTTTTTTTTTTTTTTTTTTTTGCTATTTTTAGCTAAATTTACCTTTTTAGACAAATTTTATATGTGATTTTTGAGATCTTTGGACGAAATTCGCGTCTTTTATGAAATCTGGATAAAATTTGTCATCTTGAGGTCTTTCGGTAAAGTTTATCGTTTTCTCGAGTTCTTTTGATGAAATTTGTCATTTTGTCACAATTTTTCAATGTAATTTGCCGTTTTATTGAAGATCTTTTTGCAAAATTTGTTTTTTTTTTGCTAAATTTATCTTTTTTGTGATTATTTGATGAAATTTGAGGCTTTTTTTTCCAATCCTTTGACGAAATTTATTGTTTACTCACAATCATTTGTCAAAATTTGTTGTTTTCTCACAATATTTTGAATTTCTTTCACAATATGTTTACAAATTTGCCATTTTTTAGAGATTTTTTTGTCAAAATTTGCCTTTTTTTTAAAAAAAAATTTTTTCATAGAAATTGCCATTTTTTTAGATGTTTTGGCAAATTTTAATTTTTTGCAATACTTTCGCGAAATTTGTTTTATTTGAGATACCGAGACATTTTTTTTTTTTTTTTTTTGCAGTTTTTTGACAAATTTTTTGAGATTTTTTGAAGAAATTTGTTGTTTTTTGCATTCTCTTGATGAAATTTCTGTTTTTTTCCACATCTATTTACAAAATTTGCAGGTGATTTTTTTTTTTTTGGGGGGGGGGGGGGTATTTTGATGAAATTTGATATTTTTGTGATTATTTGCATTTTTTATGGGTACCTAGACAAATTTTGGTACATAGCAAATGATTTCTAGCATTTTTTAAAAAAAACTAACAGTTGAAAAATAATCTTCAAACATTTTCAAGAGTCTGTGACTTGTGTCGCAGTGTTGCACCGATTCTGTGCCCGGGATCATGTCATTTTGGTGTTACGTTGGTAAATGGAAAAGCATATGTGCAGTAAATTAACGAAATTTGTGGTTTTTTTTTTTTTCTGCAATAATTTTAAAATATTCAGTCTTTTCCTCCCACAGTCACAATTAACATTTTTTTTATCATCAGAATTAAATAAATTCCATAATAATTTAGTGATTTTAATAATAACTTTATATTTAAAAAAAAATGCACAACAGACTAAAAAAAAGTTAATGTGCTACTTTCTATCAAAACAAGTTACAAATAAAAAGAAATTTTTGAGTGGATTAAAAAGGATAACAATATCAAAAGACAAATCCCCCTTCCCCCCCCCCAAGAGATATCTTTTGATATCATATGTCAGACCTCCTCGACCCTTAAATGAATACATATACATACTGTCCCTTAGCTTTAAGACTGATTTTCGTAGCATCATAGTTTATATAGCTCCAAATAGTAGCAATTACGAATTTTTTGTGACAGTTGTCAGTCAAAGCAGTTGGCCTTCAATTGTCATAAATCGAAAAAATTGAAAAGCATCTTAATAGAAATCAATCTAGCTAAATATTGGTTTTAATAAAGCAGATTAAGAGAAGATCATGAGATTAACCAAAAGGATATTTCAAGGCATTATCAGTAATAATACTGATGGTAAAATTATGACAAATTTCAAGCAAGAAAAACTGTGGAATGAAGAATATTAGCATAATGCCTTACTAGCAGGGTTGGCAAGTTTTTGACATGCGACAGTTTTTGATGGTTTTAACCATGGTTTAAACCGTCATGTCAAAAACTGTCAAAAACCTATATTTATATGTAAATAAAAATATTTATTTACATATGTATATCTACATATATTAAGTAAAATTTATTTGCTTTTAATAAAGAAAATGTTTCTAAATATGATCTAGAAAAAATAAATAAAAATTTTTGAAGAAGCATTTTGAATAGTAAACAAAATATTAGAAGGTTATAAACAAATGCAATTTTTTCTAGTCTGGTCTAATTTCTGATTTGGTAGAATTAGCCGAACAATTTTTATCATGCCCTGCCAGTTCTGCTGCAATAGAACAAATGTTTTCCAATTTTGGACTAATTCATTCAAAACTCTGTTATTGGTAAGGAACAGAAAAATGTTCAAAACTGGTTATGTGCTACCGTATGCTACGTGGGCAAATGAATTTGATTATTGAACTAAATTTCTACTTTGATAACTTTCATTTGGATTGATTTTGATTATGTAATCAAATTAATTGGAAATATTTAATGAATGTTTTTTTTAATTGTGTATTTAATTAGATAATAAAAAAAAACGACATAATATTTTGTGCTATAGAAGTATTTCATAGATCAGTGTAATATTTTTTCTGTTTTGACTTTTACAATTGTTAGTTAGTTTTTCAGAAAAATCGGTAAATTTTAAATCGTCAGTCATTTTTGGAATTTTTAACTAACATAAAGATAATAAAAAATTAACTCTTTTCTATAATATCTGAATATCTATTTACAATATTCAGCCTATTTATTTACTACGCTGAAAAATAAGCTTATACAAATAGTTATTATTTTTTTTTTCCCACTGAATACTATAATTTTTTTTTAAATAACTTAAGTATTCAGTTGTTGAAAAATTACTTCTTATCTTATCTTGCTTTCAAAGTAGACATTTGTAGTACTATTAATATGTGTGTTAGGGAGGGGAGGGGGTTAGAGATAAAAATGGTTTATAATGATGCGTAATAATAATAAATATAAATATGCATTATATTTAAATTAAAATTAATCTACTGGATACTATGTATATAATGTGTATAGCATTAAAAAACATATATATTAAACACTATGTATCTATGTATTAAACACTTGTACACTAAGTGTCGGTATCAAGTTCGACACTTTTGAAAATCCTGTATTTGTAACACTTAACTTCTTCCTTATAAATAATAACTATGTCAAAATGCACACTAAATAACTTTACATTTTTTAAAGTATTAAAATAATAATAATTAATAAACAGACAAGATATTTTAACATAATTTTTGGGTAAATATTTCTGCATCTCCATTTTGAGATAAAATTTCTGAGATTATTGTCATTTTTACCTTAATTTTTATTAATTAAAAATATTTTAAGACCTGCTAATTAACTATAATATAATTAAATTTCAACATAATGTATGGCAACTGTTACTAGTTTTAAAATTTGTTTCCTAAACAAACTCTAATGCACCGCAGCAGATTGTGACTCTGGGTTTTTGACGGTTTTAATCGGTTTAAACCTTTGTCATGTCAAAAATCCAACCCTGCTTACTACCCCCCCCCCCCCTTCTCAAAAGCACAATGTTTGCCAAATTACCAAAAAGTTCGTTCTGTAAATTAATTTTTATTGCCAAAATCCTTTTAGATAAATCGATCAAGATGTAATAATACACCTTGAGTTTATTCGGAAAATTAAATTTTGCTTTAGTAAAAGTACTAACTAAAAAACAAATAAGTGACTAATGGCAAAAAAATATATGAAGGAGAGAAGAACCAATTTGGATGAAGATTACCTAAAAAATGATAGTGAAAATTACACTTTATATGATAACTTACATTTCTTTTTCAGTAATGGCAATTACCATAGTAAATAAAACTACCAAAATATAAGAAATAATACTAAAATGAGCTAATTTTAATCTAGATTAGGTTTTGGATAAGTTTAATTAGCAAACCACATCAAATTTGCATTTTGAGAAAATTTTTTGTGTGTTATATCACTAAAATTACTGCGAGTTGTTCAAAATGTAACGTAAGTTATTATGGAATGATCCTATTGTTTATTTGTCAGGGACAGACTAAAATAAAGTCAATTGTTGACAAGTCAATAAGAATAACTTTTCAACTTTTGATTTAGCAAGGAAGTTTTTAATGCATCCTACAACCGTGTTTGAAGTTTTCGATCTTTTTCGGAGATTAGATTGTAAATATTCAGGTTGTTCCTAAAATCCTACAACAAACTTTATATCAGAATAATATGACCAAGGCAAAAGGAATTTTAACAAGAAACAATATCGCAATTCATTTAAATATATTGCATGAGAAACAAGCTAAAACTAAATTTTTTATTTACAACTTTATCACAAATGAAAATATTTTAACGAGATTTATTTCATATTAAATTTGTTTCTGTTAAAAAATGTGATAATATAATTGAAAATGACTTAACTTTGATCATTAAATTAAAAATACACGCTGTAATTAGTGAGAATAAATTCCACAATAGAACACGAAAATATAACGAACTTAGAAATTTAATTTAAAAAATGAATACTAAGAACAAGCAAAATATCAATTTGCTTGCTAAACAATTATTCATGTAAAACTTGCACATACCTTGAAGTTTCTCAATTATAAGTTAGCTATTTGATAAAGAACAACAAATATCTTCCTTCTTTCTTCTGCATTCGCCTCGCCCGCCATTTGTTTACGCAATTGAGTTGAGTTGGACGTTCATTTTTCCGGAGGAAGGAACCAAACCGAAAAATATATTCTCGTAAACAGGTCGCTGTATTCCCCTCATTTTCTAGAGCGCTTTCCCATAATTTCGTTGTGCAATTTATTTAAAAATCTCTGCAAATAAATGCGAACACGGGAATTCAGTTTCAATAACTATAGTCTATTCTGTAAATCTAATCGAAAAATCAAGTTATAATTTCTCGCAATTCAAACGATTAATTATAGTAAAATACCGTTTAATCACCAAGAAAATCTTAGATTAGAAATTCTCGGACATTTTGTCGATTTGGTTTATTTCTGCAGCTTATACGCATAACTCCGATTTCTATATTTCTAGTTCAGGGATTTAGAAAGTGACTACTTATTCGTTCTAGTTGAAGGCGGTATATTTTTTTTTTTTCAGTGTAGGAAATAGATTTAAAAAACTGGAAATATTTTAATGAAGCCTGCACCACTAAGTCGTAAATGAATTAAAATTACTTTCTCTGATTGATATCTGACAGTAATTGCCCGCCATAACAGAAACTCTACTTTCACTAGTTGTGATAAAAATTGCAGTAAGGCATTTTTTCCAGAAAACTGACGGCGCGTTTCACTCTCTTCACAATAAATGAAAAATTGCTTTCTTTGGTGCAAAGAACAACAGAACAGAATCGAACACGTCGAATCGAATCGTTGTGAAATCACACTGTGACTTTGTGACCATCGATTGTGGATGTGACGTCACGTGACGTCGATGTGAAGTCACAGTGACTAAAATGTGAAGTCGTTATGGCCATTTTAAAGGTCGTTTGTGACGTTTCACAAAGTGGTCAATATATGACAAATTTGGGAAAAATATGTCATTTGTGACTAATTTGACATTAACATTGTGACGAAATTGTGACAAAAGCAACGATATTTAAATTGCCACAAACATGTTTTTTAAAGTAAATAACATGTTTTGAAGAATATTTATAATTTTCTAAAATTTTTTAATAAAGTCACATTTTAGTCAAAATGTGACTTCACTGAGTGGTGGCATTTTGGTCACAGACGTTATGTGACCAAAGTGACTCACAGTGACATAACAAAGACGTCAGATTCTTTCCCTGAGATTCTTTTTCTCAATACTTTTTATGAGATGTTATTGTCATTTTCTATTGTTTCACGCTATAATTTTTATGATACACAACGCTTCTAATTAATATCCCTTTATATTCATGTATTATGATGATACATGTTATTAATCACTAGTTCATAAAATTATAGTTCGCAGTTTCTGAGAAATCCGTAATTTTATGCTCATAAAGATAGTTCTGGAAATTAGTGTACATTTCAATACTTATTGATTCTTCTTAGGAAATTTCTTACAAACAATACAACACAACACATCTCCGTTGATTATCCTTGTGCACTTGGTTAACCATTTTTTTTTTCTTAAATGTTTTCTTATAACACCAGAATGTTAAGTTGTCAGGAAAAAAACAATAAAAAAATAGGAAACTGCCAGTATTTTCTTATACAAATTATTTGAAGTAATAAAAAAGGTATAAAGAATGCGAATTTCTCTTTAACAAAATACTGATATTTACCATCTTTTTGACAGTGTTGTTCCTTAATCACATGCCATCCTGATCTGCACTTAGGCACTTCTTACTGAGTGAAATTTTGGAAATTTTTTTGCAATATATTTAAATTTTTGCAAATATTCCTTTATAAAAAAGGGAATTAAAATGTAATTAAGCGAATGAAATTTAGATTCTTATAATAAAAGAGGTAATGTTATGTACTCTTATGGGTTCTATGTTACTTTTGACGTGATTTCTGGACCTGCATCTCTTACACGAATTATTTTCGGTGAGTATTATTTTTTTTTAATTAGAAAAATCTTTGCTTGTACTTTGGCAACATGTGCATACTGCAAAAATTATTTTAAAAATATAGTGGTGTGTGTAGAATTTAAAAATAGAAATTGAGTAGTAGTGTAAAGTTAATGTGAATGGACATGGCCTGTGAGTTATGCTCTTGAATTCCCTTTATTGTTAAATAAATCGAAAAATCCAAAGGCCAATTAGAGTAACTGGATTACCCAGTCCGTAATTCCACTCGGTTTGATACACAGAGCTTAAGTGAAAAACATTTAATTTCATCAAAAATCTATGGGAGTTTTTAGATTAAGTATTATTTTTACGTTATTCACTAACAACACCAAAAATCCTTTCAATCTGAAAAGAAATTTCGTATTCAAATAAAATTTTACGATTTTTTAAGAGTGGTACTTATATAGTTATATACAGGGTGTTTCGCTACCAGACCGACAAACTTCTAGGGGTGATAGTAGACATAAAGACAAACATTATTAAACAGGAAACCATGATGCGCAAACGTCTTCTATAGGAGCTAGGTGCCATTAAATTTTAAGGTCCAAAATTCGAACGCTGATAAAAATTAGAAAAAAGGGTCGATTTGTTTGCGGTTTTCTCTAAAATCATTCTTTATATCACGATTTTTTATTTTTTTAATTTTAAAGGTTAAGTTCGAAAATTGTCGATAGAGGGCGCTTTAGACTTTATAGTAAAGAACAAATACTTTTTGCAGTTCTTTTGTGCATGAAGTTGAAATTATACTAAAGTTTAGACTTTAACTTAAATTTTAAGCCCAAAATCGGAAACATGGGAATCGATTAACTAGCGAAAAATTAATTGTGAACCGAGGGGGAGATTTTAAACGCTCCTAAACATTGGACAAACTAATCGATTTTGTTGCGGTTTGCGTGTAGGTCATTTCCTTGGTAATTATTTTATTCAAAGTGACGTACAGCTGTGGTGTCCTCATTTTTTCATAGAGGGCGCTTCCTACATATTTCCAATATTTCAATGACATTACTCCTGGGTGTTTTACTACCAGACTACCATACTTCCAGGAAGTGTTAGGGATGCAAAAGCGACTCGGAATCACGTAGTAATGTAACTTTGAAAATGTCTTTTTTGCGAGTTATGGTTAAAGGAAGCAGAGAAAAACACAACAGAAACAAGAGGAGAAAACAGCAGCACGTTAATATGATATAAAACTGTATATTTAAAGGTTTTAATAGAAAAGATGGTCGAAATTACGACCAGAAGTAATTCGATATGCTTGACAGCGGCGTCGCATGTAATTCCTCACGCTTTGAAAGATTCCTGGAATCTTTGATAGATTTCCGGAAGCTACAGAAATACGAGCTGCTAAGTCTTTAATTGATGGTACGGGATTCTGATACACCCAACTTTTCATGTGACCCCAGCAGAAGAAGCTCATACTTGATAAGTCCGGTGATCTGGCAGGCCAATAAACAGGGCCACCACGATCTATCCACCGCTGTCCATATGTTACGTTGAGGTATCGGTGAACATCATTGGTAAAATGTGGAAGGCCCGATCGTGCTGGAACCACATAGAGCTGCGCAACGAGAGAGAAACTTTCACGCGCATTACCGTTCAGCGTCATGTACCGCAAGAAAATTTCAGCGCCATCTACTGTCGCTGTCAAGCTTGCCGGACTTTTTCTGGTCATAATTTCGAACACTTTTTGCAGTAAAACCTTTAAATATACTTTGTTCTGTCACTTTAACATGTTGCTGTTTCTCTGCTTGTTTCTGTTGTTTTTTCTCTGCTATTTTTTAAACGTGACATGCAAAAAAGCAATTTTCAACGTTACATTCCTGTGTGATTCCGAGTCATCTTTGCATCCCTTACACTTCCTGGAAGTATGGTGATCTGGTGTTGAAACACCCAGGAGTAATATCATTGAAATGTCGGACATGTGTCAGAAGCGCCCTCTATCAAAAATGAGGAGATGAAAATCTGTACGTCATTTTGAATAAAATAATTACGAAGAGAATGACCTACATGCAAACCGCAAGAATCGATTAGTTTGTCCAATGTTTATGAGCATTTAAAATCTCCCCCTCGGTTCACAGTTAATTTTTTACTAGTTAACCGATCCCCATTTTGGGCTTAAAATTTAAGTTAAAGTCTAAACTTTAAAATAATTTCAACCCCATGCACAAAAAAATCGGCAAAAAGTGTTTGTTCGTTACTCTAAAGTCTAAAGCGCCCTCTATCGACAATTTTTGAACTTAACCTTTAAAATTAAAAAATTAAAAAATCGTGATATAAAGAATGATTTTAGAGAAAACCGCAAACAAATCGACCCTTTTTTCTAATTTTTATCAGCGTTTGAATTTTTGGACCTTAAACTTTAATGGCCCGTAGCTCCTACAGAAGACGTTTGAGCAGCATGGTTTCCTATTTAATAATGTTTGTCTTTATGTCTACTATCACCCCTCAAAGTTTGTCGGTCTGGTAGCGAAACACCCTGTATACTTATAAGAGTGGTATATATTAGCCGCATACCAGATATTAAAAGCCGAGGAAATCACCTATGACATCAGTACTTGACTTTGCTTCAACAACGACGCTGGTCTGCCTATCCAGATGAAACCTTGTTTTTTTATGGTAGGTTTTTTAATAGAACGACACAGCCTTATGTAATTTACAAAAACTGTCATTCAAATTTTGTCTTAGTAACAATGTAAGTCTCATCAAAATCCGTCTATTAATAGTTTTAAAAAGACTAATATTTTATTATCGGGTTTACATGATTATAGAAATTTATTTCAAAATATCTGACTAACTCTATAATTCAGCATTGTAGAGCAATATGCATTATACTAAAACCACCCCTGAAAAATTATCAAACTAACATATAATGAAGTTCCTTCGAAATACGTGTAATAGATGTTTTAAAAATGAATAATATTCCACAAATGAGTTTTACAGATTATTGAACTTTTTCCCATATTTCAATAAATAAGTAATATAAAACAATATGAAACATGCTAGATGCTTTCAAAAAAAATTATTCCATGAAAATACTTTGAGCAGGACTCAGGTTTTCAACAACCGGCACGAAATACCAATTTGCATTTTATGTTTAATGTAAAAGTAGACAGATGCAACGTCAAAATAATATTGATCATTAAGAATTTATGAAACAGAATTTTACTTTTAAATATGTCTGCTCAATAAATGCCGTAATTGAGTCAGAATGATGTAAATTTAAAGAGGTTTCAATGTACGAAAGTTGTGATTTACGATTATAGTTACAACAATTGTAGTTAATTTTTTGCCAAAGCAATCTGGCATTACTGAGTTAGTTAGACTTGTTTTCCGATAATAGAATTTTCTTCTTCTTAATTTTTAAATTGTTTAAATAAAAATACTATGTTGAAGGGCACAAATGTCATAGATTCACAACATTGGCACGATCTGTATGGACGCCAAATTGGCAAAAAACTTGTTTTCTAATACTATCAGGTAACCAAGAAAGTTCGTGCGGTTTTTGAAAACAGCTACTTTCGTTGCCCAGGCGTGGTCATACTGATTCAGATGACGTCATTTCTGTACATTACTTTTAAATTACAATTGGTAGAGAGTTGTTTAACGTATCTCACGTTTCGCTATCAGTTTTTTAGGAAGTACAATCGTTGACAAAGGATGTTGTTGACTAAAGAGATTTTAAGGCCTATTTTGCTCTACGAGTTCAAATTAGGAAACAAAGTTGCAGAGGCCAGTAGAAGAATATGTTCCGTGTTTGGAGAGCCTTTAGTGAGTGAACGGACCGCTCAAAAGTGGTTCAGCAGATTTTCGATCAGAAACGAGAGCCTCAAAGACATCAAGACAGATTGGTCGTCCATCCATTTTAGACCAAGTCCAGCTGGAAGAGGAAATCAAACAGAATCCTAATCTAACATGCCAGGAGCTTGCGCAAAGATTTAGAGTATATGACGAAACCATCCGATCGCATATTCATAGCCTTGGTATGTCGTGGAAATTTGATAAGCGGGTTCTTCATGTCCTGTCCGAGGAATTCAAGGTCCAACGATTGAAAATATGGTTGTCATTGCTGTCGCACCACAACAAAGCCACTTTCCTGGATCAGATATTGACATGTGACGAGAAATTGGTAATATATGATTACCGAAAGAGAAAACATCATTGGTCGACTTCTGGTTCCGTCTCATTGATTGCTAAACCGGATATCCATAAAAAAAAAAGATAATGCTGTATATTTGGTGGACTAGCGCTGGTATAGTTCACTATGAATTCTTAGAAAGCGGGAAAACAATCACAGCCGAAGTCTACTCGTCGCAGTTGAAAAGAGTATCAGCTGCTTTGCTCGAAAAGCACCCTGCGCTGGTCAACAGGAGAGGAGCTCTTCTCCTCCACGATAACTCCAGACCTCATATGGCCAAAGCAACCAGGGACGTGATAAAAACATTGGGCTGGGAAGTTTTGCCTCACCCACCTTACTCCCCGGACATCGCCCCATCGGACTATTACTTGTTTTTGGCCATGGATAATAACTTGCGGGAACAGCAGTTCCAAACCCAAGATGATGTCACAAAAACTATAACCCAGTTTTTGGACTCTAAACCAAAAGATTTTTCAAAAAGGGTATTTCTAAGCTTGCGTCTCGTTGAGAGCACGTAATTGAAGCCAATGGTGATTATTTAAACAAATAAAATAAGTGTTTGAGATTTTTGTGGGTCGTTTTTTATGTCTGATGAAAACCGCACAAACTTTCTTGGTTACCTGAAAGTTACATACATATTTTTAAAAAGGTAATAATAACAATAAATAAAAAAAAAGTTCAATTAATAACTGTAGAATAAAACAATATACATAATTTTTAAAGTAAAAAAGTAAATAAAAAATTTATTAATAACTAAACTACAACATCCGGGCTACCATATCAAGCAAAATAAAGACACTTTGGCACCAACTAAGTGCCCTGTTGCATATGTGACACTGGCGTCAGAAGAAATTTCGCGCCAATGGAGTACATATATGACATCATTGCAGCTTCAAGCTATATACCAGTAGCTTTCAAGTAATTTTATTGTGTATTTTCCTCGCCGCTGCAATAAATGACATTATAAATGCTGCAATTTAAAAGTTCGATACATATAAATTAGATCACTCAATTGTCGCCAAGCGTAAAAGTTGGCGCCAAATGAAATATTCAAACTATTTATCATCGTTAGTGTGTAAGTAATCGTTTTTAAAATATAGCATCTCAAAATTACATAGTTTCGAGTACCATTTTATTAACCAAAGAATATATAGAAAATAAAAAACAAACAAATATTTACAATAAAATATTTTTCAATATCTGCATCTAAACTACAGGCATGAAATTATAACTGTCTCTTAACACTAGAGTAAACATCTTCATTTTTTTATCAGGGTAAAATGTAAATTATAACTCAATAAAAAATATTTTTGATTCCAGAAATGGTAAGTTTAACAGTTTTGCATACTTATGGTTAAATAATAATTAAAGAGAAAAAGCGTTGTCAATAAAAAGCAGGTTACAATGTTTGAAATAAAAATTATTTGCACGTTTGAGTTGAAATAAATAGTGATTAAGAATGTATTTCAATCCAAACTGATTAATTTCTAATTTGTTTATAAATTCCTTTTTGCTCTCAAACGCATCAAATTGCCAAATTCTCTTACTTAGAAACTGCATAATGTGCCGCGTTTGTCAACTTTTTTTTATAAATGCAGAAAATATTGCAAAAAATGCTGTCAAAGTTGGCGTTTTGAACAGAATTTTCCAAATCGAGATATCTCGGAATGAAAAAAACGGGGTTATACTGAGGAAATAAACGCTTATAAATAAAATTCTAATTAATTGAGCAAAAAATGAAATCACATGGCCTCTTACACATCTCTTCAAAAATCACCTCAAAAAGTTTCATCTTTTTTACTTTAGAAATGAGTCGGGAAATTTTTGAGCTCTTCAGGATGGAAAAATATTCTTTCGAACACACCCTTAAGAGCCCACAATAGTCACAGGAAAAGTACAGAAAAAGACCCGGATGACCATGTAAAGTCTATGGGAGCGTTCTTTTCTAATATCTCGTTCAAATTTTAATATTTTGACATGATTTCTTTTGCATAAAATAGTTCAGGACGATCAACAACCGGGCTAGTTTTTACTTTTTCGATTTTGGTTTGAGATTTTTTTAAAAAAATTACTTTAATTTTCAAAACCGGTTTAAACCGGTTCTGAAACTGAAACTATCATAATATAAAAAATATATAACCAAAATCGAAAAAGTAAAAACTAGCCCGGTTGTGGATCGTCCTGAACTATTTTAAGCAAAAAAAATCATGTCAAAATATTAAAATTTGAACGAGATATTAGAAAAGAACGCTCCCATAGACTTTACATGGTCATCCGGGTCTTTTTCTGTACTTTTCCTGTGACTATTGTGGGCTCTTAATATAAATTTTGACACGATGATGGTATAGCATCAAAATGTATCCATATGTTCCAAATTACGCCAATTTTCTGTGAACTGGAATTTGAAAGACGTCGCGTCGGATCAATTTAACCATCTATTTTATATTTCATCATACGCCAAACTATGCCAATCAACTTACGCTAATCATCTGTAGAATCGATTATTTAATTTTATCACATTAATTAATACATATGTTATGAACTAAAACTATACTTTCAAATTTTATTGATTTTATATTCAGTTATTACAGCTAGACGAAAGACGTACAGCTAGACATTTTCCGATATAAATATATGCGTCAATGCGATGGTATATTTGTTTGACTTGTGGAATAGTAATATCATAATATTTAATAGTATTAACAATATTTCTGACACAGCAAAACAATCCACGCAGCTGTCATTTTTGGTTACCAGCATATTTTTTTCATTATTCTTCGTATAGCTTTCAACAAAAATTGTAAAGAAAAGTGGTATTTTTTGTTAGCTAGGCACATCTAATAAATTACCAAATGTTGTTTACATATTTGTCATTCCTATTGTATTCAGTTCATTTCAAATATAAATCTTTTTCTCATTTCATTTAGAATACATACATGTAAAATAGTTATGTTACATTCATTTAAAATACACGCCTTTCACACATTTCATTAAAAATACAAAATAATAAGGTAAGAGTTCCATATCCTCTTTTGATTGGCGCGATTGGCAAAGAAATCCAAAATATCCATTTTAATATCCTCAAGTTTTTCAAGGTATCGGAAAAACTTTATTTTTAAGCGTTTATAAACATATATTTTTATATTATAAACGTTTCTTTGTTTTCTATCTAATAAATAGATAAATAAATAAATAGAAGCAAATAAACAATTTATAATAAATTAACAACAATATCCAGGTTACCTCGTCAGATGAAATAACACCATTTTGGAGATAATTAGGTATCCCGATGTGTTTATCCCATAAATATCCATATGAATAATAGTAAGTTCTCTTATTTTTGTAATTGTATGTACTTATTTAAATAAAATTACAAAAAGTCTTTTTCTCTTTGTTTATATCCCCCCCAATTATTATAGCTGTTATATTTAATAAACAACAGGGTAATATATCATTTGCGAAGCTGAAAAACATCAAGAAATAACAATCTTTGCGAGAAAATTCTCAATTTGTTAAAAAGAAAAAATAGATGTATCATTATATTATGAATATGTCGCCAACATATTCATTGATGTAAGTAATTTTTAAAAATGCACGCAGCAGTTTTTGAAATTAACCTTGGCATACTTAAAAATTTCTGTTTAAAAAAAGGCACCATTTATATTTTATTTATTTTTAATTTTAGATAATTTTTTTGTTATTCCGTAGCCAAATATGTAAGCAAAAAAGTGATAAATTGCCATATATTGATTCAATCAACCGACTTTGACAACGCATATTTCATTTCAGCCGTATAAAAATTGCCACCATATTTAAATAAAATAGTGTTATTTTATATTATTTCTAATTGATTCTAATTGATTTTTTTCATATTTGTATATTAAATAAAATCAGTAATAATTTTTGTATTTTATTTTTATAAATGTTCGTATTTTGTCTTCATTTCTAATTAATATAAACATTTCAATTCTTTAACAAATATAGCCTTATATGTAGCGCCAAATGAAAAAAAATTGCCAAATGGTAACTCTTTTGTCCAAAATAAACGAATTTTTGGTCATAACTTTATAACTAATATACATAGAACAATGCATTATATATGAAAAACTTCCTTAAAAAATTATCTATCTAATGATATAAGTTACTTCAAAATCACTTCACTAGAATTGGAGGAGTAGGCGGAAAACACGAAATTTTCGTTTGTATTTTATATATACTAGTACACCGAACCCGGGGTTCCCAGGTCACAAAGTAAAAATGAAAAAATTTTTTAATTTTAAAATTGGAAAGTCTAATAAATTTTTTCTGCGTAATAGGCTTTTTAAACTGCCAATTAATTCCAAATAGCAATTTTATATGAAACATATTATTTATGTAATCATATACAGCTTTAAAAAATATCGGTGCTTCCGTATTAGCGGGGCCGTAGCTAAGGGGGTGCTATGGGCGGCTCACCCCCCCCCCTGGAAAAGATTCCAAGGTCACTCAATGAATTTCTGTTCCGAAAACTCAAATGAAGTTCTGTTCAAAAATCTAATTTAGTTTTGAGACCCTTTCACAGTTTTGCAGAATTACTAAATTGTATCTAAAATAAGTGTTTAAACACTCCCTCATCCTATTTGTACATATGAAGCTAACATGATGGGCTATTTTGCACCAGTTATATACTCATCATCATATACTTTTCTAAGCATAAAATGAAGTTATTTTAACAGTTTAATAAGAAACAGAGTACCTACAATATGAATATGCCCTAATTTATCTTTCTGCATCAGAGAGAGAGAGAGAGAAAAAAAACTATGAGCCCCCCTAAATTCTCTTGAGCCCTCCCTATTGTTCACTACGGCCCTGCGTAATTAGACGCAAGATGGCAGTTATTAGCCAAAGATTTCGCCAAAGAATAAAATTGCATTCTCAGTTTTTAAAAACAACTAAGAAAATATGACACCCAGATATTCTTTAAAATACATTTTTGTAAAGGTTAATTGATGTATCTTTTGTAAAGTAAGTTTACAACGAACTAAAAATCACTAAATTCATAGATAAAAACGAAATAAAACCAACAACATTCACCGGGTTTTATAGCCGACAATATATTGACAACACAGGCTTTTAATTACTATTTTTTTTCAGTTGCTATGAAAAAAATGATAACTAAAATATACAGTGATCTGTTATTTTCCATGGAGAAATGAGATAAATGGAGGTGCAGTATGCGATTAAAACGGTTTGATGGGCGTTATTCTTCCGATATAAGTATCTCATTCGACCTAAACAAAACAATCACATGGAACAGAGATCGAATTTTTTAACATCATTTTTTCTCTAAATGAAAAAGATCTGAATATATTTTAGCATTATAAAATAGCATTTCATTGTATTATGAATTAAAATTGCATCGCTAAAAGTTTTTCTTTTTTGTGAAAGCACGCCGTTGTGCAGCGATGCAATGCAGCGAATTTTAGAGTTACATTTTTGGCGTCACCTCCAGCCACTAAACTGCATCTCTATTTTTTTTCTCTTTTACTCTATGGCTATTTTTCTCTTTTTCCCACATAAATGCGATACTCAAGTTGCCACCATTAGAGAAATTGAACCAAAAACTACAAAAAAATTAATATCTCAAAAACAATTTGAGATACAGTTTTCTAATAAACGGCATTTAAAAGTGCATTTTTTTACTCTAAACGATGGTATAAAGATTTAAAACGTGCAATGTCTAGAAGTTTAAAATTTACAATAGCGAAAATTGCGAAACCGAAATTTCATCGGAAAGTGTTGCCATTCAAAACATGACGTATGCGTTACGCACAGATACGTTTGGCCTTTATTATATAGATAAGTAGATTATCCCAATGTTTAAACACATAATTTGATTATATAATTGTTTATTTTATATTTTATTTATGTTTATTTATTTTTTATTTATTAATTAATAAAAAGTTCCATATTCATAATAAACTTTAGCCAACATGTAACGCTAAGTTATTTGCATATTCTAGTTTGGTTTGGTTTATATTTGTAGTCAGATTATCTACACTAGGGATATAGGACCAAGGAGGGAGTGCCCTTCATGGAGGTATTTCTAAGGGAACCTAACCCGTATTTAAGCAAGGTTCGAAGAAAACCACGAAAACTCCGAACGGTTAGGCCGACAGCCGCGATTGTGTTCGAACCCAGCAACTGCCGTCTACCATTTGAGAGGTCAGAACCTCTCGGCCACTGGTGGGGCCTTGCATATTCTAAGTGGAAAAAAAATTAATATTGCGCAATCGAGATGCAAGCGAGGTTTTTCCAAGTTAACAAATTTTTAAAAAACCATTAAAATATCAGCAATATTTGAATCCCCCCATATCTCATATTCTACGGTATAAAAGCCCAAACGTATTTAAAATTGGATAATCTTCATTTATCATTGATACACATGCAAATGGAAAGATGGCTTAAATATCATGAGTAATATTTATTTAAAAATCTTAATAAGCAAAAATTAATTTTAAATTCATTTCTCCCACATAAATACAATGCAATTTCAAGGACAAAAGTAATAAAGACGCTTGATTTTTTTTTCTTTTCAAAATACTTAGATAAATTGATAATTTTTATTCTTCATTCCAGGCGGTGAAAGAGCTTTCTTTTGTCAGAATTTGGAAGAGAAGTCAACAAAAGATAGGCCAACACAAACAGCAACAAAATACAGTTGACAACAAAACTTTCTATTTCATAACTTTTTTTCAAAGTCTCTTGAAGTCATTTTTGTTGCTTTCATGCTTTTCAGAAAAATGCATTGACGTATAAATTTTTGAAAACGAGAAATGTTTTTCATGAATATAGATGAAATTCAACATTTTGAGAATGCCAATGAATATTAACTTGACTTATTTGTTGAGATGAATGTTAAATATTTCTTAATATTTTAAAAATTATACGTTATCACTAGAAGCGCCATTAGGAGTCAAAATGACCCCAGGCAGAATGATAATACTCGATTCAAACCAGAATTTTCTTCACAGGATATGTTAAATATACGCAGTAGAAAAATAGACTAATTAAATAAGTTAAATAATTTAAAGCTTAAATTCTGGCGAGAGACACTTTTTATAAGAATTGATTAAAATATCCGGCGGTTTTAGTGTTAGGTAGTGTTACTTTGGTAACATTATATTTTACATTTGGTCAATAGAATTATCTAAAATTTCTCAATAAACAAAGTACATTTTAAGCAAATTTTCTGTGCTAAAATATTTTAAATTTATCTTTCACTTTAAAATGATATTTTGCTGTATGTACTAAAAATTATCGTCTGTACTACGGTTGAAGTTTATACCAAGAGAGCAGAAAATTTTTAGACCAGTAATCGAAACTAGATACCTCGGATTGCCTTGCAAATGCTCTCCCTATTGAGCGATACATAGCTGATTTAATTTCTTCTTATTTGTTCTACACGGATGCAAACTGCTCGAAAAGAAAACAGACTGGAACATAAACTACCTTCAATGTAGCAGTATTACAGTTGAGGTTTATACCAACAAAGCAGAAAATTTTCAGGCCAGAAATCGAAACTAGATACCTTGATTTGCCTTGCAATATTCTCCCTATTGAGCTATCTGTAGCTCAATATCTATACAGGGTGATTCCAAATTTTTTTTACAATAAAAGAGGGGTGATAGTACACATCAAGACAAACAATATTAAATAAGAGACCAAGGGTCCAAAACGTTTTCCTAAGGAAATAGCCGCCATTAAAGTTTAGGGACCAAAATTTCAAATAAACATAAAAAACGGAAAAATCAGTCGATTGATTTGCGGTTTTCACTAAAATTATTCTTTATGTCGGCATTTTCTAGAAATTAAATTATAAAGATAAATTTCAAAAAATGCCGATAGAGGGCGCTTTAGACTTTGGAGTAACGAACAACTATTTTTTGCCGGTATTTTTTGCATCTCATTAAATGTTTTCGTATGCTTAGACTAGAGGTCTGCACGGGCCGGAATTTCCAGGCCCGGCCCGGCCCGGCCCGTAGGAAACTTATTTCGGCCCGGCCCGGCCCGTTCTAAAACTCAAAAGTTCGGCCCGGGCCCGGCCCGGCCCGTTTAAATTTTTATATTTTAGGCCCGGCCCGTACAAAAATCAGCAAAAACAGGCCCGGCCCGGCCCGGCCCGTTTTGGCCCGTTACAGTTTCTACGATTTCTAAAAAAATCAGATTTTTATCATATAACTAAGATATTTTTAAAGAATACTGCATACGTATCTATGGAATGATTTTTACAGTATATTTTACAGCTAATACACATTAACAACATTAATGATTACTTAAGCTAATGATTCTTAGGCTTTCAACGTTCGAATAAAGATTCATCAAAAAATTAATATGGCTTAGAATAAAAGAAAAAAGAAAGAAAGCTAAAAACATCGTTAATTTTGAAGCTGTTTAATAAAAGAAGACTTATAAATATATTTCTATATCATTTTATAATAGATTTCAAACCCAAATTCATTCTTAAATTCAAAGAAGCTCCTTTCTGATGCATTTCTAAATTCATTTTTTTTTTTCTCAGAAACGCATAAGATTAGCAGGTATCTTTATTCAGAAAATATATAATCGAATGGCGTTATCCATTTTTTGATACAAGCAATTTAAGAATACTGCAAACAAATAAAATACTGTCATAATTAGCGTTTTGAATAGTTTTTCCGAAAAAATAGTAAGGGAAGGGAGAAAAACCTGCAATCATTTGAGAAACTATTACATGTCAACAAGGTTATACAAGTATTTTATTTACCAAAAATGAAAAACTTTATTCGATTCCAAATCCCTTCAATAATTAGGTTTATCACTTTTATACATTTAAAATTAATCAGAAAATGTGTCAAACTTTCGCATTATTGAGAAATTAATTTAAAAATCATCAAGAAGTATATATCCAAAGACTAAGCTAACATAAGTTCTTTATCTCTGTTAATAATTTTACAAATCATGTTTTCTGCCAATAATTAAGTCTAGTACCGGTGCGGGCAGTCTATATGTAGAAAAATAATGCAAGCGTGATCTCGGACCGGCATGAGTCAGCTAAAAAAATATTAAAACGGGTTACACATATTGTAATCCTCCGATGCCGATACACTGTGCATTTTTATATTGATGCTGTCAAACTAATATGGCCACATTTATACTTATTCTCGTTAAACCATTTTCGTTGAAAATAGCTCATATTTTATCGTTTCTGCTGAAATCTTCAAAACGGGCCGGCAGGCCCGAAAATTTTTTTTATCGGCCCGGCCCGGCCCGTCTGGCCCGTTCAATTTTTTTGCCGGCCCGGCCCGGCCCGTTTATCTTGTTTGTCGGCCCGGCCCGTTGAAAAAACTGTTATAAATCTGCCGGCCCGCGGGCCGGGCCGGGTACGGGCCACGGGCCCGTGCAGACCTCTAGCTTAGACTCAAACTTAAATTTTGAGCTCAAAATCTGTAGCTGGGAGTGGTTAAGTAACACAAACTGAGCTGTGTTCAGAAGGTTGAAATTTCAAATGATTATAAAAAACGGAAAAATTGGCCGATTGATTTGCGGTTTTCACTAAAACTATTCTTTATTTAGGTATTTTCGTGAAAATAAATTATAAAGATAAATTTCAAAAAATGCCGATAGAGGGCGCTTTAGACTTTGGAGTAACGAAACACTTTTTTTTGGCGTTATTTTTTGCATCTTATTAAATGCTTTCGTAAGCTCAGACTTGAACTTAAATTTTGAGCTCAAAATCTGAATAGCTGGGAATCGTTAAGTAGACAAACTTAGCTGTGTTCAGAGGGTTCGAATTTCAAATAATTGTAAAAAACGGAAAAAATTGGTCGATTCGTTTGCGGTTTTTGCTAAAACTAATTTTTAAATCAGCGGTTTTCTTGATCAATCAGTGTTTTCTTGAAAATAATTTTTACAGATAAATTTCAAAAAATGCCGATAGAGGGCGCCTTAGACTTTGGAGTAGCATACAACTATTTTTAACTGTTATTTTTTTAATCTCATTAAATGCTTTCAAATGCATAGACTTAAATTTTGGGCTGAAATTCTGAATCGTTGGGAGTGTTTAAGTAGCGAAAAATTGAATAGTGTTCGAGGAGGAAAGAGGGTTAAATTTCAACTCCTGAACATACTTCAGTTTGCGCTTCTTAACTCCTCATAACGATTCAGGATTTGAGCTCAAAATTTAAGTTTAAATCTAAGCTTCCGAGAACATTTAAAATGCTTTTGCAAGCATTTAATTAGAACCAAAAAATATTGGTTAAAATGAATTGTTGGTTACTCTGAAGTTTAAGGCGCCCTCTGACGGAATTTTTTGAGATTTATCTTTAAAAATTATTTTCAAGAAGATACTGACTTAAAGAATAGTTTTATTTTAAACCGCAAACAAATCGACCAATTTTTCCATTTTCTATAATTACTTTAAATTTGAACCTCCCCCTCCCCTTGAACACAGTTCAGTTTGTGCTACTTAATCACTCCCTTCTATTCAGATTTCGAGCTCAAAATTTAAGTTTAAGTCTAAGCTTCGGAAATCATTTAAAGAGATGCAAAGAATTCGGCAAAAAATAGTTGTTCGTTACTCCAAAGTGTAGAGCGCTCTCTATCGGTATTGTTTGAAAATTATCTTTATAATATTATTTTCACGGAAATTCTTAAATAAAGAATAGTTTTAGTGAAAACCGCAAATCAATCGACCAATTTTTCCGGTTTTTTTAATCATTTGAAATTTGAACCCTCTGAACACAGCTCAGTTTGTGTTACTTAACCACTCCCAACTACAGATTTTGAGCTCAAAATTTAAGTTTGAGTGTAAACTTACGAAACCATTTAATGAGATGCAAAACATACCGGCAAAAAATAGTTGTTCGTTACTCCAAAGCCTAAAGCGCCCTCTATCGGCATTTTTTGAAATTTATCTCTATAATTTAATTTCAAGAAAATGCCGACATAAAGAATAATTTTAGTGAAAACCGCAAATGAATCGACCGATTTTTCCGGTTTTTATGTTTATTTGAAATTTTGGTCCCTAAACTTTAATGGCGGCTATCTCCTTAAGAAAACGTTTTGGACCCTTGGTCTCCTATTTAATATTGTTTGTCTTGATGTGTACTATCACCCCTGTTTTATTGTAAAAAAAATTTGGAATCACCCTGTATATAGCTCGCCCAATCCAAAGTTGCGGGTGTGACATTTACACAACTTAATTTAGTCACCAGCAAAAAAAATTTTGAGCATTGGTTTCAATTTGTATGAATTTCAATGTAGACCACTTACACATATATTTATTCAAATCTGAAAATTGTCCGATGTATCATTTATTTATTAAAAAATAATGATTTCCGCCTGTTGCGGGTGTGACATAAATAAGACATGCATTTTCATCTTTCAGTGCAAAAATGCAAAACTCTGTGCATTATGACAACTGAGTGAATTGATATTTTTATATATTAGACAGTAATACTTAAATAATTATTCTATGAAAAAATTAAATTACTTACTCAATTCTTGCTTTTGTGGAAAATATTCAAAATTTTCGTTGCGGGTGTGACGTCCTGTTGCGGGTGTGACTTGCATAGCCAATAAAATAATGACATACACAAATATTTTCAAGGCAGATTTTTTTAATTAAAGAATTAATCAATATTACAATTATAATATCTAGGGAGGAAAATATAAAAAAAAATTCATTTCCAATCTTGAATTTATAATTTCTGATGGTGGTAGCTTTTTTTTTTTTTTTTTTTTTTTTTTTTTTTACAAAAATGCTCTTTTTTTTTCCTAGGATGCATCTGACTGACTGGGCCAAATATGCATGTTTTCTTAAATTTTTTTCAAACGTTCTAATTCTATATCGTCACCATCCATTTGTCTTATTTGTCCATCAAAGTTTTCACTTTTTTAATGTCGAGAATAAAACAACTTCTATAAAATCTCCAACTGCACATTCATCGTTGGATATTATATCCTTGTCAAAGTATGGATACATCTAACTGGCTGAGCCAAATATACACATTTTCTTGATTTTTATTCCGATACTCTTATTCTATAATATCCCCATTCATTTGTCTTATTTGTCCATCAATTTTTTCATTTTTTTTTTTTTTTTTTTTTTTTTTTTTTAAATGTGGAGAATAAAACAACTTCTACAAAATCTCCAACTGCACTCTTATCACTGGATATTGTATTTTTGACAAAATATGGTAACAAACAAATTCTCTTGTGATCACTTTCTAAAGTTATTGCTACATTAATTGTTCCTATGTCAATAAAAACAACATGATGTATCAATTGAATTTTGAGCTCCGATTGTGCTTGGTGCTAGCATTCATGAAGCATTTTCACAATATCTTCTGAAATTTCACATTCAGCAAAGTTCTTTTATATTTTTTAAGATTTTTTCTACACATATGGCAAAATCTGAAGCTGAATTTATAGTTGCAGAGCGTTGCTAGTGTTACCATTTTCTTGGCAACTGCACCAACCCCATCGACAACTCCTTTACCATGAGATGAAATGCAAAAGGATTGCCATCCTTTACCATGATTTTCTAAAATAGTCTCTTTCCTTCTCTTGTTGTATATATGCTATTTAAAAGGGTTTTCCTTAATCTTTTTTCAGTGATAGCGTGATCTTTCTGTACTCTTCATTCTCTGCAAAAGAGAAGAAAGTAATGTGTAAACTGAATAAATATAGCACTTCCAGTCCAAAAATATAAGCTTAACAAATTTTTAATAGTTATCCCTTGAAATTTCTAATCTTACATAAAGTTAATTATGTTAAATTTTGGTTAATTTCAAACTGACTACATACATTTTATGCTAACTTAATAAACATTTTAACAGTTTCTATTATTCTTACTTCTACTTTTTATTTAATTTGAATTAAAAGAGAAAAAAAAAAATCTACCCCTAATATTGATTTACTTATTTTAAAAACTAAATATATATATATTAGATAAATACTATCAAATAACAAAATTTAAAAATATATATAAAAAACAAAACAAAATTAACAAATTTAAAGAAAATTGCTAAAATATTGTTTCGTAATTTTCTTTTTTTAATTTCTATAAAAATCTTACCTTTTAAATTAATTTCTTAATCATATATCACTAATAAAATTATTTTCTTGCTGTAAAGCAACAATTTTATCAATCCAAACTGAATAAATCAACTGCGCACAGTGTCACATGCTCAGATGATGCAAATTTTTATTTATTAACTAGAATTCCCTCTATTAAATCAAACGGTATAGTTAAAGCTGCCAAGTACATGTTTTCCAGCATATTATTCTTTTATAAATTTACATATAATTTGTTCAAATATGCATTTGTAATCAATTTTAAAAGACGTTGCGGGTGTGACATTAATTAAATGTCACACCCGCAACAGGGACATGTCACGCCCGCAACGCTCAATAATTATAATTAAAATATTAATTAATTTATTTTGTGTCTGTAATTCAAAGTATCTTAATAAACTATTTTTGAATATACAGTTTCATAACTTTAAATTAAAAATATTTTTCTGCAGAGATATAAATGTAACTTTTTGTTGCGGGTGTGACACAATAATTAAGAGTAATTAAATATGCTTTCCTTTTGTAATGAAGATTAGTGAACACTTCTCTGCAGACAAAAACTCTCAATAATAGCTGTCAGATCATATATATCCAAGTTTGGAGATTTTTCAGAATGTTTGTTCAGCTGTACGAGACCATGAAATGTAAAGATTTTTGCGCAGTCTATTTTACAAAGTCATAGTGTCACTTTATTAATTAAAATAAGTATGTTAATGACAAAAAATTAATTCTTTTTTGATAAAATATGAAATAATGCACTCTTAACAGTTAATATGCAAAATTTCAATCATATTTAAAGAAATTTAAATTTTTATCCTCATGTCCACTTTTTCGTGGATTGGGCGAGCTGACTTAATTCCTTTTTATTTGTTCTACTGGGATGCAAACTGCTCGAAAAGAAAATAGAATGGAATATAAACTACCTCCAATGTAGCACTGGTACAGTTGAGGTTTATACCAACAAAGCATAAAATTTACAGACCAGAAATTGAATCTAGATATCTTGATTTACTTTGCCAATGCCCTATGGAGCTATCTGGACGATACATAGCTGACTTAATTCATTCTTATCTGTTCTACATGAATGCAAACTGCTCGAAAAGATAATAGAATGGAATATAAACTACGTCCTGGTAGCTGTACTACGGTTGAGGCTTATTCCTAGATACCTTGGTTTGCCTTGCCAATGATCTCCCTATTGAGCTATCTGGACGATACATACCTGATTTAATTCGTTGTAATTTATTCTTCATGGATGCAAACTGAAGTGCTAGTTTTCTTCAACCGAGCTATATATGTAGCTTTTACTTTACGGCCAGCAATCGAATCTGGATCCCTTATTTTGCTGTGTAATATTCTTCAATAAACCTTCTATTTTTTGAATACGTTTAATCAACTTAAGAGTATTTTATTGGAATGTTTTATGCTTTTCATTCATATACATTTAGAGCAAACTTATCAGAGTAAGAAAGACGAATAGGCCATATAAATGCAGGTGGAAATTAAAATTTTGAGAGTAGTTGTAAAAGGAATATAATTCATACAAAAGTATAAATATTTTAACCTACATATTCGCTAAATTTTATAAACGTATAAACTTATTAACTTATTTGTTTAGATTTTATATTTATGGATTGAATTATCTCAATTTATCCCTAAATCAAAGACATTTTTTATTTAATGCAGTAGTTAAAATTTTATCGTAAGTTAAAAAATAAAAAAATGCTGTGTTCTGAAAGGGTTATTCGAAACAAAAGGATAAGTAGATATTTGATTTTAGGCGCTGAATAAACTTTTTCCCTCCCATGAATATAGAAAAGGCAAAAATAAAAAGCAACTGATATGCAAATCCAAACTTTCCAGCCTTTGATTTAAACGGCTTCAGGCTATTTTTGTTAGAATGTTTCATTTTTTCCCCCAAAATACTTCTCAAAGCAAGTTTATTAGAATAACAAAGGCGACTATGCCATATGAATTAATATCAAATTTAGCGTTTTGTGAGCAGGAAAATATACATTTAACCATAGAATTACCGAGGCGGTTCATCTGTGATCCATGACGTGGTTTTTGCTCGTATCATTGTTGCTTTTCAAAGTAAAATTTTGAAACTGATTGACTTTTCCTATGCTTTCCTATGCTTATTTACAATGCTTTAGCACGAATTTATTTGAAATCGAACGAAAACTTTTTTGTATACACATATTTATACCTAGAATTACCAAGTTGGGTCATCGCTGACCCAAATAAAATAATTGCACTTTTTCATTTATTTCAACAGAAATTTTTAATCTACATTTTTCAATAACATCAGAATAATGTAAGGATTTTTTCCGTCACTTCTTTTTCAGAAAAGAAAGAAAGGTATATGCATGTGTACAGGTGTGTGTGGGGGGGGGGGGGGATGATCATATATCTGTTACCCATTTGAAAATCAAATGCGCGCGTTTTTATCGCATTTCAAGCTATTTTTAAATGTTGTAAAACGTTGTTGTTTAGGTACACCTTAGAAAGTAGCTGAAATGAATGTTTTTCCTCTCATACACGACGAAGGGGAAAAAAATAGTTTGTAACATTCCAGTTTCGCACATTTATAATGACGGCGTCTGGCGTTAAGACGTAAGTTCGTCAAATGAGAAAGTTTTAAAATTATAAAGCAAATTGTCTTTAAATGACTTAAGTGACAAAATTTAGTGACGAAGTCATGATTGTCATCATGTGATAATTCTGACAATCTCGGCGTATATGTCGAAACATATATTCTTAAAAATGACTATAAAATTTCATAGTTTACATCCAGTAGTACGCTGAATGAAAATGGCCAAGTAAATGCAATAGAGAAAGTCATGAGATACAAATAAATCTTGAGTGTTTTGAAGAAAAAAAAAAAGAAATAGATTTAAAAAAATGAGAAAAATACAAAATAAACCACTCTTCAAAACGATTTGGAACATCGAACTGTACAGAAGGTAGAGCCGCAGTGTTCAATATTTTCTGACCTATGCAAAATCTAGTCATTCAAGATTTAATGGTCAGAAATGTTAGGCCAGCTTTTAAAGATACAGCAGATTCTAAATAAACAGAAGAGTTTTCTTTCTATAATTATAGATAAATGCATTGAAAAAGAATTTGAAAATATCCGTCCAAGGGCCATCATAGAGATTTCAAACAAACGAAAAATGTTGCCAAATGAACAATGCCAAGCCAATAAGACTAATACTGTTTGTGGAATTAGTTTATAAACTGTTTGTGCAGTGTTCCAGAAAAAAAGACCATGGTATTTTGTGTGAATTGAGAGTATGGTAAATTGTATAAAAAGTAAAAAAAAATAACGGATATGTATATTTAATTAAATTTATCTGTTTGAATATCTTATTAATCTGTAGGAAGATTTTAACACAATTTAAATCTAGGAATCATATGTATATTTGTTATTTAAAGAAGGTATCGAAATCTCAAATCATTTATTCTAAAATTAGAAATAAAAAAATTTCTTCGTGGTATCTGCTCTCAAAATTTCATGTTATGTAATAGCCTGGAAGCTAAATTGTACTTATTATTAATTAAAAATCATTGTATTCCTCGTGAATACTTATAGTGTGTCTTTATCTTCCATATTAAACAAGAATAGCGCCTTTGAAAGCCGTGGGACAGAGATAACCCAGCCCGGTAGTTCTAGGTATACAAAAAACGCGGTAATTCTAGTATTAAGATATTTTTAATGAAATGTTCTTTATACATTTAATAAATATTTTAAATGTTTAAATTTTATTATTCTAGATCTAGTGCTAAATTTATTATTTTATTATTCAAATTATATGAATTTATTCATAAATTAAACACTCATTTTGGTATCTAAAGGAAGTATTAAAAAATAATAATATTGTGAGTTTAAAAAAACCTTATAATCATGGTTAAAAAACTGTATTTTCTGTAAAAAGAATTGCCTCCTTAGTGAAAATGAATCCATTCCTGTGTTTTGAAAAGCGTGTCTTGATATTTATAAATAATAAAATGAACATAATAATCTAAAACGTGTTCTTAAAAATCTAAAATGTACCGCTAAGTATCAAAAAGCTACACTTTTTAAGTATAAAAACTGCCTTAAAAATTCCCAACAGCTTCTTTTTCCCACAAGTAATTTATCTAATCCTTGTTTAAAATCTTTGGGAAACTTTGCTATTCTAGGCTTTCCTCTGTTGCATGTATTTTTTAATTTAACATAAAAAAAAGTAACTTACACTATAGTAATAGTGTTGAATTATTCACAAAAACGTGTAAATTTCGTCAAAGTTTTTCAACTATATGTACTTTGTATATACTCGGTTGGTAATCCTTGGCTTCTAAGATTTTCCAAAAATGTCCCATAATTGAAAATAATAAAAAATAACAAACATCCAGATCTTCTCTTTCGGAACTTTGATTTAAAGAATTTATATCCATATTTAAATTATCCATATATATTTCTGTTAGCGTACCTAATACCTTTTATCAACATAACTTTGAAAGCAAACTTTTAAAAATTACAAAACTAATTCGTAATAGCTGCCATATTTATATGGAGTAACTATACAAATATGAGCGAGAAATTTAACGTTTTAAAAAGCAATAACAAAAGGACTTTTAAATTATCTTTTAACCAATTTTTATTCATTTCATAACATTTTGAATATTCAAAACTTAACATAATTCTTACAAAATTAAATTTTATATTACCTCTGACAATAAAGTTCGGTGAATGAATTCAGAACGGACGATCTGGCAACACCGGCAGAACAAAACGCTACGCCTGCACAATGGCAGGTACTGACCATCTGTCCCCACCGTTGTTCAGTTGAGTGTTGATTGTGTCTCGTGTACGACGTGATTTACAAAATGTGTGTTTAGTGTATTGGTTCTCAAATGAAAACAAGAAAATGAACAACAAAAGATCAGTATTAAGTTTTGTTTTAAGCTTCGCAAGACAAGACAGAATAACTCAAGAGGGGTGGTGTAAATTGAATATCTACTATACTCACCAGATCTCAGTCCTCTGGATTTCCTTCTATTCGCACGACTCAAACTACTCTTGAAATGAAAGGGATTTGACCCTATTGCTGACATCCAGCGAAACGTGACGAAGCTTTTGAACTGCATCCCAAAAGAAGACTTCTTGCTAAATTTCCAGGACATGTATAGCAGATCTCAGCGGTGCATAGTTATGGGAAAGGATTATTTTGAAGGGCAGTAAAGTAACTTTTGTTAATATTTCATTTACGTTACAGTTACAGGAGTATTCACCGAACTTTATTGCCAGAGGTAGTATTTGAACTATTCATTAATATGAGTTTATCTTTTACTAAAATATTTTTTTCGCATTTAAATGAATGTGGTAATTAAAAAGATTACAATTAGATAAATAAAAATTAGAACACGCAGAATTAAAAAAACTTTAAAAGCGTTATTGAAATAAATATGTAAATAAATAATTTTATCCTACTCCAGACCTGAATATATTTTCCTTCTCAGTGTTATAAACAGTGATACAAAAACAAAAAAAAGCAATAAAAACAATAAAAACTTCTTGACAACCAAATATACTAATTTTTGTCATTTTGTTTAAAGAGTTTAAAGTTATTTTTGTTTGAATCTCTCATATTTTAGTTAAAAATTTTTGAAAAACCAATTTCTGAGAATAACAAAGATGAATCGACATATAAATATACAATCGGTTGTCGTTAATTCAAAATCGGATAAATCGAATCTTCACTTAATTCGAACGACATGGAGACTCATAATTTTCAATGGCAGAATAACATTCAAAATATTAATTCATTCGAATTCATTTTCTCCTGACTTCGTTTAATTCGAACTAACCAGAATTCTGATTTTTCATTTTTCCTTACTTTCTCATGGACTTCAGAATCTTGAAATAGCTTTGTTTCTTTCCTTTTTGTCAGAATTGTTCTGAACTACTATATATCCCATGTATTCGATATCCGCTTTTCTTTACTGTCCCGTCTGTTTATCACTCCCACCTCTTTCAACATTGTGCTTTCTCCTAACCCCTTAATGCCCCACCAGTGGCCGAGAGGTACAGACCTCTCAACTGGTAGACGGCAGGTGCTGGGTTCGAACCCAATCGCGGCTGTCGGCCTAACCGTTCGGAGTTTTCGTGGTTTTCTTCGAACCTTGCGTAAATACGGGTTAGGTTCCCTTAGAAAGACCCCCACGAAGGGCACTCCCCCTCTTGTCCTATATCCCTAGCGCAGATAATCGGACGACACCAAATACACCACCTAACCCCTTAATAATTTTTTTTGTGTTTATAACTTTTAATTTCATATTAAGAATATTATAAGTAATTATTGTGAGTAAAAATGATGCAAAAATTTTAATGATAACAGCCGAAATAAATTTTAAAAATGTTCTAACATTAATTCTTTTGTTATAGTACCCTTATGCATATGGTTTCCTGACGTATTTTCCTAATTCGAACACTTGTTTCTTCTGGCGAATTCGAATAAACAAGTGCCGACTGAAATTAAACATTCGGAATTAATTTATAAATTATTGCTTTAATAAATTATTTGAGAATTGTTTTTAATATTTTCAATATTTTGGGAGCAACAAAAGTTTTAACAAATATTCTTTTATAATTTGTTTCCAATATTCTGCAATATTTTATACATATAGACTATATATTAATTAGAAAATTAATAAGATTTTTATGTTTGTATTATTCTATTACCTAAATTTATCTATTTATAAGAAAACACTTATGTATTTAATATTATGCTTTACTTTATAAAAATATTGTGAGTAAAAATGATGCAAATCTGTAATTACCTTAAAACATTTTAGTCAAGATAAATAGATAAATGGATAATTTTGTTACTAGCTTCGAAAAATAATAAATATCATATTATGTAAACATTTTATATATTCTTTAATAAACATTTGATACAAAAAAAAAAAAAACTATGCTTAGTTTTAAGATAGTTTCTGTTTTAATTTTTAATACAGAAAGTAATTATGGTAAAAGGTTTTCGTATTTAATAAAATTATTTTTAAAGGAAAAAATGTAGGAATTAAAAAAAATATTTTTTATACAATTATAAAAAAGTAATTAGTTTTCAATTTGCTTTTTCATATACAGTTACATTCTATACAATGGTTTAGAATATGATATGTAATATAAATGGTTTAAAATGATTACAAAAATATTCGCTGAGCCCCCAGATAAATTAACACTACGTGATTATTATCAGAGTAAATCTGTGAGGATTTGAATGTTTAAATATTTAAAATCAATAACTACTTCTTTATTTCTTATTTAAATATTATATATTTAATGAAAAATATGATTTATCTATAAATTGAATGGAAATTTCGGTAACTGGTGCACATAAAATCACCAGTACAGTAATTTCAAGTTTAACCCAGTTAAAAAAATGTATATATAACAATGACTGTTCGATCAAATTTCGAGAAATTTATCATTTATATTAATCTTAACTAGAATATTATACGTACATATATATATATATATATATATATATGCATATAAGAGAAGGAAGTGAGCATGTAACGATGATGATAAAACGAAATAAAAATGATGATACACATGCTGTCCATGATTGATCTGTAAACTTATATCACAGCCGAAAAAAATGAACTTCAATAAACGTCGTGACCGATGAAATCTGGCAGAATGGAGTTTTAATGATAAGTGATTTCTTCCAAACAATCAAGTGTCATAAATCTTTATTGTTGTCTAATTTTACGAAGTCACTCCACACGATAATCTAAACTCTAGCAATACGCCACTTACGAAATGGAACAAATCAAATCACCTCCTGAGCATAAAATACGAAAATGTTCTTTATCCTACTATTTCCGTTGTTAATCCATTATCTCAGTTAGACTTTTTGATGTTAATCCGTGTCATAACATTTTAAAGGGAAAGCAGGAACTTCGAAACTCCGCAGCTTGAAGTAACATGACGACTAAAAAACGTTCGAATCAAGCTCGCACTTGGCGGGGTTAATTTTGACAGTTGAAGAGGCAGCTAAATTCTTATTTCCAACCTCGCGTTCCTGAGTTTTAATCGCGGCATAATACAATCCCACTCGAGCTAAGGTTGAACCTAAGCATGGAACATCCAATGAACATAATCAGAGGGCGGAGAGAGATCGTTTCCAACAACGCTATTGGCTATAGGGGGAGCATCACAACATAATTCTTTCGCCATCGGTGTAAACTCACAGAATTAAGCAGGGGCAAAAAGTCCGTAAGACCGCAATGCATTATGGATTATGCAAACGATTTTTTTAATAAAATATTAAGAATAAAGCTTCCGACAAAAATGTTTTTATTCTAAAAAGGAGAAATGAAGTAATAGAATATATTTAATGTTTCGAACTAAGAGATTGACATTTAAATAATACAATTAAGTTCTTTTTAGGAAAATAATAGTATATTACGCCGAATAAGGAAAAAGGGAAATTTAGCTGATAATTAAATGTTAGCATATTACTGAAATAAAAATAAAAGTATATTTTTATAAGAATTTAGAGCAAAATCGAAACAGGAAAATGGCGATATTTTTTTTTTAATTATTACACATACACACATACATATATATGATATTTTACAAGTTTTATGTAATGATGTGAAGAATCATCAATTAAATAATATCCAAATAGCTTGAATTTGATGCTGGCTTCAAATAGTCAAAATAACGTCAATTATTTAGGTATTAACATTGTACAAAATAGGAAGTTAAGTACAGGTACATAAGATAAGCGGAATAGTTTAATTTTGACACTATAAAGATGCTATATTTCGATTCAAATGTTCATATCTCCATCTATAGAAATATTTTTATCAATGGATTAAATCGCATCTATAAATTAAGTTCAAACATAGAATAAAGATTGACGGATTTTTTATTTGGTATAACCAGGTTTTAAGCTATGGTTATCCTGCGATATTTTTAAACAGCTTATTGAGAAACTTCGCAAAAAGCAAGAATTTTCGCATCGCCGTTGAAAATAGATTGAGTCAGAAGAATGTTTGGACTGTATGTTTAACTGTTTTAAAAATCTGTTCACTTTCGTTAGAGCTTTGAGTTTTTGTAGTTGAGTTTTCACCGATCTCAGATCCTTGAATTTTCTTATTTTTCCACAAGGTCTTGAAAGGGAGTGGTGAATGTTGTAGACGTGAAGCCGATCTAACCGCACCATATGTCACAAGCCATATAGCCCGTCTCAAATGTTTCAAAAATATGCATTAAAATATTTAATTGCTATAAAGGACGTTAAATACTAATAAAAACATTAAAAGATCTTAATAATTTTTACATTTTGCTTATTAGTATCTAACGTCCTTTATAGCAATTAAATATTTTAATGCATATTTTTGAAATGTTTTTAATGGAGTATATGAAAACTTCTATTTATATTTAATGCCGTCTCTAATGGTTTATTTCTTTTGTTTATCTTTTATGTTTAGTTTCCATGTTTTTATGATTTAAGTTAAAACATTTTATTAGGAGTTTGAAGTTTTATTTTGTTAGTTTTAAGGATTGTTCATGAGGTATGTTGACTTTTTCTTGTTTAGCTTATTAAATTTTATTATTATTTTTTTTTATTCGATTTAGAAAAATAGTGTATTATAGTGTAGTTCTCTGATATATATATATGTATATATATACACACATATATATATATATATATATTTAATCGACCAAGGTGAAGAATTCTTCGATAACTTAAAGTATAGCTCCAAGTGATAAAACTTATTGACTGTTTAAAGTCATATTATTAATTCATACTGTCATGGCGTAATTATAAACAAGACAATAAATTCAAGAATTTAGAAATTTCACCACAAAAAAAAAAAAAAAAAAAAAAAAAAAAAAAGGTTGTCGTTCGAAGAAATTTATTCATCAGATATATGTATTTGAACAAGTCCAGCATTGTACTGAAATTTCTGTTGAAGAATTCAAGTTTTGGCGTGAGACACTGTGTCATACTGCATAAGATATTAAGGGCAATTTAGTAAACTACAAAATTTAACAGACACCAGGTAAAATTTTCCTGAACATTTGAAACAACACAGGGTCTGCCATGTTCTGTGCATGGGCTTTTTGTTAAACTTGAGGAAGAAAACAAATGACGACGTAGCATGCAACGAACAAGTCAATGAAAAGCACTCGCCCTCAGATGTGCAGCTACGATAATGGACCGAGAGGGAAGTGGCCTAAGGCGAAAGAATTCCTTACCCAATAGTTTTTTTTTCTTTAGTAAAAAGCATGGTGCCAAAATGTGGAACAAACCAAATTCGTGGAATGAAGATTGAAAAAAATGCCTTTTATAAAAATATTCGGAAAAAAACTAGCTTCTCTCAGACAAATGTAATGGCTGATAAAATTTATGAAGGATCCAAAAGCTTCAGGTTAAGATTTAAATAAGGTAATTATTAATATACGTTTTTTACATTTGAAAGGAAATTAAGTAGGAACAAATAATAGATATATATTACTAAGAAACAGGGGAATAGCAGATATGCCAAATAATTAGACCAATTATAAGAGATATCGCGAAGTAAAAATAATTCATAACATATATGTGTATATCACAAAATTTATTTTTTTTTTCGCCAAAATTAACCTTATACTGTATTAATTTCCTTTTAACAATATTCCGTATTTATTGAAACTTATTAAATTAAAAATCTGTTATTAGATATAGTCCATTAATCTTTATAGAAATGATATAATTTCTTAATTCACCTTAAAAAACATTTATTCCAATACGCGTAAATTAAAAAAATGACTCTAAATCAAAAATATTCTTAATTAAACTTTATTTCTTAACTTTCTTAATAAAACTCGCCTTTTCCCTGTTTTATCAACCTTTTGCAAGAAATTCTAGTTAAATTTATTCGAAAAAGGTACTTGTTCAAAAATATTATTTTTTTCTGCGCGTTTTACATTTATTGCGTATCAATCAAATCATTTGTTTTCTTTTTTTTGTGTGTGAAATTATCGTCTGTGGTACATTCGAATTTTGATTACTGTTGATTAAAAGTAAGTTAAATAATAATCTTTTAAAATAAAATTATCTTTTGCAGAAGCTCCAGTCTGTTGTTTTAATCTCGACTCTTGATATTATTTCCTGTTCAAAAAAAAAAAAAAAAAAATAATAATCATGTTAAGAGATTATGGAAAGTTCTAGAAGCTTTTTCTCTTTTACTTAAGCTGGAGAGGCCTGGAGATGGGTGGAGTTTTATTCGATGTCTTGGTTTTGAGCCATTTGCGGGAAGCATTTAGGAATGTTTTCTGATGGAATATCTGCTTCGGAAGGGGAGAGCATTTTCCCTCTCAATATGACTGCATTAAAATAAATTATTGTGGACCTGCTATAGTATATATAAAAATAGAGTAGCTTATATATATACAAATATAAACATAAGTGCTGCTTCGAAACTTTATACGTGCAGATCCCTTCGTCATATGAATTAAAGTTTCCAATCATAATTAATATACGAATTGATATGCAATGCTTTTATTAATTAATATTTTAACTATAATAGTTTTATTAAAATATCCTTTATTTTTTAATATCTATCCGTGCAAAAAAGAAAAATTCTAATTTTAAGAAAATGTAAACATTTTACGAATGCATATTCATTTAAATTTTCTGAACATGGCGCATTTAAATAATATAATTCTTTATTCAATTTCAATTAAAATAGTTGAGAAATTACACTGAGATATAAATATTACAGATTACTGTTCATTTATTACGTAATAATGCTCACATTTATTTTATAATTATTCTACGTACCATTTGAAATACTTATATTCGTATATTTATATACATAACCTAAATATGTTGAATTCATCTTAAGCTTCATTTAGATATCTAAATTGGTATACACGAAAACAATGCCAAATTTGATTTTCAAGAACTTTGATAGATTCAATTGTAATCGAGATTCAGTTAAGATTAACGTTTCAAGTACAATATTACTTTCTAATTAAATTCCCGAGATACAAAAGTTACATAAGCTATTCAAAAACAGGCATATAGACACCATATACTTTGTGATTCGATGCGATTCAAATGATTGAAATTCGATGTTAGTCAAATTCATGCACCGACTTGTTACTCTTAATTCTTAGATAGTAATACAGATGTAGCCATTTTAAATAGTTCAACTATAAACATTATCCATAATCTACACACAAAACCATGGCTTCAAATGACTAAAATATATGTTTTTTTGTTTTTGTTTTTGTTTTTTTCTCAGACGAAAGCAATTTAGCATAATTTCAATTATATTTTTAGCAATATTATATTTTCAGGAGCTGCACATTTTTAAAAAGCATTAACGCTTAACATGGTAATAAATATGTAACGATTATTAATTTTCTCAATTGTAAATTTGATCATTGATTAAAAATTCCTCTGACTGCAATTGAAGACTAAAAATACAAGAGAATAATATCTTTAAATTACTTTGGGGGATGATGTATTAGTTGCAGAAAATATGCGGTTGACAGAAAATAATTTTTCCTGCTTGCAGTCACTGCTTATGTTATTATTACAGACATTATGATGCTCATGTTATTATTACACACATATAAACTTTTATTTTAAAAAATTATAAAGAGCCATTTCAATTTTTTTTTCTTTTACGAATCTGTGAGCTGAATTTTAAAAGATAATACTCATTCATCGCTTGTAGCTCCGTCGTTAGACTTTCTCCACCAATTATCGAATTCAAACTATCCTTTGTTGACTGATTTTAAACTCATTTGCTGTTACAAATTATCGATAAATTTTTATAATTTTAAACCAAAACGTTTTTAATAATATCACGCTATGATATATGTATTTTTAATTGTAACCGAAATTTTTGTTCTTCACAGCTTTCTTCCCTCCGGAATTACTTTGAAAGTTACTTATAAACAGGAATTCAACGTTTACAATATTTTTATCCTTTAAAATTTTATTGTTATTTCTATTCTCGAGGTCCAAAGTATGAAAAAATAAATGAATAATCATCATATGCCAAGACATTTTTATATTAACTACATAGATATTAAATTTATCTAAAAAACTAATAAGTGTAGAAAATATCCTATTGTTAATTTTTTCTCATGTCCTCCTTACAACATAAGTACATAAAAATTTCATTTAATAAAATATTCAGCTTTTGCCATTTTTGACTATGAAAGCAACTTATTAATGAACAAACTACAATCATTCAAGTAATGAATTTTTAATTAATGAAGTTTTAGAAATACATACTATTAAAAAATCTATAATTTTACAGATGAAAATGTATGGAATTCTGTACGCTTATTGAAATTGTATGTATACACTATACAAAAAAGAAGGCTATAAATTAAAAAAACTTGTTTTGTACATAAATCTATTTTGATTTACAGGAGAATCTACAAAAATTACGGTAATTTATTTGATTTTATCTGTAATCCGGCTTCTAGTTACAGAAAAAATTCTAGACATCCCAGTTACTTAAAAAATTCTTACTAAACTTACAGATTTTTTAATTAATAGTACAAACCAGTATCTTTTGCATGAAATTTGTTGTTGCCTTTGCATAAATGTTTTAGGTATTCCAGTTTCCTAAAAAAACTTCAGTAACTTTAAAGATTTTTTTAGAATGTGTGAAAATTACAAATAAAACAAATACTAGACGTGATTTTTACAACAAACGGAATTGCACCGAGGTAGAAAAACGAGAAATTTCTTTCTCGTTTATATTATAGAAGTGGCGTGTTTCGTGCAAAGAAAACTAATGAATTATTATTTTTTTAATTAAACTGTGCAATAATTATATTTTTTATAGCTCAATAGTTTATAAAATCAATTTAAAAACATATGGATTAAAATGCATAAAGAAGAATATGTTGCATTGTTAGATATTCGAAAATCAAAACTACATCCAAAATATGTACACATAATTGATAAAGTATCGACATTGTTAGTGAAAAACTACAATAATTTTTCTTATTTTGTATACTTCCTTGTATTCAGTTATTAAAAATCTGCACCAAATTTGACAGTTTTAAGAACAGGCCTTTAGATTTATTCAACAACCAAACGTGTGTTTTTCACTGAGTCATAGTGAAAGTATTTATAGTATTTTTTATTATGCATTAAAATACTTCATTTCATTACACATATTTTTTCTTTTTTAAAATTTGTATATCGATAGAGAAACAAATTTTGTATCCAGAAAAATATTCTAATTTTAAAATGAAAAAAGAAAAAAATTCTAATTTTGTAGCTGGATGTGCAAATTTTTATAGGGTAATAATTAAGACAATGATTTGCAAAATTATATTAAACAGAGCATGTTGCCTAATTATATAATTTAAAAACGCAACTTTGTTCTTGATAATTATGATAAAAAAGTAATTAAAATCATTTAGCAATCACTGGAAACTCAAAAAATAACTTTAATGACCTTAAAAAAATATATTTGTGTAACTCTATTATGAATATCCAGTGATGTATTTAGAGTAAATTGTACCTAGGTAGATATAGTAGTTTGACGAATCTGCATGCTCCTTCACAAATTTTTTAGAAGCAAAGGAGAATAAATAATGAAGGCAATTAAAGTAAAAAATACACTTTTTACGCGTACACTTTTTTGAAATGCAAGCTATTTTCTATAATAATATATTGTACGTATAGTATTTAATAAATTGTAATTTTAGAAGTAACGTAAAAAAACAAACAATATAAAAAAATTCTCTAAATGCATCATACTTATATATCATTTAAAATTTTGTTTTATAAACTTTCCCTGCTGCAAAAGTTTCTATTATATATAAAAATATTTTTGTGTACTTGTTGTTCACATTTGTTATTCAGTTTTAACATATTTTTTGGTAAACTTTAACTGACTAGATTTTTTTAGCTGAAAGCAACGCATACAGACTGGTAAAAATAATTAATTAGTATCAATAGATTAACTCAATACATATGTATAAGTATCAATTGATTGTGAGTCGCGATTAATTTCATTTTTGGATCTCGCTCGAATGCATAATTTTGGAAGCTTTGGACTTCAGTAGTAATATATCTTTAGCTACACAACTTTTTCTAAAATCTGGTAACTGTTTGTGATCCATTTTTGATATTTTTTTAAATTTAGGAAATCAGATACAGAACTAAAATTTAAAATGACTTCTTATCTGTTTTTTGTCGTTGATTCTGACATGACAAAAGTAGATTTTCTGCGTTTTGTGTTGTGTAATTAATTATATTTTCAGGAAACCCTTTTTTTCTTAATTTTGAATCTTGATCTATTTCTTTATCTTTTCATACTTTTAAATCCAATCAGCGCAGCTGCATGGATGTTTGATTTTCTTTTCCTTCACATTTCTGAAATTTATTTTTCCCCATTCATTCTTTTCTGTAAATTTCCTCAGCTATGCGCAGTGTAACTTATTATATTAGCAAGTAAAACCTTATTTTTTCTTAATTTTGAATCTTTACATAATTCTTTATTTTTGAATCCTTTTAAATCCAACCAGTGCAGCTTCCACGGATGTTTAATTATATTTTTTTTTCACAATTCTAAGATTTTCTTTTCCTCATTTATTCTTTTCTGTAGATTTTCTCACTATGCGAAGTTTAATTAATTATATTTGCAAGTAAAACCTTATTTTTTTCTTAATTTTGAATCTTTATATAATTCTTTAATAATGAACCCTTTTAAATGTAACCCACGCAGCTGACACGGATGTCTCCCTTGTAAATTTTTCTTGAAAACGAACTAAACTAAATCTACATAAGAAATTATTATTCGAAAAGTAGTCTAAAAAAAAAATATTTTCACTGTAGCACATGTGTCTCGCTCCACATTTTAGCTTAATAACTACTATTTGTATGACTACAATGTACTGGTAAACCAAAGAAGTAATGTAAAACAATTCCTAGATTTCAGATTCTACTTATTTACATATTTTCTAGATGAGTTATATTTTTTTTGGTATTTATGAAATCCATAGCATCAAACAGAGATATTCAGGTTAATTTACATTTATATTTAGTTACTGCTTGATTTCTTTCTCAGTGAATGTTGCACACTCTTAATATTAGCAACATTTTGTTTTTGGCATAACATATTAAAAGAAAATTTCAATTATCAAAATAGCGTTGCAGATAATTGTGAATAATGTGCATTATGTAAGGACTACTTTATATTCAACACAAGATATTCTCTCTGAAGTTCGTGAATTTAGCATGTCATACAGCTATTTCGAAAAAGTTTCCATAAATTCCAAATAATTAAGAAACTTACTAGCTACTTATTTTTAAACACTTAGGTATAGACAGGGTTTCTGAACTTTGAATAAACTTTATATTATATAGTAAGATGTTGCTTTTAACGACAGAAATTTGAGGGAGACTTTCAATACAGTTAGAATTGTAGAAAAACTTTAACAGACTATCAGAGCCTAATATTCCTTACCTTTCCCTTTTTTAGTCTTCTTAAAGAAAATAATGTTCCTTTTCTGTTTACAATATCTTGCACTAGAATGCGCGAGATATATTCGTAAACAAAATCCCGATAAACGAATAAAAATGCAGTCGACTCTTGTTAATTCGAAATCGGATAATTCGAATCTTCGATTAATTCGAACTAAACATGAAGTACCGAAATTTTCCGCTGCAGAATAACATTAAACTTTTTTCATTAATTCGAACTCACTTTCTTTTGTCATCGTTTAATTCGAACTAACGGGAATTCCGATTTTTCATCCTTCCTTTCATTCTCGCGGATTTCAGATCATTTGAATAACTTTCTTTCTTTGATTTTTGTGAAAATTGTTTCAAACGAGTATACATATAATCCCATGCATTTGGTATCCACTTTCTAAGTGCCCCGTCTGTCCATCAGTGACGCTTCAAATTTTATTTCCATTGTGCTTGTTTTTAATCTTTTAACTAATTTATGTATTTATACATTCTAATTTAATATAAAGTCATATTCTGATGATAACAGATATAATAAATTTAAAAAGCACTATAACATTAATTCTTTTGTAATAGTATCATATTAAGCATGTTCTCATTTCATATTTTCCGTAATTCGAACTTCGGATAATTCGAACATTTCTTGTGGTCCCGACGAGTTCGAATTAACGAGAGCCGACTGTACATTACAATACATGAAAGCACATTAGTAACACAAAAAAGCTATGTTTATATCCCAATTATTAAAGTATAAAGAAAAAAATATTTTAAATATTACTTTATGTTTTGAGGAAATAGTTCGTATTGAAATGTCACATGCATTAACTTCTGAAAACTTCTGAAAAATCAATGTTATCAGATCCTTTTCGAAACATCGAAAAGGATGAATCTTTAATAAATTGCTTGTTATTTATTCCGTTTCTCTTAGCATAAGTAAAAGTAGAAGGACTAATAAAAAAATCCGTAACATGAAGAAAAAAAATGTATTCTCCTTTAAATAAATAAATTTTACTTATTTAGTTAGGAATAAAAATTGCATTACAACAAGTTGGGAAAAGATAATACAATCTGAATTTTCTAAAGATTACTGTCGCTGAAAATAAAAAAAGGGAAGAAATATGCATATTTTGTTTTTTATTTAAAAAAAAGAAAAGAAAAAAAGAAACATGAAAGTACTATTTATTATTACTGGTTTTTTTTAAACTAAAGTAATGATTAAACATTGTATTCTAAATTTTATCCATCACAAAATTGAATATTATATTCTACTTTAAAAAATTTAATTTCATTTATCATAACTTCAAACACCTTTTTGCAAAACTTAAAAAAGAAAAAGAAGTGACAGTGTCATTTTACTCTAAAATCATTTTGAAATAACCCAATATTTTTTCAAAATTTGGCGCAAATGGTTATTTTCGTCATTTAGATGGAATATGTTGTTTACAATACCTATTCATGATTTTTTATGAGAATGAGTTATAAAAGTACATTTTTCAAGTATGTATTCATTCAATTTAATCTTCTAGTAAGTTTCTTATGATAAAACTAAAATTATTTGTGTTCTTGAGGATATTTCTCTGAGATATTTCCTTAACAAAACAAACAACAACAAAAAAAGCTTCTGTAAACTGATTTTGTTTATGTTCTTAGTTCGGAAAGCCGTTTTAACTTTTTTTTTCAGAAATCGTATATTTTTCATGTTCTCTTTCAAATTATGCTAAAAATATTTTTTCCCATTATTTAAACACACTAAGAAATAACATAATGTCTCCATACTTTGAAGAATATCTCTAATTACTAATAAAATTTTCTAATTTAAAAACATTTTTATTGAAACACAGATTAAAACATACATTCATTGGTATAAAAGACTTTTACAGATAATAAATCTTATTTTCAAAACGTACCAAGATCACAATTTCACGGAAAAATCTTTTAAAATATTACAAGAATCATTAAAGATGACTTTTTGAAGAATTTTTGGATTTGTTCTTCATAATATCAGCAGGCAAATGTCCAATATCTATCATTATATATCGTTCCGCCGTATTCAGAAATATGTTCTTTATTAATCATTAGAAATGTGTCCTAAAATATATTGTCGTACGATGATGAAAATATCTATATTCTGTGTTTTATCTGTGTTTCAAACTCATTCGAATTTAATGTTTAAAGATGTAACATATTCATTATTTTTTTCCAATTTGTATTTAAAAAAAAGTACTTCTGATGATGGTTTTCATAAGTAAACCGAAACGTTGAGATTTATTTTATTTGTGTGTTTATTTTACATCAACTTTTATTTTATACGATTAAAGTGTAATTTATTTTATAAGAATAAATTATATGTTGGATAACAACATAGCTTTTGCTTAGCATTAATATTAATAATTCACAGTGAATTTTCTAATTTAAAGCATTTGACTTAGTGGGCTTAAAGTTAATTTATTTATAGGCTATTAAAGACTGAAAGCTAATGTGTCTATTTTTTCAGTATGTATACATGTATACATTATGTGTATATGTAACGCGATAACTCTTGATACGATTATTCGGTTTTCTTCATATTTTCGAAATAGATTAATTCTGATACGGCACTTATATGATAACTGGGGGGGGGGGAGGTGATTGATTATACATAAAGGGGGAAATGATAGCTAATTCACCCCCTCCTTGATTTAGATAAATATGCTTTTCATATAGAATTATCCGATTTCATTAAAATTTAGCATACCATTTTACTCTGATGAGGCGCTTCAAAGATTAGAAATTACGGTTTATTGGTTAAGTATAAAATGGAGAAGAAAAAGAGTTAACTCTCATTTAAGTTCGTTAAATAGGTTTTCAAGCAGAGTTATCCAATTTACTTCAAATTTGGTATGCAATTTTATTATGATAAGGTACGTCCATGATTAGATTTGAAAATTCATTCGTTTTTAAACAGGTACCGGATGGACAAATCCTCCTTTAACTTAGATAAATGGGCTTTTCATGCAGAGATATCCAATTTGCTTCAAATTTTACATTATTCTGATAAGTCATTCCTTTGATAAGATTTCGAGGTTCATTGGTTAAATATAAAAGGGGAAAAGAGGGGCTAATCCCCTACAATACAGATAATGGGTTTTTTGACGATTTCTTTAATTTTTGAGGAGAATTATGCTTTGAAATAAAAGTATAATATATAATTATTGGGAATAGTCTGTTAACACAATGCCTTCAGTTTAACTTTCCACTTTTTTATATTTAGAATGCTTTATGTTACACTGACAAGAAAACGTTGGAAAATTACAAAGATACTAATTTCACAAAAATACGAATTTTCAAAATTTCAATTTAAAACTCATTGGCCTTTAGTATATTAATAAATTTATAAGTATCTTTCATAATAAATGTTTTAAAACACGAATTTCAATTTATATATTATCTCTGAAATAAGTTAAATTTGACTTTTATAAATAAAAGATACATATTTTTGTTAAATAATATACGCCCAAACTTACATATAAATTTGTCTAATATTCTGCATAAGAATAATATTTGTCTCGACTTATAATAAGCAAAATAAAGGATATTCAAAACGAATAGCGTAACAGGATAATTTAATTCTCGTCTGCAGACGCTGAATAAACTTTTTCTCATGTCAGCATAATAAAAAAAAAGTCGGCTAACGATAAACAGCTAAATAACAATAAGAACACCAAAAATAGTTGAAAGCATAACTTTATACTTTGAAATTTTTTATTGAGAGTGCTTGACGTTATTTTGGTTAGAATGTTATATGCTGTTGATAAAAATGTACTGAATGGGCATTGTTTGAAAAATACTATGACTGAATATAGATGTAATTTATTTCTTTAAATATCTTATAAATTTTTAGATATGTTTTTTAAATATGTTTTTTATATGAAATAATATTTTAAATAAGCATTAAATATTACTTTTTTAGCCTTAATTTCAATTATATTATTGGCATAAAATTAAAATTTGACTATTATTTAGCCATCCACCATACTGTAAAATGATAATAATAATAATGATTTTACTGTATAATACATGAGGCTGGAAAATTAACTGTTAAAAACTTAAAAAAATAGTAATATACCATTTTATGAATGAATATACAGAAATATATAATATATTACTACTTATCATTACATTATCCATTTTTAACGATGTATTGTTATTTAAAGATGTAATTTTTGATTTTACAGCATTATTCGAGCATCAGTGGAAACGTCCTTGCATGAGTCTCCAGAGAACGATTTAGTTCAGGCTAATTAAAAGGGTAATTTAAAGTGGCTATTTAAATGGCTATTTAAAATGGTTATTTAAAAAGGCTATTTGAAATGGCTTTTTTAAAACTGTAAAAGTAATAACAGTAATAATAATATGACCTTCCATTTAAAAAAAAATGAAGAATAAACCTTCCTATTTAATAAATAAAAACATGAAAATACCGTCTAAACGTAGTTTTTATTTTATTTATTTGTTTTATTCAATCCAGGCTTTGCAAAATGCTAAAAAAAACGGAAAATGTGACAAAAGTCTTCAAAAACATTTTTTTTTAATTTTAATTTTCATTCAATTAAAAGTATAATGGTATAAGGAAGTTGACGGCTTTTGTCAAGTGTACTTATTATTTTATTTATATTCTATTTATACCGAACGGATATCATCGTTCTGTCTGTGAACTATGCGCTTGAACACCTATTTTCCCCCGAAACTGTCTAAAAATAATAATGTCATTGGACTAATAAGATATGAAGCTTGTTCATTACCATTTAGCCCCTTTTTTGTTTTGTATTGTTTAAATTAAATGTTTAAGAAAATTAAAAATCTGATATGGAACTGTATTGGGACCTGGCTTCGTCCATTCGAAGTGAAATTCGCAGACTTCCATGTGCGATTGATTTTCTTAGCGATCGGTATTAAATACATAAGCAAAGAGGCAGCCCTATACATATAAATTATAAAATTTATTATATTAGCATACATAAATGTTCTTTTTATACTTAAATTTATCCGAAAATATTAACCTATATTCGTTTATCTCTAAAATGTATTGCCCCACCAGTGGCCGAGAGGTTCAGACCTCTCAACTGGTAGACGGCAGGTGCTGGGTTCGAACCCAATCGCGGCTGTCGGCCTAACCGTTCGGAGTTTTCGTGGTTTTCTTCGAACCTTGCGTAAATACGGGTTAGGTTCCCTTAGAAAGACCCCCACGAAGGGCACTCCCCACTGGTCCTATATCCCATTAGTGTAGATAATCGGACGACAAAAATAAACCAAACCAAACCTCTAAAATGTATTATACCAAGTAAAAAAAAGATCCATAATTCAGCTAAAATTATTCTGAGATACAACCACTAAATAAAGCTGTTTTTTTCTACTCAAAGAAGGAAAAGCATATAACATATAAAAATGAATAAAAAATATTTTACAGCAATTTTACAAGGTTTCTTTCAGATCGTTAGATTATTTTTTGTTAAAATGTTTTATGTTTGTGGCAAAAATGAAATGAAAATAAATCATTTAAAAATTAGAATGCTTAACATGTTATAAAATATAGATGTAATTTAATACTCCGTAAATATTAATAAAGATGTTAGATATTTGCTTGCATGCGTTATATGTATATATATATATATATATATATATATATGTATATATATACAGGGTGATTCATAAAAGATGGGCAGAACTTTAAGGGGTTATAGTACACTTAAAGACAAATAATATTAAATAGGAGACTAAGGGTCCCAGACGTATTCCCAAGGAGAAAAGGGGGCATTAAAGTTTTGGGTCCGAAATTTCAAATGATTATAAAAAATGGAAAAATTGGTCGATTCGTTTGCGGTTTTTGCAAAAAATTTTCTTTATGCCAGTATTTTCTTGAAATAAAATTTTAAAGTTCAATTTAAAAAAATGCCGATAGTGGGCGCTTTAGACTTTGGAGTAACAAACAACTATTTTTTAACGTTATTTTTTGTATTTCTTTAAATGATTTCGAAAGCTTAGACTTAAACTTAAATTTTGATCTAAAATCTGATTCCTAACGAGTAGTTAAGTAGCGTGAACTGAAATTTGAAATTTGAAACCCTTCTCCCCCCAGAACAAAAATCAGTTATTCCCGATCTTTGTGTCGTAGATTAGGCTCTAACTACTGCCGCGTTTTGCTAAAATTATTCTTTATGTCAGTATTTTCTTGAAAATAAATTTTAAAGAAAAGTTTCAAAAAATTCCGATAGAGGGTGCTTTAGACTTTGGAGTAACGAACAACTATTTTATACCGTTATTTTTTGTGTCTCATTAAATATTTTCTAAAGCTTAGACTTAAATTTTCAGCCCAAAATCTGAATCGTTAGACGTGGTTAAGTTTCTGGGGAGAGGGGTTTGAAATTTCTACTCCTGAGCACAGTTCAGTTTACCATGTCCACACATTGTGTGCTGTGATACGAGGTAAAAAGACACAAATTAGGATTATGTTACCAAAGCATATTTATTAACATGTAATTACAATAAATGTTCAAAATTGTGACCACCAGAGGATATGCACGCAGAACAACGGCGAAGAATGGAACGGCGAACATTCGCGAAAACATCAGGCTTTTCGAACACTTTCCCTACAGCGGCGGAAAGTCTGGCGACCAGTTCCTCGGGGGATTCAATGGGTGTCTCATACATAAGAGCCTTCAATTGTCCCCAAAAAAAGAAATCGAGGGGTGAAAGATCTGGCGAGCGAGCAGGCCAAGCAACAGGACCACCTCGACCAATCCATCTGTTCGGAAATGTGATGTCCAGATAGTTGCGGACGTCTCATACGTAATGGGCTGGCGCTCCATCGTGCTGGAACCACATGACCCGCCGGATGCGTGGAGGAACAACGTTTAACAGGTCTGGCAGCACATGTTGCAGAAATGTGAGGTATGTTTTACCGTTGAGGCGTTCAGGAAGAAGGTACGGTCCGATTAGGTGGTCTCCGAGGATTCCTGCCCAAACATTGATGGAGAAGCGTCTCTGATGAGCATGTGGATACGTAGCATGTGGATTGACATCCGCCCATACATGTGCATTGTGTGTGTTAAATGTACCTTCACGTGTGAAGGTACATTCATCGGTGAAAAGCACAGTTAGTCCAAAATGTGGATTTAGCGCGTTCTGCTGCAGAAACCAGCGGGCGAATTCAATACGATTTGGATAATCCCCTGGAGACAGTTTCTGGACTCGTTGCACATGAAACGGGAGCAAATGTTCATCCTTCAGTACCCTCCAAGTCATGGACTGTGAGGTATCCACCTGCCTAGCCACTGTTCGTGTACTTGTACTTGGCTGCGCCGCTACTGCATCCAGAATGGCTTCTGTAACAACTACTGATTCGTCCTTTTTTGCACGACCTGCATTCGACCGGGAAGCGAGAAATGATCCCGTCTCACACAACTGTCTGTGCAAGCGCTCGAAAGTTTTGCGGTTAGGCAACCGCCTGTTGGGAAATCGCTCTCCGTACATTCGTTGTGCCTCTGCACCATTTCCATCTGCCGCTCCGTAAATTAAATGCATCTCAGCCTTTTCCTTATTCGTAAAGGGCACCATCTTCCGATTCATTACTACAGCGATTTACACTTGACTCACCGTTCAGTGGTTTTTATGCCTGAATCGTGTCGAAATTTTGCATACGTGTTCTTCTTCTTCCCCATTTGACAATTGCATATTTTCTGTCTCCTTCTTCACCCGGTGACTAGCGTCAGGAATGGAGCTTTAACGTTTGCATAAGCGACGTTTCCAACTGTGCCAGTGCCTTTATGAGTGAATTCCGACTATGCAGTCCTTGACGAAAGTTGTATTTTTGCCTCGTATCACAGCACAGAATCGTTGGGCATGGTTAAGTAGTGCAAACTGAACTATGTTCAGAAGTTGAAATTTGAACCCCCTCCCCTCGCTACTGAACCACGCTCAGCGATTCAGATTTTGAGCTGAAAATTTAAGTTTAAGTCTAAGCTTTAGAAAGCATTTAATGAGACACAAAAAATAACGGTATAAAATAGCTGTTCGTTACTCCAAAGTCTAAAGCGCCCTCTATCGGAATTTTTTGAAACTTTTCTTTAAAATTTATTTTCAAGAAAATACTGACATAAAGAATAATTTTAGCAAAACGCGGCAGTAGTTAGAGCCTAATCTACGACACAAAGATCGGGAATAAATGATTTTTGTTCTGGGGGGAGAAGGGTTTCAAATTTCAAATTTCAGTTCACGATACTTAACTACTCATTAGGAATCAGATTTTTAGATCAAAATTTAAGTTTAAGTCTAAGCTTTCGAAATCATTTAAAGAAATACAAAAAATAACGTTAAAAAATAGTTGTTTGTTTCTCCAAAGTCTAAAGCGCCCCCTATCGGCATTTTTTGAAATTGAACTTTAAAATTTTATTTCAAGAAAATACTGGCATAAAGAAAATTTTTTGCAAAAACCGCAAACGAATCGACCAATTTTTCCATTTTTTATAATCATTTGAAATTTCGGACCCTAAACTTTAATGCCCCCTATCTCCTTGGGAATACGTCTGGGACCCTTAGTCTCCTATTTAATATTATTTGTCTTTAAGTGTACTATAACCCCTTAAAGTTCTGCCTATCTTTTATGAATCATCCTGTATAATACATATAATACAAATTTCAATATTTTACATTAGCTACTTTACAACATTAATTTAAATTCTGAATTTCAAATCTTAAATGATTTGTATTCAAGTATAAATTAATATCTATTTTATAGTATTTTTTAGCGCAAACTAATATTTGTTCTTGATTTTAAAATTATATTATACATACGTATTTAGAAATGGTTTTTCAAAACGAATTTGTAAGGGGATAATTTTAATCTCAGCTACCAGTCGATGGTTGCATCGCACATTCTGTCAACAATTATAAGAAAAATCAATAAATAATATACACAATAAGTAGGTAAATGTGATTGCAGATCACACGGAGTGATTCGTGTAATATCTCTTTTAAAACACTTTATTCTTAAATTAATAAATCAAAATTGTTGATTTATATTTTTTAAATCCTAATATAAACTGTCGTTATATTTAAAATAATTATAAAAATATTTAAAAATAAATTAATAATAATCAAGAAAAATTATTTAAATAAAATTTAAAAATGCGATTTTTTAAATTTTGTAATTTAAAAAATTAGCGCAGGTATAAATAAAATATAATTTTTTTTAAAGCAAAAAATTTGTTTAAAGCATATTTCAGATTCTCAAATATTTAAGAAAACAATCCATATTAATTTTCTGAAATTCCAAGCATTCAATAAATGGACGTTTATTAAAATTAAAAAAAAAATCTTTCAAAATTTTTCCTATTATTTCAAAAAATGACCAGTAGATTGGAAACAAAGAAATATACTGGTTCTAGATAGTAATTCCAAATTTTTTGTGTCTGAAAAAAAGATTTTTTTTAAATTATGCTAGCGTAAAAAGAAATAGAATAAACTTTTAAAATTGCAAAAAGAAAAAAGTTTATTAAAATCATTAAATCCATTTGAAAATAGGCAGTAAAATAGGCAGTAGATGGAAATAATAAAGAAATATATTGGTTCTAGTTTGAAAATCCAAATTTTCAGTATCTGAAGAAAAGCTTATTTAAAAATGACTCTAGAGGGAAAAAAAGTAAACTTTTAAACTAGAAAAAAAAGAGATTTTTTTTAATTATTAAACCTATTTGAAAATAGGGTAGTAATGGCCAGTAGAAGGAATCAGAAAACAAATATGCTGGTTCTAGATTGAAATTCCAAGTTTTCTGTGGGTGAAAAAAAAAGATGTTTTAAAAATTATTCTAGCGTAAAAAAAATAATACTCTTTTTAAATGGAAAAACTGTTTTTTGTATTATTATCAACTAATCAAATCCAACTGAAAATAGATTGACAATAATAAAAATAGAAATTTTAAATCTCCGAGTGAGAGATGCGAGACTGCAATTTACTGATTGGGAGACATTTGCCATCGTTGCTCAAAGACATTAGCTAAATTTAAGAATGCATTTTTAAATCGAAAAAGAAAGAATTCGCTTAGTTAAAATGATAATAATATATATATATATATTTAATTTTATGATTTTGCAAAGGTTAAGGGGTACTCAGCTCTACAACCCTTGGCAAAAAGTTTCTGATCATTGTTCTCAAGTTTATGAGTTTTGTATTTCGAAGCGTATGCTTCGCGATTCAACAGCATAGGAAAGTTTTGCAATATGCCAAATAAAAGAAAGAATGTTAAAATATAAATAAAAAGTGAATTCAATATTGCAATCATATAATTTATAATTATAATGCAGGCAAAAATGTTTCCTCGTGAGAAAAAAATATCCGATCAAGATCGAAGTTGGAAAATAGTAATCGATCACTGAAGAAAAAAGCTTGAAATTTGCATATTGAAGATAGATTAGAGTGCCTGCGCATGCGTATGATACATGAATCCTATTTAAAAGAAGAAATCTTCCAGTTGCGAGATCAAAACCAGCTCTTAAGTTCTAGAAAATGACTCGTGTGAAAAACCTGTCTCACGATTTAAAAATCCGCATGATTTAATTATTAGAAGAAGTAAATTCACAATGTAAAGTGGCTGATTTATGAAATTGTTCTCAAAGTACAGTATGCGATATTTGGAAAAAATATCAGTTGACTAATAGCGTGGAAAATTTACCTCGAAGTGGACGACCACGAATGTCAATACCTAGGAAGGAAAAGAAAACTTGTGAAAATATCGAAAAGAAAGCGGCGAGCAACCTCAAAAAAACTTGATTCCGAGTGGTCTAAGTATAACGTAAATTCATGTGACCGCAGTACGTAATCATCTAAATGTAGCAAGATTTAAATCTTGTAAAATTAAAACAAAATCTTACATGATAAAGAAGCATAGAAAAGAGCGCCTGCAATGGTGTAAAAAACATGTGCACTAGCCGTTTGATACATGAAATAAAGTTATTTTTAGCAATGAATTTCGCATATCTATCGGTAAAAGTGATGATTGTGGAACATTTGTTTGGAGGAGAGTTGGTGAAAACTTCAATGATAAGTGTATCAATACGAAGACTAAATTTTCACCTGCATTTGCAGTTTGGAGTTGTATTACATCACAAGGCGTCGGCAAGTTGTGTATTGTGTTACGTACAGTAAGCTTTGAAGTTTACATTGACATTTTAGTGGATTATTTTATTCCCAGCATCGATCAATAGTTCGGAAATCAAAATGACTTCTTACTTCAAGATGACAGTTAGCTCCCCAACGCACCAAATCAATGAAGAAATTTTTACAAAATGTAATTAATATACCAATTCAAACCATGACGTGACCGCCCAATAGTCCGGATCTTAGTCCCATCGAAAATATGTGAAATATATTAAAAAGAAAAATCGATTTTCGGTGAATTACAAATGTCATAGAACTTACGTAAAGCTATAAGGGAATGCTGGGATGAAGTTGCTCCCAATGAGTGTAAAAATCTTTATGAGTCCAGTCCAATAACAATTTCGACTGTCCTCCGAAATAAAGGTGGATTTACGAAATACATAATTACAGTGATTGGTTATTTTTTTCCAAATCAAAGCATGATCGGATAATTTTTTCTTTGGTGCCTAAATTTCAATCACAATTTTTCTATTTATAAATTGATGAATGGTGATTTTTCTTTATTGCATATTGTTGTTCATTATATGTTATACAAATATATTATCGCTAATAGTCGTTTCATTTTTATGCAGTGAGAAAAAATAATCTTTTCTTACAAAAGATGGTAGTGCTGATGTAATGATCGAAAACTTTTTGCCAAGGGTTGTATGTATTAAAAAAAATCTGTAGAATAAATAATTTCCGAATAAGAGCCCATGTCGAACGATTTGGTTTGGTTTATTTTATGATGGCCAATTATTTACAAGAGGGATATAGGCCCTTAAGGGGTGAGGTACCCTCCGTGAGGATATTTCTAAGGAAATCTAACCCGTATTTACGCAAGAAAATTCAGGGTTCGAAGAATGGAAAACTCCGAACGTGTTAGGTGGACGGTCGCGATTGGGATCAAACCCAGCACCCACCGTCCACTAGTTTGGAGGTCAAAACCTCTCTGCCACTGGTGGGGCCCCTGTGTCGAACGGACTGTCAAGCAGAGAAGCTAGTTTACAATGATACTGATTGTGATAATGATTGAGATATTTGAAATCCTCAAAACAAAACATACAGCATAAAATATAAGATACTGAATAATAAAACTAACTGCTTTGAATCGTTTGACTCAGAATAATCCAAGTTTTCCTTTTTATTTATTTATATATATATATATATATATATATATATATTTGAAAATACAGTAAATAGAAAACATTGGATATTAATAAGATGGATATTTCAAAAATAAAAAAATAAAAAAAAATATTTAGGATTTTTTAAAAATACATTTTGTGCACATAATAACATTAAATGCTAATTTTGTGATTAAATGTTTTTTTGCAAAATAATTTAAATGTTTTGAATTAAAATTAGTTTCCCAATAATAACATATATAAATTATTTAATAATTGAAGAATTTCATTTCATTTATGCATAAAATATATATTTCATGGCATTTAATTTTCTGTACAAATATATTTCTATACTCACTTTTTACTTGATAACAATATTATTAATCACAAGACTGAAAATGTTTCAGACTTATATTTATCTTTAAAAAAGCTTTATTAAAAAAAGTTGAGTAGCTAAATCGATAATATTATTCACGGCACCAGACGCTGAATAAACCTTTTTTTTTTCGTAAACCTTATAACGAGAAGTCAAAAAATTCTAAACAGCAACAACTGCAACAAAAAATAGTCAACAGAGGCACACTCTACTTGGCAGCATTTGACTCAGAGTGCTTCAAATTAATTTTGTTAGAAAATTTTTTGATTTCGATTAAATTGTAGAAAAAAATGAAACCATTAACAAAAAGTATTTAAAGTAGAAATATGTCGCAAATATATGTTTAAAATTTCTAAGTTTTAATACGATGCATATTATAATTGAATAATAATTTTAAATTGTAAAAATATTAACAATTTTTATGATGTATTTTTTCATTGACTTTTGATATTTAATGTATGTTACACAAACTAATATTTTTAGATGCATTATATCTTTAATTATTGAAAAAATACTGAATAATTTAAATTCATTTGTAAACAAAACATCAGAATTTTAACGCTTTAAGGAGTTTCAAGCATCTTTTGCCAGAAATTTTGTAAAGTAATACAGTGGAATTACAGTTATACATTTTGCTCGGGACTGGACAACAAAACGCAGAAATCAGTAAAACGTACAACCAGGGGTTCGAAAATCTAAGCGCCAGCAGTCAATCTCTGATCACTAAATTTTTTTTTTTTTTTTTTTTTTTTTTTGCCTAATATTTTGTATAAAAATTTCTGCTAGAATGCTATTAAATTTTCAACCAAAAAAACTTTTGAGCGTTAGTAGTGAGAGACTACCCGCTGTGTGATGTAGAATCACATATAGTTTTCTTAAAATATTCTCTAATTACACAGCCATTTTATCTTAACGTTTATTTCGATCCCACAATAATTTTCCTTCAAAAGAAAAGAAAGAAAACACATTTAACATCAGCTTTATTACTGAAAACGGCTGTCAGATAAAGAAAATTAATAAAGATGCGTATTTCACCCTTGCTAGAAATAAATAAAAAAGAATAAGATCGACTTTGTTTGCGGTCCGTAAAATATCACATTTCTCTCTGCTTAATTTAGAGCCTACTTCCTCGCTACATAATAATCTTTTCATGTATATGCGGCATGTTATGTCTTTCAAACTATGTTCTCAATATATGCTCCTAACGTACGAATTAATAGTCGAATTCTTTTTGGAGTATTTTTTAGGACTGCTATTTTCTGATTGCTCTGCTATCAAATTCAAAATCATCTTAATTGTTTAAGGCGTAACAAAATATTTCACGGATATGATATCATTCACTTTTAATATGCTCTTTGTCGTCAATTTTGTGGTGCCAATGTGTGAATTTTAGAATGAGGAAGGGAATTGTCTTGCTCTCGCTTCACGAACGCAGTCATGTGAAGACTGTCTCTTAAAAAATGCTCTCAGGCACCATCCCTAACTATTTCTGTAAGAAAAGATTTAAATTTATAATTCTACTTCAAATAAACAAATTTCTTTAAAAAAACATTTATTTTCTTATAATTGATCACAGTCTTTTAGCAAATGCATTTTAAAAGGAATCTGGTCAACAAATAGTCAAAGTTCAGAACAAAGACGCTGGTGCCTGGATTTTTGCAGCAATGCGTACAACTCAAGTAAAGGTCTACTGGAATTACTTTCGAATGTAATTTTGAATTTTTTCTTGTACTGAGGCGTTTAAGTTGCTTTTTCTGTCAAAAACAGAAATATTATTGCATCCGTGATATAAATTAGTGGAAATGGGACAAACTAGAAAAGAAAAATACATGCTAAATGTATACATAAAGTTCTTTTACCCTAAAAGCTTTATTAAAAGTAATTTTACACATGCATGCAACTCGAAAGAAATCTTTAAAATTGCTTTGGTATGTAAATTATACATGAAAAAATTTCAGTAATTTCCAAGTTTTATTAAAATAATTACTAATCTTAGATCACTTCTTTTCAGCAAAGCCAACACTAAACAGTAAATTTTACATCACTGTTAATAACGCATTCAATTTTGAGCAACGACTTTACTACGTCAAAGGTTCTCAGAGCAGATCCGAAGTTTGACATCTATTGATCAGTCTGAGAGGGGGGTCATCCCAATCGGACTCGTTCGACACATTATATGTCTTGCCGGTTACCTCCTCATTAATATCTTGATCATCTAAAAATGCAAATGAAACCATGTACAGAGTAGGCATATAATTAATACATTTTTTTAATTTTAGCTTTTAAATTTAGTTTTTAGTCTGAAGTTGTGTGCACAAAGTCACTTACCTAGTTCTTCGGGAACAGAATGTCGCGCAGCCATCGTCATGCGCCTAATCATTCCAATCAGTTTCATCAGTCCATGTTCGTACGTGGCTAATTCGGTTCGCAGAAATATCAGAATGGTGGTCGACATAATAAAAAGGAAGCCGTAGAAAAAGTTTTATTATTATTTTTTTAATCAAGATATATAACTGGAGACAAAATTTCGAAAGAACACGCAAAAACGTAACATATAACTGAGAGAAACGTATAAGTGGAAGACGTATAATTAGGCTAAATTTTAATGGCAAACTGCTGGGACCGCTGAATTGAAACATATTACTAAATAAAACGTACAACTTAGGCAATGTATAAGTAGAGTTCCACTACATTTGCTTAATGGAAAAAAATATCTATCTACAGATGTAATGACTAGCATTTTACAAAATTTCTGGTGCTAGAGCACTTAAAATTGCATGAGTCCCTTGATGTGTACGGACTCTCAATATATTCCTCAGGCTTAATTATTAAGAAAATTAACTATAAATTTATATATAATGTCATGCATAAGATTAGAATTAGAAAGATAAAATTATATATGAATGGAATAAGAATACATTTTTTCCAACTGACAATTAGCACTAAAAGATTTATTCAAAATGAAGAAACTAGTTGATGATTTTATTCTTGGTCAACAGATGCTGAATTGCTTTTCGACAAACAATAAATATATGTAATAAAAAGTACAACGACTAATAAATAAATAAATAAAAATAAATAAATTACAGTTGATAGCGAAACTTTCCATTTTTTAAAATTTGATTCAGAGAACTTGGACTTATTTTTGTTAGATTTTTTTCATAATATATCGCTAAAAAAGTTTAAAATTTTCTAAGATGAATACATAATATAAATATGGACGGGATTTATTTTTTCAGAGATGTTAATAAATCCTATTTAGAATTTTAAACAATTAGCTTTGTATAATAGGATTTAAAATATGATGCATTAAATATTACTATTTTATCGGATTTTTTTTTTACATTTAATACCTCTATTACATTGAGAGTAAAATAATTCTAATTACAATATTTACAAATTCTATGTCTTTATTTATATTTCCTGAATGTTATGTTCATTTAGAAAGCATAAAACTAATTAAGTTTTTCATAAACTTGTTCAACAAATCCTGATATATCATTTCATTTGTAAAGGATATTACTAATAAAATTTTGTGGATATTTAACATGATACAATAACTTTACTAGGCATCATTTTAAATGATTATACAATATGTGAATAGAGAATTTTGATGTCATAGTTGAAATTTGTTGATTTTATCTTAAGCTTTATTACAATATCTAAATTGTTTTCGATGAAAGCAATACCAAATTCATGTTTGAATATTTGCAATAGATGCAAGTTTAGCATTTAGATCAATTTGAGACAAATGCTTGGCTTTCAAAACTGTTTCTAACTAAAATCCTCAAGCATAAACATTAAATATAATTTTCAAAATCGATGTGAAAACTCCAAACAAGCGCCATTATCTTTATTCGTGAAATAATGCGGAATTCTAGGTTTAAAGTAATAAACCGGTATGCTATATACTTGATCAAATTGTATTATACACGTAATCATTGTTAAAAGTTTCAATTGTAAACATTAGACGTAGATTGTAAATTGAAACATGGAGACTCTATATGTTATATTAACGTATATATTTTACTCACGAAACTTTGTAATATTTATTGAATAAAGGAATTAAAATGTTTTATTTGGTGTCTAAATTATATTATTTACTAGCTGACCCGCCCAGCGTTGCCCGGGTTTTCGTAATAATAATGTTAAACGAACTTGAAATTTTTATGATTTTATCTTTAACTCGAAATATGTGTAAATACACTGTTAAAAATTTGACCCTTTTGCTGCATCGTCACTCCACCGCTTTTATAGAAAATGATTACTTCAGCTTATTATGGAGCATTCTCATATGTCAAAAGAGAGATATTCTATAAAAGCTGGGGAGTGATGATGCAGCAAAAGGGTCAAATTTTTTACAGAGAACATTATATTAAATACGTACCCCCTGACTGTGTCAAAAATTGGTTTAAAAAATTAATATTTAGCTCCAAAAATACCCAAAATGACTTCAATGGGAAACACAGGAGGGAATATGTGTCCAACGATTGCGTGATTTTCGTGTTAAAGTGTTGATATTTATCCTTAAAATTACTGTTAAGTGACTTAACTAAATACTTTTTTCACATAGATATCCCAAATGAAATATTTTAAATTCAAACTAATTATATCACTCTTAAATCCGACTATACCATGAATGAAATCAATTCTCGATGATTAGCTAAAAGGTTAGTATATAATTATATAAAGGTTAGTATGTATAGTATTATAATTTCAGAGCCATTTTACATAAATAAGTGTATATTTTTAATCAAATATGCTGATGTTCATTCTGTGAACAAAATCCTAACCGTAACCTAATTGTATCGTAATCATAACTTGTCTATAACCTAGCTTTATCTTAACAGTAATCTAACTGTAACTTAAATATACCATAAATGTACCTGGCTTTCAATTTATCATAACCTATCCATAATCTAACCATAATCTTAACGCAACTTAACCTTAACCTAACTTTAACTTAATCGTGACCTAACTGTAACCTTACCGGAAATTAAACATAACCTAAGACTTTCCGGAACGTAATTGCAACCTAACTATTACCTAACCGTAACCAAGTTCTTACTTAACGCTAACTATAAACAAAATATCTTAACCATCACGCGCTACAAAGTACTTAGTTTCAAAGTACTTCAGTTCTGGTTGGGATCGGGTTATGTGTTAATACGCCTAAAAATTTTCTTTTGCTACTATTCTTTTAGTGACTATTTTTGATACATAATTTATTTTGCTATTTGATAATTTTTTACTGTGTAGAATCATCTGCCGATTCGAACAATTGTACGTCAAACAGCCATTTCATTTTTGTTTTAAAAACAAATTAAAGTCATAATAAAATTTTAACTTAAATAAAATGCATTCAATTTCAATCAATGATTTAAAAAAACTGCTAAAAAACTTCATATATACATATATTTACTGCAACATAGCTAACCACGCAAAGATTCTAATGTACGAAGTACCAACCATTTGACGTAACAGCTGTATTCAAAAATCCGAAGTTAAACTGACATTTTGCCAATCTATGAATTTTAAAGGTCTTTGGAAAAAAAAAAAAAAAAAAAAAAAAAAAAAAAAAAAAAAACAGTCACTTTTGAAATGTCAATATCTCAAATTGGTTTCTTTCATAAAGTAAAAAGAAATTAATAGAGTGGAAGTATTATCTCTGGAGATGATGCTAAAAATGTAACCTTACGTTAAGTCCAATTAACTACCAACAAAAGCACGTGATTTGACACGCCTATCAATTAAAACAGGTTTAAACCCGCATTTTTTTGTTCTTGTTTCTTAAAAAGAACTAATCTATCGCTTCACCGGTAAAAATTTATTATTTTATCATATGTGTTTTAAATATCAATATAGAAAATTATTTTAACGTTTTTCTTGAAAATAAAACATTCTTTTGTTAATACATAAAAATCGTCTGCAGTCAGAAATCTATATTTTAGATTAATATTTATTACTCAAGTTTTCATACATGATTTTAAAAGAATGTTTTCATCATTATATTTTAAATATTTATTTACATGCAATTATTAAGCCATAAATATTTTTCATCTACGTTATAAAGTATTTAAAATTACATTAATGAAGGAAACTTTTAGTTATGCAATTTTTAATTGGTACCAAGTTTTCAATATCTTATTTAATTTTAATTTAATATTTAATTATTGCTAATTTTCCAATTTCTTTCATTTTAAAAACAAACATTTATTTTAAAAAACAATAATAGAACAAAGACCATTTTAAAAATTTGCTATTTCCTCTTAAAAAATGCTTCAATTGTAATTCATTTCTTTCAATTCGTCTTATAATCAAAATCCCTTCCACGACCTTTTATTTGGCACATTAAAATTTGAGCGGTAATGGTTTCATATTCCAAACCTTTTTTGAGGCTTACTTCACCTCCACTTATCTCATTCCTCCATGGGTTTCTTTAATTCTGTCTCAGGTTTCTTATAACTTCTGCGAAAATTTTTACACAACCAACCAACCGTAAACAAACGAAAGAGAAAAAATGGGAAAAAGATGATTTTTATGAGAGTGACCTCTCTATTTTAATTAATTACTCAGTTAATAATTGGAATTTGGAAATTCTGAGCATCAGGTGCATCAGGAGAGATATTGGGCTACTCTCAGAAAAATTTTGAGCTTCGTACGTACCGTAGTTTTTGCTAACTATCGCAGACACACACACACACACACAGAGCGATTTGTTATTTTATTAATATAGATTAGGGATGAATGTTTTTAATGAATATAGGATACGTCTCTATTTCTGCAACGGAGACTATTACAGCTGTAATATTCTGTGGAAAAGGTCCTTATTACTTAAACAATATTTTTAGCAATGAAAAATCAAAGAAGGAAAGTATACAGAAGACGAAAATCAAAATAGGGCTGAGCAACACCGTCCCATCTACATGAAAAGCAGGCATGTTGTCAAGTTTAACAGTTCTGCTGTCCGGACAAGCCCAGTCAGCATGCGTTAACAAATGATCAAGAAAATAAAATAAAACGAGAGCAGTCTTGATCGGCCAAATCATGAAGTTTAATGCCTCATCAATCTTACCACGTATATGTTTATTGTTACATGTATAATAAACAGTGTCCTTGTATCTAGTATCACTAATTGCAATAAAAAAATCACGAAAAAAATGGAGAAATAAAATTATTATTGCAATAAGACAATTCTGTTATTTTTGTGAAGAATTACATTGAAGTGGTTTTAATATTTATAATAATATTTTTTTTACATTTTTCAATGTTACTTTATATGAATTTTTCTTGAGAAAATCAGAGGCATTAATCAAAATCGCAATGTAAGATTCTGAAAATTTGTGCTTCAGAAATGCATTCACAAGAGACCTTTATAGAGGTGTAAACATTTTTTTTTCATAAAATCCACCGATTTTTCTTGCCATGCAACTATCCAAAACCTAACAAATTGCGACGTTTGTTGTCGAAAATCATATGATTCATAACCTTAATGTAATTCAAGTGTATCATCTAGGTGTAATGAATGCTGCATGACATAAAATAGTTACTTTATTTAAATATAAACAATTTCGTTATTTACTTTTATTATTTTATTCGTGACCATATTTTGGGCTATATTTATACCATATTTTCTGATATAATTATAACATACTTTGTGGTTTAAATTTTTCAATATGATGACAGAAATTACATCGCGCACATACAACTTGGAAATTTTTTTACGTTCCATTTTTACATACGTATTAATTGTACACACACACACACACACACATATATATATATATATATAGGTGTGTGTGTGAAAAGAAATGAAGAGTTTTTTCTACATTTTTACTCTATGTGAAGCTGAGTATCACATATATTTTTTCCCCAGAATATTAGGTTTTACATTTCAGAACTTTAGCATACAGCTTCGATCGGTTTGGTATCATTTTACTCAAAGATCTTGAATTTAATGTGTAAGATAAATAACACTATTATTGCAATATAACATTTTACGTAACGAGATATGATATAATGTGTGACTTTAGAAAGTGATTTTGGAATGTGTATATCTTTGATTTTCATCTTATATTTCTGCTTTAATCAATTAATCGAAGTAAAATTTAATGTAGATCCTGATAATTATTAAAATCAATACTTTTTTATTCTGGTGTCATCAGCTGTTTTAAAATAACCGGACTGGCAGAACACGAGCTCCCGTCTTTGCATGAGCCGATGAGCAACATAACTACGAAAAATCGAGAAAGTGATGCAAACTTCGCTATCACAGTGCTTCTTTCAATAGGAATATTTCCATATTCAATGTAGATCGGAAAGCAATAGGCAAAAACGTGCACAAAAATATATTCAATTTTATGCATATCTTAATACACTTTTCGATGGTACAACAATTAAAGTAATACAGACAATGCTATTATAGTACCCCCTTTCGGCGAATTTTTTTTAATTCAGGAAGGACCTACTAGCCATAGCAAAACACCAATACATACATATTTTTAAATTCTATGAATATTTTCACACACGTTTTAGTTGTACAATACTGAAAATGGCACAAAAATCGCTATTACAACGCTTCCGTCAGGAGGTGAATTTCAAAACTGAAGGAGCACCTGTTTGCGACAACCAAAAACATACACAAAATCTTGGTTCAATTCTATGCATATCTTCATAAACTTTAATGGTAGAAAAGTGACACGCGGACACACATGCGGACACATACACGGACATACAGACATATTGTATAAACATGTTTTTTGGAATATCTGTCCACAAAAATGTGTAAATCCGTCAAAAATCGTAATTCGAAAAATTTTTCAATTACAATGCTTTCTTCTATTAAAAAAATAGAAGATAGTAATAAAAACGGTTGATGATTTATAAGTTTACATTTTTATTGATCGCATAAGTTGAAAAAAAGTTTTGCATTGTACTTAATTTGTAGGAAAATGTTATAAAAAATCACTAAAAACACTTTAATTAATTTTTAAGAAGTTTCATTCGTATGCATTCTTTTACATAAAAAATGCAACTTTTATCTTTGAACCTTTAAAACAGATTGCAATGTTCAGCATTAAAAAAAAAATAATAATAGATTTTTTTCCTCTCATATCATTAAGTAAATCTCACTCCAGATATGTATTTTAGTTTTCTTTTTTTCCCCGTGAATACTACAATTTACAATTCGGAATTTTTTTTCAATATTTTTTCAAATCTTGTAAAATTTAAATAATGTATAAAAAATCATACTTTTTTTTTCTTTTTCAAGCACATTTCTCATAAGAAAAGCAAACTGTAATGGAAAACACTTGTAATCAGAATTATCTTTATATATTGATTATAAATTACAATAAAAATAAAATAAGATAAAAGCATGCGACTGTTTTATTAGTTTTAAAATACTTGGTTATAAAATTTTTAAATATATTTTATGATGTTTTAGAGATAAGGCATTGTGTTCCTTTTAGTACAGCTCATATTCAAAATATTAGAATAATTGAGAAAAAGTAATAAGAAAAAATTATTTGTCATTTATTTATTTTTTATACTAAGTAAATGCAATTAAATTTCTTATAAATTAAATCTGGAATGTTTAGATAAGATTTTAACATTTATAAAATATAAAAGACAGCACAATAAATTAGGTATACAGCTTCCTTAAACACACCAGAATATTAGAATAAAATTTAGATTGGTTCAAAATATTAGAATATTTTATTTTACGCAACAATATTACCTTATGAATATGAAGTAAATGGTAGTTAATATTTTGTAGCATCCCCTTTAGCTTTCATAACAGCGTACAATCGATCTTGCATACTATATACAAGGTGTTTACAAACATTTCTATCAATATTAGCCCAAATAGACTTTATACGTGCCACTAACTCAGTTTTACTTGAAGGAGGATTTTCTTGAAGTTTTTTCTTCATTATACACCATAAGTTTTCGATGGGATTAAGATCTGGTGAATTTGATGGCCAAGGAAGTACCTTAATGTTGCGTTGGCGGAACCAATTCTTAGTTGACACCGAGGTATGCGGGGACGCTAAATCTTGTTGAAAGATGAAATCATCTTCATATAAATCTTCTGATGATGGAATCATGTAATATTCTAAAATTTCTTGATATATCAGAGAGTTAACCTTTTCGTAGACGATGCATAACTTTCCAGGTCCTTCTGCACTCATACAACCCCAAACCATGACACTAGCAGCAAATTTTACGGAACGTTTAAGGCATTCTTTATCAAATGCTTCTTGCTTCATTCTCCAAACTCGAATACCTTGATTACCATATGAAACACAAAACATACTTTCATCACTAAATAATGTATTTTTCCAATCTTCATTGCTCCATAAACGTCTTGATTTACACCAATTCAATCTTATACGCAGCCATGAGAGGTTTTGTTTTCGGTACACGAGATTCAAATTTAAATTTATGGAGACGTCTTAATGTTGTCGATGTAGAAACTTCAACTCCTTCTTCTTTCCATTTTCGGTGTAAGAATCGCACACTTTTAAAACGGTTTTTCTTAACTATACGCTTCAGTTTCCTGTGATCTCTAGCAGATGTTTTTGGTTTTCGGCCACCATTTCGGCGATTATTTTGAAATTTTCCAATTTTTGAATATTGTGTTAGTATTTTACTAAAGCTCGATTGCGAACAATGTAAATAATTCGCTATAAAACATTGATTTTTACCGTGCCGATACAAATCAACCATACGAAGTTTAGTAGATTCAGGAATATCACTCACACGGCCCATTTTAAGACGAAAAAGAAACAAACTGCAAAAAAGAATACTGATTTTAAATAAAATAGTCTGAATTTAATCAATGATGCCACCAGTTAAGAATTGGTAATAATTAAAGGAGAATTAATGTGAAATATTCTAATATTTTGAACCACTTGAATAAATATTCTAATATTTTGACTTTTCAAAATAATTTTTTTGCAATTAATCTTTTCAAAAATGATATTAAATTTAAGATGACAAGTAAGTTTAATCAACAATAAGTTCTTAATAAAAATATCGTTTGCATATTTTCATTAAAAGACATTAAATTACCAAACGATATTTTCAATTTCTAAAAAAAAGGTAATTATTCTAATATTTTGAATATGAGCTGTATTATTAAATATTATCGAAGCAAAATGAAAAATACATTTTATTCATTTGTTTTTCAATATGCTATGGTTTGAAAATATGTTCAAGCAGACTAAAAACTCTTTTTTTATATTTGGTGTGAATTTTGAAACTCAGATTACTATGCAGCAATAATTCAAGTAAGAAAAATCATGCGTTTAGCATAGATTTTGAAATATTTTCCAACACTTCCTGAAAAAAAAAATTCTTACATAAAATATAATGGCAAGTAGAACATAATGATAATATGAAAAAAATTGTCAAAACAGAAATAAAAGAATAAATTATACCATTGCATTTCAAACACTGGGCATGATTTTTTTTACTTTAAAATCCTTGTTAAATTAAATAAAAAATATTAAATAAAGAATTTTATGCAAATATGTGCGTCCATATATATATCGAACAAAAATTGGATATCTCTATCTGCTTAGCTGTTTATATACCAAACTATAGTTCATGTTCCTTTTTTAAAGTAAGAACGTTATAATTAAAAAATCCCCCCGTAAATGTTTACTGTATGGATTAACATAACTGCACAACAAAATTAAAATAGTTGTTTGTCTGTTAAATAAATCGAGGATATTTTAAACAAGTTTTGTTTGCCAAATGAAAATATGTATTTCTTTTGCATTACTTTTACATACTTTTTTATCTTTCTATTACACAAATTCCGTTTTTTCATCATTACTGCCACCATTTTTCACACTTTTAGTTCCATTTCCTATACTATTGTCCTATTGGCTGGTACTCGTTTTTTTCTGTTTTTCTATTGGTTAATGAACTATCAATTGATTATTCGTTTCATTTATATGACTGAGCAAGTTTCCGTTAATCTTTGCACTGAGAACGGTATAACTACTGTGCTCATAGTTTAAATATTGTGGAAATTCTTATGTTTCTAAATTTATAATACAATATCGTTTAGTCCATGAAATTCCCAGTTAAAGTAGAAATTCGTTTTAAAATTAACTATAGTTTTATTTATTTTCTTCCGGATATTATTGTTTGAAACTCATTGCATTTTAAACATAAAAATATTTCCTTTGTTATACATAATAAATGCTTTAGAACACATTTGTCATTAATTAGTAGATTCTTGTTTGTTTTAAGAATAGAAGGAAAGTTTGACATTAGGAAACAATGCAGTCAACAGGATAAAACTTCATGTGTCAGTATTAAATCTAGTAACTATACTAAACGCAGGAGATAAAAACTAAGTGTAAATAACGGAATAGTTATAAATAAAATACATAATGAATTTTCGTTAATTTTACATTCTAGGTATCTGGCCATGTTTTAAAAAAATGTGGTACAGGATTTTAAGACTTAAAAAGCACTTCAAATATTAATTATATCTTTATTTCATAGTTATCTTCAGGTCACAATAAGATCAATATTACTAATAAATTTTGCTGCATATCGGCATGGTTTCAGTTTCAAGTAAAAAAATCGAAAATTTTCAATAGAAATATCAATTATTTCTGATTCCAAAAGGATTATGGCATTGAAAAACAATGACGCCTTTAAAAAGTATATGTAATAGAAAAAATAAAAAAGGACACATGTAAAGAATAGCATTGTAACAATAAAAATGGAGACGAAACGAAAAGGAAAAAGTTTACTGAGACCTCAAGTTTTCCTCAATGCTTTTTAAAGATTTACCACAAACAATGAACTGCCCTGGAGTTCTATGACTTTTGCTCGTGCGTAGCGGTTTTCGTTGCTATTAGTTGTTTAAAATCCTGTGCTGGTCATTATGGTGAAACGAACAGTGGGTAATGCCGTTTGATTTGGATTTGTTTTTAATTTGAGAATGCTTTGAGGCAACTGTGGTTTTAGTCTCAAATGATTCCTTACACAGAGAGACAAAGAAAATTCAGAACTATTTTTCTTTATTTCGCATATCCATTATCTATTTATTTCACTACAAATGGACAACACACCATCCATGTCTTAGCCAGATTCAAACCTGGACCCTCGGCCAGGCAGAAGCAGGCGCTATTGATCATGCGACTGGGTCGACGGGCAATGGAGTTCAAAGATATCAAGTTTCTTACACTGTAATCGTAAGCGTACAAGCTACATTTTTTTTTGTTCAGGGCTTTCACGAGCACATACGTTCAATTAATTGCTTCTCATACTCCAATATTCAAAACTCCAATATTCCTTAAAATTAAAGCTGCAGTATTGCTGAAGATGGATTTGTGTCAAATGAAAAACTCCAAAATTCCTTAAAAAATAAAGCTGCAATATTACTAAAGATGTCTCTGTGTCAAATGAAAAACTCCAAAATTCCTAAAAATTAAAGCTGCAATATTGCTGAAGATGGCTCTATGTCAAATGAAAAACTCCAAAATTCCGTAGAAATTAAAGCTCAATATTGCTGAAGATGGCTCTGTGTCAAATGAAAAAATCCAGAATTCCTTAAAAATTAAAGCTGTAATATTGATGAAGATGGCTCTGTGTCAAATGAAAAACTCCAAAATTCCTTAGAAATTAAAACTGCAATATTGCTGAAGATGGCTCTGTGTCAAATGAAAAATCCGAAATTCTATAGAAATTAAAGCTACAGTATTGCTGAAGTTGCCTCTGTGTCAAATGAAAAACTCCAATATTCCTTAAAAATTAAAGCTGCAATATTGCTGAAGATGGCCCTGGGTCAAATGAAAAACTCCAAAATTCCTTAAAAATTGAAACTGCAATATTGCTGAAGATGGCTCTGTGTCAAATGAAAAACTCCAAAAATCCTTAAAAATTAAAGCTGCAATATTTCTGAAGATGGCTCTGTGTCAAATGAATAACTCCAGAATTCCTTAAAAATTAAAACTGCAATATTGCTAAAGATGGCTCTGTGTTAAATGAAAAACTCCAAAATTCCTGAAAAATTAAAGTTGCAATATTGCTGAAGATGGCTCTGTGTCAAATGAAAAACTTCAAAATTCTATAGAAATTAAGCCACAGTATTGCTGAAGAAGCCTCTGTGTCAAATGAAAAACTCCATAATTCCTTAAAAATTAAAGCTGCAATATTGCTTAAGATAGCTCTGTGTCAAATTAAAAACTCCGAAATTCTATAGAAATTAAAGCTGCAATATTGCTGAAGATAGCTGTGTGTTAAATGAAAAACCCAAAATTCTATAGAAATTATAGCTACAGTATTGCTGAAGACGCCTCTCTATCTAATGAAAAACTCCAATATTCCTTAAAAATTAAGGTTGCAATATTACTCAAAATGGCTCTGTGTCAAAAAAAACTCCAAAATTCCTTAAAAATTAAAGCTGCAATATTACTGAAGATGGCTCTGAGTCAGATGAAAACCCCCAAAATTCCTTAGAAATTAAAGCTACAATATTGCTGAAGATGGCTCTGTGTCAAATGAAAAACTCCAAAATTCCTTAAAAATTAAAGCTGCAAAATTGCTGAAGATGGTTCTGTGTCAAATAAAAATCTCCAATATTCCTTAGAAGTTAAAACTACACTATTGCTGAAGATGGCTCTGTGTCAAATGAAAAACTCCAAAATTCCTTAGAAATTAAAGCTGCAATATTGCTAAAGATGGTTCTGTGTCAAATGAAAAACTCCAAAATTCCTTAAAAATGAAAGCTGCAACATTGCTGAAGATGGCTCTGTGTCAAATGAAAAACTCCAAAATTCCTTAGAAATTAAAGCTACAATATTGCTGAAGATGGCTCTGTGTGAAATGAAAAACTCCAAAATTCCTTAGAAATTAAAACTGCAATATTGCTGAAGATGGCTCTGTGTCAAATGAAAAACGCCAAAATTCTATAGAAATTAAAGCTATAGTATTGCTGAAGATGCGTCTGTGTCAAATGAAAAACTCCAAAATTCCTTAAAAATTAAAGCTGCAATATTGCTGAAAATGGCTCTGTGTCAAATGAAAAACTGCAAAATTCCTTAGATATTAAAGCTACGATATTGCTGAAGGTGTCTCTGTGTGAAATGAAAAATTCCAAAATTCCTTAAAAATTAAAACTGCAATATTGCTGAAGATGGTTCTGTGTCAAATGAAAAACTTCAAAATTCCTTAGAAATTAAAGCTGCAATATTTCTAAAGATATCTTTGTTTCAAATGAAAAATTCCAAAATTCCTCAAAAATTAAAGCTGCAATTTTGCTGAAGATGTCTCTGTGTCAAATGAAACACTCCAAATGTTCCTAAAAATTTTAATAAAAAGTTAATCATGTATCTGATCAAATCTTTTATTCTGACGAACACTTTTGCGGACAAAGAACTGCTTATTCGAAGATGACAACTGAATGAATAAGAAATTAGAAGAAATAATATTTTACCATTATTTTTTTAAAAATGTAATTTATGCTCATTTAACGATTCTAACTGTCATACATTTAAATTATTTTGTTTTATTTCTGTTGTATTTATCATGTATTAAGGTTAGTAATTTTAACTTTAATTAAATTTTGTTTCATAGATTGATATAGTATAGTTGACATGTTTCATCATCACAGCACAAATCAGCCAAAGCCAGAAACTGAACATACGCAGTAGAAAATTATTAATAGCATTTTTGAAGTTTCTCATACTTTATTTTTTCATTTTAAAATCTTTATTTGCATAAAAATGTGTATTAATCCTAAATAGTCCCACATGTAAACATTTCGCGATTTTTATATCCCTGAAAATTCTATTTAAAGAACTAAATTAATTATTTACGGCCAACTACTAATATCAATCTGCTAATGTAGAGTTCAGAATGCAGAATGCAGAATTTAAATAAACTTAGTATATTACAATAAATTTTGATTTAAAACTTCATTCAATACCATGTCAAGTGTTAATTATGGTAGGCATTCAAAAGATTCATTTTTCCTGAAGGTGTTGTTTTTCAAATTGCTGTACACTGTAAAAATACTGCTCTGTACACTGGAAAAGTAATGTGCTGTACAATGAAAAAAAAGTTCAAAATGATGAATCAAAAATTGAATAAATACCACACTAATACAAATATATTAAGGGTGAATAGTTTAGTATTTTAAATACTATTTCCTAACAGAAAACTTCATCTTATTTTATCGAAGCCGTCAGCGATTAAATAAGAAAAATATTATTATTCGTAAATAGTGGCATTGAAAATTCGTAATTTTTGGATATTTAGATTTTAGAAAAAAAAATGAAAATTTATGATCTAAACGGAAGTTACTGTGTATGAATTTTTTTTAATTATAATAATATTTTAGTAAATAAAGAATTCAAAGTATCATTTGCTTTCTCTAATATTAAATGTTTTAAAATTTAACGTTTTATTTGTTAAATTTTATGTTATGAAGAAAATAGATATTCCTAAAGAAATGTTTTACAAAAAATTTAAAAACGAGAGTATTTGCTGCAAAACTATATCAGCCAGCTTTTTACAGATTGGCATACATATAAACAACAGACAAACAGCAAAATTTTGAAAAAAAAATCAGATAAATATTTAAAATAAAAATTCTGAAAAATACTTTCGGTAGAAATTTACCGAAAAAACTACCTTATAGTCGAGGACTATGTAAATCTCTGGAGAATACTGATTTAACATTAAATTTTTATCAGCTTATCCTCGAAAGAAATAAATCCATCCATTTTTATTTTCGGAAGAAAACAATTTCGTCATCACCACAGTGCTGGATGTTGCTTTTTATGAGCCATTTGCGGATTTGGAGGATAGACAGAAAATGTTTAAAATGGCAATTTAATTCAAAACGACAAGATTTAAAGTACTTATCTCGCTCGTAACTTTCAAAATAAATGCAGAAAAGAGAAATTTTTTGCAGTTTTCTTTCCCATTCTTTCCCTTTTTTCGATTTTTATGTTATGAATTTTCATGTAGTATTTAATAATTTATAGAATCTTTTGTTAAAAACTCCAAAAATATTTGTTTTAGCCATTTTTTCACCTTTTAATTTAACTTGACCTAATGTTTTATGTAAGTATGTAAATTTGTAGTTCAGTTTTCTTCCACTTCCTTCCATGGTCGAAAACTAGAAGTTAGACACATACATGCGTTTCGAATGACAGTACAAAACTTTAATATGGTTAGAAATTAACATAAATAGTTAATTACTAGTAATGTATTTCTTAAAGAAGGTCACAAGGAACGAATTGCCAAACATTTTTAATGATTATAACTTTGACCTCGACTTAGACTTCGAGCTTTGATCAAAAACATTGACTTCGACTTATATTACTCGAATGTTAGTCATAGACATATGTAGTATAAATTACAAAGTTATGTAGAAAAATATGATGTCGATTATTTTTTTTAGATTCTTAAATTTGATGAACTATAAAGTTTTAATTTTTTAATCGAGCGCCATACAAAAAAATTTTCAAAGAGGAAAAAATTGCCCCATGCAATAATAAGCTTATGTAAGGATTCTCAGTATTTTCTCATATAATGCCACAGAAATTTGCTTAACAGGGAGGGATCACTTATAGAAACTCAGTATTCATTGATTTTAACACAATATCAATAAAAAAATTTGAGCGGTAAATATTTTTTTTAATTGAACATTTTTTAAAATTATATTATTGAAAATCTTTGTTTAGATACTTTTAAAAAACTTTAATGATACATAATTAAATTTTGAGTTAAGAAATACTAATTAAATGTTGTATTATGCCCTGGATTATAAAAAATGTATTCGATATGTGCACTTTAAATTGCATACATATATATATATATTCTTAAAATATTGTACTTTCACTTCAGTCAATGAAGTTTACAGATGAAAATAGATCAATTAAACCATAAAACGCAAACTCTATGTTAAAATTTTAATAGAAATAAATAAATGTATTGCAAGTGCGTATATAAAAACAGATTATATATAATTAGAGGTTATAAAGAGATATAAAATAAAATGTGATACATAATTTTAAGTTCTTATACTTTTTAGTTTTAAAAATTGTATGTGCGCAATATCAAATATATCTGATTTGAGTAAAATGGCTTTAAAGTTAAAATTTACTTTGATTTAGATAGGTTTTGCTCCACTTAATTAAACCATAAATCATAAAACCAGTTTTAATTTGAATATCGTTTTATTTACGGTATCATTCATATTTTTATAAATGGTTTTTCTGCTTTTTTTTATTTCCTGGATGGTTGAATTTTAGTTTTTCTGATCTAAGAAATAAGTCTGATTGATTTTAGGTAGTCAATTTCATTTTCTGCTTTCATAGAGACAACTGTTTCTGGTATTTCCCTGCCTCTAGCTCTGCTGGGGTAGGTAACTATTAGTAAAAGCATACATGGTCTGTTGGTGGAAGCGACTGTATATATAGACCTTTTGTCACATACACAATATACAGCTTGTGAAGCCAACAGCTGTATCATTGTTGGAACTATATGAGAGACCAAAAACATGCTCTGTGATTGCTTGTATGTATAAGCAAAAAATCCGAACAGCTCAAATCCCAGAAGTGCCGTTTCCTGCTGTGGTTGTCTTATCCAAGCTGTATTCAGAAAATATCCAAGCTGAAGTCTTAAAATTTTACGATTTAGATTATTGTGAATCCACCAGGCGTTCAGGGCTCTTCGCTAATATGTTTTCAATGACTTCAAAAATGAGCTATCAAATAGCTGTTGGTGATTAGGTATTGTAACTCCATTTATATTTTATTCAATAATATATAGTACATAAAAAAACATAAATTTAAAAATTATTTAATTTATTCTAAACTATGTTATGTCTTTCCCCAAGAGTAGGTGAAGATGTTACACACATTTATTCTGTATTTCTGCGAGGTTACGGACGCTTATGCTAACCTTGTTTGCATAAAAAAAATCTGAACTTAGTTATATTGTTAATATCTTATTAAAAAGCACCATTTTATGAACTTTAAGCATGAGCAACAAATTATTATAAGGGCTTTACTCATCAGGTTAAATGTTCACTAGACACAAAAATGACGTCAATTAAAGGCGGTAAATTAAGGTAAATTCATAATAAAGCGTTTTATAAGTTATATTTTAATCATACTTTGATATCTTACTGAGCTGTGAAATTTTTTCATAGCATTCAAAATGTTCTGGAAATGATTTCATAATTTATGCTTTACTCATTAACGATTTTACGTTCTTCTTAATATATTGAAATAGTTCAAAAACTGTGCTTTTGCAGCAGCATTACATGGGTTATTTTAAGAAAGTTTTCAGCAGCACTAGGTTGTATCGGCATAAGAAATTGCATCATTCCGTCCTCTTCCTGACATCCACGCTCTCAACTCTCGGAAAAAAGCTTACTCTATATGAATTGCACCAAACACTATAAATATCTGGATAATTCCACTGTATAAATTTGGATATTGTGAATAAAGGTGGGGCAATGGTCATAATAGAAATTTATTTCCACTCACTGGCGTTGAGTCATAAAATAAGGGCAAAAGTGTTTTTATTTCTGGAACGAAATCGGTTGAACATGTTCTATTACTTGTTCAAATAGCCTATCCTGAAACATATTGCCCGATATTATTAGTATCTTGATTAAAAACGTGTTTTAACCAAATAGTCTCTTGTTTCTTCATACATGCAGTTTGTTTAGATATGAGTTTTGACATTGTTTCAGAACAATTGGAAATAGTAAGTTTTATTGTGTGTAGGAATGTTAGTGGAACTAAAGAAAATTATTTGAAATGCCTAACAGTGAAATTACTGCAAGTCGTTTTTTTTTTACTATTTTTCTGCTAGATTCGCAAAATCTTACATTGTGCATCATAAGCTCCTAGAGAATAGTTCAGTTTTAAATATTTAATTTTTGTATACCGTAAACTTAAAATCAATCACCAGGGAGCGTTGTTGAAAGGTACAAAATTTCATTCACGAATTTGATTATTCCCTTCTATGCTCTCTAGGAAGCATGGATTTCACATGTGCAAAAGCGCACTCCGATTTTGAAAAAATATATACTTTTCATTTGAGTATTTAATTAATATTTCGACTAAAAGTCTTAGTATGAAGTGCTAGAGGACATGATATGAACTACTCTCATTAATTTTTCAGATTTGTATAAGCATAATTTGTACATTTTCTATTAGCCATCGGCAATCAGAAGAGAAAAATTTCTTTTATCTATATAGATATAGATACAACTATATTTTCAAAATGATTTTGTACCATATTACTGGTTTAATCTTTTTTTTTATTAAATTGCTTTTAATCTCTTTTTCTTGAGAAAGTATAAATATTAGTTTCATTCGTTGAAAATTCATTTATACACTAAAACCTCTAAATAACGGACAGCTCGGGAACGCAGAAATTTACCGCTGTTCGGAGGTGTCCGCTATTGGGAAAACCTCAGATGTTCAATAATCGCTAAGAAATGTTTAATGTTTCATTAATTGGCTTTTATATTCCTAAAACCTATATTATATGATTAATCAGAAATTAAAATTATTTTTAAGCGATAAAACTGAAATAAAATTGTGCAGACTTTCATCTACTGTTTATTACATTCTTATGAAGAAATCTGCTACAAAAGCTTACTTTTGCTTACAATTATATATAATTTGTTTTTCAATGTGACGTTATTGGACTCTATACACTGTAAAAAAAATCTGCAAAGGTACTAAACTTTTTCTTGGAAATTGGGATTCCAAGAACTTTTCATGTATTGATAACAGGAAAAAAACCATGTAACCGATTCCGAAACTTGAATTTTTGCTGTTACCGTTACAGGAAATGTTCTTGGAATCCCAGTTTCCAAGAAAAAGTTTAGTACCTTTGCAGATTTTTTTTTTACAGTGTAGAATTCCGGGAGGGGAGGAGGGATTGCACTTTTTGTCTATTAAAAGCATAAAATCTTAAAATCTTTAGGGGGACATTGCAATGCTGAAGGAGATGTCCCTCCTGGGCAACCCTGAATTCACACTAAATGTGGGGGTGGGCGGAAATTTTCCCTAGCTCACCCTCAACAATTATTTGTGATCACCAAATTTGTGACACATTGCTCTGATAAATTTAATGGCCTTTTTACTCTTTTTTCGTTTTTTTTTCTGGATAAAAAATTCTTTTTTCATAATCCTTTCATCCTTTTACATCCTTTATCGCCGAAAATAGTGTCCGCTATTCGGAATGTCCGTTATTCAGAGGTTAAACATACAAAAATGTAGGTTTTGGGAGTGGGGATCGGAAAACTGTCCGTTAAATAGAGGTGTCCGCTATTCGGGTGTGTCCGTTATGGAGGTTTTACTGTATAATAAAATACAAGTCATTCCAATTATCAAAGATTTCCTCTTATCAACGTGCATTTATTAACGTATATTTAACACTCAAGTACTCTGCAATGCAGTCTAATTCACGAACTACGGATTAAATGTTGAATAAAAGTGGTTTTATTTCAATACACATCATGAACATATTTCAGGTACCTGAAGTAAATTAATTTAAATCATTTATTAAAAAATTGTCAAAATTTCTGATTTTTTAAAAAAATTTTAGATTTAGATTTTTATTTACTTCATTTATATCTAAGATTTTAACAATTTCATTTTTGGAATTATGTAAATTCTAAAGTTAGATAAACAAATAAAGAATATGATTTTTGAAAATATAATTTTATGAAAGTTTTATCAGATATCAAATATTTATCTTTCTATTTTCAATGCTTCATTGAAATTGAGTTTTAACGTAAGTGTATTGAAAAACAAATTTAAAACCTCCCAGAAGAAAAACATGTTTATTTCACTACGATGTTTTTAAACTTTTAACAAAAGTTAAACGGAAACCAGAAATATAAAGTTTACATTTTTAAAAGTAAAATTGAATAAATATAGTTTTAAAAAAAATTAAAAAACACGCTTTTTAAGTATATCAAACTAAAAAGTGAAAAATAGTTCGCACTATAAGCTGAAAACGAAAATAGATGAAAAATACTATATTACTATAAAATCATTGTTATTATACAGGGTGTCCCCTCTCAACGGTGGCCAATGGCTAATTTCTAAACCGTTGGTCATAGACATATAGTTCCAATTGCAAAAATGCTTTTAAAAAAGCAAAGAATTGTTTTATAAGCGATTTTGGGCAAAAAAATGTTTTACTAAAAAATTACGAAAATTAAATTTTTATACGGTCCCCCGGTCCTATAAGTGATATTTAGTAAAAATTTTTCAACACTCTAGCAAGTAATACAGAAAAGATCCCATTCATGTAACTTTAAAATTGACCGAGTTATGAAACTTTAAATTTCATGACTTAAACCAATTTTCTATAGTTGAAAACGGATGAGTTCGACTGAGCTTTAAAGGAACGTACACTAAGTGCTAAAAGTATTATAAAGGGAGTCGATTTCCAACGCTGGTTCAAAGGCTACTTCCTAAACTATTTGTCACAGACATATAGTTCCAATTACAAAATGTTTTAAATGAGCGATTTAACTGAAGGCGCTGTCACCGTATAAGTTTTATGGTAGTGTTAATTATAATTAATTAACTTCTAGATTGGTTTTTAAAATAACTGAAGACATGAATTTCAAAATTCTCTTTATCGAAAAAATCAAATTTTGGGAAATAGCGAAAAAACTTTAAATGCATCTATTGGTTTTCATTATAAGTTTTGAGATTGCATTGTTACAATAGTGGAGGTTTGTGTAGACTGATAGAGAAATCAAAAAGCGATAATTCGAGTTTTGAAATTCATATCCTCAATTGTATTTTTACGTATGTTTTATTTTGTAAGCAAATGAAGCTTATTCTTTTCATGATTTTATTTTAAAAAGGTATGTTATTTTGATAAGCTTTTATTTTATTCATAGTTTTCGTATGTAAATTTTCCTAGTTCAAAACTTATATTCAAATTTTAACTCACTTCCAAATATCTGATTGAGGTTCAATTCCCATACTTATTTAAACCCGATGACAATGTAGTATTAATACGATTTTAGGTGCGTTCCATTTATTTATTTTATAGGACTACATCAAATTCTATTAGGTTGAGTAATCTAATAGAGCTTTAAATATGTATCATTTTGTAACGATTTGTGACTGTTGCTTTTCATAGTTTAATTTAACAAAATTTCTGTTATTTTTTTATTTATATTTTTAGCACAAATTGCATATTTTACTTTAAAATGTAAATGTCAACATAAATTCAGAAACAACATTGTAAAAATTGTTTTTACTCTCAAAGTTTAAAGTTAAATTTTCTATCTAATGTTTATTTTTATTTCCAGTAAATTTGTGACTGACCCCTATTTTGCTGCAAAAAAATATGCTTCAACTTTGAACAGCTATAACTCGGTCAATTTTGATCGCAGAGGAATGGGACTTTTTTTGTCTTACTTGTTAGAATAGTGGTAAAAATTTTCTAAATATCACTTATAGGACTGGGGAACCGTATAAAAATCTAATTTTCGTAATTTTTTAGTAAAACATTTTTTTGACCTAAATCGCTTAAAAAATAATTCTTTACCCTTTTTAAAGCATTTTTGCAATTGGAATTGTATGTCTATGACCAACAGTATAGAAATTAGCCATTGGCCACCGTTGAGAGGGGACACCCTGAAGAAATCAATTAATAAGCAATAAATAAAATTATCGTGGAAAAATGCGTGGGGTGCTCCATCTACCAGTTCTTAAGAAGCACCCCACGCTTTTTTCCACGATAATTTTATTTATTGTTTATTAATTGATTTCTATAATAACAATGATTTTATAGTAATATAGTATTTTTTATCTATTTTCTTTTTCAGCTTATAGTACGAATTATTTTTCACTTTTAAGTTTGATATACTTAAAAGGAGTGTTTTTTAGTTTTTTTAAACTATATTTATTTTTTACTTTTTAGTTTGATTACTTTAAAAGCGTGGTTTTTAGTTTTTTAAAACTATATTTATATTTAATACAAAAACTAAATTAATCGTTTGGATAGTTACAGAGTAATTGGTGAACATACATAGAAAAAAAATACATACGCGTCGAATTGATAACTTCCTCTTCCTTTTCTGAAGCCGGTTAAAAATAAAAATTGCAATACGGAAATTTTTTTTTATTTTACATAGATGTAAATAATGTCAGGAGTGGGGTTCGAACCCACAATCTCTTTCGAAAAACAGAGCTTCAATCCGGCGCCTTAGACCGCACGGCCATGCTGTCTACACTCCATTCAGTGAACGTATTCAACATTTTTAATTAGCGAAAAATCACTAATTTTATTAGTTTTTGCCTAATTACTAAAAAAGTAGTGGAGCAATTTTGATGAAACTGAAGTGATACCAATTCCAGAGCATCGTATTTCATTTAACACCAAAACCAAGTTAATCGGTTGCATTGTTTCTGAGTAATCAGTGAACATACATAAAATAAGGAGAGTTACAAACTCACAAACATACAGGTGAAGTTAATAAAAGCGTGGTAAAAAGCAAACACGAGTTTCAATTTTTTTTTTCAGATATTTTGTCCAAACATGTCACTATAAGTCTAATTTAAGAGATTTCTAATCCTAGATTCGGTTAAAGGAAATATTTCGCTGCAAAATTCCTTTACCCTGAAACAGACATGTTTTCAGATTAGCAAAAATTCCACTCATGCTTTATATTATCGAATAAACTCTTTAATAAAACTCTGTAAATTTCCAAAAAAGTATTGGGAAGAATCCATGATAGTACTAAGCACATGGGTGAGTAATTCCCATATTGTAGTTAGTAAGATTTTTTTTTTGCCTCATTTAATACCAATCAAAATTTTAGATAGAATTTTTGAACAGAATTTTACGTTGATACTTTCGATACAAAAATATTTATAAAATTGCATTTTTTTCATTTAAGTGTATCTTTATAGAAAATTCAGGTGAGTATTGAGCATTACTTTAACACAACAATTTGCTTATGAAAAGATTAAAATATTTTTTAATAAAATCTAAATCATGATTTAATTTTATTATAAATCACTAGGAAAGTCCAAGGCTTTACTGACATAGAAATATAGCACACTTGATGAAAACATTTTGAAAATGTACCTAGCGTGAAATTAAATAATTGCTACTAATAGTACTGCAACCAATAAAATAGAAAATCATCATTCCAGCTTATTTATACCTCTCTCCCTAGCTAAAAATGTAAAAAAAGGGTTAACCTAATGGCAACACCGCACGTTAACATTTTGTAATCTAATACCATCCGATAGATATAGATTTTAAACATGCTTTAAAAATATATTTTAACCATCAAAAATCAGTAATTTGAGATATAATTTTCAAATCAATTGCTTTATCAAGAACCAGTACTTTATCATAATCTATGATCTAAAGATTGAGCTTTTTTATGTTTAAAAGTTTAAAAAAAGAGGTAAAAGTGTAATTTAATTATCAGGTGTTGCCACCACTAATATGAACAATGTCCACAAAGTCAGCATTACTCACGGCCGTATTTTTTGTTTATTAATATAAATCAGATTTAACCATTTTATTAAATTAACAATAATTTTTATGCTAAAAGTTTTTTTTTCTTTTCTGTACTCGCATTAAACTTATCTGTATTGATTTTGCAATTTATTCATTCTCTAAACGAATTTCGATATTTAAACATTTTTATTTAACATTCATTTTTGTCGCATACATTTGCAAAGTTTAAGGTTAAATTTTCTCTTCCTGGTTTGTAATATCAAATAGAAATTTATTTAGTAAAGCAGGTGACAGTGACTTATGACTCACTTTAAAGCTGTTTATAAAAACAGGTGACTTTAAGGTGACTTAAGTATATTTTTATAGAAAATTCAGATGAGTACTAAACATTACTTTAACACAACGATCTGCTTATGAAACGATTAAAATACTTTTTTTAAAAATCTAAATCATGATTGAATTTTATTATTAATCACTAGCAAGGTCCGAGGCTTTGCTGAAATAGAAATATAGTACAATTGATGAAAACATTGTGAAAGTGTACTTATCGGGAAATTAAATAATATCTAATAGTAGTACTGCTACTAATAAAAATAGAAAAGCACCATTACAGCCTATTTATACCTCTCTCCCTAGCTAATTTTTTTAACCTAATAGTGATCCCACAGGTTAAACTTTTGTAATCTAGTTCCACCCGATAGATATAGATTTTAAAGGTGCTTTAAAAATATTTTTTTAACCATAAAAAATCGGTAAGTTCAGATATATTTTTCAAATGAATTGCATTTGCAAGAACCAGTAATTTATCATATTCTATGACGTAAAACTTGAGTTTGTTTATGTTTAAAAGTTAAAAAAAAGATGTAAAAGTGTAATTTAATTATCAGGTATTGCCATTACCAATATGACGTCAACATTACTCACGATTCTGTTTTCGTTTATTAATATAAATTAGATTTAAACATTTACTTAAATTAACAATAATTTATATGCTCAAAGCTTGAAAACAGTGTGAAAATGTTCTTTGCGTGAAATTAAATAATTACTAATAATAAAAAAAAATCATCATTCCAGTCTATTTATACCTCTCTTCCTAGCTATAAAGGAAATAAAAAAGAATATTGCCCAGTTAAACTGATGGCATTGAGCTCACAGGCTACGCATACTAATTGTACATTACAGCCTTGAATTTTTGTTAATTCCGTTCGAAAAAAAAATTAAGAAGGGGAAAGAGCTCTCCTCTTTCTCCTTTTTTATACTTAATCATTGAACCTCCTAAACTATCAAGTACATGCTTTATAATATTAAAAAACCTATATCCAAAATTCTGAGCAAATCGGATAATTCTTAATAAAAACCCATTTAGCATTTATATAATTTAAGAGGAGTTATTCTCATCTTTTATACTTAACCATTAAACTTTCAAAAGTATTCAGAGATTTGAACGAAATCTGACAATTCTGATTGAAAAATCCATTTATACAAGTTAAGGGGAGGGGCATTAGAACCCCCGTTCCCTCTGTTTATACATATTCAATGAACACCTAATAACAGCCACAATCTCGCCTCATCAGAATAATCCTATATCTAAACTTTGAACGAAAACTGTTAATTCTGCATGAAAATCCCGTTTATATCAATTAAGGGGAGGGGCATGAGCCCCCCGCTCCCCCTGTTTATACTTATTCAATGAACACCTAATAACAGTCACGGAATCGCCTCATCAGAATGATCCTATATCTAAATTTTGAACGAAAACTGTTAATTCTGCATGAAAATCCCGTTTATATCAATTAAGGGGGGGGGGGCATGAGCCCCTCGTTCCCCCTGTTTAAATTCTTTCAATAAACACCTAATGACAGTCACGGAATCGCCTCATCAGAATGATCCTATATCTAAATTTTGAACGAAAACTCGTTCTGCAACGAATTCTGCATGAAAATCCCGTTTATATCAATTAAGGGGGGGCATGAGCCCCCCGTTCCCCCTGCTTATACTTATTCAATGAAAACCTAATGACAGTCACGGAATCGAGTCATCAGAATGATCCTATATCTAAATTTTGAACGAAAACTGTTAATTCTGCATGAAAATCCCGTTTATATTAATTAGGGGGTGGAGGGCATGAGCCCCCCGTTCCCCCTGTTTATACTTATTCAATGAACACCTAATAACAGTCACGGAATCGCCTCATCAGAATGATCCTATATCTAAATTTTGAACGAAAACTGTTAATTCTGCATGAAAATCCCGTTTATATCAATTAAGGGGGGGGGGGGGGGGGCATGAGCCCCTCGTTCCCCCTGTTTAAATTCTTTCAATAAACACCTAATGACAGTCACGGAATCGCCTCATCAGAATGATCCTATATCTAAATTTTGAACGAAAACTCGTTCTGCAACGAATTCTGCATGAAAATCCCGTTTATATCAATTAAGGGGGGGCATGAGCCCCCCGTTCCCCCTGCTTATACTTATTCAATGAAAACCTAATGACAGTCACGGAATCGAGTCATCAGAATGATCCTATATCTAAATTTTGAACGAAAACTGTTAATTCTGCATGAAAATCCCGTTTATATTAATTAGGGGGTGGAGGGCATGAGCCCCCCGTTCCCCCTGTTTATACTTATTCAATGAACACCTAATAACAGTCACGGAATCGCCTCATCAAAATGATCCTATATCTAAATTTTGAACGAAGACTGTTAATTCTGCATGAAAATCCCGCTTATATCAATTAAGGAGGGGGGGCATGAGCCCCCCGTTCCCCCTGTTTATACTTATTCAATGAACACCTAATGACAGTCACGGAATCGCCTCATCAGAATGATCCTATATCTAAATTTTGAACGAAAACTGTTAATTCGGCATGAAAATCCCGTTTATATCAATTAAGGGGAGGGGCATGAGCCCCCTGTTCCCCCTCTTATACATATCGAATGAACTCCAAAAACTAATCAGGGAAGCGCCTTATCAGGATATACCTATATACAAAATTTCAAGTGAATCCGATATTTTTATCATGAGTTATCGCGTTACGCACGAACATACGAACGTACATACAGAACGGGCGGGCACATAAGCTCTCAGGCTATGATAGCCTGTGAGCTAAAAAAGGGTTAACCTAATGGTAAATCCGCAGGCTAACCTTTTGTAATCTAGTTCCATCCGATAGATATAGATTTTAAACATACTTTAAAGATATTTTTTAACCATAAAAACTTGAGATATAATTTTCAAATCAATTGCATTTGCAAGAACCAGTACTTTATCATATTCTGTGATCTAAAGCGCGAGTTTTTTATGTTTAAAATTTTTAAAAAAGAGATAAAAGTGTAATATAATTATCAGGTGTTGCCTCCACCAATATGACGTCAGCATCACTCACGGTCGTGTTTTCGTTTATTAACATAAATCAGATTTAAACGTCTTCTTAAATTAACAATGATTTATATGCTAAGAAGTTTTTTTTTTTTTCCTTTTCTATACTCACATTAAACTTATCTTATTGATTTTGCAATTTATTCTTGATCTAAACTTTTTCGATTGTCAAAAATTTTTATATAACATTCACTTTTGTCGCATACATTTGCAAAGTTTAAGGTTAAATTTTCCCTTCCTGGTTTGTAATATCAAATAGAAATTTATTTAGTAACGCAAGTAACAGTGACTTATGACTCAGTTTAAAGCTTTTTATAAAGACAGGTGACTTTTGTACTTCTCAATAAATTTTATTTGTTTCGTCTATTACTGTCCCACCTTCGGAAATCTTTTATCTCGAATCTTCATGTATTGTTTATTTTCTGACAGTTAGAAAAGTACGTGATGCTGCTAGTGACAGTTCCTGCTTGTATATATTTTTTATTTAGAAGACAAACATTTTGTTTGAAGCTCATTCATATATTGAAAAAAAATGTCATGAACAATAGACAATACTAAACGCCTTTTGATTTAATCTCTTCAGATTTGACGTATTTTGTAGCATACATAGTATCTTTATAAGTTTTATTCACGTATATAAATAATGTTTTAAAAAGTGAGAAATTGGTGTGGGTAGAGCCTAACAGGTAGCAGAACTAAACAAGTTCGCACTTTGTTTCAAAAAGAGTCTTTATAATGAGCTACGTGTTTATTAAAAATGGCTTACGGTAGAAATGTACAAAAACGAAAATGCAAATATTTTTAATGTACGTTAGAATACAATTTCTAGAGTTCAGTAGTAATGAAACTAGTCGTTGGGGGCCACCGTAATACTTACCCATCATGGATATGTACATGAAAATAAAACATGTGAAAACTATTTATACAATGCATTGCAATTCATAAACAAAATTTAAATATTGTTAATATACATAGTAATGCTTTATTAAAGAACTGCTGATGTACCAATTTCGACAAATTATATAAAACGCCAAACTACTCAAGTAGTACCGAACTGCGTAAAAGAAACATCCTTATAACTCCAAAAATAATGATTCTATTAACTAACAATTGACTGCATCGGATTAAGCGTCTCATTTCCAATTAAAATATATTTCTGAATTGAAATTTGAATGAAATACAGGGTCATGAAAAATCGAAGAATGTGGAAAACAAGATTACAAATATCTCGGCAACTAATAATCCGATCGACTTTGTTCTATATGTAAAATGTGTGTTATTTTATTGCCTTTTACGTCCATTCCTTAGAACAAAAAAATTCGAAAATTTTTATATACCTTTCATCAGAACGAATTTTTCGAGAGTCCGAAAAAAATAGTTCCGGATAATCGAGGTTGCTGATATTAAATAGGGTTCGTCCCATTCTTACATACTAACTACATACAAAATTTGAAGTCTCTATCTCAATTTGTTCGGGAGATAGAGCGTTTACAGACAGACAGACAGACAGACGGACGGCAATTTTTTTTTTCTAAAAATATGTTTTTCGGAATCTCCACTATCTAAAACGTGTAAATCCGTCAAAAAAATTTTTCGATTTTCAAAACGATTGCAAGACTTACCCTATACTACGTATGATGGGTAAGTAAAAATAATAAATATATGTTTAGTTTATTTTAATGTTTTTATAATACAGAAAAGTAAAATAAAATAAAAAAATCCTAAGAAATTGTAAAAAGAATGCACTTTTTGAGTTCCCATGTAGAATTAAACTGGTTGTGCAAAAAATTAAATTTAATTTTTTTTCGCTGTTCAATATTGCTTAGTTATCAGTTTGTTAATATGAATCCATAACTGAAATTTTAAAAAGTACACACCCTGTGATCACAAAGGGTTAATTCTCACAAGATTAAATAGACAAGACTGAGAATCAATGGTTATGGATATATCTTTTTTAAGGGCCGTGTAACTTTTAAACTATTAAATATATCTGAAAATATTTTATTTATTTACATTGATATTTAGTTAAATTATAATACTTTAACAATGTTGAATACATTTTTTGACATATGTAGCATGTAATTCATATTTTATTGTGATATCATACTTTATTTATAATGTCATACTATAATTACCTCATGAATGTTTATCATAAGCTGAACAATTGAAGATATTTCTATTTTCTTGCAATAATGTTTTTATAATTTTCTTTCTTTTTTTTTTCTTTTCTCTTTTTCTTTTTTTCTGAAGAATAAAGTATAGCAATCGAATATATTTTTCGATTTCTGTTTTTCCTCGGATTTGCATGTTTTAGTGGTCCAAGTCTCGAGCAACATGTTCAGATATCCGTATACCTATGAATAATTTCTTTCTATAATGAAAAAGTGTATGAATGTATGCTTAGAATTGAACAAATTTTCATATAGTGTTGTGTTTAACTGGCAGGTTCCACTTGAATTTGGAGATATTTAGCTGAAACGGTACGGTAGAATAAAGATTTTTGTGCGAATTTCTGTATTGTATCATCGAAATGTGTACGAAGTTATGCACAGCATTAATCCAAAATTTAAACATAGATTTAGAATTTATTCGTCAAGTCCCAGCTAAAATTGAAAATCATTTTTCCGAAAAGCTACTCTACGATAGCGATTTCATACTTCTTCATACTTCTGTTTCATATGAACTTCTTGAGCAAGGATGAGGCCTTCATAGCTAGGTAATCCGGCGATTCAAAAGCGGCTGAATTGCAACAAAATAATTTAAAAATATTGTATATAATAAGTGTCAAGATTACCTTATTTTTAGTTCAATTAATAAAATGAAACGGAAATTTAAGATGAAAATCAATGTAATAATAATGTAATCAAAGTAATAATGTTACTAAGTAAAATAATAATATTATTAAGTAATAATAATAATTAACATGCTTAAAAGTTTTTTGAAATACTAACACGTGTAAGAAAAAGAAAGTTTTGTGATTAGAAATCCGAGTATTTTAGTTTATTTTTCGAAAAAACAATCACAATAAAACAGACTTGAAAATATATATATATATATATTGGGAACTTTAAAACGTTCACTGCTGTACTTAAAAGAAGATTAACAAGTTGGAAATTGCACGTGAAGCGTAGCAAATTAGGTGCGTTCGAACGATAACGAAGTTTTAAAAATATTACTTTCATATATCAATCTCATAACATTGTAAATAGTGAATTACAATTAAAACGCTCATCAAACAATGTTCTCCCTATACCATTATGTAATGGAATACTTTTGTGTGGCCTTGTAAATCAATAACAAATGTTCTTTGCACCACAAATTATGTAAGATGTATAGTATAATATGTACTTTATAGTTGCATATAAATTTTATTAAGTTCGCATGAGTGTAACACGATTAAAATGCATTTGAAACATTTTTTCCTATTGACCGTAATGTAATGGAATACTTTTGATTTTCCCTGTAATTGATCTATGCATCCGATTTTCATAAAATTTGAAATAACTCGAAAAAATTATGTAATAATTATGTGTTTTAAATTTCAAACGTATAGAATATATTTGAAACTTTTTCCCCATTGACCATAATGTAATTGAATACTTTTGATTGTCCCTGTAATTCATCTATGCACACGATTATCAAAAAATTTGAAATAACACGACAGAATTATGTAATAATTGCGTATTTTAAATTTCAAACGATTAAAATGCATTTGAAACTTTTTTCCCCATTGACCGTAATGTAATGGAATACTTTTGATCGTCCCTGTAATTGATCTATCCATCCGATTCTCATAAAATTTGAAATGACTCGACAAAATTATGTAATAATTATGTATTTTAAATTTCAAACGATTCGGTTGGGTAGTTTTTGCGTTGTTATATGCGGACAGACGGACGGACGAACAGACGGACGGACGGACAGACGGACGGACGGACAGACGGACGGACAGACGGACGGACTGAACGATCACTATAGGTGCTACGTATTATATAATTACGAACGCACCTAAAAACTGGTCATTGGGGGCCACCGTAATACTTACCCATCATGGATATGTATATGAAAATAAAACATGTGAAACTATTTATACAATGCATTGCAATTCATAAACAAAATTTAAATACTGTTAATATACATAGTAATGCTATATTAAAGAACTGCTGATGTACCAATTTCGACAAATTATATAAAACGCCAAACTACTCAAGTAGTACGGAACTGCGTAAAAGAAACATCCTTATAACTCCAAAAATAATAATTCTATTTTCTAACAATTAACTGCGTCGGATTAAGCGTCTCATTTCCAATTAAAATATACTTCTGAATTGAAATTTGAATGAAATACAGGGTCATGAAAAATCGAAGAATGTGGAAAACATGATTACAAATATCTCGGCAACTAATAATCCGATTGACTTCGTTCTATATGCAAAATATGCGTTATTTTACAGTCTTTTACGTCCATTCTTTAGAACAAAAAAATTCGAAAATGTTTATGTACCTTTCATCAGAACGAACTTTTCGAGAGTCCGAAAAAAATAGTTCCGGATAATCGAGGTTGCTGATATTAAATAGGGTTCGTCCCATTCTTACATACTAACTACATACAAAATTTCAAATCTCTATCTCAATTTGTTCGTGAGATAGAGCGTTTACAGACAGACAGACAGACAGACGGATGGCAAAATTTTTTTTCTAAAAATATGTTTTTCGGAATCTCCACTATCTAAAACGTGTAAATCCGTCAAAAAAATTTTCGATTTTCAAAACAATTGCAAGACTTACCCTATACTACGTATGATGGGTAATTAATAATGAAATATTTTAATATTTTATTTTATTTAAAATATCTCAGTACTTTCAAATCTTAATCAGGTTCTTCATCGGACAAAACGTCTATAACTAATTGTTGTTCATTTACACAAATACGTGATTTTGTTTTGAAAATGAGCGAGTCAATAGTTACTGTAGTTGAATGTAGAAATATTTCTTCTACTTCTACTTTCATCTCTTATAACTATTAGCACAGTCTTTGTTAAAACGAAAACACATATTTGTATAAATAAACAACATTTAGTTATAAATATTTTCTCTGAAGCGGCATATAGCATGATATGGCGCCAACGTAAGGGGCCACACACGCGCCAGCTCGTGATGTGGGGTCATGTCCAATAGCCAGTCACGCGCTGGCGCGGGAAAATCTTTCACTGATTCTTTGTTATAAAAAGTAAATCGGTTTCTGGGAAAAACTCACTTCTACAGTGCAGCATTAACTATCATCACATCTTCATGTAAGCGGCAGCGAACGTGATAAAGAGCCTGGATAAGGTTTGAAAGTACTAGGATATTTTAAATAAAATTAAATATTAACATCTTTGTTTATTTTTTATCTCTTTTAAAATAAATAGTAAACGATTTAAAGTTCATATTATGTATTTTATATTTTAAACAAAGTTAAAATTGTGTTACATCATATGTTTTTATTTAAAATAATCTTGTTATTTGAAATGTGCGCAGGCAAAAGGTATTAACATTTCAAATTATGTTTGAGTAACAATTCTTTAGTATTTAATATGAAATGTTCTTCAAACATTATGCTTAATAATGGTAATCAACGTTTCATTTAAAATCGTTTAAAGATATTTGAAATAAATGATATTTGATTTATTCAATTTATTATTTAGCTTAATTTAATAACCTAACAACTTGATATTAATAGATAAGGATCGTTTTAATTTCTTAATTTTTTTAATACATACACAAATTTAAAGGAAAATCTATGAAAAGTAAAAAATGCAATAGTCCTTCTCAATTTGCACATTTCCATTCTTAAATTCCCAAAACTTCATTTATAGCAAAAATCAGATATATACACTGTAAAAAAAAAGTGTCGGTCTACTAAAAAAACTTTAGTGATCCTTGTAATTACTAAAAAATTTTTAGTAATCTTAGTCGGTTACAAGAAAATCTGTAAGAATTACTAGAAAAAAAGTTAGCAACGAATAAGAGTTAATAATTTTATATTTTTAATAGCTATTACTAAAACTCACTTGGTGTGGCCTTGATAGCATAGTGGTTATAGTAACGGACTCCAGGCTAAAAGGTCCCGGGTTCGATATTGGCCACTTCCAAAAGCGCCTCGAATGTATGCAGTGTAAGTACTCGTTATTAAAGGGATTATGACTATCCTGACGGAGCATTAGCAATGTTTGGTGCTGCCATCTAATGCGGTTTTGCCGAAAATCTTCCGCTCCAGAAGTCTGGATGCAGCTCGAAGAAAGCTCCTACCCTTCGATCCCACGTAATGGTTATTAAAAATAATTTTGGAGCTATTACTAAAATTTGCTTGGTGGCTCATACTAAAAATTTTTAAGTTAGTTATACAAAAAATTCTTTTGTTCAGTTTACAAAAGAAATGCTTGTTTCGCTTGCAAAAAAAAAGTTTGTAATGGTTACTAAAAAATTCTGTGGAATACAAATTTACTAAAAAATTTTTAGTAACCTCTTGAATTTTTTTTTTACAGTGTAGTAAAGAAGTAATGTATCTTTTTCCATTACACGTTGCAGTCTACAACTAATTACTTAACCTACTTTCTTATATGATAGGGCCGTAAAGAGAAATCTTTTATCACGTGAAAAGGAGTGTTTATTTTTTTAGGTTGAAATCATTTGTTAGGTCAATGCAATTGTACTTTAGGTTTCCCTTCAGATTTAAAGAAAATCGATATCTTATTTTTAGCAATAACTCGAAAATAAATCATGATATCAATCTATAGTGGAGGGCTGTCAAAGAAAATAAAGAGTTTATGAGGGTTAGTAACCATGAAGCGTAGATAAAGGTATTAAAGTTTAAAAGTTAATATATTGCAATTAATATATTGCTTAATTAAAAGAGGAAAACAGCTGATTAGAAAAATAATTATAAACTCTAAAACTGTCCTTTCTTTTTTAGTTTTAATCTTGCTTTTTGTGATAACACTCTACAATCCGTAATTTATTATTTTATTTATATTTTTCTTTTAAACTGTTTAGAATATAAAATGTGAATTTTTTTTTTCATTCTTCCTACACTTTAATTTTATGTTTACAATTTTTAAACATGTCTATAGATTCTAGTGTATATCTGGATGCAATTTAGGCAATAATTCCTGCAACTTATGCATGTTTTGTATAGGAAATTTTATGAAATATTGCACCCACTCCGCCAACTATCCCTTTTATTGTAGTAACAGCTGATGGCTAATTCAGTGCGCCTTCATGTAATAGAAACAACATTGTAAACTTGAAAAAAAAACTTTATTGAAAGGCTCAATTAATATCCGTATAAATTTTCTGATAACATTTATATTTTTCTCGTTACTATTTATTCTATTTTTCTATAACTATTTAATTAATAACGTATTTTCAATCACAAGATAGCACGGACGCTTAATAATAAAAAACATCTAATTTACATGTAAGTACTCAAATATATATCAAGGATCGCAGTCATCAGAAAAGTAAAGAATGGTAACTTTTTACAAAGTTGAATTCGGGAAAAGTCTTCTTCGGTCACCTAACATTTTTACTTTGAACTAGAAACATAAATAATTAAAGCAAACAAATGTTCCAACCCAACAACCTGTTTCCCTGAGCAGTATAACATCAAATATTTAATCTCCGATGGTTGTTTATGATACCGAACGCTATGGAATTCATTAAAGAAACAAAATTAGAGATATTTAAGAGGAAATCAAGAAATAATCCCACTATTCAAATTTCTAGAATATCAAATCGTTCAATGCGTGGTATGTACGAAGTATTTGCTAGAAATAATAATTTTGACTGAAAAGCAAGATGCGGCGGTCACGTGTAATAAGTATTCCGAATGATCGAAATATCAAAAAATTCGTGTCAAAACAAAATATATCAGTCTCCCAAATGAAAATGGCTTCGCTGTAGTAACTCCGCCATTTGAAGAGAAAGAGGACTGTGCATGCTCATATAGAGCTGCAGAATGCTGAGAATGCGTGCGATATCGCCAGATCCCGTAAAGATTCATGTGTGATTGTGTTGAAGCATGTTAAAAGGAATCGTTCGCATCATAGATTCCTCCAAACGGTGTCAACACGCGATCGTGACTTTTTTTAACAGCGAGAAATGTGAGAGATTGTAAAATCTCTCGTAAGTTGCAAAATGTATATGACATTGGAGTGTATGTCACGCAGATCGGTATTTAAATGGTGTAGGGATTTTTGTAGCGCAAGAAGCAAGCAGTACTGATTGCAGGTCACGACCAGGTCAAGTGGATGTCTCTCTCTTTTACTACAAAAATACCTCCGGAAAAATTTAATTCATTTTGTTATTCAGTAATAAACGGAAAGAAATCTTAATGGCCTGATGATTGAATTTATTATTTGCATTTCCTTAAAAAACAGCACAAAATTTCTTCAGTACACCAAAAGTGTGCTAGTCTCTGATTGTTTGAAAGTAATTGGTTTTGATGGCCAAACGTGAATGGAATTCTTCCATGAAAAATAAAATGAAGAGAACTTAGTATCAAGAGACACTAGAGCAATATCTACTTCCACTTGGTGGCATGTTTGAAGTTTTTGGGTGAGAATTTCAACGCGACAATGCTTCAAACCACAACTCACATAGTAGAAAATCGTGGCATGGTCATTTCCAATATGCTAATGTTTCAGATTGGCCAGTTGAAGTCCAGACTTAAATCAATTGAAAACCTATGGCGTATATTTAACTCATTTTGTTATTCAGTGATAAACGGAAAGTAATCTTGATGAACATGATGATTGAATTTATTATTTGCATTTCCTCAAAAACAGCACAAAATTTCTTCAGTACACCAAAAGTCCGCTAGTCTCTGATTGTTTGAAAGTAATTGGATTTGATGACCAAACCAGAATAGAATTCTTCCATGGAAAATAAAATGAAGAGAACTTAGTATCAAGAAACACTAGAGCAGTATCTACATCTAGTCCAGGAGCCGTCCGTCGATTTTCCTATGTATCGAGTACAAGTACCGAACATACATCAAAATGTAGGTTTCAATGTGCACATTAAGAATATCACTGGCTGCCAGGTCCTATCCTGCCGGAACACAAGGCAGCCGCACTTTTATGACGTCAATTTTGAGTGTTTAGCTATGTATCGAGTACAAGGACCAGACATACATCAAAACGTAGGTCTCAATGTGCACATTAAGAATATAACTGACTGCTACATACATCAAAATGTAGATTTCAATGTGCACATTAAGAATATTACTGGCTGCCAGGTCTTATCCTGCCGGTACCCAGTGGCAGCCGCACTTTTATGACGTCATTTTTGAGTGTTTACCTATGTATCGAGTACAAGGAAGATACATATATCAAGATGTAGGTTTCAATGTGCACATTAAGAATATCACTGGCTGCCACATACATCAAAATGTAGGTTTCAAAGTGCACATTAAGAATATCACTGTCTGCCAGGTCCTATCCTGCCAAAACTTGGTGGAAGCCGCACTTTTATGACGTGAATTTTGGTTGTTTGCCTATGTATCGAGTACAAGGACCGGACATACATCAAAATGTAGGTCTCATTGTGCACATTAAGAATATCACTGGCTGCCAGGTCCTATCCTGCCGGAACCCGGTAGCAGCCGCACTTTTATAGCGCCAATTTTGAGTTAAAAAATATTTTTCTTTGATGTGTTAGAACTTAAAAAAAATTTTCATTACACTTTTTATTTCGTCTATATCTTAAAAAATGACTCATTTATAGCACTTAGAATTTCTAGTATGGCTGACATTTTGAAATGATCTGATTTTTGTCACGTGATAACATGCGTGTTTATGAAACGATTTGGATGTATCTTGGTGCGTACATAGTACATAATGAGACCTATACCGAGTTCATTAGCCAGTTCCATCCGCGATCTTGTTTCAAAATTGCGGCTATTTAAGTTTGTCAAAAATATTTTAAGTGTATAATGATGTACAAACAAAAAATTAGAAATTGAAAAAAGGTTCTTTCTAAAGTGTTTGATCTTAATAATTAGTTTTGGAGTATTTTTTGTTTTGTCTTTACCTTAAAAAACGCCTGAGATATAGCAGTTTGAATTTCTAATGTGGGTGATATTTTTTTAAATTCAATTTACCCACGATAGCACTCGTATATATTAATCGATTTCGATGTGAGTGTGCATGTGCACGTGAAGGAAGAATTCGACCAAGCTCGTTGGTTTGTTTTATTCATCATGTTATTTTAAAATGGCATACACTTCATGATATCGTAGAATTTGGCAACCCTATAAGTCGCTTTAAATAAAACCAGCTTGAATAAAAGATGACAAATTTCAAAAAATTCCCATTAATAGTGAGTATTGACAAAAACTAGTATTCAATCTTATATAATGGGGTTCAACTAATTTGAGCTTTGTAGTTTGAATAATATAACTTATTTTAAAATAAATAAATAAACTATATGATAGCTACCTCTTCCTCCCGGTACTGCCGGAAGGACTTTTAATTTTTTTGGCATTTAAATTAAATTTTTTAATAAAAAAATTTAAACGCCGCCATTTTGAAACAAGATGGCGGATGATGCTGGCTAACGAACTCGGTCGAGACTTTTTTATGTACTATGTACGCACCAAGTTTCAATCAAATCTGTTCAAAAATACGATAGTTTTAGAATAACAAAAATCATATATATATATATATATATATATATATATGGATCTATAAATATATGTCAACATTTGAGCGGAGGGTGGTTTTGGGGTCTGGAGGTCATGATCGGTGAAAATATACCAAACTTTTCCGGAAGTGCTTTCCTCCGGACGGTTGCAATAGGTAGCTTTTTAATTTTTACAATGAAAGCTACCTAAAAGTGCTATAACTCAGCCATTTTCAACGATACAAACGAAACAAAAAATGCTCTTGAATTTTGCATCAAAGTCAAATGCATAAAAGAAAAATCTTTTTGAATTTCTCAATATTTTTAACCTAATTTTAAATTTTAAATTAAAAGAAAATTTAAATGGTCGCCATTTTGAAACAAGATGGCAGATGGAACTGGGTAACGAACTCGGTCCAGACTTCATTATGCACTATGTACACGCCAAGTTACATCCAAATCGACTTATAAACACGCGTGTTATCGCATTTTAAATAGACAAAAAAAAGTGTTCTGGAATCGTTGTTTTAAGATTTAACACATAAAATAAAAATATTTTTCAGTTTTTCATTTTTTCGCATTTAATTTTAAAGTTTTTTTTTTTGATTTTTTTAAATGTTCGCCATTTCAAAACAAGATGGCGGATAATGCTGGCCAACCAACTCGGTCGAGATATTTGTATATACTATGTACATACCAAGTTTCATTAAAATTGGTTCATAAATACGTCAGTTATAGCATGATATATATATATATATATATATGTTACAGGCCAAACCGGTCTATCCTAACGCTAATCGGATAAACTAGTTTTTCCTAGGACAAACCGGTCTATCCTAACGCCCATCGGATAAACTAATTTTTCCTAGGCCAAACCGGTTTATCCTAACGCCCATCGGATAAACTAGTTTTTCCTAGGCCAAACTAGTCTATCCTAAGGCCCATACGATAAACTAGGTTCTCCTAGGCCAAACTAGTTTGGCCTAACTCTTATAGGATAAACTAATTTATCCTGCTGTTTATTGGTCTGAACTAGTTTACCCTAGGCCAATTCAATTTGGCGTGATTTTATTGAATTCAATTATAGCCTCAGCGCCAACATTCTAGTTTGTCCTAGGCTGATCTAGTTTAGCTAGGCCAATGTAATTTTACGTGTTTTTAGTTCACAGGCGTCAAAGCCTAGAAATAATGGGCTCGTAGGTTCTGTATTTATGTATGTACGCATGTATGTACGCATGTATATACGCATGTTTGTACGTATGTACGTAACGCGATAACTTTTGTTAGAAATATCTGATTTGCTTAAAATTTTAGATGTAGTTACATTCAGATAAGGTACTTTTCTGATTAGTTTTAGGAGTTCATTCGATAAGAATAAAAGGGGGTGAACGGGAGGCTAATCCCTCACTGTTAATTTAGAGAAACGCTTTTTTCATGCAGTATTATCAGTTTTCATTTAAAATTTTAGATATACAGTGGTGGTCAAAATTATAAGGACAGGGCGAAAATTGCCATATCTTGGTTATATTTGGATGGAGACTTATGCAAATTTAATGGCTGGAAACCAATAAAAAATGAAGATTATTTTTGTTTGTTTTTATGGAAATATGTGGTAAGTTCATATTCATAAAATGCATTATAAATTTATACAGCCATTGGTTTTGGACAAAATTATAAGAACAACTGTATTTGTGAGTTCTAAAAAGTAAAATTTGCATGTTTTTTGCTCTGCACACGGAATTTCTAGACGATATAAATGCATGGGAAGCGTTTGGGATCGTACCATTCTGTTTTTTAATCATGCCGCAAGGTACAAAGCTTTTGGAGTTTCAGAAAGGAAAAATTGTTGCATTTCTAAATTCAGGACTTTCTCTATGCTAAATTGCTACAGAGTTTAATAGATCAAGAACGTTTATTTACAATATCTTTAAAATACCGCTAAATATGGACAATAAAGACATACAAGCAGGCTATCTTTTGTTTTTGTATGGGGGAAAAGAATGATGATAAAGCGAACTTGCTCCAAAAAACGGAAAAAACCGTGAATCGAACTTAGAATGTAAGTGTTCGAACTGTTCGTCGTGTTTTACAAAAAGAAAGAAAAATGTTTGCTATAATAAACACTTGTGAAGACCGCTTCTTACAAAAGCTCATGTGAGACTGAGGATAGAGTTTGCCAAAAACTGCAATATTATGGGGGAAAAAGTGGGATTCTGTATAATCCGATGAGAAAAAAATTAATTTGGATAGACTAGATTTTTTTTCAACTTCTAGTATGATCTCCTTAGAAAAAAAACGATTTTCTCAAAGCATGTATTTGGAAGTGATTCAGTAACGGTCTGGGGAGGTTTCACAACTTGGTAGAACTACTCCAATAGTTTTTGTGCAGGGTAGGAGGAATACTGAGAGTTACATTGATGTATTCGCCATAAACTTTTTCCAGAAGTATAGCGATTGGAGGCTATTTTTTCCAGCAGGACAATGTTTGGCTCATGTTTCCCAAACTTCAAACTCGTGGTACAATGCTAATTCCGTAAAACTACTTGATTACCCGGCCAGAAGTCCTGGTCTGAATACTGTGGAAAAATATATTTGGTATTTTGGCACATAAAGTATGCAAAAATGGTATATAATTTCAAAACAAGCAAGAACTCATGTCTTCCATCGAAAAAGATCACTTAAAATCATCCAAGAACATTCTTAAGGAATTGTCAAACTCCATGACGTCAAGACTGATAAAAATGATTGAGAAGAAGCAGGGAGAATATTAATTATCAGTGTATTTAAGACAAAAACATTCATTGTCCTTATAATTTTGTCCAATTTTTTACAATGACATATTTTGTTACTTGTGACAAAACATTCATATTTTGCATTTTCCAATGTTTTGCATTTTACAATGATTTCTAGCATAGTAAAGCATTTAGTGTATAAATTTCACTTTATTTAGCTCAGAAATAAATTTTTTCTGCGCAATTTTCAATTGTTCTTGAAATTCTGACCACCACTGTAGGATCATTCCGACAAGGTGCCTCCATGATTAGTTGCGGATGTTTATTGTTTAAGCGTAAAAGAAAGAGCAGTGTAGGTAACCCCCCCCCCCCCATAATTTGAAAAAATGGTTTTGAGGCAGAATTTACGGATTTGCGTAAAATCTTGGATGTAGGTTCTTTCTCATAAAGCGATTTCCTGAATAGTTTTGGGGTTTTAATGGTTAAGTATGAAGGAAAAAATGAACGATTATCATCTTCCCTAGGAAAAACTAGTTTATCCTATGGGTATATAGATAAATAAGTTTGGTGTAGGAAAACAAGTTTATCCAATTGGCGTTAGGATAAAATTGTTTGTTATAGGCTAATCTAATTTGGCTCAGAATCGGGTTTGGCCGGTGAAAAACATATATTTCCCTAGAATAGGTATAAATGTGTGTCAAGAACCAGTGCTTGTAACATCAATACAGAAATTTAACATGTCCACCGTAGAGACATGATGCATTGGACATGGTGTTTGCTGATTTATTTTTCTGCAGATTCAGGCCGTGTTGAGATCAGACTTGCAATTATTGTTATTGTTATTATTATTATTCGAGCCAGATCGCAGCTGAACATAATTTAGAATCAAACAGCGTTTTCTATTTTTAAGAAATTAATTACCTGTTGACATATACGCTATTCTTGTCACGGCGTCAATTTTTTCTTTTCCGTGAAGTCGCAACTGAAAATTTGATTCAAAACATAGCTTTAATACTATTTTCTCAAGGATACATCGCTTTTATGAAAAAATGGTTAACGCCATTCGATTACATATTTTCTGAGTGAAAATGCCTCTTAATCTTAAGTATTCCTGAAAAGTTATTAATTCATAAATGTGTTAGGATGTAGCTCTTTTGGGTTTGAGAAAAGCCTTAAAGAATGACAGAGAAATATATTCACAAATCTACTTTTTATTAAAAATATTCAAAAGTTATGATGTTTATAACTCTCCTTTCTTTCTTTTATTCTAAACTACATTAACCATTTAACGAATCCCTATTTGAATATTGAAGGACTAAGAATCTATATAATCAATAATGCATTGTGTATTTTCCATTCTGCAAACACATCGTAATTTAAAAATACATTGTAAATTTATCCAATAAATATGTATGCAGTATTTTTTAAAGGAATCTTACATGTATGTGAATTAAAATCTGAATTTTTTGCAGAAATTGATTAGGGCTAAATCGAGCCGGACTGAGTCTCTTTTCACTGATTTTCATACAGGCAGTGCTTGGACTGAACTTTTAATTTTTACACCGGGTCAAAACAAAATAACTTTCATTCGGGAAGGCGGGGCCCGGGCTTCGAAATTCCGGCCCGTGCAATCATCTAATAAGTTTTCTACTACCATTCGAATAAAATACATTATACAAAGTTGATAGCAAAACCACTTTGCACAAGGTTAGCAATGGAGCAGTGGTCGGGATTAAAATTAAAAAGAACTTTGCCCAGTTAAACTGATGGCTTTGCATTCACAGGCTGTTTACACTAATTGTGTATTACAGCCTTAATTTTTTAAAGAATAACACCCTCGAAAAAAGTAAGGGGGGCTACTTTTTCCCATTTCCCCTAATTATAATTAACCATTGAACCCCAAAACTAATCACAAATAAGCTTTATAAAATTGAACAATTTTCCAAAATTGAAGCAAATCAGATAATTCTGCTAAAAAAATTCATCTGATTTAAGGAGGGTAATCCTCCATTCCCCCTTTTATACTTAATCATTAAACCCTCAAAACTATTCAGGGATTCGCCTAATAATAATAAAAAAACTATGTTCAAAATTTACGGCAAATCAGATAAATCTGCATTAAAACCCAATTACTTAATTTAAGGAAGGCGATAAACCGTCCACTACCCCCCCCCCCCCACTATACTTAATCAAAAAAAAAAAAAAAAAAAATTAAAGGAGTGTTTGATAAACTGAATTCATGTCTAAAATTTTAAGCAAATTGGATAATTCTGTATTATAACTAATTTATCTAATTTCAGAGAAATAAATAAATTGTACGCTTTCCCTTTATACTTAACCAAAGTACCACCAAAATTAATCAGTGAAGCGCTTCATCAGAATGAACAAATCAAAGATTTGCCGCAAATCGATTAATTCTGCATAAAAAACCCACTAGGCAAAATTATGCGGGAGCCTCCTGTTCTTCCCTTTTTTCTTAACCAATTAAACTCCAAAACTAATTAGGGAAGCAAATTACCAGAATGTATCTATTTTAAAAATTTAAGCAAATCAGCAAATTCTGCGTGAAAAAAGCATTTACATAAAATATGGAGCGTTACCTTTATTTCCTTCTTCCTTTATACTTAAACATTGAACACCCACAACTAATCATGGAGACGCCTCATCAGAATGCTGCTATATCTAATTTTTTTTGTAAAATATGCTAATAATGCATGGAAACTCATTTATTTGAATTAAGGGAAGGGATGAATCAGCCTCTCGATCTTCCTCCCAAATATTCTTCTCCAATGACCTCCCAAAATTAATGAGAAAATCTCCTCATAAGTATAAATCTATATTGAAAGTTTGATGCAAATCGGGCATTTTTATCAAGAATTATTCCATCGCGTACTTACATACATACATAGATACAGAACTCACGGACACATTAGTTCTCAAGCTTTGATAGGCTGATGAGATAATAACATGTCAAATTACATTATTTCTATGAAGAGTTATCGCGTTATGGACTTACGTACGTGTATAATGCGTACATACATGCGTACATACAGAACCTGCGAGCCCATTATTTCTCATGCTTTGACGCCTCTGAGCTGAAACACGTAAAATAAGTTTGCCATAGGCTAAACTAGATCAGCCTAGGACAAACTAGAATGTTGGCGGTGAGGCGGTTATTGAATTCAATAAAATCACGCCAAATTGAATTGGCCCAGGATAAACTAGATTGGCCTAGGATAAACTAGATCAAACCAATAAACAGCAGGCTAAACTAGTTTATCCTATAAGAGTTAGGCCAAACCAGTTTGGCCTAGGAAAAACTAGTTTGCCCTATGGGCCTTAGGGTAGACTAGTTTGGCCTAGGAAAAACTAGTTTATCCGATGGGCGTTAGGATAAACCGGTTTGGCCAAGGAAAAACTAGTTTATCCGATGGGCGTTAGGATAGACCGGTTTGGCCTAGGAAAAACTAGTTTATCCGATGGGCATTAGGATAGACCAGTTTGGCCTAGAATCGGGTTTGGCCTGTAACATATATATATATATATGGTTATGTATATATATATGTCAACATTTGAACGGAGGGTGGTTTTGGGTCTATGGGTTTTGATTGGTGAAAATATACCAAAATTTTCTGAAAGTGCTTTCCTCCGGACGGCTGCAATATGTAGCTTTTTACTTTTTGTAATGAAAGCTACCTAATTATTACGTTTTCCTTTTATTTTGTATTCTTGTTTAATAAAAAAATATTTTCTGGTTGTGCCTAACCAATTGAAATAAACCGAATCAGATACCTTCACACGAAAATTTTCGAACAAATGAATTTTAATAGAGTCTGCTTTCAAACGATTTATTGAATTGGAAAGATTTATTATTGAAAACTGCCTTTTATACAAGTACAGAAAACTAGATCAATTTGAACTTATTAGTATCTTAAAGCTAGTCAAATGTAAACGACATTCATGACGTTTAAAAACTTTATATGCGACAAATAGTTTTGAAATTCTAATTAATTCTTATTTTACCGATAACAAATTTCTATTACAGGTATTGGAAATTGCGCTATACTATACTATTCACTTAAATTGGTTTGTTTACGGAATTCTTTTACTTTTTAAAATATTAAAACAAAAGAAGTAAATGTAACTTTTAAGCTAATTTTGAAAAATTGCGAAGCTGAATAAATTATTAGTAAACAAAGATATTTATGAGGATTCGAGAATATGTAATGAAACAACACTCGATAGCAGACATAAATGGGGTAACTTTTATGAAACATTTATTTCAAAATATTTTTCTCAGTTTTTGATGCAATTGTTTTATGGTAATTTTATGTTATCTGAAACTACAAAAAAAGGTGTCAATTGTACTATAAGTCAAAATATTCGAAATTGAAATTCAAAACTATTTAAAAGTTGTGAAAATTTTGTATCACTCATCTTTCATTGGTGTAAAAGTTCAAGTAACTATGAGGAGAAATATATTGAATTTACATTTTAACAAATATTACACTTTCAGAAAACCAACTTGAATGAAATGCATGATGGGACTTTATTAATTGTATTTTGGCTATAAATTAAAATACAAGATTGTTTTTTTTTTTTAAATTGATGTTAAAATCTCATTTTTTCAAAGCAAAAATATGTAGTGAATTCTATTTTATTTATAATTTTAAAATTAATGTTAATTATTTTATAATATTATAAAAAAGTTGTAAAATATAAAATGAACGTAAATTCAGTAAGTAAAAAAGCAGGTTCAGGTTGAGGTTCAAATTGGTGGGGAGGCCTACCATTTGGATTGAGAGCAACAAGCCCCACGTAGCAAGCTCCATTCAACATCATCAAGAAGTTTCAGACTAGCTGTCCACTAAGGATACCCGGGAAAAATACTTAGAATTACAATTAAGGGGCTTATGAACTAAAGTTAAAATGTTAAATCTGGAGTTAAATAGCCTATATGTAACATAATATCAAGAATAAAAATCAAAGTTATTAGCAAAACACACAAATAATCAAACAACAAGAAGTCTGCAATGAAATTTATGTTGGATTAAAGATTTATAAATTAAATTTTACATGAGAATGAAAAAGTTTTAGTGATAAGTAAAAAAAAAAAAAACATGATAGCAAATTTTTCGTTATAGTTTATAATTTATTGGTATATAGGATAGAATGTCGAATTACGTTTAATTGAACATTTTTAAAATGTCATCTAGTCTCTGATGTCCAACTGCAATAAAAATAGCTAATCAATGTTCCGTAATTACAGCTAAAATAAAAGACTACAGACTCAACATCATGGCTATTTCAACCAATACAAATTTATCAATGCAGCTAGTTTACAATGCAATAAATTATCGTTATAGAAACTTGTGAAACAAAATTATATAACATTATTATACACAGGCTTTCAATGGAGCTAAATATTGTTCTATATTTATTTACGCATGTCTAAGGATTCACTGCAAAAATGGCTCGAATGAATAATTCTTTACAAACCATTCAATTGTCCCATTGTGTTAGAAATTAAGAAAAACAAATTGAGAAACCTTTTTCTCAAGACATCTGTCAAAAATAAAGATCCTGTTAATTCGATTGCCTGGTACTTGTGGGAATTTTCAACGCTTAGAAAATTTCTAAAAATTACAGATGCAATAGCATGACCATTCAGGTAATTCAAAATTTTATTACTGATTAGTTTTCAATGAAACAAATTATCATTATATGCAGATTTACAACAAAATAATTTATGATTATTAGGAGGCTTAAAGGAAAATAAATCAGCGTTCTTCATTTTAATAAGCAAGAATTTACAGCTGCTATTACATTATGAGGAACAGTTGATAAATTCTTTTCTCAAACATCCGTTGTAAATGACACTGTGTATTTCACATTAGCTTCCAGAAATATGATTAGATTTTTAACGCTTTAAAAACTACAGATACAACATGATAGTTCGTTCAGATGAAGAAAAATTATCAGTATACACTTTTTTTATAACGAGATCAGTTATCTTTATACCCAACTTTACAGGCGAGCTCATTTATCTTTTTAATCATTTTTAAGAAGATACTTTTTGAATACATCTTTTCTAGGCTCTTTTTGGATTGTTCTTATGTGTTGTTGCTTTAAACATGCAGATGAAAATGAAATTTTGGTATCGGATTTATTGTACGTGCATTGGAGTGTGTTGATACTTTTGCTTAAAACTGTCAATGTTTTAATCCATATAAATTATACTAAAATTTATTAAACAGAATGTATACAGCAAATCAAAGAGATAGCGCTATCGACAATCATCTGAGATGAAAAAATCATATGGATTCTTAAATTACATTGGTTGGATGCCAAATCACACAATGTAAAATAAATAATTGAAATCAATTCACAATATCGTAGATGTGTAATATTTGACGCAATGTTTGGCACTACATTTTCACTTTTTTAAAAGAATTTCTCAGATTGTTTAGTTTTTAAATGTTTGTCCTTAATTGCAAAAAATGCACTTTATTTTTCAAAAACAAGCCATCGATATATTTGGCAGTTTAAGTATAGGAACTTAGATAAATTAAAAAGAAAAACTTTAAAGTTGTTATTAGCATTTTCTCAGCCGTGACACCCCTTCGTTTAGCTGATTATCTAAACTTAAATAATCGATGGAACAAAAAAGTTTTGGTACCATATTTTAGGCATTTTGTGGGTGCAAAAAGTATATTTTTGCTAATTTTTCTCGAGAATCTTGAATAAAATGAAATTGTTAACTACAGAGATATTTAAAGTTTATTTTTTTCACATATGAAATATATTTAAACGAGAACACGTATCATTATATGCAGATTTTCCTGTTAATGATAATATTTTGAAATGAATTTTATAAACATATGATCATTTAGTAGGGTGAGGAGGGGTAATTATGACCACTTAATACATTTTCAACATTGTTATTTATTTATTTATTTATTTTTACTTTTTTCTATTTGTGAAGTCGCCCCAGTGGTGTGATCAGTAGTGGCAGCAACTGATACGCCGTGGGGCCCTAATTCAAATCCGGGTAAGACATGGATGATGTGTTGTCCCTTTGTAGTGAAATAAATATGTAATGGCTGTGCGAAATAATTAGCTCCGAATTGTCTTTCTCTGTGTGTGTAATGGATCATTCGAGGCGAAAGCCATAGGCCTATAAGCAGTGTCAAGCCAAACTTATATTTGTAAATACGTTATTTTTACTATTTAGGAAATAACTTTGATCCTTTACGAACACTTGTTTAAAGTTTAAGGGTTGTTATAATTACCTCATCAAAATCTCACAATCATAAAAGTTTGTGGTAATTAAGACTATTAGTGAGGAAATTATGACCACTATATTTCTATTACACTTCCCAATACACATTTGTTTTGGGTAATATTTACTGTTAGAACGACAACCTGATAAATCAACTTTTGGTACACATTGTTTCAAATTGTTCTTTAGATGTCAAAAATCCACCCGACTTGTGATAAAGAATATATAAAATGCAAAATACATTATGAGGTATATATTTAATCAAGAAACAAAATTTTACCGTACACATTTTTCTCCAATATGGAGACGGTCATAATTATTCCCTGGTCATTATTACCCACCTGACACTAATACCGACTAAAAAAACTAAATGTACTTTTTAATATTCTTAAAAATATTTTGAAATCTTTACAAAAAAGGGCTTCGAAAACATATTCTAGACATTTTCAGGATAAAAAACTTCACTTGAACTTTGTCCAAAACAAAGGAAATTATCATTATAGAAAGATTTGATTTATATTATTTTTCATACGAACTATATCTACACTATATTGCCATTGATTATGGGACACTTGCGATTTTAGACATTTTACTAAATATCTAGAAAAATACATGAGGAATCATCTCGAAACTCTTAGTGTATAAATATAATAGTATAAGTCATACATCTCCGTGTAGATTTTTTCCCGAAACTCCAAAGGGGACCGTCAACAAATTAAAAAAGAATGAATATCTTTTGAATAACCCTGTCAAAACTAATGTAGCAAAAGCGCCCAAACTCTAGATTATGATTGAATGCCTTATTGTAATACACTGTGTTCATTTTTATGCAAATAGCATGCACACTCGCAGAGTAATTAAGGTTTTTATAAAAATGGTCCCAAATTTTTCTAAGTTTTTCCATTATAATTTTCAGAGTTCTTAATATAAAATAATATTTTTTTCAGAAAATATGACAAACAACATTGCACACAGTACCCTGTAATCAGAATTAAAAAATAATAAAAATTGTATGAAAAATGAGTAGATTTACTATATAATTTTTTACTGCGCATGCGTCAAAGATATCAAAATTTCATTTGCATATTATGTTAGCTAAATGTATAGAGCAACTTTTGTAAAAGTCTCAAAATCATAGCTTGAAAATTCTGAAAGCAATCGTCTATAGAAAAAGGACAAAATCCGTTGTTTCCAAAATGAAGCAAAAAAATGAGGGATTTTATCCAAATGCAGTAGTACATCCCATATTGTGTATTCTATATTGACACTAATCAATGAATATATGTATACAACCCCTCTTGTTTTTGCTTCATTTTGAGAATAACGGATTTTCGACTTATTCAATTGACGATTATTGTCAGAATTTTCAAGTTATGATTTTGTGACTTTCACAAAAGTTGCTCTATACATATAGCTAACATAATATGCAAATGAAATTTTGATATCTTTGACGCATGCGCAGTAAAAAATTATTTAGTAAACCAACTCATTTTTTATACAATTTTCATTATTTTTTAATTTTGATTACAGGGTACTGTGTGCAATGTTGTTTGTCATATTTTCTGAAAAAAATAATATTTTATATTATTAACTCTGAAAATTATAAGGAAAAAACTTGGAAAAATTTGGGATCATTTTTATAAAAACCTTAATTACTCTGCGAGTATGCATGCTATTTGCATAAAAATGAACACAGTGTATTACAATAAGGCATTCAATCATAATCTAGAGTTTGGGCGCTTTTGCTACATTAGTTTTGACAGGGTTATTCAAAAGATATTCATTCTTTTTTAATTTGTTGACGGTCCCCTTTGGAGTTTCGGGAAAAAATCTACACGGAGATGTATGACTTATACTATTATATTTATACACTAAGAGTTTCGAGATGATTCCTCATGTATTTTTCTAGATATTTAGTAAAATGTCTAAAATCGCAAGTGTCCCATAATCAATGGCAATATAGTGTATACAGAATATATGCATGCATATCTATATAGAACGCTTATCATTATTTACAGATTTTCCTGTGAATAATATTATATTGCTGTAAATATTATAACCATATTATCATATGGCAATATTCTCCAAAAAAACAATGTTTTTTATAATACGAAATATAATAATACTGTTTATTTAAAGATCCCTATAAAAATTTCCTTTGAATATTGAAAGCCAATTGTCTTTATTTTATTTGACTGATCATTTTCCCCCTTTGTAATCACAAATTACTTTTTTTTCTCTCTCGAAAGAAGAATCACGAATGATTCATAAATATTTATAACTTTTGAGATATCTCTTCAGGGAGAAGATAATTTCTTCTATATTTTTAAAGCGATTTCAGAAATTTAAGCAAATATTTGTTTTTACTTTAAAATACTTTTATTCCTGTGTAAGCGTAGAACTCGAATCTATAAAATTTTGTAAAAAGAAAAAAATATTTCATGAAATAAAGCTTCTCCAGTTATTTTTCATCTTGGAAAATGGAAATTTTAAATCAATATTTAAAATATTTGACACATACATTTACATAATTTTGCGTTAGTCAATAAATCGAAAAAAAATTGGATTGAATATAAATCGGTGCATAATAAAAAGCAAATGGAAATTTTTGAAAAATTATTCTAATGTACATTTAATGTATATAGGGTGAATCGAAACTCTTGGGCAAAACGTTAAGTAATGATATTAAACATCAAAACAAATAATACTAAATAGAAAACTAAGGGTCTGAAACATCTTCCGAATTAAATATGCGCCATTAAAGCTAAGAGTTCAAAATTTCAAAAGATTATAAATAACAAAAAAAAAATTGGTAGATTCGTTTGCTATTTTCTCTAAATTTTTTTTTTCTGACAGTATTTTCTTGAAAATAAGTTTCAAAGATAAAGCTCGAAAAATGCCAATAGAGAACGCTTTAAACTTTGGAGTAACAAACAACTATCTTTTACCGTTACCTTTTGTATCTCATTTATTGCTTTCAAAGGATTAAACTTAAATTTTGAGCTCAAAATTTAAATTTAAGTGTAAACTTTTGCTATCGGCATTTTTCGAACTTTATCTTTAAAATTTATTTTCAAGAAAATGCTGGCATAAGGAATAGTGTTAACGAAAACCTCAAGCAAATCGACCGATTTTTCCTTTATTTATCAACTTTTAAATTTTGGACCCTAAACTTTAATGGCTTCATCAGAAGACGTTTGCGACCCTTCGTTTTCTATTTAATATTGTTTATCTTGATATGTGTAATCATCCGTACGTCATACGGGTTACGTGTTTTTGTCAATCATGATTTACCAGTACAACATACGAGCATACGTATTTTAATCATGATTTATTATTCTTACAAGTAAAATTTTATTGCAAATTTTGCGTGCACTTTTCTGACTCAATTAGGAAATAATTTTCTTAAAAAAAAAAAACAGTTATAAAAGATTAAAAATTATGTAAAAGTCGAATTAGGTAAAATGTAAAAAAATAGGCATTACATGGAAGTTTTTTCTGAGATATTGATAAATTGTTTAATTGAATGTTGTCATAAATTTCATGATTTGTTACATTCTTAAACGCTTTATCTATATTTGAATGTGTACATATCGATTCCATTTTTCGTCTTGTTATTCATTGAATTTTATTAGATAAAAGCAGTTAAAATGGTTTTGAGTTTTGTGTCAAGCTTAGTGAAAGAACATGTTAGGTTGCATTTTCTAAAAAATAGATTTATTTTATGGATGAAGAAGTTGTGAGATAATATGTTATGTGCCAAAACTGCAATAGTAAGTTATTAGGCAGTGTCGAAGATCTGAGACACTGTTAATTAATATTTAAAATTTTAATCATCAAAAATTTGAATATTAAATTAAAACATATAATAATGAAAATAACATACGTTTATAATACTTAAAAAATAAATATGAGTAGGTTTCTGTGAGAGAATTTAATACGGCCTGCTAAGATATTAAACACGTACTACAAAGAAAGTAAAAAATAGAGATTATTCATCAGACGCGTCAAACGTGATACGTTCGGGCGAGAATTCGAACGAGGGATGTATTGGCTGAAGCCGCCAATTTTCTTCCAACTGAGCCATCCCGGACACGAACACTGGAGGAATATTTCACCCAATTAACCTCAACGATCATTTAATCTGGTCTGATACTTTGGTTTAGACCAGATATAATGATCATGGAAATTACATCTGTTATAATTAATTTACCGATTGAATAATCGTGTATGAAATTAATGTAATGTGATACGTTCGTGTTATAAATATTCTGATCCTTGTGTAATTTTGGTGTATCTTATACAAAGATTCAATAGTGCAAAATTAATTGCTATAATTCATATTAAGTTCAATGATTTGAAAATCATATGACTCCTTCTTAGATAGGATGCAAAACCCATGGTAAACTAGAAATATTACCTACAGTGTTAAAAAAATTTCTGCGAAATTAGAGAGAACCTACGAGTAATTCATTATCTTAAGTCTTATGTAAAATTACAGATATTAGAAAAACAGAGAATCTGTTAAATAACAGAGAAGTTTTCAGAAAACATATAATAGATTCTGTAAATTATCATTAAAAATATACAGGACACTGTAATCACCTCCAAATCAGGGAAGAGGTTAAAATAGAATAACAGTAGCTAGAATGTTTTATTATGCGAGGTTAAGGAAAATTTTTTTTTCGAATCATATATTAAGATTGAATTACATGTTAAAAATTTATAAAATATGTATATATATATGTTATTTAATGTATTCTTCATCTGTCTTCAAAAAATATTATCAGTCACTTTAATGAGCATAATTCCTTTTAATTTGGATTTTTTAGTTGCGTAACAACGTACGTAATTTACATAACAACGTACATAAATACGTAACAACTACAGACATCGTTTGGTCCATTCGTCTGCATATCCGTTTTTCCGCATATAACAGTTTAAAAACTACCCAACCAAATTATTTGAAATTTAATGTACGTAATCGCAGCAGAATTTTTTCGAGTCATTTTTCATTTTGTGCATATTGAGTCAATACTTAAAAGGATATTAAAAAAAGTTTTCTTCATTCCATTAAATCCTATCACCTGTAATTAATCCAATGATAACCCATGATAGGTAATGATTATAGATTACCATTGTGATTATAATATTAAATCCTATCATCCGTAATTAATGCAGGGAATTCCTGTATAGATAATGATTCTTCATTTCAGTTTACGTCCTATATTAATCAGATGGTGCCAAACTAATACCGTATTACATAATTTCATCTACATAAATGTAACAAATTTCGAACTCATGCATTTATGCATAAAAGTAAAACAGCTATAGCATAAAAAAATCTAGTTACCGTACAAACATACCTCATTTGCCACGTATTTGACATACAATTTCAAATTGTTCTAATTTCAAATTACTCAATTTTTTATTTAAAAAAAAAAAAAAAAAGATATGAATAATTCGCTTTTCTCATTTAAGAAATGAAATTTTCATAACATGTCTATAAAGAAAATTTCTAAAATTCTAACTATTATTAGATTTTTCTTTGTTTGTCAAAATCTTAAAACGCTTTTAAACTTTCAACTGAATTTTATAAAAGTTAATGTTAAAAGTAAAAGGCTTTGTTATTATTCAGCAGAGAACTACAGAAATCTCATTAACATTTAGAATATCTAACAGTGACATTTACACATTTTTGCGTTTGTCAATAAATAAAAAAAAGACTGAATACAAATATGTGCATAATAAGTATTAAATAAAGCAACTGGAAACATAATTTCAATGTATTTTCTTTATTTTGGAAACAAGCATGTTTTTTCCTTGTTCATGAACTTAATTTACATTCCTTGTGTTTTTCGTAAAAAGGCAATTCTGAGATAAGATATGAAAACTAAACTCTCGGATAAATAATATCGTTAAAGTATTTGAAACTTACTCGAGTTTAGTACACGAGTTAATACTTTGAAAATTATAAAAAATAAATATGTATTAATATCCAAAGCAAAAAAAAAAAATTTAAAAAAATAATGTGTTAAGCATAGATTATGAAACACTTTCCAGCACTTCCTGAAATTTTTAACAAAACGTCGTTATTTAGGAAAATAGTTACTTTCTATAGCCAAACATTCCAATGCTTTTGAACAGCCCTGTATTTGATCTATAGTTGATATATAAATAGCATATAGTAGAGAAATTTAGCTTAGCAAGAAAATGTCTAGCAGGTTGGCATTTCTCTTTAAGCAATTTATACTAATTGATGGAAGCATACTTGAATACTTTTGTTCAGAACTGTATATTAAACAGTAACTTTATAACACACCAGTATTTAGGTAAAATCTATTTTAAACTAAAATTCTTTTAAAAGTACTAAAATTACATTTTTTCAGAAATTAACATTCATAGGCGTGCAGGTATCTAATTCTTTGCATGGCCCTATAGATCTTTTTATTTATATTTTACGAACATTTGTTAATAAACTGAATGATTTCAGCGTAAAAATGCATAATTTATTTTAAAAACACCTTTAAGTAATTTACGTTCATATTCAATAATGTTTGCGAGCTCTTTTCTGTAGCCCTATATATCAACTGCAGTTTTTATTTACACCATATAACATGCATAGATTTAGTGAAACTTTAAAGTGCATATCACACTTAAAAAGCATTTTATCCATCCACCAAGCCTCATCGGATGCATATACAATACTTCTAAAAGAATATACTATTTGAAATTTGATACGTGTCCTTGTAAATGCTATGCACTTCGTATTATGCATCACTATATTATATAACCTATATTAAGCCTAAATGGCTTATATCAATTTTATTATTCATAGTTTAATATAAAAAAATATGTCGCATACATTTCTGCACTTTACCTTTATGTAATGGAATTTTTTCCTGTAGCCTTGTAAATGAATAATAACTAATTTTTTAAACACAAATTTTACAGACTGCATACTTCAATGGACTTCGTAAATGCATATAAATTTAACTATGACAGGATGTAACATCCTTATAATTTATTTGAAACGATTTTCCGCATAGGCTGTCATGTAGCAGTAAACTATTGATTGAGTAAACTACTTCTGTAATCCACCTAGAAGCTTCATTTTAAATAGGTTTCGTGCTACGATAAATGTAAATAACGTCCAAAAATTTCAGGGCAATTCGAGTATATTTATGAGAGTTAATGCGCGGACAGACGGACAGACTGATGACAAATCGAATGCATAAATACTTTTCAACTTTGTTAGAAAGTGTTAATAAAAAAATCAGGATTTTTATTTATTAAAAATTAATAAGAATATCAAAAAAAATTGCAGAAAGATAATAGTGCATTAAATCCAGAATTGTAGAACAAAGAAAGAGAAGATGAAGAAAAATTAAATCAAACAAAGCAGACGGGTTCAGATTTCGCAACACACCAATAGAACATTGTTTGGACTAAAAAATGCTATGTAAAATAACATAATCATTTGAAGCGAGTAGCTAATGATTATAATTTGAAGTTAAATTGTTTCTTTTTAACCAAAATACAAATTATATTTTAATTAATATTTTATTAAATTTTATTCAAGTTCTTCCTTATAAATACGTTAATTTTATCATAAATAATATAAATTTGCTAAATATTAAAATTGCATAAAACTAAATGTAAAGAAAAAACACTTTAGACACCCAAGCTTTTACCATTTTAAGATTTTTTAAAAAAGGGCAATAAATTCAAGATATTTTTCTTTTTTCAAAAGAATGTTAACTGTATGTTTCTAAACGGCTTTTAGTACTCGCGTATCTTTAATTGATGTCCTTACAATTTTTAAAACATAATTATTTCAGAATATCAATGAAAACAAAATCCATTAGAGAGATAACATAAATAATAAATAACGAAATAAATCAATTGAAAAAAGGTGCAACGAAAATATTCAATTATTGGGTGGGCTCACACCCCATGGCCCACATTGATTGTGGTGCTTTTGCAACCATTCTTTGCTGCCATGTACTTCTATTAATCTAATGAACTTGGTTAGCGTTTTGTTAGAAACAATCGTTGTTGTTTTTCAATTTACTCTAACGAGAAAATTTTGTCAGTCGTCTGTGCAAATTTTATAGCAGCCGGAACAATTTTTAATAATTTTTAACACAGTTTAAAAGTATTTTATAATTTTAACTTATCTCTATGCATATTATTATAGATATACAGTTCTAAAAAAAACTCCCGATTCTAGTTCTGTCGCCAGTCTTCGCATAAATACACAACCAATCGATTAGTTAAAATACCTATTTATTAATTATATACTTTTTATTTACTTAAATAGATTTAAATTTTTCAATACTAAAACCTTATTTTGACATCAAATTTGAATTTTCTGTAACTTTAGCACTAAGTATCAAACGGGAAGTTCAGCAGTTCAGTCAAGTAGTTTAGGAATTATTTCTGTTTAAACTGTGGAATAAATGTTGAATTCACTAAGTTTGCAAATACAACAACTGATCTGCAAAAACTAGTTTCACAATTGAAATCCCCCCCCCCCTCACACACACATTAAACTGGAGCACAAAATTATTTCCTGGAATAAACTATAATTTTAAATTAGCATAATTGACGCTTCTAGAAATTGATTTTTGAAAAAAAAATGTCTGCAACTTTTTAATTATTTAAAAATATATATTTATTAAAAAGATACATGTGACATAAGGAGATAGGAGCCAGAGAAAAATGTTGTAGCATAGTTAAGATTTGTTAAAAGAAGATAGTTTCCCCATTCTACTGCACAGTACTCGTGGCTTAATCAAAGAAGAAATACCTTGACAGCTTCAAATTAGTTTATGTAGTCATGTCATAAGACAAATGCTGTAATCCCCCGGCTAAATGACTTTAATTAAAAACAATAACGTTCTAAAGAGCAGTCATCTGTCATAGCATTCCGACGATTCACTCCTAACCAATTACCTTCATCTCCGAGCCTCCTGGCTAAAAGTGAAAGTAGTTTCTAGAACATTCGATAATCTCAGACCGCTATCCCTTCATGTAAACATAAATTAGCATTAGGACCGAATTTAAAATAGCAGAATCGAATCTTTATTCCAGCAAACAATCATTGTATTAAAAAGATTATTACTTAACTTATTTAATAATCGAAAGTAATTAAAATTCGAATGTATTCCACAGACGACAATTTCATTTAAAAAGGAAAAGAAATGAATTTACTGATACGTAATAAATATAAAACGCGAAGAAAAAATAAAAAGAGTGCTGTTTTAAATAAGTATGCTTTTTCGGAATAAATTCAATATGACTTTTAAAAAGAGGTCGATAAAAACAGGGAAATAGTGAGGTTTTTTTTAGGAATTTTAAGAAATAAAGTATATTTAACTATATTTTTAGTTTAGAGTCATTTTTAAGTCTTACGCGTATCGGAATAATAATTTTGTATGGTGAATTAAGAATTTATGTCGTTTTTATAAAAATTAATAGATTAGATCTAATGATAGGATTTTAATTTAATAAGCCAGAATAAATACGGAATATTACTAAAAGGAAATTAATTTAGTATAAGGATAATTTTGGCGAAAAAAAGAAATTTTGTAAGATATATATTAAAAGATATGTATCTTCGACATTAAATTTGAAATATATATATATATATATATATATATATATATAACAAAAATCAATTTCTAAAAGCTTTAAATGTCAGAATCTTAAGTTACAGCTCATTCCGCCTGTCAAATTTTGAGTTAAAATGTTATCTAAAATGCAATTAATTTTGCAAAGATTGGAAACAAATTTAACATTAGAAGTCTCAAATTTTCAACCTTTACATTTTCCAAAGTACCTGACCTAATTACTTCTCGTTTAGTATTCGAAGGCAAGGCATAAGTAGAAATGCAAGGAAGACGTCCAAATTAAATATTAGTATTGAACTTTTTTTTCAATTTATATTTGCATAGGACTATTTAAACATAGTTATTTTATAGTATGAATCAGTAGAGTTTATTAAAATTGGATTTCTGTAGTCCCATTTATACATTGTGATTCGCGGCACAGTTAGCAGGATTTGTGAAAAAATATCTATTGTCCAAAGTTATTTTAAACAAGAAACAATTTAATATGCGTTTTCACTTACAAATCCCTCCTTCCGCATGTCAATAATCCTTAGCAATGCCCAGACTTATAATATGTTTTTTCATGACATCATAACTCAAATTCTTTGTCATTATATCTGCCTCCAGTTCAGATGAAATTACATATTTTGTTACAATTTTTCCTTTAGCTCTCTGATCTTTTACAAAATGATATTTTCTACTAATATGTTTGTTACGATTGTTCACTGTTGGGTTTTTAATCCAATCAGTTATGGACTGGCTATCAGTACTGATTTCTATTGGACACTTTACCATTTCTTCTTGGTTTAATTCTTCCGAGAGACCCATTAGCCATTTTCCTTCACAAACTGCATCACACAAGATCTCAGATTCCATTGTAGAAAGAGCAACCAGTTTCTGCTTATTACTTTTCCATCCAATTAATGATTCTCCTCCCAGCTAAAAAAAGTTTACACTTTGTTTGCAAAAAAGTTTAGATTGGACACAATTTGTACACAAAAAGTGAATATTTTTGAATACTCCGAAAAGTATGTACTTTTTGTGAAAAATATTTTCATGTTTTATGTATACAAAAAAGTGAACATTATAAGTTATCAAAAACGGTGCACTTTTTTTGCATAAAATAAATAAATATTCCGTGTGTGCAAAAATTTTGCAACTTTTTTTTTTTTTTTTTTTTTTTTTTTTTTTAAATCAAAGATTCCAATTTTGCAAATATTATGTACTACACTGTTAAAAATGTTGTTCTAGTTTGAACCATATTTTGGTGCTCAACAGCTGCCTCTGTAAGATGGTGAAATCTTGAACCAATATTTGGAGCTCCTGTTGAAGCATAGTTCCAATAGTTGGAACGAGTTTAAAATAGGAAGCTCCAATTGTTGGTACGAGATTTCACCATCTTATGGTGGCAGCTACTGAGCACCAAAATTTGGTTCAAACTAGAGCAAAATTTTTAACAGTGTATTTTTTATGGATGTGAAAATTAGATTTTTTCATTACAGGGATTATTATATCCATGCGTGGTGCCTTTTCTAAATTTGTAAAAATTTTCCAAGGTAAACTAATGTTGTATTTAACTTGCATTCGATCGGAAGGAATAAATTGGATTATGTCTTAATATGCCAAAATAAAATGAGTTAATTAAATTTCAAAATCGTGAGGTTGTGGGCCATTTCTCAATAAAAGAAAATTCTCAGTTCGATTTTAATTTTAAGGTAAACAAATGAAATACACTTTAGTATCTTATCAAATTTGAAGAAAAACAAATTTAATTATTTAAATTTTAAAATCCAGAAATAGGGGTAATGAAACTACCCCCCTCGCTTCATTACCGGAAACTTCCTTGAGATTATCTTATATTTTAAGTTGCTTAACAAAAATAAATTCTATCTTTTAACACATTCGCTGCCGCTTACTTGAAGATGTGATGACCGTTAATGCCGCACTGTAGAAGTGGGATTTTCCCGGAAGCCGATTTATTTTTTGTAAGAAATAATCAGTGAAAGGGGTTCGTTTTTCCCGTACCAGCGCGTGACTGGCTATTTGACATCACCTCACATCACGCGCTGGCGCGTGAGCGGCCTTTTAACGTTGGCGCCATATCACGCGCTGGCGCGTGATCGGCAGCGAATGTGTTAAAAATAAGAAAAAATAGAAATTTTGATTAATTATAAATTTTTAAACTTAGGGGAGGGGTAATGTTTTTAGTAAAACCCTCTAACTTTACGGAAATATATAATTTCTCTTTTATTTTAAATTTCTCGAAAAGACATAATTTTACTATGTTTTGCAAAATCATTCAAAAATAAAATTCAATTGTATTTTAGACTAAATAATATTTAAATCAAACTTAAGGGAGGGGCAATGACTCTCATATGACCTCTTCCCCATAAAAATCGTTTAATTTTAAATTACTTGAAAAAAAAAACATATTTTATTGGGCATTTCAAAACGAAAAAAAAAATAGTTAATTAAATTTCAAAATCCTGTTAAGGACAAAATGTGCCTACCCCTAGAAAGAATAAATTTTGCTGTGTTTTTCAAAATCGGAGAAAAACAAAACTTAGTTAAATTTCAAAATCGAGAGAGGGGCAAAAGCCATTCTATGCCCCCTTCCCCCATTGCAAAATTTTTATTTTTTTCTTTTTTTTAAAGTTTCTCGAAAATAATAAATTCGACTACGAATTTCAAAATAAGAGAAAAAAAATTTAATTAATCAAATTTTAAAAAGAAGGGGGGGGGGCAATTGCTCTCACATGCTTTCATCCCCCTATCAGAAAATTTCTTACTTCCTCTTTTATTTTAAGGCGAAGGTGGACTGTCAAAAATTTTTTTTTTTCTTTTTAACCGATTTGCTTGAAAATTAAATATGTGATTGCAATTGTAGTTATATAAGAAAAACCAAAATTTTAAGGAAAAATATTAATTACTTTGGTAATTATTAATTATTAATTAGTGAAATAATTAATTAATTAAAAATGCTCCATGCGCATTTCTTTCGCATGTAATATAGTAATATTTATTTATGAGGCACCTTTAAGACCTAAGAGTAAAACTTAGTTGAAATCTTAAACATAAATGAAAAAAAAAATTAATAATAATAATAATAAGTCGAAAAACCAATTTTTATAGCAAAAAAATACTGTAAATCATTCTCTCAATAAAAAAATTATGGTCTATGAATTCCGAAGAACAATTAATTTAACCAATATTGCTTTTATATACCATAAGGTAAATACATGGCAAATTACAAAGAATTCGGAAAATTAGGGATGCGCATGGAACATTTTAAAAATTGAAATTTTTTCGAAAATTTCATTTTGAGAAAATCCACTTTTAAGGTAAAATTAATAGTATTTCAATATAGAAGAAAAATAAATGCCATATAATAAATGAATATTGCTTATAATACATACATATACGCGTGTAATAAAATTTTATTAATAAATATATAAAAAAAGTGCCCATTTTTATTAAAAAATATTCATCGTTTTACGAGATACTTTCACAGTAATGTTGTGCATTGGTCGATCACAAAACAAAAGGTTACATTCATGATCAAAATTACTGGTTATTCATGAATTATTGCATAGTACAATGCAAATTTATAAACTTATAAACATATAAAAAGAAATGTGAAAAGTAAAAAAAATATATATATATATATGTAGAAATTTAGGGGGCGGGGCAGCCCCTCTTGTATTTAGTTGGCTATGTTTATGATCAAAATTACTGTTTAGTTATGAATTATTATGTAGTACAATGCAAATTTATAAAAATTGTAAACATATAAAAAGAGAAATGTGAAAAGTAAATACAGAAATGTCGGAAGGGGGAGGGGGGGGGCTTTTGCCCTTAGTTCGCTACGCTCTTGATCAAAATAATCAGTATTTATGAAGTACTATAAGATGCAATGCAAAATGATAAAAATATATATAGATATAAAAAAAATCTGAAAAGTAAAAAAAAAAAAAAAAAAAAAAAAAAAAATAGAAATTTAGGGGGGGGGGCAGCTTTTCCTACACTTAGTTGTCTATGTTCATGATCAAAATAGCTGGTTAGTTATGAATTATTACACGGTACAATGCACAATTATTCCAAACATGGGAAAAAAATGTAAAATATAAAGTTAAAAAAAAAAAAAAAAGTAGAAATCTCGCTTGGAGGGGCGGGGGGCACTTGCCCTTAGTTTACTACGCTCATGATCAAAATTATCATTTAGTTATGAAGCATTACAGGACACAATGCAAAATGATAAAAAAGAAAAAAAATCTGAAAAGTAAAGATAGAAATTTGGGGGGGGGGAGCAGCCCCTCCTACCCTTGGTTGATTATGTTCATGATTAAAGTTACTATTATGAATTATTACATGGTACAATGCACATTTATAAAATTCTAAACATGTGAAAAGTAAAAAAAAAAAAAAAAAAAAAAAAAAAAAGAAAGCTAAAGGGGGGGGGGCACTTGCCCCTAGTTCGCTATGCTCTTGATCAAACTTATCAATTATTTATGAAGTATTATAAGATACAATGTAAAATGATAAAAATATATATATATATAAAGAAATCTGAAAAGTAAAGAAAAAAAAGAAAAATTTAGAGGGGGGGGCAGCCCCTCTATCCTTGGTTGATTATGTTCATGATCAAAGTTACTATTATGAATTATTACATGGTACAATGCACATTTATAAAATTCTAAACATGTGAAAAGTAAAAAAAAAAAAAAAAAAAGAAAGCTAAAGGGGGGGGGGGGCACTTGCCCCTAGTTCGCTATGCTCTTGATCAAACTTATCAATTATTTATGAAGTATTATAAGATACAATGTAAAATGATAAAAATATATATATATATATAAAGAAATCTGAAAAGTAAAGAAAAAAAAGAAAAATTTAGAGGGGGGGGGGGCAGCCCCTCTATCCTTAGTTGGTTATGTTCATGATCAAAGTTACTATTATGAATTATTACATGGTACAATGCACATTTATAAAATTCTAAACATGTGAAAAGCAAAAAAAAAAAGAAAACTAAAGGGGGGGGGGCACTTGCCCCTAATTCGCTATGCTCTTGATCAAACTTATCAATTATTTATGAAGTATTATAAGATACAATTTAAAATGATAAATATATATATATATATATATAAAGAAATCTGAAAAGTAAAGAAAAAAAAAGATAGAAATTTAGAGGGGGGGGGCAGCCCCTCTACCCTTAGTTGGTTATGTTTATGATCAAAGTTACTATTATAAATTATTACATGGTACAATGCACAATTATTCCAAACCTGGGAAAAAATGTCAAATAAAAAGTAAAAAAAAAAAAAAAAATAGAAATCTCGCTTGGAAGGGGGGGGGGCACTTGCCCTTAGTTTACTACGCTCATGATCAAAATTATCATTTAGTTATGAAGCATTACAGGACACAATGCAAAATGATAAAAAAGAAAAAAAAATCTGAAAAGTAAAGATAGAAATTTTGGGTGGGGGGGGCAGCCCCTCCTACCCTTGGTTGATTATGTTCATGATCAAAGTTACTATTATGAATTATTACATGGTACAATGCACATTTATAAAATTATAAACATGTGAAAAGTAAAAAAAAAAAAAAAAAAATAGAAATCAAAAGGGGGGGGGGGCAGCCCCTCCTACTCTGGTTGGCTATGTTTATGGCCCCTGTCCTCGCTCGAAGAAACGCTCGCGAGCTAAAGCTATTGCGATGGGGAAGCACTTTTCTAATAACTCATTCGCATTTTGACATTTTTGAATAATTTTTTTTTTTTTTTTTTTTTTTTTTTTTTTTTTTTTGCATTGGACAGCTGAGGTGCATGCCAAAAGCGCACCTTTTTTACTTTTTCGATTTTGGTTGTAGGTATATTTTACACAGTTTCACTTTCAAAACCAGTTTCAAAACTGAAAGTGCTTTTTAAAAATATACCTGCAACCAAAATCGAAAAAGTAAAAAAGATGCGATTTCAGCATGCACCTAAGCTGTCCGATACGAAAAAAATTATTCAAAAATGTCAAAATGCGAAAGAGTTATTAGAAAAATGCTTTCCCATAGGAATAGTATTAGCTCACGAACGTTTCCTCAAACGAGGACAGGGGCCTTATGATCAAAATTACAGGATAGTTATGATTTATCACACGGTACAATGCAAATTTATAAAATTCTAAACATGTAAAAAGAAATGTGGAATTAAAAAAAAAAAAAAACAATAAAAATTTAGGGGGGAACAGCGCCCCTTGCCCTAACTTTCCTACATTCATTATCAAAATTATTGGCTAGTTATGAATTATAACAGAATGTAATGCAAATGTATAAAATTCAAAATGTATATAAAGTAATTGTGAGGAATATTTTACCGCTTATGTAAAAAATTGCGTTTTAGCAAAAGTTATGATTACACCATAAGGAAATTTTACAAGGATTCTACTAACCTCAGGAAGTAGCTTTGGAATCTATAAACATTGTACTGCTTTTGTTTAATATAATTTTTTTTTTTTTTATCAAAAATTTTTTTAGTGATTTTTTCAACTGCACACAAATTAAAATTATAAATAAATAATATATAAGCATAAAAACAACTTTTTCACATGCAAAAACTAAGCATCATAACTAAAACATTCCAGCACCATATGTGATGCCTTCACTTTTTTCGTTTCTTGCATTTTGTGCTGACTTTTTCATTTTATTTTTAATCAAAGGTTTCTTATACGATTCTAACGATCTTCGTTCTTTTTGTTTGCATCTGCGAGCATCTCGTTTTTTGGCTATGTTCATTGATTCAGTACACATTGCTGTATCTTTGCACATAACTTTGAAGGATTCCATGCACCCAAAATTAAACTCGCTAACAGCTGATGTTACTGCGATTTCCAGCCGTTTTTTTGATACGAATACTTCTTTTGGGCACTTCTGCCAAATGCAGCTGTGCAATGTTTCATTAGAATTTTGTGTTTTTGCAGAAGCACAACGTTGAAGTATTTCATCAGATGCTAATCTTTGATATACAGGTAGAATACTTGCAACCACATTTTCCGATAAATGCGTTTTCATCGCATCATGACTTTTAGGTTTTTCATTGCAAGCCATCGCACGCTGATAAAAACACCATGAGTCTGCCCCAACGGGACATTTACTGTGCACTGGCTTTTTGTCTGTAGACATACAATGGTACAATGTAGCAAAAATAGCTGTTTTCATTTTTTCAATGTTTGGAGCATTGTCCTTTATAGCTTTACGATAATAGTTTTGCAATTTTACGATAGTCTCTTCTTTTAAATTACCGCGTTTTCGTCCACCAATCGTTGTCCCCTTTATTCGTAACTCTTTCACTTTATTTCGTAAGGCTGTTCCAAGCCTTTTTGCAACGTGATTCACACATTCTTCTTTTTTGATCAAGATACTCGAGCCATAAACACAATTTTCGTTTAGATGCTGATGCGTTTTAGCATCACCATCTGATAGCATTGTGGTATACCTCATTTGATTGTTTTGTATTGATCGTTTCCAAATCTTCAAAGCAGCGCTCATTTCCATACTGCCCGATGACCCTTCAAAATTTTTTGGCAGAAGGACATGTGTCCTTTTTTCCAAATGCTGAATTCTACAGAATTTTCTCCGAGATCTTTTGCCACCGAAGCACATTCTGGACAATATTTTGATAAAATCTCAAAGTCGAGAACCAGTCCCGTGATTACATCGATGACTGTACCAATGCCGTATAAAGATGTGTGGCCTCTTTTCTGCCAAGTTCCATCATACGAGACTGTTACATCTAATATAGATGTATCATCATTGGCGTCTAATAAATTTTGCTCAATGTACGCCTGTCGCACCATGTTTCGTGACAATTCCAGAATTTGTTTTTTGATGGGCACATTTTTTACAGCCAAATCATCTAAACATTTAGAAAAAGTCTTTTTATCCATGCATGGCATGTTTAAAATCATGGAAAAAGTTTCAACAGCCGAATGGCCTTTGCCCATGCTTAAAAAAGCATGTACTATCTTTTGATTGATTTTAAATTTTCTTGTGCATTCTTCTCGTGCACTCGAAAATGTCTTTCCAAAAGAATGACCACATTCTGAACAAATTAGTTCTAGATTTTGGCTAAATCCGTAAGATTGCCCCACAACTATTCGTAAGCAGTTCACTGATGTGCATGAATCGCACGAAACATTGCTAAGCAACGAATTCCATGCACTTTCATCTATAAATGTGTAATTGACAGGTTCTTTGTCAATATTTTCAGATACAGTATCTTCCATTTTAGAGGATTTCCGCTGCAAACAATTTGCCATGGCAGCCTTTTTTCTCTTGCTCGGGCGTCCCTTAGGCTTACGCCAACGTGAGCTGATTGAATGCATTTTTCAAATGTAAATAATTATTTACTATTATATGCAATGTTTAGTATAAATTACAAGCAACAATATAGAACCTGAAAACAAACTTCAGACTTGCTTCAAAGATAAAAAAAAGCAGCTTATAATAACGATAAAATTAACTTTATATTAGAAATCAATTTGTAAACACAACTACGGATAGCGATAAGTCAAACTGTTGCCAATTACGATTCATAAATTAAAACTAAGAATTAATTAAGACGAAAATAATCGGCTGAAAACATTTGTGAACAAAGTACAAACACATTGTAAACAAAGATCAGCTGATCAGAGCGGCCCTTTAAATTTTATAAAAACTTCAATAAAATCCATAAAAATGATGCGATTGCAAAAATTCGACCTGCATACGGAAGCTTACGAAGTTCTTCATGATTTGGGGACAAAAAGTATTTTTCGAAATTTTGGCCGATTTTGGCCGATTTGAAGGTCCACCTTCGCCTTAAATTTCTCGAAAAGAATAAATTTTACGAAGTTTTTCAAAATTAAAAAAAATTAAATAATTAAGTTTCAAAATCTGGGGAAGTGAAGTGGACACCCCCCCCCCACACACACACATGCTCACAACACGCGCGCAAAAACTCCACTTTTTCAACGAGCTTACAATTTGCCCTTTTCCCTTATCAGGTGTGGCTTCCAATTATTATGAAAATTACTTGCGCTTTCAAAAATCCGACGAATCCTGTTTAATAATTATTAATTTATTTATTATTCTTGCATGTATAGCTATAGCGATCTTTCCAACACCAGGAACCAGAAGCATTAATACTTCTCAACTCAGAGACTTGGAGCTGGTGTGTTTACATGTGACGTCACTCGACCGCGAAGTTAGCTAGAGAAACGAACGTAACGGATACCGCGTGTCCCGTCGTTTTTTATTTTTATTATTTCTAATTTAAATTATAGCGCTTATACCAAAGTTAATTTTTCACAAGTATCTCTGTAAAAGTTTCAAATGACACAGTCATTTGTAAGCACAGGCAAACCCTGTAGAATCGGTCGGGATCGAAAAAAAAAATTTCGCCTTTTGCTGCAAGTTGATGAATTTGCAGCGACTTGAAAATCTTTCCGAATTAGACAGCTCCATTTTTAGCTTCCGAATTATCAGCGGTTATTGTTTGTAATAACAACCACACATTATTAATTTAATTGTTCATGTTAATTTATTCATTGATATTAATTTAATCATTGATATTAATTTAATTTGCTGATTATTTGACATTTACTACATGCTTAGATTGTTTTTCAAAACAAATGGAAATTCTTATGAAAAATAAAAATTAATTCCCCCTTAAATTATAAGTGTTTTGTGAGCTAAAAGGGACGTGAGATGGGCATCACAGATTTTTTCTTTTTTGCAGATTCTTTATCATTAAACCTTTATTTTGCTTCATGTCATGTTTAGTTTTTATTACTTACTATATCAAAAAGTTAATATTGTTAATAAACATTTAAAAAATTAGGATTAAATACACCACAGGTAAGTGACTGTTTGATTAATAAATGCTTCAATTGTAAAAATATTTCACCTGCAGATTCCTTTTTGGCCCTGAAGTATCTGCCGCAGATACTTGGAGAATTTTCTGCTGCTGGGTCGGACAGTAATTTAAAAAAAAGTTTACACTGTTCTCAAAATGGGTTCTTTTATATCTTTTTGTTTATCTTATATGTTTTTCACATGATCGGTAAAATTCGCAATTTTTCCACAGCTGATCAACAAAATTATCGATTTTTTCTTGTTTGAAAACAAAAATAAGAATTTAGAAAATGAATCGACAAAATGTGCGATTTTTATGAAGCTGATCGATGGAATTTGTGATTTTTCGAGTATGGTCAACAAAATTATCTATTTTTACAAAGCCGATTAAGAAAATTTGCAATTTTTCTGCGCCAATCAACAAAATTTGTGATTTTTACAAAGACATTTGCCAAAATTCACAATTTTTTTGCATCTGATCAATAAAATTTCTGATGTTTATGAAACTGATTGACAAGAATCGTGATTTTTACAAAGCAATCGACAGAATTCGTGATTTTTACAGAGCCAATCGACGGAATTTGCAATTGTTTTTCACATGATTGGTAAAATTCACAATTTTTTCACAGCTGATCAACAAAATTATCGATTTTTTCTTGTTTGACAACAAAAATAAGATTTTTACAAAATGAATCGACAAAATGTGCGATTTTTATGAAGCTGATCGATGGAATTTGTGATTTTTCGAGTATGGTCAACAAAATTATCTATTTTTACAAAGCCGATTAAGAAAATTTGCAATTTTTCTGCACCAATCAACAAAATTCGTGATTTTTACAAAGACAGTTGCCAAAATTCACAATTTTTCTGCGTCTGATCAATAAAATTTCTGATGTTTATGAAACCGATTGACAAAAATCGCGATTTTTACAAAGCAATCGACAGAATTCGTGATTTTTACAGAGCCAATCGACGGAATTTGCAATTGTTTTTCACATGATTGTTAAAATTCGCAATTTTTTCACAGCTGATCAACAAAATTATCAATTTTTTCTTGTTTGACAACAAAAATAAGATTTTTACAAAATGAATCGACAAAATGTGCGATTTTTATGAAGCTGATCGATGGAATTTGTGATTTTTCGAGTCTGGTCAACAAAATTATCAATTTTTACAGAGCCGATTAAAAAAAATTGCAATTTTTCTGCACCAATCAACAAAATTCGTGATTTTTACAAAGACAGTTGCCAAAATTCACAATTTTTCTGCATCTGATCAATAAAATTTCTGATTTTTATGAAACCGATTAACGAAAATCGCGATTTTTACAAAGCAATCGACAAAATTCATGACTTTTAAAAAGCCAATCGATGAAATTTTCATTTTTTTTTTCACATGATCAGTAAAATTCGCAACTTTTCCACAGCCGATCAACAAAATTATTGATTTTTTCTTGTTTGACAACAAAAATAAGATTTTTATGAAATAAATCGACAAAATGTGCAATTTTTACGAAGGCAATCTATGAATTTTGCAATTTTTCGAGTCTGATCGACAAAATTATCGATTTTTACAAAGGCGATCGCGAAAATTCGCAATTTTTCTGCACTTATCAACAAAATTCGTGATTTTTACAAAGACAGTTGCCAAAATTCACAATTTTTCTGCACCTAATCAATAAAATTTATGATTTTTACGAAACCGATTGATGAAAATCTCAAGTTTTACAAAGCTATCGACATAATTCGTGACTTTTACAAAGCCAATTGATGAAATTTGCAATTTTTTTTCACACGACAGGTAAAATTCACAGCTTTTCCACAGCCGATCAACAAAATTATCGATTTTTTTCTTGTTTGACAACAAAAATAAGATTTTAACGAATTTGATCGACAAAATATGTGATTTTTACGAAGCCGATTGACGAAATTTATGATTTTTTGAATCTTGTCGACAAAATTATCGATTTTTACAAAGGCGATCGAGAAAATTCGCAATTTTTACAAAGGCAATCAAGAAAATTCTCAAAATTTTTATAGTGTGGCGGCCATCTTGCGCGGTCAATAAAACGAGTTTCTCGCAGGAAGCGATCGAGCTAGCCTTTTGCTCGGCAGATAAGACGCTCGCTTTCTGGCCGTGGGATCTCAAGTTCGATCCCTGCCCGGGCACGTCACCTGCAATAGCTATAAACCAATGCAACTGTGCAAAAAACCTATAAATTTGTCAAACGATCCTGGAAAAAAAGTATTTTCTTCAAAGGAATGCGGGAGGTAACTCTTTCCATTATACGATTTCAGAAAAGCGTGACTTCGGTCAAAGGATTATGGAAAAAGTCGCGGCTTTTGTTAAAGGATTACGAAAATACTCTAATTTTCTAAGATAATCGTGAAAAATACTCTACTTTTTGTCAAAGATCGTGGTAAAATACTGTACTTTTTGTGGAAAGATCGTGGAAAATACTCTAATTTTCTCAAAAGGTCAAAGAAATGTTCTAATTTTGTCAAAAAAATGAGGAAAATATATAGAGTTTGTCAAAAGATCAGGAGAAATATGCAAATTTTGCCAAAAGATCGCAGAAAATATGTAAATTTTGCCAAAAGATCATGAAAAATATGAGAAATTTGTTGTAAGATTGAGGTAAGTAGAAGTATTTTGTAGAAAGGTAGCGGAAAATCGCTAATTTTGATGAAAAATCGGAGGAAAATCGTGAATTTTGTTAAAAGATGGAAGAAAATTCGCAATTTTGTTGAAAGATCACAGAAAGTGAGAGAATTTTCTAGAAAGATCGTAAAAAATACGAGAGTTTTTTCGGAAGATCTCAGAAAAAAGTGTATTTTGACAAAACGTAGCAGAAAATACGAAAATTTTGAAGAAAGATCGTGGAAAATACACGAGTTTTGACGAAGGATCGCAGTAAATATGCAAATTTTCTCAAAAGATCATGGAAAATATCTGAATTTTGTCAAAAAAGGGTGAGAAAAACTATGAATATCTCTAAAAGATCATGAATAAATGCAAATTTCAATGGAAAGACAGTGGAAAAAAGTGCGATTTTTGTAAAAAGTTCACAAAAAAACGCTAATTTTGTTAAAAAATTGCAGAAAAGTGCTAATTTTGTCAAATGTCCTTGAAACTTCAGCCTTTTTTTTTTTTTTTTTTTTCTGAGGCTGTACCAAGTCTGAATTTTTGTCAAAAGTAGCAAATTTTGGCTAAAGATCGGGGGGGGGGAAATTTCATCATAGGGTCGTGGGTAAAAATGCAAGCTATGTGTGTGTGTAGGTGTTCACTCAGGCCCAGTTAGGATGGGGGGAATTCAAAATATTTTCAGTCTTGGCAAAATTTCAAACTTGCACCCATGGTTCTTTATCTTAAAAGTATGGGACCAAAGCATTTTCGATTAACCGGTTTTCCTTAGGTTGTTTTGGATAACCGGTGTTCCATAGGATTTTTTTAATAACTGTGAAGCTTATGGTGAAAAGCTTGATAATTAGTACAGTGCTGTAATAAAAATGTTGTAACATATTACAGATTATGTGCTAGATGTGGAACAGGATTACACACAATGAAGCTACTGAGATCAAAAATGTGTCACTTTGATATATTGAAGTACAAGAAGATGCAACAACAAATGTGTTGTTATTTAAAAGGTGGCGTGATAAATCAGCATTGAAACCATACAAAGTTGAAAATCGCAACATATTATGTAAAATAATGAAGTATTTTACATATATATATATATATATATAATAAAGTGCTCAAAATTATGGAATTGACCAAATGAGTAAGTTAACTCTGTTTATTTTATAAAAAAAAAACATGTTTTTTTAACACTATTTCTACTAGTGTCCAAAAGCACCTTTCAAAGTTCTGATTTTTGCTTCTAATTTTTAAAGCTAATTAAAACAAATTTCAATGTATTAAAAATGATTCGGAATTGTTTTGGTGCAAAACTTACAACTAAAACAGTAATCATAAATCAAAATATGTTGAAAGGTGTCAATTGACATCGGTAAAAATAGTGTTGATAGTAAAATTTTTTACTTTTAAAAAGGACTTGGAATTTTAAGATCTTTTGGTTAAGTCAATTTTCGGATAACCGTAGTGCTACTGTAAATATATGCATATGGGTCATTCTTAAAAAAAAGATCCCTTTTGGGATTTTTTTTTTTTTTCATTAAAAGCAAAGTAAAAAAATAATATTTGAGAGGATTGTATGCATCTCCAAGAACAGAAATTGAATATCAGCAACATGCACTAAAAATAATATTTATTACACTTCAGTGTTGTAATCAGTATATACCGTTGTTTTTCATTTTTATATAGGGTTTTCATTCCTTTAACAGTATAAGGAAAATTCAGAAATAGGAGTACTAAAAAATAAGCACTTTTATGCACCCTGTGTATGAACTAGCTCAAGTTCTCACTAAGTCACTGAATGTAGATTAAATATTTTGATAAATTTCTATAAATATACATGTAATAGGTGAAATAATTGCATGTTTACATTCAACAGTTTTTATTGTGGCCTATGAGCAAATATGATATTACTATCTGATAGCAATAAATAATTTTAAAAAGTTTCCAGTGAGTACTAGTGTTATACTAAGTGTTAAACACACAGTTTAACACTTGGATTTTTAAATATTTTTTTACCACAAAAGAGATGTGTGTGTGGTAGGGGGGGGGGGGGCTTATATGTGAGTGTGAAAAATAAAAAATGCTTGAAAGCAGTGTTCTAGCTGACATTTGATCAACATTAGTAATTTGGCGAATTAAAAATAAAATTCGCCAAATGAAAAAAGTATTAGCAAAATAGATTCGTTGTGTAGCTCAAACTGTGACAGCGATTGTTATTAATCTAGTTTCAACTATGCGCTACAAATATGAAAAATATGTATATATATATATATATATATATATACATACATACTGTAGACTTCCTGAAATCCACAAACCAGAAATCCGCAACTCTCTAAAATATTTTATGGATGTAAACAATGAAAATTTCAGTTTGGATATTGGGACAAAATGTGATTTTTTCTTAGTTTTGTATCAATTTCATATATTTTTTAATTTGTAATTTTCTTAATACTCTATTCATGTTTTTTTCATAAAGAATTTTTTTTTTTTTTTTTTTTTTTTTTTTTTTGAAAAAATTCAAGATATTGCTGATATTATACTGGTAATTACAATCTTCTTACCAAGTATATTATGCATTATCAAGATATTTTGGTTATTAAGCTTGGCTAAACTTGAAAAAAAATTGTTATTTTATGATTTTTATGCGAATTAGTAAGTTACTTTTATGAGGCAAGTTTTGTTGAATAATTTTGGAAGAATATTAATCTTTATAATGAATATTTAATCATACACTATTGATTATTAACTTGACCTTTGCTATTAGAACTTTAATCATTTAAAAAATTATCTAAATTTTTATTATTTTTAGTTCATTACTTATTTTAATATTTTATTATATTGTAAGCATTCATTATAGTTGCGAATGTACTATAAATTACATTCAAACTACTACTGTTTAAAAAATGTAAACAAAGCAATGACCAGAAATCTGAAAAATTCTAAAATTCGCACAACCCCTGGGCCCAAGCTGTGCAGATTTGAGGTAGTCTACTGTATATGCATGTGTATGAAAAAAAGAAAAAGCAAAAATTGAGCACTAGCAATTTGGCGAATCTAATTGCTTGTTTACTCGCCAAATTGAAAATTTAATCGCAATTCGACACATTGGCGAGCAACAGCGAGAAAACTGCTTGAAAGTATGAAGGGATGCTTACAATCAGGATTTTACAGTAATAATAGAGTTGGGGAAAAAAAATAAAAGGAAAATGACCAGATAAAATTGTTAAACTAGGATTATGGCTAATCTTGATTTAGTTTTTGTTGATAAATTTAGTAGTTAGTACCTTCAAAATCTAGATCTACCTGCGGCTGTTAGGGCGGGGATTTTTTGGAATTATCCTGATGAGCCTACAACTAGTTATGTGACAAATCTTAAAATGTAATGTTAAACAAATAAAAGCATCCTTTACAAATTTTTTACTTGCATTTTTTTTTTTTTTTTTTTTTTTTTTTTTTTTTTTGCTATGTTTTGCATTTTAACAAGCACACACAGAATTATCATTCGATAACTAAAGTAAAATCAATTGTCACGTCCTTTTCAAAATTTTCTGCCAAACGATTTTTTTTCCCCTGTAGATTTGAAATAATTATTTGACTGAGCATTTTTTATGATATTTCAATTTTCATTGCAGGTTTATTTACTTAATGTATGCTTTTGTTCACACTAAAATTTATATGCATTTTTATAGATATAAGTTTAATTTCTGCAGATTTTAATTATTTAGCAGAAAAAAAAACCTGCGTATATTTTTTCTTTGCACCTCTGATTACAGGGTTGCAAAAAAGCCGGCTAAAATTTAAAAAAGCCAGGCCGGTTGGCTTTTATTGATTTTAGCCGGCTTTTTTTGGCCAAAATTGGCCTTTTTTGGCCATAATTGGCTTTTATACAGTGAAGCCTTTTAATTAAAATCTATACATTTTTAAGTGTCTTTTAAATAATTTTAATGATGTTTAATTCACTTTGAATTTAATAAATTTATTTATTAAAATGAAAAATTGGGATTTTAATTATGATTCATTATGAGAAATTGGGTTATGTTATAACCCAATTTTTCAATAATGAAGATATTAATACTAGAATAACACATTGATGGAGTTGCCAGTGGTTTATAGTCAGAATTGCAAATATGTCAGCTAAATTATAAAATGGCCATACCAAGTGCTTTTTCTGATTTACATTGACCATTAATCCTACCCTTGTTTTTTTATTTTTACTGCTTTATAAAATTAAAGAGGAGTATGGTTACTTGTTTTATTACTTAACTAATTTTAAGAGTTATTAAAATGTCATGTTTTGTTCCCTATAAACATTTAAAATCATACATATAAAAAAACACCATTTCTCACTATTGAAAATAGTATTTCGAGTTATGCATTATTTCATAATACATTCACAATTTATTCTCAATTAGCATATGCATGAATATATTAATTCATGAAAGTGGGCATACATGCACTATTAAATAACAAAGAGCTATTCAAAACTTTAATTCAACAAATTTTATTAGAACATTTTTTGTTGCTGTTTTAATTTTATGTTATTATGTATTAAACCCTCCTCAAATACTGAATCCTTCCTAATTTCTCTTTCAACATTGTTCATTTTATGACTTAATCTTTACATATTGACCTGTAAGAACGTTCCCATGAATGCTTTGATGTGTTTAATTTTGTCATAATTGAATTAAATATAATTCTTAAGAATGTGTAATATAAGAACTAATGGAATATAGAAGTTTAAAAAACATTTTTTGAGTATATTTTCCTTTTTCCAAGATTTATATTTTTCAGACATAATGCCTTCACAGTTGACTTCTGGCGGTTATAAAGACATATTTATTTGAAAAAATAAATAGAAATTTATCACTTTTTAGTAGTAAATAATTAAAAATGTATTAAAAATAAATCAGTCCACGTTTAATATGGATTCGATACAAATTAACACTTTAAAAATAAAAGCCGGCTTTTTTCAATTTTAGCCGGCTTCTTTTAAGTGGATAAAACCAAAAAAAGCCGGCCGGCTTTTTTTGGCCCGGCTAAAAACCGGCAACCCTGTCTGATTATGTATAAAAAGTGTACAGTGTAAGACTATTTGGTATGTAAAAGGAAAAGCGCACAAAATCAGTGTATTTGGCATTTCCGATTATTCACATAATGTATACAATTTAGGGCTATTCAGTATGCAAAGAAGTGTACAAAAAAATGCGCACAAAATCTGAGCGTATTTGGCACCTCTGTGCATAAAAAGTGTACAATTTAGGTATACAAAAAAAAATATAAAAAAATAAGTGCACAAAAAGTGAGTGTATTTGGCGCCTCTGATTGTGCATAAAAAGTGAACAATTTAGGTATACAAAAATAGTATAAAAAATAAGTGAACAAAAAGTGAGCGTATTTGGCACCTCTGATTGTGCATAAAAAGTGAAAAATTTACGTATACACTTTTTGTCCACAATTCGGTTTGTACTTTTTGTGTATAAGCAGAGGTGCCAAATACGCTCACTTTTTGTGCACTTTTTTTTTACACTTTTTTTACAAACTTTTTCTAGCTGGGCTATTTTTACGATATATCCACCAAATGATTTTGAATCTTTTGTAGTACACCAGCTAGCATCAGAACAAAGTTATAATTGACCCTTTTTACCTTTAATTCGAAGTTTGTAGTTTTTTGTGCCTTGGATATAACGCAAAACTTTCTTCACTGCCTGTAAATGAATTTCTCTTGGATCTTTTGCACATTGAGACAAATTATTTAATGTGAAAGCTAAATCAGGCCTTGTTCCTCTTATTAGATATCCTATACTTCCGAGCATTTCTTGATATAGTATTTCATCAATTTTATTTTCATATTCATATTCATCTAAATTTATTCTGAGAACACCAGGAGTTTTCACACTTTTACAATTTTCCATATCAAATCTTTTTAAGATCTTTTCTGCACATTTAGTTTGTCCTAATAAAAATTCTCCTTTATTTTCTTCATTATCAATACCAAGGAATTTGATATTTTTCTTCTGATCTTTAATTTTTGCTTCTTTATTCAATTGTTGTATGAATTTATTTATCAAATCTTCGGATTCACTAACGACTATCTCATCATCTACATAGATTCCAACTGTATTAAATTTATTATCTTTTTTATTGACAAATACACAAGGGTCTGCTTTGCATGGTTTTAATCAACTCTTATCAACTATTTTAACCAATTTTTCATACCAGCATCTCCCTGCTTCAGGCAATCCATATAAATTTCCTGTCACGAGTAATATCTTCCCTCTTTCAATTTGCAGGCCTCCAGGTGGATTCATATAAACAGCAGTTTCTAGATCTGCATTCAGATAAGCTGTTTCAACGTCGAAAAATCTAGTTTTGTAGCCTTTCATTGCTGCGACTGCCAATAAAGTTCTAAATGATTCAGTTTTCATTACTGGACTCTACGATTCTTGATAATTTGTTCCAAATTTAAGTCTTGATCCGTCTGCTACTAATCTAGCTTTATATTTTACATCTTTACTGCTTTCTTTTACATTAAAAATCAATTTTCTTCTCAGTACTTTCACATCTTTTGGTTTGTCAACAATTTTCCATGTTTTGTGTTCTTCTAACGAATGTAATTCGTTTTTGATTGCTTCGATCCATTTATCCTTATTTTTAGAATTTAATACATCTTTGTAATCTTTGGAACTTCCTTGTGCACCAGATTTGCTAAATACTTTGGATTCGGTGTCCTAATTCATAATGATTTTCTAGGTTCTCCAGAAAATTTATTTTCATTACCTTCTTTTTCTTGTTGTTCTTCATTTTTATTAATTTTATTATTTTTTTCTTCTGTCTGATGATCATTCGTATTATTTGTCAACGTAATTGTTTCTTTTTCCTGATTTAATTCTTCTTCCTTTCCATCGGAATTGTTCTCTTCTTGTACATCTATTATAATCTTATTACTGATAATATTGATGTATTCAAATTCGTCAGTCATTTCTTCTTTATTTATTATATCTTCATATCGCAATTTTTCTTCCATAAATACGACTCTGCTTTCAAGTATTCTTTTTTCCTTTAAATCATATAATCTGTATGCTCGACGGTTTCTTGAAAATCCGATAAATATTGCAGGTTTTGCTTTTACATCAAATTTCTTTTTATTGATGTCATCGTTGCGATAAAAAATTTTACATCCAAATATTTTCATATGTTTTACTGTAGGTTTATTACTTGACCATAATTCTAATGGCATTTTCTTTCTTGTAGCCGTTGGAGTAACATTATGTATGTAAACTGCTGTTGACACTGCTTCGGCCCAAAAAGATAAAGGTAGCTTTGCTTCTATCAGCAATGTTCTTGCTGTATTAATAATTGTGCGATTAGCTCTTTCAGCAATCCCGTTACCTTGAGGACTATGAATCATTGTTCTTTCAATCTTTATACCTTTCCTTTTATAATAATTCATGAGATGTTCGTTAGTAAATTCACCACCATTATCTGATCTAATTGCTTTTACTTTCTTGCCGGTTTCATTTTCTCTTCTCTCTATTATATTTATAGTTCTTTCTTTTGCTTCATCTTTACTTCTTAAAAAATCTACAAAATATCTTCTACTATATTCATCCCAGCTAAAAATGAACTGCAGAAATTTAACAAAAAACTGCAGTTGGAAGACTGCGGTGAATTGGCCATTTCCACTATAGAATTTTTGCGGTTGATACAACTACAAAATTACTGTAGTTTGTAAACTGCAGTAATTTCGTGGTTGCTGTATCAACCTAAAAAATACTGCAGCTATTTTATAGTTGCATCAACCTCAAAAATTCTGTAGTGGAATCGGCCAATTCACCGCAGTCTTCCAACTGCAGTTTTTTCTGCAGTTCATTTCTATCAAGGCTGGCTGGAAAAAAATTTTTTTGCTTTTTGTTACAAGCTAAACACTTCTACGGTTTACAAAATCAATCTTAATTGAAACCTTTATTTTTCATGTCAACAAATATTTTGGTTAACTTGACAATCATATGAAAATGTAATAACCTTGAATATTGCCAGGATAAAAAAAATTCTTAAAAACACAATTTATGTCGGATGAGATTATTTACTTCAAAAGATCACGAAAAGACGAGAATTTCAGCAACACATCATTGAAAAAAAGCGAATTTCATAGAAAGATCAGAAAAAATACTCAAATTAACACTAGCACCAAAATAGTAACTAAAAAATTCTAGCTATTATTTTGATGCTGAGTTAATTTGAGTATTTTTCCAGATCTCTCTACAAACTACTCTAGCAAATTTTATCGGTCAGACACGGAAAGATTGTGGATTTCTTTCTTTGGTTTTGTAAAAATAGTGAATTTTCTCGATCGAATTTGCAAAAATCATGAATTTTGTCAATCAAACGCGGACAGATTTTGGATTTTCTTCATTGATCTTGTAAAAATAATGAATTTTCCCGATCTGTTTTGCAAAAATTGTGAATTTTGTTGATCAGATGCATATTGTGGATTTTCTTCACCGATTTTGTAAAAAAAATGAATTTTCTTGATCGCTTTTGCAAAAATAGTGAATTTTGGAAATCAGACACGGAAAGATTGTGGATTTTCTTCATCGATTTTGTAAAAATAATGAATTTTCTTGTTTGGTTTTGCAAAAATTGTGAATTTTATTGATCACACATGGAAATATTTTGGATTTTCTTCATCAATTTTGTAAAAATAATGAATTTTCTTGATTGCTTTTGCAAAAATAGTGAATTTTTTCGATCAGACACAGAAAGGTTGCGGATTTTCTTCACCGATTTTGTAAAAATAATGAATTTTCTTGTTCGGTTTTGCAAAAATTGTGAATTTTATTGATCAGACATGGAAATATTTTGGATTTTCCTCATCAATTTTGTCAAATTAATGAATTTTCTTGATCGCTTTTGCAAAAATAGTGAATTTTGTTGATCAGACGGGGAAAGATAGTGGATTTTCTTCACCGATTTTCTAAAAATAATGAATTTTCTTGTTCGGTTTTGCAAAAATTGTGAATTTTATTGATCAGACAGGGAAATATTTTGGATTTTCTTCATCGATTTTATAGAAATAATTAATTTTCTTGTTCGGTTTTGCAAAAATTATGAATTTTGTCAATCAGACGTGCAAGGGCAGATCCAGCCCAACCTCCAGGGGGGGGGGTCACAACTTTTGACAGATGATTTAATGAAGCAATTTTAAAATACAGTAAATCTTGTGAAAACGGAATTACGATAAAAAATAGCAAATTTCACCGATCGGCCATGAAAAAATTCCGAATTTTGTCGATTATGCACGGAAAAATCACGAATTTTGTCGATCGGATGCGAAAAATCTCAGATTTCGTTTATCGGGCAAAGAAAAAAAGTCTAGATTTTTTATAACACTTGAAAAAATTGCAAATTTTGTTCATAGGTTGCAGAAAAGTCGCCAGTTTTGTCTGTTTACCGCGCGAAAAAAAAAACGCGAATTTCGTTGACCGAGCGCGAAAAAATCGAATATCGTCAACTGTACATTGGAAAATCGCGAGTTTTGTCTATCGGTCTTCGAAAAATCTCCAATTTTGTCTGTATGTCTCAGAAAAATCGCGAATTTTGTCGATCTGGAACGAAAAAAATCGCAAATTTCTTTAATAAGGCACGAAAAAATCCCAATTTTGTCGATCGGCTTCGTAAAAAGCGCAAATTTATTCGATCAGGAACGGAAAAATCGCAAATTTTTTTAATTGGGAATAAAAAATCGCTAATTTCGAGTTGATATGGAACGCAAAAGTTGCCGATTTCGTGAATCAGGAAAGAAATTATCGCGAATATAGTCGATTGTTTTCGTAAAAAGAACGATACGGGCGATTGGGTACGAAAAACTCGCGAATTTTGTCGTATCGGTACAAGAAAATCGCTAATTTCGTTGATAGGGCAAGGAAAGATCGAAGATTTTGTCGATGATGCACGTAAAAATCGAAAAATTTTTTGAGCGGCTGCAGAACAATAGTGAGTTTTAACAGTTTATCGCGAGAAAAAAATTACAGATTTCATCAATTTACGACGGGGAAAAAATGCAGATTTCATCAGTCAGTTAAGAATCGCGAATTTCGTTGTTCGGTGCGGTATTTCAGGGACCAAGAACGGATAAAGGCGCGAATCTCGTCGATTGGGCGCGGAAAAATCCCGAATATGGTCGATGGCTTTCGTAAAAAGCCTGAATTTATTCGATCAGGAACAACAAAATCGCTTTTGGTAGGGCACGGAAAAATTGCGAATTTTGTCGATCGGGAACGAAAAAGTCGCAAATATGGTCGATCAGTTTCGTAAAAAGTGCAAATACAGTCGATCGGGAATGAAAAAAATCGAGAATTACATTGATATGGCGAACAAAAATTGACAATTCCATCGATCGTGAAAGAAATTATCGCGAATATGGTCGATCGGCTTCGTAAAAAGCACGGATTTGGGCGATTGAGTACAAAAAACTCGCGAACTTTGTCGATTCGGGACGAAAAAATCGCTAATTTTGTCGATGATGCGCGGAAAAATTAAAAAAATCTTTGAGCGGTTGAAGAAATTTCATCGAACAAGAACGGAAAAATGTGCTAGTTTCATGGATTGAGCACGGAAAAATCATGAATTTTGGCAATCAAGTGAAGAAAAATCGCAAATTTCGCAGACCATTCATGGAAAATTTTCAAATTTCGTCGATCACACCCAAAAATTCGTGAATTTCGTCGATTAGGCATGGAAAAATTGTGAATTTCGTGGATCGGCTTCGAAAAAATCGCGAATTTCACCGATCGAGGGCGAAAAAATCGTGAATTTTGCTAATCAAGTGAAGAAAAATCGCATATTTCGCAGACCATTCGTGGAAAATTTTCATATTTCGTCGATCACACCCAAAAAATTTTGCGTTCCTGTTTTAGCACTTTTTACTTAGACTGTACATCCCTCTTTGAAGAGCACCTGGGGGGGGTCATGACCCCCCCCCTTGGATCCGCCACTGCAGACGTTGAAAGGTTTTGGATTTACTTCACCAATCGTGTAAAAATAATGAATTTTCTTGATCGGTTTTTCAAAAGTTGCAAATTTTATCGGTCAGACACGAAAAGATTGTGGATTTTTTTCTTTGGTTTTGTAAAAATAATGAATTTTCTCGATCAGTTTTGCAAAAATAGTGAATTTTGTCAATCAAACGCGGACAGATTTTGAATTTTCTTCATTGATCTTGTAAAAATAATGAATTTTCCCGATCTGTTTTGCAAAAATTGTGAATTTTGTTGATCAGACGCGGAAATATTATGGATTTTCTTCACCGATTTTATAAAAATAATGAATTTTCTTGATCGCTTTTGCAAAAATAGTGAATTTTGGAAATCAGACACGGAAAGATTGTGGATTTTCTTCATCGATTTTGTAAAAATAATGAATTTTCTTGTTCGGTTTTGCAAAAATTGTGAATTTTATTGATCACACATGGAAATATTTTGGATTTTCTTCATCAATTTTGTAAAAATAATGAATTTTCTTGATTGCTTTTGCAAAAATAGTGAATTTTTTTGATCAGACGCAGAAAGGTTGCGGATTTTCTTCACCGATTTTATAAAAATAATGAATTTTCTTGTTCGGTTTTGCAAAAATTGTGAATTTTATTGATCAGACATGGAAATATTTTGGATTTTCTTCATCAATTATGTAAAAATAATGAATTTTCTCGATCGCTTTTGCAAAAATAGTGAATTTTTTTGATCAGACGCAGAAAGGTTGCGGATTTTCTTCACCGATTCTGTAAAAATAATGAATTTTCTTGTTCGTTTTTGCAAAAATTGTGAATTTTATTGTTCAGACATGGAAATATTTTTGATTTTCTTCATCAATTTTATAAAAATAATGAATTTTCTTGATTGCTTTTGCAAAAATAGTGAATTTTTTCGATCAGACGCAGAAAGGTTGCGGATTTTCTTCACCGATTTTGTAAAAATAATGAATTTTCTTGTTCGGTTTTGCAAAAATTGTGAATTTTATTGATCAGACATGGAAATATTTTGGATTTTCTTCATCGATTTTGTAAAAATAATGAATTTTCTTGATCGCTTTTGCAAAAATAGGGAATTTTGTTGATCAGACGGGGAAAGATTGTGGATTTTCTTCATCGATTTTGTAAAAAAAATGAATTTTCTTGTTCAGTTTTGCAAATTTCATGTTGGGTGTAATTTACATTTTTTGTGAAATTCGTAGTCGTGATTTGCGTTTATGTGATTTATGAATGTAATTTGTGTTTTTAGAGCGATTTATGGACATAATTTGCTATTTTTATGCGATTCATGAATGTAATATGCGTTTTTAAAACTTCCTGTTGACGAAATTTGCGTTTTTTGATCGATTTATTGACGTAATTTACATTTTTTGAATGTAATTCACTTTTATACACAATTCTTGGGCGTAATTCGCATTTTTTCAGCAATTTATGGATGTTTCGCATTTTTATGTGATTCATGGACATAATTTGCGTTTTTTGAGCGATTCATGAACGCAATTCGCTTTTATTATACTTTTATTTTGCGATTTATGAATGCAATTCACTATTTTTATGCAATTTAAAGACGTAATTTGCGTTTCAGCTTTCTGCCGATGAAATTCACGTTTTTTTGAGCGATTTATGAACATAATTCACGTTTTACTACACGATTCATAGACGTAATTTGCATTTTTCATACAATTTATGAACTTAATTCTCACTTTTTTTACATGTTTTATGGACGTAATTCATGTTTTGAGCGATTTGTGGATATAATTCGCGTTCTTTACACGATTCATGGATGCAAATCACATTTTTTGAGCGAATCATGGATGTAGTTTGTGTTCTTTACGTTATTCATGCATGTAATTGGCATGTTTTACGCTATTCATAAACGTAATTCGTATTTTTTACGCGATTCATGGATGAAATTTTCTTTTTTAACACGGTCTTTGGACAAAATTCGCATTTTTTATTCAGCCTTTGGATGAAATTCACGTTTTTTGCATGGTATTTTGTTGAAATATTGTTTTTTTTAAACGATTCTTTGTTGATATACATTTTTTATTAAGTTATTTGTCGAAATGCATGTTTTCAAAATTCTTTATTAAAATTCACAATTTTTTGAGTTTTTTTTTAACGACATTCGCATTAACAGTAAATAATTTGTTCATAAAATATAGGGAATATTTTTATTTTTTTGGTACTAAAAAGAAAAAATACAAAAATAAAAATTGTTTCTTTCTTAAAATTTTTTGCAAACTTCATAAAATTTTCTGCACAGAGCATGCGTCAATATTATACAACTCTGTGTATGTACAACCTTTTAGGTTTAGAATTAACTCTATCACTTCAATTTATCAATAGTAATAAACAGAGCTGTCTTCACAATTCTTAAAGTATTGTGAAATTTAGTATACATAGGTTTAAAGAAAAAAAAAAAAAAAAAAAAAAGAAAGAAAGAAAGAAAAGAGAGAAACTTTAGTTTCATACTAAGCAAATTACTTATAAATAAAGGAAATATTTTTTGACTCGCATATTGTAAACACCACACATTTATTTTGTTTTAAACAATCGAGAAAAAAGAAAATAAATTACTTACTGGTGAAATGGTAATCCAACTTTATATCAAGCTATAACGCTTCTTAAATAAAAAATGTTTTATTATATAATGTATAGTGTTTCCTCTAGAATATTTTTTACCATATGCAGTGCCTACCCTTCTTTAAATTGGCACCCCTACCATTTTCAAAATAGTGAAATCCACTTTGCTATTTCACCTATGCAAAGACACCCACTTGCTAACCTTAATCTAGGAGAATTTTTTTTAAAATATCTCATTTGCAATTCCATAAATTTTAATGATTTTGTTTCCATTGGGTAACTGATCTCTACAATAGCTTCTTCTTTTACTTTATCGATTTTTTTTTTTTTAATGAGGTACTTATACTTATTTTCAGACCAAAAAAAAAAAAAAAAAAAAATCCTGCAAACAAAGTGAAAAAAGTAAAAAATGAGCCTCGTAGATTGACTTCAGCTAGCATAAAGAATCATTTAAAATATGGAAATACAAACAAAATATCAGGAAATACAAACAAAAAGACAGATGTAGCTCGGTGCATAATATTACTTACGGCTATGTATATAGATACACATTTAAAAAAAAAAATCAAACAAGTTTACACACAAGACTGATTACGAACAATCAGGGCCTGATTACTAACGGGGCACTCTCCCACCAGGAAAAAGAAATAAAGAATTTTTCCTTATTCATGACAGTAATCTTGTATGAAAAGGGCGTTTAAAGAAGACGAAAATTTCTATAAATTTTTTCTGGTGAGAGAGTGCCCCGTTAGTAATCAGGCTCTGCGAACAATAAATACTACACGAACAGAATCACGAACACGAATCGGTAACACGAATCGACTACACGAATCGGTAATACTAATAATACGCCGATAAATCTAGCTCAGGGCATAAATTTGTATCTTAAAGTGATTCTATTCAAACAGTAATTAAGCGATAGTATATGAAAAAAATAATTAAAGAAAGCCGAATCAGAACGGGAAAAGACGAGACGCGAGTGTCACATGTGCTAGTCATGTAAACATAAGCTACCAAGAGATCGTAAGTTGAGTAGTTTTATGTCTTCTATAATCGTGGGAAAACAGAGAGCTTTTTCGCTGTTTAGCGAAACGAGATTGGCCAATCAGAGGCATGTATCTTCATGATCTCTTGGTTCTTGGTAAAACTGCAGGGTTTTGATTGGTCAACCTCGTTTCGCTAACCACGAAAGTTAGAAATCAGCCTCATTTAGGTGAATGATAATAAAATTTTAAAATGTAAATTTAAAATGAACTATTTAATGAGAATTATAGATTTTTATTTGTTTTTATGAAGTAAAAGTAATTTTCATAAAAACTGGAAGTCATTTCAGCGGAAAGTGGGTTCCAATGTCCATCAAACGACTTTTTTTTTTTTTTTTTTTTCCGGAAATTTTAAAAAAAGGAAACGAGAAATTTCCGATAAGGGGAGGAGGGGGGACATGGGAGAGTAATTACTCCTCCCTAAGGTTTGAAAACATAATAAAATTTATTCTTTGCGAGTGACTAAAAAAAAAAAGAAAGAAAGAAAGAATTTTTCGTTAAAAATGAGGGGGGGGGGAGATTATGGGAAGTCATTTCTCCCCCCCCCCAGGGCCATCACTAAGACTTTTTATTGAGGGGGGAGAGGACCTAAAATTGCCAAGTCAAATTTCAATATTTGCCAACTCATTTTACAATTTTGCCAACTTACCACAATTAGAAAATGTAATATAGCCCCTATTTGTTAAAAGGTTAATAATATTCCCAATTAGTTTTGTAATTTTTGCCAATTCTATCAAAAATTGAAAATATATCATAGTTTTTATTAAAATTTTAAAGAAAATTTGCCAACTAAGTTTGTGAATTTGCCAAGTGTAACAACATTCACGAATGTTTGGGGGGGGGAGGCTCCCCCCCCATCCCCCCCTTAGCGAGGCCCCTGCCCCCCCCCCTCTCCTAGATTTTTCAAGTTAAGTCACACAATTTTCTTTTTCTTCTGTTTTGAAAAGCATAGAAAAATTTATTACTTACGAGTATCTTCAAAATTAAGGAATCAAAAATTTCTTGCCAAATGTGAGGGGGGATCACCCATATGGGGCACCCACCAAAAAAACTTGGCAGTGATTGCATTTCTTAGATTTTGAAAGATACTTAAAGGAGGGACTGAAAACTGTCAGTTGGGTGGGAGAGCGAGATACGCCCATGCCTAAATTTTTTTTAATGATTTTTTTTTTTTTTTTTTTTGAGTAACGAAATAAAGTAGGAACTAATAAATTTTTCACTAAGGATAAGTGGGTGGATGCGATGAAAAATCCCTCCTTTGATTTTGAAACATAATTGAGTTCATTTTTCTCCGATTAAAATCTATGAATTTACCGGACGATAAGTTATACTGGATAAATACACCAGAAAATGCATTTCTAAATTAATGGTTGGATAAAAACTTCAAATTTACTGCAGTATTTCTGAGGTTATAAAGTCTCATATATTTTTTTATTTATGATTATAAAATGACTTCATAAGAACTACAGTGTTTTTAAAGTTAACAGTTCATAGAATATTTAAAATAAATTACTACAAAATCACCTCAAATTAACTTTAAAATAACTATAGTGATTTTATAGTTGAGATTGCAATGTAGAGAATTTATAGTTAACTTTAGAAAAACCTCAAAAATACTTTACTTCTTCAAAAAAACTGCAGTTCATTTTTAGCTGGGATCTACTACCATTAACATGTATTTATTTCCTCCCAATGAGTGTACTGTCATTGGTCCACATAAATCAACATGTAACGGCTCTAAAATACGTGTTGTTCCTTCTAGCATTTGATTAAATGGCGTTCTTGTTAATTTCCCTTGAATACATACTTCGCATTTTGTTTCTTTACCATCTATCTCTTCTAATCCCTTTACAAGCTTTTCTCTTGACATTCTTTGTAAGTATGCACAATATATATGGCCAAGTCTTCTATGCCATGGTTCTTTCTTAGATTCGTTTGTCTGTAAACAAGATTCGTTTCTATCTTCAATTATTTCTCGTACAGCTAAATTTATTTTAAATGTATTATCCTCAAAAGTTCCCTGAGCAATTAATTCGCCCGTGTATTTTTCATAAATGGCTGCTCCTTCGTTATTAAATATCGCATATTTTCCTTTTCTGACTAAACTTGGAACTGACATCAAATTTTCTCTTAAATTAGGTACACAAAGAACATCTATAAGTTTTATATTTGATTCGCCAAATTTCTGATCACAAGCAGTAACATGAACATTTCCGCGATATTTTGTTTGTATTGATCGCTCGCTGTCAGCAGTTGCAACTTCTACATCTTCAGGTTTTCCTTCTACAACGATATCTTCTTTGTGCGTCATATGCGAAGTGCAAGCTGAATCTAACATCCAGGTTATTTACCTATTATTTTCAGATTCTTTACATTCATTTTTATGAAATTCATCTGACTGCAATGCATATTCATTTGTAAAACAAGTATATTCTTTTATTTTCTTGTTTGATACATTATTATTCTTGTTAAAATTCTTATTGTTGTCTGAATATTCTCTCACATCCTGAAATGTTTTAACTTTATTACTAGAATAATTTTGAAAATTTTTATTAGGTGAATATTCTCTGTTATATCGCAAGTGTGTCATATTCGATTTATTATAGCAATTCCGCGCTATATGGTTTGGCGTTCTACATGCAAAACAATAAACCCTTTTCTTTTCATTTGTCCTAAATGCTTTAAAATCGCTTTCGTGAAATCTGTTATATTTTCTTTCATATCTCAACAAGGTTTCTCGCATCACTTCGTAAGTTATATTTGGATTTGACGATATCGCAATTGTTACTTCACTATATTTCTTTGGGAGTCCTTCTATAATAAATCCTATTAATTCGCTTTCATCAATTTCTGTATCTAATTCTAATATTTTGTTTGCGATACCTTGAGCTCTTATTAAATATTCTTCAATTGTTTCCCTTTCATTTTTCTCTATTCTAGCCATATTAATTTTTAATTGAATTTTTCTTTGATTCTCAATTCCTGCATAACGCATTTTAAGCAATTCCCATAATTCTTTAGCCTTCTTAATCCCTCTAACTGCCATTGTTTGCTCTACTGACATCGTTAATATAATTATACCATATACTTCATAATTTTTCTCTAACCATGTTTTATGCGAATTTAAACTATCGGGATCCCCTTCATTTTTTATCGGTTCATCATTTTCGATAACATGAAATAAATGCTTCGACTTAATTAAAGCTTCAACCCTCATACTCCATAATGTATAATTTTTACTTGTCAAGGGCTCTATTCTAGGAATTCCAAACATATTTGACTCAGACATAGTTAAAATAATTTCTTATCTTCCTGAATATTTTAGGTGCATATAAAATTATTACCTCTTAAATTTATCCTATTGGGGTTGGTCCAATCGGAGAAATTATTTTCTTCTATTAGGCCTAGTTCCACTCAATTCATATTTTATTTATTTATTTGTGAACTCAAAACGCAAACATTTTCTTTAAAACCACCGCTTTTCTACCAAAGTGTTAATTATTTTCGTATATTTAGATAAAATTATAATATTTTTCACGATAAATATAACTTCTTCTATAAATGCAGGAAACATTTATTAGACGGTCACATCACAGCACATATAGCAAAAATACATACATATCAAAAACCAAAAATAATAATAATAACTTATCAGCATCATCTCACGTTCATCATCTGAAATAAAAAAAAACTTAATACATGGAGTTATGAAAAAATGTCTATTGTCCAAAGTTCTTTTAAACAAAAATCAATTTTATTATTGCCATACGATTTCACTTACGGATTGTTCTTTCTTTAGAAAGACAATAGCTATTTTTTAGTTTGCTGTTTGGTAAAATAGTTCAAACATACTACCGGACACACGTTTTTATTTCGTCATATTACTTGTCATTTTAATTCCTTTTTTAAGCCTTCTCTATATGATTCAATGATTACAATAGAGAATTTTAACTCGGGAGGAACACGTTTTCTTTTGTGTGTAACTGATAAAGTTTATTTTGAAACTCTCAAAAATCTACTCAGAATTGTTAAAATAATTCTAAATAATTTTTAATTACCGTTTTTAAGAACGCAAAAACATAAACAAAACCATGTGATACAAAAACGAGACGTGATTGATTGTGACGTCAAGTGTCCCCCGCGAAGTCGAAATACGCGCACACTTTTCCCCATTGCTTTTCCTATTTGCAAACTTGTTTCATCTGTTTTTACAAATTTGTTTAACTTTAGCAACTTTAAATTTATAAAAAATTAAGACAACTTATCTTAATGCAAAATACACATTTTACTTTTTATTTTCATTAAAATTTTAATTTGAAAAATGTAGATTTCGACCGGATTTGTGATAGGGAAATTGGACGATAACCTCCCAAAAATGGTTTCTCTTTCCATGTTAGTTTTTTTAGGAAAGAATTCTGATTTCATCGGGGCAGAAATACAAGGAGTAAAATCTAAAGGATTTGTATTTCTGTTCTATATTTATTTTTATTTATTGAATAATAATAATAATGATTAAAATGAAATGAAAGATTAAAAACTAAAATAGTAATTCGTGATTCTTGATTGTTGCTCTTGAAATGAGTCATTTTCTTATTTCAGTATATTTTAACCCTCTCATGCATAAATTACTTTCATTATTTTCATTATTCACAAAAAATCTTTTTTTATATAAATGAAAGACCCATTCTAAAATAGTTTTATTATTGTACTGCATGCTAGCTATTATCTTTTCACAAATCAGATCTCCATAAATAAATGCTCGAAATTTATTTGCTTAATAATGCAATAATTATCTGTCTTCATATGAGGCCCGTATGCATGAGAGGGTTAATTTAAATGGAATTTTAATTATTTTACAATACTGATAAAGTAAATTTAATATAAAATAAAATATTGAGAAATAAGACATACTTTTTATTTATTTAATACTTAATATATATCTTCTGACTTCTGAGTAAAAAATTTCTCGGTAAACTAAAATCCTTTGTATCCAAGCTGAAAAGAGACTATAACAATACCTGAGAAACTTAAAACTGTTGCAGTAAAATGTGTCCTATAGAAAGTTTAAAAAATATATTTTTATTTTTATCCCTCCCCCTCCCCCTTACTCACAAAAAAAAGTTCATAATAATTATATAAGAGTATTTTTTTATATATTATATAAAGTATTACTTAAAACTTTTATTAAAAACATACTACAAGGAAAAAAATAAGTTCAAGCTGGGACAAAAGATTATGACATGGATCATTTTCTAAAAACTACTACACAACTTTTTAATATAACGTTGAATAATGATCTGGAAATCAATCTAAATTTTCAGATTTATTCAATTTTCTAATTAATAAACATAGAACCAAGTGTGACTTGTTTAAGTTTAAACAATTTTATCTTGTAGTCATGACAAGTTATTTTTCGCACTAAAATTTGAATAGTTAGTTTGCATATTTTGACCGTGTAATCCGTAGCGTCGTCGTGGAGTATCCGCTAGCTGGCCAGGTAGCTCGATTTCGACTGTTGACATTTTCTATAACAGAATTCTTAACACTTCGTTTTTCTTTTTTCTTTTTCTTTTTTTTTTTTTTTACATTTTCTTTGAAAATATTCGCTTATTAATTACGCTTTTTTATGAAAACTTCTTGTTTTATTTTTTAAGTGACATTTCTGTTAGCGGAATTAAAGGTTACTTTGTGTTTAATTTGTGAAGATTTTTTTTTCTTTTTTTCGTAAGACTACTCACCTTTTTATATTTTAAATACTTGCCTCACATAATGTATAATATTTTATTTAAAAAAAAGCGTAACAAAATGAATACTTTTTAATATTTAGTTTGTTTTAAAGACTAATATATGTCAAATAATGAGATCGTAAAATGTTTATTATTACTGACTCTGAAGTTTACTAAATGTGCAATTAATCGGTGACATATATCAAACGCATAGAACAGAAAATTAATTTGGAAAAAATTCCTATACAGAGCGTAACTTCTTAGCTAGTATTTGCCTTCAAAAGAAAATAAAAGATATAACTAAAAAAAATTATTTATTCTGCTTTATTATGTAGGTCTAGTTGAGGTTTCTTATAAGAAGTTTAATTGTATATGTATGTATCATAAATTATATGTCGTGAGATCAGCAGACAATTTTTAAATTTCCAATTGAAATTTTTTGCTTTATTTTTGTTAGAGTGTAAAAAAGTTGTAATATAATTTGCCCATTTTTATTCATCTAAAGTGAAATACATTTAGACATTTGACATCAAAATTATTATTTATAATTTACAGGAAGTAATACATTTTCACTCCAAGTTGCAAAGAGTACATACATACATTAAAAATACGTGATGGTAAATAATAATTAAAATAAAAAAATAAATAAATAAAAATCTCGGCATAAAATAGCTTAAGTTTTCGGTAGTAGAAATTCTATTTTACAGTTGAGATAAAATATAAATTTTCATGAAAAAAAAGCTTAATTCTATACACACGACAAAAACATAATATTAAATATCCCCCCCCCCCCCAAAAAAAAAAAAAAAAAAAAAAAAAAACATTTCTCTAGCCAAATGTGTTATTTAGAAGGTTAGAATCTCCGTTAAAAAATCCCCACACTTTGAATTCTCCAGTGTATTAAAGCTTCTGTACATTAATGTAGAATAAACCTTTTCTTACCCCCCCCCCCTCACTTTTTCTGGATATACTACTAATTCAAAAATACTTATTAAAAAGTCTGAATATGCATTGTTGAGAATGTATGTTTCATAATAATTTGTTTCATAATAATTTGTTTCATAAATTTGTTTTCGTAAGTAACTGTATTTTTTATGTTAATGTTTATTTTATACATTAAAAATGAATATCAAAATTAGAGGTTTCCAAAAAAATGCATTATGATTATTGAATAATGAACATATATATATATATATATATTTCAAACATAAGCTGTCGATTACTTGAAGGCACTTCTTAATATAAACAAATAAAAAATGAATGACTATATGTATGATACATAAATGTTTCTTTTCTGTTCCATATGTGATTATTCCCATTCATATTTTCATTAGAAAAAGACATTTATTAAAGTTATATTTAGATTCAATCAATAAATACACATACAAATGGAGAATAGCAGATTATAAGTTTACAAAAACATTTCTATCAAGTTAACATCAGAATAAATTATCGTTTTCATAATAGTTAGGAACACTAAAAAATGCTTATCAGGCGAATTTACTGTACTATTTGTGCAACATGGCACTATACAACATTTAGAACAAACTTTGATACTCATTTTTGATATAGAAAATTTAAAAACATATAAAAAATATGTCAAACGCTTAAGCCAGCAACCTACGGTGTTTAATTGGCAAATGACGTCAGAACCGCTTTCGTCCGCGATGCAGCGTTTTCGCGCCAAGACAAAAACTGCAGTTTTAAAATTCATTTAGTGAATTATTAAAGTTTCAAATATGTATAAAAAATAGTACCAATTTTCTTGATTTTTTCTGCTCTTCAATATAAAAGTGAAAACGAAAATCGCGAAATTTCTCCATTTTAATAAAAAATGATTTATTTGAGGAAGGGATTTGAGTTTGAGGGAGTTAATCCTTATTCCAGAGAAACGTGAGTGGCTCATAACCAAAATAAGATTAAAATGATTTCTTTAGAGCTAATAGCACTAACGAGCAACTCAGTATATCTATATTTGATTTAAATAATTTTCTATTTCGATCTACGAAACCTCAAGTTACGATTTCGTAGAAAATCCAACAAATCACATTTATCGTAAAGAATTAATATTCACAGAGTAATTTTTGAAATTACAGTACGAATTATTTATATCCTTTATTATGTGTTCGCTTCAAGTTTTCAACTCACTTTAAAGGCTTTTATAAGATACTTTATATTACATGTTACTTAAATGTATAGAAAAATAAAATGTCATATTATAGACCAAGAAGCGGGTGCACAGAAATTCATGTCATCGAGTTCACGGATCAAAATCTATGAATAGTTAAATCTCGATTCGCATATCAAGACGCAAACGATCTGTCAGGTGACATCTTGGTGGAAAACACTTTAAAACCCGATTTCAGCGGTTGTCGCCTAGGTTTACCATTATGTTTTCCTGCTCCCAATTCTCCATGTTTTGATGCTTTTGGATGCAGGAAAGCACATTGTAAACCTACGAGTCAACCGCTAAAATCGTATTTTTTTTATGTTTTCCACCAAGATATGACTTGGCAGACCGATTGCGTTTTGATCTGCAATTCGAGATTGAACTAATTCAAGAATTTCAGAGAAGAACTCGATGAGGTGATTGTCTGTGCCGCCGTCTCCCGGTCTATCAGACATCACAAAGATTTACAAAAGTACAACGATTGAATAAATTTTTATTCGTTTTGTGATAAATGACGTTAAGACACCAAGCAAAAAATGACATCTTCGGAAACATAAATAATAATACTTACAAATATAATCAATGCACTTTCTTAGCCGAATGCCATTTTTAATAGTTGAAATATTTTATTATAAAAGAAAAAAAAGGATAGCCTACCGAAATATAACACCTGAACACAGATTTTGAAAACATCAAACTTCTTAACAATTTGTTATAAATTGTCACATTTACAACCAATATGCCCCCCCCCCAAAAAAAAAAAAAAAAAAAAAAACTTACAAAATTAGATTAGATTTACAATTTTAACTACAGAAAACATTTCTTAAGATTAATCGATTATTCCGCAGAATTGTTTTCTCGTTAAGGCATTAAAACTCGAGTTGTCATTTTCAGGAAGCGTAGAGTCTGCTCTATTTTTTTTTTCCATTTCGTAATCTCAATAGAAAAAGATTTTCACCACTCAGACATTTTGCTCGGTTTAATTCTGATTTACTTACACGAAAAATCCCATTTACTGTACTTGGGCTAACGATCTTTAAGGATTAATGCTTGATAAATAATGCTTCAGAGAAATCTGAATGCCCGAAGAGCTGTATCACACGGAGAAAGATTTTTCGGCAAACATTTTACAAAACAGGATCGTTCACTTTGCAGCGTGTTCGCTAAACAGGTTTTTCAAACTTCTCTTCGGTTATTTAGTTTCTCGCACCGCTCCTATTGGTCTGTTGATCAGCGCTGAATGAATAGCTAACATTTTCCGTGCAATGCAAGAAATGCTCGGTAAACGAAATTACCGAACAGATTCTCTCTATATCAAGGTCACAGAACATTTTGCTGGCTGTGATGTTGAGTAGGGGAAAAAGTTCGGCGAAAGACGTCCGTGTGATACCGCTTTATGTTTACCGCTTTATGTCTTAAAATGTTTTCACCACACAAACATTTCTCTGGGTTTAATTCTCATTTACTTACGCGAAATATCTCATTTACTGTATTTGGGCTAACGATCTTTAAGGATTCATGCTTGAAAAATAATGCTTCAGAGAAAGCTGAATGCCTTAAGAGTAATAGAATAAAGAACTACAAAATAATAGAGATGAATCAGTCTAGATCAACGATGGCGAACTTGTGGCTCGAGAGAGATTATTTTCAGCCCAAAATAAACTATGTTCTAAATTAAAATAATGAAGATCTCCTTGTAAAATAAGATAAATAACATAATGAAATTTCTGATACTTTCAATTTTCAAGTTTTATAAGTAATAAAAGTACAAACAATATTATTTTGAAAATCTAATTTTATGAAAGTTATGTATTTTTTTTTAAACATGCAAATGTTTATCTTTCTATTTTCAACGCTCCATTGAAATTGAGTTTTAACTTAACTGTATTTAAAAAACAAATTTAAAAACTCACAGAAGAAAATTATGTTTATTTTATTATCATGATATTGTTGGAAATTTTAACAAAAGTTAAACGAAAATCAAAAAATATCGATTTTGAATATTTAAAAGTGAAACAGAAAAATCAAGCACTAGTTTCAATTTTTTCAGATTTATTGTCCAAACATGTTACTGTAAGTCTAATTTAAGAGATTTCTATTTCTGGATTCGGTTAGAAGAAATGTTTCGTTTCAAAATTCCTTTACCCTTAAACGGACATATTTTTAGATTAGTAAAAATTCCACTCATAATTTATATTATCGAATCATTCCTTTAACAAAAAACTGTAAATTTCCAAAAAGTATTGGGAAGAATTAATGATAGTACTAAGTACATGGGTGACTAATACCCATATTGAAGGTAGTTAGAAATTTTTTGCGCCATTTAATATTAATCACAATTATTGAACAGAATTTAGCTCTGATACTTTCGATACAAAAAAAAAAAAAAAAAAAAAAAAAAAAAAAAAAAAAACGTGTAAAATTGCATTTTTTTTTTATTTAAGTATATTTTTTATAGAAAATTCAGATGAATATTGAACATTACTTTAACACAACGATCTGCTTATGAAAAGATTAAAATACTTTAAAAAAATCTAAACCATGATTTAATTTTATTACAAATCACTAGCAAGGTTCGAGGCTTTGCTGACATAAAAATATAGCACACTTGATGAAAACAGTGTGAAAATGTTCTTTGCGTGAAATTAAATAATTGCTACTAATGGTACTACTACTAATTTCAAAAAATCATCATTCCAGCCTATTTATACACTATCTACCAAAAATTATTTGTACACTTTCAGTTTTTGACATTTTGTCAAATATTTAAAAATATACTGGTCGGATTCTTCTGGAACTTCAGAAATATAAAGATTAAGTTTCACTTTATATTTATTTACATTCATTTGTTAAGCGGGTAATTAGGGGGCCGGCAAAAAAACAAAGAATAATAGAAATATTTGGGATCGCCCTGTACATGAAAATGCACGAAACGACTTATCGCTTTAGAATACAAATATATGAATACAGTAGAATATGTACTCTAATTTTTGTGAGAATAGCATGCATATTTATGGCGACAGAGCGATTTTTTTGAAAAATTCAAAAAATTCTGGTATGTTTTTTGTTTATATCATGCTGGGTTTTTGACCAAATTTAACGCAAATTTCAGAAAAATTGGCAAAATGCAGTAGAAAAAATGTAGCGCAATTGGAATATAAATATATTAAATATTTTATGAAATATGAGTAGTTGTATAAGATAATTTTTATCTGCGCATGCGCGAACTAGAAAAACATTTTTTTTACATCATTTAATAGTCAATTCTATGGAGTGACTTATAAAAAAAATCCAATCAAATATCGTGAAAATTCAAAAAGATATCATTATTTTAGTGAGATGTTTTTACTCTGCTCTCTAAAAACGGCTGAATCTTAAGGGATTCTCCACAAATTGACATTTTTTAATAACTGACTTTAAAAAAAAACTAGTATTGAATTAATGCAATATCTAATGCAATATTGCTGCTAATAAGTACTTGACAATTGTGATAGAAAAGAAAAAGAGCTTTATTCACATCCAGGGCCAAAACTAAGAGAGGGTTGGGGGAAAAGGGCATGTGCCCCGGGCACTAGGATGATAGTGTCCCAAATGTACATTTTGTTTGGCGATTTTTTCCATGTCTATGTTTAGCATGATATCGTCAAAATCGTCCCATTCAAAGCATTTCTCCTGTACCAAAGCATAGAAGAATCTAATGATGATGGCATAAAAATCCCGCATAAAGCAGATTTTTTTTTTTTTTTCGTTTTGATTCGGTTTCACGATTTCAAGGTATCATTTTTTTTAAAACAAAGCAGACTACTTTAATCAATATTAAATATTTTAAGTTTTAAAATAAGTCGGCTATTAATAAATTAGAAAATTTTTCTTTGCAAATACTTTTGCAGATGCTTTGCAAAGAAGAAAAGGGAGGGGGGGGGGGAGTTCACCAAAATTCATTGAAATATAAATATATTAAATATTTTCTAAAATGTTCTATGTCATGCAATATTTTCAACCAAATATAAAGCCACATTCAGAAAAATTCGCAAAATGTAGTAGAAAGAATAAGGTGCTATTGAAATATAAATATATTAAAAGTTTTCTAAAATATGAGTATTTGTATGAAATATTTTTTAATCAGCGTATGCGTGAACGATAAAATTTATCATTTTACATAATTTAATATTCAACTCTATGGAGCTACCCATAAATCCGATCGAATTTCGTGGAAATTCAGAAAGTTATTGTGGATAGGAGTGAACTGATTTTCAATTGGTCTTTGAAAGCAGTTGAATGACGTCAGATTTTACGCAAATTGCCAAATCTCCATTTACGTTTTTTACTGGTGATTTACTTCTTTTCTTAGATAATTACCAGAACGAACCTATTTCAGGATAAAAATAATTATAAAAAATCGAAGCATTTGTGTCAGATCTACCCATTGATACATAATTGATAATGGCTCTTATGCAAATGCCGATATCTGCGATCCTGAAATACATCAAGTTCTCCACTGTTAAATGTGGTGTCGAAAACAACACTGACATCAATCGCATGCATGATGCCAAGAAAAACAGAGCTGTCTGATTTTGAGAGAGGTGTGATCATCGGGTACCACCGAAATGGCCGATCTTTAATCGACATATCTAGCGAGCTTAATTACTCCAAAACGACTGTGGCTTATGTGATTAGAAAATGGAAGCTGAATGGTGATTGTCAGAATGTGGCCAGAGTAAGCAGACCGACGAAACTGGGAGATAGAGACCGACGGGTTCTGTCTACAGAAATTCGGAAGAACCGCAACCAACCAATGTTACACATACGCCAAGAATTTCAACAAGCTTCAGGATGTGTTGTTTCCATGAATACCATCCGTAAGGAGGCTCATCTGCTTAATTTTTATGGCCGTGCTGCCGCCCATAAGCCTTTAATCACCAAGTCCAACGGCGCAGCTCGGTTAAGTTGGTGCAGAACACGCCAGCAATGGACTGTACAGCAATGGAAACAGGTTCTCTGGAGTGATGAATCAAGGTTCACCCTCTACCGTTCTGATGGTAGGGTCTGGGTCTGGCGTCTGCCTGGAGAACGCCTCCTAGCAGAATGTATTGTGCCCACAGTTAAATTTGGCGGAGAGGGAATTATGTTCTGGGGTTGTTTTTCCTGGTTCGGACTAGGACCCTTGGTCCCAATTCATGGTAAGCTCAATGCCTATGCCTACTGTAATATACTGGAAAACAGTGTACTTCCTACGTTGTGGCAATACTATGGATTGGACCCATGTTATTTCCAGGATGACAACGCAAGCTGCCATGTAGCGAGGTCCAGCATGGATTGGTATGCTGATAATGGAGTGCATCGACTCGAGTGGCCTGCCCAGAGCCCAGACCTGAACCCAATAGAGAACCTCTGGGATGAGTTGGATCGTCGAATTAAGGCGGGTGACACACGCCCAAAATCAGTAAAAGAGCTTACCTGCCTTGTGCAAACAGAGTGAAATAAAATACCATTAAATGTAATACAAGGACAAGTTGAGAGCATGCCCAGGAGAGTCGCAGCTGTAATTGCCTCTCGAGGAGGATCTACAAATTATTAAATGTGAACAGGGCCAAAACCAGTCTTTTGAGGCAAACGTGGATTTTGAAGGTACCCCTTTCCCCCTCCTTCGCAAAGCATATTTAAAAAAGAAAATTTCTCCAATTTATTAATAGCCGACTTATTTTAAAACTTAAAATATGTAATATAAAATAACGTATTCTGCTTTATTAAAATACTCCAATTTGATACTTTAAACCGAATCAAAAAAATTCTACTTTCAACAGGATCTTTAAGGCCTTTGTCCCTGCCCGCGAAGACACTGCTGAGCTAATGCTATTCCTGTGGGGAGGCATTTTTCTAATAACTCTTTCGCATTTTGAAATTTTCAATTTTTTTTTTTTTTTTTTTTTTTTTTTCTTTTTGCATTGGATAGCGGAAGTCCCTCTCAAAATCGCTCCTTGACTACTTTTTCGATTTGAGTCATAGATTTTTTTATAAAGTTAGTTTCACTTTCAGAATCGCTTTTGGAAGTGAAAGAAACATTATAAAAATATCTACGCATAAAAATTGAAAAAGTAATCACGGAGCGATCTTGAAAAGGACTTCCGCTATCCAATGCAAAACATATTATTTAAAAATGTCCAAATGCAAAGGGTTAGAAAAATGCATCCCCATAGGAATAGCATTAGCTCGTGAGCATCTTCGCGGGTAGGGGCAGGGACCTTAAGCCATCATCATTAGATTTTTTTATGCTTTAGCATAGCCCAGATATAATAATTTTAACAATATTATGCTAAACATAGCCATGAAAAAAATCGCCAAACGAAAGATACATTTGGAACACTTTCATCCTAGCGCCCGGAGCACATGCCCTTCTCCCCCCCCCCTCTCTTAGTTTTGGCCCTGAATGCGAATAAAGCTCTTTTTCTTTTCTATCACAATTGTCAAGTACTTATTAGCAGCAATATTGTATTAGATATTGTATTAATTCAATACTAGTTTTTTTTAAAGTCAGTTATTAAAAAATGTCAATTTGTGGAGAATCCCTTAAGATTCAGCCGTTTTTAGAGAGCATAGTAAAAACATCTCACTAAAATAATGATATCTTTTTGAATTTTCACGATATTTGATTGGATTTTTTTTATAAGTCACTCCATAGAATTGACTATTAAATGATGTAAAAAAAAATCTTTTTCTAGTTCGCGCATGCGCAGATAAAAATTATTTTATACAACTACTCATATTTCAGAAAATATTTAATATATTTATATTCCAATTGCGCTACCTTTTTTCTACTGCATTTTGCCAATTTTTCTGAAATGTGCGTTAAATTTGGTCAAAAACACATTATGATATAAACAAAAAACATACCAGGATTTTTTGAATTTTTCAAAAAAATCGCTCTATCGCCATAAATATACATGCTATTCTCACAAAAATTAGTGTACATATTCTACTGTATTCATATATTTGTATTCTAAAGCGATAAGTCGTTTCGTGCATTTTCATGTACAGGGCGATCCCAAATATTTCTATTATTCTTTGTTTTTTTGGCGGCCCCCTAATTACCCGCTTAACAAATGAATGTAAATAAATATAAAGTAAAACATAATCTTTATATTTCTGAAGTTCCAGAAGAATCCGACCAGTATATTTTTAAATATTTGACAAAATGTCAAAAACTGAAAGTGTACAAATACTTTTTGGTAGATAGTGTACCTATCTTCCTATCTATAAAGGTAAAAAAGGGTTAACCTAATGGTAAATCCGCATGCTAACCTTTCGTAATCTAGTTCCACGCGATAGATATAGATTTTAAACATACTTTAAAGATATTTTTTAACCATAAAAACTTGAGATATAATTTTCAAGTCAATTGCAATTGCGAGAACCAAATCTTTTATTATGTGATTCTATTATGTGTATCTATTATGTGATCTAAAATAAAAGGTTTTTTTTTTAAGCTATTGCATAGCTTTTATCACGGGCTTTGAGCGAAGCGACCGAATCTAGAAATTCCGTAACGAGAAAACCTAACACTTCCGTAACGAAAAAAACCTAACACTTCGGCTAATGACGTTTCAGTTCGGCAAACTTCGGCACGGTATCCTTCGGTAGACTTCGGCAGACATTGACGCGGTATTTTTCAGATATTAGGATATCAAGTCTCAAACTTATGTTTCTTATGATCTAATTTTCATAGCGCTGCCAAATTTTGTTTGGTAATTTATTATGAGACAGTGTTAATTTTTGGTGACAGGAGACCCCTCACCGTGAGGGTCGAAAAATTTAAAATGCTTATAACTCGTGATCTAACTTTCGTAGCGCGGCCAAATTTTGTTTGGTAATTTATTATGAGACATTGTTAATTTTTGGTGACAGGAGACACCCCACAGTGAGGGTCGAAAAATTTAAAATGCTTATAACTCGCGATCTAATTTTCGTAGCGCGGCCAAATTTTGTTTGGTAATTTATTATGAGACAGTGTTAACTTTTGGTGACAGGAGACCCGCCCCCCCCCCCCACCGTGAGGGTCGAAAAATTTAAAATGCTTATAACTCGCGATCTAATTTTGGTAGCTTGGCAAAATATTGTTTGGTAATTTATTATGAGACAGTGTTATTTTTTGGTGACAGGAGACCCCCCACGGTGAGGGTCGAAAAAATTAAAATGCTTATAACTCGTGATAAATTTTCGTAGCGCGGCCAAATTATGTTTGGTAATTTATTATGAGACAGTATTAATTTCTGGTGACAGGAGGCCCCCCGTAATGAGGGTCAAAAAATTTAAAATGCTTATAACTCACGATCTAATTTTCGTAGCGCGGACAAATTTTGTTTGGAAATTTATTATGAGCGATACTGTTAATTTTTGGTGACAGGAGACCCCACGGTGAGGGTAAAAAATTTTAAAATGCTTATAACTCGTGATCTAATTTTCTTAGCGCGGCCAGATTTTGTTTGGTAATTTATTAAGAGACAGTGTTAATTTTTGGTGACAGGAGACCCCCCCCCCACGGTGAGGGTCGAAAAATTTAAAATGCTTTTAACTCGCGATCTACTTTTCTTAGCACGGCCAAATTTTGTTTTGTAATTTATTATGAGACAGTGTTAATTTTTGGTGACAGGAGACCCGCCCCCCCCCCCCACCGTGAGGGTCGAAAAATTTAAAATGCTTATAACTCGCGATCTAATTTTCGTAGCGCGACCAAATTTTGTTTGATAATTTATTAAGTTATTGTATAGCTTTTATCGCGGGTTTTGAGCGCGGCGACCGAATCTAGGTATTCCGTAACGAGAAAAAATCCTAACACTCCGGCTAACGACGTTTCAGTTCGGCAGACTTCGGCACGGTATTCTTCGATAGGCTTCGGCAGACATTGATGTGGTGTTTTTGCATAAGTTGATAAAAAATGCTATGCAATAGCTTTACCGCGGCAGTCTCCAAGTGCCACACACATTTTTTTTTTTTTTTTTTTTTTTTTTTTAAGAGATAAAAGTGTAATTTAGTTATCAGGTGTTGCCTCCACCAATATGACGTCAGCATCACCCACGGTCGTGTTTTCGTTCATTAACATAAATCAGATTTAAACAGATTCTTAAATTAACAATGATTTATATGCTAAATGTTTTTTTCCTTTTCTATACTCACATAAAGCTTATCTTATTGATTTTGCAATTTATTCATGATCTAAACTTTTTCGATACTCAAACATGTTTATTTAACGCATTTTATTTGCCACATACATATGCAAAGTTTAAGGCTAAATTTTCCTAACCTGGTTTGTAATATCAACTAGAAATTCATTTAGTAACGGAAGTGACAGTGACTTATGACTCAGTTTAAAGCTGTTTATAAAGGCAGGTGACTTTTGTATTTCTCAATAAATTTTATTTGTTTCGTCCATTATTGTATCACCTTCGGAAATCTTTTATCTCGAATCTTTATGTAATTTTTATTCGCTGACAGCTGGAAAAGTACGTGCTGCTGCTAGTGACAGTTTCTGCTTGCATATATTTTTTATTTAAAAGACAAACATTTTGTTTGAAGCTCATTCATATATTGAAGAAAATGTCATGCACAATAGACAATACTAAACGCCTTTTGATTTTACCCCTTTAGATCTTTCGAATTCTATAGCATACATAGTATCTTTACAAGTTTTATTCACGTATATAAACACTGTTTAAAAAAAGAGAGAAATTGGTGTGGATAGAGCCTAACATGTCGCAGAACTAAACAAACTCGCAATTTGTTTCAAAAAGCACTTTTTTAGTGAGCTACGTGTTTATTAAAAATAGCTTACAGTAGAAATGTACAAAAATGAAAATAAGTTTAATGTACGTTATAATACCATTTCTAAAGTCCAGTAGTAATAGAAAATTATTAAATATATATTTATTTTTTAATTTTTAATGTTTTTACAATGCAGAGGAGTAAAATAAAATAAAATGAATCCAAACAAATTGTAAAAAGAATCTACTTTTTGAGTTCCCATGTATAATCAAACTGAATATAAAAAAAAATTTAATTTAATTTTTTTCGCTGTTCAATCTTTCTTAGTTATCAGTTTGTTAATATGAATCCGTAACTGAAATTTTAAAAAGTACACACCCTGGGATCTCAAGGGGATAATTTTCACGAGGGAAATTGAAAAGATTTAGAATCAATGACTCGAGATATTTCTTTTTTTAAAGGGCCTTGTCATTTTTAAACTATTAAAAGTATCTGAAAATAATTTATTTATTTACATTGATATTTAGTTAAATTATAATGCTTTCAGAACGTTGAATAAATATTTTTCGACATTTGTAGCATGTAATTTGTCATCTATGATTACATTACCGATGTTTATCATGAGCTGAACAACAGAAAATATTTCTATTTTCTAACAGTATATGTTTTAAAAATTTTTCTTTATTTTCTTTCTTTATTTTTTCTTTATTTTTTATTTTATTTTTCCGTTTTTATTTATTTTTTCTCTTTTCTAAAGAAAAAAGCATTGCAATCAAATTTATTTTTCGATTTCTGGTTTTCCATGTTTTATTGGTCCAAGTCTCCAGCAACATGTTCATATGTCCGTATACCTATGAATGTTCTCATTCTATAATGAAAAAGTGTATGAATGTATGCTTGGAATTGAACAAATTTTCATGTAGTGTTATGTTTTATGATATGACTGGCAAGTTTCACTTGAACTTGGAGATATTTAGCTGAAATGGTACGGTATAATAACGATTTTTGTGCGATTTTCTGTATTGTATCATCGAAATGTGTAGGAAGTTATGTACAGAATTAACCCAAAATTTAAACATAGATTTAGAATTTAGTCGTCAAGTTCCAGTTTAAATTGGAAATCATTTCTCCGGAAAGCTATTCTACGATAGCGATTTTTTAAATATTTCATAGTCTTGTTTCATATGAACTTCTTGGGCAGGGATGAGGCCTTCACAGCCAGGTAATTCGGCGATTTAAAAGCGGCTGTATTACATCAAAATAATTAAAAAATATTTTATATAATAAGTGTCAAGATTACCTTATTTTTAGTTCAATTAATAAAATGAAACTGAAATTTAAGATGAAAATCAAAGTAATAATAATTTAATCAAAGTAATAATATTGAAAATCAACATGTGTAACAAATTTTTGAAATATTAACAGATGTAAGAAAAAAGAAAGTTTTGTGATTAGAAATCCGAGTATTTTAGTTTAGTCTTCTAAAAAACAATCACAATAAAATAGACTTGAAAAAAAAATATATATCATATGAACTTTAAAACTTTCTCTGTTTTATTTAAAAAGCGATTAAAAATAATGAAATATTTTAATATTTAATTTTATTTAAAATATCTTAGTACTTTCAAACCATATCCAGACTCTTCATCAGAGAAATACAAGTACGTGATTTTGTTTTGAAAATGAGCGAGCCAATAGTTATTGTAGTTGAATGTAGAAATAATACTACTTCCACTTCTACTTTCCTCTGTTATAGTTTTTTGCTCACTCTTTGTCAAAACGAGAACACGTATTTATATAAATAAACAACATTTAGTTATAAACATTTACTGCAATAAAGAGCCTGGATAATATTATTTATTAAAACCTTTTTTATTTTTGATAGCCTTTAAAATAAAATAGTAAACGTTTTAAAGTTCATATTATATATTTTATATTTTAAACAAAGTGAAAATTGTGTTACATCATATGTTTTTATTTAAAATAATCTTGTTATCTGAAATGTGCACAGGCAAAATGTTTTAACATTTTAAGTTATGTTTGGGTAATTCTCTAGTATTTAATATGAAAAGGTTCTTCAAACATACTGCTTAATAATGGTATTCAACGTTCCACTTAAAATCTGTTAATGACATTTGACATTAATGATATTTGATTTATTCAATTGATTATTTAGCTTAATTTAATAACCTAACAATTTAATATTAATAGATAAGGATCGTTTTAATTTCTTAAATTTTTTGGTACATTCACAAATTCAAGGAAAAATCTATGAAAATTAAAAAATGCAATAGTCTTTCTTAATTTGTACATTTCCATTCTTAAATTCCCAAAACTTCATTTCTAGAAAAAATCAGATATATAGTAAAGAAGTAATGTATCTTTTTCCGTTACACGTTGCAGCCTACAAGTAATTACTTAACCTACTTTCTTAAATGATAGGGACGTAAAGAGAAATCTTTTATCGCGTGAAAAGGAGTGTTTATTTTTTTAGGCTGAAATCATTTGTTAGGTCAATGCAATTGTGCTTTAGGTTTCACTTCTGATTTAAAGGAGATCGATATCTTATTTTTAGCAATAACTAGAAAATAAATCATGTTATCAATCTATAGTAGAGACCTTTCCAAAGGAAATAAAGAGTTTATAAGGGTTAAAAACAATGAAAAGTAGATAAATGTATTAAAGTTTAAAAGTTAGTATATTACAATTAATATAGTGGTTAATTAAAAGGGTAAAAGCAGCTGAAAATAATTATAAACTCTAAAAGTCTCCTTCCTTTTTTTAATCTTACTTTTTATGATAACACTCTTCAATCCGCAATTTATTATTTTATTTATACTTTTCTTGTAAACCATTTAGAATAAAAAAAAATTCTACACTTTATTTTTTTTGTTAACAATTTTTAATTATGTCTATTGATTCTAGTATATATCTGGATGCAATTTAGGCAATAATTCCTGTATTTTATGTACGTTTTGTATGGGAAATTTTATGAAATATTTCACACACCCCCACGCATCATCCTTTTTATTGTTGTAAAAGCTGATATCTAATATACTGCGCCTTCATGTAGTAGAAACAACATTGTGAACTTGAAAACGAATTAAGATTTATTGAACAACTCAGTTAATATCCATATATATTTTCTGATAAAATGAAACATTTATATTTTTCTCGTTGCTGTTCATTATTTTTTTCTATAACTATTTAATTAATAACGTATTTCAATCCCAAGATGGCACGAATATTAAATAATAATAATATAAAAGTCTAATTTACACTTCATTGTACAAACATACATCATGGATCGCAGTCTTCACGAGAAAATAAAAGAAAGTGAACTTTTTACAAAATGAATTCAAGAGAAAGTTTTGTGCTGTCACCTATCATTTTAACTTTAAACTAGAAACATAAATCATTAAAGCAAACAAATAATCCAGACAAACAACCTGTTTCCCTGATCAGTATAACATCAAATATTTAATCTCCAATGGTTTCTCCGAAAGCTATGGAATTTACAAATTTAAACAAAATTAGAGATATTTAAGAAGAAATCGAGAAATAATCCCACTATTCAAATTTCTAGAATATCAAAAAATGAGTATGAGGTATGTACGAAGTATTTGCTATAAATAATAATTTTGACTGAAAAGCAAGATGCGGCGGCCACGTGTAACAAGTGCTCCGAATGATCGCAATATCGAAAGATTCGTGTCGAAACAAAATATAAGCGTCTCCCAAATGAAAATGATATTGCTGTAGTAACTTCGTCATTTGAAGAGACAGATGACTGCGCATGCTCCTATAGAGGCGCAGAATGCTGAGAGTGCATGCGATATCGCCAGATCCCGTCAAGGTGCGTGTGTGATAGTGTGGAAGCACGTTAAAAGAATCGTTCACATCATGGATACCTCTAAACGGTGTCAACGCGTGATCGTGCATTTTTTTTAACGGAGGAAAATATGAATGATTGTGAAATCCATCGTAGAATGCAAAATGTGTATGGCATGGAGTGTATGTCACGCGGATAAGTATTTAGATGGCATATGGATTTTCGTAATGGAAGAAGCAAACAGTATTGATGGAAGGTCACGACCAGGTCAATCGCATGTTCCTTTCTTTCATTACGAAAATCCTTCCGAAAAAAAGATGATTCATTTTATTATTCAGTGATAAACGTAAAGTAATCTTGATGTACCTGATGATTTAAAATTATTGCGTTTTCGTAAGCATAACATATAACGTCTTCAGAACACCAAAAGTCGGTTAGTCTCTGAATTTTTTAGAGTAATTAATTGGTTTTAATGACCAAACTTGAATAGAATTTCTCCATGGGAAATAAAATCAAGAGACACTAAAGCAATATCTACTTCCATTTAATGGCATGTTTGCAGTTTTTGTGTAAGAATTTCAGCGCAACAATGATTCAACTTACAACTCAAATAGTACAGAACCATGGCTATCGTTCCTGATATGCTAATGTTTCAGATTGGCAAGTTGAAGTCCAGACTTAAATCAATTAAAAACATATGGTGAATCTGAATCCTCAAATTCCACAAAATTAGAAAGCTAATGACTACTAAATAATTAAAAGTGTGGCCATTATCAAAGCATCAATTTCTAATCCACCAATACCACTTCTAAAACTGATTTATTTAATTGAATTACGATTCTGTGAAATAATACGAAACCAAGAACATAAAATTGCAAGTAGCATGATGGAAAATCGTTAAATGATGTTTTTTGTTTTCATTGTTGTTAAGCTTTTGAATCCTTGTATAGTTACAAACTTTTATGTTTTTTTTTTCAATTAAACTACTGAAAATGCATCCAGCCATTCATTTTGATATAATTTTTTTGAATAATTTTATAGATCTAATAATAAAATAATTCATATTTCTTTTATTTTGTAATGTTGTTTAATAAAGACTATTTTCTGGTTGTGCCTAACCATTTGTATCAGATACTCTCACACGAAAATTTTCGAACAAATGAATTTTAATAGAGTCTCCTTTCAAATGATTTATTGAATTGGAAAGATTTATTATTGAAAACTGCCTTTTATACAAGTACAGAAAACTAGCTCAATTTGAATTTATTAGTATGTTAAAGCTAGTCAACTGTAAATGACATCCATGACAATTAAAAACGTTATATGTGACAAACGGTTTTGAAATTCTAATTACTTTTTATTTTACCGATAATAAATTTCGATTACAGGGGTTGGACATTGCACTATGCTATACGGTTCACTTAAAGTTGTTTGTTTACAGAATTCATTTACTTTTTTAAATATCAAAACAAAAGAAGAAAATGTAATTTTTAAGCTAATTTTGAAAAATTGCGAAGCTGAATAAATTATCAGTAAACAAAGATATTTATGAGGATTTCAAAATATATAATGAAGCAACACTCAATAGCAGACATAATTGGGGCAACTTTTATGAAATATTTGTTCTCAAAATATTCTTCTCAGTTTTTGATGCAATTGTCTTTTTGTAATTTTGTGTTATCTGAAACTATACAAATAGGAATCAGTTGTATTATAAGTCAAAATACTAATTCAAAAAAATTTGAAATAAATTTGAAATTTTAATTCAAAACCATTTAAATGTTGTGAATTTTTTTCATCATTCTTCTTTTATTAATGGAAAAGTTCAAGTAACTAACAGGAAAACTTTATTGATTTTACATTTTAACAAACATTAAGCATCAGAAAACCAAGTTGAATTATATGTATGATGGGACTTTATTTGTTAGTATTTGGGCAATAAATTAAACTGCATTTTTTTAAACTGATATTTAAATCTATTTTTTACAAGCTAAAGGTATGCAGTAAATTCAACTTTTAAATTTATTTTTTTTATTTTAAAATTAACGTTAAATTTCTTTATAATATTATAAAAAAGTAGTAAAATGTGAAATGAACGACAATTCACTCAGTAAAAGTACAAGTTTAGGTTCAGGCTCAGCTTGGTGGGAGATGCCTACTAATTGGCTTGAGAAAAACAAGCCCCGCGTAGCAAGCTCCATGTAACATCATCACGAAGTTTCGGACTGACGGTCCGCTAAGGATAACTGGGGCTTGTACTTGGGCATACAATTAAGGCGCTTATGAATTAAAGTTAAAATGTTAAATCTGGGGTTAAATAGCCTATATTTAGTATAATATGAAACATAAAAAACAAAGTTATTAGCAAAAATCATAAATAATCAAACAAGAAGCCTGCATTGGATATGTATTTTTGTTGCAAAATTTATGTATTAAATTTTACATGAGAATGAAAACGTTTTAGTGATAAATAAAAAAAAATCAAACATGAGTGCAAACTATTTGTTATAGTTTTTAAATTATTGGTATATAGGACTGAATGTCGAATTATGTTTAATTGAACATTTTTAAAATGTCATCTAGATTCTGATGTCCAAATGCAATAAAAACAGCTAATCAATGTTCCGTAATTACAGCTAAAATAAAAGACTACAGACTCAACATCATGGCTATTTCAACCAATACAAATTTATCAATGCAGCTAGTTTACAATGCAATAAATGATCGTTATAGAAACTTGTGAAACAAAATTATATAACATTATTCTACACAGGCTTTCAATGGAGCTAAATATTGTTCTATATTTATTTACGCATTCCTAAGGATTCAATGGAGAAATGGCTCGGATGAATAATTCTTTACAAACCATTCAATTATCCCATTGTGTTAGAAAGTAAGAAAAACAAATTGAGAAAGCTTTTTCTCAAGACATCTGTCAAAAATAAAGCTCCTGTTAGTTCGATTGCAACTATATTTTGGAATTTTTAATGCTTAGAAATTTTGTAAAAATTACAGATGCAATAGCATGACCATTCAGGTAATTTAAAATTTTATTACTGATTAGTTTTCAATGAAACAAATTATCATTATACGCAGATTTACAACGAAATTATTTATGTTTTTTAAGAGGCTTACAGGAAAATAAATCAACGTTGTTCATTTTAATAAGCAAGGATTTACAGCTACTATTATATCATGAGGAACAGTTGATAAATTCTTTTCTCAAACATCCGTTGTAAATGACACTGTGTATCTCACATTAGCTTCCAGAAATCTTATTAGATTTTTAACGCTTTTAAAACTACAGGTGCAACATGATGGTTCGTTCAGATGAAGAAAAATTATCAGTATACACTTTTTTATAACGAGATCAGTTATCTTTATAGACAAGTTTACAGCAAAATCATTTACCTTTTTAATCATTTTTAACCGACTTTCAAAAAGGAGAGGAGGTTATCAATTGGACGCGTATGTATTTTTGTATGTACGTTCACTGTTTACTGCTAAACTACCCAACCGATTAATTTGGTTTTGGTGTTAATTGAAAAAGCTTGCTCTCGAATTGGTACCACTCCCGTTTCATAGAAATTGATACAGTACATTTATAGTAATTAGGCAAAATCTGATAAAATTAGTGATTTTTCGTTAATTAAAACTGTTGAATAAGTTCGCAGAATGGAGTGCAGACAGAATGGCCGAGCGGTCTAAGGCGCCAGATTTAAGCTCTGGTTCTCGAAAGAGATTGTGTGTTCTAACCCCATACCTGACATATGTGTATAAATTACAATAATATTTTTCTTATTATTAACCGACTTTAAAAAAGGAGAGGAGGTTGTCATTTCGACGCGTATGTATTTTTTTAATGTATGTTCACTGAATACTCCGAAACTATCCAACCGATTAATTTGGTTTCGATGTTAAAATGAAAGAGCTTGCTCTCGAATTGGTACCAATTCCGTTTCATCGAAATTAGTTGAATACTGTTTTGGTAAATAGGTAAAAATTAGTGATTCCTCGCAAATTAATAGTGACATGCACATTGAATATTTTCGCTAAATGGAGTGCAGTCAGGATGGCCGAGCAATCTAAAGCGCCTGATTTAAGCTCTGGTACTTGAAAGAGAGAGAGGGTTCGAGCCCCACTATTAAGTTTTTTACATATATACAAATTAAATACTAACTATGCGATTAAGAATATTTTTTATTTAACCGTTAGCACAGAGTATCAGAGATCTTTTATCAACTGAATACTTTATCAGTGAAAGAATACTAAAATAATAGACTTGCGAAAAGTAATATCAAGTTGAATAAGTTCGCCGAATAGATTGCATTCAGGATAGCCGAGTGGTCTAAGGCGCCTGATTTAATCTCCTGTTCTCGTAAAAGAGTGTGAGTTCGACCCCCACTCTTGTCATACGTGTATAATATACAGTATTTTTCCGTATTATAATTTTTTTAACCTACTTAAAAATAGGAGAGAAGGTTATCTTCAATTCGAAGCGTATGTATTTTTTATGTATGTTTACTGATTATACCGACACTATCCATCTGATTAAATTAGTATTTCTGTTAAATGAAAGAGGTTACTCTCGAATTGGTGCCACTTCCATTTCATCGAAATTGGTTAAGAAGTTTTTTAGTAATTAGATAAAAACTAATAAAATTAGTGATTTCTCGCAAATGAAAAGTAACATGCACTTTGAATAAGTTCGTCGAACGGAATGCAGTCAGGATGGCCGAGCGGTCTAAGATTCCTTATTTAAACTTTGGTTCTCGAAAGAAACCGTGGATTGGAACCTCACTCCTGACATTCGTGTGCACAATAATCTTTTCCGTATTATAATTTTTAACCGACTTCAAAAAAGGAGGAGGAGGTTATCAATTCGACGCGCATGCATTTTTTAAATGTATGTTCTACAATTAACTCCGAAACTATCCAACCAATTAATTTGGTTTTTGGGTTAAATGAAAGGGGTTATTCTCTTATTGGTACCTGTTCCAGTTCACCGAAATTGGTTCTGTACTTTTTTAGTAATTAGACAAAAACTAATAAAATTAGTGATTTCTCGCAAATTAAAAGTAACACGAACCTTAAAAATTTGTCCAAAACGAAGCAGACAAGATGGCCGAACGGTGTAAGTCGCCAGATTTAAGTTCTTGTTCTTGGAAGAAAGTGTGGGTTCGAACCCCGCTCCTGACGTAAGTGTATAATTTACAATGATTTTTCCCGTATTATAATTTTTATTAACCGACTTCAAACAATCGCTAACTTTTAACTAAAGAGAGAAAAATAAACTTTTCTACCAAAAACTGAACCGTCTTCAAAAGCTACAGCAAAGTGAAAAATATTTTTTTTTACATAATAGTATTAGGAAATTTAATCATGAGCGTAGTATATACCATGCGTATTATTATATTTATGTACATTAATTTGATTTTTTGAAGTCGGTGCCAGCCAAACCAAGTTCAAAATTAAAATTAATTATCCAATGCAAATCGTAAAAGAATAAGGTTAGTTTTTTTAACTAAATATTCAATCGTAAAAAATCTCGTAGATACTTGTATGCGTGTCTATTGGAAAATTACATGTAACTTGGCTTGGCTGGCACCGACTTCAAAAAATCAAATTGAAATACATAAATATAATAATACGCATGGTAAATACTACGCTCTTAATTTAATTTCTTAATACTATTATGTAAAAAAAAATATTTTTCACTTTGCAGTAGTTTTTGAAGTCGGTTCAATTTTTGGTAGAAAAGTTTATTAAAAGATACTTTTGAATGCATCTTTTTTTAGGTTCTTTTTGGAATGTTCTTACATGTTGTTGCTTTAAACATGCACATGAAAAGGATTTTTGGTATAGGATTTATTGTACGTGCATTGGAGTGTGTTGGTAAATTTGCAAAAAACTGTCAATGTTTTAATCCATATAAATTATTCTAAAATTTATTAAACAGAATGTGTACAGCAAATCAAAGAGATAGCGCTATCGACAATCATCTGAGATGAAAAAATCATATGGATTCTTAAATTACATTAGTTGGATGCCAAATCACTCAATGTAAAATAATAATTTAAATCAATTCACAATATCGTAGGTGTGTGATATTTGACGTAATGTTTGGCACTACATTTTCACTTTTTTTAAAGAAATTTTCAGTTTATTTAGTTTTTAAATGTTTGTCCTTAATTGCAAAAAAGTGCACTTTATTTTTCAAAAACAAGCCATCGATATATTTGCCAGTTTACGTATAGGAACTTAGATAAATTTAAAAAAAAATACTTTAAGTAAGACGTTAAATTTGTTATTAGCATTTTCTCAGTCGTGACGCCCCTCCGTTTAGCTGATTATCTAGACTTAAATAATCGATGGAGCAAAAAAGTTTTGGTACCATATTCTAAACATTTTGAGGGTGCAAAAAGTATATTTTTGCTCATTTTTCTCGAGAATCTTGAATAAAATGAAATTCTTAACTACAGAGATATTTAATGTATATTTTTTTCACATACGAAAAATATCTAAACGAGAACAAGTATCATTGTATGCAGATTTTTCTGTTAATGATAACATTTTGAAACGAATTTTATCAACATAGATCATTTAGTAGGGTGAGGAGGGGTGATTATGACCACTTAATACATTTTCAACATTGTTATTTATTTATCTATTTATTTATTTATTTATTTATTTATTTATTTATTTATGTCTACATTTTTCTATTTGCGAAGTATTTATTTATTTATTTATTTATTTATTTATTTGTGAAGTCGCCCCAGTGGCGTGATCAGTAGCGGCAGCAACTTATTCGCCATGGGGTTCTAGTTCAAATCCGGGTAAGACATGGATGATGTGTTGTCCCTTTGTAGTGAAATAAATATGTAATGGTTGTGCGAAATAAATAGCTCTGAATTGTCTTTCTCTGTGTGTGATCGTTCGAGGCGAAAGCCATAGGCTTCTAAGCAATGTCACATCAAACTTGTATTTGTAAATACGTTATTTCTACTATTTAGGAAATAACTTTGACCCTTTTCGAACACCTGTTTAAAATTTAAGGGTTGTTATAATTACCTCATCAAAATCTCACAATCATAAAATTTGTGGTAATTAAGACTATTAGTGAGGAAATTATGACCACTATATTTTCTATTACACTTCCCAGAACACATTTTTGGGGGGTAACATTGACTGTTAGAACTACAATATGATAAATAAATTTAAGACAAATTTTGTTACACATTGTTTCAAATTGATCTTTAGATGTCAAAAATCCATCCGACTTGTGATACAGAATATCTAAAATGAAAACAACATTATGAGGTCAATATTTAAGCAAGAAACAAAATTTTAACGTACACAGTTTTCTCCAATACAGGGACGGTCATAATTATTCGCTGGTCATGATTACCCACCTGACCCTGATACTGACTAAAAAAACTAAATGTATTTTTTAATATTCTTAAAAATATTTCGAAATCCTTACAAAAAATGGCTTCGGAAAGATATTGTAGACATTTTGGGGATAAAAAACTTCACTTGAACTTTGTCCAAAAAAAGGAAATTATCATTATAAAAAGATTTGATTTATATTAGTTTTCATACGAACCTTATTTATACAGAACATATACATGCATATCTATATAGAAAGCTTATCATTATTCACAGATTTTTCTGTGAATAATATTATATTGCTGTAAATTTTATAACCATATTATCATATGGCAATATTCTCCAAAAAAATTTAATGTTTTTTATAATACAAAATATAATAATACTGTTTATTTAAAGATCCCTATAAAAATTCCTTTCAATATTGAAAGCCAATTGTCTTTATTTTATTTGACTGATTTTTTTTCCTTTGTAATCACAAGTTACTTTATTTCTTTCTCTCTCTCTCGAAAGAAGAATCACGAATCATTCACAATTATTTATAACTTTTGAGATATCTCTTCAGAGAGAAGATAATTTCTTCTATATTTTTAAAGCAATTTCCGAAATTTAAGCAAGTATTTGTCTTTACTTTAAAATACTTTTACTCTTGAGTAAGCGTAGAACTCAAATCTATAAAATTTTGTAAAAAGAAAAAAAAATCTTTCATGAAATAAAGCCTCTCCGGTTATTATCTTGGAAATATGGAAATTTTAAATCAATATTTAAAATATTTGACACGTGCATTTACATAATTTTACGTTAGTCAATAAATCGAAAAAAATTGGGTTAAATATAACTCAGTACATAATAAAAAGTAAATGGAAGTTTTTGAAAATTTATTCTAATGTACATTTAATGTATATAGAGTGAATCGAAACTCTTGGGCAAAACGTTAAGTAATGATATTAAACATCAAAACAAACAATACTAATTAGAAAACTAAGGGCCTGAAACGTCTTAAATTTCAAAAGATTATAAATAACAAAAAAAGTCGATCGATTCGTTTGCCATTTTCACTAAAACTAATTTTTCTGACAGTATTTTCTTGAAAATAAATTTCAAAGATAAAGCTCGAAAAATGCCGATAGAGAACGCTTTAAACTTTGGAGTAACGAACAACTACTTTTTTACCGTTACCTTTTGCATCTCATTAAATGCTTTCAAAAGCTTAAACTTAAATTTTGAGCTCACAATTTAAATTTAGGTCTAAGCTTTTGCTATCGGAATTTTTCGAACATTATCTTTAAAATTTATTTTCAAGAAAATACTAGCATAAGAAATAGTATTAACAAAAATCGCAAACAAATTGATCGATTTTTCCTTTATTTATAATATTTTAAATTTTGGATTCTAAACTTTAATGGCGTTTAACTTCTTCGGAAGACGTTTGCGACCCTTAGTTTTCTATTTAATGTTGTTTATCTTGATATGTACAATCACCCATACGTCATACGGGTTACGTGTTTTTGCCAATCATGATTTACCCGTACCACATACGGGCATTGCATTATTTAATCCAAGTATTTTTCTGACTCAATTAGGAAATTATTTTTGTTTTAAAAAGACCAGTGATAAAAGATTAAAAATTATGTAAAAGACGCGAAAAAATAATAATTACATGAAAGTTTTTTTTCTGAAACATTGAAAAAGTGGTTAAATGAAAGCTGTCGTATATTTCATGATTAGATATTCTTAGACACTTTATTTATATTTGAATGTGTACATATCGATTCCCTTTTTCGTCTTGTTATTCATTGAAATTTATTAGATAAAAGCAGTTGAAATGGTTTCAGTTTAAGAAGTGTCAAGCTTCGTGAAAGAACATGTTAAGAGCCCTTATTTTAAAATTCAGAAAAAAGTGATGTTTTGATTGTTGTATTTTTTTAATTGCCTTGATATTTTTTTATATTGAAGTAAATCATATTTAATGAATAATGTGCAATTTTGAAGCCCTGAAAAAATTTCCTCTTTTCTATAGAAAATGTCAAAGTTCAAGGTTGTGAAGGCCATTTTTCATGAAAAGTAAAATACTGGTATATTTGGAGTACTATATCTCTCGCAAGCAACAACATCCTAAAATTCTTTTGGCATAAACTATTAGTATAACCCTACTTGCTTATTAAAATGCATTTGTAATATAATTGTAATGCAATGTAATATAACAATGCATGGGGCATTGTTATATTACATTGTTATGTTGCCACAAAGTATAGTCAAAATGACGTTTTTGTCTATTTTCCGCACTTAATATCTTATTTAAGCAATAGTACCCCAAACTTTTCCTGATAGAATATGAATGTACACTACTAGGACAAACTAAATAATATAGTACTGCACGGAGATATTGTTGCTGTACGTAGATATTATCTGTTAAACATCCAAACTTTTTCAAATATTCAACATTTCAATTAGCATTATCTAAAAAAGCGCCACGTTTGAATAAAACAAATTATCTCACACAATAGTTAAACATATGTACAAAAACATGGAAAAGAAAAATAGATGAGGACTTGCGATGTTTGCAGGCAAAAAAATGACAAAAATGCGATGAAAAGCAATGTCCGTTATCACATTTTTCCCCTAAGAGAAAATAAAAAATCATATTTCGCTTACGGAAGCTGTATCAAAAAAGGGATATTTCATTTTCTCATAGGAGAAAAACATAGAAAGAAGAAAGAGAACTAGGATTTTTCATTTTCTGATGGGGAAGAAATTTTATCGTCAACATTGTTTATTTGATTTTTTTTATTTTTTTTATTTTTTTTATTTTATTTATTTATTTATTTATTTTTTATGGCCAAAAAATATTACGATACCCCATTTCTTTTTCTTTTCATGTTTTTGTACATATTTGAACTATTGTGTGAGATAATTTGTTTTATTCAAACGTGACGCTTTTTTTAGATAATGCTAATTGAAATGTTGAATATTTTGAAAAATTTGCATATTTAACTGATAATATCTACTAACAGCAACTATCACACTTTGATTTTCAAAATAATGGCTCTTAAGTTACATTTTCTAAAAAATAGATTTATTTTATGTTGAAGAAGTTGTGAGATAATATGTCATGTGTCAGTACTACAATAGTAAGTTAGGCAGTGTCGAAGATCTGAGACACTGTTAAATAATATTTAAAATTTTAATCGTGAAAAATTTGAATACTAAATTAAAACATATAATAATTAAAATAACATAGATTTATAATACTTAAAAAATAAATATGAGTAGGTATCTCTGAGAGAATTCACTACAGCCTGCTAAGATATTAAATATGTACTACAAAGAAAACAAAAGTTAGAAATTATACATCAAACGTGATATGCTCGTTTTATATATATTCAGATCTTAATGAAATAGCTCTTCCACTCTGATACAAAGATTCAATAGAGCAAAATAAACTGCTATTATGTTCAATGATGGGAAAATCATATGACTCCATCTTAGATAAGACGCAAAACTCATGGCAAACTAAAATCATTATCTGTGGTGTTTAAAAAAAAATTCTGGAAAAACAATGAGAACCTACGGGTAATCCATTATTTTAAGTCTTATGTAAAATTAAAGAGATTAGAAAAACAGAGAATCTGTTAAATAACAGAGAAGTTTTCGGTAAATATATAATAAATTCTGTAAATTATTATTAAAAATATACAAGACACTGCAGTCACCTCCAAGTCAGGGAAGATGTTAGAATAGAATAGCAATAGAGAGACAGTTTTATTATGCAAGGTTAAGGAAAATTATTGTTTCTAATCATATATTAAAATTGAATTACAGGTTAAAAATTTATAAAATATGTATATATATAAATATGTTATTTAATGTATTCTTCATCTCTCTTTAAAAAATATTATCAGTCATTTTAATGAACATAGTTGGTTTTAATTTGGATATTTTAGGAGCGTTCGAATTTCTATAAATACGTAACAACTACAGACCTCGTCTGGTCCATTCGTTTGCATGTCCGTTTTTCCGCATATAACAGCTTAAAAACTACCCAACCAAATTATTTGAAATTTAATGTCTACAATCGAAGCAGAATTTTTTCGAGTCATTTTAAATTTTGTGAAAATTGAGTCAAAACTTATAAGGATATTCAAAAAAAATTTCTTCATTCCATTAAATCCTATCATCCGTAATTAATCCAATGATGTCCCATGATAGGTAAAGATTATAGATTACAATTGTGATTATAATATTAAATTGTATCATCCGTAATTAATGTTGGGATATCCCTGTGTAGGTAAAGAATCTTTATTTCACTTTACGTCCTATACCAGATGATGCCAAACTAATACCGTATTACTGAATTTCTTCTACATAAATGTAATAAATTTTGTATCAATGTATTTATGCATGAAAGTAAAACAGCTATAGCATAAAAAATCTAGTTATCGTACAAACGTACCTAATTTGCCGCGTATTTGGCATACAATTTCAACTTGTTCTAATTTAAAGTTACTCAATTTTTTATTAAATAAAGCAAAAGATATGAATAATTCGGTTTTCTCATTTAAGAAATGCAATTTTCATAATATGCTTATAAAGGCAATTTCTAGAATTTTTACAAATATTAGATTTTCCTTTGTTTGTCGAAACCTTAAAACGTTTTTAAACATTCAACTGAATTTTATAAAAGTTCATGTTAAAAGTAAAATGCTTTGTTATTATTCAGCATAGAACTACAGAAATCTCAAATTAACATTTAGAATATCTAACAGTGACATTTACATATTTTTACGTTTGTCAATAAATGAAAGAAAGACTGCATACAAATATGTGCATAACAAGTATTAAATAAAGCAACTGGAAACATAATTTCAATATTTTCTCTATTTTGAAAACAAGTGCGATTTTCCCTTGTTCATGAACTTAATTTGCATTTCTCGTGTTTTTCTTAAAAAGCATTTAGAGATAAGATATCAAAACTAAAATCTCAAATAAATATATTTAAAGTAGTTAGAATATACTCATGTTTATTATGCGAGTTAATACTTGGAAAATTCTAAAAAATAAATATATATTACTTACAAAAGCAAATAAAATTTTTAAAAAAAGTCAGTATTTTTACATATTAAAAATTAATAAGAATGTAAAAAAAAATGTATCAAGAAAATAGTGAATTAAACGAAGAATTATAAGAAGTAAAAAGAGAATCCGAAGAAAAATAAAAATAAACATAGCAGGCGAGTTCGGATTTCGCAGCACAATAGTAAAATATTGTTTGGACTCAAAAATGTTGAGTAAAATAACATAATTATTGTCCTTGAAGCAATAAGTAACTAATAATCGTAATTTGAAGTTAAATTATGTTTCTTTTTCAGAAAACTACAAATTATATTTTAATAAATATTTTTATTAAGTTTTATTCTTGTAAGTTCTTCTTTATAAATACGTTAATATTTATTATAAATAATATAAATTTGCTAAATATAAAAATTGCATAAAAATAAATTTCAAGAAAAAAAAACAATTAAGTGCTTTATTATTTTATGATATTAAAAAAAGGACAATATATTCAAGAATTTTTTTCCGAGAGAATGTTAAGTTAAAAATGCATTTCATCAATCCAACAGCCATCATCCGTATTATACATAACATAAGATATAATATAATATTTGAAATCTTTTGTGAGTCTCTGTAAATGCTATGCACTTCGTATTATGCATTAAATAACTCATATTAAGCCTCAGAGACATACAGTGACAGTCAAAAGTTCCGTCCAGCAAAAAATTTTCAGTTAATTTTTTAACTATACCCATATGAAGAGAAATCTCAAAGTGATACTACTTATACATTTTATTGACATAATAGTTAGGAACTTACTTATGGAATAACATGCAAATGTCAATAAGTTTAATTGAGAAAATTGAGTACAAAGGAAAACGCATGCTCTCAAAAGTTTCCGGCCACTTTCTCAAGTTTAAAAAAAATTGTATTCTAAATAGAAAATTACAGTGATCAACAATATTTACAATTAGTATTTTATCGCATTAGTATTTTATTACTTTTAGTAATATGTTCTACGGGCGGCGCAGCAAAGTGACATTCAGACTGTGACGTCGTAACTAAATATACTCCGACTCTCTGTACAATTTCACAATTAACTTTTAATAAAACCAACACACAGAATACACGATGAAAACTATATATAAACCACACTGCGCTATTTACAATTATGTACAGTTAATTTACACATATATCCATTCGGAAAAGCACTTGCATATACAGCCCCTTCCGGGCATGAGATTTCGAACACCCTTTTCCGATGTTCTTTAAAACCTGAACCATACACGGCTCACACCCGAGCCCGCTGAAAAAAAACGTTCTTTCCTTGCTGTACACCAGGCAACAACTGAATCCCTTCGTTTCAGTTCCATTTCAAATAGAAAAGTTACTTTCAAAAAGTCTCTTTCAAAATGAAAAAAATCACGGAGCGGACAGTTTTCAGACCTCATGGCACTAGGCATGGAACGTCATCACAGACTTATTGGCGTCGACATCACGGAGCCGTCCGATATCACAGCTCCTTCCCCCTAAAGAAATTTTCATAGGGTGCATACACCTATGAAAATTGAAGATTGGGAAGACGGCATTGAGTCCCCTATCACTCCCGACACGCCAAACCTTAGAGGTCACAATACCAGAACACAATTAAAATAAATGCATATTAATAATTTTTAAAAAAACTTACGATTAAATTTTACTAAACACAATGAGCTAGTCATCTGAGATATCCATCTGAGCCGAAAGAATGGCACAGTACTATTCTCGAATATGCAACATAAAGTTCTGTACTAAATAATACACAAAATTAATACAATTAAATAAAATTCAATATATGTAAAATAAATATAAATGAGTGAATTCAATGATTGGATTTTAATATTTACACACCCCATTACTCAGTTCTACTTAGTCCATCGGCATTCCCGTGAAGCCTTCCTGGTCTATGCTTAACCTCAAAATTGTATGTCTGTAAATATAATGCCCACCTAGTCAATCTAGCATTTTCCCCCATCATTGTTTTAAGATAGGTCAACGGATTGTGGTCTGTTTGTATAACAAACCGCTGCCCATCCAGATAATGATTCAGCTTTTTAAGACCATATACAATCGCTGCTAATTCGCGTTCAATAGTGCTGTAGTTCTGCTTTGCTTTAGAAAATTTCTTACTTAAATATAAAATGGGATGCTCTTCCCCATCTCGAATCTGTGACAGAATTATACCAGCACCATATAAACTTGCGTCGGTCTGCACAATAAACTCTTGGCTATAATCAGGGGCATATAAAACCGGACTCTGGGTCAACCTCCTTTTTAATTCCTGAAAAGCCTTTTCACAATCCTCATTCCACTCTATCTTTTCTTTTTTTATTTTCCCTTTCAAGATATTAGTTAGAGGAACCGCAATTATTGCATAATCTTTTATATAACGAGAATAGTAGCCCGTCATTCCAAGAAATGACCTTACTTGAGTTTTAGTTGAGGGTGTTGGAAAATCTAAAATTGCTTTAATTTTTACGTCACTGGGGGACCTCTTTCCCGAACCTACCTCATGACCTAAAAACTTCACGCTGTCTTGTGCAAATCTGCATTTTGTGGGTTTCACTGTTAAACCGGTCTCTAATAAGCGCTTTAGGACCTCGGCTATATCCTTCATGTGACTTTCCCAAGTAAGTGAAAACACCGCAATATCATCAATGTACGGCAAGGCAAACGATTCCAGACCTCCAAGAACCATAGAAATTAATTTGCAGAAGTAGAAAGGAGCGTTCACGAGACCAAACATCATAACCTTAGGCAAAAATACCCCAAAAGGTGTCACAAATGCAGCGTACCTTTGGGCCCTTTTCGTCAGTGGTATTTGGAAATAACCTTTGGTTAAATCCATCACCGTAATAAAGGTCGCAGAACTCACCTTTTCTATTACCTCCTCTATATTCGGGAGTGGGAAAAATTCCGTTCGAGTCTTGGAATTTAGAATTCTATAGTCCACACAAGGACGAGGATCTTTTCCTGGAACCTCTACCAAAATCATGCGGGACGTAAAATCGGACTGCCCTACCCCAATTACTCCCAAATCTAATAATCTTCTTATCTCCTCCCTTAAAATTTCTGTCTGCCTCGGCGACATTCTATAAGATTTGGCTCTCCCCGGCGTTTTATCAACTAATTCTATATCCATCTCCACTAAAGGAGTACGTCCTGGATCCGAAGAAAATACTTTCTTATTTCGCTCTATGAGTTCCTTAAAATTTGAATTTCTGTCGCCCACTTCTCTAGTTCACTGTTGTTCACGATTTCCCAAAAATCAATTTGTGTGGGGTTTGGTATGGGGTACGGTAATTCGGCATCTTTTTCCACCTCTTCCGAATCGATATCAATTACCAGATTAACAAATTCCGGCCGCTTATAATAAGGTTTCAATAAATTAACGTGTTAGATTGTCGCCTTATTTCGCTTCTCTGGTAAGTCAACGGTGTAATTCGTTTCTGAAATTACTCCCGTGACCGTACCTGGCCCGATCCAATTTACAGCTATCTTATGAGATTTAGAGGTTGCCAAAACTAACATTTGGTCTCCAACCTTGAACTTTCTTATCACTGCATTCCGGTTCATACCATAATTTCCGCTTGTCCTGACATTCCTCAATGCGCTTGACTGCCAACTCCTGACATCTTTTCAATCTATTTGTCAGGTTCAAAATATAATCCACCACATTTTGGTCCGTGCACTCGTCAACCATCCAGTTTTCATACACCAAAGTGTGTGGCATACGCAAATTCTTCCCGTGAACGAGTTCAGCGGGACTAAACCCTGTGCTTTCATGCGTTACTGTTCTCAAAGCAAACAGTGCCATAGGCAAAACTTCTTCCCAATCACGACCCGACTCGAGACATAAGGCTTTAATGACTTTCTTTAATGTAGAATGTAATCTTTCCACACAATTGGACTCCGGATGGCAGACTGAGCTATGGGACACTTTTATACCAAATTTTTGAAAGAATTCGGTCGTCAACTCGCTCGTAAAAGACCTTCCTAAGTCAGATTGTACCTCTCTCGGATAGCCCGTTTTAGCAAAAATCTGCAACATAGCATCAATAACGGAAGTGGAAGTGATATCTATTAACGGTGTGGCATCCGGATACTTAGAAGCAAGGCAAGTGGATGTAATTAAGTATTTGTTATTTTTATTACTAGTTTGTAAGGGACCCACCGCATCCAGATTTATCTTAGAAAAACATTCGGAAATTATTGGTACCAGTTTTAAAGGGGCCTTACGCTTATCTTTATTACTACCCACCTTTTGGCATGGATCACACGTTTTTACGTAATTTTCAATATCTTGATAACAATTTGGCCAAAAGTAATACCTAAGGACTCTATCCTTTGTCTTTGTCGTACCTAAATGTCTTGATACCTGCTCATGAAAAAATGCTAAAACTTCTCTTCGATAAATTTCCGGTACGCATAATTGTATTTTCTCCTCACCTGTCCTTGATAGCGACATCCGTACAAGCCTATCTTCCCTAATACAAAATTCTTTATCATTAGAGTTTTTAGCTTTCTCCCACAACTGCTTAAATGAAGGGCAATTTTTCTGCTCTTCTTTAAATTTCTCCGCTGATACATTAACCAAACCTGTCTCCGTCTCCAACTTTTCCGGTATAACCATCCCTTCCTCCTCTTCTTTAAACTCCACCTCATCCTTATCTCCATCTTCCAAACCCAATTCATTCTCAACTCCAACCACGGGTATCTCTCTTTCACGTTCCCGCTTCTGACTGCGCGTCATTACAGCATTTAGCAACACAGGATTACCTTTTTATTCCTCAAAAAGTTCAGCTGTCTTGTTTCCCAACAAATAATAACCTTGCTCTAATTCTGTCGGTATCACAGCTGCCTTAGTAATTATCATTCCAAAATCCCCTTTAATTGTAACTCTCGCCAAGGGCAAACATTTGCACGCATTATCCAAGGATTGCTTTATCCACGCTACTTCCCCAATTAAATCATCGTTATCTATCCAACTACGGTCACAAAGATCAATTCCAGCCCCTGTATCCCTTAGATAATTTCGTTCTATCCCATTAATTTCTGCTTTTTTCAAATAAGGTGTAAAACACTCTCCTAAACTTACACCTACGTCAACGTGACTGACTAAATCTCCAGAACTTTTCCGTTTTAAATCCGGACAATCTGGCCTAATGTGCCCTGCACGATTACATTGAAAACAGATAATTGGCTTTTTTCTATCAAATTTATCTTTATTTCCAAAATCCCTACGCACATTATCTTTTTTTATCAACCCCACCTGATTTAACTACCTGATCCCCTTTACTTCTAGCATTATCTTGCCCATTCCTATCCCTAAAGTATGGTTTATTATTCCACGTTTTGTTATCAAACTTCCTAACATTCCCTCTCACACTTTCAAATTTATCACATTTTTCTGCTAAATATGACGCTGTCTTAATCTCATCCCACTCATCGAGGAATTTTTCCTTAATCGCAAAAGGAACTCTACGCTTAACCTGTTCTGTGAGCATTAATTCTTTGAGTGATTCAAAATCATTTACTTCAACAGTTTCAAACCAGTATTCTAAATACCCTCTTAACTCATAAACAAGCTCAGTCCATAACGCACCTGCCTTCCTTTGATGAGTCTCGAATTTTGTTTTCAGGGCCCCTGCTCCTAATCTGAATCTCTTTAACAAAACATTCTTAATATGCTGGTAATCATCCCTTTTTTCTAAGGGCTCTTTTACAAAACTTTTTTAATGTCAGCAGATATTTCTGTATCAAATTCTGTTGCGAGCAAAAGCAATACATCTTTATTTTGCCTATTTAAGAATGAAGCCATAATCAAACTCAGAAAAATATCCCACTACAAAAAAGTAAATACAATTACAAAATATTTCTATAACTTTCCTGAGTACAATAGCATTAAAATACCAAAGAAAAACAAGATTTTTTTCTTTTTAACTGAGTAACACTTTTCTCTAAGCACAGTAAATAATTAAAACCGTAACTAAAGTATTCATAAAAAAATGCACAATAAAATAATAAAGACTCAGTGCATTCATTTAATTTATTAAATCACATTGTTTTAATGCACTACGAAAAAGTCAATAGTAATTTCAGTAAATTCAACTTTCTAATTTAATAAACTTTACACTGTAGCTTAAACAATTAAGTTCATTACCATACTACTAGTGCAATGAAAATTACTTTACTCTTTATGCAAAAAAATAAAAATATATTTAAAATACTTAATATTCTACTTTTACAGTTCTTATTTTGTTTTACTTTTAAAACAAAACAGAAATTAGCAAATAATAATAATAATAATAAATCACGAAAATACTCTTGTGCAATAACCTTAAAAAAACGAAAACAAAACGAAACACGCTATTTTAATTTTCTAACATTTAAGCGTATGGTATGAAGACCTCCCGAAAATTCAGCGCACAAGAGAAACAATAGGGACTCACCGTTCGATCCTTTAATATTCCGAGCTGAAATTCACAATCTTCGAACACTGATTTCAATGACTGACACAGCTTTTCAGTCCACATTCAAAATAATACAAAACAGACGATGAGTTTTCGGTCCACATTCAAAATAATACAGGAGAGATGATGAGTTTTCAGTCCACATTCAAAATAATACAGGAGAGACGATGAGTTTTCAGTCCACATTCGAAATAATACAGGAGAGATGATGAGTTCGCGGAACTTTTTATTTCAGTTCCTATATCCCACAGCAAGCCACTAATAATTTTATATATTACTAGCTGTGACGTCGTAACTAAATACCGACTCTCTGTACAATTTCACAATTCACTTTTAATAAAACCAACACACAGAATACACGATGAAAACTATATACATAACCACACTGCGCTATTTACAATTATGTACAGTTAATTTACACATATATCCATTCGGAAAAGCACTTGCATATACAGCCCCTTCCGGGCATGAGATTTCGAACACCCTTTTCCGATGTTCTTTAAAACCTGAACCATACACGGCTCACACCTGAGCCCGCCGAAAAAAAAACGTTCTTTCCTTGCTGCACACCAGGCAACAACTGAATCCCTTCGTTTCAGTTCCATTTCATACAGAAAAGTTACTTTCAAAAAGTCTCTTTCAAAATGAAAAAAATCACGGAGCGGACAGTTTTCAGACCTCATGACACTAGGCATGGACCGTCATCGCAGACTTATTGGCGTCGATATCACGGAGCCGTCCGATATCACAAGACAATACACGGTTGAAGATCGTTTATGGTGCGTTTTTTCCAAATTTCTTGTAATTTTTTGGAAATTTCGGCTGAGTTGGAATATTTATAGTTCGGCAGACGTTTGCCAACTTCTTTCTAAAGATTTTCAATTGGATTAATGTTGGGCGTTTGAGCTGGCCATTTCACAAACGAAATTTATTGTGTGAAAACCCTTGCTTGTCAAGGTTTGCATGCATTGATTATGTTGTGATCATGTTAAAACAAACACTTGCGACCGAAATTTTTCCTCTAATAAGGCAGCAAATAATATTGCGAGATATTACTATGCATTACATCATTCATTTTGCTGTGGATTTCAAATAACAGACCGACACTTTTTGAAGAAAATGCTCATCACAGCACAAGATGTCCTCCGCCGTGCTTCATTGTAAGAAACACACAGTTCTAATCATATCTTTTGATGTTAAGTCATTAGACGTGGTGTCTGCCATCACTCCCCAAAAAGTTTCAAATTCGATTGATAGAAAACTAGTACTTTTGTCCAGTTTTCAGTTGACCAGACTTTGTGTTTTTTGGATAAAGCCAGTCGGGTACGTTGATATTTTTTTACCTATGAAAAAATTTGAACACCGACACTTCCATAAAGTTCTGTATCATGTCAGCATCTTGACACGGTACAGCGACTTATTTCAGCATTATTTTCATTCCGTAAATAGCTGTATATTACAATGAAATTTTTATGTGGGTCATCAATTTTTTTTCTTCTGATAATTCTGTCCATGAGAATAGTATTTTTTCGGAGTCTCCCGGACCTCACAAAGTCCTGAAGGCCATAGCCATCTTTATATAATTTTTAAATATCGTTTACAGTCGATTTTACCGTTGGATAACTTTACCGCAATACTTCAAGAAGATTTATTCCTTTAGTGACAAACTAATCACATATTTACAAACAATAATTGTTGAACTTTTTAATTTTGAATTCAAACTTTGCAATTCACGTTGATTCATTCACAAACAATACCAAAAAACACTTTACCGATAAAAAAAATCTAAGGAATGATAAGTGGGCGGAAACTTTTACACACGCGAACTTCAGATTCTACCCCTTTGCATGAAGCGTCTTCAGTATTCAATCAAAATAATCCCGTGGTCAGAGGTCATTCAAATATTCCTAACTTTTGAAGCAATTGTACTTCTTCTTTGCTGAAACCTTCTGGTAAATGAATGAAAGGGACTAACTGGCCGGAAGCTTTTGACCGCCACTGTATATTAATTTGATTATACAGGAATTCGTTTATCATAATTGAAGTATATCGCAAACAATTCTCCCCTATATTATTAAATGCAATGGAATTTTCTTGTGTGGCCCTGTAAATGAAGAAAAATATATGTTTCACTGCATACTGTACAAAATGCAGATTTTAGTGCAGTTTGTAGATGCATATAAAATTGAATATGTTTGACAGGGTGTAACATCTTTATCATATTTAACATCTTCATCTAATCATTGGAAACGATTTTCTCCCATAGGCCGTAATTTAATTATAAACTTTTGACCGTCTCTGTAAATAAACTAATCATGCTAGAAATTTATTTTCAAAAGGGCTCGTGCTAGGGTACACATTGATAACGTCCAAAAATTTTATGGCAAGCCGATTATATTTTCGAGAGCTAGAGCGCGGCCAGACAGACAAACCGAAAGCATAAACACTTGTCAACTTTGTTAAAAAGTGTTAAAAAGAGAACAATTTATGGAAGAATTTTTTTTCGAGAGAGAATGCTAACTATATATCTCTGAAGGGGCTTTTGGTATTCGTGTATCTCTAATTGATATCCTTACAATTTTTCAAAAATAATTTTTTCAGAACATCAATGAAAACAAAATCCTTGTTAGAGATAACATAAGTAAATTAATAACGAAATAAATCAATTGAAAATAGCTGGAGCGAAAATATTCAATTACTGAGCGGGCTAGCGCCCCATGGCCTACATAAGTTGGCGCTTCTGCAACCACTATCTGCTGACACGTTTCCTCTTTTAATCTAATGAACTTGGTTAATTTTTTTGTCAGAAACAACCGTTGTTGTTTTTCAATTTACTCTTACGAGAAAATTTTGTCAGTCGTCTGAGCAAATATTCTATCAGTCGGAAAAATGTATAACAATTTATAATAACTCTTAACATAGTTTAAAAAATGTTTTATAACTTCATCTCATCTCTATGTATATTATTATTATACAGTTCTTAAAAAAACTCCAGATTCTAATTCTAACGCAAGTCTCTGCATAAATACGCAATCAATCGATTAGTTAAAATGCCTACGCATTATTTTAATACTTATAATTTACTTAAACCGATTTAAAAATTAAAATACTAAAACCTCATTTTGACATTTTGAATTTTCTTTAAGTTTTACCGCAGAATATCAAACGGGAAGTCAGCAGTTCATTAAAGTAATTTAGGAATTATTTCTGCTTAAACCCTGGAATTAATGTTGAATTTTGTTTTAAGTTTGCAAATACAACTGATTTGCAACAACTAGTTTCACAATATTAATTCCCCTGCCCACCCTAAACTGGAGCTCAAAATTATTTCCTGGAATGAACTGTAATTTTAAATTAGCATATTTGAAGCTTCTAAAAATTGATTTTTGAAAAAAACAGTCCGCAATTCATTAATTATTTAATATATATATTTATTAAAAATATACATGTGGCATAGGGAGATAGGGAGCCAGTGAAAATGTGGTAGCATAGTTAAATTTTGTTTTAAAAAATGGTTTCCCCGTTTTACTGCATAGGAGTCGTGGCTTAATCAAAGAAAAAATACCTTGACAGCTTCAAGTTAGTTTATTTATGCAGTTATTTAATAAGACAAATGCTGTAATCCCCCGGGTGAATGACTTCAATTAAAATAAAAACATTCTAAAGAGCAGTCATCCATCATAGTATTCCATCGATTTACTCGAAACCGATTATCTTCATCTCCGAACCTCCTGAAGCTAAAAGAAAGCTAAAAGTGACAAGTAGTTTCTGAAACACTCGATAATCTCAGACCCCGACCGTTTTATGTAAACATAAATTAGCATCTGGCGCCAATTTTAAAGTAGTGGAATCTAATGTTTCCAGCAAACATTAATTGTATTAAAAATATTATTATTTAACTTATTTAATAATCGAAAGTAATTAAAATTCGAATATATTCCACATACGACAATTTCACTAAAAAAGGAAAAGAAATGAATTTATGGATGCATAATAAATATAAAACGCGAAGAAAAAATAAAAAGAGTGATGTTTTGAATAAGGATGCTTATTCCGAATAAATTTAATATGACTTTTAAAAAGGAGTCGATAAAAACAGGGAGATATTGAGTTTTTTAGGAATTTTAAGAAATAAAAGTTATTTAAGAATGTTTTTAGTTTAGAGCTATTTTTAGATTTATGTGTATCAGAATAAATATTTTTTAAGGAGAATTAAGAATTTATGTCGTTTCTGTTAAGATTAATAGATTAGATCTAATAACAGGATTTTAATTTAATAAGCCTGAATAAATACGAAATATTACTAAAGGGAAATTAATTTAGTAGAAGGTTAATTTTTGCGACAAATAAATTTTGTAATATGCATATCAAAAAATATGTATTTTCGATATTGAATTTGAAAAAAAATCGAACAAAAATCAATTTCTAAAAGCTTTATGTCAGAATCTTAAGTTAATTCTGTAGCTCATTCCGCCAGTCAAATTGAGTTAAAACGCTATCCGCAAAGCTATTAATCTTGCAAAGATTGAAAACAAATTTAACATTAGAAGTTCAATTCATTCAACCTTTACATTTTCCAAGCTGATTGACCGAATTACTGCTCGTTTAGCGTCCAAAGGTAAGGCATAACTAGCAATGCAAGTACGAAGTCAAAATTAAACATTAGTATTTAACTTTTTTTTCAATTTATATCTGCGTAGGACAGTTTAAACACAGTTTTACTATAGCATGAATTAGTAGTGTTTATTAAAATTGGATTGTTGTAGCCACATTTTTGCATTGTTATTCACGGCACAGTTAGCAGGGAGTGCTGTTTCTTTAAAAAGACACTAGTTGCTATTTTTTACTCTGTTTTTTGGTAAACTAGATTAAACATAGCATCGGAACACGTTTTAATTTCGTCACATTTCTTGTCATTTTAATCCTTTTTTAATCTTTCTATATGTGATTAAATGTTTACAATTTATAAAAAGTATTTTATTTTATACGGTTTGAGGGAGTTAATCCTTTATTCAGATAAACTTGGGTGGCTTGTGACCAAAATAAAGGTTAGGAATGACTTTTCTAGAGCTAATAGCATTAATGAGCAACTCAGTATATATATAATTGATTTAAAGTATTTTCTATTTTAATCTACGAAAACCCAAGTTACGATTTCATAGAAATTCCAACAAATCACTTCTATCGTAACAAAATAAATATTCACAGAGTAATTTTTGAAATTACAGTACGAATTATTTAAATCCTTTATTATGTGTTCTCTTCAAGTTTTCAACTCATTGTTGAGGATTTTATAAGAGACTTTATATTACATGTTACCTAAATGTGTACAAAAATAAAATATTATATTACAGACCGAGAACCCGCAGCACACTTATGTCTTCGAGTTCACGGATGAAAATCTATCTAAATTAGTTAAATCTCGATTCTTATAGCAAAACACAAACGATCTGACAAGTGACATCTTGGTGGAAAATATTTTAAAACCCGATTTTAGCGGTTGACTTTTAGGTTTACCATTATGTTTTCATGCTAGCAATCCCCCATGTGTTGATGGTTTTGGATGCAGGAAAGCATAATGGTAAACCCACTAGTCAACCACTAAAATCGGATTTTTGGATGCATTCCTTCATGCTATGTCTTGGCAGACCGGTTGTGTTTTTAACTGCGAATGGAGATTTAAGTAATTATTGAATTTCAGCCAAGAACTTGATGAGGTGATTGTCCGTGCTGCCGCCTCCCTGTCTATTAGACATCACAACAATAAACAAAACTAAAACTATTGAATCATTTTCTATTTGTGTTGTAATGAATGTCGATAAGACCAAGCAAGAAATGACATCTTCCGAAAAAAAATAATAATACTTAGAAATATAATCAATGCTCTTTCTTAGCTGAATGCCATTTTTACTAGTTGCAATATTGTATTAGAAAAAAATTGGGTAGCCTACCGACATATGATACCTGAACACAGATTTTGGAAACATTAAACTTCTTAACAATTTGTTCTAGATTGTACATTTTCAACCAATATGCGTCGAAAAAAAATCAAACTTACAATTTACAATTTTAACTGCAGAAAATATTCCTTAAGATTCATCGATTATTCTGTAGTTTTGTTTTCTTGTTAAGGCATTAAAAATCGAGTTGCCATTTGCAAGAAGCGTATAGTCAGCTCGATTTTTCACTATTTCGTAATCTCAAAATAAAAATGTTTTCACCACACAAACATTTCTCTGGGTTTAATTCTCATTTACTTACGCGAAATATCTCATTTACTGTATTTGGGCTAACGATCTTTAAGAATTCATGCTGGAAAAATAATGCTTCAGAGAAAGCTGAATGCCTTAAGAGTAATAGAATAAAGAACTAAAAAATAATAGAGGTGAATCAGTTTAGATCAGGGATGGCGAACTTTTGGCACGAGGGAGATTATTTTCAGCCCGAAATAAACTCTTGTTTTAAATTAAAATAGTGAAGATCTCCATGCAAAATAACATAAATAACAAATGCAATTTATGGTACATTCGATTTTCAACTTTTATAAGTAATAAAAAAAAATTATTTTGATAATTTCTAGTAAAACTTCTTATTTGAAACGAATTGAATTTATGTTAATTTATGTATAACAGTTTTTTGATAGATTTTATTTTATTGGATTATTGTGTAAATAGTTTTTAGCTTTATTATTTTTATTATTATTATTCTGATTCAAAAAGGATTGGGTTAATATAATACATATTGAGTAAAATCTCTGTATTTTAAAAAGTTATTAAAAAGTTTTATAAATAACAAAATCGACCATTATTATTTTTTAAATGTCAGTTACCGTGATTTACACATCCTCTTCTTATGTAATGAAAACGCACAAAATGCAAATTTAAAATTTAGTCTTGCTGAGTCTTTCTAAGTTTGGTTGGTTGTCGCTGTTAGACATGTTAAATAGACTAAAATGCAAGTTTATTAATGTGGGAAGTCCCCTCTACTATTAGATCTGCATATTATCTTCTACGCATTGCTCTTCAGCAAGGCAGACGACAGTAGCTAATTCCTACGCAGACAGACGAAAGCCGCGACGCTTTTAGAAGTGAAATGAAGATGACGTTTGATGGAATGTTTTTGTTTGGTGTTGAAAGAAGAATGTTCCATTAAGACGATTTTCAACATAAGATGTGATTAACTAGTTTATATGATGTTTGAATTGTAAATAGAATTTATGTAAATAATCTTCGTTTTGTAAATAGTAAATGTTTTAATATAAGGTTTAAAAATTTAACGGTGTCAGATTTATGTTTGTGAATTTAATATTATTTAAAGAACTGAACTTTAGAAGGAATATTCCACAAAAAATGGTGCACAGAAGTTGGGATAAATGACGAACGCCCACAGAAGACGAAATATTTTTTTAATATTCTGGAAGCCGATATTTTTTAGAACTGTGATTGAATGATACGCCCACAATGCTAATTCAGAAGAGGTAAAATCTTGCGACGAAAGTGCTGTCACAGTGTGAAGCTGAACATCTGATTATGAAGTGAGTTTATTATTTTATTTTAGTTTTCAACTATGTCGAAATTGATTCATTTCAAAGAATCAAAAAATTCTTTGAAAACAGAAAAATCATCTAGTATTAAGACATTGCATAAATTAATTTTTTGAGAAATCTGTGACAGAAATAACAGACGTAGAATTCGGAATTTTACTGGGTTCGCGTTTGAAGTAGATTCCGATGAATATCAATCAAAATTGGAAGAAATTAAAGATAATTTTTCTGTCAACGATTTGATAACCATTTGCAATGTTTTATGTATAAATAATTCCAGAACTTTTGATGAAGTTCCTGCCAGAATAATTTCTAGTTTATGTGATTTTAGTATTTTGAAAATTAACATTATGCCCGATGAAGGTACTCTTAGTGATGATGAGAGTGCCGATGAGTTTAATGATGATTTAAGTAAAACTAGAAATATTTCAAAAGTTTTTGAGAATAATGTGAGAAATGATTCTGGTAGTTCTAGTTTTGAAAGTAATGATAATCAGAAAATTCTAATTCCGGATTATGTTATTAAACCTAGTATTACTATAAATGATATAGAGATGATGATAATGATGTTTACATGTATTGAATTACAAAATATTCAAAAGTGGTTTGCCGATTTTGAAGATATTGTTTCATTATTTAATGTTAGTGATTTGCACAAATTGATTTTGGCTAAACGCCGTATGACAGGCAAAGCTAAATTATTTATTGAAAGTGAAACAAAAATTAATTTGTGGTCTAAATTGAAAGCCCTACTCATTTCTGAATTTGGTCAAACGTGCAATTCAGCTGAATTACAAGAATTGCTATCCAAAAGAAAAATTAGACCACATGAATCGTTAGATGAATATTTTTTAAATATGAAACAATTATGTTCAAAAGGCAATATTGAAGATTCTGCACTCATTCAATATGTAATAAATAGCATTAATGATCCTATTTTTAAAAAATCTTTTTTGTATGGTTGCCCCGATATTGTTGAATTTAAACAAAAATTAAAGGTCTACGAAAAAATAAGGTCGGAGTATGAAAATGCAAAAACTCATAAATATGAAGGAGCTAAGCCTAAAATTAAATCCGAAGTTATTTAGGATTAACAGGATACTTTCGAAAGTTTATAAGAAACTATTCGGTTATAGATAAACCGTTATGTGACCTGTTAAGAAAAGATTCCAAATTTGAATTTGATAGAGAAGAACAAAAAGGTTTTAATGAACTCAAACGTACTTTGTCGTCAGAACCAGTACTTTCGATTTACAATCCCAAAAGTGCGACCGAAATCCATTGTGATGCCAGTATTGATGGTTATGGAGCTGTTTTAATGCAACAATCTATAGTAGATAATCAATTTCATCCAGTTTATTTCGCCAGTAAAAAAAAAAAAAAACACCGAAGCTGAACGAAAGTACATTTGCTACGAATTAGACGTTTTAGCTGTAGTTGAATTCCTGAAAAAGTTAAGAGTATATGTTCTAGATATTCCATTTAAAATTGTAACCGATTGCAATGCATTTAAAATGACTATGGATAAAAAAGGAATGGGTACAAAAATAGCTAGATGGGCAATAATGTTATCCGATTTTGATTATATTATTGAACAGTAGTAGTATGAGGCATGTTGATGCATTAAGCAGACATCCTATTTGTATGGTAATCCAAGATAGCTTAACTTTAAAAATTATCCAAGCTCAAGAAACCGATGAGCATATTAAAACAATAAAAGAAATCCTAAAAGTGAAATCTTATGATGATTATTTAGTTAAAAATAATGTTCTTTATAAATGTGTTAATGGAAACGATTTATTAGTTGTACCGGAAGACATGGAAATGAATATAATCAAGGCCGCTCACGAAAAAGGTCATTACGCAGTTGCAAGAACAAAGAAAAATTTAGAAAATGATTTTTACATCCCCAAAGATAAACAAAAAAATATGAGAAATGTATAGTAAATTGTGTTCCCTGTATTTTAATTAATAGAAAATGTGGTAAGCAAGAAGGTTTACTTCACCCAATACAAAAAGAAGAAACTCCGTTACATACGTACCATGTTGATCACTTACGTCCATTGGAGAGCAAAAATAAAAATTATAAACATATCCTTTCGGTCATTGACGCATTCACAAAACTTGTTTGGTTGTATCCTACAAAATCTTCCGATGCTGCCGAAGTGATTTCTAAATTAGAAATCCAAAACTCTGTCTTTGGAAATGCAGTTCGCATAATATCAGATAAGGGTCCTGCATTTACTTCTAAAGCTCTCGAAAATTATTGCATCAAAGAAAATATTAAACATATCCCGATTACCACTGGATTACCCAGGTCTAACGGCCAAGTCGAGCGTCTAAATTCCGTCATAATATCTGTTCTATCTAAATTATCTGTCGATAATCCTAAAAAATGCTATACATGTGTAAGCGACGTCTAACAGGTGATAAATTCGACTTTTCAGAGAAGTATAAGCACAACCCCTTTTGAATTGGTGTTTGGTACTAAAACGAAACTAAAAAATAACATTGAGATTACTAGCCTTCTGAATGCTGAAATACAATCAGATTTTACTAATAATCGCGAAGATATGAGAAAAAATGCTAAAAAACAAATTTTAAAAGTCCAAGAAGAGAACCGTAAAACTTACAAACTCAGACGAAAGAAATCTAACATATTTAAGTTTAATGATGTGGTTGCTATAAAACGCACTCAACAAGGTCCAGGTTTGAAGTTAAAACCAAAATATTTAGGTCCATACAAAGTCATAAAAGTAACAAACAATGACACCTACGATGTAAAGAAACTTGGATTTTATGAAGATCCCATGGTCACCAGTACTTGCGCAGAGTACATGAAGCCGTGGACGGACGAAGCTTGACATAGAGAAAAAAAAGAATTTCACCGATTGTGACACTATCCCGACAATGACACACAACTGGACTGGCAACTAAATGAATTTTAACTTAATTATTCCCGAAAAGACGTAAAAAGAATAAGACAAAAAGGCGTAATGTAAAAAGAAGAGAAAAGAAGTAAGAAAGAAGACGAAAAGACGAAAGGTAAAAGGAAGACGAAAAGAAGTAAGAAAGAAGAAAAAAGGACCTAAGAAAGAAGACGAAAAGGCGTAAGATAAAAGAAGATGAAAGATCGTAAGAAAAAAGAAGACGGAAAGACGTAATAAAAAAAAATAGACGACGAAAAGATGTGAAGAGAAAAAAAAGAATACGAATGTCTCTTTGAACGAAGTTATTTAAACTTCGATAGAATATTTTAACAATGACTTATATTTTTCAATTAAGACTTTGGATGCTGCTGTTTTTTTTCTTTATCTTTCCAGATGATCCAACCGCTGCTTCCAGCCAACAGGGATACATACGAGACGAATGCCTGATTAGTATGACCGAAATGTGGGAAGTCCCCTCTACTATTCGACCTGCGTATTATCTTCTACGCATCGCAACTCCGATGAAAAAGGCTCTTCAGCAAGGCAGATGATTCAAGCAGCAGCTAATTCCTACTCAGCCAGACGAAAGCCGCGACACTTTTAGAAGTGGAATGAAGATGACGTTTGATAAAATGTTTTTGTTTGGTATTGAAAGAAGAATGTTCGATTAAGACGATTTTCCGCATAAGATGTGATTAACTAGAGTTTATATGATGTTTGAATTGTAAATAGTATTTATGTAAATAATCTCTTTTTGTAAATAGTAAATGTTTTAATATAAGTTTTAAAAGTTTAAGGGAGATTCATGTTTGTGAATTTAATATGATTTAAAGAACTGAACTTTAGAATGAATATTCCACATAAATCATATTCTAACCCAATATTGCATCAAAAAATTTCAGAGAGATTAAGAAGAATATAGGAGATTATCAAAAAGTAACGATCATAGACAAAAATTTCGATGGTGAAATTATAATGACTTGGAGTTTTAAATTAATTTCCATAGAAGAGTTTTTTAAGAAAATATTTTGATATTTTTTTTTCTAGTAGCCATTTATTTCGGGAGTAAAAAGCATGAAAAACTCAAGTAGAAACTTGCTATTAAGTGGACGCAATTCAGCGCCCACATTCTATATATGAAAAACTGAAATAAAAAGCCCAAATGATTATTTGGCATATAAGAAACAACAAGAGATATAGGTTTTTTAAAAATAGTTACGTAGTTAAAAAATTGTTAGGTACATTACAAAATATTATCCATACATTTTAAATCCTAAAATCTGTATTAAAATTAATTTTGCTACTTCGATCTACTAAATTATTGACACTTTATGATCATGTAAAACATCTTTTTGGAAATACATTGTCACAAAATGCAATTTTTGATGCACTCGATTTTCAAGTTTTATAAGTAAGAAAAATAAAAACTAAATCATTATGATAGTTTCCTGTTAAACATCTTATTTGACACGAATTGAATTTATGTTAATTTGTGTGAAACAGTTTTTGCTTGATAAATTTTATTTTATTAGATTTTATTGTGAATGTGAAAAAGTTCGCCGATGCTTAATGTGACACTGCATGCATGCACATTATAAAAATTCCGCTTACCTTTCGAGCAATCGAAATTATTGCAAAAGAATTACCTTTTACTTCTTAAGTGCAAAAGAATTACCTTTTACTACTTCTTTTTTCTCATTAAGACATTTAAACCGTTTCTGCCATTTACAGCGAATCGAAATCTGCTTTGTCTTTCCCAATTTCCTAACATGTGAAAAGAAATATTTTTCTTTCATAAAGATTTAACTCCGTTTAGTTCTTATTTACTATTTTAAAATTTTGACTTAAGATTTGAATGTATTAAGGCATACACAAAAATGCTTAAAAGAAAACTGAATGTTTTATTGCAATAGTTTTCAGAACAAAAAAAGTAATAGAGGTAAATCAATCTAGATCATTAATAACATCCAAGTGAAAAATGTGTAATTAGATAATTATTGAGGAAATTCTTATAAATTTCTATAAAATATCATCGTTTTTAGAGCATAGTTCGCAATTAGTAAGTCCTACTAAATGAGCAATTCGTATGCCTTTCTAAAAAATATATCATATATCATTGGAAGCATACATATTATTAACGTCGCGCCCATTGTTTCAGTTATTAAAAATATTCCTAAAGATTTCTCTTCTATTTCTTTATTTTTCTATTATTAATATAATAAAAACTTAGTATTGCTATTTGCACAAAACATAAAGTATACTCATTTTTACTTCATTTTCGGATCTAGAAAGAGAAAAGGGTTGACCTCACAAAAACTTAGCTTGGTTTAGTTCTCATTCATTTATTGTGAAAGTCTCGTTTATTTTGTTTCGGCTAAAGATGTGCTAGGATTAAAGCAAGAGAAAAATTTATAAAAAGAAAAAAATATGTTTTAGCTAAATAGAATACAAAACAAAAAAAAGAGAGAGAGTGGAGAATCTATCCAGATGTTGAAGAAATTTCAAATATAAAAAACATGAAACTTAATTTTCGTATACTTACATATTAAAGAAGGCGTTTTTATTTTTAAAGTATGCCTCTTTCCAGTTTAGCTAAATCAGTAATCTTTACACATTTTCTAAAATATTATCGTACGTATTGTATGCTCTCATAGAAATTACAGGTAGCATATTTTTATGTGTATAAAATTATGTGTAAATTATAGTAACACATGTAAAATTTACCTTGGCATTTTTGCTGTTTTGAACATGAGCGTAAAAGTGTAATATATTAAGCTTATGAAAAATTATGTTGAATGCTAGGTGCTAAATACGCAGTAAAATTACAAATAACTAAGCATATAACGTCTAAATCATGATAGATAAATCCTAACTGACGTCACAGTCTTACAACTTCATCAACAACAGATATGTTTTATTTCCCTTCCGTTTTGAAAGATTTTAATAGGATGGGCTATAATACAGGCTGGTAAATTGAGAATATTGATTAATTTGATACAAATTAAAAAATTGTACTCAGATCGTTGAATTAATCTATTAAGAATTTGAAACATTTAGATTGTTTCAGATTTCTAAAAAAGACTAAAAAAACTATAGATATATCGCACGAAAAAAAACAATGTAAACATTTCTTTCTCCAAGCGATCCCTTATCAGAGCAATTTCAATATAACAAATTTAAAGAAAGTAAAAAATTCTCAATGTACAGGATGTCCAGCGAATACGACCCTGATTCCAAATTTAAATTTCGAAAAAAACAACAACAACAAAGGTCGATAGAATTGTAACGGTAAACGGTTTCTTTATCAGGTAAACTGTAGAAAAAAAAACAGAAATTTCGAATGGTGAATTTTTTGAAAATATTATGTTCTGATTACAAAGAATGCTTGACTTGTCATTTTTTTATTTTAGTTTGCTTTCAGATAACAAGTTTTTCGGCGTACAGGGCCATATTTTAACGATTTTTGGAATTTTTGAAATTGCAAAAATTTAGTTCGAAAAATCGTTAAAATATGGCATTATGCGCGAAAAACGTGTTCTTTGCTAGCAATTTAAAATAACAAAAATGTCAAGTCAAGCATTTTTTACAATCAGAACATAATCTATTCAAAAGATTCACCATTCAAAATTTCAGTATAAGATTCAGTATAAGATTCAGTATAAGATTTTTACAGCTTACCTAGTAAACAAACCGTTTACCGAATAATTCTATCGTTCTTCGTTTTCTAGAAATTTAATTTTGAAATCGGAGTCTTATTTGCTGGACATCCTGTATCATACAATGAAAATAACTTTTCTAAGTTTTTCAAGCTGCAAAAGACCCTTAATAGTAGAAAGTCAATAAATAACCAAAACTATTGTTTGGTTATTGATTTATGTTATATTGGTCATTGATTCGTTTTGATCTTTAAACATTTGTAAATACTGTTTTGATTGTGCGATATCGTTTTTGTATTTTTTAATCTTTTTAAATGTTTCAAGTAAATTGAATATAATGTTTAATTATTTATTGCCTGTAAAATTGTAAAAATCTTGTGTGTTTTTAAATTATACGTATTCACTTACTTTTAACAATCACACGTGTGATAAAAGTAATACTAGTGATAGGAAAAAAAGCATTTTCTAATTTTCTAATTATTATTCATTGTATTATGCTTAAGCAAAGCTTTAAAAAATCAAAACTCTAAAATTAAAAGGGGGGCTGATAAAACTTTTATGTAAAGAAATTTCCTATCTCACTGCATATTTTTTTCACGGAAATGGGATAAACGGGGTTTCTGCTTTTGTACTAAAATGCATAGTTTACCTTTACGGTTATAAGCTTTCAAACATAATTACAATTACGCCTAGCATTATACACTACACTAAAAAGGACATCTTCGTTTTAAAAAAAGTTCCCCAAGCGTTATTGCCGTTTTAAATAACGTTTTTTATCTTATTTTAAAAGAAAGGAACATCAAGAAAATTTTATAAATATTCCGTGTACATTGAAAAAAGTAGAATAAAAAAAATTTAAAGTATAGTTATAAAGATAAAATAGTGGATGAAAAGCGTAGTTATAAAGCTTCACTGCATTTCAGAATGAGATTAATAATAAAGGTGGAAGAATAATTTTATAACTACCAAAATAATTTTTTTCAACTTTCTTCATAGATATATGAAAACACTGTCCCATCCCTACTATCCTTTCTAGTGCAGGTAATGCAGGTAGTTACTAACTGCAGTATTCAAAATTGTGAAAATTTCATGAATACCGCATTTTTTTTTTCTTTTTTAGATCTTCAGATTTTTCGGAAAATAAATTTTTAAAATTAATTTAGTACAGTTGAATATAAATCATTACATTTTTTAAATGAACATAATTTTATACAATAGCTTCAAAATCAATTGATATTTTTTTTTAAATTAATATTAGGGGGAAGTGGGGGACATTGATACATGGGGCACATTGATACACTCCTGTACTGCACACAGAGTCATCACCGGATGTTTCACAACAGCTCCAAAAGGTGATACTAGTGCACTTAACTATATACAGAAAGTTTTGGAATGATTCAGTTGTTTGTTGAAATGGGACGAGTGATTAATTGTTTTTGCAGGTCAAAAGTAAATTTGAGTTGTACAATTGAAATGGTATTATACAACTGTTACAGTATTTTCAACCGAAAAGAATACACTCCCTGGCAAGTAAAGCTACTCTTTATCAGTTCCTCATTCTTTATTGTTAGATAAATTATGAAGTGTTAGATTTGCGACTCATTTTATTCAAAATGGCTGTATGGGGCACATTGATACAGTTTTTGTCGTGGCACATTGATACAACCTAAATCTTTTTCTAGTTTATTTTTTCATTACCTTTTATTATTTTTTTTACAATGCACTCCTTAATCCAATCATTTTTCGCTAAAAAATTTTAATATTAGTTTTTATTGAAGTGAAATAACTTAATTTCTTTATATTAGAACATTTTATAGTATTTTTGGAAAGAGAGGACGTACGAACTTACCCAACATATAGTGCTTGTAGAACTAATTAAAGAAAAGGACGGCAGCCTGAAAAATCTCAAATTTATATCAATTCTCCAGAGAAAAAAGTATTTCCTACATGAAAAGTGTTACGTAAGAGAAACAAGCTGCAAAAGAGCACAGGATAATTATATTAAAAACAGAATTTTTAATATAATTACCCTTTATTTTCTGTATATAAACCGATTTATACAGAGAAAACTTGGTAATTTTTCATCTTTCCTAAGAAAGAAGATAATGCTGGGGTTGAAGTATCAGATATGACTAAGTTACTACTGCCAACAATCAGACAAGGAACAGCCAAAACATCAGGTCATTAAACATTTCATTTTGATTGCTTTAATATTCCTTACAAATAAAGTGTGGGTGATTTGAATTTTTAAAAATAATATAAAATGTTTTGCTAACTATTTTTTTTTATGAAAAATATACATTGGTGTTATTTTGTCTCTAATTTTCCTAGACGTATCAAAGTGTATCAATCTTCCCCGGGGATGGAGTGCATTGATACAAATTACTTTTTATTATTATTTTTAAATTACATGCAAAAATAATATATAAGACAATGATTGTACATTTTTATAACACACTACACAGGTTTTACCGACATCACATAGAAAAATAACTTGACATTTCTGCTTTCTTAACACCAAATTTTTTTAAGGAAAAAGCTGTATCAATGTAAACCACTTCCTCCTACATAATTTCATTTTAAAAATGATAAGTTTTGATGATAATACGCTTAATAAGTTTTGCTGGGGAAACGAGCCATGCATGTTGAGAATTTGTTTCGTTAATTAGCTTAATTTCTTCCAAGTCTCGTAAAACATTTTTTTTAAAGATTAATCTTTATTTTATTTGATGACAGAAAACTGTGCGGTTACATAAAAAGAGGATTACTTAAATAAGAAAATCGCAGATGATTTTGCAGCAATACATCAAATTCCCTAAAACAAATCATCGCGCTTCGCACGTGTTTCCGTCAAAAATTTTTAACCATTTTAAAACATTTTTAGCAATGACACTGATGTTACTTATAGATCTACGTTGTAAGCTTTGTATATATTGACCACAAGAATAATAAATGAGTCTAATTCGGTGTTCAGTGTTGGGTCAAAAATGGGCCCCAAAAATTATTGAAGGGAAGGGTTGTCGCAAGTGCATCAGTTCTTCGGTATAGTTATAATTTAATTAGAGAACTTGGGAACTCTCATTGTCTTCGATACATCACGTCGTAGGGAAAAATAGCACAAATGAAAACAATTCTGGCCTGTAGATTATCATTGGCCAAATCAAAAGTCAAGACTGTGATACTTAAAAGGGAAATCGGGATTGCCAGTTTGCCCTCCAATTTCAATTCGAAATTTCAACTTTATACCTAAAATATCGAAAATAATATATAGTATGTGATCACTTAATGCTCCTTATTAAATAAGGTACAAAATACAATTATTTATTTTTTGATAGGGTCAGATGGAAGAAAATGGTTCTACATTAAAAAAGGTACTTTTCACTACATAAATTTACATATTTTAGAATTTTTTTTCTGTAAAAACATTTTTTGAGATTATCCCAAATATTTTCAATCAAACTTTAAGATCAGGCAACAGCTGTATAGATTATTGTTTACATTCACTGAATTTTCTAAATTGAAATTTGTTCAGAAGTTTTTTTTTACGTCTTCTTTATACAGTTAAAATATTGTTTTATTTTGACACAGTCTGCTAGAGGATCCTTTAAGGAGCATAATAGTTTAAATAAAGAATACTGCCCAGTTAAACTGATGGCATTGAGCTCACAGGCTACAAATACTAATTGCACATTAAAGCCTTATACTTTCAAGGGTTAATTCCGTTCGAAAAAAAATTAAGAAGGGGAAACAGCTCTCCCCTTTCCTCTTTTTTTATACTTAATCATTGAACCTCCTATACTATCAAAGACATGCTTTATCATATAAAAAATCTCTATCCAAAATTCAGAGCAAATGAGATAATTCTTAATAAAAACCCATTTAGCATTTACATAATTTAAAAGGAGTTATCCCCCTCTTTTATACATAACCATTTAACTTCCAAAACTATTCAGAGATTTGAACGAAATCTGAAAATTCTGCTTGAAAAACCCATTTATATAAATTAAGGGGGGGGGGGCATTAGAACCCCTGTTCCCCCTATTTATACTTATTCAATGAACACCTATTAACAGTCACGGAATCGCCTCATCAGAATGATCCTAATCTAAATTTTGAACGAAAACTTAATTCTGCATGAAAATCCCATTTATATCAACTAAGGGGAGGTGCATCAGCCCCCCGTTCCCCCTCTTATACATATCGAATGAACTCCAAAAACTAATCAGGGAAGCGCCTTGTCAGGATATACCTACATACAAAATTTCAAGTGGATCGGATATTTTTATCATGAGTTATCGCGTTACGCACGAACATACGAACGTACATACAGAACGGACGGGCACATAAGCTCTCAGGCTATGATAGCCTGTGAGCTAAAAACTACAAGGAAATTTATCATTTTAATTTTATATATATTTTTTTTCTGGGTGGAGTAAAATGGGTTTACAGTTAGACATAGTTAAAGGCTGCATAATAAAACACATTTAACTCTATATTTACATTTGAAGTAGTAAAAAATAAAATAAATAAATTATAAAAATTAATAAAATTATTTCATCATTAGTTGTTGTTTTTTAATCCAGTTTACAATTTGACCTATAACAACTATTCTTCAGTTCATATTTTGAAAAAAATGTCTTTGGTAGAAACCCATAAAACTTAGGTCTTAAACTACGAAACTGTTTTAAAAAGATTTGCTAATGAAAAAACTGCAAGTGAGAAAAAAAGCAATCAAAAATGATAGAAAGGGGACATTCAAACGTCAAGTAAAATAGGAATTATAAAAAAAAGGAGAAATGAAGCTGGTTAACTCGAAATTAAGTGATCTGAATTTAAAAATAGCAGTACCACCGTTAGAAATACATCAAAGTTCTTGGGTAGAAGTGTTATATATTACAATGATTTCAAAAATAAAGTCAAAAGTTAGAGCTTCATAGGACAAGTGATAGAAATCAATGAATATTATTGCATAAAATATCTGTCTAAATCTAAATTAGGGAAACGTGACATTTTTCCTGATATTGAAGACGAAGATGTTGTGGAGTTCAGTCAGATTTGACGCATAAGGAACCAAAATTTGACGCCGTGTGCACTATTTATTTAATTAAACATTTTAAAAAACACATTTTTCTATAATGTGTTTCAATTTAAATATATACTTAATAATACAATAAAATGAGTGTTTTGTAGATTAAACATTTTAATAACCTCTTTTTATTTAAATATTCAATTAATTTAATGCTAAGTCCATTTTCCTCTACCATAGGTAGAAATGAGCTTATGAATACTTGTCTTATTAAATAAAGTAATGAAAAGTAACATATAAATTATAGTGAAAAATGGTATATTTGTAACCGATTTAAGCCAAACGTACAGCGGCGTTCAAAAGTTTCCGGCCACCAAAATTTTTTCAGTTAATTTGTAACTATACCCATATAAAGAGGAATCTCAAAGTGATATTTATACATTTTATTGACATAATAGTTAGGAACTTACTTGTGGAATAACCTTTAAATACCAATTAATTTAATTGACAAAATTAAGTACAAAGGAAAACGCATGTTCTGAAAAGTTTCGGCCACCTTTGGAAATTAAAAAAAAAAATGTACTGTAATAGAAAACTACTGCAATCAACAACATTTATAATTAGTATTTTGTAGTATTAGTATTTTATTATTTTTAGAAATAAATTCTACGGCGCGGTAACGTAACATTCATACAATCAACGGTTAAAGATCGTCTATGGTACGTTTTTTCCACGTTTCTTGCAATTTTTTGGAATTAACTGCTGAATTGGATTATTTATAGTTCGGCAGACGTTTATCAACTTCTTTCCAAAGATTTTCTATTGGATTCATATTGGGCGTTTGGGCTGGTCATTTCAAAAACGATTTTTTTTTTTTTTTTTTTTTGTCCGAAAACAATTGCTTGCCAAGGCTTGCATGCATTTATTATGTCGTTATCCTGTTAAAACAAAGAGTTGCGACCAAAATTTTCCTCTAATAAGGCAGAAAATAATCTTGCAAGATATCCTTGTACATTGCATCATTCATCTTGTCATGGATTTTAAATAACGGACGGATAATTTTTGAAAAAAATACTCCCCACATTATAACGTGTCCTCCGCCATGCTTCATTGTAGGAATAACATATGTTGAATCACATTTTTTGTTGTTAGGTCATCGGACGTAGTGGCTGCCATCACACCCAAAAAATTTTCAAGTTCTATTGATGGAAAAATAGTACTTTTGTCCAGTTTTTACTATACCAGACTTCGTGTTTTTGGAAAACGCCAGTCAGTACATTTATATTTTTTTACCTACGAAAAATTTTTGAACACCGACACTCCCATAAAGTTCTGTATCACGTCAGAATCTTGACACGGTAGACCGACTTATATCAACAATATTTTCTTTTTGTAAATAGCCGTATATTGTAACGGAATTTTTATGAGGGTCATCAGTTGTTTTTCTCTTGATAATTTTGTCAACGAAAATAGTAATTTTTTGCAGTCTTCTAGACCTCACAATGTCCTGGCCAAGGCCATGGTCATCTTTATACAATTTTTAGATATTGTTTACAATTGAATTACCGATCGATAACTTTTCCGCAATATTTCGAGAAGATTAGCCTTTTAGCGACAAACTAATCACTCATTTACGGACAATATTGTTGAACTTTTCAATTTTCAATTTAAACTATGCTATTCACGTTGATTCATTCACAAACACGACCAAAAAACACTTTACTGATAGAAAAAAGCTAAGGAATGATGAGTGGCCGGACACTTTTGCACACGCGAACTTCGAATTCTACCCCTTTGCATGAAGCGTCCACAGTATCCAATCAAAATGATCACGTGGTCAGAGATCACTCACATATTCTTAACTTTTTAAGCAATTGTGCTTCTTCTTTGCTGAAACCTTCTGGTAAATAAATTAAAGAAACTAATTTGTCGGAAACTTTTGACCGCCACTGTACATAATGTGTAACCACCCGACCCTATGAAATCTAAATTTCTTACTAAAAATGACCGCCAAACTAGCAGTCCCGATTCATAAAATAAGATAAACCTAGAAATAATTTAGTATTTAATTATTTTTGAAAAAATAAAGACCATACATACCTCAATCTAGGACAATTATATAAACAAGGTAGAACCCGTCGAATTTCGACGAAAGAAAATATTTTAAAAGGAAGTGTTTCATTGATTTATAATAAACATACAAAATTAGTTATAGTAAAAAATTCATTCTAAATTGCTAAGTCTAACTCTCAAACAAACGATATTTAATGTCAAATTAACAAAATACTTTTTCCATAAAACTCAGTTGTAGAAACTGTTAAAATTTAATTTTAATCGTACATGTAAGCAGTAAAAAATAATAAAGATCTGTTACTATGTTCTTATGCTAGTATTCCAAAATGAAACAAAAAGCAAAATTTATTAAACTTTGACTCAGTCATGACATTTCCTCCCCGTGAAATCTAAAACCGGCATAATTTTCATCTCATCAAAATTTGTAAATGCACATTTCGTATCTGTATTCACCTTTTCAGAAAAAATTGGCATTTTAATTTGATAATTTTGATTCAAAACTTGAAGTCGCAATGCTATTAGCTAAAATAGATATTAAACTATTGATATTCTTTTACGTATAAACCAAATTTTGTAACTGAAGTCAAAATTCAACGGTTTTATTACAAAAGATATTTAAATTTCAATTTTTCCTTTTTAATGAGAAAATGGCAACATAAAGCTATAGTAATTAATTTCTTCTCTTTTTTCCTTTCCTTTTAATAGAAATGGAGTACTCCTGTTGCCATAATTAGAAAGCGGTATAAAAAACTGAAAAAAAAAATAATATTTCAAAAACAAATTAAGATACAGCTTTCAAACAAATTTCACTTAAAAGTACATTTTTTCCCCTACACGATGGTGTAAGAATTGAAAATACACGATATTTAGAAGTTTAATAATTTGTAATAGCAAAAATTGTAATACCGAAATTTCATTTAAAGTTTGAAAGTGTTGCCATTCGTAAAATGACGTATGCGTTACGCACAGATACGTTTGGCCTTTATAATATAGATTGTGCAAAGTATTTTAAACATAAATTTATGCGGTTTTACAATCCAAAAAACGCGCACCTGTAAATATATGCATAAAGGATACAAACAAAGGCAAAAAGAGAAATAGGAAGCCATATAATCTGCAGAAAATATTTATTACAGTATAACTATTATTATTCTATATTTAATTAGGTGATAACATAACTAATACTTTTTATTTAATTGTTATACCATAAAATTTACTCATTTAGGTGTTTACTTCATATAAAATTATTGCTTTTCTTTTAGCTTCACAGCAGTAAAACAATACTGGGCGAAATCTCCTAAGGGTTTTTGTAATTGTGTATTACTATAATTTTATAACAATTTCTGAGATTGACAGATTTTTCCTGAAAAATATCTTAAGTATCTAAAAATAAAGTAAATAGAGTTATAACCAGGAAATTAAATTATATGAATACAAATATTAAATTTCAATAAATTATTAAGAAAATATGTTAAAATCTATGAATACCGCATTTTTTTCTGAAATCTCTTATGTATCTAAAAATAAAATAAATGGTATTATAAATAGGGAAATAAATTATATGAATACACATAGCTTCATTAAAGAGATTTTGATTGAGTTTTAATGTACAACAAAGATTTAACTAAAAGATAATTTAGTCAAAAATACGAAATATTTCAATTTTTTATTCTATTATGATTTCATACTATTCCACGTTTCTTTGCGTTAAAAAAAACAGATCCTTTCAGATAATTTAGAAATTAACGAAATAACAAATCATTCCGTTTAATTTTTTTTTTTTGACTTAAAGGTCTGTAGGTTGCGGTTATTACATAATTATTATTATTACATAATTGTTATTACATAATTTCTTTTAAAAAATGACTAGTTTTGACGTTATTAAGTTTAACAAATTTTTCTGGGAAAACGAGCCATACACGTTGAAATTTTTTTTTCGTTAATTAGCTTAATTTCTTCCAAGTCTTGTAAAACTATTTTTTAAGATAAATCTTTATTTTATTTGATGACAGAAACTGTACGATTAAATAAATAGAAGATTACTTAAGTAAGATAATGGTAGATGATTTTGCAGCTATACATAAAATTCCCAAAAACAAATAACAAATCATCGCGCTTCGCACGTGTTTCTAGCAGATATTTTTAATCATTTTAAAACATTTTTAGCCGTGACACTGATATTACTTATAGATCTACGTTGGAAACATTGTGTACATTGGCCACAAGAATAATAAATGAGTCCAATTTAAACATGGAAATATTGCATGTATTAATCACAAAAATAATAAGTAAGTGTAATTTCACCTTTCACTTGTTGAAAAGACAGAAACTGTAAAATTTATCGTCAACTGTATGTAGGTAAAATATTACTATGCAATAGCCTTAACGGTTGTGCCAAAAGTAACGTTATCAACTTTTTCATAATTTTGGACCCTCTCTCTTTCGATATCAAACGTTATCATCTGTTAACTCCCTTTCTCCAAGTAATGATATCGTTATCAAAGTGTATATATACATATTTACTTTTAGAATACATTTCTTTTACTTGGAGTGATATACATAACTGGTTACGTGTGTTTTTTGTGCGCTTCATTGATTGAAATAAAAAAAGTCAATAAAATATTAGTTTATATCAAATAACATAAAAAAAATAGGTACTATTTAAAATTATTTTATAATAGCTTTTTATTACATAGTAGCATTTAACAGCAGTAAAGTCTGGTTGTAGTTGCACCAAACGGATGAGAGGTGAAGCATACAGAGAATTTCTTATCAACAAAATAAATGGTCAACATTCTTTCTCTTTCGATTTTATTTATAGTAAACACAAGCTTCTTTTCAAATAAACTTCATATATGATTTTTGCATCGTGATAATGTATGCATAAACACATAGAAAAGAATAGAATGTCAAACGATGGATATTCTATATTTCAGATTGAAATAATTTAATAATAATTTAATGATTTTAATAACTTTGTTTTTTTTATAAAAATAGATAACAGACTAAAAAAGATAACATACTATTTTGATCCACAGACCATTTTATAAATAAAAAGAGAAAAGTTTGATTGGATCAAAAATTATATCGATAACAAAAGAGAATCTCCCCCTCCCCCTTGCCATATCCTACAATTTGTGTGCCAGACCCCCCCCTCCTCCTTAAATGATATATATATATATATATATATATATATATATATATATATATATATATATATATATATATATATATATATATATATATATATATATATATATATATATATATATATATATATATATATATATATATATATATATATATATATATATATATATATATATATATATATATATATATATATATATATATATATATATATATATATGTTACAGGCCAAACCCGATTTTAGGCCAAACTAGATTGGCCTAGTCCAAACTAGTCTATCCTAACGCCCATCGGATAAACTAGTTTTTCCTAGGCCAAACTAGTCTATCCTAACGCCCATCGGATAAACTAGTTTTTCCTAGGCCAAACTAGTCTATCCGAACGCCCATCGGACAAACTAGTTTTTCCTAGGCCAAACTAGTCTATCCGAACGCCCATCGGATAAACTAGATTTTCCTAGGCCAAACTAGTTTGGCCGAACGGTCATTAGGATGAACTAGTTTAGCCTGCTATTCATTGGTTTGAACTAGTTTATCCTAGGCCGAACTAGATTGTCCTAGGCCAATTCAATTTGGCGTGATTTTATTGAATTTAAAGACCGCCACACCGCCAACTTTCTTGTTTTGATCTAATTTAGCCTAGGCTGATGCAATTCGACGCGATTTTAGCTCACAAACTATCAAAGCCTGAGAGCTAATGTGCTCGCAGATTCTGTGTGTGTGTGCGTATGTAACCATGTACGTACGTATGTACATACTTATGTACGTACGTATGTAGGACTAATATAACGGACTAATGTGTAACTAATATAATGCGAGCACTCTGGTGTTGGAATTTGGACGGGATTTAGTTCAAGCCAGCCGGCTTCGCCCGCTATCGGGCCCCTTCTTTTATATAAAATCTTGAAACGGACGTATGTTGAAGCGAACGAACTTCGAAGTGAAAAAAACATGATAAATATTTAAGAAAAAAGATTTTGCATCGAAATACCACTATTTTCTAATAGTAATTTTTGTAAAAATGTTATATTCTTGCTGGAACTTTTTGAAGCTTTGTGATAGTTTATCGCATATGATATAATTAAAAAAAAAAAAAAAGAGTTACATTTCGGCGTGAAAGAGGATGTGTTTGCGAACAATATCAGGAAATATAACGGAAATTCTATGTTTTAAAGTACCGTGACCTCAAGTAACGCATCTACTAATAGGTTGTTTAACGGAGTTTCATTCAAATACAGTTTTGTTAATCATAGAGTACGCTCCCTGGTGTTGGAATGAGGAACTAATATAACGTGGCTTAGTTAAAACTTGCTGGCTTCGCCCGCTATCAGACTGGTGTGGGTAGCGGGGATATGGTTCGAATTTCGTTCGCTTCGAGGTTCTTTCGAAAAGGAGGGTTACATTCAGTTGTGCGTGCTCAGCATGCTTGCTACGATTTAACTTATGTTCGCTTCGAAGTTCATTCGAAAAGGAAGAGCGCATTCGGCAGTACGCGTGCAGCACACCTGCTATACGCTGCCGCAGTCTGTGGGGACGCGGCTGAAGAACTAATGCACGAAATTTAATAAAAAATTATATTCGGGTAGTCTCTGATCTAAATTGATACTGATTAGTTTTTGGTGTAAATCGTTCATCAGGTGGCGTACTGTTTGGCATTTTTTACGATTTACGCATCAGCTTTATCTTAATAGCTAATACAATCAAATTTCCATCGAACTTTAGATATAGTTCGTCCATTACATGAGTTGGTGTTGCTTTTATTTTGAAGTAAACCACTCAACATGGCTATAATATGCTGCATTTTTCACAATTTTCACAATAGCTGTATCTCAAGAACTAATAGACGGAATTTAATAAAAATTTATATTCAGATAGTCCCTGATATAAATCGATGCTGATTACTTTTTCATGTAAATAGTTCAACAGATGGCGCTTCTAAAGTGCGTTTTTACTGATTTGCATTAACACTATTTCAATAACTAATTTACGAATTTTCATCAAACTTCCGAATCAGTAAATCCGTGATATGAACTAAATCTTTTTACGCATTCGTGTTAATTGTTCAATAGGTGGCGCTGTTGTGTTCAATTTTCCCGATTCCTGAAATAGTTTTGTTGGAAGAATTAATGCACGAATTTTCATCAAACTTTAGATTCAGTAAGTCCCTGATATAAGTTAGTATTCTGTAGTTTTGGAGTAAATCTCTTGAAAGGTAGCGCCGCTATACGGTATTATTCGTGATTATTGCAGTAGCTCTATCTCAGGATCTAATGCATGGATTTTCATGAAACTCCAGATTCTGTTAGTCCTTGATATAAAAAAGTATAAAAGTACTTTTTAGTTTTTGGAGTAAATCGTGCAACAGGTGGCGCTTCTATGTGGCATTATTCATGATTATCGCAATATCGCAAGAAGAAATGCACGGATTTTCATCAAACTTCAAATTCAATTAGTCCCTGATATAAATTAATATTCTTTTGTTTTTAGAGTAAATGACTCAATAGGTAGCGCTTCTATCCAGTTTTTTTATGATTTCTGCGATAATTCAAATATCTAAAATAGTACTAATACACAGATTTTCATCAAATTTTAGCTTAAATTAAAATTTGAAAGACGTTGTTACGGATTTTTCAAAAAGTTCCGGCAAGAATTTAACATTTTTACAAAAATTGCTATTAGAAAATAGTGGTATTTCGATGCGGAATCCTTTTTCTTAAGTATTTATCATCATGTCTCTTTCTTTCCGATTCAACATTCGTAAATACCTAAATCGCGTTGTATTAGTTCCAAATTCCAACACCAGGGTGCTCGTATTAATTCACATTCCATCACCAGGGAGCGCACCTTATTACTAACAAAACTGTATCTTAAGAAAACTCCGTTAAATAATCTATCAGTAGATATGTTACTCGATGTCGCGGTGCTTCAAAACAAGAATTTGAGATTTTTGAAAAAATCACTATTCTTCAATAGTGGCATTAAATGCGAAATATATTTTTATAAATTTATATCATATCTCATAAACTATCTTAAAGTTTTAAATAGATCAACCTAGTATTTCCGTTATATTTCCTGATTTTGTTTGACCCCCCCCCCCTCTTTCCCTTTCGTAATGGGACTTTTTATACAATTTTTTATCGCATGTTATAAACTATCACAAAGTTTCAACAATTCCAACAAGAATTTAACATTTTTACAAAAATTACTAATAGAAAATAGTGGTATTTCACGCGGCATCTTTTTTTCGTAAATATTTAACATCATGTTATATTATGTTTCAAAAAGTTTCACAAAATTGGTAATATTTAATTAGCAGCTAAAACTTAAAAAAACGCTGAGCTTTTTAAAAAATTCTAGCGTCCCCTTAATCTACCTTCCCGCCGTATCCTAAATTTCAAGTGTCATGCTTTATTTAAGCTTTTTCTTATTTTTAAAAGGATTCGGATATTTACTTTTTTAATATGAACAATTTCGCGTGAAGTGATGTGTGTGAAAACCAATATATGTAACGAATTCAAAATCTTTTCATAAAACCAAAAGTTTCTATCCTATTGAAAAAATAATCCGCTCTATCTTTATATTTAAACTCAGAACCCCCAAAATTAATCAGGTAAACGCCTTATCAGAAGAAACTTACATCCAAAATTTGAAACAAATTGGTAAATTATCCCTGAAAAATCTATTTACATAAATTAAGAGTGTTATCCCCCATTCCTCCTTTCTTTATATGTAAACAATGAACACCCACAACTAATCATGGATGTACCTTATCAAACTGATATTGTACCTAAAATTTTAATAAAATCTGATACTTTTGCATGAAAAACTGACTTATCTAAATTAAGGGGTGGAGGATGGGGGGGGGGGTTAGCCTTTTGTTCCCCTTCTCTTATTCTTATCCAATGAACCCCTGAAACTAATCAGAAAAGTTCGTTATCAGGATAAATCTATGTCCAAATTTTGAAGCAAATTGGATATTTCTATCAGGAGTTATCGCATTACGTACATACGTACGTACATACGTACATACATACGTACATGGTTACATATACACACACACAGAATCTGCGAGCACATTAGCTCTCATACGTTGATAGCCTGTGAGGTAAAATCGCGTCAAACTGCATTGGCCTAGGCTAAATTAGATCAAAACTAGAAAGTTGGCGCCGTGGCGGTCTTTAGATTAAAAAAAAATCACGCCAAATTGAATTGGCCTAGGACAATCTAGTTCGGCCTAGGATAAACTAGTTCAAACCAATGAATAGCAGGCTAAACTAGTTCATCCTAATGACCGTTCGGCCAAACTAGTTTGGCCTAGGAAAATCTAGTTTATCCGATGGGCGTTCGGATAGACTAGTTTGGCCTAGGAAAAACTAGTTTGTCCGATGGGCGTTAGGATAGACTAGTTTGGACTAGGCCAATCTAGTTTGGCCTAAAATCGGGTTTGGCCTGTAACATATATATTATATATATATGCGCAACTCCTTATTACGTTGTCAAAGCTGGTAATGTCTTAAAAGACAAAACAAGTTCGTGATATCTTATAAAGATAGCCTGAACATATTAAACATATTCGAATTTATAAATGTTGGTACTAGCTTTTTTATACTTCACATCAGCATGATGTCAAATCCGCAGTTGTAGACTTCAAAGCTGTCACTTAAATGAGCTATTTTGAAAATGTTTGGTCATTAAGAAAACGTATTTTCACATACTTTGCAATCCACTTACTATGTTTAAACATTCTATTAATAATATGGCATAAACTGTGTATGTAAATATTATCTAGACCGAATTTCATCCCTAAATTTAGAAAGAAATATAATATTAAGTAAGGCAATAATTTCAGGTAAATAGTAAATGATAACTTAACAATGTTTCAATATATTATATCTATACTGGATATCTATCTATCTAGCTATCTATTTATGTATATATACAGGTTGATTTCAAATTGTTTTTACAAAAAAGAGGGATGATAGTACAAATCAAGACAAACAATATTAAATAGGAAACTAAAGATCCCAAACGTCATGATTATTTGAAATTTTGGATCCTAAACTTTAATGGAGGCTATCTCCTTCGGAAAGCGTTTGGGACCCTTGGTTTACTGTTTAATATTGTTTGTCTTGATGTATATTATTACTCCTTTTTTTGTTAAAAACAATTTAGAATCACCCTGTATATATATATATATATTGTTTCCCTCTATGATAAATCTGAAATAGGTTGCAAAGATTAACAGAAACATTCTAATATATTTTCTATTTATAAAAGAGTCTATAATGACAGTACATGTGAAATGGCTGAACACTGCAATTTATGTCTGCGAACATAGACCGCTGAATTTTATTCCGATAAATTTCCTTTTTAACAGGATTTATGATACAACTAGCGGACCCGACAGACGTTGTCCTGTCACCGACAGACGTTGTCCTTAATGGCACCGATACCAGAAAATCAAATAAATGTACTTAAATATAGTAATACGCACGATAAACACTACGCTTTTAATTTAATTTCTTTTTACAATTATGTAAGGAAATTATTTTTCACTCTTCAGTATTTTTTGAAGTCGGTTCAATTTTTGATAGTAAAGTTTATTTTTTTCTTTTTTGTTAAAAGTTAACGATTTTCTGAAGTCAGTTAATCAAAATTATAATACAGGCTATATTACTGTAAAACATACACGTTTGACAGCAGCGGGGTTCGAACACGCGATCTCTTTCTTCGAGAAGCAGAGCTTATATCTGGCGCCTTAGACCGCTCGGGCATTCCGTCCTCACTCTATTCATCGAACTTATTCAACACTTTTAATTAGCGAAAAATCACTAACTATTAGTTTTTGCCTAGTTACTAAAAAAGTACTGAATCAATTTCGATGAAATGTGAATCTAAACCATTCTCGAATCCACTGGAACACACACGCAAAATTCCATTAAAATTGGTACAGTCGTTTAGGAGGAGTTCAGTGACATACACGCGCACAGAAGATTTATATATATATAAAGATAAGGATTCAAAATTTCAGGTTTTTTCGTCGAAGACATCCCCAAATTTGGAAAATATAAATTATCTCACGAACTACTGGATTTAAACGAATTTGCTTAGTACCATTCGATTCAGAATGACAAAATGCACTAAAATATGTTATCAGTTGAAAAATAAATACAAAAGCCTATTTTTAAGGAATTTTTTAAAAGTTCGCTCTTTTTTCTACTCCTCTTAGGGGTGAAATTTTCGAAAATCCCTTTTTAGCGGCACTCGATGTTATAAGAAGTATTTTTACCCCAATTTTCAAGATATTTGGTTCGATAGATTTTTTTGTGCTGTTATTAATACGAAATCCTGACTTTCTTTTATATATATAGATAAGGATTGAAAATTTCAGGTTTTTGCGCCGAACACATCGCCAAATTTGGAAAATATGAATTATCTCACGAACTACTGGATTTAAACGAATTTGCTTTGTAACATTCGATTCAGAATGAAAAAATGCATTAAAATATGTTATCAGTTGAAAAAATATCTACAAAAGCCGATTTTAAAGGATTTTTTTTTTTTAAGTTCGTTCCTTTTTTTACCCTCCTTAGGGGTTGAATTTTCGAAAATCCCTTTTTAGCGGCACTCGATGTTATAAGAAGTATTTTTACCCCAATTTTTAAGATTTTTGGTTCGGTAGATTTTTTTGTGCTGTGATTAATACGAAATCAAGACTTTCTTTTATATATATTGCACTTTTAATTAGTGAAAAATCACTAACAATTAGTTTTTGCCTAATTACTAAAAAAGTACTGAATCAATTTCGACGAAATGTGAATCTAAACCATTCTCGAATCTACTGGAACGCACACGCAAAATTTCATTAAAATCGATCCAGTCGTTTAGGAGGAGTTCAGTTACATACACACGCACAGAGGATTTTTATATATAAAGATATAGTATTATATTTTTCCGTCTAGGTTAGCTTAGAGTTATTAATAAAGCCGTTTATAGACAATATAAGATATTACTGTAAACAAGAGAAGAACACGCTAAAATAAGCACAGATAACACTACAATGCATGGATGGAATTCAAGAAGTAAAGCGCTAGAGGAAGCTTACTGATTGTAATGAGAGACCCTTTTATTTGACAATATCGAGTAAATGATCATTAACGTCGTTCACGTAAAATAATTTCAGGCAGTGAAATTCTCAATATGGGTAATGATCATAAGACTTGTAACAAGAAATTGCAAAACAAGATGTTTTTTTTTTCCACAACCATATGCATTGAAAACGACAGGGGGAAAACATTTATTTAGTTCATGTCCCTTTGAATAATATTGTCCTGAGATATTTTTCTATAAAAATTATCTTCAGGAAATATTTTTCTAACAGAAAGCGATATCATTCTTTATGGGATTTCTGAGACAATAAACGTATTGTACTTTTTCAAAGAGTAAATCTTTGATCTTGTATCAACTATAGATTCTCTTTTTAAATTTTTTTTATATTTTGTGTTTTTGTTTCAATTTAATTTTTTTATTATTGTTAGCTTTGCATAAAACAGATTTCAATACCCTATAGTTAGAATGTATGAGCAAACTCGTCTCTTACCTCGTAGTTAAGACAACGAAAAATTATGCACATGTCATAGATGATGAAACATTTTTCAACGCTAATACAATATTAGAAAGAAATTTCATTTTTTAAATCATGAAATAAGGTATCTATATAACTATATAATGTAAGAATAAAAAAGCATATTCCTAATGTCAGTTACGAGACGCTTTTGAACACATTCAGATTGTTGTATGTCAAGAGTTGTAAACACTTGGTTTTTTGGTGACTTAAAAAAAAATGATTTTTTTTTAAAAATATTGATTTTTTTTCATAAAAGTAGCTCTTAATTTATATTGACTTTCAAGCTATATTTTGCTTCATAACGTAACATTACATAGCTGAACTACCTTACAAAATTTTATTCCAATATTTTAATTTTTTTAAATATGTTTCTTGTAAAGGTACACACTGAAAAACGTAATTTCCAAGAAAAAGCAAATTAAGTTTTTGATATCAAATAAAATATTATATAGCAATGTTTAAAACTTTTAAATCCAACATGTTTGTAGCTGTTTATACAGGGTGATTCCGAATTTTTTTTACAATAAAAGAGGGGTGATAGTACACATCAAGACAAACAATACTAAATAGGAGACCAAGGGTCCAAAACGTTTTCCTAAGGAAATAGCCGCCATTAAAGTTTAGGGACCAAAATTTCAAATAAACATAAAAAACGGAAAAATCGGTCGATTGATTTGCGGTTTTCACTAAAATTATTCTTTATGTCGGCATTTTCTTGAAATTAAATTATAAAGATAAATTTCAAAATGTGCCGATAGAGGGCGCTTTAGACTTTGGAGTAACGAACAACTTTTTTTTGCCGGTATTTTTTGCATCTCATTAAATGTTTTCGTAAGTTTACACTCAAACTTAAATTTTAAGCTCAAAATCTGTAGTTGGGAGTGGTTAAATAACACAAACTGAGCTGTGTTCAGAGAAGTCAAATTTCAAATGATTAAAAAAAAAACGGAAAAATTGGTCGTTTAATTTGCGGTTTTCACTAAAACTATTCTTTATTTAGGTATTTTCGAGAAAATAAATTATAAGGATAAATTTCAAATAATGCCGATAGATGGCGCTTTAAACTTTGGAGTAACGAACAACTATTTTTTGCCGTTATTGTTTGCATCTCTTTAAATGATTTAGGAAGGTTAGACTTAAACTTAAATTTTGAGCTGAAAATCTAAATAGTAGGGAGTGGTTAAGTAGCACAAAGTGAACTGTGTTCAAGGGAGAGAGGGGGGGGGGGGTTCAAATTTAAAGTAATTATAGAAAATGGAAAAATTGGTCGATTCTTTTGCGGTTTAAAATAAAACTATTCTTTAAGTCAGTATCTTCTTGAGAATAATTTTTAAAGATAAATCAAGGACGCCTTAAACTTCAGAGGAACCAACAATTCATTTTAACCATTATTTTTTGGTTCTAATTAAATGCTTGCAAAAGCATTTTAAATGTTTTTGGAAGCTTAAATTTAAACTTAAATTTTGAGCTCAAATCCTGAATCGTTATGAGGAGTTAAGAAGCGCAAACTGTAGTGTGTTCAGGAGTTAAAATTTAACCCTCTTTCCTCCTCGAGCACAATTCAATTTTTCGCTACTTAAACACTCCCAACGATTCAGAATTTCAGCCCAAAATTTAAGTCTATGCATTTGAAAGCATTTAATGAGATTAAAGAAATAACAGTTAAAAATAGCTGTATGCTACACCAAAGTCTAAGGCGCCCTCTATCGGCATTTTGTGAAATTTATCTTTAAAAATTATTTCCAAGAAAACACTGATTGATCAAGAAAACTGCTGATTTAAAAATTAGTTTCAGCAAAAACCGCAAACGAATCAACCAATTTTTCCGTTTTTTACAATTATTTAAAATTTGAACCCTCTGAACACAGCTAAGTTTGTCTACTTAACCACTCCCAGCTATTCATATTTTGAGATCAAAATTTAAGTTCAAGTCTAAGCTTACGAAAGCATTTAAAAAGATTCAAAAAATAACGCCAAAAAAGAGTGTTTCGTTACTCCAAAGTCTAAAGCGCCCTCTATCGGCATTTTTTGATATTTATCTTTATAATTTATTTTCACGAAAATACCTAAATAAAGAATAGTTTTAGTGAAAACCGCAAATCAATCGACCCATTTTTCCGTTTTTTATAATCATTTGAAATTTGAACCCTCTGAACACAGCTCAGTTTGTGTTACTTAACCACTCCCAACTACAGATTTTGAGCTCAAAATTTAAGTTTGAGTCTAAGCTTACGAAAACATTTAATGAGATGCAAAAAATACCGGCAAAAAATAGTTGTTCGTTACTCCAAAGTCTAAAGCGCCCTCTATCGGCATTTTTTGAAATTTATCTTTATATTTTAATTTCAAGAAAATGCCGACATAAAGAATAATTTTAGTGAAAACCGCAAATCAATCGACCGATTTTTCCGTTTTTTATGTTTATTTGAAATTTTGGTCCCTAAACTTTAATGGCGGCTATTTCCTTAGGAAAACGATTTGGACCCTTGGTCTCCTATTTAGTATTGTTTGTCTTGATGTATACTATCACCCCTCTTTTATTGTAAAAAAAATTCGGAATCACCCTGTATATTTTTGTGTACATTTTTATACATTATATATTTGTGTATTAAATGCATTATTTACCTTTCTGTAGCTCTTTAAACGGTCACTTCTGGTTTCAAAAAGTTGATTTCTAGTTTCTATTCTGGGCTATAACTTTGTTTCTAATTTCTGCGGAACCAAAATAAGATATTTTTGAAATCCTAAATGTTTGAATTTTTATTTAACATGCTAACAAAAAAGCGAAAATTTTCACAAAACCACATTTGGAGTATAAGCAAATACCTTTACTAAGTTAGAGCATGAACAGATTGGCAGACATATAGACGAACAGACAAACCCTTTTCAACTTTGTGTAAAAGAGTGGAAAACCCATACCTTAGTGAAAATGTATTTTCGGCAATTTCTGTTCATTTCCGGTAATGTAGGCGAATTGTGTGGCACATTCCTGTAAGTGACCGATGCAGTTTATATACATCATGTAATGTACAAAAATTCCTGGAGTTTAAAAATAAAAAGCATAAAATGCACTTCCAGTAATTATCCGTTATAAACAACTCTGTAACCGAATTATTTTGTGCCTCTCTGTACACGAACGATAAATGCTATGCACGCCATAATCCTGAAATCATATTATAGCGTATTTCCCTTATCCTTTTTAATTGCATTATGTTTGAAATATCACATTATTAAGATGCATGAGAGAATATTTTTCACTTTTGATCATAATCTAACCTTATTATTTAGTATGGTAGTGTAAAAGTACTGTAAATGGTACACATTTTATTTTTAATGTCAAACATTTTATGTTGAACCTCCAAAATATACAAAAATTACATGACCGTCCGAGTATAAGTTCAAGAGTTAATAGGGAAAAAACGGGCAGGCAGATAAAAGGAATGCACAAAGTTGAGGAAAGTGACCGGATGCTTTTTATTTTGAAAGACTTGTCGATTGTCTGCAAAATTTCTAAACGAATTGTCCTTTAAATTTGATTGTATCAAGAGCATGTTTGACTCCTTAATGGTCATAACTCATGTATGGTGATTTAGTTGCGGTAACAATTCGGGATCAAACATTTAAGTAATGATAAAATAAAATTTACAATCATTCGTGCGATAGAAAATGCTCAAATTGATCTCTCACTATACCAAATGGCTATGTAAGTCCATTTTAATGGTCATGTCTATTTATATACACGTATTCATAATATTTGTGTAATCATAGCGGGCACATTGGTGAAGGAGTTAACATTAGTGCGGAAAAAACAAAAGTTTTTTTTTATAGCATGCACAGATTGCAATCACTAATTTAACACAATTTTTCGAAAACAAGTTACAATAGTAACTGTATACTTGTGAAAACATGGATATATTCATTATTTCATGAAGCTTTGATATTTGTCTGAAATTTTTTTAACTGCGCATGCGTGAAAGATTTCAAAATATTTATTTCACAATTTTGGTACTTAGCGCTTTAGGGCGACTTATAAAATAAGTCTTGTCAAATAAAGAGAGTATTCAGAAACATAGAAGTGATATAGAGAGTTGTTTTCTGAAAGTAACCATACTAAAAAATATTTTCCAAATATTTTAACCAGCTCACTGTATCTTATTGAGTAAAAGTATGTATTGATGAAATGCATTAAATTTACAGATTAAAATAATTTTCTTTGAATATAAAATTTTAACGGAAAATGATCATATAGTCTGTTTACGAATTATGCATGCCTAAACAAATGAATTTTTAGTAAAACTTAAAACTTTCTGTAAATCTTATAACACTAGAAGGTTTATATGAATTTGCACTTTCTTTAGAAGGTAATACAGTTTCCGCTAGTAATTTGTTTTGAAATAAAAAAAATCCAAATGACGGAACTGAAAACTTTAAAGGATTTTAAATAAATCCTTAACAGTTACAGAAACTCCGTTTGAAACAAAAGGCTTTAAACGCAAAAGTTATTTTTATCTTTTCCCTTTCCCATCTTATTCAAGATTTGCTTGCTTTCAATGTTTTTTTTTATAACAGTTTCGTTTTGCTCTCATATAAAATCATTTTGTAAATGAGTAGAATTTTAATTAACTTTGCTTCATTTTATATTAATTCATACAGTTTAATTAATTCATATTATTTTCCGAAAAAAATACATTATTCTTTAAAAACTTTTGATTAACAGGTAATGGAAATTGAAAAGCTTAGTAGAAAAGGGCTCAAAAAGTAGTCTGAATATTTTTAGCAGCGAAAAGAAAAATTAGTTTTGAGTTGAATGAAGAGTCAGCAGCTATTGCGTTGCGAAAAATTTTAACGGTGAAAGAACCAAAAACGAAGAATGGCTCCATATCCTGTCTTGGAATAGCAAAGTTTGTCAAAAGATTCGAAGAAATGGCTCTTTGGAGGATCGATTACGAAGTGGACAACCCTCATTGACGGATGATCAAATTGCTGTGGTGAATCCCACTATGAATGATTTAGAGCGGAAATGTGCAGCTTCATAAAGTTGGGAAGATGATGAATGTGCTCCACTCATCTATTCGATGTATCCTAGTCGGGATACTGTCACTCTATTCCTGCAAATTGCAATCACTGCAGCATTTACAAGCGTCTGGCACAGCTATGAGAAATTCATATGCTAAGAGGGTTACATTGATAATTAAAATCCTCAATAATTCTCAAACTACCTCAATAACTGTTGAACATTTTCTGAGTAGATGAGGCGCACTTAGCAGTACAAAAGCGGGATGTCAACACACAGAAGACTCGTATATGGGTAACTTCCAATCCTTCAGAGGCACGACGAAGTCACTCTATCCTGCCACGTTTACAGGCTGGTGTCACTTCACCTCATGTTTCACTGTTGGATCATTCTCCTTTGAAGAATCATGTGCCACTGAGTTGCGAAGTCAGAGGAGGGGAGTGAGAGTCGGAGTTGAATGCATTTTTTGAGCAATTAGTTGCCCATGAGTTAAGCATGATTGAAGTGATAATAAATACAAAGGCCAAAACGAGCTTTTTACGGGAGGAGGCTTAAATTTTAGCCTTTAAATAAAATCTTGGCTTGGAGCTATTAAATTAAACCTCTTATCGGACGTAATAAAAAATTATAATTTTGTGTTATTTTGGAGATATAAGAACTAAGAACCCGGCATAGTATGGTAACTTAATCTTTTTTTCCTCTCAATGTATAACAAAAAGGCAAAATTCCGAAATACCCTTCCTTTATGCATTTATTTTTATGAACATGAGCCAAAATACGATAAAATTGTAATTCTTTTTTTCTGAATCATTGGTAAACAAAATTACGATAAAATAGTGAAATTTCGTTATCTTACAACTTTAAAATTTATGGTCTTTTAGGTTTACAGAACCCGAAATAAAGCTAACATTGTAAAATTAATTTAAGGAAAAAAATGATTTTTTCTTTCATTAGAATTTACTGAATTCGAATTATTACAAAAGTTAATTTTTTGAATTTTGAGGACACGGCAAATAAAGAAATAAACTGTAACGATTTCACAGTTTTCTTCTTGGTATGCAATCAAAAACATTAACATTTCCATTTTATCTTCTTTAATCTTTGATAGTTTTATTTTTTGTATATGCGGAAAAGGAAAAATATATTTAATGGAAATACGATATACAACCCTTGGCAAAAAGTTTCCGATCATTACATCAACACTACCATCATTTGTAAGAAAAGATTATTTATTCTCACTGCATAAAAATGAAACGACTATTAGCGATAATACATTTGTGTTACATATAATGAACAACAATATGCAATTAAAAAAAATCACCATTCCTCAATTTATAAACAGAAAAATTGTGATTGAAATTTAGGCACCAAAGAAAAAATTATCCGATCTTGCTTTGATCTGGAAAAAAATAACCGATCACTGTAATTATATATTTCGTAAATTCACCTTTATTTCGGATGACAGTCGAAATTGTTAGTGGACTGGACTCATTAAGATTTTTACACTCATTGGGAGCAACTTCACCCCAGCATTCCCTTATAGCTTTACGTAAGTTCTATGGCATTTGTAATTCATTGAAAATCGATTTTTCTTTTTAATATATTTCACATATTTTCGATGGGATTAAGATCCGGACTATTGGGCGGTCACATCATGGTTTGAATTGGTATATTACCTACATTTTGTAGAAATTTCTTCATTGATTTGGTGCGTTGGGAAGCTAATTGTCACCTTGAAATAAGAAGTCATTTTGATTTCCGAACTATTGATCGATGCTGGGAATAAAAAAATCCACTAAAATGTCAATGTAAACTTTAAAGTTTACTGTACGTAACACAATACACAACTTGCCGACGCCTCGTGATGTAATACAACGCCAAACTGCAAATGCAGGTGATAATTTAGTCTTCATATTGATACACTTATCATTGAACTTTTCACCAACTCTCCTCCAAACAAATGTTCCACAGTCATCACTTTTACCGATAGATATGCGAAATTCATTGCTAAAAATAACTTTATTTCATGTATCAAATGGCTAGTGCACATGTTTTTTACGCCATTGCAGGCGCTCTTTTCTATGCTTCTTTATCATGTAAGATTTTGTTTTAATTTTACAAGATTTAAATTTCTCTACATTTAGATGATTACGTACTGCGGTCACATGCCTTTACGTTATACTTAGACCATTCGGAATCAAGTTGTTTTGAGGTTGCTCGCCGCTTTCTTTTCGATATTTTCAAGCGTTTTCTTTTCCTTCCTAGGTATTGACATTCGTGGTCGTCCACTTCGAGGCAAATTTTCCACGCTATTAGTCAACTGATATTTTTTCCTAATATCGCATACTGTACTTTGAGCACAATTTCATAAATCAGTCACTTTCCATTGTGAATTTACTTCTTCTAATAATTAAATCATGCGGGTTTTTAAATCGCGAGACAGGTTTTCCACACGAGTCATTTTCCAGCACTTCAGAGCTGCTTTTGATCTCGCAACTGGAAGATTTCTTCTTTTAAATAGGATTCATAGATCATACGTATGCGCAGGCACTCTAATCTATCTTCAATATGCAAATTTCAAACTTTTTTCCTCAGTGATCGATTACTATTTTCCAACTTCCATCCTGATCGGATATTTTTTTCTCACGAGGAAACATTTTTGCGTGCATTATAATTATAAATTATATGATTGCAATATTGAATTCACTTTTTATTTATATTTCAACATTCTTTCTTTTATTTGGCATATTGCAAAACGTTCCTATGCTCTTGAATCGCGAAGTATACGCTTCGAAATACAAAACTCATAAACTTGATAACAGTGATCGGAAACTTTTTGCCAAGGGTTGTAAATAAAACAACCTACATAATATATGTCAAAATATAAACTACTTTAAACCATAATTTAAAGAAGTTGCCAAATAATAAAATTATGATAAATATTTAACGGCAGATTGCACGTGAACACATAGTTCAACATAAAAACACTGCGATTTCAAAAAATCTTGATAATTGCCTCCTACTGGAGGTCCAATATGGGAAGGAGGGAAGAAAAATTCCTAATCTCAAAGAGTTTTCCAAGTGCTTTAAGATGATATATCACATCACGGGTCCAAAATATTTAAAAAATTTCTGACTTCCCCTACTTTTGCCTTCATCAGGGGTAAGAATTTAAAAATTCTTGAAACACATGTTTAAATATTTTTGAAGGGTTTATTTTTTGTAATTTCACTTTTCTAATTAAAACACTGCTGAGATGTGCCAAATGTTACATAATTTTCAATCCCTTTTAACACCCTTAGGTGGTGAATTTGTAAAATTGCTGAAATATGTGTTTAATTATCTTTTTAGTAAATTTATATTCTGGAATTCGATGCTCTTACCTATAACGCCTGCTGATATATTGCAAGACGTTGTATAAATTTTGACCTCACATTTAACCCCTTTAGAGGGGAATCTTCAAAAGTATTTTTATAGTGCAAGCTTACATCATAAGAAGTTTATGTTCCCCAATATACAGGCTTCTAGTAATTTTGGCTGTGCGTTGATTATCAGTCAGTCAGGACAAACTACTATATATATACATAAATTAACAGTATACAATCAAATAAGTACGATAAAACCAATGGCACTGCAAATTTTAACGTTGGAAACGTACGATAAACGATTGGTGCTCATATTTTTTTGTCCCGCAAAATGTTAGTTTAAGTTCATATTGTTTGTTATATGCTGATTATGTTATTTTAGCATTATTTTTTCCTATATAATACCGAAACCCCCCAAAGAGTTGTAAATTTAGCTTTTATTAAAGATGAAACGCGTCACTAAAATATGACTAATTAATAATGAATATATAGACAAGCCTTTTCAGCAACAAATTTAATTTCTTTACATTTAGATTTTGGCACTTGGATTTCGAAGTATGTGGTAAAGGAAAAATACATAAAACAATAAGACGCATTGCTAAATTTGCACTGTTGCTGATTTACTCACATTTTTAAATTTTTAGACAAATCCTTATCTCGTGTCTAGAAAATGGCACATTTCTCTCAAAAAATAGCGCCATAATTGGAGTTAGTGTTCCCTATACACTAATTTTTTTGTACAGCTACATTATTTTTTTAAAAAACGAATCGGATTACTCTACAACTGTTGTTTTTCTACTGGTTAGGATCTATAATTACCGCCGCTGAATGTGGCTATATGTATATATGTATATATCCACGTGAATAAATATTTTACATAATGGATGAAAATTTTAAATCTAATTGCTTCCTCAGAAAACTATCGATTTTAAACTTATAAGTTTTATAAAGTGTACCCATTTTGTTTTATAGTGTTCAAAACATACATATTAAAATTTCACAATTTGCTTTAGGAAAAAAAAATTTGCATAAAATAAAGAAATTTTCATGATAAAATCAAGTAAAGTAAAATATTTCCTAATGCAATATTTTCCCCATTCATTTTTATATTATGTTTTTTATATATATACAGAGTCTAATTATATAGCACTCAATAGATAATTTATATTATATTCTTTTAATTGAAGACTTCAAATGCATTTTTTTATTTGAGGTAAACGGAGTTAATTTCACTTTTCTATAGACATTTTAAATTACAATAGTAACTCTACACCTTATGATACTGTTAATTCTTATCACCTTTTGTGTAAAAGGATCGTAATCTTTGATATTTTTTATCCCACTGGCAATGAAATGATTACATAAATAAATTTCTTTATCTGATGAATATCAGAATTAATTGTAAAAATTCTCATTAATTTATTTAGTTTAAAAACTTCTACAACAATTATCTTATACGTTTTCCCTCAAAGTTTAAAATCAAAGACTAAAGTTAATATGTATTTACGAGTTTCTCTTTCTTTTCTAAAAAGCATGGTAAGAGATAGCCTTGGAATGTGTAATTTCGAGGCTAATAAATTGCATTTATTATCGTTTGAGAAAAAAAAACGACGCTAAAAAGAAATTTTATTTGTTTTCAAAAGACAATAGTTTCAGAATTGCAGTAATTCTACTGAATACATTTTCAGATAATGGAATACAGAAAGTAACGATTGTTTTGAGGCCCTCGCATGTTTTAATTGATCAACAATAAATGAAATATTTAGGCAATTTTCTCAAATTTATTTCAACATAGATGAAAGAAAAATAATTTTCTAAGGATAGATTTTTAATATTTTTCAATGTTATATTTGTATCACATTTAATAATTATGATAATTTAACATTTAAACAATAATCTACTTGTTAACTATAATAAATTTTAAAACAATTATTTACTATAAATTATTTCTTTTAAAAAGATTTAAAAATCGCCATTTAAAAAGATATTTTCTAAATAAACAAAAGATGATGCATTATACGTCTACTTTTTAGCACAAATTATTTTTGGCTTGAATGATAAACACTGTACAAATGCAAAATAATAATAATAATAATAACATAAGAAATCGTACAAGTATTATATAAGTTACAATTTTTCTATGAAGGAACTGCTGAATCGTTGCGCAGTGTCAAAAAAGGGAAGGCTCAGAAGTTAAAAAAATATATACATCTCTTATTTAAAAAGCATTTCGATACTTAACATGTTTTGAAAACAATAGAAAGTTGTTTTTTCTTCAAAAACTAGTAAGAAGCTTTTAAAATATATTTGTCAACATACAACTTATCAGCACATCTTCAGTCTATAAAACACTTGATTAAATTTATTCCCTTTGAATGTGAGAACATCAGTCCATTAATCTCTGACGGTATAAAATTTATATAATTGCATAAATAATTACACGTATTTTACCCATAATTTTATATATTTTACAATATAGCCATATATTTGAGGTTGTGCTTTATGTTTTTGGAAGAACCTACGCTAGCAAATAACAGGGGAATAAGGGAGAGTAAAAAGGTGCATCTACCTTGTGGATTTTTTGAAGAGCTTTTGAATACCCTCTGCTTTTCAAATAAATCTGCAGTGTAACTCTCGAGCCTGCTGCTCCTTCAGCTTATTGCGCAGCACTTTTCCTACAGCTACGTCACACTGTAAAAAAAAAAAAAAAAAAAAAAAAAAAAAAAAAAAAAAAAAAAGGTATTTTACCGTAAATTATTCAGTAAAATTACGGAATATGTCCCTTTATTCCCACAGAAACGGTCTATTCTCGTAATTTTGTGTTTTACGGCAAAAACCGTTAATGTAATGACAAAGTCCGTTGATATAGGAATAAAGTCCGTTTTTTGCGGACAATGTCTGGAATCTCTGCTGCAGCTTTTTGTCAGTGCAAATTCCAAAGAATACACTATACCATTTTTGTATTTATTTACTGTAATGGTAAATGGCAAATATCTTTGACTTACTACTAAATACATCCTACTGCAGGGTTAACAATTACCAATTTACATGAACGATTCAAGGCATCGAGGTTTTTCACCAAACAGAGATAATTCCATCTGCAGCATACCACTTATTTCACCAGACTATGCCATTTACTGTCAATGTTCCACTACCAAGATATACCGATAATGGTAATGTAATGAAGCGATAGACAAAATTTTGGCTCAAGAATACATAAAGCACATTCGTGCGAAGTCTTCTACGACTAATAATTTCTGAAGGTCTTTGTTAAAAAAGTCTACAATGTTACTAATTTTTTTTCTAGAAAACTGGGATTCCTAGAACTTTTTACATAACGGCAACAATAAAAAAACCATGTAACACATACACGTTCACACTGTAAATAAAAAAAATTGAAGGGTTACGAAGACATTTTTAGGAAATTATGATGCTTAGAACTTACTATGTTAGTGCAAACGGGATTACAGATTAAATTTTAGTGAAATTGCTGCAATTTTAGTAGATTCTTTTCTAAAGCTACAAATTTCTATAGATTTGCAAAAGCAAACTTTGTTAATTTACACTTTTTTTTTTAGTGTACAATTTTTGTAAGAATTCAGATATCTCTAACTTTACATGCGTAGAATTACAGATTTTTATTTACAATGTATTGACATTTTATAATATTTTAAAGAGCACCATGTTTTTTTTTCTTTTTATCTTCAACAAATTGCTCTAAGAACTCAATGTATATAAATTTTCAGTAGGTGAAAACTCAAATTTTTGCTGCAATTTCGGAATGCTGCACCTCAAAGCACTAGTTCCAATTCTAATTCCATCCATCAAGAGACAGTTTTTCTTCTGAGAAGGTTTTTCTAATAGACCTTCTGATTCTTACCACTTCCTATATTTATAGTAAAAATAAATCACATATGTTTATTTGATTATTCTTACTGTTCATACTTACCTTTCACACCAGAAAGTAAGTATATAGTTTATCATATTACATTACTTTCCTTGTGTAATATTATTTAAAAAAATTATTTTGACACGTCAGTGTATGCTTGCCAATCATCGAATCTTTGCAACTAATAACATAATGTTAATCATTCATTATCAGAAACCTGTGACAAAAAGGAACTAAAAAATGACATGACGATTCGTTTGGTTTTAAATTATTAAAGTGGAAAAAAGACATCGTAATAATAAAATTCATACATCTATCTGTAAAACAAACGGCCCGATTACTTAGCTTTTTAAAGTTATTAATATTTGCATGTCTAAATTTATATATTTTCAATTTCTCTCTATATGTAGATCACATTAATCCAAACAAAAATTTAAAAATTTACAAAAAAAGTGGGGGGGGAAGAAAAAGAAAAGAAACGAAAAAAAAGAATTTTGTGTCTACATATAGACATTATAGAGAGATATATTTTCCGGAGCAATTAAGGGCAACTAAAAAGGTAAATAAGAATGTAAAAATCTTACATGGAGCTGCTAATCACCAAATTCCTTATGAAAGCTCATAAACAAAAAATTTATTGTGTTTAAACTTCAAATATTATTTAAATAAACCTAATCCATTATTAAAAAATAAAAACAAATTCAAAATTAAGAAAACCACTTGTACATTTTGCAAATGTAAAAATATCTTAAATTTATATTTAACTTTAGAACATAAACCTAAAAATGTTTTAACATTTTGAGGAATCAAGAATGGTTCTTACTATACCTAATACAAAGTGAGACTCTGGCTATTTGTACGTTTTTCTCTCAGCTGGTAGTCCAGTGCAAAGGGTTAATAACATAATAATAAGGTGATTCTCACTGACCACAAGTATCCCGCGTAAATGGGTGCTCCAAATGCTCCAAAAAACCAGCATTTTAAGGGCAGCATTTTCTTAAATCAAAAAAGGCAATTTTGTGACGTAAGTTTTAATTTATTTTTGATTGGAAATGCACGAAACTAGCAAGTGTTGTTATTCAGAAACTATCTAATCACACACATTTTTCTGCTTTTTTTTTTTTTTTTTTTTTTTTTTTTTTTTTTTTTTTTTTTGCAAACGCAATACGTATTTTAAAACAAGCCCTCAAAGTTGAAGTTCTGAACGCATTTTCCATCGAAAGCAGAAAAAACAGTCAACGAAACGGAGAAAATCCCATTATTAAGTGATCAAAACAACTCATAATGCAGTAGATAATTTAATTATTATAAAATGGAAAAGAGTTTGATTCCAAATCGCCCCCATAATCAGTTCTTCCAATTTTATATATTTTCATTGAAAAATGAATTTCTAAATGTGTCAAAATGTTTTGCGCTTGTTGAGCAGAGCAGTTGAGAACACCCTTAAACTAATCTTCCTTGCCTTAGCTAGTGGCCAAATCGGTGATAAAAGATGGCGAAATAAACTGTAAGATATTAGTGGTGAACTCAAAATACTTGGTGTACCGATTTACAAGAAACACATGACAGCATTAATGGTAAATGAGAGTCACCTTTGGAGAGCAAAGGGGCTGTATTTTATTCGAAAATTTAACTGTGTGTATAAACTGTAAACAGATGTATCAATATATAGAAAACGTATTACATAATTTGTTAAAAAAATCAGTTTCGAAAATATCATGTAGATTGAGTGAAAATTATCTGAGTTAGAATGTCCACAAAATTTAAAAATGTTATTGAAAAAGAAAACGCTTTTTTTTACAAAATCAAATGATAACAACAAAAAAATGGTAATTTTTGTTGTTGTTTTGTTTTTATTTAATTTTTGCAGTTACATAATTGGTTTTTTCGTTTTTAATAGCCCCTTTATAAATATACGTATTGTAAGTAGAAAAAATGTTAAATGATAAAAAAAATCTAAATTTGGAACTAGCCAAGTCCATGTATCACATTAAAATGCCTTGTATTTAAATTGTTAATGTTGAAAAAACAAGCGTCTTCATTTTTGCTCAATTTCGAACAAATCTCTTCTTCTGAAATAAGCTAATAAAATACTTTTATCTACCATTTATTTTGATGGAACAATGTAACAAGGGAATTCAAAAAGATATTTATATCTTTTGTGTAAAACTTACTCAATAGTATTGCGAATTTATTTTATTTTTATTTTATTTTATGTGGGTAAACTGCAGAAAAGTAATACGTAATGACAAGTTAAAAATAACAATATATAAATTTACTGGCAATTTAATAAATAGCTTGAGAGAAAATCATGTGTTTTGTCTGAGAAATACGTGAGATTTATTTAACTTTAAAAGAAATTTATTGTTACATGGTGCTTTTAGTTAAATTCCAAAATTGCGGATTTTAAAAATAGCCTCTGGCGCAATTATCGTTTAAAAGACAAATGTTTGTCATTCCTAAAAATAGCTTTCGAATTGTTTATGAAATTTTCACTTGTTTGATAAATATGTACAAGAAAAACAAAGAAAATTAAGTTTTCAAATTTCTGAATGATTTAAAGTTTATTAAATTTAAGCATGTCGTCTTAGCGAATCATTCATTAATTACGTCACACTTCAAGAGAGAAAACAGTGTCCACGAAATGTGATATTAGGTGACAGAAGGAGGAAAATGATTAACACGTTGTGACGTCGCATCTAATACATTGAGGAAAACGAAAAATACAGGCTACGGTGAAACATTCCAAGTCTTTTTTTTTTTTTTTTTTTTTTTTTTTTTTTACAGATTACTGGAATTACGTGATGCTCGAATCCAGCAATGCAGGTATAGAAAAGTAGCATCTTAATATGCCTCGCATTTCAAGAGAGGAATCAGTGTCCACAAAGTGTGCCATGGTATGACAGGAGGAGAAGAATGTTTAACACATTGTGACGTCGTATCCAATACATTAAGGAAAAATAAAAATAAAAACTTCTGCAATGCATTCCTTTTTTTTTTTTTTTTTTTTTTTTTTTTTTTTTACAGATTACTGGAATATTGTGATTCTCGAATCCACCACTGCTGTTGTACCAAATGAGCATCACGTCACTCTTGCGGTCAGTAAAAATATATATATATATACAGTGATATAGCTTTTCATTTTCGTTAGCCTCACCATACTTGCCGATCCAGTGGCGTGGTCGGTAGCGTCAGCTCCTCCCACACCGCTGGACCCTGGTTCGAATCCAGCTAGCGGCATGGATGTCTGTGTTGTCCCTGTGATGTGTAGTAAAATGTATGTACTGTATTTCATGTAATAATAAAGTGTTCTTTATTAGTTTCTGTGTATTGTGGATCATTCAAGGTAACAGCCACTGTAGCTACAGACCTCAAAGCATTGTAAAACTCAAAAACTCAAACTCACCATACTTAAAAACAAAAGAAAAAATAGAAATCATTTATAAGCATCATTATAAATGTCGTGAAAAACGGTATTTTTAATAGTCTGTTTTTAATAACTTTTTCATATTTCTAAGACTTTCAAACGCCTTTTTTATTTTAGTTTGCATATCAAACAATAGGTGGCGCTGATGGAGATTGAAGGCCAGGTTCTCAATGCTAAGTGAAGCGTCGACCTGGCATTCAATTGCCGTCAGCGCCACCTATTGTTTGATATGCGAACTAAAATAAAAAAATTACGGTAAAAAAACTCCTGACATTGTACATAACCTTCTGCAGAAATTTTTTAAATAGCTGTCGCCGTTTGGAAGTTATTGAATTTTAAAATCCATCAGTCATTTTTGGGACATCCGGTAAATAAAACTTATCTTGCGGTAAATTTCTTTGTCTACTTCAAAAAAATTCATGAGCATTGTTTGTAACACCACCACACAATAATGGTCGCTCCAAACTGTTTTCTGCACCATTCCCCCTATACTTTCAATTGCAACTTTGCGCAGGCTGTACCGAAGAAACTACAAACGGCAAATAAAAGGGATTGACGAAGATTGTGTGACTTCAAATGTAAATTAATTAAGTTTATGTAGTTTAAATTTGATTATATTTAAACAAAATTTCAACTCTATATAAAAATGTATGTTTGCAAAAGGTTCATCCGTATTCACATTAAACAGGGAGTTAAAACAGACTGTAAATCGGTCATGTTCGTCACTGATAATTACATAAAAAATATTCATGTATTTCTGATTCAGTATTGTTGAGAAAAAATAATAGTGAGCTGAAATGATTTCATTTTGACGCGGAATAATTAAAGTTATCAAAGAATTGAGAAAAGCTTCGTCCTTTGAAAAATTCTTTTTCAAAAATTCTGTTTCCTGAAGTTGGGTTTTTAAAACAAAGCATTGTTAGCTGATTTAAAACTTCTTGTTTCATTTGAAAATGTGATTTCAGTTAAAACCTTTTTATTACCAGTATTCTATTGATAATACTGAAAACTGCATGTGATGCTGGAATTAGATCATCCATAAAATTATTGATATCGTCTCAATCTTCTCATAACCCAAATAAACATTTTCCCATTTACATATTGATTTGGCAGCTAACGAATTTGTGTAAACCAGCAGTCACTTAAATCGGGGTACACCAAACTGTGGCCCGCCAAATACTGCTAAAATAAAATGAATAAGTAAATAAGTAAATACATAAAAAAGGCAATTTCTTGGACCGAAGAGATCTGTTGATTAGATACGGCAATGATTACTACATAACTTGAGTGTTATATGGTGGGCTACAATTTGACACCTTTGACTTAAATTTTAACTTGTAAGAATAAAAAAAGAAAGTGTGTAAGTGATGTAACCAATAACCATGTCTTGTTAAGTCAGTTATATTTTTAAAGTTAAGTCAGTTATACATTTTAGACAGTTTTTTTCGATTGAAATTCAAAATGAATGCATCGTTTGAAGGTATTTTCAATGCTTCAAAAGGTTTGTGATTTAAAAATTTTCTTAAAATAAAATATTCAAAGTCGTCTTAAAATTTCATTAAATTTTGTAACTGACATAACAATAAAAATTCACTTTTAAAGGACAATTTATTCCACCAAATAACTTTATGATGCTAAGAAAAAAAGAGTTGAAATAATCTGTTAACTCCATGTATTCTTGTAAAAAAAAAAAAAAAAAAAAAAAAAAAAAAAAAAAAAAAAAAAACATTGATTTGTTTTTATACTATTTTAACCTTTAAACATATACAGTTTTTGTATCGATTTTACCAGAGAACTTGATGTAATCTTCATATTGTATAAAAAGCAGCACTTTCGATTTTCTATATAAAACTTTATAACATTATATTATAGCTTTATAATCATATTAATCATCTTTATCATCATATGTCATATCCTTTAAATTTAATATATCATTAATTCTATTTTTTTCTCCAAAATGATATTAGGTAGCTTTCATTACAAAAAGTAAAAAGCTACCTATTGCAGTAGTCCGGAGGAAAGCACTTCCAGAAAATTTTGATATATTTTCACCGATCATGACCCCTAGACCCCTACAAATATCTCAACCGAGCTCGTTGGCCAGCATCATCCGCCATCTTGTTCCAAAATGGCGGCCATTTAAATTAAAAAAAAAAATTAAAATTAAATGCGAAAAAATTAAGAATTGAAAAATATTTTTATTTTATGTGTTAGATCTTAACACACCAAATTCCAGAGCATTTTTTATTTTGTCTATATCTTAAAAAATGATTGAGTTATAGCATTTTGAATTTTTCTTATGGCTGACATTTTGAAACGATCTTATTTTTGTCACGTGATAACACTCATGTTTATAAATCGATTTGAATGTAACTTGGTGTGTACATAGTACATAATAAAGCCTGGACCGAGTTCATTAACCAGTTCCATCCGCCATCTTGTTTCAAATGGCAGCCATTAAAATTTTTTTTTATTTAAAATTTGAAATTAGGTACAAAAAATTGAGAAATTGAAAACGATTTTTCTTTTATGCATTTGACCTTGATACAAAGATTCCAAAGCATTTTTTGTTTCGTCTGTATCTTAATAAATGTCTGAGTTAAAGTATTTTTAATTTATAATGTTGTTCACATTTTGAAATAATCTGGTTTTCGTTACGTGATAACACGAGAATTTATACACCGATTTGAATGAAACTTGTTGCGTAGATAGGACATACTGATGCCTGGACCGAGTTCTTTGGCCAGTTCCAAACGCCGTCTTGTTTCAAAATGGCGGAATATATTTTTTTTAATTTAAATTTTAAAATTAGGTGCAAAAAAGTAAGAAATTGAAAAAGATTTTTCTTTTGTGTTTTGACCTTGATACAAAGATTCCAGAGCATTTTTTGTTTCATCTATATCTTGAAAAATGGCTGAATTTTAGCACTTTCAATTTCCAGTGAGATTGACATTTTGAAACGGTCTGAAATTTGTCACGCATTAATACGCATATTTATAAACTGATTTCGACAAAACTCCGTGTGTTCAGGGTACATACCAATATCTTGACCGAGTTCATGGTTCAACTTTATCCGCCATCTTGTTTCAAAATTGCGGCCATAATTAAATTTGTCAAAAATCTTTTAAATGTATAATGATGTATAAACAAAAAATTAGAAATTGAAAAAAGGTTCTTTCTATTTATCTCAAAAATGAATTCCGGGGTATTTTTTGCTTTGTCTTTACCTTGAAAAACGCAAAGGATATAGCAGTTTGAATTTCTAATGTGGGTAACATTTTTTTAAAGTCAATTTGCCCGCGACAGCATTCGTATATATTAATCGATTTCGATGTGAGTGTGCATGTTCACATGAATTAAGATTTCGATCAAGCTCATTGGGTTTTTTTTATCCCTCATGCTGCTTTAATATGAATATCGTCGAATTTGGTGACCCTATAAATCGCTTAAAATAAAACCAGGTTGAATAAAAGATGACTAATTTCTAAAAATTCCTATTAATATTCAGTATTGACAAAAACTGTTATTCCATCTTATATAATCGTGGTCCACTATTTTGAGCTTCGTGTATTTGATTTATATAACTTAATTTAAAATAAATAAATAAGTATATGAAAGCTACCTCTTCCTCCCGGCATTGCCGGAAGGACTTTTTTCTGTGGAATTGTCTTATAATTACAAAAGTAATACTTCAAGTTACTTTTGCTTCTAAATCGATTATGTTTTAAAAAATAACGCTGATTTACAAGCATAAATACAAAAAACAGTCAAAATAATTTTAAAATTTGAATAATTTTTTAGTCCCACAGATTTATTTTTTAATGTGAATTGGAATTTATTATCATCATTTTTAAAATATTACACAAACAAAAGAATAATTATATAAAAATATTCTTATGCAAAAATATTTTCGTACTCCAAAAATGTTTCGCTGTAAATATTTCAGATTAATTAATGACACAATTTTTTATCCCAATTTCATTAAATTTCGGATTCTGTTGCCGCAACAAATTTATTCACTACATCAATAATTAGGTTTTTTTCTTCAAGTTATTTTTTTACCACTTTTCATAAACAAAAAAGTTAATGAATGAAGAATGCAAATGCTATAATCTTTTATGTGTTAAGTTTATATGCAAGATACCTCTAAGACAGCTAATAAAAAATGTATTTCCGTCTATTTTTTAAAAAAAGTTAATAAAGGCTTAGCTACATTTAAGTCAAGAAAAATTTGTTAAATGTTGTCTTTTTTTAATTGACCCGATTTTTTAAGCACGGACAAATAAACAAAATTCCCTTATCTTAAAGCTCTTCGATACATTTTTACACATTTTTGTTTTTTGCGTAAAAAGATTTATAAAAGTTTTTGATTAATAACAGACAAATATAGCAGTAATACAGCCTTTTAACAGTTTCAAGGCCGATTTTTTTTTAGTTGCATTTTTCTCTATTCTAAAATAAGTAACTTATGCTGTTATTTTTAACCTTACTTAAAAACCGCTGACAATGCATTTTTTTTATGTAGGATATATCGCAATATAGGATATTTTTCGCTAATAGTAAGAAAACTACTGACACATAAATATATGAAAATTTGTTTTATTATAGAAAAGTGGTTGACAAACACGTTAATGTAGGCAGTTTTAAATTGAATGTATTTATTTTAAGAGATATTTAATGTTAAAATTGGTCAAATCATTCCATTAAAAAGTTTTATAGGCGCAAAATCTATACACAGAAATTTGAACATTTTTAAATAATTTTATACATTAAAAGTTCCCGGAGTGCAGACTACATTTATTTTTGCATTTTTATTTGATTTTTGAGAATTTCTTTCAATTCTAAATTCAAATTTCAGCATTTTGAGAGACATTTTTTATATATTTTAGAAAAGGTTATTATTTAAAATTGCTGCCAAAAGATCAAAGAATAATATTTCCCTCAAATTAAAATATCATTCATACGTGACTATCTCAAGAAAATAAATATTTTTTTCTAAAAATAAAAATATCTTCACGTGAATATCGAAAAGAGGGAGATATCTTTTAAACCACAAATAAATTTGATAATATAAAAGCAGCGAGTTAAAGAAATTACGTCATATTTAAAAAATGCATTTAGACGAGACATACTACATATATTTATATGATCTTTTTAACTATTGTTGTGAATTCTAAGGCGGCACAAATAATATTTCTTTTCACATAACAAAAGTATTTTCACTTTAATATTACGAAGAGAAAGAGAAATTTAGTGAAAATTATATCAGATGTAAACGATATATTTAAAATGCCTTACTTAAAAGTTTTTCTTATACTATGGTTCACAAAATACCAGGGAGGCAGTGATTGTATTTCGCTGTGTAATTGATCCTGTTTAATGAAACATGTAAATAATCAGTGGTTGTTTAACAGCAGCTGATGATACCTTAAAATTCCCCAATAAAAGCGAAATGAATGAAAATACGGTTACAGAAAAATCGTCACTTAAAGAAAGAAAAAAAGAAAAAAATTATCAATGTTTCTTAATCTTTTAAAAATTGATCAAATTATCGTGTTTAGAGTTTTGGGTGTGTCGGCAGGGGTTGACAATCGTAGCTTCCTAGTTTAAGTTAAAAAAATTTAAAGCAATAAATTAAATCATAAACGTTAAAGTTTGACGAAATTTAATGACTATACTATTTAATGAAATTTAAATGTTGCGTTCTATTTATATGACAACAAGATAAAGAAGTCGTTTAAATACAACGTTATTAAATAGACTTACATTTAAAGTTATTATATATATATACATATTTTTTATTATAACTTATTGATTTGAAAAATTCCATCTATTTCAAAAATAAAGATAGGCGATGTTAAAAAAATTATTTTATTGCGGCATGTTCGCTACTATAAATATAAAGTGTCCTAAAATGGAACGACATATTTTAAATCTCAAAACTTTGCAAATGGCGACAGCTATTTAAAAAGTTTCCAGAGAGGTTATGTAAAAATCCAGATTTTTTTATTGCTATCACTCGATTTTAGTTAAAAATTAGGAGCGATTGAAGGCACTGAAAAAAGCAGGTGTTGAAATGAGGGCCCATTTTCGGCCTGTTTGTTTTCTTAGTATTAATGCGAAGGAAGGAGATATATAGAAGAAACATATGGATTGGTTCTTAGCTAATGTTGTTAAGTGTGCCGCGCAAATGAGAGTTTTAAATACTTGACAACAGCACTAATATGTTACTGTTTATTTCGCCAAAAGAATTCTGCACTTAGATAAGACCAAAAAAATTACTTTAAAATTCTGTTTTCCAGAGAAAAAAACAGGTTGTTTATAAATTGCTTTAGAAATTGTGTCCGCAAGTTTCATGTTTTTTCTTTTCAAAATGAAACTGAAAATGTGTCAAAAATACCTAATTTGTTGAGCATGGAAAAATAATTTTCTGAATAACGCTTTAACATGATTTTGATAAAATAAGTTTTTATATAAAAAATAAAAAATAAAACTTTTCAAAAACAGCCAGATAAAATTAGTAATGGGTTTATTTCTAATTATGATTTAGTTTTTGTTGATGAAATTAGTAATTAACTTCGAAATCTACCTCCGCCTGTAGGCCGTGCCTGCGAGTATTTGTATACATTGCATGTAAGTTTTTTAAGAATTACAGATATATTTCGTAATGCATTAAAATTAGTTGGGTGTGCCAATCCCATTACTTCCTTCTATCTCATACTTACATCTTAATATTTCCAAAAGTAATTTCACATGGTAATGTCTCAACATTATTAGTTCAATACTATATCAACTTTGATTTTTAACTTAAAATTCTGCTTCAGTCAATTAATCGGAGTAAAAAAAAATAATGTAGATTATGATATTTATTAAAGTCTATAGAAATGCAATCAACATCAATTATTTTTTCCATATCCTATTGCCATCATCTGTTTTCTGTTCTGCCATAGCAGGTCTCGAGTTCCCGTCTCTGCGCGAGCCTATGGACAATAAAATTACAAAATTAGAGAAAATAATGCAAAAACCATTATTACAGTGCTTCTTTCTCTTGAAACATTTCAAAATTTTATGAAGATATGTTGGTCATAGGAAAAACATGCACAAAAAATTTGGCTGAATTCTATGCATGATTTCATACATTTTTCACTGGTAGAGTAATGAAAATGGCTCAGACATTACTGTTACAATGCCCCCTTTAGGCGGATTTTTTTCGGATTCAAGGTAGATCTACTAGCCATAGCCAAACACTTACAGAATAACTTTGGTTCATTTCTATGCATAACTTTATACATTTTTCGATAGTAAAATATTTAAAATGACACAAATATTTCTATTATAGCGCCCCCTTTAGGCGGAATATTTCAAAATTGAAAGAAAACTTATATGCCACAGCCAAAATTATACGCAAAATTTGGTTCAATTCTATGCATATCTTCATATACTTATCAGTGATGCGATAGCGACAGACGGGCATACGGACTGACATGCAGACATTATGTATAAATATTTTGTTTGAAATCACTGATCCCTAAAACGTGTAAATCCGTCAAAAACTCGAAATCGAAATAAAATTCGATTACAATACTTTCATGTATTGGAGACAGAAGAAAATAATAAAGATTATTTAAAATAGAAAATGTAATTTTTTTTATTAATACAGGTATATAAAAAAAATGTTTGTCCTACGCCTCCCATTTTATTACACAGTAAAATTGGTGCTTATGTCTTTATGATTACACATTCATGGAAAAAAATTATGTCGTTTCGAACGTGTTTGTTCAGGTTTTATTATTTTAATAAAAGCGTTTTATGTTAAAGCAAACATTTATGATCACGGTACTTATAGAGAAGACTTAATTTCTAACTAGTGCCTTAAAACATAATTTTTTTCCTTAAATATGTTTTTTACATTATAAAAGTTTCACATCTTATATTAAAAATAGATTGGTTCTTTACGAATTATTTCGAAGTTTAATAGTCTATTTTTTTTCCTTTTTCTTCTAGAGTTTATTTTTAATTTACTTAGTAGATATTCTACTTCTATTTAAATCGAGAAAATTGAGTTGAAAAATATAAATGTATGCTTTTTTTATCTTAGAATTTAATAAAATCCCATTAAAATTATTATAAAAATGTGCTGTATTTTTACAGAATTAATGGTATAATTAAATTTATTATGTTATAAATTTTAGAATCTAAATGTAAAAATTAAACATGAATTGTTTATCTTTTAATTTTGCTAATTTTACCTTATTTAAGTAATTCCAACTTTTGCCAAGAGCACTCAGTATGTTTCTTGTTTTAATTGAATAGATATCTAGAGAGGAATATTTCTCAATTGAAAAATATTAATCTTTTAGTCGGGGAAGTCACTATTATTTTCATTTGTTGAAAAAAAAAAACGTTATTTAAGCACTATATATTGTATATTTTGCGCCTTTATAAGTCCAATTACTGCTTTCAAAGTGTTATGTAATTTTGTATGTATGTTGTATGAATTCTAAGATGCGTATGAAAGTAAGATATATGATGTTTATAAGTCACAGGAATGGGACAGCAGGAGCAGTGAACAAACAGCATTAATTTCACTGACACTAAATACTGTTATTTTCCAGTTTGTACATGAGGTATTTTATTAATAATATTTATTTGCATATTCTTTATGTTTTGTAATCAGATATTAAATACATATATATATATATATCATATTTATTGAAAAGACTCAAATATCAAAGGTAAATATTAAGTTCCATTTAAAAAGTTATTTTGACAGTTATAAAACTTGTAAAACCATTTTTTGTGAATTGTTACCAGAATTCAAAATATTTCATGTTTACAAACCACCAGTTAAATGTAAAAATACCATAGTTAATGTCGTAAGCACCAAATATATTGCCTAATGGGAGCAATAAGTTTTTGAGACAGAGAGGTGTAATAATTGTTCCATTATTTTTTTACGTTCTCTAACAGCTGCAAACGTTTAATTGCATTATTTCACTCTTTGTTATTGTTACTAAAACGTTTTTACTTGTATTATTTGTTTATTTGTATTAAATGTCCTAATACAGTTCAAAATATAATTAGTTTGCATTTCACATTTAACAGAAATTTTTCAACTACAGAAAGTTTTAATTCTTGTACTTTAAACATTGACATATAAATAGTAATTTAAAAAACCAAATTATGACTTTCAATTTTTTTTATTTTTGTGAAAGTATAATATTTGTAAAATGAAAATTCATCCCACTTATAAAACTCACATGTACATATACGCTTCCCACCCATGACAGAGAAGTGAGAGAAAATTTTCATAATTTTAAAATATTCTGTTGATTAAAATATTTTGAACTATCTTGTACTATTTTTGTTGTTACAGAACATTAATATAGCACATTTCCAAAACTGAGAAAAAACATGAGGAATAAAAAATGTTTTCGATGAAAATAGTCTAATTTTTGTCACACAGTTTCAGAAACGTGTTATTTCTGGATTTTATTCATTTTTAAATATTTATCGTAGATTGTCGGATCAAAAAATACATTTTCTTAGCTTCAGAGGACTAATTTCGTAATATAAGTGCTAGAGAGTGATTTATGCATATCTTCTTCTACACTCAACAGCCAAAACATTATAACCACCCACCTAATAACATGTTGCCCCAACTTTGATCCTCAAAAAAGCTACAAATCGACTTGGCATGGAGGGCACAGACTCTTGGTTGATGACCGGAGATAAATTGTATTAGTTGTTAAAGCAGCGGTCATAAATACCCAGGATATTCTAAAATGGTTGTTTTTGAATTCCTGGCTGCCTTTGGATAGCACCCAGAATGTACTCTTCCGAATAAGATCCGTCGAGTTAGACGACCAGGACATAAACTGTAATTCACTATTATGGTTCTCGTACCAATCGAGCACAGTTTGAGTCATGTGACATGGAGAGTTGTCCTGAAGGAAGATTCCATATCCATTTCGGAAGACAGATAAAATGTAATACCGTAAAATGGGGTGAATCGGAACACTTTTCAACTTTAACGTTAAAAAAAAGCAACAACTGATTTTTTAATTCTTTTATTTTTCTACTAGAAACTTCGGTCTTGTTTTGTTCTTTAATTTTTAAGCAAAAACGAAACATTTTTACTGTTTATATATATATTATTTACATTTTTAATGGTGTTCCGATTCACCCCGCAGATAGGGGTGAATCGGAACAAATGTTATAATATTTATTTATTCCCTTTCAAACTTTAATAGGGTTAATAAAAACAGGTAATAACGATAAGGGAAGAATAAGAACACATAGTTACTGTGAAACCAAGCTTTTATTTTATATACAAATAAAGATATGCCTTTTTAAAAATTAGAAAACAACTTTGAAATCAGGAAAAATTAAAATTCACTTTAAGAAATTATATTCGAATTGCAGAAGTAAAATTTGATACAAATTCAGCCCTGTTCCGTGTTATCCTTTACTAGTAGTCATTGGGTAAGTGAATCTATTAAATAGACCCAATCGCTGCATGTATTAATATGATCTACTAATACCCCCTCATCCCCAGCCCTTAGTACTGTTTGCATCCCTCTCTTTTTAATTGGTTTTTCATTTTGAGATGTTTTTGTAATGTTGTGGATGTCAGAGAATAATTCTGTGCAGTTTTTCTAACTAATTTGTCACTTTTAAATTCTTTTATTGTGTGTTCCATGTCTGTTGGATTAGGCGTTGACTTTTTTTGTTTAACCAAGTACTTTCTTGGCACTTTTAAACTCTTCAAGTAATTAAACCGAATAAAATATTGTTACAGTACATATTCATACATATATTTCCATATATTACATGAAACTATTACTGTATAGAAAAATAAACCATGAGAGAAAACGTGTTCCGATTCACCCCGTAAATCTTAAACCTCTGATGTTACAAGCCATTTTTCATTTTTTTATTATGTAGTTTAGAAATAAGTAGAATTTAATACAGCATATCGTTTACAGGTCTATCATTAATGAAAAATCCCCTCTCTTAGGTTTAGAATACGAAAAATACTGTAGTTACATACAAAGTTTTAAAGACGTTGAAAAAATAAGGTTTTTGAAGATCCCCCCCCCCCCTCTTGAAGTTTTTCTATATATCCCAGTAGTGGTATATTCGCTGTACAAATTCCGAAAAAAATTATTCAAAAGAGAACAAATTTTACTATACTGGTTTAAAAGAAAGAAAGAAGAAGTTCTACAGAAAAAATGAAAAATCATTTTTTTTCTATGTGTTTTACAATGATACAAGAGCTCGGAGTATGTTTTGTTTCATCTATAAATTTAACAATGGCTAACCATCTTTAAAAATAGTACTTGGCATTTCTAGAGCAGCGGACATTTTGAAACGATCAGATGTTTGTCACACTATAGCACGCGTATTAATAAACTGATGTGGATGTTACAAGGTATGTGCATGGCATATAGCAAGGCTCTTGAAGAAGTTTTTTGACCAGCTTCATTTGCTCTCTTGTTTTAATATAAAGGCAATTAAAATTTAAAAAAAAAATAAAATGATACACAGAGAAATTTAAATTAAAAAGGGCTTTCTTTTAAAAGTTTTTACCTTGATACAAGAAGTCTGGGGCATTTTCTGTATTGTTTTTATCTCAAATAATGGCTGATATATAGCAATTTGAATTTTTAATGAGGGTGACATTTTCAAAAATCAGATATTTTGCCTGCATTTGCGCTCGTTTATACTTACCGATTTAGATATGCGTAAGCATTCACACAAGAAGCTCTCGATCAATTTCATTGGTTAGCTTCACTCATCGTATTATTCTAAAATGGCAGGCTCTTCAAAATATCGTCAAATTTGGCCACCAAATTTAAATCACTTTAAACATAACCTGCTTGGATAAAGCTGACTAATTTCACAAAATTTTCATTCACATTAAGTATTGACAAATCTAATATCAAATTTTCTATAATCGGGATCCATTAATTTTAGCTTCTAGTGTTTGAATACTATAAGCTGGCTTTTTAAAAGTAAAAAATATGAAAGCTTGAAAGCTACATTCTCCTCCTTTGCACTGGCTGGAAGAACTTATTTATAATTCAAGTAAGAAGACTAACTAAACCATATTATATTTCGTAAAGACTTACTTTTAAATTTGATCTTCTTAGATGCACTACATTCTTGCTTTTGATACATAGTACTGGTTTGTTTAAATAATAATTTTTTAAAAAATAATATAGAAAATGATGTTTCTCTTCTCATTATTAGCACGAATTTAAAAAAAATAGACAACCAATTTGCGAACTGCATATAATTTTATATTAATTTATAACAACTTTTTCGTTCGATAAAATAGTTTATTTTCTTTTTTACAGGATCATTATTACAGCGTCTAATATAATAATACTTAAAATATATTCCAGTTAAGTGTAATGATCTAGGAACAAGAAATTAATTTGAAAAATGTTTTCATCCAGTAATGTTTTTTCGATGGTCATCTTATCAATATTTATTTTATCCCACTAAAATATATGTTCCATGTAGTAATTATATATACATTCTCATAAACTTCGCTATTAAAATTCATCATATTTGTTTTAACTAATGAAATGAGATTATAATTTACATGGGGAGGGAGGGGATTGTTTAGCGGGTATTAGGAAACTGCGTTAATGATACAATATGTTATTTTCATTGTTGTTTTTTAGGCGGGGCATAAGTTCATTTATTTATAATTGTACTATATAAACTTCAAAACAACTATATATATTAATAAAATACTTACTGTCAATAACAGTGCAGACATAGATGTACATCTTTTAAATTTAAAATTTACTGCGGAATTTCCAATTTTTTGTTAAAATTATTTAAAAATAACCATTTCTGTGAAATTGATGTTGGAAATATATAAATTAGAGCATAAATAAAATAATAATAATAATGTAATAAAATGAGTAGAGTACAGATTATATGGAGTTTCGCGTACGTACACGCATTTGCATATGTTGGTAATATTTCTTATGAATGAAAATAACTGCAGAAATACTTCTAAGATTCATTCGATTGATCAACATTCTACTCGATGATTTTTTTTTTTTTTTTTTTTTTTGCGTGATTTGTAATTTTAAACTGATAATATAAAAAATGCATAAATATTTGTTAATTATAAAGTTCAGTAGATAATATTAACACTGTATCGCAATTTCTTCATAAATAAATTTTATTCATGATCCTTATCCCATGTCTGAAGAATTTTCAGCCTCTTCAGCTTCAATAATTAAAACGCCGTACCGTAAAATTGGGTGAATCAGAACACTTTTCAACTTTAACGTTAAAAAAAGCAACAACTGATATTTTAATTTTTTTATTTTTCTACTAGAAACTTCGGTCTTGTTTTGTTCTTTATTTTTTAAGCAAAAACGAAACATTTTTTCTGTTTATGTATATATATATTATTTATTTTTTTAATGGTGTTCCGATTCACCCCGCAGATAAGGTGAATCTGAAGAAATGTTATAATTTTTATTTATTCCGATTCAAACTTTAATGGGGTTAATAAAAACATGTAATAATGATAAGGGAGGATTTAGGAACACGTAGTTACTGTGAAACCAAGCCTTTATTTTATATACATGTAAAGATGTGCCTTTTTAAAAATTAAAAAACAACTTTGAAATCAAGAAAAGCTAAAATTTATTTTAAGAAATTATATTCGAATTGCAGAAGTAGAATTTAATACAAATTCAGCCCTATTCTGTGTAATCCTTTACTAGTAGTTATTAGGTAAGTGAATCTATTGAGTAGCCCCAATCGCTGCATGTATGAATACGATCTACTAATAAGGCTTCATCCCCAGCCCTTAGTACTGTTTTGCATCCCTCTCTTTTTTAATTGGTTTTTCATTTTGAGATGTTTGTGAAATGTTGTGGATGTCAGAGAATAATTCTGTGCAGTTTTTCTAACAAATTTGCTATTTTTAAATTATTTTATTGTGTGTTCTATGGCTGTTGGATTAGGCATTGACTTTTTTTGTTTAACCAAGTAATTTCTTGGCACCTTTAAACTCTTCAAGTAAATAGAACAAACAAAATATTGCTACAATACATATTCAAACATATGGTTCCATATATTACATGAAACTTTTACTGTATAGAAAAATAAACCATGAGAGAAAACGTGTTCCGATTCACCCCGTAAATCTTAAACCTCTGATGTTACAAGCCATTTTTCATTTTTTCATTATGTGGTTTAGAAATAAGTAGAATTTAATACAGCATATCGTTTACAGGTCTATCATTAATGAAAAATCCCCTCTCTTAGGTTTAGAATACGAAAAATACTGTAGTTACATACAAAGTTTTAAAGACGTTGAAAAAATAAGGTTTTTGAGGATCCCCCCCCCCCTCTTGAAGTTTTTCTATATATCCCAGTAGTGGTGCCAACTCTTAATGTTGTTGCCTTCTTATAAAAAATGGCAACTAAAAATATCATCACATATATTTATAAAGAATTTATTTGTATGACCGGGAAGTTTCGTTCATATTCACCCCGCTGTTCTTATTCACCCCATTTTACGGTAACAATCCAGAATCAAAGCGAAATGAACGGAAGATTGATTGCGGGTGATTGCCACCAGAATATCCATAATCAAACTACCATTCATTTTGTTTTGAAAGTATGATTTTCTTGTCTCTGAGGTTGCATAAATTGCAACATATCATGATTGTCTTCGTGATTTATTATGTAAATTCAATTAAATATCCTAGGTGACCTGAATACGAAATTAAATTCCGCTGTATGGGAAGTTCAATTAATATAGTGAATATGAAATATGTCATAACGATTTCTGTATCTTTTCTAATACTTATTACAGGGTTACTATACTTCCTTTCTAATTACGTTCCTAGAAATATTTTTTTTTCATTTTCTGTATGAACAAAATAGAATTTTCTTATCTAGTACAAATCTAATCCGAGTTAATCAAAATAATTCGAATTACGTTTCTTTTCAACATAAAAGAAGAACTGGAGAATTGAAGAAAGAGTTTATGCAGTAAAAGGAATTTGTTTTTAAATTTTCTGAATATAATTCTGCAGTCTGAAAAAATATATGAAATTTTTGTTTAGGTTTTAAGCAATATTTATTTTCTATTTTCTGTATAAATTAAACAGAATTTCCTTTCATTAATCTTTCGAATTCACTACAAATGTAGTCTTAAATAATGAAAATAATACAAATTACGTTGATTCTCAGCAAGAAGATTTATCGGGAAGAAATTCTCAAGTAAGAAATAATGCACTAAATAAAAGAATTTTTTGAAAAAAATTTCCCGAATATAATCCTGTAACTGAAAAGTTATGCAATTTAAATTAACTGCATTAACTAAAAGAGCACTTACTGTGATAATTCAAGTCTAAAACTTATGAAGAGAAATATATCATGAAAATACCTTATAATCATACAGTGTGCACATAAATAAAGATCCCATATTTACAAGTCTATTAAAAGGAAACAAATGAATAAACAAAAAACAATATTTTGGTTCATCGGGAACCAAAACAAAACAGACGAAAGTTTTAATTCTACCCAGTTATAAGTATTCAGTATAATTCCCTCAAGAAACACAAACGATATCGAGGAGGTATAATAACTCATCTTTCTCTTTTTTTAATATATAATGTCCATTGTGACTCATTGTATGACTGCACATATGCATGTTCTAAGCTGGTCAGCGTCAGTTGGTAGCAGTGAAACAAACAGCTGATCTTTGATGAGTAAAACAAAATACACAAAAAAAAAAAAAAATAGCTACAAAAAATGTGGATTGAATAAACGTAGCGCCTCGATATTTTTCGTGTTTCTAGAAGAGGCACATTGAATACATGTAAATATGTTTAATTTAAACTTTATACTAATATTTTAGATTTCTGATGAAGAACTAAACTATACAGTTATTCAGGGTAATTTTGATGCATGGAGGGAACTTTACATCATGTCCTAATTTTCAATAAGTTTGACTTCAAAACGCTGGATACACTTTAGTTATGCACATTGTTAGCAAGATTCTAAACCGGGATCTCTACTTATTATTTCCAACTATATTATTTGAGAAGTACTGTTCTCAAGTTAATTTTTAATGCCGTTTAGAATTGGTATTAATCTAGTTAAATTTTTATAGTATGTAACAATATACTCATTTATCAGACATATTAAATCTAAATGTTCTAAATGTGTTGATATTTTTTGGTATTAATTTATTGATGGTTAATAAAATGTAAAGTAAGAAGGAACTACAATTTTATCTCATTTTCAGTATAACTTTGAGCTTGCACAAAATTAGTCATAGGTTTATAATTTATGCGTACTACTGTCGAAAATTCCCCATAATTGTTACGTATATTATAAATGCCAAATGTATCTGTGCGTAACGCATACGCCATTTTGTGAATGGCAACACTTTCACAAGCTGTTCGGTTTTGCAATTTTTGGTACTGCGAATTTTACACTTTCAAACATCGCATATTTTCAATTCTTACACCATCGTATAGAGAAAAATATTTACTTTTAAATGCAATTTGTTTGAAAGCTGTATCTATATTCATTGTTGATTTATTAATTTTTTTATAGTTTTTAGCACGAATTTTGTAATTGTGACAACAGAAATACACCATTTTCTCTTTAATTGGATAAAAATTGAAATGTGAGTATGTAAATTCTGAGAAGATGAAAATAATGATGGGTTTAGATTTCACGTGAAATTCTATGATTGTGTCAATTTGAAATAATTTTTTTTTTTCATACGCATTTATACCAAACATAAGGGCCTCAACTGAAACTTCATCTTAATGACTGATCTTTATTATATTTAGCTATATATTTTTACATATGCGATTAAATTTTAATTTTAATAATTAGGACAATTGAGTTTTATAGAAATAGTAATTTTTTTCTTAATTTTAGCTTTAAATAATATTTGTTTGAGAAGGTAAACTGACCATTTTAACATGCATTTTTTACCGTAGCTAATTTTGTAGGTTTGTTATGAATCAATGAAACAGTTCCTTCTAAAACATTTACTTTCGTCGAAATTTGTCGGGTTGCACCTTGTTTGACATAAATGCCGAAAGTGTGCATTAGATATAACATATCATTATTTTCACAAACATGTGTAAAATACTTAAAATTCATTTAAACTCGTTATTCCTGGCAGAGCTACTCAATTTTGAAATTTCATACATTCGATATTTTTTTTCTTGATTGAATAATACTAGTAATAGACTGTATTACTATTAACTATAGATGTATTATTGAGTTAAAACACTGAAAATTGTTTTTGACTGCATTTTCATATTTTATATGAACAATAAACTTGAACAATGAACTTTTTCTTTCTAAATATTCATGTTTTTCTTCTTCCACTCTTCTTATTCATAATATTCGTTGTAATATTATAAATTATCCAAATATTGTGATGTTGTAAAATTCAAATTATGAGTCCTTAAATATCTGATTTTTTTCATAGTTCTCCTAAGTATAGTACTTTATTTATATAATGACTTAATTTATATGATAATTTTAATATGTAGCACAGTTACCCTACATGACTGTATAACATTGAACCAGGATAAAAAATTCTTTTTTTATAATTTACATAATTATTTACGATATTTATTATAATTCATTGTTTTATTTTTCGAATAATTATTATAATTCTTGATAGTTATCCAATAATTTAGAAGCATTTCTTAACTTTTGTGCCAGTTGCAACAATATTCTTAAAATAAATGTTGGGATTTGAAAAATACAGAAAATGCTGATCGAATTTACCCTGGATGATTGTAATTCTTTTGCTTAGTTCTATTTTGTTTTAATAGCCCTATAAATTTAGGATATTCATTTAAAATCAAATGTATTTCTAAACATTCCTTTTTTGTGGTGCATGAACACTTTAAAAAAATTTTTAATGAAAATGCAAATATTAAGATCTGCTCTTATTCTTTAAGAAGCTTAAAAAAGTACATTTATTAACTGGTCATATTTTAAAATATTAATCCAAATTTATAAATATATTTGTTGCTTGTTTTTAAATTTATTATTTTCTAGACATGTAATAATATTTTACTAAATTTGTAATTATCAATATTTCATTTAACAAAAGATCGGAAATATATTTTTATAATTAAGATAATAAGGTATGTACAATGATCGAAGCAAAAAATGTTAGTGTAAAATTGGATTTATTCAACATTGTTACATATATTATTCTCCAAACATTTTTCGCTGAAATTTACATGGTACACAATATATACTTTCCAATAACTAAAAATCTCCCTTTCCATTAATCAAATTACCTCCAACACCATAAATGCATGATGTTATACATATAAAAAAAGTTAATTATAGTACAATTTTATGTTACTGATATTTTGAGTATTTTTTACAACCAAAATATTTACTAATTTCTAGATGAAAGCAAAATGATACATTATAAAAATATTTCAGATTTCATCAAGTTGCTTTACATAAAATTTCTCATTAAGCAAATTGTAAAAAGTTATTAAAAACATGAATACTCATATTTTGAAATTTTCAATTTCAATTGTCACGTGCATAAATTTAAAAATTAGTATTTCACATACGTTTTATATCAGAGACATTTAAACCGATTATAATCTAAATTTACTGGAAATTGCAGTTTCAGAGCTTTTTACAAAAGTGATTAAAAATTGTAACATAATACCAATTTTATAAACCAATCAACTTTTTAGCTTTTAACTGTAAACTTCATTTAATTTGCATTTTAAGAACAAAATGTTAAAGAATTTTTATTGTCGCATTATGATAGAGTTTATTTTATGGATAATAGCACATTAACGTACTAAAATTTAAGAGTTATTCGACATAAAAAAAAAGAAATATAAGTTCTTATACAAAAAGTATACAATTTTACTATATATGTATATAATAAAATGATAACTGTATTTTGTTAGTTGATATATTCAAAAATAGTGATACCAATAGCAACGATTTAAAATCTAATATATATATATAGTTACGATAAATATATTGAAGTTCATGTTTTAATCGAATGCTTTTATATATCGACCCTTCAAATAGAAATCTTCTCAGAAATACTTCATTATTTCTTAAATACAACTATAGCGAATACTTTATTCAAATACAGGTTTTTCTTCGTTTAAAAGTAAAATTATGAGAATTTTTAATAAATTAAATGCATAATTAATACAAAATAATCTAATTAAAATATTTAATGATAAACACATGTTGTCTCTATATTGCTTAGATCAATGTTTCATTTTTAATATATATATATATATATATATATATATATATATATATATATATATGTATGTAATAAAATAAAAAAAAATTGCGCCATTCTGTTCTGTCTGAGCTTTAAATTCTAAAATTGTGGAACATATTTTTAATCTTAGTTTCGTAATGTATTAATATTTTAACAGCTAAAGTCCTTTTTCTTTTTTTTTATTTAACTTATTAATAATCTATTGCTTGTTTCTCAAAAAGTGCGGGAAACGATTTCGTAATATTTTTCCTTTTTAGAATATTATCGAGATTTTTAATTTTATTTTTTATTGATCACCTGATCTGTGTTAATGCACGGAGATGTTAACAGGTTAGTCTATTTGCGAGATATGATATAGTTCCCACGGGAATGCCCCGCTTCGTTTACCACTCAGAGGTGATGATCTATGACGTGTCGCCTCGAAGTTAATCCTAATTGGATTTTTAAAATGATTGACGCGGAGTGAGGAGGGGCTAGTTTTTCGTGTAGGTGTTGGACTCTCATTCTGGGTTTTTGGAGCTCAGAATGCGACCAACGTTCAAACTATTAAGATGTCCGTTTCATTTTCTCCGATAAATTCGAAAATCTGATAATGTAGATGAGATAACGAAGTTTGTAGTGTTCGATTTATGCAAAGGTGACTGTGGGAAAGACTTTAACTTATTTTACGACTTCTAATAAAATAAATTTAAAGACTATTTGACTTAATTTTCTTATGGGGAAATACCCCAATTTCATCCATCCACTGCCTGTCAAACTGCGTAGCGACTGCACAGCTCGTCCCACTATTGATTCTTAGTAGTAGTAGAATGTTCTGCATCTTACATGGTGTGCCACTGGAGCTTATACATTGTTATGGAACATCGCCGTCGTCGTATCATGACATTTGAAAGTCGACAGGATAAAAAAAAATGAACCGGCGTACGACTTTTGAGAAAAGGAAATTATCGTGGCTTAACAACTACAAACTGACCTTTTGTCTGAGAGATGCTTCACGGCGCTGGTTTTGCGCGCGCCGTTTTCGTCGGGTTTAAGAACTGATTACTAGAATTTCTGCCTTTGTTATTCTCACCTTAAACAATCATGAGTTTGGCTGCGAGATGTGCAACAGGAATTTTCCCCAGAGAAAGAAAATTGAAGGTGCACCTTCTCTTGCATACGGATGGGAGATCTTTTAATTGTGAAATATGCGTCGCATTCGAACGAGAAAGCGTTCAGTTGAGAGGTTCGCGAGAAAAAAATTCTCTTATAAAAGTAATTTGAAAATATATCTTCATGTGCATACAAATGATAAATCTTTCAGCTGTGAAAAGGATCGTCTTATGAAGTTTTGTTTGTGATTCTGTCTAGCTTCTGCATCTACAAATCCTTTGTTTCAGAAATATGCCTCCAGTATTTTTTTATATACTTGACATCTACGAAAATTAAGCTAAATAACACCTGCATGGTCTAATTTCAACATCATTTGGTTTTATTTATTTATTTATTTATTTTCTAGATAACAGTGCTGCAATATTTTGATCAACTTTCGCGAGTTATTATTATTATTTTTTGTTTTGTTTTCGAATAAAGTTTAGGAATGTGAACAAGTTCGACATCGAGGTAATTGTAAGTTATTATTTATTATTTATATTATTTTCTTATTGTTTACGAAATTTTAATACTACGATTTCTTTATTTAAAGTGTTTATTTTATCATGATTTTTACAGATATCAAAAATATAATGTTTGTTCTTAATTTATTAATTGAAATTTTCTGCTCATAGAAATTTTGCTTGAGTTTAAAAGTGTTCTTAAAAAAAGTATTTAAATATTTTCCGTATGAATTATCCTTCTTTTATGTTGCTAAGATCCGGATTAGCAAAGGAAGACAAAATGACTGAAAATAAACTTGATATTGTTCCTTTTGAGGTATGAATATATTCTGGTATGAATATATTTAAATGGTTTAAACATTTTGATAATGAATGTTCTGGAGAAAAAAAAATAATCATTGGAAAAAACATAGTATCTCGAAGTATTTAAAGGGAAGAAGCACTAAAGGTTTTTATAAATGAATGTTTGGATTGTGCTACTTATGATGAAATTGTTGAGATTTTAACGGAAAAATTTATCTAGATTAAAAAAAAAATCCGTCAAGCTATTTATTTTATCTTCCGTTTTCAGGAAAAATATTGCTATAGAAAAGTTAAGACATACTGTTCAATTTTTCTTAAATTCACTAAAGTATATATTTTTTCCTTTTTAGTTGTAAAACTTCCAATAGTAAAGTAAGTGTTGTAGTAAGAATTTGATTATTTTTTTAGGTGCGTTCGTAATTATGTAAATATGTTCCACCTATAGTTGTCGTCCCGTCCTCTCTTTGCCCGTTTGCCTGTCCGTCCGTCTGTTTGTCCATCCGTTCGTCTGTCCGTCCGTCAGTCTGTTCGCATATAACAATGCAAAAACTAACCAACCGAATCGTTTGAAATTTAAAATTTATGACTATTGCATAATTTTGTCGAATCATTTCAAATGTTATGAAAATCGGATGAATAGATCAATTACAGGGACAATCAAAATTAATCCGTTACGTTGCGGTGAATGGGGAAAATAGTTTCAACTACATTTTAATGGTTCAAATATAATAGAATTGACATGAACCTTTGAAGTATCTATGTACTAAAATACGCATTCTATGCAATTTGTGATGCAGTGATGCAAAGAATATTTATTATTAAATTACAGGGCCACACAAATGTATTTCACTACATAATGCTGTGAAACAATGTTTCCACAAAAGAATTGTTTGGGGTGTGTTGTAATTATATTAAACTGTTTAAAATTTTATGAATAGGATATACGTTGCTGGGGTGCAATAAAAGTTACTTCTTGTATATTTACAGGAACACAAAAAAGATTTCGACTACTGTACTGTATCCGAAGTAGTGTCTACTATAACAGCAAGAATATTTTTAAAACTTCGTTATCGTACCCCATTTGCTACGTCTCACATGCAATTTCCAACTTGTTTTTTTTTTTTTTTTTTTATTGGTAGCTGCTATGATGAAAAATGGTTTTTTTTCCTGTCATTATTCTGAAAGAGCTGGTTTTGTCAGAGTCATGTTAAGGTAGCATTAAAACTTTTGAATCTTTCCCATGTTCCACTCCTTTGGACCGATTTGCCCATTTGGAACCCACCCTCCCCAGAGATAACCATCTCAATGCATTTTGGCGAGTTTGAAGACGATTCCTGTACAATTGTGACTTTTATCGTGCGGACAAAATTTAGTACATACATACATACATATTTGTTTATAAATATATATAAACATTTTAGATGGAGGTTTATTTGGGTTCCTGGGTTCATATTAAGAAAAGTTATAAAGAATTTTTTCTTAGTTGACCATGATAACGATTGCAATGGGTATTGTTTCTCACAAAATCTACCAAGAATGCATGTAACACTTCTTGCTTGTAAGATAAAAGCCCTGAAAGAATAAACAATCTCATTGCAATCATTCTTTTTTTTAGCATTTTCTTCTGTTATTGACCTCGTGACTCCAACAATTTTCTTCCAGATTCACATGAGCATTTGCGGGAAATGAAGGGGTGTTGAAGTACAATTTATTACTTATTTGTCTTGTAGCCTTCAAAATATTTGTATATGAAATTATATATCTAAAAAACATATCCTTTTAAATAAAACAAATTCTTAATAATGAGGATAAATTATGAAGAAAACTCTGTGGGGGATCGGTTAACTAAATTAATCCACTCAAAAACAGTGTTCGCTAATCGAACTGTTCGTTAACCGATTATAGATTTAACATAGTTTTCTAGAGGAATACAATTAATGCGTTCTTTATAGCTAAGTAATACATAAAATGTAACATAATTATTATACTTACAATAGTATTAATATAAATCATTATGAATATGGTCAGATCACAATTTGATGATGATTTCCATGTCGTGACCAATTTAAAAATATTAATAACAGTAGAAACTTTTAAAAATACTTTCCTTCACTAACGGCGTTAAATCATCAACTTGTCATTTCTACATTTCAAAAACTGCTCAGTTCTTTAAAAGATTGGCCCCACCAGTGGCCGAGAGGTACGGACCTCTCAACTGGTAGACGGCAGGTGCGGGGTTCGAACCCAATCGCGGCTGTCGGCCTAACCGTTCGGAGTTTTCGTGGTTTTCTTCGAACCTTGCGTAAATACGGGTTAGGTTCCCTTAGAAAGACCCCCACGAAGGGCACTCTCCCTGGTCCTATATCCCTAGCGCAGATAATCGGACGACAAAAAATACACCAAATACACCTTTAAAAGATTGTATTTGTTGAAGGGCTCGATAAAACTCAGTTGGAACCTAGAGCTTATTAATAATTTAAGAACTAAATTTCTATTAAAATACTTAATTTGCAATTAAAAGTATTCCTTTTAAAAGAACACAAAGTCTAAAAATTTTATGTTTCTAATCTATTCATTCTTATAATTTGGAGTCCCGAAAATGTAAGTCCTTAATGCCCGGTAGCTCGTGAATTAGTTAGAGCCATATGAATAGTACTGTTAATTTTTTCTCTATATCGACAGGAGATACAATTAAACACGAGTCACAAGGAAGGTCTCCATACTAGGCATATTTAGAATTTAAAAAAAAATAAATACGCAATATGCAAGACTATTATATATGCAAGACTAATATAGATGAAAGGTAGGACTAATTCTGTAAATCCGAAATCACTTAATTCTTGTTTAGTAATTCATTATTAGTTTTTATTTTTTGTGATTGGGTCAATCCATTTCAAGTGGTCCAGCACTGGTCGCTCGACTATTTTTAAAAAATCTGAAACTTTTTGTACGACAACCCTAACATGATGGAAGTTCAAAATAACCGTTATTTTAATTCTACTATTTTTTGTTTGTGCATGGCGGCCATCTTTGTTTCATCGTGTGCAGCGATTTTCTCTGATACTAGGACACACAAAATTGTAAATATCTCGTATTCTATTTTCCCAATTGAAATGGGGTTTGCAGCATTTTGTTCAGAATAAAATAGGCTAAATATACAGTGTAAGAAAAATTTTGAAAAATAAATTTTTACAAGTGAAATTTTAGCACAAAATTTACGATTTTTTCCAAAATCTATCCGTTTGCAAGAGGAAAATTTTCATGCAAGGGAAACTGTCAACCTTACACAATTTTTTCTACAAATAAGTCAAAAGTGGGTGTACTCATACACCAAGTTCCAGATCTGGGAGTTAATTTCTCTTTGCGAAAATAATTCCGAAATTCGTCAAAAATTTCAAAAATTGCACTTTTTAGGCTTTGATATCTCTGGTGGGGCACGAGATAAAAATCTGAAATTTTGGCCTATGATAGTATCGTGTAGTAGCGTTATGTACAAAAAATTTCAAGAAGGAGATTTGACTACAAGCTGAGATATGACATGGAAAATATGTGAAAACAACACTACCAAACTATTGCAAACCTACTATGTAATTGTTCAACAAGACTGTCAACGTTGCACAATCTTTCCTACAAATAGGTCGAAAGTGCGTGTACTCATACACCAAGTCCCAGATCTGGGAAATGATTTCTCTTTGCGAAAAAAAATTCCGAAATTCGTCGAAAATTTCAAAAATCGCACTTTTTAGGCTTTGATATGTCTGGTGGAGCACGAGATAAAAATCTGAAATTCTGGCCTTTGATAGTATTGTGTAGTAGTGTTATGTACAAAAAATTTCAAGAAGGATATTTGACTACAAGCTGAGATATGACATGGACAATATGTGAAAACAACACTACCAAACTATTGCAAACCTACTATGTAATTGTTCAACAAGACTGTCAACGTTGCACAATCTTTCCTACAAATAGGTCAAAAGTGCGTGTACTCATACACCAAGTCCCAGATCTGGGAAATGATTTCTCTTTGCGAAAAAAAATTCCGAAATTCGTCGAAAATTTCAAAAATCGCACTTTTTAGGCTTTGATATCTCTGGTGGAGCACGAGATAAAAATCTGAAATTCTGGCCTTTGATAGTATTGTGTAGTAGTGTTATGTACAAAAAATTTCAAGAAGGAGATTTGACTACAAGCTGAGATATGACATGGACAATATGTGAAAACAATACTGCCAAACTATTGTAACATACTATGTAATTGTTCATACCTCCAAAATTTTAAATTGATTATTTATGGTACAAAGTTAAATGTTAGTTACAAATATCTTTTTCAAATGCTTCTGTGTGATTTAAACAATTCAGAATGTATGCTAAGCCAATACACTATTTGTCCAGATGAACAAATCTACTAGAAATGCTATTGCAACAATTTTACTTGGAACACATTTCAGGAAAAGTAAATTACAGACAATGAATTGCAACTGATGGAGTTGACATGGCTTCAATTATTAAACCTAGAGAATTTCATTCAAGTTAACAAGGGATGACAAGACTTGGGGAGCTTCAAATAAATTTTTTAGAAAGAACAGCCTGATGGACTGAGAACAGTAACTGGTCGAACTCATAACATCTCTCGTAAATATTGTTAAGCTCTTTGTGGAGCATATATAGTATTTTGTAAATTTAATGCTTTTTATTTAACTGTTTTCAACAAACGATATTTTCTGGGTAAATATTGTAATAAAAGAGACTAATCTCATTTCTCCTAATGTACTCGTAATAGCATTTCTTAACATGTCTTTAATCACCGTATCTCAGCTTTTAGTCAAATCTCCTTTTTGAAATTTTTTGTACATAACACTACTACATAATACTTTCAAAGGCCAGAATTTCAGATTTTTATCTCGTGCTCCACCAGAGATATCAAAGCCTAAAAAGTGCGATTTTTGAAATTTTCGACGAATTTCGGAATTTTTTTCGGAAAGAGAAATCATTTCCCAGGTTTGGGACTTGGTGTATGAGTACACACACTTCTGACCTATTTGTAGAAAAAATTGTGCAAGGTTGACAGTCTTGTTGAACAATTACATAGTAGGTTTACAATAGTTTGACAGTATTGTTTTCACATATTTTCCATGTCATATCTCAGCTTGTAGTCAAATCTCCTTCTTGAAATTTTTTGTACATAACGTTACTGCACAATATTATCACAGGCCAAAATTTCAGATTTTTATCTCGTGCCCCACCAGAGATATCAAAGCCTGAAAAGTGCGATTTTTGAAATTTTTGACGAATTTCGGAATTTTTTTCGCAAGGAGAAATTAACTCCAAGATCTGGGACTTGGTGTATGAGTACGCGTACTTTTGACCTATTTGTAGAAAAAATTGTGTAAGGTTGACAGTTGCTCTTGCAATAAAATTTTCCTGTTGCAAACGGATAGATTTTGGAAAAAATCGTACATTTTGTGCTAAAATTTCACCAGTAAAAATTTATTTTTCAAAATTTTTCTATCACTGTATATTTAGCCTATTTTATTCTGAAGAAAATGCTGCAAACCCCATTTCAATTGGGAAAATAGAAGACGAGATATTTACAATTTTGTGTATCCTAGTATCTGAGAAAATCGCTGCACACGATGAAACAAAGATGGCCGCCATGCACAAACAAAAAATAGTAAAATTAAAAGAACGGTCATTTTGAACTTCCGTCATGTTAGGGTTGTTGTACAAAAAATTTCAGATTTTTAAAAAATGGTCGAGCGACCAAAAAAATATTTTCTGGACCACTTGAAATGGATTGACCCTTGTAGTATTAAGTAGCTTTTTATATATCTAAACTTCTGCTTTAGTATATTATAAAAAAATAAGTTTATTGCAAAATACCTTCATATATTGTGATAAAAGATAACTTATATGATGTTTGTATGTTAAAATATTTGTAAAATTTATAAAAAAGCAGCAATAAATGATTCTTTTTTGCCTGTTATACAATTTACAACGCGCGTCCGCTCATGTGATGAAAATTTGCGCGCCCGGCGAAAGGTTAATTTAAGTTTGCAGTAAACTAATGCAAAATTTCTTTTCCCTCTCCAGTGAAAGTTACTTTTGTCGAGATATGTCACTTTTCTTGGAGTGAACGACATGCTAGTTATCCGAACATATAAATGTTTCACGAGAATGTTGTTTGACCGATCTGTTCGTAAATCGAACAGTTCTCTAACCGATCACCCATTGTAGATATTTTCATTAGAAAAAGTTTATGCATGTTTAATAAGCGAAGTTTATAATCCAACATTACAGACGTGTTTTATAAATTAATGAACTTGAAAGGTAAGCAGATTGAATTAATGACTTTTGTGATGGCCTTTCACCTAAAACATACCTTTCTATACTTTAGTGATGATGAATAAATGTGTAATTTATTTTATTACTTTACTTTTTCTTGTCGCATATAAATAATACATATTTACATTTTGAATTAAAATTTAATATTGTATTTGAACTTTCCACAAAGTGTCGTGCGTGTAAGAATAAATCAGTTACTTATGTTAGATTGACTTCATTAAAGTAACGTTGCTCGCTGTTGTTATTGCAATTGCTCATATGCTTTAAAAGTAACTACAAAATTATTAACTGAGAAATCAAATTTTTTCAAATACATTTGCTTGACATAAAAAAGAACATTTAACATAATTCATTTATCACATAAAATTTGGTCAATATTTTAATTTTTGAAATTAAAGTAACAGTTTATACTGTAAAAGAAAATGACTTTAAATTCTTCTTTATGTATATTTTCACTAAATGAACTGTTGAAAGTTGGTATTTAATATTATGTTAATACACTTTCACCTCTGATGCAGGATATCTATTTCAAGTAGCCAGACTTGGTAATCTAAAAACTTTTTTCTATCTCATGCATGTTAAAACTTCGAAATTCTCTACCACAGTGCCAAAAGTAAACAATCATTTATGCTCGTTATGTGGATTTTAAAGGAATGAAATTCCATGCCTTCTTGAAATATGACTGTTTCGGATATCGGGGAATATATAACACATAACCACCACCTGTTGGATGATTTATACAAAACATACATAGCAATAATATTTATCAAGCTATATCTGAATCTGAAGTTTGATGAAACTTCGTGCATTAGTTCTTAAGATAGAGTTATTGCAGAACTTGGGAAAATTTCAGCATAGCAGGGCCACCTGTTGGACGGTTGATACCAAAATGTAAACAGAATTGGTTCACATTGCGAAGTTATTGAATCTGAAGTTTAATGAAAATCCGTGTTTTAATTTTTGAGATAGAATTATTGCAGAAATCGTGAAACATGCAGCATAGCAGCGCTGCCTGATGAGTGATTTTCAGCAAAAAGTAAACGACATCCTTTCATGTCAAGGACTAAACGAATCTGAATTTTGATATAAATCCGTGCATTAGTTAATGAGTTAAAAAATCAGCATAGCTATAATGACTAAAAAATGCAGCATAGCAGCATCCCCTTTGGAGCGATTTACACCTAAAACTGATCAGCATCAATCAATACCAGGGAATGACTGAATATAATTTTTTATTAAATTCAGTGCTTTAGTACTTAAGATAGAGCTATTACAAAAATCATGAAAAATGCAGCATAGCAGTGACACCTGCAAAGCAATTTGCACCAAAATGTAAATAGCATCAATTCATGTCACAGACCAATTAATTCTGAAGTTTGTTAGAAATCCATGCTTTAATTATTGAGATATAACTGTTGCGTACATCATAAAAATATAGCATAATAGCACCACTTGTAGAGCAATTTACACCAAAAACTAATCAGCATCAGTTAACATTTGGAACTACCTGAATATAAATATTTATTAAATTCCGTACATTAATTCTTGAGATAGAGTGCCCAGAAAACTTATGTCACATGCAGACAGACAGAGTCACAGACTTAGAAGACCACAAACTCTCTGGCCCCAAAAACGTGTAAATCTGTCAAAAATCGGAATTCTAAAATTTTCACTAATCTAATACTTTTTACTTCAAAAGATAGAAGAAAGAAAAAATTTAATTTTTGAAATGTTCGCTATTACTATGTTATTGGATATTTTAGTAAAAGGTTTAGAGAATTTTAAATATTTATTATTCCTTATAAATTTACAGAAGGAACTTATTGATCAAAAGTCGACAAAATCTAAATCGCCAACAACACCTTTAACATTAATAATAAAGATTAATATGCTCAAGGATAAAGATATAAAATACTTACTTTTGAAATGATTAAATAAATCGACTTGTCATTCTCAGATGGTATAAATGTGTTTTCAAAAGCCATTATAAGCTGCGATTTCCACACCGTTTTCCATACACATATAGTAATTTGCGATATCGACAAATATGTTTGCAGGAATATTTTTGTTGCTTCAAGTAAATCAAACACATTATTTCAAATCTTTGTGTCTGAAATAAGAATTAAAATTAATGAGCAAAAATATACAGAATGTATCAACATCCATTTTTGCTGAAGTGTTTGTTGAACATGATAGCTACGGGAAGGAATATGGCGCCTATGCATAGACAAAAAAGTTAAGTGTCAGACGATTTGATACTGCAGTTCTCACTAGCGGTAAGGTCTAGAATTAGAGAAAATAGCCTTAAAACTATGGCATATAAAAAGCATATGCAAAATAGTAGATATATATTCTAAGAATAGACATACTGTGCACGCGGCTATGACAAATGAACGAAAAATAAACTATGACAAATATATCCAAAACAATTTTCATATTTTTTATTCTAAAAAAATAACAATGCAGATGCGAAGTTCATTCTGGGATTATAAAAATTCATACTTTTTTATAAAAATGCGTGACATCGAAAAAATGTTTTGTTTAAAATATAAAAGTAACAGACTTTTTTATGCAATACTTTACAGGTTTTACTGCGTATTTGAGAATAGTAATATTCTAATTTGATTAAGTGCATTTACAGACGTTAAAAGAATTATCATTTCACTTTTAGGAAAAAAAATGTATTCTTCATTAACATAATACTTTACACATCTAGAAGGGACTCCACAACTTTGAAATGACATAACTTCGAAACAGTGAGAGATAGAAATATGAAACAATTTGAATGTTGACAGATAGGTCTGGAGTTTTTTATGCATGAATTTAAAAAAAATAGATCCAATATTGGACACGAGAGGGCGCTGCAATCACAAAGCTGTGTCTTTGAAATAGTTCTTGAAAGTAATTTGTTTCAACTGAGATAAAAATTGCATTACAATGGTTTCAGTACAGTTATGGTTTTCAGCAACAACATGACGCAACATAAAGATAAAGTTGGAAATCACATGTTGCTATACTTTTACTGAGATGGATGCACATGCCTCACAGATGATTTGTTCAAGATGTTCCATCGTTTGGAGATCCTTAGAATAAACAGCGTCCTTCAAGTAACTTCACAAAAAGAAGTCGCATGGATTGAGATCCGGGGAATATGGTGGCCAATCCATACGAATACCTGTTACTTTGGGATAATTTAAAGCAATGACTCTCTCGCTGAAGTGTTCCTCAAGGAACTCAAACACTGCAGTAAAATGGTGCGGTCGGGCTCCATCCTGCATAAGCCATGAAATATCTGGTACATTTTCTAGAGCTTGAAATGTACCAATAAACTGCTGTAAAATTTCAATATATAGAGATGCGTTAATAGTTTCCCTCCTGAAAAAGGGCCCAATGATACCTTTACTGGACAATCCAACCCACACTGTAATTTTTGTTGAGTGCAGTGGTTTTGAAAGACACACAAATGGGTTTTCAGTGCTTCATATTCGCAAGTTTTGTTTATTCACATATCCCTCTAAATGAAAAGGGGCCTCATCGGTGAATCACACATGACCAACATCGATTTCATTTCATCAACCAACTGCAGTAACTCATTCGCAAAAACTTCCCTTTGTTGTAGAGCTGTATCTGTCATCGCTTGATGGCACTGTATTTTATAGGGAAACAGCTTCAGGCCTTTTCGCATTATACTGTGCATAGTGGTGTTTGACAATCCTACTTCAGCAGCGACTCGCCTTATGAATTTTCGTGGACAGCGTTTAACAGTTTCTTCGACTGCCTGCACATTTTAAGGTGTCATGACTGATCGACTGCATCCCACATTTCCGGCTAAATCATCGGTCACACTTCCCGTCAGTTCAAACTTTTTTAATAAATTGCGAATTGTTTTCAAGTCTGGACCTTTTTTAACATTGTTTTTTTTTTAATCTTCGCTTTGTGATCGTCGGACTTCGATTTAATTGATGGTGTTCAAGTACAATAAAATTCGTTGTTCCAAGGAATACGGCATGATATTCTTGAATTCCTAATTATTCTCTAATTCTATACAAATATTTTACACCTGTAAGCAATGAAACAGATGCACGAATGAAATTTCTGTACTTCTCAGTACCACTTAAAGCTCCATTTGCTTGTGCTACCACCTATTATCCAATATTGGAACTATTTTTTTTTTCAAATTGATGTATAACAAATTCCAGACTTATCTGTTTAACATTCAAATTTCAAGTTTCTATCTCTCACTGTTTCAAAGTTATGTCCTTTCAAAGTTGGAGAGTTCTTTCTGGAACTCCCTGTATGTCAGGTGTTACTTCAGTACACCTATTAATAGATTTGATGAAATTACTTATAAACATATTTATAAACACGATTTTTGCTATTTGAAAAATAAAGATACGGAAGCTCGGAATAAAATATGTGATAAAAATGTGTTAAATAAAGTGTCCTTTTAATGTACTATCATATTCGTGTTGTAGTCTGATATATTATCACAATCATATTTAAAAATAGATATCTTATTAATAAATCAACGACGCTCCTTACGGTGACGCTGCTTTGTCATTGAACTTGAGATTGTATCTGATTCTTTACGGTGCAGTGAATACCAGTTTTAGTATAACTAGAAGCATCATTCAGGTCTTTAACTACTTTGGTTCAGTAGTTTTTACAGACAAAAAGAATTCAGAACTCAGCCCGTATATGAACAAATTTAAAAAATCAATTATTGTTTTCCTTTTATCTATAATAGAACAAAATATTATAATCGAATACTTTTTTTTACTTCCAGTTTTCGACTGATTTGAACGTTAAGTCAGACATCTCGGAAAAATCATTTTTACAAAAGGTCTGTCTGTTCGTGTGCTCGTTATCGAGAAAAAAACTTGAATGGGAATCAAAAAATAAATAACACATATGTTGTCATCTAGTCAGTGTTCTATGTTTTTCAGCTACTTTGTGCGGCAACTTATGAGAACTTTTGATTCTAAAACACAAAGCTGAAGTGTTTTTTGAAGTATTAACATGCGTGAGATATCAGAAAGTTTTGGGATTGGCACATCCTGCTAGTTTATTCTCATTTCAAATCCGACGAAAATTCACATTTTAAAAGTGATTTCTCAAAAATTCAACAAGATTTCTGTCAAATACTGAATAATATTGTGTTATTTTCAATTATTCATATACGTAATTAAAAAAACAAATATCAGTTAGATTATTTATTATTTTAGCATTTGGATATGATCAAAATGATGCAATTTTAAATTTTAATTAGTTGCCGCAGCAATCCGACACATGTTATTAGCATCATATGTCATATTTCGATGATGGGGGTGGGTAGAATCTAATTTATTTCTATATTTAGAAAAGATTTATAACATAACTTGGGTTAAATCTCTTATTAAAATCAAGAAATCGTGTTTACGAGGTAAACGAATTCATAATTATGAAAATTATGTGATTTTCCTTCAATTGTACTTAAATGATTTTATAATTAATACTTGTGTACTACTATTGTTTCAGTAGAAAGCATTCTTGAAATTCAAGTAATGAATTACCATTAATTCAAAATCATTTTCGAAAAAACAAAAAATGAAGAGATTGTAATTATAGCCAAACCAATATTTGTTTAATAGTTCGGCTCGTTTACCAAATTCATCCAGGCAAATGGGGTCTAGCTCTATATTATGAGTCGTGTGTGTAAAATTTTAATCTGATTTATACTCTGTACGTATTTTTAGTCTCCACCTTCGAAATTCCCGTATATTCTATTATATTTTAATTACTTAAATTTTAAACATACATGGAATATATTTTATATAGATCAATAAGATTATAATTTTTTATGTATTTTATAATAAATTCAGTGAATATGGAAGTAATTTATAATATTTTTAAAATTATATACTTTTAAAGAGACTGTGAACTAAACTTCATTAAATCGATTTTTTCAAACGGAACAAAAATAAAGATTAACTATTTCGGATAGCAGGCGAATTTATTTATTTATTTATTTTTTTACAAAGATTAATTTCGTTGCTAATTTCCAGAAACTTCATCAAAAGTTGTGACAAAGATAACTATACCTTGAAATTATTTCAGATTTTCAATTCTGATCAAAATAGGCTATGTATACATATTTAACTTCATTAGTGAACAAGTTGAAAATTGCATGTGAAACGTGACAAATGAGGTGTGTCCGTGCTATAATTAGTTTTATAAATACAGTGAAACCTCCGAATAAGGGACACCCGTGGGACCGGAACTTTTGTCCCTTAAATAGAGGTGTCCCTTATTCGGAGTTTTTACATTTTCTTTTAAATTAACCTTTCATAAGGACATAAAAATTAACAAAATATTAAAATTGAAGTTTAAATGTACCCGAAGGTTATAAATTACATTAATTAGGCACAAAAGTAATAGATAATTAATTTTTTAATTGATTACTTAATTAGTAATTGATTTGTTGAGTTATTTATTTGTATTTTTTAAGTAAATGTTTCTGTAATGCAAAAAGTGCAATAATATTTTAAAAAATCTTTCTTGCGAAATAATCAATAAAAAAAAGTGACTATTTTGCGGATTTCAATTTTTCTACTACTAAACTTTTCAGACATTGATTTACCACACTTATAACTTTTAGTCCTTTATCATAAGCAGTATTTACGAAAAAGTATTCAACTGCTTTGCATATTTTAAAGCATCTGTGAAGTTCTTTATTTCACAATTTTCCTTTCTCTTTCATTTTCAGAGTCATCCCTCACAATTTTCAGCATTCTTTTAAATATAAACTGCGAGGTGGCAGCATAGACAATCACCTCATCAAGTTCACGACAGAAATTCTAGAATTAGTTAAAACTTAACATGCATGTTAAAACACAATCGGTCTACTAAAACACCTAAAAATCTGAACTCTGAAAATCTGAAATTTGACTCGTAGATTTACTATTTTATTTTCCTGTACTCAAATCTATGAAAGTATGGAGACTGACTGCAGGATACTTTAATGATAAACCTACGAAGCAACCACTAAAATCGGGTTTATATGTGTTTTCCACTAGATATGACTTGGCAGACCAATTGTATTTCAATATGTGAATCGAGTTTTAACCTATTCTGAAATTTGAGCTGTGAACTGGATGAAGCTATTGTCTGCACTGCCACCTCTGGCTCTAATAGGTATAAACGTATTTCGATGTCTTCATCTGAATTGTGGATAAATAAATACTCATTAGTTGAGTTGCATACCTCTGTACCAATATAACTGCCTATCTGATGAGTTCCCAAAATTCTGTATTTTCATTTTTATCACAGACTACTTCATTATCTCAAATGTAAAAATCAACCACTTTAACATTTTGTACTCGTATGTCCAGTATGACTGGGCAGAATTTTTCTTTGCAAAGTTTATTTTTGTCATACCAGTAACAAAAGAAAATAAAATTTGTTATTTAATTAAATCTTTTTTTTTAAATATGTATTTGAAGGAAACTTTTCGAGTCAAAAGGATTAATCTCATTTTCAAGTGTCCCTTAAATCGAGTGTCCCTTATTCAGAGGTAAATACATTACACTTCCTATACGAAGGGACTGGGACCGGAACTTTTGTCCCTTAAATAGAGGTGTCCCTTATTCGGAGTGTCCCTTATTTGGAGGTTTCACTGTATTCATATTTTGATGTGATACGTGTTCAACTCTTTTGCAAAAATGCATGGATACAAAATTTGCATATGATTATATAATTCAAAATTATAAGACTTCATCTTAAAAAGTGCGTAATGAATGTGGCAAAACAACTATCATTTCCTATCATTTGATATCATTGAATATCCCATGTATAATACACTAGTACAGACAATAGTAAAATGAACAAGACTCGTATCTAGGCACAATGACCAAAGGAGTTATGAATAAAGGGGAAGAGACTTATAGTGTAATGGTTATCAGTAGCAAGTGAAGTAACTGATGATGTTGTCGTGAGATGGCCTCTGACTTTTTTACATCGGATCAGCTGTTTCTGATGACCGTCCAAGCAAAATTCTACAAATAAATTTTGAATAAAAAACTTAATTTTATTTTCGAGGATTAATCGTGTAGAATTTCCTTCACAAGTAGGCTTTAATTTTCTATTTGTTTTTACAGGTGACAGTTTGCTCACGTATTATAATAATTTTTTTTAACACTGAATACAGAATGTGTAGGTTGTCAAAAGATGGAAAAAACCCCAGGCCTGACCACCACAGAGTTTATATAGTTATGAACACGGATAAATATAATTATTCCTTTTCTGGACAATAATTATGACTGTTAATAATCGTCCTGCTGTTAATTATTGTCTTTATTAAATTCTGCATTCACAAAACGTTTAAATACGGGGAATTTCTTTTTTATTCAAATTTACTTGAGGAAATTTTCCTCGACTATAAAGAACCAATCCAAAATCTGTTACAGTTGAATTTCATTGTTTTCCGGACAAACCAACCCTCCTTTTTCATAGTTTTATGTAATAAGCTTACATACTACCTCAATATTTGGTTAAATTTTGTATGGATTGTGATTTATTTTCTTCAACCTTCTTATAGGCAAATTCGTCGTCAGGAAAGCCAAAAGACTAAAATATTTTTCTCTCAGCATTACTATAATTTGTTATCATATATTTTGAGTCATTTTCTAAAATTTTAATTGTATATGAGATGTTTATTTTCATAAAATTAAAACGGTTACATTTCAGAAGATATTAACTAATTAATTAAAATTTAAGTTTTACTCTTATTTTTTATCACTTTTTCTGTAACATAAACAAAAGTATTTTATTTCTGATGAAAATGAAAATTTAAAAAGTAAAAAAAATATATTATACAGAAAAACCAGGAAAAACTTTTAATATTTTTAGCCATTTTCTATTTTATTTATTTCTGTCATGTTTTGTTTACTTTTCATTTATAAAATTACAAAATAATTTACGATGAAGATTTTTATCTTTTCTCTGATGAATTGAAAACTTCTTACTTTATTGAATAAAAATTCCTCTTCCGTACATGCTTTTACATGCATCAAAGAAAATTAAAACTGTTCTAATAATATTTTAAATTCTTAAATTTGTATTAATCGGTTTCACTTTTACTTTGAGATAATTGGAAAATTTAACCGTTAAACGTTTAAATACCCTTTCTATTATTATTAAAATTAAAAAAACAAACAAAAGTAGTAGCCTTCTATCAAAATAATCATATAAGGCTTATTATATTTATGCAGGTGTATGCATAAAAAAGGTATATGAATTCATGCAAATGAAAATTTAAATATTTCTGTAAAAAGAAAACAAGAAAAATAAGCAAAACCATAAAACAGATAAGTAGAGCGATAAGGCATTTAATTTTAACAAGACGATAATGAACATTGCTTCTTCAGATTAATAATAATATAATACCGAACAGATATTGAAAAAGTTATTAATCGAGGGAGAGAAAATTTTATTATTAGACATTCAGATAATAAACATCACAAAAGTTTTTGCTGAAAAATTGCTTTTTTTTAATTTAATACTATCAAAAGTTTTTTATTCATTATAATTCTTTAAAGGTATAAAAAATGTTCGTATTACACAACGCAAAAAGAAAAAAAACATTTAAATTTCGAGCTAGTAAAAAATCCTAATTAGATCAAGGGTATTAAGTAAGTATTTTTATTTTTTTAAATAAAGCAACTTCAAGGAGATATTACTATTGTGGTTTTGTTCAACACTTTAGCGTTACCTATATTCGAATCCCAAAACCAATTTTTTTTTTTTTTTAAAGTCAACCTGAAATGAAAGAAAATAAAAAAGAAATCAATCGATATTTTCATGCAATTATGCAATAAAAGTACCACACATGCCCACAATTATACAGGGTGAATCTAAATTCTTGGACAAAACTTTAAGGGGTGATAGTACACATCAAAACAGACAATATTAAATAGGAAACTAAGGGTCTCAAACGTCTTCCGAAGGAGATAGGCGCCATTAAAGTTTAGGGTCCAAAATTTCAAATAAACATAATAAAAGTCTATCGTATGTTATTAATTGAAGAAAGGTAGAACTTATGTCTGAAATGCATACACAAAATATACTTTTCTGGACTGTCTTAAATTAAACACTTTATTGAATATAAAGGAACTTTCGTCAAATTTGATGTTTAAAAATAAATAGCACAAATTTAATTCGGCATTTTTTGTGAAAGGAACTGAACGAATTAAAAATATGTAATCAAAAAGATCTCCAAATGAGTTAGAGGTATATTTCACTATAATAAATAACCTCTTCAGACACGAAGCAAAATACTATAAATACTCATTTGTTGATGTTTCTCAAAGACATTTCACACGTGACAGTTTTTTTTCTCTGAAATTGATAGTTTAGATTCACAAATATGGATCTGAAATTACGAATTATCAATTTTATTATCAATTACTTAAATTCACACAATCACAAATTTAAGATCTTTAAACAAGTGAATGATACACAAATCCAAATATTAAGTCTCATAAGCCGATATTAACGAGAAAACACAACATAATGTTAAATTTGATAAAATTGCGTGCATTAGTTTTTGAGATATAATTTTTGCGAAATTCCTGAGACAGTCAGCATTGCATCGCAACCTGTTGTGCGATTTACACCAAAACCTAACATATAACAGCTTCATTAACGTTTAACTAAATGTGAAGTTAAATAACAGTCCGCACGTTCATTCTCGAGGTAGAGGTATTGCAAAAACTGAAAAATTTCAATACAGTCGCGCTATCTGTTGGGCGATACGAACCTAAAACTAATCAAAACCAGTCTATATCAAGCTAGGTATAACTGAATAATTTTTTTTGTGAAACTCCGTTCTTTATTTCTTCAAACAGAACATCCGTAATTTTTTTGCCGTATACCAAAGGAGACCTCCTCCGACATTTCCATTAACCGGGGAAAAGACTCCTATCTGCCAGGTTGCCTCAAGCTGAATAGATTTCATTCCAGATATCAAACATAGCTAATTCTATTCTTTAACGTATTCTAAGTAAATGATTCACACCCATGTTACACTGACACATTTAAATAGATTTTCATATTAGGAATAATAAAAATAGAAAAGTTAAATATGGTTTAATGTTGCACTTTTCATTTTATTTATCTTAAAAAATGTTTGCAAAATGCATAAAATGTTATGTAATCAAACATTCACGCTCTCTAAGGAATTACATAAGTAAGATTACATCTCCAAAGTTTTTCTTTTCAACATCAGTTTCTTTAAGTAAACATTTATGTAGAATATATTTTAGACAAATAAACAGAAATGGGTTTTATCATTAAAGTATTTTTACGAAATTCTTCATCTAAAAAATTCTGATTTACATCTTATGTTAATTTTGACTTGTTGAAACATGATTATAATTTACTCTCGTTTTTATTTTTTATTTATTTTTTACTTTATTATATCTTTACAAGAAGAAAATATTGGATTCGTGATTTTTTTAAATTCTTTTTCTTGATGGATTTATGAGATTTTAGGATTAGAAATCGCCTAAAACATGTTTTTACAAAATGTCTGTCTGTGGAACTGTATGTGACACAAAAATTGTGGGCGCTCTAATTCTAGAACTAATGCACGGAAAATAATAAAATTTTATATTCGGTTAGAACTTCATAGAAATTGGTGTTAATTAGTTTACGGTGTAAATTGATCAACAGGTGGCGATTGTATGCAACATTTTTCACGATTTCTTCAATTACTCAGTATTTTGAACTAAAGTACGGTTTTTCATAAAACTTCAGATTCTGTTAATTCTTGATATGAATTAACGTTTTCTGCATTTTAGTTTAAATCGCTCAGTAGGTGGCACTGCTATTCTGCATTTTTTTCGATTAACTAAGAATCTTTATCTCCAGAATTAACGCATGAATTTACATCGAATATCAGATTCACTTAGTCTATGATATGAATTGACTTTTTTTACTTTTGGTTATAAATCGCTCAACAGGTGGCGTTGCTATGCAGCACTTTTTACGTTTTTCGCAATATTTCTAACTCCAGAATTTATGCACAGATTTTCATCAAAATTCAGATTGATGAAATACCTTCATAAATATTATTGTTGATTATGCTGTTGTGTAAATCGCTCAATAGATAACATTACTATGACACATTTTTAAAGATTTTAGCAATAGCACCATCACGAGCTTATTTATGAAATTTTATGTAACTTATGATTTAGTGAGAAGTTTACACAAGATGTTGTCTATAAGGTGTCAGTGTCAATCACTCAGTAGATGGCATCGCTAAGGTGTATTTCGAAGGATTTACACGGATTTACCAACAAGAACTTATGAACGGAATTTCATTATTTGGGAATTCACGTGATGGGTATTGATTGCGATTTAATTTTGACAATGTGAGAGAGAATTTTAAAGTATTAACATGTATGAGATCAAAGAATGTTTTGGATTACCACATCTGACTTGTCTCATTTAGTGTTTATCACGTCAATTAGGAATTCGCCAAAAGTTTAATGTTTTCTATGTTAAGATAAAAACAGAAGCAGAATGAAAAAAAATATTAAATGTAAAACTTTTCATATAAGACTAGTAAAAAAAATAAAATAAGTAATTTTTTCATCAAAAATGTTTTCTAAAATTAAAAAATAAACTATACATAATATTGAAGCATCGCAAAAAATCTATTTTAGGCATTCGAAATGTTGGCAGTATTTTTAGTAAATATTATAATAAAAATTTTGCTTCAATACATTTTTATTAATTACTACAATTAAATTTCAAGTGAATATTTATCTAATTTGTATTTAACCTTCCTACCCTGAATTGGTCTAATCGACCCATAACATTCGTTTTATACGATTCGAACCAGAACTTTTTTCATAAAGAAAGTTAAATAACAGATTCAGAGAAATAAGTTAATTATATTAAAATGTTTTAAATAATAATTCTGGTGTCAAATGTTTTTATCAAGATTGAGTAAAATTTGAACAGGGTAGGAAGGTTAAATATTTAAATGTTGCTCAATAACTAATTTTTTTTTTTTTTTTTTTTTTTTTTTTTTTTTTTTACAGTGGCGTATCATTGTGCCAAGAACCGGCTTTCAACCTAACCTCGATTGAAGCATGAATTCACATTTCAATAGTTTGGTAATAACTAAATCTTCGAAAAATCTGGGAATTTTAAAGCCAGTATATTATATTAAACCAATACATTTTCTGTACTTCTATTGATGTTTAAAGGAGTTTGCATTAAAAAAATTGTTTTGGTAGGAACCAAACTAAACTAAAAGTAATTAAATCATATAAATTACTTTTTGCATTTTGGAAGTAAACATTTAATGAGCATATCAGATGTCCCAAAAGTAGGCCCATTTTTCAAAAACTTATTAAAACTTAACGAAAGTAAAGAACTTAAATTAGAGTATGTTTTACGCATGAAGACTTATGAAGGTCTCACATTTTTTATTGCAAAAGATAACAATAATTCAAATTTTTCTCGATAAAATATCTGATTATTTGCTTTATCTGCGTAAACTATTCTCCCACAAGACAATTTATAAAATATAAGAATTTCTCTAATAGAATATTAGAAATGAATTAACAATGATACTGTTGCTGAGTGAACTACTTTCTGTTTCACTTCAATTTTTTAATTTTATTTAAAGAAAACTTAATATTTCGTATGTTTTACCATGTGGATAGGACTTACAATGTAATACATGACAGAAAACATTCAAAATGCAATATAACTATGTAATATAATTATGAGCAGAAATATACAGTTTCCTCTGTGGAGGTATTCGCAATATGGGAAAGAGATTTTTCTCTATAAAATTATTCAAAAATGAATATGTTTTTGATATTTCAAAAAACATTAACAAAAAATATTTCGTTGTAGATGCTGTTGTAAATGTTTCATAGTAGGTTTTATTGCATATTAACCTGTTTTCTTAACCAAAAATAAATGTTTTTCATATATTATCAGTTTTCAAATAACAATTTTCACGATCACCAAAAATGTATTTAGAAAAATTAACGTGACAAATTAATAACATTAATATTAAGATAAAAATGAATATTATTTTGTTAATTTTGCAAGTATAAATTTTTAAAAAACGCAGCTGGAACTGATTATGAAAAGCATTTTAGAAAGCTATATTTCAGTTTTAATGTTATTTTATAAATTCACCTTGAAAACTTTTCTAACATCAGTGTGGCAGCTACATTAATTTTGCTTATGTATGTGTTGTTTGAATCTCAAAAACATGTTGTTTCCTTCATTTTCCAAATCTAAAATGAAGATTTTCGTTATCGTGGGTATTTCTAAACAGGTTATAGCATATTCCAGATTATATGCATAAGTATATGGTTATATCTTTCATATGTTCCAGGTTATCTTTTATTTTCATAGATTAAAAAACATTTGCCTCATTTTTACAATGCACGATCTATTTTTTTATTTTTTTACGAATTTCTGAAATCAGTGTGGCAACTGAATAAATTTTGCTTTTAAATATGTTCTTTGAATCTCAAAACATTTTGGTTCCGTCGTTTTCTAAATCTAAAACGAAGTTTTTCGTTATCGTTGATACTTTGAAAGAGATTATTGCATATTCCATTCTTCTATATGTTCTAGATTATCTTATATTTTCAAAGATTAAGAAACTTTTTTCCAATTTTTACAATATACGATATATTATTATTATTATTATTATTATTATTATTATTATTTTTTTTTTTTTTTTACAAATTTATGAATTTTGAATGCATTTTTTGTTATGTTTTTTAATATATATTTGTATTACTGCCACAAGAAATCGTAATCTTTTACAAGCGTTTTACTGTACGTCTCTTGCCGATGCAACAAATCTTTGCTTTATTTATTTATGTATTTATTTAATGGATTTATGTGACAACCTGTATTTCACAGCTGTTACTTTAACAGTCGTTTCGTATTTTACATTATAAAAAAAAGAGAAATTTAATATGGATTAATGCAGTACTTTATCATTTTATTTATGTTATAAACCTTATGCAAGAGATGTTTCATGAAATTAGAATTTTTCGTGTTCTTAAAGGAAAAATAACATGGGAAAGTTTTAACTTTACATAAGCTTAAACCAGAGAACCGCAAAGATCTCTAAGGAATTACCTAACATGTGTTTTGTAAAAAAAATTTCGTTAAAGAGGAATTTAAATTTCCGTTAAAGAGGAATTTAAATTTCCGTTAAAGAGGAATTTAAATAGCGTAGATTTTTTAAACGAAACACAGCTGCGTTTCCGCATAAAAATATGTTTACGCAATTAACGAACTTTTCCAGTTTGCATCCTATTTTAGCATTTCTCTTTACCAGTTGAAGAAAAAGTGCATTTTTTTTTCGAAATACGAGTATATACATTTCTTTTTCAGGTTTTATAGCATCAACTCGAAAGTTGTTAAAAATTCATTGGTGTTTATGCCGCGAAAAAGAGTGTTTAATATATATGTACAATATATGTTTAATATATGTATTCTTTCAACCATAGTAGGTGTCTTAATTTTTATACGCTGAGTTTATTGCTGCATTGCGCATTTTCATAGTGTATTATTATTTAGATTTCTACATTTGTAGTTAATTGATACCTTTCTTTAAGAATTTCCATTTGATGCTACAAGTTTTTAAACAGCTGTCTGTTTACTATTATGGTCTATTTTAACTATTTAATTGTAGATCATTTGTAGTTGTTCCAATGTTGCTGATTACATTTGATTGTCGTGATTTGTCCTGTTTGGGTTTGCTATATTGGGTTGTTCTATAGTCATTGCATATGTTGAATTATTACATTATGGAATGTTTTATATTTATATAATTATGTGTGTGTGTGTGTGTGTGATTGTGAGTGTCATAAATTAACACATTGAAGCTTAAAAGACAGTTGATGAAATCTTTTTAAGTTGGGTTTCCATAATTTGGGTATCGATATTCACAGGCATAGGCCGAATGGGGTTATCACTAAGAAAATATGTGAATTCCATAATAAAGCAGTCAAATTCGGTGTTTCTAAACTTTATTACTTAATAATGAACAACTAATCTGCAGAAATGCTCTGGCAACTCACTATTAAAAGTGATTACTTAATCATCTCTATATGACAGTCAGAGTTTCGGATCTTCATTACATACGTACCCCCTCGGGCCTATATCCCTCTAATAGATAATCGGCTGTTAAAAAACAACATACCTAAAAATTATTAAGTTAAATATCTTCTTTCTTATTAAGAGCCTGACAATTACGTTAAGTGTTTGAAGTGCCAGAGATATTATACATACATACATGCATATATATATATATATATATATATATATATATATATATATATATATATATATATATATATATATATATATATATATCACTTAATTTCACTGCCAAACTGCCGAGATTGTAACAGAATAGCAATGTAAATCATAAAAACTGTTTTCATTTTTAATGTATATGACTAACAGCTTCATTTTCTACTTCCAAACCAATTTGTTTGTAAATTCTGGTGAAATTCAATCAATCTAACATTTTAGCAATATGTAGGTTTTGCTCATGAAAAGATTACCATAGAAAATAATTACCCAGTTATAATTACCCAGTAAAACGTAAATTTATTTACTTTCAACAATTTTTTTCAAATATTGCATTTTGTAGATTATATCTGTGTCTCATATTCTGCTAATTCTAAGAAGGTTTCTCCTTCAAAATCACAAATTTCAATAATTTTCACAATTTTATTCTTTTAAAGAATCTAGTAGTATTTTATTTTATTTCTTAAAAAGTTAAAAATAAAACAAAACATCTAGAAATAATATGATAAGAAAATTTACATGCAATATATGATTTTGGTGACGAATATGTGGATTGCCTTACTCTTTACAGGGTTGATACGGGTCAGGGAATTTTCAGACTAAAAAATTCTTCAGTACCAGTATTTTATTATAGAAAATCTCTCCTTGAATACGGCGAAATTTCATGCTTCTTTACTAGATTTATTTTCTCATAAAAAAAATATTGATATTTGACCTGGAAATTTCCTTGAAGCTTAGCAACCCTGTCTTTAGTATATAAAAAGCTAATGTAAAATCAATATTTACGCATTAGTAGAAATGAATTTATTTTCCTTTTTTATAAATAGCCAAAAATTGTGAAATATGTATTTGAAAATGTAGAAAAAATAAAAATAAAATTTCATGGACTATGAAATGCATACTAATATACTACTTATAATATAGTTATATGTAAGAATTTGCCAGATTGCATTAAATATTAATGCAACTTGAAGTAAATTTTTAGAACCATTAAACCAAAAGAAAAAAGATCAAGTATATCGAATGGATAAAAATATAGCTACTTAACATATTTTATACATGCATACATGAACATATGCATAGATTTAATTAGTTTAAAAATATAACATGATGTAAAGAAAAATACAAGAAATTATATTTGCATTTAATAGTGAAAAAGCTTTTAAATAAAAAAAAATACAAAAAAAAAAGCTTTGATAATATCATTGAAAAATTATATAAACTACCTTAAATTTACATAATGTGTTTTTAAAAATATATTATATTTAAAAGAAAATTGAATACTTAGTAAATACGAAGAATGCAATATTGAGTAGATTTGCGAAAAAACAATTACAATAAAAACCTCTCTCGAAAACCAACTAAATCTAATGCCAAAAGTTTATTAGACCACTAAGTTTATTAGAATGTATTAAATACACTTTATTTCCATACGAAACTTTTTTCTACCTGTATAACAAAATTGTGAGCATTAACCTATAAATAAACATGTATATTTTGTGCTCCACTTTTCTTTTATTGCTGTTATATTTTTACAGAGAAACTCTGAAGTTGGATTTTAAGCGGAACCAGAAAATGTAAATCAAGGCATCCCCAGATTACATTTAACTTCAATTATTTTCTCAGCATTTGAGAGGCACATGTAAAGAAATGAATTTCAGAATTGAGATATTTAAATCCTGACAAAAGCTAATGCTATCTTTCTCTAGAGCCCATTTAAGGTTTTAAACAAATATCCGTATAGAAATGATCAAATACAACTAAAGTAAACATTGTAATTTCGGACACTTATTACAATATATATATATATATATATACATAGCAGGTTTATAACATTTAAATTTCCCACCGAAAATTTTAACTCGAGAATATATAATAAAATTTTTGATATATGCATTAGTAATAGGCCATATCGACATTTTTATTGATTTTTTTTTTTTTTTGATAGAATTATTAAATTGACTTTTCCAGTCCAAATTTTTATCGTTTTTTCTAGTAAGGATGAGCAATAATGATATGTTATGTAAATTTTATGGTTTTTCCATTTCTGTCGGATATTCAATACGATATTATCAGACAAAATTGTCTTCGGTGCTCAATCTCAGTTATGGAATAGGCGCTAACCCTTTTTTTCTTTCTTTCTATCTTCATTTAGTGCGATTCATCATTTATTTGCAAGAAATTGGGTTCGGAATTTTTTTTTCATTTTGTTTGTTTAAAACAGAGATCCCCAATATTTTCTTTTGACATATGCCTTTTCTAGACTTTTAATTTCCAAGCACCCTTACTTCTCACAAACACGCCCCTTTGCCTTCCACCCTTAATTCAATATGCTTCTTTCTTCAGTAGTAATCGTTTGCAACCTAATCGCTCAAATGCGAAATTCTTATGTTAAGTGGCTACTGCAGTGAAAATCCCTTCGCTAATGCTTATCCTATGGACGAAGTTTATAAAGATATCTCGGTTACATTTCAATATTTTCAATATTTTTTCTTTTTTACATTGGATAGCTTAGATTGATCTTTACAAAGGCCGTTTTTTACTTTTACGATTTTGTTTATAAATATTTTTAAAGAGGTCACTTTCATTTCCAGTACCAATTTCAAAAGTAAAAGCATCTTCATGAAAACACCTGCAATCAAAATCCAAAAAGTAAAAACGATTTTTGTAAAAAACGATGCCAGAAAAAAATCATTTAAATTTTTTGAAATGCAACTGAACATTCTTTAGAAATGTCTTCCATAGGGTTAATATTACCGAGCGGGTCTTTTCGTACCGCTGAGATAGCCCTTTAAGAATCCCACAATCCTGACACCGCTAGTAGTGGATGAGAAAAAAATGAAAAATATTTGCAAAAGTGTATTATTCGTATAAAATCTTTTTTGTATGAAATGCAAATGTATCGAAAAGTAAATAAAAAAGATTTATATGTATAAGAGTCTGGTATAAGAATAAAAGAGCCTGGATAATTTAGATCTTAATCTGAATTAAAGGAAAAATTATTGCTTCTTTTCTGTTATCTTTCCCTGCATTTTCTTCAGCACCATTACTTATATATTTTTTAAGACGAATTAAAAAAAACTCTCTCAATAGAATTGCGAAATTAAATAAATGAAATATGAGTCCAAATTCCACTGCAAATCCTTTTGCAGAATCTGAAAATATTTTGACGTATAAAATAACACATATCAGATTCTCTGATAACAAAAGATTTAAGGGTACTTATTTTGAATATTTAGAGATTTAAATAAATTAACGCACAAGAGTAATAAGAGATCATTAGAATAAAAATAAGTTATTGAGCCTTCTGTGTACAAAAGTCATTGTGTGCAATCTTTTAGAGTTTTCTTTTCACACGGAATAAATATAAATATATTTAAGATTAAAAGATTTCTATGCATCTTTTCAAAGCATGGAATGCATATAATATGTTTATATATATATCCCATGTAAAAGAACAAACATAATCACACAACGTTTTGGATGACGAAATAGAAAATTAAAAAAATAAATTTGTTCGAAGGAGCACTGTATTATTTATAGAAAGCTAATATACTTAAAAACAAGTAAAAATTTTTTTTTAATTTCATATAAACTAAAAGATTTAAGTTCTGAGTGTACGCTCCATAACCTCCATCTAGAATTTTCAGAATCTAAGAACTCGCTAATTTGCTTTGTTTTTCTGTTTGCATTTCTTAAAGATTGAATTGTACCATTACGATCAACAACATCTTCTAATCCGATTGTGATACATTTCCCTTAGACTAGAGAAATTTTATATCCCGAAGACCGCTTCTACTAGCGCCGCGACAGCCGATGGCTATTTTAATGATTGATACCGTAAAATTTATCATAGATTTGTAAATCATCTTGCATAAAATAGCCGTCCCTGACTTTTATTATAAAGTTTTATTTTAGAGCTATAAGAATAACATTTTAAATGTGATGTTTAAAGATATATTATAAATATGACGTAATTCTTCCAATTGAATGCTATTAGCGAATAATACTTTAATTTTTTCAATGGTTTACTTTTTTTAATATCCACGGGTAAATATACTTTTAAACGTAAGAGTAATTGCAAATATAACTTTGACTTTTTATGAAGTAAGTTAAGCCCATTCAAATATTTTCGCACGTAATAATTTAAATATTTTAAATTGTTTTTCACTCTTAACATTCGCGTGTAAATATATTTTTAAAGTGTAAAATGTTTGTAAACATTACTATTGGCGCTCTATTAAAATTTGGCAACAATTGTTCAAAAAATTATTTTTTTAAAATATGAAATAAATCACTATTGAGAAAGTGAAATTAAATAAATAAACAAACACTTTTAAGTAGCTGTAAAAAATCAATTTAGAACATATTTGAACTTGCACATCTCAGGTGGTAGTGACAACAAGACACAACGTAGTCTACATTTGATTCGGGGTGAATCATTTCGGTACTATTATTTTGGAAATCGGTTCGGTGGGTCCGGAGATTACCTGCTACAAATAACCAAACTTTACCTCTTTATAATATAGATATGGATAATGTAATACAATACTTTTAATTTTCTTTGTACGCGTAATGTATATATTACCGGTAGCTAATTCTTTAGTAAACTTCTTCTAGTGTCCCCTAATAATGTATATAAATTGCATTATGTATAAAAATGTGTAACATTATATAAATACATCGCAAATGATTTCCCCCATATACCACAATGTAACAGAATTCTTTTAAGTGTCTCTGTAAATGAACTATGAATACTACTCACTAGGGTGGAGCGAAAAAAATTATTTTTTAAAAGTCAAAAACGAGTAGTTGCCAAAAGTTGCCTTTATACTAGTACATCAACGATGTAAAATTTTACCGCTGAAAAAAAATGGCTTGAGTCTGCGCTTTTGCTCCAAAAATTTTGGGTAAAATTTGTCATTTTTTAACATTTTTTTCAGAAAAAAAAAATTCCTACGGAGCTGGTTATTATTTAAAAGTGTTACTTAAACCTTTATATTTATCTGCTTAACATATTTAAACTATAAAACAATATCTTTATTCATTATAGCTGGAGCAAAACAGACAACTTTTGGTAAGAAAACGGCATTACCAGGCTATTGGGACATACAATGAATTGTTGTTTTTAATACAGCTCTTCTTTTTAAAACTACCTTGAACATACGTCGTAGAGGTGGCTATATTTCATATACCACCAGTCCCAACTATTCGATCATCGTAGTACAGTGTTTTATTTATATATTGATTTGTGATTTTCTTTATCAAAATTTGGCATGTTTTCGATGCATCCACCTAGTTTTTCTGTTTGTATCCACATGTTGCTGTGACTTTCTTAATGTACATTTTTACAGCTTATACAAAAAATGTCAAGCAGAGTAATGCACGGGAATATTATTAAAGGGATCTATTCGGCCATCTATTATTTTTATCAAACTTACATCCAGTTGATGAAAGTGATTGGTAGTTCTGTGACCACAACATTTTTTTCCGCCAATTATACTTTTTTACGTAATGACCTGCTTCAAAGATGATTTCAGGTGTTTCAACTATAAGTATGCTATCATTTATTCTGCTTTTGCATTTTTTATATGTTGAGAAGCAAGCTGTTTAATGTGATTTTTAGTGATCGTCAGAGAGAGTTGCAATGGGAATTTGTCCTGTACGTGCAGAGCAACTGTTGTTGTAAATAACTTTTTTGCATTAATTTTATGCCGTTTTCTAAGTGTTTTCGTAGCCTGATAATTTCCCATTAACTTTTAGATCCCCATTTTATAAGTGATCAATATTTGATTGTGAACTGTACTGGGCATAAACTTATAATGCATAGTACTTTTTGAGAGAATGTACAGACTCTAATCGACTAGAAATACTCATTTAAATTTAGGAGACTTCTATTTGTCGGTGTGAACTATTTTGCATTGGGTAAGCTTAGAATTGTGTATAATGATGGATCATATGCTACTTCAACTCCAGTGAATTTCCTCTGCATCAATTATTAGAGAAGTCGATGTAAAACTTTATAATCTACAGGTGATTCACTCGATCAATAAGAAAATCTTTGTCTACGGACTATTCACTTCCTATTGCAATTTCTTTAAAATTGATAATAATTTTGAAAAATTATTTTCTCAAATTAAGTAAAAGATACTCCGAACAGACTAGAAATTTCTGTCGGAGATTGCAAAGCTAATTAATAAGGAAAGCTATTTCTCAGAAGAAATGGGCAATAGGAATTTAGAAAACATCTCGCACAAAAAAAGCTCATAAAGCCAATAAAACTTTCCGCTTTATATAAGCACAGATTGGCAATCAAAGTCTATAGATTCACTCACAAAATATATAATTAAAGTTTATACCGCAGGATATTTTATACCAAATGTAATATACACCTAAAGAATAGATCTAAAAACTTATTAGAAATTACTCGACTACGAAACAACACAGGAAACGACATAAAACAAAGACTAAAACTTCTTACGAAATATTGTTGCTTTACAAGCAAATTTTGTTTGCTATCCTTTGAGACGGTTGTCATAATATTAAAATGCTAGCTTTTCAAAATATATTCAATGTAATGGGTACAGTAAATGATGACATACTAGAAATTGAATTCATACAATCAATTTTTAGGCATATCATTATAAATATAATGTGAGTGATTGAAAAAATGTTGTGGTAATAGAACTCCCAATCATAATGTATTAATTGTATGAAAAATTAATGAAGATAATAGACTGCTGAATAGGTTCAATTAACAACATACCTAATACATTACTCAGTTTCCTCTTCTGTTATACAAGGTATAAAAATATACGTGCAGCAGGTCACACCAGTAGCATCTAATGCCAGTGAAAACAAAGAAGAGGTAAACTACTTTGATACATAGAAAACTTATGCCCTTCTTCGGGGAAAAAATATTAATTCAATGCATAAATAAAACGCTGGACCTAGATTGTTGGGTGGCTGAGACGGGTGGGATATGAAATGCAGCCACATCTACGGGTTATATATAGAATAGTTTTAAAAGCAGATAAGTAAGAAATGCATTCAAAACAACATTTCGTTGTATGCTCCAATAGAGAAGTAATGCTGGTTTTCACCAAAAGTTGTCAGATTTGCTCCATTTATACAGACTACAGATATCGTTTTATAGTTTAAATATGCTAAGCAGATAAATATAAAGGTTTAAGTAACACTTTTAAGTAATAACCAGCTCTGTAGGAATTTTTTAATTTTTTTTTTAATGTCAAAAAATGACAATTTTTACCGAAAATTCCGATATTTGGAGCAAAAGCGCAGACTCAAGCCATTTTTTTCAGCAGTAAAATTTCACGCAGCTGATGTACTAGTATAAAGGCAAATTTTGGCACCTACCCGTTTTTGATTTTTAAAAAATAATTTTTTTCGCTCCACCCTACTATACATTTCCAATTTCAAATGCTTAAACCTGTCCTCGGTGAAGTGGTAACGCATTTTAATTGTCTGTCAGTCCAAGTGTACTTTACTGGACGTACAGCGCGGCAAAACATGGCAGGTAGACGATAGATAAACAAACCCAAAGTTATAAACACTTTTCAACTACGTTGAAAAGTATTAAAGAGCATTTATTTTGATTTAAAGAAGTTACTTACTCCAAATAATGTACTCGATATTCTAACATCGTTCTATATTTAAGAATAAACTTCAAAGGTTTATCTTAAAAATTAAGTTAAATAAGTTAAAGGTGACTTCAAATTATATTTAATAAGAATTATTTTTACAGCATTTTGGAGGTGCGTATAAACAAATAAATGTCAGGAACGGGAACTTTCCAAATGCTAGAAAAGTCTTTAATGCTGCTTGTCTTGAATACTTAATTAGAGATGTTGAATACATTTACGTTCAGAAATTACAAGAGATCATTTGAACACAAAAGTGGATTTTTGACTTTTATTACAAAGGAAATCTCATGCAAACTTCTAATAATTACATTTTGAAATCTAGAAATTTCACACGCAGATAAATAAAAATGTTATCATAGGGCAACTTTTTGATGATTTTACAATGTGACTTTGGTGATTTTGACAATTAAGCTTCCAAAAATTAATTTTCATTTAAATTAAAGACTGATCCTTTGTAAATGTGTTCAGTTAGGTTTATTCTTGCAATAACAATTTTCCCAATTATATTTAAATGTCAAAAATTAAAAATATTCTTTTAATATTTCTTTTTTTACCAGTCCAGTTGCCTCATAACAATAGGGCAATTGGACAAGGCAGACCTGTGTTCCATGAGTTTTTTTTTTTTTTTTTTTTTTTTTTTTTTTTTTTTTAAATATGAGGTATCAGGTCTTATTTGAAAAGGTATAGATAACTTAAAAATTTTAAAATGCTGGTTATGTAAATTACATCTCAAATAAAAGAGATGTAAGGGAAACCTTTGCTGCCAAGATGTCTGAAAAAAGCACCAAATTTAAAATTATTAGAGTTATTTATAAATACAAAATTTTAGTATTAAATACATATTCAAATTAATATAGATAATAAGTATAAAAGTTTTATGGGTAATTTAAGGAAAAAATATACGTCTATGAATAAACGAGTACGTAATTAAATTTTCTCATTCTCTTTTTTATTTACCTCGATAGGATTTGGATAAGTTCAATAACTTTGTGCAGAATGTAACTACGTTTTTTTATACCGAAAAACACGATATTTAATTGGATTCCATATATTACTGATAATGTCACTTTGACTTATGTACCTATCTATGTCTGTATTGTAAAATTTCAAGATTTGGCTATCTCACTTAAGAAATTGGCTTTCATATCCAACAACATGTTTTTAAAAAATAATAATTATGTAATTTTAGTAATATATTATATGAGGACCCCTGAAGACAAGGGATACAAAGTTATAAAATTTAAACCTCGAATAAATTGAGTTCAAAGTTAAACATCAATTGTAATTGAACGAATTGATATGTGAACATTTTACTGATTTCTTAGTGATATCGGAACTCTTATTTCAATAACTGTTAAAAAAAAGTAAAGTACAGTTTATTTTAAATTTATAACTAAGTAATGTTGATCATCATTGGACACTTGTATCCTTTAGCTTGCAAGCAGTAATGAAAACTGCATGGAAGCCAAAGGGTACAAATGCCAAATGAACACAAGAAATGAAAAATTATGAACTAAAAAATTAATTTATGGAAAAATTAAGAACAATATTGATGCAAATAAATGAAACAAAAAATTGCTTTAATATAAGTTCTAAAAAAGAAACATTTTTAAATACAAAAAACAATTTATAGAAACAATGTTGATTCAAATGAATGAAAGAACAAAATTTTGTTCTAATTTTTTTACTTTTATTGTAAGTTGTGAAACATTGAAATTTTATAATTTTTAATCATTAAAAAGCATTTATATAATATATAAAAACTAATTGGATGTGCCAATCCCCAAACTTTCTTCTATCTCATAGATACATTTAATTATAAAAAAAATAGTTACTCATTTTAATGCTTTAATAATTTTAATTCAATACCTTACCAACTTTGATTTTCATCTTAAATTTCTGCTTCAATCAATTAATCGGAGTAAAAACGAATTTTCGTCTCTGCACGAGCCGATGGACAATTGAATGATAAGCAGATTTTTTTTTCAAATTCAGGGAGGACCAACTTGCCTTACCAAAAAATAATCATATACAAAATGTTTAGTTCACGTCTAGAACTAACTTCATACACTTTTATGTGGTGCAATATTGAAAATGGCATAAAATTCGGTACTGCAGCGCCCCCTTCCGACGGATTTTTTTCAGATTCAGGGCGATCGAACTAGCCACAGTCATACACATACACAAAAAATTTGGTTCAATTCGATGCATAATTTCATATACTTTTGGTCGGTACAATATTGAAAATGGCACAAAAATCGCGATTGCGGCGCCCCCTTCCGGCGGATTTTTTTCAAATTCATGGAGGACCAACTAGCCATAGTCATACACATACACAAAAAATTTGGTTCAATTCGATGCATAACTTCATATACTTTTGGTGGGTACAATATTGAAAATGGCACAAAAATCGCGATTGCCGCGCCCCCTTCCGGCGGAATATTTCAAAACTGAAGAAGAACCTGCTTGCCACAGCCAAAAACATTAAAAAAAAAATTGGTTCAATTCTATGCATAACTTCATACACTTTTTGATGGTAGAATGGCGACATACAGACAGAAACACAGACACACGGACACACAGACACACGGACAGACAGACATTTTTGGAATCTCTGACCCCTAAAACATGTAAATCCATCGAAAACCGGAAGTCAAAAAAATTTCGATTACAATACTTTCTTCTATTGAAGATAGAAGAAAGTAAAAATTATAAAAAGGAAAAAAATGACGAAAAACATCTTGGAAATATGGAACAATATTCTTCAAGTGATGACATGGGAACAACACATCTACATTATCTCATCCTCGTCGGTTTCATAAGCAAGAGTATGCTCATCAGCCTGATTTTCAGAAGCATGCGGAACTTCAATCTGCCCTAGTGCCACTTAGTAAGGATGATCTCGGTAAAAAAGGTAGTACACTGTAGGTACAAACTGCAATAGTTCAATGAAATTTTCAAACTTAAGTTACTTGAGTTTTGTTGTTGTGTGTGCATGTGTGCTATGGGAAACTCAGGTCGAACTCTAGGGTGTTTTCCGGCACGGCTGGAGTTCTTTATCTCGAAGAAAGATTCGAATGCACCACCAGCAGTTTCTTTGTAAAATAACATGAAGATTTTTTTTCAAAATGCAATCACTAGATAGTTCAGGCCCCTTTTACTGACTTTCTAATGAATGGCGATTAAAGGTTAAACATTAGTAAAACCTTCATCTTTTAGCATTTCTACAATGCAGTTTTTGCTGGAATTTCTTATAAGATACGCCCAATGCCCTAAAACGTACAGATCCGTCTTTTATGAGATTTTTTTGAACCCAAAGTCTTGGTCATGTTCATTGTATAAGCATATCCTGAAATCAAAAAGCGATGATCGTCTGTTTCTATGTGTGTACTTCTTATGACGTACAACCAGAAGTTCACAATCAAGTAACTTTTAATCTGTCTTCCACAATTGTCACTAAAAGCTGTAATATGCCTGATCTGTGAGGGAAGAGTCTCCATGAACTTCAAAAGGCAGGATGTGATCTCTTGGCAACCACGAAAAGCCTGCTTTCAAACCACATGTAGAAGTGCGCAGTCCCATTTATGAAGGTTATGAATATTCAAGTTGTACGTCCAATGCTGTAGTAGGTAATAAGCCTTAGAATTGATTATATGTGGAGTTGGCATCATTTTTGCAAACCAAAACATATCACAATTTTTTAATAATCTTTTCAATAATGAAATAAAAAATTGCGTGTATACTGTCAGCATTAAGATGGTATTTGGTTGGGCTAGGGAAAGACGTTCGTCTGCCACCCACCTTTAAGTGATTTAGACTGCGTGGTCATAGCATGTCAGCAAAAAAAGCTTAATAAGCAATTTTTGAATGAAAGATTATCATTATTATGTAGGTAGGCACAAATTAAAAAGTTTCACGCTTAAAACTTTGCATGCAGGTTCAAATTAAAAAAGAGGAAAACGACTGAATTTTATTACAAGTAAATAAATATTATATATAAATTGCAATAATTTCTAATCTTTGCTATAAATATAAATATAGCTCGTATAAGTTAATATTCAGTAAAAATAATCTATTTAACATCAATGTCGAAAGTATCGTTTTTATTTTTATCTGCGAAAGTCCATTTATAAAAAATAAATCCTAGTAACAATGAAAATCAAACTGATGAAGACCTAGGAATATATCAAGAGTTCAAACAGTGTAAAGTTATAAGAAATAACTTTTTAATGACTCACGCTATACAGGACTTGTCTGTCATTCCCGCGTTTAGTCGCTACCAACGACATACATCATCTATTCATGGCGTTTGAAACGTCACACGGGATGAAAAAATTTTAAACTATGATTAGTACAAATCGGCATGCGATCGTCATTTTGTAACAATAACTGTTTAAAAAAAATGAAATTCGTGGAACGTTTTAAGAGTCATGAACTGGCCTTATATGTTGTTGGTCGCTGTTCAGCTATGAGGACGTCAACGGATACAATTGCATTTATACCACTTGGCCTCCACGCGTTTCAGAGTTTCGGGAGAGAAATTAAGTAACTGATTCCTAAAACGCAAAACATAATTAAAAAATCCCTCATAACTCTTTATCAACATATAAAAGACTTATTTCCAGATAGCTTGTGCACTTAATTCATTTTTGTCACTTATATCACTTGGCTTCTGGAGTCTTCATATAATTTCCTTTATTTGAAGCAAGAAAAGAAAAAACAATGGAAAAATTAATTTTCCGCAGCAAGAAAAACTGTTCATAAGAGTTGAGGTAACTAAATATCACATGTTCCAGTTACTTCATTCATTAAAAAATTCATGGAGTAACTAGAAATCCGGTGTTACATTTGAAAATAAAGTAAATAGGTATTGATATCTAATAATACTAATGTACGTAAATGAAAATATTAAAAAAACAGTGATGATTTAATAACCTTACATACCGTATTAAAAATTTGAGGAAGTTCAAACAAATCGAAAATGTTTGTGTGCAATGTTGGCAGAAGCTAAAACTTAAATTTCATCAATGATTTTTTATAAAATAGTCTATGGGTCAGTTATCTTATGGATCCAGTTACCCCAGCTTATCTAATGAATATTCTCTATATATCTAGGTTAAAATATATACCACACAGTTATTTTTTGCCATAAATGTTTGAAAATCTCTTTTATCCAGAAGAAAAATAAATCATTGGGTTAAAACCAACTACAAAATAATTTGGTGCTTAACTATATGGAGCAATTTACATAAAATGTGCAGTTAAATATCATGAAAATTCAGAGTGATATCCTGAATGTAGTTAGATGAATATTACACATATTGTACACATGCCTCCCCAGGACGTCCTGGGGAGGATTCACATCCCAGGACCGTCATCCCCCAGGCATCACTGAGGATGCAGAAAATTGTCACCAAGAGGTCTAGAGGAACCGAAAATGTCCACTTTACAGCATCCTGAAGAGCTCCCCAGGCCCTCCTCCAGGCTCTTCCCCAGGAGGTTCTGGGGAAGATTTGAGGAAGTGATATAGGAGGACTTTGGGAAAAATAATAAAGCTATAATTTATTTTTTTTTAGGAAAACGAGAATGTTGTTTTTTTCCTATTATTCAGTTGGATTCACATATAACTAAAAGCATTCGGGAACAAATTTCTTACCTTCATTTTTCCTGCCGGGTTTGAACCCGAGTACTTTGGTATTCTGGCCGCGCGCTTTGACCGTTACGTTAGAATATCAGTAAAGAAAATAGGTTTTTAAGGTATTCATCCATTTTTTCTCCCTTTTGAAACTCAAAATTAGGATATGTCCTCATTTTTGTGCCTTTTGCATACATTCGACATAAATTTAAATTTATAACTCCAAATAAATTATCAATAATTATTTGTTACAACATAAATATCTTCGAATATTAAAATTTTTACATGAAAATGTATTTTTAAATGATAAAAATATCCTTTAAGCTTTTAATACTTAAAATCCAATAAAATCATTCTGTAGGTATAAAATTGATTATGAACTATATTTTGACACACAATGAATGATGCAAAACGTTTCTTATGATATCCCCTATAAAATTTAATTTTAGTTAATAAAAATATTATTTCCAGATATTAAAAAGACAAGAGATTAAAACACATAGTTTCTTTAAAATTATGATTTTTTTTTATGATTGACAAAATTTTTTTCTCCCTCACATTCAGTGATTTCCGCAAAAATTGCTTACACATTCTCAGCTGTCAAAACTGATTGGAGGAGCGGGACAAGGTCTCAGTGTTGTAACGGTGACTGCCTATTCCGAGTATTGCATGCAGTTGCTTATGTTATAATATTTTCATTGTCACCTAACTAAGGATACCCGAAACTAAAGAAATAGAATAGAAAATCGGTTTGTTAAATGAAAGTTTTAAGTAATGGCAAAATACTCCTCAGTTGAAAATTGTGTTAAACTTTTTGTTATTTATCAAATACAGATAAAAATTTATCTGTAATTTCAAAATCGATAATGTTATTGATATTTCAGAAGTTTTCTAAATGAAAACATCATTTTATCTTTCAGAATTTAAATAATAATAATATTATTATGTTTGATAACCTATAAAAGACATTAGAAAAATAAATTGTTAATCAGTCCAATATACATTTGAAAAAATTAATTAATGATAAATAAAACAAAATAGGTTAAACCTTCAGAAATGACATTTAAATTGATGCTTCTATTTAGCTAACATTTTCTTATCCTCAACACATATATAAATTACACTCGATAGGTAATTGATGATAACCTGAATTAAACTTTTAAGTTTCGTGAATTTATATTTTTTAAACTGATTTTATAAGAAAGTATATTTTTTAAACAGAAATACTTTTCAAATAAGCCATGTATTCAAAATGACTGAACTCAAAATTTCTCTACTTGGATAAATGTTTTGAATCGAATTAATTTGATAATATAAAAAACATTGAAATGCGAAAAAAACAGCTAAATAATCGCAATGAAAACCTTTAATCGCACAGGAGAAAATTTATCACATTAGCAAAGTAATTTAAAACCAAATTCCTTTTCCGTATCTGAAAAAATCGCCATGAACTCAAACAAACAAAAAAAGCATACTGCATTAAAAATCGCTGCTGATCAAAACAGGAGAGCAAAACAATTACCGTAAAGAATAAAAGTTTAAAACCAAACTCTTATTAGTCTGGAAGTTTAAAATCGAATTTCTTTGAAAAATGTAAAAAAAAAATGACTGAGAAAGCCCAAAAATTTGCATTCAAAATTGTAATAAAAATCGTAAAACATTAAAAAATCCATAGGCTAAAAATTCACTGATATAATGTAAAATATTGAAATCAAGAAATAAACCATATTAAGCAAACAGTTTGAATTCGAAATCGATTTCCGCATGTAAAAAAATAGCCACGGAACTTGAAGAATGGCTAAAAATCATATAGAAAATTGCATTAAAAATAGCTAAATATTTGGAAGTCAATGCTTCAAAAATTAATATTAAGGCAGGGCCGGGCTTTGATCGGAAATCATTCATAAATAATAAAATGTAGGCATGGGACGCCAAAATCATATTAAGAGATAAAACATTGCATTCGAAATATAACTACAATAAACAAAATGTTTGAAATCAAAATTGGTTTCTGAATGGCAGAAAATTGCCAAGAAACTTGAAAAATGGCTAAAAATCGTATTGAAAACTATATTAAAAATCGCTGAATATTTAAAAGTCATGGCTGTTAAAATTTAATATTCAGTCGAAAATATTGTAATAGCAAATCATTCATGAATAAGGAAAAGTCAACACGGAACAGCTAAAATCCCCAAAACCAACTAAAAATTACATTGAATATCGCATTAGAAATTGGCAAAATTCAAAAAGCGTGGAAAACAAATTGCACTATTTATGCTAAAAGTTACAAACCGAAATTCTTTTATCGATGTCAACAACTGTCGCAGAACTTGAAAAATCACTATAAAACAGATTAAAAATCACTAAAATTCAAAAATCCGGACAAAATTTACCATAGTAAGATAAATATTTATATTAAATTGCTGCGAACAAAATTTACCATAATGGGACAAAACATTGAAATCTAAACTCTTTCATTAGTTAAAAAATATCGACACAAAACTTTAAAAAAATCACTAAACATTTTATGAAAATACGCTAAAAATCTGAATCATTGATGTCAAAAATTACTACATTAAGCTACAAATTATTCAGATATTTCTTTTCCAATTGTGAAAAAATCGCCGTGGACTCGAAAACATCTAAAAATTATATTAAAAAATGCATTACAAATCGTTTTAAATTTAAAAATAACAGGGGACCACATTTACATTAATAGAGTAAAGTAGTGTAATCTGAATTCTTTCTTAAATACCAATGAAAAAAATCGGCGCAAAGCGTGAGAAATAATGGAAAGATTGCTAAAAATTGCACTGAAAATCGCATTAAAAATCACTAAATTTCAAAATTCGTAAATGAAGGGTAAATGATTGAAATTAATTTCCTTTTCCAAATTTCAAAAAATACCGTGAGGTTCAAAAAACCAATACAAAACCATTGAAAAATTCATTAAAAATTGCTAAATGTAAATACATCCCGTGAATAAAAAAATATTCTAGTCGTGTAAAACATAGCAAACATTCCTTTATACATGAATTACAAAAAAATCGACGCAGAACACAAAATATATAAAAAAATTACATTGAAAATCGACAAAATTAGAAAAGGGAAATGGTGAAATTTTCTATAATAAGCTAAAAGTTTGAAACCAAAATAATTTTTTAATTGTTAAAACACCACTGTGGTGGGGGTCGAAAAAAATGGTACTAAATCGAATTAAAAAGTTCATTAAAAAACTCATTGAAAAATGCACTAATTATAGCGGCCTTCAAGGTGTAAAACTTCATACATAACTTCGTGCAGCGGTCTCTCCAGAGCATCATCAGTACCAGTGTTCTCGCTGGCATTTGACCAACGTTAGTAATTTGGCTAATTAAAAATAAAAAAACATTCGCCACATGAGAAAAATATTAGCAAAATAGCTTCGCTATGTAGTACAAAAAAAAAAAAAGTTAATCCTTTAATGTAATTTTTTTTCAATATGTTCTAAAATAAACCAAGTTTTTATAACTGTGACAGCAATTGTTAGCAATCTAATTTCAACTATCCGCTACAAATATAAAATATGTATAGATTAAATATATATGCATATGTATGAAAAACGAAAAAGATAAAGCAAAAATTGAGCACTAGCAATTTGGCGAATCTAATCGCTTGTTTACTTGCCAAATGAAGAATTTAGTCGCAATTTGGCGCATTGGCGAGCGACAACGGGAACACTGATCAGTACTTTAAAAATTTTAACATGTGTTATAAAGTACCTTAAAGTGTAAAACAGATCTCCTTGTTACATTTCCTAATTTTGTTCGCGCCCCTCCTCTCACGCACCCTGTAATATGACACACCATTCTTTTTTTAAATTTTTTATCATATATTATAAACCATTTTAAATTTTAAAACAAATCACATTGTTATATTTCCAAATTTTAACAAAATCGCGTTCTGTTAGTTCCATTTTCCACCATCAGGAAGCACACTCTATTCTTCAAAAACTTTATAAAAACGATACTCTGTTAAACAACCTATCAGGTGATACATTACTCGAGGGGGTAGCGGTCTTAAGCAAGAATTTAAGATATTTTATGAAACGGCTATTCGAAAATAGTGGTACCTAAATTTTTGACATTTTAGGTAAATTTCGCAAAAAGATACTACTTATTGCATTCTCAACAGTTCAAGTTTTTGATGGAACAACTATGAAAAAAAATAGATGCTGAACGCAAAAAATCTTCAAAAAGCATTAAAAATCGCATTGAAAATCGCATTGAAAATCGTTAAAATCTAAAATTCGTAACAAACACAAAATTTAGATCATTAGGCTACGAGTTTGAAACGATTTTCTTTTTATCAATCTCAAAAAATAGCCGCAAAATGAGAAAAAAACACGAAAAATCGCATTAAAAAATTCGTTAAAAATTCAAAAATCGCTGTACAAACTCCAAATAAACTTTGTTGAAAAGAGAAAGAAATGCTATTTTGGATTAAAAGAATGAAACCGTATTCCTTTCACTAATGGGATAAAACCGCAAAAAGAACGCTAAAAGAATTATTTAAAAAAACCTTATCAAAAAATCGAAAATCGGACTTCGAGGTGCAAAACTACATGTATAAAAAGTACCTACCCTCCAGATTTTTTAACACTACGTACAGCAGACTTTTCAGAACAGCGCTGACACACACAAAAACTTGTCTCTTTATTATTATAGACTTAACAAAATCGCGTTCTGTTAGTTTCATTTTCCACCACCAGGGAGCGCACTCTATTCTTCAAAAACTTTATCCAAACGATACTCTGTTAAACAACCTATAAGGTGATATATTACTCGAGGGGGTAGCGGTCTTAAGCAAGAATTTAAGATATTTGATGAAATTGCTATTCGAAAATAGTGGTACCTAAATTTTTGACATTTTAGGTAGATTTCGCAAAAAAATACTACTTATTGCACTCTCAACAGCTCGAGTTTTTGATGGAACAACTATGAAAAAAATAGATGCTAAATGCAAAAAATCTTGAAAAAGCGTTGAAAATCGCATTGAAAATCGTTAAAATCTAAAAATCGTAACAAACACAAAATTTAGGGTATTAGGCTAAAAGTTTGAAGCGATTTTCTTTTTATCAATCTCAAAAAATAGTCGCAAAATGAGAAAAACACTAAAAATCGAATTAAAAAATTCGTTACAAATTCAAAAATCGCTGTACAAATTCCGAATAAACTTTGTTAACAGAAAAAAAATTGCTATTTTGGGTTAAAAGAATGAAACCGTATTCCTTTCACTAATGGGAGTAAACCGCAAAAAGAACCCTAAAAATCGCCTAAAAATATTTAAAAAAATCTAATCAAAAAATCGAAAATCGTTCTTTGAGGTGCAAAACTACATGTATAGAGGTACCTTCCCTCCAAATTTTGTAACTCTTCATGCAGCGGTCTCTTCAGAACAGCGCTGACAGACAAACATACTTGTTTCTTTATTGTTATAGATATATATATAAACATTTAACATCTGATATTAAGATGCATCAGAACTCGATTTAGATAATTTTCGTAACAAAATTTTAAACGGGTACTTATGAACAAACTTACGTTAAGAATCTCTTTTTTTTTTTTCTTTGCATAAATACCTTTACCTCTGAATTTCAGAAAATATATATGAACTAGAATTGTCTTCTATTTAAAGATTTTAGAGTATTAACTTAGAAACTTACTATTTAGTTCATTTAAACAAGTTAAATTAATTTCTCAATTAATAAAAAAGTAATGATAACAAAAAAGCAAAACGCAATAGGTTATTTATTAATAATTAATAAAATATTGATAAATGAACAAAATTTGGTTTAAAAGCTACATAATAGTTATTAGTATAATAAATAGGAATTAACTGAAATATTAAATTAAAATTTTTAATTTAACTAAAAAAGATTAAAAGTTATAGCAGTAATTATAATTACAATCTAATAACAATTATCTAATTTGCTTAAAAATAAGTAATCGAATAATTAATAGAATAAAATTAACTCATTAAAATCGATACCGATTAAATTGAATTCAATATTTTAATAAAAAACAATTGAGTATTGTACTCCAGAATCACTCATAAGATGGCGCCAGCACTGTGACTTCCTGGGCACTTCCCTAGGAATGACTAACCAGGTACTTCCCCAGGAGCGATTTCCCAGGTGCTTCCTCAGGAGTAGCGTCCCTGGGAAATTGCTCCGTTGGACGTTGCTGGGAATTCATTTTTGAGAACACCGTAAAAGATTCTTCCCCAAGAGACGTCCTGGTCTTGTCATTTTAGTTTTAGGAGGAATATGGGATGACTTGGAGCTCCTGGGGAGGTATTGAGAAGCTTTTGTGCTATATAGGTAACATTTTTTTTTTTTAAGTAACTTGATGTTAAAAATTGTTATTCAACCCTTTTCTAACAGAATTTTAAAAAACGATGGAGTGAGTACGGGAGTCGAACTCTCAAAATTGTTTTGAAATGCCAACGATCTGACTATTGAGCTAATGAAAGGGGCAAACAAGCAACACAAATCAATTAGACAATTCTTTAGAAGTAGCATCTTATATCCCATGTAAACAGCTCAATAACATACTGAAACAAGGAAGACAAGTCATACGTGCTTCTTAAATTATGAAACACATTGCAGCACATCCAGAATACTGTAACGATATTAGTTTACTTATATGATACACAGTATCTAAATGAACAAATAGGAAAAAAACATGACGCAGTTGAAAACACGATTTCTGCTATTACCATGAAAAATCATTAAAGTATACTATTATCATCAGTATACTGTTATCATTAAAGATTTTAGAGCATTGACTATGATCTACATATGTGATGCATGCCGCATAGTGTGCTAAAAGTTTGTTCAGTTAAACTCATAGCAAAGTTGAAAGTTTCCTCTCTTTAATTTCCGCAAATAAGTTAATATTGTTGAGAACTTTTGAGCGACCCTATAGATGATCTATAGAATTTAAATATACTAAGTAAACGCATACCACAACTGAAAACGCACTTCCAGAAATTATTACTAGTAGGTTTCAACAGATAAATTATTGCTTGAAGACTTCAACAGTTAAATTATTGCTCATTTTTCTTCTATCTGCAAATACTTTCGCTAATGCTGTAAATGAGAAATAAGCTTTATGCACACCATAATCTATTGTAAAATCATTACAGTACACTTCAGTCATGTATATCAATAATTTCAAAGTGCTTAAAATATTAAAATATTGCAATAAAAATATTGTAAAATCATTAAAATACACGGCAAGCAATCCCCCCCATAGACCATAATGTAAAGGGTTTTTTTTCGAATGGTCCTGTAAATGAACCGAATATGGTACACACTTCATTTTCAATACCGATAATGGCATGAAAAAGCTCATTAAAGTATATCATTTTCACGGCAGTCGCAAAATATTTACGCGAATTAGCAGGTTCACAGAGAAACCGAAGTCATAAACGATTTTCAGCTATGTTTTAAAGTATTTAAAATAGAACTCCATCACAAATCAAAGAAATATGAACTACACTAAAAAAGAATTTTTTGTCATCCATACCTCCTTGTGCAAGAAGAATTTCCGAAGACACCTACAGAAAAAGCAACTCTAAAATTTATCACTTTATAAATGTTAATTTTATTACACATTTATCCATCGACAAACTGGTCTCCTTACCTAACCTCACCGATTTAAAATAATTTATAGACATCGGAGTGTAAATAAAAATAATAATAAAATTCATATTTTACAAAATTTTCAAGGGAATGAAAGGAGCTGAGCGAAAAATTTAAAGTTTAATTTTCTCTTGGTTTTTAATTTTTTTTAATTATTTGAAATGAATAAATTTTACCATTTTTTTCAGAATTTTCAATTATAAAAAATATTTAATTGCAGTTTAAAATTTAGAGAGGGGCCAATGTCTCTTCCCTGCTTCACTTTATAGCAGCTCATGTAAGTGCAGGATGTCAGTCTAACATATTAAGTCAAACACAATAACTAGGGAGGAAAGCTGACGAATTATTGATAATTATGTGTACAAACTATCATAGATGCAAATTTATATTTTTTTCTAAATAAAAGTGCGATGTATAAGAAATCAACACCGTGTAATAATGTACTAATTTTAACTGCTAAAAAGTCTAAATTAAAAATTAACAGTAAAAACAAGTTTTACACATGCGTACATGTTTTGACTCCACCCGGATCATTTTTAAAACAAATAAAAAGCAAAAAAATAAACAAATACAATGAACTGACTCTGTTCCTGAGCCCTCATGAAACCGACCAAAAAAGTTTAGATTATGCGGATGTTCATTACAGAGGGAGATTAGAAAATTCATTACTGCTACTGCTTACTACTACTATTACTATGCCTTGAGTTTATAGACTATAAAATACCTAGTCTTATTAGTCATGCCAGTTACCGAGATAGATGTGCTCAATTCAGATTTGGCGTTTAGACCAATGCCAAGCTAAATTTACTCAGAAATTTACTTTATGTTACCACTTTTTTATTACTTTAAAAAAATAAATCTCCTAACAACTATGCTTTCATATGTAAACATTATTACTCTACATTATTAAATCAAGCAATAAATTCTAGTTCAAATTTCATTAAAACAGATATTGATACTATTATTAAAAATAGACATATAGCTCAATATTATAAATTACTAAAATTAAAAAATCATAATTATAACTATCCTTGCATTGTGGTTATTCCAAAATTCCATAAAATTCCTATAAAGTTTCGTACTATAACTATTGGGTGTAATACTTATAACAATAATGCAGGTAAAGAATTATTAACAATACTTACAAAAATGCTAGATATTGCAAAAAGTAATAATAAATTCTATAGTATAAAAAATAGTTTACATCTTGTAAATAATATCAAAAATTTACAAAACAGTAAGTACATCAAAACATATGACTTTAATGATTTATTTAATACAATTGATATTGCAGATATGTTCAGGATCATAAATTTATTATTCAAGGAATATAGGAATTCTCTTAACATACATGTATCTTTATCTTACTTCAAATCTTTAACCAAATTTATTCTTTATCATAATTATATATTATTTAATAATATAATATTTAAACAAATAGTCGGTCTTCCACAAGGTAGGATTGTATCATCCATCTGTGTTGATCTCTACTTACATTATTATGAACGTAATACTTCTATTGTTAATTGTTTTCTATACAGGTATCTTGATGATATAATAATTTTATATTCTAAAAAGTCATCTAACTATTCGCTACCAATCAAATACCACAAAAATTTAAAATACAGTTATAATGATATGCATAATAATACAATTAACTTTCTTGATCTGAATATTACGCTTTCAGATAATAAAATTCTATTTGATATTTATGACAAACGTAATGACTTTCCTTTTAAAGTAAACCTGTTTACTCATTATAATTCTTGCCTACATAAATCTGTCTATGTCAATATATTACTTAATTTTGCCCATAGAATTAAAAATATTTGTTCACATAATTTTAAAATGCATAATTTAAAAACTGTACAAGAAACTGCTATAAGATATGGTTATCCTTTACATTTGGTTAAAAAAATATTATCTGTATAAACATTTATTTAGTATTAACTGTCTATTTTCTCTTCAACCAATATTGCAAAAATTAACAAGCTAATTTATGCAGCACCATATGATGTTATTGATAAGAACTCCTATAGTCTTTAATATATAATAGGTTATTACATGATCTTAAAAATAATTAACACATTGCGTAAAAAAATTTAAAAAAAATTAAAAAATTAAAAAAAATATATAAAAAATAAAAATAATACAAAAAAATAAAAAATATGAATAATAGGATGGTTGGGTGGGTTAGATGTTAGATTACGGAGGAGGGCGGTGTTGTCTGGATAATACGCAATGGTTAATTATTATATATTTAATAATTTTAAAAAAATAAAAAAAATAATAACTTTACACATAGTATTAAAGTTTATGTTTACCTAAAAACTAATATGCATAACTTAAAAATGATCAAGTTATTGAGATAAGATATGGTTGTCTATTGTATTTGTCTTAAAGAAATTATTTGTAAAATATTAGAATAGAAATTATTCTTGGAAATTCTTAGCTAATAAATAATTTATTTTTTTCCCTATAGTAGAGGGCAGCACCATAAGCATATAATTTAATTAATATATTAATCCTTTAGACGGCAGCACTAAAATAATTTTCTGCTAGAAGTTGTAGTAATATATTCTAGTTAATTAATTAATATAGTAATATTAATAATTGATTAAAAATAAAAATATAATATTTCTAATAGTAGCATCTATTTTTTTCTAAATATATTATGAATTATATAGTATAATATATGTTTTACTAATTTTTATAATTATTGTTACAACTTTATTTTATTATCTATGTGATTTATACTATGACCATAACCTTGACTGTTAGTAAGTCACATGTAGTTTGTATCTGATTGCACTACAAATCTTGCTAGGATATGGGTAATGGTAAATATTTTAGTATATATATCCCTTTTTTAAATGGAATATTGTATTATTGTTATTTTGTCATATTGATTTTATTTTCTTCTATGTGTATCTTTCTACTAATTTGTCATCTTAATAGATTCCAGCCAGTCGGGTGTATTGTGAGTCGAATTCTTAGCTTTCAGCACGACTCATAACAGAAACTGGTTGGATGTTTTTGCTTTTTTGTTAAACTTTACACCCCTGAAGAAGTAGTTTAATAGAAAAGCCTTCTACTGCCTATTTATCCATTTATCTTTCATTATTTTGGTAATCTGCCTTCTATTTCACTTCAAACTTCAACTGTTTTCAATAAGATTATTGTAAAATTACTGGTTTCATTTGTTTATTGTATGGTAATATATGAATCACTCTGGTTATATAATGTCCATTTATCCATATATTTCTTAGTAATTTGGTAATCTGCCTTCTATTTCTCTTCAAACTTCAACTGTTTTTAATAATATGATTGTAAAAATACTGGTTTCATTGGTTCTTTTATTGGTATTGTCTGAATAACTTTGGATGTATTTATAAAAATTTATATATATATATATATATATATATAGATAGATAGATAGATAGATAGATATATTTATCTATCTATATATATATATATACTAGCGGACCCGACATACGTTGACCTGTCATCGACAGACGTTGTCTTTCTTGGCACCGACTCCATAAAATCAAATAAATGTACGTAAATATGGTAATACGCACGATAAACACTACGCTCTTAATTTAATTTCTTATTACAATTATGTATTGTAAGGGAATTATTTTTCACTCTTCAGTATTTTTTGAAGTCGATCCAACTTTTGATAGAAAAATTTATTTTTCTCTTTTTAGTTAAAAGTTAACGATTTTCTGAAGTTGGTTAATCAAAATTATAATACAGGAAATTTATTGTAAAGCATACACGTTTGTCAGGAGTGGGGTTCGAACATGCGACCTCTTTCTTCAAGAAGCTCAGCTTAAATCTGGCGCCTTAGACCGCTCAGACATTCCGTCCGCACTCTATTCATCAAACTTATTCAACATTTTTAATTAGCAAAAAATCACTAACTATTAGATTTTGCCTAATTACTAAAAAAGTACTGAATCAATTTCGACGAAATGTGAATCTAAACCATTCTCGAATCCACTGGAACGCACACACAAAATTTCATTAAAGTCGGTCCATTCGTTTAGGAGGCGTTCAGTGACATACACACGCACAGCAGATTTATATATAAAAAGATATAAATATATACATATATATTTCACTTTCTTCTAGACACTATAACTTCCATAATCTTCGTCAAACTTTTACATAAAATCAAGGGGCATAAAATCTCGGTCGAGTTCGTTAATGGGCAAAATCGGACCAAAGGGATGGAAAGAGTTAGGGGTTTTGTGAAAACAGAAAAAAAACTCTGTAACTTCTTAATTAAAATAGATATCGAATCAGTTTAAAGTTTATATTACTTCTAAAAAGTGGGCTAAATGCTTATACATAACAGATTTTTGATAAAGTTAAAAATGGTCACAATGGGCGAAAAAAACAAGGTTTTGGGGAGAAAAAATTTCATAACTTCATAACTTCATCAATTCTCAAGATATCAAATCCAACTAAATATTTTATAAATGTTCGTAAAATTATCTAAAACTTTTGTAATTACAAGTTTTTGATAGGACCAACTTTTACCGAAAAAATTGAAAACGAAATGAAAAAGGGGTGGAGGGTGGAAAAAGAAAAAAACCATAACTTACTCAATTATTAAGTAATCAAATCTAATTAAATTTATTTTATATCTTCCCAATAATATCTACAACTTTTATACTAACAAGTTTTTCATAGGACCAATTCTTATAGCAAAAATAAATTAAACAAAAATAGAAAAATAGGAGTTGGAAAAAAAACCTCAAATCCAAACTGCTTATATTCTGACATATTTTTAAGTTCATTTTTGATTTTAAACGCAGCCAAATGGCAGATCCTCTTATTTAGAAACTATATAATGTGAGGTATTGGCTAGTGTTTTGATAAAGGCAGAATATATTTTAAAAAAAGGGTGCCAAAAAGGGCATTTAAAACAGAATTTCTCGAAGTGATCGTGGTTGGAAAATTCAGGAAGTATAACGAAATGTGTTTTATCTGAGTCATTTTTAAATCCAGTTTTGTTCTCAAACGCGTCTAATTTACAGGTCCTCTTATTTAGGAACTATATAATGTGACGGATTGGCCAGTTTTTTGATAAAGGCAGAATATATTTCAAAAAAAGTTGCCAAAATGGACACTTTGCTCAAAATTTCCCAAAGCAATCATGATTAAAGAATTGAGGATGTATTCAAATAAAAAATTGGTTATTTTATGACTCTTTTTTTAAATCCAATTTTGCTCTCAAACGCACTCAAATGACAGTTTTATGTTATTTAGGAATTATGTAATGTACGTATTTGTCAATTTTTTGATAAAGAATAAATATATTTTTTAGAAAAGGCTGCCAAAGGGGGCACTTCGCAAAATAATTTCCCAAAGTGATCATGATTAAAGAATTGAGAATGTATTCAATTAACAAATTGGTTACTTTATGACTCATTTTTAAATTCAATTTTACTCTCAAATGCATTCAATTGATAGTTATTTGTTATTTAAGAACTATGTAATGTGCATATTGGTCAGTGTTTTGATAAAGTATAAATATATATGTAAAAAAAGCTGCCAAAATGGGAACTTCGTACAAAATTTCCCAAAGTGATCTTGATAAAAGAATTGTAGATACATTCAAATAACAAATTGGTTATTTTATGAGTTTTTTAAATTGAATTTTGCTCTCAAACACATTCAATTGACAGTTTTTTATTATTTGGAACTATATAATGTGCGTAATTGTCATTTCTTTAAAAAGTCAGAATATATTTCAACATATGTTGTCAAAGAGGACATTTGAGCCGAATTTCGCTTAAGATGATTTTGATAAAACCAGTTCTTACAGAAAAATGAAATTAAAAAATTTTCAAAGGAGGCCCAATAAAGTAGTTAAACTGGGATTATCTCTAATCGCATTCTATTTCTTGTAGTTGAAATGAAAACTCTTCCAAATTTACCTCCGCCTATAGGCCAAGCCGACAGGGATTTTTATACTATGTAGTGTACGTAATTTTATACGAGCAGTGTTCATGCTATCTAGCTTTTTAAGAATAGGGCAGACTTTTGGGACATGTACTTCTTGTTCATCGACCTCTCCTGATTCTTCTTATCCTTTACTATCCTTTTTCACTTTAAAAAATGTCACAAACAGGAAGGAATCTGCCTGGTTCGAGGTAAACTCCAAGTTCTATTTCATTATCAAGCTCTTGAAGATTTGATTCTAAGTGACTCGCAGATGTTGCTTCTTGGTTCTCTATTCTCGATTCCTCATTTTATCACGGTAATTCACACTGTAAATGCATCTTTGGGTGTTGTGAACAAGGTGTATTTTAATTCCGAGCAGTTGATATCCATTAGACAGCATCCTTGTCGTTCTCTTTCTCCGTCAGTTCGTTTGCCGAAATCGCGACCTCCATTATCAGGGATACTTTCTTCCCAAAATGGATTCAGTAATGATCTTTAAAGGTTTTAATTACTGGATTATCGGGTGGTTTGTTTATTAAGGTTGTTTGAGGCAACTGGGCCATGATTTAAAAAATTGACGCTGGAGATTCTGGTAATTCAGCTTTCAAAAGCTAATGTTCACTTAAATTAAAATCTGATCTTTTGTAAATATGTTCAGTTAGGTTTACTCTAGCAGAGATACATTTTCAAAGTTCCATTTTAATACCTAAAGATAAAAAATACGTGCATTTCACCTTTTTTATGGATTCAGTTGCCCCATCTTTATGGGCAATTGGACCAAGCTGGTTTATGTTTCACATGTTTATATATATATATATATTTGGAAAAGCTGTAAAAAACGCGCTGGGGGTCGGCAATGAAAGCGTCAGCAGCGGCGAAATCCCTCGTAATGTACGGAAGTTCTCTGTTCCATTTCTCCATATTGTCGGTATTTACTGTACAAGTACAGATCTATCATTGGTTATTTTGAATTCACTTTTATGCCTACCTTTAAAGATAGTCAACCATCCTGCCGGTTTCTTTTTTTCCTTGTTTTTTTTTCTTAGAAATAATCTTTGCCCTGCCAAAAAAAAGAAGTGATAATGGTGTCCAACTAAAAGAACGGAAAAGAAACCATAATTCTTTTTTAACCACTACCATTAACTCTTGTTTTCTTTTATCTGTCGCTGAGGCTGGGGTGCAGGATACTTATGGTGCGTAATCTATCTATTTTTATCTGATCTGCAGAGGATTCATGTGACATAATTTTTAGATTTTTTTTCGTAGTATCTCTTTGCCTAAAAATTGATTGATTTTCCCAATGCATTAACTTGATTATCATGTTTTATTGTTTATGAAGTGGCACAATATTATACCTTTTATCTTTTATTCAATTTTATATCATTTTGTTCTTTTGTTTATTAAAAATATAAGAATTATATACTTAATTGAGATGTAGAACATGACAGTAAAGATGAATCTATATGAAAAGTGTTCTTTCAATTATTTTTTTCGACACTTTCCTACAAAGTTCAAAAGTGTTTAAGACTTCAGTTTGTATGTTCGTCTGTCCCCACTTTAACTCTCGTAAATATACTCGGATTGCTCTGAAAGTTTTGGAAGTTATTTACATATTCTTAGCACGAACCCTATTTCAAATGAAGTTTCTAGGATGTTTAGTTTATTTACAGGGGCCTTCAAAAGTATTACGTTGCATTATGACCAATTTAAAAAATGATTTCAAAAGAATTTTAAAGATGTTACACCAATTTAAACATAACAAAAGTGATATGCATTTACCAAGTGCATTTCTATAATATATGCATTATAAAGAATAGTTAATATTCATTTACAAGGTCTCATAAAAGACTTACGTTATATAGTTGTATGTGGGGGTATTATTTTGTGGCATATTTCGATTACATTAAAATATTTTATGTATGATGAAATTGATATACGTCGCTAATCTTTAGTATAAGCTGATTCATGAATTTTACAAAGTGCACAATGTTCACAGGGATACACGAAAGATTTTAAATATTACATTATATCCGTACACTTGTGATGATGGCATGAAATACATTTTTAACTATGATATGTGTTTTTAAATTTCACTGTATATACCCAAACTATGTGGTGTGCATAAATGCTATAGTTGGCTATACAAGGCAACACAAAAGTAAATGTTACTGAGAATGAGCTTAAATTGCTTAAAGTTGATTTTTAAATGAGTTATGCATTTTTACGCGAAATTGCATTCAGTTCACCAAGAAGTATTTGTAGAATATAGATTAAATGTATACAGGGCCGCGCAAAGAACTAGATACATGGCCATCTGTAGTTGACAATTTATGGAAATGTGATTTTAGTAGTTTTAAGAGTGTTTTAGTTTGAAATTTTACCCCAATATTGGGGTGTTCAAAAGTGAGGTGTTCAGATTAAATTGTATTTTAAATACAGAGAGTTTATCTTTGGAAAAGTCAACGTAGTTTTGCTTGGATTGCTGTATTCATAATACCAAGGTATACGCGTTAGGGAGTGTTCAGATAAAATGAGTTTACGGTAATTCAATGGTGGCGTTTCATACACCGTGTACTTCTAGAATGTTATTTTTATTTGGTTTAAAAATGACTCGGGAAGAGTCGAAACATATAAGCAATTCAATAGTACTATTGTTGCTGTTTTAAAGTTTTAATTTACACCTTTCAGCACTTAAAATTTGTGTAAAAGTGTGATACTTACATTTTTATTTCAAGAGTTTTATTTTTTCTTATATTATTTAAAAATATACAGAATGAAAAAAAATAGTTTTCATATATATTTTAAATATTTTATCATGTAATACTTAACATTTTTACCTATTTTGTGTTCTATAAATTCAAATATATTACTTTAGACTTAACCATATCGATCAATTTTATTATATCTCTTACCCTCCGTTATACTGCAACTCTTATCATATTCTTGCGCATGATAAATCCGATCTTAAATAGAAAAGGTTATATAAATTAAGTGAAAGGTGACACCAGATTACATTCAGTTGCAATTACTTTCACAATATTTGAGGCATGTATAAACAAATGAATGCCAAGAAAGGGGATACTCTAATTCTGATAAGACATGTAAACGGCTATTCCCGAATATGTAATTAAAGCTTTGATAAATTTATCTATGCATATAATAAGCGTTTGTATGAACGAAAATAGTAATTTTTGAAATTTATCATAAATGATACTTTGTACAAGGTTATAATATTTCTTTTTCAAACCAAGAAACTTTTCTACAAAAACCTAATAATAAATTTGGATTTGTGATTATCTTCTTATACAGATTTTTATATAATTATTGGATGTTAAAACGAAATTTCTACTTGTTGAAAGTTCAAAATATTTGCATTTTTAAATAAATATATACTTTTAAACGATATTTTTCCTGTTATTTTTTAATCTATATTTAACTTAAAAAGCGAAATATGTTTTTCCAATACACAGCACTTACGTTTGAGAGAAGTTTAAAAATTATGGTACTCACAGGTTAAAAAGAAATTTGATTTTTTTTTCTTCGAAAAATCTGCCACGTAAAAAAAATATTCAATCTAAATTATTCAAATAACCTTCATACATACAGATTATATAAAAATTAAATATATATTGCAGGAAATAAGGCTTGTTTAACAAACAAACCATGCAACGTTATGAAATACACGCTGGGGAGAGGGGGTTTCTTTTTTATCATTGTATAAAACATATTCCAGGTATTTCTATTTAATGACTTGCAGAATATAGCGAATAAATAAACAAATGTTAGCAATGAATTTTCACAATGATGGCTATTCTGTTATACTTAACAAATTTGCAAAACACATCAAATTGTTATAAAAAATAACTACAAAAATTTATAAACATATAAGTTATATTGACCATTCACTTTCCTGAAATGTTTTGTTCCATTTAAACATAAATATATATATATATATATAATTTTTTTTGGCTACATTAATTCTGTTTAATGAGATAAATAAGGGATGGTGTTTTTATTACTTAATACTTAAGCTAGATTGTCATCGTAGTACTGTACATGATAAATGCATCACATACTATATATATATGTGTGTGTGTGTGTGTTTGTGTACATATGTACCTACGTATAGAAATTTATTGACAAATTTACTATTAAAAAAACAAACATTTTATAATTTTGAATAAACAAAAAATTACGTAGTCGCCAGACTACAAATACTTAACAGGTACATAGCAGACTAGATCAATAGGATATTTTGGTGAAAATTGATCGGCATCAAAATAGGAAACTTTAAAGCTGCAATATTTACAAATAAAAAAGCGCAAATATAGTGATATTATACTAAGAATCTTTATTGTCGGAATTCAAAGAAAATTGAAACATTGCTCTTCAATGTGTAAATAAAAATTTAATTTAAAACACGTCCTTTCTTTATGCGTCGATTCGATATTATTTGAACGTAGAAATTTTTTAAGAAATCGTCTTTCGCTGAAATTATAAACAACGCAACTGTAAAATAAACTAATTTACTTTGTTTCCACCTTCATTGTTTGCAGATAATGTAACATTCTCTCAAAAGAAAAGTCTTAAAATTAAATTATTTCAATGAAAAGCGCAAAATTTTGTAACTTTTTTATCAGTACTTTTCACTACCTTATAAACATTACCCATCAGCAAAAGAAAAAAAAATTCTTTATTTGAATTTCATTAACCAAAATTAGAAACAAAAGTTTATGGTTCTTAAACTCATCGTTAGTTTATGGGATTCCTATGGGGCACAATTTGTTATTGTGGTCTTTTTTTTTTTTTTTTTTTTTAGGTTGATGAATACTGATTTTTTCTAATTAAATGTTTTACTAATTCAAATGCTCATCTGAAACTCTGTCTGATAAAAAATGATTATTATTTTCATTAATAATAGTAAAAATTGTGTTTATTTGTGTAAAGTAGCCGGAATCTTATTTTATTTTATTTATTTATTTATTTATTTATTTATTGTAAATTTTAATAAGTAATAATTTACCCTTATTAAATTCTTATTATATTTAATAAGATATTTCCATTAATTTTAATTTTCTTATATTTTTCACGAAGTAGGGTTGCAATGACGTCCCGACAATCAATGTAACTGACAGTTACAGATAAATATTTTGTATCATACTTTGCATTGTTAATTATAGAGAGCATAGTCTTGTATTTATATTAAAGAGTTTTGTTTTTTCTTTCAATTAATTTATCAAGAAAAATTTATTTATCCATATATTTTAAATATATGGATATATATGTATATGTGTGTGTGTATTATTTTAATGAAGATTGTGTATACTTATCTGTTTTTATTCTTACCGTGGTTTATCATCTGTTATTCTGTGTATATCAAAATGTCATATTTACACGTAAATAGCATTTAATTCTGTTGAGATATTTTATTCGAGCTCAAAATACTAATGAACTTTTGTATATTGGCAAGTTCTACCAAAGATTCTGTAGATTCTATCAAAACCTACAAGAACTAATCTAACTTTAACATATTTATTGCATTTAAAATTCATTTTCATTTTCAATGAATAACAGTTTAATTGAGAGAAGAAAATAAGAAGAGAGAAAAAATAAATAAGAATAACAAAACTAAATACTAACGAACAAAAATATACGAACAAAAGAGTTTAGCATATGAAACAGCATTTAAACCTGAATAACATACATTCGTCAATAAAAACCATGATACTGTCTAGACGAAATATATTAATAAATAAATCAGATTTAACCTTTCTGCGTGTTGTGTTGAAAAAAATATTTGACCGGTCTTACACCAGAAAACATAACAGATTACATAATTTGTATCTAATATTACTAGTACACCGAACCTGGGGTTTCCGGGTCACAGAGTAAAGGTGAAAAACTTTTTTAAAATTGAAAAGTTTAATAATTTTTTCCTACGTAATATGCTTTTTAAACTGCCAACTAATTCCAAATAGCAGTTTTACATAAAACATATTAATTGTGTAATCATATAAAGCTTTGAAAATTATCGGTGCTTCCGTAATAGACGCAAGATAGAACTTATTAGTCAAAGTTTTTGCCAAAGAATAAAATTGCATTCTTTCAGCTTTTAAAACCAACTAAGAAAATATGACACACAGATATTCTCTAAAATATATTTTCGTAAAGGTTAATTGCTATATCTTTTGTAAAGTAAGTTTGCAACGAACTAAAAATCCTTAAATTGATAGATAAAAACGAAATAAAACCAACAACATTCACCGGGTTTTATAGCCGATGATATTTTGACATAACAGGTTTTTAATTACTATTTTTTTCAGTTACTATGAAAAAATGACAGCTAAAATATACAGTGGTTTGTTATTTTCCATGGAGAAAAGAGATAAATGGAGGTGCAGCATGCGATTAAAACGGTTTGATGGGCGTTATTTTTCCGATTTTTCCAATTTAAGTCTTTTATTCGGCTCAAACAAAACAATCACGTGGAACAGAGACCGAATTATTTAACATAATTTTTTCTCTAAATGAAAAAGATCTTATTATATTTTATCATTCTAAAATAGCGTTTCATTGTATTATGAATTAAATCTGTATCGCTAAAAGTTTCCTTTTTTGCGAAAGCACGCGGTTGTGTTTGATGCAATGCAGGGAATTTCAGGTTTACATTTTTGGCGTCATCTCCAGCCACCAAACTGCATCTCTATTCTTTTTCTTTTTTTACTCTATTGCTTTTTTCCCTTTATTTCCCACATAAATGCGTATTCAAGTTGCCACTGTCAGATAAATTGAACTAAAAACTACAAAAAAATTAATATCTTGAAAACAAATTGAGATACAGTTTTCTAACAAACTGCATTTAAAAGTGCATTTTTTTCTCTATACGATGGTATAAAGGTTGAAAACGTGCTATGTCTAGAAGTTTAAAAATTTGCAATAGCGAAAATTGCAAAACCGAATTTTCATCGGAAACTGTTGCCATTCAAAACATGACGTATGCGTTAAGCACAGATACGTTTGGCCTTTATTATATAGATTTGAAAGAATAAAAAAGCTATTAAATCCTTTAGCTCTGTTTTTCCATAGCGTAATTATTCCTCTTACCAAGAATTTTATATTTATTAGAAAATAATTTGTAGGATAGAATACAATAGAATGTGTACCTAATATTATTTTAAAGACGAAATAAAACTTTTAAACGCTTTCCATAGTGTCATTATTACTCTTACCGAGGTTTTTATGTTTATTAGAAGGAGCTTATAGATCGCTCTGAATATCGCCAATTACAAAAAAAAAAAAAAAAAAAAAAAAAAAAAAAAAAAAAAAAAAACCTGCGTAATCCAAGAAGAATTGAAATACGCAAAAACATTTATGGAGTAATGTTGAAATAATTGATATTTCTGGTCTTTATCGTACTCAGTCCTGATGTCGCCTTTAAGTGACACTAAAAAATTCACGTAAAAAATATTTTTGTTGCTGAAAAGGAAATGTTTTTATTTCCATGTTTTTAGTATTGATAATAATAGTTTAGAAGATCATCTACAAATATGAAATGTCGCATGTAAATATATTTTTAAATTTAAACTGTTGCATCTTTTTAAATCTGACTTAATGTTCTCTGAACATTTTTTCTTTTTTTAATATTCACTTGAAAGTAATTTTGTTGTTAGAAACGAAATATTGTTTGCGCTGCTTTAGAATTCCCAACAGTAGTTGAAAAGATTATCTCAAAATATGAAATAAATTTTTCACGCAAACATATTTTTAAATTTAAGATGTTTGTGTTGGTCTTGGTGTTATTTATGATAGCCGATTATTTCCTCGAGGTATATAAGCCATATGGGGAGCGTTCTCGTGAGGATCTTTCTAAGGGAACCCTACCCGCATTTACGCAAGTTTACCCGAGGCTCGAAGAAATCCACGGAAAGTTCCGAGCGCATATATTTTTCTTTATTATTAAAGCTGCTTGTCATTATTATAATTTGGCTATTTTAAATATACGTAATTTTCCAATTTAGGACTTTTAATGCATAACAATGAATTTACTATTTTGAAAATTTCTTTCTCTTTTAGGTAGCTTTCATTACAAAAAGTAAAAAGCTATCTATTGCAGCCGTCCGGAGGAAAGCACTTCCAGAAAATTTTGGTATATTTTCACCGATCATGACCCCCCAGACCCCAAAACAACCCCCCGTTCAAATGTTGACATATATATATATATATATATATATATATGATTTTTGTCATGCGATAACTAACGTATTTATGAACCGATTTGAATAAAACTTGGTATGTACATAGTACATACAAATATCTCGACCGAGTTCGTTAGCCAGCACCATCCGCCATCCTGTTTCAAATTGGCAGCCATTTAAAAATTTTTAAAAAAAATTAAACTTTAAAATTAAATGCGAAAAAAATAAAAGTTGAAAAATATTTTTATTTCATGTGTTAGATCTTAAAAGACCAATTCCAGAACACCTTTTATTTTGTCTATATCTTAAAAAATGATTGAGTTATAGCACTTTGAATTTTTCTTATGGCTGACATTTTGAAACGATCTGATTTTTGTCATGATATAACTAACGTATTTATAAACCGATTTGAATGAAACTTGGTATGTACATAGTACACACAAATATCTCGATCGAGTGCGTTAGCCAGTATCATCCGCCATCTTGTTTCAAAATGGCGGCCGTTTAAAATTTAAAAAAAAATTTAAAATTTAAAATTAAATGAGAAAAAATTAAAGGTTGAAAAATATTTTTATTTTATGTGTTAGATCTTAAAACACTATATCCACAACACTAATTACTTTGTATATATCTTAAATAATGATTTAATTATAGCACTTTGAATTTTTCTCATGGCTGACATTTTGAAACAATCTGATTTTTGTCATGCTATAACTAACGTATTTATGAACCGATTTGAATGAAACTTGGTATGACATAGTACATACAAATATATCGACCGAGTTCGTTGGCCAGCATCATCCGCCATCTTGTTTAAAAATGGCGGCAATTTAAAAAAAATTAAAATTAAATGCGAAAAAATTAAAAGTTGAAAAATATTTTTATTTTATGTGTTAGATCCTAAACCACCAATTCTAGAATACTTTTTACTTTGTGTATATCTTAAAAAATGATTGAGTTAAAGCACTTTGAATTTTTCTTATGGCTGACATTTTGAAACGATCTTATTTTTGTCACGTGATAAACACTCATGTTTATAAATCGATTTGGATGTAACTTGGTGTGTACATACACTATCTACCAAAAAGTATTTGTACACTTTCAGTTTTTGACATTTTGTCAAATATTTAAAAATATACTGGTCGGATTCTTCTGGAACTTCAGAAATATAAAGACTATGTTTCACTTTATATTTATTTACATTCATTTGTTAAGCGGGTAATTAGGGGGCCGGCAAAAAAACAAAGAATAATAGAAATATTTGGGATCACCCTGTACATGAAAATGCACGAAACGACTTATCGCTTTAGAATACAAATATATGAATACAGTAGAATATGTACACTAATTTTTGTGAGAATAGCATGTATATTTATGGCGATAGAGCGATTTTTTTGAAAAATTCAAAAAATTCTGGTATGTTTTTTGTTTATATCATGCTGGGTTTTTGACCAAATTTAACACAAGTTTCAGAAAAATTGTCAAAATGCAGTAGAAAAAATGTAGCGCAATTGGAATATAAATATATTAAATATTTTATGAAATATGAGTAGTTTTATGAAATAATTTTTATCTGCGCATGCGCGAACGATAAAAACAATTCTTTTACATCATTTAATAGTCAATTCTATGGAGTAACTTATAAAAAAAAATCCAATGAAATATCGTGAAAATTCAAAAAGATATCATTATTATAAGTAAGCTGTTTTTACATTGCTCTCTAAAAACGGCTGAATGATAAGGGATTCTCCACAAATTGACATTTTTTATTGACTGACTTTTAGGAAAAAACTAGTATTTAATGTATACAATATCTAATACAATATTTCTGTTAATAAGTATCTTGACATCTGTGATGGAAAAGAATAAAAGCCCTTTTCCTTTTCTATCACAGGTGTCAAGATACTTATTAGCAGCAATATTGTATTCATTAAATAGTACTAATTTTTTCCTAAAAGTCAGTTAATAAAAAATGTCAATTTGTGGAGAATCCCTTATCATTCAGCCGTTTTTAGAGACCAATGTAAAAACAGCTTACTTATAATAATGATATCTTTTTGAATTTTCACGATATTTGATTGGATTTTTTTTTATAAGTTACTCCATAGAATTGACTACTAAATGATGTAAAAGAATTGTTTTTATCGTTCGCGCATGCGCAGATAAAAATTATTTCATAAAACTACTCATATTTCATAAAGTATTAAATATATTTATATTCCAATTGCGCTATATTTTTTTTAATAGATTTTGCCAATTTTTCTGAAATTTGCGTTATATTTGATCAAAAACCCTCTATGATATAAACAAAAAAACATACCAGAATTTTTTGAATTTTTCAAAAAAATCGCTCTATCGCCATAAATATACATTCTATTCTCACAAAAATTAGTGTACATATTCTACTGTATTCATATATTTGTATTCTAAAGCGATAAGTCGTTTCGTGCATTTTCATGTACAGGGCGATCCCAAATGTTTCTATTATTCTTTGTTTTTTTGCCGGCCCCCTAATTACCCGCTTAACAAATGAATGTAAATAAATATAAAGTGAAACATAATCTTTATATTTCTGAAGTTCCAGAAGAATCCGACCAGTATATTTTTAAATATTTGACAAAATGTCAAAAACTGAAAGTGTACAAATACTTTTTGGTAGATAGTGTAGTACATAATAAAGCCTGGACCGAGTTCGTTAACCAGTTCCATCCGCCATCTTCTTTCAAATGGCAGCCATTATTTTTTTTTATTTACAATTTGAAATTAGGTTCAAAAAATTGAGAAATTGAAAAAGATTTTTCCTTTATCCATTTGACCTTGATACAAAGATTCCAAAGCATTTTTTGTTTCGTCTGTATCTTAAAAAATGTCTGAGTTATACTACTTTTAATTTCTAGTGCTGCTCACATTTTGAAATGATCTGGTTTTCGTCACTTGATAACACACGTATTTATACACCGATTTGAATGAAATTTGGTGCGTAGATAGGACATACTGATGCCTGTACCGAGTTCGGTGCCCAGTTCCAACCGCCGCCTTGTTTCAAAATGGTGGAATATTAATTTTTTTTTAATTTAAATTTTAAAATTAGGTGTAAAAAAGTAAGAAATTGAAAAAGATTTTTCTTTTGTGTTTTGACCTTGATACAAATATTCCAGAGCATTTTTTGCTTCATCTATATCTTGAAAATTGCCTGAATTTTACCACTTTCAATCTCCAGTGTGATTGATATTTTGAAACGGTCTGAAATTTGTCACGCGTTAATACGCATATTTATAAACTGATTTCGATATAACTCCGTGTGTTCATGGTACATACCAATGTCTTGACCGAGTTCACTAGCCAACTTTATACGCCATCTTGTTTCAAAATGGCGGCCATTTAAATTTGTCAAAAATCTTTTAAATGTATAATGATGTATAAACAAAAAATTAGAAATTGAAAAAAAGGTTCTTTCTAAACTATTTATCTTAATAATGAATTCCGGAGTATTTTTTGCTTTGTCTTTAACTTGAAAAATGCCTGGGATATAGCAGTTTGAATTTCTAATGTGGGTGACATTTTTTTTGTAAAGTCAATTTGCCCGCGACAGTACTCGTATATATTAATCAATTTCGATGTGAGTGTGCATATTCACATGAATTAAGATTTCGATGAAGCTCCTTGGGTTTTTTTTAATCCATCATGCTGCTTTAAAATGGATATCGTGGAATTTGGCGACCCTATAAATCGCTTAAAGTAAAACCAGGTTGAATAAAATATGATAATTATCATATTAATTTTTAGTATTGATAAAAACTAGTATTCAATCTTATAAAATCGGGTTCCACTAATTTGAGCTTCGTGTGTTTGAATAATATAACTTAATTTAAAATAAATAAATAAGTATATGAAAGCTACCTCTTCCTCCCGGCATTGCCGGAAGGACTTTTCAAAGTCATGTGCAAATTAGTTTTTATAACATATCTTTCAATATTTTCCTCCTTTAACACAGAATCATTGAATTCTAAATCCGAAGATTTTTTTTGTTTTTTGTTTAAAATAGCTACGTGTCAATACATTTTTAATTTGAAGGTAATATTATTATTTGTGCTGTTTTATAATTTTGCAATAGTTTAAAATAATATCCTTTTGTAAAATATGCAAAAAATATTTCTCGAAATGCTGCAAATTTGAATATAAATTGGAAATAAATCTAAAAAAATGAATGAAATAAAAAAATGCAGTCTGCATACAGGGAACTTGATGAAAATAATTAAATTTTTACGATTGTTCTTTTAAATTTTTTTTTACAGAGCGATTTTGGCACTGATTTTGACCAATTTTAACACTGGTCATTTCTCAAAATAATTATTCGTGTTAAAAACTATCTATAGCAGCGTATTTATCGAACATTTCTGTTTTATAACCCATTTTTCATCAACAACTCTTTTAATATTAACGAAATTTAAAGACATTCGGTCATAAAAATTTCATTGTCAGCGGCATTAGATTTTTACTCGAGTAATGAATCTTCATTACTCGAGTAAAATCTTGTGAAAAATGCTGATTTTTTATGAGTAAGTTATATTAAACTGCATGTATGGAAATCATTCAATTTTTGCATACAGTATGTTTTTTCGACTTTATAGGTATGTATATGCGTTGCATTATATTGTACTAGAAAATCCGTCCGATGCTGTGTGGGCCTGAGATTAAAAAAAATCAAATAAATAATTAGACAAATAAATAAATAAATAAATATTAAATGACAGATGGCAAAGTTGATTATAGCTCAGAATTTCGAAAAAGCTCTCCAAAAATTAAAACAAAAAAGCCACTTTGGAGTTTATTGTCTTTAACCAGCTTTTCTTAGCAAAAAATGATCTTTTTTTTTTCTTTTTGGGTCCAAAAGAACTTTTTTTAATGCATTTGATTAATAAATTTAACATGTTTGCGTGTTTTTAATTACTTTTAACTGCAATTAATTTGGTTAGAATTTAAAAAATAAACTATTGTTTGAATAAAAAATACATTCATTTTGGGTAAACGTATAAGAGCTGTAGTAATTTGCAGTCATACGTTACAAATATCTGAGTTAAATTATAAATAGATGTAGAATTAATTAAAAAACATATTATGTTTCCATTGATGTTCTAATTTAGAACGTTTTGCGCTCATTTCCCACTTTTAAATTTCGTAGTTTTTAGAAGATATTCTTAGCGAGTATCTGTATCTTTAATTTTTTGTTATTTTTTTAATTGTTTTGTTTGTGAACTTGCGACGCAAATATAGCAAAAACTTTCAAATATCGATTCTTATCATTTCTATAGAATTACTTAGAAATGTTGACTTAACATCGTAACACTTAATGTGTAACATTTAACACTTAAAGTGCATTTTACCTTTTAAATTTCAATTTCTTAAAAATTATTCTGGCAATAATTTACTTCATAAAAGTAAAAGCCAGGTCAAATGTGAAGTTTCTCTTTTTAACAATTCCGTAAAAATCGTAATTGAGAACATTTATAGAACGCTTTCTTCTCATTCACACATTTAAATTTCGATATTATTTTAGAACTCATTCGTAGTGGGTTACTAAATCTTAAAAATAATTGGTACACGAAATTTCAAGTTTCTACCCTGTTCTGTATAAGAATAATCTCAACATTTGAACGTTTTTCCATCTTGCATATATTGGGGTTTGGGGTTACTGATGAAAAATATAGCCTAATTTGGAACAGGGATTGCCGCGATCAATTTGCCAATATTCCTTTTGTTGAAATCATTGTACAGTAGTTCCAAAGATAACATAGTACAAACAAACGTTTTTCCTTTATGATATCAGTACAGGTAAACATAGAATAGATTAATGAGCGAATTTTATTCGTTTATTTGTAAATCATACATGAAACTTTGAGTTCAGTACAATATTTTATAGGTTTTTTTTATACAGTATTAAAGTATTCTTAATATTTCCCTTCAAATCTATACAATGTGATGATTGATTGCTTTAAAAAGGAAAACTTAATTTAATTTCCATTTATTTAATATGCAACATTTAATAAATATGTTATCCATAAGCATGCATCTATTGATTTTGTCCCTACATTAATAATGAATGCGCGGTTAAGGTTAACAGTTTCTTCATTAAAATAGATTTCCTTAAGACGATGCAACCTTTTACAGAAAATAATGACTGTATAAATAATTAGATCAAAGCATATTTTAATATTAAGAGATTTAGGAAGTGAATTGCAAAGGGTAACAAAGGGTTACTATGTGCATTAATTTTATTCATTAAACTTTAATAATACCGGCATTTGTACAATGATTTCCATTGAAATATATTTGAATGTATTATAATATACATTATTACAAATATTCAGAATCTGTTTTATTAGAACGACATCAATATCGTTTTGAAAATGATATATAAATAGTCTGAGAAGTAATAAATTAGTGAATATAACTTAAAACTCAGCATGTATCTCGATCACAATTTCGTACTAGGGGTTATTTGAAAACTAAATAATGCTAATATATTTTGTGCAAAACTAATATCAGTATTATTTCAAAAGCATGCGCTCCATGACAAATATGAAGTAAATTCCATACACTGTTCAAATAATCTTGGTAACGCAAAAAAAATCTTTGTTTTCTTTAAGGCTTATCTATCACGCATAGGACTCGCACCGATTGCCATGAATTCAATCAGAGTATCTGCGTCCAAATTTCAAACTCTTTTATTTACAAATGTACTTAGGAGAAAAGTAAGGGGCAGGCATCGATAAAGTGAAGTGCTTTACATTTTTGTCAATGTGCATGTGTTTCAAAATGAGTAAGTCGTGTTGAAGACACTTGGTGTAAATTTTCTGAATTATTTTAAACCAGAGCCATATTGGCAATTATATACAGGGTAACTTGAGGTGAGATGCCGCGTTGTAAACGATGAAATATCACTTACTTTTAATATTTGCAGGCACTGTAATGAAATGCGCCGCTCAGTTGTAAGCAAGAGGTTTTTCTACTGATACTTTAATTTCCGATTGCTATCCTTTTTGCAATATTTTTATTGGTGCTTTTTTATTGCTATTTTATCTTAACACTTCTGGTAACTGCGCAAAATTTTATATGTGACTTCTCTATTGACCTATATAAGGGCAATTAAATGCCAGAGAAAGATTTAAAGAGTCCTTTCTGAAAATCATTAATGGCCGCCGAATCCAGTTTCTTCGCATCATTGTGGAGAGAGGGATCGGGGTCTTCTCATTGACCTATTTATACATATCTGGGGGTAAGATGATGAACAAAATTTTCGACGCTTTCTGTATTATTTGCAAAATGAAATGTGTTTTAAATCATACATAAGCATGCAAACTTTAACAAGAAGTCAATTAAAAATTATTAAACTCGACAGGCAATATTTAAAACAATTAAACCAAAAACTACAGCCATCATCACCCAATTTACATTATGTATTTTATGTAGATAATTGGCGCATATATCTTGTACATCCTGAATAAATTTCAAAGGTTAACAAGTGTGCGATATTTACAAATGCGCTTCAGTTTCGAAAGTATGTGATATATCGATTCGCTTGGAAGTTTCGATAACATTTTTTGAGTCATGTGATATTTTGTTCTATGGGTATATAATTTTGCTGTTTTGTTTTACAGTTCCGTATTTAAAAAGTGAAAACGGAATCATATTACCAACGGAAACTAAATTATCTCAACTAATAAAAGAACAAAACGCTCTGTCTGTGTGTGTGTCTGTCTGTGTGTCTGCGATGACTAGCAAAATCTACGAATGCTCAAAAATTTTTTGAGAGTAGCCCAATATCTCTCCTGATGCACCTGAAGCTCAGAATTTTAATTTTTTGATTAGTTTCATAGATATTAATTATGAAGCGGAACTCACTCTTTTCAAAATGTCATTTTTTTAACGTTCGGGAAAAGAAATCGTTTACACATGCGCACAGACCCTTTTACGCACCTTGACGAAAGAAGAAGCATTTATTAGATCATTGGATTAGAAGTTTTTGGATCATTTTGTTTAAATCCAAATCAACCAAACTACTCGGCGCAGTTAAACTTAAGAGACATATTTCGAAAGATCATATTTTTAGGTCTCAAATGCAATAATCAATTCGAAAAAATGTTGCAGTCAACCTTTTGAAATCAAGTATTCAAAAATGGTCGTTTTTTCCAAAACTATTTTTCTCCCTTTTGTCAATACCCTTCTAGGGCGTAATTTTTAAGATTAGAACAAAGAAAACAAACCAAAGAAAGATTTTCAAGTGAAAACTTTCTTCTAACTGATGGTGCAATTGGTTTTAAAATATTTGGATTTTAACCTTTTCAAATAAACTGGCAAAAGAAGGTCATTTTGCGACTCGCAGAGAGGATATTTTTTCTGTGCTAAAATTATCTTAACATACATATTTCAACTCAATCTTTTAACATCTTCTCAATAGAACAAATTCATACTCCCTACAGAAAATTCGAAACGTTCGGACCGATAGAAATATTTTTTACAAAATAAAATGTGCGAAAAATTTGATGAAATCAATAAAAACAGATAGTTTTCATATCGGTTTTGCCTTAGCAAAGCGCAATCCTATAGGTACTGGCAAACAAAAAAACATATTCTTCAATCTTAAAATCATTCTTATAACCTATGAGGATATTGGTTTTTAAAATATAACATTTAACCGTTTCAAATACACAGGCAAAAGGAGATCAGTTTGCGACTCACGGATAGAATATTTTTTCTACGCTAAAAGTTTCTAAGCGTACATATTTCAGCACAATCTTTTAAAAGCATCTCAACAGACCAAATTTACACCTTTTTAAAAAATTTTGAAACGTTCGGACGAGTAGAAATATTTTTTACAGCATAAAAAGTGCGAAAAATTTGACGAAATCAATAAAAACCAGATCGTTTCATTTCGGTTTTGCCTTTGCAGGGTGCAATTCTATATAAGTCCTGACAAACCGAAAATATTTTCTTAAAGCTAAACCATTCTCATATTTTATGTTGCAATTTGTTTTTAAAAAAATATGAGATTTAACCCGTTCAAATACACCGACAAACACGAATTACATCCAGGCACACGGAGAATACATTTTTGCTACGCTAAAAGTATCTAGATGTCCGTATTTTAGCACAATCTTTTTAGAGCCTTTCAATAAACCAGATTAACATTACTTTTAAAAACTTTGGAACTTTCGTATGAATAGAATTCTTTTTTTACAAAATAAAATATGTGCATTTTTTTATGAATTCAGTAAAAACCCAAGTGTTCCGTCGCGGTTTCGTTCGCTTTCGGTTCGCATAGTTTCCAGAAAATTAAATTACATAGAGAATAAAATACCAAACAGCATGTGCTTTAATATTAATAACGTTTCGCGATTTTTCCATTTAGAAATATAAATTTTGACAAAATGGACTTAAAGATATAAAATTATAGAAATTTGAGTTTAATTTAAGGGTCATTTAGAAAACAAATAACACATTTGAAAACTGAATAAGATCACGGGCCCGGGCAATGCCGGGCAGGTTAGCTAGTATATAATAAATTATATTAACCAACGGAACTAAAATTTAAGCCTTTCTAGTATTAAAATCTATCTGGAAAAAATGATGCGCATCATGGCAGAAGCGAGTTTTGCAGAATTCCAAGTTTAAACTTCAAATTGAGTTTTATTTTAGCTACACTTTAAAAACAAACATTATTACTACGTTGAATTTAGTTATATGGAATACCGAATGAAGCTTAAATATGCTTAATTTGTATTGTCAGGACCGAATTCAGTTCATAAAAATAAAAAACAAACAACAGAAAACTGATAAAAGTAAGATATAAAAGAAGTTGTATAGAATAGAAATATCTGAAAATATTGAAGCTTAATTTCTCATTGAAATTGTATTGTATAGACATTCGCACTTTTCTAGTATATACACCTATACCCAACCCTACTTTGTATAGTTTTTTCTTTCAAAGTCTTATTTTTCTTGAAGCAAAGACTTTTTTCAGCAATGTAATACAGTTAATATATCTTATATTTTTAGCACAGAACCCTCTGAGCAAGCGTAATACTGGTATTTGACCGTTTATTTTTAACATTTATGGTTTAAATATTTTCTCTAATTCATATTTGAATGGGTTTAACTAATTTTAATAAAAACAGGCAAGTATGCCTCTCCATTACGCGAATGCGGGAGAAAACTGTTGAACATTCGAAAAAGTAATCCAAAAAGCACAAATGACGCGGCAAAAAATTTCATTTACCGAATTTGAATAAGGAAAGATTGTATTATTTTCAGTACACAAATTAATTGTAGTTGCATGGCTGATATCTAGTAAAATCGTGAAAATCAATTCTTTGTTCGTTCTTTGTTTGTTAATTCTTTGTTCGTTCATGATAGTGTGCTGTGATTACCATATAAAAAACTTTTATTGATTTTACGTGAAGACTGAATCAGCTATCATAAAACTAACACAAATTCTAAAAAACTGAAAAAGGGCCCATTTAAACTCGAGATTTAATGAAAAGAATTTGAATCGCTATTGGGTTATTATTTTCTTTGCTCAGCGTACATTTTTAGAAGCTTCATTTACATGTTTCAAATGAAAATCAAATTTCATTTTTTTATTTGCTTAAGAGGTGAAAATATAAACCTAGTGAAAATGTTTCTATGCTGCACTGTAAAGAAAAAGGGTCGATCTACTAAAAAAATTTTAGTGATCCTTGTAATTACTAAAAAATTTTTAGTAATCTTACTCGGTTACAAGGAATCTGTAAGAATTACTAGAAAAAAGCTAGCAATGAATAGAGTTAATTATTTTACATTTTTAATAGGTATTACTAAAACTCACTTGGTGCGGCCGTGATAGCCTAGTGATCATAGCACCGAACTCCAGGCTGGAAGTACCCGGGCTCGATGCTGGACGCCACCAAATAGGCACCGAATGTATGCAATGTAAATACGACTGAATTAAAGGGATTATGAAAATCCTGTCGTAGCAGTTACCATGGTTGATGATCTCTGGACTTTCTTCCCCTTTAGAAACATGTCAAATAGAGCAAATAGCAATGTTTGGTGCTGCCATCTATTGCGGTTTTGGCGAAAATCTTCCGCTTCAGGAGTCTAAATGTAATTTTTAATTAACTAAAAATGATTTTGGAGCTATTACTGAAATTTGCTTGGTGGCTCATACTAAAAAGTTTTAAATTAGTTATACAAAAAATTCTTTTGTTCAGTTTACAAAAGAAATGTTTGTTTCACTTACAAAAAAAAGCTTGTAATGGTTACTAAAAAATTCTGTGGAATACAAATTTTCTAAAAAAATTTTAGTAACATCTTGAATTTTTTTTACAGTGTGCGACTCGAACACATGCCATCAGTATAGCGCACTGGCGTTCTACCGATTAAACTACATGGAACAACATCCTGATTGGAACTTCTCACTATTACAGGTTGGCAAAGCTATAATCGCAATACAAGATGGAATATCTTGAAATAAGCATGAAACTCTAATAAAACCAACATCGATTGAATATATTAATACTTGGAAAATTTTCCAGAGAGAAAATATTCGCCTTGCATACAAAATTTCAAAAGAAAATTAATGTTATTATTGTTGTTGCTTAATAGGTGCAAATGCCACCCAAGTAAAAAAGTTTCCATGCCGGGACTCGAACCCAGGGCATCAGTATAGCGCACTGACGTTCTACAGACTAAACCACATCGAACGACATCCAGCTTCGAAATTCTCACCATTACATGTTGGCAAGGCTACAAACGCAGCACAAATTGGAATATTTTCCGCGAGCCACCGACGTGGGACAAACACGAAACACTAATAAATCCGGCATTTATTGAATATATTAACACTTGGAAGTATCCTGAAAAATTGCCAAAAAAAATCCTGAATATCCCGAATAATTGGTGAAAAAATGTCAACTTTAGTAGCATTTGTTCAAATCCTGGCACGGATATTTTTTATCCAGTTGGAAAATTACAACTCATATGATTTATTTACGAGTTAGAATAATTGTGTCAGACTTAATCTAGTGTAAATTCATGTCCGTTAATATACAAGAAAATCCTCATAAAAAGCGAGTCTTTGATATGAAATAATAATTGCTTCATTTTGTAAACTATTTTTAATATTTAGTGTTCTTTCTTTTCATGCTTTTAACATTTTCATGTTTCATGCTTGCAACATATTATTTAACATAGAATTGTTTATGATCTATATCTCCAATCCTAGAGCTGATAGGGAAAAAATGGAATTCTTTGTATTCAGTGAGTATATATATCCAGGATATATATCCAAAAGTCTAATATTCGATTCAGCAAAATGAGTGCTGAGCAGTGTAATTGCAGGAATTGCGTTTCCCGCTGAGATATATATTTTTCAACTCTTCATTTTTAGTTTTTTTCGCGGTGGGAATAAATTATATAGATCATATACAGCCATGCGCGACAAAATTCCTTTATAGTACAGCATATTGACAATAACTGCTACAAATTAATTGCCATTGGCTGAATTTCCTATGAATTCGTTTGCCTGTTTTAAATGCTAGTGAAACGACTAATTAATCATGCTTTTAGGAGAAACGAAATAAATTAAAATACTTATATATATATATATATTCTAAGGTACATTAAGTTTTATAATAGGCACACTGACTACTTCTTTAAATTACAATTTTAAACACGATTATTCAGTCGGTAAGTTAATTATAACAGATGTAAATTTTCCATTTTCGGGTGAAAAAAGTCCGGGCCAGGAATCGAACCAGGGATGTATTGGCTGAAGCCGCCAATGCTTTTACCAACTGAGCCATCCCGGACACGAATACTGGAGGACTATTTCACCCAATTAACCTCAACGATCACTTTATCTGGTCTGATACTCTGGGTCAGCTCAACAGAATAAATCGGAGGTCAATACATGGAACTGCACAAAATCGCTGCATACGAAATTACATTAGATTAATTTTAAACACGATTATTCACTCGGTAAATTAATTATAACAGATGTAAATTTTCCATTTTTTATTTTTGGGTGAAAAAAGTCCGGGCCAGGATTTGAACCAGGGATGTATTGGCTGAAGCCGCAAATGCTCTTACCAACTGAGCATGCAATACATTGAATAATCGTGTTTAAAATTAATCTAATGTAATTTGGTATGCAGCGATTTTGTTCAGTTCCATATATTGACCTTCGATTTATTCTGTTGAGCTGATCCAGAGTATCAGAGCAGATAAAGTGATCGTTGAGGTTAATTGGGTGAAATAGTCCTCCAGTGTTCGTGATCAGGGTGGCTCGTTGGTAAGAGCATTGCCGACTTCAGCCAATACATCCCTGATTCGAATCCTGGCCCGGACTTCTTTCACCCAAAAATGGAAAATTTAGATCTGTTACCTCTTAAACGTTAGAATCTAACATTTCAGTCGATGACGTACTGTTTTGATCTCCGTACTGCAAAGACTTTTTTCTGCGACTTCAGCATTAACTCTTGGTAAATTACGAAATTATAATGATGCGTTGGAAGTGGGATGAAAGTTGTTGAAACATCCGTGAGTCTTAATGACACGAACGTGACATGATTTTTTAATTGTTTCTCTGAGAGCACTAAAAGCTTGCATCAAGCTATCTGCAAGCAAAATTTGTCAAGCTTTGAGAAACAACGTCTCATCCACTGCGACAAATTTAACCCCATAAGTCCCATATCAGCTTTACACCCTCACCTCCCCTTTCACCTCTTCCTCTAAAAATATGTTAATATAGCAACTACGGTTCTGAAATTGAACATATAGACATCTAAGACATTAGGCTTCGATTTTCCACATCAACCATTGCAGTACAAATAATGTATATATACTAAAGACATTAATTATTTATTGAACCACCATAGTAATATTCTGTAACTGTTGGAATGTGCTTTATATTCTATACATAATGAACGATTTTTGGTTTTGTTGTTTCTACAATATAATTTATTACTTTCCTACTGCAAAACAAGGAAATTATTTAAATCACTTTAGTAGCTTCCAAGGATAAGCTATAGCTATTCACAACAGACTTTCGAAAGTAGACATTTTTTCCACTAAATCAGAAAGCAAATGGCAGCGATTCACTGAAGTATGTTGCTTTTAAAAATGAATTCAACTGTCGTTCATGATGTCTCAAAATTTATTTAGTATATCTTTAAACTATATTATAACTTAATTAACAATAGTTATAGATACAAAAATTATTTGACCATTTCGTTTCTTCAAATATTTAAATTCACTTTTACTATCTCAAAATGAAAATTTTATTTCACGAACCAACTTTTCTTTGTACTTTGTATCTTTCGAAAAATTTTGAATGCGCAATTTTCATAATTTGCATAAAAAAGATAAAATCGAAACGCATTTATTCCAATGTCTTCTTTAGAAAGAAATTAATATTTTATGCATGTATGCAAAAAGAATCGTTAAATATACGATTTCCATTTCGGTAAATAAACATTCTTTAAAATAATTCATTGTCAATTCTTATCATTAAATTTAGAATCACGATAAATTTTAAGTATTCCATTAACTGAAATGTAGAATACTAAGTTTTGATTTTGTTTTATTGTAAGGCATTAATGTAAACGAAGCACGGGAGGGTTTTTAAAAAAATGCTATATTCAGTTGCACTTTACAGTACATACATATATACTGTCTACCAATAAGTATTTGGACACTTTCAATTTTTGACATTTTGTCAAATATTTAAAAATATACTTAACTAATTATTTTGGAAATTCAGGACTATAAATAGTATGTTTGATCTCATATTTGCAAACATCCATTTGATAAACTGGGCAATATGAGGCCTGACAAAAAATCAGAGAAAAATAGAAATATTTGGAATCAACCTGTACATGAAAATGCACGAAACGATTTATCGCTGCAGAATAAAAATATGTGGATACTGTAGAACATGTACACTGATTTTAGTAAGAATAGCATGTACGTTCATGAAAAAAAAAGAGATTTTTTTGAAAAATTCAAAAAATTCTGTGCTGTTTTTTGTTTGTATATCATGCAAGGTTTTTTGACCAAATTTAATGCGGATTTCAGAAAAATTGACAAACTGTAGTAAAAAATATATAACACAATTCGAATATAGATATATTAAATATTTTATGAAATATGAGTAGTTTTATGAAATAGTTTTTATTTGCGCATGCGCGTATGGTAAAACCGCTTTTTTACATCATTTAATAGTTAATTCTATGGAGTAATTCATAAAAAAAATCCAATCAAATATCGTAAAAATTTAAAATGATATCATTATTATAGTAAGCTGTTTTTACTTTACTCTCTAAAAACCGCATAATGATAAGGGATTAACCACAAATTGACATTTTTTATAAACTGACTTTTATGAAAAAAATTAATATTTAATGAATGCAATATCTAATACAATATTGTTACTAATAAGTATCTTGACACCTGTGATGGAAAAGAAAAAGAGCTTTTATTCACATTCTAAGCCAAAACTATGAGAGGGGGGAAAGGGTACGTACCCCGTGCGCGAAGGCGAAAGGGGGCGAAATGTGGATTTTGTTTGGCGATTTTTTCATGTCTATGTTTAGCATGATATTGTTAAAATTGTCCTATCTGGGATATGCAAAACCATAGAAGAATGTAATGATGATGGCGTAAAGATCCTATTTAAAACAGTTTTTTTTTTTATATTCAGTTTCACGATATTAAGGTATCAATTTTTTAAAATGCAGATTATTTTGTTCAGTATTATATGTTTTAAGTTTTAAGGTAAGTTGGCTATTGATAGATTACAGAAATCATCTTTGTAAATATACTTTGCGAAATAGGGGAAGGGGGTCGCCAAAATCCACGTTTGCACAGAAAAAAAAGGATGATAACATAAGGATCCTTAAAGTGATTTTTTTTCGATTCGGCTTATGGACTTTAATGAATCGATATGGTTTATATGTTATTAGAGAGCAAAGTAAAAACAGTTTACTATAATAATGATAACTTTTTGAGTTTTCACGCCTTTTGATTGGATTGTTTTAGAAGTTACTCAATAGAATTGACCATTAAATGATATAAAGAAATCGTTTGTATCGTTCGCGCATGCGAAGATAAAAATTATTTCATACAACTACTCATGTTTCATAAAATATTTAATATATCTATATTCCAATTGCGCTATATTTTTTATTACTTCATTTTGCCGCTTTTCTGAAATTCGCAATAAATTTGTTCAAAACCCCTGCATGATATAAACCAAAAACATACCAGAATTTTTTGAATTAAAAAAATTACTCTTTTCTCAATGAATATGCACGCTATTCTAAAAAAATTGTGTATATGTTGTATAGTATTCACATATTTATATTCTGCAGTGATAATTCGTTTCGTGCATTTTGATGTACAGGATGATTTCAAATATTTCTATATTTCTTTGATTTTTTTCTGCCCCCTAATTGCCCTGCTTATCAAATGGATATTGATAACACGAAGTTAAACGTAATCTTTATAATCCTGAAATTCTAGAAGAATCCGACAAGTATATTTTTAAATATTTGACAAAATGTCGAAAAATGAAAGTTTCCAAATACTTACTGATAGAAAGGGTATATAATAAACAGTTTTTTATAAATGATGTGATTTTTTAATTAAAAAAAATATATCTTTAGAGATAGCACAACAATTTAAAGAAATCGAATGTGGAAGTTTTTAAAGTAAAATCTCCGTAAAAATTTTGATTCAAAAATAAAAAAATTCTGAAACTTATTTAACACTCTATTTCTATTTACACTGTACATTACTTACTCTTGATTGAAAAATGATCGTTTTCTGAATGGTTACTATTTTCTTCACTTTATGAGTTAGATATTATTGCATACTAGCTGACCAGCCCGGCGTTGCACGGTTCCGAGATAATAATATTAAAGGAACATTAAATTTGTGATTTTATCTGTAACTCGAAGTATGTCAATTTACGTTATCTGAAATACACGGCCACAGACTGTGTGAAAAATCGGTTTAAAAAATGAACAAAGAATATTGAACAGTAAAAATGTTCAAAAGGACTGCAATGGGAAACGGGAGATAAACTACTCAAGTAATAATTAGAATTTTGAAAATCTCAATGTCGGATACATCAGGAGAAACTGGGGTACTTTCAAGAAAGTTTTGAGCCTCGTAAATGCCGCAGATTTTGCTAGCCATCGAGCAAAAACATAGATGCAAACAGACAGTGCGTTTAGTTATTTTATTAGTGTAGGTTACTGTGGATATTCAAAATAATTCCTTTACCGCTAATTCATAAGTTTTATGGTTTTTGCCTGTTTTACATGCAATTTTAAAATAGATTAGGAAATGATGCGTACAAAAATCTGTAATATTGACAAAATTGACAAAAAAACCGATGCTAAACGTACAAAAAATCGTTAAAAACCACATCGAAAATCGTACTGAAAATCGCAGTGAAAAAAATCACTGAAAATGAAAAGTCATACCAGATAAAATTTAGTTAATTAGGCTATGACACAACTTTATTTTTTTGATTCTCAAAAAATATTCTCAAAATGTGAAGAAATACTCAAAATCGCAATAAAAAATTCGTTAAAAGTTCCAAAAAACGCCGCACGTAATCCGAATTAACTTTATTGAAAAAAGAAAAAAAATAGTATATTGAGTGAAAAGAACGAAACCGCACTCCTTTCACGAATATGGAAAAATCGCCTCGAAACATAAAAACAGCGCTAAAAACCGCCTAAAAAATTAAATAAAAAATTCTAATCAAAAAATCAAAAATAGGGCTTCGAGGTGCAAAACTACATGTATAGATGTACCTTCCCTCCAAATTTTATAACTCTACATGCAGCAGTCTCTTCAGAACAGTGCTGACACACATACATACTTGTCTCTTTATTATTATAGATTACTGTGAATATCCTAATTAATAACTTTATTGCTCATTCGTTAATTTTATGTTTTTTGCTTTCCTTACATGCAATTCAAGAAAAGATAAGATCATGATGCATGCAAAAAACTATAATTCTGACAAAAATGACAAAAAATCGATGCTAAACGCACATAAAATCAAATAAATCGCTAAAAATCACATCGAAAACCGCATTGAAAATCACTGAAATTGAAAAATCATAGCAGACAAAATTTAATTCATTAGGCTGAAAGTTTCAATCAATTCTTTTTTATCTTTGTCAAAAAATAGCCGCAAAATGCGAAAAAACACTAAAAATCGCATTAAAAAATTCGCTAAAAGTTCAAAAATCACTGCACGTATACCGAAGAAACTTTATCGAAAAGAGAAAAAAAATTGCTATATTGAGTGAAAAGAACGAAACCGTATTCCTTTCACTAATATGGAAAAATCGCCTCAAAACATAAAAACAGCGCTAAAAACCGCCTAAAAAATTAAATTAGAAAATTCTAATCGAAAAATCAAAAATCGGACTTCGATGTGCAAAACTACATGTATAGAGGTGCCTTCCCTCCAAATTTTGTAACTCTACATGCAGAGGTCTCTTCAGAACAGCGCTGACATTCACACATACTTGTCTCTTTATTATTATAGATTAAACTGATAGTCCACACCAGCTTTTCGTAAAACTGTGTTAAAAAGTTGTTCTTTTGCATTAAAAATTGAAACTACAAACCTTGACCAAATGTATTAAGCATATGTCTTTTAATACTTTTTAGTGTTTTAAGGTAAAAAATGAAAGTCTTATTGATTTATAAATTATTATATTAACGTAAATTTACAAAAAGTACCATAAAATATCCCAAACAAGATATATCTTTCTCTGAATCCTCTCATAAGAGTAGGCGGCTATTTCAGACTGTAGAAAAGAGCAATTAACCTATTTCGGGAAAGCTAATTGGAATGTAAATCTTGTTTCTGGCGAAGAAAAATAAAACAAAAATTGTAATTTAATAAATTCCAGCGATTATTTGGAAAATAATATTTTCAAAGACCATATTTAGACTTATAAATGATTTCTATATTTTAAAAAACAATAATAACATCATTTTTATGATGATCACAACGTAACTTACGTAATAACAGAGTCATATTAATATGCCTGGACATTTAGAGTCAGGTTAATATTTCTGAACCAGTTATAAACAAATATTAAATGAAATTTCAGTTTAACAATATTCGGTAATGTATTTTTTTTTAATTTTTAAACGTTGCACATTTTCAATTTTTACACCGTTATAACCAGAAAAAAATTACTTTTTAAATGCAGCTTGTTTGAAACTTGTATCTAAATTTGTCATTGAGTTATTATGTTTTTTGTAGTTTTTAATACTTTTTTGTCATTGTGGGAACAGAAATGTTTCATGTCTAGACATTAAGCATGAACCAAGAAAACCAATAAAATAAAAAGCAGAAGTATTCCATTTCTGGATATTAAACATAGACTAATCAGAAACGAATAAAATGAAATAAGTTGCAGAATTCAACCAATGAAAACATTCCGATATACTTCAGATTTCCCAATTCTCTACCGAGGACAAAATTATTTTCCAAATAGTAAGGAAAAAACACCAACATTTAGTTGGTTCACGCTTAACTTAAACAGCAGTAGCAATCTTTTTGAGTATATTTGCACCCGAAAAGTATATATGTATATTCGGGTATATATGTAAGGCTTGCACATTTTTCTCCACTTGACATCAGGCTCTTGAGTAACAGAATTTTTGAAAAAATTTTTTGATGCTACACTGTTTTCATTCATTTTACTTTTTCGTATGTCCAAAAGATGTTCAATTGTATTAAAATTTGGTCATTGTGCTGCCCAGTCTATCAGCACTACTGTCTGTAAACCAGCGCATCGTAGTGGCTGATTAACAACGATGTGCATTGTCTTATTTTAACTTGACATCATGTAAATTCGTGTCAACAAAAATTGCGCGTTAATGAAAGTATCATTATAGTTTCCAACAAATTTATCTATATTTGGCTACTCATGCGAACTCCAAAATCGAACATTTCACGTACGTCTTAAGCAGCTGCGCAACGCCAGATAACAATGCTGCCGCTTCTGTATTTTACAGTAGGCAACATGCAATCTGGATAATATTTTTCGCCGATACTTCACCTCATAAAAGCCATATAGTGTGTTACAATAATCCGGAAATAAAAGTAGAAACATACACAGCTTAAAATATTCTCACTTTTATTACAAAAACGGACTGTGTTATGGGTATTTTTAGTTATAAAAAAAAGATTAAATTACTTACCTGAAAGTTACATTCCTCGGACCATAACACTTTTGACCAATCTTCTTTCGTAAAATTTTGATAACGACAAAGCCACTCTAAGCCAATCTTCTCACTGTTTTCTGAAATCCAGGGCTTTTTCCACTCTTTTAACCCAACTTCTTGCCATTCAAGAACTTATAGTCTGTCCAATGTCTTATGATAGAGCGAAAACAAACTCAGAATAAATATTTGGTAATCCCTATCAGAATATCGAATTAGTTTTCTGTATTGACGTTTCGTTGGTTTTTTATTCGTTCTTGTTTTGCTTATGTGACACTGATTCTTCGTGAACCCGCACTACACATCGAGATCATCTTACTAACTTGCTTATCTCTAGATCAATTTGCAACAGGATTATTCTGTCGGTAAATCAATTACGACAGATGTAAGTTTTCCAAGTGGGTGTAAAAAGTCCGAGACAGAAAACGAACCAGGGATGTATTGGCTGAAGCCGCCAATGCTCTTCCAACTGAGCCATCCCGGACACGAACACTGGAGGACTATTTCACCCAAATAACCGTAACGATAACATAATCTGGTCTGATACTATGGATCAGCTCAACTATAGTATCAGACCAGATTATGTTATCGTTACGATTATTTGGGTGAAATAGCCTTCCATTGTCAGTGTCCAGGATAGTTCAGTTGGAAGAGCATTGGTGGCTTCAGCCAATACGTTCCTGATTCGAATCCTGGCCCGGACTTTTTTCACCCACTTGGAAAATTTACATCTGTTGCTGATCTCTGTTTGAGATTTACCTTTTTCATGCAAGACCTGACTTTTCACTCTTTTTTTCAATAAACATCACATTTTTTTAGACATTTTAAAAATAAGTAACATAAAATTAGCTACTAAATCGCGCACGGAAGTTGCTTTGCACTACGAATGTCCAATAAACACTAGCATAATATTAAAATTATTTTTTTTAATTGCATTTCCTTTGTATTAGTAACCAGATGTCACCAATCGTTCCCAAAGTATTTCCGATATTGTGGTTGACATTTGACACCGACACTTATGCTTTTGTATAAAGCTTTTGTTATTGACTAAAACATTTTTTAGGATTCAAGTGTTTTGTATGGGGTAGCTAATATATTTGGCCAAGACTGTATGTAAAACAACTCATCAAATACTATATCAAAACCATTTAACTTTAGTTTTATGTTATTCTTTTACAAGTAAATATATATAATTGCGCTTTGCGCACACTAGCGTTACAGCAAGTAGAACTGAAATTATTTCGCATATTTTTATTGCTTGTGCATGCATTTGTACAATGATAAATTAACAATTAAAGGCTAACTTGTAATAATAAAAGGTGTGCATAAATGTTACAATAAAAATTTGCCTCTATATTTGTAAAAAATATTAAAAGTTTTTCTGAGAGTGACGTGAATGCTTTCTTCTTTTACGGCAAAATTATAATATATTTCACGACTATCGTGTCCTAGTTCTGTTGCCTTATTTGCAAAAAGGGCATGCTTCAAAATTATTTATGCCTACTCACTATGATAAATGAAAAATAAATTGCACGAATATCTAAAACTCAAAATTATAGAAATCACGCCATTCCCTATGGATTAGATATCACGGAAATCTCGTAATTATCGACACACGCCTTGTTACATTAATCACACTTTGTTTTTGTTTGGCATTATGCCAATGATGGATTGAAATTAATTTAAAGCATTAACCTTCAATGCATATTTTTGCAATCAATGCATCCCTAAGTAAACATAATTTTCAAACTGTGCAATTATTTTATATCTATAAAATTTAATTATTAAAACACAAAAAGTTGTCCTTTAAATATTTGCGTTGCAAGACTAGTTTTGTTGCATACTTTAAATTACATATTATTGTACTCTAATTGTAAAATAACTCGACATACTTGTCATTTATTGCTTTATTTTTATTAGTACATTTCTTAATTTTTAATCTTTTAGTAATTTTTATTTAAATTTTTAATATTAAAATTAGTCTACTATTTTGAAATGGATGGGTTAAAAATTTAATACGCAGATGAAAATCTTTATATATAACAAAGTTATATTTAAAACTAGCTCAAGTACCTAGCTTCTAACATAAGATTTAATTTCTGTCTATTTTTGAGTAGAATATCTTAAATATATTAGATTTTAGCTCCCAGGCTATCAAAGCCTGAGAGCTTATGTGCCCGTCCGTTCTGTATGTACGTGCATATGTGCGGGACGCGATAACCTGTGATAAAAATATCCCATTCACTTGAAATTTTGGATATATGTATATTCTGATAAGGCGCTTTCCTGATTAGTTTTGGGTGTTCATTCGATATGTATAAGAGGGGGAACGGGAGATTCATGCCCTTCCCCTTAATTCATATAAATGGCTTTTTCATGCAGAATTATCAGTTTTCGCTCACAATTTAGATATAGGATCTTTCTGATGTGGCACCTTAGTGATTAGTATTAGGTATTCAATGTATAAGTATAAAGAGGGGGAACGGAAGCTAATGTCCCTTCCTTTAATTGATATAAATAGTTTTTTATGCAGAATTATCAGTTTTCGCTCAAAATTTAGACAAACGATCATTCTGATGAGGTACCACCGTGGTTAGTATTAGGTGTTCATTGGATAAGTTTAAAGTGGGGAAACAGCGGCTAATGTCCCTCCCTTAATTTATAAAAATGAGTTTTTCATTATATGATAAAGCATATCCCTGATGAGTTTAAAGGTTTCAGTGATTAAGTATATAAAGAGGAAATGGAGGGAGCCGTACCCTTCCCTCCTCCTTAATTTGTTTTGCGAGTGGAATTAACCCTTGAAAATATAAAGGTGTAATGTGCAATTAGTTTGCGTAGCCTGTGAGCTCAATGCCATCAGTTTAACTGGGCAATATTCTTTTTTATTATATTGCGTTTCAGTTTGCGGAATTGAACTCGAATTATCGATATATATTTATATAGTGTTGCTGAATTCAATCGTTTAATTTCAAGCCGTGATATCTTGCATTAAAAAATGCATTCGATTATTGTGTTGCAAACCATCAAATCAAATTAATGAATTAAATCAAAATTAGAAATGTTCCAATCTCTTTCAGTATGGCTCACCGGTAATAATTTTCAGAAAACTGCTGTATATTAAAAGGAAACTTTTAATATACTTACTTTTAATGTAAATGTGATAAATTCAAACATAATTGGTGGAAGTTTCCATGATACGTGCCAGCTATACATAATTGACATTTCATCTTTTGGACTGCGATTATCAGCTCATACGATGCGCCGAATGCTTGTGCACCCTGTTGTTGAGAACTTTTCGTGATTTTATCCCATTTCATATCAAATAAGTTACTTATTGTATCATTTCCATTTGCAGTATTCTGATTTTCTTAAACGTATTACTGATAACACATTAATTAGGATGAAACAGACAGTAATTTTGACTGAATAAGTGTTTTGCAACTTATGTTGCATGATAATTTTCCATCATCTTGATACCTATTATCACACCTTCGAATTTGTCAGTTAAATTCGCCAACATTTTGTATTTTTTAGAAATTTTGATATATAATTTTTAATGTTTACCTTTGAATAAAAAAAACTTTAAAACAATTTAAAATCCTTTGAAAAGTGAAAATGATAAAAAAATAAAATGTTTCTTAAATTAGAATAGTGATAATACTGTAGGTTCACAGAATACACAGTTTAAAATTGTAGTAATACAATGGTATTTTAAAGTCCTTTTTTATAAGGGGAATCAATTACGCGAGTGGTTTTTAATTAAAAAATCGTTGTTTCATTTGATGAGTCAAAAACTTATTGATAACTTTGAGATTTTTACTCAGTCAACAGCAGTTTCCTGCAAAATTGCTTTTTTTGTTTTACATTAAGCAAAATTTCATTCTCCCTTCCCGACAGAAAAAGAAAAAACTAAAAATGAATAGCAAAAACTGAAAGTGGGAATTACAGACCTCATCTTTTTGTCATCTTAGAGGTCACATAATGTTTCAGACGGGAGGTATGCAATTCATGTGACTTTGGACCAGACCTCCAAAGAGAAAGCCGAGTTTTTCGTTTGGTGTGTTGCCTGTTTAAAATTAAAAAACAAAAATATATTTCCTGGCAGAAAACAATTTATCGTTTATGTTAAAGAAAAATAATCATTGCAACATATCACAATATATTTCAAAATGTGTTTATATCTGAAATTTTAAAAAATGTTGGGGGAACTGGGGCACATTGATACAACTTTTTTCTAAGAATTTTTTTGGTGTCCAGAAAGCAGAAATTTCAAGTTATTTTTCCATGTGGTGTCAGCAAAACTTGTGTAGTGTGTTATAAAAATGTACAATCGCTGTTTTTATATTATTTTTGCATGTAATTTAAAAAAAAAACATTTGCATCAATGTGCCCCATCCTCGGGGCAGATTGATACACCTCATGGGACACTTTGGTACGTCTGGGAAAATGGAGACACAATAACACCAATGCATATTTTTCATAAAAAAATAGTTAGCAAACCATTTTATATTTATTTATAGAAATTCAAAATTTATTTGTAAGCAATATTAAAGCAATCAAAATGAAATGTATAATGACCTGATGTTCTGGCTGTTTCTTGTCTGATTGTTGGCTGTGGTAACTTTGTCATAACTGGCTCTTTAACCCCAGCATTATCTTCTTTCTTAGGAAAGGTGAAAAAATTACCAGGTTTTCTGCTTATAAATCGGTTTATAAACAGAAAATAAAGGATAATTCTATTAAAAATCATACTTATAATATACTTATCCTGTGCTGCTCTGCAGCTTGTTTCTCTTACTTAAATTTCTCATGTCGAAAATACTTTTTTCTCTAGAGAATCAATATAAATTTAAGATTTTCCAGGCTGCCGTCCTTTTGTTTTGTTAATTCTACTAGCACTAGATATAGCGTAAGTTCGTACGTCTTCTGTTTGAAAAAATACTATAAAATACTCTAATATAAAGAAATTAGAGCTATTTCACTTCAATAAAAACTAATATTAGAAATTTTTGGCGAAAAATGGTTGGATTAAGGAGTGTATGGTAAAAAAAAAATAATGAAAGGTAATGAAAAAATGAACTAGAAAAGTATTTTGGTTGCATCAATGTGCCCCGACATAGACTGTATCAATGTGCCCCATACTGCTATTTTGAAGAAAATGAGTCTAAAATCCAACACTTCATAATTTATCTAACAATAAAGAATGAGGAACTTATAAACAGTAGCTTTACTTGCCAGGGAGAGTATTCTTTTCGGTTGGAAATACTGGAACAGTTGTATAATACCATTTCAATTGTGCAACTGAAATTTACTTTTAACCTACAAAAACAATTAATTACCCGTCCCATTTCATCAAACTACTGAATCATTCCAAAACTTTCTGTATGTAGTTTAGTGCACTAGTATCACCTTTTGGAGCTGTTATAAAACTTCCTGTAATGACCCTGTGTGCAGTACAGAGGGTGTATCAATGTTCCCCATGTATTAATGTGCCGCATGTATCAATGTGCCCCAGTTCCCCCTACTGTGTGTTTTAAATTTTCTTAAATAATTATAAGAGTTAAATAAGATAAAATATCCCAAAAGTGGTATCTGCTTTGGAATAATGGTTTATTAGGGACAATAAATTTGATAATAAAATTCTTAACATGTTAATTGTAAATAAAATTTTCTTTCGTTACTTTTTTCTTCTCTCTTCTTATCTTTCTCTCGATCATTTTTCAAATTAAAGCAAAAATTGCGATTTAATTGAGGTGGCGGTTGCCTTTTTATTTTTTGTGTACTAAAATATCTATAATTTTATGAACTGTTTTTTTGTAAGTCCCATGATATAGAATAATTTTCTTATTATAACCATATTTTTTTATTTAGATAAATTTCAGTACATTAAAATTTGGTAGAAAGATTCTGCAACTGTACACTTAAAGTTTTATTATGCGGACAAGTTTATACTTCAATACATATTTGTGTTTGAGTAGAAAATTAAAATTAATAGATGTCTCCCTAAGCAAATTTTATATGCATCCTTTAAAAGTAGACTATAATTCCAATCGTTTAATACGGTAACATTATTCTACGATAATTTGTTGCAGAGTTGATTTGATTTGATTAGATTGCTTAAGAGAAACTGCTCAGACAAGAAACCAAGTCTGTAGAGCATGGTGTACCTTCTGGTATTCTTTGCTGACATATTTAAAAAAAAAACAGATTACAGCTAGAGCAGAAACCGCCAGAAAACTCGTCAACCGGCAGTAATTAAATAAATTCTGTGCGAAACGTTCTAGACTTAAGGCCGGCCCTGCCATGGAAATCGCAAACGCGAGTTAGGGACATGGTCCGACTAAGACTTATAAAATTTACTTTTCTTTGACGAAAAATAGATTTCCCAAATGACACTGGATAATCAGACATATCGGTAGGTGGTGGAGGCTACTGGTGTGCTCAGAGTTACTACGTGATGTTGAGGGGGTGATGTTGCAGAGTTAGTAAGAGGTGTATACTTTTTTCACACGATTTTAAAAGTGGTCCTTTTCATTTATTTTAAAATTATTGTTAACCCTAAAATGCCGCCTTTTGCCTTTCGGCAACATAGCCAATTTATTCCCCTAAAATGCTATTAGAATATTATTAGTGTTTTAATACCTAATATTGCCAATAAAATACACATTAAAAATATTAATTCAATTTTTATCATGTAGATGCCAACGATGGTGCTTTTAAGAATAAAGAATGGTTATTTTTTTCTAACGTTGTTGCATGTGCTGTTTGTTATTTGTGAAAGATTGCGAAATATCCTATTTTTTTCTAATGTGAGCAAGTAAAATTTATTCATTACAATAGTTCTTAAAATCAGTGTGTACTTAATTTTGTACACTACTTTGTAGCGTAATTAATTTTTCCAATTTCATCAATTGACAAGAACCTCTTATCTAGCAGTAAATCGTATTTAAAACAAAATATAATTAATAAAAAATTCTATCATTCATTTAAAGTATGAAAGTCGAAAATAATTTTAAATTAGTTTTTAAAAGATCAAGCCCATTATGGTTAGTTATTTAATTAAAATTAATAGTTCACAAGATTATATTTGTATGATTTCTTTTGTTTTCAGATTTTACTTAAGTTTAGTTGCAAATCTATTTGAGTGAATCCAGATGCATAAAAATATTTTCTTGTGGCGTTTTCTAAATAAGCCCCTAAAATGAGTTTGACGTTTTTGATATATAACATAAACAACGCCAAATAGAATTAAGTTGTATGAAACATCTATAACATTGGCAGAAGCTAAATAGTCTAGTCTGTTGCCATGACATATAATTGAATTATTCTTCACCGATATCTCATACTTATGAAGGTTTATTTAGGCTAATGATATATTTGCTCTTTTCGAGCGAAAAGAAAGTTTATTTCATTAACTCAAATAAGTTTATAATTTAATGGAATGTCAATAAATAACTCTAAGAACTGTATTGTCGTATAATTCGATTCTACTTCTAAAATCTGTCACTAATTGCAAACGTATCCTTAATTAAAATGTTTTCAAATTCATCAAAATTGTAATTGCTATACAGAAAAGATCAATAAAATAATTGATGTACAAAATAATATGCAAAATAATTGATGTACAAAATAATATACAAAATAATTGATGTACAAAATAATTTACAAACTAATTGATGAATCTATTGTTTGTTATCTCTGTATTTTGAAAAAAAAAAAATCTTAGTTCTGTTAAATTTTCTGTCATGCATTGTACATAATTACAGAGTTACATAATTGCAATATTTTTTTTACTACTATATGTAAGTTTAATTAGTTGAAATCAATCAACATATTGAAAAATAAAGTGCGATTTATAAGAATTTATATCGTCTTGTAAAATTGAAAGTATTGACAGTTTTTTTAATAAAACCACTTGAACATATTTAATAACTGTGTTTGAAACCGTTGCTTTTTTTTCTTTTTAACACATTCCAACATAGTTGAAAAATGTTTGCGAGTTCGGTTTGTGTGGCATCTGGCAGCGCTCTAACTTTCGTATATACTATGCTTGGATTTCCACAATATTGGTGCATACTATCCCGCTGTATCATAAAATGAGTGATTATAGTATATTCCCCTATTATGAGTTCAGTAAGTGCGGTATTTAATTGTAACTGCTACAATTCGTTTAAACATAAAACACACAAAATAATTTCCTTACGTTGGGATGTATGTGTAAAAAAATTGTAATGTTTTAACCTTTTGCGGCGCAGGGCAAATTCATTTCTTAAGTGTTGAAATTAATGACTGACACCGGAATTTAAAAACAACTTTATTTGTAAATAAGAAAACTCTATATTTCACGCATTCAATAAACCGTATTTTTTAAACAAAATTCCAGTGCCAATGTGGCGTATGGGAATTAAAATTAAGTGGTATATCTATGAAACCACCGCGCCGCAAGGAGTTAAATGGTGTTATGCTATTTCGAAGATATCTATATACATCACAAAGGCGGTTCATAAGACTATTTCTATTCAATATACAATGAGAAGCATTTATAATACATTTGAAGGACTCCGTTAAATTGTGACTTACGGAGTAAAATTATACAGGGTGTATCTAAACTACTGGGCAAAACTATAAGAGGTGATAGTGCACATCAAGACAAATAATATTAAATAGGAAACTAAGGGTCCCAAACGTCTTCCGAAGGAGAAAGGCGCCATCAAAGTTTAGGGTCCAAAATTTGAAATAATTATAAAAAACGGAAAAATTGGTCAATTCGTTTGCGGTTTTCACGAGAACTATTCTTTATGTCAGTATTGTCTTCAAAATTAATTATAAAGACAAATTTCAAAAAATGCCGATAGAGGGCGCTTTAGACTTTGGAGTAACGAACAACTATTTTTTACCGTTATTTTTTGCATCTCATTGAATTTTTTTAGAAGTTTAGACATAAACTTAAATTTTGAGCTCAAAATCTGTGGTTAAGTCGCGCAAACTGAACTGTGCTCAATTGGAGTTGGTAGGTTCAAATTTCAAATGATTATAAAAAACAGAATAATTGGTCAATTGATTTGCGGTTTTCACTAAAATTATTCTTTATGTCAGTATTGTCTTGGAAATAAATTATACAGATAAATTTCAAAAAATGTCGATAGAGGGCGCTTTAGACTTTGGAGTAACGTACAACTATTTTTTACCGTTATTTTTTTCATCTCATTAAATTTTTTTAGAAGCTTAGACATAAACATAAATTTTGAGCTGAATATCTGAATCGTTGAGAGTGGTTAAGTAGCGCAAACTGAACTGTGTTCAATGGGGGTAGGGAGGTTCAAATTTCAAATGACTGTAAAAAACGTAAAAATTGGTCCCCCCCCTGATTCGTTTGCGGTTTTTTCTAAAACCATTCTTTATGTCAGTATTTCCTTGAAACTAAATTTTAAAACTAAATTAAAAAAAATTCCGTTAGAGGGCGCCTTAAACTGTAGAGTATCCAACAGCAACTCTTAACTGTTATTTTTGTATCTAATAAATTCTTGCAAAAGCTTAGACTTAAATTTTGAGCTCAAATTCTGAATAGTTGGGAGGGGTTAAGAAGCGCAAACTGAACTGTGTTCAGGAGTTCAAATGTTACCCTGCCCACCCTACGAACACAGTTCAATTTTTCGCTACTTAATTACTCACAGCGATTCAGATTTTAAGCTCAAAATTTAAGTCTAAGCTTTTAAAACATTCATTTAGATAAAAAAAAAAAAAATAAATAAAGGTTAAAAGCAATTGTTGGTTAGTCTAAAGTTTAAGGCGCCCTCTAACGGAATTTTTTGAAATTCATCTTTAAAATTTATTTTCAAGGAAATACTGACATAAAGAATGGTTTTAGAGAAAACCGCAAACGAATCGACCAATTTTTCCGTTTTTTATAATCATTTGAAAATTGAACCTCCCCACCCCCATTGAACACGGTTCAGTTTGCGCTACTTAACCACTCTCAACGATTCAGATATTCAGCTCAAAATTTAAGTTTATGTCTAAGCTTCTAAAAAAATTTAATGAGATGCAAAAAATAACAGTAAAAAATAGTTGTACGTTACTCCAAAGTCCAAAGCGCCCTCTATCGACAATTTTAGAAAATTAGCTGTATAATTTATTTTCAAGACAATACTGACATAAAGAATAATTTTAGTGAAAAACGCAAATCAATTGACCAATTATTCTTTTTTTTTTATAATCATTTGAAATTTGAACCTTCCCACTCCCATTGAACACAGTTCAGTTTGCGCTACTTAACCACAGATTTTGAGCTCAAAATTTAAGTTTAAGTCTAAACTTCTAAAAAAATTCAATGAGATGCAAAATATAAGGGTAAAAAATAGTTGTTCGTTACTCCAAAGTCTAAAGCGCCCTCTATCGGCAATTTTTGAAATTTGTCTTTATAATTTATTTTCAAGACAATACTGACATAAAAAATAATTTTCGTGAAAACCGCAAACGAATCGACCAATTTTTCCGTTTTTTATAATTATTTCAAATTTTGGACCCTAAACTTTGATGGCCCCTATCTCCTTCGGAAGACGTTTGGGACCCCTATTTTCTCATTTAATATTATTTGTCTTCATGTGTACTATCACCCCTTAAAGTTTTGCCCAGTAGTTTAGATACACCCTGTAGTTGTTTTTAAATGGTAGTTCTCTAACTAATTCCGTATACATACTAATAAAAGTCCTTCCGGCAATGCCGGGAGGAAGAGGTAGCTTTCATATATTTATGTATTTATTTATTTATTTTAAAGTGAGTTACATTGTTCAAAAATACTAAGTTCGAATTAGTGGAAATAATCTTATAAAATCAGTAATTTTATAAGATTGAATACTAGTTTTTGTCAAGACTGAATATTAATAGGAATTTTTAGAAATTAGTCATCTTTTATTCAACCTGGTTTTATTTTAAGCGATTTAGAGAGTCACCAAATTCCATGATATCATCAAGTGCATGCCATTTTAAAGTAACATGATGGATCGTTCAGATCAAACTGTTTCAAAATGTCAGTCATAAGCAAAATTCAAAGTGCTATAACTCAATAATTTTTTAAGATATAGGCAAAAAATAAAAAGCGTTCTGGAATCGTTGTTTTAAGTTTTAACACGTAAAACAAAAATATTTTTCAACTTTTAATTTTTTCGCATTTAATTTTAAATTAAATTTTTTTTTTTTTAAATTTAAAATGACCACCATTTTGAAACAAAACGGTGGATGATGCTGGCCAACAAACTCGGTCGAGACAAATGTATGTACTATGTACATACCAAGTTTCATTGAAATCGGTTCGTAAATACGCGTGTTATCACGTGACAAAAATCCGATCGTTTCAAAATGTCAGACATAAGAAAAATTCAAAGTGACTCAAAGTTCTCATTCATTTTTTAAGATATAGACAAAATAAAATGTATATTGGAATCGTTGTTTTAAGTCATAACACGTAAAAGAATTTTTTTTAAAATTTTGATTTTTTCGCATTTAATTTTAAATTTTAAATTTTTTAAAAAATTTAAAATGGTCACCATTTTGAAACAAAATGGCGGATAATGCTGGCCAACGAGCTCGGTCGACACATTTGTATATACTATGTACATACCAAGTTTCATTGAAATCGGTTCATAAATACGCGTGTTATTACGTGACAAATATCAGATCGTTTCAAAATGTCAGCCATAAGAAAAATTCAAAGTGACTCAAAGTTCTCATTCATTTTTTAAGATATAGACAAAATAAAAAGTGTTCTGGAATCTTTGTTTTAAGTTCTAACACGTAAAAGAAAAATATTTTTCAACTTTTAATTTTTTCGCATTTAATTTTAAATTTTAATTTTTTTTAAAAATTTAAAATGGCCGCCATTTTGAAACAAAATGGCGGATGATGCTGACCAACGAACTCGGTCGAGACATTTGTATGTACTAAATATATAATATTTGTATGTTTCACAAGTTTCATTCAAATCGGTTCATAAATACGTTAGTTATCGCATGACAAAAATCAGATATATATATATATATATATATATATATATATATATATATATATATATATATATATATATATATATGGTTTTATATATATATATGTAAACATTTGAACGGAGGGTGGTTTTGGGGTCTGGGGGTCATGATCGGTGAAAATATACTAAAATTTTCCGGAAGTGCTTTCCTCCGGACGGCTGCAATAGGTAGCTTTTTACTTTTTGTAATGACAGCTACCTAAAATAAACATGTTTAAGTATATGTCTGTCTGTCTACGATGGCTAAGAGACTTTATGAGTTTAGAAGTCTGAAATTTCGTTAAAACTAATCCGAAGCAGGTTCTGGTGCACCTGAGGTTTAAATTCTATATTAACACAAATGTTAATTAAAAAATATACTCAATATCGAAAAAATCACATTAACTCCTAAGTCGGAAGTCGAAATGCTATTCTGGAGAATCCAGTGAAAGGAAGGTACAAAAGTACATTAAAACGTCTTGCATCCCATCCTCTCCACCTTTTTCTACGGGCTTTGGCTTAAATGCGCAAAATACTCAAAACAAAAGACCTCTGCGTGCAGAGGTACGGGATTTGTCTAAGAACATTTTAAAATAGCCCAAAAAATGTTCTCTGAAACGGGTTTATGATTTTTCAATTAACATTTGGGTCATTCCATGTAAAATGAGCAAAAATGTACAAAACGCCGTGGCTGCATAGGAGCCGATTTTAATAAAACTTTATACACATGTTCAATTCATTGCTCGGCAAAATATCTCGAGGAAAAATAACTTTTTTTTAGCTGTTTTGGACCTTTAAAAAACTTGTGATTTAGAACGGCATGCGCGCAATCGTCTAAAATTGCAAGTTTGAAGTTCTGTATCTTGAAAATTATTTAACAAAAATGTATTTTTTTTCAATATTGTAATCTCTGAAAAGCAATCTTTATATTTATTGAGTAAAAATAATCTTATAAGATCATAAGTAATCCTAAATTGGTTGCAAATATTGAAAATTGGTAAATTTTTGAAAACTTAGAGACGTTATAAAACTTTAAGAATATAAAAAAAAACATCTTTGAAATTGATTCCTGGTGTATCTTAACATATGAAGATTGAGTTGTCCAAGTTTGAAAGTTGTTATTTATTTATTTCATCTTCAAGAAAACGTAGAAATTTTTTTTTAAAAATTACAAAATCATAATTTTTCCTTTTATTTATTCACACAAAATAAGTAAAGGGAAGGTTCGTCAATAATAATATTGCACAGTCATAAGGAACAAAAAGTCCATGATGCACTCAAAAAATTTCAATAGTGCCTTTTGGAATCCTAGCATAGTAAAAATGGGTTCAAAAAACTAATATTCGAGACATTCTGAACATATCTTTCTTTGAAAACACTCGCTTTTTACACGATTCTTGCTGACAAAAAGAATATGTGCTGCCATCTACATTTGTTATTTGTTCTAAATACAATTATTTATTGAAGAGTGTCTTTTTTTTTACTCAAATTTAAAATATTCTTGAGGCAAAAATAAATTGAAAGCAAGAATAAAAACTTCGTATATTTAAAATATACACTTTTATCTATAATATCAAAGAATTTAAAGCTTTTGACAATGGATTGTCATTTTCCATCTTTGTGTTTATTTGTATTTTCTTTTTTCTGATGATGATTCAGTAAATTCAATCGAAACATGTAAAATTATTAAGATCTTTTAATGTTTTTATTAGTATTTAACGTCCTTTATAGCAATTCGAATTTTTAATCAACAGTTTTCACTGTTTATTTTTTTTCTCATTAAGGAATAAAAAAGGCAAGGATTAAATTTTAGATGTATTAAATATATTCCATTAGTTATAACGTCAAAAAAATTTTAAGGTATAATAAGTGTCCTTCTTTTTAGATGAAATAACTGAAATATTTAATTTTTTCCACAATTTTTTTATTATTTATTTATTTTTAACTCTCTAAGCGTTTAACCCGTAATATTCCGTACACTAAGCTCCAGGTTTCACTGCAATATAAGCAATATTTAAGATATTGTTATTCTATAAATTTAATGAATTTTCAAAGCATTGAAGAATGATTAAGACTCTCAACGATTACATTTATATTCCTAAATAAGTTTTTTTATGTAATATTTAAATAATCCTATTTTATTAGCATTTAAAACAAAATGCAGAGAAAACAACATTACAATTTTACCCATTTGCAAGACGCTTGGAGGGTTAAATTACGGAATAAAAACAAAATTACTAAATTACGCTAATTTGTTATTTATAGTTCATTCTTACGTGTAAATAATTTGTAATACAGTCTTTTCATTCCTAAGGCTAATAATCAAACTTGAAATTTCGAGCATGTACACACGATCTCGATTTCGTATCAACTTCAATGTAAATTTTTGTACTGAAATAAACAAATCTGAAACCTATTACTTTCCGTTTCCTTGCAAATGATTGTGATCTACTTATATGATGATTTTCAATAAAATCTGTGACATGACAGCCATACCTGATTTACTCATTTTGTATGGAATGACCCACTTTGAAAATTTGTTATGAAATAAATTATAATAGCATTTGACATCTGTTTTTAGCATTAGTTATACATTCTAATTGAAATCGATAATAGTTCTTATCAACTTTTTTTTATTTCATCCCTCAAATTCAAAAAACCAGACAGAATTGAGAAAAATAAATCAAACTTTTTGTTCGCTTTCATCATTTAACTATCTCTCATAGTTATCCGAAATTGCGTGTTCCTAGGTTTAATCAACCCTTAACCGGAAATTTACCATCTGTGAGATGATTATATATACATCAGTGACATAGCCAGGGACGGGGTCCAAATGCTTTTGTTATCAGTAGTATTTTAAAATATTCTGTGCCTTAATAAGATGTGGAAAAATCTCCGATTAGATAAGACTAGTATCAATTTAAAAAATTAGTGTCATACAGAGGAATTGAACCCCAATCCTGGCTACGCCACTGATGTAGACGCAAACATCTCACAAATGGTACATTTCCGGTTAAGAATTGAAGAAGCAGACTATCATAGAAATTATGATACTCGTACGTTACAATAAAAAAGATGCTTGTTTTAAAGTTTTTCCATAGTTATTTTGATGAAAGCGCTTGATTTTACAGTGATATGCCATTCGCGTCTCATTCATAGATCTGGTTCTGCTAAAACAGCTTACAACATTCCCGTGGTCCACTTTACATAAGAGAAAAAAAGTTTTTTTTCAACTGTTAGAAATTTTCGATTTCGATCGTTCTAATCATCGCCAACTGAAGAATTTTAATGCAATGGGAACTGGCAACGAGATCTCTGACTCTCCTCTAATGACAGATAAACTATTTCAGTAATCATTAAACTTTAAATATTTAGCAGTGAAACTAGGTAGATACAAAAAGGAAAAGCTATGTTCTTGCATTGTTAAAAAGCACAAATTGCAGACGATGTATGGGTAATCCATTACCTTAAGTCTTATGCAAAATTACAAAGATAAGAAAAACACTGATTCTGTTAAATAACAGAGAAATTATTCGGTTAATTCACAATGGACTCTGTAAATCAACATGGCTAAGAATTCACAAAAGTCGGTGAATTTATTTTTAATGATAATAGTATAATTTAGTTTTTAAAATCAGTAAATCATTCAATCTTCTGTGAATCTGAAAGAAACATTTGAATTTTTCGAGCAATTTTTAAATGGTGTATCATTTACTTTTTACGCAATTTGTTTCTAAACGTTCTAAGGCTTAAACTTGTGACAATTTGACGATAGAAGAACACCTTACTGTCTGAGCTACTAACAAAAGAACAAATCGCCCTGACTATGTGCATCTGTCTGCTGCGGCTAGCGAAAACTACGACACGAATGAGGCTTTTTTGTGAAGTTGGTTCAGAGTCTCTCCTGCAGTACCTGAAGTTCAGAATTGTAATTTTTTATTAAGTTTCTAAGATATTAATTAGGAAGCGCAACTTACTATGATCAAAAAGCCTTGTTTTAACTCTACATGATACATTATTCTAATGCTACATGAATAACGTATACACATATTTTATGAGGTTTTTTTTACTGATCTGAAAAGAAAACGCTTTCCTGATTGTTTTCATATTTTAAGAGGCTAACGAAAAAAAAGGCTACCACGGTGCTTTACGCATAATTTTTTATAGACTGCTGGAGTAACGTAATGCTCGAATGCACCAATAAAGTTATACGAAAAGAGTACTACGTCATACTAGCGATCTGTAAAAAAAAGAGACACATGGAGTGAACCGCAGTAGCCTGTCTTTTTTTTAGTCCTCAATATTTCAGATGCGACGTCATTCAGTCTTTACTAGGATGCACTATATAAAACTTTCTAAAAGTCTTAGCTTTCTTTTTGAGGTATGACATTCAATAAATATGCTTTCACCTCTTGATTCTATTATACATTTAAAAATATTTTTAGGTATCGTTTAGATATACCGAGGTAACGTTTTCTGGGCCGAGTAACAATAAATTATTAAATAGTATGCAAAATTCAGATAGGAAACGATATTTTTTACCCTCCCCTTTCTCTCAAAGCTTTTCAATAGAGTTGAAATTTAATCAATTTACATTATTTTTCGCTTTTTCTAGACTGTAATTAAAATGTAAAACAAGCTTTTATTTATTAGTTATATGCAATAGGATATCAAAATTTGCATAATTTTCCATATCTATTATTTATAATTTGACATGTTGTATATCCCATGGGTGCACTGTTAATCATAAATTGGTCTTTGTGTTACACTTTATAGAACATAAAATTCTTTAATTAGTATTAACTATAACATGCAGTGCAGATTGTAAATTATCAGTAATTAAGTTCCCTGAAGGGAACATCGCTAATATGTCTATTTTTCTTCAAACTCTTATCAAGTATTCTTAATCACTGTACTTAACCGAAAGCACTTTCACTTCCATCAAATTACAATATGCCCTGTTCTCGGAAAACACTTTTAATAAAATGATAATATTTTAAAGATAGCAATCTTAGTTTTTAATTTATTGATATAACTAGTGCGTTTACTACGGTGGACTTTCGTGTCTGGTATGAGAATTTTTTAATTTTGCGAAGTATTACTTTTAGGTTTAAAAAATAAAAAATAGCTCTGCAAATAACAAAACTTATAATTTATTCACATTGAGATAAGATGTTATTTGTTGAAATTTACTGTATATTACTAATGTGACACTATGCCATGGAAGAGCTTTTTAAACATTTGGAAAATGTCAAATTACAACAACATCTAGAATAAATAGACATAACATTCTTTATTTTCATTTTTTTTAAATTATTGGTTCGGACATGTATCTGTTATTTTTAAATTTAAAGAACCAAATGAAACATACGTTTCACACAAAAGTGTAAGTAGCGGTTACAGACTTTTAAGTATTTATCTATCTTATTTTCGTTTCATTGCTATGCACCAAAACATGAATTAAATAATAATAGTGAAAACAAATAACGATGGTTTCATTATTGGGTCATTATATTAAATAAATCCGAGCAGAAAAATTTTGAGGAAAATATTTTTACAAATGTGTTCACATCTTTATATTCAAAGTTCCTCTGTCTTCTACAATTCATATAAATGATCTTTTCAATAAATAAGTATAGTTTCATTACTGAGTCATTATATATGAAAAAAATCCCAGCAGAAACATTTTAATGAAAATATTTTTACAAATATGTTTGTATATTTATATTCAAAGATTCTCACTCTTCTGCAATTCATATAAATGATCGTAGCATCTTTTCATTAGCGGAGATTCAATTTATTTTCTAAAGTTTTAAGGAATAATGTCTCTATTACAATTTTAACAGGAGATACAAATACAATGTTTTGTTTTTTCATGGCATGTCTATTTGAGGCAAGATAAAAAAAAAGTTTCAGCAAATATTTTGTAATATATTTATGTGTATGAATTAAATCCGTATATCATTAATAGATTACGCTTAGCCTTTAAATCACGAGCAGATAGCATACGTTTTATGATTTTTAATGATTAGTAAATGTATTTCAAAATCGATGATAAACTACTGTGTGCACATTGTCGTCATGCGGATAGTAATTGAAATTAAAATGAAATGTTTCCTACTTTTAACAACTTTTGGTTAGTTAATGCATTCTGCGAAATTTTATAATTTATTATGCACAATTTTATTTTAGCATAGTATAAACAAAAAAATTGTAACTGCTATTAAAGCACAATTTATGAAGTAAACTTGCTTTTTTATAGTAAATTATAATTAACAAAACAAATAAATTTCAATCGAAATAGGTCATTGTTCAATAGATAACATACTTATAACATTCACAAAAAAGTAAAGATGCTAACAAAAGAAATGAGTTGTAACATGAAATAGAGATATGCAAGTATACCTTTGCAATTCATAAATGATAAATCGTAACCAAATATTTATTTTTGATGGATTTTATTATACATAACATCTAAAATATTTTTATAGTAATCTGTCAAAATTTAGTCACCTGTATCAAAATACATTTTTTTGTAGAATGACACTGCTTCGAACAGATAAGGAAAAATATAATTGTAGAGAAAAAAATAAGAATAAATGTAATATCTATACATATCCTATTATTAGGACTCTAGAAAAAAATTAGTGAATGTCACTATATTGAATTTTTCCATGAAGTTCTTCATATAAACTGTAAGGCTGATAAACACGCGAATAATGTTAGAATGACATTGTCACTTATGGCACTTCACGTATTTATCTCAAATTATTTTTTATTCAAAATTTTACCTTGGAAAACTTTTCTTACGCATCATTAGTACAGGCTATCTTAAAAAACAGTATATATTTAACTAAACTGTACAATTTCAAACACGCCATAAGAGATCTTTAAAATCGTTAAGTGTAACACTGGAGTTTTTATGTTAGTGGTAAGAGTCTGTGCATGTATAAAGTTATCAACTTTTTAGTAATTTTGAAGTCCCCCCCCCCCCATTTGATAACATACATTATCATTTCTCGGAACACCAATGATATCTGTATCAATGACTATTTTTTTTATCTTTAGAATTTATTTCTTTTATTTGGAGTGATATACAAAACTGGTTGCATGCTTTATTGAATCAAATGAAGAGAAATCAATAAAATATCCCTTTATATCATATACAGTCGACTCTCGTTAATTCGAAATTGGATAATTCGAATCATCGCTTAATTCGAACTAAACATGAAGTCCCGAAATTTTCAATGGTAGAATAACGTTAAAAAATTTCATTAATTCGAACTCATTTTCTCTTGACTTCGTTTAAATCGAACTAACTAGAATTCCGATTTTCATTTTTCTTTTCTTTCTCATGGATTTGAGATCATTTGAATAACTTTTTCTTTGATTTTTGTGAATATTGTTCCGAACGAGAATACATACAATCCAATGCAATTGATATCCACTTTCCTAGTGTCTTGCCTGTCCATCAGTGACGCTTTAAAATTTTTCTTCCATTGTGCTTGTTTCTAATCTTTTAATTGGTTTATGTATTTATATATTCTAATTTAATATTAAGTCATATTCTAATGATAACAAACGGAATAAGTTAAAAAAATAGTATAATATTAATTCCTTTGTAATAGCACCATATTAAGCATGTTTTCATTTCATATTTTCCATAATTTGAACTTCGGATAATTCGAACATTTCTTGTGGTCCCGACGAGTTCGAATTAACGAGAGCCGACTGTATCTCTTAAAATATTTTTTTGTTATTATTTAAAAATATTTCATAGTAGCTATTTGTTAGATAATGCAATCGACATGAAAATGGAATGGACAAAGGACATGGGACATGGAGATACAATGGACATGAAAAAGGAGCAAATATTACAGGGTTTATACCAGACTTTTTCTCTAAATTGACACTGCATTTTAAAATTGTTTTAGATATAAACACTGATTACATATGTGGACTCCAGAAGCCAAGGGTTATAAGTGAAAAAAATTGAGTGAAGGGCATAGACGACTCAGAAATAAGCTTTTTAATCTTCAGGTAAAGAAATACATGATTTTCTAATTATCTGCTGAGTACTAGAGATAAATCACTTTTGCCAAATAATAATCAAAATTGATTAAGAAAATTTAAAGAAAATTGTGTTCTACTTTTTTTACAGTTATTGAAATAAGAGTTCAAAGACCACAATAAAACAATTGGCAGATTCTTATTTCAATCCAGTCAATTATTATTATTGACGTTCAAATTTAACGTCAATTATCTTTAAACTCAATTTACTCCAAATCGAATTTTTGTTACTTGTATCCCTTGGCTTCTGAGGTCATCTTACATTATTTTTAAAAGGTAGCAAACGAATGTTTCAACAAATCTAATATAACTTATAAAGCTGTTATTAAAAGATATTTTCGGAAAAATTAGCATTAAATATTAGTTTATGTATTCATAGCTGTTAGTATCATCCTGTAAAAACTATAAATGTTATTCGCGATACGCTTCATAAAGAATTTCTATGTAGTATAGTGTATTTCTGATACACTATTAGTGAATTACTGTTGTACATATATGTATACAGATAACTTTTGTCGGTATTTGCAATTAAAAAAGTATTTAATTAAGTTCTTATAAAAAATAGAATTTGAACTACACTGTAAAAAAAAAATCTGTAATACCTACAGATGTAAAGTTGCCAAAATCTGTATGATTACTGACATTTTATCTGTACACTGTACAAGAAAAAATGTAAATGTACAAAATTAATTTTTGTAAAGTTAAAGAAATCTGTAGCTTTACAAACAAGTCTACTAAAATTACAGTTTTTTTACTAAAATTTTATTTGTAACCCTTGTTCCAGTTAGAAGAAAAATTCTTGGAATCTCAGTTTCCTAAAATATTCTTAGTAACCTTACAGTTTTTTTTATTGTTAGCGCAAATCTGTATTTGATACATGAGTTTTTGCTGTTGCCGTTACATAAAAAGTTGTAGGGATTCCAGTTTCCTAGAAAACTTTTAATAACTTTACATATTTATATATATATATTTTACAGTGTATATGCAAATTTTAAATATATGAAAAATTTCTCATTTTCGTTGAAAATTGTAACGAAAATTACAATTTTGAATAAAAATGAAGAATTGTTCACATACTAAAAATTTTCCATTGATTAAATTTTGTAATTTTTATAATTAAACAAGAGACATGCGCTTTTCAAAATAAAATAAAAAAATAAATAAAAATTTAAATAATTTTTAAAAAATGTCTTTCAAAACAAATTTTATATTAAAAAAGACTCAAAAATACCACACAACATTAGAAATTTCTCGGTAGAAATGAAATTTAAAATTAATTTCAAAGGAGGTTTCAAAACAGCACATAGTTTTCGCTTGAAGCAATTTCTGGGCTAAATTAACTATGTTAGACATTACTGCGTTTAATATTATCTGCCTAAATAAATCAAGAATGAACTCTATGCCTGTCAGAGGCACGTGTCATTTAAAATTTTACTCATACATGAATGCTATTTATTGGAGCAGTTAACGTGGCAGGAAATCTTTAATTATTTTCGTCTTAACTTTGTCTGATTGCTCGCTATCGCAAAAGATGAATCTCCTTTTGATTTCCTTATGGAGTTCTACTTTATATTATAGATTAAAGATGAAAATATTTCAGAAAGATAAAAAAATTTCAAATATTAATCATTTAGAAAAAAAATATATCTATGATGGTATTATCATTTTTTGGCTATAAAATGTAAATTAATAGTTTTTAACTAATATTGTAAAACAACGCTTTCTTCCTTTACTTTTCCTTTAGTACAAAATAAATGAAGTAGGATTTTTTTTTTTTTTTTACTACAAGAAAATAATGATATTATACATCCTAAGAAATAATGTCCTAGAAATAAAAAGATAATTTAAAAATTTATATAGTATTTTAAGGGCAAGTACATTTCTTATTGCGACTAGGATGTTCTTCCCCTTGCGAGCTATACTTGTAAACAGAAGAACCATGTAATTTTTTACCACATGTATAGCTAACAAAGGACACTTATCGATTGTCAGATCTGTTTTATGGTAAGGAAGTCTGGATTAATGTTTGGCTATTTTAAATATGACATATTATTTCCAATTACAGCGCCAGGGGGGGGGGGGGGGTTGTAGCGCATTTTAAGGAATTCATTATTTTAATCTTTTCTTTTTTATTTAATATTCATATGCAAGTGTAGTTTTATAAAATATTTTTCACTATTTTCCATCCTTTTTAAATTATAATTAATTAATTATCATTTGAAAGTTTTTTTTTATGTTTGTGTCTGTCACGTGTATTTTTTTTTTATTTTAAAGAATTATCATTATTTGATCATTTGGCAACAATTTACAATAACAACCTTTTCTAAAATATGCAAAAAATGTTTTCCAAATTACTGAAAGTTTGAATTTAAAATGGAAATACATCTTTAAAAAAATGCACACAGAGAACTTCTATTGAATAAAATGATCTAAAATTGTTTAAACTACCATGTATAGTTTTTACTTCTATAAAACTTTTTTAATGGACCAATTTTGACTAATTTTAACATTAAATACCTTTTTAAATAATTATTCAATTTATAAAAAGCCTACATCAGCGTATTTATCAAACATTTTTCTATAACACCACCAATTTTCAAATTTTTATGTGGAGTAGATTTCTTAACATTGGCAACGAAAAAGACCTAAGTAAAAAAAAAAAAAAAAAAAAAAAAAAAAAAAAAAAACACCGTCATTTGTCAATGGCAGTGACAGCATAAGTTTTACTTTTTTTTTAAATAGAGCGATTATTACTATTTCAACAACAATTTTCTAAATTGATATTATTATTGAGTTTATACTAAAAATACTTATTTATAAAAGTTATGAACACAGAAGCTATTAAATATAAAAAGATGTTATTAATTTATTTCTTCCGAAAAATGAAAAAAAAATGAATAGTAATATGTTTATAAATAGAATATAATACATTGTTCCAAGAGAAATTTAATAATGTCTAAAAATTTGTAAAAGCATTATATGCATTTAGAAATTTAACATTAAGAAAATTCCGATTTTATTAGAAGCTTGGAATTGAATTAGAATTTATTATTGAATTTATATAAAAAATTATTTGCAACACTTACGAACACAAAAACTATAAACATAGGAAGATGTTAATATATTTTTTTTTTCATAATTTAAAAATTTTAAATAACAACACAATATTAAATACAGAATATAATACACTGTTCCAAGACAAGTTTAATAACTCTTAATAATGTTTGCAAACACCATATGCATTTAGAAAAAAGAAATTACTAACAAGAAGGTCTCCATAGTGCGCATACTCAGAATATATTTTTTAAAATACTAATTAAACTACTTATGTATGTAACAAGTAAGAAAAATCATGCGTTAAGCATAGATTATGAAGCACTTTCTAACACTTAATGAAATCTTTAACAAAACTTTGTTATTTAGGGAAATAATAGTGTATAGTCAAATATACCCAAATATGTATTCCAGTACTTTTGAACAGCCCTGTATTTCATATGTCAGTTGATATAATGGGAAAATTTATTTTAGCAAGAAAATACCCAGTAACTTGAAATTTCTTTTTCAGCAACTCATACTATTAGATGGAAACATACTTGAATACTTTTGTTCAGCCCTTTAGTTTACATTGTACCTTCATTACACGTCAGCATTTGGCTAAAATTTATTGTAAACTAAAACACTTTTAAAACAACTGAAATCACATTCTCATAAATCATCATTCATATACGTCCATGTACCGAATGCTTTGCGTGGCCCTGTATATTCCTTTATCTATATTCTACAAACATTTCCCAGTAAATTGAATGGAGCTCAGCGTAAAAATGCATAGCTTATTTAAGAACCACGTTTAAATAATTTACGCTCTTATTCAGTAACGTTGGTGAGCTCTTTTGGGTAGCCCTGTATATCAACTATAACATTTATACACACCAAATAATGTGCACATATTTAGCGAAATATAAACGCGCATATCACAATTAAAATGCATTTCATCCCTCCATCAGCCATCATCGAACTTTGGTACGTATACAGTTCTTCGGAAAGAATATACTATTTGAAATCTTTTGTATGGCCCTGTAAATGCTATGTACTTCATATTATGCAAGACAGTAGCGTATAATTTATATTAAGCTTCAGTGACATATATCAATTTTATTATACATGGAACAGCTTAATATATTTAAAATAAGTCACACACAATTCCCCCTTTTACCATTATCTAATGGAATTCTTTTCTGTGGCCCTGTAAATGAATAATAGCTACATTTTCACCTTATATTTTACAGAATGTATATTTTAATATGTTTGACAGGGTATAACATCTTTAAAATTTCTTTGAAACGATTTTCCCCCATAGGCGTAAAGTAATGGGAAACTTTTGATTCGCCCTGTAGATAAACTAATCATGGTAGAAACTTCATTTTCGATAGGACTTGTGCTAGGGTAAACGTCAATAACACCCTAAAATTTTATGGCAATCCGAGTATATTAACGATATTTCCCCATAGGCCGTAATGTAATGGAAAACACTTTTGATTCGCCCTGTAGATAATCTAATCATGGTAAAAACTTCATTTTCAATAGGATTCGTGCTAGGGTAAACGTCAATGACGTCCTAAAATTTCATGGCAATCCGAGTATATTAACGACTAGCGGCCTTCGCCCGCTACGCTGGTCGGTTTATCTAAAGAAATCTTGAAGAAGTAGTTAGATAAGGTTCAGACATACATTAAAAAAAAAAAAAAAAAGCAAGTCGATCATTCAAAAACGTTGGGAAATATCAAATATTTACTGTAATTTTTTAAGAAAAACAAAGTTTCGAAAAAAAAAATTAAATCGAAAAAAAAATTACACTGACATATTAATGCAAGGAAATTTTCCCAGAGAGAAAATTCGCCTTGAATACAATATTTCAAATTCTTTTAATTGCTTATAGGCGTTAATGCCAACATAGTGAAAAAAAATTCCATGCTGGGAATCGAACCCGGGCCATCAGTATGGCGCACTGACGTTCTACCGACTAAACCACATGGAACGACAGCCAGCTTGAAACTTTCTCATACTTAAGTAGACTGGCGAAAACATAACGATAGCGCGTTTTAAAATCGCACAGTGACATCTATTGGATTTTATATGTACTAAAAAACGTTATGTACTAAAAAACGTGAGCAGCGCACCTAATAGTTTCTTTTGTTTCTTTTTGTTACTTTTTTGTCTGTTGTCCGATTTTGATGAAACAAAGCCTATACACTGCCCGGGAGTGTGCATTCTTCATTAGTGAAAACCGCATAAAAATCCATTCAGTAGTTACGAAGATAACCTCGAACAAACAGACAGACAGACAGACAGACAGACAGACAGACAAAAAATTCAAAAAAAATTTTTTTGTGTTTCATTGGTTTTCTTTTATCGCCCTGACTCCATTTTTGTCAATTATCTTCAATGTACAGACACACCGGGTCCTACTGTTTTATTATATGTATAGATTTTTCCCCATAGGCCGTAATATAATGGGAAACTTTTGATTCTCTCGATAGATAAACTAATCAGGGTAGAAACTTCATTTTCAATAGGATTTGTGCTAGGGTAAACATCAATAACGTCCTAAAATTTCATAGCAATCCGAGTATATTAACGATTTTTCCCCATAGGTTGTAATGTAATGGGAAAATTTTGATTCTCTCTGTAGATAAACTAATCATGGTAGATACTTCATTTTCAATAGGGTTCGTGCTAAGGTAAACCTCAATAACGTATAAAAATTTCATAGCAATCCTAGTATATTTACGGGAGTTAGAGCGCGGACAGACGGACATCCGGACATACGGCCAGACAAACCGAATGCATAAGCACTTTTCAACTTTGTTGGAAAGTGCTAACCAGACAAACCGAATGCATAAGCACTTTTCAACTTTGTTGGAAAGTGCTAATAAAGGATCAGTCAAATTTAGTGGTTTAATTACAGCAGTAAGTTAGTAAAAAGATAAAATACTTTCCAATATTTGGTATAAAAAGCGGAAACTTCAAACAACTTCGCAAGCATCATTTTTTCTCGCCAAAAGCAAACGATTTTCATGTAGCTGAAAATTGCTTGTTAATAGATTTTTAGAATGCGTGTAATGATATTAAAGAATTTAAACTTAAACAATGAGAGAGTTTAATATATATATTATATTGTATAGCATCTATGCATTGCTTGTTGCAGAAGTTATTTAATTTTAATACCGTAAAAATAATTTTATACATAAAAAATATTTTCATATTGAAAAAATATATTTCCATATATTTATTCTAAAATAAAAGCTAGATAAAGAATGCTGCGGTAAAACATTTCAATAATGGAGAAGTTTTTGGTTCCATAGCAAGAAAATTAATCGACAGTGCTCAATTGGACTTAATTTTGAGATTGAAACAAAATTAATTAATTTAATTTTCGTTTTAATTCATAAAATTTCATTGTCAAGTTTCCTGATAAATATATATATAAGACAAATATTTAATTATAACAAACTAAAACAGACAAAACTAATGCTATTTAAATAAATATTTTTAAAAATAGTTCAGCATAAGACATTTTCACTTTAAAAAGTATTTTAAAAAAAAGTTTTTTTTTTTAATTTCCTTATCAATTGGTGATAAATTGTCAAATAAACGAAATGTTCTTTATTTTTTACGGACGTTCTATTGGGGTCCCACCGGAGAGACCGAAGAAATTTTGAAGGAAAGTCCGCCATAAATGTGTGAAAGAGATTTTTGGCCATTATTTTAAATTTGGAGCACAAATTCTCATTTTGAACAACATTGGACTGTTCGACTGAACCATTTAATAATTGGTAATACAATATAAATTACATTATAGATAATTATAAAGAGTATGCTTCCATAATTCACGTTTTTACCTCAGAATGCATCGAATATACCCAGTAAAGCAACTCATAATATACACTTGATTTTATGAGGGTGATAAAAATTATAGCGTCATGATGCGACTATAAAGATATAAAGATAGGTGCTTGTTTGCCTATATGTATGCCTATGCGCACGTGCTGAAGTCTTATAAAACAATGTAGCTCACACAACAATAAGATTTGACTATAAAGTACTGCATGCTTGAAGCCGTGTTTATCGAAGACAATTTGTGTAATTTTTCAATAGTTTTTATGGGAATATTTTCGCATTTTGCAGCGATTTTTCCAAATCAATGGAAAAGAATCCAATTTCAATATTTTATTCAAAAACCTTTCTCTCCTTTTCAATAATTTTTTTTTTTTTTTTTTTTTTTTTTTTTTTGCGATAATTAAACTGTTAAGAATTTCTGTAAAAAAACGGGGAAAAAGCGAAACTCTATAAATTTAAACAAGTTATCGATTAAATGCATTCGATTAAGTTTCTCGGACATCTTTTTATAGATATTTCCATTACATTTCATATAATTCCCTGTAGGGATTTCCATGTCTTTATTTAAAGATATCTTTATCTTTATTAAAACTTGTAATATAAAATACACAATTTTAAAATTCTTTTGAAATTTTATTAAAAATATCAAAAAAGAAAATTAAGTTAATTTTTATTTTTTTATTTATTTATCTTTTTTAAACTAGAATAATTTAAAAAGGAGGAAAATCATCTCCTTAGAGTTAGTGGGAATTTTTATCGACAATTACTTTGCTATAGGACTACATTTAATAGATTTATACTTGTTAAATCCTAAAAGATACGCTTTGTGCGCAACAACAGAAACTTCCCTAATTTAGACAGTAAAGTATTCTTCTTGTGTCAAGAGCTCTCGGGTTCAAACCCCAGGACGGTTAGAAATAAATTGTGTGAAAATTAAATGATACCAAAGTTGAAATTTGCTCCAAATTCTTTAACACCATAACCGCGGTGACGGGTCATTTTGACCTTACAAAATGAATCTATATCGACTGAAACCAGAAATTTCTGCAAAGAATAAGTTACATATGTCCTGAATTAAAGTAGTTTAAATAAATAATTTAAATAATTTTAAATAAAAATTTTGGCGTAAGATAGTTTTATGAAATTTGAGTAAAATTTTCCACGGTTCTAGTGTTAATGTTCACCGAAGATTGAAAGGCTTTTCAAAAATTAAGTAGATAGAAACATATTTGATAACATTAAAAAATACATATTTCACTAAATACTTATCTTTGTTTATCTTTTTAAATTGCAATCTTGTCTTATAAGAATTTATCGCACATCATAATCTTGCAAAAATTATGAATCCATAAGTTACGATTTCTTTCAGCGATACCACGAAACGATATTTACAAAACGACATTTTTGTCACCTCAATAACAGAAAATTGCTTATTAAATTTCATGCACAATGATATCTGCAAATGCTTCTCATCAACTCTATACGCAAATTTTCTTTACAAATAATATACCGTTTTTTCTTTCAATATTAATTCTTTAAGATACCAGCATATCTCGCAGCGTTAAAAAAAAAAAATTTATTTCACTTAATACATCTGTACTTTTAGAAATAAACACAGAGAAAAAAAAATGTGATTCTAGCGATGTAATTTTACCATGTCTCCGAGGCATGTACTTACAGAAGTGTTCCTCCATGCTTCTGATATAAATAAGGAGGAAAAACTTCTTTCAGCATGTACAAGTTCCTGAATCTGTAATTGTTTTACTTAAAGAATAATATTATTTGAACACTGGTAAAATAAAACTCGAAAAGTTATTTTAGTACAAATTCTTCTCAACAACTCTGTATTTCAGTTTTTGATAACAATACTTGGAAATGTAAGATGAAGTTCTTTAAAATCCTATTGTATTCATTCATACTGAATTCTTGGTATTGATATTGTTTGTTTTACAAAGAAAGAAAATACTCTGAAATTTCTTAATATATTTCAATGAAAAATGGTTTTTATATATACTATGCAACAGTAACTTTCGTTTAAAATATTTTATAACAATTGTTTGATTATAAGAAATTTTCAGCATGAAATATTTTTGATAATGAAGGTTCCTTTTGTTGAGAATTTCCAAAACGTTTCATTTAAGAAACATTCAAAAAATTCTACATCTTTTCAAATTTATGCAGGACAGACAGAGAACAATATTTTTACAGACAGACAGAAATAATCTTAAAAGTAACTGGTAAAGCAACTTGTCAGTTACAGCACCTTATCACCGAGCTAAAAGATAACGAAGAAATAACTGTTCAACCCTTATTCAAAAACTCTTGAATACAAAATTTATTACGATTATACAAATATTGATTTCAATAATACATAATTAATACAACTTCATCGTAAATATGACTTAATCATCACAGCAACTTAGAATATCATTGAATTAATTATGTGCAATAGGATTTTATAGAATGAAGAAATGTTTCATGAATGTCTCATTTAGTTTTTATTCGATTTCGTAAAGTTTGAAATGACTCGACAAAATTCTGCAATGATTATATAAACTAAATTTCAAATTAATCAGTTGTATAATTTTTGGGTTGTTATATACGGACAGACGGACAGATCAGATGATGTGTACAGGTACTAGGTATTCATGTGACAACGAACGCGCTTGAAAACGAGCAATTGGATATATCGGATTTTCTATCTGATATCTTTCATCTATCGATATCTTTAAAATAATCTATCAAAATGTCTATGTATCATATTTAAAAAGATTATTATTTTTATTGTCATTATAAATAATATAAACAATGACAAACATCTTTTTGATGCTCTTGAGTCTTTAATTGTTTCGCACTAATAATATAGCTATTCAAATATAATGCACAAAAGCTAAAAAAAAATCTCCAATTTTTCTTAATAGTTTTCATTATATTTTCTTCTAAACTTTTCCTACATTTTATTCTATCTTTTCTTAAAGTAATATAAATTTGATTACAGATATTCTTATTTGCAGATTCAATTTTTTTCTTCCTTGTTTTAATTAATGTTTGATTAAAATTTTCAAACATGCTACGTTTAATACATAGTTAAGCTATAATTTAATAAGGTGTTTTGGAGTAGTAAAGCCAAATTGAATAGTAACACCAAGTACTAATACATTACAAGTACAAAGTACTGGCCATTAAAATTGCTACACCACGAAGGCGACATGCTACAGACGAGAAATTTAAATGACATGAAGAAGATGCTGTGATATGCAAATGATTAGCTTTTCAGCGCATTCTGACAAAGCGGGTGCCGGTAGCGAAACCTACAACATGTTTAAATGAGGAAATTGTTCAGCCGGTTTCTCACACAGAAATTGCATTTGAGCGTTGTTGCCTGGTGAAAAAATTTTGTGATGCCTAGTGTAAGAAGGAGAAATGCGTACAAGGATGCTTCTGATCTTGATAAAGGTCAAATTGCAGCCTACCGAAATTGCGGTTTATCGTATCGCAGTATTGCTGCTCGTTTGGTCGAGATCCAATGACTGTTCCAAGAATATGGAAACGATGAATTCAGGACGGTAATACGGAACGCCGTACGGAATCTCAACGGCCCCCAACACTAGCAGCCGAGAAGACATACACTGTTAAAACTAATGGTGACACATTGCACCTTCTAGGGGTGAAAGGCTTGTCTCATTGGTGACACCCCTAAAGGAGCCAGATAGCACCTTTAATTAGGGTGAAAAGATGGCACCCATAATCCAGAGTGCCCAATAATAAAAAAATTAAAAATATACACACCGACTTTCGGCCCTCGAAGGATTCGAACCCACAACGTCTGATTACAAGCTCAGCGTTCTAACCACTCAGCCATCGAGCACACCTTCATTCACTCACAGCCGCAGATTTTACTTGCCGTCACCGAAAACAGAAAGACACACGTCACAGCGCATGCGCATGGTGCCAGTCACCCGACGAGGTGCCCCATTGCTGCCAATACGAAGTGCATGGCACCTTATTTAGCTCCAATCACCCAGTAAGAGACTTGTGGCACTGCAACCACATATCCAAGCCCCTGTGACACTCTAGGGTTCCAAATGGCACCGCCTTTTCACCTCCGGGTCCCAAATGGCACCGGTTTGTCACCTTTACTTTTAACAGTGTATATGTTTTCCGTATGGCCGTAATGGATCGTGCAACTACATCACGAGTCTTGAATCAAGAAATCGGGTCATTTGCAAGACAAAAAGTGTCTGCACGAAGAGTTCGACGACGCTTGCAGTAGCATGGACTCTCAGCCCAAAGACCATGGCTGCGACTTCCCTTGATGCTGCGCCATAGACCGGAGCACCTCCAATTTAGGGATCAAGAACGAACCTTGTTGCACGAATGGTGAGAAGTCAGTTTTTCAGATGAATGCAGATTCTATTTACAACATCATTTGGCGGCATCTTGATGAACGAACGTTGGCAGCGTGCATTCGTCATCGCCATACTGGCCCATCACCTTGAGTGATGGTATGGGGTGCCGTTGGATACACGTCTCGGTCATCTCTTGTTCGCATTAACGGCACTTTGAACAGTGCACATTCCATTTCTGATATTTTACGACCCGTGGCTCTACCCTTTATTAAAGACCTGTGAAACCCTACGTTTCAGCAGACTAATGCCCTACCGCATGTTTCCGAAATTATTCGGATCTTCCTTGATACGGAAAATGTTCGGCTGTTTCCCTGCCCAGCACGATTACTAGATCTCTCACCAATAGAAAACGTCTGATCAATGGTCGCCGAGCGACTGGCTCATAACCATACGCCAATCACTATGGTTGAAGAACTGTGGTAATGTGTTGAAGCTGCATGGGCATCTGTACCTGTACATGCCATTCAATCTTTGTTTGACTCAATGCCCAGGCGTTTAAGTGCTTTTATTACTGCCCGAGATGATTGTTTTGAGTACTGATTTTTCAGGATCTATGCACCCAAATTTCTTGAAAATTTAATCACTTGTTATTTCTATCATAATTTATTTGTCCACTAAATATCATCTTGTTATGTGCATTTCTTCCTGGTGTAGCAATTTTAATGGCCAGTAGTGTATTACGTGTAATATTGAAAAAATCCGGGAAATTACACCTGCATGTTCTGCGCGAACATTCTCTGAGTCATCTGAAATGAAAACAACAGCTAAAAGTTAATTTGTTCCACTTGTAGGCTTTATTATTTTAACAAGCATCTAAAATCAACGCCTGATCTAAAATTTGCGATTCAAGTGTGGTGGTGTGACGATTATGTATATATCAGAAAATACTTTGTTTTAAGAAACTTTTTATTGAATAAACAATGTATTTATTATATAAATTTGCTGGCATTTCATGTACAGTCGTAGAAAAAATAGTAAGCACCCCCTACTAACTCTATGTCAAATTATCTTACAATAAATTTACTAGTACCAAACGGTTGGAAATAAAGTATAATTTTAAATGATGCATATAAATTTACTAAAGGACCATCTACATATTAAAACACACCCTTACTTTGTCTTTTTCAATAGCAATACCGAACTCTGACAGTATAAATGATCTCTGCTCCCATTAATTAACCTAAAATCAAATTTGCATGCTTATTTGTATGATAGGTTTCCGCAAAAATAGTTATTTTAAAACAAGTATATTTCGGGTGCTGTATACAAATCCAAGTTCGATATTCGATTACTGAACGAGAGAGGCATTGAAAGGCATTTTAGGTGCACTCAAGCAGTCATGGAAGATTGTTATATTACAGGATAGAATAAAAAGATTCAAAATATCTAGCCAATTCTATAGTAGAGGGTCTCTTAAACCACTATTTTGCCATTTTTTAAACATGATTTGAAAAATATTTGGTAGAAAAAAATTGAAATTTTGGTTTTCCATAAAGTAGAACTTAATAAATCTAAATTAATCAAAATAACTGTAGGTTGAAATGCATATTTTTTTTCGAATATTACTTTCGGAATTCAAAATTCATATAATAAAATTATAAAAATTGATAATTCAACGTATTTATGTTTAGACAATATAGTATTATTGCTTTAAAAATTGCGCATTAGGAGTATAATTTTAGGAGATATATATGAAAATATAATTTAACATTTGAAGCACTAAAGGCTAAAATTTTGTTAAAATTTGGATATCGCCATTGAAGTTTCAATTCGTTTTAATATGTATATGTCCCTTTAGGCGAATTTTATGCACATCATTTTAACCCTTTCAGGGGCGGTGTTTGCTGTCTGCAAACACATAATATTACTATTCCAATTTCGAACTGGCACCAGTATCATTTTAGTACAATTTCGATTTTATAATATTCGCGAAAAACAGCTTTTGATTATTTTCAAATAAATCTGTTTTTAAATTGTGGTGTGAATCTATTATTTGAACATTTTCGGAGCAGAAATACCTTGCCCCTGAAAGGGTTAAAGTAGACTTTATTTCAAATTGTGCGGTATCAGTAAATTTATACTGTGATAGTTTGTTGAAGAGTTAGTATTAGCTGTTTACTTTTTTGCACGATTGTACATTCTAATTATTGCAGCAGATTTGGGATGTGTTCCCGAGGTAGTTTTTAGTTTAAAATACACTGTGCAATAAGTATAGCGGAGTAACAACTCTATACCTTGGCAGTATTACTCCGGTGGATTCTTTTCAGTGTTGGAGTTATATCGAATAGGTTTTTTATATTTTTATCTATTTTTTAAATTTATTTTGTGGTTTCGTACTTATAAAGTAAAAACGGAGCCATTATAAGACACTTCTGTGTCTGTATGTCCGTCTGTCACAGTCATTTTACTCATAAACTGTGAAACATCAAAAGCTCAAATTGGGGATAGTAATAATAACTATTGACCCATATTTTTTACAGATTATTAAACATTTACAAATACATTTATGACGGGGTAGGGGGGTTGATTAAGTTACTTGAGTAAAAATATATTTTCTTTGTATATCGTATAAGGCATCGTGTGGAAGCTTTCGTTATGCTGAACTCAAAAATATTTTCTTTTAATTTTATGTATGATAAATACGACTGCTTTTGAATATTTTTTTATGTTCGTTTACTTTTACTACATTAATAATATAGCAGTATTTTTTACACAAAAATTAGTAAGGATACTTTTGTTTTATATTAAAAAGTACGACAGCATATAATGCTAATTATTACCAAAATTATTAAATAAGATTTCCAAAACTTGGTTGAGGTGCTTCAAAGTTCATTGTTTCTTTTCTTTCTATTAAAAAATTAGTCTAATAAGAAAATTATTTTGTTATTTTATTTTTCTTCGTGACATATTAATCGACAATATTATTTATTTTTCTTTGGTAATCTAGTCGGTTCTATACACACAAAAGTAAATCGGTTAAAACTGAATCAAGTGTTATAAAACTCTACCAAAAAAAAAACATAATGAAATATCAAAAGTTTATATATGATTGAACGTTTAAATAAGCGCAGATCTTGCAACATTACACAAGTTCCGTTTAATACGCGATTCCGCTAACGACGCGAATTTTGTTATTCACTTGAGCCATGTTTTAACCGGATTCAGGTATTTAAATATTCGATAATCGATAAACTAATAATTAGTTTGGGAAAATATTTACTTTGAAAAAAAAATAATTACAACAAGAAAAAAACAACAGCAATATTAATAATTATGAATTGTGGAGATCATTCTGATAATTATTACGGTAACATACTTTTTAAAATCATTTTTATTATAATATAATTAGAATTTACTTCAATCAAATCCTGATAATAAATAGATTTCGTAAAAAAAAATTCAATCGATTCTTTGTTTTATATCTGCTACAAAATAGATTGTATTGTGTAAAATATTATTTTTTCTATATGTTGCAGTACATAATTTAATACTTCTATTTTAGAAAATATTTTTTTTTCAATATTTTAAAATAAAGCTGGTGAACAAAGATTTACTGTCTTTTTTAGATTTCTGAAAAGATTTAAACTAATGAGATGAAGAGATAATCAAATGTAGATATAACAGTTCGTGTAAATAGGATTGGCTGCGTTCCAGATTTTCGGGGTATATAAAAAAAGTACAAGTGCAGTGACTGGAAAATGAAACACAGCATTACATTAACCCAGAAAACTATTTTTTTCCCCATCATCAGTTGAGCTTCAAAAATTTTTTTTCTTTTAAGTTAATATTTATTATTTATACTTTGACTTATCGGTATTTATTGAATAGAAGATGGTTTTGGAAAATAATTTAGGATAAATTAGGTAATTATATGCGGATAGACCCGAAAAAGTGAAAAAAAATAAAGAAATAAAAATTATTTATTAACAAAAGACGGGAAATACAGAATGAAATCAAGGAACATTTTCCTCGATCACTTTTTTACATAATCACCAAATTGACTTGTGAGCTCGAAGATACATAAAATTAATGAAATGGCAAGACGTTGAAGAATGTGGTCTCTCTCTTGCCATTTTGACAAGTTTTCATTAAGTCATCGGACACAAACACAGCATGTGATGATGTCGTCTTTCTCCATGATATTACCAGTCCCTACTGCTTGTTATATTTAATCACTGCTGCAAAAGTTCAAGTGTGAAGTCTGGAACTACATACTCCATACAAAGACAGCCAATATTTGGCATCCATTGACTATAGTCTAAGAGCCGACCGCACAAAGCCCTAAGCACACGAACACAAGAAGAAATCTTTTATATTACGAAAGAATAAACATAGGGGAATTTAATGATCTATGTCTGCCGGAAGGGAAGGGGTGCATAAGCCAAAAATAAATAAGACTAGTGGTTGACTCGTAGATTTAGCATTATGTTTTCCTGCACCGAGCTTTCCATGTTTTGATACTTTTGATTGTGCGGCAAATACAATGATATACCTACAAACTGAACAAAACGCAAAAAAATCATAAAAAAGTTCTTCAGTGAATTTGACAAAAATTTGAAATCTCGTGATCTACCATGAGACGTACAATGTCATAGATGTCGGCAATATAACCCGAATTCGGTCATTTTTTTTATTCGTAGCCTAAAATACAATTGCTGCATTTCTCTTTAGGAGTTGCAACCCCTCCCCCTTCCTCCTCTCATAAAGAAAAATCACAATTCAATATTTGCCGTAAACAAACTTAACAAACAGACATTTTTTTTTTGGGGGGGGAGGAGGGGTATAGTAAGTAATGCAGCAATTAACACATTATGCAGATATAGCAGTGCATGTGAATCTATTATATTAAAATTTAACTCTTGATTCGATTTTTTATTTTTGTTTCTTAAATACATCTTACAGAATATGGAAAGTAGCGCAACTAAGTTAATATTAGTACATCCGTATGGAACTAAGAAAGTAATATAGGATCATAGATTTGAAAGTTTTAAATAATTGCCAAAATATTACTTTTTTTTTTTGTGTGTGTGTGTTTTTTTTTAACTTTTAACGCATTTTTCTAAAGACGGCTGACAAATTACTCCGTTTTTGTTAAAATAATGGAAATGAAAAAGATAAATAATTGATATTATGTTTTGAACAAGTATTTTCATTTTTATTTTCAATTTTATTTTGTTTTAATAAATCGGTCTAGACTTAAATTCTCTTTTTAAAAAAGGATGTAAAACACATTTATAAAACAGACTTCATCCTCTCAAACCTCTGAAATAATTTAATTTTATTTATCCGTCTGAATTAATATTTCTGAATCTATTTAAAATAGGAATAAATGGCTTGTTATAGAATACGGAGTTTTAAGAAAGTAGTCTAAACAAACATACACGTTATACGATCAATTTAAAAGTTTTGTCCGGACCATAGCAATAGCTATTCATGCTAATCACAATACTTGTCTGAACTAATTAGCTTAAATCCGTTAGACAAGTGAAAAACCACTGGCTTAGCAATAAGGACTATTTTTTCCGTCTCTTTCCATTTTATTACAAGAGTACCATTAAGAACACGATACTTGAAAAAAATATTTTAAAAGTATTTAATCTATATACATTATGAATATGATACCTTTCAGATAATAGGAAACCTAACAAAATTAGCATTTTTAAACATGTTCTAAATGAAGAACTAAATCATACTGACTCCCTCCCCCACCTCCAGAAAAATGAAAGATCTTATACAATCAAGACCTTCTGACCAGTGCTGGGAGGAAGAGGTAGGTTTCATATTTCCTATATTAAAAAAAAAATAAGTTATGTTATTCAAACATACGATGATTAAATTAGTGGAACTCGATTATAGAAGATTCAATACTAGTTTTTGTCAATATGAAATATGATTAGGAACTTCTCAAAGTTAGTCGGCTTTGCACAATATGTTTTTATTTAAAGTGATTTACATTTGGCCACCATATTTCGAGATATCTTGAAATACCTGCCATTTTAATAGAACATGAAGGACAAAACTAACCAATGAATTTAGTCGAGATCTTAGTTATTACTGTACAAATGCTCAATTAATATACGAGCGCTGTCGCAGGTATATAAATTTTTCAAAACGATACCGACATTAAAAATTTAAACAGCTTTATCTCAGCCATTTTTTAAGATAAAAACAGAACAAAAATTGCTCCGGAACACTTGTATCAAGGTCAAACATTTAAGAAAAAATCTTTTTTTTTTTCAATTATTATTACCGTGTACCCCCGCATTGGCTGGCATACCGCAAAATGCAAGGGAGAGCAGCTTTTTAAATATGAGTTCCTGGTCTTTCCCTTCATGCCGGAAAAAGCGAGGAATTTCGAAAACGGAAAGGAATGTAGTTCATTAGCTGCATTTGGTAGCAGCGACTATACCGTTTTGAAGAAAGAGTGCGATATAGTGATTTTCCAACTTTTCAAATTATTTAGTTTACCTTTTTTACATAAAAAGAATAAAAAGTTGTTTCTTTGTCATATACCATTTCACAAAATGTTTTTCCCCAGTACCCTTTCAATATTTACAAAGTAAAAACATATTATCTCATAGATTATTACAAGAAAAGAAATATTCTTACTATATATAAAATAAGAAAAATATAATAATTATTTAAATATATAAAGAGAAAAATATGTGCTTATTTTTTATCAAAAAAGTAATTTTATGTCATAATTTAATTAACTTAATGTCGTCATCCTGGAGTAGAAAAGTTATACATGCAAATTTTGCATAATAATAAGATAAATAAAACCTGATAATCATTTAAATATTAATTAATATATAAAGAGAGGGAGAGAGAGAAAAAGAAAAAATTATATATTGATGATTTACTTTAAACTGAAAAATTTTGTTAGGAAAACCACAATAAATCAGCCGCCCATCCCCCAATATCCAAACCTCATATTTTCCGGCATCCCGGTAAATGAGTTTTTCCGGCAGGCTGGTGTACCTCGATTTTTTCCGGCATGCCGGGTAATGCGGCGGAATACGAAAATATTATCATTATTATTATTGCACATCATTATAAATGTAAAATATTTGTTAAAATTTTAAAAGGCCACCATTTTGAAAACAGAAGGTGGATGAAGCTAGCCAACGAACTTGATCGAAACATATACTATGTACCCACCATGTTACATCAAAATCGGTTCATAAATATGCATGATATCATGTAAGAAAAATCAGATCGTTTTAAAATGTGGACCACACTAGAAATTCAAATTCTATAATTCAGCCAGTATTTAAGATATAGACAAAAAAAATCTTTGGAATCTTTGTTTTAAGGTCAAATATATAAAAGAAAAAAATCTTTTTCAAATTCCAATTTTTAGTATTTAATTTCAAATTTTATTTATTATTTTTTTAAATATGAATGGCTGTCATTTTGAAACAAGGTAGCGAATAAAGCTGAATAACGAGTTCGGTCTAGACATTATTATATACTATGTACACACCAAGTTACATTCAAATCGGTTGATTAATATGATATATATATATATATATATATATATATATATATATATATATATATATATATATATATATATATATTATTATTATTATTATATATGGATATAATGTATACAGTGTGCAATATATTATCTATCGCCGACCTTTAGTTTCTCTACCCTTAATCGTAGACACATGGTTTCAGTTACAAAAGTCTTTCAAATGAGGTAAATATTTATGTTGTGGTATTATTTAAAGCAAGTAGTTAATTTTGTATAAGTTTCGAAATCTAAATTTACACACGCTGTCTCTATCCCTATAGATCTAACTTTTCTTTTAGTAAAAGTTTAAACATATCATAACAGATATAACACAGAAAAATTTAACTTCAGTATTACAAAAGTTGACAGAGTTATTAAATTTCAAAATTCAAGATTTTTGCACATGATTTTATCTTTCATTGAAGTAAAGTTAAAAAGTGAATTTCGTAACTGGAGTTTGTAATGTCCTTTTTATGGCGAAACATCTTTAGCCGATATTTCCAAATCGGGTAATCACCAAAGAGGATTATTTCACCTAAAAATTTCAGCTGACTTTTAGGGTTCTTATAGAAAGCGAATAATGAATTATTGAAGGTAGACAGAAAAATAAATATCAATTTATCATCCTATCAGAAAACGGTCTACTATAAAAAATGACTACATCAAATGCCGACATGTATTAGAGATACTGCTCAAAGTGTGCATTAGTCCATCTCCCGGATCATGTACAAAAAAGAACCGATCTCTCTAAGAAGGTGCAATATATCAATTGTAGTTTCATGCGTTGGGTGTCGAACATCAGGGAAACGTTCTGAAAAAACCCTCGCAGTCGCTCTGGCATTCTTTCACATTCACCATAAATAAGTATTATTTCGGCATATTGCGTGTTTCTGCAGTTTGCTATCACAATCTCAACTCTGACTAGCATGTCCTATTAGGTGGTTCATGTTTTATCTAGAAAGTGTGGCACTGCGGTACTATTATTATTTGACTAATACAGATTCTATTGTTCGTTATAACTCGGCTGGTCGTTTGCATTCCGCTGCCAATTATCTAGTTCTTAGTGAGAATGTTTTATTTTACGGATGCCGATGTCTTTGAATTTTAAAATTGTTCGACCGAAAAAGTATTTTTACTAAATTTCGGCATTTTACGTGCTCATTTTTTTTTTTTTTTTACAACAGACTGTTTTCTGGTATGATAAATAATTGATATTTATTTGTCTGTGTAATTTCAATACCGCTAATATTTGGGCAGTTATCGAAGAATTTCTGATAATTTTCAGCATGCAAATTAGGTAAATCAACTTATACGCAAGTGAATTAAAAAAATCCTTTGATTACTGTTAAGTACTGGATTTTAATAAAATAAAATATGAAACATACAAATAATAATAATTATCATTTTAAAAAATTCAGTGATTTATTTTTGTTTATTTACAACATTTTCGCATTAGCAAGTGAAACGTTACATTTAGTTTTGTACAAAATTGAAGTAAAAAGTTAGGGGGTTGGCTTAACAGCTACACTGGTTTCCAAAAATTAAGGAAAAAACACAAAAATAGCGATATTTCAAAATATTACTTGTAAATTTTAATGAAACTCAGCCACAATATACAACGCATAGTAAGGTATAAAATAACATGAAAAGAAATTACCAGACAATTATGGTGTTTCAAAAAATAGCATAATTATAAAATTAACAAAATCAGTTTGCCAGTTTGGTATAGGAAAAGTACCTTTAATATGCCGTATGATCACCCCTAGTAGCAATACAGCGCATACAGCGATGTGTCATACTGTCAATTATGCGGTCGATGAGTTCGCTGGGAAGTATAAGCCATTGCTCTTCCAAAACAGTTGTAAGCGTGGCAAGGGTCAGAGGAGGGGGATTGAGAGCAGCGACACGTCTCTTTAAAGCATCCCAAACATGCTAAATGGGATTCAAGTCTGGTGATCGAGCTGGCCATTCCATGCGCTGAATTGTCTGGTGCTGAAGATAATCTTCCACTATGCGAGCCCTGTGCGGTCTAGCGTTGTCGTCCTGTAACAAGAAATCATTACCTATTGCACCGGCATAAGGTCGCACATAAGCATCAAGGATGTCATCTCTGTAGACGTGAGCATTCACGGTTCCATGTGGAAAGACATGGAGGTCTGTGCGTCCACCCAAAGAGATACCACCCCAAACGCAGACACTGCCTCTTCAGTATGTTTCTGTTTCACGAATGTTTGATGGATGATAGCGTGTTCCCTGTTCTCTCCAAATCAAACAAGGCCTACTATTGCTTTGGAGGCTAAACCGGGACTCATCCGTGAAGAGTACACGCCTCCATTGATCAACCGTTCAGTGGACATGTTGACGTGCCCACATCAAACGTGCCCTCCGGTGACATGAGGTGAGCGGCACACAAATTTCTGATCGCCTCGCGTAAAGTCCACCTTCGTGAAGCCTTCTACGCACAGTAGACATTGACACCAACCTTCCAGTGGCTGCAGCAAGGCAGGATCTAAGGTGAGATGGGATTGCAGTTCTATTCCTTCGTACACATAACAGCAAATATCTGCCATAGGTGCTTGTCGAAACCCTTGGGTGTCCTTGGCTGAACCTTCTTGAACCCAAACCAGTGGTTTGAAATTGTTGCCAAAGCCTATGAACCACCGAAGGACTCACATTTAGTCATCTAGCCACCTCTGCCTGACTTTGTCCTGCCTCTAACCTCCCAATAGCTCTAAATCGCAGTGCTGCGGGCAAATGATGCCTCGAGGTCATCGTCATGAATTGGCTATTCTAGATTTATAATATCACTATCACAGCGATAACTGCAGCCTTACTCTCTAACGTGCATTTTTATGTGCCTCACGGATGAAACAAAGCGATTTCACCGCCACTAATTTGCATTTGATATTTTTATTCAGCATCTTTTAATTAACAATATATGCAAATTTCATGCGGATTGCTTTCTTTTTGAACGAGTTATCGCTATTTTTGTGATTTTTCCTTAATTTTTGGAAACCAGTGTATTATGTACGGTATTTCATTCTTCGTTTTGCATACAACCCCTAAACATCAGCTAAAATAAGATAAAATAATCCCCTTTGCTGACACCCTGATTTGACATTACCGTGAATAAAGGTGGTTTTGCCATAAAAAGGACATTGCAACCGGATTTCAAACTCTAACTATTTTAATTCATTTTTTTAATTGATCCTCCAATGAAAGACAAAATCATGTGCAAAAATATCAAACTTTGAAATTTAATAACTCTGTCATTTTTTGTAATAAAGAAGTCAAACATTTTGTGTGATATTTGTTATGATATGTATAAACTTTTGCTAAAAATAACTATAGGAATCGAGGGATCATATAAAAATTTTGTTGGCTCGTGTAAAAATTTAGATATCATAATGCCGTTATAAAATTAATTATTTTCTTTAAATAATACCATAGCATAAATATTTACCTCATTTGAAATATTTTTGTAATTGGAACTATGGAGTTTTCTATCAGCGGTTGAAAAATTAAAAATCCGTGATGGACAGCATATTTTATACTGTATAGATATATATATGATAGTTACAGCATAACAAAAATCCAATTTATAGATGTTACAGTTAATTTAATAATTTTGGTAATTATTAATAATAACCACGTCTTGATAAATGTTGCATATTAATGAAGTTTGCTGGTTAATATTAATAATAACCGATAAATGTCTTTCAGTATGACTAATAATTCGTAGTAAAGAATATGTCCTTTACAAAATTATGTACTTTCATAAAAGTTTGAATCTAATAACAAAAATAATTCATAAAAGATAATAATATTCAATCAAAAGTAAAGTTGTATTAATAAGACGCCAAATACTAAGCAACTTAAAATAATTATTTTTATAATTACTGAATCTAATAGGTAAAAGTTTTTAACATTGAAATACTTAAAGAATAAATTACACAATTTTGAAATGCATACTTTTAGGAATGAATATTAAGAAAAAAAAGCATGCGAAATAAAAATCTCAAGCTAAACGAGCAGAAATTTATTATATTTACCAAACTTGATTGGCAATTATTAATAATAACCGGTTAATTTGATAAATTTATCATATTAAATGGTTTGTATGGCTATCATTTGGTTATTATTAATAATAATCGTAACTGATTAATAAAATTGACCGTAACATATATATGGATCTCTCTCTCTCTCTCTCTCTCTCTCTATATATATATATATATAAACATTTGAACGGTGGGTGGTTTTAGGGTCTAGGGGTTATAGCCTGTGAAAATGTACCAAAATTTTCCGAAAGTGCTTATCTTCGAATGGCTGCCATAGGCAGTTTTTTACTTTTTATAATGAAAACTACCTAATAAAAGAAACGTATCGGATTGAAACACCACAGACAGTATTTCTGATTGACTAATTTCTGTATAATTTACGAGAAATGATCGTATTCTGGATTAAAATCGATATGCCTAATGTGTCCATGTACCATACACATTATCAATAAATTGAAAAATTTATTTTAATTACCTGTTTTTAAAAAGTTTTTATATGATTATCTGGTATTATTTATTCCTTTGTATCTGTGTTTTCTTCTTTACTTTTTATTTCTTTTTTCACAATCTGTTTTAGTATTATCATGTACGGTTAATTTATTATGTGTGAAAAAAAATGTAAAAAAAAAATAAGACAATAAAATATTTTCTTTAAGTTCTACTAAAAATCGCGTTTTGATGACCTTTGCATTAAAAATCAAGAGCAATTTAATTAAACATTAATAGTCGTTATTTTCGATTGAGTTTCAACCATTTTTTATATAACAAATACGAAAGCGTACTTAAGATTTATGTGTATGAATAAGAAGAGCCATTAAACGTACTAAATACGAATATATATTGTAACGAGATGGATAAAACAGGAAAAAAAAAATAAATATAAAACAGAAACAAACACGAACATTAAATATAATTTAAATTCTGATTATACATCCCGTGGGATTAAATTAACATGTAATACTTTTTTCCCTTTTTTTTTAAAAAAAAGAGATTGCTCTTAAATCTTTGAAGCAATCAGTGTATGTGAGAAAAAAAAGGGCAAATTTATACAAATGGAAAAGTAAAAAGATTTTATTTAAAATAACAAAATCGCAATTAAATTCCACAAAGGTAAGATGAAAAGGGAATGCACAGTTTTACTTTTTAATAATTTATAAACATATATTTCACAAACTCAAAAAAATGAAATCTTAAATTAAAATAAATCTAATTGAAAAGAAACCATTATTTAAGTTCTTTTTCCCAGAAATTACTAATGAATAAGAAAATTTATCTTCCTTAAAGCTTTTAAATTACGATTGATCATAAATTAAATTTATATTTATTACTTCATTTGTTAGGGTTTTTTAATGATATTCCTTTTTCTCTTTTTCGCTTTTTTAAATATTCAGGTGAAATGTATGAAAATGAAAAATTAGTCGTTGGGGGCCACATTATACTTACCCATCATATACAGGGTGTCCGAAAAGTCGAATATGGTCCGAAAGTGGAAACGGTCGAATAACTCGAAAAATACATATGAGATTGAAAAACGTAAATATACGTGTTAAATATTTTTAAATAAGCTACTCAGTGATACCAAATTTGACCTTCGTAACCGACCCCCTGGGGGTCAGAGGGGGTCCAACTTTGAAATCTTAAATTATAACCCCCATTTTTTATTGCAGATTCGGATTCTACGGACAAAAATACGTAACTTTTGTATTTGATGTTTATTTCGAATCCTCGTTTAACACGGTGTAATTGAGCATATTATATCGATACATATTTCGGCTTTTCCAGCGGGATTTTCCCTAATCGAAACTAATTGGGGAGAATTTATGACATCAAATTCCTCGTCTTTTGCAATAATAGCGTTTCCTGAAAATCACCCGTGCCGATTATTTCGGTAGTGCTACACAGTTAAAAATTTGATCCTTTTGCTGTTGCGTCACTCCACAGCTTCTATAGAATATCTCTTTCATGACCAATGAGAATGTTCCATAACACAGTAAAGTACACTGTAAAAAATTGACCCTTTCGCTGCATCGTCACTCTACTGCTTTTATAGAAAACGATTACTTTACTGTGTTATGGAGCATTTTCATTGGTCAAAAAAGAGATATTCTATAATAGCTGTGGAGTGACGCTGCAGCAAATGGGTCAAATTTTTAACAGTGTAGCACTATTGAAATAATCGTCACGAGTGATTTTCAGGAAACGCTATTCCTACAAAAGACGAGGAATTTGACGTCAAAAACTCTGCCCAATCAGTTTCGATTATGGAAAATCCCGTTGGAAAAGCGGGAATATGTATCGATTTAATATGCTCGATTACACCGTGATAAACGAAGATTTGAAATAAACATCAAATACAAAAGTTACATATTTTTGTCCGTAGAATCCGAATTTGCAATAAAAAATGGGGGTTATAATTTGAGATTTCAAAGTTGGACCCCCTCTGACCCCCAGGGAGTCGGTTTTGAAGGTCAAATTTGGTATCACAGAGTAGCTTATTTAAAAATATTTAACACGTATATTTACGTTTTTCAATCTCCTACGTATTTCTCGAGTTATTCGGCCATTTCCAGACTTTTCGAACACCCTGTATATGTAACATGTGCATCATTATATTTTTACCATTTATATCTTCCATGCCATATATAAATCGTACACATATTACACATGTCATATATATACGTGATATTTATACGTGATTTAAGTGATTATAATTTAATCACATACGTCATGAAATGTTTTATACATCATATATTATTATAATGAAACTATACTCTAAATAAACAAGAAAGAAAAATCATTCGTAAAGCGCAGATTATGAAACACTTTTCAAAACTTCCTGAAATTTCTAACAAAACTTCGTTATTTAAAAAAAAATAAGTTAAGTAAGATAACCAAGTAAACATTTAAAAAACAGATGAAACAATTGAAAATTTGCTTTGAGCAATTACCTTTCATAGCCAAAGTATATTCTAATTCTTTTGGAATAATATAATTACGCATCACCGAAAAATTAATTTTCCGATTTGAGAGAACTGATGAAAAGATTGTAAAATTCCTGACATATGGTTCAAAAATCATTGCCAGTTAAAAAAGTTTTATGTTTATATAGTCTTTTTTAAATTTTAAAAAGAAAATACTTTCTGAATTTTTTGAGGTTTCAAAAAATAAAGGAACGCTTTTTGAAAATTTCGATTACATGGAAGAGGTTATTTTATATTTTCATTTCTGACTATAGTGTATTTTTGTAGACACAACAAGACAGGAGAAAAATCTTTATGAGGAGAAAAATTGTCATATTTCATAGTGCATACATGGCTCTTTTGTGAAGATTCGTCTATATTTTTTGTTTGCTACTATAGTTAATTATCATCAATTTAATTTATTGCAATAGTAGTTGATCCATTATTTGTGAATTCCAGAGCTCGCCACGTTTGCTCTGCTCACAATAAAATTATGTTCGAATAATTATTTTCTTCATTTTTTAGTACCGAATAAATATTCTCACGTCCAAAGATTAAGGTTAAGGTCAACGGAAACTTTTAATTTCACACGGTTTATGGAATACCTACTGAAATTCTTAGCGATTTTTTTTTTTTTTTTTACTTTTAGGGTGTAAAGAATATGTTTGACTTTATGTATTTCCTTGAAAATTTAGTCGGAGAGACATATAGGGATGTAACAATAAATTTCAATAATAACAAAATATTTTTGACCATCTATGTAACAAAAATTGCTGTAAGATGGCTTATCAGTGCGTTAAATGACTTTTGGCGCTCTATTTAAAATTGATCCAATGATATTAAACATAGAACTCATATTCGAGAAGATGTTAACGAGTCTAAGAAAGATGCCGAAGTTTTCTATTTATAGCGACTTTTCAACTAGAGTTAAGACAATTTTTCGAAAATTTGACAAAATTAACAGCAGAAATGCTGTACTGTGATTAAAACTATGATATATTGAATATTTGATGAGGTATGGGCATTTGAAAAAAAACTTCCCTTATTTTTAAATAGCTTTTAGTAATTTTTTTATTATAAAAAATTCTATTTTTGTGTGTGTGTGTGTGTTTGTCTGAATAACTTTAGTTTAGCTGTAGATTGCTTTGAAATTGAATATATTTTGTCTCATATTTATGTTTATAAGAATTTTTTAATCGGACTATTTTTAAGGGAGCTGTAATAAGGGCCTAAAAGAACACAATTGAAAGTTGAGAGAAATGTCCTAACATCAAAACATATTAAAAATGTCTCAGTAGTTAGCGTTTTAGATCTTCAATGAGGTAAAATAAAGTAAAGGGTGAAAAAAAGATTGGAAAGAACCTTTAAAAGCCTTAAAGCGCCATAAATGGTCTATAAAATGGCCCTAGGATCCGTATAAAAATACCAAAGCGTTGTTCCTTTCGAAAACTCATCTTAAAAACTATGCATTGAGAAGATGAAAATATTTGTTGAGAAAAATTTGAGGTGCACAAAAATCTCAAAAAGCTCCAAACAGGGGCAAAAAGGGATTGATAAAAAAAAATATAGCAAGAGCGGACTTAACCCCCCCCCCCCAAAAAAAAAAAAAAAAAAAAAAAAAAAAAAAAAAAAAAAAAAAAAAACATTAATTTTGAAAACCATATTTTTTTTTTTTTTTTTTAAATACACTGTAAAAAAAATCTATTAAATTTACGGCAAAAATTGCTGGCAGCAATGTTGCCATTAATTTTTACCGCAAAAATTGTAATAAAATTAGATGTAATAAAAAAATGCGTTAAAAATTTTACTTCCATTTTTGCGGAAAAAACTGCAAGCAATATTGCTGCAGCAGTATTTGACGTAAATGTACCGGATTTTTTTTTCAGTTTACGATGACACATTCACGGATGAAATCATGTAATTGTTATTTAATGATGCATTACACTGCAAGATCTTAGTAAAGCACCTCTTACTCATTTTGAGGAATAGATAACGTACCACACACAGAGCAAAACTGTGTAATTTCGCTTTTTATTGTCAAGTACAGTCGACTCTCGTTAATTCGAAATCGGATAATTCGAATCTTTGCTTAATTCGAACTAAACATGAAGTCCCGAAATTTTCAATGGTAGAATAACGTGAAAAAATTTTATTAATTCGAACTCATTTTCTCTTGACTTTCTTTAATTCGAACTAACGAGAATTCCAATTTTTCATTTTTCTTTTCCTTCTCGCGGATTTCAGATCATTATTGAATAACTTTCTTTCTTTGATTTTTGTGAAAATTGTTCCGAACGAGTATATATATAATCGAATTCATTTGATATCCTTTTTTGTGCCCCGTCTGTCCATCAGTGACGCTTTAAATTTTTCTTCCATTGTGCTTGTTTCTAATCTTTGAATTAGTTTATGTATTTATACATTCTAATTCAATATTAAGTCATATTCTAATGAAACAGACGAAAATAATTTAAAAAACACTATAACATTAATTCCTTTATAACAGTACCATATTAAGCATATTTTCATTTCATTTTTTCCATAATTCGAACATTTCTTGCGGTTCCGACGAGTTTGAATTAACGAGAGCCGACTGTAATTAGAAAAAAAAAGATTTAAAGTGGTAGTTAAAATAATGAAACCTGAATTTTCTTCCTTTTCTATTCTCAAGACATTATTATTATTATTATTATTATTTTGTCATTTGAGCTTTATTCTTAAAATTTCTTGATTCTCTTATTAACAAAACTTTTCTTCATGTAAAGATTCCTTCATATAAAACTTATAAATAATTTCAATTCCTTCCTTCCACCCATTAAATCATTATTAAAAATTTGAAAACATTTTAATGACTTACATTAATAATAATTTTGGGATTATTTTTATAACACTCTAAAATATAATAAAAAATTTAGTACACATTTGCAATAATAGATAGCGACAAAACATAACAACTCATAAATAAATCATTCAATTTATGAATCCAATTAACATTTAAAAAAAATTAGAGACTGAGCCTAATATAAAAAATACTTTTTTATGTAAGTTTGATATTAGGTTCGAAATATTTATTATTTTTTAGAGCAACAAAGCTTTATAAACTAGCGGGAACTTATGACTATTTGTAGACTGCAAGATAAAATTCAACAACAAAAACCAAATTCTTAGTAGAGACCATTGATACCATGCTTAAAAAAAGAAAATACTCTTTTAAATATGGTACTTTATTTATTTATAAGCATTCACGATCTTAATTGTTAAAAATGTGAATTAAAAAAAAAAAAAAAAAAAAAAAAAAAAAAAAATGTAGAAAAAGATTAAACAGTCATGACCCCAAAAAGTGCGCAAAACATTGTCCAAATAATATAACACTTGGAACCAAAATATGCGGATTAATAGTCCTCTACTGTATAAAGTTTTTCATATATGTGTCTCGTTTTTTAAATGTCTTATTTTCATCCATTTTGTATACCAAACCAGAAAATCTTATATCCTTGCATGTTGAACAAATGTTGTATACATCTTTATATCGTGTTTCCGTCATTTTTGACCTGCTATCTTACTAGTTCTTTACAAATGCGGGAAAAATCTTTTAAAGTAATAGAGTGTTTGTAATAAATACAGATTATGTTTGTAAAATAAATAGTTCTTTACTGGCGTTTCAGTTAACAGTTCTTATCTTTAAAAACAATAGTTATTATTATTATTATTGTTATTATCATTGTATTTCTGTATTTTAACCTCTTTACATCTTTACATCTATGCCTACACATTATTTATTGGAAGCAGGACGTTTCGGTCCCGCCATTTCGGTCTCGCCGTTTCGGTCCTGAGACATTTCGGTCCCGAGACACTTCGGTCCCAAGCCATTTCGGTCCGTAGCCGTTTCGGTCCCAAGACATTTCGGTCCTGCCATTTCGGTCCCGCCGTTTCGGTCCTGAGACATTTCGGTCCCGAGACACTTCGGTCCCAAGCCATTTCGGTCCGTAGCCGTTTCGGTCCCAAGACATTTCGGTCCCTTGCCATTTCGGTCCTAAGACATTTTGGTCCCTAGCCATTTCGGTCCCAAGACATTTCGGTCCCTTATCCTACAAACTGAAATTTTGTGAAATAAGACATTTTATAGGGAAATAATTCTACAGGGTTTTTATACTAAAGACCATAAAATTTTAGTTTAATACGATTATAAGTGCCCGAAAACCGCACACACGTATAACTCTTATCCAAAATATTATAATTCACACAAATTTTGCATGGTAATCCTAATCATAATTGGTAATCCTAATGATAATTGGTAATCCTAATTCTCAAAACAGTTAGTAATTTTAATATAAAAATCAAATTAATATTTTATTAAATGTATTTATTAATTAATAACATTATTAATTTACATAATAAATTTTACTTTAAAATAAACTCAATACATAATCAATTTTATATTCAATACATCATTATATTTCCTAGTAGTTCTAAACTGAAATTTATCTCTTACTTGTTTATTTATTGTATATTTAAAATTACAGAAATTTAAAACAATTAGTATAGTTAAAAATAAAACTAAAATAATTTTTTTCTGGGAAAGTAGGAGCGAAAAGGTAATACAAATAAATAAATAAATAAATAAATAAATAAAAGCTTAGTTTTGTCACTTAAAAATGTAAAATAAAATTTTTTAAAATATTATTATATTACATTTTAATACATTTTATTAAATTATATACTATATTTTATATATAATATTTATATTATTATATTTATATATAATATTTATATTATTTTATTTTAAAATATTATTATATAAATTTTATGAAAAAAAAATAATCTTATTAGAATGAAATAGGCCCCGTTTTAATAAAATTAAATTACAAAAGTTCTCTTTATGGTGTGAGAAGTCTGTTAAAAAATGCAATCTATTAATACTGTTGTTATTAAAGAAAAAATAGCGGAGGCATTTTTTTTTTCATAGCATGTCCAGTTACGAAGTCACTATTGCTTTCGTAATATTAATAATGGTAAGTAACTTATGAAAACAAATTTATAAGATGCAATTTTGTATTATAAAAATTATAAGAAAAGTAAAGAAAATGTTCTTTAATAAATATATCTCATTTGTGAATTATCAAAGGAGAGGGTATAGACGGGTGATTTAAGGAAATACTTTTTACTTTATAGCAGTTTATAGAAGTTTATATAAAATACTGATACTAATAATTAATAATAAAATTTAAAATATTTATTCTGATTAATAATAATACTACTAACAGCAAAAGACAATATCCTCTAAACTTATATAACATTGTTTAACAAACAAAATTTTCAGCTCGCTGTGATTTCATTATCACGAATTATAAAAATTTAAATTTATCGACTCTTATATTCAACTTTTTATAAAACTTGAGGGGAGGGAGGGGGAGAATTTAAAAAATTTTAAAAAGGCCCGAATAATGTTGAACTTATACCATTTGGCAGGCCCACGACAATTATAATCCGACTTATAAGGTAGCGAAAGAAATAACAAGAAACCGAAATGCTTAAGGATCGAAATGGCAAGGGACCAAAGTGGGTGGGGACCGAAATATCTTGGGACCGAATTGTCTCGGGACCGAAATGTATTGGGACCGAATTGTCTCGGGACCGAAATGTCTCGGGACCGATATGGCCAGGGACCGAAATGTCTCGGGACCGAAACGGCGGGACCGAAATGGCGGGACCGAAGTGGTTGTACCGAAATGTCGTGTACCCTTATTTATTTGCATGTAAATATGATTCTTCTATAAAACTCTGTTATTATCGGAATCTATTTTATTAAATGTATATTTATGTTATAAAAATTAGTTTATTGATTTTTGTAAGAAATATAGCATAAAGAATGCAAGGTATTTCTGGTTATTTTCCTTTTTTCTGAACAATTCAGACAATTTAATACATAAAAAATCACTTATATATTTACCGATTGTTTTTACGGAGCACCAACACCGAAATGTTTTTTTCTCTCACCTAACAACAAAAGATAATACGCGATAAAACCCTATATTTAATAACAAATCATTTTCGGGTAAAAGAAAGGTATACATGAACATTCCTATTATTAATATGAAATGTAATCAAATATTTATTCCATTCATAAATATCGAACATATCATTTTAAAAAGAAAAATAAATAGAATAAGCACCTAAAAAAAGGACAGTGTTACTAAGGTTAAAAGAATGAAAGAAATGATATTTTTTAAAACTAAAGTTTAATACTTTTTTAAAAGTAATACAAATTAATTGATGAAGTAATTAAAACAATGCAACCATTATGAGGAACATTTTTATAAAAAGAAAATAAACAATTCTTTGCTGGAGTTTCTGTTAACAGCTCTCTTCTTTAAAAACAGTAGTTTTTGTTATTATTATTATTATTATTGTTATTATTATTGATATTATTATTATTATTATTATTATTATTATTGTGCTTCTGTACTCTTTATATCTTTACCTCTACGCCTACACATATTTATTTGCATGTAAGTATGATTCTTCTATAAAACTGTGTAATTATCACAATCTTTTTTTATTAAATGTACATTTATGCTTTAAAAAAGAGTTTATTGATTCTTGTAAGAAATATAGAATAAAGAATATAAGATATTTTCGGTTATTTTCCTTTCTTCTGCACAATGCAGACTTCAATACATAAAAAATCACTTATATGTTTACCGATTTTTTTCATGGAGCACCGACACCCAAATGTATTTTTTTCGCCTAACAACAGGAAATAATAAGCGATAAGCCCATATATTTAATAACAAATCATTTTCGGGTAAGAAATGTTGCACCTGAACATTCCTATTGTTAATGTGAAACGTAATCAAAAATGCTTTCCATTCATAAATATCGAACATGTAATATTATGAAGAAAAAAATAAATAAATCATCAACTAAAAAGAGAATAATTATACTCAGGTTAGAATAGTGAAAAAAAATTTTAAACTAAATTTGGCTACTTTTTAAAAATAATGCAAATTAATTGATGAAGTAATTAAAATTTATAAAAAGAAAATAAACAGTTCTTTATTAGCGTTTTCGTTAACAGTTTTCTTCTCTAAAAACAATAGTTATTATTATTATTATTATTATTATTATTATTATTATTATTATTATTATTGTGCATCTGTGCTTTAATTTCTTTACATCTTTACATCTACGTTATTTGCATGTAAACTTAATTTTCCTATAAACCCTGTTGTAATAACAATATAATTTATTAACTATATATTTACAAGGTTCGTACGGGTCCTGGAATTTCATGACCAGAAAATTCATTAGCCCCAGTATTTTTTTTAATAGAAAATCTATTATTACTCAAAACGAAATTTTGAGCCTTTGAACATATTTATTTTTCAGTAAATAAATGCTGGTATTTCACCTGGAAAATAAAAGTACCCGTACGAACCATGGTTTATGCTATGTAAAAGAGTTTATTGATTTTTGTGAGATATCTATACTAATAAAAGAACAAAACGCTCTGTCTGTGTGTATGTGTCTGTCTGCGAAGGATAGCAAAATCTAAAGCATGTACGAGGCTCGAAAATTTTTTGAGAATAGCCCCAAATCTCTCCTGATGCATCTGACCTTCAAAATTTCGAAGTTCCAATTATTAACTGAGTAATTATTTAAATTCCAAAGATCCATTCTCATAAAAAATCGTCTTTTTTCCACTTTTTTCCCCTTCATTTGTTTATGATTGTTGGTTGCATAAAATGCTCGCAGAAATAATTAAAAAAGCTGGGACAGAATTAAAGAAACACATTTAAGTGTTTAACATTTCCAAAGTGAGAGTTCTTTCAAACGATCTTTAAAACTCATAGACTGGCAAACTGTCAGTTTAATTGAGGATTTTTTATCACAGCTGTTCATGGAGGAATGAGATAGGTGGAGGTGAAGTAAGGCTCAATAAAGGTTTGCAATATGAATCCATTTATCGCTTAAATTTTACTGTTCCAAACTAGAGGACGTGGAAGAAATTTTGTATTATAATACGAATTGAAAGAAATGAATTACAACTGAAGCATATTTTAAAAAGAAATAGCAAATTTTTAAAATGGTCTTTGTTCTATTATTATTTTTTAAAATAAATGTTCGCTTTTACAATAAAAGAAATTAGAAAATTAGCAATTATTAAATATCAAATTAAAATTAAATTAGATATTGAAAACATTTGTTACGAACTAAAAATTGTATTACTAAAAGATTCCTTCTTTAATTCAGTTTTAAATACTTTATAAAGTAGATGAAAAATGTTTATGACTAAATAATTACATGTAAATAAATATTTAAAATATAATGATGAAAACATTCTTTTAAAATCATGTATGAAAGCTTAAGTAATAAATATTAATCTAAAATATAGATTTCTGACTGCAGACGATTTTAAGATATTAACAAAAGAAAGTTATATTTGGAAGCAAAACGTTAAAATAATTTTCTATATTGATATTTAAAACACATATGATAAAATAATTAATAAATTCTTACCGGTGAAGCGATAAATTAGTTCTTTTTAAAAAAATATAGCAAAAAAATACGGGCTTAAATCTGCTTCAATTGATAGGCGTTTCAAAGCCCGTGGTTTTGTTTGTACTTAATGTGACTTAATGTAGGGTTACATTTTTAGCATCACCCCCAGAGATAATACTACCTATCTCATTCCTCCATGACAGCTGTTATAAGCCATGGAGGAAAAAGTTAGGTGGAGGTAAAGCAAGCCACAAAAAGGTTTGCAATATGTAACCATTTATCGCTCAAATTTTAATGACCCAATCAAAAGTACGAGGAAAGGATTTCGCATTAATAAGATGAATTGGAAGAAATGAATTACAGCTGAAGCGCATTTTAAGAAGAAATAGTAAATTTGTAAAATGGTCTTTTTTCTATCATATTATTTATTGAAATAAATGTTTGCTTTTAAAATAATTGAAATTGGAAAATTAGAAATAATTAAATGTCAAAATGAAATAAAATAAAATATTGAAAACATTTGATTTCAACTAAAAATTGTATTACTAAAAGTTTTATTTTTTTTCAGAACTTTTTAATACTTTATAACGTAGATGAAAAATGTTTATGACTTAACAATATATTAATAATTGCATGTCAGTTTATAAAATATATTGATGAAAACATTCTTTTAAAATCATGCATTCAAACTTAAATAACAATTATTAAACTAAAATCTAGATTTCAGAGTGCAGACAATTTTAAGACATTAACGAAAGAATGTTAACTTTTCAAGCAAAATCTTAAATGATGCTTCTATATTGATATTTCAAAGTTATATGATAAAAATAATGAAATAATTCTTGCCAATGATTGATCTATTTGTATTTCTTATGAATTCCGATCCGGTATTACAGCCAATAATGGCACAATAATTTTTTTAAACGAAATTTTAGTCATCTGTTGAATAACAGTTTAAACGATAAAAAATAAAAATAAAGAAATACGGATTTAAACCAGTTTGAATTGATTGGCGTGTCAAAGCACATGGTTTTGTTGGTGCTTAATTAGACTTAATGTACCGGATTTTAGGAATACGTTTTTGGCTTCACCCCAAGACATTATACTTCCACTCTATTAATTTCTCTTTACTCAATAGTTGTATGCAGATTTTTGGCACTTCGAACATTAGAATGTATGAGCGATTAGCTGTGTTGCAGAAAAAAAGTATACAACACTTTTCAAGGAGTTTTTTTAAGTCATTGATAAAATTTAAATGTATTCTATTCAATTTAATATTTTATTATGGCTTTAATTTTTTTTAAACGAAAATAAAATGGCTCTTTGGCTTACAATTGTTCGAATCCGCAAACGATTCATACACCATAATAAATTATCAAATAGGAAAGTAAATTATTTATCAGAAATTGTCGTCAAAAAAAGAGTAGCAAACTGGTTGTAACCCTAACGTTTAGACTAATTAAAACATAACCCGACCACCCCCCCCCCAAAAAAAAGCCTACATTCCAATTCGTGATAGACAAAATTTCCGTGAGTATAAACCCGACCCGAACTTAAATTTTCTATTTGAAAAAAACTATGGATTTGATAACTGACACGAACCAATTCTGAATCCCGCAAATATGTTCAAATGAAGCATAATCCTATCCGAACAAGGAAAAATAATTTTCGTGGGCATGAAACCTGACCCGAACCTAAAACTTTTCTTTACAAAAAACCCGATATATGACCCGAACGAAACTGAAACCAATAAAAATATTTCAGAGAACTATAACCCGTCATAAACCCGACTCGAACCTAAAAAATTCCATTTAAAAAATCCTGAAATTTGACCCAAACCACATCTGATTTCGACCAAAATATTCGAAAGAACCATAACCGGATTCGAGTAAAACAAAATAATTTCCGTGAACATTAACCCGATACGAACCTAAATCTCCCATTCGAAAAAATACCTGAAATCTGAATCGGACAAAATCTGAACCTGAAAAAAATATTTCAAAGAACCGTAACCGGATCCGAACAAGACAAAAAAATTTCTCGTCTTGAACCAAATCCGAATCCAAAAAATTCATTGGAAAAATCTGAAAATCTGAACTTGACAAAAATATTCCAGTGAAGCATGTTCTTATTCGAGCAAGACAGAATAATTTCCATTAACACGCAAGAAGACCCGAACCCAAAAGTTCTATTTTAAGAAAACCCGAAATTTGAAGTGAACCAAATCTGAATCCGACAAAAATATTCCAAAGAACAATAAACCGATCCGCGCAAGACAAAATAATTTCCATGGATATAAACCCGACTCGAACCTAAAAAAATCTATTTGAAAAAACCTGAAATTTGACTCAAAACACATATGAATCTGACCAAAATATTCGAAAGAACCATAACCGGATACGAGATGACAAAATAATTTCCTTTGACCCCAAATACGATACCGATAACTGATACAAACGTAAAACTTTTATTTGAAAAATACCTGAAATTTGAATCGAACCAAATCTGAACCTGATAAAAAAAAAATTCCAAAAAACCCTAAACGGATCCGAATAAGACAAAAAAATTCCATGGACATGAAACGAATCTGAACCCAAAAAATATTTTTTGAAAAAATCTCTAAATCTGAACTTGACAAAAATATTCCAGTGAAGCATATTCTTATTCGAACAAGGCACAATAATTTCCGTGGACACGCAAGAAGACCCGATCCCAAAAATTTCATTTGAAAAAAAAAAGCCGAAATCTGAATTGAACCAAATCTGAACTTGGCAAAAATATTTCAGTGAAGCATGTTCTTATTCGAACAAGGCAGAATAATTTCCGTGGACACGCAAGGAGACAAGAACCCAAAAATTCTATTTGAATAAAAAGCCGAAATCTGAATTGAGCCAAATTTGATCCCGACAAAAATATTCCAAAGAACCATAACTGGAACCGAGCAAGGCAAAATAATTTAAATGGACATGAATTCGACCCGAACATTAAAATCCAATTTCAAAAAATATCTGAAATCTGAATTGAATCAAATTTGAACCCGACGAAAATATTCTAAAGAACCATAACAAGATCCGAACAAGGCAAACTAATTTCCATAGACATGAACCCAATATATGGTTAAATAACATTTAGGTTGTGATTAGGTTGCATTACATTACGGTATGGTTGTTATGGTTAGATTAAGGATAGGTTACAATAAGGTGACGGCTAGGTTACAATTATGTTATATTTAAGTTACGGTAGGGTACTGTTAAGTCACAGTTAGGTTACAGACAGGTTATGGTTATTGTACAAAAGTTTTGCGGTTAAGAATTTGTCCACAGAGTAAACATTACGCATGCTTTGATTAAAAATATACACTTCTTTTTGTTAAATGGATTTTAAATTATAATACCATATGCAAACCTTTTAGCTAACATCGAGTATCCATTTCATTCACGTTATAGTCAGATTTAAGAGGGATGTAATTAGCTTGAAATTCAAAATATTTCACTTGGGATTTCTATCTGAAAAAAAATAATTTTTTACGTGACTTAACAGTGGTTTTTATGGATAAATACCAACACTTTCACACAAAAATCACGCAATTGTTGGACAAATATTTCCTCCCGCGTTTCCCATTATTTATTTTGAGTATTTTTAGAGCTTAATATTAGTTGTTGTTTTTTGAACTGATTTTTCACACAGTCAGCGGCCACGTATTTCAAACAATGCATTTCTGCATGTTTCGAATTAATGATAAAATAATACAAATTTCAAATTCGTTTAATATTGTTAATACGGATCCGGACAACGCCGGGCGGGTCAGCTAGTATAGCATAAAGAATGAAAGATATTTCCGATTATTTTCTTTTCTCCTAAATAATTTTACTTCAATACATAAAAAATCACTTATATTTTTACCGATTGTTTTTATGGAGCACCAACACCGAAATATGTTTTTTTTCGCATAACAACAAGAAATAAAAAGCGCAAGACACTATATTTAATGGCAAATCATTTTCAGGAAAGAAATGTTATACCTGAACATTCCTATTGTTAATTTGAAATGAAATCAAATATGCTTTCCGTACATAAATATCGAACATGTTATTTTAAGAAGAAAAAAAAATAGAATCATCAACTAAAAAAAAGAACAATTATATTCAGGTTAAAAGAGTGAAAGAAATGATATTTTTTTAAACTAAAGTTTACTGATTTTTAAAAGTAATACAAATTAATTGATGAAGTAATTGAAACAATGCAACCATTATCAGGCATATTTTTATTAAAAGAAAATAAACAGTTCTGTACTGCAGTTTCTGTTAACAGTTCTGTTCTCTGTAAACAATTGTTTTTGTTATTATTATTATTGGGCTTTTGTGTTTTAACCTCTTTACATATTTACATCTACGCCCACACATTACTTATTTGCATGTAAATATGATTCTTCTGTGAAACTCGGTTTATCGCAATCCATTTCATTAAATGTATATTTATTTTATCAAAAAAGAGTTTATTGATTTTTGTAAGATATATAGAATAAAGAATGCAAGATATTTCCGGTTATTTTCCTACATTCTGAACAATTCAATTCCAATACATAAAAAATCACTTAGATGTTTACCGATTTTTTTCATGGAGCACCGACACCGAAATGTATTTTTCTCGCCTAACAACAGGAAATAATAAGCGATAAGCCCATATATTTAATGACAAATCATTTTCCTGAAATAAATGTTATACCTGCACATTCCTATTGTTGATGTGAAATGTAATCAAATATGCTTTCCGTACATAAATATCGAACATGTCTTTTAAGGAAAACAATAACAACAAAAAAAAGAATCAACAACTTAAAAGGGGACGATTATACTCAGGTTAAACAAGTGAAAGAAATGATAGTTTTTAAAACTAAAGTTTATTGCATTTTCAAAATAATGGTAACTGAATGATGAAGTAATTACAACGATGCAATCATAATGAGAAATATTTTTATAAAAAGAAAATTATGTAAGAAAAAAAGCATAAACAAACACAAATACTAAAAGAAACCCATAATATTGTTCTCTGATATAAATATCGACTTTGAAAAAAAATATCTGAAAGAGAATTTTGTTTATTATTATAAGTATATAATTTTTATTTTCAAACTTAACAGGTTTTTTAATAGAATTTCAATTGCTAAGCCATATCAGTTCAAATATTTTACTTAATTTTCATTGTTTTAATATTATTATAAATAGAAAATTATATCATATTATTTTGGTATGGGTTACTAAGAAACTGACTTAAAAAATGATCCTGAATGTATAATCTTGAAATAATCTAGCAAGCTTCTTTATTATGACAAAAAATTTATCATCTTCTCTGAGTAAAATTGCTAATTTATACATATAGTTATATGTATAATAAAATATAATTTTTAATATTAATTTACTACTATCTTTGTAGAACTTTATATTTCTGTTTATGTTAAGAAAAAATATCATACTTTTTTTTAATACCCTTTAAAACAGAATTGTCGATAAAATTAATTTGCTCATTATTATAATCATTATTATTGTTATTGTATACAGTTAAAATCATAAATATTTCGACTTACATAAAAAACACGACTAGATTTTTATTATCATAATTGTTATACATCCTTGTTTAGATGAGTATAATTTTTTGTAAAGAGATATTATTTTAGAAGTTGCAACTTAACATAACATTTCTTATAGATGCAGTACATCGTTTATAATTTGTATTAAATTCAAATTAAATTCAAGCAAATTGGGACTTTCAAAACCAATATAGCATGAATAAGATTAAGATTCAAAATAAATATTATTATGTGTTTTTTGAAAAACACATTTTTTTTAAAATAACTTTACACATCTCATCTTTTTTTATAATATGATAAACATGATAAGCAATAACCATAAAAAGGATGGCTTGATAGATTTGAAAGTAGATTTGTGTATATTGAGAAGGATTGATAAGTCGTTCACATTTAAATCACCAATCCTAATAAGTTTAAAGATTTCAAAAATAAATAAACAAATTCATATTTTTAATATCTATGATAACATTTTTTCCATTTATCTTCTTCGAAAATTTAGCAATAATCTTTTTTTCAATGGCATTTCTAAGTGCATTTGCTTTTTTGTGATAAAAAAACTGCATATCTATTATATAGGTATTGGATTTATAAGCGAAATTTATTCTTAAATACGTTATGGAACATTGCCGTTTTGTTTAATGCATGCAAAATATTTATATGACCATAATATTATCTGTAAAAGCTTTTCTTCTTATTATTTTTTTCCCACAATTTTTTTCAGTTAGCTCAGATTATTATTAATGTTGCTGTAATATTTCGATGAGGAATATATAACTCATATCATTATATGAACCATAGAAAATAACTAAAATTAAATAACGATGTTTTGTATATAAAATTATAATAAAAGGAAAATTTTTGTAAAGCCTGCTACATAAAAATTAGGCTCGTTGAAATAAACATTAATGTATATTTTTATTTTTGTATACATTTAATTCTTTTATTATTGAAATAGAGCATGATGCTATATAATAGAATTGTAAAAATAGCAGCGCTATAAGCACCAATTATTTTAAATCATAAGCATATCGGTTTTGGGAGCACATAACTTACCTTCCTCAGTGCTACGCATGGCAGAAAATTACTCATATATATATAGTAGAGGATTCAATGAGATGGAGGATTCAATCTGAAAATATAATAACAAGTAGAAAAACAGACTATTTCAAGTAACAGCCAATAAAATAATTCATGAGAAATGGAACCAAAGTATTTAGAAATGCGTAGAGGGAAAAAATTAAGAAAATGAGATTTTTTATGTAATATTTCCAGTAATTTGATAATGGGGGAATAGCTAATTCGCAATTAATTGCACTATCATTTTTTTATAAATATGGAATGCTTCCAGTAAGTTAAGTTCATGAACAGAAGTTGGTTTAGAGATTATTTTAACCGAACTGAAGTCAAAAGTATGATTCATCTCCCAACAATGTTTTCCAATAGAGGATTTATTGGTTTCTCGTTTCTTAATACATTGTTTATGTTCTTTAATAGGGAAATTTAAGGAACATTTGATTTGTCCAATAGAGGAAAGATCGGTCTGTCAATTACTACTGTACTGTAGATACCCCATGAATTGAATAATTCTGTAGGATTTTTTAGATTGGCGAGAGTGAGTTTATTGGTAGGAGCAAAAATTACTTCGAAATCATATTGTCTAAGATTTTTAACAATGGTAAAGCTTGGTATAGGAAATAAGCGTAAGGCAATGCTAACATTGGAAAGAGTACACTGTTAAAAATCTTGTCCTAGTTTGAACCAAATTTTGGTGCTCAACAGCTGCCTCTATAAGATGGTGAAATCGTGAACCAATATTTGAAGCTCCCATTGAAGCATAGTTCCAATAGTTTGAACAAGGTTGAAGTAGGAAGCTTTAAATTTTGCTACGAAATTTCACCATCTCATGGTAGCAGTTACTGTGCACCAAAATTTGGTTCAATATATAAAAAAAATTTTAACAGTGTAGAAGACTGGGGTGAGTTTGAGGAATGAGTATTTCGAGGGTACTTCAGCACGCTCGTTCATCAAATTTAACCACATCTTCGCTATATATGAGACCACTTACCGTCATTTTTAGCACTATGGACGGTACCGAAACTGATATGCTTAAAATTTAAAATAATTGGTGTTTTAAACGTTGCGACTTTTACATTTCCATTTTAATCTTTTCCATCCGGAATATTGTATTCATTCAAGGGAGAAATATATTTCCATGTATTCAAAAAATGAATTACTTTCATTTAATGCTGGTATACTATGTCGTATAATCGTCAATAAAGTCAAAAAATACATAAAAGAAACAAATGACAACATAAAACAAACTTTAAAGTCTTATTCAAAACCTCTTGGGATTACATTAACGTACTATCTTTTTTTATTTAACAATTACTTGGAAGTATTTCAGATTATCAATATATTTGAAAAAAAAGAAAAAAAAAACAAGACAGTGGCGATCTAAACAAGAAGAACATATATGAGTACAAAAATGTAATTGAAAAAAGTGGTTTTTCTTCTTTTTTAAAGCAATTAACTAATAACTGAATCGCGAAAAGTACAAAAAAAATATGAAGAGTTTTACTTTCTAATTATGATATGCATTCATTTTACTTACTCCTTTTAAATTGAATATAAATCAATTTGAAAACAAATAATTTCACCATTTCTTTCTTAGATACTGCTAATTAATAAGAGTTTTTATCTTTTTTTATTTATAAAAGAGCGCTTAATAACGCATCGTATCTAATGGTATACAGGTTTTAAAGTGTAAAGGACATTTCATAATTTTCATATGCACTTTATTAGCTACTTTAGTATGTATTTTTCTTTCTCTTTATTTCTTTATTTTTCATTTTATTTTTCAATAAAACTTTCATATCGACCTTAAACAAAAAATTCCGTAAGTAGTTAATATTTAAAACAACGTTCGATTTATTAAAGCCCAACTCATTCTATCACTACAACATTTGGTAGATACGTTTTCTTGCGCAGGGAATGCTTGAAAAATATTTATTAGAAATATATGTAGTAAAAAAACTTAAGATTGATATTCAAGCTGTCAGTGGGAGCAAAAGATCTGAGCAAAGTGAAAATGCAAGAAAAATGAAATTTATTTTTCGTTAAAAGATTTTAATTTAGCGTGAAAGTGTTACTTTATAGTTAACTTGATATTCAGCTTCGCTCCGGGTCGTCTTACTTGATTATACTCACACCAACCCGAACCTGCGTTTCTTGTCGGATTTCTTTTTAGCTATATTTTCTCGTCCCTTGTCGTATTGGGTCACGTTCACATTCATTGTTTCGGGTCCGGGTTAGTTTCTGATTGGGGTCTGATTTTTGTGGATCGGGATTGTATTGACCCGATTTTTTAAAAGATTGACCAAAATATATTTTTTTATATTGATAATATAATACAATAACAGCTTCATAATAAAACTCCAAAAAGCGACCACTTTAATTTAGCGAACCCCTGTTCAATTCTTAAATTTATAGATTTGTTCCCCTATGCTTATGTATAGTCGGCAGATCCCAAACGTGTATATCTATATGCTTTCTGTTGTACATTTTACATGTGCCCATAAACTACACTGGTGGACAAAATTAAGAGATGGAAGGTATTTTCCCAAATATCTGGATAAAAGTAAATGAAAATTGGTATGGATATAACTTATAGTATGACAATAATATGTGCAAAGCAAAAATTAAAGTGCTATTTATTGCCAACAGTCCAATGTGGACTGAAATTCATGATAAAAGATGGCAATAAAAGTGAGGCCTCTATGGTGTGTGGTCGCCTTTAGTATGGTGTGTGGTGACCTCTGACAGATAGACAGCATGCACAAAGAGTATGCATGCTGTTAATAAGAGAGTTAAGGATTGTTTGTGGAAGACTATCCCACTCTTCCATCAGAGCAGTTTTTAACTCCAGAATGGTTCTGTGTGGGGTTTGGCGTCTAGCAATAGCCCTTCCAAGAGCCTCCCAAGCATGTTCAATGAGGTTAAGGTCAGGAGATTTGGCTGGCCAATTCATTCAATGAATATCCTCGCGTTCCAGATACTCCGAAACCAGGCGAGAATTATGTGGTCGGGCACAGTCGTCCATAAAAACGAATTCAGGGCCAACAGCCCCCCTGAAAAGACACACGTAGGATTGTAGGCTCCCCTGCCTGTACCTCTGGGCATTCACGGAACCAGTGTCAAACACATGGAGCGGTGTGCGGGTATCTTGCATGATCCCTGCCCAAACAATGAGTCCTCCATCAAAATAATGGTCCCTGTCCATGATGTTACTGGGATGGTATCGGGTTCCAGGTTTCCTCCATATGAATATTCGCCAAGAATCAGATTGAAGACTGAATCTGGACTCATCTGTGAGCAGAACATTAGCCCATTGGAGCTGTGCCAAGTGTTGGTGCTGTCTGCACCATTGTGCATGCTCTCTTTTGTGGAAGGGAGTGAGTGGGGTGCAAATGGCGGGCTTCATGGCATACAACTCTCTTTCACCGAGCCTCCTGACAACAGTCTTCCTTGAAATTAATGTTCCTGTGGCAGCAGCAAGGTCCCCAGACAGTTGTGTTGCTGTAGACGTCCGTTGAGGAGTATCTGGAAAGCAACGATATTCATCGAATGGATTGGCCGGCCAAATCTCCTGACCTAACCCTACTGAACATGCTTGGGAGGCTCTTGGAAGGGCTATTGTGAGCCACCAACCCCCACCCAGAACCATTCCGGAGTTAAAAACTGCTCTGGTGGAAGAGTGGGAGAGTCTTCCACAAGCTATCCTTAACTCTCTTTTTAACAGCATGCATACTCGTTGTGCATGCTGTCTATCTGTCAGAGGTCACCATACACCATACTAAAGGCGACCACACACCATACAAGACTTACTTTCATTGCCATCTGTCATCATGAATTTCAGTCCACATTGGACTGTTGGCAATAACTCTTGCCAATGAATGACACTTTAATTTTTGCTTTGGACATATTATTGTCATACTATAAGTTATATCCATTCGAATTTTCATTTATTTTTATCTAGTATTTCTCGAGATATTTGGGAAAATGCCTTCCATCTCTTAATTTTGGTCCACCAGTGTATTAGAAATACAATACATGTGTTTTTGTGGATATCAGAAATGCAATGTTAGTAATACTTTTCATATTCTGAGAGAAGAAAACAAATAAGTTGTCAGTATTTAAAAAGTTGAAAGATTTTTGTTCAAATCTGCCCCATGTAGGGGTACCTTTGAACAAATGAATAAAATATAAAAATATCGAAAGATTTATTAAAAAGTTGCATATTTTACAGAAATATAAAGCAATATGAATAAAACTAAATAAGTACATTTTGTTGAAATTACTATTTTTTTTTGTTATTTAACCAAACCTAAATCCATTAAAGTTGATATCAAAACTCATTGTTGATAAAACACAAAGTGTCCCACCATTTGTGGTTTGTTGTGAAATCTTTTTTACAATATCCTTGAAATACACCAATGTGATATCTGCTTCTGGAAAAATTAAAATTTTTGATTCGCTATTTTTTTAAGTGACCTGATATAAAATTCCGTTTTATACATTACGGAAACCAGAAATATTGTTTGGAAACCTGTTAAATCGTGAATGATTATTTTGTAGCTAGGATTTGCAATTATCCAATAAATGAATTTAGATTTGATTTAATTTAGATTTGAAACTTACCATCACTGATACATAGGGGAATTGTTAACATCAAAGTCCATTATCTTTGACATTCTTAATTAACATCTTTTCACATAAAAAAAAAAATCAGAAATAATAATATTTAGATACATTAACAACTTTTTACTTCATAGTTTTATGTACACTCTTTAAATTATTTCAATTGTTATTTATCACCAATTTATTCAGTGTTTTGTCGCTGCTCAATGGTGCCCCAACTTTTTTGTTTAATGGTGCCCCATCACATGGAATTCAACATTACAACGGTTTACTCAATTTGGCTGAAGAATTTGAATACAACAAAGGTTATAAACTAAAGCTAACATCTTTGTTTATGCATTGAACAACAAATTAAAATTTTAGGGATAGAAGTTTGTAAATAAAAATCTTACAACGTTATTTTCTTAAGTTTAGATTCAAGAGGGAGAAAGATACATATCTTTTTTAGAGAGTACTGTTCATACAAAATGGTACAGCTTTGTATAATTATTCCCTTGAAGCAGCAGTAATGTATTGCTATATACATTTTTTAAAAATAATTTATTTGAAGGAAAATATTTAGCGTGTTCAAAGGTGCCCCCAGTTCAAACGTGCCCCCCTCTCCCCTACTCATTCATAATAAAATTTAATTTTCTTATTCAAATTTATTATTTATTTCGTTTTTACATTTAAATTTAATTATATTTTTTAACTCTTAAATTAAATTACTTATTTATCCTTTTAATTCAAATTTAACATATAATTTAATGCTATAAAGTCTATGACTCGTCGATGCAGGGAATATTGCTCAATATGATACATTTCTTGGACATGTAAAATCTGGAGTCTATGGTATCTGAGAATAACTGCTAATCGCAGGTGTTTGGCTGAGATTCTTCTCACATTCAAAGTGATATACATTCCTTCAAGTCTCCAAGGATACAACGTGTTTTCGATAAACAACATTTTTCAAGTGTCCCCACATCCAAAATTTGCAAGTATTAAGACCCATAGAGCGAGACAGTGATGTCTGCGGAAACGCACGCAGTGAAAAATTGTACAAGAAGCTCTTGTAAACCAAGTCCAAAGTTTGGGGCAGTTTCATCCTTTATAAAAATAATTGTTTTAAAATATTCATGCTGTTGATAATGGGTATAGGAAAAGTTTAGTACAACCTTTTGTTCTCTCCCTGAAGCATGTCACAGGGTCATTATGAAAAATCTCTTCGAAAAAGAAAAGTCCAAGAATGAATGTAACAGTAAATCCACACAAAACTGTACTTTCGGTGAGTGAGGAGTACCGCGTATTATTATTAGGTATCCGTGTCTTTCGTGCCCCAAATGTGACAGTTATGGAGATTTACTGTTCAATGGTATAGAAACAGTCTTTATCCTCTAAAGAAAACTTCCTCTACACGATGCATCCACTTCAAATCAAGCAAAAAGAGTGAATGCAAAATTCAGCGGCTTCTCCTTGTCAATGACAAACAACTGTTAATTATGGCAGAATTTGTACGGAAAACCGAGTGTCATTTTATCATGTGCATTAAACATTATGCTATAAGGAACACACATGACAGGTGTTAATCCACATGCACTAAAACAGTCTCCAAAACTATTCATTGATATTTCAAAAATAACAGTACAAATATGAGACGACATGAGTACCAAGTGGCGCGCGTCGTCGAGCAAACTGTCTGCAACCTACCCAGTTTTCTCGAATTATTCCAGACTCCGGAGACCCAATAGAAGAAATCCCATATAGCACACTTGCCTCCCCAGGATGTCCTGGGGAGGATTCACATCCCAGGACCGTCATCCCCCAGGCATCCCTGAGGATGCAGAAAATTGTCACCAGGAGGTCCTCAGGAACCGAAAATGTCCGCTTTACAGCATCCTGGCACGCTCCCCAGGACCTCCTTCAGGGTCCTCCCCGGGAGGTTCTGGGGAAGTTTTGAGGAAGTGATATAGGAGGACTTTGGGAAACTTCAAGGTCACTAATATGTTCAAAAAAAATTTTAATTAGAGCTATGATTTAATTAAAATTTTTTTAGAAGAAAACACGAATGCTTTTTTTTTTCTATTATTCAGACGGATTTACATAAACAGAGATTATTCAGTAACAAATTTCTTACCTTCATTTTTCCTGCTGGATTTGAACCCGAGTACCTTGGTATTCTGGACGCGCGCTCTCACCGTTGTGCTGTAGGGCCAGTAAGGAATAAAGATTTCTAAGGTATACATGCATTTTTACTCCGCTTTTGAAACTTAAAACTAGGAAATGTCTTCATTTTTTGTGCCTTTTTCATACATTCGACATAAATTTAAATTAATAACTCTAAATAAATTATCAATAATTATTTGTTTTAACATAAATGTTTTCGAATTTAAATTTTTTTAAATGAAATTCTATTTTTAAATGATAAAAATATCCTTTTAGCTTTTAATACTACAAATCCATTAAGATCGTTCTGTAGTTAGAAAATTGATTATGAACTATATATTTTAACACACAACGAATGATGTAAAACGTTTCTGATGATATCCCCCATAAAATTTAATTTTAGTTAGTAAAAATATTATTTCCAGAGATTAAAATAGCAAGAGATTAAAACACATAGTTTCCTTAAATTATGAATTTTTTTTAATGATTGACAAATAAAGACTAAGTGAATCCTTTCAAAAATAAAACTTTTTTGCTCTTTCTCTCTCTTACCTTTTTTACAGAAATTTTAATCGATTTTTTTTCTTTTTTCTCTTGGTGCTCTTATTAAGTGAATTTATGAAAAAATATATATATAAATTTGCTTAGTCTTTTCTTTCCTAATTTTTACTCTTTGAAATATTTCATTGTTTCAGTTGCATAGAGAACCCCACCAGCGGCCAAGAGATTCTGCTCTCGAAGCTGGTAGATGGGAGGTGCTGAGTTTGCACCCGTCGGCCTAATCGTTCGGAGTTTTACACGGTTTTCTTCTAATCTTAAACTTTCTTGCGTAAATACGGGTTAGGTTCCTTTAGAAAGACCCTCCGGAGGGCAGCAATCCTCCTTCTTAATGTGTCCCTTGATTTTTTTTTTTTTTTTTAAATGATTGACAAATGAAATCTAAGTAAATCCTTTCAAAAATGAAACTTTTTTTGCTCTCTCTCGCTCTTACTTTTCTTACAGAAATTTTTATCGATTTTTTATTTTTATTTTTATTTTTATTTTTTTTTTTTACGCTTGGTAAAAGGTACACTTATTATACAAATTTATGAAAAAATATATATAAATTTGCTTAGTCTTTTTTTCCTAGTGGGATAGTTTCTAGTTCGTTTCATAGTTAGCAGTGAAGAGATTCTGATCTCGAAACTGGTAGATAGGAGGTGCTTAATCACACCCATCTGCCTAATCGTTCGGAGTTTCCAGGGTTTTTTTTCGAATGTTAGATTTCCTTGCGTAAATACGGGTTAGGTTCCTTTAGAAAGACCTTCACTGAGGGCAACCCCCCCTCCCTTGATATGTCCCTCATGTTGATAATTGGCCGTCATAAATACAACCAATGAACAAACACGTTTTAAAGTGATTAGGTATGTTTTGGCGAGTATTTATTAACGAATAATCAAATCCGTTACTAATGAAATTCTTACACGACGGTACGAGTTACAGATGTTTGGATATTTATCACTTGTCGGGGATTAAAAAATACGGTAAAAGCACAGTATTATTTTATAACATTGTAAAAATATTAAAATTCTGCATTGTCATTGAAAACACACCATTATACAAATTTGTATAATTTAATTGTAACAGGATTTGGTGTGAAAATCAATTGTAAAATTCCATCATTACACTGAAACACTGCTTGAATTTGAATGGCATAAAATAGAAACTGTTAATAAAATTTTAATCTGTTACAAAACCTTTTTACTTTCTTATTATTATAAATAAAATTAATTTACAGTTAAATCTCCATTTAGCAGTCTTTAAAATTGTATAAAATTTTTATGATCATAAAAAATAAAATATGCACCATTTTTCATTTAATTAACGACGGGAAATATTTTTGTTGATTACTTGAATGTAATTTTAGAAACTAAGATTTTAGGCAATTTAAAATGTCTGAAAAAACTTATAACTTTATTTAAAATATAAGATGTTTTTATCAACTATTTTTTTTTAAAAAAATCCCAAACTAATACATGTATACATATACTTTCTTTTACACCTACAAACAAATTTGTGTTACTAACTCACAGTTTCACTTCTAATTCTTGGAAAAACACTCTTTTTTTTCTTCCTCTCATTCAATGATTTCCCGCGAAAATTCTTCGCTGTCAAAATTGATTGGAGGGGCGTGATTAGCCTATTGAGTGCCTGAGTGTTGGAACGGTAACTATGTCCATGCTGAGTATTGTATGCTATGCATTCATTGTCACCTAACTAAGGATATCCGAAGAAATAGAATAGAAAATCGGTTTTTTAAATGAAAGTTTTAAGTGATGTCAAAATACTCTTCAATTAAAAATTGTGTTAAACTATATGTTATTTATGAAATACAGATAAATATTTAACTGTAATTTCAAAATCTATAACGTTATTGATATTTCAGAAGTTTTCTTAATGAAAACTTCATTTTATCTTTCAGAATTTAAATAACAATAATAATATTATGTTTTGTAATCTATAAAATAAATTAGAAAAATAAATTGTTAATCAGTCCTATTTAGATTAAAAAAAAATAATTAATGATAAATAAAACAAAATAGGCTAAGCATTCGGTAGGTAATTGATAATAACCTGAATTAAACTTTTAAGTTGCGTGAATTTACATTTTTTAAACAGAAAATCTTTTCAAATAAACCACGTATTGGTATATATTTGGGAAATGGGGGGGGGGGGTGCAGCTCAATATTTATATATTTTAAATCCAAATATACCATTTTAAAATGAATTGCTGCACTATCTTTGAGTTGATGTTATGTGTTGGGATAAAAATATCTAGTTTCGTCGCGACAAATTTGTTTGTTTATTTATTTATTTATTTAAATAGAGTTTAGTAAATATGTTATCTAATTATATATATATATATATATAATATTTAATATCTGATATTAAAATGCATCAGAACTCGATTTAGATAATTTTCATAACAAAGTTTTAAACGGGTACTTATGATCAAACTTGCGTTAAAAATCTCTTTTTTTTTCTTTCCATAAATACATTTACCTCTGAATTTCAGAAAAAATATATGAACTAGAATTGTCTTCTATTTAAAAATTTTAGAGTATTAATTTAGAAGCTTACTATTTAGTTCATTTAAACAAGTTATATTAATTTCTAAATTAATAAAAAGGAATAATAATAAAAAACCAAAACGCAATAGGTTATTTATTAATAATTAATAAAATATTGATAAATGAATCAAATTTGGTTTAGAAGATACATAATAGTGATTAGCATATAAAAAAGGAATTAATTGAAATAATAAATTAAAATTTTTAATTTAACTAAAAAAGATTAAAAGTTATAGCAGTAATTAAAAATTATAAAAATTTAATAACAATTATCTAATTAGCTTAAAAATAAGTAATCGAATAATTAATAAAATAAAATTAACTCATTAATAATCGATACCGATTAAATTGTATTCAACATTTTAATTAAAAAAAAAATGAGTATTGTACTCCAGAATCATTCATAAGATGGCGCCAGCACTGTGACTTCCTGGGCACTTCCCCAAGAATGAATAACCGGGTACTTCCCCAGGAGTGATTTCCCAGGTATTTCCTCAGGAGTAGCGTCCCTGGGAAGTTGCTCCGTGGGACGTTACTGGGAGCTCATTCCTGAGGACACCGTAAAAGTCTCTTCCCCAGGACGTCCTGATCTTGTCATTTTAGTTTTAGGAGGAATATGGGATGTCTTGGAGCTCCTGGGGAGGTACTGAGGAGCTTTTGTGCTATATGGGATGGTCCTTTCTGGGAAATCTTAAGTCGGCGAACTCTCGCCCCGCAACGGCAGCATTTCTTTCTTTTTTTATAAAAAAAGCTGCATAAGTAAAGTTCGTCCCTGCACGTGGAAAAGACACCACCCATAAGAATAACATTCACATGTTTTTTCATCTTCTTTTGTCACCAGAACATGACTGAAAATAATATTTTTATGCAATTTTTGGGACTTACATTGAAAAAATTGCAGTTACAATGATAATTGAAATTTACTTACTTTTTTTTCAATAAGGGTAATGAGAAGAAAAAATTTCCTTTAGAATGTTTTTTTTTTCATTATAGTTTCTGTTTAATATTTCATTTCTGTCCGCTATACTATTATTGTTTCAGAAGATATTTTTTTCTTATAATCTATTTTTTCATACCCTGAATAATATACGTATAAATTTTGAAACGTTTACAGACAGTGCTCCGATAATGAAAGATGTCTGAGTATGAAGGGCGAAGAAGTTCATTCTGAATACCCGGTACAATTTTTAAACCTTCATATTAAATTTCAATAGAGAAACAAAGTGATTAAAAATTCTCTCTTTCATCGCACACATTTTTTAAGATAAAATTTCATTAAAATAAATAACACAAAATGCTAAAGATAAATGCAGATATTTTAAAGAGGAAAAACCAGGAAAATATTACATGCACACACGTATGTATATATTCTAAATATGTATTATAGTTGTATGATTGATCACTGTACGATTGCGCTATTCAAGAAGTTCATGTCTACATAAACGCATTTTTTAATTTTTTTAATATTCACGAGGATGATTGATTATGTTTCGAATAGCTCCAAAAGGCTCTATACACATTCTTACAATTTATCTTATACTCTGTTTTTTGCTTTAAAAAAATTAACGATCTTTGGTAAATTATCAGCTGCCTGCATCTACATTTTTCGGAGCATTAATGCAAGAAAATAAATTTTCTTTTGACAGAAGCTTCTTTTTAATTCACATTTAAAAATACAAAAAGTTCCTTTTAAAATAACTTTCGAGTTTGTTGTATAGAAATTTTCTAGATGCTTCTTTATTGACAAGTATCTTCATTGATAATCAGAATATTCAAGATGCGAAAAACAGCATGTAAGTACCATATGTTTATTTACTCTCACTTGCAAAAATTTTCCTAGCTTAGACTCTCTTCAATGTATACGCAACAATATTATTTTTAAGACTTGAAGGAAATTAAGTGTTGCTTGAAGTAGAAAAGAGATTTTTACATTAAATATTTTTCAAAAAACTCTAACAGTGATGTAAAATTTAATTTGTATTAAATATAAGGGCTACAAATTTATTTTATGTTGATATGCAAATTTTAGTTATAACTCATACATATACGTAGTTGAGTATTAGTTTTGAGACCAGATGGTATATGTAGCAATTTAGAACAAAGCGGCAATATTTCGGATAAATACTGTGGTATTCATGAAATTTGAACAGATGATTTAATTTTTCAGACAGCAATTTTCAACAAAAATAATTTTTAAATAATTTTTAAATTATATAAGAGGTGAAACCTGCCAAAAATGGCAAGTGAAAATATTTTTCTAATTGTGTTCTTGTCTATTTGCGATTGTATCTGCACGCATATATTATTGCTATTAATTCTATAAAACAGTGGAATGTAATTTACTTAGATTCAAGTTTCTTCGTTTATTCACCTTGAAAAAACGTCATGACATGGCGTCATACTGGGAGAATGAGCGACATTTTCGCATTTACGATATTTTTTTATGATAGATATCTATACTTAATATTGTAACCGAAAAAAACCTTCTCAAAATACACTGTATGTAGAGCAAGAAAATACAATGGTATTACTACACTTAATTTTCCTTCCGTCAACAGAATTTACATATATATATATATATATATATATATATACTTTACAAATACATATATATACTTTACGAAAACATAAGCAAGGTAATCAAAGAAATTATGAGCAAATCTCAGAACCACTCAGACAAGAAAATCAAGTCGGTAGAGCAGCACTTCCCTCCCAATCGTCTTTGTTAAAGCCTTAAAAATACAGAATCCAACCAGAGCTGATACGGACAGAATCACGATATTGGGAGGTAAATATATATATAATGCCGTACCAGGGCCGCTGCTGTCAAATTCAAAAGAACCTAACACGACAGAGGGTAGATAAGAGAATATAGGCGGAGAAAATAACAAAATAGGATTCATTCTGCCAAGGAACAGATCTTCTACGCTACAAGGAATGAATAAACGTGCGACAAATCTACCTTGTGGCGAGAGGCAACTGAAACTGTTGCATGTCCAGGCTACGTAGTTAAAATTGAAATTTGTAAAAGGCTTTTTAGTATATTTAGTAAGAAAGTGCTTGTAAGTATATTAGTGGCGACTTTTGGAAGTACATTTTCCGAGAATCCTTAATGCTTATCATGTTTAATTTTATAACAAAATTTGGCGTCAATCTGTTATTTAGATCTTGTTAAAAAACACTCTGAGTACTGTCAGTTTAATTATAGTCACCTTGCATTTTTCCTAAAACGATTCTCAAAATATTAGATTTTAAAATAAAGCATTATTCCTTTACATTACAAAATTGTATAATCAAAATAAAAAATTATAATTTTAAATTCAGTTAAATATTATATTTATTATTCTATCAAATTCTTACGGCGCGGTCGCTTGTTTTTATGCTTGACTTTATTTAAAATATAGTAAATATTTTAAAGTATTCCTCTAAGAAAGAGAACTTAAATTCACAGACGTTTTCCGTCTTTATTTTTAAATGATTTATTGTGAAAGTAATCTGTTTATTTTCAACACAACATAACCTATTTTTCGTTTAATCATAGTTATCATGCACTTGGCGTAATACAAGGTTTTGTTTTGAACATTTCTTATCGTAGATTTCATTTTCTGTGGTCATTCCTGTCAGATATTTGATAAATGGTGGAATGAAGATAATCAATCAAAAGTTTACTTCTAGGATTCTTTCTTATTGCCTTTTCATTTTTTATTTATAGTGTTAACTTTTTGCCTAAAATCTAATGAAATATTAATTTGTTTTATAAGGTTCTTGGCATTAAAGGAAGTTTTTTTAAAAATTAATTGCAAATAGCAAACAATGCGAAATATATGTCCCGCATTGGAAAAGATTTAGAAATTTTGGGTGCGTGATATACACAACTGGTCTTATGCAATTCATTTTAATGCGCATGAGACACCTTTTTCCACATAAGCATATGTAAATCAATAAAATTATTTGCATTATAGAAGAGATAAAGGATAAAAAGAACATTTTCCCCAAAAAAAGTATTTTGAATAATTTTTTTAAAGTTATTTTCAATCTTACATATCACATTTCATACATTAGATGTTTGGCTGTATTTATTCACGATAATTAGTTTAGATTATTATTATACAATGAAATATTATAAAATTAAAAAAAAAAACTACCTGTCCTAATCATTCCCATAGCAGTGATGAATGGGATACTAATAGACTTGGATTGGACACAAATATTTTCCAGCATGAATTCAATGACACCTAATTAAAATTTATATTTATAAACTTATATATAATTGTATTTGTAATATATGATCGGATAATATGGCTATTATATCTCACCATTGCTAGCCACTTCTTTTACTGCAGTTTTAAATTGTAATTCAAATTTCGACAATGTATCTGTTCCTTATCCCCATTTGTGAGATATTTTAAGTATAAAATGAAAGTGAGAAATATCTTTGAAATACGGCATACTTAATATTTTTCATTTACAATTTATTAATTAAAATTAAATGTACCTTACCATGCACAAATGAAATTTTGTTAGAAGAACTAAGAGTGGCGATTTATTTTATGAAAAATTTAAAATTCAATATAATTTCCCTAATTTGATCAATAAACATATACTATTTTAAACAATTTTATTTTATATTAATAAATTTTATATAGCAATTTTAATGCACTATTTGACGTTTATTACAATATAGTAAATTATTAAGATTCAATACATTTTTTAACAATAAACAAACAATATATTACAAATACTGTTTAATACTAATAACGCTGATAAACAAATTTTAACGAATTTTCTGTTTCTCTATATACGTTGGGTATTTCTTATAGATTTCAAGCTTCTGAAAAAAAATATGTTTGTAGAAATTTTTTATCACCCTCCAATTTTGAGAAATTTCATTTATACGTTTTGGAGTACGTAGGCATCGTATAGGCATTATAATTATATTACGTTATTCTCTTTCGTGTATTTGATTCACACAAACATTCCTTTTTCTTATTACAACGATAGAAGATACAGCAAGAGAGTAGAAACAGATGTCCCCCTAATAAATTTTATGTTAGCGACCTTGAACAGCAGCTCTAGCCATTCCCACAGTATTTGACTTTAACGCAAATCCATGATAGCCGAAACTTTCGGGGGGAGTGTACTATTTCTTTGTTCTGTAAGACTTTTTAATTAAATTTTGATTATAATTAACCTACTTTCCTCTACAATATGTAAAACATGTCTAGAGGATGCGTTAATGAACCCGATTCTTTTTGCTATGTGTGCGGGGAGCTAACTTTGAAAAAGCACCGATGCCCTTTCACGCCGTTAATGAAGACTGCCTATCATATGAACTTTGGATATAAAGTAGGTGAACAAGATAAGAAATGGGCAGCTTATTCTTGTTGTACACAATGTGCTACAAACCTACGAGCGTGGAAGAAAGGTACAAAAAAGTGTATGTCCTTTGCTATATCCATGATATGGCGCATGCCGAAGGATAATATAACTGACTGCTACTAATTTATTACAAAAATTAAAGGATTCTCTGCAAGAAGTAAACAGAAAATTAAGTACCCGAACTTAGATTCAGCAATGTGACCAGCATTTCATAATGATGATTTAGAAATACCGAAACCTACAGAGAATTTTACATATGACGATGTAGCAGTAGAAATGAAAATGATGAAACTGAAACTTCCTCTACATCTGATATGAACCATTCTCTTGGTATAAATAAAGAACCACACCTAATTACTCAAAAAGAATTAAATGATTTTGTGAGAAACTTAAATTTATCAAAGAAAAACTCAGAATTACTTGGATCAAGATTGAAAGGTTGGAATCTCCTGAAAAACAATACAAAGATATATCTATTTATCGAGATTGACATAAGAAATATTCGGCATTTTTTTTTTCAAGAAAAGATTATTTATGCTATTGTAATGATATAGGTGGTTTAATGTCTCCTTTAAATTGTCAATATAACTCAGAACAATGGCCTATAAGAGAGCAGCCACAGGTAAGACATTTACCGCTACATAAAGTATGAACAGTCTTATTAATATCATAACTTTTTACAAAAAATTCTTCTACATTTTTCTGAAAAAATAAACAATGCATACTGTCATTGTTTTAAATATTAATTTTAAGCGTTATAAGTGTTTATTTAAAAGTTTTCGTTACTAAAATACCAAATTATAAATTTCATAAGGTATATGTATTGAATAAATGCTACACAATCCAGATTTTCAAAATTTTGAATTTTTAAAAAATCTGCGGGTGATGGAAACTTTTTAATGGCATATTCTTTCACGGCACCACCTAAAATAAAAAAATCATGACATACTTAGTTAGAAACAGTAACTTTGTTTATTAGTGTAATTATCATAAATTAGTAATTTATAAACCTTATTATGTTGTTATAGTTAAGAAATAAATGTTGCAACCTCTTTGGGGATGAATGAGATTGTCTCATTCATCCCTAATTCAAATTGGCCAATGATCCCTATTATGTGTAGATTCAATTGTCCACTGTTTAACCTCAGAAATTATTTATTCACATTGGTTAATATTCATTTATTCTAATCACCAACATTAAATCCTTAATGATATAATAACAACATATCTTATTTGTTTGTATTCTGTAAGATATTTTACAATATCATTTGAAAAGTAATCTAATATTTAAAAAATATAATATATCTAATATAAGAAAGTTAATTATTAACCAGAGTTTAAACTGAAAAAAATTATTTAGCTATTTTTGTGGCATCCTATGAATTCAAATAGTTTGATAAAGGTGGATTTCTTGAATTTTAAATCCAATTGGTTTAAATTTTGAAAACAATGTTACGGTTTCAAATAACGTTTAAAAAAATCCAATTTAAGATGCTCTATTTATGTTTAGCGTACATAAAAGATAATGTCATAATATATAGAAATATAATTAAAGTTGCTTCATTCAGGAAGCATGCTATATTGTAAAGAATTGGAAATATCATTTTAATGAAAAATATAACATGCATATTATAGGAAAGTTAAGGTAATAATAATTTTAAATGGCATGTGATTTACGTTAAAGTGTACATGCGATTAAAGATTTTAAAAATTCCTCTTAAAATGATTATTATTAAGATACAAAACACGAGTTAAAAAACCTAATTCCAGGAGAAATAAAGTAGAAGATTTCTGAAAATAAATAATAAAGCAAAAGATGATGAGATATTTACAAAAGAGAAATTGTTACGGTAAAACACCCATAAAGTACTTCCCTTATAGAGTCCAAATGAGAAGAAAAATATATGAGTTGATTTATTTTGATTATTTCCAGTTACTTCAACATATTTGTGTAAGTGACCATAAACAACCATTACTCTGCTCCCTCAAATTACTCTTCACGAGAATGGTTGGAAATTTTTTATGTTATTTTATATTAAACATAGTAAGAGACATCTCATATTTAATAAAGTTAGTTGAGTATACAATACGATGCTTTGTTATATTGTACAAAATCTTAGAATTTCACAGAAAGAAGAAACAAAAAATTAAAAAAAAAGGAATCTAATTTCTTTTTCTACTGAAAAAATATTTGAATAATTTCTATTGTTTTTATCTCCCCTTTTTCCTACAGTAAGGAATAACAATATAACGCATTAGGTTTTTCAATGCAGAATGCCAAGTAGAGATTTTCTAAATAGTTGACGATGCGTTCAGAAAAATGTTTAGTGGAATGTATATTTTATTTGGTCATTGTTTATGTTCTGACTCATTATAAAATAAGTATTGTGAGAGGCAGAAGCTTTTGCACTTGTGTGCTTTATAGATGCTCACTCTTTCTTTATATGAAAATAAATACAATAATCATATAATAGGGTCGTAAATAATGTTTAGTACTTGAGATATTTTAGAATAATCAATAAACTATTTGAAGAACATTTCAATATGATAAATTTTGCTTCATTATTAAATAAGAACGACATAAGCATTAATATAAATCTCAATGTTTTTTTTTATTAGATGCAATACTGTAATTTTTCAAAATAAAATTTTTCATTTAATTTTTCTGATTAATGTTTGTTTTATTGGTAGTCCAAGTATTCACAAATTGGCCCCATTGATGGTGATTTGTAGAAACCATTAGGGAATGCTAATTTTGGAAATGAGTAGGGCACAGAAGGCCCTCTATTTTGTAACACTTTTGAAAAGCTGGGCTTTGATTGGCACATTTAACATGGCATTTAACATGGCTGAGCTTTTGTTGGCAAATAGCTGATTGGTCAATGGTCCGGCAATGCGCACATTACTCAATTTGGACAACGTGGGACAAAAATTATTCATCACAAGCCAGACCATTTTTAACTCTTTGTGAGTCTATATTACAGATAATAGTTACATAGAATTTTCAAATTTCTGTAATGAATTATTTAGTACTTATATTTGAAGGGTAGCCTGCAAAAAATTAGCAATGCAAAATAATATTTAATATTTATGGCCTCAACTAGAAGTTCTGTATAGTCATGAATGAAGTTATAAATTAGTTAGAAGACTTTGGCGCGGGGTAATTTAATATATTTAATAAGCTAGCGTAGCATATGGTGTGCGTATACCCACGATAAATAATTGCTGTCAAAAAAGCCTTCAGAATGCGCTTGAGTTAGTTTAATGAATACATTGTCAAAAAAGTCTTCATTTGAAGATAATTGTACTTCTATTTGCAAATTATTATAAATTATTTGCTTTGAATCAAATTAAAAATTTTAGAGTTTTTCAAATTAAATAGAAAAGTTGTTTTCATTAATATTGATTGAATCATAGAATGACATTATTAAATGAAATATGACGGTAATTTTTTTGTCAACATTTTGAAATTTCACAATTAATTCTCTTAAATATACTCTGAAGTTAGTAAAAATATAATCTATTTAAAGCGCCTATAAAAGATTATTAATTGATTGTACATGTTTTCATAACTTTTCGGTAATTTTCTAGGAGCTATTTTTAAAACTATTTCTCTCTGCATTTCTTTATTTGATGTTTTACTTCAAGCGAAATTAATCTAATATTCCCATCCTATTCTCGGAAAATTTATTTATTACATAAAATAACTTGAAACAACTTTTTTGAATTAATTTTTTCTTCAATTTTACTCCAAAAGGCGAGGAAAACTTACAATAAAAAAGTGATGAAATTTATTGAGTTAAGGCTACATGGAAATTATTTGAAAACTGTTCTCTGTAAATTTACATCATTTAGATCAAAAGAACTTTATTTACGGTACAAAGGAAAAAATATCTTCAACTAAAATTGCTTTTAGAACATGAACGGATAAACATCATTTTGTTTATCTTCTAAGCAAGAATTTTAAATCAAAGCCTCTCCCTCCCTTTTTGGTACTTATTTTACTTTTTTTCTCCAAGTTGAACACCAAGAAAACAAAGACAATGAATTTACATTTTAACACATTGCTTTAAGAATTCTGTTAAAAATTTCTTTTAAGGAAATATTCAATTCTTAATATGTTATTCTTTAAAATAATTGTTTTATCAAAACCTGCACATCCCGGTTGTTTACTCCTTTAATTCATAGAGGAAAAAGTGAATATTTTAAAATTTAAGAAGAGTGAGATGCGTTACTTTTTTTAATTGCATTCTTGTTCCTCGCGGAAATTATATTTTCACCTTATCCGTTATAATAAATAAGTACTGTTATTTCTAAAAGTACTATGGTTATAATATAACACTTGAAAAATTGGGCAGTTTAGGTGTTACTTATGTATTTCCTTGTTGATGCAAATTTTTTATCGTTTACTAAGGGTAGATACACTTTTAGAACTTGGAGAGTTATAAGAAAGAAATTTCCCAATTGTAGGCTAAAGTGCATAGTAAAATAAAAAATTAATGTAGGAAAACTTTTAGAATGGAATAAAAACATAAAAAAATAATTGAATAAAAAAATAAATGTAATAATCACAATTAAAGAAGAATGGAAAAGTAAAATGATTTGATATACATTTCTTGAAAATAGTCGAAAAAGGAGGAAAACCAAAGTAGAAATTCCTAACTACAGTTCAAAGAACATAAGACTGAGTAATATAATCAAAATTAAACTAAGATAATGCTTATGATTGAATAAAAAATGAAAAAAATGTATAATTACAATTAAAGAAGAATGGAAAAATGATTGCATACTCAATTCTTCAAGATAGTTGAAATAAGAGGAAAAGCCAAGTATAGCACAATTGAATGAAAGCCATGCATATTTTTTAAATTATTAGTAGTAACATTATGGATGTAAAACTGATAGGAAATGTATAATACTTCATATAACCACCAAAAAGTTTGTATGTCCTAGAGGTTTTATCTCCAGCGTCCTAGCTACGTGCGTTAATTCCCCTTCATTCTTCGCTTCCTCTAAAATCATAATAATGTGCCCTGTTTAAAAAATATTACCAGGTTACAGAAGATTGAATGATATTATCACTATAAAGCGTATATCTTCTGTAATCGTTTTGCAATGTTTTTTTTCTGTTAGAATGGGGCATTTTTCGATTACCATGGCCTCATCAATCTCTATCGTATGACATAACGGCTACTTTCGGAGCTAATACATCAGATCAATTACACTTCTGGAAATAAACTTGTGTATAATGTTTAGATTAAAAATGTCGCTGATTTTCTTATTTTCATAACCACAATATTCCTTCTTTATAGACCGAGAAGTGTCTGCACAAACCATCATCTCATCCAGTTGACAGATTTATTAATTCCATGATTAATTAAATCTTGGTTCCCATATTAATAGGTAACTGACCTTCCAAGTCATACATTGATGAAAAACACCTGTAAACCAAATTGTTTTGGTTTAGTGATAAGTTTATCATTGGGTTTTCCTCTTCCCAACCATCTAAGCTTTTACTTACCTATGTTTTTATATCTTTGGGTGCAAGAAAACAATGATAAATCTACCGATGAACTACTGATATCGTGTCTGTAAGTGGTTTCCATCAAGATGACTTGAGAGACCACTTTCATTTTAATATGCAAAACATGTTCCATATAATCCTAGAATTGGCTTTTTAAAGTGAGTATCTGTGCAGTCACCTCTTCGGTCTTGGTTCGAGATTAAAACCTTTGTCAGCTTGGGATTTATTTGAACCACTGTAGTAAAAAACTGCATGTTTGGAAAAATCACCCTTATATTTTATGTTTTGATAAAGTTTTAGCTATTTTCAGGAACAGACATACCTTAGACATGAATTATTTTTTCTAATTTAATACGCCAACATGTATAATTTCATGCTATTTTGACAATGTTTAATGTTTAAATTAATAAAAAAAATCTGAATTTTCTAACACTTACATCGAATTGTAATTCGTACGAGCAAATCAGAAGTATTTTCCCATACATTTACGTCTTTTTATGCTTTATCAAGTGATATAATATATAAACAAATTAGAAAGCCGCACTAGTTTTATACTATGTGGTGTCATATTAAAAATTCTCCGGAATAAAAAATGTTTAAAATGTATCATTTTAAATTACGGCGTAATTTTTCGTTATTACATGCATTACTAATATAATAATTTAATTATTATAAAGTTTTTTTCATTTTTACAATTTATGGGTAAACATTTTATTTTAAAATGTCTGAGAACTCAATTTTTAAAATATGATCTAATTTTTACCATTTAATGTTTTTCAGTGTAATGACTTAATTATTTTAGGCACGTTAACTGCGACGATTTTTCATATTCGGATATTTCTTTCTATATACCGAAAGGGGAATTTTATATATGGCGTAATTATCACCTTCAAATTCGTTTCGCGTGTAAATTTTTATTGTTTTAATGCTTTCGTTCTTTTTAAAAATATACGCGTAAATATTTCTGATTATTATGCAATTCTTTTCATTTTTTTATAATTTACTTTTTTAATTTTAATTTAAAAATGAAGGTAAAAGCAAATATTTTTTTTTAATTTCCTTCAAAAACACAATTTAATCATAAGATTTTCCTCTCTCAATTGAAAAAAAATAATAATTTCAATTTCAATTTGAAAATAACGGATAACGATCACTGTTGTCCCTTCTTTTTTTTCCTTTTTTTTTTCTTTTTTCTTTTTTTTTTCTTTTTTCTTTTTTTTTCTTTTTTTTTTTTTTTACAAAAAAAGGAAAATTTTATTGTCATTATGAATAAAATGTCATAAGATTAGAAAATCATAATTGTGCATATTTCTAAGTGTGTAAATTTTTTATTGATCAATCTAGTTTCTAACAGCACAAAATCTATCTGGATCTAGGCTCTTGTCCAATGAAGATAACGTATTTTAAAACGATCTCGTACCTGTATAAGAATAATAGCATGAAAAATGAACGCTTTAATTGGCGACTGCTTCAAGCAGAATTTCAATTTAAATAAAAATTTTAAAAAAAGTTTTAATCATCGGATTTTTATGAAACCAGAACGGATCCACATTGATATTTTACGGTTTCAAAAAAAAAATAAATAAATAAATAAAAGAATTATGAAAATTGATTCATACTTACGAAAGTCATGCTTGAATCATGCATGAAATACAATGCAGGTCGAATTGACAACGTACTCCTTTTTGAAGTCGGTTAAAAAACCCGCACGTAACATACAAGGTCGTAAAGAATTAAGTATGTTCCTGTCTTTTGTTAGAAATTACTAAAGTTTTATTGTTCGTTATGTTTTTCTGATGAAGAAAAATTAATTTTAGCTTACTATTTAGAATTTATATAAAAAAATGATAACATACAAAGCTGCATGAAAAAATGGGACGGTGAAGTTTTGTTTATGCATTCTATAAAATTTGGACAGTGCTTCATTATTTACGCTTGACGCATGATTTTTCTTTCTTTTATATAAATTTTTAAGATGTACTAAAACATGATTTCTGTAAAACATGGTGTGCAAAGTGTTACACTCCTTGTACAGTATAAGTGGCTGCAATTGCATTTTCGCGATTGTTTATAATGTTATCTGGCGCAAAAATTCTTTTTTTATATAAATAAGAATTATTTTCTCCTAAAAAGTATGATATAATGTGGTTACATTTTTTTAATTATCGAAAATCGACAGGCTCCACCTTATAACAATTTATTTTTTTCTGTCATTAGCGGCGACACTAAATACTAAAAAAGGGTCATTCCACGGTAACTTATGTTATATTTTGAACTATTTTCAGTAATTTTAGTAATATAGCACACAAAAATAATATTCAAAATGTAAATTTGACAGGGTTTGCTAACTGAATTTATTAAAAGCCCAATTTAGATTAAAAAAATCTAAATTTAATGTTATTTCTTAAGTTTTGGTAGTTTTATTTACTATGGTAACTGCCAGTACTGAAAAAAATAATGTAAGTTATCTTATGAAATGTAATTTTCATTTTTAATTTTTAGGTAATTTTCATCCAAATTGACCCTTAGATAGGTTTCATTGACAAATCAGGATAATTTTACATTTAACAATTTTTCAGTGTTACATTACTAAAATTACTGCAATAAATTGTTCTAAATGTAACGTAAGTTACCGTGGAATGACCCAAAAGCACAATTCCTGCTTTCTGCTTGTTTGTCCTACTTTTTTCTTCTATAAAACGAAACTATGTACTCTAGACAAGACGCTAACTATCTTAAATCAAACTTTACCGAAAATTGCCTAGGTAAATTTATCGTTATATTTATTTTGTTTACCAGAGAAAATAAGGCATGCATGGTGCGTTAATTAACTAAAATATTTGCTGAGTGCTATATTTCCCCTTAACACACGTCAACAGAATTAAAATAGGAATGTAAAACTATATTGCTTCTAAAAGTATCTTTATGAAAATCTTTGATAGAAAGTATAGCGAGTTGTAAGAAAGTTAAAGGTGTTAAGTCCTATTGGATTTTCTGTCATCGTTTTTCGTACTCTTCTTTTTCTCATTGTTGCGTTTAATGTTTCGTATCACGTTATCACTGCTTTTCTTGTATTAGGAAAAGAGAAACTTTTGTATAATATAATATATAAGAATGTTAACTTTCTGATACTGTACACAAGAAATATTTCTTCTCAATATAAAATTTATAAAGAAGATAATTTTACAAAATTTGAGGAAATATTATGCGCTTTGTTGTAACGATGTAAATTTAAAAAGTATTAATTCATTTTCAGAAAGAGAAAATATTGGCTAATATATAATTTTGCAGTACGAAATATCAAAAAATGAAGTTTAATTTATAATGAAATTCGATCTTAAATGAAAAATATACTTTATATGTTGAAAATTATATATTTGTTTTCTGATCATCAATTGCAACTATCTCTTTTTAGCTTATTTCAATTTATAAAATCGTCGATATTCTGCATACATTCTGTATGCAATTTAAATAAATAAAGTATTACTTCTTGTAACTTAAACGTATGTAACTGCAAATTATTGATTTATTTTATTTAAATTGTTTAAAAAATTCCTCTTTTCCACAGTAGCATGACAAAGAAATTGACAAATTTATTTTAATCCCATAAATTAAAGTTTAATTTACTGATCTAGTGTTTGCTTCACAATACTGTTAAAAATAATAAACAACATGCTCTTGGACGTTTCTACAAAAAAAAAAAAAATAAATAAATAAAAAAAAATAAAAAAAAAATTACTTAATTATGCTATAAAGGTGTGGAGAATAATGTTTTAACGCCAAAAGGGCGATGAATCCTGATCTTAGCTGTACGCGTGGCAACCCTCCTGAGCTCAAGATATTTTTTGTTTTGTTTATGTTTCAGAGAGAGAAAAAATAAGAGATGTGATGACAAGTGTGGATAGAAAAAATGTTCTAAAATATACCGAATTTCATGTAAATAGTGTAACATATGTGTATATAAGATGTACATATTTTCTTCCAATTAAAAAGAAGTAAAGAAGATGCCCGTTTTGAAATTATTGAATAAGTGTCAATCGCCTAAATTAAATTTGTGTTCGAATACAGCCACTGAACCAGAACAGAATACCGACGCGACAAAAGGTATTATGATCAGATCATATTATTGACCATAATATGATAAGGTTCGATTAAATTTACAGTTTGGTAACTATTGTCGTTAGACATTGTTGAATGGCTGGGTAATTTTTTGCAAATTTCTAACAGTGAAGAGAACTGATTTATATTTAAAAAAAATTAGTTAATTTTAATAAAATGAAATAATTTTATTGAATTAATTAACTGTAAAAATTTAATTCAAATAAACTAAAGTATTAATGAAATCTGAGATAAGACAAGTAAAATCGCATCGTTTCCCAAAATTATCATGTTTTATACTAACTGTGATTTGGTTCAATTACCGTAAAATCCGGCGTTTAACGCTCATGTACGATTTTAACTTTTTTTTTTTTTGAAATATTTGCCGTATAAAAAGCAACCTTTTTGTTAAAAAAAATTTTAAATATGCGATGCTGTTATCTTTTGAAATCATTCATTCCATGAATTTTCTCACTTTCAAAGAATAGTACACTGAAGTGATAAGTGAAAAGAGGAACAATATTTTCAAACGCAAGCACGTTTTACTGAAGTAAATTAACCCATACAACTACAATTATTAAAGTTGTATTTTAAAAAGTTTATTAAGTATTAAATCTAATTTGTTTTTGTTCTTAATTTCCTTATTTTTAAATCTACCATTAATTTTATATTCGATGTATAACACCACCCATAAATTTCAATCTTATTTTAATTAAAAGTACACACAATACGCCTGATTTTACTTAGATTTAAAGATAAAATCATTAAGGAAATCGTGAAAAAAGAGGGCTTAGACATTTTGCCTATTAAGTAATAAAAAGGTATATTCCGTATCAATGTAAGTTAACCTTTTGTATCACCGTGGAACAGATGTGCAACATACCCAAAAGTCAATAGCACTTCTACAACAAGTTTTAAAACACGATTTTATTTGTAATTCCTATTTACCAACACACTATTTCTTAATAGACGATGATATTGAGTTAATTTCTCATACCAAAGTTAGTTCATCATTTGAGAAAATTCAGATCGATATTGTAAAAATTAACTAAGTAAAATGCGAAAAAATAACTTAAATTACTTCAAATTAAAAAAGCTGGAGAAATCCGATAGTAGATTTTTTTAAAGGTAATTTTTTTACTTTAAAATTTAGTATGAGAAAATTGGCAATATTTATGGGAAGTATATCAATTTCTGCTTATTGTAGAGGAGAAAAAAATGTACCCTTTAATCCATACTTAATTTAATTTTACGTAAAAGAAATTTTAATTACTTTTTATATGTTTAAAATGCGGTATTCTAACATCTGACTCAATATCTTCCAAATCGGATTTGATGAGTCACAAAGGATTAATGTAAAAGCAAATGCATAGTTTCATGAAATTCCGTACATAAATTATTCAATTAAAAGGTCAGAAAATCTTTGTAATACACAGAAAGAATTTTACAAAAATACCGTCTGTGTCATAAATTCGTGCAAACTTTAAAATTCCATATTAAAAGAAGTAATGCCCGGAAAAGTTTTCAGTCTGCGCAAGTATGATCAGATGGATTTTAGATTTTCCCCCCCAAGTACAACAATGATTATAATCATTATTTATATAATAATGATTCCAAAAGGAGCCTATATAGGGCGCTTACACGTCATACTGAGGCGTTTTATGCAAATCTAGTTAGAATTAAAATCACAAGGACTGAAATGGATTCGTCATTCAATCTCGGCAGCATGCTATCGTTACCAGATCGACCGTTGGTGATTAAATTTTTCTTCAAGAATGGTGAATCCACAACTATTGCATTGCGAAAGTAAGGCACGGAGAAAAGATTAGTGGCGCAAAAAAGCCCTATTTCATTGAATTGAAGTCTCAATTTATTACGAAGTTTTGAGGAAACGGAGAGTCTGGAGGATGATCTACGTAGTGGCAGATTATTCTTGAGCGTGATCGCACCCATGTTGTAAAGAGTTTCATGGAAGAAGTGGCAGCATACACATCAACGAAAATTAGTAATGGTCGTGAATCTAGAAGAATAATGGGGATTACGAAATCGTCGATTTGACGTATTCTGCACAGAATCTTAGACCTGTATCCGTACAAGATAAATATACTTCACCAGTTATTACCGGCAAATACAAATAAAATATTAATGTTAGCTACATGGGCACTGGCACAAATGGATCGTGACTCACAATGGTTGCTGAACGTCATGCGGACGTGAGAAGCACACTTTTTACTGCATTGCGACATTAAAAGGGAAAACAGCCGTATATGGGTGACGACAAACCCTCGTGTGTATCAGACCAAGCCACTGCATTCTCCTCATCTGAATGTTTGGTGTGGTTTCAGCGGGTTTTTCATTCTGTATCCTTTCTTTTTTGAAAATCCTTGTCCCGAATCCGGCTGGAAAACTAGTACAATCACAGCAGAACGGTATCTTATGCTTTTGCGTAACGACGTTAGACCTGCATTATAGGAAAAAAATATACATTACCAGCCGTCATCTTCATGCAGGCTGGTGTTCTTCCGCACTTTGCAGGTGAAGTCAAGACGTTACTATTGGACAATTTCACTGAAGACCGAGTGATAAATCGAATTTGTAAGTTTGAGTGTCTCCCACGAATTGCAGACTTAACACCGGCAGATTTTTGGTTGTGGGGATACTTAAAGTCTGATGTATACCGGGGCTCCACAGCCATTTTTGTGAAATTGAAAGATGCCATTCAACGAACCGTCGGTGGCATCGATGCCAGCAAGCTACGCTGCTTTAAGGCTCCGGTGCAGTGAAGCTCCCTGTTCACGAAATTCCATGTCAAACTATGGTAAAACTTTGAAGCGCGATGACTCATTATCTTATATAGTCACTAGCAGGCTATGCCCGCTTCGCTGGTCCATATTTCCAAACGAACCTTGACTAAAAAAAAAATGGTGATTTAAAAATTTATTATTTTTATTTTAAAGCAGTATAGACCACCCATGAATGTTCTTCCGTATTGCGGAAAATCATGCCAACGCCATTGCAATATTGTACTATTGTAAGTCTTGGCGAAAATTTGGGCAATTAAGCACCCTCTCTTTTATTTTATCATTTATAGTAGAGTTTCGTATGAACATGAGACCGTTATGACAACAGGAATCATAATGCTCTCGAGTCATCACACTATTACATTAGAGGGCATTGCAATGATTAGTGAGATTGATTATCAAACTCTATTAACTTTCGGATTGTACATTATCATTTCTTAGTTCTTAAAATCCCGACATCTGAACTTGCACTATGTGTAGTTCTGATAGTCTACATACAATGTCATTTCACGTTACATTTTTTAATAAACGTCCTCTTTTAACAGGTCTACTGTAGATTCCTATCTACCTTAATCTGTTCCAGCAAGAATACATAGAGTAAAAAATTTAAAGAATTATTGACAGATAAAAAAGAGTTTTTGTTTGTTTGTATTTATGACGGCCATTTATCTACACGTGGGATATAGGCCCTAAGAAAAGGATGCCCTTTGTGGGGGTGTCAGACGAAGAAGGGTGTTTCACTTATATATTTAGTAGAACAATGAAGCATAAAAAGTGTGTTTTAAAGCTGTATTATTTGAATAACATTAAAATTACATCAGTTTCACTGCTTCTTCCTTTTATAAAACAGTTGCTAACATGTAGCCGTTAAATCAGAATAATCTTGATGACTAAATTTTGTAGAAAAATAAGTCTTTAGTTTGCATCTTTCTACCTTCTGTAATCGATTCCATTATGATTTTTAGTGTCAAACATTAGAAGTGCTAGAAACGATATTGTTACAAATGTACCAGACTTATTTCATGTTTGTCCTCAAATAAATGTGAAATTTACGATCATCCATTATTGGCATTTAATGTTATAGCTTGATGATAGTTTTTTGTTCGACTACTTGATTATTCCGTCGATCAATTTCGCCAAATTATACAAATGGACATAATTTTTATTTTAAATAGCCAAAGAATCAATAAATTACTAAAATGTTAATAGAAATACAAATAAACATCGAATTAAAATTGGTTGATGAAGTAACAATTACGTATAACAATTTTAATGTCAAATGAATATGACATTTACGATCATCCATTGACATTTAACCTTATACTTTGGCAATAGTTTTTTGGTCGATGGGATTATCAAGTATTACCAAATTATATAAACAAATTGTATAAACAATAATATTGCCAATAATATGTAGGTGCAGGTGTCATCTAAGGATCCCGTTGGCGCGATTGCAGCAAATTGCGATTTTATGCCTCACGTGGTAATCCGGTAATAGTTGATTATTTTTGAGTAAATTATTTAATCATTTTTCTTTTCTCTTTTAAAATTATATAAATTGTTTTGTTCCATAATTATTTATTGACTTAGTTCATTATTATTATTTCCTTTTTAAAATAATAGAAAATAAATAAAAGTAATATAAATGTAATTGGTATTTGAAAACACAGTGTTCTCCAAATTGGCATCATAAAAAAAAATCACGCCAAAGTGATGCGTGTATAAAAGTGGAAAAATGTTTGCGATAACACAAATAAAAAAACGTAAACAAATAATTAAAAATTCGCCATTTCGATAGTTTTTTAAAATAACATCAAGGTTAATTCTCCAGTCGGACAGCAATAGTAAATTTTCTTTTCTTCGCCTGTTTCATAATAAAAAAAAAAAAACATAAATTTAATAACTTCTAATTAAATAATCTGACTAATTTTCTGTAATCGGATTTATGTTGTATCGGATATGTTGTATATCGGATAAAAGTATCCTTAATACATAAACAAAACAGTGCAGTTGTCATGTACTGATAATTTTTTACACTAATTTGGCGGAAAAATCGTTTTCGAATACCAGTTTCATATATATATTTAAATTATTTTCTATTATTTAAAAAATAATAACAATTAGTATTTAAATAATAAGTATAGAACAAAACAGCTTACATAATTTTAAAGAAGAGAAAGGAAATAAAAAAAACATTTTATTAATAATTAAATAACAATAGTCGGGTTGCCATGCCAGGCAAAATAACATCAATTTTTTGTCCATTAGTTACCTCGATGTGTATATGATATCTGTGCAAACGAAACTTCCGATAATATAATAAATGACGTCATATTTATTTTCCTTTGAATTTTTTTTATTTTAATTTTTCATGTGGATACTGTTCAACTAAAAATTAATTGCCGAGGAGAAATTATTTTCCATATTTTGATTTTTTTGGCAACGGGAAAGAAAATGGTTATTTTTTATCGGAAAAATTTTAATTGATTCTGTATGAAAAATAATGAAATTTTGAATTATTAAGGAAATTATTTGAATAAATCAATTAAAAATTAGCCTATGTTCTAAGGAAATAGTGTAGCTTTCCAACGGTGAAAGAATTTTTCGAAACCGTCAAGTAGTTTCGGAGCCTATTCAATTCAAACAAACAAACCAATAAACAAACAATCAAATCTTTCCTCTTTATAATATTAGTATAGATAAGGATTGAAAATTTCAGGTTTTTGCGCCGAAGACACCGCCAAATCAGGAAAATGTGAAATATCTCGCGAACTACTGAACTTAAAAGAATTTGCTTGGTACCATTCGATTCAGCATGAAAAAATACACTAAAATATGTTTTCAGTTAAAAAATAAATACAAAAGCCGATTTTTTAGGAATTTTTTAAAAGTTCGTTCCTCGTTTTAACCCCCTTAGGGGTGGAATTTTCAAAAATTCCTTCTTAGCGGCACTCGATGTTATCAGAAATATTTTTACCCCAATTTTCAAGATTTTAGGTTCGGCAGATTTTTTTGTACTGTGATTGATACGAAATCCAGACTTTCTTTTATATATATAGAAGATAAGGATTGAAAATTTCAGGTTTTTGCGGCGAAGACACCGCCAAATCAGGAAAATGTGAAGCATCTCGCAAACTACTGAACTTGAAAGAATTTCCTTGGTACCATTCGATTCAGCATGAAAAAGTACAATAAAATATGTTTTCAGTTGAAAAATAACTACAAAAGCCGATTTTTTAGGAATTTTTTAAAAGTTCGTTCCTTGTTTTAACCCCCTTAGGGGTGGAAATTTCGAAAATCCCTTCTTAGCGGCACTCGATGTTATCAGAAGTATTTTTACCCCAATTCTCAAGATTTTAGGTTCGGCAGAATTTTTTGTGCTGTGATTATTACGAAATCCAGACTTTCTTTTACATATATAGATAAGGATTGAAAATTTCAGGTTTTTGCGCCGAAGACGCCGCCAAATCAGGAAAATGTGAAGCATCTCGCAAACTACTGAACTTAAAAGAATTTGCTTGGTACCATTCGATTCAGCATGAAAAAATACACTAAAATATGTTTTCAGTTAAAAAATAAATACAAAAGCCGATTTTTTAGGAATTTTTTAACAGTTCGTTCCTCGTTTTAACCCCCTTAGGGGTGGAATTTTCAAAAATCCCTTCTTAGCGGCACTCGATGTTATCAGAAGTATTTTTACCCCAATTTTCAAGATTTTAGGTTCGGCAGATTTTTTTGTGCTGTGATTAATACGAAATCCAGACTTTCTTTTATATATATAGATAAGGATTCAAAATTTCAGGTTTTTGCGCCGAAGACACCGCCAAATCAGGAAAATGTGAAGTATCTCGCGAACTACTGAACTTAAAAGAATTTGCTTGATACCATTCGATTCAGCATGAAAAAATACAATAAAATATGTTTTCAGTTGTAAAATAACTGCAAAAGCCGATTTTTTAGGAATTTTTTAAAAGTTCGTTCCTTGTTTTAACCCCCTAAGGGTTGGAATTTTCGAAAATCCCTTCTTAGCGGCACTCGATATTATCAGAAGTATTTTTACCTCAATTTTCAAAATTCTAGGTTCGGCAGATTTTTTTGTACTGTGATTAATACGAAATCCAGACTTTCTTTTATATATATAGATAAGGATTGAAAATTTCAGGTTTTTGCGCCGAAGACACCGCCAAATCAGGAAAATGGGAAGTATCTCGCGAACTACTGAGCTTAAAAGAATTTGCTTGGTACCATTCGATTCAGCATAAAAAATACACTACAATATGTTATCAGTTGAAAAATAACTACAAAAGCCGATTTTTAAGGATTTTTTTTTAAGTTCGTTCCTTTTTTTAACCCCTTTAGGGGTGGAATTTTCGAAAATCCCTTCTTAGCGGCACTCGATATTATCCGAAGTATTTTTACCCCAATTTTCAAGATTATAGGTTCGGCAGATTTTTTTGTGTTGTGATTAATACGAAATCCAGACTTTCTTTTATATATATAGATAAGGATTGAAAATTTCAGGTTTTTGCGCCGAAGACACCGCCAAATCAGGAAAATGTGAAGTATCTCGCGAACTACTGAGCTTAAAAGAATTTGCTTGGTACCATTCGATTCAGCATAAAAAATACCCTAAAATATGTTATCAGTTAAAAAATAACTACAAAAGACGATTTTTAAGGAATTTTTTAAAAGTTTGTTCCTTTTTTTAACCCCCTTAGGGGTGAAAGTATCTTTAAGAAGATGATAAAATTTAATCAAATGGAAATTTCAAAGTTTACACGAATTTTTTGCATACTTAAAATTTACGGAAACAGTATTGAAAGACGCATATCATCGACACTTGATGTCTACTTTCTAAGAGTGAAATGTGTTTATTAATTACATTAAGTAAATAGCCATTCGCGCTTCAAAATTTTCCCATGGGTTAACATGGGATTTCGCGATCGGGGAGTTTCACTGCAGCAGAGCCACAACAAACGTATTGACGCGCCTTCACTTGCCTGATATCTGGTGGTAGTGTTCATGTTGCACATCTTTTATTACCTTAAATAAACACACGATGTCATGTTGTTGTGATTTTTTTCATCGCCCGTTTATGTTTGCCTAATTTGTGTAAAATATCTCAATGTGTCGTGTGAGCGCCTTCGCGTTTATTTTTGGATTAATTTTTTACTATGCATGGAAAAAAATCCAAAATCCGTCTGATCATGCTCGCGCAAATCAAAACTTTTTCTGTGCTTTATTTCTTTTATTATGGATTTTTAAAGTTAGCACGAATTTATGACACACCTTGTATTCAAACCTTAATTTAAAAAAAAATCAAATGCTGCTGTCCCACAAAACTTCCTCTAAATCAACATATTAATTTATACAGCCTAGATACACACAAAGAATTATGAATATGAAATATGGTGCATTAAATAGCAAATAAAGCCTTTGTGCAAAAATGTTTAAAGATAGAAAACCAACGATTATAAATACACAAATAATGTATGAAAAGGTAGCAAATAGCTGTTTCGAATGTACTATCAAGATTCTTCATCAGTGCAAAATTGAGCGCGCTAGAAAAAACAAAATTGAGACGATTTGGCTCAGTTTTGCTTTTTATAGCTCTCTGAGTTCTGCACTGATGGAGAATCTCGATGGTAGATACGAAACACCTGTTTGCTACTTTTTCATACATTATTTGTGCATTTATAATCGTTGGTTTTCTATCTTTAAATGTGGTGCATCATTTAAGATAAGTCAAAATTTTTTATTTCATCAAAAAACAAAATTAAAAAATTGGTCCAAATACATGCTTACATACAAATATAAAAGTAAAAATTAAATGCTTTTGTTTACTTTTATGAAATGTATTCATTTCGTTAAAGAAAGAGTTTATCTTGTTCGGAAAATAAACAACACCACCTGTCAGTACTTAAGAACATAGGATGTCGCAACAATATGCCATTTTATCAAAATAAAGATGTAGTACATGAATCGGAATATTGATTCTAACATAGAAAAATGGTTTGCTTGCACGCAAAGAAATAAATCTTTTTTAGTATTCACTGTTTAAGAAAGATATAATTGTATTATCTGACAGTAGATAGATTTTGTTGTAAACAGAATAATGTAAGCATATTTGAAAGTGTATGGTTATACATTACATTTACATTAATCTTTCTCTAGGTTATGATTTAATGTAAATTAAAAGAAATTCTGGAAATAAATTTACTTCCTTTTCATTTTATCCAATATTGTAAACTCAAGCCTTTTCATAACAATTATTTTAAATAAGCTAATAGCTATCTAAAAATGAGACCGGAAAAAATGTTTTTTGTAAAAGAGCGTATGCTTAGTAACCGCAGTCCAGTCACATCTACAAGAGTGATGTTACAGAAAATATTGTTTTGTGCATAACAATTTAGGTGGTTCTAAACAAAAATCACCGCAGAACAATGCGACATTTTCGGAAGCATTCACAGACTCATTTCTAAGCTTCTACGCATGATAACGGAGAGCAGAATTGATTTAGAAATGAATAGAGTTTGTCATTTTTTGATAAATATTTTGCATATTGAATTATAAGTGATTTTGTTTCTCGGGATGACCTTTCTCGAGCTTTTGTATCCGGATATTTGACTCAAAATCATCAAATTCTTGATTATTATTGGAAAGATATTATGCTTTTATTATTTTTAGGTTTCGTACTTATTAAGGGAAAACGGAACCATTATAAGATTAGTCCTGTGTATGTCTGTCCGTCTGTCACAGACATTTTACTCATAAAGTATGAAACGTAGAAAGCTCAAATTGGAGGAAGTAACAAAACCTATTGACCCACATATTTACAGTTTACAAATTTACAACCCTTTACAAATGTATTTAGGAGAGGGTTAGAGGGCTTAATTAAGTTATTTTAAGAAAAACTTTTCTTTTTTATCGTGTGGAGTATCTTGTGAAAGCTTTCGTTACGCTGAACTGAAAGATATATTTCTTTTAATTTTAGATATTATATTTTCAGAGATATCGTCAAAATTAGAGTAAAAAATATGTCCTCCCCCCCCCCCCGGTCTAATTACAAATCTACTAAAGCTAAAATTATGGAAAAAATGGAAGTGATATATGTTACTTTAAATCCTTGCAGGAAAATCATAGCGATTACTCTAGATTGCATAGTTTTTGAGAAAAGCACATTTCCTCTTAGGCATAAATGCCGATTAGTGAGCATTAAGCAAAGGTGTTGAGGAGAAATGTAGATACCTGTATCGTAACAAAAGTATAAAAGAATTGTTGATAATGATTTTTGAAAACATTCGTCGGAAATTAGTTGAGAGACTAAACCTTAAATATAGGAAAGATTGGAATATAAATAGTGACGGGGAAGGAGTACACTTCATGCTATTGGCTTTTAAAGCCTAAATAATAATTTTTAATAATATGGTTTTGTGAGGCAATACATAGTAGCAGTATAAAATCAAAGTTCATACTGTTGAAAACGTGCTAATTTAATTAGAATTAATCACTTAAATCAGGATTCGTACGCATAAGAAATTAAAAAGAAATATATTATTTTTAGTACCAGGAATTTGTTAAGCATTATTTAATAGAAAACGTTCCTTACTTCGGATATAGCGGCAACTACATTGCGTATTTTTGGTGTTAAAATGTCTATTTTTTTAATTCCTTATGTACGCGAATCCTTCAAAAGTACCATGGAGTTCGCGATTAATTTGCATTAAGTGGGTCTCTCTTTACGAATCTTGTGTCTTAAAAAATCATCAGGAAAAACGCGTCACGGTCAAAAAAGAGGTTTTGAAAAATTGCGAGCTCCTTTCTACACAAGCTCTTTTAGCACAATACCAAGTTTACACATTGAACAACGGTTTTGTGCTAGCTACACTGGAAAAAGAAAAAGCTGTTTCTATGCTCAATTTAGTTTTGTGAAATGACAAATGAAGTGTAAATATACACTAAATTTTATTCTCAGTATACCTAGTAAAGTTCCTTATAAATAAATAAAGATAAGATAAAATAAAGAGTTAGTGATTATAGTAATATACTTACAGAATTATAATATTTGATATTATTTAGGCTTCATATTTCATTAAACATTTATGATATACCCATTCATACTTTTATGGTATATACAGCTATAAGCAACAACTAACAGCTACTTTCTATAGTTTTTCCCAAAGTCTTATTACTCATTCAGCAACGATTTTCTTTTAATAATACAGTTAACTCCTTCGCGATAAAAGCACTTTGCTTAATTTTTAACCATTAACCACTAGTTTTTCAAAACAGAAGATTTTCTGTACTTGAATCGTGAAAATACCCCAATCACATAAGGAAAACTTTACAATAAAAAGTAAATGCTGGGAATAACATACAGTATTGTAATGGAGTATTATAAGAATTTTAAGTGGCACATATACCACCCACTCGTTCCCAAGTAGTTATAACATATATGTTTATTGAATGGAGCCCTCTGAGTGCGAGTATCATTCGCACTTGACCATTTATTTATTTAAAATCAAAAATTTCATTCAATTGCTGGATTAAGAAAAACGAACACATGGGAAATTTGTGCGCAATTTTTTAACAATTAAAATGTACACTGCTCAAAACAGTTAAAGGATATTGCAGTTTTAGGTGGATTTTGTATCTGGGAAACTTTTTAGCTGATTGATACATGGTCGACAGACATAGTAGGTTATCTATATTAATAAAATAACAAATCGCTCTGTGTGTGTGTGTGTGTGTCTGCGATAGTTAGCGAAAACTACGGTACGTACGAAGCTCAAAATTTTTCTAAGAGTAGCCCAATATCTCTCCTGATGCACCTGACGCTCAGAATTTCAAAATTCTATTTATTAACTGATTAATTAATTAAATTCCAAACCTCACTCTCATAAAAAATCGCCTTTTTTTAGCTTTTTTCCTTTTAATTCTCTTATGGTTGGTTGGTTGCATAAAATTTTCGCAGAAATAATTTTAAAAACTGGGACTGACCTTTAAAATTCATAGACTGGCAAACTGTCAGTTTAAACGAGAATTTTTTTTTTTTTTTTTTTTAAATCACAGCTGCTGTACGCCATGGAGGAAAAAGATAGGTGGTGGCGAAGTAAACCGAAAAAAAGAAAGGTTTGCAATAGGAAACCATTTATCGCTGAAATTTTAATGTCTCAAAATAAAGCACGAGGAAAGAATTTTGTATTAATAAGACGGATTGGAAGAAATGAATTACAGTTGAAGCATATTTTACAAAGAAATAGTAATTTTTTAAATGTTTTTTTCTATTATATTATTTATTAAAATAAATGTTTGCTTTTAAAATAATTGAAATTGGAAAATTAAAAATAATTAAATGTCAAAACAAAATTAAATAAAATATTGAAAACATATGATTTGAAGTAAAAAAAATTGTATTACTAAAAGTTTTCTCTTTTTTTCAGAAATTTTTAATTGTTTATAACGTAGATGAAAAATGTTTATGATTTAACAACATATTTATAATTCCATGTCAATATATAAAATATAGTGATGAAAAGATTCTTTTAAAATCATGCATGAACACTTAAATAATAATATTAATCTAAAATCTAGATTTCAGAGTGCAGACGAATTTAAGATCTTAACGAAAGAATGTTGATTTTTCAAACAAAGTCTTAAATGATGTTCTATATTGATATTTCAAAGTCATATGATAAAAATAATCAAATAATTCTTGCCTATGATTGATCTAATTGTATCTTTCATGCATTCTGGTCGTGTATTACAGGCAATAATGGCACAATACGTTATTTTTTAAACAAAATTTTAGTCAGCTATTCAATAACAGTTTAAAAGGTAAAAAACAAAAACAAAGAAATACTGGTTTAAACCAGTTTGAATTGATCGGAGTTTCAAAGAACATGGTTTTGTTGTGTTTATTTGGACTTAATGTCCCGGATTTTAGAGTTACTTTTTTGCGTCACCCCAAGACATTATACTGCCACTCTATTAATTTCTTTTTACTACATGGTTGTACGCATATTTTTGGCATTTCGAACATTAGAATGTATGAGTCATTAGCTGTGTTGCAGTAAAAAACATTACACAACACTTTTCGATGAGTTTATTTTTTAATCATTGATTAAATTTAAATGTGTTCTATTTAATTTAAAATTGTAATATGGCTTTAATTTGTTTTTAGAACAAAAATAAAATAGCTGTTTGGCGTACAATTGTTTGTATCCGCAAACAATTCATTCACCATAATAAATTATCAAATAGCAAAGTAAATTATCTATCAGAAATAGCCATAAAAAGAATAGTAGCAAAACTGATTATAACCTTAATGTTTAGACTAATTTAAACGTAACCAGATTCCAACCAGAAAAAAAAACAGACCACACTCCGATCCGTGATACTTAAAATTTCCGTGAGTATAAACCCGACCCTGACCTAAAAATTCTGTTTGGGAAAAACTATGGATTTGATAACTGACCCGAACCAAATCTGAATCCGGCAAAAATGTTCAAGTGAAGCCTAACTCGATTCAAACAAGAAAAAATACTTTTCGTGGGCATGAACCCGATACGAACCTAAAACTCCCATTCAAAAAAATTTCTGAAATTTGAATCGAACCAAATCTGAATCTGACAAAACTATTTCAAACAAACGCAACCGGATCCAAACAAGACAAAATATTTCCATGGACATGAACACAATCCGAACCCAAAAAATTTCTTTGAAAAAATCGCGAACTGAACGAAATCTGAACTTGGCAGAAATATTCCAGTGAAGCATGTCCTTATTCGAACAAGACAGAATTATTTCCGTGAACATGCAAGAAGACCCGAACTCAACAGTTATATTTGAAGAAAAAACTCGAAATCTGAATTGAACCAAATCTGGATCTGACAAAAATATTCCAAAGCACTATAACCCAATCCAAGCAAGACGAAATAATTTCTATGGACATAAACCCAACTCGAACTAAAAAATTCGATTTGAAAAAAACTGAAATTTGACACAAACCACATCTAAATTCGACCAAAATATTAGAAAGAATCATAACTGGAGTCAAGTATGACAAAATAATTTCCGTGGACATGAACGAGATCCGAACCTAAAAATTCTATTTGAAAAAATACCTGAAATTTGAATCGAACCAAATCGGAGAATGATAAAAAATATTCCAAAGAATCGTAACCGGATCTGGAGAGGACAAAAAATTTCCCTTCACCTGAACCGAATCTGAACCTAAAAAAATTCTTTGAAAAAAATCACGAAATCTGAACTGAACCAAATCTGAACTTGAAAAAAAAATATTCAAGTGAAGCATGAAGAAATTCGAACAAGTCAGCATAATTTCCGTGAACACGCAAGAAAACCCGAACCCAAAAATTCCATTTGAAGAAAAAGGCCGAAATCTGAATTGAAACAAATCAGAACAAATCAGAACAAATGTTCCCGACAAAAATATTCCAAAGAACCATAACTGTATCCGAGCAAGGCAAAATAATTTCCATGGACATGAATACGACCCGAACATTATAACTCAATATCAAAAAATACCTAAAATCTGAACCCGACAAAAATGTTCTAATGAATCATAACCAGATCCGAACAAGACAAAATAATTTCCATGGACATGAAACCAATATATGGTTTGGTAACATTTAGGTTGCAATTACATTACGGTAAGTCTTTGATTATATTTAATATCCCGTTAGGTTACAGTTAGGTCACGGTTAAGTTAAAGTTAGGTTAAAGTTAAATAGCATTTGTTTTATGGTTAGAATAAGGATATGTTACAATAAAGTGAAGGCTAGGTTACATTTATGTTATATTTAATTTACGGTAAGGTACTGTTAAGTCAAAGTTAGGTTACAGACAAGTTATGGTTACGGTACAAAAGTTCATGGTTAGGAATTTATCCATAGAGTGGACATTACGCATGATTTGATTAAAAATAACACTTACTTTTGTTAAATGGCTCTGAAATTATAATACTACATACCAACATTTTAGCTACGAGCGAGTATCGATTTCATTCATGGTATAGTCGGATTTAAGAGTGATATAATTAGTTTGAAATTCAAAATATTTCACTTGGGATTTCTATGTGAAAAAAAATAATTAGTTACGTGACTTAACAGTAATTTTTGATAAATATCAACACTTTAACACGAAAATCAAGCAGTCGTTGGATACATATTCCCTCCCACATTTCTCATCGCTCATTTTGAGTATTTTTAGAGCTTAACATTAGCTGTTTTTTAAACCGATTTTTCACACAGTCAGTGGCCACGTATTTCAGACAATGCATGTCTGCATCTTTCGAGTTAATGATAAAATCATACGAATTTCAAGGTCGTTTAATATTGTTAGTACGTACCCGGGCAACGCCGGGCGGGTCAGCTAGTCTATATTAATAAAAGAACAAAACGCTCTGTGTGCGTGTGTGTGTGTGTGTCTGCGATGGATAGCAAAAGCTACAGCATATACGAAGCTCAAAATTTTTTTGAGAGTAGCCCCAAATCTTTTGCCCAATTTTTTTCTCTTTCGTTTGTTTACGGTTGGTTGGTTGTGTAAAAATTTTCGCACAAGTAATAAGAAAGCTGAGACAGAATTAAAGAAATCCATGGAGGAATGAGATAAGTGGAGGTGAAGTAAGCCTCAAAAAAGGTTTGCAATATGAAACCATATATCACTCAAATTTTAATGTGCCAAACAAAAGAACGTGGAAGGGATTTTGTATTACACTGCTCAAAACAATTAAAGGATATTGCAGTTTTAGGTGGATTTTGTAACTGGGAAACTTTTTAACTGACTGATACATGGTCGACAGACATAGTAGGTTATATGAGAATAAATTACACATGTTTGGCAGAAAAAAATGCATTTTATTGCGCATTTGTATACAAAAGAAAAAAAAATTGTGCATATGAGAAAAAAAGAATAAGAAAAGGTGTTTTCTTCAAAAAAAATCATTTTCAGTAGGGGGTATGGTTTCCACGAGCGGCCAGCAACGTTGAAGACCTTTGAGGCATGGACTCAATGAGGCTATTAATGACGAGTTGGAGTATCCTGCCCCACTCTTCCAGAAGAGTTCTTTCCAGTTCTTGGAGAGTTTGTGGGGGTTGTTGGAGGCCAGAAACTCGTCTTCCTAGAGCGTCCCAAACGTGCTCGATTGGATTCATGTCTGAAGAAAACGCTTGCCATTCCATTCGAACGATTCCTTCCTCGAAAAGGAAATCCTCCACCAGGTTTGCACGATGTGGCCTGCAGTTATCGTCCATTAAAATGAAGTTATCTCCGATTGCTGCAGCGTATGGGACTACAATAGGTCTGAGGATCTCCTCCCTATATCGGCGACCAGTCAGAGCTCAATCTCGAATGATGCAGAGGTCAGTGCGTCCGTCAATGGAGATGCCACCATACACCAACTCTCCTCCACCGCCAAATCTGACACTTTCGTATACGAACGCAGGATTATTCCTACTGCCACGGTCCCTCTAGATGAAAATACGCCTATTATCCGGATGCACAGAAAAACGGGACTCCTCAGAAAACAGAAAATTGCTCCATTCATTTCTCCTCCAGTTGACATGCTCGGTTGCTCACTCCCTGCGGTCGCGACGATGCCTTGATGTTAATTTAACACATACCATCGATCGGCGAGCATACAGACCTACAGCATGGAGCCAGTTTCGGACAGTCTGAGTTGAAATCGTGGTGCCTGTAGCCGAGCGAAGGTGTTGTTGGAGAAGAGTGGCGTTCATGTTTCGGGGTCTCCGAGCTGTTAACGCTAAATACCGATTTTCATTGGGCATTGCTGCCCGTCTACGACCTTGCCCTGGTCTTCGGCTTGCACATCCACTCTCCAAAAAACGGTTCCAGATCCTGGAAATGACACTTTGTGACACTCCAATGGCTTGCGCTTTTTCGGCTTGAGTTTGGCCCCCTTCTAACCTACCAACAATTCTCCAAGCTTCTGAATCTGTCAAATGACTTCGCTGCGACATCGTGCTCATCGAAACAAAGCAATCACTGAATGCCGATTATCCTTGTATTCATTCTCTTTTATCCAGTTGAAAGTCAAATTTCATTCGCTGCCGCTGAAGCGACGTTTTTGACGTCGAACTCAAAATTTGCATACTCCACAATTTGAAAACCAGAAAAATTTGCATTTGTGATTCTCTTCTTCTATTTTCGGCAAAAAAATTTCGTTTATATCTTTATTTTATATAAAACTTCAAATATCCTTTGATTGTTTTGAGCAGTGTATTTTGAAATTGTTCACTTAATTCTTAAAAGTATGCTATACTTATAGAAACGTCATAAACTGCCAATTAAAAATACTGCGCAGTCATACGAAGGATTTCATAGAAAGCGATGAAATAACTTCGATTTCTGTTTATTCTAATGACTAAAATTTTTTCAGATTGCAGCCTTTCAGAAAATCGGTGAAATGACTAAATAGTGTCTTTTAGATTTCTCACTATGTTTAGAATCGAGCCTGCTCTGCTAATAAGTTGCATCAACTCGTACAGTCGTTTGACCGTTTTTATAACAACGGTTACTTAACCATTGTTTTAATTTATCACGATAAGTAATAGCATATTATAGTAGAGGCAACGAACTGTGATTTACAAAAATATTCGAACAACTTCAACATTTATTGTAACTTTTTTAAATGTACATTTTTAGCAGAAAAAAACAAAAAGTGTATGTATATACCAAAAATAGCAAGTCTAGACCAAAAATATGAAAATAAATATTTTTAAAAATGAGTGCGCCTTTGCGTATAAACGTATATAATTCACTACAAACTAAAATTTTAAATATTAAAATCTATATGCAAGAATTGAGAAAAAAACATCAAAGAAGCTTTTTTTAATTAAAATTTATGCATTGTTTTTTAAATTTTACTTATTTTAATCCTTTAAACGTCCTGAAGATTTTTTCATTCATGTTTAATTCATAAAATAATAACTATGAAAAGTATGAGTATGAAGATTTGCATTTGATACCTTTACATATATTTTTAAATTATACAATTAAAAAATTAACATTAATGTCAATCTTGTGTTAAATCAGCCTTTGAATAAAAAAAAAATCCCTGTCGGCTTTGTCTAAAAGCGGAGGTAAGATTTCAAAGAGTTTTCATTTCAAGAATAAAAAATATAATATTATTAACGATAAACCCAGTTTAACTATTTTTATTGGCCACTTTTGAAAAATTTTTAATTTCACTTTTCTCTAAGAACTGGTTTTATCAGAATCATCTAAAGCGAAATTCGGCTCAAATGCCCATTTTGACATAATATTTTCAAATATATTCTGACTTTGTTAAAAAAAAGATCGACCAATGCAGTACATTATATAATTCCTAAATAACAAAAAACTGTCAATTGAATGCGTTTGAGAGCAAAATTGAATTTAAAAATGAGTCATAAAATAACCAATTTGTTATTTGAATACATCCACAATTCTTTAATCAAGATCGCTTTGAGAAATTTTGTGCGAAGTGCCCAATTTGATAGATTTTTTAAATATATATTTAGCCTTTATCAAAAACTGACCAATACGGCCCATTACACAGTTCCTAAATAACAAATAACTGTCAATTGAATGTATTTGAGAGCAAAATTGAATTTTAAAATGAGCATAAAATAACCAATTTGTTATTTGAATACATCCTCAATTCTATAATCATGATCGCTGTGGGATTTTTTTTTTTTTTTTTTTTTTTTTTTTTTTTTTTTTTTTTTTTCAAAGTGCGCACTTTGACAGCTTTTTTTCAAAATATATTTAGCCTTTATCAAAAAAAATAAATAAATAAATAAAAAGAAATAAAAATAAATAAATAAATAAATACGCACATTATATAGTTTCTAATTAACAAAAAACTGCCAATTGAATGCGTTTGACAGCAAAATTGGATTTAAAAATGAGTCATAAAATAACCAATTTGTTATTTGAATAATATCCTCAATTCTTTAATCATGATTGATTTGGGAAATTTCTTGCGAAGTGACCATTTTGGTAGCCTTTTTAAAAATATATTCTGCCTTTATCAAAAAACTGGACAATCCGTCTCACTATATAGTTCCTAAATAGGAGGACTTGTAAATTGGATGCGTTTGAGAACAATGACTAAAAAATGACTCAGAAAAAACGCGATTTGTTATACTTTCTCAATTTTCAATCACTATTACTTCGGGAATTCTGTTCAAAATACCCTTTTTGGCAGCCTTCTTTAAAACTATATTCTGTCTTTATCAAAACACTGGCCACTATGTCACATTATACAGTTCCTAAATAACAGGATCTGCCATTTGGATGCGTTTAAAATCAAAAATGAATTAAAAAATGATTCAGAATACAAGTAGTTTGGATTTCAGTTTTTTCTCAAACTTTTATTTTTGTTTAATTTATTTTTGATATAAGAATTGTTCCTATGAAAAACTTGTTAATATAAAAGTTGTAGATATTACTCAGAAGATGTTAAATAAATTTAATTAGATTTGATTGCTTAAGAATTGAATATGTTATGGATTTTTTTCTTTTTTCTCCCCCCCCTTTTTCTTTTCGTTTTTAATTTTTTTCATCGGTAAATGTTGGTCCTATCAAAAACTTGTAAACACAAAAGCTTTAGATAATGTTGAGTACATTTATAAAAAGTTTAGTTGAATTTGATATCTTGAGAACTGACGAAGTTATGAATTTTTTCTCCCAAAAATCCGGTTTTTTTTCGCCCCTTTGAGCCCATTTTTAACTTGCTCAAAACTCTGTCATGCATAAACTTTTAGCCCATTTTTAGAAGTAATATAAACTTTAAACTGATTTGATATCTATTTTAGTTAAGAAGTTATCGCGTTTTTTCGGTTTCACAAAAACCCTCCCTATTTCCACCCCCTTGGCTCGATTTTGCCCATTAAGGAACTCGACCGAGATTTTATGCACCTAGATTTTATGTAAAAGTTTGAAAAAGATCCGAGTATAATTATGGTAGTTATCGTGTCTAGAAGAAAGTGAAATATATATACAGGGTGATTCATAAAAAATGGGCAGAACTTTGAGGGGTTATAGTACACTTAAAGACAAATAATATTAAATAGGAGACTAAGGGTCGCAGACGTATTCCCAAGGAGATAGGGGGCATTAAAGTTTAGGGTCCGAAATTTCAAATGATTATAAAAAAATGGAAAAATTGGTCGATTCGTTTGCGGTTTTTGCAAAAAATTTTCTTTATGCCAGTATTTTCTTGAAATAAAATTTTAAAGTTCAATTTCAAAAAATGCCGATAGGGGGCGCTTTAGACTTTGGAGTAACAAACAACTATTTTTTAACGTTATTTTTTGTATTTCTTTAAATGATTTCGAAAGCTTAGACTTAAACTTAAATTTTGATCTAAAAATCTGAGTCCTAACGAGTAGTTAAGTAGCGTAAACTGAAATTTGAAATTTGAAACCCTTCTCCCCCCAGAACAAAAATCAGTTATTCCCGATCTTTGTGTCGTAGATTAGGCTCTAACTACTGCCGCGTTTTGCTAAAATTATTCTTTATGTCAGTATTTTCTTGAAAATAAATTTTAAAGAAAATTTTCAAAAAATTCCGATAGAGGGCGCTTTAGACTTTGGAGTAACGAACAACTATTTTATACCGTTATTTTTTGTGTCTCATTAAATGCTTTCTAAAGCTTAGACTTAAATTTTCAGCCCAAAATCTGAATCGTTAGACGTGGTTAAGTTTCTGGGGAGAGGGGTTTGAAATTTCTACTCCTGAGCACAGTTCAGTTTACCATGTCCACACATTGTGTGCTGTGATACGAGGTAAAAAGACACAAATTAGGATTATGTTACCAAAGCATATTTATTAACATGTAATTACAATAAATGTTCAAAATTGTGACCGCCAGAGGTTATGCACGCAGAACAACGGCGAAGAATGGAACGGCGAACATTCGCGAAAACATCAGGCTTTTCGAGCACTTCCCCTACAGCGGCGGAAAGTCTGGCGACCAGTTCCTCGGGGGATTCAATGGGTGTCTCATACATAAGAGCCTTCAATTGTCCCCAAAAAAAGAAATCGAGGGGCGAAAGATCTGGCGAGCGAGCAGGCCAAGCAACAGGACCATCTCGACCAATCCATCTGTTCGGAAATGTGATGTCCAGATAGTTGGCGCTCCATCGCGCTGGAACCACATGACCCGCCGGATGCGTGGAGGAACAACGTTTAACAGGTCTGGCAGCACATGTTGCAGAAATGTGAGGTATGTTTTACCGTTGAGGCGTTCAGGAAGAAGGTACGGTCCGATTAGGTGGTCTCCGAGGATTCCTGCCCAAACATTGATGGAAAAGCGTCTCTGATGAGCATGTGGATACGTAGCATGTGGATTGACATCCGCCCATACATGTGCATTGTGTGTGTTAAATGTACCTTCACGTGTGAAGGTACATTCATCGGTGAAAAGCACAGTTCGTCCAAAATGTGGATTTAGCGCGTTCTGCTGCAGAAACCAGCGGGCGAATTCAATACGATTTGGATAATCCCCTGGAGACAGTTTCTGGACTCGTTGCACATGAAACGGGAGCAAATGTTCATCCTTCAGTACCCTCCAAGTCATGGACTGTGAGGTATCCACCTGCCTAGCCACTGTTCGTGTACTTGTACTTGGCTGCGCCGCTACTACATCCAGAATGGCTTCTGCAACAACTACTGATTCGTCCTTTTTTGCACGACCTGCATTCGACCGGGAAGCGAGAAATGATCCCGTCTCACACAACTGTCTGTGCAAGCGCTCGAAAGTTTTGCGGTTAGGCAACCGCCTGTTGGGAAATCGCTCTCCGTACATTCGTTGTGCCTCTGTACCATTTCCATCTGCCGCTCCGTAAATTAAATGCATCTCAGCCTTTTCCTTATTCGTGAAGGGCACCATCTTCCGATTCATTACTACAGCGACTTACACTTGAATCACCGTTCAGTGGTTTTTATGCCTTAATCGTGTCGAAATTTTGCATACGTGTTCTTCTTCTTCCCCATTTGACATTTGCATACTTTCTGTCTCCTTCTTCACCCGGTGACTAGCGTCAGGAATGGAGCTTTAACGTTTGCATGAGCGACGTTTCCAACTGTGCCAGTGCCTTTATGAGTGAATTCCGACTATGCAGTCCTTGACGAAAGTTGTATTTTTGCCTCGTATCACAGCACAGAATCGTTGGGCATGGTTAAGTAGTGCAAACTGAACTATGTTCAGAAGTTGAAATTTGAACCCCCTCCCCTCGCTACTGAACCACGCTCAGCGATTCAGATTTTGAGCTGAAAATTTAAGTTTAAGTCTAAGCTTTAGAAAGCATTTAATGAGACACAAAAAATAACGGTATAAAATAGTTGTTCGTTACTCCAAATTCTAAAGCGCCCTCTATCGGAATTTTTTGAAAATTTTCTTTAAAATTTATTTTCAAGAAAATACTGACATAAAGAATAATTTTAGCAAAACGCGGCAGTAGTTAGAGCCTAATCTACGACACAAAGATCGGGAATAACTGATTTTTGTTCTGGGGGTAGAAGGGTTTCAAATTTCAAATTTCAGTTTACGCTACTTAACTACTCGTTAGGACTCAGATTTTTAGATCAAAATTTAAGTTTAAGTCTAAGCTTTCGAAATCGTTTAAAGAAATACAAAAAATAACGTTAAAAAATAGTTGTTTGTTACTCCAAAATCTAAAGCGCCCCCTATCGGCATTTTTTGAAATTGAACTTTAAAATTTTATTTCAAGAAAATACTTGCATAAAGAAAATTTTTTGCAAAAACCGCAAACGAATCGACCAATTTTTCCATTTTTTATAATCATTTGAAATTTCGGACCCTAAACTTTAATGCCCCCTATCTCCTTGGGAATACGTCTGGGACCCTTAGTCTCCTATTTAATATTATTTGTCTTTAAGTGTACTATAACCCCTTAAAGTTCTGCCCATCTTTTATGAATCACCCTGTATATATATTTATATAGATAGATAGATAAACTTTTTTACTGGTGGTAGTTTTGGGGTCTAGGAGTCATGATCGATGTAGATCTGCAAATCATTTTCAGAAATTCCAACATGGGAGAGAATACAATTGGTAGTATTTCATACGAAATCTACCTGATATTACATGACGGAAAAACACGGCTGAGTCTGATTAAAGGTTTAATAAAACATTTCTGAATAAATAAAATTAAATTTAAAATATTTATTGCTTTTATAAGGATTTAGTAAGGATTATAATATTCATAAAATACATTTTTCTAAAAATAAATTGCACAATAGTTTATAATGTATTTTATGGTAGTGCTTTATATTTATAACTACTGAAAAATTCAAAACACATAAAGTATTTTGAGGAGTTTTCATGCACTTTTAGCTTGAAAAGCATATATAACATGATTTTGACTTTAAATAAATAAATTCAAAAATATATTCTATCTCATGATGGCCTCCAAGGAATCGACTTTTCTTGTCAGATAAATGGTATATAACCAGCTTTACTTTAAGAAAATATTTGTCCGGACGTAAGTTCTATAAAACTTACTGGAAGAAGTTTTTTTATTGTTATAGCTTTAATAGATTTTAAAAAAGTATTTGTGCAAAGCTACAAGTAAAGACTTTACCTATGTTTACTATTATTTTGAAGATCCATTTTCACATTCTACAACCGAAAATAGATATCAATTTTTAAAATATATGTATTTTAAAATCTAATATACCGTTAACTAAAATCTAATATATCATTTCAAAGGTTTTAAACGTTTAAAGCTCATTTTCATAATGTGAATTTAACTCTATAATTTCATATCTTAATGGATTGTTTTAAGCGTCTTTAAAGTTTATATATTGTTTTCGTAATGTAAATTTAACTCTATAATAACTGTGAATACCTTTTCATAGACAAAAAATTGGATGCACATATTTAATAAAATGGCGCTATAAAAACTTGTATGTTCTTGATATAGCAACATGAATAACATGAAACTCAATAGAGAGTCTAATGAAGATTTGGAGAAAATAATTTACATTTTTCCGCGAAAAACCATATATTTATATTTATCTATCTTTTTATGTACATTTATATCTACATACACACACACATATATATAATACGTATATATATATCTAACTCTTCTTGTCTTGTTTAAGTTTGTTATTTATTGGGTTATGACATATTCATTGTATATGTTAAATAGTAGTTTAGTATAATGGTAATATATATATATATATATATATATATATATATATATATGCAGAGAGAGAAATCAAGATAGATATATGTTTTTAACCGACTTCAAAAAAGGATGAGGAAGCTATCAATTCGACAAGTATGTATTTTTTTTATAGCAAAACACGTAAACATACATAAACATACATAAAACACTAGTTACTCCGAAACTAGCTAAGTGATCAATTTGGTTTTTATGTTAAATGAAAGAGGTTGTTCTCGAATTGGTACCACTTCCGTTTCTTCGAAATTGGTTCCTTACTTTTTTAGTAACTAGGCAAAAACTAATAAAATTAGTTATTTCTCGCAAATTAACTTTTATTGTTGTAACCGTTTTCCCAATCATAAGCATAAAACTATATATTTATGAGTGTCAGCTCCAAATTGTCGCCAAGCTTGGCGCCATTTGGTAAAATATTGCCAAACCTGGCGACCTAAGTAAGTCACCATAAATGAAACCAACTGGGCTGTGGCTGACTTAGTTTTACATGTGTTCACTGATTACTTCGAAAGTATGCGTTCGATATTTATAATTTTTGTGCTAAATGACAGAACATGCTCTCGAATTAGTATCACTTCCGCTTCATAAATATTACTTCACTATTTTTTCAGTAATTAACCCTCCTCCATCCCCCCCCCCCAAAAAAAAACTGGTAATGATTTCTCGCAATTCGTTAGCATCAAGATGTCACCAAGTATGAGGAAATGTATTGCCAAATATGGCGAGTAAAATAGGTTGACGTAAATGAATTCAACTTGGCTGTAGTTGACTAATTTGGCGACATTCCCATTCAAATTTAGCAATGGATCTTTTCTAATCTATTTCTTCGCATTTTCTAATTTTTCGCCATATTTACTACTCTCAATCGGAAATTGCGTTCAAAACAATAATTAAATGTACTTATTTTAAATATATAATAGAATTAAAAATGTTAAATAATACTGAAGGAAACTAAATTAGTATAAAACATCAATTTAGTATATAATAGTTGGAGAGAAAATGAAATTTTCACGTATATTTTCTAACAACCTATTTACTTTTTCATATACACGAGAGAGTTTTTGAACATACCAAGAAAAGAAGGGGTTATTTAATTAGTATTATAGGTGACATTGTTGCCATGTATTATATAATACGGATCGTAAACATCAGAAGACATAAACATAATTGCCGAAATCAGTGAGTTACGCAGTTATGAAAACTTTTAAATAATATCATACATCACGAAAGTGCTGTATAGTAAGCTCAGAGGCATCTGTATTGTTAAAGTCCAAGTTTGCCTCTTAATAACTTTGGACTCGAGAAACGGATCGCGGAAGAATGTGCGGAAAGAATGCATTTCGAGTGATGGCAAAAATAAAACATTTGGCGATTTATTTCCTGCGCCTGGCTAATTGTCTTAATACCATGCATTTAATACTTTTCACCGTACTTCGCGTTTTTCATTATTATGTGGAGTTTGGCGTTTTTATAAAAAGTTTGACGTAATTCGGGTTTAACAAAGTGAGTTTTTTATCGAATGATACAAATGACTAAGAAAGAGAAAATGAGGAAGTATTATATTGGTTTATGTATATTTAAAAATGCATCTGCTAACTCTAAATAGATAAATTATGTATATCATACAACACGATAGTGCAGTATAGCAGAGCTCAGCCGCATCTCTAATGTTAGTCCAAAGTTTGCCTCTTAATAACTTTAGACCCAATCATCCCATAGAGATGAAATTGAAAAGGCGAAGTGTCCTACTCTAGACCTTAAAGTTTACAAAAAATCATCTGGATCCACCGATTAGATATGGAGATCCAGAGCCCCTGTTTTGTCACTTTTTTCTCGTGAAACAAAAAAAAGGACAAACAACTCAATTATAACATGAATCAGGAAACATTCAGCGACGTATAACAGCTTGTTCGAAAGCTTTTAATTTAGGTATGTGCCTTTCGAAAGTCCTGTCAAAAAATATCCAATATTAAGAAAATGCCATCCATTTAAAATTTATATAACGCTATACCTTCCATAATTTAACAGGATAGCAATTTCAATAATAACAATAAAGTGGTTTTATATAAATATAGGTATCATAAAAGGTTTTTTTTTCACATAAACGATTCAGTGCACCAAATCGCATTAGTAAAATACGCCAGTTGGCAGTGGATCCAATAACGGAAGACTACTTAATTGTTTACAAATCACCTCATTACCCAGCAATTAGCAAATAATATTACAATAAGAAGTATACGAAAAAAGCATAAATGCCTAAGTGAATTAAGCTGTTTTTGTCAAGGAAGAGGAAATACATAACAACCAAAAATGAACAAAATGCCTCCGATCATAATGACTTCTCGTTTTGCCTATCAGAATCATCCGATTTGGTGAAAAATTTATCAAAACATATAAAATATGAATAAAATACCATGCTCCAATGCTTATTATACATTTAAGCATATTGGCATTACATTATGCATTATATATTACCAATTTCACACTATCTCCGAATAAAAAAAAAGTATTGCCACCAAAAAATCGATTGTTTTAATATTCTTGAAGCCTCAAATGAATTATGCATAAATTCTCTTTTGACACAATGGAGAACTCATGAATGACCAGCCATTTAATGGAACGCCGTTTGAGTCTTTTACGTTGTAATCCTTTCTCTATCATTTTATCATAAGTCATTGATTTGCCATTTACCCTAATGTCTCTTGGTGCATGTAAATTCGGTCGTAGATACAAAATCCTCGAAGTTAACTATGAATTATGCTTCCGAGAGGCATTGCTGGGTGAAAGACCCGTCATCTAATCAAACTTCTAAATTAGGAAATCAATTTAAGTACTAATTCACAGGTGTTAAACAACAAGATATAAATGTTAAATAACCAGATTTAAAAATTCATATTTAAAAAATAAATACTTTTCAGCTTTAATTCCTCTACACGGCGGTTAATAGGTCACACACGCTGATACCATATATCATGCCAGTTCTGCTAGGCCAAGCCGAAAGGTAGAGGTCTTGTTATGGGCTATAAAATAATAAAGATAAGTTATTGGATCTTCCTTCTCTATTTCATAAAACATTTTTACTAGGTCAAAGCTCTTTATATTATCAGTTTTCAAACACCGATATTTTTTCAGGCGAGCAGCATCCTTTGTCGTTCTAGACATGTCCAAACAAAAATATTTAATTAAAACTTAAATTTATTCAGTCCGAAGAAGAATAATGAAAGATATATAAAGAATTTTTACAAAAGCATGTGCCATGAATGTGCACATAAATCTCGACAGAAGTGTTCACAAATTAAAATAACATCTCAAAGCTTTCTTTAAAAGTCTGTAATTTCCACCGAAGCAATCGTACAAAAATCTTAACTCGAAAACACTAAAAAGTGAAGAACAAACTTTTTTACCAAAAATAAAACCGACTTCAAAAACTGCTGCAAAATGAAAAATATTTTTTTTACAGAATAGTTGATAGAAATTAAATAAAGATCGTTGTATTTATTATGCGTATTGTTATATTTATGTACAATAATTGGATTTTTTTAAGTCGGTGCCAGCCAAGCCAAGTTTAAAATTAAAACCAAATTCCTGCATTTTAAAATCTACGATTGGCAACAATTTTTTTACACAATAGGCTGTATAAATGTACTAATTTTTCATTAACAAACATAATTTAGCAAACTTAATTATAGTTGCTAATCTCACTTGAAAATACACATTTATAAAATCAGATGAAATGTTTCAAAAATGGTAAAATAATTTTCTTAAACTAAATAATAAATCGCAAAAACACTCGTAGATATTTGGATGCATATGTATTAAATAATTATATTTAACTTGGCATGGGTGGCACCGACTGCAAAAAAAAAAAAAATCAAATTATTGTACATAACTATACTAATACGCATGGTAAATAGAACGCTCTTTATTCAATATTTTATTACTATTCTGTAAAAAAATCATTTTTCACTTTGCAGCAGTTTTTGAAGTCGGTTTTATTTTTGGTAAAAAAGTTTATTATTAATATAATAAAAACGGTCTGTGTAAATTCTGTGTTGTCCTTCCAATCCTTCAGAAATATATATTGAGTGCAATTTTTAATAAATGTCATTAATCAGAAGGTGAATCCACTTTCTACTTGAATGAAAAGTTCTGCGAATTTTCTTGTTTATGCTCCTAATTATATGATAATACATTTATTTTATCTAAAAAATTTATGCTATTTGTATTTAACACCTTTATCACACTGTGTTCCTCTTTGACCACTCGCCAGCCTGTGAAAGTTTTGTTTAATAGGTTTGTTTCATCCTGCCACGAAGACTTTTTTTTTCTTTCATGACATGAGTATGTTTAGCACAAAAATCAAAGACATATAATGAACTCTGCCTGAACTAATTAAAATTTTAAATGAGAGTTCACATTTCTTAAACATTTATATACTACATTTACAATTCTTTAAACTAATATTTTATGCAAATTTCTGAAAAAACTACTGATTTTTTTTACTTATATTTTTGGAGGCCATGAAATACAGAATAACAAATGTGATTATACAGGAAAATATATTTAAATTAATTAATTATTTTTTTAATTAAATTTATTAAATAATTTTTTAGATTAAAAAAAAATCTTTTTTTTTTTTTGTAAAGTAAAAGAAAATTAGATAAAAAAAATATTTATCTATATTACATTAAATCCAAATAATTTTATAAATAAACTGTCAAATAAATACATATTAATTTTTTTTTTACATCAAAGGAAAAAAAAATGTGAAATAAATTGCGAATAATTTTTATCAGTTCGTATAAGAAAAAAAAATTTATATACAATTTAAATACAGTTTTTTCGCAAGGTAAAATAACGATTAATGTCCACTTAAAAATGAAACATCCATGCATTTCGGAACTTAAAGATAATATACTTACCAATAATGTCGCGAGTGAATAGTGGAATATAAGCATATTTCTGAAGCGATCAATGGCATTTACGTGACCCCTTACTTGATGACATTGGGCGTGTTCATCGCAACTTACCAAAGTAACCAATGTTACCGACCGGTTGTAGGGCAGTACGAAAGCGAATTGTAGCACCAATAAAAACTATCCTGTTGAATTGTAGCTGACGTCACACTTCGCCTTGATTTTCATTTCGTATTTGTCTACAATTGGTAAGTAACCGGTAAGTTGTGCTGAACATGCCCGTTTACATACACTTATTGAAAAAAAGTTTTTGAATCTTAATTCGTGGCGAAGTCAGTTTTCAATATTTTTAACAGGATGTTGAATAGACATTGGAAATACGCCATAATGCTAAAAAATAGGTTAATTATAGCACGGAAAGATTGCTAGATTTGAACCGAACAAGCAGACAAGACAAGTTAAATAAAAATTGTTAAAAAATGATTTTTAAAATCCTTTTAACATACCCAAATTGATTCCCAATTTGATCTTTTTTGTAGTAATAATGAATAATACGACAAACAAACTTAAGGTAGAATTTTTTATGCTTTTAAAACTATGTTGTACTAAAAAAAATCTTCTTTTAATTATTATTTTTTTTAAGAAAAATAATTTTACAGATCATGAATTACTAAATATTAAATCTATTATTTTTATCAAATGGATAGGTTTACACTAGGATGTCATAAAAAGAAAATGTTATTTATGAAACATCATTAATATCATCGAATATATTTAATTCTAACATTATAGATAAAATCTTCACTGAAATATAAACTTTGTCATCGAATCTTTCGGAAAGGATATCCTACAAATAAACTTTTTATTGCATTTGCGTTGTCATAGCAACACAAGAAATAAACAGCATTCCTTCTGGCAAGTTCTAAACTATTCTTATTCTAATGTTTCGCTAGGGATTCAGTACTTTTTGAAAAAAGGATATATTCTGTCGCAGTATATTTTCATTGCATACCGATATTTATTGCAAAAGTATAATTTTTCAGTTATTTCCAATAATCTTTCATAATGGGAATGCTAGATAGTTTTTACATGATGGAATCAACATTTTGAAAATGCATTCATTTGCGTATTTTTCATAGTACCATTATTACCATTTGAAAATTATTTCTTAAATACATGACTTATATTAAAATATTAAACATACTAGGGTGAAAAAAGGAGGTAAAACAAATCTTAATAACATTATAAAGCTTAGGTAATGCTGCAGGGTTTTCGAAAGAAATTCGTCTTTCTTCTTTGGGTGGAAAAAACTGTCTGGAAAGCTAAAGGTTGAAAGTAAATGGAAGTGACAGATACAAGTTAAAAGAATCAGCTCAGAGAAAAGCAGAATGCTTCAGTCAATCACCCAACAAGTGTATTTATTATCCAATCAGAAGAATACAGATCAAAAGGCTTATGAATGCCTTTTCAGTTTCTGCAGACGAATAACACTTATCTCTGAATTTCGCAGCTAGAAAGCACTGTATTTTAAAAGTGAAATTAAGATACAATATCCCTTCATTTGAATTTTTTTTTAATAAACAGATTCTGAATATATATATATTTATTTTTGCAAAAGAGCCGTCAAATTATGTTTAATTGTGACAGAACAACGTATGTTAAAACATAGTATCTGTAACTTCAACTACAATTTTTATCCTGCTGCAACTACAATTTTTATTTGAAATTTTATTAAATGAAGTGTTCAGATAATAAAAGTGGTAAATAAGCCATGACTTTGAGAATATCAATTGAAAAGTTTAAATGTGCTTGCATTTTGTTTGCTGTTAATTCTTTATTTATTAATTTGAATATTAGTCAGTATTATTTTTTCCCCAAATAGCAATTTAATCGATAGTTGAGGATCATTTATAATCTTCAGTTACATGAGTAACTCAATTTTCTTTGTCAAATACCATCTTTATCATCCGAGTTTTTCAAATATAAAAAAAATATGTATAAATTTTATTAAAAAATACTTTTACATTATAAATTACCACACCGTCTCCTATTTAAAAAGTAGTTTTGGAAAATATTGGTTTCAAAAAGAGCAAAGTAAGAATTAAAATTGGTCAAATACATGTTATATCTGTGTTGAGAAATTAGATATCTTGAAAATAGTGAAAAAATAACGATCGTTTGATTAATCCATTACAATGTTATACTAGATTTTTTTTATCCCGAATACTTCAGATAGGATAAAGACTACTTTTAAAGCTGGAGGACTTAAAAATCATTCATTGGACTTATCATATGTTTTAAAACACATAGATATTTTTTAAGACAAGACATAATTTTGAACCGTATGCGCAGCGCCAATTCTTTTTTTTATAACATATAAATATTCTTATTATATATTCTTTATATAATATATTCTTTTTTTGAATTAAGAAGAGAAAAGCGCGAGTACTTGCTATCATAGCTGGGTAAAGCAACAGTTTAAAGCTTTAAACTTTTGTAGAGGATGCGGGTTCGAGCCCAACATCCGGCAAAATGCTCTTTGTAATATTTTTGTTGCTAATTTATTTCAATAATAACATATTTTATGTGAAAAAAAATATGTGATAAACTTAAAATTACACTATATGTAAATTACTTAAAGATGACAAAAAATATTTTAAAAGATGTCAAATTACTTTTAATCCTTAGTACTTTCAACTGAAACATAGCCATCGAATAAAATATAAAATTAAATTCAAACATTAATAATAAAATAAAAACGTCCCGAACAATATTTTCTTTCTAATTTGTATTATTTTTATTTCATCATTACTGTTATTTGATTGCTTTATAATTGAATAAAATTTAACATTCAATAGTAATTTGAAAGAAATAATCATTTTGTATTCAAAATTTTTAAGCTAAAATATTTTGCATGTAATTATCAAATAAATTGAGCTGATCTACAATTTTCTTAAATATTATAATCATTATGAAGAATAGACGTGTGTGTCAGAAAGGAAAGTTTGCCATTCTTTACTGTAAAAAAAGACAAATATTCATAGAAGAACTATAAAAGAAATTATCTTGATGTCCATGGATTAGTATTTAAAAAATGTATAAAAATGTAAAATAGAATTCAAGTAATTAAAATTATACGTATATATTATAATACTTTTGGTGCATCAAATTTCGAATTTAAGCTTTCGAGAATAAGACTGATAAAAATAAAATTCATGGAAACTTTTAATAGTCGTCATTTAATGGTTGTGCAGTCAAATAAATAAATAAATAAATAAATATAAATAAATACTTTTTATTTGTTAGAAAAAAAGGCCGAAGTATGTACCGTAAAAATAATTGCTCTAAGCAATTATTTTTACGGTATTATATTTAGGTATATTTCTAATTAAAAGCAAGCATACTTAGATTTAAATTATAAACTTAAAATTCTTTCACTTCATTGAATAGGTTAGATTGAAAATGCCATCTTTTTCTTTAACGAAATAGTTTATGCAATACAGAAATTTGTCACGATTTCAGTAATTAATTTAAACGCAACTAATTAAAAATTCACAAAATTATTAAATACAAAATAGTTTACTTACCGTCAAATCTTGACGTGTACTATCTAGTTGTGTTTAATAGGAAATTAGTATCATAATATAGCACGTGTTACAAAAAAAAATCTTAGTTAAGGTTGTATACAGACATACATGAAGATTTGAATTATCAAGAAAACTAATAAGAATAATTTATTTGATGCTATTTTGTATACTTTAAGTGTCTGTGAATGTATTTTTTATTTCAATTTTAATTCTGCAATCATATTGTAATTTTCCTTCATACTATGTCCATTAAGTAAAATAAACTAAATAAATGTTCAACATATTCATTAAATATATCATGATCTTGCATGAAAACCATTGATCTATAAGTGAAATAAAACTCTTATGTTCATGTTGACGGATATCCATTTAAAATCTTTAGTTCATCATATATTCAATCTAATTCTCGTCGAGAAGCAGTTGTTTCCGACAAAAGCTTTTATTGAAATATTTGCATCTAAAGTAAGTTGTTCTTACATCTCCATAATATTGTTTACATGTACAAGTAAAGAGCTCTCTTTCTTAAGTTGTCTATCGTTTCTGAGTTTATAATTGATGTACGAAAGAAAGTAATAAGTTTTCAAATGTTTCGAATTTCAATGTTAGTTGAAGAATTGGAGATAAAGTACTAGTGAAGTGTGAAAATGGAAATAAAAATTAATGTTCTGTATAAATTAGAAAATATATTTGTTCGAGAAAATATGTCTGTTTGCATTCGAGTTTAATAATGTAGATATTTTAGAGTGAATCGATACCTTTTGGATAAAAAAGGCGAATTTGAATTAACAACACGACAGTTAGCTTCAACGTGTACTTCTAAATACGTTTTCTGATTGCACCATTTGTATATCTTTCAAAATTCTTAAAATACTAGTTTAAATGCCCGACCTGGGATGGTGGGTGGACATCGTGGTTTTTCCTTAAAATTTGAAATAGCTGATAAAAATGTTCACATTCTATTACTCCGCAATCAAGCTATTTGGATTAAATATAATAAAAAAATAAGTGAAATAAAATGCAGTTTTCAGACATTTTACATTTGAAAGTACACTTTCCCTATTCGACGGTATAAGACTTAAAATTATGCAATGTTAAAAAATAAATAAGTTTGAAAAAAAAGAAAAAAGGATTCATTTAACAACAAATCAATCTGTCAAAATAAATTGAACATGTATATCTGAAAAAAAAAGATTATTTTCACTCAGAATATTTTAGTTAAATTGAAGATGAGATAAATCGCTAAATAGTATTTCCATTGATATCATTCATATTGCATTAATTTCACTTCAAACAATCTTTAATCCATTTCACTTAAAAACATACTTTTGAAGGCTTCACAATGGTACTCAAATCTGAAATTTAAAATATTTTTTATTTATTTATTTATTTTTGCAAAATGGCATGATTTATATTTGAAATTTATTTCCGAAAAAAAACCCTATTTTTTACCATTCATATGCAGTTTGTCAAAGACTTTCTGACAAATACTTTTCGATCTTTTTTTTTTTTAGTAATATAAAATGTTTCATTTTCCCAGATTAAATTGTGGTAATGACTGGTGAAAAAGCCTGCCGTCAGAAACAAATAACTTTTTATTAAAGCGGATAAGTGTCTAGTACATAGCTGGTCAATTATTATCCTATGCTTAACTTATGCTCTATTTTATTTATTTAAGCCAATTAACATTTGTTTTATTTATTTCACAACTTATTAATTAGCTAATTCACATGTTGTTTTTAAATTTAGTTACATGAATTAAAATTAATAATCAACAATCTCATTTCGTAGATTAGTGTACTGGTACTTCTTCGTGTCATCAATTATTATTGTTTAACTGATTCTCACGCTTTTAACTTTAATTAAATGAATTAATATTGCTAATTTTCAACCTCTTTTTAAGAAATTTGATTATGGCTGTCTCTTGTATTATCTCTTGAATGATCTAACTTAATAATTTATATTATTTTAAAATTAATTACGTGACAATTAGTTACTACTTAGTTAACAATTTCTTTCCACTTACGCATGAAAAAATAAATCAGAATTTGGGATTGTTTGAAGAAAACATATCTATCATTAAGTCTGTGACAACTTCATATTGGTTATATGCAATTAACATCTAAACTTTAAAGCATTCCAAGTAAAAGACCTGTAGAAAACATCAGTACAAAAAACCCTGAACGGGTTAAAAGCTTGTGACGCAGCACTTTATCTTATATATCTAAGAATTTTAAATTTGGGACTTAAAACTAATGATATCAAAATTTATGTGACGCTATGCTATTAATTAATATATACATATATTAAAATTTAATTCATTAAGGTTTTATCAATTACATCTTTCATAAATTCAAAATATGAATCTTAAAAGATATGATATCAAAATTTAAGTGACGCCTTGACGAGGCTTTAAACAATGTTTTAAAATTCCATTTATTTATTTATTGTCTAAACATTTTCATATCTAAACAATACTTTTCATTTTCCAATACACTGTTAAATACATCACTTTCACTGAATATATATAATGCACTGAAATGTATTTATTTGAATAAATAGATTTATCTTTTGGGCTACGCTATCCAAAATCAAAAATAACGTTTGAATACATATTTTTTGCGTCATTGTATCTATTTGCATCTATTTAACTTACTTTGGATACAATGACGCAAAAAATATTTATTCAAACGTTATTTTTGATTTTGGATAGCGTAGCCCAAAAGATAAATCTATTTATTCAAATAAATACATTTCAGTGCATTATATATATTCAGTGAAAGTGATGTATTTAACAGTGTATTGGAAAATGAAAAGTATTGTTTAGATATGAAAATGTTTAGACAATAAATAAATAAATGGAATTTTAAAACATTGTTTAAAGCCTCGTCAAGGCGTCACTTAAATTTTGATATCATATCTTTTAAGATTCATATTTTGAATTTATGAAAGATGTAATTGATAAAACCTTAATGAATTAAATTTTAATATATGTATATATTAATTAATAGCATAGCGTCACATAAATTTTGATATCATTAGTTTTAAGTCCCAAATTTAAAATTCTTAGATATATAAGATAAAGTGCTGCGTCACAAGCTTTTAACCCGTTCAGGGTTTTTTGTACTGATATCAGTGCTTTTTTTAGGTTAATAATAAAAAGATAAAACAAAAAATTAAAGACTAATGCAAAGAATTCATATTCATGATTTCTGATCACCTTTAATTACCCCTCCCCCACCCACTTAAAAAAAGATATTTCATATTTTATTATTAATATATGCTGTGCTACTTGATTTCGTTAAAAACAACTCTGTAGTAAAGTACGTTAGTATAAGATAAGAAAGTAATGTACATTCAGCACTGTATTTCTAAGAAAGGATTTCATAATCTATGCTGTATGTATCATTTCTCATTCTAGTTAACTATGTTTATTCTTTACACATGATGATACATATACTGCAGATGGATTAAAATGATCAGGAATAGAATATTCAGAATGTGCTGGAAAGTATTTCATAATCTATGCTGCGTGCATGATTCTTGTTATGTTTCAACCTTTGTATAGGTTGGTAATATTGCAGATTGATTAAGACTATATCCGTTACAATATTCAGAATATGCTGGAAAGTGTTTCATAATCTATGTTGCACACAGGTTTTTCTTTCTTGTTAATTATGATTTGTTCTTTATATAGAGTGGTAAAATTACTGCAAATGGATTAAAATGATAGGCTTACAATAATGAAAATGTGTTGGAAAGTGTTTCATAATCTATACTGTATGTGTAACTTTTCATTCTTATTGGAAAATGAAAAGTATTGTTTAGATATGAAAATGTATTTAGACAATAAATAAATAAATGGAATTTTAAAACATTGTTTAAAGCCTCGTCAAGGCGTCACTTAAATTTTGATATCATATCTTTTAGGATTCATATTTTGAATTTATGAAAGATGTAATTGATAAAACCTTAATGAGTTAAATTTTATTTTATTTTAATAGTTTATTTATGTTTTGCTGTTTGCACAAAACATATATAAACTAACAGGGGGGGGGGGAGATTTGGATGGGAAGATTACTGTACAAAGATGAAACTGATAGGTTTAAAGCATTCAGAATAAAATGGAAAGTATATAAACATGTTTAATGGAAAAAAATTTACTCTCGTTAATTATGCTTTGTTTTTTTGCACAGAATGGTAAAATTATTGTACATGAATGACAATAAGTTTACAATATTCAGAATGAGTCAGAAAATGCATCATAATCGATGCAGTATGCATGACTCTTCGTTCCTGTTAGTTATGTTTAGTGGGGTCATCAAGGCTTCTTGTTAGTTATGTAAGGGGGGGGGGGGGGAGTTTGTATCGGGTTTAAGATTTTATTAAAATTTCCATGCTCTAGTCTGTACCTATTTACATAATTTTTTTTTCTAAAAATCTTGATTTGGTTAGATAATTGTTTTTTTTTTTTTTTTTTTTTTTTTTTTTCCGGGTTTGAATTTTGATTCAGTTTGACTTGAATTGGAATTTTCAGGTTCTTGTCGAGTTGCATTTCAAGTACTAGTTTTCAATTCTGGTCAGTCCCCATTCAGTGGATGGGGACGGAAATTATTTTGTCTTTCTTGAACAGATTTTTATTTCCTAATTTTTTTATTTTACTTTTTTTGGGGGGGAGGGAGGGGGGGGGAATTGGATTGAGTTTCAGGTTATTCGGATCGGGTTTGAGATAGACTTCTATTGGAATTTCCATGATCTGGTCAATACATATCGACATAAATTGTTCCTTTTTTTTCTAAAATCTTGATTTGATTAAATTTTTTTTTTTTTTTTTTTTTTTTGGGGGGGGGGGGGATTGAATCTGCTTTCAGATTGACTTCAAATGGAATTTTCAGGTTCTTGTTGAGTTGCATTTCAAGTATATTATTTTGTCGCAGATTAATTGGGTTACAATTGGATTTTTTTTTTTTTTTTGGGGGGGGGGGGTAGTGTTTGAACTGGGTTTAGGATAGATTACAATTGAAATTCTTGTCGGTGTATGTGGACAGAATTTATTTGGTCTTTCTTGGACAGACTTGTGTTTCCATTGTTTTTACCTTTTCGGGTTTGGATTAAGTTTCATGTTAACTTTCAGACTCTTGTCAATGTGTATCGGCAGAAATAATTTTCTCTTTTTCGGATTAGGTTAAGGTTCAATGGAAATTTTTTTCAGGTTTCAATCAGGTTTCATTCAAATGGAATTTTCAAGTTCTGTTCAGGTTGCGCTTTAATGGAAAATATTTTGTCCTGTATAGATACTGGGCTCCGGTTATATGGAATTTCCTTTTTCAGGTTCAGATTAGGTTTAAGATAGACTAATTGGAATTTCCAGATTTCTGATCACGCATATCTATGGAAATTAAGTTTTCTTTCCCGAATCGCGATATGGTCGGATAATTTTTTTTTTTTTTTTTTGGGGGGGGGGGTGAATCTGGTTTCGGTTTGACTTCAAATGTAATTTTCAGGTTCTTGTTCAGTCGCATTTCAATATATTTTATTTTGCAGCAGATAGATTGAGTTACTCTTGGAGGGATTTTTTTCTTTCTGGTTTTGGATTGTATAGGATAGATTTCAATAGGAATTTTTCGATTCTGGTCAGTGTATGTCAATGGAAATTATTTTGTCTTTCTTGGACAAATTTATCTTTCCATTAAATTTTTGTTGGTTTAGAATGGGTTTCAGGATAACTTGTAGGTTCTTGTTGGCACACTTGTATAAAACCAAAAACTTTCTGCAAATTAATTTAATGTTGGGTGTAATTCGCATTTTTTGCGCAATTCATGGTCATCATTCGTGTTTTTTATGCGATTTATGAATGTAATTTGCATTTTTGAGCAATTTGTGGACATAATTCGCAATTTTTATGCGATTAATGAATGTAATTTACATTTTACATGATTTATGGATGTAATTTGCTATTTTTATGCAATTCATAGACATAATTTGCGTTTTTTCAGCTTTCTGTTGATGAAATTTGTGTTTTTTTAATCGATTTATTGACGTTATTTATGTTTTTATAGGATTTATGAATGTAATTTGCTTTTTTTACCAATTCTTGGACGTAATTTGCATTTTTTGTAATTTATGAACGTTATTAGTGTTTTTTTGCATGATTCATGGAAGTGATTTGCATTTTTTGAGTGATTTATGAATGTAATTCACGTTTTTATGCATTTCATGGACGTAATTTGTGTTTTTTGAGCGATTCATGAATGTAATTTGCATTTTTTATGCAATTCATGAATGCAAAACACTATTTGCTATTTTTATGCGATTTATAGACGTAATTTGCGTTTCAGCTTTCTGCTGCCAAAATTAGTGTTTTTTGAGCGATTTATGAACATAATTTCTGTTTTACTACACGATTCATAGACATAATTTGTGTTTCTCATACAATTTCTGAACGTAATTCTCACTTTTTAAAACAATTCATGGACGTAATTCACGTTTTGACGATTTGTGGACCCAATTCGCGTTTTCTATGCGATTCATGGACATAATTCACGATTTTTATGCGATTAATGAATGTAATTTACATTTTACATGATTCATGGATGTAATTTGCTATATTTATGCAATTCGTAGACATAATTTGCATTTTTTAAGCTTTCTGTCAACGAAATTTGTGTTTTTGATCGATTTATTCATGTTATTTGTGTTTTTATAGGATTTATGAATGTAATTCGCTTTTTTTACCAATTGTTGGACTTAATTCGCATTTTTTGTAATTTATGAATGTTATTAGTATTTTTTTGCATGATTCATGGAAGTGATTTGCATTTTATGAGTGATTTATGAACGTAATTTGCGTTTCAGCTTTCTGCTGCCAAAATTCGTGTTTTTTGAGCGATTTATGAACATAATTCCCGATTTACTACACGATTCATAGACATAATTTGTGTTTTTCATACAATTTCTGAACGTAATTCTCACTTTTTTAAACAATTCATGGACGTAATTCCCGTTTTGAGCAATTTGTGGACCCAATTTACGTTTTTTATGCAATTCGCCTTTTTTGAGCGATTCTGGACATAATTCGAGATTTTTATGCTATTAATGAATGTAATTTACATTTTACATGATTTATGGACGTAATTTGCTATACTTATGCGATTCATAGACCTAATTTGCATCTTTTGAGCCTTCAATTTGTGTTTTTTTGATCGATTTATTGACATTATTTGTGTTTTTATAGGATTTATGAATGTAATTCGCTTTTTTTTACCAATTCTGGGACGTAATTTGCATTTTTTGCAATTTATGAACATTATTCGTGTTTTTTTTCACAATTCATGGAAGTGATTCGCATTTTTTGAGTGATTTATGAACGTAATTCACGTTTTTATGCAATTCATGGATGTAATTTGCATTTTTTGGGCGATTCATGAACGTAATTCACATTTTTTATGCAATTCGGTATTTTTATGCGTTTTATAGAGGTAATTTCCGTTTCAGATTTCTGCTGCCAAAATTCGTGTTTTTTGAGCAATTTATGAACATAATTCATGTTTTACTACACGATTCATAGACGTAATTTGCGTTTTTTATACAATTTATGAATATAATGCTTGCTTTTTTACATGATTCATGGACGTAATTCACATTTTAAACAATTTGTGGACGTAATTCCCATTTTTTATGCAATTTGCTTTTTTTTTTTAGCGATTCATGGATGTAGTTCACATTTTTTATGCGATTCATGCATTTAATTCACATTTTTTATGCGATTCATGCATGGAATTTGTATTTTTTATGCGATTCATGGATTTAATTAATGTTTTTATTGTGGTCTTTGGACGAAATTCACGTTTTTCACGTGGTATTTTGTCGAAATGTTGGGGTTTTTTACATGATTCTTTGTTGAGATACTTTTTTTTTACGCAATTTGTCGAAATAAATAAATAAAAATGGTTTCTTCATAGAATTTTCTGCACATGGCGTGCGTCTATATTATACAACTCTGCTTGTCAATTTTTTTTTTTTTTTTTTTTTTTTTTTTTTTTTTTTTAGAGTGAATTAAGGTTTGCTAACCCATAGACTAATTGGAATTTCCAGATTTCTGACCAAGCGTATCTATGGAAATTAAGTTTTCTTTCCCAAATCGAGATATGGTTGGATTTTTTTTTTTTTTTTGGGGGGGGGGGGGTTGAATCTGGTTTCGGTTTGATTTCAAATGTAATTTTCAGGTTCTTGTTCAGTTGCATTTCAATGTATTTTATTTTGCAGCAGATAGATTGAGTTACTCTTGGAGGGATTTTTTTCTTTCTGGTTTTGTAGTGTATAGGATAGATTTCAATAGGAATTTTTCGATTCTGGTCAATGTATGTCAATGGAAATTATTTTGTCTATCTTGGACAAATTTATCTTTCCATTAAATTTTTGTTGGTTTAGAATGGGTTTCAGGATAACTTGTAGGTTCTTGTTGGCAGACTTGTACAAAACCAAAAACTTTCCGCAAATTAATTTAATGTTGGGTGTAATTCGCATTTTTTGCGCAATTCATGGTCATCATTAGTGTTTTTTATGCGATTTATGAATGTAATTTGCATTTTTGAGCAATTTATTGACATAATTCGCAATTTTTATGCGATTAATGAATGTAATTTACATTTTACATGATTTATGGACGTAATTTGCTATTTTTATGCAATTCATAGACATAATTTATGTTTTTTCAGCTTTCTGTCGACGAAATTTGTGTTTTTTGATCAATTTTTTGACGTTATTTGTGTTTTTATAGGATTTATGAATGTAATTCGCTTTTTTCACACAACTCTTGGACGTAACACTTTTACACAACTTTTTGCAATTTATGAATGTTATTCGTGTTTTTTTGCACGATGCATGGAAGTGATTCACATTTTTTGAGTGATTTATGAACATAATTCACATTTTTATGCAATTCATGGATGTAATTTGCATTTTTTGAGCGATTCATGGATGTAATTCGCGTTTTTTATGCAAATCATGAATGCAAAATGCTATTCCCTATTTTTATGCGATTTATAGACGTGATTTGCATTTTAGCTTTCTGCTGCTAAAATTCGTATTTTTTGAGCGATTTATGAACATAATTCCCATTTTACTACACAAATAATAGACGTAATTTGCATTTTTCATACAATTTATGAACATAATTCTCACTTTTTTAGACAATTCATGGATGTAATTCACGTTTTGTGGATATAATTCACATTTTTTATGCAATTCGCTTTTTTTGAGCGATTCATGGACATAATTCGCGATTTTTATGCGATTAATGAATGTAATTTACATTTTACATGATTTATGGATGTAATTTGCTATATTTATGAGTTTCGTAGACATAATTAGCATTTTTTGAGCTTTCTGTCGACGAAATTTGCGTTTTTTGATCGATTTATTGATGTTATTTGTGTTTTTATAGGATTTATGAATGTAATTCGCTTTTTTTACCAATTGTTGGACCTAATTTGCATTTTTTGTAATTTATGAATGTTATTAGTATTTTTTTTCACGATTCATGGAATGATTTTCTTTTTTTAAGTGATTTATGAACGTAATTTGCGTTTGCTTTCTGCTGCTAAAATTCGTGTTTTTTGAGCGATTTATGAACATAATTCCCGATTTACTACACGATTCATAGACATAATTTGTGTTTTTCATACAATTTCTGAACGTAATTCTCACTTTTTTAAACAATTCATGGACGTAATTCCCGTTTTGAGCAATTTGTGGACCCAATTTACGTTTTTTATGCAATTCGCCTTTTTTGAGCGATTCTGGACATAATTCGAGATTTTTATGCGATTAATGAATGTAATTTACATTTTACATGATTTATGGACGTAATTTGCTATACTTATGCGATTCATAGACCTAATTTGCATCTTTTGAGCCTTCTATTTGTGTTTTTTTGATCGATTTATTGACATTATTTGTGTTTTTATAGGATTTATGAATGTAATTCGCTTTTTTTTACCAATTCTGGGACGTAATTTGCATTTTTTGCAATTTATGAACATTATTCGTGTTTTTTTTCACAATTCATGGATGTGATTCGCATTTTTTGAGTGATTTATGAACGTAATTCACGTTTTTATGCAATTCATGGATGTAATTTGCATTTTTTGGGTGATTCATGAACGTAATTCACATTTTTTATGCAATTCGGTATTTTTATGCGTTTTATAGAGGTAATTTCCGTTTCAGATTTCTGCTGCCAAAATTCGTGTTTTTTGAGCAATTTATGAACATAATTCATGTTTTACTACACGATTCATAGACGTAATTTGCGTTTTTTATACAATTTATGAATATAATGCGTGCTTTTTTACATGATTCATGGACGTAATTCACATTTTAAACAATTTGTGGACGTAATTCCCATTTTTTATGCAATTTGCTTTTTTTTTTAGCGATTCATGGATGTAGTTCACATTTTTTATGCGATTCATGCATTTAATTCACATTTTTTATGCGATTCATGCATGGAATTTGTATTTTTTATGCGATTCATGGATTTAATTAATGTTTTTATTCTGGTCTTTGGACGAAATTCACGTTTTTCATGTGGTATTTTGTCGAAATGTTGGGGTTTTTTACATGATTCTTTGTTGAGATACTTTTTTTTACGCAATTTGTCGAAATAAATAAATAAAAATGGTTTCTTCATAAAATTTTCTGCACATGGCGTGCGTCTATATTATACAACTCTGCTTGTCAGATTTTTTTTTTTTTTTTTTTTTTTTTTTTTTTTTTTTTTTTTGATTGAATTAAGGTTTGCTAACCCATAGACTAATTGGAATTTCCAGATTTCTGACCAAGCGTATCTATGGAAATTAAGTTTTCTTTCCCAAATCGAGATATGGTTGGATTTTTTTTTTTTTTTTTTTTTGGGGGGGGGGGGGGTTGAATCTGGTTTCGGTTTGATTTCAAATGTAATTTTCAGGTTCTTGTTCAGTTGCATTTCAATGTATTTTATTTTGCAGCAGATAGATTGAGTTACTCTTGGAGGGATTTTTTTCTTTCTGGTTTTGTAGTGTATAGGATAGATTTCAATAGGAATTTTTCGATTCTGGTCAATGTATGTCAATGGAAATTATTTTGTCTATCTTGGACAAATTTATCTTTCCATTAAATTTTTGTTGGTTTTGAATGGGTTTCATGATAACTTGTAGGTTCTTGTTGGCAGACTTGTACAAAACCAAAAACTTTCCGCAAATTAATTTAATGTTGGGTGTAATTCGCATTTTTTTGCGCAATTCATGGTCATCATTAGTGTTTTTTATGCGATTTATGAATGTAATTTGCATTTTTGAGCAATTTATGGACATAATTCGCAATTTTTATGCGATTAATGAATGTAATTTACATTTTACATGATTTATGGACGTAATTTGCTATTTTTATGCAATTCATAGACATAATTTATGTTTTTTCAGCTTTCTGTCGACGAAATTTGTGTTTTTTGATCAATTTATTGACGTTATTTGTGTTTTTATAGGATTTATGAATGTAATTCGCTTTTTTCACACAACTCTTGGACGTAACACTTTTACACAACTTTTTGCAATTTATGAATGTTATTCGTGTTTTTTTGCACGATGCATGGAAGTGATTCACATTTTTTGAGTGATTTATGAACATAATTCACATTTTTATGCAATTCATGGATGTAATTTGCATTTTTTGAGCGATTCATGGATGTAATTCGCGTTTTTTATGCAAATCATGAATGCAAAATGCTATTCCCTATTTTTATGCGATTTATAGACATGATTTGCATTTTAGCTTTCTGCTGCTAAAATTCGTACTTTTTGAGCGATTTATGAACATAATTCCCATTTTACTACACAAATAATAGACGTAATTTGCATTTTTCATACAATTTATGAACATAATTCTCACTTTTTTAGACAATTCATGGATGTAATTCACGTTTTGTGGATATAATTCACATTTTTTATGCAATTCGCTTTTTTTGAGCGATTCATGGACATAATTCGCGATTTTTATGCGATTAATGAATGTAATTTACATTTTACATGATTTATGGATGTAATTTGCTATATTTATGAGTTTCGTAGACATAATTAGCATTTTTTGAGCTTTCTGTCGACGAAATTTGCGTTTTTTGATCGATTTATTGACGTTATTTGTGTTTTTATAGGATTTATGAATGTAATTCGCTTTTTTTACCAATTGTTGGACCTAATTTGCATTTTTTGTAATTTATGAATGTTATTAGTATTTTTTTTCACGATTCATGGAATGATTTGCTTTTTTTGAGTGATTTATGAACGTAATTTGCGTTTGCTTTCTGCTGCTAAAATTAGTGTTTTTTGAGCGATTTATGAACATAATGCCCGTTTTACTACACGATTCATAGACATAATTTGTGTTTTTCATACAATTTCTGAACGTAATTCTCACTTTTTTAAACAATTCATGGACGTAATTCACGTTTTGAGCGATTTGTGGACCCAATTCATGTTTTTATGCAATTCGCTTTTTTTTTTTTTTTTTGAGCGATTCATGGACATATTTCATGATTTTTATGCGATTAATGAATGTAATTTACAATTTACATGATTTATGGACATAATTTGCTATACTTATGCGATTCATAGACATAATTTGCATCTTTTGAGCTTTCTATCGACGAAATTTGCGTTTTTTGATCGATTTATTGATGTTATTTGTGTTTTTATAGGATTTATGAATGTAATTTGCTTTTTTTACCAATTCTTGGACGTAATTCGCATTTTTTGCAATTTATGAACGTTCTTAGTGTTTTTTTGCACGATTCATGGAAGTGATTAGAATTTTTGAGTGATTTATGAATGTAATTCACGTTTTTATGCGTTTCATGGACGTAATTTGTGTTTTTTGAGCGATTCATGAATGCAAAACACTCTTCGCTATTTTTATGCGATTTATAGACGTAATTTGGGTTTCAGCTTCCCATTTTACTACACAATTCATAGGCATAATTTGTGTTTTTCATACAATTTCTGAACGTAATTCTCAGTTTTTTAAACAATTCATGGACGTAATTCACGTTTTGAGCGATTTGTGGACCCAATTCGCGTTTCTTATGAGATTCATGGACATAATTTGCGATTTTTATGCAATTAATGAATGTAATTTACATTTTACATGATTTATGGGTGTAATTTGCTATATTTTTGCGATTTGTAGACATAATTTTCATTTAAGCTTTCTCTCGACGAAATTTGCGTTTTTTGATCGATTTATTGACGTTTTTTTGTGTTTTTATAGGATTTATGAATGTAATTCGCTTTTTTTACCAATTGCTGGACCTAATTCGCATTTTTTGTAATTTATGAATGTTATTAGTATTTTTTTGCACGATTCATGGAAGTGAGTTGCATTTTTTGAGTGATTTATGAACGTAATTTGCGTTTCAGCTTTCTGCTGCCAAAATTTGTGTTTTTTGAGCGATTTATGAACATAATTCCCGTTTTACTACACGATTCATAGACATAATTTGTGTTTTTCATACAATTTCTGAACGTAATTCTCACTTTTTTAAACAATTCATGGACGTAATTCACGTTTTGAGCGATTTGTGAACACAATTCATGTTTTTTATGCAATTCGCTTTTTTTGAGCGATTCATAGACATAATTTGCAATTTTTATGCGATTAATGAATGTAATTTACATTTTACATGATTTATGGACGTAATTTGCTATACTTATGCGATTCATAGACATAATTTGCATCTTTTGAGCTTTCTATCGACAAAATTTGTGTTTTTTTGATCAATTTATTGACGTTATTTGTGTTTTTATAGGATTTATGAATGTAATTCGCTTTTTTTTACCAATTCTTGGACATAATTCGCATTTTTTGCAATTTCTGAACGTTATTCGTGTTTTTTTGCACACTTCATGGAAGTGATTCGCATTTTTTGAGTGATTTATGAATGTAATTCACGTTTTTATGCAATTCATGGATGTAATTTGCATTTTTTATGCAATTCATGAATGCAAGTCGCTATTTTTATGCGTTTTATAGAGGTAATTTCCGTTTCAGATTTCTGCCACCAAAATTCGTGTTTTTTGAGCGATTTATGAACATAATTCATGTTTTACTACACGATTCATAGACGTAATTTGCATTTTTCATACAATTTATGAATATAATTCTCGCTTTTTTACATGATTCATGGACGTAATTCACATTTTAAGCAATTTGCGGACATAATTCCCATTTTTTATGCAATTTGCTTTCTTTTTTTAGCGATTCATGGAATTTGTATTTTTTATGAGATTCATGGATTGAATTAACTTTTTTTTTTTTTTTTTTTTTTTTTTTTTGCGGTCTTTGGACGAAATTCATGTTTTTCGTGTGGTATTTTCTCGAAATGTTGGGGGTTTTTTACATGATTCTTTGCTGAGATACACTTTTTTTTAATGCAATTCTTTGTTGAAATAAATAAATAAAAATTGTTTCTTCATAAAATTTTCTGCACATGGTGTGCGTCTATATTATACAACTATGCTTGTCAGTGTGTATTGTCAGATTTTTTTTTTTTCAGATTAAATTAAGGTTCGATAGAATATTTCTTAGGGTTTGGATGAGGTTCAACTGAAATAGAATTTAAACAATTACATTTTAGAAATGACAAAACTAAAAAATGTAATTATTTATCGCCCATTATTAGCTGTTAGTATTTTAAAATATTTATTTGTTAGTGTGTTAGTAACTTTACATTATTTGAATTAAAAATTTTTAATTTCTTGTATTAAATTTAATCTTAAATATGTTTTCTTCTTAGGTATGTTATGCAATTTATTTAAATAATGGATTCAAAGTTATTTGAGGATTTTGTGTTCATTAGTAGAAACAAGGCCTTTTTTTTTTTTTAAATAAAAAAAGCGTTAATTATCAAACATTTTTGTAAAAGAATGTTAGAAAGAAATACTTCAATTTCGAGACAATGAATATGAAATTAAAACATCTATAGAAAAAAAGGGGGGTAAATTTATATTTTATGAAACTCATTATTAAAGCATAGAAGATAGAAGTATAAGTTATTTCTTTTTAAACCAATGTTATCATTAATATTTGGTTAAGAATTATTTGCTTACCCAACTTTTAGTGCTTGTAAATTCTAACATTATAAAAATATATTAAGATTTTCCATTTTAGATGTCCAATTTATAAATGCAGTTTATTAATAACGCTATGTTCTAAGCTGTAAAGCTAATGCTTTTATATTTTGATTATTGATTTCTATAACGTAATATTAACTATTACAATACTTTTGTATTTGGTTTGTGATCTGAGAAAAAATTTTTCACGCTTGGATTTAAATCATCAGACTCTTAGGAAGAAAAAAAGAAAAAAAAAATTCTATTTTGAACAGCATCTAACGCAGACTACAATGATGCGCTGTAGTACCTCCGTGGCAACTGCTAAATAACATTTTAAAATATAAACATGGAATTTCGAAATTATTAATGAAATAATAGGATGCATGAAACATGTTAAAGCTACAGGATAATGAGAGCTGGGTGCATGTCAAATTACTGGATGCAGCAAACTTATGCAATGGTCTCTAAAACACATGAAATTTCTCAAAGCCGCAGTCAATAACAAATGTATGAGCACTATGCCCATATGAAAACAAACAACAAAAATTAACAGATGCAGCAAACTATGCGGTAACATGCAGATTCCCAATATCTGGAAGAAATGAGTGATACCTGAACTAAAAAAATCCAGTGACAATATTGTGAAACAAATACATTAAAACAATAACGTTTATATTAGAAAAAAAAGGGCCTAAAACTCTCACTCGCTAAAATAAAACTCGTTAAAGCAGTCCAACTACTGCATGTATAGCACTTAGAGCACATGAAAACAAAACAAAAACAAAACACTCAGGCTGCAGCAAAATTGCTGTGCAACAATCTGTAAAATACACAAAATTAATTAAAAATGCAATCACTAATGCATGTTGTACAAGCACTGTGTGTACATGAAGAAAAAAAACAATGAGTGCAACTAATTTGTTTTTAAATCTCTGAAATCTTTATAGCCACAGTCACTAATGCATGTAAGAACAAATTAACTTCATTACTTTCTTTTGAATTATCAAAATACTGCTGTAATTTGTTGATAAATACTAGTTTGTTCACAATTTCCAATAATAAGTGCACTTACTTATTTTAAAAATTGTTTAAAACCTGGATTTACTGGCCATTAAGCTAAGCTAAAAAGGCACAGTTTTAAAATGAAAATTAATAGCGACAAAAACGCATAAGAAAAAGTAATAAATGCACTTTGAATAACATATTCAAGCAATTTTAATCTAAAAATTAACATCCTGGGTTATTAATCACAGAAATTAATAAATGAAATAAAAAAGCACAATTTTTACAACACTTTAAAACTTAGTATTGTTAATTAATTCATATAATTATTGTTAATTCATATAATAAGGACAACTATAAACTTAAAAACAATCTATTTTGAGAATTTTAGAATTCACAAGCACTTGGTTAAACTGTTGGTCAATTATAAATATTGTTTGTTTACCAAAATTTAGCAATAGTTTACACATTCTGTGATAGTTTATGTTGGTTTGAAATCAAATCAACATGCTAACTAATGTATACATCACTTATACTTTTTAAATAATACTTTAATAATGAGTGCCAAAAAATATTTATTTACCTTTCTTTTTCATTATAGATGGTTTAGCTTCACGTTCGTCTCCTGAAATTGAATATTTCATGTCAACATACAGCACGAATCAATTTGTTTTGATTCGTGTACTTGGATTCACCATATTATTTTATCCAAAAAAGGGGGCCTTTCAGTTTCTCCAAATAACACAATACCTATATTACCATAATAACCATTATTTCGCAAATTACACAACATACATGCTAAAAACAACAAGTGCCAAGTACAAAGCTTACCGCCAGCGAATTCGATTACGATTCAAAACAAAACTATCTTAACGGCGTATGAATACATGGAATTCTAAAGCAAATTTATTAAAAATAATTTTTGTTTGTAAACTTTAAAAGAAAATCATAAGTGAAAAGTATATTGAATATGTATAATTAAAATATATTTTCCTATTTTAAAAAAGGATTCAAAATATTTTTTCCACAAAATGCAAAAATATCCAATGTAAGAAACGTAATATTTTCTTCTTACGAAAAATAAAGGCAAAATAAATAGAAATTTGATTTAGTATATATTTATTGAATGTTTTAAAGCGCATGATAAGATGTTTTTGTAGTTTCAAAAACATTTATTGCTTCGATGCGGGTGTTTTAACTGTGACCATTACTACATTTGCCTATTTGCAGTGTCTCCGTCTGCTAACCCATAGAATAACATGTAATCCGCGAGCTAATATAGTCCAATTTTCCAAGATCAATATATAACAAACAAGAGTTTTCCTAGAAACAAGGCAAGTCTTATTCCCTCTATCTTAAAGAGATTCATATTATATATAAGTTTTAATAAAATCTCCCAGCCCGTTTTCTAGATCTCATTATCAGGAACAAACACCATCGTTTTCAGTTTAAAAATGGTTATCGAGATCTTAAAATATACGGCACGTAGAAATGTAAAAATTATAGGATAGGATTAGACTGGGAATATAAGACTATATTAAAAAAATTGGACCATTCTGACCAATATTTGCTGAGTTATTAGAAGGCGGCTTTTCCGATTTCCTTTGAAGTTGAGTTAGCTGTATATATGAAGTTCCGCATCTACCCTTATGACGATGGTAGGTTTTGACGATGGTAGGTTTAAAGCTGCGTCACTTGAAGGCTGCCGCCTTCTATGATAAGAGGTGTTTTCGTTTATCAAGTTTATGCCAATAAAAAGTACCGTAATTTCGTGTAGATAAGCCGCAGCTCAAACAATTCTGTTTCGACCCAGAAATTTTCAAAAATAAAATGTAACATTTTGTATCGCGGTATATATTTATCTTAAATTACTGAATGGATTTTCTGGGTCGAAAATGAATTGTTTGAGCTGCAGCTTATCTACATGAAATTACGTTAGTTTGATTCGACTGTTGTATTGAGAGGAGCAATTTTGGAAATATGAAAACACATACACATTTCCATACGTAAAAATCTCTACAAACCTATCTCAAAGCATCTTTTGGAAGTCATCAGTGTTAAGAGGAAATAAAAAAAGTGCAAAAAATGAAAATAAGTTATTTACATGTGTAGTTAAAATTTTCAATATAACGGTTATAAACTTTTTTTCCACTAAACCATATTATCTATTATATAGTGCTTGCTTGTTTTTTAAAAATATTATAGCAATTTGAAACAAATAACAAAACTTTTATGGTCTAAATGTATAATTTTGAAATGATATTGTTCTTTTACTAAGCTAGCAGCTTTACTATTTTTGTTGGCGCTCGTAAACTTTTTTTCATTACTGTATCGGATGATAAATTATTTTTCCGATTATAAGAAGAAAAAAAGGAAAAAGAAACTTCTACACATTTCATATGCCTTTTTTCAGAATATCCACTGCTTGTCATTTAAACTACATGCTTTTAAATGCCAAACAATGTGACATAAATAGAAGATACCTAACTCAAAATAAATATATTCAGTACAAGTAACAAAATATTTTGTTCCATTATTCATCCAAAAGGATTTTTTTGATATCAAAGACAGATGAATTATTATGTAACATATTTTCAAAAAATGTACATTTCACGATGCCATTTTTCTTTAAAAGCATTGGGTTGCAAAAAACAGTTATTTTTTTATGACTAAATGATAAAATACTTGATTCAAAAATAAATGAATGCAGAACCATAAAAATTCATATTTCTATTAATGAATGAACATTTGTTACTATTATAGGCCAGTGTTACGAAAAACTGAATAAAATTGCAGTTGTGTATGATTTAGTTACTACTTAAGAAATAATATTACAATTTTAAGTATGAGAAATGTCAACTTACTTTCTCTACGAAATTTCTGTGGGCTTACATGTTATGAAACCCAGTAGCATGGTGATCCGCAGGCTTTTTTTACTGTACAAATTCTAGTTTTATTTCGGGTTGCATACTGGGCAAGATTCATTCATCCTGCATACCATAGGAATCAATATATAGAGTACGAAGCTTGCTTGAGAACCAAACACTGAGGCGCCAGCCTTAGGCTGGTAACTTGGCTCCTTATGCTGCATATTGCCATTCAAGTTCAGAACACACAACAAGACAGCGCACTGCACATACGTATCCCAAGTGGATAGTTACACTGCATGCAAAACTGTTATTAATTAGTACTTAATAATTCCACTATCATACAAAATTGTCAAACTCCTTTATATTATGCTCATTCAACCCGTCTTAAGTACAGTTTCAGTTTTAAAAAAATCTTGACACTTGCGATTTAAGACTTTTTGTTAAAATCTAGAAATATACATAAATTATTCTGAAACTCCAGGTGTGTAAACAAAATAGTGCATGTCATATATTTTCGCGAAGAGTTTTCCCCGAAATCCAACAGGGGACTGTCAGCAAATTAAAAAATAACAAAGATCTTTTGGATAACCCTGTCAAAACTAATGAAGCAAAAGAGTTCAAACTGCAGATTATAATTAAATGGCTTATTGTAATGAACTGTGCTTATTTTTATGAATACAGCATGTAAACTCGTAGAGAAATTAAGGTTTTTATAAAAAACGGTCCCAAATTTTTCCAAGTTTTTTTGCTTATAATTTGCAGAGTTCTTCATAAAACACAATGTTCTTTTCACAAAATATGACAAACAATATTGTACATAACACCCTGTAATGAAATTAAAAAAATAATAAAAATTGTATGACAAATGAGCAACTTTACTAAATATTTTTTTACTGCGCATGCGTCAAAGCTATTAGAATTTCCTTTGCATATTATGTTAGTTAAGTGTATAGAGCAACTTTTGTTAAAGTTTTAAAAACACATAGCTTGAAAATTTTAAAAATTATTGTCGATAGAATAAAATATAAATCCGTTTTTCCGAAAATAAAGCAAAATGATAAGCAACTGTACCCAAATTTAGTAGTACGTGCAATATCATGGAGATACTAATCAATGGAATATGGATACAGCCCCTCATCTATTTGCTTCATTTTGGGAATAACGGATATTTATCTTATTCTATCGACGATAATTTTCAGAAATTTCAAGTTATGTTTTTGAGATGCCCCCACATGAGCTGACATGTCGCAAAATTCGAAGGTAAACAGATTTTTAAATATGTGTCTCTGGTCAATCCCGGCATGCCGGAGAAACCTAGGAGTTACTTCAAAAACGTAAAGGAATGTGGTACATGAGCTGTATTCCTTAGAAACCACTTCTATTGGTTTGGAAGAGTGCAATTACAGAGTTTGCTCTCACTTTTCTAATTATTTAATTTTTTTTCTCACTTATTCAAGAGAATAAAAAAGAATAAAAATGTGTTTCATGTACTTCATACCATTTCATACAAAGCTCTCTGTCTACCACCCAACCAATATTTACAAAGCAGAAGCAGATTATCTCATAAATTATGACATGAACAGAAATATTCTTATTGAATATAAAATAAGAAAAAATATAATAATTATTTAGATACATAAACAGAGAGAAATGTTTGCTTAGTTTGTATCAAAAAAGTAATTTTATACGATAATTTAATTAATTTAATGTCGTCATCATGATGGAATAGAAACGTCATACATGAAAATTTTACATAGTTATTAGATAAATAAAATCTAATAATCACTTAAATATAAATTAATATATTGTTCATTCCACAGTAACTTATGTTAAATCATGGGGTCACATTTAAAATCATTGGGTTTGGTAAGATGTTTGAGAAAATTGGATTAATTTGTCATTTTGGGCCATAATGGATCAGGGTCAAACTAATTATATCTAAAAAACGGCGAGTTTAGAGTTTATCTAAATTATGTATTTAACATATTTGGCACGCAAAAACTAATGAGCTAGGTCACATGTTCGACAGATTTCGATTATAAAGGTAATCTGTGGGTCATGATGGGTCATGCTAATTTTATGTAGAAAATGACTCTTACCATTTTGACAATACATTTATTACATCGTTTTCGGGGAGAAAACCATTGGGCTAGGTCACATGCTTGCGAAAATTTGATTAATTGGTCATTTTGAGTCATAGTGGGTTAGGGTCATTGAATTTATATGTAACAACGACTCAATCAATTTTACCTAAATTTTGTAACGAAGCGTTTCTTCTCACGAGAAGACTATTGCGCTGAGTCGTATGTTAACAAAATTATATTAGTGGGTCATTTCGCTTCTTTGCTGAATGCTGTCAAACTAATTTTACCTAAGAAATTTCTTAAACAATTTTGATTCAATTTTATATTTTACTGTTTTTGATTACCTGAAAACCATCGAGCTAAGTCACATGTTTGATCAAATTTGATTAGTGAGTCATTTTGGGTAATGCGGTTCAGGGCTACGCGAATATGGCAACAGCCAATAAGAGGCGATATTTGACAAAATATTCTCGAAATTTGGCCGAAAAATCGATTATTAAGATTACGAAAACCAAAACACGTATTTGACGCCAGATGAAAAAAGTCTCCAAATTTGGCTACAACTGGCAAAAAATATTGTCTTTCAGAATATGAAGAAATTTTTCATACATTCTTAATAGGATTCGAGATGCATGGTTAAACCAATCAGAGTCGAGATAAAAAGGTGATATGGATGGATATCCTTTTGTTGTAAATTTTAAAATAAAGTAAAATTTATGAACATGTGCATAGAAACATAGCTTTCTTATTGATTGGTTTTGAAAATAATATTATTATAAAAAACATGTTTTACAATAATGATACAGAGTGAATGATACAGTAAAAATATTATATCGAGTTGAACACAAAATTAATTTTGACCGAGCTTAGCTCGGTCATCCCCGCTAGTCAATTTTCTATGTGAAAAATATACATATTTTTTTTCTTTTCTTTCTGTCTTTCTTTTTTTTTCTCACAAACATATTTTCAAAATGAAAACGATGCTATATAAAGTAAAAAAAAATAATACAATAATTCAAAAAAGATTTTTTGTTTATTTTTTTTTATTGGTAAAATGACAGGCGAAAAAAAAGAACTCAAAAAATCGTCTATTCTAGCAATTTTACTAAAATGTTCCAAAATTTGTTATATATTATAATATTTCTTATATATTTCTTACATATTCTGCAAAAAATATTTCAATTTTAAGGATTTAAACACTTGTTTTTTTATGTAAAATAACGTCATTTTACATCATCTAAAGCTGAAGAAAAAGAATTGCAGTCAGATTGGCGCTACGTGCTATGCAATTTCTTAGCTTCAACTTCCACTTTTAGAACACTCTATTTTTGTAAACAGAGTGCAGTTGGTATGTTGCTTTAATTAGAATGATTTGATTTTGGTAAAAGATGTGACAATTCAGTCAAAAATAGATATGAAAGTGGAGCATTGTGTCTCCCAATGATTTAAAGTTATGTAAATATGTATGTATAGGATTGTAAATACTTATTTTTATCTTATTAAACGTTTTAGTTAAAGAAAAGTTAGCGAAGAATTTACTTGTTTCAATTTCCCTTTTAATACGCATTATTTCTTCTTGTAAACTTTTTCGATAGACAATACATTTGATTAAGAATGTTTTTAATAGAGAAGTAAGATTTAATTAACCTTGATACCCTTTGAATGAAACCTTAATATGATGATGATATATTTTCTTAGAAAGCATTTTGCTTTTACGATCTAGTCTTAAACAACATGTATAGCAAAGTATGCATATGGCGTTAATATAGCAAAATAATAAAAAAAAACCAAGATAAAACGACGGTGTCATTTAAGAAACTCGCCAAGACAAATCGATTAACTACTGATTCATATGTCTTAATTTTTTTGTGTATAATAGCTCCAAATGTTATCAGAAATCATTCATTTATATTTTTTGAAGGCGTTATATCAGACGGATTAATAAAATTGCATTCTTTCAGCTTTTAAAACCAATTAAGTGAATGATGAGAAAATAAGATGCACAGATATTCTTTAAAATGCATTTTTATAAAGAGAAATTGATGTATCTTTTGTAAAGTAAGTTTGCAACAAACTAAAAGTAATTTAATTGATAGATAAAAACGAAATAAAACCAACATCATTGACGGGATTTTATAGCTGACGATATTTTGGACGTAGCAATTATTTTAATTACTATTTTTTAATTGCTATGAGAAAATGGCAACAAAAATATACAGAGATCTATTTTGCATGGGGGGGGGGGGGAGATAAATATAGGTTCAGTAGGTCGTACAAACGGTTTGATGCGCGTTATCCCTTAAATTTATGTGTCTTATTCGGCCTAAACAAAATAATTATGAGGAACAGGGACCGAAATTCTTTAGTATCAGCCGTGCATTTTTTCTCTAAATGAAAATGATCTGCTTAGATTTAAGTATTTTAAAATAGAATTTCATCGCATTACGAAATAAAAGTGTACTGCTATTTTTTTCTTATTTTTTGCGAAAGGACGCGGTTGTTATTGGTTACCATTAGAGAAATAGAATTAAATACAAAAAAATGTATCTCAAAAACAAATTCAGATACAGTTTTCTACAAATATTGTACTTAAAGTCCATTTTTTTATTTATATGATGATGTAAAGTTTTAAAACGTGTGATGTCTAGAAATTTAAAAATTTGCAATAGCCAAAATTATAAAACCAAAATTTCATTGAAAAATGTTGCCATTCAACATATGACGCATACGTTACGTACAGATACCCTGTCCAGGTCTTTAATATGTAAATAGATAGATAGTTCCACCAAGTTAAAATATTTGACGATTAATTATATTCATAAAATTGTTTTAAATTAAAGCAATTACTTAATTATCCACACCTGAATAACGCTTTATCATAAGCATAATTTTTCATCGCTATTTTGATAATGAATGCAATGTTAAAGTAATGGCCTCTTGTTCAAAATAATTTCATTGTGGCGATGTTACTTCTATCGAAAACATTGATTTTATAATTAATTAAATCTGAAGCTATTCTGATTTCAATGAAATTTGTATGAATAATGGATGTCAAATTATTAATGAAATAATTCTGCAATGAACTTTTAATTTTTCTAATAATTAATTCAATGAAAAATAAATGTTGATCAGCATTTATGTAATCACTTAATGCTTATTAATATTAATGGAATAGTAAGGAAATTGTTTATCAAAAAATAAGATACATGAATGCAGAAAATAATAATAACACAGTTTTACATTACAGGATGTTTCATAACTGGCAGTGTAATATAAATCCCCTGGGAATATTCTTAGATTACAGCGGAAAACATGAGAATTTTATCAAGGTTATTTTAATATCAAAGTAGAACTTCTCTTTTCTATAATCACGGACTGCTTTTGCCCATGTTTGCATAGAGTATTCAGATTTCCTGAATTTTAATTATTACTACTTTAGATGCATTTAATAATCTACTTATAAAAGGTATTTTATGTTTAAAATATATATATACTATTTGGAAATAGTGTTTAATTTGGGAACACTGAAACTTTTAAAGGTCATCAGTTTTAATTAGATAGAATAAAAATAAAATATGAAAAAATTGTCAGGAAAAAACACCTTTGTTAATTTGGAACTTCTAATTTAAAAGTACTTTATATAGTAGAAGAAATAAATTTGAGAAACATGATAACAATTGATAAAATATATTATTATACAGTAAATAATTTTTATCATAATCAATTAATCAACAAAATCCTGTTTTTGTGCACTGTACCTAATAAACAATAATTCAATCAAGTAAATCATACCACAATTTATTTTACATATATTTCGGAAATTGCCAAATAATAAAATCATATTATACAATTAAGGTAGGTTCATTTAATCACTAATGGTAAATTAATAATAAAATTCGTTTTTTAGAAAATTAAAATTTCGCTTGAATGCACCGAAACATTTTGTTAATCGTATGGTATTATTGAAACAATATCACAGAATTATTCTTGAAAATTAATTTTTTTCAATACTTTCGCTGCATTTAGATACGAAAGATATCTTTTGACGCAAATTCAGTTTGATATTTCGGTAAATTATTCTGTTTATGCTTTGAAATTTAAGGTTGACTCAATTAATTCAATTTATGAATTTGAACATGTCGGCTAAATCAAAATATGCATTTGGTAACGAAGTTACAAAAGGATGTGCATTTGGTTTTTAATAACTGCAAAATGTGATTTAAAAAATATATAAATATATTTTGAAAAATATTTCAACAATTTATTCAAATAATAGCTATTTAAATTCACTTCTTATTTTATGAACAATTTCAAGTGGAATATGTGATCTAATTATAAAAAATATCTCGATCAGATGTTTTTGAATTAGAACCGGCAGATAGAGACTGTATGAAAAAAAAACGGAGATTATGCCGCACGTCATCTACTTGGATAGGAAATGCAATTGGATAGCCTACAAAAAATACAACAACAAAAACAAAATATTTATTATTATCCAAAATCAAGCAAATAATTGTATGGGGGGGGGGGGAAACCACATAAGAGTAACAGTCAATCAGTTTTATGTACGCTCATGTCCAAAATTAAGGTTACAAAATAAAATCTGTAATAACGGATGAACTATTCAATGTGTTGCCAAGAAATTTGGCATAGAAGTATAGTACAGCAGAAGAATGAAATAGTGACGTAACAGTATGGAAAAGATTCTTTGTGTGAATTAAGAAGCAAGGTATATCAAAAAGTATTAAATCTCGAATCAGAGATAAAGAATTTGTCTCCGGAAAATTCTATCTAATATGGAGTGTGACCATCGTGCACCATTATTGAAGCCTCGCAACGAGCTTTTATAATGTTTTATGAAGCGTCACTAAATGTTTGTGGCAATAGAGCCCTTTTTCCTAAAGTGCGGTTTTTAACTCTTGATGAGTCCTAGGAGGACGTTTACGCTGTAAAATGTCTCTGCCTAAACCATTCCCAATATGTTCAATAGAATTGAGGTCCGGAGACTTCGGTGGCTTATTCATACGGCAAATTCCTCTTCTTCAAGATAATCATAAACCATGTGAACCGTGTATGGCTTCGCATTATCGGTCATAAACATTAAGTTCGGTCCTACAATCCCCCGGAAGAACCTCCCATAGGCTTCAAAGACATCATCCTTTACGCACGGTGTCCATTAGTGTGTGTCTCTTTCACAATATAACAGGAGAGTCGGGTTATTGTGGAGATAAATACACCAGTCTTGAACGCAACAAGAATAAGGGCGTGCTCTTTTCTCTGATGAGTCGAGATTTACCACGCAGAGTGATTCCCGTCGAACCTTTATTTAGAAAGAAAGTGGAACTCGCTGTCATCCTTCCTACGTAAAAGAAATTAACAGTCATCCCCGTAACAGTCATCCACTATTGTGGGACGCATTTATTACAAATAATTTTCAAAATATCGTTAAAAATGCTTATTTATACAAACAACAAATTTATATGAATTGCGCACAGAATAAACTCAAATAAAAAGTAATGAAATAAATGAAAAGAGAGATGAATTTTTTAAAAAAAAAGAAAAATAAGTTTTAGTACATTAAAATGTTTGCTACATTGCTATTGAATCACTTATATTTAATATTTAATTTTACTAATTTGTGTAAATGTGATTTTTTTAAAATTTGAGTCACATTTGAAGTTGTGCTAAAATTTATAAAAATATCTCAATACTTTTACAAGAATACATGATTCGTTTTTCTTTCAATGAAAACATTTCGCATAAGTAGGATGCATTCGATCTTGACCAACCTAATTATTTAAAGCTATTGGAGTGTCTTTTCGTCTAAATGATGTATGGGCTCCTTCCAAAGATTTCCTAGAGTTAAGGACGCTTAGAATCAGAAAACTTTTAACATTTAATCAACGTTATGTTATACTTTTAAATAAAATACGACTCTTCTGAAATCAACGCTATGATTTGAAGTTTTCTTGATAAGTACTTTATTTTGTGATTTAAAAAATTCATAGAAAATGTGTATCGATTTTTATTTATTATTTTTAAAATTACATTCTATCATTGTAATGACAGGAATATAACACATACATTTGTATAACAATGTAATTTTGAGATATAATTTTTTATTAATAGGATATTCGAAGTAAAATATAAACGGTCACTGGTCATCTCCATTATTTATATTTCTAAATTAAAAAAAATGAATAATTTTTTTCCCGTTCATAGATTTAGATTAACTTTAAGATAGATTAAGATTCATATTAATATTGATTAACTATTTCTTGATATGTACTTTAATTTGTGGTTTAAAAAACTCATATAAAATGTGTATCAATCTTATTTTGCTCTTCTTAAAATTATTTTGGGTTATTGTAATAGTTTATTGAATTTGATGTTTACATCAGTGGTTTATTCTAATAAAATTTTGATTTCGATTCCATATATTCTGTCAATTTCTTTTCTAAAAGATGCAAAAAAACTTTCTCAAAATTTGAAAAATTAATTTCATAAAAACATTTGTTTGTAAATTACCAAAGTTTTATGATTTCTAATTCGAATATTCTAAAATATTTGATAAATTTTCATGTTGTATAACTTAATAATTTCCAAAATATACCGAAGCCCTTGCAAAACTCAAATACATAAATTTCCGTTTCAAATCTCAAAGACATATTGCATTCAATTTATTTCCGCTGGAACTAAATTATTTCCTACAAAAGCTTTAATCGAAATATTTCCGTCTGAAATTGAAGTAAGATGTTGTTGCCTATTCGTAAAACTGCTTACATATTGTACTTGAAAACTCTTCTAATCCATATGAAAGATGGTTTTAAGGTTGAGATGCACGAGAGAATAACGATTACAGTTTATGAAGTTACGAATAATTTCGTAATTCATATTTGCTGAGATATCAAATTAAAGATTTGGTGAAATGTGAAAAAGGAATTGAATATCGAGATTACATACAAGCTAGGAAATATATTTATTCCGTGAAGTTTCATCTATTGGATATCTTCTTGGATATATTATAATAACATTAATCCGAGTTCTAAAACATTGCTGCATTCCCGGATATAATTCGTATAAGCAGCAAATGCCCATCATTTAGATGGCAGATTGAGAATAATTTAGGTAGCTTTTCATTACAAAAAGTAAAAAGCTACCTATTGCAGCCGTCCAGAGGAAAACACTTCCGGAAATTTTTTATATATTTTCACCGATCATTACCCCCAGAAAACAAAACCAACCTCCGCTTAAATGTTGACATACATATATGTATATACATATATATATGACATTTGTCATGCAGTAATTATCGCATTTATGAACCGATTTGAATAAACTTGTTATGTACATAGTACATACAAATTTCTCTACCGAGTTCATCAGCCAGCAACATCCGCCAACTTATTTTAAAATGGCGGCCATTTAATTTTTTTAATTAAATTTTAAAATTAAATGTGAAAAAATTAAAAGTTAAAAATATTTTTCTTTTATGTGTTAGAACTTAAAACATCGATTCCAGAACACTTCTTATTTCATCTATATCTTTAAAAATGACTAAGTTATAGCACTTTGAATTTCTAGTATGGCTGACATTTTGCAACGATCTGATTTTTGTCACGTGATAACACGCGTATTTATGAATTGATTTCGATGTAACTTGGTGTGTACATAGTGCATAATGAGGCCTGAACCCAGTTCGTTAGCCAGTTCCATCCGCCATCTTGTTTCAAAAATGGTGGACATTTAAATTAAAAAAAAAATAAAACTATGTACAAAAAGTGAGAAATTGAAAAAGATTTTTCTTTTGTGCGTTTGACCTTGATACAAAGATTTCAGAGCATTTTTTGTTTTGTCTATATCTAAAAAATGGTTGAGTTACAGCACTTTTAATTTCAAGTTTTTGCTCAAATTTTGAAATGATCTGATTTTTGTCACGTGATAACACGCGTATTAATGAATCAATTTGGATGTAACTTGGTACGTACATAGTACATACAGATGTCTGGACCGAGTTCGTTCGCCATTTTCATCCGCAATCTTGTTTCATAGTGGCAGAATGTTAATTTAAAAAAATAAATTTTAAAATTAGGTGCAAAAAAGTAAGAAATTGAAGAAGATTTTTCTTTTTTGTGTTTGACTTTGATACATACAAAGATTCCAAAACATTTTCTGTTTCATCTATATCTTGATAAATGGATGAATTATAGCATTTTCAATTTCCAGGGTGGTTGAAATTTTGAAACTGTGTGCAATTTTTCACGCGATGATACGCATATTTTAAAACTGATTTGGCTATAACTCCGTATGTACATAGTACATACCAATGTCTTGACCGAGTTCATTGGCCAACTTCATCTGCCATCTTGTTTCAAAATGGCGGCTATTTAAGTTTCTCAAAAATCTTTAAAATGTATAATGATGAACAAACAAAAAATTAGAAATTGAAAAAAAGGTTCTTTTTAAACTATTTATCTTAATAATGAATTCCGGATTATTTTTTGCTTTATCTTTACCTTGAAAAACGCCTGAGATATAGTAATTTGAATTTCTAATGTGGGTGACATTTTTTTTTAAAATCAATTTGCCCGCCACGCTACTCGTATATATTAATCGATTTCGATGTGAGTGTGCATGTGCAAATGAATTAAGATTTCGACCACGCTCATTGGTATATTTTATCCATCATGTTGTTTTAAAATGGTATACACTTCATGATATCGTGGAATTTTGCAACCCTATAAATCGCTTAAAATAAAACGAGCTTGAATATAAGATGACTAATTTCTAAAAATTACTATTAATATTCAGTATTAACAAAAACTAATATTCAATCTTACATAATCGGGCTCCACTAATTTGAGCTTCGTATGTTTGAATAATATAACTTAATTTAAAATAAATAAATAAATAAATAAGGTAGATGAAAGCTACCTCTTCCTCCCGATACTGCCGGAAGGACTTTTCTTATTCTAATATTCCATACTATTTGATTAATTGTTTTTTTATTGAATTTTAAATTTTGTTGAAATTAATGATTTAGCCTAATGAAATGTTTATTTCTGATTCCATATATGCTACCAATTTCGTTCGAAAAACTTTCGAAAGGACTTTCCAAAATTTGCAAAATTAATTGGATATAAAAACGTTTGTTTGTAAATTACACGTTAATCCGTTACATATTAACCCGATTAATATGTATGAAAATGATAGGGACAAAATCGCTGGCTTTCGATTCGAAATATTACAGTGGGTATTTGAAACATCAATAATATGTATGAAGCACCCCCCATTGCCCTCAAAACGCACGCACACACAAATATTACACACATGTATTATAAATTATTTAAAGAGATTGTTGAAAACTTTAACCCTTTATCGGGCAAATCAATTCTTTGGCTATAAAGTTGAAATGCTTCACTGCCATCAGAATCTATAAAAAAATTTATTTTAAAATAAAAAGTGCCATGTCCGTCATATTACTGTCAACGCAGATTATCTCACTAAAAATAATGGTGCGGATTAACCGTTTTTAATTTTAAAAAAAAGTGGTAAGTATAATACCACTGACAGATAAAGGGTTAAAGATAGAGTATGTAACATTAAGTATTATCTTTTAAGCCCCCATATGTTATTACTTTCGAGTGATAATTAAAGAGTCTATCATAAAACATACCGTTATAGGCCGCCGTAAAACGAAACAGATACAGGGTGTCCAGCAAATAACACCCTGATTTCAAAATTAAATTTCTCAAAAAAAAAAAGATCAATAGTAATATGCGGTAAATATTTTTTTCATTAGGTAAGCTGTAAAAATCTTATACAGAAATTTCAAACAGTGAATATTTTGAAAAAAATTGCGTTCTGATTGCATAGAATGCTTTGATTTGGCATTTTTATTGTTTTAGATTGCCTGCAGAGAAATAATTTTTCAGCTTACAGTGCAATATTTTAAAGATTTTTCGAAGTAAATTTTTAGAATTTCGAAATTCAAAAATCTTATTTAAAAAAACTATGAAATATGGCACTTTAAGCCGAAAAACGCATTCTCTGGCAGCAATCTAAAGCAAGAAAAATGTCAAATCAAAGCATTCTTTGTAATCAGAACACAATCTTTTCAAAATATTTACCATTCGAAACTTTTGTATAAGATTTTTACAGCTTACCTGATAAACAAACCGTTTACTGCATAATTCTATTGATCTTTGTTTTTGAGAAATTTAATTTTGAAATCAGGGTGTTATTTTCTGGACATCCTGTATATTATTATACTATTAAATACTGATAATCATTACTACAATTGTTTTAGCGTTTAAGCATCGCTAATTTTATATTTTTACCCCTCAACTTCAAATCAGAATAACAAAAATGATATATTTAATACACTATATATATAATAATATATTTTTTCGAAAATACTCGCATGACTTTATTGAATTTTAAAATATATGGCCTTTTATTTGTTTCATAACCGCAGTTCTAAAACATTGCTGCATTCTCGGATATAATTCGTATAAGCAGCAAGTGCCCATCATTTAGATGGGAGATTGAGAATGTTTTCTGATTCTAATATTTCATACTGTTTCATTAATTCTATTTTTATTGAATTTTATGTTAAAGTTAAGGATTTAACCTAATGAAATTTTCATTTCCAGTTCCATATATGCTACCAATTTCGCCCGAAAAACTTTCAAAAAGATATTCCAAGATTTGCAAAATTAATTGTGCATACAAACATTTGTTTATAAATTACCGAAGATTTATGATTTCTGATGCGACTGTTCTAAAATACTTGATAAATTTCCATGCCATATAACATTAAAATTACTAAATATAATCGAAATCCTTGTAAATTTTAAATACATAAATTTTCGCTTCAAATCCCAACTACACATAGCATTTAATCTATTTCCAGCGGAACTAAATTATTTTCTACAAAAGCTTTTGTCGAAACATTTCCGTCGAAAATTGATGTAAGATGTTCTTACCCTTTCGTAACATTGCTTGCACATTCTACTTAAAAGCTTTTCTGCTCCGTATGACCGCTGGTTTTAAGTTTGAGATGCACGAGTGAATAACGATTACAGTTCATGAAGTTACGAATAATTTCGTAATTCGTATTTGTTTAAACACCAAATTAAAGATTTAGTGTAATGTGAAAACAGAATCGAATATCGAGTTTATATACAATCTAGGAATTATATTTAATCAGGGAAATTTAATATACCAGATATCTACATGGATGTTATATATAATAACATTAATCTAATTAATATGTATGAAAATCATGCACATTTAAAAACTGGTTTTCATTTCGAAAGATTACCTGGTATTTGAAACATCAATGATATGTATGAAGCACCCCTCACACTGTCCTCAAAACGCAAGTACACATAAAGGTTACACATGTGTATTATGGATAACTTAAATAGATTGTTGAAAGCTTTATTGATAGAAAGTGTAACATTAAACGTCATTCTTTAAGCACACGATATGTTATTTCTATCAGGCAGCAATTAACGAGTCGATCCTAAAGCATAACGCTCTACGCAGTAAGTTTAAGATGCACGAGAGATTAATGATTGCAGTTCATGAAGTTACGAATAATTTCGTAATTCATATTTGCTTAAACATCAAATTAAAGATATAGCGAAATGTGAAAAAAGGAATTGAATATCAAGGTTAGATACAAGTTAGGAAATATATTTATTCAGGGAAATTTCCTCAATCAAATATCTATATGGATATTTTACATAAACATTAATCCGATTAATATGTATGAAAATAATGCACACAAAAGCGCTCGTTTTCGATTCGAAAGATTACACTGGACATTTCAAACATGAATAATATGTATGAAGCACACTCACACTGCCCTCAGATTGCACGCACACACAAACGTTACACATATGTATACTGCAAACTCGTGAAGAAATTTTGCTATTCTAACTGAACATAAAAATTAACACTTCTAGTTAAAATTGTTTTATATTGTGTTGTGAATGTATTGCGAATGTGTTGTACAAAATAAAAAGATTGTGCAAAATTGTGAAAATTATAAAAGAGGAATATTTTTTTTATTTGCGTAATTTTAATGGCACCGTGTAGAAAATATTTTGTAAGTGTTTGACGTGTGTTGTTTTATAGTGTTTCTAAACATCGTGGTTCTTACTATGTCTTGTTAATTTAGGGAAAAAGTGTTGTGCAGCACAACACTATTTTAAGAAACTATTTTTATGAATACTATTTACAACATTATTTCAACACTACTTTTAGAACACTTATCTAGATTAGCAATTATTGCCAAACTATTAAGAACAAATTTCTAGAGAGTAATACTTTTGCAACATATTGAAGGAACAATCACAACACAATAAACACTTCACAACCCATTAATGTGTTGTAAATTCGGAGACAAAGTGTGCTTCGAAATGCGTTTATTTTTTTGTTCGAGAATTTTCAGCTATTATAAGTAACTTTTATATAGATTTCTGAAAACTTTAATGAATCACTGTGTAACTTTAAACATCTTCTTTTTAGCGCCCAGTATTTAATTTCTTTCTGTCAGCTATTAAAAATGATATCCTAGAACATAAAAAGGTCTTTTACCTGAGACGTTCTCAAAAGGTGGTCACTGTGCACACATCATAACTTTAAGCTTTTGAATGAATAAATTTAATCGTCATTGACTTTAATTTTTTTTTCACCGAATTTTTAATCGTGTTCAGAATTAAAAATTGATGTAATTTATTGTAAAATTTTTGTATAAATGTCTTAAAATTTTAATTTTTTTTACTAAAGTAGCCAATTTTTTGACATTCATAACATTAACTTTTCTAATTTACCAAGAAAAAAAGTTTTAATTTCTTTCCAGGAGATTCTAATGATAAACAGCGAATGCATAAAGGAAATGGATGATTGTTTTATAATTTGGTTAACAAATGGCACTGCCGATTTATTGCTTTTTGAAGACAGAAAGACTTTTCTAGAAAGTCTTTTTCAGTATTTTCTCTATATCCAAAAGTAACGATCGAAACAAAGCTGTTATTTCCAAAAATAACACGTTAAGTAAGTACTTTAATCTCTTTTATATATCTTTAAAATAATTTTTGTTTAATTTGAAAGTATCTACTTGTATTTTCGTATCTTTTTTTTTTTTTTTTTTTTTTTTTTTTTGCAATAAATGCGCTTTTCTCAAATAAGAAATTGGAATGTCCAAATTGTGTAACGATCTAAACGTCGTTATTTTTTCTATAATTTAATTTTTAAAGATGATCTGATGTCCTATAACGTATAATAAGATATTTATTCAAATGTTTTGTCATAAATAATTATGTGTTTTGTGTAAATAAAGCGTATTTAGTACCTGTAATAATATAATTTTACTTAGAAACACGCTCAACTTTCACGTGTAGTCACTAAATAAATGCTTTAATAACTAATTTTCTAGAATAATTGCTGTCTTTTAATCTTTGTATATAAGTTTATAGACTTATATATTGTATTGTAAAAAAAATGGCCTTAAATTTGAAAATTTAAAAAATCACTAATAGTTTACGTTTAATGATCCCACGTTTTGATAATTCCCCACCTACGCCAGCCGTAAAATGAAGCAGATATAACATTATACGATTAAGTATTTATAATCACTACTACAAATTTTTTAACTTTTAAGCATCGCAATTTTAAAAATTTTACACTTTTTATAAGAACAATAATTAGATTTAACTACAATTTGTTTGAAAACTGCATTTCAATTTCATTTGTGATATTAATACTCTTTTAGTTTTTAATTACATGCGTATAATAGTGGCAATTGAAGTATTCCATTTCTGTAGACAGTAAAAGAAAAATATTAGATAATTATGTCTTATTGTTACTATCTTCTCATTAACATCCGAAAAAATTTAATTAAAATACGTGCTATTTCAGTATTTTCGGTAAAGCATAAGGCTATTATAAACTGCATTCCAATTTAAGTATTCATACTAATTTTAGAAAAAGAAATGTAGGCATATGAATCATAGACGATTTTTTTTTCTTTTCTTGTCGAGTTTACTGCATTGCCTTTTGCTGTGTTCATGTAGTATTCTCCTATGCTGACGTCATATGCATAGTTTTAAATGCATAGTAAAAAAAAAAAGTGCAAAAGAGAAATTACCATTAGCCTGATCACGGTCAAACTCGATTCGTCAAGCTTGGCCGTGGCCTGACTAAATATTAGCTTAAAGATTTTACTATTTGCGTGTATAAATAAAATAATACTAGTTCATAAAAATATACATGACTTAAATATAGTTAAATAATATTTTTAGATAAGTATTTTTTAGATAAATATTTAAGATGTATAAAAAAATTTTCGTCCTTGTATGCTGTTGCAGAATAGGTATTTAATCAACAGCAACAACAAAAAGTATATTTTAAAAAGCCTTATAAACAAAACTCCAAACATTACACAAAAAATACTGAAAGAAACTCCATTCAATTCTTTTAAATTGTTCAGTTCAGATTAGTTTCCTGTTCATCCTTAAATTAAATGTTGTTTCATCCTAAATCGAGTAACATATATAAAAAACAATAGCGATAGCATCTTCTGTTAACAGGATTTTCTTCTTTTAAACTCCTTTACTGTAGCAATGGATTCAAGATTAATCTTGCGATAAAAGTAAAGATATTTGTAATAAAATTAAGTAGTGCGTGTAAATTGTAGATGTGTGTATGTGCCCAAAAATTTATGAAAGAAAAGAAAGGGTGTTGGGTAATTATCAAATACTTTTGGTAAAAAAATAGCACACGTGATGGTATGTTCTAATTATGATGCGTATTGGACAAAAGTGAAAGAGTTTATTTATACGAAGTAAACTTATATGTGAAGTATATAAAATAATTAAAAATCTTATGTACTAGAATTTAGTATGGAGCGGAAGAAAAAATTGGTTAAGCGTGTGGCCCTGTAAATGAATAATAACTATTCTTTTCACTGCCTATTTTACAAAATGCATATTTCAGTATACTTTGTAGATACATATGTCTGACAAGGTGTATCATCTTTAAAATTCATTTGAAGCGATTTTTCCCTTAAGCCGTAACGTAACGGAAAAAAATTTGATTGTCCCTATAAATAAACTTATCATGGCAAAGGATTTTCAATAGGATTCGTGAATGGCAATGATATCCAAAAATTGCATGGCAATCCGAGTATATTTACGAGAGTTTGAACGCGAAAAAACGGCCATACAAACTGAATGCATAAACCATTTTCAACTTTGTTGGAAAGTGTTAAAAATGACATAGTCCATTTGGAAGGTGTATAAAATCTGTTCTATTCATTCGCACAGTGGACGAAGTCTGCAAACAGATGCCATATATGTGAAAACAGACTTGGCTCATAATGTGAGCAGAAAAAACAGACTTTATGTCCCTTCTAAATAGACAATCTCATTTTTTTTTCTTTTTCAAAATGGATTGGGTCTACTATGATTGTATCCGCCTCACTTATCGCTATCTCATGCATGTCGTATTATTATTAATATACATTATGCAAACAACAAAAGATATTTAAAAGTATCACTGTGATTCGGTTATTTCAAAATCTTCGAAAATAAATCATTGAGTGAAAAATCATAAAATGCAATAAACATTTAAGTAAAAATATTTAAAAGTACCACCCAGTGATTCAAATATTTCAATATCTTCTAAAATAAATCATTGAGTGAAAAAAACATAAAATCCAAAAAACATTGAAGTAAAACATGCCAAATACACGAATTTTACAAATATAAAATAAATTTGCAGTTTCGTTTCTTAGGTTTGAGTAGTTTTCTTTCAACTGACTCGGCTTAACTTTGTTGACTTTTTTCTTCCTTGGCTACTTATGGCTATTATTTCCTTTGTTTCTTTCGTTTTCTTTTTAGTAAGAATTATTATGTATATTTCTTTAAATAAATACATCTCTTCTAAATTGACTTAATTTACAGAAAGATTTAAAACATGCGGAGACATTCAGTATATCAATGTATTATACTCTTTAGTTGTAAAACTGTCTTATAAATATGTAAGAATGAAAAAATGTTCGAAATTATGAAGAAATTTCTGTGACTTTTCATTAATTAAAAGAAATAAATTAAATCAAAAATTAACTAAATCATTAGCAATTAAAGTAGGTGAAGTGTTTTAGTAAACTTCACAGCTATTAGAATATGCAAGATTTCTTCGTTCGTGACCTTTACGTATCACTTTATAATTTTCATCTTTTCTTTCATACTACATTTGAGAAGTGTCAAAGTTGAATGGCCCCTTTATATTTTCCTTATATAATGCCTAAAATTAAATATAATCTACCTTCAAAATAAATAACGGTTTCATGAATTATTAATGAGATGGAAGGACATAGACTTTCCAAGCTTGTTATGATAAATTATTCTTTAAGCATGACAAGAGATTTTCATGAAATGGGATTTGATATAACAGACACATCTTTAGAAGATTTCACGTTTTCAAGAAATATTTCCCTTTTTAAATGAAATTAAGTGCATACGAATCTTTTGGCTCATTCTAAGTTATTTATAAGCAGTATTGAAAGGGATGTAAAAAAATTAGATTAACATAACAAATTTGAAGAAATTATTAAGAAATTTCAGTGCATTTTTAATAATTTAAAAGAAAATACTAATCAATGTAGATGGAATATTTCAATAAATATCACAGCCTCTTAGAGTATAAAAGGGATGTAGTCATTCTTCATTACCTTTACGTATCACCTTATATTTTCCATCTTTTTTTTCATGCTTTATTTGAGAGAGAAGCATGAAATTTGAATGGTCCCTTTATATTTTCCGTATATAATGCCTAAAATTAAATATAACCTGTCTTCAAAATAAATTGCGATGTCATGAATTATTAATGACATGGAAGAACATTGACTCTTAAAGCTTGTTATGATAAATTATTCTTTAAACATGACAAGATATTTTCATGAAAAGGGATTTCATATAACGGACACATCGTTAGAAGATTTCACATTTTCAAAAAATCATTAACTGTTTAAATGAAATTAAGTGCATGCGAATCTTTTGGCTCATTCAAAATTATTTATAAGCAGTATTGAAAGGGACTAAAAAAAATTAGATTAACATACAAATTTGAAGAAATTATTTAGAAATTTTTGTGCACTTTTAATAATTAAAAAAATAGCAATCAATGTAGATGGAATGTTTTAGTATATATCACAGTCTCTTAGAATATAAAAGATTTCTTGGATGTAATCATTCTTCATGATCTTTACGTAGCACCTTATATTTTCCATCTTTTCTTTCATGCTTTATTTGAGAAGTGTCAAAGTTGAATGGTTACTTTATATTTTCCGTATATAATGCCTAAAATTAAATATAACCCGCCTTCAAAATAAATGACGTTGTTATGAATTAGGAATGAGACGGAAGAACATACACTCTTCCAACTTGTTATGATAAATTATTCTTTAAGCATGACAAGAGATTTTATATAAAGGATACATCTTTTGAAAAATTCAAGTTTTCAAGAAATCATTTCCTTTTAAGATGAAATTAAGTGCGTGCAAATCTTCTAGCTCATTTAAACTTATTTACCGGGTGTCCCAAAAATGGCTGATGGATTTTAAAATTCAATAACATGCAAACGGTGACAGCTATTTAAAAAATTCTTTCAGGAGGGTTATGTATAATGTCAGGAGTTCTTTTACCGCAATTTTTTTTATTTTAGTTCGCATCTCAAACAATAGGTGGCGCTGACGGCGATTGAAAGCCAGGTGATCAATGCTGAGTGAAGCGTTGACCTGGCCTTCAATCACCGTCAGCGCCACCTATTGTTTGAGATGCGAACTAAAATAAAAAATTACGGTCAAAAAACTCCTGACATTATACATAACCCTTCTGCAAAAATTTTTTAAATAGCTGTCACTGTTTGCAAGTTATTAAATTTTAAAATCCATCAGTCATTTTTGGGACACCCGGTACATGCAATTGTGAAAGGAATTTAAAAAAAAAAAGTTGAGATTAATGTAATAAAATCTTTATATTCACTATTATTCAGTGCATTATAGAAACAGCGCTACTGGGGAATACACAGATATTAAGGAATATGCATAACTTTATGAATAACTTATTATTTTATTACTATTTTGAAAAAATCATTGGATAGAGGTTGAAATGCAAAATAGAAGACTATAAAGCACTACCATAAATGAGACATATGCTTAAATTGCTTTTCAATTAATTTTATTTTCTTTATGTATTGTTATCTGTATGTTATTACTTACATATTTGAGATATGGATACATTTTCTTATCTGACGGATTAAAGGAAGTAAAACGTATATAAAAAATAAGAATGGCTGTTATTTATCGGAATGTGGATTATTCAATAGGGGTTTTGATAGTTGAGAAGCAAGAGGCGTCAAAGTTAATCTTCTCTCACACATGTAAATGAATAAGTTTCCAGGGGAAAACGTCCCGTGCCCTCGGAAGTATAAGCGGAAACCCCGGAGTAGGAAGTAAATGAGAGAAAGATTAGGAATGAATCAGTTTATCTTCAACATTGGAAATATTGCTCAAAAGTAGTTATTCGTGATGAGCACATAGAGTGTTTTCTTGAGAAGCGTACGTGCAGAGAAATTCGGTATACCTATCATTCATACTATTAAATAAGAATAGATGAATATCGCGTAGATGAGTATGGTAAGAAATAAAAAGAAATAGTGTAGTTCTAGTGATGTAACATAATGCATATGTAAAATCTTGAAGTGGAATATAATGTTGGGCAGGATCTTCTATAACCCAGAAATGAAAGTGCACGAAATCCATTTTGGTATAGTTTTGGAGCAGCAAAAACCAGATTTTGAAAATGCAAAAATTGGATTTAAGTGCAGTAAAACTATGCTTTAAAAAAATACTAACCGACTTAAAAAAAAACAAAAAAAGAAAAAAAAAAAAAAAAAACGAATCAAGCTTGGCGACAACTTGGCGCTAACGCATATGAATGCATAGTTTTAATACACTATATTGCCATTGATTATGGGACACTTGCGATTTTAGACATTTTACTAAATATCTAGAAAAATACATGAGGAATCATCTCGAAACTCTTAGTGTATAAATATAATAGTATAAGTCATACATCTCCGTGAAGATTTTTTCCCGAAACTCCAAAGAGGACCGTCAACAAATTAAAAAAGAATGAATATCTTTTGAATAATCCTGTCAAAACTAATGTAGCAAAAGCGCTCAAACTCTAGATTGTGATTGAATGCCTTATTGTAATAAGCCTTGTTCATTTTTATGCAAATAGCATGCATACTCGCAGAGTAAATAAGGTTTTTATAAAAATGATCCCAAATTTTTACAAGTTTTTTCCTTATAATTTTCAGAGTTCTTAATATAAAATATTATTTTTTTCAGAAAATATGACAAACAACATTGCACACAGTACCCTGTAATCAGTATTAAAAAATAATGAAAATTGTATAAAAAATGAGTTCGTTTACTAAATAATTTTTTACTGCGCATGCGTCAACGGTATCAAAATTTCATTTGCATATTATGTTAGCTAAGTGTATAGAGCAAATTTTGTGAAAGTCACAAAATCATAACTTGAAAATTCTGATAATAATCGTCAACTGAATAAGTCGAAAATCCGTTATTCTCAAAATGAAGCAAACACAAGAGGGGTTGTATCCATATATTCATTGATTAGTGTCAATATAGAATACACAATATGGGATGTACTACTGCATTTGGATAAAATCCCTCATTTTTTTGCTTCATTTTGGAAACAACGGATTTTGTCCTTTTTCTATAGACGATTACTTTCAGAATTTTCAAGCTATGATTTTGAGACTTTTACAAAAGTTGCTCTATACATTTAGCTAACATAATATGCAAATAAAATTTTGATATCTTTGACGCATGCGCAGTAAAAAATTATATAGTAAACCTACTCATTTTTCATACAATTTTTATTATTTTTTAATTCTGATTACAGGGTACTGTGTGCAATGTTCTTTGTCATATTTTCTGAAAAAAATTTTATTTTATATTAAGAACTCTGAAAATTATAATGGAAAAACTTGGAAAAATTTGGGACCATTTTTATAAAAACCTTAATTACTCTGCGAGTGTGCATGCTATTTGCATAAAAATGAACACAGTGTATTACAATAAGGCATTCAATCATAATCTAGAGTTTGAGCGCTTTTGCTACATTAGTTTTGACAGGGTTATTCAAAAGATATTCATTCTTTTTTAATTTGTTGACGGTCCCCTATGGCGTTTCGGTAAAAAATCTTCACGGAGATGTATGACGTATTCTATTATATTTATACACTAAGAGTTTCGAGATGATTCCTCATGTATTTTTCTAGATATTTAGTAAAATGTCTAAAATCGCAAGTGTCCCATAATCAATGGCAATATAGTGTATACTAATGTTTGAAAACAATTGCGACAATGAAAGATGAGTTGCGCCAAATCATTATTTTATTTTTGTCAAATTTACATTTTTTTTTTTTTTTAAATAAAAAATTCTAATCATCAGAATTTAATGAAATAAAAATGGGACCACGTGGGTATCTTATACTTTCAAACAAAAAAATTATCAAAATCGATTCATATTTAAAGAATTTATGAGTGAACAAGGAATATATACAGATTGAAATCATAACCTAATCTTTGAAGTCGGTTAAAAATGAGATTTTTTGCGAAATTTGACATAATTCACGTGTTTTTCGCGATTATTCGAGAAAATTCGCGTATTTTTCAAAAATTTTAAAAGAACCTTGTGTATTTTTCGTGATCTTTCGATGAAATTTTTGTGATCTTCTGACAAAATTTGCGTTCTTTGCGATCTTTTGGCGAAATTTACAGACGTTTTACGATCTTTTGGCCACGTTCTGTTCGCTTTTTCACGAAACTAGCAATCTTTTGACAAAATTCACTTTTGTTTTAGCAATTTTTGACCAGTTTGCCCTTTTTTTGCAATCTTTCCATGGAATTTGCTGTTTTTCACGTTACTTATAAGAATTTTGGGACATTTTTCGCGATTTTTGACGAAACTCACGTTTTTTTGTGATTTTTTGACCAAGTTTTTTTTCGTTTTTCACGAATCTAGTAGTTTTTAAACAAAATTCACGTTTTCTTTGCAATTTTAGACCAATATGGCGTGTTTTTTGCGATTTTCTAACATTCAATTGAATTCGCAATTTTGACCAAAAACATGTATTTTTCAAGATTTTTGGGTGAAATGCACGTTGTTTTTGTAAAATTTGGACAGAATTTGCGTGTTTTTCGCGATCTCTATACGAAATCCGCATGTTTTTTGTAATCTTCTGACAAAATTTGCGTGTTTTTTTTTTTTTTTTTTTTTTTTTTTTTTTTTTCAAATTTTTGATTTTGACTTTTGTATTTTTTGAGTAAATTAACGATTTGGAAAAAGTTAAAAAAGGAATTTTTTCTTTCTTTTTCGGATTGACGAAATCGTGCTAAATTTCATTTTGATACTAAATACGCTTAGCGCAGGTTTGGTGCAAATTTAAGAAAAAAAGCTATTTCGTCGCAGATACGGTGAGTAGGGGAGACCGGGGTTAGTTTTGCCAGAGGCAAGTTGTGCCATGGAGCTTCCTAACTGAGCCAGTAGGTTGCAGGACCTGTCGCGTCATGTGAGTGAGGAGGTTGACTGTCTCAATGTGTTGCGTATTTTTTGAGGTGTAGCGTCGCATTGTTTTCGAGATAAAAATATGTATCTTGTTTTCTATCGTAAAAGTAAATTTTGCGACCTACGTTTGAATCGTCATTGCCACTAACGATATTGAGGTATGTAAACTTCCGTAACATTACTAAAAAGCTTATATTTTGAGCTATTATTCTATGTATTTCATTTGTTAATAATGCCAACATTTCGGAAACTAATGAATAAAGTTCAAAATGGCGTAACTTGGGTCTAGTTGTGGCGAAGTCATAGAGGTACGTTGTGACAGTGTCACTACATACCTCAACATAATTTTTAATGGAGGTTTTTATGTTTCAAGAAAAATGGAGCTAAATTACAAGAGTCGTATTAAAAGAGCTATCTATCAGTGATGAGAGCGTTAAAAGACCAGAATGACAATTAAAAAATATTAGTAACTATATAACTGTTAATAAACCAAGCGTTTCAGGAATAACTTTAATCAATAAGGGTGAGATTGCAGGACTGTCTTCAGAATAAAGAAATCTCCTTGAATTAGATGATTCTATAACAACTGATAATAGCAATGTGTCAGTGGTAGATCTTACAGAAGTAAGACCACTCCCTAAAGCAGGACCTAAAAAGGCAAGCGATCTATTCGTAAAAGTTTGAAATCTGCCATTCTAACAAGCAAATCTGTAAAAGAGGAAATTCGAGCAGAACATAAAGCAAAAGAATGCAGAAAATAAATTGAAGAAGAAAAGCAAAAAAAGAAACTGTATGGAATGGCCAAGCAGTGCACTGAAAAAATTGCACCTAGGTTATTGAAAAAAAAGGTAGAAGCCAGTATTGGATAGCCCTGAAGAAGACGAAAATATCTTAAGTCTAGTTTGCTTGGAGCAATTCAAACTTTCTAGACACGGCGACGATTGGGTGCAATGCCTGACATGTAAAACATAGGCGCTTGTCAAATGTACCAAAAATGGACCTTATCATATTTGTATTAATTGAAAATCAGACACTGAAACAAGCGATGACAATGAGTGATAAAAAATATAGGTATAGGCCTACACGTTGTAGTCGACTTCCGAGTCAAAAGATCAATATGGCCAAAGATTAGACTTGCTTTTTATTTATTTCCTGATTAAGACAGTTTTTTATTGCTACGTGTCTCTAAAAGTATCTTTATAAAGAATTAAGAGTTTACAAGTGTTACCAATTTAACTATTTTATTTTCACTTGATTTACAATATTATTAAAACATAAAAGGGTTTTATTGTATTAAGAAAATTATAAACGAATAAATTTCTTTTTCTTGATTTATCATATCCCATTTAATAGCCTTTTTTACATAATTTGTATATAGTATAATGTACTTGTATGTGTCATTTATGTGCCACAATGTGCCCCAAACATGTCACAATTTGCCCCGTATTGGGGATTAGTAGTTATAAATTTCGAAGTTACGCAGAATTCATTTTGTGCTATGAAAAATGTTAATAATATCAGTAATTGTTTTATAAATATGTTAAACAAGACTTACTCTAATGATATGATGCACTAAATGCTTCGTTTCAGTTAAAATCTTACTTAATATAAAAAATGTCGAAAATGTCATTACTAGCCCCGGTCTCCCCTAATTGTACTTCACATACGCACAAAATGCGCAGCATTTTAAAACCGTGATGCCCGTACGTATCAACAAAATTGTATTTTGTTGTAAATATCTAAATATACTGCAGATAAACACCCAATTTGTGATGAAAACATATAATTATGAAGTTTATATTTACAAAGTGAGACATAAATAATGTGACGTGATGAAAATGTCAATTTAGTTTCGTTTCTTATGTTTGAGCTAGGTTATTACTTAGCTAAGTGTTTCTTTTGCTTTATTGTTATCTTTTCTGATATTTCCGCTGATATTAATTCACTATCTTTCAGAAAAATATGGTGTACAAGGATAATCCTGCATTCATCCAATAATCTCTTCCCTCAAACAAACTTAGCTGTTTGAGAAATCATAGATCAAAAAGCCTGTACAATCAAGTAGAAATCCCTGGATAACCTGGGAAGCACTCTGAAACAATCCTGGGACAAAATCACGCCGGAAATAGTCTGTTGTGACCATCTTGAAGAATTTTCAGAAGCATCTAGACTCCTGCACTGCCAAGGGGGTAAACCATTACGAAATATTTTGATTATTTCTTATACAGAATTTTCTTCTTTATTGAATGGTGAATAAAACGGGTTGTTTTGTTCTTTTAGTAAAAAGTTATGGTCTTTTATTTGCGTCAATTTTTTATGTGCCATCTTGTATATCATAATGCATGGTGAATTAAAATCAAAGTGATAATTATGACATTATCGGCAGCGCTTATTAAGAGCACTTCCAATATTTAGTGAGCTAAATACTTTTTGATCAATTGAAGTCAAGATAAATAAAGGGAATGCTAAAATATAAGCAATCAAACCTAAATTACAACAAAGATTACTATGAAAATTAAAATTCTAGTAGAAAAATCACTTTCATTTACAAAATTAAAATTCATGTAAAAAGCAGAAATAAATGTACTAAAATTACTTTGAGGTTCATTCATATTACAGAAATTTTTTTAAAAGACATTAAAATATCTTAAAATACCCAAAACGTTTTCAATCATTACTCGGCCGCACCAAAATTGATTCAAATGTTGTTATTTTTGTTTTCACTCATACGAGATTTCTTTAGAAGTCTATGGTCAATTACATTTATTTGTACTTTTTATATGAATAATGACTGTGATTCAGTCTTAAAATCAAAGATCATCAAACAAGTTTGTACCGACAGATTTTCTTCATCAATATTGTCAATTTTTTATGTACTTCCAAATACCTTGATGCTGAAACCAGCATTCAAAATTTATTTTAATTATAGAAGTTAAGTCAAAGTTATTAATTGAGACAAATATACCTTTTTGTATTCTTGAAAATTCCAAATGTAGATGAAACAAAACATTGAAATTTGGTTTTAGCTTTGTAAAGGGCAGTTTCTTGGATTTTTTTTTTATTCAGAAGTTAGGGATAGTAGATGGGAGAGTGATTCAGTTCTTTAAACAGATAATCAATCTTCAGCAGTTACCGTTGTTTATAAGGAATATTACAGAGATTTCGGTATGGAAATGTAGCTTTTCTTTTTGTTTTTAACTGTATATAAATAAACACTGACAGGACATTTTCAATATTAACTATCTGTCAGTTGTGAGAGAGCAAGTAATTTCTTTTTTGGTAAAAAAAAAAAAAAAAAAAAAAAAAAAAACAGTTTTGTTTTGTAAGATAATCACTCAGTTTATGCATTAAATCCTTCAGAAATGCATACAATTGTTTGAAAAAAAATTACTAAATATTACCAATATATTTTTATATTATGTTATAAATATATATTTTTAAGGTTATAGACGGTTTTTCTATTATTTTAATCAAATATAATTAGGCAAAATATGTTAAGATGATATTTTGAAATTAATTGAAATGCATTGAAAATTAAAATTGTGTTTAAAGCTTACATAATTACAGAACAATTTAATCATATCTACTCATTTATCCCTCATCTTTATTCAGAATTATGTTGATATAAATTATCCAAGAAAACAATGCTCCCCTTCAGTACCATTCCCCAAATGTTTACAATTGCCATTTAGGCTATTGCTTCATTCTGTTCCATTTCTCACATGTTAAAAATTTTAAATTTGCATCATTATTTTTCACATGCGTACACTTTAAACAACCTTTAACATTTTGACTTCATCCATAATTCATTCACCATAAATTTACCTCATTGAAATGGTGAGAAAATTTCAGCGACAGGTTGTTGTAACTCTTAATGGGATCTTTATTAATTAGAAATTGAAGCTACCGAAAAGTATAATGCATATGATAAGTTTAATTATAAATTTAAACATTTTAAAAGCTGTTTTCCTTCGTTTAAATTGGCTGAAATCTTCATTTTAAAACAATTTATGTTATAAATTTACAAAATGATAATTCTTCCATAGAAGCTTTTATTATGCCAGAATAAATGTTTAACGAATATGAATTTGTCATTTATCATAATTTTTTTATTTTTCCTTATTTGAGATGAAAACAATATCAGTTTCTTTTCAAATCATTATATATTTAAAAACTTCAAGTTTATATTTATAATTGCAGTATGGTTTGTCTCTCTTTCTTATACAGCAAAATTCATTGATTTAAAATTCATCATTTACCTTAATTCTATCTCATTCGAATGTTTTAGGCAGAATAAACAGTTTGAAACAGCCTATTATGAATGCATAAATTATTATGAGAAATTAAGACTTCCTCAAAGAATTAAATATTTTCTTAGTTTGCACCTATTTGTTCGGCATTTTAAGAATTATATTCTTAAATGCCACATAAAACCACTCCCCGATATTTAAACTGATAAAATGAAAACTGTAACTATGTAAAGTGAGATGATAAATTTTTGTTAGATGCATTTAAAATAATAATAATTTATTTGAAGTTTACATCATTCCAGAACAAATATAAATATAAGTAAATTTATCATTCCCTATTAGTTTTTGTTTCTATTTATTTGGGATTAGTATTTGAAATATAATTCCTTTATTTTCAGTTTCTTCATATATGAAAATCAGAATTTTGCATTGTTATTTGCCATAAGCTGATATTTATTGTATTATATTTCACATCAATTGTATCTTTAATTTTCTTGACAAAATTTCTTTGTAAAATAAATTGGTGGATGAGGATAAATTACGTAGCGCATTTCGATGTTATATAATCCAAATATATATTATATATATATATATTGTACTAACCACTTTTTATTTACAAGCATATTTTAAACATTTTTATTTTACACATTCAAGAAGTTGCACATGAGCTCCATGCATGTAAAATATCGAGTCGATATTCAATTTCATGCCAAAGTCGTGAAGCATCTCAGCCGTCATTCCTTTAATAACCTCAGTGCTTTTAGTTCATCAATATTGCGAAGATTTGTTGCGTACATACTGTTTATGACAAACTTCTAAGGAAATAATTGCTAAATAGATTTAAAAATTAGAAGACGCACTTTTATATCAGGTCAGAGAAAAAAGTTTAAAATGTTTTTTGTTTGAATAGTTACGGTTTTCATGTGTATTTCAGTGATTGTCATGTCTCTAGGGCTTCAGGTGACTTTTAATTTCTTAAATTTCTTTTGATCCGTTTATCATCCATTTTTGATCCTTTTAAGAGGCTACTGTTCAAATTGTTGAATTGTCATCGGCTCTCAATAAGTGTGCAAAGTTCCAATTTAATCTGATGGCTTAAAGTGGCTGAACATAACGTTAAAAAATTCCGTAACATGCATACATAAAGATGAAGCTAATAAAAGCTTGTTAAAATATAGGAATGTTACTTTGGGTGACTGAGGAGAAACAAGTAATCGGTTGAGGAGAAACCGGTTGTCTCGGTAAAACTCGGTTGTCTCGGTTGTAACCGGTAAAATCGGTTGAGAGTAATGAGGAGAAACAAGTAATCAGCACTACCAATCCATCCTGTGGGAAATTTTAACTGCATGTAGTCTTTCAAAATGTTACCCCAATGTAGTGGTGCATTATGTTAATGAAAATAAAAACTGTTGCTGAAATACAAACTGTTTAAATTGCTATCGCATATGAACAACAATAGCGCTTACTACATGCATTTGTTTTTGTTTGATATAATTTTGAAAAGCACTCAATAATTTATGCTCACCCTATATAGGTGACAGAAAGTATAGAAGTCTCTAAAATCATAACATAAAACTACAATTAATTCTGATGTTATGCATTTTTTATTATTAAATAGAAACTGTCTCCTATACATGCATTTATCATTTATCATTAATTCTTGTTTCTGTTTATATCTTACTATCATACAACACACCTTTATTTTATTTTCAATTCTTTAATTTATTTAACTCTTTGCAATTCGCATTTTCAATATTCATATGTAAACACATTAAATAGACTTTCTTGTGCTATATCTCTTTAGTAATTTATTCAGCATAATTTATTTTTGATGTAATGAAGTGCATTGAATAAAATATTTTGGAGCTTTCGGTATAATTCTTAGTAAAATATTTAACAATTAAAATTTAAGACTATCAAAAAGAATTAAACTTATTATTTTGTATTTATTTGCTTCGCATTTAAATGTTATTTTCCATTGTTTAAATTGACCAAACTTCACCTTTTAAAAACAAAATACCGGGTGTTTGACGTATATACAGATAATTTAAATTATTTCTTTGAAATTTGCCTTTTCTAGAACAAATTTAAACAGTATACGCATCAACATTTGGGACTCTTGATTTTCATTCGCCAACATAAATGGTAAAATATTTTACTGGCTAGTAAAATATTAGGGTAACTCACAACAGTAAAGACTGACGTCTTAACAAATACATGGTTATCAAAAATCCAACCACCAGTTCAAAATTTACACACATGCACATACACAAAAAAATGAAAACTAATTTAAAATTTTAACATTCATACAACATGATAAAAAAAAATTCTCAATTATTCTTTTTGTGACAGGAAATTACAATTAGTAAATTCATATTTCCTTTGACTTTCCCTAAATGTGGAATTATCCATAAAATTAAAAGTGAAACGGAAATAATTAAATCGACTATTGTACACTGTTTAAAGAATGCACTATAATTAGTACTTTCTCTATTATCTGATTTTAAATATCCTATTTAAAAGTTTTTATATAAGTTGTTAAAAAGACTTTGTACGATCTATAAAAAAAGCACAAATGCTCTGCGCAATTTATAAAAATTCCAAAATTCATAAATTTAAAAAAAAAAAAAAAAAAAAAAAAAAAAAAAAAATCAAGCAAATAATAAAATTTATTCAATGAGCATTTAACACTTCGATGCCGATGAAGAAACCTATTTTTTGTAGTGAACGTGTAACTTATTTATTCGAAGGTTTATGCCGAACTCATAAAAAAGCACTGTTGTAATGTACATGCCAGATTTAAAAAAAAAAAAAACTTATTAATTAATGATTATGGACATTTATCCCAGAACTCAGGTTTAGACTCTCAATTTCATCGTTATATATATCCCATTCGAAAAGAATAGAAAGCAGAAGTGATTAAAATTTATAAATCAAAAACTGTATTTGCATTTACCTCAATATCCTATGTACATAAAATTTAGAAATTTTTTATTATAATCAAGATTTATTTCAATATATTTTTTATTCAAAATAAAAATTATATTAAAAAAAAAGATTAGTATGAACGTATTTTTATGAAATAATATTAAGGTTTACAACAAAAATTATAATTAATATGCAATAGTAATTAAACGTTACTATGAAAAAACATTTAAAAGCAGCAATACTTACTATGGAACTTACAAATACTTTGGAACATGGAATGAAATTTACTATATTTGGCTTTAAATTTTATCTTTACTTTATGAACACAAAATAATTTAATTTAAAAATAATTATAATAATAAAAATAATTTAATCTGCTTATTATGTTTTTATTTTAACCATAATATCTAATGTCACTTTTCTTCCTACTCCCTCCCACTCCCTTGTCACAAACTGTCACAATTTCCCGAACCTTCAGCCCCCCCCCCCTCGAAGTGTGACATCATTTATGGACGATTTCTGTGCTGCATTAAAGATATTTTTTCCCTAAAAAGAAAAAAATATTCGATATTTTGCAATTTTTAACGTTTTGCACTTTTACTTTTCATTTTACGTTCTAAGCATTTATTTTATCAGATTACTGCGATTTCATAGGATTTTTTGTTCTTAACCTCTGTGTCTGTATGCATATAAGACTTTATGAAAAATAACTTCTATTATTAGTAACATACTAGATGTTTGTTTAATTGCTTTTCATTTTCAACATCTTCCCAACAGGGTGATTATTAATTCAATTCTTCTGTCCATCTATATTTTTACCCCTCTGTTTTTTACTGCAAAACGACTGTGCAATTCATATATCTTATTGGGGTTTACTTTGGCATGTTTTGATATGGAAATAAAGCGAATGTCATTTATAGTTAGTTTACAGTGGCACTCAAAGCAATTCCATAATGTTATAGTATTTAAAGAAAAATCTTTTGCAATGTATTTCAATGATATTATACTATTTAAAAGACATTTAAATTGATATGTCAAGGAGATGCTCTGCAAGATGTCTAATACTGAAGACGTCTTACATAGTATTTGCCATTGATTTACAAGAGCACGTAAAAGGATTCGGTTACAGTATTATGTATGAATGATAATTTCATGAAATGCGTTTTTAGTTGTAATATTTACTTTAAACTCAATTAGTGTTCGTTCATTACTTCGTAAGTATAAATTCTGTAGATGCTATACAATTTTGCACAAAAGTAATTTTAATGCATATACTTTTACTGACAGATTGTGATGAAGAGAAAATTTCCACAGTTTATGCTTTCTTAATTAAAATAAATTTTACCGTATTATTATAAGTAGAAATTTGTAGATCATTTATAGGATTTAATAATTTTTCCACCTGTTGATAGGAATTGCAGAAATTAGAGTTTAAAGATGCGTTTTCCAAATTATTTATTCGGAAATTACATTGACGTTTTTGTTACACTATTTTGAAACTGTTTCATAGTGTACGACCAACGCTTTTTGTTTCTTCCTTAAGTTCTTTTTCATGTTTTTTACTAATCAGAAGAAAGTTTTTTAATCTTGAACATATAATCTTTCAGTATTTCATTATTTTGCACATTTTAGAATATTTTAAATATGATTTCACTATGCTTATGGACCGATGATTTCTGTTTGTCTGGCGTGTGATGTTTGATGCTTATAATTCTCAAAAATGAGAATATCCAATCCGGGTATTTCGGATTACAGACATACTGCCAATATGGGCAAAACGTAGATGAAAATCACTTGGAATCAAAACACCGAATATTTATTGTCCACTAACGGTACCAAAAAACAAACTTTTAATACTAGGTTGAGCAAAATGTTTTGGGAAATTTGTGAAAGTTGCGCTGTTATGCGCAAATTAACAACGCAAGCAATAAGAACTACACTTCAAAGAAGAGAACGTCATAGTCCACAATTTTCTGTCATCGTTGTACCAGATTCCGGATTTGTTGAAAATGCCATGGTTTGTAATCGAAAAACTATTGACATGCTTCTTCAACTTCATTAAAGTATTTAAACCGACAGACCTTCAAAAATTATTGCATTGATCGAAAGAGGCCATAATCTGATTGAGCCACATCTGGGCCGAAATTCCTGTACTCCTTTAGATGTACAATTAGCACTCTTGTATGCGATACAATTTATGGCAACTATTAGATTAAAAATTTCCCAGAACTTATTGCTCAACCTAATGTAATATCAATTATGTATTCAAATGAAGTTTTTAAATTTATTCAAAACGTGTTAGACACATGTCAAAGATTAATAGCGAAAGTAAATGCTAAACATTTTGTTGATTGCAGCAGCCACTTTAATTCTACTTATTTCAGTTCTATCGGATTATGTACTGATAATTTTTAGATAAAGAAAAATTTGGCATTGAAAAACTTAATTCTATTATTTTTTTTTTTTTTTTTGTAATATTAAATTCTATTATTTTAATTCCTGTTCTTTAGCTAAAGTTGCAGAATATATGAAAACAATGAAATTGTTTTACTAAGGGATTTTTTAATGAACATTTTAGTCTAAAATTATTATCACTATGTTGTAGAAGTCATAAATCCAAAATGCCTTGATAATGAACAAGGGTATTGAAATTTTCATTGTTAAGTCTATTTTAGATCTAAACTATAACAATGAAAGTTTAGAGATAGTGATTCTGAAAATAGTCCACAAAACTTTTCTGTTCAAAAATGTTTCATCAAAGTTAAATTACTAAATGTATATTTCAACAAAAATGAACTTTATAGTAACAAAAGTTAAATTCAGCGACTGTAATTTTTGAACAAAACGCACAAATTGAAATATTTGTACAACCTCAGAAAGCTGTCATATCAAAACAAACGATAGAAATCTGAATAAAAAATTACTATGCATCATAATAATAATTAATGCTATACTGTTATAAATTTTCAGCACGCTATCCAGTCATTTGACCATTTTTATACATAACCATAATTTTATCCTATTCCGATCTTATTTTTGCGCATACTTTCGTCAGAATACCGCTAATTTGCATTATGTACACAATTTTTCACAATACAGTCCAACAACCAGACGAAATACTGTAACTTATTTAACGAGTGGGACAAATTTGTACTTAATGAAATGTTTTCTTTTTTACCTAAATTATCAAATCTATAAGGTATAGAGGCAAAAAAGACTGGATGTTTCTGAATGAATATCGGGGTTTTGACGCTTTGTAATAAAAATTAAAATGAACATGAACATGAAGAGGCATTATACAGGGGCTTCCCAGTTGCGAAGCAACTCCACGCCCTGTCTATAAGTTACTGTAGAGCACATCGTGAGTTAAGCCTTAAAAACGTATAGCTGTAGAACGAGTCTACTAATAAATTAAGAAAAGTAAAAACTAAAAAATTAAATTTAAATATTAAATTTAAATAAGAAAAGTCTAAGTTAAATTAAGAGCAAAATTGAAGGGCTCAGCAACCGCAACGGCACTGGTTCCCCGTTTTATCGGCACATGTTATCCGAAGCACCTGGCCGGCACTACCGTACGGAGATTCCTGTGTGCTGCGCTCGCTGGCAGAGAAATTTAAAAAGATGAAAGTTAAGTTAACAAATTTAAAATACAAGGACTATAAAATATTAAGAATACATTAAAGTAGAGTTTAAATAAAATAAAATAGAGTCTAAAGATAGTTGTTCACTGTTCAGAAATCATCACAAGCAAGACGAAAAGGTAAAAAAAAGCGAAGGTAGTCCCTCCCCACAAAACAAAGGCCCAATTCATTGCCACATATTTTTTTTTTTTTTTTAGTTTATTTTTACTCTTACAGTATAGCATAGGTGTCATCAGAGTATAAAGCTATACTAGGTATTTTTTTTTTTTTTTTTTTTTTTTTTTTTGTATAGCAATTTAACAAAATTAGCAGTTAATAAGGCTACACAATTTTATGTAGTTTTTTTTTTTTTTTTTTAATTAGAATATGGGCAAAACCATAATAAATAAATAAAGAAAAGAAAAGAGGTAGAGTCTTAGCTACATTACTCCACAACAATGGTTGAATATCGGGGTCTTTTTCTATTGTTAGGGCTGCAAGCATCGTAGTCAGGAAGCTCATAGATTATTTCGTTGGGGATAAAGTTTATGCTATTGTAAAAGTTGTTAGATAAATATTTAATCCTTTTTTGAAGGGAGGTGGTGTTGAGATCGCTACGGATTGTTTTGTTGCTTAAGAATCTGGAACCATTTCTGATGATGCGCAGCTGTTTGTTATGACAGCCCGCAAGGGATTTCATACTTGAATCACACAGGAAACCCCAGATGGGAGAGGCATATGTTAGTACGGAAAGAATGCATGCGTTATAGATGAGTACTTTGTTATGAATTGACAGGTTGGGATTACGGAGAAGGGGGGAGAGGGATTTAGAAATTCCAGCGACTTTACCCCGGGTATTAATCATATGTTTACGGAAGGTAAGTCTTTTGTCAATGATAACCCCAAGGTACTTAGCATCGTTTTTCCATTTAAGAGTAGTATTGTTGAGAGTTAGTCTGTTGGGATATTGAAAAGATCGAGAGAAATAAATAGCATTAGTTTTGGTTTCATTAATTTTAATGCGCCACAGATTGCACCATTCCATGAATAAATTTAGGTGTTCTTGGAGATATCTGTATAGTGTGAGTGTGTTCCAAGCAGTGCCGCAAATTGCGGTGTCGTCCGCGTAAAGTGCGAGGAATGTAAGGAGTGTGCGTGGAATGTCATTAAAATAAATGTTGAAGAGGAAGGGGCCAAGGATAGAACCTTGGATTATCCCGCATAGTATAAAATGTAGTGTAGATAAGGTGTTGTTAATGCGGACGTAGAAGTTACGATCGCCAAGGTAAGAGTGTATCAAATGTATAAGTCCGGACGGGAAATTAAGCCGAATTAATTTGTATATGAGGCCCTCGTGCCAGACTTTGTCGAATGCCTTGGCGATGTCCAATAAGACAGCGGCGGTGGGTTTCTTCGCGTTGAAGTTTTCCGTAAGGAATTCTACCACACGAAGAAGTTGGTGTTGGGTGGAGTGCTTGGCTCTGAAGCCGAATTGCTCCGGCATTAAAATGTTGTTAGCATGAGTAAATTCCTGGAGATGCAATCTAATGACACGTTCGATGACTTTACTGAGAGAAGAAAGAAGACTAATAGGGCGGTAATTAGTGGGATCGTTAAGGTTAGAGCAGGGTTTAGGTATAGGTGCTATTATAGAAGTTTTCCAAGGTTTGGGAAAGTAGCAGTTTTTAAGAATAGAGTTAGTTAGATCAGTAATATATTGAATACAATTGATAGGAAGTTGTTTAAGAGCATAGTTAGAGATGCCATCGTACCCCGGGGATTTTCTATTTTTAAGTTTCTGAATGATATTATCAATAACGTAAGGTTGAATACTAGGGAGAGGGGTGGGTGGGGTGGAGAGATATTGATTGACAGTATCATTGACAAGATTAAGATGTGCTTGACTTGCGAGGAAGGGATTAGGTGAGAACTGTTTCTCATAGGAGTTGGCAAGACATTCTGCCTTCTCCTCGTCCGTATAAGCTGTAGTATTATTGACAGTTAAAGGGGGGATGGGGGTAAAGTTATTGTTAAGTTTCTTTTTAATACGCCAGAGAGAATTATCCTCGCAAGTAAGGCTTTCAAGGAATTTGGACCAATTTTTATTTCTATCTTTTTGAATAAGGGATTTGATTTTATTATTAAGTCTATTAATGGAAGTTTTAAGGGTGGGGTCCCGGGTGGACTGATAAAGCCGCCGGAGGTTATTACGTTGATTGCAGAAGTTACGAATATAATTAGGCATAAAGTAAGAATTGTTATTTTTAAAAGTAGGATAAGTAGCAGATTTAATGGCATTATTAATTATATTATCAAGGTTAGTAACAGCATTGTCAATATCATTGTTAGTAGTAATATCAGGATACACAATATTAGAGTCATTAAGAATATTTTTAAATTTTTTCCAGTCAACTGCAAAGGAGTGAGGTGGAGAGAGAGGGTTAATTAAGTCTATTTTAAATGAAACTGGAAGGTGGTCAGAACTTAGGTCATTAATTACATTAGTAGTTATGGGAAAGGGTAAATTTTTAGTAATAGCTAGATCAATAATAGAAGGGTGGTGTCTGTGATATCCTGGAATGTGTGTAGGTGTATTGGGCGCGTGTCAGTTAAGGTTACTATTATTAATTAAGTTGTGTAAGGCACTTCCATTGCAGGAAGTAGTGCGGCAATTCCACCGTCTACTTTGAGCATTGAAGTCACCTGCAATGAAAGTATGATGGTGTTGAGAAATAATGTGTGATATGTCATTGACCGGGTAAGGTCTGACATGCCTGGCGTATAAAGATGTGAAATTAATTTTGTAGTTAGGTAAATTAATAATTATGCTCGTGTAATCAACGCCAGGAAGGGGTGTGTGTTGTGTAGTGTAATGAGGAATATAGTGTTTAATGTAAACCGCGGTGCCGCCATGCCTATCGGAGTCGGCACGCGGTGTGTGATAGTGTTTGTATCCAGGAATGTTAATGCTGTGGGTTATTCTGTGTGTTTCCTGTAAGAGAAGAATGTCAAAGTGGGGGTTATTAGAAATGAAAGAACGAAGTTCGTTAATCCTGGATTGCAACCCGTTGCAATTCCAGGTGAGAATAAGAAGGGAAGAAAAGCTATTGTTAGGATTAGTCATTATGGTTAAGATTAAGCTCCTTTGCAAAAGACTGAAGTTCGTCTATAATAATAAACATTTTCCCAAATGGGTCATTACACTCTTTGAATCTTTTTGTTATGTTGGTGATACATTTTAGCAGGTTAGTTAGATGAAACATTTCTTTAACATCTGTTATGGTAGTAAAAATATCAGAAAAAGAGGTTTGGAGATCAGATTGAATGGGGGGTGTGGTAAGAGGATTAGTTTCGTTACTGGTTGAAGGGTTAACAAGAGGAGGAAATTCCGCATCTGAGGCAACCTGAGTAATCCCCTGATTGACGGGTTTATCTGGGATTTCATTTGGGGTGGTTAAGTTGCTAGTGGATTTTTTAGTATAGTTATAAGGTTGAAGAGCTTTTATAAAATCAGAGAAATAATTAGGTTTTTGAATATTTTGTTTATTTTGATTTAAGTTAGATTTAGGAATGTTTTTGGGAGATAATTTATTAGTATTTTTGGGGTTTTTGGGACATCCTCGGTAAGAAGCAGGATGCTGGCCCTTGCAGTTGGCGCAGGTAGGAGTAATCCTGCCTTTTTGATTACAATCACGACTAAGGTGATCGCCAGCACATTTAACGCAGTGAGGCGTGAGATTACACACCTCACTGGCATGGCCAAATTTCTGACATCTGTAACATTGCTTAGGATTATTATTGTTTTTAAAGTGCTCCACTTTGACACTTATGTTGCAAATTTCATTAATTTCGTAGATTTTTTCGAAATCTTTCTGGGGGAGGACATTAACCATATAAAGGGGCATTCCTTTACCGGTTATGCGATTTTTAAGCATAGCAGCTCTGGTTGCTTTGAAATTAAGTTTAGCTAACTCTTCTATAATTATTTGGGGGTCAGTATAGGGGGGGATTCCTCTAATACATATTTTTTTGGGGCGCTGATCTTTCGGATTTAGAGTTGTAAATTTTAAGTTTTTATTGGTTAGGTAGTTTTGAATAGTTCTAAAGTGGGTTTCATTTTTGGGTGTGACTTTAAGGAGGTCCCCAGATAATTTGATGATCGGTTTGTTATCAGTATCAAGAGCAACAATTTCAGTAGTTATATTAATATGGGAAATACCCTCAAATTGAATATAGAAGGGATGGAATTTATTTTTTTCCTCAGACTCGCTGCTTGCAGCCATTTCGGTATCATTATCAGGGTTGTCAATATTTTCAGATTCTAATATAGCAAATTTATTTTTGGTAGGAATTGAGATATCTGGATTTGAATTTTTTCGTTTATTAGGGCGAGAGTTAACAATAGAGTAGCTAAGACCCTGTATAGCGTAAAATTTAGTAATCTGATCGCCGTTAAGGAAGTTAAAATACTTAGGCAAAACATTGTTAGCAAAATTAGCATTATCAGGCTTAACTATGTAATCAGTAAACTGACAATAAAAAAGACAATGTGCTCTTACCCCATGATGTACAGTCGAGCCGACAAGTGCAAAGTCCGGATGGGAACGGACTGAATTAATCTCTTGGTCGATATTATAAAGCAACTCATAGATGATATCCGACAGTCGATGATTTGAGAGGTTTGGATAGTCCTCTTGAAAAGCTGCGATAAGACCATTCCCGGAGGAAATAACGTGGTCGTGAAGAATCTCAGCGCGAACGCTGAAAGTCGGCCCCTCGGCCGAAGACATGGCGAAAAGGCACGCAAAGAGAGAAAGAACGCGGTGATAATAGGAGGCGGGAGTAACTCGTCCTCCTTCCAAGAACGCACGGACGAGAATCAATCTGAGTCTGTCTGAAAATTAAAATTGATACATAAATTGAAAGGACAACTCAAACATTTTTACCTACAGGCTTACAAGTATTCAATGTGAGCGACTTTCGTCAAACGGCACAGATCCTGTCGATAGGTCAATCAGTTCTTCTCCAAATGTGTATTAATGTTTGGGGGGGCATTGTTGCAACAGCTGCAATGGTCAGCAGATAGTGAGGCTCATACAAACAATCTTTTCATAAAAAGTTAGAACTTGGGTTTCAGTTAGATTTTGACATAAGTTATTGATGATTCGGTTTTGGTGTAAATCACACAATTGGTGCTTCATTTTTTTGGAAGAATCGACATATATAAAATAGAAGAAAGTTTTGTGATTGCCACGTCGACTACTTATTCTTGTTCCACTGTTAAACTATTTGTATTGAATACAAACACCCAGATATTTTCTGCACTAAATACACTAGAAATTCTCATGATAAATTGAAAAAAATCATAATAAAGTTAATAAGGTTCATAATAAAGGTAATTCTTCTGAAATTAAATGTTAAGGCTTTCCCAAAATATTATATGAATATGTCATTTAATTGTGTTTGCTTTGAAAAGTAATGTATGCATGTTTTAACATTTTTGTCAGATTTTATAATATAAAATATTTTATGAACTCTAGAATTGTAATTAAGCTAGTTTCCCTTCGTAAAATCGCTATAGAATGAATTTAAAAGTAATGGTTCACATTTTAATCTTGAAATTACATTTCAACTTTTCGCCTTTGTTAAAATGAATTCAGAAAGATATTTCAGACAGAGGTGCAATAGTCATTTGATGAAGATGGCAGAACATAATTTAATAGAGCTAAAAAGTTCCCATCCCTAATTTCACCTCTTTGTAATTGGATTTAAAAAAAGAGTTATGTTTAATTTTATGTAAACAGTGAACAAACTTTCGTGTATTTTTGTATGGGGAGGAGTTAAAAATAGCTAAAATTAATTTATAAAGATACAAAAAAGAGCACTGTTCGCACATTTCAATACAAATGAATATTTTTTCCAAAAAAATGACTTAGAAATTTCATATCTACATGTTAAAGCCTACTTAAACTCTATTACAAAAAATGGTTTGGCATGCGCAAGAAATTTTCATTATCTATTTTTACTTTCTTCTATCTTTACAAGAAGAAAGTATTGGATTCATGAAAATTTTCGACTTCCGGTTTTCGACGGATTTATATGTTTTAGAAGGTCCTGAACACGTTTTGACTATTTTTAGAAAATGTCTGTCTGTGAGTCTGTCCGTCTGTCTGTCTGTCTGTCTGTCCGTCTGTCTGTCTGTCTGTGTGTCTGTCTGTCTGTATGTGACAAAAAAATTGTGGGCGCTCTATCTCAAGAACTAATGCTCGAAATTTAATAAAATTTTATATTCAGTTAGACCTTGATATGAATTAGTGCCTATTGGTTTTTGGTGAAAATTGGCCTGCAGGTGGCGCTGCTATACTACGTTTTTCATGATTTTCAAGATTGCTATATTTCAAGAACTAATGCACAGAATTTCACCAAACTTCATATTCTGTGACCCCTTGATATACATAGACGCTGATTAAGTTTTGGTGTAAATTGACCTGCAGGTGGCGCTGCTATACTACGTTTTTCATGATTTTCAAGATTGCTATATCTCAAGAATTAATGCACAGAATTTCACCAAACTTCAGATTCTACGATACCTTGAGATACATAGCCGCTGATAAGGTTTTGGTATGAACTGCCCTATAGGTGGCGCTGCTATGCTACATTTTGCACGATTTTTGCGATAGCTATATCTCAAGAACTGATGCAGAGAACTTTATCAAATTTTAGATTCTGTTACACTAGAATATATAACATAATTAGACGCTGATTACATTTTGGTATTAACCTTGCAACAGGTGGTGCAGCTATGCAGCATTTGGCACGATTTTTCCGATAGCTATATCTCAACAACCAAAGCACAGAAATTCATCAAACTTCAGATTTCGTTACAAAATGACATATAACATAATTACACGATGATTACGTTTTGTTATAAATCGTTCAACTGATGGTGCTGCTGTGCTATATTTTACACGTTTTTTTAAAAACTAGCTATATCTCAAGAACTAATGCACAGAATTTCATCAAACTTCAGATTCTTTTACACCATAACATAATTAGACGCTTTTTTACGTTTTGGCATAAATTTTCCAAGATATGGTGTTGCTGTGCTACGTTTTGCAAATTTTTTGTTATAACTATATCTCAAGAACTAATGGACGAAATTCCATCAAATTTCAGATTCTGTTAGGTCCTGACATAAATAGATGCTTATTAGGTTTTAGTATAAATTACCCAACATGAGGCACTACTAAGCTCATTTTCTCAGAATATTAATTAAATTAAATGCGTTTTAGGCTTTTCGGATACCATAATACCATTAGGGTAGGTCAAATGTTCGAGGAAATTCGATAGTGGGTAACTTTGGGGTCACCACATTTTTTTTAAAATATTAAAATGTACTTATGAGATAGAAGAAAGTTTTGGGATTGATACATCCAACTAGTTTTATTATTATTGTTAAAACTCTTTCATAGTTCCACAAATACTCCCATAGCTTAATTTAAAACATATGATAGTCAATTTACTTAAAAATATATACGATATCCGTGTAGGCATTCTGAATTTCTAAACAATTATTCTTGAACTTGTGAAGTTCTCTCATTCAGATCTTAACGGTAGGATTAAATTATGTCTAAAAATTCAGATTGCCTATCGCCATCACTTTTTACATAAAAAAATATTCACCCTCCTGAAAGGTAAGTAAAAGAATAAAGCCAATTATACCATTTTACAAAAATGGTGGGAATCAAACAAACTAAATCAGTGGTTCCCAAAGTGGGGCGCACGCCTCACAGGGGGACAATTTGGCTTTCGAGGGAGGGGAAATTTGAGAATTCTATGAAATTTAGTCATCCTCTTACCCTTCTATAGTAAAAAAAAAAAAGCTAGCCTTAAACAAATCTCCAGGAAGGACTCCTGGAATGATGCTGATCTGTAAGGTTTCCGGAAATAACGCGTCCGGGTGGACCACACCTTGCATGAGTCGAATAGACCAATCAGGAAAGGGATCCGTCTATGCTTCGACCAATGAGGAGAGGGATGAATTCCAAAATTGAGTGTACACTGTTAAAAAACTACTGCATTTTGTTGCAACGCACTTCACCGCTTATATATAATACAGGGCTCCCAAATGGTCCGCGAACTGAACATCAGAATTTTTTTAGAGAAATTTTCTTTTTAGATTTTTCTTGCAAATTGTCAAGAAACCACGTTTGAAAGTTTATTCTAGCTCAAACGTATTATGAAATTTCCTGTTAAAAAATATTGATGTTCAGTTCGCGGACCATTTGGGAGCCCTGATAATATCTCTATTCCAACCACTGAGAAAGCTCCATTTGACGGCCAAGTAACCGTTTTCTATACAAGCAGGAGAGTGCGTTGCAACAAAATGCAGCAGATTTTTAACAGTGTATGGAAAAGAAGGTATCGCGAAGCGATTCCATCGGTATTGGCGAGCGCAGCAAGCAGGGGTAACCTACAACTTGGAATCGCGAAGCGATTACTCGGGGGGTAGGCGAGCGTAGCGAGCAGGGGGGAGGAGACCCCTTGTGATCCTAAAAAATAACTAAATACAGTAAAACCTCTAAATAACGGACACCTCGGGAACGCAGAAATTGTCCGCTATTCGGAGGTGTCCGCTATTGGGAAAACCTCAGAGATACAAAAATCGCTAAGAAATGCTTAATATTTCATTAATTGACATTTATATGTTCTAAAACCTCTATTATATGATTAATGATAAATTAAAATTATTTTTAAGCAATAAAACTTAAATAAAATTGTGCACACCTTTAACTGCTTTTATTACATTATTAAAAAAAAAAAAAAAAAAAAAATTACAAAATTTGCGATTTGCTTGCGATTACGTGTAATTTGTTTTTCAATGTGATGTTATTCATCATTATAGAGTTCCAAGCTGGGATAAAGATTACACTTTTTGATCATTAAAAGCATAAAAGCTTCCGGGGGGACATAGACATTTAAATGCTCTGAGAGCTGTCACTCCCAGGCAACTCCCTGAATTCAACAATGAACGTGAAGGAGAAATTTTCTCAGCCCACCCTCTATATTTATCTGTAATCAGAAAATTTGTGACACATTGCCCTGATAAATTTAGACACCTTTTTACTTTTTTTTTTTTTTTTTCTTGTTAAAAAATACTTTTTCATCCTTTATCGCCGAAAATAGTGTCCGCTATTTGGAATGTCCGTTATTCAGAGGTTAAATATACAAAAATTTAGGTTTTGGGAGTGGGGATTGGAAAAGTGTCCGTTAAATAGAGGTGTCCGCTATTCGGGAGTGTCCGTTATGGAGGTTTTACTGTACTTTTGTTTTACTAACATGAAGCAACAAATAATTTTAAAAATCGTTTTATAATGTAATTTTTCCGGGTTAAAACTTAAAAATATATATTTAAATTTGATTTTCAATTGAATAAAAAATAAAGCCAATATCGCCAGACATTGGACGTTTGATTAACCAATTAAAGCGCGTTTTATTAGAGATTTTGATTTTAAGATCCTACAGGGAATATCTTAATCTGGATGATAGTTAATGATAGAAAATTTAAGCCGTTCTAGGTAAGAATTACTATAATAATTCAGAGGGAACGTCCCTTCATCCCGGGCGTTTACGTTTTCTGATTATATGTTCGATGACATCTTTGACGGTTTTCTGTTCTTAAATTATTTAGATCCCGTTCTTATTTTTATGTATAATTATTGTTTAAATAATTTAATCAGTGGAATAAGAAAGATTTAAAAAAGGTACTTATTATTTCTCTTTTTAAATAGCAATATAGATATAAAAATTATTTAAAATAAGGTTTGCGATCTGTATAGTAGCATTTTACATCCGCTAATTATTTTATGAATGTTTTAACATTCATTTTGTATTAGGCAATAAATATAGTTTTAAACAGGTTTAACTTGGATTATACTGAAGATTTCAGATATTCAGATTATACTGAAATATTTACATCGAAATTTCGGTTTTTAAATATATTTTCTATGATGTTCCAATTAATGCTTTTTATTTTATTTTCTGATTTCAAAAATTTGAAAACTTCAATTTATTGTTCTACATGACGTTTAAAAATTCTTATTCCATGTAGTACATTTTCGAATTTAAAATTTTAAAATTAGCTAAATCTTTACTAATTATTATTATTATTAGTAGTAGTATTAGTATTTTAATTCAGAATTTTTTTTTACTGCTTATAATAAAAATAACGTTGTGAGTATCGAATAAAAATTGTGCTGTTTTGGAATAGCATGGTTCAGATAATGCATCCATTCCAACGAAGCCTTTCTTAATTTAAACCAAAGTAAAATGTAGAGTAGAATACATTGTAGCTTTTGTATATAAAATTATTTTAGTTTTTGTTATTGAATCGCGAATGTACGACAAAAAGAGTAAATAATATTCTTCAGATAAAAGAGGTCTCTATTCCCGCCCGAATTGCTGCTGGCAATTGTACTCTTGAAGCTAGATATGAAATATCTCTACTCATTGCTAAATCTGCAAAAAAATCACGCTATTGGTGATGATTTGATTAAACCATCTATATCAATATTCCTTAAAACAGTACTCAGAAAAGATGATAAAGATCTAAAAGCCATGCCACTAAGTAACAATACTGTTAGTAGAAGAATAGATGAAGTGAGTGAAAATATCGAGACACAACTTGTTGAAAAACTCAAGTCAAGAAATTTCTCCATGCAAATGGATGAATCAACGCTAAGAGATAGTGAAGCAGTATTATTAACATATGTAAGGTATATTGATAATGATAAATTTTCCGAAGAAATGCTGTTCTGTAAATCACTAGAAAGCACCACTACTGCTCCGACATTTTTAATATGTTGAAGAATTACTTAGATAAAAACAGTATACCAATAGCAAATATAACATCTTGCGCTGCAGATGGTGCTCCTGCTATGATGGGGAAAAGAGCCGGATGTTTAAAATTAATGAAAATGAGAATTTAGAAATGCTTCTTGTACATTGCGTAATTCATAGAGAGAGTCTGGTATCATAAAATATTTCACCTGTTCTATTGAAGTGTTAAAATCCGCTATACGATGCATAAACTCCAAAAAATCCAATGCTAAAAGCGATCGTATTTTCAAGCAGTTCTGTGAAGACAAAAATCCGGCTTTTACTGCACACAGAAGTAAGATGGCTCTCAAAAGGGAATTGTTTAAAAACATTCATGGAGTTGTTCGATGTTCTTGGTGAATTTTTAAATGAAAAGCCTGACATGAAGGCCCTACAAACCGTTGATGGAAAAGCATATGTTAGTTATTTAGAGATATCTTTGAAAAGTTGAATAGGTTAAATAAACAACTTCAAGGAGAAAACAAAACACTTGTTACACACACTTTGCAAAAGCGGAAATATTTGATTTTATTGCGTCCATTGAGGTTTGCCAAAGACATATTTCTGAGAGAAAGTTTGACCTATTTTTCTGGTTGAAAAAATGCGAGGTAACAGACACCACCATAACTGTCATTGTCGATCAGCTGAAAATGTTGGCCTCTGATGTGAACGATAGATTCGTTGATTTAAAGCAAATGGATTTTCCATCATGGGTCATGCAGCCAATGTTAGTTTATTTATCTGATGTTTCAACACCATACAGAGAAGAAATCGCTGAAATTCAAAACAATGAGTAAATTAGAACTCTATTCAATATAAAAGGCAATATAGTGTGGCTTTGTGCTGAGACTGAAACTAAATATCCTAATTCAACACAATTTGCAAGAAAAATATTGTTAACCTTCCCATCTTCATACCTTGCTGAATGTGTTTATAGTGCAGTAAACGATTTACTACTAAAAAAAAATCGACTAGACATCACTAAACGAGGAGACTTGAGATTAATGCTGACAAAATTAGTGCCTGATATAAAATCTCTTTGCAGCCAACATCAAGTACAAGGATCTCATTAATTTCATTTTATTCAACTTAAATGTTGTAATTTGAATTTATTATATATTTTATTTATTTATTTATTTTTACTGTCAGCAATTAAAATGACAGAAATATAATGAAGAAACATCTAATTAAAGTTATTTTTGTATATGGAAGTTCACTATTAAATATTTGAACATCTAATTTGCTTTTTTTTATTGCTGCATATTATTTTTACTATTATCAAATCGGGAAGCAGCTGTACAAACCATCACCTTATCGAGTTGATGACTGAAATTCATGAACTAGTTAAAACTCGATTCGCATATCAAAATGCAACTGGTCTACCAAGTCATATCTTAGTGGAAAACACATGCAAACCCGATCTTAGTGGTTGACTAGTAGATTTACCATTTGTTTTCTTGCTAGCAATCCTCTAAGTTTTCTACTTTTGACAGCATTAAAGCACTATGATAAACTTACCGATCAATCACTAAAATCGGGTCTTCACTGGTTTCCACTAAGATATGATTTGGCAGACCAGTCGCATTTTAATATACGTATCGAGTTTTGTCTAATGCTGAAACTTCAACTATCAACTCTATGAGGTGATGGTTCGTGCAGCCGCTTCCTGGTTTATATTATTGATGATTCCTTCCTGAATGCATTTCTTTCGTTTATGTTCATTTTTTCATGACCTTTCTTTTACATGTTTACGCTTTCTTTTCCATTCCATTTTTAAATGGCTTTTTTTTACTTCTTTAAATGGAATAACAGCTCAATTTTTATATAGTAAGAATTATTTTTCAGAGAGAGGGGAGGGAGGGGGTCATCAGGGTATTAGATATAATTTGATGGGGCATGGGAAACACTGATCTAAATAAAAACCACAGCCCAGGAATATCACGGAAGCGAGATTTAAATGCTTATGAGCCCACACTACTCACTCAAAAATACCCGGATGATAATGTTAAGTTTATAGGTGCGTTACTTTTAAATATCTCGCTCAAATTTTAATATTTTTTGAACGATTCTTTTGCATAAGATAGCTGAAGACGATCCACAACCGGCCTAGATTTTACTTTTTCGATTTTGGTTTCCAGATTTTAAAAAAATATATAACAATAATAATTTAAATTTCAAAACGGGTTAAAACAACACCCCCTATAGTCAAGGCCTCCGCAGCGAATTCCAGAAGTTTCAATATGGCTGCCCCTACAGTCCGAAGGTCCGACTCCTTTTTTACCGGTGACCTTAGTCAGTGTGCGTCAGTCCAGTGCCTAGTACGGCATGTTTCAATCTGACGTTTCGCCATTTTCTATTTTGTTTTGCGTTGTACAAAATTTGGATATTATAAAGACTAAAAGTAAGTGTTATCTCTTTTTCCTTATATCATTGTTTTAACAAAGCTTTAAAGATAATTTCTGTTAAACACACTTGTAAGATTAGTGATTACCGATTTAGTTTTCAAGCTATATGTATTGCAACAGTGGTTTTCAAATCATTTACATCTATGGTGAATTAGTATTTTGTTTAAAATAATTATAAAAAATATATAATTTTGCTTCTTATCTGAATTTTTATCCTGTTGATTTTAACTTTCAGTATTTCCTCACGGGATTTTGTTATTATTTATATGTAATATATCTTTATCAGAAAATTACTGCCCTTTAGCAATTGTTTATTTCTTTGTTTATTAAGTATTTTTCTAAATTCCAGTTTATTAGTTTGAATCCGAATTTACTTATTAAATTATATAATTTTTCTCGCTATCAGTTTAAAAATAGTTTACTATAAGTAATCTGGGTGCGCTGTTTAAATTAATTCATAAAATATTCAAAGAGTTTGTTTATTGCTATTACGGCAGTAGTAGGAAAACAACAGTACGGGCTCAGCCGGCGGCGGAGTGGCGGAGCCGTCCCGCCGCCCCCGCCGCCGGTGCCGCCGCCGGTGCCGCCGCCGGTGCCGCCGCCGGTGCCACCACCGCCCCGCCGCCGCCACCACCGTCCCGCTACCATCCCTCCTGCCCCCACCATGCATCCCCCTCCACAAACGCCCCCTAGTGGAAAAAAGGAACATTCTATTATAACAGGATAGGTGAACAACTTTCCCTAATTAAAAATATTATCAATCACATCTCAACTCGGAATCATACTATAAGATGAAGATTAAATTTATATTTGAATTTTGAACAACCGTAATTTTAATGAGTATTATTAATTAAGCGAAACAATTAAAATCTCAGTTTTTAACCATTTTATTTAGATTTCTTCAACTACAAGATATATTTAACACAAGAAAGTTAAACATATATTTGAATTTTGCTTGATAGACATCTTAATGAGTAGTATTAATTAAATAAAAACAATAGAAAATATCAAGTTTTATAGAAAAAGACTGATTTCTTATGATTTTTATCAACTATTTGATCAATGTAACGACTTAAAAGTTGAAAGTTAAACGTTCATCCTAGTTTTTCAACTGCTATAACCCTTATGAGTATCGTTAATTAAGTAAAAAACAATGGAAAATATCAAGTTTTATAGAAAAAGACTGATTTCTTACGATTTTTATCAACTTAAGAGAGAAAACTTAATCGTACATTTCAGTTTTTCAACAGCTGTATCCTTAATGAGTATTGATAATTAAGTAAAAAACAATGGAAAATATCAAGTTTTATAGAAAAAGACTGATTTCTTACGATTTTTATCAACTGCAACATCAGTGTATCGACTTACAAGTTGAAAGTTAAACATGCATTCTAGTTTTTCAACAGCTATAATCTTAATGAGTATCGTTAATTAAGTAAAAAACAATGGAAAATATCAAGTTTTATAGAAAAAGACTGATTTCTTATGATTTTTATCAACTGCAACATCAGTGTATCGACTTACAAGTTGAAAGTTAAACATGCATTCTAGTTTTTCAACAGCTATAATCTTAATGAGTATCGTTAATTAAGTTAAAAACAATGGAAAATATCAAGTTTTATAGAAAAAGACTTATTTCTTACGATTTTTTCATCTCAAACTTCAGAATATCAATTTGATAGAAAGAAATTTAAGCATGCATTCCAGTTTTGGACAACCATTTCCTTCATGAACATTATTTATTAAGCAAAACAACGGAAAATATTAAATTTTTAACTGATTTCTTCATATTTTTTTTAATATAAAATCAGGATACACAACTTAAAATAGAAATTTAAACATATTTTTTAGTTTTTGAACAGTCGTTACCTCAAAGAATTTCGATAATTGAACAATTAACAAAGGAAACTAATGATTTTTTAACGAAAAAAGACGAATTAAACGAATTTGGTTAACTTTTACTCTAAATGGAAATTTCATCATACTTTTATATACTAAGTAGAATTTTAATGCATAAACGAACACATTTCAGTAAATATTCAACGCACACACAAATATGAAAACAACACCTGCTTCTTGTGACGTCATATTGAAACCAAAACTTATTCCTTGGAAGTCCCTCACCATGCCTTTTCACCCCCATCTCCCCCAATTTTTTACCACAGGTAGGGAAATGGACAAAGCAATGACCTCTCTATCTTGTATATTTAGAAGTCTGGGAGAAAAAAAAGAGACATTTTATGCACTCCAATTTCATAACAATTACCGCAATATCCCAAAATTTGAATTTTGGAAGACATAATCAGTATAATTAATTAAACAAAATAATAAAAATATTATTTTTTAAGGGGAAAAGGTGAATCTAAGCGAATTTGATTAGTTTTACAATAGTCTTTTGAACTGCAACTTGGAAATATAGATTTCTAACAGAAGAATTAAACGTATATTTTAATTTTAACAACAAAAACTTAACAAGTATCATTAATTTAAGAAAAATAAATATCAATTTTAAAGAAAAGACGAATTTGAATAATTTTACACTAGTATTTTCAAAAGCAACCTAGAAATATCAATACTTATTCACATATTTCACTTGTTCACTGTATTCAATACTATATTTAATAAATTTGGATACACTTTAAGAATTTTCTAATGTATAATTAAATATTAGCTGTATATTTAATGTTACCCATGTTTTCAACATTAGTTCATAATCGTGAATTTTGTATTTTAAATACCATGTATTCAGGTTCAGATTATTTTCACTTGAAATCATACAGAATTTTTTAACAGAGTTTGTTTCTGAAATCATTGAAGCAACTGTATTTAATATTTTTAACACCAATTTTCTAAGATTGTCTAACATTTTCCGATTATACATTCCCCATAAGTACATTTCTAAATGCTACAATCACTTTACATATCGAAAAGATATCATTGAAGCAACTGTATTTAATATTTTTAACACCAATTTTCTAAGATTTTTTAACATTTTCCGGTTATACATTCCTCAAAAGTATATATTCTAAACAATAGAAAATATTAATTTTAAGAATAAAAAGACGAATTTAAACAAATTTTATTAGTTTTACAATATTTTTTCTCATCTCCAACACGGATATATCAATTTTAACAGAATTAAACACATATTTTAGTTTTTAAGAACAAAAATGTAATAAGTATCATTAATTAAACAAAAAATAAATATCAATTTTCAAGAAAAGACAATTTTTTACACAATTTTTCAACTTTGAAATACATTTATTTACATATATTGTTACAATATATTACTAAACTTAAACTTTTTAAAAAGTTTGAATGTTTTTACAAAGGGTTCATATTTATATTTTTCACGTCTTGACTGCATTCGAAATCTTACAACAAAAGTATACTTTTATTATTTTTATTATTATTATTATTCTAGAAAACCTAAAAAGTCATTTCTTGCTGCTTTAAACACTTGACATATTAAAACTACTCTGAGATATTCTACCCATATAATTAATCAAATTAGGACATGATTCATCTTACACTTCAAAATTTCTGAATTTTTACAATACTTATTTTCATCAAACTTTATTCTTGATCCTATATATTTTAGGAGTACAGAATTTTAACATCTGTTTTTATCTACTTATCAGAAAATTATTAAAAACACCCAACAACATTTTCCAAATATGAATATTATCTTTACAGTTTAATAATACAAAACATACACGAATACAAAGTTTAATTTTTACAAACATTTCATATTTAAAACCAAACTTTTCGAAATTTTCACATCATAAGAGCAAACATTAGACGAACTTTTTAACTTTTTAACTTTTTTTATTGCTTAGATCTTTTCATCATAACTTTTAATTATGATAATTATCCATTTTTAGGTTGATTGTCGAAAAACTGTAACTGAAATTACATAAACTTAATGTAAAAAACCATGTTCTCACACAATTTCTTGAAATTCAACAAAGAATTGACTATTACTTATCTATTATTATTCTTATTAAATACTTATCTACATCAATATCGACTCTCGATAGTATATAGATATTTCACCATTACACACTTACAACTCTTTTCAAACGTTTATCAGAAAAATAAGTCAATCTAAGTCTAGTAGTTATCACACCTGTTCCTCAGAAATATTACTATCATATGAAACAGTAAAGAAAATTAATAGATATTTAATATTTAATAACCTCATACGTGAAATTACCGTCGAATGAGAATACTAATTATCTATAAAATCAACTGTTGAACAAAAAAATAGTACAGATTACCGAAAATTCAAATGTTTTTTCTGCAAAAGTTACAAAAATTAACAAATGAATGACAAGTTAGAGAAATAACTAAAAAAGTTAATGAACATATTTACAAATTTATTAAAATCACACCTTTTTCTGGATTACAAACCGCAATTTCTTGAAAAATTTATCACCGAATTTGTAAGATTTTAGTCCTAGTATTACATACACTCAATAAATATTCAAAATTAACAAAAATATAATTTTTTAGTCTCATCAATAAGCAGAAATTCTATATTAAAAGAATATTTTCATAGTAGTACTTATAAAAATGGGAGTTTACAAACTGATTTTCATAATTTTATCACATTTAAACTTAATATTTTACATAAAACATTATTTAATCAAATTTTATGCTTTCTAATTCAGTAAAATTCAATACTTTTTTAGATTTTAAACCAATACCACAATATAGCAAATGCAATGGTTTCGCCATTGCATACTGCATTAAAACCAACGAAATTTTTGAAGCTTTTTTCATAACTTTTTTAAAATTTTTGCAACATTTTTTTGCAATTTTTTTACACTTTTTTTAACAAATATTTTTCATTTTTTTTAACGTTGTGATTTTCTTTTTTTTACTTTTGTAAAAACTTATTTTGAAAAAAATTTTTTTGTAAAAAATGTTTTTGAAAAAAAATTTTTTTGAAAAAAATATTTTTGGAAGTTTTGGTTTTTGTAAAAAAAAAATTTGTTGTAAATATTTTTTCAAAAACTTTGTTATGAGTTTTTCACTTTGTGGTTTTTGTTTTTACATTTGTGTTTTTCTTTTCACTTTTGCAATTTTTTCATATTGTAAATATTTTTTGTTAATATTTCTAGAAAACAATGAAATTATTTTGTAAACTTGCATATTTTTTCATACATCTGCTTATTTTTTGTATGTTCTTATGCATTTTTTAATTTGTGAGAGTGTTATTTCACTTAAAATGTTATGTATTTCATTAATGTAATAGGTATTAGAAAAATAAACACAACGATATATGCATATAAAAGAATATTTAATGTGAGCATTCAAAGAATACACTGCAAAATAATATCTATACATTCATACTGGTTAGAAGAATCACAAAATTACTTTTCAGCAGTGTGTATGTCTTCCAAATTTTAAGTTTGAGAATGATGGATAAATAGCCTAAATATCTTCCTTTATTTCTAAATTCTACAAAAGTCTGACTAATTTTTGAATATCTTCGCTAAGTTTACATATGTCTGACGATGCTTTATATGATGATGTGTGCATTTTTTATTCACGTCTCCTTGAAAACAGCATTTATGGTAATCTTTCCAAGTGTAAGGTTTTTCATCTGTATAGATTTTTGTATGTTCTGTTAAATTCCATTTACTTAAGAAGTGTTTGTAGCAAATAGAGCACATCTGTAGTAGAAATAAATGGACACAGTTAGGATTCTCTTCAATAATATAGGTAAAAAACACTTGTTAAAGTGTAGGTAGTAAGACAAATCATTTTGTATTTACTCTAATTACGTTTCATATACGAATTCTAGTATTTCTCATATAAGTACTCACATATGTGTTATTCGTTAACGCTACATGTGCTAGGGATGAATCATTCGGATCATTAATTTCTGAAGTTTGCTGCTGTTTTGGTTCATCTTGTTGAAACATCTGTATAATGAAAGAAATATATATTTATTAAAGGTTTAATGTATAAATAATCGCTTATTTATTTATTTTTATTAAATACATGTAACTTGCAATCAATTTCGTGTACATTTAATATAAATTAAATTTTCTTCATTTATTCATATGATAGTAATTTCTCTGAGGGGTACATATCTGATAATTTTTAGAAAAGTGTGAAACACAAATTATTCTATGATAATAAGTATTGTGGTAAAATTCACATAGCTTGGTTTCGGAAATAGGTTATTTGAAATATGAAATGTTAAAATTAAAGATTGTATTTGTACATGCTATGTATAATCAAAAACTATAAATATATTATTATTTAAAAAAAAAAACTCGATGGACGATAATTCAGATGCAAGATGAAATCATTAAGATCAAGTGCAAGATGAAACATATAATTTGATTAATAGTATGGAAGTGCTAACTCAAGATAAACCATGTATACTATATATCATTAAAACTATAAAGATAGTATTTATATTTTAAGCAACTTGATGCACGATAATTCAGAAGTGCGAGATGAAACATCTGGTGAATTGATTAAAAATATGAGGAGATTAGTTTTAATACATTAGATGATTATAGCAGTAAGAAATTTCGTGTAGGAGCAATGCGTACATGATGAAAATTGAATGGAATCAATTGACTTCAACTCCTGATCCAAGTTAGTATTTATCTCACGTGTGTAATGTGGAAATATAAAAAGTGAAGAATCAAGTTTGATGTAAATAAATATTGTGGTATTGGTTTAAAAACTAAAAAAGTATTGAATTTTACTGAATTAGAAAGCATAAAATTTGATTAAATAATGTTTTATGTAAAATATTAAGTTTAAATGTGATAAAATTATGAAAATCAGTTTGTAAACTCCCATTTTTATAAGTACTACTATGAAAATATTCTTTTAATATAGAATTTCTGCTTATTGATGAGACTAAAAAATTATATTTTTGTTAATTTTGAATATTTATTGAGTGTATGTAATACTAGGACTAAAATCTTACAAATTCGGTGATAAATTTTTCAAGAAATTGCGGTTTGTAATCCAGAAAAAGGTGTGATTTTAATAAATTTGTAAATATGTTCATTAACTTTTTTAGTTATTTCTCTAACTTGTCATTCATTTGTTAATTTTTGTAACTTTTGCAGAAAAAACATTTGAATTTTCGGTAATCTGTACTATTTTTTTGTTCAACAGTTGATTTTATAGATAATTAGTATTCTCATTCGACGGTAATTTCACGTATGAGGTTATTAAATATTAAATATCTATTAATTTTCTTTACTGTTTCATATGATAGTAATATTACTGAGGAACAGGTGTGATAACTACTAGACTTAGATTGACTTATTTTTCTGATAAACGTTTGAAAAGAGTTGTAAGTGTGTAATGATGAAATATCTATACACTATCGAGAGTCGATATTGATGTAGATAAGTATTTAATAAGAATAATAATAGATAAGTAATAGTCAATTCTTTGTTGAATTTCAAGAAATTGTGTGAGAACATGGTTTTTTACATTAAGTTTATGTAATTTCAGTTACAGTTTTTCGACAATCAACCTAAAAATGGATAATTATCATAATTAAAAGTTATGATGAAAAGATCTAAGCAATAAAAAAGTTAAAAAGTTAAAAAGTTCGTCTAATGTTTGCTCTTATGATGTGAAAATTTCGAAAAGTTTGGTTTGAAATATGAAATGTTTGTAAAAATTAAACTTTGTGTTCGTGTATGTTTTGTATTATTAAACTGTAAAGATAATATTCATATTTGGAAAATGTTGTTGGGTGTTTTTAATAATTTTCTGATAAGTAGATAAAAACAGATGTTAAAATTCTGTACTCCTAAAATATATAGGATCAAGAATAAAGTTTGATAAAAATAAGTATTGTAAAAATTCAGAAATTTTGAAGTGTAAGATGAATAATGTCCTAATTTGATTAATTATATGGGTAGAATATCTCAGAGTAGTTTTAATATGTCAAGTGTTTAAAGCAGCAAGAAATGACTTTTTAGGTTTTCTAGAATAATAATAATAATAAAAATAATAAAAGTATACTTTTGTTGTAAGATTTCGAATGCAGTCAAGACGTGAAAAATATAAATATGAACCCTTTGTAAAAACATTCAAACTTTTTAAAAAGTTTAAGTTTAGTAATATATTGTAACAATATATGTAAATAAATGTATTTCAAAGTTGAAAAATTGTGTAAAAAATTGTCTTTTCTTGAAAATTGATATTTATTTTTTGTTTAATTAATGATACTTATTACATTTTTGTTCTTAAAAACTAAAATATGTGTTTAATTCTGTTAAAATTGATATATCCGTGTTGGAGATGAGAAAAAATATTGTAAAACTAATAAAATTTGTTTAAATTCGTCTTTTTATTCTTAAAATTAATATTTTCTATTGTTTAGAATATATACTTTTGAGGAATGTATAACCGGAAAATGTTAAAAAATCTTAGAAAATTGGTGTTAAAAATATTAAATACAGTTGCTTCAATGATATCTTTTCGATATGTAAAGTGATTGTAGCATTTAGAAATGTACTTATGGGGAATGTATAATCGGAAAATGTTAGACAATCTTAGAAAATTGGTGTTAAAAATATTAAATACAGTTGCTTCAATGATTTCAGAAACAAACTCTGTTAAAAAATTCTGTATGATTTCAAGTGAAAATAATCTGAACCTGAATACATGGTATTTAAAATACAAAATTCACGATTATGAACTAATGTTGAAAACATGGGTAACATTAAATATACAGCTAATATTTAATTATACATTAGAAAATTCTTAAAGTGTATCCAAATTTATTAAATATAGTATTGAATACAGTGAACAAGTGAAATATGTGAATAAGTATTGATATTTCTAGGTTGCTTTTGAAAATACTAGTGTAAAATTATTCAAATTCGTCTTTTCTTTAAAATTGATATTTATTTTTCTTAAATTAATGATACTTGTTAAGTTTTTGTTGTTAAAATTAAAATATACGTTTAATTCTTCTGTTAGAAATCTATATTTCCAAGTTGCAGTTCAAAAGACTATTGTAAAACTAATCAAATTCGCTTAGATTCACCTTTTCCCCTTAAAAAATAATATTTTTATTATTTTGTTTAATTAATTATACTGATTATGTCTTCCAAAATTCAAATTTTGGGATATTGCGGTAATTGTTATGAAATTGGAGTGCATAAAATGTCTCTTTTTTTCTCCCAGACTTCTAAATATACAAGATAGAGAGGTCATTGCTTTGTCCATTTCCCTACCTGTGGTAAAAAAATTGGGGGAGATGGGGGTGAAAAGGCATGGTGAGGGACTTCCAAGGAATAAGTTTTGGTTTCAATATGACGTCACAAGAAGCAGGTGTTGTTTTCATATTTGTGTGTGCGTTGAATATTTACTGAAATGTGTTCGTTTATGCATTAAAATTCTACTTAGTATATAAAAGTATGATGAAATTTCCATTTAGAGTAAAAGTTAACCAAATTCGTTTAATTCGTCTTTTTTCGTTAAAAAATCATTAGTTTCCTTTGTTAATTGTTCAATTATCGAAATTCTTTGAGGTAACGACTGTTCAAAAACTAAAAAATATGTTTAAATTTCTATTTTAAGTTGTGTATCCTGATTTTATATTAAAAAAAATATGAAGAAATCAGTTAAAAATTTAATATTTTCCGTTGTTTTGCTTAATAAATAATGTTCATGAAGGAAATGGTTGTCCAAAACTGGAATGCATGCTTAAATTTCTTTCTATCAAATTGATATTCTGAAGTTTGAGTTGAAAAAATCGTAAGAAATAAGTCTTTTTCTATAAAACTTGATATTTTCCATTGTTGTTTACTTAATTAACGATACTCATTAAGATTATAGCTGTTGAAAAACTAGAATGCATGTTTAACTTTCAACTTGTAAGTCGATACACTGCTGTTGCAGTTGATAAAAATCGTAAGAAATCAGTCTTTTTCTATAAAACTTGATATTTTCCATTGTTTTTTACTTAATTATCAATACTCATTAAGGATACAGCTGTTGAAAAACTGAAATGTACGATTAAGTTTTCTCTCTTAAGTTGATAAAAATCGTAAGAAATCAGTCTTTTTCTATAAAACTTGATATTTTCCATTGTTTTTTACTTAATTAACGATACTCATAAGGGTTATAGCAGTTGAAAAACTAGGATGAACGTTTAACTTTCAACTTTTAAGTCGTTACATTGATCAAATAGTTGATAAAAATCATAAGAAATCAGTCTTTTTCTATAAAACTTGATATTTTCTATTGTTTTTATTTAATTAATACTACTCATTAAGATGTCTATCAAGCAAAATTCAAATATATGTTTAACTTTCTTGTGTTAAATATATCTTGTAGTTGAAGAAATCTAAATAAAATGGTTAAAAACTGAGATTTTAATTGTTTTGCTTAATTAATAATACTCATAAAAATTACGGTTGTTCAAAATTCAAATATAAATTTAATCTTCATCTTATAGTATGATTCCGAGTTGAGATGTGATTGATAATATTTTTAATTAGGGAAGGTTGTTCACCTATCCTGTTATAATAGAATGTTCCTTTTTTCCACTAGGGGGCGTTTGTGGAGGGGGATGCATGGTGGGGGCAGGAGGGATGGTGGCGGGACGGTGGTGGCGGCGGCGGGGCGGTGGTGGCACTGGCGGCGGCACCGGCGGCGGGGGCGGCGGGACGGCTCCGCCGCCGGCTGAGCCCGTACTGTTGTTTTCCTACTACTTACGGCTTTCATTAGCATATTAATTAGCTTCAGCTGTTATATTGCTTTTGATATTTTGACAATTATCTTTTCCTTCTTTCTACTATACTTTTCTATACTGTTAATTTGAAAGTTATTTTTATGGAAACTGATTTTTTTTTTCTTTAATATTAGTAGATATTTTTTAGTAATAATAATAATAGTAATTTAAAACTAATTTATAAATTGATAAAGAACAGACACTTTCTTTAATAATAATAAGAATAGTAAAGTATAATAATAATAGCAATTCAAAGATAATTTATAGATTGATAAGGAATAGATTTTTGTTCTTTAATAATAATTTATAATAATAATAATTTTAAAATAATTTACAGATTGATACTGAACACATTTTTTTCCTTAATAATAATAATTCTTTAAAATGTATACTTTAATAATTTATAGATTGGCAATTGACAGATTTTTTTCAATAATAATTTATAATAATAATTGTAATTTAAAAATAATTTATAAATTAATAAGGAACAGATGCTTTCTTTAATAATAATAATAATATTAATGTATAATAACAATAGCAATTTAAAGATAATTTATAGATTGGTAAGGAATAGATTTTTTTCTTTAATAATAATTTATAATAATAATCTTAAAATAATTTATAGATTTATACTGAACACATTTTTTCCTTTATAATAATAATACTTTAAAATTTATACTTTAATAACTTATAGATTGGCAATTGACAGATTTTTTTCAATAATAATTTATAATAATAATTGTAATTTAAAAATAAATTATAAATTAATAAGGAACAGATGCTTTCTTTAATAATAATAATAATAATAATAATGTATAATGATAATAGCAATTTAAAGATAATTTATAGATTGATAAGGAATAGATTTTTTTTCTTTAACAATAATTTATAATAATTATAATTTTAAAATAATTTATAGATTGATACTGAACACATTTTTTCCCTTAATAATAATAATACTTTAAAATTTATACTTTAATAATTTATAGATTGGCAATTGACAAATTTTTTTTCAATAATATTAATAATAATAATTTATAATAATAATTGTAATTTAAAAATAATTTATAAATTAATAAGGAACAGATGCTTTCTTTAATAAGAATAATAATTTAGAATAGTAATATTAATTTAAAAATAATTTATAAATTGATAAGTTGTTGCATCTTTTTTTTTCTTTGTTCCAATGCCACTTGATATTATATTTAATATTAATTTATAAGATTAAACAATCTTATAAGGAAATACTGAATAATAAAAAAGTTAAAGCTAGAAAGCAAATAAAATATACCTTATTTATTTATTATTATTTGCTTTGATTTAATAAAAGACATTTTATATCTTACATATGTATAACAGAAATTATTACATAATAATGATATTAAGACAATGACATAAGTAAATGAGATAACACTTAGCATTCTGTCTTTAAATAATTCTCATCAAATAAGAAAAAAGTAAACAAATAAGACACATGGGAGTGAGTGTGAAAAGTGTGTGTGTGTGTGGGGGGGGGGTGTATTTGAAATCAAAAAACTCTTCTCACACAACATGTTATTTAGTACATTTTTTTCCCCAAATCTTTTTTTTTTTTTTTTTTAAATCAAGTCATCAAATTACAGTCATGTAAACGAATTTAGCTTCAGGATTATGAAGCTAATTTAAAATATAAATTTTAATATATTTTTTAGAAAAAATGATGTACTGTTATAATTTTAACCTTAAGTTTTTTTGCTGAGTTTTTTTTTTCTCTTTTCTTTCTATTATTTTCATTCTTTCTTTTCTTCAATGTATAAGTTCATTTGATGTTTTAATATAGATTTTTTTTTTAATCCTACTTATTTAAAATAGTGTGATATTGATAATGTAAAAGAAATATTCTATTTCTAAATTAAATCACATCTATTTAAAAATCCAAAGCTCAAATCTAATGCAGTTTTGCCTCTTATAAAAATTTGTATTTTAAGTCCTTTTTAGTATATTTTTTAAACAATAAGTAACCCTCTTAAATTACAACTTATATTTATAGGAAATGACAATTATTTACTTGATTATACATTCAATTAACTGAAAAAGTAAACACTATTGCTAAAAATTTTGAAAATTACAAGAAATGCAACTTTGTGTGAGCTTGTGTAAATTCATATTATGGACGTGGGAAGTCGGACATCGCGATCGGCCATTTTGAAACGGTGTGAAGGCCTTGACTATAGGGGGTGTTGGTTTAAACCGGGTCTGAAATTGAAACTATAACAATATAAAAAATATATAAGCAAAATCGACAAAGCAAGGTGACTATTGTGCCTTAAGGCCCCACAATAGTCACTGAAAAAGACCCGGATGATAATGTAAAGTCTATAGGAATGTTCTTTTCAAATATCTTGCTGAAATTTTAATATATTTACGGGAATTTTTTTCAATAGGATAGCTGAGGGCTATCTACAACCGGCCTAGTTTTCACTTTTTCGATTTTTCTTATACATTTTTTGTATTATGATAGTTTCAATTTCAGAACTGGTTTAAGCCAGTTTTGAAAATTAAAGTAATTTTTTTTTTAATTAAGTATAAAAAAAAAGTTTTTTTTAAACAAAAATTGAAAAAGTAAAAACTAGGCCGGTTGTGGATCGTCCTCAGTTATCTTATGCAAAAAAATCATGTAAAAATATTAAATTTTGAGCGAGATATTTGAAAAGAACATTGCCATATTCTTTACATTATCATCCGGATCTTTTTCAGTGACTATTGTAGGGCCTTAAGAGCCCAAACTAGTCACTCAAAAAGACCCGGATGATAATGTTAAGTTTATGGGGGCGTTATTTTTAAATATCTCGCTCAAATATTAATATTTTTGAACGACTTCTTTTGCATAAGATAGTTGCGGACGGCTAGTTTTAAAGCTAGTTTTTATTAATTTGTTTTTTATTTTTTATTTTAATTGCTTTAATTTTTGAAACAAGTTTGAACAAATTCTGCAATTGAAACTATCCTAATATAAAAATAATATAACCAAAATGGAAAAATTAAAATTTAGCCTTAAAATTAGCTGTTCTTAGTTTTCCTATGAAAAAAAAAGTTTCAAAAACATTGAAATTTGAGCGAGATATTTGAAAATAACGAACCCCACGGATTTAATATTATCTTTCAGGTCTTTTTGAGTGACTCGAGTGCGGTCTTAAGTTATATGACGATAGTTCTTTTTTTATATGTATATATACGTACAAAATTTTTACTGCATACATGTGTTTTTAGTTAAAACAGGGAACGAAACCATGAATTAAATAAATTTTTAATATAATTGTAATTAACTTTTCAAATTTAGACAAAATTAAGTCACATTTCAGCGAAGAAATACGTTTATGTTAGACCTTTCTTAGCGAAATCTGTTCAAAATGTTTTTTCAGCAATGTATTAGGAAAGATTTACAGTATTTCTAAATTTACTAACATATACCACATTTCGCATACAAAACGCAATTTTTTCTTTGAAAAATGTGTATTTTTGAATAAAAACAGCTCTTAAATTCATATATACATACTTAAAATTTGTATTTTGTTTCATAACATACCAATAGACAAGCAGAACGTTGTTTCCAGGATTTTTTTTTATATATATTTTTTAAAAACTTTTTAAGATATAAGTTTGTAAACGTACACAATGAAGCGATATTGCGATAATTTTTAAACAAAGTTTTAGTTTATTATTCAAAATATAAGTCTTTATGGATGAGTTTTAGTGTTATATTAAAATCTAAAGCAAATTATGATTTTAATATAGCACAAAACTTATGCATAAAGGCTTATATTTTGTATACTATACTACAATTTTGCTTAAAAAATATCACTGAACTAAATCTAAGGTATTTTCGGAATCCTATATGTTTGAACTTAAATTTAAAATAATATAAACAAAAATGAAAATTTTCACAAAAAAGATGATTTTAGAGTAGGTACATCTTTAATACTAGAACGTTCGGAAGGAGTCGATTCCACTCCAACCATATGATTAAATCTCAATTCGAACCAAAAATTTTTCCTTGGAATAATTTAAATTTGACCCACGTGCAGACTTATATTCAATAAATCAATTAAATATTTTTGAATAAAAATTCTGGTATATAGAAATCTTTCTAGAACTATTATTATCAAACTTGAATAAAATTTCCGAGGGGGTTCTAGTGTTAACCCTTTGAAGGGTGGTAGGATAAAAAAAAATATCCCACTTAATTTTAAATGCGAAATGCTACATTGACACTAGAATTTTGAAATAAAAATTTTAATTTTATTAAATTGAAGAAAAGCATTTGTCTATTTTGAGATAAATTTGTTTTTAAATTCTGGTGTCATTCAATGATTTTTGCATTTTATGAATAAACGTGCTTTGACTCTCAAAGGGTTAAAGACATCTTGTTTCTCTCTAGGTGTTAAAATGCATTAACCCGATTTGCCATTCACGATCGGGTATTTATATCCAACATATTTCAAGTAATTTATAAGAAGCTTACATTGCAATTCAAGTTACTAAGAATTATTACCACTTAAATGTCACGAACTGCCGAATAGTTAAGATTTCTTCAAAAGTTACGAGCTCTCTATAAAATTTGAGAAAGAATATTAAGAGAAAAATACATGGTCTCTTCGAAGGAATTCATGATTTTACATCTGGACGGTTTCTGTCTTACTCAAATACGAAGGCTCTTTTGGAGAGACATACTAAATTCCTTATAAAATTCCAATTAATCAGATTTGAACTATATAACTAAGCACAATATCTTATAATATTTTCGAAGAGATGTCATGTCCTCTTTAATAAAAGGCTACGTGTTGCTGAAATTGCCTTTTTCGCTAATCGTTGTTGTAGATTTAACTCAGAAAATGAAGTATGTGAATTTACTGAAAAAAGAATAATAACTTGAAAAGTTTTTTTTTTTTGATAAAAAATTGTATTTTTCTTGATATAAATTTCAAATCTAATGATTATGCTGTTTTTCAAGTATTGAATTTCAAAAATTAGGAAATTTCTTAATGGAATATCATAGCGAAATTTTCACGCATAAAAAGATAATGATGACGGCAGTGCGTCCTGAGGTATATACTAGCTATAGCACGAGTCACAAGTTATATATATATATATCTTTACAGTTACTAAATGCAATTGGACCCTGTCTGCACGAGCTACCGGACCCGCTCCAATGGGACAGGGCACGAAAGCGTATTTTTTTTTTTTTTTTTTTTTTTTTTTTTTTTTTTTTTTTTTTTGCCTGGTGGGGTACGGTAGAAAAGAGGGTTCTCGTCAGCACCAGCAGCAATTCGACTGTCTTGCATTTCGGCCCGGTATTTTTCCCTTCTCCGGCACAACTTAGCATTTTGGCCATTTTATCAGTTTTGTTTGTCTTAACTTCCTTCAAAATTGCCCCCTGTGCTCTGCTAAGTTAGCGCCACCGTTTTGGCACAAAATTTGTTCCAGCCCCATTCCATCGAGCATGACGAGTGAGCATGGTGTGTGAGGCGCCAAAACACAGTTATTTAACTCAGGCAATAAACAACACAGAACATCAGCTGTTAACCACAAACAGGCACTTGTCATCATAGATCGCCTCATACGGCGATCAGGCGAATTCCGTCCCGCCGTCCAGTCAACTTAAGCCCTCTAAACTAGACGAATCCCGGTAGGTAGGGACCTGTTTAGTAGTCTCCGAGTCACAAGTTATATTAGCCTTATTCTTCTGTTAAAATATAAAAGTGAATTATGATGTCACGAGTGTTCTTGTTTTTTATTTAATTCCGGATAGATATTAGATGTGCTATTTCTTTTTAGTTTAAAATAAAAGTTGAATATTTAAAAAATGAAATGGGTTAAAGGTTTACATTTTAAGTGAAATTAATGCAGTATGAATGAAGTTGGTGAGAACAATATTTGGCGATTTATCACATCGCCAGTCTGACGTAGAAGTAGTCAATTTTTTGAGAATTCATGTAATAAACAAAGTCTTTTTTATTTTGTTTATACCAGATTAGTATTTTAAATTAATTGGAAAAATTGATTTGATAAATCACTTATCTATTTTTGTTTCCTTTCCTTTTCCTCCCCCCCCCTTTTTTTTCGCAAACTTACATATCATCATCGCATAAATAAAAATTTTGTACCGTTGAATAAGGAATATGTAATTTTAAATATAAAGTGTTTGAAAACTGTACTTCAATTTACTGTCTTTTAATTATTTCTAAACCAAACAACTCGATCACGAATAATAACATGTGAATATTTTTATCAATTATTTCAATTTTTAAGGGAAAACGATGATTTTTTACTCTCCGTCCAAAGGCGGGTGTTTATAATAGTTATAGTATAATTGCATATTTTTAAATCGATTTATTATGTATCAATATTTGTGATTAATGCAATTAAATTCATGTTCTATTGCCGAATAATCTTTCGATAATTACCATACATTTATTGCAATATAAATAATATGCATAGTATTCGAAGAATAATCGCCGTAACTGGTAATTCAATTCGCGTCTCATTTTACTCATAAGTATTTTATATGCAGCCCGATGATTTACTTTCAAAAGGGATATCTTAAATTATATCAGAAACACGTTGAAATTTCGTGGCAGTTGGCGTCATTTTATGGAGGACATTAATGATAATGCTTCTCTTTTTTTCTTATTATTCTTTTTTTTTTAAATGTATGCATAATAACATCGTCATAAGATATTTATTTCATTAAACGGGAAAAAATATAATTAAAAAATGAACAACTTTCTATGAATACGTTTCTCAGATTTTTTTTTTTTTTAATAGAAATGATTATTTTTCATAGAAAATATGTTAAGTGCTGCAAGTAAGCGCATCAAAAGCCATGCTATTATTTAAGAACTATACATTTAAAATGAAATACAACCAAAAACTAACAATTTTAAACTAGTTAGATGTGGCAATCCCAAAACTTTCTTCTATCTCACACATAATAATACTCCCTGAAAAATAAAGCATAGCAGCGTCACCAGTTAGGTTATTTACTCCAACATCTAATCAGCAGCAACAATTTATGTTCTAACTGAATCTGAAGTTTGATGAAAATTCATGTGTTGAAAATGTAACCATTGCGAAAACCGTAAAAAATCTGCATAGAACTGCTACCTGTTAGGTGATTTACTCCAAAAATTAAACATCATTAACTTAAATCAGGGACTAACTGAATCTGAAGTTTAATGAAAATTCGTGTTTTAATTCGTGTTCAAATTATGCTTTAACTGAATCTGAAGTTTGATGAAAATTCGTGTGATAAATTTGTTTGATAGCGAACCATTGCAAAAATCGTAAAAAAAATCTGCATATCTGTTGAGCAATTTACTCCAAAAATTAAACATCACAAATTTGAATCAGGGATTAGCTGAATCCTAAGTTTAATAAAATTCGTGCCTTTGTTCTTGAGATAAAGCTCTTGCGATAATCACATTAAAGCTGTTGCGATCGCATAGCAGCGCCACCTGTTGGGTAATGTATGCCTAAAACGTAATCCACACAATATTGTATCAAGGACTAACATAATATGAAGTTCTATGAAAATTGATCCATTAGTTCTTGAAATACAGCTGCTTTCTAACTCGTGAAAAATGTAGATAGCAGTGCTACTTGTTGGGATTTACACTTAAAGGTAATCAGCACAAGATTATTTGAGTCTCTAACTGAATGTAATGATTTGTTGAATTCCGGTCATTAGTTCTTGAGACAGAGCGCCCAAAATATGTGCGTCATATACATACAGACAGACAGCGAGACTTACAGAGAAACATTTTGTAAAAACATGTTCTTCGGGTTTGTTGACATGTAAAACATGTAAATTCATCGAATATCGGAATTCAAAGATTTTCACAAACCCAGTACTTTCTTTTTGTTAATATGAAAGAAAGTAAAAATGATGTTATAATGTTAAACACAAATAAACAAAAAACTTGAAATACATTTTAAAATATTTAAGTATGCAAATAATCAATGCATTCATTTAAAAATTTACACATGAATATTACATAAGTTTGTTTTAACAGAGAACATATTCATGGTTACGTAACTACATTTAAATTCATAAATCATGTGGAGTAATCTAGATGGCATATTTGCTGGCATTTTTCCAGTCATCCGAATTATGAATGGTGTGTTTTACTCGAAATGCATGTAAAGTAAGCTAATGTAGGCTAATTTTTTAATGATTCCAACATTTAAAGTATTTTTTCGCTAAATTAATATGTTACTACAATGTTCCAGACAAAGCAAAATAAGATGGAGAGTTGTTTTGATTAATTGAAAACATCAACGAGCTATAAATCAAATAGAAGTGATTGTGAAAATTTTAAATTAAAGCATAGTGGAATTTTTTTCACATAAAAAAATCATTAATAACCATTCATTATCGTAAGTGTTTTTTTCTGGTACTTTCTTAAAATAAACCAAGGAATTTTAATGTGTTACACAATTTATCCGTCAAAAGTACTTGTCCAAGTAATAATAACTATTAATTCTAATAAAGTATTTGTATTGTAAATTATTTAATGTATATATTGTACCACATTGATTTCTCTTTAATAACTTAGAATCAACTATTTGTTTAATGTTTGAAGTTGTAGAAATATAATTATAGTAAACTTCCGATTATCTACAAGCGAATTATTCGCTTTGCGGATTATCCGCAAGTTTAAATTTCAGTTAGGAAAAATTATTTCAAAAAGGAAGAGAGTTTTATAAATGATTCAGGATATATTAAAATGATTATGATTTATCCGGGATTAAATCCAGGAATCGAGCATGTAACTGATGAAAAAATTGTAGAAGAAGTGTTCGATATGAATTTTGAAGAGAAAGATCAAGAAGATGTAAGAAACAAAAGAAAGTAAGCACCAACTACTAAACAATAAAATTTGGTTCAAATTAGGAAAAGATTTTTAGCAGTGTAATTTTTTACTGGGGAATCGTTAAGCCTTATAAAAGAGTAATGAATTACTGTGAAAATTTCTTTTATAAACTTGGAAAATCCACTACTGTCATATATCAATTGTTGAAGGAAATATACATCAATGAATTTTTGTAACGTGCGAGTCTATTTGAATGATTTAAGCGTTACCAAGATGGTCGAGAAGATATTGAAAATGATGTTTATCTAGAACGCCCTTTCACGTTAACAACGTAGAAAATTTTCAGTATTCGTAGTATTGTTTTCATTTACTGCGTTCTTGAAGTTCAAACTTTTAATCAACATTACTACCTTGAGATCCTTGCTTTTTTACGTGGAAAAAATGTCAACCAGAATTGTTGAAGAACTTGTTATGCGTGCTTCATCAAAAGAATGCACTGACACATACTGCATTTCCTGTCAAGACGTATCTACCCAATTATAGTCTGTCTCAAAAGTTTAAGCACTCTGCAAATCTCGTTTAAAATAATTGAAGAAGAAAATATTTTATGCTAATTTGCAATAAATACTCAACATTTAATTAAAATAAAATAAAATAAGCCATTTTGGGTAGTTAAAATAAAAAATATATTTATTTTTATTTCTTTTTTCTTTTTTCTTGAAGAAACGCTGTCTCAAAAGTTTAAGCACTTAGTGCAAATTTTTTTAGAAACACGGGGTTGGTATTGTGTAATGACGTTGTATGACATCATATTGCACTTTTATACAAGTATAAAAGGTGGAGAAATTATTTCCTAATGTTTTAAACATGACAAAGGCTAAAGAATTAAAAAAATATGAGATTTTGAAAGATTTTAAATTGAAATCTCAAAATAAAACTGTTTCTGAAAATTGCAAAAGCTTTAAATTGATCACAGCTATGTATATATCAAGTACTTTCTAGAAATGATAATTTTAAGCGGAAACCAAGATGCAGACGACCACGTATGACGACTGTTCAGATTGATCGGAAAATACGGAGATTGGTATTTAGACAAAATATGTCCCCATACGGCAAATTAAAAATAATTTCAGAGTACAGATGTCCAAAGACACTGTAAATAGACGTATTAAAGCGTGTGATTACATCATGTAAAAGAAATTGGCTCGCAAACCGTCTCTTAAATTACATCACAAACAGGTAAGAATGAACTGGGTTAAAAAACACATGACCTACGGTGACAAATGGCTTACTGTTTTATTCAGCGATGAGTAAAAGTGGAACTTAGATGGCCCTGATGGCTGGAAGGCGTATTGGCATGAGTTACGCAAGAACCGAAGAACATTTTTCAGAAGGCAGCAAGGCGGTAAATCCGTTATGGTTTAGGGGGCATTTGGGATATTTGCCAGCCCTTTCTAGCTTTTTTAAAAGGAAGAGAAGAGTGAAAAAAGTTTCAAGATACCCTAAACCACCATTTACTTCCATTCAGTGACATTTTGGGGGGGTTTGAATGAACTTTTCTGCAAGACAATGCCTCAATCCACGTATCCCATTCTAAAAAACTTTGGATTTTTCAGAAAAATGATAAAGTACTTGACTAGCCAGCTTTAAGTCCAGACTTAAACCCGATTGAGAAAGTCTGAAATACTTTAACCCGCCAAGTTTAGGCAATGGAAAGCAGTATGACTCTATTGAAGAACTCCAAGAGGCTATTGAGAAAGCATGGTGTTCTTTGCCACCAGAAACCCCACAAAAATTAATAATTTCGACGAAAGCGCATTTATTTGAATTAATCCGAAAACATGGGAAAAAAATTGTTACTAAAAGTTCTATAAAAATTATAAATATGGTTGTTTTTGACATTGTGCATAAACTTTTGAGACAGTTTTTTTATAACTTTTTTTTAAATTGTATTTTTTAAAATTATGTAATTTATTTTTTTCTGTTTTTGATATCGTTTATTTAAATAATATTGCGAAATATGTAAATAAAAAAATGTTATTAATTCTAACTTTTTACAATTCATTAAAAATCGATATTTTGTGCTTGTGCTTAAACTTTTGAGACAGACTATATACCTACTCTTGGAACATCCGTATTATTCGATAGACCTGGCACCACATGAATTTTGTCTGTTCTTGAAAATGAAAACTGCATTAAAAGAAATGTGATTTCAAATTGCTGAAGATGTGATATATAAAGAGACACGTGTCATGGAAGAGCTCACGGAAGAAGACTTCGTGCATTGTTTCAAACAATAAAAAATTGTCATGGTGTGTGTTGTAGAAATAAAAAACAGGGATATAGTAACGAGAATAAAAATTAAATACACCTAAATTTAAAATAAAATGTTTTGCAGTATTAGCCTCATTATGTAATAACGCACTTTGTATATAAAATGAAAATGGAATTTTAAAATCAATTTTAAATTCATTCTTAAAATTCTCTAGAACACTTTAATATCGATTAATGAGCTTTCATGCACCTTTAAATTAAACAATTCAACTTCTAGACCAAAATTTTATCTCCTTCAGCATTTACTTGTGTCGCTTTGCTGGGATATGAGAGTAAATCAGTGGATAGACTAATGACATGGGATACGTTTTAACTAATATCTTCTCGACTTCGAACTAAATCAGTAAATAGTCTGTTTATAGCTTCCTTTTTGATAAGATAGTGCAAATTTAAATGGGAAAAAATCCAGAAATATTTACTTTTTAGACTTATATTGAGTGGACAAATTTCATGTACTAATAAAACATTATAATATCTTAAAATGATATTTTTGTATGGGATTAAAAATACAGGGTGGTCATAAAAAAACTTTGCCGATATATGGAGCTCTAGCGGCCAGTCCGCTCAAACGATCGAGGTGAAATTTCAGATATAGCTATTCAGAGGTATGAGGTCGAAATTCTGTGAACGACAACAAAATGGCGCTCGTGGTTATGGTTATAGTTACGTTACAGAAACTCGAAAATTTCCAATGACAACACCCATTTTTTTCATCGCAAAATACTCAGCGCATGCGAAAACCCTAAAGAGCGTTATCGCAAGAAACGGACATGTTTTGCACGCACAAAAAACAGTTCTGAGAATCCCCCCTCCCATAGAAAAAACTCGATTGGGGTGCAAAGAGGAAATCTGCATATGACACAGAATCAGTACACTAATCTCTGATTACAATACAGATCGGAGAAACTAAAACTTTTATTTTGATTACACATTTTCCACATGGGTGCCATCACAGGCAATTAATGGTAATGGCACCCATGTGGAAAATGTGTAATCAAAATAAAAGTTTTAATTTCTCCGATCTCTATTTTAATCAGAGATTAGTGTACAGACTCTGTGTCATATGCAAATTTCCTCTTTGCACCCCAATCGAGTTTTTTCTATGGGGAGGAGGATTCCCAGAACGGTTTTTTGTGCGCGCATAACATGTCCGTTTCTTGCGATATACGTACGGTTCCAACGCTCTTTAGGGTTTTCGCATGCGCTGAGCATTTTGCGATGAAAAAAAATTGGGTGTTGGCATTGGAAATTTTCGAGTTTCTGTAACTATAACCGTAACCATGAGCGCCATTTTGTTGTCGTTTACAGAATCTCGAGCTCATACCTCTGAATAGCTATATCTGAAATTTCATTTCGATCGATTGAGTGGACAGGCCGCCAGAGCTTCGTATATCGGCAAAGTTTTTTTATGACCACCCTGTATATTCCTCATATTGAATAGATATTTAACTTCCCAACAAGCACTTTGTTGCAGATTTTACATGAAAAGTGATTTTTCAGATATTCTGTTTTTCTAAAGAACATCAAGAAATTTAACACGCCACTTAAACTGTTATGAAATATGTTATTTTTTTAGTTTGACCATCCTAAAAATTCGAAATTTTGGTCAATCACAAAGGATTAAATTTTTTTCAAATTGCATAAATATCGGCCAATTCTACTTCACATTAGTCACATTTAACGATTTATTAATGCATTAATATGCTTTAATAATATTTATTTATCAATTGTGATGACCTTAATTATCCAATTCTCCACAAAACTACAGTACAAAATTAAGAAAACAATGTATAATGGTGTAAAATTCAATATTATGTGACATTTGTTCAATTCTTATATTTGAGCATCTTTTTTGTAAACTTTAATTTATTTAATCGTACAAAATTGATGGAAATTCTGCAAGTAATTAATATGATAATTACTTTTAGGAAACAGTAGTACTTCTAAGTAGGGATCGTTCAATTTTTTCTATGGAAAATAATTCTTAAAAATGCTATTAAACATATTTTAAACATAGAAAAAAGCAAAATGATTTTCGAGAGTACCTAATATCAGCTGCAAACACTATGTATGTTACTGCTACTTTTGAAAGGTGAGATACCGGAAAAAGACAGTAATCTGCATTACCACATGTTTTTAAACTTAAAGAAGAAAAACTTCTTATGAAGTGCATTATGTTTTAACTCTCCATAGCGTTTATAAAAAATTATTTCAATTGGATTAATATCTCAATACTTTATGAATTATTGTTTCACTTCTCCAATGTTTTACATATGTATACTTAATTCATAAATGCTTTTGATATGCAATAATGAAGATTCAACAATAGTTTAATATTACATTACATAAGTTATGCCGAAGTGTTATATCATACTTTAAAATTTGGATTTCTAACGGATAATAAAAGAACTTTTTTCCAAATAATTTAATCTAAAACAAATATTAAGTAGTGAAAGCGTTCTCTTTCTTTTAACTTCCATTATATTGTTTCTTTACCTTATAAAAGTGTAGGTTCAAAACATTTGCGCTTGTTCAGAATGATAAATTAACCAGGAATAAACCGCTTTTAGCCCGAAAACATTTTAATCACGCTATTCCTGTGAGAATAAATGTCATTCAAACTCGGTAATTGTCGACGCTCTCCATTTGACATGAATCACACTCAGAAATTCCCAAATTATATCAATGATTAATACATTTCATGCAACAGAATTCATGCCATCGAATGATGAATATTCTTGATATTGCAACATCATTAGGGTTCATCAATTTATTATATCGCAAATCAAGAAGGAACAATAGGTCCGCAAATTGCGATACTGAAATATCGCGAATTAACGCAGCTATAAAATATGAAAACAATTAATTATGTAAGCAATAAAGTTTTCGAACACATTTTCTCAAGAAGCCTGTGGTCAAATGCCGTACATCCTTTTCACTGAAGATAATGAGAGTTAACTGGTTAGAGCATTTTGCATCTGATAACAAAGAGGGGGAGTAAAAAAATTTAAATGTTCTTAAGAAATTCTTAATAAATGAGCTCGTAGGGAAAATAAAAATTTAAAGAACAATATTAAGTACAGAATTACAATAGAAAAGTATATTCTTGAATTTTTCAAAAATTATTTTTTTAACTTTATATCTACTTTAACTTTATAACTACCCTATCTATATAAAATCATAATGAAAGGAATTTGTGAAACGATTTTATGAAACGACTGATACAACGTCTTATTTTATTTTATAGTGATTTCTTCAAACATATTGAATATTATGCTGTAAAATTAACAGCAAAAATCTGAATTGATCCACAAATCTCAAAACTAATAATACAATTATAAACTTCGACTTAGTTTTCGAGACATTATTTTTTTTTCTAATTTGAATTAAATTTCTCTAATGATGACAACCACATTAGTCCATTTTTGTGGAAAAAAGGTAGGAAATAGATAACGTACAATATTATGAAGCCAATATTATGATTAAATTAAGTTTTTCAAAAATATCTCATAAAACAAAGTCTTACTTTTAGTTATTCGATCTCCAGATATCAATTTACGTAAGAAAACAAAAAATCGTCTGTCATTTTAATCGTTGAAATAAATTCCATTGACAGAAAATTCATGAAGAAAAGAGATAGACAGAGATGCAGTATGCCTTAAAAGTGGTATCCAATATGATGCGCTTTAACACTCAAATTTAAATCAATCGGCTCAAACACAACAGGTACTGAATTCTACGGCATCATCCGTGCTTGTTTATCTAAATGAATATGATCTGCTTATATTTAAGCATTCTAAAATAGCATTTCATTGTATTAAAATTACAAATAATATTTTTTTAAGTTTTCTTCTTTTTTGCAAAAGCACGTGTTTGTGTTTGTGTGGAATGTAGCGGATTTTAGGGTTACATTTTTGGCACCATCCACGCAACCACATTTCATCTTTTTCTTTACTCTATACATAAAAATAATAATTCCACGTAACTTTCTTCGGGGTTTCATTTTTCATTTGATAATAGCATATAAACTCGAAATGGTTTGAAAATATACAATTTCCCAAGCATTTATTTTAATTCCTGTACTGGAAATATTTTGAATCATCTTCTAAATAACATCTTTTAAGTAAAATCTAGAAAAGGAGAAAAAGGAAACTAATAGGGATTATTCCTTATAGATATACGCTATATTTTCTCATTAAAAAATAAATAAAAATAAATAAAAATAAAAATGTAAATATAAAAAAAAGTAAGTAATAATAATAATAAATTGTAATTTAACAAATTACAACGACTATTTGGAAAATTATATTTTCAAAGACTAAAATTTTAGGTTTATAAATAAATTCTACATTTAAACTACATTGTTATTATTAATTTAATAATAATAAATATCATTTTTATGATGATCAAAACATGGTTTACGTAATAAAATAGACCTATAAAACGTATGTCATGGATTAAAAATTGATATTCCTGTACCAATCCTATACAAATTTTAAATGAAATTTTAGTTTTACAATTTTCGGTACTACAAATGGTTAAACTTCTCAACATCACACTTTTTTTAATTTTTCCACCGCCATATAGAGAAAAACTACTTTTATATGCAATTTGTTTGAAAGTTGTATCTCAGTTTCTTTTTAACACGTTCGCTGCCGCTTACGTGAAGATGTGATGATAGTTAATGCCGTACTGTAGAAGTGGGTTTTTCCCAAAAGCCGATTTACTTTTTATAACAAAGAATCAATGAAAAATTTTCCCGCGCCAGCGCGTGACTGGCTATTGGACATCCCCCCACATTACGCGCTGGCGCGTGAGTGGCCTCTTAACGTTGGCGTCTTATCACGCGCTGACGCGACTGCGGCAGCGAACGTGTTAAGTTATAATTTTTTTGAGGTTTTTTTAATCATTGTGGCAATAGAAGTATTTTATTTCCGGACATTAAACATGAACCAATCAGAAAACGAATAAAATAAAAACAGAAGTATTCCATTTTTGGGCATTAAACATGGACTAATAAGGAAACGAATAAAGTAAAAAAGAAGTTGCGGAATTGAGCCAATAAAAAGATTCAGATATACTTCAGCTTTTCCAGTTCTTTGCCGAGGACAACAACTATTTTCCAAATAGTTAAAAAAAAGTGTACCCATATTCCCGGAAGATACGAAAAGGACTTTTGGTGGATTGCGTCATCAACTGAAATCACTCTATCGTTATCCTATGCAATGTCGCATTAGGCAAAAAGTGCCATTCTGATGAAACAAATCTATAAAAGCGGATATGTAAAATGAATGTATGAAATAATAATGAATAGCATTTCTGTGATGTGACAATTGGTAAAATAATGACTATTATAGTCTCGAATCAAAAGGAGGGATATGGTCCATTTCTTTATCAGAAATTATTAGCTGGAAGTAAATGCTAAATTGCTGATATTATTTTAAGTGTAAACGACATTTTCTGTATACGGTAAATTCAATCAGTAGTATTCATGTGATGCCACACTTGGTAAAATGACAATTTTTTATAGCTTTGAACCAAATGTAAAGAGGATATAATTTCCTTCTTGATTTACTTTTCAATTTTAAAGAGAAAATGACATCATTAGCAATTATTTTTATGTCGTTGTTAAGCTATAAAAAAATGTAATTAAAATTTTAAACAAATTAATATTTCAATAATATTACTTTTTTAATATTTTGAATTTAGAAATTTCAAAAGTTATTAAATTTTCTTTGTAACTGTTCTGATATCTGAAACGAATATAAGAAATAATAATCGCCCTAATAATCGTAAAAAAAAAAAAAAAAAAAAAAAAAAAAAAAAAAAAAATCGTTCTTTGATTTTTTTTTCTAAAATTAATAATAAAATAACATCAATAATGCTGAAATTAAATCATCTGATCATTTCTTTTGAGCATTTGCAGCAATGCTATTAAATTTAAAACAAATTAATATTTCAATTGCATGATTGAATTATATATTTAGACGTAAGTCTGAAGGCAAAAGAAAACCCTTTAAAATAAGAAAATCATTTCACACAAATCAAATTTGAGGTAAAAATTAAGCCATTTATTAAAACCACGTATTTAAGACAATTTATTTATGGACAATATTCATTAAACGTCACATTTGGACTCACGTGGTATAAAAGTACCACGGCTAACAAATTGGTTTCAATATATGTCATGAAACAAATGAGGCACCACAAATGAATATTTACCTGCATTCCAGGCAGCATAAATGCAGGTTGCCTGTGCTAAATATTTTCGATTCTTTCTGTAAAAATTACTATTCGATATTTTTTAGAAAATTCTTAAAATGCTTAATAAATAAAGTAAACAATTTAAATTTTAAAAATAAAATGAATATATCAACGATGCTGCAATAAAATACAGGAAATGATTAAAACCTGTTACTGACAATATTTAAAAGTCGACTAAAATATAATGTATGAGCTTAAAATTTCAATACACGGTGCAGTTTGTGATTTTATATGTTATACACAAACAGATGGAGTTTTTAATTCGTGAATCATACGGAAGAATATTGTTTATAGTGCCGTTATAAAAGACTGATTGGCAGCTATATTTTTACTTTTACATAGAACCCCAGGGTAAAAGTGAAAAACAACTATTTTTTAAACGGATTTTCAAATATGTAACTCATTTTAATTATAAAAGCAACCGTCAGCTGTCACGACAGCGGCGTATGAAACTATGGTAACTGAAAAATACTACATTCAAGAGTGAATGGGAACTCAACTAAAAAAATTATCGTTTTTTGTAACAATCTAATGTAATTTGATGATTTTATTTGATTTTATTTGATAATTTGATGATTTTATTTGATTTTATTTGATAATTTGATGATTTTACTAAAGAAAAGACAAATTACCATGTTTTTAAACTCTGATCGGAGGTTGAAGAGCGTAGCTCGCAGGGGACAGAGCCCTCTAGTATATACTTTAATATATATATTTTTTTATTAACCATTTGGAAAATGGTTGTTTCTGTCGGTCGAGAATAGAGATATCTGAAATCATGTGATGCTCGGATTTTGTTAGTTTTCTGATTGTTCCATGTTTAATGTCAAGAAATGGAATACTTCTGTTGCGATAGTGACAAAAAAAAATTATAAATTGCAAAAAATTAATTACTCAAGACTTTAGATACAGCTTTCAAACAAATTATGTTTAAAAGTACATTGTTTTTCTATACAACGGTGGAAAAAATGAAAATAGTCGATGTTTAGAAGTTTAAAAATTCGTAGAAGCGAAAATTGTAAAATTGAGATTTTAATCAAAATTTGTTTAAATTTGGTCTAAGAAAATTAATGTTTAAGCCATGGCGGACGTGATATATGAATCTGTTACTACGCAACCCACATTCTGAACAAAATTTTTCAAATTGTCTCCAATATGGGTCAATGAAAATTTTGTTTGAATAATCAAAAAAATATTGTTTTGCAAACCTTTGTTTTTCCTTTTTTTGCAATTTTCCGTTCACAATTTTCATCTGAAATGCATAATAATGGAATAATAACATCATTAATCTGTCTCAATTTGAAAAGTTTTTATTATCCAAAAATTATGCTAATCCTTTATAGCTATATAAATAAATTAAGCAAAATTACGTGAGAGAGTTATGGCTACTGCACATAAATTTAAATTTTGCAAAAAATTTGTTGGCATTACAAATTGAAAATACAAAACTTTAGCAAGACTCAAATAAAATTGATGAAATTTTGTTAAAATTTTATAAGAGTGTTAACAATATATATATATATATATTGTCTGAGCAACAAAATGATTTTTTACTTTAACTAAAAAATTCGCTTAAAAAAACCAAAATGTACTCAACAGTACATGTTTTGTAATTTTAATCAATTCCTTTTTCTGGGTGTAAATTCAAGATTTTATTTGAGCCAGATAGACGAAATTTGGAATTTTCCCCTGTGTGATCGATAGAACTTGCGATATTTCCATGTCCAACCAACGAAATTAGCGATTTTTCAAAGACTGATCTATAACTCGAGATTTTTTCAAGTCCGCTCGACGAAATACGCATTTTACCGCGCTCAATCAACAAAATTCGCGATCTTTAACTAACTTTGACGAAATCTGAATTTTTTTAAGCGGCAAGATGATATTCGAGATTTTTTTCATTTGCTGAAGTTACAAAACTCCCTGTTCTTTCGCAACCTGTCAACGAAATTTTCAATTTTTCCGCGCATCATCGCAAAATTTGCGATTTTTTCATGACTTATCAATGAAACTTGCGGTTTTTTCGTCCCTGATCGAAAAAATTCGCGATTTATTGAGCCCGACTAACTTAATTCACATTTTTTATCACGCGATAAACCAAGAAAACAAGCAATTTTCTCGTAGCCGATTAAATTAATTTGCAATCTTTTCGTTTATAATCAACAAAACTGACAATTTTTTCTCACCTGATCAACGAAATGTACGATTTTTCTTGTCCGACCAACAAATTTTACGATTTTCCCGTGTGATCGACAAAATACGAGATTTTTTGGAGTCCGATCAGCGAAATTTAAATTTTTTCCGATCCTCATGGGCAGTATTCGCGATTTTTCCCATGCGTGATGAACGAATTTTGTGATTTTTCGGAGACTCATCGAAAAAATTCGCTATTTTTCCGCACTTGATCTATGAATTTCGCGATTTTCCGTGTCCGATCAACGATATTTGCGTATTCATAAGTGACTGACGAATTTTGATATTTTTCCGCGATGACGAAATTTACGATTTTTTTTCAGCGATCTATGCACAAAAACTGCAATTTTTTCTCATTGTAAATTGACGAAATTCGCGAGACACACATTAATCCTTGGCGGGCCACAGGTTGTGCATCCCTAGTTTAGAGCAATTTCACTTTAAAATTAACTCGTTTACGGGTGTTTTTTATTAAAATTATTTTATCAAGAAATTCCTATTTCGAATTCAAGTATTTTCATTTCGAATGACCGATTGTATTAGTATAAATTCTCTTTCATACTCTGTTTTTAAGCAATAATTTTTATTATTATTTAAACATTACCCGTCAAATGAATCATTTAAATTAATGGTAACTATGAAAAAGTTTAATTTGTTGGCATCAATGCAAAGTTATTTCTTGCTTATTTTATTTTTAAATTTATTTTTTTAATTAATTAAGAATAAATATTTAAAAGATGAATGGACAGTTGCAACACATTATCGAAATAAAACTTTTTTTTAGGAATAGATATAAAAGTATGCAATTAATCAAACCTTTAAATACGTAAAAAATAAACTTTTTCCCTTATCCTAATAATTTGTTTGCACAATATTTCAAATTTTCTGTTATTTCACAAATTCTAAATAGAGACAAGGTGAAGAAAAAAACCTTCATTATTTAAAAATAAATTAGTTATATTTTTTTCTTCTTCACAAAATTTTCTAGAATGTTTTAATACATGGTCTCTATAAGATATATGAGAAACTGGAAATTACTTTTTAATAAAAGCGAATATTGATTGTTTTCCATTAAAAATAGTTTATTTTCAGAAAAAAATTGTACTAAAAAATCTTTTATGGTATTCTAATAAACACATGTCGTTTATTCTGGTACTTATTTTTGAATAATGAGTATATATTTAAAAATGTATTATTCTTAAAATGTATGTATGTATTTGTTTCATTATATAAAATTGGCTGTTCGAAAAATCTATAGCATTACTTAAAAGCATTAAAAAAATCAGAATAATTCTTTAAAAAAATTCAACTAGAAGACTAAAATGAACGATTTATGAATAGGAAACAGAAGTCGCAATATTCAGTCTATATCTGAGCTTGAATATATAATTTTAATTTTTGCCGAGCGCGCAAATTTTCATCACATGAGTGGGAGCGCGTTGTAAATTGTACAACCAGCAAAAAACAATCAATTATTGCTGCTTTATTTTTATTTTACAAATACTTTACCATACAAATATGATATAAGTTATCTCTGATCACAATTTATGAATTTGCAGAAATTTAGATGTATAAAAAGCTACCTGCTACTACAATCACAAAGACTAAAAAGTAATATGAATTACTAAACAATAATTAAGTATTTTTGGATTTATAGAATTAGTCCTATATTGAATCTATATTAGTCGCTTCCCATATCAAGCACAAGATTTTCTTTTTTGAAGGCTGTTTACAGATAAACCTTGCGCATTTCATGCACTGTTTACAGATAAACCTTGCGCATTTCATGCACTGTTAACAGATTAAAATGACAAGTGAAGCTAATTGCGCAATCTGAAATACAAATACCTTTCAGGAACTGGTTAAAGTGATCCAATAAAGAAATACAATCATTTATTAACACCCACTACCACTTGAAATTTGTTTTAAAGGAAAAAGAATGTGAATATTGTACTTTTTACAACGGCGCGCCCGACGGAAGCTTAAGAATAATGAAAACGTTTAATGAAATGTGCCATGGACCTAACATTTAGGAATAGTAAAAACAAAGAACATCATATGTAATAGAATTCAGATTTTAGGAATATTAACGTCAATCGATAATATTCTGAATGTTATCCATTTATGATATTTTGTTTTTATATAATATGCATTTTTTTAAGTTAATTTCATTATTATTAGTTATTTTCATTATTAAGTTAATTTCATTATTATTTCATTATCTTAGATATTTGAAAAATATTTTACAAATTGTACTTCTTCTTAGTCATACGTGCCTACTTTTAAAAAACAGAGAAATAGACTGTCCGAAAGCTTAATACTTTTTGGTAAATACATTCTGGGTCTCAATGATGACCTTTAAAAATAATAATGACATTTATTGTGTCCATTATGGCAGACATATTATTTCTATAAAAACATGATATTTCTTTTCTTAATTTTTCAGTTCGGATTCGTAAGATAGTAAGAAAATACTTTGCATTCAAAAATCTACATCCATATCTCTAAATTTTAGAAAATTATTATTATTATTGTTGATAATGTTGTTATTGTTGTTATTGTTGCTGTTGTTATTTTCTAGGGTTACTCTAAACATCTACTGTCATTCCAGTCTACTTTTCAATTATCGCAAAGGCTTAATTTTATATTAAGAGTTTCAAAATTTAGTTCTTCATAACTCTTAAACTACTAGAGTTCTCTCCATCTCCATTTATTGATTTATTTATTATGTATTTATTTATTTTTGTCCCGATACATAAATTTCTTTATTAACATTTGATGCAACTTTACCTTTTCTTATTCGCTTGTGTGGACATAAATTGATCTATTCATTCTCTGACCTGGACTTCCAAAAGTTTTACTGTTTTTTTTTTTTTTTTTCTACTTAGAGAAATTAAATTATCGTTATCATACATATAAAGATTATTATAGAGATCGACCGAATAGTCGATTTTGTATTTGGCCTTAAGTCTGAATTTCACCAAAAAATTCGTTTAAAGCCAAAATGCGGCTGAAAGTTCAGCGGGACCGGACCTCAACCGAAACCGTATGTATTCGAAAAAAATTATACTACAATTTAAAAGTTGTAGATATTATTGAGTAGATTCAAAATAAATTTAATTGGATTTGACAGTTTAAAAATTGACGAAGTTATGGATTTTTTTCTTTTTCCACCCCCTTTTTTCTTTTCGTTTTTAATTTTTTTCATCGGTAATAGTTAGTCTTATCAAAAACTTGTAAATACAAAAGTTTTAGATAATGTAGAACATTTATAAAAAAAAATTAGTTGGATTTGATATCTTGAGAATTGACTAAGTTATGAGTTTGTTTCTCCCCAAAACCCTGTTTTTTCGCCTCTTGAGCCCATTTTTAATTTTGTAACATATTAGTCATGCATAAACTTTTGGCGTATTTCTTAGAAGTCGAACAAACTTTAAATTGATTCGATATCTATTTAATTTAAGAAGTTTTGGAGTTTTATCGGTTTTCACAAACACCCTCCTTATTTCTACACCCTTGGTCCGATTTTGCCAATTAACGAACTTGACCGAGATTTTATGCCCTTTGATTCTATGTATCAGTTTGAAAGAGATTTGAGCAAAACTGGAGTGGTTATCGTGTCAATAAAAAAGTGATATAAACCGATAGATAGATAGATAAACTTTTTTACTGGTGGTAGTTTTGGGGTCTAGAGGTCATGATCGGCGTAGATGTGCAAAAATTTTTCAGAAATTTCAACATGGGAGCGACTGCAATAGGTAGTATTTCTTACGAAATCTACCTAAAAATCGCGTTTCAGTTTTCAACATTACTCATTAATTTGAACTGTATCGGCTGAAATGAGACTATTGCAATGAATTTAAAGTTTTATAAATATTGATCATGACTGATTCAACATATGAATGAAAATTATAAAACAAGCAATGCATATATACCTTAACTTCTTCACATTCTCCTTCAAAAGTGCATACTTGATTGAATTAGAAATTTTTCCATTTCAAACCGTTTTGAATGCTCTTTCAGAAAGAAAGTTTTAGTACAACAGATGATAATTTACAAAAAAATATTATAAATGATAAATCGAGGTATGTATGCCTAAAATTAATATATTTTTCAGTTAAATAAAATTCGTATAATTAGAAAATCTTTCTGTGTAGTTAATGAATTAATTATGCTTTATTTCATATGAAAGTAAAAAGTTTTGTGTCTGAGGCACAGAGAGACAATTTCGCCTACTACACCTATAATTAATTAATAATCATGTATATTTATGTAACTAAAACTACTTTATAAAATTTTATATACTTTCGTTTTTGTTCTCGGTTGAAAATAGGAAGATCATTGAAATTCGGTTTCAGTTTTGGTTTGGGCTTAGAAGTTACTTCGATTTATTCTTAATTATTATTTACTGAAATCTAATTCACGACTCCTAGATTTTCACAAGAACAATGTGATTTTTAAAAGCCATAAATTTTCAAAAAAAAAAAAAACTTTTAATTTCAACTTTAAATTTGAACAGTTTCTTTATTTTCGAAATAAAATCAATCTGATTATATTAAACATATAAATACTTTATATTTTTTAATAACAAAAGCGACTAGTTTAGTATCACGAAATAACGGGGACGTTCTCAAGGTTTTAAAAAAACTGCATAAAATTTGAAATAGTAACTTATAATTTTTAATTTTATACGAAAATAAAATATTTATCATTACAAACTCTGAGAATGTTTCAGTGTGTGTGTATTAAACAACTTTTTTATTTATTATATTTTTTTACAAATGATTTTAAGGTTTTATGTTTACTATCATTTTTAGTGCATTATTTATTTTAATGATAAAAAGGAATTTTTCTTTGATAGAAATTTTTCTCATACTGCATGATATTTTTTTTTTCATACAAAAGTAAAATCATAGTAGTTTTTCTTAATATTTTTACAAATTTTTGCTCGCGACATTGGATGTTATTTTTAGTTATTTTATTACATTTGAATATTTTAAAATAATAATTTTAACATTTCAAAAGAGTTTTTCTAAAAAATAATGTCACACTGAATTGCTATCTCATCTATCATAACTTTCTCATTTTCTCCGAAGATTGAGGATTTAAAACATATTTTTTTTTCGCACTCCCAAAGTGATTCTACTTCTTCTTACATTTTAGTTTTTTGTATCTAGATTTTCCCTAAAAATAATTTTAATAATTTTCATGTTAGGTCTCTCGCAACTACTTTCCAAACTTTTTTTACAAGCTTTGTTGGTTGATTGATGCATGCATTTTTACGTTATTACTGAAAAAAGCATTTTTTATTATCTAACTCCTTCACCACATCAAACATTTGCGTTCAATATTGCTTCTGAAAATGAAAATAAAAAGTGTTCAACGACTGACCAGAAGTAACCGATTGTTTTTCTTAACTTTTTTGACAGAGGAAAGGATTATTCTTTCATTATGTAAGTCGAAATAATATTTTTAGAAAGCTCTGAATAAGTGTATTTCACAAATATATAAAAATATATATTCCACACGTATAAAACAATAAATTTACTCAAAATTAAATCATTTTAAATTGATTTTGTCACTGTTTTTCATAGTTATTTTATTGACAGTTGCTCGCAAAAAACCCCCTGACATTTAGCATTTTATGTACGCCGTTCATATTCACACAGTTAAAAAAATAGCACACATTTTGCACGATTTTTATATTAAGAGATAATATGATTCTTAAAGTTTTAAACTTCCGAAATATATATTTTTTAAATGTTAAACCCCTATTTTGATATAATTGTTATCCTGAAATTCCCATTAGAACAGCAGTTATGATTTCCTGAATTATATCCCCTCAAAAGTCGAAGCGGCTTCAAAACATTGAACTCATTTTTCTCCCAATAAAGTTTTTCGGCATAACGCGCACGATATCACAAAAACTTCTGAATATTTATTCATGAAAATTTGAAAACATATGCTACATGCTAGTCTGTATAAATTGAACTTAAAATTTTCTTATTTATGTTAAAGAAATATATATTTTTTTAGGTGGCTATACAGTTGCAGTTTTCTAAATTTTGCATTAGCTTTGTATTAGCTTTCAACTTTCTATTAAAAAAACATAAATGCTTTTAATACAAATTTATTTAATTTCAAGGTAAATATTACAATCTGAAATATAAATAGGCACCAAAATTTTCTTTCTATTTGCAAAATACATTTTGTAATTCTCGCGCAACTTGTTGTGCCGCTTTTTTGCTCGGCAAATGTCTGAAAGTTTGGAGATTTCCGTAAATGCTAATTCTTCATCTTGGAATCTTTAAAATATATAAAATGAAAGAAAATGCATATATATTTCATTTAAATTAAAATTGTGCCTTAAAATTAAATACATTTTAACGCATAAATGTTAAAAATGGTCTCTTTTTTTCATTTTTTCCAATTTTAAGAGTCCTGAGACCATTTAACAAAATAGAAAAAAATCACATATCAAATATATATTATGAAACATTTCTCAATATTAAGTCTACTATTAAAAAAATTATTTTTTAATACAATAATTTGAATCTTTTCTTAATACCTGTATACGCTACTCATTCTACATCCTCGACAAACAATGTTCTTTGGAATGTCCTCAATGGTGTATGAATAATAGTTTCGTTAAGTTTAAAGTATTTTAACATCAGTTGGATGCCTCTAAAACGGTTTTTTATATAGATTCATAATATAATGAGATTCTTTTGTGGATCCTTATAAACTAACTATAAGTGCTATACAGCAATTTTCAATGTCGAACATTCTTACAGAAAACGTCAACAACACATAGAAAATGCATGACAATCTAAGTATATTTACGCGAGTTAGAGCAGAATATATATGAAAAATAATGTCATTGAAATTTTTAATAAAATGCATTAAAAATTTTTAATTCATAAAAATTATTTACAAAATTGGTAAAGTTTTTAGTTAATTATTATCCGTTAGTTTAATTTTAGTAAAGTTTTTTGATATATATATACAGGGTGAGTCATAAGTATCGAAACAATAGGCTACCCCCTTAAATATTGCCCCTAGACACATACTTCGAATTGCAAAAATTCATAAAAAGGGGAAATTTTTAATAATATCAGTTGCAACTCCATGGGGGGGGGGGGGGTCTTTTTGAAAAAAATATGAAAATTAAACTTTCATACGGCCTCCATAGGGCAAAATTCCCAATTAGGAAATTATTCCTTATCCATTCCTAAATTAAACAAAAAAATTTCATCTTCATATCTAAAAACCTCAAAAAGATATTAAAATTCAAAATTCTCCAAAATTCGTGACTTACACCACTTAACCATGCTTGAAAACGAAGAGTTTTTGCCACATTTGGGAAGCAAGTGAGGGGTTGTCCACAAATTGTCCGTTATTAAAAGTCGATTTAAGACAGTGCCTCTTATTTGGATATAAAAAAGCAGCTTATTGATTTAAAGCGAAACTTGTTTTCTAGATGGGTTCGTATTTCGCACTGGAGGTCTGCATGGGTCAAAATATCTAGGTCCAGTCTTTTTTTTTAAACTTTGGTATAGTTAAAAATTGCGTCGTATGGGGGATTTGTGACCAAGAATACTTATTATAGCTTTTCTTTCATTAGCCTTGCTTTTATTGTCATCTTTTTCATCCTTATACTTCTTAGTATTAAATAAGCGCCGAAGTCGCTTCCAGATTTTTTTTTATTAATTAATCTGTATTTATATGCAAATGTTTCACTTATATTTTAATACCGTTAATCCAGTTTAATCAGCTGGGGATCTTGAAAAACGTTATACAGTAAAACCTTTTAAGACTAAATCACATAGGAAAGAAAATATACGTTATAGACAAATGCCCTACTTATATGGTGTAAATGGGGTTTATTTTCTTCTCATATTTTTATTTTTATGGATCAATACATTTTCCGTTTAAGACAGGATTCCGTTATAGGCAGATTTTTTTCACTGGTTTTATTGAATTTTATTTTTTAGCCTTTGAACATATTATTCATTAAAGAAATAAATTTTAAAGTTATTTTCTGTAAAACAAAGGCGATTTCATAATGAAAGGGTTTTTTGTAAAAATTTTGATTCAGCCTAATTTTACTTATTTTATGTGCGTATTAGGTCAGTCAGAAACAGTGATTTTAATACGGATAGTGTCGAGACCGGGATTGAAAATTTCGTCCAATGCAGACTTAGGTAAAAAGGAAACAGTCCCCTCCGTTATGAAAAATACGTTAGGCCCTGCCAGGCGAGTCTTTAGAAAATAGTAACGTCTTTGTCCTGGCCCGGCCTGGGTACAGAATACAGATATTTTAACAGCCTCTAAAAGGACAATAAAAAAAAACCCTGAAGTTGTAAGAACTAAATTTATAAAAAAGACTTGATCCGCATCATAGAAAAAGCATTGTTTAAAATAACTTACGGACATTTAAATAGTACAGAAAGGAGATGGAAATGAGAAAAATTATGCTAAATCGAAAGTTCGAGGGACAAAAAAGAGTTATTTTACACTTTCAATTCTTTAAGAAGCATTTAAAAGTTTATTAGGAGCCAAACTTTATACAAAACTTTAAATTCGTTTTTTTGCATGATGAGTTTTGTCCTCACTATTTCTCGTCTTTAAATTATTAAATGTCAAGAAATGTTAAAGAAAAAAGTTCTATTTAAAACATGTCATTTTTGATTATTTTGCATTACTTTTGTTTCGGCAAATTTGAAAAATATTTACTTTTGAAAATGTGATTTTTTTAAAGTTAAATCAATTTTAAAAAATACTTTAATAGTTTTAAAATTAATAATGAAAGAAAAAAAACACTGAAACAAAACTAAAATCAGATTTTCATCTTTAATTATATGTAAAGAAATTAAAATCCGATATGTTTCTAGTTATAACTGTTTTAAATTATCCAATTTAAACTTGTATTAATCATTTGAAATTTTGATAAATTTTACGAGAAATTTTAGAATGTGATTTTCTTAACAAATTATATGGCTAACCTTAAAAAAAAGAAAAAAAAATCAAAATTCTGACTCAAAATATTTAACTCAAAATTTTTTTACATGTTTCTTAGAACTGTTAAAGTAACATTGTTCCTTGAATTGTCAACATTTCAATTTGTGTCTAATCCCTTAAAACCCGACGAATTATTTAAACGGCTATTACTCTGCGAGTTCTGAAGATATGAAGATGCAATTTTTTGTGTCTAATTCAGAACTTGATAAGGAAAGTTTTCCTAGTTGGAATTTTTATCCTACGGGGGCCGTATAAAATTTAATTTTCATAATTTTTCAAATATACCCCTCAACCCCATGGAGTTGCAACTTATCTTATCGAAATGTTCATATTTTTTTATGAGTTTTTGCAGTTGGAAGTATGAGTCTAGAGGCACTATTTAAGGAGATAGCCTATTGTTTCGATATTTATGATTCACCCTGTATATATATATTATTGCTTTTTTATGGCTTTGTTTTCTCTGTTGCAACTGAAACGTGTCTAATGTACTGAAACTAAGATTCATTTACAATATTCCTCTTTTGAGATTTTTATGTAGAACATTATACCCTTCATCACTTGCACATTTTCGTAGTTCTTTCTACATAGTATAAAAAAAGATTTTATACACGTAATAAAAAATAATAAGCAATTTTTTATTTTTTTATAGAGATATTTTTACTTTCGCTATACATATGATTCAAAAACTCTTATTTTTGCTTATATTTTTTTTAATCAAAATTTGAATAAAAATCGGCTTTTGAGAAATTTTTAAGTGTATTTGGGTCTTAATTTATCAAAGTTGAAAAATTTTATGTGCAAGCTAATATGCCGGGTGATCCAATAGTCAGGGCGAACTTTAAAAATGAATAATTCGAAAACGAATCAAGATACAAAGATACGGTTTGCACCAAACGGATGTAAAAGAAATCGGGTTGGCAACGAAATAAATAGTCCTGTTGGCGAACAACAGATGGCGCTATATTGATTTATTGCACAAGAGATGATTTACGTAATTAAAAAAATGTTGAAAACTTACAAGTCAGCTTAATTACAGTTAATTAGTACTGCAGTAAAAGTTCAATGTGCAGTCCATCATTCAGAAATACAGTTGTAATACGAGGCACCGTTCTGATACTCACCGTTCACAGAACAGAGTAGCATTTCTTGCGTTATGGCAGACACATTTTGGCAGTTGTCATCTTCCAGAGCTGCTAGTGATGAAGGTTGGTTGCGGTACACTTTTGACTTCAATAATCCCTATAGCCAAAAGTCCCAGGGTGTCGGATGGGGAGTTCTTGGAGGCCATGCGTGATTAAAGTAGCGACTGATAATGCGATCCTCCCTCAAATATTGAGCGTAACAGGCGTTACACAGGCAGAACAATATGAAGTGGGGTTCCATCTTGCATAAATGTGATTGTTTGGAGTTCCTGATGCGCTTGCAATTCAGAAATCCAACATCGCCAGAGAACTTTTTTTTTTGAAGCCACACAAAACCCGTTTTTTTTTTCCATATTGTATCTTTGGATCTTGATTCGTTTTCGAATTATTCGTTTTTAAAGTTCGTCCTGACTTTTGAATCACCTTTTACGTAAAAGCCATTTTGACATTCCACCTCAAAAGTAATTAAATAAAAAAAATTCTCATAAAAAGTAATTTTTAACTACATTTAGGACGCTTAAAGCAGCTGAGGGTATGAATGGATTTCAATTTAAAAATATAAAAACTGATATACATAAAATACAACCTTCGTATCCCGGACTAAAAATAAATAAAATAAATAGAATAAGTCGTACATTTGTCAATTTTCATCTATTTTTATGGGGTGTCTAGAAAGCCTGGATATGAATGGATTTCAATAAAAAAAAAAATAACAAAAATATAAAAAATGTAATTTAACAAATTCCAATGACAACTTGGAAAATGATGCTTTCAAAGACTAAAATTTTAAAAACTTATAAATAAATTCTATATTTAAATTAATAATAAACATCACTTTTATGATGATCATAATGATATTACGTACGCCATCATTAAACATTAATATTCCTAAACCAATGATAAAAAACAGTACTTTAGAAATACACCGCTTTAACCGTTTAAAATGTGCATTTTATTTGATGCAGTTAATCAGATTAACTTCTGAACGCCTTATATTACGTACATGATGGATTAAAAATTAATACTCCTGAACACATCATAAAAAAAGTTTAGATGAAATTTCAGTTTTACAATTTTCGGAACTAAAAATTTTAAAATTTCTAACCATCGCACATTTTAAATATTTACACCATTGCGTAGAAAAAAGGCACTTTTTAATGAAATTTGTTTGAAGTTTTTATCACAATTTGTTTTCAAATTATTATTATTTTTTTAAGCTTTTATTACTTTTTTGTCATTGTGGCAACAGGAGTATTCTATTTTTGGATATTAAACATGGACCAATCAGAAAACGAGTAAAATAGAAAACAGAAGTATTCCATTTTTGGAGATTAAACATAGGCCAGTCAGAAAACAAATAAAATAAAATAGACAGAAGTATTCCATTTTTGGGCATTAAACATGGACCAATCAGAAAAAGAATAAAATAAAAAAGACAGATGTATTCCATTTTTGGACATTAAACATAGACCAGTCAGAAAACAAATAAAATAAAAAAGACAGAAATATTCCATTTTTGGACATTAAACATGGGCCAGTCAGAAAACGAATAAAATAAAAAACACAGAAATATTCCAAATTTTTACATTAAACATGGACCAATCAGAAAACAAATAAAATAAAATACGTTGCGGAATTCAACCAATAAAAAGATTCAGATATACTTCAGATTTCCCAGTTCTCTACCGAGGACAACAACTATTTTCCAAATAGTTAAAAACATGTAAACTAACATACATAAAATAGAACTTTTGCACCCTGGGCCTATCCGATTATCCGCACTTCATTTTTTCGATCTACCCTGATCTTTATATTAAAAAGAACCTTTCTGAAATAGATCGTGCATGTACTGAGTAGTTTAAACTACCAATATGACAGCAAAAGCAATTATTTTCTCAGTCTTCTGATATCTAAAAAGTTAGTACGAATTATTTAATATTATCTTTAACTCTTTTGTTCATTCTTAGCTATATTGTGTAGACTTTGAAATAAAAAGGGAAACTTTTATTAGATTCATAAAAGCTTTCACAATGTTTTAAAGAAGTTAAATTATATACACATTTATACATGAAATACACACACAAAGAAATTTTAATAAAGTTTCATTTAAAATAGATTGCAGGATTGATTATATTCCAGATATATTATACAAAAATTTAGGTATTTTTAGTGTTAATATAAATTACGAATCACTATAACGTGCAACAATGCGAGGAGAATGCAAGCTTTGGAGGTATACATATCCATAATTGTGTCTTTCATTTTGAAAAAGTTCCCTCTATTCAAAAATAGCCTCGAAGCTAGAAGACGGGAGGTACTAGATTCAAACCCAAACGTGCCCGTCTGTCTAACCGTTTGAGTTTTCCGTGGTTTTCTTCGAACCTTAAAAACCTTGCGTAAATATGTGTTAGGTTAACTCAGAAAGACCCCCACAGAGGGTACTCTACTCTAGGGTCTATATCTCTCTTGTTGACAATCGGACTTTATAAATTACATTAAGATAATTCAAGAATAGTACTTATTAAAGTTTTATAGTATTTCTAAAGACCTTTTATTTGGTATATTTTTAAATGCGACTTTCCTCTTTCTATCATTTTTCTTTAATGCATTTGTGTGTAAACATGAACACAAATAACCTAAATAACCAATTTACAAACTTTAAGAAGGATTGTTTTCAATGTAATGACATATTGAATTTTTACGTTATCTATCATTATAATCCCATTCTCTGAAGGAACAAAAAGCTTAGATTTGAAGTATATTTTGACATATTGGAAATTATTCCGCCTCTCTTACTTCGAGTTAAGTTTTTGGATTCCTTCAAATACCTTAAAAAATCTACTTGGTCGTATTTACATTACACTACCGAAAACTACTTTCACAGATTTTTCTTTTTACATTGGATTATTGAATATCACGTTTTTATTCCATTATTGAAAGTCGGGCTTTTATATGCAATCAATCAAGCACAATTTTTTAAAAATTTTATTTATTTATTTATTTATTATTTTTTTTTTGCCTGTGATGGTGTATTTAAGATAAAACAAGTTGGAAATTGCACGTGAAGCGTAGCAAATGAGGTGCGTTCATACGATAACGAAGTTTTAAAAATATAACTCTCATATATCAATCTCATAAAATTGTAAATAGTTAATTACAATTAAAATGCGCAACAAACAATGTTCTCTCTATACTCATTATGTAATGGAATACTCTTGTGTGGCCTTGTAAATCAATAATAAAAGTTCTTTGCTCAACAGATTACGCAAAATCTATATTATAATATGTATTTTATGATATTATTTTGTTTGGGATATTTTGTTATTAGGTTTTGGGATTAAATGTTCTCTACACAATCTTGCTTCTGTTATAAAGCATCATATTAAAAATTTTGAAGAAATACATTTTGATGCATTTAAAATACTTAACACTGCGTTACATGTTGATGATTTGTGCTCTGGAAGTAAGACAGTTGGGGATGCTTTTAAAATTTCTACAACTGCAGTGAACATATTGAAAAAGGCTAGTATGAATCTTAGACAATTTGAAACTACACTCATGTCTACAAATTAAGGATAATTCAGAATAACATGGAAATAAAATCCTTTACTAAAAATTTTACTTGCAAAATTATCACACACATCTTCAGGACTAATATGCAAATTTTAGAAAGCCACCAGTTGGCGCTGGTAGTACGTCACAATGACGAAAGTGTGAGAGAGGTGTATAAAAGGAACGGTGTCAAAGTAATAAAACTGTTAGAAAGCATTTTCTAAGCCTCCAAGTGCCAAAACCGAACAGTCATGACACAGAGGACGCATGTGAATGATATTTTACGTGGTAGAATTATCGGCCGTCTAGATTGTGAGAGTATTAAGATGGAAATATCCGAGATATTTGAAATTTCCCAAAGTGTAATCTCTAGACTTTGGCAATGATTCCAGATGATGGAAATGTCAGCAGACGTAACAGTACAGGTAGTCCCCGAGTTACAACCACGAATGAAGACCATTATTTGGATATAACTGCCAAAAGAAACAGACGGAGCACAGCATCAGATCTTCAGCCACGGGTGCGACTGTTTCAAGGCAAACCGTGTACAGACCTTTGGGAAATATTGGTCTATATGCTCGCAGACCTGCTAGATATGGTCCGCTCACGGCAAGTCACTGACGCCTGCGGCTAGCCTGGCGTAGTGTATATTCAATGAGGACATCGTCACAGTGGGCTTGTGTAATGTTTTCCGACGGGGCCAGGTTTAGCTTGCAGTCTGATTCACGTCGGACTTTCATATGAACAACGCCGGGCACCCGTTACCTCCAATACAACATCATGTATCGACATCGTTATGGTGGTACAGGATTGGTTGTTTGGGGTAGAATTTTACTGTGCTCCAGAACAGATCTATATGTTCAAACCAGAACCATGACAGGCCAAATTTATCGGGGCATCATTCTGGAACAACATGTACGTTTGTTTAAGGGTTTTATGGGCTCAGAGTTTGTGTTTATGGACGATAATGCCCGTCTTCACCGAGCAAACATCGAAAATTAATGCCTTCAAGCTGAGGATATCACCCGTATGGATTGGCCAGTATTTTCGCCTAATTTGAATCCGATAGAGCATCTATGGAATATGCTTGGCCGACGGGTTGCAGCCCGTCAACCACCTCCTACATGTGTGCCGGAACTTCGGAGAGCATTGCTTTCTGAGTGGAGTAATCTTCCCCAAGATCAAATTTATAATTTGATACTCAGCATGCCTAAGCGTTGTGGGGACTGCATTTCATCATCTGGGAGACATATATTTTATTAACCATCATACCAATCATATAAGGTTAAGATTTTTTAAGGGAGCTACTTTTGGTAATTGCTCTAGTGAGCAACAATTGTAGATTTTATGAATGTTATCATACATATGCCATGTTTTTTTGTTCTTTTTATTTTGTTTAATAAATGGGCTTGACGAATAAGTCACTTTTTTTTGTTTCCGTACCTTTATTTGCTGGAACTGACATTATCCTTAATTTATGGACATGAGTGTAATTCAAAAGAGTACTAGAATGTTGAAGTAAAAACAATATATTGTTGGGTGATGAAGACGGCTCAAATAGATTAGCAAAAATATTAGGAATAAACTGGAATACACATACTGATAGTTTAATTTTTGATATGAAACCCTTGTTACTGAAATTAAATAATGTTAGTGATAAAAAAAAGAAGCATGTTAAGTTGTGCTGCAAAGTGCTTTGATCCTGTTGGATTTCTTACTCCCTTTACAATGAGAATTAAATGGCTGTTACAGGAATTATGGATAAAGGATTCAGACTGGGATGAAGTATTTGATAGCGAAATAAAACATAAGTGGAATGAATGGTGTTCTGAAGTAAAACATTTGATTGAATTTTCCATGCCGCGGTATTTTTTCAATACGAAAGCTATCATTCTGCGAGATAATATTGAACTACGTGTCTTTTCTGATGCCAGCTTTAAGGCCTATGGCGCTGTCGCTTATTTTAGATATGTGACAGAAAATAATAAAATAAATACTATTTTCGTTATGTCTGTAACAAGAGTCGCGCCTTTGAAGAAAATATCCCTTCCAAGATCGAAATTGTTGGGTGCTTTAGTTGCGGCTCGGATGGGAAAATATTTGCAGAATATGTTTTCTGTTCTAAGTATCATTTATTGGTCAAACAGTACAATTGCGCTCCATTGGATAAAGGGGCTGCCTTCAAGGTGGAAACAATTTGTTTGCAATCGTGTTTCTGAAACACAGGAATTAACAATTCCTCAGAATTGGAGATATTGCGAAGGTAAGAGTAATCCTGCTGATATATTAACTCGGGAATGCTCTGCAAAAGAATTGCTTGACAACGAAACCTGAAAAAAGGGACCGCCATGGTTAATAAAAGATCGAACTCACTCGCCAAAAAATCCAGTAGAAGATGAAAATATTGTAGAGGAAGAGAACAAAAAATATAACGAATTAGTTTTTGTGAAAACAGTTAATGCAGATGAGAAATTAAACATTTTACCTGAATTCTCTTCATGGACAAAACTGCACAGAATTATGGCCTGGTGTTTAAGATTTATAAATAATTCAGTTTCTAAAAATCGAAAGGTTGGAGTTTTGACTACGAAAGAAATGACACGGGCTAGTGAGTTAATTATAAAATCAGTACAGTCTCTGGAATTTTCTTATGAAATACAATGTTTAGAGAGACAAAAGACTATTAACTGTAACAGTAAAATTCTTTCTTTGAATACATTCTTAGATGAAAGGAGAATATTTAGAATTGATGGAAGACTTAAAAATGCTGAACAACCAATCTGAAAACTGTAAACATCCGATTATAGTGCCAAAAAATAATCATATAACGAAATTGATTATACAGTATTATCATGAAAAATATTTACACGGTAGAGCTCAGTTAATGCAGTCTGCAATAAGACATAATTATTGGATTATAAAGGCCAAATCTAAAATAAAGAAAATTATTTGGAAATGTATAAAATGCTGCTGAGTTAGAGCCAAGACAACATCTCAAATAACGGCTGATTTGCCAGCCAGAACATTTTCAAAGGTAGGAGCAGATTATGCAGGCCCATTTCATATAAAGATGAAATATGGTATAGGAATTACACCTATAAAATGTTATGTGTGTTTTCGTTTGTATGCTAAGAAAACTGTTCATTTGGAATTGGTGAGTGATCTTACAAGTGAGATATTTTTGGCTGCTTTGCAGAGATTTTTTTCTAGAAGAGGGACACCTGGAGAGATAAGTAGTGACTGCGGTACTAATTTTGTTGGTGCTGATAAAATCCTAAGAAAAATCATTTCTACTAAATATAACACCAAACTGCATGATTGGATTTTATCCGAGAATACACAGTGGAAATTTAATCCTCCGAGAGCTCCTCATCACGGTGGTCTTTGGGAGGCAGCAGTGAAATCTATGAAACAGCATTTATGAAAAACTGTAGGTAAGCAGCCTTTGACGCACGAAGAATTTTTAACTTTACTTTGTCGAGTAGAAGCATGCTTAAACTCAAAGCCAATAACTGCTGTTTCAGATGATCCCAATGACGTTAGCGCTTTAGCTCCAGGACAATTTTTTGATTGTAACTTTTTTGACCGCTGTACCAGAAATGGATTTATCAAATCAGAAAATTACTTCGCTAAAAAATGGCAATTAACTCAACAACTGTCATGGAATCGTTGGTCAAAGGAGTACCTGTCTCAACTACAGCAACGATATAAATGGAAAATTCCAAAAAGAAACATTAAGATAAATGATTTGGTAATCATAAAAGAAGTTAACGTATCTCCCCTTCATTGGAAACTCGGAAGAGTGATCAACGTTTACTCTGGATCCGATGCTAAAATTCGTGTGGTAAAACTGAAATCTGCAAATGGTGAACTTATAAGACCTATTACTAAAATTGCAATGTTACATATTGAAAATGAAGATTAGTGTTTTTATAAGATATTGAACTGTTATTTTATGAACTAATTTTATTCTTTTAATGTTGCAGTTAGAACTTCTACTTGAGAAAATTAATTTAAAATAGAAGCAAAAAATTTGTAAGTTATAAGATTGCTACAGCGATGAGTTATACTTTTATTGTTTTAATGTTTAAAGTTAAGTATTTGATAGTTTGTTTTGAATTATAGTGTTTTTTGTTAACTGAATTGTATATGTAATTTATGAGAATCTTTAAATTGTCTGAACAGTGTTCTTCGGCGTGGACAATGTTTAGCACTTGAATCGAGCGTCAATAGATGGCGCAAGCTGTTCCGAAATTCTCCTCTGAATGACTAATGAATTATTGTAAATGAGAAGTTTGAATTTGTTGTACGCGGCTTTGGACCTTTTAAAAGTATTAAATGGAATTGATGAATGTAGATAGTGTACGTTATATTAAAAGATTTAGTTTTAAATATGCAGGTTAATATGATTACAAATAAACTGAAACTATACTCAAGAATGTAATGGAAGATCCATTTGGGAGGGGGGGATTTTTAACCTGAGTTTTTTGATTTCACGTTAAAGGGAAAGAAATAATCATGAATTAAAATACGTAAAAATTGACTCAAGATTAAACACAAATGTTCTTGTTTAATGATCTAAACAAGTAAAGCTAAATTTAGCATAGGTCCGAGGTACACATATGTCCAAGGTACACAACTCTCCCCTAATAATATTATTACGAGATAATAAATCTATCGAAAAAAAGCTTGACTGTTTCAGCCATAGAGTCCATTCAAAATTACTGTTGAAATGCCATATGTAATTTTAATTCCTGTGTGGTGAAAATGAAAAAAACTACTTTGGCGTTAAACTTTTATGTGCGTTCGTAATTATGTAAATACGTATCACTTATAGTCGTTGTCCAGTCCGTCCGTCCTTCCGTATATCACATAGCAAAAATTAACCAACCGAATCATTTGAAATTTAAAATATATAATTGTTGAATAATTTAGTCGAGGAATTTCAAATTTTATGAAAATCGGAGGCCTAGTTTAATTACAATAACAATCAAAAGTATTCCATTGCATTACGGCCAATGAGGAAAAAAGTTTCAAGTTCATAGTAATGGTGTTACACTTTTTCTAACATAATAAAATTGATATAATCTATGAAGTATATATTAAAATATACATTCTGTACAATCTCTTGTGCAAAGAGTATTTATTATCAATGTACAGGGCTACACAAAAATAATCCATTACATAGTGCTATAGAGGAAACAGTGTTTGAGGCGCGTTTTAATAAGATTTAACTATTTTTATGAAATTGATATTGAAATTTTATGAATTTTTTTATAGGATCATAAAAATATCATTTAATATCACATTCATTAAATAATGTATTGAGATTGAGCCTTTATATGAGGACCCCAGAAGCTTTGAGTTATGTGTGACAAAATTTAAAAAAAAATGAACTAAGTGGGCACACGATTTATAAATAGGCATTATTCTTTTCAGGTAAAGAAATATAATTGATTTTGTAATTGTGTGATATGTTCTAGAAATAAACCACTTTTGTAGAATAATAATTAATATTAATTAAGTATAAATAAAAAAATTGTTTACACTATTTTTTTTTGCAGTTTTTAAAATAAGTATTCAAAGACCACAATGAATCAAGTGGCAGTTTCCTATTTCAGTTGAGCCAATTATTATTAATGTTCAAATTTAATGTTAATTAATTTTAAACTCAAATTTTTCCAAATCGAATTATTGTCACTTGTTCACTTCGGTTTCTAAGATCGTCATATAGAAAGACATTGTGTTTTTAATGGAAGATATTCTGATAAAGTATTCAATATGAATAAAAATCCCTGTCGGGTTGACCTATAAGCGAAGGTAGATTTCGAAGAGTGCTCATTTCAAAAAAAAAAAAAAAAAATTAATTACAAATAAACCCAGTTGAACAACTTTATTTGTCCTCTTTTGAAAAAAATTTAATTTCATTTTTCTGTAAGGACTGATTTTATCAGAATCATCTTAAGCTAAATTCGAATCAAATGCCCATTTTGACAACATATTTTCAAATACTTCCAACTTTATTTAAAAAATCGACTAATACGGTACATTATATAGTTCCTAAATAACAAAAGACTGTCAATTGAATGCGTTTGAGAGCAAAATTGAATTTAAAAATGAGTTATAAAATAACCAATTTTGAATACAGCCTCAATTCTTAATCATGATAGCTTCGTGAACTTTTGCGCAAAATGTGCACTTTGACAGCATTTTTAAAAATATATTAAGCCTTTATAAAAAAAACTGACCAATATGGGACATTATACAGCTCCTACATAAGAGAGCCTGTCAACTGGATGCGTTTGAGAGCAAAACTGAATTTAAAAATGAGTCAGAAAAAACGCAATTTGTTATTTCAATGCTTCCTCAAATTTTCAATCACGATAACTTCTCGAAATTCTGTTCAAAATACCCTTTTTGGCAGCCTTTTTTTTAATATATTCTATCTTTATCAAAAAATTGACCAATGCGTCACATTATACAGTTCCAAAATAAGAGGACTTGTAAATTGGATAATTGGATACGTTTGAGAGTAAAAATAGATTTAAAAATGAATCAGAAAAAACGCAATTTGTTATTTGAATTCTTCCTCAAATTTCCTATCACAATCACATCGGGAAATTCTGTTCAAAATACTCTTTTTGGCAGCCTTTTTTGAAATATATTTTGTCTTTATCAAAAAACTGGTCAATGTTTCACATTATATAGTTCCTAAGTAAGAGGATCTGCCATTTGGATGCGTTTAAAATAAAAAAAATAATTTAAAAAACGATTTAGAATGTAAGCAGTTTGGACTAGAGGTTTTTTCTCCAACTCCATTCATTTTTAAATTTATTTTTGCTATATGAATTGGTATTATGAAAAACTTGTCAATATAAAAGTTATAGATATTATTAAGAAGATGTAAAATAAATTTAATTGGATTTGATAGTTTAAGAATTGACAAAGTTATGGATTTTTTTCTTTTTCGAAACCCCTGTCTATTTTCGTTTTTAATTTTTTTTTTTTTTTTTTTTTTTTTTTTTACCGGTAAGTGTTAGTCCTATCAAAAACTTGCAAATACAAAAGTTTTAGATAATTTTGAGTATATTTATAAAAAATTTAGATGGATTTGATATATGGAGAATTGACAAAGTTATGATTTTTTTTCTCCCAAAAACCCTATTTTTTCGTCCCTTGAGCCCATTTTTAACTTTATCAAAAATCTGTCATGCATAAACTTTTGGCCCATTATTTAGAAGTAACATAAACTTTAAACCGATTCGATATCTATTTTCATTAAAAAGTTATGCGGTTTTTTCTGTTTTCACAAAAACGCGCCTTATTTCGATCCCCTTGGTGCGATTTTGCTCATTAACAAAATTAGCCGAGATTTTATCTCCTTTGATTTTATGTACCAGTTTGGTGGAGATTGGTGAAGAATTATAGAAGTTATCGTGTCCATAAAAAAAAGTGATATATATATATATATAGATAGATAGATGGATAGATAGATAGAAAGATAGATAGATAGATAAAGTGGTGCGAATGCAAAGGTGGTATTTGATACGAAATCTACCGAAATATTTCATACGAAATCTACCTAAAAAAATTGCGTAACTGAAAAATTCCAAACGGTAACAAGAAACCCAGAGAGGTTTTAAAAAGCACATTGCTGCTTGTTGAACTATTTTTCAGCAAAGAATTTCAAAGCGATGTTCATTAAAAAGAAATCTAAACTATAGTGTCGAACTGAAAAGAATATACTTATCAAACAATATTTGAAGGATACAAAGTTTCACTGATATTATATTTATAAAACAAAATCATCAGATAGAACTTCAAACTTTTGAACTTCCAACTTTTCAAATAATTCCTCCGAAATTTCAGGTATAAAAATTACTTAAATTTGTTCCGAGAAAGAATAAAACTATAAAACGTAACTACGACTTTTACAATAAATCATGCTGTGAAACCTAGATGAAATATTTTCTGGCATTCTTCCACCTTAATGAGATATGAACTGTAAGTTTTATTTGAAGTTTTTACTTTGACGATGGGAACTAATTTTCTAATGATACAAAATCCAAAAGTAATTCTTTTTCAACGGAAGAAAAGCAAAACAAGAAATTTTAAACCTGAAAAAGAAATATTTTGAATAATCGACAAAATAAAGGGACTACAAATCAAGTTGAAACTGTAATAAAAAATCAAACTAAGATATAAGTTAGTTTTGTTGAAAAAGTATATTTATAATCATTCATCATTACAAATATTTGTTGCTCATTTATATATGTCTATGAAAAAAATCATAGGGGCGATTCATAAATGATGTTACGGAATTTTTTTTTAGGTAGCTTTCATTACAAAAAGTAAAAAGCTACCTATTGCAGCCGTCCGGAGGAAAGCACTTCCAGAAAATTTTGGTATATTTTCACCGATCATGACCCCCAGACCCCAAAACCACCCTCCGTTCAAATGTTGACATATATATATATATATATATATATATATATATAACCATATATATATATATATATATATATATATATATATATCTGATATTTGTCATGCGATAACTATCGTATTTGTGAACCGATTTGAATGAAACTTGGTATGTACATAGTAAATACAAATATCTCGACCGAGTTCGTTGACCAGCATCATCCGCCATCTTGTTTCAAAATGACAAACATTTAAAAAATTTTAAAATATTTAAAATTTAAAATTAAATGTAAAAAAATTAAAAGTTGAAATATATTTTTATTTTATGTGTTAGATCTTTAAACACCAATTCCAGAACACTTTTTATTTTGTCTATATCTTAAAAAATGATTGAGTTATAGCACTTTGAATTTTTCTTATGGCTGACATTTTGAAACGATCTGATATTTGTCATGCTATAACTAACATATTTATGAACCGATTTGAATAAAACTTGGTATGTACATAGTACATACAAATATCTCGACCGAGTTCGTTGGCCAGCATCATCCGCTATCTTGTTTCAAAATGGCGGCCATTTAATTTTTTTTAAAAAATTTAAAATTTAAAAATAATTGCGAAAAAATTAAAAGTTGAAAAATATTTTTACTTTATGTGCTAGATCCTAAAACACCGATTCTAGAACACTTTCTACTGTGTCTATATCTTAAAAAATGATTGAGTTATTGCAGTTTGAATTTTTCTTATAGCTGACATTTTGAAACGATATGATTTTGTCACGTGATAACACTCGTATTTATAAATCGATTTGGATGTAACTTGGTGTGTACATAGTACTTAATAAAGCCTGGACCGAGTTCGTTAACGAGTTCCATCCGCCATCTTGTTTAAAAATATCGGCCATTTAAATTTTTTTAAAAAGAAATTTAAAATGTGAAATTAGGTACAAGAAAGTGAGAAATTGAAAAAGATTTTTATTTTATGCATTTGACCTTGATACAAAGATTCCAAATCACTTTTTGTTTCGTCTATATCTTAAAAAATGTTTGAGTTATAGTACTTTTAATTTTTAGTGTTGCTCACATTTTGAAATGATCTGGTTTTCGTCACGTGATAACACGCGTATTCATACACCGATTTGGATGAAACTTGGTGCGTAGATAGGACATACTTATGCCTGGACCGAGTTCGTTGGCCAGTTCCAACCGTCGTCTTTTTTCAAAATGGCGGAATATTATTTTTTTAAATTTAAATTTTAAAATTAGGTGCAAAAAAGTAAGAAATTGAAAAAGATTTTACTTTTGTGTTTGATCTTGATACAAAAATTCTAGAGCATTTTTTGTTTCATCAATATCTTGAAAAATGCCTGAGTTTTAGCACTTTCAATTTCCAGTGAGATTGACATTTTGAAACGGTCTGAAATTTGTCACGCGTTAATACGCATTTTTATAAACTGATTTCAATGTAACTCCGTGTGTTCATGGCCGGATTAAGGGGGGGGGGCTGCAGCCCCAGGCCCCAACCAGTCAGGGGGCCTCAAGCAGAGGCTTAAGTTGTACCAAAGTTTCGTTTAAAACAATTACAAGGGTGTAAGAGCTGCGCGAAATCGCCGTTTTTTTACAACTTAACTTGAATTGCCATTTGACGTCATTGCTGTCTGTATCTCCAAAAATTTCCAGGTTTAACAAAAATTGGCGATGAAAACGAAATGAAAAGGGTTGCGTAAAAAAAGCGCGAATTTCTTCAAAAAAAGAACGGATTTAATCAAGATCGCGGAAAAGCACAATTTCCTTCAAAAGGCCGTGGAAGAAGCGTTAATTTCTTCAAAAGGTCGCGGAAAAAGCGTGAATTTCGTCAAAGGATGGCCCAAAAAACCGCAATTTTGGCAAAGAATCGTAAAAAAAATGCAAACTTCATCAAAGGGAGGAAAGAAAAAAACGCAATTTTCTTTAAAAGATTGCAGAAAAAGTGCAAATATAATCAAGAGTTCGCGGAAAAAGAGCAAAATTTACCAAATCATCGGGGGAAAACGCGAATTTCGACTGAGGACAGAGGAAAAACGCGAATTTCGTCAAAGGGTCGTGAAAAAACACGAGTTTTGCGAAAGAATAGCGAAAAAAAAGTAAATTTTGTCAAAGTGTGGTGGGAAAAGAAAGAACTTCTTGAAAAGTTCTCGGGAAAACGCGAAAAAAACGTGAATTTTGACAAAGAACCTCGGAAAATTGCGAATTTCTTCAAGGGTTTGCCAAAAAAATGTAAACTTTGAGAAAGAATGGCGAAAAAAACGTAAATTTTGTCAAAATGCGGCAGAAAAGTGAGAATTTTTTGAAAAGTTAGTAGGAAAAAGTGCAAATTTAGTGAAAATATCGTGGAAAAAGAGCGAATTTTGACAAAGAACCGTTAAAAAACGCGAATTTCGTCTAAGGATTGCCAAAAAATGCGAATTTTGAGAAAGAACCGCGAAAAAAAGCGCGAATTTTGTCAAAAAGTGGCAGAAAAAGCGCAAATTTCACAAAAAAATTGCGAGAAAAGCGCAAATTTAGTCAAAAGAGCCAAAAGTGTCGTGCCGAAAATAAGCGAATTTTGACAAAAAACCGAGAAAAGGCGCGAATTTCGTCAAAAAATTCCCGATACAACACGAATTTTGACAGAAATCCACAAAAAACACAAATTTCGTCAAAAGATGGCAGAAAAAGTGCGAATTTCTTGAAAAGCACAAATTTAGTCAAAAGATCGCGGAAAAGAGCGAAGTTTGTCAAAGAGACGCGGAAAAAGTGTAAATTTCTACAGAGGATCGCTTGAAAAAAACGAGGATTTCGTCAAAGTAACGCTAAAAAAAACATGAATTTTGGCAGAGAATCGCTGAAAAAACGCGAATTTCGTCCTAGAATGGCAGGAAAAACGCAAATTTCAGAAAAAAAATCACAGGAAAAATGCAAATTTTGTCAAAAGGTCGCGAAAAAAAGGCAAATCTAAAAACACCATTAAAGATAACAAAGAAAAAAAAATGATTAACATTATACATATTCAAAATCTAAGATTTGTATTTTAGAATTAAAAAAACAAAACAAAGGTGTGTGTGTGTATTTGAGGAGGGGTTGACATTCAGTATCGTGGTAGGAGGCTTAAGATTTCCAATAGCGTAAGGGGGGGGGGCAAAATTCCCAGTAGCCCCGGGCCCCAGAAGTGCTTAATCCGGCCCTGCGTGTGTTCATGGTACATACCAATGTCTGTCGCGTCGGCTGGTTCAGTGGATTTCGAACACAAAATTAATTTAGACGATTCATATTCAATAATTTCCAAAACGAGCATCTTCTTATTTCTTTTTAATTGGAAGAAAAAAGTATTATACATCTTCTATACACATTATACAATACTGTACATCTTCTTATTTACACATATGATACATATTTACATGAAATTCAATGTATTTTAGAATTATTCTTTTATCAAGACTGTCATAACACCATCGCGTATTAATTCTTTTCGCTCTCTGAAAACATAAACAAAACAAAACATATCTTGAGCCCAGGGGAGGGGTTGCCACGCGTAACTAAGATCAGGATTAATCGCCCTTTTGGCGTTAAAACATGATTCCCCACACACTCCCCACCTGGACTCATGAGAGTACATAATGATAAATCAATAAAACTAAATTCTTACAATAAACATTAATTTAAATCATAACTCAAATCATAAAACAGAAAAAAATTTCAATCTTCAGATACTGACATATAAAGCATTAAACAATAAAATAATATCATGAATAATATAAATAAAAAATGACACTTCAACAACATGTAGCTACATGAACGTATCTGGCCAGATATTTACCTGAATAAAATAAACTAAATATGTATACATAATATAAACAAATTAAGTACTATTATTAACATCTCAATAATCCTTTCAATTTGAAATAAAGCATAATTATACACAATGAAACCTTTTTTCTAAATGGATAAATTAACAATTGCAAAATACACACATAAAAAAGATATATTTCAACTATGAATTTATAATAAGAAATAAATCACATTTATATATTCAAACAATAGTAGAAAAAAAAGTAATTAATTTAAAACTCAAATACTGAAATCAATTAACATTCAACAATCTAATTCTAAAGGATACAAAAGTTGAACTGGTTTTCTTAGCAGTCCATGAGCAGTCTTTACCATGCAAGCTCGAATAAGCTGATCTCTGCCAAGAATCACTTCTTGAATTACTCCTAAGTCCCACAACAGTTTAGATTTAGCATTACCGTCCACTAAGACAACATCTCCAATCTTTAGATTTTTGTGTCTCTCAGGAGTTTTAAATTGATGAATGGATCTTAAGTTCAGCAAGTATTATTCCTTCCATTTAGTCCACAGCTGTTTTAACAAGGTAGTTTGGTATCTTTTTCTCCTTAATAATGTCTCTCGGGTAGAGATTTTATTCTCTAATTCGGCAAAATGTAGTGGAAAACTAATATTTTCTCTTCCGAGTTGAAGAAAGTGAGCTGGTGTAAGTGGCTCTGGCTTGCCGAAATCACTTGTTGTATACGTAAGAGGTCTCATGTTTATTACGGCTTCTATTTCTGTCAAAATTGTAGCCAATTCTTCAAATGTGATGAGAGCTCTTCCCAAATTTTTTCTTAGGGGTTCTTTTACACTTTTTACGAGTCGTTCGTAAAATCCTCCCCACCATGGGGCACGCTCGATGATAAATTTCCATATAACGCCTTTGTTTGATATGAAGTCTTGAAGTTCTTGATCTTTAATGATTTTTTCAAATTGTTGTAGTTCTTTGTCGGCAGCTTTAAAACTTAATGCATTATCAGAAAAAATTCTTTTACAGTTTCCGCGTCTTGAAATAAATCTATGAAAACTCAACATAAAGGACTTTGTAGTCATATCCCTGACTGCTTCCAAATGTATTGCTCTTGTTGCGGCACAGGTGAACAGTACAATGTAGGATTTTGACGTCTCTTTACTATCTGTTTTGATGATTATTGGGCCGGCAAAATCCAATCCTATAACGGTAAACGCAGGGGATTGTGAGATCCTTTCTTTCGGAAGTTGCCCAGTTAGCTGGTCAGCTGCCCTTGCATTGTATCTTCTACAAATTGGACATTTTCTTAGATTCTTTCTGATAGATTGTCTTCCTTGTGGAATCCAAAATTTCTTCCGGATTTGTGCAAGCGTTAAAGAAACTCCACTATGCAGCAAATTTCTATGTTCTTGCATAATTAGCAATTCTGTTAATTTTTCATTCTTCGGCAATATGATTGGGTTGGTCTCATTCGAATCAAAGGAGCCTTCGTTAAGTCTGGTTTTTATTCGCAAAATTTTATTTTCATCCAAATATGGACACAGGGAATAAATTCGTGATGTTTTCTTAACAGAATTTCCTTTTTCTAATGACTCAATTTCCTCCTTATAATTCTTCATTTGTACTTCTTTGATTAATAATTCTTCAGCTTCTTTCAATTCTTCAGCAGATAATGTATCTTTACGCTTGATTGAATTTCTTAAATTGAAAATAAATCTTCTAACTCTTGCCCATGTTCTAACTGCCTTCAAGAAGGAACTGAAGCGCTCAATTTCTATAAGTGGCTTCTGTTGTTCTGATGAACAAACATTTTGGAAAATCACATTTCTTTTAGCTTCTAGTTGTTTCATATCTTCATCTATTTCTCTGTCTTCTTTGGGCCACAATTTTGAATCTTTAATTAACCATGGAGGCCCTGACCACCACAGGTCATCTTTTTCGAGGTCGAGAAGGGATAGTCCTCTTGTGAGTCGATCAGCAGGATTTGAGCTACCGGGACAATGTCTCCAGTTCTTCGGATCTGTTAAACTTTGTATTTCTGATGTTCTGTTACTTACGAATGGCTTCCAAGTACTAGATGAACTCTTGATCCAGTGAAGCACGATATTTGAATCGCTCCAATAATGTACCTTGTCTTCACTTATCTTGAGAACAGACATTACCCGCTTTCCAAGTCTAGCTCCAATCAGAGCACCCATCAATTCGAGGCGGGGCAAAGTTAACTTCTTTATGGGAGCTAGTCTGCTTTTTGATGTAACAAAACTTGTCTTTATACTATTATTGTTATTGTATCTCAGATATATAACACTTCCATAGGCCTTAATACTTGCATCACTAAAACAGTGAATTTCTACATTGTCGTAAATGTCTATTTCCTGAAAATAATATCTTGGAATTTTTATTTTACTAATATGTGGAATCTGTGCACACCAGTTATCCCATTTTTTCTCTAAATGTTCCGGCAAATTTTGATCCCAATCGATACCATGTTCCCATAATGATTGAAAAATCATTTTAATTAAAATCGTAAATGGTGATAAAAACCCAACAGGGTCAAAAATTCTTCCAGCTGCTCGAATTATAGTTCTTTTGGTCTTATCTTGACAATGAACAAATTCTAACAGACTTTGATTATCTAATCTAAAAATATCTTCTTCAGTGTCCCATATTAACCCTAAAATTTTAAATGGGGTTGTGTCAGTTGATGTATCAGCGCAAACATCCATACCTAAAGATTTTAAATTTTCCTTTAAAATGGTAGAATTACTTTGCCTATTACGTAAAAACATATTTGCTTGCTGAAAAATAGATAAAGATTCCTTTGAAATTTTTAAAGCTTCATTAACCGTATGTGCTCCTAACAATAAATCGTCCACATACATGGAAGAGTCAATTTTAGAGCAAGTTTCCGGATATAAAGTTGCATACCTCTTCAAATGATGTTTAATTACAGCTCCTAACAGAAATGGACTCGAAGTGACGCCAAATAATACACGACACATTTTCATAATTATAAAATTAATTGGGGAATTTTTATCTTGAGGGAGTTCTTCGATCCACAGGAAACGCGTTATATCTCTGTCACTTTCAGCAAGACTTATCTGTAAGAAAGCCTTTTCAATGTCTGCCACTACGGCAATTTTATTGCTTCGAAATTGCAAAATTAAATCAAATAAATCTGAGTTCAAATTGGGACCTGGGAAGAGTACATCATTTAGAGAAGGTTCAGAAGGAGCGTGAGATGAGGCATCAAAAACAATGCGTAGTTTGGTTGTTTGTTTATCCCTTCGAATTACAGGGTGGTGGGGTAAATAATAGGTCAAATTATCATTCGGTGAATTTATTTCTTGCGGTTCAACAATTTCTACTATTCCTAAAGCCTTATATTCATCAATAATTTCTTTATATTCCTTAAATAATGCAGGATTATTTACAAATCGTTTAATTAGACTATTAAATCTCTTTTTGGCAACATTATAATTATTCGGAAGATCAACATTGTCATATTTCATAGGTAGTTTAACTTCGTACCTATTGTTCTTAAACTGAATAGAATTTTCAAATTGTTCTAATATTTGATTATTACACAAATCTATATTTGTATTATCTTCCTGAATCCCTAACCCTTCTATAGTCCAAAATTTTTCAAGTTGAATTGACATTTTATCATTTTCATTATTATCCCAAATAGATATATACATTGCACCCACTAAATTATTTTCATTAACTTCATCTGAAAACTTCCCATGAAGTGTCCAACCTAGTTTAGTTTCATTCAAAACAAGAGTTGGTGAAATACGTTTATATTTTCCTGTCATAATTGACCAATAGTAGTCGCTACCAATCAACAAATCTATTTTATTCTCCCCATCACTTAATTCATTTGAAACATCTGACAACTGTATATCCATTTCTTTTATTTTTTCATTTAACTCTGAACTTGGGGCACGTATTATATCTGAACAAATTTTCTCTGTTTCTAATGCTTCCAGAGAAATTACATTGTCAGAAAATTTATCCTTTAAGAAAATCTTAACTGTGTTATGATTATTAACAATAGGTTTCGTACCAGCAAATGTATGGATTTTTAATGATTCCTGTCCTGTCACCTCTAAATTTAAATGCCTTGACAAATTCTTTCCGACAAACGTACGCTGCGACGCACTGTCTAGCAAGATACGAACATTAATATTTTTCTCTTTCCCAATCATTATTCCCTTTAAAGTTTGAAAATAAACATATTCATCTGGCTTACAACTAAGTGAAGAAACAGTTATTTTTTCATACTGCGTATTTTGCTTTCCCCCTATTTCATCCCCTTCAGTTGAAACAAGGTCAATTTTATTTTCCTTTGATGATCTTTCTTTTACCTTTTTATTACAAAGAGAATTTTGATGAGCTTTAGAATTACAAAGAGTGCAACGAATATTAGAAATTTTACAAAATTTACTCTTATGAAATCGTTTGTAGCATCGAAAGCATTTCGCTTGTTTCGATAAAGATTGTTTTCTTTCTTCCAAATTTAAGTTACACAAATTTGCTTCATGTTTCTGAGAACAAAAAGGACAAAGGTTTTCTGTAATTGTATTTAATGTAAATGCTGAAGGATTTCTATTTTTTGCTTGAAGAAAATGTTTAGAAGGATTTTGTTTAAATTTATTTTCATGAGATTTAATCTCAAAACTGACAGATGTAACATTAACAACCTTTTCACGCGCTTCGATTTCGCGCTTAAGGAACAACAATAAATCATTTACGCAAACATCTTTTTTCTCGCACTGTTCTCTATGAAATAGCAATAAAAGGTCATTAGGTATACATTTATAAATAATAGGTAACAATAAACAACCATATTGGTCTGATTTCACATCCAATGATTCTAAACTTCTTATTTGTATCGCTATTTCATCATACAATTTTCTTAATGAATAAATATCATTTGATCTTCGCACTGCTTCTAAATTTAATAATTTATTTGTGTGCGCAGATATTAAAACTTCTCTTTTTCCAAAACGATCCTTTAATATATTTATTGCCGTTGCGTAATTTTCACCAGTTGATGGAAGCCCGTTAATAGCAGTAGCTGCTGATTCCGAAATCAAAGATTTCAAATAAGTAAATTTTTCTATCTCTTGAAGGGCTTCATTTTCGTGAACAGCGACTTTAAACTGCGGCCAAAATTCTTGGAATTCGCAAATGTCGCCAGTGAATTTGTTTAAAGAAATTCGCGGCAATTTAGCGTTACACTTTAACTGAGTATCTGATATGGGGGGCGTAATTACTTTTGCTTCACTTGTAATATCAGAAGTTTTCTTTAAATTATGCAAAAATCTATTTGCTCTCGATTTACATGTAATAATAGACTCTTTATATTCTAAACAAGCTTCAATTTCGGTTTCTAAATTAGAAGTTTCAATTTCAGATTGTATTAAATCGTCTAGGTTTTCTAGAGAAATCTTATGTTCCAGCAATGTTGCTAAACAATCCTCCACAATTTCCGGTTTCAAATCACTTTCTTTCAAAATTTCATTATCAATTTTTTTAATTAATTTAGTTATTGTGGATCTAATTGATCCGCGTTTAGTAATATTTCTTTTCAAATTTTCACCGGTATTCATTTTGTATAGTACTGTTTCTTCCAAATATTCATAAAATCAAAGAAATAACAATAAAACTTACCCGTTTAATATATGCAATCGTCCTACTCTTATTCTCATTCTATTATTTCCCGGCTAACTTGCACCATTGTCGCGTCGGCTGGTTCAGTGGATTTCGAACACAAAATTAATTTAGACGATTCATATTCAATAATTTCCAAAACGGGCATCTTCTTGTTTCTTTTTAATTGGAAGAAAAAAAGTATTATACATCTTCTATACACATTATACAATACTGTACATCTTCTTATTTACACATATGATACATATTTACATGAAATTCAATGTATTTTAGAATTATTCTTTTATCAAGACTGTCATAACACCATCGCGTATTAATTCTTTTCGCTCTCTGAAAACATAAACAAAACAAAAAATATCTTGAGCCCAGGGGAGGGGTTGCCACGCGTAACTAAGATCAGGATTCATCGCCCTTTTGGCGTTAAAACATGATTCCCCACAATGTCTTCACCAAGCTCATGGGCCAACTTTATCCGCCATCTTGTTTCAAAATGGAGGCTACTTAAATTTGTCAAAAATCTTTTAAATGTGTAATGATGTATAAACAAAAAATTAGAAATTGAAAAAAGGTTCTTTCTAAACTATTTATCTTAATAATAAATTCCGGAGTATTTTTTGCTTTGTCTTTACCTTGAAAAACGCCTGGGATATAGCAGTTTGAATTTCTAATGTGGGTGAAATTTTTTTTTAAGTCAATTTACCCGCGGCAGCACTCGTATAAATCGATTTCGATGTAAGTGTGCATGTTCACATGAATTAAGATTTCGATCAAGCTCATTGGTTTTTTTTTTTTTTTTTTTTTTTTATCCATCATGCTGCTTTAAAATGGATATCGTGGAATTTAACGGCCCTACAAATCGCTTAAAATAAAACCAGGTTGAATAAAGATGACTAATTTCAAAAAATTCCTATTAATATTCAGTGTTGACAAAAACTAGTATTCAATGTTACATTTTCGTGTTCCACTATTTTGAGCTTCGTATATTTGATTTATGTAACTTAATATAAAATAAATAAATAAGTATATGAAAGCTACCTCTTCCTCCCGGCATTGCCGGTAGGACTTTTTTTTTACTCTTTTCCCTCTCTTTTTATCACTAAATGGCAGTGGCGTAGCTAAGGGGGGGCAAGGGGGGCTTCCGCCCCGGGCGCCGAGGCCTAGGGGTGCCAAATTGAGAGAAATTGTTATATATCTATATTGGGGTGGGGGCGCAAAATTTCTTGCTGGCCCCGGGCGCCAAAAAACATGACAGTAGGTGACTACGCCACTGCTAAATGCTACACTTCATTTTACCCCCTCCCCTCTCCCTCTTGTCACAGTCACTCTAAATTACGTAAACATGTACTTGCAGTTCATAAACAACGCATTTCGTTATAGATCATATTTCAAATTTTATTTTTAAGTTTTAAGTATGTGTTTTAACCCGTTACCTATCGACAGTACTTAAAAGTATCATTAAAATTACATATTATAAAATTCTTTTAATACGTCAATTAGTTTTAATACTGTTTAGAATGAGTTACAGATACATTTCTTTATTTTGTTCCAAAAGCTTTACTGGTGACACAAAACAAAAATATTTTTAAAGGATGGTTTCTTTTGCCTTTGCATCTTTTCAGCTTTCTTGAAGATGAGGGCAGGGGATGGAAATTTTATAATTCGGAAGTATTTCTATATTTATATTGTAAGAAATATTTATATATTTATATGTTTATATTTGTTCGTTTTATAATTCTACAAAATGCTAAGAAAACAATTTAAAGTAAAAGATGTGAGTGGGGTTATACCTATTGCACAAAATCCCTGTAAATTCAAATTTAATTAATCCTTCAATTCTTCTAAAATCCTTGAAGAATTTATTAAATGATTATGTAAATCTTTAATTAGGTTTAAACAATTTACGTAAAATGCTTTTGAATGCAAAATTTTCATGAATTCATAATTCGGTAGATAAAGGTTTAATGACATTTGTGAGCTGTGGGATAAAAAGGATTTGTGTATTTATTTTATATGAAATAAAATAAATAAATAAATAAACATAAATAAATATAGAATCGTAATAAAATATTAATATGAAAGAGCAATTGAAAACAGTAGTATTATGAAATTTGAAATAGAATTTAACATATTTAGCTTTAAATCTCATCTTTATGAACACAAAATATTTTAATTTTAAAATAACTTCATACTTCATAATTTAATCCGCAAAATTTTAATCTTTTTATTTTAACCAAAATGTGTGTTGTCCCGTTTCTTCTTACCCCTTCCCACTCCCTTGTCACAGACACTCACAATTTCATGAACCTCCCTTCTCGCCCTTCAAGTATGACATCATTTAAGAAAGGCCCCATATATATTTTTAGAAAATCATATCGTAACTCTTTCCAATCAAATTAATTGTTTTCTTAAAAGGACGGTGGACGTTAATTTTTTTTTAATTTTCGCCCTAGCAATATGAAATTTTGTGCATATATACATTTCATCAAAAGTATATAGAGCACCTTCAAAAAAATTACCTATCTTATCAAATTTTTTAATTTTTTTTTAAAAATTTAATTTTTAAACACAATTTTAAAATGCTTCTCGTGTCTTAATTTTTGAGATATTTTCTTGCTTTTGCATTTTTATCACTTAAAACTCTATTATAAACAAATTTGTATAAGATTTTTTTAATATCTTGAACAGTTAATATTTTACAGATTCTTTTCTATATTCCATATCGATTTTCATTAAATTTTTCCCTTTTAATAAGTAAAATATCAATTTGACTCTCTTAACGAAGACGAATTTTAAATAGCTTACACAATTTCTTTCTAAACAATATCAGGATACTTTCTTATCAATTTCATAAATATTGATCAAAAATTACGTAGCAAGAAGTATTTCGAAAATCTAAAAACACTGAAAATTTAGTTTTGAGAAAAACAGATTTAAAGTATATAAATACACTTATTTTTATAATTTACTAATTAAAACCTTCATAAATGATATTTTAATAAGAAAACACTGTTTTGGTACTATTATATCACAGAAATAGACCTTTTTTGCAATGATTTCGCTATCCACTATTTTACTCAAGTAAAAATCCACTGTCCCCTTAATTACTAAAATTTACTCTCTGGTTGAAACGAATAATAGTCTGTATATTGTGTTTCATAATTAAATATAAAATTTTCACATTCCATGACTTTCTTCGGCTAATGAGTAGCGATTTCAATTCCTAGAAATGTTTCTTACTCTTGAAAATTCAGAACCGTGGTGAAAAGTCTCAGATCCCACAACTGATCTCAACACTTTTTGAATCAGCATTTTCATTTACTAAAATTTGGCATTCTGTTTGAAAAGTTCTTCTAAATTCTAAATCATTCGAACAATATTCCATAATAACAATACAAATGTTGTATTTCATATTTAGATTTCAAATTTTCCTTATCCACGATTTCCTTCGGAATGTGCAAAATATCTCAATTATTCGATATATTTTTTTTTCGTACGTTTAGAACTTTATTGATATGGAAATCACTGATCGCTGAACTGATCTCAGGACATTTTGAATAAGCATTTTCGTCCAATAATTTTCCTTTATTTGCTAACTATAATATACACATTGGCGTTCAAAACTTAAACATCACATTTTTAGAATTTTTTTCCTTTTTTGTAATTAATATTTAAAAAAAATTGCATCTAAAATAAATAACAATTCAATTCATTCATTTAGAATTGTACGCATTTAATTTTGTAATTAATAAATTAATGAGAATGGCAAATTGCTTCAAATTTGAAAATCCGTTTCAAAGGCAAATATATCAAAATAAACTAAAGAACACTAATTAAAAAATCACTATACTAAGAAGTACGAAATACTTTAATTTCCTCGCTATAAAAATAGTTTTAAAAATGAACTGAACAAGTAATCCAATAATTCGTGGAGGATGTATTGCAATTTGTGTTGTAATGCTCTAATCTATTTTTATTTTACATGTTTTCTTAACTTTCCAAACGCATTGCATTAATCAGAGAAAAGTATTGTAATCATGAAGAATGTGTGAGTTTGTGAGTGAATATGATAGATTTCAAACGGTACTTACAATCAAGCCGTCTTTACGGAAATAAATATGTTATACAACTGTAGATAATAGTATTGAGCGAATGACTAGCTTGAAGTAAATGACTTTGTTTTTTGCTTGACTCTAACGTTCTCGCATGCTGGTTACGAGATCCTTGTTTCTTATCCCGACAGCGCCAATTCAATTTATTTTCCTTGGTGATACGGACAAAGATGTAACTTTCAACAAATTTCAACAGAATCATCTCATGCCATAATAAACAGATGGCAGGACGAAATACACTGGCTTCCAAAAGTTAAGGTACAACATGTTTTTCGAAGCTCACCTGAAAAAAATGGCAATCAGATTAAACTTCATTGTTTATATGAATGAGAATAATAAGCTTGAAAAAAAATTTACGCAAAAATTACAGCTACAACTTTTATTTTATAAAAAATAATAGGTATTTGTAAATGAGAGAAAAACATGCAATTACGAAACTTTCGTAATTTCACGTGTAAGTTTTGAACTATTCTGTTAGTTTTGTTCACAACAACCAGTAGAGTCTTGAAATGTCTAGAAGAAGGAAATTTTCCCGATTTATTAAGTTAACGGGCGGTAGGATGGATGGATAGGGGATTGTCACAGGCCGATCCTCTTAGATGGCTCAATGTGCCTTGCAGTGTAGTCCAACAACTCTGGGATCAGTATGATTCCAAAGATTCTGTGTCCAGAAGACATATTCTAGGCCGCCCACGTGTTACAACACCTGCAAAAGACCGGTTTATAGCTCTTTACGGAAGCAGAAGAGACTGCACTCAGAAGGAGACTACTAGCGCAGAAGACGCTTTTCTGTACCAAAACTCATTGCAGACTACTTTGGAGCATAGGGAGAAGAATCTCCGCTACTATGATGCGAAGACGTCTTCACAATACAGCAAGGCCATCAGTTGTGTGTGTCCCCCTCAACAGACGACAGAGAAGAGCCCGCTTATGTTGGGCTAGAGAACATGTTTCCTGGACCAAACAACAGTGGGCTTCTGAACTTTTCACAGATGAGTCCAGATTCACACTAGAGAGCAATGCAGGACGTCTTCTGATCTGAAGAGATCAATGCACTCGATACCATAATCAAACACTGACGAAACACACAGGTACATAAACAGTGGAATCATGGTTTGGACAGGGATCTCACTCGGAGGCCACACTGACCTGCATGTGTTCCATGGAGGAACTCTGACTGGTGCGAGATATTGTGATGAGATCCTTGATTCATATTGTGTCCATATGCCGGTACTATTGGCAATAGTTTCATTCTAATTCATGATAATGCGAGACCCCACTGAGCTGTGGTTGCTGAGGATTATCTTAGTTTTGAAAGAATGGAATGACCAGCTCACTTTCCAGACTTCCGTCCGATAGAACATCTATGGAACTATCTTGCAAGACCCATAGCGGCTCTAAGCACTCCTCCAAAAGGTCATTAAATGAGCTGGAACAAGGCTCACTCCATGTCATGTCAGCACTACCTATTTCGGTGTCCGACAATTCAATTAAGAGCATGGAGAGTCGATGCTGCCAATGCATTCAAGTCCGGGGTAGACATATTACGTATTCCAACCAGTTTTTTAATATCTCTGTCACATTTTACTGCATAATACTGCGATGTACTGATTTCTACAACAATGGAATTTTCCACCATGAATGCTTTTTTGTTGTAATTTCACTTATACGTTTAACATAAGTAAATTTCTATGTCGCATTTAATAAATAACAGTTTAGTGCACATTTCCTCCCGATTTGTTGTTTCTATATTTATTCATTCGGAAATTACACGCAAAAAACCGGTTGTGCCCAATTTTTGGAGGCCAGTTTATATCATTCTCTGAACTCAAAGTCTGTGAAACGCTCATTGAACAAAGTCTAGCAATTCGCACAAGACACATGCTTACGACAGTATCACCCACGACTGCATATTGTTCCTCTGATGGCAACAAGATGTCTTACGCATTTGCGATGGAGTATGTAATAGTCGCGTCTAGTATCAACAATATAAAGCGACATACTAGTGTTAAGCTCAGTAAATCATGCCCGAAACTATTATAATATTTTTCTAATTATTTAATTTTTAAGACCCTTCACAAGAATATAAATAAATAATATTAACACTAGAACTATCGGTGTTAAATATATACCTAGTTTGATCGCACTCGTCAAATTGACGGATTTTTTATCATAGTTTTTATTGTAGCTTCTGATTTAATTAATGTAAATAAAATAATATAATTTAACAAAAATAAAATTTAATTTAATAATTTTTAATTATTAATAAAAAAACAATTTGCATTTATAGTATAGAACATTTGATACGTATGAAATAACTATCAGAGACATATTTTACAAATACATATTATCTTAGATGAACACTTGCTCCAAATATATGTAACTTAGTTTAAATAAATAAAAGAATATAATTTAACAAAAAGAACATTTAATATAATAATTCATTAGTTAATAATAAAAATCTGTTTCTATCTGCATTTATACTATAGTTAATTTGACATATATGAGATAACTATGAGACACTTACTTGACAAATACATGTAATCTTCGATAAACACTTGCTACAAACATATTTGTAGCATACATTTCAGGTATGAATCTTTCTGTTTTTGTTGAACAACTGAATTTAGCAAGATTTGCGTTCATAGTGATTTTTTTCTGGAGAAAAATCCATTGCTTTCCGTTCATGTTTTTGGTGTCGGAGTTTTCTTTTCTGCAGCACCTATATTCACTGGAGAGTTCTTTGAATAATTAAAATAAAAATTGTTTTCTAGTTTTGTTTTCATCACAAGTCTCTTTATATAAAATCTACGCATTCATTGTTACCAATGAATGCGTAGATTTACCAAGTCAGATTGTTACCAAGTCAGAAATATTATAAAGTACGTGCAAAGGCCATCTACGTCACCCTGCTTTTACACTATATTTGCAGGCCATTTGCAGACCAACTACATGTACTCCAAACTTAGTCTCATTGTTAATTGACAAAGTTTTAGGAATTTGTTTTCGATTAGAAGTTATTTTTGCAGATTTATGTTTTGAGCTAAGAAATAGCACTTTTTTACCTGGTTTCTTTCGTAAATTGTTAGAAAAATATCGTTTCATTGGTAGAATTTTGCGGAGAAAAGAGCCTTGTTATATATTCTAACTTTAGCTATTTCCTGCAATTCTCTTTTATTTTCTCGCATAGTTCCAACAAGACTATTTTTTTTTCGTACGTAAAAAAATTTTGAAACAACACTGATGCCACAAACAAACAACAGTTTTTAATTCTTTATCGCTATCCGCAGGATATTAAGAACAATTCACCATAGTATTCCCCTCCACAAGTGACTGAAGCATTGAGATCAGAGGTACAACATGTTATATCTTACGTTTTGAACAGAATGAGTAGTAACATGAGTCTTTGGAAGTGGATCTGCAAACTTTGGGTCATGTCGGGAAGAATGTCATGGTGGTAAAAAAATCAGAGGCTTCTAAAAAGGTGGATTTCAGTCTGTCAGTAATAACAACAGTTTGTCTGCTGTTCATATCGATGGTGTAAATCTTTTTGCTTGTTTGCATTACCGTGAATAGGCCATCATAAGGACTTTGAAGAAATTTTCGTACAGCATTATGCCTAACAAACACATTCGTGCATGCTGTCAGGGACGGGGGGACAAAAATACAAAGTTTGGCATACGCTGAAGTTGGGATTGGTTTTAGTGAGTTCATAGTACTCTGTAATGCTTGTAAAAATTGTGAATTTGAATATCAACTTTTGGACGGTCTATCAATTCACATGGAAGTTGTTAGTGGTACACCATAACCAAGCACTAGTGCAGTCGAGATCTGCGTTAAATGATGATCGAAGTCTAAGAAAGACAATAGTGGTATGCTGTCCATTATTAAAGAATTTAAGAAATAAATAATAATAATAATGGATTTCCCAAAAAAATTTTTTTAAATAAACTGGACATGTTTTGACGATTTATTAAAGTAAGGACTACAAATATGAGACGATCCGAGAACTTAGAACCAGAACATTTCTTATTCTGAACAGTTTGTGTGTATTGTATACACACAGAAAACTGCTCTTTTAATGAGAGCTAAAATCAAAACAAAACGAAACATTTCGTTTGAAGGCTAAAAAGATAGCCTTATCAAATATATTGTTTTTTGAAACTCTAGTTAGTGGTTATTGTTTTCATAGTTCATAGGCAAATCCATTTAGCTAATGTACAGCAATACTTATTTAATATAAAAATTAATAACAGCAATAATTTTTTAGTTTTTTAGCAGATAATCTGCAGTTTCATTCTGAGCGAAGTTTTTAAATAGCAGCACGTGCTATTTCAAAAATGATAACACATGTAAAAATTGCTTTAAATTTCTGAGTTGTAAGTTTATGTAAAAAAAATAGATGGCTTTTTTGCACCTACAAGAATTTTCTAAGTAATTAAAGCTGTCATTAATAAACTAATCTGAGTATTTTTTAATGTGTTTATTTTTGAAGCATTTCTATATACTTACGAAAAATAGTTATAAAAAAAGCTATGAAAAGTTGAGAAATATCTGTCATCACCGCAATTGAGAAATATCTGTAACTAGCTTATTTTATGCAATACTAAGTTGTATTTAAAAAAATAATTTTCATCATCACATATCTTGAAAACGAGGCTAACGAATAAGGGCTATCGCAGTGCTTTACGAATATCTTTTTTTCAGACTACTGGAGCTACGTGATGTTCGAATGCACCAATGTTGTTGCATGAAAAGCACATTATGCTACTCTAGAGGTATACAGGGTGATTCAGCTCGTCGGTGACAAACTTTAAGGATCGATAGAGCACACCTAGACGAACATTTTTGAATAGGGAATGTAGGGTCCCTGACGCGATGGTAAGGCGCTAGGCGCTTTCGAAAATTTGGGTGCCGAAATTCGAAACGTCATAAAAACTAGGGAAATGGTTAGATTTTCTTGCTTGTTGCGTCGAAATGATTCTGTTTGTTTAGACTTTCTTCAGTACCAATTTGATAAGCGTATCTCTTAAAACATGGATAGGGGGCGCTGCAGACTTTGGAGAGCTAGACAACAACTTTAAGCCCGTTATTTTGATAATTTAACACATGCTCGCCAAAGTTTATACTCTAACTTAAAGTTTGAACCCAAAAGTAGAGCCCTGCAAAAAGCGTAAGAGCCGGAATAAAATGTCAAAGTACAGGGTGGTCGAAACTCGAAGGCTCCTAAGAGATAAACAAACAGATTTCTTGACTTATGGCATGCATTTTCATGATTCTGTTTGCTGGGGCTCTCTGAAACTCAGTTGAACGGTACAAAAAGAAACATCGATAGGGGGCGCTTTGGGCAAAAAATATAATTCGTTGACATTTCGGACGCTAACTGGAAACGGGGCTCTACGATCAGTTAGTAATAATGAAAACACATTTTCTACCTCTGCTCAACACTTCTGAATAAATTTAGACCAAAAACATCAATGATACTGGAAATTTATTTACAAAAAATAACACTACAGAAGATGCTCGAAATTTCGACCTTGGGCCATGATGCAGGCTTCGCACCTCCGTCGCATTGAGGAGTGTGTGTTTCCAACAATGCCAGGAGTATCTCTGATCTGCCCTGCAGCTGCCACAATGCGCGCCACAAGTTCTTCAGCACTGCTGACAGGTGTATGGTATACCTCGGCCTTCAGGTAACCCCAAAGGAAGAAATCCAAGCAGGTGAGGTCTGGTGATCGGGCAGGCCAGTGAACTGGACCCCCACGCCCGATCCACCGCTGGCCATACCTTGCGTTTAGATGGAGACGCACGTCGTTCGTGTAATGGGCCGGAGCTCCATCGTGCTGGAACCACATCTGGCGACGCGAACTTTCGGGTACGTGCGCCTCCTCCAGAAGCTGCGGCAGCACTTGATCCAGGAAAATCAGGTAATTTCCACCTGTCAGCCGTTCAGGTAACAAATAAGGGCCAATGAGGCAATCCCCCAGAATGCCGGCCCACACATTTACTGAGAAACGCTCCTGGGCTGCTCGGCTTCTGGTTTCATGTGGATTTTCATCACACCACACATGACTGTTGTGGGCGTTCCACATTCCCTCCCGGCTGAAGGTGGACTCGTCCGTAAACAAAATGCTGTTTACAAAACGGGGATTCCTGGATCTCATCGCCAAGTACCATCTTGAGAATTCCACTCGAGGGCCAAAATCCTGCTCTCTCAGCAACTGCACCCGCTGGATGTGGTAGGGGTGCAGATTCCGGGAACGTAAGATGCGCCATGCAGTTGCTTGCGAAATGCCAACATGTCTGGCGATATCTCTCGTGCTAAGACCTGGGTTGTCCTCAACCAGGTTAAGCACAGCCTCTTCGTTGTCGGGGGTGCTCACTGATCGCTCCCGTTCAGGCCTGCCTCCGTCGAAAGATCCCGTTGTGGACAACCTCTGGTGTACTCGAGCGAAGAAGGCATGGCAGGGGATTTGCCTGTTGGGGTAACGCTCGGCGTACAACCGCTGGCAGCTCGTCCATTACAACCAGCAGCGCCATACGCCAAATGCATGTCAGCCAATTCAGAGTTTGTGTACCGTTCCATCCTACTACCGATCTGCAGACAAGTAACCCGAAGCTTAAGTAGGTACCGCACGTTCAAAAGACGTGTCTGCGCATACAACTACGTCATCTCGCGTTGTCGTCTACGCATTACGTATCTTTTGCATATCGATATGGTACGATATCTTTTGCATAAATCAGCAAAAAGCACCTTATGTAAATTTTATTGCGCGCATTGTGCATGATTGAAACCAGCTATGTTTGTTAAAAAAAACAAACAAACTGCAGTTTTAATAGCTTCTTATGATAAGTAAATTACTCTCTTGTTTTGTTTCTAACTGATCGTAGCGCCCCGTTTCCAGTTAGCGTCCGAAATGTCAACGAATTATGTTTTTTGCCCAAAGCGCCCCCTATCGATGTTTCTTTTTGTACCGTTCAACTGAGTTTCAGAGAGCCCCAGCAAACAGAATCATGAAAATGCATGCCATAAGTCAAGAAATCTGTTTGTTTATCTCTTAGGAGCCTTCGAGTTTCGACCACCCTGTACTTTGACATTTTATTCCGGCTCTTACGCTTTTTGCAGGGCTCTACGTTTGGGTTCAAACTTTAAGTTAGAGTATAAACTTTGGCGAGCATGTGTTAAATTATCAAAATAACGGGCTTAAAGTTGTTGTCTAGCTCTCCAAAGTCTGCAGCGCCCCCTATCCATGTTTTAAGAGATACGCTTATCAAATTGGTACTGAAGAAAGTCTAAACAAACAGAATCATTTCGACGCAACAAGCAAGAAAATCTAACCATTTCCCTAGTTTTTATGACGTTTCGAATTTCGGCACCCAGATTTTCGAAAGCGCCTAGCGCCTTACCATCGCGTCAGGGACCCTACATTCCCTATTCAAAAATGTTCGTCTAGGTGTGCTCTATCGATCCTTAAAGTTTGTCACCGACGAGCTGAATCACCCTGTATAAAAAGAAGACACTTGAAATGCACCGCGGTAGCCTGACCAAGAAAAGGACAACTTTTTTATATCATACAGTTTGAAAATAGCCCGTAAAAAGGATTAGCTAATTGTTCTGCTCTAATTATATGTAAAAATAGAAAAACATCGAATCCTACTGCTTATAATTTAAAATTACAAATATTTAAAATACGTTAAAAAATTAACTATTAGTTCTTCAAAACCTTTTATCCATATCCATATCAATTTATCCATATTATCCTTTTATCTATTTTATTTAACAACATCTCCTTCAGGTGTTTATTTATAGAGAATTATAATTTTTGTGTGTATAAAATTTTTTAGCAAATTTAAAATTTCACAAAAATATTTATTCTTTTAGAAGTTATCATTTGAAAATTATTTTGCAAATCTTAAAAATATTTAAAGAGTCTAAAACTGCTTCTAAATAAATAAAGAAAATTATTAAGAAAAATGTATGAAGAAAGATTGCTTTATACTGGTAAAGAACTCAGTGATTTAATTCAATTACTTCTAAATTCGTGCATTTAAAAAATGAGAAAACTTTTCTAGCACAGTTATCTTTTAATTTAATTTTTACCTATGATTTTTTTCAAAAACTCAAAACTATGAATTTTATTTGCTTAACTAAATTTAAATGATTTTTAAATAAAAATGTGAATAGTTACCCTGATATTTTTAGATGAGCGTTGTTAATCTGTTTTAGAGATTTTCTAAAAATTATTAAATTTAAGAAAGTGTAAAATTTTACCAATATTCTATTTTGAATTTATGTTTAGTAAACATATGTACATTAGTAGTATGTTTAGTATGTTTAGTCCTAACTAAAGAAACTGAAATATATAAATAACTACTGTTGTTGAAATCACTTTTGAAAATGATATCTAAAGCCCTCTCCGATATTTTCAATAAGCAAAATATAGAAATAATCAATCTAAGTTATACAAATTGAGGATAAATTCTTCAAATTTGAATAAAAGTTTAAATCATTAATTATTTATTAAAAACAAGAATCGACTTTTAGTACCCTCTTATTGTTTTTTTAAATTTAATAATATCTTGGTAAGACTCGTTATCGGAACTTCGATTTCTGATTATTATAGAATTATGGCATAATCAATTCTAAATATTAGAATCAGTAAATAATTACCACATTTGTCTGTCAATAGACGCATAAAAATTACTATTTTTGAATAAAATAGCAAAAATATACTTCAGATGCTTAAAAAAAAAAAAAAAAAAAAAAAAAAAAAAAAAAAAAAAAAATCGGTTGAACTATAAAATATGTAAGTATAGAAAAATTAAATCTGACCTTAATGTGCTCATCTTACTGGTTGCCAAAATAATGTTAAATGTTGAACAAATACTTTGGTTATTCGAAGCTGAGGCGCGATTGAAAAATCTGTGTCGGCTTGGCCTATAGGCGGAAGTAGATTTCGAAGTTAAGTATTCATTTCAACAACAAAAAATGAAATATGATTAGGGATAAACTCAGTTTAATAACTTTATTTGGCCGCTTTTGAAGAGTTCTTTATTTTATTTTTCTGCAAGAGCTGGTTTTATCAGAATCGTCCTAGTCGAAATTCAATTTAAATGCCCACTTTATACAGTATTTTCGAACTATATTCTGACTTAATAAAAAAAATAGACCAATACGATACATAATATAGTTCCTAAAAGGAGAAACTGTCAATTGAATACGTTTGGGAGCAAAATTGAATTTAAAAATGAGTCATAAACTAAGCAATTTGTTATTTGAATACATCCTCAATTCTTCATTCAGGACCGCTTCGGGAAATTTTATACGAAATGCCCACTTTGACAGCATTTTTAAAATATATTCTGCCTTTATCAATATTTAAATATATTGATGTTTTGTAATATCAATTTTCTTCAGCTCTAATACTGAAGAATTGGTTCAATTTATTAAAAAATTTTACAGTCTATATTAACCTATATAAATAATCTTATAGATTCCAATTTATATGCTTGACATTTATTTGTCTAGATGAAAGCATACAAATTTCACACTCATCCCATCCATTTCAATATTATGTGCTATAGATAATAAATTACAATCATTCGTTTTAAAAAAAGAATCATGCGTTCTTAAGCATTTTAGAATTTCGTTAATGAGACAAATGAACTAAATGCGTATCGTGAAGAGGAATTAATATGTTTTAACGTCATCTTATGTACAAAAGTCATCTGGTTATTTATAAAACATTTGCAAAGTTTTATGTATGAAGTAACCAGCTTTTATTGGGTCAAACTATTGTTTAAGAAAAGTCTTGTTTTTACTTCCTTTTGAGAATAACGGATTTTCAACTTATTCAATTGACGATTATTTTGATAATTTTCAAGTTATGATTTTGCGACTTTCACAAAAGTTGCACTATACATTTAGCTAACATAATATGCAAATGAAATTTTAGTATCGCTGACGCATGCGCATTGAAAAATTATTTAGTGAAGCTACTCATTTTTCATACAATTTTTATTACTTTTTAATTCTGATTACAGGGTATTGTTTGCAATGTTGCTTGTCATATTTTCAGAAAACAATTTCATTTTATATTAAGAACTCTGAAAATTATAAGGAAAAAACTTGGAAAAATTTGGGACCATTTTTATAGAAACCTTAATTACTCTCCGAGTATGCATGCTATTTGCATACAAATGAACACAGTGTATTACAATGGAGCACTCAATCATAATCTAGAGTTTGAGCGCTTTTGCTACATTAGTTTTGCCAGGGTTAATCAAAAGATATTGATTATTTTTTAATTTGTTGACGGTCTCCTATGGAGTTTCGGGAAAAAATCTTCACGGAGATGTATGACTTGTACTATTATATTTATACACTAAGAGTTTCGAGATGATTCGTTATGTATTTTTCTAGATATTTAACAAAATGTCTAAAATCGCAAGTGAACGATAATCAATGGCCAGGTAGTGTATATTAAACTTTTTTGGGAAACCTAACTTCTGTTTTAAGTGATAGTAAGTACCTACAAGTTATAAATCATCATATTCTTTCATTCAAGCTAAATGAATAGTGCGTGCTTAAGTATCATAAATCATTGGCACAAGAATTGTGCCACTATTGTACGACTCAGTATACGCATTAGGTTTTGAGAATACTTTAATGATATTATTTTCAAATAATTATGAAACTGAGCCTTTAAGGAAAATCGTCAAGGAAATATGACACATTATAAAAGATAAATATTAATGCGATGAAATCAGGAATTAATAGTGCAAATACAGTCGAGTCTCTATATAACGAAATCCATCGTTCATTGAAAAAATTCGTTTTATAGAAAGCTTCGTTGAATAAAGAACGGCAAAAAAAAAATTTCATTTAATGTTTAAATTTTGAAACAAAATTGTTTTTGAGACATTTAATTAATATTTTGAAATATTTAACGGAAATTTTTACAGAATTTTCGACACTTTTATTGATTATTTTCAAAATTATTATTTTAACAAAGAGAATTATGCATATTGGTTAAGCGACAATAATAATCGATAATAATCGATAATATCGATCAATAATAATCGATAACACCAGCATAGATGACATTTAGTAACAATTCTTCATTTAAATGATCTCTCACGACAAAAATTGCTCCGAATCGCCAGAGACAACAAACATCCACTCTAAACTTCAAAAGTAAAGAGAGATAATTTAGATACATGAAAACCTACTGAAAAAAGACCTTTTCTGCGACTGCCCTCTTATCTCTTCCTTATTCTTGCCTTACTATCCAAACCAAGAAACGAAAGGCATTTTCCAGACGACAATCGATTAGTTTTATTTTTTAGAATGTTTTGTGATAATTGCAAATTGCACCAGTAGCAAACATATGTTTCAATCTTTTCCAAGAACACATGCTCATCTTGGCTAAAACAAAGTCAAGTATAACCATGCAAAAAGGATGTTTTTCTTGGTGGAGGGGTGGGGGATTGAATGCCTTTTATTGAACATAAGGAATAAGGTACAGCAATATAGATATGAAATATAAACCAGAAATCAACAAAAACAAGTTATTTTACAATTTATTTGAAGCGTTTTCTGAATTCATGAAAGAACATTTTTGAAAATAATTCGTTAAACGGAGATATATATATTTCACTATATGAAGATTATTTTTAATGTAATCGTGAAAAAATTGACCGTTCTTACAAAAAATTCGTTAAATAGAGAAATTCGTTGGATATTGTTTCGTTGTACTCGACTGTATTACTATTTCAGGACTGAAAATTCAGCGTTCTAATTTAAATGACTTCATAAAATCAAAAATATATTATTTATCATTTATTTATTAATGTAATGGTTACGTTGGGTATCTGAGCATGATTTTACAATATGCCTATAAACATTTCGGCAATTCAGCATTTAAAAGATAATGTTAATTTGAATTAAAGTTTGGACCACTGTAAATGTGTTTAATTAGAATCATCCTATCAGACAAAAAATTTCAAATTTTAAATTTATTGTTTAAAAATAGAAATAGATACGTATTTAATTTTTCTTTCTTCGTAGGTCAAGTTGCTCTATTTTTGAGGGGCAACTGTATCTAATAGGTTTATTCTCCACACGTGTTTGTCTTTTTTAATATGGGTTACCAGTTCCTGTTTGAAAAAGTGTAAACAATAAAAAAAATAATCAGGCAGATTATGTAAATTATATATTAACTAAAGAGCTTTGTAAGGGAAAGATTTCTTGACAAGTTGCCTAAAAAATCACTAAATGTGAAAATATTAGAGTAAGTTATACAAAAAATAGGAATTCTGTAAATACTTATGTACTTTAGATTATATAATAAAAATTAATGTTGCATGTGTATTTTAAAAAGAAAAAATAATAAGTTAAATCTATGAACAAATGGCTGAGTAAGTGTTTAAGGGTCTCATTCCTTTTTATTTCCTCTATGAAAGTGCAATATGCCTAATAAACCTTTAAAGAATTTAGCCATGTTTTATATCTGACAGAACTATTTCTTACTTGTTTCGATGATTTTCTAATAATGTCACTTTGTCTTGTATACACCTCTACATCTGGATCATAAAATTTCAAAGTTTGGCTTTCTCACTTAAGAAATTTTGTTTGATGTCCTCTAATGTATTTTTAAAGCAATTTTTACAAGTCATTACATACAGTAGAACCCGAGAATTCGGATTAATTGGGACCAGTCCCAATCCGGATTCTCGAAAATCAGGATTATCCGGAGAATGTGAACAAATAAAATAAAACAAAACATACTCACAGAAAATCACCTTTATATTGAACATATTCAATATTTACAGACAGTAAAAATGTTTATTTTGTAATGATAAAATTTGTCATATTCTGCTGTGCCAGTTTTTTTGGGCCGAATGGCCACACATTCCCTTCAGCATAAATAGTTCGTTGGATGTAGTCTCTACAAGACGCTCAAAATAAATCATTATTTGTTCAAAATGGAAAGCTGCTTCATCATAGTTTATAACTTCTGATTGATCATCATTTATAATGGTTTTCGTCTACATCATCTTCATTTTCTTCAGTTGTGCATAAAGCGATTATTAAGTCATCTGTAAACGAGGCATACTCTTCATTATTTTCTGCTTCCAACCAATTGCTAATGTCGTTGATATCAACACCTAAGTAACAATCATTTTTTTTTTTGTTAACAGACTAACAAAATCTTCAGGTGTAATTTATTTTGCATTCTCGTTTATTCCTCCTTCTATTTTGATTTTCCCCAAGTGATTTATTGAAGGGGTTTGGCACCCTAAGAGACCTATGGGCTGTCAGACAAAGATCGGAAAGTGATCCTTATCAGTCAGTTTGTCTATGAGGACTATTTTACTTTGCTTTCTTGCAGTGCACTGAGTAAAACTTTATTAAGCACTGGGCTTTAGATGACATTTTTAAATCGATTAAGTAGAGAACTGTAAAAATTGGAATTGCCAAAGCTTAAATGATACTTAGTTTGTTCCTTGCATAGATAACATTAATAAGTTTAAATAAGAAAGCTTGAGGTATTCTTCCGAAAAGATTTCAGAAAATACTTTTTTATTCAGATTGTGAGGCTGAAATAAATTTATGTTATGGAAATTTGCCGATCACTTCTCAAATTAAAAAAAAAGACCAAATTGATGCGGATTATCCGGAGATCCGAATTGACGGGGTCCAAAATAGCGGGGTTCTACTGTAATTCACTTCATTGTAAGTAAAATAACGATGTAGAAATTATTTTTCGGTGGTGAGAAAATTTGAAAAAAAAAATTTATAAATGTTGGGGTAACTGTATCCTACATGCTTCAGTTACCCATGATACATGTCCCAGTTACCCCCCAAAAAAATAAGGGATAACTGGGACTTACATTTGATATAAGATATAAATATATATAGATACTTAATAATATTAAATATGCCTAATCTTGAAAAAATAGATTGTTTAATATTAGAGCTTACAGTATTTTAATAAAACTAAGGAAGTTCAACAAAATTGATGATTAAAAAAATAAATAAATAAACCTAAATGTTTGTCAACCTATCACAGCAAAAGCTAAACCTTAAAAAACATCAATATTTTTTTTAATATAAAATTGCCTATGGCCTAGTTACCTCGTGGGTCCAGTTAACCCAGCTAACCTTATACAAGTTTTTGGACGAATTTAGACTTTCTGGAGTTTTTTTCTCATGAAAATTGATGTTTGTATCTTGAGTAATATTTTCTTGAAAACTAGAAAATTTGTTTTTGCAAATTATTATTTTTGTTGCCAGTCACATTTTTTAATGCTACAAAACCGTGTGAAATTATAGTCTTTAATATGTACAAAACGTAACTGTGTATGCTAATTTCTTTGAAATATATCATAAAAGGTTAATTTTCATGTTTATTTGTTTTTTTTTAATTTTAGAAAGAGTTTTTCTAAGCCATATTTTTTTTCCGTTTTATTAATATCTGATTATATATAGATAAGTATATACACACACACACACACACACATATATATATACACTACATTGCCATTGATTATGGGACACTTGCGATTTTAGACATTTTACTAAATATCTAGAAAAATACATGAGGAATCATCTCGAAACTCTTAGTGTATAAATATAATAGTATACGTCATACATCTCCGTGAAGATTTTTTACCGACACGCCATAGGGGACCGTCAACAAATTAAAAAAGAATGAATATCTTTTCAATAACCCTGTCAAAACTAATGTAGCAAAAGCACTCAAACTCTAGATTATGATTGAATGCCTTATTGTAATACACTGTGTTCATTTTTATGCAAATAGCATGCACACTCGCAGAGTAATTATGGTTTTTATAAAAATGGTCCCAAATTTTTCCAAGGTTTTTCATTATAATTTTCAGAGTTCTTCATATAAAATAATATTTTTTTCAGAAAATATGACAAACAACATTGCACACAGTACCCTGTAATCAGAATTAAAAAATAATAAAAATTGTATGAAAAATGAGTAGGTTTACTATATAATTTTTTACTGCGCATGCGTGAAAGATATCAAAATTTCATTTGCATATCATGTTAGCTAAATGTATAGAGCAATTTTTGTAAAAGTCTCAAAATCATAGCTTGAAAATTCTGAAAGTAATCGTCTATAGAAAAAGGACAAAATCCGTTGTTTCCAAAATGAAGCAAAAAAATGAGGGATTTTATCCAAATGCAGTAGTACATCCCATATTGTGTATTCTATATTGGCACTAATCAATGAATATATGGATACAACCCCTCTTGTTTTTGCTTCATTTTGAGAATAACGGATTTTCGACTTATTCAATTGACGATTATTGTCAGAATTTTCAAGTTATGATTTTGTGACTTTCACAAAAGTTGCTCTATACATTTAGCTAACATAATATGCAAATGAAATTTTGATATCGTTGACGCATGCGCTGTAAAAAATTATTTAGTAAACCAACTAATTTTTTATACAATTTTCATTATTTTTAAATTCTGATTACAGGGTACTGTGTGCAATGTTGTTTGTCATATTTTCTGAAAAAAAATATTATTTTATATTAAGAACTCTGAAAATTATAAGGAAAAACTTGGAAAAATTTGGGACCATTTTTATAAAAACCTTAATTACTCTGCGAGTATGCATGCTATTTGCATAAAAATGAACAAGGCTTATTACAATAAGGCATTCAATCACAATCTAGAGTTTGAGCGCTTTTGCTACATTAGTTTTGACAGAGTTATTCAAAAGATATTCATTCTTTTTTAATTTGTTGACGGTCCCCTTTGGAGTTTCGGGAAAAAATCTTCACTGAGATGTATGCCGTATACTATTATATTTATACACTAAGAGTTTCGAGATGATTCCTCATGTATTTTTCTAGATATTTAGTAAAATGTCTAAAATCGCAAGTGTCCCATAATCAATGGCAATATAGTGTATATATATATATATATATATATATATAATTACTGCTGAAAACGCACTTTTGAATTTTTTCTAATACATAAAATAATAAAGCAATTTTTTCTTTATAATTTTATCAAAAGTATGACATATTTATCATAAAATAATAGTATGAAGCAAAACTTTTAATAAAACCTTATTGAGAACGGATTAATCGAAGAAGGTAGACAAAATCTTAAAGTTTCTCATTCAGTTGTTTGACATTTATTTCAATATACATAATTCTTAATTTTCTCATTTATCTGACATTTATTCGCTCTAATCCAGTAAAATCGTTCAGGTTAGCAAAATGAATTATGCATTCTTCAGCGCTTGTGAACTTCTCTAATCTGATAAAGATTTTATCAACCGAAAGTCATTTGTGATTCATGTTCTTAATGAGAAATCAATGCAAGATTACTTTAACCGAAGCTTAGGTATAAAAGACATTTTGACAAGTGGCGTTAATTATAAATCATTTGAGAAGTTTTGCTGATGGAAGAAATAAACAGCTTTTATTGAATCAAACTAAAGAAAAATATATCTTATTTATTAAATGAAGTAAATGTTATGTAATTAATAATTAGCAAATACTAACGAACAAAGGAATTGCGAATCATTTAGAACAATCTTGTAGATATGATATCAAAAATTTGCTTCTGAAAATTTAAATGTAATATTCTTATTTACCCTGTATTTTCAAAGCAATTTATGAAAATAATGGGCAATTTAAGACTTAAAAATTTTGAATAAATCTATGTAATTTTATGATATAAATTTGTTACAGTGTTAGAGTTTAAAAATTTATGCCCCAAAACTCAAGCAATGGACCTATTTGTAAAATTCTCATTTAATATTTATAAAATACTATACTTAAATTTGTTGTTTATGCATTAACTAAATATTTATTAGGTCTAACTATTAAAAAATAATTTAAAATGTTAAACACATAAATTTGTATAAGTTCTTCACAAGATAACTATATTTTGGAAATAGATATTCATGTATTTATTAAATTAACTAATGAAATTTAGAACGGTTGTATATATATTTTATCTGTATTCTTAGAAAGTTACACTATTAAATGAATTGTTCCAAATAACTCAAGTTTTAGTTTTTTATTTTAGGATTTTTCGTTGTTGTACGCAACAAACTCTTAGAATTTAGATTTTTTAACGAAGTTATTTATACCATAAATGCTTAATAAATCATAAATGTATGTTTTTTTTCAAAAGTATTCCATAACAGTAGTTTCTACATTTTATACTTTTAACAGAAAAATGTGTAATTGTTTTCATCGCTATTGTAAGACATATAACTTTACTGACAAGGAAGGTCTCCTTATTCAAAATATTTTGAAAAAAGAACACGAATTAATCTATTTATGTATGTAGTAAACAATCGTTCAATTTTAGTGGCGGAAATACAGTAGAAAGTCTGTAAAAAAACAAAATATTTTCGGATATTTGGCGTGAAAAGACGAAAGCAACACGCGAATTATATATATATATATATACATATATATATATATATATAATCATCATCATCAACCGTTTTCGATCCACTGCTGGATGTAGGTCTCCCACAGATTTTTCCAATGTTTTCTGTCTAGTGCTTCGTCATCCAATTTACACCAGCCACTTTTTTAATTTGGTCACTCCATCTTACTTGTGGTCATCTTCTTGGTCGTTTTACATCTCTGGTGTACCACTGTAGTATATTTGGGCTCCATCTATTGTCTTGTCTTCTTGCAATGTGCCCAGCCCATTTCCATTTTAGCTGTTTAATTTTTTCAAGGATGACAAAAACTTTTGTCTGATTTCTTATTCAGGTTATCCTCTTTCTGTCTCTTCTAGTTATGCCTAGCATACATCTTTCCATACTTCTCTGTGTTGTTTGTAGTCTTTGTATCATCCGTTTTGTTAATATCCATGTTTCTGCTCCGTAAGTTAATGCAGGTAAAATACATTGATTAAACACTTTTCCTTTCAAACAAACAGGCATGTTACTCTTCAGAATAATATCGTTCTTCCTAAAAGCACTCCACCCATTTCTTATTCTTCTATTGATTTCATTCATGATACTATTATCTGATGATATTTCCTGTCCTAGGTGCACATGACTTTGCACTTCTTTAATCTCAGTGTTCTTGTAGGCAATTTTCTTTTTTAATGTAAATGAATTAAAAATCACCTTAGTCTTTTCTAAATTTATTTTTAATCACACATTGATGCTAGTGCAAGATGCTTCTGCAAGATCTTTTAGCATACTTTCCAATTCTTCAGGACTGTTGCTGAAAATTACAATGTCGTCAGCGAACCGGCGATGACTTAAGTATTCCACATTTATTCTATTTCCTTTGTTTTCCCAATAAATCTTGTTGAAGATATTTTCTAATACAGAATTAAAAAGCTTAGGTGAAATGGTGTCTCCCTGTCTTACTCCTCTTCCTAGCTTGATCTTCGCTTTTCCTTTATCTAAACGGATGGTTGCTGTTGCTTTCTTGTAAATCTTCTTTATAATATTGATGTAAGGTTTGTCTATACCAATGTCCTCCAGAGATTCTACTACTGCTGATGTGTAGACGGAATCAAACGCTTTTTCATAATCAATAAAGGCAAGGCAGAGAGGTAAAAAATGTTTTTGTATGAGTTCCCTTGCTGTTTGGATATGATCCATTGTGCTGAATCCACCTCGGAATCCTGCTTGTTCATTAGGTTGAGCTGAGTCCAGAGCTGATTCAAATCTTGTCGTCAAAACTTTGGTGAAAATTTTATAAATCACCGACGTCTCTCTGTCTCTTTGCTCAGTTTTGCTATTTTTTAGCTCGCTGAGTTTTGCACTGATGAAGAATCTCGATAGTAGATTCGAAATAGCTATTTGCTGCTAACTTCTCATACTTTATTTGGGCATTTATAATCGTTGGTTTTCTATCTTTAAACATTTGTGCACAAAGGCTTTATTTGGAATTTTAATGTATTTGGCGTCAACGGGCCTTGATTCCACTATCGCTGTTTTTATTTTTCATCTCTTTGCTATGTCACAAATCAATAGATTTTGTAATTTACGGCTGAAAAAGTATAGGTTTTTGGAGCACTTACATTTTCTACGTGACTGTAGACGCAAAAAAGTGTTTCCTAGATCCATTTCAATACGTTATAATTTATTTAATTCAAGTAGGATAGATAAGGTCTTATTTCGATCTAAATTAGCTCTTTTAAGGGCTTTGATTCAAGAGACTCCAGAAAATTGCTCATATAGACCGCGAGTTATATTACTTACATATCTCTCTTGGTAATTCTTCTCCTGATTTTGATTCTATAGACAGAATTTCATGGAATAGAGTACTCAAAGCTTCTTCGATTCATTGCGCAGTTCTAAAAAGGAAATTTAATACGCTTTGTAATAATTCTTTCGCCAACAACGCTATAAATTTACCTACTGTTAACAAAAATGCTGTTGTCAATCTTTCTAGTGTCGCTTTAAGTAATAATCAGCTAAATGCTCTAAAATTAAACAACAATTTCTCTGTTTCTGCTCTTCCTCTTGCTCCTGTTGAAAGAGCCTTTAAGCATAGCGCTATTTCTCCTTCTCAAAAAGAGTCTATTAGGCATCTCGTTGCCAATACTGTTAATTTCAATTCAAATGTTTATAAGCCAAATCTTAATAGTTCAGTTTAACATTGTCTTAAAAGTGTGTGTTCTGATCCGAATTTGATCATAACTAAGGCTGACAAAGGTGGTCAGATTGTTGTTCTTGACAAGTCTTCATATTTAGAAAAATCCCATAAATTAATTAATGATGGTCCCTATGTGGATATCCACAAAAACCCTTCCTCTAATGAAATTGATATTATCAAATACGCCATTAAGTCTTCACACATTATTCCTGCTAAATTAAAGAGGTCTCTTATTCCTTCAATCGCTCATTGTGCCAGGTTTTATGCTTTATCTAAGGTCCATAAACCTGACATTCCTTTTAGACCCATTGTTTCTAGTATCGGTACGGCTTCTTATATACTTGCAAAATATCTTGTTTCCATATTTTCTCCTCTCTCAAGCAGTAATTCTTTCACTGTTAAGAATTCTTTTGAATTTGCTAAGAAACTTCACAGTTTTAAACCACAAGGCCACATGATGGTTTCTTTTGATGTTAAATCATTATTTACTAATGTTCCTGTCGAAGGTGCTTTAGATTGCCTCAAGAAAAGACCCTGTGAATTTCATTTTTCCTTTTTCGAAATCGAAGAGCTCATTCATCTAACTCGTGCTTGCTTATCTCAAAATACTTTTGTATTTAACGGGAATTTCTTTCGTATGATTGACGGTTTGGCTATGGGTATATGTGTATATGGTTAGTCCGACTTTATGCGATTTGTACATGCATTACTTTGAAATAAAATTGTTTGAAGTCTTAAAATTTCCGCTCTATGTTCGTTACGTAAATGATATCTATGCTTTAGTTGAAGTGAATTCAGATATAAATCATATTCTCTTTGTCATGAATTCTATTGATTCTTGCATTCAATTTACTTTTGAAACTGAATCGAACAATTTCCTTTCTTTTCTAGATGTTCTTGTTATTCGCAATGAAGATAATTTTCAGACTACTGTCTTTCGCAAACCTTTTGCGATCAGTCTTCCACCTCACAGATATTCTTTTCACCCTCCTAACCAGAAAGTTGCGGCTTTTAAAACTTTTGTTTTCCGGGCTTCCAATATTTGTTTTACTCCTCAGATACTCAGTGATGAACTTAATTATCTAAAAGCTATTGCTGTTGATCGTGGTTATTCCCCTAATATTGTAGATTCAATTCATAGAAAATTGACAAAATCCACCCAATCTGAAAGAAAAAACTTTAATTCGAACTCCAATGCTTTGGTTGTTTTGCCTTTTTCCCCCAAAATCAGTCAGCAAGTTGCTAAAATTTTAAAAAGGTTCGATTTCAATGTTATTTTTTCTCCTGTTAATAAAATTCCTTTTTCAAATCTTAAGCACCCCATTGATCGCTTAGATAACTGGGGTATTTACCAAATTTCTTGCCAATGTGGTCTTTCTTATATTGGTCAGACTAAACGTGCTCTCAGATTTCGTTTAATGGAACATATCAGGTATGTCAAAAATCAAGAACTTAAACGTTCCTCTATTGCTCAACATTGTTGGTCTTCACAACATAAGTTTAACTTTTCTTCAGCCACCATCATCCATAAATGTCCTTCCATTCTTGATCTTGATTTTTGGGGAGCTTATCACATCAGAAAAAAATCTCACTCCTTAGTCAATGACTTATCTAGTACTCCTTATTTTCCAAGTATTTGGAAATCTGTAATTTAATACTTCTTTTTTTCCACTTGCTTTTTAGTTTTTGTTTTGCTTGTTCTCCGATAGATGTCGCTACTTGTCCTCCCAGTTGTTTTAGTTGCTTTCTTCTCATTAGTTGCTTTACTTTAGGCGGGATTATTCCCATAGCGGGTATATAAGCTTGCGTCTCTCTGTCTCTTTGCTCAGTTTTGCTATTTTTTTAGCTCGCTGAGTTTTGCACTGATGAAGAATCTCGATAGTAGATTCGAAATAGCTATTTGCTGCTACCTTCTCATACTTTATTTGTGCATTTATAATCGTTGGTTTTCTATCTTTAAAACTCCATATGTTGGAGTATCATACTCCAGTTTACTCAGGCAGCAATCAAACTCTGTTAGACACATAAGTACCCAAACAGATTCCTGATATCCTCCTACTAATTCAGCCAGAACACAATCTACGAACACACCAATCAAAGAATCCTGTGATATCTGTCTCCCTACTAAATGTTTTGGGAATCAGGAATTAGAATGTTGGCCACCATCTACAGAACCTGTAAAAATAATTAATCTAGAAAAACGGCGATAAAAATTATTAGCCCAATCTAAGGATTCAACTAAACTTAAAACGGAAACTGTGACTGATACATCTCCAAAAATCACTCCTGTTTCATCAGCATCTAACTTGCAAAGATCCAATACTGGTCAAAGTATAAAACCGAGCCAAAAAACTAATATTCAGAAAGATGGAACTAAGACCGCTACAAGTCAAAATACATCACAAACATGTAATATTATTGAAAAACAGAATTTAAAACAGAAACTTTACCCGCAAACCCATAAGAAAGTCTCAACACCAACTTCTCCACAGTGGAGGACTGTGGGGAAGGGAGGTAAAAACTCTCTTCTTAGCCCGTTTTTAAAAAAAATGTGAAGGATCCCAAGCAGTTGAAACAGTATGTGGAGGAGGCTATGGAGTCCAAGTCATTATATGACTCGGATCCAGATGATGATAATACTATGTTAGAAGAATCTGAGCCCAATTGATACAACATTGTTTTTTTTATTACTGTGTGTTTTAAACTTTTTACATTTTAATCTTTCGTGCTTTTCAGATTTTAACCATTTACATTTTCTTTCTTTTAAATCATTTTACTCTTTGATTGGTTATAATTGAATTTTAATTGCATGTTTTTTAACATTGCATCCTTGATTTTTAAACCTGTTTTTCTGTCGTATTTTTCGTCAACCTATACACTGTTTGTATTTTAAACATTTATTATAAACTTTAACAGTTTTTATATGATACTGAAAGTTCTTTTAGCTATGATCATAAATCCCTCGCTAATATTATCATTATTATTGTTTCTTCACACTTACTTTTTATGTATAAATTAAAGTTTTCATTTGACTTTGTCTTGGCGCAGCATGTCCCAAAAGGGACCTTGCGCCATAAAACCCAATTCAACCAACCAACCTGTCCTAGCAGTTACCATGGATAATGATCTCAGAACTTTCCCTCCCCTTTAGAAACATGCCAAAATAGAGCAGTTAGCAATGTTTGGTGCTGCCATCTATTGCGGCTTTGCCGAAAATCTTCCGTTTCAGAAGTCTGTCTTTTTACCCACTGGATGGAGCACGAAAGAGGCTCCTGCCCTTCGGGCACACGTAATGGTTACTAAAAATAGGAGCTATTATTTTTAGTAATTTTGGAGCTATTACTAAAATTTGCTTGGTGGCTCATACTAAAAAGTTTTAAGTTAGTTATACAAAAAATTCTTTTGTTCTGTTTACAAAAGAAATGTTTGTTTCACTTGCAAAAAAAAGTTTGCAATGGTTACTAAAAAATTCTGTGGAATACGAATTTACTAAGGAATTTTTAGTAACCTCTTGATTTTTTTTTTACAGTGCAGCCAAGCCGAGCTCGTTGATTCTCAGCACCCTCTGTCTTCATGTCTGTCTGATCGCATGTGTGACGATTTAAAAGTTAGGAGCCAGAGACATCAACGCCGGGTTTTCCTTTCACCGCAGAGAAGTCATGGCCACCGAGGAAAATAAATAAATAGATGTAGATAATCCAAATAATTACTCATTGGCTGCTGTAAGTTTATTTATTTAATCCATAATCATGAGAAAGGGAAAAGCTCCTTTTGCAAACTGTCTTTTACCGAAACATTATTTCAGTGAGCCGTACTCATCGAAGAAAAAACCCAAGAATCCTCCTTCTCATCTCGAGGCCTCCCCTCTTAAATCTAAAAAGAAAATTCTAGAACATTCTGTAACCTCAAACCATCATTCTTTTATGTAAACAGAATTCTTGTCCAGCTTCGAGATTATTTTCCACAGACGATAAATTTATTTTTTAAAAAAATATTATTTAACCAATTTATAATCGACTCAGAATTTCTTGGGCAGACGATTTTTATAAATGATTAATTTTAAGGGAAAAAGAAAAGAAATGAATTTATTAATATGCACACATCAAAGGTTGACGGAGGAAAAATAAATAAATAGATAAAATGAAATAATGATATTTTTTGAAAGGTATGGTTTTGGAATAAATTTAATAAGACTTTCTTAAAAAGGGTTGATACAAACATAGAAAAATGAATTTTATTTGGAATATTAAGAAATAAAAATTTAATTAAGAATATTTTTAATTTAGAGCCATCTTTTTAAATTTACGCATACTGGAATAATGTTTTTTAAGGCAAATTAAGAATTTATATCGTCTGCATAAAGATTAACAGATTAGATGTAGAAACAAGATTTTAATTTAATAATTTGAAGCAAGTACGGAACATTATTATAAGAAAATTAAGATAGTATAAAGGTTAGTTTTGGCGAAAAAAATTTTAACTTGTAATATTATCCCCCCTCCCCAAAACTTTGTATGAAACTGATAGTTAAATAAAACTACAAGTTCAGACAACAGAAATATAATAATTTAGAAAAGTTAAATTTTGGAATAAAACTGTCAAACTCCGGAAGCCAAGAGATGGAAGAAAAGAAAATTAATGCAATATAAAAAATATTAGCGATTAAAATAAAATAGTTAAGAGAAAATTAATGTGAATTATATTTAGGTAGGAGCATTTCCCTGAAAGAAATACAATAATGTTACAACATCACTTACCATTTGTAAGTGCATAGGAGATAATACATACAATAACAGTAAATAAGTTATGAATATTAATAAGCAAGAGACATTAAAGATATAATAAAAACAATAAGAAATCTTTCATGGGAGTTTATAGAATTTCAAGGACTTAATTAGTAATAATTTCAGTTCAGAAATTAAATTTGTTAGTATAGTCCTTGTAGTAAACATAGTCTTTAAAGGCTACAATAAACGTTCTTCTCGAACTTAGTTGACTACATACAGTCATTCAAATCAAAAGTCTCTAATAGTTTTTAAAAATGCAATTCTTCAATGCAGTTCGTTAGTAAATTGTATATTTTTTGTAAATCTAGTTTTAATCTTTGGTTTTAATCTTACGTTGGAATCAACATCTTTCAATAATATATCAATTTTTCAATAATAAATAGCATCACTCTCAATATCAATAACAAATAATATAGAAAATTTAAATAATAATAATAACAACAATAGTAAGTAGTAGTATAATAAGACTCCATATCCTAATATTTCTCAATAAAAGTATAATTAATATTAAACTTCATTATAGAAATCATAATAATAATAATAATAGTAAAACAAGAGTATAATCAAAAGAAAATATCACTATTTGTTTATTATTGATAGGGAAAATATTGGTTGAGGATAAAAATAATTACATAGCAACTAAATAATTTTCTTATCTCCTAATAGCATAAGAAAGTATTTTTTGCTGGCCGAAAGTATACAGAAAAAAAAAATCATAATAATTCCAAAATCCAAATAAAATTAAATCTAACTATTTAGAAAATGGACTCTCAACCAGTATTTCCTTACAATAATCCTCTCTGATACTCTTTTACAAAATTGTCAAATTTGGTTATAAGTTTTCAAATGCCAAATGTAGAATAATGTTTTATCTACACATGGTTTATAAACTTTAATAATAAAAACAAATAGGAATAAAAGTTGTCATTCATAATTGAGAAATGGAAATAAAAATACTTTGCTTTTTTGAAAAACTTTTAATATCTGTAGCTTTCACAATCACTGAAAATCACATATTATGTTATAGGTTTGAGTAGAGTCATCAAATTTTATAACTGTTATCACATAATATCTGCTGAATAAATAGAGTAATACTAATGTCAAATAAATGAGTAAATATAGTTAGACTTATATACACTTAAAATTAATTTATCAACATCAATTTGAAAGCTTTTACAATCAAAGTGTACACCTTATGTATAGGGAGCCCAATTTAACCCCAAAAACTCCCAAACACAAGTAATATTCTTGTTGGCCACAAAGAACATACCTGCTAATGTTGAAAATTATGGTGATAAAATATTTAGTGATTAAAATTTAATCTACTGTCTTGACTTTAGTTTGATCTAGTGATTGTGATTGTATCTGAGGTTTTGTTGGTTTTTTGGGTTGCTCATGAAACAGTTTAAAATCTTCTGGTGAAAAATAGGGTCTTAATTTAGAAACATGCACAATAACGGAATTCTGTCCTGTCTCATAATTAAATTTATCTATTTCATAAGTTACATCAGAAAGTTTATTTATAATTTTATATGGTCCAGAGAAAGTCGGTTCTAATTTTCGAGTGTTAGGGTATTTAAATTCTTCATAAATTACAGAGTTTTGTATTTTTAATGGGCATTCGACAAACATTCGATCATAGAGTCTTTTACTTTTAAGGTGAAATTCACGAGTTCGCGCTTTCGCAGTCTTGAGGGCTTTGTCCACTGGTGGTGTATACATTTTAACTGCCTCACACAGAACCATTACCCACCATTAAAACAAATCTGAATCAGAATTATCGTGAAATTGTGACTATATTTAGCTGTTAACATTAACCAAAAATTTTATCTAATAAAATAGAAATTGTAAACATCATAGATATACCTTAAATTGGGATCAACTTTTAATTCTATTATTGTATAGATCATAAACAAATTCAAAAATTTTAATTATAGATAATTTCTTACTTAAAATCACAAAATTTACTGAAAAATTTAATCATATTTATCAGTCAAAATTCTAGCAACAGCCTTGCACAGTTCCATCTTTCTTACTGAATTTAAATAAATTATAAGAATCCGGGAACCAAAGCTCACTGTAACCAGAAATTCTAACAAATAAAAGGAAAAACATAAATGTTAACTTAATTTTCAGCTCAAATGTCTAGTTGTAGGAACATTATCATAAAAATACTGCATTCTGAGAATAGTTCTTGATAACAAACAAATATCAATAAATTAGAAAATGTACATTTTAAAAAATAACTTGAGCTTCTAAGTTCTTTTATACTTCATTATTATTACGAACTTATCTTTAAACGTGCATAAAAATATCATAATAATCTTTAATATGCAACAGTAATTGTCTAAGAATATCATACTCTTCAATTTAATCCTTAAAAACAAAAATGTTTCAATCTCCAACACATAATAATGATAATAATAATACTCATAAATAGGTAAGTAAATAAAATTCACAGACAAATAATCAAATAAATAAACCTGTCAAACAGAGAATAATTAATTTATATAAATACATAAAAAGTATACAAATAATAATAATCAAAACACTACGAAAAATTCTCACCGAAATCCTATTGGGCTCGACTATCTCGAAAAATATTTGTCTATTCACCAATTTACAAGAAATGGTCTTGTAATTATTATTATTATTTTCTTCTTTTTCATCATCACGAGGACTACTTTTTCTCGACTATGAAAGAAAGGATCTCAATCGTCATGGAACACACAAGCAAACTCAAAGCAAGCACTAATTCTTTCAGATTAGCATCTTTCCAAGCCTAGCTGTGAAGTTCTTTAGAAAGAGCATTTCTTTTACTTTAATTAAGTAAGAAATTACGGCGATTTTGGCACAAGAACATTCACGAGAAGTCGATTATCGGCGATTCATAAACCTATCATCATTTCGTTCCACAGTCGACTTCATTAGCAAGCTGAAAATACCATATAGAATGTCCTTCAGAACCTAAAATTCATTCGAGCTTCGGCGATAGCATGTTCTACTTTGCTCCATCGCAATTTTCTTTAAATATCCGAAAAAGGGAGCACAGATAAATAATCCTGTCGAACTTTAGAGTCTATTGTGACGATTTAAAAGTTAGGAGCCAGAGACATCAACGCCGGGTTTCACTTTCACCGCAGAGAAGTCATGGCCGCCGAGTAAAATAAATAAATAGATGTAGAGAATCTAAATAATTACTCATTGGCTGCTGTAAGTTCAGAGAAAGGGAAAAGCTCCTTTTGCAAACTGTCTTTTACCGAAACATTATTTCAGCGAGCCGTACTCATCGAAGAAAAAACCCAAGAATCCTCCTTCTCATCTCGAGGCGTCCCATCTTAAATCTAAAAAGAAATTTCAAGAACATTCTGTAACCTCAAACCATCATTCTTTTATGTAAACAGAATTCTTGTCCAACTTCGAGATTATTTTCCACAGACAATAAATTTATTTAAAAAAAATATTATTTAACCAATTTATAATCGACTTAGAGTTTCTTATGCAGACGATTTTTATAAATGATTAATTTTAAGAGAAAAAGAAAAGAAATGAATTTATTAATATGCACACATCAAAGATTGACGGAGGAAAAATAAATAAATAGATAAAATAAAATAATGATATTTTTTGAAAGGTATGGTTTTGGAATAAATTTAATAAGACTTTCTTAAAAAAGGTTGATACAAACATAGAAAAATGAATTGTATTTGAAATATTAAGAAATAAAAATTTAATTAAGAATATTTTTAATTTAGAGCCATCTTTTTAAATTTACGCATACTGGAATAATGTTTTTTAAGGCAAATTAAGAATTTATATCATCTGCATAAAGATTAACAGATTAGATCTAGAAACAAGATTTTAATTTAATAATTTGAAGCAAGTACGGAACATTATTATAAGAAAATTAAGATAGTATAAAGGTTAGTTTTGGCGAAAAAATTTTAAATTTGTAATATATATATATATATATATATATATATATATATATATATATATATATACAGGGTGATTCCAAATTTTTTTTACAATAAAAGAGGGGTGATAGTACACATCAAGACAAACAATATTAAATAGGAGACCAAGGGTCCAAAACGTTTTCTTATGGAGATAGCCGCCATTAAAGTTTAGGGACCAAAATTTCAAATAAACATAAAAAACGGAAAAATCGGTCTATTGATTTGCGGTTTTCACTAAAATTATTCTTTATGTCGGCATTTTCTTGAAATTAAATTATAAAGATAAATTTCAAAAAATGCCGATAGAGGGCGCTTTAGACTTTGAAGTAACGAACAACTATTTTTTGCCGGTATGTTTTGCATCTCATTAAATGTTTTCGTAAGTTTACGCTCAAACTTAAATTTTGAGCTCAAAATCTGTAGTTGGGAGTGGTTAAGTAACACAAACTGACCTGTGTTCAGAGGGTTCAAATTTCAAATGATTAAAAAAAATGGAAAAATTGGTCGATTGATTTGCGGTTTTCACTAAAACTATTCTTTATTTAGGTATTTTCGTGAAAATAAATTATAAAGCTGAATTTCAGAAAATGCCGATAGAGGGCGCTTTAGACTTTGGAGTAACGAAAAACTATTTTTTGCCCTGAATAGTTGGGAGTGGTTAAGTAGCACAAACTGAACTGTGTTCAAGGGGGAGGGGGAGGTTCAAATTTAAAGTAATTATAGAAAATGGAAAAATTGGTCGATTCGTTTGCGGTTTAAAATAAAACTATTCTTTAAGTCAGTATCTTCTTGAAAATAATTTTTAAAGATAAATCTCAAAAAATTCCGTCAGAGGGCGCCTTAAACTTCAGAGTAACCAGCAATTCATTTTAACCTTTATTTTTTGGTTCTAATTAAATGCTTGCAAAAGCACTTTAAATGTTCTCGGAAGCTTAGATTTAAACTTAAATTTTGAGCTCAAATCCTAAATCGTTATGAGGAGTTAAGAAGCGCGAACTGAAGTGTGTTCAGGAGTTGAAATTTAACCCTCTTTCCTCCTCGAACACAATTCAATTTTTCGCTACTTAAACACTCCCAATGATTCAGAATTTCAGCCCAAAATTTAAGTCTATGCATTTGAAAGTATTTAATGAGATTAAAAAAATAACAGTTAAAAATAGTTGTATGCTACTCCAAAGTCTAAGGCGCCCTCTATCGGCATTTTTTGAAATTTATCTTCAAAAATTATTTTCAAGAAAACGCTGATTGATCAAGAAAACTGCTGATTTAAAAATTAGATTTAGCAAAAACCTCAAACGAATCGACCAATTTTTTCCGTATTTTACAATTATTTGAAATTTGAACCCTCTGAACACAGCTAAGTTTGTCTACTTAACGACTCCCAGCTATTCAGATTTTGAGCTCAAAATTTAAGTTCAAGCCTAAGCTTACGAAAGCATTTAATAAGATGCAAAAAACAACGCCAAAAAAGAGTGTTTCGTTACTCCAAAGTCTAAAGCGCTCTCTATCGGCATTTTTTGATATTTATCTTTATAATTTATTTTCACGAAAATACTTAAATAAAGAATACTTTTAGTGAAAACCGCAAATCAATCGACCAATTTTTCCGTTTTTTATAATCAATTGAAATTTGAACCCTCTGAACACAGCTCAGTTTGTGTTACTTAACCACTCCCAACTACAGATTTTGAGCTCAAAGTTTAAGTTTGAGTCCAAGCTTACGAAAACATTTAATGAGATGCAAAAAATACCGGCAAAAAATAGTTGTTCGTTACTCCAAAGTCTAAAGCGCCCTCTATCGGCATTTTTTGAAATTTCTCTTTATAATTTAATTTCAAGAAAATGCCGACATAAAGAATAATTTTAGTGAAAACCGCAAATCAATCGACCGATTTTTCCGTTTTTTATGTTTATTTGAAATTTTGGTCCCTAAACTTTAATGGCGGCTATTTACTTAGGAAAACGTTTTGGACCCTTGGTCTCCTATTTAATATTGTTTGTCTTGAAGTGTACTATCACCCCTCTTTTATTGTAAAAAAAATTTGGAATCACCCTGTATATGTATGTATATATATATATGCATACATATACGTTGTATTACACATATATTTGCTTGTTGCTGCAGTTATTTAATTTTACGATGGATTTTTTTTTTCAGGTTTATATAAAAAAATTCATATTGAAAAAATATTTCCATTGATTCGAAAATAAAAGCCAGATGAATAATCTGTAATTATACTTTATCTACGCCTCCATATCAACAAAACTGAATCGTCAATACTCAATTAGACAGAATAAATTTTTGAACTTGAAGCAATTTTTTATAGGTAAACTTCAATATAAATATATGTAATTATCGATCTGACAAAATTACAGTTAAATCTAACTAAAATGGCAAAAACATTTAACCAAGTTCAAGATTAAAAAAATTTTAAGTGTATTTGACAAAAAAAATAATTTTTTAAAATTGTTTCCCACCGCCAACGGATGAAAAATCACCAAATAATGAAATTTTCATCTTTTTTTTTCTTTTTTTTAAGCTATTGCATAGCTTTTATCGCGGGCTTTGAGCGCGGCGACCGAATCCAAAATTTCCGTAACGCGAAAAATCCTAACACATCCGTAACGAAAAAAACCTAGCACTCGGCTAACGTTGTTTCAGCTCGGCAGACTTCGGCATGATATCCTTCGGTGGACTTCGGCAGACATTGACGCGGTATTTTTCAGATATTTAGAGGATATCAAGTCTCAAACTTATATTTCTTATTTCAGTTACTATAAATCTATAGTTTCAATAATAAAAATTCCTCATAGAGTGTGTATAGAAAAGAATCGTCTTAAGATAAAATAAGGTAGACTAATGTAGCTTTTGGTGATTGGAGACCCGCCCAATGGTGAGGATCGAAAAATTTAAAATGCTTATAACTCGCGATCTAATTTTCGTAGCGTGGCCAAATTTTGTTTGGTAATTTATTATGAGACAGTGTTAATTTTTGGTGACAGGAGACCCCCACAGTGAGGGTCGAAAAAGTTAAAATGCTTATATCTCGCGGTCTAATTTTCGTAGCCCGGCCAGATGTTGTTTGGTAATTTATTATGAGACAGTGTTAATTTTTGGTGACAGGAGACCCCCCACGGTGAGGGTCGAAAAATTTAAAATGCTTATAACTCGTGATCTAATTTTCGTAGCGCGGCCAAATTGTGTTTGGTAATTTATTATGAGACAGTGTTAATTTTTGGTGACAAGAGACACCAACGGTGAGGGTCAAAGAAGTTAAAATGCTCATAACTCGCGGTCTAATTTTCGTAGTGCGGCCAAATTTTGTTTGGTAATTTATTATGAGACAGTGTTAATTTTTGGTGACAGGAGACCCCCCACGGTGAGGGTCGAAAAATTTAAAATGCTTTTAACTCGCGATCTAATTTTCGTAGTGCGGCCAAATTTTGTTTGGTGATTTATTATGAGACGGTGTTAATTTTTTGGTGACAGGAGATCCCCCATGGTGACGGTCGAAAGATTTAAAGTGCTTATAACTCGCGATCTAATTTTCGTAGCTCGGCCAAATTTTGTTTGGTGATTTATTATGAAACAGTGCTAATTTTTGGTGACAGGAGACCCCCCCCCCCACGGCGAAGGTCGAAGAAGTTAAAATGCTTATAACTAGCGATCTGATTTTCGTAGCGCGGCCAAATTTTGTTTGATGATTTATCATGAGACAGTGTTAATTTTTGGTGACAGGAGACCCCCCCCACGGTGAGGGAAGAAAAATTTAAAATGCTTATAACTCGCGATCTAATTTTCATAGTGCGGCCAAATTTTGTTTGGTAATTTATTGTGAGAGAGTGTTAATTTTTGGTGACAGAAGACCTCTCACGCTGAGGGTCGAAAAATTTAAAATGCTTATAACTCGCGATCTAACTTTCGTAGCGCGGCCAAATTTTGTTTGGTAATTTATTATGAGACAGTGTTAATTTTTGGTGACAAGAGACCTCCCCCCATGGTGAGGGTCGAAATATTTAAAATGCTTATAACTCACTTTTGGTGACAGGTGACCCCCACGTTGAAGGTCGAAAAATTTAAAATGCTTATAACTCGCGATCTAATTTTCGTAGCGCGGCCAAATTTTGTTTGATAATTTATTATGAGACAGTGTTAATTTTTGGTGACAAGAGACCTCCCCCCATGGTGAGGGTCGAAATATTTAAAATGCTTATAACTCACTTTTGGTGACAGGTGACCCCCACGTTGAAGGTCGAAAAATTTAAAATGCTTATAACTCGCGATCTAATTTTCCTAGCGCGGCCAAATTTTGTCTGGTAATTTATTATGAGACAGTGTTAATTATTGGTGACAGGAGATCCCCCATGGTGACGGTCGAAAGATTTAAAGTTCTTATAACTTGCGATCGAATTTTCGTAGCGCGGCCAAATTTTGTTTGGTAATTTATTATGAGACAGTGTTACATTTGGTGACAGGAGACCCCCCCCCCCATGGCGAGGGTCGAAAAATTTAAAATGCTTATAACTCACTTTTGGTGACAGGTGACCCCCACGTTGAGGGTCGAAAAATTTAAAATGCTTATAACTCGCGATCTAATTTTTTAGCGAGGCCAAATTTTGTTTTGGTGATTTATTATGAAACAGTGATAATTTTCGATGACAGGAGACCCCCCCCCCCCCCACGGTGAGGATCCAAAAAGATAAAATGCCTATAACTCGCGATCTAATTTTCGTAGCTCGGCCAAATTGTGTTTGGTAATTTATTATGAGACAGTGTTAATTTATGGTGACAGGAGACCCCCCCCCCCCACGGTGAGGGTCAAAGAAGTTAAAATGCTTATAACTCGCGGTCTAATTTTCGTAGTGCGGCCAAATTTTGTTTGGTAATTTATTATGAGAGAGTGTTAATTTTTGGTGACACGAGACCCCCACGGTGAGGTTCTGAAAATTTAAAATGCTTATAACTCGCGATCTAATTTTCTTAGCGCGGCCAAATTTTGTTTGGTAATTTATTAAGTTATTGCATAGCTTTTATCGCGGGCTTTAAGTGCGGTGAAAGAATCTAGAAATTCCGTAACGAGAAAAAAAAAACCTAACACTCCGGCTAACGTCGCTTCAGTTTGGCAGACTTCGGCACGGTATCCTTCGGTAGACTTCGGCAGACATTGACGTGGTATTTTTCAGATATTTTGAGAATATCAAGTCTCAAACTTATGTTTTTTATTTCAGCTATCATAAACGTATAGTTTCAATGATAAAAATTCCTGATTAACCTACATGTATTGTAAGATGATAAAAATATTTTAAACCATATTAACTTCTCAATTATTCAATAAAAGAAAAAAAATGTTTGTTATCGGTCATCACGCTCAAAAAGTGTAACTTGAATTAATATCAAAGACAAAAAAAACTGCATAAATAAAAAAATTATAATTATAATTGCATAAGTTTATAAAAAATGCTATGCAATAGCTTTACCGCGGCAGTCGCCGAGTGCCACATGTATTTTTTTTTTTTTTTTTTTTTTTGAGGACGCTCTATTAAGCTTCCACCATTTTTTTTTTAAATAAACATATATATCCTCCTGAAAAGTACATTCGTTAATTCATTCAGATTTTTTAGAAGTATGCCCGTATGGAGACTTTCAGTGTGAGATATCTTACTGTCCTGTAACAGGAACATAGCAATTAGAGAGTTTCAATTTATATATATAAATAAATATATATATATATTAACTTGCTTATTTTTTAGCATTAGTAAACTATACTTTTATACGATTTTTCATAGTATGATTGATCTTTTAAATTTTGTGCATTTAATAAAAATTAATTATTGTTCAAAATGTCGAAATATGGTCACTATAAACCAATATTACGACTTTGGTTTCGAAATTGCTATTATTGTTATCAAGAAAAAAAAAACTAAAGATATTTAACAATATTCGTCTTTTAAAAGTGCGTTGAAATAATGAAAATCTGACTTTCGAAAAAATGAATTAAATCCAAATAAAATAAAATGCTCTAAATTCGCAACATTGCTATAAATAGAATGTCTTGCTTAACAGTATAATTTATCTAAGGGGAAAAGACTATTACAATAACTGTTCTTGGTGTAATTTCAAATATTATAATACTATCTAAACTTATATCATACGTTATTAATGTTGGTGGATGGCCATCGCATATTAGTTTACCAAACATTTCTGTAACACATAATAATCGCTGAATTTTGTTCTGAATAACTGAAATGCCAGTAAACAAAGAAAAAATAATAATTAAACTATCTTTATGCATGTAACTAGCACAAAAGCAATTTCTAGGACCGATGTTAAAATGTCAATTTGATAATTACTTAATGAATAAAATTGATTAGAAACGGAAATTTAGTTTCTGAAGCTAACGCTTTAAACGAATCGTAATTTATTGCATAACTAATTATCGAAATCGATTTCTTTGTTTTTAGTCCAAAATCAATTTGTTCAGCTATTAGTTAAGCTATTATTAATGATTTAAAAAACAATTGGAAATTAGCTATTGTAGAAAAATTTGAAGGTTATAAATAATTCTCACCATTAAGTAAAAGATCGTAGTTTCTTCTGTTTTCCTTTTTTAATTATTGTTCTCCAATTTACTTTTTTATTCTTTTATTTATATTTTTTTTCAAAATATAAATTAGGTTACCTTAGTTAAACTATAAATTATCATGCATTTAATTTACTGTTAGATAAGTACTTAAACACACCGCAGCATATACAAATTTAAATTAACGTTTTTTTTTTTTTTTTCATATTATTTATTTTATTTTTATAATGAAAAAGTTCTCAGAAATTTCTTAACTATTTACTTTCAATTCACAATAAGAAATGCTTTTGGGCATTTTAAAATAATTTATAACAGCGCAAAAAATATTCAAATGTCATTTCCATAAGTGCAAATGTCATTTCCATTTGTAAAAGTTAGAAGAATAAAAATGTTTGCACTATGCATTTTTATGCATTTCCATTAAAATTTCCTCTTTTGAGGGTTTGTATATGCATTTCATTTCGTTGAGCCTTTTCAAAATTCAAATTAATCCTCATTTTTTTTCTCTCTTATCCAAATTATCTCAAAGAACACTGTCTGTACACTTATTCTCAAAGTACACTGTCAGACATAAAATATAAAATTCAACATGAATTCTCATTTTTTTTTCTTATCGAATTTAGTGTTCTGTATTCTCAAAATACATTGTCAGGAAAATTCGTCAATATGCACAAAATTATCCTTATTTTTTCACAAATAATTTCCGTACTCCTAGAAAACATATTTGATCCGTGAATTCATTCCGAACGTCTAAAAAAGTGGAAGAGATTTCTAGCACGTGTGCGTATTGGGTCTATTAGTAATAAACTTAAATTTATTTTTAAAATGAAAAACAAAAAATTCTACAGATTAAGATGTCTAATTTAGTTTAAAAAGACAAAGATAATTTTCGAATTTAAAAACAAATGACAAGTACTTTTTTCATTCATTCAAAAATACTCATAGTTTATTATTTAAAGTTAGATAAGTTGAATTTGCAAAATTCTTTATAAATAAATATTTGCATTTAAAATATACTTTAAGTAAACACATTTAAAATATATTTTAATAAAAAAATTAAATGCACAAAAATTGATATAGCTAAAAAATACCTTATCGAATAAAAATAGAACATTCATATGTTAGCTCTAACAATCTACGTAATTATATTTAAAATTTCCCATTTTTATGCTAGATTAATACTAACGTATAAAACTCCCAGCCACAGTCTCATGAAAGACGAAAACTTCCCGAAATTAACTTCAAAATTAAGAACTTTAAAAAAAGATTGATCAGGCCACGCTCATCTGAAACGAACGCATATGCTTGAAAAAATTTTACGGCTGTGCAACCGTAGCCCTGTGCTAGCGCGTTTGCCTCTCAACACTGGAGTGTTAAGTTCGATCCCTCCATTTTTCCCTTTTCTTTTAAATAAACATATATATCCTCATGAGAAGAACATTCTGTAATTCCTTCAGATTTTTAGGAGTATGCCCGTATGGAGACCTCCGTTGTGAGATATTTCACAGTCCTGTAATAGATTCATAGTGATTAGAGAGTTTTCAATTTATATATATATATAACTTGCTTTTTAACCTAGGCCATTTACATTTGTAATAATTCATAATTTAAATGTTATTATTTTTTTACCATTAGTCAATAATACTTTTATATAATTGTCATAGTTAGATTGATCTTTTAAATTTTGTCCATTTAATAAAAATTAATTATTGATAAAAGTGTCGAAATGTGGTCATTATAAACCAATATTAGACTTTGATTTCAAAATTGTTATCATTGTTAACAAAAAATCTACAGCTATTTAGCAATATTCGTCTTTTAAAAGTGCCATCAAAAAATAAAAATATGACTTTCGTAAAAATTATTTAAATCGAAACAGAAGAAAATGCACTAAATTGGTAACATTGCTATAAATAGAATAACTTGCTTAACAGTACAATTTATTTAAGGGGGAAAACTATTACGATAACCGGACATGGCGTAATTTGAAGTATTACAATACTATCTAAACTTATATCATACGTTATTAATGTTGATGGATGGCCATCGCATATTAGTTTAACAAACAATTCTATAACATATAATAATCGCAAAATTTTGTTTTGAATAATTGAAATGCCAGTAAACAAAGGAAAAATAATAATTGCACTATCTTTATGTATGTAAACTAGCACAAAAGCAATTTCTAGGACCGACGTTAAAATGTCAATTTGATAATTACTTAATGAATAAAATTGATTAGAAAGGGAATTTTAGTTTCTGAAACTCAATAAACTAACGCTTTAAAAGAATTGTAATTTATTGCACAATTAATTATCGAAGTCGATTTCTTTGATTTTAGTCCAAAACCGATTTGTTCCGCTATTAGTTAAGTTATTATTAATGATTTAAAAACAATTGGAAATTAGCTATTGCAGAAAAAATTGACAGTTAGAAATAATTCTCACCATTAAGTAAAAGATCTTAGTTTCTTCTGTTTCCCTTTTTTAATTAATGTTTTCCTATTTACCTTTTTATTCTTTTATTTAGATTTTTTTTTCAAAATATAAATTAGGTTACCTTATTTAAACTATAAATTATCATGCATTTAGTTTATTCTTGGATAAGTACTTTAACATACTGCAGAATATGCAAATTTACATTTAGAAAAATCAAATTTTTTATTCTATTCTTATAATGAAAAAGTTTTTAGAAATTTCTTAGCTATTTACTTTCAATTTACAATTAGAAATGCTTTTTGGGCATTTTTAAATAATTTATGAACAGCGCAAAAAATATTCTAAGCTCAAATATCATCTCCATTTGTGAAGGTCAGAAGAATATAAATGTTTGCACTATGCATTTTTATATATTTCCATTAATTTTTTCCCTTTTGAGGGTTTGTATATACATTTATACTTTGTTGAGGCTTTACAAAATTCAACATGCATCCTCATTTTTTTTCTCTTATCGACTGCTTTGAATTCTCAAAGTATAAATTCATCACTATGTTATTTTGGATAAAAGTGTCGAAAAATATTTTTCATATTTAAGAAAGTATATTAATTTTTTATATTTAAAAGAGCATTAAGAAACCCATGCAGAAAGAAAAGATCTTAAGTGTAAATTTTCTCAACAGGTTATTATTGATCATTGAATACATGATTTTGAAGAAATAGTTCAACAGCGTTTCATGAAATTTTAACTCGACTTATAAAACTTATGGAAGTACAAATTGGTCTAGTATAGTTTATCAAGTAAGAAATTTAGAAATTATAACTACTTCAAAGTTATAATTCAAAGCTTCAAAGTTATACTTCAAAGTTATACCAATACAAAAATAATTTTATTTTTTATATTTTTTCCTCAAAAACCATTCATTATATATTTCTCCACTGAAAAGCATTTTAAACACTAATTATAATTCTACTGACTAAAACTTTTAGGCTGTTGTAGCAATACAGTTATGAGAAATTATGCGCGCAAAATGTATAAAGTAAATTTGGTTATTTAAAAAAAAAATTAAAGTTTATGTTATAATAAAAAAGCTATATATATCATACATCGACATTTTTTCAGAATGTTGCAAATTAGCATATAACTTTTTTAACATATAACTATTGTTTTTAAAATTTCATATCCAAAAGTTTATCAGAAGTGGAGTTATAGCAATACATATCAACATCTTATTTTCATTCGGTTTCTCAACTTCAGAGCTAATAATTCAAGGATAACTTGGAATGCTATTGTAATGATGAAACTCTATCACAGTGGTGTAATAGGGAATTATATGTGGAATTTGGAATTATATATTTAATTGGGATTTATATTTGGAGTAATGGGGAATAATATTTGGTATAATGAGAAGCTCCATTACACCAAAAATAAATTATCTTACATATTTTTTTTTTTTTTGAAAAGTTAAACATTTTTCCCAATAAATATCGCATAATTTCGTATGCATTTGATTGCGAAATATGAAAATCTGCGCTTCTATCTCCTGAAGAACACGGAAAATTAAAATCCACATTTCGGAAACAATAATTTATTTAATGCTAAAATAAATTTTCAATTATTTAAATTTTGTTGGTCCACACAACAAAAGAAAACTAAACAGTCACAAAAAAAGGAATAGATCGATGTAATTACAAAAACGTTCCACGCCAACAACTTTCAAAATTCAAAGCCAATCCGAGAATTACACAAACACCAGAAATTGACAGTGGAGTGAAAGATTATGCTGAGTTTTAAATTTCTGTCGAGAAATAGACTTTTATATTGCACGGAAAGTATTTGTAACATTCTTTATAATAATATCTGTTGTTATTATTTTTTCTTTATCTAATAAAGATTTCATTGCAAAATAGTGCTAGATCATAGCTATACTTAAAAAAGAAAAAGAAGTCTGAAAGTTTAATTGGGCATTATATTCTTGAATATAGGTTCATTTTATTAACTAAATTTTGCAATTTTTTAATGACGGGTTTTTATGGAAATTGTACTAAGTGCGAAGTATTTAATTTATTCAAAAAATAGTTCTGCTAAATTCTTAATTTTTGTGTAAGAAGACAGTTTACCTTCTGAACAATTTTTTTAATATGGTTGAAATGATGAACTCACAGCATTCCAATGTTAAAAAAAAGTGAATTTTTAAGAAAAAAAATAATTTAACTGCATATTTAAATAAAATCTTTAAAAAGTTTTTTAAAAATGGATTTTTTTAATTCCTACTACTTTTTTAAATATTAATATTTTTAGCCTTTTTTTTAATTCTAAAATTTGTATTATACATGACTGCATATGGATTTTTCATGTCCATTCATTCAAAATTCATTCATATTACGTACTCTGTCGTTGACTTTTTTAACAACAACTCATTTTGCGTTAGAGAAAATCTCGCATCCTGACAATGATTTTAGTCTATACCGTGCCTCCAAATCTTTTGTTGCTTCACTATGATTTTTCCAAAATCACATACTTTCTGTCGACCTAAAAATATTTCCCTCAGTGCATAATTTAAAATGGTGTGAATTTAACAATTTCAACAGAATATATTTTGACATGCAAACGATACAGAAAACGTGTCATTTATTAGATACCAATATCGGAATTCAGTAGGCATGAGATTTTACAAAAGTTCGAGCTGCAGAATTCATGAATTTGTTATGGAGCTTCAGAAAATATATTTGAGGAATCAGATATAATTTATGCAACATGCATATTTCCTCATAAAAAATATACAGTAAATTCAGAAAGCGGTCTTTATATAAGACGGCCTTAGACGGAAACTCTATGTAACTTCTTCAAAGGGAATAAATTGCAATGTATGATGCATCTGCTAAAACGAAAATATTCTCAAACGGATTTCTAAACTTCCTTTATGTTTCTGCTTTTGAAAATTTTACCGTCACTTGTACTATACGTATCTCTAATATCCTAACACTGAGATATCATAAAATACTTCCCTGATATAGGAACCTCTATCGTCCGATGCAGTCAATCAATGGAAAGAAAATTTGAGATACTTTTATTCGAAAATACGTGTTTGAAATCTCTATGAAGCATAACAGTATTATACAGTAACATACAAGGTGATTATAAAAAAACTATTCTGACATTTGGGCCCCTAACTATTATACCATTCACAGAAACTGACTGAAATTTTGGCAAAAGGTATTTTTAGGTATGCGCTCAATACTATGAATGATATGGAAAATATCAGTGTCACTCAAACAGTTACGGTTAGAGTGAGAAAATTTCGAAAAAAATCAAATGGCAACACCCAGTTTTTGTATCGGAATGTGATCTCCATTGTTAAAAACCCTAAGTAGCGTTGGAATGGTAACTGTAGCATGAAAATCACCGGAACTAGGTATGGGAAAATTAAAAAGGACTTTGCCGTGCATCAGACCATTAATGTTCGTTTCATTTACGTCACACGTTACACCGATTCTTCGGCTGATATCCCAGCCTGATTTGATTTCCACAAAATGAGAAGAAGAAGCCAAGAAACGCAAATTTCGAGTTTTAGTACGACACAGTCGTGATTGACGTCATTACACTAGGTGAAAGAAGAGGCTCTGGAAAATGCGAGTCGCGTATGTTGCCTTCTGCCATTCTAAACAAGATAACGCTTTCAGGGGAAGAACGTGGGGAAATCGTAAAGATTTATTACTTGAATAGACAAAATGCCGCAGAGACATAGCGTGTTTACCACGGCAGCCATGGATTAAGGCGATGCCCGTGCACTGTCAAAGCTGTACGGGACTTGATTCATAAATTTGAAGAAATTGGTTGCACATGCGAACGACCTCGGTCTGGATGACCTTCCGTTCTTGTGGAAGCTGTTGCAGAAGTTCATCAGACCATAACCAGAGTCATCCCGCAACTGCACGCGGTGTTTCGCGTGTTCTGAATATACCGAATTTAGCTGTACGCAAGATTATGCGCTCTGTTCTAAACAAGTTTCCGTATCGATTCCAGCGTGTACACATGGTGGAAGCAGGAAACGATCAATCACTCCTGGGTTTTGCAAATCAATTCCTTATCCGGTACAATGAAGGCAGCTGCTGGCCTTTACGCATTCTGTGGACAGATGAAGCGCATTTTTCGTTAACTGGTAACGTGAATTCAAAATATTGTGTGCACTGGGCAGAGAATAATCCACTGATGTGCTTGCTCGTCCATTACACGAGGAAAAAGTGACCGTGTGGTGTAGTATAACAAGTATGTTCATTCTCGGCCCTTACTTTTTTGAAGAGCTTATTGCCGGTAATCTGCAAACGTGTACAGTAACGAGTGATCGCTATCTGGACACGTTAACTCGTTACGCGATTCCCGCGTTGCAACGGCAAAATGCTATATCTGAAGTTCTGTGGATGCAAGATGGTGCTCCTCCACATGTCGAGTCGTCTGTCAAAAGTGTGTCTTAAGACAAGAGTTTGGTGACAGAGTTATCTCTCGTCATTTACCGTTTCCGTGGCCACCAAGGTTTCCTGATCTGACAAAAATGGATTTCTGGCTGTGGGGATATCTGAAATCCAAAGTGTATCCATTTTGTCCTCAAGCTACATCTGATTTGAAAGATGCCAGTAGTACTGCGATTCAAGAGATTCCTATTGCCATGGTAACGTACTGTAGTGCGATCCACCATCTGCCGCAAGTAAAGTCTCATCGTATATGAAAAAGGTCATGTAGAAAATTTGTGAAACACAATAAAATGCTTTATTTTATGCTGCATCTGCCCTTATCGATTGTCCTCACTTTTAGCCTATCTACCGCCGCTGATTTTCATCCTGCAGTTGCCGTTCCAACGCTATATGGGGTTTTTCACAATGGAGATCACATTCAATACAAAAAGCTGGGTGTTGCTGTTTGATTTTTTCGAAATTTTTTCACTGCAACCGTAACTGTTTGAGCAACACAGTTGTTTTCCATATCATTCTTGAGCGCATACCTCAAAATATCTTTTTCCAAAATTTCACTCAGTTTCTGTGAATGGTATGATAGTTAGGAGCCCAAATGTCGGGATAGTTTTCTTATAATCACCCTGTATTATAACAGTAGAGTTTTCACGATTGCAGTTTTAGTGAAAACATTGAAATTTTAGAATAGCAACATCCCCTTTTCTCCAGCGTAGTTTCATCAGTACATTGAAAAATCACGAATGTCCTTAGAAGGATACACACATGCCGATAATTACCGGAGTAAAACATTTGGAAAGAAGAGAATTGTAAATTACTAATAACAACATATAGAGAAGATCATTTACGTTTAATTTACAGGGATAAACAGTAGAAACATCAATAAATTAGCAGTATGTGCAAAGCATTGTCTGTATGATTTTGTGTGTTGTGTGGCTTTAATATCTTCAATTTATTTCCAATCAGTATGTAAATTTGTTTTCTCAATTACGTGTTCAAACGGGCTAATAAGTTTACACTTACAAGGAAACAATCAATTAAGTTTATAAAGCTGTTTTATTTGATCGGACAAAAAGTAGTGAAAAAAGTAGTGCGAGTTCAGCTACGACGAACCCTATATTCCATATAAACTAAACAATATTTTGTAAACAATCTGGTTGTGCCTGCTATAGACCGTGATACTTTTGAATTTGTTATGTATTTTTTTAATACTATTACCGCAGGTCCATTCGATACTGCAAAAAGTGATGACCGTAATTTAGATGTACTTAAAAAAGACAGTCCTGGAGATTATGTGCTCAGTTCTGTGTTTGCTTAATTATCGAGTCCAGCATGTCCAGATGTTGCAATCTGAAAACGAACAACAGCGTTTCGATTTTACGAATTATATCCTCAATAGATATGATTAAGAGAGCAGGTGGTAACTAAGGATATTATGGGCGAGAAAGGCATATTTCGTCTTAACCGAAAGTGTTACATACAAGAATTGCGTACAATGACTGTCAAAAATCTCCACGATATAGCAGGAATGCATTTACATGAAGCTAAAGAGACTGTGTAGTACGTTATCGCAAGAACATTCGTATATATAATAAAAATGTAAATGTAATATATAAAAACCACATGTATATGTAGATAAGATATATTGACATGTATGTAAAAGATATATTAACCTGTAAAATGAAAATTTAATTTGCAAATATATTTACAGTCAAATGTTTACTTTCATTTATGATAAGTAAAATGCTTCAATGTTCAGTTAAAAAAATTATTTCAACATTCAAAATGTATACACAAAACAAAAAATCACAAGTTGTAAGAATTCGTCTTACAAACTTTCAAGAAGAAAGAAGAGCATTACTTATCTTAATATGGATATTTAGGAGGCTGCTTTTTAGAAGTAGACCTTTAACAGAGGAAAAATCTGAAGCGTTTTCTTCTTTTTCACGAGCAATAAGCGTAGATATAGAAGAGAGTACAAAACTTAGTAAATAAGGAACCCATAGGTGTTCTGGTATTTTCGAAAGCTTTAATTGTTGTTCCAGGAGCACTAGAAACAATGTCACATCATCTGTCTCTGGCTTAAATGTAGGCAACATCTTCTGTATATCTATTTTACTGTCTGAATGAGACATAATTCCTGCGCATTACCACCTACCGCTCCACTGGAAACACTTTGGCTCTGAGCCTGTAACTTAAGCTTCTCAAGCTCAAAATTCATCTCAAACTTTTTAAATTCCAGTTCTTCCGAACGACGCTTCTCTTCTATTTCTAATTTACGCTGTTCTAACTTAGCTGCTCTTTTATTTTCCTCTAAGTATCGTCTACGCTGTTCTTCCTCGCAAGTCGCAATTTGGTTTCTGATTAACGAATTCACAAAATCAACTTCGTAAGAGGGAGAGGATTTAATCTTATCACGCAATGTGGCAACGGTCATAGAGAGTTGTACATCTAAATTCATTTCTACAGCGACGTGAAATAGGTCTTCTTTTCGTGCTTTATTAAGTTCGGACATTTTTAACTTTAGCAAAACAACAAGATATATATCCCACAAACGCTAAAAATTCGATTAAATAAATTGTTTCCCAGACGTGAGTTTTGCTTTACAACTCATGTAAACAAGACATTAATAAAACAAAATAGTAAGCATTAACTTCAGCAAAATATACTTTTAAAGTAATTAAACTTCATTAAACTTTTAGGTATCTTTAAAACTTTAAATTATTGCTGATATAAATAAACTAGTTTGTCATTTAATCAAAACATTATTTAACTGATATAAAACTAGTACTGAATTGTTGGCAACATTCATAAACAATGTTCTATATAATGTCAAAACATATCTGAATAATTAAAATGTCAAACAATATTATTATCATATTATCAAGACAATGCTACGCAATGTAGATTTTTCAATATAACTTTAAAAGAAAAGAAAGTCTTATTTCATAAAAAAATAAATAAATGCAAAAACTTATTCAACCCGTTTTGAAAATCATATTCAAGGCTATTTCACAATATATCAGGAAATCTAAATTAAATGCTTAAAAATAAATAACAACAGAACTCTCAAATAAAATTTCTTATAAATTCTGTTATCTTGCCAAACCAACAACAACAAAACAAACAAAAAATTAATTAAAAAACGCATATCATATGAGACTTGAAATAAAAGTATAAATACATTTTAATGTTTTTTGACTCTCAGTTTATTTACCTGTTTGTAAAAAGAAAAGAAAAGAATATCAACGTAAAGAAATGATTATTTCATCATTTCTCAACCTTTTTTTTCTTTTTTTGCCTTTTTTTAAATTCGAATTAAGAAAATTTCTCATTTAATCAAGGTAAAATTAAACATGCATACATAGAATAAACTAAAGAATGAAAATAAGCATCGGGGGAAAGGGAATTACACAACACATAAATAAATTGTAAAATCATCATAAAATGAATTAAAACTAATATGTGATTTGCAAAATGTTACAGTTAGATAAAATATGGTAACTTGCAAAAAGAATTGTAGATACTTTAAAACTTGGCTTACTTATTGAAAATATATGCCGAAAGTACTTATAGAACTTTAAAACGTTACAAAATAAACACACATCAGACGAAACGACGATGATTGAAGCAGATAATAAAACAAATTCAATCCGGAGAACACATTTCACAAACGAATGAAACTGGCGTTTGTCATAAGGTTATTCCGTGGAACTTATTTTCACAAACGAACGAAGAACGAGAATTATAAAGGCAAAGAATATGTAGAGCATTGAAGAACATTTCACAAATAAACGAGCAATGACTGCTCGAGCCATTTTCTTGTATTAAACATGCATGCATTTTTATTTCGTGCATATTTCATAATTTGAAAATATATATATCAAGCTTTAGAAGATTCATGACGATGTGGAACATTTTGGAAAGATTTCGTACCATTTTTTCCCTCTTGCTTACTTGTAGATAATGTATCACAATTAAAATCATCAAACATTTGTAGAATTAATAAGATGTGAGAACATTTTAAAAATATTTCAAGGTAAGAGCTCCAGGTTGGGTAGCCATTTTGTATGAATTCGTCTTACAAATTCTCAAGAAGAAAGAAGAGTATTACTTGTCTTAATATGGATATCTCGGAGGCTCCTGTCTTCTTTAATATTTTTTTCTTGAAAGACAGCACTTACATTTAGAACACTAAAACACACACATTATTTACAAAAGAAAAAACTTTTTTTACATAATTCACCTGGCGCATGCCACCAACACAAAATATGAATTCACAGTTTTACAACCAACTTTTCGAGTTTTCGAACATCACTAAGAATAGAACATTTTTAATAAAACTAGTGTTGTGTTTTAAGGCGAAAAATATTACAACTACATTTCTTTTAATTTAGCAAAACTCAGGTCACGTGACGCATGACAGTCTATTTTTTTTCCTTTTTTTTCTTTGGAATGCACGTGTTACAAAGTGATTTAAAAGAATGAATGGATGTATTCATGAAAAAGAACTTACACAAATACTGAATAACCGAAGTGGAAACAAAATCATTCTTTAGAATCTTAACATTTCATTTCGCTTTCAAAAATTCGCCATCTACTATTTTGAGAACTTTCCTATCAACATTTTAAAGTAGTTCCAAAATTGAAAGATTTTCTTCTTATCTTTAGACGTTGAAATATTCTGAAATAATCTTCAGATGTATCGTAAAGGAAATGTAGATTTATAAATTTTTAATAAAATTGATAGTTGAAACATAAAAAAAAAGTTTTAAAAAGAAAACTATTAGGCATTAAAAATAAAAATTATGGTACATGGTTAATAAAATGTATATAATAGAAATGTAAATGCAATATTTAAATACCACATGTGTAAGTATTATAAAGACATAGTGACAAGTAAAATAAAAATATTTTCCAAAAAATATTTTCACTCAAATATTTGCTTTCATTTAAAGTCAGTAAAAATATTTGAATGTTCGATTATAAAAAGCATTTCGACTTTCAAAATGTATAAGCTAAACAAAAGATCACAAGTGATTTAAAATTTCTTTCTCTAAATAACTGAAGAGGAATGTATTCAGGAAAAGAAAACTTACCCAAATACCGAATGATCGAATAAGAAAAAAAAATAATTCTTTAGAATCTTCACATTTCATCCCGCTTCCAAAAATCAGTCATCTACTATTTTGATAACTTTTCTGTCAGCATTTTAAAGTAGTTCCAAAATTCAAAGACTTCCTTCTTTTCTTTAGCCGTTGAAACCTTACTAAAAACAATCTAAAGATTATCTAATGAAATATCCAGTTTTTCAGAAATTCTACAGGAATCTGAATAATATTTGCAGATTTAGCTTTACCTTAAAATATCTGTAAATATTTTAAAGATATTCTTTAAAATATTTGCAGAATAGGCCAATTACCTGCAGATTTTTGACAGATTTTTGGCCAATTGCCTGAAAATTTTTTCAAATTCTTTTTATTGCGGAATCTTCTGAAAGAATCTCCAGATGTATCATAAATAAAAATTAGATTTACAAAGTTTTAACAAAATTGATCATTTTAATAATAAAAGTAGGTTTAGAAAATAAAATGTTTATAAAAAGGAATATTAGCTCCTACATAGCCACGACTTCTTTTTTAACTTTCGTTCATTTTATGTGTAATGACCCTATAGATTGCTACACTGATTTTCAATGCAAAAATTATTAGTATAAATGAATATCATTAACCCTCTCATATTAGTAAGACAATTTATAAGACAGTCATACCGATGCATACATATTCGCACAGCGATTATGTGCTCGAATATGTATGCATCGGTACATAGAATTATATTTACACTTGATAAATATTTTTTTAATAATCGAAAATAAATGAAAGACACATTCATCAAATCAATTAAGATATTTCCACAGTCAGAAAAATAAAACATATGTATTAAAAATGTAAATGTAATGTATAAATACCACATGTACATGTAATAAAAGGACATATTGACCTGTAAAATGAAAATTTAATTTCCAAAAATATTTAGACTCAAATGTTTACTTCCATTTACGAAAAGTAAAAATACTTGAATGTTTGGTTAAAAAAATCATTTCAACTTTCAAAATGTATAAGCAAAACCAAAATCAGAAATGATTTAAAATTTCGGTCTCTGAACAACGCAAAAGGAATGGATTTAGAAAAAGAATTTACGCAAATAACGAATGATCGAATCGGAAACTAAATTATTCTTTAGAATCTTCACATTTCATCTCACTTTCAAAAATCAGCCATCTATTATTTTGATAACTTTTTTTGTCAGCATTTTAAAGTAGTTCCAAAATTCAAAGGTTTCTTTTCTTTAGCCGTTCCAATATTCTGAAAGAATCTCTATATTTAGCGTAAATATAAAAAGATTTATAAACTTTTAAAAAAAATTGTCATTCAAATATAAAATAGGTTTTAAAAATAAAATGTTTATAAAAAGTAAAATATTATGCAGCGAATATAAAAACTATGATACCGGGTGAATAAATTAAAAAAATACAATTAATATGATTTTACTTTAATTTTTATTATTTAAAAATGCTTAAAATATTTCGTATAAACATTTTTCGTGTCATCTCTTTGAGCACTGGAATCAAAAAAGTTTTTAAGGTGCGTTCATAGTAATATAAATACGTTGCACTTTTCGTCATCTTCTGATCCATTCGTCTGTTCGCATATAACAGAGAAAAAATTATCAAACCGAATGGTTTGAAATTTAATATATGTATAATCGTTGCATAATTGTGTCAAGTTATTTCAAATATTCGAAAAATTTATTCAAAACTTTAAAAGATATTGATAAATGTCTTCTTCATTCTATTAAATCCTCTTATGCATAATTCAGTGATAGCGCATGATATGATTCCTTCTTGCCATAGTGATTTATTCCTACGTAAGATGAAGTCATTATTTCAATATTGCTGAAAATAATGCACTATTAAGGGATTGCATTACACTAAAAAAAAAAAAATACGGTTCCTACCGGAATCCTTAATCAGTAATCTTCATGAAAATAATGTTTAAAATATGCTTTAGAAAAGTACGATATCGCATCCAAAATAGTGGTAAGAACAACAAAATTTCCTCTATGTAATGCGAACATTGACTATATAATCGCAATAAATTTTGTATTCGTGCATTTTTGAGTAAGAATGAAAGAACTATTGTAACAAGAAAGGAATATTTAAAAAAGGAATTATAGTACGAATGCACCTCATTTGTCATGATTCAGACTTTTTAATTTAGAATGCCGGTGTCTACCAGCAACAAAGTAATATCATTTACTAATCCCAAAAAGTTCTTCTATCTCATATATGTTTATTACTTCAAAAAGCATTTCTAAAAATTCAATTACATTTGTTTTATTATATTTTATTTTTGACTAAAAATGTTAAAAATCCCGGAGGTGAACGTTTTGTAATGAAATTTAATCAATGGATAATATAGTACAAAAGTGAAAATTTTTGCTTATGACAAATATGCAAATTAAACCTTGATGAGCAAGTGGATGATTCAGCATTATTTTTTTTCCAAAGCATATATAATTGCAATGAATATTATATTTGTGCATTTTTGAATAAGTGTGCAACAGCTATTGAACCAAGAACTGGATATTTATAAAAATAATCACAGTATGAAGCACTTCACATAAATTATCATTCCTTGATAAAAAAAAAAAAAAAAAAAAAAAAAAAAAAAAAAAAAAATATATTGCCACAGGAGTCCTTTCCAGCTGATGCTCAATGCAAAAAACTACATAAAAATATTAGCATTTTTAACGGAGTTATAAGCATTTATGTATCAACACTTTCATTGCCGCATCCATATAATTTCAACTTTAAGTCGTGTTTTCTCAAAACTTGATTTTTGACGACTAACACCAAGATTTAAAAAAAAAACTATTTGATGGAATGGCTTTTTTTTTTTTTTTTTGCATGCATTTAGCATCATAATATAGATTATGAATTAAGGATATAACTATCACTTAATAAAAACAGTATTAAAAAATGTCTCAAAGTTGAAAATTTAAAAAACCCCTAAAAAATACAACTTTTTTCCATTAAAAATACTCAAAATATTAAACTATCTAGAAATATTAAACTATCTAGAATATATTATTTCATAATCTAGAAAATAATGATATATGCATGCAAAAAAAAATTAAGCCATTTCATCAAAGATGTTTTTTTTAAATCTTGGTGTTAGTCATCAAAAATCAAATTTTGAGAAAACGCGACTTAAAGTTGAAATTATATGGATGCGGCAATGAAAGTGTTGATACATAAATGCTTATAACTCCGTTAAAAATGCTAATATTTTTATGTAGTTTTTTGCATTGAGTTAAGAATTAAATGAATAATCAAATTAGATCATAAAAAATCGATTTTTTGAAAAGTTTTCAACTCCTGAGATTCCCTTAAATTGCAACAAATTTTTTTAAACAAGAATCATAAAAATTGCTAACACAGTCATCCCTTCTCGAGGAATAGTTCCAATTTTAAACTGAAACTTAACTTGCATGGTAGAAACGTGTATGTTATGTTTTTTGTCAGTTCTATGCATAACTTCGAATACTTTCCGAACGTACACAGAAAAGCTATCACAGCGAATTTTCAGGTGAATATTTCCAATTTTACTTGGGAATTTCTGCCCAAAATCCAAAACATTTAATGAAAGATAGTATAAGGACACTATGTCCACTCTCACTAATTTTACTCTAAAATGTTATACTCATTTATAAGAAGTAATTCAGTTTTATTCGCGTATTTATATGTACTTTAATTCACGTATTTGATAAAAATACGCAAGAAATTTACACGAATTAGAATTGTCGAACAAGTAAGATCTCCATATGGGCATACTCAAAAAAAAAAAAAAAAAAAAAAAAAAAAACAGAATGCATCTTCATAAGGGAGCATTCAAATTCATGTTGAACTTGTTTAGATAAATTTAATTAAAATAACTTTAATTTGGTCAAATTTAGCTTGTTTTAAGTATAGTTTTGTTGTATCAATATTTATATGTAATCATATTCAAATTTAATATCATTTATCATCAAAATTTGAGGTTTAAAACGAAATTTATAATTTTATTTAATTAAAATAGTTTCAAGCTCAAGGCCCAGTTGAGCATTATCGATTCTATTTTGTTGCTATGAAAACACATGGCTTTTATTTTTTTAAACGCATAAAAGTATAAAAATAATTTTTCTCAATAGGATTTTTTTTTATATACGAAAATATTTTTTTCCAAAGAAAAATTAAATAGGTGCAGCAACATGCAATATATATATATATATATATATATATATATATATAAGGTACCCTGGGGTAATAACGCCAGGCGGGGTAATAACGCCAAGTGCTTATATTTTGCATAATTATGAAATAATCAGGTAAATGACACCCATGTGCTCTGTGCAGAAGGGTTTTGAGTCATATAAATGGCAAAAAACAGCTTCAAGTTAATTTGTTTCATTTTTAGGTCTTATTGTTTTTACAAGCAACTAAAATTAACGCTTGATCTAAAATTTGCGAGATAAGGTTTTTGATCTGAAGATTATATTTTTTATCCAGAAATACTTTGTTTATTACATAAATTTGTAGTGTATTTCATGTACTTAACATAATTTATGACTAATATATATATTATTTAACGGAGGTGCTGGTAAATATAATTGATTATGCTAATATAAATTATTCCTCTTGTCATAAATATAAGAATATTTGTTTTGAGCCATATGATATATATATTTACATAAAAATTTTTGGGCCATGTTATTTTGATCGGATGCTAACAAAGATATGTTGGTATTTTTCTTCTCTTTATCACATAATTATTCTTCTTCTTAATATATATAAAATGATGTATAACGTAAATGAAATTTGTCAATTTTTTTAAATAATGGGTCGATTTATATATTATTTATTATAAGACCAGTCTATGTCCAAATCTAACCTGTCATTTATTGAGCTCTCACTTTAATTATCTCATAATGCCTCCCAAGTCTAAATTAAATATTGCAATTCAGCCATTCGACGGCAACCCTCAGACTGTGGAATTCTTCTTTGATCAATTATCTGATATACAAGAGTTAAATAATTTTTCCGATAAAGAACTTTTTATTCTCTTCAAATCGAAGCTTGAGGGCAACGCCTTACTCTTCTTTCTTGAAACACAGTCTCAGTTCAAGAACTATAATTTCCATGACATTCGGAAAGCTTTTATAGACTATTTCTTACCTTAAAAAAAAACTGTTTCTCTCAAATCCTTGCAGAATTTAAGCTTAGATTCAAATGAATCAGTCAAAAATTTTGCGTTTCGGCTGGATAAACAACTTCGTCTTGCATACCCTAAATTGGATTCTTCTGCTCTCAATTCATTAAAATTCACTCATCTTCTTGAGGCTTTGCCTAAACAAATTAAGCAAAAAATTCTTGAAGAAAATATTTCATCTTTCGATTTAGCTCTTGAACGAGCAAATTTTCTTCAAAATATTTACGACTCCCCTCCTAAAAAATCTTACGAGAATTATAATCAAGCCTATTGTTTGGATAATGAAAAAGTCCATGATAATTCCATTCCTTCTAGTAATGTGCTCCATAAGACTCCTATAAAACATACGAAGGATAAAATTTATGTCAATTCTCAAACTGCCTTCTCACCTTCGCAAACTCCAAATGACAATTCTCATGCTTCTAGTAATTTTAAAAGAAAAGCTAGAACATATTCTCCTTCTCCACATAGACAAGAGGCTACAGATAAACATAAAAATAATTTTCGTCGACATAATTTTTATCGGAAACGTCCTTATCATCAACCCACCTTCGACAAATTTTCTCACAAAAAAAAACTCTGCATCCTTTTATCACAAACGAGATGTTGTGCAGTGTGCGTTTTGTGGAAAATTGAATCATCGTATGGACTCATGCTACAAATTTAAAAATATTATTAGTGCTTCCAATCAAAACTCTTCATCTAAATTTTCGTCTAATTCTCACAGAAGGAAAAACTATACCTCTTCTCAAAATAAAAACAATGTTTATCATTTAAACAAATAAGGGAGACTGGTTCTACTGACCGCCTTCTCTCCCGTAATTCTCATTCAGGGTCAGTACACTTTAGTAACAAACACAAACAACAACGTGACAAAAGCTCTTCAGTCATTTTAGTATCGTCCAGAGCTGTCCAAACTTCCCCTGTGACACCTAAATTTAACAAATCTTCATGTTCTTATAATTCGTTGACATCCAAACAAACTTTAGAAATTGATGATGATGTACAAGAAAGACATGTCATTTGCAGTTCTTTTAATAACTCGTATGTTCTTCCATGCATACTCATAAACATTCAACATAATGAAATCTCAACGTTAATTGATACTGGATCAAGTTTGTCACTCTTGGATCAAGAATGCTTTAATAGCATTAAATCCAGGCTTCATTACAAATTCTTATCCAGAAATGTATCTGTATCTACTATAAATTCTAAAGTTTTTTTCAAAGGATGCATAGAGATTGCGTTTAAAATCGATAAATTTTTCTTTCATCATGTCTTTTACCTTACAAAGATACAAAATGTTCATTTTCAAGCCATACTTGGATTTGAGTTTATCAATAAACATTCCATAACCATTTCACCAAGCTTTAAGTCTATCTTGATTAAGGACAAACATATTCCTTTTCACAGTTATAACGAATCTCCTACTTGCTATTTCATGAATTCTGAATCTAATTATGATAATTCAAATGTGCCATATTCTTTAGATGTACACAAAATGCCTTGTTATGAAGATTCTATATCAAATAATCTAAGTAATGGTACTTATACTGATGATTTATATGCAAATTATGGTGACACAAATTTACAATTAGTCAACAATTATACAACCTATCCTTATAATTATAGTTTTCAAAATAGTGGTTTGTTTACAAATAATGTTGCTAATACTGCTATGAATTTTCATAATCCTTATATTGATGGTAATTTTAATTATTTGTCTAACTATTTTCCACCTGATTATGGTAATGTGGTGAACTATGTATCTCCTAATGATAATATGCCTGGCAAGAATTTTACATCTGAAAATACTAATGATCTTAGTTATGTTGGTGAAAAGCCAACTCATTTAAATATTGGTAATAAAATTTTGGTGAATTCCAATATGGTACAGTTACTCAATAGAGAATTAATCCCTCCTAATTCCTTTTTTTATTTACATGTTAAGTACTTGAATCCTCCATCTGAATATTTTATTTTCAAACCCAATTTAAAAAATAAAGGTCTTGTGTTACATGAATCTTTGCATTCCAAATCTTCAATTCAAAATGATTTATTTTTGGTTGTATGTCAGAATATATCAAAGCTGGACATTCATTTAAATAAAAATTCAATTATTGGCGAATGTATCAATGTAGATGAGAAAGACATTGAGGAATACTCTTTTGATTTAGACTTTGAAGACCAATATTGTAATCTAATTTTACCATCTGAAGAGATTAAGAGAAAACGAATTCAAGAACTGTCTCCAAATGACTTTGATCTAAAACACTTACCTCCTCATGAAAAAGAATCTTTAACAAAATTATTGTGTAGTAAAGCTCTTGCTTTTTCAAAATCTCTTGACACTTTAGGTCATACCGACCTGGTTAATCCTCAATTCACAATGCTAAATTCTCATCCAGTCAAAACCCTACCTTTTCCTGTGCCACAGGCACTTGAGCAAGAAGCTCTTGACCAGATTAATCAAATGTTAAATGCTGGCATTATTGAGAGATCAAATTCATCTTGGGCCTGTCCCATGCTTCTTGTTAAAAAGAAGAGAACTGATATGTCCAAGCCTCAAAAGTATCGTTTGGCTCTAGATTTAAGATTGCTAAATTCCATTATAATTCCATCTTCATATCCTCTTCCTAGAATTCAAAATCTATTGGTGCAATTATCAAAATTTAAGTATTATTCTACTCTTGACTTGCCCTCTGCATACTGGCAGATCGCTGTACCTAAAGATATGCAGGATAAGCTCAGTTTTACTACTCCATTGGGAATTTTTACCTACTTGCGTCTCGTGTTTGGCTTGAAGACAGCTGCAAGTACCTTTCAACAATTAATTGACTCAGTTATTCAATTATCTCAAATTGATTCCTGTTATGCATATCAAGACGATATTGTTGTTGGCGCTAATTCATTTGAAGAAATGTCCATGAAACTCACAAAACTCTTAGACACTCTTATTGCTAATAACATTACTCTGTCTCCTGAAAAATGTTCCTTTATACAAACAAGCATTAACTTTTTAGGATTCCAACTCACAGATCATAAAATTCTTCCTATTACAAGTAACATTTTAAAAATTACCTCTTTTCCAACGCCTAAAACCAAGAGGCAAACGAAAAGTTTTATAGGTTTGTGTTCATTTTATAGGTCAATTATTCCTAATTTTGCTAAATTGATTACTCCTCTCATTGAAGTCACCAAACCTAAAAATAAATTTTCTTGGAAATCTGAACAAGAAAATGCATTTAAAAAATTACAAGACATATTTTTTCAGAAACCTATGCTCAATCTCCCAAACTGGAATGAAACCTTCTATGTTAATACAGATGCATCAAAGACAGCAATATCAGCTGTTCTTATGCAGAAATTTGATGGTGAACTTAGACCCATCTCCTATTATTCAAAAACTTTGTCTCAGTCTGAAAGACAATACCCTGCCATCAAATTGGAACTTTATGCCATTTACAAAGGCATAACAGCTTTTAAATATTATATTTTTGGTCGACCCTTTATTCTATTATCCGATGCCAAACCTCTTAATAATTATAAAAAGGCTACATCACCAGCTGATATTACTACTCGATGGATGTTAGAACTGTCAGAATACTCGTACACATTCCAACATGTTCCAGGCAAAGAAAATGTGTTAGCAGATTTTCTGAGTAGAACACCTCACATTCCTACTGAAGATCTCCATAATAATCCAGATCTTATTTCTACACAGGAACCACTACCAATTGTAGATAATCAAAAAGATTTACATAATGAAATTCCTCACTTTCCATGTGGTTTAGTTGACAAAGTTCACCACACGTGTCATCTTCAAAGTGACTCTTCACCTCCAAATAATGATAATAATCAAGATCCATTATTAGAAATTCTTGATCACACCATCTTCTCTGAACAACAAAAATACGCAAAAATCAAACAAATTTATGAAGATCTTAAAAATAACAAAAAATCTAAAAGTTTAAATGGCTACTATATTAATCCAAGTAATGATTTACTTTGCTACAATGGACATTTTTCTTCTGAAGACATTGAGCTACATAAAGCTGTTTTACCTTTGTCACTTAGAGCAAAAGCCTTAAGAATTGCTCATATTACTCATACTGGAATTCATAAAACTATTGTTAATTTAAAGAAAAGATTTACCTGGAAAACCCTTGTTTCTGATACCATTAATTATGTCAACTCCTGTGAAATTTGTTTAGTAAACAAAAGTCATAAAAAAATACTGCTCCATACTTACCAGCACCACTCCCAACAGCTCCCAATCAAAAAGTCTCTATGGATTTACTCGGCCCATTAAGAAATCGTCAATATGTGATGACCATCATAGATCACTTTTCTCGTCATTTAGAATTATATGCCTTGAATAATATCAGTGCTGAGTCTGTTACAAAAGCTTTATTACATTACATTTCCACTCATGGAAAACCCGAATTAACTCTCACTGATCATGGCTCTCAGTTCACTAGTGATATGTTTTCTTATTTTAATAAAAAGCTTGGCATTAAATTGGAACACAGTTCTGTAGCTCATCCCCAGGCTAACGGATTAAGTGAACGAGTTAATTCTCAAATAAAATCGTCTGTGAATACAATGGCTTCCCAAGGATGTGATGTACCAACTGCTCTAAAAATTCACCAATCCATATATAATGCTACACCTCATCCAGCTACAAAATTCACTCCAAATCTTCTTCATTTTGGAAGAGAGATAAATGACATTTATTCTAATTACAAAACTCAAGTGTCCTGGAAAATTCTCAATACTGCCTATGAAATTCATAAATTAATGGATGTTATTGAGAAAATATACTATCAAGCTTACAAGAATGACGAATCTTCTAGGCAGAAAGTGTATCAAAAATCGAGAGAAAAATTAAAGTTTGCCAACATCAATGTTAATGACATTGTTTACGTAAAATTTCCCACAGTGTTTAACAAAAAGGTACAAGGCCCATACGTGGTGAAGAAAATAATTTCTCCTGTGCTTATTCAAATTCAAGATTCCAATAATAGTCACGCTTCACCCATGTTGATTCACACTAACAGAATCTTGAAGCTTCAAAAGAGAAATGAAGCATTACAATATCCTTCAGTTTCTTCTAGAAATGCATCACATGATCAAACATCTGTTGATAATGCATCTTCTACTCCTGTGAGACAACTCTCTCCTACTCAAGTGTCTAATCATGATGCTGCTTGTAACACATCTCCTCGAATTCTTTCTTCTTCTAAGTGCCAACAAACATCTTCATGTTCCAGTAAATCTGTACAGTCACAAGTTCCTCCTGATAGCACTCACACTGGTGTTAAAAACAAGTCTACTCAATATAAAAACTATGATCTTCGCCCTCGCACTCTCAAAATGTATAAAAAATGAACTAATCCTCTTTTTCCTTTTTCAGGATGACTCTTGATTTGTAGCATAGTCAGTTAATACTAGTTAGACTGATATTCGAGTAAGAAGAATGACTGGATATTATTTTTTATTTCTTCCTCCAAGCTGCAGGCAGCTGTTAATATTTTTTTTTCTTCCTTATCTAAGTCTTCTTCTCCTTGAAGCAATACAACAGTCATCCTCCTGATGTATGTATGGTTTTCAATATCTTTATTATTCACTGCATTCATTTCTAAACCATAATTATTGTAATAAGTATATATGATCTCAAGTATGCCATACACTACTATTTTTAACCTTACAAAGTCTTTAATTGCAATAGTTGGTGCTAAAATTGAGAAAGAATTTATCCTTTTATTTGCTTGTTATAATATTATGTCATTATTTAAAGTTATTTGTGACAAATGTTTATCCTACTAAGAAAAGTGGATTGTAATTGATATAAGGTAAACATGAATATGAGTACTCATGAAATCATTTTCCCTATTGTGACTTATATAATAATTTCTCTCTACAATGCATGCATGCTCTAACATTTAACCTCTTTTAACAAAAAAAATGAAAATGCATGATAAACTTATGCATACTAATATTTCTACTCTTATTGTTGATCTAAAAAAAAATGAATGACTCACAATAAGCATTATTTATTTGTATACTTCTGAGTATTTGAAAGTTATTAAAGATAAAAAAAAAAAAAAAAAAAAAAAAAAAAAAAAAAAAAAATTGTAATTTAAGAAATTACCCCAACCATTTGAAAAATGTTTCACTCGATACATTCATCTATCATTTTAAGCTAAATACCGGTTGTTTTATTGTGTATTATCCGTGCCACTGCTATAAATGACTTTATACATGCTGCAATTTGAAGGTACGGTTCGTTTAAGTTATATCACTCTATTGTCGCCAAGCATAAAAGTTGGCGACGAAAGAAACATTTCAAACTATTTAACATTGTTGGTGCAAAAGTAATCATTATTAAAATACAGCTTTGGCATATACTGTTATACTTGTAAGACTTTGGCATATATTGTTTGATTTTACAGAGCAGAATTTTGGTGATGGAGGTTTTAAACCAAAATCGATCGCAGCACATGCATCTGTGAATGGGTCCATCAGACATCGAATCAAAAAAGTTTTTTCCCAGTTTTTCCCAAGCCGATTGCTTTTTAGTTTTCTTTTTAGGTGGTGGAAAATCAAGAGTAATAGCTATAACATTTTCCGGCTTGTTAGAATCACTATTGGCACTCAAATTTTCCTGGTTAGAACCGACCGATAGTAAAACGCCATGGCTAGTGGATTGGTCGCCCTGGCGACATGATGTTTTACAATTAATCGGTTCGGCATTAAATTGCTTCCTTTTTCGTGATCGCCTTTCAACACGTAATTGGTTTTCAGCGGCTCAATAATCTTTTGATTTTATCATTTTCTGCATTGAAAGACGTTTTTGCGCCAAACCAAATACAGTATTACTCAGTTATCCCGTCGACCAATTTCGCCAAATGATACGAATCGCCAAACTAATAAGCAACTTATACATGTTGACTGTGTTTAATATCATTGAATGCGATATTCACGTTCATTCATTTCTTTGGCTTCGGCTTTTTCCGTATCTGTTAATTTCCGTCTACCCATTTTTAAATTTGTTAGTTTTCTCCTTTATTACAATGATTTTAACCATTTTAATTTACTATTCAAATAAAAATTCTTCTAAAAGTAAAGAATTTAATTTAAATTCAAATAAAAACTCTTCTAAAAGTAAAGAAATTAATTTAAATTCAAAAGTGACCACATCATTCAAAAGTGGTAACATCATTCAAAAGTGGTAACATCATCGGGTCCATTCTCCCGAAAACAACAACCATTTTTCAAATGGTTAAAAAGGTTTTTGTTATACTATAATTATACTTTGGATCCAAAGATATTGGTTGAGTCATTATATATGTATATAAAGCAAATACTTCATATATGACAAATACAAAAATTATCACTTGTTATTTCAAAATGTTTCAAAAATTGCAATTAAACATTCAAAATATCTTATATAAATTTTTGACAATTGATTTTTGTTTGTAAGTTGACATTATCGAAGTCATATACAAGATTGATATATTTATATAAGTTCTTTTTATCAGAATATAAATATCATCTGTTTTATTTTTATTTTGAATAAAGTATAGTATAAAAAGTATTTATACAATTATTGGCAATTTATGTTGAAAGTGTTCAAGAATATTCTTTTATGAGAGTGTAAACATTCTCTCTTTGAAAATTATTATATTCATTTTAAAAATGTTTTTGTTGAAAAATAACATTGTACTTTTCTACCAATTTACATAGGCATTTGGAATTTCTTATATTTTTCTTTGAAAATGTTGTTATTGAAGGATAATAAGGTTATTCAGTTAAGAGTAGTTAAAAGCTTAAAAAGCTATTATATGTTGATATATGTACATTTTTTTTATGAGAGTCCAAATATTCTCTCTGTACCATTTGTATGTATTCTTTTCAAATTTTCAACTTACAAATTCATTCAATTTATCATGTGTTATTTGAAACCATCCATTTTGTTATATACAGTTATAGTATGATTCATATACAGCTGATTTATTTTATTGTCAACTGGAAAATATACATCTACATGTTCTTGTTGTATAATCAAATATTTTACATATGCTAAAGCATTTAGTTATCATATTGCATTTTGCACAGCTTAACAAGAGACTGTTGATAGTTAAAGACTGTTGTTTCTGCAAACATATATAAACTTTAATTTTTTTTTGATACATGATAAAATACCTCTGGAAGAAATTTTGTATACCTTCCATTTTAAATATTTGCTATATTTGGTGTATTAACATAAGGATTACTACCATAATAGTAATTATTTTTATTATTTAAATATCATGTAAAACAATTATTTATACTCATATAACTATTTCTGGTACATTTATTTTGTGTAATTATTTTATATCTTTGTACATGTTTTAGAAAATATTGTTTCGATGAAAAAATTATTGAATTTTTGTCATCTCTCCAATATTTTCTTTTGGGGAGGCCTGGGTAGATATGTGGTGGTTGCTCGTTAACCCCCCCCCCATTTTTTTTAATTTTAATTCAATTTTATTAACTATTTTATTTCCTATCATCTCTCTTTATTAATGTTCTCAATTTAAATATTATTTCGTTTTCGTTTCTTTTGATGCCGTCGCCTGTAAGTTTTTCTTCCTTACCTAGCTATCGAATGTTCTAAACCGGTAAAATCTTGTTTTGAATTCATTCCTTCCGGTTTGGAAAAGCTTCTAGAAAAATCTGGATTGTTCTATGGGTGGTATTTCCGGTTAATCTGGCACGCCTCTTGACCTATCAAATTATGTTCCGCAGGTGACGTGGTTTAACCAACAAAGTGCCTGGCCACCTGCTTTGGCCTTTCTTCTTTAAGTGTTTATCAATTTTTTTCCTTATTAAATCCATATTTCACTATACATTGAATCGTAACTTGGCTTATTTTTTTCCTCGCTCTCCTCATTCGAACGTTGCCAACTTGGCGTATCCCGGGTTTACAGTAACCCTTGTTCTTTTCTCCCTCCTGGCTCTGAGCCACGAGTGCAGTTGGCAGTCGGAGCCCAGTGGTGTTGGAGGCAGTTGAGTTGACATGTGCCGAGAAGTTTCTCAGATGCCGAGAAATTTAGCGGAAGCCGGGGCAAGTGTGCCCGCCCCAAGGCGATTGTACGTGACCGTTGCTCCATACCAGCTACTCAAAGTTTGTTTTCAAGGATGTTGTTTTTTTTAATGCTGCGAGGAGTTAGGCTCCCCGTCCACCACATCCTAAATCCTTTGGTTTTCCTTTTTTCTGGCTACTCAAGTTGGTTTAAGTGTTGTCATAGTTATCCTCAAAGAATTATCGTCAATCTATTATCAAGCTTCTCCAACTGATTTTTTTATTTCTTCATTTTTTAGTGTATTCATTTTCCCTCTGAGAAAAATGCTGAAAAGGTGATTCCCACTTTAAAAAAAATGAAAGTGTCTCATACATAAATTATCTTGCAATTCAATCCCTCTTCATCTCATGTTTAATTCGGCCATAAATATATATAATTATTTGAATATGGAACGGCGTCCCCAAGGGCAAATATTGAAACATCTCTTTGTGATTTGTCCAGTCATATTTTTGAAGTAATATCTAATTGATATTCTGAGAAGAATGTTATCTCTGTATCGATTAAGAAAAATGTTTATTCATGTTATGAAAATGCATATAAAAATATATTGTGAAGAAGAGTTGTTCTAGAATATGTCGACTCATATACATCACCTTTGTGAAAATTTTTGCAACGAAATAATAAAAGTTCTATTTATATAAGAAAGTGTATGAAACAAATACATATATATATATAGAATATTCAATGCTTGAAGAAATTCTCATATGATTATAAATAAAAAATATTTGTCCTCTTCAAAATACTCTCTTCATTTGTGTCTCAATACCTGTGCATTTATCTACCTGAATTTCATCTTCATCAGCCAAGAAATTACAGGTAATCTTTTTCTTCTTATCATTTTATATTTTTATAATTTTGCTTTGAATTATTATCATCAAGATTAAAGATTTTTTTTACTATTTTAAGAAAAACTATAATGGTAGCCTTTTTTTTTGGGTCGTTTGCTGGCCTTCATCCAGCGCAATGTATTTCATCCATTAATACGATCACTTAGCCTACTTCTGAGATGAAACAAAAAATAAGTGTTTCTCATCTCCTTCTCATCTTCCTTCCCAAACACCACAAAACTAAACATTGCAAGTCAAACTCTGAAACTTGAAAAACTCAGCGGTATGTGAGACGCTAACAGCAGTTAAGGTTTAACAAAAATATTTATTACATATAACTGTAGTTATTATAAAACTTCACATAATTAAAATATTACATTATGAATGGTTAAAACCATGCAGTGTTTCTTATAATCATATTTAAGCGGGACTTTTTAAGCAAAGAGAGATACAGGGTGTTATATTCTGTTGAAGCTCCCCCTCACTCCCTTTTCTTTCACTTTCACAAAAAAATCAATATTTTCTATCGCATAGAATGCATACATGGGAATATAAATACTGATTCAAATAATCCGAGCAATGTTTCTAATAATTCTATTTAAATGGTCATTTTTAAGCAAAACGTAGCTTAGAATCTGATATTCTTTTGCCTCCTTCCCCCCGCCACCACCACAGCTTTCTTTTTCTTTCAGAGTCACAAAAAAATTGTACATTTTCAATAGCTTAGATTGCAATTTGTCAATTTCTAGAGCTGTAGAGTTTGTATTTTTATAATTGGGCAGTCTACATGCCATTATTCCATCTTATTTTATAGTTTTGTTTGCATGGCGTTATTACCCATATAGGTGGGTATTAACGCCAAATAGCATTGGTCAAGAAAAAACGCCATTACTTTTTATGAATACATATCTGTTAAATTATTTTATTTTATATAGATAGTCAATGAGTTGCTGTATCAGATCCTATATTTGTTTGAAAAATACAATCTAAAACTAAGCCGTGAAAATTGGTAGAACCTTAACGTGGCGTTATTACCCCAGGGTACCTTATATAGATATGTGTGTGTGTGTGTGTGTGTGTGTGTGTTTGTGCGTATAATATATTAAACTCTCTAATTATTGATGTTTTAATTCATCGAATACCGTTTACACGCAATCTAAAAATCTAACTGTTTTCAGTTGCATTAAAATCGGTTGCTTTTGGTGTAGAAAAGTACTTTGGTGACGTTTTCGTTTTTTAACGCCAAATATTCGGAAGTATTTTTTCCAAACTTTCTATGATAATTCCGCTGCTAAATTTGACTGATTCTTTATTACATACTTTAATTAGATTTTTTTTTTCAAAAAATTCTAAGCATGCCCGGTATGGAGACATTCTTTATAAGTATTTGAAATTATAGTATGAATATAGATATTAGTATAGAATAAGTATGAAAATTTTTACTTTTCCTCTAAAAACTTCATCAACTTTTAAAAGTGACTTTTTCGATAAAAAAATTGTTGGTGGTAGAGCATAAATATAAGATCTTATATGGCTAACAGCTTAAAAATAATAATAATTAGCAGCAGAAAAAAAAATTCTGAAAAGAAATTTTTTGAAACATTGTCATTGCTCCAAAAAAAAAAAAAAAAAAAAAAAAAAAAATCTTATTTGCAAAAGAAAAACTGTCTGCCTTGAGGGTGTATTCGAAAAAACGCTTTTCCACCTTTAACAGCTCGAAAATGTCCGATACAATTTCAGACACATTTTTAAAAGTAGAAACATGAAACTTGCTGAGAGGATTTTTGAAGGGACGTATAAGGTGCCATGTGATGTCATTTTACGCTCAATTCGTTAAAATTTGATTTATAAACAATTAACTTCTCAGTATGACCTTTTTTTTGTTCACAGATCTCCCGCTTTGGAAAAATCTGTTCAAAATGCCGTTTTTGATTGCTTTTTATCCAATATTTTTAGCCTTTATCAAAGAATCGACAATCACGGCACCTTGTGTAGTTTCTATATAAATGAATTTGAAAATCTGAAGCGTTTGAGCGCATAAATGAATTTAAAAATAAATCGGAAAATAAGCAGTTCGAATCGAAATACAGCCTTAAGTCTTGAATATAATCCAGTGAATATGGATTTGAAATTTCACAATGATTGATATGGGTAGTTTCCGAAGAAACGGGTTTAAAAGGTCGCATATTTCTAACGGGATTGCACCCAGTGCAATCTTCTCTTAACTCTTCATTGCACCATGTGCCACGTCTGGCACATACCTAAAAACACTATAATTTTCCATATGTGCCATGAATTTGGAAAGTATGATCCATATATCTGATTAACAACAGTCTAAAGAAAAGAATAGTAGTTTTTGTGGCCAAGCCAAATGGCTGCATTTGAAAATAAAATTAGAATTTTTTCTTCGAAAACAAAACAACAAAAAAATCGATCAAGACAAAAATTAGTTTTATTATTTTACTAAATACTTAAAATTGTTAATATAAAGAAAGTTGCAGAGTATTAAGCAGATAAAATTTATTAATATAAGCCTATTTAATTGCATTATACAGCAATATAATATTTAAAAACTCCAATTGTGTACATTGAGTACACGCCATAAAATATCCGATTTTAGCTGAAAAATTGAAATCTAATTTATTTTACTATTTTCCTCATTATTATGCCGATATATAAATTTCAAATAATTGCATTCTTAAAAATAGAAACCAATCGTGTAATGAAGGGTTAAATGAAGTTTGATTTAGTTTTGCACATAACTTCCTACATTTTCCTATGATACAAAGGCACATTTGCACAAAGGACACAGAGGCACATTGTCAGAGATTTTTTTTAAAATCTTTCGTGATCTCTGACCTCTAAAAAGTAAATTCGTCAAAATCCCCAAGTTGAATAAAAACAAGATTGCTATACTTTATTTCATTATAGAGTGAAGAAAGTAGAAATGAATGCATTCAACAAAAGGTGTATTTTTTGTCGTCCGATTATCAGCGCTAGGGATATAGGACCAGGGGGAGTGCCCTTCGTGGGGGTCTTTCTAAGGGAACCTAACCCGTATTTACGCAAGGTTCGAAGAAAACCACGAAAACTCCGAACGGTTAGGCCGACAGCCGCGATTGGGTTCGAACCCAGCACCTGCCGTCTACCAGTTGAGAGGTCCGTACCTCTCGGCCACTGGTGGGGCCTCATTCAACAAAAGGAGCAGCTATGAAAATACCGAATGATCAAATCCGAAACAAAAATCATTCTTTGGTATCTTCACGTTTCATCTAACTTTCAAAGACCTGTCATCTACTACACTGATAAATTCCCCGCCAACATTTCAAAGTAATGCCGAAAGATTTTTCTTATCTTTTAAAGAGGCCTTTTTTCTAAAAATATTCTGAAATTCGTACAGAACTTATCATACAAATTGGTTGTAATATTTGAAAAATGATATTTGGTAATAAATATAATTTTACGGAGTAAAAAAAATCATATATCAAGAATGTTTATAAAAATGACAAATGCAATACTGTGCATTCTAAAATGAAAATTTAGTTTTAAATGGTTTTTTTTAGTTAAAATAATTATTTACAAATATATTCATGCATAAATATTCCTTTTATTTTTGAAAAATAGAAGTGCAAATAACAAGAATTAAAAATTGTAAGCCAAGCATATTCTGTGAAACACTTTCCAACCCATTATAAAAGAACTTTTCCGTTTAATAAAAGGAAAGACGATTTTTAAATAAACAAATCAGAATACAGATTACAGATTTGAAAACATAATTTTATCAGTTATCATATGTAATAGTAAAATCTATTCGAATTCTTTCGCGAAATTTTGCAAATAATCTGCAGATATATATAAGCATTGCGTAGCATATGGTAAAATAGAGTTCTGTTAAGAAATACATAACATTTCTGATAATTTCCTTTCAGAATTTTCCTTGAGCAATGGGAATTCCAATAAATTCCAATATCTATGCAAATAGTTTTTCTCCATTGATCATAATGTACCATTCTTCAGAGTTTTTATATACCTGTATACAAAATACTATAATTGTATGCAAAACTCGAAGGAAATCGGACATTATTGCATGAAAAACCCTAATTTATCTAAATCAAGGGAGAGTAATAAATCCCATTTCCCTCTTTTCTATTAACTTATGAACCCTAAAACAAATCAGGGAAACAGCTTATCAGAATAAACCTATATCCAAAAAATGAAGCAAATCGGATATTTCTATCAAAAGTTACCATGTTATGTACATACATAAATACCGAATCTGAGGGCACATTAAATCTTATTCTTTGACAACTCAAAAAAACTCTAGTCTTTACTAATAAAGGGAAAAATCTATGAATTCTGGCGCTATCTTAAAAATTTGACAGGAAAGTTATCAGCATAATATATATTGAGTCTTTTGAAGAGCAATTAAACGTGAAGATTTTAGAGCATAATTTTGTTTCCCATTCGATATTCACGAAAGTATTTCTTTCCTCGAATAATACTCTGTTTCACTTGCTTAGAAACCGAAATTCTAAACAACTTGCCATTACTTTTTCTTATTTGCCTACGCTTCTTGTAATACTAAGGAAATTTTGCAAACAAAATATTTCAAATAATGTACATAAACATTTGAATGAAAATCTGCTTTTTTAACTTAAATTTTAATTTTAGAAGCCACTGTGTTATATTTTGAATTTTTATTGTATAATTTTTCTGTACTTTTTTTTCATGTTTTATTACTATTTAAATGTTATTTATCATTATAAACCCAATTTTTATCATAAACCACGTGAGATCTTTGGAAGAAGTATATTTAAATGAAATATAATTAAATATAAGAAAAGAAATATAATTAAATATAAGAAAAGAAATACAATTAAATATAGGGAGATGTGTGAATTATGGCAGTAGTTTAAAATTTTGACAAGAAAGTTATCAGCTATATTGTGAGTCTTTTGATGAAAGTTAAAAAGTTAAACATAATTTTGTCTCCATTCTATATTCACGCATTTCTTTCCTTTAATTCATCTCTTTCAGTTGTTTAGAAACCAAAATTCTAAATAACTTGAAATTACTTTTTCTTATTTGCTTACGCTTCTGGAAATACTAATCAGCATTTTGCAAACAGGATATTTCAAATATTTTTACTTATTGTTTATGTAAGTAAAAATTTTAATGAAAATCTGCCCTTTTAATTTAATTTTAAATTTTAGAGTCCACTGCATTATATTTTGAATTTTTATTACATAGTTTGTCGCTACAATTTTTTTTGTTTATTTTTAATTACTATTTAAATGTCATTTATCATTACAAATCCAATTTTGATCATAAACACCATAAAATCTTTGGAAGACGTGTATTTAAAAGGAATATAATTAAATACAGGGAGATGTGTGAATTATGGCAGCACTTTAAAATTTTGACAGGAAAGTTATCATCTGTATAGTGAGTCTTTAGATGAAAGATGAAAAGTTTAAAAAAAATTAGTTTCCCATTCTATATTCATACATTTATTTCCTTGAATGCATTTCTTTCAGGTGTTTCGAAACCAGAATTCTAAATAACTTGAAATAACTTTTTCTTATCTACTTACGCTTCTTGAAATACTAAACAACATTTTGCAAACAGAATATTTAAAATATTTTTACTTTGTGTTAGTGCAAATAAATATTTTCGTGAGAATCAACTTTTTTACTTGAATTTTTATTTCAGAGGACACTGCAATGTAGTTTTCATTTTCAATTTACAATTTTTCGCTCAATATACATGTTTACTCTACAGGAGTTTATATGTTGCTACTTGATTATCTTCTCGGCCAATTTTGTTAGATTATACAAACCACCAAACTATTTGCCAATTTATGGAAATTGACGCAGTTTCTACTTTAAAAAACAAATGAACGAAAAATTATTGAAACAAAAACAAAAATACAAAGTCGGATTAAAAATTATTTGATGATGTAACAAACACGTGTACTGAGTTTAAAGTCATATGAATGTGACATTTACGATAATCCATTATGGCATTTTATCTTATAATGTTGCTTTGAGATTAAAAAAACCCCTGTCGGCTGGGCATATAGGCGGAGGTAGATTTCGAAGAGTGCTCATTTCAACAAGAAAAAGTATATGATTAGAGATAAACCCAGTTTAATAACTTCATTTGGCCGTTTATGAAAAATTTTTAATATCATTTTTCTGCAAAAACTGGTTTTATCAGAATCATCTTAAGAAAAATTCAGCTCAAATGCCCATTTTGAGAACATACTTTGAAATAGATTCTGAATTAATTAAAAAATCGACCAAAACAGTACATTATACAGTTCCTAAATAACAAAAAACTGTCAGTTGAATGCATTTGAGAAAAAAATTGAATTTAAAAATGAGTCATAAAATAACCGATTGTTTGAATACATCCTTAATTCTTTAATCATGATTGCTTCGGAAAATTTTGTGCGAAATACTCACTTTGACAGCATTTTTAAAAATATATTCTATATTTATCAAAAAATTGGCCAATGCGTCACAGTATATAGTTCCTAAATAAGAGGATCTGTAAATTGGATGCGTTTGAGAGCGAAAATGGATTTTAAAACGAGTCATAAAAAATGCAATTGGCTATGTGAAAACTTCCTTAAATTTTCAAATCACGAAGACTTCGGGAAATTCTGTTCAAAATACCCTTTTTGGTAGCCTTTTTCAAATTATATTCTGTCTTTATCAAAAAACCGATCAATGCATCACATTATACAGTTCCTAAATAAGAGGATCTGTAAATTGGAAGCATTTGAGATCGAAAATGGATTTAAAAACGAGTCAGAAATAAACGCAATTTCTTATTTGAACACTTCAAATTTTCAGTCACGATGATTTCTGAAAATTCTGTTCTAAATACCCTTTTTGGTATCCTTTTTTTAAGGGGACAAGGGAGCTTGAAATCCTTAAAAATATTTTTTTTTTTTGTAAATTTCACCTAAATATTATTCAAGGGTACATTATATGCATTAAAACATGCATTTATCACAAAAAAAATGCAAAAAAAAAAAATATTTTTGACAAAAAAATAGCATTTTACGCAGTGTCTTCGAAATCTTCGAAATGCCCCCTGCGCATTCCATATCAATGAAAATCCCCAATATTTTTTATGAAAGTTTGTTTTATATATATAAACAAAATTCTGCATCAAATTTTAAATATTTGAATTTAAAGGTAAAAAAAAAAAAAAAAAAAAAAAAAAAAAAAAAAAAAATTGAAATTTTGAAATTTTTTTCAAATTTTTCAAATTTTTTCAAATTTTTTTTTTATTTTTTGTAAATTTCATCTTAAATATTATTCAAGGGTGCATTATATGCATTATGGCATGCATTTATCACAAAAAGTTTTTAAAAAAAATATTATTTTTGAGAAAAAAATGAAATTTTACACAGCGTCTTCGAAATCTTCGAAATGCCCCCTGCGCTTTCCATATCGATGAAAATCCCCAATATTTTTTTTGAAAGTATGTTTTATATATATAAACAAAATAGACCATCGATTTTTACATATTTGAATTTTAAGATGTAAAAAAAAAAATTGAAAATTTTGAAAAAAATTTCGAAAAAATTTCAAAATTTCAATTTTTTTTTTTAACCTTTAAATTCAAATATTCAAAATTCGATGCACAGTTTTGTTTATATATATAAAACAAACTTTCATAAAAAATATTGGGGATTTTCATTGATATGGAATGCACAGGGGGAATTTCGAAGATTTCGAAGACGCTGCGTAAAATGCCATTTTTTTGTCAAAAATATTTTTTTTGCATTTTTTTTTGTGATAAATGCATGTTATAATGCATATAATGTACCCTTGAATAATATTTAGGTAAAATTTACAAAAAATAAAAAAATATATTTTTTAGGATTTCAAGGTCCCTTGTCCCCTTAAATATATTCCGTCTTTATCAAAAAACTGACTAATGCATCACATTATATAGTTCCTGAATAAGAAGATCTGTAAATGGGATGCGTTTGAGAACAAAAATAGATTTAAAAACGTGTCAGAAAAAAAAATGCAATTTCTTATTTGAATACTTCCTTCAATTTTCAGTCCCGATGACTTTCGGAAATTCTGTTCAAAATACCCTTTTTGGTAGCCTTTTTTGAAATATATTCTGTCTTTATCAGAAAATTGACCCGTGCGTCACTTTATACAGTTTCTAAATAAGAGGATCTACCATTTAGATGCGTTTAAAATCAAAAACGAATTTAAAAATGAGTCAGAATATAAGCAGTTTGGATTTGAGGTTTTTTCTCCAACTCCTATTTTTGTTTAATTTCTTTTTGCTATACGAATTGGTCCTATGAAAAACTTGTCAATATAAAAGTTGTAGATATTTTTGAGAAGATGTAAAATAAATTTAATCAGATTTGATATCTTAAAAACTGACGGAGTTATGGATTTTTCTCTTTTTTCAGCGTCCTTTTTCTTTTCGCTTTTAATTTTGTTCATCGGTAAAAGTTGGTCCTATCAAAAACTTGTAAATACAAAAGTTTTATATAATTTTAAGAAAATTTACAAAAAATTTAGTTGGACTTGATATTTTGAAAATTGACGACGTTATGAATTTTTTTCTCTCAAAATCCCTGTTTTTTTCGTCCCTTGAGCCCACTTCTAAATTTATCAAAAATCTGTCATGCATATACTTTTGGCCCATTTTTAAGAAGTAATATAAACTTTAAACCAATTCGATATCTACTTTAATTAAGAAGTTATGGCGTTTTTTCGGTTTTCACAAAAACGCCCCCTATTCCGACCCCCATGGTCCGATTTTGCCCATTAACGAACTTAGCCAAGATTTTATCCCCTTTGATTTTATGTACAAGTTTGGTGGAGATTGGTGAAGAATTATAGAAGTTATCGTGTCCATAAAAAAGTGAGATATATATATATATACATAGATAGATAGATAGATAGATAGATAGATAGATAAACTGGTGCGATTGCAATAGGTAGTATTTCTTACGAAATCTACCTAAAAGACAGGTATTACAACTTATATTGGTTGATTGAAATGTGATATTTTTCAACTTAACTAATGAATATTTATTTTTAACTATAAACATTAATTAAATATTTATTATTATAACAACAACTTTTTTATAAAATTAGTACTTAGGGAAGAGGGGGGCACCTTTGAACAAATTTTCAGAAAATCGATATATTTCTTATTTGATTTATATTTAAGGAGTTTTAAATATTAAATAATAAAAACGACGCATTTCTTCATCATATGAACCATAAATTAAACATTTTCGAAAGAAATTAAATAAGTTGTGAGGATTTAAAAAGTTGGAAAATTTTTGTTCAAACCTGTTCCATGTAGGGGTACCTTTGAACAAGCAAGGGGCACCTTTGAACAAATGTATAAAATATGGAAATATTGAGAGTTTTTATAAAAAGTTGCATATTTTACAAAAATACAAAAATATAAAGTAATATGAATAAAAATAAAAAACTACATTTTTTTGAAATTAATATATATATATTTTTTTGTTATTAACCAAACTTTAAACCATCAAAGATGATGTCAAAAGTCATTGCCGAAAGAACAGAAAGTGTCCCTCCAGTTATATTTGGTTTAGAAAACTTTTTTACAATATCCTTGAAATACAACAATGTGATATCTGATGCTTCTAGAAAATAAAAAAAATTTCATTCGCTATTTTTTTAAGAGACCATATGTAAAATTCCGCTTTATCAGTTATGGAAACTTGAAATAATGTTTGGAAACCTGTTAAATCATGAATCATTGTTTGGTATCCAGGATTTGCAATTATGGAAAAAATGAATTTAGATTTGAAACTTCCCATCACTGATACATACAGAAGTTGTGACCTATGTGTGTTAAGAGGAATTGTTAGCAGTATAAGTCCATGTTCTTTAACTTTCTTAATTAATCTCTTTTCAGATAAAATAATTTCAGAAATAATAACATTTAGATAAATTAACGACTCTTTACTTCGTAGTTTTAAGTGTTCTCTTTAAATTATTTCAATTATTATTTATCACCAGTTTATTCTGTACTTTTTCGTTGTTCAATGGTACCCCAACTTTTTTGTACAGTGGTGCCCCATCACATGGAGTTCAACATTACAACGGTTTGTTCAATTCGGATAAAGAAGTTGAATAAAACAAAGCTTATAAACTAAAGCTAACACCTTTGTTTAAGCATTGAACAATAAATTAAAATTTTAGCGATAGAAGTTTGTAAACAAAAATCTTACAACTTTTTTTCCATACGTTTAGATTTAAGAGGGAGAAAAATACATATTTTGTTTAGACAGCACTGTTCATACAAAATGATACAGCTTTGTATAATTATTCCCTTGAAGCAGCTGTAATGTATTGCCATATACATTTTTTTTAAATAATTTATTTGAAGGAAAATATTTAGAGTGTTCAAAGGTGCCCCCCTCTCCCCTACTGCGTAAACAAAATATTTTAAAAAGGCTCTTTTAATATGCAAATTTATCAAAATTTATAGTTAAATCAGACTTAGATAATAAACATCTTCAAAAGACGCCATACATGTCCTTCAGAAGTCGATAAGTTGAAGAAATGAGATATGTACTTTAAAATTATATTATTTCATAAATAACTTAGATGTATATACATCAAAAACAGACGAATTTTAAAATATGAAAGCTTCTCTAGAATAAAGATTTTATTATCGAGGCATTTATATCTGAAATAAAATATTTTAGAAAGACTTTAAAGTGCCTTTTCAGTTTTATATTCTTTTCGAACTGTGGTACTTAAGATGAAAATTTTAAGAAAAATAATAAATACTAAACTAAAATTGCAAGGAGTAGTAAATATAAATGCGCCTTTCTAAAAGTATTCGTCTTTGCATGTTTAAAATACATGTGAGTTCTTTATTATTTATTGTTTGTTGTTTAAAATAATATTTATTTTTATGTGTTTTACACATTGAATTTGACACAGTTTTTTCTCAAGCATATATATTGGCAAAGATATTACGGGAATTGGATTCAATCAAGTGAGGGAAAATATGCCCAAGACTAGACTTGAACCCAGAACTTTTGACTTACATTGACAATGTTATACCGAATAAAATACTTGATCCAATAACCAACGTGTATATTATGAAATATTAGCAATTGTAATTGGTATTTTACGTAGACACGCAAAAGAATAAACCACTTTTAATAGAGCTCCATTAAATAGTAGATGCTACTGATTTACTGATGCATTATGCTTGATCAAACTGATTACAAAAAATTTCACATTGAGTGAAAAAAATGTCCGAAGTGGACACAACAATGTAGCTCAATCGGCAGAGCATTTCAAATATTCTGTGGCCCCAAGGGGATATTGAGGAAGTAATGCTTCAATATCTGTGCACACTCGAAATTGAAATACCTGAAACGGTGTGTTAAATTTTCAGATGCTTTAAAAGTCTTAATATTTTCAGACTCTTTATGCATCTGAGTTTCATACATTTCAAGCGTCTAATTACAGCCATTTTTTGTAAGTATTATACATAGCCATGTTTGGCCACGTTGAATCTTGAAAACATATTTCACCATGGTTCTGTCCTCTCTACTCTCTCCGTTTTAGAGGCTCCCAAAGCTAGTATGTAATTTTTGTAACACTAATAGTTTATATATTTTCGACATTGTACCCACTGTAATCAATATTTTAAACTTTTAAAATAAAAATAATATAAAAAACTAAATAGTGTAAAGCTTCTCAATAGGGGTCACTTAGAGAACTCGTTCTCAGTTCGGAGTTGCCTGCTTTTTTGAGGTATAAGTGTGTGAAACATGTGTGCATGTTGTGAATAAAACATATGTTTCTTGAATAGTTGTGTTCTCCATTCAGGAGAGTTTAACCCTTTCAGGGGCAAGGTATTTTTGCTCCGAAAATGTTCAAATAATTGATTCACACCACAATTTAAGAACAGATTTATTTGAAAATAGTCAGGAGATGTTTTTCGCGCATATTATAAAATCGAAATTGTACTAAAATTTTTCTGGTGCCAGTTCTAAATTGGAACAGTAATATTAAGTGTTTGCAGACTGAAAACACCGCCCCTGAAAGGGTTAACTGCGAAACTTTCATATGGACAACTTTCTTTGGTAAACACTCACCTTTTTCAACTTAAGCATATATTTTTTTTCCAAGAAAAGCGAACATCTTTGGATAGCAAATAAATTCATCGTTACAAAAGTGCTCGTTATAGAAAAGTTTTGTTTTATTAAGATTTTTTTATTTAGTTAGTTTTTAACCTGATTCTACTTTAGAGATTAAACATATTGGTTAAATAAAAACAATGTTAAAGCAAATTTTAAATACAAGCTTTACAAAAATTGCATATATAATTTGGGGCTACTAAAATAATATAAGAGGGGCATAGGACACTGACTAATTTTTTCATGATTCAATCAAATCCTTTTTCATAAAAAATTGCAATCCTGCATTATATTCACTAAATAGAGCTATTTAGCATTCGGGAGTGCCCGTGATAGAAATTAATGGGCATCCCGTAATTCCGGACAAGTTTATTTAGCAAAAACCTTTTTTAACACAAAATGCATGCATATTGGTTCCTTTTTACACCACAAAAGCAGACACCTCTAATTATCGAAGAAATTTTGCCAGTCTGAGGCATTCGCTATAGAGAGATTTTTCTGTATTAAATATATTTTGTGTTTTTAATCTTTTCCTATTCTAAAAGTTCAAACCTTTCATTATAAACAGTGCAATGGTGAAAAAGATTTAAGACTTATCTTGCAACAATTGCATATACAATCCACCCTCCCCTTGCCAAAAAAATGAATGAAAATTCGAAGGAAAGAAACGGATAAAATATCTTATATATGTGATGTCAGCGCAAATACACGTGATGGGTACGACACGATAGACACTACATTTGCTATTTTTTTAATTAAAATATTTTTTTAAGTTTTTTATACTACTCTTTACTAACTAAATTATCTTCATTTTTATTATAAATCTTGGATTTTATTTCAATCTTAATATTCCTCATAAAAAAAATCAACATCACGCAAATGTTTTCATTCGCAGTAATTATTTTTTTAATCTAAATATTGAAATGTATTTCTTTTTTCTATTTTAGATTCCTTGCAAACGCATTAAAAATAGTCAAAGTTTGTAGTTTACTAACTTTTATTGTACCTTAAATTATTTTCTATTCACTTACAAATCACGATCTAAATGGTTTTCCATACCTCCTGAACATTTTCTACCAGTAAATGAAAAACAAACTTAGAAATTTATAATGCTTATTGGAGATTTGCAGTAGGATAAAAATAAAATTTTGTCCAAAGGATATGGATCTCCTGAGAAACATTTCTGTGATCTTAGAAAAGAAAAATGTACGTTCTTTGAATGAAGCGAATTTTTTTTATGTCTTAGAAAACCTCAAAATATTTATTTTATTTAATAGACCTGCTTATATACATATATGGAGCGAAAAAACTTCTCTCATACCTTTCAGGAATTTGTTATAAAAATAGATATACAGGGTTTTCTGTTATGACCGCATAAAGTAGGTAGAACAAGAATTCTCTTTTAAAGTATCTGAACACCTTTAAAACGTATTTTTCGATCATAATGTCGATTTTTCATTTTTGCACAAACATTAGAATTGAATTTTTTATCTATCGAAATCTGCTAACATTTTGTCTGTATCTAAAATAGAACCCGGGTTATAGCTACTAAAATTACATATATTAACAGGATTTGAATTGTACTTCAAAGATATTTTTAGCTTTAGCTTAATATAATTTTGTTTAGATTCTTACTATATGAAAAACATCCTAGAACAAAAAATTATGTATGAAATGCAACGAAATTTTCTGTACTTCTTTTATAAATGTTTTTTGGGGGAATAGCCTATAGGGTAGAGGGGGGCACCTTTGAACACTCTAAATATTTTCCCTCAAATAAATTATTTTAAAAAAATGTATATGGCAATACATTACAGCTGCTTCAAGGGAATAATTATACAAAGCTGTATCATTTTGTATGAACAGTGCTGTCTAAACAAAATATGTATTTTTCTCCCTCTTAAATCTAAACGAATGAAAAAAAAGTTGTAAGATTTTTGTTTACAAACTTCTATCGCTAAAATTTTAATTTATTGTTCAATGGTTAGACAAAGATGTTAGCTTTAGTTTATAAGCTTTGTTTTATTCAACTTCTTTATCCTAATTGAATAAACCGTTGTAATGTTGAACTCCATGTGATGGGGCACCACTGTACAAAAAAGTTGGGGCACCATTGAACAACGAAAAAGTACAGAATAAACTGGTGATAAATAATAATTGAAATAATTTAAAGAGAACACTTAAAACTACGAAGTAAAGAGTCGTTAATTTATCTAAATGTTATTATTTCTGAAATTATTTTATCTGAAAAGAGATTAATTAAGAAAGTTAAAGAACATGGACTTATACTGCTAACAATTCCTCTTAACACACATAGGTCACAACCTCTGTATGTATGAGTGATGGGAAGTTTCAAATCTAAATTCATTTATTCCATAATTGCAAATCCTGGATACCAAACAATGGTTCATGATTTAACAGGTTTCCAAACATTATTTCAAGTTTCCATAACTGATAAAGCGGAATTTTACATATGGTCTCTTAAAAAAAATAGCGAATGAAAATTTTTATTTTCTAGAAGCATCAGATATCACATTGTTGTATTTCAAGGATATTGTAAAAAGTTTTCTAAACCAAATATAACTGGAGGGACACTTTCTGTTCTTTCAGCAATCACTTTTGGCATCATCTTTGATGGTTTGAAGTTTGGTTAATAACAAAAAAAATTATTAATTTCAACAAAATGTAGTTTTTTATTTTTATTCATATTACTATATTTTTTTGTAAAATATGCAACTTTGTATAAAAACTCTCAATATTTCCATATTTTATACATTTGTTCAAAGGTGCCTCTTGTTTGTTCAAAGGTACCCTTACATGGAACAGGTTTGAACAAAAATTTTCCAACTTTTTAAATCCTCACAACTTATTTAATTTCTTTGGAAAATGTTTAATTTATGGTTCATATGATGAAGAAATGTGTCGTTTTTATTATTTAATATTTAAAACTCCTTAAATATAAATCAAGTAAGAAATATATCGATTTTCTGAAAATTTGTTCAAAGGTGTCCCCCTCTCCCCTACTGATGATTATATATAAAACAATTTTATATTTACACTAGTAGAAAGGACAAACTTAAGACTTTTTCATTACATTAGTACTACATTAACTGACATATCACCTCAGATACAGATGCGATTACAATGTGTAAGTACAGTGTATAAGTACAGTAATCTTGTGCAAGTGTGATTACAGTCTAAGTATTAGTTCTGTTTATTGTGCAATTTACAGAATTCCAATACATTGTTTTATTTTCGAGTTATCACGTTTTGCGGATATGTCAATTTAACATAATTTTGACTATTTTTATCTTAAAACATATTTTTGGGTAATTGCTAATTTTTTTATATTTGTTTCAATGTTTTAAAGTAAATATCATTATAAAAATGAGTAACAAGATAAATTAAAAAAAAAATAGCTTCCGAAAGTCTGTGGATACCTTAACCCTTAAATTCATAGGATAGAACGCGTTCCAAAAAATGCGCAATTCAAAGAATCAGAATTCATATCAGAAAAATCTAAATAGTAATTTTTTCTTTATTTAATTACGAATGGTCTGTCATTAAGAAAAGTGAAAATTGCTCTTTTAAATTTCTGGTGAGAATACGGAATATGTGAATCAAACCCCCAATAAATGGGTAACACTTCTGGTATCGAAAATGATACAATATGCATTTAAGGGTTAATGAATGTAAAATTCGTCGCATCGTCTTCGAAAGAAGTGCACAGGAAAAGTTGTGGCGCGACATAATATAATGTTCTGAAAACAAACTTTATTAGAAACACAAGGATAGTACTTGCATTGTTTTATTTTGTTTTAGAGAATAAATGTTCAAAATAATCACTGTACATTAAACCTGATAGTGTTGCGTCATTGACTGTGGAGTGCGTCATCGAATGATTCAGAAAATTTAATTCGACAAAAACCCATCAACAGAATTTCGTTGAAATAACGATGATGGAGTCTATTCAGTCGACAATTGCAAGCTGACGTTTGAGCAATTGCTCAAACGTACCAACATTTGTATGGTTGTCATTTTAAGCAGGCAACTTCTCTTGCGATTATTATATAATATATAATAGATTATTATTCATCTTAGCATTTCGATCTTGTTTTCTTTGTATCAAATGTGGCACCGAACTTTTCTTTCGAATTTTATTAGTTTCAAAACTTATAATCGTAGAAATGCCGTTCTTTGTACACACTCGGAGAGAAGAATCTTTGTTGCGCCCAACTGATCTGGTTTTTAATCGAGATCCTGAATAGAATTATCTATTACATTTTAATAATATAGTAGTCACATAGGAAGTTATAATAGTACAAAAATTCTTATCGCATCTTTCTCTACCTTTCCCTAGAATTATTTTCCTCTTTTTGTTCGTTTTTAACCAATTGGAAAACGGTTATTTCTTTCCGTCTACAAATATCTGAAACATATCTAAATCCTTGTGATATCTGGATTTTATTCGTCTTTTGATTGGTCCATGTTTAATGTCCAAAAATACTTCTCTTGGTTGCCACAATGACAAGCAAGGTGTTTAAAACTACAAAAAATTAATAAGTCAAAAACAAATTAAGATACAGCTTTCAAACAAATTGCATTTAAAAGTGAATTTTTTCTCTGTACGACGGTTTAAAAGTTGGAAATTTGCGATGTTTAAAAGTTTAAAATTTTGCAATACCGAAAATTGTAAAACAGAAATTTCATTTAAAATTTGTTTCTGATTGGTACAGGAAAGTGTTTAGTGAAGGATGTACGTAATATATGACTCGGTTATTACGTAAGCCACGTTTTGATCAATTAATAATAATCATAAAAATTATGTTTATTATTTTTATTATTTACATAATGAATTTATTTATAAATCTGAAAGTTTTGTCTTTGAAAATATAATCTTCCAAATGGTCGTTGTAATTTGCTAAAATACACTTTTTTTTTTTTTTTGAAAAATTGATGAAATTAAACGTTGTTATTACCACTAAATTTAACTCTACTAATCTCCATTTTTCAATTATCTAAATCATTCATTTACTCTATTGTAAAATATTGTGATAAAAATGGAAATCCGCCAATATACAAATACAGCGGCTTACAAAATGAAGATGCAACTCCTGAGAATAAGTCATATTTTTTCGAATTACACTAATTAAACTGTTATGAAGCAGAATGCGTTATTCGGTATCATATGATGCAATTCATTTTGTTAGAAACGTTCTAAATAGTATAATATTCAGCAGTTTAGTTTTTTACTTTTTCTTTTTCAATAGTCATGTATATTGTCTCTTTTTAAAGTAACCGAAGTTTGCAAATTTTATTCAAAATAAATTGACTTAAAATAGAAAAAATTACATGGCAGAGAAAAATTTACACACTTGATAGAAAAATTTACAAACTTCCTTGTTTGTCTGAAGATTTGTTTGAAATATTCCCATATTGCTAAAGTGATACATTCTGTTCTTTTTTAATATTTTATTTTCGGCATCAAATTTATTTCTTGTTAAGTTAATATTTAGTGTGTGTTATTTTTTTCTACTGGACTAAATAATAAAAGTTAAACGTTTAGAAAGCTTAAAAGTTTAGTTAAAAGGTTCATTTAATTGAAATTACTTATTACTTTCGAAACCTCATTTAGTTATTGTGTATTTCCTGTCTGAATCTTCAATACAACATTGCCTTTAAATCGTGATACGTCACAAATGCTCAGGTTCAAAGTTTTCGATAATCGATGTATTGAAATTTTAAATTATGATTTATAACGTATAGGCCTTAAATGTGCGAGCCATTCAACGGAAGTTAAATGCGAAATACACATTTTGTATTTATAAGTCACATTCACATATTAACTTAATTTACTAGTTAACTTAATTTAGTGGTATTAAGAAAGAAGAGCCACGATAGCGAAAAGCTCCTAAAATCCTGCTTTATATTTGCATAATTATTATGTATCTTTGGTAAATATACAACTAAGTAGTCTCGCCAATATAAATTCTTTATATCTTTTCTCATTCTTTTTTGAGCTCATATATGCTGCGCGTAGTGATCTCCTTACATGTCGAATAAAATTCATTTAAAATGTTTATAATAAAATAATATAAAAAAATACATTTTTCATTTTCATGAAAATTGCTGTAATGGTATCCAGATATTGAATTTATATTACATATGTAGAAAACAAATGGTTAGATGCAGTAGTAAAAAAAGTCTACTAGGTTTTTTATTTATTTATTATTGCTGTTTAAACATACTATACTTCAAACAAGGTAGGTATCCATACTGGGCATACTCAGAAAATTTTGAAGAAAATACTAATTAAACTACTTATTTATGTAATAAAAGATCTATCAAATTTAGCGGTGGAATTACAGTAGAAACTTTGTAAAAAAATCAATAAAATACTTCAAATATTTGGTGTGAAAAGATAAAAGCGTCACGCGATTTGGCGAGCAGAATTTTTCCTTGCCAAAAGCAAACGATTTTCCTGCAGCTAAAGAATGTTTGTTAATAGATTATTAGAATGCGTGTAAATGGTATTTAATGAATTTAAACTTAAACAATGATACAGTTTAATGTATATATTATATTATGTTGCATATATACATTATACATATTACATATATTGCTTATTGCAGCAGTTATTTAATTTTAAAACTGTATAAATAATTATATATAACAAATATTTTCATATTGAATAATATATTTTCGTATATTTAAGCGTATTCTAAAACAAAGACAACATGAAGAACGCTGCAGTAATACATTTCAATATCGGATAAGTTTTTATTTTCATAGCAACGAAATTGAATAGACAGTGTCAATTGGACGGAAAGAGAAATTGACTTGAGATTGAAAAGAATTTAATTGATTTAATTCTCGTTTCAATTGATAACATTTCATAGCTAATTTTCATTATAAATATATATAAATGACAAAACTATAGTTATAACAAACTAAAACTGGACAAAATAAAGTTATTTAAATAAGTATTTTTTGAAAATTTATTTCGTCGCCAATTATTGATAAATTGTCAAATAAACGAAATGTTCATTATATTTTTACGAGCATTCTATCGGGGTTCCGCCAAAAAAAAAATATATCCACATGAGCAGGACATTCTGTAATTTTTTCAGAATTTTCTGAGTATGCCCGTATGAAGACCTTCCTGGTAAATGTTAGAATGAAGTGTGTTGGTGTTATTTATGACGGCCGATTATCTGCTCGAGAGATATAGGCAATAAAGGGAGTGCCCTCCGTTGGTGTCTTTCTAAGGGAACCTAACCCGTATTTACGCGAGTTTCGAAAAAAAAACACGGAAAATTTTAAACGGTTAAGCCAATTGTGTTCGAATCCAACACATTCCGTTTACCGACATCGACAGCACAACCACTCAGTCACTGGTGGAGCGTGTTTGGATGATATTTTATTCCATCTTTAAAAAGTAGTATTCGTTAACGAATAATAACGTCCTTTTAACTTTCATTTTAAAAGATCTAAGTTAGAGTTAGCACAGAAATTCGATATTATTTGGCAGTGATCTATAAAAAGTAAAATGAGTCAAAAGTAAAAGAATATTCTCTGTACAGAAACTTGTGACATTTCAGTACCGATGTTGTCATTTGTAAGTTCTTAGATAAAAGAACCGGCTTAGTTTAAAATAAGATAAGCTAATATTTAAGTTCGTAAATTCATGGATTTTAATTGTTTGAAATTCGAGAAAAAATATTTCTAAAGGGTATAGTTTAGAAAATGTTTCAGACGCATTTAAGTTGTGTTTTCTTGGACGCTCTATAATTTGTTGCGCTAATTAATAAATTGTGAATTTATTTCTATATAGAAATACAACTAAATTTAAACCTATTGTAAATGCCTCGATTTTTTAAAAAATAATTTGTGAGTTTTTAAAAGTAAACTGATCAAAGAACGATATTATAAAATATGGCTACTATATAAAAAATGGAGGCAGTATATCAGCTGCAGATTGGAACATTTTATCTCCGCTCTCAGTTGAAAAGAAAATCAGCTAAAATTAGGCTTGTTTCTTGTCTATAATAAATGCATTCTCTGCAGACTGAAAATAGAACAATATTAGCGCATTCAAAAATTTATACGTATACAATGTCAGCATACATACAAAAAATCACATTTTTTAAAGTAATATTTTTGAGGATAGCAAATTTAAATTCACATGTACATTTAAAATTAATCCTTTAAAGAATAATCTATATGAATCCTAAATAAAAAATAAAAAATAAAATGATTTTAATTTGTTAATATTTTGCAAAGTATAATTTACTTTACACTGAAGTGACCATGTTAAAAAATTATGCTAACTTTTAAACAACTTTTTTTGTGAATTTAAGAGTAAAAAAAACTTTACTTTATGAGGAAATTTGCTTACGTTCTATTAATCCGGATTGCCTTTTTATAGCAAAGTTATTCAACTGGTATACAAATATTAAGTCAAAATCTCAAAACATCAAACTGTTTATTTTTATAATTAAAAGCATTGGTGTTCACATGTGAACTGTAAACCTTAAAAGGAGTTGATTTTAACTGCAAAAATTTGATTCCATCTGATCGCTTGAAATTTTTAAAAAGCATAATGCTGTGCTCTTGTTGCATTTTAAAACAATTTTGTACTTTAATGTACGTTTTAAGTCACGTTTGTAATTTCTTTTCTCCTAAAGGAATTTTAACCGTTCGCATATATATATATATATATATATATATATATATATACAGGGTGTCCGAAAAGTCTGGAAACGGTCGAATAACTCGAAAAATACATATGAGATTGAAAAACGTAAATATACGTGTTAAATATTTTTAAATAAGCTACCCAGTGATACCAAATTTGACCTTCGTAACCGACCCCCTGGGGGTCAGAGGGGGTCTAACTTTGAAATCTTAAATTATAACCCCCATTTTTTATTGCAGATTCGGATTCTACGGACGAAAATACGTAACTTTTGTATTTGATGTTTATTTCGAATCCTCGTTTATCACGGTGTAATTGAGCATATTAAATAGATACATATTTCGCCTTTTCCAACGGGATTTACCCTAATCGAAACTAATTGGGGAGAATTTATGACATCAAATTCCTCGTCTTTTGCAATAATAGCGTTTCCTGAAAATTACCCGTGCCGATTATTTCGGTAGTGCTGCACAGTTAAAAATTTGATCCATTTGCTGTAGCGTCACTCCACAGCTTTTATAGAATATCTCTTTCATGACCAATGAGAATGTTCCATAACACAGTAAAGTTCACTGTAAAAAAAATTGACCCTTTTGCTGCATCATCACTCCACCGCTTTTATAGAAAACGATTACTTTACTGTGTTATGGAGCATTCTCATTGGTCACAAAAGAAATATTCTATAATAGCTGTGGAGTGAAGCTGCAGCAAATGGGTCAAATTTTTAACAGTGTAGCACTATTGAAATAATCGCCACGGGTGATTTTCAGGAAACGCTATTCCTACAAAAGACGAGGAATTTGACGTCAAAAATTCTGCCCAATCAGTTTCGATTAGGGAAAATCCCGTTGGAAAAGCGGGAAAATGTATCGATTTAATATGCTCGATTACACCGTGATAAACGAAGATTTGAAATAAACATCAAATACAAAAGTTACGTATTTTTGTCCGTAGAATGCGAATCTGCAATAAAAAATGGGGGTTATAATTTAAGATTTCAAAGTTGGACCCCCTCTGACCCCCAGGGGGTCGGTTTCGAAGGTCAAATTTGGTATCACAGAGTAGCTTATTTAAAAATATTTAACACATATATTTACGTTTTTCAATCTCATATGTATTTCTTGAGTTATTCGGCCGTTTCCAGACTTTTCGGACACCCTGTATATGTGTGTGTGTGTGTGTAATAAAAAAATGCGCCATTTTGTCAGCCCTGAGTTTTAATTCTAACTTTCATGCAACATACTTTTATTCTCAGTTTTCATAATGTATTAATATTTTAACAGCTATCTGTTAAAATAATCTATTCTAAGCTAACAATAATCTATTGATTGTTTTCTTAAAAAGAACGGGAGTATTATTGCGAAATCTTTATTTCAGTGTACAGGTTCATTTTCCTTTTTGGAATATTTATCGAGACTTTAATTTTATTTTATTAAATCGTCTGCTGGAGAATTTTCATGCGCTTTTTTACGTGTAAGCAGGTTGTGTTATTACGCGCTTAAATAGTAGTTCTTACAAGAAGACACACCCCAGCTACCAATAGGAGATGTTGATGTGGGTTATCTTAGCATTGAAATTAATCCTAATGGGTCTTTAAATTGCTTACGCGGACAAGTAGAGGGGCTAGTTTTAGATTGGATTTTGGGAAACTCATTTTTCGATTGGAGAACGTCAGAATGAAACTAATCGTTAAATTGTTAGGAGTGCCGTCTCATTTTTCGATAATTTAGAACATCGAGATGACACAGCTTTCAGAGCGAATGGTCTAGTGTTAATTGTGTGGAATGGTGACCGGTGGAATAACATTATGGCTTGCTCTAAATAAATAAGGATTAGAAACTGGTTGACTTCTCTTTTATTGGAAGAAACACCTAAAGCAAACAAATTCATTGCTCACCACGTCGACTGCTAACCCTGTTTATGATTCTTAAGTGAATAGACTTCTTCTACAGCAAAGATGGTATTTTACGAGAACTGATACATTCTAAACAGAAAATCGTCTTATCGTATCAGATATATGTTACGAAAATCAGTTTATCGTAGAATAACACACAATGATATGACGAAACGAAACTGTTGTCGATTGATGAGATGAAGGCCATTTATCACAGGGGGAATTTCTTGCTGATTTAGTGGCCCGAAACATAGGCAAACAGAGATGAAGTGGGTGGTAGTTTCTCTATAAATAATGCAAAAGATAAACTGTTATTCTTTATCAGTATCTATTTTTTATCAGTTCAGTAAGATACTCCACACAGCAACTGAACTCGAGTCGTCCCCACTCAAGAACGATGGAATAATCAAGCTCACATCTTGAGACTAAAATAACAAAAACGTTCATTTATCTACTTCTTCCGTCGGCAGTTCATTTTAACAGTTAAAAAATCAAGTGAATTCTAAATTCTAAGCCTGTGTCATCGCATTTTAAGGGAGGGGATGTGCGGAGTATTACAGTGCTCCTCGAATTAAGAACCAAGTTAAGCGCCGAACACCCAATGCGCGGCGAAAGAGGGCGGAGAATGAGCGTATCCAATTACGTTATTGGCTAGAAAGTAGGAATTACGTTCGAACTATTTCCAAAGTCGCGAAAGCTTGCAAGATTGAAAAGAGGTGCAAGGCCCGTGAGATTGAAAAGTATTATGTGAAAGCAGACGATATTCTATAAAATATCAAAAATAAAACTTCCGAAAAAATATTTTTTAGTCTAAAAAGTATTCCTCCTTTTTAGACTAAAAATATTTTTTGAAATAATAAAATAGATTAATAATCCTAAATAAAAGATTCAAATTTTAATAATACAATTGAGTTCTTTTTAGGAAATAAATAGTATATTATGTCGAATTAAGGAAAAGGGGAACTTGGCTGATAATTAAACATTAGAATATTACTGAAATAAAAAATAAAAGTATATTTTTATAAGAATTTGGAGCGAAATCAAAATGGTAAAATGGAGAAAAAAATTTTATTATTACATTTATATATATATATATGTAGCATTAAGTGGGTACGAGATGTGTCGCCGATCGATATATCATTATTTTTCACATCTGCAAAAATGTAACTTCTCAATTATTCGTGGCCGAAGAATTTTAATTGTAGAAACGTGAAGCTGGTGGTTGAGCGATTTCTTCAACTCATTAAAAATACAACAGAACAGGAACATCATATTTTGTTTACCGCGCACTGTCACCGTCACTCCACACATCCCTCAATCTTCATCACTCTTTAATGAATACAGAATTGTTCTTGAACTAAACATTTACATGAGACGAAAAAAATTCAACACGACACACAAGACATCCTTTCTGAGGCCGCATTAACATAAACAATAAAAAAATAAAGAGGGGTCTTTGCAAAGTTGTTTCTGGAAAAACATCGCAACTCCGCAAAAATTTTCTAAAATAATCGGAGAAGAAGCGTGAGACCTTTAACAGTGGCAAGGTCAGTCGATTTTTCCCGCTCCGAAAAAAACCAAATGACTATCTCAAAATTTTTCAGATAACTTCACCCCTCCCCTCTGATGTATGGCTTTTAAAAATCCACTAAGATTGTTTGGAATGTAAAGGTAATTTACTTCGCGCTCTTCCATTGTTTGATAGGAGGAGCTAGACGTAAGGACTCTTTAATAACCGGCGTAATCAGCAAAAATAAAAGGCCTTACTAAAATGCAGATGAATTTCATAGCAGACGATTATTAAATAGATAAAACAAAATTAAAGTTTCGATAAATGTTTTATTCTAAAAAGGCAAATAGATTTGTGGAATGAATTTAAGATTTCGCAATAAGATATTGACTTTTAACTAATACATTCTAGTTCTTTTTAGGAAAATAATTAACAGATTATGCTGAATTAAAGAAAATAAAAAAAGGAACTTTAGCCGTTAAAAATATTAATATATTACGGAAACTGAGAATGAAAGTATGTTCTTATAAAACTTTAGAACGAACTCAAAGCGGGAAAATGGCGAAATTTTTTTATTGCATATATATACATACACACACACACACACACACACACACACACATATATATATAAAATAAAAATTTGCGCCATTTTGCTCGCTCTGAGCTTTTAATTCTAAAATTGTGGAACATAATAAGTTTCATAATATAATAATCTTTTAACAGTTAACCACTTAACCGGCGATGGGTATGGGGAAATAGTGCTTTAAACTCCGACTTATCTCGGGGCAACCGGTGAAGAAGTTAAAGTCCTTTTTCTTTTTTTTATTTAACTTATTAGTAATCGATTGCTTATTTCTCAAAAAGACGGGAAGATATTTCGTAACCTTTTTACATTTTAGAATATTCTCGTGATTTTAATTTAATTTTTTAATTAAAAATCACGTGATCTGTGTTAATGCGCGGATGTTAAAAGGCTTGTCTATTTGCAAAACAGTATCTAGCTCCCACCCTAACGCCACGCCTCGTGGGCCAATCAGAGGTGAGGATTTTTTACACGTAGCCTCGGGGTTAATCCTGGTTGGATATTTAAAATGACTGACGCTGAGAGAGGAGGGGCTGGTTTTTTGGTGTTAGTGTGAATTCTCATTTTGGTTTTTGGAAGCTTAGAATGCATCTTTCATTTAAACTGCCTGGACGCCCGATAAATTGTAAGATGAAATGACGTAACTTAGTCACGAAGTTGGAGTATTCGATGACAGTGCCAAGGTGACTGCGAGAAAGAACTTACTTATTTTATGAGTTCTAAAATAAATGACTTTAAAGACTGATGGATTTATTTTCTTATGGGGAAAATCCCAATACAACTGATCCACTGCTAGTAAAACTGCCAGAGTGATTGCTCAGCTCATTCCACTGCTGACTTTTAGTGAGTAGAATAATGTTCTGCACCAAACATGGTGTTGCACTGGAGCTTGTACTTTGTTCGCCATCGTCTTATCGTAATAGATTAGCCGGTAGGATTTATAATGAACCGGCCTTCGATTTTTGAACAAGAATTATCGAGCCATTTTCGCCGAGTTTTAAAAACTAATTGCTGGAACTTCTGCCTTTGTTTATTTTCACCTTAAACCATCATGAGTTTGCCTATAAGATGTGCAACAGGAATTTTCCTCAGAGAAAGAAAATTGAAGGTGCACCTTCTCTTGCATATGGATGGGGGATCTTTTAATTGTGAAATATGCGTCGCATTCGAACGAGAAGCCGTTCAATTTTAAGGTATGCGAGAAAAAAAGATTCTCTTATAAAAGTAACTTGAAACAACATCTACATGTGCATACAAATAATAAACCTTTCAGCTGTAAAAACGATCGTCTTATGAAGTTTTGTTTGTGATTGTGTTTTGCATCTGCATCTACAAATCCTTTGTGTGTGAAATATGCCTCCAGTATTTTTTATATACTTGATATCTACGAAAGTGTGTGCTGACTATTTAAACTAAGGAACACCTGCATGGTCTATTATCTACATAATCTGGGTTTATTTATTTTCTAGATAACAGTGCTGCAATATTTTGATCAACTTTCATTTCATATTAAATGAACACCTACAGAAGGATTGCGAAACTACTGTAGAATCCGTCGGTAGCACAACATAATTGAAATTGAGACGCATCTACGAAGTGCTTTATTTTTGTATTATTTAAATAAAATCTAGGTACTTGAACAAGTTCTATATCGAGGTGATTGTAAGTTATTATTTATTATTTATCTTATTTTGTTATTGTTTAAGAAATTTTAATAATAATTCCTTATTTAAATTGTTGATTTTATCATGATATTACAGATATTAAAAAAATAATTTTGTTCTTAATTTATTAATTAAAATTTTCTGCTCATAGAAATTTTACTTAAGTTTAAAAAGTGTTTTCAATACGTAAAAGGAACTTATTTTTTTCTTAACATTATTGTTTGTTTTACATGTTTTTGAGAACTGTGATATTTATTTATTTATTACTTATTTATTGATTATTTATTTATTTCATATGAATTCAAAGAGAGCAAACATTCTTAATTTGAAAAAGAAAGAGTTGATTTATTTATTATTTATTATTTTTATTGTCGTTAAAAAAAAACTTGATATTGTCTCTTTTGACTTTGGGTCGGGCATGAATATTTTTAAATGTTTTAAACATTTTGATAGAGAATGTTCTGGAGAAAAAAAGATAATGATTGGAAAAAACATAATGTCTCAAAATATTTAAAGGGGGAAGCGCTAAAAGCTTTCATAAATGGTTGTTTGGATTGTGCTACTTATGAGGGAATTGTTGAGATTTTAACAGAAAAATTTACCCAGATTAGAGTCCCAAATTTTTCTGAGTTTACTTTCTTAAAGTTAAATGATCTAAGCTATTTAGATTCTTATTTTAGAAAGAAAGTTGAGATTGGAAGCCAACTTCAGATTGGGGAAAATTTAATTATCCAGGGATTAACTGATGGACTTAAGCCTGAGTATCAAAATTGTTTAATTGTAAACCCTCCTTCTAATACTCGTGAATGGTTTCGCATTGCTAAACAATTAGCAGCGATTCCAACTCATACCCCTAATAACAACAACAGAAATTTTCAACAAACTAGACCTATGCACAATCCCAATCCTCTGCCTAGACACTGGACTCGACCCACTCCAAGCCAACAAACACAAAATTTTAATCCTAGGTTTTTCACTCCTAGAATGTCTACCACACAACCTAGAATGCCTACGACACGCATTATCAAAATAATTATCAAAGTCGCCCGTGCAGAATATGTTTAAACAGAAGTGTACAAAATACTTATCATTGGGAGAGGAGTTGTATATTTAACACAAATTCATTGGAAATTCTAACTCTTGCTCATATAGAACCACCTCCTACTAATAATATTTGACAATTATTTCTTCCTGGATATGTGGACAATAAAAAAGTGCATTGTGTTGTAGACAGTGGATCAACTGTCTCAATATTACCTCTCAAATTTATTCGATATTTAAATGCTAGTTTACGTAATGTTTCCCCTATTACTATTAGACAGGCACAAGGAACTCTTACAATTAATAAATCTTGTCGATTATGTATTAAATTTGGTAATATAAAGAGGTATGTTAATTTTTTAGTAAGTAAGATAGATTTGGACTATGCTATTTTAGGTTTACCTGATTGTGCCAAATTTAAATTGAAAATTGATTGTGCCAAAAGCCAGGTGTTACAAGACAATATTACATTAAATCAACATGTCAGCATATCGAGTGATAATTTAGAATTACTACATTTTGATATTATAAAAAATGATACCACTGTGCAACCCGATTATGGAAATGCCACAACTCCTCAATCCTTGCGGCAAACTAAGAATGATGATTATAATCTATTTGGGGATCTAAATAATATTCAAAATGAAAATGTAAGGGAACTCTTAAGGGATTATTTAGATATTTTTGCCAGAAATAAATATGATGTAGGGAGAATTAATATTGAACCTCAGCGTATTTTTCTTAAATCTGACCTACCAATGTCTTAGGGGCCTTATCGTACATCCACTGCTGATGAAAAAGAAATCTCTCAGCAAATTCAATCCTTATTAGCTGCTGGATTAATTAAAGAAAGTTATAGCCCATATTCTTCCCCAGTTACGTTAGTAAATAAACGAGATGAAGGCAAAAAACCCCCAATGTGTGTTGATTACCGAAAATTAAATTCTATTATGAAAAATGACGCTGAACCTTTGTCCCGAATTGATGAAATTTTAGACAAATTAGGTGGTGCCCAATATTTCTCTACACTGGATTTAGCCTCAGGCTATTGGCACATACCTATTCACCCAGCAGATTCCGAAAAGTTAGCCTTTACTAATAATTGTGGGCTCTGGGAATGGAATGTTCTCCCCCTTTGGTGTAAAAGTTGGCCCCCCCAATTTTCAATAGGACAATTGGAAGAATTCTTACAAAATATAAAATAGACTTTGCTTGTTATTATTTTGATGATATAATTATTTTTTCTAAATCAATAGATGAACATATACAGCATCTTATCCAAATTTTTGATTTATGCCGAATAGAAAGTATTAAATTAAAATTATCTAAATGTACTTTTGCTCAAAAACAAATCAATTATCTAGGGTATGAAATCCAAAATGGAACTTTAACTCCAGCTAATACTAATAGTGAAACTATTAAAAAATTAAAACCCCCTACTAATACTAAAGAATTACAAAGATTTCTTGGTTCTATAAATGTGTATCATAAATTTATTGACAAATATGCTGAGATTAGACACCCCCTAAATAAATTATTTAAGAAATATACTATTTGGGAATGGAATTCCGAATGTCAAAACTCTTTTCAAAAATTAAAAGATGCCCTCATTGCTAAACCAATTTTAAAGATTTATGACCCAAAATTACCTCTACACATGTTTGTTGACGCTTCTCAGATGGCGGTAGGTGCAGTTCTTAAACAACCCGACCACAATAACTTTTTACATCTAAATTGCTTATTTTTCTAGAGGATTGAGAAAAAATATGAGAAAAATTACTTCATTACCGAGTTAGAGTGTCTTGCTATCATTGATACTTTAGATAAATTTTATCATTATTTTCATGGTGTACAATTTACCATCCATACTGATCATGCATCTCTTGTTTGGTTAAAAAATGTCAAACATTTAAGAGTTCGATTATTTAGGTGGTCGTTGAAGTTAAGTATGTTCGATTATAAAATTGAGTACTTAAAGGGATCTACAAATGTCGAAGCCGACATGCTGTCCAGAAACCCTATTTTTCATTTTTGCAAACCCCTTACTTTTCTTATTGACGTTAAAGAGATTATTGAGATGCAATATAAAGAAAATGTGTGTGGTTCAAATTATATTAATGACAATGGACTGATTATAGTTAAAAGAAAAAGGACTTTAGCTGTTAAAAGATTAATATATTACGAAACTAAGATTAAAATATGTTCCACAATTTCAGAATAAAAAGCTCAGAGACAGCAAAATGGCGCAAATTTTTTTATTTTATTACAAATCCCCCCTCCCAGAAAGACGGGGAAAATGTAGGTCTGAGACCTGCAAGTTCACAGAAAGGGAGATGATGCAGACCTAGATCACGAAGTTAGAGTTTTCGATGACAGTGCCAAGGTGACTGCGGGGAAGAACTTACTTATTTTATGAGTTCTAAAAAAATGATTTTAAAGACTGATGGATTTATTTTCTTATGGGGAAAATCCCAATACAACTCATCCACTGCTATTCAAACTGCCGGAGCGATTGCTCAGCTCATTCCACTGCTGACTTTTAGTGAGTAGAAGAATGTTCTGCACCAAACATGGTGTTGTACTGCAGCTTGTACTTTGTTCGCCATCTTCGTAAAGTAAGATATACATCTATCTATCTATCTATATATATATATATATGTATGTATATTCCGATTTTTTTGTCATTTTTTGTTTTTAAATTACTTTTCAAAATTTCAACATCAAAGTACATTTAAATATCAAATTTTTACCGATTAAAGCATCAATTGAAACAGACTTTGTGTATTTTTACTTCGCATGCCGTTTCCACCATCTTCCGAAGAATCATACAGAATTCTTGCCAAAATAAAAAAACAAAATTGATTTTTTTTTCAATGGCTGCGTCTTATAATCAATACGGTTGTTCATCCATCAATCTGAAAAAAACGTTCCTTTATTTAAATATAAAATTATTTATATTTTAGCGTACAAATAAATTATATCAAATCAACAATAATTGGCAAGAATAACTTACAATAACTGTCTCAACACTTTAGACATAAGTGACTTTTTATTCTCTTTTATACGAATAAAATCGAAAGCACTTTCATTTTAAAAGAGAGGGAGAAAAAAGTGATAATAACTTTTTTTGTGTGGATTCGGACGTTTTCATCCCCTGGGAACTCGAGTTTCAAAAATCGCCTGAAGATAAGTTATTATTGCCTTTGGTTGGATAAACTCTGATGTATCTTATCAGCAATACGATTTAAGATGAGAAGATCACATTTTTAGATTAAAGATTCTATCTTACAATTTAATCTAGCTTTTTTACGCTATTTTTATATTCAGTATGCTTGTACAAATTTTCTGTGTTCTTAAAAAATATTTTAAGGTTGAAGCACTTTTTTTTTTGTTGTTTAGATGATTCCAGACTGCAAATATTATTAAAGAAAAGAAAAGAAAATTAAAATTCCAATATTTTTTTAACAATTTTACTCAATTCACTTCTTTTTCCTTTTCCCATATTCATTTTCAATTTTTTGAAAGCGTGACAAGTTAATGTAGACAATTTCTTAAATTATTGAACAATTTTCCGATTAAAATGTCACTTTTAAACGTGTGAATAATGCTTAAACATTATTGGTGAAATTAAATCTCACATTTGTTTTTCTCCTTACAGTAGTCCTTGAAATTTAACAACTACATTTGAAATATGATCTTTTTAGGTGCGTTCGTAATTTTTCGAATAATTAGCAGCTATAGTCATTTTTTAGTCCGCGAGTCCGTCTGTCCGCATATAACAGCGCAAAAATTACACAACCGAATCCTATGAAATTTATAATATACAGTTGTTGCATAATTTTGTTGTGTCATTTCAAATTTTATAAAAATCGGATGTATAATTCAATTACAGGAACAATTAAAAGTATTCCGTTACATTACAGTCAATTGTATGCAATAGTTTTAAGTGTATTTTAATGATGTTACACTCTTTCGAACATAATAAAATTCATATACATCTAAGAAATGCATACTATGCCATTTATTCTGTACAATCTGTTGCACAAAGTATGTTTTTCGTATTAATTTATAGATCCAAATAAAATATTTCTATGACATAATGGTATGGGGAGAAACATTGTTTGAGAGGTGCATTTTAATTAAACTTCTTTGCCTTATGAAAATGATGTACGTTACTATGGTTTAGTACAAGTTACTTCCTGTATAACTGAATGTCTATAGTATTTACAGGGACGCATAAAGGATTTCGGATACAGTACCGAGGTACTGTATATTTTAAACACTTCGTTATAGTACGTACGCACCACATTCGCTACGTTTGACGTACAATTTCCGACTTGTTTGAACTGATTTTGTAAATGTGGAACTATCTTTGCCAGAAGATTTTTCAGAGAGTTCCTGCTTTCTATCTCATATTTTACGAAAGTCAAAATCTTTAACAAAATGAAAGTAATGTATTTTTTAAATCGCTAATTCAATTATTCTTTGATATGATTAATCTACAACTTACATTCCAGCCACAATTGTGTATGAGCCTCGCCGGGATAATTTTCGTCTACAGATAAATAAGTTGTGTAGTAGTGACACACGTCCATATGTACCGCAATCTGAAATATGTACTAAAAATAAAAAAATCTTAAAAGCTGATTTCTTGAAATTAATCAAAACATCAATTTTCTCTTTCTGCGAGGGTAGATAAAATATTCTTGCATACCGAAACAAAAACTACGGGACAACAACAAGCTATGTTACTGTAGGTGAAGTGAGTTATTTGTGTAATAAAATGACTGCATCCAATCTAATACCAATTTAGAAGTTGACAGAAGTGTAGAACAACAATTAATTAGTCCATTTCTCTGGTTTAAATTATATAGACACATCATTCTTAAGCACGTATTATTACTTTATTGAATGGGTGATTGAATTCATTCGCCATGATCGTTATTAATATTGTTTTACAATATAATCACTATTTAATTTGCATATGCATTTACAAACAACTTTAATTATAAATATTTATTTGTAAATTATCAGTATATTTTTTCACATTTTTTTGCAATTTCATAACTTATTTTTCTTATTACTACAGTCACGTTCGTTTATTAAATATGTTACTAATCGCTTATTATTTCATAAATAAGTGGGTAACTGTGATCCTCACCAACTTAATGTGATTATGTACCTTAAAACAAAAAACCATGTAAATTAACCCATCATGTAATCATTTAAATGGAAAATGTATTAAAAAAGGAAATTTAAAGTAAATTGTACAACAGGTGATACTGAATAGAAAAAAAGACTGTGTGGGTGTGAATGCAGCTTCAATTAATATCTCTTGCAGAATTAACTGGTATAAACCAGGAGAAGGTTGCATATCTGTAATAATAAACAAGATGAAAATTACACGTGAAGCGTAGCAAATAAGATGCGTTCGTACAATAACGAAGTTTTAAAAATATTCAGGTTTGGCAGTTATAGTAGACAGTACGTCGGATATAATATAGTGGTCTTCTAATGGAAATATTGTTTGTGTTCCTGTAAATATAGAAGGAAAAACTGTTATTACACCTCAGCAACTTATATCATATTCATAAAATGTGAAATAGTTTAATATAATTAACATCCGCCCTAAACAATGTTTTCCCGTATAGCATTATGTAGTGGAATACTTTTGTGTGGCTCTGTATTTTAATAATAAATATTCATTGTATCACAGATTGTACAGAATGTATATTTTAATATATATACTTCGTAGTTTCATGTATTTTATTATATTCGAATGAATGTAACACCATTAAAATGCATTTGACACATTTTTCCCCATTGACCGTAATGTAACGGAATACTTTTAATTATCTCTGTAATTGATCTATGTATCCAGTTTTCATAAAATTTGAAATGACTCGACAAAATTATGTAATAATTATATATTTTACCTTTCAAACGATTAAATTGCATTTGAAACTTTTTCCTTATTGAATGTAATGTAACGGAATAGTTTTGATTATCCCTGTAATTGATCTATGCCTCCGGTTTTTCATAAAATTTGAAATGACTCGACAAACGTATGTAATAATTATATATTTTAAATTTCAAACGATTCGATTGGGTAGTTTTTGCGTTTTTATATGCGGACGGACTGAACGACAACTATAAGTACTACGTATTTTCATAATTACGAACGCATCTAAGGAGATAAATGTATACCTGTGCGTAGCCTATTAGAGAATTTGTGAGAAGAGAAAGAACATATCCACATGAAATGCCTTAGATCACAAAGAATGTGATTGATGATGGAAAAACAAAAAAAGGTGAAATCCTATGAATTTGTTATCTACATATAACAAGCTCTTCTGCGTAGCATGCTGCAAAAGTAACACTGTAAAAATTTAACATTAAACACCATTGTAAAAACTTTGAAACTGTTGCATGCTAAGCAAAGCTATCGTGATAGTATAGAAAAACAAATTAAGATTTTTTTAACATAATAAATGGACAGTATGTATTCAAGAACCCCAAAATAGTTACTTATGAGTGATATTCAACTACATAATTAACGAATTAACTGTCATTAAACTACGCAATGAATAAGAGTTCACTGGTCTCAAAGAACTACTTGTATAAATTCATGAACAAATGTTAAAATCTCATTATTGAACCAACTGTAATGTAACGGATGAAAAAAGATGTGTAATTAAACGCATAAACAATGTGTGAAAATATGACAAACATATATATACCACATAAAGTACTTGTATAATCTGGAAAAAAAACTCTGGTTAAACTCCAAACGAGCTAGAACGAACAACGTGTTATAAACTATGAACTACTTGTGATGGGAAAAACTGTCGAATTCATCGTAAAGAAAAGGTTAAAAATAAAATTTAAGAACATACGTGCAAAATATTATCGAAATATATAATGTGTCGAAAAGAGAAGACAAAAACTTAATAAATTGAATAGACTCTGAAAATGAAATATACTAAATAACTCTAAGTATAAAAACATGGTATTTTCATAAACAGACATGAGCCCCATCAATGGCTCAGAGGCGCTACCCTAGAAACTGGTAGACGGCAGGTGCTGGGTTCAAAACCTATCGCAGCCGTCGTCGGCCTAATCGTTCGGAGTTTTTCGCAGTTTTCTCGGAATCTTGGGTTTCCTTGCATAAATACGGGTTTTCTTAGAAAGACCACCGCGGAGGGCCCAGCACTTTAGAGCCTATATCCCTCGTGCAGATAATTGGCCGTCACAAATACAATAAACCAACCAACAAATCATAAGCAGACGTCAGCTGTAAACATATTACAATTGACTTCAGGAAGTAATTTTGAAAGAAGAATAACCCGAATAACCGTTCTTACACACAAAAAATCATCAAAATCTTATACATTTCCCCATACCATTAACCCATTCAGGCGCAGACAAATTCTAATCGTAAAATGAGAAATTGTTGACTGACACCGGAATTTACAAAAGACTTTTTTAGAAATTAAGAATTCCCTGATTTAAGCTGTCATTGTAAAAGCAAAATTTTACTACAATATTACTGGTGCCGTTTGTAAGTTTGGAATTAAAATTAGGTGTTGCCGGAGTGGTAACACTGCGCCGGAAAGGGTTAAAAATCACTAGTGTAGTACCATCGAAAATCGGACATGTTACATACAATATATTGCAAGATTGCTAGTCTCTGGATTAAATATGCAGGGTTTCCCTAAACTCATGGTATATACGCTAGGGGGTGATAGAACCCATCAAGACGAGTAATAGTAAATAAGAAACCAAGGGTCCCAAACGTTTTCCAAAGGAGATAGCACCCATTAAATTTTGGGGTCCAAAATTTCAAATACACATACAAAACGGAAAAATTGGTCGATTGATTTGCGTTTTTCACTAAAACTTTTCTTTATGTTCGTATTCTTGTGAAAATAATTTAAAAAGATAAATTTCGAAAAATGCCGATAGAGGGCGCTTTAGACTTTGAAGTAATGAAAAATTATTTTTTGCCGTTATTTTTTGCATCTGATTAAATGTTTTCGTAAACTTAGACGTAAACTTAAATTTTGAGCTCAAAATCTGAATAGTTGGGAGTCGATAAGTAGCAAAACTGAACTGTGTTCAGAGAGTTCAAATTTCAAATGATTATAAAAAATGGAAAAAATTGGTAGATTCGTTTGCGGTTTAAAATAAAACTATTCTTTAAGTCAGTATCTTCTTGAAAATAAATTTTAAAGATAAATTTAAAAAAATTCCGTCAGAGGGCGCCTTAAACTTCAGAGTAACCAGCAACTAATTTTAGCCGTTTTTTTTGTGTCTAATTAATTGCTTTCCAAAGCTTATTAAATGTTTTCGAAATCTTAGATTTAAACTTAAATTTTGAACTCAATTTCTGAATTGTTGGGAGGGGTTAAGAAGCGCAAACTGAAGTGTGTTCAAGAGTTGAAATTTGATCCCCCCCCCTCGAACACAGTTCACTTTTGTTCTCCTTAAACACTCTCAAAGATTCAGAATTTGATCTCAAAATTTAAATCTAAGCATTTGGAAGCATTTAATGAGATTTAAAAAAATAACGGTTAAAAATAGTTGTACGCTACTCCAACGTCTAAGGGGCACGCTATCGGCATTTTGTGAAATTTATTTTCAAGAAAACAGTGATTTAAAGAGTAGTTTTAGTAAAAACCGCAGACGAATCGACAAATTTTTCCGTTTTTTATAATCGTTTGAAATTTAAACCCTCTGAACACAATTCAATTTGTGCTACTTAAGCACTCCCAACTATTCAGATTTTGAGCTCAAAATTTAAGTTTAAATCTAAGCCTACGAAACCATTTAATGAGATGGAAAAAATAACGGCAAAAATAGTTGTTCGTTAATCCAAAGTCTAAAGCGCCCTCTATCGGCATTTTTTAAAATGTATCTTTATAATTTATTTTCAAGAAAATGCCGACATAAAGAATAGTTTTAGGGAAAACCGCAAATCAATCGACCAATCTTTCCATTTTTTATAATCATTTGAAATTTGAACCCTCTGAACACAGTTCAGTTTTTGCTACTTAATCATTCCTAACTATTCATATTTAAAGCTCAAAATTTAAGTTTAAGTCTAAGCTTATCAAATCATTTAATGAGATGCAAAAAATAGTTGTTCGTTAATCCAAAGTTTAAAGCGCCCTCTATCGGCATTTTTCGAAATTTATCTTTATAATTTATTTTCAAGAAATACAGTCATAAAGAACAGTTTTAGTGACAATCACAAATCAATCGACCAATTTTTCCGTTTTTTATGTTTATTTGAAATTTTGGGCCCCAAACTTTAATGGCGGATATCGCCATTGGAAAACGTTTAGGACCCTTGGTTTAAGATTTACTATTACTCGTCTTGTGGTGTTCTATCACACCCTAGCGTATGTACCATGAGTTTAGGGACACCCTGTATATATCTTACGATTTCATGAGAAATCGATACTAAAATTGTTTAATGTACTGTTGACCATTTATAATGGATTACATTGCTCTAAAATGATATATCACTCCAGAACACAACTTTTTTCTTTCAGATACCCCTTTTTTTAGGCTTTCGTTCCGGAGTACTCCCATTTCCTCCACCCCCCACCCCTTTTTAAACACCTACACTCAAATTGTTAACGCAAACATGCTTTTTTTATTAAAATCTTCTTATCATCTCTTCTTATCATCTCTTCTTATCAATCTTCTAGATTTACATTTTTATTACATATTTTATGGAAATTTTTACGGCAAAAACAGCTGGCGATTAGCAGTTTATTATTTACTATTAGCAGTTTTTGGCCGTACATTTAACGGATTCTTTTTTACAGTGTACATAATAACAATCAGTGGGACAGTCCAACAGATTGTTCTTATGTACATGTGATTATAAAAAAACTATCCCAACATTTGGGCACTAACTAGTTTACCATTCACAGAAACTGAGTGAAATTTTGGCAAAAAGTATTTTGAGGTATGCACTCAAGAATGACGTGGAAAACAACAGTGTCACTCAAACAATTGCGATTACAGTGGGAAAATTTCGAAAAAATCAAATGGCAACACCCAGTTTTTTGTATCGGAATGTGATCTTCATTGTGAAAAACCCTATATAGCGTTGGAACGGCAACTGTAGCCTGAAGATCACAGGCGGTAGAGAGGCTAAAAATGAAGACAACCAATAAGGACAGAGAAGCAGCATAAAATAAGGCATTTTATTGTATTCACAAATTTTCCACATGACCTCCTTCACACAGTATGAGACTTTGGATGGGTAAGATTGTGAATAGCACTACAGCAAGTCCCAAGGCAATAGGAATCTCTTGAAACGCAGTTCTGGTGGCATGTTTCAAATCAGATGCAGTTTGAGGACAAAACTGATACATTTTGGATTTCAGATATCCCCACAGGCAGAAATCCATTGGTGTCAGATCAGGAAATTTTGGTGGCCACGGAAACGGGAAATGACGGGAGATAACTCTGTCACCATACTTCTGACTTACGACACGTTTGACTGAAGACCCGACATGCGGAGGAGTGTCATCTTATATCCACACAACTGCAGATATAGCATTTTGCCGTTGCAATGCGGAAATCGCGTAACGAGTTAACATGTTCAGATAGCGAGCACTCGTTACTGTACACGTTTGCAGACCACCGGTAATAACCTCTTCAAAAAAGTAAGGGCCGAGGTTGAACGTACTCGTTTTACCATACCACACAGTCACTTTTCCTCGTGTAATGGACGGGCAAGCACATCATGTGGATTATTTTCTGCCCAGTTTACCAATTTTAAGAATTTACGTTACCTGTTCACGAGAAAACGCCTCATCTGTCCACAGAATGCGTAAAGACCAGCTGCTATATTCATGGTACTGGATAAGGAATTGATTAGCAAAATCCATCCATAATTGATAGTCTTCCCGCTTCCAACATCTAGACATGCTGGAATCGATACGTAAACATGTTTAGAGAGAGCGCAGAATCTTGCGTACAGCTGAATTCGACAGATTCAGAACATGTGAAACGTTTGATGGACTTCTGCAACAGTTTCCACAGGAGCGGAAGGTCGTCCAGACCGAGGTCGATGGCATGTGCAATCAATTTATTCAAATTTATGAATCAAGTCCCATACAACTTTGACAGTGCATGTGCCTCGCCGTAATCCATGGTTGTGGAAGTAAACACGCAATGTCTCTGCGGCATTTTATCCTTTCAGGTAAAAAATCTTTACGATTTCTTCACGTTCTTTCCCCGAAATCGGCATGTTGTTCGGATTAGCAGAAAGCAACATACGCGGCTTGCATTTTGCAGTGCCTTTTTTTTCACCTAGCGTGATGACATCAGTCATGACTGTGTTTTACGTAGAACCCGAAATTTGAGTTTCTTGGTTTTTTCTTCCCGTTTTAAGGAGAACTAATCAGGCAGGGATATCAGACGAAGAAACGGTGTGGTATGTGACGTAAATGAAACGAATATTAATGCTCTGGTGCACGGTAAAGTCCTTTTTACTTTTCCCTTGCCTAGTTCCGGAGATTTTCATACTACAGTTGCCGTTAGAATGATATTTAAGGTTTTTCACAATGGAGATCACATTCCAATACAAAAAATGAGTGTTGCAATTTGATTTTTTCAAAATCTTCTTACTGTAATCGCAAGTGTTTGAGTGTCACTGTTGTTTTCCATATCATTCTTGAGAGCATACCTCAAAATACCTTTTTCCAAAATTTTATTCAGTTTCTGTCAATGGTATGATAGTTAGGGGTCCAAATGTCGGGATAGATTTTTATAATCACCCTGTATATCTCTCCTTATTAAATTAAAGTGGAATAATATGATCTTAAGACATTTACTAGGCAATATGCATATTTTGCTGTGTAAGTCACGATTGAGAGACAAAAATGATTAAAAAACTGAATTAGTAATTTTAACTTTTTCTTATGATTTATTTTATTCAAACAACATGAAATACTGCCTTCTTTAAAAATAGAAATAATGAAGTAGTAAATGATTAAGTTAGAAAGAAAATAAATGCGTCGAATCTGTTTTTAAATTATTAAAATAAACCACAAAAATCAACATGCAAATTTAAGCAACTCATATGAAAAGAAATGCAAGAAAACTGAACTAGAAATCCATTTCTCCATTATAAACTGCAATAATAGTTAGTTATGAATAATTCTTATTTTCAACTATATTCTAACGAGCCTTTCTCTCAATCGTAAACTATCATAGGTCACGTTTCTCATTCGTGACTAAAATGTTTAACATTTCTTCAGAGACTTAAAATTGCATAGACCACTTACACTGATCGGATAAAACGTATTCGATATGAAATGAAGTATTACGTGTTCAAGTAACAATAGTAAAGAAAAAGACAAAAATAATTTCAAAGAACTAGATTTCAGTTGTTTACGACAAGAATTCGTTATTTGGGTAGAGAAAACAAAGTAGGAAATAGCAAATCAATGTTGTAAGCTACTTGGATTTTTATTTTACAAAAGAAGACAATAAGACATGATATTTAAACGTTATTTAAGAATTTCTATTTCATTTTTAATACAAATAAAGCAAATAAAAAAGTTAAATAGCAGACAAATGTTGTTCTGAAAGTCAGATTAATCTAGTTTAAATGCATCTATGCAAATACATATAAAAAACAAAAATAGATTTCAGTAAATTGATAAACAAAAATAAATTTCAGAATAGAAGGAAATAATGTGTATAAATCCCAATTACTTCTGTTAATTCATGTATTACATAACCTAAGTCTTGTATAAGATTTAGATGTTTTTTAGACCTTTTTAACTAAACTTTAGAAATAAATAATGAAATGCAGGTTTGCTTAATATGGAAATAAATATGAGAGAAAAATTTGACTATATTGATCCACTAGCTCTCTCAGTACTAGAAGGCAGGTTGTGAAAAAAAGAGATGCGTTCAACCAGTGAGAAAATAGATGCAAATAATTATTTCAAAGATCTATTCCAAAATTTTCGAAAGTGCTCTAGTCCGGAAGGCTGCAATAGGTAGCTTTTTACTTTTTGTAATGAATGCTACCTAAAAGTGTCCGCAATTTCGGTCACCGCTGTATTACGCGTTATTGACTGTATTATAATTATATTATAACTCTAATTCACGATATTATAACTTTTTACTTTTTGTAATGAAAGCTGCCTAAAGGTTTCCACAATTTTGGCCATCACTGTAGGTTGCAATTTGACGCTCCGAAAATTATAGCAATAGATAGAGGCATACTTGAATACTTTATTTTATACAGCCTCCAATTTCACTTACTGTCCTTATATACGTGCTATAATTTGCTTAAAATTCAATTAAGACTAAAGCATGCATAAAACTAGTGAAATCACATTTGCATAGATTATCATCAATGAACAGCCATTGCACGCCCCTGTATCAATATTCTATAAGTTTTAATACTTTAACTGTAATTCTGCGTAAAAATACATTTCTCATTTAAAAAACACCTTTGGGCTATTTTCGTTCGTACTTGGTATGCTTACAATTTTTTTATATAGCTCTATAAGAGATTCAGAGTCCTTATAGACGCAACGTCATATGTAAAAATATAATAAATTTAAAAACTCATTTTCTATTAAAATGCACTTTCAGCAATCATTACTAATATACAGTAATATACATACACATACTAATATACATATTTTAGGATACAATATAGTATCCGAAATCTTTTATGTATGCATGGAAATAATACACAATTTCTATTATACCAGAAATACTTGAAGCAAACCTGAGTAACATATATATGAATTTCATTATACATACATAAAATATTATAACATAATTAAAATCAGATGCCAATTGTTTCATCCTACGTTATTATATAACAGAAGCCTTTTGAGTCGCCTCTTAATGAATAATTAATATTCTTTCCGACGTACATTTTATAGAATGTAAAGTTTCATTATGTTGGAAAGGGTGCACATGATACTATTTCTTCCTATTAATCATACTGTACCGGAATAATTTTGGCTGTTCCTGTAATTGATTTATACATCTACTTTTCATAAAATTTGAAATGGCCCGACATTTCATTATTTCTGCAATAATTATATATTTGAAATTTCAAACCATTCAGTTACGTAGATTTTGTGCTGATAATTTGGACAGGGAGACAGAAAGACGGATGGACCAGGCGACGACTATAGGTACTATGTATTTATATACTTGCGAATGTACTTAAAAATTAAATTCAGGGGTTGGAAATGCAGATATGTTGTCATTTAGAATATTTAAATATATAAAATTTTTCATTTGGCATTCAATAAATTTTCTCTTTAAATTAAAAAAAAGAAATTGCATATATATGAGTGTGTGTACACACATTTAAAAAAAAATATATTTGGTTTACTTTTGAAGACTGTCTGTTCCAAAAACAGCGTATAGACCATTTGTATTTGAAAAATATGTACTCTTCTAGTTTTAGTACGATTGGTGTCATATCTGTCACTCGTCTTTCAATAGGTGTGAGTTAAAGACAAAAAAATGTTTTGGCTAAACATTTGATGTAACATTAATTATAAATAGAAGTTTTCATATACGTCCATTCAAAACATTTCAAAAATATGCATTAAAGTATTTAATTGCTATAAAGGACGTTAAATACTAATAAAAACATTAAAAGATCTTAATAATTTTATTTTTACATGTTTCGATTGAATTTACTCAATCATCATCAGAAAAAAAGAAAATACAAATAAACACAAAGATGGAAAATGACAATAAACTATTACAAATGAAATTTAATTTTTTTTTAATTTTAAATTTCATTTGTAATAGTTTATTGTCATTTTCCATCTTTGTGTTTATTTGTATTTTCTTTTTTTCTGATGATGATTGAGTAAATTCAATCGAAACATGTAAAATTATTAAGATCTTTTAATGTTTTTATTAGTATTTAACGTCCTTTATAGCAATTAAATACTTTAATGCATATTTTTGAAATTTGATGTAACGTTTAAAAAATTATTTACTGTCTTTTCGCATTATATGGACATATTCTTGCCCAAAATATTTTTTAAAAAAGTTGGAAATTGCACGTAAAGCGTAGCAAATGAGGTGCGCTCGTACGATATCGAAGTTTTAAAAATATCACCTTCATATATCAATCTCATAAAATTGTAAATACTAATTACAATTAAAATGTACACCAAACAATGTTCACCGTATATCATTATGTAATGGAATACTTTTGTGTGGCCTTGTAAATCAATAACAAATGTTCTTTGCACCACATATTATGCAAAATGTATATTATAATATATAATTTATAGATGCATATTAATTTTATTGTGTTCAAATGAGTGTAACACCGTTAAAATGCATTTACAAATTTTTCCCATTGACTGTAATGTAACGGAATACTTTTGATTGTGCTTGTAATTGAACTATGAATCCGATTTTGATAAAATTTGGAATATATCGACAAAATTATGTAATAATTAGTCATTTAAATTTCAAACGATTAAAATGCATTTGAAAAAAATTTCCCCATTGACCGTAATGTAATGGAATACTTTTGATTGTCCCTTAATTGATCTATGCATCCAATTTTCATAAAATTTGAAATGACGCGACAAAATTATGTAATAATTATATATTTAAAATTTCAAACGATTCAGTTGGGTAGTTTTGCGTTGTTATATGCAGACGGACGGACGAACAGATGGACGGACTGAACGACAACTATAGGCGCTACGCATTTATATAATTACGAATTCACCTAATAATAAGTTAAATATTCTAGTATGATATTGACAAATATTAAAGAATTTTTAAGAAGGATTTAATTATTATTTTTGTGAACGAATACAATAGAAATGAGGAACTCTCGGTGATGTGAATCAATAAAGAGCATCAGATTTTTTCTTAATATTCTCATGATATAGATAACAATAACAAACAAAATATAAAAATAACCTTTTAAATTAAAAGAAAGAAAAAATTACAGTACAGAATAGACTGCATGATCGTGGAAAAAAAGTAAACACTCCCTATCTAAGTCTAGAAGAAATTATAGTAGAAGAAAGTTACTTTTCCCATTTGAAAGCGCATTTTAAATTATGTATGTGTAATTTGCTTAAGGTGTGCCCTCTAGAAACCAAAACCACGCCAAACTTTCGTTTGTTTCATTTGAAATGCCCATGTTTGACAATGTATTTGAAATTTTCGGTTCAAACTATGTCTAAAAACGAAATTTATAGTTATTTGGATAACGAGTGTTGGAATTATAAACACTCAAAATTTAGAGCTTCTAATATTAAATTATATATATTTAATAATATCACCTGAAATTACAATTTTAATATGCTAATTTTTTGTGATGATGCAAAACATAAACATATATACATGGAATTTGTAAATGAAATTTGTGTTTGATTTGATAGCTACGGTCCCCTAAGCCAATTTCTTATACATCATTTAAAAGTAGACTTTACTCGCAATAGTTTCATACAAGTAACTTTCTTCTAGGATAATTAAGATAATTTGTTGCAGCGTTAGCAGGGGCCATTTATTTTTTCTACTGTTGTACAACACTTTTTTATACTAAATACAATAATAACAAATACGTATGAGCAGATTTTTGCTTGATCTTTTCTTATGAATAATTTTTAGCTTCAACTTTCATAAATAACTTTTATCGTAAAGAATTTTAACGAGTTTTCCTCTTGATGATAAATTATCACAAGTCACGTAGTTTAATCGTGACGAAAATACTTATAATTTTTTTAGAAATGAAAAACAGCATCAATAACTTTTCGGGTAGAAGTTTTTATCAAATTGGAAATATACATGTTCAAGCAAACACAGTAAAAAATAAATCGGGAACCAGATTTGAGATTGGAATAGTTTAAAATAAAAAGCATTTCATTGCAATACAGAGATTAAATTGAAAATTAAAACATAAACTGTACAAAGTAAACGAATTCTAAATTATTACTAAATTTTTCTATCGCTTTTCTTCTATATTCTTTTGAACTAAATTTTTCTTGTAGAACAGTTTCAATTCTATGTTAAAAAGCGATGTTTTTGGTTTTAGATGTTGAAAATGAAAAAATACTAGGTGGATATGCCAATTCCATAACTTTTTTCTATCTCATACGCATATTTTAATTTTTCAAAAATCATTTACACGTATCAATACTTAAATATTATTAATTCAATACTGTGTCAACTTTGATTTTCATCTTAAATTTTTCTTCAATAAATTAAGCGGAGGAAAACGAGTTAATGGGGATCACGATATTTATTAAAATCTTTAGTTTCCCTTATTCTGTTGTCACCAGCTATTTGAAAATAACCGGTTTATTAGGACGCAACTTCCCGTCTATGCACGAGCCGATGGACAATATGACGACAAAGAATCGAATAAATGACACAAAAAACGCTATCCAGTGCTCCTTTCTAACGAAATGTTTCCAAATTCAAGGAAGATTTGCTGGTTCTTGCCAAAAAACACACACAAAAATTTTGGCTTAATACTGTACATAAATTTATATACACTTTTCGGTGGTGCAGTTTTAAAAATGACACAAAATTTGCTATTACAGCGCCCTATTCCAGCAGATTTTCTTTTTCAAATTCAAGAAAGACCTAATGAAGAAAGACCTAACATATGAACCCATGTCAAAATCAAGAAAGACCTAACATATGAACCCATGCTATATCTTTATGATTATATTTAAATGTTTTCAGTCCACTAGACCGACTTAAAAATACAGCATGGACATTGTAAGTTTCCTTGTCGATTTCAGTTATTTGGGCAACAAATTCCACCATCCTATTCTTTCTTTGAAATCTGACAATTGCAAAATTGCCAACGTTAACATCAGGAGTTAACAGATTGTTATTTTCTACAGATTTACCATCTTTGAAGCAAAACTGTACACCTTCTTCAACAGACACAGATGAATGAGAAATACAATATTTTTGTAGCACTCTAACACAATGAATTCTCCTCAAATTTGATATAGCTTTTATATTTGAAACTCTTTCATTAAAGGCAGCAATGTCCCTTTCTACATCCTCTTTTGCACAATAAATAATTTCTACTCCATTGCAAATGGTATCAGCAAATGATTTAGGATCAGATGGTGGAGGAGCCCATTTTCCCAGTCATAATTCCTTGGTACACAGTCCTCTTTACAGTACCTCCCACTCCATCAACTGCACGCTTTACATGACTTGTAGCAAAATAATGCCAATTGACTTTAAAGGGTGAGAAAGTAACATTGCAAAGCGTGTATTTCTGTTTGAACTGGGCCCATCACTAAAAGTGTCAATTTTTTTTAACACAGGGAATTCCTTTTATAATTTATCAAATAGGATTTCATTGAAAGTGAGGATTACATATTTGTCATGCTGCATATAGTCACTGGCTATGGCATAGCTGCTAATTTCTTTTTCTTCCAAGAGATCATCTTTTGGGAGCCAAGCAACAGCAGTAAAACAAAAAACACTGCTTATGAATCCAATGGATATTGTATCTCATTTTGTGTTTTCGCTAAAATCTACTTGTAACACACGGACCTAGGTCCGAAAATGCATAAAGTACCGTGCTTGTAAATTTTTCGATAAAAGCAGGAAATAATGCAAAAAGTTCTGTCAAAGATGACGTTTTGAACTGAGTTTTCCAAAGTGGGAGGTCTGGAAACGAAAAAGAAAGCTTCTACTGAGCTAATATTTGTTTATAAATCAGATTCTAATTGATTCAGCAAAAAATGAAATCACACGACCTCTTATACATCTCTTCGAAAATCACCTCAGCAAGTTTCATGTTTTTATTTTTAAAAATGAATCTGAAAATGTTAAAAGAAATTTCGAGCTGTTCAGGGTGAAAAAATACTTTTTGGAATGCCCCCTTAATATTTCATATATTTTTTAAATTATATGTGAATTACTAAATATTTATTATATTACTATATTTTAGATCTTGCTATTGCACAAAAATAAAAAGGAATATATATGAAGCTACTGTCGAAAGCATGAAATATGCATTGGCCTATGCCAAATTTCTTTTCATTTTCTCGAACTAAAAAATAATTCTTACAAAAGAAAAAAATGGTCGCGCAATTTTAATAGATAATTTTGTATAATACAGAAATCTCTTTTTATTTATTACATTATACTTTATTTAATGAAATATTTCAGGCTATTCAAATGTATAAGTAATCAAAGAAACAGCTTTATAGTTGCTCTCTATAAGGAGTAATGCTTCTAATAATAATTTTTTTTAATTGCGGAAAATCTTTAAACTAATTATTTTTTTTCAGTAAATTTAATGTATATTTAATTGGTTTGTAGACCTGGAATTTTTAATGAGCATAAAACACTTATATTTACAGTTAATTAAAAATTTTTAAGTTAAGATTCATGAAATGAGTCAAAGATATATTTTTTTCATAAATTTATTTCATTTTAAATACTTTTACACTGAAAAAAATTAAGCACTCAAAAATGAGTACTTCGATGTACTCATACTGAATTGAGTATGTTTGTATCAAAAATGATCACATTGTTTTCTGAATTTTGAAATATCACATGTTATCAGATCCAAATTAACGACAATTGTGTACCCTGTAGTAATGGTTTATTTCGTTCAGGATGGCTTAAAAGATTCTTATTAATGTAGTTATTAAATTATACACAGTATTTTAATTTAAAAGTGCTTGCAAATAGTGTGCACTTGTCACAAAAATATTCGATTTGGGTATTTTGCTAATAGTTTTTGCTATTTTTCTTTATAAACAACCAATTAAATGTTTATTGTTAATAATTTTGTGCAAGAAATAAATGCTAGTATATTTTTACTTTAATTTATAAGTTAAGGGGGCACTTCATAGCGATTTAAATTTGAACACAACCATGGAATCATAAATGAATGTTTCATAGTTTTGATTGTCTTTGGATCGGAGCTATTTTGAGTATGTGAAGTACTTAAAATTGACTACTTTTTACTCAATTCTGAGAAAACATTTATATTCAGTGTAGAGATCTGCATTTAGTAAGTAAAAAAGTTTTTAAACCATTTCCTCCTCATCTTAATCTAACCATTGTAAACCCCTTTGGGTGCGATATTTTTACAGTTCTGAATAAAAAAATACTTTTACATTAATGACGTTAACAGTTGATTTCCAGATTTATTTAATGAAGATTAACAAATATGTGATTGTCTATCAAACTATTGAAATTCTTTTGCATGCTATTTAATTTAGGCTAAGAAAGAATTTTTGGAGGCATTTGTAAAATATCGTATTACAACTGGATTTAACAGATGTTACACCTTTCTGATTTATATATTTTTTAGTTATATCAAACATCACTTATTCGTAAAATCTAATCAACATTGTAAATTTAAAGAGTGAAATATAAGTTTTAAAAAAATCGTCCATGTTTCAAAGAAAATTATTATTGTTACAAAATTATTATTATTATTATTATTATTATTATTATTATTATTATTATTATTACAAAATGCCATATAATTAATGAAGTCTTAAGATGCACAGACATAAACTACTATTACTGCATGTAAATAGTAGCAAATATAATTGCTAAGAGCCCCCACTACTAACTAAAAAAGACCCGTATGATAATGTGAAGTCTATCATTGCGTTCTTTTCAAATATCTCGCTCAAATTAAAAATATTTTACATGAATTTTTTTGCATAGGATAGTTGAAGACGATCTACAACAGGGCTAGTTTTTACTTTTTAAATTTAGATTTCAGATTTTTTTAATTACTTGAACTTTTGAAACCTTGTGAACTTGAAATTATCATAATATAAAAAATATATAGCCAAAATTGAAAAAGTAAAAACTAGCCCGGTTGTAGATCGTCCTCAGCAATCCTATGAAAAAAAATCATGTAAAAATATTAAAATTTGAGCGCGATATTTGAAAAGAACGCCCCCATAGACTTAACATTATCATTCGGACCTTTTCAGTAATTAGTGTGGGATGTTAAGACAAAATAATATTCATTGAGAAGACATCGCTTACTCTCAAGAAAAGTGACACATCTCGACAAAAGTAAATTTTCAGAGGAAAGGAAAAAGAAAATGTGTACAATTTTACTGTAACATGAAGTTATAGCACATAACTCTGCATGCAAGAGTAAAAACATGCATGCATATATAAAAAACCCTTAAAAATAAAGACATGTGACTAGGCTTGCAGGATTGCATAAATTTAACTCCCCACACAAAACCCCACCCCTCTTCGGTGGTCACGAATGAACAAATAGCATTATAAAGTGATTTTCCGTCTACCTACACTTATGAACCGTCTTGTGTAGCAAAAACACATCTATGACAGACCTATTCGTGGTATAACATGCAAAATGAATTTTTGCGAGATGTGTCACTTTTCTTGCGGGCAAGCGACGACATGTGCTATTAATAATACGCCAAACTCGAACGGATTAATGAAAATAGGATTTATTACTAATAATAAAGTTTTTAATTTTAAAATACGAATAAATTTGAAAGCTTAATAACGAGTAAACCGGCGCATTTCTTTAAAAAAGCTATACTCTTTATGGTATCTTTGGAAATACAAAGTAGTCCGATAATTATTAGGCAATTTTAAAATTTACTTCGTTTTGATTTCGTTTATTTATTTATTTATTTTAATTTCAGATTTAAGATTTGGATATTTTGGAACACCGGAGAAAGATACACATTTTAACGCAATGCAAAAGTGATAGCACTATTGAATATTTAATAAGTTATTCTGCACATTGCTGACGAAACAACTGATCCGACGACTGATCCAACAAAATGAAAAATGTCCATTCCAGGAACTGAACTCGGAACAATTGGAATAGCGTTCCAAGTGCTGAACCATTTAAACAACGAGGACTATTCTATGCTTAACATATGCTCACATACACGTTGTTAAGGCTGAAATTGTGGCACAAGGTGGAATAGCACGCATATGAGCACACAAACCTGCGACGTAACCAGCGGTACTGAGCTAAGTGAGTAGTTAAAGCATTATTCCGATAGGGTTGGTAACAAGGTTTATAAAGTAAAAACTTAAATAATAATAAAAAAATATTTTCTTAAAATTTACAAAATGTTTAAAGTTTAGAAAAATATATTTTTGATTTCATTTCTTTCAAACCAAAATTAAAATTGTTTCTCGTTTTCTCAAATTGCATGTTTTCTGTCACCATAACAACATTTAAAATGACATAATCAACAGTTTTTATGAAAAGACTAGCTATTTAACCAGGTCTACGCTTTTATTTTAAACGTAGCAACTTCAGCGCAAAATTTCGTACCCCTGCGGCTGTGGTTTTTGGATTTTTGAACTGACAGAGACATGCACGCAGATTTTAATATATATAGTTGTAAATATTAAATAACGAAGCATTTAATAGTTAGTGAGCAATTTGTCACTGTTTTAAAAAAAAAAAAATGTAAATGTCTATGAACATTTTTTTACCATGTTTTTAAAATTAAAATCCGTAAAAAATAACAGCATATGTAAAAAATTCACATCAAATAGACATAATAATAATCAAAACTAAAATGAAATTCAGCATAAAACGCAATGACAAACAAACAACTTCGAAATATCTAAATAAGAAATACGGATTCTCCGTTAAAGTGTTGAGTTGTTCAATAGCTATTCGATCTTTAAAAATATTTTCTACGACTATGCATTTTTTAATGAAATTTAATTTATCGTGTTGCTATGGCAGCAGACAATAAAACGATATCTTTATAAGAATAGAAGTTTTTGCTAATGTTCGTAATAGAACGAGTTTTTTTATTGCTTTGAAAAAGGTTATAACTAAGCGCAATTAAATAATCTCTAATTATTAGCATGCGCGGTAAAAAAAAAAACCTATTACAGCGTTGCGTACGTGATATGTATGTCTCACATTGCAACAAACATTTAGAACTCGTTAGAATTCGCGAGTAAAACGTAAAAAGAAACAATAATTTAACACATTACTACAGACATAGGAAAAATGATTTTTCTCCAAAGACTAAAATTTAAGACGAAAAAATTTTATTTTTATAAAAATAAAAAAGCGTAGCTTACGTAGTAACAGGGTCATGTATAACGTACGCCATGGATCAAACATCAATATTCCTGGACCAACAATAAACAAACTTTAAATGAAATTTCAGTTTTACAATTTTTGGTACTGAAAATTTTAATCTTCTAAAAATCGCACATTTTCAAATTTTACACTGTAGTGTAAAGAAAAGAATGTATTTTTAAATTCAGTTTGACTGAAAGCTGTATCTCAATTCGTTGTTTAGTTATTAAGTTTTTTTGTAATTTTTAATATTTTTTTGTCATTGTGACAACATAAATTTGTCAGATAAGTCTCAGAATATCAATTCTTGTCCAAGAACAACCATTTTCTAAATGATTAAAAGGGCAAAATTTTTTTTTTAAGTATATAAAAAAAATTCTATTTAAGGTTTTTGAATTTTAGACACCAATCGTTCATGAACCCCGTACCAGCAACCCGTGTGTCAAATTTCGTAGCATTGCACCCTGTGGTTTCCGATTTTTTGAGGTTACATAGTTATGCGCACAGATTTTAATAGTATACTAGCGAGCTACGCCCGCTAGCTGAGCCACTTTTTCCAAACGAACCTCGATATTAAGCAGTATATAATGAGCAAAAAAATTCATTTAATAAGCAAATCTTGGTGTTCGAATCCTCAAGCACAAAAAAGGTAAATTAAAGAGCTATGATTGTTATGCGCTCATTATCCCGTTAAAAATATGTGATTTCGCACAGTGGGTGCCACGCGCCCACAGTGCGAAGCCGGCCCACCGGCGCTACGCGCCATGGTCGCCATCATCCCGTTAAAAATATTTGATTTTGTAAAGGTTGGCGCTGCGCGCCCATAAGACATTTTCTCGTATTTTTTGGTTCATCAGAAGCAGACTTTTGCGCAGATTCTGAATATGTAATCAGTTTTTTTCTACTTTAAAAACTGTTTGCATGATGGTTTAAGAAAAAACGCGCAAAAAAAGTTTCGGTATTAAAAACTGCAAAAGACTGCTATTTAAAAAAAATAAGTAATTTCATTAATATCACAAACAACATAACTAACAAATAATTTTGGCAGCTCGTTTTCCGTTTGTACTAACAGAAATTAGTATTAATCGCGTAAATCTTAGGTTACACAATATTCGCATATGCTACCAAAAAGAAAAAGTATAAAATGAGCTACAATGATTGATACTCACGCACAGAATAAATATATGAATAGCCAGTTACATCTGAGATCCTCAAAATATTAATTAGCAACACTATTACCTCTTAGTGAACATACCTTGCTGTGCTTGAATAGTTGTACTTATTATATTAATTAATCCGTGTTTAACATTTTTTACCAATTAGTTCTTTTTCTCTTGTACATTCTTTGACAGAATGACGGGAGAAAAAGAGGTTTTCGGCTGCTTCTTCTTTTAGCCAAAGGTGAAAGTTCTAGTCGTTCACCGCAAGGTGGCGCAGTGTTCTGCCTGAGAGCTCCGTTTGGGAAATGAGACGTTTTCCGTTCCAATTCCCGACCGGTTTTTAATTCATAACTTTTTTAATTTTGGTCCCACGGTCTCGAAAATGCCCGAAATGACTTTTTCGGAATTTTCAAATCGAATCCCACCTCTCGCGGCTTCCGACTCGCCCGCATTGCGAACTGTAATCGGCTTCAAGCAGACAGACAGACAGAGGCGCACGGATTTTATTAGTATAGACCTATCGAACAGACAAATTGTTAAAAAAATATGTAAGAAGTTAATTAGTTCCTAACTCATTAATTAACTCATTTATGCATAAAATTAATTCTTTTTGATTAGAGTATGGTCTATAAAAATATATTTACTAGAAAAAGAAATCATTTATATCTCTGTTTTTAAATAAAATACATTATGTTAAATATTCCGCAATAATTACTTCATTTCATTTATCGAGATTGTCCAAGTGCCCTCGAAATCATAATGTTTTATTAAATGAAAGATAAAAAATATTTTTAAATAATTATTTCTTGTAATAAATTATAATTTTCGAATCACCTAAAATTTAAATGTTCAATAAAAGTCTAGCGACAGATTTTCGGAAAACTATGCAATACAGAATTTTTCGATGTAAATTATATTTTTTATTCATGTTTTCCCCAAATTTATATCCATTGTATACATAATCGCTATTGCGATACATTCTGTTAGAATTAAAATTATTTTATGCTTTATGAGACATTAATTGTCAAAAGGTAACAATAAAAAAAGGTATATTAAGCATAATAATCGTTAATATATTTCGTCCTGAGTTCATTTTATTACTTACATTCTAGATAAAAAATTCTATTAAAATGACTCTGAAAAAGTAAAACCCAAACCATACGCGTTTTTATTATGATTTATTAATTTTTGAATGCTTTATTTTATAATCCCTCGTTTTAATGTCTTTTTCATTGGTACTTATTTTTTTATAAACCAATAAAAACAATGAAACCAATTAATACAAAAATCCTAACATATAGCACATTTTATTGAAATTCTTCACTTAAATTATAGTAGTTTGCATTATTTTCACTAATAAAATTAAAAGAAATTTAAACTCGAATCACGAAAGTTCATAAAATAATATAATGTGAAGAACATTTTAACTATTTGAGCCTGTATTTTATAAAATAGTAACTGCTATAAAAAAAAAATTTATCATTTCGGTGTTAACTGTGTTTACATTTTACTGTTAGCCATTTGGAATAATCTTACTGAAAAAAATACTGGAAATAAAAGAATGATAGAAATATTTCCAAGTTTATATTTGGTTATTATCAGCCATTTATTCTTTTCAGTTATTTATTCTTGCGCATAAAATGTAAACCTTTTTATTAAATAAAATTCGTAATTACTTAATGTTACGAAAGCGTCTAAAATGTTTTACTATTATTTGAAAACAAACTCAGTTAGTTTGTGGAGAAGACTTATGTAATATCTTATATTTTTGAGAAATGATTGATCTGGGAATTCAGCGTATGTACAGTTCATCGTAAATAGTTTTCCACACACTGCCATAACTAAAAGGAGTCGATTCGGTATCATATAGTTACAAGAAATTAATAGAGTGGAAGTATAATGTTCTGGGGTGACAAAAAAATGTAACCCTAAAATATGCAGCATTAAGTGCAATTAAGTCCTAACAAAACCACGTGCTTTGACACGCCTATCAATTCAAACTTGTTTAAACCCGTATTTCTTTGTTTTTATTTTTTACCGTTTAAGCTTTTATTGAACCGATGATTAAAATTTCGTTAAAAAATGACGATTTCTGCCATCCACACGATCGGAATGCACAAAGGATACAAATAGTTCACGTCACAAGAAAAATAATTTGATTATTTTATCATATATCTTTGAAATATCAATATAGAAGCTCCATTTAAGATTTTGCTTGAAAAATTAACATTCTTTCGTTAATGTCTTAAAATCGTTTTTACTCTGAAATCTAGATTTTAGATTAATACTTGTTGTTTAAGTTTTCATACATGATTTTAAAACAATGTTTTCATCAATATATTTTCTACACTTAGATGCAATTATTAATATGTTGTTAAATCATAAACATTTTTCATCTACGTTAATAACGTTACCTTATAATTCTTTATGAGTATTAAAAAATGCTGAAAAAAAAGAAAACTTTTAGTAATACAATTTTTAGTTCAAATCAAATGTTTCAATATTTTATTTTATTTTGACATTTAATTTTTTCTAATTTTCCGATTTCAATTATTTTAAAAGATAACATTTATTTTGACATTTAATTATTTTTAATTTTCCTATTTCAATTATTTTAAAAGCTAAAATTATTTTAATAAATAATTATAGAAGAAAGACTTTTTTTAATTTACTATTTCTTCTTAAAATATACTTCAGCTGTAATTCATTTCCTTTTTCGTGTTATTAATACAAAATCTCTTCCTCTTGCTTCTGTTTGGGACATTAAAATTTCAGCAATGAATGGTTTCATATTGCAAACCTTTTTTTCGGCCTACTTCACCTCCACCTATCTCATTCCTCCGTGATTTGTATAGTTACCTCTTGGTCTAATAAGATAAAGTACTCAACATCTTCATTGTAATCTCTAACAACGTCATGTTATGGACTATCACTTCCATCAGCGGCCAACATCTCATTATGAATTTGCCGAACACTGTAACCTTTCAAATGCAGAAACTGTGAGCTTCTATCTTCTATATATTGTGGATTGCTTTAATCTTCAGTTTCCTGAAAACAAAGGAATCAACATAAATAATTTTAATTTATAACATTAAGTAAAAAAAAGATTAATTAATGTACAGAAAATATTTTTATACAACTACCTCATTTTTTTCCTTGTAATAGGTCGAATCGTCCGGTATCCCACCTATATTTTCACGTCAACTTTAGTGTATGCAATAGAGCTTTAATTCAATTTTATAGATGATCAGTTATTATTTCTTGACCATTTTCTGAAAATTCCGAGTATGCCTTCTAGATAACTAATATTTATCCAAAACTAATAATACAGTATCAAAGTAAAGCAAGTTAACATCACATTGATATATTTACATTGCTGGTAAATGATACATTTATAATGAAACACAACTGCGGAAAACATCGCGTGACGGATATACTATATGTCATATTAAAAGTTAAAATTAATTATATGTTAATAATTATAATGATAATAATAAATGTTTAATGGGATAGAATTACACTGAAAATACAGGGTGCCCCAAATTAATTCATACAACTTCAAAATTTAACATAAGAAATGGTCTACAGAAAAAATAATTGCCACAATAGGTAAAATAACAACGTTTTTTCTTCAGTATGTTTCTATGTAGGCTTATAGATGGAGATACACAATTAACGATTATTAAAGAAGTCAGTAATTAAAAATGGCGGATCCCGTAAAAGAATGCTCAGTGTGTTGAGCGGATTATCGAAACAAAATAAGACACTCAAACACTGAGAAATTATCAAACGATTGATATCAATCGGAATCAAACGGTTGATTTGATGCTAGCATACACGTTAATACGATGAATTCAATTGGAATATTAACTTGATATTCTTCGTTTAACGAAGGTATCTCATATTTAAATTTAAAAAGGTAGTAGCTTTTTTAGTTATTCTATTTATTATTGTAACTAGCTTTTCTTAAGGCCTGCTATTATTTTTTTTCAATAAAGCTCTGAATGTGTACAATATTTTTGGAACACCTTGTGCATCTAATTTAATCCAAACTAGCGGTTTATTATATATACGTTCAATTTTATGAAGCTATTTCTCAGATACTGAATAATATTGTAAGCAATATATTTCGGCTACTATGTCTGTGCTGTTATACTGAAATGGTGCTACACACCAGGACGATGCATCATTAAAATTAAGCGACGTATTTTGCATTATGCAGGTATTGCATATGTATATATGTGACATTTTAAAGTTAGGAGCCAAAAACATCATCGCCAGGGTCCCCGTTCTTTGCACAGAAGTCATGGCCAGCTAGGAAAAAAATAAAATAATAAATAAATGTAGCAGATCCAAGAAATCACTCATTGGTAGCTGTAAGTTTATTTATTCAACTGTAGTCATTATAGAGGGAAAAACTCCTTTTTGCAAACGATCTTTTACCGAAATGTCCAAAAAATATTCCATCATTTACTTCAACCAGCCGTGCTCATAGACAAAGCAACCCCAGAATCTTTTTCTTTCTCATCTCGAGACTTCCACCTTTTAAAACTAAAAAGAAAATTCTAGAACTTTCTGTAATCTCAAACCATCATCCTTTTATGTAAACAGAATTCTTGTCCAGATACGAGACTATTTTACACAACCGATAAATTTATTTTTAAAAATATATTATTTAACCAATTTATAATCGACTCATAATTTCTTAGGCAGACGATTTTTATAAATAATTAATTTTAAGAGAAAAAGAAAAGAAATGAATTTATTAATGCACACATCAAAGGTTGACGGCGGAAAAATAAATAAATAGATAAAATAAAATAATGATATTTTTTGAAAGGTATGGTTTTGGAATAAATTTAATAAGATTTTCTTAAAAAGGGTTGATAAAAACATAGAAGAAATCAGTTTTATTTGGAATATTAAGAAATAAAGTTTTAATTAAGAATATTCTTAATTTAGAGCCATCTTTTTAAATTTACGCATACTGGAATAATGTTTTTTAAGGCAAATTAAGACTTTATACCGTCTGCATACAGATTAACAGATTAGATCTAGAAACAAGATTTTAATTTAATAATTTGAAGTAAGTACGGAACATTATTATAAGAAAATTAAGGTAGTATAAAGGTTAGTTTTGGCGAAAAAATTTTAAATTTGTAATATTATCCCCCCTCCCCGACTTACAATATCACTTACTTTTTGTAAGTGTATAGGAGATAATACATACAATAACAGTAAATAAGTTATAAATATAAATAAGCAAGAGATAAAAAATATAATAAAAACAATAACAATTCGTTCTCATGGAAGTTTAAATAATTACAATAACTTAATGCATAGGTTATTTTGAATAAAGTTCTTCAAATGAAAAAAGTCTTTCCATTGTGTATAAAAGTCTTTTCCAATGTTCACTGAATACAGTCTCTTTAATTAAAGATCTCCAAATCTAGTTTAATCATTGTTTTTTATGTTATGTTGGATCCAACATCTTTTAACAATCAATCAAATTTTTCTTTCAATAATATATCAATTTTTTTAATAATAAATAGCATCACTCTCAATATCAATAATAAATAATATAGAAAAATTTAAATAATAATAACAACAACAATAATAAGTAGTATAATAAGACTCCATATCCTAATATTTTTCAATAAGAGTATAATTAATACTAAACTTCATTATAGAAATCATAATGATAATAATAATAAAACAAGAGTATAATCAAAAGAAAATATCACAGTTAGTTTATTACTGATAGGGAAAATATTGGTTGAGGATAAAAATAATTACATAGCAACTAAATAATTTTCTTATCTTCTAACAGCATAAGAAAGTATTTTTTGCTAGCCGAAAGTATAAATAAAAAAAATCATAATAATTCCAAAATCCAAATAAAATTAAATCTAACTATTTAGAAAATGGACTCTCAACCAGTATTTCCTTACAATAATTCCTCTCTGATACTCTTTTACAAAATTGTCAAATTTGGTTATAAGTTTTCAATGCCAAATTTAGAATAATGTTTTATCTACACATGGTTTATAAACTTTAATAATAAAATACAATAGGAATAAAAAGTGTCATTCTTAATTGAGAAATGGAAATAAAAATACTTTGCTTTTTTGAAAAACTTTTAATCTCTGTAGTTTTCACAATCACTGATAATCACATATTATGTTATAGGTTTAAGTAGAATCATCAGATTTTATAACTGTTATAGCATAAATATCTGCTGAATAAATAGAATAATACTAATGTCAATAAATGAGTAAATCTAGTTAGACTTAAACACACTTAAAATTAATTTATCAACATCAATTTGAAAGCCTTTACAATCAAAGTGTACACCTTATGCCTGCATAAGGAGCCCAATTTAATCCCAAAAACTCCCAAAAACAAGTAATATTCTTGTTGCGCACCAAGAACATACCTGCTAATGTTGAAAATTATGGTGATAAAATATTTAAAGAATAAGAATTAAAATTTAATCTACTGTCTTGACTTTAGTTTGATCTAGTGATTGTGATTGTATTTGAGGTTTTGTTTGTTTTTTGGGTTGCTCATGAAACAGTTTAAAATCTTCTGGTGAAAAATAGGGTCTTAATTTAGAAACATGCACAATAACGGAATTCTGTCCTGTCTCATAATTAAATTTATCTATTTCATAAGTTACACCAGAAAGTTTATTTATAATTTTGTATGGTCCAGAGAAAGTAGGTTCTAATTTTCGAGTGTTAGGGTATTTAAATTCTTCATAAATTACAGAGTCTTGTATTTTTAATGGGCATTCGACAAAATTTCGATCATAGAGCCTTTTACTTTTAAGGTGAAATTCCTGAGTTCGCGCTTTCGCAATTTTGAGGGCTTTGTCTACTGGTGTATAATAGTTTTGTTTTAAAGGAGATTCATAAGGCAATTGACCATAAAATAAATAGGCAGGTGGGAATCTGGTGATAGAATGGGGCGTATTGTTGTATTCTTCGATGACTTGGTTTAATAATCTAGTCCAAGGTATTTTAGAAGAAGTGGAATTAACTTTACATTTAAGCCTGGTAACTATAGTCTGATTAACTCGCTCTACTTTTCCATTGGTCTGAGGATGATGTGCGGATGTAAAACGCTGTTGAACATGATGATTTCTAAGGAATTTCTTAAATCTTGGAGATCTGAAAGATTTATGCCTGTCACTAAGTATTTTTTGAGGTGCTTTGATATTGAAAATTTGTTTTAAACAGTTAGTGTATGTTTCAGTGGTAACATTTTTGGAGGGAAAAGCCCAAACAAATCTAGTTGCATGATCTATTATTATGTGTAAGAATTTTTTTGTTGAGTTGTAATAGTTAAATCCACCAACAGTATCAATAGAAAGACATTCAAAAGGTTGATCTGTTGCTGGCATAGCTTGTAATAAGCCGAATCTTTTCTGTTTTGGTTTTTTATTTTTCTGACAGGTGTCGCAATGTTTAACAAATTCTGTAATGTCTATTGTCATATTAGGCCAATAATAGTTGGGAGATATTAAATTAAGCATTTTTTGAATCCCTAAATGTCCAAAATTATCATGAGCAATATGGAGTAATTTTTTTCTTAATGACATTGGTACAACAATTTTTTTGAATCCCTTTTTCTGAACTATAATAATTCCATTCTCTTTTTTATATTTTTTGTCACAAACATTGTCTTTGTCTTGCATCTCTATAATTTCTTTCCTATCTAGCAATAAACTAATATGTTGATTAAAATGACAAACAGGATTTCGTGACAACATGTCTGCTTCGACATTTGTTGAACCCTTTTCATATTTTATCTCATAATCAAACATACTAAGTTTGAGCGACCATCTAAGAAGCCTACCTCTTAAGTTTTTAACACTCTTTAACCATACTAGAGATGCGTGGTCCGTATGAATTGTAAACTTGACACCATGAAAGTAATGATAGAATTTGTCAAGAGTATCTATAATAGCTAAACATTCTAATTCAGTTATGAAATAATTTTGCTCATAACTGTTCAAAATTCGAGAATGATAAGCAATAGGATGTAAGAAATTATCTTTATCAGGTTGTTTTAGAACGGCACCTACTGCTATCTGAGAGGCATCTACAAACATATGTAAAGGTAATTTAGGATCATAAATTTTGAGGATGGGTTTTGCAATTAAAGAATTTTTTAATTTTTCAAAAGACTCCTGGCACTCTGAATTCCATTCCCATATTGTGTCTTTTTTAAGTAATCGATTTAGAGGATATCTAATTTCAGCATATTTATTAATGAATTTATGGTAAACATTAATGGAACCTAGAAATCGTTGTAACTCTTTCACATTGGAAGGAGGTTTTAAATTTTTGATGGTTTCAATATTGGCATTTGCTGGAGTTATAGTTCCATTAGTGATTTCATAACCTAAGAAATTGATTTTATTTTGGCCTAATTTACATTTAGAAAGTTTAAGTTTAATGTTTTCTTGTTTGCAAATGTCAAAAATTTGAGCTAAATGGTTTAAATGTTCTTCTAAAGAGGAAGAGAAAATTATAATATCATCAAAATAGTGGCACGCAAAGTCGATTTTATATTTACTAAGGATCCTTCGAATGGTTCTATTGAATATGGGAGGGCCAGTTTTTATGCCAAAAGGGAGCACGAGCCACTCAAAAAGTCCAAAATTGGTTGTAAATGCTAATTTTTCTGTATCGGATGGATGTATTGGTATGTGCCAGTAGCCAGAGGCTAAATCCAAAGTTGAAAAATACTGAGCACTACTCAATTTATCTAAAATTCCATCGATACGGGGCAAGGGTTCTGCATCGTTTTTAATTATTGCGTTTAATTTTCTATAGTCTATACATAATCGCGTTTTTTTACCTTCCTCTCTTTTCATAACTAGTGTAACAGGGGCAGAATAGGGGCTATTACTTTCCTTTATCAGTCCGGCTGCTAACAATGATTGAATTTGGTTTTTTATTTCTATTTCTTCTAGGGGAGATGTTCGGTAGGGCCTCAAAGATATAGGTAGGTCAGATTTTAATATAACGCGTTGTGGTTCAATATTTATCCTACCCACATCATATTTATGCTTTGCAAAAATATCACTATAAATATGAACTAATTCCCTTAAATTTACATCTTGAATTAAATTTATTTCCCCAGTTAAATCTGAATCCGAATTATCGCGAAAATTTTGAAGAGTCATGGAACCTCTATAATCAGGATGCACATCAATTTCGTGATCATATTCAACACAGTCTTCATCTTTCATAATATTTACACAAGTAGATTGCAACTCTATATCATGATTACTTACATTCAGTGTTTCATTATCATAATTATCTATTGCTACAGTATTACCAGTATTTAATTTCATATTTTTTTTATATTCTGAGGTTACAATTTCATTAGATTGATCCCTGTTTTGTTGTACTTGGTCCATATTTACTGTATTGAAATGAAGGGATGTCTCATTATGTATGGATATACTGTTATAATTTTCCTTCCCTGCCTTACAATACAATTTTTACATTCTATGGTTAATTTAAATTTAGAACATTCTTTTAACCCCAAAATAGCATAATCCAAATTTGTATTGCATACTAAAAAGTTAACATATTTTTTAATTTTACCCACTTTTAGAAGAACACTACATTTTTTATTTATATGTAAAAATCCTTTTGCCTGAACAATGGTAACTGAGGGTATAGTCTCAATTTTAGCATTAAGTTTTTTAACAAATTTAAGTGGCAATATTGCAATAGTTGAGCCAGTATCTACAACACATGGTAAATTATAATTATTTGTATATACATACACAATTAATTGCCAAACATTATGAAAATTATTTTGTGAGATATTTGGAAGAGTATCAGAGGATGGTACCTCATTCCTAAAAATACATTCTCTTTCCCAATGAAAAGCATTACTCACACCCCTATTTGTGCATATCCTACAAGGTCTTGAAGAATATGAATTTTGAATATAATTATTTTGACAAACTCTAGGTCTTTGAAACTGAGATTGTCTTTGGGGAATCCAATTCCTAGGTGTATTATTATTGGGCCTAACTGGCTGAATCCAGGGCCTAGTTGATTGAAAAGGTTGAAAATTTCGTCTAGCTGATGGTTGATTTATTACTTGGTTTGAAACTAGTGGGGTGGAAACTTCCACGAATTGTTTGACAACCCGGTACCATTCTGTGGTACTACTAGGAGGATTTATAATAATATTGTTTTTGAATTCTGGTTTTAAACCATCAGTTAAACCTTGTAATAGTATATTTTCACTAAGATGTAATTTCCTACCAATTTCCACTTTTTTACGAAAATAAGTTTCTCTCTTAAAACGAAAAAGTTGAAATAACTCAAGTTGAGCTGAAATCCACTCTTTTCCCATGTTGAAAGGAACCTTCTCAAGAAGAGCTGAAACAACTCAAGTGAATGAGTTGTTTTTAATCAACTCATGATTGAGCGATCTCTATTTTACTCATACTTGAGTGAAATCACATCAATAAAGGTTAAATCCAGTAGTACTTGAGTGATTTGTAATCAAGTCATACTTGAGTGAAATGAAGTCATTTAAGACTGAATCTCGTAGCACTTGAGCGATTTGTAACCAAATCATACTTGAGTGAAATGAAGTCTTTAGGATTAAACCGAGTAGCATTTGAGTTAGCTGCAGCCAACTCGTATTTGAGTGAAGTGAAGAAATTTAAGGCAAATCCAGTAGCACTTGAGCGATTTGTTATAAATTCAAGTTGGAGTGAAATGTTGTCATTTTTGATTTAATCCAGTAGCACTTCGGCGATTTGTAACCAATTCATACATGAATGAAATCAACTCATTTAAGAGTTAATCCAAAACTCCTTGAATTTGTAGAATTGAATCAATTCACTCTTAAGAAAAGCAAAATTGCTTAAAATTACAAAAATCTTCAAGTGATTTCTAAATCGTCTAAATAAAATCACATCATTTAAAACTAAATTCAGTAATCCTCGATTAATTTTTATCAATGAAAATCAATATAACATGGAATTATTGCCACATTTTCAAGTGTTGCAATTAAATTCTCATTTCGGATTTAAATTTCTGTTTATTGGCATTACAAGGGTATATATATATATATAGAGAGAGAGAGATTGGAAAACTGTAACATGGATTCTCCAATATTTCTTCCAAGTCTTTAATTAACAAGACTTAAAACATTCTAATTTACATGACTGAAAGTTCTCTAATGAATCATAAAAACATTTTTTTTTCTTTCCAATTCAATGAAACTGTTTCCTATGTCAATTTAGGGGAAAAGGCAATTGAATCGTTATACAAAATTAAATAGAGCTTACATGATTTTTTATTATTCTGTCAAATCAGAAATTTTTAACATCAGTATTTTCTTTTGTTAAATTTAAAAGTACATATATTCATTGAATTAAAAATACTGGTGATCTCAAAATTGCAAATTTGAAAACACTTATTCATGCAAAGTGCCTAAATTTGCATAACTGTACAACAGCACCCGAACAACATTAAGCAGAATATCAGCTTCTGATGCTGTGGTGCTAATGGGATTTTTCCTTTCTTTTCTTGGGCAGATTCGAGTTTACATATTTTCGAATGATACTTATAGCTTCAGATATGCTTATATACAATTTTAATTTTTTCATTAGCTTCTGATTTAATTGTAAATAACAATTATTTTTTTATTAAAAATTTACGATTTCAATCAAATAAACCAATCTTAGGCATCTTACTAAAAAAATATTGAAAAAATAAACTTTATATTAGCCCAACGACTCAAGTTCAGCACCACAATGTCAGAAGCTGATTGTTCCCCTTAAGAGTTTAGATAATCCTATGCAAAAGTTATTTTCAAATATGTTGTTTGGATTTTAAAATGTTTACATTTTTTTTCTTTTTTTTGGGGGGGGGGGGCATAGAATATTTGAGGATGATCTGTAAGTGGGTTAATTTTTACTTTTGCAATTTTGGTTAGTTTTTTTTTCTTTTTTTTAATATTAATACGAGTTTCAGAACCAGTTTTGAAAAAGAAAGTATTAAAAAACATAAAACCTAAATTTAAAAAAGTATTCCCCCCCCACACACACACATGGCTAGCGCAGGGTTTAAATAAATGAAATTTAAAATATTTTAAATGGATAAACATCAACCCATGATACCTAGTTGTAATTATTCCTCGATTTAAATCTCAATCAAAATCTTATATTTCTTAAACCGACTAAATTTAAAAAAAAATATTTTAATTGTTTAATTTGAAATCTAAAATGGCTTTGAAATCTTAGATAAAATAATTGCTACCCATAGCATTTATATAAGCACATTGCATTTGGGAAATGTGGAAGAATGCCATTAAAAAACTTGTATAGCTAAAATTTTGATTATGGACAATTATTTTACTGTATGAAGAACCTTCCACTAAATATTGTAGTACAAAAGTTAAATGCAGAAATAACTGAGAAATGGATTTATTGACCATGTGCAATTATTCTTTATATCATTTAAAACATTTGTTAAAACTTGAATTTATATTCAAGAATAACTTATTTCCTCTTAATTAATCTTTTAATTTTTGATTTTATTCAATGTTTCTTAAATCAACTAACTTTTAAATAAATATAAAAGCATAAGACTGCAGCATTTTATGTCAAAAGTTTGAGCCAAATGTGCAATTTAGAATGTTGCAAGAAAGAAAAAAACTAATTTTATTTAACAACAAAAACATTTTATTTAGCAAGAACAAAATAAACCTAACATTAATTGATAACAATTCTTTCCAACATCAGATAAACAAGTTTCAATAACATCTTTAACAGGACCTTTATAAATATAACAGTCCATTTGCATTAAACATTAAATACATAAAGAGCATATTGTAATCTGTCCACTGGTTTGTCCAACTTTTAAAATCTTAGGCAAAATAGACACTTTGTTGAAGATCCTTGAGATTAAATAAGATTGTTGAATTTGACTCCTCACAGTAGAATTTTACTCCTCAATGAAATCACCATTTCCTGTGTTAAAAGAAAATATTGAAATTAAGTTAAATAGCAATAAATATAATGTTAAGGAATGATTATGAACATATTAAAATATTTTGCAGCTTTCAGATTAAATGTTTTATAAAATTTCCCATCCATAGTCTAAACAAAAAATGAACCATACACTAAAAATTTTAGCTTTATAAATATTACACTACTGAAAATTTGCATATTTATAAAATACAAGATAGAACCTACAACAATTAGACCAGGGTTGGCACGGTTTAAACCAATTAGTTTTAACTATGGTTTAAACAACTGTTTACTCCTTTTGGTTTAAACAACGGTTTAGTTTAAACCAACTGGTTTTTTTCTAAAAAAAAAAAAAAAAAAAAAAAAAAAAAAAAAAAAAAAAAAAAAATTCAGAAGAAATTTAATGACATTTTCTCTTTTTGTTAATAATTTATGTATGTCAGATTATTGAATATAAATAACTTCTATTTTTAACACTTTATATCAGCAATAAGCATTGGATGTAGCAGGTTTAGATCATTTTTTGGGTATAGGATTAAAATCAGTCTGCATTGGTGAATATATTTATTTCTCTTTAGAAAAAGCTTCGAACATGTGAATTGATCTAATATAAAATAGATTAAAAATATTCAATATTTAATAGAAAATATCTTAATTTTTTGAAAACTGCAGATTATTTAACGCAATAACATAACACAATCCATAAGATTTCAAGCTGTAAAAGAAATCCCCAATCTTAATTGGGGAGGTTATCTTAAGCATTAAAGTCAAAATATGAAGTCGAATAAGAGAGTTTTCAAAGGTTGGATGCTACTTATAGCATTTTAATAATAGTGATCCCCCCCCCCCCCGTTAGTTATCTGCTGAATCTATGACCAAAAATGTTGACTTCAAATTGTCATTCAAGAAACAAAATCTCAAGAAGTATTTGAAATTCATTATTTAGCTAGCTATGGAGAAGAATATTTTATTTATCAGACTACTTTCAAATGTTTATTATTAGTAATTAAAAGATTAGTTATAAAGATTTTCAGAGTACCAATGCTTCACTGTATACAGCACTTTATTCTTAGAACATAAGACAGTTTGCTAATACTGTTTAAATTAAATTTTAATTTCTTTTATTTTTTACATAAATTCATTGTAAATATTTAATTTAAATCATTTTAAAATGAAGTTACAGTTTAAAATCCAATGTATTTTTATCAATAAATATGCATGTATATGTAATAAGAAAGGATGTTAAAAAAAAAAAAAAAAAAAAAAAAACGGTTTAAACAAAAAAAAGTTTTTTTCCAACTCTGCAATTAGACTAAAAAAAAGAAGTTTTAAAATGTCCTCATTAATATTCTTTCTTTCAAATTCCTTTCTTCTGAAACACATCTATTGTTAAGCTAATTTTTATGTAAAATGGAGAAAATGTTTTTCAATATTATGACAGTTTGCAGATGAAACTTTATTTGCAAATAAAAAAATACAATTTTATAAGATTTTGGAGATTAATTAGGAAATAAAATGAGATTTTTAGCTCACAATGCAATACAGCTAGTTTTCTTTTCTTTGCTAAAGTGAAGTTTTATACAGAATGGTGTGTCTAAATAAGATATGCACCAGGGAACAAAAACCAACCTATTCAACGAGTGGGTAACAAAAGCAAACTTTAAAAGAAAGAATTTTCTTCTACGTATAGACACGGCATTGACTTATGCAGACTATGGGTCGAGTGATGATTCACTTCTGCGGTTTTTTTATGCAGAAGGACAAAAGGTAAATAAGGAATGGTAAGGTTATTTTTTATAAGAATGTAGAATTGAGATTGAAAAAATATGACAGATTGGAAAGGAGGAGGAGGGGGGGGGGCTTGACACCTTTTACATCCGTCCCGGGATGTCACCCATCCTAGCTACACCACTGCACACCCACTTCATCTCTGACAAGTAAATAAATTTTCCTGCCTGAGAAAACCATACCAAACACAAACCATAAAATATTACTTGAAAAAATATTTATAAGAAAATATTGCATTAATCCTTACTATCTGTTAAATAAATGATCGGAAATAAAATACACAATTTTATAGTTTTAGTTTACATACTACATACTTTTTTATAAAATAGTAATTTTCCATTTTATTATGCCAAAAATTTTGTATAACTGCAAAGGAAGTTTGGTTTATTTTACATTCTAGTAGGAGTGTGTGTGTGAAGAAGGGGGGGGGGAGGAACGGTTAAAAGTATTTTATAGAATTTTATGTAGCGGGCTACTGATGACTATTTCTGACCAGTAAACTCTCATGCGTACTGGCTTTGGGACCAATAACTTTTTTAAAAATCAATTCTACCACTGGGCTATGCATAAAAAATGTTAAGGGAAAGGGAAAGCAAAGATATTACAAGGTATTTTCTAAAGAGAAAGAGGATTTGCTTTTTGGTATCGTTGCATAATATTTAGGAAATAATACTTGCATTTACCAGTATAGAAAGACAAACTTTTGTCCACTGTTTTCGTTTTATTTATAAATTCTCATTTAAAGCTACCTGGGAAGCAGGCACAAGAAAACTATTATTTCTGCATGCATTATGTAACAACTTATAAATATTAAGCAGATTATTATAATACAGACCATGCATGCAATAATTTTGCCCAATAACAGTATGAAACATTGCCAAGCAAAACAGTAACACAAGTTCAACATTAAGGATGAAAAAAAAAATCTTAGAAATGTGTACAAAAACTACCTATTATGCCATATATGTAGCCTCTATATATAAATATATACGTAATCCGGAGCACGTTTTTACTAAGACACTGCAAACAAGAAGTAAATACAATGTTTTGATAAATTTCTATGAACAAAGATATAATTACAAAACTTTACTACAAGGCAATTAAATAACGAGATATTTACATTGCATTAACAATTTTTACTCTGATTAAATATACTAATTTATTTTATTAAAGTACGAAAGTTTTGTAGCAGCACTGTAACACCAATTATCAATATAGAAATGCATTAAACACATCCTCAATATTACCGCGTGACACGACATTTTAATTTCAAGGTATGATACTGTTATGGATTTTAGTCTGTGAAAAAGAGAAGGGAAATTTATTAAACGAAAGCATAATTAAAGTAAAATACTTATATAAAACTTACTTACTTCGTAAAAAAGGCATTTTCAGCAAATTGTTTAGCGAACGGCGGAAGCGAGGCGGAAGTCTCCATCTTATCTTGCAAGGTCACGTGACGAGTCAGCGGCGAAAATCCGCGCGGCAAAAGAGCTATTTCATTATTCAGTTGAGTTGTTTAGTTTTAAAGCTGTATGAGTGGATTAAAAAGAGAAAAAATCAAACCAAGATGACTGAATCGGTTAAAAATCAACTCATTCACGATCCAATAAATTAGAACTCTTTCTTGAGCAGCCAAATCCACTCTTTCGTTTTAAGAGAGTTCTAAATTGTCTAAATTATCTAATTTCAGATTTGAAAAATCAGAAAAACTCGGAAAGTCTAATTCAATGAGTCTTTCTATCAAAATTTTCTTATTTTGTTCATAATCCGTACAATTTAAGCAGTCATTGATATAAATTTTTTGCGCTTCACCTTTCAAATATTGCGCAATAAAATTAAATTTCCATTCTAGATTTTTCTGTTCCCTATCACATGTTTTATCAAAATAAGTTAACCAAGACAAAATGTTCATTCCAGAACTCGGGTCAAACGGTACGAACTTAGGATCTTCCATAATTTTTTTATTCTTACTCATTAGAATAAATGAAGTACTTCTATTTTCTTTATTAAATCCTAATCGTAAAATCATTCGCAATAAATTTCAAAGTTAATGATTTCTATCAATTACATATTTTTTCAAAATTACTATATTTAGCTGCTAACTTTAATCAGAAATTTTATCTAATAAAACAGAAATTGTAAATATCATAGATATACCTTAAATTGGGATCAACTTTTAATTCTATTATTTTATAGATCATAAACAGATTCAAAAATTTTAATTATAGGTAATTTCTTACTTAAAATCACAAAATTTACTGAAAAATTTAATCATATTTATCAGTCAAAATTCTAGCAACAGCCTTGCACAGTTCCATCTTTCTTACTGAATTTAAATAAATTATAAGAATCCGGGAACCAAAGCTCACTGTAACCAGAAATTCTAACAAATAAAAGGAAAAACATAAATGTTAACTTAATTTTAAGCTCAAATGTTTAGTTGTAGGAACATTATCATGAAAATACTGTATTCTGAGAATAGTTCTTGATAACAAACAAATATCAATAAAATAGAAAATATACTTTTTTAAAAAATAACTTGAGCTTCTAAGTTCTTTTATACTTCATTATTATTACGAACTTATCTTTAAACGTGCATAAAAATATCATAATAATCTTTAATATGCAATAGTAATTGTCTAAGAATATCATACTCTTCAATTTAATCCTTAAGAACAAAAATGTTTCAATCTCCAACACATAATAATGATAATAATAATACTCATAAATAGAGAAGTAAATAAATTTCACAGACAAATAATCAAATAAATAAACCTGTCAAACAGAGAATAATTAATTTATATAAATACATAAAAAGTATACAAATAATAATAATCAAAACACTACGAAAAAATTCTCACCGAAATCCTATTGGGCTCGACTATCTCGAAAAAATATTTTTCTATTCACCAATTAACAAGAAATGGTCTTGTAATTATTATTAATTTTTTCTTCTTTTTCATCATAAGAGGACTACTTTTTATCGACAAAAGCACTTTACAGGAACAATTCCTCTGTTTTTGTCACTCCAGAAATCATGAGACTATGGCAGTTTTTGCTTAAGAACACATCCAATAATGACGGGCAAATTATTCAGCGATCCACAGTTTTTATTATCACTTCGTTCCATAGCCAGTTTCTTTAAAAACGTAAAAAGGCAGCTCAGGCATAAAAGATCCTGCCGGCTCTAGAAAAGACTGTGACATTTTAAAGTTAGGAGCCAAAAACATCATCGCCAGGGTCCCCGTTCTTTGCACAGAAGTCATGGCCAGCGAGGAAAAAAATAAAATAATAAATAAATGTAGCAGATCCAAGAAATCACTCATTGGTAGCTGTAAGTTTATTTATTCAACTGTAGTCATTATAGAGGGAAAAACTCTTTTTTGCAAACGATCTTTTACCGAAATGTCCAAAAAATATTCCATCATTTACTTCAACCAGCCGTGCTCATAGACAAAGCAACCCCAGAATCTTTTTCTTTCTCATCTCGAGACTTCCACCTTTTAAAACTAAAAAGAAAATTCTAGAACTTTCTGTAATCTCAAACCATCATCCTTTTATGTAAACAGAATTCTTGTCCAGATACGAGACTATTTTACACAACCGATAAATTTATTTTTAAAAATATATTATTTAACCAATTTATAATCGACTCATAATTTCTTAGGCAGACGATTTTTATAAATAATTAATTTTAAGAGAAAAAGAAAAGAAATGAATTTATTAATGCACACATCAAAGGTTGACGGCGGAAAAATAAATAAATAGATAAAATAAAATAATGATATTTTTTGAAAGGTATGGTTTTGGAATAAATTTAATAAGATTTTCTTAAAAAGGGTTGATAAAAACATAGAAGAAATCAGTTTTATTTGGAATATTAAGAAATAAAGTTTTAATTAAGAATATTCTTAATTTAGAGCCATCTTTTTAAATTTACGCATACTGGAATAATGTTTTTTAAGGCAAATTAAGACTTTATACCGTCTGCATACAGATTAACAGATTAGATCTAGAAACAAGATTTTAATTTAATAATTTGAAGTAAGTACGGAACATTATTATAAGAAAATTAAGGTAGTATAAAGGTTAGTTTTGGCGAAAAAATTTTAAATTTGTAATATATATATGTATTTCACACTGTAGATGAATATTTTCCATTCTTTCTTTTAATCTTCGTTATTTTCCTTCTATAACCGAGAAAAGTTTTTATGTATATAATTTCATATTAAAAAAAGAATAATAAATAAAAATCACAATTCTTAATTTTAAAAGCATTACTCCAATTCGTAGTTACAAAAATGGTTTTCTTCAAAAGTTTATATAAGTATAAAAAGAATAATGGATTTTTGAATCATTTTTAAGTATCAATTATTTATAATTTCACAATATTGTGAGGTTATAATTTTTACTAAAAATATTTAATAATTCGCCAGTTGAATAATTTATGCTTTTATTAATAATGATATAATAATATGAATATAGAATAATGGATTTTTGAAAAATTTTTAAGCAACAAAAGGTAATAATTTCACTTTATTTTCAGATAAAAATTTTATTAACAAATTTTTAATAATTTCGTTAAATTAAATGATTTATACTTTTATTAATAAAAGTATAACGCATTTAACTTGGTATAATTATTAATGCCTATACAAAAACATTTCTCAACAACATAAGTAATAAATTTTTTATAAAAATATTGAAATATGATATTATTTTATGTAATAATATAATATGATATACTCTATAATTTTATAATTCTGTAAAATCACATATTTTACCAAAAGCGATCTATTAGTGTAAATATTAGTGTAAACTATTATAATCACCGTTATATCCACAATTAGTCCTTTGTTTAAAGAGTTAGTAAGTTAGTAGATACAATAATTTTAAAAAATTCTCTTTTTAAAATTAAAAGATTAAAAATTTTCTTTTATTTCACATTTATAATGTAGAAAGCGATTAAAAACGAGCTAATTTACCATTAACAAAATACAACTGTATTTTTTATTAATTTTCTTTTGATTAAAAAAGTTTGAAAGGCATTTCAAGCTTTTTTTTTTTTTTTAATTAAAGAGTAGAAAAAATAATAAGTAAAAATCCTCTCTTCTTATTTTGAACTACCAAACGTTCAAAACGAATCTTAATTAAACATTTATTTCATTGTGACGCTGGAAAAGGATTTTTTTCAGAAACTTTTATTTTCAAATTACGTTTCCTTTGGTGACAATAGAATAAGTTATTGTTAATTGTTTCATTATCTGAATACTTATAAAAATAAAAATATTCAGACAATGAAACAAATTGTTGATTTGTGGCAATATAATATAAATGTTCAGAAATAAGGCACCCTGGGGTAATAATGCCACGTTAAGGTTCTACCAATTTTCACGGCTTAGTTTTAGATTGTATTTTTCAAACAAATATATGATTTGATACAGCAACTCATTGACTATCTATATAAAAAAATAATTTAACAGATATGTATTCATAAAAAGTAATGGAGTGATTTCTTGACCAATGCTATTTGGCGTTATTACCCACCTATATGGGTAATAACGCCATGCAAACAAAACTATGAAATAAGATGGAATAATTGCATGTAGATTGCCCAATTCTAAAAATACAAACTCTACAAACTTAAAAATTGACAAATTGCATTCTAAGCTATTGAAAATGTTCAATTTTTTGTGAAAGTGTAAGAAAAATAAAGGTGTGGTGTGTGTGTGTGGGGGGGGGGGGAGGATGAGGTAAAAGAATACAGACCGTGAGCTTCTTTTTGCTTAAAAAGAACTGCTTAAGTAGAATTATTAGAAACATTGCACAGTTTTAACTGTGTTTATTTGAATCAGTATTTAGGAGGAAGCTCGGTCACTGTAGGGAATCAACCCGGGTATTAATGCCAAGGATTGGCGTTATTACCCCGTTATAGTTATTGCGCTGTACATTTTAAATTACAAATTATCTCGAGAAGATATCCAAAATCTTCAACAACATTCTGAAAGTCCATGAAATGTACTACAAATTTATATAATTAACAAAGTACTTCCGGGTAAAAAAAATAGTCTTCACATTACAAAACGTATCTCGCAAATTTTAGATCAAGTGTTAATTTTAGTTGCTTTGAAAAACAATAAGACCTAAAAATGAAACAAATTAACTTCAAGCTGTTTTTTTGCGATTTATATGATTCAAAACCCTTCTGCGCAGAGCACATGGGCGTCATTTACCTGATTATTTCATAATTAGGCAAAATATAAGCACTTGGCGTTATTACCCCGTCTGGCGTTATTACCCCAGGGTACCTTACATGAAAACTCGTATAAACTTGAAAAACATTTTCGAAAAAAATATAGAAAAATCCTTATAAGAAATTCAGTAATTCAATTAGTTTGTGATGGCATTAGTTTAATTAATAATGAAAGTAGTTCTCGTTCAAGATTTTTTAGTCGTGACTCATAATTTGTTTCGAATCCCAAGAGTTTAATTTTTTTTTTAATTTAACCAAAAAAAAGTAAACAAATATTATTTAAAAATAAAAAAAGAAATGTGACATATCTGAATCTTAATATTTGTGACACATCTGAATCTTGATCGCAATTTTTGCTCTGCATCTCTGAAAATTATAAAATATCAAAATAATAACTCTGAAAGTTTTGGACAAAAAAATAGATATAAAAATATACTTGCTTTACTTGTTAGAACACGAATAATGTTCTTGTAATTATAACCTGTGGCATTTGTCAGATTTATGACGTCAATGAGACATATGTTTAATGTAAACCGCTGTTTAACTAATTTTATTTCCTTTATCTTTTATCTGTGTATTAATATAGAGGTAGCTAATTTATAGACATATATTTCGTATACACGAGATTAAAAGTAGTGAAAAGAATGATGGAAAATCCAGAAATGTGTTATTGTCTCCTAATTGGGGATAGTACAAGAGGAATGCAAGTGGAAAATTAAGGGTTTATAAGCAGAAGACACTCTGGATTGATGACCTTTCAAACAACAAATGAACGAGACACGTGGGACTTCCCGTTAAAATAGGGATAGAGGAAGCACAGATTTAAAGAGAAAAATACGGATAGATATGAAGGTCTTGTAGTAGAAGACTAATTATCCGCTAAGATTTCGTATATAGCTTTACGGTCATAGTATAGAACAACCTTTTCATGTACGTCCAACAGATATGGGAATAGTGCGTAATAGTATTGTAATCTAATGCATAGATAGTATGCCATAGTGTAATTTAACAATTTTTCTCCATGTTAAATTTTTATTCAATACTTTTATTAATAATAAAAAGAAGCAGATCCGCTTCATGGTATCATAATTTTAGATGATTCTTCAACATATTAAAATTTGGCAGTGAGTGATAATCATGTTCAAATGATGCTCTCAATCCCATAAATATATTTTAATAATTCATCTTGTTTTGTTCGAGTTTTAAATGCATAAACAGAACAGAATAAAAGTTGTCGTAATGAATAATAGTCAGTTTGTCCGCTTCGGGAAATCATACACCTTCTTCTATATTACAGAGCTTAAATGAGGCAAAAAGGGAAAAATTTTAATTTTAATAAATATACCTATACAAATATAAAAGGACTATGAAAGACAACATCATATGAAATTTTACATTATTAAAATTTAAATATGCAATCCGATCGGTCTCAATATTTTTACAGTAAAACCTAGTTACAATATTGCTTTGTAGATGAGTAGGAATTTTGATTATTATAGGAATATGAGAATAATAAGCATTACAAAATTTTTAAATGAACAAAAAGTTGATATAATTACTAAATATGTAACGGTGAGGCGAGTGGTCAGTTAAAAATACAGAAAAAATGTTAAGTACTAGTATTTTGTTAAAGAGAAATTAACCTTCTTTAATCCCTTTAAATAATTCAAAGTATTTTTTTGTAAAAAAAATTACTGGTAGTTAGCTATTTTTTTACTATGTTTTTCCCTGACTACACGCCATTCTGTATAAGATTAAATGTATTCATAATGTTACACAGTATGGATGTTTTGTGCATATAAAATTAATGTAGGAAATAAGTTTAGTTAAAAAAATTTTGAAATTGTAATAGAATTACATGACTGTGACGTTAATGTTACATTATTGCAAAAGAATTAGTTAATTTAACGTTAATGTTACATTATTGAAATAGAATTAGTTAATGTAATACGTATTCTATAAAACTACGTAATATGTATATCAAAGCTTATAAAAATTAAATATTTCTAAAAATTTCCATGACAGCTACATATATTGCCTCATTATATTCTAAGAGATATTTTTATTTTACAATATCAATATGCGTTAGACATGGATATTCACAAATATTCCTTTGATACGCCTATTAATTTTACGCCTTTATATAAATTGAACACCCTTAAATTTCCAAAATGTTTTTCTGTGTTGTTTAGTGTTTTCGAAATTTACGGAAAAAGTAAGTAAAAGCTTTGTGAGTTTTGAACAATGTTACTTTCTTTTGTTTATTTACTTTTATTAGTGTAGATTTATTTATTTATTATTTCTTTTAAAACTTGATATTTTTTCAAAGCAATTTTAAAAATGAATATCAAATTTCAAATAACTTTCGCTTTTGCGTAAAAGAATACATATTTCTTTAATAAAATTTAGAGCTGATTTATTGAAACTTTATCATTAGAGCTTCGGATAGTATGTGATACATATTTCGTTTAACATTTTTTTTTATAATGTTCATGTTAAATCTCTTTCCCTTTAATTATATAAAATGGTTTTTAAAGCTATAAAATTAAATAATACCTCAGTGCTTTAGGGAATTAAATTATACACTTTGAAACGGTTTTAAGTGAAAATTTAGATTTTATCTGTAAAATTAAATTTGCATTTTCATAAAATGCTTTAAAAGGATATTTGCAAATTATAGAAAATCTGAAACGTATACTAAAGAGTCGCAAAAAATTCCGTGCCTACAATGTACGAAAAACATCTTAAGAAATTGTTTTGCGGTTAGATTCCCAGACGCTACCTGAAAAAAATATCTACTGTTGGACTCGTGAATTCACAACTTTTTCAAGGTTATGTTCTTCATAAATTTTTAATTAATTTTTGCACCGGTTACCACAAAAAGAAATATAAATTCTGCATTCTAACACAGTTGTTAGAAAAACTACTGTATATTTGTAACGTATAATTTATAGAATTATTGTATCTAACATATAGTTATTACAAGTATTTGCTTCAAAATGTAGCGACTACAGGCTACATTTCAAAATAAACTGCTGTATCGCTACATTCAGATTCTTCCAAGGAATTCGAGCTACACTAGAATCTGCAGACATTGGTTAAGTAATACAAACACCTCTCGTTACATAACCTTTGTCGTCATAAAATCAAATTAATTCGAAAACACTGGTGTTATTAAAATATTAAAAAAGATGACAGGAAAAAATATATATATTTTCTATTGATCTTTAAAGTAGTAGTTTTAAAGACATATAATTCTATATTTGGACATGAGAGCTTTTCATTACTAATTCTCTCTTTTATGATATCAAAAAATAATAATTCTGTAAATAAAGTAGTGTTTAAAAAAAGCCTTAACACTAGAAAGACGGCAAGGGGCATTTTGGTCCATAACGTTTGAATCTATTTCTGTTCGAACCAAAAATCTCTTTATAAAATAAATTAAAAAGCCACAGAGTAAAACAGGTTTAATTAAATAGCATAAACACTTTTAAATAAAAAACTTTTAATAATATTCTTAAACTTGAGTCAAAATCCCCGTCTTTCTATGGTTAAAATGTGAAGATCTAATACTAAAAAACTAGACGAAAACTGGACAAGAATATTAATTTCTTTGATTTCGATTTTGTCGCTAAGAATTTACCAGCAACTGACAATGGAACCACTTAAATCGAAGTTGTAATACAATGCTACATTGCTAAATGCTGTAACTTAGTTTCTGACACTCGCAAAACGTATAGTAGAACACATTTTTCACCAAAAAAGCAAGTTACAATCACGTGACTAGAAAAGAGCTAGTGTTGATTTTCTGAAATAAATTAAAAGTATCTACAATGTTTGTTCCAAATTACTGTTTTTTTTTTTGTACATTAGACTTATTGTTGCATTATATTTTTCAAAATGTAATGCCCTATACTAAACGACCAGTAGACACTACTGTTTTTTCCCTATTTTAGTGCACTACCTACGACTAATGATCTGATATTAAGGCAATATAAATTGGTCATAGAAATGTAATCTTCAGATTATTTGACTGCAGTTAATACCCTATCATTTTATTTTTTAAATTCTATTAAAACTGTAAATCAATTTTAATCTGCAAGCAAAAAATGTTGGTGCATACACTGAACCATTCTTTGTGCTTACATATCTTGTATTCATGATTTTGCCTGTCAGAAGAAGAGCCAATCGGCAATTTAAACGCGTAATTAAATACAAACGTCATCATATAAGTTAAATATTAAATGCAGTCTTTTTTAATGCTATTACTTTATAATTTTATTGAAATATTGACACCATAAGTTTATAGTTATACTTTAGAAATTACACTATGCAAAATAATTTATTTGCATGATGTTGCATTTATAAATCCTAATAAACAGAAACACGGCAATATATGAAACAATTTCAAGTCCAAAAGTGTCATCCACATGAGGGAACCAAAGATAAAAATTTGGAAATTAGAAGTAAGTAACTCTTAGCAGATTTAGTTTTTTTTGTTTACTTTACACTGAAAAAAAAAACTTCTTTTTAATTTAAAAAAGTATAATACATGGGTCGCCGAAATGAAAGTGGCATTGCTGTAACAACTCCATCATTTGAAAAGAAATATGACTATGCATGCTCCTATAGAGGGCGCAGAAGGCTATGAATACATGCGATATCCTCAGATTCCGCCAGATGAGGGTGTAAAAGCATGTGAGCCTTTTAAAAGGCATCGTTCGCTTCATGGATGCCTCCAAACGATTTCAACGCGCAGTCGTGTAATTTTGAAACGTAGAAGATATGAGTGCTAGGGAAATCTATCGTCGAATACAAAATGTGCATGGCAAGAAGTGTTTGTCACACAGTTCGGAATTCTGGTAGTGAAGGGATTTTCATAGTGGGAGAAAAAACATGCACTTTGCCAAGTAGTGACCTACTGTCAAATACTGCTTCTTTCGCTAGAAAAAGACCTACACCACCAGGATACCGATCTGCGTGACATACACATTTTGCATTTGACGATAGATTTTTCTAGCACTCACATTTTCGCTGTTTAAAATTGCATGCCTGCGCAGTTGTGACAAAATTTGAAACCGTTTGATGGCATTCAATGTGCGAATGGTGTCTATCAACATGGCCCCATTCTATCACATAAGCATATGGTGGGATCTGACGATACCTCATTCATTCCCAATACTCTGCACCCTCTATAGAAGTATGCGTAGTCATCTTTCTCTTCTAATGAAGGAGTTTTCACAGCAATGCCACTTTCATTTGGGCGATCCTTATATAACTACTAACGAACTACATAGCGGCCTCTTCCTAGTTACCAATGAGCGTTCTTTATTGTTAAAAACTATTATATTTTCAGGATTTAAAGAAACATTATAAAAGGAAAATTGCTTTTTCTATGAAAGATTTCCGGAAACATTTTCAGATATCATTTGAATAGTTTAAAATATAATCATTTTATTCCAAAAGAATGTCATTTTTAACACAAGCCAAAACTTTTAACAACATTTTAACGTGCAAATACCGTGAAAAGTGACAGCAAAAATCACATACAGCTGTTTCAGTGTTTCCTTGATTCCCTTCGTCAGTGCAGAGAAAATGTATTTAATGAACATCTTGATTATAATTCCGAGTACTAGCTAATGATTGGATTAAAAGAGGTGAAAACAAGTGCATACATATATGTATACACTACACTATCTACCAAAAAGCATTTGTACACTTTCAGTTTTTGACATTTTGTCAAATATTTAAAAATATACTGGTCGGATTCTTCTGGAACTTCAGAAATATAAAGATTATGTTTCACTTTATATTTATTTACATTCATTTGTTAAGCGGGTAATTAGGGGGGCGGCAAAAAAACAAAGAATAATAGAAATATTTGGGATCGCCCTGTAGATGAAAATGCACGAAACGACTTATCGCTTTAGAATACAAATATATGAATACAGTAGAATATGTACACTAATTTTTGTGAGAATAGCATGTATATTTATGGCGATAGAGCAATTTTTTTGAAAAATTCAAAAAATTCTGGTATGTCTTTTGTTTATATCATGCTGGGTTTTTGACCAAATTTAACGCAAATTTCAGAAAAATTGGCAAAATGCAGTAGAAAAAATGTAGCGCAATTGGAATATAAAAATATTAAATATTTTATGAAATATGAGTAGTTGTATAAAATAATTTTTATCTGCGCATGCGCAAACTAGAAAAACATTTTTTTTTACATCATTTAATAGTCAATTCTATGGAGTGACTTATAAAAAAAATCCAATCAAATATCGTGAAAATTCAAAAAGATATCATTATTTTAGTGAGATGTTTTTACTCTGCTCACTAAAAACGGCTGAATCTTAAGGGATTCTCCACAAATTGACATTTTTTAATAACTGACTTTAAAAAAAAACTAGTATTGAATTAATACAATATCTAATACAATATTGCTGCTAATAAGTACTTAACAATTGTGATAGAAAAGAAAAAGAGCTTTATTCGCATTCAGGGCCAAAACTAAGAGAGGGGAGGGGAGAAGGGCATGTGCTCCGGGCGCTAGGATGAAAGTGTTCCAAATGTATCTTTCGTTTGGCGATTTTTTTCATGGCTATGTTTAGCATAATATTGTTAAAATTATTATATCTGGGCTATGCTAAAGCATAAAAAAATCTAATGATGATGGCTTAAGGTCCCTGCCCCTACTCGCGAAGATGCTCACGAGCTAATGCTATTCCTTAGGGGATGCATTTTTCTAACTCTTTTGCATTTGGACATTTTTAAATAATATGTTTTGCATTGGACAGCGAAAGTCCTTTTCAAGATCGCTCCGTGATTACTTTTTCAATTTTGGCGTAGATATTTTTATAATGTTTCTTTCACTTCCAAAAGCGGTTCTGAAAGTGAAACTAACTTTATAAAAAATATCTATGACTCAAATCGAAAAAGTAGTCAAGGAGCGATTTTGAAAGGGACTTTCGCTATCCAATGCAAAAAAAAAAAAAATTGTAAAATTTCAAAATGCGAAACAGTTATTAGAAAAATGCCTCCCCACAGGAATAGCATTAGCTCAGCAGTGTCTTCGCGGGCAGGGACAAGGACCTTAAAGATCCTGTTGAAAGTAGAATTTTTTTGATTCGGTTTAAAGTATCAAATTGGAGTATTTTAATAAAGCAGAATACGTTATTTTATATTACATATTTTAAGTTTTAAAATAAGTCGGCTATTAATAAATTGGAGAAATTTTCTTTGTAAATATGCTTTGCGAAGGAGGGGGAAAGGGGTACCTTCAAAATCCACGTTTGCCTCGGGAAAAAAAGACTGGTTTTGGCCCTGTTCACATTTAATAATTTGTAGATCCTTCTCGAGAGGCAATTACAGCTGCGACTCTCCTGGGCATGCTCTCAACTAGTCCTTGTATTACATTTAATGGTATTTTATTCCACTCTGTTTGCACAAGGCAGGTAAGCTCTTTTACTGATTTTGGGCGTGTGTCACCCGCCTTAATTCGACGATCCAACTCGTCCCAGAGGTTCTCTATTGGGTTCAGGTCTGGGCTCTGGGCAGGCCACTCGAGTCGATGCACTCCATTATCAGCATACCAATCCATGCTGGACCTCGCTACATGGCAGCTTGCGTTGTCATCCTGGAAATAACATGGGTCCAATCCATAGTATTGCAACAACGTAGGAAGTACACTGTTGTACAGTATATTACAGAAGGCATCGGCATTGAGCTTACCATGAATTGGGACCAAGGGTCCTAGTCCGAACCAGGAAAAACAACCCCAGAACATAATTCCCCCTCCGCCAAATTTAACTGTGGGCACAATACATTCTGGTAGGAGGCGTTCTCCAGGCAGACGCCAGACCCAGACCCTACCATCAGAACGGTAGAGGGTGAACCTTGATTCATCACTCCAGAGAACCTGTTTCCATTGCTTAACAGTCCATTGCTGGCGTGTTTTGCACCAACTTAACCGAGCTGCGCGGTTGGACTTGGTGATTAAAGGCTTATGGGCGGCAGCACGGCCATAAAATTTAAGCAGATGAGCTTCCTTACGGATGGTATTCATGGAAACAACACATCCTGAAGCTTGTTGAAATTCTTGGCGTATGTGTAACATTGGTTGGTTGCGGTTCTTCCGAATTTCTCTAGACAGAACCCGTCGGTCTCTATCTCCCAGTTTCGTCGGTCTGCCTAATCTGGCCACATTCTGACAATCACCATTCAGCTACCATTTTCTAATCACATAAGCCACAGTCGTTTTGGGGTAATTAAGCTCGCTAGATATGTCGATTAAAGATCGGCCATTTCGGTGGTACCCGATGATCACACCTTTCTCAAAATCAGACAGCTCTGTTCTTCTTGGCATCATGCATGCGATTGATGTCAGTGTTGTTTTCAACACCACATTTAACAGTGGAGAACTTGACGTATTTCAGGATCGCAGATATCGGCATTTGCATAAGAGCCATTATCAATTATGTATCAATGGGTAGATTTGACACAAATGCTTCGATTTTTTATAATTATTTTTATCCTGAAATAGGTTCGTTCTGATAATTATCTAAGAAAAGAAGTAAATCACCAGTAAAAAACGTAAATGGAGATTTGGCAATTTGCGTAAAATCTGACGTCATTCAACTGCTTTCAGAGACCAATTGAAAATCAGTTCACTCCTATCCACAATAACTTTCTGAATTTCCACGAAATTCGATCGGATTTTTTTATGGGTAGCTCCATAGAGTTGAATATTAAATTATGTAAAATGATAAATTTTATCGTTCACGCATACGCTGATTAAAAAATATTTCATACAAATACTCATATTTTAGAAAACTTTTAATATATTTATATTTCAATAACACCTTATTCTTTCTACTACATTTTGCGAATTTTTCTGAATGTGGCTTTATATTTGGTTGAAAATATTGCATGACATAGAACATTTTAGAAAATATTTAATATATTTATATTTCAATGAATTTTGGTGAACTCCCCCCCCCCCCTTCTCCCTTTTCTTCTTTGCAAAGCATCTGCAAAAGTATTTGCAAAGAAAAATTTTCTAATTTATTAATAGCCGACTTATTTTAAAACTTAAAATATGTAATATTGATTAAAGTAGTCTGCTTTGTTTAAAAAAAAATTATACCTTAAAATCGTGAAACCGAATCAAAACGAAAAAAAATCTGCTTTATGCGGGATCTTTATGCCATCATCATTAGATTCTTCTATGCTTTGGTATAGGAGAAATGCTTTGAATGGGACGATTTTGACAATATCATGCTAAACATAGACATGGAAAAATCGCCAAACAAAATGTACATTTGGGACATTTTCATCCTAGCGCCCGGGGCACATGCCCTTTTCCCCCAACCCTCTCTTAGTTTTGGCCCTGAATGTGAATAAAGCTCTTTTTCTTTTCTATCACAATTGTCAAGTACTTATTAGCAGCAATATTGTATTAGATAATGTATTAATTTAATACTAGTTTTTTTTTAAAGTCAGTTATTAAAAAATGTCAATTTGTGGAGAATCCCTTAAGATTCAGCCGTTTTTAGAGAGCAGAGTAAAAACATCTCACTAAAATAATGATATCTTTTTGAATTTTCACGATATTTGATTGGATTTTTTTTATAAGTCACTCCATAGAATTGACTATTAAATGATGTAAAAAAAATGTTTTTCTAGTTTGCGCATGCGCAGATAAAAATTATTTTATACAACTACTCATATTTCATAAAATATTAAATATATTTATATTCCAATTGCGCTACATCTTTTCTACTGCATTTTGCCAATTTTTCTGAAATTTGCGTTAAATTTGGTCAAAAACCCAGCATGATATAAACAAAAGACATACCAGAATTTTTTGAATTTTTCAAAAAAATCGCTCTATCGCCATAAATATACATGCTATTCCCACAAAAATTAGTGTACATATTCTACTGTATTCATATATTTGTATTCTAAAGCGATAAGTCGTTTCGTGCATTTTCATGTACAGGGCGATCCCAAATATTTCTATTATTCTTTGTTTTTTTGCCGGCCCCCTAATTACCCGCTTAACAAATGAATGTAAATAAATATAAAGTGAAACATAATCTTTATATTTCTGAAGTTCCAGAAGAATCCGACCAGTATATTTTTAAATATTTGACAAAATGTCAAAAACTGAAAGTGTACAAATACTTTTTGGTAGATAGTGTATATTGCCATTGAGTATTGGACACTTGCGATTTTAGATATTTTACTAAATATCTAGAAAAATACATGAGGCATCATCTCGAAACTCTTAGTGTATAAATATAATTGTATACGCCATACATCGCCATGAAGATTTTTTACCGAAACTCCATAGGGGACCGTCAACAAATTAAAAAAGAATGAATATCTTTTGAATAACTCTGTCAAAACTAATGTAGCAAAAGTGCTCAAACTCTAGATTATGATTGAATGCCTTATTGTAATACACTGTGTTCATTTTTATGCAAATAGCATGCATACTCGCAGAGTAATTAAGGTTTTTATAAAAAGGGTCCCAAATTTTTCCAAGTTTTTTCCTTATAATTTTCAGATTTCTTAATATAAAATAATATTTTTTTCAGAAAATAGGACAAACAACATTGCAGACAGTACCCTGTAATCAGAATTAAAAAATAATAAAAAATGTATGAAAAATGAGTAGGTTTAGTAAATAATTTTTTACTGCGCATGCGTCAAAGATATCAAAATTTCATTTGCATATTATGTTAGCTAAATGTATTGAGCAACTTTTATAAAAGTCTCAAAATCATAGCTTGAAAATTCTGAAAGTAATCGTCTATAGAAAAAGGACAAAATCCGTTGTTTCCAAAATGAAGCAAAAAAATGAGGGATTTTATCCAAATGTAGTAGTACATCCCGTATTGTGTATTCTATATTGACACTAATCAATGAATATATGGATACAACCCCTCTTGTTTTTGCTTCATTTTGAAAATAACGGATTTTCAACTAATTCAATTGACGAATATTTTCAGAATTTTCAAGTTATGATTTTGTGACTTTCACAAAAGTTGCTCTATACATTTAACTAACATAATATGCAAATGAAATTTTGATATCGCTGACGCATGCGCAGTAAAAAATTATTTAGTAAACCTACTCATTTTGTACAAAATTTTCATTATTTTTTAATTCTGATTACAAGGTACTGTGTGCAATGTTGTTTGTCATATTTTCTGAAAAAAATATTATTTTATATTAAGAACTCTGAAAATTATAAGGAAAAAACTTGGAAAAATTTGGGACCATTTTTATAAAAACCTTAATTACTCTGCGAGTATGCATGCTATTTGCATAAAAATGAACAAGGCCTATTACAATAAGACATTCAATCATAATCTAGAGTTTGAGCGCTTTTGCTACATTAGTTTTGACAGGGTTATTCAAAAGATATTCATTCTTTTTTAATTTGTTGACGGTCCCCTATAGAGTTTCGGTAAAAAATATTCACGGCGATGTATGGCGTATACTATTATATTTATACACTAAGAGTTTCGAGTGATTCCTCATGTATTTTTCTAGATATTTAGTAAAATGTTTAAAATCGCAAGTGTCCAATAATCAATGGCAATATAGTGTATTAGAAATAACGCATTTAACCGGAAAACATTGTAAACAAAGAGTCACTGTGCAGTATTCCTCCACTTTAGCGAGAGAAGGGGGTTGCTGATTTTGAGATTCATTAGGGAAGGAGTGTTTTAAGAATATGATACTCTTCATAAAAGTCTAGATCCAACACTAAATTACATTTTAGAATTATTTTAACCACAAGATAATTAAATGGATAGTTGTAATTCCAATAATGTTTATCTATTGTACAGTTGTTCATTGTTGCCTTCAAATGTTAATCTTGTGTTTTTCAGCCTAATTCTAACAGCACAATTCGTCTCTCTAATATAAGAGATTCCGCTTTAAAAAATGTCGATAAGTGCCCCAGGATTATGGTCGTCGTCATTTAAATTTTTGAGATTGGGGAAAAAAACTTTATTGGTTATGGGGAAAAAAACTTAGAAAATAAACCTATTGAGAATACGAGAAATTTATGTAGTGATTTTAGGAAAATAATGTATGATGATAACATTATTAAATTCTTTATTTTCTGGAACAGAATCAGTCATTGTCGTTAAGATATAATACGATTAATGATATCCAAGCTAAATCCACGATCGATGGCGACTGCTTTAATATAATTAATTTTATAATTATAGTATAATTGTAAAATCAGACATAATAGCAGAAATATTATAATAACAATATAAAAAAGCTAGACGTTGTTGAATTTCACTTTTAAAAGTAAACTGGATACATGGACCAATTAAATTTAAAAAAAAAAATAAAAACAATGTTAATATTATGTTTAGACAAATCGAATAAAGCAAAGAAATCATTTACGTAACGTGTAAAAAAATTGTAATAATTAAAATAATTTGATTTCATATTCCATTTTGCCAATTTATAAAGATATAAAAACTGAAAATAATTTAGGATGAAAATTAATTCTAATGTTCTTGCAATCTAAATTATATTTGAATTGAAATAAAAGCAGATTGTCACATCGTAATTAAATAAGAAAATTAACAAAAAAAAAGTAATCTTTCTCTACCATAATGGGCATTTTTGATAATTGCTTACATTTATTGTAATCGTCTCAGTTTTCTTCCGCAAAAGGTAAAACAAATGTCTGTCCCGCATAAAATACAATGTACGTAGTAATAAATTATGTATATTTAAAAATACACACATTCATTGGTATTGAAAAAGGATTCAATTTGCATTACAGTTTTGAATAGTGGGATAAATTTTCACACGTATTCTTTATTTCATTCCTAAGCAATGAAATTAAATGCTAAAGTTAGAATTATAGCTTTTAATTACGGCATCACAATTTCCAAATATAATTTATTTCTGAAAAAATATTAATTACTTAAATACTATCAGAAATGTGATGTGTAATTTTTAGTGATTGGAAAATGCCAATTATTTTCTTGTTAAATTTCTCTGCCCAGCTTTAAAATTTCACCCATGGCAGTCCTAGAAATCTTAACCTTACTTTAATTATTATTGCTTGCACACGCATACACAGTCACATATACAGTCATACAAGTATGGACAATTAATGTAACTTTTGAAAAAAATGGGAGCTTGAAAACGAATATTTTCTGTTATAAAAGCATTTATTTCCATATTTGAAGCACAATTCTCATTTCTGTTGCTATTAAAAGTGATAAACGCGAGAATGCATAACAAGTTTTCCAGTCACTTGCCTGGCACATTGCCAATTGTAAGAAGATTTGCATTTTTATCATCTTCCTTGAAGTAGATGCCGCATTAAATATCGCATTACACAAAGATAAGTTTATTCAATTAGAATAAAGTATCCGTTAAAAGGGTAATGCTAGTAATATGATTTTATTTAACTGCTGCAAATTTAGGTTTTTTTTATATTAGAAGATAATACTACTTAATGTGATTTACATCTTAACAAAGTATTGAGGTTACATATTTTTCGGAATAAATTAACATCGTTAGAAGAATTTCTTTTTTGGAACACAAGAAAATTGAAACAATTAGAATGATTTTGGAAAGTTATTTCAGCTATTTAGCGTATAGTCATTGGAAATAAATATCAGGGGAAATATTACTGGGGGGGATCATCTTGAGCGTTGTTCCGTTAAATTGTATCTCAATGTACATATTTTTGCATAAACTCTGAAGTCTAATAAAATAGATTTTTTATAATCTAATAGGCAATGCTTTGTAATAAATACATAAACATTTTTATTATTGCAGAAAATATAATAAATAACTGTTTCGTAAAACACTTTAAATTTATTGCATTTATGAAATATTCTAATTAAAATAGTCCTCATGAAATATTCTAATTAAAATAGTCCTCCCGGCATTGCCGGGAGGACTAAGGTAGCTTTCATATACTTATTTATTTAGCTTTCATATACTTATTTTAAGGAAGAGGTAGCTTTCATATACTTATTTATTTATTTTAATTTCAGTTATTTAAATCAAATATACGAAGCTCAAAATAGTGGAACACGATTATGTAAGATTGAATAATAGTTTTTGTCAATACTGAATATGAATAGGAATTTTTAGAAATTAGTCATCTTTTATTCAACCTGGTTTTATTACGCGATTTATAGGGTCGCCAAATTCCACGATATCCATTTTTAAGCAGCATGATGGATAAAAAAACCCAATGAGCTTGATCGAAATTTTAATTCATGTGAACATGCACACTCACATCGAAATCGATTAATATAAAGTGCTGTCGCGGGCGAATTGACTTTAAAATAAAATGTCACCCACATTAGAAATTCAAACTGCTATATCCCAGGCGTTTTTCAAGGTAAAGACAAAGCAAAAAATACTCTGGAATTCCTTATTAAGATAAATAGTTTAGAAAGAACCTTTTTTCAATTTCTAATTTTTTGTTTATACATCATTATACATTTAAAAGATTTTTGATAATATTAAATGGCCGCCATTTTGAAACAAGATGGCGGATAAAGTTGGCCCGTGAACTCGGTCAAGACATTGGTATGTACCATGAACACACGGAGTCATATCGAAATCAGTTTATAAATATGCCTATTAACGCGTGACAAATTTCAGACCGTTTCTAAATGCCAATCTCACTGGAAATTGAAAGTCCTAAAACTCAGCCATTTTTCAAGATATAGATGAAACAAAAAATGCTCTGGAATCTTTGTATCAAGTTCAAAACACAAAAGAAAAATCTTTTTCAATTTCTTATTTTTTTGCACTTAATTTTAAAATTAAAATTTAAAAAAATAATACTCCGCGATTTTGAAACAAGACGGCGGTTGGAACTGGCTAGCGAACTCGGTCCAGGCATCAGTACGTCCTATCTACGAAACAAGTTTCAACCAAATCGGTGTATAAATACGCGTGTTATCACGTGACGAAAACCAGATCATTTCCAAATGTGAGCAACACTAGAAATTAAAAGTACTATAACCCAGACATTTTTTAAGATACAGGTGAAACAAAAAATGCTTTGGAATCTTTGTATCAAGGTCAAATGCATAAAAGAAAAATCTTTTTCAATTTCTCACTTTTTTGTACCTAATTTCAAATTTCAAATTTTTTTTTCTTATTTAAATGGCCGCCATTTTTAAACAAGATGGCGGATGGAACTGGTTAACGAACTCGGTCCAGGCTTTATTAAGTACACACCAAATTACATCAAAATCGATTTATAAATACGAGTGTTATCACGTGACAAAAATCAGATCATTTCAAAATGTCGGCCATAAGAAGAATTCAAAGTGCTATAAGTCAATCATTTTTTAAGATATAGACAAAGTATAAAGTGTTCTAGAATCGGTGTTTTAGGATCTAACACATAAAATAAAAACATTTTTCAGCTTTTAATTTTTTCGCATTTATTTTTAAATTTAAAATTTTTAAAATTCTTTTAAATGGCTGCCATTTTGCAAAAAGATGGCGGATGATGCTGGCCAACGAACTCGGTTAATATATTTCTATGTACTATGTACATACCAAGTTTCATTCAAATCAGTTCATAAATACGTTAGTTATAGCATGACAAAAATCAGATCGTTTCAAAATGTCAGGCATCAGAAAAATTCAAAGTGCTATAACTCAATCATTTTTTAAGATATAGACAAGATAAAAAGTGTTCTTGAATTGGTTTTTTAAGATCTAACACATAAAATAAAAATATTTTTCAACTTTTAATTTTTTCGCATTTAATTTTAAATTATAATTTTTTTTTAAATTTTTAAATGGCCGCCATTTTGAAACAAGATGGCGGGTGATGCTGGCCAACGAACTTGGTCGAGATATTTGTATGTACTATGTACATACCAAGTTTCATTCAAATCGGTTCATAAATACGTTAATTATCGCATGACAAAAATCAGATATATATATATATATATGTATATATATATATATATATATATATATATATATATATATATATATATATATATGTCAACATTTGAACGGAGGGTGGTTTTGGGGTCTAGGGGTCATGATCGGTGAAAATATACCAAAATTTTCTGGAAGTGCTTTCCTCCGGATGGTTGCAATTGGTAGCTTTTTAATTTTTGTAATGAAAGCTACCTAAAAATGATAACTGAATACATTTTATAATACAAAAATTGTCTGTTAATAAATAAACAAATTTATTTATTCGTTTTATGATTGTAGATTTACTTGTTCTAATTAAAATATACACTGCTCAAAACAATTAAAGGGTATTTGAAGTTTTATATAAAATAAAGATATAAACGAAATTTTTTTTGCCGAAAATAGAAGAAGAGAATCACAAATGCAAATTTTTCTGGTTTTCAAACTGTGGAGTATGGAAATTTTGAGTTCGACGTCAAAAACATCGCTTCAGCGGCAGCGAATGAAATTTGACTTTTAACTGGATAAAAGAGAATGAAGACAAGGATGATCGGCATTCAGTGATTGCTTTGTTTCGATGAGTACGATGTCTCAGCGAAGTCATTTGACAGATTCAGAAGTTTGGAGAGTTGTTGGTAGGTTAGAAGGGGGCCAAACTCAAGCCGAAGTAGCTCAAGCCATTGGAGTTTCACAAAGTGTCATTTCGAGGATCTGGAACCATTTTTTGGAGAGTAGATGTGCAGGCCGAAGACCAGGGCAAGGTCGTAGACGGGAAACAACGCCCAATGAAGATCGGTATTTATCGTTAACAGCTCGGAGACACCGAAACATGAACGTTACTCTTCTCCAACAACACCTTCGCTCGGCTACAGGCACCACGATTTCAACTCAGATTGTCCGAAACCGGCTCCATGCTGTAAGTCGGTATGCTCGCCGACCGATGGTATGTGTTAGATTAACATCAAGGCATTGTCGCGACCGCAGGGAGTGGACAACCGAGCATGTCAACTGGAGGAGAAATGAATGGAGCAACATTCTGTTTTCTGACGAGTCCCGTCTTTCTGTGCATCCGGATAATAGGCGTATTTTCATCTGGAGGAACCGTGGCAGTAGGAATAATCCTGCGTTCGTGCACGAAAGTGTCAGATTTAGCGGTGGAGGAGTGTTGTGTATGGTGGCATCTCCATTGACGGGCGCACTGACCTCTACATCATTCGAGATGGAGCTCTGACTGGTCGCCGATATAGGGATGCGATCCTCAGACCTATTGTAGTCCATTACGCTGCAGCAATCGGAGATAACTTCATTTTAATGGACGATAACTGCAGGCCACATCGTGCAAACCTTGTGGAGGATTTCCTTTTCGAGGAAGGAATCGTTCGAATGGAATGGCCAGCGTGTTCTCCAGACATGAATTAAATCGAGCACGTTTGGGACGCTCTAAGAAGACGAGTTTCTGGCCGCCAACAACCCCCACAAACTCTCCAAGAACTGGAAAGTGCTCTTTTAGAAGAGTGGGGCAGAATACCCCAACTCGTCATTAATAGCCTCATTGAGTCCATGCCTCAAAGGTGTTAAACGTTGCTGGCCGCCCGTGGAAACCATACACTCTACTGAAAATGATTTTCTTTGAAGAAAACACCTTTTCTTATTCTTCTTTCCTCATACGCAGAAATTGTGTTTTTTTCCTTTTGTACACAAATGCGCAATAAAATGCATTTTTTACTGCCAAACATGTGTTATTTATTCTCATACTAGCTGTTACCCGTAACGTCGTTCACGTAGCATTAAAAAAAAGATAAACGCTTTAATTAAACAAAACGGTTCATTAACAATAATTTAAAAAATATATAACATTTATCTTATAGAAGGCTATGCAGTAGTTTTTTTATAGGGAACTTAAAGAACTCAGTCAAATAAAAGGAAAATGTGTTAGATAATATGAACAATCGCGAAAATGAAATTGTAACCACTTATACTGCAGAACAACTGTAACGCACCCCAATTGTACAGAAATCATGTTGTAGTGCATTTTAGAATTCCATATCAAAGAAAGAAAAATCATGTGTTAAACCTAGGTAATAAAAAAAATATCCAACATTTCCATAATGCATAACTTCACCGGGATATTCTTTTCTGCAGCTGTGTATATGATCTATGTGTTTGTAAATATTCTAAATACAATGTTAAAATTTTGCTTAGTGAGAAAAAGTATAACGAATATTAAAATTCACCTTTAGCAATTTCTAATTATAGACAGAAACTTACTTGAATTCTTTTTTACAGTCCTGTATATTACGTGCAAATTTGCATACGATCGCAAATTTAGCTTAAATTATTCAAAAACCCGATTCAAATTATTGAATTCATATTTCCGGGAATCGCTATTGCACTGGTGAGTAATCCAGTTTATTGTATAGTCTGATACATGATTTATTTAAATTCTACAAACATCTCTTATTATATCAAATGTAGCTGAACTTCAGGATGCATTAGTTTTCCAAATACATACGATAATTGAAAAACCTCTTCAGCAATCTTGTCTAATAGACCACACTTTGGATACAATATCTAAGATCTGGACACAGGTCCAAAATCTTTTATGCGTCTGTGTAAATGAACAACAAATGTGATGCAAATGATACTTAACTGCAAGCTTATTGTAGTAAATTTCAGTATTTATCATTGTATTGATTATCTCAGTATATTAATTTCATCATGTTTGAAATAGCGCAATGCAATTAAAATACGCTGGGAATATTTTTTTCTCCGTAGACTATTATATTACCGAACATTTTTCTGTAATCTTGTAAGTGAATGTTAAATTTTTTCACCCCATTTTCTACAGAAATCCTATTTTAGTGCACTTCAGAACCTGATATCAATTTCAATACTATTAAAATAACCTTAATAAAATAACATTATTAAAATACGTTGCAAATGATTTTTCTTCACAGACCATAATATATTGAAATACTTTTGAGCTCCCTGTACGCACACTATAAGTACTACATTTAACATATTCGATAGTAACCATGTTCTTCTGAACCTTAAAAATGCATGTAAATTTCATTACATTTAAAATTATGTAACATTATCAAAATACACCACAAATGATTTTTTCGCCTTAGACCATAATGTAAATTTTCCTTTTGAGTGCTCCTGTGATTCAGCTATAATTGCTACTTGGTCCATTTTTAATGCCGCATATGCTGTAATTGCTCACTGGTAAATCTCAATAACGTATGTTATTTTCGTATGAATTCCACTATATTTACCCAAGTTGAAAAACGGACAGACAGACGGCAGACCCCAGGCACTCGGCATCCGGTATACAGACAGGTTGAAGTCGTAAACACTTTTAGACCATGTTAGAAAGTGTCAAAAAGCGGGTAGTTTCCGTAAAACGAAAAAAAAAAAAAAAAAAAAAAAACAGTGTTAGGAAAAATATACTACAAAACTGTGTTTTAGGTGGCATTTTTGTATAATTTGTACATATATGCTCTGCATACCATAAAAATTTATAGAAATTTATTATAAAAAACATTCTTAAAAGTCACAACATATTTTTACTTTTTAAGAGCTAAAAAAATGTGCAATTAATATCCATTTACAAACCTGTTTCCAGTACACTTTGAGAACATTATGCCAAATTGAGATATTGACTGAGGGAATGTATTTTCTCCCAATTACATTAAATCTTTAGATTTTAAGCCCGAAAGTGCATTTTTAAAGTGATATTTATTTATATTTTCAGAATTGAACAATTTTCAGAATTAACACACAAAAATATTTTTTTTGATTAGTTGAGCTTTTCTTACTTTCTAAAAATGATAAAAAGTTTTTCATTGATCATTACGTCATTTACGATATGTATAAATTATTAATATTTTCTAATCGTTTAGTATTTAACCTTTAAAAAAACTTATTTCATTTTAAAATTAAATATTAGTCACGCTCAGACGACAAACTTAATTTTCTTTAAATAATAACTTTTGATATCATAATTCAATCTCATTTCATTTCAACACCAGAGATATTTTATTTTCAATATGTGACGTCACAGTCGTCTCTTTGTAGCACTTACTCAAAATTACATCGTGTTATTAAAAATGAAAACTTGAAAACTTATACTTTGTTTCATATATGACGTTACATTGATATTTTTAAAATTCTTAATGGAAAGTATTCCTCTGACGTCACAAATGGTAAAAAGTTGAATTTAATAGCCTCGAACCGAAAGAAAGAAAAAGGTTCATTTTGATTACGGATTAATATCCGGAAAAACTACTAAAATATTTATATTCTTGTAAAGTGTGAAGTTATATTCTTGTAAAGTCTTCTAAGTGTAAAAGAAATTTTATATAATCGTTTGCGTAATATAAGAAGAAAAACAGCATTCCTCTGACGTCACAATTGGTGAAATTGCGGTTTTTAATCTCGAACCGAAAAACAGAATAGGGTCCATTTATTTATTTCATTTTATCTTATCACGTGAAAATCTTTCAGTTGAAAATTAATTACAGAAGAGAAATAATTATTCCGTTTTTTTAATCTTTTGGCAACGAAAAAAGAAAGATAATTAAATATTATGGAAAAATTTTCAATTTATTCTGTATGAAAAATAGTGAAATATTGAATTATTAAGAAAAATATTTGAATAAAATGAAAAACAATTAGCCTATGTTCATTTCAGGCCAATAATTTACCTATATACAAAAATTCAAAGACATTAATCCATCCGTTTTGAAGCCAAGTTCATTCCAATTTTCGGACACACTTTCACATTTATAATATATATAAGGATAACCTACTCTGTCTGTCGACCATGTATAAATCAGCTAAAAAGTTTCCCAGATACAAAATCCACCTAAAACTGCAATATCCTTTAATTGTTTTGAGCAGTGTATTACGGCACATACATATAAAATCTGCTGTAAACATTTTAAGTAATTTTGATAATGATGCATCACACTGAAGAAAGAAAAGACAGGGGAAAAAAGTAACATCACAATTTGGCAATTTATTGTAAGAATGAAAAAGAAAAAAAATTACTGCACATTTGCTGCACATTTTGTTCTAACTTTATTTATAACATTTAACGATTTTTTTACATACTTACATAACAAGGCATATTAGTTCCGATATGGAAGTAACTATTGTGTTTAATATACGACAAAGAAAGCTCGTTTTTCTTTAAATATCATTGATAAGTTATGTCATAAATAATTGATGCAATAAAATATATTTTGAGGAATTGCTGTAATTGTACGTACAATGCAACAAAAAGAGTCATAAATTTAATTTAAAAAGTTCAGAGTAAAGCTAATTTTGCTAAAGTTTCTCTTTTATGATTTTCTACGTATAAACTGTTTAATTTTGCCTTATTCTCCATGTATTTACATTACAGTTATTGAAACTTTGCATTTTAATTAGGTAATTCAATTTATTGTACTTCATTTACTCTAAATATAAATTGCTATTAAAATTTCAACTTTATGACAAACTTCAAAACTATTTTTTTAAATATGATTTTTGTTTTTACTTTAAGTTTTTTTCATCCATCGTGTACCTAAAGGGACATCGGGCCATTAAACAAGAATCAAACCAACCAACCAATAATTTTTAATTCATTTGTAAAATTATAACATCATTCCTCAAAACAGTTATGGAAACATATGGTTTTAAAGAAATTACGCAAATACTTACACCGATAAGTAACATAAAAGAAATCCTCCATAATTGAAAGCCTAGCAGGAAACAGAAGAAGAAAACTTCATATGCAAATCAAAGTTCATGACGTCAAAAACAAGAAAAAGAACGTAAGGGGAGAAATGAGGAGTTGCAGAAACGTCTGTTTCACTGTCTTAATTGGGAAATTCGATTCCTCAGCTTATTTTTTTAGAAAGAGTATATTGAAAATCTCTCAGCAACGTGATTTATCAGAATCTGTGGCATGACGTATTATAGGCATTTTAATTTCGCGTATAGTTTTTATAACCTTAGACCATTTTAATAATCCATAACTTTGGATATTTATGCAATTAATGCATGTGGAATTAAAGCTACTTTTTAGGTGCGTTCGTAATTATGTAAATACGTAGCACCTATTGTTGTCGCCCAGTCCGTCCGTCTGTCTGTCCGTCCGCATATAACAACGCAAAAACTACCCAACTGAATCTTTTGAAATTTATAATACATAATTATAACATAATTTTGTCGAGTCATTTCAAATTTTATGAAAATCGGATGGATAGATCAATTACAGGGACAATCAAAAGGATTCCGTTACATTACGGTCAATGGGGAAAAAAGTTTCAAATGCATTTTAATCGTTTGACATTTAGAATCCAGGCAAACACAACGAAGTGTCGCGGACGCTATTGGAACGGCAAGAAATGTCGTTGAAAGGCTGTGGAATCGATTCCAAGAAACAGGGAATATTAGACGTCGTCCAGGGCAATTTCAGTCACGCTTCACTATAGCAATTGATGACCAGTATATATCATTAACAGTTCGTCGAAACAGAACAGACAATCCTACTCAGCTACAAAAGCAATTCCTCTTGGCAACAGGACGATAGGTGTCAAGCCAAACAATACGTAATAAGCTTCTTTAGAGAGGTGTCTATACACATAGATCAATGGTCATCAATCTGTTGACCTCAAGCCACTGTATAGCCAGAAGAATATGAGCTGCTGAACATTCAGATTGGGTGGAACAGATTTGAGCCAAGTACTGTTTACAGTCGAGTCCCAGTTCAGTCTGGTGTGTGAAATCGACGTGTTTTGGTATGGAAGGAAAGGGGCACTCGAAATAATCCCACATTCGTTCGTGAAAAATCGATTTACAGACGAGGTGGTTTGATAATATGGGGTGAAATCAGCACAGGTGTTCGTACGGATCTACATATCATTCGGAATGGTACTTAAAAGTATGCGGACGAGAAGCTGAGACTTTCTGTGATACTTTCCACTTCAGCCATTGGAGATCTTTTTGTGTTCCAGTATAATAATGCCAGACCGTATACAGCTCGTCTTAAGAAGAACATGCTTGAAGCTGAAATAATTTAGCGTATGGAATGGCTAGTGTGCCTGGCTTGAACCCGTTCGTCATGTTTGGGACATGCTCAGACGACGCACTGCTAAGAGATATAGGCCTCCTTTCACTGTGTGAGACTTGGAGATTGCACTTTCTTGAGGAATGAAACAGTACTATCCAAAGACTTATCGATAACATAATCGTATTCACAGAAAACAGGTGTGCAACAGTTTTAGCTGTTCGAGGAGACCACATGCCATATTAAAAATCTTGTATCATTTTTATATATTGCTTTTTTTATCATTAACATGTAACCATATTGTGTCTCTAAATCATCTATTCGTGTCTTTTCCCTCTTTTTAAAGAGTTAAAACTCAACTACTATTTTTTGCACCTTTTTTTCCGTATTGTGCATTGGTGTACTAGTGTACTTAAGAGTGTACTATCCATTTTACGCCAATACATGGTGAACTCGCACGGTTATGTTAACTTCTTTGCTTGTTCCCCTAGTTTTATTGAGTAGTATACATTCGAGTGAAGAACATGTTTGAATTCGATACTCAGAAGCATATTTTAAAAATTTAATGAAAATAATATCATTGATAATATACTATCAAAATATTTTTATTATTTTGTCGAAAATAAAATTTCTAAACAGGAAATGCAAATATGTACATTATTAATTTATAATTAGCACATTTGAAATGGTCAAAAGATGGATTTCCAGTTTTGTTTCTATATATGGATTTAATGTTGATGACTTCCAGACTTATTTGTAATATGACAAATAAAACTTAAAACTGAAACAAAAATTATTTTTATATAAATAACATAACACTTCTATGTTGATAACACAAACATCCCAACATTGATCAATAGATGGTAAGAGAGGCTTAAAGTCGGGCATTGACACAGCTTTTACTCAAGTAGTTTTAGAATAAAAACTGTGCAATACATATTTTTAGGTATTTTTGTAGTAGAAGATATTTTTAGATATATTTGTAAGAAATATATATTTTTCACCTTTAGGGAATTTACAGTATAGTATGTTTGCATAGATATTTGGATTTAACAGTTGCATTTGCCCTACACAAAAGTATTTCACACGTTGTTTATATTTATTTCAAAAAGGCACTCCTATCTATTTCTGATATGTGCTGTTTTATAACTTAAAGTAAATAAACATAATTAGAGGATATGTCAGCCACGAATTCTGCATTTTCCCATCGAGATTTATAGATTTTCTATCTAGTTTACTTCTTATTTCATACGTTTGATTAACTTGTAAATTTTAGTAAACCTTAGCATGTCTGCCATTTAAAATTTAAATTCCATCTTACCTATTCGCTGTTCTAAAATGATGGCCTTGGATCAAACCGCATTTTATGTTAGAAGTGTAAAGAATATGAAAATTTAAAGCAATCCTGTGGATCTGATAGATCTTTTCAAAATTGGGAACGACATAACCACTGTTTATAATTACACGATTAAACTTCAAAATTTTCTATGGATGTATGTTTATTAAGTCACATTTTCGCGTTTATAACAAAAAAGAGCATTTGGGTAATTTAAATTCTGGCTTCGTAAACTTCATTTTTCCACATCTCTGCAACAACTTCTGTGAAAAGAGCAACCAATTTTCAAACATATTCCTTTATAACAGTTACATAAGATTTGTTTGATATCCTTTGGATACTCCAATTCACTATTCAGTTTAAATAAACATTTAGACTGAAAGTGAATTTAGTAATCTAGATGCAAATCTTTATCAAAATACTAAGCAAGATTTTCGGCTCCGGTGAAAGTTGCATTAAATAGGTTTACTATGCAAAATACTTCCTTAGTTTGGTAAATTTCACACTTATAGTCTGTAGTTCACTACATATTGTTCAATAAGAAATAAAATTAATTCATAAGACCTTACTCGAGCTGCTGAAGTGTTGATAAATTATTTAGAACTCAGAACGTACTTCATTTTACATCACAGTTTTTTATTTCATCAAAAAACCAACTGCCAACGCCTATTTACATTTGTATGAACGTCAGAAAATTATGTCTAACTCAATAAATCACATTTATCAGTTGAAAATTTTCAAAAAAGTCTAGAAATTAAATACTAAAAAATTGTTAAAGAAACAAAAATTTAATAACATTCTTTCAAAATCTTTTAAAGTTACACTTTTTAATATGTTGAACACGCTTCTTTTGGTGCCTCCAAAACTTCGCAAAATCAACAACATTTTACAATCCCATGATTGATGAGGCTCAAATTTTGCAAAGCATTTTTCTGTCATTGCAAGCACTTTCTTAAATTTTGTTAGCAACTTATATACAATAAACAACTTTCCAGTTCATTTATCTGCGAATTAAATAATTCAAATTAATATTAAAGGACTCCTTCATATCCATATCTAATATATCAATTTTCGTAATTTTTAGAGATCAGGAAAATTAAATGTATGTTAGAAAACTTTATTGATGTAATCTTTTCATATGAGAAATGAAATGCAGTTATACTTCTGTTTTACGAATTATCCCATTTTATAATCTCTTTTTAATAAATTATCCTAGTTTGCGAACTTTTCATCGGGACCAACAAGGATTGAGAATTTCCTTGCAAACTGAGCTACAAATAGCGAAAAACATCATTTATTTATTGAAGTTTCTTGCGATTATTTTTACCTCACTGCTGCTCAAAGTGTTTCCGGATATGTCAACTTCTCTCTTGTTACAAAAATTTATGCTGTTCAATGAACCAGAACTGGCTTTTAAAGAATTTTTTAAAGATACGAGGCTTAATATGAGAGAAAAAAACATTTCGAAACAAAAGACTCGCATAAAATTAAGATCTTTTTATTTACCCACCAAACGTAGTATAGGATAAGTCTGAAAATCGAAAAAAACGACAGACTTCAGACTTCACCCACCTTGGGGACCCGCTTTTGGCATATGGTCGGGACAAGCCCCAAGCCCAAGGCAGGAGGGGGGGTCCACTATTCCAGCGGACCACAGCCATGTTCCCGTTGCCGGGAGCATCAGCAAGGAGAAAGATCCCTGTTTTTTTAAAATCACTTGGAGTTTACAATTGCAATCACAATTGGCAACCCTATTCATTCAGGGCGTGCCGGTTTTTACTTGTAGTATTCCTGGTTGGGGTTATACATGACATTTTTTGGTATTCACTATTAAATTATAATACATTGAGAAAAATAGTTTTTACAATAATACAACAATACTTGATTATAATTACAGTGACAAAATGAGAAAAATACAATTATATATACATTAAAACAAATACTGCTTACTGTAGAATACTATGATACTATGAGATATTATATACATTTTATGGTGCTAACATTAAGAATTCACTAGTATTTACAATAAAATAAACATTACTTTGTATTATATACAGTGAAAAATGAGAAGAGTACAGTTCGTTTTAGCAGTCTATATGTGCGTAACTGTGTCAATGATTGGTTTGTGACTGTTTTTAAGATAGTGCATTTTATGCATTATTACTATTTTCATGTTACATTTAGGCACTCATAGGTACATCCATTTTACGTGAGAAAATTTGTATTTTATGAAAGAGTATTTTTCATTTAGAATATTATAGTTTTGATAAAGTTGTCTTATTTTTGTTTGATCATTTATTATTGACATTATATCTTCATACACAGTGTCGTGCTTTCTTTTGAATTTGAATTTCATAAATTTACAGTTTCCAAAGATGTAGTGGAGCGGATCTCCCCTGACGCCATCCTCGCTTCAGACACTGGAGATACGGCAAAATACATTTTTAGAAAAAAATGACGTGTGTCTGTCGGTGTGTCTGTAAACGCTGTAAATCTCCCGAACAAATTGAGATAAAAATTTAAAATTTGGTGTATACTTCGTATGTAATATTGGAAAGAAGACTCTTGAATATCAACAACCTCCATTATTCGGAATTATTTTCTTTCCACTCTCGAAATATTCGTTGTGAGTAACGGTACATAAATTTTTTCGAAATTGTTTCTGTTAAGAAGTGAATATAAAAGACAATAAAAAAATTGCATAAAGAATGAAGTCAATCAGATAATTAGTTACCCAGATATTTATAACCTTATTTTCCAGACGCTTCGATTTTTCTTTACCCTGTATTTCATTCAAATTCCAGTACAAACGCATAATTTAATTTGAAATGAGACATTTCATCCAGCGCAGTTAACTGTTAGTTAAAGGGGTTATCATTTTTGGAGTTATAAAGATGTCTCTTTTACTACTTAATTACTCCATCGACAAAAAAAAACTATCGTCAAACTATAAAGTTAAATGCTAAAAATGGCTGATTGTAAATGTCACATTCACTTGACATTAAACACCTTACATGTGTTTGTATATCATCAAGTGATTTTTAATTTGACATTTTGTTTGTACTTATTATTATTTTGCTAATTTATTTGTTCTTTCGTTACTTTAAATAAAAATTACGTCAATGTGTATAATTTAGATGTAGTTTGACGATTTATATAACTTGTTGAAATGAGTCGACAGGATAATCAAGTAGCACCTGCAATTCCGTAATTGAGCATTATTATGTATGAAAAAAATGTAAATCTATACTAATAAAATCCGTGCGCCTCTGTCTGTCTGCTTGAAGCCGATTACAGTTCGCAACGCGGGCGAGTTGGAAGTCGCGACAGGTGTCTTTCGATTCGAAAAATTCCGGGAAAGTCATTTCGGGCATTTTCGAGACCGTGGGACCAAAATTAAAAAAGTTATGAATTAAAAACCGGTCAGGAACGGAACGGAAAACGTCTCATTTCCCAAACGGAGCTCTGAGGCAGAACACTGCGCCACCTTGCGGTGAACGACTAGAGCTTTTCCCCTTTGGCTAAAAGAAGAAGCAGCCGAAAATCTTTTTCTCCCGTCATTTTGTCAAAGAATGTATAAGAGAAAAAGAACTAATTTGTAAAAAATGTTAAACACGGTTTATTTTCATACTTTTTCTTTTTGGTAGCATACACGAATATTTTTTAGCCTAAGATTTACGCGATTAATACTAATTTCTGTTAGTACAAACGGAAAACGAGCTGCCAAAATTATTTGTTAGTTATGTTGTTTGTGATATTAATGAAATTACTTTTTTTTAATAGCAGTCTTTTGCAGTTTTTAATACCGAAACTTTTTTGCGCATTTTTTCTTAAACTACCAAGCAGACAGTTTTTAAAGTAGAAAAAAACTGATTACATATTCAGAATCTGCGTAAAAGTCTGCTTATGATGAGCTAAAAAATACGAGAAAATGTCTTATGGGCGCTCAGCGCCAACCGTGCAAAACCAAATATTTTTAACGGGACGATGGCGACCATGGCGCGTAGCGCCCACTGTGCGAAATCACATATTTTTAATGGGATAATGTGCGCATAACAACCACAGCTCTTTAATTTATTTTTCTTTATGCTTGAGGATTCGAACACCAAGACTTGCTTATTAAATGAATTTTTTTGCTTATTATATACTGCTTAATTTTGAATTTCGTTTGGAAAAAGTGGCCCAGCTAGCGGGCGTAGCTCGCTAGTATACGTTTAAAATTTTACTTTTAAATCTCAATGTATTTTATAAGTAGTTTGCTCTTGGTTTTTTTTTTCATATTTTTTGTTATGATAGTCATCATGTGTAAGTATTACCGTGGTCTCAAAAGACAAGTTTAGAAATAACACTGAAAGACGCGTGAGATAATATTTCCTTAAAAAGATTCTGCTTTCATAAATACTATGATAACATGAAAAACTATTTTAAAAATTTTAAATGTAAAATTTTTTTCGCAAATTACAAATCTTTATATTTATAAATCTTCTGTGCGTATGTATGTCACTGAACTCCTCCTAAACAACTCGACCGATTTTAATGAAAATTTTTTGTGTGTGTTCCAGTGGATTCGAGAATGATTTGACTTTCATTTCATCAAAATTAATTAAATACATTTTTAATAACTAGGCAAAAGCTAATAGTTAGTGATTTTTCACTAATTAAAAGTGTTGTACAAGTTCTCTGATTGGGGTGCGGGCGGAATAGTCGAGCGGTCTAAGGCGCCAGATTTAAGCTCTGGTTCTCGAGGAAAGAGATCGTGTGTGCGAACCCCACTCCAGACATACGTGTATGATTTACAATAATTTCTCCTGTTTTATAATTCTAATTAACCGACTTCGGAAAATCGTTAACTTTTAACTAAAAAGAGAAAAATAAACTTTTCTATCAAAAATTGAACCGAATTCAAAAACTACTGCAAAGTGAAAACTAATTTCCTTACATAATTGTAATAAAAAATTAAATTAAGAGCGTAGTATTTATCATGCGTATTATTATATTTATGTATATTTATTTGATTTGTTGGAGTCGGTGCCAGGACAATACCTGTCGGGTCCGCTAGTGCTATATAAATCTGCACAGCACACCCATTTTATTTTTGTTTTATATAAAAGTGTTCTTTGGCGAAAAGAGGTAACTAATAAATTTATGATTTTTACAAAAAAAATGTTGGATTTTTATTTAACTTGCTTAATCCATGACCGAAAACGTATCATCTGTGATATGGTTGCATCTTCATTAGTAGCATAGCTAGAGACGGGGTCCAAATGCTTTGGATCCCAGTAATATTTTAATAAGTTTTCTAAACTTTAATTTGTTGAGGAAAAGCTTACGATCAGGCAAGACTAACAGAACTTTACAAAATTGGTTACAAAATTACAAAATTCAGAGCACATAGAGAACGTTCCTGCCTATACCACTGATGTAGACGTAACAATGTCGCAGATGTACTTTTCTGATTAAGGGTTAAGAAGCGTGAAATTAACAAAGTGTCCGAACTTGAGACCGGACTAAGGTCATTAAAATTACGCATTAGTGCGTTACCATTAAGCTATCTAAACGTTACCAGTCTTGGAACTTTTCACTGTTATCTGTTGGCAAACTAAAACCACAACACACGAATTTTATTAATATAGTATTCACGAATATATTGAGCAACCAACTTTGAGGCAAATACGAAACAAAAAATTTGTAGACTTCACTTAATCTCGCTGAAAGCTGAGACACGATGTTTTCCCCTCCCTCTTATGATTCACTTTGATAGCTAAATGTATGATCTGCTTGTGTATATTTTAATACTTACAAAATTGTATTTTTGAATCCCGATTAGACTAAAACTTAATAAGTATATAGTTAAATTAACTTTTCCTAATAAGTATTTCAAGTCATTTTCGGTAACAACGCTTTTTTCTGTATATGAAAAATTTGCAACTACTCTAACAACGATAAAATTCAAGCAAGAAGTATTTCGTTGGGATATTTTTGTGAATATTTTTTTTCTATGAGAAAAAGTTTAAAGCAACTCTAATTAATCATTTCGATAGAAGAAACCAACAAAAAAAAACGGTGTTCATGCTTAATAATAGAAATGGTTCTTTGTTGCTAGTTGCTTATAAAAAGAGTATGTGTTGATTTATTTATGAATTTTTAGTCAAAGAATATAGAGATACGTCCATTTTCAAAATGAGGTTTTATATGGTAAAATAAAAGTTATTCCATTCATTGCATCTACTTCCACTTGAATAAATGTTGGATAAAAGATCCAAAGAAAAATCATTCACGCAACACCTTGAATTTTTATAGTCATAAAAGAAAAAATTTAAAACTAGCCTCATAATTTTGTTAGGATCTATGCGTACTTTATTCAAAAATATTTAAACAAAACAGGTTATTTCATTTCATATTTCAGCAGACACTTTGTATATATTTATGATGATATAAAATCCACCGTTCTTTATTTAGTATGTATTAGTTATTATTTGTCCATATTATCATAAAACATTATAACCTCAGTGGTTCTTATAATAATCCATTTCCTTTTCACACATGTATCTAAGAAATTGTAGATAAATGTATTTGCATGTTCAACACTTATCTCTCTATTTTTTTTTTTTTTTTTTTTTTTACTTGCAAAAATCTTTTTTTTTAAAGTAATATGACTGTTGGTATCAGGAGATGTGAGCATTAAGAAAATCTAAATTTACACAAAAGAAATTGATCATCACATATTTAAAATACTAACATCTCTAAATGTACTTCATTGAAATCAATCCCAAAATCTGATATCATGTTTAATTTTCTAGTATAATAAATCAGTGAAGCATGTTAAATAATTTTAGAATATAAATCCAAGTTATTCAAAACTCGGATGGAGAATGCAGAAGTATTTGTTTGCCTGAAGCATTTCGACAACAATTACTTTGTCAACGCCGGAAATTCATTGATCCAAAGTAATATTTCAAATAAATATGAGCACAATTCACCAGTGGTCAAATGATCTTTAATATTTCAGGAATGTTGTTGACAAAGGTTATTGGTTTGGTCGAACAGACATGTTTATTTGTCTGGTCATGTATAAATAATCAGCTGGGATAGAGTGTAATTATTAAAGAATCTCCTGATAATAATATTCATAATTAGATGTAAATGCTATTCAAATAATTATTATGAAAAAATCCCTGTCGGCTGGGCCTATAGGCGGAGGTAGATTTCGAAGAGTGTTCATTTCAACAATATATATATATATATATATATATATATATATATATATATATATATATAAATATATATATATGATTAGAGATAAACCCAGTTTAATAACTTCATTTGGCCGTTTATGAAAAATTTCTAATTTCATTTTTCTGCAAAAACTGGTTTTATCAGAATCATCTTAAGAAAAATTCAGCTCAAATGCTCATTTTGACAACATATTTTGAAACAGATTCTGAATTTATTAAAAAATCGACCAAAACAGTACATTATACAGTTCCTAAATAACAAAAAACTGTCAGTTGAATGCATCTGAGAAAAAAATTGAATTTAAAAATGAGTCATAAAATAACCGATTTGTTGTTTGAATACATCCTTAATTCTTTAATCATGATAGCTTCGGAAAATTTTGTGTGAAATACTCACTTTGACACCATTTTAAAAAATATATTCTATCTTTATCAAAAAACTGGCCAATGCGTCACAGTATATAGTTCCTAAATAAGAGGATCTGTAAATTGGATGCGTTTGAGAGCAAAAATGGATATTAAAACGAGTCAGAAAAAAACGCAATTTCTTATTTGAACACTTCCTTAAATTTTCAAATCACGAAGACTTCGGAAAATTCTGTTCAAAATACCCTTTTTGGTAGCCTTTTTTGAAATATATTCCGTCTTTATCAAAAAACTGACCAATGCATCACATTATACAATTCCTAAATAAGAGGATCTGTAAATTGGATGCGTTTGAGAACAAAAATGAATTTAAAAACGAATCAGAAAAAAACGCAATTTCTTATTTGAATACTTCCTTCAATTTTCAGTCCCGATGACTTTCGGAAATTCTGTTCAAAATACCCTTTTTGGTAGACTTTTTTGAAATATATTCTGTCTTTATCAGAAAATTGACCAATGCGTCACTTTATACAGTTTCTAAATAAGAGGATCTACCATTTGGATGCGTTTAAAATCAAAAATGAATTTAAAAATGAGTCAGAATATAAGCAGTTTGGATTTGAGTTTTTTTATCCAACTCCAGTTTTGTTTAATTTCTTTTTGCTGTACGAATTGGCCCTATGAAAAACTTGTCAATATAAAAGTTGTAGATATTTTTGAGAAGATGCAAAATAAATTTAATCAGATTTGATATCTTAAAAATTGACGGAGTTATGGATTTTTCTCTTTTTTCAGCGCCCTTTTTCTTTTCGTTTTTAATTTTTTTCGTCGGTAAAAGTTGGTCCTATCAAAAACTTGTAAATACAAAAGTTTTAGATAATTTTAAGAAAATTTACAAAAAATTTAGTTGGACTTGATATCTTGAAAATTGACGAAGTTATGGATTTTTCTCTCTCAAAATCCCTGTTTTTTTCGCCCCTTGAGCCCACTTCTAAATTTATCAAAAATCTGTCATGCATATACTTTTGGCCCATTTTTAAGAAGTAATATAAACTTTAAACCGATTCGATATCTACTTTAATTAAGAGGTTATGGCGTTTTTTCGGTTTTCACAAATACGCCCCCTATTCCGACCCCCTTCGTCCGACTTTGCCCATTAACGAACTTAGCCAAGATTTTATCCCCTTTGATTTTATGTACAATTTTGGTGGAGATTGGTGAAGAATTATAGAAGTTATCGTGTCCATAAAAAAGTGAGATATATACATAGATAGATAGATAGATATAAACTGGTGCGATTGCAATAGGTAGTATTTCTTACGAAATCTACCTAAAAAAGCATCTTATCCAGACTATGCGGTAAAAGAGAATATTTTATACGTACTTGTTTCTGTAGACTCCTTTAAGTCGGTCAGTAATCTAAGAAATCTCATTTACATGAGCATTTAATGGAAACTGAATAACACACAATGTACCAACGGGATTTATATAATCGGATAGTAAAGAAAACAAGTTGGAAATTGTACGCCAAGCGTGTATTGTCAGAGAGATGGCGAAAAAGTGTAGCTAGCGAGGGAAGATACATTCAATAAATAATGTTTTGTACTTTTTTTTAAATTTTCCATTTCTCATGAATCATAAAACTTCGTAACTGAGCTGCGCATCTAGTAGAGGCTTGAAATGAGCGAATCCAAAATTTTGGCTGATTCCATCATATAGCTTTTGAGGTTCACATAAAAAATTGTATGGCAAAATGTCCGCATTGCTACCTGTTGTGCATATGTTATAAATGAATATAGAGTGGAGAAGTAACAGTTCCAAGACTTGAACCCTTATAAATTCTAAACTATCTCAACGAATTTAAGTTTTACAATCTTTATTTCTGACTTTTGGTTTGCTATCATACAGCAAAATGTAATTTTGATTTCAAATGTAGTAGATCGGGAGGCGACATCACAGACAATCACTGTTCGGTCGCATTTATGCTTTGTAATTTTGCCAAGGATTTTTATCGTCTGAGTTTGTTTACGAGTTTTGAGATTGTTTTTGTAAAGAACGTAGCCATGAGCGGCTAACTTGTGATAAAGTTGAATAAATTTCACTCCAATGATTTTTTTAAATGTATGTTTTTATGAGTTTATGAGTGTTAAACAATGAATTATCGACAATCACCTCATTGATTTCGTGGGACAAAATTCCACAATTAGTTAAAACGTGATTTGCATATTAAAACGCTATGGGTCTGCAAAGTCATATCTTGATGAAAAACACCAGAAAATCCGATGTTAGCGGTTCACACGTAGGATTATCATTGTGTTTCTATCCATAATAATGTATGAAAACATGTTAGACTGGGAGAAGGAAAACCTAATGACAAATTACGAGTCCATTTTAATCAGGTTTTAGGATTTTCTATCACGATATGACAGATTAATTGTGGTTTTAATATGCGAATCAAGTTTTAACTAATTCTGAAATTTTAATCTTGAACTCGATGATGTGATTATGCATGTTATTGCCTCCTGGTCTATAGGAATGTACATTGAACATTTCAAAATTTGGTACAATTTCATATTTAAGACGACTTCAGTTTATTCTTTGAACATAAATTGATAGAGATATTACAACCGAATGTCTATTTTACATCTTACCTGGAACAATTTAGCGATTAAAAAGCTTGGTTTCTTCTTTTTTTCTAGGGGGTGGGGGAATATTATACCGCTATGTTCATGTGCTTTTAAATAATCATCGCTATGTGGTATGATGATATATAAAGATGCAAGTTGCTCCACAGCATTAGTAAAACCTTTAAAGTATTTTCACTGTCTTTCAAAATCTCATTTTTTCATAATTAACCGCTTCATTGCCAGATTATTGTATCTAAATCTGCGGGGATTTTTTTAACAATAAAAATAAATTGAATATTTTAGCTTATTCATATTGGTAATTTAGCATAAATATTGCATTTAAATAAGACGAAAATTTTTATTAAAATGTATTGGCAAGAGTTTCCCCATTTATCTACAGGCATTCAATATTATACTTGACGTGTGCAGCGGACATCTGATAAAAAGGAGATTATAATATAATATTTCTCGAGCTGTCTGTTCCTATTTTTTATAAAAAATGAGTCATTAGAATTTCTTAAATTTTATTCTTTGATGTATATCATTTTTTTTAAGTAAAATCTTGCACAATTCTTTCCTTTGTTTTTTGGGGAGTCTTTTATTATAAGGAATTTTTAAGATGGTTAAATAATTTTCATGTGTAGCTTATAGTGCTTTTTTTAATCCAGGTTTTTCCAGTAATCTTTTCCAAAAATAGATTAAAAAATGACGTTACTTATTTAAAGACTACATTTGACATAAAAAGTACTTTAAAAGTGGCTTTTTGTTCATTCGTTTTTCGAAAGAACATTCTTGAGATCAATAGGCAACTTTCAATTGACAATCCCGAAATCTCTTACATATTAATATTTCCTGAAAAATGAAGCATGGCGAAGCCATCAATAAATTATCTGAATTTACACCAAAATCTAATCAGCAGCAATTTATGTCAAGTTCTGGCTGAATCTAAAGTTTGATGAAAATCCTCGTATTAGTTTTTGAAATAGAAGTATTGTGAAAATCGTAAAAAAATCTGGATAGAAGCGCCACCTGTTGAGTGGTTTATCTCCAAAGCAAAACAGATTAATTTATAGGAAGGACAAACTGAATCTAAAGTTTAATAAAAATTCGTGCTTACTAAATTAATTCTTGAAATAGAGCTATTGCAATAATCATGAATAATGCCGTGTAGCAGCGCCCCCTTTTCGGCAGTTTAAACCAAAAAGCAATCAGCAACATACTATGTCGAGGACTAAAGGAATTTGAAGTTTTATGAAAATCCGGTCTTTAGGGCTTGAGATAATTAAAAAATTATTAAAAAATTACCCACCATTACCCAACATAACCCAAAATTAACACCATTAAAAAATTATTAAAAATGCATCATAGCAGCACCACCTTTTGGGTGATTAACACCAGAAAGTAATCAGCACCAGTTTATAAATGGGAGTAATTTAATCTAAAGTCTTATTGATATCCGTTCTTTATTTCTTGAGATAGAGTGCATACATACAGCAGACAGACTTACCAAGAAATATTTAGTAAAAACATTATTTTCGGATTGTCTGTCTCTTAAAACAATTAAAACCGTCAAAAAACAGAATTCAAAAAATTTTACAAATCCAATACTTTTTTCTTGTGTACATTGAATAAAATAAAAATTGAATTGACAATACCACGCGGAAATTCCACATATGATCCCATCGTGTTGCCACTATTTTGTTTATTTTAGAGATGTTTCACATTCCACTTACAAAATAAAAGACAGAGATCCTATATGGATTAAAATTTCCTTTTAGAATAAATAAAAATATTCAAAAAATATATTTGGTATTAAATTATGCGATGTAGAAAGTAAACGGTAAGAATTTGTTTCAATAATTTATGATTCGTTATGATTTATTGAATTTTATATCTATTATATTTTTTGTGTTTCTTGAAGTAAATTTGTAGTTCTGTGTATTTTTATTATTTTTTTGCTTGTTTACATATCAACAACAGCAAAATGTAAAGTAATCGATTTGGTTAAAAATAAATAAAATATCAGAATGAATACATCCAATTTTCTTAATGCAATCAAACTTGTAAATTTGTCCATACTACCATGATTCAGATTTTCTCTATTTGTGATCTGTGAATCACTTAATTCTTCTCGCAATAATTTTGAATGTTCCAAAAGCTGGTAGAAGATTTTTAAAGAAATTTTTTTAAAGAAAAATATTAAATATTTATCGCACTATCTCAGTTATCTACTTAAAAATAGCAGGTTGTTCATATTCTTTTTTGGTGTCATTGGAAAACTGTATAATCATTACTTTTCCGCATTAATGTAATGTAAATCTTTCGTGCTAAATGCTTAATAAGCTCTTTTAAGTCAGGGTAATAAATAAGAATTTTCAAATTTTAATTTGGCTTGTTTTGGAAGAGAAGTTGGTTGACTAATATTTGGTAATTAAATCGAAAATTTAGTCTATTTTTGTGATTAAAAATATATGCATATGAATTTTAGGTATAATATTAGCTGTTTTCATGCTAATGATGAAGATGAAAGATTTAAAAACATAGTAAAGTTTTGAGTAAGGGCTATCTTTTTTAGTGATATTGAATTGTTTTTCAAAACAAAAATATTTAGAGAAGAAATCGAGTCAAGAATTCTACAGATATTCTTAAAGAGTTTGAATTTAGCATCTTAAGCTTGCTTTGAACTGTTTTTTTATACATAAAAATAGAGTGCAATCAGACATAAGAGAAAACGCTTGGGTTTTAAATTCATGCACAATTATGTAGCATGCTTTTATGATTTTATGTTAATTACTGAGATACGTGCAAAGTTTGAACACATTAATCAGTCTGAAATTTTTATCTATATAAAAATATCAGTTGATTCTTTATATCCCAAATTATAAATTCATGAAAATTTAATTTTCTAAAGTATCTTTCGTGAATATTTTTGACTACATTAAAAGATTTAAACAATCATTTTAATTGGCTAAATCCTTCTAAAATTTATAAAATCAATGAAATGTAAATTTATAGGGATCTTGAGCAATATTTTTAACTCCACTCAAATCTTTTATTTAAAATATTTTTTAGTATTTTATAGGAATTGAAAATTTCTTGCAAATGAAATATAGAAATATTTTCTAACTGAATCCTTTATTCACAATTTTCTGAAACTATGGAAATGAAAATGATATCATTCTTTAAAAAATATTTTTGTTTTGTGTAACCAATAATGCTTTTAGAACAAGATTAAGTTAAGTTTTACATAAAAATTGCTTTAAACTTTATTACTACTAATGAGGGATGAACTTTATTTAACTTATTAGGATAAAAAACACTGTTACTATGATGGAACCTAATATTGCATTAATATGTAACTGAAAAATCCCTGTTAATTAAATAATATTTGTTTTTAAATGACATTGTTTTCATTCATATGCCTTAATCAAGAAATCAACCTAGCACCTCCAAATTAGAACAATATTCACTAAAAATATCCTGAACTGTTTCTTTTGAGACGGGCGCACCTAATTGGATCTATCTTCACTGTTTAGTGAAGGCAACTCTGTTAAGCGAGTGGTGCTTAAAAATTGTTTTGCATTTCATAAATCCCTAATACATGAATAGTAACAATTAGCAGCCCTAAATAAATGCTTTTTCAATTTGGTGCCTGGTGCTAGGTCACCACCATCACATACTTTTTTCGATCCTGGTGGCACAAAGTAGAAATAATCGAAACACTGGAAGAAATAGTAGATCAGAAAAACATCTGAATATTTGTAAGGAAAAAAGATCATGCTTCACTTGTTTTGTATTCATGAATCGTACATGTTATAATCGTACATAATATTATAATTATTTTCAGTTAACTTTTCCATAATTAAAAGTCAAATTTTTCTTATAAAACTCAGGAACATATTGTCTAATTTTTTACCTGAGCATTTTTTTTAAATTAAAAATGCATTTTTGTGTTTTTATTTATTTTATTTATTATTTTTTTTGTTATTGCTGTTTGGATTTTAATGTTCAGTGATTAACTTTAAAAATCTATATTTGAGTTATATTGCCAAACATACAGATCAGTTGCAATTAAGAATAGTTACTACAATGAATTTCTTTGAACATGAAGTTGCACAGAATCAGGCATTTCAAGGCAGCGCAACAATACCTCCCTACAATATTCCAAACTAAAATTGAACAATATAGAAATATATAGAAATTCTTATCAACAAAAAGAATACAAAAGTTTACGATCGGTTAGTTCTGGTTGCGGTACTACTCCAACTATATCGGAAAAATTTATGCTAAAGACCTTAAAGACCATTTTCCTTAATGACAAAGTCTTTTTTATTTCCAGTTGTCTTCAGTCCTTGAACAAATATTATTGTTTCTTTAATTTTTTGAACTACACACAAATATACGTATTTTTCTGTATTTCTTTTTCCTCCGATAATTGAGACAAGTATAAATTGTCCCTCTTTAACTTTAGATTCTTCTGGGATATAGTAGTGGGCCACCTGGCCCAATAGTGGAACAACTTGAAATTTAATGACACAGACGTGGGCCACCCCCCAAACTTAATAATATGTTAGTTTTATACCTTTTAAGCATAAGGAATAAAGTATTCATTTATACAGTGTATAAGAAATGTGACATTTTAATATAAAATACAATATACTTTTACAGAAAAAAATATTGAAGGAAAGCTTATTTCTTAAGTAAAGCAGTAAGAATAAGCCACAAAATTTTTGTATTTTAAGATCAGAAGAAAAACAACCCTTACAACTCAAAGACTATCAGAATAATGAAGTTGTCTTTTTGTCTGATAACAGATAAGGGTTCCAGCGAATCAGCAGTTAGTTTGTTATCTGACAGGGGTGACTAGAAAACTTGTTTTTCAAGTTTGAAAACTGGTGGCCCACTATTGGTACACTTACCTTAATTGGTAGAATTTTAACTTGGCGTAATTGCCCAGGACACTTTAGATAATTAATTGATTTTAAATGATATATTTGACTACAAAAATATTAAATAACATAACAAAAGAAAATATTTAAAACAGAGTATTTATGTTTATTAAATACTTTAGTAGCATATTGTCTAAATATATCTAATGCACTTAGTTACTTACGATGCCTAATAATTAGCTGTATATAATGTTTATATAAACTTTGCAAATATTTAATTTAAAATAAATCTTTTTATTTTCCTTACATCATGGGATAATTCATTTAATTTAAAGCCTTAGTTTTAGTGCTTTTTTAATGTTAATTTTTGTAGGGAATTTATTCCTAACTATAAAATCTCATGCATTAGAGTTTCCATAAAATTAGACAATTAATACTTTTTAAAATTAAATGAGTTGGATTAACATTAATGTACGTTAACTTTACAAACTTTCACTAGACATGGAAAGATTACATTAATTAAGTATTAGCTGCTAAGTACAACAAGATATTTCTGAGGTTTATAAAATTTAGTAACCAAATTTCAGATAATCTTCAGAATTGCCTTCTACATTAATTTAAAATTTTTGTTTAATAACTCACCTGAACAATAAACATAGTATCGAAAATTTTATCTTGAAACAACGAAACCATATTCCAATATTTAGTCGTCTTGTTTTACCAGGGACTTCTGCAATTAAAAACAACTCGGAAATCGCATGTCAAGAGTAGAAATTGAGGTGCGTTCGTACAACAACGAAATTTTTCAAATATTGTGATTTGGTGCAATAGTATACAGGATTTCGAACACAGTATAGTAACCGAAATATTTTGTGTGCCCCTGTAAATCCTATCCGCTTTCTATTATACAGAAAATAACTTGTAGTAAACCTCAGCAATGTATATAAATTTCGCAAAATAAGAATTTGTTTAAAATAATTAAAACATGCCCCAAACAATGTTTTCATCTGTACCATTATGTAATGGAATACTTTTATGTGGTCCTGTAAATTAGTAACAAATATTCTTTGCACCTTAGATTGTACAGAATGTATATTTTAGTATCTATATCATAGATGCATATCAATTGTATTACGCTCGAAAGAGTGCAACATCATTAAAATGGACTTGAAATTATACTTTCCCATTGGCCGTAATATAACGGTATGTTTTTGAATGCTCCATTAATTAAACATTGCATTCGATTTTAATAAAACTTGAAATGATTTTGATTTTAAATTTCAATCGATTCTGTTCGGTAATTTATGTTCTGTTATATGCGAACTGACGGACTGCACAAAGAATAGGAGTATTACGTATTTACATAATTACGAATGCACTTAACTAGAGAATCCAATCTTTACTCTAATCTCTAATATTGATATTTCAGAAAAGTGTAAATAAGTCCCTGAGATTTTAGAAAGAAGAATTTCTCCGTATTTTCTATTTTTTCATTCGATAGCTAAACGAAGCAATTTTTTAGAAATGGTAATTTTTCATAAATGTTGCTTATGTTTCTGCATAAAAATATCACACTTCTTTACTAATACGTATAAGAAAAGTGGTATATTTATTTGATTTAGAATTTCTGTTAACATTTTACAAGAGGATTTGAAAATGAGATGATAAGTCAATCATAGGCAGTTTATTTTACAATAAAAATTGATTTCTCTTTACAATAAAGGAAAATTATGAATACATTGAATGATTCAACAATGATTAGAGGTGTTTATTATGAAGAATCATTATTAGTACAGTTCTCCAAAACAGTTTATTCATCTTGCTATTAACATGTTTAAAAACCAAATAAAAATTTCTGTCTTCATTAAGTTCTACCCATCAATAAGAATGAATGCTCTTAATGAATAAAATGTTCACTGTTTAATGTACTAAACTTTAAATTTAAATTTTTCTCTTCATAAAACTCCACTTCTTGTGATTTGACAAAAATGTTGCACCCATTAAATAAATACATACTATACACATTCATATACAAAGTGATAGCCGCCAACTAATAAACTCTCTGAAACTCTATTTTGATCCTTTTCGCACAGAAAAATTGATCTATTATACAAAGGGATTCTATGAAATCTGGACATAAAATCATAAAATATCATTTGCTATGTTTACAGCAAAAAATATATCATTCTTTTTCAAATTACCCTCCATCTGATAATACGCAACGGTCTCATCATTCAATCTACTTTTCAAAATAAGTAGATAAGTCTTTTTCTGAAAGCGCCTGAAAGAACCCTGAACTTTTGAAATAAATTCAGACAATTATTCAATTTTTTACCACGTAACAAATCCATTAACTTCTCTAACACCCAGAAATTGCATGGTGCGAGATCTGGTCGGTAAGGTTGTTTTGGCATAATTATAATATTACATTTTTCGAAGATATTGGTGAACATGCAAGCGATTGAATGTGTAATTTGCTACCAGTTCATGGAAAAGTCCCGGAGCCTGAAAATTCTTCTTATTTTATATCGAGAAAATAAAGTTTATAGGCAGATCCATGCCTAGAAAATTATTATTATTAAAAAAAATATCAAAGCAAGATATTTTACTGAAAAAATTAGGTTATCGTTCCGAATTAAGATAAACATAAAATATAATGAAAATACACACACACATATGTAATAATACACACACACAACGTCTCTGTGTAAGAAATTCTATTTAATGCTCCATGTCTATTACCTCCGTAGGTGTCTAATGATATTCAAATAGAGTGTCAATAAATATTATTCAATTAAATATATATATATATTATTTTTATAAATATTGTTTCAAATTTAATATTTATAAAGTTCGAATATTGTCTTGATACTCAGTTTATAAATTATAGTTGAAATAAATGATGATTTGTAATATTTTACAATATTTTTTCTGTATGCGAGAAATTGTTACCAGATTCTATGCAAAACCTTTTTGTTTTGTTTATTTTAATTTCCATTTATTTTAGACTAATGGAAAAGATTTTTTGAAAGAATCTTTTATTATACTTATTTAAAAAAATATTTTTTTTTGTCTCATTATTCTCAGGACTTTACTTGTTTAGTATAGTGATCTATCTAAAGTTTCCATTATCTGAAAAATAAATTAAACGTGAAATTGCAAAAAAAATTTCCATGCCAATAAATCTGCGGACAAATTTACGTTTATAATTGAATTTATTAGTATGGTGTCAGGGGTATCCTGATGTTTGAAATATTATTTTAGACATTTTCCCAGCTATATTATAAGAGTAGCTAAAAATGACATGCGAATAAATCAAAGTGGCAATTTGTCCATTAATACCGCATTCAGATGAGAAATGAATACTATATTTTTAAGTTATGATTTTGTACGATGATGAATGATCTCATCTGTTATTATATAAACGAAAAAATATGAAAAAGAAGTTTATTTCCATTATCCATATTAATGAAACAAAATTTTTCTATCTCTATATGTGTTTGTCTGTTGGTATTATGACAATAGCTATAATATAGCTAATAATTATCTTACGTAAATTTTCTTCATTTTAGACAAACACAGGTTGAATGAGCCCGAGGTTCAAAATTTTTCTTTTAATCAGAATTTTAGATTTTTAAGGAATTGCATAGCTTTTATCGCGGACTTTGAGCGCCGCGACAGGATCTAGAAATACCGTAACGAGAAAAACCTAACAATTTGGCTAACTACGTTTCAGTTCGGCAGACTTCGGCACGGTATCCTTCGTAGACTTCGGCAAACATTGACACGGTATTTTTCAGATGTTTAGAGGATATCAAGTCTCAAACTTATGTTTCTTATTTCAGTTACCATAAACCTGTAGTTTCAATGATAAAAATACCTGATAAACCTACATGTATTGTAAGATAATAAAAATATTTTAAATGATATTGACTTCTCATTTATTCAATAAAAGAAAAAAAAAATTCTTTTCTTATCGGTCATCACGCTCAAAAAGTGTAACTTGAATTAATATCAAAGAAAAGGAAAACACTTGAATTAATATCAAAGACAAAAAAAAACTGCATAAAAAAAATATATATATATAAATAATTATATTTATTTCCAAATTTGTAGAATGTGTATAGAAAAGAAACGTCTTAAGATAAAACAAGGATGGATAATGTAGATTTTGGTGATTGGAGACCCGCCCCATGGTGAGGGATCGAAAAATTTAAAATGCTTATTACTCGCGATCTAATTTTCGTAGCGCGGCCAAATTTTGTTTGGTAATTTATTATGAGACAGTGTTAATTTTTGGTGACGGGAGACCCCCCATGGTGAGGGTCGAAAAATTTAAAATGCTTATAACTCGCGATCTAATTTTTGTAGCGCGGCAAAATTTTGTCTGGTAATTTATTATGAGACTGTTACTTTTGGTAACAGGAGACCCCCCACCCCACGGTAAGGGTCGAAAAATTTAAAATGCTTATAACTCGCGATCTAATTTTCGTAGCGCGGCCAAATTTTGTTTGGTAATTTATTATGAGACATTGTTAATTTTTGGTGACAGGAGACATCCCACGGTGAGGGTCGAAATATTTAAAATGCTTATAACTCGCGATCTAATTTTTCGTAGCTTGGCAAAATTTTGTTTGCTAATTTATTACGAGACAGTGTTAATTTTTGGTGACAGAAGATCCCCCACGGTGAGGATCGAAAAATTTAAAATGCTTATTACTCGCGATCTAATTTTCGTAGCGCGGCCAAATTTTGTTTAGTAATTTATTATGAGACAGTGTTAATTCTTGGTGACAGGAGACCCCCACGGTGAGGGTCGAAAAATTTAAAATGCTTATAACTCGCGATCGAATTTTCGTAGCGCGGCCAAATTTTGTTTAGTAATTTACTAAGCAATTGCATAGCTTTTATCGCGGGCTTTGAGCGCAGCGACCGAATCTAGAAATTCCGTAACGAGGAAAAAACCTAACACTCCGGCTAACGTCGTTTCATTTCGGCAGATTTCAGCAGACATTGACGTGGTATTTTTCAGATATTTAGAGGATATCAAGTTTCAAACTTATGTTTCTTATTTCAGTTACCCTAAACCTATAGATTCAATGATAAAAATTCCTGATTAACCTACATTTATTTTAAGATAATAAAAATATTTTTAACGATATTAACTTCTCATTTATTCAATAAAAGAAAAAAAAATTGTTTTCTTATCGGTCATCACGCTCAAAAAGTGTAATTTGAATTAATATCAAAGAAAAAGAAAAAACTTGAATTAATATCAAAGACAAAAAAATTTGCATAAATAAAAAATATATAAATAATTATAATTGCATAAGTTGATAAAAAATGCTGTGCAATAGCTTTACCGCGGCAGTCCCCGAGTGCCACACGTATTTTTTTTTATTACACTTCTTTATGTTAAATTTTGTATCCGAACTTTAGTCCTTCTTCATGATTTATTGACATTAGTAAAAGAAATCTGTATTCAATAATATTTTAGCTTAGTAAAGTAAATTTTATCTTATTTTCAAAAGATTATTCGATGTTCGTACAATGATTTTTGCGTCTTTCATAACTTTTTAAAAAAAAGTCTTTTTTTTTTTGGCACATTTTCTTCTATATTCAGCTCAAATCTTCAGAAATGATTTTCAAACAAAAGTTTAAAAAATACAAAATTCAATTTTTTTTAACCAAATATGCGTTACATGGCAGTCGAGAGCTTTTATTATAAATATTTTTTGGTGCGTAAAAGAATGCAAAAAGAAAGAGGAGAAAAACGTTAGTATGGCCTAGTGATATTTGGGATTACTTGATAAACGGTACATTCCATATAGCTTGGACAAGTTGATTTCACGTAATTTATCCTAATATAGAGGCTGCTCTAATTATAAGAAAAAAATGTAACGATATTTTTCTATTTTGTTATTTTGATTGTGTCCCAATAACACGATTGCTTTAGTTAAATAGTTCACCAAACAACCAGAATGACTGCATTTCAATTAATCTCAGGAAAAGGTTATGTAATTTTAGGTATATTTAAAGGTTTTTTTTCAACGGCACTCGCGGGACAACGTCGAACAAGTTAGCTATGAAGTAAATATCTTATTTCTAGGCCATAACATTTAGTATTTAATAAATACTTCGCCATTTGGATTCATTTTTTTTCTTTGTTAAGAAAAACGCATTTTTCTAATACATATCAAAGAAAATGTGTATTTATTTATTTAAAAGTCTGAAACAGTATTTAACTACGATTGTTTTAAAGTAAAGTCATTTTTTTAAATTATTCGTTCATCTGTTTGAAGCTTCATTTATTTTTAATTAATTAGAATTTATGTGTAATTACAATTACATCTATTTACCAAATACTTCCATACTGTGGCAAATGCTGGTCTAAAAGCCCTCGTATGTTTCGTTAATTCTTGTGCATTCGATAATGTTCAAAGAAAAAGAGATTTTGTTGACACCAGAAATAATATATATGATGATTCTTCATTGGAAAATTTATGGGCGTCTGTAGACACACTTTCCTCATTCCGATTGCTATAATTTTGGAATATTATATTTTGGTAAATTTTATCGGCTTTGTGGTTAAAACTAAAACGTTGATCTACTAATTGGTTATTAAACTTAACATCTGTTGTTTTAAGGAATAAATACTTTTTTGTAATAAAATAAAGTTCTTCATCTGATATATGTCTGCATAATTAAGAAGTGTTAAGATTAATGAATTTCACGTGTTAAAATGAGCATTACCTTTATTATAATACATAGAAAATACATGGAAATAATATTACTCTTTAAAAATATTGTTTTTGTTATCAGGTGAAACGAGTATTCTAATTACATCTGCATTTTTAGGAAAAAATAAATATTTTTTATTTTATTTTTTTATTTATTTATTTTTATTTTATTTTTTTTTTGAGAGATTATCCTAAAAAGTTTTTAAAGAGTTCTAACTAATTTGGTTTGTTTAAATTGTTTTAGTATTGTTACTTTAGTGTCCTCTTTTGCAGTAGAAAAGAAACACATATTATGAAAGAAAAAAACAAATAACTTGTTTCATAGAAAGAATTAGAAGACTTTTAAAGAAATTTAAGAAGGTTAAACAAGTATTTTTGCATATATGCTTATAAAAGAGTTTTGTCGGCAAAGTGAAATTTGATAAAACTCACCTGTATTTTAATTATGCATTCATTAAAATTAAAAGTCTTCAAACTCGAAAAATCTAGTTAAAAGTTATGAAAAATACCGTCGAATGAAAAATACCGTCGTTATTTAAACTTTTAAATACACGGAAAATCACATGGAAATAAAAATTTAAATTATATACTCGATAGTATTAAACGTCGAAGCAAATTAAATGGCGCTTTTCGACTAATATATAGCTCACATCATTGCGAAATTGCCTCAATTTAGATTTCAATACCGACATCACTTGATACTAAACAAATTTTTTGTTTTTTTTATTGTCTTAGAATTATTAAAACGAATTTTTAACATTTATTATCTTTTATTTTAATAGCATTAAGTGATTTTAGACATTTTACACCTGCACTCTTTATGAAAAATATTTTTCAATACAAATGGTTTATTCGATTTTCTCATTAATTACAAAAGAATAATATATTAATATAACTATTTTTCTCTATATTATTTACCCTTTGATACCTTTTATCCTGATTACCTTTTTTATACCTACTTTCACATAATGATTTACGTTAAAGTCTTCCTTATCTAAGAATAAATTAAGCGTAACGATTCAAAAAATTTTGCTTCAATAAGTCCGCGGTTAAATTTATAACCACGGTTAAATTTATTATCATGCTCTGGGAGGTATCCCAATATTTAATTCTATCTTAGACTCCATTTGTTAAACTTTCCCAGCTGTAGTCTAAAAATAGACAAAAATGACATATGGATGATTCAAAATAGTAATTTGTCGGTGAACAACGCTTATATAAAGGTAGTTTACGTTAGGATATAAATATTACTTTGTGAATGATTTAGGGATCTCAGCTGCGTGCATTTTAAATAAATAAGTAAAAGCTAAATCAAAATATTTATGAAAAATTTAAATTTCTGTTGTTTGCATAGAAAAAATAAATGTTACAAAAGAAAATAATGTTAAATATTAAATCAAGATTGTCAATTAACGTTTTTTTTTCCTTTATTAAATTAAATAGTGATTCAAAGTCCCACTTGTTTCCTGTTATTAAATTAGTGGGATGTGGAAATCCCAAAATTTAATTCTATCTCATACATGGTAATGATTCAAAATTCATTAACTAAGTGCTAAAATTCAATGGCAATACATGCGCATAATGGGAAATTACATTATTTCTAATACCGTGCATTAGTTCATGAGATATGACTATTGCTAAAACTACCTAAATGATACAAATTTTAGTATAGCAGCGCCACTTGTCGCGTGATTTAGTCTGAAATCTTATCTGCAACGACATATCAATATCTATTTCAATCTGAAATTTGATGAAAATCCATGCATTAACTCTTGAAATAGAGCAATTGCGAAAATCTTGAAAAAGGCAGCGTAGTAGATCCACCACCTGGAAAATTTACATCATAGGTTTTATTTTACGAAAAGAATGAATAAGACGTCGTTCCATACACGCCTGAGCTTGCAAAAGTTTTCTGACTGTAAACGAATCTGCTAGTATTATTCGAAACCTGACATTTTGTCTTAAATTGTTTCATTCATTCAGGTTGTTAATGCATTTAAACTAAAATTCAGCTTTTAAATTTTGTTCGTTTTTCTATAAATCTTTATAGCAGACCTGTTCAACGCGGTGTTTACGGTCGCCATATCGCGCTTTGAAGTATCCTTGCACCCTTTCATGCGTCACTAAGATTTTGTAAGAATAAAGATGCATTTTAAAGTTTTTTTTTTTTTTTTTTGTAATTAATATTTACATATATTTTGAAAATTATTATTAAAAGGTTTTCGGCTCCCTCTCCAACAAATACCTTCGCATAGCTACTATCTTTAGAGTCTCCTTCTTACTTTAAAAAATGTCTTTGCGAATTTACTACTCTATGTTATCTCTTCAAATTATTTTTACATAGAATTTATGAAGCATAGAGTCCGTATGTCTAAAACAGTGAAATACATGTTTAAAGTATGAAACGTGTGTGACATATAACACTACCAACTCTCAGGACAATGCTATAACCACAGAAGCATATTTCCATTAATATTGACTAAAAGCAAATGTTCGCCATATTTATCACAGAGATTTAAATCACCTAGAGTATTAATATACAAAAATAATGGTGTAAGTTAGCCACTGCAATAATGTGACTCTCGCGACTACAAAAGTGAGATATTAGCAGAATTGCTGAATGATTTAAGTCATGTGAATAATGGCGCTCTTCATTGTTTATAACTAGGTGAGGCGTGATGCTGTTTATTGAAAGCTTTAAGAGACTTGCCTTAAAACATTACTATTAGTAGATCTACCAGAACTGTGAAATATCTGGTGGGGGTGTTCTTTCGGTAGCACCCTTGTTGCGGCCATGTTAACTTTGTTATATACAAATTAAATCTACGAAAAAGTGATTCCCAAATTATGGGTTTCGACCCACTGATGGGTCGTGGTGGGTATTATAATGGGTCGTGGAACAGTCAAGGCTTGCCACAAATAAATATTTTTTATTTCATTTGTCTAAATGTTATAACAAACACAATACTTTACAACCGCAATAATCATAAAAAAGACTTCGTGAGAAAATAGGGGTTTCTTAAACTGTCAATCACTATATGTTATGACCTTGTTATGATATATGCCACTATTCGTGCAGTCAATATAATTATCCTGAAAAATCCTTAATTTCCTTCTATGTGAACGTAGAAACAGAATATCAAGAAACAACTAAATCAGCTTTAAGATCCCTGATAAAGGTTTAAAACGACATATTTTGTGAACATGCTTTCTCAACTTTTCTGTTTTTGAAAAACAAGTACAGAAACAAACTACGTGTGAAAAGTGACTTTAGATTATAATTAACCAGTTTTTAACTCCGGTGTAAATACCCTCCTCCCTAATCAGTGCCAGAAAACTCACTGATTGCAAAGTTATATCTATATTTCTATATTTTAAAGGCCAAACGTATCTATACGTAACGCATACGTCATTTTGTGAATGACAACACTTTGAAATTTAAAATTAAGTTTGGGTTTTGCAATTTTTACTTCTGCAAATTTTTAACATCTAAGCATCCCACCTTTTCAATGCTTATTCCGTCATAATTCCGAAAAAAATTACTTTTAAATACAATTTGTTTTAAAGCTGTATCTTATTTTTTTTTTTTTTTTTTTGAAATATTAATTTTTTTGTAGATTTTCATACAGTTTATCTGATCGTGGCAACAGAAGTACTCCATTTCTTATAAAAGCAAAGATAAAAAAGCAGATTACTGCATCTTTACGTTGCCATTTCCACACTAAAAGTGAAAATTTTTCTTAATTAAATACGAGATGTGTCAAAAATTATCGTTTGTTGTAAAACCCAGTGAATTTTGGTTTAATTTACAAAATTTAATTTATACTTAAAGGATTGTAAGTAGTTTAGTATAAGCTTCAGCTAATAACATCCAAACTTCAAGTTTTAAATTAAAATGATTTAAAAATTATGAAATTAAAATGTTATTTAAGAAAAAAAAAGATGAATACAGATAAAAAAATTAAATATATAAATATTGATATGATGAAAACGATGTGAGTTTAGATTTCACGGGGAAAAATTCTATGATTGAGTCAAAATGGAACATTTTTTTATTTTTTCGTTTTGCAATACTAGCATAAGATCATTAATTGATAACTTTATAATATTTTTACTGCTTACATGTATGATTAAAGTTTAATTTTAACAATTTCTACAATTGAGTTTTATAAAAGTAGTATTTAATAACTTTAGGTTTAATATCACTTACTTAAGAGTTAGAATTATCAATATAAAAGGTTATTTCATTATTGTAACTAATTTTGTAGATTTATAACAAATCAATGAAACAGTTCCTTTTTTTAAACATTTTCTTTCGTCGAAACTCGACAGGTTCTACCTTGTTTTGATAATGAGTAAACATATTTCTCATTCTATTTGATCTTCTAATTACTTGCAAGCACAAAATTACCCGATCTTGTTCCTGTAAATGGTTTATGTCGCGAATTTGATTAATATTGTGTAATAACTTTCGGTTTGCATTCTCTCATCGTGACTCCATGGTCATAATTTTATTTTCGTGCAGGCGATCACGAGTAATGATGAAAAGAGTAGTAGAATTTTCTGGAATAAAATATATGTTAAGTTTTTATCTGAAATGTTTGCAGCTTTGATTTGTAAGAGAATTAAATTATTTTCACACGTTTAATTGTAAAAGGACGATGTTTATATTTTCGGGTAGAATTTATATCATCGACATCGCACTGTCTGCGATACCCAATCTTGTTTCTGTAAATAGTTTATCTTTAGAATGAAAATTTGCGTTTTCCATAGGATAGAATAGATGGTATTTTATAGAAGTCACACAAAATTTCCTTACTGATATTAGATATAGGCTCATAATGGATGGATCACGAAAAAAACTTGTACTTAAAATTGAATCGCATATCAGTAAAGGTTAGGAATCGCAGCTCTAGAGCAATATTAATTTTTTTAAATACTAGGATGTTTAATGTCTTAAGGTGTGTCTTAAGATGTGATTATACAAAGTGCAATTCTATTTTACGAAATAATACTTACATGTTTTATGTAGGGATTTTCAGAGAAAATCCGAAAAAATATTGCTACAAATCTTGCTAATTTTGATTTTTGCAACTTACTTTGACGGTTGTTTTAGTTTCCTGTTTTTCGGAATATAAGGAGCATATAGTACAATATGATAAAGAAAAGAATTGCACAATGCACATCTTTAACTTGATACAACAAAAATATTTAACTTGTTTAACAAATTCCAGAAGATTATAAAATACCAATTACTTTTAGCAACTTTAACAAGCTAAAAATTTTTGAAAATAAAATATTTTACGAAAAATATTTAATTCATTAAATAAAATTTTACAGGGTGCTTCTAAATTCGACCGACAAAGCAAGCAAGTGGTCACAATGCATCAAAAAGAGGACAAATTACGTCACAACACTGGGTAACATTTGTAAACCCCGTATTTTATCAAAAATATAGTAAAAAAAATAAAAAAACTGACCTAATTCAATTTATGACGGCAATAACTTCTATAAAAGTGAAGTATATTATAATAATCTGACAGTCATTCTTACATTTTGTTGTAAATGTGATAATATAAAAAAATGGTAGAAGTTGCCATTAAGCGCGCCAGCATTATGCTCTCGACCCTTCACATTTTCGATTGCGATCGCCAGTTCATACGATACCAACGATTGTTTGAACACTTTGTTTTTTTAGAACTTTTCGTGGTGTTATAGCATTTAGCCGAAAATTTCTTTGATCTTTTCCTGCAATTCTTTGGTTTTTCTCAGATTATTACCGTCAACGCAAGTTCAGTTAGGATGGCACCCCTTGTATTTGTGATCCCATGTTCTATCGTAGTTTTTCATCTTCTGGATGCCTTCAATTACCAGTCTTAATTTATTGTTCGAAATTTGGAACATCATGGGTCTTCAATATTTTTCGTTTCTGTTTCATTAAATGCAACAGGAAAAAAAACTAGTTTAATATTTATTTTTTTCCTCTACATTCTGATAATTTCACATAACTTTTTATTTCAAAAGTTTCTTTATCTGAAAAATAAATTAAGCGTGACGGTGCAAAAATCCTTCACTTCAATAAGTGAGCGGATGAATTTATATTCCTGGTTAAATTTATTAACATGAATGTCGAAAGGTATCCTGCAATTTGATATATTACTCTTGATACTTTATCAGCTGTGGTACACAATATGCAAAAAGGACATAATAATAAATCAAAGTAGCAATTTGTATATTAATACGTTCTATAGATATGTACTCGTTTATGTTCGGAGCATAAAGATATCTTATATTATGGTAAGATCTATGGCTGTCATTATTTTAAATAATTTTATAAAGTTATAAATCAGTTGTTTCGGTTATAAATTTATTTTTATTGTATTTTAAAATAATAAACATAATTTTTCAAATGAAATGCATTTTTACTTTGATTTCTGATTACTAAATTATCACGTTTTCAATATTGACGAATTTTATGCTTAAAATATTATTAAACATTGAATTTATCAATATTATAACAATTAACGATTATAAACTGGTATTAACTGCTAAAACCTATTATACCTTTTTATGTTTTAGGTACGAAATAATTAAAAAATCATTTCAATCATTTACTGCATTTTATATTTTATTTTAATATTTATATTTAAACATAAACAATTGTTGTAAAATAAAAACTGAATTAAAAACAAAATTATTTAATGCTATCATTACAATATACACGTTTATAAAACGTTTCTGTGAATTTTTAGTAAAATTTGTAATATTATTCCTAAAACTATTATTAATTTACACTTTTTAGGATAAAAAAGTTTGGTTTTATATATAACGGCCGAGTATCTACACTAGAGATATGGACCCTAGGGGAACCTAATCCGTATTTACACACAGTTATCCAAGTTTCTGAGAAAACCACAAAACTACCAACAGTTAGGCTGACGGACACGATTAGGATCGAACCCAGTACCTCCTGTCTACCAGCTTCAAAAGCAAAACCTTTCAGCCACTGGTAGGGTTAAAAATGTTTAGAACTAAGGTTTATCTGTGTGCTTGCCTGTTATTCCATTCCCTCTCTGGCTTTCGTAAATATACTTCGAATACCACGAAACTGATGCATGATAATGAGAATCATTACAATATGTTTTCCTATCGAAAATAGTGTATTTAGTTATTATCGTTCATTTACAGAAAACCTCAAAAGCACTTGAGTAGGATGTGGTCTTTTTACTATGCTAGTTAGAGTCCCTATGCCAATAACTACTAGTCACTCTAACGTCTATATATATAAATATCATTATTAATAACTTCTAATAATAAGGTACCCTGGGGTAATAACGCCACGTTAAGGTTCTACCAATTTTCACGGCTTAGTCTTAGATTGTATTTTTCAAACAAATATAGGACCTGATACAGCAACTCATTGACTATCTATATAAAATAAAATAATTTAACAGATATGTATTCATAAAATGTAATGACGTTTTTTCTCGACCAATGCTATTTGGCGTTATTACCCACCTATATGGGTAATAACGCCATGCAAACAAAACTATGAAATAAGATGAAATAACTGCATGTAGATAGCCCAATTCTAAAAATACAAACTCTACAAACTTAGAAATTGACAAATTGCATTCTAAGCTATTGAAAATGTTCAATTTTTTGTGAAAGTGTAAGAAAAATAAAGGTGTGGTGTGGGAGGGGGGGATGAGGCAAAAGAATATCAGACCGTGAGCTTCTTTTTGCTTAAAAAGGACCGCTTAAATAGAAATATGAGAAACATTGCACAGTTTTAACTGTGTTTATTTGAATCAGTATTTAGGATGTAGCTCGGCCACGGTAGGGAATCAACCGGGGTATTAATGTCAAGGATTGGCGTTATTACCCCGATATAGTTATTGCGCAGTACATTTTAAATTACAAATTATCTCAAGAAGATATCCAAAATCTTCAACAACATTTTAAAAGTACATGAAATGCACTACAAATTTATGTAATTAACAAAGCATTTCCGGATAAAAAGATAGTCTTCACATCACCAAACGTATGTCGCAAATTTTAGATCAAGCCTTAATTTTAGTTGTTTGTAAAAACAATAAGACCTAAAAATGAAACAAATTAACTTGAAGCTGTTTTTTGCGATTTATATGACTCAAAACCCTTTGGCGCAGATCACATGGGTGTCATTTACCTGATTATTTCATAATTATGCAAAATATAAGCACTTGGCGTTATTACCCCGCCTGGCGTTATTACCCCAGGGTACCTTATATGTTTAATATCTAATGCTTCAAACGCGGTTCATGATTTATATGTAACGTATATTTTTCATTATTATTATTTTTGTCTTAATTATTATTAAATGCGCAACATTTCATTATTATATTTATCTGCACGTTTGCATTTGCACGAATTCGTTATTTTATCATGTAATAAATCGCACTTTTTATAATTAGAAAAAACTAGCTAAATTCCAAAAAAAGACAAATTTCTTATACGTTTTATATGGTTTACTCAATCGGTTCCATGATTAATTCAAAAATCTAAAGAACTATGGGGATTTTACGCCACATAGTTGTTGAAATTTTTGCGCATATTTTATTAATCCCACTAACATAGTTTCTGTCAAATACAGAAAAAATTTTAAAATGCTGAGGGCAGAAAATGGTATTTTTTATCAATTTCAATACCTCGAACTAAAACATCTAAACCATCAAATTTTAATATGCCACAAATTAAGCTTTTCTTTTCCTTTTTATATCATTATTTCTAAATTTAAGATGCTTTCTTTAAATTTTATCGATCACTTACTTATATATTATGCAGCTATTTTTTTCATTTTACAGTATTTAATTGATCTTTATTATTTCCCCGATTCCTACAGTTTACAAATACAAGGTAGAACCCGTCAAATTTTGACGAAAAAAAATGTTTAAGAAGGAAAACTTATAATTAACCTACAAAATTAGTTATAATAAAAAATGCATTTTAAATTGAAACGTCTAACTCTTTAACAAACGATATTTATCGTCAAATTAACAAAATACTATTTGTATAAAACGCAGTTGTAGAAATTGTTAAAATTAAATTTTAATCATATATGTAAGCAGTAAAAAATAATAAAGATATGTTATTATGATAAAGTTATCAATTAAGGTTCTTATGCTAGTATTCCAAAATGATAAAAAGCAAAATTTATTCAAATTTGACTCAATCATAGAATTTTTTTCTCATGAAATCTAAATCCGGCATCATTTTCATCACATCAAAATTTACAAATGTACATTTCACATCTGTATTCACGTTTCAAAAAATTTGCATTTTAAATTGATAGTTTTGATTCAAAACTTGAAGTCTCAATGCTATTAGCTGAAATAGATATTAAACTGTTGATATTCTTTTACATGTAATCAAATTTTGTAAATGAAGTTAAAATCCACCGGGTCTTATAACAGAAGATATTTAAATTTCTATTTTTTCCCTTTTAATGAAAAATGGCAACAAAAAGATACAGCACTCAATTTTTTCCCTTTTTACTTACCCATTATACGTAGTATAGGGTAAGTCTTGCAATCGTTTTGAAAATCGAAAAAAAAATTTTGACGGATTTACACGTTTTAGATAGTGGAGATTCCGAAAAACATATTTTTAGAAAAAAAAATTGCCGTCTGTCTGTCTGTCTGTAAACGCTCTATCTCCCGAACAAATTGAGATAGAGACTTGAAATTTTGTATGTAGTTAGTATGTAAGAATGGGACGAAGCCTATTTAATATCAGCAACCTCGATTATCCGGAACTATTTTATTCGGACTCTCGAAAAATTCGTTCTGATGAAAGGTATATAAAAATTTTCGAATTTTTTTGTTCTAAGGAATGAATGTAAAAGGCAATAAAATAACACACATTTTGCATATAGAACGAAGACGATCGGATTATTAGTTGCCCAGTTATTTGTAATCCTGTTTTCCACATTCTTTGATTTTTCATGACCCTGTATTTCATTCAAATTTCAATTTAGAGGTACATTTTAATTGGACATGAGACGCTTAATCCGATGCAGTTAATTCCTAGTTAATAGAATTATTATTTTTGGAATTATAAGGATGTTTCTTTTACAGAGTTCGGTGCTACTTGAGTAGTTTGGCGTTTTATATAAATTGTTGAAATTGGTACATCAGCAGTTCTTTAATGTAGCATTACTATGTATATTAACAATATTTAAATTTTGCTTATGAATTGCAATGCATTGTATAAATATTTTTCACATGTTTTATATTCATATACATATCCATGATGGGTAAGTATTACGGTGGCCCCCAACGACTAGTTTCATTTGCTTTCAATAGAAATGGAGTACTCCTGTTGCCACGATTAGAAAAGAGGTATTAAAAGCTACAAAAATTATTATTTCAAAAACAAATTAAGATACAGCTTTCAACCAAATTTCATCTAAAATTACATTTTTTTTCCTTCACGATGGTGTAAAAATTTTAAATATTCCACATTAAGAAGTTTAAAAACTTTTAATAGAAAAAATTGCAATATCGTAATTTCATTTAAAATTTGAAGTGTTGCCATTCGTAAAATGACGTATGCGTTACGTACAGATACATTTGGCCTTTATAATACTGAAAGTAAATAAAGTAGCGATCTCATTATCATTTATAAAGAAATAGCCTATTTTTGTTTTGTTTTTAAATTAATAAATCAAAAAATTAAATGTTTTCTTTTTATTTTCATGGTATCATAAAAAATGTGAATGGCTCATACAAAAAGGAATTTAGTCAACTAAACCTAATTTTGAGAAAATAATAAAAAAAAAATATTGCTGTTTTAAACCATTTATGAAAAGAATTTTAAAATTTAAGCTGCGTTTAGTTAGTGAATGGAAGTGAAACTGAAACCTTTTTTGCACAGAACATGGGTCTACTCTATAAGATTTAATATAATCCGTGATCCATATTTTGCCAATTTGGTTATTGGAGACCTTTTTGCATCGAGCGAGACATTTGCAGAAAACACACAATTTTAATTGAAACAAATTTGATCGATTTATTCAAACTACCGTTTCATTGGGAAATCACTTGTGCAGGAAATACTTCGATGTTACGACGCTTTACGTTCTTTTTCTAATATTAAAGCATTGAAAAATGCCTTACTTTACTATATGATAAAATTTGAAACTAATAAACATGTAATTATTTTCTTCTACCTTTACAAGAAGAAAATATTGGATTCGTGAAATTTTTCGAATTCCAAATTTCGACAGATTAACAAATTTTAGGGGATCAGAGAACCCAAAAAACATGTTTTTACGAAATGTCTGCCTGTGAGTTCGTCACTCACTCTGCCACTCTGTAAGACTGTGTCTGACAAAAATTTTGTTGGCGCTCTATCCCAAAAACTAATGTACGGAATTTCACAAAACTTTAGATTCAGTTAGTACTTAATACAAACTGAAGCTGATTAGCTTTTCGTGTTTAACGCTCAATAAATGGCGTTGCTATTCCGTCTTATCCACAATTTCCACAATATCCCAAGAACTAATGCACGGATTTTTATAAAACTTTAGATTTAATACGTCCTTGATATACTTTGGTGCCGACAATATTTGAGAGCAAATCTCTCAACAGGTGTTGCGCCCCGCTGTATTATTCGTAATTATCACGATTACTTTATCTCAAGAACTATTTCTCGAAATTTTATCAAACTTCAGATACAGTTAGTCTTTGTTATAGATTAGAGTTGTTTAGTTTATGGTTTAAATATCCCTACAGGTGCCACAATTTCGCAATAGCTGTATCATAAAAACTAATGAATGGATTTTAGCCTTAATTCTCATTAAATTTAAGATTCAGTTAGTATCTGATAATAATTGGGCATAATTATTTTTTGATGTACATCACCTAAGAGGTGGCGCTGTAATTTAAAATTTCTTAAAGATTTTGTAATAACTCTGCCTCATAAACTAATGCATGAATTATCATTAAACTTCTGATTCAGTTAGAAGTTGACATAAGTTGTTGCAGATTATATTTTGCTGTAAACCACTTTTGGTGTAAACCATGACACTGTTATGCTGCATTTCTCACAAGTATTCACATGAATAAAATAATAGAAAAGTCTGGGATTTTCACATTTGAATAGTTTTTCCTAGGAAACTGCATTTATATTACAACAGAAAGCGACAATTTATGATAGATGAATATTTTAAGAGAATTTTTCTGAAATAGATTGCCAATCCTTTTTTAAATCAATCTAGATAGCTTTCATGACAAAATATTGCAATTGTCACCATGTTACGACTTTTGAAAAATTATTTCATAACGTTTAATTATTTGACTCCAGGAGACCAAAACTATCTATACTCAAAAAATTTCTCTCTCTCTCTCTCTATATATATATATATATATTTGTGTGTGTGTGTGTGTGTGTGTGCGTGTGTGTGTGTGTGTGTGTGTGTGTGTGTGTGTGTGTGTGTGTGTGTGTGTGTGTGTGTGTGTGTATACGAATGCGTTTATGCATGTACTAAATTTATTCCGCATGATAAAAGTCGCAATTATGTACGGATCGTCTTCAAATTCGTCAAAAACATTCAAATGGTTAATATCTCGGCGGAGATTGCAAATAAGGAAAATCGAAGGAGTGAAAATAGAGAAGATTAAAAATTTGTAATACCGCCTTAACATAATTTTGACAAAACTAGCTCTTAAAGAAAATAGTAAAAAAAAATAAACGTTTTTTGTTATAGCACTTGCTGGCAATTAAAAAAAACAATAACATTCTTACCATAACAATTAATTTTCTATTGCAAAATTTTCTATAAAAAAATGAGAAAAATAGTTTGACAAATTAAAAAATAATAATACTACGTCATAATTTTTCTATAGATGTATTTGCACATAAAAACTGAAATTGAACTAAATAGTTTGAGGAATTTATAATATAAGTGAATATTACGTCATATTTGAAATGTAATAGATGTCAGCAGGTGAATATGTAACACCATATGAGTTTGAAAAGACGTATTGAAACATGATAAAAACTCAACTATGGAAATATTATAAAATTTTTACATTTTGTGGTTCTCTGATTTTTTTTCGCCATTTTTAAATATTTTCTGTATATTATGTGTATCTGTATGCGTGTATATGAGTATTTTGAGAAAGGGTTTAGGTCACTAAAACTAATTCTTAGGAAAGAAACTGGGTTTACCTCTAATTTTTCATTTAAATTTTATTGGTGAAATTAGAACTTAATTTCGAAATCTACCTCCGCCTGTAGACCGAGCCGAAAGGATTTTGTTTTATTAATATACATTTTTATAAATCAATTTCTGATTCCTTTTACGCAATATTTCTTAATTAAAAGGCTTTCTTCAATTGCTTGTTACACATAACATGTTTTATAAATTAATCTAAACAATTACATTTGTTTAAGAGAGCTTTAGCACCTGCAATTGCTCTTAAATCCACATTTACACACGAAAAAAAAGCTGTAAAAGAATGCTTAACTATTAATGACTGCCATAAATAACAGAGCGTCTGGAAAGTTACCAAGACGAAAAAATCAGTACTGCATTATATAAAAAATACTACTTCTTCGTTCTATCCAAACCAGTTTCATCGTAATAAAATTTTCTCTGTCCTCTAGGTTTCTATTTTGGTAACATTGCAGTCATTACATTTTTTTCTTTGCATTATATTTAACATTTTCTTATGGAGAACTTTTTCTTTACGCATAAATATTTTATTATTTCTTTATTTAATACAGAATTTTATTTTATCTGCGTTTATTTAATTTATGCAACGTCATTCAATAAAGCTGGTCTGTCTCCAATTGATGGAGTAATTTTTTCCCTTATACAATGGTGTAATAGTATAAACATACATTGCTTGTGTAACATTACAGTGTTACACAAGTTATAGAGGTTAAAGTACTTTATAAAATTGTAGGCAGTAAGGCTGCCACGAATGTTGTGAAGTAACATTACACAAATATTTTACAGTGTATGACCACAGGGTAGCTTATAAACATTTGCTCAATAAACGCAATATTGCGAATTTAATTTTAAGGAGACTACGGGGAGTTCTAAATCCATCCTGAAGAATAGCCCTTATTTTAATTTAAAAATTACGAGAACAACCAATGGATCAGAATTTCAGAATGTATTTGCATAACACCAAGTTTAATTTTCCCTTCTAATTTACGAACATTGAATGTATTGTCTTTGCGTATAAACATTTATGTAATTTAAAAACTTCAAATAGCGAATTGTAGAATGTTGTGTATTATGTAAGGTGTAATTAAAAAACAATCAATTGCAGAATTAACTTTAAGGCTCCTAATCTGTAAATGTAACACTTTTAGAACAATTTAGAAGTGGTTATTTAAAAACAATGAAAATGTATGGTAAAAGGACATTTTTTGTTTGATAAAAATTCGAAAAGTTGTGAGAATAAGATATATTAATAAATTATAAAACTAATCTGAAATAGAGGGTAACAGTAATTTAAAAAAAAACCCTACATTAGAGTTTTTTGCAGATGAAACTGTTATTTAGAATGTTGTGCACTTTTGTGGAGAACAAAATAAATGTATGGGAATTTGTGCAAGCGGAAGAATAATTTAAAATATTGCCTTCAGAAAGAGTATTTTAAAAAATATATATACATTTAGCATACAATTACAATAATTTGCAAATTTTATTGCAGCCAAATATGTATTATATGGCGGTTATCATTTTTTAAATATCACCTGCAATCACAAGCTTGTCACGCACAAGCATGTGTTAATCCGTTCTCTAAGCTGCAGGATTTCCAGCAATATGTTTCACATTTATAACTAGTTGGATTCGCCAATCCCAAAACTTTCTTCTATCTCATATGTACATTTTAACATTTAAAAAAATAGTTACTCATTTTAATGCTTTAATAATTTTAATTCAATACCATACCAACTTTCATTTTCATCTTAAATTTATGCTTCAGTCAATTAATCATAGTAAAAACGAATTTCTGTCTCTGCACAAACCGATGGACAATAGAATGATAAGCAGATTTTTTTTCAAATTCAGGGAGGACCTACTTTCCATACCAAAAAATAATCATACACGAAAATTTTAGTTCAGTTCTAGGTCTAACTTTATACACTTTTAGGTGGTGCAATATTAAAAATGGCATAAAAATCGCTATTGCAGCGCCCCCTTCGGGCAAATTTTTTTCAAATTCAGGGAGGACCAACTAGCTACCCATATAGCACAAAAGCTCCTCAGTACCTCCCCAGGAGCTCCAAGACATCCCATATTCCTCCTAAAACTAAAATGACAAGATCAGGACGTCCTGGGGAAGAGACTTTTACGGTGTCCTCAGGAATGAGCTCCCAGTAACGTCCCACGGAGCAACTTCCCAGGGACGCTACTCCTGAGGAAATACCTGGGAAATCACTCCTGGGGAAGTACCCGGTTATTCATTCTTGGGGAAGTGCCCAGGAAGTCACAGTGCTGGCGCCATCTTATGAATGATTCTGGAGTACAATACTCATTTTTTTTTTAATTAAAATGTTGAATACAATTTAATCGGTATCGATTATTAATGAGTTAATTTTATTTTATTAATTATTCGATTACTTATTTTTAAGCTAATTAGATAATTGTTATTAAATTTTTATAATTTTTAATTACTGCTATAACTTTTAATCTTTTTTAGTTAAATTAAAAATTTTAATTTATTATTTCAATTAATTCCTTTTTTATATGCTAATCACTATTATGTATCTTCTAAACCAAATTTGATTCATTTATCAATATTTTATTAATTATTAATAAATAACCTATTGCGTTTTGGTTTTTTATTATTATTCCTTTTTATTAATTTAGAAATTAATATAACTTGTTTAAATGAACTAAATAGTAAGCTTCTAAATTAATACTCTAAAATTTTTAAATAGAAGACAATTCTAGTTCATATATTTTTTCTGAAATTCAGAGGTAAATGTATTTATGGAAAGAAAAAAAAAGAGATTTTTAACGCAAGTTTGATCATAAGTACCCGTTTAAAACTTTGTTATGAAAATTATCTAAATCGAGTTCTGATGCATTTTAATATCAGATATTAAATATTTATATATATATATATATAATTAGATAACATATTTACTAAACTCTATTTAAATAAATAAATAAATAAACAAACAAATTTGTCGCGACGAAACTAGATATTTTTATCCCAACACATAACATCAACTCAAAGATAGTGCAGCAATTCATTTTAAAATGGTATATTTGGATTTAAAATATATAAATATTGAGCTGCACCCCCCCCCCCCATTTCCCAAATATATACCAATACGTGGTTTATTTGAAAAGATTTTCTGTTTAAAAAATGTAAATTCACGCAACTTAAAAGTTTAATTCAGGTTATTATCAATTACCTACCGAATGCTTAGCCTATTTTGTTTTATTTATCATTAATTATTTTTTTTTAATCTAAATAGGACTGATTAACAATTTATTTTTCTAATTTATTTTATAGATTACAAAACATAATATTATTATTGTTATTTAAATTCTGAAAGATAAAATGAAGTTTTCATTAAGAAAACTTCTGAAATATCAATAACGTTATAGATTTTGAAATTACAGTTAAATATTTATCTGTATTTCATAAATAACATATAGTTTAACACAATTTTTAATTGAAGAGTATTTTGACATCACTTAAAACTTTCATTTAAAAAACCGATTTTCTATTCTATTTCTTCGGATATCCTTAGTTAGGTGACAATGAATGCATAGCATACAATACTCAGCATGGACATAGTTACCGTTCCAACACTCAGGCACTCAATAGGCTAATCACGCCCCTCCAATCAATTTTGACAGCGAAGAATTTTCGCGGGAAATCATTGAATGAGAGGAAGAAAAAAAAGAGTGTTTTTCCAAGAATTAGAAGTGAAACTGTGAGTTAGTAACACAAATTTGTTTGTAGGTGTAAAAGAAAGTATATGTATACATGTATTAGTTTGGGATTTTTTTAAAAAAAAATAGTTGATAAAAACATCTTATATTTTAAATAAAGTTATAAGTTTTTTCAGACATTTTAAATTGCCTAAAATCTTAGTTTCTAAAATTACATTCAAGTAATCAACAAAAATATTTCCCGTCGTTAATTAAATGAAAAATGGTGCATATTTTATTTTTTATGATCATAAAAATTTTATACAATTTTAAAGACTGCTAAATGGAGATTTAACTGTAAATTAATTTTATTTATAATAATAAGAAAGTAAAAAGGTTTTGTAACAGATTAAAATTTTATTAACAGTTTCTATTTTATGCCATTCAAATTCAAGCAGTGTTTCAGTGTAATGATGGAATTTTACAATTGATTTTCACACCAAATCCTGTTACAATTAAATTATACAAATTTGTATAATGGTGTGTTTTCAATGACAATGCAGAATTTTAATATTTTTACAATGTTATAAAATAATACTGTGCTTTTACCGTATTTTTTAATCCCCGACAAGTGATAAATATCCAAACATCTGTAACTCGTACCGTCGTGTAAGAATTTCATTAGTAACGGATTTGATTATTCGTTAATAAATACTCGCCAAAACATACCTAATCACTTTAAAACGTGTTTGTTCATTGGTTGTATTTATGACGGCCAATTATCAACATGAGGGACATATCAAGGGAGGGGGGGTTGCCCTCAGTGAAGGTCTTTCTAAAGGAACCTAACCCGTATTTACGCAAGGAAATCTAACATTCGAAAAAAAACCCTGGAAACTCCGAACGATTAGGCAGATGGGTGTGATTAAGCACCTCCTATCTACCAGTTTCGAGATCAGAATCTCTTCACTGCTAACTATGAAACGAACTAGAAACTATCCCACTAGGAAAAAAAGACTAAGCAAATTTATATATATTTTTTCATAAATTTGTATAATAAGTGTACCTTTTACCAAGCGTAAAAAAAAAAAATAAAAATAAAAATAAAAATAAAAAATCGATAAAAATTTCTGTAAGAAAAGTAAGAGCGAGAGAGAGCAAAAAAAGTTTCATTTTTGAAAGGATTTACTTAGATTTCATTTGTCAATCATTTAAAAAAAAAAAAAAAAATCAAGGGACACATTAAGAAGGAGGATTGCTGCCCTCCGGAGGGTCTTTCTAAAGGAACCTAACCCGTATTTACGCAAGAAAGTTTAAGATTAGAAGAAAACCGTGTAAAACTCCGAACGATTAGGCCGACGGGTGCAAACTCAGCACCTCCCATCTACCAGCTTCGAGAGCAGAATCTCTTGGCCGCTGGTGGGGTTCTCTATGAAACTGAAACAATGAAATATTTCAAAGAGTAAAAATTAGGAAAGAAAAGACTAAGCAAATTTATATATATATTTTTTCATAAATTCACTTAATAAGAGCACCAAGAGAAAAAAGAAAAAAAATCGATTAAAATTTCTGTAAAAAAGGTAAGAGAGAGAAAGAGCAAAAAAGTTTTATTTTTGAAAGGATTCACTTAGTCTTTATTTGTCAATCATTAAAAAAAATTCATAATTTAAGGAAACTATGTGTTTTAATCTCTTGCTATTTTAATCTCTGGAAATAATATTTTTACTAACTAAAATTAAATTTTATGGGGGATATCATCAGAAACGTTTTACATCATTCGTTGTGTGTTAAAATATATAGTTCATAATCAATTTTCTAACTACAGAACGATCTTAATGGATTTGTAGTATTAAAAGCTAAAAGGATATTTTTATCATTTAAAAATAGAATTTCATTTAAAAAAATTTAAATTCGAAAACATTTATGTTAAAACAAATAATTATTGATAATTTATTTAGAGTTATTAATTTAAATTTATGTCGAATGTATGAAAAAGGCACAAAAAATGAAGACATTTCCTAGTTTTAAGTTTCAAAAGCGGAGTAAAAATGCATGTATACCTTAGAAATCTTTATTCCTTACTGGCCCTACAGCACAACGGTGAGAGCGCGCGTCCAGAATACCAAGGTACTCGGGTTCAAATCCAGCAGGAAAAATGAAGGTAAGAAATTTGTTACTGAATAATCTCTGTTTATGTAAATCCGTCTGAATAATAGAAAAAAAAAAGCATTCGTGTTTTCTTCTAAAAAAATTTTAATTAAATCATAGCTCTAATTAAAATTTTTTTTGAACATATTAGTGACCTTGAAGTTTCCCAAAGTCCTCCTATATCACTTCCTCAAAACTTCCCCAGAACCTCCCGGGGAGGACCCTGAAGGAGGTCCTGGGGAGCGTGCCAGGATGCTGTAAAGCGGACATTTTCGGTTCCTGAGGACCTCCTGGTGACAATTTTCTGCATCCTCAGGGATGCCTGGGGGATGACGGTCCTGGGATGTGAATCCTCCCCAGGACATCCTGGGGAGGCAAGTGTGCTATATGGGTATAGCCATACACTTACACAAAAATTTGGTTCAATTCGATGCATAACTTCATACATTTTTGATCGGTACAATATAAATGGCACAAAAATAGCGATTGTAGCGCCCCCTTCCGGCGGAGTTTTTTCAATTTCAGGGAGGACCAACTAGCCATAATTATACACTTAAAAAAGTTTGATTCAATTCGATGCTTAACTTCATATACTTTTGATTGGTACAATATTTAAAATGGCTCAAAAATCGAGATTGCAGCGCCCCTTTCCGGCGAAAAAATTCAAAATTGAAGGAAGGCCTGCTGGCCACATCCAAAAACATTCATTGGTTCAATTCTATGCTTAACTTCATACACTTTTTAATGGTGGAATGGCGACATACGGACAGACATACACACAGACACAAGAACAGACAGACATTTTGTAAAAACATGTTTTTTGGAATCTCTGATCCCTAAAACGATTTAATCCGTCGAAAACCTGATGTCGATAAAAATTTCGATTACAATACTTTCTTCTATTGAAGATAGAAGGAAGTAATAATATAAATCTAATGATTTAATAGATTTTAATTCATTGTACAATGATTAATATTCTCAAAGTTTTTATTCATATTTGTATCAAAAATTAAGAAATTATACAAACGATTATTCAATATTTAGTCTACATTCGTACCTCTAAATTACAATGTAACTGAACAAAGATAGTTTTACCAAATCTGTTAATATCGAAAATGAAGATTTGTTCTGATAAAAGTTAAAATAAAATTACTCTCGTTTAATCTAGATTATTTCCTTAATCTCGTCAATTCTGTGCAAGAACCTCTAATTTGAAAGATAGTAAGATTGCAAGTAATTTGTCCAATGGAGCGTAATTTAATGGGATACATCGCACAATGACTGATACATTTCTCCTTTCAAAAAGTTTCAATGCCCTAAAAGTAAATGAAGGAATAGTTCTATAGGTACATAGAAAAGAGAAATGTTCGCTTCCCACATTTAAATTCCTTGACAAAGTGAATTAACAAAGAGAAAAAACATATGGTAAACGCCATTTGATCAAAACCGATATTACATTTACAGTACAAAAATGCATTTACAATTTTTATTTTCTTCTACCTCTACAAGAAGAAGCGTGAAAATTTTCAAAAGCCAGAATTCGACGGATTTACATGCCTTACACTGTTAAAAATCTGTCCAGTTATTTGACCGTTTTTATTAAAAAAAAGTAAACAACCGTCATTTTATGCTATTCTGAACACAATATTGCCCATTTTATGGTCAGAATACAGTTAAATTATAGTTATGTTACTGTTTTTTTCAAAAAACGATCAAATGACTGGACAGAATTCTGCAAAATTTTTAACATTATAGTGTTCAGAAAACCTGAAATACATGTTTTTACAAGATCTGTGAGTCTGTGAGTCTCTCTGTCTGTAAATCATTAAACATTTTTGGGCGCTCAATCTCAAGAACTATAGCATAGCATTTCACAAAACTTTAGATTCTGTTAGACCTTGATATAAACTAGATTTGATTAGTTTTTGGTGTATATTTTTTAACAGGAGGCGCTGATATGCTGCATTATTTACAATTTCCACAATAGCCATATCTCAAAACATCTCTCGATAAAACTTTAAATTTAATTAGTATTTGATATATCGTGGTACTGATTATGATTTGTTGTAAATCGCTTATTAGGTGGCGTTGTCATGGTGCATTATTTGTGATTATCGCAATAGCTTTATCTCAAGAAATAATGCAGGGAATATCACAAAACTTTAGATTCTGTGAGACCTTGATATAAACTAGATCGAAATAGTTTTTTGGTGCGTATCGCTCAACAGGTAACGCTACTATGTTGTATTATTTACAGTTTCAACAATAGCGGTATCTCAAGAACTAGTGCATGGATTTTCATAATCATAATTGTAATTCTGTCTTTAAAATCAGGTAAAATTAATACCTTAAATTTTTAAACTATCGTAAATGCATGTTAATTGTGTAATTCATAAAAATACCTTCTTGTGGTAGAAAATAAACAGTTTTCTTCGCGCAAATAACTTCCATATTTTATATTGTTTTTCATAAAGTTTCACAACTTTATACACATCACCGTCTGAGGTAGGGTCGTTTAGTTATAGACGCCCTATACATAAAATCAAAGCATGAAATTTACTATATTTAAATTGATATTATTTAATTTCCTGTTACGTGAAAACTCTTCATTTAATAAAATATAATTATTACTTTGATAATTATTGAAATTATACAAAAGATTATTTAATATTCAGCCTATATTCCTACCTCTAAATTACAATGTGACTGAATAACAATAGTTTTACCAAAGCATTTAATATCCAAAAGGAAGATCTACTCCGATAACAGATAACACATAACATAACATTATTCGTTTAATCTAGATTATTTCCTTAATCTCGTCAAATCTGTGCAAGTACTTCTAGTTTGAAAGATAGAAAGATTGCAAGTTATTTGTTCAAAGAAGCTTATTTAATGGGATACATCGCACAATGACTGGTACATTTCTCGTTTCAAAAAATTTAAATGTTCTAAAAGTTAATGAAGGAATAGTTCTGTAGGCTGTTGTGCTAAGAAAATAAAAATGTTCCCTTTACTCATTAAAATTGCTTGAGAAAGTGAATTGACAAACTAATTAAACAAAATTATAGTAAAAGTTACTTGAAGGAAACCGATATTGCATTTATAGTGCAAAAATGCATTTATAATTTTTGCTTTTTTCTATTTTTTCAAGATAGTAGATAAAAAGAATTGGATTCGTGAAAATTTCAGGGGACACGAAACATGTTTTTTACAAAATGTCTGTATGTGAGTCTGTCAGTCTGTCTGTGTGGGGATAAAAATGTTTCGGCGCTCTATCTCAAGAGCTATTGCAAGGAATTTCACAAAACTTTAGATTCTGTTAAACTTTAAACATCATCTGATTAGTTTTTGGTGTATATCGTTCAACAGGTGGCGCTGCTATGCTGCATTATTCACAATTTCCAGAATAGCCATGCCTCAAGAACTACTGCATGGATTTCGATAAAACTTTAGATCTAATTAGTATTTGATATATCGTGATACTGATTACGTTTTGTGCAAATCGTTCATTAGGTGGTGTTGTCATGATGTATTATTGTAATTATTATAATAGCTCTATCTTAAGAACTAATGCACGGAACATCACAGAACATTAAATTATGTGAGACTTTGATATAAACTAGATCTGATTAGATTTTTGGTGTATAGCGCTCAACAGGTAGCGCTGCTATACCGTATTATTTAGGATTACTTCAATAGCCATGCCTCAAGAACTAGTGCACGGGTTTTCAAAATCATAATTATAAATTGTCTTTAAAAATCAGGTAAAAATAATAAATAAAATTTTTAAACTATCGTAAATGTATCTTAGATGTACAATTCGGAAAACTCCCTCTGGTGGTGAAAATGTAAACAGGTTTTTCTTTCCTTAGATCAATTCCTATATTTTTATTTTTTCTTTCAAAAATTTCACAACATTTTGAAGAATGCTTTTGTCTGAAGTAATGTCGATAAATTATTGTCACCCTATATATATATTAAAGAATGGAATTTTTTTGATTTAAATTTATATTCTTTAATTTCCTGTAATGTGAAAACTGTGCTTTGAATAAAATATAACTATACCTTTCATGATTATTGAAATCATACGAGCGATTATTTAATGTATCTCTAAATTACAATGTAACTTAAAAACAATCTTTTTATCAAAGCAGTTAACATCCAAAAGAAAGATCTGTTCTAGTAACACATAAAATAAAATTTTCGTTTAATCTAGATTATTTCCCTAATCTCGTCAAATCTGTGCAAGTAGTTCTCCAAGATAGAAAGATTGCAAGTAATTTGTTCATTGTTTGTTTGAGATTGCAAGTCATTTGTTTACCTTCCGTAAGCAAGGTAGCCGAAGTTTTTAGTGTTTCAAGAGGTACTGTGTCGAAGATTTATCCCGCATATTTGAATTGCGGAAAAAATATCATCCGCTAAATCACAGCGCTCACGAAAGTGTGTTCTGAGTGATCGTGACAGACGATCATTAAGGAGGATTATCGCGAAAAATAAGCAGACCACAGCTGCAAAAGTTACTGTTGAAATGAATGTCGTGTCACCAAATCCTGTGAGTACCAAAACAATTTGAAGGGAGCTTCATAAATAGGGAATTGCTGGCCATGTTGTAATTGAAAAGCCATCCATCAGTAATGCTAATGCCTGTAACAGGAAAAAGTGGTGTTAAGTCATAAAGCCTGAACTATAGAGCAGTGGAAGAGAGCGATATGGTCTGATGAGTCTTCTTTCACATTTTTCCCCACTTCTGGCCGAGTTTACGTCTGGGGAACGCCATCTCAAGCCTATAAAACAGACTGCTTGTTGCCAAGAGTGAAACATGGCAAGGGTTCGGTGATCGTTTGGGCAGCCATATCATGATTCTCTTCTGGCCCCATGATAACTCTGTAAGGGCGTATTACTGCTCAGACTTATGTGAACATTTTGGCCGATCAAGTCCATCCAATGGTACAAGCTTTGTTACCCAATGATGATGGTATCTTCCAAGACGACAACGTCCCCGTTCACACAGTTCATATTGTCCAGGACTGGTTTTCTGAGCATGAGGATGAATTTTCGCATCTCCCCAGGCCACCACAGTCATCAGACTTGAATATTATCGAACCTTTGTGGTCTACATTGGAGCGGAAAGTGCGTTCTCGCTATCCACCGCCAACATCGTTATATGAACTTGCCACCGTTTTGCAGGAATAATGGTATAATATTCCCTTGGCAAACACACAGAAACTGTATTTATCCATTCCGAGAAGACTGCAAGCTGTTTTGAATAACAACGGGTACCGTACACCATACTAGGCAAGGAAACGTGTTTTTTTTAAGGTGTTTCCATATTTTTGTCCAACCTCTCTATTTATAATTTTTGTTTTCTTCTATCTTTTCATGATAGAAGATAGAAAAAATTGGTTTCGTTAAAATTTTCGAAATCCAATTTTCAACGTATTAACACGTTTTAGGGGTCAGAGGATTTGAAAAACATGTTTTTACAAAATGTCTGTATGTGTGTGACAAAAACTTTTCAGCTCTCTATCTCAAGAACTATTGCACGTAAGTTCACAAAAAATTTAGATTCTGTTAAACTTTGATATAAACTAGATCTGATTAGTTTCTTGATGTATATCGTTTAACAGGAAGTGCTGATATACTACATTATTCACAATTTCCACAATGGCCATGTCTCAAGAAGTACTGCATGGATTTTGATAAAACTTTAGATTTAACTAGTATCCATAACTAATATCCATCGTAGTGCTGATTACGTTTTGTGCAAATCGCTCATTAGGTGATTTCGTCATGATGCATTATTGCGATTATCGCAATAGCTCTATGTTAAGAACTATGTGAGACCTTGATATAAACTAGATATGTTTAGATTTTTGGTGTATATAACTCAACAGGCAGCGCTGCTATACCTTATTATTTACAATTTCTTTAATAGCCATATCTCAAGAACTAGAGCATGGATTTTCAAAATCCTAATTATAAATTGTCTTTAAAATCAGGTGAAAATAATAAATGAAATCTTTAAACTATCGTAAATGTATGTTAGATGTGCAATTCGGAAAACTTCCTCTGGTGGTGAAAATGTAAACAGTTTTCTTTGCTTAGATAAATTCTTATATTTTTATTTCGTGTTTCAAAAAATTTCACAACATTTTAAACAATACATTTTTTCTGAAGTATGATAATTTAATTATAGTCATTCTGTACATACAATTAAAGCATGAGATTTATTATGTTTATATATATTATTTAATTCCTGTTATGTTAAAACTGTGCATTTAATAATACATAATTATTACTTTCATAATTATTGAATTAAAGATTATTTAATATTTGGCCTATAATCGAAACTCTAAATCACAAAGTAACTGAACAATGTAAGTTTTGCGAAAGCAATTAATATCCAAAAGGAAGATCTATTCCGATAACAGATAACAAATAACATAAAATTATTCGTTTAATCTAGATTATTTCCTTAATCTCGTCAAATCTGTGGAAGTACTTCTAATTTGAAAGATAGAAAGATTGCAAGTAATTTGTTCAATGAAGCTTATTTAATGGGATACATCGCACAATGACGGGTACATTTCTTGTTTCAAAAAGTTTCAATGTTCTAAAAGTTAATGAAGGAATAGTTCTGTAGGCTGTTGTGCTAAGAAAAGAAAAATGTTCCTTTTCCTCATTTAAATTCCTTGAGAAAGTGAATTTACAAAATGAATAAACAAACTTATAGTAAAAGTCATTTAAACGAAACCGATATCTCATTTGCAGTACAAAAATGAATTTATAATTTTTGCTTTCTTCTTTCTTTTCAAGATAGAATATAGAAGAATTTGTTAATTTTCAAAATCCTATTTTCAACGCATTAACATGTTTTGTGAGTCAGAAAACATGAAAAACATTTTTTTTTTTTTTTTTTTTTTTTTTTTTTTTACAAAATGTCTATCTGTGTGTCTGTCTTTCTGTGTATGACACAAAACTTTCAGAGCTCTATCTCAAGAACTATTTCAAGGAATTTCACAAAACTTTTGATTCTGTTAAATCTTGATATAAACTAGATATGATTAGTTTTTGGTGTGTATCGATCAACAGGTGGCGCTGCTATGCTGCATTATTCACAATTTCTACAATGGCCCTATCTCAAGAACTAATGCATGAATTTCGATAAATCTTTCGATTTAATTAGTACTTGATATATCGTGGTGCTGGTACGTTTTGTGCAAATCGCTCAGTAGGTGGCATTGTCAAGGTGCATTATTTGTGATTATCGTAACAGCTCGATCTCAAGAACTAATACACGGAATATCACAAAACTTTAGATTCTGTAAACCCTTGATATAAACTAGATCTGATTATATTTTAGTGCATATTTCTCAACATTTAGCGCTGCTATACTGTATTACTTACAACTTTTACAATAGCTATACGTCAAGAACTAGTGCATTGATTTTCAAAATAATAATTATAAATTGCTTTAAAAACAAGTAAAATTAATAAATAAAATTTTAAAACTATCGTAAATGCATGTTAAATATGTAATTTGGAAAACTTCCTCTGGTAATGAAAATGTAAACAGTTTTCTTTGCTTAGATAAATTCTTATATTTTTATTTCGTCTTTCAAAAAATTTCACAACATTTTAAACAATACATTTTTTCTGAAGTATGATAATTTAATTATAGTCATTATGTATATAATATTAAAGCATGAGATCTATTATATTTATATATATTCTTTAATTTCCTGTTATGTTAAAACTGTGCATTTAATAATATATAATTATTACTTTCATAATTATTGAATTAAAGATTATTTAATATTTGACCTATAATCGCAACTCTAAATCACAAATTAACTGAACAATGTAAGTTTTGCCAAAGCAATTAAAATCCAAAAGGAAGATCTATTCCGATAACAGATAACAAATAACATAAAATTATTCGTTTAATCTAGATTATTTCCTTAATCTCGTCAAATCTGTGCAAGTACTTCTAATTTGAAAAATAGTAAGATTGCAAGTAATTTGTTCAATGAAGCTTATTTAATGGGATATATCGCACAATGACGGGTACATTTCTTGTTTCAAAATGTTTCAATGTTCTAAAAGTTAATGAAGAAATAGTTCTGTAGGCTGTTGTACTAAGAAAAGAAAAATGTTCCTTTTCCTCATTTAAATTCCTTGAGAAAGTGAATTTACAATCTGAATAAACAAACTTATAGTAAAAGTCATTTAAACGAAACCGATATCTCATTTGCAATACAAAAATGCATTTATAATTTTTGCTTTCTTCTTTTTTTTTCAAGATAGAATATAGAAGAATTTGATTCGTGAAAATTTTCAAAATCCTATTTTCAACATATTAACATGTTTTATGAGTCAGAAAACACGAAAAACATTTTTTTAGAAAATGTCTGTCTGTGAGTCTGTCTTTCTGTGTGTGACAAAAATCTTTTAGAGCTCTATCTCAAGAGCTATTGCAAGGAATTTCACAAAACTTTTGATTCTGTTAAATCTTGATATAAACTATATCTGATTAGTTTTTGATGTGTATCGATCAACAGGTGGCGCTGCTATGCTGCATTATTCACAATTTCCACAATGGCCATATCTCAAGAACTAATGCATGGATTTCGATAAATCTTTCGATTTAATTAGTACTTGATATATCGTGGTGCTGGCACGCTTTGTGCAAATCTTTCAGTAGGTGGCGTTGTCATGGTGCATTATTTGTGATTATCGTAACAGCTCGATCTCAAGAACTAATACACGGAATATCACGAAACTTTAGATTCTGTAAACCCTTGATATAAACTAGATCTGATTATATTTTAGTGCATATTTCTCAACAGGTAGCGCTGCTATACTGTATTACTTACAATTTCTACAATCGCCATACCTCAAGAACTAGTGCATGGATTTTCAAAATAATAATTATAAATTGCTTTAAAAACACGTAAAATTAATAAATAAAATTTTAAAACTATCGTAAATGCCTGTTAAATGTGTAATTCATAAAATCACCCTCTGGTGGCAAAAATGTAAACAGTTTTTCTTTGCTTAGATAAATTCCTAAATTTCTATTCTGTCTTTCACAACATTTTGAACAATACTTTTTTCTGAAGTAGGATCATTTAATTCTAGACATTCTTATATAAAATTAAAGCATGAAATTTATTATATTTACATTATTATTTTTTAGTTTCCTGCTATGTTGAAACTGCGCATTTATAATATATAATTCTTACTTTCATAATTATTGAAATTATAGATTATTTAATATTTGGCCTATAATCGCAACTCTAAATCACAAAGTAACTGAACAATGTAAGTTTTGCCAAAGCAATTAATATCCAAAAGGAAGATTTATTCCGATAACAGATAACAAATAAAATAAAATTATTCGTTTAATCTAGATTATTTCCTTAATCTCGTCAAATCTATTCAAGTACTTCTATTTTGAAAAATAGTAAGATTGCAAGCAATTTTTTCAATGAAGCGTATTTAATGGGATACATCACACAATGACTGGTACATTTCTGATTTCAAAAAGTTTCAATGTTCTAAAAGTTAATGAAGGAATAGCTCTGTAGGCTGCTGTACTAAGAAAAGGGAAATCTTCCTTTTCCTCATTTAAATTCCTTGACAAAATGAATTGACAAACTGAATAAACAAACTTATGGTAAAAGTCATTTGAACGAAACTGATGTTACATTCACAATACAAAAATGCATTTACATTTTTGTATTGCTATTATTTTTCTGTTTCAATTTTCTGAAGCTCAAACTTGTATTACGGATGGACATGTTTCAATAAACTTAATTGCTTGAGAAGAAAAAGAAACTGTAAATTGTATGTCGAACGTTGCAAATGATATCCGTTAATATTATAAGTAATTTTAAAATAATCAGATGTTGATACGGAATTTATTAGGATTATATGTATTCAGCTCAGTAACTGGAAAATAATATGACTCCACCATAAATAGAACTTAATCACCATGGCAACCTATAATCAATACCTAACATGGTACACAATTCAATTTACTTAAATATGATAAAATTTAATTGAATGAAGAAAAGTTGTTAATAAATTTTAAGTTTTAAATTTTCATAAAACTCAAAATCTCGTACCAAAATTCTGTGCCGATTATATATTTTAATTTTTGAACCATTTGGCTGAGTAGTGTTTTGGCTGTTATATGCACCGACGGATATTCACACGGACGGACTAGACAACGACTGTAGATGTTTCATATTTATAAAACGAAGAAAGCACAAATAAGCAAAAACATCAAATGGATATTTAAAACATGCCAAACTGGACATTATAAAAACATTAGTAACAAAGATACAGTTACGAAGATTTAAATATGCTTGAAATAGTCTCATATCTTTAACATGCGTTACGAACGACCTTTCACATGTACCACAGAGTATTAATATCTTTTTGAGTATCTGTGTAAATGAATTATTGATGGCGGACACTTTATTTTCAATGCATGACATGTCATAGTAAACATTTTATTACATAGCAGTTACATAGCAATTTGAGTATTCTTACGAGAATTAGAGTCTGGATACAAGAGCAGACAAACGCCTAGATAAACCGAATTCATAAACTTCACATGTGTTGAAACGTATTATTAAAAACAGTGAGTTTCTGAGTTGTGAAAGAATATTTCTCAAATCTAGGTGTTGGATGGAGGCTTTTAAAAATTTATTTATTTTTATTGTATTTACTTAAAAAGGCATACTTAATGTGCCAACTGTTTAAATAAGTTCTGATAATGCATTATTTGATTGTTATGTGCATTTTGAATTAGTCGATTTTTATGGCTTTTTCGCGTATAATAGGCAAAATTTGTATTTGTTTGAATCGTTTGGCGGTTTCTCTTTTTTATGTCCCTTGGTCCTCCTCATTTTTTTCGATTATTTTATTGTTATTTATTTATTTATTTTGATACGTAAAATATATCTTTTGGTAATGACAGCAGTATGCCTGAAAAACAAATCTGGAAGGCGAGATTTGGGTGGAGCAGGAACCTATGTGAGTGCAATGACTCAACGTAATGTAGAGGAAGTAAAGGAGGATATAGAAGACAGAAAATACCATTAAGAATTCTTATTATTTTTCCGTGCTAAATTAACCTACGACATGTGTTCAGTCTGAAACCTTTTTTTTCGGGCGATACAGTGTTTTTTGAATCGTTTAACGCACCATTTCTGTGTTCAGCGCATTTTATTACGATGAGCTTAGAAATGGCTAGTATGAAGTGTTATGGCCATGTAAAGACACTCGATAGCGTGAAAAGTAGTTTTGGGGGGGGGGGGGCAGCATGCATTTTGAAAGACTTACAGTTGTCAACATACTCTGATAATATGCGCCACTACTACTGGTGTAGACACGATATGGATGAAAATAGAGAAATTCAATATCAGCCATTGGATGTATTATTCAAATGGTAAGTGAAAAAGTTAACAAAATGTGAATAAAATGTTCCACACCAGTGGTTTCCCATAGAGCAGTTTTCGGAAAAATAAAATCTATTACAACAAGTGTAAATCATTTGATAAATCCTGTAATTGCATGGCACACAGTGGGGCATTTTGATAATCTAGGTGGACAAAATTCAAATTTCCGATTATCTCGGAATTTAACGATTCCGCGTATCTTGGTTGCTGAATGTCTTTATTTTCGAGATCTGTAGAAGTTTTTTCAAAAACAAATCTGAGGTGTCGATTAATTATGACCGTAAAGAAGACATTTGCGTATTTGGTTTGAGAGAGTTTCAATCATTGCACTAGCTTCCTGTAAGTTTAAAAGCAGACTGTTCTGTCCTATTTGAAATCACTGACCACTTTTTTTAAAGATTGTTATTCTGGATGATTTATGATGTTGTTTACAAATTTCATTCTGACTTTTAGCACTGTATTCAGAGTTATTCAGCAATAAGTAATTTTTAAAATCAAAGTGCAATTCCTATGGTCTTGGAAACTAAAAAATGCAAAAGTTATTATTAACAAAGAAGTTTTACATTTACTTGCAGTTTAAGAATGCATGTGTAGTCCAAAATTAAATTTTAATATTCCTTTTAATTATCTGATTGAAATGAATCTTTGAATATGTATCTTGTTTTAATGACAATAAAAAATATTATTATATTTTGAGGAGCTTAGAAATTATACTTTTTATACAGGACTACACAAAATAATTTAAATTTCTAAGGCTAATTTTAAACCCGTTCCAGTTATTTGATTGAGCTAAAACGTTATCTGTGTATGAACTTCTGATGCCAATGCAATATTATTATAATTTATAAAACGTAACAATTAGATTTTTTTTACAGGATCACATAAAAGATTACATCAAAACTTGGAAGATAATTTAAAACCATTTTCAATCATCTGATAGCGTCAAAATTTTGCCTACTTGTATTTTTTAGACGACAATTCGATTAAACTATAATTTGTCGAACGTAGCAATTATGTATTTTTACAAGGCCACATAAAAGATCGCGGGAAGATTATTGCAAGTAAGCAGAAATTTTAATTAAAATTTACTAAAATTACTATAGGTTACTGAAGAACACAGCAACACTTTTTAATTGAAAATAAAGTGCATAGCAGCTGTTTTTCTTTTGCAGGAACACGTAAAACTACAGATACATTACCATCTATAATTTTTTTTCAAATTGGAAAAAATTACATAGACAATTTATTTAACAACAGAAATTAATCAAATTGTTTCAACAGAAATTAATTTAGGTCGCATTTATATTTTTTACATTATCCCACAAAACATTTTTCTTTTTTGTAACATGATTTTCTCTTTAAAATTTTTATTTTTCAAGATGACTAGACAAATTTTTAGAGCAATTCTGAGTTGACAAATATAAAAAAGAAATGAATGTTAACTTTTATGTATGAATTAAATTGTTTTTTGCCTTACGTATATGATTTTAGATATGAGATGATATTTAGATTTTAGATATTTATATTTTAGATGACCTTCAGATATGATTTTTTGAAATGTTTTCTTGTTATCCATTTTTATAAAGCCATTTGCTTTAAATCTTTGAAAATAGAATATAAAAATTTCAGCAATTGCTCAGAAATAATTTTTTTAAGAGAAAAATAGTCAAAAATATGTGAAAAAATGGCAATTCCGAAAAAATAATGTAATGTATTAATTTTTTGTAAATTGCATAATAAACAGAATAACTTTCTGTAGGACATAAACTACACACATTATAATCGCATCTCAATCTCTAATGCTATGGCAGTTAAAGTATTAATGTATTGAAACATTTGCAAAATTTGTCTCATGTTTGTAATTTATAATACTGTAGATATAAAGTTAATTAATATATTATCATCAGTGTAGTCTATTTCCTCAAAAGACATTTGTAAAATTATACAGAAATTATTTCGTGGTATAACATGGATATATATTAGGGTGGAGTGAAAAAGACCAAAAAAATTTTTTTTCGGAATTTTTTCTTTGGATAGGTCTAAAAAGTTGCCTTTTGGTACACTGAATATAAGGTTAAAATTGCATTTCGTTTGGAATTCATCTTTAGTCTCCTACCAGCTCTTAAAGGTTATGCTCTTTATATGTGAAAATCAAAATTTCACTATGTAGTGTAAATGATAAAAAAAAAAAAAAAAAAAAAAAAAAAAAAAAAAAAAAAAAAAATTTGGAATTTTATCTTTGGATAGGTCTAAAATGTTGCCTTTTGGCACACTGGATAAATTGTTAAAAATTTCATTTCATTTGGAATTCATTTTAATTTCCTACCAACTCTTAAAGATTATGCCCTTTTTATGTGAAAATCAAGATTTCACAATGTAGTGTAAATTAACCAACTTTTTTTTTTTAACTAAATTTCTGATTTCAGTAAAATAACCCACAAAAATGACTTCTTAAAGTATTACTTGTGAGCGATCTAAGTATAGTTGCGTTTTCATTCTTTGAATAGCGAATAAAACCCTAAAATGTTAATCTTATTGTCGCAGAGAAGAGAAAATACAATAATTAGACATGCTTTCACTTTTATTTTCTGAATGCACATGAAAGATAGTTCTCTAAATATAAAGGAAATGCAGTTTTCTGAATATATAGTAATTAAATGAAAAGAATATATACGATGTATTGTAAAACGATCTTTCATTTCATTCTAATTTATATTGGTCTTTGTTATCAAAATTAGGTATTACCTTTCATGATTTTATTTTACTCACATATATCCGGCTCTTGCTTCTACCACTACAGCCGCTAATGGCGCTTCAACAACTAAGTTTACGCATCTTTCGAATACTTGAATCTAACAGGGAATTTTTTCAATTGAAAAAATGAGACTTTCGATTTTTTTCTGAGAATTTCTAGTTTCTCTCTTGGTACTCTTTTAAGAATGTGGGGTGATTTCACATTCTTGCCAGTTAATAATGCTTATATAGTTTGTAACACTGAATTTCAATATTGGAATATGAAACTGTCTTATTGTAGAACATATAATATCCTTCATCTTCAATATTCTTCGGAATCCAAATTCTCCAACATGATTTTTTTTATCAGTTATCATTCCTGTAAATTTTCATCTTTATGACAGAAATATGCGTTTTGTCGAATAACGGGATTGAGAATTTTCTTTAAATAGTCAATCAAATAACAAAACAACTTAATTGTTTATAAAAAAAAATGAGCTTTATTGCAAGAAGAATCTTTCTTGAAGTGAAACAGCATAGACAAATGTACTTTCATTACAAATTCAGCCATAATCTTCAGATTTTGGGATGAATTTTGACTTCTAATCTGCAAACCAAATAATCAATTGGCAGTTGTCAATCATTTAGAGTGCGACATTTTTGCTGGATTCGATTTACCAGATTTGAGGAACATTAACCAGATGCAAATGTTTGACACATGTCATAAAGATAATTTTGGTCTACACTTAACTGTCCAGAGTTCATTTCTGTGTGATAGGAGCAGATATTTTTTAATTTCCAATTGTTCAAATTGATCCAACGACTTTCCAATTAGAACAAGAAAAGCTCGTGAGCCTTTATTTTGTTTATCAAGTTCATTGACTTGATAAACAATTGGTAGCGGCAATTCGTTTGCAAAGAATTGACATATTAACCACTAAAACGGACGACTAAATCTTAGTTTCAAAAATCTATTAGCATGATTTTTATCTTACTTTTTTTTACAGTTGTTCCGTCACAACCTAGTGCCATAAATTTATCAAGGTTTAAATGTTTTTCAGTGCAATATTTTAATACTTTATGCAATGATCTTTCCTGATCCAAAAGATGGTGCAATGTGTCCCAAATACAATTCATTTGACTGTTAAAATCAGAGATTATGTTTGTAACTTATAGGTCTTCCATATATCTCCAATTTTCCATAATTTCCTTTGATTTTGGAGAATTGCATAAGCTACTGATATTCAGAAAAATTGTTGTCTATCATTTGATCAATACGTCTTTGGGAAACTACAATAATTGATGCCCTCTATGATTTCTCTCAGGATATTTTTTACCTGTGGTTTTGACGAAACTTTACAATTACTGATGTGTTTTATTTATTGTTTTGTATAATAATAATATTTTATAGCATTCTGCTATTGTTGGTAAAACAGCTTTATTTAGTTTTGAAGAATCACTCATTTCTAGTAATGGTAAACTTCGATTTGCTTACACACGTACTCATTTTGACTGTAAAAATGACAACATACATTTTTTAAAACTTAATAAACCGTTTCAAATATTTAAAAATAAAGATTTAAAGTTTGAAAATGATGAAAGAAATTACACTATACATTTTTAATATAAATATATCAAACGATATTACCAAAAAATCCTTTTGATGTACAATTATGGTAAAAATGTATCGTATAAATCAATGAAAATATAAATGGCCTGGTAGGGGACTCAAGAAGTTTTTCAAAATTCATGAAATTTTGCACGGTATTAGAATCACAAAAAGGCAACTTTTGGCTGCTATCCAAAATCAAAATTCCAACTTTCGATTTTTCACTCCACCCTAATATGTATATATTAGGATGGTTTGCGCATAGGAAAAATCTGAAAAACTTCATTTTGGGAAAAAGCCAAAAATAACTTTTAAACACAGTTCAAAAGCTGCAACAGATGCAATTTTAAGCGGTTGTAACTCAAATTCTATTTTAGATACAGACAAAAATTAAGCAGATTTCGATCGATAAAAAATTCGATTTTTATATTATAGCAAAAATGAAAAATCGATGCTAATCGAAAATTACGTTTTAAAGGTGCTTAATAGTAAAATAAGTATGTTTAACTCATTTTTTATAATTCATTATATTTATTTTGGAACATTATTGTTAAATAAATCAAATATTTATCAGTATTTGAGTATTTTATTAGGGATAAGTTTAAAACATCAGAAAAAAAATAATTAAAATTCAGAGAAATAATTTTGTCCATATAGATCGACAAATTAATCCACTGTGGAGCGTTCAAGACAAAAGACCCTCGAAGAATTCGTAAGAAATGCAGAAAACCCTCTGTTTGACAATGCAGCTTGAGACTTGAACAACTGCAATTACGACATCAGGCGTAAAGTTCTATATCGAGAGGTGGACTTCTTGAAGTATCAAAGTTTATCGAAAAATATTTATTATAAATATTTTATTAAAAGCAAGCAAAACTCTTGAAAAGAAAATATCGCGGAAAATAAAAAGGGAGCAATATCAACGAGAGATAGTGGTTAAGCGCCAGAGTCCACAACGAATGGTGTTAGACCCAGATGTAAAACAGATATATTGTTAGAAGATTCAAATAGTGGAAGCTTTCAAGTAAGCATATTGATTGAATCAGAATTTCAACCAATTCTTTTAAAGCCATTCACTCCTAAACGCTTATCCATTTCTCACATAGCCTCTGCCGCCTTTAGAAGTGTTATATTAGAGAGGAAAGTTGGCCTCAAGAACTAATGCACGAAATTTCACAAAACTTTGGATTCTGTTAGACCTTGATATAATTTATATCTGATTAATTTTTGGTGTATATCGTTCAACAGGTGGTGCTGCTATGCTGCATTGGTCACAATTTCAACGATAGCCATATCGCAAGGAATAGTGAATTTATTTTTATTAAACTTTAGATTGTTATTACTTGATAAAACATGATATTGATTACATTTTTGTGAAAATCGCTCAATAGGTGGCGCTGCCATGGTGCATTATTCGTGATTATCGCAATAGCTTTTTCTCCAAAACTAATACAAGAAATTTTCTAAAAATTCAAATTCAAATAGTCCCTGACATAGATTCGTATTGTTTAGTTTTAGGTGATATCGCCCTACAGATAGCGCTGCGATACTGCATTTTTCACTATTTTGTAAAAACTTCATCTAAAGATTTTGGATTTTCATCAAATTTCAGATTCAGTTAGTACCTAATAAAATAATTAATCGTGCTTAGTTTACAGTGTACATCATACAACATTTGCTGTTGTTATGCAGTTTTTTTAATAAATATTTTGTAATAGCTCAATCTCAAAAACTAATGCACGGATTTTCATCAAACTTTTGATTCGGTTATAATTTGAGATAAGTTGCTGCTGACTATAGATATAGGTAAAAACCACCTAAATCTACCACATTTTTCAGAGAGTATTAACGTGCATAAGATGAAAGAAAGTTTTGGGATTTGTACATCTGACCAGTTTTTAAATATATTTTTACAAATGACACATTTTATAATTATTCATTTAATAACCAAATATGCTTTATTTTAAATGCATCATTTTTTCAATATTGTAATCTCTGTTATTTTATAAAAATTTAATTTTATAGGCAAGTACCTTTTAAAATGTAATTGAATTATTTGTTAAAGCATTCAACAGGGCGCTAAAGCTTAAATTTCAGATTGCACGTATACTTCAATGATTTCACGTCATTTTACCGTTCTTGGTGATTTTTTACGAAAATTACATTTAGTAGCCAATAATATCATTATAAGGTACCCTGGGGTAATAACGCCACGTTAAGGTTCTACAAATTTTCACGGCTTAGTTTTAGATTGTATTTCTCAAACAAATATAGGATCTGATACAGCAACTCATTGACTATCTATATAAAATAAAATAATTTAACAGATATGTATTCATAAAATGTAATGGCGTTTTTTCTTGACCCATGCTATTTGGCGTTATTACCCACCTATATGGGTAATAACGCCATGCAAACAAAACTATGAAATAAGATGGAATAATTGCATGTAGATAACCCAATTCTAAAAATACAAACTCTGCAAACTTAGAAATTGACAAATTGCATTCTAAGATATTGAAAATGTTCAATTTTTGTGAAAGTGTAAGAAATATAAAGGTGTGGTGTGGGAGGGGGGGATGAGGCAAGTGAATATCAGACAGTGAGTTTCTTTTTGTTTAAAAAGGACCGTTTAAATAGAAATATGAGAACCATTGCACAGTTTTAACTGTGTTTATTTGAATCAGTATTTAGGATGTAGCTCGGCCACTGTAGGCAATCAACCGGGGTATTAAAGTCAAGGATTGGCGTTATTATCCCGGTATAGTTATTGCGCAGTACATTTTAAATTACAAATTATCTCGAGAAGATATCCAAAATCTTCAACAACATTTTAAAAGTACATGAAATGCACTACAAATTTATGTAATTAACAAATTATTTCCGGATAAAAAGATAGTCTTCACATATACAAAACGTATCTCGCAAATTTTAGATCAAGCGTTAATTTTAGTTGTTTGTAAAAACAATAAGACCTAAAAATGAAACAAATTAACTTGAAGCTGTTTTTTGCGATTTATATGACTCAAAACCCTTCTGCGCAGAGCACATGGGTGCCATTTACCTGATTATTTCATAATTATGCAAGATATAAGCACTTGGCGTTATTACCCCGTCTGGCGTTATTACCCCAGGGTACCTTACTATCTTTCTAATGTACCTTTGTTGAAAACTAAGAGCTTTCAGTTACATATATAAAAAAAACTAATGATTAAAGAAAATTTGATTATTTTTTAACCACATTGAATTAAAATTCGATATAATTTCAGATTAATATCTCAATTTATTTTTAAATTATCTGTAATATTTTTTTTCTTCTATTATCTTCAATATATATTTATGTTCATTTAAATGAAAAATATTTTGCATATTTAATTTAATATTTAATTTAATTTATTTATTTACTAATCTAATTATATTATAATTAGCACTAGACTACATAACTGATACTTGAATCTAATTTTCATAAATATTTCTTTTTCGGGAAATTTTCTCATTTCGATTTAAATAATAGTTTTTTAGTAATTTTATTTTGATATAAACAATAACTCATAAAAACAAGTAATTTAATTATAGCAAAGCTTTTAATTAAAAAAATAATAAGTAAAATAAATTTCATAAAATATATTTTTGAATTATATTGAATTTGATCCAATATTAAGAACATTAACTTAATTAAAAGATTTAAATAACGTATGCAAGGAAATACAGATCGATAGGTCTATATGTAAACAATTTGACCACAATAGTTCGCTTTTTAAATAAATCAACCAAAATGTATTCGATGTTCAATCCTAATTTATAGTACAAGAGACGACAGCACAAAAATCTAAGGTATCGAGCACTAGAAAAAAAACCTTTATTTTATGGAAGAGTAGTAACAGGAAAATCTAATGATCCATGTCCATCGGAAACGAAGTGGTGCATAAGCTGAAAATTAACACTACTAATGGTTTACTCGTATAGGCTTTTCATTGTGTTTACCGTACAATCATTTCATACCTTTGATTGTACTGCAAACATAATTTTAAACCTCTGAGTATATTAGTGTTATTAATTTTTGACTTATGCACCACTTCACTTCCGGCAGACATGGATCATTAAATTGTTACTAATCATTTATAAAATAAAGGGATTTATTTGTGCTCGATACCACTGGTTTTTGTGCTGTCGGCTCTTGGACTGTTAAGAGAAAAATGGACATCTTTGTCCTTCTCAGACCCGACATCAAAATATAAATTGATTTTCAGCAGAAATGTTAATAATTTACAATGTACACCATTTTAAGTGGAGAGTGGACCTTTATTTGAGCAAAATCATCTATAGCAAAATCTTCGCAAAAAAGGTCTATTCCTGTGGTATAATAGAACCAAAACAGTTTTTTCTTATTAAAATTTCATTTATGAGAGTTTTAAGAAGTAAATAATAAAGGCAAGAGTATTTATATTCTTTAAATCTGTTTTTCTCAAAACTAATTTTTCAGCATTTTTAGATTTTTGAAATGTTTCTTGTGACGTAATTTTTGATCAATATTTATGACGTCAATAAGGAAGTATCCTGATATTGTTTAGAAAGAAATTGTGTAAGTTTTTTAAAATTCGTCTTTATTAAGATACTTAAATTTGATTTTTTATTTATTAAAAGCATAATTTTGATGAAAATCGATATGGAATTTAGAAAAAAATCAGTAAAATATTAGCTATTCAAGAGATTAAAAAAACTTATATAAATTTGAATATAATAGAGTTTTAAGTGCTAAAAATGCAAAATCAAGAAAAAATCTCAAAGACACGAAGAGCATTTTAAAACTTCGTTTAAAAATGTAATTTTTTTTTATTTAAAAAAATTAATACGAATGGAAATTTTTTTCAAAGTATCCTATATACTTTTGGTGAAATGTATATATGCACAAAATTTCATATTGCTATGATGAAAAAAAAAAGTAACGTCCACCGTCCCCTTAAGTGGAAGAAATCAGTTTTATTATTTGTTGTTAAGAGGGGGGGGGGGCTTTGAGTGTATGTATTACATGTGATACTTGAAAATAACGTATTATAAAATTAAAATCAAAAATCGAAAATTCAAAGATTATGTTTAAATAACATTTTTTTTTCATGTACACAACTGTATACATGTATCCGAGTTGTTTACATTTCGATAAAGTCTTTAACGTAATTTCTTGACACGTTGAGTTAAAGAAATACCTTACAGTTGGAACAACGCACTGTAGTTAGAACACTACATTTCGGTCTTCTGTATTTACTCTTGTATATCATCAGTCATTTCGGGCATATGCCTTATTTCTTTCTTTCTCGCGGATTTATGCGGCATATTTGCTTATTTTTCGTTTAGCTGCAGGTTCGGAGTCATGCAAAAGCGTCAGATGAATTTACATATTAAATTCCTATTTGGGATTGTTTCACCCCATAGATTAGGTTTGTAACCGCGTTCAGGTTTAAGCAAAAATAATTTTAAAAAATGCACATTATTGAATAACTTGAAAATAATGTCAGAAATATATGTTCGAAAAAAATTTTAAATGACCGGACACTATTGGAAATCAAAGTATCATATGGGAAAGTAAAATGTTTACCGTTCCATAAGTGTGTAGTACTTATCAAAATTTAGATCTAGTAATCTATATAACAAGCTCTTGTATATCTAAATAGAATATATATGCTTAAATTGAACTGTGATTTCCAAATAAATAGTTATAAGAGACTTACTGGGTGGCCTGAAGAAATCATGTTTATGGTTTAAGATGCAATGAAAACATTTGTTATGAAACCTGTGCTTCCTTCTATAAAGAGACTAAAGCATTACACAGACTAATTTGAAGTATATCACAGTTGATAATACCGTTCCCAGCTGATTTTCTTATAATAGGAATTTTTTTTTAATTTGGAAACATCAGTATCCCATGTGTTACTTCTGAACCGAGCAGGATAAACAAGTTTTAAATGTTCCTATTTTAAAAGAAATTTTTAAGAATAAACAAGTTATAGTACGCCTTAATAATTAAAGTATAAATTTTTATTTATCCAGCATATGTAATATAGATAAATCTTGCAATCGTTTTGACAATTGAAAGATTTTCTTTTCTTGACAGATTTACGCTTTTGGACATTAGAGATTCCGAATAACATATTTTTAGAAAAAAGAATTTGCCGTCCGTCTGTCTGTGTCTGTAAACGCTCTATCTCCTGAAAAAATTGAGACCGAGACTTGAAATTTCATATATACTTAGTATGTAAAAATAGGAAGAAGCCTATTTCATATCAGTAACATTGATTATCCGAAATATTTTTTTTCAAACTATTGAAATATTCGTTGTGATAAAAGGTATTTGTTTTTAAGGAGTAAAGATGTGTAAGACAATATAAAACGTAAATTTTGCATAAGGAATGAAATCAATTGGATAATTAGTTTTCGCGATATTTGTAATCACACATATTTTCCACATTCATCGATTTTTCATGGTTCTTTGTTTTATTCAAATTTCAATTCAAAGACATTTTTTAATTGAAAATGAGACGTTTAATCCAACGCAGTAAATTTTTAGTTAATATAATTTTCATTTGTGGAGTTATAAGAATGCTTCTTTTACGCAATTTGGTATTGCTTAATTATCACGTCGATCAAAAACGTGATTTTTAATTCGACGTTTTATTTATAGTTTTATAATATTTTACTTAATTATTTCTTATTTTGTTATTTAAAATCAAGTATTAGACCAATTTGTATAATTTACTAATACTTTGGTGATTTATATTATTTCTCGAAATGGGTCAACGGGATAGTCAAATAGTGTCCACAATTCCATACTAGAGCATTATTATGTATTAAAAATACAGGGTGTTATAAAGTCCCGGACCTATCTTGATGTTTAATAACTCATAAAATAATAAAGATAGATTAAAATTAATAACATAAATGGTTAGATAGACTCAAAAAGTATCACTACCCTTGTCAATGAACTTCCAAGTGTGCCCCCTTCATCGCACAGAGAATATAAAGTCGATAGTCAATTTCACGCCAGGTAGCGGCAAGCATGTCGTCATCCACAGAGGATATTGCGGTTGTAATTCTGGCTTTTAAGTCAGAAATTTTCCACACTCTCCTCCTGTAAACATTGTCCTTTACAAATCCCCAAAGGAAAAATTCCAATAACGTTTTTATCAGGTGATCTAGTTGGCCAAGGACTTGGACCTCCTCGCCCAATCCATTTTCCTGAAAAGTGGTCATTCAAAGAAGTACGAACGATGGTATCCCAATGAAGTGGTGCACCATCTTGTTGCAAAAAGACATGTAGCTGAAGCTTTTCTAGTTATGGAAATAGGAAGTTTTCCAACATGTCTAAGCATACGACTGATGAGACCGTCTTTTCTGTAAAAAAGAAAGGCCCAATGACTCGGTCGTGCATTAGTCGACACCACACATTAATCTTTGGGAAACCCCTTTCTGCCTCACAGTATTCGTGGGAGTTTTCAGATCCCCATATGCGCACGTTATGGTGATTAACAATGCCAGAAACATAAAAAGTACAGATATTTAGACTGGAAAATGAATTTATGTCAAATTAACCACACGTGCAGACGATATTTACAAAAGTAAAGATATTCAGACCTGAAAAGGAAAATATATGAGTTATTACATCAATAAATGCCATAAGTTTGTTTATATATTCATTATTTTATGAGTTATTAAACATCAAAATGGGTCCAGGACTTTATAAACACCCTGTATTAAATATATATTTTAATTTTTAATACAATGGAATTGCGATGCATTTTATAAATAGTTTACACATATTTTATTTTAATATTTTATATTATGCATATAAATGATTGTTAAATATTACGTAGCTCCTAACGACTAGTTTTTAGTTTGAAACGTTGCTCTATAAAAGATTGTGTAAGATTGTGTAAGACGTAAATCATTTTCTCGAAATAACGATGTCAACGTTTTAATATTCCATGTTCTTCCTTACTCTGATAAATTCGTTTGGAATCAATGAAACATATATTTTTATATATTTATACGATATATCTATATATAAATTAAAGTTCGTAGTATTTTAATTATTTTAAAACGTATTTACTTGAATACGATGACACATAAATTCGACATTATACGTGAGAAAATTTATAGTAGCTATAAAAGATTCGTTTAGAAAATCCAATTAAAGATTCCTTATGTAATATTTAATTTTGACACTGAAGCTTTGAAAGTCCTATATTAAATTTATAATTGCGATAGCGCACGAAACGGAAGCGAAGAATTTAGAATTTGTTCCATGAAATATTTTACAAATTAAACTTGTGCAAATAAGGAGTAAATTACCTGCGTTACTGACATAATTATCTTTTCATGAAGGAACTGTTGAAAGACATTTTAATGTGTATGAGCTCAGACAATTATTTGAAATTGAAATTTATTTTTAATATTGTTAAAGCAGCAATATTTTAAGAAATGTTTTTATGTTACTTGGAAAAAAATATCAAAAGCTAAAATTTTTATTACAAAAATCAAAATTAATATTTTTTATACAGCGGTGGAAAAGATGCGTAGCAGCAGACTGATTATCCTCGTTAACTTTGAATAGCATTCATCTTAAATAATGGCAAAGTTTTTTATATTTAAGAAGGCGAAAATTACAGTTACATTTCAGGATATAGTGTCAATCTATGTGAATATGGGAGAAGATTCTATCCAATTATTTGTGATCTATTCTAATTAAATAAGATCTATTGAATTTAGACATAAATAAAAAGTACTGTAGTTCTATAGTTCTGTTTATTTTATCTAACTATGACTTTTAAAAATATTGATTGTCATAAAAATAAAGGTAAGCATATTACCGTGTCTACTAGCCTAATTGTTGTTGTTATTGACGGGAACCTTTCACGATATTTTTAATTTTTTTGGGGGCGATTTTTAAAAGCAGAAATTAGTGCCTTATTAAATGAATAAAATGCTCCCATTAAATAAGGCAAATTTTATATTAAAGTTTTACCGTTGGGTATACACAAGGATTCTGAAGCCTTTTTGCGCCACGTTTTCGTGTCGCTCATCCCCAAGGGGTGAATAATCGCATCCCCGCCATGTAGCAGAAAAAATCGTCGATATATTTTCTTCTCATAAATGCTCCAGTGGTGTATTTGACTTTCATCTAAAAAATAGAAGAATATATCAGTTGTACTCAGGGCTGTAGCTAAGGGCGGCTCATCCCTTCCCCCTAAAATATTTTGAGCCCCCCCCCCTTCCTGGAAAAGATTCCAAGATCCTAAAGAAATTTTTGCTCCGAAAATTTAAATGAAATTCTGTTCAAAAATCTAATTTGTTTTGAGACCCTTTCACAGTTTTCCAGAATTACTAAACTGTATCTAAAATAAGTCTTTTAACACTCCCTTATCCTATTTGTACATATGAAGCTAACATGATGTTTAATTTTGCACCAGTTATACAATGAAAATTTTCATATACTTTTCATAGCATAAAAGGAAGTCATCATAACAGTTTATTAAGAAACAAAGTACCCACAGAGTGAATATGCTCTAACTTATCTTTCTGCGTCAGAGAGAGAGAAAAAAAATATATGAGCCCCCATACAATCTCTTGAGCCCTACCCCCCCCCCCCCTATTGTTCACTTCTAAGATAATTTGTAAATTTTATGTCTATAAAAATGGATCCATGTAAAGAAAAACGACATTTATGTTGGGCGTTTGGGCTGGCCATTTCAAAAACGAAATTTTTATGTGCGAAAACCATGGCTTGCCAAGGCTTGCATGCATTCATTATGTCGTTATCCTCTTAAAACAAATAGTTGAGACCAAAATTTTCCTCGAATAAGGCAGAAAATAATCTTGAAAGATATCCTTATACATTGCATCATTAATCTTGCCATGGATTTTAAATAACGGACAGACAAGTTTTGAAGAAAATACTCTCCACATTATAACGTGTCCATCGCCATGCTTCATTGTAGGAATAACATATGTTGAATCACATTTTTTGTTGTTAGGTCATCGTACGTAGTGTCTGCCATCATTCCTAAAAAAGTTTCAAATTTTATTAATGGAAAAATAGTACTTTTGTCCAGTTTTCACTATACCAGACTTTGCGTTTTTTGGAAAACGCCAATCCGTACATCTATATTTTTTTACCTACGAAAGTTTTTAGAACACCGACACTTCTATAAAGTTCTGTACTACGTCAGCTATGCTATTCACGTTGATTCATTCACAAACACGACAAAAAAGCACTTTACCGGTAGAAAAAAGCTAAGGAATGATGAGTGGCCGGAAACTTTTGCACACGCGAATTTCGAATTCTACCCCTTTGCATAAAGCGTCCACAGTATCCAATCAAAATGATCACGTGGTCAGAGGTCATTCACATTTTCCTAATTTTTGAAGCAATTGTGCTTCTTCCTTGCTGCAACTTTCTGCTAAATAAATCAAAGAAACTAACTGGCCGGAAATATATAACATAAAAATCACACAGCTCCAAAACTGAAATCATTTAAACTTATAAATTCTACTGAGAACCAGAATATACAATTAAAATTGGAGATCAAACCCAAAAACAAAACAAGACAAATAAAGAACTATAACAATATCAAATAACTGAATAAGCAAGAAAAGCGTAACGTTTAAAATAACCGGAGGTTGTCTGCGTGGCTAACGACATGCAAGCTGAGTTTTACCGGTATTACACATGTAATGTCCCCAAAACCTTCCGAAACCAGACTAAAACTATGACTGACAAAAAATTTCATGTTATCTGTCGATATTCAATTAGTAAACCAATAATTAATGGACACTTGTATTGAAATGACAATATATCGCTTTCTTGTAACTCTTATTTTTTACATAGTTCAAAGTCATTTACATTAAAAGACTCATGGGATAATTTTGTTCGTTACGAGTATTGTAGAGTTAAATGTCTATGACAATAATGTCAAAACTAAAACTTACTCTCTATTTATGAATTAAACCTTTGATATAAGTATTTTTAAAGATAGAAAAATGTACATTTGAACTGAAATGTAAAATTTTAATTGTGTTAAAATCAAAACCATTCCTTTTATCATAAATACATGTGATCAGATTATTGATAACAGTGAATGCGAATAAACCTTATAATGAAATAATATCTTAATATAATGTAAAAAAGATGGTTATTGAAGGTAAACCACCAGTCTAACGAGGGACTTTATTGGTAGTGAAGACTCCGTTGGACTAAAAATGTGCGTCAGAATGATTAATTAATCAAAATATGCTAACTATAATGACTATTAAAATATCATTAAGTTGTGTATCATGTTATAACCAGAGGCGAATAACCCTTAAGGACAACCTAGGCTATGTCCTAGAAATGTACGTTAAGTAGGAGAGCAAAATTAAGATCTTTAATGGATTTATATCTAAAAAAAAACAGGGTAATTTAAAATTTTAGTGAAAAGTGTTGAATAAAAAATGAATTTGTTACAATTCCATTTAAAATATTTTTTCTACTTTTCAATACAACAACAAAAAATTCTTTCATATTTTAAGTGTAACAGAAGTCTGTTCACTCTTAATCTACGATCTTCAAAATCCAAAAAATCATGCATATATACATATATATGTATCTTTATATTACAAATTTTAATTTTGTTTTCTTCATAATTAACTTTATACTATATTAATTTCCTTTTAACAATATTCCATACTTATTTAATTAAAATCCTGTTACTAGATCTAATCTATTAATCTTTATAGAAACGATATAAATTCTTAATTCGCCTTAAAATTCGTTTATTCATATGTGCGTAAATTTTAAAAATGGCTCTAAATTAAAAATAATCTAAATTAAACATCATCTCTTTAAATTCCCAATAAAATAATTTTATCCCCTGTTTTTATCAACCTTTTTTAAAGAAAGTCTTATTACATTTATTCCAAAACCATGCTTTTCAAAAATATCATTCTTTTTATTTATTTTTCTTTTTTCTTCGCGTTTGATATTTATTGCGTATCAATAAATTCATTTCTTTTCTTTTTTGTTTTAAATTATCGTCTGCTGATCGTCTTTTTTGTTTTAATTTATCGTCTGCTAATATTCAAATTTTGATTTCGATTATAAATTAGTTCGATTATAATCTATTAAAATAAAAATTATCGACTGAAAAAGATTCGAGAATGCTAGGTTCAATCTCGTCGCTAGACATTAAATTCTGTTTACATAAGAAAATCATGGTTAAAGATTGTATAATGTTCTAGAACCTTTTAGTATTTGATTTAAGTGAGGTAGCCGAGAGATGATGGGATATTCCTTCTTTTTTCTTTCGATGATTCGCTTTTAGACAACTTGCGGAAATTATGCTTCTATGATGGAATGTCACTACGGAGAGAGCATTTCCCGCTCTATCTAAATGCCTTTAATTAATTATTTTGGAGCAGAAACTCTGTAATTGATGAAGCTTCCGCGTTTATTATTTTGCTTAATTTTTTATCTCGCCAAATCACCTGCGGCTTAATATGGGGAAACTTGCAAAGATTTTACTGGTTCATGTCTCAAAATGCCATATATATATATATGTGTGTGTGTATTAATTAAACACATCATAAAATTCTTAAATTTATCAGAAAAAAATCACTTACAGTTTTATGGTGAAGAAGAGAAGTACCGAAAAGTATTTTGACCTGGTGCGGCGTCATAACATGTTATTTTGCCCCTGGTTATCATAAGGTGTAAGACAAATTTGAACTTTGGAGTTGTTCCTTTTCTACATTAGAGTCACTTCGCCACTTCCTTTATTGATCTTCTTCCACAAACATTTCCATAGTTGGAGAAAACATGAAACTAAATTTTTAGAAAATTTCTATGAACCGGGAGAGAGTAATCACAGGTGAAAGAAAACTCGATGACGTTAATCTAGTCAATAAGTGAGAGTTTATTACATGGGGAACAGAAACACCTAAGAACAAATATGGTTTTGAAACTCTTCGACTAAAAGATTTGGCCGGTTTTGCAGCGCACCGTTATTTTTAAACGTATTTAACACAGGGATTTCACACGCTTTGGCATGATTTCTTGTTTTTTACATGGTAGAAACATTTACATAGAATTTAAAAAATAGAAAAAATACATTTTTCAATTCTTGAGGAGTTGACCGGTTTTGCAACTAGGCGACAGACATGGGAAATGGTATTCAAAACAAAATTGTCTTTATTAACGGAGGATACGTTTTAAGTGGAGGTTCTTTAAAGAAAGTACATTGTACTCTGAAAAATGATGCAGTGACAAATGTTTGCATAATTAAGTATATAATATTGTACAATAGATGCTCGTTTTAACGAGCATGTTCGGAAAATGTCCTGTCCCGGGCAATCGAATTTCTGCATATTTTGATTCTAGAAAAGGGATAGAAAATGTCAAATTATAATTCAATAGGGCATTAATAATGTAATTAATACATAAAAAAGATAATAAATATAAATTTTAATGTTAAATAGATTTATAATTAGCAGGTACAGTATAAAAAAGTAGAAATGTAGCTTACATCATTCTCTTGTGAAGAATGATATGACAAAGGATTGTTTTCGTTTTTCATTTCTTCTTTGACTAATTTTACTAATTAAATTTCGCAACGTCATTTTTTTGCAGCAGGTGTGCTTTCATTTTTTTGCTCTAAGCAATTAAGTAACATTTCAGTGTGTACAACTGCTTAGCCGTGATTTAATTTTGTATGAGATACGACATTTTCTTAATGACCTTCAGGGCAATTTTCAAAATACATTGTTTCATCTGAACCACAATCGACATACAACACAATACCATAGTCACTTAAAACTTCGTAACATTATTCAATATCGAATCTAAGTTAGTAATCTATTGCTGCTCAGCATCTTTGTCTTTATTTCAGAACAATTTATCTTTCTTAAATCTCGCACGATTTTTCTCTGCAAACCAATAGTATCTTTTTTATTATTTTTTTATTACACTCTATGATTTTTTAACTATGGTGTTTTTTTTACGAAATGTCCATTGTACTATTTTGAATGATCACAAAAATTGTTTGCAAAACTGAAATTTTTTACCGGTTTTTTTTAATCCATAACCCAGAGAATCCGATCACAATTAATCTAGACTGAACTGTACATAATTTTTATCTATGTCTTATTGGAAAGAATTTAGAGTTTACCATGACACATTGATGCGAATCTAGGTCACTTTTTTTTAGACAGTCTTTTCTGAAAACATTCCACCTGCAACAGCGCAGCCAAAATATCACTTATGACTAATTAATCCCAGTCTTTATTTTTTATTTATCATAAACACTTTGTCTTTTACCTTCAATACTACTTAAGTGCAATAAGCATTTTCATCGTAACTATGTTATTTCAAATATATAGGTATTAATTTAAAGCTTTAATATTCAGTACCAAAAGTAATTTATACATTTTCGCATGAGCTATATCTTAAAAGATTATCTGAAGCATTTTAGTCTGAAATATTCTAATGTATATTGGTCCTAATAACAACAAAAGCGCTACTATTTGGCCATTTTTAAATATACATTTATGATTTGTGGGGAAATTTATCTGCATAATTCGATTGTATTAGATTTTTAAAATTACTTTTAAAATGAAATTTCTAATTTGAATTAATTTACTGTATGAAAGAAATATAGAAAACATTTCCAACAATAACCATTCATTGGGTTTTAAGGTTTATACTAAGAAAAACATTTTGAATATGAATATGTCTCAAAGCACTTCCATAATGACTATAACTTTTTCAGTTTGACGTAATGTAATGTGTATAGTAAATACTCAAAATGTACGGGTAACTACTGCGTGGTAATTTATTTTAATTTTAAATGTAATCATGCAAAAGAACTTTAATAAATCTCATATCATATGCATAAAAATATGCTTACATAACCCATAATAATCTTCATTTATAGTATCACAAGAAATGTAACAAATTTCATTTTAGTATATTTCTTTCTATATAAATTAGATAAATATTCAAGTTAAGCAACACGTTCTTTTTATCCAAAGCTTTATAATTAAACATAAACATATACGCCTGAATAAAATGCATATCTGAATATTAAACTTGTTTCTGGCAATAGCCTAATGTTGTAAAATGGGCGTGTATGAAATAATTCTATTTTTTTAAATATTAAATAATATAAATAATATAAATATTAATATTAATATCAAATTCGAAAATAAAGCATTTAAAGTTCTATAATAAATAGCTTATTACCATAATACACGAAATGGAGACTTTCTAATATGCTCCTTAGAATATTTTATAAACTAAAATCGTGGGAACAACAGTTAAATAACCTGTGATGTTGACATAATTTAACTTTTATAAAATAGTTCTAGAAATGCCCTAATGTATGATCTTAGGTAGTACTGTTCTGAAATGAGAATATTTTTTAAAAATGCATTTAAAGAACATAGGATATGGTTAATAGTGGGATTCGTGCTCATATTACAATCAATAAATAAGTCATCAACAATTCAATTTTTAAAAACAGCATTTTTAATTTCCTTCTAACGCATGCTTGCTTTTAGATTGTTATTAATCATGCCTTAACTTTATTAAAAGAATGTATTACTTAGTTATAAAAATATTATTTTACACTTATTTTAAGTAGAAATTAATAAAATTCATTAAAAATCTTACAAGCTTAACACTTAGACGACGATCATGTACAATAACTTATCATCCTTTTTTACGAAATAATTTTGTTCACAAAGTATTTGTTTTAGTAAATCTTATGTAATACATATATACATACATTTATACATACATATACACACATATACTTACATATATACATACATATAATTCCATTTTTAATTATATTATACACTGCTCAAAACAATTAAAGGATATTTGAAGTTTTATATAAAATAAAGTTATAAACGAAATTTTTTTTGCCGAAAATAGAAGAGAATCACAAATGCAAATTTTTCTGGCTTTCAAACTGTGGAGTATGCAAATTTTGAGTTCGACGTCAAAAAAGTCAATTCAGCGGCAGCGAATGAAATTTGACTTTCAACTGGATAAAAGAGAATGAAGACAAGGATGATCGGCATTCAGTGATTGCTTTGTTTCGATCAGTACGATGTCTCAGCGAAGTCATTTGACAGATTCAGAAGCTTGGAGAATTGTTGGTAGTTTAGAAGGGGGCAAAACTCAAGCCGAAGTAGCGCAAGCCATTGGAGTGCCACAAAGTGTCATTTAGAGGATCTGGAACCGTTTTTTGGAGAGTGGATGCGCAGGCCGAAGACCAGGGCAAGGTTGTAGACGGGCAACAACGCCCAATGAAGATCGGTATTTAGCGTTAACAGCTCGGAGACACCGAAACATGAACGCTACTCTTCTCCAACAACACCTTCGCTCGGCTACAGGCACCACGATTTCAACTCAGACTGTCCGAAACCGGCTCCATGCTGTAGGTCTGTATGCTCGCCGACCGATCGTATGTGTTAGATTAACATCAAGGAATCGTCGCGACCGCAGGGAGTGGGCAACCGAGCATGTCAACTGGAGGAGAAATGAATGGAGCAATATTCTGTTTTCTGACGAGTCCCGTTTTTCTGTGCATCCGGATAATAGGCGTATTTTCATCTGGAGGGACTGTGGCAGTAGGAATAATCCTGCGTTCGTGCACGAAAGTGTCAGATTTGGCGGTGGAGGATTGCTGGTGTATGGTGGCATCTCTATTGACGGGCACACTGACCTCTACATCATTCGAGATGGAGCTCTGACTGTTCGCCGATATAGAGATGAGATCCTCAGACCTAGTGTAGTCCCTTACGCTTCAGCAATCGGAGATAACTTCATTTTAATGGACGATAATTGCAGGCCACATCGTGCAAACCTGGTGGAGGATTTCCTTTTCGAGGAAGGAATCATTCAAATGGAATGGCCAGCGTGTTCTCCAGACATGAATCCAATCGAGCACATTTGAGACGCTCTAGGAAGACGAGTTTCTGGCCGCCAACAACTCCCACAAACTCTCCAAGAACTGAAAAGAGCTCTTCTGGAAGAGTGGGGCAGAATACCCCAACTCGTCATTAATAGCCTCATTGAGTCCATGCCTCAAAGGTGTCAACGTTTCTGGCCGCCCGTGGAAACCATACCCCCTACTGAAAATGATTTTCCTTGAAGAAAACACCGTTTCTTAATCTTTTTTTCTCATATGCACAAATTGTGTTTTTTTCCTTTTGTACACAAATGCGAATAAAATGCATTTTTTCTGAAAAACATGTGTAATTTATTCTCATATAACCTACTATGTCTGTCGACCATGTGTCAATCAGCTAAAAAGTTTCCCAGATACAAAATCCACCTAAAACTGCAATGTCCTTTAATTGTTTTAAGCAGTGTAGTTTGAAAATAACTAATTTTAGAATTCAATTTATAACGTTCAGCATATTTATCCTCCCATCGAACTTTGTACCTTTTTAGGTGCGTTCGTAATTATGTAAATACGTAACATCTATTGCTGTCGCTTAGTCCTTCCGTCTCTCTGTCTGTCTGTCCGTCTATCTGTCTGTCTGTCCGTCTGTCCCATCCGCATATAACAACGCAAAAACTATCCAACCGAGTCGTTTTAAATTTAAAATATATAATTATTACATAATTTTGTCGAGTCTTTTCAAATTTTATGAAAGTCGGATGGATAGATCAATTACAGGGACAATCAAAAGGATTCCGTTACATTACGTCAATGGGGAAAAAAGTTTCAAATGCATTTTAATCGTTTAAAATTTAAGACGTATATTTATTGCATAATTTTATCGAGTCATATCAAATATTATTAAAATCGGATGCATAAATCAGTTACAGGGACAATCAAAAGTATTCCGTTACATTACAATCAATGGGGAAAAAAGTTTCAAATGTATTTTAATCGTTTGAAATTTAAAACATTTAATTATTACATAATTTTGTCGAGTTATTTCAAATGTTATGAAAATCGGATCCATAGATCAGTTACAGGGACAATTAAAAGTATTCCGTTACATTACGATCAATGGGAAAAAATGTTTCAAATGCATTTTAATGGTGTTACACTCACTTGATCATAATATAATTGACATGAATCTATGATGTATGTACTAAAATCTACATTCTGTACAATCTGGGATGCAGAGAATATTTATTATTAAATTACAGGGCCACACAAATGTATTTCACTAAATAATGTTATACGGGGAAACATTGTTTGGGGCGTGTTTTAATTATATTAACCTACTTCACATTTTATGAATAAGATATACGTTAATGAAGTATAATAAAAATTACTCCCTGCATATTTACAGGAACACAAAGATTTCGACCACTATACTGTATCCAAAGTACGCTCTACTATATCAGCAAGATCTGAATATTTTAAAACTTATAGTACGAACGCACCTCATTTGCTACGTTTCACGTGCAATTTCCAACTTGTTTAATTCTAAGACTAATTGCATAGTTAAAAGGAACATTTACTACTCAAAAAATCCATATGACATGAGCTATTGAAAATTATCTGAATAGTGCTTCAATTTCTTTTTACACAACATAAAGATAGCCCAGATTGAGCAAAAATAAAAATGTTTACTGTTTCACACCCTAGAATAGTATAGTGTGATAGTTATTCTTTGGTATTTCCACATAGAAAATAAAATTAAAGTCAGTCCTTCTAGAAAAATATTTACTAGGAGGTATTATATAGGAAAATTATTTGCTGCATTTTATGTAATTCTGTAGTATACGAATATTCAGATAGAATATCAACTAAATTTAAATTTAAATTTATAGTTGCGGTTTATTCCTTTTGTTATTTTTTTAAATGCCCGCTTCTATATGATATTTTTGAAGAAATTTCCAAACAAAATTCATTAAACCATTGTCAACTTTAATTAATTATTTTATTTTAGTTGTTATAGGTACATGTACCTTTTTTTCTGCAATTTCTTTTTAAATTTATACATCGTTATATCGAAATAAATTTATTCATTTCTGCAACAATAGCATAGTAATTGATTAAATTAAAATATTATATTAAATTAATAAAAAATATGTTATATTAAATTATAATGCAAGAATTTTGCAATTTAAACCTTTTTTCAATCTTCAATAGCTAGAAAATTATGTATCTATTTGGGAATAAAAAAACATATTTGTATGGATTTTATGGTTCACATCGTATAAGATATATGGCCACTCAATGTGTTCCTTTATTATGTACATTTATCATTTTCATAACAAAGGATTGTTATCATTTACTATGTGTATATTGTTACATTTCTTTTTCTCTCATTTACATGAAAACATACTAGTGAAAAAACATAATCCTGAGCAAATCTTTATTTTCAGGAACTCCAATAGAGTTTCATTTGTGTTGATTTATAAACATTTTTCATCTTTATTAGTTTTGCAACAATAAGATGTCATTATTAGTCTTCATTTTTGAGATAATGGAATTGGGCTATAATATATATTGAATTTATGGTTACAAATACGAGATTGTTTATCATATAATTCGCATTTCCTTTTTATTTCCATAAAATGACTGTGGATATTTGTGTCCGTGAAAACATAAAGATGTTTTAAGATACGTGAGGGAATATAAATTTGTTTCCCAAAATATTACTAAGAGAATAGCAAAAAGAAGTTCATTCACTTTCTGTATGCTTTTGCATTTTTTTATGCATGATTACACATAAATTTATGGAAAATAAAATAAATTAACAAGCAGTTCATGTTTATATATTTTCGCATAGATTATATAAGTGTAATAAAACATACATGTCTCTGAAAAATACTCTGCGCTTTCACAAATTATTTTTTTTTTACTTGCTGCTGAGATAAAATATGCTATTTTACTTTAGACAAATCAGCATTATAAAGTCTAGTATTTTAATAAATTTTATAGAAAATCTTCGTAGATTACTGGCTGTCATTGAAAAAAAAAAAGGTTGATTCTCGTAAATTCTGAAAATGTTTTTGATTGAGAATAGAGCTGTTTATATTTTGAAACTAATCAGCCTACCATATACTATATGGTTAAAGGTCACCTGTCTTTTGAAATTTTAGACGTTTCGTTAAATATCTAGAAATATACATGAGGAATTATCCTGAAACGAAAGATGTGTAAATAATAATAATAAAAAAAAAATACAGATCATATACTTCCGCGAAGAATTTTTCTCGAAAATTGAGTAGACTTCTATTTTGTCATTTTTCTGGTTTCCATAAATTAAAAATAATACTGAAAATTAAATGGAATTTCAGCTACATACATTGAAAACACGTTTCTTTAAACAAATTTAAAATGCTATACTAAAAAAATAATAATAACGTAGAAAATGTTTTAGAATGAAATTGTCATTATCCCTTCATACATATGCCAAGAAATGATATATAATTACATAAATATTAACTTATTATTTAAATTCTTCAAATTTTAGCAATTGTACATGGAAATTCCTTTACTCTCTTATAACTTACAATAAACTTACTTCTTGAAATTTTGAATTGTTTTCAATGGATTCTTTCCATATCACTGATGATCAAAATCTGATATTTTGAGACAATCACAAACATACACTATTTTACAGAGCCGAATAAAATTTAACTTATTATAGCAGGACTGCCCAATGCGGCTCGGCGTCCGAGTGCACCATGATACCCTTGGAAGTTTTCTTGGCGGCTATACTATAGATCTTTATTTTTAAGTTCTAAGACCAGGTTCTTTTTAAAATGCATTCGCCAGTTATAGGCTATGATCGCTTAAGAAAATAAATGCTCTTTAAGAAAATTATTTATTTGCAGTAAACTTATAAATTTTAAAGGTTTCATACAGGTCACTTGTACCCCTTGGCTTCTGGGCTCCTCATGATGTACCATTCTTACAGGGACCCCAGATGGCAGAATGTCAAGCTGAATCCATTCACTCAATAGGGAAGATAGCCCGGCAAAAGCGGCCGAAATATTTTTCACGTAACCAAGGCAATGGTTTTAAATATTGTTTTGGATTTTTTATTCTGAGTAAAATTTTATTTTCAATAAAATGGATCGTGCACCATCTATTTCTCGGATTAGACCTTTTCGAAGAGATTGCAAACGTATTTTGTATAACGTAATTAAATTTTGCGATAAGGAAGCATTACAAGGTAAAACTGTTGTTCCAGTTACACAGTCCATAAAACGGGCGGGCGAATTAACTGAAGTACCCACTTGAATTCCAGTATAAACAGAATTAGAAAAGAATCAAAGGGAGAAAAACTCCCAAATTTACATCGCCCAAGAAACGGCAGAAAAGAAGCACTATTGCAAGCATTGCTCTTGACAAATTTGATTGTGTGTATTTATGGGTGCTTATATTATATATTTGTGCATGTATATCTCTATATATAATTATATATGCATAAAGGTATATCTAAAGTGTAAATATATAAAAATATTTAAATAAACATCGTATATTTTTCTAAGATGTGACGTATATAACGTTTATTAAATAAAAAAACCTTTATATATTACTTAAAAATATTTTTTATCCACCATCTTGAGGAATCTAATAAGTTGCTAAAATGTCTTTTTGTCACCAATTTAAATTTTTTCGCCAATCGCACCAACCAGAACAGAATATGTGTTTCTTCGATTGTCTACAATCCATTTAATAAAAATATCCAATGAATAATGATAGGCATAGATGTCATATACGCATCACATTGGCGCAAATGCAACTAAATAGCGGTTTTATTACTCACATCAAAACCCGGCTATAGTTGTTTATTGACTATGATTTTCTTTCTTACAGTGATGTAAATTGTTTTTTTATAATTATTAATTAAACTTTTATTTATTATTATTTTCGTTTTAAAATAATAGAAAATTACTAATATAGGTATATGTTACAGTATTTGAAAACGAAGTTTTCAAACACAGTAATTGTGAACAATATTCTTTCCAGTGTTCAATAGTTACATTTTCAATAGCTTCATGTGTATATGCTAATAATTTTGACATGCAAATATCTCCTGTCTCATTGCGTTTCCGGATAGTCCAATTGAAATTGGCGACAGAAAAAAGTCGCGCCGACGTGGTGCATATATGACATGACATCTGTGGTAAAGAAATGTCAGATTGTTGTAAATTATTTGCAAAAAATATTATATGTATTTTTATTGTTACACATCTTTAAACGATCTTTTTTACTACATTTGTCTTTTTATAACTTATTTTAATATGGTAGTATTCCAATATAATATTTAAATGCAAAAAAAGGGGAAAATGTGGCATATCCGTGATGACAATAAGTAAACGCATCCCTCCCGAGATGTTACGGACTTCCCCATTTTCGACATAGACTAGTCTTTACCGGTCATGCACAGTTTGCTTCAGGTTCCTATAAAACGTGGTTCATCAGTATGTGTTCAGAATTTATGCGTTAGAAATAAAAAATCCTATGGGAAAAATAAAATGATTTAACAAAAATATATATTTGATGACATATTTCCTATAAAATTCTAACAGCGATTAAAGAAGTTTGTAATTACAGACTTTAAAATTACAAACTTCTGTAATTAAAAACACTAAAAAAACTTCATTAAAAGTTTTTTTGTTTTTTCTTATGCTTATAATGACGTTTAAATCATGTTTTCTATTATGATTAAAAAATACAATAGTCAGACAACAGTAATATTTTTTAGTTTTCCTTTTCATACTAATTTATAGCCATTTTATAAGCAACAACAAAGTTTTTTTTTACTTTATTTAAACGTTATATAACGTAAACGTTATAGTATTAAAATTTAAAAGAAAGATTCACAATTTCCGTAAAAAATTATCTAAAAAAATGTAAATATATTTTTTTATTTTAAAATTAAAAAATGCTCGTAAGTAATGAATTAATATAATGCATTAATATAATCATTAAAATATATTATATACTAAGTTATCAAATGATTTCTTATTCTAATTAAATATTATTTCTTATCGACTTTCTATTTTTTTTAATTTATTATGATAAACATAAAATATTCTTTTCTTTAATTAATTGGATTTTATAACTAAATAATATTTGCTAAGATATTTCTTAGATTCATTAAAATAATACATTAATTTATAATATAATGTCTATAAAACAATTTATAAAAAAAAAACCTTCAAAACTCCCTTTTTTTTATCAACCATTAACTTAGAACGACAAATAATGTTGATTTACCGAAACGCTTTATTCATAGAACTTTTTATAAGCACAGCTCTATTATCCCGCTATGGCTGAATGGTTAGGACAGTCGCTTCCCACCCCAACCGTCCGTGGATCGAATCCCAGTTCTTCCCAAGGTCGAAATACGTTAGTAAGCTTGGTTCCTCATATCCCTAAGAGATGTCGCCACCAAAGTTAATGTTATTACAATTTTTTAATACATAGTACCATAAAGAATTACCATACACTTAACGTTTATATGGTTTTTCATAAGAATTACCATACACTTAACGATTATATAATTTTCCACAGAATGACTTTTACCATAAGCAAAAAACCATATGATTGCACTTATGGGGTTTTTTATGGTAATTCTATGCCCTTTTTTGCTAAGGGAATAATTGCTCATACATATTAGTGCAATTTTTTATTTGAAAGTTATCTTTAAACTATTATTTAATTTAAACTATTTTAGTTTTAAGATAAATTTTCATACATAAAATACTAGATTCTAATTCCGAATTTTCAGAAAACATCTAATTCTAGCACATTTATGCAAATTAGATTGCATATGAAACACAGACTGACAGGTAAGCCGATATCATATATTATATTGTAATGTTATTTCACTTATGCATTACTCATATCAGAATGTTTACCATTAGTTAATTTGCACATGTTAAAGTAATCTGTATGTGTGTCATCATATAGCTCAGAATATAATCAAACTTAGTGTTTGTATTTATTTAAATACTAATTTGTATTTATTTAAATACTAATGACCAAACCAGACCATAAATTAAAAAAAGGACTAATTTTATGAATTTCAAAAACCGCGGCTGTTATAATTTTACAAGATAATCAACTGCATAATAATCAACATAATTACAACAATTAAAAATAAGCAATAAACTATAATTATGATATCTGATTTTACACAGTATAACTGTGAATATATTGACAAGCCATTATTATAGCTTGCTTCAAGGCATCCAGTTTGTTTTCATGCACCATATCTTTGAGTAGTAGCAGAAATTTAATATTACATTTCAAAGTTCCTTTCTGTCATACATTAAGTATGTTAAGTACATATATTGTAAAATAATTTCCGGTTTTCAGTATGTTAAATGTAGACATGTAATTAAGAAATCAGGTTCTGAGCCGATCAATGAAGGTTATTTGACGTATATTTTAAAACACAATGTAGAGATTTCAACCCACTTCACATACAATCAAAAACACATCGTAGTGTAGCTAATAGTGTGTAAGAAAACTATTTCCCAAAAATTACAGATGCATTTAAACAATTAATTAAATGATAACTGATAGGGGTAGAAATGCACCATTTACTGAATTATACATTAAAATCCAATAAATTTTTAGCTATACAGAATTTGAAATTCATTTAACAGATTAATCCCCCAGTGATCTACAAAAGGTGTAAACAAATATACCTCGTCATGTCTCCTTATTATGGTAAGTCACCCTAATGCTAACATAAGCATTGCAGATACAGAATTATTTGTTTAAAAATGTTTCATTAGATATTTCAAATAAAAAATCAAATTTCAAATTGCTTAAGAGGCGCAAATGCAAACCTACTGAAAAAAATTCCATACCGGGACTCGAACCCGAGCCATCGGTATAGCGCACGGTCATTCTATCGACTAAATCACATGAAACGATGCCCAGCCTGGAACTTCTCACTTTTTTGGATAACGGCATGCATTTTCCCTCAATTTTAAGAAAATTGAAATCTTGCTTTGTTTGTGTGTGGGAGGTGGATTTTTGAAAAATCATGTGTATTGTCAAAATCCACAAATTATGACCGATCTAGAACAGCTATTCTCTGTTGAATGTAAGAGCATCCGGACTGCAGTGTTGATACAGGCTTCTGATAATTTTATGCTCAGACTGATTACTTTATATGACACATATGTGGACAATATCGTAATTTAATTTTATATGATGTTTTTTAGCAACATGTTCATACAATTACAATATTTTTTCACTTATTAGCGCTATGTTGTCAAACTTCGTATCTAAATTCAGCAAACGGTTACTTTTATCACTTACCGTTTTCATTTAATTAAATTTTTAAATGCACTCGACATTTTTGTGACACTCTATATTATTCGTATGCAACACTGTTAGTGATTAGAGTTGTACTAACTCTCGTTTCATCGCAGCTCTATTTGCATAACTTTCCTCGATTTTTTTATGAATTTTTGAAAACGTAATGTAGAAGTTTCTTGATTAATTATTATTCGCCCATTCCTATTCTTGTAATTTCCAATTAACTATTTAGCCATCAAAATAATCAAAAAAGTTATTATAATCATAGCCTGCTTCAATCATTCAGTTGAACAGCACAAGGACATCGGATTGCCGCGTATTGTTTAACATTAGTGGGTATTTTATACTTTTAGTTTTCAGGTAAAACTGAAGATGGCTCCCCTGGACTATTCCATGGAATAATTTAAGAAACAGAAATGTACCTGAGTTCCAGATTAGATGTTCTATGTCGTCAATGTTTGTATGTCGTGTGTAGTGAGCGTTCGTATAATTAAATATGTTTTGAGTTTGAAATTGGTCCACCTCAAGTTATTTTAGTATGTGTTATGAATTAATCTAATCTATCTAAACATAAAAATTAGCATTCTCGAATTTTTTCTGTTATTTATGTTTTCAACGTTGGATTTTCCTTATATTATTAATTTAGAAATTTGATATTTCTTAATATATATATATATATATATATATATATATATATATATATATATATATATATATAATAGTATATACATAATAGACTTATTTAATATATATATATTAAATAAGTCTAATATTTATATAAAATTTTCAACTAAATTTCAAAGGGTAAAATTTGCTTCTTTACTATCAAATCCATTAATATCAAACTGAGATTATAACTTAATTTAAACTTTATCCATGGAACATGAAACGTATAAATTAATATGTTAAACGAATCTCCTTTCACTGGTTTCTAGACTTAATTTAAAATGGTATTTTGGAAAACTTACATCTAACTTTCAACTGAAAGCATAAGAAGATCAAAATTATATTTCTATTAGATATACATGTATATATATATATATATATATATATATATATATAAGTTTATTATTTTTTTTACACCTACTTAAAAACTCTTGAAACATACATGACATTCAAAAATCTATGCATAACTTTAAACTAAATTTATTAAAATATAAATTTATTTTAATATTTAATCAAAAGTTTTTTAAAGAAAACTAAAACTAAAAAAAAATCAAAAGAATATTATAAACGATTTATTTTATACACTAGCTAAAAATTACTACCTGCTTTGAAGTTATTTAAAAAGTGTTTAAAAATATTTTGAAACATCACAATTTTGAAAATATATGAGCGCTTGGATAAATCTAATGCAAAATAATTTAAAATTCAATTTTATAAAAGCTGAGAATTCATATAGTCTTGCATATAATTTAAAATTTTACTTCGTTTCGAATGAATATTTTAAATTAACTGAATAAACAAACTCGGGTGGATTTTGATGCGTATGATGATGTTTATTTTCGTATTTTTCTATTCTGAATTATTTTAGTCAGTTACTTGATTAAAATTAAAGTCAAAGAATAATTATTGGAATTTTTTTTCTTTTACATTTTCGTTCGAATTGATAAATATTTTTTATAGCTGTGTTTCCCCCCCCCCCTGCCATTAATGTGACACTTTGGAATAAAAATTAAGAGGAATATATTGCATATACTGAGAAGTTTCGATGTATAACACATTTCAGTGATCCCTTAACATTTGCAGGTGATAAGTCCGAAGTAAAAAAATTGCTATTTTCATATTCAGTTCGTACCACTATTTTAAAAAGATACATCGTGTATTGTACTTTTCTTGTAAATGTCGTTAATGCGTCTGTTAAAGAATTTTCTTTTTAAAAAGTTGTGCGAATGTTGAAATGTTCTGCAATTTCTATCTCAAAACTTGTGAATGTTACGGGATTATTGTGTTTTGATGTTTCGGAATGTTTTTCCTGAAGGATGCAGAGTTCATACGGATATCGTTATTTTCCAAGTGAAATATCTGTATACAGCGAGATTCAAAAATAATCAACCGATTTAAAAAAATCATAACTGTTCAAATTTTCATCCGTTTCAAATCAATAACGTATACCGTAATTTCGGGTGTATAAGCAGCAGACAAAACAATTCTTTTTCGACCCAGAATTTTTTAAGAAACAAATATAACTAGTTAGATCGCCGTAAATATTTGTCTTCAATCACTAAATAAGATTTCTGGGTCAAAAAATAATTGTTTGATCCGCGGCTTATACACCCGAAATTACGGTAGATAGAAAGAGGAGAATCATAAGTTTTATATAGTTATCAACAGGTGGCGATAGTTCTTTTCCTTTGCCCACTACTTCAGTGTTTGTTAAGATGGCGACTGCACATCAGAAATCATTTTGTGTCTTACACTCCGGACCTCTCAGTATGCGATTTCTTCTTGTGGTGGTTTATAAAAGACCACGTTTATGTACCCCCCCCCCTTCCTGATACATTAGTTGAATTGAAGGAATGCATAATGGTAGCCATCGAAGTCGTGTATACAGACATGCTCGCAAAAGTTTGGGACAAATTTTAATACCGTACAGACATATGCCGTGTATCCAAAGGTGGACATACTGAGCACCTTTAATTTGGTATGTAAAAAAATGTATGATTAGCTACATAATATAAAATTAATCTTAAGTATCTATGTTCACTATTATTTATCATATACGCATTTCAAATCGGATGATTATTTTTGAAACACTATATTTTATTAGAAATAAATGTAGTATAAACGGGCAAAAGTTTGCCTCATTTAAGTACAGATTTTTTATAACAAAATACTAGTATTGAAGAATCTCCTGGTCTAGGGATTTCAGGTTTACCCTGCACGAATCATGGCATGTCATTTCAGTTATTTTCTGCATCTGCATCTGGTTATGATCTCATGCCAAGAGCTTATGTAGGCACACGAAAAAAAATCGTTAGTGTTACTAAAATTTTTCTAGGAAACTGAGATTTCTAGAACTCTTTTTGCTATGGAAACAACTAAAATCCATATAAGATATACATGTTTGCACAATAAATCGAAAAATATGTAAGGTTATTGAGAATTCTTCTAGTAAACTGGGATGCCTAGAGCATTTATGAAACTACAACCAGGGTTACAGATAAAATTCTAATAAAAGTTTTGTATTTTTAGTAATTTTTTTTTCGTTTACAGATATTTGTAACTTTACAAAAATTAATTTTGTAAATTTAGGGGTAGTTCCATGCGAACTTGTTTGCCTGTTACACAGCTGAAAATCGCTATGCTTGTTGGCCACCGTTTTTTCTCAAAAGCTCGCTTTGCCTTATTCAAGTAATGAGATTTGTCCGCTAAAATAAATCACATTTTTCTGCTCTAAAATACTGGTAGCCAAAAATTATAGTATAACAAACAGACGTAACAGACAAACAAATTCGCGTGGAATTAGCCTTAGATATTTTTCTATACAGGGTACAGATAAAATTCTAGTAAACATACAGATTTCTGTAAATTTTCATCTGTAGAATAACATTTTTTTAAAATGTATAGATGATAAAACAATATTTCTAAAAATTGTTAGTTTTACTGCCTATTTTAGAAAAATAATACAAAAGAAATGTTTCGCTTCTCATCATTTGAAATTGTATTTTTAAGATGACATAACAAAATAATGAATGTTTCACTCAGGTCTATAACTGGAATGTTTAAGCATGAACAAAATGGTCATCTATGGGTACATTTGATGTACGTACATTTCCTTTGAAGAACCGTCAACCAGAATTTTCAAAGTCTCTGGCTTTTTGTACACCAGTATTATCTTAGAAAAAATATTTTTATTTTAAATCGTCCAAATATTCCTATTAAGTAAAAAAAACATTATCTGTATTAAAATGCTGGTATCCAAAAAAGCCGGAGACTTGGAAACTTTGCGATAACCCACCATTAGGCAGGTTGATTTCCAATTGAATGTAATATAAGTTTGAATATTTAAAATATGCACATAATTTACACGATTGAATAGAAATAGAACAATACAAAAGTTTATTTTGATTATAATGGCTACAAATTGGCGGAAAGACGATTCACTTATTTGATAAGTAACATGTTATACCAACATGAAGTATGTCCCAGTATAAAAGTTTTCAAAGCATACCACTAAGAAATATACGGTAAATGTAATGTTTGGAGATATAAGTTCAGTGTTGCATGCTTACATACGCAACAATTTATACGAAAACATATTACTATAGTTTTGTGTATATATATATATATATATATATATATATATATATATATATATATATATATATATATATATATATATATATATTTATAAATATATATACATACGTTTATACCGTCATAAGGCAAAGAAAAGTGCAAAAAAATTTGACTCAAGGAATTTGATATAACTCATTTCATTGCTTGAAGCTATTACATCCTGTTTTCGTACTTTCGTGTATTCGACACCTATGCTTTGAAGAGGATTTTCAAAAGATAGAAAAAATTTTTGGTGTTAAGTAATGTTTCGCTGACAATCGCCTGGAAAATAAAAGGATAGAAAAATATAGCTATTCCTCCTCAGAAAAAAATAAATTGAGATTTCTCTAATATAAAGTTTTGGTAAACGATTACAAGACAGACACTAATACAATAATTAAATTCTTGACGCTTAATGCATTAGTGGATTTTTTGTTTCGCGAAACACATGTTATATTCTTCAAAAATTTGAACATTGGAGATACTGTATAGAAGGAGATAAGTGTCTGAAACACTGTAAGCATACAGCATTAGAATACCGATTTCAGAGAAGTTGAGATGTCTTACTAACCTAGGAAAAAGGTGAGAATGTGACTCGACATTTTTTTTATTTGATAAGATGATACGAGGGTTATTTGAAGGGAATTATTGGTGATAGGGATAAAAGAAATGTATTCAGATGGTTACGAAAACACAATTATTAACTATAAAAGTTCAACATTGTTTTCTTAGGCATTCATACCGCATATTTAGACTTTTACCATAACTAGATACACATGTTTTTATGCTAGTATAAAAGGCTTTATGTGAATTAAGCCTTGATTTTATGCATATTTCAGTTTGTTATCCGAAAGCTAGCCATCGAAAACTTATTTCTAGTACATGAGAAATTAAAAGTATTGTTAGATTTTTGATAAACAGATATTAATTAGGATTACTGTCATCTGATAGTACCTTTTTACTTCGGTCTTATATTCATATCACTTTTGTGTACACTGTAAAAAAAAAAGGGTCTATCTACTAAAAAACTTTAGTGATCCTTGTAATTACTAAAAAATTTTTAGTAATCTTTGTCGGTTACAAAAAAATCTGTAAGAATTACTAGAAAAAAGTTAGCAACAGAGTTAATAGTTTTATATTTTTAATAGCTCTTACTAAAACTCAGTTGGTGTGGCCTTGATAGCATAGTGGTTATAGTAACGGACTCCAGGCTTAAAGGTCCCGAGTTCGAAACTTGCCACCACCAAATACGCCCCGAATCCATGTAGTGTCTCGTTAATAAAGGGATTATGAAAATCCTGTCGGAGCAGGTAGGAATGTTTGGTGCTGCCATCTATTGTGGTTTTGCCGAAAATCTTCCGCTTCAGAAGTCTGGATACAGCTCAAAGGAAGCTCCTGCCCTTCGGGCGCACGTAATGGTTATTAAAAATAATTTTGGAGCTATTACTAAAATTTGCTTGGTGGCACATACTAAAAATTTTTAAGTTAGTTATACAAAATATTCTTTTGTTCAGTTTACAAAAGAAATGCTTGTTTCACTTGCAAAAAAAAGTTTGAAATGGTTACTAAAAAATTCTGTGGAATACAAATTTACTAAGAAATTTTTAGTAACCTCTTGAATTTTTTTTACAGTGTGTACTTGTAGTTTAAGGTAATATTTTTTTCTTATCTAAAAGTTAATCCGAGCTATTTTTAGTTAGATAGTATTGTATGAAGAAATGTTTTGTATCAATAGATTGGAGTTTCTCTCGCTATTTTAAATGAATATCTGAAAATAAAAGGATTTCACCGGCTATTTAGCGAGACGTGGACGTCACGGATAAGTGATATTTTTAGATAAGACGGACCCCAGGTAGGCTGATATTCGGAGAAACAGTGGTGGGGTGGAATCATCAGTTCTGTTGTGGATGCCAAGGTGCGTGTTTGTTTATTGTTATTGAGGAGAGTTTTCGGACGGAAACTATATTCAGTGGAATTTGAGTAGAATTAAGAGAATTTGAGGCTCTTCGCGTATATAGCCAGCGTATGAGGAAGATTAAGTGTAATATCTGATAAATTCATTTCAATTGTCGTGAGAGGGATATTGGATATTTCAGTAAGAAAACCAAGTGCGCAGAAAGTATTTTCTGTATGTAATTTAATATCGGCCCGAATCATCCATATTCAAATTCCTAACTGTAAATATTGCTTTTTTACATGTAAATAAGGTATAAGTAAATTGTTTGTTAATTTTAATTGAATGAGTTTAACATTCTTTTGATATTTCTTCTCTCAACGCTCCGTATATCATGTAGTTATATCAATGGTGCGGCATACCTAAATTAAGGAACAATCTTCGAAGTTATGTGGACTAAGAAAGAGCGCAATAAATATAAACTGAATCAACTAACTAATCATTCACCACATATGTTCGTCTAAATCTCTCTGCATAGTAAGCATTCATATTCATTTTGCCTTAATAATACAATCAAAACCATTTGATAATCACTGCACCACTCGTAACGGTATCACTGTACATCTCTCAGATTTGTACACGGAAAGTAACTGTTTTGTTGAAACAACTAAATTTTGGTTGATATATCCCCAACCAAATATTTCGGTTGGAATGATTAAATTGTAGTTAGACTAACTAAATGATTTTGTTGATTCAATAAAATTTTGTTTAAAATTTTGCCATTTCAACCAAAAATTTTGGTTGAGTCTATATTAACCAAAATTTAGTAGTTTCAACAAAACATTTTTTTAGTGTATATGTATTTCACTCGGCCTCACGTTCTTACTCTCAAAAAGTAAATTACAGAAATATCCATTACTTAGACATCATTCGTGCACGAGTCCCAGTTATTTAACGTATAAACTGCTCTATTATGATGCACAATTTACTCATTGAGTACGACATTCCTGATGGTCACCATATCGTTCACATTTGGTAATTACACTATTCCGGAATTTATTTTCCTAATGCCCTTCATAAATTTATTAAGCATGTAATATTTATTGTAATACAAATTAAACACTAAAATTGTTCTTGATAATTCTATTTTGTGATAAATTTCTTTTGAAACAATTACATGTCAGATATGTCGCACGAAATTAAAAATGACATCAGATTTCATATGTTTCTTACTATTCGAAGACGTTTTATATTTTTTATAATGCAGTTTCATCGACTTAATCTTATTTTCGTATAAAATAAAGGTATACTTAAAAGCAACAGCGAATTATTATTTTATAAGGTTTTAATGGTCCATCAGTATTTATTTTCAAAACGACAAAAACGATGTAAATGAAATGCTTTATCAGTTTAAAACATTTACATTTAGAATTTTTTGGAGATGTCAACTTGTCTAAAGATTCAACTTCACAAAAATATGCTTATTTATGTAAATGCTTTACAAATCATATTTAATTTGATACTTTTCAAAGTAGAAATCAAAATGCTTTGAGATCATTTATTTCTGAATTAAATGTATTGCTTGAAACAAACCACGCCTATTCATATGTCACGTAACTTTTAGTGAAATGTATTTTTAGGTGTTGTTACAATTCTTAGATACGTTGTCTGAAAGCAATGGAATTGAAATAGATGAGTTTTTCTTATCGATTATTTAAGAGCAATTCACTTTCCATCTTTCTTTTTATTACACTTGTAACAAAGCATTTAGGAACTGTAAACAGTATTTACTTCTCAAAATTAATAAGCAAAAAGTAAAAGTAAATAAAACTGATTATGTTAAACAATTTCAAAATAACAATATCTGTCTTACCATTAACCAAAAAAAATTAACTTGTTAAAAATTGTTCAAATTGCTTTCTCGAATGAAGGCTTATCTATAAGTCTCAAAACATAATTTCGTCATCTTTGGAAATGAAATGAAATATTCAGTACAGCCTATTTAAATATAATAAGAAACTAGTTGGATGTAACAATCCCAAAACTTTCTTCTGTCTCATACATGTTAATATTTTTAGAAAAATGATGCATAGCAGAATCACTGGTTAGATGATTTATGTCTTAAATGAGATGATTTATGAATTAAAAGTGATTTAAGGGAAATTCCTATAATAAGTTCAGCTTTCTATTCCTTTACCTTAGTTTCGCAATGAGGTTATTCAATTTTAGCTTCTATATTTTATTGAAAAAGAATACATCTGAAAGTGTTTACAAAAATGTAATGTTTAATGTTGTGTTGAACTAATAGTGTACAAGGAAAATATTACACAGAAATATCACAATTAAGGTGCAGTACACAGGATTTGTCTCATCCCATTTTTGAGGTCCTACAGAATTAAGAACTGGCCCTCTACCAACTTATGAAGATATAATGTACTTTTTTGTTGGTGAGAAGTGAATGGAAATATAATTAAAAATCGGCCTCACCTTTGCGGTTATAGCGGATTATGGGCTGAAATGGTTGAAGCAATTTGGCAGGCTGCCTCAGTTCCAACTGTTTCTAGGCAAAAAATAGTCCAAATGGTCATATAAAATAAACACATGAGTATAAAGAAGTTTGACGCTAAAGAACAGACGAAGTCAAAATTGAAAATTTTCCTATTGGAAGGCAAAAAAAGTCTGTTTGAAAATTTTTCTTACAAGTGTACATCTCTAGAAGGATGTAAATGACCACGTGATATAAAAATTCCAGAATTGGAAGACAATTTCTTGAGGATCAAAGAATTTCAAGGAAATTGTCAATAGACCCAACTGATACACTCCGAAAGAAGGCCCACAACACGAAAACTTAGTAAATGAATGAGCAGGCTCGAATAAGAATTAGAAAGTTTCAGAAACGGTATAAAAGGGAAAAAACGATCACTACTGCTTCATCGAAGAGTTATTTAAATTATAGAGCAATTTAAATCTTTTAGTCTTGCTGATGAGTAATTGTGTCACGATCTTAGTGATAAACCTTTAGTGTTATTGCAATCGAACATAAATACTATATCACGAATAACCCGTCGTCCTGCCCTAGCCAGAACTTGAGACACAATGGGAGTGTCCTTTTGAGTTGCAGTATCAGTAACAGGCACATTTCTTGAAGACTAAGGAGTTGTGACGCATGTGACAACACATGACGACATGTCCTATATTATAGACAGGCATAATACAAGAAAAGAAATAAATAAATATCGCATGAAAAGCCAAGTCCAAGATTAGAGTTTCAAATCCACCAATACCATGAAAAGATTGTATTTTGTCCATCGAAAAGATCAAACTTTAATTCAGAGGAATATTGAGGGAACGCTCCATCAACAAAGAGTGCTTGAAGAATACTTGACCTTATAAAAGAACCTGGCTGCGATTACATAGGGCAAGTACCACCAATAACCTCTTCTGCTATGTTTCTCATACGATTTTCCATACTTTCCGCTCCAACGAAAAGAGAAAATTGATAAGGAAAAAAAAACCCTCAGATGTGAAAATTTATATTCTTTTTGGCTACTTTGACATTTTTAGACTCCCGAAAGGAAAGCCGGAAGATATTTATTTATTATTCTAAAGTTTTTTACTTATGTTTCTTGCATATTCTTCGAACATTTCCATTGCAATACAAAATAAATAAATAAAAAATAAAAAAATGACTAAAATGTGAAAAATTGTATTATTTTCGACAAATTTTCCATATTTAGAACCCAAAGTGCGAAAGGAAGATTTTTTCTTAATTACTCTAATATTTTGGACTTGTGTTCTTTATTTACTCTCATTTTTTCCGCACTAGGGCGAAGAAAAAATTGAAAATTAAAAATATTACTGAAATGCGAAAATGTACAACATTTTTGACTAAAATTTGCATATTTCGACCCAAAAGTGGAACCGGAAGTTATTTATAGATTGTTTTGAAATTTTGTAAGTATATTATTGATACCACTACACAACTTTTCCGCACTAGGGAGAAAAGAATTTCGAAAAAAAACTTTTTTACGGTTCGTCCTAATAAATATATATCCCAGACTTTTTAGAACAATAATTTTTAATTGACTTTAACATTTTACATTTCCATTTCATATGAATGTAGGCGTATGTGACCAACCTTTATTCTTATGGTTTGCTGCACCAGTCTCTAGCCGCAATAGATATGTGAATCTTGGACCAGTTCGCCTGTACCGCGTTATTTTACTTTCACCCTCTTGCAATGTTTTCTTCTGCAAAGGATAAAGATATTTTCTCTCCCTTTTTTTGCATTCGACAATATATATTCAGGATTGAATAAAAGGTTTTAGTTAATAAAATTATGTACTTAATCAATCTATGTTTACATTATGGAGTACATCAAATGAAAAAAATACTAATATGACCACTCTCTTCTTTTTTATTTACACTTTAGATTTTTATTTCCGAAATATTGCTATGATGTTTTGCTCTAACGGTGAAGAATGACATGTATCCGGGTGGTCACTATAAAACAATGAGGTAAGAGAAATTTCCTTATCTCTTTATAACTATTGAAGTATTCTTAAAAAAATATTTAGAGGCCCCTCATTTACGGATTTTCTTATTATGACTTCCGAATTACAATTTTTCAAATAATTTACATTAAAATTTTATAAGCAACAATTTCTCTCAAGTTCTAACTGAATCTGAAATTTGAGGAAAATCCGTGTGTTAGTTTTCGTTATAGAATAATTGCAGAAATCATAAAAAATCTGGATAGAAGCGTCATGTGTTGAACAATTTAATCCCAAAAATTAAAGACTACTAATTTATATCAGGGACTAACTGAATCTGAAGTTTGATGAAAATTTATGCATTAGTTTCTGAGATAGAATTATTACGATAATCATGAATAACGCTGCATAGCATCGCCATCTATTAGGCGATTTACATCAAAAGGTAATCAGCACCTTATTATAACAAGACCTAAAGGAATTTGAAGTTTTATAAAAATTAGTTCATTAGTTCTTAAGATATAGCTATTGTTGAAATTATGAAAAAGGCAACATACCAACGCCATCTTTTGCGCGATGTACACCAAAAACTAAATCAGCTTCAATTTAATGTCTACTGAATCGAAAGTTTGGTGAATTTCTGTGCATTTGTCTTTGAGATTGAGCGCCCATAGAATGTTTATCACATTTTCCACACATTCCTTCTTTTTTGAAAGTATGAACAAATTTACTTTTTTAAAATTTATTTCGCATCAATTGATTAACATACAAAGGAAAAATAAGGCGAACTGCCTGCTTAGACCTGTTAACATAATGTTCTGAGTAGCGTAAATATAATTAAAACTAGACATCGTTAAGAAATTTTATTTTTTTTTCTTCTTCATATTGCATTGTCCAAATGAAAAAAAAATATATAATTTTTTTACAAAGGCATTTAATTTTCACATATCACACTTCACCCAGCAGTTATCGCATTAAGTATTTTAAAAAGAGATTTTGGCATGTCAGTATTTGCATCAACTTTTCATTACTGCCCTAAACACCATTTACTGAGAACGGAAAATTCTCAGTCTCAAGGGATACATTTTACAATGATGTACTCTCCAAAATTAGAGATCATAAAATGATTAAACAAACGTTTTACACTGTTTCAACAGTTTTTGGTTTAGTTATTATAGCGCTTTATTTACATTTTTATTAGTTGCGTGAGTTTTATTAGTTATAGTGATATAATGTCATAAAATTAAATAATGTTAAACAAAATTACTATATTCTTTAATCTTCAAATTATAATAAAAGTACTTATCTTATTTATATTTTAAAATAAATGAATATTTTTTATTGATAATATATTGTACCTAGAAGAACTGGTTCATCTGCGCGAATACATACTGAGAATTTGCGTATTTATCTTTTCTCAGAAAAGTAAATTTTAATAATGTGACATTAGAAATTCGTTTTACTTAATCAAAGGAAATGTAGGAAAGCGCAGCTATTTACTATATGGTTTTTTACACGTTTTACCCTAGAGATCGTACAGTTGTATAGATGCTTTAACAGCATAATGCTCTTTGCTGCGAGGTCATATACATATATATATATGTATATATACAGGGTGATTCCAATTTTTTTTACAATAAAAGAGGGGTGATAGTACACATCAAGATAAACAATATTAAATAGGAGACCAAGGGTCCCAAACGTTTTCCAAAGGCGATAGCCGCCATTAAAAATTTTGGGACCAAAATTTCAAATGAACACAAAAAACGGAAAAATCGGTCGATTGATTTGCGGTTTTCACTAAAATTATTCTTTATGTCGGCATTTTCTTGAAATTAAATTATAAAGATAAATTTCAAAAAATGCCGATAGAGAGCGCTTTAGACTTTGGAGTAACGAACAACTATTTTTTGCAGGTATTTTTTGCATCTCATTAAATGTTTTCGTAAGCTTAGACTCAAACTTAAATTTTGAGCTCAAAATCTGAAAGTGGGAATGATTAAATAGCACAAACTGAACAGTGTTCAGAGGGTTCAAATTTCAAATGATTATAAAAAAACGGAAAAATTGGTTCATTGATTTGCGATTTTCACTAAAACTATTCTTTATGTCGGTATTTTCTTAAAAATAAATTATAAAGATAAATTTCAAAAAATGTCGATAGAGGGCGCTTTAGACTTTGGAGTAACGAACAACTATATTTTTTGCATCTGATTAAATGTTTTCGGAAGCTTAAGCTTAAACTTAAATTTTGAGCTCAAAATCTGAATAGTAGGGGGTAGTTAGTTAAGTAGCACAAACTGAACTGTGTTTAAGGGGTGGGGGGTGTTCAAATTTAAAATAATTACAGAAAATGAAAAAATTCCTCGATTTGTCTGCGATTTAAAATAAAACTATTCTTTAAATCAGTATCTTCTTGAAAATAAATTTTAAAGATAAATTTCAAAAAATTCCATTAGAGGGCGCCTTAAACTTCAGAGAAACCAAAAATTAATTTTAACCATTATTTTTTTTGTTCTAATTAAATGCTTGCAAAAACTTATTAAATGTTTTCGGAAGCTTAGATTTAAACTTAAATTTTGAACTCAAAATCTAAATAATTAGGAGTAGTTAAGTAGCGCAAATTGAAGTGTCTTCAGGAGTTGAATTTTAACACTCCCCCTTCCTCGAACACAATTCGATTTTTCGCTACTTAAACATTCCCAAAGATTCAGAATTTAAGCCTAAAATTTAAGTTTATGCATTTGAAAGCATTTAATGAGATTAAAAAAATAACAATTAAAAATAGTTGCACGCTACTCCAAAGTCTATGGCGCCCTCTATCAGCATTTTGTGAAATTTATTTTTTAAATTTATTTTCAAGAAAATGCTCATTTAAAAATTAGTTTTAGCAAAAACCGCAAACGAATCGACCAATTTTTCCGTTTTTTATAATCATTTGAAATTTGAACCCTCTGAACACAGTTAATTTTGTATACTTATCCACTCCCAACTATTCAGATTTTGAGCTAAAAATTTAAGTTTAAGTCTAAGCTTACGAAAGCATTTAATAAGATGCAAAAAATAACGCCAAAAAAGAGTTGTTCGTTAATCCAAAGTCTGAAGCGCCCTCTATCGGCATTTTTTGAAAATTATCTTTATAATTTATTTTTAAGAAAATACCGACATAAAGAATAAATAGTTTTAGTCAAAACCGCAAATCAATGAACAAATTTTTCCGGTTTTTATAATCATTTGAAATTTGAGCCCTCTGAACACAGTTCAATTTGTGCTACTTAACCACTCCCACTTTCAGATTTTGAACTCAAAATTTAAGATTGAGTCTAAGCTTACGAAAACATTTAATGAGATGCAAAAAATACCGTCAAAAAATAGTTGTTCGTTACTCCAAGGTCTAAAGCGCCCTCTATCGGCATTTTTTGAAATTTATCTTTATTATTTAATTTCAAGAAAATGCCGACATAAAGAATAATTTTAGTGAAATCCGCAAATGAATTAATAAATGGAAAATACATGGGGAATTATCCTGAAACTCTAAATGTGCCAACATAAAAGTACTGGTCATACATTTCCGTAAAGGTGTTTTCCTTAAAATCAATAGGGGACCGACGATAAATTGAAAGAGAACGAATATCTTTTGAATAAGTCTCTCAAAACCAATGTAGAAAAAGCAAAAACTGTAGATTGTTATTTAGTGGTTCATTGTAATAAACTTTGTTTATTTTTATTCGAATATCATGTGTACTCGTTTTTTGCTTATAATTTGCAGAGTTTTTAATATAAAATAATGTTCTTATCCGAAAATATGACAAACAACATTATACACAATACCCTGTAATCAGAATTGAAAAATATCAAAAATTGTATGAAAAATAATCACGTTTACTAAATAATTGTTCATTGAGCATGCGTAAAGATTATCAAAATTTCATTTGCGTATTGTGTTAGCTAAATGTACAGTGCAACTTTTGTAAAAGTCTCAAAAACATAGCTTGAAAATTCATATAAATTAATTTAAGATTCATTTAATTTGTGTAATTTGTTGCATAAAATGTGAATGTTCAACTACCGAATGAAATCACAATACGTCCGTACTGATTAATCGTTTTATATATTGCGACATTTAACTGAGCATTTATAATTATGAAATTCGAATACAAATATATGTAGATTTACTTCCTGATTGTTAAAATCATTTCAATTCAGAGCAAAGTTTATTCTCTTTTAAATCAAAATTAATATTTCAAACAAAGTTTAAAAGCTGCTTTTCTAACAAGTCTGTTTAAGAGAAATTTGTTAGAAATAATGTATTGAGGATAAACTTTTAAGTTTCAATTACAGAACAGAAAATAAAAGAGAATTTTCAACAATGATTTATTACACCAGTGCATTCTTATGTAAAATACATTCGGGATATCGTGACATTTCTGAAATTAATTAAAAAAAGCTTCAAAATTTTAAAATTATTATTATCAAAATATGTATCAAATGTGCTTTTCCCCCTATTACAAACTTAATTTAGAAACTCTCGTTTAACTATTAAAAACCTTAAACTTTACATGCATATTCGTCTTATACAAATGATATGTTACCTTTATGATATTATCATAGTAATTTGTCAGCAAAATAAAAAGCCTGACATGTTAAAATTCATTTCTAGCTATACATAAATTGTTCCTTCAATTATTAAAATTATTTTTTATTGTTGAAAGGATTTATGTAATAGTATCAATTCTGAATTTTAACTTTATGTTCGTTTTTCTGTAGTAAGATCCTATAATCCCGAAATTCCTGCGATTTCCACATTAATCTAAAAGAGGATGATTCTCTGTTTCATTTCCTCTTTATCTAGAATATTTATAGCGTATATATGTTTCTAATTTGTTTACACCATGTCTCAAAACTCTTTATTGTTAATTTGAGAATATCAAATGAACCGTATTTGCATAGGAAAAAATGATTCATTGCTCACGATCACTTGGATTCAATTCGATGGTACTGTCATATGACTTTCTGCCGCTTCCCTCCCCCCCCCCCCAACTTTTCATTTGGTTTAAATATTAACTATTTACATTTTAACTAGTTTCTTCCATGGTGGCATTAGTCCGCGTGCACAAAAGACCCATTACTCATGACATAGACGTAATGGCAACAACTGTCACTTCGGTTTGTAATATTTGTAAAACGAGTAGTGAAAATGATTGAAAAAAAAGTGGCACAAAGCGATGACAACACTGTTATGCAAAACGGTAGATTCTAAATTTGTACATATTTTACTGAACAGAATTCAACGTAATAACTATTTTACAGCTTTACGAAAAACAAGGCACTGAATACAAGACATATTTACCAAATTCACTTTTCTTAAACATTTGCAAGCCCTCTTTGAAAGAGTTGCGGTTAAAGAAGTAATAAACATTAAAAATAGGAAGTGTGTGCCTTCCCATCAGAATATCAGAGACAAAGTTTTTTTATACTCCACTCTGTACTTTACGAAAATCTGAATTTAAATAATTTATATCTTGGCGCTTCGACTTGAGATTTATTCTAAATTTATTTCTATAATTTTCTTCCTCTGTAACAAGAAAATTGCATGGAATAAATATCTATAAATACCTTCATTTGCTATTAGGAGATTACAACTCAAATGGATATTTATTTGCTTAACCTTTACACGGGACCGCGTACAGCATCTGTCCGAGAATACATGCAAACCAGGACAGATGCTGTCCGAACCCACGTGTAAAGGTTAAATGAGGACTTTTTTCGGTGTTCATAGATTTTTCATTATCTAATATGGAGAAATGTAAAAAATAAGTTTATTTGTATTTTTTAAATGAATTCAAATAAATGATTTATAATCATAGCTTGTAATCTTGTTAAAATTACTTATTTTTAAGTACGTTCGTACAATAATATAATATGTAGCACCTTGTTCAGTCATTATTCAGTACGTCCATCCGCATCTAACAGTGCAAAAACTATCAACTGTTATAGTTTGAAAGTTAAAATACATAATTGAGATATAATTTTGCTGAATTACTTCAAAATTTATGAAAGTCAGATGCATATTTCAATTACAGGAACAATAAAAAAATATTCCGTTAGATTACGGCTAATAAAACAATTTCAAGTGCATTTTAATGATATGACACTCTTTCGAACGTAATGAAATTTATACACATTGATCAATAAGACGAAAATATTCATTACGTAAACTACGCGGTGCAAAAAATATTTATCATTCATTTGTAGGGCCACACAAAAGTTTTTCGTTACGTAATCGTATAAAGGAAACATTCTTTGCAGCGTTTTAATTATGTTAAAATATCTTACATATACTAAAAATTGATATACATTGCTGAAATTTGCTACAAAATGCTTCCTGTGTAATAGAAAATAGAGAGTATTTATAAAAAATTTCGAAAACTTTTCGCCTTTATATAATATTCTAAATAACATTCATTTAATATACGCATTTAGAAAAAAAAATGTAAAAAGCACCAGAGAATTAGTTAAATAATTTAATTTTCATAAAACTGTAATATCAAATTGTACTAGAAATCTAGAGGATCACAGTACTAAAAATAAAGACAAAAGATTTAAAACACTGACGCCTCGTAAAGAAAGAGACCATTATTCTAAGTGTTGAAAGAAAAAAAAGATTCTACAATTTCGAAGGTCGTAATGCAAGCAGGACTAACATATGTGACACGTGAAACTGTATATAACTACATAAAAGATTCCAAAGTCTTGATTTTCAGAAATAGACAACACCATTCAAGAGAACAAAAATATATGTAGCTTACCTCTTAGCAAGGGAGAACGATCACAAGTCTTGCACCACGGAATGGACTTCGGTGATTTACTCAAAGGAGACAAAGTTCAATTTAAGTCTTGATCAACATATTGAGGTCTTGATCAATCAACGTCTTGGTGGATATATGTCTGCTGATTTTGTATCGTGAATGAGAAAGAATATTATTCCATTCGACATACTGGCTGCGGAAGTTTGATTGTCCGGCTAGCATTCGGATATAGTGGAAGAACGAATCTGATCAATTTGAATGGTAAACAGAACTATAAAGATTACATTTGATTGTTGGAATCTGAACTTCTTCCTTATGGTACAGAATTGGATGGAGGTGATTAGATATTTCAAAAAGATACAGAAGTGATACACACATCCCTTATTGTTATTTATTGTTTCCACAGAAATAAGCTCTGTGTTTTGCCACTGCCAGCTAAAAAGATTTTAATTAAAGTTATCTTCATTCCATTGAATCTTATCATACGTAATTAATTCAATCATATCCTATAATAAGTAATGATTTTAAGCTGTCATGATGATGACGTCTTATTTAAGACGCAGTTATGTTATTTCCATATTACAAAATTTATATATATAAAAGTAATAAATTATGAATTTCTGCATTTTTGCATAAAAATGCTACAGCTTTTCCAACAAATCGGAATATTTATAAAACTTCGTTATAGTATGAACACACCTCATTTGCTATGTTTAACGTGCAATTTCTGACTTGTTTAAATTGTCAAAGTGTGTGTTTGGGCTAATTTTTAATGTGTGTTTGGAATATGTTAGAAACAATCGGTCAGATGTTTTAATTAATTATTTAGGAGAGAATTTTTTGCATAAACACTTTTCGAGATTATTAGAAAATAAACTATTTTTCATCTTAAAATATGATTTTTTAGTTATTAATAACAGCAATAATGACGGTATTAGTATCTGTAAATAAATATACTTTTTTATCAATACATGAAAATACGAATTGTAGATTGATAGAGCTTATGTAAAACTTATTTTACGTAATATAGACAAAACATATAATTATGAATATTATGCCAGTATAGATGTTATACATATCCATATTTAGGGCTTATATTTTATCAAATAAATACGCAATTTTGTTAGTGTAATTACTTTTAGTATTTTTCCAACGTTTTTCCAGTAAATTTTAGAAAGCAAAAAGTCAAGCATAAATGAGTTAAATTCACTTGCCTACATAAAAGGAAAACTCAATGGATCCGGCATAAGAGTTATATTCTTCCCACCAATTTATACCTACATTAATCGTAGTTCCTTTTACCCAAATAAAGCAATAATTTAAGCAAAATAAGTGCACAATTTTACCTTGTGATGCATTTTTCTCTGTAAAGTTTTCTTTAAATTTTAGCATTTGTCATAATGAAGAAAATTTTCTTTTCTATTCGCAATTCTACTTTGCAAATTTGCAATATAAGTTTTTTAATTTAGTAAAATAAATCCTCAGGGAAAACTCTGCGTATCATAACAAAGCTATCATAAGAAAATTATGGTAATTTATCATAAGAAAGTATCACTCGTACAATTTTAAGCGACATTCATGACATAATATTTCGATATCAACAATTGAATGCAAAATTTGATATTTCTTTTAATGTTGTTAAAATTTAATCGTGATTCAATTAAAAATTTAGACCTATTAAAATTGGATAAATAATGTATAACCCTTTTGGACCCGAATTTTTTTTTCAATTTTTAGAAGAAATTACTTTTCCGATAATAACATTAACACTAGCTATCCAAATAGATTAATTGGTGTTTAAAAAATTTTTCATTGTCTGAAAGGTAAGGGATGTTGTTTTGCGTGCTATTCAATTCATATTCATGTGACAATAAGCTGAGGAAGAAATTTTGGAGGCGTTTATAAAACGTTGTATTGCAATTAGATTTAACTTGTGTTACAACTTTTTAACACATTTTGCGCTTTATTACGCGTGCATCTTTCAAGAAAGTAACTTTTATTTTAAATTTAAAGACTAAAACATAGATTTAAAATAAAAGAATTGCAAACAGCGTAAAGAGAATGAATAAAATAATAATAATAATTCTTATTACTAAATGCCTCAACAGAAATGGAGTCATATAATAAATGCATAGATATATACTAACATTAGTATATTTAAATAGAAACAAAAGTATTTCTTAAAACAAAATTATACTCCATTTGGGTTAATAAAAAAGGACATTGATTTTTTTATATCCTCTACGTTTCAATATATTGAACACTACAAGAAAATCCTCAAAAAATTATCCCTTGCGCATACTGTATTTTTAAGTGAAATTTTATCATAAAATCATGCATGTCATGTTGGAATATAAGTACTCAATGATTTCTTATAATTAAATATGTATTATCTGAAATATTTGACTGATAATCATACATATTTTGAAATAACCTTATCGAAATAATGATAATAGTTTTACAAATAAAATAATTACACCATTTTACGAATGGTAAATGCGCCAGTAGTGGACCTGTAATTTTTATTAAGTGTTGATGAATTCAAAAAGAGGTACACTGAGAAAAAAAATACTGTCATTATCTAGAATGAGTAGGTAGCCATTTTCCGAATCCCTAAATTATAAATATTGATTTCGAAGCAGTTTCAGTTTCAGTTTCAGCTAGGTGGGGAGGCCTACCAGATGGCTTAAGCACAAACAAGCCCCAGCTATCAGCGTGTAATAACTATGCTAAAAGTCCAACCATGAACCAAGACAGGACTGCCAAAGGGAGAAGGAGATACGGAGCCAGGAGAGACTAGGGGCACTACTGAATGGTCCCCAGACCATCGTCTAAAATATATTAGGTAACAAATGGAAGAATATAATTTAAACTCAATGTCAACGCGTAGCCCTATCTATATAGGGCGTGCTCAAAAATTACACATAATTGAAGAATTCTTCACAGTGATAAATACAAAAATATATGTACAATATGAATAATTAAGATAAACCTATGAACATATACTTAACCAGAAGTTTCAATAAGCATATTTCTAACTTAAATAATACTTAATGATGATTAATTTTCTGAATTCTCAAAAAGTTAAATAGCAATAGGTTAATAGAATTTAGAAATAAGTGAATAGAATAAATAAAATAAACAGAATAATATAATTAAGAGCAATAAAATATCAACAACAACAACAGCAACAAGATGATAATGTAAGACTTGTTAAGTAATTTTGCTAATGATATTTTAATAGGTTAGAGTTCTATTTAAAAATGTTTTTATCATATTATAAATGTCCTCATCATCTATTAAGTCCAATGGTGGCAATTGAAAAATCCCTTGATTCCTTTCCAATAATGTTATACAGTCTATAACTTTTTGAACTAGTACAGGTTGTTTTAATATCAGTTGAAACCATGATGAAAGGGATATATTTTGAGATCGTCTAAGATGATAAGTTGAAGTTAAAGTGCATTCAATTATATAATGTAAAGAGGAGCCTATTTTTGTATAGGTACATCTTGGGCAGTATGTCTTTCCGATTTTAAACATGTACTGCGGGAAAAGTCCATGGTTTGAGGCAAACAAATATAAATTTCTATGTGATAAGAACAGGTTTTCAGAAATGATTGGTATTAATTAAAATGTGAATCTGCTTCTGTCATCTGTTTTCGATATATCTTGCCGGTCACGTATAAGTATTAGCTTTAATTGGCGTTTTAAATATGATGGTGGGAAGGAAATAAATTCTTATTTTGTTTCTAAATCTGTTATTGCTGCTGTCACAAGTTCATCTGGTTTTTAGTTTCCATAGTTGCCAGAATGACCTTTTAACCATGAAAATTTCGGAGAAATGCGAAAAGGATAAACAACTAAGCTGAATCGATAGGACAAAACAACTAAGCTAAATAGATGAATTGATCTTTTATGTCTCCTCTCCTGTTTTCTAGTTGACGAAACGATATTGAATCGTTTCAGTAGAGAAAAAATATCGCTTCATTTCCGGAATGATTTCATAAACTATAATTATACTTAACTGACCTCTTATAAAAACCTCTAACATTAACCTCTTATAATTGCATCTATTTGCAGATATTTTTAAATAAATTTTAGCACGAGAATATAACAAGAAAGATCTTAAATTCTAGTAGGGGATCTAGAACTGCCTAGCAAAGAGAATTGGAATTAATACGGATAACATGAAACTAATTTTATAGAGCCACAGATTAAATTCTAGATGCCAAAATTATATATATTTTTTTCACAGTGCATATTTTTTAACCTATTCCTAACTTTCTTGTGTCAAAATAAATATTCAATATTTCAAGAGCTTGTTTTAAAACTTTAATATTTAATGTTTCATTATAAGTGCATTTCCTTTCGCATAGATTTCAAAAGAAATAGTTCAGTAAATATGTAGATCCGCAATTTGAAAGTATTTTGCTTGAATAGTTTGAAGAATAAAAAGTAAACATTGAAATTCAAAAGTTGGCAATTTTAAACTAAATATAAAACAGAACAAACATCCCAATAAGCCGAAGACATAATACACTTCAACAGTCTTAGAAATTGTTTAAAACATTAAAATTCTATAAATAATATTTCGAGCTATAACGATTTTAATTTACCCCATTTTTTAACAAATTTTTAAATTCAAATTTAAAAATATATAAGACGTTTTACCATGTGATTTTGTTTACAAATGATATGATTGACCATCGCAAAAACATAATAAATAAATGAATAAAATAAATTAATTAATAAATAAACATTATTTTAAAATGTATCCCGATGTCCCCTTAAGCAGTCAAGCGTGATGAACTTAATCTATATTATACTACAGTAAAACCTCTATGTAACGGACACCTGGGGTGTAATGGAGATTCTTGTAGCGTAGTTTAGTAGCAGCTGCTATTTTATTAGAATACTTAGAAGAAGCGTGATTACGTATAGTAGTCCAGATTCGGAAGTACGAAAAAACCCCACAATGATTGCTAAGTTATTCTTTATTCAGACATGTATTACTAGGGGGGGGTACACTTACAGTACTCGGAGAAAATCTCCGAACAGCGATTAGCAACTTCACTAGCCAAGAGCAGTGAGTCAAGTGGCATCATACATAGCAACAAACCGCCACTTTTGGCATGATAGAAAATCGCCAACATACACAAGTTCGCCCATGCACAATGGATAGTATATGCCAAATAACAGTTAAAATGCAGCCAGCAAGATCAGAATTCAATTTAGTTTCCCAGCTGGGATGGGAAAGGAAAGGTTGCCAAACGATAAAATGTTACACGTGTTGTTTTGTCTAATAACGAAGCACACCGAAGGGACATCAGATTTAGGGTTTTGTCGAGAAAGGAAAAAGAAGCGTAAGCATAAATTTTAACTGCGAAACAGAGATGAACTCCTTATAAGGTAATGCAGAATTGCTTCGATCGGAAATAGCAGACATCTGGAAATAGTTTTAAATGGTTGATTAATATGTGAGCGTATTTCTCACAGATAAAGTTAAGCAGCTGCCGATTTTCGGTATGTATTACTAGGGGGGGTACACTTACAGTACTCGGAGAAAATCTCCGAACAGCGATTAGCAACTTCACTAGCCAAGAGCAGTGAGTCAAGTGGCATCATACATAGCAACAAACCGCCACTTTTGGCATGATAGAAAATCGCCAACATACACAAGTTCGCCCATGCACAATGGATAGTATATGCCAAATAACAGTTAAAATGCAGCCAGCAAGATCAGAATTCAATTTAGTTTCCCAGCTGGGATGGGAAAGGAAAGGTTGCCAAACGATAAAATGTTACACGTGTTGTTTTGTCTAATAACGAAGCACACCGAAGGGACATCAGATTTTACTGCGCAGATGTTAAATTCTTTTTAGGGTTTTGTCGAGAAAGGAAAAAGAAGCGTAAGCATAAATTTTAACTGCGAAACAGAGATGAACTCCTTATAAGGTAATGCAGAATTGCTTCGATCGGAAATAGCAGACATCTGGAAATAGTTTTAAATGGTTGATTAATATGTGAGCGTATTTCTCACAGATAAAGTTAAGCAGCTGCCGATTTTCGGTTAGAGAATTAATAAGCAAGAAAAATGGAAAAGGAATGAAGGACAACTTAAAACTAATTTTGAATTGAACAGAGACGGGGGGTGTAAAGGAATAATTTAAGAAAATAACCAATATATAACGAAATAATCGTTATATGGGGAATGCAGAAATTGTCCGCTATTCGGAGGTGTCCGCTATTGGGAAAAACCTCAAAGATTCAAAAATCACTAAGAAATGATTAATGTTTCATTAATTGACTTTTATATGTCATAAAACCTCTATTATATGATAAATTAGAAATAAAAAAAACTAAGCAATAAAACTGAAATAAAATTGAGCACACCTTTATCCACTGTTTATTACATTCTTATGAGAAAAATCTGTTACAGAAGTGTACTTTTGCTTGTGATTACATGTAATTTGTTTTTCTAATGTGACGTTATTGGACATTATGGAGTTCCGAGAGGAGGGGGGTTGTACTTGTGGACCATTAATCCCTTCTCGACGGGAGCCTTTTACGAAATTATTAATGTTTTGTTACCAGTTTTTAAATGCAGAAATTTGTGCCTTATTAAATCGAAAAAATGTTCCGATTAAATAAGGCAGATGTTACAGTAAAATTTTACTAGCGGGGTTTAGCACGAAAACATAAGCCTTTTTGCGGTACGTATACGTGCCGCTCGTCCCGAAAGGGTTGAAAGCATAAAATCTCAAACTTTTCCAGGGGGACATTTCAATGCTCTGGGAGATGTCCCTTCCGCACAAGCCCCTGAATTCAACACTGAGCATGAAGCAGGTGGGGGATTTTCCCCAGCTATCGATCTACATTTATCTATGATCACAAAATTTATGATACAATGTCCTGATAAATTTAGAGTTTTACTTTTTTTTTTTTTTTTTTTTTTTTTTTTTGTTAAAAAATACTTTTTATTCTTTATCGCCGAAAATAGTGTCCGCTATTCGGAATGTCCGTTATTCAGAGAATAATATAACATACAACAAATGAGATTTTGGGAGCGGGGATTGGAAAACTGTCCGTTAAATAGAGGTGTCCGCTTTTCGGGAGTGTTCATTATGGAGGTTTTACTGAATTATTTTTAATAATTTTTTTTTAACCCTAAGCATTGAAAACTGATATCAATGAACTTCATTTGGGAAATTAATCTTTCCGAACATGTCGTTTCAATATAAAATCTAATACAGAAATTTAAAAAAAACTAATGTATAAATTAAAGGATTTTGTTTAATAAACTATTAAACTAGAAACGTTGAAAAGATTTTTTTTAAATAATGATGGAACTAAAACTTACCTTTTTAAAATTTATAATTAATTTTCTTCTTTTCTTCATAACTATTTTTATGGTACATTAATCGCAAAGTATTCTTTGTTTTTTCCTTCGGAACTTATTTGGTAGAACAAGAATAAAGGTTCCAATAAAAAAATTAATTATGTAAACATTCTTTATCGTTTAAGAAATGAATTTGAAGGAAATCAATAATTTTTTCAGAGTTATTTCCTTACAATAAAAAAATACATATTTAGTATTGATGAACATTAATTAAGCAAGTGTTTTTAATACAGACTCAATAATGCTTACAATTTAGTTCTTTGACTATTTAAACATCTTGAATATAAAATATATCGACAGTGAAAATTTCAAATGCAGGGATTTAAACGAGAGAAAGCATATTTTGAATAAAATTATGAATTTTCTTCTTTTGTACTGCATAACATTAAAAAGCGTAATTAGATTTTAACAATTATACTAAAACTGTAGTGAATTTGCAACTCTGATAAAGCATTTTTGTATCATAAATTATAGATATATACATACAACATATTACTACACTGTAAAAAAAAATTGGGAAAGTTACAAAAATTTTTCTAGTAGAATTGTATTCCAAGAACTTTTTATGTAACGGCAACAATAAAAATTCATGTAACAGATACAGATTTGCACTTTGAATCAAACAAATTTTAAGGTTACTAAGAATTTTTTTGGGAAATCGTATTCCAAGAACTTTTTTAGTGACGATAACGAGCATTATAGATAAAATTTTAGTAAAGTTACCAAAATTTTAGTAAATTCTTTTGTAAAGTTACAGATGGTTTTAGTTTTGCTTACAAGTTTTGTAGATTGACATCATTTTCTTGTACAGTGTACACATAAAATTTTAGTAAGCATAAGAGATTTCGGTTAATTTAGATTACTAAGGTTACAGATTTTTTTTACAGTGTAGATATTTTTATTATTTATAATAGTTTTTCCTATAAAATTATATTTATTTTTTTCCTTATATTGAAAGCTTTTATAAGAAGAATATAATACAATTAATGAATAAAAAAATATATTTAATATTTTGCTATTATAGGTCTATTTCCCTCAAACAAAATCAAAGTTTTTAATAAAATATTGTTTTTTAATGTGAAAGAATTTCATTGTTGCATATTAAAACCATGATTTAATTTGCAACAAATATGGTTACCCGTTACTGCATATTAAATTTACATAAAATATGACATATTAACTATCTAAAATATGCCTGGTGAGATTAACCTTATTCATAAAATATTTTTATTATTATCTTTAAATCAAATCGATTTCAAAGCATTCAATTTCTGGCAATAACAAAACAAACTTTTCCTAGTTTAAAAATCAACGGATCCTTTCGTAAGAGATGTATAATCACGTAATTTGTTTGTAAATGAAAAAAAAAACAGATTTATTTTATTGCTTTACAAACATAAAAATTGAGCCTAAAATAATACATACGTATTTTTATCATTTTATTTTAATTTTACGTACAATAGCGCAAAAATACTGCATACATAATTTTAATTAGTGTTAGTATTTCATTTTTACTCATTTCTCTCTGTATATTTATGATTATAACATAATTGTGTAAACTTTTCTAAAAAATACATTGGAGATTTCTTTAAAATATTAGATGAAGGTTGAAAATACATAATTTATGTATACGAAGATGCATTTTTGATGCATATAAAATACAGAATTCATTTGATAAGGTAATTACGGATACATTCATTAAATTATAGGGAAATACACAAAATGTCCCTTTACATCTTTTATAATGTGATAAATGGATTCACATTTGAAATAATTGTAAATAAATCTTATACTACAATAGGGGCAGAAATTGTGTGTAAATTTTATCTCAAAAACGGCTCTAACAATTTTGACAAAATTTCGTATTTTGTCAAAAATACGAAATTTCGTATTTTGTGGTATTTTACCATTTTGGTGCAAAAGGAAATCATTGCGCTTGATCACGTGTTCGAGAAAATTCGATTAGGGGTCATTTTGGGTCATGATGGGTCAGGGTCAGGCTATTTATATCTAAAGAACAGCTGGATCGATTTTAAAGACATTTTGCATACAACCAGTTTTTGGCACTAGAAAATTATTAGGCTACGTCCCAGGTACGTGAAATACAGTGGCGGTCAAAAGTTTCCGCCCAGCAAAAATTTTTCAGTTAAAATGTAAATATACCCATATGAAAGGAATCTCAAAGCGATACTTATACATTTTATTTACATATTAGTTAGGAACTTACTTATAGAAGAACGTGTAAATATCAATAAATTTAATTGACAAAATTAAGTATAAAAGAAAACGCATGTTCTCAAAAGTTTCCGGCCACTTATAATTCATTAGTCTTTTTCTATCCGTAAAGTGTTTTTTGGTTGTGTTTATGAATGAATCAATGTGTATAGCATAGTTTGAATTCAAATTTGAAAAGTTCAACAATTGTTGTTCATAAATGAGTGATTAGTTTGTCGCTAAAAGGCCAATCTTCTCGAGATATTGCGGCTAAGTTATCGATCGGTAAAATCGACTTTAAACGATATTTAAAAATTATAAAAAGATGGTCATGGCTTCCAGGACTTTCAGAGGTCCCGGAGATCCCGAAACATTACTATTTCTGTGGACAGAATTATCAGGAGAAAAACCAATGGTAATCCGTACGAAAATTCCGTTGCAATATACTGCGATTTACGGAATGAAAATATTGCTGAAATAAGTTAGTCTACCGTGTTATGATGCTGACGTGATACAGAACTTTATGGAAGACTCTGTTAAAAAATTTTCAGACGTAAAAAAAAAATACCGACGTACCCTACTTTCATTTTCTTAGGAACACAAAGTCTGGTCAAGTGAAAACTGGACAAAATTCAATTTTTCCATTAATCGAATTTGAAATTTTTTTGGTAGTGATGGCAGACACTACATACGATGACCTAAGAACAAAAGGTTATGATTCGACTTATGTTATCCCTACAATGAAGCATGGCGGAGGACACGTTATGCCGCGGGGAGTATTTTCTTAAAAAAGTGTCGGTCCGTTATTTGAAATCCACAGCCAGATGAATTATACAATGTATAAGGATATCTTGCAAGACCATTTTTTGCCTTATTAGAGAAAAAAAAATTGGTCGCAACTATTTTTCGTAACATGATAAAGACATAAATAATGTATGCAAGCCTCGATAAGCAATAGTTTTCGCACAAAAAATTTCGTTTTTGAAATGGTCAGCCCAAACGCCCAACATGAATCCAATCGATAATCTTTGGAAAGAAGTTGGCAAAAGTCTGCGGAACTATAAATATTGCAACTCAGTTGAAATTTCATCAAAATTGCAAAGAATGTGGAAAAATGTACCATAGACGATCTTTAACCGTTGATTTTATGAATGTCACGTTGCTGGGCCGCAGTACTTATTACTAAAGCTAATAAAATAGTAATACGATAAAATAGTATTTGTAAATGTTGTTGATCACTGCAATTTTCTATTACAATACCACTTTTTTACGAACGTGTAAAGGTGGCCGGGAACTTTTGAGAACATGCGTTTTCTTTTAGACTAAATTTTGTCAATTAAATTTATTGATATTTACACGTTCTTCTATAAGTAAGTTCCTAACTGATATGTCAATAAAATGTATAAGTATCGCTTTGAGATTCATCTTCATATGGGTATATTTACAAATTAACGGAAAATTTTTTGCTGGCCGGAAACTTTTGACCGCCATTGTATATATTAGTCGAACATTTTGGGGTCATTATGGATCAAACCAATTTTATCTAAAAAATGGCTCTAACGATTTTGACCAAATTTTGCATTTTACTGTTTTGGATTACGAAAAGCTCATTGAAGTAAGTCACGTGTTAGAGAAAATTCGATAGGTGGATCATTTTTGCGTCATTATGGGTCACGCTAATTTTATCTAGTAAATGGCTAGCACGATTTTGACTAAATTTTGTATTTTATCGTTTTCGGACTCCAGAAAATCATTAAGCTAGGTCACAAGTTCGAGAAATTCGATTAATTGGTCAATTTGGGTCAGAAAGGGTCTGGGTCAAGCTACTTATATTTAAAGAACGGCGTGATCAATTTTAACGAAATTTCATATGTAACAGTTTTTTGACACGAGAAAACTAATGGACTAAGTCACATGTTTGAGAGATTTCGATTAGAAGGGTCATTTGTGGGTCATGATGGATCATAATGGATCATGTCAAGCTATACCTAAAGAATAGGTGGACCGATTTTAACAAAATTTTGTATACAATATTTTTTTGGCATGAGAAAATCATTGGGCTAGGTCACATTTTCGAGAAATTTCGATTAATGAGTCATAAAGGGTCATAAAGGGTCTGAATCAAGCTATTTATATTTAAAGAACGGCAGGATTGATTTTAACGAAATTTTGTATGCAACATTTTTTAGACACGAGAAAACTAATGGACTAAGTCACATGTTCAAAAGATTTCGATTATAACGTAAGTTGTGGGTCATGACGGGTCATGCTAATTTAGTGTAGAAAATGACTCCTACCATTTTGACTAATACTTTGTATTATATCGTTTTCGGCAAGAGAAAACCATTGAGCTAGGATTCATGCTCTCGAAAGTTCGATTAGTGGGCCACTTTGGGTCATAATGGGTTAGGGTCTTTCTAATTATATGTAACAGCGACTCAATCAATTTTACCTAAACATTGTAACGAAACATTTTTTTGTCACGAGAGGACTATTGGGCTGAGTCGTGCGTTAAACAAAATTATATTAGTGGGTCATTTCGCTTTATTTCTGAATGCTGTCAAGCTAATTTTACCTAAGAAATGGCTTAAACGATTTTAATTCAATTTTATATTCTATTTTTTTTAATTACCTGAGAACCATTGGGCTAAGTCACATGTTTGATCAAATTTTATTAGTGGGTCATTTTGAGTATACGGGTCAGGGTTACGAGAATATAGCAACAGCCAATAATTTGGCGATAATTGACAAAATATTTGCGACATTTGGCCAAAAAATCGACTATTAAGATTACGAAAGCCAAAACACTTATTTGGCGCCAAATGAAAAAATGTCTTTAAATTTGGCTATATCTGACAAAAAATATTGTCTTTCAGAATGTGAAGAAATTTTTTATATTTCAGAATATATTATATTTCAGAATAGTTCAATATTTAAAATATTATGTATGGTGATCTAGAATGTGGGCCTAAAGAAAAAGTAATTCCTATATATATTTATCAATGAGAGTAAATAAAGGCTACATCTGCGTTATTTAAACATTATTTTAAAATATATTTCAACGCTATAATAATTACACTGTAAAGCATTTTTGTTACGTTACACTATAAAATTTGGGGCAGCCTTGCTGCCTCCAAATTCATGGAGTACTTTATTCGGTATAACCGATGTAACATTACATACTTATACCAGTAATATATGCTTAATTACACCTTCATATAAATGAAATAAACTACTCCATAAAATCATAGGCAGAAACTGCCTATGGTGTAACATTACATAAGTTTTTCACAGTATATATTTTTTCCGTGAATAATAGAGAATGGATCAGTAGTAAAACGCACGTTAACAAATCTGACCTATCCTCCAATCATAAGAAAAATTTTATAAAATTAATCAGATTTAATATTTTACAAACGAACAAATTGTGAAAAAAAATTGCCATCATTAATTTTTTTATAATATGTATGCATGCATATAGATTAAAAAAACATGCGCGCACTCTTGAATTGTACGTTGAATTATATAATACTGACATATAAATCACCCATCTTGAATTATATATTGAAATAATGAAAAAAAGGAAAAAAAGCCAAAACTAGTAGTTTGTCATATTAACTAATATATAATAAGCCTTTTATAATTTTTTTCAGTCTGATAGATATGGAAGTATTACAAATTTTTGTAATAGTCTTTGTCCTTACGAACTAACAATTCTTTAGAACGTCCTGTAAATCGTTGATATTGAATGGCTCTGTTCATTGAACTTTATTTTCTTGTAGTTTAAAGCATTTTCTATTGTATTAGTCAGGTGAATTTCTTGGACATTCACGTACTGCTAGAATTATATCATGTAACCTATTTTGCACAAGTTCTTGTCTTATAAGCGGATATTCCATCATGCTAAAAATGACATTCACAAATAGACTGAAATTGCAGCAAGTACCAAGTAGTCTTGTAGAATTTCTAAATATTTATTACCATCCATAGTCATATTTTTGGGAAGGACGACAGCTTACCTCTAACATTTTTGGTACTAAAAGTGCCCCATACTACGACACTATCTTAGTTCTTAGCATTTTTCACAAATTTAGTGTCATATCATGAGGAAACTTTAAGTCGTTTTACTGTCATCTGACCCTTTGTGATGAGCTCGAAAGCACTTTTATTAGACAATACTAATTTTATATGTCTTATTCTATCCAAATTTAAGATTTCTTACAAAAATTTAATTTTAATTCTTTCATAACATCAATAAGATGAAGTTGTTTCGCTGCTCTTGCCGCTGGTAGTTCCATGTCTGAGCTCCCAGTCAGAGCTCTCGCTAGTACCTTCAAGCTTTCGAAGTTTGTAAAACATATTCGTTACAGATAAATTCATTAGTAAGTCTGAATGTTTCTTTTTTACTACTACAGTTTATATAATTGTTTGTAGCGTGTTTAAATAAACTCTCAGACCTTGCTGAAGACATTCTTAATCTTTCTAAACCGAGTTTTCGTTTTGGTGTACTGACCTGTGTCAATTGGGCTTGCCTATTTGGATGCGTTCGTAATTATGTAGATATGTAGTCGTCATTCAGTCCGTCCGTTCGTCCATCTGTCCGCATATAACAAAGCAAAAACTACCCAATCAAATGATTTGGATTTTAAAATATATAATTCTTGCATAACTATCCTGAGTCGTTTCAAATTTTAGGAAAATGGATGCATGTTTAATTACAGGGGTAATCAAAAATATTACATTCCATTACGGCCAATGGAAAAAAAAAATTAGTTTGAAGTGTGTATTTATAGTGTTGCACACTTTCGAACATAATGAAATTGATATGTATCTAAGAAGTATGTACAAAAATATACATTCTGTACATTCTCTGGAGAGAAGAATATTAATTATTAATTTTCGGGGCTATAACAAATATTCTACTGCATAATGATAAAGGGGAAAAATTGTTTGGGGCGCGCTTTAATGGCATTAAACTGCTTCACCTTTTATGAAATTGATGTACGTTACTGAGGTTTACTACAAATTACTTGCTGTACAATAGAAAACATACATAGACAAACAAAATGAAACTATGAACGTCCAATAAATTATTTATTGCAACAACTGTAATTCATTTTTGTAAATTAAGGTCACATATAAAATAATTTTAAAATTCAAATCGGGTGTTTCTTAATTATAAACTACAACTTATTTTGTAAACCAATAGCTTTCTGTAGATTTCTTGAGTTATCTAGCTCAGATTTAAGAGTTAATTTTTTTAAGGTTTGTTTACGAGGTTTGTATGATAAATGTCTGACCTTTACTTTTACAGCACGTAATAGTGATTCTAAGATTGAGACCACTGTGCACAATGGAACGAGGTAGCCTAATGCGCATGCATGAATTCCACCCTCACTTCCTCCCGTATTTTATTATGAATCAGTGCCTCTCTGATAGCCACCGTGTGAGGTATTGCGTCCCTGGGATTTTGATTTCTCTCATGATGACTGAATGAGTTGAGCAAATGTAATGTGTGAAATTGTATCAAAGCTCGATGATTTTCGATGCAAAACAGTTTGTAAGATTCATAAGGTTTCGTAAAAATCACCAACGCTCCATCTCATTCATCCCACATGATTCACATTTTCTTGGAGAAGTATGAAACTCCAGTCGTTCGCCAACTTCCCTACCGTCCACATATGGCTTTATGCGACTTCTAGCTGTTTCCGAAATTGAAGGTGCCATTGGTATTATCACGTGTTGAGAGTAGAGACGGGTATTTAGAAAACGATAAGATTTTATGAATCTAGCGGTCAAAATTCAATTTATGGAATTTACCAATATTAAAGTAATAAAGTTGGTCTTACTAGAGATAAAATAATTATGCGTTATGAAAAAATATGTCTTTACATATTTTTACTGTACAATTTACGTCATTGTCATTCCATCATCATAATCATAATAAAAAGTTTTTGTCATTTTCATACATTGACATTTACGGCGTGTTACCATTCAAAACATATTTTTAAAAATATAACATATATTTATTTTAACAATAAGAGTTTTTCTTGTATTAAAAAAATATAATTAATTAATTACATACTGCTATAGATACCAGTATTATTACAAAGTTAATCACTGACATTTATTGTCGCTTGCTTTTGTTTTATTATTTGCAAGAAAGTATGAATGCTAAAACTTCAGGGTGAATTTCAGTCATTCTAGCGTTTTACTGAGATTTTTAATTTCATTATTTATAATGCTTAAAACAACATATATTTATCTTATATCCACATGTAGTGCAAAGTTACACAAATTCCGTACCCGAAAAAAAAAATTACTTATTTTCAAGAGTTATAGCTGCAGATAGTTGCTGATAGTCACTTTCAAATAGTTGCAGCTGAAAACTTTTTATATCTACATGCATGCATACATACAAAAAAAAATATATATATACATATAGTAAAATGGACCAACGTAGACAAAACTTTTGGCAGATTTTAAAAATTTACCATATGCCATCGAATTTTCTAATAATTTTTATATTGACTTAAAAAATTATTAAATAACTATTGTAACTATAAAAGACAAAGTATCTACATTGTTGTAAAGATTTCATGTTATCATAAAAAATATTTACAAAATATCTGTGTTTTCAGCCAAAAATATCAATGGCAAGTACAACTACATCGATCGCCATTCTAAAAAGCTTAAAAGAAAATTCGGTTTTTGAGCCAATTTTTGAGCCAGTTGTTGTAGAGTTAGGCTACTGTCACTTTACCTTTTTTTTCTCCAATTTGTTAGATGTTATTTAAAATGTTTAAAAGTTAAATTACTGCAAGTCGATTTTTGGACTTTTTTCCCGCTAGATTTGCAAAAACGCACAGTGTGCGACGGTAACATTGAGCACTGTTGTAAAAGACGCCTTTCGGAAGTGTTTTCGGCAGTAAAAGGAACGGTGCAATAAGTGTACGAATGTGCAAAGACTTTGAAGATAATTAGGGTCGCATTCCCGCCAGGTAGCCTTACATGTTTTTCTCCGCCAAAGATTGACTACTTTTAGATATTACACGTGTATTTGTATGCGTACGTAAAGGTAAGAATATTATGTTGTGTTAGAATAATATAAAATCCCACCAGTATTTTAATTAATCTAGATATTTTTTATGCAAAAAACTCTTTTTTCCTTTGAATTTTTTTTCAAACGCTGGGAAGTAAAATTAATATATTGAAGGGAAAATTATCTGTGAGTAAGTATTGCAATAAAGCCATTCTGATAGATGTTTTACTGGAAGATTTATAGTGGCTTCAGATTTTTCACAAAATAAGGATATTCGGCAAAACAAGAGATAAATTATTTTCTTTATTTTAAAAATTACAGCTAGTATATGTTTTTAATAGACAATGAATGGAAAGTTTGTAAATTGATGTTTCTTTTAAATATATATTCAGTTTTTAAAGATTAAAATTTTACGCAATTAGCACATATTTAAATGTATAAATATTATCTGCTTATTTATGTCTTTCACGTCTATCACACCATAGAGCTTTTGTTTTATGTATTTTAATTATGAATATTTCAAATATTTTTCTTTAAAATCATTTTTAAATCAGTGATGTGCATTCAATTCAGCAATACAGCAGGCAAATATAGCAATAAATTCAATCTGATAAATGTCTTACGTGAAGATTTATAGTGGCTTCAGATTTTCTCCAAAATAAAGATGTTTGCTTAAAAAATTATTGAAGGGGTCAGGTACCTTTCGAACTAACAAAATACGTGAAAAGGTGACCTCTGTGAGAACTGCGGTCACTCTATATGTAATTGACTTTTTACTATAAAATTGAAAACACATATTAAGAAGGATTTATTTTATTAGTTAAAGTTGTTAAAAAAGTATATACGCATGCAATGTTTTTTTAATTATTTTTAAATATAATACAATTTTTACGGAAGAATAAATCTTGCATGCCTTGCGCGCACGATTTTTCAAATTTAAATAGCTAAAAAAAAACCAAGATTTTTTTTCTGGGTAGAGATATAATGTGTTTTCAAAATGACCTACGATAAAATATATATAGATATAGATATAGATATAGATCCCGAGAAAAAAAAATTTTTTTAAAGAAATTCGAAATATCGAGATTTTTTTTACAAAAAAGTAGTCGTGAATTCTAAACTTCTAATTTGAGGAACATAATATTAGGTCATTTTGTGCCAGTGTACGTTTAATATATTCAGCGAAAATTTTGTTAAATTCTACGCAGCCGTTTTTCAGAAATCGTGCGCGCAATGATCAAAATCGCTGTTTTGAGAAAATTGAGGTCAAAGTTTAAATTTACCATTGGTCGTATAGGAAAAGCGCAAAATGTTTTAGATATAACTCTTTTTCTAATGTGAATTTTTGAATGCGGTTTGTTTTTAAATGTTTCTAAAGAATCACTTTTAATTATAAGCTATTTTTTAAAAATTCGATTTTTAGATACTTTAAAAGGTACCTGACCCCTTAAAAAATTTCTTTATTTTTTAAATTAAGCTAATTTTAAAAATAAAGATAGTATATAGTTTTATAGATAATGAATGGTAAATTTTATATATGGAGAATTCTTTTAAATATATATTCAGTTTTTAAAGTTTTACGCAATAAACACTTATCTAGCAGCGCAACTATTATCTGCTTATTTATACCTTTCACAATTTGTCACACCACAGAGGTTTTAGTTTAAATAATTCAATTATAAATACCTCAAATATTCTTCCTTTAAAATCATTTTTACATCAGAGATGTGCATGCATTCAATTTCACAAATTTCAGTTGCATTTTAAAACATTTTTAAGCCATATGCACATTAGGAAATTTACTCATTATACACTATATTGCCATTGATTATGGGACACTTGCGATTTTAGACATTTTACTAAATATCTAGAAAAAATACATGAGGAATCATCTCGAAAATCTTAGTGTATAAATATAATAGTATAAGTCATACATCTCCGTGAAGATTTTTTTCCCGAAACTCCAAAGGGGGCCGTCAACAAATTAAAAAAGAATGAATATCTTTTGAATAACCCTGTCAAAACTAATGTAGCAAAAGAGCTCAAACACTAGATTGTAATTGAATGCCTTATTGTAATAAGTCTTGTTCATTTTTATGCAAGTAGCATGCATACTCGCAGAGTAATTAAGGTTTTTATAAAAATGATCCCACATTTTTCCAAGCTTTTTCCTTATAATTTTCAGAGTTCTTAATATAAAATATTATTTTTTTCAGAAAATATGACAAACAATATTGCACACAGTACCCTGTAATCAAAATTAAAAAATAATGAAAATTGTATAAAAAATGAGTTGGTTTACTAAATAATTTTTTACTGCGCATGCGTCAACGATATCAAAATTTCATTTGCATATTATGTTAGCTAAATGTATAGAGCAACTTTTGTGAAAGTCACAAAATCATAACGCAGTAAAAAATTATATAGTAAACCTACTCATTTTTCATACAATTTTTATTATTTTTTAATTCTGATTACAGGGTACTGTGTGCAATGCTGTTTGTCATATTTTCTGGAAAAAATATTATTTTATATTAAGAACTCTAAAAATTATAATGGAAAAACTTGGAAAAATTTGGGACCATTTTTATAAAAACCTTAATTACTCTGCGAGTGTGCATGCTATTTGCATAAAAATGAACACAGTGTATTACAATAAGGCATTCATTCATAATCCAGAGTTTGAGCGCTTTTGCTACATTAGTTTTGACAGGGTTATTCAAAAGATATTCATTCTTTTTTAATTTGTTGACGGTCCCCTGTGGCGTTTCGGTAAAAAATCTTCACGGAGATGTATGACGTATACTATTATAATTATACACTAAGAGTTTCGAGATGATTCCTCATGTATTTTTCTAGATATTTAGTAAAATGTCTAAAATCGCAAGTGTCCCATAATCAATGGCAATATAGTGTATTTGTATACGTAAATGTAACAAACGTTAAGAAGTTATAGCGAAACAAGATCATTTATGGATTCAAGTCTCAGCTGTCCTAGAGTAAAGTTTTCTGGGATTCGAGAATAAGAATTTCGGGCGTTTTGCTATTTAAAATTCCGCTCTTATAATTTTTTTAATGGAAAATGATCAAACATTCTTAAATAATATAACCTTTTCTTTTACGTTTCAAAACTGTGTATGCGCTGGATTTTTTTGTGTTCCTAAAACATTACATGTGGCTCTTTGAAAAGGGATTGCATTAGCATAATTTAACTTATAATATTCCGAGTGATTCAGAACGTATTAATAAAACTTTATTGAAAAATAGAACACGCTGCAACAGACATTTTTTTCCAAGCAAAATTCAGATTTTCTTTCATATTTTTTTTTCTTTTAAAAAAAAGAGATATTTTATCTATGTCTTAAGCAAATTATCTTTGTTTTGAGTAAAAACTGATCACATGATAATTCACTGAGAAAAAAAATATTTTCCAAATTGAATTCAAGAAAATGAGTTAATAAAAAATAATGCCAAATTTGCTCCTAGATCATTTTGAGTTGTATGCCTCGTTTTTATTCCTTCCTACGCTAGAAAAAAAAAATTCGCGGTAAAAAGAAAACGTTTGTCAATTTTTTTAAAATTATTTGAGATGCCTATGGGGTTGTTAATCCTTAAAGTGATAAATTTTGTCAAAATATATTATTTATTGCAATAAATATATTATCAATTATCTGAAAAACGGCAAAAATCACCATTAATTAATAAATATTCTATCAGAAATACTTTCGTTAAAAAATCCTTAAAAAGTGCATACAGCTAATTTCTGTAATATCCATGTGAAACGTTGCGTTTTAAAGAGATTTTTCTATTATTTCAAGAAATTTCGATCTTTTGGGTACAAAATTTCAAGAAAGCTTGACTCTGATTCCCGAAATTTTCATGCTTAAACCACTTCAGTCCTCAGAAAAACTAATCTACGACCACAAATACCATTTTCTAATAATTCTGAAAGAATTCCAAACACGTTTCATTAGATAAATAAATGCTTATAACATGATACCGTATATTTAAAAAATAAGGAAATATTTTTCTTCAACATAGAAGGTTTTAAAATAATTTAAAGAATGTGATTTAATGTCTCTTGCGGGAAAACATTCGGATTCAGGAGGTCAAAAAGGTCAGAATACGGAAAAATACTACGCAAAAGAGTTGTCAAAACATCTCTGAGGTTTCACAAAAACGGAACGTTAAATTAAAGGATTTAGGGTTTATTTATTATTTCATTGGTAAATTTTATATATTTCTGAGGAAAATAAGAAATTTATGCCTGAAAATTTCATGTTTTAATCAAATAAAATCAACAGAAATGTCCTTCAATTTACGAAATTTTAAAAAAGTACATTTCGTTTTACTAATGATGATATAATCAGCATACAGCAATAAAAATCTGATTAAATCTGATAAAATGTAATTTTATTTCCATTATGATCATTCAGATTACTTGATAATAAATTTGGTTAAGTAACAGTTATTTTTAAATATTATCGAATGTTTTCACTGTTGTTAAAATGAAATAATGGTTGACAATGATACTTTTACAGTAGAAAGCTGGGCACAAAAATATAAAAACTTTTACAACATTTCTGTCCTTTCTAGAAAAAAAAGGAACACGAAAAAAGTATAACCATAATATAATTCTTTTAAATTGTTATAATGTTATTTATAACCATCACATAAAACGAAGCAATAGTTTTAAAAAAATATTTACAAGATTTATTCAGTATTTAAAGACAAAAGAATTTCCCATTCTAAAAATACTTCATATTAAAAAATATACACCATGCAAGAAATATTTGAAAATCTTCTTAGCAGATATATTTTTAGAAGTGCTGGTATTAAATTTTGTTTTTTGAATCCTCAGACAAAGATATAAATTTCTCTTCTGGCACAGGTGTCAAAGACATGAGACACCATCAGATGCTTTATGAAGTGACAAGCGCAGTATTTTTCATTTTATTCTTCAAAAAGTTTTTTCTTTTAAGTATAATTTCAGTCGTTTTATCCAATTTCTTTTCTTATACATATATTCTAATATTTAAAAAACAGTTCTAATATCCGTTTAATAGCATGTTTTATCTAACATACAAAACTATAAAATATTTTTTAAAGTTTTTTTTACATTTATTTTTATCTTTAGAAAAATGAATAAGGCAGGCAGATTATTAGAATTTGAAATTTTAAAATTAGAAAACTTCAAAAATAAACTCAAACACAAACAATTGGAAGAAATTTTTAAAAAGGTTTGTAATGAAAATTTAGAATCTTCTTTCTAAAGAATAATTTATTGTAATCTAAATAATTTCGACTTCTAGTTTTCGACAAATATATACATTTTAGATTCAGAGGTCCTGAAAAACATGTTTATACAAAATGTCTATATATCCGTATACGTACTTCCTTCTGTCTATGTGTATGTGTGACCTTTTTGAATCATCGTAAAATGCATGAAGTTATGCATAAAGCTAAAAACAAATTCTATACATAAGTTTTTGGCTATGACCAGCAAGTCCCTCTTGAATTTGGAAATATTTCGCAGAAACAGTGTCTGTAATGTTTTTTGTGCCATTTGCATAACTGTATCATTGAAAAGTGTTATAATTTCTTCATCGAAATTAACCAAATTTTATAGTCAGAGAGTGTCCTATAAAAAAGGGACAAAATTTAAAGGAAGTTAGTACACATATAAAGGTTTAAGAATTGCATAGTAATGCATGACCGTAAACATCATCGTAAGCCATTAGCTGGTGCGATCGCCGAGAGCAGTCTAGTGGAATTATCTGTCCATCTTATGTTTTGTTTACCCTTCGTAGGAACCTTACGTAGGAATTTTCGCGAGACCATAAATGCGCATTGCATTATTTCAATACGCTGTCTCCGTGTAGTATGCGTCATCATGAAACAAAGCATAATATGGGAAATTCATACACTGTAAAAAATGTCAGATGTTTATGAATATATAAAAATGTACTGTAATCAAAAACGAAAATATAGAGTAACCTCTTCTAACTCACCTAAGGTTTCGAAAACCGTTCCTTTACCTTAAAAAATCTCAGAAAATTATTTGTTTTCGAAATTTAACGAAGAATTTATAAAAAATTATTTTTATTAGTTGCCCATCCTTTTCGGAAACGTTTCTAAGTAGCTTTTACACTGCAATAATCACTTTTCTCAAATCAAAATATCACTTTTTCGGATACTACCAATTCATACGAAAATATTTTGATATTCAGAGAACATGTTTAATAGACAAACATATAATTTTAACAGTATTAACATTAATATGAGAATTAACATTATTTTGCTACAATTGCATGCACAAAGTCAGTTATGCAGCTGAAAATGTTTACTTGAGAATTGGTAGCATCCGAAAAAGTGATATTTTGATTTGAGAAAAGTGATTATTGTAGTGTAAAAGCAACTTAGAAACGTTTCCGAAAAAGACGGGCAGTTAATAAAAATTAATTTTTATAAACGCTTCTTTAAATTTTGAAAACAAATAGTTTTCTGTGATTTTTTAAGGTAAAGGAACGGTTTTCGAAACCTTAGATGAGTTAGTAGAGGTTACTGTATATTTTCGTTTTTGATTACAGTACATTTTTATATATTCAGAAACATCTGACATTTTTTACAGTGTAGGCAAATTGTTTGTGACACCGCCATGGGAAAAGAATATGTGCAGGATTATTTTTGGAATCAGTACTTTTTGAAGAGGATATACGAGTAAGGAATCGTCTTTCAAAACAGAATGGGCACTATTTTAACATCCTCCTAAGGCAGCAAAGACGGCACGTTCACTGGTATTCGGATTGCCCAGTAAGTTTATCCAAAACAGTCTGCTCCATGGAGGGTGTACCAGTCACATATGACCTGCCCTCACATTGCCTTAAGGACCCATACTCACAACAATTGTGACGCACATTTGAAAATATCCGGTGGTTCGGAATGTGGACGCTGTTCTCGATTCAATCTTTGAGTTGCTCGTTCAATGCCATCAGTCGATTTTCAATTACACTTAGTGAATGTTTACCACCTCACAATCTAAAAATGCTGAATATCTTTTCTTCTCAAGATAAATACTACTTGAATGACAGCGATAAAGCATATATGTAAACTACTTCGAGGTAGTCTTAAGGCAGCAACGACGGCAAGAACACTGGTATTCGGATTTTTCCATAAGGCATACAAAACAGTCTTCTCTAAGGAAGACGTACGATTAACTCGTGTAGTGCCTTCCCATTGCAAACTATCTCATACTAGCATAGTATCCACACAAATTGTAATGCACATTCGAAAACATCTTGCGCGCAGTATGCGATTTTGCAAAGCTAGAGGGGAAAAAGTTCAAAAAACGACTTGTAATTGTGAGGGAGTGTCACTTTGTAATAGAGGCACTCTTGTGATTTGAGTAAGTTCGTAATGTCATTGATCTAACATTGATGCACAAAAGTGACTTCTGTACTTTATGCAAATTAATTTTCCGAAGTATGTGTGGCGCCCATGTGAGCTACAGTTGACTGTGGTTTGCGAGTTTTAAGCAAATTTCTAATCTAGTCTCTTCAATCTGCAAAGCATAAAACCTGGAAGTGCGTACAATGTTAAAACTACAGGTGACACATTGCACCTTTTAGGGGTGAAAGGCTTGTCTCACTGGTGACACCCCTACGGGAGCCAGAATAACACACTTAATTAGGGTGAAAAGATAACACCCATAATCCAGAGTACCAAATAATAAAAAAAATCATAAAACGACTTTTGGCCCGCAAAGGATTCGAACCCACAATGTCTGATTGCAAGCTCAAAGCTCTAACCGTTCGACCATCATGCTCACCTTCAAAATCTCCTTGAAATGTTTAAATGTCCTAAGATTCAAAGGATGCTTTATATAAAAAGCTTGCCAAAAACTAGCCATTCGAATTCTAAACGAAATTGGGATAGCGCATGCGAGGTGATAGTCTTCATAGGATGAAATTGCTGTTTTGATCCATCAGTGACGGCGAGTTGAATGGGAAGGACACACGTCACAGAGCATGCGTAAATTTCAACTTTCTTGGATTCACCCATTATGATACAAGAAGTCGTAAAGGTAGAGTAATAATAGGTCATAAAACATCGAAAGTAAGTCTGTATGACTAAGGGATGAAAATCTTCCAAGGATATGCATTGCGAGGCACCCTAATTAGTGTGAATCACCCACTGAACAATCAAACGGCATCCCAGGTACATTTTCAACTCCGCGGGTGTCAAATGGTAACACCTTTTCACCCCTGGGCGCCAAATACAACTGGTTTGTCACCTTTATTTTTAACGGTGTATGTAAGGGAAATTGTGGTCGCTCTCTGCCCTTGGGCTAATAAGACTAGTTTGTGCTGGATGCTGAAGTTTTGGAGCCACTTTACTGGTGATCAAGAATTCCATTTCTTGTTGACGTGGCTGCTAAGTTTAGAGGAAGAATAAAGGGAACCGTGGTAAGACATTTTAGAAGTAATATAAAATTTGATTTTTTGTGTTGAAAATAAGATAAAGTTATCCTGAACAGCCATTGGCTGCCACTCTGAAGAATAGATAGAAGAGTTCGTCACGTCTTGCAGAAGGCAGTAAAAAGCGCCGTGAAAGTATTAGAAGGATATTGTGAATAGAATTGTTTTTCTTTACAGTAGTTGAAATTATATATTCTCAGTGTGAAGTTCGTTCTATGTTTTTGAATCTAGCTCCACTTCCCCAGTCCAATTAAAGTTAAAATAAAAGAGTTTTAGCATTGATTTTCGACTACGTCTTCATTTGAACTTAGTGGTCTAGCCGGAGTCATCACACAGTAATTTAACTTTTGAACATTTCAAATAACATCTAACACATTGGTGGAAAAAAGGGTAAAGTGATAGCAGCCTACAACACTAACAAAAATTGGCTCAACAACCAAACTTTCTTTTAACCTTTTTAGAATGACGATCGATGTAGTTGTAATTGCCATCTATATTTTTGGCTAAAAACACACTTATTTTGAAAATATTGTTTTATAACAGCATCGAACCTTTACAACAATGTAATACTTTATCTTTTATAGTAACAATAATTGTTTAATACTTTTTAAGTCAATATAAAAATTATTAGAAAATTTAATAACATATGATAAGTTTTAAAAATCTGCCAAATATTTTGTCCATGCCGGTCCATTGAAACATGATTTTTTTTTTTGTAATTATGTATGCATATAGATATATAAAAATTTTTTCAACTGCAACTATTTGCAACTCTTGAATGTAAGTAATTTTTTTCAGGTACTGATTTTATGAAATTTTCCATTACATGTGGCTATAAGATAAATGTATCTGGTTTTCAGCATTATAAATCATGACATTAAAATCTTTGTAAAACTATAGAGTGTCTGAAATTCCTCCTAATGTTTTAACATTCATACTTTCTTACAAATAATAACTAGTCGTTGGGGGCCACCGTAATTCTTACCCATCATGGATATGTATATGAAAATAAAACATGTGAAACTATTTATACAATGCATTGCAATTCACAAACAAAATTTAAATATTGCTAATATAGTAATGCTATATTAAAGAACTGCTGATGTACCAATTTCGACAAATTATATAAAACGCCAAACTACTCAAGTAGTACCGAACTGCGTAAAAGAAACATCCTTATAACTCCAAAAATAATAATTCTATTAACTAACAATTAACTGCGTCGTATTAAGCGTCTCATTTCCTATTAAAATATAATTCTGAATTGAAATTTGAATGAAATACAGGGTCATGAAAATCGAAGAATGTGGAAAACACGATCACAAACATCTCGGCAACTAATAATCCAATCGACTTCGTTCTATATGCAAATTGTGTGTTATTTTATTGCCTTTTACGTCCATTCCTTATAACGAAAAAATTCGAAAATTTTTATATACCTTTCATCAGAACGAATTTTTCGAGAGTCCGAAAAAAATAATTCCGGATAATCGAGGTTGCTGATATTAAATAGGGTTCGTCCCATTCTTACATACTAATTACATACAAAATTTCAAGCCTCTATCTCAATTTGTTCGGGAGATAGAGCGTTTACAGACAGACAGACTAACAGACAGACGGACGGACGGCAGAAAATTTTTTCTAAAAATATGTTTTTCGGAATCTCTACTATCTAAAACGTGTAAATCCGTCAAAAAAAATTTTCGATTTTCAAAACGATTGCAAGACTTACCCTATTCTACGTATGATGGGTAAGTAAAAAAGCAGCAAGCGACAATAAATGACAGTGGTTCATTTTAAGATAACACTAGTATCTATAGCAGTATGTAATTAATTATATTTTTTAATAGAAGAAAACTCTTATTGTTGAAATAAATATGTACTATATTTTTAAAAATATGCTATGAATGCTAACACGACGTAAATGTGAATGTATGAAAATGACGAAATTTTTTTAAATTATGATTATGATGATGAAATGACAATGACATAAATTGTACAATAAAATATGTAAAAATATATTTTTTCATAATTTATAACTATTTTATCTCTAATAAGATCAATTTTATTACTTTGATATTGGTAATTTTCAAAATTGAATTTTGACCCGCGAGATTCTCAAAATCTTAACGTGCGCCGGTTCGGAACTGTAAAAATCATTTATGAATCAGTCATTGAGTTACACGTGCATCAGCCGATTACATTTAGTAAATGTCTGTCACCTCCTAGTCTGTAAAATATTCAATAAACTTTCTTCTCAAGGTGATTAGTAAAAGCTATAAAACAAACATTTACCCTCCAGTACTCTCTTGAATAGCACCGTCTAGAGGCATAGGATGACGTTTTCGATCTTGAACTGTTATTCATTTGATGACAAGGGATGAACACTCCGGGAACTTAGCTTTTGCTTTAGAGTATAAATACAATCTCAGGGAAAAACTCAAGCCACTGCTCAATTTGACATATGTTAATTATTGAACCGATCAGGAATTGCCAGAATTTGTACTATTCTCAATACTTTGATATGCCCCAGATGCACATAAAATTTGTCTCAACATTTATGGGACACCATATATATATTTTTTTGTCTATGGCCAGTATGTTCTAGTTGAATTTGGAAGTATTGTGCTGATAGGTGGCACTGTGGTAGTATTTTGTGTGTGTCATTTTCATTATTATTTCATTAGTAAGGGTACAAATTTAAATACAGAACTGAAACAAACTTTATAAATACATTTCTGATTATGAATGTTAGATCCCAATTGAAAAATGGTGGACAGCGCTGTCATAGCATCTTTGAGCAATATTTTCGATTTTTCTTAGTACTTTTATATTTCGACTTCTTTTGTAGCGGCGAGTACTTTGCAACAAGCAATACCAACGATTTCCAATAGCGTGTACAACTAGATTGTGAAAAATGCATGAAACCTTTGACATACCTTTAAAACACGGATAAAATATTGATAAAGATAACAGAAGTATTAAATCCATTTTATTACAAAGGAAGAAGAATATTATTAAAGCAAGATCCAAAGGAATTTGAAAGAGGAAAATGTAGAAAAAATAAAGTGTATGACAGTCATTAAAAATGAAAAAATATGTTTTAAGAGGAAATAAATGAAATTAAATAGAATAAAAAATATAATATATTTTATATACATTATCTTTTTTAACTATATTATATATATACATATATGTGTATGTATGTATTATGAATTTGTTGCACAATAATATGCTTTTTTAATAATACATAAATTTTTTATTATTAAAAAAACTTAAATATTCTCACAGAAAAATATTTATTCTTACATTCTGAAAGAAATCCTGCATCTCAGTAACTAAGAGTGTTTTTCAAACATATGTACTAAATTAACTAAACTTGACTTCCTCTATAATAAGAACAATGTGTAGATACTTTCAAGAATAACATGGATTACGTAAACTAATTTAACCAGATTTCTTTTTATAGAAGAAATAATGCTTGAGAAAACACTAGAACTATTACTGAATACGATTTTTATAAATCTTTTTTATTTACACGCTAAATAAATTCAGTAGATTTAATAAGACAATATATGTATATATGGAGATAGAGACCAAATCTTAAGAATTCCATGAAGTTAAAAAATCACTAATTAGTTACAAAAGCGAAAAAAAATAATAATGATAGAAGTTTTAAATCAGATAACATATTCAGTTTTGTTCTGTTAAACATAGAAATTACGAAGCTAAACATTTTATGTGTCTGAGTTAACCCATTAGTGCCTAGCGTCCCTTTTCAGGGACGCTTCAAAAGGTGCATTCAGCACTGTTTTTGAAACCGGTAAAAAATAAAAGCAATAATTATTTTATTTAAATGATGCATTTTCGTAATTAATGAACTAAACTTAAATCTTCTAAAAATAGTGGTGCGAACCAAATAAAATTTACGCAAAAGATGCTGGGCACGAATGGGTTAAACACGTATATAGAAAAATGGAGTAACTTTTAATGTTTAGATATACTATCCAATATAAGGAAAATTTTTAAAATGTAGAGAGAAAAATCACAGATTATAAAAAAGTGCATTTTTGAACGTTTATGAGTAAAAAATACATTGCAATTTATTGCTTTTATATGATTGTGGTTAATATCATAGCTCACTAATGTATTTAAAAATATATATTATTAGCACTATCTTTGATATAATGTATAAATAAATCCTTGTGAAAAAAGGAAAAAATTATTCATGCCAAAAAGATATCGAATCAAATAAAAAATATTGAAGTCGGTGTTCAAATATTTCAAATAATCTTAATGGAACCTTTTTTTAAATGTAAAATGAAGAAAGAAACAGCCTCACGTATACTTATGAATGACAGTAAAATTCCTTACAATTGGTTATAGATTATCAAGGTATTAACATCGAAATGATGATTCATGAGGAAAGTTTTGTGCATAATAGTTTGTTTAACTTTCTTTTACGCCTAGATAATAAAATGACCAAAAATGATTGGATATCTTAATGCATGCATGCATAATTATCGTTTGATTTCTATCTCACAAATCAAAGTTGTTATTAAAAATAATTCTATTTTAAAAATTTTGTGTAAATTCTGAATAAATAACTAATCTGAATGTGAAATGGAACGTCTGAAATTTTCTATTATCCATTTTTTATGTGTTCCTTCATTTTAAAATACTATTCTCAAGAACACATATGAGATACTCTACACGTTTTTGACACTACTTAAATGTCAAGATATATGAACTTTTCAAAAATTAACTTAAGTATACTTAAGTTCATATATGAGCAGCGGATACTGCATTAATTAGTTGGGGAATTTATTAAATTAGGAAGCAATTTTTGAGAAAAGTCTGTAATTTTAAAATCTATTAGTTTTTAATAAAATTGAATCTTTCTGAATTATTAACGAGTTGGAAAATGGTTATTGCTATCGGTCTAGAGATATCTCAGACATATTTGAATCCTTGTGATGACCGCATTTTATTCGTTTTCTGTTTGACCCATGTTTAATCCATGGAGTGTGTTATATATCACTCTGTTTTTATGTAAGCTAGCCTCGTTTATAAATTTAAAAATTTACCATATCGAAAATTGTAAAACTGAAATGTCCCGTTTAAAATTCGATTTTTAATTCCTCCTGGAATGTTTAATCCTTGGTTTACATAACTCTGTTATTACAAAAGCCAAGTTTTGATCATGATAAAAATGATGTTATTTATTTATTTATTTTTGAAATATGGAATTTATTTGTAAGTCTTAAATTTTAGACTTTGGAAAAATCATTTTCAAATTGGTCGTTGTAATTTCTTAAATTCTTCTTCCTTTTGTTTTCTATTCGAATTTTCCCCCAATGAGATATAAACTGGCGTTGTAAAGTATAGGATGATTATAAATGAATATCCCAAGTTTACAAAGCTGTTAAAAAGTACAACTTTGTTGTTCATCCGAAATCAAATAGAACATTTGAAAGTTTAAATTCAACACAGTTAACTGTGTTCAAAGTGAGCCCTTCCACAAACACGAACGAAATCGAGGTGTTACAGTAACTCATCCCACACTTTTCTCAGCATATTTTTTTTTCGGGATCTTATGGAGGATTTTGGGTTGTTTGATCTCTACTAACTGTCGTTGATGAACTTAGTACACGAATATCTCAATGAGTGATAAATCTGGATGATCCTAAGATAAATCTGGAATGATTTATCGTACAACCTCGATATCATTCTTGTTTCCAGTGAGGTTCATATTGAAGACTTATAACTGTGTTGAAATTAAAATTTCCAATTAACAGGGTTTTACATTTTTTTCATATATTTTGTTTTTATTGTCCTTAAATTTGGGATATACAATTAATCACGCTATACAGTGTGATTAAAAAAACGTGGACAAAATAATATGACAAATCAAGCAAACAACAAAGATAAAAAATCCCATAGGAACATAGGGTCGCAAACTATTTATTGAATCACAAATACAGGGTGTTTCATTCTAGCTACACCCTGTTTGAAAGTAATAATTTCGAGGAAAATAAGAATATTGTAATGAAAATGCAACGATATGTACCTTATTTTGTGTGAAATGTCATTCCGTTACGACAAGATCTGAAAACACCTATTGCTCAAGCAATCCGTAATACCTTATAAACTGATTATCACAATCTAAAATGTGAAATGCCAAGTGCATATTGCTGGTGCGCATAGTGCAAACGTCTACCACTTTTGTTTCGTGTTATCACATTTAAAACAAAGTTGAGAATGTTTGTTAAATGTTTTATTACAATGTACTTCAGTTTTCTGAAATTTATTACCGTCAACCAAAATTGAGTTAGGATGAAACACCCTGTATTTGTGATTCAATAAGTGGTTTGCAGTCCTACATTCCTATGTGATTTTTTATCCTTGTCGTATGCCTGATTTGTCATATGAATTTCTCCACGTTTTTTATTAATCACCTTGTATATTAAACAAAATTCGATTTTCACTCTGGTTCGCTATATACCAGGTTCATTACTTACGGTCTCACCTGTATTATGGAAAAATTTATGTTATATTATTACGTTATCCTTTATGCAACGATAACTCTAGTACGCTAGCAGCGTATCTGGAACAGCAGTAATTGAATAAGGCTTAAAATAGATTTAAGAAATCATAACATTAAAATAATTCTGGAATCTGCAAACGAAAAACATCCAGACGTTTAAAAAAAATGAAAAACACATTTTTTCCACACAAAACAAGAACACTCAAAAAATTTAACTTAAAAAAAACCGAAATTGCCAAAATACAAAAACAAAACTTTTGCTTAATATTTACATTGAGTTAGAGTTACAGTGCGCGGGTGTAGATGCCATGAAATAAACAAACAAAATCTCTGGAGACATGACAACATTATTAATTCTTCATTAAAATGTCATAACTATAACAATGAAAGTCTGCTCTTTAATTGCTTAAAATTTAATTATTTTTAAAAAATCCACATATTTTACACAATCACAAATTTTGGAAAAAAAGAAATTGAGAAAGAGTGCGCAGAATATGCCAATAAAAATAATATTTTTTGTATTGGACACATAAAAATAAAAGTTTACCACAAGCACACGCACATGAAAAAAACTCATTAAATTACGTCAATTACATGCAATGAGCATTTAAAGTATAATAAATTTAAAAGAAATCACTTCAAATCGATTTTAATTTTCATTTAATTAAAATTCTTGTTTTGAAATCTAAAATTTCACTTACAGTAATACAAACAAAGTAAAATAAATAGATTAAAAAACTGGCATACATTTATTCATATAAGTTCTAATTCTTGTATAGTCATTTTAGTATTTGTTTTGCTGAAATATTTAAATAAAACATCATGCAGAAATATGACACTACTGTATTTTAACAATATATGTAATGCACAATATGTTAAGAAAAGATTTTAAAAATATGTTGAAAAGCATATAAAATATATTTTAGGGGAAAAAAATAGGAAGGAAATTTCTTCTGAGCTATGCCGATGAAATTTTTTTTTTAAATCAGTAATAAACTTTAAAGATTGGAACTATTATTTAATTAGTTTCCTGTAACCAAAATAAATTTTTAAAAGGCGCTGAAAAACATCTGGTGTCAATATATTAAAAAATAAACAAATTAGTTAATTATATATTTTTCATTAGATAAATTTTCCTATCTTAAAAGATATCTGTTTTAAATGAAGATAGAAAAAATAAGTTCTTTATTGTATTTAAAATTAATTATCTGCTTTTCTCCATAGTTATTTTTACCAAAGTAATCTCAAAATCAGCTTTGTTTAATTTTTAGGCTTTAATAACATAATAACTTATTAAAAGCTAAATTTAATCACTATAATAGAAAAAACCTTAAAAATGCATATATCAGAAAAAGAAAATAGCAGATATTTTAATTATTTTATACTCGAGAGGCTTCTTCTCCGAAATTTGTGACAAAAAGAAAAAAAAAGATTTCTGTTCAACCATAACTTAAATATTTATGCAGAAGGTATAATCTTGTACATTATTGGCATATTCTTATACTTTAGATTTATCCCTCCCCCCCCCCCCACAAAAAAAAAGAAAAAAGAAAGAAAACCTTAAAATATTGCTTTTAAGTAAACATAGACTATCTTTGTGTTTCGTGTAGAAAAATAAAGTCCTATTTGAAGATTATCTCTACAGTTGAATAAAAAGAAGAAGAACGCCATAATTTTTTTAATAATGTTTTATCTTATTATGTGCGCGCAATAGTTTTGTACAACTTATTAAAAATATAAATTACTTAAAGTAAACAAAGAGAAATCATAGTTTTTTTATATTATCTAGGATACGCATTTTATTAGATAGTTCAGCGTGAGTAAATTTTCTGACAAAAAAGATATTTCTCAATATTTCTCAAATATGGTACCGAAATCAGCTAATGATCTGCGATATTCGAAAAAACTTTTTTCTTTGGATTAAGAGTTACTTCTTTTATTCTCAATTCATGATTTCGGGTAAATGATGAAATTTCTCTTACACGATTTTTTTCCCAAATAGATAAATAGTTCATTAAACAGGTATTTCAAATTTTTAATTTATTTTTTTTTAAATATATGTTATTCCGAGTTTCTATTTTGTTTTTTATATTTAAGGAAAATTTAGTCGATTATTTTACATTAGTGTATGAATACTGAAGAAATTGAAAGTTATTCTATATAAATCTGATTACATAATCGTAAAGAATCAGTTGAAAATATTGCATTTTAAAAAGATAAATCTACAAATTGATAACTATATAAACGAAATGATAAGTATAACATACATGTGCACATCGTAGAGTGAATATCATTTATTTAATATTTTTATAGTAATTATTGCACTGGGATATAAAATTACCTTTCATATGTACTTACCAATAAATTTGTTCACATAAATCTGCAATACACTCCTAACATGTTAAACGCATTGATTTCTCTTAAGGTGTTGGTATTATTTGTGATTTTCGATTATCTGCACGAGAGATATGAGCCCTGGGGGGAGAGTGCCCTTCGTGGTGGTCTTTATAAGGGAACCTAATCCATATGTATGCAAGGTTCGAAGAAAACCACGAAAACTCTGAAAGGATAGGCCAACGGTCGTGATTGGTCTCGAACCCAGCAAATCCCGTCTAACATTTTCGAGAGCAGTACCTCTCAGCCACTGGTGAAGCGATTTCTTTTGAGTATTAATTAGATTGAGTTATGAAATCTTATAATCTAGAAAATTACATACAAAAAAATTCTGAATCCAAACGATATGTAAGCTTGTAAATAAAATAATTCAAGATATTAAGAAGCCCGACATTAACAGATGAAAACCTAATAACTAGTAAAATGAGCAAGCAATTGCAAGTAAACACTTAATTCCGTTAGTGGATTAGAATTGGTTTTTATCAAGAAGCACACTGTTAAAAAAAATCTGTGAATTCGGTAAGACTACTGGCTGCAAAATTGCTGGACTTTTTCCATTCCATTAGTAGATTTTCCGTTTTGGGAAATAAAAGAAGGAAAAACTCAGTTTCATGAAGTAGAAATGAATTGTACATGAAAAAAAGAAAGGACACTAGTAGCGCCATCTTTGGAGAATGTCGGAAACACTTATGTAACATATATTCTATTTTTTATATATTTCTATTAATTTTTCAAATGTTAGTTCCCCCCCCCCCTCTTTTAAAATTTAATTTTAAAAGAAAAGCATTTTTAATAGGTATTTTTATTGTATGTTCCTCTCCAAGTGCATTTAAAATAATAATAATAATTTGAAAACAAATAATAAATTAGTTTTAAAATGTCATTCCATTTCTAGATTTTTTTTTCTTGTTCTTCAGTTGATTAAATATCAAACGACTGTTTTAAATAACTGCTATTTTTATTTCCCAATCATTTCATTTTGTCTTGTATAAAGAACTTAATTTGTTACCGATTGAGTAATTTTGTTTAGGGTTGCTGTGTGTTGCGCGCTTATTCGCCAGGAGCGATAATGGCTGTATTCTTGCCGACACTCATTTTTATAATTTCCCCTTTGCTTATCATGTAACGGTCCTTTTTACCTGTACTTTTTTTGCTCGGATTGGGAATCTATTCTATGCCAAAAGACTTTTTTTGGCGTTTGTGAAATATGAAATTTTTGTCAGTTTTACGTTTTGTCATGGTGAAATAAAGACGTCGCTCCCTGTTGTCAACGATGACTAATGTTTTCTATATAATGTTCGAAGGCATTTTAATATTAGCTTGCTGCATTCTCAATGTTTATAGGTGTTCAGTTTCTTGTGTTGTGAAAAATAAAGAAATAGTCAAGATTATCTCTGAGAACTGATTTTCCTTGATGAAAATGTCTTCATTGTTTCACTCCAGAAAAAAATATAAATATCGACCTGGTGTTCATCACAATATAGTACTGCGATCTCGGCCACACACATAAAATGTGGCTTTCATTTCATCTTTTACCACCACAAGTGTGTTATATTTTTTAAGATAGATTGTAATTTTATTGATGCTGTTATAATTCTTGAAAGTTTCAATTAATCAGGCTAATTTATTATTATTATTTTCTTAATGTTAATGAATAATTATAATATAACTTGATTAAATAATTTATTAGGAAATTTTCTTTGCTCAATGAATGACAAGAATATGGTCTGGTTAATTTGTTGCTCAGAAAATTCTTGGAATCAGTACAGTTGCAATTAAGCAGCACGATACAAATTTTACAAAAGAGTCGGGATTCTTTAATTGAGTTTTTTTTCATTTCTGTGTAACAACATGTCAGTTTTATAAGCATTCAGAATAAATTTGTGATAGATAACGAAGTACCTCGGTTGCTTCCTTCCATCTTCGTCCGTTTCTTTATTTTCAGGAAAAATGATGAAAATTTTCCACTTTTAACAGAAAATATTGTTTTGTTGTGAAGATGGATTTTTTTTTAAATTCAGGTAACATATATCAGCGAATTTCAGATTTTTTAAAAACAGTGTAGCGCACTACTTCCGTTGATTACGCGTAGCTAAAGATTACTTTGTAATGATACTATAGTATTAAAGACATGTGTTGAAAAATACTTTTTGGCTATTTCTATTAAAAAGAAACTAGTCGTTGGGGGATCACCGTAATATTTACCCATCATGTATATGCATAATATAAAATATGAAAATATAACATGTGTAAACTATTTATAAAATGCATCTCAATTTCAAAATAAAATTTAAACGCATATTTAAATAGTTTTAATATACATAGTAATGCATTATTAATGAATTGCTGATGAGCCGATTTCGACAAATTATATAAAACGCCAAAATACTCAAGTAGTACCGGATTGCGTAAAAGAAACATCCTTATAACTCCAAAAATAATAATCATATTAATTAACAGTTTACTGCGTCGGATTAAGCGTCTCATTTCCAAATAAAATATCTCTTTGAATGGAAACTTGAATGAAATACAAGGTCACGAAAAGTCGAAGAATGTGGAAAACAGGGTTACACATATCTCGGCCACTAATAATCCGATCGACTTCGTTTTTACGCAAAATTTGTGTTATTTTATTGCCTTTTACGTCCACTCCTTAAAATAAAACATTTCGAAAATTTTTGTATATCTGTTATCAGAATGAATTTTTCGAGAGTCCGAAAAAAATTAATCGGGTTATTCGATTATCGGATTAATCGGATAATCGAGGTTATTTATATTAAATAGGTTTTGTCCCATTCTTGCATACTAAGTACCTACAAAGTTTCAAGTCTCTACCTCAATTTGTTCGGGAGGTAGAGCGGTTACAGACAGACAGACACACAAACACACAGACGGGCGGACGGCAGCCCCACCAGTGGCCAAGAGGGTCTGACCTCAAAATGGTAGACGATAAGTGCTGGGTTCGAACCCAATCGCGACCGTAGGCCTAACCGTTCGGAGTTTTCCGTGGTTTTCTTCGAACCTTGCGTAAATACGGGTTAGGTTCCCTTAGAAAGACCCCCACGGAGGGCATCCCGCCCCTTAGGGCCTATATCCCATAGTGTAGATAATCGGCCGACATATATACAACAACAACAACAACAACGGGCGGACGGCAAATTTTTTTATAAAAATATGTTTTTCGGAATATTTAGTATCTGAAACGTGTAAATCCGTCAATTTTTTTTTCTTTCGTTTTTCAAAACGATTGCAATATTTACCCTATACTACGTATGATGGGTAAGTAAAATTGCTATCTTGATACGAATACTTCGTTCAAGGACTTGTAAAAATGCACATTCTGTCAATTTCTAAGGCGAAAAAAATCAACATAGTTAACAAATTTCTATCTTTAGAAGTCTTTAATTATTTTTTAATTATGTTATCAACACAATTACCTGAGAACAAAAAATATACTTAATTTTATAGATAAAATTGCAAAATATATATTTTATTTATATGTATACCACAGTATCTTTAGTAAATTATTAATTTTCTACATTTGTTACTCTGATACGAACGCGTTGTTTATAAGAATACACACAAAGATCTCTTAGTATTAAAAATAAAAAGTACTATGAAGGAAATTTTTTTGTACAAATAGTGTTACAGCATATGATTTGAGGCTATTTATATTATCTTAGAGTTTTTATATTTAGTAAAACACATTTCAAGTTTAATTCTAAATGTTTGGTTAAATTTACACATAAATACGTAGATTGTTTTACCTACACTGTAAAAAAAAAGTCGATCTACTAAAAAAAACTTTAATGATCCTTGTAATTACTAAAAAATTTTTAGTAATCTTAGTCGGTTACAAAAAAATCTGTAAGAATTACTAGAAAAAAGTTAGCAATGAATAGAGTTAATATTTTTATATTTTAATATCTCTTACTAAAACACCGTTGGTGTGGCCTTGATAGCATAGAGGTTATAGCAACAGACTCCAAGCTAAAAGGTCCCGGGTTCGAAACTATCCACCGCCAAATACGCCCCGAATGTATGTATTGTCTCGTTAATGAAGTGATTATGAAAATCCTGTCGAAGCAGGTAGGAATGTTTAGTGCTGCCATCTATTGCGGTTTTGCCGAAAATCTTCCGCTTCAAAAGTCTGGATGCAGCTCGAGGGAAGCTCCTGCCATTCGGGTGCACGCAATGGTTATTAAAAATAATTTTGGAGCTATTACTAAAATTTGCTTGGTGGCTCATGCTAAAAATTTTTAAGTTAGTTATACAAAAATTCCTTTTGTTCAGTTTACAAAAGAAATGCTTGTTTCACTTGCAAAAAAAAGCATGTAATGGTTACTAAAAAATTTTGTGGAATACAAATTTACTAAGAAATTTTTAGTAACCTCTTGAATTTTTTTTACAGTGTATCAGCAACATATTAAAATTTTCTGAACAATTGTGCAATTTTAATGATGAAACAGTCAGGTGGCGAGCAAAAAAACGCAATCTTTTGAATTATTAAATAATAATAACATCAATAAATCCATTTAACCACTTCGAAATATTTTTTGAAAAAATAATCCATACATGGGGCATCGAAATGAGCGAGTCTACAAATATTCTAACGCAGATAAAAGACATATATTTATACATTATTTCTATTAAATTAACACAGTTTTTTTTTAAATGATTTTTATAGCTTGCAAACAGTAAAGATTTTCTAAGATCTATTCTTATTTTGAACCCAACAATACACAGAAAATTTCGTGCTTATTGCATTACACTATTTATTACAAAGGAAATTTCGAAATTTATATAACAACCTTTATTATTTGCTTTTACATTCTCTGATTTCTCTCCACTACATTATCAACAAACATAAAAATATACGAATTTAGTTAATGAAAGTTTACCATGATGCTATCCATTTCTACGTCGAAAAAATCAACATAATTAACAAATTTATATCTTTAAAGGCTTTAATCACTTCCGTTACTTCTGTTTTCAGCACAATTACACGAGAGTAAAAGTTAATTGAATTTCATGGACAAAGTTGCAAGCTATTTATTTTACTTAATTCTAAACTATAGCTTATTTAGTAAATCATTAATTTTCTAGATGTTAACAGAGACGTTCGTTGGTTAAGGAAGATTTTTAAAGACTATATTTCATCAGCATCTTGCTATATTTCCCCTGTGTTACCTCGCAACTTTTTTTGTATAACTTAAGTTCTATTATATATACCATTATGACTATAAACATATAAATTATCAGAACATTTCAACAGTTACTTTCAAAAAGAAATATTTTTACTTATTTAGCAAAAATCTTTATTTACCGATATTAAACAATGCGAAAATTACCTTTAGATTACAATGTTAGAGCTTCCGCTTATTTTATAACGTTCTAGTTATAACAATAAGACGCAAACGAAGTTCGATTTCGCACCGACTGCAATTTTTGTTTATCAAATTTAGGATTATCTATGCACCAAAAACAAAATTTACTTAATTTTTTATATATATATCCTGCCTGACGATATTTCTATTTCGTCAGGATATCCTAAAATCTTCTCATTCACATTCTAACCTCGAATTTTTACAACTGGTTCAAAACACAGTGTAAAACTAAAAATTCCCCCATAATAAATAACCGGCACTAACTGATAACAGAAAGTACCCAATAGGTTTACTCTCGGAATGTAGAGTATTCCTGGTCTACCCTATCAGAATCTTAAAGATTAGTATAGAGGAAGGTCATATAGCGTGTGTAAAAAGTAAAAATTCTGGAAATCTTTAGCATATAATTCTATATGTATTTATTACATTTTTTTTTTTCATAGCTAATATTTCCAAAGAAATATAGAAATTTTCGTTTTTTTTTCTTTTGAGATAATAAAACTTAAAAAAGCATGCATTTTCTTGATAATATTTGAAATAAAGCTCTTTTTCAAGAAAATCAAAATTATGGAAAACCTCTTAAGCGCTAAAATTAGCATCCATAATGAGAAACTTTCCTAATAAATTAATTAAAATGTACAAGAAGAATTACTTAAAATCATTGCTCTTCAATGTTTAAATGTTTACTATTACATTATATGACCAAAGGTTTTCGGTCACTTGCCATTTTAAAAGTTTTGTTAAATATCTAGAAAAATACGTGAAAAATTATCCTGAAAATTCAAGCTTGTAAACAGTATAGTATATGTCTTATATTTACACAAAGTTTTTTTCCTCAATATCCTATAGGGGACCGTCAATAAATTAAAAAATAAGTAATATCATTTGAAAACCCTATCGAAACCAATGTAGCAAAAGCGTGCAAACTGTTGATTATGACTAAAAGGCTTATTGTAATAAACAATGTTCATTTTTACGAACACATTTTTTATGTTTATATGTATTTGTAGAGATATTAAGATTTTCATAAAAGCAGCCCATAATTTTTTCAAGTTTTTTTGCTTACATTTTCCAGAGTTCTTTAAAATAAAAAAGTGTTCTTTCCAGAAAGCGTAACAAACAACATTGTATACACTACGCTGTAATAAAAACTAAAAAATAATAAAAATTGAATGAAAAATAAACATATTTACTAAATAATTTTTCAATACGCATACGAAAATTCAAAGAAAGTATAATGTGCATAATGTGTTAGTGGCCATCCATAAATGATGTCGCACATTTTTCCAGTATTTTTTACCCCCTCCCCTCCCTTTGTCACAAAGTGTCACACTTCATCATACCCCTCCCCTCCCTTTGTCACAAAGTGTCACACTTCATCATACCCCTCCCCACCCTTGGCACATGTCACGCTATATTACGTAAACATGTACTTTCAGTTCAACGACAAAGCACTATGTTGTAGATCATATTTAAATTTTTATTTTTAAACTTTAACTATTTGTTTTATTGACATTTGTGAGCATAACAATAAAAATGATTCGTGTACTTATTTTGCATGATATGAAATTAAGGTTTCCAACAAAAAAACATAGTTAACAAATAATAATATTAATATATTAATGTGGAAAAAATTGAAAATGGTGGTATTTTCGAAATCAAAAAGGAATTTAAAATATATTTTTTAAAATCTTATCTTTACTAATACAAATTTTATAATTTAATCTGCTGACTTTTAATGTTTTTATTTTAATCAAAGTGTGTAATATCACACTTCAACTTGCCCCTTCCCACCACCTTTTCACAAACTGTCACAATATCACGAACCCCCCCCCCCCCCTCATCTAATTGTGACATCATTTATGGATGGTTCCTTAGCTAAATGTATGGAACAACGTTCGTGAAAGTCTCAAAAACATAGCTTCAAAATTCAGGAAATTGTAGGTAACTACAATAAAAAGTATAATGCCTTCATATAATTTACTTTATTAAAAATACCAATTATAGGCATTAATTTTAGATCCTTTTAAAAAATAATTTTATATATCACATAATATAATTGTCAATATCACAATAAAAGTTTATATAATCTAAAATTTTAAAAAACTGATAACGTTTTCATCCCATCCAGGACATCTTCAGTCAGCGTACGTGGAAGTCACTTCCTTTTGAGCTTTATATATCGTTCAATTCCCCCAGTTTTCCCTCTTTCTCTCTGTTTTTCCCTTCTTTCTCGTCAAGCATCTTAACCCATCTGGGGTCAATGGCTGCATGTACCATATCGTTACACGGTTTTTCTTTTGATTCTCACCTCAAAAGAAAAACCGTGTAACGATATGGTATAACGATATACTTTGATGTCATATATAATGTAAAGCACAGCCATTATATTGTTTCTTTACCAATGCACAAAAAAGGAACTGCCTACTTATATCTACTTAAATGTTTCTTGTAACTGCTCTCTTGCAAATCTGTAATTTACTTACTTATCTAGTATAAAATATTAATCATTTTTTTATGTAACTTCTCCCTTTGGGACCTCTCTAATCTTTAAAATACATAAATTTTTTATCTATAAGATCTTCCTTTGAGCTCAATTTCAAGATTCCAGGTTATCAGGAAATGCCTATACATTTGAAGAGCCTGTTTAATGAAAAAAGGCTATTCTGGCAGACTGACGGGGAACAGATCCTATAAGAATTCCATTTTTACTTTCTTCTATCTTTGCAAGAAGAAAGTATTGGATTCGTAAAAATCTTCAACATCTGGTTTTTGATGGATTTATACGTTTTAGAAGATCTTGAACACGATCTGATGATTTTTAGAAAATGTCTGCCTGTCACTTTGTCACTCTGTATGTGACAAAAATTTTGTGGGCGCTATATCTCAAGAACTAATGCGCGGAATTTCACTAAACTTAAGATTTAGCTAAATCTTGATATAAACTGAAGCTGATTAGTTTTGGGTGTATATCGCTAAACAAATGATGTTTGTATGCTTTATTATTTACAACTTCCACAACAGCTCTATCTCAAAAACTAATGCACGTATTTTCATAAAACTTCAGATTCAGCTAGTCCTTGATATAATATAGTGCTAATTACTTTTTCATGCAGATCACTCTACAGGTGGAATTATGCTGTTTTATTTATGATTATTGTAATAACTCAAGAACTAATCTCAAAAATTAATGCATATATTTTCACCAAACTTTATATAAAGTTATTTTCTGATACCGATTATTTTTCATTAGTTTTTAGTGGCGCATTTCACAGGTCGTACATTTTTCACGATTTCGCAATAGCTGTATGTATATCAAGGATTAACGCATGGGTTTTCATCAAATTTCATATTCATTTAATACCTGATAAAAATTAATCCTGATTAGTTTTTGATGTGCATCAAACAAAAGGTGGCGCTGTTATGAAGAATTTTCCTAAGATTAGCTCTGTTTCAGAAAATAGTGCATGGATTTTCATTAAGCTCCAGATTTAAGTTAGAAGTTGACGTAAGTTGTTGCTATCTAGATTTTGGTACGCCTAACAGATGGCACTGCTATGCTGCAATTTTTAGAAAGTAGTAAAATGTATGAGTAGAAGAAAGTTCTGAGATTGCCACATATGACTAGTTTCCTCTAAGAATAGGTAAGCAAACATACAAACAACAACAAAAATGAGATCTAAAATTATTAGTTTAGTGATCGGCAAATCCGACAAATTGCTGAACGTAGTATAAAGAACTCAGTTTGCATGAACATCAGATTTTTAATTTATCTTGTATCTTAAAAATATTTTCTCTATATCGGCATCATTTTATTCATTTTCTTGTGAAAAGATCTTAGCTGTAATTGTTTTTTCTTTCATTATTTAGCAATGGTGTGAATTTGTCCCCAGGTATTCACTTTGAACGGAAAAATGGAGCGCATAAAAAACATTCAAAAAGATGATTCAAGTAACGCAGATTTGTTTTGGCATGCAAATAACTCATTAGGAGGTCAGAATGTCTTATAATGTCCGAATACATTTTGAATTCTGACTGATCTTCCGAAATTATTCCGAAATTCCGGTTTTTGATGAACTTACATGTTCTAGGGGTCACGTAAAGAGTCACGTAGAGGTCACTTTTGATGGTTTTGTGAAAACATGTTTTTACAAAAAGTCTGTCAGTGAATCTGTAACTCTGTCAATCTACGAGTCTGTATGTAACAAAACTTTTGTGGGCGCTCTATCTCAAGAACATACGGAATTTCACAAAGCTTTATATTCAGTCAGACTTTGATGTAAACTGGATATGATTAATTTTTGGTGTATATCGCACAACTATTCGCTCTGCTGTGCTTCCTTTTTCATGATTCACGTAATAGCTATATCTCAAGAACTAATGGTTGGATTTCCGTAAAACTTCACATTCCATTAGTCCTTGATATAATATACTGCTGATTACCTTTTGGTGTAAATAACCTAACTGGTGGCGCTATTATGCAGCATTATACATGATTATCGAATAGCTCTATCTCAGAAACCAATGCATGAATTTTCATCAAACTTCGGCTTCAATTAGTTACTGATATAAATTAGATTTCTTTATTTTTGGAGTCAATCGCTCAATAGGTGGCGTTTCTATACATATTTTATTTATGATTTCTGCAATGGTTCTATGTCAAAATATAACCCACGGATTTTCATCAAATTTCAGATTCATTTAGAACTTGATATAAGTTGTTACTGATTAAGTTTTGGTGAATTGTCATGCTTAATTTTTCTGAAAGTATTAACATGCATGAGATAGAAGAAGGTTTTCGTATTGTCACTTCCGTCTAGTTATAATATTAGTTTAAACAATCTAATACACGAGATAGATAAAAATTCATGCATATTAATATTTGATTCTGTTTGATTTTTTTTAATGATATATGTTTTATAACCACATAATTAACGAAATACCAGAATGCACTTTGTATTTGGCGTCAAATAAACAAGGACAAAAAATGAAAGTTAAAAAAATTTGCATTTTTAAGCAGTTTGAAAAAATAAAAAATAATTACGACATATTATAATTTTTTTTAAAAATCTGGATATTTTTATTCATTATTTTTTCAAATGAATAATACTGCAGTCGTGGAAAACATCAATTAGTTGAAGAAAATGCTTTGTAAGAAAAAGATTTAAAGTTTTTAAATTTTACATAATTATGCTTGTTGACATCTTACTTCCATTTAGACTTAATCTTTTTATTAAACATTTAAGAAAGTGTTCACAAAAAATAGTAGTACATCGTAAAAATTACCACCTAATATTTCCAGCATAATTAATAACAGAATGTGTGCTCTTTTATGGGCATATCCTTTTTTGTATATTTATTCATTTACTCTTAAGTACCTTCAACTTTCATGTATCAATGCTACATATTTTTCACATACTTGTAGACACAATTCCTAAATGTACTAAAAATCATATTCAATATTCCTACTTTCTGTATGTTTAAGTGTATAAATATTCATTAATATGCAAAAATGAATCATTCAATGCACTGCAGTTTCTTTACAAATATACGCCATAATTTAAATTTCTATATACGTAATTTATAATCTTTAGCATAATAGTTCTAATAGAAGGTTTATTAATGATTTTTCTCTTTGTACTTATAATTATTAACACTGAAAAGAACAAATAAAGACTGACAATAACAGAAATTTTCCGACGCGTTGAAAGCTCAAATATGTGTGCACTTCAGGAATTTCTTTTTCATTTGGATATTCCATACCAGAAATTCCGATAGCAGAAATTTTACTTTATATAATCACGAAACATCAGTCATTAACTAAATCCACTATTCAGAATTTCAAAAGAAAAGTTATTCCTAAAATACACGAATATATATTTATTAATAATGCAAATGTCTTAAATTTTAGCTAAAGTGCTAATGATGTTTTAAGTGACATGTCAATAGACATATATTTTTTTGAAAAGTTTAAACTTTTAAAGACGTTTACTAAATGAATCTATTTAGTAGGCATGAGCGTTTATTATTACCAAAATAAATTTACAAATATTGCATTATTTACTAGGCTTGGGCCTTAAATCGATTTAAAGCTTACATCGGAAATCGCGATTTAGTCAGTCTTAAATCATGATTTAGCCATTGGTTTTAAATCAATTTAAAATAAAGTAATGATTCAGACCTAACATCAGAAAGTTGAATTATCTACTTTGGTGTGTTGCTTGCATTTCAAACTAGTGTTAAATTGATTGAGCGATTTAAGTAAACTTTGCAAACACAATGCTTTCCGATTTAGGAAAAAGGCGATGTAAGAAAAAGGTGATTTAGGGTAAACAGAGCATGTTGGTGTTAAATCAATTTAGTAGGATCCCATTTAAACACTCATCGCAAGCCTCAATGTTTTCCGATTTAAGAAAAACATTGCTAGCTGGTGTTAAATTGATTTAGTAGAATGTGATTTAATACAGGTGAAAATTAGCAGCGATCACTTGCCATGTTAAAGATATAAAAGTGGCAATTAAAAAATTGATCTTCGATTGCCACCCTAATCATCATTCGCCAAGTGGAAATTAAAAAATCTATTTTCAGTCGCCAAGTGAAATGCAATTTTTTTCATGGAAAAATGCATCTTTACATTGATTACATCTAATTAGAAAAGCGGTTATTTCTTTTCCTACTGGATGCAAATAGATTTCAATGACATAGCTGTATTTTCAATATTTTGTTTTTTTTTGCCGAGTTCTTTTATCGTGTTCAGTTGGATTATTTTTTTAAGAAATACAATTTTATTTTGCAAAATATGTTCATCAGCTTTGATTCCACATGAATTTTTAATTTATTGATCATCGATGATCGATCGCCACCTAGTCATCACTCACCAAGTGACGATTTAAAAAAAATTATTGATCGCCAAGTGAAATACAGTTTTTTCTTCAAAATATGCATATCTGCATTGATTACATCTAATTAGAAAAGTATTTTCTTCTTTTTCCTACTGGATGCAAACAGATTTCAATAACATAATTGTATTTTCAATATTTCGGTTTTTTTACCGTGTTCAGTTGAATTATTTTTTCAAGAAAAACAGTTTCATTTTTAACCGACTTTCAAAAAGTCCTTCCGGCAATGCCGGGAGGAAGAGGTAGCTTTCATATACTTAAATATTTATTTATTTATTTTAAGGTAAGTTACATTGTTCAAAAATACTAAGCTCAAATTAGTGGAAATAATCTTATAAAATTAGTGATTTTATAAGATTGAATACTAGTTTTTGTAAAGATTGAATATTAATAGGAATTTTTAGAAATTAGCCATCTTTTATTCAACCTGGTATTATTTTAAGCGATTTAGAGAGTCACCAAATTCCACGATATCATAAAGTGTATGCCATTTTAAAGCAACATGATGGATCGTTCAGATCAGACCGTTTCAAAATGTCAGCCATAAGCAAAATTCAAAGTGCTATAACTCAATCATTTTTTAAGATATAGACAAAATAAAAAGTGTTCTGGAATTGCTGTTTTAAGTTCTAACACGTAAAAGAAAAATCCTTTTTAACTTTTAATTTTTTAGAATTTAATTTTAAATTTTAAATTTTTTAAAAAATTTAAAATGGCCACCATTTTGAAACAAAATAGTGGATGATGCTGGCCAACGATTTCGGTCGAGACATTTGTATATACTATGTACATACCACGTTTCATTGAAATCGGTTCATAAATTCGATCAGACGTGTTATCACGTGACAAAAATCAGATCGTTTCAAAATGTCAGACATAAGAAAAATTCAAAGTGCTATAACTCAATCATTTTGTAAGATATAGACAAAATAAAAAATGTTCTGGAATTGTTGTTTTAAGTTCTAACACGTAAAAGAAAAATATTTTTCAAATTTTGATTTTTTCGCATTTAATTTTAAATTTTTAAATTTTTAAAAAATTTAAAATGGCCACCATTTTGAAACAAAATGGCGGATGATGCTGGCCAACGAACTCGGTCGAGACATTTGTATGTACTATGTACATATCAAGTTTCATTGAAATCGGTTCATAAATACGCGTGTTATAACGTGACAAAAATCAGATCGTTTCAAAATATCAGCAATAAGAAAAATTCAAAGTGCTATAACTCAATCATTTTTTAAGATATAGACAAAATAAAAAGTGTTCTGGAATCTTTGTTTTAAGTTCTAACACGTAAAAGAAAAATATTTTTCAACTTTTAATTTTTTCGCATTTAATTTTAAATTTTAAATTTTTTAAAAAATTAAAATGGCCGCTATTTTGAAACAAAATGGCGGATGATGCTGACCAACGAACTCGGTCGAGACATTTGTATGTACTATGTACATACCAAGTTTCATTCAAATCGGTCCATAAATACGTTAGTTATTGCATGACAAAAATCAGATATATATATATATATATGGTTATATATATATATATATATATATATATATATATGTATATATATATATGTCAACATTTGAACGGAGGGTGGTTTTGGGGTCTGGGGGTCATGATCGGTGAAAATATACCAAAATTTTCTGGAAGTGTTTTCCTCCGGACGGCTGCAATAGGTAGCTTTTTACTTTTTGTAATGAAAGCTACCTAAAAGGAGAGGAGGTTATCAATTCAACGCGTATGTATTTTTTTATGTATGTTTACCGATTACTCCGAAACTATTCAACCAATTAACATGATTTTGGTGTTAAATGAGAGAGCTTGCTCTCGAATTGGTACCACTTCCGTTTCATAGAAATTGGTTCAGTACTTTTTTAGTAATTAGGCAAAAACTAATAAAATTAGTGATTTCTCGCAAATCAGTAGTAATATGGATGTCGAATAAGTTTATCAATGACAGGATGGCCGAGCGGTCTAAGGCGCTTGATTTAAGGTCTGGTTTTTGAAAGGCAGCGTGGGTTCGAACCCCACTCCTGACGTACAATACAATAAACTTTTCCGTATTATAATTTTTAAATATATATTTAACAAGTTAAATACTAATTATGCTATTAGGAATATTTTGTATTTAACCGTTACCACAGAGTATCAAAGATTTTTTATTAACTCAATACTTTATCAGTGAAAGAGTACTCAAAAAGAGAATAGACTTGCGAAAAGTAACATGACATTGAATAAGTTCTCTGAACCGAATGAAGTCCGGACAGCCGAGTGGTCTAAGGCACCAGATTTAATCTCTGGTCTTGAAAGAGAGTGTCGGTTCGAACCTCACTCCTGACATATGTGTATAGTATACAAAAAAATTTCCGTGTTGTATATATTTTTTAAGTGACTTCAAAAAAGGAGAGGATGTTATCAATTCGGCGCGAATTTATTTTTTTTCTATGTATGTTCACCGATTACTCCGAAACTATCCAACGGATTAATTTGTTTTTTGTGTTAAATGAAAGAGGCTACTCTTCCATTGGTACTTCTTCCATTTCATTGAAATTGGTTCAGTACTTTTTTAGTAATTAAATAAAAACTAATAAAATTAGTGATTTCTCGCAAACTAAAAGTAACATGGACGATGACTAAGCTCGCCGAATGGCGTGCAGGCAGGTGGCTGAGCGGTGTAAGACAGCAGATTTGATTTCTGGTTCTTGAAACAGATCGTGGGTTCGAACCCCACTCCTGACATACGTGTATGGTTTACAGTGATTTTTCCCGTATTATAATTTTTATTAACTGACTTCAAAAAATCGTTAACTTTTAACTAAGAAGAGAAAAATAAACTTTTCTACCAAAAATTGAACCGACTTCAAAAGCTACTGCAAAGTGAAAAATAATTTTTTTACAGAATAGTATTAAGAAATTAAATTAAGAGCGTAGTATTTATCATGCGTATTATTATATTTATGTAGATTAATTTGATTTTTTGAAGTCGGTGCCAGCCAAGCCAAGTTCAAAATTAAAATTAATTATCCAATGCAAATCGTAAAAGAATAAAGTTAATTTTTTAACTAAATATTAAATCGTAAAAAACCTCGTAGACACTTGGATGCGTGTCTATTGGAAAATTACATGTAACTTGGCTTGGCTGGCACCGACTTCGAAAAATCAAATTAATCTACATAAATATAATAATACGCATGATAAATACTACGCTCTTAATTTAATTTCTTAATACTATTCTGTAAAAAAAATATTTTTCACTTTGCAGTAGCTTTTGAAGTCGGTTCAGTTTTTGGTAGAAAAGTTTATGCGAGATATATTCATCAGCTTTGATTGATTCCACATGCATTTCAAGTAATTTGTTAGCTATTGTTCGTACTCGCCAAATGGCGATTTAAAAATCTAGTTTCAATCGCCAAGTGAAATGCAGTTTTTTTCATGGAAATACATCTCTACATTAAGTACATCTAATTAAAAAAGTGGTTATTTCTTTTTCCTACAGGATGCAAACATATATTTCAATAACATAACTTTTTATTATTATTATTATTTATTTTAGTTGGATATTTTTTTTTTCAAGAAATACAGTTTTATTTTGCAAAATATATTTATCAGCTTTAAGTCCACATGAATTTCAAGTAATTTATTGGTCATCGATCGCCACGCTAGTCATCACTCGCCAAGTGTCTATTTAAAAAAAAATCTATTATTGATCGCCACGTGAAATATAGTTTTTTTCATCGAAATATGCATCTCCAAATTGATTACGTCTAATTACGGAACTGGTTAATTCTTTTACCAGTTGGATGCAAACAGATTTCAATGATTTATTTGTATTTTCAATATTTCTTTCTTTTTTTTTTTTGTGTGTGTGTGTGTGTGTGTGTGTGTGTATTCAGTTCGATTACTTTTTCAATAAATATAGCTTTACTTTGCAAAATATATTCATCAACTTTGTTTCTACATGCATTTCAAATAACTTATTCCTTTTTTCACACTGGATGCAAATGGATTCTGTTGCATGCTCAGCAGTTGAATTATTTTTTCCCCAAGAATATTTTAATTCTTAATTTTAAACCCAAGTTCAATCTTTCTAAATTACACTCACCAGCAATGGTGTATTTAGGGGATAGGCTTATGCCCCCCCCCCCCACGGAAATTTTGTGTTTTTAACCCTTAAGCGGTAACCATGGGTCACTAGTGCCTCGGTCAAATTTTCTTTCCTTGCTAGCTTAGAGGAGAGAGTGGGGAGCGGGACTAAACTACCCTGAAAAAAATAGTACACTAGTAGGCTATTAGCTCCCGAAACGCCGATGTTTTAGTGCGTTCACAGACGACGTAAGAGCCAGTCAAAATTTCGAAAAGGCACGAGTGACCCAGGGTTACCATTTACGTTGACGAAAAGTGTAAGGTAAGAAAAAATTTGTTTGGTTAGGAATTGATGTTCTTTTCATAAAAAATTCATTTTGTGACACAAAGAAGGACAAAAAAAACCTTTATTTGCTGCAGCAAGTGTCACAGACCTGTGTGCGAGGAACACAGACATCAAATCTGTTCCGATTGTTTATAAATGATGATATCAGTGTTGCTGTAATTTTTCATTATTATATTTTTTGTTTAATTAAATAAAGTTTGATAATTAACATCATTTTCATAAATAAAATTGATTAAAAACTAATAAAATTTCTATTTCATTGTAAATTGTACCTATTTATAAGTTAAAAAAACGTCATTTTTATGCTCAAAACTTAAGCATTTTTTTAATTTATACCGGCTATTTTTATTTTGTTTGTGAAAATACCATTCTTGATCTTCAATTTCCCGTTTGAAACAGCAAAAAATGTCAATTCTATCCAAAGTTATGATTTTTTAAAGAAAATGTGCATTTTTCACATTTTTATTTGTTTATTTAAACATATTGTTTAAACAAATTAATAAATCAGCGATATTGTGTCTGATTCTTGTTCAAGGGTAGTTGATGTAATATCATGAATTTTTTTAGAATTTTTAAAGCACTTTAAACCACTTTTTACGAGTGTCCCATGCTCCACTCGAGCTAAGGACAAGTGACCCATGATTACCGTTTAAAGGTGCCGAAAAACACGTTACCGTTTAAGGGTTAATGGTCTAAAAGTGCGATGTCTTCCCCCCCCCCCTTCGGAGCCACAGAAATCCCTCCCGCAGAAAAGTGTCTGAATTCAACACTGTATTTATTTATTAATTAAATCCAAAAAACATTGTATTATGTTTTATTTATTAATGATTCAATATTTATGCCTAAGTGGGGGGGGGGAGTAGTCTTAAAGTTAAAATTCAAATTTGCAGGTCTGAGCCTTAAATCGACTTTATGCTTACATCGGAAATCCGATTTAATTATTGGTCTTGAATAGATACATCGGATGTCGCGATTTAATTAAATCACGATGTAGCGAAACGATGTAGCCGATGTAAGAGAGAGACGATTTAGGGAAAAGAGAAGTCTAGATACGCTACTGCTAACAATAATGCCAACTGCATGTGATGTGTGTAGTGTATAAATAACACATTTATTCAGCCCCCCCCCCCGAAAATTTTGTGTTTTAAATGGACAAAAAGAGTAATTTCTCCCCTCCCCTCCCAAGCCACAGAAATCCCTCCCGGAGTTAAAATTCAAATTTGCAGGTCTGTGCCTTAAATCGATTTAATGCTTACATCGGAAATCCGATTTAACTATTGGTTTTTAATAGATACATCGGACATCGCGATTTAGTTAAATCACGATGTAGCGAAACGATGTAGCCGATGTAAGAGAAAGACGATTTGGGGAAAACAGAAGTCTAGATACGCTACTGCTAGCAGTGATGCCAACTGCATGTGATGTGTGTAGTGTATTAATAACACTTTTATTCAGGGGTTCCCCCCCCCCCAAAGCCACAGAAATCGCTCCCTAGTTAAAATTCAAATTTGCAGGTCTGACCCTTAAATCGATTTAATGCTTACATCGGGAATCCGATTTAACTATTGGTTTTGAATAGATACATCGGACGTCGCGATTTAGTTAAATCACTATGTAGCCGATGTAAGAGAAAGACGATTTAGGGAAAACAGATGTCTAGATACGCTACTGCTAGCATAGATGTCAACTACATGTGATGTGTGTAGTGTGTTAATAACACATTTATTCAGCCCCCCCCCGGAAATTATGTGTTTTTAATGATCAAAAAGTGCAATTTCTCTCTCTCTCTCTCCCGTCCCGACGGCGGAGGCCCGATTAGCGGCCGACACTTGCCATGCGGTAATTAAAGCTATAAAACTGGCTATTAAAAAATCGGCATTTGATTACCATACCTTACCAAGTAATTAGCCAAGTGGCGATTAAAAAATCTTTTTTCGATCGCTGAGTGAAATGCAGCTTTTTTCATGGAATACGCATCTCTACATTGATTACATTTAATTAGAAAAGTGGTTATTTCTTTCTCCTATTGGATGCAAACAGATTTCAATGATTTAGTGGTAATTTCGATATTTCGGTTTTTTGTCATGTTTTTTAGTGTGTTCAGTTGGATTATTTTTTCAAGAAATAGAGTTTTATTTTAGAAAATATATTAATTCATCAGGTTTGATTTCACACGCATTTCAAGTTAATTTATTGGACATCGATCATCACTCACCAAGTGGCGATTAGAAAATCTATTTTCAATCGCTAAGTGAAATGCAGTTTTTTTTTCATGGAAATATGCATTTCTACATTGATTACATCTAATTAGAAAACTGGTTATTTCTTTTTCCTACAAGGCGCAAAGAGATTTCAATAACATAGTTGTATTTTCAATATTTCGGTTTTTTTCCGAGTTCTTTTATCGTGTTCAGTTGGATTATTTTTTCAAGAAATACAGTTTTATTTTGCAAATAAATTCATCAGCTTTGTTTTCACATGCATTTCAAGTAATTTATAGTTCATCGATGATCGATTGCCACCTAGTCATCACTCGCCAAGTGGCGATTTAAAAAAATAATTTTGATCGCCAAGTAAAATACCGTTTTTTTTTTCACCAAAATATGCATATCTACATTGATTCCGTGTAATTAGAGAACTGGAAAAGTCTTTTTTTTTATTGGATGCATGCAGATTTCAATAACTTGTTTGTATTTTCAATATCGCGGGTTTTTTTTTTCTTTTTTTGCCGTGTGTTTTTAGTATATTCAGTTTGATTATTTTTTCAAGAAATGTAGCTTTATTCTGGAAAATATATTAATCAACTTTGATTACACATGCATTTCAAATAATTTATTCCTTTTTTCACACTGGATGCAAATGGATTTCAAGGACATTTCAGTATCTTCAGTATTCAGTTTCTGTTGCATGCTTAGTACTTTGATTATTTTTTCCCAAGATATGCTGTTTAATGATGCGAAATACACTCGCCAGTATAGATGCCAGATGTATGTGATGCGTGTAATGCATTAAAAACACATTTATTTATTAATTAAAATCCAAATAACATTTTATTGTATTTTATTTATAACTGATTCACTATTTATATCAAAGAAAAATAAAAAAAAGTCTTAAGGTTAAAATCTAAATTAATCCATTTTTAGTTTATATTTTTATGCATTGTTTTGATGAAAAATTAATTTTCATATGTTTGAGTAACATTAGAATACTTTAGTTTTAATAAATTACTATATAATTGATTAAAAATACTTAAAGAAGGTTCTGTAATGTTTCAGATAACTTGATTTTTATAGCAGAATGAGGGAGCATTCAATGGATTTTTCTGCAGATTTGCGATTTTCTACTTTTTTTGTCATTTACTTATCATTAAAAAGAGATATATTTTAAGATTATGTTTTATTACTTATCCTTACAGGGGCCAATGGTCTCAAAAATCAGCAACTTTGGTAATGTGGCTTTTCAATCTTTCTCCATTCATTATATGAATGTCAGCATTTATATTAAACACATTTTATTATAATCAAAAAATTAAAAAGAAACAAAATTGCACCCTTTTTCTCATATTTCTCCCCCCTTCCCTCCTTTTTATACCACTTTTCTTCTAAAGGTAAATGAACAGCTAAATTTATCATTGAATCTGCTTCTGTCTTGCTTTAATAAATTTTTAACTCAGTGTCTGTAAAAACAAGTGTATGTATGTTGTTAGCAATGAAAGGCTATTGGATCTTGCTAGGGGAAGTTGCCCCCCAGGCTCCCCTACTCCTTAAGTAATTTAGATTGTAGTGTCCATAACAAGTCAGACACGATTAAAAAAAACTTTTTTATTTTTTATTTCTTAAACAATGAGTTAATAGAAAATATTAAAATAGGTCACTAACTAAAAAAAAAATAAATAAATAAAATAAAAAAGAGGGAATTTTGTGTGTGTGCGTGTAAAATATACCTCTTTTTAGTTATTTGAACAATTAAATGCTAAATTAATACAGGGGGGGGGGGTTGCATAAAGCACGTATTTTGTTGCTAAAAATTAAATAATAGGTTTCATATTATAGACGGTAAAATTTGTGTTAAATCGCTATGTAGCACTAAATCGCGATGTTAAGAATACTCTACATCGCCCAGTCCTATTGTTTACATATAATTCCATTCGTGCATATTTTAAAAAAAATTAATTAAAAATCAGATAATCACCTTTTTCTTTCTTTTAGAGTTTTAATATAAAGGTTGTAATTTGTGCATATTTCATTATGAGTTTATCTATCTGATATTTGTTATCCGTAAAATAACATTGCTTTATTTGTTTCACGAATGTTATTAGTTATTATTTTTTTTTTCAATTCATTCTTCAGTAATAAGGATGTTTCTTTCAAAAGCTGATTTACTTAGAACGAAAAAAAACAAGTAAAAAACTTCTAACAAGATTCATGAAGTAATGCAATTAATTTTCCTGTGCCTAGAACAGTTGTTTAACCCTTTGCGGCGCAGGGCAAATTCATGCTTAAGTATTGAAATTAATGACTGACACCGGAATTTGAAAACAACTTTATTTGTGAATTAGAAAACGCTATATTTCACGCATTGAATAAACCGTAATTTTTTTTTAACAAAATTCCGGTGCGAATGTGGCGTTTGGGAATTAAAATTAAGTGGTATATCTACCGGGTGTCCTGAAAAGGACTGAACGATTTTAAAAATCAATAACTTGCAAATTTTTACAGATATTTATAAAATTCTTGCACGAGAATCATCTCAAAGGTCAAAAGTTTTTTTCCTGCGATTCTGGATTTTAGTTCGAATTACAAACAATAGATGGCGCTGAGAGCGCTAGGTGCGGTGTTGAGATGGGTATTGACGTCACTTGGTACTGAAGCAAAATAAGGAGTTTAATGCTGTGGAGTTGGTCTCGTTTGACAATGCAATCTTGCTCTTAGGGCCCGATTTTGAACTTTTGTTTATTTGTTTTTATTGAACAACATACATTTGACCTGTGCACTCGACATGAAGCCCGATTTTGGACTCAGTAGGTATAATTTCAATGAAATGTGTTGTTGTCATGGAAATAATAAATACTTTTATATAATAGCAGCGATGGGAAACTGGAAATGAATTTAACGAGCAGCATACGAGTTTTGCAGACGATTTTACATTTAAGGAAGCCGTATTTTCTCGGATTAAATTACTTTTTATCATCTAATTTAAAGAAAACTTTGTGCATCATATTTTAAAATAAAGTGAAACGATTTAGTAGGTTTTTGTTGTTGTTGTTGTTGTTAAAAATTAATCAATTTTGCTATTTTAAAAAATTTGTTATATTCTAAGAAATGTTAATTTGTTTTGATGAAGTTCTTAAGTAGAGTTTTAAGTATGTTGTAAAAAAAATTGCGGAAATGGTTTATTCTTTAGAACAAAGAATATTCATAATATAAACATTGAAAATTTGGTGCAATAGCTGTTGTACTCTTTTGTAAAAATACCCAAATACAAAATTTATTACGATTATGTATATTAAATTCATGGTAATAGGGAAATAATACTACATCCACCTTAAATGATCCATAATCATAATGACAACCTAGAATCATCACCTATCATTGGATATCATTGAGTTAGTCACGCAGAATAAGTATTAATAGAATGAAGAAAACATTTATTAATATCCTTTTAAGCTTTGATTCGCTTTTCATAAAACTTTAAATGAGTAACGAAAATTCTGCAACGAGTATATATATTATAATTCAAAGCATTATGTTGGGTAGTTTTTGAGCTATTATGTGCGGACAGATAAAAGAACATTCCAGATGACGAATATAGTAGCTACATATATAATTATCCTCACAGAACATAACATAATGGCATAGTTCTGAGTGTCTCTGTAAATGAATCATGAATTATGCATAGTTTGTTTACAATACCCAACACGGCATAATAAATCTCATTAACATATATCACTTACAGACCAATTCAATTATTTCAACGCAAGTTAGAGTTTGGAAAGACAGACAGGCAGACGGCTAACTAAAAAGAAATCATAAACATTTTTAACTATGTTGGAAAGCGTTAAAAACACATGTTAAGTTGAAATTTGACATTTAGCAATTTATTTAAATAGACGGAAGCATATTTGAACTCTTTTGTATAGCCCTGTACTTTTCCTACTATCTTTAAATACACGCCATTTATCTAGCTAAAATCCATTTAAAACCGAAACATGCTTTAAACTAATGAAATCACACTTCCAGAGATTACCATCCAGAGCCGGCTATTAATCCAATTTTTGAGTGCCTCTGTATATCATTTCATTTCTATTCTTTAAACATATCGTAATATACTTAAAGCTGTTCAACGTAAAAAATGCATAACTCATTTACAAACCACCTTTAATATATTTACTTACACACTTAGTAAGGAGTGCGAATTCTTTTGTATAGCCCTGTATATGATTTGCACCAATTATATACACAGCGTAACATGCAAAAATGTAGTGAAACTTTAAAAAAAATCATATCAAAGCTTAAAACTTCAAGCAATTATCGTTAGCGTACAGCATTTTTGATGCAGCATAGTTTCCGAAACCTTTTGTGTGTCCCTGTAAATATTTACTATTACACAGTAATTTTCTATTACACAGTAAGAAATTCGTAGTAAACCTAAGTAACTTAAAACAATTTTATTATATGTGTAACAAAATTAAAATATGCCGCAAAGTATGTTCCCTTCTATACCGTTGTGTTACATAATTAGTTTGTGTTGCCTTATAAATGAATAATAACTATTCTTTGTGCAGCATATTCTACATCATTTGTATTTCAATTTAATTCATAAATGCATGTTAATTTCATTATGTTCGGACGGGTGTAATATCATCAAAAAGCACTTGAAAGTTTTTCCTCGTCCGCCATAATGTAACGGAATACTTTTGACTGTCCCTGTATTGGAAATACACATCCGATATTCATAAAATTTGAAATTACTGGATAAAATTCTTCAATAAATATGCATTTAAAATTTCAAACGATTCGACAGAGTAATTTTTGCACTGTTATATAAGGACAGACAGACGGATGGAAGCACCAGAGACGTGTATAGGTGATATGCATTTATATAATTACTAATGTATCTAAAAAACAGCTAAATTTAAAAGTGCATGCCGAAATTGAAAACGCATTTTCAGCAGTTATTACTTAAAGACAGTAAAGTAACCGGTTTCTTTTTGTGTGCCCCTGTAAATGAACGTTAAATGCTATAAATACCAAATACTCTATTCTATCATAATCATCTTATACTGAAATTCAGTGATTTATATCAGTTTCAATACATTTGAAATAGTGTATTTCATTAATATACACTGCAAGTGATTTTTCCCCCATAGACTATGATGTGATGCAATCTTTTGGGTGTACCTGTAAATTAACTGTTAATCCCACATACTTAAAATACAATACAGGACATGACTAGGTGACATAAAAAAGGTTTAAAGGATACCCAGATAAATAAATAGATAAATAACGATATCCTGTCCTCAAAAGTACTTACATTCTTGGAATGTAAAAAAAAAAAAAAAAAAAAAAAAAAAAAAAAAAAAAAAAAAAAAAAAGTCGGTAATTCGATTTTACGCATTTTGATTTCAAAGGAGTCATACCCATGAAAGTAATATTTTTCTCTATTATTGCGCTGACGCCAGCAAAATCAAAATTATATGGATTGCATTCAAAATCGGACTGTAAAAGCAAAAGTTCAAATTTTGAATAAGATCCACTCCATAGCTTTAACCTCCTTATTTTGCTTCAGTGCCAAGTGACGTCAATATCCGTCTCAATACAGCCCCTAGCGCTCTCAGCGCCATCTATTGTTTGTAATTCGAACTAAAATACAGAATCGCAGGAAAAAAACTTTTGACCTTTTAGATGACTCTCGTGCAAGAATTTTTTAAATATCTGTAAAAGTTTGCAAGTTATTGATTTTTAAAATCGTTCAGTCCTTTTCAGGACACCCGGTATGAAACCACCGCGCCGCAAAGGGTTAAGAGATCAACTTCAGCATATCTATTAATGTCATACATTAAAATGTAGTATCAATAAAAAATAAAAATAATAAACAGTGCAATAAAAAATGTAAGGATAAAATTTTGCACGCATATATAAATATAAGTTTTGAAATATTCAGTAAACACAAGACTAGGTGCAATCCAATGGAAAATATGCCAGGTTTAAGACCCGTTTCCTCGGAAACTACTCGACCAATTTTGGTGATATTTGAAATTCTTATCCACTAGATTTTGTTCAAGAATTATGAATGAGATTTTGTTTCTGCGACTAAAACGTTTATTGTAAAGCATTCCCACTTTTTCAGAAATTTTACATTTTCACAAATTTCCATTTTGTAAACCTAATTATTTTTTTTTAAACTGTCTGTTATTTAATGATTTTAATTCATGATCTACCACCAAAAAAATGTATCAAAAACGCTCGAGTACTTTATGAGATTTTGGGATTTTTACCTCAAAGTAAGATTTTTTTGGAAAGACAAAAAACTTAGTTATTTCTAACATATGTGAAATTATTGCACAATATTATGAAACATGAGAGTTATTGGTATTTACAATTATTGGTGCGAGTAGTATTTAAGAGTAGAAATAAGTATAAAATTATATATATATTAATTATAACTTGTATATTATGTATTAATTATATATTATTATATATTAATAATATATAATATATAATTATATAATTGTAAACTTTACATCAAAATAATTCTTTACAAAACAATTTGTCAGTTCTCATAATAATGTATATAATTTTACAGTTGATGTACATAATTATAAAATTCAATGTTATTCTCACGTGGCATCTTTCATATAATGTAGTGTCTTATTCACAGTTCAATATTAATTTAGACACTATTAAAATATAGACAATGCACTATGTAAAAGATGCCAAATGAGAAGGCTATTGAATTTACAATCATGCATATGAACTGTGAGGTTATTTATATTTTTATGAGGATTTACAAATTGTTTTCTAAAGAATTATTTTAATTTTAAGTTTACAAAAATTAATATAAAAAACTCTAAACGAAACATTTTATACCGTTTTTTAATATATTAGAAGTAAAAAAAAGGAATTGTCTATTTTGTGGTTAATATTTATTGCAAAAACAGTGCCTGAAAATAAGGATAGTTAATATATAGATGGAATACGGATATTAAGAAAAATTAGACTGTTATTCTGTCAAATAAAAATTATCTAAGCATAAAATGTTAGAGTAAAATTAATGTGATTGGGAGTGGAATCCGATTTGGTATATTCTCTTGAATTTTACGATTATTTTTAATGGTCAAAAATAACAAACAAGGAATACTTAGGAAAGTTCAAAGAACTTAAAAAAAATATTTTTTTTTCTAAAAAAAAATCGCTTATGTCTCCCCTTAAATGAATTGACATTTTGTTTAAAGATGCAGAATTAAGTAGCTTGAAAATTAATTGTATAGAACAAAGTAATAAACTACATTATAATCTCCAAAAGTTTTTACATAAAAAAATGAGAAATACATGCCAAAAGTTTATAATAATTTTTTAATAAATTTATTTTAATATAAAGTTATGTAATCAAAGTTATTTTAAATTAAAGTTACTTTTTTATTGTTCTTTCTGAATGGTTTTACCCAACTCAGATTATTAATATCGTAAAAGTGTAATGCTACATTTTGATTACAATTTAGCTATCAGTGTATTTTATATCACTTAGTATAGTTTTTGCAATAGAAATTTCAAAATTGATTATATCTTTAATATAGTAACAATTATATTGGTAGCAAAGAAACAAATCACTGAGAATAATAAAGACTCTATAATGAACGATCGATGAATTTCATCAAAACATTTGTTTAAAAATGCAATTAAATTTAAGCATTTCTAGTATCAGCCATTTATGGTAATTCATTTAATTGTTTTCATTACTAGGACGTTGAATATGAATTTCTAATGTTCAGCAAATATTAGTGAAAATACGAATACTGTTTTAATCAGGCTATCTTCAGATTTGCATGTTTGGCACTAAATTAATTCCGTTTAATCATCGCAAACATTTATAAAATTATTGTACATTCCTAAAAATTAAATTAGTCTTGAAAAATCGTATAATTTCTTGTTTTAAGTATATATTTTAATTAAAACTATTTCCAATCACTTTTATAAGTCAAAGATGTAATCAAATCTTTCTTTTAAAACTTTTAATGTAAAGGACGTAATATGATCGCAACTGTATCTAATTTTGAATTTATCTAGTATCTTAAATTTATTGAAATTAACACGATCAAGTTTTCCCTATACTTTTATGTGATAATTCATTTTATAGCCATAATATATTTAGTATACATTTGTAAATTTATTTTATAAATAGTTATGATTGCTCACAAATTTTTTCTCGACCTTTCTATATTGTTTTAAATGAAATAAATTTTAGTCAAAAAAAGTATGTCTTGCATATGTTATGTAATTTGTTTATGATGTAAATATTTTTTTATTATCATTTAGACAAAAATCATTCAACAGTGGAGAAATTTAAAACGTGTTCTAAACACAAAATCTAAAAATTATTACGTTTTACTTACTTTTTTACGATATATATAATGCATGGCGACAAATAAAACCGATGACTGTTTTATAGTATAATTGTGTAAGTCTTATTTCATTCCATTTCTGTATTAAGTTATCAATAGTAATCTTCATCTTCTCTTCTCCATATTATTTTTTATGCATATATTTTTGGTGTTAGAAAAATAGCGCTTAAATCCATTAGCATTAAAAATTAACATTAAAGAAATTTTGTAAAATTAATCTGGACATATCACTTTTTATAACACATCTAAAACCAATAATTTAAAAACTAATGTATATATCTTCGAATTACTTTTTATAAACTTGAAAACCAGAAACTCAGAAAAATCTTTGCAAATAATTATGGGAAAAAATTTCCTTTATTAAACTAATAATCAATTATCTGCTTTTCTTCATAATTAATTTTATCGTAAATTAATTGCAAAATAGTTTTTTCTTCCTAAACTTATTTAATAAAATAAGAGTTATGAGATCAAAAAAATTAATTAATATAACATACCTTATCTGTTCCGAAATGAGTCTTAAGAAAATTAATAAAGATTTTCTTTAGAATTTTTTTCTTACTGTTGAAAAAAAGGTTATTTAATAATCATGCAAATTAATAAAGCAAATATTTTTAAGAGAGACTTAATCATTCTTGTAATTTTGTTTTTAGCAATTCAAACATCTTGTTTTTAATTAAATCGTTAGTGCAAATTTCAACGTTAATGAAACTACCGATATTGTAGGCATCTTTTTGAAGGGCGCATAGGACTATTTGGTAATATGTACGAAGCAGACTTGACCCGTTGATTTTGACAGTGGAAAAAGTCAATTTAATTTTTAAAATTTGTTAAGAATATATTTGATTAGAAAATAACATAAAATTTGAGATTTTAACCAATTCACGATAAAGATTTTTTTTTAAATATTAGTACAAATTAGTTACTGGTAATAGATTAGGTCTACGATATGTAACCTTCCTACTCTGAATGTGTCTAATCGACCCAGTCCTATAATGCGTTTCATTCGATTCAAACCAGAAAACTTTTCATAAAGTAAATTAAATAAATAACACAATGACCTAAGTAAAATGAGTATATTAAATGGATTTAAATAAAAATTCTGGTGTGAAATACTTTAATCAAGTTTGAGTAAAATTTCAACAGGGTAGGAGGGTTAAATTGTTTTGATTTCGAATATGAAGATGTATATTTAGAGTAGATTTGTCTTTTTTCTTTTTCTATTCCATAGCATTTACAAGCGGAATTAAAATTTAGAATTCCTATTGCAATAGTGATGAGTTGGAAATAACTAAAAAAAAACTTATTTTATCAAAATTTATAATTATGTGCATAGAACTCATTACTGAATATTTCTTTCTAGTTTTTCTATAAATTTGCATTTATTTTCGTTTTATATAAGTTTTTCAGTAATGAAATGTTAGAAAAAAATATTTCTTTTTGTTGTTATAATAATGCTTCTCTTAACGAAAATCAGTTTTCAATAAATCATGGCTGTCGAAGGTAGAACATAATTGCTTACCAAATTTGTGGGTTTTTTCCCAGATGTCGTGACTAACTATTACTGCATAATAAATTTAGTTGGAATAAGAAAAAATAAAACAACATGAAATATGTTTTAATAGTTTAAAATATTCGTAAAATATTTTTCACGAATATTTTTAAATGCGTACAAAAGATCATTTGTTATGTAGAAATAACAAAATGGTTTTTTCTCAATTTTCAAAGCAGATTGGTCATTTAATAAGAAATTTATAATCACTCAATTTGTTTATGAATATAAAGAAATATATTCGTTTTGCTTAATGCATTTTAGTTCGTTCGTAAAATAAAAAAAGCTTCTGTATACTTAATACCACCTAATGTGAGTGTTTATGTTTTACTCATTTCTACCCATATGTCTGTGATTATAACTTTCTATGAAAATTTTGAATTTTATACGAGAGCAGTATGATAAGTACATGACTTCGGCCAGATATGGTGCTACATAAATTTAGAAAAGGATTTATTTCACAAAAGTGATCTTCCGAATCAAACTTCGTAATTTACCCTGGTTACTAAGTGGTTTAGTTTGTGAATGGAAGCCATTTGAATATAACAGCTTTAGTGATAGTCTAACAATGGAAAAAAATCAAATATTGAACAGTGCGGAAAACTTCTGTATTCTGAACTCTTCCTGTATTTTCAACCGAAAAGAATACTCTCCCTAGCAAGTAAAACTACTCTTTATCAGTTTCCCATTGTTTTTTGTTAGATAAATTATGATGTATTGGAATTGAGACTCATTTTATTCAAAATGGCTGTATGGGGCACATTGATACAGTCTTTGTCGGGGCACATTGATACAACCTAAATCCTTTTCTAGTTCATTTTTTCATTACCTTTTATTATTTTTTTTACAATGCACTCCTTAATGCAACCATTTTTCGCTAAATATTTCTAATGTTAATTTTTATTGAAGTGAAATAGCCTTAATTTCTTTACATTAGAACATTTTATAGTATTTTTGCAAAGAGAAGACATACGAACTTACCCAACATATAGTGCTAGTAGAACCAAATAAAGGAAAAGGCGGCAGCCTGAAAAATATCAAATTTATATCAATTCTCCAGAGAAAAAAGTATTTTCTACACGAAAAGTATTACGTAAGAGAAACAAGCTGCAGAATAGCACAAGATAATTATATTTAAAACAGAATTTTTAATATATTTATCCTGTATTTTCTGTTTGTAAACCGATTTATAAACATAAAACTTGGTAATTTTTCATCTTTCCTAAGAAAGAAAATAATGCTGGGGTTGAAGTACCAGATATGACAAAGTTACCACAGCCATCAATCAGGAAAGGGACAACCAGAACATCAGGTCATTATACATTTCATTTTGATTGCTTTAATATTGCTTGCAAACAAAGTGTGGGTGATTTGAATTTTTATAAATAACATAAAATGGTTTGCTAACTATTTTTCTATAAAAAATATGCATTGGTGTTATTTTGTCTCCATTTTTCGCAGACGTGTCAAAGTGTATCAATCTGCCCCGGGGATGGGGCACATTGATACAAATTACTTTTCTTGATTTTTTAAAAATTACATGCAAAAATAATATATAAAACAACGATTGTATATTTTTATAACACACTACACAGGTTTTACTGACATCACGTAGAAAAATAACTTAAAATTTCTGTTTTCTAGACACCAAAAATTTTTTTTTGAAAAAAGTTGAATCAATGTGCCCCAGTTCTCTCTACTGTACGCTGATCGTACACAACTGCAGCCTGGAAATTAACAATGTTTATATTAACACAAGAAAGAAGTACATTTGCCTCGATTTAATTTTGTCCAGTTTATTATAAAGTTGAATGGGAAACAAATTAGATCATGAAATTTGTTTTTCTTATGTAATTCGCAAGCATCTGCCAAAGAAAGATAGCATAGTGGAAATGTTTAAGGCTTTTAATTTTTTATTAACTTATTTCTGCGGGGCTAAAAGAAGAAAAAATGGCAGATGTATTAAAATAACAGAGTGTATTTTGTGATAAGAACGAAAGATGATATTTTTCAAAAGTAAAACTAGCATGAACTTTTTTTAAAAAATAGAAAAGTAAACGGATAGAATTTAATTTCAAATTTAAATAAAAAGAACAATACATTATTCCCATCATAAGCATATTTAAATTTATTCTCGTCCCATTCACGCCCGCTAAAAGTTGCTAAAACTTTATCAACTTAGTTCAATACTTTAAAATTTATTATATCCGGTCATTTGATCGGCCGGCTTAATATTTTTATCGTCTCTACTGCTGCTTTCAATTTTTACGTTAAAAAATATACTTTCTTTATGGTCTTATATATTTTTATGGTCCCAAATCTAGAACTATGAAACAAAATATTCCACTTATGAAATATTTTAAGAAACGAAAATTGAAATTATATCTGTGTTGTATAGTTAGAAAGGTTGAAATTATTTTGTAGCAAACCACTATGATCACATTTATTTTGTGACGTTAAATTTTTCATTAAAATGGCATAGCTATCATAAAAAGTCTGTTCTTTAATTCCGTACTTTACGCACCTCTATATTGATCTAAAAAAGAGGGGATTGCGCAAAATACACGTAGCGCTAATAAACGTAGTATTTATCAAAAAAAAAAAGACATACTGACGAAAATGCGATTAAAAATTAATATAAAAAAAGAAAGAACTACAAAAGAACCAAGAAAGAAAAAAAATCACGCATCAGGCAAAGCTTATGAAGCACCTTCAAACATATTCAGAATAATGTAACAAGATTTTACCGTTTAAAAAATTAAAATAATACGTCTCATTTCACCATATGGAAATGTATAACGCATTTCAAAACCGAATTTCAGCTGTTCCCGTCTACAATTGGAAAATTATCTGATTTTTAGCAACCCTGTATATGATACAGATATTTGTATCTGTTAATAACATGCAATCCAAAATTCAGTTCATTTAAGAGATACATATATTTCAGTTGAAATTTCCCCTTCAGCAATTTCCTCTAATAAGGAGAAACATATGCGAATACTTTTGTGCAGCATTGCACATGAGGTATAGAATTTATATATAAAGAGTAATATGTAAAAAAAAAGTCAATTAAATTTAAAAGTGCATGCCGAATTTTAAAACGAACTCTCTAGCAATTATTGCGTAATACAGTACTTTAACCCTTTCTTTGTGTGTCTCCCTATAAAATAATTAAAAATACTATGAATGCTCTGTTTTAAAGTTATCGTAGAGAAATTTAGTGATTTATTCTGGTTTCAATACATTTGAAATAGCGTAATGTCATTAAAATAGTGTCAAACGATTTTCCTCCCTATACCATAACGTAATCGAATTCTTTTGAGTGTCCCTGTGAATAAACCTTTAATTGTACATACTTCATATGCAATACAAAATATGCTTTGGTGACCCTCAATAAACTTTATCTATTGCATGAAAATCCGACTATTTACGAGAGTTAGAGCGTGGACAGACGGGCAAACAAACCGAGTGCATAAACATTTTTCAACTTTCTTGAAAGTGATAAAAAACTAAATAAATTACACCAATTGGCATGCAGTAAGCATTTATAAATATAATAAGTTAAGGAGCAATCACTTGAAATGATTTTTCTATTTTTTATTTAAAAATACTTGTTTTTCAATCTATAATTTTAATTACTGATTTTCAAACACAGTAAATCTATTTATGAACGAGCATACAGCTATTATTAAAAAACTACACATCTTAAAGAATTTTTTCAATCTTTGTTTTGATTATAGACTTAAATTAAATATTACGTAGAAAAACTCACAACGGTTTTATAATAATATATCCTAATGAAACAATATATGTCATGGAAAAATATTTAAAGCTCAAATAAATTACAATATAAAAAAATAAAAAAAAACTAAACTAAATTTCTTAAATTGAAGCAGATATAGTTATCTTTGAAACATAGTAAAAAATTAAGACATTCGGAGTACTTATTTTATACTAAAACTCTGCTAACCTTATTTTATTTCCCGTTTGGAATAGGCTTGAGCATTAGCATGTGTTTTCTTCATTGCGATAATTTTCCTCCTTTAAATTATTTTCATAATAAATATTTTCAATATTAAAATTTTGCTCCATTATTTTATATTATTTAATTAATTTCTGGTAACAAAAATAAATTTATGAAATGCATTGAAAAACATCTGGTGTTGATATATTAAAAAGTTACCGCAATAATTAATTGTATACTTTTCATTAGAAAAATTCTTTTTTCGTAAGAGCTATATTTGTTTTAAATAAGGATAGATAAAGGGAGATTTTTATTAAATTTATAATTTATTATCTACTTTTCGCTATAGCTATTTTTAGTGAAATTTATATCAAAATCCACTTTTTTTTTAAGTTCTATTTATTATTAGGAGAGTATTAAAAGATTAAGGATATTATTAAAAATTAATTTAACTAAGTGAAGTTGAAAACAGACGAAATAAAGAAAACAGCAACTTTTTTTCTGCACTTGAGAAGCAGCTTTAGTCAAAAAAAAAAAAGATTTTACAAGAACATAGTGCACATACTTATGTAGGAGAAATAATCTTGTATAGTCGTGGGCGCAAAAAAAACAACCCCCGATAAATTTTTCTACGAATTTTCATAAAAGTAAGTTATGGTACCGAATTGGAAATAAAGTGTACGTTTAAGTGATTTATACAAAATGTGCTTAGGGGGTCATCTATATATTAAAATGAACACAAAATTATTTTTTTCAATAACAATACTCGATTTTAATACGAAATTTCAAAATTTCGGTTCAAACTATGCCTAGACACATAATCTCAAATCATTTGAATGATACGTTTTTGGATTACAAAGTTTCAAATTTTTGTATTTTTTATGTTAGATTACATTTTAATATTTTTTTCATATCTACTGAAATCATACTCCTAATGTGTTATATTAATACTCCTAATTATATTATTATATGAAATTATACTCCTAACATTAAATTTGCACTTTTTATAATTTTCTGATGTGAATTATGAATTATAAAATTAACATTGGAAAAAATCATGAATTGCAACCTACAATTTCTATTATGGATTTAGATTTAATTCCTTCTCTGTGGAAGTCCAAAATTAAAAAAAAATTTCCAAGTAGTTTTCATATTATGCAGAAAGAACGTAAAATGATCGTTTAAGATACCCCTTAAATCATTAAAAAAGATCCGGAAAATTGTGGTAAGTCTGAGAGGGCGTTATTTTCAAATGTCTTGCTTAAATTTTAATATTTTTACACGATTATTTTATTTATGTATTTATACATAGGATAGCTGACGATGGTCTATAACTAGGCCAGTTTTTAGCCTGGTTGTGTAATAAATAGTCTCATTTGAGCCACTACAGCTCAAATTGATGAGTAATATTGCGAAATTCGAAGGAAGAAACAAAATTTTTGAAATGCTGATAGTTTATTTCGAATAAAAAACATTTTATATTTATTTACTTAAAACAGGTGTCACAAATAAAAATTAAAAAGTTGACATGTTTCGGTTCATTCATAAGAACCGTATTCATAACACATAAAATCAGTAGAAAACTAAATGAAACTGGATATAAATATAATTTAAAAACACAAAACACAAAACATTGCGCCCCCTATGATCGTGAATAGCCATTGCCACCGCGGCATATAAATATAATATATTTTGATCATATATTAATTTTAATGTGTATAAAATTAATATTAAAATAAGTAGAAAACTAAATGACACTGGATATAAAATAATTTAAAAACACAAAATATTGCGAGTTTGTGGTTAGAATTACTTAATAAATATTTAGAGGGTGAGTCTAATAGGGGCATTGGCTATTCACGATCATAGGGGGCGCAATATTTTGTGTTTTGGGTTTTTAAATTATATTTATATCCAGTGTCATTTAGTTTTCTACTTATTTTAATATTAATTTTATACATATTAAAATTAATATATGATCAAAATATATTATATTTATATGCCGCGGTGGCAATGGCTATTCACGATCATAGGGGGCGCAATGTTTTGTGTTTTGGGTTTTTAAATTATATTTATATCCAGTGTCATTTAGTTTTCTACTTATTTTAATATTAATTTTATACATATTAAAATTAATATATGATCAAAATATATTATATTTATATGCCGCGGTGGCAATGGCTATTCACGATCATAGGGGGCGCAATGTTTTGTGTTTTGGGTTTTTAAATTATATTTATATCCAGTGTGATTTAGTTTTCTACTGATTTTATGTGTTATGAATATGGTTCTTATGAATGAACCGAAACATGTCAACTTTTTAATTTTTATTTGTGACACCTGTTCTAAGTAAATAAATATGAAATGTTTTTTATACGTAAATGAAAAAGGTGAAGTGATTTTGTTTTAGTTTTTAGTTTTGAAAAAACGAAAGCTAACAGCAGTTTTAACATTGAAAGTTTATTTCGAGTTTTGGTCCGGCCCAATTTTCAGCAGCATTTTCGGCGAAAATAATATTTTGAGCCGAAAACGAAAATTTTCATCGATTTCTAATCACGAGCAACACATGAGCAAGCGCTTTGAATGCTGTTTCTCTCTTCTTTTATATTACTTTCAGATGAAAAATCATTGTTTATAAAGCTTTTGGAATAATTTTTATGCTAACTTTTTTTGTTATATTTTGAGGTTGCTTTTAATTCATTATCTGTTCTACACTGTCCTACATCTGTTTTGAGTTATTTAGAGATCTTGAAGGAGGTTTTAAATTTTAATGTCTCTAATTGCGTTGCCAGTGAAAAGAATCTTTTAAAATATTACTCAGCAAAATCATTTAATCTTATCAAAATCATTAAATCAGTTTTATCCAACCAGAAAAGATACAGTTCGCCATTTATCATATATCTTTGTTTAGAATTACTAACTTATATATCTAAATGTCTCAAAATTTCCTTGCGCGTAACTAAAGAATACTCTCTAACGGGTGATGTTAAATAAATGTTTTGAAAAAACATTACAGCAATTAAAAAAAAATTGTTATAATAATAAGAATACTTAGTTTCAAAACACTTATAAAAAGTCTTTGTATTTGAAAGTGAAAATTTCTGAAAAGTAAATAGCTTTTTAATAAAAATGAGTACAGCTTATGCTTTAACGATACTTCATGGTCAGTAAAACATTTCAGTTTTAGATGCATAGTTTTGTTAAAATTTACACCCAACTATCCGGATTTTTCTGCGCATTTTTTTTCTGCGAAAAAAGTTTATACGTTATTATGTTGACACGTAAAAGTTCAAAATATATTAAAAATTTCTAAAAAATTGTAATTTTTTACAAATATTAGAAAATGAAGAAGTGAACAGATAAAACAAAAACAGATATGAAACCACCCAATGATGATAACATTTACATGAAGCAAAATATAAATATTCTTTAAAGAAACTTCCGTATAGGGACATACAAAATGAGCGAGTACACAGATACACTCATGTATGTAAACGACATAAATGTATACATTGTTTCAATTAAATTAACACTGATTTCTTGAATAACATTAGTAGACTTCATTGTGATAACATAAAAATAAATTCTGAAATCTATGCTTAAGTTATATGCTTAAATCTTTCAATTTTTTATTTACATCCCTTGTTATTTCATTTTATCTCCTCTAATTTCTTCTAAAGAATCTTCAGAAAACATAAAAATGTATGGATCAAGTTAATCAATTTTTAGTTTCATGGTATTCATTTCTAAAACGTAAAAACAAACTTAGTTAAGAAGTTTATACCTTTACCGGCCTTAAATCACTTTATTTAATTATGTTTTCGGCGCAATTACACGAGAGTAAAAGTTAATTTAATTTCACAGTGAAAGTTTCAAGCTATTTATCTTATTTCATTCTAAACTACAGCTTATTTAGTAAATCATTAATTTTCTAGATGTTAACAAACATGTTCGTTTGTTAGCGAAGATTTTTACGGTTTATATTTCTTCAGCTTTTTGGTATGGCTTTCAGCTGTGCTGTATCGCGTCCTTTTTTTCACTCTTAATTTATTTTATTTTGAGGATGTTTTAAGTGCACACAGTACCTTGAAATTGATAAAAATTTCGATTTTTTAAAATATATTAACTGGAAGCTTCTTTAATTGCGAATATTTTGACAGCTCATTTATATTTACTCGACTATTGTATCGTGGTGCATGATAAATTTTGTTAATAGATCCAGCGTAAATTACTCATACAAATGATAACTTTAAACGGATATTTCTCCATGTTCAAATTTAATAGTTGCGACTATTCAGGAGCAGCGAGGTGTTATCAGATTTTACGCTGCATGAGGCTTTAATCAGACAGCGCACTGCCCTCAATCACCGGATTTTGCAATAGGAAAGCCATGAGGACTCACACGCACTGCTGAATCAATTGGACGGAACTGCCTGCTTCCCCTTATTCTTCATGCGTACGCGCCCACGTGTTCCCACAACACTGAATATTCAATCACGTCCCTCTATATTTGACTACATAATTTCAAACCGGTATATTTAAATTTCAGTCGGTTTCGTTTTTACAACGCTTCGAACCCTTTCATTTGAACACCCCTAATAAAATTGAAGTTCAATGATCATTCTTGAGAAAATGTGTTTAATTTGTAAAAAAGCGAGACAAGTGCGTTCCATGAGGATTCTGTACCCTTAGATCATACAATAAAGCTTAGTAAGTACCTATATCTTCTTTACAAACATACGAAAATAAGAACTGACTTTTTATACCTAGATGCTTCTTGAAATTGTTTCCTAACACTGTAATATTTTTAATTGTCTATCATACATTAACCAGATTTGTTTAGTATGATTTAATTCTTGCGGGCTTCGGAGTCCATTCATTTTTAAAATCTATAACATCTCTTTGAACTAGAAGATTTTCCTTTGTGTCAAATTTCAAGATCATAGGTCAACAAGTCGAATAGCTGATAGTATCTGACAGATTTTAGGAGTCCGTTTACATGAAAAAAAAAGAAAGAACTGTTTTAAGTTTGTAACAATTATACTGAGTTTGAAATTCGAAAATTCTACATAACAATCGAGTAGGTGATCCTATTATTTAATATTAATTTCAAATTGACGGAATCTGCTGTTTCTAGAAAAGTGACTTGACAAACAGGCGGATAACACAATGCTCCTATTTTTTTTTTTTTAGCTGTATTCGTAATTATGTAAGTACTTAGCATCTATAGCAGTCTTCTGGTCCATCCTTCTGCCTGTCTGTCCGCCTTCCAATACATAACAGCACAAAAAATACTCAATCAAATATTTGAAATTTAATATATATATTAATTGCAGAATTTTGTTGAGCCATTTCCAATTTTACAAAAATCTAATGAAAATTTAAAAAGATATTAAAAAAGTTTTCTTCATTTTATTAAATTCTATCACATGTAATTATTTCAATGATACTACATGATAGATAATGATTCTAGGTTGCCATGGTAATTACGTCATATTTAAGACGGAGTTATATTATTTACATATTACTGAATTTAATATATGTAATGATAATAAATTTTGTAATCATACATCTTTTCACAAGAGTGCAACAGTTATTGCATCATGATTTGAATATTTATATAATATATATGTAAAAATGTAAAATATGTAAAAATATATTATATATATTTTTACATTTTATATAATAATGCATGTACGTCAGCGCTGTACCTTAAAACACTTCTATTAATTTTTATTCACTATATTTCAGCTTTTTAACTGTAAGAAAAGGTAAAGAAAGACGTTTTTTAAACCATGCAAAGTAGAGACCGCCTCCTAATATTTCTTGTATAATTTATCATAATTCTTTCTCATTTATGTGCCAGTCTTTCTTTATATTTATTTGATTACTCATAAGTGATTTCATCGTTCATAAATCAATTCGACATATCTATTTTCAACAAGTGAAACAAACATTTCTCTTGTAAACTGAACAAAAGAATTTTTTGTAGAACTAACTTAAAACTTTTTAGTATGAGCCACCAAGCAAATTTTAGTAATAGCTCCAAAATTATTTTTAATAACCAGTACGTGTGCCCGAAGGGCAGGAGCTTCCTTCGAGCTGCATCCAGTGGGTAAAAAAAAAAGACTTCTGAAACCTCTTCCAAAACGGGGTTTTGACGAGAAAAAAATTTATAACTTCGTCAATTCTTAAGATATCAAATCCGATTAAATACATTTTACATCTTCTCGATAATATCTACAACTTTTAGATTGACAAATTTTTTATAGGACCAATCCTTATAGCAAAAATTAATTAAACAAAAATGAGAGTTGAAAAAACAAAATCTCAAATCCAAACTGCTTATTTTCTGACTAATTTTTTTAATTCATTTTTAATTTTAAATGTTTCCAAATGACAATTTCTGTTATTTGGGAACTATATAAGGAGACGTATTGGCCAGTTTTTTAATAAAGGCAGACTATATTTCAAAAAATGCTGTCAAAATATGAATTTTGAACAGAATTTCTAGAAGCTATTGAGATTGAAAAATTGGGCAAGTATTGAAATAACAAACTGCTTATTTTCTGACTCATTTTTAAATCAGTTTTTGCTTTCAAACGCATCCAATTCACAGATTCTCTTATTTAGGAACCGTATAATGTGCATTATAGATCAGTTTTTTGAAAAAAGTAGAATATACTTTAAAAAAAAAAAAAAAAAAAAAAAAAAAAAAAGCTGTCAAAATGGGTCTTTTGAAGAAAATTTTCTAAACCAACGCGATTGAAAATTTGAGGATGCATTCAAATAACTAATTGCTTATTTTATGACTTTTTTTTAAATTCAGTTTTGCTCTCAAACGCATTCAGTTGACAGTTTCTCTTATTTAGGAACTATATAAAACGCCGTATTGTTTCAGTTTTTTTTTTTTTTTTTTTTTTTTTTTTTTTTTTTTTTTTTTTTTGATAAAGGCAGAATGTATTTTTAAAAAATGCTGTCAAAGTCAGTATTTTTATGAGAATTTCCCGTAGCAAACGTCACTTAAGAATTGTGAATGTATTCATATAACAAATTACTTATTTTCTGACTCATTTTTAAATCCAATTTTGCTCTTAAATGCTTTCAGTTGACAGTTTCTCTTATTTAAAAATTGCATAATATGCCATATTGATAAAAAAAAATTTTATAAAGTCAGAATATATTTAAAAAAATACTGTGAAAGTCGGCATTTTGAGCGAAATTTCGCTTAAGATGATTCTGACAAAACCAGCTCTTAAAAAGAAAAAAAAAATTAAATGAAATGAAATTTTTTTCAAAAGAGGCCAAATAAAATTGTTAAATTGGGTTTTTCTCTAATTATATTTCTTTTCTTTTTTCTTTTTTTTTTTTTTTTTTTTTTTTTTTTGTTCTTGAAATGAGCATTTAACAAATCTACTTCCGACTTTAGGCCAAGTACAGAGTTTTTTTTTTTCTTTAAGAATGTTCTCTGCTATTACTATTATTATTAACCATTTAGAAAATGATCTCGGTCTAGAGATATATGAGACATATCTAAATTCCTATGGTGTCTGCATTTTATTTGTTTTCTTATTGGTCTGTTTTTAATCCATGGAGTTCATAATAAATGACTATGTTATTACGCAAGCCACGTTTTGATCATCATGAAAACGATGTTTTTATTAACCCAATCGTGCCCAGCATCTTTTGCGTAAATTTTGTTTGGTTCGCACCACTACTTTTAGAAGATTTAAGTTTAGTTCATTAATCACGGAAATGCATCATTTAAATAAAATAATTATTGGTTTTATTTTTTACCGGTTTCAAAAACAGTGCTGAATGCACCTTTTGAAGCATCCCTAAAAAGGGACGCTAGGCACTAATGGGTTAATGGAATACTTCTGTTGAAACAATGACAAAAAATTTAATAACTCAAAATTAAATTGTGATACAGCTTTCAAACAAACGGTATTTAAAACTACTTATTTTTCCCCTATAGACAGTGTAAAAGCTGAAAATGTGAGATATTTAGAAGTTTAAAAATTTGCAGTTCCGAAAATTGTAAAACTGAAATTTCATGTAAAATTTGTCTATGATTGGCCCAGGAATATTAATATTTAATCCATGACGTACTTGACTCTGTTATTACGTAATCCACATTTTGATTATAATAAAAATGATGTTTTTATCATTTTTTTAGCTCACAGGCTATCATAGCCTGAGAGCTTATGTGCCCGTCCGTTCTGTATGTACGTTCGTGCGTAACGCGATAACTCATGATAAAAATATCCGATCCACTTGAAATGTTGTATGTAGGTATATCCTGACAAGGCGCTTCCCTGATTAGTTTTTGGATTCATTCGATATGTATAAGAGAGGGAACGGGGGGCTCATGCCCCTCCCCTTAGTTGATATAAATGGGATTTTCATGCAGAATTAAGTTTTCGTTCAAAATTTAGATTAGGATCATTCTGATGAGGCGATTCCGTGACTGTTATTAGGTGTTCATTGAATAAGTATAAATAGGGGGAACAGGGGTTCTGATGCCCCCCCCCCTAATTTATATAAACGGATTTTTCAAGCAGAATTTTCAGATTTCGTTCAAAAATCTGAATAGTTTTGGAAGTTTAATGGTTAAGTATAAAAGAGGGGGATAACTCCTTTTAAATTATATAAATGCTAAATGGGTTTAAGAATTATCTCATTTGCTCTGAATTTTGGATATAAATTTTTTATATGATAAAGCATGTCTTTGATAGTATAGGAGGTTCAATGATTAAATATAAAAAAAGAGGAAAGGGGAGAGCTGTTTACCCTTCTTAATTTTTTTTCGAACGGAATTAATCCTTGAAAATATAAGGCTTTAATGTACAATTAGTATTTGTAGCCTGTGAGCTCAATGCCATCAGTTTAACTGGGTAGTATTCTTTTTTATTTAAATATAGAACTTATTTATAAATCTTAAATTTTAGTTGTTGAAAAAATCATTTCCCAAATGGGCGTTGCAATTTCTAAAAATTACATTTTTTTATGGTAATTTCTTTTGTTTTGTTTTTCTTTTAATTGTTCCTAACATAGTATGTAAGTAAAACCATGGTTACCTGTACGTGGCCAATACTGGCTATCACAGGCCATGAAACCAATAGAACTGAATCAATTATCAGGGATATGTGAAAATCCTTTCATCAAAGAAGATTGAACATTGAAATTTTATATAGGAATTACAGAGGGAAAGCTTAAAATATGGATCAAAGAAGACATAAAATGCAATAAGAAAACTACCGCTTTAGCCAGACTATATAACAAAGACCTTTTGCAGATTAATTTAAAAATCGTATTATTCCACAAGATTTTATTTGCCATCCTTTAGAAATAACATTTATACATAATTTGTAGAATTATACATAAATATAATATAGAAATTTTCTTACATAGTGAGAATGTATGCAATGATTCATATTCTATAGAGTTTCCTAAAATTTGGGAAAAGATGCTGTGTAAAATTATGAAACAATAATATAAAATAATTCACATCCACAAATATCCATTTTTAAAACTTTTGAGCAGCGTTGAAAAATGCTTGTGACTTCGGTTCGTCTGTCAATCTGCCCGCGCCCAAAATATGCTCGGACTGTCTTAAAATTTCTGTATCTTGTTTACGTTAATCCTAGCACGAACATTATTTCAAATGAAGTTTGTTGTATGTTTAGTTTATCTAGAAAGACAATCAAAAGCTTTCCGTTACTTTCACATCAATGAAAAAAATCATTCCAAATGAATTTTAAGCCTTTCAAACATAAAAAATTGATATTTATTAACGAAGTGCACTAAATTATGCATTCTGTTTAATATGTGGTGCATATAATAGTTACTATTCGTTTACAGGACCACACAAAAGAGTTCTATTACACAATGGCATAGAGGTAAGTTGTTTGCGGCTTATTTTAATTTTACTACTTTTTCATGCATAATGAAATTGCTATACATTGGTTAGGCTTATTATAAGTTACTTCATGCATAATGCGAAATACGTAGCATACACAGGGCCATGCAAATGAATTCAAATAATGTATTCTGTTCCGAAGTGCTCCATAGTAGCGCTGATGGCAGGAAATTCATTTTAATTCTTTTAAGTTACACTATATTTATGCGCACTGGTGTGTATAAATGCTATAGTTGATATACAGGTCTATAAAAAGAGTTAGAAAAGTTTAATGAATATGAGAGTAAATTGCTTAAAGATGGTTTTTAAATGAGTGATGCGTTTTTACGCAGAACGACATTTGGTTTAACCCAATCGTGCCCAGCATCTTTTGCGTAAATTTTATTTGGTTCGCACCACTATTTTTAGAAGATTTAAGTTTAGTTCATTAATCACGAAAATGCATCATTTAAATAAAATAATTATTGCTTTTATTTTTTACCGGTTTCAAAAACAGTGCTGAATGCACCTTTTGAAACGTCCCTAAAAAGGGACGCTAGGCACTAATGAGTTAATAAGAAATGTTTGTTGAATATAGATGAAACGATATATAGGGCCAAGCAATGAATTGGATACGCGGCCGTCTTTGGATGATAATTTCTGGAAATGTGATTTACGTAATTTTAACAGTGTTTTGTTTTGAATTAAATTTTAGCTGAATCGTGGCGCTTAGTAAAGATACTAGGTAAAAAACTAAGGTACTAAAGGGCTGAATAAATGTATTTAAGGGTGTCTCCATCTATTGGTGTAAAATGCTGAAAAAGAAATTTCAATCTGTAATTTTATTTATTTATTTATTTATTTATTTATTTATTGCTAAAATATATTTTTTTTATTCTATAGTATATGTATCAACCTACAGCTCTACTACATAATACAGGACTGTTTAAAATAATTGAAATACATATTTGGCTATGGAAGGCTGTGCTGAAACCAGATTTTCAAAGTTTTGTCTGTTTTCAAAAATGTTTACTGAATTATCTTATTTAATTCATTTCCTAAATTATAAATTTTGTTAAAGATTTCAGTAAGTGTTGGGAAGTGTTCCATAATCTATACTTAATGCATGATTTGACTTTCTTTTTAATATTGAAATTTTTTTCATTGTGCTTGAGTTCTCGCAATTTTTATTCACCACTTTTCAATTCAAATTTTTTTTCAAAAATATTTGTATCATTTTAATTTTTCAGAATGTTGTCGTCAGATCAAAGAAACATGTTTAAATAAAGGTATTCTTGCCTTTTAAATGTGTTTTTATAACTTTAAGCAAATATTAAATTAGTTTGATACAAATATATCCGCTAATTTGATCGTCCAGTTTTTTCATATCCTTTAGTATAATGTTTGAAAGAGAAATTTCAACATTGGTTACACCTTTAAAGTTTTAATAATTGTATTTGATAGGGGAACAGCAAAATATTGAAAATGTTAAAGACTGTATAATAGGCCATAGGGGAATTTCATAAAGAACATTGGTTTATAAAACGCAATTAAATTTAAGAATTTCTAAAACCAGTCATCTGTGATAATTTACTTAATTGCTTTAATCTTACAATTTCCGGAACATTAAATATAAATTGCTGATGTTGCAACAAATTCAAGTGAAAATAGAAATAATATTTTAATTGTGCTACTATGAAATGTATTTGACTAATGGTAGTTGAATCCAGTTTAATGAGCGCATATAACATCATAACATTTATAACATTTCAAGAACTATAACATTATGACATGTAAGCATTCGAACATTATTATACATTTCTTAAAATTAAATTATTTATGCAAAATCGCATTATTCCTTGCTTGTAGAATACGTAAAACCAAAACTATATCTATTCTCTCCCGTCAGTAAAATATGTAATCAAATCTTTGTCTTATAACTTTTGAAATAATAAAGGTAAATAATGGTATATGATTTTGAATTTATGAAGTATTTTTAATTTATTACATAAGATTAATATTTTCCTATACTTTTATTTATAACAACATTTTATAGCCTCTTTCTTTTTTCTCTCCTTTTCTCTATTTAGAAATAACGATATTTCAGAAGCAAGGATTTGTTTGGAACGGAAATAATGAATACTTAGAATGTTTGTAACAATACTCTTGAACTACGTACATTCTTTTTTAACATGCAAATGATAGATTAGATGATCAGAATGTCGTGTAATGTCGGAGGATCACGGAATATATTTCAAATCTGAATGAATAGTTGTCACATTATATCTTAAACAAAAAGTGAGTTGTTTATTAACATTTTATTAAACAAATAATAGAAGTTTAAAACATTAGTTTGATTATTTGCTTCTTTGTTTAGATATTTGTTAATATGTGCGTGAGTATTTCAAATTTTATGCATCACTTTTCCTCATTCTGCATACTTTCAAACACATTCTCATGTATATTTGGCATTTTTTCTCTTACCTATACATACGTATGAATTTTAAATCTACCGTACTTCATTTATTGCAAAGGTTGTATTACTTGTAGCGTGAGTAAATATGAATGAATATACAGAAATTAGTTGACGGAAAATAATGGTTTATTACATAAACAATGGTTCATGCCATACATGTTTATAAAAAATGCACAAAATGTGTTTTTTTCAAAAATACTACAAGTCTGGCAATGAATAGGTTTCGCAAATTATTTAGCAACAAAATTGTCCAATTAATTTCTACCCACTCTGCATACGAATTATTTGAATGTGCTACAAATTTGTACGAAAGAAAATGTTCAAATTTAGATTTGCATCTATGCTTCCTAACATTATCATAATGATCGTAATAGAAATTCTGTCAAAGATTATCTCATTCAACTCGTAATACTTTCTTTAAATAATAGATATTGGAGCAAAATATTGAGTACAATACGTAGGATGATACAGGTACTTCATCCAAAGCTTTATACATTACGCTGCAAATTTGTGAAACAACACATACTGAACTAATTAACACTTCTAACTAAAATCGTTTTTTGATTATCTTGTGAATGTGCTATGCCAGGAACATGAGTGTGTAAAATATGTTGTTAAAAACTACGTAATTTTTCCAGAAATGCAGTTATTCAGAAAAATTAATCTACTCACTCAGTAATCTCTTGCAATTTTTTTTCTATAAAGCAAGCTGTCTCTTATTTCCTTTTTTTTTTAATTTTGCAATTTTAAAGGCACGGTGTAGGAAATGTTTTGAAAGTGTTTTACGTGTGATGATTTACAGTGCTTTAAATCATGTAGTGTTTACAATGTGTTGTTAATTTGGTGACAAAGTAATGTGCAACACAATACTATTGTAAGAAAATATTTTTATCAACACTATATGCGACCCTATTTCAATACTATTAACAACACTATTTTTAGAACACATTTAAAAATCAACACTTTTGCACCATATTAAGAACACAATTCTAGATAGAAACACTTTTGAAACAGATTAAGAATACAATCATAACACAAAAAGCATCTTGTATATGAAGTTTTCTAACTCACGGTGCATTAATGCGTTATAAATTTAATGACAAAGATTGTTCTAAAATATATTTGTTTTTGTGTGTTTAGAATTTGTAGCGCATTTAAATAGCCCAAGAGCCGACAGCACAAAACCCCAAGTCATCGAGCACAAGAAAAATTCCTTTATTTTATGGAGGAGTAGTAATAGGGGAATCTAATCATCCTTATCTGCCGAAAGCGAAGTGGTGCATAAGCCAAAAATTGATACCACTAGTGGTTCACTCGTACGTTTAACATTGTGTTTGCCGTACAATTAAAAGTATGAAAACATGGAAAATTGGGTGCAGGAAAACATAATGCTAAGTCTACAAGTCAACCACTTGAAGTAATCATTTTTGGCTTATGCACCACTTCGCTTCCGGCAGACATGGATGATTAGATTCCCCTATTACTACTCTTCCATAAAATAAAGGAATTTTTCTTGTGCTCGATGATCTAGGGTTTTGAGCGGTCGGCTCTTGGACTAAAACATTATACTATCTAGCTTTCAGTTTTAATATGGAGTGAAAATGACGAATAAAAGTGCTTTAACCGGCAGCGATACATATTCAGACATACATATTTAAAAAAAAAAAAAAAAAAAAAAAAAAAAAAGATAAAGCGCAAAACAATTAAAAAAAAAATATTTTATAAGCATGAACGTTTCTATATAATAACTAATAAATCTCTTAATAAAAAATTACATTGTTTACATCATAATACATTTGATTTAATGTATTAATTTAATTTGTTCATAATCCTTTCATATATTTTTACAACTTAGAATTAATTACGTATGAAGTTTGAAAGATTTAATATAATTTAGAGACGACTTTCATTTTAAATGAAAAGTTTATTGGTTTGTGTCGGGGTGCAAACACATAAATATATACCCATGCTCATACCCCACCCCCACATAAATGTACGTATGTATATATAGAGAGAGATGGTGATATTGGTCATCAAAATTAAAAGATAATGAGTAAAATTATATTCACTCACTTAATATTGCAACCAATGCCCAAATCATCAATTATTTATATTAATTAAATACTTCTGAATACAAAATTGTATTCCTACGCATAATTTAGCGTCATAAATATGCAAATTAGGTGATTGTTATTGTAATGCGCTACAGACGTATGCTGGAATTCTTGTCTGTAGAGTTATTTAACCTTTTGATTACGGGCTAGAACGATGGCTATTTTTAAATTTATTGAAACCAAAATTTTTAGAAAAAATTCTTTGTCATAGATTTCTCTTAAAATTATTCTGGTATATGTCAATGAAATAGAATAGTTTTCAAAAAGTGGTGCTAATAGATTAAAGTAATATTCTCTGGGACGACATATGTCCCAAGCCCGTAATCAAAGGGTTAAAGTTAATGCAGTGTCTGAGAGTGATCGATACTCATTAGTTAGAACTCAAAGACATCATTCAAATGAAGGTCGAGATTATCTAAGAATTGATAAAGTCGAAGGAGGTCAAACACAAATGGGGATCGCCCAAGAATTGAACATTCCTCAAAGTGTCAAAGTAAGAGCTTGGAGCGACTTTTTAAGCAATGGATGCATTGATAGACAGCCTGGTCAAGGGAGACCAAGAACAACAACTGCACCCGAAGAACGTTTTCCGTTTTTTTCGGCTCGGGAAAACCGCGAAATGATTACAAGAGGTTTGTTTCAGATCTTCAGGCTGCTGCAAGAACTTTAATTAGCCATTAAACTGCTGCAACGAGGGTGACCTAAATGCAATAAAAGCATTAGTTTGTGTCCCACTCATTCAAGCTTCCTAAGAGACCTGTTTAAACTGTTGACATCGTCATGTTCAATATAGCCAAGAACATTGTGCTTGAATAGGATATTTCACGGACAAGGGAAAGCAAGTTGTGTGTTCCTTCCTCTCTTTAGATCAAAACACATCTAGACTAAGTGTTCAGCTATATCTAGACTCGTCAGTAAACAATTCTCGAGCCTAATCTTTATTTTACTTTATTTCTGCATGTTGATTTTATTTATTAGTTTAGAAGATAAATATACAGAATTATAATTTCTTCTAAACCTTTGGTTAAAAATGAATTAATTTTAAAAATTTAGAGTTTTTTCATTAATCTTAACATTTTGGCAATTTGCCTTTTATACTTTGTATAAACTTTGTTTAAGTAATATAAAAACAATTTTTTAGGGAAAATGTTTTAATTTTTAATCCATTTAACTTTGTTTTATTTAAGCTGTTCAAAAACACATGCAAAAATAAAAAAAATGTTTTCAAAAGAAAAGTATTATTTAAATAGATAAACCGTCGTGTTGAAAAAAAAATTCCTTAACTACTCAGAAGAGATTATAAATAAATAAATAGTTTTGCATTATAGTTTTGCACTCTTTCCCGGCTTTAAACTAAGATTTGAAAGCCTTATTGTGAAAACGCAAAAAATAGACATTTAAGTCTTTAAAGCCAGTTTCAGCAGTTATGAAAATAAATGCTTATTTTCATTTTAATGCGTAAAATTCTAATTTCTTTTACAAACATTTGTGGAAGCCTACAAATTTAAATATAGCTTTTCTAAGTTTTTAAAAATTAAACAATGATTTGAGATTTAGAATGAAATGTTCTTTCAGGAGTTGTGCTAAGTTTAAAATATTCGAAATAACTATAGATTTCATTTTCTTAACACGGCTAAAATGTCTTTTTGCCTTTATCTGTCTGAGTCTCATTTTCATAAAAAGGAAAGAAAGGAAACATAGCCAGAAAATTTAAGTGTATTGTATGTCTTGTTCCCTTAAAAAAAAAGTGGAACAACAATTATAACTTTTTGAGTTTGAAAAAAATGCCTCGTAACAATTATAATACTATTAAAATACAGCATAAAAAAATTGTTATGTTAGTAGAAAGTATAACTAATTGAAGTACAGTATCGGATAAAAAAAATCCCACCAGACACGCATACACACCTCCTACAAATTCTGCCACTAACTACAACAGATGAAAGTTACTAATTACCAAACGACTGGGAATACAGTCTACTTTTAAATTATGTACATAAAATTTGCTTAGAAAGCCACTAACAAATCAAAACCAGACCAAACTTTGTTTTTATTCATTTGCAACACCCGATTTTCACAATGTATTTTAAATCTTCGGTTCAAACTATGACTGCAAACGAATTTTAAATCGTTTGGGGAATAGGTTTTGAATTGATAACATTCGAAATTCTGAGCTTCTAATGTTAAATTACACTTTTATATTTTTATTAATATATCATCAATTTATAATCCTAATGTGATATTTTTTTGTGTAGTTATAGTACTAAAAAACCTAAATATAAATACGCTGAAAACATGCAATTGAAAAAAATATATATAATTTGTAATTTATAAAAAAATTATAATAAGAAATGCAATTAATATTCGAAAAAAAATATGAATTCCAACCTACAATTTTTTAATAGATTTATATTTATTATGTTGCGAATTTTCAATTTCAAAATGTCCTGTGTATTATTTTTTTAAGAGTGATTAAAAACATCAAATTGATGATTTAAGAACCATCTACGATGCGTAACAAAAGACGTAATTTGAAAAACAGATATATTTTACTGATTTTAATGCAGCATTTGGACTGGCATCCCTTAAAACATATTAAACGAGCAATTATTGCGTGCTTTACATTAAAACCTAAACAGGAGTAACTTATGTCAACATCTAAGTGACTCTGAAGTTTCATAAAAATCAATGTATTACTATTTTTAGATGGACTTTTTCGAAAATTGTTAAAAATAACGCCTAGCAGCGCCGTTTTTTGGACAATTTACACCCAATCAACAATAATATTTTTCAAGGTATGCCTGAATCTGGAGTTCCATGAAAACTCGTGCATTAGATCTTGAGATAGAGCTATTGCGGAAATTAAAAAAAAAAAGCAACACAGCATCGCTACCTATTGAGTGATTTATACATCAAAATGTAACAAGCAGAAATTCATGCCAAAAATTAATTGAATCTGAAGTTTGTTGAAAACTCGTACATTAGTTCTTAAGATAGGGCTATTGAGGATATTATGAAAAATGCAACATCTGCTGAGCGATATACATCGAAAACTAATCAGTACCAGGTTTTATACCAAAGTCTAACGGAATCTACAGTTTTGCAAAATTCCGTAAATTAATCACTAACATAGAGAGCGCAGAAAAAAAATTATTGTCACACACAGGCAAATATTTTCTAGAAACCATCAAGTCGTGTTAAAAGCCTCCGAAAATGTAAAAACCAATCGAAAACCGGAAGTCGAAATTTTTCGTGAATCCAATGGTTTTTTCTTGAAAAGATGCGGGAAAGTAATAAATTGGGTTCTTTATACGATTGAATTAATATTCCTCTACCATCTGTTAAAAGACTGTTTGACAAAAATTACTATTCACAGAGATCTAAATTGCTACAGGGGACATTTGACATAAAACGAAAATAGATAGTTGGAACATTATTGCTCATTTCTCCAAAATTATGTTTGTGATAGTTACCAACTTTATTATCTGAGATTTTCAATCGTGAAATATTATTGCTGTTGAAGTATGTACAAATGAGTACTAATTATTGATTATTTACATAAGTACATATTAGTATTAATTCATAATTATAGCTGTACAACATACAGCTTTACATTTTTTTCGAATCCTTATTATGTAACTTTTGAAAAAATCATAATTAAACTTATATACGAAATTTAATTAAATATGTCAGTTTTTTGCAATCCATCGAGTCGCCTTCTTTTTAACTTTAATTGAATTCTAAAGATTGTATTCTTTTAAAATTGCTCTGTTTAAATCTTTAACGAAATATTCTCTTTAACACAATCCTTATGGATCATTTGGCTAAGCATAGTAAATAAAGCTTTCGATAAAAGGAACGACATAAATGCCAGTAAACCCAATGCAATATGAACAAATAAAACTTTTAAACTTGAAAATGTGTTTAAAGAAAAATATATGCATCGCATTTTTTGCAGTTTGGAAAAAAAAAAAAAAAAAAAAAAAAAAAAAAAAAAAAAAAAAAAACACGAAATGATTTATAGTGAAAACACCCGAGGAAAAACAATAAAATTTTATGGGTAATTTCATATTAAGAAAAAAAGAAAGCAGATTAGCATTTTTTATTTTGAAAAAAAAAATTAAATTTTTGGGAATTGTTAAGGCAAGTTCAAAAATTTGAAGATTATGTTTAAAGCTATTATTTTGTCTACATTGTTAAAAATCTTTTCTTAGTTTGAAACCAAATTTTGGTGCTCGGTAGCTGCCACTATAAGATGGTGAAATCTCTACCAACATTTGGAACTTCCTATTTCAATCTCGTTCCAACTACTGGAGCTATGTCTAACATAAGATCCAAATATTGGTTCATGATTTCACCATCTTACAGTGGCAGCTATTGAGCACCAACATTTGGTTCAAACTAGGACAAGATTTTTAACAGTGTATGCATATTTATGCATAGACATTTACAATACAAAAATTAATTTAAATTTGAATTCATCTATTATACGAGCTTTTATATGTTTAAATTCTTTCAGTTGGATTAAACTGTTGTCATGGGTAATATGGTACCAAAAATATTTAATAACGCTGACTATAAATAAAACTCGCCGTGGTAGATTTCGATAATTTTTGCACTAGTAATCTACCAAAAAATGTTTGTTTGGAAATAGTGATAATAAAATATTTGAGTGCTATTTCTTCCGCTATAAACGCTAACCCTAAACAAGAATTCTATTTTTAAATAAAATTTCAAGACAGATTGATTTTTCTAGTTACAAAAGTTCAAATTATATTATTAGATGTTATTATTTTTAAAGCATTAAAAAAATATTCGTGATTGTATACGTTGTATTCGTGTTCGTATATAACGTATGAAAAATTTTCTATAAGAAATACTCGACACCTACTAATAATAACACCATTTACAATACAATACATAACAATACATACAATAAATAACGCCTACAATAATAACCACACATCTTTTGTTTTCACAGCATGAAAATATTTTCACATGCAGATGAAAATATATAACAAGAAAATGTGGTGAAGAACATATGTTACTTACCCGTCACGTTTAATAGTAATTATTATTTTCGCGTAAGATACTCGAAGCCATGCATGGTGCGTACACAGAAAAGCATACTGTATTTTTGATGTTATCATACTCTCATCTGGTAATTTCATATTATTAGACAAGATATTGTTTTAACATTAAAATATTAAATGATGGTTACTGTATACAAAGTTCAGAATGCAGTAAAATTTTTATAGATTCTTATTGCTAATTTATTTAATAAAATCAATCAAGTTTAAAATATTTTCTAAAAGAGTAAATCAATATTTTTAACATAAGGCAGTCAAATCTGGGTATGGTTTTTACAAAGAAAAGCATACTGTATTATGATGTTATCATATCTTGTAGAACATTGCACCTGGTAATTTAATATTATTAGTTATGATATTGTTTTGATATCAAATATTAAATGGTGATTACTGTAGACTAAGTTCAGAATGCAGCAGAATTTTTTATATTCTTATTGCTAATTTATTTAGTAAAATCAATGAAGCTCAAACTATTTTAGAAAAGAATAAATAAATATTTTAAGAGATGGTTTCATAAAAATGAATAGTAAAATCGATAAAAGTCAAGTTATGCAGCTAAAAGATTTTTCTTTTATTCTTATTTGGGGGGCGGGCGGGAATTACAATGGCCAAATTTTGAGTCTACTTTTGACAACATGTAACAAAGCATTTTGCGGTATTTAGTTTATTTGTTCATACATAATTCTAATAACGTATATTAAATTTTATTCAACATTGTTTCTTCATTACGCAGCAATTTAAAATCGTGAACTCTTAAGAGCGTTGTATGCATAAGATTTCAATAAATATTTCTTTTGGTAACAGTTTTACTTAAATTATAATTATTCGAGACTGATTTTTGCTGCATAAGACACAAAGATACACCTTAAGCAAAGTGCTTCACCACTTACTTTGAAAAGCAGCCATCGATATCATCTGTGGGCCAATATTTCGAACAAAAAAAATGGTTTCTTTTCTTGCTGTATGGACGTTTTTAGTTTTTTTAACGTCTTCCAGCAAAGGTTCATTTATTTTTTAATATATATCTATGATGCATAAGTAATGAATGATGCTACATGCTTCTTCATCATTTTTTATTAAAGAAAATGTTCATTTTTGATTTGGCTTTAAACGAATTTCATGTGATGCAAAAATCGTATATTTATCTATTTTCTTGTTTTTTTTTTTTTCTTACATTATAGGTACAACTTTTCGGAAAAATAATCGTTTCTGGTTTTAAAATAAACGTTCGTAAAAAATACTCTTCTTTTTGACAAAATATAAATTAATTATAGATTTATAATATAAATATTATTTTAACACTAAAGAAAGAAAAAGAAAGAAAATTCACTCCAATATATTTGAGAAAGAAAAAAATCCTAGACAGACATACACGAGTCTTCAAGTGGAAAATAAAATAAAAGTGAACTTAATTCCTAGAGTAGTAAGAAAATATCCCGAAAATTCGGTGCAAAAAAATTAATTCTAAAAACAGAAATGTATACGTAACTTCAATTAATCCTTAAACTTCAATTAGCAGAAATTGTTTCGATTGCAGAATAATCGAAAAATCACCCGCCTATTCCTATCGAAATAATAGCTAAATTATGAATTGCGGTTATTAGCTTCTTGGAAGAAAAATCAATTATATAATTTTGCAACGAACCTGCCATTATGGGATCATTATTTTCCGCGATTGCGGTTGTTTAAAATTGTAGAATAATCGAGCAGATCACAATTACTAGTCTATCCTCTTTCTATTTCTCTCCCACTCTATTAAATATATATATAAACAATCGCATACCTTTACGTAGGTATTCATTGGAGGAGAAGTATATTTTTTTAAATAGTGACAAAGAAAACACATAGGCATCTGCAGTTCATTTCCAGTATTTTCGGCGTTAACTAGGGATCATTTCTGACAGTGCGAATTTTACATTCGTCGGATTTTGAAATGTCACATTTAAAACAATGTGCAAAGATCAAATTGTGCATTTTGCTCGACAAGACAACTTCTGAGACGGTCGAGATGCTAAAAAAAGCAGGGCTGACAGGTATTACCACCCCGGGAGCCCAGATTTCGATTTAGAGTATAAGTTCGCAATCCCGGGGGGGGGGGGGGACACAAATCTGCTTCATATGATAAGATACATTAACAATGATTAGGTTTTAAAATGCTATTCAAAAATTAATAACATAAAGAATTATAAATTCAATTTGCTAGTTTTCACGCTGAACCTTATAAGAAATGTCATCAGTACATATATTTACAGGAATTGTAATATATTCTATATATACATAAACAATTACAAGACATAATTCTTGAGTTTTAGAGTTGGAAATTATTAATTGAAGTGCGTATGAGATAATTATAATGAAATTCTAAAGAAAGAAATAAAACAAAATAAAGGGGATAATAAAAATATTTACATTATGTACAAACATGGCCCCCTGTCTGAAGGGAGATGAGAACAAGTAGAAGCCCCTTAAAGAAACGATGCCATGAAAAACAACGTCTTGTGTACGAGTGTCATAAACGTTTTCGTGAAAATTGCACAGAAATCGAGGATGATCCTTGGACTGGGCACCTTTCCTCTTCCACTGCAGATGGAAATGTTTTCCACTACGAAAATGTCATTCATGCGAGTTTATTCCAGAGGACCAAACTATCAATAAAGAACTTTACCTGGAAAAGGCAAAAAGTTCTTTTTATTTCAATACGGTAAAATTGTTGTTCTATTTTTTAATAATTTGTAATTGACCTATTACGGAAATTTTTTACATGCATGTGTACAAATAGGTTTCCCCAAAAAGAAGAAGACGCGTTGTAACTTTTTGCCTGCCAGTGATACGTAGGCCGTGTAAATTGTAAAAAGTGCTTACATATAGTAGTCCAGGGATTATGTGCTCAAAAAGTACAAATAAATGCAAGTTTTGGTGTAAATTTGATTTTTAGTTTCCTTTAAGTTTTTGGGGTCGCGGAACACGAACCTGGCATTATTCAACAAAATGTCTCCCCGGAAACACGTTTTTTTGGCAAAAAACGCGACTTTTTTTCTTTTTTTCTAAATAAATTCAAAATTATGAATTTTACATGAAAGTCGTCAATACATAAATTAAAGAGCACAAAATTTTCTACATTTTATGTACCAAAAGTTTTTTCTCTGATCAATGGTTTAGCTGTGAGAGAGCCGCAAAATTGGATGTGAAAAGCAAAAAATTCTGAAAAACGTGAATTGCAGCAGCGTACGTCGATGAAACATGAAAAACAACCATTTTACGCAAGTTTTCCCCACTTAATAATACTAAATATATTATTATTGACTATATTTTATTAATCTGATGTTCATTGTTTCTTTCATAACAAAAAAATAAATAAAAATGAGCATATTTGTGATCAAAATTTTCATTTGCTATTATAAAATAATAATAGTAATAATTTCTTAATTTGACTTTTAAATGATATAAATAAAATAACTCAAACAGGCTTTAACATACAAAAGCTGACACGCATTCCATTTCTTAAAATTCTTGAAGTTTAAAATGTGGGTGCGAAAATAAAAAAAAAATCCGGAAAATAGGAATTATGGCACTATACATAGATTTAACCTGAAAACTGACCATTTTTCGCAAAAATTGACTTTAAATGATACTGAAGATATTATGATCGACTATACAAGGAAGTTGCTAACGATAAAAACGACGACTCATTATGAATTATTATTTAATTAAAAATAATTATGTACATTAATAAGTACATTTACTTAAAAACAAAGTAATATTTCCGCTTTCTTTTATTTGAGGGTCCCTGTTTTTCACCGACATCTACAAAATAGAAAATAGACGAATGGAATTAGTGGGTGTTTTTATAACTATCAATATTATAAATAAAAGTTTTTGTAATCGTAAATATTTGATACCTTGCGGCATGACTAGTTTCTCTTCCATTGGTTCTCTGATTCATTGTGTGGGCAATCCATTTCCAGATCGGCTTCAAAGTCTAGCTCATCCTCTTTGTCTTGACACACAACTGCGATGTTGTTGCAGTTTCCCGAAGCAAATCTTCTATCTGATATCTTCGCAAATAATTTTTGCTGCTGCTTCAACCACTCGCAGCTTCTCATCTCGATCAGATTAACATGTTTGCTGATACCATGCATTAATCAGTATCTTCCCTCCTACATTCTTGAAACACACAATGGACTTTTTTTCTGATTCTTTGTGGTCAGTATGTCGTCTCCATATCTCTCAATGAGGTTAAACTTTACAGTTCTCATATCAGGTTGATAACTCCCTACAACCTGTTTCATTAGCTCTTACATGTAGAATTGACACTCATCATCATGGTTTTCAAGGTTCATGATTTTCAAGGTGTACATACTTTGCATTGCTCAGTTGATTGCCTCGGCAAATAGACTACGTTTCTTCTGTTCTTAGACCTTCGGCCTCCCATAAATATATTTAAAACATTTGATGTGGTGTTGAACATCTGCTGCGATCAAATCATTCACTAGTTCGATGCGCTGAATTATATCCTGCCCATAATCATCATTGCGAGTTCTTGCTGTTTTCAAAATTGTACTTTTGAATCCCATATGTCGCATACTGTATACAGGATTGCGTTCGCTTGGTGGATTTTTAGCTTGTGTTGCAATGAACTCTTCCGAAATACACAGTCCACATATAAAACAATTAGTTCGAAAATTAAACTGAGGAGTCGATGATCTTAAAATTTGAGAAGTGCTAGCATTTAGTTCCTCTATCTTCTTCACTTAAGCAGTAATCATCCGTTCATTTACGTATGCTTTTCTACACTTAACATGCACATCTACTGAGATATTCCCCTTTAGGAAAACTGCCTTTCCATCCTTTCTTTCTGTACTTGCTTTGATTAGCGCTGCAATACCTCGATTAACTTTCACTGACGACCCCTCTTCTAAAGGAAAGTCACAAATAGAACACAGCGACATCGCGCAAAATCACTTTAGATGTTAATTATATTCACGAAGACACAAAAAGTGAATTACTAAATTATAAGTAAAACAGTTGAATAAATTATAAGTAAGCAACTGAGAGGAATGCGTTCTACTGATAAACTAGTGATCTGTGCGACGCATATTTCTAACAGAAGCCAGACTGGTAGGGAAAGGGGGAGATTAGTATTCCACTGAACGTAGACATGGGATGCGAGGGTGGGCGCTTGAAAAACGTTATTTCACACTTGCACTCCTTCAATCAAGGGGGAAAGTTCAAATGGGATCAGTTAAAGCCTGTTTTAGTTATTTTATTTACATTAGTTAAAAGTCAAATTAAGAAATTATAACTATTATTATTTTGTAATAGCAAATGAAGATTTTGATCACAGATATGCTCATTTTTATTTATTTATTTATTTATTTTTATTTATTTATTTATTTATTTATTTATTTTTTTTTTTTTTTTTTTTTTTTTTTTTTTTTGTTATGAAAGAAACAATGAACATCAGATTAATAAAATATAGTCAATAATAATATATTTAGTATTATTAAATGGGGAAAATTTACGTAAAATGGTTGTTTTTCATTTTTCATCGACGTACGGTGCTGTAATTCACGTTTTTCAGAATTTTTTGCTTTTCACGCCCATTTTTGCGGCTCTCTCACGGCTAAACCATTGATCAGAGAAAAAACTTTTAGTACATAAAATGTAGAAAATTTTGTGCTATTTAATTTATGTATTGATGACTTTTATGTAAAATGTATACTTTTGAAGTTATTTAGAAAAAACAAAAAAGCCACGTTTTTTACCAAGAAAACGTGTTTCCGGAGAGAAATTTTGTTGGATAATGCCAGATTCATGTTCAGCGACCCAAAAAACATAAAGGGAACCAAAAATCAAAACTGCACCAAAACTTGCATTTATTTTTTACCAAATGCCTGGACTATAGGTAGGATTTAAGATTGGATTTAGGCAAATAGTCCTCCGTTACTTTTCAATTCAATACACATTTTAAATTTTTAAATGGTCTGTGTGTCTTTTAACTTTATATTTAAGTTAGAAACATTTTTGCATGCTCTGACAAATAAAACAGTGAGCATGTTATTTTATTGTCTTCGAAATTTTGCGAGGTTTGATATTTTGGATTTTCTGAAGTTTCGGAGTTCTTTTAAAAATAGTTTTTTTTTTTTTTTGCCAGTATCTTGTTTGTCCTGTCTTTTTAATTAAAAAAAAGGTAAAATCTAAGATAAAAGCACATCCTCAAGCAATTTACTTTTAACAAATCCAATCTAACTAGCTTTTATGTTTGACATAAAATAAAAAAGTATCTTTTTGTTGCCTGATTTTACTTTAAAACCAAAATATTTCAGTAGATTTTGTATATTACGGCTTATGTTTTGAAGGTGTGTGTGTGATTTAACCTGAGAAATCAATTGCTATTTGTGGTAGTTATAGCCTGAGTTACATTACGTTGCTGTAGCAAACAAATAAGAAAGAAAGATTTAAAAAAACTTTTAAGGTTATAAAAATTTACTCAAACAAGTTGCTGATTTCAAATAAATTTCATGCCGGAAGTACATTTTTTTTATTATTTTGGGTCAAAAATTAAGTTACATTATATATTAAATGATGTATCAGTATTTAAAATGCAATCTTTTTTTTTTTTTTCATTAAAAGTGGCTTGTACATATCTGACAACGATACACAAACACATAGCGAAACAAATAGAACTTTGTTTAAAAATATGCATATTTCAGCATGTTTTGCTACATAATTACTTTAACAATAAATTCTTTAAAATATTCAGATAAAATAATACAGAAGGGAAAATATTTAGGTGAAATATAAAAGTTCTAAATTTAAGTATTTCAGGCTTTGATTGTCATTTGAGACTGAATTTTATTTCAGCCTACTTTATATAAATATATTTTTTAAGTTAAGAAATTTAACAACGCCCACAAATATATATTATTAGTTTTGTTTGACAGATATAAAGGTGTGGTTGCTGATAAAGATAATTTTTATTGAATAATGAATAGAACGAACAACTTTTCTGACAAGTGTGACTCATCTCATACGTAACACATGAAAATTTTATGACTATCTGTTTTTTTTTTCCAGTATCAAGAATCATACAATAAAAGTTCTTTCTTTATTCTTGTCTTAAATTTGACAGTGATAAAAATAAATTGCTAAAACATGCTGACAAACACTGTTTCAAGCGACACAGAGAGAAAATTCTCACGGTTTGCATTTCAAAAATTTTGAATTATTGTTATTAAAACAGCATTGACCCTCATAGTTCAGATTTATTTTATCTTTTTCTTTATATTTTATCTTTTTAATTTAATATTAAATAAAAATTTCCGATTAATTTAGTGCAAATTTGGGAAATACAAATCAGGCGTGAGAAATTTAGGGTAGATGAGTGTTTTACAAAAAATATAATGCTCAAATACTATCCTGAATTAAAAAGTAATAAAACATTTAACTCTCCGGATTTACAATGGGCGAAGGATGATGATCTGCAGTTTCAAATTAAGCTTTCGTGACCACCTTCCTTAGATAATATATATACCATAATGCAACAAACAAGCGGTGAGATTGACACGAAACCAGCCGCACTCAATAGAGTTTAATTCTCCAAGAACGCCTGGTACTCATTTTATGGACATAGAAGGGGAGATGTAAAATTGAGTGAACTTCACTAAAAATCTGGAGATGAACCTTGGACTTATACTGTGAAAAAGCCTAGCGTTAAACACTGTATTTTTATAGCAAATTGCAGCATAAATATTTTCAAATAAGTTATTAATACTGATTTTAATGCAATTTTGTGTTTGTTTTATTTATTTACTTAATTTTCTGTTTTTTACATAGGGCTCGAAACAGTGTTGGCAGTGAGTTACTTTTTTAGAACTTGGATTTCTTGATTGGATCCAGTTATTCGAAATTGTAAAATTCTTTTTATTTAAGCTTATGTAATAACATGTTGGTTAAAGCAAAAAAGGGGTGGTTCTTCATTTTAGAAAAGTGGTGATTATCTAGAAATTTAAATTTAGGAAAAGTATTCCACTTGCAACACTGGACACTCAGCTTTAACTAACGCATTATTTATAAAATAATTGAAAAGTTCTCAATCAAAACAGCACTTTTCATAAATTTCAAATTTTCAAACAACTTGAAAAAATGTGGATGTATATAAAAAAAAAACTTTTCCGCCATCTATGTGGAGAAAACAGTGATAAAGCAACGTCAATTTATTTTTTAAAATCTTTTCCATTTTATACTCGTAATTCTTCATTTTCTGTAGATTTTTTTTAATGAACTTCTAATCGAATTTTCTCTTTAGGATGTCGAAGTATATCGTTAAGTTGTGTTTGCTCGATTTTGCAAAGTCCTATTTTTGCACACTCTGCAAGTAATAAATCCTAACTTTTTGAAATAATATTCCAAAATTAATGTTCAATTTCTCGACAAAATCAATTGTCATCTCCCCCATGTTATTTCTACTCATTTTGGGCATGCTTATTCCATAAAGGATGTCAGTTTGTTTATAGGTACCAATTTATCACAATTTGCATGAATTTATTTTACACTGATGTAAATAGCTTGAAGATAATAATAGCAATTTATTAAAATTGAGCAATTTTATTTCACACAACTTATGCATAGATATGTATACAGAATGCATTAAATTAGATTTAAGGTTATTTTATTTATTTATTTATTTATCTGTTAACGATCTTATACCCCCCCCCTCTCCTTTTGAGACTAAATCTTTTTTTTTTTTATGTAAGGACGGGTGTTGTTATTTAATGATTCTACATTTTCTTAATTAAATATGCAGCCTTAAGCAACAGTCATGTATTTCGCCGACCGTGGTACAATATATACACAGACGTGTTTGTACAATTATGTAAAGAATTATTTTAAGACTTTTTTCAATATAAGCAATAAAAAGCCTTAATTCTCTGAGTTTATATACCTAATGCCGAACTTCGAAAACAATCTATTAATATCCTTGCAATAAGCTTATTCATTATTTTGTACAAAGGGAGATATAAAGTCTTCTGGTTATATGCACAGTAGTAGCTGTTTTAATCGTGACATCTTTTTTTCTTTTTGTCTGGAATCTATATTTGAGCAAATTCCTCAGAGAATTCCGGATCTCCAAATCAAAATTTCCATATTGATTCAATATTAACGGGCATCAATGTCTGTATTATATTAAAAATCATCTCCAGTAGCAATATGAGAACAAGAATCATCTGAGTCATGCCAATCATATGAAATATACTTTGTGAAAAAAGTACACAATTTGTAAATAATGTGGAATAAATGATAAAGTTGGGGAATATTTGGATATATACGGGTTCTCTTATCCTCAAACTGCAGTACACCGAACTTAATTCTTATCCTTCTTCAGAATTTCTAATTTATTCAACTTTCCTTTTAAATGTATCCTGTTTGAATTTCTCAGTTTTTTCCTTTTCATTTTAGCTTCCACAAGCAAGACTAAAAACGAAGGATATAGGTAGGGACACAAGGAGCTAGGCTCTATAAAATCACATGAACATAAACGACAGACATATATATGGTACTTAGCTCCCCCCATACACGCAGGATAGCAAATCGGAATGCTTATTTTAAACTGTGAGAACATTATTAAACCTTATATAGGAACTTTTGATCTACTCTGTTTAAATCTTGAAGTTACATTAAAAAAATATAATCATTTTTTGTGCAATACTGCACGCGTTTAATTTTGAGTAGTAATAATTTTAAAAAAAACTACATGTTTTTTTATTTAATTTAAACTAGTCATTCTATGTTTATATAAATTTTTTATATCAATATGTTTATATTAAAGTAAATATATTTAGCACTTTTTCCCTTAAATCAACATTAAAGTCGATAATACAAACTCCTTTTTTTAAAAAAAATCTTTTTAAATTACCATATTTTTTGTGTAGAATAAATTGCATTTGCTAGGAATGCTTGTTATTAAATGTCTGCAAGTAAAGTAATAATTAGTTTCATAGAGAAAATAATGTTTGTATTATTTTTCCGAAAAATGTTGTTCTAAATTAAAGAAAAACGGGCGTAAAGAAACAGAATACAATGATTCCTTTCAGAAGCTTTTCAAAAGCATTTTCCATTGAAGAGCTTGTCACTGAATGAAGTATTGAGGCATCGTAACTGTCAGAAGCACCTGTTGCTCGTTATATAACTTATTTTTTTATACTGGACTCAAGAGGGTAAAATTCAGCCGTACTCTTTGTAAGAATACATGTTTAAATTTTTAAAAAGGAAGAATTGTTTGTTAGAACAAAATTTTACGCTATAATGAAGAAGATATTTTATAGATTTTCTACAACCCTTCTATTCGATCATATATTATACATAAGAAAAAACACTATTGATGTTTAACTGACAATGCAATTGTTTTGGTAATCAAGTAAATTTGTTTCATCTGAACTGCGTATTAAATACAGTATCATAATTTTTTTTTATTTTAAATAAAATCAAAAAATTTTGTAAAGGAATAATATTCTTGCTTAATATATAATATGTATATTCAAATTGAGCTATTTTAATTAAAGTAATATTATGGTCCAAATAAAATTCAATAAGGAAGCAATTAACCAATAGTGACCATAGCTGTGTAAAAAGCTTGTGAAAAAGTTGAACATTCGATTTTTTAAGACTTTTTTTACATTTCGAAGTTTTAGAAGGGAAACCAGTTGACAGAAAAACATGGATTGATAAAATGAATTTATAAAAATTTAATAAAAAAAATGGTACATCAGTATATTTTGTAACCTTTCGATGTTTCAAGGGTAATAATAATATAATGTTATTTAGTCTTTAATTTTTAGAGCAATGAAAGAAATGTATTTGTGAATGTACATGTTCCTATGTAATCTAACTATATTATAAAGAACAAACATGTCCATGGCATCATTTCGATCCACCTGACATCATTTCAATGTTGGAAATAGCACACGATTAAATTTCGCTTTTACAGTAACTTTTTAACACTTTTCAACATAGATGAAAAGTGTTTATGATTTCTATTTGAATGGTGACTTACCTGTCTGTGCGCTCTAGCTCTTGTAAATATACTAGGATTTCCCTAAAATTTTGGATGCTATTAATGTTTGAGGTTTTGGTATTGATGGCCGTAGCACGATCTCTATTTCAAATTATGTCTGTATCATGCGCAGTACATTTACATGGAAAGTCAAAAATTTTATATCCATTACTGTTCAATGGTAAAAAATCGTTTCAAATGATTTTTAATGGTGTTACACCCTTTCAAACATAAAATGAAAGAAAAACTCATACGCCAAGCATGGATTATGAAGCACTTTCGAACGCATTCAGAATAATGTAACAAAACTGCACCGCTTGAAATATTAAAATATTCCATCCCATTTCACCATATGGAAATGTAAAATGAAACCAAATTTTAGCTGACCAAATTTTAGAAAACCAAATTTTAGCTGTTCCCATCTACAATTGGAAAAGTATCCGTATTTTTTGCAGCCCTTTATATGGTATAGATTTTGTATATATTGTACCTATATAGATTTGAATGTATTACCAACAACCATTCCAAAGTTATAAAGGTACACGCAAATAATATACAGACATACATACAATAAATACAATAAGCCCAACTGGAATGAAAAATTAGCCAGAGGCAGGAATCAAACATGGGACCACAGCACGGATCACGGATTGATTTTTATTGATTGCACCTCTATTCTTTCTATAATAAAAAGAATAGGATTGTCTGGTATATTTTATCTTCCTTTTTTATTCTTTGCATAAATTTGTGGAGAAAAAGATCAAATTCCGAATTTTCCAAGAAATTTCTTTTGCTTGTCTACATAAAAGTTCTTGTTGAAAATTCATTTCGAAAGTCCAATATCCTTTCTGAATTTTTGTAAATAACTAAGTACAATATGGAACTTCAATTTCAACAGGAGCCTAAAATTAAGAACTAATGACATCTAACTTTAATCTTCAGAATAAAACGAGTTTCTAAACCAATCCCCAAAAATAGATTTTGTCATGCGCTCATGCATTGGATTTCCGATAAACGGAGAGAACAGTTTTATCAAAATTTCTATAAAACCAGGAATATCCGAGATATGAATAGTAATTTTGGCATGAAATTCAGTATCGCGATAAATGTTTTTTTCACAAAATTTTCTTCTATATATAAAACAAAGAAAACAAATAATTTTAGCGACACCACTCTAAAAAAGTTCATGAAATGTATGAAGTTAGATTTTTTAAAAGAAATGGGGATACAAAAAAGAAAAATAAAAACCGTTGGAATAATTGTATTTTCCTTTACCTTTTGTTTTATATATTATTCTTGTATTCTAAGAGAAACAAATAGTATTATCTACAGAGGTTAGAACTTAAATTATAACTGTTATCTAAATACATAGTTCACATTTCCCTATAAAAAATTTATTCATTTTTGCTTAACTCAAACACGCTTATAGTCAAAATAATTCCTTTATCCTAAAATTATTATACATTTCAAAATGATTTTTGCATCTTTTCTGCGTCAAAAGTATATTACATGCGTTATTTTCTTTTTCCTCATTTAATATTTATTTTAAGTTTCAAGGTACACATATTTGAAAATTTGTGATTTGATTGACAATTGTGTAACGATTATTTATCACTGCATAATACCTTTAATCGGCAATTTTTAATTAAATACAAACTGTTTAAACACTTGTGTGCAGTATTTGAGTTCCTGGAGCAAACATATGTGGGAAAAAATTGTATCGAGGCCTATTCCATGATAAAAATAGCCTCGTGCTCTACATTCTACACTATTCTAATATTATAGATAGTTGTGTAAAAATGGTTTCTAATATTTTACTTTTTTTAACTAAAGCAAAAAAATAAGTAGTTGATAAGCTAAACCATTTAAGTATTGATGATGTCTTAATTCAAATGAGGCATAGAAAAGTAATTAATTTTTTTTTTAATGGTAACTAAAATTCTTTAATCCTTAAAGGATGGTGGGATTTTTTTTAAATTATTATTTATTATCTCCTCTTATCTCGAGCAATTGACGATCGAATAAACACTCGAAAATAAAGATTTAACAGTTGTTATTACAAAAAACGTTTTTTAGTATTAAATATAAAAAAAAATAAAAAATGTTTTATTTTCAAATGTTATCTTTCAAAATATATAACCCAAAATTCGGATACTTTAGACTGACAGATAATAGTTTGTTTCCCAGTGACATAAATGTGGAAAACAATAAAGATAAAGAGTTAATAATCCCTAATCATCCATTCTGTCATTTTTTCCCCTGTAGATTATATTTATAAATGTTTAAAACTTTATTTTAATTAATTTTTATCTCAGATTTTTTGCATTGTAGAATACATACAAAGCATTTTACTTAGATCTCGAATTATTTATATAAGACTTTAATAATAAAAACATATGTTTATAGTAAGTTATCTTTGTGATTTTTAAAGAATTTTACAGAAAATGTCAAGATAAAAAGATAAATAGTTTTTAGTGACACGATCTGCAGGAAATTCATTAGTTTGAAATGTATAATAAATGACTCGCGAAAGAAAACATTATCGGTTGGAAAGTTTTTTTGTTTGTTTGCTCAGAGATAGCGTGGGTCCCAAGTGAGAAAAAAATCCTGTTATTGTGGATCTAATCCAAAATTTATATCTTATGCCAAGTAAATTTATATGAGGTTCTTCGAAGAGAAGTGAATCAAGTTCATTTTTTTCCTCCAATCGTTTTTTAGAATGTATTCTTATTCCTTACACAAAAATTTGTTCTGTACCATAACAAAATAACTCCTAGGATGCAAATATGAGCAACAAATAGTACTAATAACATATGATTGTGAATGAAATGTGTCAGAGTCCATTAATTGAGAGTCTATTAATTTTATCTTTAAAAATATCTGGGTAACATTTTATGGGTTTGTACCACATTTAGTTTGAAAGTTTCATACTTTTTATTCTGATACTTTATTTTTTAATTTGTGAAGTTCGATGCTTCACGGACGAACGTTCCTCACAGAAAAATGTTTAAATCATAAAACCGGAAAACTAAAATTAAACATTCATTACGATACAGTTTCAATCCCGAGGTACATAGCAAGGTGCAAAATGATGGGAAAGAAACAAGATGAAACAAATTAGTTTGCGTTTGCTATGCAAAAGCGGAAACCTTTGTATTAATATTAAACATGTGGTATTCCAATTAATATTAAAATAATCGTTTATAAAAATTGTTTATATATTTTTAATCATTTTTAAAATATCTATTTTGCTAAATTTACTCAATAGCAAAAAGATAAGAACGCAGTCGATATTTCTAAAACTGCGGAACGTGATTGGCGGATATTTGTTTTATTTTCTACACTCTATCTTAGTAACAATAAAACGGATTTTTGTCTTAATATTTGTACCAAAATAAACTTAAGAAATTATAAGACCAAATTAATATGATGTTATAACATTATTATTACAATTAGATTTCCAAACATTTTATTGCGATGAATGACCAAATTAAATCATTAGAAATAAAGAAAATACTTTATTAACAAATTATAAGACCATTTAATTATGAAGCAAAAATTAAAAATATATATTAAAAGCAATTCAATCCTTTCTCCGTTTTCCTCTAATAAAGTCAAATATTCTATTTTATATTAAATTCAAAAGCTTTTTATTTTTGTATTAAGCATATTTTCTAATTTTCTTACAATTTCAATTTCTGTTCATTTTAGAAGTAAATAAATTTTTATTAGCGAAAGTTTGGTGATTTATTGTACCCCAAAAGCTTTCCATGGGGCTGATATCTGGACTTCGACTGTGCTATAGCAAAAAATCAACTTTTAGATAACTTCCATTAGAAAATACAAAAATCCTTCTATAAAAGCAATTCGGAAGGAAGAAATTCCAAATTATTTCAAAATATTTTCACTGATTACCACCAGACTCCAAAATCACGCCTCTTAAAATGTTAATTCATAATATGATCTATTCATGTTGTACAACTGGTATTCATGAAGACACATAAATATGAATCTGCATGCATAAAGGACATACAATTTCTAGAACAGGTGGCCAGCTTCATGCGGCCACCAACTTGTTTCAAAATAGATTTCACAAAAAATTCAAAATTAACATAGGTGAACGAAAAAGTGGAAACTCAGAGAACTTTTCCCTTTAAATGATCTTTCATAATAAAAGATTTCAACAGAAAATTTTTTTTTGCCTCTACACTGTAAAAAAAAGGATCGATCTACTAAAAATTTTTTAGTGATCCTTGTAATTACTAAAATATTTTTAGTAATCTTACTCGGTTACAAGGAATCTTAAAGAACAATGAATCTTTACTAGAAAAAAGCTAGCAACGAATTAAATTAATAGTTTTACGTATTTAATAGCTATTACTAAAACTCACTTGGTGTGGCCGTGATAGCCTAGTGGTCATAGCACCGAACTCCAGACTGAAAGTATCCGGGTTCGATGCTGGACGCCACCAAATATGCACCGAATGTATGCAATGTAAGTACTCGCTAAATAAAGGGATTAGAAAATCCTGTCGTAGCAGTTACCATGGGTAATGGTCGCTGGACTTTCCCTCCCCTTTAGAAACATGTCAAAATAGAGCAGGTAGCAATGTTTGATGCTGCCATCTATTGTGGTTTTGCCAAAAATCTTCCGCTTCAGAAGTCTAAAGTTTAGTTAATTTTTAATTAACTAAAAATAATTTTGGAGCTATTACTAAAATTTGCTTGGTGGCTCATACTAAAAAGTTTTAAGTTAGTTATACAAAAAATTCTTTTGCTCAGTTTACAAAAGAAATGTTTGTTTCACTTGCAAAAAAAATGCTTGTAATGGTTGCTTAAAAATTCTGTGGAATACAAATTTTCTAAAAAATTTTTAGTAACCTCTTGAATTTTTTTTTTACAGTGTACCTTGAAAAATAGCTGAGATATAACAGCTTGAAATTAGGAACTGCTGTGAATGAGTGGCTGCTATATTGAAACAAGCAGATTTTTTTGTTACAATAGCCCTTATATTAATCTACCGAATCTATATCAATGAGAATGTACAGTTCATACCGAAGTCTCGACGAAGTTCGTTGGGCCAGCTTCCTTCGTCATTTTGTTTCGAAATGGCTGACACTTAAAAATTGTAGATTCAAAAAATATACAAAGAATTGTAAATTCAAAATGCTTTTTAAGTGCACCATCTTGATACAAGGATCCATAAGCGTTTATTTTACGCATCTATCTTAAAACAATTAGCTGACATATGGCAGTTTTAAATTCTAGGTTGGTTTACAGTTTGAAATAAATGGATTTTTTTAAGCGGTAGCACTCTTATTTCTGAACTGGTTTGAATGTACCTGTGAATGTGCAAGTACTTACCAAGATATCCACCTACACTGCAAAAAAAATTCAAGAGGTTACTAAAATTTTTTTAGTAAATTTGTATTCCACAGAATTATTTAGTAACCATTACACACTTTTTTTTTTTTTTTTTTTTTTTTTGCAAGTGAAACAAACATTTTTTTTTGTAAACTGAACAAAAGAATTTTTTCTATAACTAAGTTAAAACTTTTTAGTGTGAGCCACCAAGCAAATTTTAGTAATAGCTCCAAAATTATTTTTAGTAATCATTACGTGTGCCCGAAGGGCAGGTGCTTCATTCGAGCTGTATCCAGTGAGTAAAAAGACAGACTTCTGAAGCGGAAGATTTTTGGCGAAGTCGCAATAGATGGAAGCACCAAACATTGCTACCTGCTCTATTCTGACATGTTTCTAAAGGGGAGGGAAAATCCAGAGATCATTACCCATCGTAACTGCTACAACAGGATTTTCATAACCCCTTTATTTAACGAGTACTTACATTGCATACATTCGGTGCATATTTGGTGGCGTCAAGCATCGAACCCGGGTACTTTCAGCCTGGAGTTCGGTGCTGTGACCACTAGGCTATCACGGCCACACCAAGTGAGTTTTAGTAATAGCTTTTAAAAATGTAAAACGATTAACTCTATTCGTTGCTAGTTTTTTTTCTAGTAATTCTTACAGACTCCTTGTAATCGAGTAAGATTGCTAAGAGTTTTTTAGTAATTACAAAGATCACTAAAATTTTTTTAGTAGATCGACCCTTTTTTTTACATTGTAGTTGATTACCCAGTTTCCTCCATCTTGTTTTTAAAAAAAAGCCATTCAACGAATTCAAATTTTTAAACATCTAAAAACGTTCTTATCCTTAAGTGTCCACCTTGAAAGAGGAATGAATGAAGCTAATTTGGATATAGCTGACTAATTTGGCAAAATACTCATTCGGTAATTCAATTAAATTCATTTCGCTTTGTGGGAATAAAATTAGTTACTTTTTTTGAAAACAGGAAATAGATAAACTACTTATTATTGCTGGTACAAATAGAAAGAACTTGTTTTACTTTTTTAAATTGTTTTTCAATTTATTTAATCGAGTAGAAAGAAGCATCATCCTCTTAAAACATCCACTCAGCACCACCTAATAAAAGCCCGATTGATATGAAATTATCATGTAGCATATTTCGTTATCTTTTAAAGTATAGATCATTCGAAAATTTATGTATATCAAGCAATTCATAATGAGTACAACGTGTATCCTAAAAATAAGTTAAATAATTCCAGCAAAAACGACTTATTGAAGATCAAAGTAGAAGCAACTAAAATTCTGCAAAGTACCTTCCTTCCTTCCTTCGTCTGTGTTTTCTTAGGAATTGAAAACACCCTGAATGCTTCAACGGGGACTTTCTTCAAGTACCTCGTCGTCACTTCTTTGACGACTTTCAAAGTCCTGAAATGGTGGACTTCGAGTTTCATCTTGATCCTGGGGAACAAAAAGAATTCAGGTGGTGCCAAATCGGAACTTTACGGCAGCTGTAACAGTGTTCCAAGCCATGTTTTACTAAGTACTCCGTGACAATGAAAATGGTGTGCGACAGCTTGTTATTAGGACGAAGACGCCAAGTGTTGCTGATCACCTTTCTGACGCATTTCACTCTGCGTTGGAGCATATTCAGAAGTTCCAAGTAAAAATGACAGTTCACTAAGATTCAATCATCGACCACCAATCATCGACAATCATCGACCGAGTTCAACATGTATATCAATTTCTTTAGATTCTGGTCGGAATGTGATTTTTAAAGGCATTCACGGGGGTTCCCGTGCTCGGCGTCTTTTCTGCCCTGTCGAAACATCTTGTGCTGATGGTAAACTATATTTTGGAATATTGTATCATCACCATAAGCTTCTTTCAGCGGTGCAGTGGTCTCGTTGACCGTTATCTTAAGCACAACACAAAATTTTATCGGGTAACACTGATCCTTTAAACGCGACATCTTGAAATTCCGACGAATCACTAAAAAGATTAGAATTATTAGAATGTGTATTGTGGAACAGCCTGAAGGTAACTGACGCGAGTACCATTAACTTCTCTGAATCCCCCACCACCTTTTCTGTCCCTACGCGTGCATTTCTAGCGAGTTGCTTCGGCGGCGCCAGATCATTCAACTTAATTATGGAACAGATCATTACATCTGATTCCGAAATCATTATGAAGATTTCGCTCATCTTTGGATTAAGTCTTTATTTGGGTTCCATACCCAGGTAATGCCAATAGTATTTGTAGCTATCTGAAACATGCGTATAAATTTTGTTTCATCAAAAAAATTAATTTATACCCATTCATCGTCCTTTATGGCATTTTAATCTAAAATCAGTCTTTCTTCATCTCGATGATGTTAAAGTAACTTTGCGTTTTTTATTCATTTTCTTAAATTTAGAACTGCCATTTAATTTAAGACTCTTCTAAAACATTAAACGTACTTTTCTTGCTTAAACATTTTCATATTTCAAGACTCGACAGGGCGTTCTCCTTTTATGGTAGGGGAGACCGGGGCACCTTGGCCCAGTTTTTTTTATGTTATTTTTTCAGTACCTAAATTTTGTTTATTTTCAGATGTAGAATTTTTTTACTACACCTAGTACATTGAATTAGTGAGAAAAACGCTTACTTTTAGTTAATATGAAATTTTAAGAACTTTATGAATTTAATAATTGTATTATGTCATGTGGGACAACCTACCCAGTGCACGGGGTACGTTGGCCCATTGAGTGGGGCATGTTGGCCCATTGAGTGGGGCATGTTGGCCTGCAATGCTCTTTTTTATGTTTATTTAGAAGTTAAATAAAATTCATAATAGTGAATAGGAACTTTAATGCATGTATATAAAAAAAATGCAAATTACGTTTACGAATCAGAGATCTCATTGCAGTGAACGCATTCAAAATATAATCCATTAACCTCTTTTTGGACATATTTCACATGAGCCCAACATTTGCAACTCACGCACTGGATCTATTCATCCCCAGGCATATTTTGATTAAACTCCTTCAGACAATGTAGGCAGATATTGTCTTCGTTTTCCTCATCATCACTTTCTTTAATGCATTTCTTCTTCCTTTTTTGACGGTTCAGACCACTACATCCAGACTGTGAGGGATCAAAAGGAAACAAAATTCTTTTTACAGATTGCTTTCCTTTGCATTTTTTAGACAGATTTCTTCTTTTAATATCATTTTTAATTTTGGCACTATTTCTTTCTTCTGTTGCCTTTTGTTGTTGTTAAAGAATTAATTTGACAGGAGTATCTGTGAGGACTTCAGAAGTTCTCTTCATTCTATTCGAAGCATTTTTCTTTCTTGGCTCTGCCTTTTCAAATGGTCTAATATCTTCAGGTGTTGGAGTTGTCTTGCTTGGAGAAGGAGAAGTTGACGTACACTGTTAAAACTAATGATGACATATTGCACCTTTTAAGGGTGAATGTCTTGTCTCACTGGTGACACCCCTAAAGGAGCCAGAATGGCATCTTTAATTTGGGTAAACAGATGGCACCTTTAATCCAGAGTGCCCAATAATAAAAAATTTAAAAATATACAAACCGACTTTTGGTCCTCGAAGATTCGAACTTACAACGTCTGACTACAAGCTCAGCGCTCTAACCGCTCGGCCATCGAGCTCACCTTCAAAGTTTCCCTGAAATATTCAAATGTCCTGAAATTCAAAGGTTGCTTTATATAAAAAAGATTGCCAAAAGTTAGCCATCCTAAGTTCTAAACGAAATTGGGATAGCGTATAGCGGTGATAGTCATCGTAGGAAGAAATTGTTGTGTTGATCAACCAGTGACAGCGAGTTGAAGGGCAAGGATACACGTCACAGAGCATGCGCAAATGTCTAAGGGATGAAAATCTTCCAATGGTATGCATTGCGCGGCACCCTAATTAGCGTGAATCGCCCAGTGAGAAATCAAACGGCACCCCCAAATACATTTTCAAGCCCGCGGATGTCAAATGGTAATACCTTTTCACCCCTGGGTGCCAAATGCAACTGGTTTGTCACCTTTATTTTTAACAGTGTAGGCACATCTATAGAAATAGGCCAACCCGTAATTAACCGGGTTCCATTAGAAGCTTCACCAATTGCTTTGTCGTGCGTGGTTGAAGGCTATGGTCTATCACTGACATACGAAGGCATGAAATCAGAGTGAGTAAAAACATTCCTACTGAAAGGGCATATCCCAGTTATCTGAAAACCTGATGTTATATTAACTGGATTTATTGCATTGGGAAGGGCAGTATTCAAAATTCCCGGAATATCGTAGATGATCATGGGGCATCTATTAGTTATCACCAAACCATCACAGGCTGAATTAATATTTTTTTGATGGGGCCATAAACTGTGCGGTCCAATGGCTGTAGCTTATGGCTACAATAGGCCTGGAAAGACCGGGCCAACGTGCCCCAACGTAAGTGGGCCAACTTGCCCCCTCGCCATGTTTGAAATACTTTTGCTATTCTACACATATCTTAACAATATTACACATATCTTTAATATTTATTGTTACATCAAAAGAATCGTTATAAATTGAACTTTCAAAATATTACTCACTTTTGTTCTTGTGAAATATCTCTTGAGAGCATTAACACTTTCTGCAAAATAACAAAAATTTGCTTCGAGATCGACGAAAGTAAAAAATCAACGTTGTTCTTTGTTTGCTTTTGTTAAGAGAACTGAAACTCGTGGAATGATAGAGGAAAAGGTTTTCTAACATGTTTCTGGGCTTGTGGTGACATCTAGTGGCTAGTTTGAAATTGGCCAACCTATCCCTATGACCAACGTGCCCCGGTCTTCCCAATTTTTTTTTTACAATCTTTTTGATTATGATATTAGGATTGACAATTTTTAAAGGTGTAATTAATGTCAATAATTCTCTTTCTGATATATCACCATGCTTTAAAAGAATAGTATTTTATATCTCTAACCTCTTTCTACCACGGCAACATCAAGTTAATCATGTATGATCCAAACTTGAAAGTTTTTGTCTATTAATGACTTTACAAAATACCAACAAACATACATGATAATTCTGAAAACAAATATAATATGCATAATTTTTAAATGGTCTTATAAATTTCTCGACACCTTTCCCTTTTATTATTTAATTTACAAAAACTGATTAAATGTAATAAAAATTGAGTTTATTTTTAAAGTTGTGATTAATACAGAAAATGTTTTTCTTACAATTATTAATATGCAAAGAATATTGTCTCTCCTTCTGCAATATTTCATGTTTTTTTCAGTGGTCAAGCAGTTTTTAAATTCATTATAAATACCTTAGTCAGAATTTACCATTATTCCCAAATAAGACTAGAAAAAAATCTAAAGAAAAAATGAAAAATAAATTGCAGAAAATCTGTAGGCGATTGGCCCATTAAAAAAATTGCAGACAATTTTAAAGATATTTTTAAAACTTTTGCAGTTATTATTACGATATAGCTAAATCTGCAAAAAAAAAATTCAGATATCTGAAGAATTATGAAAAAAGTAGTGAGTTTTTCATATAATCTTAAGATTATTTTTAGTGAGGACTCTACGTTACTATTTCATTTAAAAATAGAGATAATATTAATAGAAAGACATTGTAATTTGAAATTAACAAAAGAAAAATGAAAATAAAATAAATAAAAAGGTAAAAAGATCAAAAATAAAGTTCTCTGGGCGTTATCAATTTTTATACTTAATATTTAAAAATTAATATCAAGAAAGTGATTCCATATTAAGTCTTCTGTCCAATTCTTCACATGTAAAGTAAGCATTTTGTTTATAATTATGTATGTTAATGACTTTATATCTACGAAAAATGAATATTTAAAAAAAAACACGTTTATTTACTTTCTGAAACTTTAAACAAAATATCAAGTAAAGAAAATAAACAGTTTTCTACGAGAAGATCTTAAATAAATTCATGAAATTCAATGATTTCGAAAGTACAAAATAGGGTACCCTGGGGTAATAAAGCCAGGTGGGGTAATAACGCCAAGTGCTTATATTTTGCATAATTATGAAATAATCAGATAAATGACACCCATGTGCTCTGCGCAGAAGGGTTTTGAGTCATATAAATCGCAAAAAACAGCTTCAAGTTAATTTGTTTCATTTTTAGGTTTTATTGTTTTTACAAACAACTAAAATTAACGCTTGATCTAAAATTTGCGAGATACGTTTTGTGATATGAAGACTATCTTTTTATCCGGAAATACTTTGTTAATTTCATAAATTTGTAGTGCATTTCATGTACTTTTAAAATGTTGTTGAAGAATTTGGATATCTTCTCGAGATAATTTGTAATTTAAAATGTACTGCGCAATAACTATACCGGGGTAATAACGCCAATCCTTGACATTAATACCCCGGTTGGTTCCCTACAGTGGCCGAGCTACATCCTAAATACTGATTCAAATAAACACAGTTAAAACTGTGCAATGTTTCTCATATTTCTATTTAAACGGTCCTTTTTAAGCAAAAAGAAACTCACGGTCTGATATTCTTTTGCTTCATCCCCCCCTCCCACACCACACCTTTATTTTTCTTACACTTTCACAAAAAATTGAACATTTTCAATAGCTTAGAATGCAATTTGTCAATTTCTAAGTTTTTACAGTTTGTATTTTTAGAATTGGGCTATATACATGCAATTATTCCATCTTATTTCATAGTTTTGTTTGCATGGCGTTATTACCCATATAGGTGGGTAATAACGCCAAATAGCATGGGTCAAGAAAAAACGCTATTACATTTTATGAATACATATCTGTTAAATTATTTTATTTTATATAGATAGTCAATGAGTTGCTGTATCAGACCCTATATTTGTTTGAAAAATACAATCTAGAACTAAGCCGTGAAAACTGGTAGAACCTTAACGTGGCGTTATTACCCCAGGGTACCTTATATCTCACAAATAAATGATTAATATGGAACAGATTGTTATTTTTATTTTTAACATTTGTGGACAGAATAGTTTTTATCTTCTTTTGATTTATTTATTTGTTTTTCAAAAAGGCATTATTGTGAAAAATTTACAGGCCACTCTAAATGCGAAGGATTCTATATTTGAAACTTGTCATTAGTTCAGTTGAAGAATATTTTTCAGTTGCAAAATTACTATTGTGATTCTGTGTGTTATTTTTTCCCATATGTTCAAAATATGTTGTTATATATTGGATGATTGTTATAGTTTGTGTACGATTTTATAGTCGGGCTGATTTGATTATGCTGATGTTTCTTTTATAACCATACTAGTATATAATCCCCGTCAAAAATGACAGAATGTGGACGAAAATTTTTCAAAAAATTAAAATTATGACGATAGAATATATTAGAGAAGAAAAAATAAAGATAGGCATGTCATCGTAGGCCTTAAATTTAAATTTAAAAAAAAGTAATCGTTTCCTGGCGCAGCTGCTTCTAACCTAACAATCACATGATCATTTTAATTTTGATAGTAGATGACAGCATCAAATGTCATTGGGTGTTTTATTATTATCATTATTATTTTTATATTATAAAAATTTAAATGATCAATAAATATGAATGAAAATCGAAAAAACTCTGGTTGACAAAGATATAGGGCATGTTTTTTGTTGTCACAGCAAAACACAAGCTTCTGTCTGAAGATTTGCTTTTCCTCGAAGCATTCAATCATAAAAATTTTACATTAAAGAATATTTTTCTGAATAAAAGGGAAAAAAAGCATTTTTCTTGTATTTTGTTAATCAAAAATTCCTTTGAGTTTTGATGACTATAACAAATATTTTCAAATATGTAAATATATAACAAATATGTAAACTGTAATTTAAAATTACATTTAAAAAATTACGTCATGAAACAGGAAAAAGTAAATGTTGCAATAAATATGTAACTAATCTATTATGCTGAAAACTACGTTTAATCCAACAAAACTTGTTATAAATTATTTTTACACATGTATGTTACTGACTAGGCTATTTATATTTATTCTTTAACTGATATTTATTTTGGGACTTTACTACTCAAAACTACTACTATTTTACAACTCAAAGAGTAATTTTGAATTATTCAGTAATAGCAAATGTTTAGATTTTAATCTGCATCATTTGCAAAAAAAATATCAACTATTAATTTCCTTAATGTGCCTGGTGTTTTCGTCTTTTCTTTTCCTCTCTTTTTTTTTTTTTGGAGGGGGGGGGGGGGGATTTAGCAACTTATTATGTTAAAATTCAAAATTTTTTGTGTATGGATACAATTAAAACATATTATACCACAATATTATACATTCCTTATATTTACAATATTTATAATTACAATAAGAATCAAAAAGAAATATTCATTTTCTATGCAATGAAAAAAATGCATGAAAAAAAGTATAATTTCAACAGAAAGTGTTTCGCTTAAACTAATTGCCGATAGATGGCAGTACTAAACAAATATTTATCAGAGAAGTAACTCAATGTATGAAAGCTGTTGGTAGCTGGTTATTCATAGTTTATAATTTAGAACTTAAAATACTATAATTAAATAGTTTTTAAAGGTTTTAAGGAAAATGAAGATTCGGTGTAATACAAAGCAGATTATGCGTATATTTCCATAGGTTCTTGATTGGAATATTTACATATGCCTAACATGGCCGCTATAAGTTCGTTTCTCTGTAGTTGTAGAAGACCGGAATCGTCATATTAGCGTATTATATAAATAGATTATTAACTGATAATTATCTAAAAGTGTATTAATGAACATCACGTTAAATGAAAAGTTTTTGAAAGTTACATTTTAATCATTATAATGATAAAGAAGTTTGGGAAAGGAGTGAGTGGCGGCAAAAAATATTTAAGTCGTTTATTTGAATCCATAATCCAACTCTTAGAAGAATTAAAAAATGTGTTTTTCAGATTCCGAAATGGTTATTTTGATTCTAGGCGATAAAATTAATTTTAGGCGATAAAATTAATTTTAGGCGACTCTCTGCCCAAGATTTCTATAGACATGATATTATAGATACGAGAGGACACGCCCTATCTCTCCCAAATGGTATCTCTATCTAAATATTTATCTTTTATTATATACAACTTTTCGATTATCTAAATTTATAGGACTAACTTGTTTTGAAACTGAATTGTGGAAAAAAAACTGATTATTTTTCAAATTGAAAAAAAAAATATTTTCACTCAGGATATTTAAAAAATATATAATTAGTATTAAATATTTATATTTATTTCTTTAATATCAATTTCCTTTGCAATATAAAATTAAATATCACTGTTTTGAAAAAACTATTCAACTCAAGCTGCATATTTATATTTTTATATGACTATACACTGTGTAAGAGTACACTGTGTAAATCTTCCAGCAAGAAACTGACTGTTCCATGATTGATGAACTATACATTATTGCAAAGATACATATACCAAAAAATAATTGGCATACACTAATTTTTCATTTGATTTGGATATTACAAAGTAAAATGTAACATAAAATAAATGTTTGATTTACAATACACCTTGGGAATGTAAATGTAATATTATCTTTGTCTTTCTGTCACATCTATAACGTGAATTTTCATTTAAAAAACATGTCCCATCCCACCCTCACATAAGGCAGGAATGGGTCTTTTTTTCGTTGTTGTTGTTAATTTAATTCGTTTATTAGCTTAAATTTTTAGATATTATCTTCGAATTTATATATTTTAAATACGTTAAAATGTTTCAAGATGTTATTCTGAAAATTTACATTTTGTACTAGCGAAACATAATTTGTAAAAAATATTTTTGTTAAAATTATCTTATTCCTCCCTAATTGCCTATAGGTACTATAGCTGGAGATTTATGGTCGACAGTTGCCAAGTGGGGACTAATTTTTTTGATTGGGCGATTAATTTTTGGCGTCTAAGTCGCCAATCTTTGACTTATTTCTTATTTTTTCTTTTCTTTTATCTCTTTTCTTATTTTGCAATCATTTGACGAAAATCGCGTTTTTTCGCAATCCTCTGACAAGAGACGCACAGTTTTTTGCGATCCTATGACGAAAATCGCGTGTTTTTTCGTGATTATTTCGTTGTCTATTTTCTCAAATCTTGCTTGAATTCTTACAATAGGAGCATGCATTTTTCTGAAAAATAAAAAATAGATCACTTAAGACGTGTTGTACAGTTTTAATTCATATTTCCCTTCTAATGAGCTTTATCCCATTATGCATAATTTATGTTTGAAAAAAATTATATTACAGTGAATGATAGGTTTATGAACAGATCAGTTAACGAATACTTTCGCGAGAGATTTTATGTTCAAATAACGAGAATCTTATAAAACAAAGTCAAGAAGCAATTCTGTTTTTCAATAGTGCCAAGCAGTAATTAACTCCATCTATTTTCGACTTAGAGATGATTTTAAAAGTTGTGTATATATGGCTTAATTATTTAATGAGTTACTGAAGTTCGAGTACCATAATTTAGGGTCCTCAAATTAGAATGAACAGATTAGAAATATTAATCTTTATATTTTGTGTCCCTTTCCAAAGATAATTTTTTATTGAAAATTAATAATATTAATTTAAATTTAGTACACAAATGATTAACAGGATCTAGTCTCTCCACTTCAACTTTATCGAGCCATGCAATAAATTTGGATCTCTTGGAGAACTAAAAAGTCTTTGAAAGGTCAAATGGACAAATGATACAATTTAATGCTATAGTCAATAAATATAGTTTACTAACATTTTTTTCAAATGGCATATCATTTATTTATTTATTTTTGATACATCACGACACGATACGATATATCAATATTAAATACGGACATATATTATTGCTATTATAAAAGGAAGATTTATGTTATTTTTTATACATTATGTAGCTTATAAGTACGAGTTAAATGATTTCCCATAGAAATCTATTCTAAATCTATGATTAGTTAACAAACAATTTGGCTAGTGTTAGATTTACGACGGACGATCATCTGCACGAGGGATATAGGCACTATGGGAAGTGCCCTTCGTAAGGATATTTCTAAAGGAACCTAATCCGTATTTACGCATGGTTTGCTATCAATATTCAAAGAAAACCACGAAAACTCCGATTGGTTAGGCCGACGGAAACGATTGGGTCCTAACCCAGCACCTTCCGCCTATCAGCTCCGACGGTCTCAGCCACTAATGGGTCTCAATTTGACAAGTAAACACTGTTTTAAAACGAATTAAGTTCGTTAAACCATCATCCACAGTATTTGATAAACATTTATATAACATAAGTTTAATAATGTAAATAAGATCATAATATTGGATGAATATTATATAAATGATGGGATAAATTATATCTAAAAACAAATGTACTCATATCATTAAAAGAAAAACAAAACAACTTTTACTTTTTCAATAAATTTTCTTCTAAATTCAATATATTTCTTTCCTATAACAAAGACGAATCAGTTTCATCTGATAATTGACTTATTCGATGAGAAATATACTTGCAGATTATTGTTTCAGTACATGAGCTAGATAAGTATGCTTAAAGACTTTCCTTTCGGGGACCTACTTCTAGATGATTAAAATAATTACTGTCGCTCTTTTCCAAAGTTCGATATGCATTCGTAGAAGTAATAAATAGATCAGTATACATATATACAGGGTGGTCATAAAAAAACTTTGCCGGTATATGGAGCTCTAGTGGCCAGTCCGTTCAACCGATCGAGGTGAAATTTCAGCTATTCAGATGTATGAGCTCGAGATTCTCAGAACGGCAACTAAATGGCTCTCACGATTAAGGTTATAGTTACAGAAACTCGAAATTTTCCAATGGCAACATCTATTTCTTTTCAGCGCATGCGAAAACCCTAAAGAGCGTTGGAACCGTACGTGTATAGCAAAAAACGGGCGCGTCATGCACTCACAAAAAATATCTGCGAATTCGCGCCCCCCCCCTTATAAAAAACACGATTGGGGCTCAAGGAGTAAATTTGCATACGACAAAGAGTGAGTACACTAATCTCTTAATTACAACACAGAACGGAGAAAACTTTTATTTTGATTACACACTTTCCACATGGGTGCCATCACAGGCAAATACACATTGCATGGTGGCGACCGTGGACAATACAGCCGAACGTTACATCGCATGATGCAATCTCACGTTTAAAAGAATCTTTCAAATCCGGCAAAGTTTGCGGATTGCACATGTACACTCTAGATTTTAGATATCCCCACAACTGAAATCCATAAGAGTGAGGTCGGGGGATCGCGGAGGCCATTGACGTTACCAGTTAAAGTGAAATGTGCCTCGTCCGTTCATAATATGCGAAGAGGTCGATCGTTATCTCTATCATATTGGATAAGAAATTCATTAACAAAGTCTATATGTTGTCGATGGTCTCTCACTTCCAACATCTGGACCCGCTGGTACCGGTAAAGAAACATGCGGATTGCAGACCATAGTAACTTTAAGACCATTGATTTTGGTATATGAAATACACGAGATGTACCTTTTGTAGTTTGCATGAGTCCTCTGGTCACTATGTGATGCACTTCCATAAGAGTATCCTCAGGAACAGTTAGTCGTCCACATCGCAAACTATCACAGGTGCAGCCAATTTCTTCGGATTTCATTACTGAATCACGAAGAGCTTGTGAAATGCATAGGCCACGTATTTGGCGATGGTTTCGACGGTAATCGCGCCATGTTTTCGCAGCATTCATCTAATTTTGATAATAGTTTTACAAACTCACCACGAACGAAGTCATTTTGTTTGCATCTGCGAGTTCCGACTGAAGAACTAACAGTCTCACCCTACTTTTTATCCGTTTTCCACGCTGACTACCTTGCAAACGATGTTCCGTGATTGGTATTTTGTCTCTGTCATATTCAAATTTTCTTCGTGCTCCTTTGTCGTGTTTTTTGGGGGTCGTCCGTTGAGTTCATTTTGTGCGAGCATAACGCGTCAGTTTATTGCAATAGCCATACCGTTCCAACGATCTTTAGGGTTTTCACATGCGCTGAGCATTTTGCGATGAAAAAAATGGGTGTTGCATTGGAAAATTTCGAGTTTCTGTAATCGTAATCGTCTAATCGTAACCGTAAGCGCCATTTTGTTGCCGTTCACAGAATCTTGAGCTCATACCTCTAAATAGCTATACCTGAAATTTCACCTTGATCGGTTGAACGGACTACTGACCACTAGAGCTCCATATATCGACAAAGTTTTTTTATGACCACCCTGTATATATATGTACACTGGTGAGCAAAATTTGAGGACGAAGGGATTTTCAAGTGATAATTTTCACGCGAATATTCAACAGGAAGTAATATAATTCGAATAATTACTATCCCTGCATAACAGCTAGTCCATATAATATCTCATTCAGGTCACACATGGTCACAATAGTCACAGTCACTACGGCGAAACAAAAAATAGGAAATTCCATGCGTCTCTTTCATGACTCTCAAATGACTATTATATGTGACTCCACTTTCAGGTCACTGCGACTGATGCTTTGTGACGAGTCACCAGGTGACTTTACAGTGTCGTTTTATTGAGACTCTCATGTGACTGTCATTTGGAGGCTCAATTTCAAAGTCATTGTGAATGTTGCATTATTATAAATAACCAAATAAGGACACATGAAAGTCACATGGTGACTTTCTGTCACAAGACTTTGTCAAATGGTAACAGAGACCCTACTGTGAAGTAACCACTGTAAAAAGTGGTGAAAAGTCAACATGTGACTTTTTTATTGTAATGGGACATTTTTATTTTAAAAGAAAACATATTTTAAAATTAATTTTAAATTAAAATCTTAAACTGATTGTAAAAATTAATAATTTTCAAAATTTATGAAAATTAAAAACTTTTAAGTATCAAAGGATTTCAAAAGCATCCTTGAAATTAGTATACATATTGCAATACAATAAAACCTCGTTACAACAATATTTTAGGGACCAAATAAATATATTGTTATAGAGGGGTTATCACTATATCGAGGGGCTGTATATTTAGGGCATTTAAAAAGGGTTTCTTTTAGCTTTAAGGTAATATTACTTTAAAAAATTATATTTTGGTGAAATTAGATAGCACAGTGTTAAGGCTCCTGTCTCCAGCAGATGAAGCATTTGCGAGCTAATGCTATTCGTATGGAGAAGTTATTTTCTAATATATGATTTGCATTTCGACATTTTTAATCTTTTTTTTTTTTTTTATTGGACTACTGAGGTATATTTTTACATCGCCCCTTTTTTACTTTTTCGATTTTAATTGCAGAATTTTTTTTATAAAGATATTTTCACTTTCAAAACCGGCTCCGAAAGTGAAAGTGCCCTTATAAAAATTATCTGCAACCAAAATCGGAAAAAACGAGTGATGTAGAGATGCACTGCAGCTATCCGATGTAAAAAAAAAATACTTAAGAAAATGTCAAAATGCAAACTAGAAATTAAAAAATAACCTCCCCATAGGAATAGTATTCACTCGCGAAAGCATCATTTGACGGGTACAGTAGCCTTAATAGTAATACTTAAACGATGCAAAATATAATTAAATAAAAAAAATATTCAGAAAGTAAGCAAAGCAAGATTCACATACTTGAATTTTTTTTTATTTAAAATAATCCAGTATTTTGGTTTGTTTATTCATTTTTTTTACTGTTAAGTCAACCAAAAAGGAATTCATCGAATCTAGTGCACAAAAATGATTTTCATCTGTCGACGAAAGGCTTGAAAAAAATGCCTGAAGAGACTTCACAGATTGAAGAGCTTCCTGGGACGACAATACGGAATTTGATGGGCCTGTATCATCCTCATCATCCTCTTCATTATTATTTTGTACCTCGTCTATAATTTCAGAGATAATTTCTTCATCAGTAACTTCCGCGAAAACCATAAGATCGTCATCTGCTGTTAAATAGTCTTCCACGCTAATTCCAGATTTTTTGTCAGTTCTTTCATCAAGTTGGGATAAAGATTTTTTGAGATTCAAAACATATTCTTGATCACCTGAAAGATCACTGTCTATAGCATTTACATCACAATCAGATGTTTTATCTTCCATGATACAAAGACCGGCTTTTTTCCAACAATTACGAATGGTTTTCTGTTATTTCCCACCAACTTCCAGCAATGTTGTCACAGGCTTCTTTGACATTTACAGCTTTAAAAGCGTCTTCTTTATTTTCAATGTTTACAAGTATTGAATCTACTAATCGTTTTCTGTAATAGCCTTTAAAGCATTTAATTACACTCATATCTAGAGGCTGCAAAATTGAAGTGCAATTGCCAGGAAAAAAAACAATTTCGACATTTTGTAGTTTTGGATATGAATTGTGAGCACCGCAGTTATCTACCAACAAAGCAATTTTTTTCTTTCTATTCTTCATTTCTTTATCTAGCTTTTGTAGCCATTCAGAAAAAATTTTAGAATTCATCCACGCTTTTTTATTAGCTTTGTATTCCACGGGAAGACTTTTCACTTTCTTAAAGCATCTTGGCTTCAATGATCGACCGATAACGAGAGGTTGGATGTTATGTGTTCCTGTGCTATTTGTACAAAGGAAAACAGTAAGGCTGCGTACACACACAAAGTTTTTTGCGGTTAGCAGGCGGCATCTTTTAAGTCCGCAGGCGGCGCGTCTGATGTTAACGAGCTTTCTAGTTGAACTTCAATCCAAGTGTAGGAGGGGAATTCCCTTCAGTAGGGTTTAAGAAAGTGATCTCCCTGACCATTGTATCTCCCCCGTTTTGTATTGTCAGTAAACCGCAAGTGGGGAGTAACAAAAGGGAGTTCCAAGAAAAAAGTTTAACTTCAGAGTAGTTATGTTTGTCTAGACCTTAAGTCTCTGTTTCGATTTCTTCCCTCCATAACACTTTTCACCTTTGAATGTCAATGTTCGATCGGGTAGAAGTTGGAAAAATAGTCCAGCTTCATTTGCGTTGTAAATGTCTTCAGGGTATACTTATTTAAGATTTCTTTCATTTTGTTTTGACGCCATTCATTTGCGTCATTAATCAGGGCAGACTTTTTCTCTCCGTGAACTTCCTGGAAAGTTATTCCATGACGATCCCGAAAACGCATTAGCCAACCATTGCTACCTTTAAAAATTTCATTCCCTAGCATTACTGCAAATTTTCGTGCTTGTGCACATAACAAGGGTCTATTTATTGGGACATTTGTTGCCCTCATCTCTTGGAACCACTTTAAAATAGCAGCATCAATGTTTTCATTTGTCGCAGCTTTCAATCGTTTACACTGTGGGTTAATTGCATTTGAGCTTACAGCATCTTCGATCTGTTTCCTTTTCTTTAGGAACGTTGCAACTGTAGACTGTGGCAATCCGTATTTCTTTGCTGCATCAATCTGCTTCATTCCCTCATCAATATCATTAATAACATTCAATTTATCTCGAAAGGATAGTTGCTTTCGCCCTGCCATCATAGGGAAAAATACACCCGTGAAAGGAACAAAATGAAAAAACAAATGTTTCCTTTAGAACTCAAAATCACATAAGACTCCAAAATTGTTGAATTTTTCTATACGCCTTCTAAAAGCTTCGAAATCACTTTCCAATACGTCACTTATGAGTACACCCACTGCCCCCTCTATAGTACTGCACTGTAGAGGAGGCAGTGGTACACCCCCTCCTCTCCCCCTTTTCTTCTAGAAAAAGGGAAGATGACCAAACAGACAATTTGGCACCTGTTGAGACATCTGACAGGGGTGACGAATGAACAGACACTCCCATCTTCTCCTAATTGGAAACGCTCGATCTGCAAAACTATTGGGATCCGAAGCTGAATTCTAAGAAGTGAGGTTACATGTACATTCAAATCCTCCCTACCCCCCCCCCCTTCACACCAATTAGGTGGAAGGGGTAAAAGGATAAGTTGAAAATCAGCTGTTAGTGTTCTGTTGTCAGAATAGACTGAAAAATTGGCAAAAGATAAGATTTTTAGTATTTGAAAACCAAAATATCATTATAAAGGGCGAAAATAACACTGTTTTTTTATCGTTTTACAGAGGTTTATTGATCTAGAGAATATCGCAATATTGAAGGGAGGTTAACATTAGTTTATACGTAAATTCATTGGGACCACAAAATATTATCATAGTAGAGGGAGTTACTGTTGTATCGGATATCGTTGTAGTGAGAGTTTACTGTACATAGTGCTAAATACAGGTAAATCACAGTTCTAAAGTTTCAAAATTGATATGTACTTCCTTTATCTTCAACATAACTTAGAAAAAAAAGTTAAATCATAATTTTTACTCTTTTGTAGGTGCAAAAATCAACTGAAGGAAATCTCAGACTTATTTAATATTGTATAGGCATAAAGATCAATAAATATTAATATGCATAAAAATTATGTTTTTAATAAAAAATATTAAATACAGTCGAACTCGTTTATAACGAGCTCGGATTTAACGAGAACTCGGATTTAACGAGTCAAACGAGAATATTTGGTTGGATCAATGTTAAGTCTATGGAACAGAAATCACTTTTAACGAGCAAGACCCGGTTTTAGCGAGCAAAATTTTTCTGTCTTGCAATCTTTTTTCTCACTTTTCTAGTCTTTCTGTCTTATCTCTTTTTTTCTTCTCCGCGGTTTAATACTTTTGTAGAAAAATTCCTCCAGCATTCCAATGTCAATAGGGAGGATTCAATAATCCGGTGCAACAGGTGGGGCTTATTGTAAACAGGGGGGGGGGAGAACAGCTGCACCTGCTAATGTGTAGAGGTCAAGTAGGATGGTCATATGTTCATTCTTTGGCCTGAGTTCGTTGAGTACACGCGACAATTTTTATCCTCTGACTATGTCGAAACGCAAAGCTTTATCGGTTGACGCGAAAGTAAAAATTTTACAGGCTTTGGATGGCGGTGCTAAAAATGTCGAAATCTGCAAAAAGTATGGATTGTCTTCATCTACTGTTTCCACACTGCTAAAAAACAAAGCTAAGTTAATGGATGCATACGGCCAAAATAAAACAGACTGTAAGCGACTGAAGAATTGTTCGAAAGAGGATTTAGACGAAGCGTTACTGAAATGGATGAAGGTGCAACGTAGTGCTGATTTTCCTGTGAGTGGAGTTATTCTAAAAATGCAAGCAGAAAAATTTGCTGAACAATTTGGATATTCTGAGTTCGTGTGTTCTAATGGATGGATTGATCGGTTTAAAGTTAGACATGGCATAACTTTTGGAAAAATATGCGGAGAAGCCAAGTCTGCAAACATGGCGGACATTGCAAAATGGTTGAGTGAAAAGTGGCCAGGCATCAGAGAAGGATACGCAGCAGATGACATCTATAACGCTGATGAAACAGGGATATTCTACAATGTAACCCCACAGTATACCTTAAAATTTAAAGGTGAAAAATGCATTGGAGGCAAGCTCTCTAAAAATAGGTTAACAGCTTTAGTGTGTTCGAACATGTCTGGCACTGACAAGAAAATCTCTTGATTATCGGCAAATCAAAGAACCCTAGATGCTTCAAAAATGTGAAAAAGCTACCGGTAGACTATGATCATAGCCGAAAAGCCTGGATGACTTCAGACATTTTCACAAAATTCATTTCAAAATGGGAGAGACAACTGCGGAGAGAAAATCGTAAAATTCTCCTTTTGATAGATAATTGTTCAGCTCATTCCGAAATCACTGGACTTTCCAATATCAGGATTGAATTTTTGCCACCAAATTCTACATCTGTTATCCAGCCTATGGACCAAGGAGTCATAAGAAGTTTTAAGTGCCACTTCTGTAAGCAACTAATTTTGATGATTCTGGACCGAAGAGATAGAAGTGCAACAGCATCAAATACCAATGTGAGCGTACTGGAAGCTATACGTTTGATGAACGATGCTTGGGAAAATGTCACATCAACATGCATCATCAAGTGTTTCCATAAGGCTGGATTGGAGAGTTGTCAAGACGATCAATCCACTGAGGAAGAAGAGGTTGACAATTTCTTACAAACTGCAAATTTGGAAATGACCAAAGAAGAATTTCTAAACTATGTATCCATCGACGACGATTTGATGACCTCAGATGTACCAACTACCGAAGATATTGTAGCTGACGTACTAGCGAATTCAGCGGAAAAACATGGCGAAAGCGATGAGGACACTGATGAATATGAATATGAAGAAACTGAACCACTCCCAACTTGTTCTACTATGTTGGAGTTCGTTGAAAAAATGCAGACTTTTTTTGAAGCGAGGGATGTCAGCATGGGTGCAAGTTTGAAATTTTGCCAGGACTGAAAATATTTTGAATCATCCCCCTCCCCCCAACCGAGTGAACAAATATACACGTGCATGATTCATGTTTTTTTCATGACCTTTTAACGAAATTTGCTTTTAACAAAATCGGGTCTCTATCGCCATCTTTTGACCAAAAATTGCGTTTTTTAGGATTCTTTGACAAAAATTCGTGACTTTTTCGCGATCCTTTGACAAAAGTTTGCGACTTTTTCGCGATTCTTTCACGATTCTTTGACAAAAAATCGCGACATTTTTGCGATCTTTTGACAAAAAATCGCGTTTTTCAGCAATTCTGAAAAAAATAGTGTTTTTTCCACGATCATTTGAGGAAAATAGCGTCTTTTCTGCGACTCCTTAACAGATTCTTTGATGGAAATAACGTTTTTCTTGAGATCCGTCGACAGTAATCACGTTTATTCCGCAATTTTTTATCAACAAACGCGTCCTTTTGCGATATTTTGAATGAAATAGTGCTTTTATCTGCTATCTTTTGATAGAAATAATGTCCTTTTCCGCGATCATTTGACAAAAATCACGTTTTATTCATAATCTTTTGACGAAAAATCGTGTCATTTTTAGCGATCTTCTGGCAAAAAACGCGTCATTTTCGCGATCGTTTTTCATCGTCGGAGATTTTTCCGTCCCGCTTCCATCCTCGGGAACTTTTAAAAGACAGAAATCCGTCCTGTGGATGGAAAACTTGCACCCATGGATGTCAGTGATGATGTCTTCCGGGCGATGAGTCTTCTCCGAAGAACAGTAGCACAGGAAAGAGAGAGGGAACGAGTTCAAAGTAAAATAACAAAATATTTTAAATAGTATGTAGATTAATGAAAAAAATAAATGTTTTGGTAAGAATCTTTTCCTTTATATTTCTTTCCGTTTATTCTTTCTTTCCTTTAGGACTATAGCGCAAGTAGAAATTTTTTGCTGGTTGGGGGGGGGGGGTTAGTTGTCATTAAAAATAACAAAAATATTAATTAAATTAATTAATGTAATTAAAGTAAGTAAGTATTAATTAAATTTTAAGTAAACTCAATCATTTGACCTCCCAAGCACCCCCCCCCTCTTCTGGTTGCACGCCTGCCTTGAGGACCCGTTTATTACGAGCACTCGGATTTAACGAGTACATGTTACGGTCCCTTTGTGCTCGTTATAAACGAGTTCGACTGTAATAAAAAAGGTCTTGAATAAAAAATTCTGTACTTAAAATATATACTTTTATCTATCGCGTCAAAAAAATTTCAGAACTATAAGTGTTGTCCTTCATATTCCAGGAGATAATGGAAATATTTCATTTTTGCCTGAAAATGTTTCGTAATTTATTTATTTTCTCATTAGGGAAAATAAAAACAATTACTAAATTACGCCAAATTGTTATTTATTATTCATTTTTAATTCTAAATTATTTGTAATCTAGTCTTTCTATTCCTAAAGCTAATAATCAAAATTGAAATTTCAAGCATGTATACAGAATCTCGATTTTATGCCAGCTTTTAATGTTAGTTTTGATACTTAAATAAACAGTTCTGAAATCTATTATTTTGCACTTACTTATAAATAAACATGATCTACTTATATGCTAATTTTCATTAAAGTCCATGGCGTATCAGCCATAGCTGGCTTGTTCATTTTGCATGGAAACACCAATTACTGATACTGAGTAAGACGAAGACTCTTGTCTTATTCATTCACCAGACTCGAAAGCTCCACTAAATAACAGCTGCGTATAACGTAAAAACTGATATCGCTTCATGTATTCTTTAGAAATTTATGTCGTACGAACTGATTACGTAATTGTAATGCAAAAATTGTATACTTAGAACTTGGAAACTCGCGTAGAAATGACAAAACGATTTTTTATACCATTTTGTCGGCGTTGTGCGTATATCGAACATCATACAGATTTAATAATAAATAAACAAAAACTGTCAAGTGCGAGTATTACTCGCACTCAGAGGGTTCCGTGCAATAAACATACGTAGTATAACCCCATGGGGAAGAGCGACTAATATACGTGCCACTTAAAATTCTCAAAATCCTTCATTATTCCCACCAGTTATCTTTTATTGTAAAGTTTATCTTATTTAATTGAGGCATTGTCACGATTTAAGTACAGAAATTTTTTTGTTTTCAAAAACTTGTAAAAAAAATAATAATTAAGCAAAATGCTTTCATCGCGTAGGCGTTAACTGTATTATTGAAAGAAAATCGTTGCTTACAGAATAATAAGACTAATATACAAAGTAGAGTTGGTTATGCAGTATGAATGGCTGTACCATAAAAGTTCAAAATTATATGAAGCCTAAATAGTAGAAATATTGTTATTCTGTGTAACTCTTTTCTTATCTTATCCTTATCTATTTATAACGAACTTAACTCGGTGCTGAGAATAATAGGTAGTTCATGTTTAAATTTTATTTGGCATTAATAAAACTAAATTCAGCGTAGTAATAACCATTTCTTCTACCAGTATAGCTAACACAAAATTGTTGTTCAATGTTTAAACTTGACATTGTACTAAAGGAGCTCTGTAGAAAGGAACTTCAAAATTTGCGAAGCCACTTTGGTCCGCGATGATTTTTTCAAAACAGGTTTTTAATTAGCTATTATATACACAAGAGTCTCAATGAAAGACCATAAACTAATCTCAAACTCAGTAGTATATATAACAGGTTCGTAAGACGAAGGATATTTTTTAAAAAATAACATATATTAAAAAATTTTTAACGTAGTGGCCGCTATAAGCGAAGTAAGGCACGCTTTACATTAAATAAGGGAAATAATACTTTTAAAAACTCCTGCAGCTAAATATATATATATTTTTAGATTTCTTATGCATGCGGACCTGATTTATGTGATAAATTCTAATTAAATTAGTATGTTTGCAACAGTATGAAATTTCTTGCTTTTATACTGTGATTAGGTATTGCATCACAAAAATATATTATTTTAATTTGTTATCTAGACTTTAAAAGCCGATTGTATTCAGAGTACGCCACCTCTATCATTATTTACGTCCAAAAAATCCCTGGCTTTAAGAGTACTGAAGATTTTTTTTCAAAAATAATTAGCAACAATGCTTTTATACTTCTGCCACGATAGATACCTCCAACGCTTCTCAACCGCTTTGCTCAATGCCCAAAAATCAAAATTCGTGTGTAACAGAAAAATGTGCTTTTTTGAAAAACTATGTGACCTAGAGTAATCTTTATAGTTTTCCTCCTAGGTTTAAAGTAACATCTAAAACCTCTAATTTTTTCATAATTTTAATTTTTGTATATTCGGAATTAGACGGGGGGACATTTTTTTGCATTATATTTTCGATGATACTCTGAAAATGTAATACCTAAAATTAGAATAAATATAATTTTGAGTTCATCATCACGAAAGCTTTCACAAGACACACACACGATAAGAAAAAAGATTTTTTCCTTCAAGTAATTTAATTAGCTCCTTTACCCTCTCCTAAATATATTCGTAAATATTTAGTAATCTGTAAATATGTGGGTCAATAGTCTTTATTACTTCCCCCAATTTGAGCTCTCCACGTTTCATAGTTTATGAGTAAAATGGCTGTGACAGAAGGACAGACGGACACGGGAGTGATCTTATAATGGTTTCGTTTTCACTTCATAACTACGATACCCTAAAATCAATATTCGATACATCTGTCATTTTACAATAAATAAAAACTCTGTAAACTATGTCTTTGTCAGAAGCATTTCTTGATTTTGCTTGGAAAATAAATAATTTCTGAAAAAATTATGTAGAAGTATGAATTGTATTGATCAGCTAAACAATAGACTAACAAATCATTACATCTTTATAAGATTAATTTATATACAATATCATATTACCTTTTTTTATTTATGCTTATGAACGAAACTTAGTAACAAAAAGCATTTATATTATACACAAGGCAAAAGTCAAATATCCTTCTTCAAAAATCAGTTAAAAAAGCAAATATGTGAAGCAGAAAATAAAATAGCAAAGATTTATAAATGGAAAGTGAGAACTAATATTTATTTTCTTATCCTCACAAACAAGACTTAAAGATTTAACAACATTTCCTCTAGATTATTTTCACACTAAGCCATTTAAATGTTTATTGCGATTCGAAGAAAAAGCTAAATCGAATTTTTCAATTCCAAATGTTAAAAGAAAAAGTATTATCGGCTTACTCATATAAAGTTATGCTTAGAAAAAAAAGCCTTTACCAGTGAGTAAGCTAATGATCTGTAAGAATTACAGTTGGGTGGAAAACAATATTTAAAAAGGAAAAGTAGAAAGTTTTAGGATAAAGGCATTTAGAACTGAAATTTTCAAATAAACCGAAGGTAAATCATAGTTTCCATTGAAGTTTGAGTGAAAAATAACCTCTTTACTATTTTAAGAAAATATTGAAACCTTTTCATTTTTCCATCAGTGTTGTATGTTTTTACGTTTACTAGAATAAATATTAGCTGAATAATTCATTTTTGTCAAATATATTCTCATTAAAGTCGTTATTTTAACAAATATTAAAAATAAATATTAAATATTTCAGTATTTCAATATTCAGTATTCAATATTTAATAAATATTAAATATTCTTTTCATTTAATATTAAATATTTCTCATATTCAAATATTAAATATTTCAGAAGCATTTTTTATGCCGTTACCTATAAATTTATTTATTTTCAACATAAGTTCTAATTATAATTTCCTTTCTTTTTTCTTTTGTGATTCTTTTATATTTTTATTTTATTTTACATTAATAAAAAGAGAACTTTAGAATTGTGAAATTGTGAAATCATGCAACTTTTGTCTTTTGAGGAATTTCCTCATTTTAAGATGTCTTGAAAGTATTTTGAAAATTTTTGGAAATGCTTATTTGTCTATATGGTGGCACATTTATGGTAAACGTTTTATCTCAAGAATAATTGAATGAAATTTCAAGAAAGATAATATTCTATGAAACCTTTAAATGAATTGGAGCTGGTTAGATTTTGAGTAAATCGCAACATTAAAAAGACGCTACTGAATTACTCGATTATTCTTTTGAATAATCCACTATTTCCAATTTAGTATATTTCGCCATTTTTAAATTTCATCAAAATGTTTCCACTATTCAAACTTCCCCAATGTTTTGTTAAAGTAAACAGAATACTCATACACAGTACAATATTACTATCAGGGATATACGTACGTTAAAGTTTTTCAGGAAGCATATCTAAAAAAAATTATTAACGGATTTCGTTCTAAATTTTACAGTAGTTGCCTGTTTAAAATGACAATTAAACTCTCATATCTTACTAAGAATAAATTTCAATACATGAAAATGTTTTGAAATATTTTAAAAGTATGTCAAGTTAACCGGCAAGAGATTTTTTATAGACAACCGGATTATAGCACATGGGGTGAAATATTTAGACGCATACAAGCATTACAGTAGAATAAATCCAATTTCAATTTAATTAAATTGAAAAATAAAGGTGACATTATTCAGTTTGCAAGTAAAAACTCGCAATAACTTATTTGGCGCAAATATTGTTAATAATTTTTTTTAATCCCAAATAGCAGTTTTTATATTTCGTGCTATTCGAAACAATTCTGTAGTGTTCATTTGAAACCTTTCAGTTTATAGTATTATTTCTTCTTCATTTATTTCCTTTTAGTGTTTTAAATGAAACTAGATAATACCCGTCAAGATTTGACGGTAAATAACTTGAATGTTTCATCAGAAAAATTCTTGAATTTTTAATTAGTTGTTTTTAAATTTATCTTTTCAAATTGTGGTGAATTACTGTATTACATATAAGTGATTTTATTTTATTTATTTATTTATTTTTAAGACGATTTATTGTCGAATTTATTCGATGAAGTAAAATAGTTTTAAGTTTATAATTTACAACTAATTATGTTTGTATTTTATCAGCAATTTAACTAAAATATTGTATAAGTTTTTTTTTTTTTTTTTTTTTTTTTTGCTCACTACGGCCTATTTTCAGTAAGTAACAATATTTACGCGACCATTCAAAGTTGCCATGACTTTTATTTCTATCTATCTTATTCTCTAAAATCCTAAATTTGAAATTTGATGCAGCTAAATATTTATAATTTTTTTGTTACTTGAATTTTCTTACACATTTTTATGCATCTTTTCAAATATTAAATCATGGGTATCAATGTAATTTTTATAGCTGTTATACTAATATTTTTATTTATTTCCCTTTTTTTTAATGAATGAAAAACTTTTCTTTTTTACAGACATTTATATTCTTGATAATGGTAGAAAAAAATGTAACGAAAATTGTAGATCAGTTCAATTTATGTAATTGATAATTGCATGTAAAATATTTTATGCTTTTAAACATAAAATAATTATTTTTTCAGTGTTAAATTTTGTTCAATTATAAAGCATTCAAATAATAGTAATAATAAAAATCCTGAAACTTTTCTTACTAATAAAACATGTTAGTATTGAAATAAATTATCGACAAAAAATCTACACATATCATTCTGCCGTGTTTGGATTCGAACTTGCATTCTCTACAAAAACTCAAAGCTTAAAACAGCGGTGTTACCCCACTACGCTATCAGGATCACACTGAGTAATCTTCTATAATGGATGAAATCTAGAATCAGTTGACGCATGCGCAATTGTCTGAAATTTGGAATTTAATTTTACAGAAACTGTTTTGTGTTTTAATGTTTATGATAACTTATTTTTTTATAGATATTGATATCAGTTGCAACATAAAATGCTGATATTTAAAATCTTCGTGTGTAACGGCAATTTATAAGAAGGATTACCAGTCGTAACTTCTAGCCTCAGTTTATCTTCTATGTGTAGTACGACACCTTCCGAAATAAACCATATTTTTGAATTGTTAATAACACTGAAAGAGACAAATAATAACTTTGTGATAAAAAGAAGAGCTTGTTTACAATAAGATCGAATAAATTATATTTGAGATGCAGACGGATTTAAAACGAAGCTTCTAGCTGTGAAGTGATAGTTCAACTGAGCGAGGATCTCTACGCATGTGCAGTACGTCACTCCAAAGACAGATTTGTACTTATGTACTACGCATGCGCATACGTGAAATTTTAATTGAAAATTGTGGCTAATTAATAAAATTTTTGAACAAACAAATGTACGATAACAAATCTGTGGCCAAATACCTTTCGTTTAAAAAAAGAATGGTGTGATTTGATGCAGTAGTTTGCTCTCACGGACTGTCTAAAGGAATTGCTTAGCGTTTTAAATATATAGATTAGTGAATGGTATGTAATTTTAATCATATGAGAGAAAATCGTGTAAGGTATCCTGGGCTAATAACGCCACGTTAAGGTTCTACCAATTTTCACAGCTTAGTTTTAGATTGTATTTTTCGAACAAATATGGGATTTGATACAGCAACGCATTGATTATCTATATATAAAAAATAATTTTACACATATGTATTTATAAAATGTAATGGCATGATTTCTTGACCTATGCTATATGGCGTTATTACCCACCTATGTGGGTAATAACGCCATGCCAACCAAACTGTAAAATAAGATTGAATAATCCCATGTAGATTGCCCAATTCTGAAAACACAGTCGAACTCGTTTATAACGAGCTCGGATTTAACGAGAACTCGGATTTAACGAGTCAAACGAGAATATTTGGTTGGATCAATGTTAAGTCTATGGAACAGAAATCACTTTTAACGAGCAAGACCCGGTTTTAGCGAGCAAAATTTTTCTGTCTTGCAATCTTTTTTCTCACTTTTCTAGTCTTTCTGTCTTATCTCTTTTTTTCTTCTCCGCGGTTTAATACTTTTGTAGAAAAATTCCTCCAGCATTCCAATGTCAATAGGGAGGATTCAATAATCCGGTGCAACAGGTGGGGCTTATTGTAAACAGGGGGGGGGGGGTGAGAACAGCTGCACCTGCTAATGTGTAGAGGTCAAGTAGGATGGTCAGATATTCATTCTTTGGCCTGAGTTCGTTGAGTCGACACACGACAATTTTTATCCTCTGACTATGTCGAAACGCAAAGCTTTATCGGTTAACGAGAAAGTAAAAATTTTATAGCAGTTGGATGGCGGTGCTAAAAATGTCGAAATCTGCAAAAGGTATGGATTGCCTTCATCTACTGTTTCCACACTGCTAAAAAACAAAGCTAAGTTAATGGATGCATACGACCAAAATAAAACAGGCTGTAAGCGACTGAAGAAGTGTTCGAAAGAGGATTTAGACGAAGCGTTACTGAAATGAATGAAGGTGCAACGTAGTGCTGATTTTCCTGTGAGTGGAGTTATTCTAAAAGTGCAAGCAGAAAAATTTGCTGAACAACTTGGATATTCTGAGTTCGTGTGTTCTAATGGATGGATTGATCGGTTTAAAGTTAGACATGGCATAACTTTTGGAAAAATATGCGGAGAAGCCAAGTCTGCAAACATGGCGGACATTGCAAAATGGTTGAGTGAAAAGTGGCCAGGCATCAGAGAAGGATACGCAGCAGATGACATCTATAACGCTGATGAAACAGGGATATTCTACAATGTAACCCCACAGTATACCTTAAAATTTAAAGGTGAAAAATGCATTGGAGGCAAGCTCTCTAAAAATAGGTTAACAGCTTTAGTGTGTTCGAACATGTCTGGCACTGACAAGAAAAAACTCTTGATTATCGGCAAATCAAAGAACCCTAGATGCTTCAAAAATGTGAAAAAGCTACCGGTAGACTATGATCATAGCCGAAAAGCCTGGATGACTTCAGACATTTTCACAAAATTCATTTCAAAATGGGAGAGACAACTGCGGAGAGAAAATCGTAAAATTCTCCTTTTGATAGATAATTGTTCAGCTCATTCCGAAATCACTGGACTTTCCAATATCAGGATTGAATTTTTGCCACCAAATTCTATATCTGTTATCCAGCCTATGGACCAAGGAGTCATAAGAAGTTTTAAGTGCCACTTCCGTAAGCAACTAATTTTGATGATTCTGGACCGAAGAGATAGAAGTGCAACAGCATCAAATACCAATGTGAGCGTACTGGAAGCTATACGTTTGATGAACGATGCATGGGAAAATGTCACATCAACATGCATCATCAAGTGTTTCCATAAGGCTGGATTGGAGAGTTGTCAAGACGATCAATCCACTGAGGAAGAAGAGGTTGACAATTTCTTACAAACTGCAAATTTGGAAATGACCAAAGAAGAATTTCTAAACTATGTATCCATCGACGACGATTTGATGACCTCAGATGTACCAACTACCGAAGATATTGTAACTGACGTACTAGCGAATTCAGCTGAAAAACATGGCGAAAGCGATTAGGACACTGATGAATATGAATATGAAGAAACTGAACCACCCCCAACTTGTTCTACTATGTTGGAGTTCGTTGAAAAAATGCAGACCTTTTTTGAAGCGAGGGATGTCAGTGATGATGTCTTCCGGGCGATGAGTCTTCTCCGAAGAACAGTAGCGCAGGAAAGAGACAGGGAACGAGTTCAAAGTAAAATAACAAAATATTTTAAATAGTATGTAGATTAATGAAAAAAATAAATGTTTTGGTAAGAATCTTTACCTTTATATTTCTTTCCGTTTATTGTTTCTTTCCTTTAAGACTGTAGCGCAAGTAGAAATTTTTTGCTGGTTGGGGGGGGGGGGGTTAGTTGTCATTAAAAATAACAAAAATATTAATTAAATTAATTAATGTAATTAAAGTAAGTAAGTATTAATTAAATTTTAAGTAAACTCAATCATTTGACCTCCCAAGCACCCCCCCCCCTCTTCCGGTTGCACGCCTGCCTTGAGGACCCGTTTATTACGAGCACTCGGATTTAACGATTACATGTTACGGTCCCTTTGTGCTCGTTATAAACGAGTTCGACTGTACAAACTCTACCACTCCAAAAACTTACAAATTGCAATCTAAGCAATAGAAAATGTTTATTTTTTGAGAAAGTGTAAGAAAAAGAAGGAGGCAAAAGAATATCAGACACTGGGCTTCTTTTTGCTTGAAAAGGATCGCTTATACAGGGTGTCCCCTCTCAACGGTGGCCAATGGCTAATTTCTAAACCGTTGGTCATAGACATATAGTTCCAATTGCAAAAATGCTTTAAAAAAGGTAAAGAATTATTTTTTAAGCGATTTAGATCAAAAAAAATTTTTTACTAAAAAATTACGAAAATTAAATTTTTATACGGTCCCCCGGTCCTATAAGTGATATTTAGAAAATTTTTACCACTACTCTAACAAGTAAGACAAAAAAAGTCCCATTCCTCTGCGGTCAAAATTGACCGAGTTATAACTGTTCAAAGTTGAAGCATATTTTTTGCTGCAAAATAGGGGTCAGTCACAAATTTACTGGGAATAAAAATAAACATCAGATAGAAAATTTAACTTTAAACATTGAGAGTAAAAAAAAAATTACAATGTTTTTCTGAATTTTTGTTGACATTTACATGTTAAAGTAAAATATGCAATTTGTGCTAAAAATATAAGTAAAAAAATAACAGAAATTTTGTTAAATTAAACTATGAAAAGCAACAGTCACAAATCGTTACAAAATGATACATATTTAAAGCTCTATTAGATTACTCCTTACCTAATAGAATTTGATGTAGTCCTATAAAATAAATAAATGGAACGCACCTAAAATCGTATTAATATTACATTGTCATCGGGTTTAAATAAGTATGGGAATTGAACCTCATTCAAATATTTGGAAGTGAGTTAAAATTTGAATATAAGTTTTGAACTAGAAAAATTTACATACGAAAACTATGAATAAAATAAAAGCTTATCAAAATAACTTACCTTTTTAAAATAAAATCACGAAAAGAATCATCTTCATTTGCTTACAAAATAAAACATACGTAAAAATACAATTGAGAATATGAATTTCAAAACTCGACTTATCGCTTTTTTGATTTCTCTATCAGTCTATACAAACCTCCACTATTGTATCAATTCAATCTCAAAATTTATAACGAAAACCAATAGATGCATTTAAAGTTTTTTCGCTATTTCCCAAAATTTGATTTTTTCGATAAAGAGAATTTTGAAATTTATTTCTTCAGTTATTTTAATAACCAATCTAGAAGTTAATTAATTATAATTAACACAACCGTAAAACTTATACGGTGACAGCGCCTTCAGTTAAATCGCTCATTTAAAACATTTTGTAATTGGAACTATATGTCTGTGACAGATAGTTTAGGAAGTAGCCTTTGACCAGCGTTGGAAATCGACTCCCTTTATAATACTTTAAGCACTTAGTGTACGTTCCCTTAAAGCTCAGTGTAACTCATCCGTTTTCAGCTATAGAAAAGTGGTTTAAGTCATGAAATTTAAAATTACATAACTCGGTCAATTTTAATGTTACATGAATGGGACCTTTTCTGTATTACTTGCTAGAGTGTTGAAAATTTTTTTACTAAATATCACTTATAGGACCGGGGGACCGTATAAAAATTTAATTTTCGTAATTTTCTAGTAAAACATTTTTTTGACCAAAATCACTTAAAAAACAATTCTTTGCCTTTTTTAAAGCATTTTTGCAAATGGAACTATATGTCTATGACCAACGGTTTAGAAATTAGCCATTGGCCACCGTTGAGAGGGGACACCCTGTATAGAATTATTAGAAACATATTGCACGGTTTTAATTGTTTTTAGCTAAATCAGTATTTATGTTTCCATATATGCATTCAATGTAACAGAAAATATAAATTTTTTTGTGAAAGTGAAAGAAAAAGGAGAGATTGGGATCTTCAACAGAATATAACACCCTGAACTCCTCTTTGCTTAAAAAGTCCTCCTTAAATATAATTATGAGAAACAGTTTTAATCATTTTGAATGTAAAATTTTATCATGTGAAATTTTATAACAATTAGAGTTATGTGAAATAAATATATGTGTTAACCCTATAATAGAAGTCTTTTAAATACTTTTTAACTGGTAAACTCTACACTAATGGAGATTCACACAAAGCTAAAGTTAAAATGTCGGCATTATATAAAACATGCTTTAATAAATTTGTATTTTTAATTAATTAAATAAAATTTTTGATAAAAACTAATATCCTTGTGAGATCCTGTATTAAATTTTATATGATTCACGTGGTTGAATTCCATTATCTCTATATTAGCAACAAAATTAACCTTAAACTGCTGTTAGCGATTTAACTAAAAGCTGTTTTTTTTTTTTTTTTTTCAAGAGTTTAACTTGTAATTTCCTGTTTAACTATAGCTACAACTGTATTTTTTTTTCATTTGGAGTCCTCGTACTACTGTTGGAAATATTTGACTAAATTAATTTCAATTAGAATTAATCCTGTAAAAAAAATTAGTGCAGAAACATTACTTTTTGAGTTTTAATCATTGATCGCTTTTTAACATTTAACTAATGTCACAGACCTCTGATTTTATAAATTTTTATAACTTATAATTTTCAGATGAAGTACAAACACTACCGAAATTTTGTTTCATTTGGAACTTTATTATTATCACCAAAGATTTTTAAATAGGTGAATATTCATTATAGTGTCATGTACAAAAACACCACCCTATGAGTTACTCAAGCCTTTTATATATTTTCCGATCTTGAGGTCTCACAGATCGTTTCACACTAGTTACGTTATAATTTCTGTCACATCAGTTAAAGGATAAATTTGAAAATTTTGAAAAATAGAAAGATAAAAATAAAAGTATTTTAGATATCGTTTTATTTATAAGAGTTTAAAACTGTTTTTACATTAGTATTAAAAGTAAAAAAAAAAAAAAAAAAAAAAAAAAAAAAAAAAAAAAAAAAGATGAGTTTTGTATATCTGAGGCCCCTTAATCTAACCATTTTAACTATGACAATAATGCTGTCTCATACATAAAGTAAAAAATAATCCCCCTTCGAATGTAGTTCCGCCACTGTAAGGATTCAACTGGAGTAATAATGCCAAGGAATGGCGCTATTTCCCTGATATACCTGTTGCGCAGTACATTTTAAACTACAAACTATCTCGCGAACATATCCGAAATCTTCTACAACATTTTGAAAGTTGATGAAATGCACTACAAATTTATATAATAAACAGAGTATTTCCTGAAAAATACACAGTCTTCACATCACAGAACTTCCCTCACATATTTTAGATCAAGCGTTAATTTTAGTTGCTTCTAAAAGCAATAAGGCCTACAAATCGAACAAATTAACTCTACGCTGTTGTTTTTGTTTTATATAACTCAACGCCCTTCTGAACAAAGCCCATAAGTGTCATTTACCGAATTGTTTCATAATTATGCGTAATATCAGCACTTTGCGGTACTACCCAACCTGGCGTTATTGCACTAGAATACCTTATTTTAAATGAAATGAGTAAACATTTTATATTTTAAGTGACATGATCAAATTCTTTAAATCAAACATAATATGATGTGGTAGGAGATTTGTCATTTGCACCCTGGTTACATAAAAATACCAAAATTGCTACAACAATTTGTATATGACATACAAATTGAAACAGTTATGTTATAAAAACACTCTTGTTACAAGTAAAATAGCTGATATTCCCTATTCAAGAATACAATCAAAGTTAGCTTGAAACAAGAGTACTGCTAGCAATAATTTTGTTTCAAGTGTATAATAGTTATATTAATGAAAGTAAATGTTCCAATTGACCTTGTAGCCGATTACGGAAGTTTCTTATAGAAATAACCGTTGAAGTAGGCTTTTACATTTTAGTAGAGTGAAAATCACTCAGCAATGTACTAGAGAGCAATATAAATAACATTTTTATAAACATAGAGGCAAAAGTTTAAATTCAAATGATAAATATTTGTTCGTTCTTCTCACCAACACACATAAAAAATACGTAAGATAAATAAAATTGCCATTAAGCGAGACTTTTACATATGCGATTTAATTCAAACTCAATTACGATTTATTTTTTTTCAACTTTAATGATTAATATATATCTAATTAATTTTGACGAAATTTTACTGTTATACACACACAGATCATAATGCTTTTTTTTATTTTGGTTTTAAGGAAATTACATTTGTTGCAAATTTTATAAAAATCTATGAGAATATTACTAATGAATCATGATTTCGATATTGTATTTAATATATTGTTTGATAGCCGTATATTTAACAAATTATGGAAATATTTGGAAAATTCCTGCGAGTATGAAACAGTGTATTGACTGTCGGAGAATATTTGTGAAAGTGTTCCTTTTCTTAGATGTTTTCGATCACTCCAATACCCCTAATACAAATATCGCCAATCTCATTCGTTTTATTTAATCACGAAAATAGACGTCTTAAATGCCTGTTTATTTTTTATGTGATTTTTTTCCTACACTAATCTTGATATTTATAGAAAAAAAATCATTTTCTCCATTACCATTATCAGATTGTTTTCATTCTAACTTATTTAGAGAAAGGTCAGTACTTTTATATTGGCATATTTTAGCATGTATGATTTGCTGAGAAAATATGTACGAATTTATGTAATACTTGAAACGATTCTTTGACAATCGAAATTCATGAAAACGAGTTACTAAGCTATCATACCATAACTTACGATTGAGCCGTTTTTGATTTATTTCTTTTAATACATGGTAATGCGGAGTATAACTCAACGTGCGATGAATATAAGTGTAAAAATATCATCGTTGAAAAAAGAAAAATAACTTAAAGTTTTAAGCATGCCGGTTTCGTTAGCATATAGCTTACTGTCCTTAGTGCTAAGCATGGCAGACATTTGCTTACGTGTGGAGGAAAAATGGGTATTAAAGTTAAAGATTTAGTGACCAATAGGAAAACAGAGGATTCCAGGTGACAGCCAATAGGAAAATATATGAAAAATGGAAACAAAGTAGTGAAAATTGCTTTAAAAAAAAAAAAGAAAAAGAGGTTTTTATATAATATTTCAATAGAAATATCAACCAAACTCCAACTTAATAATTATTGTGAAAAATATGTTTGAAATGGAAACAATACAGTTCATGAAATGCACAGTAACTTGTCCTTACTTAAATCCGTTCGAGCTTGTCTGGGGCTCATTAGAAAGATGCATTAAAGAGAGAGCAATGTCTCTGTCGAAGTGTTCGGAAGTTTAACCCTCTCATGCATACTGGCCTCATATGAGGACGTATAAATATTACCCTATAAACTATTAGAGTTACGAATTTTTTTCAGCATTCATTCATGGGGACCTTATTTATGGACAGATATTACTTTGCATGCAACACAATAGATAGCAACAACATACCGATGGTTGTAATTCACACGAATGTTGCAATAAAATCAAAGTATTGAAGAATAGTGATATTTCGCAGAATTTGCTACAAATAGACTAGGAAATATTTACAATATAGTCAAGGTAAGTTTTTTTTATGTACAATTTCTCATCATATAACATGTAATGATAGAAATTTTTTACAATATTTCAATTAGGTTTTTATTTAAAGTATAAAACATATTTGTCCTCATATGAGGACAGTTTGCACTACAGTAAACAAAACACATTTTTGTTTACTACCTTTATTTATTTTTGAAATACATTTCATAAATAATACAATGATTACTGATGACAATATAGATGAATATATAAAAATTCGACCGATTTTGACAAAATTGCATGAGACATTTCACAAAGCTGTCTATAATGAGGAATATCAAAGTGTGGATGAGATGATGATTCCATTCAAACGAAAATCATCTATAAAACAATACTTACCTAAAAAACCGCACAAATTGGGATACAAAATGTGATGTAGTGCTGGTGTATCTGATTCCATTTATTCTTTTGAATTGTTTCAAGATGTAACTGGTAACATCTGATTGTCTGATTGATGTCATACTTCGTTTGACTCATCGTTTGCATCAGACTAACTGCAAAATATATGCAGATAATTGCTTTTCCAGATTACCATTGATTTTAAAACTAAAACCCCTGGGAATTTGGTATGTTGGGGCTATAAGAATTAACAGGCTGATGGGTGCAGAAAAGCAGCTAAAATCAATAAAACAACTGAAGATTGAAGGAAGGGGTAGTAGTTCGATTGTTTTATCTTCGGATAATATAAGTATCACCCGATGGATCGACAATACATCGATTTATACAATCTCTTCGTACTATGGAAAGGTACCTGAAGGCCAAGTAACACATTTCACTACAATGGAAAAGAAAAGTTATTTCTATCAAGTGTCCACATTGTATCTCTTAGTATAATAAGGATACGGGTGGGATTGACCTTATGGACTCTCTCATAGCCCTCTATCGTAATGATTTCAGAAATAAGAGGTCGTACATGTGTATTTTTTATCACCTTATAAATGTCACCATTGTTAACGCTGGGATTCTATGGAAATCAGAAAACACCAAAAGCATAGACCTGTCGGAATTCAAAAGTTCATTTAAAATGAGTTTGATATATAAGGGTACAGCTGCGATAAATAAAAATAAAAGAGCCCTCTGAAAGATAATCAGCAATAAAACATAGGAATACACACGATGTACCCCATACTATACGTTTAGATGGAGGAAAGCATTATCCGAAGAAATCGGAAGCAAAGTTTGCCAATCACTGTAGAGATAAAAACTGCAAAAGTAAAACACGATACATTTGTGGAACATGCGCTGTACCTGTATGTCCAGAATGTATGGGATCATTTTATACTGAATAAATCATATGAAACGTATGCAGATATGTGAACATTGAATCATATTGTCCCCATATTTGAGGACAGTACGAATGTACCCCTTGACGCAATATGTCCTCAAATGAGGACGTATGAATATATTAATAAATAATGTATAAAAATTTCCAATAAAATTATTTTCATGATAAACTGCTCTCATTTATCACAAAAAATGATTGTTTGATTTTTAAACTGTGTAGAAAATCATTCATGCATGAGAGGGTTGAGATATCAGATTTTTGAGAATTTGAAAGAGAATTCACCAAACTCTTAACACGAACCTAATCGCATCCATAGTGCAACAGTCTTAACTGCTCGAGAAGATCACGCAGTAGATAAAAATTCTTCAATTATCTTCAAATATTATTAATTTTTTTTTAACATATATGTGTTTGGTGTGTGGTGCGAAGAGTATCTAAAATCTGCATGTATTTGACATAATTTCAAATATTTAAAATTGCGTTAAAATTGTTTTAGCATAGCTTCCAACTTTTACACATTTCTGCTACCACTAAAATTGTACAGAGATTTTCCATTTGTTTAATACCAAGATTTCGACGATTGAATAAGTCAATATTTACTATAAAAATTTTGTGGTAGGAAAAATGCGTAAAAGTTTTAGCTATGTTTTAGTATCTTATTTTTTACATTGCCTTTAATGTATTATGTATTCTAGCAATTTCAAGGAAAACAGCAATGACTGTTTTGCATTGTATTTTTTAGTCGTTTGTTTCCCTAATTTTCTTTAACAGTATATATGAATTTATACATGGTTTTCTATAATTTTACCATTTAATTTACTCGTTTTCGTTATTTGAATCCGTATAAATATTTATTTATTTAAGGATGGCACCTCAGTTCCATTTTTTTTTCAGAAGTTATTAAATTATGTTCTTACAAATATACCTTACACTAATCATTTAAAGGGAAGCTCTAGTGTAACAATTGCTTGAAAACATTAGTTATAAATTGCGAAATATTAACAAAGCATTATAAAACATTTCCTCATCATTTTGCGAAGATTCGCAAATGTCTTGATTTGGATTACAAGTTTTATCTTTTCAAAAAATATAAATAAATAACATAAACTACAGTTAAAAGGAAATAGTTAAGAAGCAATATTTTCCTTTGCTAGTTTACTTCAAAAAAGTCGAAAAAGCTCACGATGTTAACATAGTATTCAAATATTTCTATTCAATAACAAAGCTTATTTTCTCTTCCTTATTGTCGTTATCTTCCCCTCTCTCTCTCTCTTTTAAGAATGTTTTATAGATTCGGATCTCAAACTTAATTAAATAGAAGTCGGTTTGATGATCAAAACAGCGATGAATACTTACATAATTGAAGAAAAACATTAAATGGATTCCTAATCTAATAATTTTGATATGCTGAACAGAAAAATAAAATAAAATTTAAGTAACCGGAATAAACAGCTGCGATAAATAAATTTAGTAAACAAGTTAAATAAACATATAAAATCTTTCTTTTAGTTAATGAATTCTTTTGGTGCATACTATCGATGTTTTTTTCGCAGACAATAAAAAAAATATTTAGCGGGTTATAAAAAAATATTACTTATTAAATATTTATAATTATTTTATAAGTACCCATGACATTCTCATTCAATTCATTTCATTATAATAATTAGTTATTGTGCAGTTTTTTTTTTTTTTTGGGGGGGGGGGGGGGGGTAAAAGTTTTTTTATAAACGACAAAAAATTAGATCATTGCTAAAAAGACTAGGATGAGAAAATGGAAGATGCAGATATCTCTTCCATTGGTGACATAGAAATGCCTTCTAAAAAATTTTTATACTCTCTTTAATATTTACAAGCAGCCTTTGCTCAAAACACTGGTTGGTTTCTTTAAAAGAATCTTCAATCAAACGGAATACATCTAGTAAAGAATTATTTTAAAAAAAGAAAGAAAGAAAAACTTAATACCTAATTAAATAGCCATAATAGTTGCCTTATTGTATAATCGAACATTATCCAGTTCAAAATAAATGTTGACGCATAATAGACATAATAGCTCTAAAATCACTATTTTTAACTATTTATTAATAGATTTGCTACACTATATGGCCAAAAATGACCGTCCACTTGCTATTTTAGACATTTTGTTAAATATCTAGAAAAATACATGAGGAATTATCCTGAAACTCTAAATATATAAATATAATAGTACAAATCATATAGTTCTAAGAAGATTTTTCCCCGAAACTCCATAGGGGACATTCAACAAATTAAAAAAGAATGAATATCTTTAGGATAACACTGTCTAAGCTAATGTAGCAAAAACGCTCAAATTGTAGATTATGCTTAAATGTCTTATTGTAATAAAGTGTGTAATATAGTAATAACATTGTAATAACATTTATATGCATAAATATTGCAATTTATAAATATTGATAATATAAATAATTTGATATATATAAATTACATTTATAAATATTGTAATAACATTTTTATGTCTATAGCATGTATACTCGTAGAAAAATTAAGTTTTTTATAAAAACAGACCCAAATTTTTCCAAACTTTTTGCTTATAATTTGCAGAATTCTTTATATAAAATAAAATTCTTTCTTGAAAATATGACAAACAACATTGCACAGAATACCCTGCAATCAAAATTAAAAAATAATAAAAATTGTATGAAAAATGAGTAGGTTTCCGAAATAATTTTTCACTGTGCATGCGTCAACGATATCAAAATTTTATTTTCATATTCTGTTAGCTAAATTTATAGAGCAACTTTTGTGAAGTCTCAAAGTCATAACCTGAAAATTCTGAAAATAATCGTCAATAGAATAAGTTGAAAATCCGTTATTCTCAAAATGAAGCAAAAACAAAAGGGATTGTATCCATATATTCATTGATTAGTGACAATATAGAATACACAATATGGGACGTACTATTACATTTGGATAACTCCCCTCTTTTTTTGCTTCTTTTTGGGAAAACGGATTTTGTGCTTATTCTGGATCATCACTTTCAGAATTTTCAAACTATAATTTTGAAATTTTCACAGAAGTTGCTTTATACATTTAGCTAACATAATATGCAAATAAAATTTTGACATCGTTGACGCATGCGCAGTGAAAAATTATTTAGTAAACCTATTCATTTTTCATACAATTTTTATTATTTTTTAATTGTGATTACAGGGTATTGTGTGTAATATTATTTGTCATATTTTCAGAAAAGAATATTATTTTATATTAAGAACTCTGCAAATTATAAGCAAAAATCTTAGAAAATTTTGGGACTTTTTTTTATAAAAATCTTAATTTTTTCCGGGGATCTGCTTTCGAGATGTTCTAAAATCACAATAAAAATCATAGTTTTTAGATGTTTATGAAGTCAATTTCAGTAAATACGTACAAACAATAAACAGACAAAATTGAAAAAAAGGAAGCTATAAGGGAGCCACAATAGTGGAAAAGTCATGTGACAGTGCCCTCTGGTTTAAAAAAGTAGAAAAGGCGCGAGTTAGTTTTTTTTTTAGGATAAGAAGTTTAAGGATAAAAAAATTGATGTTTGTGACAATTAGCAGCAAAATAGCCAAAGAAATAAGAATTGTTAATATCCCTGGTGGCAAAAACAGAAACAAAAAGGATTACGAATGGAATCAATATATATATATATTTTTATTTTTTTAATCTACATTTTTTCCATTATTAGAAAACCTGTTGTGGGAATACGTTAAAAGTACCCCCCCCCCAGAAGGAACAAGAAGGGGAGGGGAAGGAGAAGTGCATAACATGAAGAAGTGGTCGCAGGGCTTACCAATGATATATCACGTCAAGGGTTTCGGCTAAATTTAGAAAAATATCTCTATGTGTGGGCGTAATGGGGGATGAAACTGTATAATATGAAGTAGTAGTCACGAGCTTTCCAAAGATATGTTACATGAGGTATATCAGAAAAAAGTTTAAAAAGTGCACACCAGGGTTCCAACTATCGTGCCTACTAAAGAGCATCTTTTCCTCTCTCACTCTCTTTGAATTTTTTCATACAATAAATAATATTTATCGGAGGATTTCGTAAAAAAATCCTATTTAAAATTATGAAAGCACTGCGATTTCAAAAAAGGTCGGAAATTGTCTCCGCCAGCGACGTCAAATTGGGCAGGAGGGTAGAAAGATATGTAACCGAAAAGAGCTGTCCGAGGACTTTAAGATGATATGTTACATGACTGGTCCTAAAGAAATTTGAAAATTTCCACACCCCAATTCAGCCCTTCTCTGGGATGAAAATTATAAAAACGCTGAAACAAGTGTGTTATTATTTCTTTAGTAGATTTATTTTCAGTAGTTTCACGCTTCTACCTAAAGCGGCTGCTGAGATGTGCCAAATGTTCTAAAATTTTTAACCCCCTTAAGGTGTGGGGATTTGTAAAATTGCTGAAATACGTGTTTAGTTATTCTTTTAATAGATTTACAGTCTGGAATTTCACGTTCTAACCTATAACGGCTGTAAGGTGGTCTATAATTTTCGACCCCCCCCCTCCCCCACGGCACCTTTAGGGTGAGAACTTTAAAAAATCCTTATAATTCCTTATATTACAAAATATAAGCACATTTATATCATAAGTGTATATATTTTTACATTTACTTCTATATTTTTACATTTATGTTTTTTTTTTTTTTTTTACACAGAGAAAACGAAGACAGCGTTTCAATAAATATACATGTTTACGTTAGCTCTAACAATATGCTTTAAACATCGATTTGATGTTTTTTGGGCGTATGTGTGTGTGTGTGTTCAAAATGGCAGCTTGCACTGAAGGTCTGGAAGTCAAAAAATTCGATTTTTTATTACAACGTTAACCTACACAACATATGCCTAAATTTTAATTATTCGACCTTATGCAATGAAAAACTGAATTAATTACTGAACGCACTTCTCCGATTCTATTTGTTTTAACTGAAAATTGAAGCAGTCTAATTTTGATATTTAATGGAATAAAAATTGCATATTAATTACAAATTTAATATGCTACAAAATTAATGATAGCTGTCTTTCTCTCAAATGTACTCATATGAAGCTACTGCTAGGAAAACTTGATATTTTGCTCATTCTTTGTATTGCGCCCGAGTTTTGGAGCTATGCGTCTCCATTTTTCACATTCTTAAAAAAAAAAAGTCTACTTATATACTGCAATGCAAATTTTAACTATTAGCAGATTGGTAATAGTTTTTTTTTCGCTTACGTTAATAAATAAGAAATTAATGTAATTATTTTAAAAAGGATGTCTTTTTTTGATGGGTCACATGGTGAAAGGAGGGGAGGAAGTTGAAAATATGAGTTTTGTATTAGAATATCAATCTAAACAGCAAACCCAAAATAATCCATCATTTGCAAAGGTATGTTTACACCAGATATTCAAGACATTCCCACCGTCTCTCCAGCTCACAAACCCGTGGATAGATATAGCAATTGTCTGTAATTCTGATTGCCTGTGAAATTTCTTGTTTTGATTAGTTGGTATTGAAGCTCGTTTTAACTTATGCGTAAGATCACAGTTCCCATTTATTAATTTCTCAGACATATGACGTTCAATGTCTTAGAGAGTTTTGCTGTTTGAATAGCGATTTCAAATCCAGGAAATACCATTCCAAACATGAAGTCTAAGATGTGTTAACTATCCGGTGTGAGAATAGTATAATGTTCTCTTGAATGACATAGAAGGGACTGCTCAGACAAGGAAGCTTTGTCTGTAGAGCATAGTATCCCTCCCGGTCGCCTTTACTAAAGTTTTAAAAAGGAAAAAATATATTTTTTAGTTACAATAAAATAGAAAAAACTACATGCTAAACTCAACCGCTGGAGCACAGACTGCCCCCTCGCGACAGAGAGCTGCAGAGAAAAAGATGAAATTATGGTGCACTAAACCGCTGAAGCCCGTGCCCCCTCGTGGCAATCAACTGGTGAGGTGGGATGGAGAACTCTCGATCTCCTGCAATACTACAGAAGGACAGACCGCTAAGTGGTTAGGATGGAAACGAACATTAAATAATCATAAATGTTTCTTAGTTTGGCAAGCAACGCAGGTCGAGATAACACCCCTTGTAGCCAGGATTGTAGTCAATTTTTCTCTTGGAGGCCTTATATTTACTGGGCCACTGTAGTTGCTCTTCAGGTACAATTGTAACGGATTGTCCATGAAAGGCTTTTTGTTGATATCCCTTTCAGCTTAAAATACTTTATTTTAGCTTTAATTTGACACCAATTTCATCCCGTAACTCGATGACGTGAAAGTGACGCCAAAATGGCGATTTGGCGACCGCTGTTACTTATATCGTACCATGAAATGACGAGGCAGACCACTCATTCCTTAATCTACACCTAATAATGTTGTCCTACATCATGATTTCATCCCGTAATTCGATGACGTAGTCTAATTGAATTTTAAATTATAACGTCATTTTTTGTTATAAATGTCAGTCTGCTGAGGGTTTGTACAAGATATGCACAGGCAGACCGACATATTCTTAAAATACCTTATTTTAGCTTTACTTCGGCACTAATTTCATCCCGTAACTCGATGACTGAAAAACGATGACTCGCCAAAATGGCGAGTTGGCGCCCGCTGTTACTCATATCGTACCAAGAAATGACGAAGCAGACCAGTCATTCCTTAATCTACACCTAATAATCTAGTCCTACATCATGATTTCATCCCGTAACTCGATGACGTAGTCATTTGTGTCGCCGCCGCCCGATCTAAGTGGGAGGGCCACAAAAATATTGAACTTCAAACTCACTTATCATAATGGTTATAGAAGAGTGATGTTCATTCAGTAATGGATTTTTCTTAACGGACCTTGAATAAATTTTATTTTTATAATGATGAACAATTTCATGATTCAGTCAAACATCGTTAACATGAACACGCTTAACATGAATTATTTTCAACATGATTTCTTTTCACAGTTCCCTATAAAAACGAATACAGAGATTTGATAATGATAACATGAATTACTGTTAACATGAACAAAATTTTGATTCCCCTTGAGGTTCAAGTTAACGAGATTCAACTGGAAACAGTATTTAAAAATTAGCACAAATATGCATTGAGTATTAAAATATTCCAAAAAAATGGTAAAAAACTATGTTATATAAAGCGCTATATATATATATATATATATATATATATATGCATTTAATGAAGTAAAAATTTGAAAAAAATCTCTCTAGGAAAGTCAAAAAAATATATTATAAATTCATTTATTAAAAGCAAGAATGATTTTTTAACCAAGAAAGCATTTATCATAACTTTTATGTTTCGCATTATTTACTGCATCGCTGTTATTCTCTTTGTGATATACAGCCATGGTAGCTTTTCCTAAAAAATAAAGTTTCTATTTTCCACAACATTAAGCTCCAACAAATAATGCATTTATTTCATAAATATTTTCTGCTGATGCATTGTTACGCATTTCCCGGCCCGGTAAGGAACAGTAAGCCCCTTTTATGATTGCTTTTAATTTCCTCCTGAGATGTAAATTTTCCATCAAATGGCAGAAAAAAATGCATCGTCAGAAGCAATTTATACTTCTCTTTCAACGTTTAAAATTGAATTTTACAATTTTAATAAATAAAAGAAATCTTTTTCGTAAAAATTACTTAATATTGCTTTTTCTTCCTAAAGAAATTCTCGTAATGCTAGATTGGAAAAAAAGTTATGAACATAACTTTTATTATGGAAATATTTGTCATTTGTTGCACTATTGTTTCCAATATTTGGTTAATCATTCTCACTCAAGTGTATTAGAAATGCAGTGTTCAATATTGAAAACTATAGATTAAATAAGAGATTTTAAATGGACATAATGCAATAATTTAATTTTTAAATTTTAATTGCATTATATTAATTACTAATTCATCTAAAATAACCTAAGCAAATTTTCCGTTACTGCTGTGCTCTAAAAATTCTTCGATGAAAACCTGAACCATTTCGAGTCCGAATTATTTTGTATTTTGAGGACAAAATTATTATTACTATAAATACGTTAATTGTACAAATCCAAATAGCCGTACTGATATTTAAAGATTATCTCATTGCCTGAAATGCAATGAATTTACATATTTTTTCTACTATTCAATTCATAATTATATAATAACAGGCTAACGAAGAGTTTTTAGAAACGGTAGGAAAATATCATATTACAACAGAGTTTAACATATATTACTACTTTCTAATTTTTTTTTTCGTTTTATCATCCATGGTTCATTTCAAAATATGACCTATATTTTAAATTTAAGGAATGCAATACGTGTATAAAATAAAAGAATCGCCAACAGTGCAAAGAGAATCAAGTAAATTGATATTATTATTATTATTACCAACTGTCAAAACATACAAGAAGTCATAATAAGAAAGGCAGAGACATATACTATCATTTCAATTTAAAGAAAGTAACAAAATACTTGTCAGGCGAAAATAATACTCGATGAAAATACATGTATTATTAACAGTACACCAGACCTGAAAGGGTTAAAATACGTAATTCTTTGAAGGAGAAATGTACTTTTACTTAAAACTTTAATTTTAACTTGTTACTTTTATTTGCAATTATTCTCCTTAACATTATTTTGTAATTCCCTTCTACTTTTTATAACAGTAAGCTTTCTTAGATAATATATTTATTTTCAAAATGTTTTTTTTTCTTATAGTCTCCCATCTATTGGTACAAATTATGATTGACAAAGATCAATTGATTATTGCTTTTAATTTAATTATACAGACAGAACAACTGGCAGAAATACTCAGTTATACTTTTCTTGATTAAATATCCGGATTTTTGCTGTGTAAGAAAAGCACATACAGGGATGACAGGGATGACCATCCCAGGAACCCAGCTTTCTCTTTAAAGTATAAGTGCAATCCCTGTGGACAGACTCAAATCCACTGCATATGTTTTGACACATTAACTATGATTAGCTCCTGAATTTTTTTTCAACAGTTAACAACATAGAAAAACACAAATTCAAGTTGACAGTATTGGTTCTGAATCTCATAAGAAATGACATCAGTACATGTACATTGACAGTTCTATTTATGCATTAACAATTACAAGACATATTTTTTGAATTTTAGAGTTCCAAAATATTAAGAGAAGTACGTAGGTTGTTAAATATAACAAAATTACTAAATAAATCATTTAAACACAACAAAGGAAGCAATAAAAAAAATAAATAAATAAAACAAAATAATAATAAATATTAATAATAAATTATTTAAAAAATATTTACATTATGTACAAAACTGGGGCTCCTGCCTAGGGTTAGCTGTGACCACTAGGATGCCCAACTAGCTCAAAAAAGGAAAGTATTGAATAGATACAAAATAGATGTTTTCTAAAAATTTCACACAGTTCGCGAACACTGAAGAAGCCAAAAGCGCCCCATACTTTGGGTGCCCACCTCGGACATCTCAATATTATACCGGCAAATATTCGTAAGAATTTGATTAATGATAATTATTATTCGAAATTTCTGAATAAAATATCTTCTAGATTTTAAAAGACTTCTGATGATATAAAAGATTTTTATTGTAGTGATCGAGAACTTTCACATGTTGACTGTAATTACTAACAGAATGACTTTTTTTTCAAAGAAAAGACACCCTCGTAGTAATCCTGTCTTTGCCTGACAGTATTTTCGTAGTAATTATTAAGTTGTTTGAATGTGCAATAACTTGATTTACACATTTACGCATTACATGTTTAGAAACACTGAAAATGCCGCCAGTCTACAAAATGTTAACTTAGTATGTATCTTTGCTGACGACTCTCTATCATCCTTTTGCTCTGAAGAAAAAAAATCATATAAATTCTGAATTGGTTTTATTACTTTCTTCTACCTTTACAAGATAAAAGTATTCTATGCATAAAAATTTTAGAAATTTAGTTTTCAACGGATTTACACGCTTTATGGGGAAGAGAAACCGAACAACTGTTTTTACAAAATGTCTGTCTGAGTCTGTGAGTTTGTGAGACTGTCTGTCTGTGGACAAAACATTTGTGGTCGCTCTATCTCAAGAACTAATGCACGAAATTTCATAAAACTTTACATTCTGTTAGAACTTGATAAAAATTAGGTATTACTAGTGTTTGATGTATATCGCTCAACAGGTAATGCTGCTATGCTGCATTATTCACAATTACCACAATAGCCATTTCTTAAGAACTAATGCATGGATTTTCATAAAACTTAAGATTTAGATAGTGCTTGATATAACATGGTGCTGATTGCGTTTTGGTGCAAATCGCTCAACAGGTATCGCTGCGATGGTGCATTATTCGTGATTATTGCAATAGCGCTATCTCAAGAACTAATGCACGGATTTCATAAAAAGTTAGATTCTGTTTGATCTTGATATAAACTAGATTTGATTAGTTTTTGGTGTATATCGCTCAACAGGTGGTGCTTCGACGCTGCATTATTCACAATTTTCTCAATAGCAATAAGTCAAAAAAGAATGCATTTATTTTCATAAAACTTCAGATTTAGTTAATACTTGGTATAACATGGCGCTGAATACGTTTTGGTGCAAATCGCTCAACAAGTGGCGCTGATTACATTTTGGCACTGCCATGGTGCATTATTTGTGAATATAGTAGTAGATCTAGCTCAAAGACTAATACACGGAATTTCCCAAATCTTTAGATTCTGTAAGACCTTGATGTAAACTAGATATGATTAGTTTCTGGTGAATATAGTTCAGCAGGTGGGCGTCTATACTGCATTATTTATAATTTCCACAATAGCCATATCTCAAGAACCAGTACATGGATTTTCGTAAAGTTTCATGTTTTGTTAGTACACTTAATATAAGATGGTGCTAATTACTTTTTGGTGCAAATCGCTCAACAGATGGCGCGGCCATGGTGCATTATTCATGATTATCGTTACAGATCTATTTCAAAAACTAATGTACAAAATCTTCTAAAACTTCAGATTCAGTTAATCTCAGATATTTATTAGATTTATTTAGTTTTTGGTGTAAATAGCCTTACAGATATTGCTACTATACTGTATTTTTCACTATTTCGTAATAAATGTATCGCAAGAACTGATGCAGGGATTTTCATCAAACTTCAGATTCAGTTGGTTACTTGATAAAAAATTAATCATGATTAGTTTTTAGTATACATCACCCAACATGTACACTGTTAAAAATCTGAAGCATTTTATCCAGTCATTTGACCGTTTTCTACAAAAAAAAGTAAAACAACCGTCTTTTTACGTGATTCTGAACTTATTATTACCAATTTTATGATCAGAATAGAGTTAAATTACGGCTATGTTACTGGTTTTTCAGAAAACGGTGAAATGACTGTACAAAATGCTGCACGATTTTTAACAATGTAGCGCTGTTATGATAATTTTGCAATTGCTTTCACGTATTTTCATCAAACTTCATATTCAACTGTAAGTTGACAAATGTTGTTGCTGACTAGATTTTGGCTTAAATCATCTAACCGATAGCACTCCTATGCTACATTTTTTTAAGGAATATTAACATTCATAAGGTAGAAGAGATTTTTGGGATTAACACGTCTGATTAGCTTTTCATTTTTTTTTTTTTTTTTTTTTTTTTTTTTTTTTTTCGTGTTGTTGTATAAGTGTTTTTTTTTTTTTTTTTTTTTTTTTTTTTTTTTTTTTTTAACTTTATAGAAGAACAAGATAAAAGATAAAAAATCTTATTCCTTCAACATATTACATTCTATTTAAAGGATATATGAAAGGATATTGCCATATCCGGATTAAAATAAACATTTTTTTTTTCTTTTTACACTTTATGTTCCTATGATCAGTGCAAATTATCTAACCCTCTTAGTTTTACATTATTTAGTCTCAGTTTTACATTATTTGAATCAGAAATTTAATTTTATTATATATAGCACTTTTATAGGTGTTTATTTTATGTGTCTATAGATTAATAATTTTTTACTGGCTTTAAACATTGAAAGTTTCAAATTGACAATTGGATCAAATAAGACTCCAGTGTCATTAAAATGGTTAAAAATAGTTGAGGAAGCAAATAATATAAAAAAGAGGTATTTATTGTAAGCTGAAAGTTGTCAAAATGCGAACCTTTCTTTACATTATTGAACTTAGTGATGATACATCATGTTGAATTTAGTAAATGAATGTTCAACACCAGAAGCATTACATTTCATCAAAAGATGTTTATGTGATTATTTTTAATTACATGAGAATTATTTAATAACATATAATGTACAAATATGAAATACAGGTTAATTTATATTATATAAACATAAATAAAAGATTCGCCGTAAAAATCTAATACATCTAACAAAACAATTTTTAAAAAGCTTTTTTTCCAAATAACGAAATCTATTTAGTGCGAAAACAGTGACTGCTATAAAGCTTGTACAAAACCACTCACAATAGCGATTGGCGACGCAAAAAACAGATGATTAGAAAATTTCAATCTGGACTTAAAAAGAGGACGTACACACATACGCACTATTAAAAAAAATCTGAAATTCATGGATATAATTTTAGTGAATTGCACAGAAAATGTCCCTTTTCAAAACAAACGGGCATTTTCCAATAAAAATCGGAAAAATTCATCATATTTTTCTTAAAATAACGACAGGGACGGATACAGAAAGAAAGAACGGATATACATGTTGACTGCACAAAATTTATTTTAAATGTTTACAAAAGTGGCGTATTTCTGCACAGATATAGAAAAAGTCAACGAAAGAATATTGAATATTTTGTAAGACTGTTATCGGGCTGCAGAATTGCAATTGTATTGCAATTTGTCATCAAGACTAAAAATTATTATATTTCTTACCAGTGGGCGCCAACTTATATGGGCCCGTGAGACCCGACACCACCCAATAATTTTGAATCATATCTTACCAAATTTTTATTGTTCCAGTTATTTTTTCATTCTTATTTTATTTTTTCATTTTTTTCCTTAAAATAAAATTTATTTTGCCAATGACCATGTGTTTAAGTTCTCTGGCTGGCACCTATAAATTACACATAACTGAAATGTTTTGCTCCATGTTTAACTGTATGCTAATTCAATAGACGTGTTCATAATATTATAACATTACAGTAAATATCAGTGTCTTTACAAGGAAAAACACTGAAACTCATGCGAGTATGATTTAATAAAATTGCAACTTTATTAAAACATTGATTTGACGGATAGATTGACATACAATTCTCATCTTTTACCATCTGTCAAACCTTCAAAGAAAAATAAGCTGGGATCACCATTTTACAAAAATATTTTTGAGCCAATCCAGTATTTTTCAAAAGTTGGCGACACGGTTTCTTACCAACTGTCTACCAACTTTATAATACAAACTTTATATACTGTTAAGAATTTTCTTTAAAAAAAAACTTTTTGTAAATTTATACTAGATTTTGGTTAAATGCATACGATAGTGTTTCTCGGTCATCATTTTTCACACATTTCCCCTAGCTTATATATAATTCCCTGTTGGGATTTCCATGTCTGTATTTAAAGATGTTTTGTCTTTCTTAAAAGTTGCAGTTCAAAATACACACTTTTCAAATTCTATTGCAATTTTATTAGAAATATTAAAAAGGAATTTTTTTTAAAATTTTTTTTTAACTTAGAATAATTTAGAAAGGGAAACGTCATCTTCTCGGAGTTAGTGACGATTTTTATCCACAATCATTTCGCAATTGTTACTTTCACCAGACGCCAGAAATTTGCTAATTTTAAAAATAAATTGCACAGCGCCACTTCTAAGAAATTATAATTATTACAATTCTATTATTTTGTTATTATTTCATTTGTAAATGCGTTATAAAAAATATATTAATTTTATAAAAACATACTACGCAAAATGACTAAAATAATGAAAACATAAAAAAACAATTTACAGTTATTTTTTTTCTGCTTATTTTTCTCTTATTCCTTACTAAAAAAATCGTTTAATCAATTAGCACATTAAAAATAAATAGCGTGCAAGAATTTAAAAAAATCTTTTTAACATTATTGTTGTAAAAAATGAATTCGATTCAAATTTTTTCATTCAAAAATAAATAAATAAATAATGATAATAATAATAATAATAATTCTATTTAAATTAGTTAAAAAATTAAAATTGATTTTAAAAAATAATAAGTATTATGCATCAGTCTAAAATTAATTAAAATTAACCGTTTACGAATATTCTAATGAATATACTTGAAGGAAAATCTTTGAAAAGCACAACAAATTTTTCCCCAGTGACTCATAAAAAATACTTTGTACAAAGTAGCATCGGCATCTTTTCCTCAGTCAGTAAGGTGTTATTTCGTTGCCAAAAGTCTCGAGTTCGAACCTCAGTATATTGTGCAAAAATTAAATAATACAGCGCTTCAAAATCCCTCTTATTTGAGGTAGAGTGACGATTGATTCGCAAATTTAAAAAAAATTAAATTATTAGCATTATTAAAAAACAAACTTTATAACGGAATGTCTCCGCTTCTTCAAACGGAGTTTGCCCTTCTTTTATTTCCCCAAACGGACAATCTAGTAACGGAACGGAAATATGTCTGGCAACTTTGCTGCCTGTAGTTTTACAGTGAATTCATGGATTTATTTTTAACAGTACGTCTTCGTATGTGAAATAGAAGAATTCATGGCATACGCTAGTATGTCATTAGTAAAGTGCTATTAAATATTCCACTTTACATTTCTTTATTGTTTTTATTTTTATTGTCATGTCGCTGTTCTATTGTAATATTCGTTTATTTTGGACATTTTCAGCTAAACATTTGTATTGTCAGAAATCAGAATTTCAAACGGCTATATACCTGCCTGTTTGTAATTTTAATGAAGACGTGAAGCCTAATTTGAATATAATGAATCCTATGATCATAGCAATAGTCAGAGAAATCTAATTCATAAACTTATCAATGGGATTCTGAGCCCATTGGCAGTTCAGTATATCACAAGCAATTTGTCAAAAGAGAGTTGAATTACCTTTACATCCGATATTTCTACATTTTAAAAACAATTTTAAATAATAGAAGCCCTGGAATTCTTGAATGAATGTTTGTACAGCGGTCTGTTATTTAGATGTTTTGTGCGGTAATTAATACTTTGTCCCAATGTCTATGAAAGGTAACATTTGCTTTATTTAATCGAAGATACAACCGACTATTAGTTTTTTTATAATCCTTCTAATAGTTTTTACAAGTAGTGATACTAAAATATAATTATCTTATGTCGCGTATAATTGAGATATCTGTTTAAAAAATTTAATAGTATATAAAAAATATAAAATTATTTTTTCCGAAAAACATAAAAAGTACAAACAAAAAATCCATTCACGCTTTTCTCAAAATTATTTTTCCAGTATTTTAGCCAGGAGAACATCAGCACAATTAAACTAAATTAAAAAACATAAATTTATTTTACTAAAATTGTATACTCTATAATTAGAAACATTTATGATTGATTTGTGTAGGGTAATTTGAAATAATGTAGCCAAAGTGAAAGTGCAAAGCATGCATGCAAATGTGAGTCAAAAACTACACAGGAATTTAACGTCGCAAATGCCCTTCGGAGCCAATGAACACGTTTTTATGAAGACACAAGTTAAACAAATTGAGCCGTCTTTTTTTTTTAGCTTTGTGAGTAACATGGTAGCAGACAAGTTAGAACACAGCTGCAGGCCACCTTTCTCAGGCTTACATTAGTCCAGGTGGAAAATTCGCAAGGCCACTGCAGTCACCATTTTTATCTCCAATAGATTTTTATGTTTTTTTTTTGTTTTGTTTTTTTTTTTTCAATTTTTTTTCCAATTAGGGTTTATTTAAGAAACATCTGTTTCATCGCAGGCAAAACCCTTAAGCATCTCCTGTAGTAGCATTGGTCGCAAATATGTGACATATGTGGAAGCATAGTATAAATAGTTTGGTATACAGTCACCGCAAAAAAAATCTTGACATTTACAATTTTAGACGTTTTTGTTAGTACAAGATTAGAACGTCTAGAAATATACATAAGGAATTGTTCTGAAACTCCTGGTGTGTAAACAAAATAGTAAGCGTCTTATATTTTCGTGAAGAGCTTTCCCCGAAATCCAACAGCGGACCGTCAACAAATTGAAAATAACGAAGATTTTTTAATAACCCTGTCAAAACTAATGTAGCAAAAGCGTTCAAACTACACATTATGATTAAGTGGCTTATTGTAATATACTGTGTTTATTTTTATAAAGATGGCATTAATACTCGTAGAGAAATTAAGGTTTTTATAAAAACAGTCCTAAATTTTCCAAGTTTTTTGCTTATATTTTGCAGAGTTCTTAATATAAAATAATCTTCTTTTCTGAAAATGTGACAAACAACATTGTACACAATACCCTGTCATCATAATTTTAAAATAATAAAAACTGTATGAAAAATGAGTAAGGTTTAGTAAATAATTTTTCATTGCGCATGAGTCAACGATATCGAAATTTCATTTGCATATTGCGTTAGCTAAATGTATAGAGCAACTTCTGTAAACGTTTCAAAAATATAACTTGAAAATTCTGAAAATGATCGTCTATAGAATTAACCCAAAATCCTTTATTTTCAAAAGTAAGCAAAAAAAAAAAAAAATCAGGGTTTTTATCCAAATATAGTTGTACGTGCAATATTGTGTAGGCACTAATCAATGGAATATGGACACAGCCCCTCATCTTTTGTTTCATTTAAGGAATAACGGATTTTGATCTCATTCTATCGACGATAATTTTCATAATTTTTAGGCTATATTTTTGAAACTTTCACAAATGTTGCTGTATACATTTAACTAACATAATATGCAAATAAAATTTTAATAGCGTTCACGCATGCGCAGTAAAAAATTATTTAGTAAACCTGTTCATTTGTCATACAATTTTTATTATATTTTAATTCTGATTACAGAATGTTATGTACAATGTTGATTGTCATATTTTCTGAAAAGAACATTGTGTTTTATGAAGAACGCTGCAAGTTATAAGCAAAAAGTTTGGAAAAAATTGAGACCGTTTTTATAAAAACCTAAATTTCTCTACGTGTTTACATGCTATATTCATAAAAATGAACCCAGTTTATTACAATAAGACACTTAATAACAATCTGCAGTTTGAACTCTTTTACTTCATTAGTTTTGACAGGGTGTTCCAAAATATCTTCTTTCTTTTTCAATTTGTTGACGGTCCCCTGTTGGATTTCGGGGAAAACTCTTCACGAAAATATATGAGGTGTACTATTTTGTTTACACACCTGGAGTTTCAGAATAATTCCTTATGTATATTTCTAGATATTTAACAAAATGTCTAAAATCGTAAGTGTCAAGATTTTTTTTGCGGGGATTGTAGAGTAATTTTTGTTTATTCTTCTTATATTATGCAGGGGTGTTTCTAAATGAATATCGGAGTTTTAATGCTTGGTAGTATTTATTACATAAAATTTAATAATTATAATTAATACATAAAATAAAAGAGTGACTCAACAGTTTTACCTACAAGCTTGTAAGTGTTCAAAGTGAACACCTTTTGTCATACGGCACACATCAAGTCGATAGCTCAGTTATTCCCGAACGTTGATCAGTATTTGTGAGATCGTTATTGCAAGAGCTGCAATGATCAGCTGGTAGTGGAAGCATATACACACGATCCTTTATGAGCCCCAACAGATAGAAATCACATGGTGTCAGATCGGGTGAGCATCTGAACAGAGCTTCTTATCTAATTAACATTTCAAAAGAACTGTGCTATAGACTTAATGTGTGCCGTGTGGCAAAAGATGCTCACATTGAACACTTGTAAGCTTGTAGGTAAAATTGTTTGTGTTTCTCTTTAATTTTATATATTAATTATAATTTTAAGTTCTATGTAATAAATACTATCAATCGTTAAAATTCCGATATTCATTTAAAAACGTCCCGTATACAGTTTGCAACCTCATCCTGTATCCTCGATTAGCGTATGCGATCCCATGTTCCTATAAGATTTTGGATTCTTTTTGTATGCCTGCTTTGAGTTTTCTTTTGGTCTCATTATTTTGAATCAGGATATATTTTTATAGCCAAGTAAAGGTACATAAAAATTAAAAAATGTAATGATTTTAATAGTGCTTGTCCTTTTATGACTTTTTATAATTTTCAAGCTGATTAATTATAGCACGACATACAGTAAAAGATATGAAAGTTAGCTTTTGAATAGTTTATTGCAATCAAAAGTAACAATTTTTTATTGTAGTAAATTATATGGTCAATAAAAAATGTGTGAAATGTGTGTCATTGTCATCGTAAAAGCTACTCATGCGACCCTCTGAGTAGTACAATTTTAAAAGTACAAATTGTAAAATAACGTACTAAAAACTCACAGCTATAAGCTTTTATTTTCCAAAGAAAGAATTTATTAAAATTTATCTGGGTAGCCTAAAACATAATAGAATTGTTAAATGCTATCATCAGAAATGTAATCTGCTGTTTAGAACTTTCACTTTAATATACAAATTCACAAAGTTTAACTAGATTTTATTCCACGTTTTACTTGCCTTTTCATAATTATACTGTTTAATTAATCACTTAACTAAGTAGATGTGTTTTCCTGACAAAGCAAACTATATCTCACATTAAAAAAACAAATTAATGCAGTGTTTATAATTAATTACGCATGCAGTTTAAAATAAAATTTTCTTTTCTTAGGAATCAATATTTTTATAAAATGCTAAAACTTTTGTTTGATTTAACTGGGAACTTTAATTCGGGAAAAGCTCTTTGCCATAAAACAAACTACATCGAGAAAACTTTTCAAAGTATTTTAAGTTTCTGAACGATTACTAAAACTGATTTTGAATTAGAAGTATTGAAAAGCATCAGTAAAAAATCCTTTTTTTCCCAAACAAATTACTGATCTTGTAAATTTTAGTTTGAAATTCTATACTCGATTTCAAGATTTTGGATTATTTGATGTATTTAGATTGACTACAAAAAGTAAAACGTATTCGCGATAAATTAGTTAAAATTAAGACGCAATCTTAGCCTAAAATGGTGAAGATAAATAATAAAAATAACAAAGAATATAGCTTAAACCTTAACAAGATTCTCAAGTTTCCAGCTCAGCAACGCGAAAATTTTTGACTCGTTCTAAATGTAGAAACATGAAATTTACAGTCCTGATTATTGAGGCAATGTCGAATCGAAAACAGTTTCTCTTTTTTTAACAAATAAATTAGTTACTGAGTTATAAGCTATAATAGTCAAGTGACGACCAATTTTACTCCTTTCTCTGGATGTCAAGATCGGAAATTAGGTTCAAACGCCAAATTTGACAACATTTTCTGATTGATCTTTTCTATTTATTTAAAAATGGAAAGCGCCTTTAGATTACATGGTTCCTAAATAACATTTCTTGCAAGTCTAAATCAGAATAACGGCAAAATTTGAGCAAAAAAATGAACTACAAAATATGCCTGAAAGTAGACCTTTTGGATTTCAGAACAATTTTTAGTAAAACGTTTTAATCCAAAATTTAATAAATTTCACATAAAAAAAGGAAAAAAAAAGATACTTGGATAAAATACAGATAATAACACACAATACACCATGCACATACACATGATACGCATAAATACATGTCACATAAAAAAAAGATAATTACAAACTGGGAGATCCCTCATGAAGTAAGACCCTCAGATTATTGTATTAAATACTGCTTTATTATCAACGATGAACTTGCTTGCGAAATTTGAAAAAAATCGTTTCGGCATACATGTAATTTCAATTAAAAACTTTATAAAAATAACCCTTCATACCCATCGCTTAAGAAGGATACACAACAAAATGTACAAACGTTGCACAATGAATTTTGTGCAACGTTTGAGCATCCTGTATTTCTTATTCCGCGTGCATAATGCCTTGTCATCGATAATGATCTTATGTACACAATTTAAGTAATATCGGATCTTCAGGTATGCGATTTAAATATAAAAAAAAATAATAATTTACCATAGAAGCTGCATTTAACAACAAATGCATCTAGCAATGTTATCGATAATGAAATTTGTGCAACGTTTCGGCAAAATTGATTCATCAGGTATGTGATTTCGATCAAGAATATAAAAGAATGCTTTTTTCCGCTGTATCCTGCTTCTCAAAATACGTAAATATTGCATTGCAATATTTACGACAATGAACTCGTGTACGATGTTTGGGAAAATTAATCTCGGATTCATAGTAAATCAAAACTCTGTTTCTGCATCCCAGTCAGTCAGCCAGATAAGTTCAAAGAAAATCGTCAGGGAGTTCTTCAGCACTTATAGCGGTATTTTTCTACACTAATGTTTACCTTATTTAATGTTGAAATATTCTATGATTAAATACGAAAAAGTTTACAATAATACTGGTAGAAGTCTGATGCAGCACACTCTCGTATGCTGACTGATTCAGACAGATGGATGGCAGCGAATAATTTGAAATGAAAACACGTAAAAATAAAAACTTCAATGGATGACATAAAACATAACATATAAATTGATAAATGACGAGATACATATAATAAGAATCAATTTGTACACAGTCCAGTTACATTAATGTGGCCAACTTGAGATTTTAGGCGTTTTGTTAAATATCTAAAAAAATACATGAGGAATTATTCTGAAACTCCAGGTTTGTACACAGATTAGTACAGATTACATATTTATTCGAAAATGTTTTCCCGAAACACTATGGGAGATCATCAACAAATTGAAAAAGATCGATTATCTTTTGGATAACCCTGTCAAAACTAGTGTAGCAAAAGCGTTTAAAGTGCAGATTATCATTAAATGAGTTACTGTAATAAACTATGTTCATTTTTATGAAGATAGCATGTATACTCGTAGAGAAATTAAGGTTTTTATAAAAACAGTCTCAAATTTTGCCAAGATTTTTGCTTATAACTTACAGAATTCTTAATAAGGTACCCTGGGGTAATAACGCCAGGCGGGGTAATAACGCCAAGTGCTTATATTTTGCATAATTATGAAATAATCAGGTAAATGACACCCATGTGCTCTGCGCAGAAGGGTTTTGAGTCATATAAATCGCAAAAAACAGCTTCGAGTTAATTTGTTTCATTTTTAGGTCTTATTGTTTTTACAAGCAACTAAAATTAAAGCTTGATCTAAAATTTGCGAGATACGTTTTGTGATGTGAAGACTATCTTTTTATCCGGAAATACTTTGTTAATTACATAAATTTGTAGTGCATTTCATGTACTTTTAAAATGTTGTTGAAGATTTTGGATATCTTCTCGAGATAATTTGTAATTTAAAATGCACAGCGCAATAACTATACGGGGTAATAACGCCAACCCTTTACATTAATACCCCGGTTGATTCCCTACAGTGGCCGAGCTACATCCTAAATAATGATTCAAATAAACAAAGTTAAAACTGTGCAATGTTTCTCATATTTCTATTTAAGAGGTCCTTTTTAAGCAAAAAAGAAGCTCACGGTCTGATATTCTTTTGCCTCATCCCCCCCTCCCACACCACACCTTTATTTTTCTTACACTTTCACAAAAATTGAACATTTTCAATAGCTTAGAATGCAATTTGTCAATTTCTAAGTTTGTAGAGTTTGAATATTTAGAATTGGGCTATCTACATGCAATTATTCCATCTTCTTTCATAGTTTTGTTTGCATGGCGTTATTACCCATATAGGTGGGTAATAACGCCAAATAGCATTGGTCAAGAAAAAACGCCATTACATTTTATGAATACATATCTGTTAAATTATTTTATTTTATATAGATAGTCAATGAGTTGCTGTATCAGATCCTATATTTGTTTGAAAAATACAATCTAAAACTAAGCCGTGAAAATTGGTAGAACCTTAACGTGGCGTTATTACCCCAGGGTACCTTATAAAAAAAAATCTTTTCAGAAAACATAAAAAATAGTATTTTACATAATACCTTATAACCATAATTTAAAAATAATAAAATTTGTTAGAATAATGAACAGGTTTACTAAATAATTTGTGAAAGCATTCAAAATATAATTTGAATAATATGTGAGTTAAGTGTATAGAGCAACTTTTGTGAAAGTCTCAAAAGCAGTGCTTGAAAATTCTAAAAATTATTTTCGATAGAATAAGCTCAAAATCCATTTTTCTCAAAAAAGAAGCAAAAAGATGTGGAGTTGCATCCTTATATTCATTTATTAGTATTAATATAGTACAGAATTGCAGTGTTACTATATTTGGACACAGTCCTCATCTTTTAGCTTCATTTTAGGATCAACGGATTTTGAACATATTCTATCAAAGATTATTTTCAGAATATTCAAACTATGTTTTTGAGAATTTCACAAAAGTTGCTCGATACATTTATTTAACAAATTATGCTAATTATATTTTGATTGTTTTACACTTGCGCAGTGAAAAATGTTTTGGTAAATTGCTCATTATTCATACAATTTTTATTATTATTTTTTTTTATTACAGGGTTATTATGTACAATGTTATTTATCATATTTTCGAAATAGAACATAGTTTTACATATTGCACATTATAAGCAAAAAACTTGGCAAAATTTGGGGCTGGTTTTATAAAAACTTTAGTTTTATTAAGAGTATGCATGCTACCCTCATAAAAATGAACACAGTTTCTTACAGTAACCCATTTAATCATAATATACAGTTTGAACGGTTTTGCTACATTAGTTTTTACAGGAATATCCAAAAGATATTCGTTTTTTTTTTCAATTTGTTGACGGTCCCCAATGGGATTTCGAAAAAAAAGTCTTTGTTGAAATATATTACCTGTACTATGGTATTGACACACCTGGAGTTTCGGAATGATTCCTCATGTATTTTTCTAGATATTTAACAAAACGTCGAAAATGCAAGTTGGTCACATTAATATGAGTGAACTGTATAATAATTCTTACATTGTAATAAAATCAAAAATACAATAGATAGAATAAAATTACACATTTATTCTATAAATTTGTAAATTACGGCTCATTAGTGCATACATGTTAAGATATGTTTCTGAAAAATATTTTTTTAAACAACGGAACTCAATCACAATTCTATAATCGCTATCTTACAATGAAGTACACTTGTGATGAATTACTGTTTTTTATCATCATGAAATGCAAGAAAGAAAAGGAAAAAAGTTGCAAAACAAGATATAATTTTAATATAAGCCGTCAAGCTATAATAAACTATCCTTTCCATCAAATGATTACTGAAAATCTTTTGCTAAGCATGCTTTCTGTCACATCATTATGTACATATATTGGAGTTTATGTAATTTTCTTATAATGCTACAAGCTTATTCTATAATAATTATTTCATAGGCTGCACTTTTTGGGGGAAAATATAATTTCTCTTTCATATACGAACTTTCAAAATGTTATTTAACTTGATAAAAAAATGTTAGAGTATCGAATAATCATTTCAAGACAAGTTATATTTAATAAAAAATATAGAATTGAAAAATATCTTTTAAAAATATCAACATAAATTATGGAAAATTTTACTTTTGTGATGTTTAGTGTATGATTAATACTTTTATATGTCGGAGCATCCTAATTTTTTTACATGCATTCTATTTTAAGTAATTTTATTACGTTTCAAAATTTGTTATATATGACGCAGTGGCGTAGCTAGGATGAGTGACACCCGGGACGAATGTAAATGGTGTCATCCCCAGCCATCATAGTGTCACCCAGTCCCCCCATACGATCCGTCATATTTTTTCTAATCACAGTTCTATGCTATTAACAAATGACCATATCATTCCTTATTTGTCCTCCTGCATGAAAAAGAAACCCAAAGGGGCAACTCGTCACTCAATCCACAGTCTGCATAAGTCAATGCGCTGTCTATATGTGGAAGTAAACTCTTTTTTTTATTATTTGCTTTTGCTACCCACTCGTTGTATAGGTAGGTTTTGTTCCCTGGTGCATGTCTTGTTTAGATATACCATTCTGTGTAAAATTTCTTATTCTCAGAGAAAAGAAAACTAACACTACTGCGCCGTGCACTAAAAATTTCATTTATTTCAGAATTCCTTTCTAAAATTTTATAAGATAATATTTTTCATTTGCAAATAAAGATTATGTGTCACCCCTCAGAGGGTGACACCCGGGATGGACCACCCCCTCCGCGCCCCCGCTAGCTACACCACTGAATGACAAAATCATTGAAAGAAACAAGACGGTCTGAAAATTTGATCACTTACAAATGGACTATTAAAAATTATGCACACAGAGTTTAATGAACTTAAAGTATTTTGTAGAGTCTATATTTATAACTCTGATGGTGAAAAATAAACGAGGCTTAGATTCTGAGAAAATGGAGGTCAAAGTTCAGTATACGTTTAAAATATCTTTTAATTTAACTTATTAAAGATGATATTTGTGGTGTCAAGGTAAGGAATTTACATGCTGGCCCGTGGGACAGAATTCGTTCGTAAGTTTTGACCTTCTTTTTATTCATTTTATATTTTTGACGCTTTACAACTTTTAAACATAGTTATGCCCATAGTTATAGTAACTATGTTTAGACCATGTTATTCTTTAATCATAAATAACACTGCTATTAGATAAACTGAAGAAAATTATTTTAAAATACTGGTGTCCAGAGCATTTGGAGCTTTGATTTACGCGGGACACCTGGAAATATTACTGCACACTAGTACTATTCTAAACTGTTTCAGTTCATAGGCAAAACATAATAGTCTGCAAACACATAATACGTAAATATTGTTCATATTCATGAGCGCCTCAACAAACTCCTGTGATGAGTTGTCCAAGCAAATACTGTGGAGGGGAATGAATAACTACAAGTAACTCGAGAGACCACAATCCATCTCACTGACTACCTTTTCCACAACAAAAGTTTCCAATCTAACAAAGGAATTTTTTTCCCTTTTTTTTCTGTGTGTGTTTCTCGCACCTAGCATTTAAGCTTGGTGTATTTTAAAGCCCTACATTAAAAAATTTAAAGATCTTTTTTTTTCTTTTTTTTTTTTTTTTTTTTTAGCAACAGCATAACTTTCAGAAAAATACTACTTTCGAGGCAAATTATCAAACTATTAACATAGTTTTTTTTTTAAGAAAAACATTTAAAAAATGTAAATTAGCTAATAAAAAATATTGATATATATATAATTAATATATTTCAATAATATATATATATATGTATAATATATATATATATATATAGAGAGAGAGAGAGAGAAGTTTAAAAAATCCTTAAAAGATCTACGAATTTAATTTTAAAAAATTAAGACTTGTAGTCTTATTTTTGGCGCGAAAAAAAAGCGCATAAAAAAAGCGCATAAAAAAAAAAAAAAAAAAAAAAAAAAGGCGGCAATCCGAGCCTTATGTTATAGCCCCAAAATAAGGTAAGTGAAATATTTGGCGACTTAACACTCTTTTGATGTGAAATGGACAAATAAAAATCCAATAATAAAAAATTTAAAGTATCAAAAATTAGATAAAAAATTATTTTAACTAAAAATTTTTAGAGACAGGCTCGAGCTTAAGTGCAAGCAACACCAGAAAAAGTTCCCTTCTCAGCTGAAAGGTGTGCTTAATCCTTTGAGGTCTGGGCTGTAAATTTCTCCAAAATTCTAAAGATCACATTGGCACTAGTATTTTGCAAAGAAAAAAGTTGGTTAACGATAAATAGAAAAAAAATGCATTAAACCTTTTTCAAATAAATTTGTTCTAATTTTCTGATTGTGACATTTCGAAATTAAAATTATGCGGTAGAAAATTCTACCATCAGAGCTCAAGGGGTTAAACAGTGCAATTGGATTAATATTTTTCATTTTTTCACTCTGATTTTTCTGGTGTAAACTATTTATTTTACAGCAATAAAAATTATTATATGAGTTACAAGAGGGTGCTTTTTTCAATTTACAAAATTCCTTCCATTTTTATTTTTATTTATTTATTTATTTATTTATTTTTATTTTTTTATTTTTTTATTTATTTTTTTTTATTTTTTTATTTTTTTTTTATTTTTTTTTTTTTTATTTTTTGTTGTTCATTAATTTTTCGCAAAAGCCCGACAAAATGAAAAGTCACAGATTTTATATAATAGATTACTTTTTCAAAATAATCTCGTATTATTCAACTTTGATACTACTATATCCATCGTCAAGAGTACAAGAAACGTTATTGGATTTATAAAGAGAAAGATAACATCAATGAGAAAGTGAGAGGTTCAAGTTGGAGATAGGCATTCTTTAACATATTAGGGTAAATAACAATGCTATTATTTTATAGTACATTATTTAGTAACAGATTAACGGAAAGTCCTTGTTAAATTTAGAACATAATGCCGGCAAAATATTAAAAACAAAAGATAAAACAATACTTTTTTAGAAGTACACATTAAAAAAATATAATAAAAATAAAATTTACTAAATTTTGTTTTCAATATTAACAGAAAAAAAAGAGTTAAAAGTGTACTTAAAAAAGTCATATGTTAAATGCTTATGAACTCTTGTTATACGGGTATCATGTTAAAGTGAAATAAATCAAAAATCTGCTTTTCATGTCTTTTTAACACTTCAACATCATGCAAGCAGCTGAAGAAAAATGAATAATACTTAATAGCTGAAAAGCGGTGTTTATCATTCCCAATCCCAGTCCAGTACTTCAGAAAAAAAACCTGGTCTGAGCGTTGACACAAAAATGCCGAAGACAAAAATTTTTCTGAATGATTACAATTCCTTGAATTTCGGTACCATTATTGTTTATTTTTAATATTCTTAATTTTTGATATTTAAGGAGACAAAAAAATCTATTATGAAATATTGGTGTCTAAATTTATGGTACCGACCAAACATTAAAAAAAATCGTCCTTTGAGAGCCACTATTTTTAGGCCATTGCTCATACCTAGCATGCAGGGGCGATGACCTGGCCATTGGCTGAGAAATAAAGTTTTCCTCAACACAAGTTTCATTATTCACGTTTCATTATCCATAAAAATTCCCGTCAATCGTTTATGACTTGATCGTTATTTTATCTGTATGAAACGAAGATCGTTTTAAATTTCCAAAAAGATAAAATAATTGCAATTTGTAATGTAGATAAATGAAGTAGGGGAGACCGGGGATGGTTGGCTATAGGGGTAGGTAGACTAACCGCCAAAAACTCGCCAACGGTATGAATATTGCGTCATCCCAGCGCAGCCGCGCATCACTCTCCGTCCCCCGCTCAGTCGTCGGTAGCGTCGCGTCGCCGGCACACGCCGTTTTCGAGCAGTGAACCGTGAATTGTTTTCATATCATGTAAGTAATATTTTCGTGTTGCATATTTTTTGATCTGGTATCTACACATTTTATGTTAACTGTTTGCCTATTAGTCAGAGTGTTTTATGAGTCCATATTGATATTATTTTATGTGTTATTTCTTAATTAGGTGGCAGTGTTTAGGTTATCCATGCCATCGGAACTTAAAATGTCGTTTGGGGTTGGTAGACTAATTTCTTTCGGGGCTGGTTGAATAATTAGTCAACCAACCCCAATGACATTTTGACTTTAAAATATCTTTAAAATTATCTTTTTATTCGATTCTTAATAAGTATATTCTTTTTTTTTTTGCTACAGCAGATAATAGAAGAAATATTCGGAAACGTAAAAGTACGATATATACAGACACCCCTGAAAAACAAAATCTTATAGATATGAAAAAGAATAGAGAAACTTTGAAGAAAAGAAGAAAAGATACAAAAAATAGAATAGAAAAAGGAAAAGAAACGAGCAAAGGTAAGGGTAAAGGAAAATGGAAGGGCAAAGAAAAAGGAAAGGGTAAGGGAAAAGGAACGGATAAAGGAAAAGGAACGGATAAAGTAAATGAGATGAATGTTGATGATGACACCGTCGATGGAAATGACGATGCTGTGGATTCAGATGACGAGAGCACGATTTGTTTAGAATGCACTGAATCCTACGCCGATAGTGTCTCTGGCGAACAATGGATTCAGTGCATAACTTGTAAGTTAAGGTCTCACGCTAAATGTGTAAGAGGTAATCTAATGTTTTTTGAATGCATACACTGTATTTCTGATAATGAAGACTGATAACTTGTCTTTTTTTTATATTTTTAAGTATACAAAGATTTATATGTGATTTAAAATGAGACTGAAGAAGAGTTTAGTTTATAAAAGTTTAAATACTAAATACAAGTATTTAACAATTACTATTTTTTAAGTAGAGAAATGCAAAATGTGCATTTAATTTGTGGCGTAAGAAATTTTTAAATTGTTACATTAATAAGAATTAATATGTTACATTCATAAGAAGTTATAGAAAGATTTATGTGTGATTTAAAATGAAACTGAAGAAGATTTTAGTTTAAAAACTTTAAATACTAAGAGTTGATAGTTTTTATAAAGACTTATAAAGGATGTCTGTACCTGATTAAAATGGTTTTTTAATAAAGAGTTCCATTAAATTGAAAATAGTGTTTTATTACTTGACTCTTCTCATAATTTGTTGCTTATTGATACGTAGGTCTACTTACCCCGGGCATATAGTCAACCTACCCCGGTTCCGGGGTAGATTGACTAAGAGTTGATGTTCTGTAAAATGCATTTGTACATGATGATGATATTGAATAATTAACTATGTTTTGTTGTTTTTTATTAGTTTAATAATTCTTCTATCCATCAATGCCATTTAATTGTCTGTATGGATGAAAACACGAAAAATATGTATGATTTAGTAAAAAATTAGTCAACCATCCCCGGTCTCCCCTAATGTTGAAAGATTTGAATTCATTGAATATTTTAAAATAGAAAGTAAAAAGATGTTCTCGAGTTTTTTGGAATGGAAAAGAAAAATATATTTTTTTTAGTAACGTATATGAGCAGGTGAAGTATAGAGGGGATTTTTCATTTCTCAGCGTTCACTGTAGAGATGATGTTTTCTTTGAATTAAAATTGGAGGGAAGGGGTTTCTGTTGCTAGAATTTTTATAGGTGTGGAAAGGGAGTGGGTTTTTTTTTCTTATCCTTTTTCTTATTATTAATATTAATATTTTTCTACTTTGTGATTATTACGTTTTCAGAAAATGGGAGTTGGAAACCTTTTTTATTGCTATGATTTTATTTTACTGAAAAGAAAGATAAAAGCCTCTTATAATTTGTGAAGACAATTAATTTTGATACAATCGTAAATAACTTGAAAAACATATTTTTGTGTAAGAAATTTGTTTCGATGAATTGCATTTGATTAGAAGTGTATAAATAATAATCTTGTGTTCTTGTAGTATTTGCTTTAAATATACGTTGATAGATATGGCTGAAATAAACTCTGGCTATGAAATATATCTTATTTGAAAACTTTTGAAACTGTGTTTATTTTTATGCAGCGTATATCTTACTATCGTTTACCAACAGTTAATAACTGTTAGTTTTAAAATGTAGTTCCAATTACAAATTTTGTTTTGAATCTTATAAAAATCGATTTATGTTAATGTGCTATTTTTCAAATAGCTAATAAATTACAAATTTTATACGATGCCTGACTCCCATAAATTTTATTTTGAAAAAGTTCATCCATGTTCTTACAAGTAAAACAGTAAAAAATTATTCTTCGATGACTAAAATTTTACTGAGTTATAATAGTTTGAATAGCGGGAAGTTTCAACGTTTCAGTCATAATAAATGAAACAAAACGTCTTTTTAAAGCCAGAAAAAACTGAAAATGCATGAAAACTAAAACATCGTAACTAGCTAAATTTTTGTCTTGCAAAACATGAGGTTTAAACGCAATTTACTGGTGTAGACTCATTTCAATAGAAAACAGTATCAATACTTATGTCCCAAAATTATTTCAAACATTTTGTTTAATATCTTCTAAATAGAACATTCATTGACATCATACATAATGATTAGCCATATGTTACAAAAGTAACAAGGTTGTTGGAACCTGTTATTTGCGTAAGTGTAAAACAATGGAACCTGTTATCCAAAATTACCTTTATTTCTCATCTCTGGTTCAAATAATTTTGTCAGCTGTTTGATCAATCAAAATGGATACAATATCGCTAGCTTTCGATCATGTGCTGCAAAACTGGAAATTGTTACGGCAAGCAAATCATTTGTGCAACAACTGCGATATGCTATCACGCATTATTTTAAATAAAATAAAAGCATACAAACACCATAATTGAATTGCATATTTACTTTGCTCTAAATAAGTAATTTTTTATTAAAATATTATTCATAATTTTGATTTTTAAAAAAATTACTAAATAAAAAAATGTAGTTTCATTGATTATAAGTAGTGAACTATTTATTTTTTTTAAATGAAATGAGTTAATTCAATGCAAGATTATCTAAAGTTTCTACGAGCGAAAAATGGGGGGGCCACTGGGAAGTCCACAGTATGGAGAGTTCACTGCATATTTGAAAGGAAACTGTACAACATATATGTGTTTGATTTATTATATGCGTTAGGAGAATTTAAAAAAATAATCATGTTAAAAGCTGATGAAAAAAAGTAAAAAGGAAAAAAAGGAAATAAATTAAAATTTAGAGTTTTAAATTCATTTTCTTTAAATATAATTTTTTCTTATGATTGCAATTACCATGATTTTAGAGCTGCTAGGATTTACTATGTTTTGTTAGTACTTTTTTCAACAGAGATCTTTGACTCCTTTTATCTCTGAAAGCCCGCTATTAAATAAGGTAAAGATTTCTATTTTTAAAAAAGGTGGAAGCATGGAAGCATTAAAGTTATCAATTAACTCTAGAACTACCGGAAATTTGACTCAAGTTTTTTTTTAAATATTTCACACCAGAATTTTGATTTAAGACGTTTTAAATTCATTATTTAGCGTTTTTCTTTTTAAACTTATTTCGTAATTAAATTTCTTGTTTGAACCGAAATATATTTATATGGTAACCGTCAAAATGGCGACTCACGGTTTCTAGTGTTAAGAGGGTCCGGGACACAAAAATATTGGATTAAAAATTTCTTTGGGTTTTATTATTTATTTATTTTTTTTCGTTTTGGTTAGTTTTCAAAATTTAGCTTTTAAGCAATGGTTGTCATAAACATGACTTCATGCAAAAATGTGGGGTTTTTTTCATCACGTCTCCTGTTTAAAGTGTTATAAGTCAAGAACCGTTAGAGATAAATGGGTTAAACTTGAAACATGTCTTTTTCAATGTATTTTACTATAATTTTGATTAGACAAGTTTGAAAATAAAAATTACTTTTGAAAATATGATACTTTCACATTTATTTTGAATTTTATTTTAAATATTTTTAATTTTTACGTAAATTAATATTTTTAAAAATACTGAATCAAGATTAAAGCTTACATAATTTTGTTTATTTTAATAAAAAATAAAATTCTGCAAATAATATTTCGAGTTATAACGATTTTAAATTACCTTACTTATTTAATAAATTTTTATATTTAAAATTCAAAAAATATATATGAGAAGTTTTATCAATATATATTGTTTGCATATGATATGGATAATAAGCACAAAAAAATTCAAAATTTTAACTTTATAAATAAAAATTATTTCAAAATGTGTCCGGAATCTCCTTAAGTGATTTTTATGATTAATAAATCAATTCCAAATACAAGAATTCTATTTTTAATCGTTTGCATTCATTCTTTCAATATTTATTGTTTGCATTTCATATTTTAACGTAAAAATACAATAAGAATGATTTATTAAAACAAATAGCATTTAATGAAACAAAAATCTGGTCTAATTAATATTTCTACATGATCCGAACGTATTTCAGTACCAAATTTCATTCGAAAGGGAAAATCCGCTTGAAAGGAAACACCTGGATATACAAAGAATATTTTTATATTTAGGACTATCGCTTTTTATCAAGCAATTCTGACGTGGGTATAAGCTACTTTATCAGTAAAAAGGATCTTATCAAATAAAGAAAAGTTTTAAACTGACAAAATATTTCTGAGATTATCTGAAATAATAGATTACTTCAAAGGATTTAGATTTTGAAAAAACGATATGAGACAGTCATCCGGGTACTATTATTGAAAAATAAATTTTATAAATTCAAAAATATAGCTGAGATAGAATATATTCCCAAATACTGAAATCCGTTTTTGTTCTGCAACACAAGTTGTATTTTTTACATAGATTTGACTTTCTTTTATTTTTCAGAGGTAAGTAATTACTGAAAGGTACTTCTAGGTTATCCCGTCGACCAATTTCGCCAAATTATACAAATTACACATGTTGACATAATTTTTATTTTAAATAACGAAAAAACAAATAATTAGAAGAATATTAATAAAAATATTAATAAAAAGTCGAAATAAAAATCACTTAATGACATTTTAAACACGTGAATCGCATTTAATGTCATTGAATGTGACATTCACGATCGTCCATTATTGGCATTTAATCTTAAAATTTGGCGATAATTTTTTGGTCGACGGGATAACCTAGAAGTACCTACTGAAAATATCTGCAGCTAAACAAGACAAAGATTTTTGTTTAAAAAGGAAGTGATAACACAAAAGCGCAAAAGTTGTCAGCTATGATATAATGCGACAACTTTTTTCATTCCTTAAACAGAAGGAAAAAAATAATCTTTTTCATTTGGAATGCCTCAAAAAAATATAACTATCTTGATGCTAATAATATGTGTAGACTATCACCATAAGAAGGAAAATTCTATTTTAGATTTATTTTTAATTATTTACTTTTTTAAAAACAACAATTTAAGTTGTTTTATTTATGGAGTTTTCAACATTCGTTTCTAATAAATTCTAAACCAACCGGAAATTTGAATCAAGTTTTATGAAAATATTTCACATTAGAATTTTCATCTTTAAAACAGTTGAACTTTATTATTTAACGTTTTTCTTCTTTGTTATCTTTTAAACTTACTTCATACTCAAATGTCTTGTTTGAACAGAAGCATATTCATATGGTAGCTGTCAAAATAAAAGCTCGCATTTTTGCCATTTTGCCCGGAGCTAGCATAGGGATGAAAATACGGGCTTCTGATTGGTTGAATAATTTAAAAAGCATTTTGTTTTGGCTCATTTTTTGAATTTATGTTTATGTAATCTTACTTTTTGTTTGAAAACGTTTTAAAAGAAGGATTCTGATTAATTTCCTTCTGATTTTATATATTTATAAATAGATAAAAAGAAAGATTTGCTGGAATTTAGAGCTAAAGTAGTTAATGATGATGTTCTCAATTGTTCTGTATTACTTAAAAATAAATAAATATATACCCTAATTTCCTGCCTATAATCCGCGGATCAAACAATTCTTTTTCGACCCAGAAATTTTATTTCGTAAATGAAGGCAAATATTTACGACGATCTGAAAAGTTATATTTTATTTAATAAAATTTCTGGGTCGAAAAATGATTGTTTGATCCGCGGATTAAACGCAGGAAATTAGGGTATATTAAAATAAAATTCGAATTTCTTCTCAAGTATTCTAACATGATATTCACATATATGCCCCTAATACGTACATCAACATTCAGGACAATTTATTTACAAACTATAATCACATTTTGTTTTTACAACGTCAATTATGCGATATTTACAAAACCAGTTCTGTATTACTTTTTTTAATTGTCGTTTGTTATTATTATTATTATTTTAACATGATACATCAATATACACCCCTAATACGTACATCCTCATTCAAAGGGATTTATTTACAAGCAACAATTATTCTTTAAATTATTCAACTAATCAGAAGCCCTATTTATTTCCCTATGCTAGTTCCAGTAGGATCGGCAAAAATGCTGACGGCTCACGGTAGTTCTAGAGTTAAGATCTGTGATAAGAGTTTTTATCAATATTATTATTTCAAACACAGTTATCATGTTATACAACTTACTAATAATAATTCAATAAAGCTATTACAAGATTCAAGATAGCTTGGTACTGTTAACCCATGTAGCAGAAAAGCAGCGACACAGTGACATTTTCACAAAAATGTAACATTACAGAAAATTTTCATCCTCGAGCAGCTAAACGTAACTGATAGAAATATTATTTTTAAGAATTGTTATATTCACTTTAAATAAAAAGTATTAAAATTAGAAAATTAGAAATAGAGAATTAATAAAATTGAATTAATAAAATTGAGAATTATTAATATTTTCTAAAAGCTTAAATCTTTTGTGCAAGAAAATAACTCCTTATTTAGTTATGCAATTATGTTTTGAAAACATTTTTTTTGGAAAATTTAATTTTAAAATATTTAATACGCACATACATTAATTTAATATTTTAATTATTTGTAAATATTAAAATTAACCACATTTCTACAATGCCCCTCTCTCCCAATCAAATTGAATTAGATCTAATTGTATTTTTCAAATCATTACACATTGCTACAAGTTGAGGCATTTTAACCTCCTAATTAATCAACATATCTCAAGAAAAGTAATAAGATATAATTTATTTTTTGAAAACACTTTATATAATTCCTCCAATACTGATTTAATTAAGTTCTGGGTTTTTTTTTTTTTTTTTTTTTTTTTTTTTTTTACATCTAGTACAAAAATATTATGCATGAAAAAACATAAAAGTGATTTAGAATATTTTAGTTTTTTGTGGGGTTTTTTTTCTAAATGTGTTATGCATAAATTGGTCATTTATTTCTGCTGTTAAAAAATATTTTGCTGTTAATAAAGATTGACCTCAGAAAACTTTAAAAAATTTCACATCAGGGCTGTTAACTATCTCTTCCAGGAAATAGTTTAAGCTTAGCTTAGCTTAGCTCAGCATCAGCACAGATAGATAGGTAGATAGATAAAAGTTAGACATATTTTATAAAAGTGCATTGTTTCACTTCATCAATAACACATTAGAAATGAACATACTAATCATTATATGAAATGTCCGATTTCAAATGCCAAATGTAGCTGTTATCGTATTCAATGATTTCGAGCTTAAATCTGAAGAATTTTAACAGAAATTATGTTTTATGTTATTCACAAAATACATGCAATTTTAGTAACCAAAAGTAACTATTAATTTTTTCTGATGAAAATTTGGAATTACTGAGTAAAAAGACCGCTAAGCATTTTATATTTATTGATTTAATACAGGGAAAAGTTGCCAAGGAAATATTAAAATTTTATTTTGAATACAACTATTTTCGTGTAAAACTATATGCTTGGTTTAATTAAATATTTCCTAGAAACGAATAAGGCTATTAATTTTATACAAAAATAGTATTATTCAAAATAAAACTTTAGTATTTAGCAAGCATCCATGCTAAGAAATTCTTTAATTTTCCGTACGATGAAAATAAATTTTAAAATAAGTAAAAAATGTACTATATTTCGCACATATTTCACAAACCATTTGCACTACGAACAACACATACCTATGTAATTAATAGTTTTACCTACATATTTACTTTGCATATTTTAAAACATTTTGACATGATGGCTTATAAGCAGGCTTCATGTCGAGCACACAAGTCAGATGATTGTTGTTCAATAAATAAACAATAAACAAACATTTTGACATGTATTTATATATTTATTGATAAAAACAGCTAGATTTTGTAACGGTCTCTTAACATTATGTTGATCGGCTATAAGTACATTCATGTTATAAAAAAAAATCAAGCTTTTTTTTATCAAAGGCATGTTTCAACTTCAAGATTAGTCCCTCCTACGCAATTTTTCCCGTAAAAAATATTATCAGCCTTGTTCTAGAAAAAGTTTACCTACTTATATAATGTAAGTTCATCATATTTCGTTAGACTGTATCAAATTTCAAATTGATTAGATACAGTCTAAATTTTAAATTACAGATTTGAAAACCAACTATTAAAAGATTTTCTGGAGAGGGTGGAGCTTCTATTGTGCCACAACACATATTTTATGAAAATTTCTTGTCAATAGTCGTGATTCTGCTATAAGTAAAAATTAAAGATTAAGTTACATTTATTCATTCCAGCTTCAGCTGAAAGAATAAATTCATATATATTATTGTTTTTCATTAACCTCAAGCTGGTATTACTTTGAATCCGCTATCAAAACTGTTTAAATACTAAAGAGAATAAATAATGTTTCTGAACCAGAAAAAATACCAATTGGGATCTTCTGATTGGTTGAATAATTTAAAGAGCATTTTGTTTTGGCTCATTTTTTGAATTTATGTTTATGTAATCTTACTTTTTGTTTGAAAACGTTTTAAAAGAAGGATTCTGATTAATTTCCTTCTGATTTTATATATTTATAAATAGATAAAAAGAAAGATTTGCTGGAATTTAGAGCTAAAGTAGTTAATGATGATGTTCTCAATTGTTCTGTATTACTTAAAAATAAATAAATATATACCCTAATTTCCTGCCTATAATCCGCGGATCAAACAATTCTTTTTCGACCCAGAAATTTTATTTCGTAAATGAAGGCAAATATTTACGGCGATCTGAAAAGTTATATTTTATTTAATAAAATTTCTGGGTCGAAAAATGATTGTTTGATCCGCGGATTATACGCAGGAAATTAGGGTATATTAAAATAAAATTCGAATTTCTTCTCAAGTATTCTAACATGATATTCACATATATGCCCCTAATACGTACATCAACATTCAGGACAATTTATTTACAAACTATAATCACATTTTGTTTTTACAACGTCAATTATGCGATATTTACAAAACCAGTTCTGTATTACTTTTTTTAATTGTCGTTTGTTATTATTATTATTATTTTAACATGATACATCAATATACACCCCTAATACGTACATCCTCATTCAAAGGGATTTATTTACAAGCAACAATTATTCTTTAAATTATTCAACTAATCAGAAGCCCTATTTATTTCCCTATGCTAGTTCCAGTAGGATCGGCAAAAATGCTGACGGCTCACGGTAGTTCTAGAGTTAAGATCTGTGATAAGAGTTTTTATCAATATTATTATTTCAAACACAGTTATCATGTTATACAACTTACTAATAATAATTCAATAAAGCTATTACAAGATTCAAGATAGCTTGGTACTGTTAACCCATGTAGCAGAAAAGCAGCGACACAGTGACATTTTCACAGAAATGTAACATTACAGAAAATTTTCATCCTCGAGCAGCTAAACGTAACTGATAGAAATATTATTTTTAAGAATTGTTATATTCACTTTAAATAAAAAGTATTAAAATTAGAAAATTAGAAATGGAGAATTAATAAAATTGAATTAATAAAATTGAGAATTATTAATATTTTTTTAAAGCTTAAATCTTTTGTGCAAGAAAATAACTCCTTATTTAGTTATGCAATTATGTTTTGAAAACATTTTTTTTTGGAAAATTTAATTTTAAAATATTTAATACGCACATACATTAATTTAATATTTTAATTATTTGCAAATATTAAAATTAACCGCATTTCTACAATGCCCCTCTCTCCCACTCAAATTGAATTAGATCTAATTGTATTTTTCAAATCATTACACATTGCTACAAGTTGAGGCATTTTAACCTCCTAATTAATCAACATATCTCAAGAAAAGTAATAAGATATAATTTATTTATTGAAAACACTTTATAAAATTCCTCTAATACTGATTTAATTAAGTTCTGTTTTTTTTTTTTTTTTTTTTTTTTTTTTTTTTTTTTTTTTACATCTAGTACAAAAATATTATGCATGAAAAAACATAAAAGTGATTTAGAATATTTTAGTTTTTTGTGGGGTTTTTTTTCTAAATGTGTTATGCATAAATTGGTCATTTATTTCTGCTGTTAAAAAATATTTTGCTGTTAATAAAGATTGACCTTAGAAAACTTTAAAAAATTTCACATCAGGGCTGTTAACTATCTCTTCCAGGAAATAGTTTAAGCTTAGCTTAGCTTAGCTCAGCATCAGCACAGATAGATAGATAGATAGATAAAAGTTAGACATATTTTATAAAAGTGCATTGTTTCACTTCATCAATAACACATTAGAAATGAACATACTAATCATTATATGAAATGTCCGATTTCAAATGCCAAATGTAGCTGTTATCGTATTCAATGATTTCGAGCTTAAATCTGAAGAATTTTAACAGAAATTATGTTTTATCTTATTCACAAAATACATGCAATTTTAGTAACCAAAAGTAACTATTAATTTTTTCTGATGAAAATTTGGAATTACTGAGTAAAAAGACCGCTAAGCGTTTTATATTTATTGATCTAATACAGGGAAAAGTTGCCAAGGAAATATCAAAATTTTATTTTGAATACAACTATTTTCGTGTAAAACTATTTGCTTGGTTTAATTGAATATTTCCTAGAAACGAATAAGGCTATTCATTTTATACAAAAATAGTATTATTCAAAATAAAACTTTAGTATTTAGCAAGCATCCATGCTAAGAAATTCTTTAATTTTCCGTACGATGAAAATAAATTTTAAAATAAGTAAAAAATGTACTATATTTCGCACATATTTCACAAACCATTTGCACTACGAACAACACATACCTATGTAATTAATAGTTTTACCTACATATTTACTTTGCATATTTTAAAACATTTTGACATGATGGCTTATAAGCAGGCTTCATGTCGAGCACACAAGTCAGATGTATGTTGTTCAATAAATAAACAATAAACAAACAATTTGACATGTATTTATATATTTATTGATAAAAACAGCTAGATTTTGTAACGGTCTCTTAACATTATGTTGATCGGCTATAAGTACATTCATGTTTTAAAAAAAAATCAAGCTTTTTTTTATCAAAGGCATGTTTCAACTTCAAGATTAGTCCCTCCTACGCAATTTTTCCCGTAAAAAATATTATCAGCCTTGTTCTAGAAAAAGTTTACCTACTTATATAATGTAAGTTCATCATATTTCGTTAGACTGTATCAAATTTCAAATTGATTAGATACAGTCTAAATTTTAAATTACAGATTTGAAAACCAACTATTAAAAGATTTTCTGGAGAGGGTGGAGCTTCTATTGTGCCACAACACATATTTTATGAAAATTTCTTGTCAATAGTCGTGATTCTGCTATAAGTAAAAATTAAAGATTAAGTTACATTTATTCATTCCAGCTTCAACTGAAAGAATAAATTCATATATATTATTGTTTTTCATTAACCTCAAGCTGGTATTACTTTGAATCCGCTATCAAAACTGTTTAAATACTAAAGAGAATAAATAATGTTTCTGAATCAGAAAAAATACCAATTGGTATTAACTGAGTGGCAAGCATAATGCGATTTTGCTTTACCTTTTCAACTCACAGAAAGGTTATCTGGAGCCGTGTGCTTATAAAAAATAATTTATGAAAGCGCACGAGGCAAACACATTTGAAGTACGAAAGACACGTCTGAATGCTTTGAAAGTAATTTGTTATTATTTCCTGTGTTGCACACAAGTGTAGGGCTGCCAGTCTGGCCTCTATTTTTAATCCGAAATTTTATTTCATACCAGAAATTAATAAAGAATAATTTTAATCTTAAGTAACGAAAACAGTTTGTCATTAAATAAATCTTAAAATACTTTTACATTTTCTGGTGTGAATAAAAATTTTCTGATTAAAAATGGAGGCCAATCTGGCAACCCTGCACTATCGTCTTATTCCTAGGTAGTTCCCTATGGAAAAACGAAAAGTGAGAAAATCCACTTTTTAATTGGAAATGATGTACAAAAGTATATATTGTTTTGACAGAATTGAGATTTGTTTCAAATTGTGCTAAAGGCAAGGTTTCTTTTGAAATACCAGAAAGATAAATACCAAAATATTATGCGCAGATTTAAAAATATAAATAATAAAGCACACAATTATTTTTTTAAATATATAAATTTTAATTTTAACATGACTTTAAAAATTGAATTTAATAAAACATTTTAATAAGTTCTTATACAATAATTTTGAATTTTTTTATCGAGAATGGCTGATTTTGTTTTTTCTTTTTTCAATGAAATCATGCAAATATTAGCTAATTAATTATGTCAACAAATGGCTCAACTTCTATAAGACCCAATTAAAAAATGGATTTTTCCACTATTAGCTCTTCCATAGGGAATCATCTACGAATGAGACGCTAAAGTGTTGCACGGTCGTTAAAGATTGTCGTCAAAAATTTCTGCCCTATTTACATGTCTTAATATTTAAAAAATCCAATTCATATGTTCAGAAAAATTTGTAAAGATGTCAATGGTGTGTGGCCATCCATTATATTCAAAAATATATTTACCAAAACTCAACCAGTTTAAATATACGGATGCAGAACTTATGAAACGCCAGTGATTAAAATTGCATTTTAAGGTGTATTATTTTATCTATCAAAGAGCAATAGTATACTGCTGCGGCGTATAAAACTAGAATTAAAAAATCCAAAATATTTTATTCTTTTTTCCTAATAATGTACATCAATTTATTTAATTCTGGGAATTCTGAGATGAAATAAGATGACGTTTACTAATTAGAAACATTAGTGCGGTCAAGACAGTGCTGATCGCAGATGAACCACAATGATATTAAACATTCACCAACAATAGTTTAAAAAAATTTTACATGATTCTGCAATAAGCAAAAATTAAACACAAAGTTATATATTTTCATTTAACCTTCAACTGAAAGAATAAAGTTAATATACAGTATAGTTTTTCATTAATCTCAAATATCATAACAGCAGGTAATATTTTGAGTCCGTTATCAAAAGCGTTCAAATAACTGAAGAGAATGAATAATATGTATGAACCAGAAAAAATATCAATTGGAGTGGAGTGAGTAGTAAGCTTGGAACGCTGTTGCTTTACCTTTTCAACTCGCAGAAAGGTTATCTGGAGTCGTGCGCAATAAAAAATTATATTTTGAAAGCGCATGGGACAAACGCATACAAAATCTAAACAGCCCGGATGTAATTGTCATTTCTTCCAGTGTTGCACAGTCGTCAGAAGTGTTTGCCTTATTTACGTGTCATATTTTTTAAAAAATCCAATTGATATGTTAAGCAAAATATGTTATAAGTATCTCAATGAACTGCGGTCATCCATTATATTTAAAAATATATTTACCAAAACTCAATTATTTTAAGAGCCCTTATTTTGAAAATTAGACAAAGTGTGATAGTTGTATTTTTTCATTTGCTTGATTTTTTTTATATGTTGAAGTAGATCTTATTTAATGAATAGTGTGCAATTTTGAATACCTGAAAAAATTTCCTCTTTCCTATAGAAAATATCAAAGTTCGAGGCTGTGAATGCCATTTTTATGAAAAATGAAATCCCAATATGTTTGGAGTAGTATATATCTGGCAAGCAACAACATCCCAAAATTCTTTTGGCATAAACTTATAGCATAACACTACCTGCTTTTTAATATTTATTTGTTTCCATGGGGCATTGTTATTTTACATTGTTATGTTGCCATAAAGTACAGTCAAAATGACGTTTTTGTCAATTTTCCGCTCTTAATATCTTATTTAAGTTATAATACCTCAAAGTTTTTCTTTTAGAATATGAAAGTGCAGTACTAGGACAGGCTAAATAATATAGTACTGCACGGCAATATTGTTGCTGTTAGTAGCTACAACCTGTTAAATATTCAAAATTTCCAAAATCTACAATATTTAAAGTAGTTTATTTCAAAAAAGCACCACAGTTGAATGAAAAAAAATTTGTCACGCAATAGTTGAACATATGTACAAAAACATGGAAAAGAAAAAGAAGTGGGGCCTCGTGATATTTTTTAGTAAAAAAATGACAAAATTTATAAGAAAAGCAATGCCCATCATCACATTTTTATCCTAAGAGAAAATGAAACTTCTCGTTTCTCTTTCGTCTTTCTATGGTTTTTCCCTATGAGTAAATGAAATATCCCTTTTTTGTCGCCTCTTCCGAAAGAGAAACGGGATCTTTCATTTTCTCTAAGAGAAAATATGTGATGATGGACATTGATTTTGTTTATAAATTTTGTCATTTTTTTACTAAAAAATATCACGAGGCCTCACTTCTTTTTCTTTTCCAAGTTTTTGTACATATGTTCAACTATTGCGTGACATATTTGTTTTTCATCCAACTGTGGCGTTTTTTTTTAAATAAACTAATTTAAATATTGTAGATTTTGGAAATTTTGAATATTTAACAGGTTATAGCTACTAACAGTAACAACATCTCCGTGCAGTACGATGTTATTTAGCTTGTCCTAGTGGTGCACTTTCATATTCTATAAGAAAAACTTTGGGGTATTATAGGTTATATAAGATATTAAGAGCGGAAAATTGGACAAAAACGTCATTTTGACTGTACTTTGTGACAACATAACAATGTAAAATAACAATGCCCCATGGAAACAAATAAATTTTAATAATAAGGTACTGTTATACTATAAGTTTATGCCAAAATAATTTTGGGATGTTGTTGCTTGCCAGAGATATACCACTCCAAACATATTGGGATATCATTTTTCAGAAAAATGGCATTCATAAACGTGAACTATGATATTTTCTATAGGGAAGAGAGAAAAATTTCAGCGCTTCAAAATTGCAGATTAATCATTAAATATGATTTACTTCAACATAAAATAATATCAAGGCAATTAAAAAATACAACTATCAAAACATCACTTTTTTGTCCGAATTTCAAAATAAGGGCTCTTTGGTGTCGAAATAGGAAATAAAGCCACATCTTATGTGTTAGGCCGAGATCGCAGTACTATATTGTGATGAACACTAGGTCGATATTTACATTTTTTTCTGGAGTCAAACAATGAAGACATTTTCATCAAGGAAGAATCAGTTCTCAGAGATATTCTTGACTATTTTTTTATTTCCAAAACACAAGAAACTGAACACCTATAGACATCGAGAATGCAGCACGCTATTATAAAATGCCTTCGAACATTATATAGAAAACATTAGTCATCATTGACAACAGAGAGCGTGCATCTTTACTTCACCATGACAAAACGTAAAACTGACAAAAATTTCACATTTCACAAACGCCAAAAAAAGTCTTTTGGCATAAAATAGATTCCCAATCGGAGCAAAAAATGTACAGGTAAAAAGGACCGTTACATGATAAGCAAAGGGGAAATTTTAAAAATGAGTGTTGTCAAGAAAACAGCAATTATCGCTCGTGGCGAGGACGTGCAACACCCGGCAAACCTAAAGGAAATTACACAACCGGTAACAAATTAAGTTCTTTATACAAGACAAAAATGAAATGATTGGGAAATAAAAAATAGCAATTATTTAAAACAGTCGTTTGATATTTAATCAACTGAAGAACAAGAAAAAAAAATCTAGAAATGGAATGATATTTTAAAACTGATTTATTATTTGTTTTTATTTATTTATTATTATTATTTTATATACACTTGGAGACGAACACACAATAAAAATACCTATTAAAATGCTTTTCTTTTAAAATTAAATTTTAAAAGAGGGGGGGGGGACTAACATTTGAAAAATTAATAGAAATATATATAATAGAATATGTGTTACATCACAGGCTCTTAAGTATACGGATGAACGAACCTGAGTATAATGACTAGTAGACTGGGAGGTTGCAACATAGACAATCACCTCATCGAGTTCACTGCTGGAATTGCAAAATTAGTTAAAACTCGATTCACATATTAAAATTCAGTCGGTGTGCTACACATATCTTGGCAGAAAATACAAGAAAATTCTATTTTAGCGATTGACTTGGAGGTTTAACGTTGTATTTTCCTGCTCCCAGTCCTCTATTTTTCATACCTTTATGTACAAAAAAATTCAATGGTAAACCTACGGGTCAACTTCTAAAATTGGGTTTTAGGGTGTTTTCAGCCAAGATATGAATTGGTAGACCGATGCGTGTTATGTGCTGATCGAGTTTTAACTAATTCTGGAATTTCAGCGGTGAACTCAATGAGGTGATTGTCTGTGATGCCGTCTATCGGTCAATATGCATATTTATGAAGTATAACTATCCTTATTAAAAATAAATACGTTATGACATGAGTGTAACTGTCGCGATTCTAGTGGTAGCATTTCGAAGTTATCAATCCTATTTTTTAAATTGTCCGAGATACACGTTGTAAATACACATTGAAAGTGTCAAAAGTGTGAAGTAGGCGTTTTACACTCTGCTAGCGATCTACCAAGTTACCACTATTTGAGTATTAAAAAAATCCCAATTTAACATGGCTATGACAATAGTTTTCATATTTCAATATGGTTTAATAAAAAAAAGTCCTTTTAAAACTGATAATCAAAGAATCTTTACAATTAAAGAAGGTTAAAGATTACTTTTGGGGATTTCGGATTGGAAAGCTTTATTTGAAACCTTAAAATATAAAATTTTCATTATCAAATTTTTCTCTAAAATACGGCGCCACTAATCACTCATTTTTGAAGTGCAGCATTACGAGGTGTATGTGCATTTATTAAAACAAGTAAGAAAAATCATGTGTTAAGCATAGATTATGAAGCACTTTCCAATACTTCTTAAAATCTTTAACAATACTTCGTTATCCAGGAAAAAACGTATTATTGTTCATATCTAAATATGTATTCCAATACTTTTGAAAAGCACTATATTTGATCTGTCTGTTAATATATGGAGTATATAATGATAAAATTTAGTTTAACAAGAAAACGCCTAACTGGTTGAAATTTTCCTTTCAGCAATTTATACTAATTGATGGAAACATACTTGAATACTAGCCCTGTAAAATGCATAATACCTTTAATACACGAAAGTATTTTGCTAAAGTTTAGTTTAAAATAAATTCTCTTTAAACTACTTATATAAAATACTTGAAATTATCATCCAAAGGCGACCATGTATCAAGTTCTTTGCGTGACCCTGTATATCATTTTATCTATATTCTACAAACATTTTTTAGTAAACTAAATTCAGTTCATCGTAAAAAGGCATAACATACTTGAAAACCACCTTTAAGTAAATTACGCTCATATTCAGTACCTTTCCGAGATCTTTTATGTAACCCTATATATCTAAATTGTGTAACAATTAGCAATTATATAATCCATATAATATGCATACATCTAGTGAAACTTGAAAGCATATATCATAATTAAAATTCATTTCATCCATCTAACAGCCATCTTCCATAGTGTACAGGACTTTTGATAGAATATATTATTATTTGAAATCTTTTGAGTATCCCTGTAAATGTTATGCACTAATACTATGTATAAAATAACTCATATTAATCCTCAGCAACGTAAATCAATTTGATTATATATGAAATCATTTACCATAATTAAAATATATCGCAAACAAATTCCCGCTTTATTATTATATATTGGAATTCTTTTGTGTGGCCCTGTAAATGAATAATAACTATTCTTTTCGTCGCATACTTTACAAAATACATATCTTAGTGCACTTTGTAGATGCATATAAATTTGAAGATGTTTGACAGGGTGCAAAATCTTTAAAATTCATTTGAAACTATTTTTCCCCATAAGCGTAATGCAATGAAAGCTTTTGACTGTCCCTGTAAATAAACTAATCATGACAGAACCTTCATTTTCAGTAGGGTTCATGCTTGGGTAAACGTCATTAACGTCCAAAATTTTCATGACATTCCGAGTATATTTACGAGAGTTAGAGCGAGGACAGACGGCCAGACAAACCGAATGCATAAGCACTTTTCAATTTTGTTGGAAAGTGCTAAAAAATACTGTATTTAAAAACGATAATTATTTTCTTACGGATAAGAAGTAATGTATGCCTTACATAACCACCATAGGCACAGGACCGTAGCTAGAAATGAACAATAAAGGGGGATCAAGAGAATGTAGTGAGGCTCATATTTTTTTCTAGCTCTCTCTGACGCAGAAAGATAAATGAGTGCCTATTCACATTGTAGATACTATGTTTCTAGTTAAAACTAGCTGCACCCGTCGACATTCGACGGAAGTAGTAAGGAAAGGAGAGTACGGGCTCAGCCGGAGGCACGGAGGCACCGTGCCTCCGGCTGTGCCTCCAGCGGTGCCTCCTGCGGCTGTCCCTCCTGCGGCTGTCCCTGCGGCCGTCCCTGCGGCTGTCCCTCTTGCGCCCACCGTACCACCGCCACTCTCTTGCCCCCCCCCCACTATGCATCCCCCTCCACGAACACCCCCTAGTGGAAAAAAGGAACATTCTATTATAACAGGATAGGTGATTAACCCTCCCAATTCAAAAATAGTATCAATCACATCTCAACATTGAATCATATTATAAGATGAAGATTAAATTTATATTTGAATTTTGAACAACCATAATTTTAATGAGTATTATTAATTAAGCGAAACAATTAAAATCTCAGTTTTTAGCCATTTTATTTAGATTTCTTCTACTACAAGATGAGATTATCAATTTAACAGAAGAAAGTTAAACATATATTTGAATTTTGCTTGATAGACATCTTAATGAGTAGTATTAATTAAGTAAAAACAATAGAAAATACCAAGTTTTATAGAAAAAGACTGATTTCTTATGATTTTTATCAACTATATGATCAATGTAACGACTTAAAAGTTGAAAGTTAAACGTACATCCTAGTTTTTCAACTGCTATAACCCTTATGAGTATCGTTAATTAAGTAAAAAACAATGGAAAATATCAAGTTTTATAGTAAAAGACTGATTTCTTACGATTTTTATCAACTGCAACATCAGTGTATCGACTTACAAGTTGAAAGTTAAACATGCATTCTAGTTTTTCAATAGCTATAATCTTAATGAGTATCGTTAATTAAGTAAAAAACAATGGAAAATATCAAGTTTTATAGAAAAAGACTGATTTCTTACGATTTTTTCAACTCAAACTTCAGAATATCAATTTGATAGAAAGAAATTTAAGCATGCATTCGAGTTTGGACAACCATTTCCTTCACGAACATTAATAATTAAGCAAAACAACGGAAAATATTAAATTTTTAACTGATTTCTTCATATTTATTTTTTTTTATATATATATATATATATATAAAATCAGAATACACAACTTAAAATAGAAATTTAAACATATTTTTTAATTTTTGAACAGTCGTTACCTCAAAGAATTCAATAATTGAACAATTAACAAAGGAAACTAATGATTTTTTAACGAAAAAAGACGAATTAAACGAATTTGGTTAACTTTTACTCTAAATGGAAATTTCATCATACTTTTATATACTAACTAAGTAGAATTTTAATGCATAAACGAACACATTTCAGTAAATATTCAACGCACACACAAATATGAAAACAACACCTGCTTTTTGTGACGTCATATTGAAACCAAAACTTATTCCTCCGAAGTCCCTCACCATACCTTTTCTCCCCCATCTCCCTCAATTTTTTACCTTAGGTAGGGAAATGGACAATGCAATGACCTCTCTATCTTGTATATTTAGAAGTCTGGGAGAAAAAAAGAGACATTTTATACACTCCAATTTCATAACAGTTACCGCAATATCCCAAAATTTGAATTTTGGAAGACATAATCAGTATAATTAATTAAACAAAGTAATAAAAATATTATTTTTTAAGGGGAAAAGGTGAATTAAAGCGAATTTAATTAGTTTTACAATAGTCTTTTGAACAACAACTTGGAAATATAGATTTCTAACAGAAGAATTAAACGTATATTTTAATTTTAACAACAAAAACTTAACAAGTATCATTAATTTAACAAAAATAAATATCAATTTTAAAGAAAAGACGAATTTGAATAATTTTACACTAGTATTTTCAAAAGCAACCTAGAAATATCAATACTTATTCACATATTTCACTTATTCACTGTATTCAATACTATATTTAATAAATATGGATACACTTTAAGAATTTTCTAATCTATAATTAAATATTAGCTGTATATTTAATGTTACCCATGTTTTCAACATTAGTTCATAATCGTGAATTTTGTATTTTAAATACCATGTATTCAGGTTCAGATTATTTTCACTTGAAATCATACAGAATTTTTTAACAGAGTTTGTTTTTGAAATCATTGAAGCAACTGTATTTAATATTTTTAACACCAATTTTCTAACATTTTCTAACATTTTCCGATTATACATTCTTCAGAAGTACATTTCTAAATGTTACAATCACTCTACATATCGAAAAGATATCATTGAAGCAACTGTATTTAATATTTTTAATACCAATTTTCTAAGATTTTTTAACATTTTCCGGTTATACATTCCTCAAAAGTATATATTCTAAACAATAGAAAATATTAATTTTAAGAATAAAAAGACGAATTTAAACAAATTTTATTAGTTTTACACTATTTTTTCTCACCTCCAACACGGATATATCAATTTTAACAGAAGAATTAAACGTATATTTTAATTTTTAACAACAAAAATGTAATAAGTATCATTAATTAAACAAAAATAAATATCAAATTTCAAGAAAAGACAATTTTTTACACAAATTTTCAACTTTGAAATACATTTATTTACATATATTGTTACAATATATTACTAAACTTACTTTTTAAAAAGTTTGAATGTTTTTACAAAGGGTTCATATTTATATTTTTCACGTCTTGACTGCATTCGAAATCTTACAACAAAAGTATACTTTTATTATTTTTATTATTATTATTCTAGAAAACCTAAAAAGTCATTTCTTGCTGCTTTAGACACTTGACATATTAAAACTACTCTACCCATATAATTAATCAAATTAGGACATGATTCATCTTTCACTTCAAAATTTCTGAATTTTTACAATACTTATTTTCATCAAACTTTATTCTTGATCCTATATATTTTAATAGCACAGAATTTTAACATCTGTTTTTATCTACTTATCAAAAAATTATTAAAACACCCAACAACATTTTCCAAATATGAATATTATCTTTACAATTTAATAATGCAAAACATACACGAATACAAAGTTTAATTTTTACAAACATTTCATATTTCAAACCAAACTATTCGAAATTTTCACAACATAAGAGCAAACATTAGACGAACTTTTTAACATTAATATTGCTTACATCTTTTCATCATAACTTTTAACTATGATAATTATCCATTTTTAGGTTGATTGTCGAAAAACTGTAACTGAAATTACATAAACGTAATGTAAAAAAACCATGTTCTCACACAATTTCTTGAAATTCAACAAAGAATTGACTATTACTCCAATACTTATCTACTTCAATCTCGACTCTCGATAGTATATAGATATTGCATCATTACATACTTACAACTCTTTTCAAACGTTTATCAGAAAATCAAGTCAATCAAAGTCTAGTAGTTATCACACCTGTTCCTCAGAAATATTACTATCATATGAAACAGTAAAGAAAATTAATAGATATTTAATATTTAATAACTTCATACGTGAAATTACTGCCGAATAAGAATACTAATAATCAATAAAATCAACTGTTGGACAAAAAAATAGTACAGATTATCGAAAATTAAAATCATTTTTTCTACAAAAATTACAAAAATTAACAAATGAATGACAAGTTAGAGAAATAACTAAAAAAAAAAAAATAATGAACATATTTACAAATTTATTAAAATGACATCTTTTTCTGGATTACAAACCACAATTTCTTGAAAAATTTAACACCGAATTTGTAAGATTTTAATCCTAGTATTACATACACTCAATAAATATTCAAAATTAACAAAAAATAATTTTTCAGTCTCATCAATAAGCAGAAATTCTATATTAAAAGAATATTTCCATAGTAGTACTTATAAAAATGAGAGTTTACAAACTGATTTTCATAATTTTATCACATTTAAACTTAATATTTTACATAAAACATTATTTAATCAAATTTTATGCTTTCTAATTCAGTAAAATTCAATACTTTTTTAGTTTTTAAACCAATACCACAATATTTATTTACATCAAACTTGATTCTTCACCTTTTATATTTCCACATTACACACATGAGATAAATACTAACTTGGATCAGGAGTTGAAGTCAATTGATTCCATTCGATTTCCATCATGTACGCATTGCTCCTACACGAAATTTCTTACTGCTATAATCATCTAATGTATTTAAACTAATCTACTCATATTTTTAATCAATTCATCAGATGTTTCATCTCGCACTTCTGAATTATCGTGCATCAAGTTGCTTAAAATATAAATACTATTTTTATAGTTTTAATGATATATAGTATACATGGTTTATCTTGAGTTAGCACTTCCATAGTATTAATCAAATTATATGTTTCATCTTGCACTTGATCTTAATGTTTTCATCTTGCATCTGAATTATCGTCCATCGAGTTTTTTAAATAATAATATATTTATAGTTTTTGATTATACATAGCATGTACAAATACAATCTTCAATTTTAACATTTCATATTTCAAATAACCTATTTCCGAAACCAAGCTATGTGAATTTTACCACAATGCTTATTATCATAGAATAATTTGTGTTTCACACTTTTCTAAAAATTATCAGATATGTACCCCTCAGAGAAATTACTATCATATGAATAAATGAAGAAAATTTAATTTATATTAAATGTACACGAAATTCATTGCAATATACATGTATTTAATAAAAATAAATAAATAAGCGATTATTTATACATTAAACCTTTACTAAATATATATTTCTTTCATTATACAGATGTTTCAACAAGATGAACCAAAACAGCAGCAAACTTCAGAAATTAATGACCCGAATGATTCATCCCTAGCACATGTAGCGTTAACGAATAACACATATGTGAGTACTTATATGAGAAATACTAGAATTCGTATATGAAACGTAATTAGAGTAAATACAAAATGATTTGTCTTACTACCTACACTTTAACAAGTGCTTTTTACCTATATTATTGAAGAGAATCCTAACTGTGTCCATTTATTTCTACTACAGATGTGCTCTATTTGCTACAAACACTTCTTAAGTAAATGGAATTTAACAGAACATACAGAAATCTATACAGGTGAAAAACTTTACACTTGGAAAGATTACCATAAATGCTGTTTTCAAGGAGACGTGAATCAAAAATGCACACATCATCATATAAAGCATCATCAGATATATGTAAACTTAGCGAAGATATTCAAAAATTAGTCAGACTTTTGAAGAATTTAGAAATAAAGGAAGATATTTAGGTTATTTATCCATCATATTTTCACAACACTTACCACAATATCTCAAACTTAAAATTTGGAAGACATACACACTGCTGAAAAGTAATTTTGTGATTCTTCTAACCAGTATGAATGTATTTGTATAGATGTTATTTTGCAGTGTATTCTTTAAATGCTCACATTAAATATTCTTTTATATGCATATATCGTTGTGTTTATTTTTCTAATACCTATTACATTAATGAAATACATAACATTATAAGTGAAATAACGCTCTCACAACTTAAAAAATGCATAAGAACATACAAAAATAAACAGATGTATGAAAAAATATGCAATTTTACAAAATATTTTCATTGTTTTCTAGAAATATTAACAAAAAATATTTACAATATGAAAAAATTGTAAAAGTGAAAAGAAAAAACATAAATGTAAAAACAAAAACCACAAAGTGAAAAACTCATAACAAAGTTTTTGAAAAAAAAATATTTACAACAAAATTTTTTTTACAAAAACCAAAACTTCCAAAAATATTTTTTTCAAAAAATTTTTTTTTCAAAAACATTTTTTACAAAAAAATTTTTTTTTCAAAATAAGTTTTTACAAAAGTAAAAAAAAAAATCACAACGTTAAAAAAATGAAAAATTTTTGTTAAAAACAGTGTAAAAAAATTACAAAAAAATGTTGCAAAAATTTCAAAAAAAGTTATGAAAAAAGCTTCAAAAATTTCGTTGGTTTTAATGCAGTATGCAATGGCGAAACCATTGCATTTGCTATTAAAAACAACAAAATTTTTGAGACTTTTTTCATAACTTTTTTTGAAATTTTTGCAACATTTTTTTGTAATTTTTTTACACTTTTTTTAACAAAAATTTTTCATTTTTTTAACTTTGTGATTTTCTTTTTCTTACTTTTGTAAAAACTTATTTTGAAAAAAAAAAATTTTGTAAAAAATGTTTTTGAAAAAAAATGTTTTTGAAAAAAATATTTTTGGAAGTTTTGGTTTTTGTAAAAAAAATTTTGTTGTAAATATTTTTTTTTTCAAAAACTTTGTTATGAGTTTTTCACTTTGTGGTTTTTGTTTTTACATTTATGTTTTTTCTTTTCACTTTTACAATTTTTTCATATTGTAAATATTTTTTGTTAATATTTCTAGAAAACGATGAAAATATTTTGTAAACTTGCATATTTTTTCATACATCTGTTTATTTTTGTATGTTCTTATGCATTTTTTAAGTTGTGAGAGCGTTATTTCACTTAAAATGTTATGTATTTCATTAATGTAATAGGTATTAGAAAAATAAACACAACGATATATGCATATAAAAGAATATTTAATGTGAGCATTTAAAGAATACACTGCAAAATAACATCTATACATTCATACTGGTTAGAAGAATCACAAAATTACTTTTCAGCAGTGTGTATGTCTTCCAAATTTTAAGTTTGAGATATTGTGGTAAGTGTTGTGAAAATATGATGGATAAATAACTTAAATATCTTCCTTTATTTCTAAATTCTTCAAGAGTCTGACTAATTTTTGAATATCTTCGCTAAGTTTACATATATCTGATGATGCTTTATATGATGATGTGTGCATTTTTGATTCACGTCTCCTTGAAAACAGCATTTATGGTAATCTTTCCAAGTGTAAAGTTTTTCACCTGTATAGATTTCTGTATGTTCTGTTAATTTCCATTTACTTAAGAAGTGTTTGTAGCAAATAGAGCACATCTGTAGTAGAAATAAATGGACACAGTTAGGATTCTCTTCAATAATATAGGTAAAAAGCACTTGTTAAAGTGTAGGTAGTAAGACAAATCATTTTGTATTTACTCTAATTACGTTTCATATACGAATTCTAGTATTTCTCATATAAGTACTCACATATGTGTTATTCGTTAACGCTACATGTGCTAGGGATGAATCATTCGGGTCATTAATTTCTGAAGTTTGCTGCTGTTTTGGTTCATCTTGTTGAAACATCTGTATAATGAAAGAAATATATATTTAGTAAAGGTTTAATGTATAAATAATCGCTTATTTATTTATTTTTATTAAATACATGTATATTGCAATGAATTTCGTGTACATTTAATATAAATTAAATTTTCTTGATTTATTCATATGATAGTAATTTCTCTGAGGGGTACATATCTGATAATTTTTAGAAAAGTGTGAAACACAAATTATTCTATGATAATAAGCATTGTGGTAAAATTCACATAGCTTGGTTTCGGAAATAGGTTATTTGAAATATGAAATGTTAAAATTAAAGATTGTATTTGTACATGCTATGTATAATCAAAAACTATAAATATATTATTATTTAAAAAACTCGATGAACGATAATTCAGATGCAAGATGAAAACATTAAGATCAAGTGCAAGATGAAACATATAGTTTGATTAATACTATGGAAGTGCTAACTCAAGATAAACCATGTATGCTATATATCATTAAAACTATAAAAATAGTATTTATATTTTAAGCAACTTGATGCACGATAATTCAGAAGTGCGAGATGAAACATCTGATGAATTGATTAAAAATATGAGTAGATTAGTTTAAATACATTAGATGATTATAGCAGTAAAAAATTTCGTGTAGGAGCAATGCGTACATGATGAAAATCGAATGGAATCAATTGACTTCAACTCCTGATCCAAGTTAGTATTTATCTCATGTGTGTAATGTGGAAATATAAAAGGTGAAGAATCAAGTTTGATGTAAATAAATATTGTGGTATTGGTTTAAAAACTAAAAAAGTATTGAATTTTACTGAATTAGAAAGCATAAAATTTGATTAAATAATGTTTTATGTAAAATATTAAGTTTAAATGTGATAAAAATATGAAAATCAGTTTGTAAACTCTCATTTTTATAAGTACTACTATGGAAATATTCTTTTAATATAGAATTTCTGCTTATTGATGAGACTGAAAAATTATTTTTTGTTAATTTTGAATATTTATTGAGTGTATGTAATTCTAGGATTAAAATCTTACAAATTCGGTGTTAAATTTTTCAAGAAATTGTGGTTTGTAATCCAGAAAAAGGTGTGATTTTAATAAATTTGTAAATATGTTCATTATTTTTTCTTTTAGTTATTTCTCTAACTTGTCATTCATTTGTTAATTTTTGTAATTTTTGTAGAAAAAATGATTTGAATTTTCGGTAATCTGTACTATTTTTTTGTCCAACAGTTGATTTTATTGATTATTAGTATTCTTATTCGACAGTAATTTCACGTATGAAGTTATTAAATATTAAATATCTATTAATTTTCTTTACTGTTTCATATGATAGTAATATTTCTGAGGAACAGGTGTGATAACTACTAGACTTTGATTGACTTGATTTTCTGATAAACGTTTGAAAAGAGTTGTAAGTATGTAATGATGCAATATCTATATACTATCGAGAGTCGAGATTGAAATAGATAAGTATTGGAGTAATAGTCAATTCTTTGTTGAATTTCAAGAAATTGTGTGAGAACATGGTTTTTTTACATTAAGTTTATGTAATTTCAGTTACAGTTTTTCGACAATCAACCTAAAAATGGATAATTATCATAGTTAAAAGTTATGATGAAAAGATGTAAGCAATATTAATGTTAAAAAGTTCGTCTAATGTTTGCTCTTATGTTGTGAAAATTTCGAATAGTTTGGTTTGAAATATGAAATGTTTGTAAAAATTAAACTTTGTATTCGTGTATGTTTTGCATTATTAAATTGTAAAGATAATATTCATATTTGGAAAATGTTGTTGGGTGTTTTAATAATTTTTTGATAAGTAGATAAAAACAGATGTTAAAATTCTGTGCTATTAAAATATATAGGATCAAGAATAAAGTTTGATGAAAATAAGTATTGTAAAAATTCAGAAATTTTGAAGTGAAAGATGAATCATGTCCTAATTTGATTAATTATATGGGTAGAGTAGTTTTAATATGTCAAGTGTCTAAAGCAGCAAGAAATGACTTTTTAGGTTTTCTAGAATAATAATAATAAAAATAATAAAAGTATACTTTTGTTGTAAGATTTCGAATGCAGTCAAGACGTGAAAAATATAAATATGAACCCTTTGTAAAAACATTCAAACTTTTTAAAAAGTAAGTTTAGTAATATATTGTAACAATATATGTAAATAAATGTATTTCAAAGTTGAAAATTTGTGTAAAAAATTGTCTTTTCTTGAAAATTGATATTTATTTTTGTTTAATTAATGATACTTATTACATTTTTGTTGTTAAAAATTAAAATATACGTTTAATTCTTCTGTTAAAATTGATATATCCGTGTTGGAGGTGAGAAAAAATAGTGTAAAACTAATAAAATTTGTTTAAATTCGTCTTTTTATTCTTAAAATTAATATTTTCTATTGTTTAGAATATATACTTTTGAGGAATGTATAACAGGAAAATGTTAAAAAATCTTAGAAAATTGGTATTAAAAATATTAAATACAGTTGCTTCATTGATATCTTTTCGATATGTAAAGTGATTGTAACATTTAGAAATGTACTTCTGAAGAATGTATAATCGGAAAATGTTAGAAAATGTTAGAAAATTGGTGTTAAAAATATTAAATACAGTTGCTTGAATGATTTCAAAAACAAACTCTGTTAAAAAATTCTGTATGATTTCAAGTGAAAATAATCTGAACCTGAATACATGGTATTTAAAATACAAAATTCACGATTATGAACTAATGTTGAAAACATGGGTAACATTAAATATACAGCTAATATTTAATTATAGATTAGAAAATTCTTAAAGTGTATCCATATTTATTAAATATAGTATTGAATACAGTGAATAAGTGAAATATGTGAATAAGTATTGATATTTCTAGGTTGCTTTTGAAAATACTAGTGTAAAATTATTCAAATTCGTCTTTTCTTTAAAATTGATATTTATTTTTGTTAAATTAATGATACTTGTTAAGTTTTTGTTGTTAAAATTAAAATATACGTTTAATTCTTCTGTTAGAAATCTATATTTCCAAGTTGTTGTTCAAAAGACTATTGTAAAACTAATTAAATTCGCTTTAATTCACCTTTTCCCCTTAAAAAATAATATTTTTATTAATTTGTTTAATTAATTATACTGATTATGTCTTCCAAAATTCAAATTTTGGGATATTGCGGTAACTGTTATGAAATTGGAGTGTATAAAATGTCTCTTTTTTTCTCCCAGACTTCTAAATATACAAGATAGAGAGGTCATTGCATTGTCCATTTCCCTACCTAAGGTAAAAAATTGAGGGAGATGGGGGAGAAAAGGTATGGTGAGGGACTTCGGAGGAATAAGTTTTGGTTTCAATATGACGTCACAAGAAGCAGGTGTTGTTTTCATATTTGTGTGTGCGTTGAATATTTACTGAAATGTGTTCGTTTATGCATTAAAATTCTACTTAGTTAGTATATAAAAGTATGATGAAATTTCCATTTAGAGTAAAAGTTAACCAAATTCGTTTAATTCGTCTTTTTTCGTTAAAAAATCATTAGTTTCTTTTGTTAATTGTTCAATTATTGAATTCTTTGAGGTAACGACTGTTCAAAAATTAAAAAATATGTTTAAATTTCTATTTTAAGTTGTGTATTCTGATTTTATATATATATATATAAAAAAAAATAAATAAATAAATAAATATGAAGAAATCAGTTAAAAATTTAATATTTTCCGTTGTTTTGCTTAATTATTAATGTTCGTGAAGGAAATGGTTGTCCAAACTCGAATGCATGCTTAAATTTCTTTCTATCAAATTGATATTCTGAAGTTTGAGTTGAAAAAATCGTAAGAAATCAGTCTTTTTCTATAAAACTTGATATTTTCCATTGTTTTTTACTTAATTAACGATACTCATTAAGATTATAGCTATTGAAAAACTAGAATGCATGTTTAACTTTCAACTTGTAAGTCGATACACTGATGTTGCAGTTGATAAAAATCGTAAGAAATCAGTCTTTTTCTATAAAACTTGATATTTTCCATTGTTTTTTACTTAATTAACGATACTCATAAGGGTTATAGCAGTTGAAAAACTAGGATGTACGTTTAACTTTCAACTTTTAAGTCGTTACATTGATCATATAGTTGATAAAAATCATAAGAAATCAGTCTTTTTCTATAAAACTTGGTATTTTCTATTGTTTTTACTTAATTAATACTACTCATTAAGGTGTCTATCAAGCAAAATTCAAATATATATTTAACTTTCTTCTGTTAAATTGATAATCTCATCTTGTAGTAGAAGAAATCTAAATAAAATGGCTAAAAACTGAGATTTTAATTGTTTCGCTTAATTAATAATACTCATTAAAATTACGGTTGTTCAAAATTCAAATATAAATTTAATCTTCATTTTATAATATGATTCAATGTTGAGATGTGATTGATACTATTTTTGAATTGGGAGGGTTAATCACCTATCCTGTTATAATAGAATGTTCCTTTTTTCCACTAGGGGGTGTTCGTGGAGGGGGATGCATAGTGGGGGGGGGGGGCAGGAGAGTGGCGGTGGTACGGTGGGCGCAAGAGGGACAGCCGCAGGGACGGCCGCAGGGACAGCCGCAGGGACGGCCGCAGGGACAGCCGCAGGAGGGACAGCCGCAGGAGGCACAGCCGGAGGCACCGCAGGAGGCACAGCCGGAGGCACCGCAGGAGGCACAGCCGGAGGCACCGCAGGAGGCACGGTGCCTCCGTGCCTCCGGCTGAGCCCATAAACTAATCATGACAGAACCTTCATTTTCAGTAGGGTTCATGCTTGGGTAAACGTCATTAACGTCCAAAATTTTCATGACATTCCGAGTATATTTACGAGAGTTAGAGCGAGGACAGACGGCCAGACAAACCGAATGCATAAGCACTTTTCAATTTTGTTGGAAAGTGCTAAAAAATACTGTATTTAAAAACGATAATTATTTTCTTACGGATAAGAAGTAATGTATGCCTTACATAACCACCATAGCCACAGGACCGTAGCTAGAAATGAACAATAAAGGGGGATCAAGAGAATGTAGTGAGGCTCATATTTTTTTCTAGCTCTCTCTGACGCAGAAAGATAAATGAGTGCCTATTCACATTGTAGATACTATGTTTCTAGTTAAAACTAGCTGCACCCGTCGACATTCGACGGAAAAGAATATATAATTATAGATATGATATACCGCGTGTCCCAAAAATGACTGATGGATTTTAAAATTCAATAACTTGCAAACGGTGACAGCTATTTAAAATTTTTTTGCAGGAGGGTTATGTATAATGTCAGAAGTTTTTTTTACCGTAATTTTTTATTTTAGTTCGAATTTCAAACAATAGGTGGCGATTGAAGGCTAGGTCGACACTTCACTCAGTACTGATCACGTGGTCTTCAATCGCCGTCAGCGCCCCCTATTGTTTGAAATTCGAACTAAAATAAAAAATTACGGTAAAAAAAAAACTCCTGATATTATACAAAACCCTCTTTCAAAAATTTTTTAAATAGTTGTCACCGTTTGCAAGTTATTGAATTTTAAAATCCATCAGTCATTTTTGGGACACCCGGTATATCAATCTTGTATACACAATAAGATACTAAGCGAAATAAACAATTGCCAACTCTTAAAATAGGGATAACAAAAATTTTCATGATAGATACACAAACTTCAGAAAATGACAAAAAATAAGGAAAACATCTCATAAATTATTATGTTGGACTAAACATCAGCTACAATTTTTTTAATGCGGTTTCTAAACCTTAAACATTATTTAAATGCCAAATTATTTAGGAAGTTAATACAATACTTCAGAAGAGGAATTCAAAATATCTGCATAGTTTTTTTCTCCGTTTAAATATTGCTTGGTAATTGTACCATAATTATAATATCAATAAAGCATTATAATTATAATAGGAGCAGGGAGCTACTAAACTGCATAACCAACCCACTACACATTTACAGCATTTGCAATAAATTTAATTTATATATTGATTTGTAGCCTCCATGAACTTGTCAAAATTAATTTTATTGTTATGGCAACGAAAAGAAAAACAATATCTTTGTTATTAAAAAGAATAAAACTTTTGTGTTTGTTTCTGATATGCAGAATTTTTTTTTTTTTTTTTTTTTTAAATAACTTAGTACAACGAAATGACTTTAATTAATTTTTTATGTTATGTAAAACAGAAATATAGTAATAACGGCACATCAGAAGCTTTAGTCTTTTCTTTTTTTCTGATATGACATCATTTAAGCCTTCAGAAACATTAATATTTTCTGAAATAAAAGCGTGATTTAAAAATTCTTTAGTTTCATAAAATAGTATTTATTATAATTAAATGGAAATGGTGCAATTTATAGAAATATTTTCATTTGTGCACATCAGGGACCTTTAAATAAATAAAAGTTCAGTTTATTTAGATGCAGGAATAAAAGTCAGTGAATGTCATCATCATTGACACAGCTATAACAATGTATATTATATTCATGGGACAAATTTATCTCGTTTCTGAATGACGGCAATTTCTCCATCGACAAAATTTCTCTTTAGATATTATATTTTATTAAAGTTTATTTTCTGTTATTTTATTTACGTAATATTTAATAATATTACTCAGTAAATAATCTGTGTATTTTACCGCGATTAGTGAATAATTATGAGCAATCATTTTATTAGGATTAAATTTTACGAAAACCATTACTTTTTTTTTAAAAATGCGGTTGCACATTCACCGATGAGATCAAGCTCCTGATTGGTGGAAAGTAATAAAGCAAAAATAAATTTTTATTATACTAAGGAAAGCTTAGCCTGTTGCCACTGTTTTGAAGAAATGTCACGAAAAAGCTTTTAAAATGAAAAATTATCTATACTAATAAAATCCGTGCGCCTCTGTCTGTCTGTCTGCTTGAAGCCGATTACAGTTCGCAACGTGGGCGAGTTGGAAGTCGCGAGAGGTGTCTTTTGATTGGAAAAATTCCGGGGAAGTCATTTCGGGCATTTTCGAGACCGTAGGACGAAAATTAAAAAAGTTATGAATTAAAAACCCCTTGGGAATCGGAACGAAAAATGTCACAATTCCCAAACGGAGCTCCGAAGCAGAACACTGCGCCACCTTGCGGTGAAGGACATGAATTTTTCCCCTTTGGCTAAAAGAAGAAACAGCCGAAAACCTCCTTTTCTAGAAGCGCTAATTGCGTTTTTTCCCGCATCAATTTTTTTGACTTGCCGTAGAATATTTACCGTAGTTTTCGCTAAAATATTGAACTTAGAAATAAAACAGGACTATCGAAACTTTTTTTGCGCGTTTTTTCTTAAACCATCATGCAGACAGTTTTTAAAGTAGAAAAAAAACTGATTACAAATTCAGAATCTGCGTAAAAAATACGAAAAAATGTCTTATGGGCGCGTAGTACCCATTGTGCAAAACCAAATATTTTTAACGGGACTATGGGCGCGAAGCGACCATAGCTCCGATCTACAATCTGTTTTTTAGGTAGCTTTCATTACAAAAAGTAAAAAGCTACCTATTGCAGCCGTCCGGAGGAAAGCACTTCCGGAAAATTTTGGTATATTTTCACCGATCATGACCCCCAGACCCCAAAACCACCCTCTGTTTAAATGTTGACATATATATATATATATATATATATATATATATATATATATATATATATATATATATATATATATATATATATATATAACCATATATATATATATATCTGATTTTTGTCATGCGATAACTAACGTATTTATGAACCGATTTGAATGAAACTTGGTATGTACATAGTACATACAAATGTCTCGACCGAGTTCGTTGGTCAGCATCATCCGCCCGTTTGTTTCAAAATGGCGGCCATTTTAATTTTTTTTTTAAATTTAAAATTTAAAATTAAATGCGAAAACATTAAAAGTTGAAAAATATTTTTCTTTTACGTGTTAGAACTTAAAACAAAGATTCCAGAACACTTTTTATTTTGTCTATATCTTAAAAAATGATTGAGTTATAGCACTTTTAATTTTGCTTATGGCTGACATTTTGAAACGATCTGATTTTTGTCACGTAATAGCACGCGTATTTATGAACCGATTTCAATGAAACTTGGTATGTACATAGAACATACAAATTTCTCGACCGAGTTTTTTGGCCAGCATCATCCACCATTTTGTTTCAAAATGGTGGCCATTTTAAATTTTTAAAAAAATTTAAAATTTAAAATTAAATGCGAAAAAATTAAAAGTTGAAAAATATTTTTCTTTTACGTGTTAAAACTTAAAACAACAATTTCAGAACACTTTTTATTTTGTCTATATCTTAAAAAATGATTGAGTTATAGCACTTTTAATTTTGCTTATGGCTGACATTTTGAAACGGTCTGATCTGAACAATCCACCATGTTGCTTTAAAATGGCATACACTTCACGATATCGTGGAATTTGGTGACTCTCTAAATCGCTTAAAATAAAATCAGGTTGAATAAAAGATGACTAATTTCTAAAAATTCCTATTAATATTCAGTCTTGACAAAAACTAGTATTCAATCTTATAAAATCACTAATTTTATAAGATTATTTCCACTAATTTGAGCTTAGTATTTTTGAACAATGTAACTTACTTTAAAATAAATAAATAAATACATAAGTATATGAAAGCTACCTCTTCCTCCCGGCATTGCCGGAAGGACTTTTTTCAAGTGCACGTGGCCCACAGTGCGAAATTACACATTTTTAACGGGACCATGGCTCTTTCATTTACTTTTTTTTATGCTTGAGGATTCGAACACCAAGACTTGCTTATTAAATGAATTTTTTTGCTTATTATATACTGCTTAATACCGAGGTTCGTTTGGAAAAAGTGGCCCAGCTAGCGGGCGTAGCTCGCTAGTTAAATATAAAAATGGAAATAAATTAAAAGTTAGCCAAAATGGGCACATCTACACATAAACAGCTTTCATTTTAAAAAATAATTATTAAAATCGGGCCAGTAGAAAGCTCAGGGCTGATGACTAAAAAAACAGCCAGGTCTTTTAAATATATAGATGTTGTAATAACTTCATTTTATGATAAGAAAAGTTTATGGTGATGAATATTTTGAGTGTATAACTGGTGCGAAATTAAACATCATGTTAACTTGATATGAACAAGTGTTGAAACAGTTATTTTAGATAATAATTTAGTAATTCTGCAAAACTGTGAAAGAGTTTCGAAACTAAATCACTTTTTAGAAGAGAACTTCATTTGAATTTTCGGAATAGAAATTCATTGAGTGACCTTGGAATATTTTCCAGGGGGGTGGCTGAGCCGCTCATAGCGCCTCCTTAGCTACGGCCCTGCATAGGCAGCAATATTCATTTCCACATATCGAATAGACTTCTTTGTTGTGTTTATGTGAAAAAACAAAATTTCAGCTTACATAACTTAATAATTCATAAACTACAGAATTTGTTTATTGAATCATGCAATAATGTAACGCCCCAAATGCTGTTACAAGGAGAAGCTCGAGTGCAAATATGCCTTGTTGCTGATGATAAACATATCCAGCAATCACTCGCATATTATAACGTAAAGTTGTTGGCGAAACTTATCTAGACTTATAATTGTTGCCAAGTGCTACAAAATTTTGTTATTTAACACCTTTGGGACGAACATTTTTTTACAGAATTTTTAGTCTTTTGTCACCGTTTTTTTAAAGCAGAGATTTTTGTCTATCTGAATCTCGGAAATGGCCAGATTAAGCATATTTACAACACAAATTTCCTTGTGAGAATAAGCAAGGATCCTGAACACCTTATGCGGCATATATAACAATCACTCGTCCACAAGGGGTTAATATAAGATTTTCTCCCCAAAAAGTCCCATTCGAAAATTGCAGAAGTTCCATAACTCTAGTTGTATCTTACCAGTTGAATATTTCCAACTGAGCGAAAAATTGCCCACGCCGGGAATCGAACCCGGATACTTGGCTTACAAAACCAATGCTTTACCTGTTAAGCTATCTGGGCGATCTAGTTGTTCTGTTTAAAGTATTTTCCGGACTCTAATTTAGATTCAGTTTACAAACATTTTAAATATTTTGATTTTTCGTTTGAAAGACCATTTGAAAAAAATCATTTAGAAAATATGGCATTTGCTTATTGCAAAAGTAATACTTATTTACAAAATAAATAAATAAATAAAATAAAAAACCATGTAACTTGCTTTTCTATGATATTGAAAAAATAATAATTTAGAAGAATCTATACTATTTTTCTTTATACTTCTTTTCAGAAAGAATAAAGTACAGCGCAGATCTACACCTACAGGAAGTGAATTTTAGAATCTTTTTGAAATTTTTTTATTGAAAGTGAAAACAAAAAGGGGAACAAAATCCAATATTGAAAACGGATGAAGTAGGAAATTATCGTATTTTAGAAAATCTGATATCTACATTTGAGTTTTATGCTGCCATGAATATTAAACTGGACGATATCGAATTTCTTTTTTTAGAATTGAAACAAAAAAATTTATATGTATATAGTTTTGTTGTCCTATTTATGTATAAATATCTAGAATCAAATAAAAAATTTCCGTGTGCATAGTAGTCGTTTTCTATTTTCAGTTTACTTACGCATAAAGAATACAGAATCAAATTAAATATTTTTTATGCGAAATTAATGCATGTACATATTATAAAGCGGCAAGCGAACACTCTATTCACAGTGCTGTCCCTTTTGCTACTGGTGCATCTGTTTGTGGATACTAGTTTGTTATTTTTGTTTTTGTTTTTAATTATACATCTTGACTACTTTTGCTTTTAATGTTGAAAAAAGTCATACATTCTAAATCAGAGAGACCAAACAACATAAAATAAAAATATTTAACTTAGAGCTGGGACAGTTATAAATTAATAGGATGCAATTTAACAGAAACTTTAAATAATTTTTATTTTCTTCTGTCTTTACAACAAGAAAGTATTGAATTCGTGAAAATCATAAATCCGGTTTTCAATGGATTTACACATTTTAGGGGCCAGAGAAACCGAAAAAACATATTTTTATCAAATGCCTGTCTGTTAGTCTGTCAGTCTATCTGTATGGGACAAAAATTTTGCGGGCGTTCTATCTGAAGAACTAATGCACGAAATTCGACAAAACATTAGATTCTGATAGCATTTATATAAACTAGATATAATCAGTGTTTGGTGTATCTCGCTCAACAGGTGGCGCAGCTACGGTGCATTATTCACACTTTCCAAATTAACCCTTTCTCAAGAACTGGTGCATGGATTTTTATAAAATTTTACATTTATTTAATAATTGATGTAATATGGTGCTGATTACGTTTTGGTACAAATCTCACAACATGGTACATGGTGCATTAATCGGTATTATCGCAATAGCTCTATTTCAAGAACTATTGCAAGAAATTTTTTAAAACTTAAGATTCAGTTAGTCCCTTATGTAGATTACAATTGTTTAGTTTTTAATGTAAATTTTTCACGATTTCACAATAAATGTATTTCAAGAACTAACGCATGAATTTTTATCAAATTTTTAGTTAGTACGTTAGTGCGTTAGATTCAATAGTTAGATTCAGTTAGTACATGATAAAAATTGGTCCGGATTAATGTTTCATATCGGCCATCCAACATGTGGCACTGTTATGCAATTTTTTTTTTTTTTTTTTTTTTTTTTTTTTTTTTTTTTTTTTAGATTTTGCAGTAGTTCTATTTCAAAAACTAATGCACGGATTTTCATCAAACTTCAGATCAGTTCTAAGTTGACATAAGTTATTGCTGACTAGATTTTGATTGAAACCATTTAACTGGTGGCGCTGCTTTGCTGCACTTCTCAGTAAGCATTAACATGCGTAATATAGAACAAAGATTTGAGTTTGCCACATCTGACTAGTTTGATTTTTTTTAATTGTAATTTTCCTGTTTATGTGCTTTGCAAAAAGATTCATCTTTATAGACGTTATTCATTTCACATGGTTATGGGAAATATGATTGCATTCACAATTTTTATCTATTGTTTTGTCAATTAAAAGGAATACATTTTGATAGTTGAGATTATAATGGGTATTTGAATGTGATTTTTATTACGATTTAAATATATAATTTTCTTGGCTCTAACATAGTTTTTATAAGTACATAAAATTATTCGTGGGTTTATATATAATATATTACTTTAATAAAAATCAAAAATTTTAATTACAAATTAATTAAATAACTTTCTAAACTAAAATAATTTTTCATGTAATCTAATCTATTTCTGTGCGGGTATGTAATATATTTTTTTAATCAAATTACAAATTGATTAAATAACTTTAGGCCACTAAAATAGGTTTTATACAAAATAATGGAATAATGTGTGATTTATATTTAATGAATTTACTTTATTGAAAATCCTAAATTGAAATTGCAAATTAATTAAACAATTTTCTAACATTCAAATATTTCCGTGTATATTTTCGTATTCATATATAAGTTAACCAAATATGTGTCACTTTATATGTAATGTACAAGACTAGGCCATTAATTTCTAGAACTGAACTTTTACTCTTTTTGAAGAAATGATAATTTAAAAAGCTTATCAATATTAATAAGTGTTAAATCTTAAATATTAATACATTATTAATTAAAATAAAAACTGTTTATTTCTTTACTCAGAAATTAAAATATGCATTATTTTTTACAGAATATTCTACAACAATACATAATTTCCACACGTATTATACATAGGGGGAACTGGGGTACATTGATACAGTTTTTTTCTAAGATTTTTTTTGGTGTCAAGAAAGCAGAAAATTCAGGGTTTTTTTCCCTGAGGTGACAGCAAAACTTGTGTAGTATGTTATAAAAATGTACAATCATTGTTTTATATAGTATTTTTGCATGTAATTTTAAAAAAATCAAAAAAAGTCATTTGTATCAATGTGCCCCATCCCCGGGGCAGATTGATACGTTTGAGAAAAATGACGAAAAAATAATACCAATGCATATTTTTCATAGAAAATGAATTAGAAAACCATTTTATATTTATTTATAAAAATTCAAATCACCCACAATTTATTTTTAAGCAATATTAAAGCAATCAAAATTAAATATATTATGACCTGATGTTCTGGCTGTTTCTTGTCTGATTGTTGGCTGTGGTAACTTTGTCATATCTAGCACTTCAATCCCAGGATTATCTTCTTTCTTATGAAAGATGAAAAAATTACCAGTTTTTCTGTTTATAAATAGGTTCATAAACTGAAAATAAAGGATAATTATATTAAAATTCTGTTTATAATACAAGTATCATTTTCTGTTCTGCAGTTTGTTTCTCTTACTTAACATTTCGCATGTCGAAAATACTTTTTTCTCTGGAAAATCGATATAAATTCGAGATTTGCCAGAATGGCGTCCTTTTCTTCTATTAGTTCTACTAGCACTAGATGCTGGGTAAGTTCCTACGTCTTCTGTTTTCAAAAATACTATAAAATGTTCTAATATGAAGAAATTAGAGCTATTTCACTTCAATAAAAACTAATATTAGAAATTTTTCGTGAAAAAAAGGTTGGATTAAAGAGTGTATGGTAAAAAAAATAATAAAAGATAATGAAAATATGAACTATTAAAGGATTTAGGCTGTATCAATGTGCCCCGTCATAGACTGTATCAATGTGCCCCATACAGCGATTTTGAATAAAATGAGTCTCAAATCCAACACTTCACAATATATCTAACAATAAATAATGAAGAACTGATAAAGAGTAGTTGTACTTACCAGGGAGAGTATTCATTTTGGTTGAAAATACTGGAACAGTTGTATAATAGCATTTCAATTGTACAACTCATATTTACTTTTGAACAACAAAAACAATAAATCACTCGTCCCATTTCATCAAACTACTGAATCATTCCAAGATTTTCTGTATGTAGTTGAATACACTAGCATCATCTTTTGGAGCTGTTGTGAAACTTCCTGTAATGACCCTGTGAGCGGTAGAGGGGGTGTATCAATGTGCCCCATGTATCAATGTACCCCAGTTCCCCCTACATTATTTCTTACTTTCCATTTTCTATGTAAATATGAATTTTATAAAATTTTATTTAATTTTCCATATTAAAACAAAATGTTTATTAAAAAATGATTTTTTTAAATAAGCCTCATTTAACTTGTAATAAAACATTGTGATAAAAGAGAATGACTGAAACACTTGCCTATATAATATTAACAAAAAATAATAAACATAATAGTTTCCTTAATTGCTATTATTAATATTTAAAGTAAATTATCTGCAACATATACTGTTACAAAGTATATTTCAACTATATAATATTTTTATATCTTACATATTCTTTGTAAACATGGATTTTATGAAAGGTTATTAACTATTACTGCACTACATTATTATACTAAAATAAAATGTTGTTATAAGAGAAAAAAAGCAACGTTCTTTTAATGTTGCTTCATTTAAACCGTAATAAAATAATGCGATTAAAATGAAAAGTTCAATATATATAGCACTTTATGCGCTAAGTATTAATAATTAAATTATTTACACCGAATTATTAAAAGATTTATATATTAAATAATAGAAAATAAAATAATTTATTCTTTTTTTGTTCAAATAAGAATATATTATAATTTTTACAGAATAATCTAGAACAGTGATGTACAACCTTTTTACCAGAAAATCGTTTCCCACCAGAATATTTGAGAAGTGTAGTTTCTTTTCTTTAATAACCAAGTTTCTGTCGTTACTATAAAGAAAATTATTCTGCATAAAAATAGTGGTAATTTTGTGGCCCGCGGGCCAAAGGTTGTGCAACCCTGATCTAGAAGAATAAATATAATCCCCATATATATTTATATATACACTATTTATCATGGTTTACATATTCTTTGTTAATGTGGGTTTCCTAAAAAAAATACATATTATGTAAAAAAAAAAATTCGAATGACAAAAGGTTATCCAATAAACACACATCGGATATCAGATACTGGCATAAAAACGGTTAAATTTAATATACAGAATTTACTATCCACCAAACATGCATTTTAGAGAAAATATTTTTTACAAGAGAAGCATTTACATATTTATGATTTAATTTATGAATATATACATATAAAAAGTAATGAATTACTTTTTTGAAGTTGGTGCCAAACTATCTTAAATATAATAAGAATTGTGAGTATATTGTGTCTAATACCATAACTAAAATGGTGATGATCATTATCGATTGTGATTGTTTGGCACCAACTTCAAAAAGGTAATTCATTATTTTTTATATGTATATATTCATAAATTAAATCATAAATATGTAAATGCATATCTTGTAAAAAATATTTTCTCTAAAATGCATGTTTGGTGGATATTAAATTATGTATATTAAATTTAACCGTTTTTATGCCAGTACCTGATATCCGATGTGTGTTTATTGGATAACCTTTTGTCACTCGAAAATTTTAAAAGAGTTGTTTAATTCTTTTTAGCGCTTTTTTGAAGTTGGTTAGTATTTTTTAAAAAAAAGCTTATTTTATTTCCTCCTTTGTAGTTACTCATACTGTAATACTTAATTATGGGTACTGACATATGATGTATCTTGTCAATGCACTGACTAATTGACGTATTTTGCTGGAATTCAATGAATTCAATTTGCTGATCGATTTCCAATTTCGTTTTCAGCTATTCGAAAGCAACTTACAATGTTAGTTAGTGTCGCTGTGGATCTATAGGTGTTTTAAATGTGATAACTTTTTTAGATAAGATCTTTCTCCTCGAGAAGTTACAGGATTTATCAAACTTTAAGGTCCTCATCTATTCTTACGGATCTCAGAAATGAGTATTGAAAAGTTGACAATCCATCAATTAAAGTTAATTACGCATCAGAGAGCGACAAAGTGCTTGCTTACATATATGCACAGTAAAATGACTCCATTTATCAATGCATAGTAAAATGCTTTTCTGTATAATAAAAAAAAAGAAACATCCCCTTCTGTCAGAAAAAGCAGGATTTTATGAAAAATCGCACCATTCTTCAGCAGTCAAAGAATTTAATCTAATTCTCATAAATGCAGTAATGGCATCGGAAAGGATCAGTGATGATTGGATGAGGAATCCACAGATGATAACCTAAACTTATCTGCCTCTATGTGAGAGTGAAAATATTCGATGCCCAGACAGTTCTTTGACATACGTTTTTTTCCAAACTATAGCATACAGATCTTGATGATAATTACCTGAAAAACTTCGATTGTATGTTTGCCAGAAGTTATCAAGATTGACGATAATAGCCGGCTCAACAAGATGCTTGGTAACTCTCTTTTGTCCAGAATATTTTTAATCAAATATGTGTCGTCATTTGAATATCAAGGAATCCATCTGAACAAAATCTAAGATTATTCTAATATCTAATCCGGTAACCAAATCTGAATCAAAGACAATGTTGCTAGTCATAGCAATGCATATTTTTGTACATTGACTTATGGAGATAGTTGTTTTCTCCAGAACAACATGCACTGTTAAAAATTTAAAACTTTTGCTGCATCGTCACTCTACCGCTTTCCTAGAATATCTCTGCTTTGACCAATGAGAATGCTCCGTAATACAATAAAGTAATTATTTTCTACGAAAGTGGTGGAGTGACGATGCAGCAAAAGCTTCAAGTTTTTAACAGTGTGTATAGTACACTGTAGAAAATTTGACAATTTTGCTGCATCGTCACTCCCCCGCTTTTATAGAATATATCTCTTTTGACCCATGAGAATGCTCCATAATTGACTGCAATAATCGTTTTCTATAAAAGCGGTGGAGTGATGATGCAGCAAAAGAGTCAAATTATTTACAGTGTACTGGACTTATATGTTTTTGGCACCTACTTCCGGTGTCAGTTGGTATCGACGTGGGCTTCCGGTTTAATGGATATGAGAACTTGTCTAATTAAGATGTTGGCACAGCATGTCCCTAAAGGGATTTTGCGCCATTAAAACCTATACAACCAACCAACCATCTACTTAAGATTAAGCATTTTGAAGATCAGAATCAGAGCCCGTCAAAATGCTACCATGAGTTACCGCAGAGTAAAGTATTTCCATATGTTGGTACATATTAAAACACTCTCCTTTCAGTTATAAAAACTAACAAGGAAGTCGTTATCAAAAACGCACCATGATTTAATAATTAATCTGCAGTCATCTAATTCATCAATAACGCATCGGAAATGAGCACTGGTGCTTGTATGTTGAGTTTGAATCTGATAACCGGAACTTGGCTGCTCTATAAGACAGCGGTAAAATTCTACGTTTAGACAGTGCTTTGACATACATTGTTTTTCAAACTACAAAAAATTTTGGAATTTTCTATTCCAAAACTTGGTGATAGTCGCCTGAACTAGTACGATTATACGAGTGCAAAAAGTTAGCTAGATTCACTTTAATGGTAAGCTCGCCAAAATTTTTCGCCATTTTCTTTTGTCTAGGCTCGTTTTAACTTATCTAATATCCCCGTATTTTCCCAACTTTGATATCGAGGAATTCTGTTAGAAGAAAATCTGAAAGCATTCCAATATTTAACTTGATAATTGAATTTGAATCTCAAAACTGTGTCGATACACATAGCAATGCATTTTCATTTCTTTGTGCATCCAGCATAAAAAGAGTTCTGATACATAAACACTTGTATTCTGATATATAAGGGTATTTTGAAGGTGGATTTTCAGTTTTTTGACACCTACTTCCGGCATCGGTAAGCACCGATGCAGATCATTCATTTTGGTGTATATGAGATTTGATCCAATTAAATTTTGCACTTTGGAAAGAACTCGCATCTCGGCAGAAGTGGCTACGATCCATAATTTTTTTTCTGTGTTTTGCGAAATGAGATTGACCAATCAGAAACCGGCATTACTGCAAACTTTTCACTGTTTGAAGTAAACAGCGAAAAGTTTGCAAAAATGCAGGCTTGTAATTGGCCTGTCTTATTTCGCCTACAGCGAAGAAGACTTGGCCGGGAACCAGCAGATTTTGCGCTATTAACGAAATCAATTACACGAGACCAATTAGAAGCCTGCATTTTTGCGAAATTGTCGCGTTTTAAAGTAAGTAAATTTTCTTATTGGGCAATCTCATTTCGCAATATGGCAGTTTCATATAACGTCACAAATCGACCATTGGATTCAAACAATCGTTGAACGGCAGTTGTGATTGATAGCTTAGAGGGTTATGGGTACGACCAAGGCAACACTAGATACCGGGCTTGCTCATTCCTTTCATGACGTCAAAAAAGGTGGCTGAATGACATCCAGCGATTGGTACAAAACGATGGGTGTGTCACTTTGAGCCCTGTTTGAACCAATCGCAGATAGCGGCCAGCCACCTTTTGTGACGTCGTGATAAGGAATGAGCAAGCCCGGTATCTAGTGTAGCCCTGGTACGACTGGATGTGAATATACAGTATTTGATTGGCGGATGAAAAGTAAATCATCTGATTGCAACTGCCCTATAACGCAAAATCTATGTGAATCCAGTCCAGTCAAAATTTCGCAACATCATGTATCTGCGTAAGGGAAACAGCATGAAAAATGAGCGCTTCTAGTTAAACAACTGCTTGGAAAAGAATGTGAATTTTAAAGTTTTTATTTTTTATTTTTAAAATGTTCTAATCAACAGATGGATGAATCCTTTTCATTGGTCAAAGTAGAGATCAATACAAGAGTTGGTGTGCTTATGTAACTACACTGTAAAAAATGATCCTTTTGATGCATTCTTGTTCCATGGCTTTTATAGAATATATTTCTTTTGACCCATCAGAATGCTCCATAATAGGATGATGAAGTAATCGTTTTCTTTAACAGCGATAGAGTGATGATGCAGCAAAAGGGTCAAATTTTTAACAGTGTACAGTTGCAGATTTCTAACTGTGTAAGTTTTCACATCCATCAATATTCTTTCACTAACAGCGCAAAATCTATCTAAATCCCGAATGTCCAGTCAAAATTTCGCACTTTGTGAAAAAAAGATCTCGCATGATTGTAAGAGTAATAGCGTCAAAAATTGAGCGCTTCTAATAGGACAACGGCTTCTAAAATTTTTTGAAATTTTAAAGTTTTCATTTTTAAAAAGCTCTAACCACCAGAATTTGGTAAAATTGAAATGGGATCACAATAGCATCTTACACTTTCAAACTAAAAAAAAAACGAATTATCAAAATCAGTTCATATTTATGGAAAATATGAGTGAACAACAGATACATACAGGTCGAAATAATAACCTCCTCTTTGAAGTCGGTTACAGAAATTTAAAATCATTCTGAATCTAAAATTTAAATTCATTTGAATCGAATTTGAATATCAAGACTGTATCTCTACTCATAGCAATGCACTCTACTGCATATAGGGTACTGCATATGAGGTGCTTTGTGACTTCAGTTCAACCGGCACCCTCATACACAGCCACTTGTGTTCTGATACACAAGGGAACTTTAAATATTTATTTTCAGCTTTTCGACTTATACTTTCATATTGTTTAATATTGATGTGGATCTTCCTCTTTGCTGGAAGAATTTGATGACAGAATTTGTCCAGTCAAGATTTTGCACTTTGAAAAGATGTCGTATTTCTGTAAGAGTAACATTGGAGCGTCTAGAATATATAGCGTGAAAATCTGCAATCAAAATAGTGCTAAAATTTGTATCGTTTAAACATGCAACGATGCTATTCAAATTTAAAATGCCGATTGCAGCAACATCTGCAGGATTTTCGTATTGCATTGTCTGGACTACCAGTTGTTTTGCAGTTTTAGAAAATATATTGCAGATGTCACTGCCATCTTTAGATTTCATCAAAATTGTTACACATTTAAAGGATACCATATTTTAGTGCCTTTTTAAGTATTATTGAGGTAGCTAATTTCCACAATATATATTCTAGACACCATGGTAACATCATGATAAAAAAACGCTTCTAATTGAGTGACTGTTTCAAATAAGATATGAATTTTAAAGTTCTCATCAGACCATCTTTATTTCTAAGCATTACCTGTTAATGAAATTAGAATAGACCACGCGAGTGTCTTACACTTTCAAACAGAAAAATATATTAAAATCGGTTCATATGTAGGAAAGTTTTGTGCCTTCATAATAATAAGCATTTTCTTACACACACAGTGTTAAAAATTTGACTCTTTTGCCGTACCGTCACTCCACCGCTTTTATAAACTAGTCGTTGGGGGCCACCGTAATACTTACCCATCATATATATGTATATGAAAATAAAACATGTGAAACTATTTATACAATGCATTGCAATTCATAAACAAAATTTAAATATTGTTTATATACACAGTAACGCTATATTAAAGAACTGCTGATGTACCAATTTCGACAAATTATATAAAACGCCAAACTACTCAAGTAGTACCGAACTGCGTAAAAGAAACATCCTTATAACTCCAAAAATATTAATTCTATTAACTAACAATTAACTGCGTCGGATTAAGCGTCTCATTTCCAATTACAATATACTTCTGAATTGAAATTTGAATGAAATACAGGGTCACGAAAAATCAAAGAATGTGGAAAACAAGATAACAAATATCTCGGCAACTAATAATCCGATTGACTTCGTTCTACATGCAAAATGTGTGTTATTTTATTGCCTTTTACGTCCATTCCTTAGAACAAAAAAATTCAAAAATTTTTATATACCTTTCATCAGAACGAATTTTTCGAGAGTCCGAAAAAAATAGTTCCGGACAATCGAGGTTGTTGATATTAAATAGGGTTCGTCCCATTCTTACATACTAACTACATACAAAATTTCAAGTCTCTATCACAATTTGTTCGGGAGATAGAGCGTTTACAGACAGACAGACAGACGGATGGCAAAATTTTTTTTCTAAAAATATGTTTTTCGGAATCTCCACTATCTAAAACGTGTAAATCCGTCAAAAAAAATTTTCGATTTTCAAAATGATTGCAAGACTTACCCTATACTACGTATGATGGGTAAGTAAAAACGATTACTTCACCCTATTATGGAACATTCTCATGGGTGAAAAGAAATATGTTCTATGAAAGCGAAGGATGCCGCAAAAAGGTCAATTTTTTTTGCAGTGCACTGTTAAAAATTTCAAACTTTTGCTGCATCGTCACTCCACCGCTTATATAGAAAACGATTACTTCACTGTAATATAGAGTATCTCATTGGTCAAAAGAGAGATATTCTATAAAAGCAGTGAAGTCACGATGCAGCAAAAGTTTCAAATTTTTGGCAGTGCAGGCGCTTGTTCTCTGATACATGAAAAAACATTAAAGGTTAATTTTGAGCTTTTCGACACCTACTTCTTTTGGTATCGGTATGAGTCTTCGGATTTGGTGGATAACAGAACTTGACCGCGATCCAAATACACTGTAAAAAATGTGACCCTTTTGCTGCATCATCACTCCATCACTTTTATAGAATATCTCTGTTTTGGCAAAAGAGAATGCTCCATAATACAGCGAAGTTATCGTTTCCTTAAAAGCGATGGAGTGACGATGCAGCAAAAGGGTAAATTTTTTTACAGTGTAGATTTCGCGCTGCTATCAAAATCTGAAACTGCTTATCATTTCTGTTATCGCCCAATCCAAAACCTGCATTTTTGCTAAATATCTGCTATTTTAAGTAAGTACTCTATTTAAAATTTACCTGAAAAATGAACGCTTTTAATTGGATGATTGCTTCAAAAAGAATTTGAATTTTTAAAGTTTTTATTTTTAAAAAAGTTCTAATCATCAGAATTTCATGAAATTAAAATGGGACCACATGGTTATCTTATGCCGACCCAGCGGCTTGGTTGGTAGCGTCAGCTCCTCCCACACCGCTGGACCCTGGTTCGAGTCCAGCTAGCGGCATGGGTGTCTGTGTTGTCCCTGGGATGATATATGTACCGGATATTCTGTAATAAAGTGTTCTATATGGTGTCTTGTGATCATTGGAGGTTATGCCGGCGAATAGCTGTAGCGCCTACCTCAAAGCAAATAAATGTAAATAAATGTAAATGTTATCTTATGCTTTCAAACAAAAAAAGAATTATCAAAATCGGTTGATATTTAAAGACGTTATGAGTGAACACCAAATACATACAGGTCGAAATCGTAACCTCCTCCTTGAAGTCGGTTAATAAAAAATATTTCATATTTAATTTTTAAGGAAATAATGCGATAAAAACTAATAAATGAAAATCTTGAATATACACTGGGTGCATGTAAACTACTGGACAAAACTTTAAGGGGTGATAGTACACATCGAGACAAACAATATTAAATGGTAAACTAAGGGTCCCAAACGTCTTCCGAAGGAGATAGGCGCCATTAAAGTTAAGGGTCCAAAATTTCAAATAAACATAAAAGACTGAAAAATTGGTCGATTGATTTGCGATTTTCACTAAAACTATTCTTTATGTCAGTATTTTCTTGAAAATAAATTATAAAGATAAACTTTTAAAAATGCCGATAGAGGACGCTTTAGACTTTGGAGTAACAAACAACTATTTTCTGCCGTTATTTTTTGCATCTTATTAAATGTTTTCGGAAGCCTAGACTTAAATTTTGAGCTCAAAATCTGAATAGTTGGGAGTGGTTAAGAAGCGCAAACTGAACTGTGTTCAGAGGTTTAAATTTCAAATGATTATAAAAAACGGAAAAATTTGTCGATTCGTTTGCGGTTTTTGCTAAAACTACTCATTAAATCAGTATTTTCTTAAAAATAAATTTTAAAGATAAATTTCAAAAAATGCCGATAGAGGGCGCTTTAGACTTTTGAGTGACGAACAACTATTTTTTGCGGTTATTTTTTGCACCTCATTAAATTTTTTTTAGAAGCTTAGACATAAACTGAAATTTTGAGTTCAAAATCGCAATCGTTGGGAGTCGTTAAGAAGCGCAAACTGAACTGTGTTCAAGGGGGGGGGGGGGGGAGGTTCAAATTTCAAAAGATTATAAAAAACGGAAAAATTGGTCGATTCGTTTGAGGTTTTCACTAAATCTATTCTTTATGTCAGTATTTTCTTAAAAATAAATTTAAAAATTTCGTTAGCAAACGCTTTAAACTTAATCGTAACCAGCAACTATTTTTAACCGTTATTTTTTGTATCTAATTAAATCCTTGCAAAAACTTAGACTTAAATTTTGAGCTCAAATTCTGAATCGTTGAGAGGGGTTAAGAAGCGCAAATTAAACTGTGTCCAGGAATTGAAACATAACCCTATCTTCCCCCCCCCCCTCGAACACAGTTCAATTTTGCGCTACTTAATTACTCCCAACGATTCAGATTTTGAGCTCAAAATTTAAGTCTAAGCTTTTGCAAACATTTAATGATATTTTAAAAATAACGATTAAAAATAGTTGCACATTACTCCAAAGTGTAAGGCTCTCTCTATCGGCATTTTTTGAAATTTATCTTTAAAAAAATTTTTAAAGAAAATACTGATTTAAAGAAGAGTTTTAGTGAAAACCGCGAACGAATCGATCAATTTTTCCGTTTTTTATAATTATTTGAAATTTGATCTCTGAACACAGTTGAGTTTGCCCTACTTAACCACTCCCAACTATTTAGATTTTGAGCTCAAAATTTAAGTTTAAATCTAAGCTTCCGAAAACATCTAGTGAGATGGAAAAATAACAGCAAAAAATAGTTGTTCGTTACTCAAAAGTTTAAAGCGACCTCTATCGGCATTTTTTCAAATTTATATTTATAATTTATTTTCAAGAAAATACTGACATAAAGAATAGTTTTAGTGAAAACCGCAAATCAATCGACCATTTTTTCCGTCTTTTATGTTTTTTTTTTTTAAATTTTGGACCCTAAACTTTAGTGGCGCCTATCTTCTTCGGAAGACGTTTGGGACCCTTAGTTTCCTATTTAATATTGTTTGTCTTGATGTGTACTATCACACCTTAAAGTTTTGCTCAGTAGTTTAGATACACCCTGTATATTATATATAGATATTCCCCACATTTTGTAACTTGTGACCAGAGTTAATTGATGGTTTTTCATAAATATACTTTGCAAATATATTTTGTGACACCTTTCTTAAGTAATAGAAAATATATATATTTTTTTTAAGTACTAAACCGATTTCAAAATTTATGTTGGCAAATTCATGTAACACCCCCTGTTCCAACACATGCTATATTTTACATTGGTGACACTATCACCATAGGGATAATAGATCATTCTATAAGTCTTGTATATGGTATGATGATTACTTTTACGATGTAAATTAGTACGAAGAACGATTTCTAAGAAATTCAAAAGCTCAATTGAAAACTGAAATGAGCGTAAAAGTATAAAAATGCATTCTAAATTACCATTTATTTAAAAATAGTTTAAGTCAAATTAATTTGCTTTTCATTTTCACCTAATACAGTGTAATAATGAAGTTTGGTGAAATTCTGGAATAATTAGTGTTTTTTAATTATTCTAAACAATACGATTTTTATAATAAAAATAAATATCAGTTGCCATATTTCAATTATTACAAAAGCAAATCCGCGAGCTTTACTAGCATTTGATGTTCTATTAAATAAAAATGCTGAATTTAAACATTTAAAGTTATTGATCTGTAGAAAAAATACTATATTTTTACCATATTTTGTTTGCACTTATTAATTGTCTTCTAATCAAGAGTAATTCATTAACACTCTATAGATTTATGGAAAATTTACAACATGAATCAACATAATGATGTCATTATTTGATTTTTTTTAATTGAGTTAGTGGGATTGACTTCTGACCGCCTCAATTAAAAATACGTTATTGTTTTATTTATTTATTTATTTTATTTATTTATTTATTTTATTTATTTATTTATTTTATTTATTTATTTATTTTATTTATTTATTTATTTTATTTATTTATTTATTATTTTGTTTGTTTGTTTTACAAAATTCCAGGTTTTTTTTCTTTTGGAAGAGGATGAGAAGTTAATTTAAGTCTGAATTTTTGTCTTATCTGTATAAATATTAGTTTTTTCTTATTAAAACAATAAATCCAAAAATGAAATTACTGCTATGTTTAAACATAGAACAAACCATGGCTATAAATGATTAGATTATGTAATTGGGGCATTTTTTCTTTTCTCTCTATAAATGATTACCTTAAATAAAATAAAATAAAAAAACGAAAATTACACAAACTAGATTAAATGTACTCAAAATTCAAAATCAAAGAAAAGGCATTAATAAATCGTTTTAATTTAGCGTTCCCATTTAGAACCAGAAAAAAACAACATTCATCCATCTTCATTTGCAAAGCACATAGGATTAAATGAATTAAGAATACATTATCTCGAAGAAAATTGCATTTCTATTAAATTAAAGTTTCTCAGATTTGATAATGCCCTTCAGATTAAATTAAATTTTCAAACATGGATTGTACAGGGAAAGAAGCAACTACAAAAGAAAATATCGTAAGTAATAAATGTAAATGGTTTTAGGAATAATAAGAATCATAATGTTCTAGTGATGAATTTTTCATTCTTCCAAAAAGACTTTACAACTGAAATAATGGTAAGAAAAGATATTATATTTAAGAACAAGAGTTGTTATTTCCTTATTATCTATATTAGTTGTGTAAATGTTCATGCTGAAAAAAATATTCAAAGTTATTTCGCAATTGGCAATTTTTTTTATCAATATAAGTTCAAATAGTTAATCACAATCGTTCAAAATAGTTAAATAGTATATTTAATAAATTAATTTTAAAATAAGAATACTCATCTCAAAATCATTTGTTTTAAATGAAGCATATTAATTACCTAAAAAATTACAATAACTATATAAATATTTTACTATATAAATATTTCTTTGAGATGTCTAAATTGACCTAAAATGGACTGCGTGTTTTAAAAATCCAATAATAAGTAAGCGTTGACAGCTATTGAAGTTCTGCCTTTAGAAGAGTAATATGAGAAGTCGCGAAATTATCTTCTACGTTTCCCTGCTTTAAATCCAAGTATCAACACTGGATGTTCCTACACTGTCTCAAACTATCAGAACGTACAAATTTACGTATAAAAATGGCCAAAAGTTCCAGCGCCAGTTAATATTTATAATTATTAGTATTCTAAAATGTCTCATCCTAGTCTATATCATTGAATGTGGTTCATTTTGTCAGCTTTTTAGCATGAGTAGGAAGAAAAATGTTATTATTAACCTTCTCAGTTCTGATGTCACCTCTAGGAGACACTAAATATAACAACCTTTAAATAAATGTAAATGTTTTTGGGATAGCTAAAAAACTTCTAAATCTTTTTAATAAATGCGTGACTATCATAAGCATCGATACATACAATGATCTTTGACAATGTTGTATAGTAATTTCAGATTTATAATCTAAATTATCCTAATATCCATTTCAAAATATTTACCTGTAGGTTATTGAGTTCAGTTATTGCATAAACCTTATAATTATCATTTATGCTTTCGCTGATGTATAAAAAATATTGTTTCAAACAATCATATTGAGTTTTTTAATTTACTTTGAAAAGACAACTTTTAAAATTTCAAGCCTACAAAATTTTACATGCAATTACTATTTCAAACTGTTACTTTAAAAAGCGTATGTTCTCAAAGAAAAATTCACAATGCTCTCAAATCCTAACTAATTAAAAACATGTCAGTGTTTTGAGTAATACATTGTTAAGGGGGCTCAAGGGTTGAAAACTTTTCAAAAAATCGATTTTTATTTATGATCTAGTTTGATTATTCAATTAATTCTTAACTCAATGCAAAAAACCGCATAAAAATATTAGCATTTTTAACGGAGTTATAAGCATTTATGTATCAATACTTACATAGCCGCATCCATATAATTTCAACTTTAAGTCGTGTTTTCTCAAAACTTGATTTTTGACGACTAACACCAAGATTTAAAAAAAAAAAAAACTATTTGATGGAATGGCTTAATTTTTTTTTGCATGCATATAACATCATAATCTAGATTATGAATTAAGGATATAACTATCACTTAATAAAAACAGTATTAAAAAATCTCTCAAAGTTGAAAATTTAAAACACCCTAAAAAGTACAACTTTTTTCCATTAAAAATACTCAAAATATTAAACTATTTAAAATATATTAATTCATAATCTAGATAATGATGTTATATGCATGCAAAAAAAATTAAGCCATTCCATCAAATAGTTTTTTTTTAAATATTGATGTTAGTCATCAAAAATCAAGTTTTGAGAAAACGCGACTTAAAGTTGAAATTATATGGATACGGCTATGAAAGTGTTGATACATAAATGCTTATAACTCCGTTAAAAATGCAAATATTTTTATGCGATTTTTTGTATTGAGTTAAGAATTAAATGAATAATCAAATTAGATCATAAAAAAATCGATTTTTTGAAAAGTTTTCAACCCCTGAGACCCTTTAAAGAAAAAAATGTATGCATCTTAAATGTGCATTTGTGGTGTGGTAACGATAACAAGCGTAACATCAAGTTCTCCATTGTGGATAATTTAGTTTTTAGTCGTTTTTCTTTTTTTAAATACTTTTAAATATTTTTAAGAATTTACGAAGTATTGACCAAAATGCTTTTTTTCATTTATAAATTTTTTCCTAAAAAACATGTTTTACCTAGTACATTTCATTCATTTTAAAGGCCAGTATTTTTTTTAAGTTGGAATTTTAAAAAACATTAAATACAAAAAAAGCTCTGCTTTACAAGAATTTAAAATTCGTAAAGAAATGTTATAGAATTAACTGAAAAATATATTTTGTCTTTAAAAATATGTAAATCATAATTTTACTGCGAATCTGTGAACTATGCCTTTAGCATTATTTTTTCTTTTTAAAATTAAAACTATTTTCAATAATATTTTCCTATTTTAGTCCAATTATTTATCTGTATAAATCAATAACTGTAAATCATACTTAATGTTAGTTCTCTTTTTTTATTCAAATGTAGTATGCATTCTAAGTAACTGATGCTTTTGGCTTAATCTTTATCAATCAATGTCTTGTCAGAATGATTTATTGCCTGACTTTTTTATAAAACGTTTGAATCAGCTTTTCATCTACACTTTGACTTAAAGAGTGAAACAGAGCGAATGAAAGAAAAAATATTATTAAATAGAGTAAAAAAAAAGCCTTCTTCATCGTTACACGAATTCCCTTTTCAGGAAGTTCTTAACTATTTTTATTTCTTTATTGAGATATCATTATTGGAAATAATTAATTCGATAAAAAGAAAGTGCGAAGCCTCAAAATCAAAATGTTGATTTTCATAGAATTTGATTTGCTTTCACATGTATAAATATTCTTTAAACACCGGCCGCTTTTAGTTAGGTATCTTTTTTGTTTATATAAATGAAAAAAAAATAAATTCTACAAATAATATTTTGAGTTACAACAATTTTAATTTGTTCCATTTTTTTTATTAAATTTTAAATTAAAAAAATTTCTGAGAAGTTTATTACTTGATTTTGTTTACAAATAAAATCTTTAACCATCATAGAAATTTTCAAAATTCTAACTCAATAAAAAAATATTTTAAAATGTCTCACCGAGTCTCCTTAAGCTTTAATGTTTCAAAAAGCTTTCTGTTTCTTAGAACTTTTTCATTTTGTATTTATTTTTTTTTTGGGGGGGGGGATTAATACTGCAATTCAAAGGGACGGTCGGTTGGTTGTTGTTATTATGGCCGTTTATCTATTCGGTGGATATAGACCCGAGGTTGAATGGGGAACAGTGGGAAACTTTCAAAGAGAACCTAACCCATATTTAAGCAAGGATACCCAGGGTCGGAAAAAAACCATGGAAAACTTCGAATGATTCAGCCGACGGACACGGTTATGTTCGAACGAAGCACCTTCCGTCTACCAGCTTCAAAAGCGAAATCTCTTGGCCACTAGTTGGGCAAAATATTCGAAAGTTATAATCAAATAGTGCAATATGTCTCCATAAAATAATAATAAAATAAAAAGTATGAGTATGTGTTAGATCTCATCATTTTTCACTGTATATATCACTAAAAAATTATATTAAATGTAATATTAGATGTATCTAAAATTCAATACATAGTCTTGTGTAAAATACACATTTAAAAATATTTAAAAAATATATTGGGCAAAAATAAAAGATTTCCCACTGCGCACTGTTAATAATTTCAGCAAAAACACAGAAAAAAAAAGCGTGAGATTCTGTAAATTTACAATAGTTCTTAGTTAAATGCATTCGACTGAGTTTCTCTGTTGTCATTTTAACGACATTTCCTTTATATTATATCTATGCCTTGTAGGAATTTTGTCTTTTATTGAAACATAATTTTATCTTCGTTAAAACTTATAATTCAAAATGCACTTTTGTAAAATTATTTTGGATCTTTATTAGAAAGCTTTTTTTTTAAGTTAGAATAATTTAGAATGGAAATAATAATCTCATCGGTGTTAGTGGGGATTTTATCGATTTTTCCCCGCTGAATCATAAAAGACATATTTTGAACAAAAACAACACGACCTATACTTCAGTCTATAGAGTGCTGTTCCACTGTCAAGAAGTATCGGATTCAAACCAAAGGGCGACTAGAAACAAATGGTGAAAATATAAATTATACAATAGTTCAAAAGTACACGAAAAATTCGAGTTTTTTCAGGCTCAGTGAAGATTGAGTGATTGACAAATCTTTAAAACTAAATTAAATTATTATCATTAAAAATAAATTTACAGAGTACTGTGTACTTTTATCGTTGATAATAAACAGTGTATAATGTAAATTTACTGAATAATTCTCAGTTATTTAACAGAATCTCTGTTTTTCTAATCTTTGTTAATTTACATAAGACTTCAGATAATGGATAACTCATAGATTCTCTGTAATTTCACAAAAAATGTTTTTAATAATGAACTCTATTACATTCACAGTGATAAAAGAGGTGCACTGCGGTGAGCCGATTGTCACCATTAAATTTTACTAATATTTTTCACATTGTTAAATATCGAATAATCGGCTTAATATTAGTTTGAAAATTATGGAGTATCTATTAATTATAATAATGGACTTTGTAAAAATCACCATAAGCTTAGGGCTAAAACAATACAGCTCGTCATCAGCTGAAGGAAACACGTGTCCGTAGTTTAGTTCATATTTGACTTCATGCCCGAACGGACACGTGTCTCCTTCACTGATGACGAGCTGTATTGTTTTAGCTCGAAACGTGTCCTGCTTTGGTTTTTATTTTATTGCGATTTTTACAAAATCTATTATTATAATTATTAATTATCACCAGTATATTCGGTGTTTTTTCGCAATATCTAGTAATCAATCTTAGCTATTTTAGCACGTCGATATAATTTGCCTATAGTGAATTTAATTTCTATGGATGTGTCGCAAAATTTTTAGTTTTACTTGGTAACTATTAACCCCTTTAGTCGCGGTGAGATACATTTTATCCCACCTAATTTAAACGAGATTTTCACCAGAAACTTTTGACGAAATTTTTTATTTTTAATTTCGGGAACAAAATTTCGAAAACTTGCCTTTTTCTCATTTTAAAATAAAAAACCGGTGACAAATCAATATTACAGAATTAATCAATATTACAATATTTGCCCCTGAAGGGGTTAAAGTAGTGGTTTCTTCCTCATTCACACATATTATACTAAGCCTGAAAGATTAAATATGCTAACTTGGAAAATTCCGTTCTTTTCTCATGAATTTCTATAGAATATAAACTGAAGAAAAATACTCGAATAAGTATTGAATTTTATGCAGATAATGCTTATTATTATTTTTGAAAAAAAATCATGAATGAAAAGTTTAATAGAGCTTAGCTTTAAAGATCATATGGGGAATCAGTATGATTAATCTTCTGTCATCCGCTTAAAATGCTTGACTTATTCTTTCATGGTGGTTTATCTCCATCGCAAACAAATGAAAATTGAAAAAAAAGGGTGTTTCAAACATCTTTAGAAAAATGCATCTATTTTCATGCAACTTTAATTCGTGATAGAAAAATTATGGCTTTTGATTATAAAAATAAAACTAGCGCACTATTACAAAAAGAAATATTTTTATAAAATTTTCTATCTTTAGTAGGATATTGTAGAATTAGGAAAAGTTATTCTATGAACTAAAAATATGGTAATAATACAGTGGACTGCCATTAGAGAGGATTTCCAAGATGGACCAATTTTGTCATAGTAGCCGAATTTTGTTTACAGGTATTTTTAGTGAGGACACTTTTATTTTCGGAACCGGTTTCGAAAGTGAAAGCATCCTCATAAAAAAATCCGTGATCAAGATAAAAAAAATAATAAAAGAAACGGCTTGCATAGTGATCAGCTATCCAATTAAAAAAAAATCAAAAATATTGAAATGCAATCGAGATATCCTTATAAATCTCTGCCATAGAATTAGCATAAGAGAGCGGTTCTTTTCTTTCAGATATGCTGAAGATTCGCATGAGTGAAGTAGCCTCTTAGTAAAATTTAGAAGAGTTTTACCAATTGAAATTGATTAATTAAATTTGTGTTTATAGAAATATTGTGCAATATTTATAACTTCAGTCAAATCCTTTATTTAAAATATTTTTTTTTTTCGATTTTATTGAATTACAAAATGTACAAATATAATGTTCTTACAATAGAAATATAGCAATAATTCTTAATTGAAAATTTTTGCCCACAATCTTTCAACTTCAAGAAAGCTGAGAAATTCAAGTGGAAAAGAAATGGATTTTAAAAAAATATTTTTGTTTATTCAGCTAATTATGCTCTTGAGATCAGATAAGTATTTATAAAGCATTCTAAAATGTAATACTAATGTAATAATCGATGTATTAAATGCATTTTATAGCAAGTTAATTTAATGGTACTTTAAAGTACCATCGGGTCATAAAGAGTTAAGAAAATCTATCTAAATTTGAACTTTTCACCTCCGCTTAATGTTTTTTTATTGTTAAATGACAAATTAAAAAATAATAATAATGATTTTTTTGCAAACAGGCAAATCATTAAAATTTAGAAACACATATTTTTAGTAACTACCTTTAGTGAAGAGGTTTTCCCATTGCTTTATTAATAGGTTTAGGTTTATTTTTGTCGTCCGATTATCTGCGCTAGGGATATAGGACCAGAGGGGGAGTGCCCTTCGTGGGGGTCTTTCTAAGGGAACCTAACCCGTATTTACGCAAGGTTCGAAGAAAACCACGAAAACTCCGAACGGTTAGGCCGACAGCCGCGATTGGGTTCGAACCCAGCACCTGCCGCTTTATTAATAGATAATATGCATGTGGACATCACGCACCCGAAAAAGGATGTACTTCTCAACTTGTGGTTGGCAAAAATAATCATTCTTGGAGAGTTAATAATTCATAAGGTATTATTTCCTGCGTATAATACAATAAAATGAAATTTATTATATCTACGTGAAAATTACATTTAGTTTAGAATTTTCTAATGCAGTTTAATTCGAATTTTTGCCAACCACAAGTTGAGCTGTCGCGAGAAAATCCAGTTTGTTTACAAACATGCACCTTATCTATTGCCGATCAGCTGGACCAAAATGCCTTCTTCCATACATAATATCCGTAAGATTTTGCTTTTAAATTAACGCAATGAGACCGACAAAATATATGGTAGCTAATTAGTGCATCTGGATTTAATTTTTTAGGAGAAAGAGATCATCCAATCTAGAACGTACTTTCCAGAACTGTACCGTAAATTTCTTTGCCGCAATCCTAAAATAATTGATCTAATAGGATTATGAAAGCAAAATGTTTGGCATATTTCATTGCATTTAAGGCAGTTAAAAGATTCAAAAGTGAAGTTTAGTTTTTTTCCCCCTTATTTTTTTTTCTTTTTTTTTTTTTTTTTTTTCTTGAAGAAAGTTCTATATACATTTTGTAAAAAAAAGTAAAAAGTATTGAAATCATTAGAGGGGGCTCTGGAGGGAGCTAGGGGAGGGGGGCACAGCCCCCCTTGCCCTCACCTTGTTATGGGCCTGTTTCATGACTGTGCAAAATGTAGTTTTCATTAATTTAATAAATTTTGATTATACAACTTTGTATCATCAGACTGGCTATAAAGACTGGTGAATTTTATACCTCTATATTTCCTTACTAACAAAATGTCACTCAGAGATTATATATGCATACTTAAAAAATAATACATGGAGTTTCTTTAAAAAATAAAAATGATAAAGAAATATTTGCAAATAAATATTGAATTTTGCACGAAGATTTCGTCTTTTGCTCTTTTTCATAAAATTTCTTCATGAATCAAGAGCTTAATGGAGCTTGCTTTAAAGATTTTAAAGTGAAAAACCATTAATCCTTTGTCATCCACTTGAAATGCTTCAGTTATTTTTTCATGAAGTATTATATATCCTCATTCCAAACGGATGAAAACGGTATTTTGTATGCGTTTTAAGTGTTTGAAAACAAATTTGGAAAGTAGCATAATTTTTTTTCATGCAATTTAGTTTAAGTGTGAGATAATTTTTTTTAAATTATTCGTTTTATTAGTATATTCACTGTTAAGAATTTCAAGAAATTCTTGCAGTAAAAATAAAATTAGAAGTATCATAAGTAATTTGCACTTAACATTTTTAAAAAATTTAAAATACAGAAATTACATAACTTGATGTTCATTTTTAAAAATAAAATAGCTACTTTTGATTGTTTTGGTATAAATACTCATTTATTGTGTCATGATACACGAGTACCGTTATTTTCCAGGTGTTATTAATATAATATATATATATATGTATATATATATGTATATTTCTATATTCCTACATATATGTATATATGTATATATGTATATATATATATATATATATATATATGTGGGATTAAAGAATAAAGTATCCAGCAATAAAAGATAATAAACTCAATGATTTAATGAACGTGATATCCAAAATGAGACTCGTGTAATGATGCGTGGAAAGAACGAGGTGTTCTATAGATTTCAGCGATGGCGAATTTGATGGCCTTTTAATCCAAAGCTCAGAGAAGCTTATTTATACTGAATATTATTCAGTTCTACTGTTATTTTTGAATGCTACGTATATATTTTATGTCTATTAAACCTTTTTTTATCTTATCAAGAATATTAGTTTTTCTTAAATCATAAGTTAATCACTCAATTTCCCACAAGTTTTGGGGGTTCGTTGCCGGGATTTGAATGATTTCGCTGATTTATATTTGAATTTGAATTTCACGATGAAAGCTATTTTGTACTAAGAAGATCTAAGTCTAAGAAGAATGTTTTGTTTTTAAACTAAAACGTATTATAAAAAAAAGGAACTGTTTGTTATATGTGTAATGATTAGAAATTATCCGTAGTCAAACTTGCAAGATAGTACAATATATTGTTTTGTTGAAGTGTAAACAAAAATTATAATGTCTGTTCTGAATAAAGCTAGAAAGGCGGACTTGTTAATATTGTGTGATGATCTAGGTATAGTTGTGCCTCAGAGTCCAAGAATCATTGATTTGATAAAGTTGGTGACGGAATCGAAGGATTATGAAGAAAATTTTGTAAAAGTTCGACTTGAAGTCATTGCCGCGGAGAGAATAGAAAAAGAAAGACTAGAAGCAGAAAAAGAAGAAAGAAGACTAGAAGCAGAAAAAGAAGAAAAAAGACTAGAAGCAGAAAAAGAAGAAAGACGGTTAGAAGCAGAAAGAAGATTAGAGGAAAAGAAGATGGAGATGGAGTACGAATTACGAAAAATTGAACTTCAAGGAAATATGACAAATACAAGTGACGGTTCGGCTGTAACTGGTTCAGGTAAGCAACCAGATTTGTCTAAATTAATGTCACACTTTGATGGGAAGGGTGATATTAGTATCTATTTAGCTCTATTCGAGAGACAGATTTCTAGGATGAATATAACAAAAGAGAATTGGGTCATGCACTTATTAAGTTTAATGCCGCTAGAAATTGCTAATGTTATAACTAGAGAACCAGAAACATTAACAAATAACTACGATTATGTAAAAAACTTGCTGCTCAAAAGATTCAAATTGACGCCAGAAGAGTTTAGGCAAAAATTAATGTCGCATAAGAAAGAAAACTCAGCCACTTGGCGCGATCTAGCATTTGAGTTAAGGAATTATTTAGAAGAATGGATTACCGGTCTTGATGTATCCAATTTTGAAGATTCAAAAGAATTAATATTAGTAGATCAAATCAAGAGAAGGTTACCGATAAAAATGAAAGAACATTTTATCGATGATCGTCCCAAAATTAAAAATGTTGATGTATTAGTTTGTAAACTAGATGATTATTAAACAGCAAGGCGTAATGTTAAAACCATGAATAGACACTCACACCACTTTGAAGATAGGAAGTCAAAAATGCGCGAAAATAACAATTCAAAACCGTGGTTACCATATCAACGTTATAATACTTTAAGAAGACAACAATTTAAAGATAATACAGATGATGTAAATGAATCTTCTTATTCAAATGAAAAGAACAGCGCACAAATTATGTGTTTCAAAAGTAAGCGTCTTGGCCACGTAATATCGCAGTTTAATAATAGGAATAATACTCAAATAAATAATGACAGCCAAAATCTGAGCCAAAACCCGCGATTATCCAATCACAAAGAAATGAATTCTACAGTAATCACACAAACAAATAGCGCCAAATCTGATTGCTTGAAAAATACTGATATTAACGGTGAAAAGACACAGATCTTCTTTGACACTGGAAGTGATATCAGTTTGGTGAGTTATGAATATTATACGAAAATAGGCTCGCCAAGATTATTTTCATATAATATCTCTTTGTCCGGCATAAATAAAATAGTTGTTTATCCAAAAGGATACTTCCCATATGAATTTAATATTGATGGTTTTCTAATCAGAACAAATTTGTACGTGCTAGAATCTCTTGAATATGATATTTTATTGGGATATGATGTGATTAGCAAATTAAATTTGGCGATAGACGAGAGCGGAATTAGGATCGTTGGCAAACGCAACAACATTCAAGTAGGTTACACTGAAATTCATAAGAATTCTGATATAAAATTGAATCATGTTGCCAGAAATAGTAATGAGAAGAAAACGTCTACGTTAGATAATTCACGTGATGCAAATATTATAGTTGCAAATGAGAAAAATGCAGGAGGTAATCACTTGATTAATTTCGCGAGAGTCATAGAAGAAAATGAAATTGATTTGAATCACGTGAGAAATTTGAAAATTAGAAAAGAAATAAATGAGAAAGAAGAAAATTTAATTAGTAATAAAAGATTGAATGAAAGAAACGAGACATCACAAACAGGACGAATGAATGACCTAAAAGAAAAACGCAATTTATGTGCACGCGCCAATGAAAATAAAAATGAAACGAGGAAAGTTGAAAAATATTATAAACGGAAAAACACGAGGGAAGAAAATAATATTGAAGGAATTAATGCAAATAAACAGAAATTTATCAGAAATTACAAGAAGCGTGATTACAATGATAAAGATGAAGAAAAGAAATATTACTCGAGAAATAATTTTAATAGAAAATGTCACAAATGTGAAAATCGGAGAAAATATTTAAGGGAAATAAAACTTGAAATTTTTGAAAAAGAAAAGGCTGAACCATGTGAAAGGAATAGTAAAACAAGCATCAAAGCAAACTTTAATGGTCCACGTAGAAATCTATATTTCTGGAGTAATGGTAATTATAGAAAGCAATTTAAAATGATGGAAAAAGTACCTAATAGAAATGAATTAAATGATCCCGTGGTAATCCAAAGAACGCAGTACGGCACAGGTCTGAAATTAAAGGAAAAATTCCATGGACCGAATAAAAATATTATAGAAAAATCAAATGATCGTTATGATGTAGAAAAGATTGGAGACCATGATGGTCCCAACAAGACCTCAACTGCTGCAGAATATATGAAGCCCTGGAGTAACGCATCTGCATAACGTGACATGTTTTTGTTTTATGTTTACCTGTTTTGTATGTGTAAATTTGTGTCTAAATTTTTATAAACAGCTGCCGAGGACGTCAAAAACGTCAGGATGACCGAGAATGTGGGATTAAAGAATAAAGTATCCAGCAATAAAAGATAATAAACTCAATGATTTAATGAACGTGATATCCAAAATGAGACTCGTGTAATGATGCGTGGAAAGAACGAGGTGTTCTATAGATTTCAGCGATGGCGAATTTGATGGCCTTTTAATCCAAAGCTCAGAGAAGCTTATTTATACTGAATATTATTCAGTTCTACTGTTATTTTTGAATGCTACGTATATATTTTATGTCTATTAAACCTTTTTTTATCTTATCAAGAATATTAGTTTTTCTTAAATCATAAGTTAATCACTCAATATCCCACATATATATATATGTATATTTCTATATTCCTACATATATGTATATATGTATATATGTATATATATGTATATATATATTACCGGCCATACCCGATTTTAAGCCAAACTGGAATTGGCCTTGGACAAATTAGTTTCTCTGAACTCCCATCCGATAAACTAGTTTTTCCAAGGCCAAACTAGTCTATCCTACCGCCAATCGGATAAACTAGTTTTTCCTAGGCCAAACTAGTCTATCCTAACGCCCATAAGATGAACTGATTTTTCCTAGGCCAAATAGTTAGGCTAACGCTTATAGGATAAACTAGTTTAGCCTGCTATTCATTGGTCTGAACTAGTTTATTCGAGGCCAATTCAATTTCACGTGATTTTTTTTAATCCAAAGACCGAAACGACGCCAAAATTCTAGTTAATCTTAGACTGATCTCGTTTATACTAGGCCAATGTAACTCGACGTGTTTTTAGATCGCAGGCATCAAAGCCCGAGAACTAATGTACCCTCAGGCACTGTATTTAAGTATGTTTGCATGAACGCATGTACTTACGTGTGTACGTAACGCTATAACTCTTGATAGAACAATCCGATTTGCTTCAAATGTTGCATATAGGTTTATTCTGATAAAGCACTTGCTGATTATTTTTGAGAGTTCATTGGATCAGAATAATAGGGGGGGGGGGGAATGGGAGGCTAATCTCCCTTTCTTAATTTAGATAAAAAGTTTATTCATGGAAAATTATCAGATTTCACTTAAATTTTTGATATAGAAATCATTCTGATAAGGCGCCTCTTTGATCAGTTGTTGGTGTCCATTGTTTAAGTATAAAGGGAGGAAGAAACAGGATAACCCCCATAATTCATGTAAATGGGTTTTTCTAGCAGACTTTACAGATTTGCTTTAAATTTTGGATGTAGGTTCTTTCTCATAAGGCGAATCCCTGAATAATTTTGGGGATTTAATCGTTAAGTATAAAGGGAGGAAAGAAGAACTATACCTTTGCTAGGAAAAACTAGTTTATCTTATGAGCGTTGTCTTAGGAAAAACTATTTTATCCGATTGACGTTAGGGTAAACTAGTTTGACCTAGGCTAATTTAGTTTGGCCTGTAACTAATATTTCTTGCATGAGAGTTAGTAAATTTGTGTCACGAGCCATTGCTTGTAACATCAATATAGAAATGTAATATGTCCACCGCAGAGATATGATGCATCGAACATGGTATTTGCTTATTTTTTTTTCAGCAAATTCGTGCCATGCTGAAATCATCAGACTTGGATTTTTTCCCTACATCTTCGAGCCAGATCGGAAATGAGCATAATTGTTCTCTGATTGTGGAAAGCAAGCAATAAGTTTTGTAAAAATATAACAGCGATAATGAACTTCTGTTAACAAAATCTTTGTAAATATACCTTAAGCTGGCGTCAAATTCACTGCCCAACAAAGCAAAACATTCACACATGTTTTCACTAACTTTTAACTGCAAAGGCTTAACATTGACAAGTCTGACTACTGATGGGATTTGAAATCGAACAGCGTTTTCCATTTTTTATAAATAAGTTACCTATCGACATATATGATATTCTTGTCATGGTATCAGGTTCATTCTTTCTCGTGATATTTCTAACGGAAATTCGATTCAAAACCTATCTTTAACTGTATTTTCTCAAAGATGCATTGCTTTCATCAAAAAATGGTTAATGCCATTTGATCACATAGTGTCTGAATTTAAAGATGCCAGTCAATCTTATGCATTTCCGAAAAGAAATTAATTCAAAAATGTGACAGAAAGTAGCTCTTTTGGATTTGAAAAAAGCCTTAAGATATGACAGAGAAATATTTTCACAAATCGACTTTTCATTAAACAGATTCAAAAGTTACGATGTTTTTAAAATTTTATTTTTTTCTTTTATTCCAAACTACATAAATTATTTAATGAATCCCTATTTGAAAGTTGAAACATCTAAGAATCTAAATAATCGATAATACATTGTGTTTTTTTTTTTTTTTTTTTTTTTTTTTTGGTCTTTCGAAATCGAAATTTTAAAATTTACTGTAAATTTATCTCATAAATATATATGCAATACTCTTTAAAGGAATTTTATTTGTATGTTAAGTAAAATCAGATTTAAAAAAAAAAATTCAGTCGAAGTTTCATCGAAGTTTTTGAGTTAACATGATATTCAACCGAAACCTTATAAATTCCATTTTTTCTTTACTTATTTTGTTTTTTAATCACATTTTTGATTGAATATGTGAATTTCAATGTTTTTGTAGTACCCTAGCTAGTTTTGAACTATAATTTTGATATATTTTATTGCTTTAAAGCTCAATTTAAAAACATTCATGGAAATGGATGTTGGGTTTTACCTCAGTAAAATCATAGTTTTAGAATTAATTTTGTTTTCAATCATGCTCTAGATTTCCAAGAATTTTATGTTTATTTAATCTCTGTGTAAAGTTTTATTTACTTTTTATTTAAAAAAAAGACACCAAATATTGCATATTTTTGTATTATATTTTCGTCAAAATATTAAAAACATTTGAAGAATTAGAAATAGTAGCAAATGGGATGACTTTGATCTTGATTTTAATTATTCTAGTGATATAGAAATTAATATTATTAGAATTTATGAAGAGTCTTCTGAAGCTCAAACTGAGACTACTAAAGAATCAGTCAACAATTTTGCTGGTGGTTCAGTTAGCCAAACTAACGGAAGTGAAATACCGAAATGTCAAAAGCACACTTTAATTTTGCCAAAAGATCTTTGAAGCAAAAGCATGTTATAAATTATGTACATATTTTTTAATATGTAAATTAAGATAATTATTTTGACTAACTTTTTCTATTGACAGAAATTCCTTAATATAAACAATAAATATAAATTAATAGAATTAAGAATATTTTACTTTCACCTGAAATAATGATGGAATGTTTCGGTAAAAGACAGTTTGCAAAAGGAGCTTTTCCCTTTCTCATGACTACGGATTAAATAAATGAACTTACAGCAGCCAATGAGTAATTTATTGGATCTCCTACATCTATTTATTTATTTTCCTCGGTGGCCATGACTTCTGTGCGGTGAAAGGGAAACCCGGCGTTGATGTGTCTGGCTCTTAACTTTTAAATCGTCACATACGGGAGATTTAACTGACAGACTTGAACACAATTAATACAATAACTCAACAGTAATGAAAAAGGATCAGGACTCTAACCTGGGTCAATAGCGTAGCGTGCTGTTGCTTTAACTACTAAGCTACGTAAGACCTAGATGGACAATTTTTTTGTATTAAACCATGTTGGGAAACGTCATCAACCGATCATCAGTTAGCTCTGGATGACAGGAAATACGATTAATAAATTCCACAAATGAACAATATTCATTAAAGCACACATAAATTACTGTCTGAATTCCTTTTTATTAAAGATACATGTATTAAGGCAGCCTTGAACACAATACAACAACATAAGTAAAAAGAATAAATAGAATTAGTAATTGCGTTTAAGTCTGCATGTATACCTTTAATAAAAATGAACTCAAGTGTTAATTTATGTGCGCTTTAAAAGAACATATTTTTATCTAATACTATCTCTTACATACTCTATTGCAAATCATCGTTTGAAAATGCAATTTGTAATAGCGATTACTACTAAATATTACACACACATGGATTGAATTTTTAGCCTCGTATGCATAATGAAAATTACATTAGCTTAATTTTTCAAATGTTAACGCTTTCTTTTAATTAAGTTCTTTGAATAAAATGAGCCCATAAAAGGCCATTAGTATTTTTTTTCTTAAATATTAAAAAAAAGAGCAGTTATTATCCCAAAGTGTGAGGATGCTAATGTTAAATTCTCGTGAGAAATATTAATTTATATCTTCTCAAAAAGTTATCTAAATGTAATTATAGAATTTCTTTTTTTTAAGACGATATGATGTAATATGGTCATGTTTTTCGATTCCAAAACATAATTTTATGAAAATTAATAATAAATTGATATTTAAAATTTGTTAATCATGACCTGTGTCATATTTAAAGTTTGGACTTGCTAAAAACATTATTATGTGCTTTTACAGATCTCTCTTGTTAATATTTTCAAAATTAAAGAGAACTTTTATTTAATCTTTAACAGAATCATCCTTTATTATCGCTTGCGTTACACAGAAGAGTAAATCTTAAACAATAACTTTTACTTTTATTTAAAAGTAATTTATTCTTTGTTTAAATTTCCCATGGAAAATTCCAGTTATTAATTAAATAATATTGATAAATTTTTTCTGGAAAAACTTCTATTTTCCAAAAGTTTTGGATAATCCCTAATTCATTTTTTAATAACTCCATGAAAATATAGAAAAAATTGCAAAGTTTCCGTACTTTTTCGGATGGATTTTATCCAAAAAACTCAAATGAAAAGTCAAAAGTGGATGTTACCCTTTAAAAAATTGAAGTTAGTACAATTTGTAATATGCAAATTCCACCTCCCCCATTTCCCGAATATTACTTTATGCATAACATTTATTATTAAACTTTAATAGCACTTGGTGTATATCAGTATCATTTTACGGGATGTTTTCTAGCAGCCCTTGGTAGAAGAATCATTTTCCCTTATTTTACAATATTTAATATATGTGTCTGATAAATTGTATGCATTAAAATATAAAATTAAGTTGATATTGGTAAAATTCAGGACTTTTAATAAAAATTATATATATTTATCATATGTAGCAAGTATTATACACAGTAAAAAATAACGGCGAATATAACAGTGGAAAAGACTGTTTTTCTTTCTAGAAAAGGAAAAAATACAATTCACAGTCCTTTTTGCTGTTTTTTTTTTTTTTGTAAGCGCCATCTACGAAAGGAGTCGTGAAATACACCCACGATTTTAGCAAAAGATACGAGAATATGTCTTAAAAATTTCATTAAATCTAATCATTAATTTACCCCCCCCCCCCTCTTCTGCTTTCTACGGAGTCTGGAACAAGTTTCAACTCTGTCTATATAATAAAGGTAAGTGTTAGTTTTAATTTGTTTATTCATATGCATTTCTTTATTTGTTTATTAATTGTAATTTAAAAATCTTCTATATTTAAAATTTAAAGAGTTACAATTTTTGTCCAGCTGTTTACTGCTTAGCGTAAAAATTTTATTTATTTATTTTAGTATAAAAATTTTAATTTAGCTCTTCTGCTGACAAATCGAAAATCTTACCCGAAGTTTGTTTTTAAAATGGATATAATACATATTTTCTATTTTATTAAATTAAAATCTGAACTAAGTAATTTTAGCATAAACTATACCGACTAGAAATACATATATATTTTTTTCGTCAAACATTCAAGTTCACGAATCTTTCTTTCCTTTAAATTATTGTATTAACCCTTTAAACTATCGTATTTTTCTTTAAATGTCAATTTTTATTCAAAATTTAAGAAGCAAAATAAAAAACCAACCACTTTCTGTTTTTACATTTTTTTTTTTCCTTGGCAAACAAAAATATTCATAAAACTCGCATAAAAAGGTTTAAGTGCCAACAATTCTTGTTATTTCCCCAAACTGTCTCAGATTTTCATCCCATCAGCTTACATCCATTTTCTGAATCATGCTTTTCTAGCATTTTTTCATGTTAAACATTTTTTTTTTTTTCAAATCAAAAGCAGTCAGTATCAGCATATCTATCTGTAGGAAGATCTGAGAAATTAAACTAGTTGAAAATTTTTAATTTCATCAAAAGAAATTTATAATGTTAACCAGCTGTAACTGAATGAAAATTTATATTCAAATTGTATAGAGGAAACAACTGTTGCAGCTTGGTTGAGAAAGACTTCCTAGCAATTTGGGATGCCTAGACATCAGCATTATCATTTTTCTCAAGGAAGATACAAAATATCGAACAGTCAGTCACTAATCATTTGGATTTACGGTGTGAGAACTTAACTTCCATTTCATTTATTTTGATTCTTTTTACCATTTGTCTTTTTTTATTCATCCAATTAAATATTTTGGGTTTGTTATCATACATGTTTTAATTTATATCTGAAAATTTTGTACTTTGATTTAACATGATTTTTTGGGAAGTAATGCGTTAATCGTAAATTTCAATGTTTACATTCCAATGTATAGCACATATAACAGATGTTCATGACTAAATTATAGCATAATTTCATATAAATAAGCATTATTTCAGTTTAAAACGTAGAATAAATAACAATTTGCTCTCAAAGCTCTTTCAAACAGTAGCGTAGCTATGTTTTTTGGCGCCCGGGGCCAGGAAGAAATTTTGCGCCCCCCCCCCCCCCCCCCAATATAGATATATAACAATTTCTCTCAATTCGGCGCCCCTAGGCCTCGGCGCCCGGGGCAGACGCCCCCCTTGCTCCCCTTTTAGCTACGCCACTGCTTTCAATTTTGATCAATCTTTATACATTCATGTCTTAACCTCAACTTTCATTAAAAAAAATGGCCTATACCCATTTTACCCCATATGACAAGAAATGCAATAAAAAATTTTTGAGTAAATATATTACTCATTTTTTGAGGATTCTGTTAGATGGATTCTTCTTCTTTAAAGTTTAAACAGTTTATTCTTAAAGTTTTTTCTGTATTTTTTTCTGGAGAGAAGTTTTGCAATCACTAAAAACATGTTGTTCTGTCTTCTCAAAAACAAAATGATTGCTAGGCCCAGAATATATGTTGTCAGTTTGTTTTAACCAAGTTCAAATAAAGTCAGGTAGGTGAACATTTTATTCATAGCATTATTTTTTCAAAAAGTATTGTCTAGTAAAATAATAAAATAAATAACTAAAATATACCCATTTTACCCCGGCTAGCGGCTACCCATTTTACCCCGGGTGACCCTAAGCACTGATCAGATTACCTTTCATGCTGCTTAGTTTGATTTGCTCGTATAAAAATATTTAATATGGTAAAGAAAAAATTTTATCTCTTTAAAGACTGATTTATGTCATTATTGAAATAAAACAAAAATAAAATAATTAAAATTTTAAGAATGACACAAATCTTTGTAAAATATGTAATAATCTAAGTAAATGTTAGTTTGCAAAAATTGGAGTAGCTGTTTTGAAGATAAATAATTAAATTAATATTAAATTTCAACTAAATGAATAAGACATGCATTTCAAAGCAAAAAATTCAAAATATCTACTAGATTATTTACAGTTTTATAAATTGTTATTTTTAAGCATGCAAAAATGTCCAAGAATTATCTCTGAAAGGTGTCTGTCTCATTGAGCTCAATTCCTTCCAAATCAAAAAGATACAATTTAGTTGGAGGTTGTTAATAAATGCATTACTTTCTGTCTTAAAAAATTTTGCCTACTTATCTGACCCCCCACCCAAAAAAGGGGGGGGGATTAGAAAGGAAAAATCTACAAAATGATATGTTTCAAAATAATTATTTACTATTTTTTTTTTCTGAAACTGTACACAAATTTATCTTACTGCACAAAAATTTAAAATGCATTCAAGATTCTAATTAAAAAGTTTGAGATTATAATAAGCTGCAGGTATAAAACTATTAATTATAATAACCGCACATACAAGACCAACATTTAGTTTAAATTCATGAAACGGAACAATTTTTGCCATCATTTCACAAGCCATAATATTGTTTTGGTTTGTTCTAGTACATTTCGGCTTATGGAATTTATTATAATATAGTAGACTCCTCCAGATTCGCACATCTTGGGACCAGAGGTTATATGGAGTTTAGAATTTTGTTGATTTCTGGTAATTTTTTTGTAAATTCATTATAAGAAATGCTTTCAATATAGTAAAATAATAAACTAAAATGATCAAAACTGAGATAATTTTAAAACTGATTAAATTATTTATAATATAAAGGTCAAATAAATAATTATGTAAAATAAAATAAGCATAATAAAAAATATACACATTCCTTGAATTATTTAATGAAATACATGCAGAACGATATAAAGCAAAAAAAAAAAAAAAAAAAAAAAAAAAAATCTGATTTTGGCCCTACATATGAATTGAAAGTTTCATTGTTTACATCTGCAAAGGTATACGGATTTTTCTTAAAGATCGCGAAAAAATGCAAATTTTATCAATAAGGCGCAAAAAAAAAAAAAAAAAAAAAAAAAAAAAAAAAAAAAAAAAAAAAGCTTATTGGATTTCCCCCCCTTTTTGGACAATGTATGATTGTGTAGCGACATTTATTTTTCTGATGTGAAAAATGGAAACTGACTCATAATTCAGTTCATGGTTGTAGCGGAGAGTGAATGGAACGGGACAAAAACATTTCAAAGTTTTAGCGAATAGTGAGTGGAATGGGACATTGGCGTCCTCCGGTCCTGTGTGGCATGTTTTGGCGAAAATGCAGATTGGCTGGAGAACTCAGTGGAGCTTTTCAAACACTTGCTGTAAGACTTCGTCAATGAAGCGTCGCGTTGTTAAAGGCCGTGGATCGGTCATCTAATATAATATTTAATATGTTTTATTTACAATATGTTGTAATTTATACAATTGAGTTTTTTATATGTTTAATAAAGAGTTATTTTGTTAAAAAGGAAAGCTGTAATCGCAGCTCACCTACAATTCACAACAATTGTGTTAAAAATTCTAAGTATGAAAGTGACTTATTTTAAGGGTTGTAAAAAAGCTTGGTAAAATTTTAAAAAGCAATGCTATGCTGGTGGCTTTTGTTAGTCTTAATCGGCTTTTTTTTTTAACCAAAATTAACCTTTATTGGCTGAAGTTGAATTTCTACAAAGAATTTAAATTGTTACACTGCACCTTTTTATTTGTTTTTTTTTAATTAATTTTAAAGATATTTAATTGAGATAGGCTTCAATATGACCTGGTTTCTTAATAATGAAGACATTAATATTGGAATAATTATGGATTGCAAATTTTTTAGCTAAACTTAACAAATCCATTACAAATTCATACAAATTTATTTCTCTGGTTTATACTGATCTTAAGCCCCTCCTTCTTTTTGTCTTTTACTGTTTCATGTAATTAAAAAAAGACAATAGTTGAAATCCAAAGTTTTATATTACTATTCAATCAAAAACGTTACATTTTTACAGGAAAACAAACAATACTAAATAAGTAAAGTCAGCTCTTAGCTTTTTCATATAGGTTTTCAATGAAAAACAGTGAAACTTTACAGTGGCTTGCGAATGGGGGGAGGAAGGGGTCGTTTGCTCTGTGCATGAAAATTTAGGGGATGTCAAATTTATACTACCATCATAACTTTTGGCCTGTCATAAGAAAAAGTTGGGAGAGGGGGGCACTAAATTCGGTCTTTGACCCGGGTGCAATTTTCTCTTCGCATGTCCCTAAAATTTTATTCTGCTTCCTAATTCCTTTGACGAAAAATGTAAAAAAAAAATCCAGATTATAAAGCATGCAAGGGGAGGTTAAGAAAAAAAATAATAAAAGTTTAACTATTATTATTTTTAAACACCAACCAAACATTGTGAAGCAGTTAATTACTGGAAGGCAGTCCATTACTGGCACATCTACCCTATATAATTATACTACCCCTTAATTCCTTCTGAATGCAATTCACCAAAATGGTATACTGTTGGGAATATGTATATCCAATATGTGTTTTCAAAAGTCTTACCTTTTTTTTTCCAGGTGCTTGTTGAACATAAATCCAAACAGGGGAAATAAACAGCGAAAGAAGAGCCTAAAAGATGGCATAATGCCACGAGTATCATCATTTTTAAATAAATTATCGGATTACGAATGGTTGTAGATCATAACTTGTGGCTTGTATTTGTTGTTAAGATTAAACTTTTTTTAATTGCAATTTTCATGTTTTGTTTTTTCCTCTTTTAAATCTAAATTATCTTTCAGACTTACTTCTAACGAAACTTGTTCAATTGCAAAAAAAGAATTTTATATATAATTGTGTGCTTCCATGATCCCTGTTTAGGTACAATTACACTTTAATGTAGATATGGTAAATTTGCTTAATAGCGAAACAGAAATTTCTGACGTTTTCCAATCAACAAACAAATGCTGATGGTCAAAGTAGAATTTAGTATCAATGCTTCGAAATTTTTTTAGCTTACTTGAAAGTTCATTTATCATAATTTATATTTCTGGTTTGAATTAACAATTAGTATATGTATGGGGAAACTTATAAATAACCATACTAAAGCAATTTTAAAAATGCATTCCTGATTGTAAATAATGCTAAGTTGAAACCACAATAAGATTTCATGATTTCATGAATTGGAATATTGTTCTGATATCCTCCATTACATTTTGAATCCTGTAAACAACCAATATTACATATCTTGAAGTACTAATGGAACTAAAATAGGAAGTGCTTTGGAAAGAATTAATAAATTTTCATTTTTTATCGGCAAAGACAATTTAAAAATGCGTTAAGAAAGGAAAAATGCTACTTTTCTTAAAATTTGATCAAGAAAATCAAGCTTTTCTAGAAAAAAATATTCAATCATGGGGCTTTAATGAAAACAGAGCTTATAACTAAATCCATAACTGTTTTACTATCAAGGTCTCACATTGTATAAAGGTATGTTTGTAGAAACAGACGTGCAATTTCTTTATCCTCCCTCCATCACACACATACACTGCTTAAATTTTCAGATTAGGTGGAGTTTAATTTTAAATATTTTGATCTATCCATAAAAGATGCCACACATTTCTTCAATATTTTTTATCTTCCCCCTCCTCTTTTGCCACAAAATGTCAAACTTCACCTTACTTTCCCTCTTACTACATGTCATGCTATGTTACATAAACATATACTTGCCGTTCAGAATAAAAGCACTATCTTATAGAATGTATTTTACACTATATTTTCAATCTTTAACTATCTGTTTTAATGACATTTGTGAGCATAACAGTAAAAATTTGTAAACTTATTTTATATGCAATAAGGTTAAAGTTTATAACCAAAAACAGCAATGCAATATTAATATGAAAGAGCAATAGGAAAGATTAGTAATTTGCAGTTCAAAATATAATTTAATATATTTGGCTTTAAATCTTATCTTTACTTTATAAACACAAAATACTTTTAAAATAACTTGAAAATTTAATCTATTGATCTTACATGCTTTTATTTTAACCAAAATGTGTGATGTTGCATTTCTTTTTACCCCCCTTACCACCCCTTTGTTACAGTTTCTCAAACCCCCTTCCAGGCATGACATAATTTATTGACAGCCTCTGATACAATTTCGTTATTAAAACTCACAGGCAAAAGCTTCATAATCCCTGGATTACTTGTATCTTTTGGATAAATTATGAATGATGGAATATATTTCCTCGATTTCGATGTGACATATATATTTTTTAATTTAACACTCTATTTTGTAAAAGATCTTTGTTATTCTTTCAAATTAATTTTATTTACATAAAACCAAAAATTATGTAACTATTTAATTTCAAAACATGCATATGGAAACAGATCTACTTTACATTTTTGCATTTCAGAAATTTATTAATCTTCATATAGAAACATAACAATGAACTTAAGTCTACATTTAAGTATTGCAGTTAAAGAAAAAAATGTACATGTTAGCAAAACTTGCAAAAATGTAATGTTGATGTACTTGACAGAAATACTGCTTCAGAGAGAGGTGTATTTGTACTACTTTTGTAGTAAACTATTTTTATCATTATCAAAATGTTCTATTTTTGAGTGTTTTACTCTATTGGTAAACTTGATATTAAAAGCTTGTTAATAGATTTGAAAAGAATTCATCAGTTTTTTAGAAGATACATCTGGTTTAAAGATTTTTTTTTAAATCTAAAAATAAATTTTAATAAGTATAATGGTCCATCAGTCCAAAAAGATACAAGGCATTGTATAGTATTTCTGACAATTTCCTTTTACTTAGTGTTGTGAAAATGATTGTAGTGAAAAAAATAAAAACCTGAGAGCACTTTAAAGTGTGTCTACTATTTTTAAAAAAAGATTTTGTTAAAATAACCTAATGTCACATCCCAGTTAATTCATGCTTTAATAGGGCTATAATCATAAGTAATTAAAATTTTGTATAGCATATTATTGTCACATGTTTGATATCACTATTGTATGGAGGTATTTTTCTTTATTTCTGAAATTCTGATGTCAAATAATACAAAATTATAATTAAAAGTAATTACGTTTAAATATTTCATACACTTTTCAACCTATGTCAATAATTTACTAGATGAAAAATTAAGGTATAATTTACAGTTACTGAAAAAATTACAAATGACCTATTTAAAAGCATGTACATTATGATGGAATTAAATTAACCAAAAAAAAGGAATCTATAAAAGTTCTCAACTGATTATAAATTTAAAAAGCAAAAAATACTGAGAAAATGCAAAATTGTGTAACTAAAAAAATTAATTTTATGTTGAATAAGCTGCAAAAAGTTCCAAAGATAGGTGAGTAAAATTTAAAAAACAAAATTTCTTAAATAAACAGCAAAAAGTACTGAAAAAAAGGTGCCATAAAGTCAAAACAAAATTGGCTTAATTGACCTCGAAAATTGCTGAAAATCAACGAAAAAGCAGTAAAAACAAATTTTAGTACATTAACTGCAAAAAAATACTGAATAACTACAAATGAGCAGTTAAATCTGAAAAGCAAATTTCAGTAAAATAATAACAAAAAATGCTGAAAATCTACAAAAGTACAGTAAAATCTGAAAAACAAATTTTAGTAAATTAATAGCAAAAAATGCTGAAAATCTACAAAAGTACAGTAAAATCTAAAAAACAAATTTTAGTAAAAAAACAGCAAAAAATGCTGAAATTCTACAAAAGTACAGTAGAATCTGAAAAACAAATTTTAGTAAAAAAACAGCAAAAAATGCTAAAAATCTACAAGAGTGCTGTAAAATCTGAAAAACAAATTTTAGTAAAAAAACAGCAAAAAATGCTGAAAAACTACAAAAGTGCTGTAAAATCTGGAAAACGAGTTTTAGTAAATTAACAGCAAAAAATGCTGAAATTATACAAGACTGCTGTAAAATCTAAAAAACGCAATTGCTGTAATTATACTGCAAAATTTACTGGCACCCATATTGCCAGCATTTTTTGCTATTTAATTACTGTGATTTTTTTTACAGTGTATGTAATTAAATAAAAAGACAGACTACTTAATAAACTAGTATTATATATATTTTTTTTAAATTGCATGACTTGCTTATAACGTTCCTGATAAAGGACTTTTACTTTATAATTTTGAATATCTTTTGATATTATGATTTTATTTATATAATGTCAATATATTAACCGTAAATCTGTCTTGGATTGTATATGAAGGTTTGGAAATAATCTAAAATAAAATATTTTTATCAATATTACAATTTAAAAAAATAAAATGAATATATGGTGTATTAATTTCAAAATTGCTTAAAAACAAATTTAAAATAGAAAATTTTCAAACATAAACATACAGTTTTAAATATTTTTTAATTTAATATTTCTAAAGCGAAGCGTTGATTTTAACAGTACTACAGAATTCTACCTTTATTTTTAAGTTTGTATTTTTCATTATTTCTTTCTCTTATTAATCTTCCCTACCTTTAAAAGCTATATTTCCAATTCATTTTAATTACGATTTATTCTTCAAACAAGCTATTTATTCTCTCATTTTTTTTTCTTCTTAAGAAATAGTGGATTGGATTTAAAACACTCATTAAAAAATGTCGTAGATTCCGCAAAATCTTTTTTTTTTTTTTTTTTTTTTTTTTCGCTGAAACAAGTACGAATCTTAATTATTTTTTAACTTCTCTGTGAAGATCCGAAGTTTGGATTAATTAAATTCCTCCACGTAATAGCATATGTTTACCATATTTTCTTTAATCATTAATTAGAGTAATTGCGAAATGGTGTTAACGATAATTAAATCGTACATATTTTTTCCAAAGTTATGTTTTTATTTATTTATTTATATACTAATGGAGAATTCATAATATACTGTTAAAGTACGTTGTGTAATTTGTTGTAGAGGATTTAAAAAAAAAATCATAAAAAAAACTAAATACATCATCAACTTTTTGTCTTAGTTCTCTAAAAAATTATAAATATTTTTAGTTAATGAAAAAAAAATTGCAGAAAAACGAAAGCTACATAATTAGACGATTTAAAGAATTTCTATATTATTGATAACTATTTCAAATTTTAACAGCTTCACATGTTTTTTAGATGCAATTTTTAAATTTTTTTAAATATTATTGTGTAATATAAAGTTTTTAAATACAAACAATAGGAAAGAGCACAGCAAAATGTGACTTTGCGAATTAATAGAAATTGTTAAATTCACAGTCACAAAACGGCTAAATCATTTAGTATTTATAGAAAGACCATACGGTGGGCACCCACTTTTTTAGGACCCTCGTGTTAATATTTGACCTTCATAGACACAACCAACCAACATTTAGTATTTAAATATAATCTGTTTGGTAACTATTCTTATAAGTACAGGCGAGCAACATAAAAGGGCAGAAGGCATGTGGCTATAGATGGTTGGTTCATTGTATAGATTTTTATAGCACAAAGTCTCTTTAGGGATATACTGTGCCAAGAATAAGGTAAAGAATTATTTAAAAGCTAATATGTAAAAGTTACATAAAAGACATCAGTTAAATAAATTTTATAAAAAAAACAATAACATATACTAATAATTAAAATATAATTTATACTACTCAATTAGATTAAAATATAAAGTTAAAAAATAAAAATATAACTAGTTAAAAACTAATGAACAGTAAAATAATGAGACAATAACACGAAATATTAAACGCCAAAAATTCATAAAGCCTAATATATTAAAAACACAGAATAATAGAAATCAATAAAAAAATCAATTAGGATCATACTCTTCTAGCATAACCTTGTCTTCAACAGCATCTGAGTCAATACTGTACGACTCGGATTCCATAGCTTCTGCCATATAATGCTGCATCTGTTTTAGATCTTTTACATTGCGGTACATGGGCTAAGGTCAGATTTTTCTAACTTTTTCCGACAGGCTTCCACTGTGGAGAGACTGGAGTAGAGGTTTTCTTTTTTTCTGACTGCGCACAAGACTTTTCTATAGAATTCTACTTTCGAAAAACACAGAATAATAGAAATCAATAAAAAAATCAATTAGGATCATACTCTTCTAGCATAACCTTGTCTTCAACAGCATCTGAGTCAATACTGTACGACTCGGATTCCATAGCTTCTGCCATATAATGCTGCATCTGTTTTAGATCTTTTACATTGCGGTACATGGGCTAAGGTCAGATTTTTCTAACTTTTTCCGACAGGCTTCCACTGTGGAGAGACTGGAGTAGAGGTTTTCTTTTTTTCTGACTGCGCACAAGACTTTTCTATAGAATTCTACTTTCGAAGAGTATCAGACATGTGTGGTATTTTTGTACTTGTAATTGATTTGGTCATAGTCCGGGGTTCAGATGACTTTTTCGATAGAACTGTGATTTGGATGATTCCTTAGATTGAGCTAACAATTTTTGTCGCCTTTTTTCTAGGTTAATTATAATTTTAACTTGTTCAGAGGACGATAGTCAATGTTGTAAATGGGGGTTCCCAGAACATTTAGTAGGGATAGAGACATCACGGGATTCTTTGATTGGAATATTGGTTGATTGTGTTCTGGCTGAATTATTTGGTGAAATTGACGAATCGGTCTGGGTGTTAATATGTTTTACAGATTTCGAGTTTTGTTTCAGTACACTAGAATAAGATATACCGACAGATGGTGTTCTGAATTCAACAGGCTTGCGAGCTTCTGGATATGAAAGTTTGTTAGTAATTTTAACAGTAATGATTTCTTTTTCTCGAATCCAGTTCGGACATGAGCGGGAATATGCTGTATGGTTATATTTGCAATTTACACAGAGTTCAGAATTATTGCAAGCTTTACAATCATGGCCACACTTCTGCACAAAGTGCACAAGTTACAGAGCAAGGACAGGCTGTGTTTGTGTGGCCGTAAAGTTGGCATTTAAAACAACGGAGAGGTTTAGGAATGTAAGAACGGACAGGACAATTATAGAAAGCAGCTTTAATTCTTCATGGTAAAGTAGGGCTATTGAAAGTGAGAATAATGTGCTTCGTAGGAAGCACTTGGTCATTTCTAAGGATAGTAATACATGGAGCATCTATCACATTTTGATCTTGTAAGTTTTTCAAAAGTTCATCCCTGTTAGAGAATTAAAGATCTGGTTCAGATATTACGCCACGGCTTGTATTTAGTCTATGATGTGCTTTAACAGAAACGAAAAATGTACCTATTGTATTAGAATTTAGAAAAAGTTCTGATTGGCTGGCTAAAGAAACTTCAACCAATAAATCCCCAGACGGCAATTTTTTGAAAGCGTAACCGTCACCAAAAACAGACTGAAATGTTTCTGCAGTAAGAAAAGGTGATGTTTTCTTAAATAAGCTATTAGATAAGCTATCAGTGCGTTTGACTACAAAGAAACGAGTGAAAAGATTGCTTTGTACAGTTTGTTGCTCTCCACAAGGGAGAGAGATAGAAGGAAATGTAGTTTTTCCATCCATATTTGAAAAATATAAAGTTCAGACCCCGGCCGCACCACACACTACCGAATCCAACAAGGGGATGCACATTCGTGCAACAATGCTAACCAGGGCCCATATGGTCACAAGACAAACCTATGTCAGTCTCTACCCTTAGCGAGATGAATAGTATTTGCTCAGTTACCTGATCCCTAAAGTCAGTGATAAAAATCAGCTGACCAGCCGATTGATGCATACAGGAAGAATATGCACTTCCCATCTACATGAAGCAGATGCCAAAGCAGTGTGTTGGTCTCCCTCAACTGCCAGGATCCCTCTTTCCAGGGTCACGGTCGCCAAGCACGACAAACACGTGGGCGGTTTACAATTCCCCATGAGTCGATATGCAGGATGATATCGGCTCATGGCTTAAATTTTGGGTCCTTTTACTTTTCTGTCTGTCTCACAAGAAGTTTCCATGACCGTTTACATCTCTTGGATGGCTGAAAATAGCTGCAATAATAGGTATTGTTAAAAAGTTTTACTTATTAATTTATCTAGGATCAGTTAGTTTTGACGGGAACGTAAAATATCAAAATTTGCGCAAGCTGCGTTTTTCACGGAGATTCATTTAATCAAGATTAATTTTTAGAATTTCGCTTTTACATAATTATTTTGCAAATTCAGTTTATTACAATCTTTCTTCTTGATATAGTTCTTATATTTAAAAAAACGCATTTATAAAAAACATTTTATGTATTTTCGCTGTAAATAGTATATAGATCCGAAATATGTTTTAAAATAAATGTGCAATTTTTGAGCCTATTTTAACTTTAAAAAAAATACACTACAAAATAATTAAATATGTGAGCCTATTTGCTTTATAATCAAATATCAGTTTTATGGATAGTTGTTTGGACGTTTTTTTTCAAGCATATGTTTTTTTACTTAAAGTAAGCAGATGGAAATATTTAAAAGGTAATAAATATTGTTTAACATTATATAACAAAATAGAATCGGATTGCTTATAAGCAATCTTTCAAACGATCCCAAAAATGCGGTAATTGAAAATTGTGCTCTTCTTTTTTTATTGAGTTTTTCTACGCGTGAGGAGCAAAAAGATGTTATCAGATTTCTCGCTGCACCAGACTTTGATCAGACATCTATCTGGCTGTTTCTCTCTACCACACCTGATACTGTAATCGTCTCCCTCGGTGTCTCACTAAAGCGGCCTATTTGAACTTTAACAAGTTTCGTAGATACGGCGTTTTGCATTTTTTCATTTGAGCATGCCTGTATGTCTCCGCTTCTAATTATATTTATTTGACTTGTAAAAAAACGGAAGGTTTGCAGTTATGGATGCATTATCGCCGTTTCCATTTATGACCATCAGCATAAATACACTCTGCATTCACTCTGAGAGTCCATAACATTAGGAAAGAACCTAATTAAAACTTCCGAGTTTTTCAAGAAACATGTGAGCTGATGTAATACACTGTATTTTCTGATAAAAAAGCTTGCTTTACGTTAGAAACGCAAGTGAACATTGCATTGTTTATTAATGAGAAAAATTAAAAAACCTGAGTGACTTTGAAAACATTACAGTATTTCTGAATGCATAACTTTTTTGCTTTTCTCGTACAGCAATGTGTCCAGTAGGGTGGAGCGAAAAAAAATTTTTTTTTGAAAATCAAAAACGGGTAGGTGCCAAAAGTTGCCTTTATACTAGTACATCAACTGCGTGAAATTTTACAGCTGAAAAAAAATGGCTTGAGTCTGCGCTTTTGCTCCAAAAATCGAAATTTTGGGTAAAATTTGTCATTTTTTGACATTTTTTCAAAAAAATTAAAAAGTTCCTACAGAGCTGGTTAGTATTTAAAAGTGTTGCTTAGACCTTTATATTTATCTGCTTAACATATTTAAACTATAAAACAATATCTGCAGTCTGTATAATTGGAACAAATCTGACAACTTTTTGTGAAAAATCAGCGTTAACCTCTCTATTGGAGCATACAACGAAATGTTGTTTTTAATGCATTTCTTACCTAGCTGCTTTCAAAACTACTGTGTATATAACTCATAAAGGTGCTTGCATTATCCCACCCGTCTCAACCACCAAATCATCTAGGCCCAGTGTTTTATTTACGTATTGAATTGTTATTTTTTTCCCCAAAAACGAGTATAAGTTTTCTATATATCAAAGTAATTTATCTCTTCTTTGTATTAACTGACTTTGGATGATTTGGATCATGCTGGTGAGACCTTCACGTGTATTTTTATACCATGTATAACAGAAGAGAAGCTGAGTAATGTATTGGGTATGTTCGTAATTGAACCTATTCAGCAGTCTATTATCTTCATTAAAATTTTATGCAATTAGTACATTATGATTGGAAGTTCTGTTATCACAGCATTCTTTCAATCAATTACATTTTATATGCAATGATTTGCCTAAAAATTGATTGTATGAATTCAATTTCTAGTATGTCATCATTTATTGAACCTATTACATTGAATATATGCTGAGAAGCTAGCTGTTTAATATTATGACGATCGTTACAGAGGATTGCAAACAAAATTTGCATGTAAAACAACAATATTTCTAAAGAAGTTTTAGTATGCTTTATGTCATTTCCTGTGTCGTTCCGTAGTCTAGTAATTTCTAATAAGATTTTAGATCTATTATTTAGATATGTAGTACATTTGGTATAAAACAACCCGCAAAATAAACTTGCGATTATAGATTTTGTGAGTGAACATATAGACGCTGATTGCCAATCTGTGCTTATATAAAGCGGAAAATTTTATTAACTTTGAGCTGTCTTTTGTGTGAGATGTTTTCTAAATTTCTATTCCTCATTCTTTCTGAGAAATAGCTTTCCTTATGAATTAGCTTTGCAATCTCCGACAGAAATTTCTAGTCTGTTCTGAGTATCTTTTTCTCAATTTGAGAAAATAATTTTTCAAAATTATTCTCTATTTAAAAAAAAAAAAATTCGCAATAGGAAGTTAATAGTACATAGACAAAGATTTTCCTTATTGATCAAGTGAATCCATGTAGCTTGGAACGTTTTATATCGACTTCTCTAATAATTAACGCAGAGGAAATTCACTGGAGTTGAAGTAGCAAATGATTCAATATTATACACAATTCTAAGCTTACTCCATGCAAAATGGTTCACAGTGACAAATAAAATTCTTCTAATTTTAAATGAGCACTTATAGTCGATTAGAATCCGTACATTCCCTCATAATGTACTATGCATTATAAGTTTATGCCCAGGACATTTCACCATCAAATGTTTTCCACTCATAAAAAGGGGATCTAAAAGTTAATAGGAAATTACCTGGATACGAAAACGCTTAGAAAATGGCATAAAAGTAATGCAAAAAAAGTTATTTACAACAGCGGTTGCTTTACACATGGAGAACAAATTTTCATTGCAATTCTCTCTGACGATCACTATCACATTAAACAGCTCGCTTCTCAACATATAAAAAATGCAAATGTAGAATAAATGATGGCATACTTATAGTTGAAATATCTGCAATCATCTTTGAAGCAAATCATTACGTAAAAAAAATACAATTGACTGAAAAAATGTTGTGGTAACAGAACTTCCAATCACTATTCATCAACTGAATGTAAGTTTGATAAATATAATAGATGGCCGAATAATATGGATGGCCCTTTAATAATATTCCCGTGCATTACCCTGCTTGTCATTTTTTATATAAACTGTAAAAATATACATGAAGATAGTTACAGCTGCAGGTGGATGCAAAGAACAGATAAACAAGGTGGAAGCATTGAAAACATGCCAAATTTTTATGAAGAAAATCACAAATCAATGTATAAATAAAACACTGTACTAAGATGATCGAATAGTTGGGCCGGGTGGTATAGGAAATATAGCCACCTCCACGACGCATGTCCAAGGTAGTTTTGAAAACAAGAGCTATATGAAAAACAACAATTCGTTGTATGACCCAATAGAGTGGTAATGCTGCTTTCTTACTAAAAATTGTCTGTTTTGCTCCAGCTATAGATAATAAACATATTGTTTTATAGTTTAAATATGTTAAGTAGATACATATAAAGGTCTAAGCAACACTTTTAAATACTAACCAGCTCTGTAGGAATTTTTTAATTTTTTTTGAAAAAATGTCAAAAAATGACAAATTTTACCCAAAATTTCGATTTTTGGAGCAAAAGCGCAGACTCAAGCCATTTTTTTTCAGCGGTAAAATTTCACGCAGTTGATGTACTAGTATAAAGGCAACTTTTGGCACCTAACCGTTTTTGATTCTCAAAAAAAATTTTTTTTCGCTCCACCCTAGTGTCCAGTCTTCAAAGATTAAGCTAAACAATCTTCGAGCGAACAGTGGGATAAAATCTTTTCTTAATGACAGGAGTGCCTGCTGACTTAGTACAGAATGCGTACATTGTTAGCACTTTTGTCCTAATTTGAACCAAATTCTGCTGCTCATTAGCTTCCACCATAAGATGGTGAAATCTCGTACAAACATTCTGAGCTGCGGTTGAACCATATTTCCCATTTCAATATCGTTGCAACTTTGGAACTGTGCTTCAACAGGAGTTCCAAATGTTTATACCAGATTTCCCCATTTTATTATATCAGCTATTGAGCATCAAAATTTGTTCAGGCTGGATCAAGATTTTTAACAGTGTAAGGTATCTGAGACGAAATCAACAACTGCTTTTAAGCAGGAATATACACTAGAGATAGAGTATTATTTTTATTTTAACGGTTTGAACAGGTGGCCACTTATACACTGGTTGACATGATTCATTGAAAGCACTGCCATCAGCAATAACTGTCTCTACAGGCTATAAAAACTGACCGCAAATAATTATCAGAGGATTTTGGGGAACATCTGCTACTGCATGCAGAATGGATGTCTTGAAATCCACAACATTATTTTGTAGATGAACATTATTTTGTAGATTGTTTACTAGTGAAGTCCCTCGCAACTACGACACATACCTAATGAGCTATTTGGTCATTATCTGGGTAGCTCGGGAGCCAACAAGCTGAAAATGGCATCTTCATGAATATTTTGATCATCAATTTTTGGCTTGTATGGGCTGTACGGGAAATGGCAAAGCCTTATTTGAAAAAGTACTATCTCCCACGTATTCCAGAAATAATTTAATTCTTTAACAAATTGGTTTAAGCAATGGAATTGGCTCTGAAACCTTGAAGAAAGAAATATGGAGGCATCACATTGTCTTCTCTTCTCAGGAGCACCCAGAATCATCAATGAGGCTGAAACTTTTCTACATATGTCTGTCAGACCTTTTTCCGGGATTCCACACATCACCAATCCTTTTCATGGCTCATTTTCTTGATCTGGGAAAAGTTTTTTTCATTGAAAAGTAACAAGAGCATTCCTGATTCCTCTTGGTGACTCAGATTGTTAGGCCAAGCGATTATTCTTGGATTTCTCGGTCAAGAATTATACTCTCGTCATCATTTACGATAGCTTAAGAAGACAATCATGAATCATACATCAGACTGTAGCCTGATCAACCTGTATCTCCGCAGCAAGTGCCATCATCAATTTTTTTAGGATTTTGAACTACTTGAATTCCAGTATTTTGATTATTGCATATTGCTTAAATGTTGTTTTCTGCCCGAAACTTTTGTCTTATGAAACTTAGAAGCTTTCAGTTTTCTTTTTACAGTAAAGACGAATAACTGAACGAGCTTCAAGAATGTGCAATCTCTAAATTGCAGTGTTCTTTAGAAAATGAACTACTGAAAGCATGCTTTTTCATCTCCTCAGTTAGTCTAGATTCTGACATGTTTACATGTAGCAGAAAAAAGATTCGTAAGTATGGTATACAGGGGGATATTTCCCCTATAACATTCAATTTCAGATACATGTTGCACCGTGTACATTATGTGCAGCAACAAATGAGCTAGAACGCAGAAATTTGTTGTGCAATGTAACTCAAAACTGTCGTAAATCATGTTTATATGTTGAAATATGTGTTTTTAAAAAGTACTTTCCTTGAAGTTTGATGTTTATAAGAAAAACCCCAAGAATAACTTCACACGTGATGAATTAAATTATATACACAAGTAACATTAATTTGCGTAAAACAATGCGTTTTTGATTGTAAATACAATTAAGCAACTGCGCATAAGAATTTATATATCTGAGATTAATGCTTTTCAATAATAAACATGGAATCGTTCTCTAGATTGAAGTTGCTACTCTTATTTATCAAAAGTAGGGATTGCGGTTAAATTTATGGAGTAAATGTAGTGTTTGAAGAATGGATCACTTACCTTAAGAATATCTGATGTCATCAAACCAAACGATACAAAACTATTATTCTTATGTAACAGTGTGTTTCTAATATTTTTCTCACTCGCTGACAGTAGCTTGCATAAAGCTCAAATGAAAATAGGTATTATATAAAAAATATCCCAACATTTATAAATTAAAAGTAGATATTAAATAAAATATAAAATAAAATAGAAGATTTTTATAACCATTATAACATTAAAGTAGGACATTTACCAGAGAAATGAATAGAATTTTATGAACATGCTTTTAAATTTTCAAATTTATTTAAAGTACTATATTTATAACAATTTTCCTACTTGTTTTTTGTATCTAACAAATGCGTAATATAGACGATAACGAATTCCAAGCCTTCGATAAACATTCGATAATGCCGAAAAATAACTTAATATGTGCATCCTAATGTTTAAACAAATTACTTCTTGTTCCTTGATAAATAAAGATATGTTTACTAAAAAGATTTTTAACTGAATCAAATGTCAGCTGAAAATGATTTGCATGTCATTTGCAGCTCAGAGAAATTAATCTCTCGAATGATAAATTCGTTGTAATAATGTTTAGCTTTCTGTTTATGAAATTCAAATTATATTCATTTCATTCTTTGTGTCTGCGTGGGTTGAAATAGATTAAAGGCGTAGAAATTTAGGTGGGTTTATGAATATAAATTTCCCAACTGAATTAATATTATAAAGTTTGATTAGCTATTTTAAGTTTCTAAATTATTTTCAATTTAAATAAAAATATTTTAGAAACTTAATGCTATTTATTTAAGTGCTAATAACTAATAACTCAATAAAATGTATTTAAATAAAGCAGAAAACTCGACAAATTCTTTTTTTTAACAAAAGATATTTTTAAAATTATTTTTAGAGCTTCGTAAAACCTGGATATGTAGACACGCAAAGAACAGAGTACTTTTTAGAATCTTAAAGGGGGTTACGACTATAGATTGTGATATTTCAGGGGATTTTTTATTACGAAAATCTTGGTATTACTTTCTGCCACGTACCGGAATGTTTGATATTGATAAAAGACCTACAGTAAGCGGTCTACCCACCTGCACAAAATATGACAAAAATGTGTCTAAATTTACGAAAAATTTATCACTCATTATAATAGTCTAAGAGCTAACAACACAAAAACCACGTAACGTATCAAGCACGAGAAAAAAACAACCTTTATTTTATGGAAGAATAGTAATAGGGGAATCTAATGATCCATGTGTGACGAATGTGAAGTGGTGTGTAAACCAAAAATTAATACCACTAATGGTATACTGATAAGTTTATCATTGTGTTTCCCGTACAATCAAGGGTATGAAATACTTGTACGGCAAAAACATTGATAAGCTTACGAGTAAACCACTATTGGTATTAATAATTTGGCTTATGCACTACTTCGCTTCCGGCAGACATGGATCGTAGATACCCCATTACTGCTTTTCCATAAAATAAAGGTTTTTCTCTTGTGCTCGATGCCTTAGGCTTTTGTGGTTTTAATTTTAGGTTTTAATAATCGAGAAAGAACTACTTAAATTTGTTTATTCGAGGATTGGTATCTTATTTTTTGAATAAAATATAAATTGTGTAGTGCTAAAAGCAGCAATTTTTTAGATTAGTAGCTTGTTTTTATACGTCTGTGAAAACAATAGAAGCAGAAAAAAATATTAAGTAATCAGAAACTTTTCATCAAATAAGGCGGTATAATTAAAATTACATAGTTTAATTCCAGAATATAAATTGTAGATATGCTGGGAAACTCTTAAAAAAATAATAAAAGAATTTTCGGAAGCAAATATAATTCATTTTTGAAAATTTATGTAACAAATATAACTAGTTGGATGTGTGAATCCTAAAACTTTCTTCTATCTCATATGTACATTTTAATATTTAAATAATAGTTACTCATGTTAATGCTTTAATAATTTTAATTCAATACTATACCAACTTTGATTTTCATCTTAAATATCTGCTTCAGTCAATTAATCTGAGTAAAAACGAGTTTCCGTCTCTGCAAAAGCCGATGAACAATAGAATGATCGGACGATTTTTTTTTTCAAATTCAGGGAAGACCTACTTGCCATACCAAAAACAAATCATGCACAAAAATTTTGTTCAGATTTAGGCCTATTTCATACACTTTTAGGTGGTGTAATATTGAAAATGACATAAAAATCGTGATTTCAGCGCCCCCTTCCGGTGGATTATTTTCAAATTCAGGAAGGACCAACTAGCCATAGCCGTACACTTACACAAAAAATTTGGTTCAATTCGATGCATAACTTCATGCACTTTTGGCCGCTTCAATATTGAAAATGGCACAAAGATCGTGATTGCAGCGCCCCCTTCCAGCGGAATATTTCAAAATTGTAGGAGGACCTGCTTGCTACAACCAAAAACATTTACAAAAAAAATGGTTCAATTCTATTCATATCTTCATACGCTTTTTGATGATAGAATGGCGACATACGAACGCACACACAGACATACAGACATACACTCAGACACACGAACAGACAGACATTTTGTAAAACATATTTTTTGGAATCTCTGACCCCTGAAACGGGTGAACCCGTCGAAAACCGGAAGTCGAAAAAAATTTCGATTACAATACTTTCTCCTATTGAAGATAGAAGAAAGTAAAAACAAGGTACTGAGAAAGAAATATAAATTACAAGAAACAAAACAATGATACATAACATTCCATGAAATATCACTTAAAGACAAACTAAAATAAACAAGTTGGAAATTGCACGTGAAGCGTAGCAAATTAGGTGCGTTCGTACGATAACGAAGTTTTAAAAATATTACTTTCATATATCAATCTCATAAAATTATAAATAGTGAATTACAATTAAAACGCTCATCAAACAATGTTCTCCCTATACCATTACGTAATGGAATACTTTTGTGTGGCCTTGTAATTCAATAACAAATGTTCTTTGCACCACAAATTATGTAAGATGTATATTATAATATGTACTTTATACTTACATATAAATTTTATTAAGTTCGCATGAGTGTAACAAGATTAAAATGCATTTGAGACATTTTTACCCATTGACCGTAATGTAACGGAATACTTTTGATTATTCCTGTAATTGATCTATGCATCCGATTTTCATAAAATTTGAAATAACTCGACAAAATAATGTTATAATGTAATGTCATTATGTAATAATTATGTATTTTAAATTTCAAACGTATAGAATATATTTGAAACTTTTTCCCCATTGACCATAATGTAATTGAATACTTTAGATTGCCCCTGTAATTGATCTATGCACACCATTATCAAAAAATTTGAAATAACTCGACAGAATTATGTAATAATTGCGTATTTTAAATTTCAAACGATTAAAATGCATTTGAAACTTTTTTCCCCATTGACCGTAATGTAATGGAATACTTTTGATTGCCCCTGTAATTGATCTATGCATCCGAGTTTCATAAAATTTGAAATGTCTCGACAAAATTATGTAATAATTATGTATTTTAAATTTCAAACGATTCGGTTGGGTAGTTTTTGCGTTGTTATATGCGGACGGACAGACGGACGGACTGAGCGACCACTATAGGTGCTACGTATTATATAATTACGAACGCACCTAAAAACGATCATTTTTTTTAACACAAGCGAAAAGAATATAAATTTTCACCCTCGCTAAGAACGAAGCTAACTACACAGACGTCACTAGGCCTTTTACAAAGATTAATACATTATGTATACACGATTGTGCTTTAGCCAAACTAGGGGAAATTGCTAGAAGCTCTCTTTGAGGAGGAATTTCTGAAGAGAAAGTATAGATAAAATCTACATAAAGAAAAGGTACTCAAAGTCTCATTCAGTAAATATAAAAGGGAAAATTATTATCATTCACAACATTCTTTTGCATAATGGTATGATGGAATTGGTTGAAAAAACACCATTTCATTTTAGCATTCTAATAACAAGACGGAATACAGTGCTAAAGTATTACTATTTCTAATACTTCAGCACAGCATTCCGTATTAGCACTCTATTTAGCACTGTTTTTATTTAATGAATAGTGCAATTTTCAAGTCCTGAAAAAATTTCCTCTTTCCTACAGAAAATATCAAAGTTTGAGGCTGTGCATGCCATTTTTAAAGAAAAATTAAATCCCAATATATTTGGAGTGCTATAACTCTGGCAAGCAACAACATCCCAAAATTTTTTGGCAATAAACTTATAGTATAACACTACCTGCTTATTAAAATTTATTTGTTTCCATGGGTCATTGTTATTTTACATTCTTATGTTGCCACAAAGTACAATCAAAATGACATTTTTGTCCATTTTCCACTCTTAATATCTTATTTAAGGCTACAGTGGACTTTCAATATCGCAAAAAATCATCAAATTGTCAAATTTTCATTTTTAGCATAATAGCATTATATGAACTCCCTGCTATTGAACACAAAAAGAATTTTTTAATTTCGACTATTTTTACTGGAGTTAGAAGCATTTTTGTCCAATCAGCTGATTGTGCCACGCCTCTTTGTTTACTTTTTTGCCGATTCACATCCGTAAAATTTAGCCTAGTTTTTAATTTTACTATACAAAATGTTATTTTTTTGCACTGAAATTATTAATTTTGTGATTTCGCAAAACAATACTTTAACTGTAACTTTTAACTGTTTCTTTAAGCGTTTGTTTACAATGTATTTAGAGGAACTGCTTTTTGTTCCCAATCTTTTTAGCGTAAATTAAAAAATATTAATATATTTAAAATATTAAAAATATTTAATATATTTAACAAAAATTTGTACAATTAGAGGTATTTATACCATGAATATTTCTAGTAAAATCTGAAAATTTCATTACAAAATACAAAATGTTACTTTTGAGAAGATTTTTTAAAATTCATATACTTCCCGTCCTTTGCATGAATTACTGTCGAAGCCACATATTTTATGTGAATTTACCATAAAAACATAAAACACTTACATATAAGCTAGAAACGATATTATATCCCTTAATAGCTAGAACTGTGTCAGTAGGAAAATATTAAGCAATTATACCACTGTAGTTACTAAAAACTGTTTTTCTCAGAATGAATATTTTCGTCGTTTTCATGATTTCAAAATGCTCCATGCAAAATTCTTTATGCCCAATTTTTCTGATTTTTTGTTTAAAATGCTCTTTATGTATGTGTTAACAAACGTTACTAGAAATATTTTTTTTTTTTTTTTTTTTTTTTTTTTTTTTTGACGCATGTAAATTTTTTTAATTTCAGTTATATGAAATTTTTAATGATTTTTTAACGGAAAATACAAAAGAATTAAGTTAAAATCATTTATTTAAATGTTTTACAAGTAATATGCTAAAAATGCTTGGTAACATTTGTTAACACATATATAGAGAGAATTTTATACAAAAAATCAGAAAAAAATGGGCATAAAGAATTTCGCACGGAGCATTTTGAAATATTGACATTTTTTGTTAATTTTAAAAAAGAAAAATCTGTATCTCAAAAACTATTGAATATATTTTTTAAAAAAATTGTGAAATAAGATATATATATATTATGATTATTTTCAGAAATTTAAAATAAAATCATTGAAAATTAAAAAAATTAATTTTGAGAGTCCACTGTAGCCTTAAGCTATAATACCCCAAAGTTTTCCTTATAGAATATGAAAGTGTACTACAAGGGCAAGCTAAATAAAATAGTACTGCACGGAGATATTGTTGTTGTATATGCAATATTATCGCCATCGATTATTAAATCAGAACGGATACTTTTAGCATCTTGTTTTTTAAAAATGAAATTGGAATTTCGGAAATGAAACAAAACAGTAATTTTTATCAATCACTATATTTTAAAATTTTACAATATAGGTAAATAACTGCAAGTTATTTTAAACTTCACTAATCAAATAAATTCATCACTTTTATCTTTTATGTAATTTTATCAGAATAGACTGACATATTTATTCGGAAAGTAAACTATATTCGTAATTAACTTGTCATTTCTATAAAAAAAAAAAAAACCTTATTGTTGAAATTGAAATGATATTGAAAAGGTATGTAAATCCCGGTTCAGTTTCAAGATTTCAGAATAAAAAATCCCGCTATCCATTTGTATAACCTTGAAATCCCGCAAATGAAAATTTGGACCGTTAAGGAATCTTCCAGTTAACCCTTTCACGACACGTAGCATGACTTCATAGTAGCACAATGAACAAAACTCTTCGAACACCACTTTTTCGCTATAGTAATTTTCAAATTATTTAATCGCCGAATTACATTGATAAAATGAGGCGAAAATTACTATTTGAAAAAAGTAGTAACTAAAATTTAAAACATGCATACAGATCACTTATCGTAAAGTAGTTAAATTCTGTAAGAAAGATAGTCTCGAAATCTATTCTAATATTAATTATTAAACTTCCATATTTATAGTAATAAAATTATAGAAAATTAATAGTTACAAAATATTTTAAAAGAATTAAGCACATGGAAGAATAAACAAAATTTTCTTTATGATTAATTAATAAAATAATTTGTTTTGTAAATTAAAAAGTTTTAATTTTACAATTTCATAGATTTGATATCTCACTCGAAATATTTAATATTATCATTCTATATTACAAAGAATTTAATTTTTCATTCCTACATTGGCACATTAGATGGTCAAAATTAGCTTATCGAAGTTTTCTAACTAAACCAAAATTAACTGATCTATTATGTTTTTAATAACCTTTAACCAACTAGGGGGCTTTGCCCCCTGCGAGCTAAGCCCAATATTTTGAAACCACGCAAATTTTATCAACTTTAAAAAATTTGAAAAAAAAAAAGAGCGATCTCCCTATACATCGATTTCCAGCCATATTACAATTCACATAAATTTATTTATATTCATTTTTATTATTATTAGACAGGATTGAGCGACATATAAAATGCGTAGTGCACTTTGGAAAATTAATTTCAACATTTAATAAAACATTTGTTACGTATCGGAATCGATCCACATTATTCCTTTTTTTAGTTTAAATGACAGTTCAAATTGTGCAAATAATAGCTTTGAAAAATATAGCAATTTATAACTGCGATTTTAAAAGTATTCCTTTCAAAAACACAATTCTATGTTTCTATAAATGATAATGTTTTCAATTCCCTTTCAATTGGAAATGTATTCTTCGATAGATAAATTACAATTGTTGTTAGAATTCGTCGTTTGTTTACATAAAATACTTCCAGTTTACTGTCTGATCAATGTTTTTTTACATCGTTTTTTTATTTCAATATCTAGAGGGTTCCCGCATTCTCGAGATGGTAGTAACATCGATAGAAAATATAACCTATATAAGATCAAGGACTGTCATCATCACTTTGACATCATTACTTTTTTAATCGGTCCGTTAGCTCGTCCATCAGTAACATAAATCTCGCCTTTTTAGAAAGCTTTTTTGCTCCTATACCTCTTTTCAGGTAGTTATACCGACGTAAAGTATAACCTAAGTTGGAGTCAGGTATTTCATCATCATTTCGATTTCATTACTTATTAATCGGTTCGTTAGTTTCCGAGATTGGTTAAAAATCGCAATTTAAAACGTTTTTAGAACACTTTTTGTAAAATTTTACCCTTTTAAATTTCGTATTTTTTAAGAAATGTTCTTTGAGACGACATATATCTTATAAGTAATTAGCATTCCCAATTTCATGTTTCTTAGGCCTTTCACTAACACAAAAGTTGCATTTTAGACCGTTTTTTGCTCTTGCGCCCCCTTTCGATGAGTCTCATCGACATAAGATATAGCCTACGTTTCATTCGGGGCTAACACCATCATTTTGGTACCATTACTTTTGAAATCGGTTCGGTAGTTCTGGAGATTACGCCCTACAAATAAACAAACTTTACCTCTTCCTAATATAGGTATAGATAAATTAAAAACATATTCTTGTCCCTTAATTCTAGTTAATTCATGTAACATTCTATAAATTTTAACTACATAAATATCTCACAAAGTTCATAGTATCTTCAAGTTCACATAATTATATTTCACATCAATCTTTTGTTACATAAACATAATGAATTTTATAAATAATTTGTATTTGTATTCAAAAATAATCTAAATAATCCTATTAACCACCTAACTTATTCTTTTTTACGTACAATAAATTGAAAATATTTAATATACACCACTTATTTTAAGCTAAAATATTAGTAACATCTATTCTGAATATTTCTGCCATTAAATAGTATGAAATAGTATTTAAAAATTTAGTGGTGTCAAAAAGCTTTCAATGATGAATCAATCAAACTCTTCTTGCCCGTACGGCGTACGGGCAAATCAGATGAGTGGTTGAGCTCTATTCATGAGATAATATTAGTTTTTGTTCAATTAAAATGCCTCAATTTGCTGACTTTCTGCAAGCAAGCAAAACAATTGATTTCATTGGACTTCTAGGGGAATTTGACGAAATATCTATATTATAAAGGCCAAAAGTATCTGTGCGTAACGCACATGTCATTTTGCGCATGGCAACACTTTCAAGTTTTAAATGAATTTCGGCATTGCAATTTTTGCTATTAAAAGTTTTCAAACTTCTTAATGTCGCACATTTTCAATTTTTACACCATCATGTTGGAAAAAAATGTACTTTTAAATGAAATTTGTTTGAAAGCTGTATCTTAATTTGTTTTCGAAATATTAATTTTTTTGTAGCTTTTAATACCTTTTTTTCTAATCGTGGCAACAGGAGTACTCCATTTCCATTTAAAACAAAGAAAAAAGGGAAAAAATTGATTGCTGAATCTTTATGTTGCCATTTTCTCAATAAAAGACAAAAAATAGATATTTAAATATCTTCTGTTATAAAATCCAGTGAATTTTGACTTCATTTACAAAATTTGATTTACACTCAAAAAAATATCAACAGTTTAATATCTATTTCAGCTAATAGCCCCCCCCCCCCCATTGAGACTTCAAGTTTTGAATCAAAAATTATAAATTAAAATGCCAATTTTTTTTAAACATGAATACAGATGTGAAATGTACATTTGTAAATTTTGATATGGTGAAAAAGGTGCCGAGTTTAGATTTCACGGGAAAAAAAAAATCTATGATTGAGTCAAAGTTGAATAAATTTTGCTTTTTATCATTTTGGAACACTAGCATAAGAACCTTAATTGATAACTTTATCATAATAACATATCTTTATTATTTTTTACTGCTTACATATATAATTAAAGTTTAGTTTTTACAATTTCTACAACTGCGTTTTATAGAAATAGTATTTTGTAAATTTGACGATAAATATCGTTTGTTTATGAGTTAGACGTACCAATATAAAATGCATTTTTTACTATAACTAATTTTGTAGGTTTATTATAAATTAATGAAACAGTTCCTTCTTAAACATTTTCTTTCGTCAAAATTTGACGGGTTCTACCTTGTTAGATATATTGCCAAGTATGCGTCCTTTTTGGTGACTAATTTTTGACGCCAAATTTGACGATATATTGTCCAGAGGGTGGTTAAACTTGGTTTACATTTGGCGACAGAATCGGTCTCCGCCCTTGCTGTATTTGGGCAATTTTCATCGATCCATTTACAAATCGTTAGGTTTTTTTATATATATACGTAAGGATTCACACGAAAATATTTTTATAATTAGAAAGGAAATATTATTTACACTGTCTTATTTTATTTTTTAAATCTGATGTAATTTTTCCCCATTTACGACTTTTAACGCATATTGATAAATTTATTATTTTGCATTTTTTTTCTCTTTTAAAATTCGCGGGTAAATATAGTTTTTGTGCCGTAATTTTCAATATTTTCCTGCTTTATTAAGTAACATTCATTTAAGTTTAATTCGAAAGTTTTTTCTATTTATAATATTTACTTGCCATTAATTTTTAAATTGGTGGAACTTTTATTCTTTGAGTCTTTTAATAGTTGGCAACAGGTTACAATAATTTTCTTTTCTAAAATATGTAAAAAATATGTCCCAAAATTCTGAAAATTTTTAATTTAAATAAAAATAAATTCCCCAAAAATGAGTCAAATAAAAGAAAGAAATGCAGTCTGTACACAAGAACATTTTAATATACAAAATGACCTAAAAATAATAATATTCCTATAAATAGTTTTTGCTCCTATAAAAATTTTTTAATAAAACAATTTTGATTTATTTTAAAATTAAATATTTCTTAAAATAATTATTCGTTTTAAAAATTGTCTACACCAACGTATTTATCAAACAATTTTGTATAATTTCACCTATTTTCATATTTTTGTTTGCAATAGCTCTTTTAATATTAACAAAGAAATACCCCTGGTCACGAAAAATTCATTGTCAGCGGCGGTGACAGCAAGAGTTGCCTTTTTTTTAAATAGAGAGATACCTTTAGGGAGCCGAGCCGGTCGCAACATTACAATCCAGAAAGACTAGAGGCCCTTTGGCGGCTTGGAGTTGGCAGCTTTTGGCTCTTTCGTTGGTAGAGAAAAACCAGTTTTAGGGGAGGAGAAATGAATTGCAGCTCTTTGTATCGTGTAAACTAGAGCCTCTAGAATTATGGGCCGGAGCATCACCGCCATATTTAGGTACACTGTGGGTACATCCCTGCTTCTTGGCGATCACAGAGGCGACTTTAGCGCCTTATTGGCGATCTCAAGAAATTTGTTTATCATAAATTACTTGAACTACAAGTAATGCATCATCTATGTGATAAACGGAAAAAAAGTGACTGGAAGAAAGTGACAGAAAAAACAAATGCTGAAAAAATGTGACGCAGCAAAAAAGTGACAAGGAACTGATAGATATTAAACTTAATAAATATGTGCTAAAAATAAAATAGTAATGAAGAATGTATTTTTTCTGTTCTAATAAATTATTAAAAATATAAAAAATTATTATATATTTTATTAACTGATAGTAAATTAATAAAAATAATTGTAAAAATAAATAAAATTAAATATTAAAAATTAGTTTCAATTACAAGAATTGATTTTAAAAATGATAATATTTTATTAACTAATAGCAAATTAATAAAAATAATTGTATAATTAAATTAAATTAAATTAAAATTAGTTTTACCAACAAGAATTCATAAAAAAATTATATTTGATAGTAATAATTGATAGTAAATTAAAAAACATAATTGTATAAATAAATAAAATTACATATTAAAAAATTAATTTCACTGGCAAGAATTAATTTAAAAAATGATAATATTTTATTAACTCATAGTAAATCAATAAAAATCAAATGTATAACTAATTAAAATCAAATATTAAAAAATCTACTTATTAACAAATATATATTTAAAAAATGATATTCTATCAACTCATAGTAAATCAAAAAGATAAATGTATAATTAAATAATAAATAATAAACAAATAAATAAATAAATAATGTAATAATTAATACATTAATGTAATGCATAATAATTATACATAATACTTTATATATTATTTAAATATATTGTTTACATAATGCATTTATTATAATTATAGTTAATATATTTTATTAATTATTAAATTATAAATTAGTCATTTATTAAACTATTATTATTACTATTGTTATTGTTAAATTACAATTATTAAATTAAATATGAATAATTATTATATTTATATAGTTTTATATTGTATAATGCAATATAATTATACAAAATAACATATGTATATACATTGGGATAATATTTATAATATAATATAATTATATTTACATTATTTATATATTTATATTTTAAAATTATTTATAATTTTAATTATATATAACAATTTATATATTATTATTTTTTTAATTATAAAGTTATGTATTAATATGTTATTACGTTATATATTATATTTATATCTACAAAAAATTATATAATTATAATATAATATAATACATTATAAAATATAATACATTAATATAATAAAATAATTAATAAAAATATCTAATACTATATAATAATAATAAATAAATTATAATAATAATAATAATAATTGTGCAATTTTTCTTATTTGTTATTATCTTTTCTCAATCATATAATAAATCGATAAAAATTACATTATCATTTCTAACATTTTTGTGATTTAAAACATTACTTATTTAAGACATGCCCTCAGAAAACCCGCAACGTATCCCCAAGAGCATGCATACCCTTGATTGGGAACCGCTATCATACGAGAATTATATAAATACAGATATAAAAAATTAAATCTAAAAGAATCGTAATCATCATTTATTTTTACAAGTTTTGACCGACTTTTAAATTTGGCGCTTTTAAAAACCGCGCCAATCATTTCGACGACAGTTGGTTATTTACTTTGTTTGTTTTGTGTTTTCTTCCAGAAATTGGAACGCCTTGTGTCCTTTTCTAAAATGGTTTGAACAATTCATAGCAGAGCAACATCTTACCATAAATTTCGTATTTAATTATAACGTGTATTTAATAGAAAATAACTATCAAAATGCAGCACCGTTGCTCTCTGTTTACATAGAAGCGAATGGGCCCTGGGTACATATGGCAAACCCAAAGGCATATCAATGGCGGATGCTTCAGCTCGTAAATCTAGTAGCCCTAGTGTAAACATGGTACTGTGTAAATCTATAGTTAAATGCTTTTGAAATAGAAATTACTCCTCTGTTCCCAAAAACAAATGATAAATTTTGTTATTTTAAAAAATAACTTATGATTCTGATTTTTATAATGCAAATAAATTATTTCATTTATTTAGATTTTTCATATTTTTACAACTTTAAATGATTTTATTATGCATTGTTATTTTTGAGTTACACTGCAACATAATTTGCTGTAATTGCCTAATTTGTTTTTTACTGTGTTTATACAGTTTCTTAGTTTTTGTAAAATCGTAAAACTCTTCTAACAGAAATGTAAATATCGAATTTTATAAAGAAGTTCTGAAATTGGTTTGGGTGATAAAACAGATACAAAATATTAATAATAAAATGACTATTCAAATAAACGTTGATTGTTTAAAAATGCTATTAAAAGTCAAACTAGAAAAGTAAAAAAATAGTTTATTCTGTATTTGAATAACATCATATAAACAATTTTTTATGTGTAATATCTTTTGTTTATAAGATTTAAGATTTATTCTAAATTAAAATACATAGCTAAATTCTGTATTGTGTAATTATTAAATTTCTAAAAATTGTAAATTAGCAATTTTATAATTATATTAAGACCTATGAATAAGTGTTTCCTTTTGAGAAAATAAATTTTATAGTGAAATAATTTAAACAATAATGATTAATATAATTGTAAGTTAATAATGTTAATTATTGTAAGTAATTGTAAGTTAATCGCTACAAAATTAAAAATCAACATTTGAGATAATCTGATAGAGTAGGGATAATATAACTTTTTATAGCTAAAAAACATTTTTGCACTCATATTATTCACAAAAAAGGGAAAAAGCCATCAGAGTTAAATACATCGCCTATAAAGACAATAAGAGATTTAACCCTCAACTGCTCTCAAAGACCGCTTAGTTTTTTAAGTTTCAGAGTTTAACTAAAAGTTTAACTATAGACATTGGTCGAATTTTGTTTCGTTTGGAGCCCTTTTACTATCTCTAGAAACTTTTGAACAGCTTAATTTTATTTATAATAGTCCTGTATATCAAGTTTAATACAAAAGTAGTATTCTGAGAGTTAATTTAACATTTTATTCATCTTTCGATTAAGTGGTCTGACAGACCGCTCACAGTAGTTATGCGACAATTTTTGTCATAGCAGGTAAGGGTTATACACATAAAAGTCACCTGAATAAAAAAAAAAATTAAACTTAGTTTAGAAGTTTGGTGAATAATGTGCTCTACGTAATTCTTTTTCTAATGAAACCTTCTTCAAGCGGCAAAAAAAAAAAAAAAAAAAAAAAAAAAGGAATTTTTTTTAGTTTTTTTTAAAGAAATGAGTCGCTCATGGAGGGAGTTCAACTGGGATGATGACTGAATGATTTTGTTCCATGAAGAAAATGGTCGTTCAGGGAGGTTTCACTGTATTTAATTTTTATGATAACAGAACTCATTTTATTAAAATATGATTTTTTAAAATGCAATAAATCAAATGGTTAACCACCATACACTCTTTTTTAAACTCGTTTCACGTATGAGTCAATAAATAAAAGCAAATAAAAACAAATGTCTCACTGATTACAAATAAAATGTTTAATTTTACTTTTGGATGCTTTCTAAATGTTATTATTTCTTTTAAAAAATAACTTTGAAAAATCGCCCTTTTAACATACATATTGCGGCTATTTTTTTCATTTTCATTTTACTTAATAAACGAACAAATATACAGTCGAGCCTCTATATAACGAAATCTATCGTTCCAGTAAAAAATTCGTTATATAGAGAAATTCGATGTATAGAGTATGATGTTAAAAATAGTATTTAATGTGTAAATTTTGAACAAATATTATTTTTGATCTTTTTAATTAAGAATTTGAAATGTTTAAAAGTATATATTAACCTAACATTTTATTTCTTACTTATTTAAGCAGTTTCAAAAAAGAGAAAATACATTTATTTTAAAGCTTAATGAAAATCAAATGAGGAAGACTTACATAAATTTCAGAGGAAGAAATCTGTAATTTTTTGTTGTTTTGATTTTAAAATTACAATTGTTACGCTCTCAAAAAAAATTCTCAAATTTTAGCAAGGAATGAAAAATTGTAGTTGATATTTTCCTCCATTTGAAGGTCTCTCTTATGTGCTCTCATTGATTCCTCTCTTATATGTGTAACAATTCAATTGACTGTGTTTTGAGAATGATGTTGAAAGGTGTGTGGGAGGTGGGATGAACTTGTTAGATTTAAAGAAAAAGGAGAGAAGTAATATTTATAAAAAAAAAAAAAACTTCTCCACTGAACGATAAATCAAAAATAAGTGATGGAAAATTGATTCCATATGATTTCGAAGCTTTTTTAAAACTGAATAAATTAAGATCAATTTATGAAAAAATTCGTTATATGGAGATAGATATTTCGCTATATAGAGTCTGTTTTTAATGTAATCTTGCGAAAAGGGGACCGTTCTTACTAAAAATTCGTTATATGGAGAAATTCGATGTATGGAGTTTCGTTATATAGAGGTTCAACTGTATTTTTCTTTTCAACTTATTAAGCCCTGAATTATTATCTTCGTTAAAATTTAGATTTTGCATTTCCCACTATTTTTTTTAAATATGAGCAACTTTTATCTTAACTTATCCAGGAATTTGTTTCGCGAAAAAAAGTATTCATCTTCCTTTTTACGGGTGTGAAAAGCGCTTACTTGCCATTTTTATAACCGTCCCAAAAATGGGACGCTAGGCACTAATGGGATAAATCAGAATACATTTTGTTAAATAACCATCATTTTTTTTAATGCAACATATATTAGCTATAATGTACGATATAAACAAGTTTTGTAAACAGAACATGCACTTAAAAAACAATAACAAACAGATACTGTAACAAACAATAACTGACAGCTCTTCGTGCAGATTATGTTTATTTTAGCATACCCCAGCGGATCCCAAGCTGGGGTATGCTAAAATAGTATTAATGACGGAAATCAAAAAAAGGGTTAGTAAAGTCACTAAAATAATAGAAATGACAATGTAATTTGTATCAATTTATTGCATGATTGAAATAAGAAGATTGCTTATAAACAAAAGCATTTTTACGCTATCTAGTTTATTGGAAAATGGGGGGGGGTATTTATGAGAAATGGGGTTATTTCGAAATGAAAACCCAAATAAAAGGGTAGCAGAAAAAAAAAAAAAAAAAAAAAAAAAAAAAAAAAAAAAAAAAAAAAAAAGGTTAAGATTTGGGAAGCGCTAATGCAAAAGATTTTCATAAACCTTGAAAATAACATTTTAATAACATTTTTCACAAGAGTTGTGATTTCTAATTAAGATAGTAATCATATGTTAGACGCAGAATTCAATTGTTTTGGTACATCCATCCCTCCCACCCTCCGAAAGTTAATCGTGTTTCTTTTTTCATCCCTCTTCCACGCACATGAATTGAAACTCCAATTCCCCTGTAAACAAATGGGTTACTGGAAAAAGGGTAGAAAGAAGTGAAGTTTTAGCCCTCTTGGCTCTTTGCGTTTTATCGCGCCAAGGGTCTCTAGTCTTTCTGGATTGTTATGTAGCGAGCCGGTCGTTGCAGGAACTGAAAGTGCAATGTTGACGCATGCATATTTGAGTTCTGGTTTGTCATCTGTTCGAAAATCAAAATAAAACGAAAGATTGATGTAATGTCAATCGGTATCATTTTTTGGAATGAAAACTTTCTTCACTAGGGGACCCTGCCCTCTGCGAGCCATGCTCTCAAACCCCCGTGCAGACATCCAAGATTCCGAAACCACGCTAATTTCATCGGCTTTAAAAATTTTGAATTAGAATTTAAGAAAACAATCCGTATAAATCGAATTCCATTCATATTTTTTGAGCGGGAGTTACAATTTTTTTAGGATAGAGAGAATCATTTTCGAGCCGTAATTGAAAAAAAATATTCATGATATTTGAAATTTACAAAAAATATAAATTAAAAGTGCATTTTATCGCGCATCAGTACTTTTAACTACGAAATTTTGCATGTTTATATATCTGTTGCAGGCCAAACCCGATTTTAGGCAAAACTAGATTGGCCTAGTCCAAACTAAATTATCCTAACGCCCATCGGATAAACTAGTTTTCCCTAGGCCAAATTAGTCTATCCTAATGCCCACAGGACAATTTAATTTGGCTTAGCTCTTATAAGATAAATTAGTTTAGCCTGCTGTTCATTGGTCTGAACTAGTTTATCCTAGGCCAATTTCATTTGGCGTTATTTTATTGAATTCAATGACTGCCTCAGCGCCAACATTCTCGTTTGTCCTAGGCTGATCTAGCTCATCTTAGGTCAATGTCACTTTACGCGTTTTACCTCACAGGCGTCAAAGCCTGAGAAATAATCGGCTCGCAGGCTCTGTGCGTATGTATGCACGCATGTATGTATGTATGTACGTAACGCAATAACTTTTGAAATATCCGATTTGCTTCACATTTTGGATGTAGGTTGATTCTGATAAGTTACTTTTCCGATCAGTTTTGGAAAATCCACTCGATAAGAATAAGGAGGGGGGTGAACGGGAGGCTAATTCCGTACTGCTAATTTAGAGGAATTCATTTTTCATGCAGAATTATCAATTTTCATTTAAAATTTTAGGTATAGGATCATTCTGACAAGGCGCCTCCATGATTAATTGTGGATGTTTATTGTTTAAGTGTAAAATAAAGGGCAATGTAGGTAACCCCTCATAATTTAGATTAATGGCTTTTGAAGCAGAATTTACGGATTTGCTTCAAATTTTGGAAACAGGTACTTTCGGATAAGGCGATTCCCTGAATAGTTTTGGGGTTTTGATGGTTAAGTATGAAGGGAAAAATGAAGGATAACCCTCTTACCCAGGAAAAACTATTTTATCCTATGGGTATTTAGATAAGCAAATTTGGAGTAGGAAAATCTAGTTTATCCAATTGGTGTTAAGATAAAATAGTTTGGCATAGCCTAATCTATTATGGCTCAAAATCGGGTTTCGCCGGTTAAAAAAAAAAAAAAAAAAAAAAACATATATTTCATTAGAATAAGTATAAATGTGTGCCAAGAGTCATTGCTTATAGCATCAATACAGAAATTTAACATGTCCACAGTAGAGACATGATGCATTGGACATGATGTTTTCTTATTTTTTTTTCTGCAGACTCATGCCGTGCTGAGATCAGACTTGCATTTATTATTATTTTTATTATTATTATTATCATTATTTTTTTTCATATTTGAGTCAGATCGAAGCTGAACATAATTTGGAGTCGAACAGCGTTTTCCATTTTCAAGAAATTAATTACCTGTCGACATAATACAAGCTATTCTTGTCATGGCGTTATCCTTCCATGGCGCAAGTTTTCCTTTTCTTTCCGTGAAATCGTAACAAGAAATTCGATTCAAAACGTAGTTTAACAGTATTTTCTCCAAAATACATCGCTTTTATGAAAATATGGTTAACGCCATTCGATTACGTATTTTCTGAGTGAGAATGCCTGTTAATTTATGCAATTCCGAAAAGGAATTAGTTTATAAATGTGTTAGGATGTAGCTCTTTTGGATTTAAGAAAAGCCTTAAAGAATGACAGAGAAATACATTCATATATCTATTTTTTACTAACAGATTCAAAAGTTATAATGTTTATAACTCTTATATATCTGCTCATTTACCAATTATATCAAGTATTATAGCAAGTTTAAAATGGGGTAGCTTTTCTACGTTCATTTACTTAAAAAAAAAAAAAAAAAAAAAAAAAAAAAAAATTCTTTTTCGAAAAATATTCTATAAACATATAATACTCTTTGTATATTTTAACAAGTTTATTTATACTTCACGATTATTAATGTGGTATTCCATATAATTTATAACAAATTAATAAATTCAATTCATTTTTCCTTTAAAAATAAATATATTGCATGTAGTATTTAAAATTCTTTAAAAATGATGATAATGATACTTCAAGTTAAAAACGTAGTAATTAAAAATTAAAAAATAAAATAAAATAAAATAAAATAAAATAAATAATTAAAAAATTTAAAGATAAAAACTTTGGGGGTTTTTTTTCTTGTCTATTTTGAGTTTATAACTCTTTTTTTTTCTTTTTTCCAAACTACATTAATTATTTAATGAATCCCTATTTGAATATTGAAAGGTTTAAGGATCTAAATAATCAATAATACATTGTGTATTTCCCATTCCGCGAATACATCGTAATTTAAAGATACATTGTAAATTTTTCCAATAAATATGTATGCAGTATTTTTTAGAGGCATCTTAATTGTATTTAAAGTAAAATCTGAATTTTTTTGCAGAAATTGTGTAGAGTCAGATCGAGCCTGACTGAGTCTCTTTTCACTGATTTTTGTACAGGCAGGGCTCTGGCTGAACTTTTAATTTTTACACCGGGTCAAAGAAAAATAACTATCCTTCGGGAAGAACGGGGCCCGAGCCTCAAAATCTCTATCCCCTTATTCTTCACCAATGACCTCTCAAAATTAATCAGAAAAGCTCCTGATAAGAATAAACCTATATTGAAAGTTTGATGTAAATGGGGGAGGGGGTACTTCTATAAAAAATTACTGCGTTACGTACTTACGTACATACATACAGGTGGTTATCAAAATAATGGAAACACTTGTGAATGAAAGAAACCTTTAAGAATTCCTTTCGTAAGCATTAAAATATAATCTTAGCTACCAGATTTTTTTTAATATAAAAGTACATGTATTAGGTAGTATGAGAGAGCTCTAGAAGAGTTGTCTACGTTTTGATTTTTTTTTTTTTTTTTTTTTGTCAGAAGCGTAAAATGTCAGACCTCACAGATTTTCAAAGAGGCCAAATTGTAGGAGCCCGACTAGCTGGAGCAACGGTGACCGAAACATCCCAGCTTATAGGCGTTTGTAGAGGTACGGTGTCTAAAGTCATGACAGCATACACACAGCGCGGAAAGACAAGCTCAGCAAAGCAAAATAGTGGACGGAAGGAGAATCTGGGTGAAAGAGACCGACGGGTATTGAAGCGGATTGTAATGACTAAAAAGAAAACAACTGCAGCCAAAGTGACCGCAGAGCTCAATCAGCATCTGGATTCTCCAGTATCAACAATTACAGTTCGGAGATACCTTCATAAAGAGAACATTTACGGCAGAACAGCAATTCCCAAGCCACTTGTCACAGATGCTAATGCCAAACGTCGTGTAGAGTGGTGCCACAACCACAAAACCTGGTAGATTGATAAGTGGAAGACTGTTATATGATCAGACGAATCATCTTTCACATTTCTCCCCACAACAGGACGGGTACATGTCTGGAGAACACCTGCACAAGCGTATGATCCTGATTGCCTCCGTCCAACTGTCAAGCATGGAGGTGGATCGGTCATGGTATGGGCAGCCGTGTCATGATTTTCTGCTGGTCCAATCGTAACCCTGAAAGGAAGGATCACTGGGGAGAAGTATAGAGAAGTTTTAGCTGACCAGGTGCATCCCATGACGCAAATTTTGTTTCCTGCAGGAGATGGAATTTTCCAGGATGATAATGCCCCTATTCATGCAGCCAGAGTTGTTCAATCATGGTTTGATGAACATGAGGATGGGGTGGAACATCTACTTTGGCCCGTACAGTCCCCAGACCTCAACATAATCGAACCATTGTGGTCTATTTTAGAGCTTTTAATCCAGAATCGATATCCTCCACCGGCATCTCTCACGGAACTTTCACAATATCTCCATGAAGAATGGTACAATATTCCTATAAACACTATTCAGAATTTGTATGATTCGATTCCCAAGCGAATCCAAGCTGTATTACATGCCAAAGGATGTCCTACGCCATATTAATAAAGAATTCCTTCAAAATCTAGGGTGTTTCCATTATTTTGATAACCACCTGTAGATACAGAACCCATGGGCACATTAGTTCTCAGGCTTTGGTAGCCTGATGAGATAAAAACACTTCAAATTACATTATTTCTATCAAGATTTATTGCGTTGCATACATGCGTACATACATGCGTACAGAACCTGCGAGCCCATTACTTCTCAGACTTTGACGCCTGTGAGCTAAAACGCGTAAAATTACATTGGCCTAGGATAAACTAGATCAGCCTTGGACAAACTAGAATGTTGGCGCTGAGGTGGTCATTGAATTCAATAAAATAACGCCAAATGAAATTGGCTTAGAATAAACAAGATCGGCCTAGGATAAACTAGTTCAGACCAATGAACAGCAGGCTAAACTAATTTATCCTATAAGAGTTAGGCCAAACTAGTTTGTCCTATAGGCCTTAGGATAGACTAGTTTGGCCTAGGAAAAACTAGTTTATCCGATGGGAATTAGGATAAACCGGTTTGACCTAGGAAAAACTAGTTTATCCAATAGACGTTAGATCGGTTTGGCCAAGGAAAAACTAGTTCATCCGATGGGCGTTAGGATAAACTAGTTTAGCCTCGGCCAATCTAGTTTGGCCTAAAATCGGGTTTGGCCTGTAACATATTTAATGAAAAGTAAAAGTAATAATAATAATAATGATAATAATAATAAATACAAAAATTTATGTCTATAGACCAGAATTTTTTTTTTTTTTTTTTTTTTTTTTTTTTTTTTTATGGAGTCGATCGGAAAGTCGTGTCGTGTCGAGGAAATCAATTCGTACCGGAAAAATATTCCTGTTAGTTATTACACATTAGATATCTGAATTAATATCTAATAATAAATACACAGAATCTTCCGATACGAATTGATTTCCCTGACATGACACGATTTTCCAATCGACTCAATATTTAAAATTGTTTATAGTTTTTTCATGCCTAATCTGCTATTTTTAACAAAGAAATAAATTTTCTTTTCTAAAAACAAGTGCAAGCGGGATTCGAACTCAAATTAAAAAAAGAAATCTCAAGTCCTCGTATGCTACTGACTCTGCTACAGAGCCGCTGGCCAACGAAGGAGATTTATCAGATTAAACACCGTAGCGCTGATTAAATTCTACCTTGATTTTCGAGAAGACGACAAACCGGAGCTCAAATGCGCATGCGCCAACTTTGTAACTCTCAATTACTGCAACAAACACTTTCCATACCTTTTTGTTTACAAAATTTTCATCAAAACAGAATTCAAAATGTGAAAACTATTTTTAAATAGAGGACGAATGAAATAACAAGGTTTTTTTCTGTATTTTAAGTTTGAAGTTTTTTTGCGTAGATTTTCTAAATTTCCGCCAAAAATATATTAATTGAAATGAAAAAAACTCTTGTATTAATTTAAAGTCTTTAATTAAACAGTGCCAATATTACTTATATTTTCGGTATTAAACCAATATCTCTGAAATATTGGCATTTTATTACAAATCTTTCCAATGTAAGGTCAATCCTTTTATAATAGTGGAATATGATTATGGATGTTTTCAGTGTCTCAATATTGAGCCCAATACTTCTGAAATATTGGCATTCTATTGCAAATATTTCTAATGTAAGGGCAACACATCTATAATAATGGAGTTTGATTGTGAATATTTTAAATGACGCAATATTGAGCCAAATATAGTTAATTTGACGTAATGTAACTAATATTGATTTGCTACTAAAATTTATTTTTAAACTTTTTCAATACAAATCAAGTGTCTTAAACCTTGAAAAAAACAAATATTATAAAAATATCTTTCAGCTTACGCAATCGATATAAAAATTTTGGGCCATGGAATTAAGACTCTTCTCTAGCAGAGACATCGGACAAAAGAATGATGAAAGAGGAAATTTTAGTTTCATTATACGTTTCTATGATCGCATTAATCTACGTTATGACATCATTATTATCCAGATAATTCCTTAAAGCTAAAATGATATTTTGTTCTTTACCCAACAAAGTTTCTTATGACAGTACATATTTCACAAACTCTAATATTCAAAGTTTTTAAGCCGAATTCTTTTGTTTTCGCTGATGTTACTTAACCGAGACAAAAATGAAAAGACTATTCGTAAAATATCCTTTGAAGTTATTTCAGTACTGAGTATTTTTTCACTTTTTTATATACATAGTTTTTCAATTAAAAATAAATTAAAGTTCTAAAATTAAACAAAAAAATCCATTCAACATTTAGTTTAGCTATTGTTCATGAAAGAAACACAATTGTTACATTTTGTATGTAAGAGAATTTTCGTTTTCATTAACACTTACCAACGTATTTGAAAAATATTTAAGAATCCGGTTTGTCTGTCCGCCTGTCTGTTCATGCTCTAATTAGCGAAAATTAAATCGCTTCATAGAAACTTATAATGCTCGAATCGCCATGTAATTCATATATCTCATTGCAGTTAACTGTAGCATGTTGTAAAATGAAAGTATAATGTGTAGCTTTTGAAATTCATTTACGGAGACATTCATAAAAACAGTATTGTATTAGTATGCAGATAAAAAAAGGGTTTCAAAAATGATGGATTTCTTTTAATCATGTTGCACCATTTCAAACATTGAAATTCATATGCAGCACAGATACATTATAATATTCTTGATTAAAATATGACCTGCATAGCATTTGTAATTTATTTATAGGGACATACACAAAAGAATTCGGTTACAGTTCTATTCTTTCCGTGAATGATAATTTCTAGATATACATTTTCTGTTGATGCATCTCTCTCTCTTTATATATATATATATATATATATACATATATTTGCACATTACTTGATGTGTATAATTACTTTAGATCATAAATACCTGCGGAAAGTTCCTGGTCAACATATTTTTTTTTGGTTAATTTATAAGCATAACCATATGAAGAGGAATCTGAAAGTGCTACTTATACATTTTATTGGCATAATAGTTAAGGAGTTATTTAGGGCTAACGTATAAATATCGATAAATTTAATTGACAAAATTAATTGCAAAGAGAAATGGGTGTTTTCACAAGTTTCCGGCTCTGGGCAAGTTTAAAAAACATGGTGCTATAGTAAAAAATAACAATGAACAACAACATTATAATTGTTATCTTTTCGTCATACATTTATCAATAAGTATATCGGAGCAGCGACGTTAGTAACAGTTCAATAAACTGAAGATCGTTTATGGTAAGTATTTTCATCTATATTTGCAATTTTTTGAGAAATTTATCCTGAAGTGGAATAATTATAATTCCGAACAAGTTTGTCAAGTTCGTTCAAAATATTTTTCATTTGATTTCGTTTGCACAATTAGGTAAGCGATTTCAATCGCGAAATTTTTTTAATACAAAAACCGCTGTTTGACTATATTGCATGTGTACTTTAGTTCGTTATCATGCTGAAACAAATAGTTGCGACCACAATTTTTCCTCCAATAAAGCAGCAAATAATCTTGCAAGATATCCTTATACATTGCACAATTCATCTTGTCGAAGATTTCAAATAATGGACTGATAACTTTTCCGCAAAATGTTCTCCACAGCTGAACGTGTCCTTCGCTATGCTTAGAAATAACATATTTAGAGTCATATCTTTTGCTTTTATGTCATCAAACGTAGTGTCTAAATATTATTCCCAAAAAGATTGAATTTGAATTCAAGGGAAAACGGAAATTTTTCGTTTTCACTTGATCAGACAATGTGTTCCTTACAAAACACTAGTTGATCTCACAGATTTTTTTTTTATTATTTATGAAAGGTTTTTTTTAACAGCGATTTTTCTATAAAGTCCTAATTACGTCTTAACATGGTTGTCCGACTTATTTCAGCAATATTTTCACTCCCTAAAACGCAAAGTATTGCAGAATTTTTTTTTTTTTTTTTTTTTTTTTTTTGCGATTTTTTAATTGTTTTTTTCCTGATAATTCTGTCCATATGAATAGGATTTTTCCGTATCGTGGCAAGTCCTGAAGGCTACAATATCATTCATAATATATTTTCCGATCAATAATTTCGCCATAATTTCAATCTTAACTTTTTAGCGAAAACAAATCACTCGTTTACGAATAACAACAGTTGTTGAAATTTTTAATTGTTCAATTTTAACTACATCTTTCATGTTGATTAATTAACAAATACGCCAAAAAATACTTTACCAATAGCAAAAACTAACGAATGACGAATGGTCTGTAACTTTTACACACACGAATTTCGAATTCCGCCCTTTTGCATTAAGTGTCTTAAGAACCCAATCAAATTGACTACAAATTCAGAAATCATTTGTATATTCCTAACTTTTGGAGTAAAAGCATTTTTTCTTCACAGAAATATGGCAAATCACTGGCTACTAATATAACTGGCAAACAAATTATAAAAACTAACTGGCCGAAAACTTTTGTCTACCACTATACAATGCTGCATAAAAGAATTCAAATACATTTCTAATTATGACAAAAAGTTGATGAAAATGAATTTTCTATTGCATTTGGCTTTTTAACTGAACTAAATTCCTGCATTCTGTGTATACATATATATGTGTGCATGTAATAATTTTAAAAAATTAGCCTTAATACTAAGTTAATGACTTCCAAATTATTTTAACATTGAACTTTTGACTTTTTTTTATAATTTTTTAACATATTATCTTTAATTCCATACCTTTAATCAAATCTTCTTATTCTATTTTATTCAAAAAACATTAATCTTTGAAAATAATTCTTTTCTTATTTTCAAAGTAATTTCCCATTACTTAATTCATTGTATCTGTGAATAATACTTCTTTATTTATTTCTCACAAACTTTCAATATCCCATAATCCCATTCGGTTGTTTTTGTTTGAAACAAGGGATTCTATCGACGTGAAATTCGACCGTCTGAGAAAACTAAATGAGGTTTGTGTCGGCGGAATAAATTTCATTGGTTGAAAGTAAGTTATAAAATTTAATTGGTAAAATAGAAGTTTGTTGTGAAATCTTTTTTTCCCTGCTCAATGAAGTTAGATATGACGTTTGCTTTGGAATCAGAATCAGTTCAGTTTAGTTTAGTTTTTGTGTGTGTCTTCAATTTTTAGGTAGCTTTCATTACAAAAAGTAAAAAGCAACCTATTGCGGCCGCCCGGAGGAAAGCACTTACAGAAAATTTTGGTATATTTTTACCGATCATGACCCCCAGACCCCAAAAGCCCCCTCCATTCAAATGTTGACATATATATATATATCTGGTTTTTGCCATGCTGTAACTAACGTATTTATGAACCGATTTGAATGAAACTTGGTATGTACATAGTACATACAAATGTCTCGACCGAGTTCGTTGGTCAGCATCATTTGCCATTTTGTTTCAAAATGGCGGCCATTTAAAAATTTAAAAAAAATTAAAATTAAAAATTAAATGCGAAAAAATTAAAAGTTAAAAATATTTTTCTTTTATGTGTTAGAATTTAAAACAACAATTCCAGAATACTTTTTATTTTGTCTATATCCTAAAAAATGATTGAGTTATAGCATTTTGAATTTTTCTTATGGCTCACATTTAAAACGATCTGATTTTTGTCAAGTGATAACACGCGTATTTATGAATCGATTTGGATGTTACTTGGTGTGTACGTGGTGCATAATAAACCTGGCCCGAGTTCGTTAGCCAGTTCTATCCGCCATCTTGTTTCAAAATAGTGGCCATTTAAAATGTTTTTAAAAATTTTAAATTTAAAATTAGGCACAAGAAAATGAGAAATTGAAAAAGATTTTTCTATTATACATTTGACCTTGATACAAAGATTCCAGAGCATTTTTTGTTTTATTTGTATCTTAAAAAATGGATAAGTTAGAGTACTTTTAATTTCTAGTGTTGCTCCCATTTTGTAATGACCTGATTTTCGTCATGTGATAACACTCGTATTTATAAACCGATTTGGATGAAACTTGGTGCGTACATTGTACATACCGATGTCTGGACCGAGTTCGTTGGCCAGTTCCATCCGCCATCTTGTTTTAAAATGGCGGAATATTAATTTTTTTAAAAAAAATTAAGTTTTAAAATTAGGTGCAAAAATTAAGAAATTAAAAAAGATTTTTCTTTGTGTGTTTGACCTACAAAGATTCCAGAGCATTTTTTGTTTCATCTTTATCTTGAAAAATGGCTGAGTTATAGCACTTTCAATTTCCAATGTGGTTGAAATTCTGAAACGTTCTGAAATTTGTCACGCGGTAATACGCATATTTATAAACTGATTTGATGTAACTCCGTGTGTACATAGTACATAACAATGTCTTGACCGAGTTCACCTGCCAACTTCATCCGTCCTCTTGTTTCAAAATGGTGGCTATTTAAGTTTGTCAAAAATCTTTTAAATGTATAATGATGTACATACAAAAAAATTAGAAATTGAAAAAAGGTTCTTTCAAAAGTATTTATCTTAATAATGAATTCCGGATTTTATTTTGCTTTTCCTTTATTTTAGAAAACGCCTGAGATATATAGCAGTTTGAATTTCTAATGTGGGTGACATTTTTTAAAAAATCAATTTCTCGTATATATTAATCGATTTTAACATGAGTGCGCATGTGCACATGAATTAAGATTTCGACCAAGCTCATTGGTTTGTTTTATGCATAAAGTTGCTTTAAAATGACATGCACTTCATGATATCGTGGAATTTCGCTACTCTCTCAATCGCTTAAAATAAAGCCAGGTTTAATAAAAGATGACTAATTTCTAAAAATTCCTATTACTATTCAATATCGACAAAAACTAGTATTCAATCTTATAAATTCGGGTTCCACTTATTTAAGCTCCGTATATTAGAATGATATAACTTAATTTATAATAAATAAATAAATAAGTATATGAAAGCTATTTCTTCCTCCCGGCACTGCCGGATGGACTTAATTGTCACTTGGTGAAGTTTGACGTTTAAAGGAAGAATCTCTATTTCGCAAACATCATTCTATTCTTATGGCGGTATCTGATAGTGGCACCAAGTTTAAACTGGAGTTATTAGTGGAATTGTGATGATGCTTTGAACGCAAATAAATGTGCTTTTTTATTTCAAGAAAGGACTACGTTTGATGTCTCATGTCTAGAATTGTTCCGTATTAAAGTGTGAAATACCTAAGAATTTTCATTCAGTGCCTTAATATCTTCATTTACACGACTGGAAGAGATCAATTTCCTGGTAATTTAATAGTTAGAGCAGAAATTTACACACACACACACAAATGACTGATGGATTTTAAAATTCAATAACTTGCAAACGGTGACAAGTATTTCAAAACTTTTTGCAGCAGGGTTATGTACAATGTCAGGAGTTGTTTACCGTAATTTCTTATTTTAGTTCGCATATCAAACAATAGGTGGCGCTGACGGCGATTGAAGCCAGGTCGACGCTTCTCTCAGCACTGATCACCTGACTCCTGACAATGTACATAACCCTGCTGAAAAAAATTTTTTATATAGTTGTCACCGTTTGCAAGTTATTGAATTTTAAAATCCATCAGTCATTTTTGGGACATCCGGTATATCTACTGATCATACACAAGCTGCACAAAATAATTCGGATTATTTTTCTGATTGAAGTTAGTAATTGGGTTGTCAAATCTGTTACGCGCTTTCCAAATTGTTTATGTAAGCATCAACTTTTACCTCATTAAACGGTGAACTTTTGCTATGTTATTTGAATGGATTAAAAAGTAGTTCATAATCTGTGCTTGATACACCACTTTTTTCATCTTTTATATTTTGTATTTAACTTTCAGATTATATCAAACTTAAGAAATAGTTTTAACACTTTGTTTAACCGGTCACGATTATACTCAGTCACTGTAAGAAAAAAAATCCTAATCTACAAAATACATGATCGCAATGGCCAAAAGATATAAAGTATCCTCTTCCGATTTACTAACAATTGCAAATAGCGTTTTTTATCTTTAGAAACATCATTTTCAATATTTAAAGAATTATTTATAAAAACAAAGTTTTTTTTTTTTTGGAAATGTTTTCCAGTACATTTTATAGTATATTAACCAGTTTCTCAAATCGCAATATTTGTTTTTAGGATAGCATTAGTTCTCTAAGAATTTTGAGACGCATAATTGAATTTAAACATGCAAGCGTCGCAAAAGTGAAGTAATTTTAATGTTCATGACAATTCTGTTAATTTCTCATGTCTTTTCTGTGAAACATGCTTGTTATGAACAGGAAAATCTTTACTTGAAACTCAGCTAAATAATAAAATGTATCATTGAGTTCATATGTGCAACAGTAACAAAAAATTGTTTTAACGTTAATATTAATAATGCTAATATATCATGATTGTTTGTAAACAGTTTGATGATGAACATGAAGATGATTACTTGAGAGGTCGTAGTAGCCAAAGAACCCTATATCCCGTGTTTTTTAATCTGTTTAATACATTATAAAAATATTTGAGAATATTTTTGAAAATCAACTACAATAACTTTTTCTTTTCCAGTTCTTTTTATAACTGGTTCTATAAATATAAAAATATATTATTTTCTGAAGTTTCTAAAGATAAATAAGGTTCCTTCTAACAGTTAGTCAATCGAAAGAGGTTATTGTATATTTTCATTCGTGGTAGAAAAGGGGGGGGGGAATATCTATTTTTTTCTTATTGTATATTTTTTTTAACCAAAAATTACAGAGAACTAGTTCTGAGTTTTTATTTCTGTCTATACGAATTTCAATGTCGAGTAATAATTTCTGTTTTACGTGAAATACTCATTTACCTGTTATAGAACTATAAGCCATTTTACTTTGAATTTACAAAACCATTTTACATTTTTACGCATTTTAACTCTGAATATTTAATAAGATAGTCTCTCTACTGAATAGAGACATTTGATGGGGGACACTAATTTAGTTTTTTTAAGAAATATTTTATTATTTAGTTATTAATATATTTATTAATACATTTCATTTTCAAAACCCTTTGGTTCAGTGAAAGTGCTAACAAAATCAAATTCGTAAATTATTCGATAGTTAATTTTTGATCATTTGGACATCTCTCCATTAAAGAATCAAAACTAGTGGTTATTAAAAATTACAAAATAAAAATTTTAATCTAAGTTAAGGTGAATTAAAAGGAAAAATATAAACATTATATTTGTGATTAAAAAACGATGTAGCAATAAAATAGCTAAACAAAAATTCAGAAAAAAACAAAAGAAAATGAATTGATATTTTACCTCTTCAAGTAATACCGAAACTTGTATCTCTAAACCTTGATTGTCTGAAAAAACATGCATGTAAGATTTCTATAAAAAGTCTGACACACTTCAACTGTTAATAATTCGTAAAATAACGAAGATATAAATAAACCTATGGCATTTATGCATAGAATAAATCACGTATTACTTTTTATAGTGCGAATTTCCATAGACAATTTCTTTTTTCCTGTTCCATTATATTTTCACTGATTTACAGAAATTTTGTAATGTAGTGTAATGAGTGAGTCCTCAACTCAAAGAGTATCAGCCACATGTCTTTTTGCAACAAGATGCTGCACTACCTCATGGGTTACTATTCTTTGTAACTTTTAAATGATCATTTCAGAGGAAGATGGATTGGGTGAATTGTCTCAAAACCTTGGCTATTAAAATCACTTTATATAACATAGCTGGACTTTTTCCTTTGATGAATCGTTAAAGACATCATTTACAAGATAAAATGGTTGAACATTAATAACCTAAATTATAAGATTACAGCCGCAATAGCCTTTGTGCATATGACATGCTTGGACGTGCCTAGCGAGATATTCTTCAAGCAACGAAGGGTGAACATGTAGAAATTCATTAAAAGTGCCATAAAAAAGTTTTGAATCTATCTAACTATTAATGTTATCTATTTAAATCTATTTCAATCTATTTCCATTATTTTATAAATTATTAAACATCCTAAGTCATCGGATCTTTTAAAGACACTCTCTACATATGTAAAAAAAAGCTAAGCATATTCATTTTTCGTAATTTCTTGACTACACTGTAAAAAAAATCTAAGTAAAATTACGGACAAAAGCCGGCAGCAGAGATTCCGGACAGTATCCGTAAAAAAATATTTAGACCGTAAATTAAAAAATTACCCGTAATTTTACATTTTAGCAAATGCATAACTAGCCCGTAAAAAAAGTAGTATTGTCCGTAAAAATACAATGCCAAGTTGCCCGTGAAAAAAAGGGCATTGCCTGTAAAATTACAATGCCAGGATGCCCGTGAAAAAAGGGACATTGCCCCTAAAACTATAATGCCAAGATGCCCGTAAAAAAAGGTACATTGACCGTAAAAATATAATACCAAGATATCTGTGAAAAAAGAGATTGCCCGTAAAATAATACAAATTCTGCCCATGAAAAAAAGGGGCGATTGTCCATAAAATAACAACACATACATTAAGATACTTCATTAAAGAAAAAGCATTGTTTGTAAAATTACAAAAAGGATCATTCAATGAAATTAATATAAATTTCCGTACAGTTATCCAGTATTACCCAATTCTCTTCTGGACTCAGGGGGGAAAAAAGGGCACAAATCATAAAATTATGGGTTTTTTAAAATAAAATCTTTAATGGAGATCGCCATATATACCAACTGAAAATCCGTAATAGACTTAAAAGAGGAATATAGATAATTCACAACACTAATAAAAGAAAATTTTTTCAAAGGAGTACTTATGTTTTTGCAATATTTGAATAAAACATTCATAACTTATGCATATTATAAAACCTAATTTTCCAAGGTTTTAAGGTACTCTTAGCAGGTAATTTTTTTTTTTTTTTTTTTTTTTTTTTTTTTTTTTTTTAATAAAAGTTTAATTCTATTAAAGGAGAGAATTCTCACTCATTTCCTATAGTAAATTGTATTTTTATTCAATTACAAGGTTCTCACTTTTGGTGTTCTTGCATTAATAACTTATGTTAAAATATAATTTTTAGCTTTCCAAAATTTACCATCACATCAATTTAATAACGAAGGTGGTGGAGCATTTAAAAATTGACGAGATAACAAACCTTCATGTGTTTAGATAAAAGTTTGATATGTAAAATGAAAATAGAAAACTAGCTACTTCAATATTAAATTACAGGGGTTGATCCAGGCAAAATTTGGGGTCCACAAAAATTTATTTAATAAAATAGGCTTCTTCACAAAATAATTTTAATAAAAGAGATCCTTTCACAAAATTGCTTTATGCCATTTTCATAAATACTGTTTTAAAATCTAATTTGTACACAAAAACATGTCATGAAAAACAAAAATTTGGCAAAGAAACTTTTTAAGAAATATATAATTTTTAAATTCCTTGTTCGAATAACAATTTGAACTTCCATTATAAAGTGTTATTTTCACAAAAATATAATAAAATTCACAAAAATAACTTTTCTTTTTCACAAAATGAGCCCCAAGAATAAAAACCTGCATCGACTTCTGATTTGATCAGAAAAATTATGATTAGTAATATCAGTTTAGTAGCTGTACTGCTATTGCTCCTTCTCCTCCCTTCAAAGCCCCTTAATAATAGAGAACAGCTTTTTTATGATGCACAAATGCTAATTTATTATTTTGATTTTTATGTATCACATATTTACTGAATACTACATGAAACAAAAGTAGTTCATTTTTGATTTAACAATGATTCATAATCCCACACGCATGGGTGCAAGAAATCCATCTATGTCAAGACTGAAATCTTTTCTGAGCATTAGAAATAACTAAATGCAAAAGGGTTCAAAGATTTCTATGCCTTGTATTATAGCTAAAAATTGGTCTCTTACAATAAAAGAAAGTGATTAAATGTTCTTGATGGTAAAACCGCTATTATTTAAGTATATAAGGTAGAATTTTGAGTCAGTTAAAAATATCTTCAACACTGAAATCAGTCCTGAGATTGAAGGTCTTGCACCCATGTCTCACGGTTCTTGATCTTGTGTGCATAGATAATACATACTATATTTCATTTTTGTAGGATCTACAAATAAAAGTTTAAAAGATTTCGGTGAAAATTGATTAAACTTGGGAATGTTTGAAGATGAAATTATTACCATGGTTCTGTTTTATAAATTATCATTCAATAAATAAAAAGAAAACATGAATTTTTACAAATTTATTTAATGTATTTCAACAGTAACAAATATAAATAACAAATTAAGAAACAACAAATAAAAAATAAATTTTTTCACACAGATTCGTAGTAATACAATTTATCGACAAGGTTCTGCACTTTCACATTGATTTTGGTTCTTGTAGATCGTTTTTTCGATTTTGTGCCTTTTTTCCAGATTAATAGCCAAGCATGTCCTATTTTAAAAAAAGAAGGTAAGAATAAATATTACATAAAAGTACATACAATAAACAAAAATTGAGTATAATAACAATCTCAATTATTCCAGATGAACAGGAAATACAGCAGTTATGTTTAATAGATAATTGTTTTGAACATCCTATTAAAACAATGAACAAAAAAGTAAGGAATTAGAATTCATTCCAGTTTAATCCAAGATTAATTTCAATTATTGCAAAATAATTCATTTGTTGTAATGTTACAGTTAGTAATTTATTTTACTGAACCTTTTGTACATGAATAAAACTTGCACTTGATTTTTTATTTCTATGTAAAATATTTTTAAATGAGTAGATTAATTTTGAAGCAATTTTAAAATGACAATATTCTTTTAAGCTCTGACATAAAACTTTAGGCCCAAAAACAAAAAGACCTGAACATCTCTAATAGACATTAATGTTCTTCATATCAAAGTAAAATGCCTTTATAGCACCTTGAATCATTCATATATACCACTTATAGCAGTTTGAACCAATTATAGTTGGTTTTAATCACTTTTGAATTGCTTATGTCTGTTTTGCAGCCAATGTGAATATTGCATTTCTTATATCTCTTCTTCATTGCTAACTGCAATTGAGAGTGCATGTTTTTTCATATGTTTTTATGTTCTTCTATCTTTACAAGAAAATATTGGATTCAAAGAAAATTTGGTACTCTGATTTTCGGTGGATTTGTAGTACGTAGAAAATGTATATCAGTCAACTCTAAGTTTTTATTAGGGAAAAAAAAAATGTGGCCGCTTTGTCTCAAGAACTAATGCATGACATTCCACAAAACTTTACATTCAGTTAGAGCATGATATAAACTGAAGCTGGTTAGTTTTGGGGGTATATCTCTTAACAGGTGGCACTGGTATGATGCATTATTCACAATTTCCATAAAATGTCTAACTCAAGAACTAATGCACAGGTTATTATAAAACTTCAAATTCCATTAGTTCCTGTATTATCCTGTATTCCTATTTCAACTAATTTGCATGTTTTCCCAAGATCGCAACTAAAGTTGCATCTTTTATTGAGATCTCAACTATATAATGCATTTTTTCTTGATTTCGACTAAATAATGCATTTTTTCTCGAGACTGCGACTTAATAATGCACTTTTTCTCGAGACCGCGACTAGATTTGCACTCCCTCCCGGAATCTTAACTAAATTTGCACCGAGCCCCCTGAAATCTTGACTAAATTCACACTTTTTCCGAAGATGTCAACTAAATTCATGCTTTTTCTGATTATTTAATGATATTCATATCACCCCCTTTCTCTCCGCAGAATCATAATTCTCATTTTTCTATCATGATTCTATGTTGAAATCTGCATTTTGTAAGTATGATGAAATTCGCATTTTTTACCACGATTCTTTGATGAAACTTCATTTTTTTAATGCGATTGTTCTATTTAAGGGATTTGCAATTTCTGTGATATTTTGGCAAAATGTGCATTTTTACCATGACCCTTTGACAAAATTTATTTCTTCTGCAACTAATTGACTTTTTTATATGTACTCATTTGTTAAAATTTACGATAGTTTATCGTGACTGTTCGCCAAAATTCTCAACAGATTTGCACAATTGATTGGCTCACTTTGCAGAAAAAAATATGTAGAAGAATTTACAGGGGGAAATAGAGTACAGAATTTTAATGTGTAGGTCTTTCTTTTTCTGTATGTAAATCGCACAATTCTGCACAAGATTTCAAACCCTACTCCTCAAAGACAACCCATCCTCCAAGAAACTTAAAATGGCACCATAAGCAGCCAATGTATTTATTTTATGTGCTTGGCGGCTCTTTTAAACCCTTTTGATGCACACAATGTTTTTTTTTTTTTTTAACATTTCCATGGCAGCCTGTGGAAATTTAACTGATCTTTGAAAATTATAGCAAATATTTTTGGTATACAAAGAACAAGCATACCCCCCCCTTTTTTTAAAAATGTAATCTTTCTTTAAATTAGTGGTTCCTCTTCGAAAAATTCCACCTGGTGCCTCCTCCCCCCTTTTTTTTTCTTTCTAGAATATTTCAGATATGACAAAAAATCATCTTTGCTAGTAAAATTGTATTATCGTAGTGAGCATCAAAAATCATTCAAAATGTAATTTAACTGCAATAGTTGGCAGGTCTGTAGTGGTATTTGTAATTGATTTTAATTTTTGAGAAATTAAAAATAATACATGCTCTTGGTGGGGAAGGCTGGAAATAAAACTTCATTTAAACAAATTGACGCTGTAATGACTTGTCGCTCCGACAAATTGGCGCCACAATGATTTCAATGCAACACCTAATATTTCAAATTATAAATAACTAAATGAAAATGCCTTAAAATTAATAATTATTTGTAACAATATTAAAATGCTATATCGTAATCAGAAACATTTTTCTGCATAATTTTTTATTTTAACATATCAGGAGGCAGGTAAAAACTTGTTTGCAACATTATAGATTTACATAAAAACAGATTACTATGAATTAAATATGAATGAAAAAAAATAATGTTTTCATTATTGTAACATTCACAAAAATATACATTTTTTAAAAATGCATTTAAAAAATAAAAAATTTCACCAAATTAACCAGCTCAGTTAGTTTTGTATATGACAACTTATTTTGTTGCCAAATTTAGTGTTATATGATCAAATTAGTCAAAATTTAGTTCTATGGTAGTAATACTGCTATGACTTTTTTTTTTTTTTTTTTTTATACAATTACTTATTGTTGAAGCTGACACTGATTTGTTCATATGAAAACAACCATTATACCTATGGCAGCCCACTGACCACCTTCGGGACTGAATTTAAAAAAAGAAAAATCAGACTAATTTCAATTTGTGTATGGCCTTGAATACATGGAGAAGAGACTGAACATTATAGACACTGTTCATATAGACTGAACAACTTTCCAAGTTGGTAAGAAATGAAATTGTAAACTGTTTAGCAAAATATTGCATAAAACTATTGCATCTTAGAAAACTTTACATGTACCGTATTTACTCGTGTATAAGGTGCACTTTTTTCCAAAAAATTAGGGCAAAATTCCTAGGTGCGCCTTATAAAAAGAATATTTTTTTAATGTTGAATGCAGTGGAACGATATACATTTGAAACAAGAAATTATTCGAAGAAGATATTAAAACTCTGAAAATGTTACTCACTTGAAGTATTACTGCACATTTATTTCATTCCGTGCAGTTTTTTATACAACAGACCTAATAACATTATCTAAACGCTAATTAGCAATTCTATTTAACGTCACTCATTCCTATTTCCAGTCATTCTTTTACAACCCGAAGTCTAAAAATGCATTTTCGTCTTGTTTTCTGGTCTGGTGTAATGTTTTTTTCAACTTATTGTTTACTGAAATTCATTTGATCATTCTTCATTAGCGTATCAAATTTATGGTGCGCGTTATATACGAGATTTTAAGAAATCGTCATTTTTACTTGTAAAGTAGGGATGCGCCTTATACACGCTTGCGCCCTATACACGAGTAAATACGGTATTTAAATTATAATTGGATATAAATAAGCTTATTGCTCTTTATGTACTTGCTAACGGATGCTCTAGTGAAAAGTTCAATACAAAATCAAATATATGACAAAAAGTCTCCTATTTCAAGAAAATATTAGATATGACATAATTTTGCATGAAGTTAACTGAAAGAAACAGAATCACAGAATGATTATTGAGACACTTATTAACTGTTCATATCTGCTTCAACTATTCGGTATTTACGTATTAATGTTACCGCAGCAGAAATTGCAGTAATGCGCCAATAAAGAGCAATCTTGTTGAGTGTGCATTTTAGTGCTTTCTTTGTTTTCTCATTTTTTTAATCGCTCTTATAGTGCTTTAATGCTTTTTTGCTCAAATTCGACGCCAGTTTTTGTGCACGTGCGAACAACAAGATTACTCTTTATTGGCGCCATTAGTGCAACTTCTGCGGCGATGACGTCAATACGTAAGTACCAACTATTCTATTCACAAATGCCCCACGTGGTCACTAGAGTTAAACTGACAAATCATTAACATTTTTCAATTTTAGAATTTTTTTTTTTTTTTTTTTTTTTTTTGGAATCAAAAATACTTATTATTTATAGTATATGTTAGAACATTAAAATTCATACAAATAAAGTTATTCGTTTAAAAATTTAAAACTGAGATTTTACTTTTGAGACGTACATATTTTACTTTATGCCTCCATTTCTTTCTCTTCTCGATGACACTATCAGTGATAGAAGCGCCTCCATCATATTCTGGAGCTGTAATTAGTCTCTTAACCAGTAGCTTGTAGTCGGCCAGGCTTACTTAGTTCATCTGTAAAAAAATGCGGTATTATACAGGGTGTTTACAAAAGTGTATTAGTTACCATTAAAGTGATTATGTTACTTCATAAAATACTTAATTATTTCATGAAATAACTGAGTATGATAAAATGTGTAAAGTTAATGCATTTTAAGATGTAACAAATTATTTTATAGAACAACAATTGTCTAATTGTTAAAGTATTAAAAACTTTTGACAATAGCCGCTTGAACCGATTATAATTAGGATTGCAAAAAAGCCATGCCGGTGGCTTTTATTTGTTTTAACCAGCTTTTAGGAGATTTTCAGAAATTAGGAGATTTTCTTGACTTTCTGAGTTCTGTCATACAATTTTTTTAAGACCAGGAGGTGTCAGCACAGACAATCACTTTATGAAGTTCATGGATGAAAATCCAGGATTAGTTGAATCTCGATTTGCATATTACAATGCAATCGGTCAGGATTCGGACTTATTTCACAATGCTACCTCTTTCTGAACAATAATATTCACTTTATATAATTTACAATCAGGGTTCGTGATTTTTTTGATTTTTTTAATAAAAATCAAAACAATCGGATTTTTTTTATTTAAATCGGATTTTTTTTTATTTAAATCAGATTTTTTTGATTTTTTTAAAAATTACCACACATTATTATTATTTCATGACTTTTTGTTTAATTTAAATAATATAAAGTTCACATACATAAACATGCATATTATAAGTATTATCTATTACTAATATTACACAATTTACATAAATGATTCATATTATTTCAAGGTAAAATTTTAGGCTATGAAAAAAATCTTGATTACACAAAATGCATGAAAAACTACAAATCAGATGCCAAAAATTAATTCAACCTTCAATATTTTAATTAAAATAAAAAACATCTACAACACAAAAAATTTAAACAAAATTGGAAGTTTTTAACTGAGAAAAATGAGTTCAATTGCTGCCATCAAAATACTTAAGGCCAGAGGACACAAATTGAGATGTCATCACTAATCGACTGACTTCTCAGTAGTGTTGGAATTTACACAAGAAAATTTTGAATAGCAATTTTATTTTACTTGTGGAATATTTATCATCTTATAAAACAATAACTATTTAAACTCAATAATAAGAACTTGGAATCTCTAAATAAAAATTCAGCCAGAGAAGGAATGCTACAGTGTTGCCGCATCTGGATATTTTTTTATTGGGGGATTCCAAATTCTCATGTGTATGTTTAAGTTTAAGAAGTAATTAATCATAAGTTAATTAGTATGTTCAGTGTTTTATACAATGATTGATATTCCACAAATAAAATAAAAGTAAATTGTTATTCAAAATTTTCTAGTGTGAATTCCAACATAATTGAGAAGTAAGTCAATTAGTGAATACCTCACAATTTGTGTCCTCTGGCCTTCAGCATTTCAATGGCAGCGGTTTAACAGTTTTATAGTTAACAGTTTTACAGTTTCTAATTTCTGAAAGTATCAAACCAAAGGTAAAAAACATTTGTTCGATTGAAGCAGATAAATCTATTCCAGTAAAAAGCTAGTTGATCATTAATTCTCTTTTTAGTATAAGCTTTTTCGATAACTGTAACAAAAATACCTTCCACCATTCTAAAAGGCTGAGATCAATTATATTAAATTAAATAAATAAATCAATTGCTGATTCAGATTTTGCTCAAATCATTATATAGCAGGCTTCACCAAAGTACAGCACATAAAGTCATGCAATTTTATTTTACCTCAACTTGCAAAAGTTTTTCTAAATACTAATGAGTAAATATTCAAATATTTAGTATATTTCTGTTTAGATTTCTTTACCGTTGCAAGATTATTTTATAATTTGATTCAAATGAAATTTGAAAGCATTTTTTTTCTAAACTTTACATTTATTTTATGTTTTTACTAAGCTTAAGCTTTATCTTTCTGAAAGTTGTTTGATTATATATGGTATATAAAACTGAATTATATTAAAGCGCATTATTATCTTTGTTTCATCTGAAATTTATTAAAAAATAATTTAAAAGAAAAACTGATTTAAATCAATGATTTTTTTAAAAAAAATCAGTTGATTTAAATCCTGATTTAAATCATGATTAAAATCAAGCCGATTTAAATCAACGAACCCTGTTTACAATTAAATAAGGTAAATGTTACAATTTGAAAATATCATTAACATTAACGAGAAAAAAAATGCCAGTACTACAGTTAATATGTAAAAGTATATACAAAATTTAATCATGTATAATGCTCCCCCCCCCCTCAAAGAAAAAATAAATAAATAAAAAAGGGATGTATTTTACAACAAAAACATGTAAACAACAACTATTTTCTAAATGGTGAAAAAAGAGCCAAATAAAATCCACAAAAAATTTATAATTTAGTAAGCCAGTTAACATAGCATCCCTCTCCCTTCTCCATTTCACAATGATATCCTTTTTTCTGAACAATAATAATCATCTCATTTGATTTACAAAAACATCCCACGTAACTCTCACAAAATAATTATTCCACCCCCCCCCCCCCTCCCCAAAAAAGGAAAAAAACTTTTCTGGTATAAAAGAAAGCATTAAAAAATTGTACAAGAACTCATTATATTATATTAATTTTATTAAAATAGTATATAATAAACAAACCTGTTTTTGCATTCTTGCTTTCAGTTGCTTCCCTCTTTTAAAAAAATATTTTTTCAACATACTGAAGACATGGCTTTGGCATCTTTAACAGATGATGTCATTCGGATTTGTGACTGAAAAATACAAAATTTATAATGACAACCAAGAAAAACTTTAAATCTGTCATGAAAAGCCTCCATGCATCACTATCCCCAAATAGTGTTATCCCTGCCCCAAAATAAAATAAAGCTACTACATAAAACAAGCAGGAATTGATCCAGTAATTTTCTTTTTTGTTGTTGTTTGGGCAAAATAGTTCTAGAAACAACTGTAGGTTCACTGTGCCCCATGTTAAATTTCAATACATGATCATAAAATTGTTATTTTAAGTTTTCTTTTAAGCATATTGAATTTAATATTAACCCTTTGCGGTGCGGTAGTTTCATAGACATTCCACTTAATTTTAATTTCCCAAACGCCATATTGGCACCGGAAAAAATTATGGTTTATTGATTGCATGAAATATATAGATTTTCTTATTTACAAATAAAATTTTTTTCAAATTCTGGTGTCAGTCATTTATATTTCGACACTTAAGAAATGAATTTGTCCTGCCCTGCAAAGGGTTAAATCAAAACAAATATCTTACCTTTACAAGAAAAAAATTCTTATTTACCTATAACCTTTAATTAAAAGTAAAGAAAAGTATGATGAAAAATTTTACTTTTAGACTTCTATAAAACGAAAAACTTTCTGTGCACATAAATTGGATCAAAAACTATATGCAAATTAATGTTGGGTGTAATTCGATGCAGTTTATGAACGTAATTCGCATTTTTTACGTGATTCATAGAGTAATTTGCGTTTCTGAGAGATTCATGGGTGTAATTCACATTTTTTTGCATGATTCATGAGCGTAATTCACGTTTTTCATGTGATTCATGAACGTAATTTGCATTTGTTATGCTATTTAAGGGAGTAATTCGCTATTTTTATGAGATTCATGGAAGTAATTTGCGTTTTTTGAGCTTTCTGTTGACGAAATTTACATTTTTTGAGTGATTTATGGATGTAATTTGCATTTTTTATGCAATTTATGAACTAATTCATGTTTTTTGCATAATTCATGGACGTCGAATTCAGGTTTTTTGAGCGATTCATGGGTGTGATTCAGGTTTTTTGAGCGATTCATGCAAGAAATTCGCATTTTTTTACTCAGCTTTTGGACGACATTCAGGTTTTTTGCGTGGTATTTTGCCAAAATGTTGGTTCCTTTTACACGATTCTTGGCTGAAATGCACGTTTTATATGCGATTCTTTGTCGAAATGCATATTTTTATGAAATTCTTTATTGAAATTCATGATTTTTTTTTTTGCCTTTTGTTGACATTCGCGTAAGCAGTAAATAATTCTTTCTTAAAATTTTCTGCGCACAGCGTGCATCTACAACTCTGCTTTTAGAAGCTCAAAACAAACAGTCAGGATAAAATGGATCACTATGAGCTAACAATGCAATTCGAAGGCTATAAGTAATCAATTCAGAGCTGAAATCAATTAAATTTCTAAAATCAAAATTTATTGTTTAGCAGCTAATTACAGCAGGCTGAGATACAATACAAAAACTATATGCTCTAATAGAAATAACTACAACATATTTAAAAATACAAAAAGAAAATAATATTTAAACCTAATTCTTACTTAATTCATGTATTTAGGTGTGTAATTTTTAAAAGCCTTAAAAAAGCAAAAATTGTCCAAAATATGAAAGAAAAAATAGCAACAAATATTACATTATGATTTATACTATGTAAAATGTCTCAAATTTGACAAACGCTTGCAACTGAGCTGTACAGATCAGTGTTTTACAATAAAATCTGTAAAAGAAAATATATATATATATATTATTCTAGAATATAGACAACTCTGTGAAATCCTCACACTGGGGGACTGACTGGTTTGCATATTATACATTGTGGAAGATTATAGATCATCCCTTTGTTTACATTTTACTCTTTAAAGTCTGACTATAAATTAATACTACATAAAAATCATAAAACGCAACACTAGTATGTTATATATAATAACTAAGACTAAAGAAAATTTAAATTACGTATAACACACATTTTATTGATTATTCATTATTTTAAACATTGACACAACAGAATTGTAGTTTAAGTTTTGGTTTATTGTAGATAATTTTATTACTCTCGTTTCTAGCTCCAAGATAAAATTTTGTTACTCAAAGAAATTTAGATATTTATCTTTAAATATTCATTCAGTGAAAAATTGATAACTGAAAAAAACATATATCTATATAATAAAGGCCAAACGTATCTGTGCGTAACGCATACGTCATGTTTTGATTGGCAACACCTTCCGATGAGATTTCGGTTTTGCAATTTTCGCTATTGCAAATTTTTAAACTTCTAGACATAGCACATTTTCAAACTTTATACCATCGTATAGAGAAAAAAATGCACTTTTAAATGCAGTTTGTTAGAAAACTGTATTTCAATTTGTTTTTGAGTTATTAATTTTTTTGTAGTTTTTAGTTCAACTTCTCTGATGGTGGCATCTTGAGTATCGCATTTATGTGGGAAATAAAGAAAAAATACCCATAGAGGTTAAAAAAAAAAAAAAAAAAAAAAGAATAGAGATGCAATTTGGTGGATGGAGATAACATCAAAAAGGTAACTCTGAAACTTTATGCGTTGCATCAAACACAACCGCGTGCTTTTGCAAAAAAGGAAAACTTTTAGCGATACAGTTTCAATTCAAAATACAATGAAATGCTATTTTAGAATGCTAAAATATAATCAGATTTTTTCAGTCAGAGTAAAATTGATGTTAAAGAATTCGGTCTCTGTTCCACGAGATTGTTTTGTTTGGGCCGAATAAGAGACTTAAATTGGAAGAATAACGCCCATTCAAATCATTTTAATCGCATACTGCACCTGCATTTATCTCTTTTCTCCATGGAAAATAACAGATCACTGTATATTTTAGTTGCCATTTTTTTCATAGCAACTGAAAAAAATAGCAATTAAAAACCTGTTATGACAAAATATTGTCGGTTATAAAACCAAGTGAATTTTGTTGGTTTTATTTCGTTTTTATCTATCAATTTAATGACTTTTATTTCGTTGTAAACTTATTTTACAAAAGATACATCAATCAACAACAAAAGTGTATTTTAAAGAATATCTGTATGCCATATTTTCTTAGTTGGTTTTAAAAACTGAACGAATGCAATTTTATTCTTTGGCAAAATGTTTGGCTAATAACTTCTATCTTGCGTCTAATACGGAAGTACCGATAATTTTCAAAGCTTTATATAATAGTATAATTAATATGTTTCATATAAAATTGTTGTTTGGAATTAGTTGGCAATTTAAAAAGCATATTACGTAGGAAAATTTTATTAGACTTTTTAATTAAAAAAAAAAAAAACTTTCACCTTTACTCTTTGACCCGGAACCCCGGGTTCGATGTACTAGTAAAATAATAAATAACCTTAATTGTTTAATTATTAATGACTATTTTCATTGTTTACATTCCAACATGTAGTGCAGATAATAGAGTATTGCAGATTCTACATCGGCATATTTCAGAGTTGACTGTATAACATTCAGGGCCCGACTTAGACAGTGGGGGGCCCTGGGGCAAACATTATTAGGGAGGCCCCCTTCTATTTTAAAAATTTTCATAAATTGTACTAAAGTGACTAAAACTGAAATTTATAACTATTGTACATGTACATAAATTTCGTACCAAGTACTATTCACATCTATATACATAATAGCAGAAGAAAGAAAACTTAAAAAAATTATAGAATACAGTTTTTTTTTTTCAATTACAGGAATATGAGGGCAAGTGTGAGGCCTTAAGGAAGCATTGGATGTGGAAACAGAGGGGGTAGGAGAAGAAAGACCCTTAAAATTGGGAAAAAAAAAGAATTTTGGCCACTTGACCATTTTTTATCATTTGACACTTCTTTAATGAAAAACTTATATCTATCCTTGAGGGGTCCCCCTTAAACCGGGGGGGGGGGAGAGGGGAGGCAATTGCCCTGCATGCCCCTGCCTTAGTCAGGCCCTGATAACATTTTAACATTGCTCTGTATCCACAGTATATTGCTTCATTGTTATATTCATGTACATTTAAACATAAAATTTGAATTTAATGATTATATGCGATAGTCAATAATAATTTATATATTAAACATTTAATCCTCTCATCTACCAAAGATGGGGAGAAAAAAAAAAAAAAAAAGCTGTGTTTTTAAGTTGTTGAATATTGATATAATTCAACAAAATTCTCACATTAATTCTGTAAACACACACACCAAAGACTAATTTAAATATCCTTTTATATTGTTAATCTATTAAAGTTAACAAAAAGAAACAAACTGCTGCTAGGATATAAAAATGTTTTGTACAAATAAAGTTGAAGGGGTGTGTGTGGAGGGATGCAATGGCAAAGGATAAAATAATTTAACTATTTATTAAAATATTAAAAAATCAGCCAAGCTTTGCTTTTTGTTGAATTTATTAAAACATTTTATTTATAAATACTTCTGGCCTAGTAATATAATAAGCTAGACAAGCATTTGAAACTCATGATCAAGATTAAGAATTTTGCTGATTTTCAATTAGCTGGCAATGTATTTGTTTTATAGCTTTAAAAAAGTAAAATTCAATCTGTCAACAAATGTACATAAAACAAACTTATTAATTATGACTTGAATTGCATAGATGATTATGATTCAATATAATTTGGTAGAGAATTATTAAGTAATTAGTACTTGTGGTACTTTCATGTTAATGATACTACAGATACAACTACAGATTTGGCGGTTTTTAAGTAGCGCCAATCTACATCTAAAAATTTTTCGACAAATTATAAAATAAAACACTATTTAAAATCAAAACACTTTCAAAATTCAAAACACTTCATTTAAATTCAAAGTAGTCAATCGGATTTCGGTGGAAAATGAGTCGATAAAGAGTTTAACTCCTGTATCATCGCTCCTGAAAAAATAAAATTGCATCTTGTTCTGTTTTTGGCAAATCCCAAATATGCTTTTTGGTAGCATTAAAAAATGGCATCAAACATCAACAAACAACAAGATAACAAGGAATCCAAATAATAACTGCGTGATCAACAAGATTGCTCTTTATTGGTGTATTAGCACAACTCCTGCTGCGGTGGCGTTAATACGCAAAAACCATAAATTGTGTTTGCAGACTAAGGTCAATCCAGAATCAATTTTTTTTTTTTTTTTCTCCCTGACTTAAAATACTTTTTTTTTAGGAATATATAACAGAAACAACTTTTGAATATAGCTATTTTCAATGGACTTTTAATAATGTTAATAGATTAGAAAAATACAGACATTTGTGTATAATTTAATTAGAAATTTACTCTATTTGTTATATAAAAATACACATGCTAAAATTGAAAACAGTACACTAAAAAATTACAAACACATTTTAATAAACAGATTTCCATATTTCATACAACAACATTGATAAATACACTATCTGAAGAAAAAAAAATAACTTAGCATATATATTTGTAAATAAATGTAATTTGTTGAAGTTCACTGTGTTTTGATTTGTCTAAGAGGTAAGGGAGAAATGGATGAAACTTTAACATTTCCTTTATTATTGACGATTTTAAGAAAAAACAAAACAAAACAATGACTTGAAATAATTGAACATAAAAGCAAAGTGTTTTTAATTATAAAAGCACTTTTATCTCGATTATATGGCTGCTATAATAAAACATATTTAATACTATATTACTATAACTTTTCTAAATTTTGTGTTTACTGTGGCTTAGATGCAGTATCTTCCCGCGAGCCGCCATTTTGTTTCCCTGTTATTTCTCGTACATTGTTATTTAATCTTAAACTACAAATGCAACTGAAATGATTATTTAATGATTGAATCATACATTTTAAAAAATGATATGAAATTAAACAAGACAATCTACTGTGGAAATTGTAAGATTGAAAAAGCAAATTTTTAATAGTAAAATTCGTTTGATTTACTTATTCATTTATTTTGTAAAACATTCAGGTAAAGTGAAAACAAATTTTTTATTGTGCATAAGCCTTAAAAATATTTATTTTATGTTCCCTCAAAAAATAATTGCAAAATAATAATCGTTATAACAATTTGGGAGAAATAATAGGGAAACAAAATGGCGGCTCGCGGGAAGATACTGCATCTGTTCCAAACACTCTTTTGTTTCTTAACCATCCGGAATTCTCTGTAAAAAAGTCTGATATATTTTTATAGAAGTCACTGCAATTTAAAAATCTAGCATGCACAAACCGAAGGTGGAACTAACTAAAATATATGATAAATTTATGAACATCATCCATAAAAAAAGGCAATACAGAAGAAATAATTAAATAACAATAATATATTAATAATGAACTTACGGAATTTTTTGTAAAACCTTATATAAAACGAACTAGCGTCCTTCACATCAGATAGAAATAACCGCTATACATGAAGATACCGATTGCCGCCATAGCATTTTAAGACGAACAGAGTTTACGCATGCGCACAATTCGAATACGTATATCGATGATTAGTGAAATGTGGTCTCCGTCACGGCTTATCGTAAAAGCGAAGATTGAAAGCACTAGCCGCCTATGGCGACCACTTTGGTCTCCATTAAAAGTATTCTACGCATTCCATCATGTTATTTTTACTCTTAATTTAATTTACTTCTTCAATCATTATCCAAATCTGGAGATTCCGACCAGGGAAATTAAGAACTGTTTGCAGGGACCGATTTACAAATTACAAATTTGAGGGCCCTGGGCAGTGGCGTAGCTAAGGGGGGGGCAAGGGGGGCGTCCGCCCCGGGCGCCGAGGCCTAGGGGCGCCAAATTGAGAGAAATTGTTATATAGCTATATTGGGGTGGGGGCGCAAAATTTCTTGCAGACCCCGGGCGCCAAAAAACATAGCTACGCTACTGGCCCTGGGCACAGATGCTTACAGGGGGCCCCCTCAGAAAGTTGCTTCGAAAAAAATTGAGCTCCCCCCCCCCCCCCCCCACGATTGACTTTACGATGGAATCGCTTTTAAATTCCAATTAAAAAATGAAATATGATAATCATTTATTTACCTTTTAAATAACTACTTCACAATCATGAAATTTAAATAAGTAGATGTAGTACAATAAATTGTGTAGTGATAATTATCTTTTCCTATGCAAGTTTATATATCTGGAATGATAAAGTATGCAACAATTAACCATAAATTTTCCACAATACCAAACTATAATTATTTAAAATATTATGGGACTCTTCCGCATATGAATTGCACTCACCAACCCCAAATAATCTGACAAGAACAGGAACAAGATTAAATAAAATTGAAAATACATATATTTTTAAAGTGATAAATGTTGGAAAGAAATAGACTTACTCCATTAAATGAGTAAAAAAAAAAAAATCATTAAATTAATTCCTTGTTATCATTTATACCTAGAGAACAATAATAATAATATTAAGATTAATGCTATTAAATAAACAGCAGTGATCGTTTCTCTGGGAAAAGGTTGGAATTTTAATTAATTTCTTAAAAGAAAATAGAAATAATTTTGCGTTGTGTGATCTTTTGAAGAACCTTTCCTTATGAGAATGTAGCATCTAATCCATTATTATTAGAAGATAAAATGAACTAAGCAATAAATTCAAAATAATAAATCCTAAATGTAAAACAAGAAATCAACACATTTGCTTTCTAAATAAAATAATTCTTCTACGCTATTAAACAATTAAAGATAAATTTATTTACAAAATATTTACAAAACTTTACATTAAATGAACAAAATGCATTATGGTGAAAAGATCACCCAAAAAAATTACAATTTAAATTTCTCTAGAGTAACGTTGTTAAGAAGAAAAAAATAATAATAATAATGATATTTTGCAGAATTCCCATATTGCAGCTGACTTTAAATTGAAAACAAAAATTGGGGAATTATCATAGTAAAATATTTATTTGCCAAACTGTTGACTCTTCTCGAGGGATACTCCATAAGCTCCTCTTGGCCACCAAGCACATCGAGAATTTTTGTCAACTGTCATCCGGCATCTACATCAGAGCGCAGAGAGGCAGGCAGGAGGGAATCCTCCCTTTGTCAGCTGAGGGTCTTCACTCGTTGAAAAATTTTAGTCAACTGACTGACCCCTCGAAGAAAAAATCTTTTTTTCCCCGATCTGTGGGAGCGACCAAGTTTTTTTTAAAAAAACTATAATTGGAGAACAGAATAAGCTGGGTTTGCGATTATTGGGCGGTGGGCGTCCGCGCCTTCTTTATAGAGACATTGACGTAAGAGAAACTTTCTCATGTCCAGAAAGCTGTAGTAAATTTATTTTATGGCCCATTATAAATATTCTTGACGTTAAAAGTCAGTGCACAATGGTGGTGTCTTGGGTTCTCGGGCCTTAAAATTTTATTACTACGTGTGTTTCTTTGGACCACCCAGCTGGGTAAAAATTGTTCCGTTGATTTTATTACCCTTTTGACTTATGCGTGATGGATATTTCCATCATTTTCCCCCTGTCATAGGAGAAAAAAAGGAAAGGTACAGAGTTCATGTCCTTTTTTTGTTTGTTTGTTTTTTACCTATCATTGTCATTAACTTTATCACTAAGTTCAACCAGCACATCGTGATGAAATACAATAGAGTCCCGGCTTGTTCGGTCATCTTCCTAGGATATCTGTTATGCCTCAGGACAGATTTTAGCCTACTGGGTTGATTAATAAAACCAGCTGTAACGAAAGTTCGTCGCATGCCGACGACACATTCTAATACGGTGTCCTTTCGAGATACCAACGCTGATTCGTTATGAAAAGTCCTATCGTTGCAACATCAGTCGCCATATGTCAAAACTATGTTGAATAGTAATCTGTGGAAGTCTGGCTGTACTATATTGTATCCCCCAATTTTGAATAAGTAAAAGTATTAAAATAGCCAAATAGATTTTCAAAGCAATGAATTCCGAATAACATAAATGAGAGAAAAAAAAATTAAGAGCCAAAAAAAAAAAAAAAAAAAAATCTAAAATAAAAGAAACTCTGGCATAAACTGTTACATAATATTGGCACTATTAAATAACATAAGCTATATTTATATAGATACACATAATAACACTCATTTATCATTTTATGGAAATGTATATAAACAATTTAACTGATACATCACAAAACTTTTATTTTCTCGATAAGTTATACAATTCATATATATAAAGCCTGTCCACAATTAGTAAATACATGTATCATATATCTTTTTTTTTATATTATTATTTTGCTTTATATCATATAAAGAATCATATAAAAGGAATTATTTCCTCATATCTAATGCTGTTTATATATGTGGTATATGCACATCTGCGACTTACGACTCTCTGTTGTCTATTGTCATTGGTACGATAGACAGGCAAAAACTATTAATGTATATATATATATATAGATCGTAAGAAAAAATATAAGAATAAATTAAAACAGGAACTATATATATCTTATTAACACACTCATAACTTTATTAAAATATACTCTAAAAATGTCTCAAGAGTGCCATTTTGTTAGGTATACCTCTTCACATCCATAATAATTGATGCTTTTATTATTATTGTTATTATTATTAGATACTCGTGAACGGGGAATATGACATGTTTTTGTTTATGTCTATCTTTACTCATAATTATTTGTCTAATATCTTCCATGTTATCTTATATTTAAATTAGCTGTTAATTTTCAAGTTAATCGGTATTTCGAAATTCTTTTATAAATTCGTTTGTAGATACTATTTAAAATTTGTTACAAGTCTTTCGAAAATTTCCGGCAGTCATGGTGCGCACTAATTCCGACCAGCAGAATTCACGACAGCTAGAAAATCGAATCCTGTATCAATTTTAATTAAGTAATTATCAAAATGAGGTTATGGTCTAAATTGGTAATTACCTATGATTTTATTTAAATTAAAGAATTATATTAAAAAAAATTACTCATTATTGTTTATTTTTTTTATCATTGTTTATTTATTTATATGTCTAGAAACTATCAGGTCGCCTGTAATCAAATATTTTAAAATGAAATACCCTATAGTAATCGTAAATTTAAAGATGAAAGTCTGCTATCGGAGAAAAGCTAATGTAAAAGCATGATACTTATTTAAGTTTGGAGAAAAAAATATTATGTTGAATTTGTGTGAATTGGCCAAAAAAAAAAAAATCTTTATTTATTCATTTATTTATTTTTATTTATTTATTTGTTTATTTATTTTATTTTTATTTATTTATTTATTTATTTTAAACGGCTAAATAGCATTTTGAAGCCAATTATTAATATGGATGGCATTACCCTGAAATATCTCTCGCATAAAAGTGCATTACTATTATCGAAGAAGAAAATAAACATTTCCAATTATCAATATAACGCCATTCTGCGCCAGCCAAAAAAGAGGAAAAAAAAAAAAAAAAAAAAACTGATCTGCACTCAATAGTCTCATCACTTTTTTTTTTGTGTGTGTGTGTGTGTGTGTGTGTGTGTGTGAGACAAGGGAAAAAAAAGAAAACAAGATTAATCCGCTAGAAAAAAAAAGATATATAACATACTAAATATATTCGATATACCCGTGTTGTTTAACATCCATAAACGAAAATCTGTATATACATTTATATTTTTAATTGTATATATATTGACCGAAAAAACTCTCTTAAGCTGACTGAGCCTCGTCAGAGTTCGTTCGCTGACAGTTTTCATATTCTACTGTCGTCGGGCTAAACAGTTTGTCTATGTGTCGCTTTATCGGGTTTCTCTGTGAATTCGTTAAATCCCTCAAATAATAATTATTGTTCCGTACTCTTTTAATAACTTCGAAAGGCCCTTCAAAATTTTTTTTGAAGAGCTCCGGGGTTCCCAGCGACTTTTAAATAGCATGTTTGTCCTATTTTTAATGTTTTTACCTTTTTTAATGCTTCTTCATCGACATATTCTTTCATAATTCTCTCTTGATTTAAGAGAGCTTGTAACTTAACTTCTTGTATGTGTTGAAGTCTGTTTTTTACTTAAGTTTGAGTGCAAATGTCATTCGTCGGTAGATGAATTGAAAATGGATTTCTAATTTCTCTCGCAAAGAATATCATGGATGGCGAAAAACCCGTTGCTCTATGAATCGAGCTGTTGTATGCTAATTTAAAAAAATCCAGTCGTGTGTCCCATTCTAGTGTATTTTTGCTCATAGCCACTATTGAGTTTTTTAACGTTCGATTTGAGACCTCTATCATGCCATTTGCATTAGGCCTACGAGCGCTGGAGAATTTTATTTCTATGTTCAAAGCTTTCATATAATTTTTGAATAACTCTGATCTAAAATATCCAGCATTGTCTACCTGTATATGGCGACACATTCCATAGGCGCTGAAATACTTGTTCAAAACATTTAGGATTGACTGAGATTCTACATTTCTGAGTGGTACCGCTTCCAAATACCTTGAAGTAGAATCAATAATAGATAGTATAAATTTGTTTTTTTTGAGAGATGTTGGTAATTTACCTATAATATCGCAATGCAGATAGGCACCCACTTCATGATTTTTTACTATCTTTTCGATAGGAGTTTTAATAGTAGGGTGCGGTTTGGTAGTGTTGCAGGGAACACAATTATTGCAATATGTTTTTGTGTCCCTGTACATCCCATGCCAAAAAAATCTAGCCTTTATTATGTCATACGTTTTTTTGAAACCAAAATGAGGTCTATGCGCTTCTTCTAAAATAGCTATTTTGAGCGTATCGGGTGCTATTAATAATTCTTTATTATCAGAACCTGGTTTCAATATTAAAATTTCGTCTGCATTAAGTGCATATTTTTTGTTGTTTTATTGTTCTTACCCGATTTAATTTTCGTGATAATTTTACTTAAATTTTCGTCTAAACCTTGCTGTTCCTTTACATTCATATCTGAAATTGCCATATTCACTAAGAATAAATTATTCTGCATGTCAGTTGTTGTTGTTATATTATTTAAATTTCGGCTAAAAAAATCAGCAGGATTAGAGTCCCCTTCAATGTGCTCTATAGAAAAATCAAATTCTTGTAAGTGTTCTATCCATCTCACGACTATGTCCGATTGTTTTTCTAATTTTAAACTTTGCGTTAAGGCTTTTGCATCTGTCAGTATATGAAATTTTCTACCCGCTAATATGTGTTTAAAATGCATAACAGAGTCATGCACAGCTAGCAGCTCAAATTTCCAACTGGGATATCTTTTTTCCGCCTCTTTTAATTTTCTTCCAAAAAATTCGATGGGTCGCATTTTTTCATCAATTTTTTGGGCTAAAATGCTTGAAATTGCTTTTTTTGATCCGTCAGTTATGAGATAAAAATCTTTATTGTAATCGGGAGGTTTTAATGTAGGGTTTTGGATAATTGCTTTTTGCAGTTGTTGAAAAGCAGACTCAGCTGCCTCATCCCATTTAAATTTTACTTTTTCTTTTGTTAAATCAATAAGGGGGTCCACTATACTTGAATAATTATGGACTAAAGATCTAAAATAATTCGTTAAACCCAATAAAGATTTTACTCCTTTTTTATTTCTTGGTCTTGTTAAACTTTGTATTTTATCCAAATTTCGTTTGGATAATGAATATCCATTTTCGTTTAAAGCGAAACCAAGAAATTCAATTTCGTTTTTACAAATTTGCATCTTACTTGGGTCAATAGTAAGATTATGTTCTATGAAAGTTTTTAGGACCCTGTCCAATAGGTTTAACATCTCATCAAGTGACGAAGCTGCCAACAAAACATCGTCGATGAAATATGCTACTTGATGCTTGTCAAAATGACCCAATACTTTGTCCATTAAATCTGCGAAAACCAGAGTTGATAATTTAGTACCAAAAGGTAGTCTTAAAAATGAATATCTCCCATTTTCCGTTATAAATGCTAATTTATAACTGTCTTCTGGGCGTACATTAATTTGAAAAAAAGCAGAATGTAAGTCTAGAACACAATAATATTTTTTTCCACCCATTGTTTGTAAAATTTCCTTTATATCAGGGATAGGATAAGGATAGGATTCTAGAATTTCGTTTAAGAGTCTAAAATCGACTGCCATTCTATATTTCATTTGAGTTTCGTTTTGTTTGTTATCATTATTTTTTTTCTTTACAAATATGACAGGAAAAGCATAGTGAGAGTCACTTTTTTGTATAATTTTAGCTTCTAACAATTTTTTTATTTCTGTTTTAGCATATTCTTTGATGTTTTGGGCCATTTTATAAGGTTTAGCTTGTATGGGGAACTCGTGCGCTAAATTAAATTTCGGAACAACTAGAGAGCATTGACCCAAAGTATTGTAACTCTTAGAAAATGCATGAGCATTAGCCAAAAGTAAGTCTCTTATTTTTTTCCTAATTGCTTCCTCTAAATGGTCTAATTTAAAATCGTCGGGTGATAATTCAGCCTCTCTAAGTTTCCGAGTTTCTGCGATACTCAAATTATTGATTTCATAAATTGCGCCCTTCTCGACATTGCTTGGCTCCATGTCCTTTGTTATGGTGAAATTTTTACTAAGTTTTCCTATTTTCGTGTTTCGGGGAAGAAATATTTTTCTATCCGACTCATTCCTAAGAATAATATTGATTTGCTTTGCTTTATTAATCTCATGAATAGAAAAATCGTAAGTAATTTTTTTATCATGTGCATCAGTTGGGTCTAGTAAAATTAAGTCTTTTTCCTTAAAAATATCTGAGCACTGCAACTGCACTATTTTATCTTGTCCCGGTTTCAAATACACATGTTTCGATAATCTTGCCCACATAGAGTTTTTCTTATAAATACGATTATTTTGCCTTGATTTTTTTGATACAGTACTAACATCAATTTCTGTATTATTATTCTCATTCGTTGCGCTTTGGGCTTCGTTTTCCTCCGTCTTTTCTGAAAATATTAGATTATTTAAAACACCTTGTAAATACTTTTCAGTAAATTGTAGCGTGATTTTTTTGTTTTTTATTTTCATAGTTTTGTCGTCGAAATTTAATATTATTTTGTTGGTTTTTAAATAGTCATAACCCAAAAGCATTTCGTAATCTCTTCCGAAATCTTGGTTAGTTACGTAAAATGTTCCAGTTGTAAATATGCCTTCCAGGCGAAAAGTCAATTTTATGCACTTTTTAAAGTGTATAGAGGAATTTGTTAAAGTTTTTATTTGTACCTGATTTGCCAAATATTGGAATTTAATGTTAGCATCTTTTAGTTTGTTAAATAATGTCGGTGAATGCAGGCTCACCGCAGCCCCAGAATCACATAAGGCGTTTATTTTAATATCTTTTATTTCAAAAAATATAATTGGTAAAGTGTCACAATCTGGACTATTTACGCTCGCGATAATTTTATTCAAAACAGGAGACCCGCTTCTAGGAGACTTACGCGGGTGCGTATTTTGTGTATTGGTAAGTCCCCTATTTATTTTTTTGAACCACGTCTTTGTTTGTGATTGGAATTTTGATATTCCTTGTTATTTTTTTTATCATTTTGTTGCTGATCTGTACGGTTTCTTTGTGAATTGTTCCTGGTATTATCATAACTAGTCTCAGCACTTTGGCCATAATTTTGTAACTGATGATTATGTGGCCAAGCATTAGAAAAATAATTTGGGGGTGGGGGGAAATATGGGGAAAATCCGTAGTACTCACCAGGCATGGCATAGTTCTTAAATTGCATGTTTTGATTGGGGTTTGTATATCTAGGAGAAAAATTCGGTCTTTGTTGAAATTTATTGTTATAAAAATATCTATTTTTGGAATTTTGTCCGCTAGGATTTTCATTCCTTTGCTGGGAATTTTTTGTTGAATTTCTGAACCAACATGTTTCTATCGAATGGGATTTTCTTTTGCAGTATTCGCACCAGTTGTCTTTGTTTTCGATATTCTCTTTTGATTTTAATTTTAAATTGTTAAGTTCGGAAGTTAAAATTTTTATTTGTTCTGCACTTTCAATATTTAATTTTAGCAATTTATCGAAATTTTCATCATTGGATGATTTTTGAATCGTGTTTATTTCATTTAATGACACCTGATTGTAGGCTTCTTCCATTTGTTTTGCAAATTTGCACGCGTCATTGAAATTTGCCGGTGCCATTCTACGGACATCCAGACTTAAGTCCGGTCTCATGGATTCTAAGAATCTAGTAAATTTTATTGTTTCGAATAATTTGTTGTTTGAATTTTCAATTTTTTGACCACTCTTATCCGCGTATAATTTTTCGGCTGCATTAAATTCATAAATAAAATCCGTAATGGATTGTGTGGGTTTCTGTCTCAGAGCAAAAAAATTATTTTGAGCGGTAGAAAAATTCGTCTTTGCGCTAAAGATATCAATTAATTTTCTTTGAACTTTGCGAAATTTTTCTCTGTATTTAGACATTCATCGTTAGCTAATTTTTCTCTGGCTTGTCCTACTAATTTAGCTTTTAAGATAGCTAATTTCGACTTGTCATCCAAATCTACTTCCTCCATTAAATTGTTAAATTCACTAACAAAAAAATTTATGTTCGATTCTTTTTTTCCGTCAAAGACAGGAATAAAAGTTAATAGCGTATCTACGCTAGGTTTTGCCATTTTATTGTTGTTATTTTGATCGTTTTTTTTTATTTTTTATTTTCTGTCTCTGCCTCCTCGTTTTTATTCCGGAGGTATTTAGATCTACACTTTTCCTTTTATATCTGCGTTTATTTCCTGGCATTCCCTTCTAAACTATCATCTAGACCCATTTTTTATATTTATTTCCTAGACATTGCTTTAATAGCTAATTCTACTATAATTTTAATTCAACTTCAGTAGCAAAGTGAAAATATAAAACACATACATATACACATATATAAAATATTGATACCACACTAGCAAAGAAAGAAAGAAATAAACACAAAAATATCATATATCAGATTCGAACAAAGAGAGTAATTTCCCCTCTTTTTATGTCTATGCATATGTATCATTTACTAAGAAATATTTTATTCATATATCTTATTTATATATTTGCTTGATACGAAGATAAATAATGAAAGCACCAATTGGCTTGAATTTCAACAACACATAGATAACATTTCTTACACTCAAAATTCTCAAGTCGATTTACTCTTTTACTATGTTTCATTTATTTATTTATTTTTATATATATATATATATATCTAATCATCTACCATCTATTACAGTACATAACATTGCAAAATAATATAAACAAACAAATATTGAAAGTGCCATTTGCCAGACCTTCCTTTATTTTTTACCGAGTCAGTGTGCAATAGGGATATATCTGCGATTTGTTTATAATATCTGTTTTAAGAAAATTAATTTTACAAAACATTGTAATGTTTACACCATTTACTGTTAAATTTAATATCTTACATAAATCATAACATAATCTATATATAATCGGTTATTAAAAAAAATATAAATAACTATAATAATTCCAAGATCTTTATTTAAGTATTAAATATGACATCTCATAATTAATACAACTGGTCAAAGGCAACCATTTATTTTTCCAATCCTATGTTGGAAAGAAATAGACTTACTCCATTAAATGAGTAAAAAAAAAAAAAAATCATTAAATTAATTCCTTGTTATCATTTATACCTAGAGAACAATAATAATAATATTAAGATTAATGCTATTAAATAAACAGCAGTGATCGTTTCTCTGGGAAAAGGTTGGAATTTTAATTAATTTCTTAAAAGAAAATAGAAATAATTTTGCGTTGTGTGATCTTTTGAAGAACCTTTCCTTATGAGAATGTAGCATCTAATCCATTATTATTAGAAGATAAAATGAACTAAGCAATAAATTCAAAATAATAAATCCTAAATGTAAAACAAGAAATCAACACATTTGCTTTCTAAATAAAATAATTCTTCTACGCTATTAAACAATTAAAGATAAATTTATTTACAAAATATTTACAAAACTTTACATTAAATGAACAAAATGCATTATGGTGAAAAGATCACCCAAAAAAATTACAATTTAAATTTCTCTAGAGTAACGTTGTTAAGAAGAAAAAAATAATAATAATAATGATATTTTGCAGAATTCCCATATTGCAGCTGACTTTAAATTGAAAACAAAAATTGGGGAATTATCATAGTAAAATATTTATTTGCCAAACTGTTGACTCTTCTCGAGGGATACTCCATAAGCTCCTCTTGGCCACCAAGCACATCGAGAATTTTTGTCAACTGTCATCCGGCATCTACATCAGAGCGCAGAGAGGCAGGCAGGAGGGAATCCTCCCTTTGTCAGCTGAGGGTCTTCACTCGTTGAAAAATTTTAGTCAACTGACTGACCCCTCGAAGAAAAAATCTTTTTTTCCCCGATCTGTGGGAGTGACCAAGTTTTTTTTTTAAAAACTATAATTGGAGAACAGAATAAGCTGGGTTTGCGATTATTGGGCGGTGGGCGTCCGCGCCTTCTTTATAGAGACATTGACGTAAGAGAAACTTTCTCATGTCCAGAAAGCTGTAGTAAATTTATTTTATGGCCCATTATAAATATTCTTGACGTTAAAAGTCAGTGCACAATGGTGGTGTCTTGGGTTCTCGGGCCTTAAAATTTTATTACTACGTGTGTTTCTTTGGACCACCCAGCTGGGTAAAAATTGTTCCGTTGATTTTATTACCCTTTTGACTTATGCGTGATGGATATTTCCATCAATAAAGATAAAAGAAAATATTCACTTTAATAAAGTGATTAAATGCGGATGTTTCAACCAAAATGTACAATGTTGTAAAAATAAAATATGAACACAGTAGAATGTAGAATGAAATGTAAAACTCCACTAGATTTTGTAAGCAGTTGTATTGATTTTGGGCAATAATTGAAAACTTTTCAGCAGCATTTGGGGGCCCTGGGCCTATGCCCCGAAGGCCCTGCCTTAAATCAGGCACTGCCTGTTTGCAATAATGGTAGCATTTCATACTTATTATTTCAATATTTAATAATGAAAAAGCATGCTTTTTTTTAATTAATTTCGTTTCTGAGTTCATAAATATGACAATAAAAAAGTGAATTCAAACTGTAAACAACGGTGTGGTGTGGTGGTGTATTTTTGTCGGCCGATTATCTGCGCTATGGGATATAGGCCCTATGGGTTGGGTTGCCCTCCGTGGGGCTCTTTCTAAGGGAACCTAACCCGTATTTACGCAAGGATCGAAGAAAACCACGGAAAACTTCGAACGGTTAGGCCGACGGTCGTGATTGGGCTCGAACCCAGCACCTACCGTCTACCAGTTCGGAGGTCAGAACCTCGCGGCCACTGGTGGGAACTGTAAACAACGCCGCAATTTTACCTAGTATGATGTCTTAAGACATAACAAAACTATCATGTCATTATCTACATTGATGCATAAGAACATAGCGTTATCTCAGAAACTAATGCACGGATTTTCAGCTAACTTCAGATGCAGTTAGGAGTTCACGTAAAGTTGAGAATGATTAGCTTTTTGGGTAAGTCACATAACCGGTGTCGCTGTTATACTGCACTTTTCAGGAAAGTATTTACTAAGATAGAAGAAAATTTTTGGAGTGCCACAACCGACTAATTTTTCTATAAATTCACCAAAACAATAGCATAACAAAACCAGACGATAATTTTATGCGATAATTTAAACCAGACAATAATTTAATTAAATAATAATAATATTTTCAACAAACAAAATAAAACGTTCAGTTATGACGTCATCGAAAGACTTATTCGAAGGTATTTGTCCGTAAAAAAAATGGCTAGGCAGCAGATTTTCACACCCGGCATAAAAAACGGGCTTTGCCCGTAAAAACATATTAGTACTCCGAATTTATGCTTCCGCAACGTAAATTTACGGAAGTGTACCGTTAAGATTCAAAAACGGACAACTACCGTAAAATATTACGGCAAATGCCCGTTAATTTACACTTATTTTTTACAGTGTACGGATCAGGAATATATACGGCAGATTGCACTATTGTTTTATTCTACTTGCTCTACTGTGTGAAAGATAATAATATCTGCCCTGCACTAGCACTATATTTTCAAGAAAAGTCTAATACAAAGGAAAGTTAAAACCTTTCATTAGTTCATTTCATCATTTCAGTTAAGACATTCAATCGCACAAATACCTACAGTATCATTACAAAAAAAAATCATATACAGCCATTTAATAGATTCTTGGATCCCCTTCCTTAGCGCTAGAAAAAGCAATTACAAATTAAAACGGGTTCAGAAAAACCTTCGGTTACAACCCCGAGTACTGGCTAAGGAATTAATTATTTTTCCTCGCACTGAGAAAAATGTTTCAAGAATCCTTGAAACGGCCATAAGTAGTTTCTTGTGTCATAATATTGCACGTATTTCTGCGTTTGAACATTGTAAAAGATTTAGCGTATGTATTTAAAACTTGCCCAAAGAGATATATTTATGTTCAGAAAGAAAAGTGTTTGAAAATTGTGGCACAATAAAATATATAAGTAAACTGCTGTACTGGCTCGTAATCAAAGGATTAACATAGCATTTTTCATAATTTTATTTTTGATTAATATTTTTTTTCGCCTGATATATGATGTTTAGCGGTATCTGTCATACTGCATATATAACATTCTTAATTTTATTTCTTAATAAAACAGTCAATTCTTTTAAAGTTATCAATACACAGTTAATAATAATTGAATTAATCTACGAATCACAACTAATGTTTACAAAAGTATAATTTCAATGAAAATTTACATTAAATATCACGACGAATTCGTACTAATCTATGATATTTGGTCGCAGATTTACATTGCAAGCAGTAAATAATCACGAAATCTCAATACATAAATTACTATTATTATCGTTTTATATAATTAAATATGTATACTAGCAAATGATTGTCACTAGTTAGATAATAAATAAACATATTTATACATTAAATATTAGCATACATTTTCATGTGCTATATACATATATTCAGATGTGTGTAACTAGATGCAAGCTTTTGTTTTACAAGAAAATTTTATTAGATAATTCTTTGTTCAACAAAATGCCTAATGAATATAAATTAGTTAGATAATTTTGTAACTGAATATTTTACGAAATCTTAATTACAAAATACCAATCCAACGGCAATCCGATATATCATATCATAAATTTTGCTTCAATGCTGGAGTTTCAGTTTGGATTATACTCGGCGTTGTTTTCCCACGGCCGCAAGTATTATTCAATAGCTTTAGTGTTATCATCAGTCCTTTGTTTCACATAACTCAGTATGTAATTTTATTAAAGATCACGTTCATTTTCCACTCACTCCGGATTTGAAATTACAAATAAGCGGTGCACTTTGTTTAATTGTGGAAGTGTGCTCAGAAACGCATGAACCGTTAGGCGGCAGCACAGGCAATCACCTCATCAAATTCACGGATGAAAACTTAGGATTAATTAAATCTCGATTCGCATAGTTAAACGCAATCGGTCTGTCAAGTTATAATATCTTTGGGAAAAACCTGATTTTAGCAATTGACTCCTAGGCTAACTGTTATGTTTTGCTTCTTCCAATCCTCCGTGTTTTCATACTTTTGAGTGCATGAAAACACTATGGCAAATGTAGAAGTCAACGGCTAAAATTAGGTTTTTAGATATTTTCCACCAAGATATGAGTTAGCATTGGATTTTATTATGCGGATCCAAATTTAACTAATCCAAAAATTTCATCCGGAAACTCAATCAGGTGATTGTCTGTGTTGCCAACTCTTGGTCCAGTAGATTAAGATGAGATTTTCTGATGGGATATTGGCAGAGTAACAAAGAACCTCCACATCAAAATTTATGAAAAAAATATACTTCGTATGTTTCACTATCTTATAATATTGTGTACTTTCATATTTTGTTATAGAACTAAGGATAATAAAACATTCTTTTACTTTTTATAAATTTAAAAAAATTTTGCTATACGGGCAGATTTAATAATTCAATCATTGAAAAATTTCATGAATTTACTTTTCATTCATTTAAACTAGTTAATTCTCAAAAATAAACTTCGTGAAGATATAAGTACTTGGCGTGCCTGTTTCAATAATTAACATAATTAACATAGCTTGCGGATTAGCTAAACAAGTGAATGAAAAATATTTCACAGCCTTGAATTTTCTAAAAACAAATTACACAAACACACTAAATGTTGAAGGTTATTTTGATCTCTAAATCGCAAAATTACCAAACAAATTCAAGAAATATGCAAAGATAAACCACGATTTCCGTCACGTTAAAATATTTGCTAAGTATAATGGTTATATTAAATGTAAAATATAAATTATGTTTATTTGTATGCATTTGATGTTTTTTGTTTAGTCTCGGTTTGCACTTCATTACTCTTAAATAAATTTAGGGTTGCATTAAGGATGACAAGTGCATCTAATTTTTCAAAAAGTAAGTACTTAAATTTGAGGACCACTGATTTTAACAAATCCTTTCTGATTTTCATTGGATCTATCTGATATAGTTGCAATGGTTCTTTTTTTATATATACTGTACGAATATTAATAAAACGTCATTAATTTGAAATATTCTGCTGAATGTTATGTGTTTGTGATTCTATTGAAACTTTTTCTCTCTTGCTAAAGATACAAACATTTTTCATACGCCTGACTTTATCTGTGGTATACAACTTATCTTGAAGTCTTTAGTGTGTTTCAGTCATCACTTACCAGTTTCATATGGAATGTGAATAGATTTACATTAAATATTTATCCTGGTATTACATTTAGTGTCTTTCTTGGATTTTTATTTATTTCAATAGATATACGAATGTTTGTGATTCTATTGAATCTTTTTCTCTCTTGCTAAAGATACAAACTTTTCTCGTATGCCAAGCTTTATCTCTGGTATGCAACTTATTTTGAGGTCTTATATAATGTGTTTCAGTCATCACTTATCAGTTTTAGAAATTAATCAGTAAGTCTTCAAAGTCTTAAATCAGTCTTCTAAATCAGTTTTTGAATTAGAAATAGATTTTGCTATCTTTTGACCTAAAAAATAGATATTTTTTCTAATATACTTAAAACCTCTACCATCGATTCAGAATCATGTCTTAAAATACTTGACCTGTTTTCTTGATCATAGATAATGACATGCTATGCAGTATATGCCCTTTTCAGAAGGTCAACTTAACCCTCTTCCTTCAGTGTTTAATTTCCAAACCAGCCTCGTTCTCATTTCATCGACACCGAACGGATGAAAGGTTGAATGATTCTTGCACAATCCTCATAATCCAAGAGCCAACCGCACAAAGCCCTAAGTCATCTAGCACAAGAACAAATCCTTTATTTTATGGAATAGTAGTAATAGAAGAATCCAATGATCCCTGTCTGCCGGGAGTGAAATGGTGAATAAGACAAAAATTGATACCACCAGAGGTCGACATGTAGCGTTAGCATTGTCTTTTCCTACATCCAGTTTTCCATGTTTTCATACCTTTGATTGTACGGCAAACACAATGCTAAACCTACGTGTTAACCACTAGCGGTATCAATTTTTGGCTTATGCACCACTTCGCTTCCGGCAGACAGGGATAATTAGATTACTCTATTACTACTCTTCCATAAAATAAAAGATTTTTTTCTTGTGCTCGGTGACTTAGAGTTTTGTGCGGTCAGCTCTTGGACTATCAATACGGAATAGTACTATCAAGGCTGCCACATGCGATTATTTTTAATTCCTACTGGCACCAGTTTCACAAAATAGAAATCCTCAACAGACCCTCTGACAACATTTCCAAGAGGCATATACCTTAAAATTTATGTTAAAAAAATTCTGGTTAGAACAGAATATAAAAATAGTAGCTTGTGACAACCCTGTACTATGTATCTGGTAGCATGTTAAGCGGAATTTTAAGTTTTTTATCACGATTTTGAAGATAAAAAGTAAAACCAGAACCATTATATGATCACTAGTGTGTCTGTCTGTTGGCCTTTCGCAACCGTTTCTCTGGAAAACTGAGGGGTCGGTGTATGGTGTCGGTGTATTTGTCGGCCGATTATCTACGCTATGGGATATAGGCCCTATGGGGTGGGTTGCCCTCCGTGGGGGTCTTTCTAAGGGAACCTAACCCGTATTTACGCAAGGTTCGAAGAAAACCACGGAAAACTCGAACGGTTAGGCCGACGGTCGCGATTGGGTTTGAACCCAGCACCTACCGTCTACCAGTTTGGAGGTCAGTACCTCGCGGCCACTGGTGGGGCGGAAAACTGAGGGAAGTTCTAAAATTAGAATTTGACACAGTTACAAAGGCTATTCACGTTGTTATTTGTAGATTATTGCTCATTTACAAATATTTTACAGAAAAATTTTAGAGGGCTAATTAAATTACTTGAAACAAATCTGCATCATGTGGGGAAGCGTCCGAAAGATCTTGTAGCACCCTATCGCAAAATACGTTTGTATTAATTTTGATATTATATTTTCACTGATTTCGACGAAAATGTGCTGCAAAAAAGTATCCTTTTCCCTATTAATTAATCTGAAATTAAAATTATGAAAAATGTAGGAGTAGTAAGAAGTTGTTTAAATATTACCGGTAACTATAGCAAGTATTCTAAATCGCATATTTCTTTGGAAATAACATTTTTCCGTTATGCACAAATATCATTTTGCAGGCGCTCGGTAAGGGAGATGAAAAACACTCGATGGACCTCATGGATGCGAACTCCTCCAAGGTTTGTTAATAATGACTTTTGATGTACTTTGCCAGAAATTAGTCGAAATATTAATTAAAAATCTCTCTAGAAATACGCGGCATGAAGCAAAGCAGCATAGCATCTTTATCATCTGTTTCCAAATGCGCTTGATACAGTGCCATGTATAAATCTTGTACAAAATAAAATTACTATACAGAACAATTTATGCGTGAGTAAAATTTGCACTTGGACTATTATTATTTTAAAGACTAAACTTTTAATTTATTTCTTTAAAACGTCGAGTAAATCATAACACCTTAAATTTAAAACGCAATGTTATTAAATGAACTGATATAGTTCATATTTCAGCTTTCTAAACATCAAATACTCTAGCATCATTGCTATTCAAATCTCATAGACCTCCGCCTTCTACTGTTTATTACTGCATGCTACTGATATTTTCACAACTCTGTATAAATTTTCATAAAGTATATAATTTTACATCCCATTGCAATTACGATCTCCAAGTTCAATTATGCATATTTTCATTTCAGAATTTAAGACTATGTAAAATTTAATCAAATGTCTCATCGAATCTGTATCCTCGTAAGCATTTATAATCATGTCTTCCTTTCAAATCGAAATAAGTTGTTATTCCTTCCAGAACTTTCCTACAGATAAAGCTAAAGAATATCCCTGTTTGACTTCTGGTACTTAATTAGAAAAGCATGGATGAGATAACATTAATTAGAAATGTACATGAGTTTTCAAAACATTTCAAATCCGTGATTATCACCCCAATAAGAATGGAAAATGGAGTTTGTGAAATGTTTAGTTGATATACACTGAATATTAAAACGCCCGTGATTCGAAAAAATATCTCATGGCTGAAATTACCTGAATTACAGAATATTACCTAATACTGATTTGAAATCATTTAAAGTGAAACTGTAATTTCGTTTTAAAAATCGCAATTTCTAATGAATTTATTTTATAAAAATATGTAACAAAATCAGATAATCATCAAACTAAGATAATACATTCTAAAAGTGACAAAGTATATTTAAAGGCATATACACTCAAGGGCCAAAACATTATGACTAGCTATCTAATAACATGTTGGCCCACCCTTGACCCACAAAATATCTGGGAACCTCCTGAGCATAGATGCCACAAGTTCTTCGTGAATGGCCGGATATAAATTGCATTAGTTGACCAAACATATCCGGGATACTGTAAAACAGTAACTTTTGTGGCTCAGGACTGCCATTGAATGGCACCCGAAATGTGCTCTCTCGGATTAAGATCCGTCGAGTTAGGCAACTCGGGCACTAACATGAATTCAGTATTATGTTTCTGGAAACAATCGAGCACAATTTGAGTAATGTGATATGGACCGTTGTCGTAATTTCATGTACAGTATTATGGTGAATTTTGGAAATGAAGTGTCTTTCGAAAGTTCAACATTCTTCTGACCTATTAAAATTAAACTTTCCAACACTCATTGGCGCCATGCATCGAATGCCTACAAACCAGTCTGTATGCCGTCACGTGATCAAGCCGTACGGTAAACAATAACTTGCATCGTTACCTTGATTCGCATTGCATCTTGCCTTTTTCAAAATTCTCACAAACTGCTGCGTTTGATTCTGTGTCTGCCATCACAAAACGAAGCATGCGTTCTTAAGTTTTGTCCATCAGTGCATTATGATCTATAAAAGAAAATACTTTTCGGCATTTGTTAAAGATATGATATTTCAAATATAATAAAATTCAAAAGAAGCACTGAAACACAATAACACTTGTTTTCTATAAATTGTAAAATTCAAACAGTTGCCATTTATTTACAGAGATGCACATGAGAATTTAGTTACAGGGCTAACTATGATTAACAATTGCTGGAAATGGGTTTTCTGCTGTGAAACGCATATTTAAGCTTGTCTAATTTATAATGTATTATTAGGTGCGTATGGATTTTATGTGTCATATAGAGGACTGCTTGAAAAAATTCGCACATCTTATTGTACATATAGACCAATTGTTGAAAATGAATTTTTAATGAATTAGGCATTTTTTTAAGTTTATTAAAAATATTTTATTTTATTATCTGAAAAAGTGATATTTCTTTAAAATATTCTGTTGCTTTTTTGAAAATGTTCCATAATCTATGAATCGTTGAAGCTTTTTTTTTTTTCAATAAAAAAATATGCTACCGAACATTACTTATACACAACATATTTTTATATACTTTTTCGTTATTGTTAATCAATAATTTTTTAAATACAAATATAAGCTCCAAAACTTAGTTATTTCGAAAGATTATTGCATTATTGTGAAATGACCAGATCAAAATCTTTTACGTCATTTACATCACCATAATACGTATAAAATCCACTACTTCTGTTAAACATCTTTAAGCATTAAACCAAATGTGACACTAAAAGAAGGATTTCTAACAACAAATGGTCTAAAACTTTTTACAGATAAGTGGTCGAAGTAACATTATTATGTTTGTTTTCTGAATTGTCGTTAACATAACGCAGATTACTACTGAAGAGGAACTTAGGAAAGAAGATCCAATAGCCGTTATTGTAAACATAATTTTATTCCACTCAACATAAAATAGTTGATATTTGTTTTTTCAAATATCTTTTTAATTTCCTCTATCTTCAATGGAAGAATGTATTGGAATCGAAATTCTTTCGACTTCCGGTTATCGACGGATTTACACGTTTTAGGGGTCAGAGATTCCAAAAAACATGTTTTTACAAAATGTCTGTCTGTCCGTGTGTCTATGTGTCGCCATTCTACCATGAAAAAGTGTATGAAGATATACAAAGAATTAAACCAAATTTTTTGTGAATGTTTTTGGCTGTGGTAAGCAGGGCCTCCTTCAATTTTGAAAATTTTCGCCGGAAGGTGGCGCTGCAATAACAATTTTTGTGCCATTTTCAATATTGTACCGACTAAAAGTGTATGAAGTTATGCATTTAATTGAACAAAATTTTTTTGTGTAAGTGTTTGACTATGGTCAGCAGACCCTCCCTGAATTTGAAAAAAAAAAAACGCCGGAAAGAGGCGCTATAATCGCGATGTCTGTGCAATTTTTATTATTTTACCATTAAAAAGTGTTTGAAAATATGTATAGAACCGATCTAACTTTCCTGTGTATGACTTTTTTGGAGTATGGCGAATAGATCCTTCCTGAATTTGATAAATATCTGACTATCGTTCTACTGTTCATCGGCTCGAGCACATACGGAACTCGCTTTTTATTCCGATTAATTGACAGAAGCAGAAATTTAAGATGAAAATCATTGTTGTTATAATACTGAATTAATAACATTAAGGCATTAACATGTGTAACTAAATTTTGAAATATTAAAATGTACGTATGAGATAGAAGAAAATTTGGGGATTGACACATCCAACTAGTTTTTATTTTATTCAGCTCGATGCTCCAACCTGGAATATGAAGAAGCAATGCAGCATAGTTCTATTTAAAGGGAATCGTCTGCTAAGTAATGTATAGGGCAACAACAGAAAATAGATTTTTTTTAAGTTTGATTTATTTTCTTATTATTCTTGATTTGAATATATTTAGTTTGAGATTGTAGTTTCATAAAAAATAATATTTTACAATTATTTCTTTTCCAAAAACGTGACAAAAGGAAATTATTCAAATCTTAAAATGCACGAAATCTCTGAAAGCAATAAAAACTAGGTGGATGTGGCAATCCTATAACTTTATTTTACCTCAAGCATGATAATACTTAAAAATTCGCTTCAGCAGTGCTAAAATTAAATGACAATCTATGCTTATCGTGAGGATGGCATGAAATTTTGTGCATTAATTATTGAACTAGGATTATTGTGGGATATCAGAAAAAAAATGCAACATAAAAGCGTCACCTATTATGCAATTTATATCAAAACATAAACATGAATAATATCTATCAAACAATACCTAAATCTGATTTTTGAAGAAAATTCGTAAATTAGTTCTTGAGATAAAGCTATTGTATGAATCGGGAAAAATTCAGCACAGCAGCGCCACCTGTTAGACATTGACATCAAAATGTAAACATAACTAGTTCATATCACTGATTTACTTAATCTGAAGTTTGGGAAAATCCACGCATTTACTCTTGAGACAGAACCACTGCGGAAATCGTGAAAAATGCAGCTTGGCAATGCCATCTGTTGAGCGATTTACACAAAAATGTAATCAACACTAATTCATGTCAAGGACTAAATAAATCTGAAGTTTGATGGAAATCCGTGCATTAGTTATTGACATAGGACTGTTGAGTAAATTAAAAAATATATAGCATAGCAGCGCCACTTGATGAGAGATTTACACCCAAAACTAATCAACATCAATGCATATCATGGACTAATAGAATGTAAATTTTTATTAAATTCCGCGCATTAGTTCTTGAGATAGGGAGCGCACAAAATTTGTCACATACATACAGACATACAGAATCGCAGACTCACAGACATTTTGTAAAAACATGTTTTTGGAGCCTCTGACTACTAAAATGTGTAAATCCTTCAAAAACATTTTCACAAATCCAATACTTTCTTCTTGTAAAGATAGAAAACTGTAAAAACTCTCTGTGTAAACAAGCTCAAAATACAGGAAAAAATACAAACATTGTCATCATTTGGGCTCTGCTATTTATATATATTTTTAATAATAGGTAATTAAAACATCAACATCATATCAAATAGGAATTTTCAAATTCATTTGTTCAGTTGATTTAGTTTGCATCCTATATAATTATGTTAGAACCATCTGCTATCATTTCCACTAACTAAAATGTGCTAAAAAGGAAAACTTACCTAATCTTGCGTTTTCATTCAAGGCGAACTAACAATTCATTCAAAAATGTACTTGCTCCATTTCCATAAATAAACATACTTCAGTGCATACTTCCTACCATTAAGTTTGAGGGGAGGTAACATTAAAGCACATTTTAATCTAACATTACGCTAAAGTAATCGCTAATTAGAAACTGGTTATTTTAAAATATGATAAATCAGAAAACACAAATGAAAATAATCGAATGAACTTAGAAGAAAAATATATTCGATTTATTTTTCTTTGTGAAGAATCAAAATAATATGTAAAACGTACCTAAATTGATAAGCTGCATAAAATTTCGAAAATCGAAAATTTATGATGTTTATGTACCAATATTTTTTAAAGATAAATATATTTACAAAATAGACAGTCAGACAATTGGAAGAGATTTATGAATTGAATTTTATAGATTTTTTCATACATTAAATCACAAATGTTAGATGCAATGTAAGATGGTTCAATACCACAAAACCTACATTTTGAAAACTATATAATTTATGAGAAATTAGTATAACTTTTAGAGCTTTCTCAATGATAAAAATTTTGAAAACTCCATTTTTACACATGAATGCATTTCCTCATTTGAGAATTTTTTTCTAGTTACATTTAAAATATAAATTTTTCTAAGAAAAGTTTCTGAAAAATTCAAAATTTGAAAGGAATGCAAATGCACAAAAAGCGTTCTAAAATTATTCCAAATTGCCATCTCTATGAAATCTCATGGTATACCAAACCGATTTCAAAATTAATGATTGCAAATTCATGGAAAAGTCCCTGTGCCTGCATAGGCTATTTTTATGTCAGTGTCACTAATATTAGTAGGGTTTCAAGAGTTAAGTAAAAAAAAAAATCTAAATTGCTATTTTTGTAATATTGTAAGAGCTATAAACTTGAAATTAGTTACTTAAAATTACAAATGCTCTCCAAGAACATATAAAAAGAATGAAAATGCGCGAAGAGCATTCTAAAAAATATTCTAAGTTACTATTTATATGCAATTTTTAAAAATATAAACTTAAAATTTGGCGTGGTAGATACTTATAAGATATAAATTACCTTTAAGAAAAATTAATTTAAAAAAAAATTGGAAATTTAAAATAACGAAAAGAGCAAAAAACGTTCTACAAACTTTCTAAATCACAACTTCTATGGAACCTCAGAATGTACCAAACCGATTTCAAAATTAAAGGTTCCAAATTACTGGTGACAGTTCTTGCGCCTATATAGTCTATATTTTGTGTCGGTTCAACTACCAAAAAGTAGCTCATAAGTGAAATATGTTCGAAAATTGCAATTTTTCTGATACTGAAGGAGATATGAACTTGACATTAACCATTATAGTTGCTTTTAAGTTGTAAATGAGTTCTAAGATAAAATTCTAAAATATTTAAAACTTCCAATGAAAATTGGTAATGGGTTTTGCTAGTGCAATATAAAATTATCTTTATTTTGTTTTTATTAGAATGATCTTATACATTGCAAATGCAACACATAAAAGAGACGTTTGATAGTTTTTTTTTTTTTTTTTTTTTTTTTTTTTTTTTTTTTTTTTTGTCAAAATATTATATTTTCGCATTAAACTGTTTTCTAAATAAAAGGTAATAAAAGATAAAGGGAATTTTCAATATTTTACTTTTAATACAAATATTCAGAATAATATTAGCATACATTTGTTTCACAACTTCGTAAAGGATCCCTTTTTAAATAAAATAGAAGAAAAATACACAATAATCTTAAGGCATTGGCACAATTATACCGAAAGTAACAGAATATTCTTAATACTTTTTTTATATATACTATAAAAGGATACATCTAAATAAGCAATTTAAAAGTCATATAATTCAGTTAAAGTTTATTTTCACCAATTAATGTACATCCGCGATACTAAGATTAAAAATGCTTACTACAGCGGTAAATACACTTCCAGTAAGTATCAGTCCTGTAACAGAATGTTTTTGTATATCTCCATAAATGAATGCAACATGTTTAAAGATAGAAAACCAACGAATATAAATGCACAAATAAAGTATGAGAAGGTAGCAAATAGCTATTTCGAATCTACTAACGAGATTCTTCATCAGTGCAAAACTCAGCGAGCTAAAAGTAAGCTCAGTTTTGCTACTTTTAGCTCGCTGAGTTTTGCACTGATGAAGAATCTCGTTAGTAGATTCGAAATAGCTATTTGCTACCTTCTCATACTTTATTTGTGCATTTATATTCGTTGGTTTTCTATCTTTAAACATTTGTGCACAAAGGCTTTATTTGCTATTTTGAATGCAACATGTTTTGCACTCCATAATATAAAAAGAAATTTTGTAATGCACATCAGTGATCCTTTCTATTTTAATATGCTTGAAGTATCATTAAAATGCGAAACTACTGATTTTTCTCCATGTATCATGATATAATGGATTGTTTTGTGTTTCATTGTTACTGAACTAAACACCTCTTCAGAAAGGCACATATCAATATCCTCATGTTTAAAATAGCATACATCAATGAAATACGCTGCAAACGATTTTTCCACATTGACCATTGTAATGGAATGCTTTGGTGTATCTTTGTAAAAGATTATAAATGCTTCCACACTTCTTCATTTTCAACAGCATGCATAATTTCAATTATATATATAAATTGCATCTATCCGAGCATAATTACGAGAGCTAAAGCACGGTTAAATGCATTGCCAGACAGATGGACACATCGATAGATAAACAGAATTCAGATATGCGCCTTCAGAAAAACGCATTTCAATATCCTTATTTTTAATATTCATGGTATCAATAAAATGAGCTACAAACGATTTTTCCTCATCGATCATTGTAATGGAATGCTTTTGTGTATCGCTGTAAAATAACTATAAACGATTCGACACTTCATTTTCAATAGCATGCATAACTTCAATAATATATGTAAACAATCTGAGTATAATTGCGAGACGGTTGAACGGACTGCCAGATAGATGGAGACATCGATAGACAAACTGAATCCTCAAACTCTTTTATAGTAATGTTCGACAATGAACAACTGCAACCTACATGTTTATTACAAATTCCGTTAGAATCCCACTCAAGACTTATTATTTATGGAAAAGGAACAAAGAGCAATCCTAAATAATGGTGCTGATAAGCATTCCTTATAATTCATAAATGAATTATCACATGATGGACATTCAAGAGCATTTAATTTCATCTCCTGATTCCATCGCTATAACAATGTAGCATCTTATAAATACCGTGTATAATGAGATGATGCTAATGGAGTCATCGATTACTTTCTAATTTCACACATTGATGGGAAATAGATGACCTCGTTTTTGTGTGCCCTGATCGGAAAATGTTTGCGAAATATGTTATGTTAGATTAATATGTGAATTCCCCTTTAACACAGCGATTAAATTAGTAGGGGAAATGCGTTAATGTATGCTTTAGATCAAAACTTGATTAAATAGATTATTTATTGAGGCAGAAATGTGTTTCTTTAGCATTCTTTAAAACAAAAAACTATTAAAATTCTAAATATAAATAAATAAAATATATTATAAATATATCCTATCTATAGTTATAAAAATGTAATAAGTATAATAAAAAAATAAATAAGTAGAATGCAAAATTCATCTTTAAAAACAAAAAGTTAAAATTACATATAATATGCTTCATTATTCAAATATGCATAAAAACATTATAAAAGCTTAATCTGCATTATCCAATTCCTAGCCCTTTCAATTATATGCATAGTCATTGTCAAGAACAAAATAAAAATCTAATTTTACTGTGCTATTTTTAAATTTCACTCTCTTGATGTGGAAAGCAGAAAAATCTGCCGATCCAGTTTGGCGAATTCACCACTTCTTGGTTTGATAAATGCAGAGGAGAAAAGAAGGATGAATATTAGGAGCGTAGGATATAGTAAAACATTATTTGTTCCTTAAGCAAACCCATCCATATACTGGATATGTTATATGATAAAAGTCATTACAAAAATTATGGGTATTTTCTTCAGTGACAATTTCAAATGATTCACGATTATATACTCATGATAGCTCTTTAAGGGCATGTAATTTTTATACTTATTTGCATACAAATTGTATAATAATAATAATAATAATAATAATAATAATATATTATTATTATTATTATTATTATTATTATTTTACAATTTACTTGAACATATGAATTCTGTATCATTGAATCTTTCTCTGTGTTTTAAAATTATACATAAATTACGTATATTTAGAAATGAAATAACTTTTTTGTTGTTTTTTTGCAAGATATTTTATAAAGCAAAAAGTTTTTCGTAATCTTAATATTAGTATTATGTTATTACTTTTTACAATTTGTTTGAACATATAAATTCTGTATGACTGAATCTTTAAATAGTCTGTGTGTTTTAAAATTACATATTTATATTACGCATGTTATTTACTTTCGTTTAAAGAAATGACATCCTTTTTTTGTTGTTGTTGTTATAAAAAAAGTTTTAAAACAAACTTGTTAGAAGTAATTCACTCAACATAGCATATAGCTGGCAGTGCTTCCATTTATTTGATGAAATTCTGTTTATCTAGTTCCAGGCTTTTATGAACTGTTTTCCAATGCATTTACGCTTAATTAGTTCTACAAATCCAGTTCCTTTTTCCTCTTTGTATTATACATAAAAGTCTAGACTAGTTATTTATGAAAGTTAATGATATTATTACATGCAAAAGTCATTAATATTTCATTAAAACTCTATTACTGTTTACATTTAAAAAAGGTTTCTTTTCAAATTCCTGTCGTTATGTGATATAATTTTTTTAAAAAAATCTATTTTTAACCGATTTCAAAAAAGGAGGAGGAGGTTATAAATTCGACGCGTATGTATTTTTTTATGTATATTCACCGATTACTCCGAAACTATCCAATCGATTTGCTTGGTTTAGATATTAAATGAAAGAGCTTGCTCTCGAATTTGTACCACTTCCGTTTCATAGAAATTGGTTCATTAATTTTTAAGTAATTAGGCAAAAACTAATAATATTAGTGATTTCTCGAAAATTAACTTTAATTGTTGTAACTGTTTTCTCAATCACAAGCATAAAACTGTACATTTATCTGTCAGCGCCAAGTTCCCATTCAAATTAAATAATGGATCTTTTCCAGTTGGTTTCTTCTGATTTGTTAATCGCCAGTCATATTTACAATTGTCAAAGGCCAATCACATTTATAATATTAATTTAATGTACATTTATTAAACATGAAACGTTATTTAAAATGTTAAGTAATACAGAAGCAAAACTAAGTGAATACAAAACAATAATTTAGCATACGTTTTATTGAGCATATAACATCAGACTGGTGGCACATGCTGTTTTAATGTATGTATGTTATATGCATCTTGTATTTTTATTATATTATATTAAACAGTTATATATATGAATGCTTCGAGATAGCTTCTAATAATTGCAAGAGATAGTAATAACAGTAATCTTCCTGTATAGGAGTCTTGGCGAGAGAATGAAATATTTACGCATATTTTAAGACAATACATTTACTGTTTCATGTATAAAACATAGAAAAAAGGTGTTACTCCAATTAGTATTAGCGAAATTGTTGCTGTGATGTATTTACATGGCAAGGATCTTAAACAGCAGTAGTAGGGCCCGACTTACGCAGGGGCATGCGGGGCAATGCATTTCACCCCCCTTTATTTTCCCATGAGACTAATGAGGATTTATATCGCCAAATATTTCCAAACATTTAGGGAGGTAGTGCGGTCTTCTTCTCATTGCTTCCAGTATTCCAATTATTTATGCAAAAAACAAACTACTTCCTCACAAAATTACTGATTAAAGTTTTATTATAACCACTTAGTAATGTATCGTTTTCAAAAGAAAATCTTCATTAGGGTTTCCCTGATAACGGACAAATAATAATCATTAATTATGACCAATTTGGGACAGTTTCTTTTAGACATCTTATAGCGTACATAGATAAGCAAAGTAAAAAGTTTGCAAGGAGATACTTCTGTTAACCAATCTATCATTTTTCTACAGCTATCATACTAGTATTTTTTCTTAAAGTTGTGACTATGTTTTTTAGATATCCTGCATACACATGTGAACTGTACAGAGGACAAAATGTATACGTACATACAATACACATGAAGTTTAGTAATAACCTCTTCTACATTATTCAAAAAAAAAATAAATAAAATAAAATAAAGATAGATAGCTGGAGCCCCCCAGAATGATGTTTTCCTCGGGGCTCCCCATAGCCTTAGTCGGGCACTGGGCAGTAGACATTAAGCATAATTGTTATTCTCAGTGAATTCGCAATTATGAAGCCTTCTGAATTGTATTCAACAATGGGAGCAAAGAGAAGAAAGATCAGTACTTAAAAGAAAATACTCAATTTTAATCTGATTACCCAACGAAAATGAAAAGTAGGCGATACTAATAACTAACATGGTGAATATCAAAAGTTGCCTTCAAAACGTCTATGTTTTGCTGTACTATGCTTACAAAAATGCGTCTGTTGGTAACAGACCGATTGTGACGCATTAGACCGATTGTGACGCATTAACTAAAACTATTAGATGTGAATGAAGATGGATTTTCTAATCTTCCGTAATCGAGTTGACGGAAAAGTCTCTCATGAAACAGAAAGCATAACATCTCTTAATTATTCCGGAGTCTGATCCATGATAAACATATCTTCAACCGGAAATTTTATTTAACCAAAAATTTCAAAATGAAATTGAAAATGTACCTTATAGAATGAAGACGCATTCCCTTACATATTTTTCTCGTTTGGACATACAAATCTCAGCTCAGACTCCGAAATAATTAACTTATGTTGGCATCTATACAGAAAGGTATTAGCTACAACATATTGTAACGTAAAATGTGGGTTTCATAAAAGGTTTATTTCATAAAACACTTCTATGCACAAAATCGCATTAACTAAGATGTGCCAAAACTTATCTTTCAGCATTATAAAAATGTCATTAATAACAAAACATTTAATGAAGCACTTTTCACTGCTTTATACTCTAGTCTTTTCCAGTCATCTTTTGATAAGTTATTGGGCCTTCCTTCTCTGTTTCGTAGAACTATTTTCGTAAGAAGAAGATTTGTTATTGTCAATTTCCAAAGACTAATACTTTTCTATACGAGAAAGTCTTCAATTTCCATGAAAAAATACTGCAAAAATCGTAAACTTGTAACTAAAAAGAGAAAAATAAACTTTTCTATAAAAAATATACCGACTTCAAAGCCTACTGCAAAGAGAAAAATATTTTTTTTACATAATAGTAATAAGAAATTAAATTAAGAGCATAGTATTTACCATGCGTTTTATTTTATTTATGTACTTTAATTTTATTTTTTGGAGTTGGTGTCAGCCAAGTTCAAAATCAAAATTAATGATTCAATTTAACCTCTTCAGTCCCTGAGTACCCATTTGGGTACATTAAAACAAAAGCCAAAATTACACCCAAAAATTTTTAATAAATGCATAGATTTCTGCTAGTGTTATTCAGATGCATCACAGTATCCTATATTACCAATAGATGGCGCTACAAGTTTAAAGAAGGAGAACCACGTGACTTTGAAAATGAAGAATTTCTAAGATGGATGACAGAAGCAATTTACCGACGACTTCGCGTCAAAGTAAGTGAATAATACAAATTTGTGAGTGAATTAAAAAAAAAATATTGTATGTTTTATAAAATATATTGTTTCAAGAATGATTTGGAGTTGTTTATGAATGTTGTTCATATGTGAAAGGATGTTATAAACGTCAGTAAATATGATGTACCCATATGGGTACAATGGGTCATTACTACACATTTCCATCTAAAGAGACCAATTTTCTGTGTAACTATTGTGCACAAACGTTTATTTCCAATATTTTTTTAGGAATGACTAATTTATTTAATTTAAGCTTAAAAACAATTTCAAAGGGCTTCTTATTATTATTATTATTAAATAATATGAGGTAATATACTGAATTTACTGCCAGAATATGTTATACTTTTTAGTGACTCTAAAAATTTCTAACATATTTGAAATAAATTTATATGTTCTCAAATATATAAAAAATGATAATAGTATCTGCTAAAAAATATAAATATTTATTTAAATTTTTAAATTATTATTTATTGAACTTTTTATGACTTTAATATTTTCTAACATATGTGAAATAAAAATATGTATAACAAGTTTTAAAATATATAAAAAAATGATAATAGTAGCTGTTTAAAAATATAAATATACATTTAAATCTTTATATCTTAATTGTTGATTTATTTTTACAGGATGTAAATTATTGACTGATGAGGAATTACAAAAGTTACTATTAGAAAGTGATGAATCAGAAGAGGAATTTCAAATATCATTGTCTGAAGATAGTGATAGTGATGGAAGTGACGAAATACCTCCAATTCAAGATATAGGTACTGAAGAAAATTCATCTTCGCAACAACCAAAGCAGCATAGAAAAATTTGGCAAAGAAAATGTTTTCCTAGTAAGCTAGACTCTGAGGCAGAAGATCAAGTAGGTCTTTCACCTTTACAGCCTTTATCTCCATTTTCATACTTTTCATACTTTTTCACAAATGATTTCTGGAAATTGACATCTCAACAAACTAACTTGTACTCCGTACAGAAAAGAGGAAGATCTATAAAAACAAATGAGAAAGAGATAAAAAGTTTCGTTGGCATACATCTCGTGACGGGAGTGTTTAGTATTCCTCAAGCCCGCATGTATTGGTCACAAAAGTCTTCAGTCATACCACTAGTGACAAATGCAATGGAAATAAATAGGTTCCTTCTTTTGCGATCAAATTTACACTTTGCTGATTCTGTAATACATTCTTCTGATATCGAAGATCGCCTATAGAGAGTACGTCCTTTACTAAATGTAGTCAGAAATGCCTGCCTTAAAATTCCTAGCCCAAAATTTTACTCAATTGATGAACAAATGATCCCTGATAAACAAATGATGAAATGTTGGGAAATGTGGCTTCCGACAATATCTTCCTTCGAAGCATAACCCTTGGGGTATAAAAAATTTTGTTCTTGCCTCAAGTGACGGTGTAGTATTGGATTTTCTCTTGTACACAGGAAAAAATACCGTTCCTGTAAAAGACATGAAAGGCTTAGGGCTTGGTGGAGCAGTTGTCAAAAAATTAACTGAGAGTGTGCCCGTAAATGAAAGTAGAGTTATATTCACTGACAGATATTTCACAGGAGTGAAAATAGCTGAATATCTTCTTTCAAAGAGAATTCTGTGTGCTGGGACAGCCATGACTAATAGAATAGGTGACGTTGCGAACAACTGCATGCTGTGAAAGACAATGCAATGAAACGTGGTGAGTGGACTGAGTTTACTAGATCAGATAATAAAATTGTGGTGTTGAAATGGAAGGACAAGAAATGTGTACATATGATGTCCACCGCATGTGGAAGTAAGCCCAGTGATACATGTGAGCGCTGGTGTGAAGATAAAAAAGCCAAGGTTCCTGTAACCAGACCAGAATATATAATGCATAAGAATATATAATGCACATATGGGTGGAATCGATCTAAACGATAGGTTCATTGCTTGTTATCGTACTTCTATAAGAACGCTTAAATGGCCAGTTCGGGTTTTTGCTCATTTTCTCGGCTTAGTTGTTGTAAATAGTTGGGTTTTGTACACAAGGGATTGCAAATCCTCTGATGTTTCGAAAAGAGATCAAATGAGTTTACTCGAATTTCGCCTGTACATTGCTGAGATCCTTATAAAATGTGAAAATGGAAAGTCTACTGTTGGAAGACCACGAAAATCAAAACAATCATCCAATGAATCTACATCTAAAAAAAGGAGAATAACCGTGTCTCTTCCCAAAAATGAGGTTCGCTATGATGGGTTAGGACATTGGCCTGAATCTGTTACCGGCGTACATCAATCTCGATGCCGCATGGAAGGGTGCAATGGAAAATCAAGAGTAAAATGCGTCAAATGTAATTTATTTCTTTGTCTTCAGAATAATAACTGTTTCAAAAAATTCCATACAAAATGATATATTATTTGAAAATTATTATTACAAGGTATGTGTAGTATTACAAGATATGTATATTATTTGTATAATATTACATGTATAGTGTATTTGTATAGTAGCAAGATATTATAATTGTTACAAGATATGTATTATAATTGTTAAATGTATTACAATTATTACAAGATATGTACAGTATTTTTACACAATACATAAGTTTATGTAAAAAAACCATTTATTTTGTTTACATTCATATAATTTTCAAACAATAAATAGGCCTATTTATTGTAAAGCAAAAGTTGTATTATTTATTTAATGAATGACACTTTTACTCAGTTGAGACCTGATGTACCCATATGGGTACATAAGTTTTAACTATTTGAAAATTAAAAAAATTAAAAACTAATTTTATTTTCTCTTTTCTAAGCCTAAAAGCACCATAATTCGCTAATAAAATAATTTTTCTATGCAGCACATTTTTCTCGGGACTGAAGAGGTTAAATCGTAACAAGGATCAGCAAATAATGTTGCGAAAAAAAAAAAATCCAGTTCTCAAAAAGTCAACTCAGACAGTATCCTTTTTTAGGTGCGTTCTTAATTATGTAAATACGTAGCACCTATTGTTGTCGCTTAGTCCGTCCGTCTGTCCGTCTGTCTGTCCGTTCGTCTGTCTGTCTGTCCGCATATAACAACGCAAAAACTACCCAACCGAATCGTTTGAAATTTAAAATACATAATTATAACATAATTTTGTCGAGTCATTTCAAATTTTATGAAAATCGGATGGATAGATCAATTACAGAGACAATCAAAAGGATTCCGTTACATTACGGTCAATGGGGGGAAAAGTTTCAAATGCATTTTAATCGTTCGAAATTTAAAACATATAATTATTGCGTAATTTTGTCGAGTCATTTCAAATGTTATGAAAATCGGATGCATAGATCAATTACAGGGACAATCAAAAGGATTCCGTTACATGACGGTCAATGGGGAAAAAGTTTCAAATGCGTTTTAATCGTTTGAAATTTAAAACATATAATTATTAAGTAATTTTGTCGAGTCATTTCAAATGTTATGAAAGTCGGATGCATAGATCATTTACAGGGACAATCAAAAGTATTCCATTACATTACGGTCAATGGGAAAAAAGTTTCATATGCATTTTAATGATGTTAAACTCATTCGAACATAATAGAATTGGCATGAATCTATGAAATATATACTAAAATATGCATTCTGTACAATCTGTGATGCAAAGAATTTTTATCATTAAATTACAGGGCCACACAAAAATACTCGACTACATAATGCTATACGGGGAAACATTGTTTGGGGCGTGTTTTAATTATATTCAACTATTTCACATTTTATGAATAAGATATACGTTGCTGAGGTGTAATAAAAATTACTTCCTGCATATTTACAGAAACACAAAGATTTCGACTACTATACTGTATCCGAAGTACGCTCTACTATGCCAGCAAGATCTGAATATTTTTAAAACTTCGTTATCATACGAACGCACTACATTTGGCTACGTTCACGTGCAATTTCCAACTTGTTTAAATCTGTGGCAGGCCACGATTTAATAACTTGTATAAACGCATTAATTTCATATTAATCCTTAATTTAGGTAACATAATTATAGTTGCTAATCTCACTTGGAATTACACATCTCTAATATCAGAAGAAATATTTAAAAAATAATAAAGTTAAATTTTTAACTAAATATTACATCGTAAAAAATAGTAGATACTTAGATGTGCGTCTATTGGAAAATTACATGTAATTTGGCTTTGCTGGCACCAACTCCAAAAAATCAAATTAATGTAAATATAATAGCCCGCATGGTAAATACTATGCTCTTAATTTAATTTCTTATTACTATTATGTAAAAAAATTATTTTTCACTTTTCAGTAGTCTTTGAAGTCAGTTATATTTTTGTTGAAAAAGTTTATCAAATATTTAATTGCAAACTTTCAATATAGATTAAAAAACGTAAAATATGGAATAAAAATATAAAACATGAATAAAACATGAAAAAAAAACATGATAATATAAACATGATCATGTAAACATGAAAATATGGATGCTTGTATTCTGATGAAAAAGATGATTTCTTTACACCGGGCCTTCAATTAACTTATGTACAACATTATTTATCTTATACATTTTATTTTATTGAACTTATGTGCTAGACGTATTTTTTTTTATTAAAATTCTTACCTAAAATTTATCTTTGATAATTAAGGGTGTATTCGAAAAAACGCTTTTCCACCTTCAACAGTTCGAAATTTTCCGATACAATTTCAGACACATTTTTAAAAGTAGAAACATGAAACTTGCTGAGGGGATTCTTGAAGGGACGTATGAGTTGCCGTGTGATGCCATTTTACTCTTAATTCATTATAATTCGATTTATAAACAATTACCTTATCAGTATGACCCTTTTTTTGTTCTCAAATCTCCCGATTCGGAAAAATCGGTTCGAAATGCCATTTTTGATTGCTTTTTTTTACAATATTTTCTGCATTTATCAAAGAATCGACAATCACGGCACCTTGTGTGTTTTCCAAATAAGAGATTTTGAAAGTTTGGTGCATTTGTGAGCAAAAATGAATTCGAAAATAAATCGGAAAATAAGCAGTTTGAATCGAAATACACCCTTAAAGAATATAGTGAATAAAAAATAAATCTTGAAAAAGTCGTTTGGATGTAGTTAAACAATTTTATAAGAAATCAGAAAAAATGTCAGAAATGTTAGTTATTATGTAATCTTCCGCATAAAAAAGTAATTTATTGTAAATCCTTTGAATATGATATTTCAAAAATTAGCAAATTTTGAGTCAAGGCTTCCGTTTTTAGAGGAATCGGCACGCCTGGTTCGCTTATCTACAATAAAAGCGATACGTCTCTCAAAAGTTTATTTTCCGTTTTCTTGCAGTAATAAGCCTGTCATAGATGCGACTTGCTATATAAAGAGTTTCATAAACGTAATTACACGGAAAATGACTTTATTGAGCTATATGTCCATTTCTTACTACAGAAGAGTGGTGGATTGCGTGGGGAGGTAAAATTACCCAACCATCCAAACTTCATCCTATACCTTTAATTTTAAGGATTTTATGCTGTTATGTACATTTTTATACTTGCATGCAAAGATAAGTGCTATAATTTCGTGTTACAGAAAATCATGAAAATTTTCTTTTGCCAATCCTGTAAATTTTACTTTTGTTGAGATGTGTCACTTTTCTTATGAGTGAGAGGTAAAAAAGAAGAATTAAATTATGCTCAAAATGTAAAATGACATAACTCTTTCTATTATTAAGATAAAATTATTTAGCTGCAACATCCAAAAATGAATTCAGATGTATTCAAATTAATTTATGCGGCCTTTGAAACAAATTGGAAATTATTCACATACTATTGATATGTGATCTAAAGAATATGTTGTTATACAGGGTGTCCCTAAACAAATGGTATATACGCTAGGGGGTGATAGAACACATCAAGACGAGTAATAGTAAATAGGAAACCAAGGGTCCCAAACGTTTTCCAAAGGAGATAGCCGCCATTAAAGTTTGGGGTCCAAAATTTCAAATACACATAAAAAACGAAAAAATTGGTCGATTGATTTGCGGTTTTCACTAAAATTATTCTTTATGTTGGCATTTTCTTGAAAATAAATTATAAAAATAAATTTCGAAAAATGCCGATAGAGGGCGCTTTAGACTTTGAAGTAATGAAAAACTATTTTTTGCCGGGATTTTTTGCATCGCATTAAATGGCTTCGTAAGCTTAGAGTTAAACTTAAATTTTGAGCTCAAAATCTCAATAGTTGCAAGCGGTTAAGTAGCACAAACTTAACTGTGTTCAGAGGGTTTAAATTTCAAATGATTATAAAAAACGGAAAAATTGGTCGATTGATTTGCGGTTTCCGCTAAAACTATTCTTTATGTCGGTATTTTATTGAAAATGAATTATAAAGATAAATTTCAAAAAATGCCGATAGAGGGCGCTTTAAACTTTGCAGTAACGAACAACTACTTTTTACGTTATTTTTTGCATCTGATTAAATGTTTTCGTAAACTTAGACTTAAACTTAAATTTTGAGCTCAAAATCTGAATAGTTGGGAGTGGTTAAGTAGCACTAACTGAACTGTGTTCAGGGGGTTCAAGTTAATGTTCAAATGATAATAAAAAACGGAAAAATTGGTCAATTCGTTTGCGGTTTAAAAAAAAACTATTTTTTAAGTAAGTATCTTCTTAAAAATGAATTTTAAAGATAAATTTCAAAAAATTCCGTTTGAGGGCACCTTAAATTTCAGAGTAACCAACAACAAATTTTAACCGTTATTTTTTGTTTCTAATTAAATGCTTTCCAAAACTTGTTAAATGTTTTCGAAATCTTAGATTTAAACTTAAATTTTGAACTCAAGTTCTTAATCGTTGGGAGGGGTTAAGAAGCGCAAACTGAAGAGTGTTCAGGAGTTGAAATTTAACCCCCTCCCCCCTCGAACACAGTTCACTTTTGCGCTACTTAAACACTCGCAACGACTCAGCATTTGATCTCAAAATTTAAATCTAAGCATTTCAAAGCATTTAATGAGATTTAAAAAAATAACGGTTAAAAATAGTTGTACGCTACTCCAATGTCTAAGGCGCCCTCTATCGGCATTTTGTAAAATTTATCTTTAAAATTTATTTTCAAGAAAACACTGATTTAAAGAGTACTTTTAGCAAAAACCGCAAACGAATCGACTAATTTTTCCGTTTTTTCATAGTTTTCCGTTTCGTTTGATATTTAAACCCTCTGAACACAGTTCAGTTTGTGCTACTTAACCACTCCCAACTATTCAGATTTTGAGTTCAAAATTTAAGTTTAAATCTAAGCCTACGAAACTATTTAATGAGATGCAAAAATAACGGCAAAAATAGTATTAGGATGGATTATTTCGTTAATCAAAAGTCTAAAGCGCCCTCTATCGGCATTTTTTAAATTTATCTTTATAATTCATTTTCAATAAAATACCGACATAAAGAATAGTTTTAGTGAAAACCACAAATCAATCGACCAATTTTTCCGTTTTTTATAATCATTTGAAATTTAAACCCTCTGAACACAGTTAAGTTTGTGCTACTTAACCGCTTCCAACTATTCAGATTTTGAGCTCAAAATTTAAGTTTAAGTCTAAGCTTACGAAACCATTTAATGAGATGCAAAAAATCACGGCAAAAAATAGTTTTTCATTACTTCAAAATCTAAAGCTCCCTCTATCGGCATTTTTCGAAATTTATCTTTATAATTTATTTTCAAGAAAATGCCAACATAAAGAATAATTTTAGTGAAAACCGCAAATCAATCGACCAATTTTTTCGTTTTTTATGTGTATTTGAAATTTTGGACCCCAAACTTTAATGGCGGCTACCTCCTTTGGAAAACGTTTGGGACCTTTGGTTTCCTATTTACTATTACTCGTCTTGATGTGTTCTATCACCCCCTAGCGTATATACCATTTGTTTAGGGACACCCTGTATTGTTTTATAAGGAATTTCAATGCAGTAATAATATATTTCCTTTAAAAAATTAGTAGGCGGATAGAGGGAAAAATTTAAAAACTAAGATATTTAACAAATAGGCTTATTTTGATAAATATATTAATATTTTTTTATATTGAAATTGTACTGTAAGATTAAAACTTAATTTGTTCCACGAGGCAGAGTCCGAAAATAAGTTTCCCCTGGCGTCTGTGGACCGAGTTGCTGTGAAGGTCAAGCAATATAATGAGACATGGAAGATACGACACAGTTTCATTTGTCAACATAAATACCAAGTGTGTTGAGGCATTTGCCATACGGTTTGATAAGCTGCAAAAAGCCACCAGGAAAACATCAGGGCTTCGCATGCGGAAAAGTCGCTAAACGCTTCTTCCGTATGCAAAGCGCTGATTTTTTCCTAGAGAGCTTTCTGAAACTTATCAAGCGGTATGACAAATGTCTTAATACACTTGATATTTATGTGGAAAAATTAAAATATGCTTTGCCTTTAATGTCTCATTCTGTTTTTTGACTTTCATACACAACTCTGACCACAGTCGACAAGGGAAACTTATCTTTGGACTCCCCCTCGTATTTCTCATATACGATAGCAAATCAAAAACCTTTTGTGCACAGCCATGCAAAAACTGTAGACACTACATGCATCATTAGACAATATTAGAAAATTTAATCGACTGAAAAAAGTATCACAATTAACACGCACATCAAAAATAATTTTTATAGGCATTCGAATTTTTTTTCACAGTTTTGTATAAAAAATATACGTGTTACAGGCAACATTTTCTATGGATAACATGTTGTACGTCTTCATAATATACTTTAATGTGGCTTTGTTTTAGCTAGTACACTGTACAAAAATTTATAAAGTTACCAAAATTTTTCTAGTAGATTTGCATTCCAAGAACTTTTCATGTAACGATGACATTTGCCTGGATCCAAATTCAGTAATTTCTGGACCAATAAATTTTCATTGTCATCAATGTATATCGTCATAAAAATATATGCCCCTGAACAATTAAGTTTTATCCTCCTGTGTTGTTATTTCTGTTATAAATGTTCCATGAAAAAACAGAAATATTTTCCATTTCATTCAAATTTCTCAAATATCTTGCTAAATCAATTAAAAATCAAAAAGTTGAGTCCATTTAGTTACTTTATCTTTCATTATACTATAATGGAATTCTCACATTTAAATGTATCATAATTTCATCGTATGTTTTCTCATAAGATTAATGATTAACATTCAAAATAAATCCTTTTCATGGAATGTCACAGCACAATATCATTCCTTATGCATTTCTGACACTGAAAGGGTGTGTTCCCGAATCACTTACACTTGCTCATATAACAAATGAATCACGGATAGACCAGTGTATATATTTCAAAAAGATTTAACTCACGCAATTCCTAGGAGTATAAATATATTCCAAAGCAGGTGTTTATCGACATACTCTATATGACACGAATTACACTTGGCATTTCTCTAACTCAATATTGATTATGGAATAAATTTTATTCAGCACCTCAGCTAATTGTTCGCCGATTTTGGAAATACTGTATTTTAACATCATTGCATTGTGTATATTGTAATAATAGTATAGATTATAAATTGAGTGCTAGTTTTTAACTCTACTAAAATGTCCCTTCTTTTCAATCTCTTCAAAAAAATCAAAATTGTGGGTATTTTTAGGAGTTTCAAAAAACGAACGCTCAATTTTTTCTTTAAAATAGAATTTTTAATTTAAATTAACAGTTCTTTAAATGAAAAAACATATTAAAAGATTAAAAAAATCTATATTTTTTTACTATGAAAGTGATCCGAGAAGAATATATATTTATTACTGAGATGTGACGTCACGTGCATAAGATACCTTATAGAACTTGTCGACATTTGCTTGTATATAAATTCAGGAATTTCCTGACCAATAAAGTTCCATTGCCATTAATGTATATCATCATAAACACATATGTTCCAGTAGAATTCAATTTTATTTTCCTATGTTATTATTCTCTTATAAATGCTTTGTGAAAACCAGAAATATTTTCCTTTTTTTTTAATTACTCAAATATCTTACTAAATCAATTAAAAAAACAAAAATTAAGTCTATTTAGTTACATTAAGTGGACTATATACTATAATGGCATTCTAACATTTAAATGTCGTTATAATTTCATCGTATGTTCGCCCATAAGATTAATGATTAACATTCAAAATAAATACCTTTCAGGAAATGTCACAGCAATATATCATTCCTTATGCATTTCTGACACTGAAAGGGTGTGTGCCCGAATCCCTTACACTTGCTCATATAACAAATGAATCACGGATAGACCAATGCTTCTATTTCAAAAAGATTCAACTCAGCAATTCCTATGAGTATAAATATATTCCAAAGCAGGTGTTTATCGACACACTCTATATGACAAGAATTACACTTAGCATTTCTCTCTCATTATTGATGATGGAATCAATTCCATTCAGCACCTCAGCTGATTTCTCGCCAATTTTGGAAATACTGTATTTTAACACCATTACATTCAGAAGATTGTAATAATAATAGTATAAATACATCGAATGATTCTTGTTATAAAATAGTTAATAGAAGATAGTTCATACAGAATGTAATAATTAACACCTTCTCTTTCAAAAAATTTCGCAATTTGACTTAAAAAATATATCTAGGGATTTTATGATTGTGATTAGTATATTACTTTAAATTTAAATGTTATGCGGAGTGTTTCCTAAATAAATATATCTTGGTACTATTTATTACATAAAACTTAAAATTATAATTAATACATAAAATGAATGAGCAACTCAAACAGTTTTACCAATAAATTTAAAAGTGTTCAATATGAGCATCTTTCGTCACACAGCACACTTTAAGTTAATAGCTCAGTTCTGCCCAAACGTTCATTAGCAAAGAAGTTGTGTTTAGACGCTCATCCAGTCTGACGCCATGTGATTTCTACCTATGGAACTTTATAGAGGAGCGAGTGTGTGTGCCTCCACTACCAGCTGACCATTGCAACTGTTGCAACAATGACACCACAAACCCCACAAACACTGACTAATGTTTGGGAAGAACTGAGTTATCGACATGGTGTGTGCCGTGCGACGACAGATGCTCAAATTGAACACTTGTAAGCTCGTAGGTAAAACTGTTTGTGTTGCTCTTTCATTTTATATTTTAATTATAGCTTTATGTTTTACGTAATAAAAATTTCCACAATTTAAACCCCCGATATTCACTTAGAAACACCGTATTTCATTCCCAAATGTATTTCCAACATTATTACTCATTTGTTTGTAACATATTGTTTCTTATCATCATGCGTCTGATTGGAAGGTATTCACCAACGAATTATTTAAAGGGGAATTTTCCATTTGAATGATTTCGAGAAATTTTTGGTTAGTTCCTTTTGAATCGGTTGCCTACGAGGAAAACAATTAATAAATTTCATTTTCTGGCTTTTAATTTCAAGGATTACTTTATACAAAACTTTGTTAATGTATATGCTTTTTCCTATAAAATACACTGCGAAATGAAAGATATCAAAATTAATAAATTTAGATCAATTAATTAATTTTCTTTTGGATAAATAAATTATTTCATGAAATTTTACGAATTTCATTTAAAAGTATACAGGATGCCAGAAAAAAAATTAAAAAAAATTAATTTCGATTTATGATGATGATTAACTGATGAGCATAAAAAATGAATTACTCGATAAAGATCAAACAGTTTATTGTTTCATTATCAACAATTGTTCTGATTAAGATGCATGAAAGCTATTTTTGAACGCATTAAGATTGATTAAGGATTGTAATAAACAAATTTAAGGGGCAGGATCTGAGGATTAAATTGCAACCTATTCCAAACTCTCAAATTATAAAAATATTGAAACGGCAAAATACACATAAATTACTAATTGTTCTCAGTGAATTTGTGCTGTAAATAACCGTTATTTTTTATAGTATTATTTTTTAACACAATCAAACTGATTGGGAAATTTGTCTTGCGAACTAAATGTTTTCCAACTGAGAAAAAATTGCTCGTGCCGGGAATCGAACCCAGACACTTGGCTTACAAGGCCAACGCCTTACCGTTTAACCTCTTCGCTACTGGCGATTATTACAGTATTTTAAATTATTACTGAATTATTTCTTCTCTCGTTTGACTTCAGAGCGAGATTTTTGTTTTATTTTCATTAGCTCGAATCTTAGTATTCGAAACATATTATTCTTATATCGAAATTTCATTTATATTTGAGTATCATTAATAAAATGGGACAAAACTGATGTACCCATTTGGGTACTCAGGGACTGAAGAGGTTAAGCAAACAGGGCGGCATTTGGCGGCCATTTCTTGCTCAGATAACCTTATTGGTTATAACACTTCGTCTGTCATTTAGACAGCTCGACAGAATAAACCGCAGGTAAAGGAACTCCATATAACAATGGGTACTAGATATGCACAGATATCTGCAAAATATGTTAATTCCACTTTTCATCTCCAATCATTTCTTAACAATCCTATATCTGAAGAAAACTCTGTTATCAAACCTATTCATAGACATATTTGTCGAGAGAGTGGGAAAATGAAATAAGAATTTAAAAAATTTAGTGAAATTACTGTTCGGAAATATCTGCTACTTATAAATTAAGGGCGAAGTATGTAAATATCAAAATAAAATGTCTGAACTTTATAAATTAGAATGCACGTTTTCTTTAGCGTGGTATATGCAGCAGAAAAATATAGAATTTTCATGACAAATTAGTGAAATTCTGCTTCAAAAGGCTTGCAAATAATATTTTTCATTTCAAAGTCACTCTGAACATAAATCATAAATAATTGTTTCATTGATAGGTAAGCAAATGGGCATATTTCGTTTATTCCATGTATTCTTTATTTATTCGAAAGTATTATTGGGAAGTAAAGCACGAGTTGGTTATAGGAATACAACCTTACTACTTGTTTTTTTTTTTTTTTTTTTTTTTTTTAAGTTTAAATCAGAAATATATAAAGAAATATCGTTATTTAAACCCTTTCGGGACTGTTTTTTTTTTTTACGTCGCCAATTTTTTTTTATTATTATTTAAACACGGAAAAGTGTTGCTCTGAAAGGCAAAAATTAAGTTTTATTAAAATATTATAATTATTTAAGGAATTATATTATGTACTATTTATAGTACTATGGTCTTTCGAGGAACAAGTTACCACTTACGGGTATTCTATTATTAATATAATACGTTCAAAAAGATAAATGTGGTACAATTTTAAATCAAAATTTTGAAAGATATATAAAATATATAAGCTATATTGAAAATATGCAATTAGCATAATAGAATTCGCAATAGTTGACACTCAATTTACACTTTTAAACATAAAAAACGTATAAAAATTGCAAAAATGTAAAAATAAGAATAAAATTTTCATTTGTTGCTATATTTTGGTGACCTTTCTTATTTGGTATGAAAAGTTTTGAAGCTATTCCTGTCACCATGGAAGCATAAGTAGATGTTGTAATATTCAGTAAAAGATATTTTCTAAAGTTACATTCTCCTAATTTGCACCTTTTTTGCACCTTACATCTTTTTTTTATATGGTCAGTATTATCATATCTTATATCTTCAATTGGACGAAGTGATGATTTCAACTTTTTATAAAGGGAATGGTCATGATTGGAAATTACTTGGACGATCACGTTTCACTTAGTTTGTAGTTTGTTTTTTCAAAGTCAGCGCTTTCAAATAATAAAGTAAAATCTAATAAATCTAGTATTTTTTTTACATCAATACCATGATTAAATCAATCATTTTTACATTCCAACCATGAATTTTTTACACCCATTGAAAAATAATGGAATAAAAGTCGAACGGTCCACTTTCTGCACCTGATACTAATTCTATAGAAGAATGCAAACAAATCATGTTTACCGATATCTTTCATACATAAATTGTAGAGAGCTATTATTTTATGTCGCTCCATTTCGATGAGTTTGCCATCCTTCTTCCTCTACTTTAACAGAGCATGAGTTTCTTTTTCTACAGTGAAACTGGATTCCATTGTAACAAATTTATTATTCAACCAATTTCCAAAAACGATTTTTCCATCAGCAGACAAGTGCGTATTCTTTGCACCTCTCCCCAAATTCTAATTTTTGTTTTCAGCTTCTATTGGACATTTGTGAAGCCTGTTATTCCTAATAATTCCTGCAGCAAATAGTGTTTTATCTAAAAGATAAGATAACAACGGAACTAAAGAGAAAAAGTTATCAAAAATAATTTGTAACCAACTTTATCTGTAATACGATTGCACAATTCTGTACAATAACTTCAACTCAATAAACATTTTGTAACTCTTCATCAAGAGGTGTTTTAAAACCCTGGTAAACTAAGGATTTATAAATTATTCCAGATTTTCCACAAAGCATATTTTTTTTTATTTCCCATGGATTAGGGCAAACCTTATCTTCATTTTCACAAATTGCTCTATTAAAACTGTAGTAGAAGTTTTTTTTTTTTTTTTTTTTTTTTTTTTTTTTTTTTTTTTTTACAAATATTAGGTTAATATTATTACATAACAATATTATATGACAAAAAGAATAAAAATTATTGCTAAAAAACAGAAATATTCAACCTAAATTATTACAAATTTCATTTCTAAAAATTAATAAATAGAATGTAACTATTTTAGTAAAATTAATTCCTTTAAAGACTTTACTACTAATGGTACACATATTCAAAGATTGATAAATCAAAACTTTTGACTGGTTTTGATTACAAAAATTACATCAAACATTTGCTACAATAACTTATTTTACTAAAATAATTTCAAATAATAATTCTAATTATTTATAATATCAAAACTGAGAACAAATTCAAAGGAATTACATGCTCGTCGTGCATTCGGAGTTTCATCCGTTTTAAATGTGTGTTCCTGGACTTTTTTAAAATGGGAATTTTAATTTTATTTCATGAACGTTAAATCTACAATGATCACAAGAAAATGGCGTCATTTTTTATTTTATTTCCTTTTTCTTGCTTAGTGCGTAAGCTAATTTTAATATGCTTTAAATGTTCTGTTCCCTTGTATGTGATATCCTATTAGTAGATTATATTTACTAAAACACTTTTCAAAAGTAAAAAAAAAAAGCCAAGCAAAAAAAAAAAAAAAAAAAAAAAAAGGATGGATGAAAGTTGTGATTAAAAAATGGTCTGATATCAAATTTCCAAGCTTATATTTGGTATTTATTTAACATTTTCCATTAAAAAAATTACTATTTGTAAATAAATGCCTTTGCATATGTTGATAGAAATCCTTTTCTCTTGTACTAAATACATCGTAAACGTGTTTTGAAAATTCAAATGATTTAAAATTATGCGTGATGGGCTTGGCGGCCATTTTTCTACATTGCACACTAATTTCTATGTACCCAAATCCGTAGTTAAAATTTAAAACCTAGAGTTGTTACCTAAGCAGACATTTCCGTACAAAAATTCTGGTGTTGAAATTTAAAAGTTTTGTTTAATTGAAGGGAATCTATAAATAGATCGCTGGGTGGTAACGTGTTAAATATGTCTGGCCATAGTTAAAATCAGAAGTTCTAAATTGTACTTAATGCAAACTTATTACGCTTTACTTTACAAACTTGGTGTTTAGAAATTAGTGTACAATGTGGAAAAATGGCCGCCAAGCCTATCACGCATAATTTTAAAACATTTGAATTTTCAAAACACGTTTACGCTGTATTTAGTACAAGAGAAAAGGAATTCTATCAACATATGCAAAAGCATTGATTTACAAATATTAATTTTTTTAATGGAAAATGTTAAATAAATACCATAATATAAGCTTGGAAAATTGATATCAGACCATTTTTTAGACACAACTTTCATCCTTTTTTTTTTCTTGCTTGGCCTTTTTTTTTTTTTTTTTTTTTTTTTTTTTACTTTTAAAAAGTGTTTTTTAGTAGACATCACTTCTTTTTTTTAAGAGATTATATAAAATTTAAATAATCTGCTCACTCAAATTGGAATGAGTTCTCGTAGAACCTCTGTAAGTAGGAAGTAAAGAAATATACAGGGTGAGTCATAAATATCGAAACAGTAGGCTATCTCCTTAAATATTGCTCCTAGACCCATACTTCCAATTGCAAAAATGCATAAAAAAGGGGAAATTTCTGATAAGTTGCAACTCCATCGGGGAGGTCTATTTGAAAAAATACGAAAATTAAATTTTTATACGACCCCCGTTCGGCAAAATTCCCAGTTAGGAAATTATTCCTCATCCATTCCTAATTTGAACAAAAAAATTTCATATCCTTATCTAAAAACTTGACAGAGATATTAAAATCCAAAATTCTCCAAAATTCGTGACTTAGACCACTTTACCATGCCTGTAAACGAAGCATATTTGAGTCAATTTGAAAGCAAATAAGGGATCCTCCACAAACTGTCTGTTATTAAATGTCGGTATAAGACAGTGCCTTTTATTTGGACACAATAAAACAGCATATTGATTTAAATCTAAACTTGTTTTAAAAATATGTTGGTAGTCTGCACTGGAGATCTGCATGGATCGAAATATCTATGTCCGGTCCCAAACCGATCCATAAGAAAGACGTTCGGCCCGGCCTGGAAAAATGTTAAAATCATACCTCGGATCGGCCTGAAAAAAAATTAAATCATAGCCTGGTTCAGCCATGAATTTCTACATAGTTTTTTACTTTGGTATGGCTAAAAATTGTTTCGTATGGAAGAGTTCTGGCCAAAATACTTATTATACCTTTTCGTTTTTTACATTTATACTTTTTATTATTAAAGAAGAACCAAAGGCTGTGATATATTTATTTTATCAATGAATCTCTATTTATATGTAAATATTTCACTTATATTTTAATATCGTTAATCTATATCCCATGTGTTGGAGACTTTGAAAAATGTTATACAATAAAACCTTTTAAGACGGAATCACATAGGAAAGAAAAAATGTGTTATAGGCAAATGCTCTTCATAGGAGGTGTAAATGGATTTTTTTCCCTCAGGTATTCTTGTATTTACTTTCCATGGATCAACACATTTTGCATTTAAGACAGAATTCCGTCTTAGGCAGATTTTTTTTTCACTGGTTTCATTGTATTTAATTTTTTAGCCTTTAAATATACTATATTGCCCCACCAGTGGCTGAGAGATTCTGACCTCTGAAGTGTAAGCGGCAGATGATTGGTTCGAACCCAATAGCGGCTGTCGGCCTAACCGTTCGGAGTTTTCGTGGTTTTCTTCGAACATTGAGTAAATACGGGTTAGGTTCCCTTAGAAAGACCCCCCACGAAGGGCATTCCCCCTCCCTGGGCCTATATCCTTCGTGTAGATTATCGGCCGACAAAAAAATAAACCATATTAAATATACTATTCTTTAAAAAATATTTTTTATTTTATTTTTTTTTATTTATTTTTTTTTTTTTGTAAAATAAAAGCGATTTTAAAATCTATATGGTTTTCGTAAAAATTTTGGTTGAACCAAATTTTATTTATTTTATGTACGTAATTAGGTCAGTCAGAGACAATGCTTTTAATACGGATTGTTCGAGACCGGGATTGAAAATTTCGTCCAGTGCAGGCCTAGGAAGAAGGAAGCAGTCCCCTCTGGTATGAAAAATATGTTAGACCCGGCCAGGTGAATCTTCAGAAAAAAGTAAAGTCTCGGTCATGGCCCGACCTGGGTCCAGAATACAGATTTTTTAACAGCCTCTCCAGGACTATAAAAAGTCTAGTTGTGAGAGCTAATTTTTAAAAAAAGACTTAATCTGCGTCTTAGAAAAAGCATTCCTTTAAATAACTGACAAACATTTAAACAGTACACTTTGTTTTTCTGCATAATGATTTCTCCCCACTATTTTTTGTATTTAAATTATTAAAAGCTAAGAATTGTTAAAGAAAAAAAATACAAACTTGAAACATGTCATTTTTGATTATTTTGCATTAGTTTTGTTTCGGCAAATTTGAAAAAAAAAATTAATTTTTTTTTTAATTATTATTATTATTTTTTTTTATAAATATTTTTAATAATTTTAAAATTAATATTGAAAAGCAAAAACTCTGGAACAAAAATAAAATCAGATTTTCATCTTTAATGAAATGGAAAGAAATTGAAATCCGATAAATAATGTTTCGAGTTATAAGGATTTTTAATTATCCCATTTAAACCAGTACTAACCATATGAAATTTTTATAAATTTTATGAGAAATTTTAGAATGTGATTTTCTTAGCAATTTTTTTTTCAAAAACTCATTTAGTATTTTGTGTGGTCCTGTAAAACGTTTTATCTATATTCAGTAAACATCTTTTAGTATGCTAAATGTAATTCGGCATAAAAGTGCATAACTAATTTAAAAACACAAAATCATTTATTCCTAAAAAAATAAAGATACTTTTTTATTTGTTTGTCTGTCCACGAATGAAATGCCTGTCTTTTAGCTAACTATCACAAAAAAGAAAAAAGATTAAAATTCTAATTCAAAAGATAATTTTTTTACACGTTTCCTAGAACTGTTAAACTAACATTGTTTTTTGAATTGCGCGCATTTCAATTTGTGTCAAATCCCTTAAAAACCTGATGAATTATTTAAAGGGTTATAACTCTGCGAGTTTTGGAGATATGAAGATGCAACTTTTTTGTGTATTATTCAGGACTGGATAAGGAAACTTTTCCTAATTGGAGTTTTTATCCTGCGGGGGTCATATAAAAATTTAATTTTCGTATTTTTTCAAATAGATCCTCCCATGGAGTTGCAACTTATCTTATCAAAAATTTCACCTTTTTATATGAATTTTTGCAATTGGAAGTATGGGTCTAGGGGCAATATTTAAGGAGATAGCCTATTGTTTCGATATTTATGACTCACCCTGTATGTGTGTACATTGTATTTATATATCATTTATTTCTTAGAGTAATTTATTATCTAAAACAGCAAGAATCAACTTCTTTTCTTAAAGTATCGTGCTTTTTCAACTTATACGGTATTTAATTTTGATAAAGAATGAAAATTTTGTAAAAAAACTGATTGAATCGAAATAAAATATAGATCTATAGGTGCTATTTTAGTTAGATATGATACGAAAATCTAGTTTAGCAAGCAAACGAATAATAAATTGAAATTTCTCTTTCAGGAATTTGTGCCAATACACGGACACTTACTTGAATACATTTTTGCAGCCCTGTATTTTATCTGTTATCTTTACATTCGCACTACTATTTAGCTTAAATTTAATTCAGACTAAAATACTCTTAAAACTAGTAAATTCGCTCTTCCAGAAATTATCATCCTTTGACGGCCATATATCTAATTTTTTGCGTGGTCCTATAAATCATTTTATCTGTATTCAGTAAACATCTTTTAGTATGCTAAATATAATTCAGCATAAAAATGCATTACTAATTTAAAAACACGAATTCATTTATTTCTCGGAAAATGGAGCCAAAGATATTTTTGATTTGTTTGTCTGCCCGCAAACGAAAAGCCTGTCACTTACAATATATATATAACACATTTAACTCATTTAACTCATTTAGTATTTTGTGTGGTCCTGTAAAACGTTTTATCTGTATTCAGTAAACATCTTTTAGTATGCTAAATGTAATTCGGCATAAAAGTGCATAAGTAATTTAAAAACACGAAATCATTTATTCCTAGAAAAATAAAGATACTTTTTTATTTGTTTGTCTGTCCACGAATGAAATGCCTGTCTTTTACTATTTAGCTAAAATTTAACTCAGACTAAAATACTCTTAAAACTAGTAAATCACACATCCAGAAATTGTCACTTGTTGACGGCCATATATCTTTTTTTTGTGTGTGTGGTCCTGTAAATCGTTTTATCTGTATTCAATAAACATCTTTTAGCATGCTAAATTTAATTCAGCTTAAAGAATGCATAACCAATTTGAAAACACGACTTCATTTATTCCTAGGAAAATGAAGCCAAAGATATTCTGTGATTTGTTTGTCTTCCCGCAAACGAAATCCTGTAGTTTATTATTGTTGATTATAATTGGTTAATATTGTCTGGGGGCCATCTTTTCGTATTTGACATTAAATTCTAATGTACCCAAATTCGTTGTTAGAATCCAAAATTATTACTTATTCAGACATTTAGATAGGAGACATTTCCGTATTTAAATGCTGGTGATGAAATTTAAAAGTTTTGTCCAGTTATAGGTAATCTATATGGTGTCGTTGGATGGTAATGGGTTAAATATTGGTTAGAAATTTGCGTAAAATGTGGAAAGATGGCCGGTAAATCAATAGATATAAAATACTGTTGGTTAATATAATTGTACAAAACTGGTTCGGTTGATACTATTGGCTCGGTAGATTACCCTCTTTAAATAAACATTTTATGGTAAAATCGTATTTCATTATACAGTGACGTCAAAGTTGTTATCTATGTTGATTCTCTACTCACACACGAAGCGAATATCGTTTACCATGGTTCTCTTTTTATATAAAAATCACACTCAACTCAATTTTTTTTCAAAAGTTTGTTTACATAAATTAGAATGAAACTTTAAATGCTAATAATTTTAAATGACTACACTTTAAAAAATATCTCTTCCTTCAAAAATTATTTTTTCTTTAAAGATCTTTCTAAAAATTATGTTTTACACTGTTTTATTCGAAAAAATAATCTCGAAAAAAAAAATATCTGTTTGACATATGAAACTTGAAGTGGCAGCATTTAAAATTATTTGCTTTACTATAATGTAGCTAGTACACGATTGGCGGTTTATCACATTTTGGCGTAATTTGTTAATTAATTAGCAGTTTTTTGCTTATTAAGGATAGAAATTTTGTTTTTTTTTTAAACTGAATTTTACAAAATCACGTAGCTTGAATAATTACCTTTCCGAAAGTACATTCTATACTTCTTTCTATCCCTCATTTAAGTTTGTACCTTGATTGAAAAAAATGTTTGACGAAGAAAAAAGTTATCATTTTCAATATCTCGACGTTCTTAAAAAAATCTTGTATCTTTCTTTATAAATATTTTATAAATATGAGTTTGATCTCAAATTAAAGCTTTTCTTCATTAGATTCTTCTAGTTTTCGTTTTATTTCTCTATGATAGTTGATTTCTTAAAAATCTTCAATTTTAAAATGCCATGTTTGGTCGATTTAACATGGAGAAGTTGTCTCGAGTATATTAAGCAGTTAAGTGGTCATTATGTTCTTGGCGTTTGTTCGTTTGACGGACATATTATTTTTTTTTATAGCTTGACTTGGCAGAACGACCGTCCTGCTTGATTTCAAAAAAACAAAATTCTTGAGATTGGAATCTGCGTATTATACCGAAGCTGCTTCAACTTCAGAGACATTTAAATGAAGGTAATATATCATTTTAATGCACTCATAGTAAAATTTCTTATACGATAAATGCGAATTATTTGTTCAGTGGTTGAAATATTTTGTTGCTGCAGTTTTACAGCAAATTAGCATTAGAACTAACGGGGTTTGGGCATAACTAATTACTTTGTTGCTATAATTCCTGTACATTCAAGAATAGCTAGAGATTCATCACAGCACCCGACTTACAAATAAATATATTAAAAAAAACTTTTGATTTAATAATTAAGATTTTTAAAACATTAAAATATTTTATTGTCAACAAAAACATGCTTGTTTAAGCGAATTTTCAACAAATTAGAAAGGATGGTAAAATTGGTTACAAAATTCTATGCTTACCAACATGACCAAACTAAATGAAATTAGAGAGTGTATAAATAAGCCAATTTGGCACAATCAATATTTTAAAATTTCTTTTAGTTCTGAAACATGTTTTCAATATCAATAAAAGTCTATTTGAACAATGAAATTAATCAAATTTATGCAAGGCATCTTTTCCTATAGATTATAGATAACAAAATTTCAAACCATTTTTTAAGGTATCGTTCCCATTACAAAAATATTTAAAATAGAATCCAGCATATTAATGCAATCTATGTCAAAATTATTGTTTTTAAAAATGATACAGTATTTTAATTTGTATGCGGTCCCTGGATTTTAATAAATATAGTATTTAGAAGATCATTCCTTATGCTCTAACAAGTAAAACGGTAAAACAAAAACTGCTATACTTTACACCTTTTAACATTTGACTTTCTATTTATTTGAGTTTTTTTTATACTTTCAAGTGGTTCTGATGCACATTAACTCAGATAATTGAAGATCCTGTATATAAGTAAATGTCAATGACACATCATAATAATAAGGTTTTTTGTTTTCCCAACTAAACAAATTTATTTTTGTAGCGTTCGCTCGGGAGAAGAGGTAAAAGAATTTAATCAAAAGGCCGAAGAAGAGGAGACTGTGTAAATATTTGATAACCACTCCATTTAATTTTGGCAAACACATCATAAAACTAGCATAGTATTATCCATCTTTTCTTTATCAGCGACAAATTGTACATTAATACGTAAGTTATTGACTCTGAAATGTTAATATAGGCAGTATTCTAATTTATTATTATTATATATTCTTACAATAAATGAGAAAATAGCTATTGCTTATACATCATTATTATTTTTTAACAAAATTGAAAAGTGCTTATGCATTCGGTTTGTCAGTCCATCTGTCTACGCTCTAATTTCCGTAGATATATTTCATGCAATTAATAAAGCTTATTTAAGGTCACCAAAGCATGATTGGTATTGATATGGATTAAAGTTTCATTTATGAAGGCACTCAAAAGAATTCGATTACATTAATGTATAAAGGGAGAAATCGTTTGCAGAGTATTTTAATGAATTTACACTGGTTAAAATGTAATGAAACTGGTACAAATCACTGAGTTTTACTAAGATCTCGTTAAAATAGAGCATTCATAGCATTTTTTATTTATTTACAGGGACACACAAAAGAAATTGGTTACGGTGCTGCCTTTGCGTAATAATTGCTCCAGAGCACGTTTAAAATGCGGATGTGCTTTTAATTTTAATTAGTTCTTTGATCGTTACTCGTTATACATAAATTCTATGTCTCATATACAAGGCTGCAGAAAAGTATTTGCATTCCCTCCCTATTTAGAAGAAATTGCAGCAGAAAAATTTTCAACTGAAGAAATGTATCTACTAAGTGAACTAAATTTTGGAATGCATATTATTAATACGTACATATATCTCTATATTATATACAGGGCTGTCCAAAAATTCGGATTTTTTCTGATTGTTGATGGGAACAGCTGAAATTTAGTCTTAAAATAAATACATTTCCATATAGTGAAATGAGGCGTAATATTCTAATTTCTTAAACGGTGCAGTTTTGTTACATTATTCTGAATGTATTGGAAAGTGCTTCATAATCTATGCTTCACGCATGATTTTTACTTTCTCGTTATTATATAAAGCATGGCTCCATGACGATATTTTCAGTTCAATTTTTTATATATATATACAAAATGTGTTTTTTAAATTAAAAATTTCATTTTTTTAAATCAGAATAGAAATTATTCCCTGGAAATATTTAAAATTTCAAGTTTGATCATCTCGACAATAATGATGTCAGTTCACACGTCAATTATAAATTGTAATAAAATGTTGCATTAATTTCTTTTGTACCAGTTGCTGAGGATAACATGACGAAAACTGTTTCTCGATAAAGGATTAGTTTATTGTGTTTAAATGTTTAAGGAAACGTTTGTTTATCGAATTTGTAGTGTTAATTCAGTAGCATATATGCTATTGCAAGAGGATTTCAAGAAAAATGTATTCATTCACATATGAAATGAGTTCATTTTATACAAAGTTGAGTGACTGGACCAAAAAGCCCCAGCAGGGGCTAATTTGTTACAAAACTTTAAAAATAGTTAAAAAATAAAAATAAAAATGAACTTCTTCTTTAAAATCATACATTTTGCTTCATTATTTCATGTTAATTGTTTAGAAATCAATTTCGACGCTCAAAAATCATATATAAGCACTTTCCAACACGGTTGAGAAGTGCTTATGCATTAGGTTTGTCTGTCCGTCTGTCCGCCTCTAACTCTCGTAAATATACACGGATCACCATGAAATTTTTATATGTTATTGGCATTTACCCTAGCACGAACCCTATTGAAAATGAAGTTTCTACCATGATTAGTTTATTTACAGGGGTAGTCAAAAGTTTACCGTTACATTAAGGGCTATGGGGAAAATCGTTTCAAATGAGTTTTAAAGATGTTACACCCTGTCAATCTTATTAAAATTTCTATTCATTTACAAAATGCATTGAAATATGCATTCTGTAAAAAATGAGGTGAAAAAAAACATTAATTATTCATTTGCAGGGACACGCAAAAGAAGTCCATCGCATAGCGGTAAAAGTGGGAATTTGTGCGGCATATTTTAATTATATTACACTCTCAGAAATAAAACTCTCATTTTTGACGATTCAGAAATCCTTGAGCCTTATTTCGTCGTTTTTGACGATCATTTCGTATCAAAATCACGTGACATTTAACGAAACGTGAACTCTCAAATATTTGACGAGAGTGCTTCCTTAATCATGGCCAGACTTGATGAATTTTAAGGAAACTGTCGCGGTAGCTGTTTATAGAAGGACCCGCTATTATACCTCCCCAAATCTTGCGATTTTAGAAGGATATATTTCTTGTTTAAAGCAGTACTTTTTAGTGTTTTTCAGAAAATAATGAAATGTAAGCAATTACTCTTGCTACATTAGTTTTTTTGGGGGGGGGGATGTTTATTACTATTTTTATTTATTTATTTGTAAGTTGTATTTCGTTTTGATTTCATTCGAAAAAAAATTAATTCGTTCTACAAAACCGTTCAAAAAGTAAATTTGATCAATAAAATTTCAAAATTCTAAGATCTATTTTATATCCAACATCTACTTTTTTCACTCAAATTAAAAATATATACATATTTTTTCTCTCTCCCCTATATAAACAGTAAATTGTTAAAATCTTATTTCTTATCCACGTATTTAAAGTCTCGCTTAAACTAGTAAAATCTCTCCCAATAAGCACTTCATAATTCGTTATTTCTGAGCAACAAACTAACCAGCCCATATTTTAATCATTCCTTAAGCAAATAAATTTCCTCTAGATGTTATTTAATTAAACCATATTATAATTATTCATTAACCATTAGAAAATCAAAATAATAAATTCGTCTTATTATTTAAAACTTGCAAGATTTATAACGGAATCGATAAAAGTACTATCACAATTATAAAAATTAATCCACTATATGCCTTTATAATCATGCTTGTCTGAGTAATCTGTGGCGTGAACGTAGGGCGTCGGACTACCACACTGTACGTTATGAGTTCGAACTTCACGTGTGACATGTCTTTTTTGCTTCTGTCATTGAATGCAGGAGCTTCTAAAAAATTCGATAGATGGCAGCACTAGTCCTTTTTTGACGAAATTTTTTGACGATTTGGTATCGTCAAACGAGTGAGGGAAGTGATTTCATCAGTTTGACGAAATATTTGTTCAGAGCATTTCCCAGGAAACGGTTTCGTAAAAACGAGGAGAATTTCGTGAAATCTGAGTATTCATTTCTGAGTGTGTAAACAATTTCATATGTAATAAAATTGGTATATATAGCTGGGGCTTAATATAAATTATATGATATCGTCATGCATAATATGAAGTACATAGCATTTACAGGGACGCACAAAAGTTTTCAAATAGTACATTCTTTCTGAAGTACTGTACATGTATCCGATGATGGCTGGTGGATGAATGAAATGAATTTTAATTAAGATATGTGCGTTCAATAATGTTTCACTAAATCTATGCATATTATATGATGTGTATACATACTATAGTTCATATACAGGGCTACCCAAAAGAGGTCGCAAACGTTTCTGAATATGAGCTTAAATTGCTTAAAGGTAGTTTTTAAATAAGTTAAGCCTTTTTACGCTGAACTGCATTCACTTTACTAAGAAATGTTTGTACAATATAGATAAAACGATATACAGGGCCACGCAAAGAATTGAATACATGGACGCTTTTGAATGACCGGCAGATCAAATACCTGTTCAACAGTATTGAAATAAATACTATTTAGCTATATACAGTAACCTTATTGCCCTAAATGACGAAGTTTTGTTAAGGATATCATGAAGTGTTGGAAAGTGCTTCATAATCTATGCTTAACGCATGATTTTTATTACTTGTTTATATCATTGCAAGAAGAAAGTATTGGATTCGTGAAAGTTTCCGAATTCCGGTTTTTTGACGGATTTACACATTTTGGGGGTCAAAGATTCCAAAAGATATGTTTTTAAAATATCTATGTCTGTCAGTCTATGACTCTGCCTGTCTGTATGTGACATAAATTTGGTGGGCGCGCTAATATCTCAAGAACTATTCAAGAATTTAAAAAAATTATATTCAGGTAGTCTCTGATATTAAATATTTCTGGTTAGTTTTTGGTATAAATCGCTAAACAGGTGGAGCTGTTACGCTGCATTCTTTGCTATTGGTGCAACAGCTGTATCTCAATAACTAATGCACGGATTTCTATCAAATTTCTAATTCAATTAGTTTTCGACATGATCTGATGCTGTTTGCATTTTGGTGTAAATCGATCAGTAGGTAGCGCTCTATGCTGAATTTTTCACGATTTTTGCAATTTCTCTTTCTCAAAAACTAATGCACGGTATTTAATAAAATTTTATATTCAGATAGTCTCTCATACAGATTGATGCTGATTATTTTTAGTGTAAATCACTCAACAAGTGGCATTTCTGTGCTGCATTTTTTACAATTTACGCAACAGCTGTATCTCAATAACTAATGCACGGATTTCCATCCAACTTCAGATTCAGTTAGTCCTTGACATGAATTGATGTATACATTTTGGTGTAGATCGCATTTTGACACTGCCATGCTGCATTTTTCACGATTTCTGCAGCATTTCAGTAGTATATCAAATTTTAAAATAAACTAGTTTTATTTATTAATGTGTGTTTCATTTATTGTACGTTAAACACACTGTAAAAAAATCTGAAAAGTTGCTAATTTTTTTCTAGGAAACTCGGATCTCTAGAACATTTTATGTAACGGCAAACACAAAAATTCAGATAACTTCAGAATTCAGTAAGAGATGATGGTTTGCACTGTAAATCAAAAAATCTCTATGGTTATCAAGAATTTCGTAGAAACTGGGATGCCTTAGAACTTTTTATGTAACTGCAACCGGATTACTGCAGAATTTTGTAGCTTAAGAAAACTAGTTTGTACATTTACATCTTTTGTATAGTGCACAGATGAAATTTTAGCAAATATACAGATCTCTCTAACTTTACATCTGTAAAATTGCAGGGTTTTTTTTTTTTTTTTTTTTTTTTTTAACTTTACAATGCAGTGGTTGGGATCCATAAAACGAAAAAGAGAGTAGCAAGTAGTTTTTAGTTCTTAAAATCTAATATAGAAAATTTTGCAATGCAGTCAAATTTGATGACAGTATAAAGTAATGGGATATTTATCGAAGTAAGAAATAATATCTAGTTACCAGATGTTTCAGTCATGATTGAAAAAAAAATAGATAAAATTTGCTTTGTATAAACTTCAATTGAATCGGTAATTTCAAAAATCACATAATTCAAGATTTTTTAGAATATATATTTTTGCCACAAATGCTACCATAAAGATAGATTTATGATCTGCATATTGCATATACCTTGTAAGTGAGAGTATTCCTTCTTTTCAAACAATACCTTTAAATTTTCGTTTATTACTTAAACGACATAAGTAAATGACTTAAATGATTTTGCTTGCAATATCGAATGACATAAGAGCCATACATTTAATTTTATACAAAATTTTCTTCTACTACACATACCAATGCAAAACATTTTTATTTTTGGCAACTATGGGTTCATAGTTTTGGCATTAAAAATCTTAAATAAGGTAAATCCGTATTTTAACATACATAACAAAGGTACTCAAACAAGTGTACAAAAGAGGTCAGATCTATATATTGCTGCATTATATTTAGCCCTTTCGGGTCCGAATTTTTTTTCAGTTTAAAGAAAAAGTTACTTTTACGTTAATAACATTAACACTAACAATCCAAATAGATTAATTAGTGTTTAACGAATATTTCATTGTCTAAAAGATAACGAATGCTTTTGTTTTGCATATTATTCAATTTACATTCATATGATAACAGGCTAAGGAAGCATTTCTGGAGATGTTTAGAAAATATTGTATTACAGTAAGATTTAACTTATATTACAAATTTCTAATATTTTTTGCACTTTATTACACATTATTCTTTCTGAAAAGTAACTTTTAATTTAAATTTAAAAAGTGAAATGTATGTTTAAAATAAAAAAAATCACAAAGGGCGCACAGAGAATGAAGCAAATAATCGTATTTATTATTATTATGAAATGCCTAAACATAAATAAAGTCATATAGTAAATGCATAGACATATACTAACATTACTAAATATAACTAGTAGCAAAAGTATTTCTTAAAACAAAATAATATTCCATTAAAAGACGTGTACTATTAATAGAACGCAAGACCCAAAAGGGTTAAAATAATATTGGACCCCATATTAAGCATTTATATCTGATTAAGCATTAATACAAGAAAATTCACTAAGATTCTGATTAAAAAAAGCACTATCATAGCCGAGAAATTTATTGATGGATCGTTAAAGATTGATTTATAAAGATGAAAAAACTTTCAATCCCTGAGCCATTTCCGTCAGCCAAAGCCTATGCATCGAAAATGTCAAAAAATACTGTAAGATAGCTTTCCGGAAGAGTTTATGCCATTTAATCAGAACATAGTTAGCTGGCTAACTACCAGTATTGAAGATTATCCACTTGTGAATAATGGAGAATATGATTACGCAATAAAATTATATAAAAACATAAATATATATATATACTTTTACATTATTAATTGCAACAATAATTTTGATTAAAAATACGTTTAATATGCCAATAATATGTCTGGCTAACTGCCAATATTGAAGATAATTCAATTGTGAAAAATGAAGAACATGATTTACGCAATAAAATTATATAAAAACATAAAAATATATATATACTTTTAGATTATTAATTGCAACAATAATTTTGATTAAAAATATGTTTAATATGCCAAATAATATGCCTGACTAACTGCCAATATTGAAGATAACCCAATTGTGAATAATGCAGAATATGATTACGCAATAAAATTATATAAAATCAAATATATATATATATATATATATATATATATATATATATATATATATATATATATATATATATACTTTTACATTATTAATTGCAACAATAATTTTGATTAAAAATATGATTAATATGCCAGTAATATGCCTGGCTAACTGCCAGTATTGAAGATAATCTAATTGGAAAAAATGAAGAATACGATCACGCAGTAAAATTATGTAAATACATAAAAATGTATAGATATTTTTACATTATTAATTGCAAAACTAATTTTGATTAAAATATGTTTAATATGCCTGTTTTTGTTCAAAATAAATACCATCTAACATCTGTTCTTTTTTTTTTTTTTTTTTTTTTTTTTTTTTTTTTTTTTTCAAAAACAACGTAAGGCAAAAACAGTTTTTCTATTATTTGTAATTTTTTTATTCATAAATTAAAAAAATTATTCTATATTCACAAACATTGAAGTCCAAACTATATAATCAGCCCAAAAAATCCATAAAAATTCTTTTATTTGTGAATAATTCAGTTTTTGTTTATTTTATTAAAAGTTCTGGTTTTATGCCTTACGTGGTTTTAACAATGACCGATTCAATTTAAATCATTTGTTCTTTGGATAGCAATCCTAGGCACATTTCCAAATCAACTCTTTCTACTCTAAAGAATAATTCACATATTAACAGTAATATGTTGATTTTTTTACGAACAATTTATAAACACACACATTTACAATGACAAAGATAATCAACTGATAAACACAAAGAACTACTTGCCAATTTTATAATTTAAAAATAAAAATATTTTTTAAGTAGTTTAATCAACACTCACTGGGACAAAACATTATTTTAATATTAATTGAGAAAAATAACAACAAATAAAACAACAGTGAGTTACTAACTAAATGTCGAATTTGATAATATTAGACAAAGGTTGTTAACACAGATTACATTGTTTGTTCGATTTTTTAATTAAATGAATTTTTAAAATGAAAAGGTTTTAAAAAATGTGTATTATAATTATTTGAAACTTTTTAACTAAGAAAATAAATCGAATACTAAATAGAAAAAGCAGTCCAAAAGTTAAACTTTTTTCACATTAAATATTTAACCTGAATCACTATGTCATGATAGTTAAACATTCCATATTCTTCAGAGAATAAGAGAGATTTCATTCATGTTATATGCTTATCTGTTAATTTTCTAACTTTTCTTTTAACAATGCTTAAGCTAACAAACAAAAATTCTAAACATTAGCAATCCTTCTTTGAAATACCAAAAGGCATAAAAACTGAATGAAAGATCTAAATTTCTAACTGATTCAGTTCTTTTGTCGTGTTTTTATCCTGAAGTTTTCCTCAATAAAATAATGTATAGTGACAAGCAATACAAATATTAACTTCAGTTTAAACTTCTTTGCCTTTTCAAACATTGCTGCAAAATTGCCAAAGTCGAGAAGAATCAGGAGATAAAACGATTTCTTCCAAAATTGAAAAAGTATCGTATGACTGTCTCAGAAAATCGCTTAAATGCTGCTTGAAATTTTAAAAATATTTTCTCTAGTTGAAAGTGAAGATAGATTTTTTGGGTAAAAGAAAACTGGCGAAATAAGAGTTTATGCCTTATTTTTTACTTGAAAAAAGGGGGGAAAGAATGGGAAATGAAATCCAATCGTACTGAAAATAATCAGAATTGGTTACAACTAGCTGAAAAATGCAAGATGGAAAACCGAAGCCACAGATTTTTATTCAGTTTTAAAATCTTTTCAGAGGAATATTGTTTAATTTTCTATTTCATATGATTGAAATTTTGTTTTGTTTTCAGTGTGAAAACAATTTATTACATAACCAAATTCTGTAAACTAGTGGTCATCAACTATGCGCTCTTCCGTCCTATCAGAGGTGCAGTGGAAGGTATACGCGGGTGTAAGCCTTCTGGATTTTTTAAAGAGTACTGTATACCCCCTGTTTCTCAAGAAAGCTATAGTATGTACGCTCTAGGGAACACGTTGTGCCTTGAGCGTATGCCCTCTGCTTAGAGCTTATACAGTCTGTTATTTTTACGACTACACCACTGCAGTCCTCTAACTACTTTTTTTGTAGTATGTATATGTAGTTTTATATATTTACATGATGTTCCAAAATTTTCTTTACTAACATGATTCTCTATAAAACCTAAGCAAAATAAGATAGCAAAGTTAGGATTTATGTGCATGTAACAATGTATCATGACGTTTTATTTCAGTTTAAAAAGCTTGTTTGATATAATCAGGAAAAGGCAAACTGTGTAGTGTATCTTGGTTTAGAAAGGCGAAGTTAACAAACAAATCCAAAGAAATTTTTCAATCAAAAATAGAAATGTGACCCAACATCTGGACCTAAATATTAGACCTTAATACGAGAGTGGCGCAAGAAGTTTATAAAGACGACCGGCATAAACAGAATGAATGCTCGCAAGACAAAAAGTCAAAAAGATACGTAACGTGTTTCCCTAATTTTCCAGTGCAGTCAAATAAAACACATTCTTGCGGTCTCCAGACACTTGGGGTTATCATCGATAACTGTACGGGCGCTGAACCAGAACTTTCGCCTAACCTCCTACAAAGTCTGATGAACTCTCAAGGTTGTAAGGATAAATTTGAAACTTTTTCTTTATCACTTTTGCACTCATGTGTAGTAATTACTAATTTTAACGGCAAGAAGGAGAAAGATTATAATCCGCGCAATTTTTATGTATTTTTTAAATAAAATTATAAGACCTCCAGTCGGCGTTGTGTGGTAGCGGGTCGAAAAATAGCGGCAAGAGGCTGGATCAGATTTCACTAGAATTTATTTAGTTCATTACAAGGAAATCCATTCCACTTATAACAAAATAAAAGATGGGTTCTCCACAACAGATTGAAAAGATTGTTCGTACTGAACTTGAAATGGCTTTACCGCCACTCGTTAATATGATAAAAGTTTATCAGGAGTTGTTCTCCACAAGTTCTTCCACATAGGCATTAACCGCCTATTAATTCTTCTCCCAGAGTAAAACACTGGTCACTACTCTCTCTGAGTACGAGGGCCAACTCCCCCGTCTCTAACGCTCCGCATCCGAACAGCAGAAGAATACCCTTACCCGCTCTATTTATCCCGTTTTCCCTCATCCATCATTCCTTGGGATGACCCGCCTCTTTCATTCTTGCACAGCGGTCGCCTTGGAGAAATATCTTTCTCTTACTTGTGGAAATCATCGCCATAGCGGTCTCTCTCAACACTTCAAAGGCTCATCTTCCGTGGGGTCTAAAATCGGCGGAACGACCATATGCATTAATCGAAGAGTTCACTTTAAGTGCTTTATTGAAATCGGCTGACTTTCTTATGTCTACTTTGAGAGTGGAGAAAGATGTATTTCTCCTTCTGAGAATTCTCCGGGATTCCCGTCGTGGGGGGTAATTTTGGAAGCGTGGGAACGAAATTCATCACAACACCCCTTCGCCAATCTGATATTGGGCTGCAAGACACAATATCTGTAAGGGAAAGGTTAGCTCATTAAACTTGGGTGGCCCCGATACATTTTTAAATCTTTAAAATCCCTTTAGTTTGTTTCTGTTTTTTTTTTTTTATTATTTAACAGGATCTTTCCCTTCGGTATCCGTTTAATTTATCTACACAATAAAGTACACAATTATAAATTACAAAATACAGATAATTAGCATGAAAACATATATACAATTGGATTTTCTGATAGATTTTACTCTATCCTACTTAAATAATCCAAATGGGGTATGTCCTTTCCTGGACGATGTTTTATAGCGTAATGATAGGGTTGCAGGGTGAGTGCCCAACGTAAAAGGCGAGGGTTATTGCCTGCGTTATTCTTTAAGAATATTAAAGGATTATGGTCGGTTTGTATAGAAAACTTCTTACCGTCAATATAATGTCTTAGCTTCTTTATTGCAAAAATTATAGCGGCGCATTCGCGTTCTGAAGCGCTAAAATTCTTTTCTACGTCTGTGAATTTCCTACTTAGAAAAAGTATCGGATGCTCTTCTGAGCCTTGTCTCTGGGCCAGTATTATACCCATAGCCTTTTCTGAAGCATCCGTTTGTATTATAAATTCGGATTCATAATTGAGGGCGTATAGCACGGGATCTTCAGTTAATTTCTTTTTTAATTTCTCAAACGCTTCCCCCACTTCGCTGCTCCAAACTATTTTTTCCCTTTTGTTTTTTCCTTTTAAAGCACTCGTAAGAGGTTCAACGATGTCGGCATAATTTTTTATGTACCGGGCATAATAACCTGTCATTCCCAAGAATCTCCTTATTTCAGTTTTGTTTCTCGGTGTTGGCAGATCTATGATAGTCCTGATTTTGACATCTGAAGGTTTTCGTTGTCCCTCCCCGACAATATGTCCGAGATATTTTACTGTCCTTTGTGCGAATTTACATTTTGCAATTTTAATTTTCAACCTAGCCTCCTTAATCCTAATTAAGACTGTCCTTAAATGTATGAGATGTTCCTCCCAAGTGTTGGAAAATACTGCTGTATCGTCCAGATAAGGAAGACAATATTCTTCTAGTCCGTGTAATAATTTGGACATGAATTTAGAGAATCTATACGAAGCCCCTATTAACTGGTATGGGTTACATCGGTCCTTTAAATTCCCGTCTTCCCCTATTTTCTCGAAACTGTAACTGTTTGAATCGACGGATGGAAAATCTATTTCCAGATCCGGGGATTCTTCAGAGCCGAAAACTTTGCTAGGCAAAATATATACTTTTTCTACGCGTCTTACGTATGGTTTCAGCAAATTAACGTGGTAGATTTGTGATTTCTCGCGTCGCCCTGGGACACTCACTAAATAATTTATATCTGAAATTTTCGCGTCGATTTTTCCCGGCCCGGTCCATTTAATAGACTTCTTATTTCGTTTGTTCGTGGCTAGTACTAAAACTTCATGGCCGGCTCGAAACTTCTTTCAATTGCCTTTTTATCGTAATCGTATTTCCTTTTCTCCCGGCTGTTCGACATGTTTTCGACGGCAAGTTCCCGGCATCTGTTTAATCTATTTACCACATTGAATACATGCTCCGTAACTAATTCGTGTTCGGGACCTTCCCCCGCCCACTGCTCGAACAACAATGTTTCAGGCGTTCTGAGATTTCGGCCGAAAACAAGTTCTGCCGGACTGAACCCGGTAGATTCATGGACCACCGTCCTAAGTGCAAATAGGGCGTGAGGCAAATTTGAGTCCCAATCCTCTCCATTTTCTAAGCACAAAGACTTTAATAATTTTTTAACGGACCGGTGAAATCTTTCTACCATGTTTGAGCTAGGCCTACACACACTAGAATGTCTTAGTCTTACTCCGAATTTATCTAAAAACGTAGTCGTTAGACTGGAGATAAAACTGCGTCCTAAATCAGTTTGTATTTCAGTTGCATATCCTATTCGACTGAATACGGTAATTAGCGCTTCCACAACCGTCTCCGAAAGCATGTTAGGAATTGCAATCGCTTCCGCCCATCGCGAGTATACACATAAAGCTTTTCCCACTCCCGTGTGAGAAGAAATCCCTTCTTGACAAGCCGTTAAAATTCCTTGTCTAAATTTCCAGGGTATAATCAATTGGTTCCTTATATTTCCTCTATAGTCAGTTGATTTTCGCACAATAATAGAGTTATGAATTTCGTAATGCGATTTCTTTTTTTCCGCTTTCTCGCGTACTTCATTTAATTCTACCTCATCTTGTTGAGCTTTCACGAAATCCGCCTTTTTGACTTCCCCTAAAATTAAACACGTGTCTGATTCCAGCTCTGGAACAATCAATACATCTTCTTCCGTTTGAGATGTCTCCTCCCCTTTTTCGGAAGAGCTTTCGTACAATACAATAGTAGCATCTTCAATAGGAACTTTGGGGTTGTTTGATACAATGCCTTCCCTTTCTTCCCCTTCCAGAGAACCCGATTTTTTCTCTTTCAGAATTGATTTAGTCTGATTGCGGTTGAGAACGGCATTTAAAACTGCTGGATTATTTTTTTTCCTTCCTCAATTAATTTCTGAGTATCATTTCCCAAAATATAGTAATCCATGTCAATTTCCTTTTCTGCTACTATAGCTTTAGTTCGGATCGAACCTGCCCCCTCAATTTCTAAATTTATTATCGCCGTAGGTAAACGACGTACATCATTCATGAGTGGTTGCGTAATACAAACGTAATTCCCGTCTAGTTGATCAGGTTTAATTAATCGTCCTGGGATGACATCTTGGCAGGTCCCAGAATCTCGGAGTGTAACTATTTCCTCTCCATTAATTTTTGCGCGACCCAAATAAAGTTGGAAACCTTTTTCGAATTTAGTTCCGTCGCTAATATGTCGAACATTTGTTACAGGTTTTTATTTTTTTCATTCTCTGGACAATCGGCCTTCACATGGGAAAAACTAGAACACAAAATGCACTTCCTTCCACTAGGTCGTTCGAAAACCCGTTGCCGTTCTGTGTTATCATTTCTCTTCCTCCAGTTGGTTGCAGTTTCGTTTTTCCTTTCTCGCGATTTGTCATCAATTTTTGGTTTATCGCCTCTCCTGTCTATTGCGTTTCCGGTGTTCCACGATTTTTTTTTGATACCTTAACATCTTCGTATTCATCTAATTTTGTTGCTAGAGTTAGGGGATCCGTATAATTAGCCCAAGAGTCTATGAAGTGCTCTCTTAGTTCCGTGGGGGCACGACGTTTGATTTGGTCCGTTATCAATAAATTTTTCAGAGCCGAAAAATCTGAAATTCCTAAATCGTGTAACCATCCTTCGAGAAAACTGTCAAGATCAAAGATTAAATCTTTCCATGGGCTTCCAGGATTTTTAGCATGCCTATTTAATTTTACCCTATAAGCTTCAGGACTCAGCCTATACCTGGCCAGTAATAATGCTTTCACATGTGCGAAATTTTCAATTTGGTCAGCCGGTTCGCGCAAGATCAATTCCGCTATGTCTATGGGTAATAAAGAGAGTAAATGAGTTACTTAGTCTTGAGTTTCGATACCTACTCTATTAGCTTGTCGTTCGAATAAGTTTAAGAAAAGAGTTATGTCGGATTTATCGGGGTCAAAGCGGTGCATTACAGTCTTAAGTGCAAGCTTAGGTTGACGTTCAGCATTACTACTCGCAGTAGAATTACGCCTCTCTGAGGTTTGAGATAATCTCAGCTGTTCCAATGTAAATTCCCTTTCCTTCTCCTCCCTTTCCCATTGTTTTTCTTGTTCTAACCTTTGTTTTTCCTCTTTTTCTCTCTGTTTTTCCTCTTCGCGATCCCTAACTATATATTCAGCTTGAGCTAAAGCAAGAGTTTCATCATAATCGCTCGCGGATTCAATTTTCCTAATAATAGCTGCCATATTATCATCCGGTTCTATTTCTACCCCTAGGACTTCTGCCAAATTTTGTAAGTCTGCCTTCCTACAATATTTGAGTGACGTAATTTTCGTCATGATTCCGTTAAGTTTAATTCGGTTAACAAGAACCCAAAAAATCAAATGCCTTTAACTAAATCGTTAACAATTTCACAATCCAAATTTTATGCATGTATAAGAAAATAAAAATTTCTAAACACAATTCAATAGATATATAAGGATTTCTAATTCAGAACATTTCTTCTATTCTGTTATTAAGTCTCTATAAAATAAATTTTTCCTAAACTTAAAGATCCCTATGCACACAAAAACACAAATAATAACTAACTTTCTGAAATGTCACTGAAAAACAACTTGGATTTTTTGGATTGGGCACTCACACAGATTATTAACAGAAACATTTACTAATTTAAATATAAAATATTTTTACCAAAACCTGTCCTAACATACAATAGTCAACAGAAATATGTTACAGCACTAACCGTTAATAAAATTTTAAATTTAGTAACTAAGTTATTAAATTTTATAAAGGCCTTTCTGTTTTTTTTTTTTTTTTTTTTTTTTTTTTTTTTTCCAAAGGCTTTTTTTTTTTTTTTTTTTTTTTACCCACTGGCTTATCAAAATGTTTTTAGAGAAAAACAAAATAATTCTAACCTCGAGAATTTTTTTACAGCTAGATATTACTTATTTATTAAATTATTTTATGATTAACTTTAATTAATTTGACCTAAATCGAAATCCACTGAAATAATTTTTTTTTAACTTAAGTTTAAGTTTAGAAACATGACAATATTTTACTATAAATACACTAAATTTTCAATCTGAGGCCACTCAAAGAAAAATGAGCCTATCTTTTTCTGCTTGGCACGTCTTTCTGAAGAGGTCGGTCCCGGTTGCTCCTGGGTCTGGCTCGGAGGGTTTCTTTTTTCGGGCTCCACTTGTCAGCGGTCAGTGGTCCTTGATTTCGAAGCACTTGAAGCTTGGTGCTCCTTGGGTATAGCTGAAGGACTCTGGGGCTCCTTCTCAATTTGCTGCGGCACGGCTGAGGCACTCCTATATCTTTTCTCTGGTTGCTGAGGCACGGTCAGGCTTGATGCTCTTCTATTAGCGTCGTCTTTCTGGGCGGGCGCTATTATCACACTCTGGGGCAGACTAAAATATCCAAACAACTTTTCTTTTCTGGTGTAAGAATCCGCTAAGCTGCCACCAGTTATAAGACCTCCAGTCGGCGTTGTGTGGTAGCGGGTCGAAAAATAGCGGCAAGAGGCTGGATCAGATTTCACTAGAATTTATTTAGTTCATTACAAGGAAATCCATTCCACTTATAACAAAATAAAAGATGGGTTCTCCACAACAGATTGAAAAGATTGTTCGTACTGAACTTGAAATGGCTTTACCGCCACTCGTTAATATGATAAAAGTTTATCAGGAGTTGTTCTCCACAAGTTCTTCCACATAGGCATTAACCGCCTATTAATTCTTCTCCCAGAGTAAAACACTGGTCACTACTCTCTCTGAGTACGAGGGCCAACTCCCCCGTCTCTAACGCTCCGCATCCGAACAGCAGAAGAATACCCTTAGAGCATCCCCTCGCTCTATTTATCCCGTTTTCCCTCATCCATCATTCCTTGGGATGACCCGCCTCTTTCATTCTTGCACAGCGGTCGCCTTGGAGAAATATCTTTCTCTTACTTGTGGAAATCATCGCCATAGCGGTCTCTCTCAACACTTCAAAGGCTCATCTTCCGTGGGGTCTAAAATCGGCGGAACGACCATATGCATTAATCGAAGAGTTCACTTTAAGTGCTTTATTGAAATCGGCTGACTTTCTTATGTCTACTTTGAGAGTGGAGAAAGATGTATTTCTCCTTCTGAGAATTCTCCGGGATTCCCGTCGTGGGGGGTAATTTTGGAAGCGTGGGAACGAAATTCATCACAAAATCTAATGTGAATAAAACATTGAAAGTTTCATTTTCACTGAAAAAGAGAGTATTTCGAGTTATTGATTTTATTATTTTTATCCTTCCCAGTTATGAAGGAAAGATTACTCTTTTCACATGCAACTGTTTATAATTATACTTTTATATAAAATCTATACGTATGAGATTGGATGTCATTTTTCAATGTACATCAACCATGCACATTTAAATAATTTATTCTATATCTTTGATATATACAGATAAGAGCAATTACATTAAGGCCACCCTGCATCTATAACAATGAACTTACCCAGAACCCAAACCAGAAAGCGTGAGCAGCTGATATTGCCGTAAATAGAGTACTCATGTATTGTATTTCAAAATATAGAGTGATTAGCGACATAATGGGAAGAGCAACATAGGAGTGGATACAAATGAAACGGTTTCACGCTGTAACAGGTGACGGTAACAAATCTGAAATTTGCAACGGGCATGAAAACGGCGATACAAAAGTAACACTTGTGACCGTAACAAATGAAGATAGCGGCGTAACAAAGTTGTTACCGTGTATCGATTATTTTCAACGATAGGTTCTTTTGATTGGCTAGTAGCCTTTGGATTGTTTATAAATAAATCACGTTGCGAAGATAATTTTGTTGTATAAAATGATTTAAATTTTACAATCTAAATGAAGTTATTGTGAAAAGATTCTTCCAGAGTGTCTGCATACTGATTATTGAAGTGTATTGTTCTGAGTATTTTCTTGCTAAACAAACTTTTGCCTGAATAAATATTGCCTCATGTATGTGTTGATTAAATATGTCGCATACTTTGGAAATAAAAATTCAGTTTTTTCTATTTTTGATCGAAGATGAAAGAAATGAACCTCCAGCAGCAGAAGCAAGTCTTTAATATTGTTATATTCCATTATGGAATATCTTGTATGCCAAGTAAGCACTTGTTAAATAGGTAGGAAGTAAGGTATGTGCATTTTTATTATTTCACAGCTGAAAAATCTTGCTGTTGCAGGAGAAATTTTTTACTTTAGCGTTGTTTAATAACTGTATATTTTGCAATTTAGAAGAATTAAATAAAATAAAGTACAATGTGGGAATTTTAAACATTCAAATGATCATTGTTAGTAGATTAAGTTATCAGTTTTTAATTTGTAGATTACTTTAAAATTATTTATTTAATGCTTATAATAATTTAATATAATGCAGATTGTTATCTGAAAACAATATGCATTGAGCTTTCATAAATCGTAACATATTATTTTCTCTTTTGAAAGTATAATCATGGGAAAAAAATGAAAGCATCAAGTATTTTTAAATCGCTTCTTTGAATAACTGAGGACCATTGAGTTTCCGTGACTTGTGCATTTTATAAGAATAAATTATGCAACTTTTATTTATGCAATAGTATACAGAAAAATGCAGTTTTGATTGAGAGAAAGCCAGAAAATAATTTATTGTTTATTAAGTATTGTGCAATGTAATGAAAATTGCTTACAAAAACAAATAGAAGGTTTTCTTGTCTTGATGCTTAAGTTTGTAGGCTTCTGAAAGTGAAACTAAATAACCAATATGTGTTTGCTTGGGGGTGAGGAATTCAATCGATTTACTCAGCAATGATGAAGTGATTTTTTGATGGAGTAAGGAAAAAAGTTTATATTTTTTATTAATTCATTATAATAAGTGGCAGGATTAGCTTATTTTAATCATAATTTAAATCAACTAATTAAAAAAATATATTTAAATTGATTTTGCAATATTTTTTTTTTAAAATCAATGTAAGATATTTTGTAAAATATATTATGTTTGTCCAAAAATACATTTTAAGCTTTAAAAGTGGGAGAGGTATTATTATGATTATGATTTCTGTGAAAAGTTAAGAAATAAAGTACTGAATACATTTGCAAGAAATAAAATGCTTGCAAGTTAGATTTTTAGAAAGCTTTCAGTCCCTAATTCAATATTCCACTACATCAATACTCATCCCTTCCTACCAACCTAACATTATATATGTAAACAAATGCTTTTTTGTTCCATTTAACTTCTTCAGGATGAGCTTCTTTTACAGAATTTTTAATATTTTATCATTTGTTTTTTAAAACAGGAATTTTTGCATAATTGAATCGAGGAAATGCTCCGATTAAGTTGGTGATTTTTTTTGACAGGGTAAAGAAAAAAGTTTATATTTATTCATTCATTATATTTAGTGTTATAATAAATATTTTACTTGGGGGACAGGATTTGTTGATTTTAATCATAATTCAAATGTTCCTATTAATAAATGATTTAACTTAAAAAAAAAAAAAAAAAAAACTATTTTAAATCTTTATCAAAATATCTTGTAATATGTTTGTTCAAAAATACATTGTAACTGTTAAAAGTGGGAAATGCTTTTTTAAGTTATTAAAATCAAGCATAACCATAAGTGGAGAATTTTCAGAAAATCTTACCACCCAGCAAAATGCAACATATAGTTGAAAAATGTTATGAAAAAAGTTATGTCGCTGTAAAAATAGCAAATTTCTATTACTACAATGCATTTTCGTTTTTTTTAATACATAAAATTAAGAAATATATATAAGAAAGAAAAGTTTAATATAGAATAAAACTTTGTATCATGTAATTTAGAAAGTTGAGAAAGATAAGCTAACTAGAAGAGAAAAAAAAAATAATAACTTTTTGGCATATCTCTGTAGTTTGGAATTTTCGAAGATTACCTAAAAATGTACTTGATCTATCAGAGAATTCACTCGCCAGTGGCGAATAAAATTATGTATCTCCCTACTCCTGAACATAACATTTTAAAATGAAATCATAAGTAGAGAATGTGTAAGTTAAGGTAATAAATAGATAGGATACTTGTAAAATTGTAGCTATTATTAGTAAAGAGAATGCTCATACAATACTAGACATTTATTTATTTAATATTTTCAAAAGTAAAAGTAAATTCACATTTTTAAATTAGATTTCTGTTTATATTGTTTATTTTGTTTTACTATATAACAATATTTTTATATGCTTAAAACAGTTCAGATTAACCAAGTGAATTATTTTTTTTTTTCAGATAAATTTAAATAAGTTTTTCTAATTATTAACTTTAATGATTTAATGAAGGATATTTTGATTTAAAATTGTACTTTTAAACTTAAATTTTGAATTTTAAAAAATCACAAAAATCTTGCTTAAAGAGTAGAAAGAAATATTATTATTTAATTATGAATTTATCAAGATGAGTAATATATTTAAAGAATCAAAATATTTACATGGTGAGTAGAATGTGTTACATTCTGAGTAGTAAGTATTTCATTAAGAGAAACTAAAAATGAACTTTTTACCTTTTTTTTTTTTTTTAAAGGTATCTCTTTGAATGTATTTAAATTTGTAAATAAAATCCCCCCCTCCCTGAAAAAAGCTTTTGAAAGCTTATATATTTATAAAAATGGCTCATATAGTTAGACCTCCCCCCCCCCCTATCTTCTTGTATAAACAAAAATGCTGCTTCTGGGCATAGTTTACATCTCTATATAATAAAGCACAGTATACCTGCATAGCATGCCTAACTGTTTTTTCCTCCCCCCCCCCTCCCTATCTTTATTTTTTTATTTATTTTCATTTTTTTTTTTTTTTTGCATAAGTAGTGGGTTCAGTTATGCAATAGAAGATTTAAGTTAAATCGTTAAATGTAAAAGGTGCTTCAATAGCACCAATTTTTTCAATATCTTCTTATTCAACTTCAATATCATAAGGTTTTTTTTTTTTTTTTTTTTTTTTTTTTTTTTTTTTTTTTTTTTTTTTTTACAGTTAACCAATTTATACTCCAATCAAGAAAATTTTCTTTCAAAGCTTGACTAAAATATTAAATGTAACTTTATGTTATTAAATGTAAATCTGTGTTTTTCAAAGAAAAACAGTTTTTTTTTTTTTTTTTTTTTTTTTTTTGTAAACATTGCATATTTTTAATCTTTATCTTTGCTAAATTTACATAATTAATGCGTTTTATTTAGAACTTCAGTTATGTTCATCAACGCATGAAATTTGCATTCTACATGCATATTAACAGAACCCAGACTAGACTCACTATGTCTTATGATGACTGATGAGATAAGTCTGCTAAAAATTAATTATTCTGCCCTGTAGATTTATAGCTTGTACAAAAAGTTAGATTGATTAAAAATGTTTGTCATTTTAGAAATTTATTAATTTGTCATTTTTCTAAAACTTTGCTTGTAGCTTCTGTGTAACTTGGATTTTGCATTTATCAACAATGTGTAAAATAAATCAAAACATTATGAAATAATTAAAAAAAATTGTTTAAACCAAACAACCCTGGTTTGCAATGAGTTTAAATAAATGGAGGTTGTGTTCTAGGGAATTCTACAAGGTACAAAATAAATTTGTTACAGTTACTTGAAAAAACACAATATTTTTTTTGCTATTTTGTTAATAAATATCAAAGCTAAAATAATAAAATCTGACTATGATAGAGAATTTTTATTTTAAAAAAGCAATATAATTATTATTAAAATATTTGGGTGAAGGTGGAAGGGATTGTGCATACAAAAAGAATACTTTTCTAGCTATTTTTATTGATTTAGTTTATGTGTGTATAGAGGAGTGGGGGGGGAGGGGTTGTAATTTTCACATCTTGGATCCACCTTTGAGTATAATGGTAGTATTTCATGCAGGATAATTTATTAACACAGTTTTTTACCTTTGCCTTTTATGAAATTTTCTTAAATGAAAAAAAAAAAAAATCAAATATTATGAAATTTGTATAAGACGTTTTAAAGATTTTAATAATTGAAAGAAATGTTTTTTATAAATATAAAAGCAAACAAATCTTAAATTTCATAAAATTAAAAAAATGGAAGAAATTTTTAGACAAAAACTTAATTCGAAACATACTTTTCCATTCTAGATCTGTAATTTAAAAAAAAAAAAAAAAAAAAAAAAATCATAGGCTATATTATTATTCTAGTGCAGTGGAACACCCTTTATTCATTTCTAATTTATATGAATTTACTTTTAATCATTTCATTTTGATTTCCCACAAGAGAGAAAGTCTATTGTTGTTGAGAGATTTTAAAATTCAATTAATTGTTCTTGAATGAGTTTGGAAAAAAAAACCCTTAAAATTAATTTTTTACAATTTGTTTAAATTAAACATAACAAAAAATAGAATTGAAGCACTCGTTGAAGATAATTTTTAGTTATATTTTGTTTTTTATATTCATGTGTTAAAAATTATCTTAAACAGAAGGAAAAAGAAACCCGAAGAAAAGAACAATAAACTGTTTCAATTTTTCAGTAAACATATATGATAGAAGCTCATTTTTTGGATCTTAATATGATATTTTTTGATAAATTTTGAAGAATTTTGTTTTATTTATTAATTTTTATTGATATATTTAAAAATTGTCTTGTACATGAAATCGTGATTAAAAGAAAAAAATATCCTAGATTAGGTTATTTATATTTTAACCCCCCTCCCCCCAAAATAATAATAATAATAATAACAATAATATGCACTGGATGCATTGAATGGTATTTTTTGGACATTTTGATAGCAGACAGTACATCTGTTCCAAAACCTTGTCCATTGCTTGATTTTTTTTTTTTTTTCTTTAGACATGATCTATTATTTTAATACATTCTGAATGATTTGAATGTGAAAATATTTCATTTATCCACCATATAATTTTATTTATATATTTTTCTTCAGGCTATAAATAAAAACTAGATAGTTTTTTTCCCTTATTGTGCGTATCATTAAATAAGAATTTAATGATAACATTTTAATTATTATTTTGATAAATTAAATCTTTAAAGTATATTTTTTATCATTCAAAACAATTTAAAAAGTTTGATTAAATATATCCCTGAAATAATTTATATATATATAAAACAATTTAATTAGAAATTCATTACTTTTTCAGATTAATAAAATCATATGCTAAACTATTGAAATAAATACTATATTATAGTACAGTGAAAAACCATGATCACCTCTTGATGACAAAAATAATAAACTATTCCAAATGTTTTGAGAGCTTTAATATGTTTTATTTTGTTACATTTTGGTATTATTTTATGTTAATATGTTTAAAAATAACCTTACATGTAAGGTTCTGATTAAAGTAAAACAAAATCTAAGTTAATATCCTATTTATATTCTTCAAGAAAAAAAAAAAAAAAAAAAAAATTGCAGACTATATAGGATATGTTGTATTGTATGGTTATATGTTAGGTGCTTCAAAATATATTTTATGGCTTCTCAAATACATCTGTCCTCCCCACTTTACCCTTTGTTGTCGTAAAAAAAAGTAGAATTACAATTTATACAATTATAAATAAATATGAGATTTATGCTTTTTAAATATCAAGGTTATGTGTGATTATGATTTGTTCTAATTATTACAAAACAGAAGTAATTTTATTTAAAAAAAATATTTTCCTTTTTACAGTATTTATTATTATTAATCATCATTTAAAAATTATAAATATTTGTATTCAATTCTATCTTTTTTTTTTTTAACATAACAAATTATTAAACTAATCTCGTATCTTACCTTCTGTTTAAAATTCAAGCCATTATTTATAGCTATTAAGATTTCGAATTAATAATAATTATCATTCAGTTATAAGCAATAGAAATTTATATATATTTTACCCTGTCTGTCTGTTTGTAGTTTAGCAAACAAACTTTCATTAGTAAATAAATTATAATAAAAAAACAATACAAGTTGTTAAATGTTATTTAAATTTACATATCAAAAAATTAAAAATATATGGCGAAATTTGCTTTCAAAATTAAAAAAAACTACGTGTTTGGATTAAATTTTTAAGAAATAAAATCGATCCAATTTTAGCCTTCTTAAAAAAAAAAAAAAAAAAAAAAAAAATAGAAAACTTAATATTCGCAACATTTGTAATTTTCGCTATTTAAATAAGATTATTTTTCCAATATTTGCTGATATTTGGTCAAAAATCGCCGCATTACGTGATATGCCGACATATTTTGTTTACGTTTTCCGGAGTTGTTACCGGCTTGAGACAGCTTGCTACGCGTCTCACGCTGTAACAAATTTTTATGACAACAATCACAACTTTGTGACGGCAGAAGCCGGTTGGCGTTTCATTTGTATCCCGTTTTGTAGGATTTGTGACTGTGTCACAAGTTGTTATGGGAAACGTTTCATTTGTATCCACTCCATATTGTATCAGACTTTGATAACGGTCAAATAGTTATGGCTCGGCGACTCAAAACATCGATATCAAAAACGGCGCATTTGGTGTACTTTTTATGTGCTGTCGTTGTGAGAATGTACCGAACGTGGTGTATGGATGGTGAAACGACAACACCCTAGCCAGTGGTGTGTTGCCCGCAGCACATTGATTCCAGAAGAGCATGAAGACTGCATTATTCGTCGTGACCGAAGAGCTATAACAGCCGAAATCACCAACAGCTACAACAGTAGCGACCTAGAGAGAACTTTTTATAGCACAATGCCGCGTGAACTGTTGCTCAATGTTTTACGCAGCTGGCGGCCTAAACAGGTTCCTGTGCTGACAGACAGTACGGTATTGCCAGTCCTTACCTGCAACGGGCTCATGAAGATCATAATTAGACCATAGAAAATTATGGTCTAGTGATTCACGTTTGCTGGTCGACGTCAACGGGCGTGTGCGAATACGCCGATTTCTAATGGAAACCCTGGCTCCCAGGCGTACAGTCGGTCGGAGACAAGCCTATGGCGTCTCCTCCATCGTGTGGAAAATGTTTTTATGGAGTACATTAGGATTCATAATCCCCATAGAACAATTTCTGACATCTGTGCGCTACCTGAATATCGTTGTGGACCAGATATAATACCCATTCATGACAACAATGTCTCCGGCTTGTTATTATGTTTACTAACAGGATAATGCACAATGTCATGAGTCGAATAGTCAGGGAGTGGTGCGAAGAGCATTCTAGTGTGTTTTAAATCCTGTATTGAACTCCAAATTCAACTGACATGATTCCAATAGAACAATCGTGGTTTCTCTTCGAAATTCCAATTTGTACTACCACGCTACCACCTCGCAATGTTCAAGAATTGCAGGAACGGTTGGTGAACGCTTGGTACCAGATACCTCCGACCACCTATAAGACCTTTGTCGAGTTAATACAAGGTCGAGTGTTAGCGGTTTTGAGAGCGAAAGGGGTCATAATGTAATGACCCTTCGGTGTAGACGCCAACTTTTCGTTATTTTTCTGGAGCTACTCCCAAGCCAAAAATACTTTAAACCGTAAAGTGGAATTAAAGAAACGTGTTTTGTTTTTATGTGTAGAATATTAGATTTACTTTAATGTTTTAATTTTTAAATGCCACAATCCACTTCACTTAAAAGTGGTTTTTCTCATTTTGTGTTTTTTCGGTGAAAAGGCATGTGTAAAATAATAAAAATTTTACGTATATTTTTAAATTCACACATTTTTTATTATTGTTATTGTTTGACTAAACTAACAAGGAAGGTCTCCATACGGGCATACCCCGAAAAATCTGAAGAAATTACAGAATGTTCTTCTCGTGTGGTTATATAGTTTATAAAAAAAAATTTCGGCGGAATCTCCATTCAGTAACCGTAAAAAAATAATGAAAATTTTTTTATTTGGTGGTTTATCGCCGGTTGGCGATGGAATGTAATTTCAAAAAATATTTTATATCAAATACACTTCAAGAAAAAGAAAAGCTTCATGTTGAACTTGTTTTGAGAAATTTAATTTAAATAACTTTTGTTTTGTAAGTTTTAGTTTGTTTTAAGTATAATTTTGTTATATCGATATTTATATGTATATATATTCAAATTTAATCATCAAAATTTGAAATTTAAAACGAAATTCATAATTTCAATTAATTACATTTGTTTCAATCTCAAAGTTCAATTGAGAATTGTTGATTAAAATTTGTTGCTATGGAAACCTGGCTTTTATTTTTCAATACGCTTAAATATATGAAGATATTTTTTCAGAATATGATTTTTTTTTTTTATCAATGAAAACATTTTTTTCCAGTGATTAATTAAATAACTACTTCAACAAGTAATATATATACGTAATACAATATGTATATATATGTATATAATATATTAAAGTCTCTCATTGTTTATGTTTAAACTCATTAAATACCATTTACGCTCATTTCTAAATATCCAACAGTTTTGAGTTGCATTATAATCGTTTGCTTTTGGCGAGGAAAAGGGCTGCTCGCCAAATCGAGTGACTCTTTCGTCTTTTCCCGCCAAATATTCGAAAATATTTTATTTTTTTACATAGTTTCTAATGTGATTCCGCCGCTAATTTTGACTAATCCTTTATTACATACATATGTACTTTAATTAGTATTTTTTTCATTAAATTCTGAGTATGCTCAGTATGGAGACCTTCCTTGTAAGCATTGGATTTACAGTAAAGTACAAAAATTTTGTTTTACATGTGAAAATAAAATAAATTTAATTTTACTGTAATTTTATATGCATTTGCGCATTTTATTTATTTTCTCCGAAGCTGATTAAATGATGATAAATCTCATGCCTAAAATTATACAGCCCAATTCTACGAATAGTTTAAAAAAATTATCTCTAAATGTGAAAAATTGTACGAGAGAATACATTTTAAAATTTATTTAAATGTTTCAATAAAATTTTTGAAAAATCATTATCAGATTGTACTGGTAATCGGGACGCCAGTACAATTCATTGTTTTTTAGCGGAAATATTCCCATAAATTTTAGAAAATTTTCCGTTTTTTCCTGGAATTTATGGGAAATTTTCCGTTAAAAAATTGTAACTTGTACTGGTATCAAGATTACAAATACAATCTCCTTAAAATCTTCCTTTTTCTTTTGCAATGAAAAAGAAGCCAAATCTGGCAACCCAGATCTAGGTGAAAGAAAAGTGGTTTTTTGTTTGTCTGTTTGTAGTCAATGGTTTTATTTTCTTGCAGTTCCATAATAAGAACATGCGTTCGTCAGAAAAATCTAACCGATCGATAAAAAAATATATAAAAAACTTCTCTACAACTTAGAGCTGCAATATTTCACATAAAAAGTACTTCACTCGAAGTATTTGCACACCTTACGAGTGCCCATTTCATGCACTGAATATAAAATGGCAAGGCTGAAACCAATCCATTTTCTAACGTAAAGGATAAAGTGATGCATTAATAATGAAATGGGATATAAAACTCCCTTTTTCAATATCTCAGAAAAAATGAGGAAAATGGTTCTGTTTTTTTCTTTCAGCCAAAAGAAAATTGCATTCAAAGTGTTCGAGAAAAAAAATAGTTATTTTTCAAAAATATTTTATTTTCTTTCGAATAAGGATGCAATAAAGGTGATTCCTTCATTTTCGTTATTGCTTCTTGAAAACTCGATGTGAAATATAATGATTTTTGTAATAGATTACATACGTAAAGTATATTATTTTGAAGGCAGTATTAGATCGATAATGTCTATGTTATAATTTTGGTGTACTTATAAAGCCGTATCTTTCTTTAAAAAAAGGGAAATATTCTTTATTAGAAAATTTGAAATGCATTAGAATAAAATATTTTCAAAAGTATTTATTTAAATAGAATTTTTAATGGACAATTGTTGTTTTTTTATTCTTTTTTTTCTTGTATTTAAAATATTTAAAGTAAAGGTAAAAGGAAATTTGCGGGTATATTTGCGGAGTGATTTTCACTTGTATCATATTACGACATCACTAAGTACCTTATTTTGTGGTTTCTGCATTAAATTTTTGCATTTATACTTAACATTTGAAATCAGTTTTCTATATAAGAAATACATTTTCTGTTATTCTAATTTAACTAATTTCATTTTTTAGAAAGCGCAAATTTGTTTTCAAATCAATCTCTTTTAATTAAGATACTTCGATTTCACGTAATAGTTAAATTATTAAAAAAGTTTTTTTTTTTTAATTCGTTATACCTAGTAATAAATTTACATAGTACATTAATAAAAGGTACCATTCAATAATTCACATTCGTAATGTGATTTTATAGAAAAACAGAAAAATAAACATGCATTAGAAAAAAATAATATTGCCAATGTATTTCTTAAATTGAGATACTTCTTAAATGTCATAAATTTTTAAAAAGACGAGCATTGTGAAAGATTAAATTATTATTCGTCATCAGACTAAAATAATATACAACTACTGCGCTGTAAAATAAATAATAATATTAACAATAAAAATTACAGCAAAAAAATATTAGCAGTAGGGGCACCAGCGTATTTTGCAGTAGTTTTACAATAATTTCGTTTTTTATAGATAAACATCAAATCTGTAAGTTTTAAAATATATTTTCTAATTAATTTTAAAGTAGTTTTTTTCCCTTCTTCTTCTTTTTTATACAGCAGTTTCATAGTTAACTTTCCAGCACAGTTAATAGTATAACTTTAATCCTTTTTAGTATTTGTTGTATATATATATATATATATATATATATATATATATATATATTACCCTACCCTCTCCCCCCCATTTATATATTGTTTATAAATTTTATTTTCTTCTATTTTGATTCTGAGATATATTTTTAAAAATTTAGGTCACTAATTTTGCGTTACATACTGTTATCGATGTTTTAATATCATTGTTATATAATCAATTTTGAAGGGTGGATGAACTTTTCTGAAACTTGGGAGATCTTTTTAATATTTAAAAGGCATTTTTTACATTTAATGTATTTTTTTAAATATAAAAGGTTTAAAAGATTCTAGTCTCGAATTGCAAAACGCTAAATTAAAATTTATAAGTGTCTAAAAAACGAATTTCCAAAAATATACTTTTGCTTTATTTATCGATTCTTAAAAGTGTTTTTAATGAGCAGAAGTAATAAAATAGCATTGAACTGCTTTTGTACAGAAATATGTGGAATTTTTATATTTCGGATTTGACATTTGTATATATATGCACGTATATATATATATGTGTATATACATATACACTAGTGAGGAGTGTAAAAAAATTTTTTTCGAAATTCTTTTCTCCCTAGCGCGGAAAAGTTGTCTAGTGGTATCAGTAATATACTCACAAAATTTCAAAACAATCAATAAATATCTTCCGGTTTCACTTTTGGGTCGAAATATGCAATTTTAGCCAAAAATGTTGTAATTTTTCACATTTCAGTAATATTTTTAATTTTAAATTTTTTCTTCGCCCTAGTGCGGAAAAACTGAAAGAGTACACAAAGAACACAAGCCCAAAATATTAGAGTAATTAAAAAATATTTAAATATCTTCTGGCTCCACTTTGGGTTCTAAATAAGGGAAATTTGTCGAAAATTATACAAATTTTCACATTTTAGTCATTTTTTTTATTTTTCGATTTTCTATTCCCGCTGGCATGGAAATGTTCGAAGAGTATGCAAGAAACATAAGTAAAAAACTTTAGAATAATAAATAAATATCTTCCGTCTTACTTTTCGGGGTCTAAAAATGTCAAAGTAGCCAAAAAGTATGTAACTTTTCACATTTCAGAGGGGATTTTTTTTCGTATCAATTTTCTCTTCTCGTAGGCGCGGAAAATTCGAAAAAATCATACGACAAACATAAGTGTAAAAATTTAAAATAATTGATAAATATCTTCTGATTTGACTTTTATTACTTAAACTGGCAAATTCATGGCATTAATATACTCAAAAATCATAGAACAATCGAATTAAAAGCGATCTGAGGGAAATTCCTCTAATAAGTTTCGCCTTCTGTTCGTTTACTGTAGTATAGTCTGTCTCAAAAGTTTAAGCACTCTGCAAATCTCGTTTAAAATAATTGAAAAAGAAAATATTTTATGCTAATTTACAATAAATACTCAACATTTAATCAAAATAAAATAAAATAAGCCATTTTGGGTAGTTAAAATAAAAAATATATTTATTTTTATCTGTTTTTCTTTTTTTCTTGAAGAAACGCTGTCTCAAAAGTTTAAGCACTTTATGCAATTTTTTTTTAGAAACACGGGATTGGTATTGTGTAATGACGTTGTATGACATCATATTGCACTTTTATACAAGTATAAAAGGTGGTGAAATTATTTCCTAATGTTTTAAACATGACAAAGGGTAAATAACTCACAAAATGTGAGATTTTGAAAGATTTTAAATTGAAATCTCAAAATAAAACTGTTTCTGAAATTGCAAAAGCTTTAAATTGATCAAAGCTATGTATATATCAAGTACTTTCTAAAAATGATAATTTTAAGCGGAAACGAAGATGCAGACGACCACGTATGACGACTGTTCAGATTGATCGGAAAATACGGAGATTGGTATTTAGACAAAATATGTCCCCATACGGCAAATTAAAAATAATTTCAGAGTACAGATGTCCAAAGACACTGTAAATAGACGTATTAAAGCATGTGATTACATCGTGTAAAAGAAATTGGCTCGCAAACCGTCTCTTTAATTTACATCACAAACAGGTAAGAATGAACTGGGCTAAAAAACACATGACCTACGGGGACAAATGGCTTACTGTTTTATTCAGCGATGTGAAAAAGTGGAACTTAGATGGCCCTGATGGTTGAAAGGTGTATTGGCATAATTTACGCAAGAACCGAAGGACATTTTTCAGCAGGCAGCAAGGCGGTAAATCCGTTATGGTTTAGGGGGCATTTGGGACATTTTCCAGCCCTCTCTAGCTTTTCTAAAAGGAAGAGAAGAGTGAAAAAAGTTTCAAGAGACCATAAACCACTATTTGCTTCCATTTGGTGACATTTTGGGGGGGTTTTGAATGAACTTTTCTGCAAGACAATGCCTCAATCCACGTATCCCATTCTACAAAACTTTGGATTTTTCAGAAAAATGATAAAGTACTTGACTAGCCAGCTTTAAGTCCAGACTTAAACCCGATTGAGAATGTCTGGAATATTTTAACCCGCCAAGTTTAGGCAATGGAAAGCAGTATGACTCTATTGAAAAACTCCAAGAGGCTATTGAGAAAGCATGGTATTCTTTGCCACCAGAAACCCCACAAAAACTAATAATTTCGACGAAAGCACGTTTATTTGAGCTAATCCGAAAACCTGTAAAAAAAAATTGTTACTAAAAGTTCTGTAAAAATTATAAATATGGTTGTTTTTGACGTTGTGCATAAACTTTTGAGACAGTTTTTTTATAACTTTTTTTTAATTGTATTTTTTAAAATTATGTAATTTATTTTTTTCTATTTTTGATATCGTTTACTTAAATAATATTACGAAACATGTAAATAAAAAAAATGTTATTAATTCTAACTTTGTAAAATTCATTAAAAATCGATATTTTATGCTTGTGCTTAAACTTTTGAGACAGACTATATTACTGTTGGTTTAATGCTCTGCTCGTGATAGGTTTGTAATGAGGATATTCAGTTTTAGTTTCTATATTTTATTAAAAAATAATGCATCTGAAAGTGTTTACAAAATTTTAATTTTTAATATTGTGTTGAACTAATAGTGTGCATGGAAAATATTACACAGAAATATCACAATTAAGGCGCAGTATACACGGGATTTGTCTCCTCCCATTTTTTGTGATCCTACAGAATTGAGAACTGGCGTTCTACCAACTTATGAAACTATAATGTCCTTTTTTTGTTGGTGAGAAATGAATCGAAATATAATTAAAAATCGGACCCACCTTTGGAATGATAGCGGATTATGGCTGAAATGATTGAAGCAATTTTGCAGGCTCCTCAGTTCCAACGATTTCTAGGCAAAGAATAGTCCAAATGATTGGTTCACATAATGATAAATACAAGAGTATAAAGAAGTTTGACGCTAAAGAACAGACGTCAAACAGAAGTCAAAATTGAAAATTTCTTATTGGAAGGGAAAAAACGTCTATTTGAAAAAATTTCTTACAAGAGTACATCTCTAGAACGATGTAAATGCCCACGTGATATAAAAAGTCCAGAATTGGAAGACTGTTTCTTAAGGATCAAAGAACTTCAAGAAAATTGTCGATAGAACCAATTGATACATTCGGAAACACGGTCCACAACACGGAAACTTAGTAAATGAATGAGCAAGCTCGAAAAAGAATAAGAAAGTTTCAGAAAATGGTATAAAAGGGAAAAAAACAATCACTACTGGTTCATTGAAGACTTAGAGTTATTTCAATCTTTTAGTCTTGTTTATGAACAACTGTGTCACCATCTTAGTGATAAACCTTTAGTGACATTGCATTCGAACATAAATACTATAAGTGTATCACAAACAACCCGCCGTCCTGCCCTAGCCAGAACTTGAGACACAATAGGAGTGTCCGACCGAGTTGCAATATCAGGAACAGGCGCACTTCTTGAAGACTTGGTGACACGTGACGACATGTCCAATGTTATAGACAGGCATAACACAAGAGGAGAAAGAAATAAATATCGCATGAAATGCCAAGTCCGAGATTAGAGTTTCATATCCACCAATACCTTGAAAGGATTGTATTTTGACCGTCGAAAAGATCAAACTTTAATTCAGAGGAATATTGAGGGAAAGCTCCATCAACAAAGAGTGCTTGAAGAATACTTGACACTTATAGAAGAACCTGGCTGCGATTATATAGGGCAAGTGTCACCAATAACCTCTTCTGCTATGTTTCTCATATGATTTTCCATACTTTCCGCTCCAGCAAGAAGAGAAAAATGATAAGAAAAAAATCTCTGAAATATGAAAAGTTACATATTTTTTGGCTACTTCGACATTTTTAGACCCCGAAAAGGAATACGGAAGATATTTATTTATTATTCTTAAGTTTTTTACTTATGTTTCTTGCATATTCTTCGAATATTTCTATCCCAGCGGCAATAGAAAATCAAAAAATAAAAAAATGACTAAAATGTGAAAATTTGTATAATTTTCGACAAATTTCCCATATTTAGAACCCAAAGTGGAACCAGAAGATATTTTTTAATTACTCTAATATTTTGGACTTATGTTCCTTAAGTACTCTTTCAGTTTTTCCTCACCAGGGCGAAGAAAAAATTGAAAATTAAAAATATTACTGAAATGTGAAAACTTACAACATTTTTGGCAAAATTTGCATATTTTGACCCAAAAGTGGAACCGGAAGATATTTATTGATTGTTTTGAAATTTTGTGAGTATATTACTGATACCACTAGACAACTTTTCCGAGCTAGGGAGAAAAGAATTTCGAAAAAAAGTTTTTTAAGCTCCGCCCTAATATACACTCCATCTCCCCCCCCCCCCTCACACACACACACACGTTCCCTCGTTCTCCATAAAAATTAAAGACTATACCTAGAGCTAAAATGTAATTAAAAAAAAAAATGTTGGGAAATTTTTGTTTCTGTTATCAAGCTTCGATTGCACACGGGCGACATATCGGTCTCCATGGGAGCGTCAATTCCAATGACAGTTTTGGGAGAGAAAAATACGGCGCTATGCGTTGCACTACGTTTTATAGAGTTGTTGATGGATGCTGGGTTAATTTCGACCCATATTTAACACAGGGTTGCGGTATATGAAGTTACCCCATTTTCTATTGTGGTTGCAGATTTTCTTAGAGTGAGGGGTACCAGACTAGATTTGTCATCCAGGTGTCTCAATTGGATGAGCACTGGTGCACTAAAACTTGGGCCAGAGGCTTTTTCACTCTGTTATTTTTATGCTTGCTAGCAAAATGAATAAAAATTAATTAATAGAATTCAAATTTACTATTTTACAATCGTATTTCGTGGTTTTAATTATTATAAATTTGTATATTAATTTTGAAAGATAAGTAATTTTGCATTAAACAAAAAACGGACTTCAACCGACTGCATTTCTTTACCTGTTGTCTTTGTATTACATTGTATTATTATCTAAATTATTTTGGGTTGCGTTATACACGATCAGAAGTCGAAAATTCTATTTGAATTCACCGCAAAACACGAAACTCAAAGAAAAATCGTCCATATTTTAAATAATTGTGAAAAAATGCTGCGTACGTATCAGTTTTATTTTTTAAATAGAAAAATGAGTATACTATACATGTACTACTACAAAACTGTACGTGTATAGTTCATATAAAACTATACATGTATAATTTATATAAAACTTTACGAAACTATTTATATGTACAAAACTACATAATTATAATTACAGCTATTCATTTATAATACTACAGTTTTGTCATTTTAAACATTGTTGTTCGCTTTCTTTTGAAGAAAGTTTACAAAACCTTACATGTCAGAGTCCAGAAACAACCCTGACTCTACATAAAATACAGGTACCAATGAAGCCATAGCCAGGAGTAATGTGGAACTTGGTTTTTATTCAGCTGTCTCTTTCTCAGCTTTAAAAAAAATCCAATCCTTAAAATACATAGATTAACATATCTCTCCTCTTTAATCTTATTCTACTCTAAAAGTGAAAAATATTGATTGTAACCAATGCAAGATAAAACGAGATTTTAAATATAAGCTTTGCTATGATTATATCTCAAATTTGTGGCATGACCCTGTTGCCCATGCTATAGTCTTGTCCTGAAAATAGTCAACCTGACTCGATCCCATTCCTCGAAGAAAAAGATAATTGCTAACATGGCGCAACTGGCATGGGTTCCATTTGGCAAAAATCGGGTTGCCCGACCAGGTGCAAAGTTCTAATATTCATTCAATTCTCCACATTCATTCCCATTACTGCAGTATTGCTTATTTTAACTCACATTAAAAGATCACGTATTAAAATATTTGAGATGAATTTGTAACAAAACTATACATGATAATATGACATTAACACAATGCTCAAAATTTGGGACGACTGGACAATTTTTACATAACTTAAATCCCACAAAGTTTAAAAAATACATATAATAAAAAGAATATTACCCAGTTAAACTGATGGCATTGAGCTCAAAAGCTTTTCTTACTAATTGTATGTTACAGCCTTATTTTTTCAAGGAATAATACCCATCGAACAACAAATTAAGGGGAGGGTTGCTGTCCCATTTATCCTCGATATATAGTTAATCATTAAATCACCAAATTTATTCAGGGATTCATCTTATCAGAAAGAACCTACGTCCAAATATGAAGCAAATCGGATAATTCTGCATAACCGACTTATCTAATTAAAAGGATGAGTAATCTCCCATTCCCTCCTTTATTCTTAACAAAAGAGTCCTAAAACTAATTAGAGAAGCGTTTTATCATTAGGAACCTATATCTAAAAATTGAATCTAATCGGTTAATTATGCATGAAAAAAGCTATTTACATAAATTTAGAAGGATAACTCCCTGATTGCCCCTTTATACTTAACCAATGAATACCCAAAACAAATCAGTGGAGCATTTTATCAGAATGAAACTATATTCAAAATTTGTAGCAAAACGGTAAAATCAGCATGAAAAACATCACTTACCGATATTAAGGGGGAGTTATCCCCCATTCCTTCCTTAATACATAAGTAATAAATACTATAAACTAATCATGAAGACGCCTCATTAGAATGATCCTACATAAGAAATTTGAATGAAACCTGCTAATTTTAAATGAAAAACTCATTTATCTAAATTAAGAAAGGGGATTAGCCCCTTGTTCCCTCCTCCATTTACTTATCCAATGAACCCTAAAAATTAATTAGAGAAGTGTCATCAGAATCAATCTATATCCAAAATTTGAAGCAAGTCAGATATTTTTATCATGAGTTATCGTGTTATATACGTACGTACATAACGAGTGGACACATAAGATCTCAGACCTGTGAGTTAAAAACCAGATATACAGACAAACGTACAATTACTGTTACATCCTAATGATAATCCTTGGAAAGAGATAGTGTATAAAAAAGGACGTATGTAAAAAAATAAAAGTGTGAATATCAGCTCGTTTGTTCAAAAGTTTAGCGTGGACAATGATACAAAACAAAAGTTATACTAAAGAACTGTTTAAACTTCTTCATTGAAAGTTCGTTAATAAAAAATTTTAATGAAATGTGTTGGTCCTATATACACGTTTTCTATATTATCTTCTAAATATCTGTAGCAAAAATGTAGAAAAAACATTGGAGAAGGGATTTTACAATTACAAAATTCATATTTGCTTAAGCAAAACTTGAAACTAAATTTCATTCGTAATTTCTGGAAAAATAATTCACCCGTATGCTTAATATGCAAAGTGTTACAAAGTGAAGGAATTACTAAAAATTTCATATTAACATATTTATTAGCATTTAAATTTTTGTTTTCTGTTATTTGGTTCGACTCTACTGAATCTTTTGTTTTGAAATATGTGGCTACATTTGACCACACACTTGGCATTTGTCCATAATTCAAATGAACGGAGTTTATTCATTTATCTCCAATTTCAGTTTACTTTATTTTAGGGCATTAATTATTTGAAATAAAATATAATTTACATGCGTATTTTATTCCCCGCTCGAGCAAAAGATGACTTTAAAACTAAATAAACAGTTTTACTGAAATACCCAAGTAGCTTTTCACTCATCTTAATGCGACAGATTCGCAACAATATTCTTTGGTTTAATGTATATATATATCTTTCCATTATACGTTTATTCTCATCTATAAAGTCTAATCAGATATTTTCAAACATCAAGTACAATTTCCAGGTAAATAAATTAAATAATAGACTTACGAAATCAATTACGATCATGGTAGTCAATCCTGTGGATTTCCGTTTCAAAATTAAATTATGTATGAAATTTAACTAAATTTTCATCATAATTACACGGCATCTTGTTACACTTTTACATTAATACCTTCCTTTGAAATCTAAGTATTTATCCATGCCTAAAACTTTCTAGATATTAAACTTTAAAATATTCGCCTTTAATCTAACTTCATTAGAAACGCATGGATTAGTTGCCTTTCATTAATAATGTTCATAAGTTTACTAATAATTTAAATGAAAATTTCAACTTAAGCAAACACATCTGCGATCGAGATAACTTTCTCTTTACAATTTTAATCATTACAGGCTTCTTTTTTTGTATGTGAATCAAAATCCTTTAACATCAGAGGGAAGTTTTAAAATATGTTTTCTTAATTTCTTATGTATTTCTTTAGTAGCATGAAAATAAATTTCCAGCGAAACTCATTGAAAATAAAATAGTTATACAGTATGTCTCAAAATGCAGCGGCAAACTCTAAGCGTGGTAAGGTACAGTATAAGGATTGATAATTGCACAGCAATCCATGTTCGGAAACATCATCATAATGCGATAGGTGTTGCTGTTCACGAGAGCATTTCTACTTTTTCACTGTTATTCATGCGGAACTTATTACAAAAATGTAATATACTTTTGAATAAGTTTAGAGGGACATCTTTAAATAATATCATTCTTAATTTCAACAGTTAAAATAAGGTAAGGAAAAAATTCATCTTACCGCAGATTCAGGTGAGTACCTCCCAGTGCAGTTTCCATATCTGGCAAGCATAATCCACGGACACATTTTCCTTTGCAGATATTTCACGTTTGCTCCTAGAGTGTTATAGGAGAGAAAAATTAGTTATCTCTATTTCGCTTTAATTATGTTATTAAACTTCATTAATGGGAAAAATGAATGTTTTCAATTTATAATGGTTTATTCTGGATTACGTTAATTATGAAAATAATACATATACAGAGAGAGAATAAACACTCGTCTCTTGCATATTGCTTCTACATTTCTGAGTGAGAGTGCGTGAGAGAAATAAAAATTCAATGTTCAGTTCATACCAGGCTAAGAAAAACACATGCATTACAAGTTGAGGAAACCACAAGGGATGCACAAAGACAACAGATTTTCCATCTACATTTCAGATGCTAGAAAATAAAAAAGTTATTGAAAAGAAGAAAGAGTCTGGAATAATACCTGAGTTCTTTTTAAATACACAAAACAATTTTCGGGGGATTCTCATACACAATAGCCCCGCTGAATCCCTGGAACAAAAATTCAGTTGTTCAGAACAATCTGTCTGTGGAACTCGAATATAACTTTGGGAAGGGTCTTCATAAAAGGATCAGTAGTTATTCATCCGGTCTACAAATAACACAACATTATTGTCCCTTCCCCCACAAGATGTTTAAGTAAGTTATATCTCAATGAGATATGTTTCGTTTTATTATTATATTTGCCTGATTCGGCTAACTTTATCGTAGATTGATTGCCTTCATATAAAACAATGGGAAGTTGTAGCTCTAAGTTCAGTTCTTTAAAAAATTCAAGTAGCCCGGTGATCGCTTGCGATGCACAAGCGGCAGCCACTTACTCGGATTTTGCTGAGGACATTGCGATACAGGATTACTTTTTTGGATGTCCACAATAGCTCGTTTATACCTAACATGAATAAATTTCCCGATACTGACTTTCCGTCAATAAAATCATTAGCCCAGTTCAAATCAGACTATGTCCTCAAGACAGGTTTTTCAAAATTTTGCATATCTTGGTTCCGAGTTTTCCAGACCAAATTTGATTATCAATTCATTAATTTTATTAATTTGATCAAGTGTCATGGTGTTCTTGTTTGGCCGATTTATATTTATCCCAAGGTAATATTTTACTTTACCTAAGTTTGTTACAGGTTATTCTTTTTTAATTCATTTATAAGTTTTTGGTGTTTTTATCTTTCCCCACTATGAGGAGATCCCTACATAAACTATTAATTAAGTTGTAGTGTAATCTGTTGATTGTTTATATAGGCATTTATCGACTGGACTTTGATAAAAATCCAATTTTGATAACGTTTCATAAAATTTTAGGTTCCACGTCCTAGCAGCCTTTTAAAACTATATATGCCCTTTTTGAACCTACACATTTTCTGTTCCTGTCCCAGAACAACATAACCCTCAGGTTGATGCACATATATGTTTTTCTGTAGTTCTCCTTGTAGGAAAGCGGTCTTAATATCTACATGTCTTAAATTCAGAACCTTATAAGATGGCATTGCCAAAACATTTCTAATTGTAGCGTGAGACACAACTGGTGCAAAGGTCTCTTCATAATTTTCCCCATATTTTGGGGAAAAACTCTTTGCAACCAGCCTAGCCTTACATTTCACTAAAAAAAAAACCTAGCTACTGTATTTAGATTTGAACGCCCACTTGCAACCGATCACTTTCGTTCCTGATGGAACACTCGATGGGGCAAAGAGAATTCACTTTCTCTATAGTAGCGTTTATCTGGTTTTCTTTTTCAATCGCGTTTTGTGTGTTTTTATATCAACCCAACTCTTCGGATCTTCTATTTTGACATTATTCACGAAGAATGTAAATCTGTCAGGGGGAACGCTTCTGTTAGGTCTGTTTGATCTACGCAAAACATTTTGCATGGTATCCAGATTTGCGTTCTGATTTTGTGTCGTATCTCCGGCGTTATCAATATCTCAATTAATTCTAATTTCGGTTGCGGATTATCAGATTTCGGTATTTCATTGTTTTTATTCGATGCGCTACCTTTGGTTGTATTTCTACTTTTATCTTCCAAAATTTCACAGTTCTACTTATTATGATTTTCTTGCCATTCGTGTACAAATTCTGTAACTCTTACTCCTATTGTCATAAACTACAAATATTCCTTTTTCGGCCGCACTATCCATTTTTTTTCAGTGTGTTGTTTGTACATAAGCATAGGTACAACAACTGGAACTTTTAATATTAGTAAGATTGATTTGCAACTAGTCCATTTTTCATAGGGAGTACAATCGTTGGATGAGGTTGGAGGCGATTCTGTAGGTAGGTTGCAGTGCAGATGGCTTCGCCCCAGAAAGTGTCAGGTAAACCACTGTCTTTAAGTAGAGAGCAAGCCGTTTCCAACTAAGTGTGATTCTTACGCTCCGCAACGCCATTTTGAGGAGCGGAATATGCAATGGTGAATTGATGGTCAATTCCCTCATTTTTTAAATAATTATCAAGTTGCTTCCCAATATATTCTCCTCCGCAATCGGAACGGATTGCCTGTACCTTTTCTCATTGACCGGGAGGCTCAGCATAGACCTCATCGAGTTCACGGATAGAAATCTAGGGTTACATAAATATCGATTTGGAAATTAAAACGCAATCGGTTTGCATCGGCGGCACCGTTTTGAGTGGTGAAAACAGCACAAAAAACTGGACATCTCATTAATGGAGTCATATTTTCTTTACAGATGAGAATCATTTCAGTACCACAAGTCATACTAAAAGCCAGTTGATTTAGAGAGAGCTAGGGACATGGTTTCATCTCAGTAACATCGTGGAAAGAAACCGTTACGGTGGTACTGGAATTTTCTTCTGGGGAAGCATAATGCTGGACGGATGGATTGAGCGTCAAGTTATAGACAGAAGTTCTGTGACCAGAGATCACTATTTAAGGAGGTGATTCCTCCCCATGTGCGTCTTTTCCGAGGTGCAGTTGGAGGAGGGATCGTTTTTATAGATGACAATGACCGACCACACGAAACTACTGCCGTTCAAAAGCACCTAGAAAGTGAAGATATCACTCGAATGGATTATCCAGCGTATTCCCCTGATTGATTTAAATCCCACTGAACATGTGTCGGATGCTTTGGGCAGACGCCTTGACGCACGATTATATCCTCCGGAGAACACTCAGCAACTGAAACGGTTTGTAATTGAGGAATGGTCAATCTTACCTCAGGAACTTTTGGATAATCTGATACTGAGTATGGAGAGACGGTGCAAAGCAAACTTTACAGTAGAGGGAGGGCATATCTCATACTAAAGAACATTTGCTTGTTGTTCTTCCTCTTGAGCAGACAATGATGTGCAACAGTACTATGAATTCAATGAAGCCTTTTTTTCTTTGATCCCATACTGTATGCTTTGTATTCATTTTAGCGCAACAATGCTTTCGTCATTTTTAAATATAAAATTCTGACTCTCATTTCTTAATTTTATAGCTCTCGGATGATTTCTCGTGGAGTTATGTTAAAAAAAATCACCTATTGCTTAAGTTTCGCATACCAGTGTACTTATGCCAAAAGTAACTGTTCTAAGTATTAGAAAAAAATAGATAACTAAAGATAGTTGTTTAAGACAAGAGATTTTGAAACTGGCAACACTGTCACATTCATGTCACTTTCTAGTCACATTCAATTTGAGAACTGACAAGTGATTTGTGCTCAGAGTCTTTTGCCATTTCACTATGATTAGACCGTCAGAACAACTATTAGTATAAAATCCATTAGTTAATTGCGGATGACATTCGGTGAACGCATAATTTCGCGTAATGGATCTGTGAACTGGCTTCCATGGTTATGTGATGTCCCACGAAATGATTATTTTTTGCAGGGTATGTGAAGTCCTTGGACTACGCTGAGAAACCTGAGACATTAGACCACTCGGAAATCAACATGAGGCGTTTTCTTGCTAATATACGGCCTAAACTGCTCGATAAAACAGTCGAAACTTGTACTTCCAGATTGCGTTTAATACGAACAGGCCGTGGTGTCCATATACTCAAAATCATTTTCCAACACTAATGGCATAAAATTACATATTTATTAAAACCAATATTATTGTCATTAATACTAGTTTTAGATGTTTTGTTTCGCTTTAAACTTTTTTGTATTGCTATTTAAAGAAAAATATATTTATGTTTAGAAACTAAGCATAATAAGTGAACATTTTCGATTTTAGATGTTTTCTTTTAATCTACAGAAATGTTTGGTGAATTGCTTTTGAATTTCTCGGTTCTAAATAAATATTATTAGAATGCACAAAATAATGGTAATATTACTACTTTAAAAAAGGAAAGCAATATAAATAATAACTTTTAAGAGTAACGGATCGGCATCACTGAGACATGATTGCCACACTCACAGCTGAGCTTCAGGTTATTTTGCTTTCATTTGTATTTATTGCGACCTCCGTGGCCTATTCGTTACATTGAAAAAATTGGGTTTATTAATTTTAATTATTCTATAAAAGTTCATTTTCAAACATCTAAAAGTTTTAGTCGAGCAAAAATTTCAAAATTTATTATACATTTTAAATTATTTAAAATATATTATTAAATTCCCTTTAAATTATTTAAATAGAATAAATACTAATTTTAGAAAAGCATTATATGTATTTAGAAGATCCATGGCTTCATAAAAAAAAATACCTCCTTCCTTAAATAATGAGCAAATTTGAATGAAAATTAGTAACAATAGATGTGCTTATTGCAGACTCCATTAGGCACTACTGAATGACGCATTCAGCATCTTTGTGTCGTTACTTAACGAATAAAATCCAATTACATCCATAAAATATAATTTGTATCAAACAGAAATAAAGTTAGATTTTATTTAGTATAGAATTCACCTTAGGAAGGCTTTAAAATAGCAAATAAAGCCTTTGTGCAAAAATGTTTAAAGATAAAAAACCAACGATTATAAATGCACAAATAAAGTAAGAAAAGGTAGCAAACAGCCGTTTCGAATCTACAATGGAGATTCTAAACGAATCTACAATGGAGGATCTCCATTGAAGATTCGAAACGGCTGTTTGCTACCTTTTCTTACTTTATTTGTGCATTTATAATCGTTGGTTTTTTATCTTTAAACTTAGGAAGGCTATTCAATGCATTCATTTTTATTACAACTATTGAACAAACATGTATCTTAACAAACACCTTGAGCTACAAGGTGTTGTTAATGCAGTAATCGATTGCTTTATCATTTCACGCACTGATGAGAAATAGATGACCTCGTTTTAGAATGTCTGTTCATAGCGTATTTGTAAAACATGTTATCCAACATTATTATAGAAATCCTCTTTTAACTGTGTAATTAAGTTAATAGGCGAAACACTCTAATATACGGTAAAATGTAGAACGCAATTATATAAATTATTTATCGATGTGGAAATTTGCTTTACTATAATGTTTTCTAGTATTTTAGTAAAGAAATTTATAAAATAAATTTCTCCAACAATGTGTTATTAAAATATAAAATATATAATAAATAATGTAAATAAAGCTAATAAATGTTGGATCCTTTGAAAAGTAGTACTTAAAAGGGAAATAACAAATATATTTAACACTCTTTTTCCATTTAAAGCTGTTTTTTTATTTTTTATTTTTTTAACTTCTGAAAGTTTTAGTCAAGCAAAAATCTCATAATTTATTGTACTTATTAAATTATTTAAAATGTAAGAGCAATAATATTAGAAAAGGCTTATATACGTTTAGGATGATAAAATTTGTTTCATGGCTTCGTAAAAATATACCTGCTTCCATAAATAATGAGCAAAACTGAAGGAAAATTAATAACAACAACATACACTTATTGCAGACTCTATTAGCCACTATTGAATGACGCAGTCAGCATCTTTGTGTCGTTATTTAACGAATAAAATCCAATTACATCCGTAAATTATAACTTTTATATCAAAATTTTTGTATATCAAAACAGAAATAGATAAAGTTAGATTTCATTTAGTACAGAATTAATTTTAGGAAGGATATTCAATGCATTAATTTTTATTACATGAGATCAACTATGGAACAAACATGTATCTTAACAAACACCTTCAGCTACAAGATGTTGTTAATGCAGTAATCGATTGCTTTATCATTTCATGCACTGATGAGAAATAGATGACCTCGTTTTAGAATGTCTGTTTATAGAGTATTTGTAAAACATGATATCCAACGTTATTATAGAAATCCTCTTTTAACTGTGTAATTAAGTTAATAGGCGAAACACTCTAATATACGGTAAAATGTAGAACACAATTAAATAAATTATTTATCGATGTGGAAATTTGTTTCACTGTAACGTTCTCTAGAAGTTTATAAAAGAAATTTAGAAAATAAATTTCTCCAACAATATGTTATTAAATTATAAAATATATAATAAATAATGTAAATAAAGCTAATAAATGTTGGATTTCTGTTTTCACATATGCATTCTGAAAAATGTGGCTAATTCTAATGCATTTGTGATATTCTAACATAATGTCTAATTTCAGTTTTCGAAACCTTTCTTACACTTATTATTAAAACTGTTTGAAGCATTTTTTTTTATATCTCTCTTCTTTTTCAGCTTTTTACTTACCCATCATACGTAGTATAGGGTAAGTCTTGCAATCGTTTTGAAAATCGAAAAAAAATTTTTGACGGATTTACACGTTTCGGACACTGGAGATTCCGAAAAACATATTTTTAGAAAAAAAAATTGCCGTCCGTCCGTCTGTGTGTCTGTCTGTCTGTCTGTAACCGCTCTAACTCCCGAACAAATTGAGATAGAGACTTGAAATTTTGTATGTGCTTAGTATGTAAGAATGGAACGAAGCCTATTTAATATCAGTAACCTCCATTATCCGGAACTATTTTTTTCGGACTCTCGAAAATTTCGTTCTGATGAAAGGTATATAAAATTTTTCGATTTTTTTTATTTTAAAGAATGGACGTAAAAGGCAATAAAATAACACAAATTTTGCGCATAAAATAAAGTCGATCGGATTATTAGTTGTTGAGATATTTCTAAACATGTTTTCTACATTCTTTGATTTTTCATGACCCTGTATTTCAATCAAATTTCAATTCAAAGATATCTTTTAATTGAAAATGAAACACTTAATTCGATGCAAGAACCCGTTAGTGAATATGATTAATATTTTTGGAGTTATAAGGATGTTTCTTTTATACAATTCAGTGCTACTTGAATTGTTTGGCGTTTCATACAATTTATCGAAATGGGTTCATCAGAAATTCATTAATAGAGCATGATTATGTGTTAAAAATACTTAATTATACATTTATATTTTGTTTTAGAATTGTAATGCATTTTATAAATTGTTTACACATGTTATGTTTTCATATAGTATGCATATCCATGATGGGTAAGTATTACGGTGGCCTCCAACGACTAGTTTTTCTTTTTCGAGCATTGCAAATATATTATTCTAAGATATATAATGATAAGGAGAAAAATATATATGAGATATATACAGAGTCCTTTGAAAAATAATACTTAAAAAGGAAATAACAAATATGTCTAACATTATTTTTCCAATTAAGGCTGTTTTTTTTTAATTGCTGAGAGTTTTAGTCAAGCAAAAATTTCAAAATTTATTATACGTTTAAAATTATTTAAAACGAATTAACATTAATTTTAGAAAAGCATTACACTATCTACCAAAAAGTATTTGTACACTTTCAGTTTTTGACATTTTGTCAAATATTTAAAAATATTCTGGTCGGATTCTTCTGGAACTTCAGAAATATAAAGATTATGTTTCACTTTATATTTATTTACATTCATTTGTTAAGCGGGTAATTAGGGGGCCGGCAAAAAAACAAAAAATAATAGAAATATTTGGGATCGCCCTGTACATGAAAATGCACGAAACGACTTATCGCTTTAGAATACAAATATATGAGTACAGTAGAATATGTACACTAATTTTTGTGAGAATAGCATGTATATTTATGGCGATAGAGCGATTTTTTTTGAAAAATTCAAAAAATTCTGGTATGTTTTTTGTTTATATCATAGAGGGTTTTTGACCAAATTTAACGCAAATTTCAGAAAAATTGGCAAAATCTATTTAAAAAAATATAGCGCAATTGGAATATAAATATATTTAATACTTTATGAAATATGAGTAGTTTTATGAAATAATTTTTATCTGCGCATGCGCGAACGATAAAAACAATTCTTTTACATCATTTAATAGTCAATTCTATGGAATAACTTATAAAAAAAATCCAATCAAATATCGTGAAAATTCAAAAAGATATCATTATTATAAGTAAGCTGTTTTTACATTGCTCTCTAAAAACGGCTGAATGATAAGGGATTCTCCACAAATTGACATTTTTTATTAACTGACTTTTAGGAAAAAATTAGTACTATTTAATGAATACAATATTGCTGCTAATAAGTATCTTGACACCTGTGATAGAAAAGGAAAAGGGCTTTTATTCTTTTCCATCACAGATGTCAAGATACTTATTAACAGAAATATTGTATTAGATATTGTATACATTAAATACTAATTTTTTCCTAAAAGTCAGTCAATAAAAAATGTCAATTTGTGGAGAATCCCTTATCATTCAGCCGTTTTTAGAGAGCAATGTAAAAACAGCTTACTTATAACAATGATATCTTTTTGAATTTTCACGATATTTCATTGGATTTTTTTTATAAGTTACTCCATAGAATTGATTATTAAATGATGTAAAAGAATTGTTTTTATCGTTCGCGCATGCGCAGATAAAAATTATTTCATAAAACTACTCACATTTCATAAAATATTTAATATATTTATATTCCAATTGCGCTACATTTTTTCTACTGCATTTGCCAATTTTTCTGAAATTTGCGTTAAATTTGGTCAAAAACCCAGCATGATATAAACAAAAAACATACCAGAATTTTTTGAATTTTTCAAAAAAAATCGCTCTATCGCCATAAATATACATGCTATTCTCACAAAAATTAGTGTACATATTCTACTGTATTCTTATATTTGTATTCTAAAGCGATAAGTCGTTTCGTGCATTTTCATGTACAGGGCGATCCCAAATATTTCTATTATTCTTTGTTTTTTTGCCGGCCCCCTAATTACCCGCTTAACAAATGAATGTAAATAAATATAAAGTGAAACACAATCTTTATATTTCTGAAGTTCCAGAAGAATCCGACCAGTATATTTTTAAATATTTGACAAAATGTCAAAAACTGAAAATGTACAAATACTTTTTGGTAGATAGTGTATATGCGTCTAGGGTGATAAAATCTGTTTCATGGCTTCATAAAAAAATACCTCCTTCCATAAATAATGAATAAAATTGAATGAAAATTAATAACAACGACAGACATGCTTATTGCAGATTCCATTAGGAAGTATTGAATGACACAAGCAGCATCTTTGTGTCGTTATTTAACCAATAAAATCCAATTATGTCCATGAATTGTAATTTGTATCAAAACAGAAATAGATAAAGTTAGATTTCATTTAGTACAGAATTCACCTTAGGAAGGGGATTCGATGCATTCATTTTTATTACGTGAGATCAACTATGGAACAAACAAGTATCTTAACAAACACCTTGAGCTACAACATGTTGTTAATTTTGTAATCCAGGGCTGTCCAACGTGGCACTCGCGGGCGCCATGGCAGCCTTTGAGCGTTTTCTTGGCGCCCTTTAGAAGATATCCTGTTATTAAACATTTTAGAGGTAAAATTCCATTGTAAAGAAAGCTTCCTTTAAACTCATTAATATTTTTTAAAGATATTTTAAAACCTGTGTTTGGTACGCTGTTGGCTTGCCGTTGTACATTAAAAACTAAAGGTATACTTTGAAAAGTTAATCATGCTCATTTTTGTAATTTTTAGGTATTGTTTACATAGTGTAATTATGATATAGTTAAATTTCTCAGTATTTGGAAATAGCTCTTTTTCATACTTAAGAAGAAGAAAAATAAGTAACAGATGTAAATTTTCCAAATGGGTCTTTAAAAAGTCCGGGCCAGGGTTTGAACCAGGGTTGTCTTGGCTGAAGCCGCCAATGCTCTTCCAACTTAACCATCCCGGACGAATACTGGAGGACTATTTCAACCAACTAACCTAAACGATCACGTAATCTAGTTTGATGCTTTGGATCAGCTCAACAGAATATATGAAAGATAAAAGGCTTAATTTTTCTTTCTTCACTTTTGAAATTTTAGGAGGGTTTTTTCCTATAATTTTGCTTAAAAAAAATTAACTGTGTAGAAGAATTTCCATCTATAAAAACACTTGCAGACTGTCCCTCTGAAACCACTCACATGGTTTGGCCACTATCATGCTTATCTGTTTTTGTACTTTTCATAAAACTAATCTACACTTTCAAACTAAATCAAACCGTATTTTCACATCGTAAAAGAAACCTAGCAATGTTTCTGATTTCATATTCATTTATTTATTATTGTTGTTATCATAAATGTGATTAAAGTTTCTGACACCTTAGCCTACAAAGATTTTCGATAGAGACTTCTCATAAAAAAAATTTATAATTTGAAATTTAATACGAGTAACTCCAAAACTGAATATGTCTTTGTTTAGCGCTGTGCGATTCATTTACATTATGATAAGAAGTGCATGTACACCAGTACTATGCGATAATATTACCACATGTTTTCAGTCACGTAAATAGTGGCGCCCTTCATTGAGTGCCAAGAGCCAAGATGCGCCCGACGTTACTGAAAGGTTGGACAGGCCTGCTGTAATCGATCGCTTTATCATTTCACGCACTGATGAGAAATAGATGACCTCGTTTTAGAATGTCTGTTTATAGAGTATTTGTAAAACATGTTATCCAACGTTATTATAGAAATCCTCTTTTAACTGTGTAATTAAGTTAATAGAAGAAACACTCTAATATACGGAAAAATGCAGAACGTAATTAAGTAAATTATTCATCGTTGTGGAAATGTGTTTTACTGTAACGTTCTCTAACAACTTATTAAACAAATTTAGAAAATAAATTTCTTCAACGATGCATTATTAAAATATAAAATATATAATAAATAATTAAAGTAAAACTAATAAATGTTGTATTTATATTCCCACATTATGCATACTGAAAAATGTGGCTATAAATTATAATGTATTTGTGATATTTTAACATAACTGTCTAATTTGTAGAAGAAGTTTTCGAACTAATTAATAACAGACGATGTAACGATCGAACTAATAAATAACAGAAAATCCTATAAATTGCACTTAACCCTCTATCTCACCTAAGACTCATAAATCGCTCAAAAATCTTTGTTTTGATTTTTAAAATTGTTTTTTTATTTTCATTATGTATGTTTTGTCTGATTTAAAAAATTTTGTTTCGTGCTTTATTGGGCACATTTGGATAATTTGGGTATAAGTGTTTGAGTATAAATATATAAATATGTAGTCTAAAACATTTCATACAAAAAAATGGAAATGTGTTATAAACACAAAGTATAAGTTGAATAATTATAAAAACTAACAATTTTTGGTTTTATTTGGAAAAAAAAATTAAATTCAAATAATCCCAACCGATTTTTAAAAAGAGTTGTTTCTATGTGCATTGAAAGTAGTTTCTATATTATTATATTAAATATTTCTTTTTAATGTCATATTTGCCTATATTTAAGTAATAAAACATTTTAGTTGAATCTGAAAATAAATTATCGAGTGAATTTTCAAAACTTAATCCATTCAAACACTAACTGAATATCTTTATATTTATTTCATGAAACTCCACTTCCTACACTCCAGACAAACAAAACTACTGTATCATCCTATTCATTTTTGGTCCTTTTAAAGAATTATAGTCAGTCATTTGCAAAAGTTAGTATTATAAAGCACAAAGCGCTCAATACTTGAACATACTTTATTTCTATTTACATTTCCAGAGCGTTTCTTTTCATGCTACAGTTATTATTTGTTATAATATAGAGGGAAACTTGCAGTCATTACAATGAAGTTTAACTTCCAAATATTAAGGTCGATAAATGTACAGAAAATCACCATTGTATCATTCATGTAAATTTTAAAGTGTAGCATGAAACAATTATTAACAAACAATATACAATTAAAATTACTTTTAAAGAACTAAGTATAGTATATATGATGAGCATTAAAAAGGACAATAGGGACATTACAGGCAGATAATTTATTTAACCTTTTCGGGTCCGATTTTTTTTCAGTTTTTTGAAAAAATTACTTTTACGTTAATAACATTAACACTAGCTATCCTAATAGATAAATTAGTGTTTAAAGAATATTTCAGTGTCGAAAGATAAACAAATGTTGTCGTTTTGTGTACTATTCAAGTAATATTCATATGACAATAGGCTAAGGAAGAATTTTTGGAGATGTTTAGAAAATATTGTATTACAATAACATTTAACTCATATTGCAACTTTCTAATACTTTTTACGCTTTACTACACAGGATTCTTTCAGGAAAGTAACTTTTATTTTAAATTTATAGAGTGAAATATATGTTTAAAATAAAAGAATCGCAAACGGCGCAAAGAGAATGAAGCGAATAATAATAATTATTATTATTAATAAATGTCTAAACACAAATGAAGTCATGTAGTAAATGCATAGACATATACTAACATTACTACATGTAAAACGTAGCAAATATATTCCTTATAACAAAATAAAATTCCATTAAAATACATGTACTATTAATAGTGCACTAGACCCGAAAGAGTTATTGATATTACTGAAATACAGTCGAATCTTACCATTTTGAACTTGAAGGAAAAGACAAAAAAATTCGAAATGCTAAAAATTCGAATTATCGAAAATCGCATGCTATCAATAGTAGAATCAAGAAAAAGCTTTTTTACACATCTTTTTTTTTTTAATGGAGTCTGTTTTTATTCTGATTAATGCTTTTAATAATTTTATTTTATAAAAAAGATTCCACTGCTTCTTTCAAGAATGAGTTATGAAGTTTTATCAATTACACAATCTAAGTAGACGGTCGCTTTAAATGGCATGTTTAGCAATATAGTAATTGCTGAAGCTATCTCTTCAAAGTGTTCACTGCAGAAAGTGCATATTTGTTTGTCACATTTGATGATAATTCGCTATTTTCTTCACCTTGTTCTTCTGCCTCATAAGACTATCGAAGATATCATTGTCATCCCACTGACCACACACTGTTTCTGCATCATCTACATCGACAAAGTCAATAAATTTCATATTATTGAGCTTTGTGTGTCCTGTGTTACTGAGCATGATGTACTGTCAATTTGTTACAATCTTTTTCCATGCAGTTTTCATCAGAATTACTGTTGTTAATTGTTTGACTGCTTTTGTGAATTTCAATGAATCCAGCCTTTTCAAAGCTCTTTATTATTGTGAGTAAGGCACATTGTCCCAGCTTTGTCAGCCATTCAAATAGCGTGTATAACTTTAAAACCAGATGGAGAAACACCATCAAGAGATTTCCTTATTTCTATATGCGTCTTGATATCCCTTCATTTTAAAGTTTATGCAAAGTGCCACTGTAATTTGTGGATATAATTTTTCCCATTCTTTAAAAAAAAATCCTATTTTTTTAGCTTTTTTATATATAAAAAGTAATTCCTACTCTATTTATCGGAAAAAATTCAAGTTATTAGATGATCTGTCAAAACAAAATTCATGAAACCAAGGTTTTTTTTAACCTTACTTGTATCGGAAATTTGAAGACAGCCTTATTTTGTTCGAGAAATCGAAAAATTCGTAAAATCAAGGTTCGACTATGTCATATTTAATGAATGTATAAAATATAATACATATATAGAGTAAATCGGAGCTTCTTAGCCCATTTTTTATTTATTTTTTATTTTATTTTATTATTATTTTTATTATTTTTAAGAAAAAACAAGACTGATTGTGTGCAATCCTATGGGAAATGTGCGAGTCTTAAGACACCGTTTCTTCACAAAAAAGGCTGATTTTGATGAAATTTAAAATCCATAGTCACTGGATTCTTTTCAAGACTTACGTCATACACTTTTATTTTTTTTTCAGCGACAAAATTTTTTTATTTTAGAACAATTTCAATGTTTCAAAAATTTTCCATTTTTCGGAATTCTTTTTTTTAACTATTCATTTAAAAAAACTGTTTGCCACATATGATTTTGTATTTATGCTCTACCACCAAAGACAGTTTTATCGAAATCTTTCGAGTACTTTAGCGGGTAAAAGTGTTTTTAGCTTGTAAGTAAAAATTTTCCAATAGCTAAAAAACGTAGACACTTCTAGCTTGTGTGAAATTCTTGCACGATTTCATCAAACATGTGAATTAAAGTATATATAGACAATTGAAGAAAATATCAGTTGCATATAATAAATGAGTAAAAAATATTAGACTAAAATTAATGTGAGTGAGTGTGAAGTCCCAGTCGTGGCGGCTTCCCTTAATTTTAATATGTTTACTTTTTTTCAGTTTGTAAATTCTGGGAATCTCAAAGAATAATCACGTATGAGAAAATATAAAAAAAATTAATAGTTTTTATAAGAAACTCAGAAGAACATCAAATCCCTGGCACAACGTGCCCCATTCAACGGGATGGATTGGCTCTCTAAATCGATTTGATTTTCCAAATTTACCAGAAATGAAAAAAACCCATAAAATATCCAATGTAATTTAAATTTTTATATAAAAGATACGAAGAAATAGAAAAGATACTTTGTCAACTTTACGTTAAATTCTTTATCCCAAGGTTTCGGGGTATTTGATGTTCGAACTATGATTATTGCTGCAGATGACAGGACATAAGAGGCAGAGTATTATGTGCGGTTTTTTGCTGTCTCGATTTTTACATATGGCTGTAGTTTCTAGTTGAACTGGATTTTTTAGCTGAAATGAAGCTTCCTTTTCTTTTCCTGCATTAGGATCTATGACTAAACAAAGCATTAGAAGAGGTCGGCCAAGATGCCTCATGTTAAAGGCCAACTTGTTCAATATCACCATTTTGGTTTTGGTCATCGTATGAAAATATTCCGCTGTTATTTAAAAAGAAAACAATAAATAGAAAATAACTGCTGAAAAGCAGTCTTTTAGATTGATATTTACCAAAGTGAAACTTTAATTTTAGAAAGAAATCAGAAATGATAATCTATAAATGAAAAAGTGAAAATATAATGTGACTTTCCTTTGATTCCTTCTAGCTATTGTGGATGAAAGAAAGGATATAAGGACACATGTGGCTTTCATATGATGACACCATCAACCGCATAGTTTGAAAAATATTGTGGATGGGCTAACAAGCTCCGATGGTCAATATGCCAAAATCTACTTTACATGAATAAGCATGTAAAGTAGATTTTGGATTTTTCATTTATAGATTATCATTTCTGATTTATTTCTAAAATTAAAGTTTCACTTTAGTAAATATCAATCTAAAAGACTTGCTTTTCAGCTGTTATATTCTATTTACTGTTTTCTTTTTTAAATATTAGCCGAATATTTTGATAACTAAATGACTCGATGACTAAAACCAAAATGGTGATATTGAACAAGTCGGCCTTTAACACTATGCATCTTGGCCGACCTCTTCTAATGCCTTCTTCAGACAAATATCCTGACACAGAAAATGAAAAAAAGGAAATTTCACTTTAGTTAAAAAATACATAGAAATATAACATAGTTATACTTTATTTGCATTACAAAACCAAAGGTTATCTTCAGTTATAAACGAACTGAGGTATCAATTTCATTTTAATATTTTATAAATTTTTATTCCCCTACCTTAAGCATACATGAAAATCATATTGATTTAAAAATATATCAAGTGATCAAAAAGGAAGGAGTTTTGCTCGTAATATTGATATATTTTATAAATGCAGTGAACTTAAATATAAAGAGTATGAATAGGAATAATAAACAATTTTAAAAGAGATAAATAATAAATAAAAGAAACTTTTATATTCACTATAAAAATGATTTGCATTCATGTACACTTATCGACACAGTCCTCTATAGCAAGTTTTGTTGAAAGTCTGCTCAATATGCATTTAAACTTTACAAAAACCAGGCTTTATCACTCTTTGTTAAACTTAATATGCGTCCAAAAATATTTTGTATTAATTTTTCCGTAAAATTGGAGAATTTTTAAAGCTGAATCTGGTATTAAATATTTAAAAGCTGTAAGAGGAAAAATGAATATTTAAATCAAAAATAAAAGGAATAAAAACATAAATATTTAATACAAACTTTAATTGTAAATTCAATAAAAAGTTATTATTCAGTGCAAAAATCATCTTGATTAATAATTGAAATTCATAAAAATACAAGTAAATGTACATACTTTGCTTAAAGAAGGCGTAAAAATAATATAAAATCACTTTAAAATATATTAAAATCCTTTCAAAATAAAACGTTTTCAAGCGAAACTCACTCGGTCTTCAACAGTGAAAAAAAGTAATACTTGTTGTTTTTTGCGTCTTCTAGCTCTACCCAGAATAAATCACTTTCCTTCAAGGATGGTATGAGGTATAATGTGGAATAGCAAAAATTATTCGAAATTTCAAAAACAAGCACAAGTTTATCTATCCTGCACTGTTAAAAATGTCTATAAAAACACAGAAAAAAAGTGAAACATTCTGTATATTTACTCTAGTTCTCGGTTAAACGCATTCGATTGAGTTTTTCGGTCAACACTTCACACACATTCCCCTTATCTTATTTCTAATTCCCTGTAAGGATTTCCATGTCTTCATTTAAAAATATTTTTATCTAGGTTAAAACTTGTTTTTCAAAATGCACGCATTTAAAACTCTTTTGAAAATTTATAAGAAATATTAAAGAAAAAAATTTAGTTTAGCACTTTAACTGGTTCTTTCTTTTCCGTTCAACAAATTGAAAATAACGGGTTCACACCACAATTTTTTAAATAAAATATTCCTAACATTTAGTCTAAACATTTCCGCCTTTAAATAGTATATAAAATTATTTTAAAAAAAATAGTAGTGTTAAAAAGCTTTAAATGATGAATTAAACAAATTCGTCTTGCCCGAACGGCATACGGGCAAATCAGTTAAGGGGTTAACCCTTTCCGGCAAGGGCAAATTTGGTTAGTAAAATGAGAAATTATCGACTGTCACCAGAATTTACAAACGACCTTTTTAAAAATTAAGAATTCCTTAATTTAAGCTTTCATTGCAAGAGTAAAATTTCATTAAAATATTATTCCTGTCATTTGCAAGTTTGGAATTAAAATTAGATATCCCGGACTGGGCACAGTGTGCCGGAAAGGGTTAAAAAAAACTTTAAACTTAGAATAATTTAGAAAAGGAAAAATCATCTCATCAGATTTAATAGGGATTTTCCCTCGCTGAATCATAAAGATCATATTTTGTAGGAATAGCAGTAACGCCTATAGATCAGTCAGTAAGGTGTTTTTTTCATTGTCAAAAGATTTCGGGTTCATATCTGTTTATGATTCTTTCAATGAAAAGGAATAAAAGTGAATTCTCGGCTTCTTCCGTTCTAATTACATCTAATTCTTCATTGAGAAAACTTCAACGAAAATGATTTTGGATCTATTAAATTTACTTTTATGGGTTGAGTATGTGCTAATCTTACTAACGCAGTTTGAGGTCAATTTTTGTAAAAAAAGAGCGTTTGAAAATTGCTCAAGCCATTGTCTTAGTGAAAAATTGGATATAATTAGAAAAAAGCAGCCAATAATTCAGTTACATTCCGTTTTATTAAAAAAAAAATCATAAAACTGTTTAAAGGGAAAAATTGAAGAAAAACAAATAAGGCTCATCCTATTAAAAGTTAACTATATTCTAAGGTTTTTGAAAAAAATAAGACATACCTTGTTTAAGTTTGATACTACATTAATCGCAGTCCCTCCCATAAAGTAAAAAATCTCTGATACGTGTTCACTTTCTGTTCACTTGGAACCCTTCTTCGACTTCAGTCCTCAAGTTTGTTCCTTGAGTATTAGTTAATACCAACAAGATCTGCACCTGTAAAGGCTCTATGTGAACTTTCGCCCGATACATTCAACGCTCTCCGTCACGACCTAGGTCGTCTACAGAGAATTTGGCGCCTCTACATCAGACGTATATTTTGTAATTAATAATTAAACTAGTCGCATGTGGCAATCCCAAAACTTTCTTCTATCTCATTTACATTAATAATTCCAGAAAAATGAAATATCGCAGTGTCACCGGTTAGGTAATTTATACCAAAATCTAATCTGCAACAACTTATTTCAAGTTCTAATTGAATGTGAAATATGATAAAAATCGGTGTATTTGTATCTGAGATAGAATTATTGCAGAAATCGTAAAAAAAAATACTTGTCTGAACCACCAACTGTTGCGCCATTTACTCTAAAAACTAAAGAATACAAATTTATTACAGGAACGAACTGAATTTAAAGTTTGATGAAAATCCGTGCATTAGTTCCTGAGGTAGACCTATTGAGATAATCATGAAAATGCCGCACAGTAGAGCCATCTGTTGAGCGATTTACTCTGAAACTAAAAAATATTCATTTAAATCAGGGACTAACTGGATCTGAAGTTTGGTGAAAATTCGTAAATTTAGATCCTGAAATAGAGCCATTGAAGTAATCATGAATAATGGTTCATAGCAGCGCCACCGCTTGAGAGATTTACTCCAAAATATAATCAGTATCATATTATATCAAGGACTAACTCAATCTGAAGTTTCATGAAAATCCGACCATTACTTCTTGAGATATAGCTATTGTGGAAATCGTAAAAAAGGCAGCATAGCAGCGCCACCTCTTGAGAGATTCACTCCAAAATATAATCAGTATCATATTATATCAAGGACTAACGCAATCGGAAATTTCATGAAAATCCGTCCATTACTTCTTAAGATAATGCAATTGTGGAAATCGTAAAAAAGGCAGCATAGCAGAGCCACCTGTTGAGAGATCAGATCTCTGAAACTAACCACATCCAGTTTATAACAAGATCTAACTAAATCTGAAGTTTTGTGAAATTCTGTGCATTAGTTTTTGAGATAGAGCGCCCACAAAATTTATGTCACAGACAGACATTTTGGAAAAACATGTGTTTTGGAATCTCGGACCCCTAAAACGTGCAAATCCATCGAAAACTGAAATTCGAAAATTTTCACGAATCCAATACTTTTTTCCTGTAAAGATAGCAGAAACTAAAAATTAGTATTTTGTATTCATGCAATTTTGTACAAGAGTGCAACAGTTCGTGCTCCATCATGTGAATATTTATGAAATTAATTATAGTACGAAACTACCTCAATTGCCACATTTGACTTATTTCTAATTTTCGACTTATTTCTAAAAGAGAATTAAGAAGATTAAGAAATAAATATCTGGAATTTCGTTTTTTAAGCCTCGCTGTTAATTTTTTTAAAAAATCATGTACAGTCGACTCTCGTTAATTCGAAATCGGATAAATCGAATCTTCGCTTAATTCGAACTAAACATGAAGAAATTTTCAGTAGCAGAATAATGTTAAAAATTTTCATTAATTCGAATTTATTTTCTCTTGACTTCGTTTAATTTGAACTTACGAGATTCCAATTTTTCATTTTTCCCTGCTTTCTCCCGGATCTCAGATACTAGAAATAACTTTCTTTCGTTTTTGTCAGAATTGTTCTGAACAAGTACACATACTGTCCCATGCATTTGATATCCGCTCCGTTCCTCCTTTAATGGCACCTCCACCTCATCTTCGTTTGTGCTTGTTCCTAATTCCTTAATTAGTTTATGTATTTATATCTTTTAATTTAACACTAAGTCATACTTTAATGATAAAAGCCAAAATTTATTAAAACAAATATTATATCATTAATTTCTTTCTAATAGTATCCCTTTAAACATGTTTTCCATAATTCGACATATCTTGTGGTCCCGACGAGTTCGAATTAACGAGAGCTGACTGTATTTCATTAAGCTTTTATAAAGTCAAAAGATGCGGTAAATCACAAAATTCATAAATTGGGCATCTTAAAATATGAATTTAAAATTCAAATTTAATTTACAATTCCATTTTATAGAAGGATGTTATAAAAGAAAGAGAATGATAAAGAAAAAATAAACGTAATTTAAAACAGATGTAATGTTAAGTTGAAAATATGAACTTCTTTTAAATCTTTTTTTTATTACTTTTTCGAAGGTTTATACATATATATTTAATGTTTCTGAATTTAGTTACGGAATAATTTTGTCATTTCAAGCATTTCGTTAGACTGTTTTCATCCAGAAGTTTTAGAAATTCAGTTTCTTTTGGAAAAAAATTACTTTTTCTAAAATATTCTTCAATAACTAAGAAATTGAATTTTCCGGAAAGTATGAATATTTTAGATCATTTTTACAGATTAAATTGATTGAATAGCTGCATAGAGATTTATCAAAATGTTTATATTTTTTGACCCAGCAAAGATGCCATTTATTGAAACATGTGCTACTTATAAAATAATATTAGTATTTGAATAAAAATTATATTTATCAATATCAGTCTTAATTTTTTCACATTTCTATAGAAAATTATTTTTGCAGTACTACTGAAAAGCGAAAATATCTTTTTGAAATAAGTGGGAAGTAAATTTTGGAAAATAAATTGTTAATTCGATGTAAGGTTATAATACTGAAAAAAAATTGTATTTTAAAACGAGGTCCACCAAATATATTTATTATGCTTAGTGATCAGGTTTTAACTTTTAGTTCAAACTTTTTAATATATAAATTTTATAAAAATCTTCTGAATAAAAAAACTAGTCGAATGTGGCAATCCCAAAACTTTCTCCTATCTCATATATGTCAAAACTCTCTGAAAAATACAGCATAGCAGCAGCATCAGTTAGGTGATTTACGCCAAAATCTAATCAGCAATAACTTATCTCATCGTCTAACTGAATGTCAAGTTTGATTAAATCCATTATTCATTCGTTTGATGAAATGCATGCATTAGTTTCTGAGATAGAGCTATTTAGATAATCATGAATAACGTAGCATTTCTTGAGAAATTTACACTAAAACGTAATCAGCACCTACTTTTATCAAGAACTTAATGAATATGAAGTTTTATAAAAATTCGTGCATTAGTTCTTGAAATTGAGCTATAGTGGAAATCGTTAATAATGCCGCTTAGCAACGCTACTTGGTGGGCGTTATATACCAAAAACTAATCAATTCTAGTTTATATCAAATTTTAACTAAATCTAAACTTTTGTAAAATTTCGTGAATTAGTTCTTGAGATAGATCTCCTACAAAAGTTTTTTCACAGACTCACAAAGTGGCAGACAGAGTGACAGACAGACTCACAGTCAGGCATTATCTAAAAACCATCAAATCATGTTCAGGACCATCAAAATTTATAAATTTATCGAATACCGGAAGTGGAAATTTTTCACAAATCCAATACTTTCTTCTTGTAAAAATAGAAGAATTTAAAAAGAAATAGAAAAATTAACGAAGGAGATAATAAATAATATATTACTTGTCTTGTGTGTACTGTTTGACTTGGAAAGGTCATGTGCTTGAACAATTTAGAGCTATATAACATGATAAATTAAGCGCATCTAGACGTAGGCATCTTAAAATGATGACCTCACATCACTCCAATGTGTATAAATATCTTTCAAGCTTGCAGTTATCGACATATTCTATTCCATGTAATATGAATTACACTTGACATTTCACTAGCAGAATATTGATGACGGAATAAATTTAATCCAATATCTAATAGTAGGTATAGCGATTTGAGAATTGCCATAATATAACAAAATTGCGTTCTGTTAATTGTTCTTAACAACTGTTTCAAGAATATTACGAAAGAATTATTGAAATATTCTTAACGTTTTTAAATAATTTCTATAAATCTATAAATTGCATTTTAATACATTGTAAAAAATCCGTTAAATTTGCAGCAAAATTAGATTTACATTTTTTTTATTACATCCAATTTTGCTGCAATTTTTACGGCAAAGCAGTTTTTGCCGTAAATTTAACGGATTTTTTTACAGTGTAAAAATACAAGAAATTTTTACTCTTATAATATTTATGGTTATGTATGTTTTGTAACCTTTAAAATCTTTAACCGATTATTTATTTCTAGTTTAATTTCCGTTTAAGCCACTGTAAATAAGTGCGTTGCTTCAGCGGCTGTTTCTCACTGTGCTTTAACACTAGAACGCCCGGATGGAGTCGATTCGACTCCAATCATGTAACTAAATTTCAATTCGAACCAGAAAAATTTTCTTGAAAAAATTTAAATCGAATCCACGCAAATTTACGTTAAATAAATCAATTAAATAATTTTGAATAAAAATTCTGGTGAGAAATATTATTTTCAAACTTGAGTAGAATTTCCGGACGTTCTAGTGTTAAAGTATCTCTCACTTCCACACTAAGCTAGTCGGTAGACGGATGTGGCAATTCCGAGATTTTCTTCTGTTTCATCCATGTTAATATTTCAAAAATAGTTATCACAATTCCAAAATTATATGGCAATTCATGCCCATGATGGGAATTCTAATGATATGAAGTTCTGTGCTTTAGTTCTTAAGACATCATTATCGCTGAAATAACGTTAAATCATGCAAAATGCAGCTTAGCAAGGCCAATTGTTGGGTGGTTTACAAAAAAACCTAATTTACAATAACTTTTGTTAACATCTAACAGAATCTGAAGTTTCATGAAAATCTGTGCATTCGTTCTTGAGATAGGGTTACGGCAGAAATCATGAAAAATGCAGTATAGCAGTGCGACCTGTTGGGCGATTTAGATCAAAATCTACACAACATCAATTTATATTAAGGAAATCTGAATCTGAAGTTTTATGAAAATCCGTACATTATTTCTAGAGATAGAGTTATTGCGGAAATCGCAATAAATGCTGCATAGCAGCGCCATCTCTTGACCTATTTACACCAAAAGATAGTAAATGTCAATTGTTGTCAAGGACTAACTGAATCTGAAGTTTAATAAAAATCTGTGCATAAGTTCTTGAGATAGAACTATTGCGAAAATCATGAAAAATGCTGCATTGCAGCTGTTGAGTGATCGACACCCAAATGTAGAAATTATCATATCATGTAAATTATCATATTATACTAACTGAATATGAAGTTTGGTAAAATTCCGTGCATTAGTTCTTGAGATAGAGCGCCCACAAAATTTGTGTCAGAGACAGAAGACAACATTTTGTAAAAATATGTTTTCTGGTATGTCTGATCCCTAAAACGAGTAAATCCGTCGAAAATCAGGAGTCGAAATTTTTTTCGAATCCAATACTTTTTTGTAAAGATAAGAGAAATTAAAAATAAGAGATTACATAGTGCAACCGTGAAGAAAGGCATTTCGTTATATTTGCGTCAATCACAACCCCAAAAATACCCTCCTTTTAAATACTGATATATATATATTTATTATAAACCAACACAAAATGTCATAAAAAAGTGTGAATATAAAAATACAATATATGGCCAAAAGTGACCGGCCACTTGCGATTTTAGACTTTTTACTGAATATCTTGAAAAATACATGAGGAATTATTCTGAAACTCTAAGAATAAACATAGTAGTACAGGTCATACATTTCCGTGGAGATTTTTTCCCGAAACTCTATAGAAGACCGTCAAAAAAATTGAAAAAGAACGAATATGTTTGTATAAAACTGTCAAAACTAATGTAGCAAAAGCGTTCAAACTGTATATTATGATTAAATGACTTAGTGTAATAAACTATGTTTATTTTTATGCGGATAACATGTATACACGTAGAGAAATTGAGGTTTTTATTAACACTAGAAGTGCCGTTGGGGTCATTTCGCATTTTTTTTTCAATTTCCAATGCTTTATTTCAACATGTAAGCGAACACCGCAGCTCATATTTTTTTACTTTTTCTAAAATTATATTAAGCATACTGTGACAATGTTTCATCTTTCTATATTAATTATTAAAAAAAAATAATCAAGGAAATACCTAAAACAGCCAACAGGTGTCATTTTGACCCCCATAAGAAAAATGATAAATTTTCAAGACAAAGTCTATTTTTGAATTCGCCATATCTTGGTTTTGATTACTGCAAATGGGGGAACACACATTTTTTATCGCGGTGACAAAAAAGAGAAAAGTAAACTCCAGTTTTACTTTGTTTCGATGACTCATAGCGACGTGGAGAGGGGGGGTTTGGGGTAGTCTTCTCTCTATTGCGCGCGCCCCTTCAATTAGGGGGGTAGGCGTTTTTCTAAGCATACTGACTCTTCTCTGAAATTCGCACGCATCCTAGCAACGCTGGCGTACTACAGAATTTTTGGATGGAAAATCGTTCTTCTAGAGCTACGGTCGAAAACGAAATTTGAAACCATTTTCCACAGCAATGTTTTTCTCAAAGATTTCGATTACGACAAAAGTGTAGTCTTTTTCCTTTATAAAAAAAATGCGAAGAGGATTGAGTACACAGGAATGCCTTGCGCTCCTGGAGCAGTTAGATTCTGATATGAGCGATGATGACAGTAATGATGAAGATTTTCACATAGATAATGTGAATTTACAGAATGTGTCGTCTTCTGAAAGCAGTGACAGTGATGCTGTAGAATATATTACCAATGTGATTTCCCCTGTTTCTCGAGGATCAGGAACCTCACGTGGACGTAGACGTGCGCAAAAAGAGGTAATAAGATATCTAATCTTTCTGTTGTAAGCAATAACGAAAAGTACACATCATCCAGCGGTATTCTTTGAACTCCGATGAACCTTAGCCTTCCTACTTCTACTACAGGTCGCACACCAACTCGAAATATTATAAAAATTGTTAGTGGACCAACACCTTATGCTCGTCGCAACATTGGGGCTAATCCAGCTTCAGCCTGGCATTAGATGGTGACTGAAACAATGGTGAAACACATTCAAACATGCACAGTTGCTGAAGCACGACGTCAGCTAGGAGATGACAGCAACTGGTATGTTACTCTGGTAGAACTGGATGCTTTTTTCGCCCTCTTATACGCCTGTGGGGCACTAGGTCATTCAAAGCTTTGTGCAGATGACTTATGGAATAAAAGTTGGGGACTACCTGTGTTCAAAGAGACAATGCCACGCAATCGTTTCTGTGAAATTATGCGATATCTCAGATTCGATCTGCGAAGTAGCAGATCGGAACGCCTGGCCACGGAAAAATTTGCTCTCGCTTCAGAAACTTGGAAGACGCTGATTGAAAATTGTTATTTATGTTATAATCCTAGTGAAGAAATAACCGTTGATGAACAGTTGTTGCCTTGTAAGTCAAGGTGCAGATTCATCCAATACATGGCAAATAAACAGGACAAATTCAGCATCAAGTTCTGGCTATCTACTGATGTAAATTCGAAATATGTGTTAAATGGCTATCCTTATTTAGGTAAGGATGAAGAGCGGCCAACTGATTTACAACTTGGAGAAAGTGTAGTGCTGAAATTACTACAACAATATCTAAACTCCGGTCTCAATGTCACTACTGGCAATTTTTTCACGTCTGTAAAGCTTGCCGATGAACTTTCGGCAAATAAAACCACAATCGTTGGGACGATGCGTCTAAACAAGAAAGAATTACCTCCTATTGCCCGCGACATATCTTCCCCACGATACTCATTTTATGCACTGAAAAAGTGAAATAAAATACTCACGATATACAGGTGCAAGAACAAAAAGAATGTCCTGATTCTGAGCGCTATGCACACGAATGTGTTTGCAGAAAGTAGTGCAAAGAAGAAGCCGAACACTGTTGTTTACTACAATAAAACTAAATGTGGTGTAGATGTAGCAGATCAGATGCTACGGAAATATTCTACAAGATGTGGAACTCGCCGATGGCCTCTTCACTTCTTTTATAAGGTCCTTGATATTGCTGCACTAAATGATTTGATAATTTTCGAGGAATGCTCAAAAACCTCCATTTCATGTCGGGAATTTATTCTTACCCTTTTGGAAGAATTGAGAAGTAGCGCTTTGCGCAACAGATGCCCCTCAATTGATCGACCACAGACCCTGAAGCGAAAGAAATGTGCTTTTCAACATTGCAAGGGACGAAATAAAATTTCTGCAAGCTGTGAAGGATGTCAGAAACCAATTTGTGGTAAGTGTGTTGATGTCACCATCAAGCACGTATATTGTATTACTTGTGCTAATGTTTAAATAACTTTGGAACACATTTATATGCTTATTCAGGAATTATGTTTTTTATTTTTTCTCTTTGAAACATATTGTACGCTAATTTTTATTATTTTTATTTTTATTTTTTGTTTCTTTCTTATTAATTTTATTGTGTAATATCATAAATATATATATATATATATATACATTAATATTATTAAATCTATTGTATTTGTGTACTATTGTATAGTAAAATATTTTGAATTATACATTGTCATTTATATACTGTCATTTCAAAAGAATGTAAAAATTAGGATAAATGATCTCTAAAAACTAAATAAATAAAAAAGAAAAAGTTATAAAACCTTTAAAAACTTTTATATTTTTCAATTTAAACCTCATTTATCATTTAAAAAATATATTTATTTTAATATGGCTTGAATTTCTCATGGGGGTCAAATTGACACCAAACGGCGATTTTAGGTATGTCGAAAATCCGGCTGTTCTCGTGTTAAAAAAAAAGTTTTTTGCTTATAATTTAAAGAGTTCTTGTTATAAATAATGCTCTTTTCCGAAAACATGACAAACAATATTGTACCTTCTAATCATAATTAAAAAAATAATAAAAATTGTATGAATAATGAGCAGATTTATTAAATAATTTTACATTATTGTGTTAGATAAATATATAGAGCAACTTTTGTGAAAATTTTTAAAAATAAGTTGAAAATTCCGAAAGTGATCATCGACAGAATAAGCTCAAAATCCGTTATTCCCAAAATGAAGAAAAAAGATAAGAAGCTGTATCCATTTGTCCATGGATTAGTGTCAATATAGAACACACAATATGGCACGAACTGTATATATTTGGGCACAGTTGCAAAACATTTAGAAGTTAAAAGAACAAGATAGAAACCGTCGAATTTCGACTAAAGAAAAATGTTTAATCGAAAACTGTTTCATCGATTTATAATAAATCTGTAAAATTAGTTACAATAAAAAATGCTCACATTTTGCTAACAGGGAAGGTCTCCATACTGGGCATACTCAGAATTTTATGGAAAAAATACTAATTAAAGTACTTATGTAGGTAATAAAGGATCAATCAGAATTAGCGGAGGAATCACTGAAGAAAGTTTGTAAAAAATAAAATATTTTTGAATATTTGGCGTGAAAAGACTAAAGAGTCACTCGATTTGGCGAGCAGCCCTCTTCCTCGGCAAAAGCAAACGATTATAATGCAACTCAAAACTGTTGGATATTTAGAATGTGTGTAAAGGGTATTTAATGAATTTAAACATAAACAATGAGAGACTTTAATATATTATATACATATATATATACATATTGTATTACACATATGTATATTACTTGTTGAAGTAGTTATTTAATTAATCACTGGAAAAAATGTTTTCATAGATAAAAAAAATCATATTGAGAAAAATTATCTTCATACATTTAAGCGTACTCAAAAAAAAAGTCAGACGTTTCCATAGCAAAACAATCTAATCCGCAATTCTCAATTGGGCTTAGAACTTGAAGCAAATTTAATTAATTGAAATTATGAATTTCGCTTTAAATCTCAAATTTTCATGATTAAATTTGAATATAAATACATATAAATATATCGATATAACAAAATTATACTTAAAACTTACAAAACTAAAGTTATTTAAATTAAATGTATCAAAAGAAGTTCAGCATGAAACTTTTTTTCTTGATGTGTATTTGACATGAAGTATATTTTTAAATTACATTCCATCGCCAACCGACGATAAATCGCCAAATAACGAAATTTCCATTATTTTTTTACGGATGGAGGTTCCGCCGAAAATGTTTTTATAAACGTATATATTCACACGAGAAGAACATTCTGTATTTTTTTTTAGATTTTTCGGGGCATGCCCGTATGGAGAACTTCCTTGTAAGTTTAAGCTCTTAAACAAATTACATTTAATCTAAAGTTAACAAAATACTACTTCTATAAAACTAAGTTGTAGAAATTGTTAAAATTAAACTTTAATCGTACATGTAAGCAGTAAAAAATAACAAAAATCTGTTATTATTCTGTTAATAAAGATCTAGTAATCTGTCTCATAAAGTTATCAATTAATTCTCTTATGATGGTATTCCAAAAGGAAATAAAAGCAAAATTTATTCCACTTTGACTCAATAATAGAATTTTCTCCCCGCGAAATCGAAACCCGATATCATTTTCACCATATCAAAATTTATGTGTGCACTTTTCCTATCTGTATTTATCCTTTTTTTAAAAAAATGGCATTTTGATTTGATCATTTTGAAATCATTTTAATTCAAATCTTGAAGTCTCGATATTATTAGCTGAAACGAGCTGAAACAGATACAAAACTATTTATGTTCTTTTAACTGTAAATGAAAACAAAATTCACCGGGTTTTATATCAGAAGATATTTTTCACACAGTACGTATTTTCATAAAAATTTTTTTATTACTTTCTTCTATCTTCAATAGAAGAAAGCATTGTAATCAAAATTTTTTTCGACTTCCGGTTTTCCACGGATTTACACGTTTTAGGGGTTAGAGATTTTAAAAAATATGTTTTTACAAAATGTCTGTCTGTCCGTCTATCTGTGTGTATGTATGTCTGTGTGTGTGTCTGTGTGTCTGTGTGTATGTCGTCATTCTACCATCAAAAAGTGTATGAACTCTCTTAAAACGAAAAAGCTGAATTAACTCAAGTTGAGCTGAAATCCACTCTTTTCCCATGTTGAAAGGAACCTTCTCAAGAAGAGCTGGAACAACTCAAGTGAATGAGCTGTTTTTAATCAACTCATGATTGAGTGATCTCTATTTTACTCATACTTGAGTGAAATCAAATCAATAAAGGTTAAATCCAGTAGTACATGAGTGATTTGTAATCAAGTCATACTTGAGTGAAATGAAGTCATTTAAGACTGAATCTCGTAGCACTTGAGCGATTTGTAACCAAATCATTCTTGAGTGAAATAAAGACTTTAGGATTAAATCGAGTAGCACTTGAGTTAGCCGCAGCCAACTCGTATTTGAGTGAAGTGAAATAATTTAAGGCAAATCCAGTAGCACTTGAGCGATTTGTTATTAATTCAAGTTGGAGTGAAATGTTGCCATTTTTGATTTAATTCAGTAGCACTTAGGCGATTTGTAACCAATTCATACATAAATGAAATCAACTCATTTAAGAATTAATCCAAAACTCCTTGAATTTGTAGAATTGAATAAATTCACTCTTAAGAAAAGCGAAATTGCTTAAAATTACAAAAATCTTCAAGCGATTTCTAAATCGTCTAAATAAAATCACATCATTTAAAACTAAATTCAGTAATCCTCGATTAATTTTTATCAATGAAATTCAATATAACATGGAATTATTGCCACATTTTAAAGTGTTGCAATTAAATTCTCATTTCGGATTTAAATTTCTGTTTATTGACATTACAAGGGTATATATATATTTATATATATAAAGAGAGAGAGAGCGAGAGAGAGAGAGATTGGAAAACTGTAACATGGATTCTCCAATATTTCTTCCAAGTCTTTAATTAACAAGACTTAAAACATTCTAATTTATATGACTGAAAGTTCTCTAATGAATCATAAAAACATTTTTTTTTCTTTCTAATTCAATGAAACTGTTTCCTATGTCAATTTAGGGGAAAAGGCAATTGAATCGTTATACAAAATTAAATAGAGCTTACATGAATTTTTTATTATTCTGTCAAATCAGAAATTTTTAACATCAGTATTTTCTTTTGTTAAATTTAAAAGTACATATATTCATTAAATTAAAAATACTGGTGATCTCAAAATTGCAAATTTGAAAACACTTATTCATGCAAACTGCCTAAATTTGCATAACTGTACAACAGCACCCGAACAACATTAAACAGAATATTAGCTTCTGATGCTGTGGTGCTAATGGGATTTTTCCTTTCTTTTCTTGGGCAATTTCAAGTTTACATATTTTCCAATGATACTTATAGCTTCAGATATGCTTATATACAATTTTAATTTTTTCATTAGCTTCTGATTTAATTGCAAATAACAATTATTTTTTTATTAAAAATTTACGATTTCAATCAAATAAACCAATCTTAGGCATCTTACTAAAAAAATATTGAAAAAATAAACTTGATATCAGCCCAACGACTCAACTTCAGCACCACAATGTCAGAAGCTGATTGTTCCCCTTAAGAGTTTAGATAATCCTATGCAGAAGTTATTTTCAAATATCTTGTTTCGATTTTAAAATTTTTACCTTTTTTTGGGGGGGGGGGAATAGAATATTTGAGGATGATCTGTAAGTGGGTTAGTTTTTACTTTTGCAATTTTGGTTAGTTTTTTTTTTATATTAATAGGAGTTTCAGAACCAGTTTTGAAAAAGAAAGTATTAAAAAACATAAAACCTAAATTTTAAAAAGTATTCCCCCCCCCCCACACACACACACATGGCCAGTGCAGGGTTTAAATAAATGAAATTGAAAATATTTTAAATGGATAAACATCAACCCATGATACCTTGTTGTAATTATTCCTCGATTTAAATCTCAATCAAAATCTTATATTTCTTAAACTGACTAAATTTTAAAAAGATATTTTAATTCTTTAGTTTGAAATCTGAAATGGCTTTGAAATCTTAGATAAAATAATTGTTACCCATAGCATTTATATAAGCACATTGCAATTGGGAAATGTGGAGGAATGCCATTAAAAAACTTGTATAGCTAAAATTTGGATTATGGACAATTATTTTATTGTATGAAGAACCTTCAACTAAATATTGTATTGCAAAAGTTAAATGCAGAAATAACTGAGAAATGGATTTATTGACCATGTGCAATTGTTCTTTATATCATTTAAAAAATTTGTTAAAACTTGAATTTATATTCAAGAATAACTTATTTCTTCTTAATTAATCTTTTAATTTTTAATTTTTTCAATGTTTCTTAAATCAACTAACTTTTAAATAAATATAAAAGCATAAGACTGCAGCATTTTATGTCAAAAGTTAGAGCCAAATGTGCAATTTAGAATGTTGCAAGAAAGAAAAAAAAACTAATTTTATTTAACAACAAAAACATTTTATTTAGCAAGAACAAAATAAACCTAACATTAATTGATAATAATTCTTTCCAACATCAGATAAACAAGTTTCAATAATATCTTTAACAGGACCTTTATAAATATAACAGTCCATTTGCATTAAACATTAAATACATAAAGAGCATATTGTAATCTGTCCACTGGTTTGTCCAACTTTTAAAATCTTAGGCAAAATAGACGCTTTCTTGAAGATCCTTGAGATTAAATAAGATTGTTGAATTTGACTCCTCACAGTAGAATTTTACTGCTCCATGAAATCATCTTCCTGTGTTAAAAGAAAATATTGAAATTAAGTTAAATAGCAATAAATATAATGTTAAGGAATGATTATGAACATATTAAAATATTTTGCAGTTTTCAGATTAAATGTTTTATAAAATTTCCCATCCATAGTCTAAACAAAAAATGAACCACACACTAAAAATTTTAGCTTTATAAATATTACACTACTGAAAATTCAGCCAATCATGAATAAAATGGAAATTGAATACATAAATCCTGTGCGATTACACTTATCTGCTTGTTTAAATCATGGTGTTACTTCTGATACAATCTTAAAATAAATCACCATTTTAAAAACAAATTTAAAATGAAAGTTCTTAAAGCAACATTACAAAATATTGTTGAAAATTCACCTTTGTTGCTACTTTCAAAATGTATCAGCGTTGGCAAATACCCAACCAATACAGGTTTTTGTGGATTTTTAGTTGTTTTTCTATATATTTGCATATTTATATAATACAAGATAGAACCTACAACAATTAGACCAGGGTTGGCACGGTTTAAACCAATTGGTTTTAACTATGGTTTAAACAACTGTTTACTCCTTTTGGTTTAAACAACGGTTTAGTTTAAACCAACTGGTTTTTTTCTAAAAAAAGAAAATTGTTTTTTTTTTTTTTTTCAGAAGAAATCTAATGACATTTTCTCTTTTTCTTAATAATTTATATATGTCAGATTATTGAATATAAATAACTTCTATTTTTAACACTTTATATCAGCAATAAGCATTGGATGTAGCAGGTTTAGATCATTTTTTGGGTATAGGATTAAAATCAGTCTGCATTGGTGGATATATTTATTTCTCTTTAGAAAAAGCTTCGAACATGTGAATTGATCTAATATAAAATAGATTAAAAATATTCAATATTTAATAGAAAAATCTTAATTTTTTGAAAACTGCAGATTATTCAACGCAATAACATAACACAATCCATAAGATTTCAAACTGTAAAGGAAATACCCAATCTTAATTGGGGAGGTTATCTTAAGCATTAAAATCAAAATATGAAGTCGAATTAGAGAGTTTTCAAAGATTGGATGCTACTTATAGCATTTTAATAATAGTGATTTCCCCCCCCCCCCTGTTAGTTATCTACTAAATGTATGACCAAAAATGTTGACTTCAAATTGTCATTCAAGAAACAAAATCTCAAGAAGTATTTGAAATTTATTATTTGGATAGCCATGGAGAAGATTATTTTATTTATCAGACTACTTTCAATTTACATTAAATACATAAAGAGCATATTGTAATCTGTAATTAAAAGATTAGTTTAAATGTTTTCAGAGTATCAATTCTTCACTGTATACAGCACTTTATTCTTAGAACATAAGACAGTTTGCTAATACTGTTTAAATTAAATTTTAATTTCTTTTATTTTTTACATAAATTTATTGTATATATTTAATTTAAATCATTTTAAAATGAAGTTACAGTTTATAATCCAATGTCTATTTTTATCAATAAATATGCATGTATATGTAATGGTGATTTTGAACATAGAGACACATACTCATTGATCTTTAAGATTTTAGTCAAGCTGTAAAAGAAATTCTTCTTGATTAGGAAAATTACCCGGGTGCAGGGGCCTCGCTAAGGGGGGGGGGGCAGGGGGAGCCTCCCCCCCAAACATTCGTAAATGCTGTTACACTTGGCAAATTTAATTAAAATTTTAATAAAAATTGTAGTACATTTTCTATTTTTGATAGAATTTGCAAAAGTTACAACTCTAATTGGAAATATTATTAAACTTTTTACAAATAAGAACTGTATTACATTTTCTAAGTGTGGTAACTTGGCAAAATTATAAAACGAGTTGGCAAATATGAAAATTTGACTTGGCAATTTAAGGTCTTCTCCCCCACCAATTAAAAGTCTTAGCGATTGCCCTGCCCGGGTGTCATCCTCTAAAGGGTAACACCAAATCTTTATTTGCAAATAAAAAATACAATTTTATAAGATTTTGGAGTCTAATTAGGGAATAAAATGAGATTTTTAGCTCACGATGCAATACAGCTAGTTTTTTTTTTCTTTGCTAAAGTGAAGTTTTATACAGAATGGTGTGTCTAAATAAGATATGCACCAGGGAACAAAAACCAACCGATTCAACGAGTGGGTAACAAAAGTAAACTTTAAAAGAAAGAATTTTCTTCTACGTATAAACACGGCATTGACTTATGCAGACTATGGATCGAGTGATGATTCACTGCTGCGGTTTTTTTATGCAGAAGGACAAAAGGTAAATAAGGAATGATAAGGTTATTTTTTATAAGAATGTAGAATTGAGATTGAAAAAATATGACAGATTGGAAAGGAGGAGGAAGAGGGGGGGGGGGGGGCTTGACACCTTTTACATCTGTCCCGGGATGTCACCATCCTAGCTACACCACTGCACACCCACTTCATCTCTGACAAGTAAATAAATTTTCCTGCCTGAGAAAACCGTACCAAACACAAACCATAAAATATTACTTGAAAAAATAATTATAAGAAAATATTGCATTAATCCTTACTATCTGTTAAATAAATTATCGGAAATAAAATACGCAATTTTATAGTTTTAGTTTACATACTACATACTTTTTTATAAAATAGTAATTTTCTATTTTATTAAGCCAAAAATTTTGTATAACTGCAAAGGAAGTTTGGTTTATTTTACATTCTAGTAGGAGTGTGTGTGTGAAGAGGGGGAGGGGGGGGGATGGTTAAAAGTATTTTATAGAATTTTATGTAGCAGGCTACTGATGACTATTTCTGACTAGTAAACTTTCATGTGTACTGGTCTTTGGGACCAGTAACTTTTTTTAAAATCAATTCTACCACTGGGCTATGCATAAAAAATGTTAAGGGAAAGGGAAAGCAATGATATTACAAGGTATTTTCTAAAGAGAAAGAGAATTTGCTTTTTGGTTATCGTTGCATAATATTTAGGAAATAATACTTGCATTTACCAGTATAGAAAGACAAACTTTTGTCCACTGTTTTCGTTTTATTTATAAATTCTCATTTAACCTCTACCTGGGAAGCAGGCACAAGAAAACTATTATTTCTGCATGCATTATGTAACAACTTATAAATATTAAGCAGATTATTATAATACAGACCATGCATGCAATAATTTTGTCCAATAATAGTATGAAACTTTGCCAAACAAAACAGTAACACAAGTTCAACATTAAGAATGAAAAAAAAATCTTGGAAATGTGTTCAAAAACTACATATTATGCCATATATGTAGCCTCTCTATATAAATATATATGTAATCCGGAGCACGTTTTTACTAAGACACTGCAAACAAGAAGTAAATACAATGTTTTGATAAATTTCTATGTATAAAGATATAATAATTACAAAACTTTAATACAAGGCAATTTAATAACGAGATATTTACATTGCATTAACAATTTTTACTCTGATTAAATATACTAATTTATTTTATTAAAGCACGAAAGTTTTGTAGCAGCACTGTAACACCAATTATTAATATAGAAATGCATTAAACACATCCTCAATATTACCGCGTGACATGACATTTTAATTTCAAGGTATGATACTGTTATGAATTTTAGTCTGTTAAAAAGAGAAGGGAAATTTATTAAAAGAAAGCATAATTAAAATAAAATACTTATATAAAACTTACTTCGCAAAAAAGGCATTTTCAGCAAATTGTTTAGCGAACGGCGAAAGAAGTCTCCATCTTATCTTGCAAGGTCACGTGACGAGTCAGCGGCGAAAATCAACGCGGGAAAAGAGCTGTTTCATTATTGAATTGAGTTGTTTAGTTTTAAAGCTGTATGAGTGGATTAGAAAGAGAAAAAAACAAACCAAGATGACTGAATCGGTTAAAAATCAACTCATTCACGATCCAATAAATTAGAACTCTTTTTTGAGCAGCCAAATCCACTCTTTCGTTTTAAGAGAGAAGATATGCATAGAATTGAACCAAATTTTTGTGAATGTTTTTGGCTATGGCAAGCAGGTCCTCCTTCAATTTTGAAATATTCCACCGGAAGGGGGCGCTGCAATCGCGATTTTTGTGCCATTTTGATTAATGTACCGACCAAAAGTATATGAAGTTCTGCATCGAATTGAACCAAATTTTTTGTGTAAGTGCATGGCTATGGCTAGTTGGTCCTCCCTGTATTTGAAAAAAATCCGCTTGAAGGGGGCGCTACAATCGCGATTTTTGTTCCATTTTCAATATTATACCGATCAAAAGTGTATGAAGTTATGCATCGAATTCAACCAAATTTTTTGTGTAAGTGTATGGCTATGGCTAGGTGGTCCTCCCTGAATTTGAAAAAAATCCACCGGAAGGGGGCGCTGCAATCGCGATTTTTATGCCATTTTCAATATTGCACCACCTAAAAGTGTATGAAGTTAGGCCTAGAACTGAACTAAAATTTTTGTGTATGATTATTTTTTGGTATGGCAAGTAGGTTGTTCCCGAATTTGAAAAAAAATATATGCCTATCATTCTACTGTCCATCGGCTCGTGCAGAGACGGAAATTCGTTTTTACTCCGATTAATTGACTGAAGCAGAAATTTCAGATGAAAATCAAAGTTGGTATGGTATTGAATTAAAATTATTAAAGCATTAAAATGAGCAACTATTTTTTAAAATATTAAAATGTACGTATGAGATAGAAGAAAGTTTAGGGATTGGCACATACAACTAGTTTTCACTTTTAATGAGAAAATGGCAACATAAAGGTAACAGTAATCTGCTATTTTCGGCTTTTTTCCGTTTGCTTCTAATAGAAATGGACTAAGCATTTGCACCGATTAGAAAAACGATATTAAAACTGCAAAAAAATATCATTTCAATAATAATTAAGATAAAGTTTTCAAATTAATTGCATTTAAAAGTAATTTTTTTTGGCCTAAGCAACGGTGTAAAAATTAAAAATGCGGGATGTTCAGAAGTTTAAAAATTTGCAATAGCAAAAACTGCTAAACCGAAATCTCAATTCATTTTTACAAAGTGATGCCATTCTCAAAATGACGTATGCGTTAAGCACAGACACGTTTGGCCTTTATGATATAGATAGCTAGATATACAGCAGTAAAAGGGAAAATTACTGATAAAATCTTGCTAAACGAGATGCAAAATGATAGGAAAAATTATGTAATTGTCTAAATAAAAAAATATAACTATATTAATCCACATATAAATCATATAAATTTATTTTATCAAACTAAATAGCATAAACATAAGAAAAGAATTCTAAAACTGTTTAAAACTGTTTTAATATTAACAGTGCATTTTTACTCGATATGGACTGGAAGTGAAATTACAAAAACGGAACATATTTTTCTACTTAAAGAAATATTCCATGTCAATTGGGTTTTTGTTTAATAGTATCAATGAAACATTGTAGCATTGAGTTTGCATGGTTTCAAATTTGTCGAGTGACAAAACAAGTCATGTCTCAAAAAATGCCTGATTTTAATTCTGCTTCCGAATTATATTGCACGATTTTACCAATTTTCATTATATATTGCATGCTATAATACCACAAACATTCTTCATGGTGTTTAGATTATAGCCAATCATGTTTGAGAATTTTGTGTATCTTCAGATTACTTCTTTATGTCTTTTTAAGAGTAAATTTAATTGATGTCTTTTTGAAAATTTATCTAAAGCCAGTAAGTATTTTTTAAGTCAGGTTCATCAAGTAGCATTCTTACATGTGAATATACATATGTCTATTTTGTTTATCTGTCTACAAAAACAATTCTAAGCTCACCTTTCTAGAAAAAATGAGCCCAAATCATTAGTGTGTTAATAGTTGTGTTGACCTAATTATCACGCACAAAAGACATCCTTTTCTTTTTAAACGCCATTCCAGTACAGTCGGCTCCACTTAATCGAGTAACGGATAATTGTATACCCGCTTATATGCATAAAATGCCGTGGAACAGAAACGGTGGCCATAAAGTTAGTGTCAAACATACTCGTTTTATTGCATAATATTCCCGGTTAATCGCATAGAGCATCCCCAATCTAGTAATCCGGATTTTGTAAATTCTTGTGATTGCAGTGAATGGAAAAAATTAAGAACAGAAATATTTTCTTTTATAATAAAATTTGTTACCTATAAAATCCAAGAATATACTTTATTTTCTTAATTCTTGGTAGCGCGTGGGAGTGCCGATTTTGAAAAGACGAGATTTTCTTTAAAAACTGGTCATACATATAGCGACTAAAAATGCCAGTGAAACTTCTTTGAAAATCCTGGAATTGGGGGAAGGTGCAATAAAAGTGGTCAAGAGAATTAAAGAACAATATTTAGCATCGGAAGTGGATAAATGCAATGATCGAAGTAGGAAAAAACAAACATTTTACTTTCCTTTACATTTTTACTTAAATCACATAAATTATCATGAAAAATTTAACCATGTACCGCAAATATTATGATATAACAACAGCCTCGCTTTAATGCATACTCCGCATGATTGCATACAATTCAGTGGAACCAAATGCATGCAATTAAGCGGGCCGACTGTATGAGTGAAAACCGTCGAATATCGAAAATTAACATCTATTTCAGAACTGAAGATAAAATTAGATGAAATTGTTTTTTCCTTCATATATTCTTTAAATGCATTTTTTTTTTTTTTTTTTTTTTTTTTTTTGACAAATGTTAAGTACGAATAACGACGTGATTTTGCATTTTTAAGAACTCATAATATTTTTATTGTTCATCTTATAGTCGATATTGTTACTGGCGTAAAGGCTGGCTTAAAGTTTCCTTTGTTCCCTTTTCTCTCCAGTCCGTTTTTACTTGGAACGGTATTAAAAAAAAAAGACAATCTTTGAATGGTAAATTTCATCAGTAATTCTTTGAAGTGACATTCCGATGTTCTTATAAGCTAAAAATTTACCTTCTTCTAAAGTCGGAATGCATTTTGCCTCAGCCTGCCGACAAGAGCTGTGCAAATTAAACGAATCTGTTGAGAATTTCTTTTTAATGTATTTTTATATGACATGCGAATATACACTATCTACTAATAAGTATTTGGACACTTTCAATTTTTGACATTTTACCAAATATTTAAAAATATACTTGTCGGATTCTACTAGAACTTCAGGATTATAAAGATAATGTTTGACCTCATACTTATAAATGTTCATTTGATAAGCAGAGCAATTAAGGGGCCGTCAAAAAATCAAAGAGTAATAAAAATATTTGGGATCACCCTGTACTTGAAAATGCACGAAACGATTTATCGTTGCAGAATACAAATATATGAATACTATACAACATGTACACAGATTTTTGCAAGGATAGCATGTATATTCATGGAGAAAGAGTGATTTTTTTTGAAAAATTCAAAAAATTCTGATATGTTTTTTGTTTATATCATGCAGGGTTTTTGACCAAATTTAACGCAAATTTCAGAAAAGTTAGCAAAATGTAGTAGAAAAATATAGCATAATTGGAATATAGATATATTAAATATTTTATGAAATATGAGTAATTGTATGAAATAATTTATATCTGCGCATGCGCGAACGATAAAAACGATTTTTTACATCATTTAATAGTCAATTTTATGGTGTAACTCATAAAAAAAATACTATCAAATATCGTGAAAATTCAAAAAGATATCATTATCGTAAGTTATTTTTTTTCTCTAAAAACAGCTGAATGATTAGGGATTCTCCAAAAATTGACATTTTTTATTAACTGACTTTTAGGAAAAAATTAGTATTTAATGATTACAATATTTAATGCAATATTGCTGCTAATAAGTATCTTGACACCTGTGATGGAAAAGAAAAAGAGCTTTTATTCACATTCAGGGCCAAAACTAAGAGCGGGGGAAGAAGGGCATGTGCCCCGGGCGCGAGGGCAAAAAAGTCTCATCATCCTTTTTTTTTTTTTTTTTTTTTTTTCGAGGCAAACGTGAATTTTGGGGAACTCCTGCCCCCCTCCTTCTCAAAGTATATTTACAAAGATAATTTCTCTAATTTATTAATAGCTGACTTATTTTTAAACTTAAACTATATAATATTGAACAACGTAATCTGCTTTGTTAAAAAGACTTAAAATCGTGAAACCGAATCGAAAAAAAGAAAAGTAAAGAAAAAAGATCTGCTTTATACAAGATCGCCATCATCATTAGATTATTTTATGTTTTGGCATACCAGAGACGGAAAGATTTTAACAATATCATGCTAAGCATAAACATAAAAAAAATCGCCAAACAAATCTACATTTGGCACTCTTTCACCCTGGCGCCCGGGGCACATGTCCTTCTTCCCCCCTCTCTTAGTTTTGGCCCTGAATGTGAATAAAAGCTCTTTTTCTTTTCTATCACATATGTTAAGATACCTATTAGCAGCAATATTGCATTGACAGTGTATTCATTAAATATTATTGTTTTCCTAAAAGTCAGTTAATAAAAAATGTCAATTTGTGGAGAACCTCTTATCATTCAACTATTTTTAGAGAGCTGAGTAAAAACAGCTTACTATAATAATGATATACTTTTGAATTTTCACGATATTTGATCGGATTTTTTTTTTACGAGTTACACCGTAGAATTGACTATTAAATGACGTAAAACAATCGTTTTTATCGTTCGCGCATGCGCAGATAAAAATTATTTCACACAACTACTCATATTTCATAAAATAGTTAATATATCTATATTCCAATTGTGCTATATTTTTTCTACTACATTTTGCTAATTTTTCTGAAATTTGCGTTAAATTTGGTCAAAAACTCAATTCAATCTCAATTCGTATTCACGAAAACTCCATAGTACAAAAGTAGAACAAAAAAAAAATGCATAAACTGCAAACTGATTCTCCGAACTTGTTTTCAACTGGCAATCAATAATTCAAATAAACTTAAAATGAGAATCGTTACCGACAATTTTTCACTTCGTTACCATACGTGATCTCTTAGGCACTTTTAAATTTTAAATTATGTAATATCTTATATAATATATGGCATTGGACATTCAAAATATAATATTTAAGACCTTTTCGCAAATTTAAAAATAGACAGATAACGCTAAAATACAAAAAAATGATGTTTTAGAATAATTTCCCAAGAGTACTATCCTTTTCCAAGGCGATTTTCAATCTTTATATTTTTCCTCTTAATTATTCAAGCATATTAGAATATATTGGAAAATCATTTATATTTCTCAAACATGTATTTTGCTTGCAAGCAATAATAATGAGTGTTTTCAAAACTGACTTAAATAATTCGTGTGCATTGATTTTTAAACTTATGACTTACTTCTTTGACGTTTAAAAATTTTATGTAGAAGATAATTTAATTTCTGGATTGTATGGTGAACATTTTTCTCTGAAAATATTAATTCGATTGCTCTTTTATTTTTACTTTCTTTTGTTTTAATAAGAAGAAAGTATTGGATTCGTAAAAATTTTCGTAATCTGGTTTTCGACGGATCTGCATGTTTTAGGAGTTAAAGCACCCGAAAAACATGTTTTTAGAAAGTCTGTGAGTATGTCTGTCTGTATATGTCAAAAATGTTGTTGGCGATTTATCTGAAAAACTAATACACGGAATTCCACAAAAATTTAAATTCTTTTAGACCTTCATATAAACTAGATCTGTTTGGTTTTTGGTGTATTTTGCTCAACAGGTGGCGCTGCTATTATGTGATGCGGTAGCGGATTCACCGTCCTTCAAGGGGTTAACTCTTTCTTAAAAGAGTAATTGTGTTTCTAAAATATAGAATTCATGCCAGAATTTTCGAAAATTTTGATTTTATAATAAGGAAAAGAAATTATATGACGTTTTTCTTTCAAAGTTATAAAAATAAAATTTAATTAATTATTTCTGGTGGAAATCTTGGTTAAAGTTAGGTGAAATATAGTATTTGACAATTTTAATCAATATTTGCATCAGGGGACGTAATATATCTCACCGCCCCTCAAGAGGTTAAAGCTAGACAGGTAAAGAGAATCGGTGTATTTTCAAAGGAAGCCATTTTGATAATTTATAGATTAGAGAAAATGAACGATAATATAAACAAGCTTTGGTTAGAATGAATAGCAGAAAAATTACATTAAAAATTAGTTTGACGTGTCAATCCCAAAACTTTCTTCTGTCTCATATGTACATTTAATATTTTAAAAAGTAGTTACACATGTTAATACTTTATTATTATTGATTCAACACTTACCAACTTTGATTTTCATTTTAAATTTCTGCTTCAGTCAATTAACCGGAGTAAAAATGAGTTGATGTGGATCATGATATTTATTAAAATCAATAGTTTTACCTTATTCTGATATCGTAAGCTGTTTGCAAATAGCCGGTTTAGCAGGGCGTGAGTTCCCGTCTCTGCACGAGTCGATGGACAATAGGACATCAAAGAATCGAGAAAGTTATACAAAAAGCGCTACACTATCACAATGCTCCTTTCCCATGGAACATTTCTAAATTCAAGGAAAATCAGCTGCACTGTAAAAAAAAACTGGGAGAATTACAAAATTTTTTCTAGTAGAATTGTATTCCAAGAACTTTTTATGTAACGGCAACAATAAAAATTCCTGTAACAGATACAGATTTGCACTTTGAATCAAACAAATTTTAAGGTTACTAAGAATTTTTTTGGGAAATCGTATTCCAAGAACTTTTTAAGTGACGATAACGAGCATTGTAGATAAAATTTTAGTAAAGTTACCAAAATTTTAGTAAATTCTTTTGTAAAGTTACAGATGGTTTTAGTTTTGCCTACAAGTTTTGTAGATTGACATCATTTTCTTGTACAGTGTACACATAAAATTTTAGTAAGCATAAGAGACTTCGGTTAATTTAGATTACTAAGGTTACAGATTTTTTTTACAGTGTGGCTAGCCAAAAGCATACACAAATTTGGTTCAATTCTGTACATAACTTCATAGCTTTTCGATGGTACAATAAGAAAAACACCACGGAAATCGCTTTTACAGAGCTTTTCAATGGAAGATTTTTTTCAAATTCAGAGAGGACTTGCTTGACATGCGAAAAAAATATACAAAAAAATTTAATTGAGTTTTATGCATAACTTCATACATTTTTTATGGTAAAATAATGAAAATGGCTCAAACATCGTAATTATAGCATCCAACTTCCGCCGGATTTTTTTTTTTATTTTATTTTTTTTCAAATTTAGGAAGGGTTTCCTGACCATAGTCAAACACTTACACAAAAAAAATGGTTCAGTTCTATGCATGACTTCATACAGTTTTAGGTGGTACAATATTGAAAATGGACCAAAAATTGCTATTGCAGCACCCCTTACCGACGGAATATTTCAAAATTGAAAAAGGACCTGCTTGCCACAGCCAAAAGCATTCACAAAAAATTTTGTTGAATTCTATGCATTTCTTCCTACATTTTTTATGGTAAAATGGCAACATACGGACGGACACACACGGACAGACATTTTAGGAAAAACATGATTTTTTGGAATCTCTGGCCCCCTAAAACATGCAAGTCCGTCGAAAACCGGAAGTCGGAAAAATTTTTGATTACAATGCTTTCTTCTGTCTAAGATAGAATATAATAGAAATATTAGGGTGATCAGGAATTATGATTTATGCATATAATATGTGATTAGGAAAAACAATGACCTTAAAAAAGGGAACATTGGTCAACTGTTTTATTTTTATTCATTTTATTTGCACATTCTGAAATATGATAAATATATCAAAATTAGCTTAAATAATATTTTTGTCTGCCACAAACATTGATATGTTATTGAATTTCAAGCTATTTTAGAAACCTGGAGATCTGAAATGTTGTTACACACCACCAAAAGTTAAGGTACAACATGTTTTTCGAAGCCCATCGGAAAAAAATGGAAATCAGATTAAACTTCATAATTTATATGAAAGACAATAATAATAAGCATTAAAAAAACTTACGCAAAAATTACAGCTACCACTTTTATTTTATAGGAAATAATAGGTATTTGTGAATGAGAGAAAATATGCAATTACGAAGCTTTCGTAATTTCGCGTGTCAGTTTTGTTGTATTTGAATTATTATTGCCAGCTTTGTTCACAATAACCAGTAGATGTCTTTTGTGTCATTCATTAAGGTGGCAGACGGTAGGATTTATGGAAATGGGGTTGTCACAAGCCGATACTGCTAGACGGTTCAATGTGTCTCGCAGTGTAATCTAATGACTCTGGGAGCAGTATTTATCCGAAGATTCTGTGTCTAGATGATATGTTCCAGGCCGCCGACGTGTTACAACACCACACCTGCAAAATAGCGGTTTCTAGCTCTTTCGGCCCGAAGGAGAAGACGCACTACTGTCCCGCAACTCATTGCAGACCACTTTGCAGCATCAGGGAGAAGAATCTCCGCTACTATTGTGCGAAGGCATCTTCACAATGCAAGTCTCTATGCAAAGCGACCAGTTGTGTGTGTGTGTCTTTCAACAGACAACAGAGAAGGACAAAACTTATGTTGGGCAAAAGAAAATGTTTCCTGTACCAGACAACAGTGGGCTTCTGTTCCCTTCACAGACGAGTCCAGATTCACACTGGCGAGCGATTCAGTACGTCTTCTTATCTGGAGAGAACAATGCTCTCGATACCATCAATCAAACATTGTTGAAACACACAGGTACAGAAACGGTAAAATCAAGATTTGGGCAGAGATCTCACTCCGAGAACACACTGACCTGCATGTGTTCCTTGGAAGAACTGTGATTGGTACGAGATATCGGGATGAGATCCGTGATTCATATGTGAGTCCATATGCCGGTGCTATTGACAATGGTTTCATTCTAATGGATGATAATGTGAGACCACACCGAGCTGTGGTTGTTGAGGATTATCTTGAAGAGCACGGTTTGGAGAGAATGGGATGGCCAGCTCACTCTCCATTCCTGAATCCGATAGAACATCTTTGGGACTATCTTGGAAGACAGGTTGCGGCTGTAAATCCTCCTCCAAGGTTGTTAAATGAGCTGGAAGAAGGCTTACTCCATGCTGGTCAGCGCTACCTATTTCGGTGTCCGACAATTTAAGAGCATGGAAAGTCGATACCGCCAATGCATTCAATTCCGGAGCGGACATATTCCGTATTAAAACTAGTTTTTTAATGTTTCTGTCACATTTTACTGTATAATACTGTGATGTACTGATTTCTCCAAGAATAGAATTTTCCATCATGAGTGCTTTTTTGGTGTAATTTCATTTATATGTTTAACTTAACCGTTTACACGTCGAATTAATATCACAATGAAATTATAATTTTGTTTTTCCCATATTACTGGTTCAAATGTTTTAATTTATGCATACAAATTTAGAAAAAAAAAATATTTCTGCAGTTTTTTTTTTTTTTTTTTTTTTTTTTTTTTTTTTTTTTTTCATTTCAGTGTTCGCATTTTGGAACATGATTATTGATTGGCAACCTATGCAAATATAACAAATTATTTTCCACTATATGCTAATGTACATTGTTCTTGACTATTTTCTCGAATTCCAAAAACATTTTGATTCCTAGCGATCAAATGTAAGTAATATAGAGAAAACGATAAAAGCAAATAATATATTTCTTAGTCAAATTAATGCATTTACGTTTTCCTTACACCAGTGATAAATGTTTAAACATAAATATTTTTTTTTTCAAAAGTTCAAATCCACCTTATATTTTATAGTAAAAATAAGGACATCGTTATGATGTTGGAAAATATATGTTTTGTATTACAAATACTGCATTGTTTCCACATGGGAACATTAGCGTTTAAACGGTTAAGTATATTTGTATGTCGCATTTAATAAATAACAGTTTGGCGCACATTTCCTCCAAATTTGTTGTTTCGATATTCCTCCATTTGCAAATTAGACGCAAAAAAATCGGTTGTACCTCAACTTTTGGATGCCAGTGTATAAGATGCTACTCTACCTGAGATGATAAAAATTTGATTTTAAAAAAAAGCTGAAAGAATACGATCATGGAGCATTACTATATGAATTTTATTTGCCGTTGCAGTTGGTACTGCTTAACTTTTATAAGATTAATTTATAACACGATTATTCAATCGGTAAATGAATATTAGCACATGTAAATTTTCCAAGTGTGTGAAAAAAGCCCGGGCCATAATTCGAACAAGGGATATATTGGAAGAACCGCCAATGCTCTTCTAACTGAGTGACAACCCGGACGAATACCGGAGGACTAATTTACCCAAACAACCTCAACAATCACACAATCTGGTCTGATACTTTGGATCAACTTGACAGAATAAATCGAAGGTTAATATGTGGAGCTGCAGAAAACGCTGCATCCGAAATTATATTAGATTAATTTATGACACGAATATTCAATCGATAAATGAATTACACACACGTAAATTTTCCAAGTGGGTGAAAAAAGTCCAGAATTCGAACTAAGGAAGCCTGGTTTCAGATCCTGGCCCGGACTTTTTTCACCCACTTGTAAACTTTACATGTGTTAAAATTCATTTACCGATTGAATAATTGTGTTATAAATTAATCTAATTTTGTATGCAGCGTTTTCTGCAATTCATATAGTAACCTTCGACTTATTCTCTTGAGCTGATCCAAAGTATCAGACCAGATTGTGCGATCGTTGAGGTTGGCTGGGTGAATTAGTCCTCCAGTATTCGCCCGGGATAGCTCAGTTTTAAGAGCATTGATGTTTTCAGCCAATGCATCCCTGGTTACTATCCTGGCCCAAACCTTTTCCACCCACTTGGAAAATTTCATGTGTTATAGCTAACTTTTCTCTAAATAATAAATTTACATACTGTAAACTAAAGTTACTATAAGTCTCGTCTCATATCACAAAAAGTTTTTTATTAATATTAATTCTATTGCGTTGAAAGTGTTTATGTAATTTAAAAATACTTAAAGAATTACATCAATACTCTCAATCACACTGTAGATCCAGCAATGTTGTCAGCTAGGCTACTTTTTTTATTTATATATCTTGATAGTTGTACACCTCTGAAATAATAAAATTAACCTTATTTTTTCTGTCTATAAATCTGTCATTAAATAAAGCGAAAATTAATATTTAAAAAGAGTGGTAGCAAAAGACATTCTGAATTTTAAAAAGGCAAGAGTAGTTTACAGACATTCTAGGACTATTTTTTTTTATTTATTTTGTGGATTTAGTAAGCTTTTAGTGATTAACTCAGCCAGTTGCCGGAAGAATTGGAGATATCACTTCACCCCTGAATTATCCATAATAAAATATCCGAAATACTTGGTATTTTAAACTTATTATAATGTTATAGAAGGGCAAATTTTCCCACAGAACTCCATTTTCTCCACACCACACTAAAAAATCAAAAATCTCTCCAAGAGGGAAGTGGCTGAATTGAATACTTTTTCTAAGACCACAATTTATTGTAAAGTATTTATAATACATTTAAAATTAAAAATAATTTAAAGTAAATGTAGTATAAAAGAAACGAAATTTAAAATTTCGACAATCAAATAAAATAAATTAGAAATAAACATGACCAATAAAACCTGTTGATTGAAGCCTTTGAAAAAAGTTTCTCCTATAAAATCAAACGAGAAAACATTAATTTAAAAGTATCGATAAAGTTCGAAATAAACCAAGTGATAAAATCTAATAATAAATATCATTTCAAAAGTTTTGATTTTGGATTATGTGCTTCTATTTCAAGATCCATTCTCCAAACCAACTTTAGCTGCTATGACACTGAAGCGGTCTCTTTTCTGGTTTATTAAACATGTTAGAACATATCGGAATGTCATTTGTATTTTCAAAACATTTAATCTGATTTCCAGCTGTGATATTTCTTTCTTTACAAGTAAACTCATTTTTTATCTGTTTAGATAACCTAATATTACTACAAAATTCGAAATGGTTTGAATCAAACGACGTTTGAATTATCATGGACATAATTCATTTAAAGATTACATTAATTTGTTTTAAATAAAATCCAAAGCTCATTTTATCAACACAATTTATTGCACAATATTTTCATTTTCATTTTTCTGCAAAAAATTCTCACAACTTTGTTCCCGGTATTTTTTTTTCTTTTGTTTTAAATCTTTTCATAAATACTATTTTATAACTCCATAACAAATTTTAAGTGAATATTTGAAAATTAAAATATGTTATTAAAGTTTTTCAGAATATTTTAAATAAAAATGTTATACGTATTACTGCTATGTACTAATGGTACTCGTAGTCCGTATACAGGATTGTTGTATAAGTAACGACAAAAGGAATACCCGTATGTTCTTGTTACATATGATGTTATCAAGTATTGTATACAAGTATACAAGTCTTATCTTATACAAATATTGTGCTGATAAGTGCAGGTATAATCCAAACACTGATTCTAGATATGTTTTGATCTGAATAGAGGAACAAAACAGGCAACTTGCCTTCCTTGTCCGTGAAATATCCCATTCGAGCGCAGTCTTCTTGGCTCAACTGAACATGACGAAGGCAACAATTTAAACGGACCCCTTTGGAAGCGAAAGTGAGTACGAAGCTAACTGTTGGTTGTGTCATATACAGTCCTCTCTCGTTAAGCCTACCTGGAGCAGTAGAATGACTAATTTGAGTTCCTGTAGTCTTGTCCAGTGGTCCTCTTGTAGTCGCTTTGCGGTTTCTTCGAGTCGACAGTGACAGAAAATGGTTTTTAAATGCAGTTGTTGCCTTTTGTTTCCCTTGACCAAGCTGTCTATCAACAAATTTAGTGCTTAAAAAGTGGCCCGAAGCTCTTAATATGACACTTTGAAGCATATTCAACTCCTGAGCGTCTTCCATTTGTGTTTGAAATTTTTCAAATCCATCAATTATTCGCTACTTTTGATCTTCACTTAAATGCTACTTTTGTGTTACACCTAATGAATACTGATCAGTCTCAGACACCGAATTTACTTTAAACAACACTACTGACAAGAATTCCAGTATATCCATTGCAGACCTCATTGACAATCACCTAGTTCGTATATTTCCGCGGCATTGGGTATTAGTTGCAATATTAACTTAGTGAGTATAATTTTCCTCATTATCCTTTAATTTTGATGATCAGTGCAAATAAGTATGCAATAATAAAAAAAAAGAAATTATATAATACCATGTTGGTTAGATACTTTTAGATTTTCCGATCAAAAATATTATGGGTGATGGTATGTTCTATACTGAATTCGAAGATAAAAAATATTTTTGTCAATCAACAAATTTTTGCTCTACCCACTAGTGGTCGTGCATGTAACATCTTATTAACTGATCTGCAGTTATTTCTGCAATGCACCAATTTTAAAATTTTAAAAATACTCTGATACTATACTTTTTAAGTCTAAATGTCTAAATATAAAGTCAAATTGAAACGAAGAGGAGAAGGGTAGAATTGTTTTTCTTTTACCTGCATTCTTATTAAGCTTATATTATAACCTTGTGGTACAGTAATGCATGCACTCTAAACAAAAACACCTCTGCATAAACCCGAAGTATCACCTTCTGATTCTGACACATTGAATTCGCTGCCCTTGAATTCATTTTCTGAGTCCATCATAAAAGCCATTTTGACTAGTAACAACAACTAAGAAAGCCGACATTACAGAAAATACTAACAAAAATAGAAGAACTTAAAATAAAATAGTAGACAATTTAACACTCTAGGGGAGCAAGTTAAAATTCGTAACTCACCCATTTACTGTCATGCTTTTTGGAAAAGTAATAATTTAAGCTATCAATAAAAATAATAGATGCAAAATTAAAATAGTAATAAAAATAATAACATTTTATAAGAATTCCGAATCAAAAGCTTAAAATAAAATCGAGATTAGAATAATTATATCAACAATTTTTAAAAATATTTTAATACCTGGTTTTAAATTTCTAATTTTTTTGCTTAGTTTTCTATGCTAAAATTTCAATTATTTATTAAAAAAGCATTGTATTCCTATTTGCTTTGCTGCATGCAGTATGTAATATGAAAAAAATTTTACTTAAACGATTTAAAGATACATCTAAATTTTACTTTTTGAACACATTTAACCTAAAATATATATGGGAATATAAAATATTTAACGTGGTACCAAATTGTGGTACTTCCAATTTTATAAAATTTATAAAACTTATATAGATTTAGAAAAGGTGGTGGTGGTGTATTTTTGTCGGCCGATTATCTACGCTATGGGATATAGGCCCTATGGGGTGGGTTGCCCTCCGTGGGGGTCTTTCTAAGGGAAGCTAACCCGTATTTACGCAAGATTCGAAGAAAACCACGGAAAACTTCGAACGGTTAGGCCGACGGTCGCGATTGGGTTCGAACCCAGCACCTACCGTCTACCAGTTTGAGGTCAGAACCTCTCGGCCACTGGTGGGGCGATTTAGAAAAGGATATGTGTAAATAGTAAATATTTATGCTGATATGAAAGCGCTCCTACACAGTTAACAAATTAAGACATTTACAATTTAAATTTTAAAATCCAATAATAGAAGATTCAATGATAGATCCACAGTCAATTAACGATAATCAAAAAGGGAAAAAATATAAATGTATTTAGATGTGGAATAATGGTAATTAAAATTGATAAAGTTCAGAATCTTCTAAGGCTTCCTAAGTTATACATGGAAAAATAATTCACCAACTTTTAATAAGTTATTAAGAATTTAAAAATGTGTAAATGTCATAAATTTTAATGTTAAATGTGAGAATCCCTTCAAGCATTTGGGAAGATAAAATTACGAATCATGTACAGTGAAACTTCCTACAACAACGGTCACTCCGTCCGAACAACGGTAATCTGCGAAAACCAGTCATGTTTTAATGTTACCGAATTCTTAGAAATAACATTATATTAAACCTCTAAACAACGAATTTCAAACAACGGCTACCCTAGAGCATTTTTTTACAAATATTCAATATTCTCATATTTTTAAACAGTTGTCAGTTTTTTTTATTATTATTATAATTATTTTTGTTAATTTTGACTGCTATTCTATAGAGTTAAAATGGAAATTTAATGAGATTTTTGCAAATCAGGAATTCGAAATGCATAAATAGTCATGGAGCTGAGTAAATGACATTTTAAATAGTGCCGGAAAGATCATGAAAGCCCTCCAGTATGTGAATGTAGATAATGATTTGGCAATGTTTTGTTAACTTTTAATATGATAGAATAACTGATAGAAAGGAAGATCCGTGAGAATAAAAGTGACAGCAAAAATGAATCAGAAATGGCATGGAATTAACCGTAAAATTGTAAAAGTAAAATCATATTCTGCTATTCTTTTTAGCTTCAGAAATATTAAAATTTTAGCGATCACTCAAAATGATAAAGAATTGTGCAATAAATTTGTGGAAATGAATATGCTTTTATAAAAAGAGATAGAATTGTTCAAGGAAAATTAAACAAAGATAAATAAGCGATTTATTTAATGTAAAATAATAGTTCGCATAATAACATGTATTTTTAGGTGTATAAATAAAATAATTTTCGACAGTTACTATGATTTTATTGTTATATAATTTTGAGTTTTTAAAATGTGAAATCTCTGAATAACAGTAACCTCTGAAGTTCGGACACTTTATCATGCTCCCAGTGTGGCCGTAATTCGGAGTTTTTACTGAAATAGTTTTCTTAAATATTCAGGCTAGTCGCAAATGTACAACAAGGAACTCTTTTGCATATAAGTGCAGATGTATCGCCACATTCATGTAATTATATTAAAAACGCATTTGTGACAGATAATTTCTCTCTTTGATGCGTTTTAAAGAACATGAAATTAGCAGTTTTTGTTAACGCTCTGTCAAATATGTTTTAGGAACAGAATTGTACTTTTTAAATTGTAAGAGATTTATGTTACAGAAAGAGTACGTGAGAGAGGAAAAGCAATAGAGATGTCAGAGAATAAAAGGCTGGGATCCACTGATCTTGTTATTGTCCCCCAGAGGAAACAGTCTTTGCAGCAACTGAAAGTTACATAGTTGGCGCATGCGCATTTGAACTCTGGTTTGTCGTCTGTTCGAAGATCGAGATCTAATCTAAACAGCGCTACAGTTTATAAACGGATAAATTTCCCTCGTAGGCAAACGGCTCTGTAGCATAGTAGTAACATTGAGTTATTATGTGAGTTCGAATCCCGCTCGCACTTATTTTTCGGAACGAAAATTTATTTCTTTGTTAAAAATACTAGATTACTCATTGAAATAAGTATAAATAATATTAAATAACAACAAAAAATGTTCTTATCTATAGACATAAATATTTGCATTTTTTATTTTTTTTTTATTTTTGTTTATTTTTATTTTTATTATTATTATTATTATTATTATTATTATTATTATTATTATTATTATTATTATTATTATTATTATTATTATTATTATTATTATTATTATTTCACTTTTCATTGCATATTTAAAGTTGTAAAATTTTGTCGCTAAAAAATTTCTTATACACGACAAAATGTACATTTGATTTACATTTTTTGTAGATTTCAACTATCATATATATTTTTTCAATTGCGGTTCGAAAATGATTAAAGAAATTTTTTTTCCGAAAAAAAAAGACCGATTGACATTAAATCAATCATTCGCTCTGTTTTACCCCCGAGGACAAACCAGAGCCCAAATACGCATGCGCCAAATTTGGAACTCTTAGTTGCTGCAACAACCGTCCGCCGTCTTCCAGAACAGTTACTATAATTGCCGTTCAATGTTCCTATTTACTATTCAAGCTATAAATCCTTTAAATGCCTATCAAACGTATTATACATTTTAAAAATTAACATAATTATATTGTATGTAATAAAAAACAAGAGCGGATTCCGAATATGCAGAGTATTCCTGATATAAAACTAATGTTGCATTTTTTCAATTATAACAAAATAGCTTAATGATCCGATATTTATTTTATTTTAAATTAAATATTTCTAATATAGATTGAATGGAGTGTATATATATTAAATTAATTAATATTCTGAATTCAACGCCTTTTTTTCAGGATTCGTACGGCTCAAGGACTTTCAAGCACCTTTTACCAAAATTTTCGCTAAGAAGCATTTCCCTTACCAAATTAAAAATTTATTTCTATCTGCAGATATAGTGATCAGTATTTTACAAAATTTCTGGTAGAAAATCTTGTAAAGTCACCTAAATCCTTTGATGCGTATGAACCTTTTTTGTTTTTTTGTTTTTTTTCTTTACCAAGTTTGTCTGAATATTCAGTTTGAAATTGGTACGGATAACTGAGACTTCACTGTACATAAACAGTGCAGACATATCATAAACCGTAGCGACTTTACTTTTCTGTAGCTGTCAAAAGATGGCCAATTTACTTTTCCTGCATTTTCAAAAGAACACCCAAAAAGATAATGCAGTGTCTATACAAATATTTGATGGACACTCCATTCAATTTACGCAAACATATTGGAAAATCAACATGGTATTTTTCCAGCGTCTTTTCTTTACCTGCGTTGACATGTAGAACATCACGTTAAGTTATTGATTTTTAAAATATTAACCTCGAAGCAATCTTATTTCTGTCCTTTTCTTAAAAAATAGATAAATAAATATGAGAAAGTTTTAGAGATCACTCCCATGATTTGATGGAATAGATTGCTTTTCATTCAGTAATACCTCTTAGAAAAATCACAGGGAATTAGAATGAACACTCTACTGCCCATAAGAATTAATATACGGTTTTAAAATAATGTAATACAGAAGAGGAAAGAAAAAATAAAACGTTTGAATGCTATATTGCGGAAAAATCTTACCGTTTAACTCAAAAATAGAATTTAATGAAGCATTACATTTATTTATTACGAATTATGCAGTCCGAAAGAAGCTGCATTATGTTTGGGCATGACTCAAGTCAAATTCTAAAAAGTTTGAATGTAGTCCGCTTCCTATAATGGAAATCTATAATGAAAATGGGAACAAAATGAAAAGTCACCTGACGTTGAAGGGTCCCTCTCGCAATGGTTTATTCAAGATTATGGAAAATGTAACGTTTATGGAAAATTATTCATTTCTCTTTATGCGAAAATGCAAATTTTTCATTTTAAACTCGCTTTTATTAAAATTTACTGAAATGTAGAAAAAAAATATTTTTTAAAATGTACTATCAAATTTGCCGATTATTCCTTAAGTTGTCCAAAATTTGATGCCATTCTGGTAATATTGCCATTAGTACTTTTTTAAAAAATATTCATGTTGAAGTTGATATTGATTTCTCAATAGGAAATCAAACTATAGTTAATTTTTTGCAGTGTTTGTCGAAAATGAAGGGTATTTAGCGGCATCACCCCACTTTGGGGTCGAATTTTCTATCGTTGTAGATCATTGATGTACTATCGTTGCAGATTTTTGAAGATGTCGTTTTTTATTACAATAGTCTTTTACATTATTTTTAATTTCCAAACAGTATCCTATGAGTTATTTGAGCCATTTATTCGTCTTTTGATCAAACGATCTCAGAGACCACTCACAATATAGTTACGCGACAACTTCTGTCACGGTAGTTAATATTTAATTCGTATAAAGTTGCTGAGTAACACCAAAAGGTCAGTTTGATCTTTAAATAAGAAAGAAAAATTGTGCATCCAGTATAGATTATGAACTATCTTTGAACACTTACAGAATACTCTACATTAGTAGTTGGAAGAAAAATCAGATTTTTTTTATTCATCCCTGAATACGATTTATAGGCTAGTATTTATAGTACATTTTGTGCTAAAAGTTCAATTAAACGAATAGCTCAGATTAAAAATACCCTTCAAAAAATTATGTCAATAAGCGGAAATATACTCTATATATTTTCGGTTCCTGCATGGTTTTTAGCTTACAGGCTATCATAGCCTGAGAGCTTATGTGCCCGTCCGTTCTGTATGTATGTTCGTATGTTCGTATGTTCGTGCGTAACGCGATAACTCATGATAAAAATATCGGATCCACTTGAAATTTTGTATATAGGTATATCCTGATAAGGCGCTTCCCTGATTAGTTTTTGGAGTTCATTCGATATGTATAAGAGGGGGAACGGGGGCTCATGCCCCTCCCCTTAATTGATATAAACGGGATTTTCATGCAGAATTAACAGTTTTTGTTCAAAATTTAGATATAGGATCATTCTGATGAGCCGATTCCATGACTGTTATTAGGTGTTCATTGAATAAGTATCAACAGGGGGAACGGGGGGGCTCATGCCCCTCCCCTTAATTGAAATAAACGGGATTTTCATGCAGAATTAACAGTTTTCGTTCAAAATTTAGATATAAGATCATTCTGATGAGGCGAGTCCGTGATGGCTGTTATTAGGTGTTCATTGAATAAGTATAAACAGGGGGAACGGGGGTTCTAATGCCCCTCCCCTTAACTTTTATAAATGGATTTGTCAAGCAGAATTGTCAGATTTCATTCAAATCTCTGAATAGTTTTTGAAGTTTAATGATTAAATATAAAAGAGGGGAATAACTCCTCTTAAATTATATAAATGCTAAATGGGTTTTTATTATTAAGAATTATCCGATTTGCTCTGAATTTTGGATATAGATTTTTTTATGATAAAGCTTGTCCTTGATATTTTAGGAGGTTCAATGATTAAGTATAAAAAAAGAGAAAGGGGAGAGCTGTTTCCCCTACTTAATTTGTTTTTTGAACAGAATTAACCCTTGAAAATATAAGGCTGTAATGTGCAATTAGTATGCGTAGCATGTGAGCTCAATGCCATCAGTTTAACTGGGCAATATTCTTTTTATCTAATATTTGTTTGCACTGTCTTAGTTATCATTCTGCATTACATTGTTTAGAAACTATTCCACCTATGGCTGATGTAATAAATTATCTTTTGAGTTCCAGAAAAATATTTGCCAATATTTTTGGAAAATATGCAGACGAAATATTTACAGGTTTATTAAAATTTATAAACACCAAGTAATATGCAAAAAAAGAGTTACGTTTTAGAATGCGTACCACAACTGAAAAGCACAGCCAACAATTATTCTGCATTAGCATTGCTATAGAAAAATATTTTTTTTGTCCCAGTACATGAACGATAAATTATATGCACGCCAAATTCTAAAGTAAACACTTTTAGTAAATTTATGTGATATATAGGATTTTCGATATATTTAAAATAGTACATCTTTCCCTAATTTTCTAAAACAATTATTTCTCATAGGCCGTAATCCTATAGAATTATTTTTGGTGTCTATATAAATGAACCATAACTACTACACAATTAATTTTCTTACAGAACATATCATAGTAAACCCCTATAACATATTTCAATTTCATGATAATCGCACTATACTTACAAGAGAGTACAGACAAATGGACGGACATACAATCCCAATACAAATAAGCAGTTTTAATATTTGTTGAAAAGTGTTAAAAACAGTGAGTGTGAAACAACATAGGGTAGATGTGCCAGTAATGGACCACCTTAAGGAATTTCTCTAAAAAATAATTTTTTATTAATAGTTATAATTATTGTATTCCAATTTTTTTCATATTATATTAATCTTTCAACAATATTTAACTAATCCCATAGTTACATTTCCCAATAGAAATAAAAATTTAATTTTAAATAATAGAAATATGTCTAAACAACCAAAAGCCCAGTAATGGACCACCTATGTTCCAGTAATGGACCGCCTATGTTCCAGTAATGGGCCACCCTACAAAAAATTACAGATAATTGTTTTTAGGTGCGTTCGTAATTATGTAAATACGTGACATCTATTGTTGTCGTTCAGTCCTTCCATCTGTCTGTCTGTCCGTCTGTCTGTGTGTCAGTCTGTCTGTCCGTCTGTCTGTCCGCATATAACAACGCAAAACCAATCCAACCGAATCGTTTGTAATTTGAAATACATAATTATTACATAATTTTGTCAAGTACTTTCAAATTTTATGAAAATCAGATGAATAGATCAATTACAGGGAAAATCAAAAGGATTCCGTTATATGACGGTTAATGGGAAAAAAGTTTAAAATGCATTTTAATCGTTTGAAACTTAAAACATAGAATTATTACATAATTTTATCGAGTCAATTCAGATCTTATGATAATCAGATGCCTAGATCAATTACAGGGACTATCAAAAGTATTCCGTTGCATTACAGTCAATGGGGAAAAAAGTTGCAGATGCATTTTAATGGTGTTACACTCATTCGAACATAATAAAATTGACATGAACCTATGACGTATATATATACTAAAATATAAGTTCTGTACAATCTGGGATACAAAGAATATTTATTATTAAATTACAGGACCACACAAAAGTATTCCACTACATAATGCTATACAGGGAAACATTGTTTGGGACATGTTTTAATTATATTAAACTCTGCCACATTTTATGAATATGATATACGTTGTTGAGGTGTAATGAAAATTACTTCCTGTATGTTTATAGGAACACAAAGAGTTCAACCACTGTACTGTATCCGAAGTATTGTCTACTATATCAGCAGAGTTGGGCAGTATCAAAAATACATGTATTTGAAATACATTTTCAAAATACATTTGTATTTTGTATTTTGTATTTTAAACTGACAAACGAAAGTATTTTGGTAATGTATTTTGAAGTGACTTTTCCAAGTATTTTGTATTTTGAAAATACTCTCAAAATACATTTTCATAGGTTTCAAAATTTGCGGTCCTGTAAACCGCAAATCAAAGATTCGCAAAAAGGAAATACTTTCCATTTTGTTTAGTCTTTGAATTCTTTCTGGGTGTTAATATAAACACATTTTTTTCAACTAGTGGTGTGATAAAGACTATTAATGAACAGGATGTATAGTTTCTCCAGAAGCATTTATGCTGAATCGTTAAAAAAAATAATGTTATAAATCTTACTGTTTCTTCGAGAATTACAAAACAAAATGTTCCGTGATTAACAAGAAGGACCCATAAAGAGTTTTATTTAATTTTTTTTTATTATTATTTGTTTCTCCATGTACGTTAGAAATGCAGTGCTATTATCATTTATCAAGGCTCTGAAAAACTAACACTTTTGACGTTTCCAATGAAAATCTTTCAAGAGAATAATTTTATTGTGTTAAGACATAGTGTGGAATAGAGATCTGCACGAGCCGGGTCTGGGCTTGAATTCGGCCGCGGGCAGAGCCGGGCCAGGCCGATTTTTAATTCTCGGCACTCGGGTTGGGCCGTGCCCGAGCCTTATTTTTTTCCGAAAGATTCGGATTTTTGTTTTTTCTTTTCGTGTTATATTTTGAAACATAAAAATAAAATTAATAAATAGAGCTTACTGTTCGAGCTTTATGAAATTTTAATCGATTGTAAATTTGTTTGTATCCAAGTCCTCTTTAATATTTTGGAAAAATGATGTAGTAGTAGTGAAAATATAAACCTAAGTCCATCAAAAATGTGCCTAAATACCTCGCTCTTTAGAGTTTTTATCGGAAAATTTTTCAGATGTCATTATAATTATTTTTTTAACTTCTAACAGTACAAAACGCTTCAAAATTGTTCTTGATGATGTCTAGTCTGACGAGAAGCTTAAAAAATATTAGAAGTATGTTAATATACATACGTTTAGTTACTTTTAGCGTAGGAAAAAAACCGTCTTCAAGAGTCGCAAATTTTTTAAAAGTGTTAAAATTCGTAATTTTTGAAAAACGATTGCACCGTTGTTACGACTTCAACTTCATTCCTTGGGGAAAGAAATGATCCCTATGGGGATTTTGTCGTGACGTCATCCCGACCCGAGGGAAAAAATAGTTTAGAATGTTTGATTCCCGCTTGGATGGAAGTTGTTTTGATCCGGCGAAAATGCCGAGAAAACTATTATTTAATATATGTTTTGTGTGAAGTACAGTGTATGTTTATATGTTTTGTGAAGAATAAACTGTGTGTTTAAAAAACTGGATGATTTTATGAGACGAACACAAATATTATTATTCGAAAGATTCGATGACAACCGATTACAAGAACTCTTCATGGTGACGCCGAAGTTGATAGAACACGCTCTTTAAAATACTTGATTTATTATTCTTTTTATTGGATTTAAAATTATTGATTCCACGCGACGACTCTGATGTCACTGCGACCTGATCGAGGTAAGTCCCTTTAATTATTTAACTTGAATTCTTTAAATAATTTTGAAAATGGATATAGAACGAACTAAACTAAAAAGAACCGCGGTAAGAGAATTGTTTACTAAATTAACTACGAAAATAGATAATACATTAGAAAATCCAGTTAATGAAACTTATTTAGTCGAAGCTAAAATTGAAGACTTACACGATTTAAAAAATCAGTTAGATGAAAAACTTAAAGAATTGAAAGAGTTAGACAGTTCGATTGAATCTGAAATTGAAATTAAAGAATTGAAAAAAGAAATCACAGGTAGTGATAAATATCGGGAAATGGGTACAACCTTTAAAACAAAACTAGATAGATGTCTAAAATCTTTAGAAAAGAAACCGCAAACAGAAAGTAGCCGACATGATGAAAGACTACCTGTTTCGCATGAAAACCAAACACTTAATTTACCCCGATTAAACATACCGGTATTTAATGGAGATTGTAGTGAATGGTTAGATTTCTGGAATTCATTTGAAGTAGCGATACATAATAATAAGTCCTTAAGTAAGATAGAGAAATTCGCGTATATGAAAACTTATTTAAAAGGAACTGCTTTATCCGCAGTTTCAGGATTTGCTTTAACTAACGAGAATTATGATTCGTCGATTCAGTTACTTAAAAACAGGCTTGGTCGCTTAGACCTAATAACTAGCTCACATATGAATAAATTGTTATTAATTGAACCAGTTAAGTTAATTTGTAATATTAAGGCTCTCAGAAAAATGTATGATGCAATTGAAATTCAAGTTAGATCTCTACAATCGCTAGGCGTAGCTGCCGGAACATACAGTAATTTACTTTGCCCCGTAATATTACAAAAAATTCCCGATGAAATAACACTTCAATATAATCGACAACGAAATTCAGAAGATCAGTTTGATATAAGTGATTTAATGGAATTTTTAAGGAAAGAAATTCATTGTCGTGAAACATCACTTTTACTATCAAATCAACAGAGTAGCGGTTCGGAAAATTTGAAACAAAAACAAGCGAGTAATAATTCTTACAATCCTACTAATTTTAACAAATCCAGATATGGTAATAATCCGCAAAAGAAACCAATGTCTACAACCTCCGCCTTTCTGGCGACTGCCGGGAATAAATGTATTTTTTGTTCCGATAATTCTCATTCGAATGAAAATTGTTATTTAAATGTTTCAGAAAGAAAAAAAGCTTTAATGACAAAGGGCCGTTGTTTTAATTGCTTCCAACGTAGGCACGTAATGAAGAAATGTTGGAAGAAAAATAACGTGTGTCGCAATTGTAAATTACCTCATAACATTTTAATTTGTGATCAAATTGCAACCCCCCCTTCCTCAAACGATAAACGTGATGATTTGGCAATAGAAAATAGTTTATTTTGTAAAGAGAAAAAAGTAAACAACAAAATTTCAAATACAGTGTTTTTGCAAACGTTTTCCGCGTTGGTAGAAAGTAGGTCAAATGATGGAACATTAATTAGATGTTTGATAGACGGAGGGGCGACGAGGACTTTCGTAAAAAAGGAAATTGCTGATTTCTTGAATTTAAAAGTCATTAACAGAGAATCACTTGTAATTTATCCGTTTGGAAATAAACAGTCCGAAAAACAGATGTATGATATCGTAGAATTGGTTCTAAAAAGCAGAATTAATCCCGATCAAAGAAAGAAAATAAATGCAGTTGTCATAGATTCTATTACGTGTGGAGAGGTTGAAGTACCTTCGAATTGGGTGAGACATCTTGCCCTTGAGAAGGAAATTGAATTGGCTGATCTTGGCACTACAACAGAAATACATTGTTTAATTGGCGCAGATCAAATATGGGAAATTTTAAGTGAAAGAAATTTAAGACTTAGTAATAGATTGGTAGCGACAGATAGCATTTTCGGGTATGTTATACAAGGTAAGGGAAGAGAATCAAATGCCAAGGAAGTTCACGTTAATCATTTAATAACTCATGCGGGTAGTGAACTGGATTATGAAAGAATTAAAGACTGGTGGGAATTGGAATCGATAGGAATTAATGTAAAAAATGATGTTTCACGAACAACTGAAGATATTTTAGAACAATTTAGTCAGAATACATCGTATAACGATAAAAGATATGAAACGCGATTGCTCTGGAAAAATGATTTTTCGGAATTAAATAGTAATTATGAAATTGCTAGGAAACGTTTATTTAGTTTGAATAATACATTTAAGCGAGATGGAAATTTATATTTGCGATACAAAGATATTATCGAAAATCAGTTAAAAGATAATATTATCGAGGAAATAGATTATTATCCGAATGAAAACAGACAATCATATTTCATGCCCCATCACGGAGTAGTTAGCGAGTCGAAAGAAACTACTAAACTCAGGGTGTGTTACGATGCCTCTTCTAAAGCAAAGGGAGAAATTTCCCTAAATGATTGTTTAGAGAGCGGCCCAAATTTGAATCCCGATTTGCTTAAGATTATATTGAAATTTAGATATAACCCAATTGCATTTTGCGCGGATATTGAACGAGCGTTCTTGGAAATAGGTATCGCTGAGCAAGATAGAAAATTTTTGCAATTTTTGTGGGGAAGGGATCAGGGGACAAATTTAGGTTTGGGTCGCAATGATATCAGAGTCCTGCAGTTCACTCGAGCTCCCTTCGGTGTAAAATGCAGCCCATTTATATTAGCTGCAACTATCAGATTACATCTTTCTAAATTTAAAAATAAGTTCAAAGATGTTACTGAATTACTGAATGAGTTATATGTGGACGATTTTATAAGTGGCTGCGAAACAATTAAAGATGCTTTCTCTATTTCTAAAGACGCTATTCACATTATGAATCAAGCTTCTATGAATTTAAGAAAATGGGTAACTAATTCTCCCATTTTACGAAATATGTGGTTAAATGAAAATATTGACTGCAAACAAGCAACTGAAGTACTAGGAATCCCAATTAAAGTGTTAGGAATCGTTTGGGATAATGTGAACGATAACATAACTGTTGCCACGGAGCATTTTAAAGCGATAAGTGCCAACCCTTCAACTAAAAGAACTGTTCTAAAGGCCTGCGGTATGCTATTCGACCCTTTGGGCATTCTTGCCCCTTTTACAATTCGTATAAAGTTGCTTATGCAACAACTTTGGGAAATTGGAATTCCCTGGGATGAACCTCTCAAACTCGAATATCACCTTATATTCCACGAGTGGCTTGAAGAAGTCATGAAAACCCAAGCCATGACTATTCCTCGACAGTATTTCGATGACTCTAAATTTGAAAACTTGGAACTGCACTTATTTTCTGATGCGAGCCCAAAGGCTTATGGTGCAGTTGCATATTTTAGAATAAAATATCCTACCAAAATTTCGACAAAATTTGTGATAGCTAAATCACGTGTTGCTCCCCTGAAACCAATAACTTTACCCAGGCTTGAATTATTAGGTGCTTTAATGTCGGCCAGACTAGCATCTTATCTGAGGAATATTTTTCCAATTATTAAGGAGAACGATATATATTTGTGGTGTGACTCCCAAATTTGTCTGCATTGGATACGAGGTGCTTCTGAAAACTTAAAACAGTTTGTGAGAAATAGAGTAGTTGAAATCAAAGAAAAAACTAACCCTTCCAATTGGCGTTATTGCAGTGGGAAGGAAAATCCGGCTGACAAACTAACTCGCGGTATGCACTCCTTCACTCTCGTAAAGGACGAAGTCTGGCTTTCAGGTCCAGCTTGGTTGCAAATGGACGAATTGCCTTCTGATGAAATACGAGTTAAATCTGATGATGAAATAATGGAACTTAAAAGAGAAATGAAGGATGTTAAAGTTCTCCTTCAAATTTCGCAGGAACCTAGAGATCCCTTGTTGGATATTAACAAGTATAGTAGCCTTAATAAAATGCTGAGGGTCACTGCTTATATTATTCGTTTTATTAGAAACTGTAAGTATAAATCTGAGAAAAGGACAGCTCCCATATCTGCAGAAGAATTGGCCGATGCTCTAAATTATTGGATTCACTTCATTCAAAAAACTGAATTTGAAAGGGAATATTTGCAACTGTTGAACAATTCACCAATCAGCAACGATTCAAGACTTTATAGTCTAAATCCCAGTATGACTCCTAATAAGCTTATAGTTCTGGGTGGACGTCTTCAACATTCTAATTTCCAATTTTCAGAACGACATCCTTTAATAATTCCAGGAAACTCAAAATTCACTGAGCTACTAATAATGAGGGAGCATCAGAACTTGTGCCACGCTGGTGTATCAGATACACTTACCCAACTTCGTGAAAAATTCTGGATTTTGAAGGGCAGACAGACAGTTAAATCGTGCCTCAATAAGTGCTTCATCTGTAGACGCTACAAGGTAAAACCAGGTAATCAAACTGTAGCTCCATTGCCTGCGGACAGACTTTATGCTGAAAGTGCTTTTGAGATCGTTGGTACGGACTTCGCTGGACCGTTATATACTAAAGATATGAATAAACTGTACATTGCCTTATTTACTTGTGCTGTGACTCGTGCCATCCATCTAGAAATTGTGTCCAACTTAAGTACTGAATACTTTTTATTAGCTTTTCGACGATTTATATCAAGAAGAGGACTTTGTAATACTGTTTATTCTGATAATGCCAAATCTTTTAAAAATGCTGATCGTGAAATTCAGAAATTGTACTCTAATTTAACTTCTGAACTTGTACAAAATTATTTTAGTAAAAAAGGCATAATTTGGAAATTTATAGTGGAACGTGCAGCATGGTGGGGTGGATATTGGGAGAGAATGGTTCGAATCACCAAGGGTGCTTTAAGAAAGGTATTGGGACGGGCACTAGTTACTCGGGAAGAACTCGAAACAGTTCTTATTGAAATAGAGGCAATAATAAATTCGCGACCCCTAACTTATGTTTATAATGAACCGGATGAACCATTCCCTCTCACTCCGGCCAATTTCCTTACAGGAAAGAGGTTGACTACATTACCCCCCATGGCTGTCAAAGATGATAAAAATATGAAAAGTAATAAAAAATTACTCCTTAAAAGATATTTGTATCGCGAAACTTTGTTAAATAAATTTTGGAATAGGTGGAAGGGGGAATATCTCCTGCAACTTAAAAGTGTACATTTTTCTAAACCTGTAAATGCTGTAAAATGTTTTAATGTAGATGACATAGTTTTAATAGGTGAGGACAAGTTGCCAAGACAAATGTGGAAAATCGGGAAAGTCTTAGAAGTTCATCAGGGCCGCGATGGAAAAGTAAGAAGCTTAACTCTGAAGACTGCCACAGGAATTCTCAAACGCGCGGTCCAGATGGTTTACCCTATGGAACTCGACTAACCTATAAAACTTGGTTTGGTTCGGTTTTTGTTTATATATTTTTGTCCTTATTTTATTTTGCCATTATGTTAGCATTATTAGTATTAATTTAGTATTGTTGTTGCTTAATTCTATATAATTCAACTGTAATGTACTGTGATTTATAGTAATTGTATTGTATTCATAAGTATTAGTAAATGATTAGTGATATTTTATACATATTTCATAATGATTAACTACCAAATTTGATGAATGTATTCATCGGGGCGGGAGGATGTTACGACTTCAACTTCATTCCTTGGGGAAAGAAATGATCCCTATGGGGATTTTGTCGTGACGTCATCCCGACCCGAGGGAAAAAATAGTTTAGAATGTTTGATTCCCGCTTGGATGGAAGTTGTTTTGATCCGGCGAAAATGCCGAGAAAACTATTATTTAATATATGTTTTGTGTGAAGTACAGTGTATGTTTATATGTTTTGTGAAGAATAAACTGTGTGTTTAAAAAACTGGATGATTTTATGAGACGAACACAAATATTATTATTCGAAAGATTCGATGACAACCGATTACAAGAATTCTTCATTCAAAAAGGAAAAGAAGTATTTACCAGTAAATATAATTTTTTAGCTCTCGAAGCCTGAGAGCTTATGTGCCCTACCGGTCTTTATGTAAGTAACGCAATATTCATGATAATAAAAAACCGATTTGCTTCAAATTTTGGATATAAGTTTATTGCGATAAGGCACTTCCCTGATTAGTTTTGGGAGTTCATAGGATAAGTATAGGTGGGAGGTGAATGGAGAGGAGGGCTAATTCCCTCTCTTAATTTAGATAAATAAGATTTTCATGCTTAATTATTAGATTTCGTTCAAATTTACATATAGAATCATTATGATGAAGCCACTGCATTTTTTAGTGTTCCTTGGTTAAGTATAAATTGGGGAGGGGAATAGGGGGTTACTCCCCCCTTAATTTTGGTAAAAGGGTTTTTTAAACAAGATTTACTGATTAGCTTTAAATTATAGATATAGATAAAGCGTCTTCATAATTAGTTTTGTGTGTTCATTGGTTAAGTATAAATGGGCGTAGGGAATAGGAGATAACACCCCCCCCCCCTTAAATGTATGTAAATGGTTTTTTTACGCCGAGTTTACCGATTAGCTTCAAATTTTAGATATAGGATCATTTTGATGGGCGCCTCCATGATTGGTTTTGGGTGTCCATTGCTTAAGTTTAAAGGGGGGGAGGGAATAGAAGGTAACCCCTCCACTCAAAGTAGATAATTGGGTTTTATACGCAGAATTTACCGATAAGCTTCAAATATTAAATGTAGGTTCATTCTGAAAAAGCGCTTCCCCGACTTGTTTTGTAGATTCATTGGTAAAGTATAAAAATTAGGTCTGGGGCTACTTCTTTTAATTTAGGTAAATGCATTTTCATGCAGATTTCATCGATTTGCTTCAATTTTTGGATATAAGTTCATACTGATAAGGAGCTTTTCTAATCAGTTTTGGGCTTCTTTTGTTACGTATAAGGAGGGGAACGGGCGATTACAACCTTAAATTAGATAAATGGGGTTTTATGCAGAATTATCCGATTTGCTTTAAATTTTGGATATAGGTTCTTTCTGATAAAGCAAATTCCTGAAAAGTTTTTGGGATCTAATGATTGAATATAATTAGGAAACGGAGGATAAATTTTCTTAAATTACATAAAAAATGTTTTACGCAGAATTATCTAATTTGCTTCGAGCTTTATATTTAAGTTCATTATGATAAGGCGTATCCCTGATTTGTTTTCGGAATTCAATCATTAAGTATAAGCGAGGGTAATGGGGGAGCTAATTCCTCCTTAATTTTTTTTCGAGGGACATTATTCCTTGAAAAAATAAGGCTGTAATATACAATTAGTGTGGATAGCCTGTGAGCTCAATGCCATCAGTTTAACTGGTCAATATTCTTTTTATTTTTTACTCGATTACAGTGGCATAGCTAGAATGGATGACAGCCGGGACGGATGCAAATGGTGTCACCCCCTTCCCTCGCCCCATCCGTCATATTTTTTCAATCACAATTTTACGTTATTACAACAAATGACCATACCATTCCTTATTTACCTTTTGTCCTCCTGCATAAAAAACCACAGGAGCGATTCGTTACTTAGCCCATAATCCGCATAAGTCAATGCAGTGTCTTTATGTAGAAGATAAGTTTTTTTTTAAAGTTTGTTTTTGCTATTCATTTGTTGGATAGGTTGGTTTTTGTTCTCTGGAGCATATTTTAATTAGAAAAATTTCACATTCCTAAAGAAAAGAAAATTAACTCTGTTGCGTCTCGCGCTAGAATTTTCATTTTATTTCAGAATTCTTTTCCAAATCTTATAAGATTATACATGTGTAAATTTGCAAAATATAATTAGGGGTCACCCCTTAGAGGGTGACACCCGGGGCGGACCGCTCCCCGCATGTAGCGCCACTGATTTAATATCCCCGAAAATCCGAAAATGAGCCGCATGTGTACGTGGCCAAAAGGGAGTAAAAGTCAAAACGACCCTTTTTTGAAAATATTTTTGTTTCTGTATGGAATGAGTTTTCTGTTAGAATTTAGATCGATTTCTCTTTTGTTTCATTTTAACACTTTTTCATTGCATTTTTAGCACTTTCTAATAAATTTAAAAGTGTTTATGAATTCGGTGTGCTTGTCTATCTGTCCGTGCTCTAACTCGCGTAAATACTGTCCGATTTCCATAAAATTCAAAGATTTTATTGAACAATAGTATGCCATATTCAGTATTGAAAATGAAAAGTGTAGCATTTCATATAGAAGCACACAAAAAACTTTCGTGACATTATGATCTATGGGAAAAAAAAAAAAAAACATTTGTGATGTACTTTAATAATAATATGCAAATTTAAAAATGCTGAAATTTATATATAACACTGAAGTATACGACATGACGATTACTGTTGAATATGATGTGCATAAAAGTTATCATCATAAAATAATGGATGTATAAAAGAATTTGGCAAAGAAGAAACTGAACAATAATCGAACTTTTGAAGACTATGAATAATAATTGCTGGAAGTACGTTCTTAGTTATGGTATGTATTATTAAATTGAACTATATTTTTAACATGACTTGGGGTGTCTAAATTTTATAGATCCTATACAGGGCGATACAAAAGTTCTCAAGTACATTTCGTAAATTCACGGAAATTGCTGAATGGGAAGTATTCATTCAACAGAAAAAACTTTTAATATACTATGTAGTATGTACATACAAATCTATGGATCATATATAGGGCCGCACACGCACAAAAAAAAAAATCGATATTTTTTTTTATTATTGATATTAATAGTAGAAACTGGGTTTTCGAATGCATTATACACCTTTTCAAATTCTTTATTTAGATATTATCGTTCTATTCAATAAAGTATAAAGTTTTGTTACAGTATTCCGAATGAAAAATGTTTCAAATGGAAAATGAATTGGAAAATGTTTCATAATCTATGCTGGACGCATGATTTTTCTTTCTAGTTTTTCTTATTTTGAAAATTATAGTATTATTTCAAAAACTTAATCAGTTTTGAGATAGCACTTTGCATTTATATTGTGCTATACCCAGCGATTTTCAAAATTTTAAAATGTATTTTGTATTTTGAATGTATTTTGAAAATACATGTATTTTGTATTTTCAATTTTTTTGTTTTGAAAAGTATTTTGTATTTTGTATTTTAGGTTCTAAAACCAATGTATTTTGTATTTTGTATCGAAAATGATTTTTCGATGTATTTTGCCCAACTCTGTATATCAGGAAGATCTGTATATTTTTAAAACTTCGTTATCGTACGAACGCACCTCATTTGCTACGCTTCACCTGCAATTTCCAACTTGTTTCAATTGTATTTTGCTCCAGAACTTAATGAAAGCATACTAATAAAACAAAATATTAAAACTTAAGTTAGAAATTCATTACATTAAAGGATTTATAAAGAAAAAACATAAAACAAAATATTTAAATTTAAGTTATGGATTTATTATAATCAAGGATTTATAATGTGGATATAAAACAAAATATTAATGATATTATTAACTGTTTATTATTAACTAACATTAAAGGATTTATATTGTAAAGATATAAAACAAAATATTTAAATTTAAAGGATTTATAAGATAAAGACAATGTTTTACTGAAATCAAGTTTAGATAAAATAAAGCATTAAAAAAAGGCTCCAATCTTCATTCATATCATTATCTAAATGATGTGCTGTGCAACTATGAAATATAAATAACAGATCTTCAATTTTATCATTCCTTTCGGATAGTCCAAACTATTCAATATGGAATTTTAGAATACATTTAAAATGATAAATGTTCTTGCACTCTTGCAGTATCCAACCATTTTCAGATAATCATATAGCCCATCAATTTGGCACAGATTGATTCCACAATTCCCTTTAGAGATGCTTATATGGATATATTATCACAAATGGAACAATCTCATTATTTGCTGAAAAACACCCCATAACAGTGATTTGTTCTTTTTCGTTATTTGGTACTACATAATGCACATCTTTAACTGATTTTGGTCCCAAAATTTTCCTTGTTTTAACCTTATTGAAAATTCTCTCTGTATGCTTCAGAATTCGGAAGAAAATATTTATAATATCTTCATCCAAATATGATTTTACATTTTTGAACCAACTTAAAACAACTTCTCTTGTAATGGCACATCTAGATTTTGTCAAATGTTCTGCTTGTTTTTTGTACCAATTTTGAATGACTTTTTAAAAACAACTATTTATAAAGAAATTGCCTTTATTAAATTCTAATAGGTAAAATTTAAGTATTAAATTTGATTATTTAGCTTTTCAGTTAAATCAAAAAATTTTATCTCCACTGAAATTACACTTTTTGTATTGGTCACTTGGGTGGTCCATTACTGGAAAATCACGAAATAAGCAATCCAGTAATGGACCACCCCTCCTAAAATCTTAAAAATAAATAAAATTTTGTAAATGACCATTGGTGTATTAAATTCAATGTTTTATATTGCTAACCAAACAAAAACATTCAATTTTTACGGAAAAATAAAAAAGATATAAACTAAGTAAGTAAAGTCAGCTCTTAGCATGTTTATTAAGATTTTCAGTGAAAAACAGAAAAACTGTGAAACTTTATTTTCTGCTTCCTAATTGTTTTGACGAAAAGTGTAAAAAATTAATCCAGCTTATAAAGCATGCAAGGTGGAGTTCAGAAAAAAATCATAAAAGCTTAACTATTATTTATTATTTTTTTATAAACCAAAAAGTGCGAGGTGGCCCATTACTGGAAGGTGGTCTATTACTGGCACATCTACCCTATCTGAAAACCAGTCTATGATGAATGCACACAAAGTATAACGCTGGTGGTGTTCTATTCTATTCGCATTCAATATAAACGTATTATATTTAAGTTTCATATGTTTGTATTTATTTGTTTCATCATTATTCTGTTATTTGCGCTGCAGCATTTAACAGAAACAAAATTTTATCTTAAACAACTATAACAATTATCACTTGAATATCAAACAACAGAAAGAATGAAAGAAACACTATCTAGCATTTTAACCCTATTCAGATAATGTTGCATTTTCTGTCTTTCTTTTTTTTCTATTGTTATACACTTAAATGCTATTTCTTCTCAAGCAGCGTGCTGCGTAATAAAAATCAATAGAAGTGCTATTTTTCCTCGTTTAAGTTTCTTTAGTACTCCACGTATTGTCATAAAATGGTTGAAATCGTGAAGAAAAGACAAGATGATTTCTGGCAAGTTCAAATGTATGGCCTGTCTTTTGAAGAAAATCGTTTAAACGGTGTTTGAAAGAAAGAAAAAAATTTACATCGATATTTTAAAGTGCAGATAGACTTTGCGGACAAAGAGAAGTGACGAGAAGAGATTTTTCTACATTTTATATATTAATAGAAATTAAAATAAAAAAACACTCGTATTACAAGGTAAATAACTGATATAGACTGAAAATAATTAGTATTGTTATAAAAACAAATTCTAAAGGATATGTAAAAACGTAAGATGTACATCTGAGATTTTTTCCTGAAATTTATTTTCAAAGCAATAATTACTTATACATATTTTTATAGTTATGGATCATATATCAATGTATAATATTTACACACTGTATATAGATAGTACGGACATAATACGAAGCGAAAAAATTATTAAACATACAATCAAACATAATTTTGTAGAAAAACAGTTATTGCCGCAGAGCTTACATTATTTGATTCAAGAAATTTTAATTTACAAAACATATAAACTTTTACGACAGTGTCATATTTATTTTATTTCGGACTTTTCTTTACTCCAATAAATTATATTTGGGTGATTTCTACAAACCATTATTTACTTTGAGAAATGTATAACCATGATGCAACGACTGGCGTTATGGATTTCACGTAATATAGACCGAAAAAGGTTTTGTAAGACTGAAACCAAATTTCGCTCATCTTCGTATTTTCGGCCAAAAAAGAAATATCTAATTTTTTAGTTATTAAAACATACATAAATATTAATTAATTATTCATGTATAGGAACATATTTCAAGCAAACAAGGAATATGTATGTATGTGTATTTATAAGTTTTAATCAAAAACAAAACATAAATAATAATACAACTTTTGTATTTTAATACTTTATAATAACTAAAGATCATAGAATTTTAAAAATTTTTAATTATCAATGTATTAAAATAACGGAGAACAAATTCAATAATTGATGGAAGGAAATTTGCATTTTTATATTAACCTGAAATTTCCTTTTGTCAGCTTCCTTAAAGCCCTTTGTAGATCCAATGTCTCACTAATAGCCTTTATGCATCCTTTAAGTTGGCTATAAAATGGTTCAGTATAAATATATTTATTAGTGATCGTTTTGGCTTCTGAAAATCTTGAGTACCAATAAGAGTTTTCATTTTTTATCAGATATTTTCTAAATCAACCAAGTATTTGAATAATTACATATAAGAAGATTGCCTATATTAATAATCTCTAATCATTTAGGCCAAATTTATAATTGCGTTGTGTTATTTGGCTGACAAGATTCCATGATAAGCAGCTTACTTCGATGCTTATTCTGTGATTTCAACTTTAGAAAGGAAATACATAATGCCAAACAAATATGATGCTTACAATTTATAACACAAAACATGAAATTTATTTACAGAGAACACACATAAATGACATTAACATACATGATAATAATACTTCAAACAAACCTATCTACAACTTCTTTTTATTTGTTTTACACAATATCTTAAAAATTTACTAACTCTGAGAGTTTGTATGGATCTCTTTCATTTAATACGCTTACATCCAATTAAGAAAAGGAACAACTATGATCCGAACGGCTGGCAAGATTTTAAATAATTAGAATTTATCATGATATCCATATACTTATTTTCAGGCAAGAAAGAGGAAAAGTTAACAGTGTATCTTTTTTTATGGGGAATCCTGGCTTAGTTAAGCATGATGAGTCAGGGCCTAGAAAATATATGGTGATCCGGTCATCACTTGGTTTCATCCCGCTATTTAGGTTTGCTTTTCCACCACATCGGGCACATGGTCTAAGCACACATCCTCGAATTCTAGGAACGCACGCTAAAGGCACATTCTTAAGGATTCGGTCAGACAGCTACCTCTTTTTGTGTTCGCAAGAGCATGTATTTTTACAAACTGTCCTTTTCTTAACTTAACTTTTTTATTGCTGAAAAAGTTAACTCATTATTTTGTAATGTATTCGGTACATAGTTTGCCAATTGGAATGTCTCTACTTTCCCCCTTTCTGCATTCGTTAGATGATCTATAAGTTATAGGTGGCCAGATATTTACACCATCTTCATTGGTGTTTGTTACCTGTTCTTTAAGCACACCATGTTTTTCTTACCAGGAATTAAGTGACGTTGCAACCCTACCTTTATTTATGGGCATAATAAATTTGTTTGACATTTAAATGTCCAACCATAATTTTAAATGCCTCAAGTGTTGAGTAGTAAAGATCCTGTGTGATCCTCTTTTAATTTTCTTCGCGATTTCTTTGTTGTTTGTTTTTATTGTCTCTTTTCTTTTTGTTGCATTTGGGGATAGTATTGTTTATTTTGAATGGAAGGTTTTTTAATCTCATCAATAATGAATATTTAATTTTTAAACATACGCATCTCTTCAGTTATTTAATATTTTGCTTTAAATTAATTAAACTACTTAAAATTTTACTTTTAGGAAATTAACATTGAATATGTTTTAATAAAAACACCATTGTTTAATTTATAATTACTATTAGTTTAGTAGAGATTTAAATGCGGATAAGATATATGCATAAAAAAATACTTCCTCACTCCCTCCCAAAAAACTTTTATTTTCCCTCTTTGTACTTTTGGGGGGGGGGGGGCTTCGTTTAAATTAACAAACAAATTTCAAAATTCGACCAAAATAATCAGTAGAAAAACTAAAACTTAGAGTTTATAATTGCAGCTTTTTCAGTATGTGCCATACTGCTTTCTTTTTTTAAGTAAATCTGTATTTTTTAAATTACGTTGATCATTAGCATTAAAAATTATTCTTGTCATTATTTGCCTTTTACTAAATGCGTTTATATTGAAAAAAACAACTGAAAATAGAGCTTTCTACTAAAAAGGTCGTAAAAAATTATTAAAAATTTTTCATTATAAAATCAACTGGTCTTTAAAAAGTTAAAAATCAGTTATGTTAAAAATCTTATGTAAACAGAAAAAATTCCTAAGATATTTCGGTCGAAAACGCGATAATTTTCAAAAGATATATACTGTTTGTCATTAAAATTGCAACACTGGGAAAGAATAACCTGACGAACGTCAAAATCACATAAAAGGAACAAGAAGTTGAACTATACAAACAACTAGCATCTCAGAGCATTTAGATGACGCATTTCTCGTCTTTGTTGAGTTTTTAATTAATATATCGGCTAATTATCGAAAAATTAAAAATCAGACCTTTAGGTACATCAGCACCTGTTTCAGTCTATCCTCATACAAATTTTCAGGTTTGTATACAGATAGGTTTCCCCAGCCATTGCAAGTTGCAAACACACGCAAATACACAGAGAAAGGGAAAAAAATTTAATTGGTATAGATAGTTAATATTTGTTTTATTGTGTTTAAAACTTAAGTTTTAAAATTAATACTTTTCTTTTATGCATATATTTGTTATCTTAGCCATAAAATATTCAGAATACGAAATGAAAAAAAATATTGTATAAAATTACTTAAAGTTAAAAATTACCAAAGTTCTTTATTAAATGTATATAGACAAACAGAAAGAAAAATACTGAAACGAAATTAGGTTTGAAATCACTGGGAAAAGAATTCTCCAATATCCTAGATACCGCAAGCTGTTACAAAGCAAAAAGAATCACTACAAAACTTCTTAGTAGCATACTTTGTAACTTGGTATTAAACTTTACTATTTTATGATTTGATACAACGGTATTGAATATTTTCTTTTAAAGTGTATGGATTAAAATGCACTGAAGTCAATAAACATTGATTTATTCTAAAATTCATTGTACTTCATTCTGATTATAAGATGATTTTTACGCTTAGGTTAATATTATAAAATAACAAGATAGAAAAATCCCTGAAAAACAAATAAAGATAAAAGGAAAGAAAACATATTACAATGCAGTAAAATTTGCTAAAACAACAGATCTGAGAAAAATTCCACTTCTGGGTGGTTTTCACTTTTGAAGGTATAATTGCACGATATTCCATATTTCAAGACTGTAATTTGTTTTCAATTTAACATGTTTCTTTTGTGTTTATTTTCTACTATATACAAGATGAAAGTAGCGGATTCTTGGAAAAATTCGACATGTGCTTTTTAGTAAATTTTGACTATTTTTAGAAAATTTGTGCACAAATTTGTGTGTGTTACAAAATGTCTGTCCATTAAACCATTTCTATATCCAGCTGTCTGTTATGTGACACAGAATTTCATTAAATTTTAAAATTATTTATACCATGGTTCATATGGATTTCGTCTTACTTAATCATAGATTCTCTATAAGAAAATACTGGTACCGAAGAATTTCCTATTCATGAAATTCCAGGATCCGTACGAACCCTGTATACCTTGTCATAAATTGGTGCTAATTAGGTTGGTGTACATCGCCCAACATAGATGTCGCTGCTATGTTTCATTTTCTTATGATTTTCAAAATAGCTACATATCAAGAACTAATGGATATAATTTTATCAATCTTTTACCGTAAAAAACTTTGACATAAATTGATGCTGATAATGTTGTTTATATCACTCAACAGGTAGCCCTGCTATGCTGTGTATTTTAATATTTGTTTGATGACTATATCACAAAAATTAATCAATGAATTCTCACCAAAGTTCAAATTCTGATACAAATTGGCATTAATAGATGTAGCTTCAATTTTCATTTCGATCAATAAATAGATCGGGTTTGTAACATGTGCTTCGGAAAACAAACTTAAGCTTATCGATAATCAATGGTGCAACTTTCCGTTTTCCTACTAATTTAAGACATTAATTCCTATTTCAAAAAACAATTGTATTCAATTCTACAGATGCAGGTCATATCTATAAATATAAAAACCTAACATCTAAAAGAATACATACTAGACATGACATTTAAAAATTTATTTAAAAATTCATACCAGTAACGAATTCGTTCCTTCTGAAACGTCTTCAATTGGTTGACTTTACGTCGTTTCGTTCTCTATTTATTTTACTTCAAGATTCGGTGATCCCCTATGCCTTTCTTTTTTCCTCTCTAAGCATTTTTATACATCGAGAGTCTATAAGTGCGTGTGCTAATCGTTACATTATTCCAGTCAAACTAGAAAAGTTTGCCATAATAAATGCTACAGAGACAAAATTTGGCACAGTTGTTCATTGATAGCTGTTATTGACTTGATAAAATGTTCTGATGAATAGGAAGCGAGCGGGGAGAGGAAGAGGTACGTTTTGGACCTCCCTTGTTTTACTTTTTTGAAAATATCTTAGATACTGTGGATTACCATGAAACAAAACTACTCCAGCACGAACTAATCCTTCCCGGCACAGTGAGCCCAGTCCGGGCACACTTAATTTTATTTGCAAACTTGCAATTGGTACCAATAAAATTTTAACAAAGTTTTCTTTTTTACAATAAAAGCAAACAATTAAGGAGTACTTAATTTCTAAAAAGTCGTTTATAAATTCCGTTATCAGTCGATAATTTCTCATTTTTCTAACAGAATGTGTCCGTGCCGGAGAAGGTTAAAGAGCATAAATTATTAACAAATTGCAGATATATACAGTAGAACATCAGTTTTCCGTCAGTCACAGGATCAGAATCTTGACGGATTTTTCACAAAAAAAATTTCTTTTCAAATTTATTTACTTTTTATTCAAATGTGTTAAATATTGTCACAAAAAACAAATAAGTAAAATGAAACAGAAAACACTCCAATACTATAATACTGCACGAGATAATGTTAACTAGTTGATGAAAGCAAAATATTCAGTATTAAGCTTCCATGATTTCATTCATAGATTGCCTCTCTTCGGCACTTGTCTCAACTTTTTTCAATACTATATTCGCTAAAGCTGTTTATATTAATAAATGAGCTCGGATTGCTCTAACGTACGCATATCACTGTAACAATTTCTCATTTGAAGTTGGAACATACATTGTCTAGAACTTCGTACACAAAGTACCTTTTCATGATGAAATCGATACAGCCTAAATATGACATCAGAAGGTGAAAGCCACCAAGTTTCACGATATGTTTTGGCAATATAAAATCTTTGACAAATTGATCAATCTTTGATCTTCAACAGTCTTTGATCAATTTTGACATGTACATCTGCTGCATGCTGAAATGTTGTATAAAGAGCGTCATAGTTAGATGATGATGCATTGATGAAAAGAAGCGGAATAATCTTTGTGTTTTCAAAATTTTCATTTTTTGTTATTGATTGCATAAATCCTTTCCTTTCAGGAACTCCAAGAAGATTCGTTCACTCTGTATGCATTCACAAAATGTTATAGGTGTTGGGCAGGGGTATATTTTCTGTTAAATCATCCAATAAAATTCAAAATTAAATCCATTGCTAAATCATCCGCAAAATCATCTATTTTCAAATTTTAAAAAGCTGTGCCTGTGAATTAAAACAATTTCATTAAAATAACCCCTAACTGCAAAACTTCCTCAGAAGTGGGCGTTTTAGTCAATTTCATGATTGACGATCCACTTTCATTATGTGCCGGTATTGCACACTTTACACCAACCATGGAGTGGACACCAACCATGGACACATTTCAAGCACCCAGAAGTCATTATTAAGCGAGAAAAATCCCAAATTCGAAATGATATCGACTGTGTTCTTGTGTTTATACTTTCTTTAACAGTGCGTGTCAAAAGTTTAAGCACAACAGAAAATTTCAAAATAAAATTTTACTAATGGGTGAAAGTTACTTCCCTTTCACATAGCCTACAAATTGTAGTTGAAAAAGATAGTTAACAGATTCATGCTATAAAATTTATCTTAAATAATAAAATTTATCAAAACAACAAAAATGAGTGTGTCAAAAGCTTAAGCACAGTAGTTTTTTAGTCTTTAGCAGAACAAGAATAAAAAAAATTAATACTTGATTATTGCTCCTTTGTGCTGAATTACTTTAAATATACGGTTTTCCATCGTTAAAATAAGGTTCTGTATTGTTTCTGGTTCATTTTTATACGAAGCGTTCTCAATGGCATCTTTCAAATCTTTAACTAAAGAATACTGCTTTCCATTTGGATAACTCCATGAGTTAGAATACCCCCATATATTTTTATAAAGTTTAAATCAGGACTAATTGCCGGTCATTTCAAAACAGACACTGTTTTCGACTTAAGCCACGATGAAGTTGAGTTTGAGGTATGGATGGAAGCATTATCATGTTGAAATAACCATTTTTCTCCCCCTAAAAACCTCGACAACAGGAAGCAAATGATTGGTAAATGTCTCTTGGTTATTTTCAAAGATTTCACGACCACTGATGAATGCTAGAGATGTCTGACCATTGAAAGAAATAGCCCCCCATACCATTACAGAACTACCATTATGTTATCGGCTAAATACACTTCTAGGTTCTTTACGGAGATTATGCCAATAGTTCTTAAATCCATCAGGGACATCGAGATTCCATTTTTTTTTCATCACTGAATATGACATTCAGCCACTTTTCACCAAATGACATATGCTCTTTGGCCCATTGTAATCTAGGTTCTTTATGGTGTCCTTTGAGACACGGTAATCGAGCCATTTTACGGTATTTGATGTATTTGAATTCCAAAACTCTTCTAGAAACAGTTTTTTTTTCCAACTGCTTATTTTATTTCCGAAAGGGAGTCATTACCAGTTGAAGCCAAATTTCTGATGCGGCTATCTTTGCACAAACTAGTCACTCGAGGCCTTCCTGAACGAAATGTTCGTTTAAAATCATTATCACGAGCCAAAATTTGATGAATACCTTATTTTGACCTTTTTAATGCACTTGCAATTTCAGAAACAGAATTACATTTTGCTCTCATACTCCAAATTTTTATCATCTCCTCCTCTGAAAATTCTTTCGACTTGGGCATTTTGTACTAACTCAAAAACAACAGTGGACTGCTGCTTATACACCCAGAAATTGTTTGCGTGCGCAACCGTTTACGTCAGACAGTAAAATTTGCATAAAAACGATTTTGTGTTTAAACTTTTGACACGGTCATTTTTCTTCTATTCTTAAACTCCATGGTTTGAAATAAAATTTAAAAGTTAATTTAAATGAATATGGTGTAAAATTAGATATTATTAACCTATACAAGGCAGATGTTGAAATTAAATGTAATATTTAAAGTTTTATTTTAAAATTGCTATTGTGCTTAAACTTTTGACACGCACTGTATAGAGGCCGGTCACAAAGGCCGGTCAGTATTGAAGGAACAAAAGACAGTGATGTTATATTATGATACTGATATCTAGCCTATTCTAATGCGATGTTCTTTATCGAACAACATCGTTATTGTTGGATTTTCTTCTTCTTGAGCACATGCTCCAAAACAATAGCTGAGAAATTTAGGAATATCGCTCTTGGAATCCTTGAAAAATCGTTATTTGGAGGACTGCTCTTAGAATCATTTATTTTTAACTGGATTTCCCCTTTAAGAATTGTTGCTGCAGTTTGCACAGTTTTTAGGCACTCATCTTCACAATCATTTTGTTGTTGTTTTTAACCATGTATATGATAGTTCCTTCTTTCCTATATAAATAAAACAAACGGAAAGAACCTTTCTTCGATTTTAAGAAATATTGATACTCTCTCCATATCTCTGTTTTAGTTTAGCTTTTAGTGTCATTTCATCAAAGGACAACAAAAATGAAAACAATACGGAAAACGAATCAGACAAGGCACGTTGGCAATCATCGTTATTTTCAAGAAATGAGCAAATTTTTTCCATGGTTCCAACAATACAGTCTGTTTCTGGCCATCTTCGTTCATCTTCTCTTGACATGAAATAAAATTTCTGTAAGCAATAATGATAGTAAGTTTTGTCAGCGGCAATTAAATCAACCACATTACCAAGACGAACTTTTCTTCTAAACTAATTTCTTCTCCCCGTTGATCATTCCTCATTTCTGCGACTTCAACGACTCTTTGTGTCAGGATTGAACCTTTTGTTTTTAAGACTCACAGCTCATAAAATATTCTTCGCAAAGAAATTGGTTTCTGTTTTCCTTTTTCTATGATATGTTAATCAATTAAGTCAGTACAAAGGAAACACCTGTTTTTGAAATGAAACTTGAGTACTGATGAATGCTTAGTAATCGGTTGTCTACTGATTGACCTGGAGGCATACATTTACCTTATCGAGTTGATGAATGAAATTCTAGGATTAGTTGAAACTCGATTCTTGTATTAAAACGCAATCAGTCTGCCAAGTACTATCTTGGTGATAAAAACGCCTAAAAACCCAATTTTATTCTTAGGTTTTCCATTATGTTTTTCCTGCTGCCAATCCTCTATGTTTTCATACTTTTAGGTGCAGGAAATTACAATGGTAAACCTGTGAATCAACCACTAAAATCGGGTTTTTAGGTGTTTTCCACCAAGATATGACTTGGCAGACCGATTGCATTTTGCTATGCGAATAGAGATTTAAGTCATCCAAGAATTTTTTACCCTTGAATTCAATGAGGTGATTGTATGTTCTACCACCTCCCAGTTTTTATGATTGATATGGTGTGGGCTCATTTCTGAGCGATTTAATACTGCATTATTGCTATAAAATCTAGAGTAACTTTTACTGTATACAGTATGTACTATTGAAAACATGATATTTTTCAACGTCTGAAATCTTAGGTTCTGTCTTGAAATACTGGCTTTTTTTTAACCTTTCGATATTTTTTCCACCTACTCGTATTCCATCATCACTTGACTCATAATTAAACCTTACAAATGAAACACTTATCCGTTGAAATGATAAACGCAAAAGGTGTCAAGTACTACAAACTCGATGTTAACTATTGTAAATGCTAACTCTTGTGAACACACACCCATGTCTTCATATTGGATTATAGAAATGCTAACTGAGTGCAACGAAGGATATCAGATAGAAAAATAAAATCCCCGACCCCGCATAAACGTCACCTGCAATACAAAGTCACGTTTCTCTTCCCCTAATCGTAAACATTCACTCCTGCAAGATTATTTGACTCTCATCAGTCGATTTAGAATGTAGGTATAAGTTAAGTTTATTTCTGATTTCATCTTTTTGTGACAATATTTAATAAATTTCAATTTGACATTGAATAAATAAATTTGAAAAGGGAGTGATTTTTTTGGCGGAAAATCCATCAGGGCTCCCGTCGCGTGATTGATGGATAACCAAGGATCCACTACGTATACTTGTCATTTGTAGAGATTTTTATGTTCTTTAATTTGTGATGGAGTAATTTTTTAATCAAAAACTACTAAGATATTTTCAAAAGACTAAAAAAGAGGAGATTTTTTTGTCTTTTTGATTTTTTCTCCCCCCGCTCATTTTCTATCCGTCAGTACTTTTTACCGAGTCATTAGTAGCTGTCAATCAATGAGCAACTGTACTAATTTTTGTCAGTGTAGCATTTATTATGGGAAACTGTCCCAAAACGGGATCTTTTGATAGGATTACATGTTTTGCTTTTGATGTATGAATCGAAACGTATGAATGAAGTAACGATACGATAAAGGTCCTTATAGGCTCTCGATGGATGAAGATGCTTAAAGAGAGAAAAGGAGAAAAGAGTGAATCACCTGATCTTGAAATAAAACAAATAGAGAAAAGGAAAGACTTTCATTCAACCAACTGAAGACGGTTCAGAAGGAACAAAAACGTTTCTGGGATGAACTTTTAAATAAGGTTTTTAATGTCACGTCTGTGTATTTATAGAAATGACCTGCGTATTTCTATGTCGCAGTAAATATTTTTTTTATTTGAATTAATATAAAAAAGGAAATTTATAAATAATAGACATTATGAGCTTAAATATAGTTGACTACAGTGTTTATACCAATGATGCAAGTTAGCGAGCATGATTTCTTCTATTATTATTTACTGATTTTTCAATTTTATGCTAAATTTTAAAAAAACACATTAATTATACTTTATATGAATAATTGTTGCTGTGTGCATGAAATTTATATTAATGTAACATGTCGTCAAAAGTGAAATTTAGTAGGGGAAAAAAACAAAGTTTATTAATAGTTTACCAAATATAAGGATTTATTTTATTCAAACTTGAGAAATTTTTGTATTCAAACTTATGAGTTATTTGATTTATACTTCAACGATAATTCATAGACACTTTGAAATGTATCAGACTCAACGAAGACCTTTAGATTGTATTTATTGACCATCGATTCTGGGCAACCGCGCGGTTTATTCATGAGGTCAAAGTTACCCATACGAAATTTAGCAAACCAATTTTATACTGTCTGCTGTGTACAGTATAATAAAATCAAATACACTATAAACGTTTCGCGCGATCGACGATGCCGTAATCCTACGTAAAATCTCATACATCATAACAATACGAATTTCGATCATTCTATTTAAATAATAATAATAATAATAATAATTAAAAAAAAGTTTTTAATGTTTTTAGAGCTTGCAATATCTTTTTAAACAAACGAATTATATAACTTTCCAGCAACAAAAAAAAAAAAAAAAAAAAAAAAAAAAAAAGCTGCAAAATATTAAGGAGATCCGAGACACAAAAATCTTCAAATATTCAAAAAGAACATACATTGCATTAAAAATGTCTCTGTGATTTTACGCTTAAAATGACATTTAAATCATATTTCTATCTTAACTATAACAGGAAATATTGATTTTTCCGATTTGATTTGTTTTCAAAATCTAGCTTTCGAATCTGGCTGTCATATGAAATCGCGTTTTTCTTCATGGAGGGTTTTTTCGTGATATAATTGATTTAAATTATTATAACTCAAGAACCATTATAGACAAATGCTTCAAACTTGGAACATGTCTTTTTTTATTGTATTACTTTAATTTTAATTTTAATTTAGAAAATTTGAAAAAAAATACTTACTTTTGAAAATATGATTTTTTTAATAAATGTTACATAATTTTTTTCAAATTTTTACTTTAAATATTTTAAATTTTTTATAATTAACGTTTTTAAAAATGTTGAATCAAAGTTAAAATATAAATATTTATGTTTATTTAAATGTAAAAAAGCATAAATTCTACAAATAATATTTTGAGTTATAACGATTTTAAATTACCCCACTTTTTTAATAATTTTTTATTTTAAATTTTAAAAAATGAAAAGTTTTATCATGTGATTTTTTTACATATGAGATGATTAATCATCACAAAAAAATATCAATAAAAAAAATAATGTGTCCCCGGGCATATTTAAGCTAATGTCAAATAACAATTTTACTATCTATATATTCCATCCTTGACAAACTAACATAATGTTATGGGGGGGGGGATGTAGGGGTCTTACTAGAAGCAAATGTTGATGCAAAATTTAATTAAACTTCAAAATATTAAAATTTTAAGCAAAAACAATTTTAAAACAAATGCTTTATGAAATTTAAATGTAACTTCAATATTTTCATAATGTATAGTCGAAAAATAAAAAATAACTCCTACTAACTCCTCAACAAATTACCGTAGAAGAAAGTTACTGAACAATTTAAAATAAAGTCTATTTTTAAATTAGGTATATACATTTTTTTAAGGGGCCATCTACATGTTAAAACGAACCCTAACTTTTTCCCATGGCAATACTGAGTTTTAACAAGATATTTCAAGTCTTCAAACATTAAATTATCATCAATTTGAATTTTAAGCTTTAAAATTTTAAACATTCAAAGTTTAGTGCTTCCAATGTTAAAATACTTTTTTATACTTTTATTAATATCTCCTGAAATTATACTCCTAATTTGCTATTTTTTTATATTTATCAATAATACTGAAATACCCAAACATAAATACGTTTAATTTGCAATTTTTTTAATTTTATAATATGAATTATGAAAATAACATTCAAAAAAATTATAAATTGCAACTTACATTTTTTTGTGTGTATGTGAATTTAAATTTATTAAGACCTGCTTTATGAAAACTCAAAATTTCAATTTTTTCTTCCTTGCATTTTTCACATTATGCTTAATAAGGGGCAAAATGATGATTCAAGAGAGAATATACGATAGAAGTGACTAGATATTGCGAAACTTCTAATACTATCCTGTAACTGCTGTCTCCAAAGACTGCTTGAGTGGCGATACCTTGCTCAAGAAGGTGCTCTCTCGGCCAACAATTGAGTTCCGAACTTCAATTTAGATATAGCCTCTAAAATATGCTCGTTTTAAAATAATTTTTTTCTTAGAAACGTATTCTACAAATTGGAGAAAAATTGTTTTTAGGCTAACTGTTGGGTGTAAAGTTCATTTATGCTGTCAGAAATGGGTACTGCTATTAAAAAAAATAGGATTATTTTTAATATGTAGATGCTCCCTAAGCAAATTTTATATGCATCTTTTAAAAGTAGACTTTATTTCCAATCATTTGGTACCAATAACTTTCTTCTACAATAATTTTTTTGCAGAGTTAGTTGGGAGTGTTTACTGCTTAATCAATTCAATACCTCTTTAGGGAAAATATAATGAGTAAATTTTCTTATTTAACTTACCATATTAAGACATATACGTGAATCTATGAAATATATTTAAACAGGAAATTTTATTTAATAAAAAAATAGGAAATAAATACGACCAAAGCACTGTGTTTAAAAAAATAGTCTAAAACTAATGCCTAAAATTGGTATAGAAAAAAAAACACATAATTTTTTTTTTTTTTTTTTTTTTTTTTTTTTTTTTTTTTTTGTGCTATTATCTTTTTTTGATCTCTGCATCAAAAGCCGGAATATGTATTATTTTAAAATGATTTTCTCACTCGTTATACATTTACAGCGCTTTTAGTTATTATTATTATATTCTTCCATGAATATATTACAGATCAAGTTTAATTTCGAAAAGAAAAAGAATAGAAAATTTAATTGAAAATCTTATGTTTTGTAGGTAAAAATTCTATAATGCATGTTTATAAAGCTTTTATTAAATTGCATTTTTGATTTATATTGAAAATTTCTTTTTTATATTTCACAAAACACATTTATAAGAAGGGTAAACCTCAAAAGCTTACTAAAAATAGAGATTTCAAGCTTATATTAAACATATATAATGCATACTAAAGTTATTTGTTTATTTTTAATTTTAAGGTGTAAGTATAAAAAATATAACCTCTATTCAGGTTTGTTGTATTCAGAACTACTAAACTGCTTGGTTATTCATAAAATATTAAAATCAAGAAACTGAATAAAATAAATGAATCAGCGTATGAGATGTGGTAAAATAGTTCTAAGGTTTTCAAGCAAAGAAATTACTTTTCTTAAAGTTTTGAACATGTGTAAGAAAAAAACAAAATTACAAAAGCTCAGACTATTGTTTCTTTAATCAAAATGAATAATGACGGTTCTTTTTCATGACAAATAACTTCTAGCGAAATTTTTCATTGGGACTTTTTAAGGTTTAAGTTAAGTTTATAATAAATATACCAAATCTTATCAGCGTATTTTAATGGGGAAATCTGAAAATTAATCGATCCAAAGATTTTCAAATAATCCTTACATAAATTATGTAGAGTGTGTTTACTTATCGTTCTCCAATTGATAGATCTTAGATCACTAATTTTAGAAGTATAATTCCAGATTCAAAAAAAAAAAGAAGAATCATGCCTCAAGAATAGATTATAAAACACTTTCCAACTCTTCTCAAATTGTTTATTAAAACTTTGCTGTTTAATAGAGTTTTAGAAAAAAATTAATGAAACATTTTAGATAACTCACTACACATTTCAAAAGTTGATTTCAGCAATTTTTGTCCATAGCGAAAAAGTAATCCAGTTATTTTGTGCCACTCTGTATTGAATCTACAATCTGTACATATTCTACAAAATATGCTAAAACTTAGTTTAGTAAGAAAATGCATAATAGGTTGATAATCCATCTTCAGATGTTTTTATCAATATACGGAAACATACATGAATGCTTTTGTACAGCTCTGTATAGTACAAACAGATTTTTATATGCGTTACATATTAATATAAAATTGAATTCAAACTGAAAAATAAATGAAAAGACTTAAATCACACTTTCAAACATTATCATCCTTAGGAGGTCATGTACCTGTTCTTTGTGTGGTTTTGTATATGATTTTATTTATATTATACCAATATTTCTTAGTATACTAAATATAATTCGGTTTGAAAGTGCATAACTCAATTAAAAGCTATTATAACATATTTACTTTGATAAGCCGGAATGATTGCGAATTCTTTTGTGAACCTCTGTATAATGATGATCGATTGGATTTATATACACCACGTAATAAGCAAAAACTTAGTTAAATGAGATTACCATAAACGAAAACGTATTTCCACAATTTATAGCTATCAGACAATGTATTTCAGATACAATGCTCAAACAAAATCTTTTGCATGCCCCTGTAAATGAACGATAAGTGTTAAGCGCAGCAGCCAGAAAGCAAGGCGCTGCACGTAGCACTTATCGTCATATAGCACTTACCGTCACGTAGCACTTATCGTCACGTAGCACTTACCGTCACGTAGCACTTATCGTCACGTAGCACTTATCGTCAAGTAGCACTTATCACGTAGGCACTTATCACGTGGCACTTATCAGGTCACGTAACACTCATCATGTAGCACCTGTTGCCTTTCTGAGTCAAGGCGTTCGCCACGGCCGCAAAAATTTAGGAGGCATCAAATTTATACAACCAATGTCATACTTTTTTGGGGGGGGGTTGGGGACGCAGATTTTTCTTCGCACGCCCGTGGCTATGTGAATTATGTTATACAACACATACATTACAGTAAGCCTCAGTAATGTTCATTATATTTGAAATAATGTAAAAGCACTAAAATGCACAAAAAACACTTTCCCGTAGACCATTATTTGACGAAATTCTTTTGTACGGCTATGTAAATGAATAGTAAATGTTTTGTCCCCCATATTCTTCAGAATGGTTATTCGGTGCACTGCATAAATTCTTACCAATTTCATTTTTCTTTCACTGTGTAAAATCATTAAAATGAGCTTGAAACTATTTTTTGCTACAGACTGAAATGTAACGGAAAACTTTTGGCCATTTTTACAAATAAATTAACGCCATTGTCAAAAACGATCAACTTATAGTAAATATCAATATATGCAGCAAAATCAGACCAATCTGAATTTTACGAGAGCTGGAGCTCGGACAGACGGACAAACAAATCGAAATCATAAACACTTTTTAGGTATATTTCAAAATGTTAAAAATGTGTCAAATGTTGTTTTTCATCATATGAAAATCCACATAAGTCAAAATGGTTATATCTCTATTCAAAAAATAGTAACTAACGATGTCATCGCCGCCGAAAAGGAATTTTTTGCATACTAGTTGGGTATTTCTTCGTTAATATTAAGAAAACTACTCCACATATAAATATGAAACTTAGTAGTATTATACAGAAATGTATGATAAATATAGTGATGCAGCCAGTTTTTAAATCGAAAAATTATGTTAAGAAATATTTAATGTTAATGGGGGTCAAAATCGTTCCATTAAAAAAGTTTTATAGGAGCAAAAATTATACATAAGAATTTAAACATTTTTAGATCATTTTATAGATTAGAAAACTCCGTTATGCAGACTGCATTTATTTTTATTTTTTTTCACTCGTTTTTAACAATTTATTTCCATTTTAAATTCATATTTTCGGCATTTTGCGAGACATTTTTTACATATTTTAGGAAAGTTTATTAATTTAAATTGTTGCCAAATAATCAAAGAATTCCTCCAAATTTCCTTCAAAACATTATTTACACGCGACTATCACAAACAGAAAAAATCTTTCAAATGAGAATTAAATAATTACAAGTTAAAGCGGAAATATTAAAAATTATGTCACAAAGCTACATTTACATGTGAATATTAAAAGAGAAAAAAAATATTAAAATAATGAATTTATTCTAATGCATTAAACGTCATGAATTAGAAAAAATTACATTATATTCAAAATAGAAAAACAATATTATTGTAAAAAGTCATTTTACTCAAAAACACGAAGCTAAAACTAGTAGAACTCGATTAAATAATTCAATAAAAAATCCTTTTTTTTTTTTTTTTTTTTTTTTTTTTACTTTAGAAATCTGCAAATTTTACTCAAATTTTAAGAAACTAAAATGCGACAAACCTGATAAAAGAATACTCATCAATACTGAATTTGAATGAGAATTACGCCAAATTGGTAAGCTATAGCAATGTTGGCGTCATTTGTAACTGCTCAGCCGTGGTCACCAAAAACTATTACCAAGCTTGGTGATATTTGGCGAGATATCGTTAAGCTTGGTGAGAATTTTTGGTCGCTAAAATTGGCGATATTTTGCCGCCGAGCTTGGAAAGAGTCTTGTTTAATCAAACATGTAAAATGCCAATAAATGTTTAACAGCAGCTGATTAGACCTTAAAATTCTCCAATCAAGGGGAAATGAATGAAAATCCGCTTACAAGGAGATCGCCACTTAAATCAAAAAGAAAAGAGAAAAAAAGAAAAATATATTTAGATAGATAGATAAATGTTTCGCAAACTTTTAAAAGCCTATCAAATTAACGTGTTCTTAGAGTTTATGGTGTGTCAAGTTGAAGTTGAGGAAGAAGAAGAAGAAGTTGAGGAGAGCGTAGCTCGTAAGGTCAAAGACCCTAGTTTTTTAAAAGATTACAAAACTTACATTTAATTCGATCCCTGAACCCTCTAAATCTAAATTATAGAACAACTTCCTCTCTTTCTGCATTACACGTAAGCCAATGAATATTTCGTTTCTTACGACAAAAACTTATCACATCATGATACTTTCTTTTTCTTTGCCATCTGTGATACTAGAACCGAAATAAAAGGGTTTTAGTGCCAAGAAAGTCAAACAACGATAAAATGCAAAGTTTTGTCGTCGAAGAATAGAATTTTTACTGTTTTACTTTTTAGATAATTGAAAACGTTTTTTCTATATATTACTTATGCATTAACTGTATGAAAAATTTTGTAACAATCCATCTTTAAAAAAGTAACTGACGCTGCTGCCGCAATTGGATTTGTTATGACCAGGGCTTTTTCTCAGCTTATATTAAAAAAATTACATTGCACTTAAAAACTGAAACTTTATAGATAAATTTGTGATAAATATGCTGAAACAGACAGATTTTAAACTATTTTAAGCGCTATTTGATGTTTAAATAAGTCAATTTTGTTCAACTATGTATGTTTAAAGAATTAAAAGCTATGCATAGCGATTTGAACACTTTTTGCAAGCACATATTTGACTAGATTCTAGTATCCAGTTTCAATTCATATTTTAAATTTTTTATTTTTTAAGTTTTTTTTTAAGCTATTGCATAGCTTTGAGAGCGGTGACCTAATCTAGAAATTCCGTAACGAGAAAAACCTAACACTTCCGTAACGAGCAAAAACCTAATACTCCGGCTAACTTCGCTTCAGTTCGGCAAACTTCGGCACGGTATCCTTCGGTAGACTTCGGCAGATATTGACGCGGTATTTTTTTTACACGGAACTTCGATAAATACTATTTATAAAATTTGAAACGTGATCGAAAAATGTTTCGATCGTGTTTATTTTGGGGGAGGTTACAACCTTCCCCTCTTCGGGGGAGGGGGACCAGTGTGATATACCGTTCTAAAGCCCTGTGATTATTCATGTGAATGCGCCCCCTTCTCCGCCGGCAAATCTTTCAAAATTTTGCCTGATGTGATTTTTTTTAAATTTTGATGACACCCATCGTGTGCTACATTGTTAGAAAAAATTGACCATTTACAATTTTTTACGTATTTGATGCGCCCTCCACCCCCTCCGGGGGGTACTTTTCTAAATTTCGTAAACACCCGTCATGTGGCATATCTTTGGAAAGGCCTTAAATTGCTTATTCATATTTTGCAGGTACGGTGCGCTATCCCCCCTCTCTGCTCCCCAGCGGGGCATTTTCTAAATTTGCATATAACACCCATCGTGTGGCATATCGTTTAAAAGAACTGTAACTGCTCATTCCAATTATGCATGTTTGGGGCGCCGCACCCCACTTTGCCCCCCCCCCAAAAGGGAACTTTTTAAATTTTTATCCACACCCCTCGTGTTGCATATCTTTAGAAAGGTCTGAAACTGCCTTTTCCTATTATGCATGTCTTGTGTGTCCCCCTCCGCTCTGCCCCCCAGGGGGGGCACATTTTTAATTTGTTTACAACACCAGTCGTGTGACACGTCAATTGAGAGGTCTACAACTGCTCATTCATATTATGCATGTCTTGTGTGTCACCCCCCACTGTGCCTCCCCAGGGGGGGCCACATTTTTAATTTCTTTACAACACCAGTCGTGTGACGCATCATTTGAAAGATCTGCAACTGCTTATTCATATTATGAAGGTCTTTTGTCTCATCCCCCAGGGGGGCACATTTAAGCTATTGCATAGCTTTTATCGCGGGCTTTGAGCGCGGCGACCGAATCTAGAAATTCCGTAACGAGAAAAAAAAACCTAACACTCCGGCTAACGACTTTTCAGTTCGGCAAGCTTCGGCACTTCGGCAGACTTTGAAAGACTTCGGCAGACTTCTCATTTATTCAATAAAAGAAAAAAAGTTGTTTTCTTATCGGTCATCACGCTCAAAATGTGTAACTTGAATTAGTATCAAAGAAAAAGAAAAAAACTTGAATTAATATCAAAGACAAAAAAAACTGCATAAATAAAAAATAAATAAATAATTATAATTGCATAAGTTGATAAAAAATGCTATGCAATAGCTTTACCGCGGCGATCCCCGAGTGCCACACGTATGGTTTTCTTTTCAATTTTTTTTTTTTTTTTTTTTTTTTTTTTTTTTTTAATCTGAATAGATATTGAATTCATAGTTTTGAATAGCCGTTTTTTTACTTAGAGCTGGAAATTTTTAAAAAGCCCGAATAATAAAATTTACAAAGAAATTTCAATAAAAAAAATATGTTTACTTATGAATAATAAAAAATATATATGCATGTTATAATTGAGTTATTCTATGCAAAAAGCATTAATGGTGAAAATTACGTCATATATAACATGACACATTTAAAAAATTATTATTCAAAACATTATCTTACTGCATAGTTGCAAAAGCCCGGCTTCTTTTATTTAATCATTTTATACAAAGTAGTTTTCTGAGTGTGCAATTGATCTTATTGAACCAACCATGAAAACAACCATCAACTGTCACGGCATTAGTGAATTCGACCTTAGGAAACAGTCAAAGAAAAATAGGTGTCATTTCGATAACAAAAGTTAGCCTCGGGTGATTTTATTATCATTCAATCTTCCGTAATCGCGTAATCTTTTAAAATATAAAAAATAACAGGTTTTATTTATTCATTTTTTTTTTTTTAGATTGCAGTATCACGATACTGGCTGGTGCGTGTAGCTTGTAGGGGGAAAAACAGCCATTTTCGAAAAAAGAACCTTTTTTATGTTGAATGGATTTTTATATCATGAAAAACAACATTTTAAGTGAAAATTGCCATGATAATTATACTTCTAAAAATAACCTATAGGAATTAGCTATTGGTCATCGATCATCGGTTAGAAACAGTAAACAAACGTGTCCTTCTATCAGTAAAGCTGAGATAATGATGTCGAAACAGGAAATGTGGGGAGACAAATGATAAATGCTGCCTTACAACATACTTGCAGTTATGTAGACATACTAGGTGCGCAACTAAGTTTCTGGGTTTTTTTGTTCAATGAAAAATGAAAAACTTTAAGATAAATAGAAAAAAATGGTTTATTGAAAGTATCGTCCCTCGCTAGCTACACATTTTTGCTATTTCTCTGATAATTTATGTATACCCCAACGATAAAATGATGCGACTTTGGACCGAAACCATTTAACCAATCAATTTTGCACGTCTTTAAAATTAGCCAAGTATATCCCAGCTAAGCCATGCGTCATCAACCAAAACAAGTGATAATTGAAAGAAAGCAGGTCTGACACATATGGCAGGTAAGGTAGAAGATCTTATTGGTGGTGTCCTGCACGATGGAGTTCGATGGCACGGAAGGATGTCGTTCTGTAATTTCACTTGTTTGTGTCTTTTGTCCTATTCTGGCCGTTGCTCGAGCAATGCATGGTTCAAAGTAATCAGCTTTTGTTGGTAGCGATGTCTATTGTCAGTTTTGCCCAGTTTTAGCAGCTCGTAGTACACGACTCCTTTCTGGTCCCACCAAACACAAAGCATTATCGTCTTCCCGAAGCAATTTGACCATGCCGTTTGGTATTGCTGCTTTGCCAAGTGAAAGACACGATTTTTTTCATTTGGGATAATCAAAATATATCTACTTCCCATCGTCAATAGCAATGCCATGCAGGAAACTTTCTTTCGGGCTGAAAAAGCAAGATTTTGATAATGGCTCTTCCAGTCAATTCATGCGGCACCCATTTTCCTTCATTTTGAATTTTTTCCATAACATGTAAGCGTTTGGAAATACTTTGGCGAGTCATGTTTAATGCTTACCCAAGTTAATCTTGCATTTTTGTTATCATCTTCCTGCAATAACCCTTGCAGATCAGCATCCTCAGTTGTTTTGGTTTTCCGGAGAAATCGCCACTTCTAAATCATTTAAACAAATCTTCACAGGTAGTTTTCCATGATGCATGTTCTCTATAGGCCTCATTAACAGACGATGCCCTTCAGCTGCAATTTTTATAGGTTAAATCAGAAAAATAAAACTTCCCCAAAACGCTGTTTATTTGGCACAAAATTCGATATCTTCGTTGTTAGAAAAAATATTTTTGCGTTGCGATATGTATTAGTATTACGACAATTTATTGTTAACAGATGTCCAAGCTATTAAAAAAACACATCTTCAGACATGTATGTCGTCTACATGTGATGTTAGCGCCATCCATGTGTGAAACCTACAAACTTAGTTGCGCACCTAGTATACTATAGTGGGGTGCAAAATGATAGGAACGATACAAAAACAAAGAAATTAGGTCCTGTTTGCTATGCATATGCGTAAAGCTTTGTGCTAAAATTAAACATATGGTAGTACAATCAATACTAAAGTAATCGTTTACAAAAATTATGCAGGGGGAACTGGGGTACATTGATACTTGGGGCACATAGATACATCCCCTGTACAGCACACAGGGTCATTACAGGAAGTTTTACAACAGCTCCAAAAGGTGATACTAGTGAAATTAACAACATACAGAAAGTTTTGGAATGATTCAATAGTTTGATGAAATGGGATGGGCGATTAATTGTTTTTGTAGGTCAAAAGTAAATTTGAGTTGTACAATTGAAATGGTATTATACAACTGTTCCAGTATTTTCAACCGAAAAGAATACCCTCCCTGGCAAGTAACGCTAATCTTTATCAGTTTCTCATTCTTTATTGTTAGATAAATTATCATGTGTTGGATTTGCGACTCATTTTATTTAAAATGGCTGCATGGGGCACAATGATACAGTCTTTGTCGGGGCACATTGATCCAACCTAAATCCTTTTCTAGTTCATTTTTTCATTACCTTTTATTTTTATTTTTACCATACACTCCTTAATTCAACGACTTTTCGTCAAAAATTTCTACTATTAGTTTTTATTAAAGTGAAATAGCTCTAATTTCTTTATATTAGAACATTTTATAGTATTTTTGCCAACAGAAGACGTACAAACTTACACAATATCTAGTACTAGTAAAATTAACAAAAGAAATAGACGGCAGCCTGGCAAAGCTCAAATTTATATATGATTCTTCAGAGAAAAAGTATTATCGACATGAGAAATGTTAAGTAAGAGAAACAAGCTGCAGAACAGTACATGATAATTATATTATAAAGATAATTTTTAATATAATTATCCTTTATTTTCTGTTTGTAAACCAATTTATAAACAGAAAACCTGGTAATTCTTTCACCTTTCCTAAGAAAGAAGAGAATTCTGGGGTTAAAGGGCCAGATATGACAAAGTTACTACAGCCAACAGACAGACAAGGAACAGCCAGAACATCAAGTCATTATACATTTCATTTTGATTGCTTTAATATCGCTTACAAATAAATTGTGTGCGATTTTAATGTCTATAAATATATATAAAATGGTTTGCTAACTATTTTTCTGTGAAAAATATGCATTGTTGTTATTTTGTCTCCATTTTTTCCAGACGTTTCAAAGTGTATCAATCTGCCCTGGGGATGGGGCACTTTGATACAAATTACTTTTTTTGATTTTTTTAAAATTACATGCAAAAATAATATATAAAACAACGATTGTACATTTTGTAACACACTACACAGGTTTTGCTGACATCACATAGAAAAATAACTTGAAATTTCTGCTTTCTAGACACCAAAAATTTTTTTTGAAAAAAGCTGTATCAATGTCCCCCAGTTCCCCCTATATATTTTTTAATATTTTCAAAGTATGTATTTTGCTAAATTTACGCAGAGGCAAAATGTTAGAAACGCAGTCGATATTTCTAAAACCGCGGAACGTGATTGGAGGATATTCTCACATATTTAAAAACGCATTTAGAAGAAATTCTGGACACATTTATTTAGTTCGCAAAACATGTGGATTACAAGGAGAATCAAATCGCTCTGTAACTTTGAAAAAGTAGAAATTCTAGCTTATAACAACATCAGAATATAATTTTAAGAATTTGCTATTGAAATTAAAATTTCAGAGACTGCCATTTTTAATTTCTTACAGAATCCAACTATTTATGTTACTTCAAAATCTACAGGGAGGCCGAAAATGCTGTCGAAACTATTTACAGTTTGATTATTCGCACGGTTCCAAGTAAAATAATGTCAACAAAAGATTTTGGAAGCCAGATAAAGACTTCGGCATCAATAACGACCATACGAAAAACAATAAAAATCTCGGGAGTTCTTTCCACATCAATGTTCATATTTAGCATATGGCAGTAAAAAAGCCTGCTTTCGGTTTGCAGAAAAACTCCTGAAGCAGCAAACGAATTGATCTAAAATTATCTTCAGTGCTAAAAATAAGTTTCATTTTGATATTCCAGATGGTACTCATCCATATTTTCATAGTTCTCATTATGAATAATCCCTGTCGGCTTGGCCAATAGGCGGAGGTATATTTCGAATAGTACTCATTTCAACAACAAAAAATATAATTTGATTAGAGATAAACCCACTTTAACAACTTTATTTGGTCGCTTTGAAAAACTTTTAATTTCATTTTTCTGTAAGAACTGGTTTTATCAGAATCATCTTAAGCGAAAATCGGCTCAAATGCCCATCTTGACAACATATCTTTAAATATATTCTGACTTTATTGAAAAATCGACCAATAAAACACATTATATAGTTCCTAAATAAGAAAAATCAGTCAATTGAATGAGGCCCCTCAGGGGGATACCTTCTTTAGGTATTCACGGGCTTTACAACCCCGGGGCACCTGAGTGATCTTTCTCCTTTCCTTTTCCTCTTACTCCTCTTGTCTTCCTTTCATCTTTGTTTCACTCTCATTGTGGTTTCCTCACCGGAGGTGAGGGCAATTCTGTATGGGCCGATGTCATCCTGTATATCGACTCATGGAGAATTGTAAACCGCCCACGTGTTGGCCGTGCGTGGCGACCCGTGTCCCTGGAAAGGGGGATCCTGGCAGTTGAGGGAAGCCAACACACTGCTTTGACCTCTGCTTCAGGTAGACGGGAGGTGCATATTGGTCCCGTATGCATCAATCGGCTGGTCAGCTGGCTTTTGTCACTGGCTTTAGGGATCAAGTGAGCGAGCAAATACTAGTCATCTCGTTAAGGGTGGAGACTGACATAGGTTTGTCTTGTGACCGTATGGGCCCTGGTTAGCACTGGTGCACGAATGTGCATCCCCTTGTTGGGCTCGGTAGTGGGTGGTGCGGCCGGGGTCTGAATTTTATTATTTTTAACATGGATGGAAAAACTTCATTTCCTTCTATGTCTCTCCCCAGTGGAGAGCACCAAACTGTTCCGACTTCTTTCTTCACACGCTTTTTTATTGTTAAACGCACTGATAGCCACTCTGATAGTTCCTTTGGCAAAACGTCACCATTTGTCATAGCAAAAACTTTCCAATCTGCCTTAGGGGATGGTCATACTCTCAAAAATTTAAAATCTGGGGATTTACTAGTGGAGGTTTCTACAACTAAACAATCACAGATTCTTTCAAATAGCTCTACAATAGGCCCTTTTTCTGTTTATGTTCAGGTGCATAAAACTCTAAATACAAGCCGAGGCGTTATTTCTGAACCAGATCTTTTATTCTCTACGAAAGATGAACTCTTAGAAAACCTAAAAGACCAACATATTATAGATGCACGTCGTATCACGATCCGTCGGAATGGCCAAGTCCTTCCTACAAAGCATGTCATTCTCACTTTCAATAGCCCTACTTTACCAACAAGAATTAAAGCTGCTTACCTGAACTGTCCTGTCAGACCGTACATTCCTAGCCCTCTCCGTTGTTTTAAATGTCAGCGATACGGCCACACTAAAACTAACTGTCGCGGTTCTCTTACATGTGCACGCTGTGCAGAAATTGACCACGACAGCAATTCATGTGAAAAATCAGAACGCTGCATAAATTGCAAGGGTAATCATACAGCTTTCTCTCGCTCTTGCCCAAACTGGATCCGCGAAAAAGAAATTCTAACTGTAAAAATAATGCAAAATCTTTCCTACCCAGAAGCTCGTAAAATTGTAGAAGCCAGAACCCCGTCTGTCGGCGTATCTTATTCAAGCCTATTGAAACAGCAGTCTAAATCTGTAAGACATATTAGCACCCAGACTGACGTGTCTATGTCATCAAAAAAGTCAGCCAAAAAACAATCAATAAACACCCCAATCAAAGAATCCCGTGATATCCGTTTACCTTTGTCAGAACCTGTTACTATTTTACACACACTTACTCAGACACAAAAATCTTCTGCTCAAGTTAAAAGTCAGAAATCTCAAGCTCAATCTAAGGGATTATCCAAACCTCTAAATGAAACTAAGGCCGTTACCTCACAAAAAAATGACCCGAACTCATCTGCATTAAACTCTAAAAAACCCAACTCTAGTCAAACAGTGAAAACTGGTGTTCAGAAAGAAGGGACCAAGGCTGGGATCCAAACTGCTACAAAATCAAAAACATTACAGAAATCACATATGCTTAAAAAACAAACTGAAACCATAAAAACCCCAACTCCAGCAACCCCACGGCGGAAGACTGTCGTTAAAAGATTGCAGAATTCATCGCTCAGTCCATGCAAAAGAAATTTTAAAGATCCCAGGCAACTGCAGCATTATGTCCAAGAAGTTATGGAATCCGAGTCTTACGGCAGTGGCTCGGATTCCGAGGAAAATACTATGTTTGAAGAGTATGTGCCAGGGTAAAATTAATTTTTTATTGGTCTTTGTTTTAGTTGTGTTTTCTGTAGTACTTTTCCAATTTGGTTATCGTGTCACTATCTTACTGTTTTAGAATTTTTAACTAGTTTTAGAATTTTATCTTTTTTACATTTTTAAATATGTTTGTCTGGTTTTAATTGATTTTTAATTTCATGTATCACCGCATTGCCTTTATCAACTTAACTCATATCTACAAAGGATTTATAATGCAACATTCACTCTTTACATTTTGTTTTGAAATTTAATGTTATCTTATTCTTACCATAATCTAATGATTTAGCATTTTACCGTTTTCGCCTACTTATATTTACCTGACCGGATGGGAAGCCCCCCATCCGGATATTTTGACATTGTCTTTTTTTCCTCATTTTTACAATTTTGTCTTTGGTTTGGCGCAGCATGTCCCTCAAGGGATTTTGTGCCATTAAAACCTATACAACCAACCAATTGAATGAGAGCAAAATTGAATTTATAAATGAGTCATAAAATAGCCAAATTCCTCAATTTTTTAATCATGATCGCTTCGGGAAATTTCGTGTGAAGTGCCCAATTTTACAGCTTTTTTTTTTAAATATATTCGGCCTTTATCAAAAAATTGACAAATATGGCACATTATACAATTTCTAAATAAGAGGAACTGTAAATTGGATGCGTTTGAGAGCAAAAATGAATTAAAAATGAGTCAGAAAAAACCGCAGTTTGTTATTTGAATACTTCCTTAATTTTTCACTCACGATCGTTTCAGGAAATTCTGTTCAAAAAGGCTGTTTTCAAAGCATTTTTTGAAATATATTCAATCTTTATCTAAAAACTGGCTAATCCGTCACATTACATAATTCCCAAAAAAGATAACTTGTCATTTGGATGCGTTTAAAATCAAAAATGAATTTAAAAATGAGTCATTATATAAGCAATTTTGATTTGAGATTTTTTTCTTCAACTCCTATATTTGTTTAATTTATTTTAGCTATAGGGGGAACTGGGGTACATTGATACATGGGGCACATTGATACACCCCCTTTACCGCTCACAGGGTCATTACAGGAAGTTTCATAACAGCTCCAAAAGGTGATGCTAGTGTATTCAACTACATACAGAAAATCTTGGAATGATTCAGCAGTTTGATGAAATGGGACGGGTGATTTATTGTTTTTGTTGTTCAAAAGTAAATTTGAGTTGTACAATTGAAATGCTATTATACAACTGTTCCAGTATTTTCAACCAAAATGAATACTTTCCCTGGTAAGTACTGCTACTCTTTATCAGTTCCTCATTATTTATTGTTAGATATATTGTGAAGTGTTGGATTTGAGACTCATTTTATTCAAAATCGCTGTATGGGGCGCATTGATACAGTTTATGACGGGGCACATTGATACAGCCTAAATCCTTTAATAGTTCATATTTTCATTATCTTTTATTATTTTTTTACCATACACTCCTTAATCCAACCTTTTTTCACGAAAAATTTCTAATATTAGTTTTTATTGAAGTGAAATAGCTCTAATTTCTTTATATTAGAGCATTTTATAGTATTTTTGAAAACAGAAGACGTAGGAACTTACCCAGCATCTAGTGCTAGTAGAACTAATAAAAGAAAAGGACGGCATTCTGGCAAATTTATATCGATTCTCCAGAGAAAAAAGTATTTTCGACATGAGAAATGTTAAGTAAGAGAAACAAACTGCAGAACAGAAAATGATACTTATATTATAAACAGAATTTTTAATATAATTATCCTTTATTTTCTGTTTATGAACCTATTTATAAACAGAAAAACTGGTAATTTTTTCATCTTTCATAAGAAAGAAGATAATGCTGGGGTTGAAGTGCTAGATATGACAAAGTTACCACAGCCAACAATCAGACAAGAAACAGACAGAACATCAAGTCATAATATATTTAATTTTGATTGCTTTAATATTGCTTAAAAATAAATTGTGGGTGATTTGAATTTTTATAAATAAATATAAAATGGTTTTCTAACTCATTTTTTATGAAAAATATGCATTGGTATTATTTTGTCGTCATTTTTCTTAAACGTATCAATCTGCCCCGGGGATGGGGCACATTGATACAAATGACTTTTTTTGATTTTTTTAAAATTACATGCAAAAATACTACATAAAACAATGATTGTACATTTTTATAACATACTACACAAGTTTTGCTGTCACCTTATGGAAAAAAAACTTGAATTTTCTACTTTCTTGACACAAAAAAAAATCTTAGAAAAAAACTGTATCAATGTACCCCAGTTCCCCCTAAGTATTGGTCTTATAAAAAAACTTATTAGTGTAAAAGTTATAGATATTACTGAGAAGATGTGAAATAAGTTTAATCGGATTTGATATCTTAAGTATTGACGAAGTTATGGATTTTTTTCTTTTTTCACTTCCTTTTTCTTTTCTTTTCTTTTTTTCAATAAGATTTTGTCCTTGTAAAACCGCCAATACAAAAATTTTATATAATATTAAGTACATTTATGAAAAAATTATTCGGATGTGATACCTTGAGAATTGACAAAGTTATGAATTTTTTTCTCCCAAAAACCCCATTTTCCCCCCCTTGAGCCCATTTCTAATTTTATCATCTGTCATGCATATACTTTTTGCCCATGTTTTAGAAGTAATATAAACTTTAAACTGATGCAATATCTATTTTTGTTAAGAAGTTATGGGGGTTTTCTATTTTCACAAAAATCCTCCCTATTTCTACTCTCTTGATCCGATTTTGCCCATTAACGAACTTGACCGAGATTTTATGCCCCTTGATTTTATGTAAAAGTTTGAAGGAGATCTTAACAGAATTATAATAGTTATCGCGTCTATAAAAAAATGATATATGCCGATAGATAGATAGATAGATAGATAAATTTTTTTACTAATGGTAGTTTTAGAATCTAGGGGTCATGATCCGTGTAGATCTGCAAAAAGTTTTCAGAAATTCCAACATGCGAACGACTGCAATAGGGTAGTATTTCATACGAAATCTACATAAGAAAGGATGCAGCTCATATTCTCATGAAGGATGCATTTGAAACTTTCAATCAAGTTATATGATTTTTTTCTGTGATTTAATTAAAGTATATCGGTTATTTTAGTATTTTAAAAAACTAAAAACCAATGTTTCGTCAAATTTCTAAATTTTTAATAAGCAGGGTCTTTTAAAATTTTACACATTTTATGAAATAAACAGTTTTGAAATTTCTCTCTAAAATATATATAACGTATTGAGTGAGTGAAACAAGAATTAAGCTATTTCATCGAATTAAATTTATTAAAAACTTGTCACCTATACATATGCGTTTTTTATGCATCCCTGAGAAAAAAATTTTTTTTTTGGTAAAAATATACATTAAAGTAGCGTTTCTATCAAATATAGCAAACGTGAAATTGGATATCTTGACTATAATAATGCTTTTTAAGAAAAATGTCATTTTTTCCATTAATCTCAAGAAAGAATTTCTCCTATTAAAAAATATAAGATTAGAAATTCTGAAAACATTAAAACTTTATCTAAAAGACAAAATAGGCTGTCAAAAGCTAAACTAAATAGTTAAACTAAAAATGTTCTTATTTTATGTTATGACAGAATTGAATCTACAAAATATGTTAGAATTTAACTAATTCTAGCTGAGTAGTCTATTTTCAATATTATTATGAAAAAAATTCAAACGTTCGAATTTCTTTTTTTCTACTTATTATTTTAGATTTTTCATTAAAGAACCATCGAAGTGTCTACATACTTTTCCTCAAAATAATATAATGCATGTAAATGAGCTTTGTCTAATAATACCAGATGTGTCATTCGGTTAGTAATTTACTGTCATTCATTGTGTTTCATTTCCTACAATTAAATTTAAAAAAAAAAAATGTTTGGTTGTTGTGAATCTTCCATTAAAATACATACTTGGAGATGACAGCACAGACTCTCACCACAGATCAAGGTGCGTTCGTAATTATGTAAATACGTAGCACCTATAGTTGTCGTTCAGTCCGTCCATCTGTCTACTCGTCTGTCAGCATATAACAGAGGAAAAACAACCTAACTGAATCTTTTTAAATTTAAAATGTATAATTGTTGCATAATTTTATCTACACATTTCAAATTTTATGAAAATCAGATGTATAGTTTAATTACAGGGACAATCAAAAGTATTCCGTTACATTACGTCTAATGGGAAAATAGTTTCAAGTGCATTTTAATGATGTTGCACTCTTTGGAACATTATAAAATTCATATGCATCCATGAAGTATATACTAAAATGCACATTTGCAAAATCAATGGTGTAAGGAATACTTGTTATTAATTTACAGGGCCACACAAAAGTATTCCATTACATGATGATATAAGTTGAAACATTCTTTGAGGCGCGTTTTAATTATATTAAACTATTTCACATTTATGAAATTGATATATGTTGCTGAGGTTTACTGCAAGTTACTTTCTGTAAAATAGAGAGCAGATAATATTTACAAGGATACACAAAAGATTTCGGATACAATACTGTATCCGAAGTACTGTATACTATTACACCAAGACCTAAATATTTTTTTAACTTCTTTATAGTGCGAACGGATCTCATTTGCTACGCAATTTCCGATTTGTTTTATTATGTTTATTCATTCATGTATCACTCACTCTATTTAAATTTTTTCTTATTCAGTAGTTTAAAATAAATTTACTTTAACAATTTAAAACAGGCTTTTGAGTAGTTGAACTATGTTCTTTTAATTCTCGAACTTGCTTTATTTTCTTTTCACAAAAGAAAATTCATTCATGTAAAATAGATAAGGAAAACCTTTTTTTTTATCATTTCCAGGACAAACAAATTATTATTGCAAGAAACTTCCGTTTAAACTGATTCTACCGTAACTAATGGACTTCAGTAGAAATTGCTTTAGATTTTTTTTTTTTTTTTTTTTTTTACTAACTTGGCGATATTTTTTTTAATAAAGGGGACCGTAGCTTTTTTACTTAAAGATTTTTATCGCTTTCAAAATGTAAACAATTTTCAAGAAAAACTTTTTCTATGATTATTTTTATTCATTATCCACTTTTTTATACATGTAATTATATTTTATTTCCTGATCCTAGAGCAGGTTAAGACATGGGATATTTTTTATCCATTACTATAATTTTGTTAATGCTGAATTTAGATGAAATAAAAACACTTTCATAAAAATTTGGAAATACAAATATATATAAAAATGCATATAAATTGTAGATTTCGTAATGTCGTTTAAATCACATCACTTTTTTGCTCTTATCGTTAGATTATTTTTTTTTTTTAATATTATAATTTTTTACTTTGATGTTATAAAATATAACTTATCAAAAGGAGAAATGCTGAGTTGAGATCGTTTCCAACTAAAACAAGGCTTTCTAACACGCGGCCCGCCAGAAGATCGAAAACTTCCTTTAAAAATGATGCTTCGATGTAATGTTTTAACATTAATAACTGTTTCTACGAAAATGGAATTTTGAGAACAGAGTGTGCTTCATCATATAAAATTTAACGACCTATGTTTTTGTATTTCAACAATGTACATACGGACACTTATTAAGGTCTTTAACTGTTCATTTCAAAATAGATTGCAAGTCTGCATTGGATTATGCATTTAGTTAGAATGTTCTGATTGGAGTATTCAATAATTTAAAAAACAGTTCTAAAAGAAAGGAAGTCGAGTATTATTTTCTTTGATTCTTTGGCGCTTTTTTGGTTTATGTATTTTGACTATAATAACTACAATTATTAATGTATATTGTCAACCCAAGAAATCACCACCACCCCCCACACTCAAATAGGTTTAGAAACAAATGTGTCCACTCAAATACAGGCTCAGTAAGGCAAAAGATTAAATTTCCCTATCTTAATTAAGGAATCAATTTATGAATAATGCTATAAGCGTGCGTCATTTTATCATGAAAATACCAAATGTTATCTATTACTTTTCTAAATAAAATATTACCTAACTATTTAATTACTAATACCTACTATGGCGGTATTAAATATTGTCATTTGTTTATGGATCTCATAATTTAGACCTTCTGTGATTTTTGTGCCTTTCAAAAAAACGAAATTTCATGCATATGGCATTGATTTAAAAACACTTTCCAATACTGTCAGAATATCGTTAATTTTTTTATTATTATTTCATTTAATCATCATATCCAAATAAGAAATTTCAAAAACACATAATACAATAAAAATTCATTTCCAGCAGTTGCTGTCTATAGCATTTAATACGTGTGAATCCTCTTTTGTTTTTTCTGTATGATACATAGAATTTATACACATAACGTAAAATTTTTGTTATTAAAAAATGCACACCACATCTGAGGATGTACTTCCAGCAACTATAACTTACAGCCAGTTCTGCAACTGAATTTCTTTGTCTATACCTGTAAATGGACGATAAATTCTACAATTATTTATTTATGAAAAACATAGTGTAATATATTTCAATGATGATTATCAGTTTCGCTATGTTTGAATTATGTAATTATATTTCAATATTCTCCAAATAATTTCTTCCATAGATCCTAAAATAATAGAATTATTTTGCGTGTCAATCTAAACAAGATATAAAACTACTCACTTTTTACGCTATAGAAAGTATGATGTTATTTACCTCATAGCTGCATTTACATTACAATATATTCATTAGTCCATTACCCACCCTCTGCACTCCAACGAAGAGTCGATGGAAATGACATGAGACTTGACCTGACCAGTCTAGACTAGCCCAGCACAGACCAGATCACAAACTAGACCAAATCTGTCGAGACCAGGACTTGTTATTACCGTTCGATTCGAATCGAATAAACACAAATCGAATCTAATCGACTCGCGTTCCTTCGTGCTAGATTTTCATAAATAAAAAATAATGTACACGAAATTTTTTTCTTTCCAATCAAATAATATTATATTTTAGCATTCATTAAATTTTCGACTTGTTTTACTAATTATCTGATAATGGGGAGCATAAAATACTGATTTTAAATTTTATTCAAAATTATTAACCTGTTATTACAAAAAAATACAACCTATTTTTTACTTTATAATTAAGTTTGAATTTGATTTAATAAGTTTAGTCCCTTACCTTCCTTTGCACTTTTATCGAAGCGAGGAAAGTCGAAGGAAAAGACAGGAGACTTGACCTGACCAGTACAGACAAGCTCAGCAGAGCCTAGATCACACAACGCCAGCCAAGACTATTTCAGTTATATGGTGTGGTACTGTAACATAGCTGAAATGCACCACAAACGACTTCCCCCATAGACTGTATAACACAACGGAATTCTTTTGTGTATTTCTATATACAAACGTTAAATTCAATACTTTTCATTTTCAATAAAAACTACACTGTAAAAAAAAAATTCAAGAGGTTACTAAAAAATTTTTAGTAACTTGTATTCCACAGAATTGTTTAGTAACCATTACAAACTTTTTTTTGTAAGTGAAACAAGCATTTCTTTTGTAAACTGAACAAAAGAATTTTTTGTATAACTAACTTAAAAATTTTTAGTATGAAACACCAAGCAAAATTTAGTAATAGCTCCAAAATGATTTTTAATAACCTTTACGTGCGTCCGAAAGGCAAGAGCTTCCTTCGAACTACATCCAGACTTCTGAAGCGACAGATTTTCGGCAAAACCGCAATAGATAGCAGCACCAAACATTGCTACCACCTCCGACAGGATTTTCATAATCCCTTTATTAACGAGTACTTACACAACATACATTCGGGGTGTAATTGGCTGTGTCCAGCATTGAACCCGGGACCTTTCAGCCAGGAGTCCGTTACTATAACCACTATGCTATCAAGACCACACCAAGTGAGTTTTAGTAATAGCTATTAAAAATATAAAACTATTAACTCTTATTCATTGCTAACTTTTTTCTAGTAATTCTTACAGATTTTCTAGTAACCGACTAAGATTACTAAACATTTTTTAGTAATTACAAGGATCACTAAAGTTTTTTTAGTAGATCGACCCTTTTTTTTACAGTGTATACTATTGTAAACTTTAGTAACGTGCATCAGTTGTATGGTAATGCGAATATATTTACTAGAGGTATAGCACCAGCAAACGGTAGACAGACCGACAAACAAAAATAATAAATACGTTTAAATTGTGTAAGAAAGTATAAAAAACAATATGAGGCCTACGATTTGACATGTTTAAGGCAAACATATTTCCTTACAACGAACTTTCTTAATGAACCAATTTAACAAGCATATCCATTCAATTTCAGGCTTTTTAAATTTGAGACCAAGGTGCAAAACCCTTGGTAAAGAACTCGTGACTTTCGCCAACCATCAAACACTTTTAAAGAAGTAGAGTATCTGTAAATTATCCGACTTTCATGTGCATACCATTAGGACCGACTGTAAGCTACATTCCATTAAGTGTAAGTAGGGACGTATTTTGTATGAAAAGGCAAAACAAAAGTCCTAAAATTTTTTTTATTATTATTATATTGCATATTAAAAACAAAGATGATTTCAGAAGATATTCCGCGTGGACATCCTCCTTTTTACTTTCTTCTATCTTTACTAGAAAAAAGTATTAGATTCGTGAAAATTTTCGATTTCCGGTTTTCGACAGATTTACATGTTTTAGGCGTCAGAGATTTCAAAAAACATGTTTCTACAAAATTTCTGTCTCTGAGTCTGTGAGTGACATTTTGTGGGCGCTCTATCCCAAGAACTAATGTACGAAATTTCACAAAATTTTAGATTCTGTTAGAGCTAGGCTGAACCTGATATAAAATGATTCTGATTAGTTTTCGGTGTGTATGGCCCAACAGGTACCACTGCTATGCTGCTTTTTTCAAAATTTCCACAATAGCTATATTTCAAGAACTAATGGTCGGATTTTTATAAAATTTCGCATTCCCTTATTACTTTATATAATATAGTTCTGATTAGGTTTTGGTCGCATACGATTGTCGCAATAGCTCTATCTCAGAAACTAATGCACGATTTTTTCTTTAAACTTTAAATTAAATTAGTCTCTGATATAAATTAGTTTTATTTAGTTATTATAGTAACAACATGTGACGGTTTTATCCAGTTTGTTTGTTTTTTATCGATATCTGCGAAAATTTTATCTCAAGTACTAATGCACGGATTTTCATCAAATTTCAGCTTCAGTTAGAACATAAAATAAGTTTTTGCAGGTTAGATTTTTGTGTAGATTACCTAATCAGTGATTCTGCTATGGAAGTATTAACGTGTATGAGACAAAAAAAGGTTTTGGGATTGCCCCATCCGACTAGTTTTTTTTTATTATTAAACTCCCTCTATAGCGAAATATTTTCGGTTTTTAGTGTGTGGATCTAAGTATACAAATTTCCGCTCTCCCACCATTACTCCAGAAAGTATCATCATCATCATCACTGGCGAAATTCCTCCTAGGAAAAAATGTTCCAATTCAATATTGAAATATTATAACATACAAACAAATATATATTTCAAGCTCTCTCATTGAACCACTTTTCTGTCTGCATTTAATAGTCCTGTGAGTTTGAATGAAATACATTAAAACTCATTAGCTTGACCTCCAAATATCTCTGGATTACGTTTTATGGACTTGATCCACTTTGAATTTGAATGATACTTTTTTCATGCATAAAAATTAAATCTCGGTGCCGTAAAAAACTAATTCCTAGTGAAAATGGAGCAATTGATATCGCTGGAATTCTAAATGAAATGCATTAGAGCCTATTAACATTAACTCCAAATATCTCTGGATAATGTTTTATGGATTAAGTAAATTTCGATTCTAAATCTTTCTTGTATCGTATTTTTTCACATTCCTTCAAATTCAAAAATTAAAGAAAAGCAAATGTAATTATACTTAATAAATTTCCTTTCGCTTTCATTTTCATACTAAATTGCAAATAAATGTCGCTTTTACTTTAAAAAAAAAAAAAAAAACTCATTTTATAACAAAACTTCTTACGTGGTTATTTTTAAACTTTTACGTGAAGTTATTTCTAAAATCTTTTGAAAATAGTCCACAGATAAACTTAATGGATTTCACATGTAAATCCTTTTTATATTTAATTATTTTTACAACTTTTATCTTAAGTTCTTCGCATTGTTAAAAATTCCGCATTATGAAAGCTAAACATAAGTGATTATTTCTGAGAATAAATTCTCTTATTTAGTTGTGAAAAACTATTTTAAAAGCTATACAATGTTATAGTTTTTTAAATCAAACTAGTTTAAAATACAAAACAGTTCTCTTTTATTTTGGTGTGAGAAGTTACTACGTGTGTTTAAACTGGATAAAATAATATAGTTAAGCCTGTCACTAATTTTTTCAACATATAATCTTATTGAAATCACAAATTGAAAATAAATGAAAACACTTGTGAATGATCAGATTTGCAGAGCATTGGTTACAATCAACGCTAGTTAAAAACATGATCATTGGTTTTCTAGCTTAAAATTATTAAACTTTTAATAACTAGCGTTGACACAACTAGCTGGATGTGTCAATCCCAAAACTTTCTTCGATCTCATATATTCATTTTAATATTTCAAAAATTAATTACACATGTTAATACTTTAATATCATTAATTCAATTCTATATGAATTTTGATTTTCATCTTAAATTTCTGCTTCAGTCAATTAATTGGAGTAAAAACGAGTTAATGTGGATCATGATATTTATTGACATCAATAGTTTTCCCTTATTCTGTTATTATCAGCTATTTGCAAATAGCCGACTTAGCAGGAGGCGAGTTTCCGTCTCTGTTCGAGCCGATGGACAATAGAACTATGAAGAATTGAGAAAATGATACAAAAAATGCTATCACAGTGCTCTTTTTTTTACGGGTTTCACGAAACCCGTCTCAGCATGATGCGATGGACAATAGAACGATAGGCGGATATTTTTCAAATTCAGAAGGGATCTGCTTGCCCCACATAAAAATAATTATACATAAAAAAATTTAGTTTTATGCATAACTTTATACACTTTTTACTGGTAAAATATTGAAAATTGCACAAAAATAGCTATTACAGTGCCCCCTTTCGGCGCCATATTTTTTCCAAATTTAAGGAGAACCTTCTTGCCACAGCCAAAAAACATACATAAAAAATTCTGTTCAGTTATATGCATATCGTTATACACGTTTCGATGGTACAATGTGTGTCATACGGACACACAAACATGCACGCAGACATACAAACAGACAGACAGACATTTTGTAAAAGCATGTTTTTTGGAATATCTGAAGCCCTAAAACGTGTAAATCAGTCGAAAACCGGAAGTTGAAAAAAAAATTCCATTACAATACTTTTTTCTGTTGAAGATAGAAAAGAGTAAATAATAGTGTGTTTATAGTCCAAGAGCCGACCGCACAAAACCCTAAGTCATCGAGCACAAGAAAAAATCCTTTATTTTATGGAAGAGTAATCATAGGGGAATCTAATGATCTATGTCTGCCGGAAATGAAGTGGTGCATAAGCCAAAAATGAATACCACTAGTGGTTGACTCGTAGACTTAGCATTATGTTTTCCTGCACCCAGTTTTCAGTGTTTTCATACTTTTGATTATATGGCAAACACAATGATAGGCCTACGAGTGAGCCTTTAGTGATATTCATTTTTGGCTTATGCACCACTTCACTTACGGCAGACATGGATCATTAGATTCCCCTATGACTACCCTTCCATAATATAAAGAATTTTTTCTCGTGCTCGATGACGTAGGGTTTTGTGCGATAGGCTCTTGGACTATTAGTTTCCTAAATATGTAACATAAATTTTCTAATCTCTAAATTTACATCGTTTGTTTTATACGCGTGAAAATCTGCAGTATTAATTCTTTCATCAACACAATTATCGTGTTTTTTAAACTAATTTATTTTCTGAATTTAGTAAAAAGTTCCTAAATTCTTAAATTCGCAAACTTAAATGAATAGATATAAGAAAACAGTGAATTCTTTGTTATTTAATTTTGATTTCTGAGACGCATTTGGTTAACTGATGCTCCCAACTTGGCAAATTTAATTTTAACTAGGTGCACCACTAAGATTATACACAATCCACTGCAAATTATATAAAGAGAATTATGCGCATTAACCTTTTGCTAGTCGCGTACTTCTTTCCGGCTAGTCGCTACTGTGGTTACTACTAGTGGTTAGTCGCGTTGCATCTATAACATATTTTCTGGGGAGGGGGGTTGGGGGGGGGAATTAATTAAAATTTATTCCAGTTTAAATAGGTAATTATCCACTTAAGATTTTTTGCAGATACGAAGTATTAAACAAGTTATTTAGTTAGTAAAAGTTATTCAAAAACAATATCACAACGAATTCAACAAAAATAGTAATAGCAAACGAAAGTAGGGATGCACCTATTAGGTAAATCTCTACACCTAATAGGTGTAGGGAAATTGGAATAGTTGAAAGAAATCGAAATATTTTTCATCCATTTCAGTTGAACAAAAATGAATAAAATGTAAAAATTAGGCTGATTTAAAATGTTACCTAAAAAATTAAAGAATAATTAACAATTTTTGTATTGTATGATATATACAATTTAAGAATAAATTTTAATGTAGTAAAAATTAATGTAGTTCCTCAATATAATCGGATTCGTTTAACCCCTAAAATTGCTCTGCCCAGGAGGTGTCACAATGTTGTGTTGACTTTGTGTTTTTTAATGACTTTATATTATTTCTAATTATATTCTAATATCTTTTTTATTTTATCCAATATAATGAAATCTGAATTTGCTATTAAAATGTAACATATCATATTTCGTATTGTAAAGCAAATTTTTGACATTATTCGTTCACGCGCAGGTAAATGTTACTTCATACTTATGCTTATCATATAAAATCTAACATTAAATATATTTGTTTTCTAATAATATAATACTTCTAGTACTTTCTAGTCAAGTATAAAGGCAAATGCATAGGCAAATGCAATTTTTTTAAAGAAACGTTTACATAAATATATGTGGTAATTTTACACAGATGTACAAAAAGTTTTAAAGAGTCGCCATAATCACTTGTCGCCACAAGAAATCACTTAGAACATTTTGAGGGTGCCATAAGATGATAGCAAATATTTGTTTTATGTTCAATTAATTCTCCACAATATGCAGAAAACCGAAATTCCCGAAACGCGCTCTCAAAAAAAAACTCTATTTCACGGAAAATCTACTGGCAGCACTGCTGCCGGTATATTTTTTTCTATTGACGAATATTCATTTTTTCCCTCCGTTTCAAGAGGTTAAATATCGGACAACTGAAGAAAATTGGGATAAAGCAATCGCGGAAGACACTGGATTTGAACCACCCATCTCTCCATTAAGAGGCGAACACGATAGCACGGAGCAATATACACACCTCTGCGAGCCAGTTTGAAGTAAATGAGTTCGTTTCATATGGGTACAGCTTGGTCAATTTCTTAAAAAAAAACTTTTAATTTGGAAGTTAATTTCGAGAAGATTTCGTCTTTAATGAAATTGTGGCTGGAGTTTTTATACTTTAATATAGGATAAAAAATATGAATTATAAATATATTTACGTAGATTGCTAGAGATAAAATAAGGATGTTATATTTTTTTTCCTTTGAGATTTTTTTTTTTTTTTTTTTTTTTTTAGTAATACGATTTTTTTTCCATTTATTTTTTTAATTAAAATTTCTTTTAAATGTGTTCATTTAAAACCCTCTCACTGACAAGCCCGTGTTAATACGTTCACTAAGCTTTGATTTCTCTGCAATATGAGTAATATTTAAAATAATATAAAACTAATGATTTATTGGATTTTTAATGCATTGTACAATGATTAATACTCTCAAGCTTCACATTCATATTTGTGATCAAATATTTTTACACATTATTGAAAGAATCATGTTTTATTAGCATTCATAATTAAATGAAGAGAAAACAACATTAAAAATTTGCCCTTTTGCAAGACTGTCAGAGGATTAACATATTTTAAATACGAATATTTATTTATTAGACAAATTTGTAAATTCAACTTTATTTAACTTTATTCAACTTATCCAACTTTATAAAAAAAAATTGTGAGTATTTTTGAATGAGTGAGGAAAGTAATTGTTATTTATTTTTAAATTCGAAAACATGTTTGACTTTTTCAACTAAATTAGACATCTTAATTTATAGAATTTTTGGTTTTTCATTTTAAAAATAAATTCGGATTTACTATTAATAGACTCAATACGCATGCGTGCTAGGAATGAACAGAATCTTTTTTAGACGTTCGTGGAGAATTCGTAGATTAAGCATGTTTCCTAGCAGTACAGAAAATATTTCTTAAAAAATGAGGAAAAATTTAATGCATATTGACGAACGTTTCTGGCAGTGTAACTTGCGGAAATGAATATTTTTCAAAGGGTCAATAGTAAATAGTAGTTTCATTTTCTGATAAAAAAAATGTACCACTGCTTTTTTTTTTTTTTTTTTTTTTTTTTTTTTTTTACCATCTTTTTTTTTTTTTTTTTTTTTTTTTTTGAGAAATATTATAAGATTCCACTTCTTTTTCTTTTCTATGTTTTTTGTACACATTTTCACATACTACATGATATATTTTGTTTCAATCAACTATGACTTTTTTTTTTAAGATATGAGTAATTGAAATGTTGCAGATTTTGTAACTTTTGAATGTTTAAAAGATTATATCTGCTAACAGCAACAATATCTTGTTAATATTCTACATTATTTAGCTGTTCTAGTAGTACACTTTTATATTCTATAAGGGAAAAAATTAGGAAAAAATTTGGGGTACAATTACTTAAGTAAGATAATAAGTGTGGAAAACGGACAAAAACGCTATTTTGATTGCATTTTGTAGCAACACATCAATGCAAATTAACAATGCCTCATGGAAAGAAGTAAATTTTACTAAGCAGGCAGTATTATATTAACAGTTTGTGACAAAAAGAATTTTGTGATGTTGTTGCTTTCCAGAGATATGGCACTCCAAACATACTAACATTTCAGTTTTCATAAAAAATGGCATTCACAACATTGAACTTTGCATTTTTCACCGGAAATTTTTTTTTTCAGGGCGTTAGAAATGCACAATATTTATTAACTATCACCTACTTCAACATAAAAACATATCAAGCGAATTAAAAAATACAACTATGAAAATATCACTTTTTTTGTCTGAATTTAAAAATAATGGCTCTTAAAAGACATGAAAGTAAAAAAAAAATATGATAATGGAGGAAAAGTCATTTAAAGTTTTCATTTAAGTGGAGTATTGTGCTGAGTGTATTAACAAAATTTACAATATCTCGCAATATTATTGTTGTGTGAGTAAAACTCATGTCAAAACATGTCAAGCAAGCTTTCATTTAATATTATAAAATAAAAGTTGATTTTTCGATCAGTTTTGAGATAAACTGTACATTTAAGTTTAAAATTATGTTTCACAATCGGTTGTTTTAGGTCATTTCTTAGATTGATTCAGATCAGTTGACTAACTCTATAAATATGCTGTTTTAGTGTGCCTGAGCAAATTATTTTCGATATAAAATACCACTGAACTTTATGTTCCATAAAAACATAATACCAAATAAGGTTTTTTTTTTTTTTTACTACAATTATTTTACATGTTATGAGTAAAATTTATTTTAATTTTTTTTCTCTTCGTGATCGATCAATTCGTAAATCGTAATTCGATCTTGTAAGTGCTGGTTAAATTTTATTGCAAGATTTCTTGCATCGATTACTTCTATCATCAATCATAGAAATTGCATCAGCATCTTCAAAGGCAGATTAATTACATTAGGCTATTACATTAAATTAATTCTCAAATGCGCCTAAATTAACCCAGATAGAATATATATCCATCTATCCCATGTCGATAAAATTTGACTATGAAATAAATCGCCATTCATTGTAACAGCAGTTAATGAGGTGTGAAAAATATCTCCCAATTGTTTTTCATCTGAACTTCGGATAGTCCTCCATTCATGATACTCCTGCATTTGACTCCTTTTTGATTATAGATAACATAATTAGAAGATGAAGAATGCTTAGAAAGAGATGAATTTCTCATGCATATATGCAGAAATTAATCTTTTGAAATTTAATTGTAAAGCAGAAGTTCTTAAGTTAATTAAAATTTCCTTAATACAGAGGCAAATTCCATGTACAGATTTATTGCACATCTAATAAAACACATGTACAAAAAAATTTAAATCTTTATTTCAAGGACAAAAGAAAAGAAAAGAAAAGAAAGAAAAAGGCTTTAGATTTTTTTTTAAACGTGAAAGTTAAGAAAATATGAACATGGAGAAAAAATCGGTTAAAGTTTTCATTTGAATGAAAAATTGCGCTGAATGTTTTTTTTTTTTTTTTTTTTTTTTTTTTTTTTTTTTTTTTTTTTTTTTTTTTTTACAATTTTTACAATCTTACTATATTTATTGCTTCGGATAGCTCCATTAATGTGAGACACTCCTGTATAAACTTCTTTTTCAAGTTAGATTATAGATAACATGATTAAAAGATGAAGAATGCTTAGAAAGAATTGAATTTTTCATGGATATATGCAGAAATTAATCTTCTAAAAAATTAATTCGAAAGCAGAAGTTCTTAAATTAAGTAAAAGTTCTTCATCATAGTCGGTTATTTTATTTTAGTCCTTTGGTTGACTTGTAAATTGCAATGTCAAACAGGGAAAAAAGTTCTAACATTTTTGTGGTATTTGAGATATAATTGTCATCTGTTTTCTTAAACCGTAAGTGCACGCATCGGGGCAAATCTCATTTTTCTCAGCATATTTTCCCAATTACTTTTACTCTCCGGGAGAAAAAACCCACCAGAGGTTGAGAAAATTTTTTTTCGAAGCTGCTAGACGGGAAGCGCTGGATTCGAACTCAATCGCGACCGTCGGCCTAACCATTCGAAGTTTTCTTCAAACCTTGGGTAACCCTGCGTAAATGTGGGTTAGGATCCCTTAAAAAGACCCAGGGAGGGCACTCCCCCTCGGGCCTATATCCCTAGTGCAGTAATCGGCCGTCATAAATAACACCAACATTAACACCATCTTCGAAAAAAGACAGAATTTTTTTAAGGTTGGTTCTAGCCTTCCTTGTACCCTTCAAGGCTTTGGTCGATAAAACACTGGCGAAGGAATATCGTTTCTTTGTTTGCTAGGATGGAAGAAAGATACTTTTTGGGAGTGAATAATCCCGGGCGCATACGGAAATCTCATTTCGATAATAAAGAAACACACACTCAAGTAATTTTAATGAAAGTGTAACATAAAAACGACTGTATATGTATTGATAAAATGATATTAGATGTAACTAATATCAATTTTGTGAAATAATTGATGTTTTAAGATTAAGGATAACTGGTGCACATTGATATATGGGACACATTGATACACATTAATACATGGGGCACATTGATACACCCCCTCTACTGCTCACAAAGTCATTATAGGAAGTTTCACAACAGCTCCAAAAGATTATGCTAGTGTACACAACTACATACAGAACGTCTTGGCATGATTTAGTAGTTTGATGAAATGGGACGGGTGATTTTTTGTTTTTGTGGGTCAAAAGTAAATTTGAGTTGTACAATTGAAATGGTATTATAAAACTGTTCCAGTATCTTTAAGAAGAATGCTGTCTCTGAGAAGTAAAGTTACTCTTTATCAGTTCCTCATTCTTTATTGTTAGGTAAATTATGAAGTGTTGGATTTGAGATTCAGGATATTCAAAGTGGCTGCATAGGGCACAGTGATAAAGTCTATGTCGGGGCACACATGGGGCACATTCGTACCAATGTGCCCCATGATAGCTACAGACAACCTAAATCCTTTTCTAGTTCATTTTTTCATTAATCTCTTTATGAGAGACAGAAATATTCTAACTTTCCCAATCAGATCAGAAAGATCCCAATAAGAAATTACTATTTAAGATTGTTTTGATTTGTATATAAATTTTGCAAGAAACTTTGCTTAGTGAAAATGATATAAAAGAGGGTAAAAAGGGTAAAAAGTACCTAAAAAATAACAATAAAAATAACAATCCATTTCAATTACTTCTTCAGTTGTGTAATAATAATTTCTGGAAGAACCTTTCTTAACAAAAATTTAGCTCACGATTACATGAAAGATTTACATTTCTCCCGAATAAAGGATTTCTTTAAGTGATCTCTCTTATTTTTGTGTTCTTCTACAAATATAAAGGATGTATTTTCATTGATATAAATAATTCATTTGGTCATCTTTGTTAAAACAGTTTGGATTATTTTTGTTTAGCTAGAATTTTTTAAAAGTACTTTATTTTTATCATTTTAATTTATTCAGGAGATACACTATCTTTAAAACCATCTCTTCAATTTTGAAAAATACTGTAATATATGTGGTGACACAGTACTTAATACTAAAAATTTAAAAAAAAATTTTATAGAAGAGCCTATTTTACTATTTTTTAAATTAACTTTTTAAAAATCTCAACAACTTTTTTAAATATGAATATTTATGCTTGGATTTTTTTCCAACAGTCATTAGAATGTACTACATAAAACTGTGCATGAATTCTTAGATGCAAAATATTTTACATTTAGTATGTTTTTTCCTCTCGTGTGTAGTAAAAAATGAGGAAAATTCAACAGACTCTTAATTTAAATATTTTTTCAAAAGTAACTATAAACTTGAATATTAAATCCATGCACAAAAATATGAAATACATCATGGTGAATAAGTAAAAAAAATCAAACCTCTATCTAAATTAGCAAGAAAGCTTTAGTATTTTTCACACAAACAAGTTATAAAAATATGAACTGGGAGAAAAATCAGTTTGAAGTTTTGATATGTGTGGGTAATTGCGCTCGATCTCTTAATAAAATTTACAATATTTCACAATACAATAGTCGTATGGGTAAAAATGTTCAAAATATTCACAATTTAAAAAGATATTAGTAAATATTTTTCACAAAATCGATATTTTGACCTATTATAATGTGCCGTGTCACCTTTAAAAAAATTCTCATATTTATTAATTTTCTTATTTATTCATTTATTTATTTGTTTGTTTATTTATTTTCATTTTTTATTAAGACATATAAAAATGGAATCATTAGAAAAATAACATATTAAAAATAAATAAAAAAATAGTTTTTAGCCAAATATCTGCTGTAAAAAGCTTCTCAAAAATTTTGCTTATTTTTTAAAATATGGTTAAAATTGTGAACTCACTGCATTTCTATTTTCAACAAAAAGAACATTTAAAAAAAATAATAGCATATTTAATTAAAATTTTTAAATGATTATACGATTATATTGTTTAGGTCTTCCTTTTTAAATATTCTTTTCAAAAAAAATTCACATTTATGAATTAATTACAAGTTAATTAGTAGAATAATATTAATTCAAATTAAATTAATTCGAAATAATGCGAAAAGTTTTTATCTGGCAAAAATTAAAAGCATTTATAATTTATTTTATTTGTCTTAATGAAATACATTTTAAGATTTCGAAAAGTTAGTTTGTTTAAAGCATTCCCTATTAACGAAAAAAAATAACAACTGATTTATTTATTCTTACCTATATAAGATGTGTCTAAATTTTTCTCCCAAAGATTCTATGGGCTGAAAGTGACATTTTCCTAATGTTCATGTCTTAATGGAAAATATTTGTAAGAATTGCTGCGGAAATTCCTCTTTCATGTTCCTGCATGACAGTTCAATTTATCATGAAAGATTTACATTTCTCCCGAGTAAAGGATTTTCTTTAAGTGATCTCTCTTATTTTTGTGTTCTTCTACTAATATAAAGGATGAATTTTCATTGAGATAAATAATTCATCTGGTCATCTTTGTTAAAAGAGTTTGGATTATTTTTGTTTAGCTAGAACATTTTAGAAGCACTTTATTTTTATCATTTTATTTTATTGGAGAATTTTTTCTGATATTTATGTATTTGATTATTTATTCATTGATTTTTGATTTTTTTTTTCTTTACTTTTCATTTTTTATTAAGACTAGATAGCTCTGTCCTCTACTAGCTACGCTCGCCAATCTCCGTCCCGCCTCTAAAAATCAATAAATTTGATCGGCTTTACAAAAAATTACGGAAGTTAGAACTATAATTTAAAAAAAAAGGAAAAAGAAAAGAAAAAGAGACAGTAACGATTGCCCAACAAACCGGTATTCATTCTTTTTCGTTTTACAAAGAGACTTTAAGATCGAATGAGCTCCTGTTAATGGCTGTTTTTGCGTTTTATTAAGTAAGATTATTTAAATAATTCAGAATCAGTTACACTGTTAAAATTTTTGGTTTGTTGACAGGTTGCCTTCAGTGATATTTGATCAGAAATTTTCCGTTTGTTAGAAAAATGAAATCTCTCTCTATATCTGTCGGCATTTTAATATTACAGAGTTTCAAATATGGAATTATTAGTGGAAAAATCATCCAATAAGACTTCTGAATTTTTTATCGCCAAGCATGCTCCTCATGCGCTTCAAAATACTGTTTCAAAAAACGAAGACTACAAAGACGGAAATTTCCTCGAAAAACGAAAATATTCCGGCAACTCTGCTGCAAGCCCTTTCAGTTAATTGATGAATTTTGTTTCTCTTACAGTATAATATAAAATGAACAAAGTCAACAGATTCTTAGCTTCCTGGTATTTTAAACAATGCTATAAGGTAATGGTTTTAAATAAGTTTTTCTTAAATGAAACGTTTATATCTAACGTAATTTTCACCAAAATTTTTTATGCGAAAGTATTTTTATCGTTAAAAAGGAAATATTATTATTTGCACTGACTTTTTTTACTTTTTAAATCTCTCGTAATTTTTCTCCGACTTTAAAACGCATCGTAATGAATTTAATATTTTACAATTTTTTTTCTCTTTCAAAACATTCACAGTAAATATAGTTTTTATGGCTTAATTTTCAATATTTTCCTACTTTTATACGCAATATTCAATTAATTTTAATTTGAAAAGTTTTTCCATTTTTAAAAGTCGCGTGTCAATATATATATATATATATATATATATATATTTTATTTGGAGAAACTTTTATTCTTTGCGATGTTCTAATAGTTGGCAATAATTTAAAATAATTTTTTTTTTCTAAAATATGAAAAAATACATCTCGAAATGCTGAAAATTTGAATTTCAAATAGAAATAAATCAAATAAAAAATGAGTCAAATAAAAAAATGAATGCAGTCTACACACCGGGATCTTCTAATGTATAAAATGATCTAAAAATAATTAAATTCCTATTTATAATTTTTGCTAACTCTTTTAATGAAACGATATTGACTAACTTTAACATTAACCATAACTTAAAATAATTATTCGATTTAAAAACTGTCTGCACCAACGTGTTTATCAAACATCTCTCTGTAATACCACCAGTTTTCATATTTTTGCAAGTAACTACTTTAATACTAACGGAGAAAAACTTCTGTTCACAAAAATTTCATTGTCAGAGGCGGTGACATCGTTAGTTACTTTTTTGGGGGGAATAGAGATATACCTAAAAATAGAATCACTAGAAAAAAATAGTTTTTAGGCAGATATCTGTTTTAAGAAGGCAATTCACCTTTTCAATTTTTTTTTCTTAATATGGTTTAAATTGTGAATTCGCTGCATTTTTATTTTCAACAAAAAGTACGTTTTGAAAAAAAAAAAAAGCATATTTAATTAAAATTTTTAAATGTTTGTAAAAATTAGATTTTTTTTTTAAATTCTTGCTACTTTTCTTAAAAATTGATATTTTTGCGATATTTTTTTTATTTTAAGATTTTTAAATGTGTAGTATACAAGACTACGCATGGATTTTTATATACATCTAATATTACATAATGTAATATTTTTAATCATATATGCAGTGTAAAACGATAAAATCTAACACATCTTCATACACTTTTATTTTTTCAAATGTAACAAAAAATCTGACGATTAATTCCACACGCAGATTTATTACATATGTATTAATTAACACGTACAGTAATTTTTTAATCTTTATCTCAAATTCAAAAACAGCATTTTGAATATACGAAAGTGAAGATATAAACATGGATATAAAGCCATTTAATGTTTTATTTTTTATGAGTAATTGCGATAGGTACCTTGTCTTAACAAAATTTACAATATCTTGCGATATAATTACCGTGTGAGTAAAAATGAAATGTCTAAATATTCACAATTAAAGAGGCTGTCATTTAATATTTAAGAAAAAATCCACTGTTTGGTCAGTTTTAAAGTAAACTGTATCTCTAAGATATGTAAAAATGGAATCACTAGAAAGTAATAGAAAACAGTTTTAGACAGGTATCCCTGCCTTAACAGGTATATTATGATTTTTCTGTATGATTTTTTTCTGTTTTTGATTGACTTACTTAATAGACAGATACGGTTTTCAGACATTTCACTGCATTGTATATTTAATTCAAACCACTACTATAGAAAATTTTAACAAACTATAAACATATTATCATGAGATGCAAAAGTCAAATTATTCAGACATCTGAATAATTTATATGTGCCCCAGTTTCTTAGAAAAAGTTTTGCAACTTTAATGACTTTTTTTCTTTTACAATGTTTATTCACAACAATATTTTTACTTTGAGCTTCGCAGGATAGACCAAAAATGTAAACTTGATGCACTTCGCTGTCTCGATTCTAAAGAATGATAATCTTTTCAAGACTTTGAAAATTTTCCAGTATATTCAAAGTGGAACTTCATCTTTGAAAAGGTAGGGGGAAATATCTAACTTGGAAATCATATAACGCATTTGAAAACCAGAGCAGCAATTATCATCTATAGATGGAAAGATATTTGAATTATTTTTTGTACCATCTATATAATCTATAGATCTCTACATGCGCTACCTTTTGGATAAAAGTTAACTTAGTTAAGGAATGCAATCCACTTTCAGCAGTTTTTATCAGTGATGGATTTTACACACAAAAAAAACCTGCTAACGCGCTTTTGCTAAACCTGCTTTTTTTTTTTTTTATATATATATATATATATATATATGCCGAGGCAGGATTTTTTATCCCACTGGAAATTTATAAGTCACAGTATTTGTTTACCAATTAATTAAATGTGCTAAAAATGTAATGTAATATTCTAATATAAAAATAACCTCCAGTTGTCGCCTTTCTGTCGATGAATGGGACATACATATCTGAAAAGGCAATGAAAAATGTAGTTCCATATCTGATTATTTTTTCCAATGGATATTATTTAAGAAAAAATAAGGTTCTTAAATTTAATCATTTTGGATTAAAAAGGAGTAAAAAGGCAACAATTAACATAAAAAAGGTATTTTTTAAAAACTGTAGATTGTTATAAAGTTTCGGAGCAAATGCACCGAAATATACAGGGTGTTTCGCTACCAGACCGACAAACTTCTAGGGGTGATAGTAGACATAAAGACAAACATTATTAAATAGGAAACCATGGGGCGCAAACGTCTTCTGTAGGAGCTAGGGGCCATTAAAGTTTAAGGTCCAAAAATTCAAACGCTGATAAAAATTAGAAAAAAGGGTCGATTTGTTTGCGGTTTTCTCTAAAATCATTCTTTATATCATGATTTTTTATTTTTTTTAATTATAAAGGTTAAGTTAGAAAATTGTCGGTAGAGGGCGCTTTAGACTTTAGAGTAACGAACAATTACTTTTTGTCGTTCTTTTGTGCATGCGGTTGAAATTATTCTAAAGTTTAGAATTTAACTTAAATTTTAAACCCAAAATCGGAAACATGGAGATCGGTTAACTAGCGAAAATTTAACTGTGAACCGAAGGGGAGATTTTAAACGCTCATAAACTTTGGACAAACTAATTGATTTTGTTGCGGTTTGCGTGTAGGTCATTCCCTTGGTAATTATTTTATTCAAAATGACGCACAGCTGTGGTGTCCTCATTTTTTCATAGAGGGCGCTTCCGACATATCTCCGATATTTCAATGGCATTACTCCTAGGTGTTTTACTACCAGACTATCATACTTCCAGGAAGTGTTAGGGATGGAAAAGCGACTCGGAATCACATAGGAATGTAACGTTGAAAATGTCTTTTTTGCGAGTTATGGTTAAAGGGAGCAGAGAAAAAAACAACAGAAACAAGCAGAGAAACAGAAACACGTTAATATGACATAAAACAGTTTGTTTAAAGGTTTTACTAGAAAAGATGTTCGAAATTACGTCTAGAAGTAATTCGACATGCTTGACAGCGGCATCGTATGTAACTCCTTACGCTTTGAAAGATTCCTGGAATCTTTGATAGATTTCCGGAAGCTACAGAAATACGAGCTGCTAAGTCTTTAATTGATGGTACGGGATTCTCATACACCTAACTTTTTATGTGACTCCAGCAGAAGAAGCTCATACTTGACAGGTCCTGTGATCTGGCAGGCCCATAAACCGGGCCATCACGACCTATCCTCCGCTGTCCATATGTTATCTTGAGGTATCGGTGAACATCATTGGTAAAATGTGGAAGAGCCCGATCATGCTGGAACCACATAGAGCTGCGCAACGAGAGAGAAACTTTCACACGCATTACCGTTCAGCTCCATCTACCGCAAGAAAATCGCAGCGCCATCTACTGTCGCTGTCAATCTTGCCGGACTTTTCCTGGTCGTAATTTCGAAAACTTTTTGCAGTAAAACCTTTAAATAAACTTTGTTCTGTCATTTTAACATGTTGCTGTTTCTCTGTTTGTTTCTGTTGTTTTTTTCTCTGCTGTTTTTTAAACGTAATATGCAAAAAAAGCAATTTTCAACGTTACATTCCTGTGTGATTTCGGTCATCTTTGCATCTCTTACACATCCTGGAAGTATGGTGGTCTGGTAGTGAAACACCCAGGAGTAATACCATTGAAATGTCGGACATGTCTCGGAAGCGCCCTTTATCAAAAAATGAGGACATGAAAGCTGTACGTCATTTTGAATAAAATAATTACCAAGAGAATGACCTACACGCAAACCGCAATAAAATCGATTAGTTTGTCCAATGTTTATGAGCGTTTAAAATCTCCCCCTCGGTTCACAGTTAAATTTTCGCTAGTTAACTGATACCCATGTTTCCGATTTTGGGCTTAAAATTTAAGTTAAAGTCTAGACTTTTGAATAATTTCAACCCTATGCACAAAAGAACGGCAAAAAGTATTTGTTCGTTACTCTAAAGTCTAAAGCGCCCTCTATCGACAATTTTTGAACTTAATCTTTAAAATTAAAAAAATTAAAAATCGTGATATAAAGAATGATTTTAGAGAAAACCGCAAAGAAATCGACCCTTTTTTCTAAGTTTTATGAGCGTTTGAATTTTTGGACCCTAAACTTTAATGACCCCTAGCTCCTACAGAAGACGTTTGCGTCCCATGGTTTCCTATTTAATAATGTTTGTCTTTATGTCTACTATCATCCCTCAAAGTTTGTCGGTCTGGTAGCGAAACACCCTGTATATAAAATTTTGTCTGGAATAATACACAAGCAAAGGTGTCTTTAAAAAAGAACCAGATCAGGCAACAGTGAAAGCGATAAAAACCTAAGTAGCGGCAATGCATAAAACTACATACATTTATATTAAATGATTGCTTTAGAGCATCATTATTAGTAGAGGCGGCGAAAAAAATTCTCATCTAACGCACTTTTGCTGTTAAAGCGGCCTTATTACAAAAGTATCTTAGTTTATAACATTTTTATGAATTTTGGGTTTTATTCAAATCGAAGAATTTGCATTAAGGACTGTTACCTAGAATTCCGCACAAAGGTTTCTTGCCTGGAAAGTTATGGAAAAAATAAAGACAAAAAACACAAGTGAGCACTATAAAGTACTTTAATAATCATATTACTTTGTAAAACTGTCATCGGGCTTCAATTAAACCCACTTGGTCGGACATTATGGATTTTACTTTTGATATTACTTGATAGACGTCGTACAAAATTTAGCTTTGTATTTGAGACAATACTTCTTGCTTAATTAGTCTACAAACAGCACAAATTTCGGGAATCATTTTTTTTCTTTTTTAAATATTTGGAAAATAGTCGTTGTCCTTTGTATAAAACTCGGAAATTTGACATATATCTGAATCTTTTTATTGATTGAATTCAATAACTTAATTTTCGTTCTCTGATTGTTGTCACGATGACAAAAAAAAAGCAATAAAAACTTTTAAAGAAAATAATAATTTGAAAACAAATTGTAATAAAGATTTCAAACAAATTTTATTTAAAAGTGCATTTTTTTCTCTACGCAACGGTGTAAAAATTTTAAATGTGCGATGTTTAGAAGTTTAAAAGTTTAAAAATTTGCAGTTCCGAAAATTGTAAAATTGAAATTTCATTTATAATTTATTTATGATGGGTCCATGAAGATTAATGTTTAATACATGTCGTGGATAATATGAGAGGTTCAGAAGTCAATCTAATTAACTCTATCAAATTAAAATGCACCTTTTAAACAGTTAAAGTTTCATATCTATAAACTACTGTTTTCTTTTCACAATATTTGTATTATATTCATTAATTGTCTTATAATCAAGGGTAATTTTTAAGCTCTGTATAGTTATATAGGAATATTTCAACACAATCATGTCATTACCTGAGTTTTTAAAAAATGGAGTTAGTCGAATTGACTTTTGAACGCGTCATCTATAACTCTAGTATTAATATTACGTAAATCATGTTTTTAATCTTTTTTTTTTTTCTTCAATTTCCCCCTAACAACGAAAAAAAAGTATAGTTAAAATTAGTGTTATTTTGAAAAATATAAATGAACGATTTCTGATACAACTTGGAATTACTATAAAGAATATTTAACGTTAAGTATTTATAATTCTTTTACAAATAATTGAAAGTATATAAATCATTAAATAGCCGATTTTTTTCGAGTTTCTTGATAGTGACATCATACGCATACTTAAGTTGTTTAAGACTTATAAATGTTCTATTCTCCAGATTATGTGAAAGACATCATTTTATATAAAATAAAAGCGTGTCTTATAAATCTTAAAACTGAAATATGTTTTGCATCATCTACAGTTAATTTATTTTTTTTTTATTTCTTTTTCTGAACTATAAAAAATGTATAAGTCTTAAATTTTAGTCTTTAAAAATACCATTTTCCAAATAGTAGTTGCATTTTATAATATAATAGCATATAATTGCATTTTTTATTATTATTTGGAAAATAGTTTTTGTCCTCGGTAGAGAACTGGGAAATCTAAAGTATATCTGAATCTTTTTTATTGGTTAAATTTACTTACAAATAGTAAATGATATTTTAAACAGGGATTTTTTTTTCTGGGAGGAGGGAGGGGATTGTCACTTAAACATTGCAGAAAACGCAAAATTCAAAACCCTTCATCTATTTCTTCAGCACTTCTTTTTCTTTTCCATATATTACTCCATGAATTCCCAATGGATTAAATACAAAGAAACTTAAATGCCATAAAGAAATTTCCTTTGTCAAAGAAAAAGAATTTATTAAGAATATCATATATAGTTTTCACACTTTTTCATAATGCTATAAAAAAAAACTTCATTATTGGAACAGAAATTGGCAGCGAAAAAGTTGTAATCACCAAAGAAAAGTAGTTTATCAACATCTGGAAAGACATACTTTCCAGATTATTCCTTTTTTTTAATATGTCGCTGGATGGAAAAAAAACTCTCAAGATATATCGTACATTTTTATACTGAAAGTTTTCTTCTTTTGCCGACTTCTTTAGCTTCTTTTATTTACCCTAATTTTAAATAGCCGATTTCAGGCAAGAAGTGGGATTATTTTTATATTTATTTGAAATAATCTACAATTAACTATTAAGAATATGTACAGGGTGTCCCAGAAATAGTGGGACAAACTTTAAGCGGAGGTAGTAGATATCACAAGGATTCTGAATTGCATAGCAACCCATGGTTGGAAACGTTTTCCTGGCGCGGTAGTAACGACACAAAACACAAGAAAGAAAGGACACGAACATAGGGAGAGAAAACGTGTTTATTGTTCTTAGTGTTGGAAAAAGTGCCGGGACAGCACTGAAAAGTACAGAGGAACTTGTTACACGAATTGTGATAGCTGCTGGAGAATTTCGGGACATTCCCGGTATTTTCTAGAGAACATTAGATCTTCCATGCACCATAGATGCGTCTCCATTCATTACGGCCCGAGGTCATAATTTTGAACACCTACTTTGAGGACTATCGATTCCTCTTTAATGTTTCTTTTTCTTAGTTTTCTGCTGTACAAAGGATAATGGAGATGTTTTCTCTGCTTATTTGTGCCCTGTCTTTCTTGTGTATTGTGTCATCACTACCGCACCAGGAAAACGTTTCGACCATGGGTTGTTACACAGATCTGAATCATTGTGATGACCTCTATCTCCCCTTAAAGTTTGTCCTATTATTTCTAGGACATCCTGTATACATTTGTTATTTCTAATACGATTATTAAAAGTATACCTATGTTGTTTTTGTTTCAACTCTCAAACCGCAAGAGTGTATTAAAGTAACTGAAAATGTTTGTTTCCTTCCTATTCTAATCAAGTAACTACATAAATGTTTGTTTCCTCCTTATCATAATCAAATTTTACTCAACCTTAATAAAATATTTTATACCAGAACCATTATTTAAAACATTTGGTACTTCTAGGTTATCCCGTCGATCAAAAAATTATCGCCAAACTATAAGATTAAATGCCAATAATGGATGATCGTGAATGTCACATTCAATGACATTAAATGCGATTCAAGCGTTTAAAATGTCATTAAGAGATTTTTATTTCGACTTTTTATTAATACTTTTATTAATATTCTACTAGTTATTTGTTTTTTCGTTATTTAAAATAAAAATTATGTCAACATGTATAATTTGGCTATTAGTTTGGCGATTTGTATAATTTGGCGAATTTGGTCGACGTGATAACCTAGAAGTACCAAACATTTTAACATATTTATTAAACTTTGTTTTCTGTGGATTTTCTCTCAGATTACTCATTCAGAAATTCAGTATTTTTCTTCTTCAGCCTTTTTTCATTTTTTTTTTCTTTCTGTGTATTTTGTCACTTATTGTGCTATGGCTAGACTTATTTTCATGCTTCTCCATTATGAGTTAACAAGTTTCCACATACAGGGTGTAGAGTAGCACTGCTAATGGGTATCCCTTGAAATACTACTTGTTCACCTGTTTTGTGACATTTATGTAACTGAAATGAAATACATTGTGATGAAATACATTACAGAAATGAATCACTTCAAATGAAGTACATTACAGAAAGGGGTCATTCATTTAAGAAATGTTAAGCAACTTTATGCCAAAAACAGAAGAAAAATCTTATAGTATTGAGATTAAGGGATTTATAGGAATGTAACATTTAAATTTTATATTGCATTTTATACTGTTAGTCAGCGGTAATGGCGCAGCTTAAATGGAAATTTCAGTGTCAATTACCGGTGACACATGTGGCATTCACTATGTTAAACATCACCACTTCTTTTCCACACACACACACCAAAAAAACACACCTCATTTAAAAAACTATTTGGAAATGGCAACCCCAAAACTCTCTTCTACCTCATCCGTGTTAATACTTCAAAAGTTGCTACCACTGAGCCAAAATTTAATGACAATCTATGCTCATTGTTCTAAAGACATGAAATTCCGTGCATTAGTTCTTAAAATAGGACTATTGTGTAATTCAATATAAAAGAACCATTTGTTGTCCGATTTATACCAAAACATAGACAGCAATAATATTTATCAAGCTACACCTGAATCTAAAGTTTGATGAAATATATGTGCATTAGTTCTTGAGATAGAGCTATAGCAAGAATAGGGAAATTTCAGCATAGCAGCGTTATATGTTGGATGATTGAAACCAAAACATAAACAGAATAAGTTTATATCCCAGACTTACTGAATCTGAAGTTTGATGACAATCCGTGTTCTAATTCTTGGGATAGAGCTATAGCAGAAATCGCGAAAATTACAGCATAACAGCGCCACCTGTTGAGAAGTTTACAACAAAATGTAAACTACATCAATCCATGTCAAGGATTAGTTCAATCTGAAGTTTGGTGGAAATCCGTGCATTAATTATTAAGATATAGCTGTTACGTAAATTGTAAAACAAATTCAGTATAGCAACGTTATCTGTTGAGCTATTTACACCAAAACCTAACTAACACCAATATATATCAGGTACTACCTGAATATATTTTTTTATAAAATTTCGTACATTAGTTCTTGGGATAGAGCGCCCACAAAATGTATGTCACATACAGACAGACAGTCACAAACTCGCAGACATACATTTTGTAGAAATATGTCTTTTGGAATCTCTGACCCCTAAACCATGTAAATCCATCAAACACCGACGTTAGAAAATTTTCGTACTAATACTGTCAAACCTCGTTAACATGAACACACTTATCATGAATTACTTTTAACATGAACTGTTTTCATATTCCCGTATAAAAACGAATACAAAGATTTGATACTGATAATATGAATTACTGTTAACATGAACAAAATTTTGATTCCCCTTGAGGTTCATGTTAACGAGGTTCGACTGTACTTTTTTCTTGTTAAGATAGTAAAAATTATGGTGATGAGGATTTAAATATTTCCATATTAAGATCGCGCAAAAAAAAGTAAAGACATTCTCTCTCGCTATCTTTTTTTTTCTTTTTTTTCCACAAATTACTGATTAAGGTTGTTTGGCAAAGTTATAAAATTGGTTTAATTTCTTCGGGGATTTTCATTTATGTAAGGAAAATCTACTAAAAAATACGAATTTGTTCAAATACCGTATTGTTTTCGATATATCTGAAAACAAACTTCCATTAAATGAATCTAAAAAATCCTATTATAATCGCGGGCACGATTTATCTATAAGGCATTCTATTACCCTTTTATGCTTTTAATTCATTTATTTTTTAAATATACATTAGTTACAAAGAGTTAAATATTTTATTTCGCTATAATTTTATTTTGCTCATGCAGCTAATTATACTAGGTTTTATATATGAGAATCGATTAAAGAACAAAAAAATTTATGATACCATTTTCCTATAAAAAAAGATAATTATTTTAATTTAGTTTAACAGAAAAAAAAAAAAAACAGGAATTTTCTTTGAGATACCTAATACTTTTCCAGAAAAATTGATTAATTTACTGAAATGAAATAACACTTACCAAACTTATCTATATAAAATATTAATCAATCTAATATTATTTTCACTTACATACAAAAATAAAAACAGAAATGTTTATGCTACGCATTTATGCATATCATTATGTTTCACTTAACAATTGGCGCCATATATTTATCACATTCTAATAATTCTTCATTAATCAGATAATAGAATTAACTTATCTATAACAACATGACCCAAAAAGCTATAAAATTAAATTTATTTTCCATTTATTACATTAAACGCCACAAAAAGATTTGCCTAAAATAAAGTCATAATCAACCATTGTTAATTAAAAAGAACTTTAATTGCAGAATATTAGAATTGGTTCATCTTCATAACATAAAACAGAATTCTAGAATAATAAATCAATAAATATTATCCGATAGAATTTATTTATAAAGTTAATTTAATCTTTACTTAACTCATTATATGATACTGCAGGAAATTAACTGGTTTTCTTCACGCATATTAAATTCAATAAAAGAATTGGTGCAATGAATTTTACTTCGCTATTAAAACTTTCATTACATTATTAAATTATCCGTATCTTTGATAACGGCGATGTTTCATTGGTATTTTGTTTTTCGTATGTATAATGATATTTTTCATGTTATGTAATACTTTTACACTTATAATGAAAAACATTTAAAAACCTTATTATTTTTATTTATGTTTTTATTTTAACAAGAGTAGCCCTCTGGAGGATTATAAAATCAACTTATATCTCTCCTTAAACTATCTGCATAATTAGCGCATATATGTACTGTCAATTTATCTCTAGACTGTGCCACGAAAAGCGCATGTGTGCGCGCAGTAATTTTTATACGATCCTATCCAGAAATTATGTGTAAACGACTAATAAATTCCAAATCAAAGAAAGTAAGATTGATACGATTACACATAAGTTTATTTTATAAAGTTTCATGGGTTAATAACTCTGGGATGTTAATGTTAAGTGCTAACAAGCACATGTGGGATGCTAATGTTAGCACTTAGCACAAGTAATGCAAAGTGCTAACATTAGCAATGGGTTCTGCGCAAAATGGCCTTGATTCATCTGCAAAGATGCTAACTTGTACGGATTTTTCATAACACTAAAATTTTATGGAAGATTTTTTAATCAATAAAAACCTTGTGTGGGAAACTCAATCATTAAAATACAACGTTTAAACACACAATAATTAAAAATTCTGAATATACGTATACGTTATCTAGCGTGCCGTATGTCTCAACTTTCTGGTTAAATTTGCTATGTTAAGATACTTCATTTCCGGTTTGATTCTATTGGTTGCTAAAGCTTGATAGTATTCTTGGTTCTGTGTGTACTATCATTTGGGTTTCCGATTGGCTGACAGTTGAAGGGGGGGGGGGGGTCGATTTTATGCATTTTACATTTTTCAACACTGAGGAAGCGAATCCCCATTAATCGCGAATCGTATATGTTAGTCCAGAATTTTTAATTATTGTGTGTTTAAACGTTGTATTTTAATGAATGGAAGATTATTTCTAATAGAATCACCGAAATTCAAACAATTTCAGCGTTTAAATAAGTAAAAAAATTCCATTAAATTTTAGTGGTAAGAAAAATTCGTACAAGTTGGCAGCTATGCAGATGAATCATAAACAACTGCTAAAAGTAAATTTGTTCCATTAGTAGACCTTATCGTTGGAAGACGCTTGTAAGAATAAACGCCCGATCTAAAATTTGCGATGTAAATTCTGTGATCTGTAGTCTATATATTTATAATTATATTTTAGATAACGCTTGGCGTCTTATTTATCACATCTTATTAAGACTTCTTTAATTAGCATAAAGTAATTAACTTATCTATAATAACATGAACTAGAATGCAATAAAAGTTAATTTTTTTACGCCATACTTAACGCCTTAGAATGGGTTGCGCAAACCCAGGCAAAAGCACTCTCTCCGGTTTACAGGCAATACCTGCACACAGAACAAAAGACCCTCTTGTACTACAAATTAAGTTAAAACTAAAATCATTCATTCACCGTAACTCGCTGGGTCATGTTTCAGCTCACAAGGGTACCTTTGGTAAGGAGCTGCGGATGACCTAGCGAAACAAGCGACACAAAAACCTATCACAGACACAGATCTCCCAGTGTGCCCCAATAATACGTCAAGAGGATCCTGAAATGCAGGATTTTGACGTCATGGCAGGAGTACTGGGACACATCAACAAAGGGCAGGCACACACCCGAACTCATTCCAAAAGTTTCACTACAACTTTATAACCTTACGCCGTACACGGCCAGCTTTCTGACTGGCCATGGCCCTTTTATGGCCGACCTAGAAAAATTTAAGTGCGTCTCTTCGAACTTATGTGATGAGGTGGGCATGGCAAGCTACGCCTATTTCCATTGTGAGGATACAAGACGCTGGCACGCCCGGCTATTCCACCAGAAGTCTGGCTCAATAATATACTTACACGCACCCTTCTACTAAACAAACTATAACACATCCACAACCACTTATTCCAAATTTCAATTCTAACAATGTAGCCTGGGCAATGAACAATTTCTGCTGCTCCTTCTCAGCACTAATTTTATAGCACACGCATCCGCCCATTGTCGCGTAGGGGGATCTGTTCCCCGGCGGACAGTTTCCTATTTTGATATTTCTATTGTTTTTTTATTATTATTCCTGTTTGTCCCTTTTTTTCTTAACTGCCCTCTGTCACGTTGGGTTCTTTTGCACCTGTCAGGTGCGGTCCTGTTACGAGTTTTTGTATTAATACCACCCACTGTCGCGGTTCTGGCGGTCTCAGCTTTGGCTAAATTCTGTTGTTGTTTTTTGTTTTAGTTTTATTTATTTTTTTTGTTTTTGTTTTTCTTTTTTTTAAAACTTTGACAAAGGCGACCTGGAGGCACATTATGCTCTGCAGACCTAGTTTCCTTGTCTGAGCTGTCCCTCTTAGGCAAATAATTAGGCAAACAAAATTAAATTTATTCTTCGTTTATTACACTAAACTACCATGCAAAAAAACTGCTTAACATTAAGTCATAATCAGTAAAACTTACAAAAGTATCCATGCAAAATATTAATAAATTTAATGATATTTTCACTTAAGTCAAAATATAAAAATGTCTAGTTTACACATTTCTGCATATAATTATGTTTTAGATAATGTTTGGTATCTTATTTATTACATCCAATTACTGTTTCTTTAATTAGCATAAAGGAATTAACTTATCTAAAATTTCATGATCTGCATTACTATAAAAGTTAAATTTATTCTCCTTTTATCACACTAAACACCACGCAAAAAATTAATTACACGAAGTCATAATCAATAAAACTTAGAAACGTATCTATACAAAATATTAATAAATCTAATAACATTGTCACTTAAGTTTTAAAAAAATGTATGGTTTATGCATTTCTGCGTGTAATTATGTTTTAGATAATGTTTGGCATCTTATTTATAATATCCGATTAATGCCTCTTTAATTAGCATAAAAGAATTAACTTATCTATAATAGTATGTCCTACAATACTATAAAAGTTAAATTTATTCTTTATTTATAACACAAAACACTACGCAAAAGAAAATAAACTTAACACGAAGTCACAATCAATAACACTTATAAACGTATCTATGCAAAATATTAATAAATCTAATAATTTTTTCACTTAAGTTTAAAAAAATAAAAATGTCTAGTTTATCTAGTTTACGCATTTCTACGTATAATTATGTTTTAGATAATGTTTGGCATCTTATTTATCAAATCCTATAAATGCTTCTTTAATTATAATAAAGGAATTAACTTATCTATAATAGCATGACCTACAATACCACAAAAGTTAAATTTCTTCTCCATTTATTCCACTAAACACCACGCTAAAATTATTTAACACGAAGTCATAATCAATGAAACATACAAACGTGCCTGTGCAAAATATTAATAAATCTAATAATATTTTCACTTAAGTTAAAAATAAAAATATCTGGTTTATGCATTTCTGCGTGTAATTATATTTTAGCTAACGCTTGGCGTCTTATTTATTACATCCTATAAATGCTTCTTTAATTAGCTTAAAGGAATGAACTTATCTATAATAGCATGACTTACAATACCATAAAAGTTAAATTTGTTCTCCATTTATTCCACTAAACACTACGCTAAAATTACTTAACACGAAGTCATAATCAATTAAACTTACAAACGTATCCATGCAAAATATTAATAAATCTAGTAATATTCTCACTTAAGTTAAAAATAAAAATATCAGGTTTATGCATTTCTGCGTGTAATTATATTTTAGATAACGCTTGGCGTCTTATTTATCACATCCTATAAATAAGTTAAATTTGTTCTCCATTTATTCCACTAAACACCACGCTAAAATTACTTAACACGAAGTCATAATCAATAAAACTTACAAATGTATCCATGCAAAATATTAATAAATCTAATAATATTTTCACTTAAGTTAAAAATAAAAATATCTGGTTTATGCATTTCTTCGAGTAATTATGTTTTAGATAACATTTGGCGTCTTATTTATCACATCCTATTAATGCTTCTTTAATTAGCATAAAGAATTAACTTATCTATAATAGTATGTATAACAATACTATAAAAGTTAAATTTATTCTCCTTTTATTACACTAAACACCACGCTAAAATTACTTAACATGAAGTCATAATCAATAAAACTTACAAACGTATCTATGCAAAATACTAATAAATCTAATAATATTTTTACTTAAGTTAAAGATAAAAAATATCTGGTTTATGCATTTTTGCGTATAATTAATTATAATTGTTAACGTTTAGCGTCTTATTTATCACATCCTATTAATGCTTCTTTAATTAGCGTGAAGGAATTACCTTATCTGTAGTAGCATGACCTACAATACTATAAAAATTATTCTTCATTTATTACGCTAAACACCACACAAAAAAATTACTTAACACGAAGTCATAATAAATCATCACTAATTAAAAAGAACATTAATTACTGAATATTAGAAATATGTGTTACTTTCATAACATTAAACAGAAATCTTGAATATTAAATCAATAAATGTTATCTGATCAGAGAGTTTGTTTACAAAGTTAATTTCATTCATTATTAATGCCTCTCTACTTAAATCATTATATGATACGGCAGTGATTTAGCTTGCTTTCTCCGCGCATGTTAAATTCAATAAAAGAACTTGTGTAATGAATTTTGCTTCGCTATTAAAACGTTCATTAAATTATTAAATTATCCATTCCTTTGATAAGAGCAATGTTTCGTTGGTATTCTGCTTTTCGCATGCATAATGATATTCACAAAAAAAAAAAACTTTACGAAAGTAAAAAAATAGCGCCAAGTTAAAAAAAGAAAAAAAAAATAAAGTTGTGGCTAAAAATGGTGTGTTATAAAATTTCCAAGCTTATATTATGATTCTTATTTAACATTTTCCATTTAAAAAAAATACCATTTGAAAGTCGAATGCCTTCGTATATGTTAATGGATATCCTTTTCTCCTATACTAAATACATCATAACGTGTTTCTGAAAATTCAAATGTTTTAAAATTATGATAGGCTTAGCGGCCGTCTTCCCATATTTTACTCCAATGTCTAAGCCCCCAAGCTCGTAAAGAAAAGCGTAATAATTTTGCATTTAACAACAATTAAAATTTTCATTAAATTGTTAAATTATCCTTTCCTTTGATAAGAGCAATGTTTCGTTGGTATTCTGCCTTTCGTATGCATAATGATATTTTTCGTGTTATGTAATGCTTATAATGAAGACTATCAAGAAATCTTATTATTTAATACAATAAAATGTAATTTGCGATGGGACATAAAAAGATATCACTCCTTTTTTTCCCCTCCATTCACTGTAAACTAATCATTAGGTGCCACCATAATAGTTACCCATCATGGATATGAATACTATAAAGTATGAAAATAAAATACGTGTAATCTGTTTATAAAATCATTGCATATCAAAATAAAATTTTAACGTATATTTAAGTATTTTTAATAAGGTACCTGTACCCAATATGGACACCCTAAGGAATTTTTTTCACCCTTGTGTACACGTGATAGGAGTCCAAAAATATATGACCACTATCCCTGGACTGTTAACTATGATTATTAAAATTAGCGACCTTGTAATTATTCTGGTTTAATTTAAATTATAAAATCGAAAAATGTTTGCAAGTGTCCATATAATGAACCACCTGCCTCTATTATGGACAGGTGGTTCCTTATTGACCTACTACACAGAGTATATGGAAGAGCCACTCTACTATGGAATTTAAGAGGAGAGAGAATAAAAAAATATATCTTAATCTATTGCGCGTAGGGTAGGGCACAATAAGTATCTTCAGAACATGCATTTTAGAACGGGGTTCATTTTGATTGTGGCACTAAGAAGACCGATGCAAAACACCTCAGTTATTACAAAAATTATGAAATAATGTAATTGTTTTTGCTTAGCTTTCTATTTTTGTGAATCTGAAGATTCACTTGCTGTACTTCCAATGTGGACATAGGATGTTCATATTGGCAGTCGGGAATAGTTTTAATAAATCGAGTAATAAATAAAAAAAGAAAACATTTTAAAGCAATATATGCTATAACAATCGAAAATATGTTTTATAAGCTTACCAAAACACTCCACTTTTCAATATTTAACGTAATTTTACAATATCTATTAAGAATTTAAACTTACCTGTAATTACGATCAGCACACCACGAAACAACAAATTTCCTTCTAAATGACAAACAGAGCGGTTTTTTTTTCCTTTTTTTTTTTTTTTTTTTTTACTTTTCGATCTTAATTATCTTTTCAACTGCTTTTCTTTACGGACATGTAAAACGATCTCTCTATCAAAATTGTTACTTTTAAAAATATTAGGGGTGTCCATATTGAGAGCGCTGTGCATATTGGATACAAGTACCTTACATAGAAATTGCTCTATTACTAAGCTGCAGATACTACTTTAGTATTCCATCAGTCCATTTCGATAAATTATATAAATCGCGAAACTACTAGTAAATTATACAAATTGGCATAATTTTTAATTTAAATAGCGAAAGAACAAATAAATTAGTATAAGATTAATAAAAATACAAATTAAGCATCAAATTAAAAATCGGTTATGATATACTAACACGTAACGTATTTAATGTCAAGTTCATGTGCCATTTACGATAAGCCATTGTCAGCATTTAATCTTATAGTTTGGCAATAGTATTTTTGACGACGTAATAATCAAATAGAAAAAGAAACATCCTTATAACTCCAAAATTAACAAACCTATTAACTAACAGTTCATCTGATTCGGATGAAGTGTCTCATTTCCAATTAAAGTATATGTTTGAATTAAAATTTGAATGAAATACTGGGTCACGAAAAATCGAAGAGTGTGAAAAAAGGATTACAAATATCTCGACAAATAATTATCCGATCAATTTCATTCTTTATGCAAAATTTGTATATTTTTTTATTGTCTTCTACAACGATTACTTAAAATAAAAAAATTCAAAAATTTTTATATGCCTTTCAACAGAACGAATATTTCGAGAATCCGGAAAAAGTAATTCCGGATAATCGAGGTTACTGATATTCAATAGACATCTTTCCATCATTATATACTGAGTACACAATAAATTTTAAGACCTTCTCTCGATTTGTTTGGGAAATACAACGTTTGCAGACAGACAGACGAACGGCAAAAAAAAAATTCTAAAAATATGTTTTTCGGAATCTCTAGTATCTGAAACGTGTAAATCCGTAAAAAAAATCGACTTTCAGAACGATTGCAAGATTTACCCTATATAACATATGATGGGTAAGTAAAAGTGACAGATATTTCTTAATCTACAAAAATGTATTATAATCAAGAACGAAAATATACAACCTCTTCTCACCGAAGATTCCGAAAAATGCTTCTTTAATTTTAAAAACGTCAAAAAACTTTTTTTTTTCAAAATTACAAAAAAAAAAAAAAATTATTAGCAGTTTATTAGTTGCGGAAAGGTTTCAGAGCAGATTTTACAGTGCATAATCAATTTTTCTCACATCGGAATACCACTTTTTCTGATGTTATGAATTCTCAAGTAAATATTTTGATATTCAGAAAACATGTTTAACAGACAAACATACAATATTAACAGAATTGACATTTATATGATAATTAACATTATTTTGTAACAATTGCATGTACAGATTTCATTATGCAGCTGTAATTATTTGTTCTAGTACCGATAGAATCCAAAACATAGATTTCCCGTGTATAGAGAACTGATTGTTGCATTGCTGGGAAATATTTCGGAAAATGGCGGGGAGCTGAAATAAAATGTTTTTGTGAATTTTTCTTTAAATTTTAAAAAATGAATAGATTTTTAAGTTTCTTAAGATAGTGCAAGACCATATTTGTAAGATCTCTGGTTGGCAGAATGCCAAGCCGATTCCATTCACGCTGTAGGAAGAACAGCCCTCCTATGTCAAGATATTTTCGAGGTATCCATGGAAACTGTTCAGTATTGTTTTCTATTCTCAGTAAAGATTTATTTTCAATTAAAATGGATTGTGCACCTTGCATCGACATTTTTATAAATTTTAATAAAAGCATGCCTTTTTTGTTATTATTTATTTTATGGCCAAACTGCAGACTAATGATGTTTTGGCATCTGACTTGCCGGCTTTACCGAAAATTCGCCAATTCTATCAACCTAAATATTCAAATCCAATGTAAACAAATAATGTAATGAATAATGTAGCAAATAATCTAAACTACAGTGTAAGCAAATAATGTAAACAAATAATTTAAAGCAATCGCCAATTTGGCATTTTTTAAAATCACGCCAAACAGTCATTAATCCTCTAAAGTCGTTAAACCTAAAATGATAAAGTTTCACTATATTATGAAGGAAATAATTATACACATATTAAAGTCTTACTATATTTGTCTTTTTATAACTTTTTTAACATAATAGAATTACAATATAATATTTTAAAACATATTCAATGATAGAAACAAAGAGGTATTCGCCAAAAACAATACGACATTTGGAATGCTTTATAAAGAAACTCAGGAGATGGTACGGTATTCCCCATTTCCGACGTGCAGTAGTCCTTTTCGTCCACGCGCTGTTCGCTCCAGGTTTCTATCAAACGTGGTACATTGGTAAAGGAACATTTTTTGTAATCTTGGGTGACTCGAAACACATTATTATATATTTGCGTTCGTGATTATTGTACATTTTAATAGATTAAGAAATATGTCTTTTTCTACAGTGTGAAAAAGAGGGAAAATATAAATATTGTTTCGAGCGATATATTTAACTGTCTATTTATCATCAGGTGATGTAATATGAATATACATTGAGAAGTGTGGAAGTATGGCTGATTTATAAATATTCTGAACTTAAAGAATTTTTAAGGTAAAAGAAAAAAGATTTTCCAAAAACTTGTATCAATAAATTAAAGAATTAAAAATAATCGAAATAGATGTATTCAGTTCCAATAGAAAGCTAGTCAAATATTTCAATCCCAAAACTTTCTTATTCCTCATACACATGTTAATACTTGTGTTATTATTTCAATGTTACATCAACTTTGATTTTCATCTTAAGTTTCTGCATGATTTTACTAATTGAAGTTAAAAAGAGTTAATATAATTCATAATATATAATAATCGCAGGATTAGTTGGATGCGAATTGCACGTCGCTGCGTGAACAGCCAACGTACAATAGAACTGTAAAAAAGGACTATTATAGTGCTACCATCTAGCAGATTGTTATCAAATTCGCGTGGGTTCTGCTAACCGTAATCAAAAACATATACATGAAATTTCCTCGAGTTCTATTCATAACTTCATTGACTTTTTGATGTTTCAATAATGGAAAATTCGCAAAAATCGCTCCTATAGTGATCCCCCCCCCCCCACACACACACACACACACACCTTTATTGCCAAATTCAAAGGGTGCCAAATGGTCTTAGCCAAAAACATGCATCAAAATTTGATTCAATCCTATGAATAACTTTATACAATTTTTTGCGATATAATAATGAAAATGGCACAAAAATTGCAATTACAGCGCTTCCTTCCGGCGGAATATTTCCAAATACAATGAGCATCTGCAGGCTATTAGTCAAAAACTTGTACAAAAAATTTCGATTGCAATACTTTTTTGAAAGAAACGGTATCTTCAAAAACTTTTTTCACTTTAAAAAGAAAAAAAACATAATGATAATTTCGAGAGCAATCAATTAGTGATCGCTTGATCAGGCTTAAACTGCACACTTGCATTAGCCAGAATAGAAGAATTTAGTTTTATACAATGAGGTTTAGATAATTAAGACTCTAAAGAAAATACTAGATTTTGTGATACAGTTACGTAAGTTCGATTCTAAACTACAATTAGTCTAGAGAATCGTCCTTGACTGCAAACAATCTTAACTAAATTCTCATGACTATTTTCGATAAATCACAGAATATTTTCAAAATAGGAATATTGTTATCAACTGTGCCACTATTTTCTAGATATGTTTCTAATTATCATCTCGGCTAATTACAGACTTTTTTTTTTTTTTGAAAACCATTACCAACAATCCTTAGAGGCTTCTATGTCGATAAATACAATCGAGTGCCTTCAACTCCCTCGTTGAGTGCCAGCAAAATGAGACACACAAACGGTCTTATAATAGTTCCGTTTTTACTTTCTAAGTGTGGAGTGGAATCTTATTAACGATAGCAAAATGCTGGTGACCATTTCCGCGCCAACAATGGCTATATTTTACTTCAGTAAAACAACTTCCAAAGAATTTCAATAACAAAAAATTTCCTAAAATTGAGATCTGCGATACTCTTGAATATAGAAATTAGAAATTTCGTTTAGTGGGTACTTTTAATCTGTAAATGCTCACTAATGCTCGTATTCACGATCTACCTCAACCTAGAAAAACGTGGGTTGAAAGTTTAAAAGACATCCCCGATTATACTGATTCGACTTGATGGAGGCGGAAGACCAATCAGATTACTAAGGAATAACATTTTAGCATTCGACACAGATTTACTTGGTTGAGGTAAATGGTGAATACTAGCATATGAATGGTTTCTAAAAATCACGAAATCTAAAAGTTGGAAAGGAATCGAAAACCTTCAAAATGACGATGTATTTAATAGAGTTAGATCTAAAAACGTGAAATTTTGCATGGTTTTTAACTTAGAAACTTAAATGCTTGCCCAAAAGAGTTTTCAAAAATTCGAAATTTAACACAAAACGTTCTAAAATTGTGATTTGTGTCATACAGCTGGTATAGAAGGCTAGAATCTCATATGATGGTAACTTTTGGTATGTATAAATGCTCAAGAACGATTTCTTAAGAAAAATTCTATTTAAAAGAATAAAATGATCAATAAAAGGTTCGAAAACGATCTAAATTACGATTTATTACGAATTGCTGAGACTGAAATGGATGGCAAAAGCATTCATAATGATGTCTCCTAAACTTCTCCCCCCCCCCCTCCGGTCTCCCCATTAGCTACCCAGATATTAATTGAATGGCCTATTACGTACCAGCCTAGTTAAGAGAAACTCCAATAGTCATCCATATAGCTATGTTGTGGTCCTCAAGGCAGTTGTTGTGTATGCAGTAGCAAATATTTTTAACACTTATCTGATCATTAACTGCGGTCAGTTTTGACAATTTGCAGATTCGGTTATTATAGTATCACATTTTCGCTATATTTTAATGATTATAAGCAGTTTCAATGAAAGATGTCATCCAGTGTGTATGAGGTCACTTGTACAGAACGATTTAATAAAATGCTCCATCTCTAGTGTACATTTCTGTTTAAAAGCAAATAGTGATTTGTTCTCAAATACCCGACGCACCCTGTAAAACTGATGAAATTATAATCAATGCTCCTTTCCTACTAGGCACGGTTATTATTTTATCCCCGAGAGCAAGCACCATCACTCATTGTTGCATTACTAACTAATGGAATATTATGCTCTTTAAATATGCGTATAGACCCTCCCCCCTTCTTCCCTACAGACAGGGGCGTAAACCATCCTTGTTGCGTAGGTTGGTGTAGACTCATAAATTTCCGACTCCAAGAAGGAAAATTTCCGAGTACTAAGAAAAATAAAATACCGACTATTATATACATACGTATATGTATGTATGTGTATATACACACATATGTATAATGTCATGTATTAAATTCTTGGAATCTTGGCGGTTTATAAAAGATTCTTTTTTTTATGTAGTCGTCAAATTTAGTCAACTTGCATGAAATTCTTGATAATAGCTGATATTAGAGAATTTAAATTGAGAACACAAGGTGGTTGTTTTGCATTCGTACTACTAATCTATACGGTCAGAGCGTAAATGTAGCAAGGCAGTGGATTCGATAATCCGGTTATTTCTCCATTAGAAACACAGCTAGTTTGTTGTTCTAAGTCGTTCATCAAACATGAAAAATTAAAATGAGTCATATATGAAAAAAAAACTGTTAAGACTTCATTCATTGGGATAAATCTATATACCATACTATATGATTTTCAAAGAAAAATTTAAAAAAATACAAGAGTCGTAGACAGGAGATAATATAAGTCGAAATACTTAAAACAAGGTGGAAATTTAAACACCAAAGTCACTGCATCTGCTTTTTGTTAGATTCGCAGATGACGACAGATATCGACGTAGTACAGAAACGAGCCAATCAGTGAATGGAGCAATTTTAGAGATGGGCAGCTAAGCTAAAGACTCGAGAGGGAAGCGACCTAAGGAGCTATATCTCGTAGCATGGTGCTTTCGAAGTAAAAAGCCTAGCATTGAAAAGAGCATAGGACGTGGGAACATAGATTCCTGGAATTAAGATTGGAAATAAAAATAACAAAATGGCTTTCATAGGCGTAGCCAGCCTTTTGAACGGGGGGGGGGGGGTGCCCAGATTTTTTAACCTGAACATGTTGGGTACAAACAACAACTTATGTAATAAAACCTAATAAAACGGAACCCCATAAAGTCTATTAAATTTCCGTTTTAGACAGGTGTTTTGCGGAAGGTATAATTGTATGGAACTTTTTTAAAAAAAGACCCAAATGCAATTTTTCATTGCGTGAAGAAGGATGAGAAGTTGCCTAATGGCAAGGGCGGATCTGGAGACTCCTCAAGGGAGGGGCGATTTCAGAAATTTGGAAACTCCAGTCTGATGAACGGATCGGAGATCATTTTTTTAAATGCGGGTCGTGTTTTGTCTACTTTTTTGCTGTGGGTCGGGTTTGCGTCCGGTTGGCTTTAATTTTTTGCTCCTGGTCGGTTTAGTTTCTACTTGGGTCATATTTGGGTACGTTTGACTTCTACTTTTTGCTGCGGTTCGAGTTAATTTCTGATTTTTTGCATTTGGGTCCGGTTGACTACTACATTTTATTGTTGGTCGGGTTGACTTTTACTTTTTCGCGATGCTTAGCGCATTTGGGGCAGTTTGACATTCAATTCTGATTCGGGGCAATTTAGCATTTGGTTTTTACTTTTGCGAGAAGGATTTGGGTCGACCCAAATTGATTGGGGTGAGTCCTTTAATAAAATTTTCGTTCTTTTTCGCAATTTTTGGACGAAATGAGCGTCTTTTTCACGAACCTTTGTAGAAATTCGTGTTTTCTCCGCGATCATTTCACAAAATTTGATGTCCGGTTCGCTTCTATTTTTTGCTGCTGGTCAGGTTAATTTTTACTTTTTGTTGTGGGTCGCGTTTGGATCCGGTCAACTTCGACTGTTTTCTGAGAGTCAAGTTAATTTCTGATTTTTTGCTTCGGGTCTGGTCTGGGTCCGGTTAACAACTATATTTAACTATTGGTCGGGTTGACTTCTACTTTTTAGCTGCGCTTAGCGCATCGGAACAGATTGTCATACATTTCGGATTTGAGTCAGTTACAGATTCTGTTTTTATTCTTGCGAGAATGATTGACCCAAATTTGATCGTGATCCTTTGACGAAATTTGTGTTTTTCCGCGATCCTTTAATGAAATTCGCTTTTATCCGTGAACGTGATCCTTCGAAGAAATTCAGATCAGAGACATACCGAACGTTTAGTTGTACGGGTCGTGGTCGGACCAATAATGTTTACATACATTCTAGATCAGAGACGGACCGAATAATTAGCTTTTATTCCGGACCGCGCCACGACCTGGAAATTTTGTCCAATGCAAACTTCTAGGAAGAATGAAATCGAGACCAGGCTCGGTTTGGAAGAAAAAGAGGCCTATCCCCACCTGAATCTACAAAAAAGCAAGATTTGGACGCGACCCGATTCAAACTCAGAGAAAACCTTACCCAGTCCAAGTCTCGTGGATTTACACTGGCGCGAACCGTGCCAGGGCATGACGGGCTCGAGTTTCACCCCAAGTTATTTCTCGTGAAGGTGCATAATGTCGCTTTGTTAACCCTTTATTAGACCAGGGGGGGGACATCGCCCCTCCCCCCACCCCTTAGAACCGTCACAGCATACGGGCTGTGTCGATCCCAGATCGAGCCTTTTGTCTTTATACAGGACGGAGCCTCGGCTTGAAAAATTTGGCCCGTGTATACCTCTAGTAGGAAGGAAGTCTACGCCAGACCGACCTGGAAAAAAGAGTATGGCTCGATCCAGCTCTGCAGAAAAAGATAAGACCCGACCCGGTTCTGAAAGTGTGAAGACCTGACCCAGTCCCAGTATAACAAATTAAAGCTGGCGCGACCCGGGTCGACCGCCGGTCTCAAATTTAGGACAAACAACTTTTCCGTGCCGGCAGCTTATGTCGTTCTGCAAATCCTTTATTGGGCTCAAGAAAGAGGGGGGGGGCGATCGTCCCATCGCCCCCCCCCTTAGATCCGCCATTGCCTAATGGGCAGGGGCGTGCGAAGAGAAAGCTGTGCCCGGGGCAAAGTTACAATTTGGCGCCCCCTCCACCCAACTTTTTCTTCTAACAGGCCAAAAATGACGTTGGTAGTATAAATTTGGCGCCCCCTAAAGTTCCACACCGGGGCAGCTGCCCCCTACGCTCCCCCTTTCGCACGACGCTGCTAATGGGTAAGAAAAAGATATATAAACATAGATAAAACATGATAGATATAAAATAAAGATATCCGTAAACATAAATCTGTAAGTTTTCATTTCAAACAGCAATGAAATACTAAAATAAATAAGCACGACTTTAGTTCCCCTCGTCATTTTGATCAAAGTAGCATTAAAATAACTTGTAGTATGCAATATAAAATGAAAAATACCTCCTATATTCTCTACTCATGAATAAATAAAATTTCCCCGTTAAAATAAATGAGCCCGTACGAATGTCAAAATATGATCCCAAAAAACGAAATTCGGCAAACCAACAAACCAACCTCCATATTAATTTGAATTTTGCGTAGCATCATTTGTTATTTTCAGCGGAAGCACAGATTTGTACTAGAGATGAGTTCGGGCTCGATTTTTGAAACCCGCGCCCGAAAGATTTTTAGTACATTGGAGCCCGAGCCCATCCGAGCCCGATACAAAAAGTATACAAAAATAAATAAATAAATAAATAAAAGATTTAATGATATTTAAAAATTGTTTAAAATGTGATATCACATTTTAAAAAATTTCTTATAAAATTTACTATTAATTAAAAATTTAAATTCAAGCTTATGAAAAGAGCAATTTGGTATCAAATAAAAATATCCTTCATACCTAAAATGATTCCCATATTTCTTATCCTTTAAGAAGAAAATTTGATGGACATATTAACCCCTTGAGCTCTGATGGTAGAATTTTCTACCACATAATTTTAATTCCGAACTGTCACAATGGCACCAGAAAATTCGACCAAATTTATTTGAAAAAGGTTTAATGCATTTTTTCGTGTTAATCGTTTTTTTTCTTTGCAAAATACTGGTGCCAATGTGACATTTGGAATTTTGAAGAAATTTACACCCCAGAACTCAAAGGGTTAAAGAAGTGTAATGAATAAATGGATAGTGTTTATAGAAATTACTATTTGTATGCTGAAGAATCAAAAAACGTTTTCAATTTCCTATAAAAAGAGTGCATATTCAGGGGTGTAGTCGTAAAAAAACCACAGGTTACACGATCGACGCAGAGGGTATATGCTCAAGGCACAGAGTATACTCTAGAGCAGGCATGTCAAACTCGATTACCAACGCGGGCCAAATACGATTCTATGCATAAAGCCGCGGGCCACAATACTTAAAAAAAAAGAAAGAAAAAGAAAAAAAAAGAAAAAGCAACAAGGTTTTTGTTTATGTTAGATTTATGATAAAATTACTCCCAGTTTTGAATCCAGGGGGTAGCCCGGAAGAGGGGACATTTCCCCGCCGGAAAATTTAATGTTTTGAGTTTTTAATGGTCAAAAAGGGCAATTCCCCCCCCCCCCTCCGGAACTCCATAGTGTCTCTCCCGGAGAAAAGTGTCTCAACACTGATTACTCCGATAATAGGAAAAAGTTCCAGCAGTTTTTTACTCAGTTAAAGAAAATATATCGTTTTACAATTTATAGAATAGTCTAGTTTTGGAAAATAATTCAAGATAAATACATATTTATTATTAAGTATTAGTTGAGGTACTTTTTAAAAAAATACTAGTTTATTTACGAGCAAAGTGAAAAAAAAATAATAGATATATTTTGCATACTTTTCCATGCGGAAGTAATAATACCTATTGGGGTAAAATTCTTATAGAACTCCTATTACACTCGAAGAAAAAGTCAGAAAAACTAGAGATTGCTAGTCAAATACATTAGAAATCTGCTTCATCTGTAGATTATTGCCATGCACAATAAAAATATAGCTTATGAAATAAAAATTGATTTTTTTCTTTTTTTTTTTTTTTTTAACCACTGAGGAGTGAAAGTAAAATTTGCCAATAAAACATTTTTTTTTTATACTTTAAGCTTTATGACGAAAGAAACTCAAAACACAAAGATAATGCAACGCTTTTTTTACTTAATAGATTTACTTAAATTGATATTTTACACTTCGAAAAACTAAAGCGCTCTTTCCATGATAATAATAATAATATAACTGAAGTAATACGATAATCAAAATAACAAAAAATAAAACATCGTACCCATAATACAAATCAAAATAATGAGGAAACAAAAAGTTATATGATTAAATGCAAAATGCTATTCATTTGTTTTCACAGCACAGTATAAGATTAGAGAGAAAGTACCGTTTGATTACTGCAAAACAAGATTATGCAAGTCCGGGTAGATATCAGAATGATTTAACACTTACAATGTACAAATAACTAATTCTAAATAAATAAAAATAATATGTAATAATAATTAAAACAGCTACCTTAAAATGCTCACTTTTAATTAGTCACAATAAAATAGTTTATACCAGCAGTTCCCAAATTTTATTGGTACGCGACTCACCTCTAAATAAAGAAATAATTCACGACCCACTTAATATAATGGTGTATATCAGAGTAGAAATTGCTATGTGAGATCTAAAAGCTATTGGCTATCCTGTTCTACAAAAAAGGCAAATTTTCGTACGAAGAATAAACTATCAACGAAAACAACAATTCCTAATTTCAATGTGGAATTATAATTAACGCAACACACAAACTAGAAAGATAATAAAAAATACATTTAATTACTGTCAAAAAATAACTTTAAAATCAGTGTGTTTTCTGGCAGTGGTTTTTACAGATGAAAACATCTATATCAAGGTTAAAATTTATTAATTTCAATCTTAATTCACTTTCAACACACAGTTTTTCTATACTTGTTTTTCAGAAACAGCCAAGTACAAAAAGCAAATTCACATGTTGTGTTGAACTCCATCAAGGAATTCAAAGCTCATTTAGATTTTTTTTGGATAGTCTGCTCGTATATTTAATTAATTTCCCTTCAAATATTATTTGCTATTGAAATTGTTAATTTTTTTTTTTTTTTTTTTTAACAGATGAAATACAAAAAATATTTTTGTGACAAACCTCGATTGTTTCCGCGACCTACTAAGACAGCCGTCGCGACCCTCCAGTGGGTCGCGAATCATAGTTTGGGTGCCGCTGGTTTATACAATGGCGCCATTTGGATAAATTTTATAACAAACAAACTTATGATACTTGAAAAATTTTAGGCAATACAAACATTTAAGAATAAAATCTTAATAACGATATGAATTTTAAAAATTCAATGAATTTCGATGAAATCTAAATAAAATTATGATTTTTTTTAATATATTTTCATTTTATGCCTTTGCTATGTGTACTGTTTTCTTTAATAAAAGAAATGACAAAAAAATACTTTTAACAACACTATTTTTTAATATTTAACAACTGAGTGTTTCCCAGGCTTTAATTCTGCAGTGAATTGATTAAAATCTTCACGCTTAGATGTAATTTTTCCACAAAATCCATGTTTCCAGAGATAAAACTTACTGTTTGAAAAATAAGTTAACAGACAATTATGAAAACATAAAAAGTTCGATATTAAAAAACTATAAGGTAAATTATATTAAACATAGAAAAATAAAACATTTAGATTTATATTATAACACGAGCATAAAATAGGGAAAGTATTTTTTTAAATATTAACAAAATATAAATACCATGCTAAAGGAAACGTTGTCTGATATATCAATGACTCGTATGATATGATGCTTAAACATCTCCAATAGAAGGAAAATACGAAATCCTAAATAGTTTTTTCTTTTACTTATCAAACTTTATAAGGTTTAATCTGATTTTTACTTTTTTGAAGAAATTTGACAACGTTTTTCTTTAACTAAATCTTCAAAATTTGGTTCAATTTGCTGGGCTGTTATTATTTTAAAAATTGATTGTAAATGGTGGTCAGTTAATCTTGATCTTTCGGGAGTTTTGTTGTTTTTTAAGATTGAAAATAATTGTTCGCACAAATACGTGCTACCAAACATAGCCAAAATACGTCTGACAGTACATAACATATTAGGAAATCGGTCGGCTGATAAATAATTATAGAAATCTGGCATTCCTACATCCATATATTTTTGTTTTAACATACCATCACACTGAATTTTTATTAACTCCATCTGTAAATTCTCATCAACAGTTTCAACATCAACTGAAAAAGGAGAAGCAAATAGAAGGAATTCCCTTTCACATTTTTTTAAATCTAAAAATCTACTTTCGAATTCATTTTGTAGCAACTTAATTAGATCCACATATTCTGAAAACTTAAGTTTTGGTGATTTTTTAAATAATTTCTGGCAGCATTCAAAATGTGATAAATTTTCTTTTCGAATTTGTGTTTCCCAAAGAACTAACTTTTTTCTGAATACATTAATATTATCATATAACGTGGTAATAAGATGAAGTTTACCTTGAAGTTTAAGAATAAGTTCACTGAGATGATGTGTAATGTCAACTGAAAAAGCGAGATCCTTGATCCATTGTTTATCTTTTAATATAGTGCACTCATAATTTTTCGATTCCAGAAAAATAGTAATTTCTTCTAGCAATTCGAAGAATCGTTTTAAAACTTTATGACTAGAAAGCCATCGAATTTCAGTGTAATAAGGAAGGTCGGTGCATTCACTATCAATATCTTAAAGAAACGAAATGAATTGGCGATGGTTCAGTCCATATGAACGAATATAATTAACGATTTTGCTAACATTTTTAAGCACGTGTCCAATGTTTAGAACTTTCGAACACAATGTTTGCTGATGAATAATGCAATGGAAATGATATAAATATGTATTTCCCTGTTGCTTGCATTCCTCTTTCAGTTTTGTAACTGCTCCTTTAATGGCACCAGTCATTGCAGGAGCACCATCAGTTGCAATGCAAACAAGCTTTTTTAAGGACAAATTGTATTCATTCAACCCTTTCATAATAGAATCGAAAATATATTTTCCTGTGGTGGTATCATGCATTGATATCATTTCTAGAAGCTCTTCACTTACTTTTAAATTTAAATCACATCCACGAATAAAAATTGCCAACTGAGCGGTATCCATCATTTCCGTACTTTCGTCAATTGTGATGGAATAAGTTTCAAATGTTGTAATTACAGATTTCAGTTGTTTTCTTTAACTTTCAGCTATATCATCAATACGATTTGCAACTGTATTTCGCGTTAAACTAATATTTTTGAATTTTTTTTAATTGTTCCGGACACATGACTTCCTCTGCTTTAAGTATGCATTCGTGAACAAATTCCCCTTCTGTGAATGGTTTTGACTTCCTTGCAATTGAATGTGACAATAAATAACTTGTTTTTACAGCTGCTATACTATCCTCATTTGGCTTAGTAAATGTACTTTGGTGCTTTTGAAGTTTCAACTTTAATTCTGACAATTTATCTTCCCTAAGTTTGTCAGTATATTTTTCATAAATTACTTTATGGTTGGTGTCGTAATGTCTTTTAACATTATACTCTTTCCAAAAACCAATAGTGTTTCTACATATTAAACATAAAACTTTGTTTTTGTTTTGAATGCAAAAATATTGCAATTCCCATCTTTCTTGAAATCTTCGATGCTTTTCATTTGATCGCTCTGTACTCATATTGATTAAAAATGTCGATCTTATTTTTGAAAATCATTAATTACTTAAAGAAAATACTATATGTTTCATAATTCAAAATTCACTAGAAATTATAGACTGGATTCGATAGAGAACAAGCAGCTAAAATAAGTTATTGTTGCAGTGCAATATCTTTGCGTAACATACGACAAGTGATATTCAAATATTCCCTCAAAATTTCCCTAATTTTCATAACATTTTCCCCATTAATAAATCTCAAATGCCTTTCAATAAATGTTTTGAAATTTTTGACTAGAACGTTAAAGTATGAGTGCGAAAGATAAATAAAATATCAAATGATCTATTTTCGCAAGTTTAAATTTTATCACAGCTTTTTCAATAATTTGAATTTATTACAATATACTATTTAATTCTTTACCAATAATCTAAATATCGAAAATTAATTTGGGTAGGGAGAAATGACAAGCTACAAAGTTAATTTTTTCCCTGACTCAACCCTTTCAGGGCCCCTTAATTTATATAAATGGGTTTTTCAAGCAGAATTTTCATATTTCGTTCAAATCTCTGAATAGTTTTGGAAGTTTAATGGTTAAGTATAAAAGAGGGGGATAACTCCTTTTAAATTATATAAATGCTAAATGGGTTTTTATTGAGAATTACCTCATTTGCTCTGAATTTTGGATATAGATTTTTTATATGATAAAGCATGTCTTTGATAGTATAGGAGGTTCAGTGATTAAGTATAAAAAAAGAGGAAAGGGGGGAGCTGTTTCCCCTTCTTAATTTTTTTCGAACGGAATTAACCCTTGAAAATATAAGGCTTTAATGTACAATTAGTATTTGTAGCCTGTGAGCTCAATGCCATCAGTTTAACTGGGCAGTATTCTTTATTTAGAGTAATTAATCGTTTAAAATCAGTAACAATCAACTTCCTTTCTAAAAATATTTTTTTAATTTATTTGCACGTAGTTAATATCAGAAGTTCTAAATTGTTGTTAATATCGCGCTTTCCTTTACGAACTTGGGTGCTCAGAAATTTCTGTAAAACATGGAAAGATGGCCGCCAAGCCCCTCATGCATAATTTTAAAACATTTGAATTTTCAGAAACACGTTATGATGTATTTAGTATAAGAAAAAAGGATTTCTATCATTATATGTGAAGGCACTCGACTTACAAATGGTAATTTTTTTAATGGAAAATGTTAAATAAGAACCATAATATAAGCTTGGAAATTTGATATCACATCATTGTTTAGCTATAACTTTAACCTTTTTCCTTTTTTTTAGCTTGGCTCTTTTTTTTTACTTTTGAAAAGTTGTTTTTTAGTAGGTATCATTGATTTTTTTTAACCTTTCTACCCTGAATGGGTCTAATCGACCCATTTCTATTATTTATTTCATAATAGCTCCGTCGGGTTTTAACTAAGAGCTCTTATATTTTAAGTATTCCTCAAACAGATAAATATCTTCAGTTTATAATTTTTTCAGACTTCCGAAATTATTTTTTTTAGCCAAAATAAAAAAAGTCACATTTTACCTGAATGGGTCTAATCGACCCATATCACTAATCGCATATAAATGCATGGAAAACAATTAGATTTTTCGATGCCATTGTGGAAAATGTTTAATCAAAATAAAAGTTTTAGTTTCTCCGATCTGTATTGTAATCAGAGATTAGTGTACTCACTCTGCGTCATATGCAAATTTCCTCCTTGCGCCCCAATCGAGTTTTTTCTTTGGGGGGGGAGGATTCCCAGAACGGTTGTTTATGCGTGCATAACATGTCCGTTTCTTGCGATACACGTACGGTTCCAACGCTCTTTAGAGTTTTCGCATGCGCTGAGCATTTTGCGATGAAAAAAATGGGTGTTGCCATTGGAAATTTTCGAGTTTCTATAACTATAACCGTAACCGTGAGCGCCATTTTGTTGTCGTTCGCAGAATCTCGAGCTCATACCTCTGAATAGCTATATCTGAAATTTCATTTTGATCGGTTGAGCGGACTGGCCGCTAGAGCTCCATATATCGGCAAAGTTTTTTATGACCACCCTGTATTTTCTTCATTATTCGGGTTTCAAAAAGATATGACACTTGTCTCATATGTGCCGAAAAAAAAAAACAAATCGGTAAACCTCCTGTTTAGGCGTAAGCCTTAAATAAAGAAATAAATTTAATAATAGTAATGTATTTGACCTTGACAGGTTAATTACTGTCAAATAATAATTCTTGATATTAATGGATTTGGCCTTGAGAAATTCAATCACTGTCAAAATAAAAATCTTGATTAATATTTATGACTAAAATAATGATTTAAAAATGCTTAATATTGATTTATTTGTTTATTTCTTGACAAGTTGACAGCTTAATTTAATTTAAATTCATTTAAAGAGATTTATTGGTCTTATAATTATTTTATGTCAAAATTAATGTTTTATTTATTGATAAGTTGTCAACTTGAGTACTTTTTAAATCATTATTAGAGATTTATTGAGTTCTTAATTGTTTTATGTCAAGTTAATGATATATTTTTAAATTTATGATCATTTTAATTTTATCTCTATGCTTTCTTGTTATATTTCCCCAAAGGGGGTTTTTTAGTCTTGAATCTGCGACCAAGCAGATAACATGTACATTTCTTGACTCTGCAATCAGGCAGAGAACATGTGAAATTTTGACTGTTTTCTATCGTGATTTCACGGCTGTTCTCCAAGAAATATGTTTGTTGGCTCTGTGTATCAGAGAATAGTGTAACCATGGATCTATTTTAATAATTCAAGTTATATTATATTTAATAAACTATTTAATCATAAAATGCTCTCCCATCAATTGACTGTGATTATTGAAACATTTTGTGACTGATACATCCACCTCCTTTCAACTATGCATCATGAGGCCAAAGTTTCAAATGGAGAAAGAAAAGAAACCGGAAATAATTTTATATTGTAATGAAACTAAAGGTGGAGTAGCTACTACTGATAAATTAGCTGCTGCATATACATGCAAAAGGGGCACTAGGCGATGGCCTGTGTGTTTATTTTACAATTTAATTGATCTAGCTGCAATAAATGCATTTGTTGTTTTTATGCATGTAAATCCTTCTTGCAATCAAAACAAACTATACAAAAGGCGGCTTTTTCTAAAGGAACTTGGGAAACAGCTGACCGAACCTCAAAGAGATATTAGGATGAAACAAGATATCCGAGTAATCATAAAGAAGCAATTGGCTACCTCAGCAGGTGAAAAAAAAGAAAGTATTAGTTCAGCTAAACGTGGAAGATGTAAAGAATGTGGTCCAAACAGAGATCGAAAAACGCAGACGAGATGTACTTCATGCTTATCTTTTCTTTGCCAGGAGCATGTAAGTGTGTACTGTAAATCTTGTTTATCATAAAAAATGTATCAAAATAAAACAAATAAAAAAATAAAACAAATAATAAAACAAATAAAACAAATTTCTATAATAACAAACAAAACAAATAAAACAAATTCTCTAAGGAATAAAACAAATTTCTAATGTACATTTTTTATTATTATTTTCCAAATTATTGCTTATACAAACAAGGCATTGCAAGGAAGAGGGGGAGGGGGTGCAGTTAAAGTGGGAGGGGAGGGTTATAAAATATGTTGGTCTCTAATAGTGAATACAAAAATAATATCTAATATAAAGCTAGTTAAAAATACTTGTTTTGAGGTAGAATAAATAAAAACAAGTAAACTGGGTCTAATCGACCCATTCAAGTAAAACGTAACTTTTTTTTCAACAGGGTAGGAAGGTTAAAGCAGATTATGTATAACTTAAAAAGTTCTACTCATTTTAATAAAAATGAGTTTTAGTAATAGCCTTTGCAAATAGTGAGCAAACACAATATTTATTATTTTTCTTTAATTTTTTTTTACCCCTAATTGTCCTCCTTATCAAATGGACATTGATAAATATGATCTGTATAGTCTTTATAATTTTGAATTTCCATTAGTTTTTTTTTTTTTTTTTTTAATGATTTAATGAATTAATGATTTTTGATGACCAGATTATACTTCTTTAATATCCTGAAGTATCGCAGTCAGAATTTAATGTTTAAAATAAATTCAAATCAAATATACTGATACGATCTAAGTTAAATTAAATTTATAAAAAAGAAAACCGAAAAATGTAAGATTAAATATCTTCTTATACATACATTACATAATCCTCATTAGTCTCGGATGAAAACAAACGACTACATCCTTTTGTCAAACTTCACGAAAAAAAAAATAATAATAATATGAAAATTTACTTATTTTACGAATATAATAGTAACATTTAGACTTGAAGTTACTGTTAAAATATATGTACACATATAAGCTGTTGTAAATAGCAAAAATGACATACTTCGATAGTTTCAGAGAGCAATAACACTATTGGATTAAAATCTTTCTGTAAATTAATAGATAAGCATCTTTACTGTTTCTAGGCAATTTTTGTATTTTATGAACTTCAGTGTCATTTACTATCCAGCACTTTTCTTTGCGAATTACTGATTTATATTGACTTAATTCTACACATGTACCTTCATGAAATATTGCAGATTGAATTCTGTAATTTTGATTATTGAACTTTAATATCGTATTAGGCATACTCATAGCATTAAAAATCTTTTTATTTCTTGTTTCGTCTTGAATCATTATTTCACATACAACAATTTGAGCGGGCACCTACTTCTATTTCAGTTTTTATTGAACAAAAACCGTAAGAATTCTCGTATCGCGTTTGATTATCTGATGCTTCTAGTCCAAGAGCCGTATTCACAAAAAGCTAAGTCATCGAGCACAAGAAAAAATCCTTTATATTATGGAAGAGTAGGCATAGGGGAATCTAATCCATATCTATCTGAAGTGAAGTGGTGCATAAGCCAAAAAGGAATACCACTAGTGGTTGACTCGTAGACTTAGTATTCTGTTTTCCTGCACCCAGTTTTCCGTATTTTCATATTTTTGATTGTACGGAAAACACAATGACAAACCTACGAGCGAACCACTAGTGTTATTAATTTTGTGCTTATGCACCACTTCACTTCTGGCAGACATGGATCTTTAGATTCCCCTATGACTACTCTTCCATGATATAAAGGATTTTTTCTTGTGCTCGATAAATTAGGGTTTTGTACAGTCTGCTCTTGGACTATTTCAATCGACTAAAATCTTTTATCGATTTCTTAACCCGGGAGAACGCGCGCTTTTCAAGGTATGAATGATTTTAACTTTGCCACCAATAAAATCTAATTATAACAGTCACTTTATTAAGACGGAGACAATTCTTACAAATTTTGCGATAAAATAAATTGACGATCACTTTTAAAAAATTAGTGGTTACAATTGTAAAAACCACACGCACTCAGGGTCTTTTAGGCCCTGCGCGCGTCCTCGCGGGTTAATGTCAACTGATTTACAATTGAGATCGCTGTATAAAAGAATAAAACAAACTTTGCCACGTTGTATGGATGTGTATCCTCAAGTTGTGTTTTGGCATTTTTTTAGTAATTAGGTTTATATTTGTAGTTAAATTTTTAAATATTTTATTTTTGTTAACTAGGGGGCTCTGCCTCCAGCTATGCTCGTCAACCCCTGTTCAAGCATCAAAGACTCAAAAAAACACGCTAATTTGATCGGCTTTTTAAAGATTGCGAAACATTGAGCTATATATATTTGGTAAAGATTTTAAATGTAATGTTTAAATCTTATGTCGATTTCACTAAATTTTTCTTACCTTTCTATTATTCACGTAAAAACATTTTTGTTTGAAAGGAAATATTATTTGTGCCATCTTAGAATTCACAACAATCGTGAACAAGTTGGAAATTTAGAATTTTTTAGGAAGTTCTCAGTTCATTTGATTTTGATTTATATATATATATGTATGTATATATATATATTTGAGACGGTTCGTTAAGATGTATTTTAATTTTAAAAGTAACCATCGTACCGAATTACAAGTTTTTATCTTCAACCTATCACAAGAATAGCAATATAAAACTGTTTTATTAACGGTATTTCTTAATAAATTCCGAATTTTTTTAAACTCTTTGTGTCAACGCGCGTTTACATTTTAAAATTCACATTCGTTTTAACGGTAACATTATAAACGTATCTGGTAATGTTTTTTTTATCATTTCTTACACTTAAATTTCAATTTTTTTGGAAACTGTTCTTAGTGAGCATTTACATTTTAAAACTACAAATTATGCCAAACTTCAGTATTATTTCCCTAAAGGTATCACACTAATTGCAATTTTCGATCGTTTTTTATTCATACATATGATCCGGGATAGTAGTACCAGCATAAAACAAAGCCTATGTTGGAGCACAGTCGGCAAATTAATTTTCCCATCTTTAATTTTCAAACTGAATCTGTAGTTCCAGAGATTACCCTTTATAAACATTTTATGGTAAAATCGTATTTCATCATACACTGACATCAAAGTTATCTGTGTTGATTCTCTGCTCACGCATAAAATGAATATCATTTACCATGGTCCTCTTTTTATATAAAAATCACACTCAACTCAATTTTTTTAACAAATTTTGTTTACATTAGGAATGAAATTTTAAATGCCAATAACTTTAAATGATTACATTTTACAAGATAACTCTTCCCTCAAAAATTAATTTATTTTAAAGATCTATTTAAAAATTAACTTTTATTCTGTTTTATTAAAAAAAATAATTTCAAGGAAAAATATCCTATTGGTACATTAAACTTCAATTGATGGTACCTAAACTGATTTGCGCTGCTGTAATTTAGATAGTATGTAGCTACCGATTTTAGTACGTGTAGCTAACAAGAATAATAACTTTTATAACTAATCTTTAAAACCAATTTTATTCGATCGTCGACAGCGGTAATCTTTTTACCAAGACTAATTCCCACTACATACTTTTTAAATAAAAATAACGATAAAATTAAGTTTTTAGAACAAGCACGCAAACTTTATTAGGTCAAAAATTTTAACTGGTAGAAGGTACAGTGACAGTCAAAAGATGCACAATAATACACAGTTAAATAAGTGAAATATAAAAATACAAATTATTTTACAAAAACTATTTTAAATATTAGAAATGCATTTTAAAGTAAAGAAACATTATTTTAAATGATTATGTTAGCAAAGAATTATTATAAAACATTTTAATTTGAAAAGGTGAATATCATTTTAAAAGTTACTATTTGCGATGCGACACAGCTTACGATTCCAGTTATTTTTGCTAGACCAGTATCGCCATCTGTCGGCATATAATGGCCCGTGCTTGTTCTAAAAACTTAATTTTATCGTTATTTTTATTTAAAAAGTATGTAGTGTGAATTAGTCTTGGTAAAAAGATTACCGCTGTCGACGATCGAATAAAATTGGTTTTAAAGATTAGTTATAAAAGTTATTATTCTTGTTAGCTACACGTACTAAAATCGGTAGCTACAATTGGTGACCCTCGTTAACATAACTTATTCAAAATGCCTCTTACCGACCAAAACTCCGGATCAGCAGAAGCTAGCAAAGTTAGCATCAAAATTCCCCCATTTTGGACGGAAAAACCTGAAATGTGGTTTGTTACGAAACGCAATTCAAGATAGCCGGAATTACGTGCGACGAAACTAAGTTCAATTATTTGATCGCACAGTTGGAACCGAAGTTTATGGAGAATATATGGGACATAATTCAAAATGACACTCCAAATAAGTATGCAGCCGCGAAAGACAGACTTTTAAGCACTTTTAAAGAAAGCGAAAATTTGCGCATCAAACGACTTCTCACTGGACTGGAATTAGGAGATTTGAAGCCCAGCCAACTCTTACGTAAGATGCAAGCATTAGGCGATACGAAGGACGTTTCAGACAAAGTACTCAGAACTCTCTGGTTAGAAAAGCTCCCGGATTCAGTGAAAAACATAATTGTTGTCAGTGATGAAGATTTAGAAAAATTGGCCAAAATGTCTGATAAAATCACTGAACTGAACCCTAATATGGAACTTGCCAAAGTTGATAAAGAGACTTCCAGCTATGCAGCCCTCTTGGATAAGATCTCCAGCTTGGAGCAGCAGATTGCAAGTTTGCATGTTCAACGATCTCGTAGTCGTACTCCTCATCGCCGTGCTGGCAGATACAGAAGTCAATCCCGCAAGCGTTATGATCCTAATGGTATTACCACTTCAGATTTGGAAAAAAATGTCTTCCTGAGAAATGTAAACAACCCTGTAGTTGGCAACAAGCGGAAAACTCCTCCCAGCAGTAGAGTCAGCGGCAAGTCCTGCTGCAAAGAACATAGATTGCCGCAACTACAGACTATTTGTTCATGACAAAAAAAGTGGTGTGCGCTTCTTAGTCGATAGTGGTGCTGATGTGTCCTTGGTTCCAGCAAACGTAAAAACAGAACAACCATGCTCATATGTGTTATATGCTGCCAATGGTACTGAAATACCAACTTATGTTATAAAAACACTGACACTAGATCTTGGTTTACGACGTGCATTTCAATGGCCATTCATAGTAGCCAAGGTGAGTAAAGGAATCATTGGTGCTGATTTTCTGCATCATTTTCATTTGCTTATTGACATACATAAACGTAAATTAATTGATGACATCACACAATTGTCTGTAAAAAGTGAAATTTCAACAATTTCTGATGAGTGTTTTATAACTACGTTTGATCGTACATCCCAATTTAGTGATTTATTAAATTTATATCCTGATATTACGAAACCTAATATTTTAAATAAATCAGTTAAACATGAAGTTAAGCATTACATCGAAACAACAGGTCCACCAGTGCATTCCAAGGCACGACAACTAAATCCTGAAAAGCTTGCGTTGGCCAAACAGGAGTTTCAATTCATGCTTGACAATAACATAATCCGACCTTCAAAATCCCAATGGGCCAGTCCCCTTCATTTGGTTAATAAAAAAGATGGCACCCTAAGACCTTGTGGGGATTACAGAAGATTAAACGACAAAACCATTCCAGACAGATACCCCATACCCCGAATTGAAGATTTTCATAACATATTAAAAGATACAGTTATTTTCTTTAAGCTTGATTTAATCAAAGCATATTATCAAATTCCAATAGCTGAAGAAGACAAGCCCAAAACTGCAATAATTACCCCATTCGGATTGTTTGAGTTCAATGTCATGAGTTTTGGCCTCCGGAATGCTCCTGCCACGTTCCAGCGATTTATTAATCAAGTTTTTCAGGGGTTAGATTTTTTGTTTCCCTATTTGGATGATGTGCTAGTTGCTTCGAGCTCAGAAGCCGAGCATAAGGTGCACCTAAAAATAGTATTTGAGAGATTAAATAAGTATGGCCTGCGCATTAATGTTGCAAAATCAATAATGGGAGTTAACCAAATTGAATTTTTGGGATACCTCATTAATGAGAAAGGTTCCTCACCCCTTCCAGCTAAAGTCCAAGTTATCCTAGATTATAAATTGCCAGAAACCCTGCACGATCTACGTACCTTTCTTGGTATGATTAATTTCTATCGCAGATACCTGAAAGATGCAGCACAAACCCAAGCACTGCTTCATGAGATGTTAAAAGGTGCAAAGAAAAAGGATTGCAGAAAAGTCCCTTGGACAGATGAAAGTATCCAGCAATTTGAAAAGTGCAAAGCTGATCTAGCTAATGCTGCACTTCTGTATTTTCCAAAACCTGGACTTCCATTATCTCTATGCACAGATGCTTCAGATTGGGCAATTGGTTCAGTTTTAGAACAATTTGAAGACAACATGTGGAATCCAATTGGTTTCTATTCGAAAAAACTTAACGAAACTCAGAAAGAGTATAGTACGTATGACCGTGAGTTATTGGGAATCTATCTCTCCATCAAACATTTTAAATACCTTTTGGAAGGTCGCGAATTCACAATTTGGACAGATCATAAGCCTTTAATATTTGCTTTCAAACAGAAAAATGAAAAGGCTTCTCCAAGACAGTTGCGCCAGCTCCAGTACATCTATCTCTCAATTCTCTACCAACATTCAACATATTAGTGGCAAAGATAACGTGGTTGCTGACACCTTGTCCAGAATAGAAACAGTCTGTGTTATCGACTATGATGAAATAGCTCAAGAGCAAAGTAATGATGCAGAATTCAAAGAATTATGTTCTAGTGACACATCTTTGGACTTCAAACCTTACACTCTGGCATCTGGAAAAACATTATGGTGTGATACCTCCCACAACAAGATTCGCCCGTATATTCCTCTCAAATTCAGGAGAGAACTCTTTCATCAAATCCATGGCTTGTCACACCCAGGCATAAAATCTACCGTTAAAGAGATGGCTGCCAGGTTCATTTGGCCAGGAATCAACAAGCAAGTAAAAGAATGGGCTCAAACCTGTATTAATTGTCAAAAGACCAAGGTAAATAGACATACCAAATCTAAATTTTCTACTTTTCAAGAACCTGATGAAAGATTTAATGTTGTGCATATTGATTTAATTGGACCTTTGCCTCCATCTAATGGACATATTTATTGTTTAACTTGCATCGATAGATTTTCTTGTTGGACAGAAGTTGTCCCTTTGCCTGAAAATAGTGCTGTAACAGTGAGCAAAGCATTTTATGAACATTGGATTTGTAGATTCGGTGTGCCAGGAACAATCATAACAGATCAAGATAAACAATTTAAGTCTCAGTTGCTCAAAAACTTAGCAGAAATTTGTGGTGCAAAACTTCGAACATCAACACCATACCATCCACAGTGTCAGGGCAAAGTTGAACGCTTTCACAGAACTTTAAAAACAGCTATTAAAGCACACAACAATGTGAAATGGACTGAAATTTTACCAACAGTGCTTTTAGGACTAAGATCAGTTATCAGAAGTGACACGAATCATTCTGTAGCACAGATGGTTTATGGTACAAATATTAGACTGCCAGGTGAATTTTTTGATAAACCTACAGTCAGTACAGATTCTGACACTTTTGTGACTCAGCTACAGAATTATATGGAGCAATTAAAACCTATGCCTACTAAACAGGCAACACAAAAAACAATATTTGTACATAAGGATTTAAAATCTTGCTCCCAGGTGTTTATTAGGGTAGACCGAGTAAAAAAACCGCTAGAACCGGCCTACCAAGGACCCTTTTTGATAGTCCATAAATATGATAAATATTATACTTTGAAAATAAAAGGCAAAAATGTTAATATCTCAATTGACCGGCTTAAGCCAGCCTATATGTTGACACATGATGAAATTCCAGAGAATACTAACATGCCTAGTCACTCCCATACTCCACAAATCATTTCTGATGATCAAATATTGCCTTCAACAACACGTTGTGGCAGAAAAGTTAATTTGCCAGTTCGCTTTAAAGATTGATTGTCAATTTTTATTCTTGATATATTTCTCCTATTCTTGCTTAGTTTTTGATATGATTTATAATATTGAATTACATGTTTAAATTAGCATGGTTTCATATAGTATTTAAGTCGAGTAAATAGTCTTCAATTTTAGTAACCATTAATATTTATAATCTCATAGATTTCAGATAATTTTCTTTTATATGAGATTATTTAAACTTACTACAAGACGTTACTCTGAGTAATAACAATTTTATGATATAATTTATAAATATTACTTTTTTTTTTCTTTTTCTTCCCCCAATGGTGGATAAAGTTGCATTTATAGTTGTTGCATTTAAATTAATAACAATTCTATACTAGTTTAAAATTAATGTCTCACTGAAAACAGAAATAGATTTTTGTGGATATATACGATTATTATTATTATTTTCATTAAATTATTTCTATTATTATTTTGAAATGTAATTAATTATTCTCTACCATGATTTCTGTTATCGTAACTTAGTTACTGGTAGGGGAGTAATGTCGGGCCATTATATGCCGACAGATGGCGATACTGGTCCAGCAAAAATAACTGGAATCGTAAGCTGTGTCGCATCGCAAATAGTAACTTTTAAAATGATTCAAGATGGATTAAGAAAAAAACCAAAGTTTTTTATCTATAAAATTTTTTTAATACCTGTATTAACAACTTTATATCCACATATTTACCAATTATATCAGGTATTATCGTAAGTTCAAAATGGGGGAGTTTTTTACGTCCAACTACCAAAAAATTCAAAATTCTTTTTCAAAAGATAGCATATAAATATATACACATATAAGCACATACTCTATGTATATTTCAACATGTTTATTTATATTATATCAGTTATTAATATAGTATTCTGTACAATTTATTACATACAATAAATCCAATTCACAAATCCTTTTTTTTAAAAATAAGCATATTGCATCGAGTCTTTTAAAGTGTTTAAAAATGATGATAATGATAGTTCGAAGTTCAAGTTAAAAAACAGATTTGTCCACAAAGTATTCTGTACAATTTATTACATACAATAAATCCAATTCACAAATCCTTTTTTAAAAAGTAAGCATATTGCATCGAGTCTTTTAAAATGTTTAAAAATGATGATAATGATAGTTCGAAGTTCAAGTTAAAAAAAACCTAGATTTGTCCACAAAAATTGGTCCAGAGAGTCCCAGTATTTACCGGGTGTCCCAAAAATGACTGATGGATTTTAAAATTCAATAACTTGCAAACGGTGACAGCTATTTAAAAAATTTTTGCAGGAGGGCTATGTATAATGTCAGGAGTTTTTTTACCGCAATTCTTGATTTTAGTTCGAATTTCAAACAACAGATGGCGCTGATGGCGGTTGGCGGCCAGTCGACGCCGAGACTTACTTCATTCAGCTTTGGCGCAAAAGAAGGAGATTAAGGCTATGGAGTACGTCTCATTCTACAGTACAGTCTTGCTCTCAGTCACCGATTCTGGACACATTCGATATGATTTCAATGGAATGCGTTGTTGCCATGGAAATAACAGATTGTTCGATAGTGGAATACAGCGTTCAGAAGTGGGCATACATTTCACAAGCAGTTTTTGAGTTTGCAGAAGATTTTCGTTTAGGAAGTTTTATTTTCCCGGATTAAATTACTTTTTTATGGCACGATTTGAAGAATATTTTATGCTTCATATTTTAAAACTAGATAAAGAGATTTTTTCAATTTGATGATTTTTGTTATATTCTTAAGAAATTTTAGATATTTTAAGAAAATTCGTCAGTAGATTTTTATGAATGTTCAAAAAATTTTCATGAAAACTGTTGATAGTACATTATTGTGTAAAATAACTACCAAAAACAAATATTATAAGTTGTCTTGTTTAGCCCTTTTCAATAGGATTAGTCTATCGTTGCATTAAAATAGAAAAAAATAAAATAAATGTGAGTTAATTAAAATTTATTTTCGCGGATTAAATTATTTTTTATGGCATGATTTAAGGAATATTTTAGGCACCATATTTTAAATCTACACTGTTAAAAATTTGAAATCTTTGCTGCATCGTCACTTCTCCACTTTTATAGAAAGAGATTACTTCACTGTATTATGGAGCATTCTCATTTGTCAAAATAGGGGATATTCTATAATAGCAGTGGAGTGACGATGCAGCAAAAGTTTCCAATTTTTAACAGTGTATGTGAAGATATCTTGCTCGTACACTGTAAAAATCTGCTGCATTTTGTTGTATACGCACTCCGCTTGTATAGAAACGGTTACTTGATTGTATTATGAAGCATTGTTATTGGTCGGAAAAGAGATATTATATACAAGCGGCGGAGTGCGTATGAAGCAAAATGCAGCAGATTTTTAACACTGTGGGGCCCGATTCTGAACTCATTCGATATGATTTCAAAGCAATGTGTTGTTGTCATGGAAATAACAAATTCTTCTATAGAAAAATACAATATTCAAAATTGAGCATGAATATAACAATTTAAATCGATCTAAAATTTCTTAGAATATAACAAAAATTATCAAATTAAAGAAATCTCTTTATCTAGTTTTAAATATGATGCATAAAATATTCTTTAAATCGTGCCATAAAAAGTAATTTAATACGGGAAAATAAAACTTCCTAAAAGAAAATCTTCTGCAAACTCAAATACTGCTTGCGAAATTTATGCCCACTTCTTAACGCTGTATTCTACTATCGAACAAACTGTTATTTCCATGGAAACAACGCATTCCATGGAAATCATATCGAATGAGTTCAGAATCGGGCCCCACAGTGTTAAAAATCTGCTGCATTTTGCTTCATACGCACTCCGCCGCTTGTATATAATATCTCTTTTCCGACCAATAACAATGCTTCATAATACAATCAAGTAACCGTTTCTATACAAGCGGAGTGCGTATACAACAAAATGCAGCAGATTTTTACAGTGTAAGAGCAAGATATCTTCACATACACTGTTAAAAATTGGAAACTTTTGCTGCATCGTCACTCCCCTGCTATTATAGAATATCCCCTATTTTGACAAATGAGAATGCTCCATAATACAGTGAAGTAATCTCTTTCTATAAAAGTGGAGAAGTGACGATGCAGCAAAGATTTCAAATTTTTAACAGTGTAGATTTAAAATATGGTGCCTAAAATATTCCTTAAATCATGCCATAAAAAATAATTTAATCCGCGAAAATAAATTTTAATTAACTCACATTTATTTTATTTTTTTCTATTTTAATGCAACGATAGACTAATCCTATTGAAAAGGGCTAAACAAGACAACTTATAATATTTGTTTTTGGTAGTTATTTTACACAATAATGTACTATCAACAGTTTTCATGAAAATTTTTTGAACATTCATAAAAATCTACTGACGAATTTTCTTAAAATATCTAAAATTTCTTAAGAATATAACAAAAATCATCAAATTGAAAAAATCTCTTTATCTAGTTTTAAAATATGAAGCATAAAATATTCTTCAAATCGTGCCATAAAAAAGTAATTTAATCCGGGAAAATAAAACTTCCTAAACGAAAATCTTCTGCAAACTCAAAAACTGCTTGTGAAATGTATGCCCACTTCTGAACGCTGTATTCCACTATCGAACAATCTGTTATTTCCATGGCAACAACGCATTCCATTGAAATCATATCGAATGAGTCCGGAATTGGTGCCTGAGAGCAAGACTGTACTGTAGAATAAGACGTACTCCATAGCCTTAATCTCCTTCTTTTGCGCCAAAGCTGAATGAAGTAAGTCTCGGCGTCGACTGGCCGCCAACCGCCATCAGCGCCATCTGTTGTTTGAAATTCGAACTAAAATCAAGAATTGCGGTAAAAAAACTCCTGACATTATACATAGCCCTCCTGCAAATAATTTTTAAATAGCTGTCACCGTTTGCAAGTTATTGAATTTTAAAATCCATCAGTCATTTTTGGGACACCCGGTAAATACATAAGTTCATATAAGATTCATTACCTTTTTAATTTTCATTACTAGTTCAACGTAGTTCATTTCCTCCATTTTTTTCACTTGAAAACGCTTTCGCCTATTTCTAAGGCATCTTCAGTCAAGAATAAACAACTCATTCAGTTTTTCGGCAGAGATTTTCGAAATTTTCCTCCTTTTCTTTTTGCTTGAGATATCAGCTGGCGCCATCTATTATCAATAATTGCATGTGTCATATCATTACATACTATTTTCTCATTTTCTTCTTGTAAGGTTTTTATTTCTATTGCTTCTCTGATCAAAGCATTGAGAAGGCATCCATAATTTGCAATTTTTTCAATCTCTATTGTCTTATTTTTAATCGGAGTTTCTATGTTTTTCCTTGCCAATGCTGTTTTTTGATTATTGTATTTTAAGTCTCGTATATGCTCGCTTAATCTTTCCTCAATTTTCCTTTTGGTCATCCCTACGTATACAATATCTTCATTATTATTATTTTTACATGTAATTTTATAAATACCAGCTGTTTGTAGGTCATCGTATTTTTCTATATCGTTGCGTATTAAATTGAAAAGGGAGGGATTTGGTGTTAATGGTACTTGTTTTCCTAGTTTTTTTTATTTCTCTTTTTATTTTAAGTGAGATGCCGTTTAAGAATGGAAAGGGGGGTGTGAAATCATTTTTCTTCTTCTGTGCTGGCTGGATTAGGTCAAATTTATCTTTAGTTTTCTGTATTAATCTTTTAATCGTTTCTTTTGAATGTCCTGCATTAATTCCTATTGTTTCAATTGTTTTTAGTTCTTGATTTAATAATTTTTCGTTCGAACATACATGCAGTGCTCGATTTATATAGGTATTTAACGCTGATAGCTTATAGGTGAGGGGGGTATTGGCTGCATTTGAGATTATGTTTAGGTTAGCTGTGGGCTTTCTGTAAACGGTCGTTTGTATTTCGTCTTCGTCGTACATTAGTTTAACGTCTAGGTATTCTAGGGATCTGTTTTTTTCTTCTTCTATTGTAAATTGGATATTTTTATCGTATAGATTGACTGCGTTCAGTAATGATGTAAGATTAACTTTATTGTTCGTTATTATGAATATGTCATCTACATATCTGATCCAGGTTCTTATTTCATTTTTATGGTCGTTTATTATTTTTTCTTCCAGTTTTCTCATTTTCCACTCTGCTATTACATTTGAGATGGGAGACCCCATCGGAACCCCTTTTAGTTGCTTATATATTCTATTGTTAAATTTAAAGTAGTTTTCATTCAGTATTAGGTTGGTCGCGCTTTTTAATGTGTTGCGAATATCTGGGTTACTGTAATTTTAGGTAGCTTTCATTACAAAAAGTAAAAAGCTACCTATTGCAGCCGTCCGGGGGAAAGCACTTCCGGAAAATTTTGGTATATTTTCACCGATCATGACCCCCAGACTCCAAAACCACCCTCCGTTTATATGTTGACATATATATATATATATATATATATATAACCATATATATATATATATATATATCTGATTTTTGTCATGCGATAACTAACGTATTTATGAACCGATTTGAATGAAACTTGGTATGTACATAGTACATACAAATGTCTCGATCGAGTTCGTTGGTCAGCATCATCCGCCATTTTTTTTTAAAATGGCGGCCATTTTAAATTTTTTAAAAAATTTAAAATTTAAAATTAAATGCGAAAAAATTAAAAGTTGAAAAATATTTTCCTTTTACGTGTTAGAACTTAAAACAAAGATTCCAGAACACTTTTTATTTTGTCTATATCTTAAAAAATGACTGAGTTATAGCACTTTGAATTTTTCTTATGGCTGACATTTTGAAACGATCTGATTTTTGTCACGTGATAACACGCGTATTTTTGAACCGATTTCAATGAAACTTGGTATGTACATAGTACATACAAATGTCTCGACCGAGTTCGTTGGCCAGCATCATCCGCCATTTTGTTTCAAAATGGTGGCCATTTAAAAAATTTTTAAATTTTTAAATTTAAAGTTAAATGCGAAAAAATCAAAATTTGAAAAATATTTTTCTTTTACGTGTTAGAACTTAAAACAACGATTCCAGAACACTTTTTATTTTGTCTATATCTTACAAAATGATTGAGTTATAGCACTTTGAATTTTTCTTATGTCTGACATTTTGAAACGATCTGATTTTTGTCACGTGATAACACGCGTATTTATAAACCGATTTCAATGAAACTTGGGATGTACATAGTACATACAAATGTCTCAACCGAGTTCGTTGGCCAGCATCATCCGCTATTTTGTTTCAAAATGGTGGTCATTTTAAATTTTTAAAAAAATTTAAAATTTAAAATTAAATGCGAAGAAATTAAAAATTGAAAAATATTTTTCTTTTACGTGTTAGAACTTAAAACAACGATTCCAGAACATTTTTTATTTTGTTTATATCTTAAAAAATGACTGAGTTATAGCACTTTGAATTTTGCTTATGGCTGACATTTTGAAACGGTCTGATCTGAACGATCCACAATGTTGCTTTAAAATGGCATACACTTTATGATATCATGAAATTTGGTGACTCTCTAAATCGCTTAAAATAAAACCAGGTTGAATAAAAGATGACTATTTTCTAAAAATTCCTATTAATATTCAGTCTTGACAAAAACTAGTTTCAATCTTATAAAATCACTAATTTTATAAGATTATTTCCGCTAATTTGAGCTTAGTATTTTTGAACAATGTAACTTACCTTAAAATAAATAAATAAATTTATAAGTATATGAAAGCTACCTCTTCCTCCCGGCATTGCCGGAAGGACTTTTTTTTCTATATCGTCTTCTATTTCTTTGGTCATTTCTTTAATATTTATTGATGGGAATAGATTGGTTACATCCAGGCTTATCATATAGTCATCTGGTTTAGGTATATGTTCTCTTATTTTTTGTATGAATTTATTTGTTGAGTTTATAGATACTTCGGAGGGGGGGAGCATTTCTTCATAAATTTTTCGCATATGTTTTTCTAGGTCGTAGGTTGGACTTAATTTTTTATTCACTATTGGTCGTAGCTTATGTGGATTTTTATGGTCTTTTAATTTTCCGAATATCATTGGTATATTAGGTGTGAAGTTTTGTTTACTTGGCTTTTTGTTGTCCGGCCATTTTCCTTTTTTTATGAGATCATCTGATTTTGTGGTTAATTTTTTTATGGGATCTTTTTCTATTATTTCGGTTCCCATTTCTTCTATTGTCTTTTCCATCATATTAATGTAGTCAATTTTGTTCATGATAGCAATTTTTCCAGTTTTATCTGTGTGTAAGAAGGTCAAGTTTTGATTTTTCTTCAGTTGTTTTATAATATTTAATTCTTTATCTTTTTTAGGTTCTTTCTTCCACTGTTTTTTAATTTCGTTTTGAGTAAGGTTTCTTATTCTAGATGCTTCTTCGTCGGGTATATCTTTTAAAACTCTTTCAATTCTTGGAATAGCATCCTTTATATTTATTTCTCTTCTTATAATATGTTTGGGTCCTTTTTTCAAGCATTTATCCTCCTCGTCATTCGGCTTGTATGATGATATATTTATGTAAGGAATTTCGTTAAAGTTTTGTTTATTTCTGTCGTTTTGTTTTATCGTTTTAGCTTCCCAGAATTTAAGTTTCTTTGAGAGGTTTTTTTCATGTTTGCTTTTTTCAAACTCTCTAATTCGATTAATTTTGTCCATAATCTGCTTTCTTTCATTCGGGTGTTTATCCTGGATCTCACATTCATTTTTAATTATGTCAACTTTTAGTTTATTAATTTTTGCATACCTTCGTTTTATTACTTTATTTAGAATTTTCCTTTCAAAATATTGTACTTCCCTTTTAAATTCCCTCCATAAAAACTGATTACGAACTTTTATAAAATTTGGAGTTAATCTTCTTATTTTACACTTTTTAAGAAATATATTCTGCCTTATTTCTCTATCATATTTGAGGTATGATTTCTTTAATCTCTTTTCTGCCATCATCTTCAGAATACTCGGTACCAGTCTTTAGATTCAAGATGGATTAAGAAAAAAACCAAAGTTTTTTATCTATAAAATTTTTTTAATACCTGTATTAACAACTTTATATCCACATATTTATTAATTATATCAAGTATTATCGTAAGTTCAAAATGGGGGAGTTTTTTACGTCCAACTACCAAAAAATTCAAAATTCTTTTTCAAAAGATAGCATATAAATATATACACATATAAGCACATACTCTATGTATATTTCAACATGTTTATTTATATTATATCAGTTATTAATATAGTATTCTGTACAATTTATTACATACAATAAATCCAATTCACAAATCCTTTTTTTAAAAAATAAGCATATTGCATCGAGTCTTTTAAAGTGTTTAAAAATTATGATAATGATAGTTCGAAGTTCAAGTTAAAAAACAGATTTGTCCACAAAGTATTCTGTACAATTTATTACATACAATAAATCCAATTCACAAATCCTTTTTTAAAAAGTAAGCATATTGCATCGAGTCTTTTAAAATGTTTAAAAATGATGATAATGATAGTTCGAAGTTCAAGTTAAAAAAAAACCTAGATTTGTCCACAAAAATTGGTCCAGAGAGTCCCAGTATTTAAATACATAAGTTCATATAAGATTCATTACCTTTTTAATTTTCATTACTAGTTCAACGTAGTTCATTTTCTCCATTTTTTTCACTTGAAAACGCTTTCGCCTATTTCTAAAGCATCTTCAGTCAAGAATAAACAACTCATTCAGTTTTTCGGCAGAGATTTTCGAAATTTTCCTCCTTTTCTTTTTGCTTGAGATATCAGCTGGCGCCATCTATTATCAATAATTGCATGTGTCATATCATTACATACTATTTTCTCATGAGAAAATAGTGTGTAATGATATGACACATGCAATTATTGATAATAGATGGCGCCAGCTGATATCTCAAGCAAAAAGAAAAGGAGGAAAATTTCGAAAATCTCTGCCGAAAAACTGAATGAGTTGTTTATTCTTGACTGAAGATGCCTTAGAAATAGGCGAAAGCGTTTTCAAGTGAAAAAAATGGAGGAAATGAACTACTTTGAACTAGTAATGAAAATTAAAAAGGTAATGAATCTTATATGAACTTATGTATTTAAATACTGGGACTCTCTGGACCAATTTTTGTGGACAAATCTAGGTTTTTTTTTTAACTTGAACTTCGAACTATCATTATCATCATTTTTAAACATTTTAAAAGACTCGATGCAATATGCTTACTTTTTAAAAAAGGATTTGTGAATTGGATTTATTGTATGTAATAAATTGTACAGAATACTTTGTGGACAAATCTGTTTTTTAACTTGAACTTCGAACTATCATTATCATCATTTTTAAACACTTTAAAAGACTCGATGCAATATGCTTATTTTTTAAAAAAAGGATTTGTGAATTGGATTTATTGTATGTAATAAATTGTACAGAATACTATATTAATAACTGATATAATATAAATAAACATGTTGAAATATACATAGAGTATGTGCTTATATGTGTATATATTTATATGCTATCTTTTGAAAAAGAATTTTGAATTTTTTGGTAGTTGGACGTAAAAAACTCCCCCATTTTGAACTTACGATAATACCTGATATAATTGGTAAATATGTGGATATAAAGTTGTTAATACAGGTATTAAAAAAATTTTATAGATAAAAAACTTTGGTTTTTTTCTTAATCCATCTTGAATCTAAAGACTGGTACCGAGTATTCTGAAGATGATGGCAGAAAAGAGATTAAAGAAATCATACCTCAAATATGATAGAGAAATAAGGCAGAATATATTTCTTAAAAAGTGTAAAATAAGAAGATTAACTCCAAATTTTATAAAAGTTCGTAATCAGTTTTTATGGAGGGAATTTAAAAGGGAAGTACAATATTTTGAAAGGAAAATTCTAAATAAAGTAATAAAACGAAGGTATGCAAAAATTAATAAACTAAAAGTTGACATAATTAAAAATGAATGTGAGATCCAGGATAAACACCCGAATGAAAGAAAGCAGATTATGGACAAAATTAATCGAATTAGAGAGTTTGAAAAAAGCAAACATGAAAAAAACCTCTCAAAGAAACTTAAATTCTGGGAAGCTAAAACGATAAAACAAAACGACAGAAATAAACAAAACTTTAACGAAATTCCTTACATAAATATATCATCATACAAGCCGAATGACGAGGAGGATAAATGCTTGAAAAAAGGACCCAAACATATTATAAGAAGAGAAATAAATATAAAGGATGCTATTCCAAGAATTGAAAGAGTTTTAAAAGATATACCCGACGAAGAAGCATCTAGAATAAGAAACCTTACTCAAAACGAAATTAAAAAACAGTGGAAGAAAGAACCTAAAAAAGATAAAGAATTAAATATTATAAAACAACTGAAGAAAAATCAAAACTTGACCTTCTTACACACAGATAAAACTGGAAAAATTGCTATCATGAACAAAATTGACTACATTAATATGATGGAAAAGACAATAGAAGAAATGGGAACCGAAATAATAGAAAAAGATCCCATAAAAAAATTAACCACAAAATCAGATGATCTCATAAAAAAAGGAAAATGGCCGGACAAGAAAAAGCCAAGTAAACAAAACTTCACACCTAATATACCAATGATATTCGGAAAATTAAAAGACCATAAAAATCCACATAAGCTACGACCAATAGTGAATAAAAAATTAAGTCCAACCTACGACCTAGAAAAACATATGCGAAAAATTTATGACGAAATGCTCCCCCCCTCCGAAGTATCTATAAACTCAACAAATAAATTCATACAAAAAATAAGAGAACATATACCTAAACCAGATGACTATATGATAAGCCTGGATGTAACCAATCTATTCCCATCAATAAATATTAAAGAAATGACCAAAGAAATAGAAGACGCTATAGAAAAAAATTACAGTAACCCAGATATTCGCAACACATTAAAAAGCGCGACCAACCTAATACTGAATGAAAACTACTTTAAATTTAACAATAGAATATATAAGCAACTAAAAGGGGTTCCGATGGGGTCTCCCATCTCAAATGTAATAGCAGAGTGGAAAATGAGAAAACTGGAAGAAAAAATAATAAACGACCATAAAAATGAAATAAGAACCTGGATCAGATATGTAGATGACATATTCATAATAACGAACAATAAAGTTAATCTTACATCATTACTGAACGCAGTCAATCTATACGATAAAAATATCCAATTTACAATAGAAGAAGAAAAAAACAGATCCCTAGAATACCTAGACGTTAAACTAATGTACGACGAAAACGAAATACAAACGACCGTTTACAGAAAGCCCACAGCTAACCTAAACATAATCTCAAATGCAGCCAATACCCCCCTCACCTATAAGCTATCAGCGTTAAATACCTATATAAATCGAGCACTGCATGTATGTTCGAACGAAAAATTATTAAATCAAGAACTAAAAACAATTGAAACAATAGGAATTAATGCAGGACATTCAAAAGAAACGATTAAAAGATTAATACAGAAAACTAAAGATAAATTTGACCTAATCCAGCCAGCACAGAAGAAGAAAAATGATTTCACACCCCCCTTTCCATTCTTAAACGGCATCTCACTTAAAATAAAAAGAGAAATAAAAAAAACTAGGAAAACAAGTACCATTAACACCAAATCCCTCCCTTTTCAATTTAATACGCAACGATATAGAAAAATACGATGACCTACAAACAGCTGGTATTTATAAAATTACATGTAAAAATAATAATAATGAAGATATTGTATACGTAGGGATGACCAAAACGAAAATTGAGGAAAGATTAAGCGAGCATATACGAGACTTAAAATACAATAATCAAAAAACAGCATTGGCAAGGAAAAACATAGAAACTCCGATTAAAAATAAGACAATAGAGATTGAAAAAATTGCAAATTATGGATGCCTTCACAATGCTTTGATCAGAGAAGCAATAGAAATGAAAACCTTACAAGAAGAAAATGAGAAAATAGTATGTAATGATATGACACATGCAATTATTGATAATAGATGGCGCCAGCTGATATCTCAAGCAAAAAGAAAAGGAGGAAAATTTCGAAAATCTCTGCCGAAAAACTGAATGAGTTGTTTATTCTTGACTGAAGATGCCTTAGAAATAGGCGAAAGCGTTTTCAAGTGAAAAAAATGGAGGAAATGAACTACGTTGAACTAGTAATGAAAATTAAAAAGGTAATGAATCTTATATGAACTTATGTATTTAAATACTGGGACTCTCTGGACCAATTTTTGTGGACAAATCTAGGTTTTTTTTAACTTGAACTTCGAACTATCATTATCATCATTTTTAAACATTTTAAAAGACTCGATGCAATATGCTTACTTTTTAAAAAAGGATTTGTGAATTGGATTTATTGTATGTAATAAATTGTACAGAATACTTTGTGGACAAATCTGTTTTTTAACTTGAACTTCGAACTATCATTATCATCATTTTTAAACACTTTAAAAGACTCGATGCAATATGCTTATTTTTTAAAAAAAGGATTTGTGAATTGGATTTATTGTATGTAATAAATTGTACAGAATACTATATTAATAACTGATATAATATAAATAAACATGTTGAAATATACATAGAGTATGTGCTTATATGTGTATATATTTATATGCTATCTTTTGAAAAAGAATTTTGAATTTTTTGGTAGTTGGACGTAAAAAACTCCCCCATTTTGAACTTACGATAATACCTGATATAATTGGTAAATATGTGGATATAAAGTTTTTAAAATGATATTCACCTTTTCAAATTAAAATGTTTTATAATAATTCTTTGCTAACATAATAATTTAAAATAATGTTTCTTTACTTTAAAATGCATTTCTAATATTTAAAATAGTTTTTGTAAAATAATTTGTATTTTTATATTTCACTTATTTAACTGTGTATTATTGTGCATCTTTTGACTGTAACTGTACCTTCTACCAGTTAAAATTTTTGACCTAATAAAGTTTGCGTGCTTGTTCTAAAAACTTAATTTTATCGTTATTTTTATTTAAAAAGTATGTAGTGTGAATTAGTCTTGGTAAAAAGATTACCGCTGTCGACGATCGAATAAAATTGGTTTTAAAGATTAGTTATAAAAGTTATTATTCTTGTTAGCTACACGTACTAAAATCGGTAGCTACAAGTACACTATCGTTGGCAGCTTTATCGCGTTTGGCATAATTTGTTAACTAAATAACAGTTTTTTGCTTTTTAAAGATAGAAATTTTATTTTTTTAAACTGAATTTTGTAAAAACACGTAGATTGAATAATTATCTGTCCGAAAATACACTTTATACGTTTTTCTGTCCGTTATTTAAGTCTGTACTTTGATTGAAAAAAAAATGTTTGACGAAGAAAACAGTGATCATTTTCAGTATCTCGACGATTTTTAAAAATCCTGTATCTCTGTTTATAATTATTTTATAAATATGTGTTTGATCTTAAAATGAAGCTTTTATTCATTAGATTCTCCTAGCTTTCGTTGTATTTCTCTGCAATACTTTACTTTTTTAATATCTGAAATTTTAAAAGTTTTCACGTGATAAAACAAAATGAAATAAATTAATTAATAATTTAAAAAATATCATTATGATTTCATACTAGAAACAAAACATAAGTTTTCAAGTATTCATTTCTAGTAACAAAAGGTGTGTGAATTTTTAGTAACTGCTAAAAGGCTGTGACGTCATATATGGAAAATAAAATGGATATGCTTGAATATTGAAATAAAATGAGATTGAGTTATGATATGAAAAGTTATTATTTAAAGAAATTTATGTTTATCGTCTGCACACGATTAATATAAATATTTAATTTTTGATTTTAAAATGAAATAAGTTTTAAAAAATGTTAAAAAATAAAATGAATAGAAAATGTCAATAATTTACACCGCGTGTTATCCATGTCGTAAATGATGTAATAATTAATGAAAAATAGTTTTATCATTCTTAAATTGTAAAAAAATAGCTGAACTAATCGAAAAACAAATGTTTTTAACAAGCGTTAATTCTGAAAGCTGTTCAGTTCAGAAAATATGAACAAAAATTACTTTAAAAAATGCACTTTTCAAGCTGCATTGTAAACAAAATTTGTAAATGGTGTTTTGTAACGAGATTTTAATTTCACATTTCATTTATATTTCAAAAATTAAAACTATGTTGTCACTTTTAAAAATATTTTTTATTATGAATTTCTATAAACTTTTGTAGTATGCAAAGCAAACATATACAAATTTTACAAAAATACCACCTAAAACACAGTTTTGTAGCAGAGTTTTGTTAACGTTGTTTATTCGTTTTCCAGAGTTGCCAAGTCTCCGGCTTTTCACGCACCAGTATTATCTTACTCAAAATCTGGTTATCCTAAGTCGGCGAAATCTTCTATTTAAGTATAACATAATTTTCTGTATACCGGCATCCGAAAAAGCCAGAGACTTGACAGCTCTGATTTAAGAAGATATATTCGTCGATTTTCATGATTTTACTAGACCCTCCTTTTTGACACTTTCTGACATGTTTGAAAAATTTTTACGACTTCGCCCTGTCTGTAGCCAGATGCCGAGTGCATGCGATCTGCCGTCTGTCTGACTGTGCTTTAACTCGAGTAAATACAATCGAATCCCCGCGAAATTAATAGATGTTATTGAAATTTGTCAAGAGAAAAAATCATTTACGGTGTATTATAGGTGTTGCATAATTTGAAATGTAATGAAATTTATATATATTGTGAAGGTACACAAGAACATGGTTACTATCAAGTTTGTTAAGTGTAGTACTTATAGTATGCGACTTGTATTTATAGTACAGGGAACTCAGAAGTATTTCATTATGTTATGGTCGATGAAGAAAAATCATTTGCAACGTATTTTAATGATTTTACTCTGTTACAAAAATAATGAAATTGATATCAATTTCTGAGATGCAACGAGATTTCTATAGAAAACAGGCTACAAAGCATTTAATATTCATTTACAGGTCACAAAGAGAGATCGGTAGTAGAATAGTATACAAAGAAAAAACATTCCCAACCTTATTTTAATTGTATTGGTCTATTTCAATCATGATAAAATTGATATACATTACTAAGATTTACTACAATATGCCTGCAATTGAGCATAATTTGCATCATATTTATTGTTTATTTACAGACACACATAAAAGATTTCGGATACAATACTGAAGTATCTTCTATTAGAAATAATTGCTGAAAAGCGTTTTCAATTGTAGTATACATTTTAAGGTTAACTATTTTTTTATAATATGCCTAGAACTTAAATTATATAGACTAAATACGGGGCTATACAAAATAATTCGTAAGCAGTGCTAAGAATGAGCATGAAATGGTTAAGGTTTTAATTTGAGACATGTATTTTCAAATTCAGCTACATTTATTATAATAAGAGTTATTTGTAGATTTTTTTTAAACCATATACAAGACTATACAAAAAACTTTATACATGGTCACATGTGCAATAGTAATTCCCGAAAAGGGGAATTCAGTAACTTGAATCGGGTTTTTGCTTAAATAATTTAAGCTAAATATGTGACACGTATAAAAATCTGCACATAATATTTAAGGTTGTAAAAAAAAAAATTAGAGCACGTTTTTGTCTATTATTAGATATTGCTAAGGGGGAATTTTGCTTTTCGTTACACTTTTTCTAACTAAACTAAATTTTAGCATTGTATTTAGAATATTTACAAACATATAAATCATATACATAGCTGCACGAGCCGGCGAAGTTACGTATTTTAGAAGTGTTGTATATATTTTTTTTATTATCAAGGTTTAACGCACGATTTTTCTTTCTTTGATATCAAATCTTGAAAAGCAGTACAACATGATTTCTGAAGAACACGGGGTACGTTACAGTGGTCGTATAGTTATAAGTGGTTGCAGCTTCATTTTCGCAATTGTTTATGACGCACGACATTTCCCTTTTATTTATCCGGCTGAGTTTTTTCAAGTTCCCTATAAATAAGGATTTCTGTATTGCCGCCTATAAAATGTATATCAATTATATATGTTTTAAATTATCGTTAATGAAACGTTTTATTTAGTTAATGCGGTAATCTTTTTTTTTAATGCTACGTAAACGACGTCACGGGTAACAGCTAGTATGTAATATTACCTTCTTAGAAAGGAAACTAAAACTCATTAGATGGTCAAAAGCTTGGGTCATTCAATTTCAGTACTTTATACAGATGTAATTCGCGGTGGGTTAAAGCTCTGTAACTCTAAATATTTTCGCTTTGTCCACCCGAACTTCGCAGAAACATTAAAATCATCAAATGCAAGCTTTTCCCCATTAGACCAGCACAGATTCACAGAAATGACAGCTTTATAAAGCCAACTTTTATTAGATTTTTTTCTAACTCATAAAAGATATACTGATGACCAAAAATTAAGAGCCTGTGACTGGAAACTTTCGATTGTAAACGGCTTGTCGAATATCTACCGAAACTCTTCAGGTATTTCAGGGGTTCTTGTCTTTGAAATTCGAGGGTTTAGAGAATATATTTGACTTCATATTATGCATTGAAGATTTAGTCTCAGAGACAATTAGAAGTCAAGCAATAAATTTAATAATAAAATAATGTTTGTGATAACCCATGTACAGGACTGCCACCAGGCGAGTATTTTTAATTTTATCTTGCACCACTTTTTTTCAATCAAAAATGTTTCACACCTTGCCAACATCTGTAAAAGAAATATGCTAAAAAATTTATGCTTTAAAAATAATGGTACGAGTAGAAAATAAAAATAGTCACTTGTGGCAGCTATGCATGTACAGAAAATGCTCAAATAGCCTGTCACTATAGCAAATGACTATATGAGTCCTGTTTAACGTTTGTGTTCATTTTTGCAAGCATAGCACGCATATTCGTGAAGGTTTTAACGTTTCTTTGAAAAATTCAAATATTTCGAAACTCAGAAAGATACAGTGAGCTGATTGAAAAATGGTGAAAAATCCCTTTATAAACCCTTTATACTTTCAGGGAACAATTCACTAAGGATATTTGACTGGACATTTTAAGTAAGTTGCCCTTAAAAAAGTTCTTACCAAATTATGAAATAAAAATTTCGGATTCTGTCAAGCATGCTCAATTAAAAATTATTTTATACAAATGCTCATGTCTCATACAAAATATTCAATATATTCATGTTTTATTTTATACTGTTTATACTATTTGTTTGTAATTTCAAGTTTCGGGAAAGTCGTGTTAAATTTGTTTGAAGCCTTTGTATTGTACAAACAAAAATCTTTTCGATTTTTTACAGAAACGTTAACAACTTTACGGATATGCGTTCGATACTTACACAAACGAACACAAACGTTATACGAGACCCACATAGTCATTTGCTCCAATGTCAGACCATTTTAAGCATGTGATCGAGAACATTACTTTATTATAAAATTTATTGTTGGTCCCCTAATTATACAAATGACTAAATATTCACATAAAAATCTGCAGCCAAACCTGTTCTTTATATCTTGAAGGTCAAGACAATTCACCAATAATTTCAGTAGAAATCCTAAAAACAGTATACTATCGAAAGCATCCAGTCACTGCCCATTAATTTTTGGACATGAGTGTAGTATTTCAGACAAGCACGCTAGTTTGGATTCAAAGGAATTATAACTTTCTGTATGATCAGTGTAATATAGGAAATGCATTGAACAGGAACACATTATTTTATTATTAAGTTTAATTGAAGTAGCATTTTCAACAAATGTACTATAGAATATTCAAGTTAAAAAAACAATGTTAGAATTTTAAGGGAATTTTGTTTTGGTTTTTAGGGAATTTTTGATTCAGTATGGTAATGGATTCCTGTGGACCAGATCTCCGAATTTTTTTGCCCTCATTTGGATAAAAAGGTGAATAAAAAGGCCTAGTTTTAAAGTCTTGTAAATAAGCGAACCAAAACTCGCCTATTATATATAATCCTATTATACCTTGTGTATATATTTCACTTTAAAAAATCACAACATTAAATGATGAATAGAATTTTCTCACACTCGATAAAACTTCATCTTTTAATAATAATTTTTAATTTAAAATATTTATCCGGCAGATGTTTAGTGCATTTTGAATTTATTATACAACAAGTGATCTAATTATTATTCTGATATTTCAAAATGAATACTACATATGTCTTACAAACACTTGTTGTTCTATTCAAGTTTTTTCTCGTCATATTGTTTATTGTTCTGTTCAGATTACTGCATTTTTTTCTCTCCCACATCAACTAGCAAATCAGAAGAAAATTGTTTACATTTCTTATGTCAGTTGCTGTAATAATAGTACACAACACAAAATTTCGAAACTTAATTTTGATGAGAAAAAATTGCTTATTGTTATCGTCATTGTGCATTATATTTCAATTTTTGGCTCGAATGCTTAGAGACAGATTTTTTAAGGATATATTTTTCATTAAAATGACAAAATTTTGTGGAAAAACAAGTTTTTGGAATGAGAAATACGCTATAAAATAAGGGAACGTTCCATAAAATAGCTCAAAATTTCTACAGTGATCAAATCCTTAGAAATGAAGATCCATTATGCAGCACGTATGTTTTTATTATTTTTGTCCTTCGTAGCTGTTCTTGCTACAGAATTAAGAGACGAGCACCTGAATACCTGCAAAAAAATATGCTTGTATTACACAATAGAATATGCTAATTTTGGCAAACGTTTTGATAGCATTGGAGGATGCCGTTGTGACAGTACCATATTTTCACATGGTTGATAAATAGGTATGGATATTCTATACCCTAGCAAAAGCCATGCTTTGTTTGGATTCGCGAAGCATTGTTTCATTAGTTATTTATTGGAAAGTAACCTTTTTTTATATTATTGGGTACTACTTGATTATCCTGTCGACCAAGTAGATACCGCCAAACTAAAAGATTAAATGCTAATGATGATGGTAAAAAATATCACATCCACATAACATTAAACTCGTATCACGTGTTCATTATGCCATCAAGTTATTTTTATTATGAAGTTTTATTTGTATTCTTAGTAATGTTTCATTAATTTATTTGTTCTTTCGGTATTTAAAATAAAAATTATGTCAATTTGTTTAATTTGGCCAATTGTTTGGCGATTTGTATAATTTGGCGAAACTGATTGAAGGGATAATTACGTAGTACCATAATTCGACTTTTTATTTGGATTTTTATTAATGTTTTACTAATTTATTTGATTTTTCGTTACTTAAAAAAAAGCGTCAATTTGTGCAATTGTGCTAATAGTTTGGCTGTTTGTATTATTTGACGAAATTGGTCGACGGGATAACCAAATAGTACCCGAATTAAAAATCACTTGATGACATAACAATCACGTGTATTTCGTTTAATGTCATGCAATGTGACATTTATGATAATCCATCATTGGCATTTAATCCTGAAATTTGGCATTATATTTTTGGTCGACGGGATAATCAAGTAGTACCCAAAAATGTACTGTATTATAGTATCTATGGAATGAGGTAAAAAAGTACCAAATCCTATAATATCCTGATGAAAATTAATAATTTTCCCACTGTATTCAAGTAATAACAAAGTAAGTCTGTAAGTAGTAAGTCTGTAAACAGTAATAACAGGACGAACTTGCGCAATTAATTTCTCCTCGACGAAAGTTATGCCCTTTAAAATTTAGGGATGTGGACCAGGATCCATATTATTAGCTAAAGAAAAAATATTTAGTTCATTATTTACTATACATTTATGACAAATCTTTTGTGATCCGTCAGAGTGAATGCCAAGCCAACGATGATGAAAAATTTTACAAAAATATAATTTAAAACTTTTTTGTGCATCTTCGAAATTTAAAGCATTTTTCCGAGCACATGCATTTTCTATCAGAAGAGATTCGTCATGTCGTCGTTTTGGCACAGATGTCATATACGCACCACGTTAGCGCTATTTTTTTTTTCAGACGTCAATGTCATATTTGCAACGGAGTACTTAATTGGCGACAAGGTGTAGTTATTTTGCTTGACATGGCAACCCGGATGGTTGTTTATTTATTAATAAATTGTTTATTTTCTTTTTTTAAATTATATAAATTGTTTTATTCCACAGGTATTAATTAAACTTTTTAAAATTTATTTTTATTCCCTTTTTAAAATATATATATGGTAACTGGTATTCGAAAACCAGGTTTTTGCCAAATTGGCGTCGGAAAAATCGCGCCGATACGGTATGTATCTAACCTCTTGCCTTAAAGCTATATCATATTCGCATTCTTTTCATCCAGTAAGTATGTGTCTCCTTGGCATTTTTTATAATAGAACTAATACATTCTATAAATTGTTTTTAAACAACAAACTATTTAAAAATAGTACTACATATACCAAAATAATAATATATATGTTTCATTTGGTTTAATTTTCAATCTTCGAATTCAAATAACTCTTTATATAATGAATTTAACAAATAATTTTATTTGTTTACAATTTTTTTGTTGCTACTTTACGAAAAAAAAAATAAAACGCAATATAATTCTTTTAATGTGCGTAAGTGACATCAGCGTAAATGATTTTGTCGAAATAAAGAAAATACATTTTATTTATTTAATTAATCATGATTCTATCTACAATTGTTAACTCCATGAATTATTAATTCTTCTGAAAATATGCATGCTTTATTTCTTATTTCTAAAAATGCGCCCGTAATGGAAAAACCTGTAAAATAAATTAATTAAAATAATACATTTTTTTTTAAAGTTATTCTGTGAAAAAATTATATTGTGCAAATCTACAGATCATAATTTATATTTGTGTTTAATTTCAAATCAAAATATTGAATAGTTTTTTTGTAAAGCGTACGACAAAATGTAATTTGAGTGGGCTAGTAGAGGATTCGCTTCGCTCATCCTAATAATAAATTTCCAAAAAAATCTCGTTAAAGATATAGAAAGGAAATTGTTTCTATTCGTAATAAAATAATTAATTTTATTGTAAATGCATTGGTAGCTCAAAATATCCTTCAAAGAAATGTCGCTTTGAATCATTTAACCTCTTCAGTCCCTGAGTACCCAAATGGGTACATCAGTTTTGTCCCATTTTATTAATGATACTCAAATATAAATGAAATTTCGATATAAGAATAATATGTTTCGAATTCTAAGATTCGAGCTAATGAAAATAAAACAAAAATCTCCCTCAGAAGTCAAACGAGAGAAGAAATAATTCAGTAATAATTAAAAATACTGTAATAATCGCCAATAGCGAAGAAGTTAAGGGGCGGTGAGTTATTGTGTTGCTATTATGCTGAACATATATCAGAATTTTCAAAAAGTTTAATTCGGAAAAATGCAATTAAAAACAATTTAAGTAAGTTATGAAAATTAAAATTTCATACAAAAATTCTGGTTCAAATTTTGATTCAAAATAAGTGGCAAAAATAGTATATCACATCTCTTCTAAGGGTTGAAAGAAATGGATTTTTTCATACATGCCGTTGATTATTAAACTCTTCATCAATATTAATATTACTTAGCTATTAATTTAATCGCTTAGTTATATTCATTTTTAATACTTAATTCTTCTATTTTAATAAATTATGATGTTATCTGGTTTCTTATATCAACTGTATTTCTATATATTTTTTTAGTATTTTTATGTTTAGTTTTTTAGTTTTTTTATGTTTAGTTTTTTTATATTTCTTTTATTTTTAAACAACAGAGGAGTTTTTAACTGTCTGAAAAAATCCCTATGTTTTATGATAAAAATAATTTATTAAGCAAACACATAATTTGCAGAACATATCACACAAACAGTTTGTCTTCTACATCCTTTAGGACTGAGAAGAGATAGACATTAAAACATTTCATTCAGTTGGTTCTACAGTTAATATTAAATTTGTGTAACAAATATGGTTAAACCAATGGAACTTTACATAACAAAAAATTCAAATTTTAAGTAATATGATACTTGAACTACAAAAAACTTGGGCTCCGTTCAAATGAAAACGAAATGTATCTTAGATTTTTTTTTTTTTTTTTTTTTTTTTTTTTTTTTTTTTTTTTTTTTGAAGGCCTCTAGTTTTCATATTCCTTATCATTTTGGGAACACCCATCATATATGTATGGCTTCCGTCAATAACCAGGTAAGGCACATTTTTGAAAAAATTGAGATAATTTGGGAAAAAGTAGTTTTAAAAAGTACTTTCATCTGACATGAACTGAAAAATGAAAATCGAATACTTTCCGTCATAGGGCGACTATAAATTTTCATTTAAAAATTGAAAAACAGTAATAACCGGGTAAGTGCATAAAGTAACGGTAATAACCATATTAGATTTCTATATATTTTTTTAATCGTCTATAATTATAAAAATAACATAAAAGTGGCTTGTATAACTTATAAATATCTCTAAATAATTAAATTACCGTCAATAAACTGTAAAAACTACATATCTGTGGCAGGAAACTGCAACCAGTTAGTGAATTAATTTGCAAAATAATCACACAAAGTAAATGATCTGATGGTTAATGCTATGTAATCTTTTAATTTAATATAAATAAACAATTATAATAAAAAAAGTTGATAAAAATGAAATTTTTTATCATAATTAGAACAGAAATTATAAATTTAAATTAATTATTAATTTAAAAAGATCTTTTTTTTAAACAACGCCACAGACATATTAATTTTAATTTAATAAAAAATGAAATAATTTAATTTTAATTTAATAAAAAATTGACAATATATTTAATTGTTGTGAAATTAATGTTTAAAATGTAAATAAATATTTAATTTTATTTACATTTATTAAAAATAAATGTAACTTTATCTGGTTATTACCATTTTACATTTTTTAAAAATAAATGTAAAACGGTAATAACCAGATAAAGTTACATTACATTTTTAATTGGTTCTCAATTAATAAAAACCATTTTTATATAACTATTTTGACAAAAAAAAGAGGCTCTTATATCCTAATTGAATGTAGTGAAAATTATTAAGTTCTAATCTGTTTTATAAAAGTAATGATAAAAAGACCTTTTTGAAAACTTTAAACGTTAATTACTCAAAATATTAAAAATGTGACTTACCTGGTTATTACCGGAAGCCACAAATATATTGGTTTGATGAAAAAGTAATTTCGTTTTCTCCCAATGGATGGCTTTAAAGTCGCATATCTCGAGTAATACTTACTCAATTAAGCCATATTGTACAGCGTTTGAAAATTAATAGTCTATAAAAATTCTAGATATAAAGGTAGCGTCATCTTTTTAATCAGTCAAAAGTTATTGCATTTTAAAAATGGAGATTGCAGAAGATCATTTTTGTCTCATTTTGCTTTTTTACTTCCGAAAAAAGAAAAATACGGCGCAGAATCATCGAAAATTGAGTGTTGTTTATAGTGATCAGTGATTAAGTAAAAGCCAGTGGCAGAATTGGTTTGCTTGTTTTCGTTCCGGAAATTTAGATGTTAAAGTTGAACCTCGCCCTGTCTTCCAATCGTTGAAAAAGTCGATGAAATTTTTAAAAAAATCAAGGTAGACTGACATATTTCTTCCCGCGACATTGCTACGGAACTAAGCATCGACCATAAAACACTTTTGAACCATTTACATAAAATTGGATAGCAAAAGAAACTCGATACTTTGGTTCCCCATGAACTTACAGTGAAAAATTTAATGAACAGTGTTTCCATTTGTGATTTGCTACTGAAACGGAACGAAATCGAACCATTTTTTAAACAAATAATTACGGGTGATGAAAAGTGAATCACGTACGACAACAATGTGCGAAAAAGATCGTGTTCGAGGCTTCACAAACAGTGGCAAAGCCCGGATTGACGCCATGGAAGGCGATGCTGAATGTTTGGTGGGATTGGAAAAGAATCGTCCATCATGAGCTGCTCGAACCTGACCAAACTATAAATTCAACTATCTACTGCGAACAACTAATGCGATTGAAGCAGGTGATTAAAAATCCCGGCCAAAATTGATCAATAGGAAAGGAATTGTCTTCCATCACGACAACGCTAAACCACACATATCTTTAGTCACTCGCCAAAAACTTGAAAGCTTGTCTGGGATGTTTTGATGCACTCACGGTATAGTCTGAACCTGGATCCGACCGATTACCATTTGTTCCGCCCACTGCGGAACTCTCTTAATGGTGTTAAGATGGCTTCAAAATAGGCTTGTGAAAATTAATTAATTAATTTTTAATTTATATAAATAAATTCAATTTGAAAAATAATTTGAAAAAACGAAATTACTTTTTCCCCAACCCAATATATGTATAGTGGAACACCGCTAAGGGTATCCCATCAAAATAGCACTTGTTCACCTGTTCTGTGTATTACAGTGCGTGTCAAAAATTTAAGAACAATAGCAATTTACAAATAAAACTTTAAATATTCACTTTATTTCAATATCTGTCTTGTATATGTTAATAATATCTATTTTAACACCGGATTCATTAAAATTAACTTTTAAATTTTATTTCAAACCATGGAGTTTAAGAATAGAACAAAAATAACCATGTCAAAAGTTTAAGCATAAAATCGTTTTTATGCAAATTTTACAATCTGACGTAAGCGGTTACGCACGGAAAAAACTTTTTTTGGTGTACAAGAAGCAGTTAGTTGTTGTTTACGAGTTAGTACAAAATGCCTCAGTCGAAAGAGGGTACACGACATTTCGGTCCCGCCATTTCGGTCCCGCCGTTTCGGTCCCGCCGTTTCGGTCCCGAGACATTTCGGTCCCTGGACATTTCGGTCCCGAGACATTTCGGTCCCGAGACATTTCGGTCCCGAGACATTTCGGTCCCTGGACATTTCGGTCCCGAGACATTTCGGTCCCTTGCCATTTCGGTCCCTGGCCATTTCGGTCCCTGGCCATTTCGGTCCTTAATCATTTTGGTCTCTTGCCATTTCGGTCCATTGCTATTTCTTTACCGGCCATTTTATAACTTGGTTTCTGATTGATGAAGGCCCACTAAACGCTGTAAGCTCAACATTGTTCGGGCCTTTTTTAATATTTTTATTCTCCTGCCCCCTTCCCTCAAATTTTATACAAAGCTGAATATAATAGTCCAATAAGTTTAATCTATTGTAACTCGTGATAATAAAATCACAGCGAGTTGTAAATTTGATTAAACAATGTTATATAATTTTATACTGTCTTTATTATTATTATTTAACAGAATAAATTATTACGTAAATATTTTAAGTTTTATCATATATTTTTTGTATTAGGTATTTTATCTATACTATAAACTATTATTTTTATTGATTGCTTTCGCACACTTTCTTAGAATCTTTAAATTAGTGATTTCGTAACTAGGCGTGCTATAAAAATTTTTTGTTAAAAAAATAAAAATGCTCTAATGACCTTTTTTTATGTAATAATTATTGGTTGCAATTTTTTTTTTTTTTTTTTTTTTTTTTTTTTTTTTTTTTTTTGCAGTTTTCTTACCATATGAAGACAATTTTTGTGAGTTAATTTTATTGAAAGTGGGCCTATTTCTTTGTAATAAAATGATTATTTTTTAATTTTATATAAAAATGTAACTATTATTTTAAATAATTTTATTTTCGATTTTTAACTGACAAAGCTAAGCTTTTTTAATTTATCGTTTATTTATTTATTTCCATTACCTTTCCGCTCCCACTTTCACAGAAAAAAATTGACAATTTTTATTTTAATTTTATTATTAATGGAATAAATAGTTTTAAATTTCAGTAACTTAAATATAAAATAAATAAACAGGTAAACGATAAGCTTCAGTTTATAACTACTACAAAACATAATGATAAATTGAATATAAAACGATAAATTGAATATATTTATTGAGTTTATGTAAAGTAAAATTCGAAATGCATATTAATAATTTTATCAATTTAATTATATAAAGATTCATTAAATTAAAAATACATAAATTTAATAAAATATTAATTTGATTTTCATTTTAAAATCACTAACTGTTTTGAGATTTAATTTATAGCAATTATTCATCACCATAAGTTATTATTCAAAAATTGTTATTTATTTCAAAAAAGGAAATTATTATTATTATTATTATTATTTTGAAAAATCAATTAGTAACGTAATGTAATAATTAATTAAACATAATAATGCAACACTGTAACAATGCGTAAAAATATTTCTTAACAGGTTTAGGTAACATTATTATCCAGATGCAGATTTAAATTTTTTGAAACAAAGTTATAGTTTACAGTTCGCAAAAATCAATCATATATTAATTATTATATTTAAAGAGTAAGAAAAATATGATAAACTGACCAATAAATGAATAAATAACATATTTATTTTGAGAATCCTTATCATTTTTATACATCCTAATGAAGCAAAATGATTAATAACATTATAGTAGCTGAAATTTAAAAAATATGTTTTTTTTTTTCATTTTTGCTATAACTTCTATATAGTTCTTGTACTAGATTTTAAACAAGTAATTGATAAATAAGTCACTTAAACAATTAATAGTTAAAATAATTTTGAATCCTTATTAATAAATATGTTTGATAAAAATAATTTAATTTTTGAGAATTTTTTAATCTAACAACATAATTATTAATGCTTTCAAATTTTCTAAGATGATGTTAATCATTTAATAAAATAATGTATAACATTAAGTAAATAACAAATCAAAACCGTGTGCCGAGAATTTTTAAACACTTTTTTTATGTTGGTGTTCCTATAAAATTGGAAATGTATGCATATAAGTATCAGCTAAATACTACGATTACCTCTTTTAAGCAAAAATTCTGCATGTCAATCAATTGTCAACGCCCATCTGAACAAATAGTCATCTTTATACAAGATAGCTAGAAGAGCTAGGTAGTTAGGTTTATTCTACGTATCTTGATCTTTATACACTTGTCAGATGAAACCCTTATTCTTTACAATGCCCTTTATACTCTGGAGTTCAAATGCGGACGGACCTCCCACATAATCGCTGGCATTTTTAGAAGAAATATGAATGTTTTGAAAAGAACAGCATTTCTCGGTGTTTTTTATTCCTCTTGCTGTTATCTTCATTTCAAACGCTTTTAGTATCAATTAAACCAGTATAAAAAGTAGAATGGAATATTTTTTATCCTTATTATTACAGCTTATGAATCACATTGAAATATTCAAAACTTATAACTAAATAAGATTGTTAGATAAGATATTTACCACCTAGACATAATATTTTAAGTTACCTTTTTTAATTTAACTTACTTTTACAGAAGGCTTTTTTTTCATATTTTTTATGAGGGTTTTTATATTTTAATGTTAAAAATAATTATTTTATATAATAATATCAGCTTTAAATGAAATGACAAATTTCAATACGCATTACATTAATAATTTTGTAATTAGTTTCCTTAAGCTGGTTTTAGAAAATTTAACAGATGTGTTGTATAAATGTGATATATGCATAAAAGTATGGCAATATAATTTTTTTGCTGTTGCCGTTGTTTTGGAAAACATTATTAAAAACAGGGAAGCGTCAATATAAAAAACATTCTAGATTGTAATAATAACAATAAAAAAAGAACTGTTGTCATGAAAAAATAATTGCTAATAATTCAAGATATAATTCATTTTTCTAAAATGTAAAAAAAAAAAAAAAATAATAATAATAATAATAATAATAATAATAATAATAATAATAATAATAATAATAATAATAATAATAATAATAATAATAATAATAATAATAATAATCTTTAAGTTACAAATCATTTTAATAATTATTTCTGCTAGTGTCATATATTTATGTAATAAAATAATTGCAATGCTAACTACCTCCACGTGTTGCAATCTGGAAACTCTTTTCTTAATTTAAAAACGGAAAACTTTAAAAGGAAAATAAATGCTAGTAACCAAAAACAATATATAAAAAATGCCATAAACAAAAAGAGGATTCAATGATAATTTTGGCACAGGTCGTAAAATACCACCAGATATAGATGTTTTTTATTTATTTCAACATTTTTGCTCCTATGCGGGAAGTGGCGGGGGTGCAAAATAATGAAACACTTATAATTCTGAAAATTGGATTCACCGATGAAATCCTATAATATGCTAAGTGTCAGAATATAAATTCCATATAACAATAACTCATTCTTTTCTCCTGGCAATTTAAAAGCCTTTGTCTCCCTGGAAAGGAAACATGCATCTCAGAAGTTAAAATTTTACAACTATTATGGGGTGTGTTAATATCATAAGTTAATTGGGTTATTTTATAAATTTAGTTATCAGTTTCCATGTTAACTTCCCCGTTTCCTCATTCAAGAATTCAAAACATTCTGGCAATTTTAAAAAATGCCATTCATCTGTGAATTTTTTTCAGAAATCTCCATCGATTTCTAAATAATTGATCAAGTTTTGGGGTACTTGTTACTTCTAATTAATTGCATTACACTAAAATTTTATGCGACTTTCAGTTAAAAAACCAGTGTTGAATTCAGACACTTTTCTCCGGGAGGGACTTCTGTGGCTCCGGGGGGATTACACTTTTTTACCACTGAAAACACAAAATTTCAAATTTTCCGGGGGGGGGTATTGATAGCTCCGGGGGAATGACCTGCCCCTGAATTCAACACTCTAAAATGTTCCTTATAAAATTATGTCAGATATTTCCCGTGCACAAAATTTCAGCTTGCTGGAGAAGGGACCGAAAAGTCCAGGGACCGAAATGTCTCGGGACCGAAATGACCATGGACCGAAATGTCTCGGGACCGAAATGGCCAGGGACCGAAATGTCTTGGGACCGAAACGTCTCGGGACCGAAATGTCTTGGGACCGAAACGTCTCGGGACCGAAATGTCTCGGGACCGAAACGGCGGGACCAAAACGGCGGGACCGAAATGGCGGGACCGAAACGTCCTGCTTCCGTCGAAAGAATTTTCAGAGGAGGAGGTGATAAAAATATGGAGTATGAGAGCAAAATCTACGCCTGTTTCTGAAATTGCAAGTACATTAAAACGATCAAACGAGGTACTTATCAAATTTTGGCTCGTGGTAATAATTTCAAACGAAAATTTCGTTCACGAAGGCCACGAGTGACTAGTTTGCGCGAAGATAGCCGTATCCGAAATTTGGCTTCAACTGGTAATTACTCCCTTTCGCAAATAAAACATGCAGTTGGAGGACAAATATCGAAAAAACTGTTCATAGAAGAGTTTTGGAATTCAAATACATCAAATACCATAAAATGGCTCGATTACCGTGTCTCAAACGACATCATAAAGAAACTAGATTACAATGGGCCAAAGAGCATATGTCATTCGGTGAAAAGTGACTGAATATCATATTCAGTGATGAAAAAAAAGGAACCTCGATGGCCCTGATGGGTTTAAATGCTATTGGCATGATCTCTGTGAAGAGCCTAGGAGTGTATTTAGCCGACAACATAATGGTGGTTCTGTAATGGTATGAGGGGCTATTTCTTTCAATGGTCAGACATCTCTAGCATTCATCAGAGGTCGTGAAAACTCTGAAAATTATCAAGAAACACTTGCCAATCATTTGCTTCCTGTTGCCGAGATTTTTTGGGGGGGGGGGAGAAAATTGGTTATTTCAACATGACAATGCTTCTATCCATACCTCAAACTCAACTTCATCGTGGCTTAGGTTGAAAAGAGTGTCTGTTTTGAAAAGGCCGGCAATTAGTCCTGATTTAAACCCTATAGAAAATATGTGGGGTATTTTCACTCATGCAGTTTATCCAAATGGAAAACAGTATTCTTCAGTTAAAGATTTAAAAGATGCCATTGAGAACGCTTGGTTTAAAATTGCACCAGAAACAATACAGAATCTCATTTTATCGGTGGAAGACCGTATATTTAAAGTAATTCAGCAGAGAGGAGCAATAATCAAGTATTAATTTTTTTTTATTTTTGTTCTGCTAAAGACTAAAAACTACTGTGCTTAAACTTTTGACGCACTCATTTTTGTTGTTTTGATAAATTTTATTATTTAAGATAAATTTTATAACATAAATCTGTTAACTATCTTTTTAAAACTACAATTTGAAGATTATGTGAAAAGGAAATTAACTTTCACTCATTAATAAAATCTTATTTTGAAATTTTCTGTTGTGCTTAAACTTTTGACACGCACTGTATGTAACTTACTTCATGAAAAAAATTCTAGTATACTTCGAATGAAATACATTACAGGAATGGGTCATTCATTTAAGAAATGTTAAGCAACCTTAAGCGAAAAAAAAAAAGAAAAATCTTACAGTATTGAGATTAAGGGATTTATAGCATATAAATCTGGAGAGTTTTAAAAATTTGAAGTGAATATTTACCATGAGTGAATATTCTGAAAATATCAACCATTTTTAAGTTTACTGTATTCTAATACAAACCCATTGAAAATTTTTGGCAAGAAATATTTAGAACAGTCACGATTAAGCCCTGAAATTCTTTAAAATTTATTTAAAATTTAACATTTAAATTTTATATTGTGTGTTATACTGTCAGTCAGCGGTAACTGACGCGGCTTAAACGGAAATTTTAACGTCAGTTACCGGTGACTGATGTGACATTCACCATGTTATATATCACCACTCCTTTTCCACACACACATAAAAGAAACACAGATCGTTTAAAAAACTATTTGGAAATGGCAATCCCAAAACTCTCTTCTATCTCATCCGTGTTAATACTTCAAAAGTCGCTACCACAGTGTCAAAATTTAATACAATCTATGCTCATCGCTCTAAAGACTTGAAATTCCGTGCATTAGTTCTTGAAATAAGACTATTGTGGCTATCGGGACAAATTCAACATAAAAGCGCCATTTGTTGTGCAATTTATACCAAAACATAGACAGCAATAATAATTATCAAGCTACACCTGAATCTAAAGTTTGATGAAAAATTCGTGCATTAGTTCTTGAGATAGAGCTATAGTAAGAATAGAGAAATTTCAGCACAGCAGCATTACATGTTGGATGATTGAAATCAAAACATAAACAGAACTCGTTCATATCGCAGATTTACTGAATCTGAAATTTGATGGCAATCCGTGCACTAATTCTTGGTATAGAGCTATTGCAGAAATCGCGAAAATTGCAGAATAGCAGCGCCATCTATTGAGCGATTTACACCAAAATGTAAACTACATCAATCCATGTCAAGGACTAATTGAATCTGAAGTTTGATGGAAGTCCGTGCATTATTTATTAAAATATAGCTATTACGTAAATCGTAAAAAAATCAGCATAGAAACATCGTCTGTTGAGTCTAATCAACATCAATATATATCAGATACTACCTGAATATAAATTATTATTATATTTTGTGCATTCGTTCTTCAGATAGAGTGCCCACAAAATTTATGTCCCATACAGACAGATAGACACTTACAGATTCATAGACAGACAATCACAAACTTGTAGACATACATTTTGTAAAAACATGTTTTTTAGAATCTCTGACCCCTAAAACGTGTATATCCTTCAAAAACCGAAATTCGAAAGTTTTCGGACATCTAACACTTTTTTCTTGTAAAGATAGAACAAAGTAAAGATTATGGTGATGATGATTTAAATACCCTGATGTTAAGATCGCGAAAAAAAAAAGGGGAAACATTTCCTCTCCCTTTCTCTCTCTCTCTCTCTCTCTATGTATCTTTTATTTAGTATTTTTTTTTTTTCCTTTCCACAAATTACTGCTTTATGTTGTTTGGCAAAGTTATAATTTTGGTTTAATTTCTTCGGAGATTTTTATTTATGTAAGGAAACTCTACTAAATATACAGATTCTTTCAGTGACCGCACTCTTTTCGATATATCTGAAAACAAACTACCGTTAAATGAATCGATAAAATCCTATTATAATCGCGGGCACGATTTATCTATAAGACACTTTATTACACTTTTACGTTTACGTTTTTAATTAATTTATTTATTTTTAAATAGATATTAGTTACAAAAAATTAAATGTTTCATTTCGCAATAATTTTATTTTCCTCATGCAGCTAATTATACTAGATTTTATTTATGAGAATTCATTGAAGAATAAAAAATTTTATTGTACCATTTTCCTATAAAATAAGATAATTATTTTAATTTTGTTTAACAAAAAAAAAGGAATTTTCTTTAAGATACCTAGTACTTTTCTAGAAAAATTGATTAATTTACTGAAATACAATAACACTTACAAACTTATCTATATAAAATATTAATCAATCTAATATTATTTTCACTTACATACAAAAATAAAAACAGAAATGTATATGCTACATATTTATGCATATAATTATGTTTCACATAACATTTGGCGTCATATATTTATCAAATTCTAATAATTATTCTTTAATCAGATAATAGAATTAACTTATCTATAACAACATGACCCATAATACTATAAAATTAAATTTATTCTCCATCTATTGTATTAAACGCCACAAAAAGATTTGCCTAAGATAAAGTCATAATCCATTATCATTAATTAAAAAGAACTTTAATTGCAGAATATGAGAATTGGTTTATTTTCATAACATAGAACAGAATTCTTGAATATTAAATCAATAAATGTTATCCGATAGAATTTGCTTATAAAGTTAATTTAATCTTTACTTTACTCATTATATGATACTGCTGGGAATTAACTGGTTTTCTTCACGCATATTAAATTCAATAAAAGAATTGGTGCAATGAATTTTACTTCGCTATTAAAACTTTCATTACATTATTAAAGTATCCGTATCTTTGATAACAGCGATTTTTATGGTATTTTTTCTTTCGTATGCATAATGATATTTTTCATGTTATGTAATACTTTACATTTATATTAAAAAAATATTTTAAAAACCTTATTATTTTTTTTTAATTTATTTATTTTAATAAGAGTAGACGGGGACGGAAAATTAATTCATTTTTATGCCCTCTGGAGGATTATGAAATCAACTTATATCTATCCTTAAACTGTCTGCATAATTAGCTCATATATATGTAGCATTAAGAGGGTACGAGGTACAAGATACGTCGCCGATCGATATATCATTATTTATCACATCTGCAAAAATGTTACTTCTCATTTATTCGTGGCCGAAGAATTTTAATTATAGATACGTGAAACTGGTGGTTGAGTGGTTTCTTCAACTCATTAAAAATACAAGAGAACAGGAACATCATATTTTATTACCGTGCACTTTCACCGTCACGCCACACATCCTTCAATCTTCATTACTCTATAATGAATACAGAATTGTTCTTGATCTAAGCATTTACATAAGAAGAAAAAAAATTCACCACGTCAGACAAGACATCCTTTCTGAGGCCGCATCACCATAAACAATAAAAGAATAAAAAGGGGTCTGTGTAAAGTTTTTCTGAAAAAACATCGCAACTCCGCAAAAATGTTCTAAAATAATTGGAGAAGCAGCGTGAGAACTTTAACAGGGGCAAGATCAGTAGATTCTGCCCGTCCCGAAAAAACCAAATGACTATCTCAAAATTTCTCAACCTTGCCCCTCCCCTCTGACGTATGGCTTTTAAAAATCCTCTAAGATTGTTTGAGATGTAAAGGTAATTTACTTCGCGCTCTTCCATTGGTTGGTAGGAGGAGCTAGTCGTAAGGACTATTTAATAACCGGCGTAATCAGCAAAAGTAAAACGCCCCACTAAAATGCGGATGAATTTCAGAACAGACGATTATTAAATAAATAAAACAGAATTAAAGTTTCGATAAATGTTTTATTCTAAAAAGGGAAATAGATTTGTGGAATGAATTTAAGATTTCGCAATAAGATATTGACATTTAAATAATACATTTTAGTTATTTTTAGGAAAATAATCAATAGATTATGCTGAATTAAAGAAAATAAAAATAAAGGAAACTTTAGCCGTTAAAAATATTAATATATTACGGAAATTGAGAATGAAAGTATGTTCTTATAAAACTTTAGAATGAACTCAAAGCGGGAAAATAGCGAAGTTTTTTTCATTACATATATACTGTCAATTTATCTCTAGACTGTGCCACAAAAAGCGTATGTATGCGCGCAATAATTTTTATAAGATCCTATCTAGTAACTATGTGTAAACGACTGATAAATTCCAAATCCAAGAAAGAAAGATTGATACGGTTACACATAAATCAATTTTATAAAGCTTTATAGGTTAATAACACTAGGATGTACAGTAGGGTGGGCCGAAAAAAACTTTTTTTCGATTTTCGATTATGGCGGGTGCGGAAAAGAGGCCACTAGTGGTACTGAGTTCACACAAAAAATTTCAGATTTTTCGGACTTTTCCTTACCCTGCCGCAAACGGCTTGAAAATTTGCAAAAACGCTGATTTTTGAACTTTTTTAGCTAAAAAGTTAAAAATGTTAAATTAAATTTATTTTGGTTATGTTTATTTGAAAAGGCAGTTTTAACGTACCAAATGCTTAAATAAGTTCTCATAATGCATTATTTAATTGCTAAGTGTATTTTAAATAAGCCGATTTTCATAGCTTTTTCACGCGTAATAGGCAAAATATGTATTGCTTTGAATCGTTCGTTAATTTCTCTCTTATTTATGTTCCTTGCTCTTTAAATTTTTTCTATGGGCCAAAGGTCATATATTTGGGCAGCGGACAGCAGTATAACTCAAAAGCAAAGCTGGAAGGTGAGAAGGGGTGAAGCAGGACTCAAAGAGTACGCAATGCCTCATCGTAATGTTGAGGGAGTTGAGGAGAAAATAAAAGCGAAGAGAAATTTGCTATAAGGATTGTTATTATTTTACCATACTCAAAATCTGCGAAATTTGTTCAGTGTGGATGTGAAACCTTTTTGCTAGAGAGGTTCAGTACTTTTTGGATCGTTTGAGGTACCATTACGATGTTTTGTGCGTTTTATTACGACGAGCTTAGGAATGGCTATTATGAAGGTCCATGGCAATGTAAAAGACATTGCGACAGAATGAAAAGTATCCTTTTGGGGCAACATGCTTGTTGAAAGACTTGCAATTGTCAGTTAATACTGATATCATACGCCACTACTACTGGTTGCGAAGCGATATGGCAGAAAATCGAAAAATTCAATATTAGTCAATAGATGATGTTATTAGAATGGTAGATGAAAAAGTTACCGAAATCTGAATAAAAGTCAGTGTTTTCTCAACGATCAATTTACAAAAAGATTAAAAACTATTAAAAGAAGCGTAGATCATTCGAGAAATCCTGAAATCGTATGGGCTTGAAAGTAAAGACAACCCGCGAAGAATTCGTACGAAATGGTGAAACCTTTTAGTAGTTTTTAATCTTTTTGTAAATTGATCGTTGCGAAAACACAGATATGGAAGCTTTTTTCAGATTTCGATAACTTTTTCACCTACCATTAAACTATTATTCTAAACTATCACTATTAAAAAAAAAGTGTAGATCATTGGGGAAATCCTGTAATCGTATGGGCTTGAAAGTAAAGACAACACGCGAACAATTCGTACGATATGGTGAAACCTTTTAGTAGTTTTTAATCTTTTTTGTAAATTGATCGTTGGGAAAACACTGGTATGGAAGCTTTTTTTCAGATTGTTTCCAGAAACTTTTTTTCAATTGTAACTTTTTCACCTACCATTTTAATAACATCATCTATTGACTAATATTGGATTTCTCGATTTGCTGCCATATCGCTTCGCAACCAGTAGTAGTGGCGCATGATATCAATATAAGTTGGCAATTGCAATTCTTTCAATAAGCATGGTGCCCAAAAAGGATACTTTTCATGCTGTCGCGTGTCTTTTACATTGCCATGGACCTTCATACTAGCCATTCCTAAGCTCGTCGTGATAAAACGCACAAAACACTGTAATGGTACGTCAAATGATCCAAAAAGTACCGAATCTATCTAGGAAAAGGTTTCACTGAACATATGTCGCAGGTTTTGAGCATAGTAAAATAAAAACAATCTCTTATCGCAATTTTCTCTAATCTTTTATTTTCTCCTTAACTCCCTCAACATTACGATGAGGCATTGCGTACTCTTTTTGAACCCGCTTCACCCCTTCTCACCTTCCAGCTTTGTTTTTGAGTTATACCGCTGTCCGCTGCCCAAATATATGACCTTTGACCCATAGAAAAAATTTAAAGACCAAAGAACATAAATAAGAGAGAAATTAACGAACGATTCGAGGCAATACATATTTTGCCTATTATACGCGAAAAAGCTATGAAAATCGGCTTATTTAAAATACACTTAGCAATTAAATAATGCATTATGAGAACTTATTTAAGCATTTGGTACGTTAAAGCTGCCTTTTCAAGTAAATACAACTAAAATAAATTTAATTTAACATTCTTAACTTTTTAGCTAAAAAAGTTCAAAAATCAGCATTTTTGCAAATTTTCAAGCCATTTGCGGCAGGGTAAGGAAAAGTCCAAGAAATCTCAAATTTTTTGTGCGAACTGAGTGCCACCAGTGGCCACTTTTCCGCACCCGCCATAATCGAAAATCGAAAATAAGTTTTTTCGGCCCCCCCTAATGTACAGTAATGCTAAGTGCTTACATTGCGCGTAATTTTGAAGGAATCCGAGAAGTGGCAGCCATGGGTTCTGCGGAAAATGGCTCTGATTCATCTGCATAGCTGCTAACTTGTGCGGATTTTTCATGCCACTAAAACTTTATGGAAGATTATTACTAATTGAATAATCGAAAATCAAGCAATTTTAGCGCCTTAATAAGTCAAAAAATTTCACTAAATTTTAGTGGTAGAAAAAATCCGTACAAGTTGGCAGCTATGCAGATGAATCACAAACAACTGCTAAAATTTAATTTCTTCCATTTGTAGACCTTATCGCTGGAAGATGCTTGTAAGAATAAACGCCCGATCTAAAATTTGCGATGTAAGTTCTATGATCTGTAGGCTATATATTTATAATTATGTTTTAGATAACGTTTGGCATCTTATTTATGACATCTTTTTAAGACTTCTTTAATTAGCATAAAGTAATTAACTTATCTATAATAACATGACCTAGAATACAATAAAGTTAAATTTTTTACGCCATACTTAACGCCTTAGAATGGTTTGAAGCAAACGTAGGCAAAAGTACTCCCATCTCCGGCGACAGTCTGTCCGGTCTGCAGGCAATACATGCACATAGAGAAAAAGACGCTCTTGTCTATACTTGGCTATATCTTGGACACTATGCTCTGCAGACCTGGTTTCCTTGTCTGAGCTGACCCTCTTAGGCAAACAAAAGTTAAATTTATTCTTCATTTATTACACTAAATTAAGTTAAAATTAAAATCACTCATTCACCTTACCTCGCTGTGTCATGTCTCAGTACATAAAGGTACCTTTAATAAGGAGCTGACGGATGACCTAGCGAAACAAGCAACACAAAAACCTATCATAGACACACATCTCCTAGTGCCCCAATCATACATCAAGAGGATCCTGAAATGTAGGATTTTGACGTCATAGCAGGAGTACTGGGACACATCAACAAGGGGCAGACACACACCCGAACTCATTCCAAAAGTTTCCCTACAACTTTATAATCTTACGTCGTATACAGCCAGCTTTCTAACTGGCCATGGCTCTTTTATGCCCTACCTAGAAAAATTTAAGTGCATCTCTTCCAACTTATGTGACTGCGGTGAGGTGGGCACGGCAAGCTATGCCTGTTTCCATTGTGAGGTTACAAGACGCTGGCACGTCCGGCTATTCCACCAGAAGGCTGGCTCCATAATATACTTACACGCACCCTCCTACTAAACAAACTAAAATACATCCACAACCACTTATTCCAAATTCGAATTCTAACAACGTAGCCTGGGCAATCAACAGTTTCTGCTGCTCCTTCTCAGCGCTAATTCTGTCGCACATGCATCCGCCCATTGTCGCGTAGGGGATCTGATCCCCGGAGGACAGTTTCCTATTTTGATATTTTTTTTTTAAATTCCTGTTTGTCCCTTTTTTTCCTTAACTGCCTTGTGTCGCGTTGGGTTCTTTTGCACCTGGCAGGTGAGGCCCTGTTACGAGTTTTTATATCAATACCGCCCACTGTCGCGATTCTGGCGTTCTCAGCTTTGGCCAAATTCTGTTTTTTTTTTCTTAAGATTTTAATAAAGGCGACCGGGAGGGACACTATGCTCTGCAGACCTGGTTTCCTTGTCTGAGCTGACCCTCTTAGGCAAACAAAAGTTAAATTTATTCTTCATTTATTACACTAAACCACCATGCAAAAAACTACTTAACATAAAGTCATAATCAATAAAACTTGCAAAAGTATCTATGCAAAATATTAATAAATCTAATGATATTTTCACTTAAGTTAAAATAAAAAAACGCCTAGTGTACGGATTTTTGCATATAATTATGTTTTAGATAATGTTTGGTATCTTATTTATTCATCCTATTACTGTTTCTTTAATTAGCATAAAAGAATTAACTTATCTAAAATTTCATGGTCTGCATTAGTATAAAAGTTAAATTTATTTTTCTTTTATACTAAATACCACGCAAAAAAAAAACTTAATACGAAGTCATAATCAATAAAACTTACAAACAAACGTACCTATGCAAAATATTAACAAATCTAATAATATTTTCACTTAAGTAAAAAAAAAAATTGTCTAGTTTATCTAGTTTACGTATTTCTCCGTATAATTATGTTTTAGATGATGTTTGGCGTCTTATTTATCACATGCTATTAATGCTTCTTTAATTAGCATAAAGGAGTTATCTATAATAGCATGACCTACAATACTATAAAAGTTAATTTTATTCTCCATTTATTAAACTAAACACCACGCTAAAAATTACTTAACACGAAGTCATATTCAATAAAACTTACAAACGTATCTATGCAAAATTAAGGAATTAACTTATCTATAGACATTATTAATAAATCTAATAATATTTCCACTTAAGTTAAAAATAAAAAAATCTGGTTTATGCATTTCTCCGTATAATTATGTTTAGTTAACGTTTAGCATCTTATTTATCACATCCTATTAATGCTTCTTTAATTAGCGTAACTGTTCTTTAATAGCATGACCTACAGTACTATAAAAACTAAATTTATTCTTCATTTATTACGCTAAACACCACACAAAAAAATTACTTAACACGAAGTCATAATCAATCATCATTAATTAAAAAGAACTTTAATTACAGAATATTAGAAATATCAAAACATAACATATACATTAATCATAACATTAAACAGAATTCTTGGATATTAAATCAATAAATGTTATCTGATCAGAGAGTTTGTTTACAAAGTTAATTTCGTTCATTATTAATGCCCCTCTCTCCTTAAATCATTATATGATACGGCAGGGAATTAGTTCGCTTTCTCCGCGCATGTTAAATTCAATAAAAGAACTCGTGTAATGAATTTTGCTTCGCTATTAAAACTTTCATTAAATTATTAAATTATCCATTCTTTTGATAAGACCAATGCTTCGTTAGTATTCTGCATTTTGTATGCCTAATGATATTTTTCGTGTTATGTAATACGTTTCACTTATAATGAAAACTATCAAGAAATCTTATTATTTAACACAATAAAATGTAATCTGCGATGGGACATAAAAAAAGATATCATTTCTTTATTCCCCCTCATTTACTGTAAGCTAATCATTGGGTGCCACCATAATAGTTACCCATCATGGATATGCATACTACAAAATATGAAAATAAAAGAAGCGTAATCTATTTATAAAATCCTTGCATATCAAAATATATTTTAACGTATATTTAAATATTTTTAATACATAGTATAATGCTCTATTACTAATTTGAGGGAACTATTTGATTGTCCCAGCGACCTGATTCGGCAAATTACATAAATCGCGAAACTATTCGTAAATTATACAAATTGGCATAATTTTTAATTTAAATAGCGAAAGAACAAATAAATTAGTAAAAGATAAATAAAATTACAAATTAAGCGTCAAATTAAAAAATCAATTAGGATATACTAACACGTAACGTCAAGTGCATGTGCCATTTACGATAAGCCATTGTCGGCATTTAATCTTATTTTTTGGCGATAGTATTTTTGTCGACTTAATAATCAAGTAGCAAAAGAAACATCCTTATAACTCCAAAAATAACAAACCTATTAACTAACAGTTTATTGATTCGGATGAAGTGTCTCATTTCCAGTTAAAGTATATGTTTGAATTAAAATTTGAATGAAATAATGAGTCACGAAAAATCGAACAGTGTGGAAAATAGGATTACAAATATCTCGACAAATAATTATCCGATTGATTTCATTCTTTATGCAAAATTTATATTTTTTGTTGTCTTCTACAGCCATTACTTAAAATATAAAAATTCAAAAAATTTTATATACCTTTCATCAGAACGAATATTTCGAGAATCCGAAAAAAAAATTCCAGATAATCGAAATTACTGATATTCAGAAGACTTCTTTCCATTGTTACATACTAAATACACACCAAATTTCAAATCCTTATATCGATTTGTTTGAGAAATATAACGTTTACAGACAGACAGACTGACGGCAAAAAAAACATTTTAAAAATATGTTTTTCGGAATCTACAGTGTCTGAAACGTGTAAATAACCCAAAAAAAAGTTTCGACTTTCAAAATGATGGCAAGATTTACCCTATATAATATATGATGGTTTGGTTTGTTTTATTTTTGTCGTCCGATTATCTACACTAGGAATATAGGACCGGGGGGGGGGTGCCCTTCGTGGGGGTCTTCCTAAGGGAATCTAGCCCGTATTTACGCAAGGTTCGAAGAAAACCACGAACACTCCGAACGGTTAGGCCGACAGCCGCGATTGGGATCGAACCCAGCACCTGCCGTCTACCAGTTGAGAGGTCGGAACCTCTCGGCCACTGGTGGGGCATAACATATGATGTGTAAGTAAAAATGACAGATATTTCTTAATCTACAAAAATATATTATAATCAAGAACTAAAATACACAATTTCTTCTCACCGAAGATTCCGAAAAATGCTCCTTTAATTTTAAAAAACGTCAGAAAACTTTTTTTTTTCGAAATTTAAACATATTTATAAAATTATTTTTTATTAGCTGCCCATTAGTTTCCGAAAGGTTTCAGAGCAGATTTTACAGTGCATAATCAATTTTTCTCAAATCGGAATATCACTTTTTCTGATGCTATGAATTCTCAAGTAAATATTTTGATTCTCTGAAAACATGTTTAACAGACAAACATACAATATTAACAGTATTGATATCTATATGAAAAATAATATTATTTTGTTACAATTGCATGTACAAATTCCGTCATGCAGCTGTAAATGTGTATTTAAGAATCGATAGAATCTAAAACACCGATTTCCCGTGTATAGAGGACTGATTGTTGCATTGCTGGGAAACGTTTCGGAAAATGGCGGGGAGCTGAAATAAAATATTTTTGTAAAATTTTCTTTAAATTAAAAAAAATAATAAATAGTTTTATGAAGTTTCTCAAGATACTGCAAGATCACATTTGTAAGATATCCGGTTGGCAGAATGACAAGACGATTCCATTCGCACTGTAGGGAGAATAACCTCCGATGTGCAGGGCCTGATTACTAACGGGGCACTCTCCCACCAGGAAAAAGAAATAAAGAATTTTTCCTTATTCATGACAGTAATCTTGTATGAAAAGGGCGTTTAAAGAAGACGAAAATTTCTATAAATTTTTTCTGGTGAGAGAGTGCCCCGTTAGTAATCAGGCTCTGCCGATGTGTACCGATTTTGTGAACAACGGATTTTGTGCTTATTCTATAGACGATTACTTTTAGAATTTTAAAGCTATGATTTTGAGACTTTCACAAAAGTTGCTCTATATATTTAGCAAACATACTATGCAAATAAAATTTTGATATAGTTGACGCATGCGCAGTGAAAAATTATTTAGTAAACCTACTCATTTTTCATACAATTTTTATTATTTTTTAATTCTGATAACAGGGTATTGTGTGCAATATTATGTGTCATATTTTCAGAAAAGAATGTTATTTTATATTAAGAACTCTGCAAATTATAAGCAAAAATCTTGGAAAAATTTGGAATTGCTTTTATAAAAATCTTAATTTCTCTACGAGTATACATGCCACCGACATAAAAATAAACACAGTTTATTACAATAAGCCATTTAATCATAATCTACAGTTTTAACGCTTTTGCTACATAAGTTTTGACAGGGTTATCCAAAAGATATTCATTCTTTTTTTAATTTGTTGACAGTTCCCTTTGGAGTTTTGGGAAAACATCTTCACGGAAATTTATGATTTTTACTATTATGTTTACACTTTTAGAGTTTCAAGATAATTCCTCATGTGTTTTTCTAGATATTTAACAAAATGTATAAAATCGCAAGTGGATGGTCATCTTTGGCCAGGTAGTGTATGTTACCAAATTGTTCTATTCTATTAATTATTCTCGATCAGCAGTTCTAATATTGTGGTTCAGGGTAATTTAAATCTAGATCAATCACAAATCTTTGGACGAAACAAAACATTTAATTACAAAAAAACATAAAATAAAAATTTGAGAAATATTCGTCATTCTATTACATCTAAGAATCTATTATCAACAAAAAAAAGATTATTTCATTTCGGCTTATAAAAGAGCCTATGCTTTGAAGAACGTCCAAGTTGGCTAAATACAATGCTCGCTAATTAGCCGGAACATCCCGCCCGGCGTTGGACGACTGTCCAACATCATCATAAATAGGCAATAGAACAACTCCTGTGATGTTCCTATGTAGTATACCTGTGGAGGTCTTGAGATCGACGACGCGGACATGTCCATCGTCTCCTTTGTAGGTCTTCAAAACTCTTGCTAACCTCCGGTAGTTGAACTCTTCGTTTCTATCTTTCAGTAACACGAGTTGACCATCTTGAAGATTTTGCGAGGTCTTTTTCCATTTACTTCGAACTTGCAACTCATTTAAGTATTCTCGGTTTCAGCGTCTCTAGAACTGCTCTTTTATTCGTTGAACTAAGGTCCATCTAGAAGAAAAAGGCAAAGAATCTAAAACGTCGTTATTATCAGGAATATTTAGAAGAGGACCTCCAGTAAGGAAGTGACCAGGTGTCAATGGCTGTAAATCGTTAATATCTATAGATAATGGGGTTAATGGTCGTGAGTTCATGACGGCTTCAATTTGGGTTACAAGTGTTGTCAACTCTTCGAAATTTAAGATAGAGGATTTAATTATTTTCAAGAGTATTCTTTTCATAGCTTTAATATTCAATTCCCATAGTCCACCGAAATGTGGAGATGCAGGTGGTATGAAGTATTTCAATCTTCCGCAGACCCTCAACATGCTCATCTGCATCTAGAAATACGTTTAAACTTAAGAGTTTACTGCTGTTTGGGAGAGGACGTTTTCCCTTTAAACATTGGATTTCAGTTTGAAATTCAGAATTTTGCACAATCTTTATCAGGCTCTTGGTTGCATTTTGGAACTCAGAAGTATCTAAATAATTATATTTTCTGATTCCTGTTTCTAATTTACAGTTATTCAAAAATCTTATACAATATGCAGTAATTCTTATTAATTTCATAGAAGACGAATATCGATTAATTAAATCAATGTTTGCTTGATTTTTATCAACAACTGTTGATTTTACAGTAGCATTTTTCTTTAATTCTAACTCATCTTTAGTTTCAGAAATGTCTAATGTATCAAATGAACTAGCCAATTTTGGCCAAAGAGATCTGTCCTGCTTTAACCATTGGGGACTTTCCCACCAAAGATGGCTATTTTTCACCTTTGGAACTTTCAAGCCTCGAGTAACAAAATCGGCAGAATTATCTTGTCCAGGACAGTGAAACAAATTTGATGGATCACTAAGATTTCTGATTTCTTTTATTCTGTTTTCTAACAAACATTTTGAATCTTTCTGACTCTCCCTTAATCCAATACAATGTAATAGTTGAGTCAGTCCAAAAGTAGCAACTTACGGAAAAACTAATTCTTTGGCAATTTTATGACAAAGTCTAGCAGAGAAAAGGGCTCCTAAAAGTTCAAGACGAGGTATAGAAACAGTTTTTAAAGGGGCGGCTCTACTTTTTGCTGCTACAAAACTGGTAACTATGCTCTTGTTCTTTAAAACTGCTCTAAGATATACTACTGAACCATATGCCTTTTTTGAGGCATCTGAAAAACTATGTAATTCAAAATAATCAACTTCATCAGGAGCTATATCAGACAAATAATATCTGGGGATGCTAATACTATTCAATTCCTTTATTTCTTCAAACCATGCATTCCATAAATTGTCCAAATGCTTTGGTAAATTCTCATCCCAATTGAGGCCTAAACACCAAATTTCTTGAATTAAGCATTTGATTCTAATGGTATAGGGCCTAAGAAAGCCAATTGGTTCGAAAATACGACCAACAGTTTGCAATAAATAACGTTTAGTACTAAGTCTCTTCGAGAGGAAATTTTCCATATTATGAATTTTAAATGACAATGTGTCATTATCTGGGTCCCAAGAAACCCCTAAAACTTTTGAAATTACCAAGTGCTGATTACTAAGATTAAAATTATCAGTTGCATCATCAGTATGCAAACCATATTGTTCCCATTTTTGACGTATTTCATACGAATTAGTTTTCCATTTTCTAAATATCATTGAAGCTTCTTGGAAGATTTCATAAGCTTCCTTACTAATTTTAAAAGCTGATTCAACATTTGATTGGCTGCTGATAAAGTCATCAATATATAAGGATGAATTTAAAATATCAAAAGATTCAGGAAATGTTTCTACATACTTTCGTAGGTGATGCTTGATAGTAGCTGCAAGAAGAAAGGGGCTTGACTTCACACCGAAAAGTACTCTCTTGAGTCTAAATATTTTAAACTCCTTACCTGGATCTTCAACCCATGGCTCATCATCCCAAAAAAATCTTGTGAAGTCCCTGTCTGCTTCATCAATTTCGATCTGCAAAAAAGCTTTCTGAATGTCTGCGGTAACTGCTATTGGAAAATTTCTAAATTTGATTAAAAGACTGAGCAGATCGGGGATAAGAGTATATAAACAGTCATTTAGTGATAATTCACCTTTAGAATGGGCGCTTGCATCAAACACAATTCTAAGTTTAGTTGTAGACTTATCTTCTCGAATCACTGCTCTATGAGGCAAATAAAATGTATTTAGATCAGATGAACTTTCAACAGGTTCGATGATATTCTCTGCTAAATAACTGTCTAGAATAGATTTATATTCTGAGAATAACGAAGGATCCTTTCTAAAGTTTGTTCTCAACTTCAAAAATCGTCGATGTGCCACTTCGCGATTGTTATTAAGGGACATTTTTTAATTTTTCTTCCATGGAAATTTTACCTTGTACCAATTATCTTTAAAAACAATACTAGACTCGAAGACAGATATGACATCATTATCTACATTAGAAATAGCTTGAGTTTCGGATTCAATTCCTAAGCTTTCCAGTTGCCAAAATTCTCTAATTTGTTCAGATAAATCCTTTTCTTCTACTATAATTTTCATGCTAAATAATTCATTGGCTGACCCCATATAACACTGCAAACACCAGCCAAAAAGAGTTTCAGTAGCTACGAGATTATCCTTTAGCCGTTTAATTCTACCAGTTACAATATTATAATAATTATCGGTACCTATTAAAACTGCAATTTTTTTATTACTATATTCATGACTGTTAGCTAGTTGTAGACCTTTCAATTTATTATATGATTTTCGAATGTATTTATCAGGAGTGGGTAAGCAAGCAGCTGAAATCTGATCTGTTTCAAGGGCTTCGATTTCAATGTTCAAAGAGGGTTGATTCCTATTTTCTAATTTTACTTTTACAACATTATATGTTTTTTCAGTCGCCTTTTCGGCTCCAAAAGCATAAACTGATAAGGTTTCCTTTCTAATAACTGGCAATTTTAGCTTTTGTGAAATATCGCGAATTATAAATATTCTCATACTGCCGTTATCTAATAAAATACGAACTGGTTCATTTTTATCAGTTTTCAAATCTTTTATTATTGCTGAACAAGTTTGTAAAAATATATTGCAATGGGTGTTTTCGTCTGGTGCCTTACTAGTGGAAGTATTATCACAATGAGAAACATAACACAAAAAGCATCTTCCTTGCTTTTTTAGTAATTCTTTTTTCTCATCCAAGGTTAATGATTCACAGAATTCGCTATTATGCTCAACACTATTACAAAATATACATGAATTTTTGTTTACAGAAGCCATTAATTCAGTTGAAACATTATTTTGTTTATACCCTTTCGTAGTATATTGATATTTCGACTTAAATTTTGATTGTTTATCTGAAAATTTGGGTTTGTAATCATTCTTATTATCTTTAGAAAATGATTTTTTAGAATCTAAATCATGGATAGTTAATACCCTTTCTCTACTCTCAACTTCATTTTTAAGAAAACTCATAAGATTATCTATATTCCACATTTCACCATTCTTTAGATGTCTATTAAATTCTAATGTTAAAACTGGAGGTATTAACTTCAATAATATTGGGCAAAGATACCTACTGCATGTATCAGATTTTACACCCAACGACTCTAAATTCCGGATTTGTACTAGACATTTATCATACAAACATCTTAAACCGTAAGTTTCAGAAGAACTTTTCAAACATTTCATACTTAATAAATTATTTAGATGAGCGTGTACGAGCATATCATGTCTACCAAATCTTTCTTTCAAGAGCAATACAGCCGCCGCATAATTATTTTCTGTCAAACTAAATCCACTGATTGTGTTTGCAGCCGATCCTGCAACCAAACGTTTCAAATAGCTGAACTTCTCAACATCTGTAAGACTTGGATTTTTGTCTATAGCTGTTTCAAATTCATTCCAAAATTCCAAGAATTGATCTGGTTCTCCAAAAAATCGACTTATTTGTAGTTTAGGCAGATTTATTTTCTTGAATTCGGTAGAAACAGGACATGCCCGTACTGAATCAATATTATTAGCATTAACAACATTTGCATTTGTACTCAAACTTTTAATCTTGAAGTTTAATTTACATCTATACGATATCACTTTCTGATCGTATTCATCAATATTTAAAATTTCATTTTCAACATTTTTAGCATTTAATAAACTTAAAATGTTATTATCTAGCTATTAAATAACATTAAATCTCGTATTTAATTTATCAAGTAATTCCTCAAAATATGTGGCAGAATGTTCTGATTTCGAATAATAATCATCAATATCTTCAATTAACTTATTTAAAAGATTTCGATGCGTGTCAAGCATCTATCTTTCCTTATTTTCATTCATTGTATAAAATAAAATACAACAAAAAGTCAACTCACCAATCTGTCATCGAAACGAAAACATTTTTCTAACTGCGCAATAGCTTGAAATCCCGAATTCTTCGCGGCCGATGCACCAATGTAACGAAATTGTTCTATTAATTATTCTCGATCAACAGTTCTAATATTGTGGTTCATTGTAATTTAAATCTAGATCAATCACAAATCTTTGGACGAAACAAAACATTTAATTACAAAAAAACATAAAATAAAAATTTGAGAAACATTCGACATTCTATTACATCTAAGAATCTATTATCAACAAAAAAAGATTATTTCATTTCAGTTTATAAAAGAGTCTATACTTTAAAGAACGTCCAAGCTGGCTAAATACGATGCTCGCTAATTAGCCGGAACAGGGTATATGCTTAAAAGGTTCATAATTTAAAAATACACTTGCATTGAATAAATTAATGGTAGCACCACTACCAGTAAAAAAAAGTTAAATTTTAAAATTGTTGTAGTAGACAAATGTAAATGACATTGAATAAGAACAAAACTAGGGATTGAAAGTAATATTTTCAAAATATTTTTCTTTCAACTTCTTAAAGAAATAGTAAACATGCGAGTACTTTTTCTGACACAATTAATACTTTGCCTTCTTTTATCAGGTGGAATCAAAACTGCATATATTTCAAGCGTTCAAACTCCTATGGAAGAGCCAGTGGCAGAGAGGTTCGGACCTCTCAACTGGTAGACGGCAGGTGCTGGGTTCGAACCCAATCGCGGCTGTCGGCCTAACCGTTCGGAGTTTTCCGTGGTTTTCTTCGAACCTTGCGTAAATACGTGTTAGGTTCCCTTAGAAAACCCCCACGGAGGGCACTCCCCCTGGTCCTATATCCCATTAGCGTAGATAATCGGACGACAAAAATCAACCAACCTATGGAAGAGCTGTCCGCAAGATTAAAGGCGGTGTCAAGGCATATGCCATCTAGCGGCAGGGGTGCATAACTAGAGGATGACGTCATATATGCGCAGATGTTTATTATCTCCATATCTCTTGCGCATATTTTCTGAATTTTCTCTCAATCATGACAAATTAATCAAGTCTACGAGGTTTATTGCAAAACATATTTGTTATAGTTTGTTTCGATAAAGTCATGTACATTTAAAAAAATAGTCACAATATCGTTTTAATTTTATTTTGGGAGAAAAAGTACTAATTAGTACTCATAAGTACCATATCATGCTACGAAAAATATTGACTTTTACTCTAAAATTAAAATAATAATGAGACTTTTTTAAATACGCATATTTTTAATTAAAAAAAATCTGTGTTTTTAAAAAAAGTCTTATTGTCATTTTAATTTTAGGGTAAAAGTCAATATTTTTCGTAGCATTATATGATACTTATGACTACTAGTTAGTACTTTTTCTCCCAAAATTAAAATAATATTGTGACTATTTTTTTAAATGTACATGACTTTACCGAAACAAACTATAACAAAAATATTTTGCAATAAACCTCGTAGACTGGATTAATCTGTCATGATTGAGAGAATAGCTTGAAATTTATGATTGAATTTTTAATATGAACTCTCAAAATGGCTTTGTCTGTTAAAAAAGAAAAAAAAAAAAAAAAAAAAAGAGAGAGAGAGAGAGAGACAGAGAGAGAGTCTAAGCAACGATTTTAGAAAAATTATTGTCTAGAACGTTAAATATTTAAACAAATAAATTAACAATATTTCTTTGTTTAACAAAACAACATTTAATACATACATTTAAAATTAAAGTTATTCCGAATATACATATAATGAAATAGGTTTTTAAATTAAAAGAATGAAATGTTTGCAAGTTAAATAATAAAAGTCGATACGACCAAGAAAACATTGGATTTTTATCGTCTGAAATTGGTAAATAAAAAATGCAGCTAAAGTTGAATATTTTATTTAGTATTAAACTCTATACATTTCTAAATATTGATAAATATTATATTATCATATGAAATACTACGGTGTATATCATTTTGTATAATTTAGCTCATCAAAAAATTACTAAAATGTGACACTATTTCAAAATTCTGCATTTATATAATAAGTACTTACAAAATTTAATGAGTCATCTTTCGTTACATTAAAAGCGTAATTAAAATCGAACATATTTTAATCAGCGATATTTGTATCGCATAGTTAAATGATATTTCATCTTAGTATATTTTATGTTAATATTTAGTCGTACTACACTTATTTATTCTATATTTATTTACAATATTTCAAACCTAAAACTTATTCTACGAAATATTTTAAAGTAACATTTTATAGAAACAAAAAATTTTGGTTGCCATTCACACAAAAGAAACTGCAATCGACTTAATAATCCTCTAGTTATGCACTCCTGCCGCTGCATATAGATGGCATATGCCTTGACCCCGCCTTTAATCTTGAGGACAGCTCTTCCATAGGAGTTGGAACGCTTGAAATATATGCAGTTTTGGGTTGAACAGAGAAACTTATAACCGGCAAGGATAAAGGAAAGTTCACCATTTAAAGACAGATTGCAAAGAAGAAAAAAATAGAAATTCCAAGAGTTTATATAAAAAAATTAGCAGAATTAAAAATAGTAGTATTAGAAATAGGTAAATTCTGCTGAACAAGAATAAATAGTAAATAATATGGTGAAGAAAATATTTTTACAGTTCCATAAAGTGGAAAGAAAAAATATTTTTTTTAAATACCGAAAACAACCCCCTTCCCTTTAAAGATAAGCTTCGCCACATATATGTGAATTTTCCCTTTTCAAAAAGTGCCATTTATAAGCCCTCCCATTCAAGTTTTATTTTCTGGCGCTTTTAATCTTTCTGTTTTTTCAGGAAATTACTCAAGTTTTTTTTTTTTCATTCCTTATCTCTTAAATTAATAGATCTTATGCAGTTTATTTATTTTTATATAATCTCTTTACATATATCATTGTATTAGAATTGAATACTTGGCTATGTAAGCTACCAGATATTTGAGAGGAATTTTTCTTTATTATTTTATTTATTATTTAATTATTTTATTTATTATTTAATTATTTTATTTTATTATTTAATTATTTTATGTAAATTTGTTTCATTATTTTATTATTTTTATTAATAAAAACTAAATAGCATTTATAGACTATGGTTGCACTTGCCCTGCACAAAGGAGGGGTGGTAAAAAGATAGTAACTTAAAAAAATAAAAATAAAAAAGTGGTCAATATTTTTTTTCTCTATTATTTATTAGTATACAGAAACTCCATTTTAAATATACTTCACATCACATATGGTTTCTCGAACAGTGATTGTATATGCATGCACATACGAAGTATAAAAGGAAAGTCAAGTGTTGGAGTATTCCACATTTTAGGATTAAATATTTTTATAATAAGTTAGTGGTTTTAACAGCGCCGTGCGAAAGGGGCGGGGAAGAAGGGGTCGGTCGCCTCCTTCCCTTAAAAAATATACAATAGGCGCAGAAATATAGGGGGCGCCAAATGTATACTACCAATGTCATTTTTGGCCTGTTACAAGAAAAAATCGGGTGAGGGAGGGGCGCCGAATTGAAACTTTGCCCCGGACGCAGTTTTCTCTTCGCACGCCCTTGGATTTTAATAAAAACTTTGTATTTTCATAAAAATAGATAACAGGCTAAAATACGATGACATACTATTTTGAATCAAAAACCATGTTACAAATATAAAAAAAAAAAAAAAAGGAAATTTTGGTTGGATAGAAAATGATATCGATATCAAGAAACGAACCCCCCAACTCCCAAGATATACCTTACGATATCATTTTCCAGATTCCCCTTTCCCCTAAAATGATACCCTTATAATTGCACAGCACCTTACGACTTATTTCGGTTGATGTTTTTTGGGAGAACCGCAGCAAGGATGTTGTGAATGGTGCTCCACACCAGGCCCTTTAGTTAAAAGGAACGTTGGAAGCTTCACATATAGACGTCATCACTTATAATTATTGATGCACACATCAATGGTAAAAAATTAACAAATTGTTTCACACGAAGGCGCCAAAGAGAATTAATGCGGCGCAGCTTTTAAATAAGTGGTACTTACAATCTGATTCTGAATGGTTATTTGTAGTATAATAGCACGAATTTTGTTTTGTGTATAAGTAAAAGTTAATCATTATATAATAGACCGGGCGGCGGCGACTCGAATGACTACGTCATCGAGTTACGGGATCAAATCATGATGTAGGACAAGACTATTAAGTGTAGATTAAGGAATGACTGGTCTACCTCGTCATTTCTTGGTACGATATGAGTAACAGCGGGCGCCAACTCGCCATTTTGGCGTCTATTTCACGTCATCGAGTTACGGGATGAAATTGGTGCCAAATTAAAGGTAAAATAAAGTATTTTAAGAATATTTTGGTCTGCCTGCGCATATCCTGGTACAAATCCTCGGCAGACTGAAATTTATAACAAAAAATGGCGTTATAATGTAAAAATCAATATGACTACGTCATCGAGTTACGGGATGAAATTATGATGCCGGACAAGATTATTAGGTGTAAATTAAGGAACGACTGGTCTGCCTCGTCATTTCTTGGTACGATATGAGTAACAGCGGGCGCCAACTCGCCATTTTGGCGTCCCTTTCACGTCATCGAGTTACGGGATGAAATTGGTGCCAAATTAAAGCTAAAATAAAGTATTTTAAGAACATTTCGGTCTGCCTGCGCATATCCTGGTACAAACCCTCGGCAGACTGAAATGTATAACAAAAAATGACTCTCGGCAATCTTGTCCTACATCATGATTTCATCCCGTAACTCGATGGCGTAGTCATCTTGAATTTTACATTATAACGTCATTTTTTGTTATAAATTTCAGTCTGCCGAGGGTTTGTACCAGGATATGCGCAGGCAGACCGAAATATTCTTAAAATACTTCATTTTTCCTTTAATTTGGCACCAATTTCATCCCGTAACTCGATGACGTGAAAGTGACGCCAAATTGGCGAGTTGGCGCCCGCTGTTACTCATATCGTACCAAGAAATGACGAGGCAGACCAGTCGTTCTTTAATCTACACCTAATAATCTTGTCCTACATCATGATTTCATCCCGTAACTCGATGACGTAGTCATCCTGATTTTTACATTATAACGTCATTTTTTGTTATAAATTTCAGTCTGCCGAGGGTTTGTACCAGGATATGCGCAGGCAGACCGAAATATTCTTAAAATACTTCATTTTACCTTTAATTTGGCACCAATTTCATCCCGTAACTCGATGACGTGAAAGTGACGCCAAAATGGCGAGTTGGCGCCCGCTGTTACTCATATCGTACCAATAAATGACGAGGCAGACCAGTCGTTCCTTAATCTACACCTAATTATCTTGTCCTACATCATGATTTCATCCCGTAACTCGATGACGTATTCATCTTGAATTTAACATTATAACGCCATTTTTTGTTATAAATTTCAGTCTGCAGAGGGTTTGTACCAGGATATGCGCAGGCAGACCAAAATATTCTTAAAATACTTTATTTTAGCTTTAATTTGGCACCAATTTCATCCCGTAACTCGATGACGTGAAAGTGACGCCAAAATGGCGAGTTGGCGCCCGCTGTTACTCATATCGTACCAAGAAATTACGAGGCTGACCAGTCATTCCTTAATCTACACCTAATAACCTTGTCCTACATCATGGTTCCATCCTGTAACTCGATGACGTAGTCATTTGTGTCGCCGCCGCCCGCTCTATAACTAAGTTGCATATTTTATTGTTCAATCACATTGTTTTTTGTATTACATAGATATTCATGTTCTTGTCTACAGGTATACACATATATCCAGGGCCGTAACTATAAACTTGGGGGCCCCGGGGCAAAACCTCAGGAGGGGACCCCCCAGGGAGGGCAAATTAAAACTTTGCCCCGGCATAGTTTCTTTTCTCGCACACCGTTGTTTAAATGTACATAGTATGATAAGCCCAAAAATGACTAAAAAATGCAGAATTGGACAACTCTACTCGGCAGGCACTTGGCGGCGTCGCCATTTTTGCCGATCCCACTGAAGTTAGCATAGGGAAGAAAATACGGACTTCTGATTGGTTAAATACTTTAAAGAGCATTTTATTTAGGTTCATTTTTAAGTATATGTAACTTAATCATGCGTTTCTGTTTAAAAACCTTTTGAAAGATGGATTGTGATAATTTTCTTTTCGATTTTATGTATTTATTAATAGACTAGTTGACCCATCCGGCATTGCCCGGGACACGTTATGATAACCGTAAGCAAACAATTAACACCTTAGATCTACAATTAGTCAAAATTAAGCACAGGATACGAATTATTCGTTAAATAATATTTTAAAGAAATGCATAAAAAAAATGAGTAAATGCTTTTAAAAAGGCCTTTGGACCTCAATAAAAACATCAGGGTGTAGGTCCTGAAATAAGAGTCCAAAATTCAACTTTAAGTTTATGCATTGAGAAGGTTTGATAATAAGTGGGTGAAATATGCATGGAGAACAAAAATTTCAAGGTGCCTGAGCCGAGACCATAGAGAGTCTCAGGCTTTTAAATGGAATGTAAGAACATGGGAATAACTAAGTGAAAAAATAGCTCCAAAAATGAAGATTGAATTAAGAAAAGACAGTTTAATAGCAATTTATGGTACAAAATCTTCAAGGGGCCAGGAACTTATTTCGCATGTAGTTGGGTATAAAATATTTTTTGTAGTTATTAAAGTAATGGGAGGACGCTAAAGCAATGTGAAAGAAAATTGCAAGCAATCTGGATCATTTTTAAAGAAATTGCACCAACGGCCCCAAGAACGCGATTAATATTCAAAATTGGTGGTAGCTAGACTATGGCGGTTTCTAAGTAGCTGATGGATTTAAGAAGTTGTTTAAAAAATGAGTTAATTGAACCATTTTAAAGGGATTTATAATAAGGGCCCAAAAAGGACAATTGACAGTTCAAAGGGGCCCTAACAGGAAAACATGTTTAAATATATTAGTACTTATCTCTTTAGATTTACAATTAGTCAAAATTAATCACAGGGTATGAATTATTCATTTTAATAATATTTTAACAAAATGCACAAATTGATTCGGAAAATGTTTAAAAAAAGGGTCCTAGCCGCGGATTAAAATATGAGAATCTTGTCCCTGAAAGAAGAGACCAAGACTCAAATTTAAAAAATTTGCACTGAGAAGGGGATAAATTTAAAGAGTGAACTATGTTTGCCTCACAAAATGTTCAGGGGCTCCAGACTAAGCCCTATGATTCCACAGGAGGCCAAAGTGTCTTATATGGAATGTCAAAACATTAAAATATCTAAATGAATAAAGAATCCTAAAAATGAAGATCGAATTAAAAAGAAACAATTTATTATTACAAAAGCTTCAAGGGGCCAGGAATTTATTTTGCATGTAGTTGGGTATAAAAATATTTTTGTAGTTATTAAAATGATGGAAAGACGCTATAACTAAGTTAAATAAAATTGAAAGCAATTCGGTTCATGTTTAAAGAAGCTGAATCAAGGGCCTCAAGAAAGCAATTGACAAACAAAATTAATGGTAGCTGAAGTCTGAGAAATTCTTTTGTCGTTCATGTAATAGGTAGAGATAGGACATAAAAAATTGATAGAAAAAAAAAAAAAGCTAGTGAATTGGACCATTTTTAAGGGAGCTATAATATGGGGCCCTATAGGGACCAACTGACAGTTAAAACCAGGGCCCTAATATGAAACCATGTTAAAATATTTTAGTACATAGCGCTTTAGATCTTTAATTAGTCAAAATTAAGCATATAGTAGGAACTATTCTTTGGAATGATATAATTTTTTAAATGCACCAACTGATTGGGCAAATGTTTAAAAAGAGGCCCTAGGGTCCGAATAAAAACATCAGGTTTTCTGGATTGGTCCTGAAAGAAGAGTCCCAGGCAACTTTAAAATTTTGCACTAAGAAGATCAGAAATATAGAAAGTGAAATATGTTTATTTCACAAAATGTTGAGGGGCCCTGGGCTGGACCCTATGATTCCACAGGGGAACACAGTGTTTTGTATAAAATGTCAAAACATTAAAATATCTAAATGAATAAAGAATCCTGAAAAATGAAGACCAGATTAAAAGGAAGCAATTTATTGACAATTTATTATTACAAAAACTTCAAGGGGGCCTGTACCGGGCCCCAAAGGGCCAGGAAATTATTTAGCATGTAGTTGGGTATAAAAATATTTGTGTAGCTATTAAAATAATGGGAAGACGCTAAAACTATGTTGAATAAAATTGAAAGCAACTTGGATCATTTTTAAAGAAGCTGCACCAAGGGCTCCAAGAAAGCGATTAATATTCATAAATAGTGGTAGCTGAAGTCTAAAAAAATTTTTTTGTTGTTCATGTCGTAGTTGGAGGACCTAAAAATTTGTTTAAAAAAAGCGAGTGAATCCGACCATTTTTAAGGGAGCTATGATAGAGGGCCCCATAGGGGCCAACTGACAAGTAAAATCAGGGCCCTAACATGAAAACATGTTAAAATGTTTTAGTACATAACGCTTTAGACCTTTAATTAGTCAAAATTAAGCACAGAATGTGAATTATTTGCAAGAATAATATTTTTTTTAAATGCACCAATTGTTTGAGTAAGCGTTAAAAAAAGGGCCCCAGGGCCCGAATAAAAATATCAGGGTGTTGGTCCTGACATAAGAGTCCAAGATTCAGCTTTAAAAATTTGCACTAAGAAGGTGAGAAATTTAGGGAGTGAAAAATGTTTAGCACACAAAAAGATGAAGGAGCCCTGGGTCGGCCCTATGATTATCTAGGGGACCCCAGTGTCTTATATGGAATGTAAAAATTTGAAAATATCTAAATGGAACAGGTATCCCAAAAATGAAGATCGAAATTAATGGAAGCAATTTATTAACAATTTACTATCACAAAGACTAAAAGGGGCCCTAAGACGGGCCCCAAGAGTCCAAGGTCATAACTGAAGAGTAAAAAAGTGAAAACATCTAAAAGGAGAAAGGTACGTCAAAACGGAAAAGATTAGATAAAAGGGAGTCAAGCTATTAACAATTTGGCGCATAAAAATTGTAAGAGGCCCGGGCCCTGGCCCTTAAAATATTAAAAGTCTGAGCCTCAGGTGCATCAGGACCTGTCTTGGACTATCTTCACCTAAAATTTCAGACTTCTATGTGCGGTAGATTTTGCTAACCATCGCAGTCACACACTCACACACACATACGCAGACATACACAAACAGAGCTTTTTGTTAACTTATTAGTATAGATAAGAAGAAAGATTTTCTAGAATTTTTTAGATGCTTTTTATATTATTCAGTCGATTAGAAGTCCATATTTTCTTCCTTATACTAGCTTCGGTGGGATCAGCAAACATGCTGGCGCGACATGACACATTCGACTCGACATTTTGCTGTCTGCTGTAGAACTCCTTTTGTATGCGAAGCATAAGTAGTGTATTGACAGACAAGCAAAAACATCTATTCTAGCACTTTGATTTTTTTATTACTAACTTTTAGGTATGTGCTGGGCATTTTATAGGAACTTAGACTAGAAACTAAAATCAATAGTTTTTTAACCATTAGTTTGGGGCCCCTCAGGCTTGGGGGCCCCGGGGCAATGCCCCGGCTGCCCCGGCGGTAGTTACGGCCCTGCATATATCTTTGATTTTTTTAAGGCTATATCTTAACTATTTGGAAAATAGTTGTTGTCCTCGGTGGAGAATTGGGAAATCTGAAGTACATCTGAATCTTTTTACTGGTTGAATTCCACAACTTATTTTATTTTATTATTTTTCTCATTGGTCCATGCTTAATGTCTAGAAATGGAATACTTCCATTTTTTTATTTTGTTCGTTTTCTGATTGGTCCATGTTTAATGTCCGAAAATGGAATATTTCTGTTACCACAATGGCAAATAAAGTATTAAAAACTACAAAAAAAATTAATAACTCAAAAACAAATTTAGATACAGGTTTCAAACAAACTGTATTTAAAAGTATTTTTTTTCCTTTATACGACGGTGTAAAAATTGAAAATGTGCGATGCTTAGAAGTTTAAAAACTTACAGTAACGAATATTGTTAAGCTGAAATTTCATTTAATATTTGTTTATGATTGGTCCAGGAATATTAACGTGACTATGTCCATGCACATTAATATGACTGCTATGATGTAAGCTACGTTTTGATCATCATAAAAATGATGCTATTATTGTTTTTTTTTTTTTTTTAATATAGAAATCATTTATAAGTCTAAAATTATAGTCTTTGGAAATATTATTTTCCAAATAGTCGTTATAATTTGTTAAATTACATTTTTTCTAATTGGTATTTTAAATCAGATTATTAAAAATCGTAATTTGAAATGCATTTTAAATTTAAGTATTTTCTATTAACGGAGGTTAACGCAATTTAATGAATTCGTTATTTTAAATTTTTTTAATGGTTAATATGGAAGGAAGAACGTAGCAAAAATTATATTCCCTCCTTTGCTTTTGCTAGTGAAAGTTCTGCTGATTTGCTAAATCAAATTTTGCCCTATCAAACAAAAACAGTGCCCTTTCTCTCCGTAGTACTGTGAAAGATATATATTATATATTCATATATTAACCAGAAAGAGAACTTGTTTCTGGCCACTTGTGGTGCTGCCATCTCTTGAGCATATACTAAACATATTAGGAATTATTTTAGTCGTCTTTGGGCAAACGGCATTATTATATATTTTCTTTATTACAGGTCAGTATAGAAGAAGAAATTTTTGTAGACTTATAACCTCGATATTAGACCATAATTGCTGATATATGCCCAACTTAAATAAACTTATATAAATTTCATATGCTGTTGTGGTGAGGAAAATTACACCACATTACAGGGTACGTGGAGGTTAGTGGTTAGTACATATAAATAAGATAATACCCCAATCTGCGTTGTGAGAGATTGATCTGGATATTACCAAAAAAAAAATTTTTTTTAAACCTATCAATAATTTAAATACAGTAAATTTTCAATAATACAGCATCGGCTTGTTTAACGTTTAAAAATTTGCAAAGTAGGATTTTTAATGAGATACGAAGAGTATTTAAATAATTATCTTAAAAAAAAAATTAAATTCAGTAATTGAGAATTTGCATCTGGTAATTTACCTAAAGTAAATTAAGGAAAAGAAAATATGAAAGAAAACAAAGATTACAAATATATATATATATACAAATATTTATTTCAAAACGACAATTATATGATTCATAACACAATAAGAAAATTACCACTTAAGAATATCATCTTCATAGTTGAAACACATTGACATCGTACTATTCTAAAATATCAGTTTGTAATTACAAGCACTATAAAATAATACTATTCTAACTTATCAATTTTCTGAGAATGTTCTATTTCTTTTTTTTATTACACCTTATTTTAAATTTACACCAAAAAACAAAAGACTCACAGCACAACTGAAAAAAGGCATAGCCTAAGTTCTCATTATTATTTTTCTTTTTTTTTTTAATTTCTTACTAAAATTTTTTTAATTAAAAATTAAATTTTAGTATTGAAAATTTTTCTCTTTTTTATATAAAATGAGCCAAAAGATTATTTAAAAATAAGGGAACACCACATAGAAAGATTAAATCGCTCACCATTTTTTTCCGAAGAATTGACAGCCATTCATCAAAGAGAGATCCATCACAAGAAGCAATTTGTAGCCTTTTTTTTACACCACACCATTTGAAGAATCATGAAGTTCATTATGAGGCACATAAATGTCCATGTAAAAATAGTCTGCGATATTAGCGTACACTACCGTTTGAAGAAACATGAAGTTTATTATGTTGCATAGAAATGTCCATATAAAAATAGTCGGCGATATTAGCGTACACTGCCGTTTGAAGAAACATGAAGTTCATTATGTTGCATAGAAATATCCATATAAAAATAATCTGCGATATTAGCGTACACTGCCGTTGAAAGAAACGTGAAATTCATTATGTTGCATAGAAATGTCCATGTAAAATTAATCTGCGATATTAGCGTACACTGCCGTTTGAAGAAACGTGAAGTTCATTATGATGTCGGCAGAACTGTCATTATTTAATTCTAGACGCTCATTTTCGCTCACAGATTTGTCTGTATATAAAAAAAACTTATCTTCTTCGCCTCCGAAAGCATCCGCGTCCAAGAGGTGACTTCTTCTTCGAAAAATACTTTTCTATGGACAACCTACATGGTTGGCACCAAAATACCTTATATCAATCGTAGATTTTTCTCTGAGAAATGTCTTTTCTTTCTCTTTCTTTTCCTTCTCCCAATACCTTTTTTTTTTCCTTTCTATTGGTTTCTTGTAATCGAGTTGATTGGGGACTATCGCATTTCACTTCGCATTGGTTACCTTGACCGGTGGGAGGTTCACCACTTTTGACCACTAGGAAGACCTTTTTTAATGTCCGTCTTCTTCCCACGGGTTGTAGGAGTCATCACCTTGGTCGGGGCCACCCTTCAATGGGCGTTTTGATTGTAAATTCTGTCATTGTTGGCTGCTGCCCGTTATGTCAAACTTGGAGACAGTCTCGTATTTTTACGAGCCCGTATACGACCCTTGCCATTGTCACTGTCTGAAGTTTTTATGGTGAGCAATTGAAACACTGCGTATGTGTTCCTTTTAAATCCATTCGTTCTTACCGAACGTTATAAAGTCATAAAGTTTATAGCTTTAATTAACGTTAAAAAAATAGCTTTTATCTTTTCCTGAAACCTAAAATTATTATTACTGCCTGAATGAATGAAACGAACGTAAAATGAACATTAATGAATAAAATAAATTTAAAACTTTACTTTAATTAATTTTTTTTATATACGTATATTTATATATATATTCGTTTTAGTTGTGCTTAATAATTCTTTATATGTACGTATTTATTCTAGCGATGTCGTGACAATATCGTCACTACAGCTGTAAAAATAGGATAAATTTAGAAAAGTTCAAGTAATTTCCATTAATAATTTATAGATTAACGTTCCAAATTGCAAATATCTGATTGGAAAAACAATTAAACAGTAAATTTAATTTATATTAATTTGAAAAAAAAATTATAATTTAAAAAATGGCTTTATTCTTCTTCTTATTATTATTATTATTATTATTATTAATTACGTTTTAGTCTTAAAAGGTTAGTAATATACAAAAAATCATTAAATAAAAACAACTTTTTATCATATTTTATAATGCCGATTTACAATCTTTCTTTAAATTATAAAAGTATATTTAACAGTTTAGTATATTACTTTAATTGAAATAATGTATTAAAGGAACTTTAAAGAAAGAGAGAAATCTACTTGCTAGAATTAGTCAAACATTCATGCCTGCAATTGAGAGCCACCGATTTCTCATGTAAACGAAGATTAGTTTGCAATAAGTCAAATAAAATGTTACATTTAGATTGTGTATCATAAAATACATGCCTAATTTTTTCCGAAATTGTTTTACTTTTTTGCTGCTTATTAAGAATTATTCACAAATTTAGTCGAAATATAATTTCGTTAGATATATTTAAAAAATGCTTGAGTGTAAAATTAACATTGCAATACAAATTGCAAATTTTTTATCATTCTGACACATAAAATATAAGGGAAAAAAAACAGAATTTTGTTTAAATAAAATGATGAAAAGTAACTGTCGACAAAATGATCTATATTTTAAAATGTTGTTAGAGAACACGTATCAGCAAACGCTGGCTTTCGTCACTTTTTTTAACTTTTGATAATTGAATTTTATGTATTCTGTACCGCTGAATCCGAAATTGACCTTCATTACTTACCTTCGGGTGGAGATTTTTTAGAAATCATAAATTTTAAATTTAAAAAAAAAAACGAATATTTGATATTATAAAATAGACGTGTTTTTAAAGTTTGATAAATATTTTTTTTATGTATTTTTTACCGCTTAAACCGAAAATGGTCTGCATTTTTCGCCAATTTTAAATTTCAAAGTCAATTATTAAATCTAAGATCCCCCCCCCCCCCAACACACACACACACCTCAGTTGTTTAGCTGTAAGCAAGAAAATGAATAAATTATGGAATTAAATAAAAAAAGTCAATAAAAAAAGTTTCACTTTTTTAACAGTATTAAATTTTTGCTATATTTTAACTTTGACGTTTACGATTAACAAATTCAAATGTCATGGTTAAAAAGTGAAGGTCTTTTTCAGATTCAATGCTAAAAAATACGCAAAAATCAATTAGTAAAAGTTAAAAAACACAGCCACCCCCTCTAATATGGGCTTCCTGTAGTCGAGCGGTTCTGACCTCCAAACTGGCAGGTGGTAGGTGCTGAGCTCGACCACAATCGTGACCGTCGACCTAACCGTTCGAAGCCTTCCGTGGTTTTCTTCGAACCTTGGATATCCTCGCTTAAATACGCGTTAAGTTCCTTTGGAAATACCCCCCCCCCCGGAGTGCCCGCCTCCCCCTCGGGCCTATATCCCTTGTGCAGATAATCGGCCTTCATAAATAACACCAACATTAACACCATCTTCGAAAAAAGACAGATTTTTTTTTAAAGGTTGGTTCTAGCCTTCTTTGTATCTTTCAAGGCTACGGTCGATAAAACACTGGCGAAGAAATATCGTTTCTTTGTTTGCTAGGATGGAAAAAAGATACTTTTTGGGAGTGAATAATCCCGGGCGGCATACGGAAATTTCGTTTCGATAATACAGTAACACACACTCAAGTAATTTTAATGAAAGTGTAACATAAAAACTACTGTATATGTATTGATAAAATGAAAGAGCCCATATTCCTCGTGTAGATAATCGGCCGTCATAAAATAAACCAAACCCCCTTATTTTATTATATGCTATTTTTGTTACTTTTTAATTTTGACAGTTTATGATTTACGCAAAATTTTGACATGATGGTAAAAATTTGTGATTTTTGGTTATAAAAAAGTTTAAAAAATATAAGCATCGTCGTCTTGAGTTATCTAATTTAAAACCTTTTCTTAAATAACTTGGAGGCAATCTAACCGATTTTTGTGTGTGTGTGTGTGTGTGTGTGTGTTCTCCTGTAAACCAAGAGTAAATGGTAACTACTAGTAAATCTGCAGATCAGGAGCCTCAACGTCAGCTTTGCACATCATTTTTTTTTAAACACTTTGGGTAATATTCAACTTCCTGGAAACTAATTTAAAATTTTCAAATTACGTAATTATTTATAAGAATAAAATAAAAATAAGAAGTTTTAAGCCATCAAAAGCGTTAAATTAAAGATTTAGTTATGTTAGGATATTCTGAAATTTTCATGATCTATTATTTTTGTTTTTTTATTATAACATAGTAGATTTCTTCAGGGGGGCTCCGCCCCCCTGAACCCCCGTAATCTCATTAAACTTAAATTTGTAACTTTCTATCAATTTGCTAATGGTTATCGTATATCTTGTATTTCTTTATACATTTTGATTTATAACAATAAGTAACAGTTTTAATAAGCATTTTTCATTATACTCATACTTCTACATACCTGCCCACCACAAACACTTAATCTGATGTATCGGGAACTTTTGAAAGTGTAAACTCAGTAATCTAGGGTTTTATAATTTTGTTTCCGAAAAAAAAGATGTTTTGATTGCATTTTGTGGCAGTTATCGCAGACAGACAGACAGACTGACAGAAGGAAAACATTAAATTTTGTGTCGCCAAAATAAGCCTTCACTGAAGTTTCGGCAATGACGTCATTATTCATGAGTTATTGCTATCTATGTTGTTGACGACTTGATATTGTTTACGACTACTATAAAATACCTGTTTTATTTCAATTATGAAGTCAAATTTTATCAGGTGAAATAATTGTTAAAAATATAATTCTTTTTTATTTCTTTTACTTCTAATTATGCCCCCATTTTTGTTAGAAAAATTCTTATTAACGAAACAAATTTCCGTGTTTAATATTTAACAAAGTACTATATTTTTATTTTAATTCTGACGTCATATTTATTTTTTCTTAGTTTAATTTTTCGAATGGAAATTGCTCAATTGAAACTTATTAGCGTTAAAAAATTATTCCATATTTTGATTTTTTTTTTGGCAACGATAAAGGAAATTTGTTAAATTTTATCTAAAAAATCGCTATTGATTCTGCAGGAAAAAAAAGGAAATTTTGAATTATTTAGGAAAATATGTGAATAAAATTAATAAAACATAGCCTATGTTCTTTTCTGTGTTATGTTATATTTACACACAAAGATACAAAGACATTAATTAATTCAGCAGTTTTGACTTAAATTTTCGTACACTCATTCAAATTTATAACATTATAAAAATAAGGATTATGATGAATGGTTGCTTAGAAACCATTAAGAGAAAATAAAGAAAATGAAATAAATACATTTGAAATAAGTAAATCTCTAAAACAAATTAGTTTATATTATTGGAACACATTTATAAAAAAATCTCCAAAATTTACAGTAATAATTTAAAATATCTGACAAATGTGTTGACAAAATTTCAAAACAATACGAATAATTTAACTGGTAAATTTCAGTATCCATTTATCATTGAATTCCATTAATGAAATGTGACATTTTCTCTCAAGAAAAAAAATTAAAAATCATTGGATTTGCCATAGAAAAGCATTATTGCGCAAAATATAATATTCTATATTTTCGGATCGAATGAATCAAATCTTACAAAAAACTATACAGCTTAATCCCAGTGCCTCACTAACATACCCACTTAATTTCAAGCCAATCGGATGTTTTTTGCGGTAGTTATCGCGTTACAGACAGACTGACTGACAGACAGACGCAAAAAAATTTCGTGTCTCCAAAGTAAGCCTTCACTGACGTTTCGGCAACTAGTATTTAATAACTGGTAAATCTGCAGATCAGGAGCCTCAACGTCAGCTTTGCACATCATTTTTTTAAAACACACTTTGGGTAATATTCAACTTCCTGCAAACTCTAATTTAAAATTTTCAAATTACGTAATTATTTATAAGAATAAAATAAGAATAAGAAGTTTTAAGCCATCAAAAGCGTTAAATTAAAGATTTAGTTATGTTAGGATATTCTGAAATTTTCATGATCTATTATTTTTGTTTTTTTATTATAACATAGTAGATTTCTTCAGGGGGGCTCCGTCCCCCTGAACCCCCCGTAATCTCATTAAACTTAATTTTGTAACTTTCTATCAGTTTGCTAATGGTTATCGTATATCTTGTATTTCTTTATACATTTTTATTTATAAGGATAAGTAACAGTTTTAATAAGCATTTTTCATTATACTCATACTTCTACATACCTGCCCGCCACAAACACTGAATCTGATGTATGTGGAACTTTTGAAAGTGTAAACTCAGTAATCTAGGGTTTTACGATTTTGTTTCCGAAAAAAATATGTTTTGATTGCATTTTGTGGCAGTTATCGTGGTCAGACAGACTGACAGGCGGAAAACAATAAATTTTGTGTCGCCAAAATAATCCTTCACTGAAGTTTTGGCCATGACGTCATTATTCATGAGTTATTGATATCCATGTTTCTAATATTTTTTACGACTACTATAAAATACCTGTTTTATTTCAATTATGACGTCAAATTTTATCAGGTGAAATAATTGTTAATAATATTTTTTTTTTTTTTTTTTTTTACTTCTAATAATGCCCCCATTTTTGTCAGAAAAATTCTTATTAACGAAACAAATTTCCGTGTTTAATATTTAACAAAATTCTACATTTATTTTTATTTTTATTCTGACGTCATATTTATTTTTTCTTAGTTTAATTTTTCGAATGGAAATTGCTCAATTAAAACTTATTGCCGTTAAAAAATTAATTCATATTTTTTTTTTTTTTTTTTTTTTTTTTTTTGGCAACGATAAAGGAAATTGGTTAAATTTTATCTAAAGAATCGCTATTGATTTGCATGAAAAAGAAGAAATTTTGAATTATTAAGGAAAATATGTTAATAAAATTAATAAAACATAGCCTATGTTCTTTTCTGGTCTATGTTATAGTTATACACAAAGATACAAACACATTAATTCATCAGTTTTGACGTTGACTTCATTCAAATTTATAACATTATAAAATTAAGGATTATGATGAATGGTTGCTTAGCAACCATTAAGAGAAAATAAAGAAAATGAAATAAATACATTTGAAATAAGTAAATCTCTAAAACAAATTAGTTTATATTATTGGAACACCATATATAAAAAAATTCCAAAATTTACAGTAATAATTCAAAAAATCTGACAAATTTGTAGACAAAATTTCAAAACAATACGAACAAATTAAACGTCAAATTTCAGTATCCATTTATCATTGAATTCCATTAATGAAATGTGACATTTTCTCTCAAGAAAAAAGAAATTAATAATAAAAAGAATATTGCCCAGTTAAACTGGTGGCATTGAGCTCACAGGCTACGCATACTAATTGTTCATTACAGCCTTGTATTTTCGTTAATTCCGTTCGAAAAAAAATTAAGAAGGGGAAACAGCTCTCCCCTTTCTCCTTTTTTATACTTAATCATTGAACCTCCTAAACTATCAAGTACATGCTTTATCATATTAAAAAATCTATATCCAAAATTCAGAGCAAATCGGATAATTCTTAATAAAAACCCATCTAGCATTTATATAATTTAAGAGGAGTTATTCCCCTCTTTTATACTTAACCATTAAACTTCCAAAACTATTCAGAGATTTGAACGAAATCTGACAATTCTGATTGAAAAATCCATTTATACAAGTTAAGGGGAGGGGCATTAGAACCCCCGTTTCCCCTGTTTATACTTATTCAATGAACACCTAATAGCAGCCACGGTATCGCCTCATTAGAATGATCCTATATCTAAATTTTGAACGAAAACTGTTAATTCTGCATGAAAATCCCGTTTATATCAATTAAGGGGGGGGGGCATGAGCCCCCCCCGTTCCCCCTGTTTATACTTATTCAATGAACACCTAATAACAGTCACGGACTCGCCTCATCAGAATGATCCTATATCTAAATTTTAAATGAAAACTGTTAATTCTGCATGAAAATCTCATTTATATCAATTAAGGGGAGGGGCATGAACCCCCCGTTCCCCCTCTTATACATATCGAATGAACTCCAAAAACTAATCAGGGAAGCGCCTTATCAGGATATACCTATATACAAAATTTCAAGTGGATCCGATATTTTTATCATGAGTTATCGCGTTACGCACGAACATACGAACGTACATACAGAACGGACGGGCACATAAGCTCTCAGGCTATGATAGCCTGTGAGCTAAAAATCATTGGATTTGCCATAGAAAAGCATTATTGCGCAAAATAAAATATTCTATATTTTTCGAACGAATGAATCAAATCTTACAAAAAACTATACAGCTTAATCCCAGTGCCTCACTAACATACCCACTTAATTTCAAGCCAATCGGGTGTTTTTTGCGTTAATTATCGCGGAACAGACAGACTGACAAACTGACAGACATCCAGACAGACAGACAGACTCAAAAAATTTCGTGTCTCCAAAGTAAGCCTTCACTGACGTTTCGGCAATAATAATACATTGTCATCGGATTTACGCCAGTATGTAAAATTTAACTATATTGCCACACTAACTGTCCTAACTATACTCCATCGGATATTTAAAAATGAGTTAAAGTTTGAGTACAAATTTTGAACTGATAAAACATACATGAAGTTAAATAAAAACTTTTAAAAATAACATAATTTTTGTTTAAAATATTATATAAAGTATCAGTGTCAAATCCTTACAAAATAAAACATATGTTAAAATACATTTATTTTGGACAACCTGAAACTTAATAAAAGTTAATTCAATCGTAATACTTGTATAAAAAAATAATAATTTAAAATAATAATAATAAAAGATCATTCTGTTGGAAAGAAATAGGCTTAAACTATTAAATGAGCAAAGTATAATTTAAATTACCTTTTCTTTGATCAATTAGACTATCTCCACTAAAGATTATGATTATTAATTAGTAAGCTGTGATCGATTCTCGGGGAAAAGGTGGGAAATTTAATTAATTTTTATGAAAAATAATTGCGTTATATTTATTTGAAGAACCTTTTCCTTATAATACTCTTAGCGATTAGGCTATTATCAGAAAGTAAAATGAAATAATCATTAATTTAAAAGCAATTATTCTTAAAATTGAAATAAAATAAAAGACACAGATTTTCTTCTAAATAAAATGATTCTCTTACATCAATTAACAGTTAACATAAGATTTATTTACAGCTATATACAAACTTCGCTCACACAAAAATCATACATTTTAGGGAAATATCACCCAAACAAATTTACAAATTATTTTTTATCTAGAAGTAAATTATTGGTAAAAAATCATAAATGTAGACTCCCTATTGATCTGACATATTATCATCATACATATCTGTGTATCTGGGGGGAAATATATATAGTAAAAATAAAGTTACTCGCCAGAATTCTGTATATAGTTCGACGCATTCGGGCCTTTCATGGGATCGCCGGTAGCACTCGCAAACACATCCTTTCGTCTTTTTCATCGCCACATCATCACATTTTAAATCGTCATAGGCAACTGACTGACTAAACTATATTTTTCTCGGTTCCAACCTGTAGGAGGTACCAAACACTTATTTTTTTATTGGAGCATAAGGTTACCGTTGGTTTCTTCTAGTCTTCCTTATTATTGGGTTCCATAAAATTATTTATGCGAAGAGATGAAAATCATCCCTCCCACTATAAACCCCGTGAGAGCCACTGCCCCCCCCCCCTCCCCGTGTCTGTAAACTTACGTAAATTTCTTTTACTGCATGTTGTAAATTTTCTTCACATTGACTGTCGCTTACAATGACGTTTGTTGTTGCAGTTCAGGGTCTCTTATCGTAAACTTTTATTACCAAGAACGTTAGAAGACCACCTAATTTAGGCCATCCAGATGTCTGTATTGTAGTGGATATCTATTTAAGTAAAATTGTTCCATTAATTTAATTGTATCCTTCTGTGATGGATGCATGAGAAAAATATGTCCATCAAATTCAATCGTAATACTTGTAAAAAAAATTTAAATTTAAAAAAAAAACTTAATAAAAGATAGATCACTCGTAATACTTGTAAAAAAATTTCAAAGTGCAGATACTCATGAATAGCTTCTTCGAATATTGTAAGCACTTAGTACATGATCCCTCAAATCATGGTCGAACTCATTTGTTTGTAAAGTGGTATATATAAGTCACACATTTATAAAATTTCGTAACTCGATCAATTTTAGTGTTTATAATAGTCCAAGAACCGACAGCACAAACCCTATGTCATCGAGCACAAGAAAAAACCCTTCATTCTATGGAAGAGTAGTAATAGAGGAATCTAGTGATCCGTATCTACCGGAAGTGAAGAGGTGCATAAGCCAAAAATTAATACCACTAGTTGTTAACTCGTAGGTTTAGCATTGTGTTTGTCCTACAACAAAACTACGAAAACACGGAAAAGTAACTGCAGGAGAACACAATCTAAGCCTATGAGTTAAGCACTAGTGGTACTAATTTTTGGCTTATGCACCACTTCACTTCCGGCAGACATGGATCATTAGATTCCTCTATTACTACTCTTCCATAGAATGTATTGTACTTGATGACATAGGATTTCGTGCGGTCGGCTCTTGGACTATAGTATGAATCAGATATTTTTGTCTTACTTGTTAGTGTAATAGGAAAAATGTACTAAATATAACTTATAGGAACGGAGGATCGTATAAAAATTTAAATTTCGTAATTTTTTCCCAAATTGCTTTTAAAATATTTCTTTGCATTTTTAAAACATTTTCATACTTGGAATTAAACATCTATGGCAATCGGTTTACGATTCAGCCATTGGCCACTGTTGAGAGTGGAAACCGTGTATGAAAAAAAATTACAAAACTCTGTAGTATATTTCTATAGGTTCTATATAATTCTGTAGTTTCATCACAAAATTCCTCACGTATTGCATTCAATAATATTTTTAATTTTAATTGCTCAAAAGATGGACAGTCAGCGGAGTAAAAGTGAATTACGTAGATTTCCTCAATTTCACAGATGCTGGATTCTCTTTAGTTTTGTGTTTGTCCCACAGTCGGGAGCTCACGGAAAAATATTCCATCTCGTGCTGCGGTTGTAGCCTTGCTAACATAGGGTAGTGAGAAGGGCGCGGTTGGACCCCGTTTCTAGTTGGTAGAATGTCGGTTCGCTAAACCGATGACTCGAGTTCGAAAGTCACTTTGACATATTTTCATTCTTGTTGGCTATACGCCTTTGACCTCTTCGGTCCCTGAATCCCCATTCGGGGACCTCTGTTCTTTTACTTTTAAAAAATTAAAATGTCTGACTTATTTTCATTATTTATAATTTTTTAATATTACTGTAAAACATTTGTGTAACGTTACACCACAAAATTTGTGGCGGTTACTCCATTTTATGGAGTAATTTTTTTAACTTATATAATGGAGTAATTTAAACATATATTACTGGAGTAGCATTGCAGTGTTACACTGGTTATATCGGTTAAAGTACTCCATAAAATTCTAGGCAGCAAAGCTGCCACCATTTTCATGAAGTAACGTTACAAAATGTTTTACAGTAGAGCTGATTTTTTTTTTTTTTTTTTTTTTTTCTGCGTTGAAAGCAAATTAATAAATGGCTGCATCTAAACTGAATCCTTCATAAAATAAAAGTTATTTTCATCTAAGTTTGCAGAATAGGGTAGATGTGCCAGTAATGGGCCACCTCGCACTTTTTGGTTTATAAAAAAATAATAAATAATAGTTAAGCTTTTATTATTTTTTTTCCGAACTCTACCTTGCTTGCTTTATAAGCTGGATTAATTTTTTACACTTTTCGTCAAAACAATTAGGAAGCAGGAAATAAAGTTTCACAGTTTTTCTGTTTTTCAATGAAAATCTTAATGAACATGCTAAGAGCAGACTTTACTTACTTAGTTTATATCTTTTTTATTTTTCTGTAAAAAATGAATGTTTTTGTTTGGTTAGCAATATAAAACATTGAATTTAATATACCAATGGCCATTTACAAAATTTTATTTATTTTTAAGATTTTAGGAGGGGTGGCCCATTACTGGATTGCTTATTTCGTGATTTTCCAGTAATGGACCACCTAAGTGACCAATACAAAAAGTGTTATTTCAGTAGAGATAAAATATTTTGATTTAACTGAAAAGCTAAATAATCAAATTTAATACTTAAATTTTACCTATCAGAATTTAATAAAGGCAATTTCTTTATAAATAATTGTTTTTATAAAGTCATCCAAAATTGGTACGATAACGAAGTTTTAAAAATATACAGATCTTCCTGATATAGTAGACAATACATCGGATACAGTACAGTGGTTGAACTCTTTGTATTCCTATAAACATACAGGAAGTAATTTTCATTACACCTCAGCAACGTATATCATATTCATAAAATGTGGCACAGCTTAATATAATTAAAACATGTGCCAAATAATGTTTCCCCATATAGCATTATGTAGCGGAATACTTTTGTGTGGCCCTGTAATTTAATAATAAATATTCTTTGCATCTCAGATTGTACAAAATTTTTATTTTAGTATATGTATACGTCATAGGTTCATGTCAATTTTATTATGTTCGAATGAGTGTAACACCATTAAAATGCATTTGCAACTTTTTTTCCCCATTGACTGTAATGTAACGGAATACTTTTGATAGTCCCTGTAATTGATCTATGCATCTGATTATCATAAGATCTGAAATGACTCGACCAAATTATGTAATAATTATATGTTTTAAGTTTCAAACGATGAAAATGCATTTTAAACTTTTTCCCCATTGACCGTCAAAAAAAATCGGTTGGCTAGTTTTTGCGTTGTTATATGGGGACAGACAGACAGACGGACAGCCGGACGGACTGAACGACAACTATAGGTGCTACGTAATTACATAATTACGAACGCACCTAAAAACAATTATCTGTTATTTTTTGTAGGGTGGCCCATTACTGGAACATAGGCGGTCCATTACTGGAACATAGGTGGTCCATTACTGGGCTTTTGGGTGTTTAGACATATTTCTATTATTTAAAATGAAATTTTTATTTCTATTGGTATATGTAACTGTGGGATTAGTTAAATATTGATGAAAGATGAATTTAATATGAAAAAAATTGGAATACAATAATTATAACTATTAATAAAAAATTATTTTTTAGAGAAATTCCTTAAGGTGGCCCATTACTGGCACATCTACCCTACCTAAAAATTTCCAAAATACAGTGTGATCAGTGTGATCATGTGACAGAAAGAAAGTGATATTTTTTTTAATAAGTATTTTACTTAAATCTTTTACAATACATTTTTTTGAGGATTGTAAATATTTCAATTGTTTAAAGCTCTTAAATTTATGATAGCGTTAATTTAGGTTAATGGCTATTAAATTCATGTTTTAAGGGCGTTGATAGTTTTAGATCAATATTTTTTAACCTAAATTATTAAGTGCCTAAAAAACCAATTTCTTAAAATATATTTTTTCTCTTATTTACAATGTCATTTTGTTTGAAAAAAAACAATGAATATGTATTTGTATTATTATTTTAGCTTCAGAACAGAAGAGGTTAAGAGATTAAAATTTGAAATATTATAGAACATGCAAGTTTAAAAAACATAATAACAAAAAAACATCGCCTTATTTTTAGGAAATTTTCGATTTAGTACGGCATTGAATTTATAAGGAAGAACCCCAGAGTTTTGTCACCCTGATTTGAAACAAAAGAGCCGTTTGGTCTTTTAAGTTGCTATCAGATTTACCAACTTTTTGAGCAATGTTTGAGCCAACACTTGATTTTCAACTTTTCGCAAAATATTGCCTCAACAAATAATGCCACATTAAATAAAGTTCAAGGTTTAGAAGCCGCATTAAAAAAGATTTGTAGCTGAAAGTCCTACATAATAATTTATGACTTGTTTTCTTTATTTTTTGAAATTTGTGTACCTTCAGCATGAAAAGTTATGTTATCTCTATTTTAAGAGGGTGGCAATTGTTTATTTCACTGAGTATCTTATTGTGTATATAAGACTGATATATATCATATCTAATATATATTCGTTTCCGTCGAATTTCGACGGGTGCTGCTAGTAATAATTAAAGATATAGCAGCTGTCAAGTGCATTTTTGAATTCGTTATATGACAAATGTTCTAATTATAATTCTAGTATTTCGAAATGAAAACTACATACGCTTTTACAAACATTTATTGTTCGATTCATGTTTTTTTCTCGTCATATTGTTTATTGTTCTGTTCGGATTATTGCATTTTTCCCCTCCCCGCATCTTCTAACTAATCAGAAGAAAGTTGTTTACATGTCTTATGTCAATTGCTGTAATAACAGTCCACAACACAAAATTTCAAAACTTAATTTTGATAAGAAAATGTATTTTTATTCTTATCGTCATTGTGCATTATATTTCAAATTTTGGCTCAAATTACTAGCGACAGATTTTTTAACCATATGTTACTTTATTAAAATAATAAAATTTTTGCGGCACAAGTTTTTTGGAATGAGAAATATGCTATAAAATAAAGGAAGCGTTTCGTAAAATAGTTCGAAATTGCAAGCTGTGATCAAATCATTAAAAATGAGGATCCATTATGCAGCACGTACGTTTCTATTACTTCTGTTCTTCGTAGCTATTTTTCCTACCGAATTGAAAAAAACGGTAGACTGCGATTATCTATGCTTGGTTATCTATGCATGGTGTACTATGTAAATTATGCTAGGAAAGGCATTCGTTTTAATACCTTCGGAGGATGCCATTGTGATTTTGTGCCATTCTAAATAGGTATGGGTATTTCTATGTATAATAAATTTGTTAAGAGCCTACTTCGGTAACGCTCCGAAAAAGACAGCTAATGTTATTTCAATGGAAGAAATTTTTAGCTTTTATTCCTTTGCATTTTGCTCAAATTTGATAATCTTTGTATTTTTTAAAACGTGTACGTTTAAATCATGCACGTCGTTTTCAAATTTTATTTCCTTTTTTAATTTTAAGGCGATACAAGGCGTTAGTTTATGTTCTATAAAGATGTAACTTTAGTGTCTTATCACTAAAAACTGTTTTGCATTTTAAAATTTAGTAAAAGGACATGCATACTTTAATTATTTAGCTTTCAAAAAATGTTTTTTACTTTGATTTTTAAAAAAAATTACATATAATTATATGCTAGAAATATAAAAAGTTGAAACACTTTGATTTAAAATAGACAAAAATGCTGTAAACTCCGCCTTAAAAAGATAGACATTTTAAAACAGACACGAATCTCTTATATCTAGCAAGTTATGTATTCGTCAAAAATTAAAAATGCAATTCGATTCCAAATCCCTTCAATAATCAGGCTTATCAGTTTTATACCTTTAAAGTTAAAAATTAATCAGAAAATGGATCAAAGTTTCGCGTTGTTGAGTAGACAATTTAAGAACCATCTTAAGGTATATTTTCAAAGATTATGTTAACAGAAGTTCATTATCGCTATTAATACATTTACAAAACACTAGATGGTACCTGTCAAGATTTGACGATAAACATGTTAAAAGATTAATTAGAACCTGTAAATAAAGTTTTGAAAAATTGATTTATTTGAATGTTACCTATGTGATTCGAACAGATTCAAAGCGTTTCTTGGTTCTGTCAATTTAACCGACTAAATATTGCTAGACCTATATATTTAAAAGACCTGGCTGTTTTTTTAGTCATCAGCCCTGAGCTTCCTACTAGCCCGATTTTGATAATTATTTTTTAAAATGAATGCTGTTTATGTGTAGATGTGCCCATTCTGGCTAATTTTTAATTTATTTCCATTTTTTATTTTATTTTTAATTTTAAAAGCTTTTTCGTGTCATTTCTTCAAAACAGTGGCAACAGGTTAAGCTTTTCTCACTATAATAAAAATTTATTTTGCTTTATTACTTTCACCAATCAGGAGTTTGATCTCATGAATGAATGTGTAATCGCATTTCAAGGGAAAAAAATGGTTTTTGTAAAATTTAATCCTACTAAAATGATTTCACATAATTATTCATTAATAGCGATACAATACACAGAGTATTTACTGAGTAATATTATTAAGTATTATGTAACTAAAATAACAGAAAATAAACTTTAATAAAATATAATATATCTAAAGCGAAATTTTGTAGATGAAGAAAATATCGTCATTCAGAAACCAGATAAATTTGTTCCATGAATATAATATACATGGTTATAGCTGTGTCAGTGATGATGTCATATTCACTGTCATATTGCTGCATATAAATAAACTGAACTTCTATTTATTTAAAGGTACGTGGTGTGCACAAATGAAAATATTTCTACAGATTGCGTCATTTCTATTTAATTATAAGAAATATTTTATGAAACTAAAGAATTTTTAAATAACTGCATAAATCACGTTTTTATTTCGGAAAAGGTAAGTATATCTGAGGGTGTAAATGATGTCATATTAGGAAAAAAAAGAATAAAACCTGTGATATGCCGGTATTACTATATTTCTATTTTAGATAATATCAAAAATTAATTAAAATCATTTTGTTGTATTAAGTTATTATTAAAAATAAAAATAAATAAAATGTTTTCTGCATATCAACAACAAACACAAAAATTTTATTCTTTATAAGAAAGATATCATTTTTCTTTTCGTTGCCATAACAGTAAATTTAATTTTGACAAGTTCATCGATGGAATAAATTAAATTTATTGCAAGTGCTGTAAATGTGTAGTGGGTTGGTTATGCAGTTTAGTAACTCCCTGTTTCTATTATAATTAAACTGTTTTATTGTTATTATAATTATTGTACAGTTACCAAGAGGTATTTAAACGAAGAAAAAATAAACTATGTAGACATTTTTGAATTCGTCTTCTGAGGTATTATATTAATTTCCTAAATATTTTGGCCTTTAAATAATGTTTAAGGTTTAGAAACCACTTTAAAAAAGCTTTATAGCTGAAGATAAATCCAACATAATAATTTATGAATTCTTTTCCTTATTAATTACCCAACATACATGGTATAGGGTAAGTCTTGCAATCGTTTTAAAAATAGAAAAAAAAATGCCGGATTTACACTTTTCAGATATTAGAGATTCCGAAAAACATATTTTTAGAAAAAAAAATTGCCGTCTGTCCGTCTGTGTGTCTGTCTGTCTGTAAACACTCTATCTCCCGAATAAATTGAGATAGAGACTTGAAATTCTGTATGTACTTAGTATGTAAGAATGGGACGAAGCTATTAAATATTAGTAACCTTGATTATCCGGAACTATTTTTTTCGGACTCTTAAAAAATTCGTTCTGATGAAAGGTATATAAAATTTTTTGAATTTTTTTATTTTAAAGAGTGAACGTAAAAGTCAATAAAATAATACAAATTTTGCATAAAGAACGAAGTCGATCGGATTGTTGTTAGTTACCGAGATATTTGTAATCTTATTTTTCACATTCTTCGATTTTTCATGATCCTGTATTTGATTCAAATTTCAATTCAAAGATATATTTTAATTGGAAATGGAATACTTGATGCGACTCAATAAATTGTTAGTTAATATGATGTTTATTTTTGGAGTTATAAGGATTTGTAATAACAATTTCTTATAACTCCTTACTCTTTTACGCAATCCAATACTGCTTGGGTAATTTGGCGTTTTATATAATTTGTCGAAATTGGTTCATAAGAAATCCATTAATAGAGCATTACTACGTGTTAAAAATATTTAAATATACGTTTACATTTCATTTTGGATTTCCGATGCATTTTGTAAATAGTTTACACATTTTTTATTTTCATATTTTATATTATGCATATCCATGATGGGTAAGTATTACGGTGGCTCCCCAATGAGTAGTTAGTTTTTTGTTATTTTCTGAAGTTTGTGTTAGAGGTCTGCACGGGCCGGGCCGCGGCCCGAAGCCCGAGCCCGGCCCGGCCCGCGGGCCGGGTTCGGGCCGATTTCCAATAATGGCATTCGGGCCGGGCCGGGCCGGGCTCGGGCCTTACTTCTGAAGACTCGGGCCGGGCCGGGCCGGGCCTAGTCACTAATCTTTCGGGCCGGGCCGGGCTCGGGCCTTAATTTTTTTGCTGGACGGGCCGGGCCTAACTTTTTTTTCCGTACGAAGCCGAGACTGATTCCATTCTTCCTAGTTTTCATGAACCAAAATAATCAGTTCCTATTGTATCTTCCTATATGAAAATCCTTTTCTCGACTTTTTATAAATCAGTAATATTTGGCTTTGTCCGAAAATGTTTGCAAAAAAGGCATATACTTTTAAGCCGTCATTATTCTACAATTAAACATTAGAATTTATTCCTTTTAAGGAATCGTAGATTACTAGGCGTTTTAAAATAGAATTAAACACACACACACACACACAAACAAAAAAAATGATTATGACGGAATTTTCTTTGAAACTGAAAACTGAAAGTTTCTTTTAAAATGTTCATCCATGCAAAATGAATATAACAATACGGGAGAAAAAAATATGTTAAACATTTACATCTGTTAAGAAGGGAATGTATTTTTTTTTTCGTTCCAAAGCGATTTCGTCTTTGGAAATTTTACCATATGCTGCTTTTTCGACTTTTTGTCTCCATTACAGGGAATATGGATTAATAATACTAGTGATAACTGAAACATTTACATACAACAAACAAAGATTCATTTAAAAGCGTAAATATCGCAGCCTACGGCACTTCTGCATAAATGGAGATTATAAACATGAAAAAAAAAGACTAATATAATTTTTTTTTGGTCAGAACTCTTCCATAAGATTAAAGATCAATATTTTGTAGAAATTCACTTGAGCCGGGCCGGGTTCGGGCCGAATTTTAAACTTTTTTCCGGACCGGGCCGAGCTCGGGCCGAAATTTTAACTTTCGGGCCGGGCCGGGTCGGGCCAATATTTTTTTCGTTCGGGCCGGGCCGGGCTCGGGCCGAAATTTTAACTTTCAGGCCGGGCCGGGTCGGGCCAATATTTCTTTCGTTCGGGCCGGGCCGGGCCCGGGCTGAAATTTAAACTTTCGGGCCGGGCTCGGGCCTGGAAATTTCGGCCCGTGCAGACCTCTAGTTTGTGTATCTTCATCATAAAAAATTATATTATCCCTATTTATGAGGTGGCAATTGTTTATTTCCTTCAGTATGTTATTGTATACATAGGACTGATATATATAATATCTAATATATATTCTTTTCGTCGAATTTCAACGGGTGCAGCTAGTGTTAAATTAAATTTTGCGACATTTTTACAATTTGTATTTGTGTGTGTTGTATTTTTTGTTGTTTATTTTATTTTTATTTTTTTAAGAATGCAATTTGTAAAGATTTTCAATAATTTTATTCTTGCAAATTTATCTCTAAAGCCCTGGATTGGAAATTGGCTGTTTTTTTTTTCTAATAATTACTATGTTTTAATTACTTGAAATATTTTAAAAATAAAATTGTTACTTAAAAAATCATTGTTGAGTGTTCAATTTTATTTAATTACTAGCAGCCTTCGCCCGCTACGATGGTCATTTTTTAAAAAGAAACTTTGAATCAAACGAAATTTTTATATCATAGAAATTTTTAGTTTTATATCGTACTTTAGGCTGTCTGTCATCGGTGAAAAATCAGTCATCTAAACGGAAAATTCAATGTTAGTCACCAATGAATGACGTAGCACTCAACATATTAAACAATTTTAATGACATAAAAATTCATTCAGCGGAACTTTTAAAATAAAGCCAAACTTTTGTAATTTGTATTCATCTGATAAAAACTTTTCCTAAGTATTCAATTAAACAACATAGAATGGTATATTTCATTTGTTACAAAATTTCTGAAAAATTATCTAACTAATAATGTAAAATCCATCTTGTAGAACTTAAGATATAAGCGGCCGCAATGAAATTTAACTTTGTGTTTTATATATATTGAGATAATTAAATATAGCTTACATAATCATGTTAACCTGATTATAGAACTCTCTTTCAAAATTATAGGTTCGGCTGATTTTTTTGTGCTGTGATTAATATGAAAGACAGACTTTCTTTTATATATATAGATAAGGATTGAAAATTTCAGGTTTTTGCGCCGAAGACACCGCCAAATCAGGAAAATGTGAAGTATCTCGTGAACTACTGAACTTGAAAGAATTTGCTTGGTACCATTCGATTCAGCATGAAAAATTCACTAAAATATGTTATCAAGTGAAAAATAACTACAAAAGCCGATTTTTTAGGAATTTTTTAAAAATTCGTTCCTGTTTTTAACCCCTTTAGGGGTGGAATTTTCGAAAATCCCTTCTTAGCGGCACTCGATGTCATCAGAAGTATTTTTACCCCAATTTTCAAGATTTTTGATTCGACAGATTTTTTTGTGCTGTGATTAATACGAAATCCAGACTTTCTTTTATATATATAGATACGGATTGAAAATTTCAGGTTTTTGCGCCGAAGACACCGCCAAATCAGGAAAATGTGAAGTATCTCGTGAACTACTGAACTTAAAAGAATTTGCTTGGTACCATTCGATTCAGCATGAAAAATACACTAAAATATGCCATCAAGTGAAAAATAACTACAAAAGCCGATTTTTTAGAATTTTTTTAAAAATTCGTTCCTGTTTTTAACCCCTTTAGGGGTGGAATTTTCGAAAATCCCTTCTTAGCGGCACTCGATGTCATCAGAAGTATTTTTATCCCAATTTTCAAGATTTTAGGTTCGGCAGATTTTTTTGTGCGGTGATTAATACGAAATCCAGACTTTCTTTTATATATATAGATACGGATTGAAAATTTCAGGTTTTTGCGCCGAAGACACCGCCAAATCAGGAAAATGTGAAATATCTCGCGAACTACAGAACTTAAAAGAATTTGCTTGGTACCATTCGATTATGCATGAAAAAATACACTAAAATATGTTATCAGTTGAAAAATAACTGCAAAAGCCGATTTTTAAGGAATTTTTTAAAAGTTCGTTCTTTTTTTTAACCCCCTTAGGGGTGGAATTTTCGAAAATCCCTTCTTAGCGGCACTCGATGTTACCAGAAGTATTTTTATCCCAATTTTCAAGATTTTAGGTTCGGCAGATTTTTTTGTGCGGTGATTAATACGAAATCCAGACTTTCTTTTATATATATAGATAAAGCATCAAAATAATAATAATAACAAAAGAATAAAAATCATATAACTTCCTCACGTAGTAAAATGTATCATTATTAAAAAAATAATAATAATGCCGAGCGTTGGGATCGAACCCTAGTCCTCTACAAAAGCTCAGAGCTATAAATCCGTGCTTTAAACCACTGAGCTTGTGAGGGAGTGACCTTTAGTCATAAAGGCACTCTAGTGTTTCTGAGATCGTGACGTCAATAATTTAACATTTTGTAGGCGTAAAAGTGACATCTATCCTCTCTTTTACTTTAACTTTCTAGAGTGTGTGTGCTCTTTCGAATTCCGCAGTTAGCTCGCGGTTATTAGTATTATGTTAATGAGAAGTATCTCAGTTTGTCGCGTATAAAAGCTTGGGTGTGAGTTTGTGGGGTGTGTTTCTGGCCTTAGCCAGCAGCCAGCGTCTGTGTGTTTCTGGCCTTAGCCAGCAGCCAGCGTCTGTGTGTTCCTGGCAGTAGCCAGCAGCCAGCAGCCTCTGTGTGTGTTCCGCCATTGGACAACGAAGTTGATGATTGTTTAGTAAGGTGCTGACGATTAGAGAATAGCTACAGCCTACAGTAAAGCGAAAAGGAGTTCAGATAGTGGATTAACGATTCGGCCTTGGTAAGAAAGTTTAGAATCGTTCCGTTTTGATTATTTGAGCAAATAAAGAAATATCCACAGCCACGGGCTGTGAAATTAAGATTTGTTTAGTAGATCAGCCAGGAAATAGTGTCAAGTGCTAGACGGTGCCCCGACTGAGCTAGACCAAAGCCTGTGAGTATGATTTAGCTTTTCATAGTGTTCTCAGTGAGTGAAATTATAGACTGGCTCCACTTTCCTTTAGCCCGTATCATTTTAATAAACTGTGTTGTTTTAACCTAAATTAATGAGTATGTCTGCATATAACGTGACAAATGACACCCAACATGAATATACCGTCACAAATGGCGCCCAACGAAATGTCGGACAGTTTGAGATTGTGCCACGAGTGTATTTCACCGGTGAGGGTGATATTAGTGAATTTTTAGTGAAATTAGATGATTATATTTTGTTCAATAATATACCTGAGAAAAACAGGTACGTAGTGCTTAAATGCTCGTTAAAGGGCGAAGCACTTTTGTGGTTAGAAAATATAGGAAAGTTTTTGATTACTGAGGAAGCGAAAAGATTTGAACAAACTGTAATTGAGTTAAAGAAGGCATTTCCTCCCGTTAAAGATAAAAGTATTTTGAGAAAAGAGTTCTATTGTAATAAGCAGAATATTTATGAGTCGGCGTCAAAATTTTATCTTCGTAAGCTTGAACTTAAAAATAAATTAGATTTAGATATTACATTTGAGGAATTGTTGGACATTGTTTTTCCTCTTTTTAATCCAAATATACAGGACTTTATTGAAGTTAGAGCACCGAAGAATTTTGCAGAAATGCGCCAGATATTATCGAAGTATGAGTCTCGGCATAGCTCGGATCAACGGGATTTGCGTAACCCTCGGCAGAGACCTGTCACGGATAGTAATTTGAGAAATGAGGGGGAACGTAATTTTGTGAGAGGGGGACAGCGATTTCCGGATAGTAATGTGCGTAATAGAAGTGATGGATTTGGTCGTAATATGTCGAATACGAGTAATGGTAATAGGAATGGTGGTGGTGCTAATAATTTTAGAAGTGGTGAGAGAAATATGCATGGAAATAGACAGAATAGTGGTTATGATCGTAGTGGGGGAGTACGGGACAGGAATGTTTCTTCGCAAGTAAGGAGATTAACTTCGGATGAGAATTTTGAAGGTAGATCAGTGCAAAGGAGAGGTGTGAGGAGGTCGGGTCAGTTAAACTGGTAAGTGACTGTATTTCGGAAGGTATGCAGTCACAGGTCAAATCGAAAAAGCCTTCTGTGAGTTTAAATAAAATTACTATTAATCCGGTTGAGTTGCCTGAGGTGTTAATTGTGTTAGATGGTATTGTCGTTAAAAGTGTCTTCGATACAGGGGCAGATAAGTCGTTCATTTCTTTTGATTGTTATCGGAAATATTTTTCGTATAAGAAGTTGAAAAGGTCAAGTCTGGTGGTTCAGTCAGCACAGGGAGTAGCTTGCGATAATAAAGGTTCAGTAGAATTGGAAGTTGAAATTCGTTCGGTTAAGACATGTTGGGAGTTTTGTGTGTTAGATGGATTAACAGTGCATTGTATAGTTGGTGTGGATTATATGAAGGATAGAGAAATTAGTTTGGATTTCTTTAAAAGGTCGTTAATCGTGAATAATGATGAGAATGTGAGTAAGAAAGAGCCTGTTTCAGTGTCAGTTAATTTGGAGGAGTCGGGGTTAAGTGAAATGGAGAGGGAGGAATTTAATAAGTTTTTAAATGAATTTGGAGAGGTTTTTTCTGATAAACCGGGTTTAACGCATGTTGCGTGGCATGAGATTGATACTGGTTTAAAAGCACCTGTTGCTAGTAAACCATATCGTTATGATAAAGTTAAACAAGGTATAATTGATTATCATATTCAAAAAATGTTAGCGGACGATATTATAATGCCAATTGAGTCGCCTTTTGCATCTCCAGTAGTGTTATGTCGTAAAAATAATGGGAAAAGTTTAGATAATCCGGAGGCATATAGGTTTGCAGTAGATTATAGAAAGTTAAATGCGATAACGCAATACCCTCAGTATCCTATTCCAGTAATTGACGACATTTTGGCTAATATAACGAGTACGAATTATATGTCAACGTTAGATCTTACGTCGGGTTATTTTCAGATTGCAATGAAGCCGGAGGACATACCTAAGACTGCGTTTATTACTCGGGACGGTTGTTTTGCTTTTAAGAGAATGAGTTTTGGTTTATCGGGAGCGCCGGCAACGTTTCAGAAGGCCATGAATAATATCCTTAAACCTTTGCTTGGTAAGGGTGTCTTGGTCTATCTGGACGACATAATTATAATGGCAGCTACTTTTGAAGAGCATTTAAGATTATTGAGGGAAGTATTTACGTTGTTAAGAGATGCTGGGTTAACGGTTAAGTTAGAGAAATGTAAATTTTTGAGAAAAGAGATAAAGTATTTAGGAGTTAAAATTACGCGTGATGGTATTAATATAGATAATGAGAAAATTGAGGCAATTACGTCAATGAATCCCCCCAAAAATAGTAAGGAAGTGGCGACATTTTTAGGGATGATGGCTTGGTTTGCCAAGTTCATTCCACGTTTTTCGGAGTTATGTGAACCGTTGTATAATTTAAAAAGGAAAAGGGTTAAGTTTGTATGGTCATCAGCAGCTCAGAGATCGTTTGAATTATTAAAAGAGGCAGTAGTTTCCCCTCCTGTTTTGGCTCACCCCGATTATTCGTCTCAGTTTGAAGTGTATTGCGATGCGAGTGCAGTGGGGGTTGGAGCAATGTTAGCACAGAAAGGTCGACCTATAGCGTTTGCGTCAAGAATTTTAAATGCGGCGGAAAGGAATTATTCAATTACGGAAAGGGAGTGTCTTGCAGTAATTTGGGCTTTGAATAAATTTCGTTGTTTTTTCACTAATATACCGGTTAAAGTCATTACGGACCATTCAGCTTTGACAAAGTTAACTAATGGAAAGGGTTTGTCGTCTCGTATGGTCAGATGGTGTTTGAAGTTAGCAGAGTATAATGTGGTTATAGAACATAGGGCTGGCAAGGAGAATGCGGTAGCGGACGCTCTGTCACGAAACCCGCATGGTGGTTTAGAGGTCACGGAGGAAGTTAAGTGTTGTGCATTGTCGTCGTTGGTGTTAAGGTCACGAGAGCAGTTAATAAGGGAACAGAAGCAAGATGAAGAATTTGGTAGCTTGTATCGATATTTGGAAAATCCTGATGATGTCCCGAGCGCAGATGTGCCTATGTTTGAGAAGTGGTCCCAATCTTTTAAGCTTATCGATGGTCTTCTTTTTTATTCTGAAATTGTAAATTCACGTGGAGAATTAAGAGTTTTTATTCCGGCTAGTCTTCGTAAGGCCATCTTGAAAGAATTTCATGATAATCCATTAGCAGGTCACTTAGGAATCAGGAAAACTTATGCTCGAATTTGTGAATCCTGCTACTTCCCTAAAATGCGGGAAGCAGTGCGCGCTTATGTCTCCAGCTGTAGCACATGCCAACGTTATAATTATAAAAATGTAAGTCCAGCTGGCAAATTAATTCCTATTAAAGTAAATTTTCCTAATGAATGTGTAGGTGTAGATTTAATCGGTCCTTATCCATTGTCTAATCCTAAAAGATATAGATTTGTACTAGTTATAGTTGATTATTTTAGTAAATGGGTAGAGTTAGTCCCCCTCAGGAAGGCTTCTGCACCTGCAGTTGCCGATGCATTTTTCGATAATTATATTTCTAAATATGGTGCACCAATTAGGGTAGTGAGTGATCATGGCCCTTGTTTCATTTCTGATATATTTAAGGCCCTGTGTGAAAAGCTGGAGATCGATCATTCTTTTACTGTTCCGTATCGTCCTCAGTCTAATATGGCTGAACGTGTAAATCGTACATTAATTCAAATGATTTCTTCTTATGTTGGTTCTCATCATGCAAATTGGGACCAGTTTCTTCAACATTTTGCGTACGCACTTCGTACGGCGGTTCACGAGTCAACGGGGAAAACGCTTGCTGAATTGTTTTTGGGTAGAAAAGTTATTACTCCATTCCAAAGGTTAGTTATGGTGTCAGATGCAGAAAGTCAGTACATGTGTCAGGATATTGAGAGGTTGGTTAAGGAAGCTCAGGTTCAAATGGGAAAAGCGCAAGAAAAGCAAGCTCAGTATTATAATATGCGTAGAAGGGAGTTAGAAGTGAAAGTTGGAGATTTTGTGTTAGTAGAAAAGCATTGGTTAAGTTCAAGTCGTCAAAAGAGAGTAGCTAAGTTTGGTCCGAAGTTTGTAGGTCCGTTCGAGGTTTTGGAAGTTCGAAATAATAATTTGGTTGTTGATGTCAATGGTGAAAGAATGACTGTTAATCTGGATCAGGTTAGAGTGTATAAGTTTAGAGAAAATGGTAGTGAAGGTTCTCATATGTCGAGTGGTGTTTCGCGAAATTCCCGATCCAATGAGTGTCCCGAGTCCAGCACTTCTTCGTCTAATTCTTTTCATCAATATTCAAGAAGAAAATTTGGTCAAACAGCTCCAAAGACTGTTATTGAAAGTCGAAAGCCTAGCAATCCGAGAGCAAAGTATAATAAAAATAAGAGAACTGTGTCAAATACATCGGACTCTGTGTGTCATAAAAGACAAAAAATTATAAATTGTCCAGTTCCTCCATCTATTAGACAACAACCTCACAAGCATAAATTAACTAATAGTTCACCATCTTCAGTGATTAATCCCCAGAAAAGATTTCGTTTGGACACTCGTAAAACTGTTAAGCGAAGTTTAAATTCTGAATTTTTGCCTAACAAGAAACTACATAGGTCCGGAAAGAAACGTGGCCTAGGATCTTCGGTAACTTCGGGTGCGTCTAGAAAGAGGAGGCAACTCTCAGATTACCGGCAACAACAGTGTGAACCTCGCCATGGAGTGAACCCAGCGAACCGGCCAGAGCAGAGTCGTCGAGTGGAACCTACGAGTATTCCACGGCATCCATTCAGAACCAGGCTGCAGGCACGACAGTCAACTGTGGCGTCACCGTACAGTTCTGATGACGAGAGATCCTTCGTACAAGCCTTTTGGGACAGGAGGAGAAAGCCATCTTGCAGTATGAAGCCTGCTAGCAGTGAATCATCTCTATGATTGGGTGATAATGTTCTTTATTAAATTTCTATTAGAGTGCATATATGTGGTAGCAATGTGAAGGAATAGAAAGCAGAAAGACTGTTTGGTACTTTTGGCCATTTTTGGAATTTTTTTGACGGACTCACGTTTAGTGCTTAATTGTGTTCAAAATTTGTTTGCAAAATTGTTAGTTTTATGTATGTTGAAAATTTTGGTCTTAACTGCTTTTTAAAAATTCTGGATCTATTGTTAAATTGTTATATTATTTGTTTAAAATGTTACTATATTGTTATTGTTCATGTGTTATAAAATGTATGTTAATGTATGTTTAAATTTTCAGAGGGTACAGATAGTGATTTGGGTTATTTTGTACACGCGCCGCGGTTCAGGCGCGCACGTGTTTTGCGGTCAAGAAGTCCTTGACACGCGTTTTTATCCCTGATACTAACATTTAATGAATTAACTTTCTCCTTATCGTTCGTGTTTTATGAGTTGCGTTTTGTACTTTAGTTGAGAATGGTTTCCGCAAGTTGCGAAGTTTTAAGCTGCATTTGAATTTGAAATTGTATTGTATTAAAATTGAATGTTAATGTGATTTTCTTGCAGGGAAGTATACCTTTTGTTATGTATTGATTCTGCTATTTTTCTTTTAGTTAATACAGATGAAGAGATTGATGACGTCATTTTGTAAATTTTTGATATTTTTTTATTGTTGCATAAGCACAGCGATATGCCGCTGTACGTATGTGCCCCAATTATTGTTCAAGTGGAGTTAAGTCTGAAGAAGTTTGGGAGTTAGTTCATTGGCTAATGGGGATGTAGGTATTACGTAGTAGCAGAGTTAGTTTAGTATGAAGTAAATGTAATTTTAGATGAAGTCGGAATTTGGATGAGGAAAGTTTTTGCGCATTGGGTTTTTTGGACTTGGTGCGAATTCTAGTACATTAAAAGTTATGGAGAAATTTTTGGGTAAAGTTATAGTTGCATTGCAATATTGAGGAAAATTTCGGAAGGTTAGTGTTTTGAGAAATTTTAGCACTCCCAGTGGAGTGGGTTGTTTTGAGAGAAGAAGTAATTAGTTTTGAAAGTTTTACGAGTTTTTGGAAGTTTTACGGAGGCTATTTGTAAGATAGAAGAATGGTTGGATTGGATATGTGATTATTTGAGGCAAACTGAGTTTTTTTTTTGGTTGTGATGGGTTAAAGTTAATATTTTAAAAGTTATGTTTCGGCGTTAAATTTCACCCATCACTGTGTTTTATTACGGCTCTAAATTTATAACAAGAAAAAGTTCTGGGCATGCATTTGGCCCAGCCCTTTTTCTCTGCGGAGTTCGAGGGGGGGTTGTGAGGGAGTGACCTTTAGTCATAAAGGCACTCTAGTGTTTCTGAGATCGTGACGTCAATAATTTAACATTTTGTAGGCGTAAAAGTGACATCTATCCTCTCTTTTACTTTAACTTTCTAGAGTGTGTGTGCTCTTTCGAATTCCGCAGTTAGCTCGCGGTTATTAGTATTATGTTAATGAGAAGTATCTCAGTTTGTCGCGTATAAAAGCTTGGGTGTGAGTTTGTGGGGTGTGTTTCTGGCCTTAGCCAGCAGCCAGCGTCTGTGTGTTTCTGGCCTTAGCCAGCAGCCAGCGTCTGTGTGTTCCTGGCAGTAGCCAGCAGCCAGCAGCCTCTGTGTGTGTTCCGCCATTGGACAACGAAGTTGATGATTGTTTAGTAAGGTGCTGACGATTAGAGAATAGCTACGGCCTACAGTAAAGCGAAAAGGAGTTCAGATAGTGGATTAAAGATTCGGCCTTGGTAAGAAAGTTTAGAATCGTTCCGTTTTGATTATTTGAGCAAATAAAGAAATATCCACAGCCACGGGCTGTGAAATTAAGATTTGTTTAGTAGATCAGCCAGGAAATAGTGTCAAGTGCTAGACGGTGCCCCGACTGAGCTAGACCAAAGCCTGTGAGTATGATTTAGCTTTTCATAGTGTTCTCAGTGAGTGAAATTATAGACTGGCTCCACTTTCCTTTAGCCCTTATCATTTTAATAAACTGTGTTGTTTTAACCTAAATTAATGAGTATGTCTGCATATAACGTGACAAATGACACCCAACATGAATATACCGTCACAAGCTAACCAGACTTGCTTCAACCTCTCTCTATCTGGAAGGTCTAATAGGTTCAACTTCGCGCATGCGCAAAGACCAATTTGAGTTGCTCTTAAAGAAGTAGGCTACTGTTTTAATATATATGATGATAAAGGTCACAGACGATATCAGTTTACTCTCTGGGGGAAAGGACTGGAGGGAAAAAATGTGGCAAAATGACATTTTTTTCCTTTTTTCAATTACAAGCTTAGGAAATATCATTGGTCTTTTAAAGTGTCAATCATTGTGGTTGAGATACACCTCCCTTGTTTCAACGATTTTTTTTTTTTTTTTTTTTTTTTGCAAGTAGATTTCGAGTTTCGATTGACGGAAGTAGACCCTTTAAAAAGGAAATTATTTTCAATTGTAATAAAAGAATAAAATTTACTGTAAATGTATTAATTGCTTTAGGTGTTCTTGAAAGAAGTGTCACATTTGAATCATTCCAGAGACGAATAATTGTGTTTACTATAATGCTGAACGCATACCAGAATTTTCGAAAATTTTGAAATGAAACTAAGGAAATGCAATTTTAAAACTTTTTCAGGTAGTTCATGAAAGTTAAAATTTTACTGAAAAATTCTGGTGCAAATTTTTATTAAAAATAAGTGTCATAAATAATATATCACATTCCTTCTAACGTTTAAAAGAAATGGATGTTATTTTAATATTCTTTTGATTGCTACACTATTCATCAGTATTAATACTAATCAGCTAATAATTAAATTCTTAAGTTATATACTTCAGTGTTAATACTTAATTCTTCTATTTTGATAAATATTAATATCATCTGGATTATTATATCAACTGTATTTCTATATGAACTTTCACATATTTATGTTTGTTTTATTCGACTATTTTTAAGGTAAAGAGTCATTTTGATCGTCGGAGAAACATTCTTTATCTTACGATGAAAATAACTTATTAAACAAATATATAATTTGCAGAAGTGTTTAAAAAAATTTACATTGTTTACGACCGAGAAGAGATAGATATTAAGATATTTCATTCAGTTTGTCCCACAATTAATGTTAAATTTTTTATAACAAGTATTGTTAAACCAGATTGAACTTTAAAAAATAAATATTTTAAATTCAATCAGTATTACATATTTGCACTACCCTAAAAACTCTCATTTCGTTTAAATAACAAGTAAGAAAAATCATGCGTATTATGAAGCATAGATTATGAAGCACCTTCCAACACTTATTGTATCTTTAACAAAACTTCGTTATCCAGGGAAATAACGTATTATTGTTCATATCCAAATATGTATTACAATACTTTTTAAAAGCCCTGTATTTGATCTGTCGGTTAATACACAGACTATATAATAGTAAAATTTAGTTTAGAGAAAATTCCTAACTGGTTGAAATTTTCCTTTCAGCAATTTATACTAATAGATGGAAAAATACTTGAATACTTTTATTTAGCCCTGTAAAATACATAGTAATTTTATAATTAATTTATATACACAAAAATATTTTGCTAAAGTTTGTTTTAAATTAAATTCTCTTTAAACTACTTAAATCAAATTTCTAGAAATTATCATTCAAAGGCAACCATGTATCCAGTTCTTTGCGTGACCCTGTATATCATTTTATCTATATTCTACAAACATTTCTTAGTTTACTGAATGCAGTTCAAAATAAAAATGCATATATATTTTTTAAACCATCTTTAAGTAAATTAAGTTCATATTTAGTAACCTTTCCGAGATCTTTTGTGTAACCCTGTATACCTAAATTGCGTAACTATTAGTATTTATACACACCATTTAATATGCATTCATTTAGTGAAACTTAATAGCACATACATTCAAAATGCATTTCATCCATGCAACAGTCATCATCCATCATATACAGTATTTCTGATAGAATATATACTATTTAAAATTTTTTATGTGTCCCTGTAAAGGCTATGCACTTCGTATTATGCATGAAATAACTCACATTAAGCCTTAGCAACGCATATCAATTTAATTATACATGAAATCGTTTACCATAATTAAAATATGTTGCAAACAACTCCTCCCTTTATTATGTATTGGAATTCTTTTCTATGGTCCTGTAAATGAATAATAACAATTCTTTTCGCTTTATACCTTACAAAATGCATATTTAAGTGCACTTTGTAGATCCATATAAATTTGAAGATGTTTGACATGGTGTAACGTCTTTAAAATTCATTTGAAACGATTTTTTCCCATAGGCTGTAATGTAATGGAAAATTTTGACTGTCCCTGCAAATAAACTAATCATGGTAGAACCTTTATTTTCAATGGGTTCGTGCTCGAGTAAACGTTATTAACGTCCAAAAGTTTCATGACAATCTGATTATATTCACAAGAATTTGAGCGCAGACAGACGGACAGACAAACCGAATGCATAAGCACTTTTCAACTTTGTTGGAAAGTGCTAAAAAGGGAAGAAATCTCAGACTTTTTTCAAGTTTTATACTTTACAAGTTCCTTATCATTTTGTAACGAGTATTGTTAAACAAATTGAACTTTAAACCATAATTATTTTAAATTAAAACAGTATTATACTTACACTACTATAAAAATTCGCATTCTATTTAAATGAAAAGGAAATAAATCTTACTAGGGAACTGCAAGAAGTGTAAGTCACCGATTTTGACGAAAGTGATATCGTTGGAAAGATCTCATTGAGAGCAGTAAAAAACTCAATGGAACTACCCGTCGGAAATGAGCCGTTTTCGAGATATCCGACAAATTATGTCACGTAACTAGTGCATACTTAAAGGGGGACCGCAAAAAATTTTAGTCTCGATTTTAACGAAAGTGGTATCATTAAAAAGATATCATCATGAGAGAGAAAAATATTAATAGAACTACCCTTCGGAAATGAGCCGTTTTCGATACATCCGATAATTTATGTCACGTAGCTAGTGCATACTGTTCTAATACATAACTGTGAGCGTTTATTCCGACTCCATTTATCATAGAACTTCAGCTAAATAAAAACGAAAACAATTTACTGTCAGTGTAATCGCTGTGGTAACAGCTCAAGCCAGCTGCCATTCTGAACTGCGAAATACAGTCGAGTCTCTCTATAACAACTCCATACATCGAATTTCTCTAAATAACGAATTTTTTGTAGGAACGGTCCCCTTTTCACATGATTACATTAAAAACAGTCTCTATATAGCGAAATAGCTATCTCCATATAACGAATTTTTTCATAAATTGGTCTTAATTTATTCAGTTTTAAAAAAGATTCAAAATCATATGGAATCAATTTTCCATCACTTATTTTTGATTTATCGTTCAGTGCTGAGTTTTTTTATATATTACTAGGGGGGCCCCGCCCCTCTGCTCGCTATGCTCACCAACCCCCCGCGTAATCGCTTCGCGATTCCAAATTATTGGCTACCCCTGCTTGCTGCGCTCGCCAATATCCCATGGTATGAATAAGCAGTTGCAGACCTTTCAAATGATGTGTCACACGACTAGTGTTGTAAAGAAATTAAAAATGTGCCCCCTAGGGGGTAGAGGGGGAGGCGACACAAAAGACATCCATAATATGAATAAGCAGCTGCAGACCTCTCAAATGATGTCACACGACTGGTGTTATAAAGAAATTAAAAATGTGCCCCCCTGGGGAGCAGAGTGGGGGTTACACACAAGATATCCATAATATGAATAAGCAGTTGCAGACCTATCAAATGATGTGTCACACAATTGGTGTTGTAAAGAAATTAAAAATGTGCCCCCCTGGGGGGCAGAGTGGGGGATGACACACAACACATCCATAATATGAATAAGCAATTGCAGACCTTTCAAATGATGTGTCACACAACTGGTGTTGTAAAGAAATTAAAAATGTGACCCCCCCCCCTGGGGAGAGCAGAGTGTGGGGGTGACACACAAGACATCCATAATATGAATAAGCAGTTGCAGACCTTTCAAATCTTGTGTAACACGACTGGTGTTTTAAGAAATTAAAAATGTGTCCCCCCTGGGGAGCAGAATGGGGGATAACACACAAGACATCCTTTAAATGAATAAGCAGTTGCAAATCTCTCAAATGATGTATCAAACGACTGATGTTGTAAAGGAATTAAAAATTTGGCTAAATATTACAGTTATCGCCAAGTTGGCGTCACTTTTGACAATTAATTTTGGTCGCCAAATTTGGCGATATATCGCCAAGTTGGCGACAAACTTGGCAATTGTTGGCGATGGTAACCTTTCCTCTCTTTATGGTAACCCATATGGCGATGCATAGACGGAGCCCTTTCCTGATTGGTCTATTCGACTCATGGAAGGAGTGGACAACCCGGATTCGTTAGTTCCGGAAATCTTCCACATCAGCATCATTCCAGGAGTCATTCCTTTTAAGGCTAGTTTTTTTTTTACTATAGAAGGACTTATCTCCCGGTTCTTTAAATCCAACGAATTCATCTAGACTCCAACACACCTTTCAACATCCTTCTCAAAACAGAGTTAATTAGATTGTTACACATATAAGAACGGAATCAATGAGAGGCACATAAGAGAGGCCTTCAAATGGAGGAAAATGTTAACTACAATTTTTCATTCCTTTCTAAAATTTGAGAATTTTTTTTAAGAGCGTAACAATTTTAAAATCAAAACAACAAAAAATTACAGATTTCTTCGTTTAAAATTAATGCAAGCCTTCCTCTTTAATTTTCATCAAGCTTTCAAATAAATGTCTGTTTTCTTTTTTTGAAACTGCTTAAATAATTAAGAAATAGAATGTTAGATTAATATTTACTTTTAAACATTTCAAATTCTTAATTAAAAACATCAAAAATAATATTTGTTCAAAATTTACACATTAAATACGATTTTTAACATCATTTTCTATACATCGAATTTCTCTATATGACAAATTTTTTACTGGAGCGATGTATTTCGTTATATAGAGACTCGACTATATTTCCGACTTCCCGGTGGTAACTATAGCATAGCAATCACCATAAAATAAATATATCTGTGATGCCTTAAAAAGTATGATGTTGTGTTAAAAAACATATAAATTAAATGAAAACATAATACATGTAACTAAGATAGAAAAAGACCAAAATTCAGTTATTAAACACATACATGTAAGTAAAAAGAAAAAAAAAATTTCTAACGATGGTAAAATCAAACGCTATTACAAAAAACAAGTAAAATGCTTAAGTTAGGAATTGAATTTTGAACTTTATCACAAACTTATTAAAAGAAAAAAAAATTAATATTACAACTAAACAAATAAATAACCCAAGACACAGGCAAATAATGTAAAGACGGAGTTGTTCTTTGACACTGAATCTGTGATGGTAACCTCGTCAACCTGATTTTCCCTCAAAAATTTACACATCGGCCTGATTTCCCCCTCACAATTAAGCCTACCGGTGCTGCCTTCAGTCCGAAAACTTTCGAGCAACATTATTTCCTATATTATGGCTCCTCTTTTGCACTTTTGAACATTTAAAAAGGGTTTTTCAAGGAAATACATAGTAAAAATAAACAAGTGAAAACTTTCCAAGATTTTTCTTATTTTATTAAATAGCAGAATATGTACTTAAGAATCAACATCGTAAAAAAAAAAGAAACTTGGTTTATATAAACTAAGCACATTCTTTCAACAGTAATAAATTCAAACTTTTGGTTTTTAAATATTTTAATATATCTGCTATAAAATAGGTGTATTACATCTGTTAACATAATATTTTTAAAATGTCGTATACGTTGTATTATCTCTTTGAAAAAGATATTTCTTTCTTCGATGATTCACTCTTAAATAGCAAAAAATAATTTTACAATATATGTTAGACATGGGTAATTCAAGACTTTTTTTTCCTAATCAATTTTATTTCGATCCTATGGCTTTCTCAGAAATTTGAATGCAGCATAACGAAGGAAATATTTTTATGTTTGATTCTCTATCTCCGTCTTTTGTAAAAAAATCACATCCAGCATCAAAAACAGATTTGAGAGAAGCAGAAGTTAACACTTATGAGCATACAATATATCTATTGCATCCTCCTAGAGTTAACATTTCTCAGTTATATAATTCATCTGTCCAGTTAAGAGGGGAGGGGGGCTACCAAACTGCTTTAACTCTGCTTGTCCCACCTACCTCTGTTGTGGCAAAGATCATCCAACATCTATGATCAATCCTTCATACTATGAAGAATTAAGAATTGTGCATAATAATCTCATCAGCAAAAATGTTATTGCGCTTATTTCGGGGGGAAAATTGCTGATACAAAAGCTGTGGCAGTAAAATCTCAAAAACGCCGAAATTGTCCACAAAAATTCCCTTTTTCCCACAGGCCTCTGTTTTCCCAACAAAAAGGGAAATTTCCCACGAGTTACCACCACTGCACTGGATGGAAAAAGAAAAACGAAGCATGTTGCACCAGGAGCACTTTATTTATACCGTACCGGCTATCGGTTGAAAATTAGAAACACATGCATTTCCAGTTTCTGTGGAATGGACTAGAGATCTGCATGGGCCGGGTTCGGGCCGATTTTCATTAACGGCATTCGGGCCGGACCGGGCTCGAGCCTTGCTTCTGAAGACTTGGGCCAAACCGGACGGGCCTACTCACTATTCTTTTCGGGCCGGGCCGGGGCTCAGTCTTTAATTTTTTTTTTCCTGGAGTATCGTTCCGGGCCGAGCCTAACTTATTTTTTTTTCGTACGAAGCCGAGGCTGATTTCATTCTTCCTAGTCTTCACGGACCAAAATAATCAGGTCCTGTTGAATCTCCCCGTATCAAAATTTTTTTTAAAGTTTGGCTTGGTCCAAAAATTTTTGCAAAATAGGTATATACTTTTAAGTCGTCATTATTCTACAATTAAACATTCGAATTTATTCTTTTTAAAGAATCGTAGATCACTAGGCGTCTTAAAATAAAATTAAACACATACAAAAAAAAAAAAAACATGATTATGACGGAATTTTTGTTTAAACTGAAAACTGCAAATTTCTTTTGAACTGTTCATTCATGCAAAATGAATACAAGAATACGCGAGAAAAAATATATTAAACATTTACATCTTCTAAGAAGGAAACGTATTTTTTTCCAATGTCTTAGAAGATTTTACTTTTACCATATACCATTTTTTAGATTTTTTTATGTATTAATAATACTAATGATAACTGAAACATTTACATACAACAAACAAAGGCTCATTAAAACTGTAAATATCGCAGTCTATGGCACTTCTGCAAAAATAGAGATTATAAACATGAAAAAAATACTAAGATAAGTTTTTAGGGTCTGAACTCTTCCGTTAGAGTAAAGATCAATGTTCTATAAAAATTCACCCGAGCCGGGCCGAGCTCGAAATTTTAACTTTCGGGCCGGGCCGGGCTAATATTTTTTTCGTTCGGGCCGGGCCGGGCCGGACTCGGGCCTGGAAATTTCAAACCGTGCAGACCTCTAGAATGGACAATAGATGACTGATTTTGGCACTCTATTTTCCCTGGGACATAATATATTTTGGTAGTATTTCAAATGAGCAGACTTATATTTACAAAGGCTGTTCCGAGCAATAGATTTGTTTCTATTTTCTCCAGAAATATACAGAGATCCAGAAATCTCAGAATACGGTATAATCAATTAAAAATGTTGCATCTAGTATTACAACAATAATTAAGATGATTTTGAATTTAATGCAGGGCACCCAGAAATGGGCAGTCCTAAAAAAATACGCCAAAAAGAATTCGCGCCAAAATCGTATGTTATAGGTCTGTTTTGGGAGAATGCTATCAATAGACAAAACACAGAGCATGTACATGAAAAGTTTTTATGTAATAAAGAAGTTAGGCTCAACATTACGCAGAGAGAAAATGAAATTTTACTGACCGCAAACACATTCGATCTTTATTCTTTTTTTTATTTATTTCCAGCAAGGGTGAAATACGCATCTTAATGAATTCTCTTTATCTGACAGCCGTTTTTCAGTAATAAGGCAGATGCTAAATGTTTTTCTTTCTTTTCTTTTGAACGGAAAGTTATTGTGGGATCGAAATGAAACTTTAAGATAAAATAGATATTTAATTAAAGATTAGTTTTAACTGTAATTTAGAAAAAATGTATAATTTAAGAAAACTATATGTGATTCTACATCACACCTGGGTATCTGCAAAACTCATATCTAGCTAACTTGAACCCCCCCCCCCCCCCTGAAATGGTAATTTGTCTTCTTGGTAACTCCCACGTTATTGACTAACAGCTTTGAAAACTAAACACAAACACACCTGCGCTTCTCTTTACTTATATGCATCCATACTTTTGTAAAACGATGTTAACGATTTTCAGGAATTTATATATTTATATTAATTACATGTGTATTTTTTATTTTGAAACTTGCGGTAGTGTTTAAAATTTGGAGAGGTTAAGCAGATCAGATCCAGTATAAAAAAAAGTTTTTAGATATTGGCATTTTTTTATGCTAATAATTATCGAATTTTCAAAGATAGATAAAAAAATAACCTATTCTTCTTTCAAACGCAAAATTTACATAAGTTTCCATTGCAAATTTTCCTCAAAAATTATTCTTCGTAATCTGACCCATATTATCATTTAAGAAATTAATGATAATATCGATCATTAAAACCTATATTATAATTAAGAAATTATAGAGTGCCTCAGTTTATAAGAACTAAGGGCACCAATTTATGTATGTGTATGAGGCGGTGCTAATATAAAAATAAAATAATAGTTTTTAAAGTTCTTTTTACCGAAGAGCTGAAAAAAGAAAAACCTGAACAAGGACGCCAGCATTACAAAAATATCACACTAATTTTTTGAAAGTTATTTTTCTAGGGCGCTGAAAAAAAATCTGACCAAGGGCTCTATGATTACAAAAAGACGACATTAGTTTTTTGAAAGTTAATCTTACAAGAGGCGCTGAAAAAAGCTGACGAAGGGCGGCATGATTACAAAAACCGATATTAGTTTTTTAAAACTTTTTTTGTAGAGGCGCCGATAAAAAATCTGGCCAAGTGTGCCATGATTCCAAAAACAAGATATTAGTTTTTTAAAAGTTATTTTTAAAGAGGCGCTGAAAAAGATCTAAACAAGGACGCCATGATTACAAAAATCGGATAAAAAAAATTTAGGTTATTTTTACACAGATGTTGAAAAAGTCTGACCAAGGGCGTCATGTTTCCCAAAACACGGTATTACTTTTTTGAAAGTTATTTTTAAAGAGGCGCTGAAAAAGATCTAAACAAAGGTGCCATGATTACAAAAATCGGATAAAAAAAATTTTAGGTTATTATTACAGAGATGTTGAAAAAGTTTGACCAAGGTCGCGATGTTTCCCAAAACACGATATTAGTTTTTTGAAAGTTATTTTTAAAGAGGCACTGAAAAAGAGCGCTATGATTATAAAAACTCGATATTAGTTTTTTGAAAGTTATTTTTACAGGAACACTGAATAAAACCTGACCAAGGGCGCCATGATTTCAAAAACCGATATTAGTTTTTTAAATGTTAATTTTTTAAATGTTAATTTTTTAAAGGCGCAGAAAAAGAAATCTAACCAACGACGCAACAATTCCAAAAACTCGGTTCTATTTTTTTAAAGTTATTTTTAAAAAGGCACTGAAAAAATCTGAACAAAGGTGACATGATTACAAAAACACGATTTTAGTTTTTTTATAGTTATTTTTATAAAGGCGCTAAAAAAATCTGAACAAGGGCGCTTCTGACAATGGGACCAATTAAAATGAAAATCTCTTCTTTTAAATTGGCTTTTCCACTTCTTTCCCCCGTCGTTTGTATTTCCACAAAAAATAGAATAAATATAAAAATACAGCGCAGCCACCAATGCACTAAATGTTTGACAGAAAATATGCTAAATAGGTCGTTACTTTTAATTTGCTAAATGAAAATATTTGAAATTTTATGCCTTTCAGAATGCACAACGTAAAATGCTTCCATTAAAAAAAAAAGTGACGAAGAGCGCACCGGGCATTTGCCTCGTTTCCTGGTGGGCCAGTACGACCTTGAACGTAGGACATTCTCTTCTTTACGAAGCGATTTGACTTTGCCGTTTTTTGACGATTTGACTGCCACGATTTTTTGCTTTTAGGATTCTCGAAATATATCTACATCACATCGCCAATAACAATTCGATGCAGAAAACTTTCCTCCGTGACGAAAAATCAAAATTTCGACAATGGCTCTTCTATTTTTCATCTATCTTTCAGTCAACTCATGCGCACCCATTTTCCTTCCTTTTTTAATTTTCCCCATAACATGTAAGCGTTTGGAAAAACTTTGGCGAGTCTTGTTTAATGATTCCCCAAGTTAATCTTTTTGTTGTTGTTGTTGTTGTTATCATCTTCCTGCAATAACGCTTCCAGATCGGCATTCTCAATTGTTTTGATTTTCTGGAGAAATCGCCACTTCTAAAGTATTTAAACAAATCATCACAGGCAGTTTTCGATGGTGCATTTTTGTCATGGGCCTCTTTAACAAACATCGTCCTTCAGGTGCATTTTTTTCCCCAGATCAAAGCAGAAAAACAAAACTTCCGCAAACACTGTTTATTTGGAGCAAAACTCGACATCTTCGTTCTTAGAAAAAATATTTTTGTGTGGTGATATGTATTGGTATTACGACATTTTATTATTAACAGGTGTCCAAGCTATTAAAAAACATAACTTCAGACATGTATGTTGCCTACATATGTCGTTAACGCCATCCATTTTGAAACCCAGAAATTTAGTTGCGCATCTAGTAAATATAATACAAAATCTGTTAACAAATATTTGCAGCTTGAAAAACTTAAAATGAAAAAGAAGCTATGCATATATAACATTATCATTTTAGGAGGGGGAAGGGGGGTCTGGGAAATGATATCCAAAGATATCTCAAGTGGGAGGGAGATTATCTTTTGATATTGTTATCATTTTTGATTGAATCAGTTTTCTCTTTTTATTTGTAATTTATCTTTTTACATCAAAATAGACTGTTTTAATTTTTTTACGTTACAAAGTTATTATTAAAATCATTAAATGTATTATAAAATTATTTAATTCCAAATTATGGAATATTACAAGGCTTAGCATCCCTATTTTTCTGTCATATGTATACGAATATATAATTTGCTATTCGATAAACCAACTGCGAAGTATGATTGAAATTTTACTTGTTGTGTTTACTGATAAATAAATAAGAAAGAATGTTGTCCTCCTCTTCAGCTAATAAGACGTTTTGTCTTTCTTTCTTTCTAACCGATGACCAGGCCCCTGCCGAGTTAATAATCTCAGCTTAACGGGTTAGATACCTGGTATCGGGGCGGACGACCGCCTAATTGCCGCGAAGCGGCAATAAATGATGAACTGCACATGAGATGCACTTGAAAGCGCTGAGATGCGCATGAAACTGCACATGAGAACTGCACATCGTTATTTAGAGCCTTGATCAGATGACGAGACCGTCCCCTGGCAAGGCACCTCCAGAGGTATAATTCATAGGTAATTTGGAGGACTTTGCACCCACGACGGATTTTACATGCACCAGGTGCCATTAGCGTACATGATGGAATTTTAGCTGGCAGAGTGGGGGCGATCGACGCAGACAAGTGCCGAGGTCGGCTGATTGTGGCTAACGGTTGCTGGACTTAATAGTTTATTGCCTTTTTGAAAGTACTGAGTTTGGCGCCGCACGTCACTCCCACTTGCCCTGCCAAGTGAAATGGGGCTGGAGCTAAAATTTTTGAGCCGAGACGGTGGCATGTCCTTAGCAGACAACAGCGAGGACGATTTTGAGGGAGATTTAGAAAAATAAATAACCAAAACTAAAATGGCCGAAATGCTAAGTAGTGCCAGAGAAGGGAGAATTTTCGGGCCGAAATGCAAGGCAGTCGAACCGCTGCTGGTGGTGACGAGAACCCGCCTTTCTACCATACCCCAAAAAAAAAGAAAAAAAGTGCTTCATGGGCTGTCCCATTGGAGCGGGTCCGGTAGCTAGTGCGGACAGAGTCCAAATGCACCTAATAAAGAGGCGTACTGTCACTAGAAAGACGTTGCCCCATCACTAATACCCTTGAGGGGCAAGTGTAAAAGCATTATTACTGTCTAATGCATTACGTAACAAAAACTATTATTAAATATTTTTAAATAGTAACTATTTCTGTAAAGTATTACTTGCTATAAAGTCATTTTATATGCAAAGTGATATTTTATTGACTTCTCTTTATTTGAATCAATAAAACATGCAAATAATAAACTTAGCTCATCTCTACGTCATTCCAAACAAAAGAAAAAAATGTAATTAAAATTTTGTTTTTAGGCATTGATAACGATATCATTACGTCTATGTATGGAAAAGTAGGGAGGGGGTGTTCGAGGAATGATAACGTATGGTATCGTTACGAGATGAGAGGGTGCAAAATTACTAAATGGTTGATAAAGTTATATATGTATTGCCCCAAAAGTCATAAGATTTATTTCCAATTCATTAATGGAATCTAAGTTTTTAGGATTTCTTAAATGTCACATTGTTTATTTTATTTATTTAGTTAGTTATTTTAAGTTCAATTGGTTTAACTATATTTTTTACAAAAATTTAACATCAACACTAATATGTTGCATCTAACCTAGTTTTTCAAGTAACGATTTAACATGTAACCTAGTTTCTATCACATATGCTATCAATGTTATTTAGAATTTAGTGGGTTTTTTAATTCGAATATTCCAAATTTACACCAGAAATTCAAATCTAGCGATATTTGCTTTATTTAAAAACATGCGAGGCGGATCTAAGGGGGAGGTCACGAGGGCCATGACTCCCCTCCCCCCTAAAGAGGATTGGCTTGGTTTGGTTTGGTTTATGCCGGCCAATTATCTACTCTTGGGATATAGGCCCTAGTGGGTGGGATGCCCTCCGTGGGGGGGGGGGGTCTTTCAAAGGGAACCTAACCCGTATTTACGCAAGGTTCGAAGAAAACCACGGAAAGCTTCGAACGGTTAGGCCGACAGTCGCGAATGGGTTCGAACCCAGCACCTACCGTCAACCAGTTTCGAAGTCAGAACCTCGCGGCCACTGGTGGGGCCCCTAAAGAAGAACGAAGTGAATTTCTAAAGAGCATTTTAAAAATGAAATATATATTAAATTCTATCAAATTAATCCCTTGCTCAACAACGAAAATCTTTTTGACTCTTTAAAGCTCTTCTTAAATTCAAAATAGGTAATTTCTGACACAATTCATGAAGTCATTTTTAATCTCGAATGCACGACATTTGAAATTACACTTAATCAGAATAAATGGGATTGATTAGCATTCTCCATTTTTTGACAAAGATCAATGATTCTTTCGAGAAATCTTCGTAAAATGTGGGTTTAAGACTGAATTTCAAGCCGTGTTATAGTCAATTGTTCCCTCATAATAGGCATTTTCATAATTGTCAAGTCCCAGAAATTGGTTAAAAATGCTCCATTTCTAAATAATTCTTTGCCTTTATAAGAAATGGAAAATTCTTCCGTTTTTCGGTATCTGAATCAAATGTGTAAATTTTATTTTTTTACAAATATTAATCCATTTTTTTTTTTTTTTTTTTTTTTTTTTTTTTTTTTTTTTTTTGTATTTACTAACTAAAATAAGTTCCCAAAAGTATTTTTTAAAAAAACCATTTTGGACAAAAAAACAGCGTAATTTACTTAAGTTACACGATTTTTTTTTTTTTTTTTTTTTTTTTTTTTGTATAGGATAGCTGAGGACGACCGGGCTAGTTTTTATTTTTTCAATTTTGCTTATAAATTTTTTAATATTATGATAGTTTTAATTTCAAAACCGGCTTCATGCGATTACGAAAGTTAAAGCTTATTTTTTTTTAAATCCGAAACCAAAATCGAAAAAGTAAAATCCAGCCCAGTTGTAAATCGTCCTCAGCTTTTTTTACGATTTTCACAATAGCTTTATCTCAAAGAAGTAATGAACGGATTTTCATGAAATTTCAGATTCCATTAGTCCTGTATGTGTAATATGGTTCTGATTACATTTTGGAGTAAATCTCTCAAAAAAAGGTGCTGCTATGCGGCATTATTCATGATTATCGCAATAGCTCCTCTCAGGAACTAATACACGAATTTTTATAAAAATTCTGATTCAGTTAGTCCCTGATATAAATTAGCATTCTTTAGTTTTTGGAGTAAATAGCTCATCAGGTAGCGCTGTTATGGGACATTATGCATGATTATCTCAACAGTTCTATCTCAGGAACTAACGCACGAATTTTCATCAAACTTCAAATTCAGTTAGTCCCTGATATAAATTGGTATTCTTTAGTTTTTAGAGTAAATCGCTCAACAAGTAGCGCTTCTATCCAATTTTCTTACGATTTCTGCGATGATTCTATCTCAAATACTAATACACGGGTTTTCATCAAATTTCAGATTTACACTAATTTCCAAAAATTAAGGAAAAATCACAAAAATAGCGATAACTCGTTCAAAAAGAAAGCAATCTGTATGAAATTTGCATATATTGTTAAATAAAAGATGCTGAATAAAAATACCAACTGCAAATTAGTGGCGCTGCAATCGCATTGTGTCATCAGTGATGCACATAAAAATGCACGTTAGAGAGTAAGGTTGCAGTTGTTGTTGTGATAGTGATATTATACATCTAGGATAGCCAATTCATTACAATGACTTCGAGGCATCATTTGCCAGCAGAACTGCGATTTAGAGCTATTGGGAGATTGGAGGCTGGACAAAGTCAGGCAGAGGTGGCTAGATGGCTAAATGTGATTCCTTCGGTGGTTCATAGGCTTTGGCAACAATTTCAAACTACTGGTTCGGGTTGAAGAAGGTTCAGCCGAGGACGGCCAAGGGTTTCGACAAGCGCTGATGACCGATATTGTGTACGAAGGAATAGAACCGAAACCCCATCTCACCTTAGATCCTGCCTTGCTGCAGCCACTGGAAGGTTGGTGTCAATGTCTACTCTGCGTAAAAGGCTTCACGAAGGTGGACTTTACTTGAGGCGACTAGTAATTTGTGTGCCGCTCACCTCACGTCACCGGAGGGAACGCTTGATGTGAACACGTCAATATTTTCACTGGATGGTTGATCAATGGAGGCGTGTTGTCTTCACGGATGAGTCACGGTTATGCCTCGAAAGCGATAGTAGATGTTGTTTGATTTGGAGAGAACAGGGAACACGCTATCATCCATCAAACATTCGTGAAAGAGATTCATACTGAGAAGGCAGTGTCTGCGTTTGGGGTGGTATCTCTTTGGGTGGACACACAGACCTCCATATCATTCCACATGGAACCGTGAATGCTCACATCTATAGAGATGACATCCTTAATGCTTATGTGCGACCTTATGCCGGTGCAATAGGCAATGATTTCCTGTTACAGGACGACAACTCTAGACCGCACAGGGCTCGCATCGTGGAAGATTATCTTCAGCACCAGACAACTCAGCGCATAGGCCAGCTCGATCACCGGACTTGAATCTCATCGAGCACGTTTGGGATGCTTTAGGGAGACGTGTCGCTGCTCTCAATCCCCCTCCTCTGACCCTTGCCACGCTTACAACTGCTTTGGAAGAGCAATGGCTCTTGCTTCCCAGCGAACTCATCGACCGCATAATTGACAGTATGACACATCGCTATATGTGCTGTATTGCTATTAGGGATGATCATACGGCATATTAAAGGTACTTTTCCTATACCAAACTGGCAAACTGATTTTGTTAATTTTATAATTATGCTATTTTGCTAATTATGCACCATAATTGTCTGGTAATTTCTTTTCATGTTATTTTATACCTTACTATGCGTTGTATATTGTGGCTGAGTTTCAGTGAAATTTACATGTAATATTTTGAATTATCGCTATTTTTATGATTTTTCCTTAATTTTTGGAAACCAGTGTAGTTAGAACTTGGAATAAGTTCTTTCAGATTATATATGGGTGTAAATTACCTAATCGATGACTCTGGTATGTTTCATTTTTCTGGAAATATTAACCCTTTGAGCTCTGATGGTAGAATTTTCTACCACATAATTTTAATTCAGAAATGTCACAACAGCACCAGAAAATTCGACCAAATTTATTTGAAAAAGGTTTATTGTATTATTTTGTGTATATTCTTAACCAGTTTTTTCTTTGAAAAATACTGATGCCAATGTGGCATTTGGAATTTCGAAGAAATTTACCCACCAGAGCTCAAAGGCCCGCCACACACCATTGAGACATGCGTCAAAAATCGTGCAACAAGACGCAGTGAAACCGGCTTTTTCTTTGTTATCATAGTGAAATTGTCGCATGTCGCACGTTTTTTCGTTCAATGTTTCACTGGCGTGTGGCGGGCCAAAGGGTTAACGTGTATGAGATAGAAAAAAGTTGTGAAATTGACATATCCGACTAGTTTTGCATCACTTTAGTACGCTAACTTGGATGCACAGGATTTATATATTTTTATCTGATCACCGTAAGACAAGATACGCATTGAACACATTCTTTTATTACTAAGTTGAATTGACAGTAATATTTTCAACAAATATACTATTGAACATTGAAAAAAACTTTTATGTTAAATCTTTATATTTTTCGGGAAATTTCCATTCAGTGTTGTATTAGATTCATAAGGTCCGAATAACCGAGTTTCACAGCAATATTTGGAACAAAAGGGTCGGCTTTAGAATCTTATCGATAGCCGAACTTTAATTGTAATAACCATGTGCGCACACTTAAAATATTTACAACAGTAAATATTAAAAAGAATCTTACTACACTCGATAAACCTCCATCTCATAGTAATAAATAACTATGTGGCAATCCCAAAACTTTCTTCTATCTTATGCATGTTAATACTTTCTGAAAAATGAAGCATAGCAGCACCGCCGGTTAGGTGACTTAAACCAAAATCTAGTCAACAACAATTTTTTGTCAGCTTATAACTGAATCTGGAATTTGATGAAAATCCGTACATTAGTTTTGGAGATAAAGCTATTGCAAAATCTTTAAAAACAAATCTGTATAGCCAGCACAGCATGTTGTGTGATGTACATCAAAACTACTCAGGATGAATTTTTTATCAGGTATTAACTGAATCTGAAGTTTGATGAAAATTCATGCATTAGATCTTACGATACATTTATTGCGAAATCGTGAAAAATGCAGCATAGCAGAGCCATCTGTTGGACGATTTACATCAAAAGCTAAATAACACTAATCAATATCAGGAACAAACTGAGTCTGAAGCTTTAGAAAAATTCGTGCATTAGTTCTTGATGTAGAGCTATTGGAATAATCAAGAATAATGCACCTTGGCAGCACGACTTGTTGAGTGATTTGCTTCGAAACGTAATCGGCACCATGTTATGTCAAGTACTAACCGAATTTAAAGCTTTATGAAGATCCATACTCTAATTCTTGAGATATGTCTATTGTAGAAATCGTGAATAATATAGCATAGCAGCGCTACCTGTTGAGCGATATTCACCAAAATCTAATCATATCTAGTTTGTGTCAAGTCTAACAGAATCAACAGTTTTGTGGAATTTCGTGCATTAGTTCTTCAGATAGAGAGCCTATAATGTTTTTGTCACATACAGTCAGACTCACAAAATATTCTGTAAAAACATGCATTTTGAATTCACCGACCCCTAAAACGTATAAATCCATCGAAAACCGGATTTCGAAAATTTTCACGAATCCAATACTTTCTTCTTGTTAAGATAGAGGAAAGTAAAAATGTAGACAGGTGTCAAGCGTATTCTGAATTCTTAAACAACAGATATTCTAAATATTATTCGGATATTTCGAAATGAACATTACACATGTCTTACATTTCTTGTTCTATGCATGTTTTTTTTTTTTTTTTTTCTTATCACATTGTTTATTGTTCTGTTTAAATCATTGTATTTCGTTTCAACGAACTATTCAAATAAAAATTGTTTATATTTTTTTATGTCAGCTGCTGTAATAATAATGCGCAGCCCAAAATTTTAAAACTTAACTTTTTAAGAAAAAATTCATTATTCTTATCGTCATTGCGCAGTTCAGATATTGGCACGAACGATATATTTTTTGTTGAAATGACAAAATTTTGTGCAAAAACAAGTTTTTTTTGGCTTGCGAAGAACGCTATAAATTAAGAGAACATTTCATAAAACAGTTCAAAATTGCAACAGTGATCAAATTATTGGAAATGATGACGCATTATACAGCATGCATACTCCTATTACTTATGTTCTTAGTAGCTGTTTCTGCTGATGCTAAAGCACCGAAAGAGAAGTTAAACTTCGATCAAATATGCGAGATTTACCGAATTTACTATGCTAGCCGAGGCATTACTTTTAATTACTTTGGAGGATGTCGTTGTGACTTTGTACTTTTTTAAATAGGTACGTATATTCTATGCATGATAAATTTCTCAAGGCCCCACAATAGTCATTGAAAAAGACCCGGATGATAATGTAAAGTCTATGGAGCGTTCTTTTCAATTCTAATATTTTCGCTAAAATTTTAATATTTTTACATGATTTTTTTTTTTTTTTTTTTTTTTTTTTTTTGCATAGGATAGCTGAGGACGATCTAGAACCGGCCTAGATTTTACTTTTTCAATTTTACTTATATATTTTTTATATTATGATAGTTTTAATTTCTGAACCGGTTTTAAAATTTAAAGTATTTTTTTTTTAACCTCAAACCAAAATTGAAAAAGTAAAAACTAGGCCACTTGTGGATCGTCCTCAGCTATCTTGCATTTAAATTACTTGCAAAATAAATCATGTAAAAATTATAAAATTTGAGCGAGATATTTGAAAAGAACGTCTCCATAGATTTGCATTAATGTCCGGGTATTTTCTGTGAGTAGTGTTTAGGGATTACAATCCCGGGATCCCGCATCCCGGGATTCCAGGATCCCGGTGTATTTTTAATCCCGAAAATCCCGGGATTTTCGGGATTGTGTGTGTTTTTTTTTTTGTTTTTTAATAGAATAATATTCAGCTGAAATTTAAAAAGATATTTATAAACTTTCGCTTTTGGGCAAGAAAAAATCAGTTTTCATGAAGTTTATATATGATTGAAAAAGAATATACATACCTCAAATATTTTTACATATATTTCTAAACTATGAAATCGTTTACAACTGAAGTCTTTTGACTTGAAAAAAAATGTAACCCACACAGCTATTAGTAAGGAAAAATGAAATCGTTTGTATATTTCGATTTTGTTGCGTATGTAGAAATTATCTTCAATTAGAATCGGAGTTTGTTTTAATTTCCGAAGATGAACACGGCTTTTTATACTCTGATGAATATATCAATGAACTTATTTAAAAAGTTGGAAAATTAGTAATTTATTTTAAACGATCTGCAACAAGGAACGAAGTTCTTTAATCCTAGATAGATAACCATATTTCACTGTACACTAAAACCATACGTCGATTTATGTCGATTCGACGTAGGTTATCTATCTAGGGTTAAAAGTATGTTAAATCTGAAAAATAGAAAGAACTTTCCATTCTTTTAGATTGCAAGACTAGATGGAATAGCCTAGTAATTATGCTTGAACGATTTTATTTCTAGAAAAATAGCATACAACTAGCTTCAATCGATTTAGAGCATAAGATATGCATTGACGATTCCGATTTTCTACTTATAAACGAAATTGTTGAAGTGAAGTCCTCAAACCGATACAAATTACAGTAGAAGCAATCTGTTGTAGGGGTTCTAATTTGTTAACTGCAGACGCAACCTTTAAAATTCCTTTAAACGAATTGTTGGAGACAAAATCAAAATTTGCTTACAAAATGACAGTCGTGCTAAAACTATACATTAGAGAAGGGCTGCGTATGGACTTATCAGATGTTTTAAATTACTTGCATAATCCTAAAGGAGATGACTTGAGTGCAGAAACTAGCAGTATGCTTTCTATTTCTAACAAAACTAAGCAAGTGAAAGCAATAATTGGAAGGGTAAAGAGTGTTGACAATGGCAATTCTGAAGATACAGAAATAACGCATATTGAGCCACTGCGAAACGGCAAACGGATAACCGAACATATAAGGAAAAACTAGTATTAAAAAATGCTCTGACAAGCACCAAAAAAGGTTAATATGTTTTAAAGTATGAAAAAGTGTTTGACAAGAGCTTCTAATTGAGAATGAGAAAGGACAAGGAGTTTCTAATTGAGCATAAGAGAGGACAAGGGGTCCCTTCTTGGCTGCAATTCAACTGTCAATGCCAAATTTGAAAAAATCATATTTGCGCTTTTTCCATATAAAAGAAATTAACGTAAAACTTTCTATCTGTACTTTTTAGTAAAACTTTCTATCTTTACTTTTTAGTAAAACTTTCAATCGTGCTTTACATGTTAACTGCATTGTTTACTCTGCACTGCAACTGCACTACAAATCAGTTTTCTGTGTTGTTTTTACACTGCGACAGTTTATGGTGGGACTGCGTGAATGTGCTGCAGGCAGTGTTGAATGCAGGAGGTGGGCCGGGGGATATTCCCTCCGAAAGGTATCAAATGCTCCCCCCCCCCCAATAAAATTTGAGATTTTGTGTTTTTAATGGTAAAAAAAGTATAATCTCCTTAGAACTCTATTGTGTCCCCCCCCCCCCCAAGCCACAGAAGACCCTCCCGGAGAAAAGTGTCTGAATTCAACACTGGCTGCGGGAACTATGGTTTTTTGCCATATTTTGCTTTACATTCATGTTTAATCACGCGGTGTTTTTCTAATTATGCCTTTACACTACACAATTTTATTGTAACAGTGACTGATTTCTTTTATATGGAAAAAGCGCAAATATGATTTTTTTTTTCAAATTTGGCATTGACAGTGAATTGCAGCCAAGAAGGGACCCCTTGTCCTTTCTCATTCTCAATTAGAAGCTCTTGTCAAACACTTTTTCATACTTTAAAACATATTAACCTTTTTGGTGCTCTTCAGAGCATTTTTTAATACTAGTCATTTAAATTTTTTGATAAATATATATTGATTATAAGAAAACCTCAGTTGCTTTTAAATATACCCAGTACTTTTTCTTATTACGCTCAATATTGAACTATTTAATCAATGAACAAAAAACGTGAATAAAGAAATTAATTTTAATTTGTTCGTACAGAAATTGACAGATTTAATTAATTTTAGATAATACATATTTTGTAGAAAAATAATGCGAATAGAAATTTTTATTCTTTTCGCATAGGATTCGTGGCATTCTTATCTACTTGTTTTAAAAATCAGATGTTATAAATATCAAATATTTCCGCCATTAGCGCGATTTTTGTGATCATGGCACCCAAATGTCGCTAAACATAATTTAATAGTCAATGCACATAAAAACGAATTTTCCCATTTAAATTTAAAAAAAAATAAGTAAAATATTTTTATTTCTCCTTCCTGATATCTATTGGAATAGCTTATTCCAATTATTGAATGATATTCTAGGACATTTTCAGGAAAATTATTCGTTAAATTATCTTCCTTGGAGAAAGTCGCTCGAAACACAGACTTAATAGATTTACGTCAAACCAAGGATGAAAATATACTAAAACTTCATTTCTAGTATTATTTGTAAAATTGACATTGAAATCACCAGCTGTAATTAAATTTTTATATAATATACAGTGGTTCACAATCATAATCCATTCTTGTATCTGACTTTCTGTATGTGATATAAATTTTTTGGGCGCTCTATCTCAAGAACCAATGCATGGGATTAAAAAAAATTATATTCAGGTAATCCCTGATACAAATTGATGCTGTTTACATTTTGATTTAAATTGTTCAACAGATGGCTTAATCGTGTTGCATTTTTCATTATTTTCGCAACAGTTCTATCTCGAAAATTAACGCACAGATTTTCATCAAACTTCAAATTCAGTTAATCTTTATATAATTGGCTTTGTTTACGTTTTGTTTTTAATAACCCAACATATGGCGCTGCTATGCTGAATTATTCCGATTACCACAATATCGCTATCGCAGGAATTAATGCACAAATTTTCATCAAACTTGAGATTTAGGCACACTTTGATTTATATTATTGCTCATTGCGTGTTTTGGGTAAATCTCCCAACAAGTGTCGCATGTATGCTGTATTTTTCCCGATATCCGCAACAGTCCTATTTCAAAAACTAATGTTCGGAATTTCATGCCTTTAGAATCCTCACGGTGAGCATATGATTGTCATTTGATTTTGGCACTGTAATAATGAATTTTGACTCATTAAATGCATGAGATATAAAATAGTTTTGGGGTTGCCACATCCGGCTAGTTCTTTATAATCGGAGTAATCGACGGTTCATCTACACCGTATTGTTTAGCTATTTTGATTACACTATCATCGTTCTTAAGTTTTGTCACTACTTCTTTTCATAATTGATCAGTAATTCGCTTAAGCTTCTTACTACTGATATCACTAAACGCTTTTTCATTCTTAGAAGTCATAATAAAGGCTAAAATTTTCGCAAAACTGGTTAAAATTAAAACAATAAGTTAACTTTTTTACTGTACTGAAGGTCACAAAGCACTCTGATACGCGCACTTTACTCCAAACTTGACTTATAACAAGAGTTATGTGAGGGTTGCCAACTGAACTATTTGACAGCTTTGGTCGTGAATCGAGTTATCCTATGCCGAAAGAGTAAATTTTTGATCACTGAAGTTGGTCATAAACCTAACTTGTCAAAAACAGAGGCGGCCGTAAACCAAGGTTCCACTGTTTTTTGACTGATAAGTTTGCAAATATGGCATTATTTATATATTCAGTGGAGATGATCATTATGCAACTTGGCGATTTAGCCGATTAAATTGCGATTTTAAAGTAGAGTTTGTCAATAATGGAAAATTGAGAATTTCTATTAGAAAAATGAGGATAATTACTATAATTTTTATGCACGGTTTTAAGTAAACTCGGATTTTTTTCCCATAATTTTGAATTTATTACATTTGGAAATGGAAGGGAGAGGGAAAGTATATCTTTGCAATGCTTTTTCGACAATATCTCAAACAAAAATACTTTTAAATGCCAATAATTGCTGATCGTAAATGTTATATTCACTTCACACCATCATAAAAGTTTTTTGCATCACCATGTGTTTTTTCATTTGATGCTTTCTTGGTACAGATTAGAGGTCTGCACGGGCTGGAATTTCCAGGCCCGTGCAGGAAATTTATTTTGGCTCCCATTGTAAAGTTCAAAAGTTCGGCCCGGGCCCGGTCCTGCCCGTTTAAATTCTTATATTTTAGGCCCGACCTGGCCCGTACAGAAATCAGTGAAAACAGGCCCGGCCCGTTTTGGCCCGTTACAATTTCTACGATTTCTAAAAAAAAATCAGATTTTTATCATATAATTAAGATTCCTTTAAAGAATACTGCATACATATCTATGGAATGATTTTACAGTATATTTTACAGGAAATACACATTAACAACATTAATGATTACTTAGATTTTTAGGCTATCAACATTCGAATAAAGATTCATTAAAAATTTAATATGGCTTAGAATAAAAGAAAAAAGAAAGAAAGCTAAAACCATCGTTACTTTTGAAGATGTTTGATAAAAGAAGATTTATAAAAATATTTCTATATCATTTTATTAAAGGTTTTAAATCCAAATTCATTCATAAATTCAAATTCATTCTTAAATTCAAAGAAGCTCCTTTCGCATACATTTCTAAATTCACTTTTTTCTCAGAAATGCATAAGATTAGCAGGTATCTTTATTCAAAAACTATATAATCGAGTAGCGTTATCCATTTTTTGATACAAGCAATTTAAGAATACTACAAGCAAATAAAATACTGTTATAATTAGCGATTTGAATAGAATTTTCGGAAGCGATAGCATGGGAAGGGAGAAAAACCTGTAATCATTTGAGAAACTATTACATCTCAATACAGAAGGTCATACAAGTATTTTATTTACCAAAAATAAAAAACGCTATTCGATTCCAAATCCCTTCAATAGTTAAGCTTATCACTTTTATACTTTTACAATTTAAAATTAATTAAAAAATGTGTCAAACTTTCGCATTATTGAGAAATTAATTTAAAAACCATCAAGAAGTATATATCCGAAGATAAAGCTAACGTAAGTTCTTTATCGCTGTTAATAATTTTACAAGTCATGTTTTCTGCCCTACAGATCTTGAGAACAATTAAGTCTAGTTCCGGTCCGACCAGTCTATATGTAGATAAATAATGCAAGCTTGATCTCGACCGGCATGAGTCAGCTAAAAAAATATTAAAACGAGTTGCACACAATGTAATTATCCGATGCTGATGTCTTCACTGTACATTTTTATATTGATGCTGTCAAACTAGTATGGCTCGTGACGTACATTTATATTTATTCTCGTTAATAACATTGAAAATAGCTCATATTTTATCGTTCCAGCTCAAATCTTCAGAACGGGCCGGTAGGCCCGAAAATTTTTTTAATCGGCCCGGCCCGTTTATGTTGTTAGTCGGCCCGGCCCGGCCCGGCCCGGCCCGTTGAAAAAACTATTCTAAATCTGCCGGGCCGTGCAGGCCTCTAGCACAGATGCCATATATGCACGACATTGTGCGATATTCTTCTGACGCCAATTTTGCAAAAGCTTAGTTTTCAAACTTCAATTACATACATATATATTAAGGTACTACTTAGTTATCCCGTCGACCAATTTCGCAAAACTATACAAATTGCCAAACTCATAGCGAAATTATACATATTGACATAATTTTCATTTTAAATAACATAAAAAAATAATTTGTGGAATCTTAATAAAAAATACAAATAAAAAGTCGAAATAAAAATCCCTTAATGGCGTTTTAAACACGTGCATCGTATTTAATGTCATTGGATGCGACATTCACGATCATCGATTATTGGCATATAATATTATAGTTTGGAGATAGTTTTTTGGTCGACGGATAACCTAGTAGTACCTCTATTAACTATTTTCTATCATTTTCAAAAGAAAATAATAATGAATAAAAACCGGTGATAACTGATTATCCCTTCGACTAAAAAAAATTCGCCAAATTATAAAATTAAATATCAATAACGGATTATCATAAATGTTGCATTCAGTTTACATTAAATAGGTTACCCATGTTTGTTATGCCATAATGTGATTTTGAATTCAACTTTTTATTTGTACTTTAATTGATGTTTTACTAATTTATTCCTTCTTTCGTTATTTAAAATAAAAATTATGCCAATATGAATTACATGGTGAATAAATTGACGATTTGTACAATTTGGCGAAATTGGTCGGCGGGATAATCATGTAGCATTGAAAAGTTTAATTAATAACTACAGAATGAAATGATTTATAAAATTTAACAAAATTTAATAAAGGTAAATATATATATATATTTAATAAACATTAGCCCGGTTATCATATCAGACAAAATAACAAGATTTTCGTCCCAGTTAGGTACCCTAATGCGTATTTAACATCACATCCCTATTTAAAATCAATTGAATGCTATTTAAGATATGGACAAAATGTGAAGTTTTTGTTTTACTCTATATTTTTTCCTTATGTAAATTAGGACGTTATATGATCATAATTAAAAAATCTTACATTTAGTTCCTGAAGAGAAATTTTGGTTTTCCCAGATACTTTTTCCGATGTACTTGTTTTTTTCCCCTTTTTTTCTACTACTAAAATTGAAAATGTTAGGGCACTCGAGAAAATCATCCCATGTCATATTCGCGTTTGAAATGAAATAGACGCCCTCTCGCGGACAAAGTCTGAAACGAAATAGATCTGATACCGTGAGCATTTTCCACTGAAATCAGTGTTTAAAAGGCCGATAAATAAATAAACAGTTCTATAATAAATAAACAGTTCTATAACGCATGCAACGTTGGGTTCTTTGTATTAAAATTATCTAAAATCAAAATTTTATACACAACGTTTATAGATCTATAATATAAAAAAGTACATTTGACTTACTCATGGCTACAGCATGGAACAAACAGCAATACGTAAACAAAGGATTATCAGGTCTATACAACGCCACCTTTCGGTCATTACAAACGCGAATAAAATGCATGCTATTTGAAAAATTAACCATGGATTCAAACAAAAAAAATAACACTGCGTTCACAACTTTATTATTTAAAGAACTGAAACTAAAAGCTTCGCAATAAAAACAAATAACCATGTTTTTCACGTAATTTGTTTAATTTGAATGAATTATGATACGTACAAGACGATTTTTATATTGAATTTGGTGGCAATGAATAAAAAAAACTACAATCGCAACAGTAAAAGACAATATTCAACTTGGGGTTTAAGACATAAATTCGATTTTCTCAGAAACCGTCAAACATACAAAGATGGAAAAAAAACTGTTCTAAGTTTTATCAAGACGATAAAAATAAACCAAAAATGAAGTTAATCCATCCATAATAACGTTAGCTATTGCTTGTTGAATTTTTCGTCTTCATTTTTTCGTTAAAAGTTAAATAAAAAACTACAGTAAACTGCGATAATCTTTCGAATGCTATCATTTTATTCGTCTCATCTCTTGAAAACAAAATCACTGTCGTACGTCAACTGGTTCGCCAGAAATTTCAAAAAGACGTTTGCATTTTCTATTTCTTAAACATATTATACCAAACGCTACCGCGTTTGCTATGATTACAAGAAATAGAAAAAAGCATGCGAACTGTCGAACCTGAAACACAAAAACAAAAGGATTTATCAACACAAATTAGAAGTCTCTTTTTGAAAATGGAGGAGTATGCAGTCATCATTTAGAATGAGCTTATCAATATTTGCTGACAGTTGCTCCCGCGAGTGTAGAATAGAATGAGCATTTTCAGCAGCAGAATTTATTGCAAACAAACTGAGAAGTCAACTTGGAGAGGGTACTTTAGATGCTTTGATATTTCTTAGATCGTATTTTCAAAGATTAATTAAAAAAAAAAACAATGAGCTATTGAAACTAATCTTCTTTTTTTATCTTGGTATGCAATAATTTTTTATGTTGTGCAACGTTTTCAAATTTTAAGAACGATCACATATAATTAGAAATTTTAATAATATATCTATTTAATTTTTTATTGTTATGTGTGTGCATGTGTTAAGTACTTTTTTTTTAAGCTATTGCATAGCTTTTATCACGGGCTTTGAGCGCGGCGACCGAATCCAAAAATTCCGTAACGAGAAATATCCTAACACATCCGTAACGAAAAAACCTAACACTCGGCTACCGTCGTTTCACTTCGGCAGACTTCGGCATGGTATCCTTCGGTAGACTTCGGAAGACATTGACGCGGTATTTTTCAGATATTTAGAGGATATCAAGTCTCAAACTTATATATCTTATTTCAGTTACTGTAAATCTATAGTTTCAATAATAAAAATTCCTGATAGAATGTGTATAGAAAAGAATCGTCTTAAGATAAAACAAGGTAGGATAATGTAGCTTTTGGTGAGTGGAGACCCGCCCAATGGTGAGGATCGAAAAATTTAAATGCTTATAACTCGCGATCTAATTTTCGTAGCGCGGCCAAATATTGTTTGGTAATTCATTATGAGACAGTGTTAATTTTTGGTGACAGGAGACCCCCACGGTGAGGGTCGAAAAATTTAAAATGTTTATAACTCGCGATCAATTTTCGTCGCTCGGCCAAATATTGTTTGGTAATTTATTATGAGACAGTGTTACTTTTGGTGACAGGAGACCCCCACGGTGAGGGTCGAAAAAGTTAAAATGCTTATAACTCGCGGTCTAATTTTCGTATCGCGGCCAAAATTTGTTTGGTAATTTATTATGAGACAGTGTTAATTTTTGGTGAAAGGAGACCCCCCCCCCCATGCTGAGGGTCGAAAATTTTAAAATGCTTATAAATCGCGATCTAATTTTCGTAGCGCGGCCAGATTTTGTTTGGTAATTTACTATGAGACAGTGTTACTTTTGGTGACAGGAGACCCCCCCCCCCCCACGGTGAGGGTCAAAAATTTTAAATGCTTATAACTCGCTATCTAATTTTCCTAGCGCGGCCAAATTTTGTTTGGTAATTTATTATCAGACAGTGTTACTTTTGGTGAAAGGTGACCCCCTCACGGTGAGGGTCGAAAAATTTAAAATGCTTATAACTCGCGATCTAATTTTCGTAGCGCGGTCAAATTTTGTTTGGTAATTTATTATGAGAGAGTGTTCATTTTTGGTGACAGAAGACCCCCCCCCCCCACGGTGAGGGTCGAAAAATTTAAAATGCTTATAACTCGCGATCTAATTTTCGTAGTGCGGCCAAATTTTGTTTGGTAATTTACTATCAGACAGTGTTAATTTTGGTGACAGGAGATCCCCCCCCCCAGTGTGACCGTTTTATTAAACTAAAAGCAAGCTGGATTTGGAGTGACAACAAGCTAAAAATAAATTCGATGGTCCTGCCATCTATCGATGGTCAGTATATCAATAGACTGACAATTATCTTTTAGCCTGAGTTTTTAGCTTGATTTAGCTTGTTGTAAGTCCTACAACAGTCCAGATTTCTTACAACAATCCAAAAACGGTCACACTGCCCCCCCCCCCACGGTGAGGGTCGAAAAATTTAAAATGCTTATAACTGGCGATCTAATTTTCGTAGCGCGGCCAAATTTTGTTTGGTAATTTATTATGAGACAGTGTTACTTTTGGTAACAGGAGATCCCCCATGGTGAGGGTCGAAAAATTTAAAATGCTTATAACTCGCGATCTAACTTTCGTAGTGCGGCCAAATTTTGTTTGGTAATTTATTATGAGACAGTGTTACTTTTGGTGACAGGAGACACCCCCCCCCCTCCCCACGGTGAGGGTTGAAAAATTTAAAATGCTTATAACTCGCGATCTAATTTTCGTAGCGCGGTCAAATTTTGTTTGGTAATTTATTATGAGAGAGTGTTCAATTTTGGTGACAGAAGACCCCCCCCCCACGGTGAGGGTCGAAAAATTTAAAATGTTTATAACTCGCGATCAATTTTCGTAGCGCGGCCAAATTTTGTTTAGTAATTTATTGTGAGACAGTGTTAATTTTTGGTGACAGGAGATCCCCCATGGTGAGGGTCGAAAAATTTAAAATGCCTATAACTCGCGATCTAATTTTCGTAGTGCGGCCAAATTTTGTTTGGTAATTTATTATGAGACAGTGTTGATTTTTGGTGACAGGAGACTCCCACGGTGAGGTTTGGAAAATTTAAAATGCTTATAACTCGCGATCTAATTTTCGTAGCGCGGCCAAATTTTGTTTGCAATTTATTAAGGTATTGCATAGCTTTTATCGCGGGCTTTGAGCGCGGCGAAAGAATCTAGAAATTCTGTAACGAGAAAAAACCAAACACTCCGGCTAATGTCGCTTCAGTTTGGCAGACTTCGGCACGGTATCCCTCCGTAGATTTCGGCAGACACTGACGCGGTATTTTTCAGACATTTTGAGAATATCAAGTCTTAAACTTATGTTTTTTTATTTCAGCTACCATAAACATATAGTTTCAATGATAAAAATTCCTGATTAACCTACATGTATTGTAAGATAATAAAAATATTTTAAACGATATTAACTTAGCATTTGTTCAATACAAGAAAAAAAATTGTTATCGGTCATCACGCTCAAAATGTTTAGCTTGAATTACTATCAAAGGCAAAAAAAAAACTGCATAAATAAAAAATAAATAAATAATTATAATTGCATAAGTTGATAAAACATGCTATGCAATAGCTTTACCGTGGCAGTCCCCGAGTGCCACACGTATTTTTTTTTTTTTTTTTTTTTTTTTTTTTTTTTTTTGCAAGTAAAATAAAAAAGCATTATGTAGGGGAAAATCGTGTGTTTTCGATATCATAAATTTGTAATCTTTAATTATTTGGTTATGAGAATAATTCAAAATTTAATTAGTGATATTAATTATTAGGGATGCACCGAATATTCGGTATCTATTCGGTATTCGGCCTATTCGACCATGTTGCCGAATATTCGGTTTGGCCGAATATCAAACTATTCGGTACGCCGAATATTCGGCTTGGCCGAATAGTAAACTATTCTGTCTGCCGAATATTCGGTTCGGCCGAATATCGAAATATTCGGCCAACCGAATAATTAAAAAAACTTTTAAAACATATTTTTAAAAATCTTATAACACTTAATACGATGTTTAACAGTCAACTTATAAAGATGTTCAAAATAATTAGAAACAGAATCATACATTTAAACAAAAGAGAATGTTTTTACATAATTTATTTGCTGTTTGTTAAGTATTATTTAACAAAATTAACTAATCACGACGATTTTCATAGAAATTAATTATGTACAAATGCAAGTTCCTGAACATTGTCTAGTAAATAATCTGTTTCTCTCTAAGATTTTAAGAACAACATTTACAATCGCTGAAAAGGATTGCCCACTCCAGACATCGATCTAGGATGCATTTAAAAAGTCCTTCCGGCAATGCCGGGAGGAAGAGGTAGCTTTCATATACTTATGTATTTATATATTTATTTTAAAGTAAGTTACATTGTTCAAAAATACTAAGCTCAAATTAGTGGAAATAATCTTATAAAATTAGTGATTTTTTAAGATTGAATACTAGTTTTTGTCAAGACTGAATATTAATAGGAATTTTTAGAAATTAGTCATATTTTATTCAACTTGGTTTTATTTTAAGCGATTTAGAGAGTCACCAAATTCCACGATATCATAAAGTATATGCCATTTTAAAGCAACATTGTGGATCGTTGAGATCAGACCTTTGCAAATTGTCAGCCATAAGCAAAATTCAAAGTGCTATAACTCAATCATTTTTTAAGATATAGGCAAAATAAAAAGTGTTCTGGAATTGTTGTTTTAAGTTCTAACACGTAAAAGAAAAATATTTTTCAAATTTTGATTTTTTCGCATTTAATTTTAAATTTTAAATTTTTAAAAAAATTTTAAATGGCCACCATTTTGAAACAAAATGGCAGATGATGCTGGCCAACGAACTCGGTCGAGACATTTGTATGTACTATGTACAAACCAAGTTTCATTGAAATCGGTTCATAAAAACGCGTGTTATCACGTGACAAATATCAGATCGTTTCAAAATGTCAGCCATAAGAAAAATTCAAAGTGCTATAACTCAATCATTTTTTAAGATATAGACAAAATAAAAAGTGTTCTGTAATCTTTGTTTTAAGCTCTAACACGTAAAAGAAAAATATTTTTCAAATTTTGATTTTTTCGCATTTAATCTTAAATTTTAAATTTTTTAAAAAATTTAAAATGGCCGCCATTTTGAAACAAAATGGCAGATGATGCTGACCAACGAACTCGGTCGAGACATTTGTATGTACTATGTACATACCAAGTTTCATTCAAATCGGTTCATAAATACGTTAGTTATCGCATGACAAAATCAGATATATATATATATATATATATATATATATATACAGGGTGATTCAGCTCGTCGGTGACAAACTTTAAGGATCGATAGAGCACACCTAGACGAACATTTTTGAATAGGGAATGTAGGGTCCCTGACGCGATGGTAAGGCGCTAGGCGCTTTCGAAAATTTGGGTGCCGAAATTCGAAACGTCATAAAAACTAGGGAAATGGTTAGATTTTCTTGCTTGTTGCGTCGAAATGATTCTGCTTGTTTAGACTTTCTTCAGTACCAATTTGATAAGCGTATCTCTTAAAACATGGATAGGGGGCGCTGCAGACTTTGGAGAGCTAGACAACAACTTTAAGCCCGTTATTTTGATAATTTAACACATGCTCGCCAAAGTTTATACTCTAACTTAAAGTTTGAACCCAAAAGTAGAGCCCTGCAAAAAGCGTAAGAGCCGGAATAAAATGTCAAAGTACAGGGTGGTCGAAACTCGAAGGCTCCTAAGAGATAAACAAACAGATTTCTTGACTTATGACATGCATTTTCATGATTCTGTTTGCTGGGGCTCTCTGAAACTCAGTTGAACGGTACAAAAAGAAACATCGATAGGGGGCGCTTTGGGCAAAAAACATAATTCGTTGACATTTCGGACGCTAACTGGAAACGGGGCGCTACGATCAGTTAGTAATAATGAAAACACATTTTCTACATCTGCTCAACACTTCTGAATAAATTTAGACCAAAAACATCAATGATACTGGAAATTTATTTACAAAAAATAACACTACAGAAGATGCTCGAAATTTCGACCTTGGGCCATGATGCAGGCTTCGCACCTCCGTCGCATTGAGGAGTGTGTGTTTCCAACAATGCCAGGAGTATCTCTGATCTGCCCTGCAGCTGCCACAATGCGCGCCACAAGTTCTTCAGCACTGCTGACAGGTGTATGGTATACCTCGGCCTTCAGGTAAGCCCAAAGGAAGAAATCCAAGCAGGTGAGGTCTGGTGATCGGGCAGGCCAGTGAACTGGACCCCCACGCCCGATCCACCGCTGGCCATACCTTGCGTTTAGATGGAGACGCACGTCGTTCGTGTAATGGGCCGGAGCTCCATCGTGCTGGAACCACATCTGGCGACGCGAACCTTCGGGTACGTGCGCCTCCTCCAGAAGCTGCGGCAGCACTTGATCCAGGAAAATCAGGTAATTTCCACCTGTCAGCCGTTCAGGTAACAAATAAGGGCCAATAAGGCAATCCCCCAGAATGCCGGCCCACACATTTACTGAGAAACGCTCCTGGGCTGCTCGGCTTCTGGTTTCATGTGGATTTTCATCACACCACACATGACTGTTGTGGGCGTTCCACATTCCCTCCCGGCTGAAGGTGGACTCGTCCGTAAACAAAATGCTGTTTACAAAACGGGGATCCCTGGATCTCATCGCCAAGTACCATCTTGAGAATTCCACTCGAGGGCCAAAATCCTGCTCTCTGAGCAACTGCACCCGCTGGATGTGGTAGGGGTGCAGATTCCGGGAACGTAAGATGCGCCACGCAGTTGCTTGCGAAATGCCAACATGTCTGGCGATATCTCTCGTGCTAAGACCTGGGTTGTCCTCAACCAGGTTAAGCACAGCCTCTTCGTTGTCGGGGGTGCTCACTGATCGCTCCCGTTCAGGCCTGCCTCCGTCGAAAGATCCCGTTGTGGACAACCTCTGGTGTACTCGAGCGAAGAAGGCATGGCAGGGGATTTGCCTGTTGGGGTAACGCTCGGCGTACAACCGCTGAGCGGCTCGTCCATTACAACCAGCAGCGCCATACGCCAAATGCATGTCAGCCAATTCAGAGTTTGTGTACCGTTCCATCCTACTACCGATCTGCAGACAAGTAACCCGAAGCTTAAGTAGGTACCGCACGTTCAAAAGACGTGTCTGCGCATACAACTACGTCATCTCGCGTTGTCGTCTACGCATTACGTATCTTTTGCATATCGATATGGTACGATATCTTTTGCATAAATCAGCAAAAAGCACCTTATGTAAATTTTATTGCGCGCATTGTGCATGATTGAAACCAGCTATGTTTGTTAAAAAAAAAAAAAAAAAAAAACTGTAGTTTTAATAGCTTCTTATGATAAGTAAATTACTCTCTTGTTTTGTTTCTAACTGATCGTAGCGCCCCGTTTCCAGTTAGCGTCCGAAATGTCAACGAATTATGTTTTTTGCCCAAAGCGCCCCCTATCGATGTTTCTTTTTGTACCGTTCAACTGAGTTTCAGAGAGCCCCAGCAAACAGAATCATGAAAATGCATGCCATAAGTCAAGAAATCTGTTTGTTTATCTCTTAGGAGCCTTCGAGTTTCGACCACCCTGTACTTTGACATTTTATTCCGGCTCTTACGCTTTTTGCAGGGCTCTACTTTTGGGTTCAAACTTTAAGTTAGAGTATAAACTTTGGCGAGCATGTGTTAAATTATCAAAATAACGGGCTTAAAGTTGTTGTCTAGCTCTCCAAAGTCTGCAGCGCCCCCTATCCATGTTTTAAGAGATACGCTTATCAAATTGGTACTGAAGAAAGTCTAAACAAACAGAATCATTTCGACGCAACAAGCAAGAAAATCTAACCATTTCCCTAGTTTTTATGACGTTTCGAATTTCGGCACCCAAATTTTCGAAAGCGCCTAGCGCCTTACCATCGCGTCAGGGACCCTACATTCCCTATTCAAAAATGTTCGTCTAGGTGTGCTCTATCGATCCTTAAAGTTTGTCACCGACGAGCTGAATCACCCTGTATATGTCAACATTTGAACGGAGGGTGGTTTTGGGGTCTGGGGGTCATGATCGGTGAAAATATACCAAAATTTTCCGGAAGTGCTTTCCTCCGGACAGCTGCAATAGGTAGCTTTTTACTTTTTGTAATGAAAGCTACCTAAAACTTTCTCGCTTAATAAAAGGGAGTAGAACAGTTATTCTTCCTGAGTTGCCATCATATAAAATTTGAATAGATTGTGTTATTTATTTACTTTTACTTTAGTCTCTTCCGGACAAACAAATAATATATGATCCTGTATAATTTTTCTTCGAATTTTTATCACATTTTTTCTGTGATTTTAAAATGTTTGTTTTAGAATTTAAGAAAATTTTATTCATTTGTTTTAATTCACAGAAGAATCCATGAAATTTAAGATTTTATTAATTAAAAATGTTTTATAACTATCCTCTTCTTAAATAACTCAAAGCAAATTTTCTTCAGCATAAAAATTTCTGTTTTAAATATCATGTAAAATTATTTTAACATTTTACTTTTTAATGCCTTTAAACTTTGAAACATAAAATTATTCGACAAGCCGAATATTCGGTATTCGGCCGAATAGTTACTATTCGGCTGGCCGAATATTCGGTATTCGGCTTGGCAGTTACTATTCGGCTAGCCGAATATTCGGTATTCGGTATTCGGCCAAAATCACTATTCGGTGCATCCCTATTAATTATCTTTTCATATTATAAATATTTACCCATTTTTTAACATCAAATGAAAGAAATTATTTGGAAAATAAAACATAAACAATTTTTTTCTTACATTGTCAAACATTAACAGCATATTTGTTTCAATTCCCAATTGTTGTAATTTATCCTTTAACCTCTTCAGACCCCAGGGTTTATTTATGTACTTTTCTTAATTTCAGTTATGGATTTATATTATCAAACCGATACCTAAAAAAGATTGATCAGCAAAAAAAATTAGAATTTATATTTTGTTGATAAAAATTGGTGATACATCGGGACTCAAAAAAGATATTTTTTGACAATTTCTTTGGATTTTTTAATTTTATTATACGTTTTTGCATTGTAAAAACACTGAAAAACATAAAATAAATATATATTTGGTAATTTTTCATTACTAATGGACTCTACAAATGATATCTTAACACACAATAAAATTATTCGCGTTTTCATTTTTGTTCATTTAGTACATTTTTGCTTCAAGCCAATTTTATATAACACATAGCTTACTAAAAAACAGCTATAACAAATAAATTACTATTTTGTTTAATTATTCTATCTGTTAGGCCTCCATTTACACCAATTTCTCTTTTTTTAACATTATTTATACACGTGAAAAAAAAATGTAAAGATATGTATCCTATAAGATACATCAGATCTGAAGAGGATTTTTTTTTATTATTATTATTAAAGTAATAAATTTTGAACTTGGTATATTTTCAAAAGTTAGGCTGTATTTTTGCTTTAATTATTACTTTTTACAATATTGCGAAATTTAGCTATTGTAAAAATTGATTATATTAGAGAAATTCTAATTTTCGGAATTATCCCGGGATCCCGGGATTAAATCTAAACAATCCCGAAATCCCGGGATCGGAAATTAGTCTCGGGATTGTAATCCCTAGTAGTGTTGCGCCTTAACAATCTCGTTAAAGATAGGATGGGGAAATTATTCCTATTTGTAAAAAAAATAAAAAATAATAATAATCGATTTTATTGTAAATGTATTGGTTGCTTTATATGATCTTCAAAGAAGTGTCAAATTTGAAACATTTTCAAGAGCAAGTAATTGTCTTGCTATAAAGCTGAACGAACACCAGAATTTTTGAAAAAATCTGTGAAAATAAGGAAATGTAATTTTAAAATTTTTTCAAGTAAGCTATGAAAATTAAAATTTTGTTCAAAAATTCTGGTGCAAATTTTGATTAAAAATAAGTAGTATAAATATAATGTATCAAATTCGTTCTAGGGGTTAAAAGAAATACATTTTGCTTTTTCATGCCCTTGATTATTTGATTAGTCATCAGTATTAACACTACTTAGTTATTAATTTAATTGCTTAGTTATATTACTCAGTATTAATATGTATATTCTTTTCTATTTCGATAAATGTTTATGTGGCCTGAATTCTTATATCAACTGTATTTTTAGATATATTTTTTATTTACATTTATTTTATTCAATTATTTTTAAACAATAGGAGTGCTATCAATCGTCGGAAAAAAGTTCAATCTTTTATAATAAAAACATCCTCATCATAAAAGTAATTTATTATTTTGATATTGCTATATTGTGAATAGTAGATGATTGGTTTAACGGAGAGCAGGGATGTAGTACGGAGGTATACGCCGTATTCCTTCTGGATTTTTTAAAAACCACCGTATACCCTCTGTTTCTCAAAAGCTCTATAGTATTTACATTTTAGGATATACCTCCTGCCTTGAGTATATATCCTCTGCTTAAAGCGTATACCGTCTGATTTTTTTAAACTACACCACTGATGGAGAATCTCTTTAGATATATCTTGCGCAAAAAAAAGTCGGAAATTGCACGTCAGGCGTAGAAAATGAGGTGCGTTCGTACTATAATGAAGTTTTTAAAATATACAGTATTTTGGCTGGTTATGTTTATGATGGCCAGTTATCAACACGTGGGGTATGGGCCCTAGCGGGGGGGGGGTCTTTTAAGGGAGCCTAACCCGTATTTACGCAAGGAAATACAATATTCGAAGAAAATCACGAAAAACTCCGAACAATTAGGCCGACGACTGCGACTGGGTTCGAATCCAACCCCTTCCGTCTACCAGTTTCGACAGCAGAACCTTTCGGCCACTGGTGGGGCTACAGTGCTTTGGATACAATCAGTATCGGAAATCTTTTGTGTGTCCCTGTAAACACTAAATGCTTTCTACTATACAGGAATTAACTTGTAGTAAACCTCAGTAATTTATATCAATTTCATCAAATGTGAACTAGTTTAATATAATTAAAACGCACCCTAAACAGTGTCCCTCCCCCCTTATACCATTATATAATAAAATACTTTCATGTGGCCCTATATTAGAGGTCTGCATAGGCTGGGCTGGCGGAATGATTGCAAAATTTCTAACGGGCCGGGCCGGCAAAAAAAATTGACCGTGCCATACAGGCGGGACAATAAAAAATTTTAGCGAGCTTGCCGGCAAACCTGCTTTTTATAACGGGTCTATAAAAATTCACGCAGAAATGATAGAATATGAGCTATTTTCAATGAATATGGCTTTAACGAGAATAAGTATAAATGTGCATCACGAGCCGATACTAATTTGACAACATCAATACACAAATGTAACTTGTACAGTGTACAGAACGGCATCGAACAATTACATTGTGTGTAACCCGGACTTAATGTTTTTTTAGAAGCCTCGGGTCGGGCCGAGATCAGGCTTACATTGTTTTTCTACATATAGACGAGCCGGGCTGGAACAAGACTTAATTGTTCTCAAACTGTGTAGGGCAGCCAACATGATTTATAAAATTATTAATAGCAATAAAGAAGTTACGTTAACGTAATCTTTGGATATATACTTTTTGGAGGTTCTTAAATTCACTTCCCAACAACGCGAAAGTTTGACACATTTTCTGACTAATTTTTAACTGCAAAAATATCAAAAAGACAAGCCTGATTATTGAAAGGACTAGGAATCGAATAGCGTTTTTCATTTTTGTAAATAAGATACTTCGATAACCTTGTTGAAATATAAGAAGTTCGTGTCAAATGGTTGCAAATTTTTCTTCCGTCCCACACTGTCGCTTCCGGAAATTCTATTCAAAACGCTAACTTTGACAATATTTTCTTAAATTGCTTGCATCAAAAAATGGATAACACCATTCGATTACAAAGCTTCTGAATTAAAACGCCTGCTTATCTTATGCATTTCCAAAAAAAGAAAAAAAAAAGGATTCAGAAATGTATTAGAAAGTAGTTCCTTTGAATTTGGAATCTTTAATAAAATGATATAGAAATATTGTCATAAATCTACTTTTATTATGCAGCTTCAAAAGCTACGATGTTTTTAACTTTCTTTTTTTTTCTTTTATTCTAAACCATATTAATTTTTAATGAATCTTTAAAGTCTAAAAATATAAGTAATCATTAATGTTGCTAGTGTGTATTTCCTGTAAAATATACTGTAAAATCATTCCATAGATATGTATGCAGTATTCTTTAAAAAAATCTTAATTATATGATAAAAATCTAATTTTTTTTTTTTTAATAGTAGAAATTGTAACGAACCAAAACGGGCCAGGAAATTCCGGTCCGTGCAGACCTCTGTCCTGTATATTAATAAAAAATATTCTTTGCACCCCAGATTGTTTAGAATGTATATTTTAGTATATATTTCATAGATGCATATGAATTTTATTATGTTCAGAAGATTGTAACATTATTAAAATGCACTTGAAAGTATTTTTCCCATTGACCGTAATGTAAAGGAATACTTTTGATTGTCCCTGTAGTTGAATTATACATCCGATTTTCATAAAAATTGAATTGACTCGACAAAATTATGTAATATATTTTAATTTCAAATAATTTGGTTGAGTAGTTTTTGCGTTGTTATATGCGGACAGACAAACGGACTGGCAGACGAAAGGATTGAATAACGACTATAGGTGTTACATATTTACATAGTTACGAACTCACCTACAAAAAAAGGAGTTAAAACACAACAAACTGCTTTAAAAAAGATATTTTAAAACCTTTTCATAAAAAAGCATAATTAAAATAATGTAGTGATAAATGAAATTAAAATCATTGAATTAAGTCAGACTATTAAGTGAAAAAGACGATACATCTTCCTAATTAAAATCTGTAGAATGATGAGTGCCGAAAATTGAAGTTTAAAAGGTCCAAACTCTGTCGCGTAAACAGATCTGTATTAATATTCCAAGAGCCAACTGCACAAACCCTAAGTCATCGAGTACAAGAAAAAAATCCTTTATTTTATGGAAGAGAGGTGGTAATAGAGGAATCTAATAATCCATATCTGCCGGAAGCGAAGTGGTGCATAAGCCAAAAATTGATACCACTAACGGTTGACTCGTAGGTTTAGTATTGTGTTTGCCGTACAACCAAAGGTATGAAAAACAAGAAAAACTGGGTGCAGGAAAACGCAATGCTAATCCTACGAGTCAACCTCTAGTGGTATTAATTTTTGGCTTATGTATCACTTCACTTCCGGCAGATGTGGATAATTAGCTTCCTCTATTACTACTCTTCCATAAGATAAAGGATTTTTTTTCTTGTACTCGATGATTTAGGGTTTTGTGCGGTCGGCTCTTGGACTATAAATCAGAAATCAATAAAAGAAAACCAATCAAAATCACGCGGGTTGATTTTCTCAAAAACAGTATTTACCTCATTTCTGTCTGAGTTTTAAGTCTTAGTGTTTTTCTTTCTTTCTTTCTTTCCCAACCTTCACAGTTTTCTACTGAGAAGATTCTTGAGATGATTTTTTTTTCTTTGTTATATTAAAGAAAAATCCGAAATTTCTAATTTGCTTGATGGCAAAACAAAAAATCGTTTTGAATAAAATTTAGATTAAGTTGTTGTGGCAGGATAAGAAGATAATGATAAATCATAATGTTTAAAAAGGTCTATTGTGAAGGGCTGTGATATGAGAAATTTTTCCAAATTTCAGGAGAACTAGCTCGCCATAGCCAAAAATATGCATAAACAATTTTAAAAAATCGATATTACAGTTCTCCCTTCAAGTTCGAATTTTTCCAAACTCAAGGAGGATCCACTTGCCATAACCAAAAGTATACACAAAAAGTTTTGGTCTATGCATAACTTCAAACATTTTTCGATAGTACAATGGCGCCACACGGACAGAAAAATACATTTTGTATAAAAATGCTTTTTGGTATCTCTGACGCTAGAACATGTAAATTCGTCGAAAAAAAATTCAGTTACAGTACTTTCTTCTATTGAAGGTAGAAGAAAATAAAAATGAAACGATCTTTTACACATTGCAAATGCAAAACGTTGAGTTCCCAATCATTTGTTCTTTATTAATATGCATTTAATATACATTTAGTGTCCCACTGGAATGAAACCAAAAATGTTTTGATTGACACCTCAATTATAGTAATTACTTTGTTTTGTCAAAAATAAAGATACCTCTATAATAGAAACAATAAGTATGATTGATAATGGCTTATTGTCATGCGATAGAAAGAAATTAATTACATAACATTTTTGAAAGGGAAAGACAAAAACAAATTTTAAAAATGAATCGAGTATTTTTAAGCTACCATTATAATTTAAATTAATCATTTCTGTAAAATTTCCGTCTAACAACTTTTCAACTGATTGGTGAGAAAAATGATTTCAAGTATAGTGTTACAATACAGACTGACAAAAGCCTCGCCTTAGAACTGCTTGTAGATGCAGAAATTAATTCCTAACAGAAAATTCTAAATTCACAGAAGATGAGATGGTATGTGTACGTTCTATTGCTTCTGGTGTTATGCATAACGTTATCTTTCGGCATTCGAAAAGAGTGTGTAAATTTGTGTAAAAGGTACATCAAGTACGCTAAAATGGGTATAAGATTCGACTCTTTCGCAAGATGCATATGTGACTTCACGTTATAGGACTTCCCTTTATATCAGGTGAGATTTATTTGAATCCAGTGAAACTTCTGTACAACGACAAATCTGACTGTAACGATAATTTCGTTGATCCGTCAGATTTTCTTATGGTAACCAATTTACATGAAACATGTCTAGAACAGTACAGTTGAACCTCGTTAACACGAACCTCAATGGGAATCAAAATTTTGTTTATGTTAACAGTAATTCATGTTATCAGTATCAAATCTTTGTATACGTCTTTATAGGGGACTGTGAAAACAGTTCATGCTAAAAGTAATTCACTTTAAGCATGTTCATGTTAACAAGGTTTGACTGTAATTAACTTAATACCAAGCGATTCCTAATTTGTGCTCCACAGAGCCTTAAGAATGCTGTAGTAACTTAATTTTCGAATTCCCCTCGCTAATGTTAAGTCTGCGAGCGTTTGATACATTCTTATATTTAATATATCTCCCCAGGGAAATAAAATTTTACGTTTCCTTTTAGAGTTTTATACTAAAAAGTAAAAACGGAGCCATTATAAGATCACTCCTATGTATGTCTGTCACAGCCATTTTACTCGTAAACTAGGAACGTGAAAAGTTCAAATTGGGGGAAGTAATAAAAACTATTGACCACATATTTACAGGTTATTAAACATTCACAAATATTTTTAGGAAAAATATAGAGAAAAAAAAATAAATATATATAGGACAGTTGCACCATAAACTTTAACTAATAATAACACATTGCTCAGTGGTGCACAAAACAGGAATTTTAATATACATTAGTAAATATTAAAATAAAATAAAATTTTCAACATTTCGCGCCGTCTTCTGCGGGCGTCTTCAGGAAAATATGAAATGGAAGGACTACGTTTGCATCTTGTTCGAGAGATAAGAACAAATCTCTCGAACAAGATGCAAACGTAGTCCTTCCATTTCATATTTTCCTGAAGACGTAGACGTTAATTTAAACCTTGCAGAAAAACTATAGCAATGACCCTAGGTCGCATAGTTTTTGAGATTAACGCATTTTTCCGTTACATCAAATTTCGATTTGTGGCATTTAGCAAAGGAGCATTTGAGATATTTATCGTAGCAGAATCTAAAAACATTGTTGATAAAGGTTTTCGAAAAAATTCGTCTGTATAAGTAGATGAAAAATTTACCCTTAAAGACACAAACGATTTGTACATACGTAATGACAAAGAAACAACTTTTAATGGTATGTTTGAGTAATGTAATGGCCAATAGTATAAAAGCAATAAACGTCAAATTGTTGAATAATTTAATCAAGATAAATCACATAAATACGACTAGATTGCATTGTACGTTTTGCGACTAAATTGCATTGAGTGGATCTCTCAATACGCCTTCTGTGTCTTTAAAAGTTGATTAAAAATAAAAGGAAAAACGGCATAAACCAAGAAACAGCTTTGTTTTAGCTATATTGTAAAAAGGAAGGATTATTTTTACGCTGAATTTAATTTTATGAAATGCCAAATGAAGTTTAAACATGCATTATTTTTATTGTTAGTACCGAATTAAGTTCATCATAAACAGATTTGGGTGAGATTAATGAAAAGAATTACATATAATAGCAATATTTGATATTTTTTTAGGATTCACATCATTTTGAATTTTTATGGTATACCTATCCATACTTTTGTATAACTATTCCAACCCTACGTTGTATAGTTTTTTCCAACCATTATTATTTTTATTTATTTATTTATTTTGTTAAATACAGTTAATAATTCATATATTTATTGTACCGAACTCTCTGAGCGCGATTAATATTCATACTTAATCATTTATTTCAGAGTTGCTTTCTTAAAATATGTTACTTTTTTTCTTAGTTGTCAAAATATTTCTAAAATCTATGTTTTATTTAATATTTTATGTTGTGAAAACTGGCGAACTAGGAGAAAATTTTAACATTTCATGTAAAATTAAGCATAAATTTTAGAAATATTTTCTCAACTACGAAAAAAAGTGATATGTTTTTAAGAAGAGCCCATAGAAAAAAGAAGTTAAAAATGTTAATTTCCAGAGGAGATATTTTAAATATACAAACGCATGAAACGCCCAAGATTTAACACTACCAAGTCGAATTCGGAAACCGAGCGACTAGCAGCCTTAAGGGTTCTTTGTGCGATGTTAAGGATTCCAGTATTATAGCAATTAATAGTTTGTAAAGTAACATTTCATTGCGTTGTTTAGACATCTGTTTGCACTCCTTTATAGTCTATATCCTTGTCCATCGCTCTGTAAAGTTGTTATTACATGTAAACGCTAATGTTGAAAGTAAGTTACTTCTAAATATCTTTAATTTGTAAAATGTGACAAACCTAATTTATGTATATGACAAACCGAAGAGACTCCACCACAAAAATGAATTCTAAAGAGGGCGCCACAATTAAAAAAGGTTGGGAACCATTGATTAAGTCTAATCCTATCTAACAATAAATATCAATTTTAAAAATGGCGTTTTTGTTATAGCACACTTTTTATGGCAATAACTCGTAAAAAAAAAAAAAGTAAAGTAATTTGGAAAAAATTTCTTTCTTCAAAGAATATTTTTAGAATACCGATATTCACAGAACTGAATTTACATTATATTAGCTGACCCGCCCAACGATGCCCAGGTCCCTGATAATAATATTTAAGGAACCCGAAATTTGTGATTTTATCTCTAACTCGAAATGCGTGGAATTACTTTGCCTGAAATATGCTACCGCTGACTGTGTGGAAAATTTGTTTAAAAAAATGAACAAATAATATTTAGCGGTAGAAATATTCAAAAGGACTGCAATAGGAAATGGGGGGGAGGCATCACTCAGTTAAAAATTAGAATTTTGAGAATCTGAATGTCAGGTACACATCAGGAGAGAATTTAGACTACTCTCAAGAAAATTTTGAGCCTGTAGATTTTGCTAGCCATCGCGCAAAAACACACCCGCACACAGACAGAGCGTTTTATTATTTTACTAGTGTATGTTACTGTGGATAGTCAAAATAATTCCTTTACTGCTAATTCATTAGTTTTATGGTGTTTTTTAATGCAATTTAAAAATAGATAAGACCATGATACGTACAAAAATCTGTAATATGGACAAAAAATCGATGCTAAGCGCACAAAAAATCGAAAAATCGTTAAAAATCACACGAAAATCGCACTGAAAATCGCTGAAATTCAAAAATCGTAGCAGACAAAATTTAGTAAATTAGACTGAAAGTTTGAAACAATTTTCTTTTTATGAATGTCAAAAAATACTCGCAAAATGAGAAACAAAAAACACTAAAAATAGCATTAAAAAATTCGCTAAAAATTCACTGTACGAATTCCGAATAAACCTTATTGAAAAAAGTACAAAATTTACTACATTATGTTAAAAGAATGAAACCGTATTCCTGTCACTGATGTGGAAAAATCACCTGGAAACATATAAGGAACGCTAAAAACCGCCTAAAAAATTAAATACAAAAAGTCTAATCAAAAATTCGGAAATCGGGCTTCGAAGTGCAAAACTTCATGTATAGAGGTACCTTCCCCCCAAATTTTGTAACTCTACGTGCAGCGGTCTCTTCAGATCAGCGCTGACGCGCTCACAAACTTGTCTCTTTATCATTGTAGAAGATAAGGATCATTCCATGAGAAACGGACAAAATGTCTCACACGTGTTGCTTACGCATGCATATTTATGTATATTAATTTATGAGTTGTTGAAATATAAACTATAGATTAAGTTTAACAAAATAACCTACATTTCCATATTAACATAGTTGTTTTAATTTGAAGAAACAATAGACTTGTTAAAACAGTAGTAATCTGTAGAAAAACTGTTGCACACGTGATATGAATGATCCTTTGACAGATTTAAAAATCTTCACATTTTAAACCCTAAATCTTAGTAAGATGCTCGTTTTTAATAATAAATAAATAAATAATAGATAATAAAAATCTCCACATTTTAAATTCTAATCTAAATAATCTGCCGGTTTCAGGGTCATTCCATGAAAAATTGTCAAAATGTCCTGCATACGACACTTCATAATCTATTGACTTGTAAGTTTTTATAATATAAACCAAACAAAAAAAACTTTGGATTTTCATATAAACATTATTATTATTTGAGAATATAATAACATTATTAAAACATCAGAAAAATAAAGAAAAGCTGTCCCATGCGTGACATGAAATGACCTATACGCAGTTGGTCAGAGAAAAAGAAAACACCCATAAGTTTTAATAAAAAAAAAAAAAAAAAAAAAAAAAAAAAAGGAAATAGCCATTCGTTTAGAAATAATGTCTTCTTTTATTTTTTTTTTATTTTTTTTTTTATTTTTTTAAATAAGAAGCTTCAGTGTTGGGGGGGAGGGAGTTCCGCCTTTGAAATTTTTAACTCGGATGTTCAATTTTGTCAACAAACTTGGGTTCTATGGAAATTTACCTAGAATTACGAAACAGGAAGACATTTAGCCAAATAGTTTAGAAATTACAGGCCTAGGACCACTGAGTCACACTTGAAAGAGAGAGAAAAGAGACTAAATCGCAAGAAAAAGAGACTAAAATGAGATCAAATGAAAACTATTTTTTTCTCTTCACTTAAATATTTTAGATACACAGACAAGCAATATAAGGTTTAACACCATCCACATAATGCATTTTCAAGGCTACCAGTCGATTTTGAAAGAATTGAGAGTTTTGTTAATAAGGAAAGGGCATGTTTACAAACAAACGCTTCCTTCAACCAATCTACCAATAACATTTTTGCTTTAGCGATCATTACAGGAATCATCATAGCGACGTTGACCAATCATACAACAGAGCTTTTAATCGCAGGCAAACCAGACCAATCGTAGACCAATCAGATCGCCTTGACTTCTTGTGTACAGTAGGAGTCTTAAAGACGGGTTGGAAATTACTGTGGATCCACAGTATTTTTGTCCACAATGACTCAGCTGCACTTTCCTTATTGGTTGCAGAAAAATATCTCAAATCGTGATAATTCATCATGAAAAAAAAAATCATAAAATTCACCAAATTTTCACGGGGGCAAAACCATGAAATTCGTCAAATGTCCTTACAGGAAATATAGTGAAATTCACCATATTGTCTCAGAAAACAAGTGACAAAATTTGTCACATGATCTCGGTGAAAAAATTTTCGAAATTAGTCAAATGTTTTAGAGGAAATAACATTGAAATTCATCAAATGGCCCCCGGAAAAAAAAATCATCATATTAGTCAAATGGGTCTTGTGTTAAATATCGTAAAATTCAGTAAATGGTCTAAAGAATTGCAAAATTCATAAAATGGGTATCTGAGAGAGGGATAAATCGCAAAATTCATTAAATAATTGCAAAATTTCAAGAGCAATTACACAAATAATCGCTATTTTTGTCAGAGGATCACGGAAATAAATAGTAAAATTTATCAATTGATCACTTGAAAAATAACGAATTTTATGGAATAAAGCCACAAAAAAATCAAGGATGCTGTCAATGGGTTATATTAAAAGGTGCAATAATCGGCTGCATTTTAAAACTAGAGTGTTGGGGGCCACCGTAATACTTACCCATCTTGGATATGCAAAATTTGATATATGAAAACAAACATGTGTAAACTGTTACATGCTTATTACATTGCAATTCCAAAACAAAATTTAAACATATATTTAAGTATTTTTAACACAGTCATGCTCTATTAATGAATTTGTTAAAATAATTGTTTAACACAATTGGTTAACACAATTGTTTAACACATTTGATAACTGTTTAACGCAACTCGAGAACTCATTTTGCAATCGTCTCACGAAACTCGCGATTAATTGCTGCTCTTCGATGAAATTCGCGGTATTTTGTCACACAATTGATTGACGATATTTCATGTTTTTTCTGAAACCAATTGACGAAAATCACGATTTACTTTTCGCGAATGATTAAAAAAATTATTTTTTTAGGTCACCTTTTGACTAAATTCATAATTTTTCCGGGATCGATTGATGAACTTTACTATTTTATTCTACTAACTAGTAGCAAAAATTTTCAGAATTTTTGCAATCGTTTGATATAAATCGCGGTTTTATTTCAGGATCTTTTCACGAAAATCGTGGAGTTTTTTCGGGGTCTTTGGCAAAAATCGCGACTTTATTTCGCGATCGTTTGGTGCTTTATTTTGGGATCGTTTGATGAAAGTAGGACTTTCATTTCATGATCATTAGTCGATAACCGATGCTTTATCTCGCGATCATTTGACGAAGATTGCGCTGCTTGTAATCACGATCAATTGACAAAAATCGCGATTTTATTTCACGATCCTTTGACGAAAATTGCGGTTCTATTTCGGTATGATCAGGAGAAAATATCGGTTTCATTTTGCGATCGCTTGGAGAATATCTCTGTTTTATTTCACGATCGTTCGGCGAAAATCGCGGTTTTGTTCCATGAAAATTGGAATTTTATTTCAGGATCGCTAGCTGAAAATTGTTTTATTTCACAATCGTTTAACGGAAATAGCTGATTTATTTCGCGATCATTTAAACAATATCGATTTTTGATTTTACAATCATTTGACGAAAAGCGCGATTTTATTTTTCAATCGTTTGGCGAAAATCGCGATTTTATTTTGAGGTCGTTTGGAAATAACTGTGATTTTATTTCGGGATCGTTTGGCAAAAATTGCGGGTTTATTTCGGGATCGTCTGGTGAAAATCGCGGCTTGATTTCGCGATTGTTTAATGAAAATTGTTTTTTCCCCGTGATTAATTGATTAAAATCGCAGTTTCGCCTGTAATCATTTCATAAAAATCGCGGATTTAAGAAATTCTTAAAAATTAAAAAACGCGAAAATCTGCTGTTTGTCGAAAAATGATTCCCCTATATGTAACGACCAAACAAAGAAATTTAAGATTTTTTTCTGCAATCCATTGACGAATTTCTCAATTGTTTTTCACAAGATCGACTGACAAATTTTGCGATGTGTTTCTGTCACCGACTGACGGATTATACGCGTTATTTTTCTCGCAAAAATGACAAAATCATGATATTTTTCCCACGACCAAATAGCGAAGATTATGATTTTCGCTTTTTCTCTTGCCACAGATTGACCAAATTCTTTTTTAAGTCCGACAGAAAAATTTTGCGATTTTTGCCCGCGAACGATATGCTAATTTCGTAACCTTTTTCCCATGATAAAGTGATGAAATCTAGAATATTTTTCCCCTGTAAATAAGAGAGAAATTTCTGTGACTATTTAAGTTTCACCACAGTTTCCGCGGAATTCCGTGGTTTCATCCTACGACAGATTGATATAATCCATGATTTTTCAGCCGGCTTCCGACTGAAAAATTTCGCGATTTTTAGCCGCAAACAGTTAAGAAATTTCGAGATTTTTTTGAGTCAGATTGACAAGTTTTCTGATATTTCCTCATGACTAACTGTTGAATTTCGCGATATTTTTCTCGCGATCAAATGGCGAAAGTTACGATCTTTCCATGCAACCGATCGATGGGTTAAAAAATATTTTAAAAAAGCGATAAAAGAGGCTAAATTTGAAAAATATAGACTAAAAGAGACAAATGCAAAAAATTAGCGAGAAAAGCGAGTTTAGCGATTCACTCCGAGGCCGGAAATTATGAATGTTCAAAATTTGAAATTCCTAATACTAAATTAATTTTTAAATAATGCAAAAACAGTTGAGCAAATGTAATTTTTAAAACAGAAATAAATTTCTTGAAGCTTCAAATATACTAATCCAAAGTTGCAGCACATCAGTGTTGTTAAACTTTTAACCTTAACTCAAAAACTATTTGGTTAAAAGAGAAGTTATTTTGGATTCGCATATGTGAAGTTTCTGGAAGTCGATTTTTATTTAAAATGTCATGTTTTAGAATTCGTATTTATTTCAATAATTAATTTCAGATATATATTTTATTTTAACAAATATTTTTGAAAAAAAAAATGAGCCTAGGTAATTTTTAAGACAAAAATCGATTTATTGAAACTTCAAATTTCTAATCCAAAATTATAGCCCATTCCGCCAAATATATATGTATATATATATATATATATATATATATGTATGTATATATGTATGTATATAGATAGATAGATAGATTATGCTTAAAAAACTGGTAATTTTTTTACAGAGATTAAAAATTAATTTAACGTTAAAACAATTTTGGCATCGTATTTAGAGTCAAATTTTAATCTTTCATAATTCCTAAACTATTCGACCGAATAACTTCTCGTTTGATATTATAAAGTAAAATTTACCAAAACATTTAAATATGATGTAAAAAGCTTAATGATGTGCATCAGATTATATGTCGTAAATCTTGATTCCATCATGACAGGTTTCCAGCTACTGTTGCCAGGTCCACTGTCAGAGAAAGGACAGGTAATAATAACGGGATAGTCGCTGCAAAATTGAGACTATGAAATTTCAGATTAGTGATGGGCGATTCTCGAAAATTTCCTATTCTATAAAAATCGTAATCGTAAAAAAGCACATTCGATAATGTCATCGATTAATTTCGAGAATCTACAATCGAGATGTTTTACAATCGATTATTAAAATCTTTGTTATCACATGTTTAAAAAGCATAATTTAGTAAATACATGGTAACTGAAAACAAATGAATTTAAAAAACAACAATAAACCAAAACGATGTTATAATGGAGCCGCAATAGTAGAAAAGTCATGTAACGGCATTCCTTGGTTGCAAAAAATTGTAAAGTCGCGAGTAGAGTCGCGAGTAGCAAAATGGCCAAAGAAAAAAATAATCAAAAGCACTCCTAGTGTAAAGAACATGAACTAACATTTATTGATTTTTGTACATCAATTGAGATACGATCTACAATTCCCCAATTATTAGAAGACTCTCTATTGACATACATTAAACGGACCATCCGGGGAGCAAAGTAATGCAGGAGCAATGAAAATGCATAATATGAGTAAATGATCATTAGGCTTTCCAACAATACATCGCATGGTGGGTGTCGGTTAAATTTGTTAAAAAGCTTCCCGCGGGGGCAAAGTGAGGGGGGGGATGAGCGCGAGAGGTATATAAAATAAAATGGTAATTACAGAGCTTTCTAATGATATATCGCGAAAGAGAAATCAACAAAATATATAAAAACACTCCCCTTAGCATTCCAACTATTGCAACACCCGGAATACAGTCTGTCCTCACTGTTTGTGAATTTTTCATACATTATAAATTATATATTGGAAGTATCCATAAAAAAAAATCAGATCTGAAGTCAGATCTTCTGTAAGGAGTCCAAATTGAGAAAAGGAGAAGAAAGATTCATAATATGAAAGAGTGGTTTGAAAACTTTCCGATGATACGTCATATGACGGGTCCATAAAAAACTTGAAATTTACTCCTCACTACTCCACTATTTTTTTTTCTTCCTTGAATACAGCCAGAAATCACGCAGCCTCGCTTTAAAATGTTTATATTTGATAAAATATTTTTACCAAAGGGGTCCATCAAAAAATCACATTTAAAATTAAATTTAATCTCAAAATAGCTACGATTTAAAAAATTCACCCCTCATCGCTCCCCTCCTTCCTGCGGAAATTCGACCCCAGGAGGAGAAACGTTCATAATATGAAAGAGTAGTTCGAAAAACATTCCAATAATCAATCACATGAAAGGTCCAAAAAATGTTTGGAATTTACTCCTCAACCGCGGGTTTACTTTTTCTTAACAGAATACACCCGGAAATCACGCATCTCCCACTTTAAAATGATTATAATTAGCAATTTTCATTAGAAGGTTCCATCAAGAAACCACTTCTAAAATGATAGTTATTCTCGAAAAAGCTACGATTAAAAAAAATTCACTCCCCGTCCTGAAATTAAACTGCAAGAAGAGAAAGTCCCATAATATGAAAGAGTATTCTGAAACCTTTCCTATGACATATCACATGACGGGTCCAAAAAAAGTTTGAAATTTACTCTTCACCCGTGGTCGTAATGTTACTTTTTCTTCCAAGAATGCACCCGGAAATCGCGCAGTCCCCATTTTAAACTTTTGAATTTATGAAATAATATTTATCGGAGCGCTCCTCTGAAAACCACATCTAAAATGATATTCATTGTCAAAATAGCTAAAATAAAAAAAACACCCTCTTATCGCTCCCCCTCCCTCTCCTGAAATTCAACTCCAGGAGGAGAAATATTCGTAAAATGAAAGAGAGGTGCGAAAAAATTCCGATAATACATATATATATATAACATGTCGGGACCAAAAAAGAGGTTGAAATTTACATGTGACCTGTGTGTTCACTCATTTTTCCCAGAATACACCTAAAAAAATACGCAGCCCCCACTTTAAAATCTTTATATTTAATAAGTTATATTTACCGAAGAGTTCTATAAAAAACTCCACATCTAAAATGATATTTATTGTCGAAATAGCTACAATTTAAAAAATTCACCCTCTTCTTCCCCCCTCCCCTTCTGAAATTCAATTCCAGGAGGAGAAAGATTCATAAAATGGAAAGGAGGTGCCAAAGCATTCCGATGATGCATATATAACATGAGGGATTTAAAAAAAAAGGTTTGAAATTTACATGTCACCCGTGGATTCACTCATTTTTCCCAAATACACCTAAAAATGATGCAGCTCCCACTTTAAAATCTTTATATTTAACAAAAAAATATTTACTGGAGGGTTCCATAAAAAAAAACACCAAAAATAACATTTAATGTCGAAATAGCTACGATTTAAAAAATTCACCCCCTCATCGCTCCCCCCTTCACCCACCCCTTAAAATTCAACTCCAAAAGTAGAAAGATTCATAATATGAAAGAATGGTTTAACCATTCTTTCATTCCAAGAGCTTTCGCATATGCCTCTCATTTCAGCAAATATATTCCGATAAAATCAGACATCCGAGACAGACAGTCCGAGAAACTTTCTTCGCGATGAAAATTTATCCCGATGGAAATAGGTTTATCGAAGGATAGCGATGAAATTTAACTTTGAAAAAAATGGCGTTTCAAGAAGCTTGTGGTTTTTGATATATGCCTTTTTCGATAAGGATGATTTTCATTCTCGCTGACAATGGAGATGAATAGGTTTATCGAGCAGAATTTTTTCGTCGGAGCTTTGTGAAATGAAAGTTTTTTCGTGAAATGAGGTACAGAAAGAAGCATGAGAATATGACAATAACTTGTGAAATGAAGACCTAATTTTCAAAATTTCTCGTATTTTAGTCTTACCATGCTTAGAACCCACCAATAAATATAATTTATTTTAAAAAAAATTCAAAGAGGGGGGCTTGAGAACATATGTTTAAAACTCTAGCGATTTCTACAATACCTATCAATTTAAGTGTTTTTTTTTCATCGAATCATTCGGTAAACATTATTTATCAAATGTAAAAAAATTAAAATGTCTGCTACAGGAAATTGAGGTCGAAAGGGTAGACTGACGGGGGACGGGGGAGAGGATAATTTTAACTTTTTTAAACCCGTCATATTGTATATTATCTTGAAGATCTCGGGTCACTCTTTCATATTATGATGCTTTCTTACCTCCCCCCTTCCGAATTTGGTTCCCACGGCGAGGTGGGGGGGGGCAGTTTTTGAAGCTTTTTGCGTTTTTATCATTTTAGATCGAATTTTTGAATTGAAAACGTCCTTAGGCGCATTGGAAATTTTTTTCAGATTGGGAAAAAAACCATTGAACTAGTCACATTGTTACCGTAACCTAGGCACATTGTTTTAAAGTTCCCTCTTTGAGGGCCTCTTCCAAAGGTGAGGAGCTTGACACCCCCCCCCCCAAACATACACTTTAAAATATCGCTCACTTTTTTTTCTCTACTAATTTTAACTTAAAAGTTTAAGCTATGTGGCACAACCAGGGCTGTTGCCTCCCCTCCCTGTTGGTTATTCACCAACATAATTTTGCTCATTTCTTCACTTCATTTCAATTTTTAAAAGGCTATAACTTTGCTTCTATAAGAGCTACAACGGGGAGAAAAATTATAGCATAGCTAACTTTTCTTCGCCGCTCTTTTTGCAGTTTTATGGTTTTCCCCATAGCACCGGGGTTTTTTTGAAGGGGGGGAGGACAAGGAGGCCATTTTTCATTTTTTGATGTAATATATTTATTGAAACCTTGTGCTTCATACATTACAAATTTAGCATTAAAAAGTTTCCCCCGTCATTCTGGGTTGCGTTACGGACCCATAATGGGTTGAAATTTAAATTTCTCAAACTTTTCCGAAATTTTCGCTAAATCGGCATCTGAAAAGCATCGCGCCAATGTGGTGCGTGTATGACATCTGTATCATATAAATATTGTTCACCACTGCTGGGACTTTGGCCTCCTCTCGGGTGTAGGCGTTAATTTACCGCGGTTACTTGGTCCTTGTATTTCCTGCACAATAAAATATTTCCTGACTATTAAAAAAATACACAAGTAATTATTCAAGTTTTCACTTCTGTCGGCACTCCCAAAATGCCACTATATATATATATATATATATATATATATATATATATATATTTACGGAGCTTGCAGTAAATAATATTTATACTATATACGGAATTTAGAAAAGCAGGAAGTTGTTGTTTGGCATGCGTCCACTTACTGATTTTATATATACCCCCCCCCACTTCGTTACGTTGGGGGGGAGGGCAGTTTTCAAAATTTAACTTTCGATTCGAGATTACGTTTTCGGTTGTTCGTTCAATTCGAGATTTTTTTTTCTTTTTGTTTACAAGTTTTTGCTGTGCGTGCACACCGCGTTTGGTATATGATGGCATATACAATGAAGACCCAGTTCGAGATTTCATATTAGAAGACTGCGTATAAATTAGAGACACCAATGAAAGGAGGGGCTCACTAGCGAGGGAATACGTCGTGTCTTTATTAACACCGACTCATTCACCTGTAGACGACTCTTGATAAAATTGAATCCTGTATGGTATAAAAGCAATTGCAAACTGGAGTCATCGAGAAAAATTTTACACAATCGAAAGTTATCGAGATGATCATACAATTGAGAAAATCGAGAAAAACTTCTCGTTATCGCCCATCACTATTTCAGACATCGCATGTGTCTGAAATTAAAATACTTAAGTGTGTTACTATAATCATGGTATAATGGGGAGGCCCCGCTCCGTCCCTAGGCCCTTTCAGGCGCCTGTTGCTCTTTTGATGTATCCCTGCAAGACTTAAGCGCAGGTCCCTTTCGCAACCCCCTAGGGGGCTACTACACAGTTCCATTGCGCCGTCCGATGCCTAAAATCTAACAACCGTGCACTGCCCAGCGCACGTCACACGACCGTCGTTCCCAAACTTAGGACGAAAAGCCGATAGCGACAGTTCTCACCACCCACCACTCGAGGATTACCGAATGGTTCCTCATATTTCTCCCTCCAGGTCACCCCCGGCAAGCCGCAGGACAACGACGCCTATTGAGACGATGAGGATCCCCAAGGGGGAGTTGCTTTGAGACTAACCCCCCTAAGATAAAATCCTATGAATGAGAAAAGACATTTGTTGGAGCCAACCGGAAAAGGGGAAGGAGATCCTAGCGGTGCCCACGGTGGGACGAGGAAAGTCTCACTAGACCACATAGTCACGGTCTCGCTCATGGGTTTTTGACCCCCACTCTTGAGACGTACCGATTCACGAACGATCCTTAGGACGTAACAGCAACGTACTGCCCCGGGAGAAATGGACTAGACGCTCGTAGGTGAACCTAGAGGGACCAAGAAAACTCCCTCTCGACGGCACAACCACCGCCCAGCTAGGTTTGTGTCCGACCCCCCCTTCCCCCTCACACACACTTCTTCGGAGCCGAGGGTCCAAGGGGGTTTCGGATCAGGTGCAGATTGCTACCCAAGGCGGACCCGGAAACTTCCACTTAGACGGCATAAACACCGCGTCGCTAGTGGGTTGGTGCGTATGGAATCCCGCGCGCCCTGCCCGGCCCCACCGCCCTCCGATCGGGTACCCAAACAAGACTCCGCCACACTCTACCGTTACCTCAGAGCCCTTGTGGTTTCTGAACACGAATGTCCTTTCCCGTGCAATGAGGACTCCTACCAGAAGGAGTAAGGTACCTCTTGCCATTCCTGGAGGGCGAAAAAAACGCCTTCACAAATGTCCGAAGCGACAACCCCGGCTCGGGGGGGAGGGGTGAGTAGCGTGAAGGTTATTTATAAGAGTCTGTTAAGTCTGAATCACTGGACACAGAAAACTCGTCACGCAAAAGACTCGGGTCTGATCCAAGAGGTCATCTGAGAGAGATGTGCCACCGTTTTAATCGGTGAGCATCCACCCAGATCTCTGCGGGGTCGGATCGTAAGGACGGACGGCCGCGAAGGGCAATAAACCTTCCATCCCGACAGCTCCTTCTCGAACCCACCAGTTTCCTTCCAACTAGGAACTGACACACCACTGCCCCAGCTGCAGTGGATGTAGCGGCTGTTTCCTGGCAGAAGAGAGTAACACTAGGCACTGGCACATCTCTCCCGACAATAACTCCGAGAGCCGTTGCACGCCGTTCCTGCGCGTCCTGTCGACACTAGAGAACTCCTACGTCATGCTCTACAAGGCACGCACTCTCAACTCAGGCTTCCTCTCAGTCAAGTTTTGTGGTCGAAATCCTATTACCTGCCTATCCGTTGCTCAGTTACCGCGCAGACCCTGGACACCGACTTGTTCCTCACATGAGATACATCGGCGAATCCCTAAGGCCCGCCACTGAGATAGGACTACGGTCATCCCTTGATGGCTTCTCATGAGAACCGTGGACCATGGGAACTGCACGGACACAGCACAGCCTCTAGACGACCACCGGATTAATGGACTGGGGTACCAAACCAGCCTCACTTGGAGGTGGTGATTCGTCCCCGACCGGACGCCGTCAAGCATCGTGTACTACGAGCGCTGCCGAGCTCTCAGTCGCCTACCCCACTGAAGGGGTCGGGTCGAGACCACTCAGATGGGCGACAATCTATAATCATGGTATAAACACTGCAAAATGAAGTGTCTGAAATTCAGACACATATATATTCTTAAACTGAAGTGTTCAACTTTCAGATGTTTTAAAGTGTCTTAGTTATTTCATACACATTATGAGTCAATGCGTCTGATTTTAAGACAATTGAAACGTCTGAATAGCTTCATGTTTGATCAACCTGCATCTCAGAAACTGCTTTCTGTACGTTTTCTTTATATAAAAGTTCGCCTGTTTGGTAGGATAGGTTATTCAAAAACCCTTATACATCTGCATATTAGATGGCCACGCGAAAAACTATCAAACTTTAAGATGGGTCACATAAGAATGAAGTTGAAAACTGTTGAGATGAGATTGCGGAGCTTAAGGAGTACCAACACAGCATGAAACGCCGCCACACGTAATCTCCAACTGAATACAAAAGAAACATAAACATGAATTTTGAAACAAAGCATGATCTAAAAAAGTATAATTTGGAAGTTCTAGTAGAGTCCCAATCAATATTCCAGTCAGAAACACGAGGTTAAATATAATCTCCTGAAATAGGGCACATAGAGCATCCGAATAGATTTGGTTTCCCTACACTTCGATATCACTTCAGCGACTGGCATAGGATGTGACAGGACAAAGAATGTAGACGTAGTAACGTACCAACGAGAACAGAAATGGTATATCATACAGTAGCCAAGCCCAACAAACATTAGGCAAAAACTGTTTTGAAAAAAAAGGCGGGGCCACATAGCTCACTAATTTTTAATGGTAGTCACCTAGTAGCCATCAACCGTCGAAGTTATTGAGGGTGTCCACGGACGGTACAGTCTTTAGAAGAGATGCTTTGGAACACCACAACTGGTCCAAAACAACAAAAAACAAAATATTTTGGCTTTTACCAGAATCGAAAAGTGAGGATTGAGAACCACTGGTCAATATATGCAAGTTAAAAAGAAAAATGAATCCACCTGCTAAAAAAATACATCAGTAAATTTCAATGTGATACACCATATAAAAGTAAAATAACAAATATTAAAAAAATTTTTACAAAATAAAAAATGTAGTTATCGAACGATTCAATATGCTCACTACTTTTTTTTATAACTTGTTGAAAGCAGAATTTGAAATTTTATGAAAATTTCAATTTATACACATATGCAGGTCACAGTTGATAATGCAATTGATATTGCAACCATATTATCATGGCTTAGCAAAAATTTCTTTGAATATGAAACTTGTCTGAAAAAGTAGCATTTATTAAACAGATTGCTAAATAAATATAATTAAAGAAAGTTTTTTTGTTTCTTTTGCAAGTAAATATTTTTCATTTCTCACCCCCCCCCCCCCCCAAAAAAAAAAAAAAAAAGAAAAGAAAAAAGAAAAAGAAAAAAAAGTTTAATGGGCAATAAATTATTTGTTACAAAAAGTTCCATTGCTTCAAGTTGAAATTATCTATTCTACATGAAAAGTATATTCTTCTCTAAAATATGCAGCTTTATTTATTAGCAAATTTCTTTTCACAGGTCATTATCCCAGGAAGGATTCCCGCCAAAACAGAACAGAAAGAAAAAAATATGTGAAATTTGTAATCTCCTTTTATGTAAACTTTTTCTGATATGTATTAAAATTGGTTCTCTTCATGAAATGGTTGATTTATTTAATCAGAGTGGGACAAAACAAATAAATTGCAACTTACATACAAAGAGAATTATGGAACCGTTCAAGAATTATGTAAGCATATTTTTAGTCATTTTGTACTCCTCCCTCCTCCTTATAAGAAAAAATAAGCAAATGCTAGACCCTCCCCTCCTTTGCATACATAAGATTTTAAGACGTTGGTGATGTTATGATGTAAGAAAGATACTAGCCATTCACTAGCCACTACTCTAGGATATAGCTGAAGGGTTCTTTAAAACCATTTCATTTTTTTTTTCTTTTTTTTTACTGAGGAAGAGAACTGAGCTATCCTTGAAATGGTCACGTTATTTTTGGGGCTTTGTTTCTACTTGATTTGTGCGTTATAAAACTGTTTGAAGTTTCTAACTTGTGTATTGAAATTTGCACAAAGTATTTCATTTTTGCTTAGCTCTTAAATATAACTTGTAAAAAATATTTTTGTTCAAATTGCCCCTTCCTTCCCGAGTCTCCTCCAATATTAAAAAATATATATATTCTTTTCAGAAAATCCAACAAACAACATTGTACACAATGATCTGCAATCAGAATTAAAAAGATAATAAAAATTGGATGAAAAATGAGCAGGTTTACTAAATAATGTCATTCTGCATGTGCACATTCAGTCAAAATATAATGTGCATAATGTATTAGCTAAATGTATAGAGCAACTTTTGTGTAAAGTCTCAAAAATATAGTTTGAAAATTCTGAAAATTATTTTCGATTAGAATAAGCTTGAAATCCGTTATTCCCAAAACAAAGCAAAAAGATGAAGGGATGTATCCAAATATAGCAGTAGGTGCAATATTGTGCACTGGAGATAGTGTATAACATATATTTGGATACAACCTCTCATTTTTTTTCTTCATTTTGGAAACTATGGATTTTGAGCTTATTCTATCGACGATAATTTTTAGAATTTTCAAGCTATATTTTTTAGACTTATGCAAAAGTTGCTCTATACATTTACTTGTTATCCAAATTATCCATCTTCATTTTTCATCAGGGACTTGAGATACCTTTTAGAAAGAACAATTTTTAACAAGGTTCTCATAAATCAGTTATACCATATCAGAATAGAAAACGGTAATGGAATAATCTTCTTAAAATGCATTGAAAAGTCCTGCATTGTGTCATATATTAAGTTGCTTTGGTCTATTGATTTAAATAGTGGTCTAAATAGCTTATTTCCTTGTTAAAAGTATTAAGATTCTCAATGTATCATCATTTATGATATTTGAATAACAAGAATTGTGAACTTGGAGTCATCTGAATGCTTCTAAAAGGTGCTGTGAGCAAACAGAAAACTCAACGCATTCTGATAAAATAAGTCTGGTCAGTAAGACACTTGCAGTAATATCTGCACGATTGACAGGCAGTCGTGAAACAAAACTCTAAATATTTTGTTTTAAGTTGATTATGTTTCTGTTGTATCCATAATGTGAGACTCGTATGTAATGGAGAGGAACCACTATGTATGTATACATAAATGTATTTGAATGATCATCATTTGTTCAATAAAGTTTAAATCTTTCAGACAATCTCTGACATTAGATCTAGATCCAATAAGTTAGCAGCATAAAATTTAAAGAATCATTTCTAACTTGAATGTCTGGTCTCCAGCTCTTTAATATGATACTGGAGAAAGCTCTTTGCTGAATATTAAACATATATAAGTAATCTGCAACACCTCTCTATAAAGCTTGATAGTTTTAATCATCTGGGTCATTATTACATCATTAGTTGCTAAAAATTCAGAAGGTAGCTAACTTCTTGTCTTGCATTTTCTTGGGTGAGAATTAAGTTGTACATCTCATCTCATCTCAGCTTATTGTTTTTAACTGGCATTGCAGCTCCTACAGATAATGTTATACAATAAAACTATAGATTATTTTTTAAAATAAACTGGATCTAATTGTTTTATTTATTTTGCAGGAAGTATTTTTATTTTATTTTTTTGCTTTGTTAATTTTTAATTATCAATTAGTATTTATCGATTTTTTCATGTCAGATTTCTTTGGAAATAAACTTATGTTTTTCAAAACAATATAGTATATAAAAATATATATGTACTTTAATTCTACATTAAATATTTATTAATTTCTTTTTTAAGCAAGATTGTCTTGAATAAATGCAAATAAAACAATATAATTGCATTTACAATAAAATTTAAAAAAACTCTTAAAATAAAAGGTTGAAAAATACAGTTAACTAATTTTAATTTTTAAAAAAACTCACTTGATGTACTTTATACAATTTAATCTTCACTGTGCATATTAAAAGATTTAATATTATGAATTTCTAATAACAGAAAAGTGGACTACATCTTCAGGTGAAAATGATGTCATTAGCATTCTAAAGCAACACTATGTTATAATGAGTGCATCTTAATTTATGCCCTTTTAACTTTTTTTTCATTTAATCCATATGACAGATTACTTATTTACTTCCTTATCTAATCTGTGATATGGTTTGAGACTAAGGATAGGATGGATTTCTAAGGATGTGATTTGATTAAGACCATTTGTTGAAAGATGTTTCCAATCAGGTTTTTTTTAATATATTTTTCATACTAAAAATAAAAGACAACACTAAACCATTCTATGGAAAAAAAAAAATCTGCAAGTTTTTATTTTAGATTTTCAGTAAGAATGATTGAATTTATAAATCAGTAAATTAGTAAAATTTTAATAAAAGTAACGATGGAAAAGGACTACTGAAAATCTGCCTAAATAACTGATGGACCAATGAAAATCTACATAGATACCACAGAGGGCGGAGCCCTATTTTGTCGCCAAATGTCCCGAAGTTTATCGCCAAATCGGTGTTATATTGCCAAATTTGGCGACCAAAGTTAGTCACCAATAGTGATGCCAATTTAACGATATCACTAATATTTCTTCAAGTTTCCACAGACATCCAATGAAAAACAATAGGTTTGCTTGCCTGCAGGAAATCAACGAATTTAGTGACTTTAATGCAAGAAAAACTTACATGAATAGAGCTTAATAGGATTATTTTACATTATTTTTGAATACAAATGCTAACTATTTACAAAATCTGCAACAGTATATTTATGGATATTTCTTAGACAAATAAATCCATATGCTAACAAGTATCAGGATGAGTCATAAATATCGAAACAATAAGCTATCTCTTTAAATATTACTCTTAGATCCATACTTCCAATTGCAAAAATTCATAAAAAAAGGTGAAATTTTTGATAAGATTGCAACTCCATGAGGAGGTCTATTTGAAAAAATACGAAAATTAAATTTTTATATGACCCCCATAGGGCAAAATTCCCAATTAGGAAATTATTCTTTATCCATTACTAAATTGAACGAAAAAAATTTCATCTCCATATCTAAAAACCTCACAGAGGTATTAAAATTCAAAATTTGTGCCTTACATCACTCAACTATGCCTATAAACGTAGAGTTTTTGACTCATTTGGAAAGCAAGTGAGGGATCATCCACAAATTGTTCGTTAATAAATGTCGATTTAAGATAGTGCCTCTTATTTGGACATAAAAAAGCATTTTATATAAATTTTATGAGAAATTTTAGGATGTGGTTTTCTTAGCAAATTATATGGCTAACCATCATAAAAAAAGGAAAAATAATCGAAATTCTAACTCAAAAGATAAATTTTTCACATGTTTCTTAGAATTGTTAAAGTAACATTGTTACTCAAATTGCGTGCATTTCAATTTGTGTCTAATCCCTTAAAACCTGATGAATTATTTAAACGACTATAATTCTGCAAGTTTTGAAGATATGAAGACGAAATTTTTTGTGTAATTCAGCACTGGATGAGGAAAGTTTTCCTAATTGGAATTTTTATCCTATGGAGGCCGTATAAAAATCTAATTTTCGTAATTTTTTAAATAGACCCCCCTACGGAGTTGCAACTTATCAAAAATTTTACCTTTTTTTATGAATTCTTGCAGTAGGAAGTATGGGTCTAGGGGCAATATTTAACCCATTGAGGGGCAAAGCACTTCTGTTCCTAAAATGTTCAGATGATTGATTGACACCGGGGTTAATAAATAAATATATAAGATTGAAAGTAAAAGCTGTTTTTTGCGTACATTGTAAAAAGCAAATCTTAATACTAAAATTCCGGTGCCAATGGGGCATAAGAGAATTAAAATTAAGTGGTATATATAATATACCGGTGCCCTTCAAGGGGTTAAGGAGATAGCCTATTGTTTCGATATTTATGACTCACCCTGTAGAATGTTGTCTGAATTAACTAAAATTGATGGATAAGAATATGTTTTAAATTTTATAACATTTAAACTTGATGACATGCGAAGGTATAACAAATCAACAAATTCGGGAGTTGCTTTTATAATTGAATCAAAAGATAATTGTATTCCATGAGTGGATTTTAAAGTTTATTCAAGAAAGAAAATAGCCATGAGACCATTATTATCAATCAAATCTCACAACATGCAGATCCCATGATATTTCAAATTTTATTTTCTCACAATGATCTAGGATGGACATACAATACGTTTTAAAACTAGTCGTTGGGAGGCTACCGTAATACTTACCCATCGTGCACAACCTTTTCAAGAGACGGGCCACTTACAAATATGTCTGGGTGGTCGAGGGCCACATCAATAACACGGAGAGAAATCTATTTAGAGGAGATGATCTGTGACCTATAATCGGATAAAAAATATGGTTTCAGAGATGGCAGGGGGGGGGGGGGGTACGCCTTTAAGTTAGCTTAGCCAGCCACAATAGCAAATTCAGTTGATAAGGATGTATCAACAATTGTTACGTTTTTATACATAACAGATACCTCAAGGATTATTTTCATAATGTAAAAATATTTTTTACTTGACTTTATTCAGGAGAGTAAGTTTTGTTTTATTGAAAATGCTAAAAAACAAGCATAAATGACTGGTGCTGAAAAAAAGAAATGTGAACCTTATGAACGAAGTAGAGAGGGAAAGAGCCGATAAACAAGATTTTTCCGCACCTGATCAACAAAATTCCTGATTTTCTTGCCTGATTAATGGAACTTGCAATTCTTCCATGCCTGATTGACCAAATTTGTGCTTTTTACTAAACGAATCGACAAAATTCGCAATTTTTAGATGCTGATAGCAAAAATTTGCGATTTTTCTTCACATGATCGATGAAATTCTCAACTTTTTCTCGCACCAGATCAAGGAAATTTTCAATTTTCGGCGCCTAATCGATGATATTTTTGATTTTTCAACCACCTGATCGACGAAATTTCGCGATATTTCTGAATCTGAACAACCAAATTTCCTATTTTTACGAAGTCGATTGAGGAAAGTCGCGACTTTTATGAACCTGGTCGATGAAATTTGCGATTTTTTCTAAGCCGATCAATGCATTTCGCGGTGTTTACGAAGCCAATCCATGAAATTTGCGATTTTTCTTCGCATGATCGACAAAATTTACGATTTTCCTCCGCATTATCGACGCAACTCACAATTTTTCATCACAGGATCGACGGAATTTGGAATTTTTCCGTGCCTGATCGACGAATTTTGCGATTTTTTTGCGCTTGATCCACGGAATTCACGATTTTCATGAAGCCGATTGACCAAATTCTCGAATTTTGCAAACCCGCTCGACGAAATTCGTGATTTTTACAAATTAATCGACGAAATTCACTATTTATCTTCGCATGATCGACAAATTTCGCGATTTTTCCGATCCCAATCAACGAAATTCGTGATTTAGTTAGAGCCTGATCGCCGTAATTAGCGATTTTTCCACGTGTGATCGCCAAAATTTGCAATATTTCCGTCTCCGATCAATGAAAATTGCCATTTTTCGGAATCCGATCAACTCGCAATTTTTTGATGTCCAATCGACAAAATGTGCGCTTTTTCCATTCTTAATTGACAAAATACGCATTTTCCGCTCCCAACTAACGAAATTCCCGATTTTTTGTATCAATTCTGACGAAATCTGATTTTTTTACACGGCAAGATGAAACTAGTGATTTCTTTCTCTTTATAAACTGACGAAATTCACAGATGTTTTGCAGCCGAACAACGGAATTTTCAATTTTTCCGCGTGTCATCGCTAAATTCTCTATTTTTCCGTGCCTTATCAACGAAATTCCCATTTTTTTCTTTCCTGATCGACGCTTTTTTCTCTCTAAATCAACGAAATCTGCGATTTTTCACGTCCGAACGACATAATTCGCGATTTTTTCATGCCTGATCGACAAAACATTTTCGTGCCTAATCGAGGAAATTTGCTATTTTTTCCGAGACTCATGTGCAAAATTCGCGATTTTTCCATATCTGATGAGCGAAACTTGCAACTTTTCCGGTCCACATCGACAAAATTCGCTTTTTTTCCCACACTTGATCAATGAAATTGGCAATTTTTCCCGTACCGATCAACGAAATTTGCGAGTCTTAAGTGATGAAATTTTACATTTTCCCGCAGTAAATTGACGATTTTTTCCTGCGACATATGCACAAAAATTGCAATTTTTTCCAGTTGTAAATTGAAGAAACTCGCGGGTCACACGCTAACCCATCGCGGGCCACTTTTGGCCCGCAGGCGACAGGTTGTGCATCCCTAGATGAAAATAAAACATGTGAAAACTATTTACACAATGCATTGCAATTCCAAAACAAAATTTAAATATTGTTAATATGCATAGTAATGCTCTATTAATTAATTGCTGATGTACCAATTTCACCAAATTATATAAAACGCCAAACTACTCAAGTAATACCGAACTGCGTAAAAGAAATATCCTTATAACTCCAAAAATAATAATATAAACTAACAGTTTACTGCATTGGATTAAGCGTCTCATTTTCAATTAAAATATACCTCTGCATTGAAATTTGTATGAAATACAGGGTCATGAAAAATCGAAGAATGTGGAAAACAGGATTACAAATATCTCGGCAACTAATATTCTGATCGACTTCGTTCTATATGCAAAATGTGTGTTATTTTATTGCCTTTTACATCCATTCCTTAGACCAAAAACATTCGAAAATTTTTATATACCTTTCATCAGAGCGATTTTTTTGAGAGTCCGAAAAAAATAGTTCCGGATAATCGAGGTTGCTGGTATTAAATAGGCTTTGTCCCATTCTTAGATCCTAAGTGCATAAAAAATTTCAAGTCTCTATCTCAATTTGTTCGGGAGATAGAGCGTTTACAGACAGACAGACAGACAGACAGACGGACGGCAAAAAATTTTTCTAAAAATATGTTTTTCGGAATCTTCACTATCTAAAACGTGTAAATCTGTCAAAAAAAATTCTATTTTCAAAACGATTGCAAGACTTACCCTATACTACATATGATGGGTAAGTAAAAAGGTAAAAAAATTACACCTTTACAGTACTTTGGACATCGTTTAGCACTATGTAAAAGTTATTTTAATCCTTTAGTTAACTTGTTTATTTGATTCATTTTACATTAGCTTATTTTAAACACTTTAACTTTTTTTTTTCTAAATCAAAGACAAAACCAGACATAGTATCTCTTAACAGTAGCTGATCTGGCCTTGAAAATCTCCAATTAAAAGAAAAATGAATGAAAACCCGTTTACAGGGAGATCACAATTTTTCTTTGAAATTATAATTCAATCTTTTTAAAGCCCACGAAATTAGGGTGCTTTTAGAATCTGGGGTGTCTGAACGGGGATTGGCAAGTATAGCTCGTAGGAGACGGAGCTTTCTAGTACACACACGCACACACATATATATATAAAAGGTGAAAATATATAGAAAATAATATAATGTATGCAGTTTTGATAGATTTTTAGGCCAATATCACATCAAAACATTTGGAATGATGAATGCTGTTGATTTTCTGTCCCCAAAGAGATATTGATATTATCAACGTCCAATCCAAGTGGGTGAAATATGAGATATTTCATGAGCTATTATGTAGTCAAAAATGCAATTTTTGCTGAAGCTGTGTTCAAATAAAATAGTAGTTTTCGTATTATTTTTTACATGGCTTTAATAATTCTTTTTAAGTCCAACAAAAAGTTTTCTATATGGGTCATTTTCAAAAAACTTGTACATTTGGGAAATTTTTCACAAATAAAAAAAATTTTTAAATGCAACTTATAAAAATATTAGACGATACTAAAACATTTCTTGTATATAAAACTGAAAACAGCAGTTCACTTTTTGATTTGGAATGTCAAATAAAAAATAAAGTATGAACTTGCAACAGTAAAATTTTCCCCTCTGTTACCAACAGTCAAAAATTTTTATTTAAAAATATAAAACACCTAAAACAGTAAATATCACATTACCTTTAATTACATGATTGCTACTTTCAGAAAATTCTAACTGTTGTTTTGTTATGATTATTTTTATTTTTGTAAAATACAAAAGATTTCCTCTCTGTTACTTTTTTGGAAAGATCATAAGTTTTAATTAAATATGCATTCACATTTTTTCTGTTAAATTATAAAAAAATATTACATAAATAAAATATTAGTTAAAGTACACAATTAATTATTCAAAATGATGATTGATAAAATTTTTATTGAAATAAACCAGCTTAAATTGACGGTAACAGAGTGGGAAAAAAGTAACCGAAGGGAACACTGATTGATAGTGGAGCGATATTTGATGTGACATATTTTTTTTTATATAAGTTTTTATCATGTATTGTATCCGATCTTAATGTTTCAAACATATCCAGCAAGATTTTAAAGATTTTTACAAAAATTACTATTGGAAAATAGTGGTATTTGACGGGGCATTCTCTTTTGTAAATTTATATCATGTGCTATGACAAACACACTGCTTAGTTTTTAAAAAAAAATCTTATCATATATTAGTCAAGGTAGTGGTGCTTTAAAGCAAGAATTTAAGACTTTTGCAAAAAATACTATTAAAAAATAGTGGGATTAGACCAGGCAATTTTTTAATATAACATTTATTATGTGTTATAACCTATCATGAAGTTTCAATGTTTCAAACAGATCAAGGCAGAATTTAAGACTTTTGCAAAAAACTACTATTCGAAAATACTGGTATTTCATGTGGCATTGTTTTCATAAATTTTTAGCATATGTTATGATCTGTCTTTCAATTTCTAACAGCTCGCCTTAGATTTTCAAATTTTAACAAATTTGCAAGTCAATTGGATGACTCTTTAACCCAAGAAATAATGATTTTTACAGAAATTGCTATTTGAAAATAGTAGTATTTGACGCAGTGTATCTTTTTTATAAATACTTTCCTACTTAAATAATGATATTTTCTTCTTTAATACATTTTTATCATGTGTTATAAAATATCCTAAAATTTGAAACAGACCAAGCAAGAATTAAAGGCTTTTACAAAAATTAATATTCAAAAATAGTGGTATTTCACGCTGCATTATTTTTTCATAAATAAGTAGTATTGATTCATAAATATAAATGACTACAATTAAAGAAGCATTTTGTTTGAGAAAATTAAAGCCTAATGTTTATGGCAACTAGCTCACCACAAAAACTACTATTTTATATTTAAAAAGAACAATACATATTTTTAATTCTGTTCTAAGAACATGAAACAAGAATGTGCAGCCTTCAAGAACAATGTTTAAATAAACTTGTTTTTTTAGTAGTTTCTTACTCTGCTCTACTCTGTTACCATAAGCATGGTAACAGAGGGGAAAAAACTGCAAATAATTAAGTGAATTAAAAACAAGAAGATCTGAGCCTATTTATTTAAGAAGCATCATTTGATCTTATGGTTAAAATTTTATAAAAGTGTAAAAAAATTCACATAAATAAACTGGTAACAGAGGGGAAACTGGATAAAACATCCTTATCTTGTAAATGATTTAGTTCAACGCCACGGTGAAAATAACTTAATAATTTAAAAAATGATGGCCTCATCTAAAAATAGACTGTTCGAAGAACTGCAAAACCTTGTGTTGAACACTTAGTAGTAATAATTTATTACAATAAATATGGTAACAGAGTGGAAGTAACAGAGGGGAAAAAATCTGGGGACAACAATAAATTGTTCCATTTTTATAAAAAAATAAGTTTTAAAAAATATATTATATGGTCTATGCTACAGATAAGACATACAACAATTGTCACAACTGAAAAAATTAGCACTTTTGACAATTGATTTATAATTTTATAGCAGTTGAAAAAGCAAAAAGGGAAGAGGGGACATAGCATTTTAGCTATAGCTGACACATTGAAACCATAACTACACTAATATTATTTTTAATTTCTGATAATATTTAGCTCACATTTACTCTAAACAGTCAGACAAGTAATGTAAATGCTTAAATTTTATTTTTAAAACTTTATTTTAGTTATTAAAAATTCTTAAAGTTGGGGGACATAGAATGTACAAGTTTTTTGAAAATGACCCATATACATCTGTTTATATATATATGTGTATATATTGTTACGAATTTTGTAAATAGTTAGTGTTTGTACTGTAAAATAATGTAAATAATCTTATTAAGCTCCATTCCTTTACTAATATTATGTTACATTGTCTCTGTTATCAAGCAAACTTGTCCATTATTTTCAGTGTATGTCTACGGCAGATTGGCGAAATAATGAAGATATCGCCAAGTTGGCGTCACTTTTGGCGACTAATTTTGGTCGCCAAATTTGGCGATATATCGCCAAGTTGGCGACAAACTTGGCGATTGTTGGCGATGGTAACCCTTCCCTCTTAATGGTAACCCCCCTTAGATATACTGATACATTGTTTGTTGTTCCGTGGTTTTCCAGGTTTTTCTAGAAATTTCTAGCACATGCTACGAGACTATATATAAGAAGAGAAGCGATGCGAGCTGTGGTTATTATTTACCAGTCAGTCATTGAGTGAGCTACTAGAGATTGTCCAAGCAAGTTTGCTTGATGTATTGAGTTTTATCTACGTTGTTTTGAATGTGATATAGTGTTGAGACATTGTATAAAGAGTCTCTGCGACCTATATTTGTATTTGTTCGATAGATTTAAACAGTTATTTTGGAATATCTTGTAATATTTGTGAGTTTCGAAGACTCTGTTGTTCTGAAGATCTGTAAATAAATTATTTTGTACTTTTCTAAGAGAAAAGAGTTTGAAGTTGTCTAACCATAAGATCGAAAGAACCCAATATACGCTACAACATTTGGTGTCAGGAGTCGGGATCTTATGGCGAAAACAAGAACAATGGACGGTCAACTGAAAGAACTGTTAGAAGCTATTAATGGAATAAAGGCAGAATTGACGAAAGGCCAAGAAGAGTTGGCGGTAAAGATGAATAAAGGCCAAGAAGAGTTGGCAGAAAAAATGAATAAAGGCCAAGAAGAGTTGGCGGAAAAGATGAATAAAGGCCAAGAAGAGTTGGCGGAAAAGATGAATAAAGGCCAAGAAGAGTTGGCGAAAAAAATGAATAAAAACGAAGAAAGAATGGAACAGTTGACAAATAAAATTGACAAATGCCAAGAAGATGTGACTGAAAAGATCAATAAAGGCCAAGAAGAAATGAAGAAAACTTTAGAAGAAAAGTTCTCGTCGGTAGAGAGAAGAATAGGCTCGGTAGAAGAGAAAATGGCGGAAGTAGAAGAGAAAATTCAGAATGAAGTTTGTAACTTTGAAGAGAAAATCAGTAACGTTGAAGAGAAAATCAGTAACGTTGAAGAGAAAATACTAGGTGAAGTAGATGAAAAGCTAAATAAAAAAGTACAAGATCTTGAGAAGAAACTTTCAGCGTTTAGTGGTAATTATGAAGAATTTAGGAATCCGCCTGCTTCTCCCGTGCACATTAAGCTGTCGACATACGATGGAAAGAGTTCCTGGCAAGTTTACAAGACCCAATTCACTATTGTAGCTGAAGCGAACAAATGGAGTGACGAGGTGAAAGCTTGTCAACTGGCAGCATCTTTAAGAGGAGAAGCCGCCGACGTGCTGCAAACATTGCCCGATATGACGCAACTCAATTTTGAGACTCTAAGTTGTGCACTTGAAATGAGATTCGGCGAAAAATTCTTCAAGGATTATACGAGAATACAAATGAAGAGCCGCCATCAAAAATCGAGTGAAACCCTTCAAGAGTTTGCCTCGGAAATTGAACGACTTGCAAATTTAGCATTCAGTGACTGTCCAAAAAATGTACGGGAAATGCTCTCACTGCAATATTTTGTAGACGGAATAAAAGATCCAGAAGTGCAAAGAGCGGTACGAATGGCAGATGTACATGATTTAAAGGCTGCACTACTATATGCCTTAAAGTTGGAAGCAGCTACACAAGCCAGCCGAAGAGATTGTCATTCAGTCCGAGGGGCAACGGTGAACAAAAGCTCAGACAATGAAATCGACATCTTGAAAGAAATTAGGAAAATAAATCAAGAGCTTGAAGCTTTGAAATACGGAAGAACAAGCTCAAGAAGACAGAATCTCACGTGCTGGGGATGCGGTGATACAGGACATCTCCGAAGAAATTGCCCCAAAATCCACGAACGTGAGATAAATTCAAACAGTCAGCAGGGAAACTAAATTTTGGCCATCTCGCGGGGCGGAGGTTGCCAGAGAATGAAAAGCCCCACCTGAAGATCCTCCAGATATCAAAAATGAGCGGCGGTGATAACGAATTATATGTGATAGGCTTTATTAACGGAATTCAGTGCCGTATGATTGTCGATACAGGAGCCAATGTGACAATAATAAGAGAAGATTTGGCTCGAAAATTGAAATGTAAACTCATCTGGACTCCACCATGCGTTACCCTGCAAACTGTGACGGGCGACAAGATAGGCATATATGGGAAGGCCAATTTAACTATCAACTTTGGAGGAACGAAATATTACCATACGGCATATGTGGCTGACATAACAGATCCTTGCTTAATCGGACTAGATTTTCTGAAGAAGTTTGACTTCAGACTTGATTTCAAAAATAACAAAATGATCTCAAAATTTGAAGAAATAAGTCTTTTTGGATTAAATAACGAAATTGAATGTAAACAAATAGTAATAGCCAAAGAAGACATTAATCTAGATGCAAGAACAGAATGTTTGGTTCCTGCTGTAATTAAAAATAAAACTAATTATCGATTTGGCCATATAGATTATCCAGAAGACAATAGTACACAAGCAGGAGTATTGGTGGCTTCTTCTGTGGTAGACCTCTCGAAAAAGACCATTCCAGTCAGAATTGCTAACATCAGTGATAAGACGAGGACTATCAAGAAAGGAGAGGTGATAGCGTCATGTGCTCCTGTGACGTGCATAAGTCAAAATTCCAGTCACTCTGAGAAATCTTCAGATAATTTAGTCAAGGATTTGTTACAAAATACAGACTTAAATCCAAAACAGTTGGAAGCTGCGGAAAATTTAATTAGAGAATTCCAAAGTTTATTTTCCCAAACATCTGAAGACTTTGGACGAACTAAAATGGCACAACACCGAATTGACACGGGAGATCACTCTCCTATTAAACAGCACCCTAGACGATTACCTTTTGCCAAGCAAGAAGAGGTGCAGAATTTAATTAAAGATATGGAAGAAAATGACGTCATCGAACCATCAACAAGTCCATGGGCGTCTCCCATTGTATTAGTAAGAAAGAAGGATGGTTCTACAAGATTTTGTGTAGACTACCGCCGACTGAATGACGTCACCAAAAAGGATAGTTACCCTCTGCCAAGGATTGACGACACTCTTGACACACTTGCGGGCAACACTTGGTTCTCGACTTTAGACTTGAAGAGTGGTTACTGGCAGGTAGAGATCCATCCCGACGACCGCGAGAAGACTGCCTTTACAACGGGACAAGGATTATGGCAGTTCAAGGTAATGCCTTTTGGTCTATGTAACGCACCTGCAACTTTTGAACGCCTTATGGAAACGGTTCTTCGGGGACTGTCATATGAGGCATGTCTTGTTTATTTAGACGATATCATAATCATAGGAAAATCTTTTGATGAACATCTGAACAACCTCAGGCGGGTGCTACAAAAATTAAAGGAAGCTAATTTGAAGTTAAGCCCTTCGAAGTGCAGTTTGTTTCGTAATGAAGTCGCCTACCTTGGACACATCATTTCGGCGGAAGGAGTTAGGACTGATCCGGAGAAGATATCGGCCGTGAAAAATTGGAATCGTCCAGCAGATGTTCACCAGCTTCGAAGTTTTCTAGGATTATGCACCTATTACAGAAAATTCGTCAAAGGCTTCTCGATGATTGCAAGACCACTTCATAAATTAACAGAAGCCAATCAAAAATTTATGTGGACACAGGAATGTGACGCTGCTTTCGAAAAGCTTAAGGAGGCCTTGACATCCACTCCAATTCTGTCGTATCCTCAAATCGATAAACAGTTTATACTTGATACGGATGCAAGCAACGAAAGCATTGGCGCTGTACTGTCCCAGGAAATCGACGGCCAGGAGCGTGTTATCGCCTATTTCAGCAAGTGCTTGTCAAAGGCCGAGCGAAACTACTGCGTAACAAGAAAAGAGCTTCTTGCTGTAGTGAAAGCCATAGACCACTTTCATCACTATCTTTATGGTCGAAAGTTCCTGATCCGAACTGATCATGCTTCTCTAACTTGGCTATTGAATTTTAAGAACCCTGAAGGCCAGATAGCCAGGTGGATACAAAAGCTTCAAGAGTACGATATGGAGATACGCCATCGAAAAGGCTCATCACATGGAAATGCAGATGCTCTCTCAAGAAGACCCTGCTCAGAGAATTGTAGATACTGCGACCGGGCTGAGAAGAAATTTAATGTCAAAGGTCCTATAGTAAGACAAGTTACAACTGGGTCTACATCATCGCAAGATCCGTGGAGTGACGAGAGCCTGCGTAAAGATCAACTTGCTGATCCTGAAATTAAGCCAATTCTAGAGCTGAAAGAGGAGTCCAACAGGAAGCCCAGCTGGCAAGACATGGCCCATTACCATCCTACGACTAAACGTTATTGGGCTCTCTGGGATTCCTTACACTTGAAGAACGGCATCTTGTACCGAAAATGGGAGTCTGACGATGGAAAGACATGTAGATGGCAACTACTACTCCCTAAGTCTAGAATTTCTATGGTCCTTCAAGAACTGCATGGTAGTCCCACAGGAGGTCATTTTGGTGTAATGAAGACCCTGCAAAAGGTTCGAGAGCGTTTCTACTGGAATAATGTTCGCAGTGACGTGGAGAAGTGGTGTCGAGTTTGTGACACCTGTGTAGCACGTAAAGGTCCTAAGAGGCGCACCCGTGGACGATTGCAACGTTATAATGTAGGAGCGCCTTTCGAACGAATTGCCCTAGACATCCTGGGTCCACTTCCTAGAACATCTGATGGCAATAAGTACATCCTCGTTGTCATGGACTACTTCACTAAGTGGCCTGAAGCCTATGCCATTCCTAATCAAGAGGCGGTAACCGTAGCAGACATACTAGTTCAACACTGGGTTTCCAGATACGGAGTTCCTCTTCAAATCCATTCCGATCAAGGAAGAAACTTTGATTCGGCTGTGTTTAAGGAAATGTGCGGACTACTCGGCATGGACAAAACTCGAACTACACCTCTACATCCTCAATCGGACGGCATGGTGGAGCGGTTCAATCGTACCATCCTAAATAGCCTCTCTCTCCTGGTGTCTAGAGACCAACAGGACTGGGACAAGAAATTGCCTCTTTTTCTGCTTGCCTACAGGAGTGCCACACATGAGGCCACTGGTTACTCCCCTTCTCAAATGCTCTTTGGTCGTGATCTTCGTCTGCCTGCTGATCTTTTGTTTGGCCGTCCTCCTGATGCTCCTTCATCTCCTGAGGAATATGTCGATGAACTCCAGGCACGGATTGAGGAGATTCATTGTCTAGCGAGGAACCGAATTGGACTGGCATCAGAAAAGATGAAGACACGGTACGACACAAAGGCAACTGGACATGAGTTCAACGAAGGTGACAAAGTTTGGTTGTGGAATCCGATACGTCGTAAGGGACTGTCGCCAAAACTACAAAGAAACTGGGACGGTCCTTACACAGTCGTCAACAGGCTGAATGACGTCGTCGTACGCATACGAAAATCGCCACACACCAAACCCAAGGTCGTACATTATAACCGGCTAGCCCCTTATTTTGGCCAAAGTGATTAAAAATTCAAAACTGGAATTTCAGACCATGGTCATGAAAGTCACTTTTTGTAAATATGTAAATAGTAATTAGTTCTTATTTATGTAAATTTTATTATTATTGTTATTATTTATTTATTTATTTATTTATTTATTTGTTTATTTATTTTAAGTGTTTTCCTCTAACTCAAGGATTGCACTGCCCGGGACGTGCAGTCTTTGAGGAGGGGGTAGTGTTACGAATTTTGTAAATAGTTAGTGTTTGTACTGTAAAATAATGTAAATAATCTTATTAAGCTCCATTCCTTTACTAATATTATGTTACATTGTCTCTGTTATCAAGCAAACTTGTCCATTATTTTCAGTGTATGTCTACGGCAGATTGGCGAAATAATGAAGATATCGCCAAGTTGGCGTCACTTTTGGCGACTAATTTTGGTCGCCAAATTTGGCGATATATCGCCAAGTTGGCGACAAACTTGGCGATGGTAACCCTTCCCTCTTAATGGTAACCCCCCTTAGATATACTGATACATTGTTTGTTGTTCCGTGGTTTTCCAGGTTTTTCTAGAAATTTCTAGCACATGCTACGAGACTATATATAAGAAGAGAAGCGATGCGAGCTGTGGTTATTATTTACCAGTCAGTCATTGAGTGAGCTACTAGAGATTGTCCAAGCAAGTTTGCTTGATGTATTGAGTTTTATCTACGTTGTTTTGAATGTGATATAGTGTTGAGACATTGTATAAAGAGTCTCTGCGACCTATATTTGTATTTGTTCGATAGATTTAAACAGTTATTTTGGAATATCTTGTAATATTTGTGAGTTTCGAAGACTCTGTTGTTCTGAAGATCTGTAAATAAATTATTTTGTACTTTTCTAAGAGAAAAGAGTTTGAAGTTGTCTAACCATAAGATCGAAAGAACCCAATATACGCTACAATATATAAACAGATAGATGGTAAATATGACAAAAGCAATCACATTCTTTAGATTAATAAAATTCTTACAGATTTTTTTTAATTAAAAGAAAAATATTTTCTCATTTTTATTTTATTTATTCATTTTTTTATTTTTTTAGATTTCTGTTTTTTTTTTTTTTTTTTTTTTTTTTTTTTTTAATCAGTATAACTGTAATATGTTAATCATAAATAATAATTAAAAAAAGAGAGATACGTTGATAAACTTATTAGCAGACATAAATATAAACTAAAATTGAATTTACATTATAAATGTATTCTTCAAAAAATGAAAAAAAAAAAAAGAAAGAACCTATAACATTATAAGAAAAAATTTAATAATGAATAATCAAGCAAGTAACATTTGAGTAACAACAAAACACACTAAAAACTGAGAAAAGTTGCACATAAGAACACTTCTATAATTCTCCAGCTGCTACAGCATTAATTCTTTTAAAGGTCTATAATTTGATATTCAAGGCTTTTCTTAATCCTTCAGGTATAACTGTAAAAGAGTAAAGAATATTTTAATTCAACTAAAATTTAATCAATATAAAATATAAAGTTCAGAATTTTAATTCTACAAATTATATTTATAACAATATAAAATCTAAATGTGTCAATATATTCTTTTCGTCTTTTAATTGTATACAGGCACCTATGCTATCCATGAAAAATGGAATATAGATATCTATAATACAGGGGGAAAATTTGTGTGCTCTGAAAAAAAATCGCACAGAACTACAAGATTTGTCAGGAAGGTACTTCTGCAGCTATGCACCTCAAAGTCAATTTTTGGATCATATATATATATATTTTAATTAATTAAAAACTATACTAAAAGTCACTTTTATTCAAACTAATTCACATTGGCTGTTTTGGAGCTTTTACAGTTAAGATTTGATGACTGAATTATTTTTTTCTTTTTACGTTTTTAGAAGTCTTTATTGCCTTGACTATTCAAAATATAAGAAACAAAAAACATCAAACCACAGCTACATAGTTTAATCTTACTAACAACACAACTGGGACAAATGTTTCGTCATAGTCACACCCAAACTTCTGTAAATATCCTTTGGTGATGAGTCTAATCTTAAAGCTGTCTATTTCACTATTAACGATAATTATAGTGCTATGGAAAACTTTAGGACCATCAATAAAAAAAGTCAAGCTAGTTTTAAAAATGATTATATTATTAAAAGTAAATAATTAATACAGTGAAACCTCCAAATAAGAGACACCTCTATTTAAGGGACACAATTTTTGGTCCCATAGATGTCTCTTATTGAGTGGTTTCACTGTATAATTAAATATACATTATAAAGATGAGATGGATTTTCTTAAATTATTTGAATGAAATTTGAATCACAAAGGTAATTTACATCAAAATCATAAAGTTTTATTTCAGGTCTAGCCAATCTTAATAACTAAAATAAAAACTTGATTAATGGATGATTTGGTAGAAAGATCGCAATAATCTGTGATATGAGCAATATCTTGATTCCCCCTCCCCCCTCCCAGAATTAAATTTACACTTTCTTTAAGAAGAAGTATAAATTTGATCATATTAACTAGAATTACATATTTAAATACATATGGAATGCTATAAAAAAAAAAAAAAAAAAAAAAAAAAAAAGTCTGTAATTTTGCCATGATATCAAAACTGAAATTTTCATTGTTTGTGAGTGGATTTTAGATGTTTGTAGATTTGAGAGAATCTATTCTTTACCATCTACACTGCTTAAAACAATTTATATGGAATTATCTTTCCAGAGGGAACAATTTTAGAGGGATAAAAAAAGAGATCAAACAATGTGCTCTCTTTATCTGGAAATGTAAAAATAATTTATGCTTAGTAAAATAAGCTAAATATTAAATCAATTTGTGTTTGTGTTTTTGCAATCCATCCTATTGATATATGAATGCTTGTGTCATTACAGTGACAAGAATAATTTTGAACATAATTTCATTATTTTCCAGAGAACATAACTTTGTTGATTTATACTTAATATGTGATGAATTCCAAAAAATTAAATATATTCACCTACATTAATGATAAATTTTTTAAATTTCTAATTATCAGAACAAAACACTGAAATGTCTCTTTATAAAGAAAACAGCATCGACAATTGATTCATAAAAAATTTCACTTCCAATATTCACACATTCCAACTTTTGTAAAATATAATCATAAGAAAGAGAAATTAAAATATTACCAGCATTAATAATGTTAGCAATAAATTGTTTAACAATGAAAGCAATTTTACAATATAGGCTTAGAAATGCATACATGTTCTTTAATTCCAAAGGTCATCAGAATATATTTAGTGACTCTGATTGTATATTTAAAAAAAAAAAAAACTTCCATTAAACTAGATAGAATTAGTGAAATCACCAACCCTAGAAACTGATTTAGAACCAAAAAAATTCCTTTAGTTACACAACATGACATTTAATTAACTTATGAAAAAGGACAACAGAATGATCAAAAGGATGATAGTAGAACTTAGAAACAACAAATAGTTATGCAATGCAGATTTTTTAACATTTTTTAAAAATAAAATTAACAGCACATGCCATTTATAAAATGAAGGAAATGACGATTGCATTGAAACAAGACATCTCTTCTTCATAAAATTTTCAGTTTGAAATATTCAATAATTCACTAAGATGCATTACTGATAAGATCTAAAAATTCAATAACAAAATTAATTGACAATGAAATATGCTAAAAAGTCTAAGTTTTTCTGTAAAATACTATTAGAATGTAGATATTTTGAATCACACAATATATGTTACATGTTTACAAACACATTATAATTTTAATGAAATAACAGTATTATAAGAAATATAGCTCATGTCATAGCATGCAGTAGAGGTTTCACAAAAGAAACTGTGGGTTTGATACGTAGATTTTGATTATGGTGATGTTTATAACACAAATAAAAGTAAGCTAAAATATAGTATACACAAGACAGAACAAAAGCTAGATGTAATATTAAATTTAAGAAATAAAATGACATACATGTTTTAATATGAGTTAAATCACAATAAGGTCTATTGTTGGTTTGTTTGCAACGGCACAAAAGAAACTTGCCATCTTTAGGTGGACTAAAATGTACAGGTTTTAGTTTTTTTGGATGATCTTTATGAGCTCCATCACAAAATGGCTGAAAAAAAAAGTTAAATAATTATTTGCATATTCAAAAATATCCTTTAAATAATATTGTCTATATTAAAACATTGACATTTTAATCCTAATTTAATGAACATCATTTTTAAAATTAAATGTGTTGCATCATTATGTGTATGTATCGCTACTATTATTATAATGTGATAATATTGTTGTATTCTTACAATCATATGATATATGAATAATTTTACCCTTTGCTGTTTTCCATCTCCTGAGGTATACCCTTACTTAATGCATGATTAGATAAGCCTGTTATAATGAATTCTATTTTATAATAATTATTGATTCTTAACTGTTAATTTTAATTAATGTAATTTTAATTATATTAAATATGGGATGTCCATTAGCTATTAGGGGCGATTTCTCAAAGTAAGATGAAACACTGTAGACAGGACATATACAATATTCTATAACAGGAATGACAAATCTTTTCATATTCACATACTAATTTTTAGCATAAAAGATTAAGTCAACATGGCATGCCAACAAATGAATGAAAAAAAAAAAAAAAAGTGGATCAAAATTCCTGAATAAAAATAAAATAGAGCACCAATTATCTGAACAAATTGGGATCGACCCTAGTTCAGATAAGAAAATGTTGGGATAAATGGACAGACAATTTAAAGGATGTTTCTGATTACACTAAAACCTTTACACTTTATGCTGGCTTAGGGCATGCAACATCAGTTAGTGCTGGGATATTTAATTTTTTTTTTTTTTTTTTTTTTTTTTTTTTTTTTTTTTCATTTTAGAGACCATAATTAAACACTAGAACTACCAAGACTATAATTTTGACAATTTTCAAATTTCATGCTTAAAAATTTGATATAATTTACGTGTTGTTCTAGAATTTTATGACAGGACTTTTAATGAAATATAAAAATAGTTAAATATATTCCTATTCAACCTCCCCTCACCTATTTTAAATTCCATAATCAGTATGATCTATACCTATTTATACCAGGACCTGTCAAAAAGATGGCTTTGGCAATTCACAAACTCATCTTGAGGTAGTACGGATTTACCCACTTTCGACATGGACTAGTCCTTGTCGCCCATGTACAGTTCATTCCAGGTTTCTATCAAATGTTTTACATCAGTAATTGGCAAATATAATCAGGACGCAATCATTATCAGTTGTAAATCTTATGTGATAAAGATCTTGGTGAAAAGGTCAATCTGTGGAAAATGTAATCTTTGAAAAAGTCCAATCTTGGAAAACAGTATAAAAATATTTTTATAAAAAAATGAAATTTATTTTTAGTAAATTCTGGGCAACAATGAAACGATTTCCAGAAAGAAAAAAATTATTCGAAGAATTAAAAAAAACTCACTAGTATAAATGAAGACTGTTCGGACACTAATTCAAGTAATGATAATTTGGACATATTTTGCATGGAAAATAAAACTGATTTTTCAGATTCTGAAGAAGAAATTAAGTACAAGATACTGAAAAAAGTGAAGAAGATGAATATGAAAGTGAAGATTCAGTGGGTAAATATGAAATTCCCCAAAAGAGCTAAAAATGCAGAACACAATTGTGAATATGTTGAAATATTGAATTGGATAGCCAAATAGAGACTGTAAAAAGACAAAAGAAAGACATTGCTTTCGATGGTACTGAATGGGAAGAATTATCGAAATAGGTTGTATTAGTAGACTTTCATCACATACTATATTTGTTGTATATTACTTAACGTAATATACAAAGTATTTAAAGATTTGCAGAGCAGCTTTTACAGCAAAAATGCTCATGCTGGTTCCCGAACCACAATTAAACGAAAAGGAGTTTAAAAGTTAATAAAATTTAAACTGCAAAAGAAAAAGCAAATTAATGTGTGGTGATATAAAAGATAACAAACCAGATTTAAAGTCTAACAAAACAATTATTAAAGTCTAATAACATAATAAAATAAATAAAATTAAAAATTAAAAAGAGATTTATCAATTAACTTTATAACAATAACAACATAACTTATCTGTGACTTCATGACATGAAAAACAAACATTTGAAGAAAAACCAAAATGTCCGGAAGCACACGGCAAAAGTATCTTTAAAAGAAATGATACCTTTAACGGGGAAACATTCGCTGATTCATTCACTGCTCTCTCTCCGTTAAAAAAACAACGAAGTCAATGACCTTTGCCAACTCTGAAAAACACATCTGGTCAAAAGACCGATGACTCGTTTTTCCCTTCAATCGACTTGACACAAAACCTTAAAGAAGTCTGAGAAAAAAGTAAAACTTTAAAGTTCAATACTATGAATAGGCCATTAATAAAATAAAATGTTTTGTTGAAAAACTTTAATGCAAACTGACAGAAAAACTATTTAGCTACCACTTGACACGACCGGTGTAATTAATCAAGTCACACACATGTTGTAAAAATAGAAACGGAGGCCAAGCCTACCGACACATCTCAAAGGATAATCGAAACTTATTAACTCGGCAACTTGTGATCTTTATATACGCTGATCATCCACATGGCTAACAATTAAATACAAAAACAGCAATTCGAAATCAATTTATTTTATGAATCTCATTAGGAGTAAGAATGACATAAGAGTATCAGGATGATGCAACTTCTGATTGATGACGTCAAAGATCAGACACTTCTCGTTATTTCGTAACATCCGTGTGTATTACGATCAGATAATGAAAAGAAGTGAAAATTAGATTCCAAAAGGCTTGTAAATAGAGTAGCGTGGATGAGATATACGGCAGCTGTAAAATAATATATTCTAACGAACTATTTAGGAGATTTGAAAGAATAAAGATTAAAATTAAAGGTATAATTTATTTTAATTAAAGATAAACCATTTTTAATAAAAACTATTTTAATTTAATTTTAAATTCAGTAAAAGAAACTTTTTTTTTGTTTAATAAACTTTAGGAAACTTTATAGTACCTCAGGAATAAGATTTAAAAAGAAATTATGGAAGTGTTGACAATTGCATTTGCACAGCGACAAGAACTAAAACTGAGGAAATAGACAACAATATTAAAGGATACTTCAGACCCAACTGGTTATGTGAGGCGAAAAATTGTGCTTGGTAATGTTAGCAGAGCATACAGACTTATAACTGATAATCAAATGAAAAATCACATAAAAATTTACACTGAACTGAAGGTCAGAAATGTTTTATAGAAGGACGATTGGAAAATTACTATTGAAGAATTATATGTGTTTATAGCTATTTTGTATGCTCGAGAAGGCTACGAAGAAAGAAGTTTGAAATTATCCTGTTTGTGGTAAGATTTTTAGAAATTATGAGGTTCAATAATTTCAACAAAAAGAGCAAGAGAAGTATTTCCTTATGAACTGACAAATTTGGATTAGCTTCTGAAATTTGTAAGTCCTTTATTGATAACAGCCAAGCTTGTTATAAACCATATCAGAATATGAGTGTAGATGAACAACTGTTTCTCACAAAGTCAAGATGAAGATTTCATGGACAAATACAGAATTAAGTTTTGGTAGATATAGAAGTGCAAAGTAAATATCTTATAAATGATTTTCCTATTTAGGCAAAGATGAACTTAGACAATCAGGAGTACCTTTGCATGAATTAGTAATTTTGAATCTTGTAAAAAACTATGTAAATTGTGAGAGAAATATAACAACAGATTTTTTTTTTTTTTTTTTTTTTTTTTTTTTTTTACAAGTCACAACACACAATAAAGCTATTAGACAAAAAAAAAAAAAAAAAAAACAAGTCTTGTTGAAACTGTAAGAGCAAATAAAGAGTATTGCCAAAAATAGCTAAAGTTAGAAAAGATAATATGGCTCTTCTCTCCACGAAACTCTACAAATCAAATAATATTATTCTAACAATTTACAAAAGTAAGCCATTTTAAAAAGTACTACTTCTTAACTCAAAATATAAATCCATAAAAATTACTTCTAATAAAAAACAAACTCCTGTAACTGTGTTGTTTTACAATGAGTCTAAGTTTCGAGTAAATGTAGTTGAACAAATGGCCCACAAATATAGTGTAAAAGCAGTGTCACACAGATGGCCTTTGCAGCTATTTTATATTTTGGACTTGGCAGCAATGAATGCTTAGGTTCAGGATTAGAAATTGGCGGTCGTTAGTCACCAAATGCAACTAAATTATTGCATTTGGCAACTACAAAATTATGCCTAGTTGTCAAATTTGGCACCTATCTTTTTTTCACTTTATATTTTTTTAACAAACGTTCTTATTCTGACTTTAATGTAAGTCCCTCCCCCTACATACATACATATATATATATTTATTTATATACACATACATACATTCACACCCTCTCCCTATCTTAACATATAAAAATATAAAATAATATTGTTAACATGGTTGTAAAAAGAAATCAAAGTATGATGCAATGTAAAATTGCAACTATGAAGTGCTGTTTGGCACCTAGAAAAAAATTTGTAGGCGTCATTTGACACCTTCCTGAAAATTCCCAATTTCTAACCCTGCTTAGGTTTTATATAAAAAACCTAAATATATAAAGTCTTATAAAAATACATAAAGTCTTATGGTGAAAATATAACTAGAAAACAATTTTTATTGAATTTATCTGAAGAACTCTCCAGTGAATATAGGTGCTGAAGAAAAGAAGCTTCCTTCTAAAAACAAGAATGGAACGCAATGGTTTTAGAAAACTCAAAAGAAGTGTTCTTATGAATGCAAATCTTGCCAAATTCAATTGTGCAACAAAAAAGAGCAATTTATATCTACAATGTATTCAGCAAATATGTTTGTGGTAAATGTTCATCTAAGATAACATGTGCTTGGAATGTATGTGCCTCATAATTATTTCATACATATAAAATCTGCTATGCTATTGATGCAAATAGAAAATATATTTTTTTATTAATAATTAATGAATTATTATATTAAATGTTATTTTTATTAAATTGTATTCTTTTATTCACACTAATTAAGTCAAAAGTTGCAATGAAAGCCATGATAAAAAATTCATCAATTTGACGGGTGCGGTAAAACTAGGTACATATTTAACACTGGTAGTTCTGGTGTTAAACAAAAAAAGCTTTCCTTTGTTATCTGCTTCAAAGACGTTCTTTTCAGTGCTGCCATATATCGAATTCTCTTCAAGTATGGTAGATGAATAGAATCAGCAGCATTTTTCTGCATTTGAGCCATTTCATAGCAGCTTCTAAACATTTAAAGGCTTCATGATCCGATATACCTGGTATATTTTCAGAGCATCCATTTTCAGTTCCTTTTTCATTTTGAATCTCCTCCACAATCTCATTTTCATTTAACATTTGGTATCCAAAGTCATGTACAGGGGTTGGACAAAAATATGGAAACACCTTTTGAAATGCATGTTTGAAAAGAAAGATTGATTATAATGAACTATGTTGATGGCACAGGAGTTTTCGCCTACTGACGCCACCTATACAACTTCGTAAAATCGCTGCACCGTTCAGACGTTGTTGGAGCACTCTTATGTGAGACTATCATTGCATTATATCAGAGTTAACAGACTTCAAACGTGGACAAATTGTTGGCGCGCGTATGGTGGGTGCTTCCGTAAGCAAGGTAGCCGTGGTTTTTAGTGTTTCAAGAGGTACTGTATCGAAGATTTATTCTGCATATTTGAAATGCGGAAAAAACATCATCCGCTAAATCACAGCGCGGACGAAAGTGTGTGCTGAGTGATCGTGACAGACGATCATTAAGGAGGATTATCGCGAAAAATAAGCAGTCCACAGCTGCAAAAGTTACTGCTGAAATGAATGTCGTGTTACCAAATCCTGTGAGTACCAAAGCAATTAGAAGGGATCTTCATAAATAGGGAATTGCTGGCCGTGTTGCAATTAAAAAGCCATCCATCAGTAATGCTAATGCCTGTAACAGGAGAAAGTGGTGTTTAAGTCATAAAGCCTGGACTATAGAGCAGTGGAAGAGAGTAATATGGTCTGATGAGTCTTCTTTCACATTGTTCCCCACTTCTGGACGAGTTTACGTCTGGAGAACGCCATCTCAAGCCTATAATAAAGACTGCTTGTTGCCAAGAGTGAAACATGGCGGGGGTTCGGTGATGGTTTGAGCAGCCATATCGTGGTGCTCTTCTGGCTCCATGATAACTCTGTAAGGGCGTATTACTGCTCAGACTTATGTGAACATTTTGGCCGATCAAGTCCATCCAATGGTACAAGCTTTGTTTTCCAATGATGATGGAATCTTCTAAGACGACAACGTCCCCGTTCACGCAGCTCACACTGTCCAGGAATGGTTTTCTGAGCACGAGGATGTGTTTTCGCATCTCCCCAGGCCACCAAAGTCATCAGACTTGAATATTATCGAATCTTTGTGGTCTACATTGGAGCGGAAAGAACGTTCTCGCTATCCACCGCCAACATCGTTATCTGAACTTGCCACCGTTTTGCAAGAATAATGTTACAATATTCCCTTGGCAAACATATGGAAACTGTATTTATCCAGTCTGAGAAGACTGCAAGCTGTTTTGAATAACAACGAGCACTACACAATACTAGGCAAGGAAACGTGTTTTTTTTAGGTGTTTCCATATTTTTGTCCAACCCCTGTATGTCACTATTTAACCTTTCATTAATTTCACTTTCTTCACAGCTTAAGATTCTTCCCATCTCCTTTATTGTTTTACATTCCTCATTTTGGTCTCTTCTAAATCTGAAGGGAAAAAAATAAGAGACAAAGGATGTATGGATAATTGGAAGTTCACTTAAAAAAAAAAAAAAAAAAAAAGGCAGAAATAGGCTGTTTGAATAGTTGGAAGTTCAGTTAAATTTTTTGACAGAAACAGGCTGTTCAAATAACTGGAAGTATAGTTAATTGGAGTTCCAATAAACGGTACTCTACTGTAATTTAATTTTTCTTTATGAGAATTAAAAAATATTAAGGGAAATATAAATTTGGGCAATACATGGTGAGTACATACATTATAACATACGAATTTTTGAAAATAATAAAGGAGCAAATGTGACATATGTAATTGTATTTGAAATGACTAATAATTATTATCAGATTAAAACCAACTATACTTAATATATTTAAAGATGAACTGAAACTGTTTGAGAATCATCTTTCTATTTAAATTTTTAATATTATTCATTTTTGAAACTGAAAGTAAAATTGTCAAAATAATAAATTTGATACCAATCAATGGCACTTTTTTTCTCATAATGCCTAATGATTTTTCTAATTCATTTTTTTCATAATTTCTTAGCATAGAAAATATAGAGAGTCTACATTAAAATAAGTTAGAATTTAATAAATTCCCTTTCAACCAGACTTGTTTAAAACCAAAAACTTTCTGCGCACGTAATATTGGGTTAAAAACATTCTGCAAATAAATTTAATGTTGGGTGTAATTCGCGTATTTTGTGTAATTCATGGTCGTAATTCGCGTTTTTTATGCCATTTATGAATGTAATTTATTGTTGTTTTTGAGCGACTTATGGATGTAATTCGTGTTTTTTATGCGATTCATGAAAGTAATTTATGTTTTTATGTGATTCATGAACATAATTCGCATTTTTACACGATTTATGGACGTTATTTGCTATTTTTATGCAATTCATAAACGTAACTTGTGTTTTTTTAACTCTGTGGCGACGAAATTTGTGTTTTTTGAGCGATTTGTGGGCGTAATTTGCTTTTTTATGCAATTTATGAACGTAATTCCCGTTTTTTTACACGATTCCTGGACGTAATTAGCGATTTTTATGCGATTTATGAACGTAATTCGTGTTTTTTTACACGATTCATGGACATAATTCTCGTTTTTTGAGCATTTATGGACGTAATTCGCACTTTTTATGAGATTCATGGATGTAATTCGCATTTTTTGAGCGATTCTTGGAAAAAATTCGAATTTTTTATGCACTTCATGCACGAAATTCGTGTTTTTTACAAGATTCATGCACGAAAATCACGTTTTTTTACGCGATTCATGGATTGAACTAACGTTTTTAGCACGGTCTTTGGATGAAATTCGCATTTTTTACTCAGCCTTTGGACGAAATTCACTTTTTTCGCGCGGTATTTTGTCAAAATGTTGGGTTTTGTACACGATTCTTTGTAGAAATGCACGTTTTTTTACGCGATTCTTTGTCCAAATGCATGTTTTTTACGCGCTTCTTTGTTGAAATTCTCGATTTTTTCGAGGGGTTTTGACAACATTCACGTTAACAATAAATAATTCGGTGATAAAATTGAGTTAATATTTTTATTTTTTGGTACTAGAAGAAGTTACAAAATTAAAAATTGTTTTTTTCTTAAAATTTTCTGCGCACGGCGTGCGCGCGTGCGTCTATATTATACAACTCTGCTTTCAACAAAAATTCAACATAAATTCCCTTCCTCGAAAAAATTATGTAATTAGAAAACTCAAACTTGTTTAAAGAATTTAAATTACTTAATTGCATTCTTATATTGCTTTAGAACCTCAATCATCAGACTGCTGAGAATATTTTGTCATGTGTACCATAGGCAAAACTGCATACATATCAAACGTTCCAAAACAATGCTGGAATCTGTCGTAAATTAACATAGCTGTGCCAGCTGGTGGCAGTAGTGCTAACGAATGTGCAGGTTTTTTGTATGACGTAATATATGCGCAGATGTCTATTATCTCTGCATCTCTTACGCATATTTTCTGAATTTTTACTCAATCATGACAGATTAATCAAGTCTACCAAATTTATTGCAAAATATTTTTGTTACAGTTTCTTTTAATAAATCATGTACATTTAAAAAAATAGTCACAATATCATTTTAATTTCGGATGAAAAACTACTCATGCCAGGCTTGAAAATTCTAAAGATTTTAAGGTTCCCAGCTGGGAACCTACATGAAAAATATAGGTTCCCAGATGAAAAGTATAAGTTCCCGAAAAAATTTATGCATGAATATTTTAACAACATTTTTCGTTTATCACGATTTTTTAAAAGAAATTTGCTGGTTTTTGCCGATTCTTTGAGGAAATCTGCCGTTTTAAATTTTTTTATGAGATTTGCTGTTTTTGTGATTTTTTTTAATGAAATTTGTGTTGTTTTGCACGATTTTGTAACGAATTTTGGAGAAATGTGTTGTTTTTTCACTATTTTTGGACAGAATTTGCCATTTTTTCACCTTTTTTTTTTTACAAAATTTGTTGTTTTTCATGATTTTTAACAAAATTTGCTGATTTTTTCGATTTCTTAATGTAATTTGCCGTTTTTTGCAATTTTTTGATGAAATTTGCCATTTTTTTCACGATTTTGACGAAATCTGCCATTTCACCATGATGTTTTAACAAAGCCTGTCACTTTTCAAAAGAATCTCTATGAAATTTGCCATTTTTGCAATTTTTTAACGAAATTTGCCTTGTTTCAACAAAATCTGTTATCTTTTAGATATTTTTAGATGAAATTTGCCATTTTTTTGCGATAATTTAACAAAATGTCTTGTTTTTCATGATTTTTTAACGAAATGTGCTACTTTTTCACGATTTCTTAACAAAATTTGCCTTTTTTTCGGGATTTTATGAGAAATTTGCCGTTTTTGCGATTCTTTTGTTGAAATTCGGGCTTTTCCTGTAATAATTCGACAAAATTACGCATCCCCCGGGCCACTTAAGTGGGTTTTTTTGTCGATCTTTTGCTTCATTTAAGCGTTATAATGCATCCGCGGCACTGCTAGTGGACAGGGCGAAAGGTTAGGTACCCAGCCAGGAACCTTAATGGTAAAATATGCGTTCCCGGAAAGGATTTCTGGGTTCCCCGGGATGCTGGGAACGCTATTTTTCAAGTCCTGTCACGCTGCGAAAAATATTGACTTTTACCCGAAAAGTCAATGTAAAATGACAATGCAACTTTTTTTAAATACACATATTTTTAATCAAAAAAATCTGTAACAAATATTTTGAAATAAATTTGGTAGACTTGAATAATCTGTCATGATTGAGAGAATAGTTTGAAATTTATAATTGCATTTTTAATATGAATTCTATCTTTTTAATATGAATTCTCTAAATTAAACTTAAATGTGCTGATACTTCAATGTTATTTTACAGTATTAATAAATTTATTTAAATTTTGCACATCATGCATTTAATTTTTTTTCATTATTTAATAACTAAGTTGGCAACTAAATCATAATTTAGAACTTTTTAGAATGTTTTTTCTTCATCTCACCCTTTAAAATTTTGAATTTTTTAGAAAAAATTCTTAGTAAGCATTTACATCTAGGAAACAACCATTATTTTGACCTAGTTTCTAGCTCTTACAGTATTACAAAAATCACTTTTTTTTTCTAAAATAGCACTCATGCCAAATGTAAAATATTTAGCCTTAACAATTAAAAATAAATCATAATTTAGAACTGTTCTTTAAATGTAGAATATTTTAGAAAGCATTTTTTAGCAAGCATTTGCACTTTATAGTAACTACTATGCCAAAATTCAAGTTTTTAGCCCAGAGCAATATCAAAAATTGAAATCTTAGAAAAACTGAAATTTTTTGATCCAGTATCTCCATAAGACCAGTGGTACTGACACAAAATATAGCTCATATTGGAGCAGGAATAATGATTTTTGTCACCATTATTTTTTAAATTGATTTGGTAACTCTAGAGATTACCCCTCCCGCCCTCCCCCCTTATACAAACATTACTTCTTATCTTTATAATATTAGTATAGATTAGTGTTGAACACATCCTCTAAACAAACAAATCAATGAATCAACAAATATAAAAAAAATTTTAAGACAAGATCACATTAAAGAAAAATAATAATAAACAAAATTGTTACTAAAATTACCTGTTTTTTACTTAAACCACATGCACACCATGAATATGTTTTATCTTTTTTTAACTCAACATATGCAGGAATTTTCTTTGCAATTGTTCCTTTTATAACTGGACTCTCAGATGCTGTAGAATATCTACAGGAAAAAAAGAAAAGAATTAATCACATATAAAACAGTACATGAAAGCTCGTATATACAGGGTGTCCCAGAACTTTGTATACAAACTTTGAGGGGTGGTAGAGAACATCGTTTAGAACCACAATTACATAGGAAAGCATGGATGGAAATGTCTTGTTAACCCTTTCACAGCCAGTTAAAATGTATATGAAACTGCAAAATTTTTAATACAAAATGAAAATTGACACCAGAATTTTAATATGATTTTTACAATTATTATGCATGTGAAATGTATCTTTTTTTCCTTCTTTGCAAATACATTTTTCTGTTATTTCTGATGTCATACCTATTTTTCCACATTTTAGCAATTTTTAATAGCTACTAAGATACTTGATTTTAAAGAAACATAATTTTAATTTAAAATTAAATTATTTCTTGCAATTTTTTTCTGTGTAATAAAGCGTTTTACACTTCTTTCTGCATTGTGTTATAACTGTGTCTTTGTTCTTCTTTGAGCTTTTCACGGACAAAGTACTTCCATTGCTAAAATGTGGAAAAATATGAATGACATCAGAAATTGTGGAAAATGTATTTGCAAAGAAGAAAAGCCAGACATTTCATATCCATAATAAATGGAAAAATCACATTAAAATTCTCCCGGGGGTCATTCCATGTCAAATCAACCAAAAGAATTCAATATTCAACCTGACCATTTCTGATTTTAATGAAACTGCCAGGGATCATTCTCTATGATGATATAAATTAGAACATATTTTTATGTTATGTTTATCGCTTTAAATTTTCATACAATTTATTATTTAAATTTTGAAAAATCATCATTTTTTGACTTGCATAAATATTTTCTATTTTGAATTTCTCAAATTCTATCAAACATAGAAAATTTTATGACCACTCATTTCAAAGAGGAGTTTATAAGATTTAATTTGATATGCAAGTTGACTATGTTTAGTTAATATAAATAAAATTTTAATTTTTTTTTAAATTTTAAATTTGAAAAATTTTTAGATAGTCATTTTTAAAAAATTTGAAAAAATTGTATGTTTGTTGTAATATTATAAGCTTAAAATTCTGAAATCTTTAAAGTGTGATCTCAACGGCATCAGGAGTTATGAAATAAAAGCAGAAAATTACCATACAAATCATAAATAAATAACAAAATAGATAGAAATAAATTGCTATTTTAATGGTAATTTTTGCTTTTATTTATTAACTCCTGGTCCCACTGAGATCCCACTCTAAAAATTTCAGAATTTTAAGCTTATAATATTACAACAAAGATACAATTTTTTCAAAATTTTTAAAAATGACTATCTAAAAATTAAAAAAAAATTAAATTTTATTTATTTTAACTATACATAGTCAACTTGCATATCAAAATAAACCTTATAAACTCCTCTTTGAAATGAGTGGTCAACTTGAGAAATTCAAAATTAAAAACATGTAAGTAAGCCAAAAAATGATGATTTTTCAAAATTTGAATAATTAATTATATGAAATTTTGATGCTAAAATATTTTTTGAACTTATATTCTCATTTATATCATCAAGCAGAATGATTCCTGAGAATTTCATGAAAATCTGAAAGGGTCAGGTTGAGTGACTGGTTGATTTGGCAAGGAATGACCCCTGGTGTCAATGCTCATTTTGTATTAAAAATTTTGTAGTTTCATATACATTTTCACTGGCTGTGAAAGGGTTAACAAGACGTCTCCCCCCCATGCTTTCCTATGTAATTGTGGTTCCAAACGATGTTTTCTACCACCCTTCAAAATTTGTACACGAAGTTCTGGGACACCCTGTATAGCTGGTAGGGCACATTTATTTACCAGACATTTTAAAAGAAGCTACAGACCAATCCATAATAAAGAAGATACAGTAAACTCCTTCAAATCTGCACAGTTTGGGTCCAGAGGTTGTGCAGATTTTAGAATTGCAGATTTCTGGACATTGCTTTGCTTATATTTTTTAAACAATAATTTGAATTTAATTAATAATGCAATTGAAACTACAAGAAATGCTTATAATATAATAACAATTTAAAATAAGTAATAACCTAAAATAATAATAATTTAGAGAATTTTTGAAAAGATTTAAATTGTTAAAAGCAGAGGACAAGTTAATAATCAATAAAGTATGATTAAATATTAATTATAAAGATGAAATTTAGTTTTCCTAAATGATTCAATGAAACTTGCCTCATAAAGGTACAATACCAATTCACATCGAAATCATAAAATAAGGAAGTTTTATTTCAGGTTTAGCCAGACTAAATAACCAAAAAAGCTTGGTTAATGCATAACTATATTTGGTAAGAAGATTGTGATTACCAATAATATCAGCATTATCTTGAATTTTTTCTGAGATAAATTTATTCTTCCTTCATGAAAAAACACAAATTCAGTAATATTAACAAAAATTGCAAATTAAAATATATATGGAATTAATAGAAAACTAAAAAAGTCAAATTCAGCACTTATATCTGAACTGAGTGTATCATTGTTTGCATTCATAAATTATGTGCAGATTTTACAGAGTTGTGGATTTTAGGGTTGCATATTTGAGGGAGTCTACTGTAATATGTATGTAATACAAATAGAAAATACCACAAATTTTGAGAAACCCTAAATTCTGTTTTCTTTCTTTAAAATACAGTCAAATCTCATTAAATGAAACTTTGATATTATAAATCTACTTCCTCTAACCATTTGCAATTTCACTTAATAGGGAAAAAAACCCCTATGATTACTGCTCAAAAACATTTTCAGGAAGAATGGACATTCCATTAAAGCGAAAAAAAATGTCAACTTCAAAAGTAGTCCACTGCATCCCAGTCTCTTCTATATCTATGTAAAGCAAAACCTGTAAGAACAGAACTCTTGACTTACAACAGAATTACTATGAACTTTAAAAAAAATACTCTATAGTTCTAGTGAAAAAATACAACACAATTACACCTGCTAAGATGAAAATCTGTATAAAATGGAAATTTTCACAATTAATTTGTCTAGCAGGTTTTACTATTATTATAACCTGAAGAAAAATTACTGATCCACACCGAAAAGAATACCAAGCTAGTTATGTTACTCTGTCAATTATCATATTATCAGTAATGATAATTTGCAATGATTATTTTTAACAGACTTAAAAAAAAATGATGTTATCGATTCAATGCATTTATTTTTCATACTTTAATGTAATTTCACCAGTTACTCTGAAACTGCATAGCTGAGTGATGTGATCAGTGACGCCAACTTATATCGGCCCGTGGGGCATGAGCCCACCCAATATTCTGATCATTGCACCGACATAATATCCATTGATCTATTCCATTATTTATTTATTTTTTATTTAATTGCAGAAAAAAAATTGGTTTTATTGACATGCTCAAAATAATTTTGTTTAAAAAATAGATCAATTAGACTTACATAGAGATGTAAATTTTCCGGAAAAATATAAGGGGCGGAAAAACTGGTTTTTTACCAGTTTTTTTTTTTTTTTTTTTTTTTTTTTTTTTGAAAAAAAATGGAAAAATTGGAAAAATTGATTTTTCATGACGGTTTCTCCCAAATAAATTATATTTTCTTAGAGAATATTAAATAATAAACATTTTTTCCCATTTATTTGTATTAAATGAAAATTATTTTCACTTTATATTACAAAATAAAAAGAAAGTAGCAAAGCCTGCTTTTAAAAGTTTATTTTTTTTTTTTTTTTTTTTTTTTTTCCCATAGCCTAAGAATTTTTATTAAATGCTATTGTTTGTTATATCATATCTCTGTTGAAATGATTTTTCAGTTACATGTTTAATTACCAATTGACGTAATGTAAAAACCTTAGCCAATATGTCTGCAGTTTGGAATGAAATAAATTATGCATTCCATTTACATAAGTATAGTTTTTAAGTAAATGATACTAGTTTAAAGAAATTTTTGCAGTTTTGTCATTATTATGAATATCAGTATTCAAAAATTCCATTGTTTGTTTTTAAAATGTATATTTTTACTAGAGATGGGAATGGTCGGAAAAAAACCGGAAAAATTGGGAAAAAAACCGGTTTTTTTCGGGGTTTTTCCGAAGGCTTATTTTTCAATTTTTCCGAACTGGAAAAATTGAAATTTCATTTATGAAATAATATAGTGAAATTTTTCTAATAGCTACATTCTCATACTTTTTATTTTATTTATTTTTATATTGAGTGTCTCACATGAAAATTTAAATGTGGGTAATCTGATCTCTGAGCAGAAATCTGTTTGAGAAGACTTGAAAGGATCCTTCACATTTTTTTCTTGTTTGAAACACAAGACCCTTTGCAAAATTTCTCTTGAAAATAGACATTTCAGAAAAAATTTAATCAACAAATTGAATCTTTCGCAAGTGCAGTGATTGAAGGAAAAAAATCTCATGTCATACAGCAGCTGAATCTGATTAAGTTGCATATATGTATGTAAATAACCTTATTAAAAATTTCTAAATAGGAACCTAAATATAGAAATAATTTCTTATTCAAAAATTCTGATTATATTTTGTACAAGTATATACAAAAAGTTCACAATTTCATAAAAACTTGATTACATGAAAAAAATCTAGATATGTAATTAAATGCAACTTCTCTTTTTAAAAATTATTTCATGTGTAAAATTATTGCAATAATATGCCGATTAATAGAAATGAAAAAATTAAAAATTCAACATAAAATTTTGAAGTATGCATTTATTACTTTAATCTACCTTTTCAAGAATTAAGCATTGAATTCGTGAAAAATTTGACTTCCAGTTTTTGGTGCATTTAAACGTTTTAGAAGGTCCTGAACACGTTTTGATGGTTTTTGGAAAATATCTGCCACTCTGTATGTGACAAATTTTATGGGCAATCTATCTCAAGAACTGATGCACATAATTTCACAAAACTTTAGATTCAGTTACACCTTAATATAAACTCCAGATGTTTAGTTATTAGTGTAATCGCCAGACCGATGGCGCTGCTATGCTGCATTATTCGTAATTTCCACAATAGTTCTATCTCAAACTAATGTATGTATTTTTATAAAATTTCAGATTAAGTTAATCTTTGACATAACGTGCTCATTACTTTTTGGTGTAAATTGCTCAACAGATGACGCTGCTATGCTACATTATTATAGAATATCGCAATAGCTTTACCTCAAGGACGATTTTTCTTTTTAAATCAAACTACAGCTTCAGACAGTTTTTGATATATATTGATGTTGTTTAGTTTTTGGTGTAAATTGTCCTACTACTATGCTGCATTTTTCAAGATTTCGTTATAGCTGATTAATTGAATGTTTTTTCAAGGTGTTGAATCTAAAATTGACCTTAATTTTACCTCCATAATGTACAATAATGTTGCAAAAACATGGGCAGTTTGCATTAGAAAAGTAGAAATGCAATGAAGAAAAAAACCCATATTTTATTACAAGTAACTATATTCCAAATTATACTTTCCCTCTTGATTAAACTTTGAATTTTTGTAGTTTTCTAAAGCACAGTAGAAGTTTATCTCTGTATGTAACTGCTTTTGTTAATTCCTCAAATAGTGAGCATTTTCTATTTGTAGTGTTCTGTTTTCATAACTTTTGAGTTCCACTCTTAGAAATATAAAATTACCATGTGGAAATATTATTGAATATGGTTTCTTATTCAAGAATAGAATACCAGATTTCAGGGTAAAAAGAAAAAAAAATTACATTTAATTAAACTTTAAAATGTGTATATATATATATTGGTTTCAGTGAATAAAAATCTAACAGTCAATAAATCCTATGCTATTTTTTAGTTGCAGACCTGAGTAAGCCAAAGTAAAACTTAGTTTTGTTTGAATTTAGATTATAAAACTAAATCAAAACTTTTTGAGTTGAGATTGGAAAGCTATACCAAAACTAAACATATTTTATAAAGGAAATAAAATTATAATTCTAAGAAAAAAAGTAATAATATAAAAATATACATTTTTTAAACAAACGATGGAATTTTTGAATACTGTTATTCATAATAATGACAAAACTGCAATAAATTCTTTAAACTAGTATCATTTACTTAAAAACTATACTTATGTAAATGGAATGCATAATTTATTTCATTCCAAATTGCAGGCATATTGGCTCAGGTTTTTACATTAGGTCAATTGGTAGTTAAACATGTAACTGAAAAATCATTTCAACAGAGATATGATATAACAAACAATAGCATTTAATAAAAATTCTTAGGCTGTTGAAAAAAAAACTAAACTTTTAAAAGCAGGCTTTGCTACTTTCTTTTTATTTTGTAATATAAAGTGAAAATAATTTTCATTTAATACATATAAATGGGAAAAAATGTTTATTCTCTAAGAAAATATAATTTATTTGGGAGAAACAGTCATGAAAAATCAATTTTTCCGTTTTTTTCTGAAAAAAACCGGTAAAAAACCAATTTTTTTCCGCCACTTATATTTTTCCAGAAAATTTACATCTCTAATTTTTACATCATTATTTTTTTTTTTTTTTTTTTTCTTAGAATTATAATTTTATTTCCTTTATAAAATATGTTTAGTTTTGGTATAGCTTTCCAATCTCAACTCAAAAAAGTTTTGATTTAGTTTTATAATCTAAATTCAAACAAAACAAAGTTTTACTTTGGCTTACTCAGGTCTGCAACTAAAAAATAGCGTAAGATTTATTGACTGTTAGATTTTTACCCACTGAAACCAGAAAAAAAATATATATATATTTTTTTAAATGTAATTAAATTTAATTTTTTTCTTTTTACCCTGAAATCTGTTATTCAATTCTTGAGTAAGAAACCATATTCAATAATGTTTCCACATGGTAATTTTATATTTCTAAGAGTGGAACTTAAAAGTTATGAAAACAGAACATTACAAATAGAAAATGCTCACTATTTGAGGAATTAACAAAAGCAGTTACATACAGAGATAAAGTTCTACTGTTTTTTAGAGAACTACAAAAATTCAAAGTTTAATCAAGAGGGAAAGTATAATTTGGAACATAGTTACTTGTAATAAAATATGTTTTTTTTTTTTTTTTTTTTTTTTTTTTCATTGCAGTTGTACTTTTCTAATGTAAACTGCCCATTTTTTTGCAAGATTACTGTACATTATGGAGGTAAAATGAAGGTCAATTTTAGATTCAACACCTTGAAAAAACATTCAGCTATATCGAAATCTTGAAAAATGCAGCATAGTAGTGCCACCTATAGGGCAATTTACACCAAAAACTAAACAACATTAATATATATCAGAAACTGTCTGAAGCTGTAGTTTGATTTTTAAAAAAAATCGTCCTTAAGGTAAAGCTATTGCGATAATCATGAATAATGCAGCATTGCAGCGTCATCTGTTGAGCAATTTACACCAAAAAATAATGAGCACGAAGTTATGTCAAAGATTAACTTAATCTGAAATTTTATAAAAATACATACATTAGTTTGAGATAGAACTATTGTGGAAATTATGAATAATCCAGCATAGCAGCGCAATCGGTTTGGCGATATACACTAATAAATAAACATCTCGAGTTTATATCAAGGTGGAACTGAATCTAAAGTTTTGTGAAATTATGTGCATCAGTTCTTGAGATAGAGTGCCCATAAAATTTGCCACATACAGACTCCCAGAGTGACAGATATTTTCCAAAAACGTGTTCAGGACCTTCTAAAACGTTTAAATACACCAAAAACTGGAAGTCAAATTTTTCAAGAATTCAATACTTACTTCCTGAAAAGATAGATTAAAGTAATAATTGCATACTTCAAAATTTTACGTTGAATTTTTAATTTTATCATTTCCATTAATCGGCATATTATTGCAATAATTTTACACATGAATTAATTTTTAAAAAGAGAAGTTGCATTTAATTACATATCTAGGTTTTTTTTCATGTAATCAAGTTTATGTGAAATTGTGAACTTTTTGTGTATACTTGTACAAAATATATTCAGAATTTTTGAATAAGATATTATTACTATATTTAGGTTCCTATTTAGACATTTTTAATAAGGTTATTTACTTATACATATATGCAACTTAATAAGATTCAGCTGCTGTATGGCATGAGATTTTTTTTTCTTCAATCACTGCACTTGCGAAAGATTCAATTTCTTGATTAAACTTTTTCTGAAATGCCTATTTACAAGAAAAATTTTGCAAAGGGTCTTGTGTTTCAAACAAGAAAAAAATGTGAAGGATCCTTCTCAAACAGATTTCTGCTCAGAGATCAGATTACCCACATTAAAATTTTCATGTGAGACACTCAACATAAAAATAAATAAAATAAAAAGTATTAGAATGTAGCTATTACAAAATTTTCACTATATAATTTCATAAATGAAATTTCAATTTTTCCAGTTCGGAAAAATTGAAAAATAAGCCTTCGGGAAAAAAAACGGTTTTTTTCCCAATTTTTCCGGTTTTTTTCCGAGCATTCCCATCTGTAGACTTACAGGAGATCTGAAAGCTTCTTTAACGAATGTATAATTAAACTTCTCTCAAAGACAGATTTCCTGCATATTTTGCATCAGATTGGTTTTGTATTTTAATTTCCCTTTATACAGTAGACTCCCTCAAATCCGCAAACCAGAAATCCACAACTCTCTAAAATCCGCACATATTTTATGGATGTAAACAATGAAACTTTCAGTTTGGATATTAGGGCAAATTTTGTCTTTTTTTAAAGTTTTGTATCAATTTTATATATTTTTTAATTAGTAATTTTCTTAATAAAACTCTATTCATGTTTTTTTTTTCCCTGAAGGAATAATAAAAAAATTTTTGGAAAAAATTCAAGATATTGCTGATATCACTGGTAATCACAATCTTCTTACCAAATATATTTATGCATTAATTTAAGATTTGTTGGTTATTAACCCTGGCTAAACTTGAAAAAAAAAAATCCTTTTTTTTATGATTTTGATGTGAATTAGTAATGTACGTTTATGAGGCTAGTTTTGTTGAATAATTTTGGAAAAATACATTTAATCTTTATAATGAATATTTAATCAAACGCTATTGATTATTAACTTGACCTTTGCTATTAGAACTTTAATCATTAAAAAAATTATCTAAATTTTTATTATTTTAGTTTATTACTTATTTTAATATTTTATTATATTGTAAGCATTCATTATAGTTCTGATTGCACTATTAATGGCACTCAAATTACTGTTTAAAAAATGTAAACAAAGCAATGACCAAAAATCCGCAAAATTCTAAAATCCACACTACCCCTGGTCCCAAGCTGTGCGGTTTTGAGGGAGTCTACTGTATAATATTTAATAGCCTGAAATTTAATGTTTTTAAGTTGTAGTTATTTATTTAAAAGTTAACAATTTTTATGCTATTCATAATAAATATTAATGCATTTATAAGAAAGAACTTATGTTAATGTAATTTAATTAAATTATAACCTTATATTTTACTCTGAAAAACCTTAATTTGAATAATCCTTTTTGATCAATTACTCCTCCTCCACCTTTCTTTATACACAAAACAGTGTAAGAAGGGAAAATTGTATGTTATTTCTACTAAAAACATTTCAAACCCACCCAATATTTTACAAAAGTTGGCGCTACTAGATGTGATTAATTTTTTTAACTGAAACATGAGATACTTTTGAATTGGTCCCATTTAAATTTCACTGAAATTGGTTCAGTACTTTTTTTAAAAATTAGAAAAATAAAGAAATAAAATAAACATTTAAAAATGATTCATTTTCAATGATTTTTATTAAGTGACAAAGCATCATCTGTTTGATGAGTTATCACTAAGTTAGCACTATCTGTCGATTTTCCTTTTATTTTATATGTTTTTTTGGTACTACAGTAGAACCCCTCTAATTCGGACCCCGATAATCCGGATCTCCGGATAATTCGGATCGGTTTGGTCATTATTTTTTCAAGTTTCAGAGGCGATTGACTAATTTCCATAACATTAACTTGTTTCATTTTCGTATTCTAAATAAAAAAACTTTTTCTGTCATGTTTTTGGAATAATTAAGCAAAGTAAAAATTATTACTGTCTGCAAATATTCAGTAAGTTTAACATAAAGGTGATTTTCTGTTAGTATGTTATACTTTATTTAATTTTTTTCCTAATTCTCCAGATAATCCAGATTTTTGAAAATCCGGATTGGATCTGGTCCCAATTAATCTGAATTATCAGGGTTTTACTGCACTTGATTATCCTGTCGACCAAAAAACTATCACCAAACTATAAGATTAAATGTCAATAATGGATGATCGTGAATGTCACATTCAATGACAAATTAAATACGATACACGTGTTTAAAAAGTCAATAAGTGATTTTTATTCCAACTTTTTATTTGTATTTTTATTAATATTCTACTAATTATTTGTTTTTCCATTATTTAAAATAAAAATTATGTCATTATGCATAATTTGGCTATTAGTTTGGCGATTTGTATAATTTGGCCAAAATTGGTCAACGGAATAACAAAGTAGTACAGATTTTTTTTTTTTTTTTTTTTTTTTTTTTTTTTTTTTTTTCTAGAATTGCAGGAGGGTAAACCACCAATTAAATTAAATTTTTTTGGCAGGAGTTAAAAGAAATTATAATTATTGCATTTAGATAAATACATAATCCATAGATTTACTGTAAATATAAATTTAGAATCAGCCAACAATAACTAAAAATTTTAGACTTTATGTATAATAAATTAGAATACTCTAGAAATTAGGAAAGCTTACTTTAAGACACTTGAACAATTCATCATCTTTCTGAAGGCTAAAGCCATTTTTAATTCCCACTAAAAAGGAAAAGCACACTTTAAACAAATAAATAAACCATGTTTTAATCTGTTTTTAACAATACATAAACAGAAAAAATATATATGAAATCAAAAGATTTAATAAATTATGATATTATCTGACCACTCCAAAATATGGCGGTGCTCATAAAAGTTTTTTACTAAATTATGTATTATGAAATTTCACAAAAATTTCTAGATGTGCACAATGCTGAGAATAATAATTTTATTCATGTTAATAACTTTCTTTTCTTTTACTTATTGAAAAATGACTAAAATTAGAGAATATTACTTAAACAACAGACATTGAACACAATGATGAACAATATCAAAATAACTATTATCTTTTATCTATATGTTGAAAAGTGTATAAACAAACAGATTGTGGAGAAATTAATCAAGGCAAACAAATATTAAGATAAGTAATCTATACACAGACTTGTATAAAGCCAAAAACTTTCTGCGCTCGTAATATTGGGTTAAAAACTTTCTGCAAATAAATTTAATGTCGGGTGCAATTCGCGTTTTTTTTGCGTGATTTATGGTCGTAATTTGCGTTTTTCATGCAATTTACGAATGTAAGTTGCATTTTTGAGCAATTTATGGATGTAATTCACGTTTTTTATGCGATTCATGAAATGCAATTTGCGTTTTTATGCAATTCATGAACGTAATTCGCATTTTTTACGCAATTTAAGGACGTAATTCGCTATTTTTATGCGATTCATGGACGTAATTTGTGTTTTTTGAGCATTGTGCCAACGAAATTCTCATTTTTTGAGCGATTTGTGGGCGTAATTTGCCTTTTTTTTGCAATTTATGAATGTATTTCGCATTTTTTTACACAATTCATGGACGTAATTCACGTTTTTTATGCGATTTATGAACGTTCGTGTTTTTTTTACACAATTCATGGACGTAATTCGCATTTTTGAGCATTTATGGACGTAATTCACGTTTTTTACGCGATTCATGGACGTAATTCGCGTTTTTTACGCGATTCATGGACGTAATTCACATTTTTTGAGCGATTCTTGGAAAAAATTCGCGCTTTTTACGCGATTCATGCATGAAATTAGTGTTTTATACCAGATTCATGCACGAAAATCCTTTTTTTTTACGCGATTCATGGAAGGAGCTTACGTTTTTAGCAAGGTCTTTGGACGAAACTCGCATTTATTACTCAGCCTTTGGATGAAATTCACGTTTTTCGCACGGTATTTTGTCAAAATGTTGTTTTTTTAACATGAGTCTTAGTAGAAATGCGTGTTTTTTTACGCAATTCTTTGTCGAGAAAAATGTTTTTTACGCGCTTCTTTGTTGAAATTAGTGATTTTTTCGAAGGGTTTTGACAACATTTACAGTAACAGTAAATAATTCGTTCATAAAATTGAGGGAATATTTTTATTTTTTAGTACTAAGAAAAGTTACTATAACAAAAATTGTTTCTTTCTTAAAATTTTCTGCAAACTTCATGAAATTTTCTGCGCACGGCGTGCGCGCGTGCGTCTATATTATACGACTCTGTCTATACAAGCAAAAAAAAAATTAGCAGCGCCCTTTGTATTGCTGCATAGTTTTGTTACCGGCAGAAATATGGGTTCAAAATAAACAATAGCAAAAATAGGGTATGTGGCGAGTGAAGTTTTAAAAGTATTGTTCAGGGCTTGAAACATACTGGAATAAACCAAAAATGATGTTCTGGTTTGTGAAATTATGCTAATTAAATATTGTTCCAGATTGTGAAATTATTCAAACACATTGTTAGTTTCCGAAAGCCAGCTGTTGGGTTTCCTCCAGGACAGTGGAAGAAACTGAAAAAAAAAACCGGAAGAAATGGAAAAAACTGGAAGAAATAGAAGAAACCACCAGAAATCAAACCAAATGCTCAAAGTTAAAGTATTTTAACTATATAAAAGAATTAAAGTATAATTACATGAAATCTAAATTAGAAAATTTAATTATTAAAAATATTTTTGTAAAGATAAGTTACTTTTTTAGTAACAAACTTCAAGTTTGGCAGACATTTTCAGGTGACAGATTTTTACTACTCTAGAGGTAAAGGGTTTTATTATTATTATTAGTTACGCTATTTATGTAAAAGGAGAGAGAAAAACAGTTTATTTTTTATATAAAAATATATTTTTTTAATATAAATACCTTACTTTAAACTGTGCAACATAGTAAATAAATAAATCTGTAATTATTAATACTAACATCTAGCATAAATATCTCAATGCTGATTTTAAAAGATTAGTGCTCTAAAAATATCTATGGATAAGTCAAAATGCTTTTAAACTATCCTGAAGTATAGGACTTGGAGGGAAAAAATCTTCATTTTTTGCATTTATCAAATTTAAGTTGAGAAACTGATTGCAGCCTCCTACTGCTAAAAAACTTTTTTGCTGTACTATGCTACACTGTACTAAGGAAAATTAGAATTTTAGTGATTTTTTTAACATTAAGATCGACCGATACAGATTTCTAAGACCAAAACCAAATTTTGGTGACCCTCCTAGCTTCAGCCAAAAACGAAAACACCCCAAAAATATTTAATTAAATTATATGTTTTAAAATAATTAATACATACATAAAAGTGCTAATTGCAAATTAATTATATGTATAGTAGGTATTTGTATTTATGCACAATTGTTAATTATCCAAAAACTTTATTTTCATATACAGTTGAACCTCTCTAATCCGGCATTCTATAAACCGGAAAACTCTATTATCTGGCACATTTCTCCCTTTTTTTATGTTTTTTTTTTCCCTCCGTTATGTATTTTGTCATATATATACATATACCCTCCTATTTTATGTTTTCCTACGTTTATTTATTTTATGTCTGCGAAGTGTGCTGGTATCGTTATAAAATATAAAATTTTGCGCTTTAACACTTTCGCAGCGGAAGCCCGAAAATTTAGCTGGACTCAGAATACCGGAAACGGCCGCATTTAAAAAAATTTTTGCTAACATTCTTCTCCCTCGCCTCTGTATGCCCAATTGTCAGCAACAGAATATGCGAGTAGTTACTTCCTAATGTGAAACCTTTAATCCCTCAGATATCCCTCCTAAAGTTTATCTTCAATTCAGGTGTCTTGTACAAAGGGAAATCTCGTGGGGATGAACATTATTGTTACAGTAAACTGTGTGAAAGATTTCTGTAGTCTTCAGTGATTCTTTTTTTATTGCGTGATAATTCCCTGAGAAATTCGCCACCGCTTGATTGCAACAAATCTAGCATCAATCACTTATTCAATGACAATAGAAAGATGTTGGGAATAAGATGCTAAAGAGAGAGCTTTTTTCCGATTTGAATAACCTTCCCTGTATCTGATCTGTTAGCTACGCCAGGAGAAATTCTTTGCCTCGGGTCAAAGTCAAGTGGATGCTGGCACGAGTGTGCTAGAGGAGCACCATGAGGAGAAGGGTCCACGTCCCGTGCTCTGGATGGTTATGTACCAACGAACGTCTCCTTTTTTTTTCTTATAAGTAATTTTCTTTTTATTTCATTTAGTTTTTCAATCATAAATTTTCGTTAATCGATTTGGATGATGATTTACTTTATTTTAAACTAAAAATTTTTTGTAAGATGATTGATAATTCATGACTGATAATTTTAAACAACAAAGTTCATTGCAATAGATTCATTAGAGCCAATAAAGTTCAAATCAATGACTAATGTTAAACATTTCCAAAGGAAGAAACAAGATTTTTGGAATACTGAGAGTTTCAGTCAAGCCAAATTTTTAGCCAAGTGTTTTAACAAAACTCTGATTTTGGACCGAAAAGGAAACCATATTTTTGATCGATCTCTATTTAATACAGTTATTATAGTATATTACTTACAATAATAAAATTGATGTAAATTAAAAACTTTTATTTAAATGGGTTTCATTCTACCATTGTTAAAGAATCCCTACTATTTACTACTAGTTTCAGAAATTTAATTAAAAAATATGTTGGTTAAATTAAAATGAATAATATTTAATTAATTTTGTGTATTTTTGATAAAAATTCTTTTCATTTAGCCAATGGTTGAAGACCTTTAGACAGGCATTGTGTATGATCTTGGCTAAAAAATTGGTGTAATTATTAATTTAGCATGTATATTTAATTACATTTGTTTTGGTCCAATGGAATTAATTTATATAAGATTATAGGAAGAATATATTTATTATATCTTAAGAAATTGAAAGTATATGGTAGATTCTTGGAGAAAACAGTTTCTTCCACTTGGAAGAAACCTATTTCTTCCGGCCGGTTTTTTCCACTGCGGAAGAAACTTGCCAACCCTGCCGAAAGCATTAATATTTCTCTTCCGGTTCAGCTTCATTCGAAAAAATGGATAGTTAAAATGTGCAATGATGCATTTAACATCACTGTCACAAGTAACAACACATATTCCACTGAGCATGCTGAGTGCAATACTCACGGCAGTAAAGCAGGGTTGAATCCAGACACTTTTTTTCGGGGAGGGATTTTCTGTGACTTTGGAATAGGACCCATGGATAAATTACCCTTTTTGTTCACTGAAAACACAAAATATAAAATCTTCTGGGAGTAAAGTGGGAACATCTCATTGTTCCAAGGGAAGGGGGGGGGGAATGTCCTCCCCAGGCCATCCCCTGAACTCAACACTGCAGTGAAGCAATTACAATAGTTTCTATTCTAAGTGGAAGACTTGGAAGAAGATATCTCGACTCTCCTTGCGCTCTGCTTCAATTTTGATCTTTTGATATAAAATAGATGGAAGCAAGCTGAATTTCAGTTTTACTGGGGCATGTAGGTTTAGATTCTACTTGTTGCTACTGCCAAAGAGTATACTTAAAGTCAAACCCTGCTACAGTGAACATGGCTAGTAATGAAATGTTTGATCCAGACCCATGCAATACATGCATAATATTATTACACTTGCTTCTATCTTCAATAGAGGAAAATATTTTTTTTTTTTTTTTTTTTTTTGACAGATTTACTTGTTGGAGATTCCAAAAAACATGTTTTCACAAAAATGTATATCTGTCTGTGTGTGTCCATTAGGGTGGAACGAAAGTATAGGGAAAAATATTTTCTTTTGAAAATAATTTTGTAATAGCAATTAAAAGTTGCCTTTGTATGTTAACAATAAAACTACGAAGTTTTTTCGTTCTAAATTTATACCTTGAGGTGCCGCAAGAGCCTTAAAACAGGGATTTTTTTTTTTTAATCCAAATTTAGCATAATACAGTAAAACCTCCAAATAACGGACACTTCGGGAGCATGGAAACTGTCCGCTATTCGGAGGTGTCCACTATTGGGAAAAACCTCGGAAATTCAAAAATTGCTAATAAATGCTTAAAGTTTCATTAATTGATTTTTATATGTCCTAAAATTCTAATATATGATTAATAAGAAATTAAAATAATTTTTTTAAGCAATAACATTGAAATAAAATGTTACATACCTTTGTACACTGTTTATTACATTCTTACGAAAAAAATGTATTTAAAAAATTTCCTTTCTTTTTTTTTTTTTTTTTTTTTTTTTTTTTTCCAATGTGAAATTTTAACCCTGTCAATATTTTTGATTTTTCTGAATCATCTTAAAGAAAAAAAAAATGGTTAATTGCTCACTGTATTTTTTCACTTCTTAAAAGCATAAAATCTCAAACCTTACGGAGGAGGGGGGGGAGCATTGTGATGCTCCGGGAGGTAATGTCCCTTCAGACCATCCCCTGAATTTAATACTGGACGTCGGAGGGAAGATTTTTCGTCACTTACTCTCTACCTTTGTCTGTGATCACAAAATTTTGACACATTACTCTGACAAATTAAGAGGCTTTTTACTTAAAAAAATTTTTTTTTTCGTTAAAAATCAATTTTTCATACTTTATCGCTAAAATTACTGTCCGCTATTCGGAATGTCCGTTATTCAGAGGTTAAACATACAAAAATTTAGATTTTGGGAGTGGGGATCGGTAAACTGTCCGTTAAATAGAGGTGTCCGCTATTCGGGAGTGTCCGTTATGGAGGTTTTACTGTATTATAATTTTATTTTCACTGTTTTAATTTTACATTTTAAAAATCAAATATTCTTTTTAATAGCAATCTATACATGCTTCTTTACTATAACAATAATACTATTAAGTTCAATTGAGATAAATTTATGCATTAAGTTTTTGCAAAAGTCAAATAAATTAGCTTTTTTCAAAAAGAATCAAGATGTAATATCAGTTTGAATTTAGCAGTTGTAATTACTTTTTTTGCTTACAAATAGTTGTTCAAACACTGTTTTTTGATAATATGCAAAACTTTTTAAAAACCCCTTCAAATTCATCAGGATCCTTTGTTTTTCTGTCCAATTCACGAAACAGGTAGTGCAAAGGCAATTCATTTAAGTGGAATAAACAAATCAGTCACTGCAGTCGTCTGTTCAGATCTTTTGCCATTAAAGCAATCATAACGTTATTAACTCCAATGTTTGTGGGTGTCCCATCACACTGAAAAGCAGTTACAGTTGATATGTTCAAATGATTGTTACAATTAAATTACTCTATTATGCTATTTTTTATAAGTTTGCCTGTTCCCAAATGCAGGGGTTACATGCCCTATAAAGGATGAATTGGGCTCTTTTACTAAAGAAATATGTTCTTCTATATCGTCTTTTTAGTAAAATTTGTTCCCTTTTTTATCTTTCACGATTGCTTTATCCTTTCTTCCATAGAAAATAAAACCTATATTTTCTCCAATTTGGTTAAGGCTTCTTTTTGTCCGATTCTTGGCTCTCTCTCTTCGAATTTTCATCCTATCAATTACTTTACCTTTGTTCTCCTCTGTAATCAATCCAACATCTTTAGAGCAGCACTTGCGATAGTTGCAACAACTCTGCCTGAAACTCCAGATAGGTTACAGACACTTGCTACTGTAGGAAGTACTACTCGCTTGCAGTATCCAAAAAAGTGGCAAAGTAATTTTTGGGATTGCATGTTAAGTTTCCTTTAGTTGTTTTCTCAGGATCTCATTGAAGGACATCATTTGCAGCTTTTCTAGCAGCCTTAACTACTAATTTCTGATTGTACTTGTACTTTGTTTCTGTTTGACCTGTTGCTTCTTCTATTCTCTTTGTGTTAAAATCTTGGAAATAACTTTATGACTCCACTTTTACTCATTTTTCTCACAGTTCTTTGGTCAATTAAAAAATCTTGTTCAAGTTTAGGTACTTTTTTCGCACTTACAGACAGAAAATACTTTGCACTTACAGGTTGCTACATCAAAAAGATGTTTGTTTTCATTTAAAAACTTTGCTACAATTAAATCACATTTTTATGTACCTTTTCTACTTTTTAATATTAAAATACTTCTTTATTTATTGTGATAGGTTTTTACCATTTTTAACATGCGGGTATGAGATACTATAGGAATAGATGCTTTCGACCAAATAGATTCAACTTTCTTAATAAGAATATCAAGTATTTCATTCGAAGTTGGTTCTTTTGATGTTTTCTTCTGGTTTCAGCTCATGTCAAATATAAAGATATTTCATAATGTCATAATAAGTTGGAAGATTTAAATCGCTTAATTCTTTAGAGGATCGAAAAATTGGGCATTCTAACTTTTGTCTCTTCTGAACTGACACTGCCATCACACTCAAGTTAAAATATTAACTAATAAATTTAATACTATCACTAATATTCAAATTTACATATTCATAAACAAAACAAAATCCAAAAAGAATAGTATAATAAGATTTGTTACTCAAACAATTCATTTGCTTGCACGGACTTACGAGAGAAACATGTGACCAGACCATTGCTACAGCTACATGCATCCCTTACTCTCTTGCCACCCTACACCAGCCAATAACATACCGCCTGAATCAAGGTTACTTCAGACCACGTACTATTCTCCTGTTGACTATTAATTTTCAGAATTAAAAAATGTTTTGCTGCGTTTTTAAGTTAAAAGAAGGTTAATCTTTTCTATTATGAAATACTATTAAAATCTAAAGAAATGGAAGTTAAAAAGTGCAGATTTAGTAGCATAAATAATAAAGGCATGCAGTATAAAACTATAAAATCAACTGTAAAGTAGTTTATGTGTGCTATTTAAAAATTGAAAAAGGGCATTTGATATTTAAAATGTTTTTTTTTTACAAAACCAAATTTATGAAAATTCGTAAAATCTGCTTAAAAATCATAATTTCAAGTCTTTTGCGGCACCTCTAAATATATTATGTTTGTTAAAATATTTTAATACGTGTCCATATGTCACCATCGTACCATGGAAAAGTGTATGAAAATATGAATAGAGATGAACCAAATTTTTTGTATATGTTTTTGGATGTGGCAAGCAGGTCTTCCTTCAATTTCGAAATATTCTGCCAGAAGGAGGCACAATAATGGTGATTTTTGGGCCATTTTCAATATTATACCATTGAAAAGTATATGATGTTATGCATAGAATTGAACCAAATCTTTTGTATAAGTTTTTGACGAACACTAGTTGATCATCACTGGTTTTTTTTTTTTTTTTTTTTTTTTTTTTTAATGAACCAGATGGGAGTTCTGCAATAGTAATTTTTGTGCCATTTTCAATATTGTATCACTGAAAAGTGTATGAAACTATATAGATATGAAAGAAGTTTTTTGTGTAAGTGTTTGGCTATGGCTAGTAGGTCTTTAAATTTGAAAAAATCTGCCTGATGGGGGTGCTATAAGCACAATGTTTGTGTCATTTTCCTTATTGAACCAATAAAAAGGGTATGAAGTTATACATAGAATTGAATAAAAAATTTTGTGTATGATAATCTTGGAGTATGGCAAGTAAATCTTCTCTAAATTTGAAAAAAATCTTTGGGAAGGAGGTGTTGTAAAAGCGATTTCCATTTCATTTCCAATATTGTACCACCGAAAAGTATATGAATTTATGCATAGAATTAATCCAAATTTTTTGCGTAAATTTTTGGCTTTATGGCTAATAGGTTCTTCCTAAATTTGAAAAAAAAAAATCTGCTGGAAGAGGTCTCTGTAATGACAATTTTTGTGCCATTTTCAATATTGTACCACTGAAAAGTGTATGAAATTAAGCAGATTTGAACCATATTTTTCTGTAAATGTTTAACTATAATCAGCAAGTCCTCTCTGAATTTGAAAAGAATTGCTGGAAGAGGGCACTATAACAGTGATGTTGGTGTCATTTTCATTATTGTACCATCTGCAATTCTCATTGTAAACTCACAATCTAAATTATTCTGTAGAAAGTATATATAACTAACAAAAATCAAATTACATTAATAAAAGAATGGTGTTATTATGATGTATTATGCTTCAATCAGTCAAGAACTATAAAGTGCGTTTCAATTTTTCGCTAAATGTGGCCAAAACTGGAGCATCTGTAGTAACTTATATTTATCTTTCTCTCTCTCTCATCTCATGTCTTCTCATGAGATAGTATTGTGGTGTGTATGGCGCGTAGCGCCATTTATACCAACTTGATCCAACCTATATTTATTAAGTTTGTTTACCTTAATTGGCAACTGACAACCGCTCATTTTTTATTTATTTTTTTTTTTTTTTCTGAAAAGAATAAAGTTGTTTGATGATGGTAAAAATGTGAAAGATTTTTAATATGTTACATCGTAAGTTATAATATCCGCCAATAGATTTTTTTTTTTTTTTTTTTTTTTTTTTTTTTTTTTTAAGTGTAATATAAAAGCCGAGTCAACAATCCGGATGTCATTCGAACACGCATCCTTCTGATGTCTGAATAAAAGTCACATATAAAAGCTGAACCAAAACATCCACTCTATAATAGAAAATAATTAATAATGTAAGTATTAGAAAAAAAAAAGCACAGAGAAAAAAATATTATTTAAATAAATATTAAAAAATACATGTATTTCATATCCCAAAATGTATAAAACAAAGGTTCCAAAATCTATAGCCTATCTATCCTAATCTAAACCTAATTAACCATCGTTTAACAAAGTTAAGTCATTATTGCTAAATGAAAGGAGATACTTTTGAGTTCGATGAATTTGTATTTCATAGCATTCTTACAAAAGAAATGAAATATTTTAAATTATCAGTAAGTTAAAACTTATTTTATGCTGTTCAAATGTGAAATTTCAGAAAGGGCAAATGGCTCACATGAATTTCTTCTTCTTTCGTGATTTGTTTTGTTTACATTTAAAACCTATTATCACGGAGTAAGAAACAGGAGGGGAAACTTAAAGCGCATGACTCTTCGAAAATACAAAGTGAAATTTTGGTAAATAATGAGGGGGCTACCATACGATGTAGGCTGGTATTTTAGCAGTACTTCAATATGATTGTATGTTTAAGATGCATATATTCGAATTAAAAAATATTTTATTTTATTTGTTTATGTTTCATATTGCTATATCATAAAATAAATTAAGATGGGATATAAGTGATGTGTTCCTGGATGTAAAACAGGCTATAATAGTAAAAAAAAACGAAGGAAGAAACAAAAATTAAGTTTATTCCGTGCTCCACAAGTGAGTGATGTTTTTTAGGCTTTAATATAAAGCTATTTATTTGAAATTATATTTAAATTGAGAATTTTTTATCGCGTATAGATCTTATTTCTATGTTTTTTAAATGTTATGTGGAATAATAAAGCACAGACTTTGTTTTGTGTCTAAATACAAACTTATTTAATATGAAAAAAGACGTGTACATTTTACAAAAGATTAATTAGCCAAAGATTTTTATAGCATTTGTAAGCAGTATTTATTACTTCTTTATCCACTGTCTATGGATTAATTAATATTATACAAATTTATTGGTCCATAAAATCAGTGTTGAATTCAGACACTTTTCTCCGGGGGGGGGGGGGAGACATTATAGAGTTCCGAGGGGGAATTGTACTTTTGGACCATTGAAAACACAAAATTTCAAATTTTCCGGGGGGGGGATATTCCCCGGGCCACTCCATTAATTTAACACTGCATAAAATATAAAACTGTTTCGATTTCATCTCGCCAACTGAAGTTTCCGATTACTTTTTCTAGAAATTTTATACAAGCTTTAATACATATCTTGAGATACAGATGTTGCGTAAACCGTAAAAAAATGCAGCATAACAGTGCCAGCTGTTGAGCGATTTACACCAAAAACTGATCAGCGTCAGTTTAAATAAGGGACTACCTAAATATAAATTTTTATTAAAATCTAAAATCTAAGTGCAATCTAAAATCTAAGTTGGCAAATCTAAGTGCATAGTTCTTGAGATACAGGTGTTGCATAAACCATAAAAAATGCAGCATAACAGCTCCATCTGTTGAGCGATTCACACCAAAAACTGATCAGCATCAATTTATATCAGGGGCTACCTAAATCTAAATTTTTATTAGAGTCCGTGCGCTTGAGATGCACCTGTTGCGTAAATCGTAAAAAATGAAGCATAGCAGCGACACCTGTTGAGCGATTTACACCAAAACTGATCAGCGTAAGTTTATATCAGGGACTGCCTATTAGACTATACTATATACATTTATAGTACAGTCCGTGCATTTGTTCTTAAAATATAGCTGTTGCGTAAATCGTAAAAAATGAGCAGCGCCATCTGTTGAGCGATTTACACTAAAAACTGATCAGCATCATTTTATATCAGGGACTACCTATGAGACTATACTATTTACATTTTTATTACAATCCGTGCATTAGTTTTTAAGATATAGCTGTTGTGTAAATCATAAAAAATGCAGCATAGCAGCGCCAACTGTTGAGCGATTTACGCCAAATATTAATCAGCAACAATTTATATCAGGTGCTACCTAAATATCAAATTTTATTAAATTCCGTGTATTTTTTTCTTGAGATGGAGCACCCACAAAATATATTTCACAGACAGATATTTTAAAAAAACATTTTTTTTTTTTTTTTTTTTTTTTTTTTTTTTTGAATCTCTGACCTCTAAAACGTGTAAAATCCGTCGAAAACCGGAATTCGAAAATTTATACAAATCCAATACTTTCTTCTTGTAAAGATAGCAGAAAATAAAAAAAGAAATTGGTGTTGGTAGAATAAATTTGGTGCTACCTCAATCTCCTCGGACGGGGCGACCCCCCCCCCCCCCCCATTTCACACGGACCTGAATTGTCCGGATGGAGAAGATGAGGATTTAAAAGCAAAAGTTCCTGAATCCTGAATGAGCTAAGAATAATTTTGATTAATAGATTTATTTTTACTGCTCAGTTAAAAATAAAAGATAGAAACAATGTAAAAAAAAAAAAACAAGTTGAATATAGATTTTGCCATTGCAGAATTCAGTTTCGCCTCCGATTAGAAAAAAAATATCAATAGTGGTCTTTTAGAAGGGCGACCCCGTTTAGAAGGCAGGGAACTACTTCATTTTTCTTGTTTATCAAAATAATAGCAAACAGAACGGCGTGAAATACCCAATTGATTAGCAATTTCTCTCTGAGAGATTGGAATTGCGGAATAATAAAGAGATACAATTTGACGTGCTACTTCTTCATTGACTAGATTCATCAAAAACGGATTTTTTCTTTAGTTTAAACGCTTTTTTATAGACTGAGAAAAAGGAAATGCATTTTAACAATAAAACGAGTGGAATCCCGTCGAATTCGACGAATGAAATGTTTAAAAGACCCGATCGATTTGGTTAAAAAAAAAAAAAAAGCAAAAGTAATTACATTATTGAATCAATATATAATAAATATATTTCCAAACTTAATGTCAAGTTTGCCAGTTACAATTTTGCATGCAAATATTCGCACATCTTCAGTTAAAATTGTAATCTGTGTGCCGGCGAAATCCAGAAATTTTATTTTATATGCACTCACAGAAAAATAGTTTTATTAAAAAAATTTTACTAATTTAATTTAATGTCATTTTTACTATGACATTATTTTCACAAACTGAAGTCATCCGAAAGTAAAATCTCAATTTCAGTGTCCATAATGAAAAGAAATATTGAAATGTAATATCGTTATGAGTAAAAGTGCGATGTTTGAAATAGTGACGTCATTTTCTCTTCAAATGTTTTTTAAAAGTTACTGTTGTTAGTAATATGAGAAAGGCGTCCGTAATAACATTGTAAATCCCATTTATCTGGATCATTTTGCTCATTTGGAAATTTTCTTATTTTGCTTTAGACATTAATTTTTATCATAAATTATTTTCTGTTATTTTATTTACATTATTAATATTATTTCTCAGTAAATATATTTTTTTACCTCAATTAGTGCATAATTATATGCAATCCTTTTATTGTGGTTGAATTTTATGAAAACAATTAACTTTTTTCTTTTAAATGCGAGGACATGTTCACTGATGAGATGAAGCTTCTGATAATGGGAAATAAATTGTTATCATAGGCGTAGCGTCGGGGGGGGGGGGGGGGCACGTTCCCCCCCCCCCCAATCATCTGTACCCGGGCGCCAGAACAGAAAGCGTAGGGACGCCAAATGAAAACTTTTTTTTTCTCTTTATATGCAAAAATTTATGTATATATATCGAATTTGAATAAAAAGATCTCACAAACGGAAAATTCAAAAGCAAAACTGAACCAAGTGTATCTTTATGCATTCTGTCATTAAATAAATCAGTCTCTACTCAAACACACTCTTCTGTGTGAAACTGTACTTCATCGACCATTGCCAAAAAACAAACGATTTCCCTAGGGGTTGCAGAGGGGGCGCCAAATGAAGATTTTGTTTGTCTTTACATACAAAAATGTATATGTATGGAATTTGCATAAGAATGTTTCACAGCCTGAAACCAAGCGATTACTCTAGGGTTTGTAGAGGGGGCGCCAAGTGAAGATTTTGTTTGTCTTTACATACAAAAACGTATATGTATGGAATTTGCATAAGAATGTCTCACAGCCTGAAACCAAGCGATTTCCCTAGGGTTTGCAGAGGGGGCGCCAAATGAAGATTTTGTATGTGTTACATACAAAAATGTATATGTACGGAATTTGCATAAAAATGTCTCACGGCTTGAAACCAAGCGATTTCCTTAGGGATTGCAGAGGGGGCGCCAAATGAAGATTTTGTTTGCCTTTACATGCAAATATGTATATGTATGGAATTTGCATAAGAATGTCTCACACCATGAAACTAAGCGATTTCCCTAGGGTTTGCAGAAGGGGCGCCAAATGAAGATTTTGTTTGTCTTTACATACAAAAATGTATATGTATGGAATTTGCGTAAAAATGTCTCACAGCCTGAAACCAAGGGATTTCCCTAGGGTTTGCAGAGGAAGCGCCAAATGAAGATTTTGTTTGTCTTACATAAAAAAATGTATATGTATGAAATTTCCATAAAAATTTCTCACAGCCTGAAACCAAGCGATTACCCTAGGGTTTGCAGAGGGGGCGCCAAATGAAGATTTTTTTTTTTTTTTTTTGTCTTTACATACAAAAATGTGTATGTATGGAATTTGCATAAGAATGTCTCACAACCATAAAATTCGAAAGGAAAACTGTACCAAAGCATCTCTATGCCTTCTGTCATTTAAATAAGCTAGTCTCTTCCAAAACCCCTATTTTATGCGAAGCTGCACCTCATCGATAATTGCAAAAGCAAAGCAATTCCTACGCCAAAACAAAAGACAAAGGGGGCGCCAAATGAAGATTTTGTTTGTCTTTGCATATAAAAATGTATATGTAGATTATATATTGAATTTGCATAAAAATGTCTCTTGAAAATTCAAATTAAAACTGAACCAAATGTATCTCTATGCCGTCTATCATTTAAATAGGTTAGTCTCTACTCAAAAATCCTCTTCTGTGTGAAACTGTACCTCACCAACAATTGCCAAAAACATAAGCGATTTCCCTAGGGTTTGCAGAGGGGGGCGGGGGGGATATGTCTCGGACGCCAAAACGAAAGGCGAAGGAGGCGTCAAATTAAGATTTTTTTTGTCTTTACATACAAAAATATATAAGTATAGAATTTGGTAAAAATGTCTCATAGCCAGAAAACTCGAAAGGGAAACTAAATCAAATGCATCTCTATGCCTTCTATCATTTAAATAGGTTAGCTTTTGCTTAAAAATCTCTTCAGTGTGAAATTGTACCCTCACCGGTAATTGCAAACGGCAACCAATTTCCCTAGGAATTGTTAAGGGGACATGTGCCTTGGACGCCAGAACGAAAGGCGAAGGGGGCGCCAATTAAAATTTTGTTTGTTTTAATATATACTATAAAAAAAGAATTTGAAACTAAGTGCGCGATGTCGACCCGGATCTACATAAATTTAGCTTTTGTAACTATTAACAATTACTAAAGATATAAGTTAAGCTTAGAATTTTTACAAATTTCATGCTTTCAATGTAATGAAGGAGCGAATAAAATAAGTAAATTGATTTTGTATATCAATTTGAAAAAATCTAAAATAGTGATTAAAATCAGTGTATGTTACATATTAAGATGTTGAAACAAAAGTTAGAAAGAAATTATTATAATGTCAAAGTAATCTTCTATGTTGGGGAAGTATAAAAGTGCAGCTTAAGTCTGCTTGTTTCTTAATTTAATTAATTTTGTAAAGATGGGTTTTTTTTATTAATCACTTGTAAATAAATATGATTAATCGAGACATTATCTCAGTCTGTTTTATTTAGTGATAAGTTTATGTTATCTTTTCTAGGAATAATTTCCTTGTAGCATATTTGTTACATTTTTCTCTTTGGGTTACAATTGATTTACAAGGAAAAACTTCCTATAGTTCTATTAAAATATTTCTAAAAGATTTTTTTTTGAGGGGGGGGGGGGAGTTATTTTAAATTGAAATTTTGCGAAATATTTATAAGTGATAGGGCCCTTGTAAATAATCACAATGCAAACTTATGTATTTATTTTAATTAACATTAAATAATTAACCTATTTAGAGCGACGGTTATATTTAATTATTTTTTATCTCGCGATGTCTTATCACTAGAATTTTTTATGTGTGATCACAATGATTTGTCATTTTAAGTAAATTAAATTGTACCAAAGTTACTTTAGGTGCGGTTTGGAAATGTTTGGATAGATTATGTACAATTTTAACCAGTTATAAAGAGTGTATTTACATCTTTCCAGCAAACTGCAAAATTAAATGTTTTTCGCTTATATATATATATAAAAAAAAAAAAAAAAAAAAAAAAAAAAAAAAAAAGTCCTTTCGGCAATGCCGGGAGGAAGAGGTAGCTTTCATATACTTATACATTTATTTATTTATTTTAAAGTAAGTTACATTGTTCAAAAATACTAAGCTCAAATTAGTGGAAATAATCTTATAAAATTAGTGATTTTATAAGATTGAATACCAGTTTTTGTCAAGACTGAATATTAATAGGAATCTTTAGAAATTAGTCATCTTTTATTCAACCTGGTTTTATTTTAAGCGATTTAGAGAGTCACCAAATTCCACGATATCATGAAGTGTATGCCATTTTTAACCGACTTCAAGGAGGAGGTTATGATTTCGACCTGTATGTATTTGTTGTTCACGCATAACTTTCGTAAATATGAACCGATTTTGATAATTCTTTTTTTGTTTGAAAGCGTATGGGGCCCATGTGGTCCCATTCAAATTTCATAAAAATCTGTTGATTAGAACTTTTTAAAAAATTAAAACATTAAAATTCAATATCTTTTCGAAGCAATCGACCAATTAGAAACGTTCATTTTTCATGTTTTTAAGTTACACTTACATAGACACACGATCTTTTCAAAGTGTGAAATCCTAACTGGACAAAGTTCACATTTATTAACAGTGTACACTATAAAAAATTTGACCCTTTTGCTGCATAATCACTCCCCCGTTTTTATAGAATATCTCTCTCTTGACCCATGAGAATTCTCCACGATAGGCTGAAGTAATCGTTTTCTATAAAAGCGGTGGATTGACGATGCAGCAAAAGGGCCAAATTTTTTACAGTGTACACTGTAAAAATTTTGATCCTTTTGTTGTATCGTCACTCCCCCGCTTTTATAGAATATCTCTCCTTTGACCCATGAGAATGCTCCATGATACATTGCTAAAAATTTTACCCATTTGCTGCAACGTCACACCACAGCTTTTATAGAATATGTCTTTTATGACCAATGAGACTGCCCCATAACACAGTAAAGTAATCGTTATTTATAAAAGCGGTGGACTGATGATGCAGCAAAAGGCTCAAAGTTTTCGTAGTGTAATTGGGACAAAAGCGTCTGTCAAAGAAATATTTGGGAATCAAATGCTGTCACTCTCATATAGAGGCAGCCAGGTATAGGTCATGAGTTTCAGATTCCTCATCGAATACGCCAACGCTCATTTCCGATTACAGTATCACTGTAAAAAATGTGACCCTTTTGCTGCATCGTCACACCCCTGCGTTTGTAGAATACCCCTCTTTTGACCCATGAGAATGCTTCGTAATTGGGTGAAGTAATCGTTTTCTATAAAAGCAATAGAGTGATGATACAGCAAAAGTGTCAAATTTTTTACAGTGTAGGATTCCTCGATATGAATATGATGACACATGTAGCACAGTACACTGTTAAAAATCTGCTGCATTTTGCTGCAACGCCCTCCACCACTTGTATATAATATCTCTATTCCAACCAATGAGAAAGCGCCATTTCACGGCCAAGTAACCGTTTTCTATACAAGCAGGGGAGTGCGTTGCAGCAAAATGCAGCAGATTTTTAACAGTGTATATAATTGGTTGAAACGATTCTGGACAGAAACGAGTCACCAAGCATCTTGTTGAGCGGGCAATTTTCGTCAATCTTGTTAACTTCTCATACGAGTACAATCGAATTCTTCCAGGAAATCATCATCAAATTCCATAATAAAAAATGCCTGGCAATGCAATGCACTGTTAAAAATTTGCAACTTTTGCTGTATCGTCACTCCATCGCTTTTATAGAATATCTTTATTTTTATCAATGAGAATCCTTCATAATGCATTTAACTAATCATTTTCTATATAAGCGGTGAAGTGATGATACACTGTTAAATATCTGCTGCATTTTGTTGCAACGCACTCCGCCGCTTGTTTATAATGTCTCTACTGCGACCTATGAGAATGCTCCTTAATACAGTCAAGTAACCGTTTTCTATACAAGCGCTGGAGTGCGTAGCAAAAAAATGCAGCAGATTTTTAACAGTGTACAGCAAAATTTTCAAATTTTTAACAGTGCAGTTGGGACAAAAGCGTCAGTAAAAGAAATATTTGGGAATCAAATGCTGTCACTCTCTTATAAAGGCAGCCAGGTATTGGTTATGAGTTTCAGTTTCCTCGTCGAATCGCCACTGCTCATTTCCGATGCCATTACTGCCTGTATAGATATTAGATTGTTGCTGTTTATCGATTGAAGCATAGTGCAATTTTTGCTAAAATCTTTCTTTTTCCTTTTTCTGAGTGAAGGGGGAGTACTTTTGACTGACTACACTAGAAAAGCATTTTACTATACATTAATATATAAAGTCATTTTGCTGCGTGCTCATATATAGAAGCACTATGTCGCGCTCTTATGTGTAAGGACACTTTACTTGATGGATTATCACCTTTTGATACCCACTTTCGATGACCGTAGGATTCGATGCAGACTAAGATTTCATAAATGCGGTAGCTTTTCGAAGTGGCAGATCTTGTCTGAAGAAGTTACCATACAAAGAAATTCTTAAGATTCACAACGATACTAATCGATATTGTAAGTGGTTTCAGAAAAGTTGACAATCAAACAGTGACAAGTAAACTGAATACATGAGAACTTAGCAAAGTGCGTACGTTAGTAATGCATTGCAAAGAGCTATCGTGTGCCAGTACACATAATTATGTATTACGGTATACATAACTAAAAAGTAGGAAATAAAATAAGCTTTTTAAGAAAAAAATATCAACCGACTTCAAAAAAGCGCTAAAAAGAATTAAATAATTCTTTAAAATTCTCTAATGACAAAACGTTATCCAATAAGCACACATCGGATATCAGGTACCGACATAAAAACGGTTAAATTTAATATGTATAATTTAATATCCACCAAACATAGATTTTAGAGATAATATTATTTTACAAGAGATGAATTGACATATTTATGATTTATTTTATGAATATATACATATAAAAAGTAATGAATTACTTTTTGAAGTTGGTGCCAAACTATTTGATGTATATTAAGAATTGTAGCTAAATTATGCCTAGTACCATAATTAAAATGGGGATAATCATTATCGATTGTGATTGTTTGGCACCAACTTCAAAAAGTAATTCATTACTTTTTATATGTATATATTCATAAAATAAATCATAAATATGTCAATTCATCTCTTGTAAAATAATATTATCTCTAAAATCTATGTTTGGTGGATATTAAATTATACATATTAAATTTAACCGTTTTTATGTCGGTACCTGATATCCGATGTGTGCTTATTGGATAACGTTTTGTCATTAGAGAATTTTAAAGAATTATTTAATTCTTTTTAGCGCTTTTTTGAAGTCGGTTGATATTTTTTTCTTAAAAAGCTTATTTTATAAAGCAACATGATGGATTGTTCAGATCAGACCGTTTCAAAATGTCAGCCATAAGCAAAATTAAAAGTGCTATAACTCAATCATTTTTTATCATATAGACAAAATAAAAAGTGTTCTGGAATCGTTGTTTTACGTTTTAACACGTAAAAGAAAAATATTTTTCAACTTTTAATTTTTTCGCATTTAATTTTAAATTTTAAATTTTTAAAAAAATTTAAAATGGCTACCATTTTGAAACAAAATGGTGGATGATGTTGGCCAACAAACTCGGTCGAGACATTTATATGTAATATGTACATACCAAGTTTCATTGAAATCGGTTCATAAATACGCGTGTTATCACGTGACAAAAATCAGATCGTTTCAAAATGTCAGCCATAAGAAAAATTCAAAGTGCTACAACTCAATCATTTTGTAAGATATAGACAAAATAAAAAGTGTTCTGGAATCGTTGTTTTAAATTCTAACACGTAAAAGAAAAATATTTTTCAAATTTTGATTTTTTCGCATTTAATTTTAAATTTTTAAAAAAATTTAAAATGGCCACCATTTTGACACAAAATGGCGGATGATGCTGGCCAACGAACTCGGTCGAGACATTTGTATGTACTATGTACATACCAAGTTTCATTGAAATCGGTTCATAAATACGCGTGTTATTACGTGACAAAAATCAGATCGTTTCAAAATGTCAGCCATAAGAAAAATTCAAAGTGCTATAACTCAATCATTTTTTAAGATATAGACAAAATAAAAAGTGTTCTGGAATCTTTGTTTTAAGTTCTAACACGTAAAAGAAAAATATTTTTCAACTTTTAATTTTTTCGCATTTAATTTTAAATTTTAAATTTTAAAAAAAAATTTAAAATGGCCTCCATTTTGAAACAAAATGGCGGATGATGCTGACCAACGAACTCGGTCGAGATATTTGTATGTACTATGTACATACCAAGTTTCATTCAAATCGGTTCATAAATACGTTAGTTATCGCATGACAAAAATCAGATATATATATATATATATATATATATATATATATATATATATATATATATATATATATATATATATATATATATATATCCACTATATTGCCATTGATTATGGGACACTTGCGATTTTAGACATTTTACTAAATATCTAGAAAAATACATGAGGAATCATCTCGAAACTCTTAGTGTATGAATATAATAGTATACGTCATACATCTCCGTGAAGATTTTTTACCGAAACGCCATAGGGGACCGTCAACAAATTAAAAAATAATGAATATCTTTTGAATAACCCTGTCAAAACTAATGTAGCAAAAGCGCTCAAACTCTAGATTATGATTGAATGCCTTATTTTAATACACTGTGTTCATTTTTATGCAAATAGCATGCACACTCGCAGAGTAATTAAGGTTTTTATAAAAATGGTCCCAAATTTTTCCAAGTTTTTCCATTATAATTTTCAGAGTTCTTAATATAAAATATTTTTTTCAGAAAATATGATAAACAACATTTCACACAGTACCCTGTAATCAGAATTAAAAAATAATAAAAATTGTATGAAAAATGAGTAGGTTTACTATATAATTTTTTACTGTGCATGCGTCAAAGATATCAAAATTTCATTTGCATATTATGTTAGCTAAATGTATAGAGCAACTTTTGTAAAAGTCTCAAAATCATAGCTTGAAAATTCTGAAAGTAATCGTCTATAGAAAAAGGACAAAATCCGTTGTTTCCAAAATGAAGCAAAAAAATGAGGGATTTTATCCAAATGCAGTGGTACATCCCATATTGTGTATTCTATATTGACACTAATCAATGAATATATGGATACAACCCCTCTTGTTTTTGCTTCATTTTGAGAATAACGGATTTTCGACTTATTCAATTGACGATTATTGTCAGAATTTTCAAGTTATGATTTTGTGACTTTCACAAAAGTTGCTCTATACATTTAGCTAACATAATATGCAAATGAAATTTTGATATCGTTGACGCATGCGCAGTAAAAAATTATTTAGTAAACCAACTCATTTTTTATACAATTTTAATTATCTTTTAATTCTGATTACAGAGTACTGTGTGCAATGTTGTTTGTCATATTTTCTGAAAAAAATAATATTTTATATTAAGAACTCTGAAAATTATAAGGAAAAAACTTGGAAAAATTTGGGATCATTTTTATAAAAACCTTAATTACTCTGCGAGTATGCATGCTATTTGCATAAAAATGAACAAGGCTTATTACAATAAGGCATTCAATCACAATCTAGAGTTTGAGCGCTTTTGCTACATTAGTTTTGACAGGGTTATTCAAAAGATATTCATTTTTTTTTAATTTGTTGACGGTCCCCTTTGGAGTGTCGGTAAAAAATCTTCACGGAGATGTATGACGTATACTATTATATTTATACACTAAGAGTTTTGAGATGATTCCTCATGTATTTTTCTAGATATTTAGTAAAATGTCTAAAATTGCAAGTGTCCCATAATCAATGGCAATATAGTGTATATACACTATATTGCCATTGATTATGGGACACTTGCGATTTTAGACATTTTACTAAATATCTATAAAAATACATGAGGAATCATCTCGAAACTCTTAGTGTATAAATATAATAGTATAAGTCATACATCTCCGTCAAGATTTTTTCCCGAAACTCCAAAGGGGACCGTCAACAAATTAAAAAAGAATGAATATCTTTTGAATAACCCTGTCAAAACTAATGTAGCAAAAGCGCTCAAACTCTAGATTGTGATTGAAAGCCTTATTGTAATAAGCCTTGTTCATTTTTATGCAAATAACATACATACTCGCAGAGTAATTAAGGTTTTGTATAAAAATGATCCCAAATTTTTACAAGTTTTTTCCTTATAATTTTCAGAGTTCTTAATATAAAATATTATTTTTTTTCAGAAAATATGACAAACAACATTGCACACAGTACCCTGTAATCAGAATTAAAAAATAATGAAAACTGTAAAAAAAATGAGTTGGTTTACTAAGTAATTTTTTACTGCGCATGCGTCAACGATATCAAAATTTCATTTGCATATTATGTTAGCTAAATGTATAGAGCAACTTTTGTGAAAGTCACAAAATCATAACTTGAAAATTCTGACAATAATCGTCAATTGAATAAGTCGAAAATCCGTTATTCTCAAAATGAAGCAAAAACAAGAGGGGTTGTATCCATATATTCATTGATTAGTGTCAATATAGAATACACAATATGGGATGTACTACTGCATTTGGATAAAATCCCTCATTTTTTTGCTTCATTTTGGAAACAACGGATTTTGTCCTTTTTCTATTCACGATTACTTCCAGAATTTTCAAGCTATGATTTTGAGACTTTTACAAAAGTTGCTCTATACATTTAGCTAACATAATATGCAAATGAAATTTTGATATCTTTGACGCATGCGCAGTAAAAAATTATATAGTAAACCTACTCATTTTTCATACAATTTTTATTATTTTTTAATTCTGATTACAGGGTACTGTGTGAATGTTGTTTGTCATATTTTCTGAAAAAAATATTATTTTATAGTAAGAACTCTGAAAATTATAATGAAAAAACTTGGAAAAATTTGGGACCATTTTTATAAAAACCTTAATTACTCTGCGAGTGTGCATGCTATTTGCATAAAAATGAACACAGTGTATTACAATAAGGCATTCAATCATAATCTAGAGTTTGAGCGCTTTTGCTACATTAGTTTTGACAGGGTTATTCAAAAGATATTCATTCTTTTTTAATTTGTTGACTGTCCCCTATGGCGTTTCGGTAAAAAATCTTCACGGAGATGTATGACGTATACTATTATATTTATACACTAAGAGTTTCGAGATGATTCCTCATGTATTTTTTTCAGATATTTAGTAAAATGTCTAAAATCGCAAGTGTCCCATAATCAATGGCAATATAGTGTATATATATATGTCAACATTTGAACGGAGGGTGGTTTTGGGGTCTGGGGGTCATGATCGGTGAAAATATACCAAAATTTTCCGGAAGTGCTTTCCTCCGGACAGCTGCAATAGGTAGCTTTTTACTTTTTGTAATGAAAGCTACCTAAAAAACTGTGTTGTTATATGTTACAGTGTCAGTATTAACCATTCAAAATGCATTAGGTCAATGTTTTGAGAATCTAAAGAAATTTTGTTCTATGATTTTCTTAAGGGGGAGGATGTAAAATCCGAGAACACTGTTTCCCACTGGCACAAAATATCATTTTCTAACTAGCGCATGAAGCAAAAATATGAAATAATATAAAATACAACTCATGATTACCTTATTATTTTATAAGAAGCCCAAAAATAACTTTTGTTAAGTTGGTAATACTTTATTATTGATTTTATTTAAAAAAAAACCCTACAAACTAAAATTTTTATCATTGCTAAATATTGTAAGAAATTGTTTTTTCAATGTAACTTTCAGATCCAAACTGCATTTTTTCACACATTTATTTTTTTTAACCGAACAGGCGCTCTTATTTTCAATTTTATAAATGAATAGTATTTTCTACTTTTCGATAAACTCAGAAATACTTTTAGAAGAGTTGTCAGTTTGGCATTTCGCACTGAATTTCCGGGCGGTGATAGTGAGAGTGAGGCAAAAAAATTACCTCCTTGAGACAGTAACCTGTCTTAAGATGTAATTTGTTTATCGGAAAATAGAAATAAAAACATTTGATCATAAATCTCTTCAATAATCACGATTGCAATTGTCATGCTTTTAAGTTTAAAATTTAGTCAGAAAATATGTCAGGAAGTTTTTTGTTGTTATGCAAGGAAAAAAATATCTTTTCGAGAATCGGCTTAAATGTCTGTTTAAATTCTTTATTTTCTGCGTTTGGCAACATATATTTTCTTTATATATTTACAAATTCATTTTCATTAGTATATATAATACAATGAAGATTTGAAACTAGAAAAGTCCTGAAAACTTTCACCATGATTTTCAATAATATATTTAACTGTCTTTGGGATTTATTATTGTTATTATTCATCTTATTATTATTAGGGTTTTTTTTATTTCCAGTCCATATTTTCAATGAATCTTGTAGCAAAGAATATGAAAAATACTATTTTTTCTTTTAAAAGATATGTTTTCAAAAATAAATATTTTTGTAAATTACAAAGATGATTTAACTTTTTTCTGTAAAATTTAAAACTTTTTAAAAAAAATTAAAAATAATTAAATTTTTTAGAAAATATATCGATCTTCAAACATGATTAATATTTAAAATTTTTAAATTAAAATTTATATTTTAAAATCAAAATTGACTTTTTTTTTTGGCATTTTTTACCCATTATACGTAGCATACGGTAAATCTTGCAATCGTTTTGAAAACGGAAAATTTTTTTTTGTCGGATTTACATATTTTATTTACTACAGATTCCGAAAAACATTTTTATTTCCAGGAAAAAAAAAAAAAAAAAAGGCCGTCCGTCTGTGTGTTTGTAAATGCTCTATCTCCCGAACAAATTGAGATACAGACTTGAAACTTTGTATGTTCTTAGTATGTAAGGATGGAACGAAGCCTATTTAATATCAGTAACCTCGATTATTCGGAACTATTTTCTTCGGACTCTCGAAAAATTCGTTCTGATGAAAGGTATATGAAGTTTTTCGAAATTTTGTATTTTAATGAATGGATGTAAAAGGCAATAAAATAACACAAATTTTGCATAAAGAATGAAGTCGATCGGATTATTAGTTGCCGAGATTTTTGTATTCCTATTTTCCACATTCTTCGGTTTCTCATGACCCTGTATTTCAATTTCAATTCAAAGATATATTTTAATTGAAAATGAGACCCTTAATCCGACGCAGTAAACTGATAGTTAATATGATTATTATTTTTGGAGTTATAAGGATGTTTCGGTTACACAATTCGGTACTACTTGAATAGCTTGGCGTTTTATACAATTTGTCGAAATTGGTTCATCAGCAATTCATTAACTCCTTCGCGACGAGAACCTTTTACGAAATTTTTAATGTTTGTCAACAATTGTTTAAAACAGAAATTTGTGCATTATTAAATCAGGAAAATGCTCCAATTAAATAAGGCAAATTTTACAGTAAAATTTTGCTGGCATGGATAAACAAGGATTCTTAAGTCTTTTTGCGGCACGTATACGTATCGCACTATATTTAATAGAGCATTACTATGTATATTAACAAATTTAAATATACGATTAAAGTTTGTTTTGAAATTGCAATGCATTTTATAAATATTTCATACATGTTTTATTTTCATATATTATATTATGCATATCCATGATGTGTAAGTATTACGGTGGCCCCCAATGACTAGTTTTTTATTCATTTTATTTATTCATTCATTTCACATTTATTCATTCATTAACGGCTCTACATAAAAATTTTGAGCGAAACAATAAAATATGGACCATTTTCATTGGTTATGAACTTTCGCGAGAATAACAATTATAAATGTGTTTTACGAACCGATACTAGTTTGACAAAATCACTATAGAAATTATAATATGCCCAGATTAGAGATCATATAATCGGACAATCATATCGTATCTGAGCACAAACTCAATTTCATAAGCAGAGTCGTGCTGGACTGAGTCTTATGTATACATTATATGTTTTTTTTTTAGCATAGTCGAGTCAGAGCGAAACTGGATCTAGTTGTTTACCGTGGAACAAGCAATTATGTTTTGAAGAAAATTAATAGATTAATCGGGCCTCTAAACAAATGTAAAGGACCGGGCCAGCAAAAAAATTGAACAAACCTGCCGTTCCGGATCGATAAAAAAAAATTAAGCAGGCCTACCGGCCCGATATAAAGATCTCTACTGGGCCGATGAATCTGACTTTCGCAAGAATATGTATAATTGTGCGTCACGAGCCGATGATAGCTTGGCAATATCAATAAAGAATTTACGAAGTGTCCAGCATATAGATCGGCATCGGACAGTTATATGGCATCTGAATTAGGGCTTAATTTTTTTCAGCTCAGGCTTGTACCGGGCTAAGATCAGGCTTGCATTTTTTTACACAGTCGAGACGGGACAAAACTAGGTTTAATTTTTCTCAGGATGTAGAGGGCAAGGAATATGTTCTGTAAAAATCTTATTAGCGATAATGAACGTATATTAATATAATCTTTGTAAGTACAACTTAAGGTTACTCTCAAATTCCCAACTCAACAACGTGAAATTTGACACACTTTCTGACTCATTTTTCTTTATAAAGGCATAAAATTAAAAGGCTGATGATTTAAGTAATTTGTAATCGATTAGCATTTTCCATTTTTTAAAATAAATAAATAACTTTTTGATTTATAAATTTTTCCTATCACTTGATGAGAAGTTTTTCTTCCCCCTAGTACGATTGCGTCTTGAATTTCGATTCAAAATGACAACTTTGGCAGTATTTTCTCAAAGATTTTTTGTCTTTTACGAAAAATGGAAAATTCCATTCGATTACACAGTTTCTGAATAAGAACGTCTGCCAATTTTATGTGTTTTCGAAAAGAAAGGAATTCAGAAATGTATCAGAAAGTAGCTAAATTGGATCAGAATAATAATTTACTGAAAAATTCGGGGGTCATCCATAAAATAATTTTCCGTGGCTAGAAGGAAACAAAATATAACTACCCAAAAAGAACTATTACAAAAGATGCAGCTATGTTTTAACTACAAATCCACATTAGAACCAACGGAATTAAAACGCTTGTCACAACGTGGGATAAGTTTTTGAGTCCAGTGTCATAGAAGTCTGCCACCTGGGAATGGAGGCAGGAACTTGTTACAGTTGTCAACTCACGATTCATCAACCGTTAAAATCTTGTTGAGGTATTCATTTCCTTCATCGTGATATCGCTACAGAAACATCAATGCTGCTTTCCCACGTTTCTTTTTGTGTTAAGGTGCAAGTTGATTAGGCACCCACCTGGCGCACAGTTTCCAGATAAACAGGTGTTTCGAGGTGGTTTCCTGCATTGAAAATCTTTTTCGCGCTATTTAGAGCGATACCACGCTGAGGGCAACGAGTACTTCAACAGAACCCAGTCCGGGTAGTTATGTTTTGTTTCTGTTTTCATTCCGTGGAAAACTCGTTTTTCGATAACCCTCGTATTTCAAAATCTACTTTTTTTATAGTTTCAAAGGTTAGGATTTCTTTTAACCACCTTTTTTTAAAATTCTAACCTACATCAAGTTTTATGAATCTTTATTTGAATATTGAAAAGTCTTAAATGTCTAAGCAATTATTAATGCTGCTATTGAGTATTTTCAGGCATTTTCAGGGTATTTTGTGAACACATAGTAATTTAAAGTATATTGTAAAATTATCCAATTAATACTTATGTTTTTTCACTGATTTTTTGTACGAGCAGGACCTGGCCCTAAACTATGAAAATATAAACGGGCCGGGCTCGGGTGAAACTTTTAATACACACGCCGGACCGTGCTGAGCCCGTGCCTGGAAATTCCTGTAAATGTAGACCTCTAGCATGTTCCACTGGAAGGACATGCTAAAGAGACGGTCACCACATGTACGAAATTTATTCTGCGAGCCATTTTTTGACCGACAATCATTTTCAGGGAATTTCTTTATCTCTCTTGATCGTTTTCCTCTCTGTTTTAAAACATTGTGAAATCTTTGACAAAAAAATGCAAATTTCTGTATGTTTTAGTTCTGAATTTCTTAATTAAAATTAAACCTTTTAAAGTTCCAAAAAAAACGCTAAATAATTATTTAAAAGAATTAATTTATATTTGTTAATTTTATGACGCCTACCAAAAGAAAAAGATTTTTTATTACTTTTTGGGGGCTAAGGGGAGGGTAGAGGGCGCCAAATTGAAAATTTGCCAAGGGGCGCAGTTTTTAATTCGCTGGTGCCCCCCAAAAAGTTTTGGTCACGCTACGCCTATGATTGTTATTATCGAGAGAAAAGCTAAACTGAGTTGCCACCATTTGAAGAAATATCGTAAAAAAGCATTTAAAATTAAAAATATAATATAAAAATGGAAATAAATTAAAAAAATAGCTAAAATGGGCACAACTACAAATAAATAGTTTTCATTTAAAAAAAGAATTATCAAAATCGGTTGAGTAGAAAATTCAGGGATGATGACACGACATTTTTAGCTTGTCTGAAAGATATAGCATCGGAAGCTAATACAAAAAAAAAAAAAAAAAAAAAAAAAAAAAATGTGTGTGGCACTCAGGGACTGCCGCGGTAAAGCTATTGCATAGAATTTTTTATCAACTTATGCAAAAATACCGCGTCAATGTCTGCCGAAGTCTATCGAAGAATACCGTGCCGAAGTCTGCCGAACTGAAACGTCGTTAGCCGGAGTGTTAGGATTATTTCTCGTTACGGAATACCTAGATTCGGTCGCCGCGCTCAAAGCCCGCGATAAAACCTATGCAATAGCTTAATAAATAACCAAACAAAATTTGGACGCGCTACGAAAAGTAGATCGCGAGTTAAAAGCATTTTAAATTTTTCAACCCTCACCGTGGGAAGTCTCCTGTCACCAAAAATTAACACTGTCTCATAATAAATTACCAAACAAAATTTGGCCGCGATACGAAAATTAGATCGCGAGTTATAAGCATGTTAAATTTTTCGATCCTGATCGTAGGGGGGGGGGGGGGTCTCTTGTCCCCAAAAACTAACACTGCCTCATAATAAATTACCAAACAAAATTTGGCCGCGCTAAAAAAAATTAGATCGCGAGTTATAGAATTTTAAATTTTTCGACTCTCACCGTGGGGGGTCTCCCGTCACCAAAAAGTAACACTGCCTCACTATAAATTACCAAACAAAATTTGGCCGCGCAACGAAAATTAGATCGCTAGTTATAAGCAATTTAAATTTTTCTACCCTCACCTTGGGGGATCTCCTGGCCCCAAAAATTAACACTGCCTCATAATAAATTACCAAACAAAATTTGACCGCGCTACAAAAATTAGATCGCAAGTTACAAGCATTTTAAATTTTTCGACACTCACCACGGGGGGTCTCCTGTCACCAAAAATTAACTCTGTCTCATAATAAATTACCAAATAAAATTTGGCCGCGCTACAAAAATTAGATCACGAGTTATAAGCATTTGAAATTTTTCGACCCTCACCTTGGGGAGGGGTCTCCTGTCACCAAAAATTAAAAATGTCTCATAATAAATAACCAAACAAAATTTGGCCGCTCTTCGAAAAGTAGATCGCGAATTAAAAGCATTTTAAATTTTTCGCCCCTCACTGTGAGAAGTCTCCTGTCACCAAAAATGAACACTGTCTCATAATAAATTACCAAACAAAATTTGGCCGCGCTACGAAAATTAGATCGCGAGTTATAAGCATTTTAATTTTTTCGATCCTCACCGTGGGGAGGGGGTCTCCTGTCCCCAAAAATTAACACTGCCTCATAATAAATTACCAAACAAAATTTGGCCGCGCTACAAAAATTAGATCGCGAATTATAACATTTTAAATTTTTCGACCCTCACCGTGGGGGGTCTCCCGTCACCAAAAAGTAACACTGCCTCATTATAAATTACCAAACAAAATTTGTCCGCGCTACGAAAATTAGATCGCGAGTTATAAGCAATTTAAATTTTTTTACCCTTACCTTGGGGGGTCTCCTGGCTCCAAAAATTAACACTGTTTCATAATAATTACCAAACAAAATCTGGCCGCGCTACGAAAATTAGATCGTGAGTTATAAGCATTTTAAATTTTTCGTCCCTTACCGTGGGGGGTCTCCTGTCACCAAAAATTAACAGTCTCATAATAAATTACCAAACAAAATTTGGCCGCGCTACAAAAATTAGATCGCGAGTTATAAGCATTTTAAATTTTTCGACCCTCACCTTGGGGGGTCTCCTGTCACCAAAAATTAACAGTCTCATAATAAATTACCAAACAAAATTTGGCCGCGCTACAAAAATTAGATCGCGAGTTATAAGCAATTTAAATTTTTCTACCCTCACCTTGGGGGGTCTCCTGTCCCCAAAAATTAACACTGCCTCATAATAAATTACCAAACAAAAATTGGCCGCGCTACAAAAATTAGATCACGAGTTATAAGCATTTTAAATTTTTCGACTCTCACCTTGGGAGGTCTTCTATCACCAAATATTAATACTGTCTCATAATAAATCACCAAACAAAATTTAGCCGCGCTACGAAAATTAGATCGCGAGTTATAAGCATTTTACATTTTTCGACCCTCACCTTGGGGGGGGGGGAGGTCTCCTGTCACTAAAAATTAACACTGCCTCATAATAAATTACCAAACAATATTTTGCCAAGCTACCAAAATTAGATCGCGAGTTATAAGCATTTTTAATTTTTCGACCCTCACTGTGGGGTGTCTCCTGTCACCAAAAATGAACAATGTCTCATAATAAATTACCAAACAAAATTTAGTCGCGATGCGAAAATTAGATCGCGAGTTATGAGCATTTTAAATTTTTCGATCTCACCGTGGGATGTCTCTTGTCACCAAAAATTAACAATGTCTCATAATAAATCACCAAACAAAATTTGGCCGCGCTACGAAAATTAGATCGCGAGTTATAAACATTTTAAATATTTCGACCCTCACCGTGGGGGGTCTCCTGTCACTAAAAATTAACATTCGCTCATAATAAATTACCAAACAATATTTTGCCAAGGTACCAAAATTAGATCGCGAGTTATAAGCATTTTTAATTTTTCCACCCTCACCGTGGGGTGTCTCCTGTCACCAAAAATTAACACTGCCTCATAATAAATTACCAAACAATATTTGGCCGCTAGGGCTGGGCGATATACCGTAATATCGTTATATATCGATATTTTTTTAGGACCGCGGTAACGATATTGAGATTTCAATCCTTCCGATATATCGTTTCAAACGGTATTTCATCCTACTTTCGGAATTACGGAGTTACGGAATTTCGAATCTACCTCTATCGGCGCAAAAGTTGTTTACTTTTGCAAATGTTCGCGCCGTAATCGGCACATGCGTGATACTTCTGGTTTTGAGCCGTTGTCGCGCACACACCGGAATATGGGCGAACAGTCTACTTTTTGCGCTGGTGTCGCGCACATACCGGAATATGGGTGAACCCTCTACTTTTTGCGCTGGTGTCGCGCACATACCGGAATATGGGCGAACATTCTACTATTCTGATGTACCGCTTTATTTATCGGAGTTCGTTCGAGAATCGAAGTTGAAGCACTCGTTCGAGGATCGCGTATTTCCGATACAATCACTTGTTGACTCGGTGGCTGATTGTTGTTTTCTTGTGAGCTTGTGTACAGTTATTGCAGCCGGAATGCAGAATTGATTGACATATTTTCAAGAATGTGAGCACAATTAATCGATATTTCTTGTATGTTTGTTTTTCATTTATTAATAGCATTAATAAATAATTATATTAAATCACATATTATTTTACATTTTTTATTAGTAACATTAATAATTTACATGTATGATAATTCTATTATGTCATTTATTTTAAGCAGAAATTTTACTTAAAGCGGAAGTTTTTTCTTTTTTCATTGTGATTCACCTTACTTTTTAGAGTTTATTGGATACTAGTATTTTTAAGCGTTTTGCGTACGGGTTTTTGAAAAAAATCACAAAAAAAAAAAAAAAAAAAAAAAAAAAAAATGAAAATCTTTCTCAAATTAGGAAGGAAAATACTTTTCATTTCGAAAGATCGCTAAAATTCTATGGATGGTGTCTTTCTGCTTGGCAAAACATATTACCCATCCACAGCAGCTGACAATATGATTATTGCATAAACATTCAAGTTCCGATTTCGCTGAGTTCGATAAACAAAAACAAACGATGGATAGTTTCCTACGTTTTCTTTGAGGTTCTTCTGTACTGGACACTTGTAAAAGACGCTCAAATTTTGTAATAACTTATTATATTTTAATAAAAATTTGTCACACAGCCTAATTTACTATTATTGCAAATTGCTGAAAATTTGAAAAAAATCGGTAAATTAACTTAGGAGTTATGAATTTTTTTCCTTTTAATGGTAAAGAATAAAAGATTTTGTTTTCTCCCCCCCCCCTTTTTTTCGTTTGTATGTGCCATTGAATGTGTTTTTCGCTCACTTAAACAACTGAAACTAGTTGATACTTTCACAAAACCCTTTTTATAAGTTTTTAAAAAATCGAACAGTTTATCTCTCATAAAAGAATGAGGATAGTTTTGATTTTGAATATTATGGATCCTTTTTATTTCAAGAGTTCACTAATGCAAAAACATCCGCTCAATGTTAATCTTATTTTTTTTATACCTCGTTTGCATTTCCATATTTTTGTTTATTTATATATTTTTATTTATTTATTTATTTATTTATTTATTTTTTGTTTTTGAATTGCACATCTGAGGTTGATCTCTTTCAACAAAAGCCTTTTTTTTAATATTTGTTATCAAGTTTTTTTTTTCTTTACTGGAATACTTTTATTTTTGAAACTGGTTTCGAAAGTAAAAGCATCCTAGAAAAAAAAACTGTAAACAAAATCGAAAAAGTAAAAGATCATTATAGAGATTAATTCAACATTATATTAAAAAAAAAAAAAAAAAAAAAAAAAAAAAAAAAAAAAAACGGTAGTTAGCAAAACGTCCTGATTTGGGACTTTGTACTCTATTAAAGAAATTTCGTGTTTTCTTAAAATTATTTGATTATTCTAATGCTTTCATTTGTATTCTGACTAATAATAGAATTATTTATTATAACAACGAAAAGAAGGTGTTCCTTACTGCCCAAAATTGCAGAAATGCTTTTTTTTTTTTTTTTTTTTTTTTTTTTTTTTTGTAATAAAAAAATTTTAAATTTATAGGAAATTAAAGTATTTTATTTCAATATATCTAATGTCTATTTGTTGTCTTATATACATTTTCTTGTTTCATTTTAATGATTTATAATGTTTAACTTTCTAAGAGTTTTCAATAACGCATATTTTAGATCAGATTTGCAGGTAAAAGGTTTGCATATTTTGAAACAATACATAAAAATTAAAATTATGTTCCTCGGAATATGTTAAGATATTGATATTTTTGTTTTTTCTTGATAATTAACATACACACACACACACACGCACACACACACACACATATATATATATATATATGTATATATATATATATATACTATTATGTGTTTGTAGTATTTTATACAGAGGACAGTTACATTTATGACCCTATAATGGAGTGACGTATGAATTGAAATATATCGATATATCGAAAATTATCGATATTTGGTCAGCGATATATCACGATATTAAAATTCTGATATCGCCCAGCCCTATTGGCCGCGCTACGATAATTAGATCGCGAGTTATGAGCATTTTAAATTTTTCGATCCTCACCATGGGGGGGTCTCCAGTCACCAAAAATTAACACTGTCTCATTATAAATTAGAAAACAAAATTTGGCCCCGCTACGAAAATTGGATCGCGAGTTATAAGCATTTTAAATTTTTCGATCCTCACCGTGGGGGTCTCCTGTCACCAAAAATTAGCACTGTCTCATAATAAATTACCAAACAAATTTTGGCCGCGCTACGAAAATTAGATCGCGAGTTATAAGCATTTAAAATTTTTTGACCCTCAACGTGGGGGGAGGGGTCTCCTGTCAACAAAAATTAACACTGTCTCATTATAAATAACCAAATAAAATTTGGCCGCGCTATGAAAATTAGATCATAAGAAACATAATTTTGAGACTTGATATCCTAATATCTGAAAAATACCGCATCAATGTCTGCCGAAGTCTACCGAAGGATACCGTGCCGAAATTTGCCGTACTGAAACGCCGTTAGCCGAAGTGTCAGGTTTTTTCGTTACGGAAGTGTTAGGTTTTCTCGTTACGGAATTTCTAGATTCTGTCGCTTCGCTCAAAGCCCGCGATAAAAGCTATGCAAAGGATTGCATAGCAAAAAAATAACTAGTAAAAAACTATAGTAAACTATAAAACTAGTAAAACTATAGTAAACTATCCTTCTATAGTAAAAAAAAACTAGCCTTAAAAGGAATGACTCCTGGAAAGATGCTGATGTGGAAGATTTCCGGAACTAACGAATCCTGGTTGTCCACTCCTTCCATGAGTCGAATAGACCAATCAGGAAAGGGCTCCGTCTATGCATCGCCATATGGGTTACCATAAAGAGAGGAAAGGTTACCATCGCCAACAATCGCCAAGTTTGTCGCCAACTTGGCAATATATCGCCAAATTTGGCGACAAAAATTAGTTGTCCAAAGTGACGCCAACTTGGCGATAACTGTAATATTTCGCCAAATTTTTAATTTCTTTACAACACCAGTCGTTTGATACATCATTTGAGAGGTTTGCAACTGCTGATTCATATAATGGATGTCTTGTGTGTTATCCCCCATTCTGCTCCCCACGGGGGACACATTTTTAATTTCTTTACAACACCAGTAGTGTTACACAAGATTTGAAAGGTCTACAACTGCTTATTCATATTATGGATGTCTTGTGTGTCACCCCCACACTCTGCTCTCCCCAGGGGGGGTCACATTTTTAATTTATTTACAACACCAATTGTGTGACACATCATTTGAAATGTCTGCAACTGTTTATTCATTTTATGGATGTCTTGTGTGTCACCCCCACTCTGCCCCCCAGGGGGGCACATTTTTAATTTCTTTACAACACCAGTCATGTGACATCATTTGAGAGGTCTGCAGCTGCTTATTCATATTATGAATTTCTTTTGTGTCGCCTCCCCCTCTGCCCCCCAGGGGGGCACATTTTTAATTTCTTTACAACACCAGTCGTGTGACACATCACTTGAAAGATCTGCAACTGCTTATTCATACCATGGGATATTGGCGAGCGCAGCACGCAGGGGTAGCCAATAATTTGGAATCGCGAAGCGATTACGCGGGGGTTGGCGAGCATAGCGAGCAGGGGGGCGGGGCCCCCCTAGTAGTAAAAAAAAAAAACTAGCCTTAAAAGGAATGACTCCTGGAATGATGCTGATGTGGAAGATTTCCGGAACTAACGAATCCGGATTGTCCACTCCTTCCGTGAGTCGAATAGACCAATCAGGAAAGCGCTCCGTCTATGCATCGCCATATGGGTTACCATAAAGAGAGGAAAGGTTACCATCGCCAACAATCGCCAAGTTTGTCGCCAACTTGGCGATATATCGCCAAATTTGGCGACTAAAATTAGTTGTCAAAAGTGACGCCAATTTGGCGATAACTGTAATATTTCGGCAAATTTTTAATTTCTTTACAACATCAGTCGTTTGATACATCATTTGAGAGGTTTGCAATTGCTTATTCATTTAAAGGATGCCTTGTGTTTCATTCTGCTCCCCAGGGGGGACACATTTTTAATTTCTTTACAACACCAGTCGTGTTACACAAGATTTGAAAGGTCTGCAACTGCTTATTCATATCATAGATGTCTTGTGTGTCACCCCCACACTCTGCTCTCCCCAGGGGGGTCACATTTTTAATTTCTTTACAACACCAGTTGTGTGACACATCATTTGAAAGGAATATTTCGCAACTGCTTATTCATATTATGGATGTGTTGTGTGTCATCCCCCACTCTGCCCCCCAGGGGAGCACGTTTTTAATTTCTTTACAACACCAATTGTGTGACACATCATTTGAGAGGTCTGTAACTGCTTATTCATATTATGGATATCTTGTGTGTAACCCCCCCCCCCCGTCTGCCCTCAGAGGGGGCGTATTTTGTAATTTCTTTACAACACCAATTGTGTGACACATCATTTGAAAGGTCTGCAACTGTTTATTCATTTTATGGATGTCTTGTGTGTCACCCCCACTCTGCCCCCCAGGGGGGCACATTTTTAATTTATTTACAACACCAATCGTGTGACATCATTTGAGAGGTCTGCAGCTGCTTATTCATATTATGGATGTCTTTTGTGTCGCCTCCCCCTCTGCCCCCCAGGGGGGCACATTTTTAATTTCTTTACAACACCAGTCGTGTGACACATCATTTGAAAGGTCTGCAACTGCTTATTCATACCATGGGATATTGGCGAGCGCAGCAAGCAGGGGTAGCCAATAATTTGGAATAGCGAAGCGATTACGCGGGGGGTTGGCGAGCATAGCGAGCAGGGGGGAGGGCCCCCCCCCTAGTAGCTTAAAAAAAACTATATTTAAATTATTTTAAATGTGTAATCTGGAGATCCTATAATCTACAAATTTTTTTCCGCTCCAAATAATTAAAATAAAAATTTGCTTTAATTTTACATGTACTAATTGCATAAATATCCAAAGTTATGAATTATTAAATTGTTCAAAGGTTATAAAAACTATACGCGAAATTAAAATTCACTCCAATATATTTGATTAATACTTAATTTCTAAGAATCATAAGTCTGTTTCTTTGCGATATTCAACTTACTTACAACAGTCATTTTAATCCGCGATATTCAATGTTTTTAAATGGCCTGCCCTTTGATTTTTGTCAGAATGATCTCGTATTTTAAATGGCTTTAAAAAAAAATGAAGTGCCGAATACCTTTAATAAAATATGGTTCCTGGATGTAAAACAGGCTACAATAGTAAAAAAAAAAAAAAAAAAAAAAAAAAAAAAAGACGAAGGAAAAAAAATTAAGTTTATTCCATGCTCCACAAGTGAGTGATGTTTTTTAGGCTTTAATATAAAGCTATTTACTTGTAATCTTGTAATTATATTTAAATTGAGAATTTTTTACTGCGTAGAGATCTTAATTTATATGTTTTTTAAATGTTATGTGGAATAATAAAGCACAGACTTTTTTTTGTGTCTAAATACAAACTTATTTAATATGAAAAAAGACGTGTACATTTTACAAAAGATTAATTAGCCAAAGTTTTTTTTTATAGTATTTGTAAGCAGTATTTATTACTTCTTTATCCACTGTCTATGGATTAATTATTATTATACAAATTTATTGATCCATAAAATCAGTGTTGAATTCAGATACTTTTCTCCGGGACTTACATCAGTGGCTCCGGGGGGAGACATTATAGAGTTCCGGGGAGGGGGGGGTTATATCCCCCTGGGCCACTCCCTTAATTTAACATTGCATAAAATATAAAACTGTTTCGATTTCATCTCGCCAACTGAAGTTTCCGATTCCTTTTTCTAGAAATTTTACACATGTTTTATTACATTTCTTGAGATACAGATATTGCAAGAAAAAATGCAGCATAACAGTGCCACCTGTTGAGCGATTTGCACCAAAAACTGATCAGCGTCAGTTTAAATAAGAGACTACCTAAATATAAATTTTTATTAAAATCCGTGCGTAGTTCTTGAGATACAGGTGTTGCATAAACCATAAAAAACGCAGCATAACAGCGCCATCTGTTGAACGATTGCGATTTACTCTAAAAACTGATCAGCATCAATTTATATCAGGGACTACCTATCAGACTATACTATATACATTTATATTACAATCCGTGCATTAGTTCTTAAGATATAGCTGTTGCATAAATCGTAAAAAATGCAGCCTAACAACGCCGCCTGTTGTGCGATTTACGCCAAAAACTAATCAGCAACAATTTATATCAGGGGCTACCTAAATATCAAATTTTATTAAATTCCGTGTATTTTTTCTTGAGATGGAGCACCCACAAAATATATTTCACAGACAGATATTTTATAAGAACATGTTTTTTTGGAATCTCCGACTCCTAAAACGTGTAAAATCCGTCGAAAACTGGAATTCGAAAATTTATACAAATCCAATACTTTCTTCTTGTAAAGATAGCAGGAAATAAAAAAAGAAATTGGTGTTGGTAGAATAAATTTGGTGCTCCTTCAATCTCCTCGGACGGGGCGACCCCCCCCCCCCCCGCACATTTCACACGGGCCTGAATTGTCCGGATGGAGAAGATGGGGATTTAAAAACAAAAGTTTTTGAATGAGCTAAGAAAAATTTTGATTAATAGATTTATTTTTACTGCTCAGTCACAGTTTCAGTTTCAGTTTCAGTTTCAGCTAGGTGGGGAGGCCTACCAAATGGCTTAAGCTTGTAGCGGTTAATCATAACCGTGAAAATTTAATTTCCTTTTTTCTGAACTTTCAAGTTTCAACTTACTGTTTTACAACTCAACTTATCTCACTGTTTACAACCAGTGTGACCGTTTTTGGATTGTTGTAAGAAATCTGGACTGTTGTAGGACTTACAACAAGCTAAATCAAGCTAAAAACTCAGGCTAAAAGATAGTTGTCAGTCTATTGATATACTGGCCATCAATAGATGGCAGGACCATCGAATTTATTTTTAGCTTATTGTCAGTCCAAATCTAGCCTGCATTTAGCTTGAAAAAACGGTCACACTGTTTACAACTCAACTTAACTCACTGTATTTTGGCGTTCGATTTCGACACTGTTTTCCTCGCTGTTTTCACTTGGAGCATGCATCTGCCATGCGGTATTGTAGCTGTTTTGTTAAAATATAATTTAGTTTGTTAAATTTAAAAGAGTGAAGTATTTATTCAATCACCAACCTGTAGTTGCCTTCTTTTAACTCGCTGATGGAAATCAGCGTCTACAATTCACGTAGTTAGGTGCTGATGAGATCAATCTCTACACTGGTGACCTTATCGTAGTGTTAGACACGCGCCGAGAGCTATCTTTTTTTTTATTATGAAGATCAAAAAACCTACTTCGTGAATTTCTCTCTTATTAATGTCGTGGTAACTATTGCTTTATGAGCGATCTTTATCGCTTGTGATCGAAATTTTTTGATGTCGCTGTTGTCACGTGGTGATCGGTAAGTTGATTTTTGTCTAATTTAATGTATGGTCATGATCTATTTTGTATATATATATTTTTTAGTGTGTGTCGTTTATATTGCCAGTATTCCCAATCGTAAACAAAATCCAAAATGTTTACTTTCATAACTTTTCTTTCTTCAACTTGATTGCACTTTTGTTTTTATTTTTTTGAATTGTAAATAACAGATGAAATCGTTACACCATTAGTAGTGAATCGCCCAATTATTTTATTTTGTTTTGTCTCTGTTCCGTATAAATACATTATTTTTCAACTATGAATCCAGACGAAACCGGTAACACAGTTTCCGCGGAAGTCGCACGCGTTTCTGTAAAACCTTCGCCGTTCTGGAAAACAAATCCTTCGTTATGGTTTGTTCGGCTGGAGGCGCAATTTTCCCTCGCTGGCATTACTGCGGACGAGACAAAATTTAACCACGTGGTTTCGGCCGTGGATTCGGATATTTTAAATTCGGTGAGCGACATCATCTTACAGCCACCTCAAAATGACAAATACAATGCATTGAAATCTCGCCTAATTGACTTACATTCAGAAAGTCAAGCCTCAAAAATCCGAACTTTGCTGCAAGGGTTAGAGTTAAGGGATCAGCGGCCTTCCCAATTACTTACCCGGATGCGTACCCTTGTTGGTGATACTGTTAGTGAGCCCTTATTAAAATCTTTGTGGCTAGGTAGACTCCCCAGCAACACACAAACTATTTTGGCTGCTCTCAGTGAGGATCTCTCGGGTTTAGCTGCTGTTGCTGATAAAATTAATGATCTGACCAGTAACCCTTCAGTAAATGCTGTTGCTACTCCAAGTACTTCATGTGACCTTAAAATAAGTCAACTTGAAAACCAAATTTCTCAATTGACAACAATGGTGTCTGAATTGACCACCTCATTAAACAGACGACACTCTAGAAGTAGAAGTAGACATAACAATCAGAGCAGAAGCTCATCTCAAACTCGCAGACAAAATAAATATAAAGAACCTTCTAATGGTATGTGTTTTTACCACACAAATTTTGGAAACAATGCCAAAAAATGTAACTTACCTTGTACATTTTCGGGAAACTAATCCGGCGATCGCCAACCGGCCACACTAGCGACCGCCAGGTAAATAGACTTATGTTGGCCGATAAAAAAACTGGTAAAAATTTTTTAATCGACACAGGGGCAGATTTGTCTGTGTTACCGAAAAGTTATTCCTCTGTAACTTCTCCCTCTTCTGACTTATTCCTTTATGCTGAAAATGGTACTAAAATTGCTACTTATGGCACAAAATTTGTAACTCTTGACCTAAATTTACGCCGTGCTTTTTCTTGGTGTTTCGTCATCGCTAATGTTAACCAACCTATCATTGGGATTGATTTTCTCAAGCATTTTAATCTCCTTATCGATGTAAAAAATGGTTGTTTAATTGACGCCATAACCAAACTCACGTCAAAAGGGAAAATAATGCATGATAATTCTATACACCCCCAGTTATCAGTCCTACTTGGTGATTCTGAATTCGATAAAATTCTTAGCAAATTTCCCGAACTCACTAATCCTTCCCAACCAATTAAGCAGCCTGAATCTGTAGACATTTATCACCATATTGAGACAACTGGTCCCCCGGTATTTTCAAAACCTAGGCGTTTATCTTCTGAGCTGCATCATGCTGCACGCACGGAGTTCGAGTCCCTAATGAGCCAAGGTATTATACGCCCAACTAACAGCCCCTGGGCGAGTCCTTTGCATATGGTCCAAAAGTCTAATGGTCAATGGCGCCCTTGTGGTGATTACCGCCGCCTAAATGCAATTACCATACCTGACAGATACCCTGTCCCTCATATACAAGACTGCATACAGGTATGTTCTGAAAAGAAAATATTTTCAACTATCGATTTAGAAAGGGCTTATCACCAAATTCCTGTAAATATTCCCGATATACCAAAAACTGCTATAACCCCTTTCGGTTTGTTTGAATATGTTTTTATGCCTTTTGGTTTACGCAACGCAGGACAGACATTTCAGCGTTTTATCCACAAAGTTCTTTCTGGCTTAGGCTACTGTGTGCCTTATTATGATGACATACTCGTATTTTCAGATAATGCTGAGCAACATAAACAGCATTTGGAACAAATTTTTAGTCGTTTAGCGCAACACGGATTAAAAATTAATCCCTCAAAATGTGTCCTCGGTAAATCATCTGTTAGCTTTTTAGGATGTCTTATAACCTCCGAAGGTGTGCAGCCTTTACCTCAAAAAGTTGAGATCATCAAAAAATTTCCTAAACCCGAAACTTTAGTCGAACTCAAACGTTTTCTTGCCATGATAAATTTTTATCGGAGATTTCTACCAAAGGCTGCAGAAGTACAAGCACCCTTACACGAATTTTTGAAAAATTCTAAAAAGAATGATAAAAGTGAAGTCCCATGGACAGACGAAGCACTTGCTTCTTTTGAAAAATGTAAACTTGATTTAGTTAATGCAGCAACCCTTAATTTTCAAGCTCCTAATCAACAGCTTTCTTTAATGGTTGATGCCTCTGACGTGGCAATAGGCGCAGCCTTAAATACTTTAACAACAAATGGTTACAAACCTCTTGCTTTTTTCTCCCGAAAACTGCTGAAAAGAAGTATAGTACTTATGATAGGGAATTACTGGCAATATATTCAGCTGTAAAACATTTTCGCCACAATCTTGAAGGTCAAAATTTCATAATTTTTACTGATCATCGCCCATTAACTTTTGCTTTTATCAGAAATTCTGATTCTTCTTCACCACGGCAACTTCGACATCTCGACTATATCTCTCAATTTAGCACTGACATCAGGCATATATCAGGGTCCGAAAATGTGGTCGCTGACACACTTTCTCGTGTGCAGTCAGTAAGCCTTAGTTCTGTGGACTTTGCAGCTATAGCTGAATCCCAGAAAAATGATGCAGAACTTACTCAATTATTGCAAGACCCAACTCATTCTTTGAAACTTCAGTCATGGGCCATAAATCCCAATTTGAAATTATATTGTGACGTCAGCCATGACATGGTGAGACCATATGTGCCTCCAAATTATCGTAAAGTGGTTTTTGAATCTTTACATAACTTGTCACATCCAGGTATCAGAGCATCAAAAAAACTCATTCAAACTAGATTTATTTGGCCATCTATGTCTAAAAATGTCACTGAATGGACTCGTTCCTGTTTGGACTGTCAGCGTTCTAAAGTCATACGCCATACACGCAGTCCTATTCAAAATTTCACTCTACCCTCATTACGCTTCGACCATGTCCATTTAGACCTGGTTGGTCCACTCCCACCATCTGATGGTTACACCTATCTTCTTACTTGTATAGATAGATATACAAGATGGCCTGAGGCCATACCTATCTCTGACATCACAGCTGAGACAGTCGCACGTACCTTTATTAGCCACTGGATCTCGCGTTTTGGGCTACCGTCTGTCATCACAACAGATCAAGGCAGGCAGTTCCAAAGCACTTTTTTTAATGTTCTTGCTCGCCTGCTAGGAGTTAAGAAGTTTCGCACCTCACCATACCATCCTTCCAGTAATGGGATTGTTGAACGATTCCATCGATCCCTTAAACAAGGTCTTAAATGTCATCAAACCATAAAATGGACTGACACCTTGCCATTGGTACTCCTTGGACTTCGGTCAGCACTGAAAGATGATTTGCAGTGCACTACTGCTGAACTCGTCTATGGAATCCCACTTCGTTTACCTGCTGAATTCCTCGATGCACCTTCTACAGATGTTGAGCTAGAGCCACATGAATTCCTCCAACGCCTTAGGTCCACCATGGAGAATCTGAAGCCAACACCCACCACAACTCATAAGAAACCTTCAGTTTTTGTCCATCCAGCTTTGGAGACCTGCACACATGTCTTTCTCCGCAACGACAGTGTGAAAAAACCCCTGCAAGCACCTTATGATGGACCCTACAAAGTCATCTCTCGTACTACAAAAACTTACACTTTGCTCATCAACGGTAAGCAGTCCACGGTCAGCATTGACCGTCTCAAGCCAGCCTTTTCCGACAACGAATCTAGTTCATCATCCAGTGTTCCTGTCACACCTTCCACACCTGAGCCCAGTGTTCCCGTCCCGCCTCCTGCACTCAAGCCCAGTGTTCCAGCATCAACCAGTCCCCCAACTTTCAGTGTTCCAGTGCCACCCGTTACCACACGCTCAGGACGACGTGTTCATTTTAACCCTCGGTATCTCTAGTCCTCAATGCTTGAGTACCGGGGGGAGTACTGTAGCGGTTAATCATAACCGTGAAAAATTAATTTCCTTTTTTCTGAACTTTCAAGTTTCAACTGACTGTTTTACAACTCAACTTATCTCACTGTTTACAACTCAACTTAACTCACTGTATTTTGGCGTTCGATTTCGACACTGTTTTCACTTGGAGCATGCATCTGCCATGCGGTATTGTAGCTGTTTTGTTAAAATATAATTTAGTTTGTTAAATTTAAAAGAGTGAAGTATTTATTCAATCACCAACCTGTAGTTGCCTTCTTTTAACTCGCTGATGGAAATCAGCGTCTACAATTCACGTAGTTAGGTGCTGATGAGATCAATCTCTACAAGCTCAACAAGCCCCACCTAGCAGGGCTGCTCAGTCACAAATAAAAGATAGAAAAAAAAAACTGTGGTGTATTTAACTGTAACCGCAACTTAAGTAAAAATGTAAATAGAATGTTTTTATGTAAGCGGCAATTGTGTTCTATGCCGATTGTGTGTATCTGTGATCGTCTGCTGTAAATAATGTGTCCGTATTAAATAAGTTCTTTTAGTAAGATGAAAGTATTATTCTTCCAAAGTACATATCACTTGCTAATGATATTAAATCGATATTTAGTTCACATATTAAAATAATATGTGATATCTGGCGACGAGGATGGGATGAAAAAGTATCGGATCCATGTACATTAGATGCTGAAGACTGCCAAGGTAAAAAATTCTTTTTGTATTTATCTTTAAAGAAGATTTAAAAATGGAGCAGTTGGTTCAAAGTTTAATAGAACAAAATAAAATTTTATTAGAGAAATTAACCACTTTTGCCGATCCGAAAACGCAAGAAGCTAAAGTTTCAGTTCAATTTGAAAAATTTGATGAAACGAATGAAGCTTTTGATTCTTTTTTAGAACGCTTCGAAGCTTTCATGGATATTCAAAATGTTCCGGATGGCAAACGTGGGAAAGTTTTTATTTCTAGTTTGTCAGCAAAATTATATAATTTGTTGAAAAACCTGCTAGCTCCTGACAATCCTTCCGATAAAGATTACCTTATTCTAAAAAATACATTAAAAGCTCATCTCACTCCGACGCCGCTCATAATTCCTAGTAGGCATGTGTTTCTAAATCGTAAGCAACGGGAGGGGGAAAGTGTCAGTGCTTTTATGGCTGAACTTCGCTCCTTGGCAATTCCTTGTCAGTATAAACAGGAAATGTTGAACACGATGTTACGGGATGTTTTCGTAAGCGGGTTAAGGGATAGAGCAATATTAGATAGACTTTTTGAGGAAGACGATATAGATATTGAGAATACCTTGAAAATTGCTTTAGCTATGGAGAAAGCTATGAAAGGGGCAAATGAGATAATGGGTAAATCTTTAGAAATTAAAGAATTTAGCGTGAGGAAAAATAATGAGCAGTCAAAATTTGTTTCGCAAAAGAAAAACTTTGGAAGACAAAATCTTTCGGGAAAGAAAGTAAAAACGAGCTGTACACGGTGTACAGCAACGGATCACGATAAACATTCCTGCAGATTTAAATTAGCTAAGTGTCATTTTTGTCAAAAAATCGGGCACATTCGAAAAGCTTGTTTTGCAGCGAAAAAAGGGTTAAAAGGGAACACGGTAAAACAAAAGCAGGTAGATACCCTGTATTCTAGTGAAAATGCTATCCCAATGTATTCTTTTGATTTGAACTCGCTGAAAGAGGAGGAGCAAAGAAAACCTCCAATTATGTTAACAGTAAATATTGAAAATAAACCTGTGAGTATGGAACTTGATACTGGAGGGGCCGTCTCGGTAATGAGCATAAAAAAATTTCGTGAGATTTCGAAAAAAAGAATTCTACCCACAAAAGTAGTTTTTAAAACATACAAAGGTGAAATAATTGTACCTTTGGGTTTTGTCACCGTTGATGTTGAATACAAAAATCAAAAATTTAAATTAAATTTGTATATTGTTAAGGAAAATTTGGATACAATTTTTGGCCGCGAATGGCTATATAGTATAAATTTGGACTGGAATTCTATAAAAGCTGTAAGAACATCCTATGACTATAATTTGAGTAAATTGTTAGAAGAGTATAAAGAGCTTTTTGACGATAAGTTAGGGGAAATTAATAATTATGAAGTAAAGTTGGAACTTAAATCTGACGCAGTGCCAAAATTTTGTAGAGCTAGACCTGTACCCTTTTCTTTAAAAGACAGGATTGAACAAGAAATTGATAGGCTTGAAAAGGAAGGCATCATAGAGAGAGTAGAGACCTCTGATTGGGCAACACCAGTTGTCCCGGTTGTAAAAAGAGATGGGTCTATACGCCTATGTGCAGATTATTCTGTTACCGTAAACCAAAAAATTATGGTACAACAACATCCTTTACCAAAATTAGAGGAAATTTTTTCAAGCTTAAATGGGGGTAAACATTTTTCAAAAATCGATTTTAAACATGCATATTTACAAATGAAAGTACATCCAGATAGTCAAAAGATCTTAACGATAAATACACATAAGGGATTATATGTTTGTAAAAGACTTATGTATGGTTTAAATTCTGCTCCAGCGATTTGGCAAAGATATATTTATGGGCTTTTCCAGGGGATGGAAGGAATCAAAGTTTTTATGGATGATGTTAGAGTGACTGGATCAGATAAGTCACACTTAGAGGCCTTAAGAAATTTTTTTCAGAAATGTAAAGATCATGGGCTAAAATTAAATTTAGATAAGAGTAAATTTTTTCAAAAAGAAATTCAATTTTTAGGGCACAAAATCGATGCAAACGGTATACATAAGACTGATGAGAAAATTTCTGCGATTTCAAAAGCTCCTAGACCCACTAACGTACAGGAAGTACAAAGTTTTTTAGGGCTTGTTAACTTTTATGGAAAATTTTGTCCTAATTTGGCTACAATAGCGAATCCTTTGTATAAACTAACACAGGAAGGTGTGAAATGGGTTTGGTCAAAGGATTGTCAGGAGGCTTTTGAAAAAATTAAAAATGAAATTTGTTCTCCGCGTGTCCTAATGCATTATGATCCATCACTGCCATTGATATTGGCAACTGACGCATCTCCTGTAGGAGTAGGGGCGGTTCTTTCCCACTCTTTACCTGATGGAACGGAAAGACCAATAGCTTTCGCCTCCAGAACCCTCACAAAAACTGAGCAAAAATACGCTCAGATTGATAAAAAAGCACTAGCAATTGTGTGGGGTGTCAAGAAATTTTATCTTTACCTTAAAGGGAGACGATTCACATTATTAACTGACCACCAACCTTTAGTAGCCATCTTCGGATCGAAGAAAGGTCTTCCAGTTCTGGCAGCGACAAGATTGTTACATTATTCTTTAGTATTACAATCTTTCCAGTTTGACATTAAGTATCGTCAGGGCCGTGCTTAAGGGGGGGCGAGCCGGACATTTGCCCAGGGCCGCCAAAATTTGGGGCCGCAAAAAAGTTGATGTTTTTAAATTTCACCAGTTTTTATGAAGAATCTAAATTGACTTGTCAGGTTCAACTCAAGACCGTGATGAATGACCTTTAAACTGACCTCAAATTTGTAGGATTTTATGTCTTAAAACTCCATTCTATCTAGATTTATATTTTTGAGTGAAAACATATTGAATTGAAAGTGTCTGCTACTTTACATTTTATTTTCTGCTTAATTTGTTTATTAGAGTCTTTGCATACCGAAAGTGAGTGAAACCACAACAAAACACTGAGATTTTTACCGATTTTGTCAAAATATTCCATATTTCATTTTGTAAAAAATAAATATCTAACGTTTTATTTTGTTAAACTGCGAACTTTAGTTACTTTTAAGGCAGGAAATATCGTTTCCATTAAGCGCGAAGTGACTTGCTTTCGCCAGTGTATTTTAAAAGAATTATCGTAAAATTCATACACTTTACAACTAGTTGCACTATATATTAGAATATTTCATATGTAAGGGTATACGTTTGGTTTCTTGGAAACTCTAAAACTGCGTTATAGAAGGGCGAAACCGCAGCGAATCATTCAATTTTTTACAGATTTCATCAAAATTTTCACTAATTTAATTTTGTAAAAAATATTTCTACTGACAGAAGCTTTCAAAATTTTTGTAGGTGATTAAATCTGGTCTATTGGATGCTCTAAAAAGATTGTATTAAAACACAGACGCTTAGTTTCTTTTAGTGAAGAAGAGATATCGTCACTGTCATTACTGGTACGTTAGAAAAGGTTAAAATTCTGGCTTTTTAACCCTTTTACATTACCCTCAATTACATTATCAATTAGAAGAAAGTTTCAGCTTTTAAGCACATATTTTTGATTTGTTTTAAGTGTTAATTTTTTTTAAGAGTGCTATAAATTTTCAAGACTGTTGTAGATTTTTAAAAATTGATTGCAGCATTTGAGGCTTAAGAGTACGATCCTTCAGAATGTGTCTTGCGTTTAAATGGTTTGGACAATGTAAGTAAATACATAATTACAAAATTCCTTGAAAAAAATTTTTTTTTCGTTCCTTATTTTCAACCAACGCATAAATGTACCTTTAGACCATGCGCCGTAGCTTTTCATTTCTCGCAACGACCGAGATAAGTTTTAAGTGAAAGTGAGTTTGGTTTTTAATTAACAAATCTAATAATTATATGAGTTTTTAAATTCCGAGCTCAAAATTTTCAGATGTATCATGAGACACTTTGGGCTAACTTTACCAAATATTTCATCCTCGTACGTGCCTATTTCTGCTAGCCATCGTGCACAGACTGACATACATACACGTAGACAGAGCTAAACTTTGTTTTATTAATATAGACCTATACATAAGGAATAGAGAGAACTACTTACTGATCTAACGAACTGGGAATTTTGTACTGAATAGAAATCTTACTTCCTTCACTTGATAAAGAATAGGCCGAATGCATCGTTTTTCCAAATTTACATATTTTTCGACTCGATAACTGTAAATTTTTTACCAACAATTTTCTAGATTTTCCCAGTTTAATTGTCAATTTCTCTGTGCTAAATTTGCCGACTGAAGCTTGAATGTGGGTTGTAGGGGATTCACACCTCTTAGGATTATTGAGAAAAAATAAGATGGAGGTAATGACAACCATTTCTCAAGCGAATATAAAATTACGTGACATATGGGATTCTTTCTCCAGTCAATGACTTTCTGCATTTTGGATTAATATGGGGGAAATCAACTGTACAATTATGTTTTCTATTAGATTATGCTCGCAGCTGCCGTCCTGATATTGTAGGCTATAAAAACACGCTAATTTGCATTGTTTTAAAACAAAGGGTCTGATTATCAAAGATTGAATTATATCATCGCGAGCAGTAGCGATTTTTTGTAATCGGATTTCCATTCATTTCCTGTTGACTATTTACTGGGAGATTTTTCAGTTCGAGGAGGATTTTTCTGTCGAAGTCAATGATGTTGTGATACCTGGTGGCAGTTTTCATGATTGATTATGTAAGATCTATCATTCATTTGAAAATTAGCTTGTTCAAAATAGTTAAGTGAAAATTATTGTTGTCTATCGAGCTTTTATAATAACTTATAGAAGAAAAGTTTTCTTTTAGACGCTATAAGAAATTATTTTAAACGCAACGTTTTAAATATATTGTATTAAATATGTCGTAATGGTCGCCATTAAATGTATTTCACACGTAATAATCGATTTGTTTTAATGTTTTCTTCCCATTTTAAAGTCAACTTTTAGATACATTTTTAATTAAAAAAAGGTGGAAAATATTATTTGCTCTTTTTTTAAAACCGGCAACAGTAAATAACAAATAAGAAATATCATGCATTAAGCATAGATTATAAAACACTTTCAAACATACTTCCTGAAATTTTTAACAAAACTTCGTTATTTAAAGAAATAAAGTTACTGTCCATAGCCAAATACGTATTCCAATACTTTTGAACAGCCCTATAATTGATCTGTCGGTAATATATTTGTTGTAATATAATGGGAAAATTAAATTTAGTAGAAAATGCCTAGCAGGTTGAAATTTCTATTTCAGCAATTTATACTAATAAATGGAAACAAACTTGAATACTTTTGTTCAGCCCTATAGATTACTTAGTACCTTTATTACACGCCAGTATTTAGCTAAAATTTATTTTAAACTAAAACATTCCTAAAACTACTGAAATCACATTCTCAGAAATTATCATTCATAGGCATCCGTGTATTCAATTCTTTGCGTAGCCCTGTATATAATTTTATCCATATTCTATACTACTATTTCTTAGTAAACTGAATGGCGTTTAGCATAAAAATGCATAACTTATTTAAAAACCATCTTTAAGTAATTTACGCTCATATTCAGTAACGTTTGCGATCGCTTTGATATAGCCAAGTATATCAAATATAGCATTTATACACTCCATATAATATGCACAGATTTAGAGAAACTTAAAAGCACATATCATAATTAAAATGCATTTTATCCATCCATCAGCCATCATCGGATACATATACAGTACGTAGGAAAGAATATACTATTCGAAATCTTTTGTGTGTCCCTGTAAATGCTGTGCACTTTGTATTATACATGATTATATCGTATAACTTATGTTAAGTCTCAGCGACATATAACAATTTTATTATGTATGAAATAATTTAATATAATTAAAATATGTCGCACACAATTCCCCTCTTTACCACTATGTAATGGAATTCTTTTGCGTGGCCTTGTAAATGAATAAAAGCTATTTTTTTCATCGCATATTTTACAGAAAGCATATTTTAGTGCACTTCGTAAATGCATATAATTTGTAATATATTTGACAGGGTGTAACATCTTTAAAATTAATTTGAGACGATTTTTTCCCATAGGCCCTAACGTTACGGTAAACCTTTGGCTATCCCTGTTAATAAACCAATCATGCTAGAACTTTCATTTGAAATAAGGTTCGTGTTAGGGTAAACGTCAATAACGTCAAAAATTTTCAAGGCAATCCAAGTTATTTACAGAAGTTAGAGCGCGGACAGACTGGCAGGCAAACCGAAATCATAAACATTTTTGAACTTTATTGGAAAGTATTAAAAAAGGGACTTTTTCGAAATCATTTTAAATATATTGTTTTAAATATGCCATAATTTTCGTCTTTAAATGTGTTTCGCACGTTTCATTTGGTTTAATGTTTTCTTCTTATTTTAATATCAACTTGTAAATATATCTTTAACTAGGACTTCCCTCAAAGGGATTGTCTTAGCTGTTTAATTTGTGACAAGTGACGACACAGTTTTCTGACATAACTTCTTACAGGTGCAGAAAATGATTACTTTTTAATTCATAAAATTAGCATACAAATTCAAAAAATGAAAATGAATAAAATAAAAATGTCAGAATTCAAAGTAGTACATATCAATTCATATATTTTTAGCTATTATGATGATTCTTTCAGTAATCCTTATTCAAAGTTAATATATATGAAACATATCTAGGCGCTGTTGATCGTTATTATAATTAAAAGAAATTTTCTGAGATCTTCTCTGTATAAAACATTTTTACTGTTATGATAAAATTAGCACAAGATTCAAGCATGAAGTCTTTAATCTTTTTCACTCTACTGAGCCTGACATAAACCAAACCTAATATAACCTCTGGTTTATACTTTTTGAATTAATTTATTACATTTTATTTATTTGACCTTTTTACAATTTTAAAAAATAGACATTTCGAATACTTTTTGCTACTGAAACCCTCTGTTGATAGCATCCCGAACATAAAATATAGCTCATATTTGTTACTTTTTAATAGGTTCTATCTCCACCAATTTACTTTTGGAATCGGTTTGATACTTGTTGAGATCGTTTACAAATCGCCATTTAGAACGTTTTTAGGACGCTTTTCGCTCAGTTCCCCCTTTTTTAAAATTTCGAATTTTTTAGGAATTGTTTTTAGAGACCACATTTATATCTTATAAGTAACTACCATGCTAAATTTCATGTTTCTAGGCCCTTCAGCAACACATAAATCGCATTTTTAGAGCATTTTTTTCGCTCCTGCATTCTTTTTGGGGTAGCGACATCGACATAAGATATAGCCTTTGTTAAAGCAAGGACTGTCACCATCATTTTGACATCAGTATTTTTTAAATCGGTTCGTTACTTCCCGAGATTGCTTAAAAAACTCAATTTAGAAAGTTTTTATATCGCATCTCGCGCATTTTTACCTTCTTTAAATTTCATATTTTTTAGAAACTGTTCTTGGCAATCATTTATATTTTATAAGTAATTAACATCTCAAAATTTATGTTTCTAGGTCCGTCAGTAACACAAAAGTCACATTTTTAGAACTTTTTTTGCTCCTGCACCCCTTTTAGGATAGTGACACCTACATAAGATATAGCCTATGTTGGAGCAAGGACTATCGCCATCATTTTGACATCATTATTTTTTTAATCGGTCCGTTTTTCCGAGATGTATTAAAAATTGCAATTTAGAATATTTTTCGCATATTTTCACCGCTTTTAAATTTCGTATCTTTGGAAAACGCTTTTTGAGATAATTTATAAATAACTAACAAGACAAACTTTATGTTTCTAGGTCCTTCAGTAATACAAAAGTTGCATCTTTAGAAATTTTTTGCCTCCTATGGGGTAATGACGCCAACATAAAATACAGTCAATATTGGAACCAAGGACTGTCACCATCATCTTGACATTATTATTTTTTTAATCGGTTCACTATTTCCCAAGATTGTTTAAAAATCGCTATTTTGAACGTTTTTAGAATGTTTTTCAGTACATTTGTAGAACGTTTTTTGCACCTGTACTCCCGTGGTTAGTGGCATCGACATAAGATATAGCCTATGTTTGAACAGGGAAGAACATCATTCTTTTGGTGGCATTTCTTTTGAAGTCAGTTCGGTAGTTCCAGAGATGAATCCTTACATATAAACAAACTTTGCCTCTTTATAATATAGGTATAGATTACGTGCGATTTATGATGTTAAAACCTATAAATTAAAATGAAATGTAATTTATCATGAAAAGCGAAAAAAAAATGGTAAACTAAAAAGATTATTATAAATACTGATGTGCAAGGGAAATTTGATTCTTTTGGTAATAATTTTTATGATCTCTTTTTTTCAATTTTTTGTGTTAAAAATTTCATACTAATTTCACTCTTGTGATACATTTTGTACAAAAGGGCCGCCAAAATATATTTCGCCCAGGGCCGCCAAAGTCCTAAGCACGGCCCTGAGTATCGTAATACAAAACAACATGGTAACGCTAACTTTCTGTCTAGGCTGCCGTCCACTTCTGAACAGCTAGACGTTAAAGATGAAATTGATCTATTTCAGTTAGCACAAATCGAAACTCTTCCTGTCACAGCCAGAGACTTAGCCAAAGAAACTCTGTTGGATGCAGACCTCGCCCCATTGCTGAATATTTTACAGAATGGAGGAATTTTAAGAGGGAGAGAAGCAGAATATAGTCTACAAGATGGTTGTGTCATGTTAGGCCAGCGTGTGTGCGTTCCCAAAAAGTACCAGGCTCAGGTGCTTGAAGAGTTACATCATGGTCATCTGGGTGCTGTTAAGATGAAAGCTATCGCTAGATCGTATGTTTATTGGAAGAACATCGATAAGGATATAGAAAATTGCTCAAAGAATTGTGTAGACTGTGCTCGGTACAAAACCGACCCACAGAGAGTAAAGGTGCATTGCTGGGAGTATCCTAGTGCACCGTGGCAACGTATTCACATAGATTTTGCTGGGCCTATCTTTGAATATATGTTCCTGATTATAGTAGATGCTCATTCCAAGTGGTTGGAAGCTTATCCAATGAAATCCACCACAGCAACCAAAACCATCGAATGCTTAAGAGATTGTTTCGCTCGATTTGGATTGCCACTCATGCTGGTAAGTGACAACGGTCCACAATTTACATCATTTGATTTTGAGATGTTTATGCGTAATAACGGCATTAAACACAAGACCACTGCGCCATTTAAACCATCTAGCAATGGGCAGGCCGAAAGATACGTCTTTACAGTCAAACAATCTCTAAGAGCAATGCAAAATTATAGTGGCACAATACAACAAAAATTAAGTACGTTCCTTATGCAATACAGAAAAGCTCCGAACCTCACGACACTTCATAGTCCAGCCATGCTTATGTTGAAGAGAGAGATTCGGACGAGAATCGATCTGCTGCGTCCTGATCTTAAGAGTAGAGTGGAAGAAAAAGTTCGTAAAGGAACTTATGAATTCTCGGATAGGGGATTCCAAATTGGCGACAATGTCGCTGTACGAAATTACCGGCAAGGCGACAAGAGATGGAGGTTTGGAAAAGTCGTTAGAAAAGATGGACAGCTACATTACACTGTCGATGTAAATGGCCAATTGTGGCGTAGACATGTCGATCAAATACGGGATGGAGGAGACATAGAGGAAAAAGAAAGCGAGCTCCGACGATCCTTTTCAAAACCTGCCATTCCTGTGCAAAATGCTGATGTTCCGACTAGTGCTGAGTTACCACAATCACCCACTAGTGTGGAGGCGGAGACGACTGATCCAACGCCAGTCTCAGTTACTACACAAGAGCATGCTCCACTCAGTGTCCACGGTTCAACTCCAACACCACAACCAGTTCGCCGATCTACTAGAATCCGGAGACCTCCTCAGCGATTGGACTTGTAGTGATAGTTTAGGAAGGGAGGAGATGTGGTGTATTTAACTGTAACCGCAACTTAAGTAAAAATGTAAATAGAATGTTTTTATGTAAGCGGCAATTGTGTTCTATGCCGATTGTGTGTATCTGTGATCGTCTGCTGTAAATAATGTGTCCGTATTAAATAAGTTCTTTTAGTAAGATGAAAGTATTATTCTTCCAAAGTACATATCACTTGCTAATGATATTAAATCGATATTTAGTTCACATATTAAAATAATATGTGATAAAAACTATGTTCAAATTATTTTTAATGTGTAATCTAGTAGTCCTATAATTTACAAATTTTTCCCCCTCCAAATAATTAAAGTAAAATTTGCTTTATTTCTACATGTACTAATTGCATAAATATCCAAAGTTATGAATTATTAAATTGTTAAAAGGTTATAAAAAATATACGCAAAATTAAAATTTACTCCAAAATATTTGATTAATACTTAATTTCTAAAAATCATAAGTCTATTTCCTTGCGATATTCAACTTACCTACAACAATCATTTTAATCCGCGATATTCAATGTTTTTAAATCGCCCTTTGGTTTTTATCAGAATGATCTCGTATTTTAAATGGCTTAAAGAAGAAAATGAAGCGCCGAATACCTATAAAAAATATGTATGTTGTGAAGAAAACTTCAATTAACCAGATTTTCATTTCTACAACTTTCTAAAAATTCAGATTTTTCGTAATTTTTTTTTTTAAATGACCATTTTTTCTATTGAAAAGCATAGCAGAAGCATCGATCGACAGCCCAGATGCAGCGGTGTCGCCCCCTATCATAAAAAAAATCTGCATGGTAAAATTTTAACACTACTTTCCCCTCCTGTTTCTTACTCCTTGCATATTATTTGGTCATTGCCAAAACATAAAAACAGACATTTGGGGATTATCGAGGCATGATTCACCTAAGAAATATTTTTCTTTGTATAGATAAAAATATATTTAAAAAACAATAAAGATTTCGTTAGATAGTACATTAAAGCTTAATAAAACAAAAAGAAAATCTCAAAATATTTGGAAAATCCGAAACTAATATTCCTGTGTAACTGCAACTGTGTACTGCTAAATCAAAGATGGCTTCATAAAATAAATTTTGTAGATTCAGATTGATCGTATTGTATTCCTGAATTTCTCGTGATAATTTCTAGGATTATCTTCAAATCTACTTCGTTGTGAAAAAATTGACATCTTCAATACACGTTAGATCTAATTGTGAGACTTCTTATCTTTTGCTTACTCTGAATTTAATCTTCATGTATACGTTTAATTGATGTCATTCAGGCTTTAGTGAAGCTTTTCACCGATATTTTTATCAGTCTTTCTTATATTGGTGAGTCTATTTTATGCGAATGTATCATATATATATTAGCGTTTATTTATTATTAATTTTTGTTTTATTTTAATAATACTTATGTGATATTTTTTTCAAATTATCCTAAATGCTTGCCTGTTTATTAATAATTTGCATTATGTTCTCTTTTTTTCCCCCCTTTTTTTGATTCTTCTATTCTACAATAAAATATTACCTCCTTTTCCTAATTATTATTTTTGCTTTAAGCTATTATTCCTGTGTGCAAAATTTTTATATTTTTCTAAACAATATTGAAGCTTGGTTACATCCTACTATTGAATCAAAGCTCTTTTGAGTTTTATGAAAAATTGCCCCATTTTAAACTTTAATTTAACGTCCCCTCCCCCCCCTCGCCTCTCCTGTGTCTGATCATAGCTCTGAAATTGTGAAGTTTTTGTTTCTTAGATGTGTGGGCGTTTTTTCTTACATTTGTTTACACCCCTTTACCTTATTTCTGCTGTTCTTTTGACTTTTTAAGAAATGAATTTTTTATGTATATATGATGAAATAAAATTCAACATTGTGACCATTAATTGTCTTGTCAATGTCAAGCTAGTAGTTTTTAAATTGAGATTAATAGATGTAAAACTATCTTCATGTATGTACTGTTTGAAAATTGTGTTACCTAGCACATTATTAAATACTCCATGAGTTATTTTTCACTTGCAAGATGTATACTTTCTATTGGTACAGTCAAAGTTCTATAAGCCGCACATCCATAATCCACTGTTTTCTCATTTTATTCTCATTTTTTTAATTTTTTTTTAAAATCGGTTTTGGATCACTAATTTGTAAATTTTTTAACTGTTAATATCATTGTTTACATTAGTAAAATAATGTGAATAATAAAAAACAGTGGATTATGGGTGTGCGGATCATAGAACTTTGACTGTATTAATTAATCACATTTTCCTATTATTCAATGACCCATAAATATAGTAATAAAAAAATTTCTAATTGAAATAATTTTATTTGTAGAAATGTGTATAAAATTTAATTATCTCTAATCAGAGATAATTGAAAGGGAAAATATGCAGTAGACTTCCTCAAATCTGCATAGCTTGGAAGCAGAGTTTATGTGGATTTCTAGTCACTACTTTGTTTTAATTTTTTTTAACAATAATTTAAATGTAATAGTGCAGTAGAAATTATAATAAGACCTTGCAATATAGTAAAATGTTAAAATAAATAATAAACAAATAGGGTCAGTTGAGAGGAAAAGGGTGTAAAATTCACTATTTTTAAATGTTCAGGTTAAAATTTTCTGGTAAATGTAAAACAATCAAAGCTTTTTTTGGTATTTTCTTTACATTGCATATTCTTGGAAGGTACTACTCTGTTATCGCGTCGACTAATATAGCACAAAATTAGCACTCGCCAATCGTCGAATAACTTTTTAAAACGTGGCAATTAACTTTATTGTCGTCACTCGCCAAATTTAATAGACACCACTCGCGAAATGTGATGGCTAAATGATGTAACAATGCCAGTGAAACACGCTCAGGAAATGCCGCGGACATGCTATAGCGCATAAAATACATAAAAAATCGGCGATGGGATGCTAAAAAAAAATGGAGCTTACGCGTCCGGCAGGATGCGTAAGCTCCAAAAAAAGGCACATTTCGTTAAAAAAAATGCGAAATGATGAATAATTTCCGTCAAATTTCGTCAAAAGATTCACAAAAAAATTTCGGATTTTGTTACAAAATCCCAATAACAAGGCAATTTCCTCAAAATATCGCAAAAAAACGACAAATTTCCTCCAAAAATTACGATAAAGTGGCAATTTTCATTAAAAAAAAATCGTGTTAAAGCGGTAACTTTTGCCAAAAGATCAAGAAATCTTGACACATTTCGTCAAAAGATCAGGAAAAACTAGCATATTTCATCAAAGAATCGCAAAAAAGGCAAATTTCGTTAAAAAATCACGAAATAACAAATAATTTCTGGCAAATTTCGTCAAAAGATTCGCGAAAGTGGCTAATTTTGTTATAAAATCCCAGAAAAAGGCAGATTTCCTGAAAAAATCATGAAAAAACAACAAACTTCGTCCAAAAATCGATAAAAAAGGCAAATTTTGTCAAAAGATCTGCGTAAAAAAGACAATTTTCATCAAAAAATCATGATAAAATGGTAATTTTCGTCAAAAAATCACGGAAAGCGACAAATTTTGCCAAAAAAAATCACGAAAAACGGCAAATTTCGTCAAAAAAAATCGCTTTAAAAAAGAAATTTCGGCAAAAAATCGCTTTAATACGTAATTTTCATCAAAAGGGCACACACACACACACAAAAAGGTAATGCAAGGATAGAATTTTTCTGTTCCAAAAGTTAAATTTCCTGATTCCTTTTTTTTTATTATTTTTTGCTGCTTTAAAAACAGATTTTCCTGCTTCACAATCTGTTTTTGATTGTTCCAAATCTTTCAGAGTGAATGTAACTTCTGAAAACACCCCTTCATTAAACAAAAAGTACTCTTTTACTCAACAAAAGTATTTTTTTTTTTTTTTTTTTTTTTTTTCCAGGAAAAATGTCTTTTTCAATAAATCAGTTTTGCTCCTTTTTTAAAAGAAATGCGAACAATAGTGATACTTGTTATCTTCTACAATCAAATAAGCATTATTTTATAATTCAATTTGTATCTTGCACATTTATTTTTTTTTTTAAGTAAAGAAAATTTCAAAGTAAAGAAAAAAAAATAAAAACAATTAATATTGGCTTTAATTATTTGTACATTATTATTAAAACAATAATTATTGCATTTAATTTTTCTTTTGCAAATGAACAAGTTCAATTTTTGCATCTAAAAATATTACTTATTATTAGTGGGGACCTGCTTTTGTAAAAAAGGGACCCAGGATTTTTCAAGTCCAGCGGCATTACTGCACGCTGCATAATCGTCTAATGGTGAAATAACATAAAATTCGATTAATTGATTATGATCCTGATGCAGCAATAAAACTTTGGTGGGAAGACTCTGTTAGGTCACGGAGACCTAATGTGAATGATAAACACTAGTGTCAAAAATAACTTTTACCGTATTTTCGGGTGTATAGCCCGCACCCTGTGTATAACCCGCACCCCTAAATCGAGCAGTGCAGTAAAAAAAGTTCATGTAAAACCCGCGGAGATGCATCGGTGTATAGTCCGCGGGCACCATTTACGGACGTATATTTCGACCAGGGTCGGAAATTAGAAGCTATTAGTCATAATTTTTAACACAAATTTACCAAATTTTTTCGTGATGCATAATATCTACAGTAATTGGGCTAAAAAATTAAGATTATCAGTACCGTAATTTTCGGAAGAAACGCCGCGGCGTTTACGGGTTTTAAGATAAAATTTTAAGCGATGCGGCGTTTACGCGCATTTTTTCTTTATACAAACATGATATATTTTTAAAATTTTTCCAGAAATTAAAAAAAAAATTGGTGATAAATTCAAAATTTCGGACATAAAATATATACGTATATTAGGTCATTGGTTTCCAAAAGGATCGAATCCTCGGAATCGACCCGAAATGAACCAACTCCAAAAAGGAACGATTCCTCGGATTTTATCTGAAATGAAACGACTCCGGGAAAGTTCGATTCCTTGAACTCCTTCCGAAATGAAACGACTCTCTAAAGGAACGATTCCTCGGAATCGTTTCGAAAAAGAACGACTACTCTGAATCGTTCTGAAATGATATAAATCACGCATTTTTTTTGTTCTTTGCAACAGGGTCGGTAGATTATTTTTTTTGAAAAATAAATTAAAAATGATCTTAAATTCAGATTTCTCGAGATTGGAAGGGTTCCGGATTTTGGATTTTGTACTCTACAAACACAATGGCTATTATACATCTATCAGTGCAATACTTGGCGATCGTTGCGACTGCGACAGTTCTTCCAAGTCCAGAAATAACTGTATTTTAAAGCAGTAAAAATAAACCCTTTACAAACATGGGAGAACTCTCTAAATTTCGCGGCATAGCGAAAAAAAATTACAAATTTCGATTTTTTTTTTTTTTTCAAATTTTTTAAGGTCTACAAATTGTAGAAAAAATATCACGATTTCCAATTTAAAAAAAAAAAATCTTTGTATAACCCGCACCGTGTATAAGCCGCAGCGGCTTTTTGGAAGGTTTTTTTCTTGTATAAGCCGCGGACTATACACCCGAAAATACGGTAATTTCCTTGTTTCTTTTATACATTGTATTAAGTACATCTAAATATCATCAAATACATGTTTGACTTTTATTTTGACTGCAGTAATTTGTTATATTTTTCTATTAGATGTAATGCTAGTTTTTATTTTAATCGAATGGCAAGTAAAAGATATTAATAAATTACAATGTTGATAGTTAAAAAACCACAATTTTGTATGTTATGAATTTTTTACTGGCCAGTGATTAAAAAAAACTGGCCAGTGAAAAAAAACTGTGTACTGGCCAGTGGCCACTGGGTAAAAATGTTAATTTTGACCTATATCGACTAATTTCGCCAAACTAATAGCCAAATTATACATATTGACATAATTTTTATTATAAATAACGAAAAAACAAATAATTAGTAGAATATTAATAAAAATTCAAATAAAAAAGCTAAATAAAAATCATTTAATGACATTTCAAATACGTGAATTGTGAATGTCACATTCAATATGACATTAAATACGATCATCAATTATTGGCATTTAATCTTATAGTTTGGCGATAATTTTTTGGTCAACGGGATAACCTAGTAGTACCTCTTGGAATAATAATCATTAAATAATCATTTCAGTTGCATTTTGTAGTTTTAGGTAAAATAATAATGTATGAGAAATATCAGGGAAACAAAATGGCGACTCGCGGGAAGATACTGCATCTAAGCCATAATATGTAATTTTTATCTCTTAGGCTGCAACAGAATGTCGATAACAAAACATTTTATATATGTATGTTTGCTATATCCATTTTACCCCTCGCAGGTGAAAATGGGTATATAAAAGTTTCAAAATGAATACTGTATATAAATAGATTTACCAGAGATTATATAAAGAAATAATATGGAAAACAATATTATACTAGCCGCCCTTGGCAACTAGTTTGATCTCCTTTCAATGCATACTAAGCATGAAATCATATTGCTTTTCTTCATAATTTTTTTAAATTGCTTTTTTTTTTTTTTTTTTTTTTTTTTTTTTGTCAAATTAGAAGATTTTGCTAAAGAATTAAATACAGATGTCATATGTGTACCACATTGGTGCAATTGCAATAAAATGGCAATTATATGCATCACATGATAACCCTGCTATTGTTATTTACCTACTTATATATACATAATACAAAAAGAAATTTTCAGTTTTCCGCTTATTTCTCAAGTTCTACTGGAGGGATTTTGACGAAACTTAGATTGCTAGATTAGATATTATTTCAAGGAAGGTTTTCGTACATGGTACATTGTCGTATGTAGATTAGTTATAAAATTATGACAGAAAGTTATTTTATTTTGAATGATAGAGTTACCATTTGGCATATGTTTTTCATTTGGTGCTTCATATTAAGCTACCTTTTGTTAAAGAATTGAAATGTTTGTACTGAGAAATGAAAAAAAAAAAAAAATAAATAAATAAAAATACAAACATCCTTAAAAATAAAACAAAGCTATTATTTATTTTATTTAGCATACAAATTTAAAAAAAAAATCAATTAGATATAAAATATACGATTTCATTTCAATATGAGGGAAATCTTTATATGGCTTAAATAAAATATGCGTTGTGAAAGTCGATTCAATATCTGACTACTTATCACGATTTTGCTTATATATTTGGCTACGGAAAAAGAAAAAAAATACCTGAAATTAAAATTAAATAAAATATAAATGACGCCATTTTTAAACAATTTTTTTAATTACTTCAAGATTAATTTCAAGAATTGCTGTATACCTTTAAAAAATTTTACATCAGGAAATAGTTTAGTGGCGTATTCATAATATGATACATCTTTTTTTTTTTTTTTTTTTTTAAATATACAAATTGAGACTTTTTTCTTTGTTTTCAGATGCAAGGATTGTTATTTCTTAGTGTTTATCAGCTGCACAATTATATATTATGCGGTTGTTGATTAAAGAATTGAAACGGCTATATTAATTGGAAAAAAATGTGAACCGAGTGAAAAATCTATTAGTAATTTTATTTTAACAAATATACAATTACTAAAGAAATTAAACAAACTTACATTTTATTCACATCGAGATTTATGGAAACAGAAGGGGTGGTTATGGAAACACATTGTGGAAATTTTTATGGAAACACACAGTGTGGGTTATGGAAACACATTGGGTACTAATTGTGGCCAAAATGGCATTATTTGAATTGATATTTTAAACTGGATATTTTTATTAATTTGTTATAAATAGTTCATTTACTTTTATTTCCTTTTTTAACAGCATACAAATATAATGTTTATAATATAAAAATATCAGTTTCCCCGAGGTTTAACAAGGGGTGGGGCGCTATTGTTCTGAAAAGGGCATTTTTTACATTCTTCAGGGCACTTTTATAGAGTTGAATCCAGAATCTAGCGGTTCAAAAAATTGTAGGAATACAGAAATCTCGTTAAAAAATCCAAAAAATATTTTAAAAAAGATAAATTTTCTTAAAAGATCGCGAAAAACAGCAGATTATATTGAAAGATCGCGAAAAAACGACAAATTTCATGAAAAGATCGCAAAAAACGGCCAATTTTGTTAAAAGATGACAAAAAAATGGCAAATTTCTTGAAAAGATAACACTAAAAACGCAATTTTGAAGCAGGAAAATTAGTTTTTTTATCAGAAAAATTCACTTTTGGTATTAACCTTAAAAAAATTTCAATTTTTGCGATCTTTTGACGAAATCTGCCATTTTTTTGGGGGGGGGGGGGGGATATTTTGCATTTTTTTAAAAAATTTGCCATTCTTTGCAAATCTTCTGACAGAATTTTCCATTTTATTGCATTTTTTCGACAAAATTTGCCCTTTTTTTTGTCTAAATCAATTATTTCATTGCGATTTTTAGACAAAAATTGCTGTTTTTGTGATCTTTTAGTGAAATTTCCCATTTTTCACGAATCTATTGACAAAATTTTCCGTTTATAGCGATTTTTTGACGAAATTTGTCGTTTTATCACTATCTTTTGAGGAAATCTGTCAGGTTTTTTTTCGGTATTTTGTAACGAAATTACCCTTTTTTTTTTTTTTTCATGAATCTTCCAAAAATTTGTCGTTATTTCGCGATTTTTAGCGAAATTTTCCATTTTTCGCAATTTTTTGATGTTATTTTTTGCTTTCCATCGTCAATTTTTTGCATAATTTACGGCAATATATATATATATTTTTTGCCGTAATAGCACGTTTGCATCATCACTAAAGAACTGCGTTTTTTCAAATGTAGGGCAAGGAGGGCGCTATTTATTTTGAATGAGCGACAAGAGGGGCGCTAGTTTTTGGATGAGGGGCAAGAGGGGTGCTATTTTTTAAACTAAAGGGCAGGAGGGGCAGAGCGCCCTCCTGAAACCCTCTGGAGGAAACTCTGAAATATATATTTATAAAAATTTTAAAATAAAGTATTTCTGACTCCTTGAGAAATCTGAGAAGATGCAAAAATTATGTCCATATTAGTCCACTATTATGTCCGTATCTTAGGCTCCTTTGCCAATCGCGCCAACCCAGGGTTGGGTTTTTGACATGACATGTCGAAAACCTGTCCAAAAGTGTCAAACTGTCAAAAAGCGTCGAAAAGTGTCAAAAACCTTATACACATTTTTTTTTTCTCTTATCAATCATTAGCAATATTTTAAATTAAATAAAGCTAAAAACTGGTTAAATAATAATTTATATATTATGTAAATAATTTTTATTTAGTTATACTATGAGTTGTAATAAAATTATGTATCAGAATTTAAATTATATGTCAATTGTCATGTATAGGAAAATAGCTAAAAACATTGAAGCTACTGTACACTTTTCAAAGTATTATTTATGGTTTTATCTATATTACTATTAAGTGTTCAGTTTGATGTTAAGTCTAATTTATGCTTAAAAAAAAAAAAAAAAAAAAAAAAGCTTGTGTAAATCTAAAATGATTGCTATTCAATGACTGATTATAAGTTCCTTCTATTTTTATTGATTCTAAATGTTTGTTTTCATACATAGATATAAACTACAATTGTAACACAAATCAGGGTTGGGTTTTCGACGTCAAAAACTGGTTTTCGACATGACAGTGGTAAAAACCATGTTTTTACCGGTTTATTCCGTCAAAAACCTATCATTTTTTATTTTTCTCCGATTTATAATGTAAGTGCAGCATACAATTTATTTCTAAATTGATTTTTCCTTGTTGTTCTTGTTATTAATATTATTTTTAATTACATTTGTAAAATTTATTTGAAAGGTTTTCCTAAATTAAAAAAATTTAAAAATACAAGAATGAAAGGAAAGAACAATATTTATCATAACCTTCATTAATATGGTTCTACTGACTGCAATGAATATTAATATTAAATGATAATAACAGGTTATAATTATTAAATAACATTCAATATGCATTTTTAATTTAAAAAAATACATTAAAATCATTATAGAGATGCAAAATTGCTGTTATATGGTATGACAGTGGATGCCAAAGACTGGTTATTGAATAAATTTGAATATTATTCAATATAATATTTCAAAATGCTTATCTTATGCATTTTATAAATGCCATTAAACGGTGACTTTTATTTTCAGTTCAATAAGCAGACTCTTAAAATTTTTATATTGATAAAGTTTTGATACAAATCTCTAAGATCCACTTTTCAATTTAAAGTTCTTAGATTTAAAATTTAACGAATAGAAAACAACATTTAAGAAAAATGAGAATGTAATAATAATTTTTATACTTATATAACCATAGTTTTTATTTGTGAACTTTAGTGCAAATATATATTAATATTATAGACATAGACCATTCCAGCAGCTATATTTTTAGATACAAGTTTTTACTTGAATAGTCATGAAATATTTTTTTTAATTGAAATTTATTAAAACTACCATAAAGTCAGACTATTTATGTATGTCCTGTTTAAATTTTATTAAAAAATTTTTTGGTATTATTTAAAGTGAATTGAAAGAAGTAACACATTACATATTTTTATTACATACCTATGATAGTACGAGTAAAAATCTTTTACCTTTAAAATTATTATTACATTTACAGAGATTCTTAAATGCTTTATTTATTTTTAATGCAGTTCTTTTGGGAGGTGAATAAATGTACTTTAGAGTCTGATACTGAATATTTCACGTAAAATTAATACTAAAGATAGAAAAAAAAAAAAAAAAAAAAAAAAAAAATTATTATTATGTAAAAACAAACTGCTAAAAAATAGGTTTTTGACAGTTTTCGACATTTTTGACAAAGAGGTTTTTGACATGACGGTAAAAACCATGGTAAAATCCGGTAAAAACCATCATGCGTCAAAAACTTGCCAACCCTGACACAAATGTTCTAAGAGTAAATTAATTATAATATGAAATCAATATAATTAAATGTTCTTTAAATCAATATGTTAAAAGAAGGTGTTTTATTTTCAGTTACGTTACCCATATATATCTTCATTTTACTATGTCAGTTTCAGTTTAATTCTTTAGAACAATTTGTTTGTTAAATTTTTCTTTTATGCATTATAAATTGCCCACCAACCCTTCCCTTTTTTTTTTTTTCTTTTTGAGTATATTATTTCAGAAGCTGTAAACCTAGCCTTTAATGCTTAATTATTTGTTTGTGGAATGTACATTTGCAAGCAAAGAACAGGTGTAACATTTTTTTTTTCTTAATTTGGATTCTATTAACTATAACTGTATTTGGGACTTGTCTAGTATTGCACCTGCCTGTGTAGAATAATGTAGTTAGGTCAGTATTGTGCAATTACTTGTCAGTTTGAAAAGCAAATCTGTGCTTTATAGAAATTATTTAATCATACTTTCTTAAAAATTGCTGAAGCTACTTCTAAGAGGGAAATTATTTCAATTGTGGTTACATAGCTTTATCCAGAGATCTTGTTTAGTTAATGTGTATTAAATATATTTCTGTAGTACAGATTTTTTCCGTAAGTCATGGATAAAAGTGGTAGGCATAAAAATGCTGTGTGGAATGATTTTTTCTGTGTGAAAGAAGGAAATAAAACTTATGGAAAATGCAAAAGATGTGGACACACGATGAACGATGGCCAATAGAGTTGATAGAATGAAAGGTCATTCAGCAAAATGCAAAAATGGAGAGCATGTACAAGAGAAAAGAGAAGATTTTGTAAATAAAGAACAAGAACATCTGCACATGGAAATTGATATTGGAAGTCCTGAGAACAGTAGTCATGTGAATGAAACTGTAAACAATAACCGTGAAGAAAATGATTGTACTTCAAATATTACAAGTGCTAAGAAACTTTGTTTTGAATAAAATAAGATAGATAACTATATAGTAAAAACTACACCTATCATAAAAAAGCAGTTGGATCTACAAGTTGCTAGATTCTTTTATAGCTGTAATATCCCCTTTAGCGTTGTTGAACAAGAGGAATTTGTCAAGCTAGTACAGCTTCTTCACCCTGGATATAAACCACCTTCTCGGAAAACATTATCTGGTAGCCTTCTAGATGAAATTACTGAAACTTTAGAAAGTGAAATGAAATCAGAACTTCAAGGAAAAGATTGTACACTAATCGAAGATGGATGGAGTAATGTCCATAGTGATGCCGTAATAGCTTCTTGCCTGCATGTTGAGGGAAAGGTTTCTTCCTTGAAGCTACTGATTGTGCAGGTCAATCTAAAACAGCTCAGTTTTGCAAAGAAAAAGTAAAAAACTCAATAGTTCTAGCAAAAAATAAATTTTCCTGCAATGTCTCATGTGTGGTTACTGACAACGAAAGAAAAATGCAAAAAATGTGGGAGTTGTTAAAAGAAGAAAATGATCTTCTTGTGTATGGATGCTGTGCCCACTGGATGAATCTTCTTGGGAAGGAAATTAAAGCTCAAAATTAACGGTCGCCACTCGCCACGTGGCGACTGAACATTTGAAAGTGGAGACCGCAAAATTATATATTGGTCGCCACTTTCTTTCTTTTATTATTTTATCTATTTTTACAAATAAACGTACTCCGATGTTCAAGAGCCAAGAGGAAATGAAAACAGAAGCAAACAAAAATTCTCATTTTGCCCTTTTCACCGGTCATAGGTCGATTTCGGCATGGGAGAGGGGTAAGCATAGACTTATGGTCTCGACAGAGAGGGGGAGTGTAGAAAATCAGATGTGGCGAGCGGTATTTTTTTTGTGTGTTTATATAAAAAAAATTTAAACATATTAAGATTTAGATCCTGTGTAATATGGCCAGAAGAAAGCGGAAAGCCGATGACGATGACGGCTGTCAGCCTTGCAAAATTACAATGTTTTTTAGGAATAAAAACCAAGCGGAAGGCTCAAGTGAAAGTCTGGGAGAAATAAACCATGAGCAGTGAGTTTAGTTTTATTTTATTAATTTGGTTAAATTGCCTTTTGAATCGCGCCAGGCGGTGGGGAATACCGCAATTTACTCATTAAATTTTCCCAATATTTATTTAAAATTTTATTTACTGTAAAAGCACTTATTTTCGCGAATCGTAATTTCCGCGAAAATGAAGATATCGGTGATTTCGCGAGCTGAAAACTTCGCGAATTCTATATGACAGAACCGAAATTTTTGTGGTGAATCAGGACCTTGTAATTCTGTTTGTGTACGTATGGCACAAAAATGTGATACTGTCATGTTTCCACCCACAGACGCTGAACTGAAGGGTTTTGGTGAAGACGAACTACTAAAGGTTTGTGATGCATTTAGTTTACCTTTTGAAAGAGCTTTGTCAGAGTGGAAAACTTTGAAGCCATTAATGTTTGAAAATTTTAAGCCATCAATTTCCTTGACAAATTTATATGAAAAACTAAATACTGACAAATTCAGCAGTTTTAAAATTTTGAAAGATCTTATCCAAGGACTACTGACAATATCTCCGAGTAATGCAGCAGTCGAAAGAATTTGGAGTAATGTTAAAAACATTATAAATGACAGATCAACCTCAATGAAAAAAGAAACAATTGAAAACAGATTAATAATAAAAAATGCAAAAGTGTCATTGGAGGAATTCAATCCAGATTCAGTGATTGAACTGTGGTGGAATGACAGTATTAGAAGCAGAAGACCATATTTTAATGATTAGCTTACCTACATTTTCCAACTGTAATCGATTTTCCAATAAGATGTCTGGATTTTGTAATTTTACTTTATGTCATTTCAAATTAAAATCTCATAAATTCTGGTCTATTTTGCAATTCTGATAGTTCTAGCTCAATTTTATTTATTTTTTAAATTTAAGTTTCTACAATTCATGTTCAGTTTAAGAATTAACGTGTTTATTATTTGTTTAATTGTAAATATTACATTGGATGCCATCAAGTAAGCTGCGTATGTTTATTTAAGTTGTATATTTATACGAGTTTTGCAATATTAAAAAAACGCGCGAGTGGCCACTCAGAATTCCAAGCCCAGTGGCCACTGGCCACCTGCAAATTTTCTTAATTTTGACCTCTAAAGGAAATTACTCCACAAGACATTATGAAGCATATTGTGGAAGTTCAAAAATACTTTCGCAACCACCACCTTCCATCTGCCTGGTTAAGTCAATTGCAAGACACTGTGAAGCCGCAGCTTCCAAATGAAACTCGCTGGAATAGCCAACTCACTTGTATTGACACTTTTATCAAAAATAGGTCAGCTTATGTAAAAATTTGTAAAGATCATGCAATTGAATCCAGAATAATACAGCTTGTGAATAATTATAGCTTATACCAACAAGCAAAAGAATTGCAAATGCAGTTAAAACCTTTGGCAAATATGCTTGACAGGTCCAAAGAGATAATGCAACATTGGCTGATGCTTGTCAAGCTTGGCTTTCTTTAGCTGTAGACATAAATCTGGCTCCATACTATGATGCAATTATGGAGCGTATAGAATCCTATCTACAACCGTTTCATTATCTGGCGTACATGACGCATCCAGCATACAAAGGTGCATTATTAAACGATGAACAGAGGGAAGCAGCTTGGACATGGCTGCTTGAAAGAAACCTAGATTTTCTTAGACTTATCATTGCTTTTGAAGCTGAATCTCCACCATACCCTAAAAGTTTCTTCTCAGCTCAAGATGTTCCAGCAGCAGTATGGTGGAAAGGTTTAAAGAAAAACAATATACCAAGTGATTTCATACAGCTCATGGTGCGTTTGCATTATAGTCCATGCAGCTCAGCCTCAATTGAGCAAATATTTTCAAATTTTGGATTTATCCACTCCAAATTACGAAACAAACTTGGAGTACAGAAGGCATCAAAACTAGTGTTTTGCTACCGCATGCTTCATGGAAAAAAAGATTTAAAATGGGATTAACATTAAAATAAGATAAAAATAACAATGTATATCATTTATATTGTAATTTTATATGTTAAATTATGAGTATTTTCACCATGTACTTTCATTTTTAAAAATTAAAGTATTTAGTAGTTTCACTAGTTTATATTTTTAATGTAACAACTAATAATACTTCTGATTATTCTTTATTCTATATTTATAACTTACAGTTAATTTCTATTTTCTAAGCAACTTGTATTAAAACTGTCAAAAAATTTATTCAAGTGTCTAAAACTAAAAATTATGAAAAATTATAAATTTAATGTTGTTCTAAAATAATATTAAACAGTTTTTGAACTGAATTTTAGGTTTTTGACATGATGGTTAAAACCATGGTTAAATCCGGATAAAACCGTCACACTGTCAAAAACTTGCCAACCAGAACAGGATACAGAACTTTCAACTCAAACATATAAATTTTTATTGCCAAACATTGTGACTTGTTATTCAGTTCGCTTTTTCTCTTTAATTATTAATTAGCTGTAAGCGTTCTTAACTGTTAAATTTATTATTTCTTGAATCAAAAATATTTTTATGGAGTTATAACTTACATTTTTCCCCGATATGAAAATGTTTACTGACTAAGAGTTACAACTTGAGCCTGCAGTTTAGATGGATATATTAAAAAAATACTTTATTGTTAATAGTTGTTTCTTCTTTTATTTATTTTCTATATATTCTTTGCTTAATAAAATAGAACTACTCGAAATTTTGTAACCTTGAAAAGCTGTATTTTAATAATGATTACTTTTGCACCAAAAATGTTAAATAGTTTAAAATGTTTCATTCGACACCAACTTTTATGCTTGGCGACAATGGAGTGATGTAACTCAAACGAACCGTACCTTCAAATTGCAGCATTTATAAAGTCATTTAAGCAGTGGCACGGATAATACACAATAAAGGCTGGTATTTAGCTTAGAATGTCAGATGTCATATACACACCACATTGGTGTGATTTTTTTTTTTTTTTTTTCACTCTAATCTCTAATGTCGTATATTCATCAGGATACCGAATTGGCACCAATGTGTCATTATTTGCTTGATATGGCAAACCGGATACTTTTGCTTATTTATTAAATTCTTTATTTACTTTTACTTTTTTTTATATATAAGTTGCTATTTTTTATAGTTATTAATTTTTTTTTCATTTATTTATTGTTGTTTTTCCCTTTTAAAAAATATATTGTAACTTGTATTAAAAAATGAATTTTTCACAAAATTGGCGTCGAAAAAATTTAATAACAACCCAATGTAATATGCATATGACATCTTATCCTTGAAACTAACACCGAGGTGGTAATATATCTTTTATTTAAATGGTACTATTTGGTTATCCCGATGACCAGATTACTGCCGCCGAATTCAAAGATTACATACCAACAATGGTTGATCGCAAGAGTGACATTGACTGTTCACTTGACATTAAACATGATACACGTGTTTGATATATCATCAAGTGACTTTTAATTCTTATTTTTATTAATATTTTATTAAAATAATTGTTATATCGTTATATTTTTAAAAAAATGCATCAATTTTTATAATTTGGCTAATAGTTGGCTATTTGTATAATTTGGCAAAATTCGTCGATGGGATAAGCAAGTAGTACTCATTAAAAAAAAAAAAAAAATACTAAGATGAGAAAGATTCTATAATCAGAATACAAATCCAATTAGTTCAGTTTAGCGAGATTGCTTTGGTACAAAATTAAATACAATGTTTGTAACCATAATCGTACACTGGTGTCCAAAAGTTAAGCATAATTAGTAATTAAGTAAGTAATGAAAGAAATATAAATCAAAATGTGGTGAAATTCCAGGTGTGTAAACAAGATAGTACGCATCATATATTTTCGCAAAGAGTTTTCCCCAAAATCGAACTGGGGACCGTTAATAAATTGAAAAAGAACGAAGATCTTTTGGATAACCCTGTCAAAATTAATGTAGCAAAAGCGTTCAAACTGCACATTATGATTAAGTGACTTATTGTAGTGTACTGTGTTTATTTTTATAAGGATAACATGTATACTTGTAGAGAAATTAAGGTTTTTATAAAAACAGTCCTAGTTTTTTGCTTATAATTTGCAGAGTTCTTAATATAAAATGTTATTTTCTGAAAATATGACAAACATCATGGTACACAATACCCTGTCATCAGAATTTAAAAATAATTAAAAATGTATGACAAATGAGCAGGTTTACATTTCGTGGAAAAATGACGATTTCGTCTATGTTTTTGTCAACGAACTTCGTCAAAAGATAGTTGAAAAACGCGAATTTCCTGTGCGAATCGCAGTTAAAACGGCAATTTCACCAAATATCGCAGATAAAACGCTAATTTCGTCTGAAGATTACGGATATAATACCGATTTCGTTAAAAGATCGCGGGGAAAAAACGCCGATTTCATCAAAAGATCACGGAAAAAATGGCGATTTCGTCAAAAGATTGTGGGAATAAAACGGCTTTTTCGAGAAAAAATCGCATAAAAATGCAAATTTTGTCGAGAAAACATCAATTTCATAAAAAAGAAACATGGAAAAACGTCGATTTCGTCAAAAGATCGCGGAAAAACCGCCGATTTCGATAAAAGATCGCAAACAATCGTCGATTTTACTAAAATATCGCAGATAAATCGCTGATTTTGTCTGAAGATCGCGAGAAAGCAACGATTTTGTCTGAAGATCGCGGATACCCCCCCCTCTCGCGCGGGGGGGGGGGGGCGGGGTAACTCGCGGAGTCCCTGCGGAATTGGGGCTGTGCAAGTGCATGCCACATAAATAACAACAAAAGTGGCAAGTCCTTAAAATTTTTTGGACTCCTTGAATTTTTTATGTAATCCTTGGATTTTTTCTTCCCAACTCTGTATGAACCCTGATACTAAATGATATAATTTCATTGAAATTTCTACTAGTAATATTCTAAATTAAATTGATCAAATAAGTGTATTATTTTTAACAATTTGCAGCCAGCAAAATTGTTTGAGATACAAGAAAAATTTAGTCTCTCGTTGCAGAAAAATTGGCCACCGGTAGACAATTTTTAGTGGCCTTTTTTTGTTTTGTTAAATATCTAGTGATTTTGTAGCTGGTGTTAATTTTGCCCTTTATTATGAAAATATAGCAAAGTGTAAGCTCGTGATTCTACTTTGTAAAAATGCTTCTAGCTGTTTTTTTTTTTTTTTTTTTTTTTTTTTTTTTATATACCTCCGCTTTTTATAACATGCTGAGCTGAGTATTTATTCTTTTGAATCGATCTCTTTTCGCGGTTCTACTTTGCTTACTTTTGCTGATGAGTCAATCCTGATGCATACTTTTTCTTTTTAGATTTAGAGGTAACTACTCACATTCGCGAATTTCTAGTCATGGTCAGGTCAAGTTTGCAACTTGTTTTGTGAAATATGCATGTTTAAGGCGTTAAAAAAAACCTGTTTTTTTTATGTTGGTAAGCTTCGTTTTTATAACCCATAGTCTTAGAGGTTTTTGTTTTATTTTAAAGATATAAAAATGCGTAAGATATTTATCTTGAAGTGTCCCCGTCTGAGAGAAGCTAGTTTTATCAACCTTTTCTGTTTTCTGACGACTAATAGTGTGTATAGCTTATTGTAGCAATAACAAAAAAGTCTTTTGATGTAATATAGTACCCAAAGAAGAAAATGTAGATAAAAGGGGGCATATAAAAGCATGTATGCATACTTGGGGGAGGGGAGGAAGGATAAGGTGAGATTGCTTTTAGAGTTGGCTTGTTCAAAGTTTCTAAATAGTTTCCTTTTTTTTAATACCAGTAATTTTTACTTTCTTTTATCTTCAATAGAAGAAAGTATTGCAATCGAAATTTCTTTCGACGGATTTAGATTTTAGTTGTCAGATTCCAAAGAACTTGTTTTTACAAAATATCTGTCTGTCCGTATGTAGCCATTGTGCCATCGAAAAGTGTATGAAAATATGCATAGAATTGAATAAAAATTTTTGTGCATGTTTTTGGCTGTGGCAAGCAGGTCCTCCTTCAATTTTGAAATAATTCGCCGAAAGGCGGCGCTACAATATCGATTTTTGTGTCATTTTCATTAATTGCGCCACTAAAAAGTGTATGAAGCTATGTATAGAATTTAATCAAATGTTTTGTGTAAGTGTTTGGCTATGGTCAGCAGGCTCTTCATGAATTTGAAAAAAAAAAATCATCCGAAAAGGAGCGCTATAATCGCGATACCTGTGTTGTTTTCATTATTGTACCATCAAAAAGTGTATGAAGTTATGGATAGAACAGAATTAAATTTTTTGCGAAAATAAAATCGCGAATATTGGAAAACAATCAAGGAAAAAATCGTAAATGTTGGCACACATTCGCTGAATAGCAGCGCAAATTTTGGCAAATGATCGCGGAATAAAATTGCGAATGTCATAAAATAATCTCGAAAATAATCGTGAATTTCGGCACACAATCGCGGAATTAAAACGCAAATTTCAGTTAACGATTGCCTTAAAAAAAAAAAAAAAAAAGCATTAATTTCAGCAAAGGATCGTGGAAAAAATTGCGAATGATAAACGATCGCGGAAAAAATCGCTAATTCCGGTAAACGATCGCTGAGATAAATTGTGCATTTCAGTTTTAAAAAAATGTCGTTTATATGTGTCTTGAAATTATAAAAAAAATATACCCCCCCCCCCCCCCCCCCCAAAAAAAAAAAAAAAAAAAAAAAAAAAAACGCCGGGCCAGTAATTATTCCTTGTTCAGCATTTTTCCCGAGACCATTTGACGAATTTAGCTTCTTTTTTTTTCCTGCAGCCGCTTGTCGAAACTAGTGATAATACTGTAGTATAGTGACAGAATTCTTGACATTTTGGTGCACTGTTTAAAAAAAAAAAAAAAAAAAAAAAAAGACGATTTTACGGAAGTATTATTAGTAATCTGGACTAGAGATGTAAATTTTCCGGAAAAATATAAGTGGCGGAAAAATGGTTTTTTACCGGTTTTTTTCGGAAAAAAACGGAAAAATTGGAAAAATTGATTCTTCATGACTGTTTCTCCCAAATAAATTATATTTTCGTAGAAAATATTAAATAATAAATATTTTTTCCCATTTATATATATTAAATGAAAATTATTTTCACTTTTTATTACAAAATAAAAAGCAAGTAGAAAAGCCTGCTTTTAAAAGTTTTGGAGTTTTTTTTCCACAACCTAAGAATTTTTATTAAACGCTATTGTTTGTTATATCATATCTCTGTTGAAATGATATTTCAGTTACATGTTTAAGTACCAATTGACTAATGTAAAAATCTGAGTCAATGTGTCTGCAGTTTGGAATGAAATAAATTATGCATTCCATTTACATAAGTATAGTTTTTAAGTAAATGATAGCAGTTTAAAGAAATTATTGCAGTTTTATCATTATATTATTATATCAGTATTCAAAAATTCCATTGTTTGTTAAAAAAAAAATGTATATTTTTACATTAGTACTTTTTTTTCTTAGAATTATTGTCTGAGCGAAGCGAAGTCTTTATACTCAGAGATACGTAACGATATTAAAATTCAAAAAAATTCTTTCGTCAAGCAAATCTCAAAAAGTATTTGTCGGATTTTGATTCTGTTTGTACCAATAGGTACCTATGGAGGTAATCTGGTGAATGCACCACCTACGAAAAATTAGTTCCAAATAGTTTAAAAGTTATATTAAAAAAACTGATAAAAAAGCACAATTTATTTGCATACGTCACAGAAATTTGGTGTGCGTCATTTTCACAAGCTGGATGTTTTCATTAGATTTCCAAATTCAAGCACATGGAGCAAGGAAAATATGCAAATAATTTTCATGTATGTGCTATAAAACATATTTAAACTTAAGAAACAACGGGAAAAGAAATCTTTTTTTTTTTTTTTCGTTAATTGAAAAGAAAAAAGGCATAATTCTTAGTAACTTAGCATTTGATATTTTGCGATTTTTTTTATAATTGCGTTTTATAATCGCCATGTAACATCTTTTATATTTCGCGCGTGCAAATTGGAAACAATTCTTTCCTATTTAAATTAAATACGAGTTTGACATGGCTGCTTTAGATGTTACTTTTATTAATAGATTATATATTGTTATTCTGTTTACATCGATCACTTTTTTTTTTTTTTTTTTTTTTTTTTTCTTTTTTTTTGTAATATTTGGTTATTTTGTCATTCAATTTCGCCAAATTATACGAATCGCCAAACTAATAGCCAAATTACACATATTGATATATTTTTTTTAATTTTAAATAACGAAAGAAGAAATAAATTATTAAAACATTTATAAAAATACAAATAAAAAGTGGGATTAAAAATCCCTTGATGACGTTTTAACCTCTTGAAGAAAGCCATTCGCAGTATGTAAACGGTTAATTTTAATGCATAAATTGCCAACTGGCACCAGTAAATTTTTAGTACAATTTTGATCTCATAATATACGTGACGAAACGGTTTTGATTATTTCAGATTATTTTCAATTAAATTTGTTCGTAAATATAAATTGACCATTTTTGGAGCACAAATGCCTTGCCCCTGAAAGGTTTAAACACATGTATCGTGTTTAATACGATTGAATGAAACATTCCCGATCATCCATTATTGGCGTTTAATCTTATAGTTTGGCTTAATCTTATAGTTTGTCCACAGACAAGTAGTACCAAAAAAGAAACATTAGTTGAAGCAATAAATAAAAATTATAAATAATAATCATAATAATAAATATAATAAAAAATATACATATCACAATAAATCGAAAATATTAACACTTAACAGCAATATTCAAAATCAAAGTTTTCATCAATTTGGCGACAGACAAAATCGCACCAACTTGGCGCGTATATGGCATTTATGCCATATTTATGTGCAAAAAATAAGCATAAACGTTCATCAGATATGAAATCTGACTTTCTGAAGCCCAAAAAGGACCAAGATTTATAAAAACGCCGAAGTGAAGGTATTAATGGAAAAGTACCATAAAAATAGGACAAAAATATCATATATGTATTTCGGGTACTACTTGGTTATGCCGTCGACCAAAAAAATATCGCCAAATTATAAGATTAAATTCCGACAACAGATGACCTTGAATGTCCCATTCAATAACATTAAACATGATACGCGTGTGTAAAACATCATAAAGTAATTTTTACCTCGACTTTTTATTAATGTTTTACTAATTTAATTTTTCTTATATTAATTAAAATAAAAATTTAGTCAACATGCATAAGTTGGCTATTACTTTGGCGATTTGTATCATTTGGCGAAATTGGTCGACGGTATAATTAAGTAGTACCGTATTTGGTTTGGCGAAAATCACTTTTGAATTATTTTCTGTTATATTAAAAAGGAAGCAACGATAAATAAAAACGCGATTAAATACAGATTTAGTTAATATAGAAAAAAACAATTGCCTGGTTACCATGTTATGCAAAACAAGTTGGAAATCGCACGTGAAGTGTAGCAAATGTGATGCGTTCGTACGATAACTAAGTTTTAAAAACATTCAGATCTTGCTGTTATAGTAGCCAGTACTTCGGATACAGTATAGTGTCCGAAACCTTTTTTGTGTTCCTGAAGTAACTTTTATTACACCTCAGCAACGCATATCATATTCATAAAATGTGAAATAGTTTAATATAATTAAAACGCGTCCCAAACAAAGTTTTCTTGTATAACATTATGTAGTGGAATGCTTTTAGGTGGCCCTGTAATTTAATAATAAATATTCTTTGCATCACAGATTGTAAAGAATGTATATTTTAGTATATATATGTGTATATATATATATATATACTTCATAGGTTTATGTCAATTCTACTTTAAATTATTTTTTCATATTGACCGTAATGTAAGGGAATACTTTTGATTGTTCCTGTATTGATCTATGCATCCTATTTTCATAACATTTGAAATGACTCCATAAAATTGTGTAATAGTTATATATTTTAAATTTCAAGCGATTAAAATGCATTTGATGCTTTTTTCCCCATTGGCTGCAATGTAATGGTATACTTTTGATTGTCCCTGTAACTGATCTATGCATCCGATTTTCATAAAATTTGAAATGATTCGACGAAATTATCTAATAATTATATATTTAAAATTTCAAACGATTGAAACTTATTTGAAACTTTTTCCCCCATTGACCGTAATGTAAAGGAATAATTTTGATTGCCCCTGTAGTTGATCTATGCATCCGATTCGGTTGGGTAGTTTTTGCGTTGTTATAGGCGGACAGACAGACGGGCGGACGGACAGACAGACGGACGGACGAACAAACGGACGGACTAAACGACAACTATAGGTGCTACGTATGTACATAGTTACGAACGCACCTAATAACGATATTTCGATGCCAATTATATAGAAAAGTACCAAATCCTGTCCTGGCTTTTTGGGTGAAACTTTATTTTATTTTATTTATTTATTTATTTATTTATTTATTTATTTGCATTAAATGAATCGGTTGCGCTTTTTTTTTCATTTTCCAACAAAGTTGAAAAGTGTTTATGCATTCGGTTTGTCTGTCCGTCTGTCCACATTCTAACATCCGTAAATATACTCGGATTTTTATGCAATTGGTAAATCTCATTTAGGGTCCCCTAGGCATGTTTATTATTGTATAGTATGAGGTATGTGAGATTAATAATTTACTTACAGGGTAACCCAAAAGTTTTCCATCACATTATGGTCTATAAGAAAAATCGTTAACAGATTATTTTAATGAAATTACACTATTTTAAAGTATTGAAACTTATATAAATCGATGAATTGCATTACGATTACGTTTGAACAGGACATTCATATCATTTTTAATCCGTTTACAGGGACACACAAAAGAAATCAGTTACAATACTGTCCTTGAGCAATAATTGCTTGTCATGTGTTTTCAATTTCGGCATGTGCTTTGAAATTTAACAGTTTTTTATAGGTGCATTCGTAATTACATAAAAACGTAGTACCTATAGCCGTCGTCTGAACTGTCCGTGTCTCTGTCCACATAGAACAGCACAAAAACTATCCAACCGAATCGTTTTAAATTTTAAAAGTAAATTTTCTCTTTATACGATGGTGTAAAAATTGAAAATGTGCAATGTTTGGAAATTTAAAAATTTACAGTACCGAAAATTGTTAAACTGAATTTCATTTATTATTTGTTTTTGTGATTGATCCAGGAATATTAACGTGACTGTAAATGTCCAGGCATATTAATATGACTCTGTTATTATGTAAGCTACGTTTTGATCATCCTAAAAATGATGTTATTTTTATTGTTTTTTTAAGTATAGAAATCATTTATAAGTCTAAAATTATAGTCTTTGAAAATATTATTTTCCAGATAGTTGTAATTTGTTAAATTACATTTGTTTTTTAAATGTGGTATTTTTTTCTTTACTTTTTGGAAATTATTATTAAATATATGTTCTCACCAATATCGCTCAGACTAATCCCTCTGAGGGAAGTCCTAGTAATTTTATTTCCTTTATAAAATATGTTTTAGTTTTATAATCTAAATTCAAACAAAACTACGTTTTACTTTGGCTTACTCAGGTCTGCAACTAAAAAATAGCATAGGATTTATTGACTGTTAGATTTTTACTCACTGAAACCAGAATTTTTTTAAGTTTAATTAAATGTAATTTTTTTCTTTTTACCCTGAAATCTGGTATTCTATTCTTGAGTAAGAAACCATATTCAATAATATTTCCACATGGTAATTTTATATTTCTAAGAGTGGCACTCAAAAGTTATGAAAACAGAACACTACAAATAGAAAATGCTCACTATTTGAGGAATTAACAAGCAGTTACGTACAGAGATAAACTTCTACTGTGCTTTAGAAAACTACAAAAAAAAATTCAAAGTTTAATCAAGAGGGAAAGTACAATTTGGAACATAGTTACTTGTAATAAAATATGGGGAGTTTTTTTAAATCGCAGTTGTACTTTTCTAATGCAAACTGCCCATGTTTTTACAACATTACTGTACCTTAAGGAGGTAAAATGGAGGTCAATTTTAGATTCAACACCTTGAAAAAACATTCAGTTATTCAGCTATAACGAAATCTTGAAAAATGCAGCATAGTAGTGCCACCTATAGGGCAATTTACACCAAAAACTAAACAACATTAATATATATCAGAAACTGTCTGAAACTGTAGTTTGATTTTAAAAAAAAATCGTCCTTGAGATAAAGCTATTGCGATAATCATGAATAATGCAGCATAGCAGCATCATCTGTTGTGCAATTTACACAAAAAATTAATGAGTACGAAGTTATGTCAAAGATTAACTTAATCTGAAATTTTATAAAAATACATACATTAGTTTGAGATAGAACTATTGTGGAAATTATGAATAATGCAGCATAGCAGCGCCATCGGTTTGGCGATATACACTAATAACTAAACATCTCGAGTTTATATCAAGGTGTAACTGAATCTAAAGTTTTGTGAAATTATATGCATCAGTTCTTGAGATAGAGTGCCCATAAAATTTGTCACATACAGACTCACAGAGTGAGATATTTTCCAAAAACCATCAAAACGTGTTCAGGGCCTTCTAAAATGTTTAAATACACCAAAAACTGGAAGTCAAAATTTTCACGAATTCAATACTTACTTCTTGAAAAGATAGATTAAAATAATAAATGCATACTTCAAAATTTTATGTTTAATTTTTAATTTTATCATTTCCATTAATCGGCATATTATTGCAATAATTTTACACGTGAATTAATTTTTAACAAGATAAGTTGCATTTAATTACATATCTAGATTTTTTTCATGTTATCAAGTTTTTGTGAAATTGTGAACCTTTTGTATATACTTGTACAAAATATATTCAGAATTTTTGAATAAGAAATTATTACTATATTTAGGTTCCTATTTAGACATTTTTAATAAGGTTTTTTGCATACATATATGCAACTTAATAAGATTCAGCTGCTGTATGGCATGAGATTTTTTTTTTCTTCAATCACTGCACTTGCGAAAGATTCAATTTGTTGATTAAACTTTTTCTGAAATGTCTATTTTCAAGAGAAATTTTGCAAAGGGTCTTGTGTTTCAAAGAAGAAAAAAATGTGAAGGATCCTTTCAAGTCTTCTCAAACAGAATTCTGCTCAAAGATCAGATTACCCACATTAAAATTTTCATGTGAGACACTCAACATAAAAATAAATAAAATAAAAAATATGTGAATGTAGCTATTACAAAATTTTCACTACATTATTTCATAAATGAAATTTCAATTTTTCCAGTTCGGAAAAATTGAAAAATAAGCCTTCGGAAAAAAACCGAAAAAACCGGGTTTTTTTCCCAATTTTTCCGGGTTTTTTCCGAGCATTTATTATTTTAATCTAGATTTTTTTCATGTAATCAAGTTTTTGTGAAATTGTGAACCTTTTGTATATACTTGTACAAAATATATTCAGAATTTTTGAATAAGAAACTAACCTTTTAAGAATAAGAAAACCTTTTAATCCATCTCTAATCTGGACGCCAGTAATATTTACTGTTTTTTAACGGAAAAATTTCCGTAAATTCCGGGAAAAATTCGCAAAAAACGGAATTTTTCCGTTAAAAAACAGTAATTGTACTGGCGTCCAAATTACTTCCGTAAAATCGTCCTTTTTTTTTTTTACCGTGTGATTATAGTTTTACGGATTTCATTTATTTATTTATTTTTTTTTTTTCTTCAATCATTTGGTAAAATTTGCAATAATTTTTACTCACCGATTGACAAAAATCGCAATTTATTTTTGAGATCCCTCGACAAAACTTTTCAACTCGCGAAATAACCAATGTCTTTATTTTCACGAAAATATGTATTTTTACAGTATTATGTTCTATTGATCATTTTGCAGGTGTCTTTTTAATAAAGGGCAAAAGTAGCACTAGCCACAGGTCCAGTAAATAAGGAACAGGGGCTATTAAAAAAATGGTTTTCAGCGTCTATCCTAGAGCCAATTTCTTACATGGATAGATTAAAATTTTCTTGTATTCCATCAAGTTATTTTCTTTTTTCTGCTTGTAATATGTTTATATTAGCATATTTATTGCAATATTCAATTTCAGATTGACACTAATAGAAATTTCAATAAAAGTACTGTTCAGTATTTTTAAATAAAGTTGTCACTGGTTTAAAAAATAGTCACTTATAAAACTGATACTACTGGTCATTATTCCAGTAAAGAAATTTCCAAGCTTTGCTTTTTACTTTTTATGGATTTTAACTGGAACTTGAATGTCTTTTAGTATTTTTTTAAATACTGTAAATAGTATGTTCGAATGTAGAGAACAAATAATTATGTGCCGATTTACATTCTCATAATATGCAACAATTCACAAAAGCTGACGTTTTACTTTTGTATTGACGGGCATATATGATTGCGTGCTTGGCAATGTGCTTATCAAAGGCTTCATTTATGTGAAACACTTTCCTTCCTTTTTAATCTGGTCGAACTGCGATTTACATTCGCTTTCTAATCGCATTAGTGTCACTATGCTAGTTTTGCTTCAAGCGATTGGTTTTACTTGCGAAATTTATGTATTGCCGAGTAATTCAATTATTAACACTTTGAAATATAGCAGAGCCGCTTAATATGATCGCATCGCGACTACGAGATTTTTATGATAACATGAGATGGATAACAATAAGCTGTTTAGAAAAATGCTGTCATAACGTTCAGAATTAAAGAGAATTTTAAATTAACTGGCCGCCTCTGACGACAAGGTTGTTCTTCTTTGTGTACTAAGCATTGCATCATATTACTTTTATTCAAAATAAATTCACCCGCGCAGCACTGCCCGGCCCCCCGAAAATAGAAAAATATTTGATTTTTTCTTAAGTTTTCATAAATATATATTTTGTAGGCCTGTGTTATTATTTTAAATTCCTTTTAGGGGTCCGTTCGTCTGACGAAACCCAATTCGTCTCTGTCCTCTGTATGTCTGTCACAGAGTCAGTACGCAAAAACTATACAAGTCAGGGAGTTCAAATTTCGTATACTTACAGCTGAATACTTCTTGTCATACAACAAATCATAAAATCTTGAAATAGACTATTTTAATTAAAATATTTTTTTATATCATCAGTTAATTTTTTTTCTTTTTACTTTTAATAGAAATAGTATACTTCTGTTGCCACATTTATAAAAATTGTATTAAAAGCTACAAAAAAAAAAAAAAAAAAAAAAAAAAAATTAATAACTCAAAAACATATTAAGATACAATTTGCAAACGCTTTGCATTAAGTGCATTTTTTTCTCTATACGACGATGTAAAAAATTTAAAATGTGCAATGTTTAGAAGTTTAAAAATTTGTATTAGCAAAAAATGCAAAACTGAAATTTCATTTCAAAGTGTTGCCATTCGCAAAATGGCGTATACGTTACGTGCTGTGACGTGGTGAAAAAAGTTCCAGGATGACGTTTGGCAAAGCTTTTTATTTACAGCTACACAGCAAACAAATTCAGAAGACTTAAATGAATAATTGGAAGCAATGTTTTAAAATGAAAGTACACTCTGCCCTCTGTCCGCAAACTTCTTAAAGATGCACGTGGATTGGGTCTATATTTTAAATTTTCGAGAGAGACAAATGTCGGACTTTAACGGGACAATCTTTCGCCCCGTCCGACGGTTCAGGTCCGCTCTCCTCGGAGTCGAAGTCAAAAATCCTTTTTGAGTCTCCGTTGCAACTGCATATATCCGAATGAAATTTCTTTGATAATCGCCGATCTTTGTGAGGGATAAACAGACAACTCAAGTACTGTAGACAGGGTTCGCACGGACCTTAAAAGTCCTTATAAACTCCTTATATTTCGATAGTCCTTAATAAGGATCCTTAAAGTCCTTATTTTTTATTGAAAGTCCTTATTTTTTAACATGGGCTTAATATTAACACAATCCGTAAAATGTTTTAAAAAAATCGCCAAACATTCCAGTGGTGATTCCCGTCCGAAATTTCGAAAATTTAAGGCATACTCTTCCGAAAATTTGAAGTTGGGTTATGAGTTCCACATAGTTGCCAACTTGTACGGTTTAGCGCGCGGAAAAATGCAAATTTCGTAAAAGGATAGCCGAAAAAGCACACGTTTCGTCAATATTTCGTGGGAAAACGACGATTTCGCCGATGTATTTGACAACGAACTTTGTCAAAAGATCACTGAAAAATGCGAATTTCATGTGCGGATCACCGAAAAAACGGCAATTTCACCAAATATCGCAGACAAAACGCTGACTTCGTCTGAAGACCGCGGGAAAACGTCGCTTTCGTCTAAAGATTGCGGATATAACGCCGATTTTGTTAAAAGATCGCGGGAAAAAAGTGGTTTTCGATAAAAGATAGCTTAAAAATATTTTGTCAAAAGATTATGGAAAAAAAACGCCGATTTCATCAAAAGATCACGGAAAAAATGCCGATTTCGTCAACAGATCGCGGGGATAAAACTCCTAAGGATGATTCTCGTCTGAAATTTTAAGGCATCTTCCAAAAATTTGAAATTGGGTTATCAGTTCTGCATAGTTGCCAATTTGTACGGTTTTGCGCGCAGAAAAAACAATCGCGGTGCAATGCAAATTTCGTGAAAGGATGCCGAAAAGCACACACTTCGTCGATATTTCGTGGAAAAACGACGATTTCGTCAATTCTTTTGTCAAAGAATTTTGTCAAAAGATCGCTGAAAAACGCGCATTTCCTGTGCGGATCGCGGAAAAAACGGCAGTTTCACCAAATATCACTGATTTCGTCTGGAGACCGCGGGAAAACGTTGATTTCGTCTAAAGATCGCGCGATCTTTTAACGCCGATTTCATCAAAAAATCACAGAAAAAACGTCGATTTCTTCAAAATCGCGGGATAAAAGGACGTTTTCGAAAATAAATCGCGTAAAAATGAGAGTTTTGTGTAAAGATCGTCGAAAAAACGCCGATTTCATTAAAAAGAAACACGGAAAAATGCGGATGTTGTTAACAGATCGCGGAAAAACCGCCGATTTTGACAAAAGATCGCAATAAATCGCAGATTTTGCTAAAATATCGCAGATAAATCGTTGATTTCGTCTGAAGATCGCGGATTCCCAGCCCCCCCATCCCCGCCGATTTCCGAAAAAAAATTTCCCCCAGAATCACCCCTGAAAACACCGTTTTTGAGAAAAGATCGTGCCAAAAATGCAAATTTTGCTTAAAAATCGTCGAAGAAAACGCCGATTTCATTAAAACAAGGGGGGGGGGGAAACGTTGATTTCGTCAAAAGATCGCTGAAAAACCGCCGATTTCGACAAAAGATCGCAATTAATCTCCGATTTTGCTAAATGTCGTAGATAAATCGCCGATTTCTTCTGAAGATCGCGGATAAACCCCGCCCCCTTCCCAGAAGATGGGGGGTGTGCAACTCACGGAATTCCCCTTCCCCCTGCACCACCGATTTCCGAAAATGCGATGTTAATTTCCGAAAACAATTTTTTACCCAGAATCCCCGCCCCTGAAACATTCATAATCTGCCAAATATGACAGCTGAAAAAAAAAATCAAGTTTCTTTGTTATAATTTTCTTATTTCTGATTGGACATTAAAGGTTAAAATTCAATATTTGTATTAGTAGCCAGTGGCCAGTAGAGGCTGAATGTTTAGTAGCCACTATTGTCAAGTTAGTGGCCACTAATTACTATAATAGATGCCACCAAGAAGAAAATATCGTACAAATTCTAATCAGAATATTAAATAGTTAATAATTATTTTATATGTCAAGAAAACCATAACTTCATTCAAACTTAGATTTTTTTCCCCATTACAGATTATTACAGATAATAAAAATGGGGATTTTTTTTTCGACCACTTGATGAATTTTTTCCGCTATCGGGCAATGGATTTCGCAGTCTTTTGAAGAAATTTGCTGTTTTTTCCAATTTTTTGACGAAATTTATCGTATCTTCACGATTTTTGGACAAAATTTATTGTTTTTCCGCGTTTTGAATCTAAATTTGCTTTTTTTTTTCTGGACGGATTTTGCAGTTTTTTCGCAAATTTTTGAGGAGAACCACCTTTTTTCAGCGATCTTTTGACGAAATCTGCCGTTTTTTCGTGATATTTTGATGAAATTAGCTTTTTTTTCAATTAATGACATGGATTACACCGTTTTTTCGCGATTTTTTGACGAAATCTACCATTTTTTCGCGATTTTTTTGATGAAATATTTCGTTTTTTCGTGATTTTTTTTTACACCAAATTTACCGTTTTTTCGCGATTTTTTGACGAAATCAGCCGTTTTTCCCGATCTTTTGACGAAATATGCTGATTTTTCGTGATCTTTTGACGAGATCTGCCGTTTTTCCGCGATCTTTTGATGAAATTAGCTTTTTTTTTTTGCAATTATTGACAAGGATTACACCGTTTTTTCGCGATTTTTTTTATGAAATATTTCGTTTTTTCGTTATTTTTTTTTAACCAAATCTACCGTTTTTTTCACGATTTTTTGGTGAAATCAGCCGTTTTTTGCGATCTTTTGACAAAATATGCCGATTTTTCATGATCTTTTGATGAGATCTGCCATTTTTCCGCGATCTTTTGATGAATTCAGCTTTTTTTTCCCTTCCAATTATTGATAAAGATTACCGTTTTTTCGAGATTTTTTGACGAAATCTGCCGTTTTTTCGGGATTCTTTGACGAAATATTCTGTTTGTTCGCGATTGTTTTTTTTTTACCAAATCTGCGTTTTTTCGCGATTTTTTAACGAATTCTGCCGTTTTTCGCGATCTTATGGCCAAATATACCGATTTTTCGTGATTATTTGACGAAATTGGCCGATTTTCGCGATTTTTTTTGACGAAATCTGCCGTTTTTTCGCGATTTTTTGACGAAATCTGACGTTTTTACGCGATTTTAGGACGAAATCTACCTTTTTCTTTGCGATATTTTGATGAAATTTGTCGTATTTTCATCATTTCTCGATGAAATTTACTTTTATTCCGCGATTTTTTACCGATATTTGTCGAAATTTTTTAATTAAATTCGCGTTTTTCCGCGATCTTTTGACGAAATTAGCAATTGTTCTTCGAACGATTGGCAAAATTGGTTATTTTCGGCGACCTTTTGTCAAAATTTGCGATATATTTTATGTCCTGATTTTCGGATTTATGACCGACTTTTTTTTAAATTTTCCGAAATGATTGATCGCCAAAATGGCGATCAGGTGCATAACATAAAGTCGCCAATTTCTTACATTTAGTCGCCCTGTGGCCGGTGGCGACCGCGAATTTTAACCTTTATTGGACATTAAAGCTGCCTCTTTTGTTTTCCAATTGCTACGTAGGAACCTCGTATCCACAAACACCAATCGTAATCAGTATTCACCATCTAAAATTTCCTTTTCTTTGATATAGAGAAATGAATAACAAAGAAGATATTTCGCCAAATAATTGCACCAATCTGTTCCATAATCCGCTGATCTGTGTTTGATCGTAGTCTTATTATTTCACTGGATATGTGTATAGCATGGTTAACAGCAACAGTCTTCCTCTGCAGGAAATAAAAGGAAATTAATTGAAGATGACTTAAGTTTTATAAAGAAAAAAATATGGCTTCTTGAAAAAGAAGTATCGGAGTTAGAAAATAAGGCCAATGAATTAGCTGATAAAGCTGATCAACTAAAGATATTAAATTATTTATAAAATCGAACAATTGTAGAAAATCTGCAACAAAAAAAAAAAAAAACTAGTTGGATGTGTCAATCCCGAAACTTTCTTCTATCTCATAAGTACATTTTAATATATATATATATATATATAAAAAAAAAAAAAAAAAAAAAAAAAAAAAAAACGTGGTGACCCCAAAGTTACCCACTATCGAATTTCCTCGAACATTTGACCTAGCCTAATGAGATTCTGGTATCCAAAAAGCCTAAAACGCAAAATTTAATTAATATTCTGAGAAAAGGAGCTTAGTTGTGCCTCATCTTGGGTAATTTGTACTAAAACCTAATAAGCATCTATTGATGTCAAGACCTAACAGAATCTGAAATTTGATGGAATTTCGTAGTCTAATTATGTTATGATGTAAAATAATCTGAAGTTTGATGAAATTCTGTGCATTAGTTCTTGAGATAGAGCTAGTTTTTTTTTTTTTTAAACGTGTAAATTATAGCACAGCAGCACGATCAGTTGAAGGATTTATAATCATTTGTAACAAATCATTTTGTAACAAAATCTGAAGTTTTATGAAATTCTGTGCTTTGGTTGTTGTTTGCTATCGGAAAAATCGTGCAAAATGCAGCATAGCTGCACCACCTGTTGCAAGGTTAATACCAAAATGTAATCAGCGTCTAATTATGTTATATATTCTAGTTTAACAGAATCTAAAATTTGATGAAGTTCTCTGCATTACTTCTTGAGATATAGCAATCGCAAAAATCGTGCAAAATGTAGCATAGCAGCGCCACCTATAGGGCAGTTCACACCAAAACCTTATCAGCGGCTATGTATCTCAAGGTATCGCGGAATCTGAAGTTTGGTGAAATTCTGTGCATTAGTTTTTGAGCTATAGCTATCATGAAAAACATGAAAAACGTGGCATAGCAGCGCCACCTGCTGGCCAATTTACACCAAAACTTAATCAGCGTCTATGTACATCAAGGGGTCACAGAATCTGAAGTTTGGTGAAATTCTGTGCATTAGTTCTTGAGATATAGCAATCTTGAAAATCATGAAAAACGTAGTATAGCAGCGCCACCTGCAGGCCAATTTTCACCAAAAACCAATAGGCACTAATTCATATCAAGGTCTAACTGAATATAAAATTTTATTAAATTTCGAGCATTAGTTCTTGAGATAGAGCGCCCACAAATTTTTTGTCACATACAGACAGACTCACAGACAGACGGACAGACTCACAGACAGACATTTTCTAAAAATAGTCAAAACGTGTTCAGGACCTTCTAAAACGTATAAATCCGTCGAAAACCGGAAGTCGAAAATTTTCATGAATCCAATACTTTCTTCTTGTAAAGATAGAAAAAAGTAAAAAAAAAAAAAAAAAAAAACGAAGAAATTTCCTCCCTGACCAAAGAAAGAGATGCTAAAATACAGTTACTAGCCAACTAATGTTATATATTTACGATTAAAATTTAATGTAAGTAATTATGCGTACTATTCTTTTTTAACTTTAGAAAGTCCTTATTTTTCTTTTAGCAAAATCCTTACAAAGTCCTTACAGAGTCCTTATTTTCCATTTAGCAAACTCTGTATGAACCCTGGTAGAGTTATTATATTCAAGCTGTCTAACATTAAGTTCTTGGTCTGAAATATGATTTTTATTCTGTCAGTTGGAGAGGTTTCTATAGCACAAAATTTAGCATTCGCCACTCGTCGGGTACCGTAAAATGGGGTGAATCGGAACAGTTTTCAACTTTAACGTTAAAAAAAAGCAACAACTGATTTTTTTTATTTTTCTATTTTACTACTAGAAACTTCGGTCTTGTTTTGTTCTTCACTTTTTAAGCAAAAACGAAACATTTTTTTCTGTTTATATATATATTATTTTTTTTAATGGTGTTTCGATTCACCCCGCAGATAGGGGTGAATCGGAACAAATGATATAATCTTTATTTATTCCGATTCAAACTTTAATAGGGTTAATAAAAACAAGTAATAATGATAAGGAAGGAATAAGGGTAAGTGAATCTATTGAGTAGCCCCAATCGCTGCATGTATTAATACGATCTACTAATACGCCCTCATCCCCTCCCTTAGTACTGTTTGTATTCCTCTCTTTTTTAATTCGTTTTTCATTTTGAGATGTTTGTGGAATGTTGTAGATGTTAGATAATAATTTTGAGGCGTTTTTCTAACTAATTTGCTATTTTTAAATTCTTCCATTGTGCGTTCCATGTCTGTTGGATTAAATGGTGACGTTTTTGTTTAACCAAGTAATTTCTTGGCCCTTTTAAACTCTTCAAGTCATTAGAACAAACAAAATATTGTTACAATACATACTCAAACATATGTTTTCATGTATTACATGAAACTATTACTGTAAAGGAAAATAAACCATGAGAGAAAACGTGTTCCGATTCACCCCGTAAATCTTAAACTTCTGATGTTACAAGCCATTTTTCATTATATAGTTAAGAAATAAGTAAAATTTAATACAGCATATCGTTCACAGGTCTATCATTAATTAAAAATCCCCTCTCTTAGGTTTGGAATACGAAAAGTACTGTAGTTACATACAAAGTTTTGAAGACATTGAAAAAATGAGGTTTTTGAAGATCCTCTTGAAGTTTTTTTTATATACCCCAGTAGTGGTGCCAACATGTCAAAACTGAAGTTCCCAACTCTTAAGGTTATTAGCTTCTTATAAAAAAATTGGCAACTAAAAATATCTTCACATGTATTTACAATGAATTTATTTGTGTGACCGGGAAGTTACGTTCCTATTCCCCTCGCTGTTCCTATTCACCCCATTTTATGGTAACATTTAAAACGTGGCGATTAACTTTATTGTCCTTACTCGCCAAATTTAATGAGCACCACTCGCTAAACGCCATGATTGAAAGATGCATTGATGTCAGGAAGGAAAGGCATGGAATTCATTCGGAATTTACGGCGTTCCCATCGGCAGTGCTTCCAAACGTAAGAAAAGAAAGTGATAGTAATTCTGTTCCAAATTTTTCCGATTAATTCCATTTTTTTTTTTTTTAATTCCCCTAGCCGGTCTTTAGTTTGAAAAATTGGACATAAAAACATCGCTAATTTCAACAAGGTCGCAATTGAAAAATGTTTCAGCAATCGTTCGAAGAAAAAAGAATCGTCAATTTCGTCAAAGTATCACGAGAAACATGCAAATAATCCCAGAAAAAATACAAAATTCTTCATAGGATCACGGAAAAAACGCAAGTTTTGCAAAAAAAAAAAAAAAAAAAAAAAAAAAAAAAATCATAAAAATGCAAATTTTATCGAAAAATCACAAATTTCTTCAAAAGATCGCAAATTACTTCAAAGGATCGCGAAAAAACCGCTAATTTTGGCGAAAGATCGTGAAAGAGCAGCTAATTTCTACAAAAGATAGCGATAAAACAGCAAATTTCGTCAGAAAAATCTTGATATAACTATAAACTTCGTCAGAAAATGGCAATAAAACGGCAAGTTTCATTTTAAAAATCGCAATAAAATTTAAAATTCGTCAAAAGTTCGCGAAAATAAAACATTAAATTACATTAAAAAATTACAAAAAAATCTGCAAATTTCGTCAAAAGATCATAAAATAACCACAAATTTCGTTAAAAGATCTTAAATTTACTCAGAATATGACATAAAAACTCAAATTTCGTCAAAAGATTGCAAAACAATTCGTAAATTTCGTCAAAAGATCCTGAAATAACCACAAATTTCGACAAACGATCGCAATAAAACCTCATAGTTCGTCGAAATATTGCAAAATAATCCTCAAGTTTCGTCAAAAGATAGCGAAAAAACTCGCAAATTTAATCAAAAAAATCTCGAAAAAACGCAAATTTAGTCAATGATCGCGACCTCCCCCCCCCCCCCCCCCTAGTAAATTATATCTAAAAAATGCAAAAAAAAAAACCAACTTTCGTCTAAATATCGCAAAAAAATCTCAAGATTTGTTTTAAGATCCCAAAAAGACGCAAATTTCTTCTTAAAATTGTACTAAACAAAAAGTGAATTTCGTCAAAGAGCCATGAAAAAAAGCAAATAGTTAGTGCCAGAAATGGATCCTCCCTCCCATCGCTCCATCTGCTGTAACTTTTCAGAAAATATGCTGTAAATTTCAGATTTTATTTAAAATATTCTTGCTTTTATCCTGTAGAATAGTATGTAAAATATATTAGTAAATCACAATGTTGATAGTTAGAAAACATTTTTTTTATGTTACTAGCCAGTGTTCGAAAAAAGCTGGCAGGTGAAAAAAAATCAGTGTACTGGCCAGTGGCCATTGTCTAAAAATGTTAATTCTGACCTACAGAGGTTTCATGTTAATTTCAAATTCGATATTTCAGTAGAAAAATATTCTTAAAATAATAATATAAAATTTTTCTACCTTTCTTGAGGGTTCTTGAGGGATGTACGGTGGTCCGAATCTTAATTCTTGGCCGTCTTCAAAGACAAAAAATCCACATCAAAAATAAGAGACAAAACGTAAACACACAAAAAAGAAAAGTTGATTATTTACACACGCGCGCACAGATATTACATGTTTCTTGATCATTATTCTTAATTTATCTACATCGAAATCTGAAAGGTACAAAAAAAAACATTAATAAAAAAAAAAAAAAAAAAAAAAAAAAAAAGATCGTAAAAAATAACCAATGAGCGTTTAGTTTGCACAAGAAAGAAAAAAAATAAAAATAAAGAATGTTCTGAAAATGAGCGGCTGCTGGTGCCAGGGAGTCTTCGTGAAGAGTGTTTTCACACTCCCCACCTTGAGTTCATTAGGGGACAGAACTCAATCACTGCAGTTGGAGTCTTTCGGGCGGCCGTACAATTCGACCACGGCGAGTAGTCAAACGCTTTTGCAGTGCTGCATCACTTTGATTATCGGCGATTCCATTCACCTCCAAAGAACAAAGTTTCTTAATGGGACGAATTAGCATTCCAGTTGCAGTCTTCAACTTTACTACACGCACAACGCCATCTTGACTAGGTATAAGTTCGACAACTCTGCCAAGAGGCCAGTTTATTCGGCTAGAATTTTCCGTCCATATCAGGACAACATCTCCTACACACAAAGATCTTGATTTTTTTCCACTAAAGACCGAACATTTTAATGTGCCGAGATATTCGCTTCTAAATCTTGATTTTAAATCGTTTCTAATTTTAATTCTATAATGGTATCGTTTATTCATTTCTTTGTGGTCTAGAAATTCTAGTTCAGGCATACCTATTTTAGTATTTTCCTGTAAGAACATTGAAGGAGTTATAACTTGAAGATCTTCATTATTATCTGTAACATACGTCAAGGGGCGGGCATTTATAATACTTTCACAATCGCAGATAACGGTATGCAGTTCTTCAAAATTTAAAGACGACTTGCCCAATACCCTTCTCAAGATTCGTTTCAGGATTCCAACAAGTCTTTCCCAAAATCCACCCCACCAAGGTGCAGAAGGTGGAATAAATTTCCAGTCTATACGTGAAAACGCAGTAACCGCTTTTACTTTTTCATAGTCAATTGTTTTTAATAAATTGTGGCAGCCAGTAAAATTTGTGCCGTTATCTGAATATATTATTGCAGGACGACCTCGTCTAGAAATAAAGCGTTTCAATCCTAAGATAAAACTTTCGGTTGAAAGAGCTGTCAATAGCTCGAAATGCACAGCTCTAAAAACTGCACACGTGACTATCAAAATCCAGACTTTAGATTCTTTTTTCAAATAAAGAGGCCCGCACAGATCTATTCCTATTATTTCGAAAATCGCGGCTTCTCTGACACGATCAAGAGGTAAGACACTTTCTACTACATCAAATGGTTTTGCTGAGTGTCTTTTACAAATGATACATTTGCCGATTACCTTTTTGATTGTTTTCCGACTCTTCAGCACCCAGTAATTTTCTCGTAACGCAGTCATCAACAAGGGTACGCCACAATGACCGAATTCTAAATGTTTCGAAAATATAATCTGTTCTACGACGTAATGATTTGAAGGGAGTAAGATAGGTAATCTAAAATTAAATTCATCTTCTCGTTGAAATATCTTCGTTTTTACGCGTATGATTCCTTCCGAATCTGTAAAAATATTCAGGCATTTCAGTCTTTATGTTCATTCACAAAGGATTCTTTTAGCACAAGTTTTAATAATACTGTTTCCGCCGCTTTTAATTCGTTGTGTGTTAATTGACCGAATATTCTGTCGGTACTACCCCTTTTCGAATTTTGGTAAAATCGCAAAATCCAACCAGTAACTCGCAAAATTTTATTGTAAGAAGAATAGCGATTATAAAATTGTGCCTCATCACTCTCTACATTAGGAGCGGTCACAATAGTTTTTCTTTTTTCAGAATTCACTATATCCATATTAGGAAAAATATTAGTACTAGGCCGATTTTCCTTTGATTCTGAAAGCCATGATGGCCCTAACCACCACTGAGATTTAATAAGGGATTTTGCACAACAACCGCGTGACGGTAAATCTGCTGGATTCATATGTCCAGGTACGAAATTCCATGAAGTGTTGGGGGTAAGCTTTCGAATTTCTCTATTTTCTACAAATGTAGCCCAAGGACCTTCCCGTTTTATCCAGTATAACACGTCCATTGAATCTGACCAATAGAAAGTATCAACATTTTCTAATTTCAAATCGTTTTTAATACTATTAGACAATCTAGCTCCAATACAACAGGCCAATAATTCAAGGCGTGGAATGGAAATGTCCTTTAGAGGAGCTACTCTAGAACGAGCCTGAATAAGTTGACAAGTTACACGATTTTCTACTTCATTTCTTAGATAAATGCATGTAGCGTAAGAAAATTTACTAGCGTCGCAGAAAATATGTAAAGATAAGTTTCCCTCTTTTAGAGATAAGTTAGACAATCTTCGCGGGATCTCAAGATTTTCCAAATCATTAATTTCCTTAGTCCATTTTCTAAATTCCTTAACTATCTCATCGGGCAGCTTGGAGTCCCATGACGCCTTTATTTTCCAGCATTTCTGTAAAAGTAATTTTGGAATTAAGGTCACGGGGCAAGTGAAACCGATGGGATCGAATATTTTATGAGTTAAGGACAAAATTGTTCTTTTAGTGATGCACTCATTTTCCAATTTAAAATTCCGAAAATCACACGACAATGTATCACTCTTGGTGTCCGTCCCACATTAAACCAAGTAAGGGAATTTTATCCTCAGCCGCATCACTCAAATGACCCTTTTCATTAAAGCCTAATCCAATTTCTTCGCACCGATTATGACACCAACCACGAAGATCAAATTGTGCCGAAGCTAAGAGTTTCCGTGCTTCATTGCGAAAATATTCTAACTCTTCTAACGATTCTACACTAGCTACACAGTTATCTACATAGAAAGATTCTTTAAGTTTTATAGCAACATCTTTAATGTTCTCAGGTGCTTCATCTAAGTGACGTGTTAGAGTAGCGGCCAAAAGGAAGGGGCTACAAGTAATCCCAAAGACAATCCGACAATGTCTATAAATTTCAAGGTTTTCTGAATTCCCATCTCTCCACCAGAAAAAACGTAAATAATCTCTATCCTTTTCATTCAGTGATATCTGTAAAAAAGCTTTACGAATATCTGCTACAACACCTATCTTTCCCACTCTAAATCGATTTAGAACAGAAGGAATTAGTTCAATTAAATTAGGTCCCTTCTCTATACAATCATTTATGGAAACAGAACCCTTAACATGTGCTGATCTATCAAATACTGGCCTAATTTTGGTCGTAGAATTAGGTTTTATTACAGCTGTATGAGGGAGGTAATGGACTTGGGTGTTAAGTTTTTCCTCTCCATTCACTCTTTCAATAATCCCTTCCGTTTCCCACTCATTTAAAACTGCTTCGTAATCTTTCAACAAACCGCAATTTTGGAGATTCTTAATATTTTGCAGGCGTTTTATCGCTAAATCTTTATTACTTGGAATGGGAGGATGGTCACTTAACCAGGGAAGACAAACTTTGTACCTACCATCAGTTTCGCGTCTTACGGTTTCTTTAAAATGCTCCAAAACTAATTTCTGGACTTCTTCCTTAGTTTGTTTTTCCGCAGGATCTACTATGCCTAAAGAATCTAAATTCCACAAATCTGTAATTTTGGCATCGTTTACATATAATGAAAAGACCAAAAGAGAACTATCCCTTTCATTTCCGCCAATTTTGCCCATAGTAGTCCAACCTAGTTTTGTTTGCATCGCAACCAAACCACAAGATAAATTTTCTATTTTTCCTATAAGCAGTTCTCCCACAACATCTGCTCCCAAAAGTACATGTATTTCATTTAAATTTCTTTCATATAAACAATTTTTACCTTCAGGGCAGATATCGCTCAAAAATATATTTTTTCCTTTTAATTCCGCAATACAACGAATGTCTCTAATTTTGGGTACATTAGCACAAATTTTTTCTTGTTCCATTACCTCAATTTTAATTTTTTTACCTCCCCTTAAATCCCTTAAATTAACAGAATAACAGTTATGATCTACCGTTGTTTCGGTACCTCCAAACAACCCGTGAGTAATTCTGACCTTTCTTAAACTTTTCAATTCCATCTTATTGGCTACGAACTTTGAAATATACGACTTAGAAGACACCGTATCTAACAATGCGCGTACTATATATTCACAACCATTATTTCTTACATAAACATATAAAGTTTGTAAATAAACTTCTTTCTGCAAGTTTTCATTCGCAAAAAGGGCAGTATCCGACACTTCGGTCTGTTGTTTAGATTTTTCTTTCTTTACGTTTCTATAACAAAACAATGTGTTATGATTCCCGTTGCAAATCCGGCATTTTATATTTTTTTTGCAAAAACGCGATAAATGTTTTTTCATTTCTAGGCACTTAAAACATGCTCCCTTTTTCATTAGAATGTTCTTAATTTCATCAATAGATAACTCATTAGTTCTATCGCAATCAACCGATGAGTGATGAAATGATTCACAAAAAACGCAGTTTATTACGTTTAAATTCTCTTTTTTGTTCGTTGACACTAAATCATTAGCTGTGGGATAATTTTTTTGTTTATTGTTATTTCGAAACGAATTAAAGTTTTTCTTTTTAGGAGGAATAAAAAATTTTCTATCTTCGTTCATTAGGTTTATTACTAAATTAGCCTTTTCTCTTGCTTTTAAACAAGTAGATAAAAAATTCATCAATTCTTCAATTTCATAAAATCCTTTTTCATTATCGGACTTGTTAAGTTCTATTAACAAATCTTTCGGAATTGTTTTCAAAATGGTTGTACATAATACACTTGAAATGCTATTTAAATCTGTTCCTAAGCTTTGCAAACTTCTCAGTTCTACTGATAATTTATCAAAATATTGTCGGAAAGCATATGTATCATTCGAAGTTCTCAATGGCTTGATAGCTAAAAGATTACTAATATGATTGTGTATTAATAATTGTTTATTAGCAAACCTACTTTTCAGCAATTCTATAGCCGCATCGTAATTTTTTTTCGGAAACAGGAAAACCTTCTATTGTGTTTAAAGCGGTCGATCTTAATTGCGATCTTAAATAATTAAATTTATCAACTTTATTTAACGACTTATTATCATGAATGGCCGATTCAAAACTGCTCCAAAAGGAAAGCCATTCATTTATATTTCCATCAAATATTGGTATATGCAATTTCGGTAACTTAACTTTTACAGAATTATCCACTTTTTCATTAAATGCATTGTCTGAAAATTGTTCTTTGTTACTTTCTTGTTTTGATTTTAAATTTAAAAATCCGGCATTTAATTCTCTAATTTTCTGATTTGCGCGTGACTTCCATAATATTACATTTTCGCTATACTTTTCAGCGGCTTCTAATTCTTTCTCTAAATCATCGGGATTGACTAATAATTCAATTGAATTATCTGTTGTCTTTAAGTGACTTAAATTTGTCGGTCAATGTTTCAACATGTTCTTGCAGTTCTTCGATAGACACATCGTCTGATTTTATGGAAGTTTCGATTTTATTTAGAATTTTCGTAACAGCCGATCGAAAAATAGTTCTTCTTTTTTTAAGTGTTTCTAAATTCTCAGCCATTTTTTTTCTTTTTCTCTACTTAATTAGTTAATTTCAAGATTCAAATTCTTAATTGTTTCAAAATATATTACCACCGTACATCCCGCGACAGGGATGCCATGTTAATTTCAAATTCGATATTTCAGTAGAAAAATATTCTTAAAATAATAATATAAAATTTTCCTACCTTTCTTGAGGGATGTACGGTGGTCCGAATCTTAATTCTTGGCCGTCTTCAAAGACAAAAAATCCACATCAAAAATAAGAGACAAAACGTAAACACACAAAAAAGAAAAGTTGATTATTTACACACGCGCGCACAGATATTACATGTTTCTTAATCATTATTCTTAATTTGACTACATCGAAATCTGAAAGGTACAAAAAGAACATTAATAAAAAAAAAGATCGTAAAAAATAACCAATGAGCGTTTAGTTTGCACAAGAAAGAAAAAAAATAAAAATAAAGAATGTTCTGAAAATGAGCGGCTGCTGGTGCCAGGGAGTCTTCGTGAAGTGTTTTCACATTTCAAGTTAAATTTTCTGAGTATATAATTGGGGAGTTGAAAACTTTATTATACACAAGATTAGAGATGGGAATGTTCGGAAAAATTGGGAAAAAATCCGGTTTTTTCGGTTTTTTTCCGAAGGCTTATTTTTCAATTTTTCCGAATTGGAAAAATTGAAATTTCATTTATGAAATAATATAGTGAAAATTTTGTAATATCTACATTCTCATACTTTTTATTTTATTTATTTTTATGTTGAGTGTCTCACATGAAAATTTTAATGTGGGTAATCTGATCTCTGAGCTGACATCTGATTGAGAAGACTTGAAAGGATCATTCACATTTTTTTCTTGTTTGAAACACAAGACTCTTTGCAAAATTTCTCTTGTAAATAGACATTTCAGAAAAAGCTTAATCAACAAATCGAATCTTTCGCAAGTGCAGTGATTGAAGAAAAAAAAATCTCATGCCGTACAGCAGCTGAATCTTATTAAGTTGCATATATGTATGTAAATAACCTTATTAAAAATGTCTAAATAGGAACCTAAATATAGTAATAATTTCTTATTCAAAAATTCTGAATATATTTTGTACAAGTAATATACAAAAAGTTCACAATTTCACAAAAACTTGATTACCTGAAAAAAAAATCTAGATATGTAATTAAATGCAACTTCTCTTTTTAAAAATTAATTCATGTGTAAAATTATTGCAATAATATGCCAATTCATGGAAATGATAAAATTCAACATAAAATTTTGAAGTATGCATTTATTACTTTAATCCATATTTTCAAGAAGTAAGTATTGAATTCGGGAAAAATTTGACTTTCAGTTTTTGGTGTATTTAAACGTTTTAGAAAGTCCTGAACACTTTTTGATGGTTTTTGGAAAATATCTGCCACTCTGTGAGTCTCTATGTGACAAATTTTATGAAAATTATATGACAAATTTTATCTCAAGAACTGATGCACATAATTTCACAAAACTTTAGACTCAGCTATCTACACCTTGATATAAACTCGAGATGTTTAGTTATTAGTGTATATCGCCAAACCGATGGTGCTGCTATGCTGCATTATTCATAATTTCCACAATAGTTCTATCTCGAAATTAATGTATGTATTTTTATAAAATTTCAGATTAAGTTAATCTTTAACATAACTTCGTGCTCATTACTCTTTGGTGTAAATTGCTCATCAGATGACGCTGCTATGCTGTATTCATGATTATCGCAATAGCTTTACCTCAAGGACATTTTTTAAATCAAACTACAGCTTCAGACAGTTTCTGATATATATTAATGTTGTTTAGTTTTTGGTGTAAATTGCCCTATAGGTGGCACTACTATGCTGCATTTTTCAAGGTGTTGAATCTAAAATTGACCTCCATTTTACCTCCATAATGTACAGTAATGTTGCAAAAACATAGGCAGTTTGCATTAGAAAAGTACAATGGAAAAAAAAAAAAAAAAAAAAAAAAAATATTATTACAAGTAACTATGTTCCAAATTATACTTTTCCTCTTGATTAAACTTTGAATTTTTGTAGTTTTCTAAAGTACAGTATAAGTTTATCTCTGTATGTATAACTGCTTTTGTTAATTCTAGGGATGGGACGAATATTCGGCCACTATTCGGTATTCGGCCCTTTTGCCGAATATTCGGTTGGCCGAATATTGAAGGCTTGTTGACCGAATACTTCGGCCGAATACCTGTAGCCGAATATTTAGAGATATCTTGCTGAATATTGCTAAAATCTCGCCGAATAGTGAAAGATATCTTGCCAAATAAATTTCGGATTTAAAGAATTTCATTCTTGCAATTTTTTTCCCTCTAATCCAAATTGGCTACTTCATTTATGAAGTCATTCTCACTCTTACTTACAAAATATAGTTATTCAGATACTAAAAAATATACAGCCTTTCTGTATTTCCTATAAAAGTTAGCGATATTCTAGAAAATGCTGCCCAAGTTGGAGATTTAATTGTACGGGAAATGTCATCATTAGAGAATGATATATTACAATTCAAAATATAAAAATACTGCCTTATTCTAAAACTCTCGAATATTTATTAATGTCTGCAAATTCCATGCACATATAAAAAAGGCTCTTATGAAATTCATAACTTATTTTCTATAAAGTAAGAAATGAAAAAATTTATTCACTAGGTGTGTTAATGAAGATTCATTTTCAAAATTAAATATAATATATCACCATTCCAAATACAACGGTTCATCTGAAAGCAGAACTGGTGTCAAACTCGATACACATTAGATGACACAACTTGCTTTATGAAGATGGTTTTATAAATATTTTAATATAAATTCTAAATACTCAACAAAATAATTTTTTCATTCTATAGTTTTCACTTTTAAATAATTATTTGCATAATTACTGACTTAAATACATAACATTATTATGTATATATTTTTAATTTAATCTTCCTTCCTTCATATTGTTATCGATTTCCGTTTATCTTTTTAATGCTTGTTGAATAAGTGGAATATTGAAGTTGAATATTGTATGTGCCGATTCAAATGTCAAAGATTTTGTTAACATATGCATTCTACTTTAAGCATAACCTTTTGCTTTAACGTAATTTGTAGTTTAAAGTTTTGCATTTGATTTCAGAATAGTCTCATTCTTACAAATTTGCTTATCACTAGGGACACAAACTCTAAATGATCAAATTTACTTCATTAAAGGTTATTTCAGAAAATATGTCCTTGTGAGTTCTGAGAGAGAGAGAGAGATTAAGAATATTACTGATTTTGGATACAAGAAGTATCAACTGATAGTAAAAGTGAAGTATATTCTTCATATTTTAATGGAAATATTTTCCCATCTTGACTTACTGAAAATCAATTTGATGTCCATTAAAATAAAGGATATAATGCAATTTCATAATTTTTTTGTATTAAAATAAGTTTTTCAAATTTAAAAATACATTTAAAAGCACATTTAAGAGTAATAATTATTAATGAGCTCCTATTTTTTAAATTATATATAATCAAAATTTATTTTCTTTATTGGAAAAATTTTTTACTATTCGGCCGGCCGAATATTCGGTATTCGGCTTAAAACTTGGCCGAATATTCGGTATTCGGCTATTCGGCCAAATCACTATTCGTCCCATCCCTAGTTAATTCCTCAAATAGTGAGCATTTTCTATTTGTAGTGTTCTGTTTTCATAACTTTTGAGTTCCACTCTTAGAAATATAAAATTACCATGTGGAAACATTATTGAATATGGTTTCTTACTCAAGAATAGAATACCAGATTTCAGGGTAAAAAGAAAAAAATTACATTTAATTAAACTTAAATATATATATATATACACTATATTGCCATTGATTATTGGACACTTGCGATTTTTGACATTTTATTAAATATCTAGAAAAATACATGAGGAATCATCTCGAAACTCTTAGTGTATAAATGTAATAGTATAAGTCATACATCTCCGTGAAGATTTTTTCCCGAAACTTCATAGGGGACCGTCAACAAATTTAAAAAGAATGAATATCTTTTGAATAACCCTGTCAAAACTAATGTAGCAAAAGCGCTCAAACTCTAGATTATGATTGAATGCCTTATTTTAATATGCCTTGTTCATTTTTATGAAAATAGCATGCATACTCGCAGAGTAATTAAGGTTTTTATAAAAATGGTCCCAAAATTTTCCAAGTTTTTGCCTTATAATTTTCAGAGTTCTTAATATAAAATAATATTTTTTTCAGAAAATATGTCAAACAACATTGCACACAGTGCCCAGTAATCAGAATTAAAAAAATAATGAAAATTGTGTACAAAATGAGTTGGTTTACTAAATAATTTTTTACTGCGCATGCGTCAACTATATCAAAATTTCATTTGCGTATTATGTTACCTAATTGCATAGAGCAACTTTTGTGAAAGTCACAAAATCATAATTTGAAAATTCTGAAAATAATCGTCAATTGAATAAGTTGAAAATCCGTTATTCTCAAAATGAAGCAAAAACAAGAGGGGTTGTATCCAGGGCCCGCTTAAGACTTAGATGTAGGGGAAGCCCGACATCAGACAGGGGCCCCCCTTACTCAACTAACTATTTTTTTTTAATTAAATGCATTTTTTGTATGCTTAAATATTTTGAAATTTTATAATAAAAAGTTCGAGTAAATATAACACTATTAATATTAAATTTAAACTAATTTCCTATACCCATATGAAAGACTATTTTATTATATAGATAATTATATATAACCAATTAATTTTGTCATTTACCAATGTAGAACTACAATTAAGAATATTTGGATTTCAAAATATGTTTTAAAAAAAAAGTTTTGCAAGGGAAAAAAGTTCCTTTTTTTATTTTGATTGTATTTTTTCCTTCTAAAAAGTAGCTTTGAAAAGTATTTGGGGGCCCTTTTGTGTTTCAGTGGGTAAGCACAGGCTTCATGGGCCTATTCGGTAAACAGGCCCTGGTTGTATCCATATATTCATTGATTAGTGTCAATATAAAATACACAATACGGGATGTACTACTGCATTTGGATAAAATCCCTCATTTTTTTGCTTCATTTTGGAAACAACGGATTTTGTCCTTTTTCTATAGACGATTACTTTCAGAATTTTTAAGCTATGATTTTGCGACTTTTACAAAAGTTGCTCTATACATTTAGCTAACATAATATGCAAATGAAATTTTGATATCTTTAACGCATGCGCAGTAAAAAATTATTTAGTAAACCTACTCATTTTTCATATAATTTTTATTATTTTTTAATTCTGATTACAGGGTACTCTGTGCAATGTTGTTTGTCATATTTTCTGAAAAAAATATTATTTTATATTAAGAACTCTGAAAATTATAAGGGAAAAACTTGGAAAAAATTGGGACCATTTTTATAAAAACTTTAATTACTCTGCAAGTATGCATGCTATTTGCATAAAAATGAACACAGTGTATTACAATAAGGCATTCAATCATAATCTAGAGTTTGAGCGCTTTTGCTACATTAGTTTTGACAGGGTTATTCAAAAGATATTCATTCTTTAATTTTTTGACGGTCCCCTATGGAGTTTCGGTAAAAAATCTTCACGGAGATGTATGACGTATACTATTATATTTATACACTAAGAGTTTCGAGATGATTCCTCATGTATTTTTCTAGATATTTAGTAAAATGTCTAAAATCGAAAGTGTCCAATAATCAATGGCAATATAGTGTATATATATTTCTGGTTTCAGTGAGTAAAAATCTAACAGTTATTAAATCCTACGCTATTTTTTAGTTGCAGACCTGAGTAAGCCAAAGTAAAACTTAGTTTTATTTGAATTTATATTATAAAACTAAATCAAAACTTTTTTGAGTTGAGATTGGAAAGCTATACCAAAACTAAACATATTTTATAAAGGAAATAAAGTTAAGATTCTAAGAAAAAAAAGTAATAATGTAAAAATATACATTTTTTTAAACAAACAATGGAATTTTTGAATACTGATATTCATAATAATGATAAAACTGCAATAATTTCTTTAAAATAGTATCATTTACTTAAAAACTATACTTATGTAAATGGAATGCATAATTTATTTCATTTCAAACTGCAGACATATTGGTTCAGGTTTTTACATTAGGTCAATTGGTAGTTAAACTGTTAAACATGCAATTGAAAAATCATTTCAACAGAGATATGATATAACAAACAATAGCATTTCATAAAAATTCTTAGGCTGTGAAAAAAAAAACTAAACTTTTAAAAGCAGGCTTTGCTACTTTCTTTTTATTTTGTAATATAAAGGGAAAATAATTTTCATTTAATACATACAAATGGGATAAAATGTTTATTATTTAATATTCTCTAAGAAAATATAATTTATTTGGGAGAAACAGTCATAAAAAATGAATTTTTCCGTTTTCCGAAAAAAACTGGTAAAAAACCAGTTTTTTCCGACACTTATATTTTTCCGGAAAATTTACATTTCTACACAAGATGTATCAGTCTTGTATCAGAAGGTCTGTTAAGGTATAACATCTGCCTCTATTGACAATGTGCTAATGATGTCACCAAGAACATTGCAGCACAAATACGTTTGGCCTTTATTATATCGATAAATTATTTGATTTGAACATTTTTAATTTGATAAAAATAATTTTCTTCAATAATTATAAATTGACAATTTGGATTTATTAATTAAAGAATAAGTTGTTTTGAAAGAAATATTAAATGAAACTAACTCTCTGTGCTATCTGCGATCGCACTTATCTACTTGTTCAATATTTGTCTTTCCACTGATAAAATTACTGTTCATTTCTGAATATCGCTATAGGAGATTTATGAGACGTTTTAATATTGATGTGTATTTTATTACAAATTCTAATTAAATCTTATCTTGTATTTTCCACCGCATCCTTCGTCTAGGCTTCTGAGGTTGTTCGAGAGGCTTTTTATGAACAAAGCTGCTTTGTTACGAAAAGGATCTTGGGACACCAATCTCTATTTTTATATTCCCTCTTTTGGTTGCAAGTTTCTGATATTTTGCCGTTGTTATGTAACTGAGAAATGAGTGATGGTTGGAAAGGAAAATGTTGCTATTTTTAGTAGTTTTTTAAAGCTTCTATAATGCAATTAGCATATCTAATTTGAACCAATTTAATTTAATATAACCATGGCTCAAGAAATGTAATCGCCAAATCGTCATTAATGGCACAAATTCGTTTAAGTGGCCGCTGAAAGTGTCAACAATGGATGATCTGATGATTCATTTGTTCAATTTAAAGACTAGTATATAATTCATGTCAAAAACGATGGAATGTTGATCTGCATTTCATTTTCATAAGACTTCATACAAACAAATAGCATGGAGATTTTATTATTGAAAGGTTTTTAATGTAGAAAAATACATTTTTTTAAATGATAAGTGATTTTTAAGAATATCAATATATTTCAAAAATATAAATGTATATTTTACTTTTTTCTATTTGAAAAAAATGGTGTTTTTAATACATATCATTAGAAGACCTTTTTAAGAACACCTCTTAAACGTTTTAATTATCATAAAGATTTTTTTTCCTCAAGGCTATAAAACTATTTAGTGATGGGCGATTTCGATTTTTTAAATCTATTTAATCGATACTATGGTCAACTCGATTTAATCGATACTATAAAATTTTTAATCGATTTATCAGAAGATATTATTTTTATTTTGCTTCAAAAGTTGAAGATAAAGCAGTCGGATATGCCAATCTCAAAGTCTTCTACCTCATACATGATAAAACTTCTAAATGCACTAACACAGTGTCAATGTCAAATTTAAATTATTTATGCCCATCATGAAGATTAAAAAAGAATACTACCCAGTTAAACTGATGGCATTGAGCTCACAGGCTACAAATACTAATTGTACATTAAAGCCTTATATTTTCAAGGGTTAATTCCGTTCGAAAAAAAAAAATTAAGAAGGGGAAACAGCTTTCCCCTTTCATCTTTTTTTATACTTAATCATGAACCTCCTATACTATCAAAAACATGCTTTATCATATAAAAAATCTATATCCAAAATTCAAAGCAAATGAGATAATTCTTAATAAAAACCCATTTAGCATTTATATAATTTAAAAGGAGTTATCCCCCCTCTTTTATACTTAACCATTAAACTTCCAAAACTATTCAGAGATTTGAATGAAATCTGAAAATTCTGCTTAAAAAACCCATTTATATAAATTAAGGGGGGGGGGGCATTAGAACCCCTGTTCCCCCTATTTATACTTATTCAATGAACACCTAATAACAGTCACGGAATCGCCTCATCAGAATGATCCTAATCTAAATTTTGAACGAAAACTTAATTCTGCATTAAAATCCCATTTATATCAACTAACGGGGGGCATTAGCCCCCCGTTCCCCCTCTTATACATATCGAATGAACTCCAAAAACTAATCAGGGAAGCGCCTTGTCAGGATATACCTACATACAAAATTTCAAGTGAATCGGACATTTTTATCATGAGTTATCGCGTTACGCACGTACATACAGAACGGACGGGCACATAAGCTCTCAGGCTATGATAGCCTGTGAGCTAAAAAAAGTATAGGTTGAAGTATGAGCATTTTAAAAGAGAATAAAAGCATAGCGTTTTCCAAACAAATCGCTGAATTTCGGTCCACCGCCTCTTAGATGTCTGTAACCGAAAAATACAATTCAAAGAGCATCACAGCGATACCTGTTGTGCAGTATACACCCAAGCCTAATAAGAATCTATTTATGTGAAAGTTTAACCGGATATGAAGTTTGATTGAATTCCGTGCATAATTTCTGAGATATAGCTATCACTAATATAGTAAAAAATGCAGTATAGCAGAGCAATGTTATATAACTTACACGGAAACCTAATCAGGAACAACGTATGACAATATCTAAGAGAATATTAAGTTTGATGAAATTCTGTTCATTAGTTCTTGTGATATTCTAGATAACATAGTGTAAATCTTGAAAAATGTATTTAATTCAGGGAGTAGTACCGGAGGGCATCCCCCGCCTGGAACATTGAATTGTACCTTAGGAAGATTTCAGATTTTATGCTTAATGAATAAAGGTCCTCCCCTCCCCACACTACACACACGGAAATCTGGACTGTCTCTGTCCGGAACAGCAGAAATTCTTCCCGGAGAAAAATGTCTGAATTCAACACTTCTGAAAAAACAGCAGCCCACCAAAGTATCCTGTCTTACGATTTGCACGAAAACCTAACCAGGAAGAACTTATGGCAATGTCCAATAGAATATTAAGTTTGATGAAATTCCGTTCATTAGTTCTTGAGATATCATCAATAAAATCTTCTAGATACTGAAAAACGGTTGAATTCAGGGGTTAGCCCGAAGAGGAACATCTCCGTCCCGGAACATTGAAATGTCTCACGAAAATATTGAAGCTTCATGTATAAGAGTCCCCCCCCCCCCTTTCTCTGAAGTCTAGAATGCCTCTCCAAGCGGAAATAAAAATCCCCTCCCGGTGAAAAATGTCTGAATTCAACACTGCTGATAAAAGCAGCATAGCAACGCCTGCAGAATTATTTATACTGAAACCTAATTAGCACCAAACTTATGAATGTGAAGCTTGATGAAATTTTCTGAATTAGTTTCTGAGATGCAATTATCGCAAAAATCAGGAAAAATGCAGCATCACCTGCCGTTAGATTTAAATCAAAACTTAATATCAAACCTAATCTGAAGTTTTGCAAAAATACGTGCAGTGCATTAGTTCTTGAGGTATCAATCTTGCAGTAATCTTGAAAAATGCAACATAACAGCGCCACCTGTTGAGCGATTTTCACCATAAGTAATCAGCACCAATTTATATGAAAGTCAAGCTGTATCTAAAGTTTCAAGAGGTTCCAGGCATTAGTTCTTGAGATAGAGCGCCCACAATTTTTTTTTTTTTTTTTTTTTTTTTTTTTTTTTTTTGTGAGACAGACAGACTGAAAGACAGACAATTTATAAAAACAGTAAAATGTGTTATATTTAACAACATATTCGAATTTTGTAAGCATTATGTTATTTTTTAATAACATCATACAAACAAAGAAAAAAACTGCAAACTATTTTTTTTTTTTTAAAGAAAATAAGCAACATATAATGTGTAGAATTATATATGTGTGTGTAAACATACTTAATAATCTACATACCCCACCTCCCCCCGATTTCACATAAGTTAATGTGAATTGTCTTTCTTTCTGTAATTATCTTCTTCTTCTTTTACCATTAAGCCCTAATTTAAATAGTTTTTCAATATATATATATATATATATACTAGGACTTCCCTTAGAGGGATTAGTCTGAGCGATATTGCTGAGAATAAACATTTAATAACTTGCGATAAGTAAAGAAAATGAGATGTTACCTTTAATTGGTCATTCATTCTGATAAAATATGATGAACATAAGCATATTGAATCATAGAATTACAAAATCTTATATATAAAGTTGCATATAATATTTTTATAAAAGAAAAGCAAACCATGCATGGATATAAAATTGGAAATATGCAAAATGTTAAAAGTAATACAGAAAATAAAACACCAAATTTTCCTATATTGGAAATATAACTCTGAAATGATGTCATGAGCATAATCAGAAGCTTCGCACCGATTTGAGAAACTATAAATAACATAAACTATTATGTTTGAAGAGAATGGAGTGTATTTTATACGGTGTGAAATCCGTCCGAATAGTTTATAATGTTAAATATCTGTTTTCCACGGATGCAATGAGGTTGTCGACAAGGGCGGATCTGGAGAGTCCTCAAGGGGGGGGCGATTTTAGAAATTTGGAGACTCGACTTTAATGCGTGGATCGGGGCTAATTTTTTCACTGCGGGTCATGTTGCTTTTATTTTTTGCTGTGGGTCGGGTCTGGGTCCGGTTGACTTCTAGTTTTTGCTGTGGGTCGGGTCTGGGTCCGGTTGACTTTTAGTTTTTGTTGTGGGTCGGGTCTGGGTCCGGTTGATTTCTAGCTTTTGCTGTGAGTCGGGTTTGGGTCCGGTTGACTTCGTTGTTTTGCTGCTGGTCGGGTTAACTAATGTTTATGTTGTGGATTACATTAGCAGGATTAGCAGGTGTTTTTATTTAAAAACTGTGACGTAATCCATTTTTTGATAAGCAGTTTAAGAAAATACTGTGAAAATTATCGTTTTGAATAGAATTTCTAGAAGCGCCAGCATGAGAAGGTAGAAAAATCCGTAATCATTTGACGTGCGAAGAGAAAACTGCTCTCGGGGCAAAGCAAAATGTGACACCCCCCCCCCTCCGACCCAACTTTTTCTTGTAACAGGCCAAAAATTACGCTGGTAGCATACATTTGGCGCCCCCTAAATTTCCACGCCCGGGCCGACCGCATCCTTCGCACGACACTGCATATTGTCTGTCCTACACATCTTGAGAACAATTAAGTCTAGTTCCAGCCCAGCTCGTATGAGCCTGCAAAAAAAAAAAAAAAATATTAAACCCGGGTTACACACAATATAATTATCCGATGCTGATCTCTACACTGTAAAAGTTAGATTTCTGTATTGATGTTGCCAAACTAGTTCCGACTGATGACGCACATTTATATTTATTCTCATTAAACACATATAATTGAAAATAGCTCATATTTTAACGTTCCTGCTTAAATCTTTACAAAGGGCCAGTGAGCCCGCAATTTTTTTTATGGGCTCGGCCCATATGGCCCTTCAATTTTTTTGCCGGATCGCCCCGTTTATTTTGTTTATTGGCCCGGCCTGTTGGAAAAAATATTCAAATTTTGTTGGCCCGTTAGAAAATTCGGACCCATTTCGCCTACTCGGACAGGCCCGGCACATGTATACGTCTAGGCTGGGTCGGACACGGACCAAAATTTAACTTTCATTCCGAGCCGAACCCCGACCACGGAAATTTTGGTCAGTGCGGAAGAGCAAAACCCGATAATGAAATTATACAGTAGAAAAAATTGCATAATACTAATAAAAAATGTTCCAAAAGTAATTATAATTTTAAAGCTATTTTTATATTAAAAAAAGGCTGTTAAACGAAACATTAAATTTAATATTATCAAAAGAACAGTTTGATGTAAAATAAAAATATACTTTACGCATAAAAGGATTTTCATATGTTGTCTCTGTTTTAGTAAAAAAATATTATGGACAATGGACATGTTAATGAAGTGTGTTTCATGAATAAATGCATGGAACCTGAAGAAAATACTGTCTATTATCTGTCAAATCGAACAACATTTTTAAATTTTCTGTAAAAAATGCACATTTTTAACTATAACCATTTCATTCTTCATAACAAGCCTTCGTTATAGCATGACCCAAAAAATAACCTCAAATTAAAATTTTTAAATTCAAAACTTTTTTAGGAACAGTGGAAACACTACTCGATCGCAAGAATATAGTAAATACATTTACTTACCGCTACGGCATCAGCAGAGATCCCAAAAGAAATGATAATTACTACAGTTATTTCCATATGAAAAGCGATTACGACTTGTATACGTTGCATACACTAGAAATTTAAATTATTCGGTAACCGCAAAATAAAATCAAAAGAAAATATTCTTTTCGCGTTACATTCCTAAATAACAATAATAAAAGATCCAAATTCAAAACAATATCTGCCACAAACAAAAATCGAACTAAACACAAATTCATTATTCCCGCCTTTTTTCGTAGGCGCCAGATCGGCGGTCGTCGGCAATGCTTGAACATAAATCTACAGATGTAGATATGACTAATTGTTTGTTTTGTTTTGTTTTGTTTCTTTAATAGCATTCAAATACTAAAATAAAAAAAATTGTGCCTCTTTTTCATTTTTTATTAAAATAGCAAGACATTGATTTGAAAAGGAATAAGTACTAATTTTTAAGAGAAAAAAAGTTTTTTACATATTTCTATTCATCGATAAGTAACATTTTTAGCTTTCAGAAAAAATGAGTCCGAATCAAATCAGTAGACCAGCATAAAAACAGAGCACGATCTCGTATCGGACACGGGCTAAGTCTGAACCTGTGTCATCTCTAATGCAGACATCTAAGAAGAATGACTCCAGGCCAGACTCGATCTGGAAGAAAAATAAGTCAGGCCCAATCTAAATCAGCAGAAAAATGATGATCTTGATAGTATCAAATAAATGACGGCCGAGTTCTGAATGCGGTAAGACCAGACAGAGTCCGAGCCTCGGGAACTTAAAAAGGCGCAACCCGGGGCGCTGAATTCTAGTTAGGATCTAACTCATTTCTTGCAAGGATGCATGTATTTTTGGGAAACGTTTATTGCCCAAGAAGTGAAGACGATCGCCCCCTCAGACCCGCCATTGGGCCCGACCCAAATCTGCAGAAAAATAATGATCACGATACTGCCCGGTTCTGAAAGCGAGAAGACCTGACCCAGCCCAAGCCTCGCAAAATTAAAAAGGCGCGGCCCGCCCCGGACTCGAATTAGGCTTCAGTTCATTTCCTGCGAGGATGCATGTCTTTTTAGGAAACTTATTAGCCCTAGGGGGGGGGGGCGATCGCCCTTTCGCCTTGAAAAATACCAAGGCGCATTTTACTTGAATCCGCCAATAGCGGATCTAAGGGGGGCGATCGCTCTTTCGCCCCCCCCCCCCTTAGATCCGACATTGCTTCTCCTCCCTTATGGTCCGGTTCGATCTTAGACCGAGCGTTTACCTCAAGGAAGAACGAAATCCACGCCAGGCCCGCCCTGAAAAGAAAAATGTGGCTCGATCCCGCTCTACGGGAAAAAGTAAGACTCGATCCGCCCCAGTTCTGAAAGTGTAACCTAGTTCCGTGACTTAAAAATGGCGCGGCCCGGCAGGGCCGCGCCGGTTTCGACTTTAAGTCCAATCCTTTTTCCGTGCGGGCTACATTTTCAGACCCTTTACTGGGCTCAAGGGGGGGGCGATCGCCCCATCGCCCCCCCTTAGAACCGCCATTGGTTGTCGATAAGAGTTAAGGAATCCTTTTTTAAAAATTTGTCCTAAACGAGCACTTACGTCTTATAAGTTACTGTGATGCCAAAGTTATAGTTTCTGACCCCAACAGTATCCTAGAAATTGCAATATTCTTAATAAATTGGGTTTAAAACTTTTTCTAGAAAAAAAAAAAATGTTTAATTTGTGAAATTAAATTGTCGAATGTTTTAGAAATCGTTCATAACGAGAATATTATATCCTAAAAATTGCCACAAAAAAAAAAAAAAAAAAAAAAAAAAAAAATATTTTAAATTTTTAGTCATATCGACATCAATGAATTCTCAATTTTAGAACTTCTTTTGCTCGTGCATTGATGGTGATTATTGTTCCTACGCAAAATATAGTATATTTTGCAGCAAAGATAGTTACCAACATTTTTTGCCCACATTATTTTTTAAATCGGCTAGGTACTCCCAATGATAACGAAAAACACACAAACGTTAATGCTTTAAAGCAGGGCTAGAAAATTCAAAAAATTTTGAGGTTCCCAGCTGGCAACCTACATGAAAAGTATAGGTTCCCAGATGAAAAATGTAGGTTCCCAATAAAATTTATGTGTGAGTATTTTGACGAAATTTGCCATTTTTTCGCGATCTTTTGGCAAAATCTGCCGTTTTTTCACGATCTTTTGACAAAATCTGCCGTTTTATTGCGATGTTTTAACGAAACCTGCCGATTTATCGCAATATTTTAACAAAACCTGTTGTTTTTCAATATTTTTTTAACGACATTAGCGATTTTTTTACGAAATCTGCCGTTTTTTCGCGATCTTTTAATGAAATTTGCATTGCTTCCCGAATTTTTACGATCTTTTGCCGAAAGCTGTTGCTTTCTCGGTATTTTTTGACGAAATTTGCTGTTTTAGCGCGATTTTTTTGACGAAATTTTCCGTTTTTTCGTGATTTTTTAAACATAATTTGCCGTTTTTTCGCGATTTTTTAACGATGTTCGGACTTTTTCCGTAATATTTTGACGAAATTACGCATTGCACGGACCGCTCAAGAGTTATATTTTTGCGTAATTTACGCGATATAATGCGTGCGCAGATCGGTAGCGATCATGACGATTTTTTAGATTCCCAGCTGGGAACCTGAGTGAAAAAATATACGTTCCCAGAAATGATTTCTGGGTTCCCCGGGATCCCGGGAACGCTATTTTTCGAGCCCTGTTTAAAGCATAGAAATACAGAATCAAAAGCTATTTATCTCCTATTATATACACATAAATTATCTAAATAGTACTAGCAGATGCATTTTTAAATATACATAGATCAATATAACGCTTCATTTTTCTTTTATTAGTATTTCTTAGTATTCATTTTTCATTTATTTGTATTATTCAGTAAAATACTCATTTTCTTAAGCCCGAACTACGTCAAACTTTTTATAAAAGCGCCTAAGTCCATATAACAGCGAAGTATTGTGAAGAGTATTAAATACAAGGTAGTAAGAAACTTAGCCAAACGCAGGTAATAAATCGCCAAATATTGTTCTTTTCGCCCTCTCTCGAAATGCATTTTTTCCGTACATTTAAAAAACACGATTTTGAGTCATCTTATTTAAAATTCAAATAAATAAATAAGAGGAAGCAATAATAGCATAAGTCGAAACATTTTATTTCAGCATCAAGGAATTGTATCGTATTACACATGTGGAAAAAAGCTGCTTTTGGCCAAAAAACGTTGTCTTCACTAAATTTGAATCCGATTAAAAAAAGTACCGTGATTAATTAAAATGTTATAGGCAGAGCTGCCAAGTCTCCGGCATTTTGGATACCGGTATTTTAATACAGAAAATCTTTTATTAAATAGGGACATTCTGCGAATTTAAAAAAAAACTTTTCCTATAAGAAAATTCTGCTGTGCAATAAGCGGGGGCTTGGCATCTCTGTATAGGAATATTTCGTAACCTCCTTTTTAACCTTAAAAAAAGCGACGACCATTTTTCGGGTTCAAAAAGTATTGCTAATTGTTTCATTTTGCATACGAAGTGCTGATTGTAATATTGATACATCTATGGTGATAAATTTCCAATAACTTTTCAAATCCCATTTATTTCATTAAAAATATAAATCTTTTATTCATTTAGTTTAAAATAAGTGGTTTTTAACTAATTTCATAATACTTTTGAAGTATCACTTTTCATTGGCCATCTTTTTAAAGCATTTAGAAAATGGTTGTTGTTTTCAGTCAAATATAGACTTTGGTATGTCCGCATTTTATTTTATTATTATTATTATTTATAAATGGTGGAGAAATATTCATACTTAATCCATAACGTACATAATATATGACTCTGTTATTACATAAGTCACCTTTTTATTATCATAAAAATTATGTTTTTACTGATTTTTATTAACTCAATGGGAAAAAAATTGTGCTTTGAGCAATAGATGTCCTCATTTCATTTATTTATTTATTTTAACAAAATTCTTTGTATTTAGAAGAATTTTTATTTAAATAGGAAATCGAAATGTCGCTGTTAATAAAGAACAAATTTACAAAAAAAGTTACAAAACGAGTAGACGCATACTATCAAATAGGGAAAACGACGAATCCAAAAAAGACGTCGTATGAAATATCATCTTTGAAAGCAAAAAAACGAGGTCTGATTATCGAGCTTACTGATTACAAAATGTGCATTACATAAAAAAAAGAGTACTGCAAATATTGATTTTTTTTTCTTTTGTGCAGTTTTGGCTTCGGAAGGTGCGCTATGTTGCAAAAAGATATAAGCGACTATGAAAACACACTTGGTAAACGTTCATGCGGCACATATATGCCCTATACACACCGAGGTACCTAATTGGTGCCAAAATGGCGTTCAGTTGCCTAGCATGCTGGTTATCATATAAATGTTATAATAAATTGTTTGTTCTAAAAATATTATCATTTATTGATTGTTATTTCTTTTTTTTATACCAGAAAATGTTTCGTTTATTCCTTTTTTTCATTTTGAAATAAATAAATAACGTGTTATTATAGCATGCTATATGTATCTGGTAATCAAAACGATGTTTTCGCCTAATTGGCATAAAATATCGCGCCAAACCCGGTGCTTATATCTCTAGTATATTATCTCAAGTATTTTATTTATATATACTATAATTGTTTTTACATACCACTTACTTCTTCTTGTATATAAAAATAGGTAAGTGGCTTCTTTATGCAGTATAAATCTTTAAAAAATAGCCCCCGTTGCCCCTTTTTGGATCGAATTAAAAAAAAATCAATGTCTAATTCCAGTATTGCTCCAAGGTATGCATACACATTCCAAATTTCAAAGTTGTATGCCAACAGGAAATGGATGAAAAATGGGAAAAAATGTCACATATGCACCAGGGTACATAATTGGCGTCAAAATGGCATTATTTTACCTCAGATGGTAACCCGGCTTTTTGTTTATTTACTCATAAAATGTTTATTTACTTTCATTTCCTTTTTTTAATTATATAAAATATTTCTTTTTATAGTTATTAATTATTATCATTATTTTATTTACTGTAAGTTCTTTTTGAAAATAGAAAATTATTTAAAAATGTGTATGTAAGCGTTATTTGAAAACGGAGTTTTCGCCAAATGGGCTTTGAAAAAAATTGCGCCAAATCTGATGCACTTGTGGTATCCGTGCCGAAAAATTAGTGACCAAAATTGACTTCCACACACAAACAAAATATAAGTTAAAAGAAAACATGCAATAAAAATAAATATAAAGGGAAAATGATGTCATAAAATAAACTTTTTTATTTAAAAACGTAATTGTTTCTAATTTTCACACGCGAAATATATAAAACATTCTTTTAGCGATCAAAAAATCTATTTACTCCATGTACTGATTCGGTTATCTACGAAAATATCCAGCTGGTGAAAATCACGCGCACCAAATTTCTGTGACGTATGCAAATAAATTGTGCTTTTTTATCAGTTTTTTTAATATAACTTTTAAACTATTTGGAACTAATTTTTCGTATGTAGTGCATTCACCAGATTACCTTCATAAGTACCTATTGGTACAAACAGAATCAAAATCCGACAAGTACTTTTTGAGATTTGCTTGACGAAAGAATTTTTTTGACTTTTAATATCGTTACGTATCTTTGAGTATAAAGACTTCGCTTCGCTCTGACAATAAAAAAAGACTGAAGTCTTTCAAAATGCAGAAGATTATCTCCTTTTCTCGTCGTCCCCCCCCCCCCCCCCCACGGAGGCATCCTCTGCCCTTTGCGCCTATATCCCTCGTGTTGATGATCGGCTGTCATAAAATAAACCAAATCTTTTCTCGTCTACCCCATCTAAATCCTCTTCAGTTTCCCCGCCAAAAATCTTGCCAGTCCTTTGAGCCAAAAACAGACGCAAAATCACTGACCAATCACATTACAAGGTGGTAAAACCTGGATGAAAAATCGCGCCAACATCTTGAAGCAAGTAGTAGATCGATCTTTTGTAGTAAATCGATTCGGTACAGAACCTTGTGTAGTAGATCGATGTCGATGTTAGAATCGATTTGATTTTGATTTACTAAAATTTAAATCGCATTTTGAAATCTATTTTTAGATACAAGTAGTATTGTTACTTTTTTGATATGCTTGAAATAGAGTCGTGGTCGATCTACGTTTCAGATTGAATCGATTTTTCCGTTTCTACTGTTTTAATGGTAGATGTAGAAGTTTCAAACTCATATTAGGCGAACCGTTGATTTTAGAGGGGTAAGACTTACGAATGTCAAGATATTCTAAGGTATGGTCAATCGAATAGTGATGACCAGGCCTGTCCAACCTTTTACTAAGCAGGGGCGCATCTCAGCTTTTGGCAAACAATGAAGGGCGCCATTATTAACAGGGTTCAAAATACGCAACAAAGTTATCTAAGGGTACTAGTACCGATACATATATGCAAATTTATTTCATTATAGAATACTTAAGGGCTCTATGAATCTGAAATACTACCATGTAAAAACTCTTTTCAAAATAACTATAAATTGTTGTAAATTTCGAATTATACGTTTTTCTATGAGGGGTATATAAAAAAAAATATTGGACGGAGCCAAAAAACTAAATCTCCCCTTTCGTTAAGATAAATATCGTATATTAAAATAAAATGGTAACCAGTGATATTGTTGGATTTTTTGGCGACTCAAAAATATATTTTTGTTTTGAAGCTGTAAATTTGTCGGTATGAAAAGTACAGAAACAAAGACAGGTGTGTTATAGTAATCAACATATGGGAGGTTCTAAAGAGAGCCTGGAAGAGAATGGGAATAATTTCGCATGATTTTATAGATAAAAAGAAAATTACCTAATATTTCAAATTTCTGAGAAAGGAAATGACAGCCCTTTCTCGTCTTTAAAACAGACAATGGGCCAGCGAAACATTAATTTTTTAAGTGTGAAATACATTTGAAAAGGTTTTAAAAGTATAAAGGATTGTTAATAAAACTTGTTTTAAAAAAGGAATTTTAATCTTAAAAAAATGCTAGTAACGTGCAATCTTCAAAAGGGCGCCAAGAGAACCTGCAAAGGGCGCCGCGTTGGACAGCCCTGGTGATGACCATTATACCTTAGCAGCACATAGGGAGTGGGGGCGATATTCAATACAGGTATGGGTGGGTCATGTAACATATCGTTGCAAAGGTCTTGGCCTGGGCTATCCATATTTGTATATTTCTTCATAATATAGTTCAATTTTCAGACTCCAGGGAGCATTTTTAAGCTTTTTTTTTGGGGGGGGGGTTTCCCTTACCCCACTTTGTAGTGTATCATTTTATAGGTCTTGACTTGTAGACCTCAAATATCTTGAATTGATTGGTAGAATTGATGTAAAATTTCGTATTAGAAAGGATTACCAATCATTTTTTTCAAACCAGGTTTTTCTAAAAGTAAAAATTCCAATCTCAAATATTAGGCGTACCGTTGATTTTAGAAGGGTAAGACTTACATATATCTAGATAGTCTAAGGTATGGGTAATCGAATAGTGTTGACCATTATACCATAGGTGCACATAAGGACTGGGAGGGGGGGGGGGCAGGGAGGCAAAATTCAGTACAAACATGGGTGGGTCATGTGACCTATTGTTGGAAAGGTCTTGGCCTGGTCTATCCATATCTGTATATCTCTTCATAATATAGTTTAATTTTCAAACTCCTAAGGGCATTTTTAAGCTTTTTTTTTTTTTTTTTTTTTTTTTTTCTTATTTCCTTTTTTCAATTTGTCGTGTATCATTTTAAAGGTCTTGACTTGTAAACTTTAAATATCTTATTGATTGATAGAATTGATGCAAAATTTCGTATAAGAAAGGATTAGGTTTTCTTTTCAAACCAGATTTTCCTAAAAGTAAAAATTTTGAACTCAAATATTAGGCGTACTGTTGAAGACTTACAGATGTCAAGATATTCTAAGGTATGGCAATCGAATAATGTTGACCATTATACCTTAGTAACACATAGGGGGTGAAGGGCGGGGAGGGGCAAAATTCAATACAGGCATGGGTGGGTCATGTTATATAGTGTTAGAAATACCATAGCCTGGGCTAGCCATACCTGTATATCTCTTCATAATATAGTTCAACTTTTAGACTCCAAAGGGCATTTTTCGGCTTTTGCCCTTTACTCTCCTTTGTAGTATATCATAAAGGTCTTCACTTGTAGACCTGAAATATTCTCATCTTCTATTTTTCTTATTTATTCTCTAAATAGAGGGCGTTTTTTAAGCTTTTTTCTCTGTTTTATATCATTTTATAGATCTTTACTAGTACTTTTCACCTTTTATGATTTCACCATTTTTATGTCAAATTTTAGCCAAATTAGAGCTTTCCGCTTTAGAGCTTTACATTTTTTGTTTCTTCCAATCCATCTCGTATAACATATCGTTGGAAAGTTTTATAATTTTCTCTTTTTTTTTTTTTTTTTGGTCCCTATCCCTCCCTTTACCAATCTGGTTACACGCTCTTCGCATTTTTTAGCTCACAGGCTATCAAAACCTGAGAGCTTATGCGCCCGCCGACTCTGTATGTACGTATTTATGTACGTATGGGTGTAACGCGATATCACTTGATAAAAATATTCGATTTGCTTCAAATTTTGGATATAGGTTTATTCTGATAAGGCGCTTCCCTGATTAGTTTTGGGAGTTCATTGGATAAGTATAAAGGGGGAGAATGGGAGGCTATTTGCACTTAATTTAAATAAATGTTTTTTCATGCAGAATTATTAAATTTCATTCAAATTTCACATATAGGATCATTTTAATAACGCGCCTATATGATTAGTTTTGGATGTTCAATGGTTAAATATAAAGAAGGGGGGGATGGGTGGTTATCCTCTTAATTTTAAGTAAATGGGTTATTCACGTGTAATTTACGGATTTTTTCAAATTATGGATATATTTTCATTTTAATAAGGTGCTTTCCTGATTTGTTTTGGGTATTCATTGGTTACGTAAAAGGATTCGGGGGCTACTCTTCTTACTTTAGGTAAATGTTTTTTTTTTTTTTTTTTTTTTTTTTTTTTGTGCAGAATTAACCGATTTGTTGCCGATGATCAGTTGTGCGCTGTCCGACCATTGAAGGTACAGCTATCCATTAATCCTAATTTAGGTCGCTTCCAACTTTTTCGGATAATCGGCGCTCCACTGTATTTTTATTTCTTTGTTAACCAGAGAAAAGAATGTTTCACTGTTAATGATTCTTAGGAAAACATTTATTTATTTATTTATTATTTATTATTATTATTATTATTATTTTTTTTTGTTAACTGCTGAAAATTTGGTAAACATTAAAAAAGAATAATATTTTATAAGCCAGCGGTTCCCAAACTTTTTGGCACGCGGAGCCCTTTTTGGGAAGAATTTCTAAGGCGGAGCCCCTGAATCCAACGATACTCTATGGTTTATAAATAATTTTTTTTATGCCTATGGAGCACAGAAAAATCTGATGGATAAAAATCCAACCAAAAATGATTCTCAGTTTGGCCTTTTCCTGATATGGAAATTCTAAATTCATACTAGAAATTTTAAAAATCTTAAATATTAAAATAAAATCTTTTTACCAGAGCGGTGTTCAAGCAATACTATTGACACGTTGACTGCCAAGCGAAAACTGTTAATGTTCACCAGGGTGCCAGTTTGTGTGTGTGTGTGTGTGTAAAATTTGAATATTTGGAACATAAAATCAATATTTTTTAATCTGACTCATTTTGCAACACACAGGCATGAAAGAGTTCCTCCTAAAGGAGGAATTCCACCTCTTTCAAAGATAAATGCAAAGAAAATTTTAGAAGGATATTAATGGGTGGGGGCTGAAAAATTGCCTGACATTTTGTCGATTCAAACCCTTGGAGTTTGTTTTTGAATTGTTGTGAATAAGACATAAAATGAAAAATTAGCTTATATAAGCATCTAAAAGTCAGTCATGTAAATGAAGATGTTCAAAATGTCTAAAGAATGATTTTTTTTTTTTTTTTAACTTTAAAAATTCAAAGTGAAAGGAAGTGTTTTTGGAATAGAATAATTTCTAGTATTTATACAACACTTTTGGGTAATTTCTGTGATAACTTTTTCGAGATGTATGTCTGAAGCAAACGATATTGTTAATAATTTCTAAGTTATGAACAAAAAAAACTGTAATATGTGCAGTTACATTTAATTTGATTGTATATGTAGCTATTAAAATGACGCTTAAATTATACGAGTTTGGTGCCACTAAATAGATGAAAAAAAATTTCCACCTTTTTTTTTTTTTTTTTTTCTCATTTCCCACTTTTATGCCTGAACACGTAGGGAGATTCTCATCCTTGCTATCAAAAATAATAGCCAAAGCACCCCACGAAAATTAGTGTAAATTCTTCCATGGGTGGTCAAGGCATATTCGATAGCTAACTAAATTTGCCATTTATCATTAAAATCATTTGTTAAGTTTTATGTTTCTACCGTATAATCTTTTAAATTGGAAAATTTTTAAATATATGTAAGGATGAGATTGTGAGATTATTGGTTTAGATTTTCTGTCGATTATTTTTTCTATTATTTTATTTTCTATATTTTTATTTATTTTCTATTATATTAGGTTAGAATTTTTTTAATTTTAATTACAATAAAAAAGAGAAAAATGTGGAAAGTATTTCATTTTCTGCAACACTTAGCTCATACAATCGGCACATTTATCAATTTGCACAAACCATGTATGTCTGACACATCATATATGGGTGATTCTCAACATAGGGGACAATTTCAAAAGTGAAATCTTAAAAAAATTACTGTTAGCAAAATTTCTGAAAAAAATAGGTGTTGTTAATATAGTATTAGGTATACTTTACATGTAGTCGGCAGAGCTAAATATTTAAAAATTAACTTAAAAAAATAATTAGTATTTTTTGAGCCATGCTAATGACAAAACAAATTGCATGGAATAAATATATTAAGAAATTTTTATTTTCTTCCTGTTTAAATATTTTTTTCTATATTTATTAGCCTTCCTTTTCAGCAAATGGTTTCCATTTTTACATATATACATATAAGGAGAATAAAAACATTACCAAAGAGCAAACTTTGTTTACATGAGCAACATTCTGACACTAACAATGTAAGAAGCTGTCTTCGTGATTTTCTGACAGATTTAATGCATATTTTAGGGATAATAAATGTAATACCTAAATTTATATGTAAAATTAAATTTTATAAAAGATACAATATAAGCAATGGTTACATTTATGCACATAGGAGTCTTTAGCATGGACAGAAAAAACATGCTAATGACACTGATATTTGTCCATGCTAATGACAAATTTTAATTTAAATAAGATTATGAGCCATAATATAATCACAATGCAATAGTCCTTTCTGGAGCTTTTTAAAACACAAAAGTTCTATGCAAATAAGTAAGATAAAAATTTTAATTATAAAATAAACATGAAAATTATTATCCATTCTAATGACATACAATTGATGTACGTCCCTAATATTCAACTTCTGTTCTTAAAATACAATACATGCTTCTATTTTCAGGCTGGGATAAAATGGCTACTTGTTGCCATGGAGAAACTTTATATTTTCAAACTATTGTCATATGTGAAAATGAAATTTTGATTAATAACCAGCTGTTATAGTATAACCTTCCTTTGATAATAGAATATGGAGGACAAACTTTAATTCTTTTTTTATAAACTATTTTATTTTTTAAAAGAAATTTATTGGATAAATCCTCTCCTTGATTAATTTAAAGAAAGAATAATATTTGTTTTATTTTTTAAACATGATATTAACTCTAGAAAAAGCTAGTATATACAAGGCACAGCTGCTGTGGACATCCATGCTAATGACATTTTGAACATTTATTCTGTTATTTTAAGGTGTTTTTAACTAAAAAGTGGGTAATTCTTGAGTGCAAATAATGAATAATATTATGACAAACATATCTAAATATAAAAACATGACAGAAAACCTCTCAATTTTTTTTTTTTTTTTATGCCGAAAGACATAAATTGTCCCCTATTTTGAGAATCACCCATATAAGGAGTTCAATAATAATCAAACTCCAAAACCATTTTCATGTAACTCGTACCGTTTTTGATAGCCAAGGCCTGAAGTGTTGAAAGACCATGGCTATCATATATGATAGCCAATGGCCCAACGGAAACATCACTGGCTTTCACAAATGACAGCCATGGCAGTCCAAGTGTTAATGGGTTCATGACATCTATTTTTAAAATATAAAATATTCTTTTGGGATTTCCAATATGAATTCTGAATTAAAGATAAAATGGTAACCATGTCTGGATTATGTATTGCATGGGGGCTTACGTGAAATGATTGTTTATGGCGAAAACCACACACACATAGAAAAAAGGTAAGTTATAGAGTTCTTGCACTGTGATACTTCTGTATAATTCCAATAGGCTACTCCCTAAAAAAAGGAAATGGGTAGTTCCAGTCATCCATGAGAAAATATGTAACACATTTTCGCTAGTACCACCTACCCGTATTAGAATTATGTGATTATGGAATATTTTTTCGTGCTTCTTTAAATCTCTAGAACTACTTCTAAACATGCAACGAAAATGAATCCCCTCTCAGCTTTTTTTTTTTAAATCATTTTTAAAAAATACATTTAGAAACAAGTCATCGTTTTAACATTTAAGTGGGCGGGGAAAAATCTATAAGCTAAATTGTTAAGTGAAAAATTGTTCACTTTTTTGGGTACTTTATTTAATGTATTTAGCTATTAATAATAGTTTTGAAATAAACTTCTTTTTCGTCATTGTTTTTGCCTCAAAACAGATAAGCAGATAAAAACTACACATGTTAAACGAACTGCAACTAGTAGAAAAACTTTACTAACAAAATAGAATGTATGGGTGGGATTAAATTTATATCAGGGCAGGCACTCATTGACCAAACGTCTAAGCAAGAGGTGCAGCTGAGCAAAATTTCAAATTCTTAGCGTGATAACAAATGTAAAGAACCAATATATATTCTTTATATTGCTATTGACTTATTTCTGATTGGAAAATGTGGCAGAGACCAATTAAAAGAAAATTTTACAGGGGTTGTAATGCTGAAAAAATGCGTTTTCAGCAATATACATTGATTCTGAAATTAAATACAATTATGTAAAATAGCATAGAAAATTTAAAGAACTAAGAAATTATAAAAATAAAACAAACAGATTAAGGCAATTAAAGTTACGAAAAGGAAAAAAAGCTATATACACAACATATATAAATATTAAATGAATCTAATGAGGGGTTTGTTAAATGATACATGCTATTACAAAAAAGGGGCATTTTAATTAACATTTTTTTCTAGAGGCATTTTTTCTTGTTGTACAATGAAAACAGTATAGAAAGTTTAAATATTACAAGTAACATAAAACATTGAACTGTTGTTCAAAACTTTACCACAAATCACACACAGAAGCCGATCATCATATGTTTCAATAAATCTTATTTTATAAGTAATTTTCATCGTATTTTAGTTTTTTATGCAGATTGCCTTCCCCCCAATGTCTTGGTTCTGTCTTGCTTTGATGACAATACTTGATTTGGGGTGTACGGTACAGAAATAATTTCATTGTCCAAAAGTTCTTTTGTTGCTTCATCTGATTATGAAGTGTGAGAAATAAAGAATTAAATACAAACATATGAATAGGCGGAGCTTCAAAGAACAAAACTGTTCTCAAGCACAGTTATTCAGCAAGCAGAGTTAACAGCACTGGCGCGCCTTTTCTGTTTTGATTGACGTTGTGCATTCAATTTAGAATACTATTTCTTGTAGCCGAATTTAAATTGAATTTTTTAAACACATTAAATGCAGAAACACATAATAAAGCAATTCAAACCAAAAATATTATACAGAAAATAAATACATGTAATAATGCAAACACTTAAATATATTGCTTTGGAGTGTATTATTGTATTTTCCATCCCAATTAAAGGTATATTTATTTTTGATACTCACACACACAAATTCCTACATACTTTTTGAAAATCTTTCACTTGCAATATGCTAATTTCCTCCATAATTTGATTATTTTCCTGGAACACCGCGGAGCCCCAAGGGCTCCGCGGAGCACACTTTGGGAACCTATGTTATAAGCTGTAAATGAGATGAGACGATATATATTTTAAAAAAAGAAAAAGTTACATGTATTTTTTTAAAGCAGAATTTCTGCTTTTAAATTGGGGGATAATTGTCTGAGCGAAGCGAAGTCTTTATACTCAGAGATACGTAACGATATTAAAATTCAAAAAAATTCTTTCGTCAAGCAAATCTCAAAAAGTACTTGTCGGATTTTGATTCTGTTTGTACCATTAGATACCTATGGAGGTAATCTGGTGAATGCACCAACTACGAAAAATTAGTTCCAAATAGTTTAAAAGTTATATTAAAAAAACTGATAAAAAAGCACAATTTATTTGCATACGTCACAGAAATTTGGTGTGCGTCATTTTCACAAGCTGGATGTTTTCATCAGATTTCCAAATTCAAGCACATGGAGCAAGGAAAATATGCAAGTAATTTTCATGTAAGTGCTATAAAACATATTTAAACTTAAGAAACAAACTGGAAAAGAAATCTTTTTTTTTTTTTCGTTTATTGAAAAGAAAAAAGCCATAATTCTTAGTAACTTAGCATTTGATATTTTGCGATTTTTTTTTATAATTGCGCTTTATAATCGCCATGTAACATCGTTATAATTTCGCGCGTGCAAATTGGAAACAATTCTTTCGTATTTAAATTAAATACGAGTTTGACATGGCTGCTTCAGATGTTACTTTTACTAGGACTTCCCTCAGAGGGATTAGTCTGAGCGATATTGCTGAGAATACACATTTAATAACTTGCGATAAGTGAAGAAAATGAGATGTTACCTTTAATTGGTCAGTCATTGTGATAAAATATAATGATGAAAATAAGCATATCGAATCGTAGAACTACAAAATCTTGTTGCATATACTATTTTTATAAAAGAAAAGCAAACCATGCATGGATATAAAATTGGAAATATGAAAAATGTTAAAAGTATTACAGAAAATAAAACACCAAATTTTCCTATATTGGAAATATAGCTCTTTGAAATGATGTCATGAGCATAAACAGAAACTTCGCACCGATTTGAGAAACTATAAATAACATAAACTATTATGCTTGAAGAGAAATGGAGTGTATTTTATATAGTGTGAAATCCGTCCGAATAGTTTATAATGTTGAATATCTGTTTTCCACGGATGCAATGAGTTTGTCGATAAGAATTAAGGAATCCTTTTTTAAAAATTTGTCCTAAACGAGCACTTACATCTTATAAGTTACTGTGATGCCAAAGTTGTTTCTGACCCCACCAGTATCCTAGAAATTGCAATATTCTCAATAAATTGGGTTTAAAACTTTTTCTAGAAAAAAAATGTTTAATATGTGAAATTAAATTGTCGAATGTTTTAGAAATCGTCCATAACGAGAATATTATATCTTAAAAGTTGCCACAAAAAAAAAAAGATTTGAAATTTTTAGTCATATCAACATCAAAGAATTCTCAATTTTAGAACTTTTTTTGCTCGAGCATTGATGGTGATTATTGTTCCTACGCAAAATATAGTATATTTTGCAGCAAAGATGGTTACCAACATTTTTTGCCCACATCATTTTTAAAATCGGCTAGGTACTCCCAATGCTAACGAAAAACACACAAACGTTAATGCTTTATAGCATAGAAATACAGAATCAAAAGCTATTTATCTCCTATTATATACACATAAACAGGGGTGGGGAAATACATCATTTTGCTCGCCAGTGGCGACTGGATTTTCTCATAAGGCGAGTGCATTTTTAGTTTTTGAAAAAATGTAGGCAATAGGCACATTATCAGAAACACTTTTTTAATCTAGATATTTTAACTTTCCAAATTATTACAATGTAAATATGGTACTAAGTTCTATGTAACATTAATCTTACCTTTGTTACATATATTTCTTAATATTATACAAAAAAGAATTATGAAAATGCATTGTAGTAATAGTAATTTTGTCTGTAATCGCGTGCGATTTTGTCATAACTATTTTCAACTGCGTGTGTTGCATCTTGCGGGCTGGCGAAATAAATCCTTGACTGGTAAGAATTTGGAAAATTTCCCCACCCCTGCACATAAATTATCTAATTAGTGCTAGCAGATGAATTTTTAAATATACATAGATCAATATAATGCTTCATTTTTCTCTTATTAGTATTTTTTAGTATTCATTTTTCATTTATTTGTATTATTCAGTAAAAAACTCACTTTCTTAAGCCCGAATTACGTCAAACTTTTTATAAAAGCTTTTTATAAAACTTTTATAAAAGTATTAAATACAAGGTAGTAAGACACTTAGCCAAACGCAGGTAATAAATCGCCATATATTGTCCTTTTCGCCCTCTCTCGAAATGCATTTTTTTTTTTTCGTATATTTACAAAACATGATTTTGAATCATCTTATTTAAAATTCAAATAAATAAATGAGAGGAAGCAATAATAGCATAAGTCAAAACATTCATAAGTCAACATCAAGGAATTGTATCGTAGTTACACATGTGGAAAAAAGTTGCTTTCGGCCAAAAAACGTTGTCTTCACTAAATTTGAATCCGATTAAAAAAAGTACCGTGATTAATTAAAATGTTATAGGCAGAGCTGCCAAGTCTCCGGCATTTTGGGTACCGGTATTTTAATACAGAAAATGTTTTATTAAATTGGAACATTCTGCGGATTTAAAAAATAACTTTTCCTATAAGAAAATTCTGCTATGCAATAAGCGAGGGTTTGGCATCTCTATATAGGAATATTTCGTAATCTACTTTTTAACCTTAAAAAAAGCAATGACCATTTTTCGGGTACAAAAAGTATTGCTAATTGTTCCATTTTGCATACAAGGTACTGATTGTAATATTGATACATCTATAAGTGATAAATTTCCAATAATTTTTCAAATCCCATTTATTTCATTAAAAATATAAATCTTTTATTCATTTAGTTTAAAATAAATGGTTTTTAACTAATTTCATAATACTTTTGAAATATCACTTTTCATTGAAATATTCATACTTAATTCATAACGTACATAATATATGACTCATTACATAAGTCACCTTTTTATTAACATAAAAATTATGTTTTTACTGATTTTTATTAACTCTGTAGGAAAAATTTTGTGTTTTGAGCAACAATGTCCGCATTTCCTATTATTTATTTATTTTAACAAAATTCCTTATATTTAGAAGAATTTTTATTTAAATAGGAAATCCAGATGTCGCTGTTAATAAAGAAGAAAGTTACAAAAAAGGGTACAAAACGAGTAGACACATACTATCAAATATGGAAAAACGACGAATCCCAAAAAGACGTCGTATGAAATATCTTTTAAAGCAAAAAAACGAGGTCTGATTATCGCGCCTACTGATTACAAAATGTGCATTACATTAAAAAAAAAAAAAAAAAAAAAAAAAAAAAAAAAAAAAAATGCTGCAAATATTGATAATTTTTTCTTTTGTGCAGTTTTGGCTTCGAAAGGTGCACTATGTTGCAAAAAGATATAAGCGCCTATGAAAACACACCTGGTAAACTTTCATGCTCAGTTTTACAAATAAATATGGCACATATATGCCCTATATACACCGAGGTACCTAATTGGTGCCAAAATGGCGTTTAATTGCCTAACATGCTGGTTATCATATAAATATTATAATAAATTGTTTGTTCTAAAAATATTATCATTTATTGATTGTTATATCTTTTTTAATAACAGGAAATGTTTCATTTATTCCTTTTTTTTTTTTTTTTTACTTTCTTCTATCTTCAATAGAAGAAAGTATTGTAATCGAAATTTTTTTCGACTTCCGGTTTTTGATGGATTTACACGTTTTAGGGGTCAGAGATTCCAAAAAACATGTTTTTACAAAATGTCTGTCTGTCCGTGTGTCTGTATGTCTGTGTGTCTGTATGTCGCCATTCTACCATCAAAAAGTGTATGAAGTTATGCATAGAATTGAACCAAATTTTTTGTGAATGTTTTTGGCTGTGACAAGCAGGTCCTCCTTCAGTTTTGAAATATTCCGCCGGAAGGGAACGCTACAATCGCGATTTTTGTGCCATTTTAATATTGTACCGACTAAAAGTATATGAAGTTATGCATCGAATTGAACCAAATTTTTTGTGTATGTGTATGACTATGGCTAGTTGGTCCTCCCTGAATTTGAAAAAAATCCGCCGGAAGGGGACGCTGCAATCGCGATTTTTGTGCCATTTTCAATATTGTACCGACCAAAAGATTATGAAGTTATGCATCGAATTGAACCAAATTTTTTATGTATGTGTATGACTATGGCTAGTTAGTCCTCCCTGAATTTGAAAAAAATCCGTCGGAAGGGGGCGCTGCAATCGCGATTTTTGTACCATTTTCAATATTGCACCGACCAAAAATACATGAAATTAGCATCGAATTGAATGAAATTTTTTGTGTAAGTGTATGGCTATGGCTAGTTGGATCGCCCTGAATCTGAAAAAAATCTGCCGGAAGGGAGCGCTGCAATACCAAATTTTATGCCATTTTCAATATTGCACCACATAAAAGTGTATGAAGTTAGTTCTAGAACTGAACTAAACATTTTGTACATGATTATTTTTTGGTAAAGCAAGTAGGTCCTCCCTGAATTTGAAAAAAAATCTGCTTATCATTCTATTGTCCATCGGCTCGTGCAGAGACGGAAATTCGTTTTTACTCCGATTAATTGATTGAAGCAGAAATTTAAGATGAAAATCAAAGTTGCTAAGCTATTGAATTAAAATTATTAAAGCATTAAAATGAGTAACTATTTTTTTAACATTAAAATGTATCTATGAGATAGAAGAAAGTTTCGGGATTGGCACATCCAACTAGTTTCATTTTGAAATAAATAAATAACGTGTTGTTATAGCATGCTATATGCATCTGGTAATCAAAACGATGGCATAATTGGCATAAAAAATCTCGCCAAACCCGGTGCTTATATCTCTAGTATATTATCTCAAGTATTTTATTTATGTATATTATAATTGTTTTTACATACGACTTACTTCTTCTGGTATATAGAAATAGGTAAGTGGCTCCTTTATGCAGTATAAATTGTATAAAACTTTGAAAAATAGCCCCGTTGCCCCTTTTTGGATCGAAAAAAAAAAAAAAAAAAAAAAAAAATCAATGTCTAATTCCAGTATTGCTCCCAGGTATGCATACATACTCCATATTTCAAAGTTGTATGCCAACAGCAAACGGATGAAAAATGAGGAAAAAATGTCACATATGCACCAGGGTACATAATTGGCCTCAAAATGGCATTATTTTACCTGAGATGGTTAACCCGGCTTTATTTATTTATTATTTGTTTATTTACTCATAAAATGTTTATTTACTTTCACTTCCTTCTTTTAATTATATAAAATATTTCTTTTTATAGTTATTAATTATTATTATTATTTTATTTACTGTAAGTTCTTTTTGAAAATAGAAAATAATTTAAAAATGTGTATGTAAGCGTTATTTGAAAACGGAGTTTTCGCCAAATGGGCTTTGAAAAAAATTGCGCCAAATATGATGCGCTTGTGGTATCCGTGCCGAAAAATTAGTGACCAGAATTGACTTCCATACACAAACAAAATATAAGTTAAAAGAAAACATGCAATGAAAATAAATATAAAGGGAAAATGATGTCATAAAAGAAACTTTTTATTTAAAAACGTAATTGTTTCTAATTTTCACGAACTATGTAAAAACTATGTTTTTCGAAATATGTAAAACATTCTTTTAGCGATCAAAAAGTACTGTTAAGAGATTATCACAAAATCTAAGTTTTTATGACGTTTTTTAATATAAAAAAATAACAGTTTTATTTTCCTGCATGATTAAATTTTAAAATATTTTATTGCATTCAGTATTTATGAGTGCGTAAATGATTATTATTTACTCCATGTACTGATTCGGTTATCTACGAAAATGTCCAGCCGTTGAAAATCACGCTCACCAAATTTCTGTGACGTATGCACATAAATTGTGCTTTTTTATCAGTTTTTTTAATATAACTTTTAAACTATTTGGAATTAATTTTTAAAAGTAGGTGCATTCACCAGATTACCTTCATAGGTACCTATTGATACAAACAGAATCAAAATCTGACAAGTACTTTTTGAGATTTGCTTGACGAAAGAATTTTTTTGAATTTTAATATCGTTACGTATCTCTGAGTACTAGGACTTCCCTCAGAGGGATTAGTCTGAGCGATATTGCTGAGAATACACATTTAATAACTTGCAATAAGTAAAAAAATGAGATGTTACCTTTAATTGGTCATTAATTGTGATAAAATATAATGATGAAAATAAGCATATCGAATCGTAGAACTACAAAATCTTGTTGCATATACTATTCTTATAAAAGAGAACCAAACCATGCATGGATATAAAATTGGAAATATGTAAAATGTTAAAAGTAATACAGAAAATAAAACACCAAATTTTCCTATATTGGAAATATAGCTCTTTGAAATGATGTCATGAGCATAAACAGAGTTACTTTGATGCCAAAGTTATAGTTTCTGACCCCAACAGTATCCTAGAAATTGCAATATTCTAAATAAATTGGGTTTAAAACTTTTTCTAGAAAGAAAATTTTAATATGTGAAATTAAATTGTCGAATGTTTTAGAAATCGTTCATAACGAGAATATTATATCTTAAAAGTTGCCACAAAAAAAAAAAGATTTTAAATTTTTAGTCATATCAACATCAAAGAATTCTGAATTTTAGAACTTTTTTTGCTCGTGCATTGATGGTGATTATTGTTCCTACGCAAAATATAGTATATTTTGCAGCAAAGATGATTACCAACAAACAGGGGTGGGGAAATGCATCATTTTGCTCGCCAGTGGCGAATGGATTTTCTCATAAGGCGAGTGCATTTTTAGTTTTTGAAAAACTGTAGGCAATAGGCACATTATCAGAAACACTTTTTTAATCTAGATATTTTAACTTTCCAAATTATTACAGTGTAAGTATGGTACTAAGTTCTATCTAATATTAATCTTACCTTTGTTACATATATTTCTTAATATTATACAAAAAAGAATTATGAAAATGCATTGTAGTAATAGTAATTTTGCCTGTAATCGCGTGCGATTTTGTCATAACTATTTTCAACTGCGTGTGTTGCATCTTGCGAGCTGACGAAATAAATCCTTGGCTGGTAAGAATTTGGAAAATTTCCCCACTCCTGCACATAAATTATCTAATTACTGCTAGCAGATGAATTTTTAAATATATATAGATCAATATAATGCTTCATTTTTCTTATATTAGTATTTCTCAGTATTCATTTTCCATTTATTTGTATTATTCAGTAAAAAACTCACTTTCTTAAGCCCGAATTACGTCAAACTTTTTAAAAAAGCGCCTAAGTCCATATAACAGCGAAGTATTGTGAAGAGTATTAAATACAAGATAGTAAGACACTTAGCCAAACGCAGGTAATAAATCGCCAAATATTGTCCTTTTCGCCCTCTCTCGAAATGCATTTTTTTTTCGTATATTTAAAAAACACGATTTTGAGTCATCTTATTTAAAATTCAAATAAATAAATGAGAGGAAGCAATAATAACATAAGTCAAAACATTCATAAGTCAACATCAAGGAATTGTATCGCAGTTACACATGTGGAAAAAAGCTGCTTTCGACCAAAAAACTTTGTCTTCACTAAATTTGAATCCGATTAAAAAAAGTACCGTGATTAATTAAAATGTTATAGGCAGAGCTGCCAAGTCTCCGGCATTTTGGGTACCGATATTTTAATACAGAAAATGTTTTATTAAATTGGAACATTCTGCGGATTTAAAAAATAACTTTTCCTATAAGAAAATTCTGCTATGCAATAAGCGAGGGTTTGGCATCTCTATATAGAAATATTTCGTAATCTACTTTTTAACCTTAAAAAAAGCAACGACCATTTTTCGGGTACAAAAAGTATTGCTAATTGTTCCATTTTGCATACAAGGTACTGATTGTAATATTGATACATCTATGGTGATAAATTTCCACTAATTTTTCAAATCCCATTTATTTCATTAAAAATATAAATCTTTTATTCATTTAGTTTAAAATAAATGGTTTTTAACTAATTTCATAATACTTTTGAAATATCACTTTTCATTGGCCATTTTTTTTTTGAGCATTTAGAAAGTGGTTGTTGTTTTCAGTCAAATATAGACTTTGGTCTGTCCACATTTTATTTTATTATTATTATTATTTATAAATGGTGGAGAAATATTCATACTTAATCCATAACGTACATAATATATGACTCTGTTATTACATAAGTCACCTTTTTATTATCATAAAAATTACGTTTTTACTGATTTTTATTAACTCAATAGGAAATATTTTGTGTTTTGAGCAATAGATGTCCGCATTTCTTATTATTTATTTATTTTAACAAAATTCTTTGTATTTAGAAGAATTTTATTTAAATAGGAAATCCAGATGTCGCTGTTAATAAAGAAGGAAGTTACAAAAATTGGTACTAAACGAGTAGACACATACTATCAAATATGGAAAATCGACGAATCTCAAAAAGACGTCGTATGAAATATCATCTTTTAAAGCAAAAAAAAAAACGAGGTCTGATTATCTAGCCTACTGATTACAAAATGTGCATTACATTAAAAAAAATGCTGCAAATATTGATTATTTTTTCTTTTGTGCAGTTTTGGCTTCGAAAGGTGCGCTATGTTGCAAAAAGATATAAGCGCCTATGAAAACACACCTGGTAAACTTTCATGCTCAGTTTTACAAATAAGTATGGCACATACATGCCCTATATACACCGAAGTACCTAATTGGTGCCAAAATGGCGTTTAGTTGCCTAACATGCTGGTTATCATATAAATGTTATAATAAATTGTTTGTTCTAAAAATATTATCATTTATTGATTGTTATATCTTTTTTAATAACAGGAAATGTTTCATTTATTCCTTTTTTTTTCATTTTGAAATAAATAAATAACGTGTTGTTATAGCATGCTATATGCATCTGGTAATCAAAACGATGTTTTCGCCTAATTGGCATAAAAAATCTCGCCAAACCCGGTGCTTATATCTCTAGTATATTATCTCAAGTATTTTATTTATGTATACTATAATTGTTTTTACATACCACTTACTTCTTCTGGTATATAGAAATAGGTGAGTGGCTCCTTTGTGCAGTATAAATTGTATAAATTTTAAAAAATAGCCCCGTTGCCCATTTTTGGATCGAATTAAAAAAAAAAAAATCAATGTCTAATTCCAGTATTGCTCCCAGGTATGCATACATACTCCATATTTCAAAGTTGTATGCCAACAGGAAACGGATGAAAAATGGGAAAAAATGTCACATATGCACCAGGGTACATAATTGGCGTCAAAATGGCATTATTTTACCTGAGATGGTAACCCGGCTTTATTTATTTATTATTTGTTTATTTACTCATAAAATGTTTATTTACTTTCACTTCCTTCTTTTAATTATATAAAATATTTCTTTTTATAGTTACTAGGGGGGCCCCGCCCCCCTGCTCGCTATGCTCGCCAACCCCCCGCGTAATCGCTTCGCGATTCCAAATTATTAGCTACCCCTGCTTGCTGCGCTCGCCAATATCTCATGGTATGAATAAGCAGTTGCAGACCTTTCAAATGATGTGTCACACGACTGGTGTTGTAAAGAAATTAAAAATGTGCCCTCCTGGGGGGCAGAGGGGGAGGCGACACAAAAGACATCCATAATATGAATAAGCAGCTGCAGACCTCTCAAATGATATCACACGACTGGTGTTGTAAAGAAATTAAAAATGTGCCCCCCTGGGGGGCAGAGTGGGGGTGACACACAAGACATCCATAAAATGAATAAACAGTTGCAGACCTTTCAAATGATGTGTCACACAATTGGTGTTGTAAAGAAATTACAAAATGCGCCCCCTCTGAGGGCAGAGGGGGGGGGGGGGTTACACACAAGCTATCCATAATATGAATAAGCAGTTGCAGACCTCTCAAATGATGTGTCACACAATTGGTGTTGTAAAAAAATTAAAAATGTGCCCCCCTGGGGGGCATAGTGGGGGATGACACACAACACATCCATAATATGAATAAGCAGTTGCAGACCTTTCAAATGATGTGTCACACAACTGGTGTTGTAAAGAAATTAAAAATGTGACCCCCCCCCTGGGGAGAGCAGAGTGTGGGGGTGACACACAAGACATCCATAATATGAATAAGCATTTGCAGACCTTTCAAATCTTGTGTAACACGACTGGTGTTGTAAAGAAATTAAAAATGTGTCCCCCCTGGGGAGCAGAATGGGGGATAACACACAAGACATCCTTTAAATGAATAAGCAGTTGCAAACCTCTCAAATGATGTATCAAACGACTGATGTTGTAAAGAAATTAAAAATTTGGCGAAATATTACAGTTATCGCCAAGTTGGCGTCACATTTGACAACTAATTTTGGTCGCCAAATTTGGCGATATATCGCCAAGTTGGCGACAAACTTGGCGATGGTAACCTTTCCTCTCTTTATGGTAACCCATATGGCGATGCATAGACGGAACTCTTTCCTGATTGGTCTATTCGACTCATGGAAGGAGTGGACAACCCGGATTTGTTAGTTCCGGAAATCTTCCACATCAGCATCATTCCAGGAGTCATTCCTTTTAAGGCTAGTTTTTTTTTACTATAGAAGGATTAATTATTATTATTATTTTATTTACCGTAAGTTCTTTTTGAAAATAGAAAATAATTTAAAAATGTGTATGTAAGCATTATTTGAAAAGGGAGTTTTCGAAAAATGGGCTTTGAAAAAAATTGCGCCAAATCTGATGCGCTTATCGTATCCGTGCCGAAGAATTAGTGACCAGAATTGACTTCCATACACAAACAAAATATAAGTTAAAAGAAAACATGCAATGAAAATAAATATAAAGGGAAAATGATGTCATAAAAGAAACTTTTTATTTAAAAACGTAATTGTTTCTAATTTTCACACGCGAAATATGTTAAACATTCTTTTAGCGATCAAAAAGTGCTGTTAAGAGATTATCACAAAATCTCAAAATCAAAGTTTTTTATGACATTTTTTAATATAAAAAATAACAGTTTTATTTTCCTGCATGATTAAATTTTAAAATGTTTTATTGCATTCAATATTTCTGAGTGCGAAAATGATTACTATTCACTCCATGTACTGATTCGGTTATTTACGAAAATGTCCAGCCGGTGAAAATCACGCTCACCAAATTTCTGTGACGTATGCACATAAATTGTGCTTTTTTATCAGTTTTTTTAATATAACTTTTAAACTATTTGGAATTAATTTTTAAAAGTAGGTGCATTCACCAGATTACCTTCATAGGTACCTATTGGTACAAACAGAATCAAAATCCGACAAGTACATTTTGAGATTTGCTTGACGAAAGAATTTTTTTTTATTTTAATATCGTTACGTATCTCTGAGTATAAAGACTTCGCTTCGCTCAGACAATTAATAGATTATATATTGTTATTTTGTTTACATCGATCCCTTTTTTTTTTTTTTTTTTTTCTTTGTTGTTGTTGTTGTTGTAATATTTGGTTATTTTGTCATCCAATTTCGCCAAATTATACGAATCGCCAAACTAATAGCCAAATTACACATATTGATATATACTTTTTAATTTTAAATAACGAAAGAAGAAATAAATTATTAAAACGTTTATAAAAATACAAATAAAAAGTGGGATTAAAAATCCCTTGATGACGTTTTAACCTCTTGAAGAGATTAAAACGCTTAATCTTGTAGTTTGTCGACAGTTTAATCAAGTAGTACCAAAAAAGAAACAATAGTTCAAGCAATAAATAACAATTATCACATCAAATATTGCATCAAATTCGCAGTATGTAAACGGTTAATTTTAATGCATAAATTGCCAACTGGCACCTGAAAATTTTTAGTACAATTTTGATCTCATAATGTACGTGACGAAACGGTTTTGATTATTTCAGATTATTTTCAATTAAATTTGTTCGTAAATATAAATTGACCATTTTGGCGCACAAATGCCTTGCCCCTGAAAGGTTTAAATACATGTATCGTGTTTAATACGATTGAATGAAACATTCCCGATCATCCATTATTGGCGTTTAATCTTATAGTTTGGCTTAATCTTATAGTTTGTCGACAGTTTAATCAAGTAGTACCAAAAAAGAAACAATAGTTGAAGCAATAAATAAAAATTATAAATAATAATCATAATAATAAATATAATAAAAAATATACATATCACAATAAATCGAAAATATTAACACTTACAGCAATATTCAAAATCAAAGTTTTCATTAATTTGTTGACAGATAAAATTGCACTAACTTGGCGCGTATATGACATTTATGCCATATTTATGGGTAAAAAATAAGCATAAACGTTCATCCGATATGAAATCTGACTTTCTGAAGGCCAAAAAGAACCAAGATTTATAAAAACGCCGAAGTGAAGGTATTAATGGAAAAATACCATAAAAATAGGACAAAAATATCATATACGTATTTCGGGTACTACTTGGTTATGCCGTCGACCAAAAAAATATCGCCAAATTATAAGATTAAATTCCGACAACAGATGACCTTGAATGTCCCATTCAATAACATTAAACATGATACGCGTGCGTAAAACATCATAAAGTAATTTTTATCTCGACTTTTTATTAATGTTTTACTAATTTAATTTTTCTTCTATTAATTAAAATAAAAATTTAGTCAACATGCATAAGTTGGCTATTACTTTGGCGATTTGTATCATTTGGCGAAATTGGTCGACGGGATAACTTGGTTTGGCGAAAATCACTTTTGAATTATTTTCTGTTATATTAAAAAGGAAGCAACAATAAATAAAAACGCGAATAAATACAGATTTAATTAATATAGAAAAAAACAATTGCCTGGTTACCATGTTGTGCAAAACAAGTTGGAAATTGCACGTGAAGTGTAGCAAATGTGATGCGTTCGTACGATAACTAAATTTTAAAAACATTCAGATCTTGCTGTTATAGTAGACAGTACTTCGGATACAGTATAGTTTCCGAAATCTTTTTTGTGTTCCTGTAAATATACAGGAAGTAACTTTTATTACACCTCAGCAATGCATATCATATTCATAAAATGTGAAATAGTTTAATATAATTAAAACGCGTCCCAAACAAAGTTTTCCCGTATAGCATTATGTAATGGAATGCTTTTAGTGGCCCTGTAATTTAATAATAAATATTCTTTGTATCAAAGATTGTAAAGAATGTATATTTTAGTATATATATATGTGTATATATATATATATATATATATATATATATATATATATATATATATATATATATATATATATATATATATATATACTTCATAGGTTTATGTCAATTCTACTTTAATCTATTTTTTCATATTGACCGTAATGTAAGGGAATACTTTTGATTGTTCCTGTAATTGATCTATGCATCCTATTTTCATAACATTTGAAATGACTCCATAAAATTGTGTAATAGTTATGTATTTTAAATTTCAAACGATTAAAATGCATTTGATGCTTTTTCCCCCATTGACTGCAATGTAATGGTATACTTTTGATTGTCCCTGTAACTGATCTATACATCCGATTTTCATAAAATTTGAAATAATTCGACAAAATTATCTAATAATTATATATTTAAAATTTCAAACGATTAAAACTTATTTGAAACTTTTTTCCCCATTGACAGTAATGTAAAGGAATAATTTTGATTGCCCCTGTAGTTGATCTATGCATCCGATTTTCATAAAATTTGAAATTACTCGACAAAATTATGTAATAAATATGTTTTTAATTTCAAATGATTCGGTTGGGTAGTTTTTGCATTGTTATAGGCGGACAGACAGACGGACGGACGGACAGACGGACGGACGGACTAAACGACAACTATAGGTGCTACGTATGTACATAGTTACGAACGCACCTAATAACGATATTTCGATGCCAATTATATAGAAAAGTACCAAAATTTATTTATTTATTTATTTATTTGCATTAAATGAATCGGTTGCGCTTTTTTTTCATTTTCCATCAAAGTTGAAAGGTGTTTATGCATTCGGTTTGTCTGTCCGTCTGTCCACATTCTAACATCCGTAAATATACTCGGATTTTTATGCAATTGGTAAACCTTATTTAGGGTCCCCTAGGCATGTTTATTATTGTATATGAAGTATGTGAGATTAATAATTTACTTACAGGTAACCCAAAAGTTTTCCATCACATGGAAATGGTCTATAAGATTATGGTCTATAAGAAAAATCGTTAACAGATTATTTTAATGAAATTACACTATTTTAAAGTATTGAAACTTATATAAATCAATGAATTGCATTACGGTTACGTTTGAACAGGGTTATTCCGGAACGGATTTTTAATCCGTTTACATGGACACACAAAAGAAATCGGTTACAATACTGTCCTTGAGCAATAATTGCTTGTCATGTGTTTTCAATTTCGGCATGTGCTTTGAAATTTAAGTTTTTTAGGTGCATTCGTAATTATATAAAAACGTAGTACCTATAGCCGTCGTCTGAAGCGTCCGTCTCTCTGTCCACATAGAACAGCACAAAAACTATCCAACCGAATCGTTTTAAATTTTAAACATATATTTGTTGCCGAATTTCGTTGAGTCATTTTAAATTTTGGTAAAATTGGATAAATAGTTCAAATACAGGAACAATCAAAAATATACCGTTACATTATAGCCGATGGGATGAAAAAATTCCAAGAACATTTTAATGATGTTACGTGCCCATCGAAACATAATGAAATTGATATGAATTTATGAGGAGCACTATAATATATATTTTGTAGAGCATGCCGCACAAAGAATATTTACTATTCAATTACAGGGCATCACAAAAGAATTCCATAACAAAATTGTACGGGGGAGAGGTACATTAATTTTTCAGCTTTACTAATCTGGGGATTTTATCATTTTCTCAACTGTCATTAGTCTTTAAATAATAAATTTTTGGAATAAAACTGCATAATCGAGTTCATATTGACGTATTTGAGTCAGCATGTCTTGCGAAAAAATATGCGCAGATTTATAAGTCACTTGTGGTGACATTTTTACAGCTCACGGCTTATGCAGACTAGATATTCAGATATCGTTCGTACCTTATACTGCACGCATTGTATATTCCTTTTATTTAATGCATGCTACAATGAAATACTGCTCAACTTCATGAGAACAAGTTTGAAAAGAAAGAAAAGCAGTGTATGTAGTGGCTAGCATGAACAATCCATTTAAATCTGATCGAGCATATCTGAGACACACTCGAACGATGCATTGCATTCCTTTGTTGGCGTTTTCAGGATTTTTATATATAATTTTTTAAAGAGAGAATTCCCTAAATTCTTATCGAGAGCCTCATCGTATCCACAGAAAACAGATATAGATATTATATTATTAACTATTCTATATTAACTGTCTAAGGGGACCACACACCATGTAAAAAAACTCCTTCATTTTACTCAACCATTATGATTTGTGCAATTTTTTGTGCTGTTTGTATATTTTACGTCATTTCAAAGAGTTCAAATTCCGATTCAAGATATTTTAATGTTTTATTATCTGCATTACTTTCAATGCATTGCGTACTTCCAATTTTATATCCATGCATGACTGATTTGCATAGTTTTCTTTCACATTTTTTAACCGTGTATAGAAAATTTTATATAATATTTTGCATTTCTTCCATTTACTTTGCTCATTTTTGACATTTAAATGTATGGCACTATATAATCAATTAAAAATAAAATATCATTTTTATTAACTATTTGAAAAATAGTTGTTCTCGGTAGAGAATTGGGAAATCTGAAGTATATCTGAATGTGTTTGCCACGATGAAAAAAAAAATTAAAAACTAACAAAAAATTAATAACTCAATAACAAATTGAGATACAGGTTTCAAACAAGTTGCATTTAAAAGTAAATTTTCTCTTTATACGATGGTGTAAAAATTGAAAATGTGCAATGTTTGGAAATTTAAAATATTACAGTACCAAAAATTGTTAAACTAAAATTTCATTTAATATTTGTTTATGATTGGCTCAGGAATAATAACGTCTCTCTAAATGTCTAGGCATTTTAATATAACTCTGTTATTACATAAGCTACGTTTTGATCATCCTAAAAGTGATATTATTATTGTTTTTTAAAATATAGAAATCATTTATAAACCTAAAATTATAGTCGTTGAAAATATTATTTTCCAAATAGTTGTAATTTGTTAAATTACATTTGTTTTTTAAATGTGGTATTTTTTTCTTTACTTTTTGGAAATTATTATTAAATATATGTTCTCAGCAATATCGCTCAGACTAATCCCTCTGAGGGAAGTCCTAGTTAATAATTAGCATGTGCTGATTGTGCAATTAAATCATCACAGATATTTTGAAAGAAAGTTTGCAATATTTGCATTTCCAGGGGCAAGGGCGGAACTGGAGAGTCCTCAAGGGGGGGGGGGGGCGGTTTTAGAAATGTGGAGACTCGACTTTAATGCGTGGGTCGGGGCTAATTTTTTCACTGCGGGTCATGCTGCTTTTATTTTTTGCTGCGGGTCGGGTCTGGGTCCGGTTGACTTCTAGATTTTGCTGTGGGTCGGGTCTGGGTCCGGTTGACTTCGTTTCTTTTGCTGCTGGTCGGGTTAATTAATGTTTATGTTGTGGATCACATTAGCAGGTGTTTTTATTCAAAAACTATGACGTAATCCATTTTTTGATAAGCAGTTTAAGAAAATACTGTGAAAATTATCGTTTTGAATAGAATTTCTGGAAGCGACAGCATGAGAAGGTAGAAAAATCCGCAATCATTTGACGTGCGAAGAGAAAACTGCGCTCGGGGCAAAGCAAGATGTGCCGCACCCCCCCCCCCCCCCACCTTAGATCCAACTTTTTCTTGTAACAGGCCAAAAATTACGCTGGTAGCATAAATTTGCCGCCCCCTAAATTTCCACGCCCGGGCCGACCGCATCCTTCGCCTCCCCTTTCGCACGGCACTGCATATTGTCTGTCCTACACATCTTGAGAACAATAAAGTCTAGTTCCAGCCCAGCTCGTCTATATGTAGAAAAGCAATGCAAGCCTGATCTCGGACTGGTACAAGCCTGCTAAAAAAAAAATTAAACCCGGGTTACACACAACATAATTCTCCAATGCTGATCTCTACACTGTAAAAGTTAGATTTCTGTATTGATGTTGCCAAACTAGTTTCGACTGATGACGCATATTTATATTTATTCTCATTAAAACCATATAATTGAAAATAGCTCATATTTTAACGTTCCTGCTTAAATCTTTACAAAGGGCCAGTGAGCCCGCAATTTTTTTCTTATGGGCTCGGCCCATGGCCCTTCAATTTTTTTGCCGGATCGCCCCGTTTATATTGTTTATTGGCCCGGCCTGTTGGAAAAATTATTCAAATTTTGTTGGCCTGTTAGAAAATTTGGACCCATTTCGCCTACTCGGACAGGCTTGGGCACATGTATACGTCTAGGCTGGGTCGGACACGGACCGAAATTTAACTTTCATTCCGAGCCGAACCTGGACCAGGGATATTTTGGTCAGTGCGGACTAGAGATAAATTTGGGCTATTATTCCACAGCCTGATCCCGCCTGAGGCAGAAACATTTTGCGGCATCAAGAACAAAACCCGATAATGAAATTATACAGTAGAAAAAATTGCATAATACTAATAAAAAATGTTCCAAAAGTAATTATAATTTTAAAGCTATTTTTTATATTTAAAAAAGGCTGTTAAACGAAACATTAAATTTAATATTATCAAAAGAACAGTTTGATGTAAAATAAAAATATACTTTACGCATAAAAGGATTTTCATATGTTGTCTCTGTTTTAGTAAAAAAATATTATGGACAATGGACATGTTAATGAAGTGTGTTTCATGAATAAATGCATGGAACCTGTAGAAAATACTGTCTATTATCTGTCAAATCGAACAACATTTTTAAATTTTCTGTAAAAAATGCACATTTTTAACTATAACCATTTCATTCTTCATAACAAGCCTTCGTTATAGCATGACCCAAAAAATAACCTCAAATTAAAAATTTTAAAGTTCAAAACTTTTTTAGGAACAGTGGAAACACTACTCGATCGCAAGAATATGGTAAATACATTTACTTACCGCTACGGCATCAGCAGAGATCCCAAAAGAAATGATAATTACTACAGTTATTTCCATATGAAAAGCGATTACGACTTGTATACGTTGCATACACTAGAAATTTAAATTATTCGGTAACCGCAAAATAAAACCAAAAGAAAATATTCTTTTCGCGTTACATGCCTAAATAATAATAATAAAAGATCCAATTGCAAAACAATCTCTGCCAGAAACAAAAATCGAACTAAACACAAATTCATTATTCCCGCCTTTTTTCGTAGGCGCCAGATCGGCGGTCGTCGGCAGTGCTTGAACATAAATCTACAGATGTAGATGTGACTAATTGTTTGTTTTGTTTCTTTAATAGCATTCAAATACTAAAATAAAAAAAATTGTGCCTCTTTTTCATTTTTATCAAAATAGCAAGACGTTGATTTGAAAAGGAATAAGTACTAATTTTTAAGAGGAAAAAAGTTTTTTACATATTTCTATTCATCGATAAGTAACATTTTCAGATTTCAGAAAAAATGAGTCCGAATCAAATCAGTAGACCAGCATAAAAACAGAGCACGATCTCGTATCGGACACGGGCTAAGTCTGAACCTGTGTCATCTCTAATGCAGACATCTAAGAAGAATGACTCCAGGCCAGACTCGATCTGGAAGAAAAATAAGTCTGGCCCAATCCAAATCAGCAGAAAAATGATGATCATGATAGTATCAAATAAATAACGGCCGAGTTCTGAATGCGGTAAGAGCAGACACAGTCCGAGCCTCGGGAACTTAAAAAGGCGCGGCCCGGGGGGGGGGGGGCGCTGAATTCTAGTTAGGATCTAACTCATTTCTTGCAAGGATGCATGTATTTTTGGGAAACGTTTATTGCCCAATAAGTGAAGACGATCGCCCCCTCAGACCCGCCATTAGGCCCGACCCAAATATGCAGAAAAATAATGATCACGATACTACCCGGTTCTGAAAGCGAGAAGACCTGACCCAGCCCGAGCCTCGCGAAATTAAAAAGGCGCGGCTCGAGTTAGGCTTTAATTCATTTCCTGCGAGGATACATGTCTTTTTAGGAAACTTTTATTAGCCCAAAGGGGGGGGGGGGGAGATCGCCCTTTCGCCTTGAAAAATGCCAAAGCGCATTTTCCTTGAATCCACCAATGGCGGATCAAAGGGCGATCGCCCTTTCGCCCTCCCCCTCTTAGATCCGCCATTGCTTCTCCTCCCTTATGGTCTGGTTCGATCTTAGACCGAGCGTTTACCTCAAGAAAGAACGAAATCCACGCCAGGCATCCCTGAAAAGAAAAGTGTGGCTCCCCCCCCCCCCCCCTTAGATCCGCCATTGCTTCTCCTCCCTTATGGTCTGGTTCGATCTTAGACCGAGCGTTTACCTCAAGAAAGAACGAAATCCACGCCAGGCATCCCTGAAAAGAAAAGTGTGCCCACCCCCCCCCCCCCCTTAGATCCGCCGTTGCTTCACCTCCCTTATGGTCTGGTACGATCTTAGACCGAGCGTTTACCTCAAGAAAGAACGAAATCCACGCCAGGCACGCCCTGAAAAGAAAAGTGTGGCTCGATCCGCCCCGGTTCTAAAAGTGTAAAGACCTGACCCAGGTCTGTGACTTAAAAATGGCGCGTGGCCCGGGTCGGGCCGCGCCGGTCTCGGGTTTAAGTCCAATCCTTTTTCCGTGCGGGCAACGTTTTCAGACCCTTTACTGGGCTCAAGGGGGGAGGCGATCGCCCCCCCCCCCCCCCCCCCCCCCCGCTTAGATCCGTCATTGTCCAGGGGTGGGGAATTTTTCAAATTCTTACCAGCCAAGGATTTATTTCGCCAGCCCGCAGATGCAACACACGCAGTTGAAAATAGTTATGACAAAATCGCACGCGATTACAGACAAAACTACTGTTACTACAATGCAATTTCATAATTCTTTTTTGTATAATATTAAGAAATATATATGACAGAGGTAAGATTAATATTAGATAGAACTTAGTACCATATTTACACTGTAATAATTTGGAAAGTTAAAATATCTAAGATTAAAAAGTGTTTCTGATAATATGCCTATTGCCTACAGTTTTTCAAAAACTGAAAATGCACTCGCCTTATGAGAAATTCCACTCGCCACTGGTGAGCAAAATGATGTATTTCCCCACCCCTGTACTTTCCCACACTCTTATAGAAGGTCTTAAAAAGACTTGGGAAAAAAATTATTTTTTAAATAAATTTAGAGCTTTCAAAATTTTATTCATATGCGAATTTTTAAGAAGAATGAAGTTTATAGGAAGTAAAGTCTCCATTTGTTTGGTTGAAGGAATAAGTAGAAAATACATGTGTTTCGGATTAAAAAAAATATAGGGGGAACTGGGGTACATTGATACAGTTTTTTTCTAAGATTTTTTTTGGTGTCAAGAAAGTAGAAAATTCAAGTTTTTTTTCCATGAGGTGAGAGCAAAACTTGTGTAGTATGTTATAAAAATGTACAATCATTGTTTTATATAGTATTTTTGCATGTAATTTTAAAAAAATCAAAAAAAGTCATTTGTATCAATGTGCCCCATCCCCGGGGCAGATTGATACGTTTGAGAAAAATGACGACAAAATAATACCAATGCATATTTTTCATAGAAAATGAATTAGAAAACCATTTTATATTTATTTATAAAAATTCAAATCACCCACAATTTATTTTTAAGCAATATTAAAGCAATCAAAATTAAATATATTATGACCTGATGTTCTGTCTGTTTCTTGTCTGATTGTTGGCTGTGGTAACTTTGTCATATCTAGCACTTCAACCCCAGCATTATCTTCTTTCTTATGAAAGATGAAAAAATTACCAGTTTTTCTGTTTATAAATAGGTTCATAAAACGAAAATAAAGGATAATTATATTAAAAATTCTGTTTATAATATAAGTATCATTTTCTGTTCTGCAGTTTGTTTCTCTTACTTAACATTTCGCATGTCGAAAATACTTTTTTCTCTGGAGAATCGATATAAATTCGAGATTTGCCAGAATGGCGTCCTTTTCTTTTATTAGTTCTACTAGCACTAGATGCTGGGTAAGTTCCTACGTCTTCTGTTTTCAAAAATACTATAAAATGTTCTAATAAAAGAAATTAGAGCTATTTCACTTCAATAAAAACTAATATTAGAATTTTTTCGTGAAAAAAAGGTTGGATTAAGGAGTGTATGGTAAAAAAAATAATAAAAGATAATGAAAATATGAACTATTAAAGGATTTAGGCTGTATCAATGTGCCCCATACAGCGATTTTGAATAAAATGAATCTCAAATCCAACACTTCACAATATATCTAACAATAAATAATGAAGAACTGATAAAGAGTAGCTGTACTTACCAGGGAGAGTATTCATTTTGGTTGAAAATACTGGAACAGTTATATAATAGCATTTCAATTGTACAGCTCATATTTACTTTTGAACAACAAAAACAATAAATCACCCGTCCCATTTCATCAGTGGCGTAGCAATTTAAAAATTATGGGGGGGGCTCAAATAATTTCTAACTCAATACGCACAAAATAACTACAAAACTGAGAAAATCTATAAAGGATAAAACGTCTCAATTAGTAATTATGTAGAATTATAAATATATTTATTCACAATTAAAAATATGTGTATGCACATTATTTAAAAGCAAACATTAAATAATAGGCTAAATTTCACAATTTTGTTAAATATGACACTACAATACGAAAGAAATTTTTCATAAATATAACCGAATTTTATAAAAGAAACACCGCGGCGTTTACTAGTTTTGAAAGTTTTTTTCCAAATGCGACGTTTACTTCTGCTTTTACTCGATCTTTTTACGAAATCGGTCGTTTTTTCTCGATCTTTTGACGAAATCGGTCAATTTTTCTCGATCTATTGACGAAATCGGTCGTTTTTTGCAATATTCGAAGAAATTAGTCGTTTTTTCTCGATCTTTTCGCGAAATTTGCCGTTTTTTCACGCTTTCTTGACAAAATTGATGTTTTTGACTCATTTTATTACACAAATTAGCCGTTTTCTCGGAATCTTCTAAAAAAAAATGGCTGTTTTTTCGCCCTTATAAGACGAAATTAGTCGCTTTTTCGTGATTTTTTGATGAAATTTATTGTTTTTTCACGATTTTTTGACGTTATAGATTGTTTTTTCACGATTTTTTTTTTTACAAAACTTGCGTTTTTACTACGCGATTCTTTAGAGAAATTTGTTTTTTCGTTAATTTTTGAGCAATTTACGTTTTTTAGCGCTTTTTTCGAAATTCGCGAACTTTTTATATATCTGAATTTTCCACTAAAAGTAACGATATTATAAACCTGGAAGATCGATCGAAAAACCCGAATCGAATTACATTAAAATATTTAAAATTTGATTTAAGGGGTCAGGTACCCTTTAAAATTTTTTTAAATCGATTTTTTAAAAAATAGCTTATAATTAAATTCGATTCTTTAGGAACATTTAGGAACAAACCGCATTAAAAAAAATCCGCATTAGAAGAAGAGTTATGTCTAAAACACTTTGCGCTTTTCCTATACGACCAATGGGTAATTTAAACTTTAACGTCAATTTTTTCAAAACAGCGATTTTGATTATTGCGCGCACGATTTCTGAAAAATGGTTGCGTAGAATTCCACAAAATTTTCGATGAATGTATTAAAGGTATACAGGCACAAAATGACCTACTATTATGTTCCTCAAATTAGAAATTTAAATCCACGACTACTTTTGTGTAAAAAAAAATATCGATATTTCGAATTTCTTTAAAAAATAATTTTTTTCTCTGCATCTATAAGCTTTATTTTTTTCATCGTAGGTCATTTTGAAAACACATATCTCTACTCAGAAAAAAAATCTTGGTTTGTTTTAGCTATTCAAATTTGAAAAATCGTGTGCGCAAGGCATGCAAGATTTGTTCTTTCGCAAAAATTGTATTATCTTTAAAAATAATTAAAAAAACATTGCACATGTGTATACTTTTTTTAACAACTTTAACTAATAAAATAAATCCTTCTTAACATATGTTTTTAATTTTACAGTCAAAAGTCAATTAGATAAAGAGTGACTGAAATTGTTACAGAGGTCACTTTTTCCCGCATTTTGTTAGTTCAAAAGGTACCTGACCCCTTAAATATTTTAAATAAAGTTATAGATAACTCAAATTATAAGACATCTCTTACTTTACATTATTCAGAAAACGTTAATTGAAGTTAGATCAATGCAACGCTGTCTACAAAAGAAGCATTCATATGAGTTAAGCGATTACAATAGTTAAAGGTTATTGAGGGGGGGAGGGGGGTCAGTTTTGACGAATACAGTGATTATGACGAATGCGGCGTTTCTTCGATAAAATACAGTGCTTAGAAAAATAAATATATATATACTTACAAATTTTGTCGTCATAATACAAAGTAAGTGCGGTTCGAAGCCATTGTGTTCAAAATGGATTCAGCATTTAGTTTTATTTCTTGATGAATGTTCATCAGTGCAAGTCCAGAAAGCCGAGAATTTGACATACTGTTCCTAAGGTAAGTTTTTAACTGTCTCAATGTGGAAAATGTTCTTTCTGGAGTGGCTGTTGATACTGGAAGCGTTGATAATACTTTTAACAATTTTTTGATGTTGGGATAAACATTCGCATTACATTTTAATAACATTGACTCTATCGCAGTGCTTGGCCTTTCTTCTTTGTCTAACGACAACCACTTTTCGAGCCACATTTCAATTTCAGCTTGTAAAATATTCGGAAAACTTTTTATATCAGAAGAATAAAATTCAGCACATTGCATGATATTTTATACTGAAGATTTTTCTATGTATTTTGGCAGTGTTGCGTATAAGCTAGTAACTATATTCTTATGATTTTCAAAACGGTCAATTATATTTTGAATAACAAAATCCATGAAAGGTATGAAAATTGTTTTTCTGTAATAGTCTTCTGCTGATTCACTAGGTGTATTATCCCTATGCATTTGCTTTTTTAGCAGTCTAGGTTTTTTAATTTCTAAATTTAAGTCCTTTGCGACTTCGGAAGCTCGTTCGAATATAGCTGAAAATTTGGATTTAGAATTTTCACGCATTTTTCTAAAAATCTGTCACATCACTTATGGCTTCATAAGATGATATTAAATCAATATCCGGTTTCTGTAGAGCTATTGATAAGTTGCGTGTGATTGAGAAACATTTTTCTGCCACAAAAATCGATACTAAAAAACTACTTTGGCATAAAGCATTGTAAAACAGCATAGCTTTCTTTGATGCCTCGGTTTTCTTTGATGCCTCGGAACACGAAAGACAAACGCAAAATCGAAATGATTTTGAAAACAATCTTTTCGGAAGGAATTCTGTTCTATTCACAAAATATCAGGGGAATGACGCAATCCACTGCTAGCAATAAGTTTTAATTCGACCAATGACGTGCCACTAAAATCTCCCCCTCTTGCTAGACACGTGCTATACCAGTCGGATCTGAGTTTGAAGCACTGCCGTTCCCAGAGGATTAAAAAAAAAGAAAAAAAAAGCTTTATCTATTTTTTTCCTATTACAAATGTTGCTTCTAACAGTTCTATTATTCTACTATAATATGCTTTTAGTTCCCCCCCCCCCCTTTACTGAAATTGATCGCTATTAAATATTGCAGATTAACTTGTTCGAACTTCCTAGAATGTTTCAAATTTATTATTTTTGTGAATTTTAACAAATTAACAATACAAATTAAAACCTGTTAGAATTTTCAGATTATAGATGAGCTTAAGCATATTTATTATTTTACATAAGTTTAAGCAACAGAATTTCAAATATTTAAAATTTTCATTATCACGAAATAATTTGAATGCGTTTATTAAATGAAATTTTTTTGCCTAATTAAGCTTCTGATAAAATCCAATGGGGGGGGGCTTGAACCCCCTGAGCCCCCCCCCCTTTCCTACGCCCCTGCATTTCATCAAACTACTGAATCATTCCAAGATTTTCTGTATGTAGTTGAATACACTAGCATCATCTTTTGGAGCTGTTGTGAAACTTTCTGTAATGACCCTGTGAGCGGTAGATGGGGTGTATCAATGTGCCCCATGTATCAATGTACCCCAGTTCCCCCTATATGTAATATAAATCATTCTCCCTTTAATTTTTTTAAATAACCGAGATCTTTTTGAAAAAAAATAAAGTTAAATATAATATAAATAATTATTAAAATTACATCTTAAAAATAATAAAAGATAAATCCTTATTATTCGACTCTAAAATCTATAATAGCTTACTTCTGTGCCTCCCTAAATGGGAGTGAGGAGTAGGTGTTACCGCTGTGCTGATTCGCCAAGTTTTAGAATTACTAATTTTGTGCTCATCTGTGTGAATTTAAAAATATCGAAATGTCGATTTTAGTATAGATTCTAGAATTTTGAAATCGATTCTTATTATAATCGATGCCACCTTATACGATGTCGATTTTAATCGATTCTCAAAATTTCCAGAATCGTCTATCACTAAAACGATGGTTATAATTACTTAATCAAAACTCGCAATCACAAAAGTTTGGCGGTAATTAAGACTGATGGTGGGGTAAATTATGGATTTAGTAGTAGATTTAATAGTAGATTTTGTTTCAAGTTGCTATTCGGTTGTCAAAAATACTCCTTTGACAAAATTAGTCTTCTAAAAATATTTGAGTAATTAGTAATCTCTTTTCGAAATAATTAGCTACATTTTATTATTTTATTTATTTATTTTACTAAATTACAGCTCGCTGCAAAATATAGTTTTTAAACCACAATTGCTTCTCGGATCAATATCTTTTTTCTATATAGAAATGTAACAGCAATGCGGCAACATCCTTCCGGAGATGAAAAACAAAAGCAAAGTTATTTTTATTACAAATCCCATGTCATATATGCTTTTCAGGGTTGACAAGTTTCATCCAACTGGAAGAAATGAAAGAAACTGTTACTCTTTAAGAATTTAACATATACCTTTCAGTTTTGTAAAATATAATAGTCTTTTTCTTTATAACATAATTATATATTACAGAGTTTCCTCCAGGTTTAAAAAGGGGCAGGGCGCTACAATTTTGAAAAGGGCACTTTTTACATTCTTCAGGGCACATTTTTGATTTTTAAAGGCCCTTTTATAGAGTTGAATCTAGAATTTAGCGGTTAAAAAAATCGTTGAAAAACAGAAATTTCGTCAAAGAATCAAGAAAAAAATCCAAAAATTTCGCCAAAAAAATTAAAGGTACATTTTGTTGAAATATCGTGGAAAAGACAGCAATTTTGTTAAAATCTCGCGAAAAAACGGCAGATTTTGTTTAAAAAAAGGGGGGGGGCACTTCTAATTCACATATAAATCATAAAATAAGAAAGTTTTATTTCAGGTTTGGACAGGTATAATAATAATAAAAAAACTTGATTAATGTATAGAGATGGGAATGCTCGGGGGAGAAAAACGGAAAAATTGGGGGAAAAACCCAGTTTTTTTATTTATTTACTAGGGGGGCTCCGCCCCCCTGCTCGCTACGCTCACCAACCCCACCCCCCGCGTACTCGCTTCGCGATTCCAAGTTGTAGGCTACCCCTGCTTTCTGCGCTCGCCAATACCCCATGGTATGAATAAGCAATTGCCGACCTTTAAAATGATGTGTCACACGACTGGTGTTGTAAAGAAATTAAAAATGTGCCCCCCCCCTGGGGGGGCAGAGTGGGGGTTGACACACAAGACATCAATAATATGAATAAGCAGTTGCAGACCTCTCAAATGATGTGTCACACTACTTGTGTTGTAAAGAAATTAAAAATGTGCCCCCCTGGGGGGGAAGAGTGGAGGGTGACACACAAGACATCCATAATATATGAATAAGCAGTTGCAGACCTTTCAAATGGTGTGTCACACAACTGGTGTTGTAAAGAAATTAAAAATGTGCCCCCTGGGGAGGCAGAGTGGGGGGAAGAGTGACACACAAGACATCCATAATATGAATAAGCAGTTGCAGATCTCTCAAATGATGTGTCACACGACTGGTGTTGTAAAGAAATTAAAAATGTGTCCCTCTGTGGAGGCAGAGTGGGGGGAGGGGTGACACACAAGACATCCATAATATGAAAAAGCAGTTGCAGACTTTTCAAATGATGTCACACGACTGGTGTTGTAAAGAAATTAAAAATGTGCCCCCCCCCTTGGGGGCAGAGTGGAGGAGTGACACACAACACATCCATAATATATGAATAAGCAGTTGCAAACCTTTCAAATGATGTGTCACACGACTGGTGTTGTAAAGAAATTAAAAATGTGCCCCCTGGGGGGGGGGCAGAGTGGGTGTGACACACAAGACATCCATAATATATGAATAAGCAGTTGCAGACCTTTCAAATGATGTGTCACACGACTGGTGTTGTGAAGAAATTAAAAATTTGCCTCCCCTGGAGGGCAGAGCGGAGGGGGACACACAAGACATCTATAATAGAAAAAGGCAGTTTCAGACCTTTTTAAAGATATGCAACGCGAGTGCTGTGGATGAAAATTTAAAATGTGTCCCTTTGCGGGGGGGGGGGGAGGCAAAGTGGGGTGCGGCGCCCCAAACATGCATAATTGAAATGAGCAGTTGCAGATCTTTTAAACTATAGGGAGCTTCGCCCCCCTGCTCGATACGCTCGCCAACCCCCCGCGTAATCGCTTCGCGATTCCGTTCGGTATTGCTTTGCAATCCCGGTTGGAATCGCTTCGCGATGCATAGACGGAGCCCTTTCCTGATTGGTCTATTCGACTCATGGAAAGAGCGGTCCACCCGGATTCGTTATTTCTGGAAATCTTGCACATCAGCATCATTCCAGGAGTCATTCCTTTTTAAGGCTAGTTTCTTTTTTACTATAGAAGGATAAAATGTTTATTTATATTCATTTTTTTAATTATATAAATTATTTTTCTATAGTTATTAATTATATATTTTTTATTTACTGTAAGTTCCTTTTGAAAATAATAGAAAATAATTAGAATGTATATACAAGCGTTATTCCACAACGACGTTTTCGCCAAATGGGCTTTAGAAAATATTGCGCCAAATCTGGTGCGCCTATGACAAACGTGCCGAAAAATAAGTGACAAGAATTGACTTCCACACAGAAACAAAATGTAAGTTAAAACGAAGCATGCAAAAAAAATAAAGAAAGAAAGAAAATGTCATAAAAAGCAATATTTTATTAAAAAACGTAATTGTTTCTAATTTTCACACGCGGAGTATAAAAAATTCTTTTAGCGATTAAAAAATGCTGTTGAGAGATTACCACAAAAGCTCAAAATCAAAGTTTTTTTTTAAAAAAGTAACAGATTTATTTTCCTACTTGATTAATTTTTTAAATGTTTCATTGATCTTCAGTATTACTGCATGCGTATTTATTTTATTTATTTTTTTTTTGTAATTACTCCATGTACTCTAATTAGGTTTTCTACAAAAATATCCAACCGGTGAAAAATCGCGCACACCAAATTTAACAATCCCTCTCCTCAGTGGTCGAAGCATAGCACAATTCCCCCCCCCCCCCCTTTGATTTTCGATAGATTGATTGAAAGATATGTTTTTCTTTTTGGCAGCATACCGAGCCTGTTCTTTTCTACCTTGAGCTTGTTTTTTTTTTCTAAAATATTCTGAGATATGTTCTGAACTCTTCTACTTGTAAATTTTATTTCTTTAGATTTGTCAGTTAGTTTTGCCCTCCATGTTTTTTGATATTCATTGTTTAATATTCTTTTTTGTTGTATCTTCATTTCTTTTATTTCCTAAGAAACAGTTTCATTAAAAACTGGAAAAGTATTTGTTTCATCTGTGGATGTTATACCAGATATTTCTAAAGGCAAAACATGAAATAAGTTTCCACAAAAGCTCAATAACCACAAAAGCTCAAAATCAAAGTTTTTTTTTTTAAAAAAAGTAACGGATTTATTTTATTGCTTGATTATTTTTTAAAATGTTTCATCGATCTTCAGTATTACTAAGTGCATTTTTTTTTATTTTTTAAAAAAATTAATTGCTCCATGTACACTAATTAGGTTGTCTACGAAAATGTCCAGCCGGTGAAAAATGACGCACACCAAATTTAACAATCCCTCTCCTCATTGGTCGAAGCATAGAATAATCCCCCCCTGCTCGCTATGCTCGCCATCCCCCCGCGTAATCGTTTCGCGATTCCAAGTTGTAGGCTACCCTTGCTTTCTGCGCTCGCCAATACCCCAGTATGAATAAGCAGTAGCAGACCTTTCAAATGATGTGTCACACGATTGGTGTTGTAAAGAAATTAAAAATGTACCCTACCCTGGGGGCGCAGAGTGGGGAATGATACACAAGACATCCATAATATGATTAAGCGGTTGCAGACCTTTCATATGATGTGTCACACGACTGGTGCTGTAAAGAAATTAAAAATGTGCCCCCCTGGGGGCAGAGTGGGGGTTGACACACAAGACATCCATACAATGAATAAGCAGTTGCACACCTTTCAAATGATTTGTCATATGACTGGTTTTCTAAAGAAATTAAAAATGTGCACCCCCTAGAGGGGTGCAGAGTGAAGGATTACACACAAAACATCCATAATATGAATAAGTAGTTGCAGACCATTCAAATGATGTGTCACACGACTGGTGTTGAAAAAATTTTAAAAATGTGCACTCCCCCCCTGCGGGGGCAGAGTGGGGGGTTACACATAAGACATCCATAGTATGAATAAGTAGTTGCAGACAACTAAATGATGTGTCACACGACTGGTGTTCTAAAGAAATTAAAAATGTGCCCCTCCTGGGGGTGCAGCCTGGGGGGTGACACACAAGACATCCATAATATGAATAAGCAGTTGCAGACCTTTCAAATGATGTGTCACACGACTGGTGTTGTAAAGAAATTAAAATAGTGCCCCCACCCTTGGGGGCAGAGTGGGGGGAGGGGTGACACACAAGACATCCATAATATGAAAAAGCATTTGCAGACCTTTCAAATGATGTGTCACACGACTGGTGTTGTAAAGAAATTAAAATAGTGCCCCCCTTGGGGGCAGAGTGGGGGGGGGGAGTTGACACACAAGAAATCCATAATATGAATAGGCAGTTGCAGACCCCTCAAATGATGTGTCACACGACTGGTGTTGTAAAGAAATTAAAAATGTGCCTTCCCTGGGGGGCAGAAGGGGGGGGTGACACACAAGACATCCATAATATGAATAAGCAGTTGCAGACCTTTCAAATGATGTGTCACACGACTGGTGTTGAAAAAAAATTTAAAATGTGCCCCCTCCCCCTGCGGGGGCAGAGTGGGGGGTTACACATACGACATCCATAGTATGAATAAGTAGTTGCAGACCACTCAAATGATGTGTCACACGACTGGTGTTCTAATGAAATTAAAAATGTGCCTTCCCTGGGGGGCAGAAGGGGGGGATGAGACACAAAACATCCATAATATTAATAAGCAGTTGCAGATCTCTTAAGTGATGTGTCAAACGACTGGAGTTGTAAAGAAATAAAAAATGCACCCCCCTGGAGGGGCAGAATGGGTTGTGACACACAAGACATCCATAATATGAATAAGCAGTTGCAGACCTTTCTAATGATTTGTTACACGACTGGTGTTGTAAAGAAATTAAAAATGTGCCCCCCTAGGGTGGCAGGGGGGGGGGTGACACACAAGACATCCATCGCCCAATCCAAAGTTGCGGGTGTGACATTTACACAACTTAATTTAGTCACCAGCAAAAAAATTTTTGAGCATTGGTTTCAATTTGTATGAATTTCAATGTAGACCACTTACACATTTATCCAAATCTGAAAATTGTCCGATGTAACATTTATTTATAAAAAAAAAAATAATTTCCGCCTGTTGCGGGTGTGACATAAAAAGGACATGCATTTTCATCTTTCAGAGCAAAAACGCAAAACTCTGAATTACGACAACTGAGTGAATTGATTTTTTTTAAATTTTAGACAGTAATACTTAAATAATTATTTTATGAAAAAATTAAGTTACTTATCAGTTCTTGCTTTTGTAGAAAATATTCAAAATTTTCGTTGTGGGCGTGACGCCCTGTTGCGGGTGTGACTTATATAGCCAATAAAATAATGACATACACAAATATTTTCAAGGCAGATTTTTTTAATTAAAGAATTAATCAATATTACAATTATAATATCTTGAGAGGAAAATATTAAACAAATTTCATTTCCAATCTTGAATTTATAATTTTTGGTGATAGTAGAATTTTTTACAAAAATGCTCTTTTTTTTCTTAGGATACATCTGACTGACTGGACCAAACATACACGTTTTCTTAATTTTTTTTCAAACATTCTAGTTCTATATCGTCACCATCCATTTGTCTTATTTGTCCATCAAAGTTTTCACTTTTTTAATGTCGAGGATAAAACAACTTCTACAAAATCTCCAACTGCACATTCATCGTTGGATATTATATCCTTGTCAAAGTATGGATACATCTGACTGAGCCAAATATATACATTTTCTTAATTTTTTTTTTCAGATACTCTTATTCTATATCATCCCCATTCATTTGTCTTATTTGTCCATCAAAGTTTACACTTTTTTTTTTAATGTGGAGAATAAAACAGCTTCTACAAAATCTCCAACTACTCTCTTACCGTTGGATATTATATTTTTGAAAAAATATGATAACAAATTCTCGTGTGATCACTTTCTGAAGTTATTGCTATATTAATTGTTCCTACGTCAATAAAAACAGCATGATGTATCGATTGAATGTTGAGCTCCGATTGTGCTTGGTGCCAGCATGCATGAAGCATTTACACAATATCTTCTGAAATTTCACATTCAGCAAAGTTCTTTTTATATTTTTTAGGACTTTTTCTACACACATGGCAAAATCTGAAGCTGAATTTATAGTAGCACAGCGTTGCTAGCGTTACCATTTTCTTGGCAACTGCACCAACCCCCCATCGACCATGAGATGAAATGCAAAAGGATTGCCATCCTTTACCATGATTTTTTTAAATAGTCTCTTCTTTTCCGTCCTTGCTTTGTCTCTTTCCCTCTCTTGTTGTAGATATGCTTCATATTTAAAAGGATTATTCATATTTAAAAGGTTATCTTTTTTGATGATATCGTGATCTTTCTGTACTTTTCATTTTCTGCAAAAGAGAAGAAATTAATGTGTAAACTGAATAAACATAGCACTTCAAGTCAAAAATATATGCTTAACAAATTGTTAATATTTATCCCTTGAAATTTCTAATCTTACATAAAGTTAATTATGTTAAATTTTGGTTAATTTCAAACTGACTATATACATTTTATGCTAACTTAATAAACATTTTAACAGTTTCTATTATTCTTACTTCTACTTTTTATTTAATTTGAATTAAAAGAGAAAAAAAAAGCTTCCCCTAATATTGCTTTACTTATTTTACAAAACTAAAAAAATATATTAGATAAATACTATCAAATGACAAAATAAAAAAAAATATATAAAAACAAAACAAATTAACAAATATAAAGAAAATTGCTAAAATATTGTTTCGTAATTTTCTTTTTTTTTTAATTTCTACAAAAATCTTACCTTTTAACTTAATTTCTTAATCATATATCACTAACAAAATTATTTTCTTGTTGTAAAGCAATTTTATCAATCCAAACTGAATAAATCAACTGCACACAGTGTCACATGATGCAAATTTTTATTTATTAATTGGAATTCACTCTATTAAATCAAAGGATATAGTTAAAGCTGCCAAGTACATATTTTCGAGCATATTATTCTTATATAAATGTACATATAATTTGTTCAAATATACATTTGTAATCAATTTTAAGACGTTGCGGGTGTGACTTTAATTAAATGTCACACCCGCAACAAGGACATGTCATGCCCGCAACGCTCAATAATTATAATTAAAATATTATTATTATTTTTTTTTTTTTTTTTTTTTTGTCTGCAATTCAAAGTATCTTAATAAACTACTTTTGAATATAAAGTTTCATAACTTTAAATCAAAAATATTTTTTTATAGAGATATAAATTTAACTTTTTGTTGCGGGTATGACACAATAATTAAGAGTAATTAAATATGCTTACCTTTTGTAATGAAGATTAGTGAACACTTCTCTGCAGACAAAAACTCTCAATAATAGCTGTCAGATCATATATATCCAAGTTTGGAGATTTTCAGAATGTTTGTTCAGCTGTACGAGACCATGAAATGTAAAGATTTTTGCCGCAGTCTATTTTGCAAAGTCATAGTTGCACTTTATTAATTAAAATAAGTATGCTAATGACGAAAATTTAATTCTTTTTTGATAAAATATGAAATAATACACTCTTAACAGTTAATATGCAAAATTTCAATCATATTTAAAGAAATTTAAATTTTCATCCTCATGTCCATTTTTTTGTGGATTGGGCGCCATAATTTAATAGGTAAAAGCGGTTTCAGACCTTTCTAAAGATATGCAATACGAGTGCTGTGGATAAAAATTTAAAGTGTTTCCTTTTGGTGGGGGGGGGGGGGGAGTGGGATGCGGCGCCACAAACAAGCATAATTGAAAGGAGTAGTTAGTTTTTTTAAACTATAGGGGGGGCACCGCCCCCCTGCTTTCTACGCTCGCCAACTCATCGCGTAATCACTTCGCGATTCCGTTGGTATTGCTTTGCAATCCCGGTTGGAATCGCTTCGCGATGCATAGACTGATTCATTCCTTCGACTCATGGAAGGAGTGGTCTACCCGGATTCGTTCCGGAAATCTTACACATCAGCATCATTCCAGGAGTCATTCCTTTTAAGGTTAGTTTTTTTTTTTACTATAGAAGGATTTATTTATTTATTTTCCGGAGGCTTATTTTTCCAAACCAGAATAAACGAAATTTTATTTGTAAAATAATATATTGAAAACTTTGTAATACCTTCATTCTCATTTTTTATTTTATTTTTATGTTGAGCGTCTCGCATGAAAATTATGATGTGGGGGAATCTGATCTCTCAGTAGAAATCTGTTTGAGATGACTTGTGTAGAAAAAAATATGAAGGATCCTTTCAAGATCTTTCACAAAATTTCTCTTGAAAAAATATACTTCAGAAAAATTTTTAATCTCCAAATTGAATCTTTTGCAAACGCAACGATTGAAAAAAAAATTCATGCCATATAGCAGCTGAATCTTATTAAGTTGTACATATGTATGAATAACCTTATTAAAAATTTCTAAATAGGAATCTAAATATAGTAATAATTTCTGATCCACAAATTCCTGTAATATTTTGTATAAGTACATACAAAAAGGTCACAATTTCACAAAAACAGGATTACATGAAAAAAATCTAGATATATAATTAAATGCAAGTCTCTTGTTAAATGTCAACATGAATTCATACGCAAAACTATTTCAATAATAATATGCCTATTAATAAAAATGGTAGAATTATAAATTTAACTTAAAATTTGAAGCATGCATTTATTACTTTCTTCTATATCTTTACAAGAAGTAAATATTAAATTCGTGAAAAATTTGACTTCCAGTTTTTGGTGGATTTATGTTTCAGAAGGTCTTGAACACGATTTGGTGGTTTTTGGAAAGTATCTGTCATTCTGCGAGTCTGTATGGGACAAAAATTTTATAGGCGCTCTATCTCAAGAACTGATGCACTTAATTTCACAAAACTTTAGATTCAATTATACCTTGATATAAACTCGAGTTGTTTAGTTGTTGGTGTATATCGTCCAACAGGTGGCGCTGCTATGCTGCATTATTCATAATTTTCACAATAGCTCTATCTCAAGAACTAATGTACGAATTTTCATAAAACTTCAGTTTAAGTTAATTTTCTGATATAATTTGGTGCTGATTACTTTTTGGTGTAAATCGCTCAACAGATGACGCTGCTATGCTTGCATTATTCATGATTATCACAATAGCAATCTCAAGAACTAAAGGATGATTTTTCATCAAACTGCAGATTCAATCAGTTCTTGTTATATATCAATGTTTATTTTTTGGTGCAAATTGCCCTATAGGTGGCTCTACTATGCTGAGTCACTATGATGCATTTTTCATAATTTCACTGTAGCTGATTAATTGAATGTTTTTTCAGGGTGTTGAATTAAACTTTTAAAAAAATATTTTCCTAGTTTCAGTGAGTAAAAATCTAACAGTCAGGGTTGGCAAGTTTCTGCCAGGGTGGTTAAAACCAGTGGTTATAACCGGCATAACATGGCAGAAACTAGTTTTTGCCAGTAAGTGACAAAAACTGGCAGAAACTAAGAAATAATACTAATAAGAACTTTAAGCTACAATGATTTATAATTCACAATGTATTTAATATATTTAGAATTTAGTTAAAAAATTAAAATAAGATTATGAACGTTATTTAAAGTAGCAAAAAGTTTCATATAAATATACTGTGTTAGTGTTTATAAAATCATTTTCTGTCACTTGAAAAACAGAAATTTTCATAATGATAATCTGATGCTTACAAGTTTAACTTTTGATATCATTGTTTACGGTTGAATTTTTATTTAAAACCAATAAAAAAAGAAAATTACAAAAATTTCTATGATATTTCAACATCACTTTTCAGAGTATTTTTAAATAAATAACACTGCAATAAATTCAAAATTATCTACTACTACATACAAATAGAAAACATTCTTGTGAAAATATATAAGTAAATAATTGTAGCAGAAAAATAACAGAAATAAAAATAAAGAAATATCTCGTACAATTATTTTATAATATTGAAAGAACAAATTTATTTTTGGGGGAAATCGTAATAATATACTAAACTTTTTTAAATTAGACTGCTTTTTAATTTATTCTGAATGTAACAAAAGTTTGAAAATATTCTTTCAAGACTAGTATTACTTGCTTATAATGTCATTATTGAGCATGTAAAATTTGAAAAATTCTCATTTTCACTGATACTTGTTTTTAAAGGCGACCATCCACAGAAGGAAAGACATTTTCTAGGACTTCCTTGGGGAAATATGTTTCTGGGAAATGAGTCAATTTTGCTAGGACACAAAATTTAAAATAATATCAAAAGCAATTTTCTTGCCCATTCTTTATGCTCATGTGTCAATTTTTACCCCATATACTTAGGATGAAGTAAATAAGCTAGAATAAAAGCTGGCACTGCATTAAATGAGATTTGAATCCTGCATTTGTGAGTTTCCATATTTCTATCATTAAATAAAGTTAAGAAAATTTTATGAGCAACTACAATAGAGAAGACATGTTTTTCATTTTATCTAAAGCAACAGCAATAGATTTTAACATTTGTAACAAGTATTTAACTTTTTTATAAAAGAATGATATTTATTTATGATTTTAACAACTGCTATGTCCTTAATATCAGTTTCTTAATTTTCAGTTATCTGTAGATAACATGGCTGATTCTTTATAAAAGATTCAAAACTATCAGATTCTAATACAAATTTATTTGTTTCTTAATTAAAACTATTCACAATATTTTATTTGTTATTTATCCTGAATAAAATGTATATAAGCAATTTAATACTACTAAAAGAGTATCAAATAAAGGGCAAAATTAGCACTAGCCACCGGCCACAGGGCCAGTAAGTGAGAAAAAGTGGCTAGTGAAAAATTGTCTAACAGCGGCCACCTCCCGGACACTTTTTCATATGGAGAGAATAAAATTTTCTTCCTTGCCATCAAGGATTCTACTTTTTTTTTTGTTCCAATATATTTATATCAACATATTTATTTGGGCTATTCAGTTTTAATTTAATGCTTATAAAAGTTTTACTGTTTAGTATTTTTAAATAAAAAAGTGGCCAATAGTTCACAGAAAGTGGCCAGTTAAAAAACTAGTCCTACCGGCCAGTGGCCACTAATGAAATTTCCCAATTTTGCCCTATAGTATCAAATTATGTCATGAAATGAATTTATGCCAGTTTCTGCCTGTTAAAACTGGTTTTAGCCACTTTCTGCCACTGGCACGGCAGAAACCATTTTCTGCCGGCAAAAACCCAGCCCTGCTAACAGTCAATAAATCCTATGCTGTTTTTTAGTTGCAGACCTGGGTAAGCCAAACTAAAACTTTTTTGAGTTGATAATGGAAGGCTATATAAAAACTAAACATATTTTTTAAAGGAAATAAAATTGTAATTCTAAGCGGGGGGGGGGATGTAATATTGTAAAAATATAAATTTTTTAAAAAATGGAAGATTTGAATACCGATATTCATAATAATGACAAAACTGCAATAATTTGTTTCTTTAAACTTGTATCATTTACTTTTAAACAATACTTATTTAATGTGATGTATAATTCATTTCATTCTTAACTGCAGAGATATTGACTCGGGTTTTTACATTAGGTCAATTGGTAATTAAACATATAACTGAAAAATCATTTCAACAGAGGCATGATACAGAGTTTCCCCCAGGTTTAAAAAGGGGCAGGGCGCTACTGTTCTGAAAAGGGCACTTTTTACATTCTTCAGGGCATTTTTTGATTTTTAAGGGCACTTTTATAGTGTTGAATCTAGAATCTAGTGGTTAAAAAATCGTGGAAAAACAGAAATTTCGTCAAAGAATCGAGAAAAAAAATCCAAAAATTTCGTAAAAAAAAAATTGAAAAAAGAAAAAAAAAAGGAAAAATGTAAAAAAAAAACCGCGAAATAACGGCAAATATTGTTAAAAGATCGCAAAAAAAGGTCGATTTTGTTAAAAGATCGCGAAAAAGTGGCAGATTTTGTTAAAAAACTGCGAAAAAAGGCAGATTTTGCTTAAAAAAATCACGAAAAAACGGCAAATTTCGTGAAAAAAACGGCAAATTTCGTGAAAAGATCGCGAAAAAACGGCAAATTTTATTTGAAAATCGCAAAAAATGGCAAATTTCTTCAAAAGATAGCGAAAACCGCCAATTTTGTCACGTTTAAACACGAAAAAACGTAAATAAAAGTAAAACAGAAAAATCACTTCTGGCAATTTTTTTTTTTTTTTTTCTTGTTTGTGTGTCCTTTTGACGAAATTTGCATTTTTCGCGATCTTTTGACGAAATCTGTCGTTTTTTCGGGATATTTTGGCGATTTGTGAGAATTTTCGGCAAAATTTGCAATTTTTCGAGAATATTTTCACAGAATTTTTCGGGTTTTTTAGCGGTTTTTGGACAAAATATGCCATTTTTTTGCAAATCTTTTGTCGAAATCTGCCATTTCATCGCGATTTTTTGACGAAAGTTGCCGTTTCTCACCACTCTTTTCACAAAATTTTCCGTTTTATCGTGATTTTTGGACGAAATTTGTCATTTTTTCACGATCTTTTCAGAAAATCTGCCATTTTTGGGATTTTGTGACGAAATTAGCCAATTTTTTGCAAATTTTGCTGGAAATTAGTCGTTATTTCGCGATTTTTTTAATGAAATTTGACGTTTTTTCGTGATTTTTTGACGAAATTACGCGTTCTGTAGGACGCGTAAGAGCTATTTTTTGCGTTCCGTCGCCGATTTTTTACGTAATTTACGCGTTATAGCACGTCCGCATCATCGCTGAAGAGCTGAGTTTTTTCTAATGTGGGACAAGAAAGGCGCTATTTTTTTGAATGAGCGACAAGAGGGGCGCTAGTTTTCGGATGAGGGGCAAGAGGGGCGCTAGTTTTCAAACTAAAGGGCAGGAGAGGCGCTGCGCCCCCCTGAAACCCTCTGGGGGAAGCTCTGCATGATATAACAAACAATAACGTTAAATAAAGCCTGAATATTGATAAGAAAATTCTGAGAGGAAAAAGACAGGAAAAAAAAAAAAACTTAAAAAAACAGGCTTTTTTTTTTTCCTTTTTTATTTTGTAATATTTTCATACAAAGTGAAAATAATTTTATTTTAATACAAAAATGTTTAATGAAAAAATGTTTATTTAATACTAGAAGACAGCCCGTCAAAATGACGTGTTTGCATTTTTAAAAGGATGATAAAAAAATTATAACTGTGGTCAATCAGCCACTTTAGGCTTAAACAATTTTTAAAAATACTGCGATTAAACACGCGGAAAAAAATCTATATAAAAAAAGGAAATTTTAACAGAAATTTGCATTTAAAACTATAACAAAACTGTCTGGTGGATGGGGGGGATTGGAATGAACAAATCGTAAATACATAAATTTTAAAAGAATAAAGTAACGCAAAAAATCAATTATAAAAGATTATATTGTGAAATTACAGCCAAAAAATATATAAAAATACTGAGAGAAAATAATAAAAATAGCTAAAATGTATAAAAAAAATTTCTATTTTGGATTATTTTTTAGCTAATACTTAAAAAAAAACACTCTATAAGATCGGAAACAAATGTAAGCAATAAAGAGTAAACAGCGCGTGTTCGAGAGACACACACGCTGCGCGCGAGAGCTCAGGGATTTTGGCTTCCGAGTACTAAATCCGCTGTAATATTCACTCCATGTACCCAAGGGCGGCGCCAGAGGGGGGGCCGTGGGGGCATATGCCCCCCCGTCGGGCATACCTGGCCCCCCCATCGGGGTCAAAATTCAATTTCGTCGGGGAAAATATTTTGACTTTTGAATTTCAGCCCATTCAAATTGGGTCGAAATATGGAGCTTTTTTTTTTTTGAAAGTCGGATTGATTAAACTAATTCTTTTTTGTACATCAGTTTCTGACTGAAGTTTGATTCTTACAATTTGAGTTAGATAAACCCGAATTGTCGAAAAAAAATCTGAATTTTTAAAATAAAAATCTACATGGATGACAGCATAGGATGATGCATGAATGACTCTATGCATGTTCATTTTTCAACAAAAAGATAAAATTTATACTAAAAATCAATTTTATACTTTTTTTTAACTACATTAAATTTGTGGATCAGTTTTCGCTTATTTTGGATTTACGATCGGCTTGGTAATGAAGAATTTTTAGTTCAGTTAAAATACGAAAACGAAAATTATTTTGTCGGGGTTGTCTTGGATAACAAGTAGAATGCTTCATCGTGTGGGGCAAACTGCACCTGACATGACTCGCAGTCTGGACCGGATCGGGTTGAGCCTAAATTTTTGTCGTTGAGTGTCGGATTAAAGTCGGATTAACTTTGTTTCAGGTTCGGGTTGGATGTTGATACTTATGGTTCTTGATTCGAGAAGAATTGATCTCTCAAAAGAATTTACAAAACTTATTTTAACATGAAAAACTGTATTTGAATGTCAATGAATTTATGTATACTGTTTTTTTTACTTAAAATCTGAAATTGTTACTGAATATATATTTGTAAACATATTCTTACATAACTGCATTACAGCATGGATATATTTTTTCATCAGCTACAATTAGGGTTTGGTTGGGTTGAAATATTTCGGGTTCAGGTAGAAATGTAGAGATGTCTAGCTCAAATCGGGTTTCGGATAGAAACCCGATCCTGCATCTGCTCGGAAAATTAAACTCAACTCGACTGGTGGTTTTAGTCAGACCTGGCTAAAGTTAATTTTTTTTCGGAAAGTTTAGGATTGACTTCTATTTTTCGAGTCGGGTAATTTTAATTGTTTTAGCGTATGGGCTCGATTCTATCAGATTCCTCAAAAGTATCCCCAAAATATATTTTAAAATGAAAAATTACATTATTTGAATGTCAATGAATCAATATACAGATATATCGATTTTTCTACATAAAAAATATAATTGATACTAGACTACTTTTCCATTATTTCTTTACAAGATGGAATTTTGTTTTTACATACTGAGTTGGGATTGCGTTCGGAATGAATACTATTGATTTTAGAAGTTTTGTCAAGTTCGGGTTATCTATTTTTTAAAAACTGGTTCAGGTTGAATGGATATATAATTAATTAGCTCAGGTCAGGTATAATCCATTCCGCGGAGGATTCCGTGCTCGGTAAACAATCCGTGAATTGAACTATCCCCCCTCCATTGATTAGATTCCGTAAAAACAGGGCCCCACCAGTGGCCGAGAGGTTCGGACCTCTCAACTGGTAGACGGCAGGTGCTGGGTTCGAACCCAATCGCAGCTGTCAGCCTAACCGTTCGGAGTTTTCGTGGTTTTCTTCGAACCTTGCGTAAATACGGGTTAGGTTCCCTTAGAAAGACCCCCACGAAGGGCATTCCCCCCTGGTCCTATATCCCTAGCGCAGATAATCGGACGTCAAAATTCAATCAATCAATCAATCAACCGTAAAAACAGAAAAAATTGCACTTTAATTTTGCCATTTCTACTCCACCTCCCGCAAAAAATACAGAAAAAAAACAAAATACCTGAAATACTCACACCTAAAGAGCATGTTCGTCAAATTACATGGGTATTCTGGTATCTGTGTTGCTTAGTACTATTCGTGTTAGAAAAGGAATTTAAATCCCTTTTATCTATAAATATGTAAAAATGAAAAATCTAAGATCAAAATTAAAAAAAAATCTTATGTCAGAAGGCAGAAATTTATTAAAATAATAGAAAAGATGAAAATCAAAGGAATGCTTCGGCAATGTTGAGCGGGAAATTTTTCTCCTCGCAGACCTCTAACCCGCAGCTAAATCTCATGCATAACCCGCAGTTTGAATCAGCGATATATTTATAATTGCAGATCGCTTTTCGCTGATATTAAAATAATTCACTTTTAGATTCCCAACTATTTTACAATTTTTCACTTCATTTACATTTCTCTTGGAAATTTTTTGTTAAAGTTTTTGTTTCAGATTTAAATTCTGATCTTATCAAAATTTGGAACATCACACTTTGTGCATTTGATCAATGTACACTCTAAAACAAAATGGAAATTGAAGATATTTTCCCCCATTGTTTTTATTATTATTTCTATAGCTAAAAAAGTCTGCTTTAATTTGAAAATTTTTTCGAAAATAAAGAAAATTAATCAATTTAATGCTAAAACTACCTGAAATCCTCCAATATCTACAGATGCATTTTTTTAAGTAAAGGACTGTTTAATTAACTGTGCAACAACGCTGTGTACTAGGATTTTCTATTATTGACTGATTTTTTACTTACCTCTATTTTCTCTCAAAATATGAAAAATTCATGAATCAAATCTCAATTTTTAAAAAAATTCTACAATCAAAAGACAGAAAATTCTTCAAGGAATAGAAAAATCCGTTCCAACCACACGTGCGTTCCAGCAAATTACTGCTTGTATGTTTTATTTTTTGCGAAATGTTTTTTTGAGAGTTTATAAAATAATTACATTTTCTCAAAAATGACTAAATTAGAAAATGATGAAAAAAGTAAAACGCGGTACTTATAAACTCTTAAAATTTATATATTTCAAAAATTCTAGTTCGATTAATTACTTTCACATTAATTTCAAGGAAATTAGTATTTAGTACAGCAACGTGTTCAGATTTAACGAAAAAGGATATGAAAGAAATTTCAATTTTATACAGATTTTGTTCTAGCCAAGTATGTTGTTTCTTTATACTCGTATTCTTATTTAGATTTCAAACTAACGATGTTTAAACTGCAAAGAACAGCTGCGGTTCACCAAAAGGAGATGCATGACTATCTGTTTTGAGTAGTTTTCAAATTCTGTTCTGCAAGTTAATATAAAACAAACTTTTCGACTGCTAGAATGATAAAGAGATCGATGAATATGTTGTTTAGCTTCAGCAAACGTATTCTTGCTGATTGGTTGTAAAAAGAACCTTTATACACCTCAATGTTGTTGTGGGAATTACTAGAAAAACATCTTCTCTGATAGTCTTGAAGGATATTTCAGAGTTACATAAGGTGCAGTTCCCTATTATTGACATTTGTCCATTGACCACAGATATAAGGAGTTAATTCTTTTTCCTAATCTAGTATTTTTATTTAAAAATATCGAAATCGTCTATTTAATGCTTTTTTTTTTTAAACAAAAATAATATAATTAATAATACAGTAACCGTAAGAACAATGCTACAATGACCTTTTAAAGAACGAATCTGACTATAAAACAATGAAATTTATGACTTGCAAATTTTGCATTTGAATTATTATTTCTACTAATTATAAATACTTTATGAGTTCAATCTTTTTACGAGTGTGTGAACTATAATATATCTGCAGTACATAAAAAGTTTCAAGTCTTTCATACGAGTAAGTTCAAATGATTTCTTATTTCTTTGCGTTTGTATGTAATTTGATATTTTTACCCGAGTGCTTTAATTTTAAAACTTCTTTATACGCAGAATTCGTAATTTTGTTGATAATAATAATTTAACTTTTTAAAGAAATTATGTAAGTTTTTCATTTGTATTTTTGCTTTCAGTCATACATACAGTTACGCCTCATATATTACGTACGACATGGATTAAACATTAATATTCCTGGGCCCAACATAAACAAGGTTTAAATGAAATTTCAGTTTTACAATTTTCGGAACTGCGAATTTTTAAACTTCTAAATATCGCACATTTTAAATTTTTACACAGTGACACAGAGAAAAAAATGCTCTTTTAAATGAAATTTGTTTGCAAACTTTACCACAATTTGTTTTCAAATTATTAATATTTTAAAAGTTTTTATTACATTTTTTGTCATCGTGTCAACAGAAGTATTCCATTTTTGGACATTAAATATGGACCAATCACAAAACGAATAAAATAAAATAAGCTCCGGAATTCAACCAATAAAAAGATTCAGATCTGCTTCAGATTTTCCAGTTCTCCACCGAGATCAACAACTATTTTCCAAATAGTTAAAAAAAAAAAGATTAATTCTTTTTTATCAGAACTCTTCGTGTAAAACAGTTTATAACAACATCGAAGTAAAATTCATGTTTTGTAGAAATAGAGTCAAGTCGGGTCGAGATTTTAACTTTTTTTTGGAGGGGGAAGGGGCTAATATATATAATACTTGCTAGACCATATAAGCAGGACAACTTTTTAAATTTTACTCAGACCGAAACATTAATTTATTTTGTACGAACTGGGCCCTTGAAATTTTTGCCCACGCAATTTTTAGGACCTGCTCCAGCACGCGGGGACCTCTGATATATGTTATGAACTTGGCCCCCCTGTCGGGGATACAGTGCCCCCACGTCGGGCAAATTCTGGCGCCGCCCTTGCATGTACCTGTCTCCTAAACACGCGCGCATAACTCCCGAAAGCACCCAATCATTCCTGAGTCGTGATGTTACAATGGAGTCATTCTAAAGATTCATTCACGGAATTTGTCATTCTTAAATGGCAACAGTTTTAACTTGTTTACATTGTTTGTTCTTTTTCGTAATTGCTGGTTGTTTTATTTAGAACTTACACATTATAATTAAATAGTTTTTGTAGGTTTTAAAGAAAATGCGTAATGAATAAATCTTTTACATGTATATTTTCATAAGTTGAACAATTAGTATATTTGTGAACGGCTCGGAATAGTTAAGCCTAACGTGGACGCAATTGCAATAAGTTTCTTTTTCTCGTGGATGGGCTGACCCCGGAATCGTCGTACACGGAGGAGTTTTATATATATAATTATCTAAGAAAATGTATTTTATTTGGGAGAAACACTTATAAAAAATGAATTTTTCAAAATTTTCAAAAAAAAAAAATCCATTATTTCGATTTTTCCGGAAAATTTACATCTCTATGTGTATAAATACATTTGGCAAGAAGATTGTTATTACCAGTGATATCAGCAATATCTTGAATTTTTTCAGAAATAAATTTATTTTTTCTTTCATGAAAAAAGCATGAATTCTTTAATATTAACAAAAGTTAGATTAAAATATATCTAGAACTGAGATAAAAATAAAAATGTCAAATTTTGTCCCCACATCTCAACTGGAAGTTTCATTATTTTCATCTGTAAATTGTGTGTTGATTCTAGAGATTTGTGAATTTTAGGGTTGCGGATTTAAGAGGAGTCTATTGTATAATTTAATTTTGAGCATCTGTTTTATTTTCTGTTGGTTTCTTCCGATTTTTTCTATTTCTTCCAGTTTTTTTCATTGTCCTGGAAAAACTGGTCTCTTCCAGAAGAAACTCAACAATGATGCTTTTGTTAGATTTTCCTATTCCGCCGTACTATTTTTATGTCTTCTTAGCAGTAGGTTTCGGAATAGTGTTATTTTTAGTTTAAAAGAATTGTTTTTAGCACATTTTGAATCTCTGTGTGGATTTACATTTTATAAAAATTAATCATTTGTAGTTTAAAATTGTAAAAAAAAAAATAAAAACAAATAATAAAATCGCAGTTTTGTTGGCAAGTAGGAGACTGGAGGGGAAAAAAGGCATTTCTTCTCTGAATTTTCAGAAAATATAAAGTATTAAAGTATTCGGTTTCAAAAATTTTTAAAAAAACTGTCATTAGTCAAAAATAAAGTATTGCGAATAGACAAATGATTGACGAAAAGAATCGATTCCGCCAATCATTCGAATAAATATATGAATCGCTAGTTATATCTATAATTTTCCAAATGTTAAACAGCAGCATTATTGCCTTTAAGTAAGGATCTTATGTTGTTCTTAATATTTTTTATACTTATCAGTTTATTTTCTCTTATACATTCTTTTACAACAGCTGTTGAATTAATAGATGTTATTCTTCGAATCCCGTACGTAAACTTTGAAAATAGAATAAAATTAGACTTTTGAATATTAAATTTATAAAAATATTTTTCAAAGTTTAATTATTAATAATTAATTATAATATAGTTATAAATAATTATATAAATATTAATTATATATTTTTTTAATTGTTATTTGTAATTAAAACTACATATATTTTGTTTTTCAAGCTGCAATTAATTATTATGTAATGTTATTAACATTATCTATCTATATTAATAAAAGAACAAAACGCTCTGTCTGTGTGTGTGTGTGTCTGCGATAGCTAGCAAAATCTACAGCATGTACAAGGCTCAAAATTTTTTTGAGAGTAGCCCCAATTCTCTCCTGATGCACCTGAGCTTCAGAATATCGAAATTCTATTTATTAACTGAGTAATTAATTAAGTTCCAAAGATCACTCTCATAAAAAATCGCCTTTTTTTTTTTTTCCCCTTCATTTAGTTATGGTTGGTTGGTTGCATAAAATTTTCGCAGAAATAATTAAAAAAGCTGGAATAGACCTTTAAAATTCATAGACTGGCAAACTGTCATTTTAAATGATGATTTTTTATCACAGCGGTTGTAAACCATGGAGAAAAAAGATAGGTGGTGGTGAAGTAAACCGAAAAAAGGGTTGCAATATTAAACCATTTATCGCTCAAATTTTAATGTCCCAAACAAAAGCATGTGGAAGGGATTTTGTATTAATAAGACGAATTGAAAGAAATGAATCACAGCTAAAGCATATTTTACGAAGAAATAGTAATTTTTTAAAATGGTCTTTTTTTCTATTATATTATTTATTTTAATAAAATGTTTGCTTTTAAAATAATTGAAATTGATAAATTCGAAATAATTAAATGTCAAAATAAAATTAAATAAAATATTGAAAACATTTGATTTGAACTAACAACTGTATTACTAAAAGTTTTCTTTTTTTTTTTCAGAACTTTTTAATACTTTATAACGTAGATGAAAAATGTTTGAGTTAACAATATATTAATAAATCTATATCAATATATAAAATATATTTATGAAACATTCTTTTAAAATCATGCGTGAAAACTTAAATAACAAATATAGTCTAATATCTAGATTTCAGAGTGCAGACGATTTTAAGACATTAACGAAAGAATGTTAACTTTTCAAGCAAAATCTTAAATGATGCTTCTATATTGATATTTCAAAGTCATATGATAAAAATAATCACATAATTCTTGCCTATGATTGATACACTATATTGCCATTGATTATGGGACACTTGCGATTTTAGACATTTTACTAAATATCTAGAAAAATACATGAGGAATCATCTCGAAACTCTTAGTGTATAAATATAATAGTATACGTCATATATCTCCGTGAAGATTTTTTACCGAAACGTCATAGGGGACCGTCAACAAATTAAAAAAGAATGAATATCTTTTGAATAACCCTGTCAAAACTAATGTAGCAAAAGCGCTCAAGCTCTAGATTATGATTGAATGCCGTATTGTAATACACTGTGTTCATTTTTATTCAAATAGCATGCACACTCGGAGAGTAATTAAGGTTTTTATAAAAATGGTCCCAAATTTGTCCAGGTTTTTCCATTATAATTTTCAGAGTTCTTAATATAAAATAATATTTTTTTCAGAAAATATGACAAACAACATTGCACATAGTACACTGCAATCAGAATTAAAAAATAATAAAAATTGTATGAAAAATGAGTAGGTTTACTATATAATTTTTTACTGCGCATGCGTCAAAGATATCATAATTTCATTTGCATATTATGTTAGCTAAATGTATAGAGCAACTTTTGTAAAAGTCTCAAAATCATAGCTTGAAAATTCTGAAAGTAATCGTCTATAGAAAAAGGACAAAATCCGTTGTTTCCAAAATGAAGCAAAAAAATGAGGGATTTTATCCAAATGCAGTAGTACATCCCATATTGTGTATTCTATATTGACACTAATCAATGAATATATGGATACAACCCCTCTTGTTTTTGCTTCATTTTGAGAATAACGGATTTTCGACTTATTCAATTGACGATTATTGTCAGAATTTTCAAGTTATGATTTTGTGACTTTCACAAAAGTTGCTCTATACATTTAGCTAACATAATATGCAAATGAAATTATGATATCGTTGACGCATGCGCAGTAAAAAGTTATTTAGTAAACCAACTCATTTTTTATACAATTTTTTCATAATTTTTTAATTCTGATTACAGGGTACTGTGTGCAATGTTGTTTGTCATATTTTCTGAAAAAAATAATATTTTATATTAAGAACTCTGAAAATTATAAGGAAAAAACTTGGAAAAATTTGGGATCATTTTTATAAAAACCTTAATTATTCTGCGAGTATGCATGCTATTTGCATAAAAATGAACAAGGCTTATTACAATAAGGCATTCAATCACAATCTAGAATTTGAGCGCTTTTGCTACATTAGTTTTGACAGGATTATTCAAAAGATATTCATTCTTTTTTAATTTGTTGACGGTCCCCTTTGGAGTTTCGGGAAAAAATTTTCACGGAGATGTATGACTTATACTATTATATTTATACACTAAGAGTTTCGAGATGATTAATCATGTATTTTTCTAGATATTTAGTAAAATGTTTAAAATCGCAAGTGTCCCATAATCAATGGCAATATAGTGTATATTTGTATCTTTTATACATTCCGATCGTGTATTACAGTCAATAATGGCACAAAACGTTATTTTTTAAACGAAATTTTAGTCATCTATTCAATAACAGTTTAAAAGGTAAATAAAAAGAATATTGCCCAGATAAACTGATGGCATTGAGCTCACAGGCTACGCTTACTAATTGTACATTACAGTCTTACATTTTCAAGGGTTAATTCCGTTAGAAAAAAATTAAGAAACGGAAACAGCTCTCCCATTTCCCCTTTTTATACTTAATCATTGAACCTCCTAAACTATTAGAACATGCTTTATCATATAAAAAATCTGTATCCAAAATTCAGAGCAAATCGGATAATTCTTAATAAAAACGCATGTGGGGTCAGGTACCTTTGATCGATTAAAATAGAAGCAAAATTTGCATACAGTATTGATCTCAATATCTTTAAATCTATCGCTTTTAAGAACTTCAAATTTTTAACACATATTTAAATGATCTTCCTGTAACTGTTACAGGTCATGGAATATTTTTATACCTTCACCATAAAATTAAATTAAAAAATTACAAAAGGTCTTTTTTTCTCGAAGAAAAATCATACATAGTCTTGCGCACAGCTTGACATGCATAAAAAATATCATAAAGACCTAAAATCACTTTATATATAAAGAAAAATAGTCAATAATCAAAATGACGAACCCTAGTTACTTTAAATTCTGTCTTTGTATAAAAAATACATAAAAATATGAAAAATAACAAAATTTAGCACTTTTTTTTGTAAATAATAATTCATAACTTAAAAAATTCATACACAAAAGTGATAATAGTTCGTCATTTTAAGCATTTATATGTTATGTAACTTCTGTAAAAATTTCATCAAATTCTACCCAACCATTTTCGAGCAATCATGCGCGCAAGTTGAAAAAATAGCATTTTGAGAAAATCCAATTTAAAGATAAAATTTCTTTTTAAAACATATTATGCAAAATATCTTTAGATATTTAAGTATACATATATTTATTTACTTACCTATTTATATAAAAACATAAATTCAATAAGTTTCATTATAAAAAAATAGTAAATAGTGTGCTATAAAACATGCAAAATGAATATAAATACACAAATAACATATACTGATACAACATTTTTCTATATATTTATTCATTATTTACAAAATTTTTACATGAAACTGGTAATACTTCATCATTTTCAACATTTATATGCTATGTAAGAGATGTTAATTTTTTATGACATTTTAGACAACCATTTCGGAGAAATCATGTGTGCAGTTGAATCGTAAACGTAAAAACGAAAATAATTTTTCATCATATCGTTCTTCTAAGTAACCATTCATTATCTAATAAATCCTTACATGACACTGATAACAATTCGTCATTTTCAACATTTGAATGTTTTGTATGAGCTGTTAATTTTTTATAAAATTTTAGACAACCATTTCGGAGAAATCATGCGTGCTATTGAATCGTAAACGTAAAAACGAAAATAATTTTTCCTCATATCATTCTTCTAAATAACCATTCATTATTTAATAAATCCTTACATGACACTGATAACAATTTGTCATTTTCAACATTTGAATGTTTTGTATGAGCTGTTAATTTTTTATAAAATTTTAGCCAACAATTTCAAAGAAATCATGCGCGCTATTGAATCGTAAACGGATAAACGAAAAAAATTTTTCCTCATATCATTCTTCTGAATAACCATTCATTATTTAATAAATCCTTACATGACACTGATAATACTTCGTCATTTTCAACATTTGAATGTTTTGTAAGAGCTGTTAATTTTTTATAAAATTTTAGACAACCATTTCGGAGAAATCATGCGCGCTATTGAATCGTAAACGTAAAAACGAAAATAATTTTTCCTCATATCATTCTTCTAAATAACCATTCATTATTTAATAAATCCTTACATGACACTGATAACAATTCGTCATTTTCAACATTTGAATGTTTTGTATGAGCTGTTAATTTTTTATAAAATTTTAGCCAACAATTTCAAAGAAATCATGCGCGCTGTTGAATCGTAAACATAAAAACGAAAAAATTTTTCCTCATATCATTCTTCTAAATAACCATTCATTATTTAATAAATCCTTACATGACACTGATAATACTTCGTCATTTTCAACATTTGAATGTTTTGTAAGAGCTGTTAATTTTTTATAAAATTTTAGACAACCATTTCGGAGAAATCATGCGCGCTATTGAATCGTAAACGAAAAAACGAAAAATTTTTTTCCTTATATCATTTTTCTAAATAACCATTCATTATTTAATAAATTCTTACATGACACTGATAACAATTCGTCATTTTCAACATTTGAATGTTTTGTATGAGCTGTTAATTTTTTATAAAATTTTAGCCAACAGTTTCGGAGAAATCATGTGCGCTACTGAATCCTAAGCGTAAAAACGAAAATTATTTTTGTGAAAATTCAATTGAAAGAAAAGATTGACTTAGGAACTTATTTTGAAACATTATTTTTAAGTATTGCAGTAATTTATATAATTATTTACTTATCTTATTTATACACATGAATTTAATAAATATTAAAAAATAAATATTGTGTACTAAATCAAGAAAAATAAAAGTAGAAATAAAAATAAATTTACCTTTACAAGAACAATACTACATCATCTGTTACTTAGATTATTAGGTTGATAAACTTTTTAGAAGACTTGTGAAACAAAAATCTATAAATTCATTCTGATGTTTTCTATTGCATGACATAAATAAACCTTTTAGAAATTTGAACACTAATTTACATACATATACTTTGATAACTATCATCGCATGGGATAACAGATGGAAAAAAACTTTGCTCAAAGATTTTCACAAAACTTAACACATTTAAAAAGCACCGGCACTGTAAATTTCACCTTCCTCCAAGAGAAATTTATCTTTCTGAGCAATTTCTTTCATTCGCTTACTTTTTCTTGCTTCTTTTGTGTTTTGAAGAAAGCGTAAATTAGAAGTTGCAATCCTTTGGTCGTCTAACTGTTTCAAACATCCTCGAGCATGTGCACCAACTGTCAAGCCAAATTCTTGCATTACATTCATTTTTCCTTGATTGCCATCATTAAACAAAATAACTGCTTCATTTGTAGCAATTTCCACAATCCTTTTACCTACACCTTGTGTTTTTGGACATAATTTCCATATTAAAGAATTTATCGATTCATTGTTGTTCTGGGTCTTACCTCCTAAGCACCTAGACAGAAGTTTTGGCTGCGATAAGTCATTAAAAATTGGTTTTATAGTATCCATTACACTAGTCGGGACTGTGTTCTTGTGTTTAAATGTTTTAATGGTACCACAAGCAACTGCTTTATTATATTTGCACCAAGATTCACTTCCAGTAGGGCAAAATGAATGTAGCGGCTCGGCATCAGTTGAACGAGTATGAAAATATGCAGCCCAGATAGCTTTACGCATTTCATGTAAATTGTTTTTATTCTGTCGAATTGCATTTCCATAATAATCTGTTAGCTTAGCAATGATGTTGTCCGTAAGTCTACCTTTTCCTCCAAGTGCTTTACCTTCACTACATTTTACTTTGTTTTGTTTAAGTTTTCGTAAGCGTGTGCCCATTCTCTTTTGAATGTGACCCACGCATTCAATTTTTTCAACTTTTGTATCAGAACCATATGGGCTGGCCTCTGATATGGCTTGAAAAGTTTTGGCATCACCATCACCTATATATCCAATGTACTTTACGTTTCTTGTGGCTTCTGAACGTTGAAATATTCGAACCATACCACTTAGTTCCATTTTTCCAGCAGATCCATCGTGGTTATTGAGGCAATCATTTTCATGGGTTTTTTTACATGAATTATATTCATGCGTCCCTTTTTTTAGTTTCCATGCATCACATGACTTGCAAAATGAGGAAAGGACTTCAGTATCAATAACTTTGCCGCTTTTGTCACCAATGACAGTGCACACACCTATTCGTGAAGTATGACCCCGAGTTTTCCATGTACCGTCACCACTGATGTTTAAGCATGAAGAATCAGTCAGAGTTACTTCTTCTGAAGCTGCAGATATCATAGATTTTTCTGCGACAGATGCAGAGCATTTCTGTAGCACCTTTATCGCAGCATTGTAAGATTTTTTGGAAACCGGTTGAGGCAGATCCATGATTCCACAAAACAGTTTCATTGCTGCATACCCCAGTCCAATTGATCTAATGGCATAAATATATCTGTTGTTAATTTCTGAAATTTTGTTATTTTCGCCGATCTTCTTAGAATTCTTAAATTTAATAACTTCAGCACAATTTTCACATAAAATCGAAATTTTAGATGATAAGCCACATTCAATTTCTTCTGTTATACTTACTTCACCACCACAAGCTTTACAGCATAAAAATTTTTCCAGAATGGAAAACATGTGACTGACATCCATAATACGATATCCATCAAAGCTAGAATTATATTCAAACTCCTTGTTTACAGAAAGTTTTCTCTGTGAAGCACTATTATTCAGTGAATCATTTTCACTTTTCGTCAACTTTCTGGTATATACATTACCAGTAAATTTCCTTTTTTTCGGTCGTATCCCAGAAGCTCTTTTAGGTGTGTTTTCGCTAAGAACTTCACTCATTGTAGCAGAAGATTATTAACGAAATAAATAAAATTAATTTAAAGCTAAAATAAAACTTATTCGCAAACAAATCACTATAAAAAAATCAGAAATTCAGCATCGAAAGAGTAAACAACACAACGTGCATAGATTTATTTCTAAATCAAGCTAAATAGCTTGAATCTAAAGTTGAAGTAGCAGTTGCTAATTTCTGCTTGATTTCCTGAAAGGAAAGGGAAAATAAATAACCACAGAGTAAAGAAAAATAAGAGTAGAAATCCTTGAATCTTATCAGCTACGGCCGGCGCCTGCTGCGTGAAAAATGTAAACAAACAGTCTAGCCCTTTAAATATCGCTGTTTCATGAAAAGAGGTCTTACTATTTTGCCCATAACTTCGTTTCTAATGAGAATTTTTTTATGGGGTTTGTTTTAATATGAATCTAAAAGATTATACTTTCATATAAAGCAATAAAAAAAAAATCGAAATTTTGACCATTTGAAAGGTACCTGACCCCTTAACATTTATATAATTTAAGAGGAGCTATCCCCCTCTTTTAATACTTAACCATTAAACTTCCAAAACTATTCAGAGATTTGAACGAAATCTGACAATTCTGCTTGAAAAACCCCTTTATATCAATTAAGGGGAGGGGCATTAGAACCCCCGTTCCCCCTGTTTATACTTATTCAATGAACACCTAATAACAGTCACGAAATTGCCTCATCAAAATGATCCTATATCTACATTTTGAACGAAAACTGTTAATTCTGCATGAAAAACCCATTAAATCAATTAAGGGGAGGGGCATGAGCCCCCCTTATACATATCGAATGAACTCCAAAAACTAATCAGGGAAGTGCCTTATCAGGATATACCTATATACAAAATTTCAAGTGGATCCGATATTTTTATCATGAGTTATCGCGTTACGCACGAACGTACATACAGAACGGACGGGCACATAAGCTCTCAGGCTATGATAGCCTGTGAGCTAAAAACAAAGAAATACGGATTTAAACCAGTTTGAATTGATCGGCGTGTCAAAGCACATGGTTTTGTTGGTGCTTATTTGGACTTAAGTAGCGGATTTTAGGGTTATATTTTGGCGTCAGCCCAAGACATTATACTTCCACTCAATTTCTTTTTACTGTGTGGTTATACGCAAATCTTTGGAATTTCGAACATTGGAATGTATGAGTCATTAGCTGTGTTGCAGTAAAAAAAAAAAAAAAAAACACAACACTTTTCTAGGAGTTTATTTTTTTATCATTGATAAAATTTAAAATTAATTTTTCAATTTAAAATTAAATCATGGCTTTAATTTGGTTTTAAAATAAAAATAAAATATAGCTGTTTGGCGCATAATTGTTCGAATCCGCAAACGATTCATACACCATAGTAAATTATCAAATAGCAAAGTAAATTATTTATCAGAAATAGCCATAAAAAGAATAGTAGCAAAACTGATTATAACCTTAATGTTTAGACTAATTAACACAAAACCCGATCCCAACCAGAAAAAAAAACAGACCACACTCCGATCCGTGATAGACAAAATTTCCGTGAGTATAAACCCGACCCGAACCTAAAAATTCTGTTTCAAAAAAAAAAAAAAAAAACTAAGGATTTGATAACTGACCCGAACCAAATCTCAATCCCATAAAAATGTTCAAATGAAGCATAACCCGATCCAAACAAGGAAAAATAATTTTAGTGGGCATGAAACCTGACCCGAACCTAAATATTGTCTTTAAAAAACTCGAAATATGGCCCGAACGAAATCTGAAACCGATAAAAATATTCCAGATAACTGTAACCCGATCCCAGCAAGACAAAGTACTTTCCGTGGTCATAAACCCGACTCAAACCTAAAAAATTCCATTTGAAAAATTCTGAAATTCGACCCAAATCACATCTAAATCCGACCAAAATATTCGAAAGAACCATAACCGGATTAGAGTAAGACTAAATAATTTCCGTGCACATGAACCCGATACGAACCTAAAACTTCCATTCAAAAAAGTACCTGAAATTTGAATCGAACCAAATCTGAATCTGACAAAACTATTTCAAAGAACCGCAACCGGATCCGAACAAGACAAAATATTTCCATGGACATTAACCCAATCCGAACCCGAAAAATTTCTTTGAAAAAAATCGCGAAATCTGAACTGAACCAAATCTGAACTTGGCAAAAATATTCCAGTGAAGCATCTCCTTATTCGAACAAGACAGAATAATTTTCGTGAACACGCAAGAAGACCCGAACCCAAAAGTTCCATTTGAAAAAAAGCCCGAAATCTGAATTGAACCAAATCTGAAACCGACAAAACTATTCCAAAGAACTATAACCCGATCCGAGCAAGACGAAATAATTTCCGTGGTCATAAATCGGACTCGAACCTAAAAAATCAGATTTGAAAAAACCTGAAATTTGACTCAAACCACATCTGAATCCGATCAAAATATTAGAAAGAATCATAACCGGACTCGAGTATGATAAAATAATTTCCGTGGACATGAACGAGATTCGAACCTAAAAATTCTATTTGAAAAAATACCTGAAATTTGAATCGAACCAAATCTGAACTGACAAAAATATTCCAAAGAACCGTAACAGGATCCGAATAAGACAAATTTTCCATGCACATGAACCGAATCTGAACCTAAAAATTTTCTTTGAAAAAATCTCGAAATCTGAAATGAACTTGATAAAAATATTCCAGTGAAGCATGTATTTATTCGAACAAGGCAGAATAATGTCCGTAAACACGTGAGAAAACCCGAATCCAAAAATTACATTTGAAGAAAAAGCCGAAATATGAATTAAACCAAGTCTGAACTTGACAAAAATATTCCAGTGAAGCATGTCTTTATTCGAATTAGACAGAATAATTTTCGTGGACACGCAGGAAGACCTGAACCCAAAAATTCCATTTGAAGAAAACGCCGAAATCTGAATTGAACCAAATCTGTTCCCGACAAAACAATTCCAAAGAACCATAACTGTATCCGAGCAAGGCAAAATAGTTTCCATGGATATGAATACGACCCGAACATTAAAACTCAATATAAAAAAAAACCTAAAATCTGAATCGAACGAAATCTGAACCCGACAAAAATGTTCTAATGATTCATAACCAGATCCGAACAAGACAAAATAATTTCCATGGACATGAACTCAATAAATGGTTGGGTAACATTTGGGTTGCAATTACATTACGGTAAGTCTGATTTTATTTAATTTCACGTTAGGTTACAGTTAGATCACGGTTAATTTAAAGTTAGGTTAAAGTTAAATTGCATTTATGTGATGGTTAGAATAATAATAGGTTACAATAAAGTGACGCCTAGGTTACATTTATGTTATATTTAAGTTACGGTAGGGTACTGTGTTAAGTCGCAGTTAGGTTACAGAGAGATTATGGTTACGGTACAAAAGTTTACGGTTGGGAATTTGTCCACAGAGTCAACATTACGCATTCTTTGATTAAAAATATACATTTTTGTTAAATGGCTCTGAAATTATAATACTATATACTAGCGATGCACAACCTTTTTGCCAGAAAATCGTTTGACACCAGAATATTTCAAGAGTGACGTTTGTTTTCTTTCATAGTAAAGTTTCTGTCATTATTATAAGGAAAATTATTCTGCATAAAATTACTGGTATCAGTTTGGCCCGCGGGCCACAGGTTGTGCACCCCTATATACCAATCTTTTTTTTCATGGTGTATCGATTTCATTCACGGTATAGTCGGATTTAAGAGTGATATAATTAGTTTGAAATTCAAAATATTTCACTTGGGATTTCTATGCGAAAAAAATAATTGGTTACGTGATTTAACAGTGATTTTTACGGGTAAATATCAACACTTTAACACGAAAATAACGCAATCGTTGGATACATGTTCCCTCCCGCGTTTCTCATTGCTCATTTTAAGTATTTTTAGAGCTTAATATTAGTTGTTGTTTTTAAAACCAATTTTTCACAAAGTAAGCTGCGACGTATTTCCGACAATGCATTTCTGCATGCTTCCAGTTAATGATAAAATCATACAAATTTCACGTTCGTTTAATATTGTTAATACGGACCCGGGCAACGCCGGGCGGGTCAGCTAGTTATTAATAAATTATTATATAACATGTAAATAATATTATTATTAATTATAGTAATTATGTGTAATTTATATTAAAAAATCAACTATAGCTTTCTGTAAATACTTTGTTTAGTATAGTATTAATTAATAATTATATTCTTTATATTTATTAGAATGTTTTGTGATAAAAACTATGTATTTTTTGTTTTTCAAGCTGTACTTTTCACTCAACTTTTCAAGCTGTACTTGTACTCAAACTTTTCACTTCTAATTTATATAAAACAGAAAATAATAAAATCAGAAGTCTGATTGTGTGAAGATAAAGGGAGGGGGGAATCTCACTAACAATCCCATAAAATTATACCTGTATGTTCATTTACCTCCATGTAATATAATTCACATTACATGAGAGGGAAAAAAAGAAAAAATATTATTTATGCCCCTTTTTTATTTATATATTTTTGTCTTTGCTACTTTAATGTCATTTTAGCTGAAATTTTACAATTTAATGAGTACTGCTAGTTTTGCATTTAATATCACCACATTGAAACATGGAATAAAAAAATAAATCAAACTGAATACAATTGAAACTTACAGAACCAAAGCAGAATCTTCAATATATGTTATAAAATTAAAAGTTATTTTCTTTATTGGGAAAAGGTTGTCATATTGGGTTCATTTGCTTTTAGAAGAATGTTATTTAATGTATTTTGTATACTTATTAATAGAAATTTATCAATATTTGCCTTCGGTTATTTTTATTTATTTTTTTTTGTTGTTGGTGTTAATTTTCTTAAACAAAATAGTTTTTGTGAATTATTTCACTTAATTTTTGTTTTTCATTATTAAGTAATTTCTTCTAATACAAATTTATACTATGCGAATTTGATATTTTTAAATGCAGACAATTTACAGCTTATTGCACTAAATATTTTTTTCAAGTTTCATATTAGTAATATTACATTTATTATATTAATCATTAACAATTTACTATATTAATTTAATAAATATTGTTAAATATTAACAATTATAAAATGCTCATACATTTTTCATTTATACTATACAATCAATTTTATTTTTTAATAAAAAATAATAATAAATATTTAGATCATATCCTAATTATAACTATATTCATGCTATACAATTAGCTTATTTTAGATAAATAATAAATGTTTATACTGAATGCTAAATTAATCTTAAACATTTGGGATTTTCTTTAAATTGGTTTTTAATTTTGAAGTATTAATTACAAAATATATATACACATAACCAACATTTTTTCCCCACTTTTTATCAATAATGATTATTCGAAGTTCATAGCTTCTTAAAAAATATATACTAATTGTATCGCTACACTTTATAATTATTAATTAATACTAAACCAATATAAAATATTTATTTACAGAAAGCTATAATAGATTTTTCAATATAAATTATACATAATTATATTAATATTATTATATAATAAATTAATAATATTATTAATGTTAATTACATTATATAATTAATTGCAGCTTGAAAAACTAAATGCATGCAATTTTAATTACAAATAACAATTTTTTAAAAATATAAATAACATAATTATTTTATTATGTAAATTAAATATATTATATAATAATTAATTGTATAATATATTTATATAATTAATTAATTATATTAATCAGTAAACTTTGAAAAATATTTTTTGTAACTTAAACATTCAAAAACAATTTTTTTTTTTTTTTTTTTTTTTCAAAACTCCAATATGATCCACGCGTGCTGTTTGTATAAATTTCATACAAAAACACCTGACATAGCCTTTGCCGAGTGCGAGAGCACAGTAGATACATATGCGCCAGTTTTGTGATTCCTAGAGATTCTGTTTGCACTACTGTTAAAATTGTGTAAATCCTTCAAAATGCAGCATAACATTTGTCACCGCCTGATTGAATCCCAATTTAGATGAAAATACATGCTGAAGTTCTTGAAATAGAGCTATTACGGAAAAATGCAGCATAACTGCGTAACTTTTTCGATGATTTATACCAAAACGTAAACGGAACTAATTCATATCAAAGATTAAGTGTAACTATAATTTTATAGAAATCTGTGCATTAATTCTTAAGAAAGATAGAGTTTTTGGAGAAACCATGAAAAATGTACCATAGCAGCGCCACTTGTTGAGCAATTTGTCCCAAAAAACTCAGCATCAATTTATATGAGACTAACTGAATATAAATTTAATTAAATTCCGTGCATTAATTCGTGAAATAAAGCATACACCAAATTTGTCACATACAGACAGACGCAGAAAGACCGACTCGCAGACAGACATATTAAAAAAACGTGTTTTTTTTTTTTTTTTTTTTTTTTTTTTTTTTTTTTTCCAATCTCTGACCTCTAAAACATGTAAATCTTTCGAAAATCGGAATTCGAAAAATTTCGCGAATCCAATACTTTTTTCTTCTAAAGATAGATAGAAGAAGGTCAAAAAGTAAGACTATTTGGATTTAAAGAAAAAGTTACTGGGAAAAATAAAAAAATAACGTTACACATCTATAGCTCTTCGGTTGTTTAATTGATATCTCGCTCTGCTTATTATTCATGTTTAATGAAAGTAGTTAACCAAAATAAAGACTATTACATGTGTGTGTCTCTTGTCTAAACGAGCGGAGAATTATTTCTCCAACACTTATATCGGTGATAGGAGTGAATTTTCATAGTATCATTCCTTTTGGCTTCATAGAACCATAAAAGAAAGCGTCCTTCAGCGCCGCTTCATCAGATGAGCTCTGATCATGCTGTGCAGATTTTTTTTTTCTTTTTTTTCCCGTATTCGTTTAATTTGGCGACATTTAAAAACGTTTTGGAAAATGATAATGCATTTCACGTCACTTTTTTTTTTTCTCAGTACCTATAAAACATAAATGCATAGTATTTTTAATGTAGAAAACTTAATGTACCTTCCATTTAAGAAATATTTTTTAATTTTCCACATTGAAATTTTATTTTTTTAATAAAAATTAAAAGTTTTTTGATTGCATCCTCTGCGCGCAGGATTGTAGCAAAACTATTGGTTCAAGAGCCCCCCAAAATATTGATGATGACATAAAACTAATTAATGTATCATGAACTTATACTTCATTTGAAAGCAATTTATTTATTTTGAAAAATGTGTATTTTTTAAATTGCCAATTTTAAATTATCAATGCAATTATAATTCTAAATTTGAAGTATAAGTTATTCTTTAACTTAAAACTAGCAGGCTATGCCCGCTGCGCTGGTCAATATTTAAAAATCAACCGTGGTTGAAACGAATTGGTGAATTTAAATTTGCATTTTAAATAATTTGGACCTCCAGCAGCACCTTGCTCATTGCTGAAAACGATTTAGACACCATTGAGATATTAATTTATCTTATACGTTAGACAAAAACCAGCTATTTAGAAGTAATTATTTTAGTTTATTACTAACAGTGCACATTTGGAAGCGAAATGAGACCATTATGGCAACAGAATTTAAAATTTTCCCTTATCTGAAGAAATATTAATTATTACAGTCGTTACCACGGTACAACTTCTGAAAAATTTCTTCACAACTTTTCATTATGTGAAGCCAGGAACCCAAAGCTACTCCCACCTAAAAACTTTATATATATATACATATATTAAATTTTATCCGCGCGATAAAAGGCACAATTATGCAAGAATCATCTTCAAACTCGTCAAGTACATTGAGATGGTTAATATCTCAGGGGAATTGCAAATGAGCAAAATCGGCCCAAGGGAGTGGTAATTGGGAATGGTTTAAAAAATTTGAATATCACCTTAACATGGCTTTGACAAAACCAGCTCTTACAAAACAATGGCAGGAAAAAAATAAACAGTTTTCGTTACAGAAAGTTGCCAACGATAAAAAAAAAACATTAAAATTCTCACTACAGCAATTACTTTATTATTGCAAAATTTCCTCCTGAAAAATGAAAACAAAATTATTTGATCTTTCGAATTTAAGTATTTTCTCTTTGTTATTTAAGATAAAATTATATAAATTTGTATAATTTGGCGAACGATTTGGCGAAATTGGTTGACGTGATAATCAAGTAGTAGCCAATTTACACTTTTCATATTTCACAAAAGATTCCTACACAGACATCATATACGCAATAGGTTTAGCACGATTTTCTGGCAACTACAATGTGGCAAAATCCTCGCTTTAGAATACCAAAGAAATTTATATATACTTTATTATTTTCTATCATTTTAAACAGCAATTAACAATAAATAAAAAGTAACTGTAGAACAAAACAACAAATATCATTTCAAAAAAGAAAATGAAAGTAAATAAACAACTTATCATCAGATAAACAACTATAGCTGGGTTACCAGATAAGGCAAATAATGCCATTTTGGCGCCAGTGAGATACCTCGATGAGTATATGACCAAATCTGTGACAAAATTTCCATATTTGAAAAAAACTTTAATCGGTATTTATACTGCATTTTCCCTACTTATGTATAGTGAAAAAACTTTGACACAGATGTCATGTATGCACCACATTGGCGCAATTTTTTTCTGGCGCCAATTTGGAGAAAACTTGGTTTTTAATTACCAATTTAAAAAAAAAAAAAATTAATTATTTTCTATTTGAAAAAAAATTAATAAATAAAAAAGTTTAATTAATAGCTATAGAATAAAATGATTTATATTATTTTAAAAAACAAAATGAAAGTTAATAAATAGTTTATTAATAAATAAACAACCATAGTAGGTTTACCATGTGAGGCATAAAATCGCCATTTTTTTTGCAATCGTGCAAATGTGGTGCGTATATGACATCTGCGCCAAAACTTTAAAAAGTTGCAATAAAATTATTTTACAGTTTGGATGAGGAAGACATTTATACTAAAATTTAAACATTATACGCATTTTTTTTTTGCTATAACTGCTATTTATATATTTACAATTAAACATAAAAAAATATCCTAAAATGCTCTCACACATTTAAAAGAGAGTGAGAGAATTTAGTAATTGCGAACATCGCTCCGGCTTATGCCTTCTTGCTATAAAATTGCATTGTTTGATGACAAAAGTAAATTCAAACACCCAAAAAAAAAACAAATAACATACAATTAACAGATAAAACCATTTTTAAAAGTAATTCTACTATTCTGTCCTTTAAGACACATAATGGTAGAATTAGATTTTAAAAATATTAAAAAAATGTTATTTACGTTTTATCTAATAAAATATTTAAAACACATTTATTTTTAGCCTGCGCGAAAGAGAATAGCGAAATATTGATTGAAGAAATATTGAAGAGGAACTGGTTAATTAAAAAAAAACTTGTGAATTTTATTCAGCGGGAATTTTTTTTTTCAAAATGTTGAATTTATCTATAGCAATAACGCATAATTTCATAAATTTCCTTTGAATTGAAAAGTTTTTCCTTCAGTACTACTTGGTTATACCGTCGACCAATTTCGCCAAATTATACAAATCGCCAAACTATTAGCCAGATTATATAGATTAGCATAAATTTTCATTTAAATAACGAAAAACAAATTAGCATAGCATATATAAAAGTAGAAATAAAATGTCGACTTAAAAATCACTTGATGACATAATTAATATTTATATTATGCTTAATGTCAAGCTAATGTGACATGTATGATCATCCATTATTGACATTTGATCTTGGAATTTGGCAGTAGATTTTTAATCGACGGGATAATCTTTCCTTCTTCAGTTTCTAAATTTTAAAACTGTAATTTTTCCTGCAAGTGAAATTGACGAAATGGCGCAAGAAAAATTAAATTAACAATAAAAACATTTGCAAAAAGAAATAAAAGAGTTATACTCATATCTATATAATTTACGATTAAATATTAAAATATACTCTAAAAATTACCTTCACTTGAAAAAAACAACATTATAGCGACCATTAAGAACCTATGTCAGGCATTAAATCAGTAGTGCATTTTCGGCTTAAAAACACATTCTTTGGCGACAAAAGCAAGATGAAAATTGTATAGAAACGAATACGTAACTCACAACTTACAGTGTCTTTTACAATCAGATCTGCTTTTTTCTGCTTAAGTTATATTATACGGATTTTCGATAAAAAAGAGAAAGAAAATAATAAAAAGGGAAATAACTATCATTCAAAATTCATTTAATCAATAAATATTTTTATTCTAACGCCAGGGATAAGTAGCCAAAAGTTTCGCGTTAATTCATTTTTTAAGCATTACAAATAATTTTTTTATTTTCAAGATAAATATATTTTTACAATATTACGCCTCATTTAAGCGGTCTTTCTTTATTATTATTAATATTATCAATAGTTATTTTCTGCTATTATTTGCAAGATATTTGTAATATTTTTAATAGATATAGCCATTTTAATTCTTTTAGCAATTATAATTTTCGCCAAAAACAGCTACTGGCAACCCTTTTGTCAAAAATAACCGAAAAGTGCGAAATTTACTATGAAAAATCAGAGTTATCCCTGTAAATTTGAATTATAAACCTTCGGAAAAATATTTCCTATCGAATGATACAATCGGCAAAAAAATCCATCGGGTAGTTTTTGAAAACACTCGTTTGGAAGTTTCAGAATTTCTGCTTTATAATATATATGATATGATAAAGATATTTACCAAGTTTAACCCAAATTGCTTAACTAGTTTTTGGGAAATGTTACGCACAGTCAAAGAACAATTTAAATTTTGTATAATAATTAAACATAAAAAAATAAAATAAAATTTCAATATAGAATATTGAAAAAAAAATCTTAAATAGCAGAGATATTAAGCTTTCTATCTAAAAAACTTAATGCATTTATGTTTTATAGGAACTGAGAAAAAAATTAAACGTGACATGTTGCTAAATTTCACCACCAGGTAAAAAGTAAGACTGAAAAATAAAAGTTCTTATATTAACCGTTACTCCATGAAGATAAAACCCGCGTATAACCTCCACTACATCCCTGCAATTTCTACTTTAATTTGATGTCATTTTTATGGCAACAGTAATTAAAAAGTTACTAATTAATAATATATTTAAAAAAAATTGTAAAATAAAAAATGGTTTCAGAAAAGGCCGGCTTTTTTAAATATAAGTCAGACTTTTTAAAGTGGTTCAAACCAGAAAAAAGCCGTCCAGTTGAAACTGGCTTGGCTAAAACCCTGCAGCCCTGGGACATAATCTTTGAGAGAAAAGTGTCAGATGAGAAAGGAATTTTCAGTATTCTTTTCTCTGAAAATGGCAATGATGCGAGCAGATGTTTTGCTCTTATTAGCCATGATCTTGCTTTTGTAATTCGTTAAAAGCATGAAAATATCATTATAGTTTTATGAACTGTTCTTAATGCTAGTATCATGGGTGCGTCCATTTTGACGCTTGCGTTTTCTGCGTCAAAAACGACGTATGTGTATTATACAGTGGCCACGAAGGCAATAATATAAACGAACTTGTGGTGAGAGACCCTTCGTTTCATATAATTAACGAAACTGCACACGGTGACATTTTATTGCAATGCATCGCTTTTGAGTGTTCAAGAAGAAAATAGTGTTAATTTCTCTATTTATTTTCAAAAAGGATTTTTAAAAGTTGTATCTTTTCAGTCAGTAATAACAAATTATACTTTCATTTCTTACTGAATTGTTTGTTTTTCTTTTGTTCTTGGACACCCCCCCCCCCCTCCCTCTGCCCCTCCCTTCATTCTGCTATATGCCCCAAAGTCGGTATAATAATTACTCATCAACTTCAATTTACTGTGTCCGATAATTTTCGTCCTTGAGTTATGCATCTGCGTCCGTTTTCTCTTTGTAACTAACTGTATGCACTTCACATTTCCGGAAGATCCGAGTCATTGTTGATACTAATTTGATCTTTTTTTTTTTTAATTATTATTTAATCTTATTTTTTTACAGGTCGAAGCTATAAACCGGAAAGCTGCGACCATTGGCGGAGGCTAGAGGGAGGCAGCCCCGCCCCCAAAACTTTAATAGGATGAGTGAAATATGGATACAGTGTTTTTCCTGTTGTGTTACTGACGAACCGCCACCTGTAAGTATGAAAGAAATGAACACTATTTTGTAAAAGTCCTGTACGGGGCGAAAATTCAATTGCCGATCATTATGGCCCACCCAGGGCCGTAACTATAAACTTGGGGGCCCCGGGGCAAGCTAGTGAGGCCCCTCGCACCCGGGACAAATTGAAACTTTGCGCCGGTCGCAGTTTTTTTTTTCTTTTTCGCAAGACGCTGTTTAAACATAGTCAGTGTAAGACCAAAAATGACTAAAAAACGAAGAATTGGGCAACCCTACTCGGAAGGCATTTGGCGGCGACGCAATTTTTTGCCGATCCCACTGAAGCTAGCATACGGGGGGGGGGGGGGGGATATGGATTTCTGATTGGTTGAATACTTTAAAGAGCGTTTTGTTTAGGTTCATTTTTGAGTTTATGTAACTTATACGTTTCTGTTTAAAAACCTTTTGAAAGATGGATTATGATAATTTTTTCTTTCGATTTTATAAGAAGAAAGATTTTTCAGATTTTTTTAGATGCTTTTTATATTATTCAACTGATCAGAAGCCCATATTTTCTTCCTTACTAGCTTCGGTGGGATCGGCAAACATGCTGGGGCGACATGACACATTCGACTCGACGTTCTGCTGTCTGCTCTAGAGCTGCTTTTACATGCGAAGCGCTATATCGACGGACCCGCAAAAATATTTACTCTAGCAGTTTGATTTTTTTAATTGCTAATGTTTAGCCAGGTGCTGGTCATTTTATAGGAAGTTAGACTAGACATTAAAATCATTAATTTTTTTAACCATCAGTTTGGGGCCCCTCAGGCTCGGAGGCCCCGGGGCAGTGCCCCGGCTATAGTTACGACCCTGTGCTCACCCTTACCAACATTTTTTTTTAAAAAATGCAGACATTTTTTAATCACCATTATTCTAGAATTAATTTTTTTTTAAAGAATAATACACATATTTATACTAAAAAAAAAAAAAAAGTAAAACTTGTGAAAAGAGGTCTGTCTATGGTTGAATCATGTCTTCAACGGAAAAATGTATTCATTCTTTCAAAATGAATATAATAATCCTTGTGAAATGAATATAATACAACAGATGATGTACCCGCTAAGAAAGAAACCGTTATATAACTGATTTCTCTTGTCTCCATGCTTTGAAATATGGATTAGTGATAAAGTATTGTTTACATAAGTGGCACTGTCAAAAAGATATCTAAGGACAGGCAGTATTTTTGAATAGATATGCCTGTAGCACAAAGCGCTTGTTTAAAAAAAAATGGAAAAAGTAACTAAAGTTATCGTCAATCGGAATTCCTCGTACGAGACATGTCAGAAACATGTCTTGTACGAAGTTACGAACTTATACTATCTTGTGCGAGTTACGAACTTATTCGTTTAAACATAAGAATAACAATCTATGCACAAAACAGTTAAGGAATGTTTAAGATAAAGGTAAAAACAAAAACAATTAAAACTTCAACAATGTTGAATTCAAGGAATGGCCTCCCCCTGAAAAATGTGAGATTTTGTATTTTCAATAATCCAAAATTGCGATTTCTTCCCAGAGCCACAGAAGACCCTCCCGGAGAAAAGTGTTTGAATTCAACACTGAACTTTGTAGTCCAAGAGAATTCAAGATGTAGATTGTCGAAACTTTTTTTTCCCTTAGTGTTTAATTATTTTATGTTTCCTACGAATTATAAATTTTACTTTTTTTAACCCCCCAATCGTGAGTGCAAATTTTCCGCCCACAGAATTTAATTCCGTCTAATGGATATCCTCGAGGACTGATGCAGACGGAAAAATATTAGAAGCGGGGGAAACAGTTTTTTAATTTCTCAGGATTTGCGCAAAATATTTAAGAAACGGGCTTAAAACAACTCCCCTTTATGACCATTCCGTTTATAAATCACGAAAAAAAAAAAAAAAAAAACGCAATCCTCCATCGCGGGAACGACGAGATTTTCGATAAAGAATCTCAAAAAAAAAAAAAAAAAAAAAAACACGATTTTTGTCAAAAAATTACAGAAAAACATGACTTTCGTCGAACGATCACGAAAAAAGACGCTATTTCCGTCCAAGGATTGCGAAAAAGACGGAATATCTGTCAAAGGATTGCCAAAATGACGCAGTCTTCTCGTTAAAGGGTCACAAAAAAGGTTTTCATCAAAGAATTGCGGGGAAAACGTGATTTTCGTTGAATGATCGCGGAAAAAAAAAAAAAAAAAGCGAGATATTCGTTAAAAAATCGTAGAAGAAACTCATCGGCTAAAGATCCTGAAAAAAAAAAAGCGAATTTCATTAAAATAATTTCGGAAAAAGAAAAAATTTCATTAAAATATCGTAAAAAGTAACACAAATTTCGTCAAAACATCGCGAATTTCGTTAAGATTGCAGAAAAGAGCACACAGTGTCCCTCTGCTTAACTTTTCAGAAAATTTGCGGTAAAATTCAGAAGAAAAAAAAATTTCTATTCAGAATCCTGATTTTATGTGTTCTAATGTAGTATGTCAATTCCATTGTTTTTAGCTGTGGCCTGTATGAATTAAACTTTTCAAGTACTGTTGACATAAATATGAATTTTATACATGCATTTGCACTTACCTTATTTTATTTTAATTTGGTTTAACATACAGTAGAACCCCGCTAATTCGGACCCCGATAATCCGGATCTCCGGATAATTCGGATCGGTTTGGTCATTTTTTTCAAGTTTTAGAAGCGATTGGCTAATTTCCATAACATTAACTTATTGCATCGTCGTATTCTAAATAAAAAAAAAAACTTTTTCTGACATGTTTTCGGAATAATTAAGCAAAATAAACAATATTACTGTCTGCAAATATTCAATAGGTTTAACATAAAGGTGATTTTCTGTTAGTATGTTACATTTTATTACATTTTATATCTAATTCTCCGGATAATCCGGATTTTCGATAATCCGGATTGGGTCCGGTCCCAATTAATCCGAATTATCGGGGTTTTACTGTAATTGAATTTTATTGCATACAATATTTAACATGTTGAATTTTGTCTAAGTGTCATCAGTTATCAGTGCATGCATATGTGCTCATTCAGTGGGAGAGGACAGAGGAGGGGGTGGAGGGTCAGTCTTGTCCAAATTTCAAACTTGCACCCATGGTCCCATTTGAAACTACTTTTTTCAGACAACAATTAAAAGTGTTAACTTTTTTTTAAAAAATAACGTTATATCTTTTATATACATATATATTTTTATATGTTATATATTTTTATATGTGCAGTGGCACAGCCAGAATTCGGTTCTAGGGGGGGGGGGGGGGGTTGAGTTTCTAATAAAGGTGATTGCAGGTTTATTGAATCGCCGGTTAATGGAATCGGTACTAATTAGAATGTTCACTGTATAATAGTTAAACTCAAAGAGTATTTGTGTGGCAGGAAATCATCATTCTTTTAGCATAATATGTCTCAGAAAAGTGATTCAGTTCAAGTAACCAATTTTTACTAAACTAATCCATGCAATATGCACTTTCACAGCTTTAAGTAGAATTTTCACCTTTATTTGAATCACTTTATTTAATGAAATCTGATTCAATAAAGTGGCGAATTCCGAAATACGCCAAAACATTTAACTATTACGTTTGGTTTTGATTCATATAAGCGGCAATTATAGCGATCTTTCTTAGCTCTGGGAGGGGGTTTTAACCCCAAAACCATCTCCTTGGCTGCGCCACTGTATACGTGTATATATTTTATATGTTAATTACAATTTGCTCTTTTTCTTTTACCAAGAAGCGGAGGCATAGAATTGATAGGTCAATGATAGGCAGCCCAACAAATTTCAGGCATACAGCCCATGTGGGTTCTGGTGACATGAATGTACATGTAAGTATTTTATGATGTACATTATTTTACCTGTTATATTGATTAAATATTTTTATTTTGTTTGCACATTCATGTATATGTTTAATCAAATGTAGAACATCTATGTTTGTAAAAGAAACATACACCAACAAGAAATTTTGTGAAATGCTGTTTACAATCACAAAAAATAGGATTTAACATCAAATTAAAAAAAATAATATTGTTTTATACAAATAAAATTAATTACAAAAAAAAAAAAAAAAAAAAAAAAAGATTGTTTTTTATTGAAAAATTTGAACATAAATATAAGCTTGTCTGCATTTGTCTTCCTTAATCTGTTTAATTTAAAATGAAACCAGAAAAGAATTTTTCTAATGAAGCTGTAAATAATTTATCTAAATCGGTTTATCTGTCAATACTTGTTCCACTGTGCCACATAATTATTGGTCCTACAGATAAAAATTCAACTTCAAACATAAAGCTTGGAAAAGGTTTTTCTTTGTGTAATGGGTGGGAGGGAACTAACCAAGACATCTCCAAAGCAAAAGTTCTTTATCTAACTGTTAAATCAACGCAGTCAGTAATAGTTAAAGTATTCTTATTTATTTATTTATTTTATTTATTTATTTTTTTTTTTTTTTGAAAGAAAATACCAAAAATCATGCACAATGTTTCGAAAATAAATATTGGATATGTGTGCAGTATATGTCCATTGATATATATCACTGAATCCTGCTGTGGACAACTTCTTCGAAAGCAGAAAATAGCTATGCTTGGCACAATCGTAAAAAATAAACCAGAACTTTCTGAGAAAATATAAGAATAAGAAGTGCAGATAAAATCATTGAATAAATAAAAAAAATCTCAAATGGAAACACAAGAGACCCCATATTTCCCCTAGATCGATCCCTGATGATATTAGAATAAAATTATTTCCAAAATTTCTTGTACTGAGGAAATTTTAGTGCTTGATACTTAATGTGTTTCAGAAAAAACTTCTTTTTAGTATTAAGATTATCTCTATTTTGAGAGAGTTCAATTTTTTTAGTCTTTTGGCATAACACCCTTAATCATACAGAGGTTAGCATTACTGATAAGAGGATGTCTTAACTCCAAGATAAATAGAGCATCCATTAAAACATTCTATCAGATTTGCATTATTTTAAGAATATTTGCACTGGCTTCAAAATATTACCTTTTGTATTTGTAAATTATTTTGCTCAAAATCTTGCTCATTTTTTAATTTACTTTGAAAATTGATGCATAGTGAAATATTTTTCTAATATGTATGTATGGATGCTCTTGCAACAGCCAAGATCTTGATTTTCATGAATTAACTGAAAATAATATAAAATTTTCATTCTGCTGTTTCATATTATTCCTCAATTTTAACATTTTAACTTTTATAATTTTTTTTTTTCTTTAATGTGTATGTAAAGTACCAGTGTATGTAAAAAAGGAAATGTTTCTTAAAATTAGGGAAACAAGAATTTTTTTTATTATCATTTCATTATTCACATCACATTTATTTCAAATTCACAGGATTTATTATTAATGTTTATTATTTAATATTTTTAATGTTCATTTTGTAATTTTTGACATGATTATTTGCAGCTAAATTCCCTTCAACACCAAATGGCTTCTAAAGGTGGATATGAATATGCAATTCCTGTCAATGTTCAAATTCCAGTTGTTGATGTAAAAAATTAAGGTTTGTTTTCAATGTGTGGTTTTTACATACATAGTAATTTTAATTTTGAAATGTTCTAACTATTTCTTTGGGGTGCAAAAATTTAAACACCAGCAGGTAATCTCTCACCACTAAAATTTAAAAGTTTTCTTCACTGAAAATTTAATAGCATTCTAACAAGAATTTTACATGAAATATTAGACAAAATAAAAAAGCGAAATAATTTAGTGCTGAGAGACTGCCTAGTGGCACCTAGATTTTTACACCCCTGATATTTCTCATTATAAACTCATCTATGACAGAAAGATTGTTTAATATTTTTATTTTCGTCTTTCTCTTAAACCTTTTTTGCAAGAAATAATGTTAGAACACATGGATAACTCTTCTGATTGTGGTTACTCAAATTAGTATAGATAAAACAAAACTTTTATTTATTAGCAAAATCTATAAAAATGCATTTTATCTTTTCAGACACTCATTATAAAATACAGCAATGCTCTGAAGTATATTGGTCATTTATAAAAGACTCCTTGAAATAAGTTGTATTGCTGTAATAAAAATATGAAAATTTCCCAATTCTTCTGCTTCAAAATTCTACATTTTGCAAATGTTAAATATATATATATATATCTTCTTCTATTATTCTACTTTTAAAAGTTTTCTTGCTTCTTATGGGTCAGCAATTACAAAATTTATGCAAAATGTCATAAATTTTTAAACATTCTAAGTAGTCAAGGAATTTTTTATGTGCTACTTTCCATCAGAATCTTTACCATAAATAAAAAAATTTTGAATTAATTTTTCATCCAATCTGAAATTTTTATATATAATGTATGCAATGTATACAGAGTGAGTCAATTATTGAAACAATAGGCTAATTCTTTAAATATTGTCCCTAGATCCATACTTCTGAATGCAAAGTTTCATAAATAAAGCTGCAAAAAATGATGACATAATTTGCAACTCCATGGGCAGTCTATTTGAAAAAATATGAAAATTAAATTTTTATACAGTCTCTATAGTGTAAAAATTCCAAATAGGAAAGCTTTCCTTATCCAAACTTGGATTAAACACAAAAAATTGCATCTTCATATCAGCGAAATTCAGAGTTAGTCATTTAAATAATTAATCAGGTTTTAAGGGTATAGACACAAATTGCAATTAAAGAAACAATGTTACTTTAACAGTTCTAGGAAATGTTTAAAATATATATCTATTGAGTTAAAATTTTATTATTTTATTTTTATGGTTAGCCATATAATCTGCTAACAAAATCGCATCCTAAAAATTATCAAGTTTATAAAAATTTCAAATGGTTAGTATTGAATTTGATTATTTAAAGTTGTTATAACTCGAAACATTATCCATCAGATTTATTTTTATTTTTCAATTCATTAAAGAGGAAAATATAATTTTAGTTTTGTTTCAGGTTTTATTTTAAAAATATTAAACATTTTAAAAAAAATGATGTAACATATTTTTTTAAGAAAGTCATGTTTTCAAAAGTAAATAGTTTTTCAAATCTGCTGAAACAAAATTAATGCAAAATAATAAAAAGACATTTTTCAAGTTTGTACTTTCTTTAACAATTTTTAACTTTTAACAATTTAAAAATGAGAAATGGTTAAGGAGTAAAAAAAAAAAAAAATCATGCAGAAAAACACAAATTTTAAGCAAAGTTTTGTTTCTAACAATGTTTAAATGTTTTTTAAAAATGTGCAAATGAAAAGTAACTTTTTTTTGTAACTTCCGATTCAGTTTAATTTTTGCCATTTCCACCTCCTTTCTGTATTGTTTAAATCTCCGTCAGTTATTTAAAAGAATGCTTTTTCTAACATGTGGTTTTTTAAGAGTTCTATCATAATTTTTTATCTCATAACTTAGGCTTTTTACTGTCCTGACAAGGTTGTTAAAAATAAGTCTTTATTCTTGGGTCAAAACCCGGATGTTATTTTTTTCTCTAGATTCAGCCAGCCCAGGCCTAATGTCTTTTTTTCATACCATACTGGGATATTCATTCTTCCTAGGTTTACATGCGATAAAATTTTCAGTCTCACCCCGACACAACCTGAATTAAAATCATTGTCTCTGACTAACTTAATCCCTGCATGTAAGGCTCAGTCCAAAAATTTTCACAAAATACTCATGCTTTTAAGTCACCTTTATTTTACAAAAAAACCTTACAATTCATTTTTTTAAAAATAGCAGACTTAAAGGCAAAAAAATTAAAATACAATGAAACTAGTGGGGGGGGGGGGGGGAGGGAGAAAAAAAAACTTGCTTTTGATAGAATCTTGTCTTAAATGGAAAATGTATTAATTCATGCAAAATTTGTATAAGATCTGGGAGAAAAATATACTACATTTACCCCTCCAAAGAAGGGAAAATGTTTAATGTATTTTTTTTTCTTTCCTATATGATTCCATTTTAAAAGGTTTTACTGTATAGCAATTTTCAAAGTCTCCAACACATGGAAAATGGATTAACAGTATTAAAAGATAAGTGTAACATTTACATATAAATAGGGATCCATTAAAAAAATAAATATTTCACAGCCTTTGGCACTTCTTTGAAATATAAAAAAATGAAAAATTAAATAAGTAATTTTGATCAGAATTTCTCCATATGAAACAATTTTTAACCATATCAAAATAAAAAACTATGTTTAAATTCAAAGCCAAATACGATTTGTGTTAAATATGCCTAACTTTAATTGAAATTGTATCAAGAACTCATCGCTTAGAAGCAGAGTTAAATGGTGTAAGTCATAAATTTTGGCAAATTTTGGATTTTAATATCTCTGTAAGATGTCTAGATATCAAGATAATTTTTTTTTTTTTCTTTTATGCAGGAGCGGATAAGGAAAAGTTTTCCTAATTGGAAATTTTATCATAAAAGGGTCATATCCTCCAATGGAGTTGTAACATATCTTGTCAAATTTTGCATTGTTTTTTTATGAAACTTTGCAATTGGAAGTATGTGCCTAGGTGCAATATTTAAGGAGTAGTCTATTTTTTCGATAATTATGACTCATCTTGTATAATGGTAGCATGCTAATAATTAAAAGTTTGAAGTTCATATAGCGCATACTTTTAGCATTTATATAGATTAAACATTTTGACTATTGAGGGTTTTATAACAATTTATAAGTCATGTTTTTACTAAGAAAAATCAGGAGGGGGGAGGGGAATTCCAGGAATTTTTTTTACCAAAATTGTGTAGGTATATTTGGGAGGGGGGGGGGGGTGACATTGGTTTTAAAAGTATCATTTTTTCTGTACATGGAAAATTTGTTGATCCTGGAAAAATAACCTGAAATATTTTTTAAATGAGTAAGTAAATGTTGTGAAATCTGCTGGTTTAGAAGGTTGGTGGCAAATCAACCCATATATCACACAAATATTAATATGAAGTGATAAAAACTTCTTAAATGTACCTTTAAAAAAAAAAAAAAAAAACTTGAATTCGCTAGGCTTTTTGAAAAAATTGAGTTTTTCTTCATCAGGCACAAAGAAGATGGCATCTCCTAAAAACCGAGCAAATTCAATTTTTTTTTTTTTTTTTTTTTTTTATGGTGTGTTTAAGAAGTTTTTATCTCTTCATATTAATTCACACCAGTTTTAAATTATTTTTCTTCAAATATTAATAACCAAAATTTTTTCCTTCAAGAAATAACAAAGATGGAAATTTTCTTCTTGTTAATATAATAAAAATAATTTTATTGTAAAGCTTGTTTAATATAAACTCATTTTCTACTGTATCTAAAGGAAACTCTAGGTCAAAAAGCTGATTTACTGAATGCAACACGTAGTCATAAAATGAATCAATGAACATTGCTATTCATAAATTGGCCAAAAGATCATGTTGTGTTCAAAAATAATTCTTGCTATGAATTTTGATTTGCTGAATGAACCATGTGGCTACAAAATGAACCATTGAGAATCGTTTTAGAAATTATGATTGTTGCCAAATGGCAAGCTAGAAATTAAACCTTATTCTCATATGAGAAATAATTTTATTTTCTCTCATAAAATGATTAAAGAATTCATCAAAAACAACATTCATAATATAGAATATATATGATAAAATATTAATGCAGAAATAATAAATTTATTATTAAGGCTGTATTTTGTCAAATACGCTAACATAAAAACAGTAAATTGGCGATTCATTAAAAAACAATAGATGTTTACTGTCAAGAAAAAAGATATCTCAGTTGATTTAGAATCAAGTGCGGCTGTACAATTGTATTCAAACTAATTTCTTTTTTAGGTCAAACTAACGTCTTCTTTTTCAAAAGAATAATGGAAACTGTAACTCTAAGTTATCTATTTTTTCAGCTTGTTTTTATATTGATTATAATTATAGTACAGCAACAATTATCCGGACACCAATTAACCAGATTGTCCAATTAAACAAATCAATCAACAAACATATATTTTTCCCCTGCCTTCTCCAAAATTTTTGGAGTGAAACATTTTTAGACTCTGTAGAGTAAATTCCGTTTGATGTCACGAAAGTTAACCATTAAATAACTATTTCCTAATCATGAAATAATAAAATCACCAACATATAATGATAGATGTCAACACTACTTGAGAAAATACAGTCAAAAATATAAAAAATTATTTGTGCACAAAGCATGCTGTTTAACCATTATGTTTAAAAGAAAAATGAAGCATAATAAATGTGGATTAAAACTGAATTGTTTGAACATAAGTAAAAGAACACAATTTTCATTTTCTTTTAATCATAAAGACCCGTTGCAGTCATGTAACTGCTAACTGAAAAAAACTCAATGATTAATAGTGGTAGAAAAATAAATATTTAGTTTACATCCAATTATATATTTATTAAGAGATTTGAATAGAAAAGCCAGATTGGCAGAATGAATTTCATAATTTGTGATTGCAGCAGAAAATGAAAATGTCCACTCTTTGTGCAAATAGTAAACTGAAAAATAAGTTTTCAGATAAAGAACCTAAACCTCCCATCACCTAAAGGGTGCAGATGCAAAATTAAAGAACACCCTAAAAGAGACTTTGAACAGGTAAGAATGGTCTAGTGAGAAAGGACTAGAGACAAAAATAGAGGAGGAATATAGTACTGAATAAGAAAAAGCAGCATTAGTAAGATTTAAATTTTCATGAGGATTTCTAGAGGATAAAATAAAAAAAATGATTTGAATCATTTGATTTTAATCATCAGATATGCTACTTTTCCGCGGGAACGCGGAATTCCGCTTTTTCGGCGACGAATTTTATTATCCCTGGGATCAATGCAAATATGCATTAAAATTTGATGACATTTATGTAGGGGGGTTGGGGGTAACGATGAAATATAACAAAAACGCGAGTCAAATGGCGCTAAATTAAGAAAATTTCCTCAAAGGATTGCAGAAAAAACGCAAATTTTTCCAAAGGATCGAAAAAAACTATAAAATCTTCAAACAATCGCAGAAAAAATACTATTTTCTTCAGAGGATCGCGAGAAAAAAAACACTATTTTTTTTAAATGATCACGAACAAGACGCGATTTTCGTCAAAAAATTGCTGGGAAAACACGACTTTTGTGAACAGGTTGCGGAAAAATACCTTAATTTTGTCAAATAATCGTATTTTATCGAAAGATCGCGGATAATGCTCCAACGAAAGATCGCGGAAAATACGGAAAATTTAACGAAAGATCGCAGAAAATACTCATGTCGACAAAAGATCGCGGAAATCACACAAATTTTGACGAAAAATCACGAAAAATACGCAAATTTTGACGAAAGATCGCGGAAAATACGCAAGCTTTTACGAAAAATCGCGGAAAATACGCATATTTTGACGAAAGATCACGGAAAATATGCAAATTTTGACGTAAAATTGCAGAAAATACGCATATTTTGACGAAAGATCGCGGAAAATATGCAAATTTTGCCGTAAGATCGCGGAAAATACGCATATGTTGACGAAAGATCGCGGAAAATATGTAAATTTTGCCGTAAAATCGCGGAAAATACGCAAATTTTGACGAAAAAGCGCAAATTTCGCTAAAGGATTTTGGAGAAATGCAAATTTTATTAAAAAGGCTGTGGGAGAAAAAGTGCGAATTTCGTCAGTTGGTCGCGGAAAAACGATAATTTCGTTAAAAAAAAATGCAGAAAAACGCAGATTTCGCCAAAAGTATGAGAGGCTGTGAAAGTTCAGCTTTTTTCTTGCTGATCCTATAGCATGTCTGAATCATTGACACCTTGGTTTCAACATTAAATACATAACTTATTCTATATTTATTTTAAAATAAGTTATGTACTTAACAATTTATTTTATATTTATAAAAAAAAAAAAAAAAAAAAAAAACCTCAAACTTTTTTATCAATTGCGAAAATTAAAATTTATTTCATAAATTGCATTTATTTTTGAAATTGCTTGTACATACAATTTTGATTTAGCAGAGTCATAGTGGTCAGTCTTCTGTATTCTCGACATGTAAAAAATAAACAAATTTTGAATCAGAAAAAGAATTTAATGAAATATTACGAATAAACTTGAAATTAAAAATAACAAGATTACTAAATGGTGTACAAATTTGTAGCAAAGTTCAAAAACTATACAAACAATGTAATAAAATTAAGAAAATCAATGTTTCCATCTTCAACAGGAAAATGCTGTTACACTGCTTCCGAACGGAGTAAAACCGTCTTGAAATTTATAAGTTCATTATATAACCGGCAATTATTGCTTTAATTAATTAAAACAAGAAAACATTCATTGCCAACATTTGTCTAACAAAGTTACATTAAACATTTAAATGGTGTAAAAAAAGAGAATCACAAGGCATGATTTCACATTGAAATACTGTAAAAAACAGTTTTCATTGTTAGTAAAACATGTCATATATATTCGCTACTCATTTGATTTCATTTATTAAATGGATGTTTTAGTTAAAATTATTAGGGATGAGATACTTCTGATTTTTATTAAAATTTACGACTTTTCGTAAAATTCTTCAAAAAATTGTTTTTTCTGCCATTTTAACTAGAAATTCATGTTTTTTGAGATTTTTTTTTTTTTTTTCCTGCAGCGCTTTGATAATTTGCATATCTTTTAATAAAATTTGCATAACTTCACCAGCACTTTTACAAAATTTGCAATTTTGTTGAAATTCAGTTTCCCCCCCCCCCCCCCCCCAACAATTTTTGGCCAAAATTCAAGTTTTTTCCCACGATCGTTTATCAGAATTTGCACTTTTCCACAATCGTATGCATTTTCATTGTGATCTTTTGCCAATATTTGCACTTTTTTTTTGCAATCCTTTGACAAATTTTGTAGATTTCTTTTATTGCTGTCCTTTGACAAAATTCGTTTTTTCCATGGTTGTGTGACGAAATTCATATTTTACTGAGTTCTTTGACAAAATTTACATTTTTGTGAGATTTTTTGAAGAAATTAACACTTTTGCTGTGATCCTTCAATGATTTTTTTTGGCAATAATTTGTCGTAATTCACGATTTTATGATTTATTATTATTTCTATCTGTAGGTGGCTTTAATGTTATTTTTATAAAAAAAAAAAAAAGCTTGGTTCTCAATCAAAAAGGGATTTTTGTTTTCTTCTATAACAATTAAGAATGCATTTTTTTTCTTCTCCTAAGCTATACATCTGTATATTTATTATTATTTACTTATTTATTTATCATTTTCCTCTTTCATTAATTGGTTAATCAGAGATATTTTAAATAATCAGAGAAATTAAAATAATTTTCTTTCCTTTTCAGGATGACTTAGAGATATCTTGTAAATATTTTAATGTTGGACCACCAGGTGTAGTAGTTCATTTGATACCATCATTTTATGCCCACATTTATTTCAACGTAGATTCATGTGCAGGTTTTCTGAAGAGCTAATTGACAAATTGAAAGCTTCAACGGGCCTGCTCATGCTTGGCAAAAGTTTACTACAAGACCTGTATTTGTGGATTTATTTGTAAAAAGAATTGTGTACATTTATTTTTAAGTTTTATGGATAATTATGCATTAGCATGCATCTTTTCTTTCTTTCTAATTATTATTAGTAATTAAAATAGATTAAAACCATTTGTGTACTTATTGTAATAATGAAAATATATTAAATGACTATAGACACAGTAGCATATTTTAAATTAATCATTTGTCTCCAAAAGTAAAAAAATTATAGAAACAGTATTATTATTATTTTCTTTTCTGAACTGTTTTACATTGTAGAAATAAAGTTTGATCTCATTATTTATAAGGTGCATGTCAATGCTTTTTTGCATATATTTTTTCCATATGTTTACATATTTAATGCTTGTTGCAAATTTTCACCAAGTATGCAAGTTGTGTGTTATGATTTTGTGTGTGAATACTTTATAAAATACTTAATTTCCAAATTAAATTGACATACTTGAAATATATTCTAGTAATTACGATAAAATTTAATTTTATTTTTGAATCTTTATTGTCTGATGTTTTTTTTTTTTTTTTTTTTTTTGTGAAATAAATTTTTGTAGTTGAAAATTTTATTGTTTCCCTCATGCATCATTTAAGCAAAAATACTATATTTTTCATGTTTACTCATCTTAAAAGTACTTTTAGTGTAATGTCTTTTCCCTCTTTTAATTTCCAATCTCACTTCTTTTCTTATTAAATATTTTGTAGTATGTTTTCAAATGCCTCTTAGAAGAAAAAGATTTTAAGTCTTATAAATTATGGAAATTTCAAATTCTTATTCTCTTTCTCAGCATTTCTCAAATTGTGGTCTCTGGATCAATAGTGTGTTCTCATATCCTCAATGTTCTTTAAAATAGATGGAAAGAATAAAATTCAATTTACTGGGAATCTCACATAGTTGACAATTTCAAACTTTGATTTGGCTTTTATTTTGTTTATTAAATTATTCTCAGTTTTATATTGTAAATTTTTAGTCAACGGTAACATTTCTTTCCATCAGCCCCTGCTATTCTGGTTTTATGCAGAAGAATTGTTTAATATTTGATAAAAACATGTTTTCATCTACTAGCTTATATTGTTGTACATATGGTTTTGAAAGGAATGTGAATAAAGTGTTCTGTAGAATAATTTTATTTTCAAAGTGACTCCCACTTGAAAATGTTCGAGAAATACTGCTCTATCTCATTAGATTATAAGAATTTTAGTATTGTGTTAAACAGAATTTTGTTGTTGATAATAATATAAAATCAGTTATAAAATCTGTCAATTTACAATATATCAAAAATTTTTATACTGATTTCATAAATGTTTAAGTACTTGAAATTTCTTTTTTCTTTACTAAAAATATGAAAATATAAGCTCATTGCAGTAAAATCTTTAGTTTTCTTGTAACTGATAAGATAATTATTTAAGCTAAAGTATTAATGCCATCCCCTAGATTGAATAGATATTTTAAAATAATATAGAAAAACAAAGTATAGATATTTATCTCATAATCATTCTTAGTTGAAACTGATAGAATATATTGGGTTTCAACAATGCTGTCTTGCACTTCATTGACCATTTTAAATTTAGCTCTTAACATTATATTCTTCAGTGTCGAATTGTGTGTATTCAGATCTTCATTGGATTTATTATTTTATATGTACTCACTCTAACATAAAAATCCTATAAAATGTGATATTTTAATTTAGATTGATTCAAAATATTTAGCTATGACTGTGTTTAAAGTATTACATTAATTTTTTCCTTTACAAAAATAAATTTTTCTATTAGATGTTTTATTTAGTCTTTTGTATTTTATTTATTATACATAATTTATGTATTTCTCTCTTCTCTAAACTAACCTTTCCCTCCTTTCCTATATCTTAAGTCTGTGTATGTAATATTATTTGAATGTTCCCTTATTAATAACAATAATTTTCCCCATATCCTTTATTTGTACTGTGATAAAAATTTGCTATTTGAACTTAATTCTGCACTACTTAATCTTCAAACTAAAAAAATAATTTTTATATTCCTATAAAATTAATTTTAAAAGAAAATCACAAATTATATTGGTATATTTTCGAGTTCGTGAATTTCAAAAATAGATCACAATCACCTTTTTACGGGAATTTTAGCACTGTTACATGTATTTAATGTTTTTTATGGAAATGTGTTTTCATAAGTGTTAGCTCTCATAAGTGCTACTTGAAGCCTTTAAAATTCATTCTATGCATTGTGATTTATTAACTGGAGGTGCTGATTTGTCATGTGTTTTATAAATATAAATTATAGTATTTTCTGAATAATTTTACTAAAATTTAAAAATTGAATGCATTGTGCTATGCTAATTTGGATTACAATTCATTATACGGCATCTAATAAATTGCCCTCAAATTTGTTAAACTGATAAATTCAATGCTCATACATTTTTAACCCTGTGTTGTTAGATATGCCACAGTTAGATGAATGTTTTAATGAATAAATGGCATTCTTAGTTACTGACTATTAGAAAAAATGTATGTATGAGATATTTTTAATTGTCTTGTAATTCATACTATTTCAATTCTATTTATATAAAATAAAAGGGGCATACACATATATATTTTTACTATATTATTAGGAACCAAGATATTACTTTAATTTCAAAATTATACATTCTTCCATCAAATTTATTCGTCCTACGACTATTAAAATGTTCTAAATTTTGTTATATTAGTTATTTATTTTTTTTTAAATAACAAAAATCTTAATTTTTTTTTTCCTTGGGTGCAGAACAAAATACTTTTCTATTTTAAAGACGATATTTTGATCTTTCCCAATAGTAGGAAAAATAAAATCTCATTATTTTAAATTGTTGTTCCTTTCCCTTTTTTCTTCTGCTATTTGTTTTTTAAACAATCGCTTTTATTGTTATAGTGCAGTGTGTCTTCATTCTTTGATATTCGCCCAGAAAATAAACATTTATTTAAAATAGATAATTTGTAATATTTTATGATTATATATATATAAATTTGTAAATCAATATTAAAAATGCATCAAATTTCCATTCTTCCACACTTTTTTTCTTCTCAGATTGTTTTCAGGTGATTTTGTGTAAAACTTTTATTTATATTTGTGCAAAATTTTAAAATAATAATAAAAATTAATTTACTTAGTTAAATAAATAAAAATGTGCAATATTCTAAGCCAAGTTAGTTTGTTCCATTATGAAACTTACTAAACTTTTCAGACGTTGTTTCATAAACAATATACCTTTTTTTTTTTTTTTCTCCTTCTCCTCCCTTATTTATGTTTGTCTTTAATGACTATTTAAAACTTTGAAAAGCATTTTAGGTTTGCTTTTATTTCATAATCAAAATATTTATCCTTTGTAATTAAATCTTTATTATTATTTTTTTTATATTGATGCATTTGAGCTCTAGACAATCTTTAAAACCTAAAATGAATCTGCATAATTAGATTCTCATTTGATTTAACTTTTGCTAAAAACTTTGATTTTTTTTTTCCCCCCTTCCTTAATTCTTTCAAATTGTAGTTTTGTGTGTGTTAAATTGTGTACTTATATAGGGGCTTTGAGTACTTCTATTTCTTAGAATTTAGTGACATTCATTGATTTTAAATGTTTTTAAATTCAACTGGTATCATGATTTTATCCGTTTGTATAATTAAAGATTTAATTGAAAACATTTATTAGGTAGTGTTGATATCGGTATTCACATTTTATAAATGGTAAACCAAGTTTTTAAATTTATATAGAAAATTAATAAACAAATAAAATAGAATTTCATAGTTTCCCCATAGTCATTATACAAGTTATGTTAACTAAAAATATATACTACTGGTTTTAATCTAGGATTGAACTCGAAAGAATTATTCTAGAGGGATAGGCAATTAATGCAGTTGTTGTTTCAATGATAAAAATCATTATGATTAAATTGAAAATATGTCTATCTTTATAATTACACTGATAAACAAGGTGTATGTTCCTTGTTACGTAAGTAGTGATTTTTATATTTTAGGCGAATTGAAAAAGAATATGTCATGAAAAATATTCCATTATCCACAGTTTTTAAAAAAATTCAAAATCTTGAAAATCTCATTTGTAGTATTTTTTTCAATACATGTATCTTATAAATTATATTTGATATTTTAGTAATAATAAACAGTTAAATAAGCACTTATAAAGCTTAAAACTTGATATTTAAAGTACTGAAAATGTACATTGTCTAAAAAGTCTCAGAAAAAATGCAAGACAAATTTTATGCAAAGAAATGATATTAAGAAATTTCCTAAGTTTCATAATTTATGTAATAGTAAATGCCTTAACTTCGGATGCAATTTTATCAACACAGCCAGTAGTATCTCCAGTAAAGTTCAATAATAATTTCTGATCATATTAAAGATATTTTAATTCCATTTTAGAAATATTCTGATGGAACCAATCTCAGTATTCGTCACTCACAGTTCAAATGTTTCCAGCAATAAAATTTAAATGAAATTCTAAAAGTGAATTTTCAAACATCCTAAATTTTTGTAACTATTTAATATGTCTTTAATTAATTTTTTATAGCTAAGACTTTGATTATTTTCTGAGAAATGTGCCACAATATTTTTAACATCAATCCATGCTGCTTTTTCTAATTTACTTAATATTGCCTCAAAATTTTTGCTCATCATAAGGTGCCTGCCTAATTTGTGTACCAACAAAAATAACCTTTCTTAACTTTTGCATAACTTAGCAAAGTTTTTTTTTTTTTTTTTTTTTTTTTTTCAGATATTTAAATCTACCCTCTTCTTTATTATTTCCTTTAATGAAACTCTTCATCAATCCCAACTTTATGTGTAAACATGAGAGAATAACTTTTTTAATTAATTAGAGGAACAATTAGAATTTTTTTAAATATGTAATGTGCATAAAAAGCAACATTATTTTGTATAATTTAATTGCATACCAATAAGAATGGCATATTTCTTTAAATCTACACACATGTACCAATTATATTGTAAGTAATCAATTGCATGAAGCAGTATCTTTTAATTTTCATAAGATTCTTTCACTATGCAAGAATATGTTACTGGAACAGACAACAGGGCATCTCCATCAGTGAGTAGCACAACCTTTAAAGCTGGTTTTCAAGCCATCAATGAACAATCACCATTGTTCTGAGTTATAGTAACGTTTTAAAGCAAACATTAAACCACTATAACATTTAAATGACATAAATCGCTTTCTTATATCGATCTTTGTAAATTAATATGTTAGTGCTTTTAAGGAGATCTTGCAATCTTAACCCAAATAATTCAGAATTTTTACAAATTTTGTTTTTTAAAAGATTATTTAATTTTTTGTGAGTAATTAGCTGTGGATCTTCATTTATTTCAGTAGAGTAGTTTACATGAGATAATGAAATTTTTAACTTCATCAATTTTTATTTCTACTGCTGCATCATCATATGTACAATTTTCTGGAAGTTTCGGTATTGTTAACTCATCATTATGAAATACTGGTACCATTGTAGAGTGTAAGTTCGGGTATTTTATGCCTACTTTTTACAGAGAATCCATTATTTTTTGTATTGCAAAAGTGGCAGTCACTTGTATGATCCCTCAGCAAGCACCATATCATGGGTACAGCAAATGGCATGCTCTTTCTTTTACCTTTTATGCACACTCAAAGGTCTTTTATAAAAATTTATCAGAGAGAAAACTGCTTCTACCTTTTTTTCCCCTGTATATTCTATCACTATAAGTAAAAGAAAAATTCATTATAATTGTAACTCTTATACATTAACCTATATAATACAAACCATATAAATAAAATTTATTTATTTAAAATTGGAGATGGATGGAAATTTTTTACATATTCTTTTTCAGCACCTTGAAATCTATAATAAACAACCATTGTTTATAGAGACACAGAAAATTCGCTAAGATTTGTTCATGAGTGTTACTTAATGTAAGGCAATTTGCTTGTTGATTCATATCTCAAAAATAGTGCTTTTTTTTTTTTTTTTTTTTTTTTTTTTCCTCTTAGCTTTGTTGGTATTATATTTTGATCTTATAGGTACACAAAATTTTATAGCTGCTGTACTTAATCTTTAACAATATAATAGCAAAATTTTTATTAATTGATATACTGTAACAGTGGTGTCCATTCTTTTATGGCAAATAACAATGCTTATGACACCTACTTAGACTTTTACTTTTTAAAGATTTAGATACAGCTTGACTTCTAAAATCCAGCATCAAAGTTTGACTTCCTCACTCACTTCCTTTACATTTCCAAATTACAAGAGAAAGAAAAATAGAAATTGTTTACAAATTAAAATTTCAAAATCAAAAACAATGGATTAGCAGACAGTGAGATCGCTGACATTGTGCTTAATAGAATCTCTGGTAACAGATTGAGGGAATGGGGCTCGAAGAGCCAATAGAAGAAAGGGTGTCACTGAAAAACTAATATCTGCTCTAAAGAAATAAGACTGTATTTCTGAAATTGGTATTCTTTAGTTGTATAAAATAAAATAAAAATTTCATAAAAAAATGGTTAAAATAAATAAATAAAACAATTTTACATTGATGCTTCAGAAATTTCACAAGAAGATATTCATTAAAAAATTTTTGTAATACTGAAAATATTAATTAAAATAAGGATTTTAATATTTAATTTTCTCTTTTTCTGATATAAATATGAAAATTCGGCTATGATTTAACTATGAGAAAAGGTATCATTAAAAATACAGGAAGTACTTTTGATTAGAGCTGGGCGATATATCTAGAATTAAATATCATGATAAATTGGCATTTTTATACCTTGATAGTCCAATATATTGATATTGTTACATATGAACAAAGTAAAGCATCCAGTAACGTATGAACAGGAAAAAATAATATGATTGATGTTAAATACATACTAGATGGAACCCGTCAAAACTTGACGGCACCGAAGAAAGAAAAAAGGTATTTTCCAGCTATTAAAGGATTTTTTAACGACTAATCTTCAGCAAAAATTTCAATAAATAAAAGAAAAACCTGCATTTTACATCTAGGCAAATGACCCGCAATTGGCCGAGTTACATTCAAACATGCTGTCATAGAATTAGAATCTCTCTCATTTGATAATTTTCCATTTACAAATACAACACCAATAAATTGTACATGACATGAATAAATCATAAATTACTGTCATCTCTCATTTCATACAAAATATACATACTTCACTTACTTCGCAGCAAAATAAGACGGAATTTATAGTTTGCCATTTAGCAACAACTATAACAATGATCCTCTCAGTGGTTAATTTGTTGTTACATTACCCACCCCATTCAACAAATAAACATTTGCATTTTCAACTACTTTTCTATTACCTTTTCATAAATCAAAAATACATGTAAATTTCACATATTAAAAAAATTAATAATATTTATTCTGGCTAGGTGAAAACCGTCAAAACTTGACGGCAACAATATGAAAGAATCAAAGAAAAAAAAGTATTTTGCCACTATAAAAAAAATTTTAAAGAAATTTTTTTTTAAGATTAATATTTATTAAAAATTTCAATATGCTTTTCCATTTACCAACTTAACACCAACATGACATGATCCCTGGCGCAGAATTGGTGCAATGCTGCGACACACGCTACAGACTCTTGAAAATGTTTGAAGATTTTTCAACTGTTAAAGTCTAAAAAAAAAAAAAAGCTAGAAATCTTTTGCTATGTACCAAAGTTTGTCTAGGTGCCATAAAAAATGCAAATTTTGGCAAATAGTCACAAAAAATTGAAAATTTTGTCAAAATCCCCCCCCCCAAAAAAACACTTAAGAAAATGCTAGAAATCATTTGCTATGTACCAAAGTTTGGCAAATAATCACAAAAAATAGCATATTTCGTCAAAATACCCCCCCCCCCAAAAAAACACTTAAAAAAATGCTAGAAATCATTTGCTATGAACCAAAGTTTGTCTAGGTACCATAAAAAATGCAAATTTTGGCAAATAATTACAAAAAATAGCAAATTTCATCAAAATACCTCCCCCCCCCCCCCCAAAAAAAAAAAACATCGTCCAGAAATTTTATAAATAGGTGTGGAAAAATAAAACAGCAAATTTCGTCAACATATTGCAAAAAACAACAAATTTCTTCAAAAGATTGCTAAAGAATTTGTCAAAAAACTGAAAAAAAAATTGTCTATCCCAAATAAAACAAATTTCGCAAAAGTATTGCACAAAAATCAAAATTTTGCCAAAACGTCTAAAAAATGGCAAATTTGCAAACATATTATGAAAAAAAACTGAGAAAAAAACAAATTTCGACAAATAATTGTGAGTAAACAACAATTTTCGTCAAAAGATTGAAAAAAAGCAAATTTTATCAAATAATCACAAAAAAGATAAATTTTGCAAAAAGATCTTCAATAAACGGCAAATTACATCGAAAAATCATGACAACACGACAACTTTCATCGAAAGAGCTCGAGAAAAACGATAAACTTTACCGAAAGACCTCAAGATGACGAATTTCGTCCAGTTATCATAAAAGATGTAAATTTCACCCAAAGATCTTAAAAAGCACATAAAATTTATCCAGGTAATCACAAAAAAAGGTAAATTTAGCTAAAAATAGTGGAAAAAACGACAAATTTCTTAAAAAAATAACAAAGAACAACAATTTTGCAAACAAAAATCACAAAAAAAGGATAAATTCGATAAAAAAGCAAATTACATCGAAAAATCGCGAGAAAGAATGAAAAATTTCATCGAAAATCCCCAAGAAAACAAAAAATTTTGTCCTGGTACCATGAAACATGTGAATTTCATCAAAAGATCTTGAAAATACTTTAAATTTGTCTAGGTACTTCAAAAAAACACAAATATTGGTAAACAGATTGTGAGAAAACAACACATTTTGTCAAAAGATGAAAAAAAGAGGCACATTTCATCAAAAGATCACAAAAAAGGTAAATTTTGCAAAAGAGAAGTGAAAAAAATGACAAATTTCTGAAAATAACAAAAAAAAAACGAAATATTTCACAAAAAAGAATAAATTCAATAAAACGGCAAATTACATCGAAAGACAGCGAGAAAAAACGACAAATTTCACAGAAAATCCCTGAGAAAACAATTATTTTTTTCCTGGTATCATAAAAGACATGAATTTCATCAAAAGATCGTGAAAATATATAAAATTTGTCTAGGTACTTCAAAAAACGCAAATACTGGTAAACAGATTGTGAGAAAAAAACACATTTTGTCAAAAGATGAAAAAAAGAGGCACATTTCATCAAAAGATCACAAAAAAGGTAAATTTTGCAAAAGAGAAATGAAAAAAATGACAAATTTCTGAAAATAACAAAAAAAAACGAAAAATTAAACAAAAAAAAAGTCACGAAGAAGGATAAATTCAATAAAACAGCAAGTTACATCGAAAGACAGCGAGAAAAAACGCCAAATTTCACCAAAAATCCCTGAGAAAACAAATATTGTTTTCCTAGTATCATAAAAGACATGAATTTCATCAAAAGATCGTGAAAATACATAAAATTTGTCTAGGTACTTCAAAAAACGCAAATACTGGTAAACAGATTGTGAGAAAAAAACACATTTTGTCAAAAGATGAAAAAAAGAGGCACATTTCATCAAAAGATCACAAAAAAGGTAAATTTTGCAAAAGAGAAGTGAAAAAAATGACAAATTTCTGAAAATAACAAAAAAAACGAAAAATTAAACAAAAAAAAAGTCACGAAGAAGGATAAATTCAATAAAACAGCAAGTTACATCCAAACACAGCGAGAAAAAACGCCAAATTTCACCAAAAATCCCTGAGAAAACAAATATTGTTTTCCTAGTATCATAAAAGACATGAATTTTGTCAAAAGATCATGAAAATACATAAAATTTGTCTAGGTACTACAAAAAATGCAAATTTTACCAAATAATAATAATAATAAAAAAGAGCTAGCAGTAAATATGGTACATAAGGTCTGCATTATCACGAATGAATGCTATGCAAAAAGAGGGATCTCGTGATAATTTTATTTTTCTTCGTTGATTATAATGATCTTCATATTTTTGGAAAAACATTGTTGAGAGATCAAGAGATTGAAAATAAATATATATATATATATATATATATATATATATATATATATATATATATATATATATATATATATATATATACATAGCAAATTTCATCAAAATATTCTCCTGTCTGTCCCCCCCCCCCCAAAAAAAAAACCTCAGCAAATTTCATCACAGGAACACTATTAAAAAAAAGGATATTTTTTTTTTTGTTTTTGTTTTTAAAGGAAACTTTGAGTCAACTCAAGATAAAAAAAGTTAAACATTAAATAAATATTAATGATTTACAAAAGCTGTTTAAAACTGGGCTTTTTTTCATTTCATATGCAATTCACCATTCTTCGGCGAAAATAATGTAATGTAAATACTTCCTAAACATTATGAGTTAGCTCAAAAATGAAATTTTAAGGGGGAAAAAAAATCACAGATGTTATACAGATATCGCATATATATATATATAAAACCACAGTTTTCTAGACATGAGTATTATAAGAAAATGAAGCACAAAATAAATAATGATTTGCGAATATGTTTATATCCATAAAGTCAATAGCATCGGTCAAAAATCCCTGCTTTTTTCTCCCTACAAAAAACAAAACAAACAAACAAAATAAAACAAAAAAAAAACGTGATATCTAACCTGGTTTTTTTACACATACTTAATACAAATTTGAAAATTACAATTTGGAAAATGCTTAATCGGCAAGAAAATAAATAAAAACTGTAATCATTAACTACTGAATGTTTCAATTTCATCGAAAACTGTCGAAAAAAAAATCGTTTAAGCTACATTAAGCCTAAACTATGTTTGCTGTCTAAAAAATGGAATAGAAATGGAAATAAAATAACTTACATAAAGTGAGAAACGGAAAAAAAAATGTTTTTCCAAAAAATGAAGATCATTATATTAACCAAGAACAATAAAATTATGAATAGAAAAAGAAATACTTCCCCATATTTACCGCTTGCTGGCTGGAAGCTGGAAGTATGTGTTTTCAGAGAGTAAGTACTCTTCTCTGATTGGTTCACGTTCTCAGAGACCGGCGCAAGTATCGATGCGTAGAGACGAAAAAAAGAAACTATGCTGACTTTTTCTGCCTTTCGTTTTAATATATAGATATATAAGTAACTAATTTCTTGCTTTTATATTTAAAAATTGAATGTGCTAGAAATTTTTGCAAAAACTTTTTTGAGAACAACCTTAAGAATTTCATTTTAAAAAATACACCTTTTCCTAACCTTTAAAACTCTATTTCTTATGCTTGTACTGCCAGAGAAGTTGGATGAGGATTTCCTGTGTTTCAACCAATTTTCCTTTAATGGGAAAAACTCAATATCCCCCCTCCCCTCATACACACACACACACACACACACACACATCTAAAAATGTACATCTCTCTTTTGATTCTCAGCACACAAACTTTAACTGATTAATTTTTGTGCTTGATTTGTTATTTTGAATTCTAGTGACATTAAATAAACATCTAAATATTTTCTCTCATTCCCCACAAACAAATAATGCTAGAGCAGTAAAATACTAAATAATCACATATTACACGAATGTTGATTTTTAAAAGAAACAGTGAGGAGAAAAAAAATGCGTTTTACAGAAGTTGCTATATTTGTATGATTAAAATAGATTCCAGAATAGACATTAATAAGTATTATCTCTTGCTGTTGGCAATTGCATGCAAAAACAATGTATATATATTTATCGCCTGTCATCTAAACACCGAAGTAATTCTCCTTTTTAAATATACCAATTAGGCTGAGAGAAATAACACCGTCTGTATTATGATAATATCACAATTGTAGCTGGGAGAATTTTGATCATTCCGTCGTGGCTTAAGTTGCTAAAAATCACATTGTTTGTATTATGATAATATTACAATTGAAACTTGGATAATTTTAGGAATACATCAGGGCTGATAAAAATCACACTTTATTATCATAATGAGATTACAGTTGAGTCTGAGAGATTCTTGCATATTCATCATAGATTAAGCTTGTAGAAATTACTCCATTAGTATCATGATAATCAAAATTGTATTTAATACCATGATTTAAAATGGTAGAATCTTGAGTACTCGAAGTTGAAGAGCTGTAGTGGTTAAAGTTGTGGTTTAATGAAAAAGTATGTAATTGCAATTTGCATCATGATTATGATATTCATAAATACTGTTGTATAAAGTTTTTTAATATTGTTAACACAATTTATATTTTATATCGATTTTATAAGTTTTATTGATATATCGTGCAGCACTGCTTTTGCTATTCTTTCAGAAATCCGGAATTTTCCAAAATCTGTCTTAGTCTTCATCCCAATAATGCAGGATTTTTGAGGTATACTGTATACTCTATTAATACCTGGGTCTAAAAAAATCTGTTGAAAGGAAAGTGTTTTCTAAAATAAATATCTTTGTTTATGAATTAATGTTAGTTTCATTTAAAATAACTTGGTTTACCCAAACTTTTAAAATATGTACAATTTGTTTTCTGAATAGATAATGCATTTAGTATTGTTGAAGATTTGCTTTTTTATACTTAGCGGTGAGTGTCCAAAAGTTGTTCTCTTATAGTTTTAAAGTAGCAGATATAATTAGACCAGAATCAACAATAGGCAGTTGTTTTTATTGAATTTGTATTTAGATATATATCAAGTCATAACTTCTTTCAACATTTCCTGTATATTGATGCATGATTACTTATTTCATTGCATTTCAGAATGCTGTATTATGTATTTTAAAATCCTTTTGTAACTACTCTGTATTTCTAAATTCCCTTTAACAATTATATACTTACATTTGTGTGATTGTGCTGCTTGTTTTTAAGCCGGTATGATTGTATTTATAATTGTGTATAGTTTTATAAAAATAAAATATAGATATTAACGTTGTGGAAAGTTTATCTTACACACTTAAGTCTGAAAAGTATTTGTTTGTTTCAAATACATTTGTGATGTCAACATTATTTTTTCTATGCACATACCAAATATTCAATGAAAGGGATACTATACAAAAGGCTTTTGATATAATATATTTTCATTTTGTTGTTGTATGGTTGATCAAAAATCGGTTAGTTAAAAATGAATAAAAACATAACAAGTAATCTCAAAGATTGCATTGTGAAGGCCTTGTGTTGGTCTGCTAATTAAAAAAATGGTACTTATGTATTAACACTACTGCAGTTATCTTTTGGATTTTCTTGTTGCCTTGTTTTTTGCTGATTTTTGACGCCAGTTTTTAGTGCCTTTAAATGCATTTTTTTATGCCATTGTTTTGCGCAAGTTCTGCTGCAGTGGCATTACTACGTAAGTACCAAAAAAAAAAAAAAATAATAATAAGTTATCACAAGGAAAATTACAAATGTATCTGCCATTCGTGCAATTTCAGCCCAGCCCAGCCTGGTTAACTATATTTCTATAAAGCATAGATTTTCATGCCAATATGGGGGTGGGAGGGGGAGCTCAAAAAATGACATAGTCAATCTAGTCTCTGCAGTATCTAAAATTGTTTTTTTTTTTTTTTAATATAAAGGATTCATCCTTGCCTCCCCATTGTTTTAAGTTTGAAGTCATGAATTAAAACTGATTAATCTGTTACATTTTAACCCTCTAAGCATCTGGAATGTAATATTCCATATACTGAGCTCCAGTTTTCACTGCAATATAAGCAATATTTAAAATACTATAATTCTATAGATTTGATGAATTTTCAATACATCAAAGAATGATTTGTACTCTGGAGAATTATATTCATTTTTATAATAAATTTTTTTTTAATAATGTTGAAATAATCATATTTTCTTAACATTTAAAATAAAATGTTGAGAAAACAACATTACAATTTTACACTTTAGCAAGACGCTTGAAGGGTTAAAAAAATAACAATAGGTAAGTGATTCACTTGAAACAAATCAATAAAACTTATAATGAAGAGAATAAATGTACATATACTTTAAAACTTAAATTATAATATGAAAGTTTAAATTATGAGCTTTTTATGCATCTATTAAAATGTATCTGTCTTGTATTAATAATGTAAAATATCTTATTTTAAATTCTATTTTGATTCTGCACTATTATCTAGTGTTGCATTTTTTTTTGTACATATTACCATCTTTTAACATACAAAATAATTCAACAAAAAAATTTATTATATACCAGTATTTTTGTATTAAAGGAAGATTTTATTCTGTTGAGTCAAAATAAATAAATAAACTATTTTGCATGCTTGAAGTGTGTAGGATATTTGTCCAAAAAAAATGTAACACATGAGGCAGCATGACATTCAGTGGGGTATAGCAAGTAATTTGAGTTTGAAAAATAATCATCTTTTTAGAAGTCATAAACCTATTTTGTGTTTTAAAAAAAAAATTAATCCCCTCTCCAAGACTTAAAAAGCAACCAGTCATTTATCAAACAAACATAGTTTTTTTTTTTTTTTTTTTTTTTTTGTGTGTGTGTGTGTGTGTGTGTGTGTGTGTGTGTGTTAATTTCAATGTATAATAGTTTATATTCCTGAAAATTAATTGGCTTTCATAACTTCTATCATATTTGTTTCTGATGATTCTACAAGCCACAATCATGTCATCCACAATTACACACTTGCTTTAAAGAAAAGAAAAATAACATCAACATTTGTTTTTATATTTATACAAAAAGAATAACCGAAACAGAGAAAAATACATTTGTTCAGCCTCTTCAGGATGAGTGATCAGTATATATGCCAGCATTTTTTGCACATTCATCCTGCAAGTCTGTATGTTTGCTGGTGTTTTGGGCATTCACATCCCGAGCAACTAGTAGGTGTGCCACACAGTTGGAACTTTTTATTTCAGATATTGTAATTTTTTTTTAATTTATCGTAATTGTATTTCAAATTATATTAGGAAAGAACACATTCCCTTCTAACTAGGAAAGCAAATGGAATCAATAATATTTCTCATGTCTATAGTTTTTTTTAAATGGCTGCAATGAAAAAAGAAGTGAATATTTCACATGTATATGTTCCTGAAACGTAACTGCTTTTCTATCATAAATCTTTAATGCATCAAATAAAACTTTATATTTTGTCAGAAAATTTTTAGAGCATTTGGGAAGACTAATATTTGGGTCAATTGATCTACTGTAAACATAGGACACGTGCACATATATTCAAACTCCTAGTTGATGTATTTTCAATTACTTTTTTTTTTAACTTCGACTGAAACTAGTTTATGTGCATTTTATAGTGATTAATAGCTTCAGATTTTCGTTCTTTGAGAAGGAAACGGAGGAGGCTATATTTTATACTGTATTTTGTTGCAGCAAATACTGTTATGAAGTTAAATATATATACACTATATTGCCATTGATTATGGGACACTTGCGATTTTAGACATTTTACTAAATATCTAGAAAAATACATTAGGAATCATCTCGAAACTCTTAGTGTATAAATATAATAGTATACATCATACATCTCCGTGAAGATTTTTTACCGAAACTCCATAGGGGACCGTCAACAAATTAAAAAAGAATGAATATCTTTTGAATAACCCTGTCAAAACTAATGTAGCAAAAGCGCTCAAACTCTAGATTATGATTGAATGCCTTATTGTAATACACTGTGTTCATTTTTATGCAAATAGCATGCATACTCGCAGAGTAATTAAGGTTTTTATAAAAATGGCCCCAAATTTTTCTAAGTTTTTCCCTTATAATTTTCAGAGTTCTTAATATAAAATAATATTTTTTTCAGAAAATATGACAAACAACATTGCACACAGTACCTTGTAATCAGAATTAAAAAATAATGAAAATTTTATACAAAATGAGTTGGTTTACTAAATAATTTTTTACTGCGCATGCGTCAACGATATCAAAATTTCATTTGCATATTATGTTAGCTAAATGTATAGAGCAACTTTTGTGAAAGTCACAAAATCATAACTTGAAAATTCTGAAAATAATCGTCAATTGAATAAGTTGAAAATCCGTTATTCTCAAAATGAAGCAAAAACAAGAGGGGTTGTATCCATATATTCATTGATTAACATCATTATAGAATACACAATACGGGATGTTACGACTACTTTTGGATAAAATCCCTCATTTTTTTGCTTCATTTTGGAAACAACGGATTTTGTCCTTTTTCTATAGACGATTACTTTCAGAATTTTCAAGCTATGATTTTGAGACTTTTACAAAAGTTGCTCTATACATTTAGCTAACATAATATGCAAATGAAATTTTGATATCTTTGACGCATGCGCAGTAAAAAATTATTTAGTAAACCTGCTCATTTTTCATACAATTTTTATTATTTTTTAATTCTGATTACAGGGTACTATGTGCAATGTTGTTTGTCATATTTTCTGAAAATAATATTATTTTATATTAAGAACTCTGAAAATTATAAGGGAAAAACGTAGAAAAATTTGGGGCCATTTTTATAAAAACCTTAATTACTCTGCGAGTATGCATGATATTTGCATAAAAATGAATGTATTCAATCATAATCTAGAGTTTGAGCGCTTTTGCTACATTAGTTTTGACAGGGTTATTCAAAAGATATTCATTCTTTTTTAATTTGTTGACGGTCCCCTATGGAGTTTCTGTAAAAAATCTTCACGGAGATGTATGACGTATACCATTATATTTATACACTAAGAGTTTCGAGATGATTCCTTATGTATTTTTCTAGATATTTAGTAAAATGTCTAAAATCGCAAGTGTCCCATAATCAATGGCAATATAGTGTATATATATATATATTCACACTGATTGCAAATGCTTGCTCAAAATATTTTCAACATTTTGCTTAATCTTCCTACTGTCGCAACCGGATATATCTGTTCACTAGGCTGCAGGTTTCACTGCAATTGAAGCTTTATTTAAATTAATACAATTCTACAAATATAAACCAGTTTTAAAAAATTAATCTATGATTGATACTTTCAAGACTTATAAGGATATATGTAACAAAAAATTGTACTATGTTAGAAAATCCCTGTTTTATTAACATTTAAAATAAATTACAGGGAAAACAACATTACAATTTTGCCTTTTTACTCGGCAGTCAGGGGATTAAAAATTGACATTTATATGTTACATCTTAGGATTACAATATTTATTTGCCATTCTCCCTAGCTTTACAGTTTATTTCTTTTATTTCATTTTTGTTTATCAAATTTCCATATGCTTTCTTTCTATGACAAAAAATAGTTTATTTATATAGTAATTTGATCACTAATCATTTTAATGCTTTGTTAAGTGAAATGATTTAATTTATTATTAATCTAAATTAGTTATATAATTATGTTAATTAGTTTTAGCTTCTTGGGATGTTTATAAATAATTCTTAGGTTGAATAATATTTTTAAAATTTATTAATCTACATTTAATCCCTTCTAATACACTAAAATTGTGCAGATTATAAATTATTGAAGAGGTGAATTTCAAAACTCACCTTATCCAAAAAACAAATTTTGCAAAATCACAAAAAACCTTTTGATTAGCGAATTCCCTTAACGAAAAGTCCATTTATTTCCGTTATAAACAAAAATTTTACAATTGCAGAAAATCAGGATCAAATTGGTTTTTTCACAGATTTTTTTTCCCCCTTCAGTGCAGGTTTACTAATAGAATAGATTGCAAGAGAAAACGTTATTATTTTACTTTATTTATTTTGTTAAATTTTGCTGAATGCGAGTATTGAAAAATCATATCCTCATTTGTTTTCATTTTTCCTTTGCAAATACAAAATGAGCTATCATTAAGTATGAATGTTATAATAAAAAGATAATGTTTTCAAATAAGTTTGCAATAAAATGTCACTTCAATATAAATAAATACAAGTATGGCATATAATAAGCATACACAAATACAAATGCACATCCATTATCAGTTAGTTTTAATGTTCTGAAGCATTGATATAATTATTTGTTATATGCTTTAGATATAATTTTAGAAACTTTACTTTGCAAGTTATGTAAAAAAAAAAAAAAAAAAAAAAAAAAAATCTTTTATTAAAAAGATAGTAGGGGAGATTAGGGTGGGAATGGACATCTGCAACAATGCATAAAATAAACTTTATTTTAATTTATAACTGTTTCACTTGATGGAAAAATCACTGCATTTTATTTGTTGCCATAAATATTTTTAGTTGCAAGCAACTATGAATTTGTGACTACAATCAATGTTGAATTCAGACACTTTTCTCCAGGAGGGACTTAGGAGTGGCTCCGGGAGGGAAATTGTACTTTTTGGCCATTGAAAATGCAAATTTTTCGGGGGGGGGGTATTTCATTGCTTTAGGGGGGATGTCCTCCCCCTGGGCTACCCCCTGAATTCAACTACAATCGCAACAGATTTTTAAAGTAATTTTTAATATCATTCTTTGTTGCTAACTTAAATGTTTTAGCATTTTGTAAACTCAGCAATATACTTTTTTAAAATGAAGAGCTAAATTAAATCTAAAAGCCAGATGCTTGTTGTAAGAGCCAGTTTCTTTTATATGTTGCTTTAAGTAGGGAGGGGGGGGGGCACTATGACTCAGAGAGGGATGGGACTTGTTCCATCCTCCCCAGATAATCTCTATCCAAAGAATTATGTTTAATTTTATGCAATTTTTGTTACATTCTATTACTAAGATTATCTTGTTTTGGAATTGAATAGTGTGACAAATAAAACTTATTTTGCAAACTGAAAAATTAAAACACTGCAAATTAACACTTAATCATGCATTATTATTTATCCTTATCAATTATTAGTTTTAAATACTTATATTTATTTCTATGATATATATATTTTTAGTTTTGTTAAATAAAATATTACTGATTTGAAATATTTATTAAACTCAAACTGCAAGCTTTTATTTTTACCTGGCGATACCCTATTTTTAAACGAGGAATGAAAAGAGAAATGTCATCTTCCAGTAAGAAACCGATTGTTCCATCATCGATGAACAAGACATAAGCAAAGCTACACCCACTAAAACTAAATGGCGGCACTAGTCTGCACAAGCGTATTTTTCATTTGATTTTGATTTTACAAAGTATAATAAACATAAAATAAAAGTTGTGATTTATAATAAACCTTAAAATGTAAATGTTACACTTTGACCTTTTTCCACAATATTTTTGAAAACTAAATATTAATTTTCCTTTTCAAAAGTCCCAGAATGGTAGGGATGGGACATTTTTATTGTTCATTTAATTTGTTTTTTAATCTAAAATTTTAATTATCAAATTTATCATTGTTAAAAATATTTGAAGATGTTATTCTGAAAATTACCATTTTGTACTAAGGAAACGGAATATTTTTGTAAAATTTGTCCCATCACTTCTATTCTCCCCTGTATATATATATATATTTAATTATTAATTTGTTTAGTTTGTCGTTTAGAAAGAATGAAAGATTCGATTAATAATAATAGTAAAGTGAATTTCTTCAAAGTCATAACTTTAAATTGTTATTGCTGACTAAAGGTTTTGTGATTACAGAGTCTGCAGATTAAAGGTAATTTAAGGTAGATTAAGACTATACTTTTCTCCTCTTAAATATTGCAGTCATTATTAGCACTTTTATTGTAACTGATGAAATTAAATATAATTTCTAAATATTTATTTTTCAAATTCCGAAAAGAAAACTCGTCTTAATCTGCGACATTGTTCAGTAATTTTCTGCGCTATCTTGTTTATCTAATTAGTTGTGAATTCTTTCAATAGATGGCGTAGTTTCAAAACAATCGGACGCTGCCAGATTTCAAAATGGCAAGAAAGAACGCCATGCGATCAAAGCAATAAGTAAACATTCTGTTATAAATGTTTAAGATCTGCTATTTCTTTCATTGTTTCATGTTATATTTTTACAGTTAAGTGAGTGTGTGCAAGATATGGTGGATTAATATTAAAGCGTATTTTTGTGCATTGGATATCTTAAAAAAAATTTTTTTTTTGGATTAAATTACGGATTATTGCATTAAATGCATCCATCTTCATTATATGGACGAGGTAAGTTTTCCCTTATTTTATTTGAGAAATTGTAATTTTCTAAAATGTCATTCCACCCACACATCCCTCTCTATAAACTTATTTTATTTATTTTTTTATTAAAAGATTGTTTCAGAGCTTTAACTCCAATCCTGAATTGGAGTGGGTGTGTAGTTTTATGAATTTTTGCATCAATATTATATATATACACACACACTTGGGGATTAGTTAAAAGGACTTCTTTATATTTGTTTACATCGACGGGAGCTATTGCACCTGCATTTTCTAAAGGCATGGGATTGGGAGAATTTCGCCTGTCTAGGGGTTATAGTGATTACTGAACCTAAACATCTCGCCAATGTTCGCCAAATTGATGTAATGTTAAAGAGCGTTTATCTTTGATTTTTGTTCTCCTTGAGCGAATAAAATATTTATAATGAATTCTGTTTATTATAACAACTATGAAGAGCAAAAACTTCTTTCCCCATCTTTTTTTCTACTGTAAAAAAAAGAACAAGTCTTAACGTTATTTCATCAGCACTAGCAAAACGAAATCCAGAGTTTGGAAGAGTAGTTTTATGATTGGTCCCATTGGTCTTATTAAAATCAACACGATTTTACTTATTCATAATTGTTTTTTCTGTGTGTTTATTTAATCAACGTTGAAAAAAAAGCATTGCAATTCAATGCAGCGTCGTTGTTTTTTTCGCCAGACATTTCTTTAACTTTTCCAAGGATAAATAGTTGTGTTTCTGTAGCGTTAAAATTTGAATTCACCCCAGCATTTTCAAAAAGTTTTAATTTGAAATAAGTAACCGGAAATTTACAGCTTTCACTAAAATCAGTATTGATTACAAGGAGTGACCCAGGGGAACATTACCCTCGAAAATTTGTGATTTTCTGTATTCAATGGTTTAAAAATTGAATTCTTCCCCCCCCCCCCCCCTCCCAGAGTCACAAAAGTTCCTCCCAGAAAAAAAATGTCTAAATTCAACATTGACTAAAGTTATAAAAGTCAAATTTAGTTTAGAAATTCTTGTACAATTATTGATTAAATAGTATAAATATCCCACCATCTTTTAAAGCTTTTAAAACAATATGATGATTTTACTTGAAAAAACTCCGTATTTTTTTTTTTTTTTTTTGTATCTCACTATTCGCTACTCTGTGTTATTCAAAATGAAGCTCTCTACAGTGTACGAACTACTTTAAAAAGTGACTATGGTGTTTTCGTTCCTTCCGATACCTGTTTTCACATTTGGTTAGACAAGAGTATTAACGGGAAATATCGAAGCTAAATATACAAATAATACCTCGAATCTTATACCTCTAGTATTTTTTATATTTTATTCATTTTAGGTATCACAAGAAGCATTTATTTAGATGGAGAAACTCCATTCTTTCAGCGAAAGGCCCCACCAGTGCTGAGAGGTTACTCTCGAAATTGGTAGACGGGAGGTGCTGGGTTCGAATCCATTCGTGCTTGTCGACCTAACCGTTCGGAGTTTTCCGTAATTTTCTTCGAACCTTGCGTAAATACAGTTAGGATCCCTTAGAAAGACCCCCACGGAAGACATTCTCCCTCGGGCCTGTATCCCTTGTGCAGATAATCGGCCTTCATCTTTCAACGAAAGCTAGAATATACTTATTCGGTAGTGCAAAATACATAAGTATTTGTAGAATTTTTTTTTCCACATTCATCATCTTTTTAAATTGATATATCAGAAAATATATCTACTTATTATCTGATATTTCTATGAAACATAAAGCTATGGGACGTACAATATTTTCAGTTTTATATTTGTCGTCGGGATTTTCTCATAGAAGAATTTGAAAGTATGATTCTCTAAGAAAATACACCCATAAAAATTACTTTTCTTTAAAGATTTATTACATTTTTTGAGTACATATTTCTATAAATTGTGTAAACTAGTGTTTGTCTGTCTGTCTGTCTATCTATCTATCGATCGATCGATGTTTTCGAGAAAAGATTGCGTAAAAATGCAAATTTTGTCTACAGATCATCGAAAAAATCCCGATTTCATAAAAACCAAGGGAAAACGCAGATTTTGTCAAAAGATCGCAGAAAAACCGCCGATTTCGATAAAAGATCGCAATAAATCGCCGATTTTGCTTAAATATCGTTTATTTCGTCTGAAGATCGTGGATACTCCCCTCCCCCACCCCTCCGAAATGCGATTCGATTCCGAAAAAAAAAAAATTACCCAGAATCACCCCTGGTTTTTTATGTAAGTTTTACGTCGACATAAAAATTTTTAGTATTGTTTTTTTTTTTTTTTTTTTTTTTTTTTTTATTTGTTCACTACTGTCTCGCATTTTTTTCCTGTATTTAATCTTTTTTATTGTTCGGCCCGGTCCGGAAAAAAGTTTAAAATTCGGCCCGAACCCTGCCCGGCTCGAGTGAATTTCTACAGAACATTGATCTTTAATCTTATGGAAGAGTTCTGACCAAAAAAAATTATATTAGTCTTTTTTTTTCCATGTTTATAATCTCCATTTATGCAGAAGTGCTGTAGGCTGCGATATTTGTCTGAGCGAAGCGAAGTCTTATACTCAGAGTACGTAACGATATTAAAAGTCAAAAAAATTCTTTCGTCAAGCAAATCTCAAAAAGTACTTGTCGGATTTTGATTCTGTTTGTACCAGTAGGTACCTATGAGGGTAATCTGGTGAATGAACTATCTACGAAAAATTAGTTCCAAATAGTTTAAAAGTTATATTTAAAAACTGATAAAAAAGCACAATTTATTTGCATACGTCACGAAAATTTAATGTGCGTCATTTTCACGAGCTGGATGTTTTAATTAGATTTCCAAATTGAAGCACATGGAGCAAAGAAAATGTGCAAATAATTTTCATTTAAGTGCAATAAAACATATTAAAACTTAAAAACAGATTTTTTTTTACCGTTAATTGAAAATAAAGAGGCCATAATTCTTAGATCCGATACTTTTTATAATTGCGTTTTATATAATTGGCATTAGCATCTTTTATATTTCGCGCGTACAAATTGGAAACAATTCTTTCGTGTTTAAATAAAATACGAGTTTAAGTTGGATTTAAAGCGTTTTAACCTCTTGTGGGGCGCCATTTCCAGTCTGCAAACGGTTAATTTTAATACTTAAATTGCCTACTGGTACCAGTAATTTTTAATACAATTTTGATCTCATAATATACTTGACGAAACGGTTTAGATTATTTTCAATTAAATTTGTTCGTAAATATCGGTGGAAATTAATTATTTGATCATTTTTGAAGCAGAAATGCCTTGCCCCTGAAAGGTTTAAGCAATGTATCGTGTTTAATGCGATTGAATGAGACATTCCCGATCATCCAATACTGGCATTTAATCTTGTAGTTTGGCGATACTTTTTTGGTCGTCAGTATAATCAAGTAGTACCGAAAAAAAAAAGAAACAATAGTTGAAGCAATAAAGAAAAGTTATAAATAATAAACATAATAAAAAATATACATAAAACAATAAATTGAAAATATTAACACTTACAGCAATATTCAAAATCAAAGTTTTCACTTATTTGGTGACCGAAAAAAAACGCGCCAACTTGATACGTATATGACATCTACGCCATATTTATGTGTAAAAATAAGTATAAACGTTCATCAGATATGAAATCTGGCTTTCTGAAGCCCAAATTGGACCAAGATTTATAAAAATGCCGAAGTGAAGATATTAAAAGAAAAATACCATGAAAACGGGGACGGAAATATCATATACGTATTTGGGGTACTACTTGGTTATGCCGTCGACCAAAAAATAAATATCGCCAAATTCTAAGATTAAATTTACAACAATAGATGACCTTGAATGTCCCATGCAATGAAATTAAACAAGATATGTACGTGTTTAAAACATCATAAAGTGATTTTTATTTCAACTTTTTATGAATGTTTTACTAATTTAATTGTTCTTCTGTTGTTTAAACTAAAAATTTAGTCAACATGTATAAGTTGGCTATTAGTTTGGCGATTTGTATCATTTGGCGAAATTGGTCGACGGGATAACTAAGTAGTACCGTATTTAGTTTGGCGTAAATTTGGCGAAAATCATTTTTTAATTATTTTCTGTTATATTAAAAAGGAAGTAACAATAAATAAAAACACGATTAAATACAGGTTAATTTAATATAGGAAAAAACAATTGCCGGGTTACCATGTCATGCAAAATAATGATAGTTCGATGCCAATTATTTGGAAGAGTTCCAAATCCTGTTCTGGCATTTTTGGTGAAATTTTATTTTTTATTTTTTTTATTTTATTTTTTATTATTTATGTATTTATTTATTTATTTTTTGCATAAATGAATCGGTTCCTTTTTTTTTTTTTTTTCCAACAAAGTTGAAAAGTGTTTATGCATTCGTTTTGTTTGTCCGTCTGTCCACACTCTAACATCCGTAAATATACTCGGATTTTTTATGCAATTGGTAAACCTTATTTAGGTTCCCCTAGGCATGTTTGATATTATATATGAAGTATGTGAGATTAATAGTTTATTTACAGGGACACCCAAAAGTTTTCCATTACATTATGGTCTATAAGAAAAATCGATAACAGAGTATTTTTATAAAACTACACTATTGCAAAGTATTGAAACTTACATAAGTCGATGAATTTTATTACGATTACGTTTGAACAAGACATTCATATAATTTTTAATCCGTTTACAGGGACACTCAAAAGAAATCGATTACAATAGTGTCTTTGAGCAATAATTGCTGGTCACGTGTTTTCAATTTCGGCATGTGCTGTGAAATTTAACTGTTTTTTAGGTGCATTCGTATATATATAAATACGTAGTACCTATAGTCGTCGTCTGAACCATCCGTATCTCTGGCCGCATAGAACAGCACGAAAACTATCGAACCGAATCGTTTTAAATTTTAAATATATATTTTTTTCTGAATTTTGTTGAGTTATTTTTAATTTTAGTAAAATTGGATAAATAGTTCGAATACAGAGACAGTCAATAATATTCTGTTACATTATGGCCGATGGGATGAAATAATTCCTAGAACATTTTAATGATGTTACGCGCCCATCGAAACCTATTGAAATTGATATGCATTTATGAGGAGCACTAGAATATATATTTTGTAGAGCATGCCGCGCAAAGAATATTTATTATTCATTTGCAGGGCACCACAAAATTAAATAACAAAAAAAATAGGGGGGAAGGGATATTAACTTTTAAACTTTACTAATCTGGGGATTTTATCATTTTCTCAATTGTCACTAGCAAGCTTTTTAAATAATTACTTTTTGGGGTAAAACTCGAGTTCATGTTGGCGTATTTGAGCGAGCATGTCTGGCGTAAAAGTATGCGCAGATTTATAAATCATTTGTGGTGACATTTTTACAGCTCAAAGCTTATGGAGACGAGATATTCAGATCTCGTTCTTACCTTATACTATAGGCATTGGATATCCCTTTTATTTAATGTATGCTACAGTGAAATACTGCTTAACTTCATGAGAACAAGTTTGAAAAGAAAGAAAAACAGTGTATGTAGTGGCCAGCAGTACAATCCATTTAAATCCGATTGAGCATATCTGGGACACACTCGAACGACGTAATGCATTTCTTTGTTGGCGTCTTCGGGATTTTTATATATCATTTTTAAATAGAGAATTCCCAAAATTCCCATCGAGAACCTCATCGTATCCATAGAAAACAGATGTAGATATTATATTATCAACTATTCTGTATTAACTATCTACACACCGTGTAAACAAATTCTCTCATTCATGATTTATGCAAATTTTTGTGCTGTTTATATTTTTTACGTCATTTCAAAGAGTTCAAATTCCGATTCAAGATATTTTAGTGTTTTATCATTTGCATTGCTTTTAATGCATTAGTTACTTTCAATTTTATACCCATGCATGACTGATTTGCATAGTTTGCTTTCCCATTTTTTAACCGTGTATAGGAATTTTTACATAATATTTTGCATTTCTACCATTTACTTTTCTCATTTTTGACATTTAAATTTGTGATACATGTTGACATAATTTTTATTTTAAATAACGAAAAAACAAATGATTAGAAGAATATTAATAAAAATATTAATAAAAAGTCGAAATAAAAATCACTTAATGACATTTTAAACACGTGAATCGCATTTAATGTCATTGAATGTGATATTCACGATCATCCATTATTGGCATTTAATTAGTGATGGGACGAATAGTGATTTGGCCGAATACCGAATATTCGGCCAAATTTTAGGCCGAATAGCAACTTTTTTTTCCAATTAAGAAAATAAATTTCGATTATACATAATTTAAAAAATAGGAGCTCATTAATAATTATTACTCTTAAATGTGCTTTTAAATGTGAAAAACTTATTTTAACACAAAAAATTATGAAATTGCATTATATTCTTTTATCCTAATGTACATCAAATTGATTTTCAATAAGTCAAGATGAGAAGATATTTCCATTAAATTATGAAGAATGTACTTCACTTTTACTATCAAATGATACTTTTACAATTTCTTGCATCCAAAATCGATAATATTCTTAATATCTCTCTCTCAGAGCTCACAAGAAAATATTTTATGAAATAACCTTTAATAAAGTAAATTTGATCATTTAGAGTTTGTATCCCTAATGATAAGCAAATTCGTAAGAACGAGACTGTTCTAAAATCAGTTGCCAAACTGTAAATTACAAATTATGTTAAAGCAAAAGGTTATGCTTAAAGTAGAATGCATATGTTAACAAAATCTTTGACATTTGAATTGGCGCATACAATATTAAATTTCAATATTCCACTTACTCATCAAGCATTAAACGAATAAACAGAAATTGATAACAACATGAATGAAGGAAGATGTAAATTAAAAATATATACATAATAATGTTGCATATTTAAGTCAGTAATTATGCAAATAACTATTTAAAAGCGAAAACTACAGAATAAAAAAATTATTTTATTCAGTATTTGGAATTTATGTTTAAATATTTGTAAAACTATCTTCATAAAGCAAGTTGTGTCATCTAATGCGTATCTAGTTTGACACTTGTTCTGTTTTCAGATGTACCGTTGTATTTGGAATAGTGATATTTGATATTTAATTTTGAAAATGAATCTTCGTTAATACACCTAGGGAATGAATTTTTTCATTTTTTCATTTTTTACTTTATAGAAAATAAGTTATGAATATCATAAGAGACTTTTTTATATGTACATGGAATTTTCAGACATTAATAAATATTCGAGTGTTTTAGAATAAGGCAGTGTTTTTCTTTTATTTTTCCTATAAATGTTTTTATATCTTGAATTGTAATATATCATTCACTAATGAAGACATTTTCCATATAATTAAATCCCCAACTTGGGCAGCAATTTCTAAAATATCACTAAGTTTTATAGGAAAAACAGAAAGGCTGTATATTTTTTAATATCTGAATAACTGTATATTTTGTTAGTAAGAATGAGAAGGACTTCACAAATGAAGTAGCGAATTTGGATTAGAGAAAAAAAAAATATGTGGAATGAAATTCTTCAAATCCTAAATTTATTTGGCAAGATATTTTTCACTATTTGGCGAGATTTTAGCAATATTCAGCAAGATATCTCTAAATATTCGGCTACACGTATTTGGCCGAAGTATTCGGTCAACAAGCCTTCAATATTCGGCCAACCGAATATTCGGTAAAAGGGCCGAATAGGCCGAATACCGAATAGTGGCCGAATATTCGTCCCATCCCTACATTTAATCTTATAGTTTGGCGATAATTTTTTGGTCGACAGGATAACCTAGAAGTACCAAAATAATATATCATTTTTTATTAACTTTTTGGAATATAGATTTTCTATTTGGAAAATATTTGGTAGAGAATTTGGAAATCTGAAGTATATCTGAATGTTTTTGCCACGATGACAGAAAAAAAAAAATAAATAAATAAAAAAAAATATTAAAAACTAACAAAAAATTAATAAATCAATAACAAATTGTGGTACAGGTTTCAAACAAGTTGCATTTAAAGGTATTTTTTTTTTTCTTTATCCGACGGTGTGTTTTGACGGAATGTTTAGAAATTTAAAAATTTACAGCATCGAAAATTGTTAAACTGAAATTTCATTTAATATTTGTTTATGATTGGCTCAGGAATATTAACGTATATTTAAATGTCCAGGCATATTAATATAACTCTGTTATTACGTAAACTACGTTTTGATAATTTTAAAAATGTTATTATTGGTTTTTTTAAATATAGAAATCATTTATAAGCCTAAAGTTATAGCCTTTGAAAATATTATTTTCCAAATAGTCGTTGTAATTTCTAAAATTACATTTTTTTTTAATGTGGTATTTTTCGTTCTTTCTATTTTTATACTTTTTGCAAATTATTATTAAATATATGTTCTCAGCAATATCGCTCAGACTAATCCCTCTGAGGGAAATCCTAGTTATGCTTGAATCTTTGTTTGTTGTATGTAAATGTATTAGTTATCACTAGTATTATTAATCCATATTTCCTGTAATGGAGACAAAAAATCGAAAAAGCGGTATATGGTAAAATTTCCAAAGAAAAAATCGCTTTGGAACGAAAAAAAATGCATTTCCTTCTTAACAGATGTAAATATTTAATATATTTTTTTCTCCCGTATTGTTGTATTCATTTTGCATGGATGAACATTTTAAAAGAAACATTCAGTTTTCAGTTTAAAAAAAAAATTCCGTCATAATCATGTTTTTTATTTATTTATTTAATTTTTTTTTTTTTTTTTTTTTTTTTCGTGTGTGTGTGTGTTTAATTCTATTTTAAAACGCCTAGTAATCTACGATTCTTTAAAAGGAATAAATTCTAATGTTTAATTGTAGAATAATGACGGCTTAAAAGTATATGCTTTTTTTGCAGAAATTTTTGGACAAAGCCAAATATTACTATTTATAAAAAGTCGAGAAAAGGATTTTCATATAGGAAGATTCAATAGGAACTGATTATTTTGGTCCATGAAAACTAGGAAGAATGGAGTCAGTCTCGTCTTCGTACGGAAAAAAAAAGTTAGGCCTGGCCCGATACTTCAGCAAAAAAATTAAGGCCCGAGCCCAGCCCGGCCCGAAAAGATTAGTGACTAGGCCCGGTCCGAAAGGATTAGTGACTAGGCCCGGCCCGGCCCGAGTCTTCAGAAGTAAGGCCCGGCCCAGCCCGAATGCCATTATTGAAAATCGGCCCGAGCCCGGCCCGTGCAGACCTCTATAGTGAAACTCGTTTAATATACGATCTCACTTAAGATACGAATAATATGGTATCCCCTGGAAAAGTGTGTAAAATTACTCGGATAAGATAATAAATGTCTTCGGTCCCTTAACTCTTATCATTAACGAGTTTCACTGTTCTTCTCAAACTATCTTTTCAAAATAGTGCATTTTAAAAAGTAAATAGTTTTGACACATGTATGCGCAGTTCTCCTTTCTACGAATAAATTTATTGTTGAATTATCCTCTTTTTAACGATTCCTTTTGAATACTTAAAACTTTTCCATTTTAGCTACAAGATTGCCAACTTTTCTCTCTTGTGTTCATCTATTGACTGATATGTGGTAATGAATGCGTTTGATTTAGATAAATTTAAAACGTCAGATTGGCATAAGATTTCTATCCAGAATTTTTCATTTATAGATTATGCTAACTGAAGTTTACGTTCCCACTAGTGTATAACATAATATTGAATTTACCCTCTCCAAAATAAGGTAGACTTTTTTTTAATATCATAAAATTCAAAGTACCTTAACCCGGTGAGTTTTGGTCAAAGAATAATAAAATTTTTACTATTTTATTTGCTAAACCACGGATCCCCTCCCCCTTTCAAATAAAGCTTATAGATCCTAAGATCGTCTAAAAAATAAAAATAACTGTTTGAAAATTAATGGCAGAATTATGTACTCAATATGATTTTAATTTCTACTTTATTTTGAAAATACTTTTTCAATGTATGCTGTCTGCTTATGTCCAAAAGGCAAAAATAAAAAGCAGATTTTAATTTTTTAAAGACACCCTTCACATTGCTGTATTTTGTAAACTTTTAAGTACTTTATATGAAGTACATAAATAAAAATAACAATGTGCACAATTCCTTGGGGATCGTTTTTCGATTCAACCTTATAAGATTTTCGTGTACGTTTGATTAATGTTAATATCAAGCAAAATCCGCTTGATTTAGATTCTGATACTGACACAAAATCCAGATATTCGCAAAAATTGTTTCAACAAAAACAAATGTAAGAACTCGAATGATAAAGTTGGTATTTGACTGAAAATATAAATATATGTGATAGAAGATAATCCAGTGATCTCTGTTAAGTTACTATTAAAAAAAAAAAAAAAAAAATCTTATACTTACTTACATGGATTTTAATTGATAAAGGTGTCATTTGACTGTGAACGCAAATAGATTTTGCAACTTTACAATTCACTTTTTTTTAATGATTGTGTCACTATCTGAGTTTTTCAAACGTTTTATTAGATGTAGCAACAGATACTTGGTTAAGTATTGGAGAATTGGGGTGTTTTGCACCTCCAAAGAAATAGTATGAGCTCTACATTTACAAACAGAATTTTTGTGGTATTTATATACGTAAATTTATATGTATGTATACTTACAGTACATTTTCAATTGTTTTTATACAAGTAAATAATGCAAAGTTCACTGGAAATTCTCATATTTTATTTCGCTAAATTTTAAGGAGTGCATAAGAAATCAAATTTTGGGCGTTACATATATAATATTAAAATACCTCTTAAGAATTAATGAAGTTTGATATGGAAGGACATTTATACAATGCAAATGGAACAACTGAAAAATTCATGTTACCGTCTACTTAAAACAGATAAAAAATGCATTTATCATTCTAATTGAAAATATATATTAATTAAATATCAGTGGCTAATGAATTTTTGAAAGTCTAGTAATATGGTAATAAGCAGTTTTAATTTAGGTATATTGCATTACCCGAATTAAGATGGTTTTCGAAAGAATCTTTACAATCGTTAAATCGAGTTCGACTGTATTCAAAGTAAACGAATATATTAATAAAATATAGTATAAATATAAAATACCTTGAAATTCACAGGGCTCCCAAATGGTCCCCTTTTTCCCGCAAAAGTCCGCTTTTTAGAAAAAGGTCCGCTTTGGTCCGCTTTTATCTGTTTTGGTCCGCTTAGTCCGCTTTTAATGACTAAAAAACGAAGAAATCATTTAAAAAACAAAAAAATATTTTTTTTTTTTAGAAAACGGCAAAATTGTACTGCATGCTGATGTTTTATGTTCCTTCAATATCTAAATTCACACTTTCTTTAAGGCATGAAAATAAAGAACACTTCCACCCCCTCCCTAGTAAGCAATCAATTAGCGTTTTGAAGTCAAATGGAACCGGCCACTCATCATATTGTGGTTTCATTAATCCTCCTTTTCTTGTGATTGGAATCGTTACCGTTTCATCCCAATATGTTCACGTGACCCGTTCGCAGGTGCTTTTACTTTTTTAAGTACCTTATTTCAGTGACAATAGGCTGCAATTGGATTAATTAGTCTCATGGATTCTTATTGTTGATGAAAAAGAAAGAAAAAAAAAACCAGAAGAAAAAGCGTGATCAAAGTATTGTTTTTCTTTATTTAAGACAAGCATGTTTTGACAAGCATGCTTCTTACATTAACGAAATAAACTATGCAGATCGCACTTTCTTTTTCCATATTTGCATCGTAAGATGTAGATACCCTTCTGGAGAGAGACAAAGGGATACCTTTTTAATTTTTGCGAAATAACTTTTTTACTTTCGCGAAATTCCGTTTTCATTCTTTTAAAATTGTAATCAAGATTTATTAATTTCATGATTGAAAAAAAATATATTATTTTCTAACTATAATAATTCCACAAGAGTAGTAAATTAAACTTTTAAAGATGCATTGCTTTCAAATTTATTTTAATTAATATTAATTTTCTCCTATCTGAAAAAAAATCTAGTTGGATGTGCCAATCCCAAAACTTTCTTCTATCTCATACATACATTTTAATATTTAAAAAAAAAGAGTTACTCATTTCAATGCTTTAATAATTTTAATTCAATACCTTACCAACTTTGATTTTCATCTTAAATTTCTGCTTCAATCAATTAATCGGAGTAAAAACGAATTTCCGTCCCTGTACGAGCCGATGGACAATAGAATGATAAGCAAATTTTTTTTTTCAAATTCAGGGAGGACCTACTTGCCTTACCAAAAAATAATCATATACAAAATGTTTAGTTCAGTTCTAGAACTAACTTCCTACACTTTTATGTGGTGCAATATTGGAAATGGCATAAAATTCGGTATTGCAGCGCCCCCTTCCGGTGGATTTTTTTCAGATTCAGGGCGATCCAACTAGCCATAGCCATACATTTACACAAAAAATTTCGTTCAATTCGATGCATAACTTCATGTACTTTTGGTCGGTACAATATTGAAAATGGCGCAAAAATCGCGATTGCAGCGCCCCCTTCCGACGGATTTTTTTCAAATTCAGGGAGGACCAACTAGCCATAGTCATACATGTACACAAAAAAATTGGTTCAATTCGATGCATAACTTCATATACTTTTGGTCGGTACAATATTGAAAACGGCACATAAATGGCGATTGCAGCGCCCCCTTCCGGTGGATTTTTTTCAAGTTCAGGGAGGACCAAGTAGCCATAGTCATACACATATACAAAAAATTTGGTTCAATTCGATGCATAACTTCATATACTTTTGGTCGGTACAATATTGAAAATGGCACAAAAATCGCGATTGCAGCGCCCCCTTCCGGCGGAATATTTCAAAACTGAAGGAGGACCTGCTTGCCACAGCCAAAAACATTCACAAAAAATTTGGTTCAATTCTATGCATAATTTCATACACTTTTTGATGGTAGAATGGCGACATACAGACACACAGACGGACAGACAGACATTTTGTAAAAACATGTTTTTTGGAATCTCTGACCCCTAAAACGTGTAAATCCGTCGAAAACCGGAAGTCGAAAAAAATTTCGATTACAATACTTTCTTCTATTGAAGATAGAAGAAAGTAATAAACATTGGAGTTGCGTTCATCTGTTTTTCTTTAGGGGGTGTGGAAAAACATTCACATTTTCTCTCCAAAAGTGGAATGTTCGCTAAGTTATAGCTTTCTGCTATTAGGTTTTAAACTCGGCAACCAATCAAAAATCATTACCTCCACTTAAAAATAATAAAACAAAAGTAGGTATTTCGGACTTTATATATATAAAGTAAATAAAAACTAGCCAATGCGTCAAATTTTGATAACAAACTTAATTTTTCTTTGTGCATTTTACACTGAACATGTCAGTTATTTTGCGCTGCTTCATCATTTTCGATTTTTCGGCGATAACCTTTCTCTTTTATTATATAAACGAACTTCAGTTCCTGTCCGGTAGTTTTTTTTTTTTCCCCCAAAATCGTTAGCTAAAAAGAAATAATAAATCTATCCTTGATTACTTTGCATGGCAAAACATATTATCCACCTAAAGAAAATGATCTGATTGCGTCAATATTCGACTTCGGATTTCACTTAATGAGGTGGGGGGAAAAAAAAACGTAAACAAACCACAGATGGTTATTTTTTTCTTGGCAGCTTCTGTTAATTGGGCATTTTCAGCAGGCGTTGGAACTTTTTATTAACTAGTTATATTTTAATAAAATTTTGTTAAACTGCCTAATTTACTATTATTACAACCTGTTGAAAATTTGAAAGAAATCTGTCGATTTACTTAAGAAATATGGATTTTTTTTTTTTTTTTTTTTTTTTTTTTTTTTTTTTTTTTTAAAGCTTTAAGTGTGTGTGTGGGGGGGAATGTTGGTTTTTCATTCCATTTCTTGTTTTGTTTGCTTTAAACTATCTTAACAGATTTTTTTTTCCGCACCTAAGCAATGTAAATTTGTTAACACATTAACGGAGTCTTTTATATATTTAAAAGAATAAAATTTGAATAGTTAAATAAGAAAAAAAATAATGGTTGTGAATCATCACAGCCGCATTGATGCGGGTGTCGCGCAATGTTGCATTCAGACTTTTTTTTTTTTTTTTTTTTTTGTAGGAATTTCTGCGACTCTGGGGGGGGGGGGGGGCTTGTACTTTTTGACTATTCAAAACATAAACTCAAATCTGCCAGTGGGGAAATTTCATTGCTCTGAGCAGGAATACCCCCCCCCCCCCCTCCTCCCATGAATTCAACACTGGATCGCGGGCATTACGGAAGAACAGATCGTAAGATCATTTTGCCGAAACCAGACGTGTGGTATGAAAAAAGTATGAATATCTTTATTCTTTAAAATTAATTTTAAGAGTAGAGAGGTTTTAGTTCCGGTTTTAAAAATTCCTAATTTAAAAATGCTTTTTTAAAATGTATATTAAAAAAAATAATAAAAATAGTTAGCAAAACGTCCGGACTTTGTTTGATTTCCGAATTTCGGATGTCGGATTTTTAAGACTTTGTCCGGTGCATTTGAACCTCAAAACTCCGGGCATTCAAATTCCGGAAATCTTTAAAATCCGGACATTTTGTCAATTTCAATTTTAGTAACTTTAAATTTTATCAAATGCAGTTAAATTCTTTTAACTAAGTAGACATTATGTATATTCTTGCGATATATTCTTGTAATTTTACATAATGATTGACGGTTAATTAAAGATTTTAATTATTACAAAAACTGGAAAGTTAAAAAACGGCATTAAAACAAAGAAAAAAAAAGTTGGCGTGATATGTTTATGACTTGAAGCTTCATATATTTTAATTCTAATAAAATCACTCAAGTACATATTTATAACAAAAGAAGCAAACATGAAACTTGGTTTTCTTTTAATTGAAGTAAAAGATAAACACACTTGATAATCGGTCTATTAACACCTGCTCTTTCTCCAACAGAATGATCAATCTAGTGGCACATTGCTCTTTAACCTTAACGCGCACATTTGACGATGTTGATATGTTTGTTTTGTTTCTTTGAGAAAAACCTTTGAATGCAATAAGAAAACAAAATAGAGGTGTTTTTTTTTTTTTTTTGGGCGATCTTGAAATTTTTAAAGTTTTTTTCCTTCTCTCCACAATTTTTTGCAAAATTTGCTTCCCCCCCCCCCTTTCAGTTCAGGATATTTTAACAGAATTAGATATTTTTTCTGCGATTATTATTTATTTATTTATTTATTTGGTGGGGGGAGGGCGATTATTTATCGAAATTTTTAATATTTTTTTCGTGACAGACTGACAAAACGCACTATTTTTTTTCTCTCTCTCTCTGTATTTTTGTCAGAAGAATCAGTTTTTCAGTAACATTTTGGAATTGCTTGGTGTTTTGTATATAGTTATTTTATAAACGCTTCTCTTTTTTTCATTTTTCATTTTTTTTTTTTTTTTTGTAAATATTTGATCTTTACAAAATTGTGACATTTTAGAACAGATTGTTTTTTATTTCAAGCATTTCAAGAAATTTTTGCCTTAAATACTTAATGGCTAAATATATTGTGATAATAAATTTGTTAGATACATTTTAGCTAAGATTACTTTTTATTTTAATGAAAATCAGTTTGCTATTGTAAATATTAAAAAAATCAAGACTTTGAATTACAAGTACAGGCTCTTTTAAAAGAAAATTTTCAAGGTAAGTGTTAAACTACTTTTTCACTTCTTGCAGTAGAATATTTAATTGTATTCAAATATAATTGTACAATTTCTGCAACAATATTTGAAATTATTTAATGATATCCTTATAAAGTTAACTAACAAGTTTACTGTAATGTTAAAAAAAATTGCTAACATATTTAGTAAAAATAAATGCCCCCCCCCCCCAAAAAATCTCCTTTTTTTAAAAAAAGGTCCCCCAAAGTCCCCTCTTTTTTTAAAAAAAGGTCCCCCAAAGTCCCCTTTTTTTTAAAAAAATGGTCCCCCAAAGTCCCCTTTTTAAAGAAAAATGGTCCCCCAAAGTCCCCTTTTTAAAGAAAAATGGTCCCCTTTCCCCCTTTTTGCGACCTAAAATCTGTTGGGAGCCCTGAATTCATCTTATGCTTCTGTAATAAGGCACCTTAACGTGCCTCATATTGCTGTGGAAAAAAAAAAAAAAAAAAAAAAAAAAACTCTAAAATGAGTTCACGAGTCTCGATTCTAACCTTTCTTTATTCGATTATTATCTGCCACATCCTAAATCCATAAGTAAGCTGCTTTCCAGGAAGAGGCGAAAAATCGGGAGTAAAAGCGTGTTACAAGTGTAGGAATTTCTACGGCTTCGTAATGTGCAAAAAAGTAACCCCAGAGATGTCTGAAACTAACGGAAATTACTGGCATTACGGAAAAGAATTTCCAAGTGTTATCATCTGTGTGTCCAAAAGTTTTAACCGTTTTAACTATTTACTGAAGTGCCAAATTTGACGGATTCTCATCAGTAGCATTCGATAACTTTTGACGTACAACGAAACACTTATGGATATCAAACATTGATATGAATGTTGTGTTTCCTTTATAAACAACACTAGTCTTCATATGCAGAACAACAAGGACATTTTTCTTGCTGTAATTTCTTCTCAAACTTGGGTTTATTTTACACCAGCGGCAACCACTCCCCACCTCCACATCCACGCACACAAATGGATATGGAGACCGGCTTAGTTCGCTAAATTGGGCGCTTTATCGATATTTTCGGTTATCAATGTTTTTATTATTATTATTATTATTATTATTTTTTGAACTCCTAAAACTTTTATACACATATATTTTATGTACATATATAATAAATATTTTCTTAATAATAACCATTAAATCACAGAAAAATCTCTATATAAAAAATCTCACTATAAAAAGGTATATCCGTTAATATAAAATGCACAAAATGAAAATAAAAAAAGATATAATAATGATAATATATAAAAAATCCATGCATTTAATTAATTATCATCACATGAACATAATGACATGTTCGATTTTTCAAATATAAAAAACTTTATGATAAAATTAGAACTTAACGAAAACGTACCTTATTACAAAACTTGACCCTTTTTTTTTCGAAATGAAAAACATTTGTCTTTAAGAGGCTACTTCAATCAACTGAAATGACCCGCTCACTAATGCTAATCTAATAGAAGAAAGTTTTAAAGATATCTCGTTTGCGTTTCAGCATTTTTAAACAGTTTTTGTAATAGCTTTTTGCATTGTTTACATGAAATCTATCAGTACAAAGGGCGTTTTTCACTTTTTCGATTTTGTTTAGTAGATATATTTTTAATTGGATACTTCCATTTTCGGAACCGGTTTCGAAAATTAAAGCATCCTCTTGAAAAAAATCTGCAAACAAAATCGAAAAAGCAAAAAAGAGCAGATGTAAAGATAAATCTCAGCTATCCAGTGCAAGAAAAAAATCATTTTAAAATATTAAAATGTAAATGAGATGAATATAAAATAAAAATAGAAAGTGTGTAAATGAATAAGAATGTAAGATATATGAATGTAAAATAAAAATAAAATTTTCTTTCGTAGTATTAAAATTAGCGAGCAAGTCTTACCATGTGACCAAATTAGCCCTTTAACTATCAAATACATTTTAAAAATTCAGACACATTTTTCTGGAGAGGAGGGCATCATAAAGTTTCGGGGGCTAGGTTGCATTTTTAGATTGTTGAAAACACAAAATGTGCAATCTTCCAGCGGGGACATCTTATTGCTCCGTAGGAATTTCCCTCCTAGACTCCCCCCCCTCCCCTGAATTCAACTTTTGATCATATACTATTATTTCTGATATTAAAACCACTCTTTATACACACACAAAACACATAACGATGCATAAGGTATACGCAAAGTTTCTGAATAGATTTTTAACATGTTCCACAATTTTTTTAAAACACACCGTTTAATTAAACATTGTAGTTAATTAAAAAAAAAAAAATGTTCAAAAAACGTATTATCAAACATTTAGCAACGTTATCTCAAACATTCCAGTATGAAATCCTTGCACAGAGATTATACATCCTTAATGCAGCGTTAGAATTCCTAAAAAAAAGTCACTGGTCCCAAGGACCAGTAAGCATGAGAATTTACTGGTCCGCAGACATCATCACTGGTCCGCTACATAAAATTCTATTAAATAATTTTAACACTAGTAGGATCCCCCCCCCCTCCCTGGAAAATAAACCAATCTTACTTTGCATTTATCCAAATTTTAGCATAATAAAATGTAAAATTATAATTTGCTAAAAAATAAATAAACAGTACGTAAATAAAACTATCAAATTATTAATTAGATATTTTATTTGCCATTACTTACTTCAACTGACTGTAAGGTTTAATGCATTTTTTTTTCGATTTTTCTCCAGATTGTAGCCAGAGTAGTGGAATTGTAACTAGTGTCAATAATGCAGCTGGATGTGAAAAATCCTGGGACCCAGGACTTCTAAAATCCTGAGTCCCTTTTCTACAAAAGCGGATCCCCACTATTAATAAGTCATATTTTTTGACGCAAAAATTGAACTTGTTCATTTGCACAAGAAAAATAAAAAACAATAATTGTTTTAATAATAATAAATTAAAACCAATATTGATTTAAGAGAAATTTTCTGTGCTTTTTAAAGAATAAGTGTGCAAGATACTAATTTAATTGTAAAATAATGCTTATTTAAGTGTAGAAGATAACAAGTATCGCTATTGTTTGCATTTCTTTTAAAATAGGGCAAGACAGGTTTATTGAAAAAGACATTTGCTGAAAAAAGAGATATTTTTGTTGAGTAAATAAATGGGTACTTTGCTTAATAAAATGGTGCTTTCAGGAATCACATTCACTCAGAAAAATTTGGAGGAATAAAAAACCGATTGGGAGGCAGGAAAATCAGTTTTTGGAGCAGCAACAACAATTTTGAAGCAGGAAAATTAGTTTTTAAAACAGAAAAATTCTCTCCTGGCATTCACTTATTTTTATTTATTTTTTTCCGTGCTTTTTTGTCAGTTTTTTCGTGTTATTTTGACGAAATCTTTTGTTTTTTCGGGATTTATTGACGAAATACACCGTTTTTCGCTATATTGTAACAAAATTTGCAGCTTTATCGCGATTTTTGGACGAAATTTGCCGTTTTCTTCGCGATCTTTTGAAGAAATTGCCATTTTTTCGGGTTTTAGAATGAAATTAGCCTTTTTTTTCACAATTTTTTTGACGATATTTGTCTGAAATTAATTGTTATTTAGCGCTTTTTTAACAAAATTTGTCGTTTTTTTTTCACAATTTTTTTGAGGAAATTTATCTTTTTATCGCGATTTTCGGAGAATATTTGTCTTTTTTTCGCGGTTTTTTGAAGAAATGTGTCCTTCTTTTGCAATTTTTTGAAAAAATCTGCCGTTTTTCGAGATTTTTTGGAGCAAAATTTACCGTTTTTTCGCGATCTTTTGAAGAAATCTGCCTTTTGTTTCGGGTTTTGAAATAAAATTAGCCATTTTTTCGATAAATGTTTGACAAAATTTGCCGGAAATTAGTCGTTATTTCGCAATTTTTTAACGAAATTTGCCGTTTTTTCGCGATTCTTTAACGAAATTACGCGTCCCAGCGCCGATTTTTTGCGTAATTTACGCGCTATAGCGCGTCCGCGGCATCGCTGAAATAATAAAAAAAAATCTTATGTACGATCGGTTGCAGTTTTCTCAGGACCTGAAAAATGGCACTGGTCCTGCGGACCACTAAATTTTTCAAATTAGTGGTCCGGTTGAATTATCGGTGGTCTCGGACCAGCGGACCACCAAGGATTTCGAACGCTGCTTAATGTATGCCCGATAAGGAATTAAATATATTTTTTAAGGAAAAAAAAATAATAATAATCATGCCCTAGATGGTTAACTACGTTTCTATAAAAAAAACATAAATTTTAAAAGTTACAGAAATTATTTTTTTTGCGAGATTTAAGTACTATATCTTTAGTAAAACTTTCTCCGTGTATTAAGTAAAGCAATTAAATTTTCATTTTTGTACAAAAAAATTACCGAGATATTAACTTGAATTTTATTCATTTTAGTCATTTTTTGTCATTATAAATGGAAAAATGTTTTCTATCCAAGTCACAATAAGACGCAATGCAATGCTATATGAATGTAGACCAAGTGTTTATAAGTGTTATGAATATTGTCGCCAAGAGTTACCTTGGCTCGATTTGCCCCCAGAAGAATTTTGGGGGGGAAAAATCTCATTAAGGCAACCCTCAATAGAATGATGGATTACTTATATCTCCCCCCCCCCCCCCCACAAGCGCACAAGATACAGATGGGGAAGAAGCTGCAAGCGCACTAGATGATCACCTAGATTAGGGGTGCACAACCTTTTCAAGTGAAGGGCCATTTACAAATATGTGTGGATGATCGAGGGCCACATCAATAACTTGGAGAGAATTCGATTTTGAAGGTTTTCTGTGCGGCCTATAATCGGATAAAAAATGTTTTCAGAGGGAAGTGGGGGGATACCCTCTTTAGGTTCGCTTAACCAGTCAAAATATCCCATTTAGTTGGTAAGGATATATCAGCAGTTTTTGCACTTGTATATATAACAGATATAGCAAGGATTATTCTCAAGATGTAATAATATTCCTTGACTTTATTCAGGAGAGTAAATTTTGTTTTATTAAAAGTGCTAAAAAACAAAGTGGCTGGTGCCGAAAAAAACGCAAATTTTATGGAAGGAGACGATCAACAAGATTTTTCCGTGCCTTGTTACTGATATTATCTATTGTTTAATGCCCGATCAACAAAATTTGCAGCCTTCCATGCTTGATCGACCAAATTTAGGCTTTTTACGAAAGTGATCGACAAAATTCCAATTTCTCCGAAATTAATCAAGAAAATTCGATCTTTCCGTGCCTGATAAACAAAATTTGCGATTCTTAGGAAATGGACTGAAGAAATTAGTGTTTTTTACAAAACCAAATGAGAAAATTCACAAATTTTATAAAGTCGTTCGACGAAATTCATGATTTTTACAAAGCCAATCGACAAAATTCACGATTTTTACGAAGCTGATTAACAAAATTCACTATGTTTCATCACATAATCGATAAAATTCACAATTTTTCTGCGACTGATGGACGGAATTCACGATTTTTACGAAGCCGATCGACGAAATTCACAATTTTTACGAAACTTATTGAGAAAATTCACAAATTGCCTGCGCCTGATTAAGAAAATTCACGATTTTTCTGTGCTTGATTAACAAAATTAGGGATTTTTACGAATCCAATCGACGAAATTCGTAATTTTTATTTAGCCGATTGGCGAAATCTGTGCTTTTTCATGACATGATCAATAAAATTTGAGATTTTTCCGCGGCTGATCGAAAAAATTTCGATTTTTCTGCACCTGATCGATAAAATTACCGATCTTTAGGAAGCCGATCGATAAAATTCACGATTTTTACGAAGCCGATGGACGAAATTCATGATATTTACGAAGCCGATCGACAAAATTTGCGATATTTACAAAGCTGATCGGCGAAATTCGCGATTTTTCTTGACATGATCGATGAAATTCATGATTTTTACCAAGCCAATCGTGAAAACTTGGAAATTTTCCGCGCCTGATCAACAGAATTAGCAATTTTTACGAAGCCGATCAGGAAATTCATGATTTTTCAAAGCCGATCGAGAAAATTCGCGATTTTTTTCGAAAAAAATCGAGAAAATTCATGGTCTTTATGGCACTTGCCCAGCAAAATTCGCGAATTTTACGAAGCCGATCGCTGAAATTTGCAATTTTTAAGAAGCTGATCGACTCAATTTGAAATTTTCTTCACATGATTGACTAAATTCCCGACTTTTCCGTACGAGATCAACGAATTTAGCAATTTTTACAAACCTTATCGGAAATTCGCGATTTTTATAAAGCCGATTAACGGAATTCGCACTTTTCACAAACCTGATCGACAAAATTTGCAATTTTTCAAAGTCGATCGACGAAACTGACAATTTTTCTTCGCCTGATCGATAAAATTTTTAACTTTTCCGCACCGGATAGATGAAATTTGTGATTTTATTTGAGCCTTATCAACGAAATTTGAAATTTTTCTGAGCAAGATCGACAAAATTCGCAATATTCCCGTGTCCGATTAACGAAACTTGCGATTTTTTGGAACCCAATCAATAAAACTCGCAATTTTTCCGTGTGCAATCGACAGAATTAGCGCTTTTTCCACGTTTAACTGACAAAATCTGTATTTTTTCAGTGGCAAGATTAAATTCGCGATTTTTTACTCTTGATAAGCTTACAAAACTCACGATTGTTTCGCAGTCGATCAATGAAACTTTCAATTTTTCCGCCCATCATCGCAAAATTCGCGATTTTCACATGCCCAAACAACAATTTTTTTTTTCATGCGATAAACCAAGAAAACATGCAATTTTTTCGCAGCCAAAGAGTTTAATTTGCAATTTTTTCGTGCATCATCAAAAATCTGGGGATTTTTTTCTTCTCCGATGAACAGAATGTATGATTTTTCAAGTCCGACCAACAAAATTCTCGATTTTTCAGTGTCTGATTAACAAAACTTGCGATCTTTCCGTGTCCAATCGGCTAAGAAAGCTATTTTTTCCGAGCCTCATGGGCTAAATTTGCGATGTTTCATACCTGATGAACGAAATATGCGATGTTTCCGTATTTGATGAATAAATTTTGCGATTTTTCCGAGACCGATCTGCGAAATTTGCGATTCTTAAGTGACTAACGATATTTGTGTTTCTCATGGTAAATTGACGAAATTTAAGATTTTTTCTTCGAATTTTTCACAAAAATTGCATTTTTTTCTAGTTGTAAATTGACGAAGTTCGCGGGCCACACGTTAACCCACCGCGGGCCACTTTTGGCCCGCGGGCCACAGGTTGTGCATCCCTAACCTAGATGATCCTACTTGTGGGCGCACTTATGTACACTCATGGAGATAATATGACAAGTTCGGATTATAATCAAATAATAACTAATGAATTTTTGTATTTTTAGATCTATTTCTTTCCATGTTGCTGTTGCACGCACGAACGCATTAATTTTAATGTGGATATAAGAATTAAAAAACAAAACAAAATGAAAGATTTTTAATGCCTGCTTCCTAATGCTTCTTCCCAAGTACGCAGTTGGTAACAATTTAAAATAACCTTTTCTAAAATAAGTAAAAAATGCTACTCAAAATACTGAAAATATTTAAAATGGAAATAAATCTTCAAAAAATAAATGCAGTCTGCACACCATGAATTACTAATGTATAAAATGATACAAAAATGTTTAAATTCCTATATATAGTTTTTGCTCCTATAAAAACTTTTTTAATGGAACAATTTCGACCAATTTTAACATTAAATATCTCTTTAAATAATTATTCGATTTAAAAACTGTCTGCATCAGCATCAGCTTATCTGGTTTAAAAAACTGTTTGCATCAGCTTATTTAACATTTATCTATAATACCCCCAATTATTTATTTATTTATTTATTTGGGGGGGGGGGACAAGTTTTCTTAATATTAGCGAAGAAATACCTTAGTTCACAAAAAGCGGAGGTGACAGCTTTAGTTAAGAATAGAAAGATTCGTTAAGTAGTACTTAGATGCATTTCATTGCCAAAATTGTCTTTCGTGTATTTTACATGGTCTTTAATTACTTACCCATCATACGTAGTATAGGGTAAGTCTTGCAATCGTTTTGAAAATCGGAAAAAAAAAAAAAAAAAAAAAAAAAAATGACGGATTTACACGTTCCAGATAGTGAAGATTTCGAAAAACATATTTTTAGAAAAAAAAAATTGCAGTCCGTCTGTCTGTTTGTGTGTCTGTAAACGCTCTATCTCCCGAACAAATTGAGATAGAGACTTGAAATTTTTTATGCACTTAGTATGTAAGAATAGGACAAAGCCTATTTAATATCAGTAGCCTCGATTATCCGGAACTATTTTTTTCGGACTCTCGAAAAATTCGTTCTGATGAAAGGTATATAAAAATTTTCGAATTTTTTTGTTCTAAGGAATGGACGTAAAAGGCAATAAAATAACACAAATTTTGCATATAAAACGAAGTCTATCGGACTATTAGTTGCCGAGATATTTGTAATCCTGTTTTCCACATTCTTCGCTTTTTCATGACCATATATTTCATTCAAATTTCAATTCAGAGGTATATTTATTATTATTATTATTATTATTATTTTTTTTTTTTTTTTTTTTTCAGTTATAAGGATATTTCTTTTACGCAGTTCGGTACTACTTGAGTAGTTTGGCGTTTTATATAATTTGTTGAAATTGGTTCATCAGCAATTCATTACTAGAGCATTACTATGTATATTAACACTATTTAAAATTTGTTTTGGAATTGCAATGCATTGTATAAATAGTTTTCACATGTATTATTTTCATATGCATATCCATGATGGGTAAGTATTACGGTGGCCCCCAACGACTAGTTTTCTGGTTGTGAAGATTTTCGTTAAAAGTAAGTCGAGGCGATTATAGAGTTCATTTCAAAATATTATTGAGTTTTAAATAAACATCGCTGTTGTGCGATTTAAATAATCCCGCTTATAGAAATTTCAGGGTTGGGTTTATGACGTCAAAAAGGGGTTTTTGACATGACAAAGGTTTAAACCTGATTAAACCGTCAAAAAACCATAGAGTCACAATCTGCTGTAAGGCACTAGAGTTTGTTGTTAAATTTTAAAACTAGCAACAGTTGCCATACATTATGTTGAAATTTAATTATATTATTTGTAATTAGCAGGTCTTTAAATATTTTTAATTAACAAAAATTAAGGTAAAAATGACAGATTTCAAATCTCAGAAATTTATTTTGAAATGGACAAGCAGAAATATTTACACAAAAATTATGTTTAAATATCTTGTTTATTTAGTATTATTATTTTAATATTTAAAAAAATCTAAAGTTATTTAGTATGCATTTTGACATAGCTAATATTTTTAAGTGTTAACGAATTAAGTGTTGTAAATGCAGGATTTTCAAAAGTGTAGAACTTGATACACATGTTTAATAATTTTTTTATGCTATACACATTATATACATAATATCAATATCCAGTAGGTTCATTTGAATTTAAATATAATGCATATTATTTATTATATGCATACTTATTACACATCATTATAAACCATTTTTATCTCTAACCCCCCACCCCTAGCACACACACTAATAGTATTAAAAATACAAATAATGTTTACTTTTATAGCAAGGTAAGACAAGAAGTAATTATTCAACAACTGAATAATTAAGATATTTAACAAATTTTTATAGCATTCAGTGGGGGGGGGGGGGGAAGAAATTCATAAGTATTTGTATAAGCTAATTTTTCAGCATCTATAATAATAATGAGACAAGTATGTGTGTGTGTCAGCGCTGTTCTGAAGAGACCGCTACATGTAGAGTTACAAATTGAGGGAAGGTACCTCTATATATGTAGTTTTTCACCTCGAAGCCCGATTTTTAATTTTTTGATTAGATTTTTTTTATTTAATTTTTAGCACTCTTCTTATGTTTCGTGGCGATTTTTCCATATTAGTGAAAGGTATACGGTTTCATTCTTTTCAAAAAATATAGTAATTTTTTTTTTTTTCGCTTTTCAATAAAGTTTATTCAGAATTCGTTCGGCGATTTTTGGAACTTTTAACGAGTTTTTTATTGCGATTTTTACTATTCCTTCACATTTTTAGGCTGTTTTTTGAGAATCATAAAAATAAAATTGTTTCAAAACAGGGTTGGAAAAAAATCATGATTTTTTTAAAAAAATCGGATTTATTTGATTTAAATCAGATTTTTTTTATTTAAATCGGATTTATTTGATTTTTTTAGAATGCTATATTTAATTACTGTGTTTTTATGTTTTTACAATGCATGAAGCAGTTTTTTATAATAAATAACTAAAAAAGAATAAATAATATTTATAATTTATAAAAATAATATAAGAAATAATTATATAGTTAAGAAAAAATTATATTCTAGTTACTGATTGGTACTAAAAATTAAACATCTAGGCTTTAATCTAAAGCCATTCTATTATTTTGTAATTGAATTGTGCATAATAAATAACAAATAAGAAATAAATTTAAATATGTTGTAAATGAATAGAAACTGGCAAAATTTAAAAAACAAATTAAATACAGTAGACTCCATCAAATCCGCTGCCCTAATATCCACAACTCTCTAAAATCCGTGCATAATTTACAGATGTAAACAATGAAGCTCTTAGGTCAGGTATCGGGACAAAATTTGACTTTTTTATTTTTATATCAATTCTATGTATATTTTAATCTGTAACTTTCCTTAATATTGCTAAATTCATGCTTTTTCATGAAGGAAGAATAAATTTATTTCTGAAAAAAATTCAAGGTATTGCTAATATCAGTTGGTGATCACAATCTTTTTGCAAAATGCATTTATACATTCATCAAGCTTTTTTTTATTGTTGAGTTTAGTTTTTAGTTTTATTTTTGTCGTCCGATTATCTACGCTAGGGATATAGGACCAGGGGGGGAGTGCCCTTCGTGGGGGTCTTTCTAAGGGAACCTAACCCGTATTTAAGCAAGGTTCGAAGAAAACCACGAAAACTCCGAACGGTTAGGCCGACAGCCGCGATTGGGTTCGAACCCAGCACCTGCCGTCTACCAGTTGAGAGGTCCGTACCTCTCGGCCACTGGTGGGGCCATTTTTATTGTTGAGATTGGTTAAACCTGAAATAAAACTTCTATATTTTATGATATTGATGTGAATTAGTAGTGCACCTTTATGGGGCAAGTTCCACTGAATAATTTAGGAAAAAATGCATGTCATCTTTATAATAAATATTTAGTTGTACATTATTGATTATTTACTTCATCTTTGTTGCTTTCAATATTTTAATCATTTTTAACTATCTAAATATTTATTATTATAGTTTATTAACTTACATAATTGTTTTAATGTTTTACTATATTATAAGCATTCATTAACTTCAGTTGTATTATTAATTACAATCAAATTACTGTTTAAAAATGTAAACAAACCCATGACCAGAAATCCACAAAATTCTAAAATCCACACAACGTCTGGTTCTAAGCTGTGCGGATTTGAGAAAGTCTACTGTATTTATTTAATGCAGGCTATTTATTAAGGGATAAAAATCACAATTAATTCTATATTTCTTAAGCAAATAGGAAAAAATCAGGGATTTAATTTTTTGAACAAAAACACTAATTTAAAAGCTTTGTCTACTCCTAATTTATTATGAAGGCTTGAATGAACTACTCCAAAAGAAGAAAATTGTCTTTTTACTCCAGTAGATGAAGCCACGGTTGTTGTTATTTGGTAACTAAATTCAATTTCAATTTCGCTGATTCTCTCTTTACCTCCCATTACATAAAAGGATTTCCGCCAATCATAATCTGTCATAATATCTGAAACTTTTTTCTCAAGCAATGGTAATTTTTGGAATGGACCGTTTTTTGCTTGAAAATGTGCTACAGTGGTGAGAAGATTTAGACAATCTTCTTTAATGAATGCCAAATCTTCATTATTTTTCCTTACATTAAGTTTCATTACATTTTGATTTAAAAGAAAGAACCTTAATAAAACTCCAGCAAAATGACAGCCATTAATAGTTTGTTCATATCTTGCTTTAAATTTTGTAATTCTATCGTTATCTAATACATTTTCTAACTTTTTACCCAAAATTTTCCTTTTATATGCGCATTGATGTGAAATTGCAAAAAATTGATTTAAATCAAATGATTTTTTTAAAAAAATCAGTTGATTTAAATCTTGATTTAAATCAGTTGATTTAAATCATGCCAACCCTGTTTCAAAGCCTAATTAACTAAATTTTGTCTGGTATGATTTTTCAATTTCAGTGATATTTTTCATTGCGATTTTCAGTACGATTTTCGATGTGGTTTTTAACGATTTTTTGTGCGTTTAGCATCGGTTTTTTGTCAATTTTGTCAATATTACAGATTTTTGTACTCATCATGGTCTTATCTATTTTTAAATTGCATGTAAAATAGGCAAAAACCATAAAACTAATCAATTAGCAGTAAAGGAATTGTTTTGAATATCCACTGTAACCTACACTAATAAAATAACTAAACGCACTGTCTGTGTGCATGTATGTTTTTGTGCAATGGCTAGCAAAATCTACGGCACTTACGAGGCTCAAAACTTTCTTGGAAGTACCCGAAAGTCTCTCCAGATGTACCTGACATTGAGATTTTCAAAATTCTAATTATTACTTGAGTAGTTCCTCTCCCGTTTCCCATTGCAGTCCTTTTGAACATTTTTACTGCTAAATATTATTTGTTCATTTTTTAAACCAATTTTTCTCACAGTCAGTGGCCGTGTATTTCAGACAACGTAATTTCACATGTTTCGAGTTAGAGATAAAATCACAAATTTCATGTTCCTTTAATATTTATTATCTCGGAACCGTGCAACGCCGGGCGGGTCAGCTAGTAGTAAGTAAATAGGCTGAATATTGTAAATAGATACTCAAATATTTATAGAAAGGAGTTAATTTTTTATTATCTTTATGTTAGTTATAAATTCAAAAAATGACTGACGATTTAAAATTCAGAATTACTAATTTTTCTGAAAAACCAAATAACAATTGTAAAAGTCAAAACAGAAAAAATATACACTGATCTATGAAGTACTTCTAAAACACAAAATATTATGTAGTTTTTTTATTATCTAATTGAATACATAATTAAAAAAAAATAAATCATTCATTAAATACTTCCAATTAATTTGATTACATAATTAAAATCAATCCAAATGAAAATTTATCAAAGTAAAAATTTAGTTCAATAATTCAATTCATTTGCTCCACGTAGCATATAACCAGTTTTGAACATCTTTCTGTTCCTAATTGATTACAGAACATGTCTAATCTTTAATTTTATTTAAAACTATACACTAAATTTGGTTATATGTAAATTTCTACATAATATAATATCCTTGCATATTTTGAATAACATTAAAATTTAATAATGTTACAAAAGGTAAGTTTTCCAAAATCTAAGGTTTTGTTTAATATTCAAAATATGTTTCTTCAAAAATTTAAATTTATTTCTTCTACAACATATTTAAAAACATTTTCAGTATTAAAAGCAAATAATTTTTACTTATTTAATATAAATATAGGTAGATTATATATGTGTAAATAAATATTTTTATTTACATATAAATATAGGTTTTTGACAGTTTTTGACATTTTTGACAAGGAGGTTTTTGACATGACTGTTTAAACCATGGTTAAAACCGTCAAAAACCGTCGCATGTCCAAGACTTGCCAACCCTGAGAAAATTATGTATTGAAAATTTTAGTATAATTATAGATAAAAACTTTAAAGATTAAAATATTATTATTGCTTTAATAGTAAGCCATATATTTTTGTAAACAGACCAGCACACTGATATAAATTACTATTTTAAATTATCAATACATTAGTCTACTGAGCCCTAGCATGCTATTAAGGAGGAGTTTTATTTATTTCGGCTAGATAAAATATGGTACGGTTTATTTGTGTATAATAAATTACTAAAATAATATACTCCTCCACCCCCAACATACAACTTTCGATTATGTTGAAAAGAGTTAACCCTTTTCGGCACGGGCAAAATCTGTTAGTAAAATGAGAAATTATCGACTGACACAGGAATTCACAAACGATTTTTTAGATATTTTGAAACCTTTAATTTAAGCTTTTATTGTAAAAATAAAATTTTACTAAAATACTAGCGGACCCGACAGACGTTGTCCTGTCACCAACAGATGTTGTCTTTCTTGGCACCGACTCCAGAAAATCAAATAAATGTACGTAAATATACGCACGATAAACACTACGCTCTTAATTTAATTTCTTACTACAATTATGTAAGGAAATTATTTTTCACTCTTCAGTATTTTTTGAAGTCGGTTCAATTTTTAATAGAAAAGTTTATTTTCTTCTTTTTAGTTAACGATTTTCTGAAGTCGGTTAATCAAAATTGTAACACAGGAAATATTATTGTAAAGCATACACGTTTGTCAGTAACGGGGTTTGAACACGCGATCTCTTTCTTCAAGAAGCAGAGCTTCAATCTGGCGCCTTAGACCGCTCAGACATTCCGTCTGCACTCTATTCATCAAACTTATTCAACACTTTTAATTAGCGAAAAATCACTAACTATTAGTTTTGCCTAATTACTAAAAAAGTACTGAATCAATTTCGATGAAATGTGCATCTAAACCATTCTCGAATCCACTGGAACACACACACAAAATTTCATTAAAATCGGTCCAGTCGTTCAGGAGGAGTTCAGTGATATACACACGCACAGAAGATTTATATATATAAAGATTTGCATTGGATACTTAATTTTAATTTTGAAGTTGGTTTGGCTGGCGACGACTCCAGAAAATGTACGTAAATATAATAATGCCCACGATAAACACTACGTTCTTAATTTAATTTCTTCTTACAATTATGTAAGGAAATTATTTTTCAGTCTTCAGTATTTTTTGAAGCCGGTTCAATTTTTGATAGAAAAGCTTATTCTTCTCTTTTTAGTTAAAAGTTAACGATTTTCTGAAGTCGGTTAATCAAAATTATAATACAGAAAATATTATTGTAAAGCGTACACGTTTGTCAGGAGTGGCGTTCGAACACGCGATCTCTTTCTTAGAGATCGCAGAGTTTAAATTCGGCGCCTTAGACCGCTCGGACATTCCGTCCACACTCTATTCTTCGAACTTATTCACTTTTAATTAGCGAAAAATCATTAACTATTAGTTTTTGCCTAATTACTAAAAAAGTATTAAATCAATTTCGATGAAATATGAATCTAAACCATTGTCGAATCCACTGGAACACACACACAAAATTTCATTAAAATCGGTCCAGTCGTTTAGGAGGAGTCCAGTGACATACACACGCACAGAAGATTTATATATATAAAGATTTGCATTGGATATTTAATTTTAATTTTGAAATTGGTTTGGCTGGCACCTACTCCAGAAAATCGAATAAATGTACGTAAATATAGTAATACGCGCGATAAACACTACGCTCTTGATTTAATTTCTCATTACAAATATGTAAGGAAATTATTTTTCACTCTTCAGTATTTTTTGAAGTCTATTAATAAAAATTGTAATACAGGAAATATTATTGTAAAGCATACACGTTTGCCAGAAACGGGATTCTAACGCGCGATCTCTTTCTTCAAGAAGCAGAGCTTAAATCTGCTACCTTAAACCGCTCGGCCATTCCGTCTGCTTTCAAATCGTCGAACTTATTCAACAGTTTTAATTAGCGAAAAATTACTATCTATTAGTTCTTGCCTAATTACTAAAAAGTACTGAATCAATTTCGATGAAATGTGACTCTAAACCATTCTTGAGTTCACTGGAACACACACACAAAATTTCATTAAAATCGGTCCAGTCGTTTAGGAGGAGTTCAGTGACATACACACACAAAGAAGATTTATATATACAGGGTGATTCATAAAAGATGGGCAGAACTTTAAGGGGTTATAGTACACTTAAAGACAAATAATATTAAATAGGAGACTAAGGGTCCCAGACGTATTCCCAAGGAGATAGGGGGCATTAAAGTTTAGGGTCCGAAATTTCAAATGATTATAAAAAATGGAAAAATTGGTCGATTCGTTTGCGGTTTTTGCAAAAAATTTTCTTTATGCCAGTATTTTCTTGAAATAAAATTTTAAAGTTCAATTTCAAAAAATGCCGATAGGGGGCGCTTTAGACTTTGGAGTAACAAACAACTATTTTTTAACGTTATTTTTTGTATTTCTTTAAATGATTTCGAAAGCTTAGACTTAAACTTAAATTTTGATCTAAAAATCTGAGTCCTAACGAGTAGTTAAGTAGCATAAACTGTAATTTGAAATTTGAAACCCTTCTCCCCCCAGAACAAAAATCAGTTATTCCCGATCTTTTTGTCGTAGATTAGGCTCTAAGTACTGCCGCGTTTTGCTAAAATTATTCTTTATGTCAGTATTTTCTTGAAAATAAATTTTAAAGAAAAGTTTCAAAAAATTCCGATAGAGGGCGCTTTAGACTTTGGAGTAACGAACAACTATTTTATACCGTTATTTTTTGTGTCTCATTAAATGCTTTCTAAAGCTTAGACTTAAACTTAAATTTTCAGCTCAAAATCTGAATCGCTGAGCGTGGTTCAGTAGCGAGGGGAGGGGGTTCAAATTTCAACTTCTGAACATAGTTCAGTTTGCACTACTTAACCATGCCCAACGATTCTGTGCTGTGATACGAGACAAAAATACAACTTTCGTCAAGGACTGCATAGTTGGAATTCACTCATAAAGGCACTGGCACAGTTGGAAACGTCGCTCATGCAAACGTTAAAGCTCCATTCCTGACGCTAGTCACCGGGTGAAGAAGGAGACAGAAAGTATGTAAATGTCAAATGGGGAAGAAGAAGAACACGTATGCAAAATTTCGACACGATTCAGGCATAAAAACCACTGAACGGTGAGTCAAGTGTAAGTCGCTGTAGTAATGAATCGGAAGATGGTGTCCTTCACGAATAAGGAAAAGGCTGAGATGCATTTAATTTACGGAGCGGCAGATGGAAATGGTGCAGAGGCACAACGAATGTACGGAGAGCGATTTCCCAACAGGCGGTTGCCTAACCGCAAAACTTTCGAGCCTTGCACAGACAGTTGTGTGAGACGGGATCATTTCTCGCTTCCCGGTCGAATGCAGGTCGTGCAAAAAAGGACGAATCAGTAGTTGTTGCAGAAGCCATTCTGGATGTAGTAGCGGCGCAGCCAAGTACAAGTACACGAACAGTGGCTAGGCAGGTGGATACCTCACAGTCCATGACTTGGAGGGTACTGAAGGATGAACATTTGCTCCCGTTTCATGTGCAACGAGTCCAGAAACTGTCTCCAGGGGATTATCCAAATCGTATTGAATTCGCCCGCTGGTTTCTGCAGCAGAACGCGCTAAATCCACATTTTGGACGAACTGTGCTTTTCACCGATGAATGTACCTTCACACGTGAAGGTACATTTAACACACACAATGCACATGTATGGGCGGATGTCAATCCACATGCTCATCAGAGACGCTTTTCCATCAATGTTTGGGCAGGAATCCTCGGAGACCACCTAATCGGACCGTACCTTCTTCCTGAACGCCTCAACGGTAAAACATACCTCACATTTCTGCAACATGTGCTGCCAGACCTGTTAAACGTTGTTCCTCCACGCATCCGGCGGGTCATGTGGTTCCAGCACGATGGAGCGCCAGCCCATTACGTACGAGACGTCCGCAACTATCTGGACATCACATTTCCGAACAGATGGATTGGTCGAGGTGGTCCTGTTGCTTGGCCTGCTCGCTCGCCAGATCTTTCACCCCTCGATTTCTTTTTTTGGGGACAATTGAAGGCTCTTATGTATGAGACCCCATTGAATCCCCCGCGGAACAGGTCGCCAGACTTTCCGCCGCTGTAGGGGAAGTGCTCGAAAAGCCTGATGTTTTCGCGAATGTTCGCCGTTCCATTCTTCGCCGTTGTTCTGCGTGCATAACCTCTGGTGGTCACAATTTTGAACATTTATTGTAATTACATGTTAATAAATATGCTTTGGTAACATAATCCTAATTTGTGTCTTTTTACCTCGTATCACAGCACACAATGTGTGAACATGGTAAACTGAACTGTGCTCAGGAGTAGAAATTTCAAACCCCTCTCCCCAGAAACTTAACCACGTCTAACGATTCAGATTTTGGGCTGAAAATTTAAGTCTAAGCTTTAGAAAGCATTTAATGAGACACAAAAAATAACGGTATAAAATAGTTGTTCGTTACTCCAAAGTCTAAAGCGCCCTCTATCGGAATTTTTTGAAAATTTTCTTTAAAATTTATTTTTAAGAAAATACTGACATAAAGAATAATTTTAGCAAAACGCGGCAGTAGTTAGAGCCTAATCTACGACACAAAGATCGGGAATAACTGATTTTTGTTCTGGGGGGAGAAGGGTTTCAAATTTCAAATTTCAGTTTACGCTACTTAACTACTCGTTAGGACTCAGATTTTTAGATCAAAATTTAAGTTTAAGTCTAAGCTTTCGAAATCATTTAAAGAAATACAAAAAATAACGTTAAAAAATAGTTGTTTGTTACTCCAAAGTCTAAAGCGCCCCCTATCGTCATTTTTTGAAATTGAACTTTAAAATTTTATTTCAAGAAAATACTGGCATAAAGAAAAATTTTTGCAAAAACCGCAAAAGAATCGACCAATTTTTCCATTTTTTATAATCATTTGAAATTTCGGACCCTAAACTTTAATGCCCCCTATCTCCTTGGGAATACGTCTGGGACCCTTAGTCTCCTATTTAATATTATTTGTCTTTAAGTGTACTATAACCCCTTAAAGTTCTGCCCATCTTTTATGAATCACCCTGTATAAAGATTTGCATTGGATACTTAATTTTAATTTTGAAATTGGTTTGGCTGGCACCGACTCCTGAAAATCAAATAAATGTACGTAAATATAGTTTAATACGCGCGAGAAACACTACGCTCTTGATTTAATTTCTTATTACAATTATGTAAGGAAATTATTTTTCACTTTTCAGTATTTTTTGAAATCGGTTCAATTTTTGACAGAAAAGTTTATTTTTCTCTTTTTAGTTAAAAGTTAACGATTTTCTGAAGTCGGTTAATCAAAATTGTAACACAGGAAATATTATTGTAAAGCATACACGTTTGTCAGTAACGGGGTTCGAACACGCGATCTCTTTCTTCAAGAAGCAGAGCTTCAATCTGGCGCCTTAGACCGTTCAGACATTCCGTCCGCACTCTATTCATCAAACTTATTCAACACTTTTAATTAGCGAAAAATCACTAACTATTAGTTTTTGCCTAATTACTAAAAAAGTACTAAATCAATTTCGATGAAATGTGAATCTAAACCATTCTTGAGTCCACTGGAACACACACACAAAATTTCATTAAAATCGGTCCAGTCGTTTAGGAGAAGTTCAGTGACATACACACGCACAGAAGATTTATATATATAAAGATTATTGGTGGACCGGGCACAGTGTGCCGGAAAGAGTTAATGACTTATTTCTGCGCTTGTGACAAGGTCAGGAGCAAATAATAATAATGATTAAAAAAAAAATACTAATAGAAAATGTACTGTAGTCTTTAATACATTAAACTGTTATTGTCAAAAATGACAATTTATATATATCCTATACGGATACCTTTTTAAAAAGGCATCCTAAGGGCCTGCTTACTTTCTGAAAACTAAGGGTGTATTCGATATTCGGCGAAAATTAATTTTTAATATTTTGCTTAGGTGGACCACTGAATTTCTTATGCAGAAGCAGAAATGTGGCGTCATTTTAAAGCTCGTTGAATTTAAATTTTTATGTTGCTCTTTGGAACCGGAATAACCGCCCACGTTGGCTGCGAACAATTTCCAAGAGCAGTTTAATATATTTCTTTCGTCGTTATGTTGGTTGTTGCATGTGGAATGTTCAAAATAACAGGTTAATTTCAGTTATCGAAAAAACATCATATTTCGAAATATTCTTCGTATTTTAAATATGTCTCTTAGTAAATATTTTAGAAAGTAGTTTCGACCACCTGTTAAAAGAATAATAGAAAGTAATTTTCCCGTTGAATTAAAGAAGAAATGTTACACTGTATCAAAATATTTTATTTATGTATCAACAAATCATTTCCAATTTGCACATGCGAAGTATAAAGATCTTAATGGCGATTCCAAATGCTATTGTAAAGATTATTACAAAATCTCAATGGCTTTTTCTTTTAAATAAACAACAACAACAAACAATTTAACAAATTACAACAACTATTTGGAAAATTAATTTTTCAAAGGCTAAGACTTATAAATAAATTTCACATTTAAAAAATATATATTAACATGCATATACCTCACTTTTTAACAATGCATATTTATTTTACAATTAAAGTTAAATAACGGTAAGACATCTCGTAGAGATTATCATTTATACAGTCATTGTCCTCCTAAATAATTTCTCTTTTTAACCCTTTCGGGTCTGGTGTACTACTAATAGTGCATGTCTTTTAATGGAAAATTATTTTGTTTTAAGAAATACTTTTCGTACTATTTGCATGTAGTAATGTTAGTATATGTCTAAGCATTTACTATATGACTTCATTTATGTTTACGCATTTAGTAGTAATTATTATTATTAGGCAGCTGACAACAATGTGACAACAGGTGCTCCAAAACATTTAATAAAAGATTTTATGTGAAATATATAAACAAATTACAACTTCAAGAACATGCTTAAAATCTAGCAGTTGGTCTGTTTATTTTTTAATCCAGTTTTGAACCTTTTTATTCTTCTGCAACAGTTTCTCCAAATTTCCATGATGGGAATTCGAATTCACATTGCAAATTCATGTTCAGCTTACGGTGGAATAGGAATGGGGACCTAAAGTCGTGTTCATAATAGTGGGGTGCTCGGATTAGAGGATGTTCTGAGTAATTCGCCGGGACCGTCGGATTGTGTTCATAATACTGGGGTGTTCACATTAAAGAGTGTTCTGATAGAGAGAGTCCACTGTATATAAATAATGTATGAGGAAAGAAGGGCAAAAGTCGAGTAACCCGTATTTAAACTTTTTTTTTTCTGTCTCTGTCATACACTAAAAATTACGAATTATGTATTCGCAGCGTTATTTGAAGAGCAAAAAAGAATTATCCGACATTCTTCTTTTATAATTCTCTCTGGACCTTTTTACTTTCTTCTATCTTTACAAGAAGAAAGTATTGGATTCATGAAAATTTTCGACTTCCGGTTTTCAACGGATTTATACGTTTTAGAAGGTCCTGAACACGTTTTGACTATTTTTAGAAAATGTCTGTCTGTGAGTCTGTCTGTCTGTCTGTCTGTCTGTCCGTCTGTCTGTCTGTCTGTGTGTCTGTCTGTCTGTATGTGACAAAAAATTTGTGGGCGCTCTATCTCAAGAACTAATGTTCGAAATTTAATAAAATTTTATATTCAGTGAGACCTTGATATGAATTAGTGCCTATTGGTTTTTGGTGAAAATTGGCCTGCAGGTGGCGCTGCTATACTACGTTTTTCATGATTTTCAAGATTGCTATATCTCAAGAACTAATGCACAGAATTTCACCAAACTTCAGATTCTGTGATCCCTTGATATACATAGACGTTGATTAAGTTTTGGTGTAAATTGGCCTGCAGGTGGCGCTGTTATGCCACGTTTTTCATGATTTTCAAGATAGCTATATCTCAACAACTATCGCACAGAATTTCACCAAACTTCAGATTCTGCGATACCTTCAGATACATAGCCGCTGATAAGGGTTTGGTGTGAACTGCCCTATAAATGGCGCTGCTATGCTACATTTTGCACGATTTTTGCGATAGCTATATCTCAAGAACTAATGTAGAGAACTTTATCAAATTTTAGATTCTGTTACACTAGAATATATAACATAATTAGACGCTGATTACATTTTGGTATTAACCTTGCAACAAGTGGTGCAGCTATGCTGCATTTTGCACGATTTTTCCGATAGCTATATCTCAACAACCAACGCACAGAATTTCATCAAACTTCAGATTTCGTTACAAAATGACATATAACATAATTACACGATGATTACGTTTTTTTATAATTCCTTCAACTGATGGTGCTGATGTGCTATATTTTACATGTTTTTTTTTAAACTAAACTATATCTCAAAAACTAATGCACAGAATTTCATCAAACTTCAGATTCTTTTACACCATAACATAATTAGATTCTTTTTTACGTTTTGGCATAAATTTTCCAAGATATGGTGTTGCTGTGCTACGTTTTGCAATTTTTTTGTTATAACTATATCTCAAGAACTAATGGACGAAATTCCATCAAATTTCAGATTCTGTTAGGTCTTGACATAAATAGATGCTTATTAGGTTTTAGTATAAATTACGCAACATGAGGCACTACTAAGCTCATTTTCTCAGAATATTAATTAAATTTTGCATTTTAGGCTTTACGGATACCAGAGTCTCATTAGGCTAGGTCAAATGTTCGAGGAAATTCGATAGTGGGTAACTTTGGGGTCACCACATTTTTTTTTTAAATATTAAAATGTACTTATGAGATAGAAGAAAGTTTTGGGATTGACACATCCAACTAGTTTTAAACTTTCCAATAAAATTTAAAAGTGTTTATCCAGTCGGTTTGTCTGTCCCGTAGCTCTAACCCCGTTAGCTCTAACTCCCGTAAATGTACTCGGATTTTCATACAATTGGTAAATCTTATTTAGGGTCCTCTTGGCATATTTGCTATTGTATATGAAATATGTGGGATTAATAATTCATATACAGGGACATCCAAAAGAATTCCATTACATTATGGTCTAACTATGGGGTAAAATCGTTTGTAGAGTAATTTAATGGCATTACGCTATTCCAAATGTATTGAAACTAATATAAATCACTGAATTTCCCTAAGATTACATTAGAACAGGACAATGATATCATTTTTAACTTTGTTGTTATAGGGACACACAAAAGAAATCGGTTGTAGTACTGTCTTTGAGAAATAATTGCTGGAAATGCGTTTCCAATTTCGACATGCGCTTTTGAATTTAACTCCTTTTTAAGTGTGTTCGTTGTTACATGAATGCATAGCTGTAACATCTGTAGCCGTCGTCTGATGCGTCTGTCTTTATATAAAAAACTACCTAATCGAATCATTTAAAATTTTAAATATATTTGTTGCAGAATTTTGCTGAGTCTTTCCAAATTTTTGTAAAAGTGGATTTACAGTTCAAATACAGAGACAGTCAAAAGTATTCAGTTACATTACGGCCGATGAGATAAAATAGTTTCAAATGCTTTTTAACTATTTTACACCCGACAAAGCATAATGGAATTGGTATGCACTTATGAAGAGCACTAAAATATACATTTTGTAGAATATGCCGTACAAAGAATATTTATTACTCATTTACAGGGAAAATTACAGAGAGGATTACAGATTTACAGAGACAGGGAGAGACATAAGAATTCCGTTATTTTGATTTTGATTTGCTTTGAGGCCTATTGCAGCTTATGGCTTTCGCCTCGAATGATCCATTACACACAGAAACAAAGACAATTCAGAACTATTTTATTTCAAATATCCATTACAAATTTATTTCGCTACAAAGGGACAACAAACCATCCATGTCTTATCCGGATTCGAACCAGGATCCCTCGGCGTGGCAGCAGCTGCCGCTAATGGTCACGCCACTGGGGCAACAATTCCGTTATACAGGGTGTCTATAAAAGAACTCCGGGGTTTGAAAAATTCATATCTCACTAACTATAAAAGATAGCAAAATTTAGTCGATTTCTCTGAAAAGAGTAGCTTAAAAAATTTTACTCATACGAATTGGGAATGTGTGCATCAACTGTTGGCGGCGCTACAGGGCGTTGACCTTGAAATGATGGCGACTCCACAACAAAAGGCTCAATGTGTTATTTGGCTCATAGAAACGATAGAAATTTCTTCTGGGGGCATATCAAGAATCTTGTGTATGCAGAGAAAATTTGTGATGTTCAACATCTCAAGGAACGAATAGTCAATTGTGTGGCAACCGTCCCCCCCAGACATGCTCGCCAGGACATGGGAAGAGGTAGAATACCGTTTAGACGTCTGCCGTGCCACTAACGGGGCTCATATAGAACTTTACTAAGTGTTAAAAAAAACTTGAAAATGTAAGCTTTTCAGTCATGTATAAAACATGTATGTATGTTTTTTATTTCATTAAAATATTTTGCCTCAAAACCCCGGAGTTCTTTTATAGACACCCTGTATAATGATATAGAAGGATGGGGGTTCATGATTTGCGGTATATTTTAATTGTGTTAAACTGTTTCACATATAATAAAATTGATATACGTTGCTTAGGTTTAGTACAAGTTTCTTCCCGTGTAATAGAAAATGCATTTCCTATTGTTGAATAATATTTTAATTTATTAGACGGTGAAGTTTTGTTACATTACTCTGAATGTGTTTGTCGGACGTTAGCTGCCACTACCGATATTACTAGGTGATATCGGTCACCCACTGTGAGATTGGTGTAAATGAAGACTTACGCTAGTAACTGAATTATCAGTTTATTAAGAATATATGTACACACAAAATACGCTATTTACAAATATATACAACTACACCTCGGATATAGGTGATCCGGTTCAACATTAAATTAGATACCGTAAAGATTGGTTGTGTACTATTCCAATTACACTTTCCACCTCACACTCAATACACGTTAAATTCACTTTATCGGAGCTCAACCTTGAGTCTCCCAACACAAGTATACTGGGCCTGCACTTCTTAGCCCAGAGCACTAAACACCAGGACGTCTCTGTCCTTTGCGCACCAGAAAACGCACACTTTACGCTCTTCCACACAGAGCAACCTCTAGGTACGAAACCTAGGTACCGAATGAATTCTCTCAGACAAACTTGCCCTCTCCAAATCACTGCTTTCCCCAACATAAACCCCTTTGGAGCTTCCTCATTGGACACATACTCCATTCTTTTCTGGCTCAGTGACATGCTGCTAATCTGCTCATCATCCGCATACTTCACTGACAGATGGACATGCCTCTGAGCCATCTCCTTTCTCTAACACACCACCTGCAAAGGATTAGCTGGCAATTCCCCTTTCCACGAAGAGGGAATGTCACCTTGGAAATTCTGTACACAACCATACAATACTAGATATTCAAATAGAGAAAGAGTAGACATTACATTCTTTAGCACAGGTGCTATCAGATCCTGACACCCCCCACCTTAGCGGAAAATATGCCTTTTAGGGGCTAATTTTCCCCAAACATATAGTAATATCGCAGAAGAGTTCAATAGTCTCTTTACAGATTTCTTCATTATGCTTATTACATAGGTATTTCCATGTGCCTGAACACTATCTACTGACATCTCTACTGAACCTTGTACCAATATTAATATTACAAAAACAATACACGTACTAATACACTATTATAAACACAAAAATTCAAAAATATTTACACATGCACAAAAAAAAAATTAAATGTGTGACGACATCCCTTTAAGGTTGTCCACTACTGGGTCGTTGACGCTGATGGGCTAACAACTGGTTGTTCGTCCCAGCTCTTTCTATGTAGCCTGGATATTGCGTATGCATTCAAATGTTGAGCTCCTGGACGATGAGAAATACTCAGGTTCCAGCGTTGCAAGGCAAGAGCCCATCTAGTGAGTTTGGGTGATCTTGGGGTTGTTTCAGTGAGAAATTTTAATGGATTATGATCCGTAATGATCTCAATTTGAGATCCATAGGTCCATTTTTCAAACTTTCGCAACCCAAAGAGAACACTCCAAGCCTCTTTCTCTATACTCGGCCAAGCACGCTGAGCCCCTGACAATTTCTGACTGGCAAAAGCTATTGGTTTAAACTGACCCTTTTCATCTTTTTGAGTAAGACAACATCCTACTGCCAGGTCGGAAGCATCTGCGTGGAGCTGATATTCCCGGCCTACGATAGGTGTAGCCAAACTCGTCACCTTACATATCTCATCCTTAAGGGTATTAAATGCTTTTTCTGCCCTTTCATCCCATGGTACGGTATTTTTAACCTTCCCTTTAGTCAATTCGGTTAAAGGTATAGCAATTTCGGCATAATTTGGAATATAAGATCGGTAAAATCCCATTAATCCCAAAACAGATCTAACTTCCTTTTTAATTTTTGGTCTCTTTAGATCCCTTATTGCTCCTATTTTTTCCTCATCAGGTGCATGCGTTCCACCCCCTATTACATGATCTAAAAACTTAGTCAATTTCTCTCCAAATTTACATTTGTCTAGCCTAATCGTAAAATTTCTATTTTTCAACTCGTCAATGACAGCCCTAATATGCTTACAATGCTCTTCCCAGGTGTCGGAGAAAATGATGACATCATCAATATATGCTTCCGCATACCTCCGATGACCTTGAAGAACCTCATTCATATCTTTCTGAAACGTGGCAGCCGCCCCTGATAATCCAAAAGGCATTGTGCGCCACTGGTAAGTTCCATTATGCGTTGTAAAAGCTGTCAAATGTTTACATTCCTCAGCCATTTTAATCTGCCAATAACCCCTCAATAAATCAATTGATGATAAATACTTAGCCGCCCCTGCGGTATACATGATTTCTTGAGAGTCTTTCATCGGAAAGGTTGGAACACTGAGAGAAAAATATAATTCTGGCATCTAGAATCTAAATTGTGGCTTTAGAAAAAATAGTTCCATGTCATCCTTATAAATTCTAACTCACTTAGCTTTAGAATTCTAGAGTCTCCTACTAGAATTCCGAAGCATTTTCTCATAATCTCGTTGTTCAATTTATTTAAAAATCTGTACAAATAAATGCGAACACAACAGGTTTGATTTAAAAACTATAATTCTTGATGAAACCATTCCCGAAATTAAGCGAGTATTTCTCGTTACTGAAATGATTCAATATCGTTTTGTCACCAAGAAAACGAGAGACTAGAAATGGTATGTTATTTAATCTATTCAGCTTAGTTGTTTAACCTATTCGCATGGATTCTTCATTTATAGTTCTAGTTTAGGTATTCAGAAAGTGACTAACTATTCATTCTAGTTGAAGGAGGTGTATTTTTTTTCTCAGTGAACCTGAGTTACCGAATTTAAAGCTCTATAGTCTATACAAAGCCTGACAGTTGCGTCTTTTTTCGCCACACAAACAATTGGATGACTAATTTCAGCGTTTGACACTTCGATTAGATTTAATTCTAATAACTCCTGAATCTGCCTATATACTTCCTCTTTATAAGCTACCGGTACACTATATATCTTTGGCTTTTTCCTTTCCACCCCCGGTTTCAGATCAATACGATGCTCCCCTACTTCAGCTGGTCGTACAGGACCCATAAACACCTCTTTATTCTCCCTCAAAATAGACTTTATATCTTTGACTTGATTGTTAGATAACCCTTTTATTTCGAATCTCTCTATATCTCGTTCTACTTCCTGATCCCGGTTCAAAATTGGAATTTCCCCAACTTCTCCAAATTCCTCATCACCCTCGAAAACAATATTAACGATATTACATTTAGCAATAAATTCTCGTATTTTATTTTGGTGCACATGCTTCCTACTCCCGTCGGCTAACTCAATTATAAACGAATGCTGATTTCGTTTTTCGACTATGGTTGCCGGCCCTTGCCACTTAGAATATAGTTTATTAGTTGAATCGGGGATTAACAGTGTTGTGTTTGAGCTGACGCTTTGGTCAGGGCATCAAAGAAAAAATAATGTTATGTTTACTTGATAGTGGAAAAAGCACTTTTTATTTGCCTCTACCCACAATTAGGCCAAATAAATGATCGTGATAATGACAGCACATCGCGGAGAATGGGGGCCTGCAAACGACCCAAGTGACCATCCTTACTTCTTTAGAACAATAGAAATATCTTTATCCATGATGACATAAAATGTCAAACATAAAGTTAAAAAATATAAAATTGAAAAGGTAAAAAAAGTTACCTGTCAAGTCCTTGGCTGTTGATGACAAATAAATCCAGACAATAGGCACAAGAAATTATTATGCACACCAATTTTGAAGAAAACTATTTTTATTTCATGAAGAACTTGTTTACTTTTTTTCATGAATAAATATTTCTTCACATAATTATATTATTTTTGACTCGTACATATTAATCTCTCTTTTCATAAAAAACCATATCATAATATATGCTAATCACAACAATTGCTATCTCCAAGCAATAAAAATTCTTTGTCAATAATATATTTTAGATATCTCAACAGGATGTAAATTATAAATTTTTCTCATGACATAAAAGGACAATATAATATTATTTCTTCTTGAAAAAGAGCAACTTTCATAATATGAACTTTCAAAAAAACAAAATATATTATACTTCATATTGCATAGATACAAACCAATATTTTCTTCATAACGCCCCTTGGGTATTCAAAAATTATATATATAAAATTGGGCAGAATAATGAAGTAAAAACTTTATGAAAATCAAATATCTTCACTTGATGAACGAAAAATGTTCACCTCTTAAAGCACACGTTCTTCACCTCTGCTTGTTTTTTTCAGAGGATTGAGAACATATAAAAGCACAATTGAAGAATTGATCACATAAGTATTTGACGAAAATTTTGGACGAAAAGATGAAGAATAAAACTATTTAGAATAAACATGTCGACAACCTTCTTTAGTTAAAAGTGGCATCAATAGAGCAACACATAAAAGGCTTCACGACGTCACCTCATTTAATACGCATATCCAAACAGAGTACACAACAAAAATACTTTCAGGATCCTTTGAAACAAAAGGTTTGCTCCTCGCTGCTTAACAGAAATCAACATCACTTTCCTAGATGCATTTTGAGGGCAGCACTTTTTCTTTGCCGCACTTAAAAATCAGCATCGTAATAATATCAACATAACAAAAAAAAACCCGTTCCATCCTTCGTTAACGGGGGAGCACCTCTGCCCCGAAATTACACTAAAAACTTTCAATCATACGACTGCATCCATCACAGCAGGTGTCTATCGGCGCAACTGACGCAGGTGGCCGCGAGCCCAGGGGAAAAAGAGAAAGGGGTTACTGTAAATGCAAAATACGCCAATTTGGCAGTGAGCAAAAGAGGGGGTGAGGAAAAAATAAGCCAAATTACAATATACAGTATGAAAAAATATGTAACTAATAAGAATAAAATTGATAACCATCTTAAGAGGGGAGGCCAAAGCCGGTGGCCATGTACATAACGGCTTGAAATACGTCACCTGTGAAATTTAATTTGATAGGTTAGGGGTGTGTCCGAATAAACGGAAGTTCCACCCAAAAGAACTAGCGAGAATGTTCTCGAACAAATTTTAAACCGGAAGGAATGATTTCAAACAGGACTTTTCCGGCCTGGAACATTCGAAAGCTAAGTAAGAAAGAAAACATTACAGGCGACGATAAGAAAATAAGCGAAATCGAAATAAAATTTAAATTGAGAACATTAATAAAAAAGAGGTAATAGGAAATAAAATGACTAATAAAAAATGAATTAAATTAAATCTATGGGGGGGGTATGGAGTAACCACCACAAACAGTATTACCTTATCACCTACTTCAAAAGTTTTTTCCTTCGACCTTAAATTATAATGATACGCCATCCTATTTTGTTGCACATCGGACGATAATTTTGCCTCATGTGCGGCTCTTTCTAAACGTCCCCTAAGTTTATTCAAATACTCATGAATCGGCGTAGTATCTAACTGCGCCCCCTTATTTTCTCCTGCCCAGGATGACTTGAGAATCGACAAAGGACCCTCCGGCGCTCTACCATATAATAATTGGAAAGGTGCGATTCCCGTCGTAGAATTTGGGACTTCCCTATACGCCCATAATACAAATGGTATTTGTTCATGCCACTTTTTTCCTTCTTCTCTAATAGTATGATGTAACATACGTTTAAGAGTCTGATTAAATCGTTCCACAAGCCCGTTAGACTGTGGATACTGTGGGGTCGAAAATCTTGGACTAGCACCTAACCTTTTCTCAAATTCTTTCGTTAAGTCGGCGGTGAAATTGGTTCCATTATCGCAGGCAATTATATTTGGAATTCCTGTCCTCATAAATATTTGAAGCAACGCATCACACGCGGTTTTAGCAGTTAAACTTTTTAGAGGGATCGCATCCGCCCACCTGGTATGTTGATCAATTAAGTTTAGTATATACTGATGCCCTTGGGAACTTTTAGGATCAATAGGCCCAATTAAATCAACATTAACTACCTGAAATGGAAGTTCCGGCCGCGACACTGGGGAAATAGGAGTTCTATCATTTACCTTAACCCCTCTAGTCAACTGGCACTCTAAACATGACTCACAAAATTGTTTAGTTTCTTTCGCCATCCCCTCCCAATAAAATGAATACCTGATTCTCTGTAAAGTTTTCTTGGCTGCATGATGCCCTCCAAATACCGAACTATGCGCTAATTTTAAGATTTCTTCCTTTCTGACTTTGGGTACAACTAATTGCGCTATATTTTCGCCTAACAATATCTCTTTATGATATAATAAGCCATTTACAATATAATAATCCCCCCTTATCCATTTTAGCTAATTCCCAAGCTTTCTCTAACTATTTACATTCTAACTGGGATTCCTTAAACATATCGGAATTGCTAACAATAGCTTTATTACCTTTCTCCACTTCCGTTTTTTTCCGTATTCTGAGTTTGTACATTTTGCGAACTCGCTTCTATTGCGTAAACATTACAACTATCGTTATTCATACCTTCCCTTTCACTTAAGTTATCAATAATAAATTCCGAATTTTCTAATTCTTGGGCCTCTAGCAATGGCTCCTCGCGGTTGACACCTGACAACTCATTAATCACTTCGGGATGTAAAATCACTTGCTCATTAATATTATCAGTCACTGCGCAAAGTACTTCCTGATGAATTATATTAGTTTGTCCGAATTGCGGAATAGCTAACGGTAGTTTAACCAACGGCGATTTAACTGCTTCACCGAATAACCCTTGTAAATAAATACTACCCGCTCCTTTTAATTTCTCTTCCGGTACCAAATCTTTATGAACAATACTAATTTCACATCCAGAATCAACCAATCCCTTTCCTTTTTGCCCATTCACACTAACTTCAATTTTCTCAAGTTTATTTAATTTCTCACCAATAACGTTAGTTCACTGTTCGGCCTTTGCCGATATTCTCGCCACAATAGCTCCATTAGGTAACTCTTTATTTTCTTTTACCACAATCTTATGCACACCCGTTTTCGGATCTCGCCCTTTATTACCATTATTTCCCTCATTACCCACTTTATTACAAAAACGTTGGTAATGACCTCTCAAACCACATTTAAAGCATTTAGGAGCTGAAGCATCACTAGGCTTCTTAAAATCTATTTTCCTATCCGAAAAAGAATTAGTCTCATTACTCCCGTTTTGCCTCCAATTATTACTAACTTTGCTATCCTCTCTCGGTCTCATTTTTTCATTGTTTACATACCTATCTTTACCTTTAAAACTTTTATACGTAACGGCGTAAGACTTATGTTTAGCGTCAAAATAATTGTCACATTCTTTAGCAATTTTAGAAGTTTCTAACCATTTACCTTGATGAGTTAACCCAATACATGACGCAGTATCCTCATCCAACGTACTTACTAATTTATCGGTAACTATTAACTGGTTGACCTTTTCATAAGAGTCAGCACCTCTAATCTTACAATAATTTTCCCATGTCGCTATTAAACGCGATACAAATAATACATGAGTTTCATTCTGGTTTCTCTTAGTCTTCTTAAAATTTTCCAAACATGCCTTCGGGGTCGGCTCATGTTCCCTTAGGACTAACTCCTTTAATTCCTCATAATTCTCCATTTATTCCGTAGTGGTATAAATTAACAAATTATCCGCCTTATCTCCTAACATATTAGTAGAATTTCGGCCTGCTAGTTTTCCGGTACATTTTTAGTTTTGAATGCCCTTTCTAAGCTGTTAAAAAATAAATTCCATCCCTCAGTCCCTTCTGGTACTTTGATAGATAGAGTTTTAACACTTTTGATCAATTTTTCTATACTACTTTCATTATTAGATTCCCTAGAGACATTAGAATTATTGGCCGATCCTTGAACTCTTAGCCTTTCCATTTCTAATTCATGTTCCATCCTCAATTTTTCTCTTTCTAACCTTTCCTGTTTTTCTAACTTTTCGCGCTCTAATCTTTCCTGTTTTTCTAACTTTTCGCGCTCTAATTTTTCCTGTTTTTCTTCGCGCTCTAATCGTTCTGCAACAATAGCGTCAGATAATTCCTTAATAACCGCCTCGTCATACTCATCACTGTCCATTATCTTTTTCTTAAGCTGAATTCTGGTATCATTTTCCGTGAATTCAACTCCCAATTCTTCGGCTATCCCCTGAAGATCAACCTTTTTAGGTGCGTTCGTAATTATGTAAATACGTAGCACCTATTGTTGTCGCTCAGTCCGTCCGTCTGTCTGTCTGTCCGTCTGTCTGTCTGTCCGTCTGTCTGTCTGTCCGTCTGTCTGTCTGTCTGTCCGTCCGCATATAACAACGCAAAAACTACCCAACCGAATCGTTTGAAATTTAAAATACATAATTACTACATAATTTTGTCGAGTCATTTCAAATTTTATGAAAATCGGGTGGATAGATCAATTACAGGGACAATCAAAAGGATTCCGTTACATTACGGTCAATGGGGGAAAAAGTTTCAAATGCATTTTAATCGTTTGAAATTTAAAACGTATATTTATTGCATAATTTTGTCGAGTTATTTCAAATTTTATGAAAATCGTATGGATAGATCAATTACAGGGACAATCAAAAGGATTCCGTTACATACGGTCAATGGGGAAAAAAGTTTCAAATGCATTTTAATCGTTTGAAATTTAAAACGTATATTTATTACATAATTTTGTCGAGTCATTTCAAATTTTATGAAAATCGTATGGATAGATCAATTACAGGGACAGTCAAAAGGATTCCGTTACATTACGGTCAATGGGGAAAAAAGTTTCAAATGCATTTTAATCTTTTGAAATTTAAAACGTATATTTATTACATAATTTTGTCGAGTCATTTCAAATTTTATGAAAATCGGATGCATTGATCAATTACAGGGACAATCAAAAGTATTCCGTTACATTACGGTCAATGGGGAAAACAGTTTCAAATGCATTTTAATGGTGTTACACTCATTTGAATATAATAGAATCGACATGAATCTATGAAATATGTACTAAAAATACATTTTGTGTAATCTGTGATGCAAAGAATATTTATTATTAAATTACAGGGCCACAAAATTTTTTCCACTAAATAATGTTATACGGGGAAACATTGTTTAAGATATACGTTAATGAAGTATAATAAGAATTACTCCCTGCATATTTACAGGAACACAAAGATTTCGACCACTATACTGTATCCAAAGTACGCTCTACTATATCAGCAAGATCTGAATATTTTAAAACTTCGTTATCAACGAATGCACCTCATTTGCTACGCTTTACGTGCAATTTCCAACTTGTTTAGTTTCAATAAGAACGCCATACCTTCACCGATTGTTATTACCACCCCACCAGAATAGTTAAACCTACCAAATTAATATTTCCTAAATTTTTAACTTAGTACAGTTATATCCCATATATTATACTAAATAATACCCTTCAGATAATCAATACATTTCATTTCTAATTAACCTACTGAATACTCTTATTTTCCTCAACCATTGCTATCACACAATACACTTCCAATAAAACAAAAGGTAAAACAGTAATTCGATTTGATTACTATGCAATACAGATTTCAATTTATACACTTATATAACAACATACAATTTATATAATAATACTGATAGGTCGAAATTGAATAGAAGTATTGATGTCAATCAAAAAATCCACATAAAGAAAAATTGTAAAACATGCATATATAAATTTCTACAATTATACTCACTAAAATATTTCCGAATTTAGTGCTGGTTCTTACACTTAAAACAAATATACTGAAAATCTTCACTTTTATTTTTCCTCACTATGGCTCTTTTTTGAGCCTTTTTTTTTCCCATGGCTCCCTTTTGGGCCTTTTTTTTTCACTATGGTTCTCTTTTGGGCCTTTTTTTTTCACTATGGCTCTCTTTTGAGCCTTTTTTTTTTCACTACTATTGTCAATTAGAATTCTAAGCAAATGTTATTATACACTCTTCAAACTTAAAAATGTTGCTTCATTTAAATATTACTTTAACAATAATTTAACTTTAAGTAAATTTAATTATTCCTTCCAACTACTATTACCACAATTAGTAAAAAAAAATTATAGACAATCAATACTAGCTCAAGTTATTATGACCTTTCCTTAAAACAATAGCCAATATGGTTATTAACACTTTATAGGTAGGGGGTATTGATAAAATACATAAATAATATAGACAATTTACTTAAATTACTATTAATTATACAACAACAAATTTTGGTTCGAGATTTCAGCAGAAAGATATGATCAAAACACCTTACCTTATACTTTATTTGCTGGGGTACTCTTCTATTCACAGGTAGTTCCACGATGTAGCGGTAATATGGCACAACAGTTTAGTTCTTTCTAATACTGATACGGCACAGGCACAACACTTTAACACACACTCGACGATACGGCACGACACTTTAGCACACATTCGACGATACGGCACGACACTTTAGCATACAATCGACGATCCGGCACGATACTTTAGCATACAATCGACGATCCGGCACGATACTTTAGCATACAATCGACGATCCGGCACGATACTTTAGCACACACTCGACGATATGGCACGACACTTTAGCACACCTTCGACGATCCGGCATTAACACGCAAGAATTCCACTGGATACTCTGGCATTAACAGACTGCAACACGGCTCGCTGGTCACTGGTTTCAGGCGATTCTATCCCACCGCTGCCACCAATTTGTCGGACGTTCCTCTCAGTCCACACAACTTTGAAGAATGTCCGTGGTAGATATAGCTGCCGCCACCGATATTACTAGGTGATATCGGTCACTTACTGTGAGATTGGTGTAAATGAAGACTTACGCTAGTAACTGAATTATCAGTTTATTAAGAATATATGTACACACAAAATACGCTATTTACAAATATATACAACTACAACTCGGATATAGGTGATCCGGTTCAACATTAAATTAGATACCGTAAAGATTGGTTGTGTACTATTCCAATTACACTTTCCACCTCACACTCAATACACGTTAAATTCACTTTATCGGAGCTCAACCTTGAGTCTCCCAACACAAGTATACTGGGCCTGCACTTCTTAGCCCAGAGCACTAAACACCAGGACGTCTCTGTCCTTTGCGCACCAGAAAACGCACACTTTACGCTCTTCCACACAGAGCAACCTCTAGGTACGAAACCTAGGTACCGAATGAATTCTCTCAGACAAACTTGCCCTCTCCAAATCACTGCTTTCCCCAACATAAACCCCTTTGGAGCTTCCTCATTTGACACATACTCCATTCTTTTCTTGCTCAGTGACATGCTGCTTATCTGCTCATCATCCGCATATTCACTGACAGATGGACATGCCTCTGAGCCATCTCCTTTCTCTAATACACCACCTGCAAATCCACGAAGAGGGAATGTCACCTTGGAAATTCTGTACACAACCATACAATACTAGATATTCAAATAGAGAAAGAGTAGACATTACATTCTCTAGCACAGGTGCTATCAAATCCTGACAGTGTTGAAAAGTGTTTCATAATCTATGCTTCACGCATGATTTTTTTTTTATATATATACGGGTGATTCTCAAAATAGGGGGCAATTTCAAAAGTGAAATCTTAAAAAAATTGCTGTTAGCAAAATTTCTGAAAAAAATAGGTGTTGTTAATAAAGTACACAATACTTTACATGTCGTCAGCAGAGCTAAATATTTAAAAATTAACTTAAAAAAATAATTAGTATTTTTTGATCCATGCTAATGACAAAACAAATTGCATGGAATAAATATATTAAGAAATTTTTATTTTCTTCCTGTTTAAATATTTTTTTCTATATTTATTAGCCTTCCTTTCAGCAAATGGTTTCCATTTTTACATATATACATATAAGGAGAATAAAAACATTACCAAAGAGCAAACTTTGTTTACATGAGCAACATTCTGACACTAACAATGTAAGAAGCTGTCTTAGTGATTTTCTGACAGATTTAATGCATATTTTAGGGATAATAAATGTAATACCTGAATTTATATGTAAAATTAAACTTTATAAAAGATACAATATAATCAATGGTTACATTTATGCCCCTAGGAGTCTTTAGCATGGACAGAAAAACCATGCTAATGACACTGATATTTGTCCATGCTAATGACAAATTTTAATTTAAATAAGATTATGAGCCATAATATAATCACAATGCAATAGTCCTTTCTGGGGCTTTTTAAAACACAGAAGTCCTATGCAAATAAGTAAAATAAAAATTTTAATTATAAAATAAACATGAAAATTATTATCCATTCTAATGACATACAATTGATGTACGCCCCTAATATTCAACTTCTATTCTTAAAATACAATACATGCTTCTATTTTCAGGCTGGGATAAAATGGCTACTTGTTGCCATGGAGAAACTTTATATTTTCAAACTATTGTCATATGTGAAAATGAAATTTTAATTAATAACCAGCTGTTATAGTATGACCTTGTTTTGAAAATAGAATATGGAGGACAAACTTTAATTCTTTTTTTATATACTAGGGGGGCCCCGCCCCCCTGCTCGCTATGCTCGCCAACCCCCCGCGTAATCGCTTCGCGATTCCAAATTGTCTACCCCTGCTTGCTGCGCTCGCCAATAACCCATGGTATGAATAAGCAGTTGCAGACCTTTCAAATGATGTGTCACACAATTGGGGTTGTAAAGAAATTACAAAATGCGCCCCCTCTGAGGGCAGAGGGGGGGGGGTTACATACAAGGTATCCATAATATGAATAAGCAGTTGCAGACCTCTCAAATGATGTGTCACACAATTGGTGTTGTAAAGAAATTAAAAATGTCCCCCCCTGGGGAGCAGAGTGGGGGATGACACACAACACATCCATAATATGAATAAGCAGTTGCAGACCTTTCAAATGATGTGTCACTCAACTGGTGTTGTAAAAAAATTAAAAATGTGACCGCCCCCCCCCCCTGGGGAGAGCAGAGTGTGGGGGTGGCACACAAGACATCCATAATATGAATAAGCAGTTGCAGACCTTTCAAATCTTGTGTAACACGACTGGTGTTGTAAAGAAAATAAAAATGTGTTCCCCCTGGGGAGCAGAATGGGGGATAACACACAAGACATCCATTATATGAATAAGCAGTTGCAAACCTCTCAAATGATGTATCAAACGACTGGTGTTGTAAAGAAATTAAAAATTTGGCGAAATATTATAGTTATCGCCAAGTTGGCGTCACTTTTGACAACTAATTTTGGTCGCCAAATTTGGCGATATATCGCCAAATTGGCGACAAACTTGGCGATTGTTGGCGATGATAACCTTTCCTCTCTTTATGGTAACCCATATGGCGATGCATAGACGGAGCCCTTTCTTGATTGGTCTATTCGACTCATGGAAGGAGTGGACAACCCGGATTCGTTAGTTCCGGAAATCTTCCACATCAGCATCATTCCAGGAGTCATTCCTTTTAAGGCTAGTTTTTTTTTTACTATAGAAGGATTATAATTTTATTTTAAAAAAGAAATTTATTGGATCAATCCTCTCCTTGATTAATTTAAAGAAAGAATAACATTTGTTTTATTTTATAAACATGATATTAACTCTTGAAAAAGCCAGTATATACAAGGCACAGCTGCTGTGGACATCCATGCTAATGACATTTTGAACATTTATTCTGTTATTTTAAGTATTTTAAGTTATAAAAAGTGAGTAATTTTTGAATGCAAATAATGAATAATACTAGTTCCGAACCGTGCCAAAAATTAATAATGTTCATGAGAGATAGAATATTTGCAGTCATTAAACACAATGCTGGATGTATAAATTATTAAATATTTGTTTCTCCGTTACTGTGTTGTTTTTATTTTGCTGTCCTTAAAGTTTTTACACAGATAAAAATAGTATTTTTCTTAACAAGTACTTTATTTTCGTCATAAAATACTTATAGATTAATTTTGTTGATATTTTTACTAGGACTTCCCTCAGAGGGATTAGTCTGAGCGATATTGCTGAGAATAAACATTTAATAACTTGCGATAAGTAAAGAAAATGAGATGTTACCTTTAATTGGTCATTCATTGTGATAAAATATGATGAAAATAAGCATATTGAATCATAGAATTACAAAATCTTATATATAAAGTTGCATATACTATTTTTATAAAAGAAAAGCAAACCATGCATGGATATAAAATTGGAAATATGCAAAATGTTAAAAGTAATACAGAAAATAAAACACCAAATTTTCCTATATTGGAAATATAACTCTTTGAAATGATGTCATGAGCATAAACAGAAGCTTCGCACCGATTTGAGAAACTATAAATAACATAAACTATTATATTTGAAGAGAATGGAGTGTATTTTATACGGTGTAAAATCCGTCCGAATAGTTTATAATGTTGAATATCTGTTTTCCACGGATGCAATGAGGTTGTCGATAAGAATTAAGGAATCCTTTTTTAAAAATTTGTCCTAAACGAGCACTTACATCTTATATGTTACTGTGATGCCAGAGTTATAGTTTCTGACCCCAACAGTATCCTAGAAATTGCAATATTCTCAATAAATTGGGTTTAAAACTTTTTCTAGAAAAAAAAAATGTTTAATTTGTGAAATTAAATTGTCGAATGTTTTAGAAATCGTTCATAACGAGAATATTATATCTTAAAAGTTGCCACAAAAAAAAAAAAAAAAAAAAAAAAAAAATTTTTAGTAATATCGACATCAAAGAATTCTCAATTTTAGAACTTTTTTTGCTCGTGCATTGATGGTGATTATTGTTCCTACGCAAAATATAGTATATTTTGCAGCAAAGATGGTTACCAACATTTTTTGCCCACATTATTTTTTAAATCGGCTAGGTACTCCCAATGATAACGAAAAACACACAAACGTTAATGCTTTAAAGCATAGAAATACAGAATCAAAAGCTATTTATCTCCTATTATATACACATAAATTATTATCTAATTAGTGCTAGCAGATGCATTTTTAAATATACATAGATCAACATAACGCTTCATTTTTCTTTTATTAGTATTTCTTAGTATTCATTTTTCATTTATTTGTATTATTCAGTAAAATACTCATTTTCTTAAGCCCGAACTACGTCAAACTTTTTATAAAAGCGCCAAAGTCCATATAACAGCGAAGTATTGTGAAGAGTATTAAATACAAGGTAATAAGAAACTTAGCCAAACGCAGGTAATAAATTGCCAAATATTGTTTTTTTCGCCCTCTCTCGAAATGCATTTTTTCCGTATATTTAAAAAACACGATTTTGAGTCATCTTATTTAAAATTCAAATAAATAAATAAGATTAAGCAATAATAGCATAAGTCAAAACATTTTATTTCAGCATCAAGGAATTGTATCGTAGTTACACGCGTGGAAAAAAGCTGCGTTTGGCCAAAAAAAACGTTGTCTTCACTAAATTTGAATCCGATTAAAAAAAGTACCGTGATTAATTAAAATGTTATAGGCAGAGCTGCCAAGTCTCCGGCATTTTGGATACCGGTATTTTAATACAGAAAATCTTTTATTAAATAGGAACATCTGCGGATTTAAAAAATAACTTTTCCTATAAGAAAATTCTGCTATGCAATAAGCGGGGGCTTGGCATCTCTGTATAGGAATATTTCGTAACCTCCTTTTTAACCTTAAAAAAAGCAACGACCATTTTTCGGGTTCAAAAAGTATTGCTAATTGTTCCATTTTGCATACAAAGTACTGATTGTAATATTGATACATCTATGGTGATAAATTTCCAATAATTTTTTAAATCCCATTTATTTCATTAAAAATATAAATCTTTTATTCATTTAGTTTAAAATAAATGGTTTTTAACTAATTTCATAATACTTTTGAAATGTCACTTTTCATTGGCCATCTTTTTAAAGCATTTAGAAAATGGTTGTTGTTTTCAGTCAAATATAGACTTTGGTCTGTCCGCATTTTATTTTATTATTATTATTATTTATAAATGGTGGAGAAATATTCATACTTAATCCATAACGTACATAATATATGACTCTGTTATTACATAAGTCACCTTTTTATTATCATAAAAATTATGTTTTTACTGATTTTTAGTAACTCAATAGGAAAAATTTTGTGCTTTGAGGAATAAATGTCCGCATTTCATTTATTTATTTATTTTAACAAAATTCATTGTATTGAGAAGAATTTTTATTTAAATAGGAAATACAAATGTCGCTGTTAATAAAGAAGAAAGTTACAAAAAAAGTTACAAAACGAGTAGACGCATACTATCAAATATGGAAAAACGACGAATCCAAAAAAGACGTCGTATGAAATATCATCTTTGAAAGCAAAAAAACGAGGTCTGATTATCAAACCTACTGATTACAAAATGTGCATTACATAAAAAAAAAAAAAAAAAAAAAAAAAACCCTGCAAATATTGAATTTTGTTTTCTTTTGTGCAGTTTTGGCTTCGGAAGGTGCGCTATGTTGCAAAAAGATATAAGCGACTATGAAAACACACTTGGTAAACGTTCATGCTCAGTTTTACAAATAAATATGGCACATATATGCCCTATATACACACCGAGGTAGCTAATTGGTGCCAAAATGGCGTTCACTTGCCTAACATGCTGGTTATCATATAAATGTTATAATAAATTTTTTGTTCTAAAAATATTATCATTTATTGACTGTTATTTCTTTTTTTTAATAACAGAAAATATTTCGATTATTCCTTTTTTCATTTTGAAATAAATAAATAACGTGTTATTATAGCATGCTATATGTATCTGGTAATCAAAACGATGTTTTCGCCTAATTGGCATAAAATATCTTGCCAAACCCGGTGCTTATATCTCTAGTATATTATCTCAAGTATTTTATTTATGTATACTATAATTGTTTTTGCATACCACTTACTTCTTCTTGTATATAAAAATAGGTAAGTGGCTCTTTTATGCAGTATATATCTTTAAAAAATAGCCCCCGTTGCCCCTTTTTGGATCGAATTAAAAAAAAATCAATGCCTAATTCCAGTATTGCTCCCAGGTATGCATACATATTCCAAATTTCAAAGTTGTATGCCAACAGGAAATGGATGAAAAATGGGAAAAGATGTTACATATGCACCAGGGTACTTAATTGGCGTCAAAATGGCATTATTTTACCTCAGGTGGTAACCCGGCTTTATTTATTTGTTATTTGTTTATTTACTTTCATTTCCTTTTTTAATTATATAAAATATTTCTTTTTATAGTTATTAATTATTATTATTATTTTATTTACTGTAAGTTCTTTTTGAAAATAGAAAATTATTTAAAAATGTGTATGTAAACGTTATTTGAAAACGGAGTTTTCGCCAAATGGGTTTTGAAAAAAATTGCACCAAATCTGATGCGCTTGTGGTGTCCGTGCCTAAAAATTAGTGACCAGAATTGACTTCCACACACAAACAAAATATAAGTTAAAAGAAAACATGCAATAAAAATAAATATAAAGGGAAAATGATGTCATAAAAGAAACTTTTTATTTAAAAACGTAATTGTTTCTAATTTTCACACGCGAAATATATAAAACATTCTCTTAGCGATCAAAAAATGCTATTAAGAGATTATCACAAAATATCAAAATCGAAGTTTTTATGACATTTTTTTAATACTAGGGGGGCGCCGCCCCCCTGCTCGCTATGCTCGCCAACCCCCCGCGTAATCGCTTCGCGATTCCAAATTATTGGCTACCCCTGCTTGCTGCGCTCGCCAATACCCCATGGTATGAATAAGCAGTTGCAGACCTTTCAACTGATGTGTCACACGACTGGTGTTGTAAAGAAATTAAAAATGTGCCCCCCTGGGGGGCAGAGTGGGAGGCGACACAAAAGACATCCATAATATGAATAAGCAGCTGCAGACCTCTCAAATGATATGTCACATGACTGGTGTTGTAAAAAATTGAAAATGTGCCCCCCTGGGGGGCAGAGTGGGGGTGACACACAAGACATCCATAAAATGAATAAACAGTTGCAGACCTTTCAAATGATGTGTCACACAACTGGTGTTGTAAAGAAATTAAAAATGTGACCCCCCCCCCTGGGGAGAGCAGAGTGTGGGGGTGACACACAAGACATCCATAATATGAATAAGCAGTTGCAGACGTTTCAAATCTTGTGTAACACGACTGGTGTTGTAAAGAAATTAAAAATGTGTCCCCCCTGGGGAGCAGAGTGGGGAATAACACACAAGACATCCATTATATGAATAAGCAGTTGCAAACCTCTCAAATGATGTATCAAACGACTGGTGTTGTAAAGAAATTAAAAATTTGGCGAAATATTACAGTTATCGCCAAGTTGGCGTCACTTTTGACAACTAATTTTGGTCGCCAAATTTGGCGATATATCGCCAAGTTGGCGACAAACTTGGCGATTGTTGGCGATGGTAACCTTTCCTCTCTTTATGGTAACCCATACGGCGATACATAGACGGATCCCTTTCCTGATTGGTCTATTCGGCTCATGGAAGGAGTGGACAACCCAGATTCGTTAGTTCCGGAAATCTTCCACATCAGCATCATTCCAGGAGTCATTCCTTTTAAGGCTAGTTTTTTTTTACTATAGAAGGATAAAAAAATAACAGTTTTATTTTTTGCATGATTAAATTTTAAAATGTTTTATTGCATTCAATATTTTTGAGTGCGTTAATGATTACTATTTACTCCATGTACTGATTCGGTTATCTACGAAAATATCCAGTTAGTGAAAATCACGCACACCAAATTTCTGTGACGTATGCACATAAATTGTGCTTTTTATCAGTTTTTTTTTAATATAACTTTTAAACTATTTGGAACTAATTTTTCGTATGTAGTGCATTCACCAGATTACCTTCATAGGTACCTATTGGTACAAACAGAATCAAAATCCGACAAGTACTTTTTGAGATTTGCTTGACGAAAGAATTTTTTTGACTTTTAATATCGTTACGTATCTCTGAGTATAAAGACTTCGCTTCGCTCAGACAATTAAGACAAACATATCTAAATATAAAAACAATGACAGAAAACCTGTCAATTTTTTTTGTATACCGAAAGACATAAATTGTCCCCTATTTTGAGAATCACCCATACATCGAATACATTAATTTACAATTACAAGAACAGAAAATCTGAAGCTGTGGATTGGACCACTTTTGCTCTCATTACCTCCAATGATAATCTTCATAAAATATAATCAATGTAAATTCGAGATTTCTTTTTCGTGAAACAACGCTTTGAAAGTGCAGATATTTGGCGCCAGCAGCGCGATACGTAGCCAAATGTTAGTATATGTTTCGTCCCCTCAGAAACATCTGATGATTCTTGTCAAGTACGGAATAAATTTTCTGCGAAGGTTGGGGAGGTCTGTTAGAGGTAATTAGAATTTATCATTAAAAAAAAAAAAAAAAAAAAAAAATTGAAGAAACCATGTCTTTTTTCATTCTTTGCACTTTTTCTTTCTTTCTTTCTTTAATTTTATTACTGGAATGTATACAAAATTTGTAAATGTTGCAGAGTTTTTCTTTTATTGTTAACTAGGTGACTCGCCCGGCGTTGCCCGAGGCCCGTTATAATAACCTTAAACAACACTCAACTTTGTATGATTTTATATCTTTTCAAAATCTTTTAAATGAACCTAGTTTCGGGGACTTATTGATTTCCGCAACGTTCCCAACTATCCTCTTTCTTGGGATCTGGGTCCCCACAACTAAAGTAACATGCGCTGGAAGTAACAATCAAGCCTATGATACCCGAAAAAAAAGAATGCACCAATAATGTTCGAGAATGCTAGTTGTTGAAGTCTGAGAAAGTTTCGTAGTGCAGAAAGTAGCCGAATTGTCATCTAAGATTAAACCAAATCCCATTGAAATGATGCCCTTAGAACCCAATTAAAGAATGCTTCCTCAAGCGGTTAAAGGTGCTCACTCCTGTAATTTTCACAAATTAATTTTATTATTAACACGATATTTAATAAATGAATGAAAACTTTTAATTAAAGTTACTTTTAAAGTAGCGCTATTTTTAATTTACATCTAGTGAGTAAACGCGTTTTTGCCGAAAAGGAGATTAATGCTCGAAAAAGATGATAGCTGTAGTTAGGAAAAAATCCAGGTCCTTGGGGACAGGATCGTAACTGGAATATTAGTTGGTAGTTTCGGAGTAGCTAGAGGACGCTAAAACTATATTACAGAAAATTATAATAGATTCGGATCAATCTTCAAAATGCTGCGATAAAGGCCCATAGGAGGAGATTAATGTTCATAATTGGTGATAGCTGAAGTCTGAGAAATATTTATGTCGTTCATGCAATAGCTGGAGGACTTAAAAAGTTGTTAGGAAAAAAAGCTAGTGAATCAGATCATTTTTAAGGGAATTGTGACAAAAATTCAAAAGGGGCCATCTGATATAGTTAAGAGTAGGATCCCAACATAAAAACATGTTAAATGGTTTTAGTTCTTCTATTAGTTCAAATTAAGCATATGTATCATCATTATAATGAAATTTTAAAGAAATTCACAAAAAATGGAAGGAAATGAGTAGTAGGAAAATAACAGTTTAAGCTCAGCCGCAGGCGGTCCAGTTTTATAGAAAAATACTGATTTCTAACAATTTTTATCAACTACATGATCAATGTAACGACTTAAAAGTTGAAAGTTAAACGTACATCCTAGTTTTTCAACTGCTATAACCTTAATGAGTATCGTTAATTAAGTAAAAACAATTGAAAATATCAAGTTTTATAGAAAAAGACTCATTTCTTACGATTTTTATCAACTGCAACATCAGTGTATCGACTTACAAGTTGAAAGTTAAACATACATTCTAGTTTTTCGACAGCTATAATCTTAATGCGTATCGTTAATTAAGTAACAAACAATGGAAAATATCAAGTTTTATAAAAAAAGACTGATTTCTTACGATTTTTTCAACTCAAACTTCAGACTATCAATTTGATAGAAAGAAATTTAAGCATGCATTCCAGTTTTGGACAACCATTTCCTTCATGAACATTATTAATTAAGCAAAACAACAGAAAATATTAAATTTTTAACTGATTTCTTCATATTTATTTATTTATTTATTTATTTTTTAATATAAAATCACAATACACAACTTAAAATAGAAATTTAAACATATTTTTTAGTTTTTGAACAGTCGTTACCTCAAAGAATTTCGATAATTGAACAATTAACAAAGGAAACTAATGATTTTTTAACGAAAAAAGACGAATTAAACGAATTTGGTTAACTTTTACTCTAATTGGAAATTTCATCGTACTTTATATATACCAACTAAGTAGAATTTTAATGCATAAACGAATAATTTAAAGAAATCCCCAACACACAAATGTGAACCTGCAGAGCATTTCTTATTACGTCATATCTAAACTAAAACTTTTTTCTGCAACCCCTCCATGCATGCATTCCAGGTAGGGGAACATAACAAAGAATTTTGACGTCACAACTTACAAAGGTGTACAACAAAATGTTTGCGTTCAAGAAAAAGTATCACATAGAGAGGAAAAAAAGAAGAGATTTAAGTTATTTATCCATTCTAGTTTTATAACAGTTACTACAACATCTCCAAATTAAAATTTGGAAGTCATAATGAGTATAATTAATTAAGCAAAATAATAGAAATGTTAGTTTTTCAGAGGGGAAAAGACGAATTTAAACAAATTTTATTAGTTTTACACTAGTTTAATAATAATTTTAAGGAGGAAAAAGACGAATTTAAACTTTTTTTTTTTAGTTTTACACTATTTTTTCTCATCTCCAACATGGATATATCAATTTTAACAGAAGAATTAAACGTATATTATAGTTTTTAACAACAAAATCTTAACAAGTATCATTAATTAAACAAAAATAAATATCAGTTTTAAAGAAAAGACGAATTTGAATAATTTTACACTAGTATTTTCAAAAGCAACATGGAAATATCAATACTTATTCACATATTTCACTTATTCACTGTATTCAATACTATATTTAATAAATTTGGATACACTTTAAGAATTTTCTAATGTATAATTAAATATTAGCTGTATATTTAATGTTACCCATGTTTTCAACATTAGTTCATAATCGTGAATTTTGTATTTTAAATACCATGTATTCAGGTTCAGATTATTTTCACTTGAAATCATACAGAATTTTTTAACAGAGTTTGTTTTTGAAATCATTGAAGCAACTGTATATAATATTTTTAACACCAATTTTCTAAGATTGTCTAACATTTTCCGATTATACATTCCCCATAAGTACATTTCTAAATGCTACAATCACTTTACATATCGAAAAGATATCATTGAACCAACTGTATTTAATATTTTTAACACCAATTTTCTAAGATTTTTTAACATTTTCCGGTTATACATTCCTCAAAAGTATATATTCTAAACAATAGAAAATATTAATTTTAAGAATAAAAAGACGAATTTAAACAAATTTTATTAGTTTTACAATATTTTTTCTCATCTCCAACACGGATATATCAATTTTAACAGAATTAAACGCATATTTTAGTTTTTAAGAACAAAAATGTAATAAGTATCATTAATTAAACAAAAAATAAATATCAATTTTCAAGAAAAAACATTTTTTTACACAAATTTTCAACTTTGAAATACATTTATTTACATATATTGTTTCAATATATTACTAAACTTAAACTTTTTAAAAAGTTTGAATGTTTTTAAAAAGGGTTCATATTTATATTTTTCACGTCTTGACTGCATTCGAAATCTTACAACAAAAGTATACTTTTATTATTTTTATTATTATTATTATTCTAGAAAACCTAAAAAGTCATTTCTTGCTGCTTTAAACACTTGACATATTAAAACTACTCTGAGATATTCTACCCATATAATTAATCAAATTAGGACATGATTCATCTTACACTTCAAAATTTCTGAATTTTTACAATACTTATTTTCATCAAACTTTATTCTTGATCCTATATATTTTAGGAGTACAGAATTTTAACATCTGTTTTTATCTACTTATCAGAAAATTATTAAAACACCCAACAACATTTTCCAAATATGAATATTATCTTTACAGTTTAATAATACAAAACATACACGAATACAAAGTTTAATTTTTACAAACATTTCATATTTCAAACCAAACTTTTCGAAATTTTCACATCATAAGAGCAAACATTAGACGAACTTTTTAACTTTTTAACTTTTTTTATTGCTTAGATCTTTTCATCATCACTTTTAATTATGATGATTATCCATTTTTAGGTTGATTGTCGAAAAACTGTAACTGAAATTACATAAACTTAATGTAAAAAACCATGTTCTCACACAATTTCTTGAAATTCAACAAAGAATTGACTATTACTTATCTATTATTATTCTTATTAAATACTTATCTACATCAATATCGACTGTCAATAGTATATAGATATTTCATCATTACACACTTACAACTCTTTTCAAATGTTTATCAGAAAAATAAGTCAATCAAAGTCTAGTAGTTATCACACCTGTTCCTCAGAAATATTATTATCATATGAAACAGTAAAGAAAATTAATAGATATTTAATATTTAATAACCTCAAACGTGAAATTACTGTCGAATGAGAATACTAATAATCTATAAAATCAACTGTTGAACAAAAAAATAGTACAGATTACCGAAAATTCAATTGTTTTTTTCTGCAAAAGTTACAAAAATTAACAAATGAATGACAAGTTAGAGAAATAACTAAAAAAGTTAATGAACATATTTACAAATTTATTAAAATCACACCTTTTTCTGGATTACAAACCGCAATTTCTTGAAAAATTTATCACCGAATTTGTAAGATTTTAGTCCTAGTATTACATACACTCAATAAATATTCAAAATTAACAAAAATATAATTTTTTAGTCTCATCAATAAGCAGAAATTCTATATTAAAAGAATATTTTCATAGTAGTACTTATAAAAATGAGAGTTTACAAACTGATTTTCATAATTTTATCACATTTAAACTTAATATTTTACATAAAACATTATTTAATCAAATTTTATGCTTTCTAATTCAGTAAAATTCAATACTTTTTTAGTTTTTAAACCAATACCACAATATTTATTTACATCAAACTTGATTCTTCACCTTTTATATTTCCACATTACACACGTGAGATAAATACTAACTTGGATCAGGAGTTGAAGTCAATTGATTCCATTCGATTTTCATCATGTACGCATTGCTCCTACACGAAATTTCTTACTGCTATAATCATCTAATGTATTAAAACTAATCTCCTCATATTTTTAATCAATTCACCAGATGTTTCATCTCGCACTTCTGAATTATCGTGAATCAAGTTGCTTAAAATATAAATACTATCTTTATAGTTTTAATGATATATAGTATACATGGTTTATCTTGAATTAGCACTTCCATACTATTAATCAAATTATATGTTTCATCTTGCACTTGATCTTAATGATTTCATCTTGCATCTGAATTATCGTCCATCGAGTTTTTTTTAAATAATAATATATTTATAGTTTTTGATTATTTATAGCATGTACAAATACAATCTTTAATTTTAACATTTCATATTTCAAATAACCTATTTCCGAAACCAAACTATGTGAATTTTATTTACCACAATACTTATTATCATAGAATAATTTGTGTTTCACACTTTTCTAAAAATTATCAGATATGTACCCCTCAGAGAAATTACTATCATATGAATAAATGAAGAAAATTTAATTTATATTAAATGTACACGAAATTGATTGCAATATACATGTATTTAATAAAAATAAATAAATAAGCGATTATTTATACATTAAACCTTTACTAAATATATATTTCTTTCATTATACAGATGTTTCAACAAGATGAACCAAAACAGCAGCAAACTTCAGAAATTAATGATCCGAATGATTCATCCCTAGCACATGTAGCGATAACGAATAACATATATGTGAGTACTTACATGAGAAATACTAGAATTCGTATATGAAACGTAATTAGAGTAAATCAAAATGATTTGTCTTACTACCTACACTTTAACAAGTGCTTTTTACCTATATTATTGAAGAGAATCCTAACTGTGTCCATTTATTTCTACTACAGATGTGCTCTATTTGCTACAAACACTTCTTAAGTAAATGGAATTTAACAGAACATACAAAAATCTATACAGATGAAAAACCTTACACTTGGAAAGATTACCATAAATGCTGTTTTCAAGGTGACATGAATAAAAAATGCACACATCATCATATAAAGCATCGTCAGATATATGTAAACTTAGCGAAGATATTCAAAAATTAGTCAGACTTTTGTAGAATTTAGAAATAAAGGAAGATATTTAGGCTATTTATCCATCATATTTTCACAACACTTACCACAATATCTCAAACTTAAAATTTGGAAAACATACACACTGCTGAAAAGTAATTTTGTGATTCTTCTAACCAGTATGAATGTATAGATATTATTTTGCAGTGTATTCTTTGAATGCTCACATTAAATATTCTTTTATATGTATATATCGTTGTGTTTATTTTTCTAATACCTATTACATTAATGAAATACATAACATTTTAAGTGAAATAACACTCTCACAACTTTAAAAATGCATAAGAACATACAAAAAATAAGCAGATGTATGAAAAAATATGCAAGTTTACAAAATAATTTCATTGTTTTCTAGAAATATTAACAAAAAATATTTACAATATGAAAAAATTGCAAAAGTGAAAAGAAAAAACACAAATGTAAAAACAAAAACCACAAAGTGAAAAACTCATAACAAAGTTTTTGAAAAAAAATATTTACAACAAAATTTTTTTTACAAAAACCAAAACTTCCAAAAATATTTTTTTCAAAAAAATTTTTTTTTCAAAAACATTTTTTACAAAAAAATTTTTTTCAAAATAAGTTTTTACAAAAGTAAAAAAAAGAAAATCACAACGTTAAAAACAACAAAATTTTTGAGACTTTTTTCATAACTTTTTTGAAATTTTTGCAACATTTTTTTGCAATTTTTTTACACTTTTTTTAACAAAAATTTTTAATTTATTTAACGTTGTGATTTTCTTTTTTTTACTTTTGTAAAAACTTATTTTGAAAAAAAAATTTTTTGTAAAAAATGTTTTTGAAAAAAAATTTTTTTGAAAAAAATATTTTTGGAAGTTTTGGTTTTTGTAAAAAAAAATTTTGTTGTAAATATTTTTTTTCAAAAACTTTGTTATGAGTTTTTCACTTTGTGGTTTTTGTTTTTACATTTGTGTTTTTTCTTTTCACTTTTGCAATTTTTTCATATTGTAAATATTTTTTGTTAATATTTCTAGAAAACAATGAAATTATTTTGTAAACTTGCATATTTTTTCATACATCTGCTTATTTTTTGTATGTTCTTATGCATTTTTTAAGTTGTGAGAGTGTTATTTCACTTAAAATGTTATGTATTTCATTAATGTAATAGGTATTAGAAAAATAAACACAACGATATATGCATATAAAAGAATATTTAATGTGAGCATTCAAAGAATACACTGCAAAATAATATCTATATATTCATACTGGTTAGAAGAATCACAAAATTACTTTTCAGCAGTGTGTATGTTTTCCAAATTTTAAGTTTGAGATATTGTGGTAAGTGTTGTGAAAATATGATGGATAAATAGCCTAAATATCTTCCTTTATTTCTAAATTCTACAAAAGTCTGACTAATTTTTGAATATCTTCGCTAAGTTTACATATATCTGACGATGTTTATATGATGATGTGTGCATTTTTTATTCATGTCACCTTGAAAACAGCATTTATGGTAATCTTTCCAAGTGTAAGGTTTTTCATCTGTATAGATTTTTGTATGTTCTGTTAAATTCCATTTACTTAAGAAGTGTTTGTAGCAAATAGAGCACATCTGTAGTAGAAATAAATGGACACAGTTAGAATTCTCTTCAATAATATAGGTAAAAAGCACTTGTTAAAGTGTAGGTAGTAAGACAAATCATTTTGTATTTACTCTAATTACGTTTCATATACGAATTCTAGTATTTCTCATGTAAGTACTCACATATATGTTACTAGCGGCCTTCGAAAGAAATCTTGAAGAAGTAGTTAGATAAGGTTCAGACATACATTAAAAAAAAAAAAAAGCAAGTCGATCATTCAAAAAACGTTGGGAAATATCAAATATTTACTGTAATTTTTTAAGAAAAACAAAGTTTCGAAAAAAAAAATTAAATCGAAAAAAAAATTACACTGACATATTAATGCAAGGAAATTTTCCCAGAGAGAAAATTCGCCTTGAATACAATATTTCAAATTCTTTTAATTGCTTATAGGCGTTAATGCCAACATAGTGAAAAAAAATTCCATGCTGGGAATCGAACCCGGGCCATCAGTATGGCGCACTGACGTTCTACCGACTAAACCACATGGAACGACAGCCAGCTTGAAACTTTCTCATACTTAAGTAGACTGGCGAAAACATAACGATAGCGCGTTTTAAAATCGCACAGTGACATCTATTGGATTTTATATGTACTAAAAAACGTTATGTACTAAAAAACGTGAGCAGCGCACCTAATAGTTTCTTTTGTTTCTTTTTGTTACTTTTTTGTCTGTTGTCCGATTTTGATGAAACAAAGCCTATACACTGCCCGGGAGTGTGCATTCTTCATTAGTGAAAACCGCATAAAAATCCATTCAGTAGTTACGAAGATAACCTCGAACAAACAGACAGACAGACAGACAGACAAAAAATTCAAAAAAATTTTTTTTGTGTTTCATTGGTTTTCTTTTATCGCCCTGACTCCATTTTTGTCAATTATCTTCAATGTACAGACACACCGGGTCCTACTGTTTTATTATATGTATAGATTCGTTATCGCTACATGTGCTAGGGATGAATCATTCGGATCATTAATTTCTGAAGTTTGCTGCTGTTTTGGTTCATCTTGTTGAAACATCTGTATAATGAAAGAAATATATATTTAGTAAAGGTTTAATGTATAAATAATCGCTTATTTATTTATTTTTATTAAATACATGTATATTGCAATCAATTTCGTGTACATTTAATATAAATTAAATTTTCTTCATTTATTCATATGATAGTAATTTCTCTGAGGGGTACATATCTGATAATTTTTAGAAAAGTGTGAAACACAAATTATTCTATGATAATAAGTATTGTGGTAAAATTCACATAGTTTGGTTTCGGAAATAGGTTATTTGAAATATGAAATGTTAAAATTAAAGATTGTATTTGTACATGCTATGTATAATCAAAAACTATTAATATATTATTATTTAAAAAAAAACTCGATGGACGATAATTCAGATGCAAGATGAAATCATTAAGATCAAGTGCAAGATGAAACATATAATTTGATTAATAGTATGGAAATGCTAATTCAAGATAAACCATGTATACTATATATCATTAAAACTATAAAGATAGTATTTATATTTTAAGCAACTTGATGCACGATAATTCAGAAGTGCGAGATGAAACATCTGGTGAATTGATTAAAAATATGAGGAGATTAGTTTTAATACATTAGATGATTATAGCAGTAAGAAATTTCGTGTAGGAGCAATGCGTACATGATGAAAATCGAATGGAATCAATTGACTTCAACTCCTGATCCAAGTTAGTATTTATCTCACATGTGTAATGTGGAAATATAAAAGGTGAAGAATCAAGTTTGATGTAAATAAATATTGTGGTATTGGTTTAAAAACTAAAAAAGTATTGAATTTTACTGAATTAGAAAGCATAAAATTTGATTAAATAATGTTTTATCTAAAATATTAAGTTTAAATGTGATAAAATTATGAAAATCAGTTTGTAAACTCTCATTTTTATAAGTACTACTATGAAAATATTCTTTTAATATAGAATTTCTGCTTATTGATGAGACTAAAAAATTATATTTTTGTTAATTTTGAATATTTATTGAGTGTATGTAATACTAGGACTAAAATCTTACAAATTCGGTGATAAATTTTTCAAGAAATTGCGGTTTGTAATCCAGAAAAAGGTGTGATTTTAATAAATTTGTAAATATGTTCATTAACTTTTTTAGTTATTTCTCTAACTTGTCATTCATTTGTTAATTTTTGTAACTTTTGCAGAAAAAACAATTGAATTTTCGGTAATCTGTACTATTTTTTTGTTCAACAGTTGATTTTATCGATTATTAATATTCTCATTCGACAGTAATTTCACGTTTGAGGTTATTAAATATTAAATATCTATTAATTTTCTTTACTGTTTCATATGATAATAATATTTCTGAGGAACAGGTGTGATAACTACTAGACTTTGATTGACTTATTTTTCTGATAAACGTTTGAAAAGAGTTGTAAGTGTGTAATGATGAAATATCTATATAAGGTACCCTGGGGTAATAACGCCACGTTAAGGTTCTAGCAATTTTCACGGCTCAGTTTTAGTTTGTATTTTTCAAACAAATATATGATTTGATACAGCAACTCATTGACTATCTATATAAAAAAAATAATTTAACAGATATGAATACATAAAATGTAATGGCGTGATTTCTTGACTAATGCTATTTGGCGTTATTACCCACCTATATGGGTAATAACGCCATGCAAACAAAACAATGAAATAAGTTGGATTAATTGCATGTAGATTGCCCAATTCTAAAAATACAAACTCTCAGCTCTAGAAAGTGACAAATTGCATCCTAAGCTATTGAAAATGTTCATTTTTTCGTGAAAGTGTAAGAAAAATAAAGGTGTGGTGTGGGGAGGGGGGGATGAGGCAAAAGAATATCAGACCGTGAGCTTCTTTTTGCTTAAAAAAGAGCGTTTAAATAGAATTATTAGAAACATTGCACAGTTTTAAATGTGTTTATTTGAATCAGTATTTAGGATGTAGCTCTGCCACTGTAGGGAATCAACCAGGGTAAAAATTGCAAGGATTGGCGTTATTACCCCGTTATAGTTATTGCGCTGTACATTTTAAATTACAAATTATCTCGAGAAGATATCCAAAATCTTCAACAACATTTTGAAAGGCCATGAAATGTACTACAAATTTATGTAATTAACAAAGTATTTCCGGATAAAAAAAATAGTCTTCACATCACAAAACGTATCTCGCAAATTTTAGATCAAGCGTTAATTTTAGCTGCTTGTAAAAACAATAAGACCTAAAAATGAAACAAATTAACTTGAAGCTGTTTTTTGCGATTTATATGACTTAAAACCCTTCTGCGCAGAACACATGGGTGTCATTTACCAGATTATTTCATAATTATGCAAAATATTAGCACTTGGCTTTATTACCCCGTCTGGCGTTATTACCCCCAGGGTACCTTACTATCGACAGTCGATATTGATGTAGATAAGTATTTAATAAGAATAATAATAGATAAGTAATAGTCAATTCTTTGTTGAATTTCAAGAAATTGTGTGAGAACATGGTTTTTTACATTAAGTTTATGTAATTTCAGTTACAGTTTTTCGACAATCAACCTAAAAATGGATAATCATCATAGTTAAAAGTGATGATGAAAAGATCTAAGCAATAAAAAAAGTTAAAAAGTTAAAAAGTTCGTCTAATGTTTGCTCTTATGATGTGAAAATTTCGAAAAGTTTGGTTTGAAATATGAAATGTTTGTAAAAATTAAACTTTGTATTCGTGTATGTTTTGTATTATTAAACTGTAAAGATAATATTCATATTTGGAAAATGTTGTTGGGTGTTTTAATGATTTTCTGATAAGTAGATAAAAACAGATGTTAAAATTCTGTACGCCTAAAATATATAGGATCAAGAATAAAGTTTGATGAAAATAAGTATTGTAAAAATTCAGAAATTTTGAAGTGTAAGATGAATCATGTCCTAATTTGATTAATTATATGGGTAGAATATCTCAGAGTAGTTTTAATATGTCAAGTGTATAAAGCAGCAAGAAATGACTTTTTAGGTTTTCTAGAATAATAATAATAATAAAAATAATAAAAGTATACTTTTGTTGTAAGATTTCGAATGCAGTCAAGACGTGAAAAATATAAATATGAACCCTTTGTAAAAACATTCAAACTTTTTAAAAAGTTTAAGTTTAGTAATATATTGTAACAATATATGTAAATAAATGTATTTCAAAGTTGAAAATTTGTGTAAAAAATGTTTTTTCTTGAAAATTGATATTTATTTTTTGTTTAATTAATGATACTTATTACATTTTTGTTCTTAAAAACTAAAATATGCGTTTAATTCTGTTAAAATTGATATATCCGTGTTGGAGATGAGAAAAAATATTGTAAAACTAATAAAATTTGTTTAAATTCGTCTTTTTATTCTTAAAATTAATATTTTCTATTGTTTAGAATATATACTTTTGAGGAATGTATAACCGGAAAATGTTAAAAAATCTTAGAAAATTGGTGTTAAAAATATTAAATACAGTTGGTTCAATGATATCTTTTCGATATGTAAAGTGATTGTAGCATTTAGAAATGTACTTATGGGGAATGTATAATCGGAAAATGTTAGACAATCTTAGAAAATTGGTGTTAAAAATATTATATACAGTTGCTTCAATGATTTCAAAAACAAACTCTGTTAAAAAATTCTGTATGATTTCAAGTGAAAATAATCTGAACCTGAATACATGGTATTTAAAATACAAAATTCACGATTATGAACTAATGTTGAAAACATGGGTAACATTAAATATACAGCTAATATTTAATTACACATTAGAAAATTCTTAAAGTGTATCCAAATTTATTAAATATAGTATTGAATACAGTGAATAAGTGAAATATGTGAATAAGTATTGATATTTCTAGGTTGCTTTTGAAAATACTAGTGTAAAATTATTCAAATTCGTCTTTTCTTTAAAATTGATATTTATTTTTGTTTAATTAATGATACTTGTTAAGATTTTGTTGTTAAAAACTATAATATACGTTTAATTCTTCTGTTAAAATTGATATATCCATGTTGGAGATGAGAAAAAATAGTGTAAAACTAAAAAAAAAAAAGTTTAAATTCGTCTTTTTCCTCCTTAAAATTATTATTAAACTAGTGTAAAACTAATAAAATTTGTTTAAATTCGTCTTTTCCCCTCTGAAAAACTAACATTTCTATTATTTTGCTTAATTAATTATACTCATTATGACTTCCAAATTTTAATTTGGAGATGTTGTAGTAACTGTTATAAAACTAGAATGTATAAATAACTTAAATCTCTTCTTTTTTTTTCTCTCTATGTGATACTTTTTCTTGAACGTAAACATTTTGTTGTACACCTTTGTAAGTTGTGACGACAAAATTCTTTGTTATGTTCCCCTACCTGGAATGCATGCATGGAGGGGTTGCAGAAAAGAGTTTTAGTTTAGATATGACGTAATAAGAAATGCTCTGCAGGTTCACATTTGTGTGTTGGGGATTTCTTTAAATTATTCGTTTATGCATTAAAATTCTACTTAGTTGGTATATTTAAAGTACGATGAAATTTCCAATTAGAGTAAAAGTTAACCAAATTCATTTAATTCGTCTTTTTTCGTTAAAAAATCATTAGTTTCCTTTGTTAATTGTTCAATTATCGAAATTCTTTGAGGTAACGACTGTTCAAAAACTAAAAAATATGTTTAAATTTCTATTTTAAGTTGTGTATTCTGATTTTATATTAAAAAATAAATAAATAAATAAAAAAATATGAAGAAATCAGTTAAAAATTTAATATTTTCTGTTGTTTTGCTTAATTAATAATGTTCATGAAGGAAATGGTTGTCCAAAACTGGAATGCATGCTTAAATTTCTTTCTATCAAATTGATAGTCTGAAGTTTGAGTTGAAAAAATCGTAAGAAATCAGTCTTTTTCTATAAAACTTGATATTTTCCATTGTTTTTTACTTAATTAACGATACTCATTAAGATTATAGCTGTTGAAAAACTAGAATGTATGTTTAACTTTCAACTTGTAAGTCGATACACTGATGTTGCAGTTGATAAAAATCGTAAGAAATGAGTTTTTTTCTATAAAACTTGATATTTTCAATTGTTTTTACTTAATTAACGATACTCATTAAGGTTATAGCAGTTGAAAAACTAGGATGTACGTTTAACTTTCAACTTTTAAGTCGTTACATTGATCATGTAGTTGATAAAAATTGTAAGAAATCAGTATTTTTCTATAAAACTGGATATTTTCTATTGTTTTTACTTAATTAATACTACTCATTAAGATGTCTATGAAGCAAAATTCAAATATATGTTTAACTTTCTTGAGTTAAATTGATAATCTCATCTTGTAGTTGAAGAAATCTAAATAAAATGGTTAAAAACTGAGATTTTTCCAGCGTTTCGCTTTATTAATAATACTCATTAAAATTATGGTTGTTCAAAATTCAAATATAAATTTAATCTTCATCATATAGTATGATTCTGCGTTAAGATGTGATTGATAATATTTTTGAATAAGGAAGGTTGTTCACCTCTCCTGTTATAATAGAATGTTCCTTTTTTCCACTAGGGGGCGTTCGTGGAGGGGGATGCATAGTGGGGGCAGGAGAGTGGCGGTGTCACGGTGGGCGCAGGAGGGACCGCAGGCGGGACAGCCGGAGGCATGGAGGTACCGCAGGCGGCACGGTGCCGCAGTACCGCCTGCGGCTGAGCTTAAACTGTTATTTTCCTACTACTGAAATGCTTAGAACAAGGCCCTAGTGTCTCAGTAAAAATGTAAAAGTGTTGATCTGCAGAGAAAGATCCAAAACTCAACTTCAGATTACTGCGAAATCTTCCTTTTACTTACCCATCATAAGTAGTATAGGGTAAGTCTTGCAATCATTTTGAAAATCGAAAATTTTTTTTGACGGATTTACACGTTTCAGATACTAAAGATTCCGAAAAACATATTTTTAGAAAAAAAAAAAATTGCCGTCCGTCCGTCTGTGTGTCTGTCTGTCTGTAACCGCTCTATCTCCCGAACAGATTTAAAGACGTGAAATTTTGTATGTGCTTTGTATGTAAGAATGGAACGAAGCCTATTTAATATCAGTAACCTCGATTATCCGGAACTACTTTTTTCGGCCTCTCGAAAAATTCGTTCTGATGAAAGGTACATAAAAATTTTCGAATTTTTTTATTTAGGCTATGGACGTAAACGGCTATAAAATAACACTAATTTTGCATCAAGAATGAACTCGATCGGATTATTAGTTGCCGAGATATTTCTAATCCTGTTATCCATATTCTTCGATTTTTCATGACCCTGTATTTTCTTCAAATTTCAATTCAATGATATATTTTAATTGGAAATGAAACGCTTAATCCGAAGCAACAAACTATTAGTGAATATGATTATTATTTTTGGAGTTATAAGGATGTTTCTTTTATGCAATTCAGTACTACTTGAGTAGTTTGGCGTGTTATATAATTTGTCGAAATTGGTACATCAGCAATTCATTATAGAACATGAGTATGTGTTAAAAATACTTTTAATATACATTTAAATATACACTTAAATTTTGTTTTGGAATTGCAATGCAATGCATTTTATAAATAATTTACACTTGTTTTGTTTTTATATATTATAGTATGCATATCCATGATGGGTAAGTATTACGGTGGCCCCCAACGACTAGTCACATTATGTAGTTGTTCATAGCATTCAGGGCGAATCTTTCATAATCGGATATCTTTCCAATTAACATATTAAATACAATGTTAAAAGTATCGCTTTTGTTTCAAACGAAACTTTCATGATGAACTCCTTACAAAAAATCATATCATCATCTACTACACACATAAAACGCATCTTTGGATTTCAACCAGAAGGTTTATTCTATTTTGATAAAAATATTATTTTTATACGGGTGTATAACCTATTATTTTATGTCGTTTATTTATAGGAAAGAGAGATTAGTTTGTAAGGAGATTTGTAAATTTTATGAATCTAATTATTAAAGACTATCTTTTTTTAGGAATAGAGTCTTTCATGACTTGTTAAACTAGTCGTTGGGGGGGGGGGGGAGGCGGAGCACCGTAATACTTACCCATCATGGATATGTATAATATAAAATATGAAAACAAAACGCGTGTAAACTGTTTATGGAATACATCGCAATTCAAAATAAAATTTAAACGCCCATTTAAATAGTTTTAATATACATTGTAATACTTTATGAATGAATTGCTGATGAACCAATTTCGACAAATTATATAAAACGCCAAAATACTCAAGTAGAACCGGATTGCGTAAAATAAACATACTTATAACTCCAAAAATAGACATCATATTAACTAACAATTTACTGCTTCGAATTAAGCGTCTCATTTCCAATAAAAATATATCTTTGAATTGAAATTTGAATGAAATACAGGGTCATGAAAAATCCAAGAACGTGGAAAACAGGATTATACATATCTCGGTAACTAATAATCCGATCGACCTTGTTTTTTATGCAAAATTTGTGTTATTTTATTGCTTTTTACGTCCACTTCTTAAAATAAAAAATTTCGAAAATTTTTATATACTTTTCATCAGAACGAATTTTTCGAGAGTCCGAAAAAAATAGTTCCGGTTAATCGAGGTTACTGATATTAAGTAGGCTTCGTCCCATTCTTACATACTAAATACATACAAAATTTCAAGTCTCTATCTCAATTTGTTCGAGAGATAGAGCGTTTACAGACAGACAGACGGACGGACGGCAAAATTTGTTTTCTAGAAATATGTTTTTCGGAATCTCCAGCGTCTGAAACGTGTAAATCCGTCAAAAAAAATTTCGATTTTCAAAACGATTACAAGACTTACCCTATATTACGTATGATGGGTAAGTAAAAATAGTGTTGTATTTTAACTGATGATGGAAGTAGAGGTCTGCACGGGCCGGGCCGCGGCCCGAAGCCCGAGCCCGGCCCGGCCCGCGGGCCGGGTTCGGGCCGATTTCCAATAATGGCACTCGGGCCGGGCCGGGCTCGGGCCTTACTTCTGAAGACTCGGGCCGGGCCGGGTCAGGCCTAGTCACTAATCTTTCGGGCCGGGCCGGGCTCGGGCCTTAATTTTTTTGCTGGACGGGCCGGGCCTAACTTTTTTTTCCGTACGAAGCCGAGACTGATTCCATTCTTCCTAGTTTTCATGGACCAAAATAATCAGTTCCTATTGAATCTTCCTATATGAAAATCCTTTTTTTCGACTTTTTATAAATCAGTAATATTTGGCTTTGTCCAAAAATGTTTGCAAAAAAGGCATATACTTTTAAGCCGTCATTATTCTACAATTAAACATTAGAATTTATCCCTTTTAAAGAATCGTAGATTACTAGGCGTTTTAAAATAGAATTAAACACACACACAAAAAAACACTATGACGGAATTTTCTTTTAAACTGAAAACTGAAAGCTTCTTTTAAAATGTTCATCCATGCAAAATGAATACAACAATACGGGAGAAAAAAATATATTAAACATTTACATCTGTTAAGAAGGAAATGTATTTTTTTTTTTTTTTTTTTTTTTTTTTTTCGTTCCAAAACGATTTCGTCTTTGGAAATTTTACCATATACCGCTTTTTCGACTTTTTGTCTCCATTACAGGGAATATGGATTAATAATACTAGTGATAACTGAAACATTTACATACAACAAACAAAGATTCGTTTAAAAGCGTAAATATCGCAGCCTACGGCACTTCTGCATAAATGGAGATTATAAACATAAAAAAAAGACTAATATAATTTTTTTTGGTCAGAACTCTTCCATAAGATTAAAGATCAATGTTCTGTAGAAATTCACCTGAGCCGGGCCGGGTTCGGGCCGAGCTCGGGCCGAAATTTTAACTTGCGGGCCGGGTCGGGCCAATATTTTTTTCGTTCGGGCGGGCCGGGCTCGGGCCGAAATTTTAACTTTCGGGCCGGGCCGGGTCGGGCCAATACTTCTTTCGTTCGGGCCGGGCCGGGCCCGGGCCGAAATTTTAACTTTCGGGCCGGGCTCGGGCCTGGAAATTTCGGCCCGTGCAGACCTCTAGATGGAAGCTTAAGTCTGAAGTCTTATGCTGTCATGTTTTAAGCGCTTTTTTTATTTCTACTAGAATCGAATTATGAAAAGCTGTGGGAAACTTGCGTTTTACGAAATATGACAGAACGTATAATAAAATAGCATTTAAACTGTCAGAATTACACAAGACGCAAAGCCGAGAAGCCTAGAATTTAGAAATTAACAAATGAGAATGAATCTCCAGAACATTATTTCGATGCTAATTAACAGTCTTTGCAATCATTGTAATGCAGTAAATTTCTTTAGTGGCAAAAGAACATGAGTCCTGTTGTCATAATGGATTCATTTTCCTACTAAGCCTTAATGTAATGAATTAATTAAAATAGTTGATGCATAATAACTTAAATTTTAGACTATATTAATTTTAACACTATTATTCTAATTGGTAAATAATTCAGATGTGTAATTTTCCAACTGTGCGAAAAATGTCTGAACCAGGACCTCTCAGCTGAAGCTGTCAATGCTCTGCCAACTGAGCTATCCTGGACGAATATGGATTCATATAACTCCAATTTTATCCATTAGAAAATATAATCCGCAATCGCATTTACGTCGTTTCCTGAGATAAGAAAAAAAAAAAAACATTACAGGTAGGAATCCATATTCATTGCAAAAAAATGAGTCATATTCATCGTTATATTTCGTTTGATTCAAGGTTTGTTTTGAAAAATACCAGCGTAGCGGGCGTAGTCTGCTAGTATATATATATATTCAAAAATTTGGACTGCGATTTCACAGGTTGGCGGGTAAACCGAAGTTATGAATACATTTATTCTGAAAGTGTTAGAAATGATATTCTGTTATAAGAAAATTTAAACAAACAACTTCAAATGCATTCTTGTTTATGCTGTTGTAGCATGCCAACCATGTTTGCTTCCTTAATTTTGCATTTGAATATGCAAGAAGCAGTGCCGTTTTTAAAGTAATATTTGAAACACGAGTTGAATTTTTCGCTCAGAATGAATATGGATCTTGACCTAATTTCAGGTATCGGCGGCCTTCCAACAATTTTTATTTTACGTTGATCTAGTTTTAGTTGCTGATCTTGTGACTTGAAAACAGCTGAACATGCTCATTCTGTGTTCTTTATTACAGGTGTTTTTATGAATAAGAAAATATGAGATTATTTTTACTGGGATTCCCCCCGCCCCCTATTTTTGTTTCGTTAGAAAATAGAAAATGGTTACAGTGCTGTATTCAATATCTTTGGAGGTATACAAACCTCATGTTATAAACTTTTTGGTAATTTTGGACACCCTTACCCCTTACGATATCATATACGTTATCATTCTCCAAATCCCCCCCCCCCTAATGATATCGATATCAATGCCAATAAATACATATGTCAAGATGCCAATGCCAAAAAATTCTTTTAATTCTACATTTATTATTATTTTTTTTTTTTTTTGCAGTGATATACATGCATGATTGTACATTTATTATTTGCATACTTTATTGAATTAAATAAAAAGAAGTCATTAAGATATCCCTATATCATATCAAAGAAAACTTAAAGAAATAGTTACTATTTAAAAACATTTAACAATAGATTTTTGTTACATAATGCATGCAACAGTAATAATGCCTTCTTGCACTCGCTCACACATAAGATGGTGGGAGGGTAAGCAAGAAGAATTTTTTTATCAACGAAACAGTTGGACAACATTCTGTTTTTTTTTTTTTTTTTTTTTTTTTTTTTTTTTTTACTGCTAAACACAAGCATTATTTCAAACATATTTCGCACCTGGTTTCTCGAACAGCGGATTATATATGTATGTATATATATGATAGAAGAATAGGGATGCCCAACGTTGCGGCATTTCATATTTTGGAATAAAATAATTTTACAATCGTTTAATGATTTCAATTTGATATAACTTTGTATTTTAAATAAAAATAAATAGGCTAGCAGAGTTTCCCCCAGAGGGTTTCAGGGGGGCGCTCCGCCCTTCCTGCCCTTTAGTTTAAAAACTAGCGCCCCTCTTGCCTCGTCATCCAAAAACTACCGCCCCTCTTGTTGTTCATTCAAAAAAAAAAAAAAAAAAAAAAAAAAAGGCATTCTTCTTGCCTCACATTTTAAAAAATGCAGCCCTCCAGCGATGATCCGAACGCGCTAGAGCGGGTAAATTATGCTAAAAATTGGCGACGGAAAGCAAAAAACAACCTCATACGCGTCCTGTGGGACGAGAAATTTCGTCACAAAAATCGCTAAAAAAACAGCAAGTTTCATTAAAAATCGCTAAATAACGACTAATTTCCGGCAAATTTCGCAAAAAATGGCTAATTTCATCTCAAAATTTCACAAAACGGCAGATTTCCTCAAAAGATCGTGCAAAAACAACAAATTTCTTCCAAAAGTCGCGATAAAACAGAAAGTTTTGTAAAATGAGTCTCAAAAAACGGCAAATTTCATTCAAAAATCGCAATAAAACGGAAAATTCTGTGAAAAATTCCGTTTTCGCAATATTTTCACGAGATTTGTTTTTGATTTTCGTTTTTTCGCGATTTTATAGCAAAATATGTAGTTTTCTATTATCTTTTAACAAAAACTGCTGTTTTTGCGATCTTTCAATAAAATTTGACGTTTTTTCGCGATTTTTTTAAACAAAATATGCCGTTATTTGCGATCTTTTAACAAAATCTGCTATTTTTTGGGATATTTTAACAAAATCTTCTATTTTTCGTGATCTTTTAGTAATATTTGCCATTTTTTTCGCGAGCTTTTAACAAAATTTACTTTTTTTTGCAATTTTTTTTGATGAAATTTCTGTTTTTTCACGACTTTTTGAACCGCTAGATTCTAGATTCAATTCTATAAAAATGCCCTTAAAAATGAAAACTGCCCTAAAAAATATAAAAAGTGTCCTGAAAAATGTTAAAAGTGCCCTTTTCAGAACAGTAGCGCCCTGCCCTTTTTTAAACCTGGGGGAAACTCTGGGCTAAGAAACGATTGTCGCATATTTTAATGCCAAAGAACAAGTTATAGATAGAAATTTTAAATGTAAAGAATAAATTACAAATAAAAAGAGAAAATTTTGGCTGAATGTAAAATGATAACGATATCAAAAGGCAATCCTCCCTCCAACACTCCCCTAGGGATATCTTTCGATTTCAAATGTCAGAAACCTAAAGTTGTAATGTTATATATGCATAGTCCCTTTCATTATTAAACTTTTGTCTATATACAGTGATGCTACAATGGCGGTCAAAAGTTTCCGGCCAGTTAGATTTTTCTATTTATTTACCAAAAGGTTTCAGCAAAGATGATGCACAATTGCTTCAAAAGTTAGGAATATGTGAATGACTTCTGACCACGTGATCATTTTGATTGGATACTGAGGATGCTTCATGCAAAGGGATAAAATTCGAAGTTCGCGTGTGCAAAAGTTTCCGGCTACTTATCATTCTTTAGTTTTTTTCTATCGGTAAACTGTTTTTTTGGTTGTGTTTATGAATGAATCAACGTGTATAGCATAGTTTGAATTCAAAATTGAAAAGTCCAACAATTATTGCCCATAAATTAGTGATTAGTTTGTCGCTAAAAGGGCAATCTTCTCGAGATATTGTGGCAAAGTTATCAATCGGTAAAATCGACAGTAAACGATATTTAAAAATTATATAAAGATGACCGTGGACTTCAGGACTTTCACAGGTCCGGGAGACCCCGGAAAATTACTATTCCTATGGACAGAATTATCAGGAGAAAAGCATTTGATAATCCGCATAAAAATTCCGCTGCGATATACTGCGATTTACGGAATGAAAATGCTGAAATAAGTCCGTATACCGTATCAACATGCTGACGTGATGCATAACTTTATAGAAGAGTCGATGTTAAAATTTTTTCAGAGTTAAAAAAAAAAATCGAATTCGAAACAGTTTTCGAAGTGATGGCAGGCACAACGTCCGATGACCTAACAACAAAAGATATGATTTGACCTATGTTATTCCTACAATGAAGCATGGCGGAGGACACGTTATACCGTGGGGAGTATTTTCTTCAAAAAGTGTCGATCCGTTATTTGAAATCCACAGCCAGGTGAATGATACAATATATAAGAATATCTTGCAAGACTATTTTCTGCCTTATTAGATCAAAAAATTTGGTCGCAACTATTTTTCTTAACATGATGACGGCATAAATAATGTATGCAAATCTCGATAAGCAATGGTTTTCGCACAAAAAATTTCGTTTTTGAAATAATCAGTCCAAGCACCCAACATGAATCCAATAGAAAATCTTTGAAAAGAAGTTGACAAAAGTCTGCGGAACTATAAATATTACAACTCGGCCGAAATTTCGCCAAAATTGCAAGAAATGTGGGGAAAATGTACCATAGACGACCTTTAACCATTGATATTGATTGTATGAATCTCACGTTGCTGCGCCGCAGTACTTATTACTAAAGCTAATAAAATAGTAATACGATAAAATACTAATTGTAAATGTTGTTGATCACTGTAATTTTCTAATACAATACCACTTTTTTACAAACTTGTGAAGGTGGCCGGAAACTTTTGAGAACATGCGTTTTCCTTTATACTTAATTTTGTCAGTTAAATTTATTGATATTTACATGTTCTTCTATAAGTAAGTTCCTAACTATTATGTCAATAAAATGTATAAATATCACTTTGAGATACCTCTTCATATGGGTATATTCACAAATTAACTGAAAATTTTTTGCTGACTGGAAACTTTTGACCGCCACTGTATATCTCAGCTTCCAATGACAAGCAACTCTTCTGGCGTATTTTTCGGATAATACAAACTTATTTTCACGAGTTTTTAACAAGAACAATACGTGTTTTTAGGAGTGTCTTCGCTCACTTGAAAACTCCCGCTTCATAATGTTGAACCAATAGGCAGGTTAATTTCGAAATTCTCGTTTAATCTTGAATATTTGTAAGCGATTTTTTTTCTCGTTTTTGCATAGGATAGCTGACTTCGATTTTTAACGTGATTGTTTTTTACTTTTCAATTTTGATTGTAGAACAAACACAATGATAAACCTACGAGTAAACCACTAGTGGTATTACTGTTTGGTTTATGCACCACTTCACTTCCGGCAGCATGGATCATTAGATTCTCCTATTTCTATTCTTCCATAAAATAAAGCTTTTTTACTTACCCATCATACGTAGTATAGGGTAAGTCTTGCAATCGTTTTGAAAATCGAAAAAAATTTTTTGACGGATTTACACGTTTTAGATAGTGGAGATTCCGAAAAACATATTTTTAGACAGAAAATTTTGCCGTCCGTCCGTCTGTCTGTCTGTAAACGCTCGCTCCCGAACAAATTGAGATAGAGACTTGAAATTTTGTATGTAAGAATGGGACGAAGCCTATTTAATATCAGCAACCTCGATTATCCGGAACTATTTTTTTCGAACTCTCGAAAAATTCGTTCTGATGAAAGGTATATAAAAATTTTTGAATTTTTTTGTTCTAAGGAATGGACGTAAAAGGCAATAAAATAACACACATTTTGCATTTAGAACGAAGTCGATCGGATTATTAGTTACCGAGATATTTGTAATCCTGTTTTCCACATTCTTCGATTTTTCATGACCCTACATTTCATTCAAATTTCAATTCAGAGGTATATTTTAATTGGAAATGAGACGCTTAATCCGACGCAGTTAATTGTTAGTTAATAGAATTATTATTTTTGGAGTTATAAGCAGAGTTGCACAATATAGACGCACGCCGTGCGCAGAAAATTTTATGAACTTTGCAGAAAAATTTAGGAAAGAAACAATTTTCCTGTTTGTATCTTTTTTTAGTAACAAAAAAATATTTTCCCAATTTTATGTACGATTTATTTACTTTTAGCATATAATTAAAGGCAGGGCCGTTTTTTCCAAAATGTAAAGCATTTGATGCTGAAAACTTTTTCATCAGTCCGAAATTTTGTACACCAAAAATCTCAAATTTTGACAAATGATTGTTGTAAAAAATCAATTTAGTCAATCAATTGCAGAGAGAAACATCTTCAATTTCATCAAATTATCGCGGAAAAAACACAAATTTACTAAAAGTTCCACGGAAAAAGCATAAAATATCGTCGAAGGGCCACGAAAAAACAAATTTTCGTCTAAGGATAGCAGAAAAAATAGAAATTTCATCAAAAATCGTGAAAAGACCCTGAATAATTCGCGCATTTCAACAAACAATCGTATGTATATGACAGACGCGCATTTTGACAAAAGCCACGTAAAAAACAGTTATTTCAACAAAGGATCATGCAAAAAACGCAAATTTTGACAAAGATTGCGCAAATAATGAGAATTCCATCTATAAATCGCGTAAAAAACACGAATTTCGTCCATGACTTGCATTATCTTGCGAATTTCTTCAACAGATTGCGCAAAAAAACGCAAATTCTGCTCTGAAATCGTGTAAAAAACGCGAATTTCATCCATGTCAAAATTATATAAAACATAATTTTATTAAACATTAAATTTGCAGAAACTTTACGACCCAATTCATGTGCCCAGAAAGTTTTTGGTTTTATACAAGTCTGGTTATAAGGATGTTTCTTTTACGCAGTTCGGTACTACTTGAGTAGTTGGGCGTTTTATATAATTTGTCGAAATTGGTACATCAGCAGTTCTTTAATATAGCATTACTGTGTATATTAACAATATTTAAATTTTGTTTATGAATTGCAATGCATTGTATAAGTAGTTTTCACATGTTTTATTTTCATATACATATCCATGATGGGTAAGTATTACGGTGGCCCCCAACGACTAGTTTTCCCCTTGTACTAGATATCTTAGGTCTTGTGCTGTCGGCTCTTAGGCTACCAGTGATATATATTAACTCCTATATTTGAAAATAGAAAACCAACGAATATAAATGCACAAATAAAGTATGAAAATGTAGCAAACAGCTGTTTCGAATCTACTCACGAGATTCGTCATCAGTGCAAGACTCAGCGAGCTAGAAAAAGCAAAACTGAGACAAGTAGAACTTAGTAGAACGAGTAGAGTCTCGCTGAGTCTTGCACTGATAAAGAATCTCGTTAGTAGATTCGAAACAGCTGTTTGCTATATTTTCATACTTTATTTGTGCATTTATATTCGTTGGTTTTCTATCTTTAAACATTTTTGCACAAAGGCTTTATTTGCCATTTTAATTAACTCCTATATGTTAAAAATTGTGTAATATCGGTAAAATACATCCAAAATATTTTTCTCTGAAGTCCGTAAAGTGACGGAGTTCTTTTGAGTATCACTGCAAGTGAACAGTAAATGCTACCGACTTCATTTTCCATGTTGAACATGACATAGTAAGACAGAATGACATTTATCAATTTCTTGGCAATCTGACTGTTTTTATGCGAGTTAGAGTACGGACAGACAGACAAACCAAATTCATAAAAACTTTAATAATTATGTTGGAAAGTATCGAAAAAAGAGAAAGAACTAACTGTATGTAGCATGCAAACGAAAAAGATTTTTCAAATATGGAGGAACTGAGCGAGGATCAGAATTTCCAAGGGATGTAAGCACCACTATTTCAAGTTTAAGTAAAGATTATTTTTCTTTAACCTAGAATTTACATGTGATTTTTTTTTTCTACAAAAAAATAATGATTTTTTACATTATACTTATTGATATTCATTTTAATATTTGTGTAAGAAAAAATGAAGCCTTGTACCATAAGGAATAACTGCAGGTATGGCCACGAACAAGGCTAACTTATCATAATATCGAGGCTTGTCATTCGCCAAGTTTCCTTTGACTGCAGTACAGGGGGCGCTGAACTACATGATTTTCACGTTGGTAGCGCCATCTAATGTTAGAAACTAAAATGTTTTCCATTATTTCCTATGGGATTATTAGCAGTAGTATGCACCAGGTGGCATTACATACGAGACAAAGTCATATAATAAGTTGGCAATTATAGGGACAATTTCAACAATGGATTTTCTCCTGAATGCGAGGTCTTGATATTATGATAAGGGGGCCTTGGCCACGAACTTCAAATTGGGCGACCGTTTCTCTCTCGTCACCACAATCTGAAACAAATCTGGTCGCCAAATTATGAAAGGACTTTAAATTATTTGTAGCTTATATAGTACTAGCAGCCTTCGCCCGCTACGCTGGTCAGTTTTTTTTAAGAAACTTTAAATCAAACGAAATTTTTATATCATAGTAATTTTTAGTTTTATATTGTATTTTAGTCTATATGTCATCGGAGAAAAGGCAGTCATCTAAACAGAAAGTTCAAAGTTAGTCACCAACGAATGACGTAGCGCTCAACATGTTAACAGTTTTAATCACATAAAAATTCATTCAGTGGAACCTTTAAAATAAAGCCAACCTTTTGTAATTGGGTTCATCTGATTTAAAATATCTCCATAAGTATTCATTTAAACAACGTAGAATGCTATATTACAATTGTTACAAAATTTCTGAAAAATTATCCAACTAACAATGTAAGTTCTATTAAAATCTATCTAGTAGAACTTAATTTATAAGAGGCCGGAATGAAATTTTACTTTGCGTTTTATATATATTGAGAATTAAATATAGCCTACATAATCATGTTAACCTGATTATAGAACTCACTTCCAAAGTGCAGATTCAATAGATTTTTTTTGTACGATTATTAATAAAAAACCCCAGACTTTCTTTTATATATAAAGATTGAAAATTTCAGCTTTTTGCGCCGAAGACATCGCCAAATTAGAAAAATGTGAAGTATCTCACAAACTACTGGATTTAAAAGAATTTGCTTGGTACCATTCGATTCAGCATGGCAAAATACACTAAAATATGGTACCAATTGAATCGTCTACAAAATGGTATCAATTGAATTGACTACAAAATCTGATCTATCTAGAAGGATTGAAAATTTCAGGTTTTTGCACGGAAGACATCGCCAAATTAGGAAAATGTGAAGTATCTCACGAAATAATGGATTTAAAAGAATTTGCTTGGTACCATTCGATTCAGCATGGAAAAATACATTAAAATATGTTATCAGTTGAAAAATAACTACATAAGCCGATTTTTAAGGAATTTTTTTAAAGTTCGTTCTTTTTTTTACCCCCCCTTAGGGGTGGAATTTTCGAAAATCCCTTCTTAGCGGCGCTCGGTGCTATAAGAAGTATTTTTTCCCCAATTTTCAAGATTATGGGCCCGGTAGATTTTTTTGTGCTGTGATTAATACGAAATCCAGACTTTCTTTTATATATATAGATAAGGATTGAAAATTTCAGGTTTTTGCGCCGAAGACATCGCCAAATTAGGAAAATGGGAAGTATCTACGAACTACTGGATTTAAAAGAATGTGCTTGGTACCATTCGATTCAGCATGGAAAAATACATTAAAATATGTTATCAGTTGAAAAATAACTACATAAGCCGATTTTTAAGGAATTTTTTTAAAGTTCGTTCTTTTTTTTACCCCCCTTAGGAGTGGAATTTTCGAAAATCCCTTCTTAGCGGCGCTCGGTGCTATAAGAAGTATTTTTTCACCAATTTTCAAGATTATGGGTCCGGTAGATTTTTTTGTGCTGTGATTAATACGAAATCCAGACTTTCTTTTATATATATAGATTGAATGCATGCATTTATATTATTTAATCAGCCCATTTCACTGAAATCTTTTAACTTTTTTCATTTTATTCCCCTAACAACTGTTATAAACTTATTAAACGGATCTTTCTCCTTGGCACACATGTGCAATGCCAAATTGGCGGGGGGGGGGGGGGGGAGCATATGTCAATGTGTTGCGTATATGACATCTGTGCCAAAAACACTTATTGTGACATAACTATAACAATCAGACATATGCTGTCGCGACATTTTTTTAGATAATTATACGTTCTGCAAAGTCGTAGTACATTAATTTGTTTTATAATCAACAGTATTCGCAGCGCACGCGATGTAAGGATTTTTGGTACTTCTAGGTTATCCCATCGACCAAAAAATTATCGCCAAACTATAAGATTAAATGCCAATAATGGATAATCGTGAATGTCACATTCAATGACATTAAATAAGATTCACGTGTTCAAAATGTCTTTAAGTGATATTAATTTCGTTTTTTTATTTGAATTTTTATTAATATTCCACTAATTATTTGTTTTTCCGTTATTTAAAATAAAAATTATGTCAATATGTAAAATTTGGATATTAGTTTGGCGATTTGTATAATTTGGCAAAATTGGTCGGCGGGATAATAGAGAAGTACCGGATTTTTTAAGGTCATTTTTCTACACCTTGGGTTACATTATTGGCATTTTAGTAAGGATCCTCCCCCCCCTTTTTTTAAATATAATATAGCCTATGTTTACCGGAAATAGTGTAGCTTTCCAACAGTGAAAGAATTTTTCAAATCCGTCAGGTAGTTTCGGAGTTCATTCAATTCAAACAAACAATCAAATCTTTCCTCTTTATAATATTGGGTATAGATGTGACGTCATTATTTACTGATTTTTATTAGTTACATATATCCATGCCTCTTGTTCTTTTAACAAATATTTCAAAATTCCTATGTTATTTAAATTATGTCATCATATTTTTCCAAATCAAATATTTTAATAATAATTTAATTCTTTCTCGTTCACTTTACTTCTAATTATGTCGCCATTTTTCGCAGAGAACCTCTTATTAACGTAACGGATATTTGTGCGTCTTATATAATAAAAATTTTTTTTTTGTGTATGACGTCATATTTATTTTCCTTTGAATTATTTTTATTTTAATTTTTCACATGGATACTGTTCAATTGAAAATTAATTGCCGAGGAGATATTATTATCCCAGATTTTGATTTTATTGGCAACGGGAAAGAAAAATGGCTATTTTTTATCGGAAAAATTTTAATTGATTCTGTATGAAAAATAATGAAATTTTGAACTATTAAGGAAAATATTTGAATAAATCAATTAAAAATAAGCCTATGTTCACCGGAAATTGTGTAGCTTTCCAACGGTGAAAGAATTTTTCAAATCAGTCAAGTAGTTTCGGAGCCTATCCAATTCAAACAAACAAACAATCAAATCTTTCCTCTTTATAATATTAGTATAGATTTAATTTAGAAAGTTGATATTTCAACAAAATTGACGGACATTTAAACATTTTATTAAAATTTTTTTCGAGCTTAAAATAATAATAATAATAAATGAAAATGATACTTTTTGTTAGCATAATCTCCAGAAAAACGACCACATTTTTTACATTAAAAAATGAAAGAAATAGGTCGAATAATTTTTCAGAGAAATGGTAGCTCGTTTGAAAAAACATAGTTGTTTAAAGAACAAGTTTAAAATTTTACATTAGCGTTATCTTTAAAGAAAGCCAAAAAAAAAAAAAAAAAGACTCCAAATAGTTTTAATATAGTTATTAACTTTTATAATTAATCGAAGAGTTTGTAATAATTTTCTGAGATTTAAAAGGGCACAAAAATCTCCAAATTTTTGGAAAAAAAAACATTATCCTTCTATAGTAAAAAAAAAACTAGCCTTAAAAGGAATGACTCCTGGAATGATGCTGATGTGGAAGATTTCCGGAACTAACGAATCCGGGTTGTCCACTCCTTCCATGAGTCGAATAGACCAATCAGGAAAGGGCTCCGTCTATGCATCGCCATATGGGTTACCATAAAGAGAGGAAAGGTTACCATTGCCAACAATCGCCAAGTTTGTCGCCAACTTGGCGATATATCGCCAAATTTGGCGACCAAAATTAGTTGTTAAAAGTGACGCCAACTTGGCGATAACTGTAATATTTCGCCAAATTTTTAATTTCTTTACAACACCAGTCGTTTGATACATCATTTGAGAGGTTTGCAACTGCTTATTCATATAATGGATGTCTTGTGTGTTATCCCCCATTCTGCTCCCCAGGGGGAACACATTTTTATTTTCTTTACAACACCAGTCGTGTTACACAAGATTTGAAAGGTCTGCAACTGCTTATTCATATTATGGATGTCTTGTGTGTCACCCCCACACTCTGCTCTCCCCAGGGGGGGGGGCGGTCACATTTTTAATTTCTTTACAACACCAGTTGAGTGACACATCATTTGAAAGGTCTGCAACTGCTTATTCATATTATGGATGTGTTGTGTGTCATCCCCCACTCTGCCCCCCAGAGGGGGCACATTTTGTAATTTCTTTACAATACCAATTGTGTGACACATCATTTGAAAGGTCTGCAACTGCTTATTCATACCATGGGTTATTGGGCGGTGCCTAAGTGATGGAAATTTTTGCTATTATTCTTACTGACTAAGACAATTGCCCGGAGTGTATCTTAGTAAAAGCGTTGGATTGTCAAATTTTGCCCAGTGAGAACGTGAATAGTGTGTTATAGACTGCGTGTCTGTGTTATTTCCATTGCGTCTTTTATTACGGCAACGAGTGTTACCGTTTTACTGCTCTTACCTGTTATTCTCGTGATTCACGATGTCTCTGACTAGTGAAGTGGAGGATGAGGCACCGTCGCGGAGTGGTGGGACTCCTACTAACTCCTCCACGACGAGTAGCCCAGGTTTCGCCCGAGGCTTGGATTCATACAAGCGGGCAACCGTCGGCCCTCAGCTGACGGATATAGGTTGTCAAACAGGAAGTCGGCTGGGAAACGTTGACCTGTCCCTTCCGGATATGGTTGACCTCTCGGCCTTCTTCACCGAGGAAGCGCACTCTCTAGGTGCGAGAGTCCTCGAGGAGCTGAACAAGGTCAGGGGTCTGTCGGCCCCCAAGAAATCTTTCTTTGGGGAATCTATATCTCGGATAGAAGATTTCATAGTCCGACAGCACGCTTGGTTCGTTCTGCTCTATGGGAAAGCCTCACAGAGGGGAAGCTCTACCACTGGCAAGAAGGCGTCCAAGGCTGAAAAGCGGAAGGACGCCTCGAGGCCGGATGACACCCCGAAGGAGGTGGTACCACCAGACAGGTCCTATTCCAACGTCGCCGGTGGCGCGACAGAGGAATGGCAGACTGTCACCAGTAAGAGTACAAGGAGGAAACGGTTGAGGAAGGGACGTGTGGCAGCGGCAGGAACTCAGCCTGCGGCCCGAAGCGGACCTGGAAGCGGTGGCGCCGTTGGCGCTAAGGGGGCCGGCTCAGCTGCGCCTCTACGCTACCAGGAACGACACGTTCTTCGAATCCTTCCAAACGACGATACTGTCTCCTCCGATGACACTCGTAAGTTAGTAGCCAGCACGATAGATCCAATGAAAGCAGGGCTGGCTTTGAGAGGAATGCGGAACACCTCCAAGGGAGGGGTGCTGGTCTTCGCGGACAGCGCTGCGGACCTCGAAAAGCTGGTGGCGGAAGTGGAGAAATCGGACCTGGTGAATAGTCACTCGGCTTCCAAACCGACCAGGCGCAATCCGGAGATTGTAATCTTCGGCGTCGGCGAGGATTCGACGGGAGACGGGATCATTGCAGCCCTGAAAAATCAGAATACAGCGTTGCGTGACGCTGACATTTCCTTCAAAAAGTTTTTTGAGGGGAAGAAGGGACGTAATGGCGTGGTCTCTCTGGATCCAGAGTCGTACAGGCGACTTGGGCGAGTGAGGAAGCTGAACGTTGGCTGGGACACTCTGTTCTTCTCACGAAGACGGCGTCCTCTCCAATGTTATAAGTGCTGGAAATTCGGCCACATGGCAAGAGATTGCCACGGCAAGAGCTGCTGTGGAAAGTGTGGTAGTCAGGACCACATACTCCGCGATTGCACCAGTGAACCTGCGTGCATTAATTGTATGAAGGTCAACTCATTGAACTTGGCGGGTGAGGCTCTCCCTACCAATCACGCTGCAAATTCGCAGGAGTGTAGCATCTTCCGCAAAGAACTGGCTTTGACTGAGAAACGAAACAATGGCCGATAGTCCAAAGTTTCTTCACCTCAACGTCAACCGCAGTACGGCGGCTTTGTACCAGTTGCAGAAGACAGTGCTCTCGCAGAGCATTGACGTGATCTCCTTGAATGAGCAGCGTGTGAAGGAGGGAAAGACCATCGGATTACCCGAGGGTTTTTCCGAAGTCATTTCTTCGGAGCGCAGCCGAGCCGCCTTCTGGATAAGTTCGCGACTGAAATACTGCGTGGTTCTGAATACTGACGACATAGTGGCGATTCGATGCACTATTTCGGGAGAGAACGTGTTGATAGTGTCATGCTATTGCTCTCCGTCTGAGGACATTGTCCCGATCCTTACTCGGATGGGCGACTTGCTACTGGAGTTCCCTCAGGACAATGTTCAGGTTGTCGGGGACTTCAACGCAAAGTCGTACATTTGGGGGGATAGGCCAACGGACGACAGGGGTGAGGAAGTTATCTCCTTCGCCCTTGGTTACGATCTGGAAATCGTCAACAGTCCAGACAGTGCGGCGACCTTTGATAGTCATCAAGGTCAAAGCTGGATCGATTTACTTCTGGTCCGTAAGTGCGCAGATCGCATAACTGACTGGACTGTTCAAGACGGGGTGACGACCAGCGATCACAACGCCATGACCTGGACCTACCAAGGCAGGCCAAGGGCTCGAAATCCTAGGGGAGTCCGCCGTCGGTGGAAACCCAAGGACCTTGCCTGGGACGATTTCCTCCAGGATCTGCAGAATGCAGATTTGGACGTTTATGATTCGAACGCACCAGACTCGGGAGTTGAACATCTTGATTCAGTCCTGGTAGATCTGTGCTTGAAACACCGAAAGCGTCGTCCTGCCGCAGGCAAGGAGACGTGTTGGTGGACTCCAGAGTTGGAGGCTCAGAGGTCTAGAGTGCGTGCACTGAGGAGGTTGTACAAGCGGACGCTTGACCCGACTCAGAGAGAGAGACGTGAGGCTCTCTTTAAGCGTACGCGGGCGGAGTACAAGCGAGCGATTCTGCAAGCTAAGCGTCGTTCGTTCCGAAAGTTCCTTTCGGACAAGCTTTCTACCGACAAAATCGGCCAGGTCTGTGCAGTGGTGCGAGGCAGGTGGCGTCCTGAAGCTCCAGCTATTCTGGAGCTTCCCGACGGGGTGGTGGCATCCACATGGGATGACATCCAGGTAGCCCTTGCGAGACACCACTTCAGACAGGTCGATGAGGTAGTGCAGACAGCGATTGAGAGGCCTGATGACCCGGACTTGTTTGACATCGGGGAGCTAGAGTTGGCTATCGACTCGATGGCGCTCGATAAGGCGCCAGGCCACGATGGATTCAGTCTGGGAATCATCCGTGAGGTCTTTCGCTGGCACCCTCAGTGGTTGCTCGGCTTGTTTAATCACTGCCTTAGAGAGTCCGTGTTTCCGAGAAGTTGGAAGCGGGCAGTCGCCATCTACTTTCCCAAGGAAGGTAGAAGTAAGAGCGATCCGGCTTCCTACCGTCCTATCTGTTTACTTCCCGTCGTCGGGAAGATCTTGGACAAGCTGTGCGCTACTCGACTGATGGCCTTCCTCGAGTCTAACGGCGTACTTGATGGTAGACAATACGGTTTCAGACGAAATCGGTCGACCATTGATGCGCTCCATGAGGTGGTCAAGTACATTTCGCAGAGTAAGAGGACAGGCCACTACACCTGTCTCGTTAGCCTCGACATCAAGAATGCCTTCAACAGCGCTCGGCGGGATGACTTGCTTCGCCTTTTGGTGGAGTACGGAGTCCCTCCAGAGCTCCTGGGCTTGATCGATTCTTTTCTTTGGAATAGATCGGTCATTTCGAACGCAGAAGAGCATTACTTCAATGTTGGAGTCCCGCAGGGTTCGTGTCTCTGGCCGGTCCTGTGGCTGGTGTTAATCAATAGCTTGTTGAAACGGCTTGGGATTGAGGAGGCTTGGACCGTACTTGTCTTCGCTGACGACATACTCATCCTTGCACGTTCCGTGGCTGTCTACAGGTTCGCTGACATAGTCCGGCGAGTTCTCGCAGAGATTCTCGCGTGGGCTGTAGGATGCAGCCTGGAGTTCAGCTACGACAAGTGCTTGTACACTATCATACCACCTAAGGGAAAGATGGATTACGAACCCTCATTGCGCATCCGGATGGGTGAGCATAGGGTGAAGTTTTCTACCCAAATCAAGTACCTAGGTGTGGTCATAGATAGGGACTACAGCTGGATGCCTCACTTGGACCTCGTCCGAGAGAAGGCGACCAGAGTCCAGTACAAGCTCACCAGATTGGCGACAGCTACGTGGGGGCTCAAGCCCGATGTTCGAAAGGCAGTGTACTCGGTGGTGGCCGAGCGCATAGTCTTGTATGCGGCCCCTATCTGGTACTCCGGCAAAGTGGCTCTTCGTCAGAGAATGCTGAGCATTCAGCGTGGTCTCTTGCTGTGCGTCACCAAGTGCTACAGTACGGTGTCAACCGCTGCGTTGAATGTCTTGTCCGGGGTGATTCCCCTGGACCTCCGTGCTCGTATCGAACGCGACTTCGAGGCCCTCACGAGATGGGGCGAAAGCGTTGATAGACCAAACCTCTCACCAGAAATGGTAGAGGTCTGGAAGTACCTACCCCAACGGCGCTATCCGGCACGAATACCTTGGACGCCGGAACTCAGTCGGAAGTCTCCGTATACTTACTATACGGACGGTTCCAAGCTGGTGGGTGAGAGGATGGGTTGTGCCTACCACCTCGCCACTAGGGATGGCGTTGTTGCGGAGGGAAGGTTCCGTCTCTCTGATGGGTCGACTGTTTTCGCGGCTGAGGTCCATGCGATCAAGGAAGCGATTGCGGACGCCCTTCGGAGGGGTCTCAGTGAACTCGATATCTTCTCTGATTCGAGATCGGCGCTTCAAGCTCTTTACGCTTTAGTGCCTCGGCACAAAGCTGTAGCTGAGATCAGGAACTTGGTTGAAAATACAGGAGTCAGGGTCCATATGCACTGGATTAAGGCTCATGTCGGGTACGCCTTTAACGAACTGGCCGATTCCCTTGCGAAGGAAGCTGCGTGTCGACCGTCGGTCGACATACTTGTTCCTCTTTCAGGACGTCAAGTCAAGAGGAAGCTCCTTGGTGAAGTTCTTTTGGATTGGCAGCAATGGTGGGACCGATCTGAGGACGGCCGGTCGACGTATGCGATCTTCCCGAAGGTCTCCACTCGGAGAATACAGGGTGATTTCTTCCTCAACCAAGTCCTAACGGGACATGGTGCCTTTGGCGACCTTCAAGCCCGCTTCTTTAAAGGCGACCCTGCGTGCTTTTGCGGGAACGGGGTGAGTACGATTAGACACTGCGTCTATGAGTGCCCCCTGTGGAAGTCCATCAGGGAAAAGTGTTTCCCGTCTAACTTCCACACTCGAACGCTGACCGATCTCGTCCTTGACAATTACAGCAGGAAAGGTATTGTCGACATTGTTGGCAACCTTTTGACAAGGACATTGGATCGGGTTGGTCGTCGGGCCAATTGAGCTTTCGACCGTCTCGACCGAAGTCTTCGAACGCTTGATGATTTTCCAGATCATTCGAACGCAACACTCGATTTAGAGGAGTCCGAGGCCTCTAGTAGGCGCGATTCGGACGAAGCGACTATACAAGGTTTTCCGGGTTTCCCTTGTACGTAACGAAAATTCGAGTCGCTTTCCTGTAAGTCCTCCCGGAAGGCTGGGTCTCTGGATCGGCGGTTGTTCAGGCGGCTTGTGCTACGATGCCTGCTTGGTTGCTCCAATCGGCGTGTTGGGCGCGGGCGGCGTCGAGTGGTGGCTGCGGATGGTGAGCGGCCGAGGCCGCGACGCTAAGTCCATGTCCGTGGGCCGGGTGTCCTCGCTTGTCTTCCTGGCCGGCAGCGGGCGCTGTCGTGAGGCCGGACGTCACTTGGTTCCTCCTCATTGGGGGTCTCGTGACCTCCCTGCGTGGACCGCATGGAGCCACTCGGCTCTGGATCGGGAAACTCACTGTTTATACCATGGGTTATTGGCGAGCGCAGCAAGCAGGGGTAGACAATAATTTGGAATCGCGAAGCGATTACGCGGGGGGTTTGCGAGCTGGGGGGCGGGGCCCCCCTAGTTACATTAAAATTTTCTTTGTTTTTCACTGCTTAACATGACGACGTTTAAATCATGTATTTATCTTAAGTGAAGGAAATATTATTATTATTATTATTTTTCGTTTTGTTTTGTTTTCAAAATCTGGCTTTTAACCCTTTGCGGCGCAGGGCAAATTCATTACTTAAGTATTGAAACTTATGACTGACACCGGAATTTGAAAACAACTTTATTTGTAAAAAATAAAAGGCTATATTTCACGCATTCAATAAACCTTAATTTTTTCTAACAAAATTCCGGTACCAATGTGGCGTTTGGGAATTAAAATTAAGTGGTATAGGTATATCTATGAAACCACCGCGCCGCAAAGGGTTAAGCAATGGTTGTTATGGAAATGGATTCTTTCGGAAATGCGTTTTTCTTCATGATGGGTTTTTTTTCACCATTTCTCTTGTTTAAATATTTATAATTCAAGAACCGTTAAAGATGAATGGTTCAAACTTCGAATATGTCTTTTTTAATTGTTTTGCTTTAATTTTGATTCAGGAAATTAAAAAATATATATTTACTTTAAAAAATATGATTCTTTTATCAAATTTTTATTTTAAATATTTTTAATTTTTATCTAAATTAATATTTTTAAAAATGCTGAATCAAAATTAAAGCTTATATATTTCTGTTTGTTTAAATGAAAACAAATTGAAATTCCACAAATAATATTTTGAATTATAACGATTTTAAATTACCCCTCTTTTTTAATAATTTTTAAATTGAAATTTAAAAAAAGTTTTGAGAACTATTGTCGTATGATTTTGCTTACAAATGACATGGTTAATCATCACAAAAAAAATTAAAATTTTAACTCGATATATAAAATTTTTTTTTGAAATGTGTCCCGGATTCCCTTAATAATGAGAAAAATTGATAGAGGTACCAATTTTATTTTAATGTTTTATAAATCCTTATACCCCTTTGTAACACAAACATATATCAATATAAAAATGGTATGACCGTTAGCTCTGTGTGGAATACATAAAGAGATAAAATGTGTAAATTATTTTTTTTTTAACCGTTTGGAAAATTGTTGTTTCTGTCGGTCGAGAATAGAGATATCTGAAACATATCTGAACCTTGAGATGGCCGGTTTATATTCGTTTTCTGATTGGTCCATGTTTAACCCGGGAGAAGTCGCTATGAGAATTTCACTCATGGTGCCCAATTCTTTTCTTTTACTTTACAGTCACTTAATATCAAATTTTTTGTATGGCTTAGTATTTTTATTCAAAAAAGAGGTAAAGTAATCGAAATCACATTTTGAAATTTTATTAAAATGAAAAATAGTCTTAAAAAGGGTACGACGGAGAAAGAAAATCTCATGCGCGAGTTCTCGCGGATTAATGTCCAGAAATGGAATACCTTTGTTCCAGGATGACCCAAAAAAAAAAAAAAAAAAAAAAAAAAAATTAAAAAAATGTACTAGTTAGATGTGCCAATCTCAAAACTTTCTTCTATCTCATACGTACATTTTAATATTTCAAAAAGTACTTATACATGTTAATACTTCAATTTTATTAATTCAATATTATACCAACTTTGATTTTCATCTTAAACTTCTGCTTCTGAGAATTAATTGTAGTAAAAACGAGTTAATGTGGATCATGATATTTATTAAAATCGATACTTTTCCCCTACTCTGTTATCATCAACTGTTTGCAAATAGCTGGATTCGCAAGACCCAAGTTCCCGTCTCTGCACGAGCCGATGGACAATAAAATGACAAAAAATCGAGAAAATGATACAAAAAGCGTTATCACAATGCTCCTTCCCCACGAAATATTTCCAACACACACACGGACAAACAGATATTTTGTAAAAATATGTTTTTTGGAATCTCTGACCACTAAAACCTATAAATCCGGTGAAAATCGGAAATAAAAAAAAATCCAATTACAATACTTTCTTCTATTGAAGATAGAAGAAAGTAATAAAAACTAGAAAAAATTAATATCTCAAAAACAAATTGTAATATAGCTTTCAAACAAATTGCATTTAAAAGTAAGTTTCTTTTCCTCTATAAGACGGTATAAAAATTGAAAATATGCGATGTTTAGAAGTTTTAAAAATTTTAATGCCGAAAATTTAAAACTGAAATTTTATTTAAATTTTGTTTATAACTGGTCCAGGAATTACCAGGTCCGTACATTGGTGCAGGTACGGTTTAATCCATGGCGTACGTAATATAAGACTTTATTACGTAATCCACGTTTTAATCATTATAAAAATATGATGTTTATTATTATAGAGTTTATTTATAAATTTTAAATTGTACTATTTGAAAAAATCATTTTCCAAATGGTTGTTGTAATTTGTTGAATTATTATTATTATTATTATTATTTATTGCAAGATTTAATACCCAATGTATACCCACCAGAATAATTACAGTAAAGCTAAATATTATATAATATGGAATTGTAAACAATATAAAATTATAAGGAAAAAAAAAAATCGAAGAAACTTTTATGTTCACCTTCTTCGAAAGGGACTGATCTCATATTCTTATTTCTACTCCAGTCTTTTCTACCATTCTGTTTTCTGTTATTTTCTTTCATTCATTTTTAACTCATTCTCAGTTTTCCAGTGGAACTGTGAACTCGATTTCTCGTCGCTGCATAACTGAAAATTTTTTCAAAGAAACAAACGATAATGATTCTATGAAAAGTTGTCTGCGCTGGACTGTTGTATTTATTTCTTTTTTAGTATAACTTTGAACAACACATTGCCGCTTTTTGTTGAATCATTTTTTTTTTTTTTTTTTTTTTTTTTTTTTTTTTTTAAATCTAGTATTTGCCTTTATATAAGTCTACAAGCGTGTTGCGTTGATTTTGACGGGCAAGAACCAGTTCTTCGGGTTAACATGTCGTTAACCCCCGTGGAGTGTGTCATGATTTCGTAAGAAATTGCCTCAGATATACTTCTTTTAAAAGCTGTTATTGAACATAGAAAAGTTACTGAAAACGTTAACCCACAAAATATCGTGAAATTGTTAAGTATTTGTGGAAAAACTAATTTTTTTTTCAATAATTTTGCAATATTTTTTTATAGTTTAACACTAGTTATACTTTATAACATAGTGTTAAACTATAAACTTTTAAGTGCCTGTGACTGATGTGTTTCTGTGTCTTTCTCTCTCTGATCATAGTCACAGTAACAGATTTTGTTGCCTAATGCAGGGCCGTAGCTAGAAGTGAACAATAGGAGGGGCTCATATTTTTTTTTCTCTCTCTCTCTAACGCAGAAAGATAAATTAGGATATATTCACATTGTAGGCAGTGTTCTCGCTGTCGCTCGCCAATGCGCCAAATTGCGACTAAATTCTTCATTTGGCGAGTAAACAAGCGATTAGATTCGCCAAATTTCTAGTGCACAATTTTTGCTTTTTCTTTCTTTTCTTTTTAGACTTTTTTTGTGTGTGTCGCTTATCATGTTTAATTGCACCGTACCATATGAATTCATAACATTTTAATAAGTTAAATCTGTTTCTATTTTTTTTTCTTTATTACGCAAGATATTTAGAATATACATACAGTCGAACCCCGTTAATACGCGCCCCGCTTAATACGCGAATTTTCTATGGTCCCTTGAAATACTCCTATCTTAAACATATAAAAATCCCCTCTTTAATACGCGAATGGTTAATACGCGAACCCGTTTAATACGCGAAATTTTATCAGTCCCTAGAAAGAAAAACCTACGTTTAATACGCGAATGAGCTTAGTTCTAAACATACGGGATTTTGGGGGCGCTGATTAAGGTCCCACTGATTAAGGTCCCGGTACGTCATTTTGACGTCACAAGAAACCGGGATATAAATCCAGTGTTTGAGCATTTCACTTTTCACGAAACCCTGATTAACGTCTGTTACATCATATTAAATAATTAAAAGAAATAAATAAAAATTATTTCCGTTTTTAAAATTTAAATTAAATTATTACTTTTCAAAATTTCATTTAGCAAATTAAACGATCTTTCATAAATTTAATTACTTAAGTTTTAAGTCTTTTTACACATCCTTCGAAAATAGTTGCTTTTTCATAATAACAATTTATTTACTTTTATAATGTTTTTACTTTATTTCTAAAATCCGTTACATTTAACAGTATTTCAATTCTCAGTCTTATCAGTTCAAATAACGATCTTTTAAAATTAAGTCTTTTAAAATTAAAAGTTTTATATAATATAAATTCTAGATATCATCTATTTCTCACTTTTTAATTTAATAATAAAAATAATAAATCGATCTTATAGCGTAATCTTTAATATGAAAAAATTAAATATTTCGCTATACATGACGTGCACCATTTTTTCTTTGTTTTATTTTGCAAGAAATAAAATATTTTTATTTCCAAATTTTTTTTTAATACTATCTATATTCAATAGATAGATAAAATTTTTCTGGTTATTTTGACATAAGTAACTTCTAAAACAACCATATATTTGCTGAAATATGTTATTTTGTATGTTGTAATGTTTTTATATTTTGAATATTCCCGCTGTAAATCGGTCCGCCATGACAGTGAAAAAATGTGTTCTTCCCTTCAAAATAGACGCCATTTTTCGTCATGTGTAGGTCAGTGGTGTTGAGGATGAATTATCATAGAATTTTCGAGAAAACGCGGGAAACGTGTACGCTCAGGATCGTCTCTGATTGGCTGAGCCGAAGCTGGTTTGCGAGGCTAGCGTCTGGAAAACTCATCATTTTCCACTCTGAATCTCCTGCTATGTAGCCGCAGCTGTTTTTTCTCTCCCTCGCTCGGGAATTTTTCCCGTAGCGTTGGGGCAGAGCGATAGATAGAAGTCGGTGAAGAAGGTCCCTTAGTTTATGGGTCCCAAAATCTAATTAAGAATCAAGATAGATTTTTTGATGGTACAAACAGTAATGCAATGAGTCATAGCAACAGAGGTAGTAATAATGATATTCCGAGATTTCAAAGAGGCAGAGGTAGAGGTAGGAATAATTTTAGACCCTACAATCAGAGACCCAGGCGCAATTTAAACTTTTAAAGGGTTCTGAAGATTTTTCTCAAAAATTCCCTCAATCTCACAGAACCCAATTTAATAAATTTTCGAGTGAGGGTAATGATTCTTTTTTTTATTTTTCTGATTCTAAAAATCTTATGTCTTGTTATGCTGAGGAATCACATCTTCCAATCATTTCAGTTAAATTTCATAAACATAATCTTCAGGCATTGTTAGATACGGGGGCTAATTTATCGTTAATTCAACCTAAAACAATAGAAAAGCTCAAAATCAATAACAAACTTAATTTTTTATCCAGATCTGTTAACATTAAAACTATCAACAATACAAATATCCCATACACTTCGACAGTTCAACTAAATTTCCAAATTCAAAATAAATGGTTTAAAAATGTATTTTTTGTTACTCATAACAATTGGAATTCAAACTATGAAATGATTTTAGGGTATGATTTTTTAAACAGAAACAAACTAATTTTAGATTCAGCAAACTCTAAACTATTAATGGGCAATTTGTCATTTCCTTTTGAAAACAAGAATCCTGATTCTACACAAAATATCAACAACAATAGAGATTTAAATTCTGATAATAATATATCTGATAATTCTTCCACATCTATTACTTCAGATATTGATGAACAAACAGAAGATGACAGTTTAAAAAATTTTGTCACACCTTCACATAAAATTATTCTAAGACCGAATCAAGGCAGAATTATTCGTCTAAAAGCACTTCATAAAATTCAGAACTCAGCTAACTATCTATTTTGTCCTTCTACAAATAAATTACCTTTAAATTTAGATTTCAGTCTTCATACTCCAAATGTAAATAATTCTGTTTTATTATATGTCTACAACAATAATGATCAAAAAGTAATTCTCAATAAAAACACCAAATTGAGTTATTTGAAATACATTTCTGATGATCAAATTTCTTCTCATGAAAATACTAAAACGTATCAGGTAAATTCTTTGGCTTCTGAGGATATTTTAGAATTAAGAAAGAAAGAGTTAAATGTTAATAATTTCAATCTAGATCACTTACCTGATGCAGATAGGAAAATTCTTCTTAAACTTTTGATGCAAAACTCAGCTGTTTTTTCTTCTTCGTACAAAACTTTAGGTTGTACAGATAAAGTAGTACCTCAATTTAATTTATTGCATGATTTTGCTCTTCAAACCAAACCATACCCTATACCGAGAATTGCAAAAGAATTCGCGCGCAATGAAATTTCTGAACTTCTAAATGCAGGCATAATTGAAAATTCTACATCTAATTATTGTTTTCCTGTTATTTTTGTTAAAAAGAAAAACCTTTCTACTGATGATCCAAATAAACTTAAATTTCGCATGGTAATAGATTACAGACTACTTAATGCAATAACAGAACCTTACAAAATTTGTTTGCCTAAAATTAATGACATAATGCAAAATATTTCTGGGAAAAAATTGTATACAGTGTTAGATCTCAAAGCAGCATTTTTTCAAATTCTTCTTCAAGAAAAAGATAGATCTAAACTGGCTTTTGCAACTGAGTTTGGGAATTTTATGCCAAAACGTTTACCTTTCGGATTAATCAATAGTACTAGTTACTTTCACACCTTAATTAATAATTGTCTGAGTTCATTAAGAGGTAAAAATGTACAGTACTTCCTGGATGATATTATTATTGCTGCGGATTCTGTTGAAGAAATGTTAGTCTGGCTCCAAAAAGTTTTTGATAAGCTTAAATAATTTAACTTAACTTTAGATCCTGCTAAACTTCAAATATGCAAAGAAGAAATCACATATTTAGGTTTTAAATTAAATAAAAATGGTCACTCTCCCTCCACTGACAATGTAAATAAAATTTATAAATTTCCAGTTCCTACCAATATTAAACAGGTTCAGAGCTATTTAGGCATGATTAACTACTTCAGACATCTAATTTTTGATTTTGCTAAAATTGTTCAGCCTATTGTTAACTTAACAAAAAAGAAGGTTAAATTTGTTTGGAGCAAGGAATGTCAGGAGGCTTTTCTTAAAATTCAAGATATTTTGCTAACTAATCCCACTGTCAAAAATTTTGACGACACTAAAGAAGTTTTTCTGGTTACTGATGCATCTATGGTTGCTATCTGTGGAATTTTAATGCAAAAACATGACAATAAATTTTATCCAATTGAATTTTATTCGAAACAGTTAAACGAAGCAGAATCAAAATATCCTTCAATTAAACGTGAATTTTTTGCTATTTATTCTTCTGTAAAACATTTTTCTGAATACCTGTACGGAAGACAATTCAAAATTTTAACAGATGCCAAAGCTTTAACTTATCATTTAAATTTGGAAAAACAACCCGAGATCATAACTAGATGGCTTTTATTTCTACAAGGTTTTAATTTTAAGGTTGAACATATTCCTGGACTTGTTAATCCTGCTGATTTTTTATCCCGTGTCATTGATCTTCCCAATAACCCTAATTTATATGTAAATGCATTAAATATTTTTATACCAACCAATGATTCTTTAAGCACAGATAATATTTTAAGAGAACAACTAAATGATCAAAAATTAAAAGAAATCAGAGAAAAAATAATCAATAAAACCTGTTCCAATCCTAATTATTCCATCAATCCAGAAAACAACCTTTTAATGTTCGCTAAGAAAAAAGCTAAAAATGTCAATAGATCTCACAAAATTCTAATTCCTAAAACTTTAATAAATAGTTGTATTGCTCTTGGTCATCAAGCTCATTTTGGAATAACAAAGACTGTAGATGCTATTTCTAGACACTATTTTTGGCACGGAATGGTTCAAGATATTCAGAATTTTGTCAATAGTTGTGAGAAATGTCTGCCATATAAAAGTAAACAGACCAATACTAAACCTTCATTCATTTCTAAGTGCGAATTGGCTCCCGGGGAGATGGTTGCGATAGATATTGTGGGTCCGCTCCCCAGGTCACATGATGGAAAATTCTTTATTCTTACCATCGTTGACCACTATTCACGCTTTCTGGAAGCTGTTCCACTTACTAATGCTACTTCCACTTCAATCATTAAAGCACTAAATGATTATTTTTCTAGATATGGTCTTCCCAAATTTATTTTGTCTGATAATGCAAAAAATTTTACCTCTGATATTTTCAAATCTTTTCTTAAAAGTCTTAACATAAAACGTAGAAATTCGTCTATTTATTTTCCAAGATCCAACGGTCTTTTAGAACGTATACACAGATCCCTTAAGGAATCTGTTGCAGCATTATCTGATCAAGTTATAGAATGGTCTGACAGATTAAAATTCTTTGTTTTGCACTACAATAACTCTAAACATTCAGTAACTAACTTCACTCCAGCTAATTTATTTTTCGGCAGAGATTTAAACTTACCTATTGATACTTTTCAACCACCTAAAGAAGTTGAGGAACCTCCAATTTACTTTCAGAAACAAAAAGAACATATTACTGCTACTAGAGAATTGGTCAAACAATTTGAACAAAACTATTTTGCTAAAAATAACAAATTCCTTAGGGGTCGACCAGCTACAACATTCAAAATTGGTGATACTGTATATTTAAAAAATTTTACTCACACATCAGCCTTACATCCAAAAAATTCTGGTCCATATAAAATAATAAGAGCACTAAGAAGTAATAATTATTTAATTAGACATTTAAGTGACACAACTGTCAGAGATATTTCCGTAAATGTCAGTAAATTGATTAGAGCAGGAGATAATTAGTGTGTCTTTTATCAGCATATATCATCTCATTCTGATATAGAAATTTATCTTTTTTTGTTTTGTTTATTTATACCAATCTTCCTACAACTGTAATTCCTTTTTTTTAATTATTTAACTCCTTTTATGTCACATCTACTATACATATAAATATTATGGTAACTATAAAATCATTTTAGAGTGAATTTTCCTTGTCTCGCGGGCGAAACAACCATTGGACTAGATGCATATAATCCTTTGGGGTCTATTCATTCTTCTTTGATAACTCATTCTGCATAAAATCCATTTAAATTTGTTTTATTTTAATATTGTTATGCTACACCCAAACCTTTTTCATTAGTTTCAATATTTAATACCTTAGTATACAATATCAAGTTACCATTATTTTTTTTATTTCACAAATTACTTTCCTACCAATATATTATCTATATCAAAATTTTGAGTGGTACTGATTTGGGCATACTAAATTAATGACTTGTTTAGAGTGATAAATTAAATCAGAATATTCAAAAAAAATTTTCTCTATATAGGATCCTAATAATAATAAAAAATTGATTGAATGAAAATAAAATGCAAACAATAATGAAAAATACAAATATATAAAGTAAAATGTATACAAATATCTCCAATAATGCGCATGCCTACATTGGTACTAGTGGAGATTTTTTTTGATGAGAATACGATGGAGCAACTGCTCTAAGTGATTTCTCTTTTTTTTTAGTCCCAAAAAATTTTAACGAGCACACACGGAAGGTAAATTCGGCATAGCTTGGGGAGATCAGAAACACAAATTTATGCCCTTCCGATAAATCCTTCAAGGTGCAGTTAAGCTATAATTTTAAGGGAATTTTTTTTATTTTTATGAGTGTCCAAAACATAATTTTGATTTTTTTTTAAATTTTAACCAATTATTTCATGGGACACAACTACATTCTCTGTGAGATGTACGTAAGTTTTTCTCCTAGAGTTTATGTAGTTATTTAAATTATTTGATGTATATAAAATTATAAAATACAAAATAATACTTATTCCATTTGCAATATGTAAATAATCACTCTACAAGTTTGCTTACAATTGATGTTTTGATTGAAACAGTTATGTACGGTATTACCAGTATTATGTTGTATCACCATGTGTCTATTTGTCTTGCTATTCTGAATATTTGGATTTTACTGAGATTTATTTGTAAATAGTACATAGTTAATATTGTGCATTGTTTTACTATATGTTTAGGGTCAAAGTCTGCACATGATTTATATTTTTTTTTATGTTCTTTTTCGTCATCCCTCTTACCGGATAACTCACCCTTCTGTAGGTACGGGGTATATTTCCACTTGTGAACTGTTTCTGTAGCCAATATGTACATTGTCAGCATTATATTTGTTTTATGTTCTTGTAATGTTTTGTCCTTGGTTTGATATTGTACTTTGTGTTAATTATTTTGTTTTGTATATATATATATATTGTTTTGGTGTTGCATTCATATTTCAGTATTATTTTCATCAGTGAAATTTTGCTGCATATTATAGTTCCTATTTTGTCTATGCAAAACTTTTTTTTATAGTTCCTATTTTTGTCTAGGAAGATTTTTTTTTTCAAGTTTTCAATTTCTTGTAGGGACCGTTAGCTGAATTTTTTTTTTTCTCATTTTTTTTTTCCACAGGGGGAAGGTAAATGTTACATCATATTAAATAATTAAAAGAAATAAATAAAAATTATTTCCGTTTTTAAAATTTAAATTAAATTATTACTTTTCAAAATTTCATTTAGCAAATTAAACGATCTTTCATAAATTTAATTACTTAAGTTTTAAGTCTTTTTACACATCCTTCGAAAATAGTTGCTTTTTCATAATAACAATTTATTTACTTTTATAATGTTTTTACTTTATTTCTAAAATCCGTTACATTTAACAGTATTTCAATTCTCAGTCTTATCAGTTCAAATAACGATCTTTTAAAATTAAGTCTTTTAAAATTAAAAGTTTTATATAATATAAATTCTAGATATCATCTATTTCTCACTTTTTAATTTAATAATAAAAATAATAAATCGATCTTATAGCGTAATCTTTAATATGAAAAAATTAAATATTTCGCTATACATGACGTGCACCATTTTTTCTTTGTTTTATTTTGCAAGAAATAAAATATTTTTATTTCCAAATTTTTTTTTAATACTATCTATATTCAATAGATAGATAAAATTTTTCTGGTTATTTTGACATAAGTAACTTCTAAAACAACCATATATTTGCTGAAATATGTTATTTTGTATGTTGTAATGTTTTTATATTTTGAATATTCCCGCTGTAAATCGGTCCGCCATGACAGTGAAAAAATGTGTTCTTCCCTTCAAAATAGACGCCATTTTTCGTCATGTGTAGGTCAGTGGTGTTGAGGATGAATCATCATAGAATTTTCGAGAAAACGCGGGAAACGTGTACGCTCAGGATCGTCTCTGATTGGCTGAGCCGAAGCTGGTTTGCGAGGCTAGCGTCTGGAAAACTCATCATTTTCCACTCTGAATCTCCTGCTATGTAGCCTCAGCTGTTTTTTCTCTCCCTCGCTCGGGAATTTTTCCCGTAGCGTTGGGGCAGAGCGATAGATAGAAGTCGGTGAAGAAGGTCCCTTAGTTTATGGGTCCCAAAATCTAATTAAGAATCAAGATCCTTTTTTCGTGCTGATGATGTTTATATAGAAAATCAGAAACGTTCAGGAGTCGTCAACATTCCCTTCTGATAGTGTCTACTACAGCATTGTCTTTATTCAAATTTTTTTCGATCCTGATACGAATCATCAACATTCCCTTCTGATAGTGTCTACTACAGCATTGTCTTTATTCAAAGTTTTTCCGATCCTGATACGAATCATCAACATTTCCTTCTGATAGTGTCTACTACAGCATTGTCTATATTCATATTTTTTTCGATCCTGATACGAATCATCAACATTCCCTTCTGATAGTGTCTACTACAGCATTGTCTTTATTCAAATTTTTTTCGATCCTGATACGGAGGAAATAATACAGTAGCCACATTAATGTGAGCTGAAAAATTTCTATTGTGTATGCAACAACAGTGCCTACCTCCAATTTTCTTCGTTCCAGAAGGATAAGGACACTCAGGAATCTTACCGCAGCTGTTGTTCTGTCAGCAAGATTATGTCTGATTAATCTACAATATTCTGGACTTAACGATTATGGACCTATTAATCTGAACAATAGTTAAATTCCCTCTTTATGTACTTTATGAATCAGGACTCAACTTTTTTAGAATAGAAATGAAGTAAAATTTATTTCCAATATAATGTTTAAAATGCAACGTTTCGTATACATATATACAAAATAATAAAATAATTTGATGTGCTTTGCTGTGTGTTTCCTGATTTTATTCACAAGATGGGTGAGTTCTTTCCTTTTATTTTATTTTAATTTTTTTTATCATCAGTGGTAATCGAAGTTTTATTTTTTGATAAATTAAAATTATTTTTATTTTTGATTAATTTTAATTTGTTTTATATATATTTTTTTTATTTATCCACTATGCGATTCGGCCAATTACGTGTGCGCTTTGGATGTTGGAATTTTTGATGCTCCGGTGTTAACTTTATGCAAATTATCCTTAAATTTGAAACATTTTTAACAGTTTTGCATTGAATTTTTCGGCATCCAGAACCCACATGTAACAACGTCCCACTGATATACATCCCGCTATCAGACCGGGACCTAAATCCAGTCACAGAGAATTTTACTTTCGTCGAGACCCTGATTAAGGTCCCACTGATTAAGATCCCGCTATACGTCATTTTGACGTCACAAGAAACCGGGATATAAATCCAGTGCTTGAGCATTTCACTTTTCACGAAACCCTGATTAACGTCCCACTGATATACATCCCGCTATCAGACCGGGACCTAAATCCAGTCACAGAGAATTTTACTTTCGTCGAGACCCTGATTAAGGTCCCACTGATTAAGATCCCGCTATACGTCATTTTGCTGACGTCAGAGTAGATGGGACTTAAATCAGGGGGATTTAAATCCAGTGCTAAAGCATTTTACTTTCGACGAAATCCTGATTAACATCCCTATGACATATATCCCGGTACGCCATTTTGGTGACGTCACAGTAGATTGAAACTTAAATCAGTGCTAGGAACACATTTGTTTTGCATGCCATTTTTATTTCAAAACAAATGGGATTCATGTAGGATAGGTCACTAAATGTCTGTACATATTATCATTATTATTATTAATATAAAGTATTACTATTATTATTATTATTATTTTATTTTCTCTACCTCGTGATGTTGCATTATTTAGAATTTTATTCCAAACATGTAATTTATTTTATAAATGGACAATTTTTTCCAAATCATTTCTTTAAGGCAGAGAAGTCAAAGGATACGCAGTAATCTGAAAAGTTGTGATTTCGATTTAAAGCTATTGTGCTGAACTATATTACTGAGCTATTAATATTGCGCAAAATCAATTTGAATATGCTCATATGATTTCATTAAATATTTTAGACACATATTTTAATGATTAAAAAAAGACGAAAACAGATTTTGCATTTGCTAAATTATGAAAAATATTTATACACTATATTGCCATTGATTATGGGACACTTGCGATTTTAGACATTTTACTAAATATCTAGAAAAATACATGAGGAATCATCTCGAAACTCTTAGTGTATAAATATAATAGTATACGTCATATATCTCCGTGAAGATTTTTTACCGAAACGCCATAGGGGACCGTCAACAAATTAAAAAAGAATGAATATCTTTTGAATAACCCTGTCAAAACTAATGTAGCAAAAGCGCTCAAACTCTAGATTATGATTGAATGCCGTATTGTAATACACTGTGTTCATTTTTATGCAAATAGCATGCACACTCGGAGAGTAATTAAGGTTTTTATAAAAATGGTCCCAAATTTGTCCAGGTTTTTCCATTATAATTTTCAGAGTTCTTAATATAAAATAATATTTTTTTCAGAAAATATGACAAACAACATTGCACATAGTACCCTGCAATCAGAATTAAAAAATAATAAAAATTGTATGAAAAATGAGTAGGTTTACTATATAATTTTTTACTGCGCATGCGTCAAAGATATCATAATTTCATTTGCATATTATGTTAGCTAAATGTATAGAGCAACTTTTGTAAAAGTCTCAAAATCATAGCTTGAAAATTCTGAAAGTAATCGTCTATAGAAAAAGGACAAAATCCGTTGTTTCCAAAATGAAGCAAAAAAATGAGGGATTTTATCCAAATGCAGTAGTACATCCCATATTGTGTATTCTATATTGACACTAATCAATGAATATATGGATACAACCCCTCTTGTTTTTGCTTCATTTTGAGAATACGGATTTTCGACTTATTCAATTGACGATTACTGTCAGAATTTTCAAGTTATGATTTTGTGACTTTCACAAAAGTTGCTCTAGAGCTATTCCATCTCAATTCAGGCAGACAGTACTGATATGCGTCAAGTCACCATCACAGATTTTTTTCAAAAAAATTCAGTAGTTAGAACTAAGTGATTTATAAAATTTCCTAAAAGGATTTTTCCCTAAAAATTTTTTTTCTCTGATTACAGCACTTTAAAGTTCATGATAAAATTGGCAGTTTTCAGAAAAACTGAAAAACGCTTCATTTTGAAATGAATACAATACCAAACATATTCAACATATTCAGTCAATTTATTTTTTATAAACAGTTATCAAACTGAATTTTACTTTGGCATGGTTTTAAAAAATATAGTGTTATTTTTACTTAATTAAAAAAATTAGATTTTAAGTATAAAAAATATAATTATTAGTGAATTTAAGATTTTTTTTCTGAATGAAAAAAAATATTTTAAAGCTAAATATTGACAGCAATCTAAAGACCTTTAATGGGAGTTTTACAGCAAATTTTATTTTAACTCTAAAGTGCTTACAACTTTTGTAATTCAATTTTAAATTTTGCAAAATTTTGTAAAATCACTACTTTTGAAATGCAATTTCTCAAAAACACCATTTTTTAAAAATCTGATAATATGCTCAATTCATACCTTATTAGTCTCTAATAAATACCTTACAAGCAAATCGTGTGTTTTTGCTTAGAAAATTTTATATGATTTTTTGAAAATAACAAGTTGTGTGTATTTTTCAACAGACCACAAAGTCAAGCTCTTCCTTATTTAACCGAACTTGTAATGTAATTAATATTTCAAACTAAAAAATACATCACTAGTACATAATTATTACTGTTAAATTATAGCTAATCATTTGCTTAAATTTAAAATTGCGTAAAATACAGCCAATAATAAAATTAGTATTGATCATATGTCATTTCATTCCATACTCATGAATGTGTTAAATCCATCTACAGTGTGTAAAAATTTTGTTATATAGTATGGATATAATATATTAATGTGCAAATACATACATAATAGAAGAATTAGGTAGTGAAGGTTTCTTAAATTAACTTAAACTCCTTATCGTTGAAGGTATGAAGTCGCTCAGATTGTCCTATTGTAACTGGTTTTTCTGTTTCTAGAAGCACATTTTCCAAGGTAATGCACATTCATATTTTTTCTTTCCAGATTCTTTTGGCCACTGGAATGCTTTATCTATGGACCATGTTGGGTACATGAATGATACTTTAATGTCATTTAGTTCTTGTGATTGATATACCATTGATTTGTCCTATCCACCAATTATTTTCATAAATGCATCCAATGAAATCACCGATTTGGAAACTATGTATTGAATATTGTCTTTTCATTTGGCTGAAGGTTTCAACTTTTGTCAATTCATTTTTACTTGCTCGGTCCATATAATTTTCATTATTTACAATCACCCTATAATGTTTATATCTAACACCAACAATAGATTTTGCATTAGCATATTCTTTCTCATTATTAGTTCTATAGGATTGAATAATATTTCTGTCTGGATGGACTAGAATGTTATTTTTTAGCAGAGAAGATAGTTCAGCAACAAATGAGACAGAATTTTGGATAGCTTTTATTGGCTCCTTTTGGAGATTAAATTTTGTTGCATAGTGTTTGTCTCAGTCCCCAATAGCATCACATGCACTTTTAACATGGCCAGTACCTGACAATATCTTCTACTTCAGTACAATTTTATTTTTGTGCAATTCATAAAACTGATACTTGTTTTTAAAATGTGCTCCAGCTCCATCTGATATATACACAGGTGATTCCAGTGTTTGTAATTGGTACAACTTAAATAATTCTTTTTTTACTTTTTCTATGTCACAAACAGCATGAGCTGTATCATGAGTTAATCATCAGAAACTATGATAAAACTCTTTATTTCTTCTCTAAAGTATGCTGTGCAGGTAACTAACGATATCTGAGTATTCTGCCAGTGGTAGCTTTGTACTTCATTTGGCAGTATTAGTGAGTAATTTTCAGCAAAGTCAAAATGCATCATAAGCGCAGATTTTTTTTTTTTTTTTTAAGGGGTTTGGCTTATTTAATTTTATGAATAGGAATTTTTGAAGATTAGCTTATATATTATCTGCCATAATAATGTGCATATTATTATTTTTCCATTAAAAAATAATTTTATAAATACAGAGAAATAAGAAAAAGCTTGATCTTCTGGTTTTCTGAGAAAAAAAAACTAATTGGAAAAAAACTAAACTTGAAAAAAAAAAATCTAATTCAGTTGTAATGTATGTATTTGCATTTTAATATATTATATCCATACTATATAACAAAATATTTAACACACTGTAGATGAATTTAGCACATTTATGAGTATGGAATGAAATGACATATGATCAATACTAATTTTATTATTGACTGTATTTTACGCAATTTTAAATTTAAGCAAATGATTAGCTATAATTTAACAGTAATAATTATGTACTAGTGATGTATTTTTAGTTTGAAATATTAATTACATTACAAGTTCGGTTAAATAAGGAAGAGCTTGACTTTGTGGTCTGTTGAAAAATACACACAACATGTTATTTTCAAAAAATCATATAAGATTTTCTAAGCAAAAACACACGATTTGCTTGTAAGGTATTTATTAGAGACTAATAAGGTATGAATTGAGCATATTATCAGATTTTTAAAAAATGGTGTTTTTGAGAAATTGCATTTCAAAAGTAGTGATTTTACAAAATTTTGCATAATTTAAAATTGAATTACAAAAGTTGTAAGCACCTTAGAGTTAAAATAAAATTTGCTGTAAAACGCCCATTAAAGGTCTTTAGATTGCCGTCAATGTTTAGCTTTAAAATATTTTTTTTCATTCTGAAAAAAAATCTTAAATTCACTAATAATTATATTTTTTATACTTAAAATCTAATTTTTTTAATTAAGTAAAAATGTCACTATATTTTTTAAAACTACGCCAAAGTAAAATTCAGTTTAATAACTGTTTATAAAAAATATATTGACTGAATATGTTGAATATGTTTGGTATTGTGTTCATTTCAAAATGAAGCGTTTTTCAGTTTTTCTGAAAACTGCCAATTTTATCATGAACTTTAAAGTGCTGTAATCAGAGAAATAAATTTTTTAGGGAAAAATCCCTTTAGGAAATTTTATAAATCACTTAGTTCTAACTACTGAATTTTTTTGAAAAAAATCTGTGATGGTGATTTGACATGCCCTGCCTGAGCTGAGATGGAATTGCTCTCTATACATTTAGCTAACATAATATGCAAATGAAATTATGATATCGTTGACGCATGCGCAGTAAAAAGTTATTTAGTAAACCAACTCATTTTTTATACAATTTTCATAATTTTTTAATTCTGATTACAGGGTACTGTGTGCAATGTTGTTTGTCATATTTTCTGAAAAAAATAATATTTTATATTAAGAACTCTGAAAATTATAAGGAAAAAACTTGGAAAAATTTGGGATCATTTTTATAAAAACCTTAATTATTCTGCGAGTATGCATGCTATTTGCATAAAAATGAACAAGGCTTATTACAATAAGGCATTCAATCACAATCTAGAATTTGAGCGCTTTTGCTACATTAGTTTTGACAGGGTTATTCAAAAGATATTCATTCTTTTTTAATTTGTTGACGGTCCCCTTTGGAGTTTCGGGAAAAAATTTTCACGGAGATGTATGACGTATACTATTATATTTATACGCTAAGAGTTTCGAGATGATTCCTCATGTATTTTTCTAGATATTTAGTAAAATGTCTAAAATCGCAAGTGTCCCATAATCAATGGCAATATAGTGTATATAAGATAGGATACTATAAGATTTTTGGTAAAGTTAAAACTTAATAATAATTAAAAGTAAAACTTTGAAATCTTTAAACTGTTTAAAGATTTCCTATCCTGTTGTGAAAGTTTAAGCTAAAAAAATTCATATTGTATTATGAAAATTGTTTAATAATAATTATTGTAAATTGCAATGTGTTTGGGATGTTCAATATTGCTTTGGAAACATCACTAAAAGAACTGTTTACACTCTGATTAGTAATAAAAAGTTATTTGGCATTTATTTGTCACATTGAATCTTCATTCGCATTCTGAATGCCTGGATTTTAATAAAAAATACTTCTGTAATAACGAATTTTAGCCAGATAAGCTACAAGTAAAACTATTTTTTATTACGGTTGTTCGAAATCGAAAAGTGCCGATTTCTTAGAATTTATTTTTGAATTTATATTTAGTCTCAAATGCATGAGATTCGTCGTTATGATGCAACAATTACTTATGATTCAAGAATAGAAAAAAGAAAAATATATTCGATCCCAAATCACTTGAATATCCTTCAGTTCGGTATTACTCTGTTTTTTTTTTTTTTTTTTTTTTTTTTTTTACCAGGGCAAGTGATATGAATTTGATTTGAAGGCTCAATGAAGAGCTAACATTTTTATAAACTGTTATATTTTACGTGCATTTTGAGGAGGTACTTTATAATTAAATTATTATGTAATATTAAATACTAAAATAAGTTAAAGAAGGATGTGTGCATAGTGAAAAACTGTATAAGCTGAAAATTTCATGGTTTGGGTGAAAAGAATAGTATACAGTCATGGGAAATGAAAACAAAAAGTAAACACACCTACTTACGCTTCAATAATTTATCGTAGAAGAAAGTTATTGGTACCAAAGGATTGGAAATAATGTCTACTTTTAAATCATACATATAAAATTTGCTTAGGTGGGTGGGCATCTACATATTAAAATGAACAGAAACTTTATTTTTTTTTTCAATGGCAATAACCAAATTTAACAACATATTTTTAATCTTTGGCTCAATTTATGCCTAGAAAAAAATGTATATTTTACTCAATTTAACGAAACATTTCGGATGGTAATAGTCGAATCCTATTAAGCCACTGAAAGGGTCTTATTGGTAAAAAAATAATATGCATTAATAGAAGAGATATATTTATTCTGTAGCATTTAATAATCGAGTACAGAACTTTAATTTAAATACAATCTATAAATTACGCTCGTTTTAAAATAATTAATTTCTCGGAAAATAATTGTACGGAATTAATAAAAATTTGAATTTAGGATAATCGAAGGGAGTAAAATCTATTTATGGCGGCAAACTTGTGCATTGGTATTGAATTAAAGAATTTTATGTGAAAATGACTTCCTAAGCGATTTTTACATACATCATTCAAAAGTAGATTTTATTTATAATCTTTTGGTAACAGCAACTTTCTTCTAAAATAATTCATTGCACGGTTGATAGGGGATGTTTACTTTTTTTTCCCCATGATTGTGCGTCGAAGGTTGAAAATATCTCAAACTTTATGAGAAGTATTTTTACCGATTTTTGGAGCGAAATATTATTATTGTTATTTGCATCTGCATGTGTTTGTGAAGATTTCTATAGTATACATTTACTTTTGGATTTTCCCTGTTTCGCAAATTCGCATTTACATCTATAACTCTTTCAACCATAAACAAAATGGAGTGATAACTGAATGTTCTGTATAATAGTTCTATATTTCTAAATTTACTATTACGATAAAATATATTAACAGGTTATGCATCTTCACAAATCTTCTATGCAAAAAGAAAAAAAAATCTGCAATTAAAATTGAAAAATTAAACTCTATCCCGGTTATAATTCAATCTCAGCTATTCTAAGCAAGATTAAAAAAGTCATTTAAAACTATTAATATGCATGTGAGGAAAAAAAAAAAAAAAAAGTAAAACCCGTTCCCATACATTTAACATTAGCGTTCCAATTTCTTCAGGTGACTGCTCAAGCTAATGTTAATCATATGGATTGTTGTTAACGTATTTCTTACTAGGATTTTAATTATTATTTTTCATAGATATTTTTTCCCTTTTTTGTATAAAATACTTGCGGTCGGTAAAATTTATTGTGTGTGAGGAGCGGGGGGAGGAGGGAGCCTTGATCCATGTTTACTCTTGGCATAAAAAAGATTTCGAACAAAAGATTTCAACAATTTATCGCTTTAACATTTAACATACCTACAGTTTTTAATGATTATTTTCTGTTAACATTCATTTTTCTCAATGTGGCCTAGCAAGTGCCACCAGAGCCGTAACCCGCGAGTCAAGCCAGGGGGGGGGGGGGGGGGGGGGGCTCTGAAATTTTTCTGGGGGCTAACATATTTTAACAATCCATATCTTAAGAAAACTAAATATAGCAAAAACTGATAAAATGAAACTGTCTATAGCGGAACCTGTCTAAAGTGAAACCTCTGTATAACGGAACTTTTCTACAAGGAAACAATTAGATACAAAATACTTCATGATCATCGGGAAATAAATGTATATATATATATATGTATATGTATTATTTTTTTTTTAAAAAAAAACTTTTTCAAAAACTATTGCAAATTAAAAAAATATTTTTACATAATAATTAATAAGAAATTAAGAGCATGCCTATTTACCATGCGTATTATATTTATGTACGTTAATTTGACTTTTTGGTGTCTATGCAAGTGAAGCTAAATTCAATATAAGTATCCAACATATACCCATCCAATTATCTATGAGATTTTTTACGATTTAATATTTAGTTTAAAAAATTGAATTTTACCATTTTTGTAGCATTTTTTCTTATGTTATAAATGTTTATTTTCAAGTAAGATTAGCAACTATAGCTATAGTTAATATCAAATAGTGTGTTTACATTGGCCATTATGGAAAAAAAAAAAAACACATAGATTTTAAAATATGAGATTCTATGTCAGAGTTGATAATATATAATATAAATATTGCAATAGTTTTTGCAGTCGGTTTTATTTTTTAGTAAAAGAATATACATACATATATATTTCATTTTTAGTTTTAAAAGTTAACAGTTTTTGCATGATTGTTTTGGTTTAAATTACAGACTTAATGAAACTGAATTTATTATTCTTATTTTAATTTCATATGTTAAATATTTTTAACTAACAGTAAGTCGTGGTTTATTTAATTTTATTAATATTTAGTTTTCTGCTGAGTTATTAGATCATTTTAAAGTCACGGCTGTTCTAAATACGATTTAATTTAGTGATGATATAAGTTTCTCTTTAAAACTAATCTTGCCTGACCTTGTTTTTTTAAAAATAGGATTTATAAAACCAACTACTTAACAATTCACAATAATTAAATTTACAATTCTGTGTATAATTATATAGTTTCAAACATGAATCATTATTTCAAGTATATAACTTTAATATTCTTGAAACATAACTTGACTTTGCCCCTTAGAGACAGGAGCCTTTAAAAAAATTTTTAATGTTTTGTCACCGGTTTTTAAAAAACAAATTTGTGCCTTATGAAATAGTGAAAGTGCTCGGATTTAATAAGGCAAATTTTACTGGTGGATATAAACAAAGATTCTGAGCACTTTTTGGCGTCATATACATGGGTCGCTCGTCCCCAAGGGATTAATAACAGTTTTGTTAAAAAAAAAAAAAAAAAAAAAAAAAAAAAAAAAAAAAAAAAAGATTGTGATTGTGATTTTAATTTTATATTATTCAATGCTGTTTTTTGCCGCATACGTTTTACTTGTTTTTCCTAAAATTCAGTTTAAACTAGAATTCCGTTATAATAATGTTTTTTTTTTTCTTATGAGTTTAATCCGGTTAATTCTATTTTATGACGCCTAGTGATCTACGATTCTTTAAAAAGAAAAAATTCAAATGTTTAATTGTAGAATAATGACGACTTAAAAGTATATGCCTATTTTGCAAAAATTTTTGGACAAAGCCAAACTTTACTAATTTATGAACAGATTTTTCCACGTCAAAAAAGTATTTTCATACGGGAAAATTCAACAGGAACTGATTATTTTGGTCCGTGAAGACTAGGAAGAACGAAATCAGTCTCGGCTTCGTACGGAAAAAATAAGTTAGGCTCGGCCCGGCCCGATATTCCAGGAAAAAAAATGAAGGCCCGAGTCCGGCCCGAAAAGATTAGTGACTAGGCCCGGCCGGCCCGGCCCGAATCTTCAGAAGCAAGGCCCGAGCCCGGCCCGAATGCTGTTAATGGAAATCGGCCCGAACCCGGCCCGTGCAGATCTCTAAAGTGAACAACTTTCATTAAATGTAAAATTACTGTTTATTATTAAGTGTTTTACCATTTCAATTGATCTTAAAAAATATTTTTCTTTCACCCAATAACGAGAATATTCATGATGCATCCAAGAAATGATTTTCTTACCATTTGTTTAAAAATTTCATCTTCTCACATACAGACGCCTAAGAATTGAATACTGTTTCCCGTTTTCTTATAAATGCCATATACATAGCTGCCAACTTTTACGCATTTTTCCTACCAAAAAATTTCATAATAAATATTTTCTTATTTAATCTTCGAAATCTTATGATTGAACAAATAGAAAATTTCTGTACAATTTTAGTGGTAGCAAAAATGCGTAAACGTTGGCAGCTATGGCCATATATCACGAGTTATAATCATTTACTACACGACGTCGAGCATTTTGTCATTAAATGCCATAAAAATCAACCGATGTCAAATCTGCCATCATTTTTTGACAGATAATTTTTCTGCTACAGAAAAATGTAAAATGCTGTTTGATTTCTTATAGTCTAAATACCTGCAAATATCTTTATAAATAAAATTATTTCACGATTATGCCGAAAAGTGACTTTTTTAGATTGGAAAAAAAAGCTTATAAAACACAATCACAGCTTTATTTTTTGAGACTGAATAACCAAAATCCAAAATATCTGCTAATTTTATGCCTTTATAAATAAAACTTATGCTGCAAATGTGTTAAAATGTAGCGGATTTACACTACAAAATAAATTTAATGTACCATACACCAAATAATTGAAGATATTTTTGTTGTAATCTTATAATAAACTTAACCTTAATCATGCTTTTTTGCTTAATATGTTTAAAGTTATATGACAAATTGGAAAAAAGAAGTTTTCATTGAACACACACACACACACACACACAAAAAAAAAATAATAATAATAATAAAAAAGATGAAAATTTAAAAGCAAAACAAATGAAAATACCCTTTTCCTACTTTCTTAATATATCCTTTCCAACCCCCATAACATGAAACAATTACGGGCTTTCAATTATTTTTTTTTTCCCACGTGTATAAATTGACATTTTTTATTTTTCTAATTTTCAAACATTCTAGTTTCCAAGTGATATTTCATCGTTAACTAAATCTACTAAAAATTACGTATTGTCAACAAGCAAACCATTAAAATTTAGAAACAGGTTTTTAATGTTTAAGTCAAGACATTGACCATTGCTTTACTAAGTATCGATCAACTTGAACAACATGTGTCCACTTCCATTCATCCTGTATAAGACCGTTGCTTTGTAAATATAACGATGTACTAACACATGTGGTGACCAGTTAGTGCATCTGGACTTAATTTTTTTCAGGAGAAAGAAATGTTCCTTTAAAATATGTTTCGAGAATTGCAATTTACCGCTAGCAAGATAACAGGACTAATCTAATAGGGTTTTTGGCGTATTCCCATTTTATTCAAAACAGTAAACACTCTAAAAAATTTCTTGCATTTTTTTTAAGGAAAGCTAAAATATGTATTTTGTTTAAAAAAAAAAATAGAAAGTAAAGAAATCGTTAGAGGAGGCTCTAGAGGACGATAGGAGGGGCCCGCCCCCTTCCTGTCCCCCGTCTGGTTACGGGCCTGAGTGCCACTTGTTAAAGATAGAAAAAACATTTTCGAATGTCATACTTAGCGTGTCATACACTTTAGCTTGTACTAAGTAATACAATTTTTCCTGGAATTTTAGCTTTGTCACATGTGCAAAAAACATGTGCTCGGAAATATGTTGCTAATTTAATGTCGGTGTAATCTTTTATTTCGGTTTTCAAAGAATTTAAGCATTAGAAATAAATCAATTTTGTTGCTTATTAGAAGCAGAAGTTTTGTATAGCCTCAAAATTAACAAAGAAATAAAAGCTGTAGCTTATTTTTCTCTATTCTAAAAAAAGTAATTATTAATGCTGACGTTCATATTTTTTTCCCCGCTTATTTTTAAAAAAACTATTAGATAGAAAATTGTGAAAATCGGTATAAGATTGGTAGAGAAAAATTCATAAATTCGCTGAAGCTGATTTATTAGCTGATATTAAGCTGAGAATTATTTTAAGCGCTTCTTAAATTTGAAATTAGTCAAGGTAGTTGCATTAAAAAAAGGTTTCTAGGATCAAAAATTACGTATAACAATTTAATAATCTTTCACAGACCTGACAAGTTTGCGGTGTGCAAATATTTTTTTAATTTGACTAATTTTATTTTACTTTTTACTTTTTAAAAATTTTTATTTAAATATTCATTAATTGATTAGAAAATTATTCTATATAGTTAAAAAGTCTTTTTTTACTATTGTTGCCAAAGGTAACAAATCGGAATTTGTATGTCAAACGTAGCAAATTTGTTGATGCACTAGTTCGTACTATAACTAGTTTTATAAATATTCAGATCTTGATGCAATAAGCTGTTGAATTCTTATGAAAAAATCCACGAACACGAAATGTATTACGATTATATATGTATTGAATTCAGCAATACAAAAATAATAGGACTCCATTTAAAAAAACGTTATCACCATGGAAACTTAGAATCATTACCTATCATGGGGAATCTTTCAATTAATTACGTATGATAGGATTTAACAGAAGGAAGAAACTTTATTAAGATCTTTCCAAGTTTTCATTCAATTTTCATAAACTTTTACACGAATCAACAAATTGCTGCTGCTCTAAATTACATTTTAAACATATTGTTTGGGTTTACTATTATAAACTATTAATAACTAAACTATTATATGTGAAACTATAAACTATTAACTATTATAAAAACTATTATATGTGAACAGGCGAGCAAACAGACTGTGGATCATATGACGCCTTTAGCGACTATAGGTGCTACATAATTATATAATTACGAACGCACTTAAGGGCGTATTCTAATCTAAACTGCTTATTTTCTGATTTAGTTTTAAATTCAGTTTTGCTCTCAAACGCATCCAACTGCAAATTTCCTTATTTAGAGACTACACAATGTGACATGCTCTCAATTTATTGATAAATGTGGAAAGTATTGCAAAAAATGCTGCCAAAATTGGCGTTTTGAACCCAATTTTCGGAAGCTGGAGAAAAAAAAAATGGTCATACTGAGAAAATAATTGTTTATAAATCAAATTCTAATGAATTGAGCTAAAAATGAAAGCACACTGCCTTTTATACATCTCTTCTATAATTAATTCAAGAAATTTTATGATTTTACTTTTAAAAATGAGTCTGAAAATGTCCCAGTAAATTTCGATCTGTTGAGATTGGAAAAATATTTTTTCGAATATACCATTAAATTTTACAATTCCAATACCACTTGACAAGTTACTTATTTTTTGTTTAAGAATAATAGCACAAATGATAGTGTTGCTCTTCAATTATATATATAAAAAAAAAAAATACGAGTGAATATTAAAATAAAAAAAAAGCTATAAAGCTATAGTTGAATTATTGTGTGCTATAAGACTTATAGTATAGAGAAATTTAATCAAATTTAAAATGATAGTTTAAAACGCATTGTTTTAAACAATTTTTTTTCTGTTGTCTTTATGAAATTCCGAGAAGCCGCAACATTGTTTATATATCCATTTTAGGCGAGCTGAATTTTAAATATTTAATTGATCTTATTTAATCCTCCACAAAAACAGCCGTTCTCTGTCGTGTCCATTTCTCTTACAAATGAAATGACGTGTTAAAGCTATTTATTTTAGATTTTTTTCAATATGTGTTTTTTAGACGGGTGTATTTTAAATGAAATGAGTGAAATGTTTACGTTTTAAATAAAATGAATGTGATAAGAATCATGGCTATCAGAACAATATTTATCGATTCATCACATGCGCACGAATAACATAAAAATACTGCTTTACCTTGCAATTGTTACAGCAGACTATCACTAAAATAGTTTATAAAATACATTGGTGTCCCCTCTCCAGAGAAAGACCGTTCCCAGGACTGAAAATAATGACAGAAATTTAAAATATCATGATAATATTTAGTACATATTTAAACTAAAATATTGTGATAATGAGAGATGTATTTACTGTTAGCTGTAACCACTGATCATGATTGGAAAGTAGGTGTTTTTTTTTATGATATGCATTGTATAATAGGTTTATGTTACGAAGCGTGGTTTAACAAATACTTAACTTTAAAAGGTTTTTCATATTGGTTTTATCTCTTTAAAGAAGTCCCATTCCATACTCGAGTCTACAGCAAATGGGGTAAATTTGAACAAAGTTTTTTCGATTATCTTACGGCATTTTCTGGTTATACCAGCATTCTGCCAAAATGCATGCTAACGTTCTATTCATTACAATCCTGAATGTACAAAGTACTTTTTTCTCTCTCTCTTGTAATTACGTCAATGATTCTCTATTTATTCAAAGCTAATCTATTTTTTTTTTCTTTTTTTAAGAAATATTATTTAATCGTAACCTTGCAAAACTTAGCGAATATTTTAGCAATCTGTATAATTTGGTGAAATTGGTCGACAGAATAATTAAATAGTACTGGAAAAGCTCATATACTATATGAGCGAAGGCATGGGTTAAAGCTAGTGTATTATATAAATAAAAATATATAAATATAATACAAAATATAATAAAACTTTAATATGTAATTTTATAATAATAATAATTTTTATTATATAATGTATAAATTATTCTATGTAGTTAAAATTATTATTAATCAAATTATATATAATCTAAAAAAATAAACACTATAAGAGATAGATTCGGAGTTTGTTGACACTCCCTCCATCCTCCAGAAGAAGAAGAACAAGGGAAGCTGAATTTAAAAAAATACATTTAAATACCTAGTGTTTATATTTTAATTCTCCATATCTTCTAAATTTTTTTTCATTGAGGCAATGACACATTTTGAAATAATTTTTAAAGCTCCCCCCCCCCCCCCCCACACACACACACTCAATCTCAGTCACGAGAGAGCAAAGGAGGTTCAATTTTCAAAAAATCAGCTCAATCTAGAATTTATTTTCTAAGATTAACAATGTACGAGGGTGGTTCAATAAGTATTGTCCCTAGTATAATATGAAGTGTTTTATTTCGATGGTTGATGTGAACATTCAAACCCATTTTTTAAAATGTCTATATGCTAGATTTCAGAACCGTAGCTGTTATATTCACATAGTTTTGGATTGAGCGGTAAAAAGAAGGGGGGGGGGGGTGAAAGGCTGGTTTGGAGCTTATAGGAATAGCTTTCTGACAGTGGATCAGACGTGGCTACTGTTGTTCGAATGCGAGTATAAATACATAAAATACGAGATATAAATATATAAACAACTTGCCCACGAAAAAATTGAAATGTTAATGTTAAACTTATTAGAACATCCTTCTTAAATACTAACTTTTATTTTAATAGCTTTTTTTTTCTCATTTCTTTGCTTAGAATAATTGAAGTTGAATTCTAACTGGGTATTTCAGCTTACATTTTCGATTTTGATTGCTGATATTTATATAAATTTAATTTCACTTTTAGTACTGGTTTCAAAAGAAAATACATTGCAACGAAAAAAATCGAGCTCAGCTTTGCTCAGAAAAAAAGTAAAACATATTAAAATGGAAACAAAAATTTAAAAAAAAAAACGAAAAAAGAAAAAAAAAACTTCTCTAGGTTTAACATTAGTTTGCTATTTTTATTTTTATTTTTTGGTATTTCATTTACATGTGTACTTTTGTATTAAACGAAAAAAATGTCATCATTTTGCCCTTCGCCTTTCATTGACCAGAACCCCCCCCCCCCCCCCATATGTTTCTACTCTGCATGCACAAAAAGAAAAACATATCTATATATAATCCGAGCCGAATTCGTTATTTAAAATTTATACTATATTTGAATATTAAAGAATAAAGATATGTTCTTATTTTTATATAAAACATTAAAATTGGTATAGGAGATGTAACTGAAGATCGCTTAACATAATTGAAGATTTTTTGTTATTTCAGGTTGTGGTTCAAATCATTTTCTCGAGTTAGGATCAAGTTGTGGTTCCATCTTTCTATCTATCTATATCTATCTACCTATCTATATATATGTATACAGATATTATCCGATTCTGGTCAGGGAGATATAAATAGAATTTTCGGGCTCGAGTCGTATACATTTTGACCAATGCAAGACTTTAGTTGTATCCCCTCCTCTTAAAATTTGACTTTCAATGTAAATTTTAAGTAAAAACAAAAAGTACAATAAAAATTCCATGGAAAATTATTTTATATTGTGGATAAATTTAAATTGTTACTGCCTAAAAATAAATAAATTACGCTCTTGCATATCAAAAATAATTATTTACAAAATTAATTTATTAATCTTTATATTTTTAAAATTATCCTCAATATCTGTTTGCTTTTAAAATTTTGGTTTATGTTTCTGCATAGCATTTTTCAGTATTTTATAAGTATCCTAACAAATAAAAAAATGTATTGTTTTTATAAAAAATCTTTTTTTTTAATTATTTAAATCTGTTTTTATTTTTATTTATTTATTTATATATTTAAATGCGTTTAAACACTGAAAATCTATCAAGAACTGCAGGTTTTTAAACGATTAATTTTTTAATTACTAATATAAGCTAGTAATAAAAAAATATCATTATTATTACAAATTAATGAAGACACGCAACATAGTTAGTACATTAAAATTTTCTAACATATATTTTTTAAATGTTTTGTACTATATTTTTTGAAATGTAATATTGTGGAGATGAATGAATAAAAATCCTGTTTTAAATGATAAACATTTGGCCTAAATTAAAGTGACAATTACAGCAAATGATTAAGCATATTACTTTTTTCACAAATAAATAAAAATAAATAAATAAAACAGTTTTAAATGAATCCAATCAAAATGAATTGTAATTAATAATTATAAGAAAAACGTAAGATGTGTCATAATGTTTTCTGACATAATTGGTTTCAATCATTAAATTAAAAAATAAAGAAAATTTGTTTTTATTTATTATTTGCGTTCAGTTGCATTCAACTAACATTTTTATTTTACAACATATATCCAACATACAGTACATAATTATCAACATATTTCCCAGAAACTACCCCTCTACCGGACAGATTCTGCAACGCTGGGCACGGGTTTTGTTCTTAAACAATAAGAAAACCATTCATCAGATTTTCCCCACCACGCAGGAAGAGGGTTAGAGGAAGAAAGATTAATCGTTCTTTTAAATAGTCGGTTTGCCTAGAGAGGACCTATTTCAACAGCCATTTTGATGCCTGGAAGAAGAAAAAGTAGGTTTTTAAAACTTTCCTGCAAAGTTTAACGTGTTTATGCTTTCGGTTTGTCTGGCCGAAAGTCCGCACGCTAACTCCAGTAAATATACTCGGATTGCCATGAAATTTTAGGAAATTACTTATGTATAACCTAGAACGATTCCTTTTGAAAATGAAGTTTCTAGCATGATTACTTTATTTACAGGGACAGTCAAAAAGTTAAAACACACTATTTAAAAAAAAAAAAAAAATTAACTTATAAGGCAGCTAAGCTTTTTCAGTAATTGCCACAATTTTCCATAGAAACTCATTATATCTTATTCCTGTAACATCTCATAGATTTCTGAGATAATAGTTTTTCACCATGAGTTCATTTTTCACTATTATTTTCGTAAGGGTTTACGCATGATGTTGATTCTAAAAGATAGTGACATTCATTCAGTAGGAGAAAAAAGGGGTATTTTTCTGTAATCAAAGTGAAAGATATTATAGTATTGGAAGCATTGCAACTTAAGCTGTCAAGAATTTTTTCGATATTAAGAATTTTTTACGATAAAATATGAAAATAGCCAATTCTTGGATATTTATTTAATTTAGTCTTTTGCAAATACTCAGCTATATATTCCAAAAATAAATACCTACCCGGTGGGTAATAATCCTTTTTCACTATCACTGTATCCAATCCAACAGGCCAAAAAGGTTAATTTTTTCTTCTTTTGAAAAATTTCCTTGAAATCAATAATTTATAGTGTTTGTTTAAAAAGTTCTTGAAGAAAAAAAATCCAATCAAAAAAAAAAAAAAAAAAAAAAAATGCGTATGTAATGTTTTTTTATTTTTTATTTTATTTTGTTATTATTATTTTTTAAATATTTTTAACTTTTTTTTTGGGGCTACAATCAAACACTTTTGCAAAGTTTTTACGGAAATTACTATACGCGAAATTTTTCTAAGTCTCTTTTAAGATGAGAAATATATCAAATATGTTTAATTAAATTATTAAGTATTATAATATGTAATAAATATAATAATTATATTATTATATAATAATTATTAATATATTGCTTTAATTAAAATATCGTTAATATATTTCTTTTCTTCATTGTAATGGACTTGTCCTTGTGACAGTAAAACAAATAGCTCCGTCCTGAATCATATTTCCCTTCTAAATTTACTACAGGAAAGAAAAATTTTTAGACACAAATTGAAAAGTGAGTTATTCAAGATATAATATTACTTTAAACAGTTCCAGGAAATCTTTAAAAAATATATTTATTGAGTTAGAATTTTATTTCTTTCCCTCGTCTGTGGTGGTTAAAAATATAATTTGCAATCAAAATCACATCCCAAAATTTCTCATAAATTTTTTATAAAAATTTAAATGATTATTATTATTATTATTATTATTTTAAGTGGGGTAGTTTAAAATTGAACTCTAAACAATATTTTTCGAATTTCAAAACTTTTTCATTTATTTAATGAAAAATATAGTTTACAGGACTTTTTTAATATTAATTTTTAAAATATAAATTTTAAAAGGAAGTAACTTATTTTTAAAAAATCATATATTCAAAATATTTTTTTTTATTTCCCGAAACATAACTATTGTATTTTAGTCAAAAATACATGTTCTAAGATTGTGCTCTTTTATTACTATTATTATTATTATTATTATTATTATTATTATTATTATTATTATTATTATTATTATTATTTCTAACTTATACTAATTTGATGCTGATAAATACTTATGAATACAAATCCCATTTTTATTCATATTCATATTTTACTTCCATGTTTAATGTACTATAATTTGGATTTGATAATGTACTATATATGGATTTGAAATCTTTAATAAAATGATATAGAAATATTTTTTTAAATCTACTTTTATTATACAGCTTCAAAAGTTACGATGCTTTTAATTTTCTTTTATTCTAAACCTAATTAATTTTTTATTTGAATGTTAAAATTTTAAAAATTATGTAAAGAAAGAGAAGAGGATTTAAGGTTCTTTAAAAAAATCTTAATTATACGATAAAAAACTGAATGTTTTAGAAATAGTAGAAATTGTGAAGGGGCCAGAACTTTCCGGGCCGGTTTTCACTGATTTGTGTGCGGGTCAGACCGAGCTTTTGAGTTTTATAATGAGCTGGTCACTGGAAATTCCAGCCCGTGCAGGCCTCTGATTGTTTAATATAGCCTTAATTTTTTGAAAGAATAATGCCCCTCGATAAACAATGTGAAGGGATTAACTTCCCCATTTCCCACCTTTATACTTTATCATTGAACCCCCAAAACTAATCAGAGATACGCCTTATCAAAAGCAAAAATTATCTGAAATTCGAAGCAAATCCGATAATTCTGCATAAAAACTCATTTATGTAATTTGAAGGGGCAATCCCTGATTTCTTCCTTAATGCTTAATCGTTAAACTTCCAAAACTATTCAGGGATTTGCCTTATCAGAAAGAACCCGTATCCAAAATTTGAAGAAAATCGGATAAATCTGCATAAAAACACATTTATGTAATTTAAGGACGAATATGAATCGTCTGTTCACCTTTATACTTAACCAAAGAACCTCCAAAATTATCAACGTACAGCCGTAACTCATATCCAAAATTTCAAGCTAATCGGTTATTTCTGCATGAAAATGCATTTGCCTAAATTAGGAGCGAACCCCTTTGTTCTTGCCCTTTATACTCAACCAATGAACCCCGAAATTTACGGAGGTGCCTTATCAGAATGACCGTATATCCAACAATTTATGTCACAGTACAAGATATCCGACTATTTATACAGTTTCCAGCATTAGTTATGTGGCACAAATTGTCGGATATCTCGAAAACGTCTCATTTCCAATGGGTGATTACATTGAGTTTTTTAATCCTCACAATTATATCTTTTCAGCGATACCACTGTCGTTAAAATCGAGACTAATTTTTTTTGCGGTTCCCCTTTAAGGGGGCTCAGGGGTTGAAAACTTTTCAAAAAATCGATTTTTTTAATGATCTAATTTGATTATTCATTTAATTCTTAACTCAATGCAAAAAACCGCATAAAAATATTTGCATTTTTAACGGAGTTATAAGCATTTATGTATCAACACTTTCATAGCCGCATCCACATAATTTCAACTTTAAGTCGCTTTTTCTCAAAACTTGATTTTTGATGACTAACGCCAAGATTTAAAAAAAACTATTTGATAGAATGGCTTATTTTTTTTTTCATGCATATAACATTATTATCTAGATTTTGAATTAATATATTTTAGATAGTTTAATATTTTGAGTATTTTTAATGGAAAAAAAGTTGTATTTTTTAGGGTTTTTTTAAATTTTCAACTTTGAGAGATTTTTTAATACTCTTTTTATTAAGTGATAGTTATATCCTTAATTTATAATCTAGATTATGATGTTATATGCATGAAAAAAAAAAAAGCCATTTTAATCAAACTATATCATAAAAAAAATAATCGATTTTTTGAAAATTTTTCAACTCCTGAGCCCCTTTAACTAAGCACTAGAGCTACGTGACATAAATTGTCGGATATCTCGAAAACGACTCATTTTCGACGGGTGGTTCTATTAAGTTTTTTACTGTTCACGATCAGATCTTTCCAACGATACCTCTTTCGTCAAAATCGGTGGCTTACACTTCTTGCAGTTCCCTAGTTAGGAGAAGCAGTTTGCTACTTCATTTAAAATAAGCTTAGTTTCTAATTTCTAGCTTCCCAAATCCTAAATAATTTTATATACATTCAGAATTGAATCTTGGAAATCTAACTTGTGTAATTTTGATAGTTATAAATGTAATAAATTAACAAATACGAATGAAAATGTATAACAGATAATAGGTAAGTATGTTAATAAAATTTAAAACACAAAACTATTTGTTATTTATATGCAATTGAAGTTTTAAGAAATAATACATTTTTAAAATATATTTCGATGCAAGTCATAAAATAGCATATTTATTTACATAAGAGCCTCCTTACTTTTGAGATTAATCTTCAGCTATTGAGAAAGAAAGTGAATTTAAGAAAACATATGCAAATATTCTTAGGTATCAATAATTACAGTGTAAAAAAAGATGATTTAGAGCGAAAACAAGTACAGCATTACTGAAGTAACATCACGGTAACTAAATTAGATAATATCTAAATAATTGAAATCTTGAGCAAAATTCTAGTTCTACATTTAGTAAATTAGATTTAATTTACTACAATCGTACCAATAGAATGTTTTTTTTTTTTTCATTGCAATGGCAAATATAATATGTTTGTTTGAGCTTATAAATAAATAATTCCACACTAATTTAAAATTTCAAACAAATTTATTATAAATGTATTAGTTTGCTGACCGCGTCCATATAATTTAATAAGGAAATTTCTTCAGTTATTAGCCTCCGATGCTATTTCTTTCAGACAAGCTAAAAAATGTCGTGTCATCAGCCCTGAATTTTCTACTGAACAGATTTTGATAATTATTTTTTTAAATGAAAGCTATTTATTTGTAGTTGTGCCTATTTTAGTTATTTTTTAATTTATTTCCATTTTTATATTTTATTTTTAATTTTAAATGTTTTTTACATTATTTATTTAAAATGGTGGCAACTCAGTTTAGCTTTTCTCTCGATAATAAAAATTTATTTTCCAAAATGATTGCGTATAGTTATGAACTAATTGAGGTAAAAAAATATATATTTACTGAGAAATAATATTAATTAGGATGAGCGAAGCGAATCCTCTTATAGTCCACTCAAATTACAATTTGTCGTACGCTTTGCAAAAAAACTATTCAATATTTTAACTTCAAATTAAACACAAAAATAAATTATGATCTGTAGATTTGCAGAATATAATTTTTTTTACAGTAAAACGTTAAAAAAAATATTATTTTAATTAATTTATTTTACATGCATTTCCAATACGGACGCATTTTAGCAAATAAATAAAAAATGAAAGGCGTATATTTTCAGAAAAAAAAAGTTTAAATCATGGAGTAAATAATTATAGATAGAATCATGATTAATTTATTAAATAAAACATGTTTTCATTATCCCGCAAAATCGTTTGCACAGATAACACTTAGACGGCGTTCAGAGACGTAAACCTGGGTTACGTAGGGTTTCCCGAGTAGAACCCGAAGCGTTCAGAGACCGCCGTCACGTGACTTTTCGTACCGTTCAGAGCCGTGAATTACCGAGATTTCGGGTAACCCACATTACCTGAAGAATTTTGTTGGGTAAAGTGATCACGTGGTTGGGTAATCTGATTTGTTTATCATTTGATAGCGTAACTGCGACTGTTTATTGGAATATCTCTGTTTTGATTAGTTTTTTTGCACTATGTTTTCGTTTTTTCATATTAAGGAAATGATAATATAGACATTTTTGATCTAAGTTTTACATTTCGACAAGTTAGAACAGTAATTTCATTTATTCATTCTAAAAAAAGAATTATAAAGATATTTCTAGTTTAAATTTTATTTTAGATAAGTTAGAATATAAATATTAAATTTTTCATATGACAAATTAGTTAAGTTTAAAAGCAAAAAAAATTATTTACTTTGGCAAAATATGTTTAATATAAGTAAAAACTAAGGGTAGAAAATAGGAATAATTCTTTATGTATCAATAATTACATGTGTGTGTTCCATTTATTTGAAATTTTGTTTGTCCATATTTTTGTAATTGCTAAACGTTTAACACAGCTCATAATGATTTTAATACATAAACTTATTAATAAAGTATAAATTTTAGAAACATTTTGATTACAAAAACACACAAAGATAATATGCATATTTTAAGAAAAAAGAAGTTACTAAAATAATTTCCAATGGGGATATTTTAAAAATATGAATGCATTATGAACCTATAAGTTTGACTCTAGCAAAGGAATTTGATATCTTATTGACCAGCACTCTTGAATATTTTATTCTTTAGCCAGAATAACATTTTGGTTCTTCAGAATGAAAAATATGTTTTTTTTACAAAGCAAATACTGCAATATAAAGTTATTTTTCAATATTTGTTTTAGAATATCAGATAATATTATTCATTCGTTTTAACCTATAAAGGAGTCCATCAAATTAAAAATGCTTTAAAACTATCCTCTTATGAAATATCAATTCAAAGTATAGGTTTTTCTAGTGTATAAAGTTATTTTTTAAAAAGATCTATTTAAAATTTTTAATATTTTAAAACTCTGAAATTTAAAGAACTTGTGTGCCAAATATTTGGTATTTGGCTAAAATCGCTGTTAAAGTATTGTAATTCACATTATTACTTTATTTATTAAACAAAAAGAAAAAAATTAAATTCTTGTATCATAAATTTATTTTTAAGTACTTGTAACAGTTAAATTACTAATGCACTTTTATTTGGTTTGCTTTAGAAAAAACTGACGATATGTCAATTGCCTTTCTTTTAAAAGCATTCTGTGATCATCAGCAAATGAAAGACAGAGAGAGACATAGTCAACAATGTTCACTGGTGATCTTTAATTTTTAGACTTCTGATAAAAAGTCATAAAACATCAAATGAACCACATAAAAATTTCTGAAGTCAAGTGTTGGATTTTTAAGATCAAAACAAATTACTTTTCTTGACTACAGAAACAGGAAAGAAGGAAGTATATATTGTTCTGTTCTTGAAAATTCCTTCTTATTGTCCTTTCAGTAAATGGAGTGAAGAATGCTTTGAATATGGAAAATGGAAATTTCTTATTTACCCCAGGCTAAGGAAATGTTACTATGCCTTAGAAAGAATATAACGTTGATAACAATATATGGCTGCCATCACATTTGTAAATGTAAATAAAAAACATCTGCCCACTTTACCCGAAAGCATTCAGAGCCATTTTAACCCCTGTTACATTGAGAAACCCGTATGATGTCATTCCTCAATTTTTCGAGTAACTCGATTTTCAGTCTTTGAACGCCCTCAGTGAAGAAACATTTTAGGCCTAGTTTATTTTCCATTTTCTTTAAAATAAATTGGATGACCCAACACTGGAATATTTTAGAGCGGGAGGTGGCCGCATAAACAATCATCAAGTTCACTGCTCAAATTCCAGAATTAGTTAAAACTCGATTTGCATATTGAAACACAATCGGTCTGCCGAGTCATATCTTGGTCGAAAGCACTTGAAAACTAGATTTTAGTGATTGACTTGTAAGTTTACCAATGGAGCAGTAAAACAAAATAATAAACTGATGAGTCAACTGCTAAAATCATATTTTCAGTTGTTTTCCACTAAGATATGATTTGACAGACTAATTGCATTTTAATATGCCAATCGAGTTTTAACTAATTCTGGAATTTCAGTCATGAACTTGATCCCACTGCCACCTCTTGGTCTATTTCTATTTATGCAATATAATCTTTACTTTTACGTATAACAACATAGCTTTTAAATTGTGATGTTAACATATCTCTGAAGTAAAGCTAACATATTGTTAAAAATAGTGTCTAAAATTAAAAAGAGAAAAAAAAGACAAATAAAAAATGATGTTAGAATATATTTTAATTAACTCTTAAATATTTAACTATTATAAAAGTATAACAAGTTCTACAGTTGTAGTGTGTTAATTTAAAATCTGATTATGTCTATCAGAATTCAGTATGAAAGAGATTTGATTAAAGAGAACTTGAATAGAAATTATTTTTAAATAAAATAATTTTTGCAAAAAACCAATAAGCTAATTTTCTTTTTTTCATTCTTCTCGCTATTCACTTTTCTATCAAAAATACAATACAGTCAATAAAAAATATAGGGTAGCAAGGGTAAGCTAAACCCGAATTTTTGTTCACAACTTTGACAATAACGAAAACATTTTAATGAGATGAGATTTTGATCATATTAACTTTGTTTCGTATGAAATATAAAGAAGTCATTGGAAGTGATCTAATTTTTGATTGAAATATATTTCACAAAGAGCAAAATAAATCTGTTCTAAATATTGTTAAATATCTTCGGTTTGGCTGAATATTTGGTAGTACAAGTATTAAAAAATGCCCTGGTGAGCAACAAAAACCATTAATATGTTTTTAAATATGAAAAAGTGTTTGACAAGTGCTTCTAATTGAGCATGAGAGAGGACAAGGGGTTATTTCTTGGCTGCAGCTCACTGCCAATACCAAATTTGAAAAAATCATATTTGCCCTTTTTCTGTGTAAAGGAAATCAGTCACAATTACGATAAAAATGTGAAGCGCAAAGACATAGTCAAGAAAAATGCAGCATTAATTAAACATGAATGTAAGGCAAAATAGTACCAGAAACCTTAGTTCCTGTAGCGTATCATACTCATGCAGTGCCACCAAGCATGCTCCTAGCATAGAACTGCACAGAAAATGATTTGTAGTCAATAGTGCAGTTCACATGTAAAGCAAAATTGAAAATTTTACTAAAAAAAAGAAAAAAAAAAGTTTTACGCAAACTTCTTTTATATGGAAAGTGCAAATATGACTTTTTCAAATTTGGCACTGACAGTGAGCTGCAGCCAAGAAGGGACCCCTTGTCCTCTCTCATGCTCAATTAGAAGCATTTGTCAAACATTTTTTCATATTTAAAAACATATTAACCTTTTTTGAGCATTTTTTAATACTTGTCATTCAAATTTTTTGTTAAAAACTGAAGATTTTTTTATATCTTGAAAAGAAAAATATTTGCTGCCAAAATTTTATTTTTATATTTGAATTAATTATTGCATTGTTAAATAAAATGCATGATGTCTGATAAATAAACCAAGGAGTCAAACAAAAATAATTACAGTGCGCTCACAACTTTATTCAAAGAACTGAAACTAAATGCTTCTCAATAAAAACAATTATGTTTTCCACGTGATTTATTTAATTTCAATGAATTATATTTACATACATAAAAAATTTATACTTATTTAAACTCGGTGGCAACGAATAAAAAAAAATCTACAACAGCAACAATTTTCAATTGGAACTTTAAGACACAAATTCGATTTTCTCGGCAATCGTCAAACATACAAAGATGAAAAAAAATCTATTTTAAGTTTTACCAAAAGGGCTACTCTGTTATCCCGTCGACCAAAAAATTATCGCCAAATTCTAAGATTAAATGCTGATAATGGAATATCACGTTCACTGACATTAAATACGTTAAAGGTGTTTAAAATGTCATTGCATGATTTTATTTTGACTTTTTATTTGTATTTTTATTAATATTCTAATAATTATTATTATTATTATTGTTGTGTTTACTTGAAAGTGGAAAAAGCACTTTTTATTTGCCTCTACCCACAATTAGGCCAAAGTGATCGTGATAATGATAGCACATCACGGAGAATGGGGGCCTGCAAACGACCCTAATTACTCTCTTCATTATTTCATTTAAAATAATAAAAAATATTCTTTATCCAATGATGAAGAAAAATCAAGTATAAAGTTATAAAAATATAAAATTAAAAAGGTAAAAAGTTACCTGTTGAATCCTTGGCTTTTGATGACAAACAAATCCAGACAATAGGCACAAGAAATTAATATACGAACAATTTTCGAAGAAAAAAAAAATATATTTTATTTCATGAAGAACTTGTTGCTTTTTTCATGAATAAATATTTCTTCACAAATTTATATTTTTGGTGACTCGTACATATTAATTTCTCACTTGATAAACAACCATTTCATAACATATGTTAATCACAACTATTGCTATCTCCAAGCAATAAAAATTCTTTTCATAACATATTCTAGATATCTCAACAACATGTAATTAAACAATTTTCTTCATGACATAAAAGGAGAATAAATTATTATTTCTTTTTGAAAAAGAACACCTCTCATAATATGAACTTTCAAAACAAAATACATCATACTTCATATTGTATAGATACATGCCAATATTTTCTTTATAACGCCCCGTAAATATTAAAAAAAAATTATATATATATAATGGGCCAGATAACGACATGAAGGAACTTTATGTAAATAAATATTTGCGTCTCACGAAAAAAGAAAAGATTTTCACCTCTGCTTGTTTGTCAGAGGACTGGCATCACATAAAACAAATATTGAAGAAGATTCGAGCACCAATAATAGCTGCAGAAAGATTATTTTTTTAACGATGAGGTGATGAAAGATGAAATAGGTATTAAGTGGACTCATGATGACATTCTACATCACTTATGATGCTTCCACAAGAACACCAACCAGAAGATCTATGGAGTGCGCGTATTTACGTTGAATAATTCCAAAAGAGAAGGCACATAAAACGAATACATTCAGGAATGCATTAAACCACTTCATTGCTCCTCGCAGCACAGAGGGACTTGGCTTAACAGAAATCAACATCACTTTCCTAGATGAATTTTTGAGGGCAGCACTTTTTCTTTGCCGCACTTAAAAAAAATCAGCATCGTAATAATCTCAACATAACAAAAAAAAAACCGTTCCATCCTTCGTTAACGGGGGAGCACCTCTGCCCCGAACTTTCACTCATGCGACTGCATCCATCACAGCAGGTGTCTATCGGCGCAACTGACGCAGGTGGCCGCGAGCCCAGGGGAAAAGGAGAAAGGGTTATTGTAAATGCAAAATACGCCAATTTGGCAGTTAGCAACAGAGGGGGTGAGGAAAAACTAAGCCAAATTACAATATACAGTATGAAAAGATATGTAACTAATAAGAATAAAATTGATAACCATCTTAAGAGGGGAGGCCAAAGCCGGTGGCCATGTACTTAACGGCTTGAAATACGTCACCTGTGGAATTTAATTTGATAGGTTAGGGGTGTGTCCGAATAAACGGAAGTTCCACCCAAAAGAACTAGCGAGAAAGTTCTCGACCAAATTTAAAACCGGAAGGAATAATTTCAAACAGAATTTTTACCGGCTAGGAACATTCGAAAGCTAAGTAAGAAAGAAAACATTACAGGCGACGATAAGAAAATAAGCGAAAACGAAATAAAATTTAAATTGAGAACATTAATAAAAAAGAGGTAATAGGAAATAAAATGGCTAATAAGAATGAATTAAATTAAACATATGGGGGGGTTATGGAGTAACCACCACATATTACCCAGGGTCCCCCGAAAGAAAATATTGGTGAGATGACAAAATGAACAATTTTTCATCGAGACAATATTTTCTAACACATGTACAAATATACTAAGTAATTACACAAAATAAATATATCAGAAATAGTTATAAGAATATACATAATTGTTGTACATGATATTTAAATAATAAAAAAAATAATTACTGTTATGATAGTAATCCTTATGAAAATATACCAACTGTAGTAAATGTTAACATGAAAGGTATATAAAGTTTCTTTCAGAGGTATCTATCATATAAAAAAAATTAAAGTCTATGTGCAGAAAAACAGTCCATAACTTTAAAGAGTCTCTTGTTAGGCTGTGCACAATGTACCACAATAGTAGAATGCTCTAGCATATGTCACAATATTTGATTACACAATAATATGTATATTTATATTCTCAGTTGTGAACAAAAATGAAATATACTATAACTGTATATGAATCATGTTATAACTATATATAACATATATGGTTTCAAATAACACATAATAAATTAAATGAATTTGTAAGTTGAAAATTGAACAATAAAAATATATATATAAATGGTGCAGAGAGATTAGTTAGGCTCTCATAAAAAAATATTTACTTATATCACCACATAGCCTTTTAAGCTTTCAATAAATCTTAAATGAATAAACTTTAGTATTATTCAATAACACATTTTTGCAGAAAATAAAATTAATTAAGTTGCAAAAAGAATGGTAATAAAAGCATGATATTATTTTCCAATAAAAATATCTTCAAAGTGAATATAATAATTTTCAAAGAGAGAATTTTTACACTCTCATAAAGGAATATTCTTAAACATTTTCAATATAAATTGACAATAATTGCATAAATACCTTTAATACTATACTTCATTCAAAATAAACATAAAACATAAGATGTTTAATATTCTGAAAAAAAAGGAAGAAACTTATATGAATATGTCAATCTTATATATGACTTGATAATGTCAACTTACAAAGAAAAATCAATTGTGTCAAAATTTCTATATAGAAGATATCTAGAACATATTTACTTGTAATTTTCAAACATTTTTAGAAAAATTAAGTAAGTGATCACTTTTGCATTTGTCATAAATCAAGAATTTGCTTTATATAAATATATATAATGACTCATTAAACATCTTTGGATAAATATATATATCATGACTGAATCAAGAACTTTGGATAAATATATATATTGACTGAATGACCAACTTTGGATAAATATATAATAATGCCTCAATCAACATCTTTGGATCCAAAGTATAAATACTCAACAAAAGTATACAAAAAAAATATTATATACTACTTATGGTGAGTCATTCACTTTCTATATTTCACCAAGAAGAGAAGAAATATTATTATGAATAAGTTTATCATGCATTTTCTTTTCTCTTTTTCTTTTTTAAAAGAGGTTAAATGTTAAAACATGCATGCATTGTAAAGAGCAGACACAATAGAGAAAATAATTTGATGAGTACTCATCTTTATGTTTACCTTATATCAATTACAATTTCACCTTTCTTATTAGAATGAAACATTTGTCAAAAATCACTTTAAATAATGATATAGTATTATAACAAGAATATAAAAAGACAAATTCTTTCTCCATTTTTTGCATCAACTATTGTAATTAAAGACTTTATAAAATTTAAAAGTATGGCATACATGAGATTATGTGTAAATATTGTAAGAATTATGACTTATAGTTAAATGCAGTAACTAATAAAACTATTAAAATTCATACATACATCCCGAGGATGACCGTTGAGTTGTACCAGGGAGAAGAAGACTTACATAATGAAAAAAAAAATAATAACAGCTGCCTGCAGCCTGGAGAAAAGAAAAAAAAATTACATAGCGATTCTTCTTGCTGGACAATCAGTGCGGCTAGCTTCGACTGAATATATTACAAAGCAAAAGTCATCCTGTAAAAGGAAAAAGAGAGTTAGTCTATTTTTTATGTAGTTTATGATTGCGAGGACGAAGATCATAACTTCTATATTGAGTGGATTTGCTTTTAGCACCAGTATGAGTGCCATCAGGAGGAGCTTGTGACAGTACCGAATTACTGGAACATGAAGATGTTTGCTGGCATTTAGAAGAAGAAAGAATTTGAGGAGAAGTATTACAAGCTGCATCATGATTTGAAACTTGAATAGAAGAGTGTTGTCTCACAGGAGTGGAGGATGCATTATCAACAGCTGGTTGATCATGTGATGCACCTTTTGAAGAAACTGAAGGATGTTGCAGTGCTTCATTTCTCTTTTGAAGCTTCAAGATTCGATTAGTGTGAATCAACATTGGTGAAGCATGACTATTATTGGAATCTTGAATTTGAATGAGCACAGGAGAAATTATTTTCTTGACCACGTATGGGCCTTGTATCTTTTTGTTAAACACATTGGGAAATTTTACGTAAACAATGTCATTAACATTGATGTTGGAAAACTTTAATTTTTCTCTGGATTTTTGGTACACCTTTTGTCTGGATGATTCGTTATTCTTGTAAGCTTGATAGTATATTTTTTCAATAACATCCATCAATTTATGAATTTCATATGCAGTGTTGAGAATTTTCCATGAAACTTGAGATTTATAATTGGAATAAATGTCATTTATCTCTCTTCCAAAATGAAGAAGATTTGGAGAGAATTTTGTAGCTGGATGAGGTGTAGCGTTATATATGGATTGATGAATTTTTAGAGCAGTGGGTACATCACATCCTTGTGAAGCCATTGTGTTCACAGACGATTTTATTTGAAAATTGACACGTTCACTTAAACCGTTAGCTTGGGGATGGGCTACAGAACTATGTTCCAACTTAATGCCAAGCTTTTTGTTAAAATATGCAAACATATCACTAGTAAATTGAGAACCATGATCAGTAAGAGTTAATTCAGGTTTTCCATGAGTGGAAATATAATGCAATAAAGCCTTTGTAACTGACTCAGCACTGATATTATTCAAGGCATATAATTCTAAATGACGAGAAAAATGGTCTATCATGGTCAACACATATTGACGATTTCTCAATGGGCCGAGTAAATCCATAGAGACCTTTTGATTGGGAGCTGTTGGGAGTGGTGCAGGTAGGTATGGAGCAGTGTTTTTTTTATGATTCTTATTTACTAAACAAATTTCACAAGAGTTGACATAATTAATGGTATCAGAAACAAGGGTTTTCCAGGTAAATCTTTTCTTTAAATTAACAATGGTTTTATGAATTCCAGTATGAGTAATATGAGCAATTCTTAAGGCCTTTGCTCTAAGTGACACAGGTAAAACAGCTTTGTGTAGCTCGATATCTTCTGAAGAGAAATGACCATTATAGCAAAGTAACTCATTACTTGGATTAATATAGTAGCCATTTAAACTTTTAGATTTTTTGTTATTTTTAAGATCTTCATAAATTTGTTTGATTTTTGGGTCCTTCTGTTGTTCAGAGAAGATGGTGTGATCAAGAATTTCTAATAAAGGATCTTGATTATTATCCTTAGTTAGAAGTGAAGAGTCACTTTGAAGATGACATGTGTGGTGGACTTTGTGAACTAAACCACATGGAAAGTGAGGAATGTCATTATGTAAATCGTTTTGATTATCAACAACAGGTAGAGGTTCTTGTGAAGAAATAAGATCTGGATTATTATTGAGATCTTCAGTAGGAATGTGAGGAGTTCTACTTAGAAAATCTGCCAAGATATTTTCTTTGCCTGGAACATGTTGGAATGTGTACGAGTATTCAGACAGTTCTAACATCCAACGAGTAGTAATATCAGCAGGTGATGTAGCTTTTTTATAATTATTGAGAGGTTTTGCATCAGACAATAGAATAAAGGGTCGACCAAAAATATAGTATTTAAAAGCAGTTATGCCTTTGTAAATGGCATAAAGTTCCAATTTGATGGCAGGGTAGTGTCTTTCTGATTGAGATAGAGTTTTGGAATAATAGGAGATAGGTTTTAGTTCACCATCAAATTTCTGCATAAGAACAGCTGATATTGCTGTTTTTGAGGCATCTGTATTAACATAAAATGTTTCATTCCAGATAGGAAGATTGAGCATAGGTTTATGAAAGAAAATGTCCTGTAATTCTTTAAATGCATTTTCTTGTTCAGATTTCCAAGAAAACTTATTTTTAGGTTTGGTGACTTCGATGAGAGGAGCAATCAATTTAGAAAAATTAGGTATAATTGATCTATAAAATGAACACAAGCCGATAAAACCCTTTGTTTGCCTCTTGGTTTTAGGCGTTGGAAAGGAAGTAATTTTTAAAATGTTACTTGTAATAGGAAGAATTTTATGATCTGTGAGTTGGAAACCCAAAAAGTTAATGCTAGTTTGCATAAAGGTACACTTTTCAGGAGACAAAGTAATGTTATTAGCAATAAGGGTGTCTAATAACTTTGTGAGTTTCATGGACATTTCTTCAAATGAATTAGCGCCCACTACTATATCATCTTGATATGCATAACAGGAGTCAATCTGAGATAATTGAATCACAGAGTCGATTAATTGTTGGAAAGTGCTGGCGGCCGTCTTCAAGCCAAATACTAAACGTAAATAGGTAAAAATTCCCCATGGAGTAGTAAAACTAAGTTTATCTTGCATATCTTTAGGTACAGCAATCTGCCAATATGCAGAGGGTAAGTCAAGAGTGGTATAATATTTAAATTTTGACAACTGCACCAATAGATTTTGAATCCTAGGAAGAGGATATGAAGATGGAATTATTATGGAATTTAACAATCTTAAATCAAGAGCCAAACGATACTTTTGAGGCTTAGACATATCAGTTCTCTTCTTTTTAACAAGAAGCATGGGACAGGCCCAAGATGAATTTGATCTCTCAATAATGCCAGCTTTGAGCATTTGATCAATTTGGTCAAGAGCTTCTTGCTCAAGAGCTTGAGGCACGGGAAAAGGTAAGGTTTTTACTGGATGAGAATTTAACATGGTAAACTGAGGATTGACCAGGTCAGTATGACCTAAAGTGTCAAGAGATTTCGAAAAGGCAAGTGCTTTACTACATAATAATTTTGTTAAAGCTTCCCTTTCATGAGGAGGTAAATGTTTAAGATCAAAGTCATTTGGAGATAATTCTTGAATACGTTTTCTTTTAATCTCTTCAGATGGCAAAATTAGGTTACAATACTCATTTTCAAATTCTAAATCAAAAGAGTATTCCTCAATATCTTTTTCATCTACATTGATACATTCACCAATAATTGAATTTTTATTTAAATGAATATCGAGCTTTGAAACATTCTGACATACAACCAAAAATAAATCATTTTGAATGGAAGATTTTGAGTGTAATGATTCATGTAATACCAGACCCTTGTTTCTTAAATTGGGTTTAAAAAGAAAATATTCAGATGGAGGATTCAGATACTTCACATGTAAATAAACAAACGAATTAGGAGGTATTAATTCTCTATTGAGTAATTGTACCATATTGGAACTCACCAAAATTTTATTACCCATACTTAAATGAGGTTGCTTTTCACCAACATAACTACTATCACTAGTATTTTTAGATGAGGAATTCTTGTTAAGTATATTATTATCATTAGTAGACACATAATTCACCACATTAGCATAATCAGTTGGAAAATAATTAGAAAAATAAGTAAAATGACCATCAATATAAGGATTATGAAAATTCATAGCAGAATGAGCCATATTATTTGTAAACAAACCATTATTTTGAACATTATAACAATAAGGATAGGTTGTATAATTGTTGGACAACTGCAAACTTGAATTATCACAATTTGCACAAGTATTATCAATATAAGTATCACTCGTTAGATTATTTGATATAGGCCTTTCATAAGAAGGCATTCTGTGTGCATCAAGAGAATATGGTACATTTGAATTCACATAATTATATTCAGAATTCATAAAATAGCAAGTAGGAGATTCATTATAACTTTGAAAAGGAATGTGCTTGTCTTTAAGTAATATAGACTTAAAGCTTGGTGAAATAGTAATAGAATGTTTGTTAATAAACTCAAAGCCAAGTATGGCTTGAAAGTGAACATTTTGAATTTTTGTAAGGTAAAATACATGATGAAAAAAAAAATTTATCAATCTTAAAAGCTATCTCTATGCATCCTTTGAAGAAGACCTTAGAATTTATGGTCGATACAGATGCATTTCTGGATAAACATTTGTAATGAAGCCTGGATTTAATGCTATTAAAGCATTCTTCATCCAAGAGAGATAAACTTGATCCAGTATCTATTAATGTGGAGATTTCATTATGTTGTACATTTATTAGGATGCATGGAAGAACATACGAGTTATTAAAAGAACTGCATATAACATGATTTTCTTGTACATCATCATTATTTTCAAAATTTTGTTTAGATGTCAAATAATTATGTAAACAGGAAGATTTGTTAGACTTAGATGTCATAGGAGAAGTTTGGACAGCTGTGGATGCCACTAAAGTGACTGACGAGCGTTTGTCTAATTGTTGATGTTTGTTGTTGTTGTCAAAGTGTACTGACCCTGAATGAGAATTACGGGAGAGAAGGCGGTCAGTAGAACCAGTCTCCCTTATTTGTTTAAATGGTAAACATTATTATTTTCAGAAGGAGAAGAGGTGTGGCTTTTCTTTCTGTAAGGGTGAGACGAAACCTGAGTTGAAGAGTTTTGATTAGAATTACCAATAATGTTTTTGAATTTGTAGCATGAGTCCATACGATGATTAAATTTCCCACAGAACGCACACTGCACAACATCTCGTCTGTGATAAAAGGATGTAGAATTTTTTTTGTGAGAATATTTGTCAAAGGTTGGTTGATAAGGACGTTTCCGGTGAAAGTTTTGATGACGAAAATTATTGTTACGTTTATTTGTAGCCTCTTGTCTCGGTGGAGAAGGCGAAAATGTCCTAGGTCTTCTTTGAAAATTACGAGAAGTATGAGAACTGTCCTTTTGAGTTTGTAAAGGAGAGTAGTTGGTTTGAGAATTGTGATAAATTTTATCCTTCGTATGCTTTATAGGAGTTTTATGAAGAGTATTACTAGAATTATCGTGGACATTTTCAGAATCGATACAATAGGCTTGATTAAAATTTTCATAAGATTTTTTAGGGGGAGAGTCATAAATATTTTGAAGAAAAATTGCTCGTTCAAGAGCTAATTCGAAGGACGTAATATTTTCTTCTAAGACTTTACGTTTGATTTGTTTAGGTAAAGCCTCAAGAAAATGAGTAAACTTTAATGAATTAAGAGCAGAAAGATCCAATTTTGGATAAGCAAGTCGAAGTTGTTTATCCAACCGAAAAGCAAAATTTTTAACTGATTCATTTGAATCTAAGGTCAAGTTCTGTAAAGATTTTAGAGAAACAGACTTTTTTGTGGGTAAGAAATAGTCTATAAATGCCTTTCGAATTTCACTAAAATTAGAGTTCTTGAGCTGTGACTGAGTTTCCAGAAAGAAGAGTAAGGCGGTGCCCTCAAGTTTTGATTTAAAGAGAACAAAAAGTTCCTTGTCTGTAAAGTTATTTAGTTCCTGTAAGTCAGATAATTGATCGAAGAAAAATTCTACAGTCTGAGGGTTACCGTCGAAAGGTTGGATTGCAATATTTAGCTTGGCTTTTGGAGGCATGATGAAATAATTAATATAAGAACTCAATGTATGACATGATAAATTTGGTTATTTGGCAGGTCCTATGATGAACAATATATATAAATTGACCCGTTACTTAAAATATTGATGACTTTCATTTACTTCATACATCATTTTTATATGTAAAAAAAAGAAGAAAACGTATACTAACATATTAGTATCATATGAAGAATATAAGACCCAAATATTTTATGTAAATATTTATATATAATATGGCTCAAAACATAAATTATTATATGTATGACAAGAAGAATAATTTATCTTAGCATGAACAATAATTTTTACCAGTACCACCGTTAAATAATGCATATATTAGTTATAAATTATAATAATGCAAGAAGAAATATATTGATAAATTATGTTGTATATATAATGCACTGCTCCAGAAAAAGATAATATTTCAATACAAGATCAATATAAATATTGTATTTGATTACTGCACCATACCCAACAAAATATAATTATATAAAACATTAATCACTATATGAAGAAAAATAACTTGAAAAAAAAATAATGTAGAATGTTCAAGCGTTGGTCACGGCTCCAAAAGAAATTATAAGGTGTTGTGTTTACTTGAAAGTGGAAAAAGCACTTTTTATTTGCCTCTACCCACAATTAGGCCAAAGTGATCGTGATAATGATAGCACATCACGGAGAATGGGGGCCTGCAAACGACCCTAATTACTCTCTTCATTATTTCATTTAAAATAATAAAAAATATTCTTTATCCAATGATGAAGAAAAATCAAGTATAAAGTTATAAAAATATAAAATTAAAAAGGTAAAAAGTTACCTGTTGAATCCTTGGCTTTTGATGACAAACAAATCCAGACAATAGGCACAAGAAATTAATATACGAACAATTTTCGAAGAAAAAAAAAATATATTTTATTTCATGAAGAACTTGTTGCTTTTTTCATGAATAAATATTTCTTCACAAATTTATATTTTTGGTGACTCGTACATATTAATTTCTCACTTGATAAACAACCATTTCATAACATATGTTAATCACAACTATTGCTATCTCCAAGCAATAAAAATTCTTTTCATAACATATTCTAGATATCTCAACAACATGTAATTAAACAATTTTCTTCATGACATAAAAGGAGAATAAATTATTATTTCTTTTTGAAAAAGAACACCTCTCATAATATGAACTTTCAAAACAAAATACATCATACTTCATATTGTATAGATACATGCCAATATTTTCTTTATAACGCCCCGTAAATATTAAAAAAAAATTATATATATATAATGGGCCAGATAACGACATGAAGGAACTTTATGTAAATAAATATTTGCGTCTCACGAAAAAAGAAAAGATTTTCACCTCTGCTTGTTTGTCAGAGGACTGGCATCACATAAAACAAATATTGAAGAAGATTCGAGCACCAATAATAGCTGCAGAAAGATTATTTTTTTAACGATGAGGTGATGAAAGATGAAATAGGTATTAAGTGGACTCATGATGACATTCTACATCACTTATGATGCTTCCACAAGAACACCAACCAGAAGATCTATGGAGTGCGCGTATTTACGTTGAATAATTCCAAAAGAGAAGGCACATAAAACGAATACATTCAGGAATGCATTAAACCACTTCATTGCTCCTCGCAGCACAGAGGGACTTGGCTTAACAGAAATCAACATCACTTTCCTAGATGAATTTTTGAGGGCAGCACTTTTTCTTTGCCGCACTTAAAAAAAATCAGCATCGTAATAATCTCAACATAACAAAAAAAAAACCGTTCCATCCTTCGTTAACGGGGGAGCACCTCTGCCCCGAACTTTCACTCATGCGACTGCATCCATCACAGCAGGTGTCTATCGGCGCAACTGACGCAGGTGGCCGCGAGCCCAGGGGAAAAGGAGAAAGGGTTATTGTAAATGCAAAATACGCCAATTTGGCAGTTAGCAACAGAGGGGGTGAGGAAAAACTAAGCCAAATTACAATATACAGTATGAAAAGATATGTAACTAATAAGAATAAAATTGATAACCATCTTAAGAGGGGAGGCCAAAGCCGGTGGCCATGTACTTAACGGCTTGAAATACGTCACCTGTGGAATTTAATTTGATAGGTTAGGGGTGTGTCCGAATAAACGGAAGTTCCACCCAAAAGAACTAGCGAGAAAGTTCTCGACCAAATTTAAAACCGGAAGGAATAATTTCAAACAGAATTTTTACCGGCTAGGAACATTCGAAAGCTAAGTAAGAAAGAAAACATTACAGGCGACGATAAGAAAATAAGCGAAAACGAAATAAAATTTAAATTGAGAACATTAATAAAAAAGAGGTAATAGGAAATAAAATGGCTAATAAGAATGAATTAAATTAAACATATGGGGGGGTTATGGAGTAACCACCACAATTATTTTTTTGTTATTTAAAATAAAAATTATGTCAATAAGTATAATTTGGCTATTAGTTTGGCGATTATTTATAATTTGATGAAATTGGTCGACGGGATAACAGAGTAGTACCCCAAAAGGATTAAAATAAACCAAAAATGAAATTAATCCTTCCATGGGATCGTTAGCTATCGCTTGTTGAATTTTAGGTCTTCATATTTTCGTTAAAAGTTAAATAAAAAACTACAGTAAACTACGATAATTTTTTTAATGCTATCATTTTATTCGTCTTGTCAAGTTCTATCTTTTGAAAAAAAAAGAAAATCACTGTCATACGTGAACCGTTTGCCACAAATTTCTAAAAGACATTTGCATTTTTCATTTCTTAAACATATTATACCAAATGCTACCGCGTATGCTATGATAGTATGACCAAGCCAAATAGACAGCGCTCATTGCATCCCTAGTATTTAAAATAAAAAATTGAAATGTATAGAATAGAAATGAGCTTTAAAACATATTACAATGTTTACTATAAATAAACACCCCCCAATCATCACGGTATCACTTCAATGTAAAATTCTGGATTGAGCAACCCCCCCCCCCCCCCCGATTCCCCTAGTTACATCTATGCAGAAAATATGCATGCAAAATTTCTTATTCTCACCAAAATCCCTATAGTTGAACATTGTCTGCATTTCTTATTTATAAAATTTTCAGACAAAGATAATGTAAAAATATTTACAGGATAAGAAAGAACATTTTATTATTGTTATCCAAAAAAATATGAGTAGAATAACTTTTGAAATCCCAAATGAACTTAATATCAACATATTAACGTACTGTAACTGTGAATGAAACACATCTACTGTCACAAATGAGACCTTGCAACATCAGTGAAGAGCTTGAGTGAAGACACCAAGGACTAGCGGGCTACATTTACAGACAGAAAATTAATAAAATATCTGCCTGATAATGTATCCAACTGTCATAAAAATTTTAACAGATCTTCGATTCCAGAGTTCCTTGACTTCCCAGCAGGCTTCTTAACAACAGGGATAACATTATGTGATTTCATTACACTCCATTATAAGTTAATATATTGATACCAAGTTCAATTAGAATTAACAAAAGATATTTTAAATGTACATTTTTAGATAGCAGTTTTAAAAACTTCTTTAATTTTCTGTAAATATTTTTATTTTTTTCTGCTGTCTGCGAGGTTTTTTTTATTCTTTTTTAGGAGTATAGAAATAAAGTAAACAATATTACTTGGAAATAAAAAATAAATTAAGTAAGCATCAAAACAAACACTTTGCAATATAGTTACAGCTACCTACAGTTGTGTTACCATATTCTTGAATTCATGGAAACACACAATCTGCCCATTTTCGCCATGTACACAAAAATATTTAGCAAATTAAGCGACTGGCTTTTTTTTCCCGATCATTTTAAATTTATTTTATAATTTACACATCCATAAAATAGAAGTTTCTTAAGAGGAAAATGTCAGCAGAAACGTTTATTTGATATATGCTTTTTTTCGCGAGAGGGCGAGAATTTTATTACAAATTTTATAGATATAAGCACATAATAATTTAAACATACCATATTTTCAACCGAATGATTGCATCTCCACTTCACACTAAAATCACCAGCAAAATCTGCAGAAGACATTTGTGCCACAGTATATATTTAACATAAAAATAAAATTTTTAAACACTTCCCCTTCTAACAAAAATGATTATTGAGAAAATATTATAATCTTCTCATCTGACGAATAATCTATCTGCACAATCAAACGCCCAGTTGCCGCCATGTTTGTTGATGTAAATAAAAAAATCCCGTAACTTTTCCCGAAGCCGTTCAGAGAAGTTTTAACCCAACCTTTCCCCGAGAAACCAGTATGACGTCATTCCCCGATTTTCCGAGTTACTCGTGTTTTGGTCTCTGAACGCGCTCTTAAACATTTTAAAAGAATTGTATTATGGATTTTTTTTTTTTTTTTTTTGTAAACTGGCAACAAAATAATTGTAAACAAATAAAATTAATTCTTAAATTTGTTATATAAATGAAAAATTAAAAGATCTGCGTGAAGTTGTTGGTTCAAGCTCTTTATAAATGTTTTTGCGAAGGTCATATTGTGGCTAAATAATATTGACTCATTAATCAGAAGGATTTTATAGAAAAATAAGACTTTAATAAGTTCGCAAACACAACAATAATTATTCGTGAAAACGTCACTGCGAGAATGAGAGAGCGCTTCGTTTAAAGGTAATTCCATTGAGTTGCCATTCGCAGAAAGTAAAAAGTTCTCCCACGCGGAGAGAATTACAGCAATTCTCATACGCTAACATGTATAAAAACGAAGAAATTAAAATAAAATGTTTTACAGTTAAAAATTCATAGTATCAACGAAAGCAGATTTCAAATGTTTTTTCCAGAAAATAGGATTTTGAAGAAGTAACTTTCTTCAAGCTTTCTTCAAATATATTATTCTAAAATAGCTATCAAAGATTATCGGATGTTGATTACAAAGATTGGAAACATGCATATTTCAAACAATTAAAAAACACCAGTGGCTACTTGAAATTGTAAAAACATCTTTAAAAGAGCTTTTAGTTGAAAATTTAAAAAAAAATTTGTAAAAGTTTGCTTCGAAAATACCTTATTATGCCAGTTTTACATCATAAATAAAAAATTAAAATGCGCCAAAACATAAAATAACGTTTTTGTTTAATAAAGATGCAAAAATAATAATAATAAAAAAAATTGTTACTTTCAAATATCTGTTTTATAAAATAATGCTTCGCGAATCCAAACAAAGCATGGCTTTTGCTAGTAATGTAATTAAAATAACAGAAAATAATCTATACTAATATTATAAAGAGGAAAGATTTGATTGTTTGTTTGTTTGAATTGAATAGGCACCGAAACTACTTGACGGTTTTGAAAAATTCTTTCACCGTTGGAAAGCTACACAATTTCCGGTGAACATAGGCTAATTTTTAATTGATTTATTCAAATATTTTCCTTAATAATTCAAAATTTCATTATTTTTCATACAGAATCAATTAAAATTTTTCCGATAAATAATAACCATTTTCTTTCCAGTTGCCAAAAAAATCAATATATGGAAAATAATTTCTCCTCGGCAATTAATTTTTAGTTGAAAAGTATCAACGTGAAAAATTAAAATAAAAAAAATTTCAAAGGAAAATAAATATGACGTCATTTGTTATATTATCGGAAGTTTTGTTTGCACAGATATCATATACACACCGAGGTAACCTAATGGACACTAAATTGATGTTATTTTGCCTGGCATGGCAACCCGACTATTGTTTATTTAATTATTAATAAAAAAAATTTTATTTCCTTTCTCTTCTTTAAAATTATGTAAACTGTTTTGTCATATACTTATTATTTAAATACTAATTGTTATTATTTTTTAAATAACAGAAAATAATTTAAATATATATATGAAACTGGTATTCGAAAACGATTTTTCCGCCAAATTAGTGTAAAAAATTATCCTGCCGACCTCGGCGCGTACATGACTATTGCGCTGTTTTGTTTATGTATTAATGATACTTTTAGATCATACATCCGATTACAGAAAATTAGTCAGATTATTTAATTAGAAGTTATTAAATTTATGTTTTTTTATTATGAAACAGACGAAGAAAAGAAAATTTACTATTGCTGCCCGACTGGAGAATTAACCTTGATGTTATTTTAAAAAACTATCGAAATGGCGATTTTTTAATTATTTGTTTACGTTTTTTTTTTTTTTTTTTGTTTATGTTATTGCAAACATTTTTCCACTTTTATACACGCATCACCTTGGCGTGATTTTTTTTTTTTTTTTTTTTTTTTTTTTTTTTATGATGCCAATTTGGAGAACACTGCGTTTTCAAATACCAATTACATTTATATTACTTTTATTTATTTTCTATTTTTTTAAAAAGGAAATAATAATAATAAACTAAGTCAATAAATAATTATGGAACAAAACAATTTACATAATTTTAAAAGAGAAAAGAAAAATAATGAAATAATTTACTCAAAAATAATCAACTATTACCGGATTACCACGTGAGACATAAAATCGCAATTTGCTGCAATCGTGCCAACGGGATCCGTAGATGACACCTGCACCTACATGTTATTGGCAATATTATTGTTTATACAATTTGTTTATATAATTTGGTAATACTTGATAATCCCATCGACCAAAAAACTATCGCTAAAGTATAAGGTTAAATGTCAATGGATGATTGTAAATGTCACATTCATTTCACATTAAATTTGTTATATGTAATTGTTACTTCATCAACCAATTTTAATTCGATGTTTATTTGTATTTCTATTAACATTTTAGTAATTTATTGATTCTTTGGTTATTTAAAATAAAAATTATGTCCATTTGTATAATTTGGCGAAATTGATCGACGGAATAATCAAGTAGTCGAACAAAAAACTATCGTCAAATTATAACATTAAATGCCAATAATGGATGATCGTAAATTTCACATTTATTTGAGGACAAACATGAAATAAGTCTGGTACATTTGTAACAATATTGTTTCTAGCACTTCTAATGTTTGACACTAAAAATCATAATGGAATCGATTACAGAAGGTAGAAAGATTTTATTAGATGCCAGTGGCGTAGCTAAGGGGGGGGGGGGGGGGGCAAGGGGGGCGTCCGCCCCGGGCGCCAAATTGTGAGAAATTGTTATATATCTATATTGGGGTGGGGCGCAAAATTTCTTGCTGGCCCCGGGCGCCAAAAAACATAGCTCCGCTACTGTTAGATGCAAACTAAAGACTTTTTTTTCTACAAAATTTAGTCATCAAGATTGTTCTGATTTAACGGCTACATGTTAGCAACTGTTTTATAAAAGGAAGAGGTAGTGAAACTGATGTAATTTTAATGTTATTCAAATAATAAAGCTTTAAAACACACTTTTTATGCTTCATTGTTCTACTAAATATATAAGTGAAACACCCTTCTTCGTCTGCCACTTTCACGGAGGGCACCCTTTCCTTAGGACCTATATCCCACGTGTAGATAAATGGCCGTCATAAATACAAACAAACAAAAACTCTTCTTTATCTGTAAATAATTCTTTACATTTTTTACTCTATTATTCTTGCTGGAACAGATTAAGGCAGATAGGAAACTACAGTAGACCTGCTAGCAGAGGACGTTTATTAAAAAATGTAACATGAAATGACATTGTATGTAGGCTACCAGAACTACACATAGTGCAAGTTCAGATGTCAGGATTTTAAGAACTAAGAAATGATAATGTACAATCCGAAAGTTTATAGAGTTTGATAATCAATGTCACTAATCATTGCAATGCCCTCTAATGTAATAGTGTGATGACTCGAGAATATTTTGATTCCTGTTGTCATAACGGTCTCATGTTCATACGAAACTCTACTATAAATGATAAAATAAAAGAGATGGTGCTTTATTGCCCAAATTTTCGCCAAGACTTACAATAGTACAATATCGCAATGGCGTTGGCATGATTTTCAGCAATACGGAAGATCATTCCAGGGTGGTCTATACTGCTTTAAAATAAAATTTTTAAATCACCATTTTTTTTTTTTTTTGAGTCAAGGTTCGTTTGGAAATATAGACCAGCGAAGCGGGCATAGCCTGCTAGTTTATGATAAAAATTAATGTCTAAAGCAAAATAAGAAAAATTTCAAATGAGGAAAATGATTCATTCATCAACCAGATAAATGGGAATTACAATATTATTACGGGTGCCTTTTTCATATTACTAATAACAGTAACTTTTAAAAAACATTTGAAGAAAAAATGACGTCACTATTTAAAACATCGCATTTTTACTCATAACGATATTAGGTACTACTCTGTTATCCCTTCGATCAATTTCGCCAAATTATACAAATCGCCAAACTAATAGCCAGATTATACATATTGACATAATTTTTATTTTAAATAACGAAAAAACAAATATTAGTAGAATATTAATTAAAATATAATAAAAAGTCGAAATAAAAATCACTTAATGACATTTTTAACACATGAATCGTATTTAATGTCATTGAATGTGACATTCACGATCATCCATTATTGGCATTTAATCTTATAGTTTGGCGATAATTTTTTGGTCGACGGGATAACCTAGTAGTACCCGATATTACATTTCAATATTTCTTTTTCATTATGGACACTGAGATTGAGAATTTACTTTCAGATGACTTCAGTTAGTGAAAATAATGTTATAGTAAATATGATTTTTTTTTCTTTTTAATAAAACTATTTTTCTGTGAGTGCATATAAAATAAAATTTCTTGATTTCGCCGGCAATCAGATTACAATTTTAACTGAAGATGTGCGAATATTTGCAAGCAAAATTGTAACTGGCAAATTTGACATTTAGTTTGTAAATATATTTATTATAGTATATTGATTCAATAATGTAATTACTTTTGCTTTTTTTAAAACCAAATCGATCTGGTCTTTTAAACATTTCACTCGTCGAATTCGACGGGATTCCACGCGTTTTATTGTTAAATTGCATTTCCTTTTACTCAGAGTCTATAAAAAAGCGATTAAACTAAAGAAAAAATCCGTTTTTGATGAATCTAGTCAATGAAGAAGTAGCACGTCAAATTGTATATCTTTATTATTCCACAATTCCAATGTCTCAGAGAGAAATTGCTATTCAATTGGGTATTTCACGCCGTTCTGTTTGCTATTATATTGATAAACACAAGAAAATGAAGTTAGTTCATTACAATCTAAACGGGGTCGCCCTTCTAAAAAACCTCTATCGATTTTTTTTTTTTTTTTTTTTTTTTTTTTTTTTTTCTAATCGGAGGCGAAACTTTATTCTGCAATGGCAGAATCTACATTCAACTTGTTATTTTCTCTTTTAAACTCGCTAAATGGGCATCAAGTAATCTGTACTTTGGTTTCCCAGCTGGAAATTGATGCCCGGCATTCATCATTCGCATTACAGCTTCATTTTCTCTCTGCTCCTGTTTAAGGAGCAGAACAAAGTTATAAATGTTTAAATGATGGCTGTGAGCTCTCTTGTTTATTTTGCTGTGCCAGCCTTCAACGTTGTTTGTCGTTCTTTCTCCTGTATTTTCGAAGTGATTCCATAAAGAACTGAAAATACATCAAGATTTATAATTCTAATAATTAAATTGGGAAAAAAATATCTGATTAAATATATATTTGTACCAAGAGTTGTTTTTGACTATACTATTACATTCAAAGCTGAATGAAAGAAAGATATGAGGTAGTTTATTAAATAATTAATTTACATCAATTAAAAACAAGTGATCTAATTCAGATTTCTCAGTGTACAGAATGTAAATGCATTGCATTTTTTATTGAAAATCTAATATATGTGTTACATTTAATATATTTTACTATACTTCCAACTAACAGCAAAAAGCATTTATGATATACGACTTTCAGACAAATTGCATTTTTAAATATATTTCTTGCTATTTCAAGATGCAAAGCAGGCATAAAATTGCATAAAAATAAAGAAAAGCGCGTGAAATGGGAAAATGAGAAATAATTTAAAATAGTATTTTAATGCCTGCCTTTTAGATAAGATTATTTTTTCCACAAAAAAAAAAAAAAAAAAAAAAAAAAAAAAAACAACTTTTGCTGAAATGCTGCTTTATTTTTAGGAGAAATGGGTGGGGGGGGGGGGGGAGAGAATCAACAGTAATACACTATATGGCCAAAGGTGACTGGCCACTTGCAATTTTAGACATTTTGTGTGTGTGTGAAAATAACTTATCCTGCCATAATTTAAATACCTGTATTTTAAATTCTCTTCAAAAATCGAAACCCAATATCTGCAATCGAAATCGTAAAAGTAAAAATACACATCGATCTCAGCTATCCAGTGCAAAAAAAATCGTATAAAAATATTGCAATGCAAGCGAGATATCATCCATTATTGTCATTTAATCTTATAATGTGGTGATAGTTTTTGGGTTGACGGGATAACCTAGTAGTACCGCTTTATCTCCGAACGAATTGATCTACAGACTTGAAATTTTGTATGTACTTAGTATGCAACAAGACAAAGAAGCCTATTTAATATCAATAACCTCGGTTATCCGGAACTATTTTTTTCGTACTCTCGAAAAAATCGCTCTGATGGAAATTATATAAAAATTTCCGATTTTTTTAATTTCAAGGTATGGTCGTAAAAGGTGATAAAATAGCAAAACTTTTGCACCAAGAACGTTATCGATCGGATCATTAGTTGTCGAGATATTTAGAATCGAAAAATGAATCACGCAGATATTACGTCGAATTTTTACGTCCCTGTATTTCATTCAAATTTCGATTCAAAGATATATTTGAATGTGAAATGAGAAACTTAAGCCGACGCAGCAAATTGTTAGTTGATAGGATTGTTACTTTTTAAGAAAAAGCGTGGCAAATGTGGTGCGTGTTCTTTATTTTCTTTTTAAAATAATTTCATTTTTTTTTTCTTTTTAACACAATAGATCTTTTATACCAAGCCTACAAAGTGGATGTTTTTGAGCACATTTCTCGACGAAAGCAGAAAAACCGGTCGGAAAGCAGGAGAAAAACGGGTGATGACGTGATCGAAATCGCTCATAATGTCTCTTATAATTCTAATCGCTTAAGAATGTATAAATACATAAACCGAATAAAAGATTAGACACAAGTTCGATGGAAGAAAAATATAAAGCATCACTGACGGACAGACGGCATTCAATCTTATAATTTGGCGATAGTTTTTGGGTCGACGGGATAACCTACTGTATCTCCCGAACAAATTGAGATAGAGACTTGAAAATTTGTATGGACTTACTATGTGCGAGTACAAACAAGCCCCAATTATCCGGATAATATTCAGTGACCTCGATTATCCGGAATTATTTTTTTCGTACCCTCGAAAAACCCGTTCTCATAAAAAATACATAAAATTTTTTTGATTTTTTTAATTTCAAGGGATGGACGTTAAAGGCCATAAAATGGCAAAAATTTGACATCAAGAACCGAGTCCATCGGATTATTAGTTGTCGAGATATTTGCAATCGAAAAACAGGTTACGTCAATATTACGGAGATTTTTCCTGGCTCTGTATATCATTCAATTTTCGATTCAAAGATATATTTGAATGCGAAATGAGACGCTTAATCCGACGCCGCAAATTGTTATTTCATAGGATTGTTAATTTTGGAGTTATAAGGATGCTTCGTTTAAACAATTCGTCCCTCCCGGAATAAATGTGACTGATTATATTAAATCGCTAATTATAGTGCCAATTAATGTGATATAAATTTATTATAGTGTTACAATGCCGTACAACACGCGGGGCATGAGGGGGGAGGGGCAATCGCCCCGAGGCGCAGACATTTAAAGGCTGCCAGATATTTTGGCAGTCATCCCGTCGACCAAAATTATATTGAGTGACATTTTAATTTATTTTAAATAACGGAAATGAAAAAATAATCAATAGCATTGCCCAGCACGAGTAATCTTAAAAAATATTCAGCTCGAGTCAGACAAAGTAACTGACTTATGCCGATCTCTACAATGTACAAGTTATATTTCAGTATTGATGTTGTTAAACTAATATCGGCTCATGACGTACATTTATATTTATTCTCGTTAAAGCCATATTCAATGAAAATAGCTGATATTTTATCGTTTTGTTTAAGTCCTTATAACGGGCCGGTAGGCCCGTTAAATCTTTTTATCTTAATCTTAATTTATATATTTTAAAGCCAAACATATGTTCAGTGAAAGTGATATACCTCACAGTGTATTGGAAAATTATAGGTATAGTTTGAGTGTGTTTTTAAAAAATAATTTAAATTGAATCTTAATACAAACATGTTAAAAGTCACTCGAATTTTTATACAGTTTCTTTTACATTCTATATACGAAAACATACATCAATATCCACAATTTCAAGGCTAAATATTATTAACCCATTAATGCTCAAATTATTTTTTCATTAAAAATGAAATTTTGGGTTTCCCACCACTTTTAAAAGACAAATAAATTTTATCTTAATTTATTGAGGAATTTGTCTCGTGAAAAATAATGCTTATTTATCTCTGTATTTACTGGTGTGAAATATGCTTTATTGCCTTTTTTATAAGCGTCCCTAAAAAGAGACGCTAGGCACTAATGGGTTAATTAAAAAAGGCAAATGTTTTATACTGATTAACACTTTGTGGTGCAGAGCAAATTCATTGCTTAAGTGTTGGAATTTATGATTGACAACGGAATTTGAAAACAACTTTATTTGAAATTAAGAAAAAGATATTTTGCTGGAATTCAATAAACCGAATTTTCTTTTACTAGACATGGTGACAATGTGGCGTTCGGGAATTGAAATTGAGTGGTTTCATAGTTATACCGCCGCGCCGCCAGGTGTTCAAAGAAACAGCGCAAATAATTACACTTTGTTCTCAAATAAAAATCCATTAACACGAGGCTATTAAAAACTGAAATGAAATTAATAACTAAATGATCACATGTAGAAAATATTGAATATAAAAAATAGCGTAAAATTTTTTATTTAGACGTGAATTATGAAAAAATAAGAGACTTTGAAAATATTTTAATTATTTAGAGAGAAAAAAACACTTAAGGGGGCACAGGGGTTGAAAACTTTTCAAAAAAATCCTTTTTTTTAATGATCTAGTTTGATTATTCAATTAATTCTTAACTCAATGCAAAAAACCGCATAAAAATATTAGCATTTTTAACGGAGTTATAAACATTTATATCAATATTTACATAGCCGCAAGTAGTAGGAAAATAACAGTACGGGCTCAGGAGCAGGTGGCACTGTGGCACCGTGCCTCCTGCTCCTCCGGCTGTCCCGCCTGCTCCTCCGGCTGCCCCACCTGCTCCTCCGGCTGCCCCGCCTGGCCCCTCCTGCGGTGCCTCCTGCGCCCACCGTGCCACCACCGTCCCTCCTACCCCCACTATGCATCCCCCTCCACGAACGCCCCCTAGTGGAAAAAAGGAATATTCTATTATAACAGAGAGGTGAACAACCTTCCCTAATTAAAAATATTATCAATCACATCTCAACATTGAATCATACTATAAGATGAAGATTAAATTTATATTTGAATTTTGAATAACCGTAATTTTAATGAGTATTATTAATTAAGCGAAACAATTAAAATCTCAGTTTTTAGCCATTTTATTTAGATTTCTTCAACTACAAGATGAGATTATCAATTTAACTCAAGAAAGTTAAACATATATTTGAATTTTGCTTCATAGACATCTTAATGAGTAGTATTAATTAAGTAAAAACAATAGAAAATATCCAGTTTTATAGAAAAAGACTGATTTCTTACGATTTTTATCAACTATATGATCAATGTAACGACTTAAAAGTTGAAAGTTAAACATGTATCCTAGTTTTTCAACAGCTATAGCCTTAATGAATATCGTTAATTAAGTAAAAAAAACAATGGAAAATATCAAGTTTTATGGAAAATGACTGATCTCTTACGATTTTTATATACTTAAGAGAGAAAACTTAAACATACATTTCAGTTTTTCAACAGCTATAACCTTAATGAGCATTCATAATTAAGTAAAAAACAATGGAAAATATCGATTTTTATAGAAAAAGACCGATTTCTTACGATTTTTATCAATTGCAACATCAGTGTATCGACTTACAAGTTGAAAGTTAAACATGCATTCTAGTTTTTCAACAGCTATAATCTTAATGAGTATCGTTAATTAAGTAAAAAACAATGGAAAATATCAAGTTTTATAGAAAAAGACTGATTTCTTACGATTTTTTCAACTCAAATTTCAGACTATCAATTTGATAGAAAGAAATTTAAGCATGCATTCCAGTTTTGGACAACCATTTCCTTCATGAACATTATTAATTAAGCAAAACAACAGAAAATATTAAATTTTTAACTGATTTCTTCATTTTTTTTTTTATTATTTATTTATTTTTTAATATAAAATCAGAATACAGAACTTAAAATAGAAATTTAAACATATTTTTTAGTTTTTGAACAGTCGTTACCTCAAAGAATTTCGATAATTGAACAATTAACAAAGGAAACTAATGATTTTTTTAACGAAAAAAGACGAATTAAACGAATTTGGTTAACTTTTACTCTAATTGGAAATTTCATCGTACTTTATATATACCAACTAAGTAGAATTTTAATACATAAACGAATAATTTAAAGAAATCCCCAGCACGCAAATGTGAACCTGCAGAGCATTTCTTATTACGTCATATCTAAACTAAAACTTTTTTCTGCAACCCCTCCAAGCATGCATTCCAGGTAGGGGAACATAACAAAGAATTTTGACGTCACAACTTACAAAGGAGTACAACAAAATGTTTACGTTCAAGAAAAAGTATCGCATAGAGAGAAAAAAAAGAAGAGATTTAAGTTATTTATCCATTCTAGTTTTATAACAGTTACTACAACATCTCCAAATTAAAATTTAGAAGTCATAATGAGTATAATTAATTAAGCAAAATAATAGAAATATTAGTTTTTCAGAGGGGGAAAAGACGAATTTAAACAAATTTTATTAGTTTTACACTAGTTTAATAATAATTTTAAGGAGGAAAAAGACGAATTTAAACTTTTTTTTTTTTTTTTTAGTTTTACACTATTTTTTCTCATCTCCAACATGGATATATCAATTTTAACAGAAGAATTAAACGTATATTATAGTTTTTAACAACAAAATCTTAACAAGTATCATTAATTAAACAAAAATAAATATCAGTTTTAAAGAAAAGACGAATTTGAATAATTTTACACTAGTATTTTCAAAAGCAACATGGAAATATCAATACTTATTCACATATTTCACTTATTCACTGTATTCAATACTATATTTAATAAATTTGGATACACTTTAAGAATTTCCTAATCTATAATTAAATATTAGCTGTATATTTAATGTTACCCATGTTTTCAACATTAGTTCATAATCGTGAATTTTGTATTTTAAATACCATGTATTCAGGTTCAGATTATTTTCACTTGAAATCATACAGAATTTTTTAATAGAGTTTGTTTTTGAAATCATTGAAGCAACTGTATTTAATATTTTTAACACCAATTTTCTAAGATTTTCTAACATTTTCTGATTATACATTCTTCAGAAGTACATTTCTAAATGCTACAATCACTTTACATATCGAAAAGATATCATTGAAGCAACTGTATTTAATATTTTTAATACCAATTTTCTAAGATTTTTTAACATTTTCCGGTTATACATTCCTCAAAAGTTATTATTACGTATTCTAAACAATAGCAAATATTAATTTTAAGAATAAAAAGACGAATTTAAACAAATTTTATTAGTTTTACACCATTTTTTCTCACCTCCAACACGGATATATCAATTTTAACAGAAGAATTAAACGTATATTTTAGTTTTTAACAACAAAAATGTAATAAGTATCATTAATTAAACAAAAATAAATATCAATTTTCAAGAAAAGACAATTTTTTACACAAATTTTCAACTTTGAAATACATTGCTTACATATATTGTTACAGTATATTACTAAACTTAAACTTTTTAAAAAGTTTGAATGTCTTTACAAAGGGTTCATACTTATATTTTTCACGTCTTGACTGCATTCGGAATCTTACAACAAAAGTATACTTTTATTATTATTATTCTAGAAAACCTAAAAAATCGTTTCTTGCTGCTTTAGACACTTGACATATTAAAACTACTCTACCCATATAATTAATCAAATTAGGACATGATTCATCTTACACTTCAAAATTTCTGAATTTTTACAATACTTATTTTCATCAAACTTTATTCTTGATCCTATATATTTTAATAGCACAGAATTTTCACATCTGTTTTTATCTACTTATCAGAAAATTATTAAAACACCCAACAACATTTTTCAAATATGAATATTATCTTTACAATTTAATGATGCAAAACATACACGAATACAAAGTTTAATTTTTACAAACATTTCATATTTCAAACCAAACTATTCGAAATTTTCACAACATAAGAGCAAACATTAGACGAACTTTTTAACATTAATATTGCTTAGATCTTTTCATCATAACTTTTAACTATGATAATTATCCATTTTTAGGTTGATTGTCGAAAAACTGTAACTGAAATTACATAAACTTAATGTAAAAAACCATGTTCTCACACAATTTCTTGAAATTCAACAAAGAATTGACTATTACTCCAATACTTATCTACTTCAATCTCGACTCTCGATAGTATATAGATATTGCATCATTACATACTTACAACTCTTTTCAAACGTTTATCAGAAAATCAAGTCAATCAAAGTCTAGTAGTTATCACACCTGTTCCTCAGAAATATTACTATCATATGAAACAGTAAAGAAAATTAATAGATATTTAATATTTAATAACTTCATACGTGAAATTACTGCCGAATGAGAATACTAATAATCAATAAAATCAACTGTTGGACAAAAAAATAGTACAGATTACCGAAAATTCAAATTTTTTCTACAAAAATTACAAAAATTAACAAATGAATGACCAGTTAGAGAAATAATTAAAAAAAAATAATGAACATATTTACAAATTTATTAAAATCACACCTTTTTCTGGATTACAAACCACAATTTCTTGAAAATTTAACACCGAATTTGTAAGATTTTAATCCTAGTATTACATACACTCAATAAATATTCAAAATTAACAAAAAAATAATTTTTTAGTCTCATCAATAAGCAGAAATTCTATATTAAAAGAATATTTTCATAGTAGTACTTATAAAAATGAGAGTTTACAAACTGATTTTCATAATTTTATCACATTTAAACTTAATTTTTATACATAAAACATTATTTAATCAAATTTTATACTTTCTAATTCAGTAAAATTCAATACTTTTTTAGTTTTTAAACCAATACCACAATATTTATTTACATCAAACTTGATTCTTTACCTTTTATATTTCCACATTACACAAGTGAGTTAAATACTAACTTGGAACGGGAGTTGAAGTCAATTGATTCAATTCGATTTTCATCGTATACGCATTTCCCCTACACGAAATTTCTTACTTCTATAATCATCTAATGTATTAAAACTAATCTACTCATATTTTTAATCAATTCATCCGATGTTTCATCTCGCACTTCTGAATTATCATCCACCAAGTTGCTTAAAATATAAATACTATCTTTATAGTTTTAATGTAGTATACATGGCTAATCTTGAGTTTCCATCTATACTATTAATCAAATTATCATATGTTTCATCTTACAGTTCAACGATTTCTGAATTATCGTCCATCTAGTTGTTTAAAATATTAATAAAATGTTTATAGTTTTTGATTATACATAGTATGTATGAATACAATCTTTAATTTTTAACAGTTCATATTTCAAATAACCTATTTTCGAAACCAAACTATGTGAATTTTACCACAATACTTATCATCATACAGATATTTGTGTTTCATACTTTTTCTAAAAATTATCAGATATGTACTCCTCAGAGGAATTTCTATCATATGAATAAATGAAAAAAAATTAATTTATATTAAACGTACAGCGAAATTTGATTGCAATATATATGTATTTAATAAAAATAAATAAATAAGCGATTATTTATACATTAAACCTTTACTAAATATATATTTCTTGCGTTATAAAGATGTTTCAACAAGATGAACCAAAACAGCAGCAAACTTCAGAAATTAATGATCTGAATGATTCATCCCTAGCACATGTAGCGTTAATGAATAATACATATGTAAGTACTTATATGAAAAATACTAGAATTCGTATATGAATCGTAATTAGAGTAAATATAAAATGATTTGTCTTACTGCCTACACTTTAACAAATGCCTTTTTACCTATATTGTTGAAAAGAATCCTAATTGTTTGCATTTATTTCTATTACAGATGTGTTCTATTTGCTACAAACACTTCTTAAGTAAATGGAATTTAACAGAACATACAAAAATCCATACAGGTGAAAAACCTTACACTTGGGAAGATTACCAAATGCTGTTTTCAAGAAGGCATGAATCAAAAGTGCACACATCATCATATAAAGCATCGTCAGTTATATGTAAACTTAGTGAGGATATTCAAAAATTATTCAGACGTTTGAAGAATTTAGACATAAAGGAAGATATTTAGACTCCCATCATATTTTCATAACACTTACCACAATATCTCAAACTTAAAATTTGGAAGACATACACACTGCTGAAAAGTAATTTTGTTACCCGTGATTCTTCTAGCCAGCATGAATGTATAGATATTATTTTGCAATGTATTCTTTAAATGCCCACAATAAATATTCTTTTATATGCATATATCGTTGTGTTTATTTTTTAAAAACCTATTACATTAATAAAATAGGTTACACATACATACACATAACATTTTAAGTGAAATAACACTCTCACAACTTAAAAAATGCATAAGAACATACAAAAATAAGCAGATGTATGAAAAAATATACAAGTTTACAGAATAATTTCAAAGTTTTCTAGAAATACAAACAAAAAATATTTACAATATTAAAAAATTACAAAAGTGAAAAGAAAAAACACAAATGTAAAACAAAAACATCAAAAAGTAAAAAACTCAAAACAAAGTTTTTGAAAAAAAAATTTTACAACAAAATTTTTTTTACAAAAACCAAAACTTCAAAAAATATTTTTTCAAAAAAATTTTTTTTTCAAAAACATTTTTTACAAAAAATTTTTTTTTCAAAATAAGTTTTTACAAAAGTAAAAAAAAGAAAATCACAACGTTAAAAAAATGAAAATTTTTTGTTAAAAAAAATGTAAAAAAATTGCAAAAAAAAGTTGCAAAAATTTCAAAAAAGTTATGAAAAAAGTCTCAAAAATTTTGTTGTTTTTAATAGCAAATGCAATGGCGAAACCATTGCATACTGTATTAAAAACAACGAAATTTTTGAAGCTTTTTTCATAACTTTTTTGAAATTTTTGCAACTTTTTTTTGCAATTTTTTTACATTTTTTTTAACAAAAAATTTTCATTTTTTTAACGTTGTGATTTTCTTTTTTTTACTTTTGTAAAAACTTATTTTGAAAAAAAAATTTTTTGTAAAAAATGTTTTTGAAAAAAAAATTTTTTTGAAAAAATATTTTTTGAAGTTTTGGTTTTTGTAAAAAAAATTTTGTTGTAAAATTTTTTTTTCAAAAACTTTGTTTTGAGTTTTTTACTTTTTGATGTTTTTGTTTTACATTTGTGTTTTTTCTTTTCACTTTTGTAATTTTTTAATATTGTAAATATTTTTTGTTTGTATTTCTAGAAAACTTTGAAATTATTCTGTAAACTTGTATATTTTTTCATACATCTGCTTATTTTTGTATGTTCTTATGCATTTTTTAAGTTGTGAGAGTGTTATTTCACTTAAAATGTTATGTGTATGTATGTGTAACCTATTTTATTAATGTAATAGGTTTTTAAAAAATAAACACAACGATATATGCATATAAAAGAATATTTATTGTGGGCATTTAAAGAATACATTGCAAAATAATATCTATACATTCATGCTGGCTAGAAGAATCACGGGTAACAAAATTACTTTTCAGCAGTGTGTATGTCTTCCAAATTTTAAGTTTGAGATATTGTGGTAAGTGTTATGAAAATATGATGGGAGTCTAAATATCTTCCTTTATGTCTAAATTCTTCAAACGTCTGAATAATTTTTGAATATCCTCACTAAGTTTACATATAACTGACGATGCTTTATATGATGATGTGTGCACTTTTGATTCATGCCTTCTTGAAAACAGCATTTGGTAATCTTCCCAAGTGTAAGGTTTTTCACCTGTATGGATTTTTGTATGTTCTGTTAAATTCCATTTACTTAAGAAGTGTTTGTAGCAAATAGAACACATCTGTAATAGAAATAAATGCAAACAATTAGGATTCTTTTCAACAATATAGGTAAAAAGGCATTTGTTAAAGTGTAGGCAGTAAGACAAATCATTTTATATTTACTCTAATTACGATTCATATACGAATTCTAGTATTTTTCATATAAGTACTTACATATGTATTATTCATTAACGCTACATGTGCTAGGGATGAATCATTCAGATCATTAATTTCTGAAGTTTGCTGCTGTTTTGGTTCATCTTGTTGAAACATCTTTATAACGCAAGAAATATATATTTAGTAAAGGTTTAATGTATAAATAATCGCTTATTTATTTATTTTTATTAAATACATATATATTGCAATCAAATTTCGCTGTACGTTTAATATAAATTAATTTTTTTTCATTTATTCATATGATAGAAATTCCTCTGAGGAGTACATATCTGATAATTTTTAGAAAAAGTATGAAACACAAATATCTGTATGATGATAAGTATTGTGGTAAAATTCACATAGTTTGGTTTCGAAAATAGGTTATTTGAAATATGAACTGTTAAAAATTAAAGATTGTATTCATACATACTATGTATAATCAAAAACTATAAACATTTTATTAATATTTTAAACAACTAGATGGACGATAATTCAGAAATCGTTGAACTGTAAGATGAAACATATGATAATTTGATTAATAGTATAGATGGAAACTCAAGATTAGCCATGTATACTACATTAAAACTATAAAGATAGTATTTATATTTTAAGCAACTTGGTGGATGATAATTCAGAAGTGCGAGATGAAACATCGGATGAATTGATTAAAAATATGAGTAGATTAGTTTTAATACATTAGATGATTATAGAAGTAAGAAATTTCGTGTAGGGGAAATGCGTATACGATGAAAATCGAATTGAATCAATTGACTTCAACTCCCGTTCCAAGTTAGTATTTAACTCACTTGTGTAATGTGGAAATATAAAAGGTAAAGAATCAAGTTTGATGTAAATAAATATTGTGGTATTGGTTTAAAAACTAAAAAAGTATTGAATTTTACTGAATTAGAAAGTATAAAATTTGATTAAATAATGTTTTATGTATAAAAATTAAGTTTAAATGTGATAAAATTATGAAAATCAGTTTGTAAACTCTCATTTTTATAAGTACTACTATGAAAATATTCTTTTAATATAGAATTTCTGCTTATTGATGAGACTAAAAAATTATTTTTTTGTTAATTTTGAATATTTATTGAGTGTATGTAATACTAGGATTAAAATCTTACAAATTCGGTGTTAAATTTTCAAGAAATTGTGGTTTGTAATCCAGAAAAAGGTGTGATTTTAATAAATTTGTAAATATGTTCATTATTTTTTTTTAATTATTTCTCTAACTGGTCATTCATTTGTTAATTTTTGTAATTTTTGTAGAAAAAATTTGAATTTTCGGTAATCTGTACTATTTTTTTGTCCAACAGTTGATTTTATTGATTATTAGTATTCTCATTCGGCAGTAATTTCACGTATGAAGTTATTAAATATTAAATATCTATTAATTTTCTTTACTGTTTCATATGATAGTAATATTTCTGAGGAACAGGTGTGATAACTACTAGACTTTGATTGACTTGATTTTCTGATAAACGTTTGAAAAGAGTTGTAAGTATGTAATGATGCAATATCTATATACTATCGAGAGTCGAGATTGAAGTAGATAAGTATTGGAGTAATAGTCAATTCTTTGTTGAATTTCAAGAAATTGTGTGAGAACATGGTTTTTTACATTAAGTTTATGTAATTTCAGTTACAGTTTTTCGACAATCAACCTAAAAATGGATAATTATCATAGTTAAAAGTTATGATGAAAAGATCTAAGCAATATTAATGTTAAAAAGTTCGTCTAATGTTTGCTCTTATGTTGTGAAAATTTCGAATAGTTTGGTTTGAAATATGAAATGTTTGTAAAAATTAAACTTTGTATTCGTGTATGTTTTGCATCATTAAATTGTAAAGATAATATTCATATTTGAAAAATGTTGTTGGGTGTTTTAATAATTTTCTGATAAGTAGATAAAAACAGATGTGAAAATTCTGTGCTATTAAAATATATAGGATCAAGAATAAAGTTTGATGAAAATAAGTATTGTAAAAATTCAGAAATTTTGAAGTGTAAGATGAATCATGTCCTAATTTGATTAATTATATGGGTAGAGTAGTTTTAATATGTCAAGTGTCTAAAGCAGCAAGAAACGATTTTTTAGGTTTTCTAGAATAATAATAATAAAAGTATACTTTTGTTGTAAGATTCCGAATGCAGTCAAGACGTGAAAAATATAAGTATGAACCCTTTGTAAAGACATTCAAACTTTTTAAAAAGTTTAAGTTTAGTAATATACTGTAACAATATATGTAAGCAATGTATTTCAAAGTTGAAAATTTGTGTAAAAAATTGTCTTTTCTTGAAAATTGATATTTATTTTTGTTTAATTAATGATACTTATTACATTTTTGTTGTTAAAAACTAAAATATACGTTTAATTCTTCTGTTAAAATTGATATATCCGTGTTGGAGGTGAGAAAAAATGGTGTAAAACTAATAAAATTTGTTTAAATTCGTCTTTTTATTCTTAAAATTAATATTTGCTATTGTTTAGAATACGTAATAATAACTTTTGAGGAATGTATAACCGGAAAATGTTAAAAAATCTTAGAAAATTGGTATTAAAAATATTAAATACAGTTGCTTCAATGATATCTTTTCGATATGTAAAGTGATTGTAGCATTTAGAAATGTACTTCTGAAGAATGTATAATCAGAAAATGTTAGAAAATCTTAGAAAATTGGTGTTAAAAATATTAAATACAGTTGCTTCAATGATTTCAAAAACAAACTCTATTAAAAAATTCTGTATGATTTCAAGTGAAAATAATCTGAACCTGAATACATGGTATTTAAAATACAAAATTCACGATTATGAACTAATGTTGAAAACATGGGTAACATTAAATATACAGCTAATATTTAATTATAGATTAGGAAATTCTTAAAGTGTATCCAAATTTATTAAATATAGTATTGAATACAGTGAATAAGTGAAATATGTGAATAAGTATTGATATTTCCATGTTGCTTTTGAAAATACTAGTGTAAAATTATTCAAATTCGTCTTTTCTTTAAAACTGATATTTATTTTTGTTTAATTAATGATACTTGTTAAGATTTTGTTGTTAAAAACTATAATATACGTTTAATTCTTCTGTTAAAATTGATATATCCATGTTGGAGATGAGAAAAAATAGTGTAAAACTAAAAAAAAAAAAAAAAAGTTTAAATTCGTCTTTTTCCTCCTTAAAATTATTATTAAACTAGTGTAAAACTAATAAAATTTGTTTAAATTCGTCTTTTCCCCCTCTGAAAAACTAATATTTCTATTATTTTGCTTAATTAATTATACTCATTATGACTTCTAAATTTTAATTTGGAGATGTTGTAGTAACTGTTATAAAACTAGAATGGATAAATAACTTAAATCTCTTCTTTTTTTTCTCTCTATGCGATACTTTTTCTTGAACGTAAACATTTTGTTGTACTCCTTTGTAAGTTGTGACGTCAAAATTCTTTGTTATGTTCCCCTACCTGGAATGCATGCTTGGAGGGGTTGCAGAAAAAAGTTTTAGTTTAGATATGACGTAATAAGAAATGCTCTGCAGGTTCACATTTGCGTGCTGGGGATTTCTTTAAATTATTCGTTTATGTATTAAAATTCTACTTAGTTGGTATATATAAAGTACGATGAAATTTCCAATTAGAGTAAAAGTTAACCAAATTCGTTTAATTCGTCTTTTTTCGTTAAAAAAATCATTAGTTTCCTTTGTTAATTGTTCAATTATCGAAATTCTTTGAGGTAACGACTGTTCAAAAACTAAAAAATATGTTTAAATTTCTATTTTAAGTTCTGTATTCTGATTTTATATTAAAAAATAAATAAATAATAAAAAAAAAAATGAAGAAATCAGTTAAAAATTTAATATTTTCTGTTGTTTTGCTTAATTAATAATGTTCATGAAGGAAATGGTTGTCCAAAACTGGAATGCATGCTTAAATTTCTTTCTATCAAATTGATAGTCTGAAATTTGAGTTGAAAAAATCGTAAGAAATCAGTCTTTTTCTATAAAACTTGATATTTTCCATTGTTTTTTACTTAATTAACGATACTCATTAAGATTATAGCTGTTGAAAAACTAGAATGCATGTTTAACTTTCAACTTGTAAGTCGATACACTGATGTTGCAATTGATAAAAATCGTAAGAAATCGGTCTTTTTCTATAAAAATCGATATTTTCCATTGTTTTTTACTTAATTATGAATGCTCATTAAGGTTATAGCTGTTGAAAAACTGAAATGTATGTTTAAGTTTTCTCTCTTAAGTATATAAAAATCGTAAGAGATCAGTCATTTTCCATAAAACTTGATATTTTCCATTGTTTTTTTTACTTAATTAACGATATTCATTAAGGCTATAGCTGTTGAAAAACTAGGATACATGTTTAACTTTCAACTTTTAAGTCGTTACATTGATCATATAGTTGATAAAAATCGTAAGAAATCAGTCTTTTTCTATAAAACTGGATATTTTCTATTGTTTTTACTTAATTAATACTACTCATTAAGATGTCTATGAAGCAAAATTCAAATATATGTTTAACTTTCTTGAGTTAAATTGATAATCTCATCTTGTAGTTGAAGAAATCTAAATAAAATGGCTAAAAACTGAGATTTTAATTGTTTCGCTTAATTAATAATACTCATTAAAATTACGGTTATTCAAAATTCAAATATAAATTTAATCTTCATCTTATAGTATGATTCAATGTTGAGATGTGATTGATAATATTTTTAATTAGGGAAGGTTGTTCACCTCTCTGTTATAATAGAATATTCCTTTTTTCCACTAGGGGGCGTTCGTGGGGGGGGATGCATAGTGGGGGGTAGGAGGGACGGTGGTGGCACGGTGGGCGCAGGAGGCACCGCAGGAGGGGCCAGGCGGGGCAGCCGGAGGAGCAGGTGGGGCAGCCGGAGGAGCAGGCGGGACAGCCGGAGGAGCAGGAGGCACGGTGCCACAGTGCCACCTGCTCCTGAGCCCGTACTGTTATTTTCCTACTACTGCCGCATCCATATAATTTCAACTTTAAGTCGTGTTTTCTCAAAACTTGATTTTTGATGACTAACACCAAGATTTAAAAAAAAAAAAAACTATTTGATGGAATGGCTTTTTTTTTTTTTTTTGCATACATGTAACATCATAATCTAGATTATGAATTAAGGATATAACTATCACTTAATAAAAACAGTATTAAAAAATCTCTCAAAGTTGAAAATTTAAAAAAACCCTAAAAATTACAACTTTTTTCCATTAAAATACTCAAAATATTAAACTATCTAAAATATATTAATTCATAATCTAGATAATAATGTAATACGCATGCAAAAAAAAAAAAAAAAAAAAAAAAAAAAAAAAAAAAGCCATTTTATTAAATAGTTTTTTTTTTTTTTAAATCTTGGTGTTAGTCATCAAAAATCAAGTTTTGAGAAAACGCGACTTAAAGTTGAAATTATGTGGATGCGGCGATGAAATTGTTGATACATAAATGCTTATAACTCCGTTAAAAATGCAAATATTTTAATGCGGTTTCTTGCATTGAGTTAAGAATTAAATGAATAATCAAATTGTATCACAAAAAACGATTTTTTGAAAAGTTTTCAACCCTGAGCCCCCTTAACCCTTTAACGATCAAAGCATTTTCATTGCTAAGATGTCGAAATAAATGAATGACACCGGTAATTAAGAACAAGTATATTTCTAAATAAGAAAACGTGATTTTTCACATGCATAATAAAAGGGGTATTTTTAGATAAAAATACCGGTGTTAGTGTTGCATATCGGAATTAAAATTTTGTGGTTTCGTGGCGAAACCAATGAACGTTAAAGGGTTAAAGGGAAAAATTGAACGCCGAAAGAATAAATATAATTAATTAATTTTCAACAGTGAAATTACGTTTGAAATTATTGAATAGCGTGAATTATCACATTGCTAACAAAGCGTACACCATGAGAGTGAAAAATATGTAAGCCGGGAATCGAACCTGGAACTCTTGATATAGCGCTCCAAGCGCTCTACCATGGCCGGACTGATTTAATAGTCAGCGCATGAAGTCTGGCCGTGGCTCTACCATTTAAGCTACGAGGATGATACACGGTCTAGCCATCTCTCACTCGCATATGTTGGTAAGGCTGCAACTATAATACAAGATTGAATAGTCTTCAGGAGCGCACAATTCTGAGGCGTGACCTGAGACACAAACAAACCAAGCATCGGTAACCACATATATATTTGTAATTAATTTTCAACAATGAAATGGCGCTTGAAATTATTGAATATTTATTATGTGAATCATCACATTGCTAACAAAGTGTAGACCAACAGAGTGAAAAGTGTGCAATCCGTAAAATCGAGCCCGGAACTCGTGAAATAGCGCTCTAAGAGTTCTTCTATATAAACTGTAAGGACAATACACAACCCAGCTGTCTCTCAGAAAAAAATAGGCACACATACAAATGCAATACCGTTGCAAAGGAAATAAGGTCCCTAGAGTTTCGTGTAAAAAAGAGAAAAATCAAATAACTATAAGTCAAAGTAAGTTCGAAATACATTTTTCACTGAGATGTTATCTCAAAGATTTCTGAAGTGGAAGGAGTTAACGACTTTAATCTAATTTTTAATTGAAATAAAATGGTAATCAGAGACATTGTTAAAAGTTGTTTTTTGTGATGAGTAGATACTCCTTAATTTATTTTGGAGGTGAAAATATGACATTATAAAAAGCACAAAAACAGAAAGGATGTCAGTGACCAATCCATGGATAGTTTCGAAGAAATGTCTTGAAAGAACTTTTATTGATGGAAGTCATTTTGTACAATTTTATTGATTTTTTAAAACAATTTCAGAAAAATGCCTAAAATTTTAATAAAAGTCTGAGTGATAAAATGACAGTATATAGTGTAATAACAAAAAAAAAAAAAAAAAAAAAAAAAATAATTGTAATTTAAGAAATTACCCCAACCATTTGAAAAATGTTTCACTCGATACATTCATCTATCATTTTAAGCTAAATACCAGTTGTTTTATTGTGTATTATCCGTGCCACTGCTATAAATGACTTTATACATGCTGCAATTTGAAGGTACGGTTCGTTTAAGTTATATCACTCTATTGTCGCCAAGCATAAAAGTTGGCGACGAAAGAAACATTTCAAACTATTTAACATTGTTGGTGCAAAAGTAATCATTATTAAAATACAGCTTTGGCATATACTGTTATACTTGTAAGACTTTGGCATATATTGTTTGATTTTACAGAGCAGAATTTTGGTGATGGAGGTTTTAAACCAAAATCGATCGCAGCACATGCATCTGTGAATGGGTCCATCAGACATCGAATCAAAAAAGTTTTTTCCCAGTTTTTCCCAAGCCGATTGCTTTTTAGTTTTCTTTTTAGGTGGTGGAAAATCAAGAGTAATAGCTATAACATTTTCCGGCTTGTTAGAATCACTATTGGCACTCAAATTTTCCTGGTTAGAACCGACCGATAGTAAAACGCCATGGCTAGTGGATTGGTCGCCCTGGCGACATGATGTTTTACAATTAATCGGTTCGGCATTAAATTGCTTCCTTTTTCGTGATCGCCTTTCAACACGTAATTGGTTTTCAGCGGCTCAATAATCTTTTGATTTTATCATTTTCTGCATTGAAAGACGTTTTTGCGCCAAACCAAATACAGTATTACCATAGCCTACTATAATACTACCAGCCGAGCCATTTCGCGAAAAACCGCCGAAAAAGTGAAGCTGGCAACAGCTTCAAACCCTGAACCATTTCATCGAACCACGTGACGCAAACCCTGCCCAAATTAGCATTGAATAAGCTGCTTTCTGTTCTGTGCACATGTTTGTACACGTGTCATTGTTTTGGTTCAGGGTTTACATGATTGGTCTGATTAACTTGGGCAAGGTACCAGCGTCCTCTGGCGGGAGACTTCATACATTAATCTCAAATAAACAGGCTTTTAGTAGTATTATAGTAGGCTATGGTATTACTCAGTTATCCCGTCGACCAATTTCGCCAAATGATACGAATCGCCAAACTAATAAGCAACTTATACATGTTGACTGTGTTTAATATCATTGAATGCGATATTCACGTTCATTCATTTCTTTGGCTTCGGCTTTTTCCGTATCTGTTAATTTCCGTCTACCCATTTTTAAATTTGTTAGTTTTCTCCTTTATTACAATGATTTTAACCATTTTAATTTACTATTCAAATAAAAATTCTTCTAAAAGTAAAGAATTTAATTTAAATTCAAATAAAAATTCTTCTAAAAATAAAGAATTTAATTTAAATTCAAAAGTGGTAACATCATTCAAAAGTGGTAACATCATCGGGTCCATTCTCCCGAAAACAACAACCATTTTTCAAATGGTTAAAAAAAAAAAAAAAAAAAAAAAAAAAAGTTTAACATTCCTGCATGAAGGAGGGGAAAGGGATGCGCTTTTTTTCTACTTTTCACATCTTAGCCATATTAATTTATTTCAACTTTTGCGAATTTCCTTTGCCATACTTTCCATAGCATTTTGCATAAAGAATAATTGTAAATTAGTGAAGATACGCAATAACACATGATTAAATTAATAAAACACATTTTCATTTTTGATGATTGTAATTTACTTTCATAGTTTTCAAAAATATATCTCAAGCAAATATCAAGGATTTAAAATAAAGCATTTTTAAATGGAATTTTATTTTTTAAAAAATATTAGCAATAGGAAACATTCAAAAGGGTGCCAAAAATCTGGTACAGCGCTGATCTATACGAATTGAAATTATATTCTTTTTAATTTTAAAGAAAACTAGTCGTTAGGGTCCACCATAATACTTACCCATCATGGATATGCGATAAATATATGAAAATAAAATATGTTTAAACTATTTGCAAAATGCGTTGCAATTGCAAAACAAATTTAAGAGTATCTTTACATATTTTAATACACATAGTAATGCTGTCGTCATGAATTGCTGATGAACCCATTTCGATAAATTAAATGAAACGCCAAACTACTCAAGTAGTACCGAACTGCATAAAAGAAACATCCTTATAATTCCAAAAATAAAAGCCATATTGACTAACAGTTTCTTTTACATCCATTCCTTAAAATAAAAAAAATCGAAAATTTTTATATACCTTCCATCAGAACGAATTTTTCGAGAGTCCGAAAAAAATAGATCCGGATAATCGAGGTTACTGATATTCAATAGGCTTCGTCGCATTCTTACATACTAAGTACATACACAATTTCAAGTCTCTATCTCAATTTGTTCGGGAGATAGAGCGTTTACTGACACACAGGCAGACGGACGGACGGCAAATTTTTTTGTAAAAATATGTTTTTAGGAATCTCTAGTGTCTGAAACGTGTAAATCCGCTAAAAAAATTACTTCGATTTTCAAAACGATTGCAAAACTTACCCTATACTACGTATGATGGGTAAGTAAATTAATCAGTTTTATTCCCCTTTTTCACACAAAAAATGTGTTCCACTAATAATTATGAATTTTGAAAGAAAATCTTCATTAGTATATAATTTATAACTTATTAATTAGCATAAGTACAAAATATTTCTCATTCATTTTAAATGTGACGTCATTATTTATCGAGCTCCAATAGTTCCTGATATCCATGTCCCTTGTATTTTTAACGACTACTATAAAGTAGAGCCACTAGAATTATAAAGTACCTGTTTTATTTCAACAATGGCGTCATATTTTTCCAAGTGAAATATTTCATTGAAAATATCATTTCCTATTGTCCTTTTCATTGCATACTTTACAAAATGAATATTTTAGTGCACTTTGTTGATGCATATAAATTTGAACAGGGTATAATATCGTTGACAGGTGAATGAATATTTTAGTGCACTTTGTTGATGCATATAAATTTCAACAGGGTGTAATATTGTTCACAGGGTGTAATATCGTTAAAATTCAATTGAAACGATTTTTCCACATAATGCCGTAATGTAAAGAAATTTTTGACAATCTCTAAAAACAAACTAATCATGGTAAAAACATCATTTTCAGTAGGTATCCGTGTTAAGGTAAATGTTATTAAAGTACAAAAATTTCATGGCTACTCGGATTGCTATGAAATTTACTAAAGTTAGAAAGCGGCAAGATGGACAGACAAACCGAAGGCATAATAACTTTTCAACTTTCTTGGAAAGTGTTAAAAAATAGAGTGAAAAATATATTGATTAGTATTTATATTTTCCGCCTTTTTCCAAAAAAAAAAAAAGGAATTCTTTTAATAATTATGAGTTTTGAATAAAAATTTTCATTTGTATGTAACTTATAACTTATTAATTAGTATAAGTAAAAAATTTGCTCATTCATTTTAAATCTGGCGTCATTATTTATCTAGCTCCATTAGCTACTGATATTCATGCCTCTTGTATTTTTAACGACTACTATAAGGTACCTCTTTTATTTCAACAATGACGTCACATTTTTCCATGTGAAATATTTCATTAATAATATTATTCCTTTTCATTCAATATTTTTTTCCTAATTATGCCGCCATTTTTGACAGAAAAATTCTTGTTAATGAAACAAATATACATGTTTAATATATAACAAAAAATACTCTCTTTATTTCTTTTTAAAATATGACGTCATACTTATTTTCTTTTAATTTTTTTTTTATTTTCATTTTTTTGCACGGAAATTGCTTAGTTGAAAATTTACTGACGCTGAGAAATTATCATTCCAAATTTCTATTTGGTTGACAGCAAGAAAGGAAAATGGTTAAATTTTACCTAAAAAATGCCTATTGATTCTGTATAAAAAATAATGAAATTTTGAATTATTAAGGAAAATATTTGAATAAAATGAATAAAACATAGCCTATGTTCATTTCCGGGCTATAATTTATCTATAAGCAAAGTTTCAAAGTCATTAATCCATCCGTCTTGAAGCCAATTTCATTCCAACTTTCGGACACTCTGTCACATTTATAATATACTAGCAGCCCGCCCTCGCTTTGCTACGGGTAGAGCAAGTCGCCCAGTCCCGTGCCACTACTGACACCGGAAATTGTTACTGACACTTCATCCCATTAAATTCAACTACTAAAACATTACCCTTCTTTTAGGTAGTCGGGTAAAAAGTAGCCTATAAGTTGATCTAAGGTCTCAGATACCTTCATACAAAATATCATAAAAATCGATACATCCGTTCTTGAGTTATAAATGGTGTAAGGAACCCGACTTTGTTTTATGTATATACATTATAATCAATAGTATTCGCAGAGCACGCGGTGTAAAGATTTTTTAAGGTCATTTTTATACACTTTGGGTTACATTATTGGCATTTTAGTAAGAATCCCTTTTTTTTTTTTTTTTTTAATATAATATAGCCTATGTTCACCAGAAATAGTGTAGCTTTCAGACGGTGAAAGAATTTTTCAAATCCGTCAAGTAGTTTCGGAGCCTATTCAAGTCAAACAAACAAACAATCAAATCTTTACTCTTTATAATATTAGTATAGATAATCAATAGTATTCGCAGCGGACGCGATGTAAGTTAATTTTAAGGTCATTTTTCTACACCTTGGGTTGCATTATTGGTATTTTAGTAAAAATCCCTTTTTTTTTTTTAATATAATATAGCCTATGTTCACCGGAAATAGTGTAGCTTTCAGACGGTGAAAGAATTTTTCAAATCCGTCAAATAGTTTTGCAGCCTATTCAATTCAAACAAACAAACAATCAAATAAATCTTTCCTCTTTATAATATTAATATAGACAAGGCAGAACCCGTCAAATTTTGACGAAAGAAAATGTTTAAGAAGGAACTGTTTCATTAAATTATAATAAACCTACAAAATTAATTATAGTAAAAAATGCATTTTATATTGGTACGTCTAAGTCTTAAACAAACGATATTTATCGTCAAACTAACAAAATACTATTTATATAAAACGCAGTTGTAGAAATTGTTAAAATTAAACTTTAATCGCATATGTAAGCAGTAAAAAATAATAAAGATATGTTATTATGATAAAGTTATTAATTAAAGTTCTAATGCTAGTATTCCAAAATGATAAAAAGCAAAATTTATTCAACTTTGACTCAATCACAGAATTTTTTTTTTTTTTTTTTTTGTGAAATCTAAGCCCGGCATTATTTTCACCATATCAAAATTTACAAATGTACATTTCACATCTGTATTCACGTTTAAAAAAAATTGGCATTTCAATTTGATAATTTTGATTCAAAACTTGAAGTCTCGGTGCTATTAGCTGAAATAGATATTAAACTGTTGATATTATTTTACGTGTAAATCAAATTGTGTAAAGAAGTCAAAATTCACCGGGATTTATAACAGAAGATATTTAAATTTCTATTTTTTCCCTTTTAATGAGAAAATGGCAACATAAAGATACAGCACTCAATTTTTTCCCTTTTTTCCTTTGCTTCAAATAGAAATCGAGTACTCCTGTTGCCACAATTAGAAAGGAGTTATTAAAAGATACAAAAAAATTGATATTTCAAAAACAAATTAAGATACAGCTTTCAAACAGATTTCATTTAAAAGTACATTTTTTTTCCTACACGATGGTGTAAAAATTGAAAATATGCAACATTAAGAAATTAAAAAATTTTTAGTAGCAAAAATTTCAATACCGAAATTCATTTAAAATTTGAAAGTGTTGCTATGCGCAAAATGACGTATGCGTTACGCACAGATACGTTTGGCCTTTATAATATAGATATAAGGATATAAGGATGTGATTTTTTTTTAAATAAAACAAATTTCTAATAAAAGAGAACAAGATTCAAGAAAAATATGATGCCAAATTTCGTTTTTTCTTTCTTTCTTTTTCTTTTCTTTTTTTTTTTTTTTCGTCAAGACCTCTACACTAAAAAAGTACCAAAGAAACAATTTAAAAATTAAAAATAATAATAACATGAAAATATGCACGATAATTCAGAAAAAAAAAACATACAGTCGGCTCTCGTTAATTCGAACTCGTCGGGACCACAAGAAATGTTCGAATTATCGGGAGTTCGAATTATGGAAAGTATGAAATGAAAACATGCTTAATATGGTCCTCTTACAAAGGAATTAATGTTATAGTGTTTTTTTTTTAAACTTATTTCGTCTGTTATCATCAGAATATGACTTAATATTAAATTAGAATGTATAAATACGTAAACCAATTAAGTGATTAGAAACAAGCACAATGGAAGAAAATTTTTAAGCGTCACTGATGGACAGACGAGGCACTAAGAAAGTGGATGTCAAATGCATGGGAAAGAAAGTTATTCAAATGGTCTGAAATTCGTGAGAAAGAAAGGAAGAATGAAAAATCGGAATTCTCGTTAGTTCGAATTAAACGAAGTCAAGATAAAATGAATTAGAATTAATGAAAATGTTTAACGTTATTTTGCCATTGAAAATTTCGGGACTTCATGTTTAGTTCGAATTAAGCGAAGATTCGAATTATCTGATTTCGAATTAACGAGAGTCGACTGTATTTTATGTAAAAGTTATATATTTTCTTGAAAATATCTAAAAATTAATCATAACATAAAATATAAGGCTGCGGGCAAACAGCATTATTTTTTATTACACTAAAAGAGCAATAAATCTTTCTTTGTTTCCGAATGGAACAAAAGCTTGGTAGTTTTGAAACATCTTTAAATGATTTTTGAGGGACTGACTCTACCGAATTGACAAAGGAAGGGAAAGTTTATCTCCCCCATCTTCAGCCGTAAAGCTGTCAACTGATTTGAGTTCGATTTCTGTCTTGAAGTTCAGATTCAGTGCACTGAAATAGCAATTTATAGTGGAGACTGGGGTACAATGGTCCTCTTTTGTGAATTTTGACTGTTTATTCTTAAAGTATTGATTTTTTTCTTTTGATAAAGTACATGCATGTTACCTATACATTAAAGTTTATACTGCATCCACTCAAAAATAATAATTATGCATGCTTTTTTTAATATATTTTTTTAAATAGCAAGTAACAAAGTGGACCACTTCTAATTTGAATAAAAATATATCAGTGTAGTTCATTTTTTAACAATGAGAAAGATAAACTATAACAAATTTGTTTATTCACATTTTATTATTCATTTTTATTTGTTTATTCACATTTTATTATTAATTTTTATTTGTTTATTCACTCTTTTAGCTCTAACTAAAGTAACATTTTTTTTCTTCATTTTTTTTTATCATTAAGTCATTATACCGGTCGCAGATTGAACAATTAGGTTTATTATCTTCTACAATACATTTTAAAGCCTGTTCCACAACTTTATGTGGCACAGAACCTCTATTGGTTTTCCTAGGCTTGTTTCTTTTCATTGCTAAAAGAAATATGAAAAATGATGTATAATCTTTTTGTCCAATGATGCCACTTAAAGTTAAATATAAACCTTTATAATAAGAAATATCTAAATATATGACTAAGGAAAGTCATATCTAAATATATGACTAAGGAAAAAATATAATAAATTTTTCCTGTCTACTTTACATCATCTGTATTTTTTTAATGAATTTTACCTTATTTAATTATTACATCCAGACACAAACTAATAGGTAGATATATTTTTGTTTTTCTCATTTTATTATTTTATTTAAATAATAAAATGAGTTATCATAAATATAACTCATTATTATGGATGCATGTATACATAAGTGCAGGAATATTAAATTAACAAATCATGTGAAATTAAAAAAAAAAAAAAAAAAAAAAAAAAACCCTCAAATGCACAAAATGTTTTGTTTACTAATTTTGGTGTTCAATTTGGGTTAATTTTTAAATTTGAAAGCTTTTATTATATAGATAAATATTTCAAAAATGCATTTCACAACATGAATCATTAATTAATTCACACACAGAAATAAAATAATTTATTAATTCTTAATTTGGGCTAATTTTTATGTTTGAAAGGTAGATATATTTTTGTTTTTCTCATTTTATTATTTTATTTAAATATAACTCATTATTATGGATGCATGTATACATAAGTGCAGGAATATTAAATTAACAAATCATGTGAAATTAAAAAAAAAAAAAAAACCCTCAAATGCACAAAATGTTTTGTTTACTAATTTTGGTGTTCAATTTGGGTTAATTTTTAAATTTGAAAGCTTTTATTACACAGATAAATATTTCAAAAATGCATTACACAACATGAATCATTAATTAATCTACACACAGAAGTAAAATAATTTATTAATTCTGAATTTCACATACAATATTTAACTTTTAAAAACATAAGATACAAAACTAGGGTACAATGGATCATGGTCCATTGTACCCCAGTTTCTGATGGTCCATTGTACCCCATATGGAAGTTTGACAAAAACTTGATGATAAAAAAAGAAATTTAGAATTCTATTATTTTAGCTATAATAAATATAATAATGCATTGTCTTACCTTTTTATTTTGTCACACAGTATCTTTCAAATTACAAATCTGTAATAAATAAATGAAGATATGTTTCACTGAAAATATTTACTTTTGCCTTACTCCTCCTGTGTCAAATCAATTATCAAGCATAAAATGGCTAAAATGTCAGCTATACACATGGTTTCAAACTTCTTTTTACTACTTCATGACTGTCATCTATATACTAAAATATGAAGCTTTCAAAAACAGAATTAATATCAAAAATAGGGGGTGGACCATTGTACCCCGTGGTCCATTGTACCCCAGTCTCCCCTACATCAAAGCGCCGATAAGAAAGATAAAAAATAGCGACGCCTGACCGAAAGAAGTTAGTGCTATATGTGCCTGGCCTTTAAGCGTAAAATTTTAAAGTACAGTGTTTTCAGTATCGTAATTCTGAATGTTTCTGGTAAACAGACGGAAATTTTTTTTAACTAATGAAATAAAATGATAAATATGAATGATAAATAAAAAATGATAAATATTGTCTATATTCTATAGCATCGTTATAAAAGCGCGAGAAGCTGCTGTATTTTAAAAATTATACATTTTCCAAGCTGATTTTAAAGTATGTAATTAATAGAAAGAAAGTTTTTTCATTATTATCCTAATAAATCATCAATGATGACATGAGAAATATATTCCAGATTAAAAGCACGAGGTAGAGAAAATAAAATAATAATAATAGTAATAGTAAACAATAATAATAGTAATACTTAATAATAATAATAATAATAATAATATGTTTAATACAGACATTTAGTGACCTTTCCTACATGAATCCCATTTGTTTTGAATAAAAATGGCATGTGGGAGCATATATCATGAAGTCGTAAATTAGGAATTCTTGCGAAAAAACAAATGTGTTCCTAACACTGATTTAAGTTTCAATCTACTGTGACGTCATCAAAATGGCGTACCGGGATATATATCATAGGGATGTTAATCAGGATTTTGTCGCAAGTAAAATGCTTTAGCACTGGATTTAAGTCCCCCTGATTTAAGTCCCATCTACTCTGACGTAGGGCTACTAGATTTACGAGCTGAAGCATCCGCCATTGATATGCCTTTGGGTTTGCCATATGTACCCAGCGCCCATTCACTTCTATGTAAACAGAGAGCAACGGTGCTGCATTTTGACAGTTATTTTCTATTAAATACACGTTATAATTAAATACGAAATTTATGGTAAGATGTTGCTCTGCTATGAATTGTTCAAACCATTTTAGAAAAGGACACAAGGCGTTCCAATTTCTGGAAGAAAACACAAAACAAACAAAGTAAATAACCAACTGTCGTCGAAATGATTGGCGCGGTTTTTGAAAGCGCCAAATTTAAAAGTCGGTCAAAACTTGTAAAAATAAATGATGATTACGATTCTTTTAGATTTAATTTTTTAAATCTGTATTTATATAATTCTCGTATGATAGCGATTCCCAATCAAGGGTATGCATGCTCTTGGGGATACGTTACGGGTTTTCTGAGGGCATGTCTTAAATAAGTAATGTTTTAAATCACAAAAATGTTAGAAATGATAATGTAATTTTTATCTATTTATTATATGATTGAGAAAAGATAATAACAAATAAGAAAAATTGCACAATTATTATTATTATAATAATTTATTTATTATTATTATATAGTATTAGATATTTTTATTAATTATTTTATTATATTAGTGTATTATATTTTATAATGTATTATATTATATATAATTATATAATTTTTTGTAGATATAAATATAATATATAACGTAATAACATATTAATACATAACTTTATAATTAAAAAAAAATAATATATAAATTGTTATATATAATTAAAATTATAAATAATTTTAAAATATAAATATATAAATAATGTAAATATAATTATATTATATTATAAATATTATCCCAACATATATACATATTATGTTATTTTGTATAATTATATTGCATTATACAATATAATAAATAATAGATTATTTATATATATATATATATATAATAAAATAATATAAAACTATATAAATATAATAAATTATTCATATTTAATTTAATAATTGTAATTTAACAGTAACAATAGTAATAATAATAGTTTAATAAATGACAAATTTATAATTTAATAATTAATAAAATATATTAACTATAATTATAATAAATGCATTATGTAAACAATATATTTAAATAATATATAAAGTATTATGTATAATTATTATGCATTACATTAATGTGTTAATTATTACATTATTTATTTGTTTATTATTTAATTATATATTTATCTTTTTGATTTACTATGAGTTGATAGAATATCATTTTTTAAATATATATTTGTTATGAGTAGATTTTTTAATATTTGATTTTAATTAGTTATACATTTAATTTTTTATTGATTTACTATGAGTTAATAAAATATTATCATTTTTTAAATTAATTCTTGCCAGTGAAATTAATTTTTTAATATGTAATTTTATTTATTTATACAATTATGTTTATTAATTTACTATCAATTATTACTATCAAATATAATTTTTTTATGAATTCTTGTTAGTGAAACTAATTTTAACTTAATTTATTTATACAATTATTTTTATTAATTTGCTATTAGTTAATAAAATATTATCATTTTTAAAATCAATTCTTATAATTGAAACTAATTTTTAATATTTAATTTTATTGTTTTTTACAATTATTTTTATTAATTTACTATCAGTTAATAAAATATATAATAATTTTTTATTTTTTTTATAATTTATTAGAACAGAAAAAATACATTCTTCATTACTACTTTATTTTTAGCACATATTTATTAAGTTTAATATATATCAGTTCCTTGTCACTTTTTTGCTGCGTCACATTTTTTCAGCATTTGTTTTTTCTGTTACTTTCTTCCAGTCACCTTTTTTTCCGTTTATCACATAGATGATGCATTACAAAATGATGCATTACTTGTAGTTCAAGTAATATAATTTAACAAATAATAAACAAATTTCTTGAGATCGCCAATAAGGCGCTAAAGTCGCCTCTGTGGTCGCCAAGAAGCAGGGATGTACCCACAGTGTACCTAAATATGGCGGTGTTGCTCCGGCCCATAATTCTAGAGGCTCTACTCTGACGTCAGCAAAATGACGTATAGCGGGATCTTAATCAGTGGGACCTTAATCAGGGTCTCGACGAAAGTAAAATTCTCTGTGACTGGATTTAGGTCCCGGTCTGATAGCGGGATGTATATCAGTGGGACGTTAATCAGGGTTTCGTGAAAAGTGAAATGCTCAAGCACTGGATTTATATCCCGGTTTCTTGTGACGTCAAAATGACGTACCGGGACCTTAATCAGTGGGACATTAATCAGGCGCCTCGGGATTTTAGATGAAGTATTTTTTCAAGCATTCTATACAACAGTTATTTAAATAATTATTTAACTTATTTTTTTATGCAACAACTATTTAAACTCAATTAAATTGAGCATTTCTCCCCTGAAAACTACTAGATTTGGACCAAAATCCGAGGCTAGCACAAGACTGTCCAGTCAAAACTCTCCCAATGATATTTCATAAGCTAGACGAAGTTGTGCAAAAGTTAAAGACATTATGCATGCTTTGAAAACCACCTGTTTTCATTTGGATATAAAACCATAGTGTAAAATTTTAATGGAAATTCAAATTTTTAAAAGATACAGCATTTAAAGATTTTTAACTTTTGCATTTAGGCCTATCAAGAGACGCTAATTAAGAATATGTAAATTAAAAAATAATTGATTCAAAACTTTTTGAAATCAGTAAAAACTGAGTGTTTTGTCGTGGTTTTCGCTCGCTCTTACATATAGGCTCAAAAATTCAAATTACGCAAAGCAGAATGTACCTTCAATTCAATACTTTTCTTGTGATTTTTGTCATTTAAAAACATAAATGTAGACAAAAAGAGAATTAAATTTATAAAATCATACAAATTTGAAGTTCATATAAGGTTTATTCTTTGCGGGCGCGGGCTGCGAGAGTCAGTTAGTTTTTATAAAAAGCAAAAATGAAAAGATCTTTTCCTCATAATTAACAAATGATGTGACCTCCCCCTCTCCAAAATTAGAGCGGTAGAACCGATGGATGGAGCATGCGCTACGATCGCAGATTAATCACGTGAGTCTTTCCAATCACTGTTTCATTAGTGTTGTGATATTTTTAAAAGAAGAGAGTCGCTTGTCGCTCCAAGTATTATCTAGTCTACGATATTCACCTATGCTTTTATAATCCAGTCTAAAATGTCGGAAGAAGCAAAACATATTAAAGGAAAGGCTCTCTCCATCATTGAGAAGTTGCAAATTATAAATCAATACAATGCCCAAGCTGTCACAACTACGTCTGCATTCGCCAAACAGAAAGGGCATACCTGAGCCAACTTCAAGGACTTTGTTTAAGAATAGGAATTTCATCATTAACCATAAACTGTGGTTCGAGGAACAAAGAACAAGAAAATAAAAATAGCGAAGTTTTGGGATATGGAAAAATCCCCTCACAAGTGGTTTGTTCAAGAGTGCCCTACGAATATCCCAATAAGCGGCTTGTTAATACAAGAAAAAGCTTCTGAAATCGCAGCAAAAATGGGATTGCTATGCCTCAAATGATGGCTGGATCGATTTAAAATACGGTACGGCATAAAATTCATGCAAGTGTGCGGTAAGGCAACTGCAGTAAACATTGAAGATATTCACTGTATTCCGCAGCTTGTAAAAACTACTCAAGTCGGGATATTTACAACATGGACGAATTTGGGCTTTTTGACAGAAGGACACACAATAAAACAATGGCCATGAAAGGAGAAAGATGCCATGGAGGTAAACTGAGCAAAGAGCGTCTTACTATTCTACTCGGTGTCAAGATAAATTAAAGCTGTTGGTCATAGCAAAAAAATCACGTAATCTGCGATGCTTTAAAAATGTCAAGAATTTCCCTTGGCTGTACGAAAGCCAGTGTAGATGATGGGAAACATTTTTAAAACATGGTTTCGTATTTTTGATCGGCGTATGAGAAAATAATCGCGCCATGTGTTAGTGCTTGTAGACAACTGCCCTGCGCACCCAAAAGATAACGAAGACCTGAATAATGTCCAAGTAAAATTTCTAATTTAAAATTCGACTAGTGTCACTCAGCATATGAACCAAGGAATAATTTACAGCGCCAAAGTAAATTACAAGACTCGCGTCGTACGGCGATACATTCTCCAAAATGGAACAAGGCAGCAATTCTTAGTGCTACGAGTGTCGTCCAATTACAGTCCTCGATGCTATGCAAATGCTTATTGCAGCATGGGAAAGTTTCACACCAACAACAATTACAAATTGCTTTCACAAAGCGGGTTTCGGAAGTAGCGAGGACATCATTTATATAGAGCTAACTTCGCAACCTAATGTTAGAGAAAATTGGCTGACCGCACAAGAAACTGTAGGGGAGAATTTTGTCGATTTAGACATGTTCAATAAAACCGACAAAGATCTAGTTACCTCCGAACGTAGAAGTCTGGATATCATCGCCGCTGTAACTGCGAGTAACAAATCGGATGAGGAGGAAGATGATGATGAACCTGCACTTCCCCTTCTCCAAAGTTTCAGAGGCATTCAATTTCCTAAGACCATATGCGTTGCAATTCGACGAATGACCCTCAACTAGCGAACTTTACCACTACCTAAATAAGGCGCAAAACATCATGGTGATGTTCCGATCGCATGTCAAACAGGCCAAAAGAAGATCATGTTAGTATAAATGGCGCTTCACGCCATATACACTACATATTCGATCTCATAGAGAATGAGATGGAGAGAGAGAGAACAGGCCAAAAGTGACAGCTACTTTTCCAAAAAGTAATTTTTATGACATTATTGACTTCAATAAGTTTTTATAATTGACTTTTTATTATTATCAACACTATTTATTATCGCATCTATCTGTTCTGTATAGCTAACAAAGATTTCAATTTTGTTAACATTAGTTTTATTTAATGTGGTTAACAGACAGTTTTGTGTTCATTTTATTCAATTTTATGTGTTATGCATAATAAATCTAAATTTGAAAAGACATAGTATTTTTAGTTGAGAAATTAATAATTATTTAAATTTTCAGCTTTCAAACGTTCCTGATTAATAAGCACATAATGATTAAAATAAATAAAATGTCATTTTATGTCTTTAAAACGCTAAAAATTGACAAAAAAATGTGTTTTTTCCGCATAGATTCTTATTAGATAGACCACTCGACGAAAATTCGCGACCTTTGGTTAATACGCGAACCCGTTTAATACGCGAATTTTGATCGGACCCCTGATTCGCGTATTAACGAGGTTCGACTGTATTTGTAGCAAATAGTTGAATTTAGATTAATAACAATCGTTGTCGCAATTATAAAAATTTAGATTATTTCAGAACATATTGAAAAAAAAGGGGGGGGGGTATATTAAGATTAAAAATATTTTTTTTTTTTTTTTTTGTGCTACAAGGCGAATCTATTTGGCTAATACTTTTTTCATTTGGCGAATGTTTTTTATTTCTAATTAGCCAAATTACTAACGTTGGTCAAATGTCAGCGAGAACACTGATTGTAGGTACTATGTTTCATATTAAACTGGTGTAATAACTTCATTTTATGCTAAGAAAAGTATAGGATGGTGAAATTTTTGAGTGTATAACTGGTGCAAAATTAAACATCTGTTAACTTCATATGTACAAATAAGATGAGCTAGTGTTGAAACACTTATTTTAGTTACGATTTAGTAATTCTGCAAAGCTGTGAAAGGGTCTCAGAGCTAAATTAGATTTTTGAACAGAATTTCATTTGAATTTTCGGAACAGAAATTCATTTAGTGGCCTTGGAATCTTTTCCAGGGGGGCTCAAAATATTTTAGGGGGGGGGGGGGCTGAGCCGCCCATAGCGCCTTTTTAGCTACCCTGGTGTTCCTTCACCACCAGAAATATAATTTAAAAAAAAAGCAAATTGATGTTCGTTTTTCTTTTCTTTCTCTTCTGTATCTCTGAGAGAGGCTTTAGATGAATATATATTACAATATTTACAATATTGGGAAAATGTTTAGTACCACCAACAAAAAACAGTAAAGCTCTTATTTTAATGAAAACAATCTAATATCATTACAAAATTTTACATATAAAGTTATGCAAGTTTTACCATTTATTTTAAATTACAATAATAAGTTTAAAAAAATAAACAAAAATTAATTTCTACATAGCACAACGTAGTGGGAAAATGTTTAGGACCAGTGTATTTACTATTTAAATACACCTGTAAAAGATTAGTACATTAAATTTCCAATCCTTTGTTTGCTACGGATGACATTCAAAACCTGCTTTGGGAAGGATTTGGCCAGGTTTTTGTATTTAGAAGTAACTATTACAGAGTTTTCTATATTATTTAAGTCATGACTTTTATGTGGAAAGTTCAAAGTTTTAAATTAAGGAGTTCTTCGTTGACCTGGTGAAAACCAAATTTGTTTTATCTTTAGTATTAAGGCGGCTGGTCATTTCCGTAATGTTAAGTCTGTGGGAGTTTGATGCATTTTTATATTCAAAATATCTCCTCGAGAAATTAATGTTTTTAATTTCTTTTTTTTAAGTGTTCTCTTCTTAAAGGATGCATCTTTTTTTTTCCTTAGTTTTCAAAATATTTCTAAAATCTGTGCATAATTTTATAGTGAAGTGTTAACATTTTACTTTCAGTTCGCCAGCTTTTAAAACATAAAATATTAAATTGAGCATAAATTTCAGAAATATTTGAACAACTAAGAAAAAGAGTCACATCCTTTAAGAAGAGAACACTGAAAAAAGAACTTAAAAATATTAATTATATTACGAGATATTTTGAATATAAGAATGAATCAAACGCCCATAGACATAACGTTACTAAAGGGGAGTTCTGCCGCTGAGTGACCAGCAGCCTTAAAGCCTGTTTCGCCATTGATTGAATTTCAAGACATGGGCTATGCGAATTTTAGTTTTGAATCAATTTGATGGTTTTGTACTTTTTTCTTCAGTATATGCTAAGCAAATTTCAAACATCCAGCCCTTTTTACTCATTTCTAGCAATTCTGGTTGTTTGTAAGTGCTCTAGAGCAGACATTAGTACAAGAATAGTGGGCTGTGCAAATATAACGTTATCATTTTAGGGGGAAAGGGTGGGTCTGGCATGATATTGTAAGATATATCTAGCGAGAGGGGAGGTTGTCTTTTGATATTCGATATCATTTTTGATCCAATCAAAATCCTTTCTTTTTATCTGTAACATGGTATTTGGTTCAAAATACTATGTTTTCTTTTTTTGGTCTGTTATTTATTTTTATGAAAATACAAAGTTATTATTAAAATCACCAAATTATTATAAAATTATTTAATTCGAAAATATAGAATACGTCAATGTCTGCGACCTTCCTATTCGTCTTCCTATGTGTATGCATATATAATCACGGTCCGAGAAAACATATGTGAAGAATGTTAGAAATGAAGTTTATGTTTGCTAATAAATGAAAGCGAACGAGAAAGAATGTTATCCACTTTTCTTTTTCTTTCTTTTTTTTTTCTTTCTGTCCCTTATTCCTCCTCCGGTCGGGCAAGTGCAACAAGACTTTATTGCTGTTGAATGCATTATGTCACAAAAAACTATTATAAAATACTTAAAAATAGAAACTATTTCTTTTAAGTGTTATTTTAGTAACTTCTTTTCATTTGAATCATAAAAGTATGCGAAAAATAAATGTAATCAGTTTTGTACATCACTCCAAGTAAAATAAATAAATTCTAAAAAAAAAATTAACTAAAAAAAATACACTTTGATAACGATATTATTACCGGAAAGGGATTCGAGGGATGATAACTTATAATATCGGAAAGGGGGGAGGGGATCCAAAATTACCAAAACGTTAATATCGTTATACTTGCATATCCCGTAGGCATAATGTTGAACTGCAGCGCTGCGCCATTCTAATAACGCCTCGGTTTACACCATTTTGAAAGTTTTGATGACAGTACTTGTCTTATTTTTTTTTATAGTTCATTGGAGCGTAAAAAAATTGTGCACAGCAACTATTTTTTTTTTGGGGGGGGGGGGCAATTTTTTATTTTATCAGGGTTGGCACGGTTTAAATTAATCGGTTTTTTAACCATAGTTTAAACCAACTTGTTTTTTTAATTAAAAAAAATGTTTTTTAAAAGAAATCTAGTGACATTTTCTCTTTTTTCTTTATAATTTATGTGTTTCGGATTATTCGATTATAAATAATTTGTACTTTTATTAACACTTTATCTCAGCAATAAGCATTAGAAATAGTAGGTTTAAGTCATTTTTTTTATGTATCGGATTGAAATTAGCATGCGTTGGTGAACATATCTATTGCTCTAAAGAAAAAGCTTCAAACATGTGCAGTAGCGCCAACTTATATGGGCCCATGGGGCGCGAGTCCACCCAATAATTTGATATCTCTATCCGCCATTATTAATTGATCCCATCCAATATTTATGTATTTGTTCAAAAATGTTTTGATTCCACCCACTATTTTTCAAAAGTTGGCGCCACTGAACATATGAATTGATCAAAGATAAAATAGGGTAGATGTGCCAGTAATGGGCCACCTTCCAGTAATGGGCCACCTCGCACTTTTTGGTTTATAAAAAAATAATAAATAATAGTTAAGGTTTTATTATTTTTTTCTGAACTCTACCTTGCATGCTTTATAAGCTGGATTAATTTTTTACACTTTTCGTCAAAACAATTAGGAAGCAGAAAATAAAGTTTCACAGTTTTTCTGTTTTTCACTGAAAATCTTAATGAACATGCTAAGAGCAGACTTTACTTACTTAGTTTTATATCTTTTTTATTTTTCCGTAAAAATTGAATGTTTTTGTTTGGTTAGCAATATAAAACATTGAATTTAATATACCAATGGCCATTTACAAAACTTTATTTATTTTTAAGATTTTAGGAGGGGTGGTCCATTACTGGATTGCTTATTTCGTGATTTGCCAGTAATGGGCCACCCAAGTGACCAATACTAAAAGTGTAATTTCAGTAGTGATAAAATATTTTGATTTAACTGAAAACTAAATAAACAAATTTAATACTTAAATTTTACTTACTAGAATTTAATAAAGACAATTTCTTTATAAATACAGTCAAGTCTCTCTATAACGAAACTCCATGCATCGAATTTCTCGATATAACGAATTTTTAGTAGGAATGTTCCCCTTTTCCCATGATTACATTAAAAACAGTCTCTATATAGCGAAATATCTATCTCCAAATAACGAATATTTTCATAAAATGTTCTTTATTCAGTTGTAAAAAAATACTTCGAAATCACATGAAATCAAATTTCCATCTCTTATTCCTAATTTATCGTTCAGTGCTGAGTTTTTTTTAATATTACTCCTCTGCTTGAATTTTCTTGTTCCTTAAGTCCAACAAATTCATCAACCCCCTCCTTTCACACACCTTTCAACATCCTTCTCAAAACAGTGTTAATTGAATAGTTATACATATAAGAACGGGATCAATGGGGGTAATTGAAAAAAAAAAACAATTTACAATTGCTTCAAAAAGGCAGAATTTTGTATACAAGAGGATAATGTGGATTCTGAGGAAGAAGAAAATGCGACTTACGCAGACATAAAAAGAACAAGTTGGAAATTGCACGTGAACGTAGCAAATGAGGTGCGTTCGTACGATAACGAACTTTTAAAAATATTCAGATCTTGCTTTTATAGTAAATAGTACTTCGGATACAGTATATTGGTTGAAATTCTGTAATTATACAGGAATAGTACTTCTTATTACACCTCAGCAACGTATATCTTATTCATAAAATGTGAAATAGTTGAATATAATTAAAACACGTACCAAACCATGTTTCCCCGTATAGCATTATATAGTGGAATACTTTTGTGTAGCCCTGTAATTTAATAATAAAAATTCTTTGCGTCACAGATTGTACAGAATGCATATTTTAGTATATATTTCATAGATTCATGCCAATTCTATTATGTTCGAATGAGTGTAACATCATTAAAATGCATTTGAAACTTCTTCCCCATTGACCGTAATGTAACGGAATCCTTTTGATTGTCCCTGTAATTGATCTATGCATCCGATTTTCATAACATTTGAAATGACTCGACAAAATTACGCAATAATTATATGTTTTAAATTTCAAACGATTAAAATGCATTTAAAACTTTTTTCCCTATTGACCGTAATGTAACGGAATCCTTTTGAATGTCCCTGTAATTGATCTATCCATCAGATTTTCATAAAATTTGAAATGACTCGACAAAATTATGTAATAATTATGTATTTTAAATTTCAAACGATTCGGTTGGATAGTTTTCCGTTGTTATATGCGGACAGACAGACGGACAGACAAACGGACAGATAGACAGACTGTCAGACAAACGGACAGATAGATGGACAGACAGACGGACTGAACGACAATTATAGGTGCTACCTATTTACATAATTACGAACGCATCTAAAAATAATTATCTGTTATTTTTTGAAGGGTGGCCCATTACTGGAACATAGGCGGTCCATTACTGGAACATAGGTGGCCCATTACTGGGCATTTGGGTGTTTAGACATATTTCTATTATTTAAAATGAAATTTTTATTTTTATTGGGAAATGTAACTGTGGGATTAGTTAAATATTGTTGAAAGATTAATCTAATGTGAAAAAAATTGGAATACAATAATTATAACTATTAATAAAAAAATATTTTTTAGAGAAATTCCTTAAGGTGGCCCATTACTGGCACATCTACCCTAGTTAAAAATTACCCAATATTTAGTATAAAATATTTTCATTTAAAAAAATCCATATTATTTAATGCAATTACATAATATAAAGCGATGAACTTAAAGATTTTGTTCAAGCTGTTAAATAATTTTTTCTTGATTGGGGAGATTATCTTGAAGAATTAAAATCAAAATATGAAATCGAATTAGAAAATATTCAAAGATATTCATAGATTTTTTTTCTAGCTATCGCGCGCACACACACCACGACCACACAGATAGAGCCATTTATGCTATTATAAAAAACTAATTAAAAGTCTGTATATATGTATTGATACGTATATATTTCTGATTTAGAGACGACGCTAATTCGTAACAACAGGCAGAATTACAGAAAGATTTTAAAATTTTAAATATCCTCTGAAAAAGAAAAAAAAAAAAAAAAAAAAAAAACCTTTCAAAGGAAAAAAAATTATTTTTCAGCTTTTTTGAACTAGTCGTTGGGGGCCACCGTAATACTTACCCATCATGGATACGCATAATATAAAATATGAAAATAAAACATGTGTAAACTATTTATAAAATGCATAGCAAGCTAAAATAAAATTTAAACGTATATTTAAATATTTTTATCGCATAGTACTGCTCTATTAAGGATTTGTTGATGATCGAATTCCGACAAATTATATTAAACGCCAAACCATTCAAGCAGTACCGAATTCCTTAAAAGAAATATCCTTATAACTCAAAAATAATTATCATATTAACTAATTATTTACTTGCATCGCAATAAGCTTATCATACCCAATTAAAATATCTCTTTGAATTGAAATTTCAATAATTACAATGTCATGAAAAATCGAAGAGTATGGAAAATAAAATTTCAAATATCTCGGCAACTAATTATCCGATTGACTTCGTTTTGTGTGCAAATTTTGGTTTTTTTTTTTTTTTTTTTTTTTTTTTTTTTTTTTTTTTTTTATTATTATTATTATTATTATTATTATTATTATCTTTTACATTCACTCCTTAAAAATAAAAATTTCGAAAATTTTTATAGACCTTTCATCAGAACAAGTTTTTCGAGAGTCCGAAAAAATAGTTCCGGATAATCGAGGTTACTGATATTAAATAGGCTTCTTCCCTTTATTACATACTAAATACACACCAAATTTCAAGTCTCTATCTCAATTTATTTGGGAGATAGAGCGTTTACAGACAGACGAACGACAATTTTTTATATATATATATAAATATATTTTTCGTAATCTGCAGTGTTTAAAACGTGTAAATTCGTTAAAAAAAAAAAAAAAAAAAAAATTATTTTTAAAACGATTGCAACACTTACCCTATACTACGTATGATGGATAAGTAAAAGAAAAAAAAAATTAAAAACTGTTTCAAAAATGAGAATTTTTAAAAATTATTAAAGAATTTAAAATCTAATGTTTGTAGGAAATTTTGTTACTATTAATATCAACTGACGGTGCAGGGAGGGGAAAGGAGGGCGCAGTTCTGCCTTATTTAGGGCGCACCCACATGCCGATCAGTTTCCCAGCGAGCTTGTTTAAGCTTGCCAGAACTTGACTTAATTTACTAAATTCCTACTTTTATGATTTAAAGGCTTTGTTTAAACACAGGCTTTATGCAATTTTGTTGAAAATTATGTCATTAGAAAGATGTTTAAGCTTTATGAACGGAAGTGCACGTTTTCCTCAGGGCTGGGTTTTAGCCGGCAATAAATTGTTTCTGCCGTGCCAGTGGCAGAAAGGGGTTATAACTAACAGGCAGAAATAGGCAACAACTGGCATAAACTCACTTCATGACATAATCTGAGATTTTTTTAGTAGTATTAATTTGCTTATATACATTTTATTCAGGATAAATAACAAATAAAATATTGTGAATAGTTTTAGTAAAAAATTAAATAAATTTGTATTAGAATTTGATAGTTTTGAATCCTTGACGAAGAATCAGATATTATTTGCATATAATTGAAAATCATAGAAATGATATTAAACACATACCAGTTGTTAAAATTGTAAATGAATATCATGATTTATAAAAAATTAAAATACTTGTTACAAATGTTAAAATCTATTGTTGTTGCTTTAGATAAAAGTTTTTAAAAAATGACTGTTCTATTGCAGTTGCTCATAAAATTTGCTTAACTTTATTTAATGATGGAAGTATCATGGAAACTCACAAATACAAGATTCAAATCTCATTTAATGCAGTGCTAACTTTCATGCTAGCTTTTTTACTTCAACCTTAGCATATGGGGGCAAAATTGATATTTGAACATAAAGGGCAACGAAATTGCTTTTTGATATTAATCTAAATTTTGTGCTGCATATTATAACCCCCTTGTAGCAAAATCGACTCTTTTCACAGAAATATGTTTCCCCAAGGAAGTCCTAGAAAATGTTTTGCCTTTTGTGAGTGGTCGCCTTTAAAAGCAAATGCTAGTGAAAATGAGAATTTTTCAAATTTTACATCCTCAATAATGCATTATTAATTACACTCAGGTTACTGGTTAAAAAATGTAAACAAACAATGACCAGAAATTTGCAAAATTCTAAAATACACACAACCTTTGCTCCGAAGCTCTGCGGATTTCAGGGAGTCTACTGCATTATTTCTTATAGTTTCTGCCAGTTTTTGTCGCTTACTGGCAAAAACTAGTTTCTGCTATGCCGATTTTAACCGGTTATTACCCCTGGTTTTAACCACCCCCACAGAAACTTGCCAGCCCTGGTTTTCCTAAAGACGCGAAGTTAATATCACCAATGGAAAAATTACACTTTTGTATAAAATTAGGTTGTTATTGCTATAAAATCATTCATTATCATTTTCATTGTTATAAATCTATGTTTTTATTAATTATTTTACTATTTTAATCATACAGTATTTATGTAAAGTGTTCAGAAAGTTGAGTGGAATAACTCCAGAATTTATTTTGCCATTTTATATTCATTCGAAAATTCATATGATATCGGATGATGTTGGTGTGGGATGGGAAAGGGCAGAGCCCGATTACGGCCTAAGCAAAGAAGTCTCATTACTGTTTTCGAAAATATGTCATGGCAAGTTTAATATAAAAAAAATACTTTTAAAAAAATATGATGTAAATTTGCATGGGCGATAATCAGGTCCTAAGGAACACTGAATTTGATGCTAACCTTTTTCTCTTTTTTTTTTGAAGGAAATGATCATCAATTCTGCATTTGAGATTGGACATATTTTTAAAATCTCAAAAACAATATGCATTTAATTCGCCACTTACCCTACCCTCACCTCATATTTTTGCCGCCGTTGACTGATGTGGAACATGTTTAAATCAGGCTTTTATAATTGTTTTCTAATCTGTATAAATGCATGTTTAATTTTCGAGGAAAAAAAAAAGATTTTTTTTGTTTGTAAAACGGCCAATAATTTCTTCAACGAGTCTTTTTTTTTTTCCAAATTGTTTAATAACTAAATAACAAATCATTTCTGCTTCATCGTAAATATAGGTTTCTTAGCGCTGCCTTCCTTCGCTACCATTTATTTCCTCACAGTAATCATCATGACGAATTTCTAAAGCATTTTCAGTAGAAATGCATCAAATTAGGTTATTATTGTTTGGAAATAGTGGTAAAATAGGCCTGTAAATAAGTTATGATTACTTTAAAATTTGAAAATCTTCGACTTTCGTCTCTGGAAAAGTTAACAGAAAAAAATATCAGAAGTGCTGATACGGGTTTGGGGGAGTCATTTGAGGCTGCAATATGATATGAATTAAAATTTCACCAATGAAAGTAATTTTCTTTTAGCTGTGTATAAAAACATGTTTATATCGAAATAGTTGAGATTAAACACAAGATTTATCTGTAATATCGGATTATAAAGAAAAATATGCAAATATTTTTACAAATCTTTATTTTGCTCTTTCTAATTTTGCCCCCTTAGGATTCGTGCGCCTGGAACAATTTACTCCAACTGCTGCATGGTAGCTACGCCCCCGGAAACTTTTTATTTACTCAGAATCTCCCACAAATTTCACGATTACTTTTTGCGACACGCCGACGAAATTCACTCTCTTTCCTTGCATCAGAGCGAAAAATTTCCCAATATTTTCCCGCGACCTTTAGAGGAATTCCGTCATACTTTCTGCGATTGATTGACGGATTTCGCGATATTTTACCAAGACCGCTCGACAAACTTTACATTTTTTTCCCCCCTATCGATTGACATGGGTGTTTTTTTCGTGTCTGTATTATTGTAATTCTTTAAATAGCACATAAATAAATAGTTAGTTTTAAGTTTTTTTTTTTTTTTTCTTCCTCACAAACAACTGAACTCCCCTCCACTTATAAACGTTGGTAGGGAGACTCCCCTCCTCGCAAAAATTGAATTTTAAGCGCTGAATATGTATAAACTGTTCTTTAAATGAATCTTAATAATATTCTATTAAGAAAAAGGTGTTTTATTATTTATTTTTTCTTGTAGAAATTTATTGAACTTGATTCCATTGTATTTTTTGCGAATCTGGCTGAACATCTAGTTTTTCCATCAGGTCTGGAATGGTGTAAAAATGGCCCGTGGATAGACCACATTTTTTTCGAATTTTCGGCCCGTTCATAGACCGAAAATCCACCTTGCCGTTTTTCTTTACTACAACGTCGGTAGCCCTGAAATATATAAATAAATTAACAAATTAGAATTAAACTTTTGATTATTATTGCTAATAGTATTGTTTTTATTCACTCGTCTGAGATCGAAGATGTTGACCCCGTTACTTTATGAAAATAGAATTCTTGCGTGTCATTTTTATCAGAAGCCTACGAGTCCCTGCTTCCATGATTGTTATATGACAGGTGCACATCTCGAATTTCCCGTAGGCTATTACTTTCTTTTTCTCTCTTTTTTATTTCACTGGCTGGTTCAAGGTTGATGCTCGCTTCTTCGGTAATGCTCTAGAATCACTTCAGTTCGTCCCTGGCAATCTTCCAACTGTTTTTTTAATGATGAAAGAACTACATTTTTAATTAATCTAACAAAAATTGTCGGGTATATTTGTTGTGAGTGGTCTGTGTACCACTTCACTTGATCGAAGGATGAGTAAAAGGCTCCATTAACTCATAGAATACTGTTTAAGTACTGAACTTTATGTACAGGACTATTATAATTAAAATTGTATTCACAAGTAGTGGTGTATTCGTAAAAAAACAGACAGTATACGCTCAAGGCACGAGGTATACCCTAGAGTGTATATACTATAGTTTTCTTACGGCGTATACCCCCGTATACTCTCCGCTACATCCCTGTTCACAAGTCTTTTGCGATAGTACTAGGACTGCAAACGAAACAAAAATTTTACTAGTATCTATAGCAGGCATGTCAAACACGTGGCCCGCGGGCCACAATTGGCCGCCAGGAACTTCTGTGTGGCCCGCCCAGCCTTTGGTATTTTCGTATGTTTGATTACGTTCTTAGTTGATGTCTTAATTTCTTAGTTGATGCAGAAAATACACTTTGTATTGCAAATATTGAAGCATTTAAAAATTGGAGAATGATTTCATTCAAAATATCTATCATTATTTCAAATATTAATCTTCATTACATTTAATGTTAGATATTGACATAGACTAAATTTAATGATCCGCAATTAAATAAACAAAAGTGAAAATTTTTTAATTAACAGTTGTTATTTTGGATGAATATTTTTTACAGTTTGGTATAAGAGATGCAAACAACACCGATTCATCACCACTGCGGAATAAAAGATGCAAACATACTGCCTTGAATGTGATTAAATCTAATTCATTTTCGTTTCCAAAAGATAGGGTATGCAAAAGTTATCGATAAAAAAGTTAAGAAGAGCTTACCTTATTCTGAAAATTTAAAAATTTATAAAAGTTTTATGTTTTTTTTCTCTAATAGTTTATTATCTGCTTTATGTTGAAATGAATACATTATTTTATTGCTCTCTTTGATTCACTATAACATTACAAAGTAATGCGTGGTATTTATTAAGTAAGGTACCCTGGGGTAATAACGCCACGTTAAGGTTCTACCAATTTTCGTAGTTAGTCGCTTAGTTTTAGATTGTATTTTTCAAACAAATATAGGATCTGATACAACAATTCATTGACTATCTATATAAAATAAAATAATTTAACAGATATGTATTTATAAAATGTAATGGCGTTTTTTCTTGACCAATGCCATCTGGCGTTAATACCCACCTATATGGGTAATAACGCCATGCAAACAAAACTATAAAATAAGATGGAATAATGGCATGTAGATTGCTCATTTCTAAAAATACAAACTCTACAGCTCTAGAAATTGACAAATTGCAATCTAAGCTATTGAAAATATACAATTTTTTTGTGACTCTGAAAGAAAAAGAAAGGTGTGGTGGTGGCGGGGGGAGGAGGCAAAAGAATATCAGATTCTAAGCTACGTTTTGCTTTAAAATGACCATTTAAATAGAATTATTAGAAACATTGCACGGATTATTTGAATCAGTATTTATATTCCCATGTATGCATTCTATGCGATAGAAAATATTGATTTTTTTTTGTGAAAGTGAAAGAAAAAGGAGTGAGGGGGAGCTTCAACAGAATATAACACCCTGTGTCTCTCTTTGCTTAAAAAGTCCCGCTTAAATATGATTATAAGAAACATTGTATAGTTTTAACCATTCATAATGTAATATTTTAACCATGTGAAGTTTTATAATAACTAGAGTTATATGTAATAAATATTTTTGTTAAACCTTAACTGCTGTTAGCGTCTCACATACCGCTGAGTTTTTCAAGTTTCAGAGTTTAACTTGCAATTTTTAGTTTAACTATAGATACCGGGAAAATTTTGTTTCATTTGGAGTCCTATTACTATCTCTAGAGACTTTTGAATAGCTGAATTTTATTTATAATAGTCCTGTATATAAGGTTCAATACAAAAATAATATTCTAAAAGTTAATTTAACATTTTATTCATCGTTAGATTAAGCGGTCTGACAGGCCGCTCACAGTAAGTTATGCGACAATTTTTGTCACAGCAGTTAAGGGTTAATACTATTATAATAATCTAGTAAATAGTTTTTAACCCATAACTCCACATTAATGCGGATTCTCCAAACCTACAGTTAAATTGTCGACGTTTTAAAGAACATGCTTTAATAAATTTTTAATAAATTGAATAAAATTTTTGATTAAAAAATATTATCCCAAAGAGGTCTCTTATTCAATTTTATACATAATTCATATGGTTATATATTATTATCTCTATATTAGCAACAAAATTAACCTTTAACTGCTGTTAGCAATCTGACTGAACACTGTACCCCCTCCCCCCCCCCTCCAAAAAAAAAAATAGCGTTTAACTTGTATTTTCCAGTTTAACTATAGTTACAACTGAAATTCTCTTTCGTTTGGAGTTCTCGTAATATTATTAGAAATATTTGAATAGATTAAATTTAATTAGAATTAATTCTGTACAAAATGTTTAGCGCAGGAACAGTATTCTATGATTTTTAATCATGGATCGCTTTTTAACCTTTAACTAATGTTACCGGTCTCGTAGACCACTATTTTTCTTTTAATTTTTTAGTTTAACTTGTAATTTTCAGTTTAACTGCAAACACTACCGAAATTTTGTTTCATTTGGAATTTTAGTACTATCACCAGAGACTAAATAGGTGAATATTAAGTATAATACTCTTGTATAAAAAGTTTAGTACAAAAACACAATCCTATGAGTTATTCCCGCCTTTTATTCATCTTTCAATTTTGAGGTCTCACAAACCGCATCACATTCATACGTTACAATTTCTGTCACATCAGTTAAAGGTTAAATTTATAAAGTTTTGAAAAACCGAACGCTGAGAAAGCGGACAGTTAAAATTTCGAACTCAATTGAACAATCCAGTGGTAATTTAATAGAAACCTGATTTTGAAAATGTTCGAATTTGAATCTCGAAAGCATTTTGATATAGTTTTATTTACAAGAGTTAAAAATTATTTTTTACATTAGTAAAAAAAAAAATAATAATAATAATAATAAAAAATAAAATACAGAGATTATTTTAAAGTAATGGGCACCCCCCCCCTTAATCTTACCATTTCAACAATGATGATAATGCTGTCCCATATTAATATATAAACCCCCTTCGGATATAGTTCGGCCACGGTTGGGAATCAACCGGGGTAATAAATGCCAATCCCTGGCTTTATTACCCCGGGATACTTATTGCGCAGTAAATCCTAAACTACAAATTATCTCGAGAGGATATCCAAAATCTTCTACAACAATTTGAAAGTACATGAAGTACACTACAAATTTATGTAATGAACAAAGTATTTCCGGATAAAAAATATAGTCTTCACATCAAAAACCTTATCTCGCAAATTTTAGATCAAGCGTTAATTTTAGTTGCTTGTAAAAACAATAAGACCTAAAAATGATACAAATTAATGTGAAGCTGTTTTTTGCGATTTATATGACTCAAAATCCTTCTGCGCAGAGCACATGGGTGTCATTTACCTGATTATTTCATAATTATGCAAAATATAAGCACTTGGCGTTATTACCCCAGGGTATCTTATTAAAAAAGCATCGAAAATCAAATAAAATTCGACGCTAATTTCTAATTAAAAGTTTCTAAAAAATCAAAAGTAATAAATAGATTAAAAGGAAAAAGTGACACGATTTCTTGTTTTGCAAAATAATAATAATGACAGCAATAAATAATAATAATAATAAATTGTTACCCTGTTTTTATTATTTGGCTGCATGCTTAATAGAAAGCGGGCATTTTGGACATAAGCTCATTAATCAATTTCATTCTTAAAGGTTAGTAACCGTATCATTGTAAATTATCCCTGTGAGATCTTTACCTTTTCTTGATGATGAAGATATAACATCACAGATTCATAAAAGTCAATTTGAAATAATTTTTTATACTCAAACAAAGACTGAAAAACTGTGTTTGATATGTAGAGACTTCGTTGAAGTTTTGTTAAAGATTAACTCACAAACATTTCGAAACACCCACAAATATCTAGAAATAATTTCGGAAAAATAGATTTTAAACTGAAACTTTGCTGAAAAAAGTGTGTTCATGAAAGGTATTAAAAGTAATCCATCTGTTTGAAAAAAAAAAAAGTTTGGATGCAATTGCACACGACTCAAAATCGTTCAAGTTAGAATAAAGGATGTCCAGAATTGTTAAATAAATTCAAAAATAAGCAGGGCCATTTCTATAAATATTCTTGATGGAACCAGAAATTTCAATAATCGCATGGAATTTATAATTTCAATATTTGTTGCTATAACTGAAACTTTTCAGTAAACTAACAAATTTTCATTAATGGACAGTAGTTACCAGTAGCCACAGACAAATATTTTTTTAATAGCAACTTTTTCTCATTTAGTGACCCTCTGTCCGGTGCTAGAGTTAATATTATTCTTTAACTTTATAATTCTTGAAAATATAGGTGCAAGAAATTTTACTCTGAGGGCAGTTTTTTTTGCATTTTGTATAATTTTAATTGTGATTTAAATTTTAAAATCTTCAATATGTGTTTAAGCAAGTTTGTATTTTTATTTAAACTTATCTTTTATTAAATTTGACAGTACACTCTTATAAAATACTTTTACTATTGATTTATTTTTGCTTAATAAATATTTTTAAACATTTTCTGGTTCGTGTTTTTAATTTTTCCAATAAATAGTTTTAAAAGTTTTGTATGTATTTTTGTTAGCTTGTTTTTTTCTAAACAATGCTGTATTTTTAATGTACAGTTTTCATTTTGTGCGATAACCATTGAATTAATCTGCTCTTTATTTACAATAATGTGGCCCGCGGCTTTGTGTACAATGCTAAATCTGGCCCGCGGTGGTAAGACGAGTTTGACATGCCTGATCTATAGAGATGAAAATCTATTATGTAGATATCTACGGTAAGGGGCTGTCCATAAAAAATATCGCACTTTTATCAATATTTTTGATCCACCCCCCGCTTTTGTCACAAAGTGTCGCATTTCATCATACCCCGCCCTGTTCTCTTGTCACAGTCACGCTGTATTATATCATATATATTATAAAGCAGAAGTTCTGAAACTTCCAAACGAGTGTTTTCAAAAACTACCCGATGGATTTTTTTGCCGATTGTATCATTCGATAGGAAATATTTTTCCGAAGGTTTATGATTCAAATTTACAGGGATAACTCTGATTTTTCATAGTAAATTTCGTATTTTTCGGTTATTTTTGCCAAAAGGGTTGCCAGTAGCTGTTTTTGGCGAAAATTATAATTGCTAAAAGAATTAAAATGACTATATCTATTAGAAATGTTACAAATATCTCGCAATTAATCGCATACAATAACTACTGATAATATTAATAATAATAAAGAAAGACCGCTTAAATGAGGTGTAATATTATAAAAATATATTTATCTTGAAAATGAAAAAAATATTTGTAATGCTTAAAAAATAAATTAACGCGAAATATAACAATTGGTTCAACTTTTGGCGACTTATCGCTGGCTTTAGAATAAAAACATGAATTTCAGAAATTGATTACATGAATTTTGAATGATAGTTAGTTCCCTTTTTATTATTTTCTTTCTCTTTTTATCGAATTTCCGTATAATATAAATTACAGCAGAAAAAAGCAGATCTGATTGTAAAAGACACTGTAAGTTGTGAGTTACTATTCGTTTCTATACCATTTTTATCTTGCTTTTGTCGCCAAAGAATGTGTTTTTAAGCCGAAAATGCACTACTGACTTAATGCCTGACTTAGGTTCTTAATGGTCGCAATAATGTTTTTTTTTTTTCAAGTGAAGATAATTTTTAGAGTATATTTTAATATTCAATCGTAAATTATATAGATATAAGTATAACTTTTTTATTTATTTTTGCATATGTTTTCATTGTTAATTTAATTTTTGTTGCGCCATTTCGTCAATTTCACTTACAGGAAAAATTTCAGTTTTAAAATTTAAAAGCTGAAGAAGGAAAGATTACCCCATCGATTAAAAATCTACCCCCAAATTCCAAGATTAAATGTCAATAATGGATGATCGTAAATGTCACATTCACTTGACATTAAGCATAATATAAATACCAATTATGTCATCAAGTGATTTTTAATTCGACATTTTATTTCTACTTTTATATATGTTCTGCTAATTTGTTTTTCGTTATTTAAATGAAAATTTATGCTAATCTATATAATCTGGCTAATAGTTTGGCGATTTATATAATTTGGCGAAATTGGTCGACGGTATAACCAAGTAGTACTGAAGGAAAAATTTTGCAATTCAAAGTAAATTTATGCAATTATGCGTTATTACCAGTGGCGCCGACTTCCGGGTCTGCGGGTCTGCCGCGCAGACCCTGAAAAATTTCTGCAGACCTTGCAATATCTTGGCAGACCCTGAAAAATGCAGGTATGAGATTTTTTCGCGAATTGGCGATTTTTCGTCGTGCTTTTCGCTATTTTTGCCGTTTTTCGCGGGAGTGATTTGTTCCGAAATCTAAGAAAGTTAGTCATCAATCCGAAAATTTGGAGATAAGAGCACGAAAAAAACTCAATTTTGTCAAAAGATCGGGTAATAAACGTGAACAATGCCAAAAAAAGTGGCAAAAAATTGCCAATTTCGTCAAATGATCGCGGAAAAACACCAATTTCGTCAAAGGGTCGCGAAAGAGCATTAATTTTGTGAAAGGACCGTGAAAAAAACACGAAAATCGTCAAAAGATTGCGGAAAATTTCGTCAAAAAGTAGTGTGAAAGACACATTTCTGTCAAAAAATCAAACACACACACACACACAAAAAAAAAAAAAAAAAAAATTGCAAAATTCGTTTTAAGATAGTAGGGAAAACGCAAATTCTGTCAAAGATCGAGAGATAAAGGCGGATTTTCGCTTAAGATCGCAGAAAAATACGATTTTCGCAAATAATAGCGGAAAAAACGCAGATTCTTTCAAAGAATCGCAGAAAAAACGCATATTCTGTCGAAAAATCTCAAGAAAATTGTGAATTTTGGCATAAAGTCTAAAAAAATCGCAGTAAAGACGCGAATTATGTCAAAAAATAGTGATGAAAACGCAAAAAATCGCGGAAAAAAATCTTAATTTCGATTAAAGATAGCAGGAAAAAAGGAAATTCTGTCAGAGGATAGTGGGAGAAACTCGAAATTCGGCAAAAAATCGGGGAGGAAAAACGTGAATTTCGGCAAAAGATTGCGAGTAAAAAATAAAAAATTCGAAAAATCATGAAATTTAGCAAAATGGAGCTAAAAACTCGAATTTTGCACAAAGACAGCAGCGAAAAAGCAGAAATAGAAGGAAAATATGGTAAAACTTGAATAATTTCATTTACTGTAATTTATATACTTCTTTCTTCCATGTAATTTGTATTATTCTTTGACTTTTTAAAAAGTTTCTTTTAAGATACTTTTATTTTATTTGATATTTATTCCTGAGATGATTGAGTAAACTGTGTTATTTTCACCGGTAATAAAGAAAATTTTTTATCTCATGCCCATTTTTCTGCAATTTATGTGTTAAATTACGGATGCGCAACCTGTGGCCCACGATAGGTTAATGTATCACTCGCGAATTTCATCAAATTACAACTGGAAATAATTGCAACTTTTGTGCATATTTTGCAGGAAAAAATCGTAAATTTCATTACTTTATCGGGAAAAATATAAAATTTCGTCAGTTAAGAATCGCAAATTTCATTGATCGGTACGGGAAAATCGCAAATTTCGCTCATCAGATATGGAAAAATCGCGAATTTTGCCCATGAGGCTAAGTTAAAAAAAAATTCATCGATCGGGAACGGGAAATTCGCGAATTTTGTCAGTCGGACGCGAAAAATTGCATATTTCGTTGATCGGGCAAGAAAAATTTTTTCAGTTGTTTATGATATTCGAAAAAAATTGTAAAATAAATCCATCGGTTGCCAAAAAAGCATGTTTTCTTGATTTATCGACTGAAAAAAACGTGAATTTCGTTGATCGAACACAAAAAATCGCTAATTTCGTCGATAAGAGACGGAAAATCACGAATTTGACGATGTCGCTCAGAAAATTTTGAAATTCCATTGTTCGGCTGCGAAACAATCGTGAATTTCGTCAATTTATCAAGAGAAAAAATCGTGAGTTTCATCTTGTCGCATAAAAAATGCAGATTTCGTCAGATTTAGTACAAAAATCGTGAATTTCGTTGATCGGACGCAGAAAATTGCGTATTTCGTCAAATAAGGGTGGAAAAGCGCGAATTTTATTGATTGGATTCCAAAAAATCGCAAATTTCGTCGGTCATAGACGAGAAAATTGCGAGTTTTGCTGATCCCACATAGATCAATTGTTAAAAACATCAATCAGGCTCTAAAAAATTCTGAATTTCGTCGATCGAAAAATCGATACTCGGCTGAAAAACCGAGACTGAAAATTCGTCGGCTGAAAAATCGAGAAATTTGTCGATCATGTAAATAAATCGCGAATTTCGTCGATTCACTTCGTAAGAATTGTGAATTTTGTCAATTCATCGTGGAAAAATCGGAAAATTTCGCCGATCTGGAACGGAAAATTTGCAAATTTCGTCGATTAGCTTTGTAAAAATCGCAAATTTTCTCAATAACCTTTGTAAAATACGCAAATTTCGTCGATCGGCTTTGTAAAAAATGCGAATTTCATCGATCGGGTGCGGGAAAATTGCGAATTTCGTCAATCAGATTCGTAAACATTTCGAATTTTGTTGATTGGGAACGGAAAGATCCTGAATTTTTTCAAGCAGGCTCGGAAAAATCGAGAATTCCGTCGATACAGCAAGCGAAAATTGCTAATTTTATCGATCAAGCACCGAAAAATCGCAAATTTTGTCAAAATTTCGTCGATAAGGTGCTGAAAAATCACAATCCTCGTAGATTGGCTTCGTAAGAATCGCGAATTCCGTCGATCAAGCGCGGAAAAACCGCAAATTCCGTCAATCACGCGCGAAAAAATCGCAAATTCTGTCGATCAAGCGCAGAAAAATCGCAAATATTGTCGATCAAGCGCGGAAAAATCGCGAATTTTGTCGACCATGCGAAGAAAAATTGCGAATTTCGTGATATAGTGCAGGAAAATCGCGAATTTTGTCTATCAGACGCTGAAAAATTGTGAATTTTATTGATTATGCAAGTAAAAATCGCGATTTTCTTCGATCAGCTTTGTAAAAATCGCGAATATCGTCGATAGGATTCGTAAAAATTTGTAGATTGGTAAAGGAAAGATCCTGAGATTTTTTAAGCAGGCTTGGAAAAATTGCGAATTCCGTCGATAAAGCACGGAAAAATTGCAAATTTTGTCAATCAAGCGCGGGAAAATCGTAAATTTTGTCAGTCAAGAACGGAAAAATTGCGAATTTCGAAGATCATGCGAAGAGAAAACGCGAATTTTGTCGATCAGTTTTGTAAAAATCGCGAATTTCGTCGATAAGGCGCTGAAAAATCATCAATTTCATCGATCGGATTCGTAAAAATCACTATTTTTCGCTCAGGCGCAAAAAAATCGCAAATTTCGTTGATCAACTTCGAAAAAATCGTGAATTCCGTCGATCAAGCGCGGAAAAATCGTGAATTTTGTCAATCATACGAAGAAAATTGCGAATTTCGTCTTAAAAGTGGTAAGAAGTCTAAAGTACTCTTAATTTGCATTAAAATTCTTAAATTGCATCAGCTTCCGGGAGTATGACCGAGACCCTGTAGTTCATTCAGCTCGTATTTTAGTCCGGCACATCGCGTGTTCACCAACATCCCCTCAAACAACTGCCCTTGTGGCAGACCCAGCTTTGGGACCAAAGTTGGCTCCTATGGTTATTACTATAGATAAATTCAACATTTTGAAATGAAAAATTCCCGCTGAATAAAATTTACAAGTCTTTTTTAACTGACCATTTCCTCTTCAATATTTCTTCAATCAAACTTTCCCTTATATTCTCTTTCGCGCAGGCTAACAAAAATGTATTTTAAATATTTTATTAGATAAAACGTAAATAACATTTTTCTATTTTTAAAAAAAATATTTTTTAAATCTAATTCTACCATTATGTGTCTTACAGGACAAAATAGCAGAATTACTTTTAAAAATGGTTTTATCTGTTAATTGCATGTTATTTGTTTATTTGGGTGTTTGAATATACTTTTGTCATCAAACAATGCGATTATACCAAGAAGGCATAAGCCGGAGCGATGTTCACACAGGAGTGCAGAATATGTCCGATCCGGCGATCTAGGATCGGGGGAAATTTTAACCAACCGGGGAAATTTTGCAGAACCATACATAATTGATTTCGATTTCAACAAAGAATTCCATAATTCCCTGACATAGAAAATTCACTACAAAAAAAAAAAAAAAAAAAAAAAAAAAAGATCAGTACCTTTACAAAATTGATGTGTACCGTATCTCACGGGATTCTGTTACGAATTTTCCAGAAAAAAAAATCATCAATCTGAAAATCGTATATAGCAATGAATTTTGTCCAAGAATTAAGGAAAAAACGCAAATTTCATCACGAGATCACAAAATAACAGCAAATTTTGTCTAATGAAGTCGTCAAAAGATCACGAAATGAACACAAATTTTGTCAAAAGACCGCAAAATGAAAGTCTATTTCTTCAAAAGATCGCGAAAAACTGCAGATTTAGTTTAAAAAAAACGCAAAACAACCACAAATTTCGTCAAAAAATCGTGAAATTCCATCAAAACGTGGCGAAACAACCACAAATTTCTTATAAGATTGCAAAAGAACGCAAATTTTACCTAAAAATGACAAAACCACCACAAATTTTGTCAAAAAAAATCTAAACGACCACACATTTCGTCAAAACGGGCAGAAAACCCTGCAAATTTCATTAAAATATCGCAAATATTGTCAAAAGATCACAAAATAAACGCAAATTCCGTCAAAGGATCACGAAACAATCTTAAATTTTTTTTAAAAGATCACGAAATAACTACAAATTTTGTCAAACGATAGCTAAAAATATCGAATTTAGTCAAAGGGCCGCAAAAAAAAGTGCTGGGAGAGGATGCCCCCTCCCTTTCTGGCTGTAACCTTTTAGAAAATTTGGTGTAAATTTTTGATTTTTTTTTTTTTTTTCACTCAGAATTACTCTTTTACATACTGCGCATAAGTTGAGAAATAATGGAAAAATGGTTTTTCGATGCATATGGTAATACAGCATTTATCTATAACATACCGTAAAAGATTTGGGGAAATTTTCATATGGATTGGGGGAAATGTTGAGCGTAGAAACATTTTCTGCGCCCCTGTGTTCACAATTACTAAATTCTTTCACTCTCTTTTAAATGTGTGAGAGCATTTTTAGGATATTTTTTTATGTTTAATTGTAAATATATAAATAGCAGTCATAGCAAAAAAAAAAAAAAAAAAAAAAATGCGTGTAATGTTTAAATTTTAGTATAAATGTCTTCCTCATCCAAACTGTAAAATAATTTCATTGCAACTTTTTAAAGTTTTGGTGCAGATGTCATATACGCACCACATTCGCACGATTGCAACAAAATGGCGATTTTATGCCACACATGGTAAACCGGCTATGGTTGTTTATTTATTAATAAACTATTTATTAACTTTCATTTTGTTTTTTAAAATAATATAAATCATTTTGTTCTATAGCTATTAATTAAACTTTTTTATTTATTTTTTTTTCAAATAATACAAAATAATTAAAAACTATTTATGAAATTGGTAATTAAAAACCAAGTTCTCCAAATTGGCGCCAGAAAAAAATTGCGCCAATGTGGTGCATACATGACATCTGTGTCAAAGTTTTTTCTTATACATAAGTAGGGAAAATGCAGTATAAATACCGATTAAAGTTTTTTCCAAATGGAAATTTTGTCACGGATTTGGTCATATAATCATCGAGGTATTTTACTGGCGCCAAAATGGCATTATTTGCCTCATATGGTAACCCAGCTATAGTTGTTTATCTGATGATAAGTTGTTTATTTACTTTCATTTTTTTCTTTTTTGAAATGATATTTGTTGTTTTGTTCTACAGTTACTTTTTATTTATTGTTAATTGCTGTTTAAAATGATAGAAAATAATAAAATATACATAAATTTCTTTAGTATTCTAAAACGAGGATTTTGCCACATTGTAGTTGCAAGATAATCGTGCTAAACCTATTGCGTATATGATGTCTGTGTAGGAATCTTTTGTGAAATATGAAAAGTGCAAATTGGCTACTACTTGATTATCACGTGAACCAATTTCGCCAAATCGTTCGCCAAATTATACAAATTTACATAATTTTATCTTAAATAACTAAAGAGAAAATGCTTAAATACGGAAAAGCAAATAATTTTGTTTTCATTTTTCAGGAGGAAATTTTGCAATAATAAAGTAATTGTTGTAGTGAGAATTTTAATGTGCGGTTTTTTTTTTTTTTTTTTTTTTTTTTTTTTTTATCGTTGGCAACTTGCTGTAACGAAAAATGTTTAATTTTTTTTTCCTGTTATTGTTTTGTAAGAGCTGGTTTTGTGAAAGCCATATTAAGATAGTATTCAAATTTTTGAACCCTTCCCAATTATCACCCTCCTTGGGCCGATTTTGCTCATTTGCAATTCCCACTGAGATATTAACCATCTCAATGAACTTGAGGAGTTTGAAGATGATTCTTGCATAATTGTGCCTTTTATCACGCGGACAAAATTTAATGTATGTAAAAACTTTTTAGGTGGGAGTAGCTTTGGGTTCCTGGCTTCACATAATGGAAAGTTGTGAAGAAATTTTTCAGAAGTTGTACCATGGTAACGGCTGTAATAATTAATATTTCTTCAGATAAGGGAAAATTTTAAATCTCATTTCGCTTCCAAATGTGCACTGTTAGTAATAAACTAAAATAGTTACTTCTAAATAGCTGGTTTTTACGCAACGTTTAAGATAATTTAATATCACAATGGTGTCTAAATCGTTTTCAGCAATGAGCAAGGTGCTGCTGGAGGTCCAAATTATTTAAAATCCAAATTTAAATTCACCAGTTCGTTTCATCCACGGTTGATTTTGAAATATTGACCAGCGCAGCGGGCATAGCCTGCTAGTCATTATTATAAAGCAGAAGTTCTGAAACTTCCAAACGAGTGCTTTCAAAAACTACCCGATGGATTTTTTTGCCGATTGTATCATTCGATAGGAAATATTTTTCCGAAGGTTTATGATTCAAATTTACAGGGATAACTCTGATTTTTCGTAGTAAATTTCGTATTTTTCGGTTATTTTTGACAAAAGGGTTGCCAGTAGCTGTTTTTGGCGAAAATTATAATTACTAAAAGAATTAAAATGGCTATATCTATTAGAAATATTACAAATATCTTGCAAATAATAGCAGAAAATAACTACTGATAATATTAATAATAATAAAGAAAGACCGCTTAAATGAGGTGTAATATTATAAAAATATATTTATCTTGAAAATGAAAAAAATATTTGTAATGCTTAAAAAATAAATTAACGCGAAATATAACAATTGGTTCAACTTTTGGCGACTTATCCCTGGTGTTAGAATAAAAACATGAATTTCAGAAATTGATTAAATGAATTTTGAATGATAGTTATTTCCCTTTTTATTATTTTCTTACCCTTACTTATCGAATTTCCGTATGATATAACTTACAGCAGTAAAAAGCAGATTTGATTGTAAAAGACACTGTAAGTTGTGAGTTACTATTCGTTTCTATACCATTTTCATCTTGCTTTTGTCGCCAAAGAATGTGTTTTTAAGCCGAAAATGCACTACTGACTTAATGCCTGACTTAGGTTCTTAATGGTCGCAATAATGTTTTTTTTTTTTTTTCTTTTTTTTTTTTTTTTTCAAGTGAAGATAATTTTTAGAATATATTTTAATATTCAATCGTAAATTATATAGATATGAGTATAACTCTTTTATTTCTTTTTGCAAATGTTTTCATTGTTAATTTAATTTTTCTTGCGCCATTTCGTCAATTTCACTTACAGGAAAAATTTCAGTTTTAAAATTTAAAAACTGAAGAAGGAAAGATTACCGCATCGATTAAAAATCTACCCCCAAATTCCAAGATTAAATGTCAATAATGGATGATCTTAAATGTCACATTCACTTGACATTAAGTATAATATAAATACTAATTATGTCATCAAGTGATTTTTAATTCGACATTTTATTTCTACTTTTATATACAGGGTGGTCATAAAAAAACTTTGCCGATATACGGAGCTCTAGCGGCCATTCCGCTTAACCGGTCGAAATGAAATTTCAGATATAGCTATTCAGAGGTATGAGCTCGAGATTCTGTGAGCGACAACAAAATGGCCCTCACGGTTACGGTTATAGTTACAGAAACTCGAAAATTTCCAATGGGTGTTGCCATTGGAAATTTTCCCATTACTTTCATTTTTTCTTTTTTGAAATGATATTTGTTGTTTTGTTCTATAGTTACTTTTTATTTATTGTTAATTGCTGTTTAAAATGATAGAAAATAATAAAATATACATAAATTTCTTTGGTGTTCTAAAACGAGGATTTTGCCACATTGTAGTTGCAAGATAATCGTGCTAAACCTATTGCGTATATGATGTCTGTGTAGGAATCTTTTGTGAAATATGAAAAGTGTAAATTGGCTACTACTTGATTATCACGTCAACCAGTTTCGCCAAATCGTTCGCCAAATTATACACATTTACATAATTTTATCTTAAATAACTAAAGAGAAAATGCTTAAATACGAAAGAGCAAATAATTTTGTTTTCATTTTTCAGGAGGAAATTTAGCAATAATAAAGTAATTGTTGTAGTGAGAATTTTAATGTGTGTGTGTGTTTTTTTTTTTTTTTTTATCGTTGGCAACTTGCTGTAACGAAAAATGTTTATTTTCTTTTCCTGCTATTGGGTCATTCCATATCACTTCATCCAGACCACTAAACCCATGGTCTCAGATTTTGTTGAAAATTTTTGTATTTGTTCTTTTTACCATTCTTATCATATCATATCATATATATTATAAAGCAGAAATTCTGAAACTTCCGAACGAGTGTTTTCAAAAACTACCCGATGGATTTTTTTGCAGATTATATCATTCGATAGGAAATATTTTTGCGGAGGTTTATGATACAAATATACAGGGATAACTCTGATTTTTCGTACTAAATTTCGTATTTTTCGGTTATTTTTGACGGAAGGGTTGCAACAACTAATTTTTTGGCGATAATTATATTTCAAAAAAGAAATGAAGTGCTTTCTCTAATGGAAAATAATATAAACATTTCGGTAAAAAACCTGTTAATTTATTGATTTAAAATAAATAATGATAAAAAGAAAAAATCCGTTTAATGCAAAATAATATTATGAAAGGAAAATATTTATTCTTAACGAAAAAAGAAAAAAAAAAAAGAATTTTTATAATATTTAAAAAGTAACTCAGTGCTAAAGAAAGTTTTGAAGTGACACAACATTTGGCAATTTATTTTTTTCGAGCCAGATTAAAAGAAAACATCTCAAAAATTTCATTAGATAAAACATAAGTTTTTTTTTTCTTTCTTTTTTAAAAATATATTTTTAACTCTAATTTTCCCGTTATGTGTTTTACAGAAGAAACTCGCAGAATTAATATTTTTTAAAAGGCTCCAATTGTTATTTGTATGTTGTTTGTTCATTTGAATGTTTCAATCTACTTTTGTCGCCAATCAATGCGATTCTAAACCCCCCCCCCCCCCCCCCCCCAAAAAAAAAAGCGTTGTTCGCAAGAACTATTTTTTCTTTCTCTCTCTCTTTTAATGAGTGAGAGCATTTTTAGGAAAAAAATTTACATTTAACTTAAATACATATATAGCAGTTAATACCACAAAAATGAATAATATTTAAATTTTAGGGTAAATGTCTTTCCACATGCATAGATATTGTAAAATAATTTAACTGCAACTTTTAAAATCTTTTTTGGCACAGATATTTCATAGCACTACATTGGTGCGATTTGTCTCTTACGCCAATACCATATATACATGTGGGTAAATAACAGACGCTAAAGTTTCATTATTTTGCTTGATATGGCAACCCGGATGTTATTGTCTATTTATTAATAAATTGTCTATTTACAATTTTCTTCTTTTTTTTCCAGTTACATAAACTATTTTAATCTAGGCACATTTGTCATAGATGCGCCACATTTGCGCGACTGCAATAAAATGGCGATTTTATGCCTCACTTGGTAACCTGGCTGTTGTTTATCCTTACTAATATTATAAATTGGAAAGTGAGTTTGTTTGTTTGTTTGTTCCGCTTTCACGCCGTAACTACTGAACCGATTGCTTTGAAATTTTGCAGACGTAAAGTTAGAAGTCCGGATTAAATAATAGGGTAATTTTTATTTATTTTATTCAAATATTTTCCTTAATAATGCAAAATTTAATTATTTTTCATACAAAATCAATAAGCATTTTTCACATAAAATTTAACCATTTTCCTTTCCTGTTGCCAAGAAAATAAAAAATTGGAATAATAATTTTTCAGCGGCAATGAATTTTTAATAGAAAACTTCCACGCGAAAAACTATAATAAAATAACTAGCAGGGGTGACCGAGCTCAGCTCGGTCAAAATTAACTTTGTGTTCAACTCGATATAGTATTATTACTGTAAAACATGTTATTAATAATAGTATTATTTATAAAAACAATCAACTATGTTTGTATGCACATGTTCATAAATTTTACTTTATTTTAAAATTTACAAAGAAAGGACATCAATCCAAATCACTTTTATAGCTCGACTCTGATTAGTTTAACTATGCATTTCGAAGACTATTAAGAATGTATAAGAAATTTCTTCACATTCTGAAAGACAATATTTTTTGCCAGATATAACCAAATTTAGACACATTCTTTCATTTGGCGCCAAATATGTGTTTTGGTTTCGTAACCTTAATAGTCGATTTTTCGGCCAAATTTCGTCAGTATTTTGTCAAATATCGCCAACTTATTGGCTTTTGCCATAGTCTCGTGATCCTGACCCTTTTTTACCCAAATGATCCACTAATCACATATGATCAAACATGTGACTTAGCTCAATGGTCTTCAGGTAATCAAAAACAGTAGAGAATAAAATGAATCAAAATCGTTTAAGCCATTTCTTAAGTAAAATTAGCATGACAGCATTCAGCAATGAAGCGATATGACCCACTAATATAATTTTGTTTAATATGCAACTCAGCTCAATAGTCTTCTCGTGACAAAAGACGTTCCATTGCAAAATTTAGGTAAAATTGGCTGAGTCGTTGTTATATATAATTAGAATGACCCGAACCCATTAAGACCTAAAACGACCCACTAACTGAATTGTTACGTGCATGTGTCCTATCTCAATGATTTTCTTTTGCCCGAAAACATTATAATAGAAAACATACTGAAAATGGTGAGAACAATTTTCTAGATAAAATTAGCATGACCCACAAATGACCCTTATATCGAAATCTCTCGAAAATGTGACTTAGTTCATTAATTTTTGCGTGCCGAAAAACGTTAAATACAAAATTTAGATAAAATCGATTGAGCCAATTTTTAGGTATAAATAGTTTGACCTTGACCCATTATGACCCAAAATGACTCATTAATTGAGTTTTCTGAAACATCTGACCTAACCCAATGATTTTCTTGTGTCCGAAAACGATAGAATATAAAATTCAGTCAAATTTGTGCGAGACATTGTCTAGATAAAATTAGAATAACCCAAAAGTGACCCATTGATCGAAATTTCTCGAACATGTGACATAGCCCAATGATTTTCTCGTGCCAAAAATATGCTGTATACAAAATTTCGTTAAAATCGATTCACCCATTCTTTAGATATAGCTTGACCATGACCCATCATGACCCACAAATGACCCTTATAATCGAAATTTCTCGAACATGTGACTTAGCCCATTATTTTCTCGTGTATAAATATTGTTACACTCAAAATTTCGTTAAACTCGATCCTGCCGTTCTTTAAATATAAATAACTTGACCCAGACCCTTTATGACCATTTATGACCCATTAATCGAAATTTCTCGATCATGTGACCTAGCCCAATGATTTTCTCGTGCCAAAAAATGTTGTACACAAAATTTCGTTAAAACTGATCCACGTGTTCTTTAGATATAGCTTGACATGACCCATTATGACCCATCATGACTCATAATATAATGACCCATAACCTCTTATAATCGAAATCTTTCAAACATGTGAGATAGCCCATTAATTTTCTCGTGTCAAAAAACTTACATACAAAATTTCATTAAATTTGATACTGTCGTAGTTTACATATAAATAGCTTGACCCAGACCTTTTATGACCCAAAATGACCCAGTAATCGAAATTTTTCGAACTGAGACCTAGCCCAATAGTTTTCTCGTGCCAAAAAAATGTTGTATACAAAATTTCGTTAAAATCGATCCACCTGTTCTTTAGCTATAGCTTGACTATGACCCATTATGACCCATCATGACCCACAAATGACTCTTATAATCGAAATCTCTCGATCGTGTGAGCCCATTAGCTTTCTCGTGTCAAAAAACTATTACAGGCAAAATTTCGATGAAATTGATTCTGCGGTTCTTTAAATATAAATAGCTTGACCCAGACTCTTAATAACCCAATATGACCCATTAAAATTTTTTCTCGAGCATGTAACCTAGCCCAATGTTTTTCTCGTGCCCGAAAACCATAGAATGCAATTTTTAGTCAAAATTGCGTGAGAAAATCTCTAGATAAAAATAGCATGACCCACAATGACCCCAAAAATGACCCACTAACCGAATTTTCTCGAACATGTTACCTAACCCAATGGTCTTCTGGTAATCCAAAACGATAAAATGTAAAATTTGGTCGAAATCGTTAGAGCCGTTTTTTAGATAAAAATGGCTTGACCCACAATGACCCAAAAATGACCCACTAATCGAAATTTTTCGAACATGTGACCCAGTTCAATAGTTTTCTCGCGCCAAAAAACGATTGGATACAAAATTTCCTTAAAATCGATCCAGCCGTTCTCTAGATATAAATAGCTTGATCCTGACCCATTATGACCCAAAATGACCCAATAATCGAATTTTCTCGAACATGTGACCTAGCCCAATGTCTTCTCGTGCCCGAAAATGGTAAAATCCAAATTTTCGCGAAAATCGTTAGAGCCGTTTTTGAGATAAAATTTACCCACACACACACACACACAATTTTTGCTCGCATTATAGTATAAGATTTAAAAGAAAATAAATATGACGTCATGTTTGAAATAAAAATAAAAGGTGTATTTTTTATAATACATTTAACAAGGATATTTGTTTAGTTAATGGGAATTTTTGTGTAAAATATGGTGACATAAATTAAAAGTAAAAAGAATGAAAAAGAATTATATTTTTAATAAAATGGTTCACTCATGAAAATGTGACGTCATAGTTGAAATAAAACAGGTACTTTATAGCAGTCGTTAAAAATACAAGGGGTATGAATATCAGTGGCTAATGGAGCGAGATAAATAATGACGTCATATTTAAAATGAATCAGAAATATTTTTTACTTATACTAATTAATAATTTATAAGCTACATACAAATGAATATTTTTGTTAAAAACTCATAATTATCAATGGAAGAAATTTTTTGTGGGGAAAAGGTGGAAAATAAAATCACTGATTAATATATTTTTAGCTCGATTTTTTAACACTTTCGAACAAAGTTGAAAAGTTATTATGCTTTCGGTTTGTCTGTCTGTCTGGTCGCTTTCCAACTTTCGTAAATATACTCCGATTTCCATGAATTTTTTGGACATTATTAACGTTTACCTAGCACGAATACCTATTGAAAATGAAGTTTCTACCATGATTATTTTATTTACAGGGATAGTCAAAAAATCTCCTTATATTACGGCATTATGGGGAAAAAATCGTTTTAATTAAATTTAACGATGTTACAGCCTGTAGAACATATTCAAATTTATATGCATGTACAAAGTGCACTAAAATATGCATTTTGTAAAAAATGTAGTGAAAAAGGCACTTACTATTCACTTACAGGGTCAGACAGAAGAATTCCATTGCATAGGAATAAAGGGAGGAACAGTTTCCGACATATTTTAATTATGGTAAACGATTTCATGTATAATCAAATTGATATATGTTGCTGAGGCTTAATGTAAGTTATTTCATGCATAATACGAAGTGCATAGCATTTACAGGGACACACAAAAGATTTCAAATATTATATATTCTATCCGAAGTACTGTATATCATGGATGATGACTGTTGCATGGATGAAATGCATTTTGAATTATGATATGTGCTTTTAAGTTTCGCTTAATGTATGCATATTAAATGGAGAGTATAAATGGTAATAGTATAAATAGTTAAATTTAGAAATACAGGGTTACATTAAAGATCTCGGAAAGGTTACTGAATATGAGTGTCATTTACTTAAAGATGGTTTTTAAATAAAATATGCATTTTTATTTTGAACTGCATTTAGTAAACTAAGAAATGTTTGTAGTATATATATAAAATTATAAACAGGGTCCCGCAAAGAACTGGATACAAGGTTGTCTTCGGATAATAATTTCTGAAAATGTAATTTAGGTAGTAATAAGAAATATTTTTGTTTGAAATAAATTTTAGAAAGATATTTTCGTGTATTAAAGGCACTTGGAAAACTACAGGGCTGAACAAAAGAATTCAAGAATGTTTCTATCTATTAGTATTAATCGCTGAAAGGAAAATTTTGACCAGCAAACAAATTAGCAACTAGGGATTATCAGAAGTTTTTTTTACCATAAATTCGCGATAAAAAGTTTATTACACATGCTTTTCATCATCGAAATTTTTTGCTTGATTGATCAATTATTTCTTCTTTAAATGTTATGTGAACGAAGTCACGGGTAACTGCTAGTATAATATAAAGCAGAAGTTCTGAAACTTCCAAACGAGTGTTTTCAAAAACTACCCGATGGATTTTTTTGCCGATTGTATCATTCGATAGGAAATATTTTTCCGAAGGTTTATGATTCAAATTTACAGGGATAACTCTGATTTTTCGTAGTAAATTTCGTATTTTTCGGTTATTTTTGACAAAAGGTTTGCCAGTAGCTATTTTTGGCGAAAATTATAATTGCTAAAAGAATTAAAATGGCTATATCTATTAAAAATATTACAAATATCTTGCAAATAATAGCAGAAAATAACTACTGATAATATTAATAATAATAAAGAAAGACCGCTTAAATGAGGCGTAATATTATAAAAATATATTTATCTTGAAAATGAAAAAAATATTTGTAATGCTTAAAAAATAAATTAACGCGAAATATAACAATTGGTTCAACTTTTGGCGACTTATCCCTGGTGTTAGAATAAAAACATGAATTTCAGAAATTGATTAAATGAATTTTGAATGATAGTTATTTCCCTTTTTATTATTTTCTTACCCTTACTTATCGAATTTCCGTATGATATAACTTACAGCAGTAAAAAGCAGATTTGATTGTAAAAGACACTGTAAGTTGTGAGTTACTATTCGTTTCTATACCATTTTCATCTTGCTTTTGTCGCCAAAGAATGTGCTTTTAAGCCGAAAATGCACTACTGACTTAATGCCTGACTTAGGTCGCAATAATGTTTTTTTTTAAAGTGAAGATAATTTTTAGAGTATATTTTAATATTCAATCGTAAATTATATAGATATGAGTATAACTCTTTTATTTCTTTTTCAAAATGTTTTCATTGTTAATTTAATTTTTCTTGCGCCATTTTGTCAATTTCCCTTACAGGAAAAATTTCAGTTTTAAAATTTAAAAACTGAAACCCCATCGATTAAAAATCTACCCCCAAATTCCAAGATTAAATATTAACTAGCAGGGGTGACCGAGCTCAGCTCGGTCAAAATTAACTTTGTGTTCAACTCGATATAGTATTATTACTGTAAAACATGTTATTAATAATAGTATTATTTATAAAAACAATCAACTATGTTTGTATGCACATGTTCATAAATTTTACTTTATTTTAAAATTTACAAAGAAAGGACATCAATCCAAATCACTTTTATAACTCGACTCTGATTAGTTTAACTATGCATTTCGAAGACTATTAAGAATGTATAAGAAATTTCTTCACATTCTGAAAGACAATATTTTTTACCAGATATTACCAAATTTAGACACATTCTTTCATTTGGCGCCAAATATGTGTTTTGGTTTCGTAACCTTAATAGTCGATTTTTCGGCCAAATTTCGTCAGTATTTTGTCAAATATCGCCAACTTATTGGCTTTTGCCATAGTCTCGTGATCCTGACCCTTTTTTACCCAAATGATCCACTAATCACATATGATCAAACATGTGACTTAGCTCAATGGTCTTCAGGTAATCAAAAACAGTAGAGTATAAAATGAATCAAAATCGTTTAAGCCATTTCTTAAGTAAAATTAGCATGACAGCATTCAGCAATGAAGCGATATGACCCACTAATATAATTTTGTTTAATATGCAACTCAGCTCAATAGTCTTCTCGTGACAAAAGACGTTCCATTGCAAAATTTAGGTAAAATTGACTGAGTCGTTGTTATATATAATAAGAATGACCCGAACCCATTAAGACCTAAAACGACCCACTAACTGAATTGTTACGTGCATGTGTCCTATCTCAATGATTTTCTTTTGCCCGAAAACATTATAATAGAAAACATACTGAAAATGGTGAGAACAATTTTCTAGATAAAATTAGCATGACCCACAAATGACCCTTATATCGAAATCTCTCGAAAATGTGACTTAGTTCATTAATTTTTGCGTGCCGAAAAACGTTAAATACAAAATTTAGATAAAATCGATTGAGCCAATTTTTAGGTATAAATAGTTTGACCTTGACCCATTATGACCCAAAATGACTCATTAATTGAGTTTTCTGAAACATCTGACCTAACCCAATGATTTTCTTGTGTCCGAAAACGATAGAATATAAAATTCAGTCAAATTTGTGCGAGGCATTGTCTAGATAAAATTAGAATAACCCAAAAGTGACCCATTGATCGAAATTTCTCGAACATGTGACATAGCCCAATGATTTTCTCGTGCCAAAAATATGCTGTATACAAAATTTCGTTAAAATCGATTCACCCATTCTTTAGATATAGCTTGACCATGACCCATCATGACCCACAAATGACCCTTATAATCGAAATCTCTCGAACATGTGACTTAGCCCATTATTTTCTCGTGTATAAATATTGTTACACTCAAAATTTCGTTAAACTCGATCCTGCCGTTCTTTAAATATAAATAACTTGACCCAGACCCTTTATGACCCTTTATGACCCATTAATCGAAATTTCTCGATCATGTGACCTAGCCCAATGATTTTCTCGTGCCAAAAAATGTTGTACACAAAATTTCGTTAAAACTGATCCACGTGTTCTTTAGATATAGCTTGACATGACCCATTATGACCCATCATGACTCATAATATAATGACCCATAACCTCTTATAATCGAAATCTTTCAAACATGTGAGATAGCCCATTAATTTTCTCGTGTCAAAAAACTTACATACAAAATTTCATTAAATTTGATACTGTCGTAGTTTACATATAAATAGCTTGACCCAGACCTTTTATGACCCAAAATGACCCAGTAATCGAAATTTTTCGAACTGAGACCTAGCCCAATAGTTTTCTCGTGCCAAAAAAATGTTGTATACAAAATTTCGTTAAAATCGATCCACCTGTTCTTTAGCTATAGCTTGACTATGACCCATTATGACCCATCATGACCCACAAATGACTCTTATAATCGAAATCTCTCGATCGTGTGAACCCATTAGCTTTCTCGTGTCAAAAAACTATTACAGGCAAAATTTCGATGAAATTGATTCTGCGGTTCTTTAAATATAAATAGCTTGACCCAGACTCTTAATAACCCAATATGACCCATTAAAATTTTTTCTCGAGCATGTAACCTAGCCCAATGTTTTTCTCGTGCCCGAAAACCATAGAATGCAATTTTTAATCAAAATTGCGTGAGAAAATCTCTAGATAAAAATAGCATGACCCACAATGACCCCAAAAATGACCCACTAACCGAATTTTCTCGAACATGTTACCTAACCCAATGGTCTTCTGGTAATCCAAAACGATAAAATGTAAAATTTGGTCGAAATCGTTAGAGCCGTTTTTTAGATAAAAATGGCTTGACCCACATTGACCCAAAAATGACCCACTAATCGAAATTTTTCGAACATGTGACCCAGTTCAATAGTTTTCTCGCGCCAAAAAACGATTGGATACAAAATTTCCTTAAAATCGATCCAGCCGTTCTCTAGATATAAATAGCTTGATCCTGACCCATTATGACCCAAAATGACCCAATAATCGAATTTTCTCGAACATGTGACCTAGCCCAATGGTCTTCTCGTGCCCGAAAATGGTAAAATCCAAATTTTCGCGAAAATCGTTAGAGCCGTTTTTGAGATAAAATTTACCCACACACACACACACACACACACACACACACACACAATTTTTGCTCGCATTATAGTATAAGATAATGGATGATCGTAAATGTCATATTCACTTGACATTAAGCATAATATAAATACTAATTATGTCATCAAGTGATTTTTAATTCGACATTTTATTTCTACTTTTATATATGTTCTGCTAATTTGTTTTTCGTTATTTAAATGAAAATTTATGCTAATCTATATAATCTGGCTAATAGTTTGGCGATTTGTATAATTTGGCGAAATTGGTCGACGGTATAACCAAGTAGTACTGAAGGAAAAATTTTGCAATTCAAAGTAAATTTATGCAATTATACGTTATTACTATAGATAGATTCCACATTTTGAAATGAAAAATTCCCGCTGAATAAAATTTACAAGTCTTTTTTAATTAACCATTTCCTCTTCAATATTTCTTCAATCAAACTTTCGCTATTCTCCTTCGCGCAGGCTAACAAAAATGTATTTTAAATATTTTATTAGATAAAACGTAAATAACATTTTTCTATTTTTAAAAAAAATATTTTTAAAATCTAATTCTACCATTATGTGTCTTACAGGACAAAATAGCAGAATTGCTTTTAAAAATGGTTTTATCTGTTAATTGTATGTTATTTGTTTATTTGGGTGTTTGAATTTACTTTTGTCATCAAACAATGCGATTTTATACCAAGAAGGCATAAGCCGGAGTGATGTTCACAATTACTAAATTCTCCACTCTATTTTAAATGTGTGAGAGCATTTTTAGGATTTTTTTTTAATGTTTAATTGTAAATATATAAATAGCAGTTATAGCAAAAAAAAAAAAAAAAAAAAAAAAAAATGCGTATAATGTTTAAATTTTAGTATAAATGTCTTCCTCATCCAAACTGTAAAATAATTTAATTGTAACTTTTTAAAGTTTTGGCGCAGATGTCATATACGCACCACATTCGCACGATTGCAACAAAATCGCGATTTTATGCTACACATGGTAAACCAGCTATGATTGTTTATTTATTAATAAACTATTTATTAACTTTCATTTTGTTTTTTAAAATAATATAAATCATTTTCTTCTATAGCTATTAATTAAACTTTTTTATTTATTATTTTTTTTCAAATAATACAAAATAATTAAAAAATATTTATGAAATTGGTAATTAAAAACCAAGTTCTCCAAATTGGCGCCAGAAAAAAATTGCGCCAATGTGGTGCATACATGACATCTGTGTGAAAGTTTTTCTTATACATAAGTAGGGAAAATGCAGTATAAATACCGATTAAAGTTTTTTCCAAATGGAAATTTTGTCACGGATTTGGTCATATACTCATCGAGGTATCTTACTGGCGCCAAAATGGCATTATTTGCCTCATATGGTAACCCAGCTAAAGTTGTTTATCTGATGATAAGTTGTTTATTTACTTTCATTTTTTTCTCTTTTGAAATGATATTTGTTGTTTTGTTCTACAGTTACTTTTTATTTATTGTTAATTGCTGTTTAAAATGATAGAAAATAATAAAATATACATAAATTTTTTTGGTATTCTAAAACGAAGATTTTGCCGCATTGTAGTTGCAAGATAATCATGCTAAATCTATTGCGTATATGATGTCTGTGTAGGAATCTTTTGTGAAATATGAAAAGTGTAAATTGGCTACTACTTGATTATCACGTCAACCAATTTCGCCAAATCGTTCGCCAAATTATACAAATTTACATAATTTTATCTTAAATAACTAAAGAGAAAATGCTTAAATACGAAAGAGCAAATAATTTTGTTTTCATTTTTCAGGAGGAAATTTTGCAATAATAAAGTAATTGTTGTAGTGAGAATTTTAATGTGTGTGTGTTTTTTTTTTATCGTTGGCAACTTGCTGTAACGAAAAATGTTTTTTTTTTTTTTTTTTTTTTTTTCCCAGCTATTGTTTTGTAAGAGCTGGTTTTGTGAAAGCCATATTAAGATAGTATTCAAATTTTTGAACCCTTCCCAATTATCACCCCCTTGGGCCGATTTTGCACATTTGCAATTCCTACTGAGATATTAACCATCTCAATGTACTTGACGAGTTTGAAGATGATTCTTGCATAATTGTGCCTTTTATCGCGCGGACAAAAATTTAATATATATATAAAGTTTTTAGGTGGGAGTAGCTTTGGGTTCCTGGCTTCACATAATGAAAAGTTGTGAAGAAATTTTTCAGAAGTTGTACCATGGTAACGACTGTAATAATTAATATTTCTTCAGATAAAGGAAAATTTTAAATCCTGTTGCCATAATTGTCTCATTTCGCTTCCAAATGTGCACTGTTAGTAATAAACTAAAATAGTTACTTCTAAATAGCTGGTTTTTGCGCAACGTTTAAGATAATTTAATATCACAATGGTGTCTAAATCGTTTTCAGCAATCAGCAAGGTGCTGCTGGAGGTCCAAATTATTTAAAATACAAATTTAAATTCACCAGTTCGTTTCATCCACGGTTGATTTTGAAATATTGACCAGCGCAGCGGGCACAGCCTGCTAGTTAATAATCTAAAATAATACTTTAATATCTCAAATAGTTTTTGCGAAAAAAAATGTTGAAATAAACTGAAAAGTTGCATAAGTGACACTTGAAAGGGTCTGTTTTAAAGAAGCATTGTTTCAGAAAAAAAATCATAATTTTACTCATTTTCAACGTATCAAATTGAAATTTGCATCAAAATGTGCACAAAGGGGTGGAGATTTAAGAAAAAAATAGTTTGAGGATCATATTTTAATTTAAGAGCCCCCAAAATTGTCTAAAGTTTGTTTTTACAAAAAAATTTGTGAGAAAAATGATTTTTTTTCAAATTTCATTTTTGAAAAAGGCATAGCAGTTAAATAATCAATTTTTTTTTTTTAAATTGTACGTAAATGTATAAACTGAAAGGCTGTGAAAAAAAAAATGGCTTTTTGAGTGCTAATATGTTTTATTCATCACAAACCAAAAAAAAAAAAAATGCATGCGTTTGGCTGAAAAAACAACTTATACAAACGTTATTAGAAATCCCCAAAAAACATTAGAATAATTGTTTGTATTACAAGTGATCATTTAAAAAAGATACATTGCTACTTCTATTTATCTTACTTTGATTTAAAAAAAATTATATTACATGATAATTGTAAATAATTTAAATGTAATCTGATTTACTAACATAGTTTGTGTATCACAAATTTGTATACATATAAATTCCAACAAAATATTAAATCAACTTTGAACAACTTTGTAAAACAATGACTTTTTGAGTGCTAATATATTTATTTTGATCTAAGTCTGGCTTGAAAGAAAGTTAGCAGGGAGGAGGAGTCGGGGGGGAAGGGGGGGAATGGGCACACATAACCATGACTAGAGGTTTCTAATATATCTTGCCTTGCTTATCTACTGATTGATATGATATCCTACAAATAATTTATACACTACTACAAAATTAATTTTTTTTTTTTTTTGGGGGGGGGGAGGTGGGCTGAAATTTAGGTATCAAGGCCTAGGTCTTGTAGGCCCAAATAGAAGTTAGACTCTGTTTTTGGTCTATAAAACAATGTTTTTAACAGTCAGTATTTAGGAAGAAGCTATTTTTATCAATATCCATTTTATTTTTTAAATGCCTTTTTTTCCTTTTTTTTTTTCCTCTTTAAGTTGAAACTAGTCGTTGGGGGGCCACCGTAATACTTACCCATCATAATATAAAATCTGAAAATAAAATGCGTGGAAACTATCTATGGCAATTCCAAAATAAAATTTAAACGCATAAATAAATAATTTTAACATACATAATAATGCTCCATGAATGAATTTCTGACGAGCCAATTTCGACAAATTATATAAAGCGCCAAAATACTCGAGTAGTACCGCATTGCGTAAAAGAAACATCCTTATAACTCCAAAAATAATAATCATATTAACTAACAATTTACTGCGTCGGATTAAGCGTCTCATTTCCAATCAAAATATATCTGAGAATTGAAATTTGAATGAAATACAGGGTCATGAAAAATTGAAGAATTTGGAAAACAAGATTACATATATCTCGGTAACTAATGATCCGATCGACTTCGTTTTTGGTGCAAAATTTGTGTTATTTTATTGCCTTTTACGACCGTTTCTCAAAATAAAAAATTTCAAAAATTTTTATATACCTTTCATCAGAACGAATTTTTCGAGAGTCCGAAAAAAATAGTTCCGGGTAATCGAGGTTACTGATATTAAATAGGCTTCATCCCATTCTTACATACTAAGTACATACAAAATTTCAAGTCTCTATCTCAATTTGTTCGAGAGATAGAGCGGTTACAGACAGACAGACAGACACACAGACGGACGGACGGCAAAATTTTTTTTCTAAAAATATGTTTTTCGGAATCTCCAGCATATCCAGAAACGTGTAAATCCGTCAAAAATTTTTTTTCGATTTTCAAAACGATTGCAAGACTTACCCTATACTACGTATGATGGGTAAGTAAAACGGCTTCCCTTAGCAAAAAAAGGCATAGAATTACCATAAAAAAAACACCATAAGTGCAATCATATGGATTTTTGCCTATGGTAAATGTGATTCTATGGAAAACCATATAATCGTTAAGTGTATGGTAATTCTTATGAAAAACCATATAAACGTTAAGTGTATTGTAATTCTTTATGGTACTATATATTAAGAAATATATAACGATATCAACTTTGGTGGCGCCATCTTTTAGGAACACGGGGAACTAAGCTTACTAATGCACTTCGACATTAGGTAGCTGTGGGATTTGATCCACGGACGGTAGGGATGGGAGACGAGCGTCCTAACCATTCGGCTATGCGGGGTGATGAGCTGCGCTTATAAAACGTTATATGAATAAAGCGTTTCGGTAAATCATCATTATTTGTCGTTCTAAGTTAATGGTTGACAAAAGAAGGTAGTTTTAAAGATTTTTTTTTTTTTATAAATTGTTTTATAGACATGTATTTATAAGTTAATTTATTATTTTAATGAATGGAGTAAATATCTTAGCAAATATTATTTAGTTATAAAATCCAATTAATTAAAGGAAAAACTATTTTCTGTTTATTAAAATTAATTTTTTAAAAAATAGAAAGTCGATAAGAAATAATATTTAATAAGAATAAGAAATCATTTGATAATTTAGTATATAATATATTTTTAATGGTTATATTAATGTATTATATTAATTCCTTACTTACGAGCATTTTTTAATTTTAAAGTAATATAATATATAAATATATATATATATATATATATATATATATATTACTTTTTTTAGATAATTTTTACGGAAATTTTGAATCTTTCTTTTAAATTTTAACACCAAAAAGATTAATTGATATATTCAATATTTTTATACATTGTAAAATGATTTTTAATCTTTTCAATAGGGTCACCCGGGGTAAAATGGGTAGCCGGGGTAAAATGGGTATATTTTATTTATTTATCTTATTATTTTACCAGACAAATTTTTAAAATAAATTAAAATTATGAACAAAGTGCTTACATATCTGGCAATACTTAAACCTTATAAAAACAAACTGGCGACGCATATAATGGGCTTAGCAACCATTTTGTTTTTCAGAAGATAGAACAAAATGTTTTTAATGGTTGAAAAACTTCTTTCCAGAAAAATATACAGGAAGAATTTTAGGAATAAACTGTTTGATATTTACAGAAGAAGGATTCTTCTAACTGAAAACTGTTAAATTAAGTAAATTTATTTACTCACAAAAATTTTATAGCGTTTTTTGTCATATGGGGTAAAATGGGTATAGGTCAAGATATGAATGTATGAAGATTGATCAAAGTTGAAAGAAACTTTTGAGGACAAATTGTTATTGATCCTATGTTTTAAACTGAAATTATGCTTTGTTATATGAAATTAGGCTATTACTTATATCATCAATTTATCATTTATATTATAAATTAGGCTATTTCGGGTGACATTATAATACATGCAAATTGACTAAATGTACAGGAACACAAGGTAAGAAAAATATCGCAAAATTAAATTAAAACACATTTTCTAGTACTGGCGAGGCTATAAAAAAACTCAGAGAAAATGCAAGAGAGTACAAGCAAAGGTAGGAGAAGTTTTAACTACAGAGCAGGTAGCTGCAAGTCTAAAAAAGTACAAACAGTTAAAAGAATCGAAGCAACCCATAAAATAGAAGTTAAACCAAAGGTTTTCACTGCAATGAATCCAGTGATTGGCAATTGAGTCCCTGTAAAAGTTAATGTAAAGAAGTCTGTTCAAGAATTCACAGGTCTTATTGATATCCCTGATGAAGGTGAAAATACTGTGAAGTTTGCAACAAAGTCATCTGCTGGATTATTTTTATATCTTTCCTGAGAAAGACTATGTTGCTGATGTGAACGCATCCTAATTGCCAGAGAGCTATCTCAACAGAGCTGCAATAGTCCTTGCCAATATACACTTTGCATGTAAATTTTTATCATGTTATACCTATCTGCATAAATTGCTTTTGATTAAACATTGATTTTCCAGTGTAATTTAATTTCTCATTTTTTCCCTACACATATTCATGCTGATATCTATCTGCTTTTGAATTTCATTAAATAAAAAAAATACTTTTAAAGAGAAACACGATTCACAGCATGTGCGTAAACTGATGTGGTGAAGGATAGGATTTGTCAGTACTCTCATCTTATTTACATTAGTTTCATAACAGTGTTTTTATATGTCAAAAAAAAAAAAAAAAAAAAAAATGTAAGCAAATTGAAGTGGGGAGTTTTTGAAGCCCCTTCCCCTCACCTTCCAAGTTTACACATGATTCAGAGGATGAAAGTACAAAACTTTTAAATGGTTTACACATTAATTATAGTGTATTTAAGTATATTTAATTTATTATTCAACTTTAACCAGCATATACCCATTTTACCCCGGTGCATACCCATTTTACCCCGAACCACGAGGTAAAATGGGTATACACCGGGGTAAAATAGGTATAGTGTTTTACACAAAATTTTTTAAAAAAAGTAAACACAAATTATGTTTAATTTAGACCTAAGATACACAATGTCAAAAATATTGAACAAAAACATGAATTTATTTCATAATATTTCTGCTATGAAACATTAAAATTAAAAAAGCTGATTTTTATACCCATTTTACCCCGGGTGACCCTAATTATTAACGTTTAAATAAAATAAAATAAAAACTTTGTTGTTGCATATAAAATGAATATAAAAACCAAAACTAAAAAATACTACTATTGTCTGACTATTGTCTCTTCGAATTATAATAGAAAACATGATTTAAAATTTATTATAAGCATAAGAAAAAAATAAAGAAATTTTTAATGCAGTTTTTTTTTTTTTAAGAATGTGTTTGTATTTACAGAAGTTTGTAATTTTGAAGTTTGTAATTACAAACTTCTTTAATCGCTGTTAGAATTTTATAGGAAATATGTCATCAAATATATATTTTTGTTAAATCATTTTATTTCTCCCATAGGATTTTTTATTTATAACGCATAGACTCTGCTCACATATATGAAATACATAAGAACAAAATAATAATACTATTATTTCATATATTATCATAATTTGAGGTCGATAAAAATATCGGTAGATTTTTTGATATTTTTATAGATCGTAAAATAATTTTTAATCTTTTTAATGATTTTTAACTTTTAAATAAAATAAAAATCCTTGTTGTTCCACATAAACTGACTTTAAAATTATCAAATAACGTGAATTAATTATTAACCCTTTTTTTTGTACTATTAAGTTTATTAATATTTAATTAACATATTATAATATATTATATTAATATATATGTATTTATATTTTGTTGTTAATATTTTTAAAAGATATTTCAAAAATTCTTTTGGTGATTCAAACATTTGTAGGTCCTTTTTAAAATAAATTCAAAAAGATTTTCTTTAAATAATTATAGTCTATTTTTGACAATTTGTTTATTTTGAGGGGATCCGGGACACATTAAAAAATATTTTATTGAATTAAAATTTCGCAATTTTTTGTGATATTAAACATACCATTTTAAAACAAAATCATATGATAAAACTTCTCTATATTTTTTTAATTTAAAATTTATTAAAAAAAGTGGAGGGAAATTAAAAATTATTGTAACTCAATGTAATAATTGTAGAATTTTAGTTTTTTAGCAATTAAGTAAACAGAAACACCTACATTTTAATTTTGATTCAGCCTTTTTAAAAATAATAATAAAAAATTTATTTAAAGCAAAAGTTTGGAAAAAAAATAATACTTTCAAAAATAAATATTTTTTTCAAATTTGCTGAATCAAAATTAAAGTAAAGCAATTAAAAAAAGGCATGTTCTAATTTTAAAGCATTTATGTTTAACGGTTCTTGAGTTATAACAATTTAAAGGTGAGAAATTGTGAAAACCCAACATGAAAAAAAACGCATACAAGAAGTCTTATCCATGACAATCAATGCTTAAAAGCTAGATGCTGAAAACGAAAAAAAAAAAAAAAAAAAAAAAAAAACACACATAATATTTCCTTTTAATATGACTTTAAAAAAATGTCATTATAAGCATAAAAAATCAGATAAATTTTTAATTCAGTATTTTTTATGTGTGTCCCTGACTCCTTTAATCGCTGTTAGAATTTTATAGGAAATATGTCAATAATATATTTTTATTGAATAATTAATTTTTCTCAAGATTTTTTTTATTTTTAACGCATTTACACACTCATATATATGAATTATATAAGAATAAAATAACATGTTATTTTATGTTATATTAATTTGAGATCAAGGGATTTTCCTTAGACTGGTTATAAGTTAACATAAGTTGTTCCTAAATAGATTTTGGTTTAAACTATCTAACCAGTGGCGTTGCTATGATTCTATTTTTTAGAAGTGCATAAGACATACATAAAGATAGTAGAAAGTTTTGAGATGACCACAACCGAGTAATTTTATATTATAGTTACACAAAATCTAATATATTATAAACTTTCAAAAGGCATTAAGATTTTACCATACACCATGCTTTGAAATACTATACAATTTATAATGCAAACAATTATGTATTATTTTACTATACATCACGCTATGGAACACCATTGAATGTATGGTAAATTTCATTTCCCTATAGTTTTACCATACACCTGGTTATGGAATACCATATCATATATGGTGTATATCATTATCCTATAACTTTACCATACACATTTTTCTGGATACCATAAAATGTATGGTATATATCATTATTCCATAACTTTACCATAGACATTGCTCTGCAATACCATAGAGCGATGAATGTTTACCATATGAATACAGTATGTTTACATATAATGACATAATTTTTTTATGATTTTCCATATAAAACCATGTGTTTCCATAAAAAATCCTATGCCATTTTTTGCTAAGGGCAAATTTGTACACATTTTTCAAAACAAAGCATTTTCATTAGATACCTTTAAATAAAAGGTCTCTTATATATTTGCAATTTTAACAAAAGTCATATTTAATCTCTATTTTGTTACAAGAACTTTAAAATAAACTCATATTTTTCATATAAAATAATAATAATCCCTCGTATATTTTAAAAAATGTGTACAATAAGAGTAGCTCTGAGATTAGGGGAGACTGGGGTACAATGGTCCACTTTTGTAAATTTTAACTGTTTACTCTTAAAGTATTGATTTTTTTCTTTTGATCAAGTACATGCATGTTACCTATACATTAAAGTTTATACTGCATCAACTCAAAAATAATAATTATGCATACTTTTTTTTAAATATTTTTTTTAAATAGCGGTCCACAGCATGGGGCTCTATGGACTACTTGTAATTTGAATAAAAATATATCAGTGTAGTTCATTTTTTAACAATAAGAAAGATAAACTATACCACAATTTGTTTATTCACATTTTATTACTCATTTTTATTTGTTTATTCACATTTTATTATTCATTTTTATTTGTTTATTCACTCTTTTAGCTCTAACTAAAGTAACATTTTTTTTCTTCATTTTTTTTTTTTTTTTTTTTAATCTTTAAGTCATTATAGCGGTCGCAGATTGAATAATTAGGATTATTATCATCCACAATACATTTTACAGCCTGTTCTATAACTTCATGTGGCACAGAACCTATATTGGTTTTCCTAGGCTTGTTTCTTGGCATTGCTAAAAGAAATATGGAAAATAATATGTATCTTTTTTTGCACAATGATGCCACTTAAAGTTAAATATAAACCTTTATAATAAGAAATATATATATCTAAATATATGACTAAGGAAAAAATATAATAAATTTTTCCTGTCTACTTTACATCATCTGTGTTTTTTTAATGAATTTTACTTTATTTAATTATTATATACAGATACAAACTAATAGGTAGATATAATTTTTGTTTTTCTCATTCTACTATTTTATTTAAATCTAACTTCTTATGGATGCATGTATGCACAAGCGCAGGAATATTGAATTAATAAATTATATGAAATTAAAAACCCCTCAAATGCACAAAATATTTTTTTTACTAATTTTTGGTGTTCAATTTGGGTTAATTTTTAAATCTGAAAGCTTATATTATATAGATAAATATTTCAAAAATGCATTTCACAATATGAATCATTAATTAATTCACACACAGAAATAAAATAATTTATTAATTCTTAATTTGGGCTATTTTTTATGTTTGAAAGCATATATTAAACAGATAAATATTTCAAAAATGCATTACGCAACATGAATCATTAATTAATCTACACACAGAACTAAAATAATTTATTAATTCTGAATTTCACATATAATATGTAACTTTTAAAAACATGGGATACAAAACTGGCGTACAATGGACATGGTCCATTGTACCCCAGTTTCTGATGGTCCATTGTACCCCATATGGAAGTCTCACAAAAACTTGATGATAAAAAAAGAAATTTAGAATTCTATTGTTTTAGCTATAATGAATATAATAATATATTGTCTTACCTTTTTATTTTGCCACACAATGTCTTTCAAATTACAAATCTGTAATAAATAAATGAAGATATGTTTCACTGAAAATATTTACTTTTGCCTTACTCCCCCTGTGTCAAATCAATTATCAAGCATAAAATGGCTAAAATGTCAGCTATGCACATGGTTTCAAACTTCTTTTTACTACTTCATGACTGCCATCTATATACTAAAATATGAAGCTTTCAAAAACAGAATTAATGTAAAAAATGAGGGGTGGACCATTGTACCCCAGTCTCCCCTAAATATGTTGTTTCTGTGACACAAAATCTTTGTTTTTAGACAACACAGAAATGTAACATTAGTTCCCCAGATGGGTGAATCATAAAAGGGGCCATCTGGTTTTGTTCTAAGGAGACATTTAACTTGACACAAGTCCCTCCCCTCTAAAGGGGTTGGTTGATGAAAGGTGGAGGAGAGTGACCTTATAAGAGACCAGGCCAGTTTCTTAGATTTTAGTGCAGGGGACAAACTTAAATTCTCCATTGTCAGTATTATTAGTAGTTTTATTTTGCTTATTGCTTTGAACCTGCTTTAAAAGTGGATATTCTTGAAAGTTATTCTTTAATTTAACAAATATATTAAGTAATAATTTAAACAAATATTTAAATAATACATAGTCTTTTTGTGTAGTGTTATTTTTATTTAATTATTTCTGGTTAAATGCAAACTGGCAGGGCCTGTTTACCGAATAGGCCCGTGAAGCCCGTGCTTACCCATTGATTTTTAAAAGGGCCCCAAAATTTACTTTTCAAACTTAACTTTTAGATGAAAAAAAATTCATGATAAAAAAATAATGGATTTTTTTGCATAAGGATTTTGTTTTTCTTATTATGTTGTAATTTGAAAATCATAAAAAGATATTTTGAAGTTGAAATATTCTTAATTATAGTTTCATATTTGTTTCTTACAAAATTAATTTGTTATATTTAATTATGTATCTAATAAAATACTTTTTCATATGTATAATAAACATGTAATCGTTTGAGTTTAATATTAAAAATGTTATTTATCGAAATTTTGATAGCAAAATTTCATATCATCTAAGCATGTGAAAAATAGATTATTAAATAAATAAGTTTTAAAAAATAGTTGATTAATAGGGGGCCCCCAATTGGACGCCGGGCTTCCCCTACTTCTAATTCATAAGCCGGCCCTGCAAACTGGTTAGAGCCCAATTCCTTTTAAGTTGAAATGGTTTTATTTTAGTTTTGCTAGTAAATATAAATTTTATTCAAAATGTCAGAAAAGGAACTTGAAGTTTGCAGTATTGGTAAGGAAAATGGAACTGAGTGTCTTAAAACAAGTTACACAGAAGTGAAAAGTTTATCAAATGTTTCATCTTTAAATCCATCAGAAATTAATCTTTTAAGTTTGAGAAGCGGGGTGAGTTCTGAACTATTGTTTACTGTTTGTGAACATCACAAAATATATTATTTAAATAAATATGAAATGTACCAATCTTCATGTTTTGATCCATTTAAAATTCATAAGAAGAAAATTACCAAATTCTTGAGAAATATCAGTGTAAATTTTTCGCAGAAGATCAACAAAATACCAAGTTGTGAAAGCTCAAAACCGGGACAAAAAATATGTAATATTTGTAGGAATAAAGTGGATAAATGCATTTCAGAGTTAGAAAAAAAATCTGAATTGGAAGAAGCTATAGAAAGTGATGAAGAAATTACTAATTTAGAATTGTCTGTTTCTAAAGAAGAGGTACTTGAAGAAATCAATGCATCATTACAAGATATAGGAGAATCTCCTTTGAAATTTCATGGAGTAGCTCCACATCGAACATCAGCTTATATTAAAAGGAAAGTAGAATCTGCTTGCAATATTTTAAAAACAAAGGTTTCTAAGGTATGAGAAGCAGAATTTCCAACTGAAAGTGGGTCTCACACCGTACTTCCTCAAGACATTATACAAAAAGCAGATGATATGGATATTCTAGTAGAATTAATTAAAACAAAACTTAATATTGTTACTACAAAAAGAGAGAAAATACAGATTTTAACTCTTGTTCCAGCATCATGGAGCAGAAAAAAAGTATGTGAAGAGTTTAATGTCAGTGAATTTGCTGTGCGAAAAGCGAGAGAACTTCTTCGAGAAAAAGGCATAATGGCTTTACCTGAACCTAGAAAAGGACACTCACTAGATGAAGAAGCAACTACTGCTGTCAAGAGATTTTATCAAAGTGGTGAGTTTTCCAGAATCATGCCAGGTTCGAAAGATAAAGTCAGTATCTCAAAACATGAATATATGCAAAAGCGATTATTATTTTATTAGGAAATCTAAATGAATTATATTCAGCTTTCAAATTAGAATATCCAAATTTCAAAGTTGGATTTTCAAAATTTTGTATGCTGAGACCAAAATGGTGCGTACTTGCAGGTTCATCTGGGACACACTCTGTTTGCGTATGCACCATTCATCAAAATGTCATGCTATTGCTCGATGCTTGTGCAATAGAAGCGAACTATCACGATTTAATTGCTATGCTAGTATGCTCCACAGATAACAGAGATTGTATGCTTCGTCACTGTTCCCAGTGTCCGTCAACTGACAATCTGAAAAAATTTATAATAGAAAAATTTGAAGAATGGGATCCTACTGATGAAGTTACTTACAGTTCTTGGATTTCGACTGATAGGACACAACAGCTCCAATACACCGTAAATTTTGAAGAATACTTAGAAATATTAATAGCAAATCTTTTGACACTTTTGCCTCACTCATACATAACTAAATCTCAAGCCAAATACCTGAAAGATACCAAAGAAAATTTAAAATCTGATGCTGCTGTGGTCCTCCTCGACTTCAGCGAAAATTATTCCTATGTTATCCAAGATGAGGTGCAGGGGTATTACTGGACAAGTGACAGTGCTTCACTTCATCCAGTAATAATTTACACTCGTAATGAGGATTCTGATCTTATCAGCACAAGTTTATGCGTATTATCAGATGATTTGGAACATGATGTTGCATTTGTCCATGAAACCCAAAAAATAGCCATAAATTATATCCAAGAATCATTTCCCACTGTAAATAAAATGCATTATTTCAGTGATGGGTGTGCAGCTCAATACAAGAACTGTAAGAACTTCATCAATCTTTGTCATCACAAGAAAGACTTTCAGTTAAGTGCAACTTGGTCTTTTTTTTCGACTAGCCATGGGAAATCCCGATGTGATGGTATTGGTGGGACTGTAAAGCGCCTAGCTACAAAAGCAAGTCTGCTAATGAGTCCCAGTAATGCCATTAATTCTGTTGAAAAATTTATATCATTTTGCAAAACTAAAATTGAAGGCATTAAATTTTGGCTAGTAAAAAAAGAAACACTTGTAAAAGCTCGCCAGCAATTGGAAAATCGCTTTTCTAAAGCAAAAACAGTTCCTGGTACACGCAGTTTTCATCATTTTGTGCCCATATCAGAAGATGTCATTGGGACAAATAGAATTAGTTATGATGAAAATTTTTGCACTGTATTTCATTTTTCAGACAATCAGCCCCTACTGAAGATGTCAGATATATGTGTACATAATTATGTTGCTTGCATATATAACAATCACTGGTTCTTTTGCTTAGTTTTGTCAAAACATGAAGATAAAGGTGATATTCAAGTCAAATTTTTGCATCCTCCTGGACCTTCCCCATCTTTCCATTGGCCTTCTAATGAAGACATTTGTTTTGTACCGATAACCAACATCATAGCTTGTGTTAGTGCCCCAATAACAAAAGGATCTGGAAGGGTATATTATTTCACTAAGAAAGATACGTTTTACATTCAGCAACATTTCACCACATTATTGAAGAAAACACGCCATGGCAATTAAAAGGTAATACCTTTAAAATTTTCTTTGGAGATTTAAATAAATCTCATTGTTTTAAAATTTAATTAAACTGAGTTAGTTTAAATTGTTATTGTAAGAATTTGTGTGTGTCCATATACCATGCACCTACTATGAGCACTTTTATTTAAAGGTATCTAATGAAAATGCTTTGCTTTGATAAATGTGAACAAAGCAGTTTTTCAACTTAAAGAGGAAAAAAAGGGGGGGGGGGAGGCATTTGAAAAATAAAATGGATATTGATAAAAATAGCTTCTTTCTAAATACTGGCTGTCAAAAATATTGATTTATGGACCAAAAACAGAGTCTAACTTTCACTTAAGGGCCTGCAAGGTCTGGGCCTTGATCCCTAAATTTCAACCCTCACCCCCCCCCCAAAAAAAAAAAAATCATTTTGTAGTAGTGTATAGATTATTTGTAGGATACTAGATCAATCAGTAGATGATTTAAGCAAGACAAGATATATAAGAAGCCTCTAGTCATGGTTATGCATGCCCTTCTCCCTTCTCCCTTCTCCCTCCTCCCTCCTAACTTTCTTTCAAATCAGACTTCGATCAAAATAAATATATTAGCACTCAAAAAGTCATTGATTTACAAAGTTGTTTAAAGTTGATTTTAATATTTTATTGGAATTTATATGTATACAAATTTGTGATACACAAACTATGTTAGTAAATCAGATTACATTTAAATTATTTACAATTATCATGTAATATAATTTTTTTAAAATCAAAGTAAGATAAATAGAAGTAGCAATGTATCTTTTTTAAATGATCACTTGTAATACAAACAATTATTTTAATGTTTTTTGGGGATTTCTAATAACGTTTGTATAAGTTGTTTTTTCAGCCAAACGCATGCATTTTTTTTTGTTGTTGTTTGTGATGAATAAAACATATTAGCACTCAAAAAGCCATTATTTTTTTTTCACAGCCTTTCAGTTTATATATTTACGTACAATTAAAAAAAAAAAATTGATTATTTAACTGCTATGCCTTTTTCAAAAATGAAATTTGAAAAAAAATCATTTTTCTTACAAATTTTTTTGTAAAGACAAACTTTAGACAATTTTGGGGGCTCGTAAATTAAAATATGATCACCAAACTACTTTTTCTTAAATCTCCACCCCTTTGTGCACATTTTGATGCAAATTTCAATTTGATATGTTGAAAATGAGTAAAATTATGATTTTTTTTTTCTGAAACAATGCTTCTTAAAAACAGACCCTTTCAAGTGTCACTTATGCAACTTTTCAGTTTATTTCAACATTTTTTTTCACAAAAACTATTTGAGATATTGATGTATTATTTTAGATTATTAATAAGAATGGTAAAAAGAACAAATACAAAAATTTTCAACAAAATCTGAGACCATGGGTTTCATTTTTGTGTTTGGCTGGATTATTTGAAATGGAATGACCCTATTGTTTTGTAAGAGCTGGTTTTGTGAAAGCCATGTTAAGATGGTATTCAAATTTTTGAACCCTTCCCAATTGCCACCCCCTTGGGCCGATTTTGCTCATTTGCAATTCCCACTGAGATATTAACCATCTCAATGTACTTGACGAATTTGAATATGATTCTTGCATAATTGTGCTTTTTATCGCGCGGACGAAATTTAATATATATATAAACTTTTTAGGTGGGAGTAGCTTTGGGTTCCTGGCTTCACATAATGAAAAGTTGTGAAGAAATTTTTCAGAAGTTGTACCATGGTAACGACTGTAATAATTAATATTTCTTCAGATAAGGGAAAATTTTAAATCCTGTTGCCATAATGGTCACATTTCGCTTCCAAATGTGCACTATTAGTAATAAACTAAAATAGTTACTTCTAAATAGCTGGTTTTTGCGCAACGTTTAAGATAATTTAATATCACAATGGTGTCTCAATCGTTTTCAGCAATGAGCAAGGTGCTGCTGGAGGTCCAAATTATTTAAAATACAAATTTAAATTCACCAGTTCGTTTCATCCACGGTTGATTTTGAAATATTGACCAGCGCAGCGGGCATAGCCTGCTAGTAAACATATAAAGTACCCTCCGCTTAACAGGCCTAAACGTGTCCGAGGAATAGCCGGTTATGAGAAAAACAGGTGAATTAAAAATTGGAGAAGTAACAAAAAAAAAATTAAATAGGTAACTAATTATTTAATTAATTAAATGCGTAACATGCATTTAATGTCGTGTAGTTTTAAAAAAGCACATTTTCTCTATTTTGTGAAATGAATAAGAGTTGTAATTAACTGAATTTAACGAAAAACAGTACTAATAACAAACAGAGAAAAATATTTAATATAAATTAAATTGTTAAAAATCAAATCACCTATCATTATAAGAAGTTCAAATTACTCTTACATTATATAGATTCGAGTTAAGGCCCTACATCAGTAACGCTCCGAGATAGAACGGCTAATGTTATTTCAATGGAAGAAATTTATCATTTTCCTTCCTTTGCATTTTACTCAAATTTAATAATTTTTGTTGTTTTGAAAACCTGTAGGTTTAAACTATGCACGTCATTTTGAAATTTTATTTCTTTTTTCAATTTTAAGGCGATACAAGTACGTTATTTTATAATCTTTAAAATTCACCTTTAATGTCTTATTACGAAAAATCTGTTTGACATTTTAAAATTTGGTAAAACAGCATGCAGAGTTTAATTATTTAGCTTTCAGAAAATGTTTTTTATTTTGATTTTTAAGAAAATTTAATGTATGCTATTTGAATAAAAAGTTGAAACATTTTGATTTAAAAAGTTGAAAAGGCCGTAAAACTCCACCTCCAAAAGGGAAACACCCTAAAACCCATTAGCGTGTAAGGTGATAAGAGTTTACTCTACGGGGGGTCTTGCAGGGAAGTGGGTGAAATTTCTTGCCTCTGGCTATTAGTAAAACGCTGTTTGTTACTTGTAGGCTAAGAAGCAAAATAAAAAAAATCCTTCATGATATTTCACGCAAGAAATTGGATCAGAAATGATGTAAATAGATGTTGATTTCAAAAAGTTTGTGTAACTAGCCAGGCAATCTCAAATGTACTTTAAAAGCATTATTCATTTCGAATAAAAACACATTTACAATTTTTATTATTTTTCTTTCATATATTTGAAGTTTAATTTCTAAAAAGATTCTTTAATTGCACCGAAAGAGCTATCCCATGACAAAAAAATCATTTAAAAGTATTAAAATGTAGAAGAGATATTTTTATAAATTTCAACTTTTGGATTTCACTTGACTGAAGTAGCTTTTTTTAAAATTCCCTTAAACGAAGTCGAAAAAGTACAAAACGGTCTTTGTACCAAAAGATCTCAGCTATCCCATGACAAAAAAAAAAAAAAAAAAAAAAAAAATTAAATATTAAAATGTAGAAGAGATATTTTTATAAATTTCTACCAATGGATTTCACTTGACTGAAGTAGCCTCATCAAAACACATTTAAACAAAATCAAAAAAGTACAAAACGGTCTTTGTACCGAAAGATATCAGCTATCCAAAGCCAAAAAATCATTTAAAAATATTAAAATGCAGGAGAGATATTTTTATAAATTTCTAGCAATGGATTTCACTTGACTGAAGTAGCTTTTTTTAAAATTCCCCTAAATAAAGTCGAAAAAGTACAAAACGGTCTTTGTGCCAAAAGATCTCAGCTATCCCATGACAAAAAAAAAAAAAAAAAAAAAAAAAAAAAAAAAAAAAAATGTAGAAGAGATATTTTTATAAATTTCTACCAATGGATTTCACTTGACTAAAGTAGCCTCATAAAACACCTGTAAAAAAAAAAAAAAAAAAAAAAAAAAAAAAAAAAAAAAAAAAGTACAAAACGGTCTTTTTACCGATAGATCTCAGCTATCCAATGCCAAAAAATCATTTAAAAATATTAAAATGTAGGAGAGATTTTTTATAAATTTCTACCAATGGATTTCACTTGACTGAAGTAGCTTTTTTAAAATTTCCCTAAACAAAGTCGAAAAAGAACAAAACGGTCTTTGTACCGAAAGATCTCAGCTATCGAATTACAAAAAAATCATTTAAAAATATTAAAATGTAGAGGAGATATTTTTATAAATTTCTACCATTGGATTTCACTTGACTGAAGTAGCTTTTTTAAAATTTCCCTAAACAAAGTTGAAAAAGTACAAAACGATCTTTGTATCGAAAGATCTCAGCTATTCCATGACAAAAAAAATCATTTAAAAATATTTAAATGTAGGAGAGATATTTTTATAAATTTCTACCATTTAATTTCACTTGACTGAAGTAGCTTTTTAAAAATTTCCCTAAAGAAAGTCGAAAAAGTACAAAACGATCTTTGTACCGAAAGATATCAACTATCCAATGATAAAAAAATCATTTAAAAATATTAAAATGTAGAGGAGATATTTTTATAAATTTCTACCATTGGATTTCACTTGACTGAAGTAGCTTTTTTAAAATTCCCCTGAACAAAGTCGAAAAAGTACAAAACGATCTTTGTACCGAAATATATCAGATATTCCATGACAAAAAAATCATTTAAAAATATTAAAATGTAGGAGAGATTTTTTTTATAAATTTCTACCATTGGATTTCACTTGACTGAAGTAGCTTTTTTAAAATTTCCCTAAACGAAGTCGAAAAAGTACAAAACGATCTTTGTACCGAAAGATATCAGCTATCCAATGATAAAAAAATCATTTAAAAATATTAAAATGTAGGAGAGCTTTTTTTAAAAAATTCCTACCATTGGATTTCACTTGACTGAAGTAGTTTTTAAAAATTCCCATGAACAAAGTCGACAAAAGTACAAAACGATCTTTGTACCGAAAGATATCAGCTATCCAATGATAAAAAAATCATTTAAAAATATTAAAATGTAGGACAGGTATTTTTTATAAATTTCTACCATTGGATTTCACTTGACTGAAGTAGCTTTTTTAAAATTTCCCTAAACAAAGTCGAAAAAGTACGAAACGATCTTTGTACGGAAAGATATCAGCTATTCCATGAGAAAAAATCATTTAAAAATATTAAAATGTAGAAGAGATATTTTTATAAATTTCTACCATTGGATTTCACTTGACTGAAGTAGCTTTTTTAAAATTTCCCTAAACAGAGTCGAAAAAGTACAAAACGGTCTTTGTACCGAAAGATCTGAGCTATCCCATGACAAAAAAATCATTTAAAAATATTAAAATGTAGAAGAGATATTTTTAGAAATTTCTAGCATTGGATTTCACTTGATGAAATAGCTTTTTTAAAATTCCCCTAGAGAAAGTCGAAAATATAAAAAACGGTCTTTGTACAGAAAGATCTCAGTCATCGCATGACATAAAAATCATTTAAAAATATTAAAATGTGGAAGACATATTTTTATAAATTCATACCACTGGATTTCACTTGACTGAAGTAGATTTTTTAAAATTCCCCTAAACAAAGTCGAAAAAGTACAAAAACGGTCTTTGTACCGATAGATCTGAGATATCGAATGCCAAAAAATAATTTAAAAATATTAAAATGCAGAAGAGATATTTTTTATAAATTTCTACCACTGGATTTCACTTGACTGAAGTAGATTTTTTAAAATTTCCCTAAACAAAGTCGAAAAAGTACAAAACGATCTTTGTACCGAAAGATCTCAGCTATCCAATGACAAAAATTCATTTAAAAATATTAAAATGTAGAAGAGATATTTTTATAAATTTCTTCCATTGGATTTCACTTGACTGAAGTAGCCTCTTTAAATCACCTGTAAACAAAATCAAAAAAAGTACAAAACGGTGTTTATACCGAAAAATCTCAGCTGTTCAATGCTAAAAAAATCATTTAAAAATATTAAAATACAAACGAGATATCTTAAAAATTTCTGTCTTGGAATTTCGCTCTATTGATGTAAGCCACTATAAAATACTCGTAACAAAATCGAAAAAATATAAAACGGTCTTTGTACAGTTCAATGATCTCAGCTATTCAATGCTAAAAAAATCATTTAAAAATATTAAAATGTAGAGGAGATTCTTTGGAAAATGTTTAATGTGCAATCTCTGACATAATAATCACGATCTGTATGTTGTCTTTTAAAATTACATATAAATGATTCAATTTCACTTGAAACTATCTAACAAAAAAGGTCAATGTCGACTTGTTTTAAAACGGATCCGAGTGTTTTGGTCAGAAATTATCTCGAAGAAACTATCCAAATGCACATATCCCTCGGGCTATCAGTATTGAAAAGGTGCCAGAGTTTTTAGCATTTGCTAATGACTTTTTAACCGACTTCAAGGAGGAGGTTATGATTTCGACCTGTATGTATTTGTTGTTCACGCATAACTTCTGTAAATATGAACCGATTTTAATAATTCTTTTTTTGTTTGAAAGTGTAAGATGCCCACATGGTCCCATTTCAATTTTATCAAATACTTGAGATTAGAAGTTTTTGAAAATAAAAACATGAATATTCCAACTCTTTTTGAAGCAGTCATCCAATTAGAAGCGTTCATTTTTCAGGTAATCGCAGGCTTTCATGTCGAGCACACAAGTCAGATGTGTGTGTACAATAAACAAATAAAATTTCAGGCTATAACTCTTAGACCGATACTAGATCTTTTAATTTCATTAAATTCTGGTGACTAGAAAGTTTTTAAAATAACAAAATGTGGATTTGATAAAAAAAATAATGATTTGTCGCAAATCATCTTTTATTGCTGCAACGTTTTCAAGTCATAACCATATTAAAACTATGCATTCATATGCGTTAGTGCCAAATTGTCACCAAGCTTGGTATTTTTTTTTTTTTTTTTTTTTTTTTTTTTTTTTTGAAGTCGGTTAGTATTTTTTTTAAAAAGCATATTTTATTATTTCTTCCTGGGGTATATTATCCCCTTTTTATCGCCTGGAGGTAAAGGGTGGCGTGAGATGACCATTTTCTTATTAATTACAAGCTTGGAAAATATCATTGGGCTTTTAAAGTGTTAATCTTTGGGTTCGGGATACGCCTTCCTGGTGGCAACACGCATAGGTTTGTGATAGGATTTTGAGTTTCGGTTTGACTGATGCAGGCTCTTAATCAATCGGAATCAAACCATTCTTCTTCAATGGTGATCTGTTCGCATCCCTCAAGCTTTTTAAATGTTTATATAAAACTGTTTGTAAATAGGTCAGGGTCCTATGAAGTGCCTTCGGTTTTCTCAGATTCCATCAGAGTTCCTTCAATTTCAGATTATCTCCAAGACTTATTAATACCGATCTACAAGGCAAAGATTAGTATAATTTTCCATGCTCTAAAAAATTGATAGCTTTCTTCTGTATCGTCTTTTGAAACTTTCTACAATGTTTTGATCCATTGGCTGTACAAGTGACATTACATTTAATAGAAGAAAGACATCTTTGATTTTTCCATTTTTAAATTCATTTTCACTTGGATGAAATAGTGCTTTGCCTTGCAGAAGAAGTGCTTTTCCCGGCGAGTTTTTTTTTTTTTTTTTTTTTTTTTTTTTTTAATTATAAATGCTTTGTGGCAGATGGAACAAACTGAGAATGAAACAACGTTTTGAATAGCGCTTCATTTATCCACGCTCGAAGATTGTTAGTATACAGGAAGACATTTCATATTTATATTTTTAAATGCTCCGAGTTTAGCTGATTTACCGATTAGCATAAGTGGTTGGTTATGGGTCCCGGTAGCATTGCTGCATAACAATACAGTTATTCTATGCTTAATTTTCTTGAAGCCTGGTGCAGCAAATTCCTTATTAGAGACTAGAATTTTGAGTGGTTACAGTTTGTAGTAATGACCGGTTTCATCTATTTTATACTTATATTCTTCTTTTAAACAGCTGTTTTATGTTGGGTTTTCAAGCGTTTCTTGAACAAAGTCGGGAATTCCCTTAAAACGGAATTCCGTTTAAGAGGAGGCCGATTAAGAGCAAGGATATTGTACTTGTAATTCAGAAACAAAGCATTACGTCATAGATCATATTTAAAATTGAATTTTTAAACTTCAACTGTATGTTTTAATGACATTTGTGAGCATAACAATAAAATGATTTGTGTAGAGTAGACTCCCTTAAATCTGCAACCCTAAAATCTGCAACTCTCTAAAAATCCACACATAATTTACAGATATAAACAATGAAACTTTCAATTCAGATGTAGGGACAAAATTTCATTTCTTTATTTTTATATCAATTCTTTATGTATTTTGATCTGTGATTTTCGTTAATATTACTGAATTCATGCTTTCAAGAATAAATTTATTTCTGAAAAAATTCTACATACTGCTGAATCACTGACAATCAGAATCTTTTTGCCAAATGTATTTATGCATTAATCAAGCTTTTCTAGCTAAACCTGAAATAAAACTTCCTTATTTTATGATTCTGATGTGAATTAGTAAGGCACCTTTATGAGGCAAGTTTCGTTGAATAATTTAGGAAAAATGCATCTCATTTTTATAGTGAATATTTAACGATACATTTTTACTTATTTACTTGACTTTATTTTTAATATTTTAATCATTTAAAAAATATACCTAGATTTTTATTATTTTAGTTTATTACTTTACTTAATTATTTTATTGTCGGAGCACAGCTCCGGCTTCCCTGCAAAAATTACACTTTTATGACCTCGATAGCGTCCAAAATATTTGTCGAATCGACACAAAGTGGCAATTGTTTATTTCGCTCTGTATATTATTGTGTATTATAAGACTGATATATATCACATCCAATGTATACTCTTTTCCGTCGAATTTTGACGGGTGCAGCTAGTAACATCTTAAAATCTCGGCGTTTAATTTTCCCATAGAGATAGCATTGTGAATTTAAATCTTCCATTGTTGACAAGAAAGAAAAAGTAATGTTTGTTTTTCTGTATTGATGCCATTTTCTTTTAAAAAAAAATCAAAATGAATTTTCTAAAATAATTTAACATAAACTCACGTGAGGTTTTAAGAAACACGCATATTCCCAAAAAGCTGTTACAATTCAATTCTTTTTAATTCCGCTGATACTGAATTTTAGCTGAAACACTTCACGAGGTAAAATTAAAACGATAAATTTCTTCGATGAAACTACATGATTTATTACGAATGCCTCTAAAAGATACAAATTTCTTTAATTTGACTCGCCAGTACAGAGATTGAAATCTTAAACAGGAATATTCACATGCAAGTCATAATTGACAAAATGATTTTCAAATTTTGAAATGTGTATGCTAATAACTTATTCCTCATTACAATACTTTTGAAATTGTGAATGTAATTATAAGAGATGCATATGTAAAATATAAGTAGGGATGGGACGAATAGTGATTTGGCCGAATAACCGTACTGAATATTCCGCCAAATTTTAGGCCGAATACCAACTTTTTTTCCAATAAAGAAAATAAATTTTGATTATATATAATTTAAAAAATAGGAGCTCATTAATAATTATTACTCTTAAATATACGTTTAAATGTATTTTTAAATTTGAAAAACTTATTTTAACACAAACATTTTTTGAAATTGCATTATATTAGGTAGATTTCGTATGAAACACTACCTATTGCATTCGCACCAGTTTATATACAGGGTTTATCTAAACTACTGGGCAAAACTTTAAGGGGTGGTACTACACATCAAAACAAACAATATTAAATGGTAAACTAAGGGTCCCAAACGTTTTCCGAAGGAGATAGGTGCCATCAAAGTTTAGAATCCAAAATTTCCAATGATTATAAAAAACGGAAAAATGAGTCAATTCGTTTGTAGTTTTCACGAAAACTATTCTTTATATCAGTATTGTCGTAAAAATAAATTATAAAGGTAAATTTAAAAAAATGCCGATAGAGGGCGCTTTAGACTTTGGAGTAACGAACAATTATTTTTTACCGTTATTTTTTGCATCTCATTAAATTTTTATAGAAGTTTAGACATAAACTTAAATTTTGAGCTCAAAATCTGTGGTTAAGTAGCGCAAACTGAACTGTGTTCAATGGGAGTGTGTAGGTTGAAAATTCAAATAATTATAAAAAACAGAATAATTGGTCAATTGATTTGCGGTTTTCACTCAAAATATTCTTTATGTCAGTATTGTCTTGAAAATAAATTATAAACATAAATTTCAAAAAATATCGATAGAGGGAGCTTTAGACTTTGGAGTAACGTACAACTATTTTTTACTGTTATTTTTTGCATCGCATTAAATTCTTTTGAACCTTAGACATAAACTTAAATTTTGTGCTGAAAATCTGAATCGTTGAGAATGGTTAAAAAGCGCAAACTGAACTGTGTTTAATGGGGGTGGGAAGGTTCAAATTTCAAAACGGAAAAATTGGTCGATTTGTTTGCGGTTTTCTCTAAAACCATTCTTTATGTCAGTATTTCTTGAAAATAAATTTTAAAGATAAATTTCAAGAAATTCCGTTAGAGAGCGCCTTAAACATTAGAGTAACCAACAACAATTTTTAACTGTGTTTTTTTTTTTTTGTTTTTTTGTTTTTTTGTTTTTTTTTTTTTTTTTTTTAATTTTTTTTTTATCTAATTAAATGCTTGCAAAAGCTTAGACTTAAATTTTGAGCTCAAATTCTGAATCGTTGGGAGGGGTTAAGAAGCACAAACTGAACTGTGTTCAGGAGTTGAAATGTTATCCTGCCCACCATACGAACACAGTTCAATTTTTCGCTACTTAATTACTCACAACGATTCAGATTTTGAGCTCAAAATTTAAGTCTAAGCTTTTAAAACATTTATTTAGATTGAAAAAAAAAAAAAATAAAAAAAAAAAAAAAAAAATAACGGTTTAAAGTAGTTGTTGGTTACTCTAAAGTTTAGGGCGCCCTCTAACGGAATTTTTTGAAATTTATCTTTATAATTTATTTTCAAGGAAATAGTATTAAAGAATGGTTTTAGAGGAAACCGCAAACGAATGGACCAATTTTTCCGTTTATTATAATCATTTGAAATTTGAACCTCCCCACCCTCATTGAACAGTTTGCGCTACTTAACCACTCTCAACGATTCAGATTTTGAGCTCAAAATTTAAGTTTATGTCTATGCTTCCGAAAACATTTAATGAGGTTAAAAAAATAACGACAAAAAATAGTTGTACGTTACTCCAAAGTCTAAAGTGCCCTCTATTGACATTTTTTGAAATTTATATGCATAATTTATTTTTAAGACAATACTGACATAAAGAAAAACTTTAGTGAAAACCGCAAATCAATTGACCAATTTTTCTGTTTTTTATAATCATTTGAAATTTGAACCTACTCACTCCCATTGAACACAGTTCAGTTTGCGCTACTTAACCACATATTTTGAGCTCAAAATTTAAGTTTATGTCTAAACTTCTAAAAAAATTAATGATATGCAAAAAATAACGATAAAAAATAGTTGTTCGTTACTCCAAAGTCTAAAGCGCCCTCTATCGGCATTTTTTGAAATTTATCTTTATAATTTATTTTGCAAGATAATACTGACATAAAGAATAATTTTCGCTTAAACCGCAAACGAATCGACCAATTTTTCCGTTTTTTATAATCATTTCAAATTTTGGACCCTAAAGTTTGATTGCGCCCATCTCCTTCGGAAGACGTTTGGGACCCACAGTTTCCCATTTAATATTATTTGTCTTGATGTTTACTATCACCCCTTAAAGTTTTGCCCAGTAGTTTAGATACACCCTGTATATATCTATATCTATCTATATATCTCACTTTTTTATGGACACGATAACTTCTATAATTCTTCACCAATCTCCACCAAACTGGTACATAAAATCAAAGAGGATAAAATCTCGGCTGAGTCAACACCCCCTATAGTGACTGTAGGGGGTGTTGGCTGAGTTCGTCGTAAAATCGGACCAAGGGGGTCGAAATAGGGAGCGTTTTTGTGAAAACAGAAAAAAGCCCATAACTTCTTAATGAAAATAGATATCGAATCAGTTTAAAGTTTATATTACTTCTAAATAATGGGCCAAAAATTTATGCATGACAGATTTTTGATAAAGTTAAAAATGGGCTCAAGGGGCAAAAAAAATAGGGTTTTTGGGAGAAAAAAAGTCATAACTTTGTCAATTCTCAAGATATCAAATCATTCTAAATTTTTTATAAATATTCTCAAAATTATCTAAAACTTTTGTATTTGCAAGTTTTTGATAGGACTAACTCTTACCGGTAAAAAAAAAATAAAAACGAAAATAAAAAGGGCTTTCGAAAAAGAAAAAAATCCATAACTTTGCCAATTCTTAAACTATCAAATCCAATTAAATTTATTTTACTTCTTCTCAATAATATCTACAACTTTTATATTGACAAGTTTTTCATAGGATCAATTCTTATAGCAAAAATAAATTAAAAGAAAATTGGAGTTGGAGAAAAAACCTCTAGTTCAAACTGCTTACATTCTGAATCGTTTTATAAATTCATTTTTTTATTTTAAACACATCCAAATGGCAGATCCTCTTATTTAGGAACTATATAATGTGAAACATTGGCCATATTTTTGATAAAGACAGAATATATTTCAAAAAACGCTGCCAAAAAGGGTATTTTGAACAGAATTTCCCGAAGTGACAGTGATAGGAAATTTGAAGAAGTATTCAGATAACAAATTGCGTTTTTCCTGACTCATTTTTAAATCCATTTTTACTCTCAAACGCATCCAGTTTACAAGTCCTCTTATTTAGGAACTGTATAATATGACGCATTGGTCAATTTTTTGATAAAGACAGAATAGGGTAGATGTGCCAGTAATGGACCCCCTTAAGGAATTTCTCTAAAAAATAATTTTTTATTAATAGTTATAATTATTGTATTCCAATTTTTTTCATATTATATTAATCTTTCAACAATATTTAACTAATCCCATAGTTACATTTCTCAATAGAATTAAAAATTTAATTTTAAATAACAGAAATATGTCTTAACACCCAAAAGCCCAGTAATGGACCACCTATGTTCCAGTAATGGACCACCTATGTTCCAGTAATGGACCACCTATGTTCCAGTAATGGGCCACCCTACAAAAAATAACAGATAATTGTTTTTAGGTGCGTTCGTAATTATGTAAATATGTAGCACCTATTGTTGTCGTTCAGCCGTCCGTCTGTTCGTCTGTCTGTCCATCTGTCTGTCCGTCCGTCTGTCTGTCTGTCTGTCTATCCTCATATAACAACGCAAAAAATATCCAAGCGAATCGTTTGAAATTTGAAATACATAATTATTACATAATTTTGCCGAGTCATTTCAAATTTTATGAAAATCGGATGAATAGATCAATTACAGGGAAAATCAAAAGGATTCCGTTACATTACGGTCAATGGGGGAAAAAGTTTGAAATGCATTTTAATCGTTTGAAATTACATAATTTTGTCGAGTTATTTCAGATCTTATGGTAATCAGATGCATAGATCAATTACAGGGACTATCAAAAGTATTTCGTTACATTACAGTCAATGGGGAAAAAAGTTGCAAATGCATTTTAATGGTGTTACACTCATTCGAACATAATAAAATTGACATGAACTTATGACGTATATATATATATATATATATTAAAATATAAATTCTGTACAATCTGAGATGCAAAGAATATTTATTATTAAATTACAGGGCCACACAAAAGTATTCCACTACATATTGCTATACAGGGAAACATTGTTTGGGACATGTTTTAATTATATTAAACTGTGCCACATTTTATGAATATGATATACGTTGCTGAGGTGTAATGAAAATTACTTCCTGTATGTTTATAGGAACACAAAGAGTTCAACCACTGTACTGTATCCGAAGTATTGTCTACTATATCAGGAAGATCTGTATATTTTTAAAACTTCGTTATCGTAAGAACGCACTTCATTTGCTACGCTTCACGTGCAATTTCCAACTTCAATTTTATCATTCCTTTCCGATAGTCCAAACTATTCAATATGGAATTTTAGAATGCATTTAAAATGATAAATGTTCTTGCACTATCCAACCATTTTTAGATAATCATATAGCCCATCAATTTGGCACAGATTTATTCTACAATTTCACTTCAGAGATGCTTATATGGATATATTATCACAAATGGAACAATCTCATTATTTGCTGAAAAACATCCCACAACAGTGATTTGTTCTTTTTCATTATTTGGTACTACATAATACACATCTTTAACTGATTTTGGTCCCAAAATTTTCCTTGTTTTAAGAGCACAAAAGAAACCTTGTTTTAACCTTATTGAAAATTCTCTCTGTATGCTTTAGAATTCGGTAGAAAATATTAAAAATATCTTCTTCCAAATATGATTTTACATTTCTGAACCAACTTAAAACAACTTCTTTTGTAACGGCACATCTAGATTTTGTCAAATGTTCTGCTTGTTTTTTGTACTAATTTTAGATGACTTTTTAAAAACAACTATTTATAAAGAAATTGCCTTTATTAAACTCTAATAGGTAAAATTTAAGTATTAAATTTGATTATTTAGCTTTTCAGTTAAATCAAAATATTTTATCTCTACTGAAATTACACTTTTTGTATTGGTCACTTGGGTGGTCCATTACTGGAAAATCACGAAACAAGCAATCCAGTAATGGACCACCCCTCCTAAAATCTTAAAAATAAATAAAATTTCGTAAATGGCCATTGGTATATTAAATTCAATATTTTAAATTGCTAACCAAACAGAAACATTCAATTTTTACGGAAAAATAAAAAAGATATAAACTAAGTAGGTAAAGTCAGCTCTTAGCATGTTCATTAAGATTTTCAGTGAAAAACAGAAAAACTGTGAAACTTTATTTTCTGCTTCCCAATTGTTTTGACGAAAAGTGTAAAAAATTAATCCAGCTTATAAAGCATGCAAGGTGGAGTTCAGAAAAGAATAATAAAAGCTTAACTATTATTTACTATTTTTTTATAAACCAAAAAGTACGAGCTGGCCTATTACTGGAAGGTGGTCCATTACTGGCACATCTACCCTATATTTCGTCCCACCAGTGGCCGAGAGGGTCTGACCTCTCAACTGGTAGACGGCAGGTGCTGGGTTCGAACCCAGTCGCGGCCGTCGGCCTAACCGTTCGGTATTTTCGTGGTTTTCTTCGAACCTTGCGTAAATACAGGTTAGGTGTCCTTAGAAAGACCCCCACGAAGGGCATCCCTCCCCATAGGGCCTATATCCCATAGCTTAGATAATCGGCCGACACAAAATACAACAACAACTACCCTATATTTCAAAAAAGGCTGCCAAAAAGGGTATTTTGAACAGAATTTCCCGAAGTGACTGTGATAGGAAATTTGAGGAAGTATTCAAATAACAAATTGCGTTTTTTCTGACTCATTTTTAAATTCAGTTTTGCTCTCAAACGCATCCAATTGACAGGTTCTCTTATATAGGAGCTGTGTAATATCCCGCATTGTTCAGTTTTTTTTTTATAAAGGCTGAATATATTTTTAAAAATGCTGTCAAAGAGGTTCGCGCAAAAATTCCCGAAGCTATCATGATTAAGAATTGAGGTTGTATTCAAAATTGGTTATTTTATAACTCATTTTTAAATTCAATTTTGTTCTCAAACACATTCAATTGACAGTCTTTTGTTATTTAGGAACTATATAATGTACCGTATTAGTCGAATTTTTTAATAAAGTCAGAATTATTTCAAACTATGTTGTCAAAATGGGCATTTGATCCGAATTTAGCTTAAGATGATTCTGATAAAACCAGTCTTTACAGAAAAAGGAAATTAAAAATTTTTCAAAAGAGGGCAAATAAAGTTGTTAAACTGGGTTTATCTGTAATTAAATTTATTTTTTGTTGTTGAAATGAGCACTCTTCGAAATCTACCTCCGCCTATAGGCCAAGCCGACAGGGATTTTTTTTTTTTTTTTTTTTTAATCCTAATGTACATCAAATTGATTTTCAGTAAGCCAGGATGGGAAGGTATTTCCATTAAAATATGAAGAATGTACTTCACTTTTACTATCAAATGATACTTTTACTCTTTCTTGCATTCAAAATCAATAATATTCTTAATCTCTCTCTCTCTCTCCAGAGCTCACGATAAGATATTTTCTGAAATAACCTTTATGAAGTAAATTTTGATCATTTAGAGTTTGTGTCCCTAATGATAAGCAAATTCGTAAGAACGAGACTGTTCTGATATCAGTTGTTAAGCCTTAAATTACAAATTATGTTAAAGCAAAAAGTTATGCTTAAAGTAGAATGCATATGTTAACAAAATCTTTGACATTTGAATTGGCGCATACAATATTCAATTTCAATATTCCACTTATTCAACAAGCATTAAAAGGATAAACAGAAATTGATAACAACATGAATGAAGGAAGATGTAAATTAAAAATATATACATAGTAATGTTACATATTTAAGTCAATAATTATGGAAATAATTATTTAAAAGTTAAAATTATAGAATTAAAAAAATTTTTTGTTCAGTATTTAGAATTTATATTTACTAAATATTTATAAAACTTATATATCTTCATAAAGCAAGTTGTCTCATTTAATGGTATCTAGTTTGGCACCAGTTCTGTTTTCAAATGTACCGTTGTATTTGGAATAGTGATATTTGATATTTAATTTTGAAAACGAATCTTCATTAATACACCTAGTGAATAAATTTTTTCATTTCTTACTTTATAGTAGGGATGCACCGGATACTGATTTTGCCGGATTCGGATATCCGGTATTGAATATGTTTTTAGTTATGGTGAATGTTTGTTTATTTCTTTATGCAATGCCATCTCAAATAATAAATTGCAAACATGTTTCACACACCATTGCAACTTTTAAACATATTGGAATATAATTTACAGAAACTGTATATCTTTGACTATCAGGGCTTGAAATTCAGGTTTTCCCAGGCAGAGAGAGTTTTCCTCATAACATTTGTAAATGCAGTGGTGTTAAACTATATAAGAAGGAAGAAATTAAAAAAAAAAAAAAAAAAAAAAAAAAAAAAAAAACTATTATTTTTTACATGCCATTTAAATATTTAATTTATACCAGCATGACAAAATTTCATTAAAATAATTTAAATCAACAACTCAAGATAATTATCCAAAATGTCTATTTTAATTAAAACAAACGAAAAGAATCAAGCCTTATATATATATCATATCTATTTTTCAATTTTCATTCAATGTTATGAACAATTAATAATTGAGTTGCGAAATGAATATTTTAATTTAGATTTTATTCGATTTTGTGTGGTTTAGAATCTTTTGTAAGTTACACTTTATTTTTATTTTATTTTATTTTATTTTATTTATTTATTATTATTATTATTATTATTATTATTATTCTTATTATTATTATTATTTTGTAAAATCTGATAGGCATTCATTTTTAATTTACTTGCAAGAATAATTCATTTAGATGATTGTATTGTCAATATCCTGCGGTGATTGCATACCACTTAGTGGAATTATCGTCAATACTGTAATTTCTGACATTTTAGCTAATTGAATTATGTTCTTCTATGCAATGGAATTTTAAACCCATATGAAATTCTGAAAAGGGCATAATCAGTAGGTTTCTTCTATTCCATGAGAAATGGTTTATTTAAAAAGGTCATGTCCTAATTTCTGTGAACTATGCACATAAACTATTTATTGTTTCTAAATGTGTTTCCTTAAAGTTTGCCTTTTTTTTTTTTTTTTTTTTTTTTCAATCATTTGGAAAGCGGTTGTTGTTATCGGTTGAGAATGGACCTTGTGGTGTCTGCATTTTATTTTGTTTATTATTGGTCCAGGAAATCCATGACGTATGTAGTATGTGACTCTTATTACATGAGTCATGTTTTGATCATCATAAAAATAATGTTTTTACTGATTTTCATTAACTCAATGGGAAACATTTAAACATCTTTCTTTGGACAATGGATGTCCTCATTTTATTTATTTATTTATTATTTTTTTTTACGAAATTCTTTAAATTTAGAAGAATTTTTATTTGAATAGGAAATCAAAATGTCATTTTTAATAAAGAAGAAAATAAAAAGTTACAAAATGGGCAGATGCAAATTATCAGATATGGGAAAAAAAACGAATCCAAACAGAAACATCGTATGAAAGATTATCTTTTAAATGAAAAAAGAAGTATGGTTATCAAGCCCATTGATTACAAAATGTGCGATGATTTCGAAAAATGAAAAAAAATCTAATGCTGAACCATTCATTGTAAAAAAAAACATGTTTTTTTTTTTTTTTTTTTTTTTTTTTTTTTTCCCAGTGTGCAACACAAGATCTAATTTCATTTTGTTTAATGCTGATTCCAGGCTAATTAGATAGAGCTCTGACTCTAGTGACCATTACTGCCCTTTTAGAAATTTCTTGTTTCGACAAAAGAGACAAAATAAATTAGAAAAAGAAATCTACAAAATACGGAAATCGGCCATAGAAAAAATATCGCTGATTTTGTCCACCATGGCAAAAATAAATTTTTTTAAATAGTCAATCGGTCTGAAAAAATTTGAAGTTTGAGGGAACTTGGGCAGTGGGAAAATATAGCAAAATTCATCAATCATTTACAGCAAAATATTGTGAAATTTGTTAGCCTGTCAAAAGCAAATATCATGAAAATCATCAGCAGGTAACAGAGAAAAAACACAAATTTTTCAGCTGGACACAGGAAAATAATTATTATTTTCAGAAGAATGTCACTAAAACAAAAAGGGAAATTTTCCAATCAGTCGCAGAATAAAATAGCTAAATTTGTCACATTCAGTTGAAAGAAAAAAATTGTGAAATTTGGTAATTGGTCTCGAGAAAAAAGTTTCAAAAATTTGCGAGGCGAGCAAGCGAGAAAATTGTGAGAAAAATTACAAAGTTTTTCAATCAAATGCAAAAAACCAATCATGAATTTTGTATAATTGCCGTAAGAGAAAACTGTGAGATTTGCCAATTGATAGCGGAAAATATCACAAAAAAAGTCAGTCAGTCCTGAGATTTGATCGCCATTTAACAAAAAAAAAAAAAAAAAAAAAAAAAAAAAAAAAAAAAAATTCAAAAAGGGATTTTTTTTTTTTTTTTTTGGAAACAGGAATGTCTTGGCCATAAGATTTTTTAAGGCATGAATCCAGCCATCCCATGCCAAAGTTCAAGCCCTGTATGTGTATATTAATAATATTGAATAAAAAATATACTTCAAACATTTAAATATTCTGCTTATTTGTCAATGAAACGCTGATAATGGTTAATAATTACAATGAAATGCTGATAATTGCTAATAATTTGTACAATGAAATGCAGATAATTTATAGAACAAATTTTACACATTTATCAATATGTTTATTTTATAATTGTAAAGTAATTTCACAAAGAAATACATAGCTTCCATTTATAATGTAAACATAAAAAGACTTACGAATATACCAATGGTTGAAGAGTTATTTCCAAACATGGGTTTACTTAATGATTTTTTTCATGTTTTAATTATTTAATGCTGTTTTACCTTAAGCTACATTTAATTTTACTTTAAGTTAAATCACTTTCAAATTTATAAGCAAAAAAAACTTTTAATTTTAAATATTTATAATGAAATCATGAAAATAACTAGTTGGATGCACCAATCCCAAAACTCTCTTCTATTCCATATATCTGAATGTTTCAAAAAATATTTACAAATACAGTCGAGTCTCTATATAACGAAATCAATCGTTCAGTCAAAAAATTCGTTGAATAGAAAACGGCAAAAAATTTTGTACTTTATAAGAAAGCGTTATGCTTATCCCAAAGGAGTTTTTATGCAGATGCAGTAGAAGATAACACCAGCATAGATGACGTTTAGTAACAATTCTTCATTCAAATGATCTCTCACAGCAAAAAATGTTAAGTCGCCACAATCAACAAACATAAACTCTAAACTCTAAAAGTAATGAGAGTTAGTTTAGATAGATGAAAACCTGCTGAAAAAAACAACATTTTCTGCAATTGCCCCTTCACCCCTTTCTTATTGCTGACTTACTATCCAAACCAAGAAATAAACACCATTTTCAAGACGATAATGGAATAGTTTTATCTTTTAGGATGCTTTGTGATTATTGCAAATCGTTCCAATAGCAAGCAAATGTTTCACTCTTTTCCAAGAATGCAAGCTCACCTTGGCTAAAACAAAGTCAAGTATAACCATGCAAAAATAATGTTTTATTTATTTATTTATTTATTTTTTTTTTTTTTTTGGGGGGGGGGGGGGGGGTTGAATGCCTTTTTTTAGACATAAGGAATATGGTAGAGGATGCTATGTAGCTATGACTTATAAACGAGAAATCAATGAAAAAAATTTACTCTACAAATAATTTGAAGAGTTTTCAGAACATATAAAAGAACATTTTTGAAAAAATTCGTTAAATGGAGATATATATTTCGCTATATATAGATTATTTTTAATGTAATCATGAAAAAAATTGACCGTTCTTACAAAAAATTCGTTAAATAGAGAAATTCACTCGATAGAATTTCGTTGTAGAGAGAGTCAACTGTATTAATACTACTTCAATATTGTTAATTCAGTACTATACCAACTTTTATTTTCATCTAGAATTTTTGCTGCAGTCAGTTAATTAGATTAAGAATGAGTTAATCTCGATCATGATATTTATTAAAATCAATATTCTTTTCTGTTCTGCTATACATCAGTTGTTTGCGAATAGACAATTTTAGAAAGATACGAAGTTCGCATCGCTGCACGAACCGCCAATTCTCTGTAAGGATTATGAAAAACCAAAATTATTTTACAAAAATCATTATTACAGTACCATCTTTGGGCAAACTATTTTCAAATTGAAGAAAGACCAGACAGTCATTCCTAGAAATGTATCCAAAGAAATTTGGTTCAATTCTATGCATAACTTCATATAGTATTTGATGGTAGAACAATGAAAATGGCACAAAAATTGCAATTACAGCACCGCCTTACAGCGAAATGTTTCCATATTGAAGAAGAACCTGCTGGTTACAGTCAAAAATATGCACAAAATATTTGGATCATTCTATGCATAACTTCATACACTTTTTGATAGTATGATGCCGACACTGGGACAGACAGAAGTTTTGAATAAACATGTTTTTGGGGATATTTGATCCCTAAAACACGCAAATTCGTCAAAAAAAATTGATTACAATAATTTCTTCTTTGAAAGATAGAATAAATTAAAAATAGGTTTGTTTAGTTGTGTAACTTAAAAACCAATTAACCCATTGTTGAAATTAAAAGAAAGAAAGAAAATTAGTAAAATCACAGTTTAACAACTTCAAATTTTATGAAGATAGAAAACCAACGTTTAGAAATGCATGTAAGGTAGCAAACAGCTGTTTCGAATCTATTACCATTCGCTCCCGTAATAGACATATAAGACTCTGCTTCCCTGTCGCTTTGCTCAGCTTAGCTTTTTCTAGCATGCTGAGTCTTATACTGATGAAGAATCTCGATAGTAGATTAGAAACGGCTGTTTTCTATTCTTTTCATGCATTATTTGTGCATTTCTCAATGTTGGTTTTTTATCTTTATACATTTTTGCACAAAAGCTTCATTTGCTATTTTGACTTCAATTTTTTTTTTTTTTTTTTTTACAATTCTGAAAGTAGATACAATTTTCTAAAAGATGTAAACGTAAACTTTTAAATTTGTTACAGAGTTTAAATATAAATAGTTGGAAAGCTGGCAATTCTTTAAACTTTTGAGAATTACCTTTTATTCATCGATAGGGAACTTATAATAATATTTCATCTTTTGCGTTATAAACAAAGGTTTTTCGCATTGTTTGGGATCAAACGATTACTGTTATTAATATATATTTGGTTTGTTGCATTCTGCCGGATATCCGATAGAGAAGTCGGATATTCGGTGATTGTGATTCGGATATCCGATGATACTTCGGATATTGAAAAATCAGCCGGATATGCCGGATATCGGATATTGGCCGGATATCCGTTGCATCCCTACTTTATAGAAAATAAGTTATGAATTTCATATAAGAGCCTTTTTTTTATAAGTGCATGGAATTTCCAGAGACATTAATAAATATTCGAGTGTTTTAGAATAAGGCAGTGTTTTCTATAAGTGTTTTTATATCTTGAATCGTAATTAGCACTGGGCCGATGTAGGAATTTCTTAAATCGATTTATCACCCATCCTACATCGCGATTTAGGGCTAAATCGCGATTTAACGATTTTACCTTTAGACTATGAAAACCCGTTTTTTTTACTTATAGAGACAAAATACAGTATTTATTAACCCCCCCCCCCCCCCACACACACACACACACTTTATCCTTTCTTGTGCTACACTGTAAAAAAATCTGTAACCTTAGTAATCTAAATTAACCGAAATCTCTTATGCTTACTAAAATTTTATGTGTACACTGTACAAGAAAATGATGTCAATCTACAAAACTTGTAAGCAAAACTAAAACCATCTGTAACTTTACAAAAGAATTTACTAAAATTTTGGTAAATTTACTAAAATTTTATCTATAATGCTCGTTATCGTCACTTAAAAAGTTCTTGGAATACGATTTCCCAAAAAAATTCTTAGTAACCTTAAAATTTGTTTGATTCTAAGTGCAAATCTGTATCTGTTACATGAATTTTTATTGTTGCCGTTACATAAAAAGTTCTTGGAATACAATTCTACTAGAAAAATTTTTGTAACTTTCCCAATTTTTTTTTACAGTGTATATATAGTATACAGTTATTTTTCTAAATTTTTTGAAAACAGTTATTTACATAATAAACACAAAAAAATTTAATCCCATCCTATTATAGACATAAGACTCAAATAGATACATTGATAAACATCTTTTATAATAATTTCAATAAATCGATTTTTTTAATAGGATGTAATTTAGGATGTAAATAGTATATAATTTAATTGGAAGTGAAAACATTAGGACTGGGCAATGTATCGATTTATCATCCATCTAACATTGCGATTTAGCACTAATTTTACCCTCTATAATACGAAACCTATCATTTAATTTTTAGTAACAAAATGCGGGCTTTATGCCCCCCCCCCACTTGTATTAATTTAGCATTTAATTGTTCAAATAACTAAAAAATATATATTTTACACACACACATACAAAAAAAAAAAAAAAAAAAAAAAAAAAAACTAAATGCCCTTTTTTTTTTTTTTTTTTTTTTAATTAGTGATCTATTTTAATATTTTTTATAAACTCATCCTTAAAGAAATAAAATAAAAAAGGATTTTTTTCATTGTGTCTGACTTGTTTTGAATGCTACAATCTAAATTACTTGAGTAGGGAAGCCTGGGGGCAACTTGCCATAACACGCTCAAATACTATTTCATTGCTAATAACATGCATGCACTTGTGTTTTACAGACACTGAGTTAAAAACTTATTGAAGACAGAAGCAGATTCACTGATAAATTTAGCTGTTCATTTACCATCAGAAGAATAGTAGTATAAAAAAAGAAAGGGGAGGGGGGGAGGGAGAGATTTGAGAAAAAGGGTGCATTTTTTTTTTAAAACTTTTATATTAAAAAAATGTGTTTAATATAAATGTTGACATTCATATAGTGAATGGAGAAAGATTAAAAGGCCACATTACCAAAGTTGCTGTTTTTTTTTTAAATCGTTGGCCTCTGTAAGATTAGTAATAAAACATAATCTTAAATATATATATATCTTTATAATGACAAAAAAAGTAGAAAACCGCAAATCTACAGAAAAATTCATTGAATGCTTCCTCATTCTCCTGTAAAAAACAAATTCCCTAAAACATTACAGAACCCTCTTAAAATATTTTTAATTAATTAAATAGTTAATTAAAACTAAAGTATTCTAATGCTACACAAACATATGAAAAATAATTTTTCATCAAAATAATGCATAAAAATATAAACTAAGAATGGGTTAATTTAGATTTTAACCTTAAGACTTTTTTTTATTTTTCTCAGACATAAATAGTGAATCATTTGCAAACAAAACACAATAATGTTATTTAGATTTTAATTAATAAATAAATGTGTTTTTAATGCACTACACACATCACATACAGTTGGCATCTATACTGGTGAGTGTATTTCGCATCATTAAATAGTATATCTTGGGGAAAAAATAATCCAAGAGCTGAGCATGCAACAGAAATTGAATATTGAAGATACTGAAATGTCCTTGAAATCCATTTGCATCCAGTGTGAAAAAAGAAATAAATTATTTGAAATGCATGTGGGATCAAAGCTGATGAATATATTTTCCAGAATAAAGCTATATTTCTTGAAAAAAAAAAAAAAAAAAAAATCAAACTGAATATACTAAAAGCACATGGCAAAAAAAACCCTGCAATATTGAAAATACAAAAATATCATCGAAATCTGCTTGCATCCAATAGAAAAAAGAATTAACCAGTTCTCTAATTAGATGTAATCAATGTAGATATCCATATTTTGATTTAAAAAAAAAAAAAAAACTGTATTTCACTTGGCGATCAATAATTATTATTTTAAGTCGTCACTTGGCGAGTGATGACTAGAGTGGCGATAGATGACCAGCAAATTACTTGAAATGCATGTGGAATCAAAGCTGATAAATATATTTTGCCAAAATAAAACTGTATTTCTTAAAAAAATAATCCAACTGAACACGATAAAAGAACTCGACAAAAAACCGAAATATTGAAAATACAGCTATGTCATTGAAATCTGTTTGCATCCAGTAGGATAAAGAAATAACCACTTTTTTAATTAGATGTAATTAATGTAAAGATGCATGTTTCCATGAAAAAAACTGCATTTCACTTAGCGATTGAAAATAGATGTTTTAATCGCTACTTGGTGAGTGAAGACTAAGGTGGCGATCGATGTCCAATAAATTTACTTGAAATGCATGTGAAATCAAACCTGATGAATTAATATATTTTCCAAAATAAAACTTTTATTTCTTGGAAAAATAATTCCAACTGACCACACTAAAAGAACATGACAAAAAACCAAAATATTGAAAACCCAGCAGCAGAAATTTTTTCTGCAGTCTGCAACGCAAGTAAACACTTAAAAAACAGTCTGCAGACCAATCCCTCACATTACATTATATGCACTCAAACCTCCTAAGTATTTGTGATAGACAAAAGAAAAGTATATTTTTAAAAAGAAGTTGTCTTTGTTCTCAGAATTTTTAACACCTCATACATTGTCCAAAAGAGGGGGATCCCTTTGACGAAACCTGCTGTTTTTTTTTTTCGCGATCTCTTGAAGAAATTTGCTGTTTTTTCGCGATCTCCTGAAGAAATTTGCCGTTTTTTGCGATCTCCTGAAGAAATTTGCCGTTTTTTCGCGATCTCCTGAAGAAATTTGCCGTTTTTTCGCGATCTCCTGAAGAAATTTGCCGTTTTTTCGTGATTTTTTTTACGAAATTTGCAGTTTTTTGGATTTTTTAACGAAAACTGCCGTTTTTTCGTGTTATTATGAAGAAAATTTCCGTTTTCTCGTAATTTTTTGAAGAAATTTGCCGTTTTTCGCGATTTTTTGAAGAAATTGGCCGTTTTTTTTTCGTGATTTTGAAAAGAAATTGGCCGTTTTTTCGTGATTTTTTGTCGAAATTAGCCTTTTTTTTTTTGTAATTTATTCATAAAATTTGTCGTTTTTTTTCTTGATTTTTTGACAAAAACTGCCGTTTTTTCTTGAAGAAATTTGCCTTTTTTCGTGATTTTTTGACGAAATTTACCATTTTTTCGCGATTTTTGAACGAAATTCGCGTGTTTTTCGCGATCTATGACGAAATTGATTTTTTCTCGAAGACTATCGAAATTCGCGATGCATTTTATGTCCGAAATTTTGGATTTAGGACAGAATTTTTTTAATTTTTGCTAAATTTTTAAAAAGTTAAAAAATAGTTTGTCGCAGCGTTGCGTCGATTCTGCTCCCGGGATTGAAAATACAGCTAAATTATTGAAATCTGTTTGCATCCAGTAGGGAAAAGAAATAACCACTTTTCTAATCAAATGTAATCAATGTAGAGATGCGTATTTCCATGAAAAAATCTGCATTTCACTTGGCGATCGAAAAAAAAAAAAAAATATCGCCAGTTTTATATCTTTAATTACCGCATGGCAAGTGTCGGCCGCTAATTTTTATCTGTATTAAATGATTAAATCAAATCCTGCTACATCGATTTAACACATAGGTGGCGCTATGGGCGGCTCAGGCCCCCTAAAATATTTTGACCCCCTCCCCCTGAAAGAGATTCCAAGGTCACTCAATGAATTTTTGTTCCGAAAATCCAAATGAAATTCTGTTCAAAAATCTAATTTAGTTTTGAGACCCTTTCACAGTTTTGCAGAATTACTAAATTGTATCTAAAATAAGCGTTTCAGTACTCCCTCATCCTATTTGTACATATGAAGCTAACATGATGTTTAATTTTTCACCAGCTATAGACTCAAAACTTTCATCATCATGTACTTTTTTAGCATAAAATGAAGTTATTACAACAGTTTAATGAGAAACATAGTATCTACAATGTGAATATGCACTAATTTTTCTTTCTGTGCCAAAGAAAGATAAAGAAACAAATAAGCACCCCCTACATTTGGCATTGATAATACAAAAGCGTCATCGAAATCTGCTTGCATCCAATAGAAAAAAGAACTAACCAGTTCTCTAATTAGATGTAATTAATATAGATATGCATATTTTAATGAAAAAAAAACTGTATTTCACTTGGCGATCAATTATTATTATTTTAAATCGCCATTTGGCGAGTGATGACTAGTGTGGCGATCGATGACAAATAATTACTTGAAATGCATATGGAATCAAATCTGATGAATATATTTTGCAAAATAAAACTGTATTTCTTGAAAAAAACATGCAACTGAAATAGATAAAAGAATGCGGCAAAGAAAACGAAATATTGAAAATACAGCCATGTCATTGAAATCTGTTTGCATCCAGTAGGAAAAAGAAATAACCACTTTTCTAATTAGATGTAATTAATGTAGAGATGCATATTTCCATGAAAAAAACTGCATTTCACTTGGCGATTGAAAATAGATTTATTAAATCGCCACTTGGCGAGTAACGACTAGGATGGCGATCGATAGCCAACACATTACTTGAAATGCATGTGGAATCAATGCTGATGAATACATTTTAACTGATACATCAAACTGAACACAGTAAAAGAACTCTGCAAAAAACCAAAATATTGAAAATATAGCTAAGTCATTGAAATCTGTTTGCATCTAGTAGGAAAAAGAAGAAAATACTTTTTTAATTAGACGTAATCAATGTAGAGATGCATATTTCTCTGAAAAAAACTGCATTTTACTGGGCGACCGAAAATAGTTTTTAACTGCCACTTGGCGAATGACGACAAGGGTGGCAAACGAAGGAAATTTTTTAATTGCCACTTTTATATTTTTAATAACCACATGGCAAGTGAACGCTGCTAATTTTAAATCAAATCCTACTAAATCAATTTAACACCATCTTGCAATGTTTTTCTTAAATAGTCTTTTTCTTAAATCGAAAACATTGAGGTTTGTGATGTGTGTTTAAATCGGATCCTACTAAATTGATTTAACACCAACTTGCTCTGTTTCCCCTAAATCATATTTTTCTTACATCGCCTTTTTCCTAAATCGGAAAGCATTGAGGCCTGCAAAGTTTGCTTAAATCGATTTAACACTAGTTTGACATGCAAGCAGTACATACACCAAAGTAGATAACTCAATTTTCTGATGTTAGCTCTGAATCATTATTTAAAATCGATTTAAAACCAATGGCTAAATCACGATTTAAGACTGACTAAATCGCGTTGTAAAGCAATGGCTAAATCGCGATGTAAGGCGATGGCTAAATCGCGATTTCCGATGTAGCGATTTAAGAAACTGACTAAATCGCGATTTCCGATGTAAGCTTTAAATCGATTTAAGAGATAAATCGATTTAAGGCCCAGGCCTAATTGTAATATATCATTCCCTAATGAAGACATTTCCCGTACAATTAAATCTCCAACTTAGGCAAGCAATTTCTAAAACATCACTAACTTTTATAGGGAATACAGAAAAGCTGTATATTTTTTAGTATCTCAATACCTGTATTTTTTGTAAGTGAGAATAAGGACTTCAATTATGAAGTAGCAAATTTGGATTAGAGAAAAAAAAATGGTAAGAAATGAAATTCTTTAAATCCTAAATTTATTTGGCAAGATATTTTTTACTATTCGGCGAAATTTTAGAAATATTTGGCTACAGGTATTCGGCCGAAGTATTCGGTCAACAAGACTTCAATATTCGGCCAACCGAATATTCAGCAAAAGGGCCGAATACCGAATAGTGGCCGAATATTCGTCCCATCCCTAAATATAAGATGATGAAAATACCCCTAAATTTGATTTCATCGTAAAATAATTATGTGATTGACTCAAGGTGAAATCATTTTAGCTGATTTTAATCGGTAATGGTACTTACGTATTAAGGGGCCGCTTCACTCAAATGAAAAGACCCGTTCGCTAATGCTTATGCTATGGAAGAAATTTATTAAACAAAAACATAATTTGCAGAACAAATTAAAAAAACGAAATTTATTTCCTACACTATTTAAGCCCGAGAAGTGACAGATATTAAGATAATTTATTTAGTTATTTCGACATTTAATATTAATTTTTGGTAACAAATAAGTTAAACCAAGTGAACATTAAAAAATAAAAATGAAATTCAAACAATATGATACTTAACCACCCTAAATCTTAGAATCCGTTCAAATGAAATCGAAATAAATCTAAGACTTTTTTTCCAAACTCAACTTGCAAATATTTGTATTTCAGATTTTGTATTATGTTTTCGGTAGGTGTAAACAAAATGAATAGGCAATCTAAAAAGCAAATGTACAGAAAAAGTCTGACAAGGGGACCACCAGACATGGTGCTCACAGATTTTGATGATTTCGAAGTATGTTGTAGGGGTCATACCGCTAATTATTCTGGTGAAAGGGTTCCTTCAAATGGACCTTAGTTTTTGAGAAATTGGGGGTCAAAGTTCAGCGTATATTTCAAATACTTATTAGTACCAACGCTGTATGTCAATTCGTGGCGTCGTGCCGAAGCACGTGTCTGTGAATCGAAAGGTTGTGAGATCGAATCCGTCCTCGGCTTCTATTTTTTTTTTACTTACCCATCATACGTAGTATAGGGTAAGTCTTGCAATCGTTTTGAAAATCGAAATTTTTTTTTGACGGATTTACACGTTTTAGATAGTGGAGATTCCAAAAAACATATTTTTAGAAAAAAAAAAATTGCCGTCCGTCTGTCTGTCTGTAAACGCTCTATCTCCCGAACAAATTGAGATAGAGACTTGAAATTTTGTATGTAGTTAGTATGTAAGAATGGGACGAGCCCTATTTAATATCAGCAACCTCGATTATCCGGAATTTTTTTTTTCGGACTCTCGAAAAATTCGTTCTGATGAAAGGTATATAAAAATTTTCGAATTTTTTTGTTCTAAGGAATGGACGTAAAAAGCAATAAAATAACACACATTTTGCATATAGAACGAAGTCGATCGGATTATTAGTTGCCGAGATATTTATAATCTTGTTTTCCACATTCTTCGATTTTTCATGACCCTGTATTTCATTCAAATTTCAATTCAGAAGTATATTTTAATTGGAAATGAGACGCTTAATCCGAAGCAGTTAATTGTTAGTTAATATAATTATTATTTTTGGAGTTATAAGGATGTTTCTTTTACGCAGTTCGGTACTACTTGAGTAGTTTGGCGTTTTATACATATAATTTGTCGAAATTGATACATCAGCAGTTTTTTAATATAGCATTACTATGTATATTAACAATATTTAAATTTTGTTTATGAATTGCAATGCATTGTATAAATAGTTTCACATGTTTTATTTTCATATACATATCCATGATGGGTAAGTATTATGGTGGCCCCCAACGACTAGTTTTTACTTATATTTATATTTTTTACACGTTACAAATTTTAAGTATTTTTATTACTAAAGAAATTGCTACAACTTTTATATTTTCTTAATAAATTGCATTTACATTTTTGAATTTTTTCATGAAAATTTATTTTTTTCTGCAATTTTCAAACTAATATTTCTTTTGATAACACAGCAAAACTAATTTAAGCCTGGAACTTTTTTTCTTAAATATTATCTATATTTTTTACTTTATGCACAATTCTGAAATAATGATTTTTCTTTTTTTTTTATCGCTTTTTTATTTTATTTTATAGCACTTAAAATGCAAATTTATCTTTTTTGTATAAATAATACAAAATAATTTTCGCGTGAGATTTCTTAAACGTTTATAGGATTAGATAATTCAAGTAATGCATGTCTTCGAAAGAGTAATAAAATATCAATACAGTAATGCTAAAATGCAAGTTGTTACCAGCTATCCAAATTTTCAATTTTCCAATTTTCTGTAAACACATTTATCTCACAAGTTATATCTGAACAAAATTTATCGTTTGCACAAATAAGAAATGACAGATTGCATTTATTTTTATTGCAAATCAAACCACTCTTTCCGTATTTCAATTGGAGTGCAAAAATCGTCTGTTGATAAAATTTACGATATATATAAAAATACTATTTTTTTTCTTTTTTCGTCTGCATTCCTTTCCTCCGTGGAGTCCGTAATATAAAGATTTCTTTTATTGATCATATATTTGCACTTATACAAAAGATGATTAAACATTTTTTTAAAATCTTTTAATGTATTTTTAAACATATTTATAACGAATTAAGTATTCAAGGAATATAATTATGGAAGTTTTAAAAAATGAAGTTTCACATAAATTAAATCGGTAAAAAATACTGATTTTTTCTAAAAGTTCATAAACGTAAACTTATTTTCTAAGGGGACAGTTTATCCCAAAATTGATCAAAAAATCGATTTTTGTTTTAAAACATTAAATGAAAGCCTGTTTAATTGTGAATATTTTAAAACCTCTTTTTCATCCATACGACAATCATATCTTGACATGTTGTAAATTTTGTTAATACACCTAACGCAATTCCCACACTAATGATAACTTTAAACTTTTTTTCCTCTATGTTTATATTTACTTCGTTTTCATGTTTTAAAAATGTTAAGGCTTTTTTTGTATTTGATACAGATATTTAAAATGTTTTGTACAATTTGATTGTTATATATGTGTTGAATATGCGCATGAAATTAGACTTAACGTTATTATTATTATAATTGTTATTAATAAAAGTATGTTTGACGATGTGTTAGATTTCACCACTTTGCACAACTTATATCAAATAAAAATATATATTAAATGTAGCATTACATTATCTAAAAATCCATGCACAGTATTGTGTAATACACATAAAAAAAAAGGTGATTGATTAATCTAAAAATATTATTATTTAAATTTGTGGAGATTTTAAAATATTAAAATTTTCTTATACTTTTTCAAAATTTTAATTAAACACGCATTTTTATTTAATTATTTGTTGCAAAATGTACTTTTAGTTGAACTCTGAACTGCAGTCAGTTCACCAATTGAGCCATATTTTTTTGAAATAATAGTAATAATAAAATATTGAAAAAGTAAACTGTCCTCTTCAGAAAATATCAAAAGGTTCAAAGCTGTAGAATTCCTAATTCTGCTTAAAATTTTTAACGCGTAAAAAAATAAATATAAGTAAAAAAGAAAATAGAAGCCGAGGATGGATTCGAACTCACAACCTTCCGATTCACAGACACGTGCTTTGGCACGACGCCACGAATTGACATACACCGCTGGTACTAATAAGTATTTGAAATATACGCTGAACTTTGACCCCCAATTTCTCAAAAACTAAGGTCCATTTGAAGGAACCCTTTCACCAGAATAATTAGTGCTATGACCCCTACAACGTACTTCGAAATCATCAAAATCTGTGAGCACCATGTCTGGTGGTCCCCTTGTCAGACTTTTTCTGTACATTTGCTTTTTAGATTGCCTATTCATTTTGTTTACACCTACCGAAAACATAATACAAAATCTGAAATACAAATATTTGCAAGTTGAGTTTGGAAAAAAAGTCTTAGATTTATTTCGATTTCATTTGAATGGATTCTAAGATTTACGGTGGTTAAGTATCATATTGTTTGAATTTCATTTTTATTTTCTAATGTTCACTTGGTTTAACTTATTTGCTACCAAAAATTAATATTAAATGTCGAAATAACTAAATAAATTATCTTAATATCTGTCACTTCTCGGGCTTAAATAGTGTAAAAAATAAATTTTGTTTTTTTAATTTGTTCTGCAAATTATGTTTTTGTTTAATATCTCAAGTTTTTTCATAACTATTGCATTCGGATGAACTCATTTCAAAATTAACTGAGGTATCATCTTCAGGACTTCCTTTATGCGATATCGTATAACAATTACTCATGTAATTTACCCAGCGACGTCGGAAATGAGCACTGGTGCTTGAATATGGTTTTCGAATCTGATAACAGGAACTTGGCTGTCTCCATATGAGAGTGGCAACATTCTATGATGTTAAAAATTTGGAACTTTTGCTGCATCATCACTCCATAGTTTTTATAAAATATATCTATTTTGACCAATGAGAATGCTCCATAATGCAGTGAAATAATCGTTTTTTATAAAAGTGGTACACTGTAAAAAAATTTGACCCTTTTGCTGCATCGTCACTCCTCGACTTCTATAGAATATCTCTCTTTTGACCCATGAGAATGCTCCATAATAGGCTGAAGTAATCGTTTTCTATAAAAGTGGTGGAGTGACAATGCAGCAAAAGGGTAAATTTTTTTACAGTGTAGAACGATGATGCGGTAAAAGTTTCAGATTTTTAAAAGTGTATGTTCAGACTGTGATTTGACAGACACTGTTTTCCAAACTACACAAAATGTGAAAATTTTCTATTTCAAAACTTGGCGATAGTCGCCTGAGAGTACAATGTTAAAAATTTGACCCCTTTGCTGCAGCGTCACTCCACAGCTTTTATAGAACATCTCTTTTCTGACCAATGAGAATGCTCTATAACACAGTAAAATAACTGCTTTCTATAAAAGCGGTGGAGTGATGTTGCAGCAAATGGGTCAAATTTTTAACAGTGAACTATTATACGAGTGCAAGAAGTTAATTGGCTTCACTTTAATGGCATGCTTATAAAAAATATTTCGTCATTTTTTTCTCTAGACTTGTCTTAACCTATCAAATATCCCCGCATAGGCCTTAATATCGAGGCCCCGCATACCTTAATATCGAGGAATTCCGCCAGGAGAAAAGTGAAAACATTCCCATATTTAACTCGATAACTGAGCCTGAATCTCAAGACTGTATCGATACACATAGCAATGCGCGTTAATTTCTTTGCGCATCCGGCATAGAAAGGACCCTGATACACACGCAGTAAAAAAATATGACCCTTTTGCTGCATCGTCACTCCACGGCTTTTATAGGATATGTCTTTTTTGACATTGAGAATGCCCCATAATCGGGTGAAGTAACCCTTTTCAATAAAAGCAATGGAGTGGCGATGCAGCAAAAGGGTAATATTTTTTACAGTGCAGGCACTTGTTCTCTGGCATATAAGGGTACTGTATATAATAAAACTCGTGAATTAAATTCTTTATCGAAATTAAATGACAATGTAGTTTTGTTTAGAATAAACAGCATTTTTGTCATATAATCCTCTTCAAAGATAATTTAACCGCTTCCCTTTACTTTTTTTTTTTTTTTGAGAAAAAAATTGTGAAAAATCATTGAATTTTTTGCAACTTTTGGTGTTTAATATGTATCATCTTCGTTGTGATTACATTACATATACATCGTAAACGATCTGTGAATAACGCAGATGCGTTTTATTTATTTATTTATTTTTTTTTTTCGTTTTTTATACTGCCTTATGCTGTTTAATAGATTACTAATAAAAACTAGTCGGATGTAGCAATCCCAAAACTTTTTTCTATCTCATACATGTTAGCATTCCGAAATTTGCTATCACAGTGCTAAAATTAAATGACAATCTATGCCCATCATGACGATTTTAAAAATATGAAATTCCATGCATTAGTTCTTGATATATGTATATTATTACTCGCTATGGGTTATAATTGGCAATAATATTTTAAAATATCATGTTGAAATATGAAATAAATATCTTGTGTAAATATATTTTTAGATTTATACTGTTTGGCAAAATTATTATTTGGCCTTTTTAAATAAGACGTAATTTCTCCCATTTACGACTTTTAACGCATATTAGTGAATTTACTATTTTACAATTTTCTGTATCTTTTAACTAGCAGGCTAAGCCCGCTGCGCTGGTCAATTTAAAACAAAACATGAATCAAACAAAATATTGAATATGATTGTGTTTTTTAAAGCAACTTCACCTCGAATGCTCTTTCACATTTCTGAAAATCATACAAAACGCCATTGTATTTAACGATAGAAAATCAACGATTATAAATGCACCAAAAATGCATTAAAAGTTAGCAAACAGCTGTTTCGAATCTACTGTCGAGATTCTTCATCAGTGCAAAACTCAGCGAGCTAGAAAAAACAAAACTGAGAAAAAAATAAAAACAACAACAATGTGGAATCAATGCCCGTTGAAGCCAAAATATATTAAAATAATAATAAAATATTATGTTGTTGTATTAGCTTATGCATTCGATAAAATTCGGGCTTTTAAGAAAAAATATTTCAGTTGACCATTTATTGTAGAGTTTGATGGATAAATAAGGCAATTATGAAAAGAGAAATTTAAATATTGTCTATTCACCATACTTCTAAAATAGCGAGCATTATGATCGCAGAGATTGACCATTGAATTTAAACAATTTTCAAGTGATTCATTTTCATTTGATAGTTTTTGAACTCTAAACCTCTCAACTTGAGGATATGGGTATCTGTGGAAACCTTAATACATCCTCTATAAATATTATATTATATTTCGCAACATACATCTGCTCTTGACAAATCTATTACAGTGTTCCGTTTTTGGAATGCAGCAGAATAAATAAAGTTAAAATAAGTTTTCCTTAGAAAAATAAGGTGAATGGTTTTTGAATGTGTGAAATTCATGTTTTGATACAGATGTCATATACGCATCACGTTGGCGTGATTGAAACAAAATTAACATTTTATGCCTCTTATGGTAATCCAGCTCTGTTTTTAATTTATTAATGAACTATTTATTTACTTTCATTTGCATAGAAAAATAAAATAGAAAATAGAAATGTATCTGTTGTTTGAAAACGAAGTTCCCGCTAAAGAGGCGCCAGAAATGTATCACCCCAACGTGATGCATATATGACATTTGTGTCTCTTTCTTACAACATGGGTGTGTGCCGTGTGTGCATTTGCACCTAAATTTAGTTATTTAGCTCTATTTTTGTAATATTAACTGGAGTTTGTACAACGTACGGTACTACTTGATTATTCTGTCGAGAAAAAAATTAATAGCAGATTGTAGGAATAAATGTCAATAATCGATGATCGTAAGTATGATAGCAATTGATATTACACGTGATACACGTATAAGTGTCATACACGTCATAAGTGCTTTTTAATTCGACTTTCAATTTGTATTTATTATTTATGTTTATTGTTCTTTCGTTATTTAAAATGAATTTATGTAAATTTGAATAGTTAGGCGAAACTGGCCGACGTGTTAATCAAGTAGCACTCAATTTACATTTGAAAATATCATATTTCACAAAAAACTCCGGCACAAACCCGGATTTGCAAGATTTCCTTCCAATACCAAAGCGGCAAAATCCTCGTTTTAGAATAGCGGAGAAATGTGCATTTTTAAAAAAATTTTCATTATTTTAAAACGAAAATAATAATAAATAAAAAAAGTTACTATAGCACAAAACAATTTATAGAATTTCTAAAAAGAAATTGAAAGTAAATAAACAATTTATTAATAAAGAAACAACTATTGTCGGGTTACCATATAAGGCAAAATAACACCGTTTTGGCGACAGTCACATACCTCAGTGTGTATATAATATCTGTGCCAAACATGTTTGGAAAAAACAATAATCGTTATTTATACAGCATGTTTAAATACTGTAGTATAGTGAAAAAAATGTATACATGACATATACGCACCACATTGGCGCGTTTTTTTTCTTTTCCTCTAAAGCCGATTCGAAGGAAATTTTGTTTTCAAATACCAGTTACATATATAGTTTACAATTATTTTCTGTTTTTTTAAATAGAAAATAACAATAAATTTTAAAAAGTTTAGTTAATATTTATAAAACAAAACTATTTATATCCTTTAAAAAATAAAATAAAATAAAATAAAATAAAATAAAAATGTATTAATAAATAAACAACAGCCAAGTTACCAAGTGAGGCATAAAATCGCCATTTTATTGCATTCGCGCAAATGTGGCGCATATATGACAAATGTGCCAAGATTAAAATAGTTTATATAATTGGAAAAAAAAAAAAAGAAAAAAAATTGTAAATAGACAATTTATTAATAAATAGACAATAACATCCGGGTTGCCATATCAAGCAAAATAATGACACTTTGGCGTCAGTTAATTACCCAGATGTATATATGGTATTGACGTAACAGACAAATCGCACCAATGTAGTGCGTATGAGATATCTGAGTCAAAAAAATTTGTAAAAGTTGCAGTTAAATTATTTTACAATATCTACGTATGTGGAAAGACATTTACTCTAAAATTTAAATATTATTCATTTTTTTAATATTAACTGCTATATATGCATTTAAGTTAAATGTAAAATTTTTTCCTAAAAATGCTCTCACTCATTAAAAGAGAGAGAGAGAGAAAATAGTTCTTGAGAACATCGCTCCATCTTGTGCTTTTTTTGGTTTAGAATAGCATTGATTGGCGACAAAAGTAGATTGAAACACCCAATTGAAGAAACAACATACAAATAACAATTAGAGACTTTTCTAAAAAAATTAATTCTGCGAGTTTCTTCTGTAAAACACATAACGGGAAAATTAGATTTAAAAATAGTTTTAGAAAAAGAAAGAAAAAAAATTACTTATGTTTTACGAATGAAATTTTTGAGATGTTGTTTTCTTTTAATCTGGCTCGAAAGAAATAAATAGCCAAATATTGTGTCAATTCAAGACCTTCTTTCATATTGAGTTACTTTTTAAATATTATAAATATTCTTTTTTTTTTTTTTTTTTTTTTTTTTTTTCGTTAAAGATAATTTTTTTTCCTTTCATAATATTATTTTGCATTAAACGGATTTTTTTCTTTTTATCATTATTTATTTTAAATCAATGAATTAACAGGTTTTTTTCGAAATGTTTATATTATTTTCCATTAGAGAAAGCATTTCATTTCTTTTTTGAAATATAATTATCGCCAAAAAATTAGTTGTTGCAGCTCTTCCGTCAAAAATAACCGAAAAATACGAAATTTAGTACGAAAAATCGGAGTTATCCCTGTATATTTGTATCATAAACCTCCGCAAAAATATTTCCTATCGAATGATATAATCTGCAAAAAGATCCATCGGGTAGATTTTGAAAACACCCGTTTGGAAGTTTCAGAACTTCTGCTTTATAATACATATGATGTTCATGTGTAAATACAATTTTTGATGATGCAATTTTCAATATTTTCCTCCTTTTAACACATAATCATTTAATTCTTAAAGTTCAACAAATTCTTATATTAATTTTTTAAGTTCAAAATTTTAAATTATTAAAGTTTTTTCTGAAATTAGTAGTCACGTGTAATTTTTTTTTTTTTTTTTTTTTTTTTTTTATAGGAATGATACTTTTTCTTTGGGTTGTTTTTACAGTTTGTAAAAATTTAAAATAATATGTTTTTCTAAAATATGAAAAAAAAAAACCTCTTAACATGATGAAAAATTGAATAAAAAAGAAAACAAAAATCCAAAAAATAATAAAAAAAAGAGAAAAAGAAAAAATGCTGCCTGCACAAAGCGAGTTGGTAATATGTATCCTTAGAAAATATTATAAAACTCCTATATATAGTTTTTCTTCACATAAAACTTTTTCAATGGAACGATTTTGACCAACTTTAATATTAAATATCTCCTAAAATAGTTCTTCGATTTAAAGAAGCTATCTGTTTTAGTATGTTTATCACTCATTTAACACTATCAATTTCCATATTTTTGCATGCAGTAGTTAATGTAAAAAAACCTCTAATCACTAAAAAAAAAAAAAAAAAAAAAAAAATCTTGTACGGCAGTGGTAACAGCATCACTAAACATTGTGACAACATTAGTTATTTTTTTAGAATAAAGAAATTACTATTTATTTATCGAACAGCAATTAAGAACTATCATATATTTATCGAAAAAAATAATAAAATTTCCAAAACAGTAGGATGCACAATTGTTGGGGGTATAAAAATTGTCAGGAAATGCCAAAAGATTCATCACTGTAAGTCGTATTAAAAATAAATGATTTTCATTTGTCCATTTTTAATCATTAAACTAATGGTCCCGACAGAATGAAATACAGGAAGGAGCAATATTTTAGAACAGGTGTGTCTAGATCACACATCTTGAAATGAAGAGTATAAACATGAAATCAGCCATGCTAAGAATTTTTTATCGGAATCTCTCCTGCAAGGCATTTTTTTTTTTTTTTTTTTTTTTTTTTTAATGTCAGTGTCAAAAATATACAAATATTGCAATAAGAATAAAATAGCAATTGATTTTAAATGTTCAAAATTGGTTTAAAAATGGAAAGTTGAAACTAATATTTTTTTATTTGTGAGTTTCAATCTGCGCAACTCTCCCCGCCCCCACCCCTCCATCCTTGAAATAAAATTTAAACACATGATAGTAAAACGAAAGGCAGGACTTAAAATTAACTTCCCTATGGTGGCAGAATCCTCCTGACCAAACAAAAATTAATTCTTCTTCCTCTTGGTTTTTAATTATTTTAAATCAATTGGAAACAACACATTATATGACTTTTTCAAAATCTTTTTAATTAAACTTCAAAATCGGGAAGAGGCATAAATTAGATCAAATCTGGACTGGTCAGATTCCACTGCTGACTGCTCCGAAATGAAACCCCTAATAAAACTGATACACTATTTCTATCTGTCGTTAGACCACAAACTTTCTCTGAATTGCAGGCGAAAAAAAGTTTTTGAATCTCTGCAATGGATACTGAGGACGAACGAAAAAATAAATAAAATAAGCAAACGAATTAAAAAAAAAATGTAGGGAAGAGAAAGTGAGAAAAATAGAAAGTCCAAAAAAGGAAAAAAAAGTTTTTTCGTTATTTTAATAGTGCTGCCATCTATTGATTAAAAATGCAATTAATGCCTACACTCTTTTCTTTTCCTCATTCCGTAAATTACGTATATAAAATTATTTTAAAGTCAGACAGGTCGACACTGCAATCATCTGGGAACTGAAAACTAAGAGCTAAAAAATATGCAACATGCGTAGTTTATTCTTTCGCCTCCAGTGTATCCTATGGTACTAGAGATATAAATGCTACATAGAGTTATTCCATCTCGCAGTGAAGGAGGTAGTAGATAATAGTTTCTTTATTAAAGATTATTCCTAGAGTGAGTGCGCATGTTATTCATGACGGCCGATTATCTGCACGAGGGAAATAGGCCCTAGGGGACCGTGCCCTCCGGGGAATCTTTCTAATAGAACCTAACACGCATTTGTGGGTGTCGGGTTCGAACCCAATTGCGACCGTCGGCCTAACCGTTCGGAGTTTTCCGTGGTTTTCTTCGAACCTTGCGAAAATACGGGTTAGGTTCCTTTAAAAAGACCCCCACGGGGGGGGGGGCATTTCTCCCATTAGGGCCTATATCCCAAGCGTAGATAATTGGCCGGCATAGACAAAAACCAAACCAAACCTAACATGCATTTACATAAGGTTCCCCAAGGTTCAAAGAAAACCATGAAAATCCCGAACTGTTAAGCCGATGGGCGCGATTGGAATGATCATTCCTAGATATGCTATGAAAAAACTTTGAGTAGGTTCAGTGGCGTAGTATCAGGACGAAGGGCGGAAAAGAGGAGGGGTGATTGCGTCGAGTGCTAATTTTCTATTTTAACACAAAAATAATTTGCGCATAAAAATATAATGTAAAGTGCTATATGACAATTGTGAAGGCGTCGAACAATTTTAAATTGCTCTGGTCACTCAAATCCTACTTCGCGCTCCTGCCTAAAATGATACGGATACTAAAGGCCTCCCGTACTTTCCCCTTATAAATTATTAAAAGTAAACAACTTATATACAGGGACGTGCGAATAGAAAACTGCGCCCGGGGCAAAACTTCAATTTGGCGCCCCCCCCCCCCGACTTTTTCTTATGACAGCCCAAAAATGACGTTGGTAGTACAAATTTAGCGCCCCCTAAATTTCTGCGCCCGGGGCAACCGTCCCCTCCCCCCCTTTCTCACGGCTATGCTTATATATACAGGGACATAGCTACAAAGGTGTGTAGGGGGTGCGACCTCCCCCCCCCCACACACACACATTCGGTATACTCATTACATTCAGTAAATTGAATTTCGTTCAAAGTTGTATTATTTCTTGCTGTATTTTTTCTTTTTAAGAAATTAAGAAATATATATTAAAAAATTATTACAAAACATTAAACAATGTCAAAACATTACTAATGTTAAAACAATGTTAAAACATCATTATTATTATTCACTTTGAGTCGGTTATTCTTTTCCGTCATTCTCTCGTAAAAATGCGACAAGACGGAAACAAATATTTGTCTTGCATTCAGAGCTGTAACGACAATCTCCACGCTCCCGTAATCTTTTTCGATATTTTAAATAAAGTTTATAAAATTTAATTAAAAAAAAATACATGTTTGTAAATTAGGGATGCACAACCTGTAGACCGCGAATTTTGTCAATTTTTTAAGCGGAAAAAATTGCAATTTTTGTGCATAGGTCACAGGACAAAATCGTCAATTTGCGATAGAAAAATTGAAAATTTCGTCTGTCACTTAAGAATCGCAAATTTCGTTGATCGGACACTGAAGAAGGGCGAATTTCGTTGATCAATTGCGAAAAGTATCGAATTTTGTCGATTAGGCACGAAAATATTGCGAATTTTGAAAGCGAAAAATCTCAGATTTCGTTAATAGGGCAAGAAATAAAAAATCTATTTTTTTTTTAAAATACGTAAATAAATTGCTAATTTTGTTCATAGGTTGCGGAAAAGTCTGCTGTTTTACTGTTTACCGCACACACACACACAAAATAGCATACATTTCGTAGACAGCGTGCGGTAAAATCGAAAATATCGTCTATCAGACATCGTAAAATCGCGATTTTTGTCTTTGCGAATTTGACGCTAAGAAATCATTGACATAAATGTTGCTTACAATTTTAAATAACGTGACACAAAAGATAAATAAATTTATTGAAATAAATACATTTCAATGCATAATATGGATCCAATTAAAATTATAAATTTAATAACGATTTGGAAAATTAAAAATATTTTTTATATGTGTATATATACTTTACCAAATAAATTGAATTTTAAAGCAAACCTTTTAAAGTCACATAAAGACGTCACTTAAATTTTATATCATATATTTTAAAACTCATATTTTGAATGTATAAGAGTGCATGTGGAAAAAGCATCAGTAGTTTTATGCATCTTTTATGTTGAAGATAACTTTTGCAGATGCTATTATAAATAGACCAAAAATAAAATGGTGAAATAAATAATACAAGAATACATTTTTAGGGTTTCGTTCATCTGACGAAACATTATTCGTCTCTGACCTCTCTCTGTCTGTACACAAAAACTATACAAGTCAGAGCGTTCAAATTTTGTGTACTTACGGCTGAATATCTCTTGTCACACAACAAATCATAAAAGTTTTAAAAAGAGTATTATTTTAATTAAAATATTTATTTTAATATCATCAGTTCATATTTTGTTGTTGTTTTCTCTTCACTTGTTGTCAAAGTTTAAATATAAAAATTATTATGTATCTAAATATAAATAAATGGATTAAATAAATCACGTGAAACACGTGCATTTGTTTTTATTTTGGTAATTAATTCCAGAATTGTATTTTTTGCCACGGCAAACTACGTGACACGGAAAGAAAAAGAGATTTTTTTTTTTTTTTTTTTTTTTTTTTACTAGGATTTGATTGATAATCGCAGTACATATTTTTATTATTATTGTTTTTGATTTTACAAATTTGATACTTCCGCATGCGGATGTTATTTCATGTGCTTATTTGCTTATTTATAAAATCTAAATTTAAAAAAAGGGAGACCACAAATTTTCAATTTATGAAAAAATAATTTTTTTAACTTATAGAAAAGATACTTTTTTGCAGAAACGATTAACGGGAATTTATTAAAATTAGGAAAACTAAATTATCGATTTTACACTTTGACATAGTTTATAACACATAATACAAATTTTATAAATTTAAAATAAATTGAATTTTCGTTGGAGGAAGTGTAATGTTGTCTTTTTTCTTTGCGATCTGTGATCACTCTTACCCACTTGTTTAATTAATGCATGGCGTCACACAAAATTTGATATCATTATTTTTAAAATTCATATTTAAAATTCTTAGAACCATAAGATAAGCAGCTGCGTCAAAACTTTTAACCCTTTAAGGGTTTTTTTTTATTGATAAATTCTACAAATGATATACAGGACACCACAAGTGACCTCGAGTACATTTTCCTTTATTGCCTGAAATTTCTGAAGGGGAATTTACAACTGAGCTATCCATTTTCTAATTGAACTACACTGGTGGACAAAATTAAGAGATGGAAGGCATTTTCCCAAATATCTCGAGAAATACTGGATAAAAATAAATGAAAATTGGTATGGATATAACTTATAGTATGACAATAATATGTGCAAAGCAAAAATTAAGATGCCATTCATTGGCAAGAGTTATTGGCAACAGTCCAATGCGGACTGAAATTCATGATGAAAGATGGCAATGAAAGTGAGGCTTGTATGCTGTGTGGTCGCCTCTAGTAAGGTGTGTGGTCACCTCTGACAGATAGACAGTGTGCACAACGAGTATGCATGCTGTTAATAAGAGAATTAAGGATTGCTTGTGCAAGACTCTCCCACTCTTCCAACAGAGCAGTTTTTAACTCCGGAATGGTTCTGGGTGGGGGTTGGCGTCTCGCAATAGCCCGTCCAAGAGCATCCCAAGCATGTTCAATGGGGTTAAGGTCAGGAGATTTGGCTGGCCAATCCATTCGATGAATATCCTCGCTTTCCAGATACTCTTCAACCAGGCGAGCCCTATGTGGTCGGGCATTGTCGTCCATAAAAACGAATTCAGGGCCAACAGCACCTCTGAAAAGACGCACGTAGGATTGTAGGATCTCCTGCCTGTACCTCTGGGCATTCACGGAACCAGTGTCAAACACATGGAGCTGTGTGCGGGTATCTTGCATGACCCTGTCCAAACCATCAGTCCTTCACCAGCATAACGGTCCCTTTCCATGATGTTACTGGGATGGTATCGGGTCCCAGGTTCCCTCCATATGAATATTCAACGAGAATCAGATTGGAAACTGAATCTGGACTCATCTGAGAACAGAACATTAGCCCATTAGAGCTGTGTCCAGTGCTGACGCTGTCTGCACCATTGTGCACGCTCTCTTTTGTGGAAAGGAGTTGAGTGGGATACAAATGGCGGGCTTCCTGGCATACAACCCTCTTTCACCGAGCCTCCTGGCAACATTCATCCTTGAAACTGATGTTCCTGTGGCAACAGCAAGGTCCCTAGACATTTGTGTCGCTGTAGACATCCGTTGAGGAGTATCTGAAAAGCGAGGATATTCATCGAATGGATTGGTCAGCCAAATCTCCTGACCTTAACCCCATTGAACATGCTTGAGATGCTCTTGGAAGGGCTATTGCGAGATGCCAACACCCACCCAGAACCATTCTGGAGTTTAAAAATTGCTCTGGTGGAAGAGCGGGAGAGTCTTCCACAAACAATCCTTAACTCTCTTATTAACAGCATGCATACTCGTTGTGCATACTGTCTATATGTCAGAGGTGATCACACACCCTACTAGAGGCGACCACACACCATACAAGCCTCACTTTCATTGCCACCTTTCATCATGAATTTCAGTCCACATTGGACTGTTGCCAATAACTCTTGCCAATGAATGGCACTTTAATTTTTGCTTTGCACATATTATTGTCATACTATAAGTTATATCCATACCAATTTTCATTTATTTTTATCCAGTATTTCTCGAGATATTTGGGAAAATGCCTTCCATCTCTTAATTTTGTCCACCAGTGTAAATACTAGCATATTGTGTGATGTAATACAAATTTACAGATCATATATACACGGATGAAAAAAAAAAAAAAAAAAAAAAAAAAAGAAAAAAAAACTGATATTTTTTTGATTGTAGATAGTAATTGCTGAAATTGATTTTTCAAATATATTATGTATTATTCAAATTATTTACTCAGGCATAATTTTTAGCACTTTCCAGCAAAATTGAAAAATGTTTATGATTTTTGTTTGTCTGTTCGTCTGGTCGTGTGGGTTTTCTGTCTGCGCTCTAACTCTCGTAGATATGCTAGGATTGTCCTAAAATTTTTGGAAGTAGTTGAAAAGGCAGGTACCCTAGCAGGAACCATATTGCAGAGTTTCCCCCCAGGTTTAAAAAGGGGCAGGCCGCTACTGTTCTGAAAAGGGCACTTTTTACATTCTTCAGGGCACTTTTTCGATTTTTAAAGACACTTTTATAGAGTTGAATCAAGAGTCTAGCAGTTCAAAAAATCGTGGAAATACAGAAATTTGGTCAAAGAATCAAAAAAAAAAAAAAAAAAAAAAAAATCCAAAAACTTCGTCAAAAAAATGAAAAACAGATTTTAAAAAAAGGTAATTTTTGTTAAAAATTCACGAAACAACGGAATATATTGTTAAAAGAACGCAAAAAACGGCCGATTTTGTTAAAAGATAGCAAAATAGCAGGTTTTGTTAAGAGATCACGAAAAAACGGCAGATTTTGCTAAAAAAAATCGCAAAAAACGACAAATTTCGTGAAAAGATTGCGAAAAATATAAAATTTTGTTAAAATATGACAAAAAATAGCAAATTTCTTCAAAAGATCTCGAAAAACTGTCAATTTTGTCACGTTTAAACACGTAAAAACACAAATTTTAAATAAGGGTGACGAAAAAAAAAAAGCACATAGTTCGTAACGGGAGTGGCATCTTGTTCGCATTTACATTAAAAAAAAAAAAAAAAAAAAAAAAAAAAATGGCAAGACGGATTTATTGAAAAAGATATTAAAAACAAAAAGAATACTTTTGTTGAATAAAGAGTTCTTTTTGTTTAATGAGCGGAAACTTTCAGGAGTCACATTTAGAATGATTTGGACAATCGAAAACGGATTGTGAACAGAACTATGCGGGGGGAGGGGGGGGGGTCAAATTCTAATTATATAATTATGCCCCGGGTGCAATTTTCTCTTCGCGCGAAAATGATTGAGAATCGGGAAATTCCGCTTTTGGAGCAATAAAAACTCAATTTTTAAACAGGAAATTTCGTTTTTAGAACAGAAAAATTCATTTCTGGCAGTAGTAAGGAAAGGACAGTACGGGGACAGCCGGAGGGACAGAGGGACCGTCCCTCCGCATCCCTCCGCGTCCCTCCGCATCCCTCCGCTTCCCGCCGCCCCCGCCACAGCAAACCGTGCCTCCACCGCCACCACCATCCCTCCTGCGGTGCCCCCTACGCCCACCATGCATCCCCCTCCACAAACGCCCCCTAGTGGAAAAAAGGAACATTCTATTATAACATGAGAGGTGAACAACCTTCCCTAATTAAAAATATTATCAATCACATCTCAACTCGGAATCATACTATAAGATGAAGATTAAATTTATATTTGAATTTTGAACAACCGTAATTTTAATGAGTATTATTAATTAAGCGAAACAATTAAAATTTCAGTTTTTAACCATTTTATTTAGATTTCTTCAACTACAAGATGAGATTATCAATTTAACACAAGAAAGTTAAACATATATTTGAATTTTGCTTGATAGACATCTTAATGAGTATCGTTAATTAAGTAAAAACAATAGAAAATATCCAGTTTTATAGAAAAAGACTGATTTCTTACGATTTTTATCAACTTAAGAGAGAAAACTTAAACGTACATTTCAGTTTTTCAACAGCTCATATTAATGAGTATCATTAATTAAGTAAAAAACAATGGAAAATATCAAGTTTTATAGAAAAAGACTGATTTCTTACGATTTTTATCAACTTAAAAGAGAAAACTTAAACGTTCATTTCAGTTTTTAAGTGGTTATCATTTTAATGAGTATTTTTAATTAAGCAAAACAGTGAAAAATATAAATTTTTATTTGATTTCTTAAGATTTTTATCAACTACATGATCAGTGTATCGACTTAGAAGTTGAAAGTTAGACATGCATCCTAGTTTTTCAACAGCTATAGCCTTAATGAGTATCGTTAATTAAGTAAAAAACAATGGAAAATATCAAGTTTTATAGAAAAAGACTAATTTCTTACGATTTTTATCAACTTAAGAGAGAAAACTTAAACGTACATTTCAGTTTTTCAACAGCTATAACCTTAATGAGCATTCATAATTAAGTAAAAAACAATGGAAAATATCGATTTTTATAGAAAAAGACTGATTTCTTACGATTTTTATCAAATACAATATCAATGTATCGACTTAAAACTTAAACATACATCCTAGTTTTTCAACAACTATAACCATAATGAGTATTGATAATTAAGTAAAAAACAATGGAAAATATCAAATTTTATAGAAAAAGACTGATTTCTTACGATTTTTATCAACTTAAGAGAGAAAACTTAAACGTACATTTCAATTTTTAAGTGGTTATCATCTTAACGAGTATTTTTAATTAAGTAAAACAGCGAAAAATATAAATTTTTATTTGATTTCTTAAGATTTTCATCAACTACATGAGAAGTGTACCGACTTAAAAGTTGAAAGTTAAACATACATCCCAGTTTTTCAACAGCTATAACCTTAATGAGTATTGATAATTAAGTAAAAAACAATGGAAAATATCAAGTTTTATAGAAAAAGACTCATTTCTTACGATTTTTCCAACTCAAACTTCAGAATACCAATTTGAGAGAAAGAAACTTAACCATGTATTCAGTTTTGAACAACCATTTCCTTCATGAGCATTTTTATTTAAGTAAAACAATGGAAAATATTAAATTTAACCAATTTCTTTAGAATTTTTCAACTATAATATCAACTTAAGAAAGGAAACTTAAACATTTATCTTAGTTTTTGAACAGCAATCCCTTAATGAACATTGTTAATTAAGCAAAAAACAATGGAAAATATAAATTTTAACCGATTTCTTTAGATATTTTCAACTTAAAAACGAAATTTAAACATACATTTTTAACATTCGAACAACTATTACCGGAACGAATTTTAATAATTAAGCATTTAACGAACGAAAATAGTGATTTTTTATTTTATTTATTTATTTATTTATTTATTTTTTTTAAGCAAGAAGGCCAATTGTATAAACTTTTACAGTAATTTGACATTTTAACATACTTTAAAAAACACTAGTTACATAAGATTTCAAACTTTAGATGACTAAATCTCAAGATATATTTTTCTCGAAAACAAATATAAAATACATTTTTTAAACTAATTTCCTCAATCTTACGAATTCAACAGGATTTTTACCGATGCAAACATTAGAAGCGAACAACAAATTCTCTCCCCATCTAACCTCAAAATTCCTAAAGGGGAGAGTACAATAGGTTTTTCGACGTCACACTTCGTAAGGTTTTCATTCAAGAAAAATATCTTTTACGTTATAAAAGTCGTTTTCTTAGAAGGATATAAACTTGTGATTTTTGTTTTTGAACAATCATTATCTCAATAAATATTAATAATTAAGGAAAAACAATGGAAAATAATATGTTTTAAGGAAAAAGACGAATTTTATCGAATTTGATTAATTTTTACACTAGTATTTTCAAAAAGCAACATGGAAATATCGATTTTTTTTAACTGAACAATTTAACGCATGTTTTAGCTTTAACAACAGAAACTTAATAAGTATCACTAATTAAACAAAAAAACAAAATACTGATTTTCAAGAAAAGACGAATTTTTATACAATTTTCAACACTTTACCTTTCTGAAATTTTTATGTTATCAAACACCAAGTTATTTAAAATATAAATATTATGCTTAATGTTTAGATAGTACACATGACTAATTCCACTTATTCTTTTCATATTATTAATTAAATTGACACATGTTTCACTCTACACTTCAATGATTTCTGAATTTTTACAATACTCACCACCAATTTTCTAAGATTTTCCGATTATACATTCCTCAGAAGTACATATTCGAAATGGTACAAACACTTTACATATCTAAAAAATATCATTGAAGTAGCTGTATTTAATATTTTTAACACCAATTTTCTAAGATATTCTAACATTTTCCAATTATACATTCCTAAGAAGTACATTTTCGAAATGCTACAAACACTTTACATATCGAAAAATATCATTGAAGTAGCTGTATTTAATATTTTTAACACCAATTTTCTAAGATATTATAACATTTTCCAATTATACATTCCTCAGAAGTACATATTCGAAATGCTACAAACACTTTACATATCGAAAAAATATCATTGAAGTAGCTGTATTTAATATTTTTAACACCAATTTTCTAGGATATTATAACATTTTCCAATTATACATTCCTCAAAAGTATATATTCTAAATGCTACAATCACTTTATATATTGAAAAACATCATTTATCTACTAAGTATTAGTCAAAATTATAATATGTTTTCACCCTATAGTTAAAAAATATCTGAATTATCACACAACAACATTTTTCAAATATGAATATTATTTTAACAGATTAAAAAGGCAAAACATAGACGAATATAATCTTTAATTTTTGTAATCATTTCATATTTCATACCAAACTATCTGAAATTTCAACCAAATAAGAGCAAATATTAGACTAATTTTTTATCATTAATATTGCTTAGACCTTTTCATCATAACTTTTAAAAATGGTAATTATCCATTTTTTGGGTTCATTATCGAAAAACTGTAACTGAAATTACATAAACTCAATGCAAAAAAAACCCTGTTCTCACACAATTTCTTAAAATTCAACAAAGAATTGACTATTACTGCAATACTTATCTATATCAATTTCGATTCTCGATAATATATAGGTATTTTATTATTACACACTTACATCTCTTTTCAAACGTTTATCAGAAAATAAGTCAATCAAAGTCTAGTAGTTATCACATCTATTCCCCAGAAATATTGCTATCATGCGAAACAGTAAAGAAAATTAATAGATATTTAATATTTAATAACCTCATACGTGAAATTACTGTCGAATGAGAATACTAATAATCAATAAAATCAACTATTGAACAAAAATATAGTACAGATTACCTAAAATTCAAATGTTTTCTTCTACAAAAGTTACAAAAATTAACAAATGAATGACAAGTTAGAGAAATAACTAAAAAAATTAATGAACATATTTACAAATTTATTAAAATCACACCTTTTTCTGGATTATAAACCACAATTTCTTGAAAAAATTAACACCGAATTTATCAGATTTTAATCATTGTATTACATACACTAAATAAATATTCAAAATTAATCAAAAAATAATTTTTTAGTCTCATCAATAAGCAGAAATTCTATATTAAAAGAATATTTTCATAGTAGTACTTATGAAAATGAGAGTTTACAAACTGATTTTCATAATTTTACCACATTTAAACTTAATTTTTATACATAAAACATTATTTAATCAAATTTTATACTTTCTAATTCAGTAAAATTCAATACTTTTTAGTTTTTAAACCAATACCACAATATTTATTTACATCAAACTTGATTCTTCACCTTTTATATTTCCACATTACACACGTGAGATAAATACTAACTTGGATCAGGAGTTGAAGTCAATTGATTCCATTCGATTTTCATCATGTACGCATTGCTCCTACACGAAATTTCTTACTGCTATAATCATCTAATGTATTAAAACTAATCTACTCATATTTTTAATCAATTCATCAGATGTTTCATCTCGCACTTCTGAATTATCGTGCATCAAGTTGCTTAAAATATAAATACTATCTTTATAGTTTTAATGATATATAGTATACATGGTTTATCTTGAGTTAACACTTCCATAGTATTAATCAAATTATATGTTTCATCTTGCACTTGATCTTAATGTTTTCATCTTGCATCTGAATTATCGTCCATCGAGTTTTTTAAATAATAATATATTTATAGTTTTTGATTATACATAGCATGTACAAATACAATCTTTAATTTTAACATTTCATATTTCAAATAACCTATTTCCGAAACCAAGCTATGTGAATTTTACCACAATGCTTATTATCATAGAATAATTTGTGTTTCACACTTTTCTAAAAATTATCAGATATGTACCCCTCAGAGAAATTACTATCATATGAATAAATGAAGAAAATTTAATTTATATTAAATGTACACGAAATTGATTGCAATATACATGAATTTAATAAAAATAAATAAATAAGCGATTATTTATACATTAAACCTTTACTAAATATATACTTCTTTCATTATACAGATGTTTCAACAAGATGAACCAAAACAGCAGCAAACTTCAGAAATTAATGATCCGAATGATTCATCTCTAGCACATGTAGCGTTAACGAATGACACATATGTGAGTACTTATATGAGAAATACTAGAATTCGTATATGAAACGTAATTAGAGTAAATACAAAATGATTTGTCTTACTACCTACACTTTAACAAGTGCTTTTTACCTATATTATTGAAGAGAATCCTAACTGTGTCCATTTATTTCTACTACAGATGTGCTCTATTTGCTACAAACACTTCTTAAGTAAATGAAATTTAACAGAACATACAAAAATCTATACAGGTGAAAAACCTTACACTTGGAAAGATTACCATAAATGCTGTTTTCAAGGAGACGTGAATCAAAAATGCACACATCATCATATAAAGCATCATCAGATATATGTAAACTTAGCGAAGATATTCAAAAATTAGTCAGACTTTTGTAGAATTTAGAAATAAAGGAAGATATTTAGGCTATTTATCCATCATATTTTCACAACATTTACCACAATATCTCAAACTTAAAATTTGGAAGACATACACACTGCTGAAAAGTAATTTTGTGATTCTTCTAACCAGTATGAATGTATAGATGTTATTTTGCAGTGTATTCTTTAAATGCTCACATTAAATATTCTTTTATATGCATATATCGTTGTGTTTATTTTTCTAATACCTATTACATTAATGAAATACATAACATTTTAAGTGAAATAACACTCTCACAACTTAAAAAATGCATAAGAACATACAAAAATAAACAGATGTATAAAAAAATATGCAAGTTTACAAAATATTTTCATTGTTTTCTAGAAATATTAACAAAAAATATTTACAATATGAAAAAATTGTAAAAGTGAAAAGAAAAAACATAAATGTAAAAACAAAAACCACAAAGTGAAAAACTCATAACAAAGTTTTTGAAAAAAATATTTACAACAAAATTTTTTTTTACAAAAACCAAAACTTCCAAAAATATTTTTTTTCAAAAAATTTTTTTTTTCAAAAACATTTTTTACAAAAAAATTTTTTTCAAAATAAGTTTTTACAAAAGTAAAAAAAAGAAAATCACAACGTTAAAAAAATGAAAAATTTTTGTTAAAAAAAGTGTAAAAAAATTGCAAAAATATGTTGCAAAAATTTCAAAAAAAGTTATGAAAAAAGTCTCAAAAATTTTGTTTTTAATAGCAAATGCAATGGTTTCGCCATTGCATACTGCATTAAAACCAACGAAATTTTTGAAGCTTTTTTCATAACTTTTTTTGAAATTTTTGCAACATTTTTTTGCAATTTTTTTACACTTTTTTTAACAAAAATTTTTCATTTTTTTAACGTTGTGATTTTCTTTTTTTTACTTTTGTAAAAACTTATTTTGAAAAAAATTTTTTTGTAAAAAATGTTTTTGAAAAAAAAAATTTTTGAAAAAAAAATTTTTGGAAGTTTTGGTTTTTGTAAAAAAAATTTTGTTGTAAATATTTTTTTCAAAAACTTTGTTATGAGTTTTTCACTTTGTGGTTTTTGTTTTTACATTTATGTTTTTTCTTTTCACTTTTACAATTTTTTCATATTGTAAATATTTTTTGTTAATATTTCTAGAAAACAATGAAAATATTTTGTAAACTTGCATATTTTTTTATACATCTGTTTATTTTTGTATGTTCTTATGCATTTTTTAAGTTGTGAGAGTGTTATTTCACTTAAAATGTTATGTATTTCATTAATGTAATAGGTATTAGAAAAATAAACACAACGATATATGCATATAAAAGAATATTTAATGTGAGCATTTAAAGAATACACTGCAAAATAACATCTATACATTCATACTGGTTAGAAGAATCACAAAATTACTTTTCAGCAGTGTGTATGTCTTCCAAATTTTAAGTTTGAGATATTGTGGTAAATGTTGTGAAAATATGATGGATAAATAGCCTAAATATCTTCCTTTATTTCTAAATTCTACAAAAGTCTGACTAATTTTTGAATATCTTCGCTAAGTTTACATATATCTGATGATGCTTTATATGATGATGTGTGCATTTTTGATTCACGTCTCCTTGAAAACAGCATTTATGGTAATCTTTCCAAGTGTAAGGTTTTTCACCTGTATAGATTTTTGTATGTTCTGTTAAATTTCATTTACTTAAGAAGTGTTTGTAGCAAATAGAGCACATCTGTAGTAGAAATAAATGGACACAGTTAGGATTCTCTTCAATAATATAGGTAAAAAGCACTTGTTAAAGTGTAGGTAGTAAGACAAATCATTTTGTATTTACTCTAATTACGTTTCATATACGAATTCTAGTATTTCTCATATAAGTACTCACATATGTGTCATTCGTTAACGCTACATGTGCTAGAGATGAATCATTCGGATCATTAATTTCTGAAGTTTGCTGCTGTTTTGGTTCATCTTGTTGAAACATCTGTATAATGAAAGAAGTATATATTTAGTAAAGGTTTAATGTATAAATAATCGCTTATTTATTTATTTTTATTAAATTCATGTATATTGCAATCAATTTCGTGTACATTTAATATAAATTAAATTTTCTTCATTTATTCATATGATAGTAATTTCTCTGAGGGGTACATATCTGATAATTTTTAGAAAAGTGTGAAACACAAATTATTCTATGATAATAAGCATTGTGGTAAAATTCACATAGCTTGGTTTCGGAAATAGGTTATTTGAAATATGAAATGTTAAAATTAAAGATTGTATTTGTACATGCTATGTATAATCAAAAACTATAAATATATTATTATTTAAAAAACTCGATGGACGATAATTCAGATGCAAGATGAAAACATTAAGATCAAGTGCAAGATGAAACATATAATTTGATTAATACTATGGAAGTGTTAACTCAAGATAAACCATGTATACTATATATCATTAAAACTATAAAGATAGTATTTATATTTTAAGCAACTTGATGCACGATAATTCAGAAGTGCGAGATGAAACATCTGATGAATTGATTAAAAATATGAGTAGATTAGTTTTAATACATTAGATGATTATAGCAGTAAGAAATTTCGTGTAGGAGCAATGCGTACATGATGAAAATCGAATGGAATCAATTGACTTCAACTCCTGATCCAAGTTAGTATTTATCTCACGTGTGTAATGTGGAAATATAAAAGGTGAAGAATCAAGTTTGATGTAAATAAATATTGTGGTATTGGTTTAAAAACTAAAAAGTATTGAATTTTACTGAATTAGAAAGTATAAAATTTGATTAAATAATGTTTTATGTATAAAAATTAAGTTTAAATGTGGTAAAATTATGAAAATCAGTTTGTAAACTCTCATTTTCATAAGTACTACTATGAAAATATTCTTTTAATATAGAATTTCTTCTTATTGATGAGACTAAAAAATTATTTTTTGATTAATTTTGAATATTTATTTAGTGTATGTAATACAATGATTAAAATCTGATAAATTCGGTGTTAATTTTTTCAAGAAATTGTGGTTTATAATCCAGAAAAAGGTGTGATTTTAATAAATTTGTAAATATGTTCATTAATTTTTTTAGTTATTTCTCTAACTTGTCATTCATTTGTTAATTTTTGTAACTTTTGTAGAAGAAAACATTTGAATTTTAGGTAATCTGTACTATATTTTTGTTCAATAGTTGATTTTATTGATTATTAGTATTCTCATTCGACAGTAATTTCACGTATGAGGTTATTAAATATTAAATATCTATTAATTTTCTTTACTGTTTCGCATGATAGCAATATTTCTGGGGAATAGATGTGATAACTACTAGACTTTGATTGACTTATTTTCTGATAAACGTTTGAAAAGAGATGTAAGTGTGTAATAATAAAATACCTATATATTATCGAGAATCGAAATTGATATAGATAAGTATTGCAGTAATAGTCAATTCTTTGTTGAATTTTAAGAAATTGTGTGAGAACAGGGTTTTTTTTGCATTGAGTTTATGTAATTTCAGTTACAGTTTTTCGATAATGAACCCAAAAAATGGATAATTACCATTTTTAAAAGTTATGATGAAAAGGTCTAAGCAATATTAATGATAAAAAATTAGTCTAATATTTGCTCTTATTTGGTTGAAATTTCAGATAGTTTGGTATGAAATATGAAATGATTACAAAAATTAAAGATTATATTCGTCTATGTTTTGCCTTTTTAATCTGTTAAAATAATATTCATATTTGAAAAATGTTGTTGTGTGATAATTCAGATATTTTTTAACTATAGGGTGAAAACATATTATAATTTTGACTAATACTTAGTAGATAAATGATGTTTTTCAATATATAAAGTGATTGTAGCATTTAGAATATATACTTTTGAGGAATGTATAATTGGAAAATGTTATAATATCCTAGAAAATTGGTGTTAAAAATATTAAATACAGCTACTTCAATGATATTTTTTCGATATGTAAAGTGTTTGTAGCATTTCGAATATGTACTTCTGAGGAATGTATAATTGGAAAATGTTATAATATCTTAGAAAATTGGTGTTAAAAATATTAAATACAGCTACTTCAATGATATTTTTCGATATGTAAAGTGTTTGTAGCATTTCGAAAATGTACTTCTTAGGAATGTATAATTGGAAAATGTTAGAATATCTTAGAAAATTGGTGTTAAAAATATTAAATACAGCTACTTCAATGATATTTTTTAGATATGTAAAGTGTTTGTACCATTTCGAATATGTACTTCTGAGGAATGTATAATCGGAAAATCTTAGAAAATTGGTGGTGAGTATTGTAAAAATTCAGAAATCATTGAAGTGTAGAGTGAAACATGTGTCAATTTAATTAATAATATGAAAAGAATAAGTGGAATTAGTCATGTGTACTATCTAAACATTAAGCATAATATTTATATTTTAAATAACTTGGTGTTTGATAACATAAAAATTTCAGAAAGGTAAAGTGTTGAAAATTGTATAAAAATTCGTCTTTTCTTGAAAATCAGTATTTTGTTTTTTTGTTTAATTAGTGATACTTATTAAGTTTCTGTTGTTAAAGCTAAAACATGCGTTAAATTGTTCAGTTAAAAAAAATCGATATTTCCATGTTGCTTTTTGAAAATACTAGTGTAAAAATTAATCAAATTCGATAAAATTCGTCTTTTTCCTTAAAACATATTATTTTCCATTGTTTTTCCTTAATTATTAATATTTATTGAGATAATGATTGTTCAAAAACAAAAATCACAAGTTTATATCCTTCTAAGAAAACGACTTTTATAACGTAAAAGATATTTTTCTTGAATGAAAACCTTACGAAGTGTGACGTCGAAAAACCTATTGTACTCTCCCCTTTAGGAATTTTGAGGTTAGATGGGGAGAGAATTTGTTGTTCGCTTCTAATGTTTGCATCGGTAAAAATCCTGTTGAATTCGTAAGATTGAGGAAATTAGTTTAAAAAATGTATTTTATATTTGTTTTCGAGAAAAATATATCTTGAGATTTAGTCATCTAAAGTTTGAAATCTTATGTAACTAGCGCGTAATTTCGCGATGCTTTGACGCAATTAGGCATCCCTTGGGGCGTATAAAAGCTATTTTTTGCGTTCAGTCGCCGATTTTTTGCGTAATTTACGCGCTATAGCGCGTCCGCATCATCGCTGAAAAAGCTATGTTTTTTCAAAAGTGGGGCAAGAAGGACGGTATTTTTTTGAATGAGCGACAAGAGGGGCGCTAGTTTTTGGATGAGGGGCAAGAGGGGCGCTAATTTTTGGATGAGGGGAAAGAGGGGCGTTATTTTTCAAACTAAAGGGCAGAAGGGGCGGAACGCCCGCCTGAAACCCTCTGGGGGAAACTCTGAATTGCAAATGAAGTTTCTAGCATGATTAGTTTATTTACAGGGACAGTCAAAAGTTACATTACGGCTTATGGGGAAAAATCGTTTCAAATGTATTTTAAAGATGTTACATCCTGTCAAACATATTAAAATTTATATGCATTTACGAAGTGCACTAAAATATGCATTCTGTAAAATATGCGGTGAAAATAATGGTTATTCATTTATAGGGCTTCACATATTAATTCCATTACATAATGATAAAAGGGAGAATTGATTGCGACACATTTTAATTATATTAAACTATTTCATGTAAAATAAAGTTAATAAACATACGTCACTGAGGTTTAATATAAATTATTTTGCACAAAATACAAAGTCCATAGCACTTACAGGGACGTACACAATATTTCAAATAGTATATTCTATCCGAAGTACTGTATATTATCGCCAATGGATTGATGAAATAAAATTTTAATTATGATATGCAGTTTTAAGTTTCACTAAATGTATGCATGTTACATGGTGTGCATAAATGATATACTTAATATACAGGGCTGTACAAAAGAGCTCCTAAATGTTACTGAATATAAACGTAATTTACTTAAAGGTGGTTTTTAAATAAGTTATGCATTTTTACGCTGAGATGCATTCAGGTTATTAAGATATGTTTTTAGAATATAGATAAAAAGATATAGAGGACCACGCAAAGATTTGGATACATGGCCGCCTATGAATGATAATTTTTGGAAATGTGAGTTCAGTAGTTTTAAGAATTAGTTTGAACTAAATTTTAGCTAAATATTGGCATGTAATAAAGGTACTAGGTAAACTACAATTCCGAACAAAAGTATTCAGGAATATTTCCATCTATTAGTATAAATTGCTGAAAGACAAATTTCAACCTGTTAGACTTTTTCTTTCTAAATTAAATTTCCCCATTATATAGTGTATATCAACTGACAGATCAAATACAGGGTTGTTCAAAAGAATTGGAATACATATTTGGCTATGGACAGTAACACCTTATTTCTCTATTTAAAGATGATTTCCCTAGTTAAAGCTTTCAGGAAGTGTTGGATTGGTTGGTTGGTTGGTTGATTTTTGACGTCCGATTATCTACGCTAGGGATATAGGACCAGGGGGGAGTGCCCTTCGTGGGGGTCTTTCTAAGGGAACCTAACTCGTATTTACGCAAGGTTCGAAGAAAACCACGAAAACTCCCTACGGTTAGGCCGACAGCCGCGATTGGGTTCGAACCCAGCACCTGCCGTCTGCCAGTTGAGAGGTCCGAACCTCTCGGCCACTGGTGGGGCCCCGGAAATGTTGGAAAGTGTTTCATAATCTATGCTTAACGCATGATATTTCTTATTTGTTTACCTTATTAAATGGAAAAGTTTCGTTAAAAGTATTCTGCAAGTGTTGGAAAGTGTTTGATATAATTTATGCTTGACGTATGATCTTTCGTACTTGTTTATTCTTTATTAATTTTATGTTTATAATTTATAATTTTTAATACTTTTCTCGGGCCTTTTTCCATCCTAATTTCTCCTTTTTTTTTCCAGGCCCTGGAGTGCAGCACAATCAACAGCGAGATTCTTGGGGAGGATGGCGCCACAGTACTGCAGGTGATCGAGGTGGTATAGTGAGTCTCGAGTCCCTCGCTCCCAAAGTCAATAGTAACAGGTAGACATACAAAACTGCATTACACCGGGGCCGTCGCGAAACAACTTTCTTCTTACGGGCCTGATTCAAGAAAAGATGACGTCACGCAAGAGAGCTGAGTAGCAAACGGAAGATATAGAATGGTTGTATGCTTGCGTCAAAAACAAGGCTATAAATTTCAGTTTTAAGATTTCAGTTCAAACAATTTGAGGCTTATTTTAGATTTGTTTGAATTATAAATTTACTATTAAAAACCCAAAATTCAGCAAACAAGACTTTTTTTCTTTTTTTTTTTTTTAATTGATTTCAAAACCAAATTTTCCATTTCATTTCAAATACTTATGATTTATGGTTTTTATCGAAGATTTTAACTTGAAATATACATTTGTGGCAGACAAAATCATACATTAAAATTACACAACTTTAGTAACAAAATGAATAAATAAATAAAATAAAACTAGATGGAACCCGTCGAAACTTGACTGCACCAAAGAAAGAAAAAGGTATTTTCCAGTTAATAAAGGATTTTTTAACGACTAATCTAACGACTAGCAGCAAGTAATTAAAGTTTCTTTTAAAAATAAAAATGCCTTAATTTTAAATTGTAAATATCAGGATTATTATTGCATAAACTCATAAATAAAAACATTAATTTTTTCAAACAATTAAAATATTTTTTTTTTTTGTCAATTAAAATTTAAAATTTCATAATGCATAATTAACCTAAAATACACATTTTAGGTAGATTTCGTATGAAATACTACCTATTGCATTGTCTCCCATGTTGGAATTTCTGAAAAAATTTTGCGGATCTACACGAATCATGACTCCTAGACCCCAAAACTACCATCAGTAAAAAAGTTTATATATCTATCTATCTATCTATCTATCTATCTATCTATCTATCTATCGGTGTATATCACTTTCTTCTAGACACGATAACTTCCATAATTATGCTCAGATCTTCATCAAACTTTTACATAAAATCAAGGGACATAAAATCTCGGTTAAGTTCGTTAATGGGCAAAATCGGACCAAGGGGGTGGAAGTTAGGAGGGTTTTTGTGAAAACAGAAAAAACGCGATAACTTTTTAATTAAAATAGATATCGAATCGGTTTAAAGTTTATATTACTTCTAAAAAATGAGGAAAAAGTTTATGCGTGACAGATTTTTGATAAAGTTAAAAATGGGCTCAAGGGGCGAAAAAAACTTGGTTTTTGGGAGAAAAAAATTCATAACTTCGTCAATTCTCAAGATATCAAATCCAACTAAATTTTATATAAATGTACTCAATATTATCTAAAACTTTTGTATTTACAAGTTTTTGATAGGACCAATTTTTACCGATGAAAAAAATTAAAAACGAAAAGAAAAAGGGGGGAGGAAAAAGAAAAAAAACCATAACTTACTCAATTCTTAAGCAATTAAATCTAATTAAATTTATTTTACATCTTCACAATAATATCTACAACTTTTATACTGACAAGTTTTTCATAGAACCAATTCTTATAGCAAAAATAAATTAAACAAAAATAGGAGTTGGAGAAAAAACCTCAAATCCAAACTGCTTATATTCTGACTCATTTTAAAATTCATTTTGATTTTAAACGCATCCAAATGACAGATCCTCTTATTTAGCAACTATATAATGCGACTTATTGGCCAATTTTTTGATAAAGGCAGAATATATTTTTAAAAAGGCTGCCAAAAAAGGTATTTTGAACAGATTTCCCGAAGTTTTCATCATTAAAAAATTCATTAAGTATAACAAATTGCGTTTTTCATGAGTCATTTTTAAATTCATTTTTGTTCTCAAACCCATCCAATTTACAGGTCCTATTATTTAGGAACTATATAACTTGACGTATTGGCCAGTTTTTTGATAAAGGCAGAATATATTTTTTTAAAAGGCTGCCAAAAAGGGTATTTTGAACAGAATTTCACGAAGTTATCGTGATTAAAATTTGAGGAAATTTAAGAAATTGCGTTTTTACCGAGTCATTTTTAAATCTTTTTTTGTTCTCAAACGCATCCAATTTACAGGTTCTCTTATTTAGGAACTATATAATGTGACGGAGTGGCCAGTTTTTTGATAAAGGCAGAATATATTTAAAAAAAGGCTGCCAAAATAGGCACTTCATACAAAATTTCCCAAAGCGAGATGATTAATGAACTGTAGGTATTCAAATAACAAATTGGTTATTTTATGACTCATTTTTAAATCCAATTTTGCTCTGACACGCATTCAATTGACAGTTTTTTGTTACTTAGGAACTATATAATGTGCGTATTCGTCGATTTTTTGATAAAGGGTGAATATGTATATTTTAAAAGCTGTCAAAGTAAGCACTTCGCAAAAAAATTTCCCAAAGCGATCGTGATAAAAGAATTGAGGTTGTATTCAAATAATAAATTGTTTATTTTATGACTCATTTTTAAATTCAATTTTGCTCTCAAACGCATTCAATTGACAGTTATTTGTTATTTAGGAACTGTGTAATGTGCCGTATTGGTCAGATTTTTGATAAATACTAAATATATATTTAAAAAAATCTGTCAAAGTGGGCACTTCGCACAAAATTTCTCAAAGCGATCTTGATTAAAGAATTGTGGATGTATTAAAATAATAAATTGGTGATTTTATGACTCATTTTTAAATTCAATTTTGCTGTCAAACGAATTTAATTAACAGTTTTTTGTTATTTAGGAACTATATAATGAGCATATTGGTCAATTTTTTAAATAACATAATTCAAAATATATTGCCAAAATGGGCATTTAAGTAGAAATAGGCATTTTTTTTTTTTTTTTTTTTTTTTTTTGAGATGAAAACTTTTCGAAATCTACCTCCGCCTATAGGCCATGCCGAAAGGGATTTTTTAATAGATATTACAACTAAAAGAGCATTTTTCACTAGTAATTTGTACTTTCATATAATTTACAATAAATATGACATTTAATATTCTCTCATAGAAAATAATCTCACTTTTGTTAATACAGATATTTTTATTATTATCATTATTATAAGTGAATTTCTTAGTATCATTTTAAACTTTTGTATACAGTCAAACTTCGTTAACACGAACAAGCTTAGCGAGAATTACTTTTAACATGAACTGTTTTCGCAGTCCCTTATAAAGGCGAAGCGAATACAAAGATTTGATACTGATAACATGAATTAATGTTAACTTTACAGTTCACATCACATGTAAGACCACGTGGGAATGGCATAGATTTATTTAATTCATTTTAAATAATGAGGTGAAAAGAAATACTCATGGACATATGTTAATCCTTTATCCACGAATTATTCCCTTTAAAATACTCATTAAAAAAATATCTGTTTACCAGAATATGTAATGGATTCAAATTATCTAAAAATATACACACAATAGTAATGGTGATTGCTTCAGCTCGAGCATAAGCAAAATTTCATTGGAAAATTTCATTGGGGATGAAGTAGTCAGTGAGATGAAAAAGTCAAATCTCGTGTATGACTCATTTCTCCTGCTTCGGATCTTGAATCAGGCCCGTAAGAGAAGAAACTTGTTTCGCGACGGCCCCGATTACACTCTACTTATATGAATCATTAATTTAATTATGTGGGCCATTTTGATGAGTTAAATCATTGGGAATTAAACAGAACTGAAAGATTTATTTTTGCTTTTTAATAGAAACTGTTTCACATAAAAAAAGTCAGTGCGATTCTTTAAACCCAATCTTGCCAGTTTGCAACTCTTGAGATGGCTCTCCTGCGAAAAGTGATGCTTCGTAGCATAGATAAACATACAAAATGTAATTAAACTTTTTACAAAAAATGAAAAAATCGATATATCTTCATCAATATACGTTCTATTCTTTCACAAACGAATACATGTGTTGTACAATGTCCAAATATTCGTAATCTATAGTGATAAATCATTTCGTGAATTTTATTTTATAGGATGACTTTAAATATTATTACAGTCGAGTCTCTCTCTATGTAACGAAATCAAACGTTCCAGTAAAAAATTCGTTATATAGAGAAATTCGATGTATAGAGAATGATGTTAAAAATCGTATTTAATGTGTAAATTTTGAACAAATATTATTTTTGATCTTTTTAATTAAGAATTTCAAATGTTTAAAAGTAAATATTAACCTAACATTTTATTTCTTAATTATTTAAACAGTTTCAAAAAAGAGAATAGACATTTATTTGAAAGTTTAGTGAAAATAAAATGAGGAAGACTTGCATTAATTTCAGAAGAAGAAATCTGTAATTTTTTGTTGTTTTGATTTTAAAATTGTTACGCTCTCTCAGAAAAAAAAAATGCTCAAATTTTAGCAAGTAATGAAAAATTGTAGTTAACATTTTCCTCCATTTGAAGGCCTCTCTTATGTGCCTCTCATTGATTCCTTTCTTATATGTGTAACAATCCAATTGACTCTGTTTTGAGAAGGATGTTGAAAGGTGTGTGGGAAGTGGGATGAACTCGTTGGATTTAAAGAACAAGAAGAAAAATAATAGTTAAAAAAAAAAAAAAAATCAGCACTGAACGATAAATCACAAATAAGTGATGGAAAATTGATTCCATATGATTTCGAAGCTTTTTAAAAACTGAATAAATTAAGACCAATTTATGAAAAAAATTCGTTATATGGAGATAGATATTTCGCTATATAGAGACTGTTTTTAATGTAATCAGGCGAAAAGGGGACCGTTCCTACTAAAAATTCGTTATATAGAGAAATTCGAAGTATGGAGTTTCGTTGTAGAGAGACTTTACTGTACTTTTCTTTGATGTTTTGTTAGCCGCCCCCTAATTATCCTCATCAAATCGTCGTTGATAAATATGAAATCAAACATATTCTTCATAATTCTGAAGTTCCAGAAAAGTCCGAAAATATATCGTTAAATATTCCACAAAATATCTAAAATTGAAAGTATCCAATGATTAGTGTCCATATAATATAATTTTATTAGCTCACAGGCTATCATAGCCTGAGAGCTTATGTGCCCGCCCGTTCTGTATGTATGTTCGTACGTAACGCGATAACTCATGATAAAAATATCCGATCCACTTGAAATTTTGTATGTAGGTATATCCTGACAAGGCGCTTCCCTGATTAGTTTTTGGAGTTCATTCGATATGTATAAGAGGGGGAACGGGGGGCTCATGCCCCCCGTTAGTTGATATAGATGGGATTTTCATGCAGAATTAAGTTTTCAAAATTTAGATTAGGATCATCCTGATGAGGCGATTCCGTGACTGTTATTAGGTGTTCATTGATTAAGTATAAATAAGGGGAACAGGGGTTCTAATGCCCCCCCCCCCCGTTAGTTGATATAAATGGGATTTTCATGCAGAATTAAGTTTTCGTTCAAAATTTAGATTAGGATCATTCTGATGAGGCGATTCAGTGACTGTTATTAGTTGTTCATTGAATAAGTATAAATAGGGGGAACAGGGGTTCTAATGCCCCCCCCCCCCCGTTAGTTGATATAAATGGGATTTTCATGCAGAATTAAGTTTTCGTTCAAAATTTAGATTAGGATCATTCTGATGTGGCGATTCCGTGACTGTTATTAGGTGTTCATTGAATAAGTATAAATAGGGGGAACAGGGGTTCTAATGCCCCCCCCCCCCCGTTAGTTGATATAAATGGGATTTTCATGCAGAATTAAGTTTTCGTTCAAAATTTAGATTAGGATCATTCTGATGAGGCGATTCCGTGACTGTTATTAGGTGTTCATTGAATAAGTATAAATAGGGGGAACAGGGGTTCTAATGCCCCCCCCCCCCGTTAGTTGATATAAATGGGATTTTCATGCAGAATTAAGTTTTCGTTCAAAATTTAGATTAGGATCATTCTGATGAGGCGATTCCGTGACTGTTATTAGGTGTTCATTGAATAAGTATAAATAGGGGGAACAGGGGCTCTAATACCCCCCCCCCGTTAGTTGATACAAATGGGATTTTCATGCAGAATTAATTTTCGTTCAAAATTTAGATTAGGATCATTCTGATGAGGCGATTCCGTGACTGTTATTAGGTGTTCATTGAATAAGTATAAATAAGGGGAACAGGGGTTCTAATGTCCCCCCCCCCCTTAATTTATATAAATGGGTTTTTCAAGCAGAATTTTCAGATTTCGTTCAAATCTCTGAATTGTTTTGGAAGTTTAATGGTTAAGTATAAAAGAGGGGGATAACTCTTTTTAAATTATATAAATGCTAAATGGGTTTTTTTTAAGAATTATCTAATTTGCTCTGAATTTTGGATATAGATTTTTTATATGATAAAGCATGTCTTTGATAGTATAGGAGGTTCAATGATTAAGTATAAAAAAAGAGAAAAGGGGAGAGCTGTTTCCCCTTCTTAATTTTTTTTTTTTTCGAACGGAATTAACCCTTGAAAATATAAAGCTTTAATGTGCAATTAGTATTTGTAGCCTGTGAGCTCAATGCCTTCAGTTTAACTGGGCAGTATTCTTTTTAATGTAGTGACCGGCTAGAATGTTCCTCGTTTTTCTATTTTTAACACTTTCAAACAAAGTTGAAAAGCGTTTATGATTTCGGTTTGTCTGGCCGCGCTCTAACTCTCGCAAATATACTCGGATTTCCATGAAAATTTTGGACGTTATTGACTCTTACCCTAGCACGAACGCTATTGAAAATGAAGTTTTTACCTTGATTAGTTTATTTACAGGGACAGTCAAAAGTTTTCCATTACATTACGGCCTATGGGGAAAATCATTTCAAATGAATTTTAAAGACGTTACACCCTGTCAAACATATTCAAATTCATACACAGTCGAGTCTCTCTATAACGAAACTCTATCCAGCGAATTTCTCTATTTAACGAATTTTTTGTACGAACGGTCAATTTTTTTCATAATTACGTTAAAAATAATCCCCATATAGTGAAATATATATCTGCATTTAACGAATTTTTTTCAAAAACGTTCTTTTATATGTTCTAAAAACTCTTCAAATTATCTGTAGAAAAAAATTTTTTTTTTCGTTGATTTATGGTTTACATTTCATTGCTACATTCCTCTATCTTATTCCTTATGTCCAAAAAAATCATTAAACCTCCCCGCCCCCATCAAAAAAAAAAAAAAAAAAAAAAAAAAAAGAAAAGAAAAAAAAACCATTCTTTTTGCATGGTTACACTTGACTTTGTTTTAGCCAAGATGAGCATGCGTTCTTGGAAAAGATTGAAACATTTATTTGCTACTGGGTCGATTTACGGTAATCACAAAGCACCCTAAAAGATAAAACTATTCCATTGTCGTCTTGAACAGGTTGTTTGATTCTTGGTTTGAATAATAAGGCAGGAATAAGGTAGGGATAAGGGGGCAATTGCAGAAAAGGTCGTTTTTTTAAAGCAAGTTTTCATCTATTTAAACTAATTCTCATTACTTTTAGAATTTAGAGTGGATGTTTGTTATTTGTGGTGACTCGGAGCTTTTTTTTTTTTTTGTGAGAGGTCATTTGAGCGAAGAATTGTTGCTAATTGTCATCTATGCTGGTGTTATCTTCTACTGCATCTGCATAAAATCGCGTTTAGGATAAGCATAACTCTTTCTAATAAAGTAAATAATTTTGAAAATAAACAATAAGACATTGAAAATAAAAAGAAAGTGGCGAAAATGTTTGAGATTCTTGAAAAATTCAATAAAATATTTCAAAAACTTAATTAAACACCTCAAAATAATTTTATTTAAAATTTAAACATTTAATAAGAAATTTTTTGCCGTTCTCTATTCAACAAATTTTTCCATATAACGAATTTTTTGATTGAACGATGGATTTCGTTATATAGAGACTTGACTGTATCTATTTACGAAGTGCACTAAAATATGCATTTTGTAAAGTATGCAGTGAAAAGCAGTGTTCTCGCTGACATTTAACCAACGTTAGTAATTTGGCTAATTAAAAATAAAAAGCGCCCGCCAAATGAAAAAAGTATTAGGAAAATTGATTCGCCGAGTAGCACTAAAAAAGTTATCTTTAATCCTTTAATGTACTCCGTTTTTGTTCAATATGTTTTAAACTAACCTAAATTTTTCTAACTGCAACAGCGATTGTTATTAATTTAATTTCAATATCTGCTACAAATATGTATATATGCATATGTATAAAAAACTAAATAGAAAAGAAAGAAAAAGCAAAAATGTAGTACTAGCTATTTTGGCGAATCTAATCGCTTGTTTACTCGCCAAATGAAGAATTTAGTCGCAATTTGGCGCAATGGCGAGCGACAGCGAGAACGCTGGTGAAAAGAATTGTTATAATTCATTTACAAGGTCACGGAAAAAAATTCTATTACATAATAATAAAGGGGGAATTGTTTGCGACATAATTTAACTATGATAAGTTATTTCATGTATAATTGAATTGATATACGTCGCTGAGGCTTAATATGAATTATTTCATACATAATACGAAGTGCATAGCATTTACAGGGACTCACAAAAGATTTCAAATAGTATATTCTATCAAAAGTATTGTATTTTTTGGATGACTGCTGTTGGATAGATGAAATACATTTTTAATTATGATATGTTCTTTAAAGCTTCACTTAATGTATGCATATTATATGGTGTTTATAAATGCTAATAGTTACACAATTTAGATATACAGAGTTTCATAAAAAAAACTCTGAAAGGTTAATGAATTTGAGCGTAATTTACTTAAGGGTGGTTTTTAAATAAGTAATACATTTTTTCGTTGAACTGCATTCAGTTTACTAAGAAATGTTTGTAGAATATAGATAAAATGATATTACAGGGTCACACAAAGAACAGGATATACATGGTCACCTTTGAATGATATTTTCTGGAAATGTGATTTAAGTAGTTTAAAGAGTATTTTTGTTTGAATTAAATTTCAGCAAAATACTTTCGTATAATAAAGGTACAGAAAAACTACAGATATAGAAAACTACAGGGCTGAGCAAAAGTATTCAAGTTATAATTCCATCTATTAGTACATTGTAGAAATGAAAATTTCAACCAGTTAGACGTTTTCTTGCTAAACTGAATTTCTCCATTGTATAATCTTTATATCAACCGACAGATCAAATACAGGGCTGCTCAAAAATATTTGAATACATATTTGGTTATGGACAGTAATACCTTATTTCCGTGGATAACAAAGTTTTGTTAAAAATTTCAGGAAGCGTTGGGAAGTGTTTCATAATCTATGCTTAACGCATGATTTTTCGTACTTGATTTTTTTTTTTTCTTTTTAAGTGCAATTTCCATATTGCTTTCAAAGCTGTAGAATTTCCGTAAAGGATGTTTAAAAGTTAGTGCACACACACGATTGTGTTCGGGTTGCGAAGTAATTTATTCTTCTCTCTAACTTGTTTTAAGTTGGTACTATTTTCACTGAAACGCCAATATTATACACATACTTTCATTACATTGGAAATATTACCAACAGAAAATCAATATTGTTATGCAGTACATGACGCAAAAATTATTTGACTTTCTATTGTAATAACTTTTGACTTATTAATAAAAGAAGTGTTACATAACTTTCAAAGCACAGTCAATATTTTCCGTAAGCACAGAACATTTTTCGCTCTGCGTTAGAACTGCTTCCACTGACATTCCAATATTGGCCAAATTTTGATTTTAAATCGCAAATATTAGCCAAAATAGAAAAAAAAAAATATGGCATTAGTATGTACAATTAAAACAGTATGGAATAAATTGTTTCTTTACTATTTTTTTAAAATAAAAAAATGACTTATTTTTACGACATTAAAAAAAAGTACTTTTCGATTAGCCAGGTGCCAGTGTTATATCTGTATCTGTACATATATTATATATATACACACTCCTTTACTTATACATGTAGCTTCTATATTTGTAAAAATATATGCATATATATAGTACCATTAATTGTATAACAATATATGACATATATATGTATGTATAACACTGGCGCCCGGCTAACCGAAAAGTACAAATAATAATAATAGTAATAATAATGAAATCATATTTCTTTTTAAGTTTGAGGCAGTTAAGAAGTAAATATTATAGCTCTTTATTATTATTATCATCATCATTATTATTTGATTTTAAAAGTTGTCTCTAAAAACCTATTTTTTCTTTTACTACTTTTATTTTAATATAATTTAGTTTAAATTTATTGTACTGAAGAACTTCCAGCCTGTCTCAAACATAGTAATCAGGGTTGGTATAAAAACCGTTTTTTTTTTAAAAAAAACCCCAAAAAACCGGGTTTTTTTTGTTTAAACCAGGTTTTTTTGGTTTAAACCAGGTTTTTTTGGTTTAAACCGGTTTTTTTTCAAATTATTTAAATCGCATTTCCAAGAAAAATAACTTGAGTTTTAGAAAGTCATGAGGATTTTTTGTAATTAATAGTTAATTAATGTTAAACATTCACATTAGTATTTATTTTTTTGATAATTAAATAACTAAAGCATAAAAATTTATATCTTATAAGTTTAGGTTTCTATAGGGAAATATTCATTGTGTGAAAAAAAAAAAACTATTAATTTATTAGTATACTTATATAAACCTTTTAGATAATAATTTAAGAAATAATTACATGCAGGTTGATAATGAAGGACATAGTAAAGGGCAAACAAACATATTTTACTAAATTAACAGAAAAAGCTGAAATAGAAAACATTTTCTTGTGCATAATTTAGAAATTATTTACAGTATTAACATCAACAAATGATTATTAATCTCTTACTACATATATTTACTTAAAAAATATAAATATGCATTTTATTAATGCTAAAAAATACATGTGTATTGACTTACTTGATACATCAACGAATGTAATGCTTACACAAATTGAGACATAGGCTTAGAAAAATTTTATTTTTGTTTTAAATACAAACTTTATTTTTTCTGTTTCTTTGTTCTTCAAAAGGTGAAGATTTAGCATTAAATTTTATTATCTGTGCAAGCATCGAGTTGCATGGATATTTTTGTTTTGTAAAATTTAATGTATCCTTTTTTTCTTGTTTACATAGTTCACTTTGACTGTATTGTGGTTCAAGCATGTATACCTAAAAGGGCATGGGTGTTAGGGCTATTTTATACCTGGACTAAAAAACTATGAGACTTCTTTATTGTACATTTTTTTCTCTTAATATTTTTTGAAGACCTGTCCAATTATAAACTGCATTAGTAATGGAACTTATTACTTTAGATATTATCCAGGGCAACTGCAATAGAATTTAACAGTTTAAACATATCTTCAACATTTCTTTTAAAATAAAATTAGACAGATACGAGCTTTTGAATATTTTTATCAATAACATTCCTATTTTCTACACAAATTTTAAGTGGGGCAATTTTTAAGGTAAACATCTAAAGCATCTGAAAATGAATCACACCTAGTATTATAAGAAAGAGCTACTTTGACAGCATTTACATTGCATGCAATTTTTACATTTGGCTCTTAAACATGTTTTTGATGTATTTCTTACTCCCTCAAATGAAAACCAGATTATATTTTCCTTTCTTCTAGTTTTAGACATTCTTTTATTTCAATATATATATAAGTAGCTTTCTTAAAATAAAATACAATACAAAGTAACTAGAAACAGAAAAAAATAATGTAAAAACTGCAAATCCAATCTAAGAAAAACCAAAGCTTACTAAAACCAATAGCTATGGAACAGAGAAAATTCATAGCCAATCATTCATTAGCATACAGAACAAGAGTAACCAATGGAAAGAATGACTTATGATTATGTCATTATTGATGCTTTGATACATGATGCAATCCTTAGTAAATCATAATCAAGCTATCTAAGCAGTAAAATTGCATTTTTGGCTGGCATATGCCATTTTTGAATGTTTTAAAAAACAAAAGGTTTAAAAAAGAATTAAAACTACCTTCTTTTATTCTCCACAGTTCATTGTAGAAAAATATTTTGCCATGTCAATTTATAGCTAGTAAGAAAAATTAGATTGATTGAAGATGTTTGTCACTTTAAAAATTTGATTTGTCTTTAGCTTTGCTTGTAGTTACTCCATAACTTTGATTTTGCACATTTTAATAATGTGTAAAATAAATGAAAACATTAGGGAAAAGGGAAAAAAACCAAATTAAAAAAACCATCATGGTTTTTTTTAAAAAAACCACTTGGTTTAAACCATGGTTTAAACCACGGTTTAAACCAGCCTGGTTTAAACCAAACAACCCTGATAGTAATTCATCATGAAATTATTGTTGATCTTTATATATTTTCCCTAATATTATAAAGAAGTAACGTTTGTTTACAGGGCTAATCTCTGCAATTACACTGTACAAAAAAAAAATTCAAGAGGTTACTAAAAATTTCTTAGTAAATTTGTATTCCACAGATTTTTTTAATAGGGATGCACCGGATATCCGGCTCCTGCCGGATATACTGCTTATTCGGCACTCGAACCAGATATTCGTTCCGGCCGAATATTTTAATATCCGGTTGCCGGATAGTAAAACATTTTTTAAATTCTGTTTTTTATATTTAAAAACAAATGTAAAACTAATTTGCTCCTTGCATACCTTATCTTATTAAAAAGCAATGTTAACAAAAATAAATACTTGTATATTTTCACAATTATGAAATTATAATGTTTATATGTAAATGAAGATATATTTAAAGTATGACAATATTTTGTCATAACCTATAACAGCAATTGTAAAAACAAAACTAGAATATGTACTTCAACTTCACATTTTTTATTTCTCTTAAAAATTGTTCTTAAATTTCAGTAATGAAGTAATTTTACACCTCTCAAAAGTTTTATTGTAATTTTCACCAGTCAAAATTTAACTGCAGTGTTCAATAATTCTGTCATAACTGTAATTGTAAAACCAAAACTAGAATATCAACTACAATTTCAACTTTGTTTTGCTTTTTTTTTTTTTTTTTTTTTTTTTTTGTAATGAAGTAGTAGACTTTTATAGTTCTTCTCAAGTGTTTTGTTAATAACTTTATTATTAATTTGAATTATTAATACAGTGAAACCTCCGAATAAGGGACACCCTTGGGACTGGAACTTTCGTCCCTTAAATAGAGGTGTCCCTTATTCGGAGTTTTTATATATTTTTTAAATTGATCATTCATAAGGACATAAAAAAAACAAAATATTAAAATTGAAGTTTAAATGTACTCGAGGGTTATAAATTACGTTAATTAGGCACAAAAGTATTTGAGAATTAATTAATTTAATTTTTTAATTGCTTATTTAATTAGTAAATGATTTGTAGAGTTATTGATTTGTATTTTTTACGTAAATGTTTTTATAATGCAAATATTTTAAAAAATCTTACTTGTGAAGTAATCAATAAAAAAGTGACTGTTTTGCAGATTTCAATTTTTCTACTATTAAACTTTTCAGACATTCATTTACCATACTTATAAGTTTTAGGCCTTCATTATAAGCAGTATTTACGAAAAAAGTATTCAACTGCTTTGCATATTTTAAAGCATCTGTAAACTTCTTTATTTCACAATTTTCCTTTCTTTTTAATTTTCAGAGTCATCCCTCACAATTTTCAGCATTCTTTTCAATATAGACTGGGACGTGGCAGCAAAGACAATCACCTCATCGAGTTCACGGCAGAAATTCTAGAATTAGCAAAACTCAATATGCATGTTAAAACGCAATTGGTCTACTAAGTCATATTTTGGTGGAAAACACCTAAAAATTTGAATTTAGGGGTTGACTCGTAGATTTACCATTATGTTTTCCTGCACTCAAATCTATGAAAATATGGAAGACTGGGTGCAGGATACTCCAATGATAAACCTACGAATCAACCACTAAAATTGGGTTTATATGTATTTTCCACCTAGATATGACTTGGCAGATCAATTGAATTTTAATTTATGATTCGACTTTTAACCAATTCTGGAACTTTAGCTGTGAACTCAATGAAATTATTGTCTGCACTGCCACCTCTGGCTCTAATAGGGATAAAGACACTTCGATATCTTCATCTGAAATGTGGATAAATAAATGTTCATCAGTTTAGTTGCATGTCTCTGTACCAACATAACTGCCTCATTATCTCAAATGCAAAAATCAACCCCTTTAACATTTTGCGCTTGTATGTCCAGTGTGACTGGGTAGCATTTTTCTTAGCAAAATTTGTTTTTGTCATACCAGTAACAAAGGAAAATAAAAGTTGTTATTTAATTTATTTTTTTTTTAAGTGTTGTTATTTGAATAAAATTTGTGTTAGAAACGCCCGAGTCGAAAGGGTTAATCTTATTTTCAAGCGTCCCTTAAATCGAGTGTCCCTTATTCAGAGGTAAATACATTACACTTCCTATTCCAAGGGACTGGGACCAGAACTTTTGTCCTTTAAATAGAGGTGTCCCTTATTCGGAGTGTCCCTTATTTGGAGGTTTCGCTGTATCAACAAAAGAGAAAGGTATAAATATCTAATCTAAAAGTTTTATGAAGTTGCTGTTAATACGTCAAAAATCCGAGTCTAAAATGTGTACAATGGGGCCATCTTATAAGTGCTAAAGTATTGAGGATTAAAAACTATGTAGAAAAATAAAGTTTCCAACAAACTAAAGAGTTTATTTATGAATATTCATACTCCAGATTCAAAGTGTGTTTCTTTAGAAAATCAAGAACAAAATGATGGTGATAATAAAGAAACCATTCAATTTTTGCTGGAACATCTATTGCACAAGTTAAGCAGTCAAAAATAGAAAAAAATGTGGTAAAAACAAAAGAAAAAAAATCATTAAATATACAAATTGCATTTTTAAATAAAACATATTTTAGTAAAAATTTCGAAAACAATTGAACTACGCCTTGTTATATAAGTCACCCGCTCATGTTAAAATTGCAAGTGATATTTTAAATAAAGTTCATTCTGAAACTTGCTCTACAATGCAAAAAGAGCTTAATAGAAAAACTGTAATGCTCACTCAGAGTCAAGAGGAGTAACATACATAACTATCCCATTTTTGTTAATTATGTGTCAACAGGGTAAAAATATTTTTTTCTGTTAGTTAATCGATACAATGCATCTATAAAAACATCAAGACACTACCTAAATCTGGTGATAGAGACTAAAGAAAGGGTAGAAAAAAATATGCATGTAAAGTTAGAAGTTTTATAAGTAATATTGAAAAGGCAAAATATTATTACATTTCAATATTTAATTATTACTATGTTTTTAAGTAATTTTGACTTAATAAGTGAATTGAAATCGATTAATACTTGCATAATATAAAATTACAATAATTTTTTTTTCTTTAAACAAGCATAAAATTGAAATATTATTAAAATTAAAAATGAGAAATTATTCGGCCGGATACCGGATATTCGGTAAAATTTTGTGGCGGATATCCGTTATTCGGTATCCGGCAAAAATCCACATCCGGTGCATCTCTATTTTTTAATAACCATTACAAACTTTTTTTTGCAAGTAAAACAAACATTTCTTTTGTAAACTGAACAAAAGAATTTTTTGTGTAACTAACTTAAAACTTTTTAGTATGAGCATGAGCCACCAATCAAATTTTAGTAATAGCTCCAAAATTATTTTTAGTAACCATTACGTGTGCCCGAAGGGCAGGAGCTTCCTTCGAGCTGCATCCAGTGGGTAAAAAGAGAGACTTCTAAAACGGAAGATTTTCGGTAAAGCCGTAACCGATGGCAGCACCAAACATTGCTACCTACTCCATTTTGACATGTTTCTAAAGGGGTGGGAAAGTTCAGAGTTACCCGTAGTAACTGCTACGACAGGATTTTCATAATCCCTTTATTTACATTCGGTGCATATTTGGTGGCGGCCAGCATCGAACCCAGGTACTTTCAGCCTGGAGTTCGGTGCTATGACCACTAGGCTATCAGGGCCACGCCAAGTAAGTTTTAGTAATAGCTATTAAAAATGTAAAACTATTAGCTCTATTCGTTGCTAGCTTTTTTCTAGTAATTCTTACAGATTCCTTGTAACCGAGTAAGATTACTAAAAAATTTTTTGTAATTACAAGGATTCAGGGCTTGAAATTCAATTTTTCGAAGGAGGGGAGTCTCCCTACCAACATTTATAAATGGAGGGGAGTTTGGCTGTTTGGGAGGGAGAAAAAATGTTTCAAATCCGCCATTGTTTTATGTGCTATTTAAAGAATTACCAGAATACAGACATAAAAAAATATCACTGAAGCAATTTTTATCAACAATTCAGAATAATTATGCGAAATGTGTAAAAAAAAAAAACTTTTATACTGTTTAGTTTTTACTGGTGGTAAATTCCCTCTGGGTGCTAATTATTTTTGTCACAGGTCTAATTATTATTTTAATAATAATTAATAAAACTTCTAATTAATTTAATAATTTTATATTTATAATTAATGATTAATAATTATAATTAATAATGTTATTTTTCTGTATTTTAAATGTGCAAGATACAAATTTAATCATAAAATAATACTTATTTGAGTGTAGAAGATAAGAAGTATCACTATTGTTTGCATTTCTTTAAAAAAGGAGCAAGTCAAATTCATCGAAAAAGATTTTCTTATAAAATGAATACTTTGTTGAGTAAAGGGATACTTTTTGTTTAATATATGGCTGCTTTCAGGAATTGCGTTCACTCAGAAAGATTTGGAGCTGTCAGAAACTGATTTTAGAGTAGCAAAGAAAAAAAATATATTGAAGCACAGGACTTGAAATTCAATTTTTCGAAGGAGGGGAGTCTCCCTACCAACATTTATAAATGGAGGGGAGTTTGGCTGTTTGGCAGGGAGAAAAAATGTTTAAAACCCGCCATTATTTTATGTGCTATAGGATTACCAGAATACAGACATAAAAAAATATCACTGAAACAATTTTTATCAACAATTCAGAATAATTATGCAAAATGTGTAAAAAAAAACTTTTATACTGTCTAGTTTCTATTGGTGGTAAATTCCCTCCTGGTGCTAATTATTTTTGTCACAGGTCTAATTATTGTTTTAATAATAATTAATAAAACTTCTAATTAATTTAATAAATTTATATTTATAATTTATAATTGTTATAACCAATGTTATTTTTCTGTATATTCAATATGCAAGATACAAATTTAATCATAAAATAATACTTATTTGAGTGTAGAAAATAAGAAGTATCACTATTGTTTGCATTTCTTTAAATAAGTAAGAAAAATCATGCGTTAAGCATAGATTATGAAGCACTTTCCAACACTTAATGAAATCTTTAACAAAACTTTGTTATTTAGGGAAATAATAGTGTATAGCCAAATATACCCAAATATGTATTCCAGTACATTAGAACAGCCCTGTATTTCATACAGGTTCATATAATGGGAGTGTCAGTTCATGTCAGTTCATATAATGGGAAAATTTAGCTTAGCAAGAAAATACCCAGTAGCTTGAAATTTCTTTTTCAGCAATTCATACTATTAAATGGAAACATACTTGAATACTTTTGTTCAGCCCTGTAGTTTACATTGTACCTTTATTACAAGTCAGCATTAGGCTAAAATTTATTGTAAACTAAAACACTTTTAAAACAACTGAAATCACATTCTCATAAATCATCATTCATAGGCGTCCATGTATCGAATTCTTTGCGTGGCCCTGTATATCCCTTTATCTATATTCTGCAAACATTTTTCAGTAAATTGAATGCAGCTCAGCGTAAAAATGCATAGCTTATTTAAGAACCACGTTTAAATAATTTACGTTCATATTCATTAACGTTGGTTAGCTCTTTTGGGTAGCCCTGTATATCAACTATAACATTTATACACACCATATAATGTGCATATATTTAACGAAATATAAACGCGAATATAATAATTAAAATGCATTTCATCCCTCCATCAGCCATCATCAGACACATATACGGTACTTCGGAAAGAATATACAATTTGAAATCTTTTGTATGGCCCTGTAAATGCTATGTACTTCATATTATGCAAGACAGTAGCGTATAATTTATATTAAGCTTCAGTGACATATATCAATTTTATTATACATGAAAAAGCTTAAAATCTTTAAAATATGTCACACAATTCCCCCTTTTACCATTATCTAATGGAATTCTTTTGTGTGGCCCTGTAAATGAATAATAGCTACATTTTCACCTTATATTTTATAGAATGCATATTTTAATATGTTTGACAGGGTATAACATCTTTAAAATTCCTTTGAAACGATTTTTTTCCATAGGCCGTAATGTAATAAGAAACTTTTGATTCGCCCTGTAGATAAACTAATCATGGTAGAAACTTCATTTTCGATAGGACTTGTGCTAGGGTAAACGTTAATAACGTCCTAAAGTTTCATGGCAATCCGAGTATATTAACGATTTTTCCCCATAGGCCGTAATGCAATGGAAAACTTTTGATTCGCCCTGTAGACAAACTAATCATGGTAGAAACTTCATTTTCAGTAGGGTTCGTGCTAGGGTAAACGTCAAAAACGTCCTAAAATTTCATGGCAATTTGAGTATGTTAACGATTTTTTCCCATAGGCCGTAATGTAATGGGAAACTTTTGATTCTCTCTGTAGATAAACTAATCATGGTAGATACTTCATTTTCAATAGGGTTCGTGCTAGGGTAAACCTCAATAACGTATAAAAATTTCATAGCAATCCGAGTATATTTACGGGAGTTAGAGCGCGGACAGACAGACAGACAAACCGAATGCATAAGCACTTTTCAACTTTGTTGGAAAATGCTAAAAAGGGGCAAGTCAAATTCATCGAAAAAGACTTTCTTAAAAAATGAATACTTAGTTGAGTAAAGGGATATTTTTTGTTTAATGAATGGCTGCTTTCAGGAATTGCACTCACTCAGAAAGATTTGGAGCTGTCAGAAACTGATTTTTGAGCAGCAAAGAAAAAATATATATATTGAAGCAGGAAAATAAGTTTGTTGAACAGAAAAATGAACTTTCCTTAATATTATTTTTGGGCGGAGGAAGGGGTTCCCTTTGACAAAAGTTGCATTTTTTCGCTATCTTTTGATGAAATCTGTCTTTTTTTTTTTTTACGATCTTTTCACGAAATCTGCCGTTTTTTCGGGATTTTTTGACGAAATCTGATGTTTTATCGCGATTTCTTTTACGAAAATTGCCGTTTTTCGCGATATTTTCGGGAAATTTGTTGTTTATAATGAATCTTTTGTCATTTTTCGCGATTTTTGAACGAAATCTGACGTTTTTTCGTGATTTTTTGAGAAAATCTGATGTTTTATCGCGATTTTTTTACGAAAATTGCCGCTTTTCGCGATATTTTGGGGAAATTTGTTGTTTATAGGGAACCTTTTGTCGAAATTTGTCGTTTTTCGCGATTTTTGTACGAAATGTGACTTTTTTCGTGAATTTTCTAAGGAAATTTGCCGTTTTTTCGCTATTTTTTGATGAAATCTGATGTTTTATCGCGATTTTTCTTACGACAATTGCCGTTTGTCGCGATTTTTGGACGAAATTTGACGTTTTTTCGCGACCTTTTTGACGAAAACTGCCGTTTTACAGAATTCTGTGACGAAATTAGGCATTCTTTCGTGAACCTTTTGATGAAATTTGCCGAAAATTAGTCGTTTTTTCGAGATCTTTTACCAATATTTGCCGTTTTTTTAGCAAACTTTTACGAAATCACGCGTCTTGTGAAACGTATAATAGCTGTTTCTTTTGTGTGTCATCTCCGATCTTTTGCGTAATTTAAGCGCAATAGCGCGTCTGCGGCATCACTGTTTTATAATTTTTGGAATTGGATGCGTTATTTTTCTTTTTTTGCGTGTGTATGTGTGTGAGGGGGGGGGGGGGAATTCCGAACAGAATCACCTCTATTTCGCCGCGGAAAATAGAACGAAACTCGTCAATCGATTGCAGGAAAAAAAATTGCGAAATTTGTCATTCAGTCGCGGAAAAAATCGTGAATTTCAATGATTTTTCGCCGTAAAAAAACTCGCAAAATGTGTCGATTATTCGCACGAAAGTATCATAAAATTCGCAAAACGGTCGTGGGAGTTGATCATAGTTTCAAAATGCAAAACTGTTTGGGCGGGAGCCTCCCGTCCACGTTATTCTTTTGGGCGGGATTTCAAAATTTTGGGCGCGAATCCCGCCATCCCGCCCTGAAATTCAAGCCCTGAAGCAGGAAAATTAGTTTGTTGAACAGAAAAATGAACTCCCCGTTATATTATTTTTTTTGGGGGGGGGGGGGGGGGAGGAAGGAGGGAGAAGTTCCCCTTGACGAAAGTTGCATTTTTTCGCTATCTTTTGATGAAATCTGACTTTTTTAGGATCTTTTCACGAAATCTGCCGTCTTTTCGGGATTTTTTAACGAAATTTGTCGTTTTTTCGTGAATTTTCTGAAAAAAATTGCTGTTTTTTCGCGATCTTTTGATGAAATCTGACGTTTTATTGCGATTTTTTTTACGAAAATTGCCGTTTTTCGCGATGTTTTCGGAAAATTTTTTGTTTATAGTGAATCTTTTGTCAAAATTTGTCATTTTTGCGATTTTTGGACGAAATTTGATGTTTTTCGTGAATTTTCTGAGGAAATTTGCCGTTTTTCGCGATCTTTTGATGAAATCTGATGTTTAATCGCGATTTTTTTTACAAAAATTGCCGTTTTTCGTGATATTTTGGGGGAATTTGTCATTTATAGTGAATCTTTTGTCGAAATTTGTAGTTTTTCGCGATTTTTGGACGAAATTTGACGTTTTTTAGCAACCTTTTTGACAAAAACTGCCGTTTTACAGAATTCTGTGACGAAATTAGGCATTCTTTCGTGAATCTTTTGACGAAATTTGTCGGAAATTAGTTGTTTTTTCGCGATTTTTTAACAATATTTGCCGTTTTTTAGCAAACTTTTACGAAATCATGCGTCTTGTGAAACGTGTAGAGCTGTTTCTTTTGAGTGTCATCTCCGATCTTCTGAGTAATTTACGCGCAATAGCGCGTCCGCGGCATCACCGTTTCATAATTTTTGGAAGTGAATGCGTTCTTTCTTTTCTTTTCTTTTTTTTTTTTTTTTTTTTGTGGGGGAGGGGGGGGGGAGTTGAAATTCCGAACAGAATCACCTCTATTTCGCCGCGGAAAATACAACGAAACTCGTCAAATCATTGCAGGGAAAAAATTGCAAAATTTGTCAATCAGTCGCGGAAAAAATCGTGATTTTCAATGATTTTTCGCTGTAAAAAAAACTCGCAAAATGTGTCGATTACTCGCACGAAAATATCATAAAATTCACAAAACGGTCGTGGAAGTTGATCATAGTTTCAAAATGCAAAAATTTTTGGGCGAGAGCCTCCCGTCCACGTTATTCTTTTGGGCGGGATTTCAAAATTTTGGGCGCGAATCCCGCATCCCGCCCTGAAATTCAAGTTCTGGGATTACTAAAATTTTTTTAGTAGATCGACCCTTTTTTTTTACAGTGTACCGAATCGATATAAAAACTAGTTGGATGTGCCAATCCCAAAACTTTCTTCTGTCTCATACGTACATTTTAATATTTCAAACTTTAGTTACACATGTTAATACGTTCATATTATTAATTCAACACTATACCAAATATGATTTGCATCTTTCAATTGCTTCTGTCAATTAATAGGAATAAAGACGAGAGTCCGTATCTGCACGAGTCGATGAACTGTAGAAGATTTTTTGCAAATTCAGGAAGGATCTACTCGCCATACTCCAAATAAAAATCATACACAAAAAAATTAGATCAGTTCTATGCATAACATCAAACACTTTGTAATGGTTAAATAATAAAAATGACATAGGCCTCGCGATTATAGCGCCTCCTTCCGGAAGATTTTTTTCAAAATCAGGGTGGGTCTGCTGACCATAGTCAAACACTCGTTATTTTTCGTTAATTCTATGCATAACTTCATACACTTTTCTGTGGTAAAATATTGAAAATGGCTCAAAAATCGCTATTGCAGCGCGCCCTTCTGCGGATTTTTTTCAAATTCAGCGAGAACCAACTAGCCATACACTGATACAAAAAATTTGGTTCAATTCGATGCATAACTTCATACACTTTTAGTCGATAAAATATTGAAAATGGCACAAAAATCGCTATAGCAGCGTCCCCTTCCGGCGGATTTTTTTCAAATTCAGGGAGAACCAACTAGCCATAGCCATTTACTTACACAAAAAATTTGGTTCAATTCGATGCATAACTTCATACACTTTTAGTCGGTAAAATATTGAAAATTGCACTAAAATTGTTATTGCAGTGGCCTCTTCCGGCGGAATATTTTAAAATTGAAGGAGAACCTACTTGCCGCAGCCAAAAACATTCACAAAAAATTTGGTTCAATTCTATGCATATCTTCTTACACTTTTTGATGGTAGAATGGCGACACACGGACAGACAGACATTTTGTAAAAACATGTTTTTTAAAATCTCTGACATCTAAAACGTGTAAATCCGTCGAAAACCCGGAAGTAGAAGAAAAAAAAATCGATTATAGTACTTTCTTCTATTGAAGATAGAAAAAAGTAAAAAAATGATGTCGGCAGAAATAAAAAAAATTGGCATGACTATTTATTACTCTAAAGACGTAAATGATCGCCCAGATCAGTTTTTTTTTAATTCAGAATTTAAAAAAATGTAGAACCAAAAGCATTCTAAAACTGCATTTTATGTCATGCAGTTAGTATGATATAGTAGAATTTTGTATTCTACTTTTAAGACGGTGCATGAAAAGTTAGCTGAAAACGGTTTATTTTATTTTATTTTTATTTCAAAAGATGAAATGAGTGGAAAACATTCTAGAAACTTTCTAGATTATGATTTAGTTGGATTTGAAATTTAATGTGGTGTTTTTTTTTTTTTTTTTTTTTTTTTTTTTTTTTTTTTAAGGGTGTCAATGATTTTAATTAGTTGATTTAAATCAACTGATTATTATTATTATTTTAAACCATTGATTAAAAAAAATATATAAATGTTTAAAATGACATAAAAATATTAAAGATTAATTTGGGATTTTTTTTACAAATATTTTACCTTATAAGTAAATGACAGAAAAAAAAAACCCTTTAAAAAAATTGTTTCTGTACTTAATTTTGAAAATTGTAAAACATTAAGTACTTCTGTACTTAAAGCATTTCTTTTAAACATTATGTTTAAATTTAATATACGTAATTTACTATATCATAATTTCCTTTAAGTAATCAAATTATTCATTTTAAAGAATGAATAATGATGGGTGTAAAACCCACATCACTCAAACCAGACAATTCTGTAAAGAAAACTAACTATTCGAAATAAATTATATAGAAAGAAAGGAACAGAGGACAGTTGATTGACATCTAAGACTGTGAAATTTATAGCGGCAATAAGACTGTGACGGACGCCCATAAATAAATGACAAAACAGAGACATTTTCATTATTGTGTATTTACGACAGGGCAAAAGGGGAAATCTCATCTGCGTGTGCGGTAATAGTTATCAACAACATAGACATTCTGACGACTAGGCCTGTAGAAGCCCCTAGAAAATTAAAATTAGGGGGCGTTCAAGTTAATAGTCAATTTAAGGACAGCCAATGAGACTGGAAGGGGAAAAAAAATATGTTAAAAAGAAAACTGTGAATGGTCGAAGGATAACTCGACTACAGAATAATTATTATACACTTTTTTGCTTCTGAAATTTGTTAAAAAAAAATTACGAGTCAGTCAGTCAGTCAGGCAGTCAGTCTACCAAACGTGCTCGAGTGATAATCTTCGCCAATATGAGCAATAAAAGTGTGCCGGACTTCTACTCATCGGTCCGGATATGCATTTACCTATGATGTCAGCAACTTTAAAAAAGGTATGCTTTTTACCGACTTATTTCCCCTTATTTTGCCCACGAGTATAGAATATGATCGAACTAAAAAATAATGGTGAAACACTTGCACGCCAATTGTCCCGCCGGTTAATTAATTATGGTGATGATTTCTCACGAATTTATGAAATCAAATTCAATATTGAAAATATCGTGTTACAAAGCATAAAATGTAATTATGCAGTAATGCCAACAGCTATAAAAAAATGAATAGATTTTGATTTGATTATTTTGTATCTTTGTAATTTATTTATGTGCATGTATATATTTAGTGTATTATGTGTGATCTGTGTTGTACAAATAAATGTTTTTTGTTTTATAAATGACAAAGCATGGTGATGATTTATGGAGTATGTGTCGAAATTACTCTAGGTGCATGCTGATCAACGTTTCATAAGGATCTGATAACGTCAAAAAAAAACACAACGCATAAATTAATCTAAATTTTTTTGGATAAGAATATTTTTTTTTGTAAGAAAATTTAATTGGAAGTATTTTGTAAGGAATGTTATCATTTTTATTAGAATTGTTATTAGTATTCCTTAGGCTGCAGAAAATATTCTTTTCCCTAATCAGATCCTAGAAACATAATACGATCACTAACAGATTTAATTATAATTATTGTAAAATAAATAAATTGGTTGATCAAATTGATGCACAATTTTGGGGAGAGAAATATCGGAGGGAAATCAAAGGCACTAAGGAAGCAATATGATTATTACAAAATATTTTTAGGTATGTAAAAATCTCTCCATCATCTCAACCCCCCAAAAAATTGGTTGCCGTGATACCAGTTCCTTAATTATTTATTTTTATGTATTTAATTTAAATGATTAAAAGAACGAACTTGGTTGATTTTAGTACTTTAATAATACGGTAGTATTGTAATTTCTTTTAATTTGAGTGCTTTAAAGAACCAAATTATTTTTCAAGAAATTAATTAGCTTCAATTTAGATATTATTACTGCCATATTAGAAGTAAATATTTAATTAATATTGTGATTATTTGAATTTTTTTTTAAGAAAAAAAATTAATTTTGTGATTACTTGGATTTCTTTTGTGAAAAAAAAAAAAAAAAAATAATAATTGTAAGTGGTATCGATTTCGCACATTTACACACTTCATAATAATATTTATATAAGGCATTAAAATACAATAATAATAAAACGATATAAAGGTTCATGTATGGATATCATACGGCAATGTGAGTACATATATTTATGAATATAAGGAAATCTTTCTGCGGGCAGAGAGTATTTATCAAACCTGGCCAGGTTATTCACTAAAATGTATATACTCGATTGTCAAAAATCCGTACAAATTAATATATATATAAATACAAATATTTAAGTATTTAAAAAAAAAAAAAAAAAAAAAAAAAAAAAAAAATTCAATTCAATTCTAAACAACATAGTAAATTTTGGTAAAAAAAAAAAAAAAAAAAAAATAATAAAAACAAATAAAAAAAAAAAAGATAAATTATTTTAATCAGTATGACATACTGAATCATTTTAGTAATAAAATTAGATATAGAAGTCAATACATATTTCAAATGATTAAGTAATTTTGTTTTCAAAATGTACTTTTTTTTCTTTCCATACTATAGTGTCTTTGAAAATTTTAAATAATCAAACTACAACAAGAAAAGGTAAATAAATGGATGGTATATAGATACACTCTGTTAATATTACTTCATTTCACACTTTATAGCATTTACCAGCATTTATTAAAAGCATTTACACTTAGAAATATTCTTTTAGACTCTTCTAAGGTAGCATAAGATTTATAAACAAAAAATATTTTAGGGATTTCACTCCCTTTTATTCACGTTTTGCTAGATAACCCCCCCCCCCCCTCAAATTAAGCATTTAGGAAACATATCAGATTTTTCTTTCGTTATATTTTTTTTTAGGTAGATATGCACGGTAAAGATTTACTTGCAGAAAGTTTTTATCAACAATATCATACCCAGTAATGAAAAAGAATTTTTTTTTCGCTAATTTTTTTCTCTGGTGGCAAAATTTGACTTTAGTTTTTCAAGTTTAATTGCATTTATCAGCCAGGGAAATGAAAAGGCAATTTTATTAGGATACTTCTCTGAGACTCCAATATATTCTGCGGGAAATACGAGATTTTCGACAGCAAGCGTCTTCAGCCAGTCTATAAGAAGCCATTTTCCCTGAAAATACAAAATAAACAGTACACAGTACATGGTTTTATAGCGAATATATGTCAATTTTATAGAATAAAGGGGTGAAAATTTACACGGAAGGCATGCGTAGCAGGTTATAAGTTAATACGGGTTACTTTCTAATAGTTTAACATAAGTTTCATGCAAAAGAAATATAATTTTTAAGACAAAAAAACGAGACATACCTGTGTGGCTTGCAAGGACCATAACATTCGCTATTCCCGTTACAAACAACTTTTCCTCTATAGCGGGGTGGCTTATCGGACTTGTTTTCCAGGAAAGCTTATCCATTACGTTTTCAGGGTGTGAGGTACTAACCACGTCATTAGCACCTGTCAATCAAAATGCGCGCTACTGATAGGATGCGCTCTTTTTCGCGCTAGCTTGTTTTTTTTTTTCCTCTTTTTCTCATTTAAGAAAACGTTCGCTTCTCGTGTGAAGAGCAATAAGGTATGCTTTGAGCACATGTGTCTGCAGCGATGTCCTCTATACCTCCTCCACGAGAATGATGAGAAATGTGTATACAACATTACCCATTTTATCAACACTTAACATAATTCAAATTTGTAACATTCAGCTATGATTTGTGTTAATAATCTTGTGAAGTGTAGAATATACACAACAGGGTATATTTGTTTTTTTTTTAGATATTTCATATGATGTACATAAAGAAGGGTTTCTCAACATTGTATATATATTTTACTATTTTGATACTAATCCAGATATGTTATGCTAATAACATTGGTGTTGCTAGGAATTTGTGTTGTTTGTATTTTGTTTTGTTTTTGGGTTAATACATATTTTACTTTATGTGTTTAAAATATTATACATTTAAAATAAACAAAAAAATGTGCCAATACATCTCAAATTCAGGTTTAGATTTTTCGGAGCTTTTACATATTATATTTTTTTTTCTTCCTTAGTGTAGAAAAAATTATTCCAAATTTATACTTGGCTTTGATTGCATGATTTGGCATTTTAATGAATTAATTTAATTATTGTATCAAAATTTGGGCATGGGGAAATAATACACAGAAGAGAAGATAATCGGACCTTGGAAGTGTTCACCAGAACTGAATCAAAATTCCAATGAATATGGATACAACAGTTGCGGGAGTGTGGTGTGCACAAAAATGATGTCTACAGACCTCATTTTTTTTTAGACCCAGGGGATAGATGATGGGTGTAAAACCCACATCACTCAAACCAGACAATTCTGTAAAGAAAACTAACTATTCGAAATAAATTATATAGAAAGAAAGGAACAGAGGACAGTTGATTGACATCTAAGACTGTGAAATTTATAGCGGCAATAAGACTGTGACGGACGCCCATAAATAAATGACAAAACAGAGACATTTTCATTATTGTGTATTTACGACAGGGCAAAAGGGGAAATCTCATCTGCGTGTGCGGTAATAGTTATCAACAACATAGACATTCTGACGACTAGGCCTGTAGAAGCCCCTAGAAAATTAAAATTAGGGGGCGTTCAAGTTAATAGTCAATTTAAGGACAGCCAATGAGACTGGAAGGGGAAAAAAAATATGTTAAAAAGAAAACTGTGAATGGTCGAAGGATAACTCGACTACAGAATAATTATTATACACTTTTTTGCTTCTGAAATTTGTTAAAAAAAAATTACGAGTCAGTCAGTCAGTCAGGCAGTCAGTCTACCAAACGTGCTCGAGTGATAATCTTCGCCAATATGAGCAATAAAAGTGTGCCGGACTTCTACTCATCGGTCCGGATATGCATTTACCTATGATGTCAGCAACTTTAAAAAAGGTATGCTTTTTACCGACTTATTTCCCCTTATTTTGCCCACGAGTATAGAATATGATCGAACTAAAAAATAATGGTGAAACACTTGCACGCCAATTGTCCCGCCGGTTAATTAATTATGGTGATGATTTCTCACGAATTTATGAAATCAAATTCAATATTGAAAATATCGTGTTACAAAGCATAAAATGTAATTATGCAGTAATGCCAACAGCTATAAAAAAATGAATAGATTTTGATTTGATTATTTTGTATCTTTGTAATTTATTTATGTGCATGTATATATTTAGTGTATTATGTGTGATCTGTGTTGTACAAATAAATGTTTTTTGTTTTATAAATGACAAAGCATGGTGATGATTTATGGAGTATGTGTCGAAATTACTCTAGGTGCATGCTGATCAACGTTTCATAAGGATCTGATAACGTCAAAAAAAAACACAACGCATAAATTAATCTAAATTTTTTTGGATAAGAATATTTTTTTTTGTAAGAAAATTTAATTGGAAGTATTTTGTAAGGAATGTTATCATTTTTATTAGAATTGTTATTAGTATTCCTTAGGCTGCAGAAAATATTCTTTTCCCTAATCAGATCCTAGAAACATAATACGATCACTAACAGATTTAATTATAATTATTGTAAAATAAATAAATTGGTTGATCAAATTGATGCACAATTTTGGGGAGAGAAATATCGGAGGGAAATCAAAGGCACTAAGGAAGCAATATGATTATTACAAAATATTTTTAGGTATGTAAAAATCTCTCCATCAAATAATAAGCATGGTAAGTATAATAAATATCTGCAAGTAAGAGAGCAAATAACCAGAATCTTATTTTGTCATTCTAAGTTTGCGATAATAAATTTATACCAAATATTGGAGCTTAGAATTAAAGAAAAAATGAAGAATAACATATACTCAATAGCTGTTGTAAAAGAATGTATAAGAGAAAGAAAGGAAAAAAAAAAAAAAAAAAAAAAGCAGATCGGTATGAAAATGTAAGCACAGCAAGAGATATTGGTTGGCATTATACATACATAACATCCTGTAAGTTTAGGCGATTAACATTAATTTTTCTTAGTACAAATGCTAAACGAGCTGTCAATAATGTTTGTTAATTTTGTTATTTGTGCTTAAAATTAACGAAATTACTAACTTGCAGTTTTTATTAATTCTGTAATTAATTAATTAATTTTTTTTTTTTTTTTAAATACATGTGACCAAGACCTTACAAAAATGATAGAAATTTATTTCTTGAGAAAAAACAGGATATTTACTAAACCATATTATTTAACTTTATTTTTCAACTGGTAATTTATAATTTTTTTTAAAAAAATTAATGATTTTTTATTTATTATAAAAATTATACACTCTTTCCCCTTATTGTATCTAAATACATATTACTAATATATTTTCTTATGAAATAGTGCTCTTTTTTTTTTCCTTTCAATATCCAATTTTTTTTCCTTCTAAAACGAATACTAAATTATTATCACTTTAGTAATTAAAGCATAAAAATGTTATATTATATACCTAATTAAAGATTATTTATTTAATAATTATTAATAGCAATTTTATATTAAGTGCAGTTACTGATCAGTTTGAAGGATGTAAATGTCGTCACTAGTATTTTATATAGTCTTACATAATCATTATAAAATATTATTGTGTATATAACTATATTGCATTCTACTAATGAAACTGCTATTTTGCAATTTTTATAATTTCTGTATTTACTAATAAATAAATTATATTAATTAAAGTATAAAGACGTAGATTATGTTAGTAATTAGAGGCTTAATTGTTTTGGAAACATAAAACTTTTTGTATCCTTTCATTATTTTAACGCTGGGAAGAAAATAAAAAAAATCCGATTTAAATAAGGCCCCACCAGTGGCCGAGAGGTTCTGACCTCTCAACTGGTAGACGGCAGGTGCTGGGTTCGAACCCAATCGCGGCTGTCGGCCCAACCGTTCGGTGCTTTCGTGGTTTTCTTCGAACCCTGCGTAAATACGGGTTAGGTTCCCTTAGAAACATCCCCACGAAGGGCACCTCTCCCCTGGACCCATATCCCTAGTGTAGATAATCGGGCGACAAAAATGAAAACCGATTTAAATAAAAAATGATTTAATTTTTTTTTAAAATCCTAATTAGTTTTTTTAAATCTGGTTTAAATAAAAAAAAAATCCTTTTTGTATTTTGTTTCAAAAAATCATGTCTTTTCATTTACACCTGTGATATCTTCGAATAGTAGCACTTCCTAAATGTAGATGGCGCAACGATACCGTAATCTGTTATGTGAGGCAATGCATGTTGGCCAAATAACATCGGAGATGTAAGAATGTTTTGTTTTTCGGATGCTGCGAGAGCGGCTATTGTAATATAGTGTAAATAAATGATGGAACTATAAAGGTTGTTTCCCTGGTGGAATTACAGTACAAGTAATTCGAACCCACACGATATTTTAAAGTGGCGACTAAGATGGGATTATTTACCCATATTATTTTGTAAAGAAAAATATTGTGAAAAAAAAGTATACGCCGGAAAAAAATGGCAGTTGAAAAAGAAATTATTTCACTGGGTCGGCTAGAAGAATATGACTCAAAGGTTCCTTGGACTATTTATGTTGAGAAAATGGATTTTTATTTCTGTGCGAATAATATAAAGAATGAAGAAATGAAAAAGAATATTTTGCTTAGTTCTGTTGGTACGACAACATTTACGATTTTAAGAGACATTATTGTCCCGAAGACGTTAAAGGAGATAAAATATGAAGATCTTTTAAAAAAAGCTAAAGAACATTTTTCTCTTTGTCCAAGTGAAATTGTAGAAAGATTCAAATTTCAGAAACGTCTTAGAAAGACAGGGGAAAGCATAGCTGAGTTTGTAAGAGAACTTAGAAGATTGTATGAATTCTGTAATTTCGGAAACACCTTAAATGACCGCCTGCGAGACCAGCTTGTATTCGGAATACAAGATGAAAAGATACAACAAAAGCTGCTCGATTGTAAGGAATTAAATTTCCAGACTGCGGTGGAGATCGCAGAATCTTTTGAATCTGCGGAAGCCGGTGTGAAATCACTACATATAGGCGAAAGTACAGCTGTCAACCAAGTGCGCGCTAGAGTGGAGAAACCGAAACCAGAAAAGTTCTCTCACCCATTTAAGCCCAAAGAAGAAAAATTCGCGTCTGAGAAACCTTGTTTCAGATGTGCGAAACACCACAATCCTAAAATGTGCCCTTTCAAGAATGCTGAGTGCCATCTGTGCCACAAATTTGGTCACCTAAGAATTTGTTGTAGGAATCGAAAATTTATGATGAAAAATGATAAACAGAACAAAAACAGTAATATTAAAACTGTTCAAGAGGAATATTGTTTTAATTGTGTGGACAACAACTCCAATAGTGTAACATGGCAAAAAAATGTAAAAATAAATGGGGTGAATGTTAAATTTGAAACTGACACCGGGGCGGCGCATACGATTGTAAGTAAAAATGTGGCAGAAAAATTGTTCTCAGGTAAGCTACCTTTAATTAAATCTAAAGTTAAGTTACAAACTTATAGTAAAGATTTTTTAACTGTATTAGGTGAGTTAAAAGTAGATGTTTTTGTTGGTGAATATTGTATACCTGATTTAAAATTGTTAGTTATTAAAGAAGAAGGTCCGAGTCTAATTGGAAAAACTTGGTTAAAAGCATCAAAATTATTTTGGCCTAATGTAAATATGATTAAAAGTATTTCGAAAGATGATTTAATTAGAAATTTTCCAAATGTTTTTGCTGACGGGATCGGTACAATAAAAGGTCCTCCCGTTTCAATAAATTTGAAAAAGGATGCAAAACCAGTTTTTCTTAAGTCTCGACCTGTTCCGTTTGCTTTGAGAAGAGCTACTGATTTGGAATTGGAACGATTAATAAAAGAGGGTATTTTGAAACCTGTTGATCATTCAGATTGGGCTAGTCCTATAGTAATTGTTCCAAAACCAAATGGTACTGTTAGAATTTGTGGTGATTATAGAGCCACAGTAAATGCAAATACAGAAAATGATAATTATCCTCTTCCTAGGATGGAAGAATTATTCTCTAAATTGTCAGGTGGAAAATTCTTTACTGTTTTTGATTTAAAAGATGCTTATTTACAACAACCTGTAGATAATGAAAGTAGTAAAATTTTAACTATTAATACTCATAAAGGATTATTTAATGTTTTAAGATTAGCTTTTGGCGTAAAGTGTGCTCCTGGAATGTTCCAGAGAAAAATAGAGAATATATTAAAAAAATATGAGTATGTTGGTGTATTTTTAGATGATGTAATCATAAGTGCTAGGAATGAATCAGAACATTCTGAAAGAGTTGAAAGTGTTCTGAAATGCTTTTCTGAGCATGGTATAAGATTAAATAAGGAAAAGTTAAAATTTATGGTTTCGGAAGTTTGCTATTTAGGACATAAAATTTCTCAGGAAGGAATTAGACCTATGCCAGAAAAAGTTAATGCTATTTTGAATGCACCTATTCCAAATAATGTGTCACAATTGCGTTCATTTTTAGGCTTAATTTCTTATTATAGAAACTTCCTACCTAATATTTCAGATGTCTTAGAACCTTTACATAGATTATTAGATAATAATGTTAAGTGGACATGGTCAGAAAAACATGATAAAGCATTTCAAAAAGTTAAAGAATTATTATGTACATCACCTATTTTAGAATTATATGATGTGAACAAAGATATTGTTTTGAACTGTGATGCTTCAGAATATGGCATTGGTTCTGTATTAAGCCATATTATTGAGGGTAAAGAGAAACCCATAGCTTATGCTTCTAGAACTTTAAATAAAACTGAAAGAAATTATGCAATGATAGATAAAGAAGCTTTATCTGTAATATTTGGTGTTACTAAATTTCACCAATATTTAGCTGGTAAACAGTTTAAAATTATAACAGATCACAAACCTTTAATTAGATTGTTTGATCCTGTTAAAAAGGTACCTGATACATTGTCACCTAGAATGCTGAGATGGTCGCTTATGTTAGCAGGATATGATTATACAATTGAGTATCGCGAAGGTAAAAATAATAAAAATGCGGACGCATTAAGTAGATTACCTCTCCCAGAAACTGTAAATATAGTTAGTAATCCTGCTGAAATAATGTTTGTTTCAAATAATAATGATTGGCCCGTTACTTCTAAAACGATTGCAAAGTGGACAACTGAAAATCCCGTAACTAAACAAATTTTAGAGTGGGTACTACATGGGTGGCCTCGAAAGGTTAAAGCAGAAGAATATCAACCTTATTTTCGTAGAAGGAATGAAATTTCCTGTTTAGAAAATTGTTTATTATGGGGGCATAGAGTAATTGTGCCAGAGGAAGGTAGAGAATATATATTGAAATTGTTGCATTCTGTTCATCAGGGTATGTCTAGCATGAAAGCTAAAGCTAGAGGGGTGGTTTGGTGGCCAAACATGGATAAGGAAATTGAACAAATGGTAAATTCATGTAGTAGATGCCAAATGTGTGCGAGGGATAATCCAAAAATGAAACCCTTAGAATGGAAGTCTGAATTACCCTGGGAAAGGATTCACATAGATTATGCAGGTCCGTTTGAAGGGAAATTTTTTTTAATAGTAGTTGATTCTTATACAAAATGGTTAGAAGTAGAAGTAGTGCCCAGGACCGATAGTAGAAATACTATTAGAGTATTAAGAAGAATTTTTGCGACATTTGGATTACCTTTAGAATTAGTCAGTGATAATGGATCCGCGTTCACAAGTGAGGAATTTGAGAAATTTCTTAAAAATAATGGAATTAAGCATACACCTATTCCACCATATCATCCGTCGTCGAACGGACAGGCGGAAAGATACGTGCAAACTGTGAAAAATTGCCTTAGGAAACTGGATAAAAATGACATATCATTATCAATTGCACGACTTTTGTTAGAAAATCATTCAACTCCTCATTCGGTGACTGGTAAAACTCCTGCTGAATTAATGTTTGGAAGGCCAATTCGAACAGCCCTTCATTTGGTATTACCATCAAAACCTAAAATACAGCAACCCCTGCACAAATTTAAGCTTCATGAATTAGTTTTCGTTAAAAATTTTGGAAAGGGGGAGAAATGGGTAAAAGGAAAAATTATAAAATTATTAGGAAGTAGATGGGTTTTAGTAAATAATTGTGACGGAATAATGTGTAAGCGTCATGTAAATCAGTTGAGACGTAACAGAGAGATAAGTTACGAAAAATCTGAAAGAATTGAAGAAAATGATCATTATAACAAACAAATGTCAGAAAAATTTGAAAATATGGGTTATAGTGGTAAAAATTATAATGCTTATGATAATTATGAAAGGGTTAATAAAAACCGTTTTTCTGAGATTAATGGAAAAATAAAAGACCAACGTGATAATGAGAATATTATGGAAACTAACAAATCTCAGCCTTCACATGATATTGTAACAGGTACTGTTGTGAGTAATAAAAATGATGCTATGACAGATATATCTGTAAAGGACACTGTGACTAAAAATAATAATGAGGACTCGAAGAAAAGTGTTCCAGTTCGAAGAAGCAATAGACCAAGATTGCCTGTAGTTCGTTTGAACTATGAGGAGAGGGGTGTGATATCTTCGAATAGTAGCACTTCCTAAATGTAGATGGCGCAACGATACCGTAATCTGTTTTGTGAGGCAATGCATGTTGGCCAAATAACATCGGAGATGTAAGAATGTTTTGTTTTTCGGATGCTGCGAGAGCGGCTATTGTAATATAGTGTAAATAAATGATGGAACTATAAAGGTTGTTTCCCTGGTGGAATTACAGTACAAGTAATTCGAACCCACACGATATTATAACACCCTAGGTTTTTTTTCTTTTTTTAAGATGCTTGTGGAATATAAATATATATTCCCCGGGCGAGAGGTTTTTCCCTCGAAACTGGTAAACGGGAGCTGCTGGGTTCGAATCCTGTCGGAAAATGTCCCTAATTACGATTTATTTAGAATTGTTTTAAATAGAAAGAAACTTAAATTTTGGTAACTCTATTATTTTCTAAGACGTACATGCTCGAATAGAACAATTTTCACAAAACTCGAAATTTCAAAAGGTGCAAAAGCAAAAATTGTTCTAAAATTGCGATTTTTGTGATGCTGAGCTGTAACAGAAACTTGAAATTTGCCATAGTGGTAAAAAAATTTGTGCTCTTAAAAAAAAAAAAAAAAAGGTGAAATGTGTGCTCTTAAAAAAAAAAAAAAAAAAAAAAAAAAAAAAAAAAAAAAGGGTGAAATGTTTTAAGAACCTTCTACGAATAAATTATGATTCGTTTGAACTTGTTAGGGACAGAGTAAATTGACGGGGCTGTTACATTAGAGAGATGTAAATACATCCAAAGAACAATTTTTAATATGTTCATGAACAAAAAACATTTTAAAATTGTGATTTTTGTAACATAGTTGCACAGAAGCTTGCGGAACTAGAAACTTTAAATCTAGCATGGTGGTTACTTTTAAGATGTAAACTTTTGCAAAGAACTGTTTCTAAAAAATTCAAAACTTGAGATGGAAAATGAAATGAGCGCAAAATCATCAACATACATTTTAAATTACCATTTATTTGGAATTAATTTTAATTTATCTCATTAGTTTAAGTCTCATGTTAGCTTAAAGCTGTATAACAATGAGGTTGCTTAATTAGTAATTATTGAATTACTCGTAACAGTATATTTCCTCTAATGAAATCCTCTACTAGTGGCTGAGAGGTTCTGCTCTCAAATCATATAGACGGGAGAAATGGGTTCGAACCCAATTGCGCCCGTCGGCCTAATCGTTCGGAGTTTTACGCGGTTTTTTAGAAACTTTGGATATCCTTGCGTAAATGTGAATTAGGTTCACTTAGAAAGCCCCCTCCCCCCCCTCGCGGTGGGCACATTCCCTCGCGCCTATATCCATCGTGTAGATAATTGGCAGTCATAAACATAAGCAATTTCTAATAAAAATCTACACACAAATACCATTTGGCATACTGCTAAAATTGCGCGAGCAGACGCAAATTTTGCTTCTAACAAAATAAAAGATCTTATTTTCGCTAAAACTAGAAGGGAAAAAAAATTCCCCACCCCTGATGCATTTGCGACACTATTCCAAAGAATCTAGCAGTTAGTAATGTAGAGTTAAATAAATAGTAAAAAATTGTGTAAATCTATGCTTTATGTAATCAGAATTAAGCTTTTAGAATGAAACATTGTAATTCAAATGCAAAAAATAAATATTAAAACATTACTTCTGCGTTAAAATTGTCCATTAAAAAAGATGCTGGTAAAATAACATTAAATTAGATTCTTGACAGTCTTGAACTGACTTCTGTTTTCATAAAAATAGATTTCGACTTATCCATTCTTTAAAAGCTGTCACTTCTGCTCTTGGACAATGATGGGATCCTATGGGGACTTGTATCCTGTGGTACCCACAGTTGATTCCGTTATATCTTTCTCGATCGAAAGTCTGTAAATCATCAAATTTTGGGCACAAAAACTGTTCAAGATTTATGCTGGGTATATACAGTCTATCCAAACGACTTTTCTCATATCTGCCTCCTTTATATCCTATGATTTGTCGATCTCTCGTTTTGCATCTTTCATAAAAATCTGTTATATGATTGTCCAAATCTCCCACTTTGTGAACGAATTCTCCGGGGATTGGATTAAACGGCATTCCCAGAATGTTGTTTTCAACGTAACGAACACTATCCAAATCTGATGGGGGAAGTCTGTCGTAGAATTGAGATAAATTATATCTTCTGCTTTCTCCAATGTCCCAGTCAATGGATATAAAGCCGAACTCTCTCACCAAAAAATTACCACTGAGCACTTCGAAGCCATCAAAATCAATAACGCCACAAATTTTATTCATATTTTTACGCTTTTATAACCTATATATTTTTTATAACTAGTAAAAGAATTAGCATACAACCTTTTCTTGAAGGAAAGGAAGTTAGCATCATGCTTTGCCCATCACGTGATGGTTGGAGAAAAGCGCACAAAACTGGTTTTTCCCCGGACATGGTCATCGGAATTCCGGCTCCCACGGAAATCTTTATATTTTGTTATTTGTTTGCGTTGACCTTAAACTTGAAAGCTCTTTTATATTTCCTTGTTTTGACAGCGTTTCAAAACATTTTTTTTAAACTTATTTTTTTTTTTAATTTATATTTCAGAAAACATATTTCTAAAATGCTTCTAATCCGTTGCAATGAAACTGTCGCTTCAGGGAATTCTTATTCTACATCTATATAAATATTATAAAGAAGTAACCTTTCTTTGTTTGTAAGTGGTAAACTCTGAAACTACCGAATCAATTTCAAAATTAATTGTGGCAAATTGATGGAGGCAATCCCTGCTCCAACATAGCCATATTTTATGTCAGGTTAGTTGGTTATGTTTTTGAAGGCCTGCACGAGGGATATAGGCCCTAGGCGGAGTGCCCTCCCTGGGGGCCTTTATAAGAAAACCTAGCCTGTATTTACATAAGGAAATCCAAGTTTCGAAGAATACCATGGAAAACTCCAAACGATTAGGCTGACAGGCGCAATTGTGTTCGAACCCAGCACCACCCGTTTATCAGTTTCGAGGGCAGAAATTCCCGGCCACTGGTGGGGCTATTTTATGTTAGTATCTTTACCTTCTCTCTCCCAGGTGTACAAGAAGTTGAAATTTGGCATATTAGTTACTAAAAAAAATGCAATTGCTCTCTGACACCGGTTTCTAAAAAATTCGAAATTTAAGATGATGAAATGAACAAAAACCAATCTAAAAACTTTCTATATTAGAGATTTATTTGAAACTAATATACAGTGTTCTCGCTGACATTTAATCAACCTTAGTAATTAGGCTAATGAAAAATAAATAATATTCGCTAAATAAAAAAAGTATTAGCCAAGTAGATTCGCCGTGTAGCACTAAAAAAATTATCTTTAATCCTTTAATGTACTCCCTTTTTTCAATATGTTCTGAAATAATCTAAGTTCTTATAACTGCGACAACGATTGTTATTAATCTAATTTCAACTATCCGCTACAAATATATTAAAAAAATATATATTCTAAATAACTTGCGTAATCAAAAAAAAAAAAAAAAAAAAAAAAAATTCTAAAACAGATTTAATTTATTTAAATGTTATGAATTCATGTGGTACGGAGCAATTGAACATGATAAGTGACACACACACACGAAAAAAACTGGAAAAAGAATCGAAAGAAAAAGCAAAAAATGAGCACTAGCAATTTGGCGAATCTAATCGCTTGTTTATTCGCCAAATGAAGAATTTAGTCGTAATTTGGCGCAATGGCGAACGACAGCGAGAACACTGCTAATATAAACTTTAAATTTGACATGGATTACATTTAAGACACAAATGCATGTATAGATGAAATTTAAAATCAGACATGTCTGTTATTTTTAAGACGTAAATCTTCCAATAGAACAATTTTTATAAATTTAAAAATTTAAAAAGATGCAGAAGTGGCAAATGTTCTAAATTGCGATTTTTGGGACACTGTTGTGGACTAGACATTTGAAATTCGGCATGTGGTTATTTTGATTATTTTTAAGATTTAAGTGCTCGCTAAAAATGGTTTTTTTAATTTTGAAATTTAAATGGGGGAAACGGGAAACGTTCTAAGAACATTTTACGAGTAAACTATGATTTATCTAAAAACTTTTTCTTAAAAAATTGAAATTTTAATGTGTGCAGGAGAAGAAAAGGCGTTCTAAATTATGTTTTTTTGCAATTCTGAAGGAATTAGAAGATAAAAATTTCAGAAGACCAATATTTTTTAGATTCAAATGCTCACTACGAATAGTTTCTAAAAAAAATTCGAAATGTAAAAGGATGCTCAGAGCGAGTATCGTTCTAAAAATGTTGAATTACCATTTCAGTAGAATTGTCAGGCATAGAAACTCGAAATTTGATAAGGCTATTCGTTTTAAGCGTTAAATATTCACACAGAATCGTTTTAAAAACATTTCAAAATTTAAAAGGGTAAAATGTGAAAAAGCGGTTTAAAAAGTTCTTAAGTATGATTACTGTGGAATTGTTAAGAAAGAAACTTGGAAATTGACATGGCTATTATCCCCTTTGAAGCCCAAATAAATTTACCGAACAATTTTTTAAAAATTTAAAACTTAAAAGGGTGCAGTGACGAAAAACATTGAAAAATAGTGATTTTTGATGCATTGAAGAAGTTAGAAACTTGAAATTAGGCAAGGTAGTTTGGGGAAATACAGAAGGATGGGACAAATTTTACGAAAATATTTTTTTATAATTATATTTCGCTTGTACAAAATTGAAATTTTCAAAATAACATTTTGAAACATTTTAACATACTTAAAAATAGTCAGTTTGATTATAATTTTATGTTAATAAACTAATTAAATGAACAAAAAAACGTCAAAAATATTTCATATAGTTTATTTCAAAACAGTAAATTTTTATTTAAAAAAATTTAAGAAATTGGTATTATAGAAATAAATGTAAAATTTTAATACTAAAGGTTGGTATTGCAAAATAATGCATGTGCTAGAAATTAAAAATTTTCAATGCTTTAATTTTTCAATTTTTGAACTTGCAAAATAATGTTTTACTTCTTACACTTTTCAATTTCAAAACAAAATAGTCTTATACTTGTAAAATACCAAAAAATTGTATGTTAAGCATAATTATTTGGATAGAGACGTCATTTCTCCCTGAATCATACTGTCCCATCCCTCCCTTAGAGTAACATAAAAATGAATATGTTTAACTAGCATGGTATTTTTAGATTTAACTTAACTGTTTATGAGTAAATGGCATATTGATGAATTTACAAAATATTAAAAACAATTAAGTTGCCTACAAAGAAAGAGATTGAAATACACATTAAAAATCGAAGTAATTCTTATTTATAATTATTGTAAAATAGCCTTTTTAAGTCGCAAACTTATAATTGCTTGCAACTAAAAAGATAAATAGCAACAAGTATAAGGCAATGATTGTTCCGTCTAGTGGAGGATTCATAAATTAAAAATAAAGGTTATTTTAAGAATTATTGCAGGTGTCCCATGCCTCCCTTTTCTCCCCTATTTATAAGATGAAAATTAGTGCCCATACGAAACAAGTTTTTAACCCTTTCGAATCTGGTGTACTTCTAATAGTACATGTCTTTTAATGGTGTATTATTTTGTTTTAAGAAATACTTTTGCTACTATTTACATGTAGTAATGTTAATATGTGTCTGTGCATTTACTATATAATTTTATTTATATTTAGGCATTTAGTAATAATATTAATTATTATTATTTGCTTTATTCTCTTTGCGCCGTTTACGATTCTTTTATTTTAAACATGTATTTCACTCTTTAAATTTAAAATAAAAATTATTCATGTGTAATAAAGCGTAAAAAATAAACATGAATCATGTGTAATAAAGCGCAAAAAGTAATTGAGAGTTGTAATATAAGTTAAATCTTATTATAATGCAGTATTTTCTAAACATCTTCAAACTTTCTTCCTTAGCCTATTATCATATGAAATTAATTGAATAGTACTTACACAATAAAATATTCGTTAAACACTAATTAATCTATTTGGATAGCTAGTGTTAATGTTATTAAAATAAAAGTATTTTTTTTCTTTAAATTGGAAAAAAAAGGGAAAAAAAATCGGACCCGAAAATGTTAAGATGAAAACCGAACTGAAATCGAATTTCGTTGTCTTGCTATTTCATCCGAAAACGAAACTGTCTTAAAAATGAATGTAAAGTGATTATTACACACTCATACAGGGTGAGTCATAAATATCGAAACAATAGGCTATCTCCTTAAATATTGCCTCTAGACCCATACTTCCAATTACAAAAACTCATAGAAAAAGGTGAAATTTCTGATAATATACGTTGCAACTCCATGGGGGGTCTATTTGAAAAAATACGAAAATTAAATTTTTATACGGCCCCCGTAGAGCAAAATTCCCAATTAGGAAGGTATTCCTTATCCATTCCTAAATTGAACAAAAAAAATTTCATCTCCGTATCTGAAAATCTGACAGAGATATTAAAATCCAAAATTCTCAAAAATTCGTGACTTACACCACTTTACCTTGCCTGTAAACGAAATGTTTTTCATCCATTTTCAAAGCAAATAAGGGATCGTCCACAAATTGTTCGTTATTATATGTCGGTTTAAGACCGTGCCTCTTATTTGGACATAATAAAGCAGCGTATTGATTTAAATCGAAACTTGTTTTCAAAATATGTTGATCGTTAGCACTGGAGATCTGAATAGAACGAAATGTGTAGGTCCGTTCCTAAACCGACCCATTGAGAAAAAAGTTCAGCCCGGCATGAAATAATGTTAAAATCATAATCCGGACCAGCCTGGAAAAAAGCTTAATCATAGCCGGCCCAGCCGTGAATTTCTACACAGTCTTTTACTTCTGTGTAGTTAAAAATTGTTTCGCGTGGAGGAATTCTGACCAAAAATACTTAATATACAATTTCGTTTTTTATATTTATACTTTTTATTATTAGAGACGGCGCCAAACGCTGTGATATATTTATTTTATCAATGAATCTGTTTATATGTAAATGTTGCACTTATATTTTATTATGGCTAATCCATATCCCGTGCGTTAGAGACTTTGAAAAATGTTATACAGTAAAACTTTTTAAGACGGAATCACATAGGAAAGAAAAAATACGTAATAGACAAATGCCCTTCCTAGGATAATTAAATGGAGTTTATTTTTTTTCTCAGGTATTATTGTATTTATTTTGCATGGATCAACACATTTTCTGTTTAAGACAGAATTCCGTCATAGGCAGATTTTTTTTCCTCCGGTTTTATTTTGTTTAATTTTTTAGCATTTAAATATACTATTCTTAAAAAAAAAAAAAAAAAAATTAAAGGTGTTACAGTTTTTTTTTTTTTTTTTTTTTTTTTTTTTGATTACTGCTTTTCTTTAAAATTTTAATTATTCAAAATTCAAAACCCCTCTTTCCTTTTTTTTTATATACACAGCCCCTTAATACTCTTACTAGTCCTTTCTCCTTTCCCACGATTTAGCAAGCGTTTGTGAATGTTAGAAAGAAAAACACACCCCCTCCCCTTAAGACTCGCATAAAATCCCTGCTCGGCAGAGAAATGCGATAATTGCTAAAAGCCCTTTTGTTAAGATTAAAGATGTGTGTGCTTCCCAAGCTATGAGTTGTCAGACAATAAATAGCTACCCTATATAATTGGCCACACACACTGTTTTTAAGCCCTGGGTAAATTGCTAAAGGTACACTCTTTTTTTTTATGACCCATAAAAAATTGTACAGTGTCATGTCAGAGAGAGAGAGATACATTTTCGACCATAAAAAAATATCCCCGTGCCTGTTACTTATGTTACTACCCTTTGTGTGCAATACTTGGAATCCCAGCTGTCGATTTCATGGGTACGGGAGTTAAAAAACACCTGCCTGTGAAAAACCTCATGTAAGTCACGTGATTGAGATATAGAAACATCTCCTTATATGGACATTGGATATGGTACTTTGCGCGTTGACCAACGGGAAGTCACCCTTTGGTTGGGGAAAGTGGGGGATGCGCCGTGTTCCCAGAAAAAGTACCCCCGTTTGTTAGAGGCTTACATGCAATTGGTTTTTGAAGAAAAAGTCAGTCCTGGTGTCAGAGTCGAACGGAGAGCATCTAGTTGAAGAAGCATAAAAGTTCTGTCTCCCCCCCTCCCCTGTTTTTAATCTGGGAGAGGGGAGGCCAAATGAATTCTACGATATTCGGGAGTCTAAAAAAAAAAAAAAACGCTTAGAGGAAGTCGCAGAAATATTGCCTGCCATCTATAACTACGAGTTTGCTGACGGAGAATGACCCTCTCGAACTATTCGTCTAGAAAAAAAGGACCGGGGCCTCTCGTTTTAATTTGAAACGCACTCTTAAGGCTTAGTTAGATACCCGCTAAACGGAAGCCTTCGACGAGAGCAGCGGAATAAATTGCCCTTGACAGCAAATAACTGTTAGCATGTGTCGATGGTCGTCCAAGAATCTTTCTGTTTCAGATATTTCTCCGGATGAGATGTGGATACCCAAAACGCCATAAAATTGATTCGTGTCGCTGAGGGATGATAGGCGATTATGTCGCAAACCCTCATGAAGTTGTCGTAACCATGCGTACCGTTTCAGATGAAGGGAGTCAGCGTAGAGACTGTATTCAAATACAAATCCAAGTTTAATTTGTACAACAGAAGCTTATCGTAGCCCCGCATACCGTTTCAGATGAAGGGAGTCAGCGTAGAGACTGTATTCAAATACAAATCCAAGTTTAATTTGTGCAACAGAAACTTATCGTAGCCACGCGTACCGTTTCAGATGAAGGGAAGTCAGCGTAGAGACTGAATTCAAATACAAATCCAAGTTTAATTTGTGCAACAGAAACTTATCGTAGCCCTGTGTACCGTTTCAGATGAAGGGAAGTCAGCGTAGAGACTGTTTTCAAAGTTTACTCCAAACCTAAATTGGGCAACAGAATCGCCATAAATTAGTATAAAAAAAGTGATCCGGTGCAAGGAAAATTTGTAATCAACGTTAATAATGCAAATGAAAGTACCCTAATTGGGTGAATGGTAGAGATAGCTGTAGGAAAGAAAAATATTTTGTATTTATTCTGAAACTATTTTTAACCTAGTGAATATTCATGTTATGATTCAGTATTTCCATATGTTTGCAACAAAATGTGTGATTAGTGAATTCAGATGCCTTTTTTTTTATGTTAAATTAAATAAAGGAGAATGTATTTAAAGGATATGCTTTAGTATAGTTCTTTAAATTTTTTTTTTTATTTATCCTACCTTGATATTAGTTTATTTGAATTTTAATCTCAATAGTGTCAAAATAACTATACTAAATTTTGAAATATCATGAAATTAAAGTAGTTTCTTTGAATGTTTAAAAGCAAAAATAGTTTTCAACCATTACTTTTTTATTCAGAATTTTAAAGTAACTTATCAGGCTGGAAATCATATAAACACTTATTAATAAATATGCTATTATCTTAAACTGAGTAAGGATATTTAGCTAATTAATAGAATCTTTAAAGCGAAACTGTTGAGAAGTTCATATGATTTAAAATGAATTAACTCATCAAAAAAAAAAAAAAAAAAAAAAAAAAAAAAAAAAAAAAGAGAATGGAGAAATTAAAATAGATGTACTAACACTATACCTTTTTGACCACAATGTCATTGTTATATTATGGGATAGTAGTGTTTATATTATAGAAATCTTATTGCTTATACAAAAATTTCTCTTTCTTTGCTCCCCACAAATAGATGGGAGATTCCAGGGTCTTTCTTCTATCTTTTGAATTTTTAGTAAAGGTCTTGAGCTTTGATGTTGTCTAGGGTCAGTCCACATCAAACCAACCAATGGACAAAATTTCAGGTCTTTGGATTTTGTTAATTTTTGGCTCAGATGTTGTACAAGAATAGTAGATAAAAAACACAAATTTGAAGATTTTTTTAACCATTTGTTTTTGAGTTATTAATTTTTGAAATTTTCAAAATTTAATGAAATTTTATTTTTTAGTATTTTTTAATTTGCTGTAACTTGAGAACTATTTGACCTAAAGAGTTGAAATTTAAGTCATTCTTTTCAGTTTTTTATGCTGTTTCATAGGATATATAGCATGACCAAATTATTTTAAAAAAATATTTTTTATGTAAAAAATGTATATAAAATTTTTAAAAATTCAAAATCAGAATTTTTGATTTTGTTTAAAAAAAATATATTATGTTTAACACCCTTTTAGCAACTTTTGTGCCAAATTTCATGATGGAACTCTTATGGTATCATAAAGAAAAAAATATTTTCTATATCAATGATTGGCCAATTTCTGTAAAAAAATCTCATTATATTTTGCTAAAGAGCAAATTGACTATAAAAGGTAGTCTATTTTTGTTTCCAATATTCATATTTATCATTCATGCAAGTCAAGTTCAATTATCAAATAAAATTTTAGTATATAATTCGCTAGGTTTTATTATTTTGTTAAACACATAACAGTAAAATTTTAAAGCAATCAAGATAATTAGTATTTTGTGTAATTGACAAGCTAAGTACTTTTTTTATTTATTTTCTTGGAATTTAAATAGAATGTTTTTCAATTATTCTTAATTTAATATTACTTTTAATTAAATTTTATGTTTAAAAAATGAATAAATTGGTAATAAATGAGTTAATGAAAGAAAATCTCAAAGTAGTGTTCAACAAAACAAATTATGCTCCTGAAGTTGAATGCTTTCACAATCACAATGAGTCACACTCAAACATTAACATGTTTGCTTTTTGCTGAAACCTGCATGTCTTTCTTACAAGGCTTTTGAAATCGCCAGTTTCTCTAAGATCTTCTGTAGTGGCACACTATCTCAAGTCTTGCTGTCTGTTTATAACTGGTATTGTACAATTTAGGTTTCTTTTTTCTTTTTTTTTTAAACTATTATTTCTTTGAATTGAATGTGGATTTGTGTTATAAAATATTAAGAGGGAAGTGGCTTTAAACTGAAAATGGATGAAAAATAGAATAAATTTTGTTATAATCCATTCAAAAAGCAAGAACACTAGGTAAGTAAAAATTTAAGAAATATTACATTGTGGATGACAACATTAAAATATGGCATTGGAAAAGGCATGAAAATCTGCTCTCGTTACCGCTTACAATTAGGCAAGGAAAAGCATCCCTCAAATTTTGAAAATGACATTGATACTAATTTTTCAGACATTCAAAACAATGACAATCCAAATCCAGGTTGTAGTAAAGATGACCTTGAATTCATGGATGTGGAATCTGGTTTTGATAATTTGAATGCATCATTAACATCTATTGGAGAATCACCTATTATTAAAAGTAAATGTAAAAGTAGTAAAAGGCACTTCTTTGAAGAAATTGTGGTGTATGTTGCTGGTGTCTATGAGAAGGAGTAGTGGATGGCATGTGTTTTCACAAAAGATTAGGTGGAGGAAGATGTTAAAGTCTCTTTCCTTCATCCAAGCGGACCATCTTCGTCATTCTCTTATCCTAGAAATTCAGACATTTTCACAATACCAAAATACTTTATTTTATGCATACTACATCCAATCACTGCAACAGGCAGAACATACACAGTACCCAAAGAGGAAATGTAAAGAGCAGGTCAAATTTTACATAAGAAGAAAAAATACTTATACTAAGATCTAAAAATTGAGCTTCACCGTGCCAAACTGAGTTGTTACGTTTGCTGAACGTAATTTGTTAAGTTAAAAGATTTGTTTATTAAATATCTAAGATTTATTATTCGTCTTTTAATAAAACAGGCTACTCTTAAAGTTTTCCAATTTGTATTTGTTCCTATGAAGTAACACTTCGGGCTAAACTGTGCAGTATACCTTAAAGTGTTTTTTTATTACAGATTTATATGAACATTGATACAGAAAATATTTTTTTTCTGCATGATACCATAGGAGTTCCATCATGAAATTTGGCATAAAAGTTGCTAAAAGGATGTTAAACATAATATATTTTTTTCAAGAAAATTAAAAATTCCGATTTTGAATTTTTTAAAAATTTATATAAATTTTTTTACAAAAAAAAATATTTTTTAAAAATAATTTGGTCATGTTATATATCCTATGAAACAGTATAAAAAACTGAAAAAAAAGATGTAAATATTAATTCTCTAGATCAAATAGTTTGGAAGTTATAACCGATTAAAAATTACAAAACTATACACATTTTGTAAAATTTTCAAAATTTCAAAAATTTATAACTATAAAACGAATTGTCAAAAAAAAAATTAAACTTCACAATTTTAATCTCATACGTAAGTATAATAAACTGGTAAAAAACCAGTACAATCTAAAACATTAACATAAAAAATATTTTTTTATTGGTTGATTTCATATGGAATTACTCTCTAGTCTATGCGAGTGTGATATCCCATAAAACAACATTGGCAAAATATTGGGTTCACTGCTACAGATCCTTATATGCTGAGATCTAGACAGATTGAGAATTTTGTTGTGTTACCATTATTACTTACTGGAAATCATTAATATGTATGGAAACTTAATGAATCTGTTTTTTTTTTTTATTCGTTTTAAATTTTATCTTTGTATTCTTTCTTAATTCTGTAATTTCTTAACTTCTTGGGGTTTTCTAATAGTATTTATCCTTATGAAATCTCCTTTTGTTTTGATTATCGTAAATTACAACAAAATTCATATAGCAGGTAGTCTAGTCCTGATCTCAGTTAATTCAGTAGTAAAATAGATGAAGTATTTGAACTAATCAAGAAATAAAAGTGTAGAAATGAGTGATTATATAGTAATGCTTATATGAAAAAAACTATTTTATTGAATGAGATTTTTTTTTTTATTAATTAATTTATGGTCTGTAGTAGTATAAAAAAAAAAAAGAACCAACAAAGGTTTTCTTTTTTTTTCTTTTCTTTTTCTTTCTTTCTTTTTTTCTTTTTTTTTTTTTTTTTGTAAAACAAAAGCGATTTTAAAAGTTATGTGGTTTTTATAAAAATATTGATTAAACCAAATTTTGCTTATTTTATGCACGTATTAGGTCTGTTCTTTTAATACGGATTGTTCGATACCGGGAATGAAAATTTTGTCCAGTGCAGGCCTGGGAAAAAGGAAGCAGTTCTCTCCGGTATGAAAAATAAATTTGACCCGGATAGGCGAGTCTTCAGAAAAAGTAACGTCTCGGTCCTGATCTGACCTGAGTCCAGAATACAGATTTTTTAACAGCCTCTCCAGGACGATAAAAAGCTTGAAGTTGTGAAAGATAAATTTTTAAAAAGGATTTAATCTGCATCTTAGAAAAGCATTCTTTTAAATAACTGATGGGCAGTAAAACAGTACATTTCGTTTTTCTGTATAATGACTTTTTTCCCGACTATTTCTTGTCTTTAAATTATTAAAAGTGAAGAATTGTTTAAGAAAAAAAAGTACAAACTTGAAGCATGTCATTTTTGATTATTTTACATTAGTTTTCTTTAAAAAAAGAAATGAAAAATTATATACTTTTGAAAATATAATTTTCTAAAAGTTATTATTTCTTAAATAAATATTTTTAATAGTTCTAAAATAAATATTGAAAAACAAAAACCACGAAACAAAACTAAAATCAGATTTTCATTTTTAATTAAATAGAAAGAAATTGAAATCCGATAGATAAGGCTTGGAGTTATAACGATTTTTAATTATTCCATTTAAACCAGTAGTAATCATATGAATTTTTTATAAATTTTATGATAAATTTTAGGATGTGATTTTCTTAGCAAATTATATAGCTAACACAAAAAAAGAAAAAAATCAAAATTCTAACTCAAAAGAATGATTTTTTCCGCGTTTCCTACAACTGTTAAAGTAACATTGTCTTTTGAATTGCGCGCATTTCAATTTGTGTCTAATCCCTTAAAACTTGATGAATTATTCAAACAGTTATAACTCCGCGAATTTTGAAGATATGAAGATGCAACTTTTTGTGTATTATTCAGGACTGGATAAGGAAAGTTTTCCTAATTGGAATTTTTATCCTACGAGGGCCGTATAAAAAGTTAATTTTCGTATTTTTTCAAATAGACCCCCCATGGAGTTGCAACTTATCTTATCAAAAATTTCACCTTTTTTTATGAATTTTTGCAATTGGAAGTATGGGTCTAGGGGCAATATTTAAGGAGATAGCCTATTGTTTCGATATTTATGACTCACCCTGTATATGTATATATGTGCGTGTATAAGTTATTTAAAATAAAAACAAAACATAAATAATTATGTAACATTTATATTTTATTACTTTATAACAACCAATGATCATACACATTTAATTTATCAGTTAACGTATTTTTATTTTTTATTTATTTATTTATTATTTTTTTTTTTTTTAACAAGGAACAAATTTAATAATGTATATTTGTTTTTTAACTATACGCAGACTTACAATTTATTAATATATTGCATTTAAGTTAATCGAAATAAACTCTTAAAAGTTTTTTTAATGTGTATATAAGTAACATTAAATATGTTTTTATTATTATTATTTATTTATTATTATTTTTAAATAACGGTTTTATATAATTTGTAAGAATGCAATACATGCGAGAATAAAACTGTATCTATTTCTAGTTGTGTTGTTTTTAACTTTCTTTTTTTTATTCTTTTATTCTAAACCATATTAATTTTTTAATGAATCTTTATTTGAACGTTGAAAGTCTAAGAATGTAAATAATCATTAATGTTGCTATTTTGTATTTTCTGTAAAATATACTGTAAAATTGTCTAATAATTATGCATGCAGTAGAGGGAATTTCCAGGCCCAGGCCCGACCTTATGTAAAACTCAAAAGTTCGGCCCGAACTCGGCCCTGCCCATACAGAAATATGTAAAAACAGTCCCGTCCCGACACAGTTTCGATTATTCCGAGAAAAAAAAAAATAAATAAAAAATCATATATTCAGTCATCATATCATTTAGGTTCTTTTAAAGAATACTGCGTACATATTTATGGCCTGGTTTTACAGTATATTTTACAGAAAATATACAGTAAAGCATCGTTTATACGACGATCACTTATACGACGTTTACATTTATACGACGTTTTAATATGATCCCGATTCATTCCTATTCATTTTAATGTAAAAATTCATCTTTTATACGACGCCCAAAATCGTTTATACGTCGATTTTTCGATTTTGTATAGGTTTATTTTTGTTTATTTTTCTTGTATATTTTACGAACGAGCGGAAGTTAGCAGCTATGAATGACACTAAAAAGCGTGTTTAAATGCTCTCCACATTATAAAAATGTGGGCTGGTGTTCGATTAATCTGAAAAATCAGCTTACGTGTAATAGATTACACTGGGAGAGGTCATTTTTTTTTGGAGATGGTCAGCTTTCCCGACTTGTTTTATGTTGCAAATAGACTATCCTTCTAACTGTTATCAGTATTGGCGATTTTTAGTTGGCCACGCGGGGTTTTCTATCTTTAACTTTAAATGGAAAGAAAATAATGTACTGCAAATGAGGAACCTTTCGGTGAAACATAAATAAAGGTACGCATATTTAAATTGCTGTCTAATTCCCTCCTCCCAACCTGTTTTTAAGATTATTTGTTTATTTTGGTTTGTTTAATTTAAAAATTCATGCAAATCATCACGTTAAACATTAAAATTAAGTGAAAACAAAATTAATTCTAGTTTTGGGAGTGTAAATCGATTATACGTCGTATTCGTTTATACGACGTTTTTCGGTAGTCCCTTCGGCGTCGTATAAACGATGCTCTACTGTACTATAATATCATTATTAATTACTTAGATTCTTAGACTTTTAGCAATCATATAAGGATGCATTGAGAAGTTAATATGATTTAGAATAAAAGTAAAAAAAGGAAAGTTAAAAACAGCATAACTTTTGAAGTTGTATAATAAAAAGTAGATTTATGAAATTATATATATATATATATAATTTTATTAAAAAATATATATACCAAAAAACATATATAAATATGTTAATGGTATATATAATACCATTAAAAGTAGACAAGATTCACCAATGGATTTTATCAATAAAACAATAAATCAAAACGAAGAATTAGAATTGAGTTGAATAATAATAAAAAAATAGTGGAACGAGGAAATCTAAATAAATAAATAAATAAGATGAATGCAAATGTAATTTGTAGAACCAAAGCAGAATCGTCAGGCCCCAAATGTTCTGGAACTACAAATGAAGTGTGCGGTTTCATCCACGTATTAGCCATGAAATAGCAAAATAATACGTCTTTGGGGCTGCCAGCACACAAAAACCAAATTATTAAACTAAGAACATTGTAATAAACGGTGGAAAAAGTGAAAAAAAAATATATATTAATATATTAAAACAGTAACGAGCAGCAAATAGTATCAGTAACAAAAGCACAAACTAACCCTTATATATATACAGTTGAACCCCGTTATAACGAACTTCAAGGGACCGAAGTTTTTGTTCGCTATATCCGGTGGTTCGCTATATCCGAACCGTTAAAAATGTTACAGTTTACAAAATATGTATGTTATTACCTGACACCTATATGTTCAATAATGATGTATTAAGAAAAAAAACATAAAATCTATTAAATATGATCATTAATGGATTAAATTGACTAAAATTAATTACATTAAACTGGCACAATACTAAATAAATTAACAAAAAATGAACACAAATAGAAATACAGTAAAGCGCCGATTACACTAGCCAACAAAAAATTTTTTTTGTCAGTTTCCTGGTTCTAAATAGTCAATTCTTACTAATTTTGGGTTGAAAAAAACGAATATGCAAATGAAAATTTTTAATTAGCTCTTGTTTTCAAGATACAATATAGCTCTTTGGAGAAAGACACACAACATTCCACACCCCGATTTACAGCAAATCGAAGAAGAAAAAAATCCTATGTTATAAATACAATACAATAGGCTTGTTTCATTAAACAATGTTCATTATTCAGAAAGCAGTGATTGTTTTTAGCCTATTCTTGCAAATGTTTCCTTTTGAATTGCCTCTTGTACGTCAACGCCGGAGCATCTCTTGTAACAGTCCAGCAGCAGTCGGTCAGCATTGACTCATCCCAGTGACCCTGATATCTGCGTTCCATTACAGAGATATCTTTCTGAAACCTTTCACCATACTCATCGCTTACAGCTCCACAGTTATTAGGGAAAAAATCAAGATGGGAGTGGAGGAAATGAAGTTTCAGAGACATGTTGCATCCAAGGTCATGGTAATTTGCAGGAGTTCTTTCACCAACTGTTGGTAGTTCTCGGCTTTTCTGTTGCCTAGAAATCCCTATACCACACCTTTGAAGGCTTCCCAGGCTGATTTCTCTTTCCCCTCTATAACTTTACCAAAAGCTGGGACCTTCATTAATGTGCGTATTTAAGGGCCCACAAAGATTCCCTCTTTAACCTTTGATTCCCTCGGTCTTGGAAATTTCGCTTAAAGGTATTGGAAAATCTCTCTATCCTTGTTCATTGCTTTTACGAAGTTCTTCATTAATCCCAGCTTAATGTGCAGGGGTGGAAGCAGAATTTTTTTCGGATCATCTTGACTCATTTTGGACATTTATCTGGATTTAGATTTCTTGAGGGCCATGTAGTGAGAGTTTCTTTTATGTAGTAAGTGTTTCTATCTCGACTGTCCCACAAACACAGAAAACAGCAGTACTTGGTATAGCCTAATTTCATTCCCAGGAGTAAAGCAATTACTTTCAAGTCACCACAAATCTGCCATTTATGATCCTTGTAGAGTAACCTTGTAGAGTACTCCAGAAGTAATTTCACATTTTCGTAAGATTCCTGCATGTGAACGGAATGTCTAATGGGAATGGAAGGAATAATGCTGCCCTTGTGTAGTCACGCTGCTTTCAAACTAAGTTTGGAGGAGTCTATAAATAACTATCACTTCCATGGATCATGAGTTATGTTCTTTGAATTAATCAAACCATTAACATCAGTACAAGCAACATGTTCTTTCTTCTCAAAGAAATGAAGAAGATTCTTGTGACGCACACAGTATTCTGTGGTCTTGACTTCTGGTTGGATTCTACACAGAAAATGCGGTTGAGGGTAATTACAGCTATTAGGAGTACCAACTTCCGAACATTCGAATTCCCATAAAACAGCCATAATAAGATTTCTCAAGTTGGTTCCTATCTTGAAAACAAGAGCTAATCTCAACTTTTAATATTGATTTTCGTGTTTAGCGAGACAAAATACTTCGGAAATAACTATTTTTGAACCCGAAACATTTTTGATGTTGGGTAGTGTTATCTAAACTTTCGGGACCAACCTTAGTTCCGATAAATATTAGGATAAATGAGTAAAGAATTTAAGGAACGATCCTTTGCACCATGACCCGCCGGTATGCATTTTCTTATAAAATTAGAGTCGTAAACCTTTTTTCACATAAGCGGAAAAGTAAAAAGAGAAAAAAAAATCATGGTCGACTAGAAAAAAGTTCGTTATAACCGATTCTTAAGATTTCGGAGGTTAGCTATAAAAGGATAAAATAGCATTAAATACAATATGAAAACGGCGGGACCAAAATTTTTGTTCGTTATATCCGGGCGTTTGTTATAAACCGGGTTCGCTATAACGGGGTTCGACTGTATATATTTTAAGTGCCCCAAAGGTAGGCACATTAAAAGACATAAAATTAAAAATATTTTACAGAAAAACTTAGAAAATCCTAAAAAGTTTAATAACATGTTTTTCATTATTTAAAAAAAAAAAAAAAAAAAAAAGGATAGAAAAAGAAATTTTTTTTTTGACCTATAATGTTATATATTAAAAAAAAAAGTTAGTACACAATTTTGAAAAGTTTCAACTGTTTGCCTAAAATGAAATTTTAGAAAAATGTACAAAATAGAAAAAAAAAAAAAACACATTAAAAAAAGGAAATATACAGGGTGGTCATAAAAAAAACTTTGCCGATATATGGAGTTCTAGCGGCCAGTCCGTTCAACAGATCGAGGTGAAATTTCAGATACAGCTATCCAGAGGCATGAGCTCGAGATCCTGTGAATGACAAGAAAATGGCGCTCACGGTCACGGTTATAGTTACAGAAACTCGAAATTTTCCAGTAGCAACAACCATTTTTTTTTCACGGCAAAATACTTAACGCATGCGAAAACCCTAAAGAGCGTTGGAACCGTATGTATATAGCAAAAAACGGACCCGTTATGCACGCACAAAAAAACTGTTCTGCGAATACCCCCCCCCCCACCCCAATAAAAAACACGATTGGAGCGCAAGGAGTAAATTTGCAAATCACACAGAGTCAGTGCAGTAATCTCTGATTGCAACACGGATCGGAGAAAAGAAAAAATTATTTTGATTACACATTTTCCACATGGGTGCCATCACAGGCAATTACACATTGCATGGTGGCGACTGTGGACAATACAGCCGAACGTTACATCGCATGAGAAATTTTTGCTATCTCACGTTTGATAGAATCTTTCAAATCCGGCAAAGTTTGCGGATTGGACATGTACCAAGGGCGGATCCAGCCCAACCTCCACGGGGGGGGGGTCACAACTTTTGACAGATGATTTAATGAAACAATTTTAAAATACAGTAAATCTTGTGAAAACGGAATTAAGATAAAAAGTAGCAAATTTCGCCGATCGGGCATAAAAAATCGCGAAATTTGTCGATTAGGCACGTAAAAATCACGAATTTTGTCGATCGGACGCGAAAAATCTCAGATTTCGTTTATCGGCAAGGAAAAAAATCTAATTTTTTTCATAATACTTGAAAAAATTTTGTTCATAGGTTGTGGAAAAGTCGCCTGTTTTGTCTGTTTACCGCGCAAAAAAAAACGCGAATTTCGTTGACCTGGCGCGGAAAAATCGAAAATATCGTCAACTGGACATCGGAAAATCGCGAGTTTTGTATAAAAAATATTCGAAAATTTTCGAATTTTGTCTGTATGTCTCAGAAAAACCGCAAATTTTGTCGATCGAGCACAAAAAGTTGCGAATTTTGTCTATCTGGAACGAAAAAATTGCAAATTTCGTTAACAGGGCACGGAAACCTCCCAATTTTGTCGATCGCTTTGTAAAAAGCGCGAAATTATTCGATCGGGAACGGAAAAATCGCAAATTTTGTTGATTGGGAATAAAAAAATTGCGAATTTTGAGTTGATATGGAACGCAAAAATTGCCAATTTAGAGATTCGGGAAAAAATTATCGCGAATGTAGTCGATTGTCTTCGTAAAGAGAGAGATTCGGGCGATTGGGTACGAAAAACTCGCGAATTTTGTCGATTCAGAACGAAAAAATCGCTAATTTCGTTGATAGGGCAAGGAAAAATCGAAGATTTTGTCGATGATGCGCGGAAAAATCAAAAATTTTTTTGAGCGGCTGCAGAGCAATAACGAGTTTCATCAGTTTATCGTGAGAAAAAAAAAATCACAGATTTCATTAATTTACTGCGGGGAAAAAATGCAGATTCCATCAGTCAGTTAAGAATCGCGAATTTTATTGTTCGATGCGGAAAATTGCGTATTTTATGGACAAGAACGGAAAAAGGCGCGAATCTCGTCAATTGGGCACGGAAAAATCCCGAATATGGCCGACTGCTTTCGTAAAAAGCACGAATTTAGTCGATCGGGAAAGAAAAAATCGCTTTTGATAGGGCACGGAAGAATTGCGAACGTTGTCGATCGGGAACGAAAAAGTCGCAAATATGGTCGATCAGTTTCGTAAAAAGCGGATATACAGTTCATCTGGAATGAAAAAAAAATCGCAAATTACGTTCATATGGAGAACAAAAATTGACAATTTCATCGATCGGGAAAGAAATTAGCTCAAATATGGTCGTTCGGCTTCGTAAAAAGCATGAATTCCGGTGATCGAATGCAAAAAACTCGCGAATCTTATCGATTCGGAACGAAAAAATAGCTAATTTTGTCGATTCGGAACGAAAAATCGCTAATTTTGTTGATAAGGCGCGGAAAAACCGCAAATTTCGTCGATGACGCGCGGAAATATTAAATAAATCTTTGAGCGTCTGCAGAACAATCGTGAGTTTCGTCAGTATCGCAAGTAAAAAATCACCGATTTCATCAGTTTACGGCAGGAAAAAAATGCATAGCTCGTCATTCAATTAAAAAATGCGTATTTCTTAGTTCGTGTACAGAAAAATGCGTATTTCATCGAACGAGAACGGAAAAATGTGGTAATTTTGTGGACTGAGCACGAAAATCGTGAATTTTTTCAATCAAGTGAAGAAAAATCGCAAATTTCGCAGGCCATTCGTGGAAAAATCTCAAATTTCGTCGATCACACCCCAAAAAAATCGTGAATTTCATCGATTAGGCATGGGGAAATTCTGAATTTCGTGGATCGGCTTCGCAAAAATTGCGAATTTCACCGATCGGATGCGGAAAAATTGTGAATTATGTCGATCAAGCGCGGAAAATTCGCGAATTTTCTCGATCAGTTTCGAAAAAGGCGCAAATTCTTTCGATTAGATGCTATTTTGCATTCCTGTTTTAGCACCTTTTATTTAGACTGTACAGTGTACATCCCTCTTTGAAGAGCTCCAGGGGGGGGTCATGACCCCCATGACCCCCCCCCTTGGATCCGCCACTGACATGTACACTCTAGATTTTAGATATCCCCAGAAACTGAAATCCATAAGAGTGAGGTTGGGTCATCGTGGAGGCCATTGACGTTACTATAGTCCATTTAAATAACGGAGGCGGGTAACCTTGACAAGGTTACCCCTTATCTTCGCCACTCGAGGGGAAAAATCACATGTAGTTCTATTACGAGCTCCGCGAAAACACAGTCTCACCTTGTCAAGGTTAGCCGCCTCCGTTATTTAAATGGACTATAGTTAAGGTGAAATGTGCCTCGTCCGTTCATAATATGCAAAGATGCCGATCGTTATCTCCATCATATTGAATAAGAAATTCATTAACAAAGTCTATATGTTGTTGATGGTCTCTCACTTCCAACATCTGTTCTCGCTGGTACTGGTAACCATAACCATAGGAAACATGCGGATTACAGAGCGCAGTAACTTTAAGACCATTGATTTTGGTATATGAAATACAGGAGATGCACCTCTTGCAGTTTGCATGCGTCCTCTGGTCACTATGTGATACACTTCATAACAGTATCCTCAGGAACAGTTGATCATTCCGGATCGCGGACTATCACAGATTCAGCCAATTTCTTTGAATTTCATTAGTAAATCACGAAGAGCTTATGAAATGCATAGGCCACATATTTGGCGATGGTTTCGACGGTAAACGCGCAAGGTTTTCGCAGCATTCATCTCATTTTGATAATAATTTTACCAACTCACCACGAACAAAGTCATTTTGTTGGCATATGCGAGCTCCGACTAAAGAACTAACATTTCCGATCTACTTTTTATCTGTTTTCTGCGCTGACTATCTGACAAACCACGTTCCGAGATTGGTATTTTGTCTCTCTCATATGCAAATTTACTCCTTGTGCCTCAATCGTGTTTTTTTATGGGGGGAGGAGTATTCGCAGAACAGTTTTTTGTGCGTGCATAACGAGTCCGTTTCTTGCTATACATGTACGGTTCCAACGCTCTTTAGGGTTTTCGCATGCGCTGAGCATTTTGCGATGAAAAAAAAGGGTGTTGCCATTGGAAAACTTCGAGTTTTGTAACTGTAACCGCGCCATTTTGTAACATAATCAGGAATTAGAATTTTCTGATTTTCATTACTTTCACAATTAGAACTACCAGAATCATTTCTCATATTATTCTCAAAAACAGTTGAAATATTTTTAGTTTTATCTTGTAAATCATCATTAAATTCATCAACACTTTCGTCATCACTAAGAGTACCTACATCGGCTATCATATTAATTTTTAAAATATTAAAATCACATAAACTAGAAATTATTCTGGCAGCAATTTCATCAAAAGTTCCCGAATTATTTATACACAAAACATTGCAAATGGTAATTAAGTCGTTAACAGAAAAATTATCTTTAATTTCTTTGAATTTAGTTTGATATTCATCGGAATCTACTTCAAACGTAAACCCAGTAAAATTCCGAATTCTACGTCTATTATTTCTGTCACCGATTTCTCCAAAAATTAATTTGTGCAATATCTTAATACTAGCTGATTTTTCAGTTTTCAAAGAAAACTCTAATTCCTTTAAATCAACTAATTTTTCCATTATTGAAAAGAAAAATGAAATAATAAACTCACTTCATAATCAGATGCTCAGCTTCACAGATTTAAACAGCATTGTTGTCGCAGTATCCAACAGCTTCATATCATTAAACATATATTCAAAAAAAAAAAAAAAAAAAAGATTTCCTCATAATAATTTCCAGCAAGGATTCCATCACAATTCTAAATAATAACGGCTTCCAGATTATTTAAAGTATATATATATTTCTTCTCTGTGGGCGTTCGTTTGTCTCGGTTCTGACACCAAAATTTATGGAGATTCTTCTTATAAAAGTTCTTTCGAACACATAAGTAAATAAACTCGGAGGTAAATTAAATTCTGACACCGTTTTTAAACTTTTAAATGACTTATATTAAACGTTAATATTTACAAAAAAAGATATTTACATATTAATATTTACAATTCAAACATTCAAAAGGAAACTTTAATTAAAACAATTTAATTAATCGCGTCATCTTAATCAACATTCTTCTAAAGTCAACCCCAACTCTCCCCACATTCCATCCAACGATCTCTTCCGTTCATTCCTTTTTTCTTCGGCTTTTCGTCTGAATGGAGTTTTTTCAGAAAATCGTCTGCTTTCTAAAGACCTTTTCTATCAGAGTTGCGATATGAAGAACCTTACAAGACATGATACTTGGCTGTTGGAGAAAGAATCGCTCCCATATATATATATATATATATATATATATATATATATATATATATATATATATATATATATATATATATATATATATATATATATATATATATGTATGTATATATATATATACATATACACACACATACACACTTGCAATACTTAAAATGTATTATTTTAAAATCTTCCTGCACCATAATCTTTTAGGTCTATAAACATTCAACATCATAGTGTTTTAACTTTTTTTTTTTTTTCATTTTAGGTCTATATTTAAAAACTAAAAAAAAAAAAAAAAAAAAAAAAAAATCGAACCATTTTGTGTTTTATGCGCTTTAAAATACAAATGCTAGCTAAGAATAGTTTCGAATAAAATTCGAAATTTCACACGGTGAAATAAGATTAAAACGCTCTAAAACCCTTCAAAATTTCGATTTCTTTGGAAATTATACGCAATATCTTTATATATATAAATCTTCTGTGCGTGTGTTTGTCACTGAACTCCTCCTAAACGACTAGACCGATTTTAATGAAATTTTGAGTGTGTGTTCCAATGGATTCGAGAATGGTTTAGATTCACATTTCATCGAAATTGATTTAGTACTTTTTTAGTAATTAGGCAAAAACTAATAGTTAATGATTTTTCGCTAATTAAAAGTGTTGAATAAGTTCGAAGAATAGAGTGTGGACGGAATGTCCGAACGGTCTAAGGCGCCAGATTTAAGCTCTGCTTCTTGAAGAAGCCCCACCAGTGGCCGAGAGGTACGGACCTCTCAACTGGTAGACGGCAGGTGCTGGGTTCGAACCCAATCGCGGCTGTCGCCCTAACCGTTCGGAGTTTTCCGTGGTTTTCTTCGAACCTTGCGTAAATACGGGTTAGGTTCCCTTAGAAAGACCCCCACGGAGGGCACCCCCCCTGGTCCTATATCCCATTAGCGTAGATAATCGGACGACAAAAATCAACCAACCAACCAGCTTCTTGAAGAAAGAGATCGCGTGTTCGAATCCCCTTCCTGACAAACGTGTATGCTTTACAATAATATTTCCTGTACTACAATTTTTATTAACCGACTTCAGAAAATCGTTAACTTTTAACTAAAAAGAGTGTGTATTGGTGTATTTTTTGTCGTCCGATTATCTACACTAGGGATATAGGACCAGGGGGAGTGCCCTTCATGGGGGTCTTTCTAAGGGAACCTAACCCGTATTTACGCAAGGTTCGAAGAAAACCACGAAAACTCCGAACGGTTAGGCCGACAGCCGCGATTGGGTTCGAACCCAGCACCTGCCGTCTACCAGTTGAGGGGTCCGTACCTCTCGGCCACTGGTGGGGCCCTTTAACTAAAAAGAGAAAAATAAACTTTTCTGTCAAAAATTGAACCGACTTCAAAAAATACTGAAGAGTGAAAAATAATTTCCTTACATAATTGTAATAAGAAATTAAATCAAGAACATAGTGTTTATCGTGTGTATTATTATATTATTATTTACGTACATTTATTTGATTTTCTGGAGTCGGTGCCAGCCAAACCAATTTCAAAATTAAAATAAAGTATCCAATGCGAATCTTTATATATATAAATTTTCTGTGCGTGTGGACCCACCAGTGGCCGAGAGGTTCTGACCTCAAACTGGTAGACGGTAGGTGCTGGGTTCGAACCCAATCGCGAACGTCGGCCTAACCGTTCGAAGTTTTCCGTGGTTTTCTTCGAACCTTGCGTAAATACGGGTTAGGTTCCCTTAGAAAGACCCCCACGGAGGGCAACCCACCCCATAGGGCCTATATCCCATAGCGTAGATAATCGGCCGACAAAAATACACTACACTCCCTTCTGTGCGTGTGTATGTCACTAAACTCCTCCTAAACGACTGGACCGATTTTAATGAAATTTTGTGTGTGTGTTCCAGTGGACTCGAGAATGGTTTAGATTCACATTTCATCGAAATTGATTTAGTACTTTTTTAGTAATTAGGCAAAAACTAATAGTTAGTGATTTTTCGCTTATTAAATGTGTTGAATAAGTTCGACAAATAGAGTGCGTCCGCACTCTGTGAATGTCCGAAGGAATGTCCGAGCGGCCTAAGGCGGCAGATTTAAGCTCTGTTTCTTGAAGAAAGAAATCGCGTGTTCGAATCCCGTTCCTGACAAACGTGTTTGCATTACAATAATATTTCCTGTATTATATTTTTTATCAACCGACTTCAAAAAATACTGAAGAGTGAAAAATAATTTCCTTACATAATTGTAATAAGAAATTAAATTAAGAACGTATTGTTTATCGTGGTTATTACTATATTTACGTACATTTATTTGATTTTCTGGAGTCGTCGCCAGCCAAACCAACTTCAAAATTAAAATTAAGTATCCAATGCAAATCTTTATATATATAAATCTTCTGTGCGCGTGTATATCACTGAACTCCTCCTGAACGACTGGACCGATTTTAAAGAAATTTTGTGTGTGTGTTCCAGTGGATTCGAGAATGGTTTAGATTCACATTTCATCGAAATTGATTCAGTACTTTTTTAGTAAAAAGGCAAAACTAATAGTTAGTGATTTTTCGCTAATTAAAACTGTTGAATAACTTCGATGAATAGAGTGCAGACGGAATATCCGAGCGGTCTAAGGCGCCAGATTTAAGCTTTGCTCCTTGAAGAAAGAGATCGCGTGTTCGAACCTCACTTCTGCCAAACGTGTATTCTTTAAATAATATTTCCTGTTTTATAATTTTGATTAACCGACTTCAGAAAATCGTTAACTAAAAAGAAGAAATAAACTTTTCTATCAAAAATTGAACCGACTTCAAAAAATACTGAAGAGTGAAAAATAATTTCCTTACATAATTGTAATAAGAAATTAAATCAAGAGCGTCGTATTTATCGCGCGTATAAGTATATTTACGTACATTTATTTGATTTTCTGGAGTCGGTGCCAGCCAAACCAATTTCAAAATTAAAATTAAGTATCCAATGCAAATCTTTATATATATAAATCTTCTGTGCATGTGTATGTCACTGAACTTCTCCTAAACGACTTGACCGATTTTAATGAAATTTTGTGGGTGTGTTCTTGTGGACTCAAGAATGGTTTAGATTCACATTTATCGAAATTGATTCAGTACTTTTTTAGTAATTAGGCAAAAACTAGCAGTTAGTGATTTTTCGCTAATTAAAAGTGTTTAATAAGTTCGAAGAATAGCGTGCGGACGGAATGTCCGAGCGGTCTAAGGTGCCAGATTTAAACTCAGCTTCTTGAAGAAAGAGATCGCGTTTTCGAACTAGAGGTCTCCGCGGGCCGGGCCGGCGGAATCGTTTCGAATATTCTAATGGGCCGGGCCGGGCAGGCAGATTTAGAATAGTTCTTTCAACGGGCAGGGCCGGGCTGACAAACAACATAAACGGGCCGGGCTGGGCCGGTAAAAAAATGAACGGGCCAGACGGGCCGGGTCGATAAAAAAAATTTTCGGGCCTGCCGGCCCGTTCTGAAGATTTAAGCAGAAAACGATAAAATATGAGCTATTTTCAACGAAAATGGTTTTAACGAGAATAAGTATAAATGTGGCCATACTAGTTTGACAGCATCAATATAAAAATGCACAGTGTATCGGCATCGGAGAATTACATTATGTGTAACCCGTTTTAATATTTTTTTAGCTGACTCATGCCGGTCCGAGATCACGCTTGCATTATTTTTCTACATACAGACCGGCTGGACCGGTACTAGACTTAATTATTGGCAGAAAACATGATTTGTAAAATTATTAACAGCGATAAAGAACTTGTGTTAGCTTAGTCTTCGGATATATACTTCTTGATGATTTTTAAATTAATTTCTCGATAATGCGAAAGTTTGACACATTTTCTGTTTAATTTTTAATAGTAAAAGTATAAAAGTGATAAGCCTAACTATTGAAGGGATTTGGAATCGAATAGCGTTTTTCATTTTTGGTAAATAAAATACTTGTTGAGATATAATAGTTTCTGAAATGATTGCAGGTTTTTCTCCCTTCCCTTGCTATTGCTTCCGGAAATTCTATTCAAAACGCTAATTATGACAGTATTTTATTGTTTTCAGTATTCTTAAATTGCTTGTATCAAAAAATGGATTACGCCATTCGATTATATAGTTTCTGAATAAAGATATCTGCTAATCTTATGCGTTTCTGAGAAAAAAAAAAAAAAATGAATTTAGAAATGTATCAGAAAGGAGCTTCTTTGAATTTAAGAATGAATTTGGATTTGAAACCTGTAATAAAATGATATAGAAATATATTTATAAATCTTTTTTTTATGAAACAGCTTCAAAATTAACGATGTTTTTAGCTTTCTTTCTTTTTTCTTTTATTCTAAGCCATATTAATTTTTTAATGAATCTTTATTCGAATGTTGAAAGCCTAAGAATCCAAGTAATCATTAATGTTGTTAATGTGTATTTGCTGTAAAATATACTGTAAAATCATTCCATAGATATGTATGCAGTATTCTTTAAAGGAATCTTAGTTATATGATAAAAATCTGAATATTTTAGAAATCGTAAAAATTGTAACGGGCCGGGCCGGGCCTGTTTTCGCTGCTTTTTGTACGGGTCGGGCCTAAAATATAAAAATTTAAACGGGCCGGGCCGAAATAACTTTCCTACGGGCCGGGCCGGGCCGGGCCTGGAAATTCCGGCCCGTGCAGACCTCTAGTTCGAACCCCGTTTCTGACAATCGTGTATACTTTACAATAATATTTCCTGTACTACAATTTTTATTAACCGACTTCAGAAAGTACGGAATGTCCGAGCGATCTAAGGCGGCAGATTTAAGCTCTGCTTCTTGAAGACAGAGATCGCGTGTTTGAATCCCGTTCCTGACAAACGTGTATGCTTTGCAATATTATTTCCTGTAATACAATTTTTATTAACCGACTTCAGAAAATCGTTAACTTTTAACTAAAAAGAGAAAAATAAATTTTTCTGTCAAAAATTGAACCGACTTCAAAAAATACTGAAGAGTGAAGAATAATTTCCTTACATATTTGTAATAAGAAATTAAATCAAGAGCTTAGTGCTTATCGCGCGTATTACTATATTTACGTACATTTATTTGATTTTCTGGAGTCGGTGCCAGCCAAGTATCCAATGCAAATCTTTATATATATAAATCTTCGGTGCGTGTGTATGTCACTAAACTCCTCCTAAACGACTGGACCGATTTTAATGAAATTTTGTGTGTGTGTTCCAGTTGATTCGAGAATGGTTTCGATTCAGATTTCATCGAATTGATTTAGTACTTTTTTAGTAATTAGGCAAAAACTAATAGTTAATGATTTTTCGCTAATTAAAAGTGTTGAATAAGTTCGAGAAATAGAGTGTGGACGGAATGTCAGAGCGGTCTAAGGAGCCCGATTTAAACTCCGCTTCTCAAAGAAAGAGATCGCGTGTTTGAACCCCACTCGTGTCAGACGTGTATGCTTTACAATAATACTCCCTGTATTATAATTTTCATTAACCGACTTCTGAAAATCGTTAACTTTTAACTAAAAAGAGAAAAATAAACTTTTCTATCAAAAATTGTACCGACTTCAAAAAATACTGAAGACTGAAAAATAATTTCCTTACATAATTGTAATAAGAAATTAAATTAAAAACGTAGTGTTTATCGTGGGTATTACTATATTTACGTACATTTATTTGATTTTCTGGAGTCGTCGCCAGCCAAACCAACTTCAAAATTAAAATTAAGTATCCAAAGCAAATCTTTATGTATATAAATCTTCTGTGCGCGTGTATATCACTGAACTCCTCCTGAACGACTGGACCGATTTTAATGAAATTTTGTGTGTGTGTTCCAGTGGATTCGAGAATGGTTTAGATTCACATTTCATCGAAATTGATACAGTACTTTTTTAGTAAAAAGGCAAAACTAATAGTTAGTGATTTTTCGGTAATTAAAAGTGTTGAATAAGTTCGATGAATAGTGTGCGGATGGAATGTCCGAGCGGTCTAAGGCGCCAGATTTAAACTCTGCTTCCTGAAGAAAGAGATCGCGCGTTCGAACCTCATTCCTGACAAACGTGTGTTCTTTAATTAATATTTCCTGTTTTATAATTTTGATTAGCCGACTTCAGAAAATCGTTAACTAAAAAGAGGAAAATAAACTTTTCTATCAAAAATTGAACCGACTTCAAAAAATACTGAAGAGTGAATAATAATTTCCTTACATAATTGTAGTAAGAAATTAAATTAAAAGCGTAGTGTTTATCGTGCGTATTACTATATTTACGTACATTTATTTGTTTTTCTGGAGTCGGTGCCAAGAAGGACAACGTCTGTTGGTGACAGGACAACGTCTGTCGGATCCGCTAGTTTGTTTATATGTTCCACTTCCATTTCAAAGGCACGCAACTACTCTTGGCATATTTCAACTACGGGTGTTTTCTATGATAAATTGAGTACATAACTGTGTATTTTCATACTATATTTAAATAACAAAAATATTATTGGTTTCATAAATAAATGCCATATCTGACGTCACACGTTTCCTGTTATGTTTTTCCTTTTTCACCACCACTTGCATATTAATTCATTGCTTTCCTTTATCTTTCATTTACAGTTTTACACATTAATGACACAGTTTTACGCATTACATGGACTTTTCAGTATTTCTGACTTTTAAATAAAATTTGTGTGCACATGCAATATTCTGATTCGTTATTTTATTATAATTATTTACTTTGTTCAATTGTATATTTTACAGAGATAACCATATTGAACTACGAGGACGTGGTGCCTGCAGCACTGGGTCCCTCTCCGAAAATCCTTCGCTCACAAGAACAGTTCGAAACAGATTGTCTCAAGCTTTTGCCAGGTTTACAGATATTGGCCATTCTTCGAACAGCACCTCGCCTAATGTAAGTTTAATTTTATCTTCTATTCTACAATATTTGCTGTGAAACTTTAAGAATGTGGGCGAATGTCCCCCCCCCCTTTTTTTTCTTGTGTTGTCAAGATAAATTGATAACCTACTTATTGATTTAGTGATAATAATAATATATTACAAGACCAAAATTCCTATAGCTTGCGGCTTGCGATTACATAAATACTTTTAGCATGAAAGAGTTCCTTCTAAAGGAGGAATTCCACCTTTTTTAAAGCAGTTTTGGTAATTCTCTGAATTCATGCAAAAATGCAGAGAATATTGTGAGCATATGGAAAGGGTAGCGGAGGGATCTGAAAAATTTAAAAATTGGACATTTTGTCTACTCAAATCCTTGGAGCATGTTTCTGAATTGCTATGCAGAAGAGTCATCAAATCAAAGGCAAGCTTTTATAATAAGCATCTGAAAGTCATGTGAATGAAATTTAACACAAAACAAGCAAGTGGGGATGAATGGAACATGTATGTAAAGGGAGAAATGGGACATGTCCTATTCCCCTTTTTTTAATAAAATGAATGTAAATAGCTAACTTGCAAACATTTTTACAGGATAGTATATTAGTTATAACACTAAAAATATATTCATTTACTTCAAAATGCAAATAAATTGAATGGATGATTTTTTAATGTCATATATGACTGATAATCCTGAATTTTCATTCCAGTCATGAAAACTCTGGAATTTTATATTGTGGCACATACATTATCAATCTACAATCTTTGTTTGATTGTATATCTGACCAACAATAGACTGTGTTTTATAGCTTTGTATTATTGCTGTTCCATATTACCTCCCTGTTAGTGGGGTGGTATGGGATACATTTTGAAACCTGCAATTTCTTTAATTATAAAATAGTTTTTGCATGTTATGTTTCTTCATTGTTCAGGGAGATTAAAAAGTGTTTCACACCTTGCACTCTATAAATTAAAATTTTTGTTTTTGTGTCAAACAAAGTTGATTTTCTTACTTTTGTAAAAAGTGTCCAACACCACCCCACTCTCACCTACTATTTAAATGTCCGTCAATTATTTAAAACAGTGCTTTTTCTGATATGCAGACTAGGAGTTTTTTCATAACTTTAACCCTCACAACTTCTGGCTTTTTATCGTCCTAGCGAGGCCGTTAAAAAAAAGTTTGTATCCTGGGATTGGGCCAGACCAGATCCGGGACCTTACTTTTTACCGAAGACTCGGCCAGGCCTTATATGCTTTTTATTTCGAACCTGGACTGTCTTTCTTCTTCCTAGGTCTGCACGGGACTAAATTTTTAGTACCTGTCTCGACACAACCCGTATTAAAATTATCATCTATGACTGGTCTAATCCGTGCAAAAATAAGTAAAATTTACTCAGGCCATTTTTTTTAAAGAAAATCAAAAGGAAAAAGAAAATACAGTAAAATCAGCGAAAATCAGAAAACGAATCTACCTATGACCCAATCGTGTCTTACGGAAAGATCCATGCAAAGTGAATATGATAATACTTGAGAAAAAATAGATTGTATTTATACCTTCTATGGAAAAACTTCTCAATAGCGCATTTTTATCTTTTCCATGAGATTTCATCTTAAACTATTTTACTGTATAGCAAACGATATTAAAGGAAAAGTGAAACATCTATATGTAAATAGAGATTCATAAATAAAATATATGTATCGCAACTTTTTGTGCTTCTTTAAAAGTAAAATTTATAAACATGAAAAAAGAAAATGCGATAATAAGTATTTTTAGTCAGAACTCCCTATACGAAACAATTTTTACTCATATCGATGTAAAAAACTAGGTAGAAATTCAGAGAGGCCGGGCCAGGCTGGGCTATAATTTTAATTTTTTTCAAGCCAGGTCGAATTTTTTCCTATGTATCAGTTTGGGTTTGGTTTTCGTTTATTTTGTATCGGCCGATTATCTACTCGAGGGATATAGGCCCAGGGGGGGGAGGGGTCTTTCTAAGGGAACCTAACCCGTATTTACGCAAGGTTCAAAGAAAACCACGAAAACTCCGAACGGTTAAGTCGACGCTCGCGATTGGGTTCGAACGTATCAGTTTGGAACTGGGCCTAGATATTTCGACACGTGCAGACTTCTAGTGCTCACTACCAGGATATTTTGAAAGCAGGTTTAGCATTAAATCTGTACGCTGCTTTTTTATGTCCAAATGAGAGGCACTATCTTAAATCGACATTTTAAATGGACAATATGTTGATGATCCCTGTCTTGCTTTCAAAATGATTCAAAAACTCTTCGTTTAGAGGCATGGTTAAGTAGTATAAGTCACAAATTTTGGAGAATTTTGTATTTTAATATCTCTGTGAGATTTATAGGTATGGAGATGAATTTTTTTTCTTCAATTTAAGAATGTATAAGGAATATTTTCCTAAGTGGGAATTTAGCTCACCTAGGGCAGTATAAAAATTTTATTTGCGTATTTTATCTAATAGACCCCCTATGAAGTTGCAATTTATGTCAACACATTTCGCACCTTTTTTATGAAACTTTGCAATGGGAAGTATGTGCCTAGGGGCAATATTTAAGGAGGTAATCTATTGTATTGATACTTATGACTCACCCTGTATATATATTGGAAAAATACATTAGAATAGATTATTATCTATTTAAAATACAACTAATTCTTCTCGATTAAAATTCTACGAAGACACTTTATTTCGCAAAATAAAAATTATCGCCATTGTGTGAATGGACTAAATTGTTATAATTTCACTAAAGATGTAGGATATTTAAAAATACACAATTAAAAGGCAAATCAAATGCACAGCACAGTATTTAAAAACAAAGTAGTAGTAGTAGAATTCCTTTAATAATAGCTGCACATCAACTTACATTTTGATTAAAACCGCGACTGTCACATCACTTTCTACTGCGGTGATGTGACACTGCGCGCGTGAACTCGCGCGCACCTCGCGCGTGAAGTGTCCACGGAACTACAAAGATATACAATCCTAATTCCAAAACTCTATTTTAATTATTTGTTGGCTGCAATATAACTGTAGTCCGTTAAGAGAATATCTATATATTTAAAACACCTGGCTGTTTTTTTTTTGGTCATCAGCCCTGAGCTTTCTACTGGCCCGATTTTGATAATTATTTTTTTAAATGAAAGCTGTTTATGTGTAGATGTGCCCATTCTGGCTAATTTTTAATTTATTTTAATTTTTATATTTTATTTTCAATTTTAAAAGCTTTTTCATGACATTTCTTCAAAACAGTGGCAACAGTTTATCTTGTTTACACATTTTGGTTACACATTTATTTTGTTTCATTATCTTCCACCAATCAGGAGCTGATCTCATCGGTGAATGTATAATCGCGATTCAAACAAACAAACAAACAAAAAAAAAAAAAAAAAAAAAAAAAAAAAAAAAAAAAAAAAAAAGGTTTTCGTAAAATTTAATCATAATAAAATGATTGCACATACAGTTATTCCCTACAATACACAGATTATTTACTGAGTAATATTATTAAGTGTTATGTAAGTAAAATAACAGAAGATAAACTTTAATAAAATATGATATCTAAAGTGAAATTTGGTCGATGGAGAAAATGTCGTCATACAGGAACCAGATAAATTTATTCCATGAAAATAATATACATTGTTATAGCTGTGTCAGTGATGATGTCATATTCACAGGCTTTAATTTCTGCATCTAAATAAAGTGAACTTCTATTAATTTAAAGGTCCATGGTGTGCACAAATGAAAATATTTCTATAAACTGCGCCATTTCTATTTAATTATAATGAATATTTTATGAAACTAAAGAATTCTTAAAAAACTGCATAAATCACGCTTTTATTTAAGAAACGATGAGTATTTCTGAAGGTGTAAATGATGTCATATTAAAAAAAAAAGAATAAAACCTGTGATATGCCGGTATTACTATATTTCTATCTTATATAATATCAAAAAATAATTAAAATCATTTCATTGTATAAGTTATTGTTTTTTAAAATAAAAAAATCTGCATTTCAGCAACAAATACAAAAATTTTGTTCTTTTTAATAACAGAGATATCGTTTTTTTTTTTTTTTTTTTTTCGTTGCCATAACAATAAAATTACTTTTTGCAAGTTCATGGAGGATACAAACCAATAAATAAATTAAATTTATTGCAAGTGCTGTAAATATGTAGTGAGGCAGTTTAGTAAGTCCCTGTTTTTATTATAATTAAAATGTTTCATTGATATTATAATTATTGTACAGTTATCAAGCAATATTTAAACGGAGAAAAAATAAACTATGCAGATATTTTTGAATTCGTCTTCCGGGATATAATATTAACTTCCTAAATAATTTGGCATTTAAATAATATTTAAGGTTTAGAAACTGCATTAAAAAAAGATTCGTAGCTGAAGTTAAGTCCAACATAATAATTTATGAGTTGTTTTCCTTATTTTTTGTTACTTTCTGAAGTTTGCGTATCTTCATCACGAAAAGCTATGTTATCCCTATCTTAAGAGGTGGCAATTGTTTATTTCGCTCAGTATTTTATTGCCTATATAAGATTGATATATATCATACCTAATATATATTCTTTTCCGTCGAGTTTCGACGGGTGCAGCTAGTAAATCTTAAATCGCGTAATTCCCTTTTACTCAGCACACTGTAAAACATTTGTGGAAACGTTACTCCATACAATTGGTGTAAAATAGGTGGCAAATGCTGCCACCAATTTCATGGAGTAATTGTTTTCACATATGCAATGGTGTAACTTAAACATATATTACTGGTGTAACATGACAATGTTACACCGGTTTTAACGGTTAAAATGCTCCATAAAATTGGAGGCAGCAATGCTGCCACCAATTTTATGGAGTAACGTTTCCACAAATGTTTCTCAGTGCAATGACCAACACGTTTCCATTTAAGATATTAATAAGCGTAGAAAAATCGTCCAATTTTCAAACCGGATTGTATAAGAAACAAAAGGCTTTTTTTTTTTTTTTTTTTTTTTTTTTTTTTTTAATGTTAATGGGAAACGTTATTCGCTTTATGGAAAAAGTTTAATAACATTTATTAATTTTTAAAAAATCATCTGATTCGTTAGATTTTTTTTTTTTTTTTTTTTTTTTTACACATTATGACACAATTTATATGAGAGCGATGGCACCTTAACATCTCGTCTTTTCTCTTAAAAATGGAATTCCAGATCGCAAGATATGCTGCATGTAGAAATGTAGAAATTTCTAGAGTCTTAAACAAAAAATTTGAAATTGCCGTATTTTTTTTTTTCTTTTTTAAAGACGTGCCCATTAAATGCTCCATGCCTTTCGGCATTTTCCTGATTGCCTTTCGATAACATATGGCATTAATCTTCTAAAATGCTATTAGAATAATACTTTTAATGCCTAAAGTTGCTGATAAAATTCATACTGAAAATATTAAATTAATTTTCAATATGCAAATAGCAGCAGTTGGACTTCTTAAGAATAAAGATTTATTTCTTCAATTGTTGCTATTTGTGGTTTTTGTTTTGTTTTTAAACTTGGGAAATACACTATTTTGTTTTGCAGTGAACAAGTAAAATTTATTCCCTATCACAGTTTTTAAAATTCACGTGTGTTTAATATTATAGAATTTCATCAAGGAAAATTAATTTTTTTCAATTAACCCCTTGGGGACGAGCGACACGTATACGTGCCGCAAAAAGGCTTAAGAATCCTTGTTTATCCGCACCAGTAAAATTTTTCTTATAGATAATGTGCATGTGACGTTACGCACCCGAAAAAGGATGTACAGTAGAACCCCGCAAATCCGGACCCCGTTAATCCGGATCGATTTGGAGGATTTTTTTTTTTTTTTTTTTTTTTTTTTTTTCAAGTTTGAGAAGTGATCGGGAAATTTCCATAACATAAATTTATTTCAGCCTCATATTCTGAATAAATAAGTATTTTCTGAAAATTTTTCGGAAGAATACCTCAAGCTTTCTTATTTAAACACTTTAATGTTATCTATGAAAGGAACAACTATACATCCTTTAAGTTTTGCCAATTCCAATTTTCACACTTTTCTATTTAATCCATTTGGAAATGTCATCTTAAGCTCACTGTTTAATGAAGTTTTACTCAGAGCATTGCAAGAAAGCAAAGTAAAAGGCTCAAAGGCGATTGGTATTGGAATACCTACGAGGGCGTGATGCCCACGTTTACTTCCATCTAACAAGAGACGATCTAAGCAGAGTTCATCATGATGATAAAAAGAGTCTAATGTTCATCTCGCAGGCAGTTGCGGTGGTGAAGAGCAGATGATGTGCTGTCGATAGATGGTCTTTGAGCAGTTGAGTTTTAGAGACATGCCAGGGCAGGGAGGGGGAAAGGGCTGATCAGTACAATAATATAAGTAATTTCAAATTTCAATTATTTTAAATCACAGTAGTGTGAATTTATCAAATGAAATATTGAAATCAGGGACAAGTATAAGGTTAAGACAATGCAAATGATAGAAATAGAATACACGATGCAAACAGATAAACATAATGATGCAAGCAATTTCAATTAATAAAATAAATTTCTATGTACAAAATTAAACAAGTTAAAAAAGGATAACAAAACTTTATCTATCACATAGAAAGCGAAGTAAAATAGTCCTTATAGACACACTGACTGATAAAGATCGTGATCCGATCTTTGTCAACCAGTCCATAGGACCTCTATCTATCAACTACTCTTGGAAACAATCTTCTTGAGACTGTTTCCTTATCTTCGTGCCAAAACCCTTCTGCAAATCACTTGCGGAAAATTGAAATAAAAGGAGAAAGAATGCTGAGAATGCGTGACCATCCGGCCCTCAAAAATGGTAGAATATGACAAATTTTATAATTACAAAGTAAACAATTTTATTGTCTGTAAATATTGATTATGTTCAATATAAAGGTAATTTTCTTTGAATGTTATACATTATTTTATTTCATTTGTTCACATTCTCCGGATAATCCGGATTTTCGACAATCCGGATTGGGCCTGTTCCCAATTAATCCGAATTATCGGGGTTCTACTGTACTTCTCAACTTGTGGTTGGCAAAAATAATAATTCTTGGAGAGTTAGTAATTTATAACGTATTATTTCCTGCGTATAATGCAATAAAATGAAAATTATTATATCGACGTGAAAATTACATTTAGTTTGGAATTTTCTAATGCAGTTTAATTCGAATTTTTGCCCACAGCAAGTTGAGCTGTTGTGAAAAAAGCCAGTTTGTTTAAAAACATGCACATTATCTATTCAACAAAGCATTTTCTCGATTGAATGAAGCACAAATTTCTGGTTTTAAAAACCGGTGAAAAAACATTAAAAATTTCGTAAAATGCTCCCGTCGCGAAGGGGTTAAAGAGTAGTGTTTCCGATAGGCAACAACCTGTGTTTTAACCATTAACCGTTCTTAAAACAAAATCTGATTTTTAAAAGTATTTTTCCCATAATTTATTTAAAAATTTAAAGCCGAAAAACATTTTTAAATAGATTTTTTAAAAATCAGGTCTTTAAGCGTTAAGAGTTAATCCACCTTTTTTTTTTATAAAGTTCGATCAAGTGGTCTTGGAGGCCGTTCACGGTTAATATGCAACGATTTCAGATACAGAGGCAATTCCTCCCGGTCTTTGAGAATATTTTTTGAGCTCATACTATCGGAAAAGGTTTCATAGTCTATGTTTAAATCGTGATTCTCCCTCCCCCCCCCCCTCCCAAGAAGAAAAAGAAATTTCTATTTTGTTGCATACATTTATGTATCAAACATGTTTTATCGTCATGAAAAGGATCTTTCATTAGAGCTCTTAATGCAAGAAATCATTTCCCCGTTTTCTTTTTCTATGGGTGCCATTGTGTGAGTTTTTTTTTTTTCTTTTTTTTTTTTCTTTTTAATGTTGTGGTTTTTTTGGTTCAAGTTGAAATATTAGAAATTCGTCGAATCTTTCATTCAGATTTCGTTTTGTATGCTATTTATATATTCTTGTGACGTTGGCTTAAAAGTATCGTAGCTGTATGATTGCAAAAAGGCCACATTGATTTTATATATTCAAACGGATCGTCCTCCATTCCTTCGGAGGATTTTAATTTATTTTGTGTTATGAAAACAAGCTAAATATGGGGAAAAAGATACGAAAATCAAGAAAGGTAATACTTTGCATTTAATAGTTTACATTAATTTATTCAAATTTGTATCACGATCTCTTGTGTATACTGTTTCGCTGATTAAATAATAATAATCTCAAAAATTAGAACTTCAGTTGCGTATTCTTTTGAGTGCAACGCTTTTGTAAACTAGTGCATGGCAAATTCTTTTGTAATCATCAAGGCGTGTTAGATATGTTAAACACTTGATCTCACTATTTTGTTCACGTCTTTCTGATTTTTTGAAGCTGAAGTTCCTTCTTGTGATTTACTTATCAACCACATAATCTTCTTTGCAGGACGCTTTAGGAAAGACCAAAAATATTGATTCAGATCGATGCAAAATAGATTCGCCCAGCGTGGGGCTCGAACCCACGAACCCCGTCTCGTGCTCTACCGACTGAGCTAGCCGGGATATGTCATTACAGCGCTGTTTTACAATTTTCTTTGTCAATTTTTAAAAACTGGAAATATTAATAATTAGATTTAAAGTGAAAAATGTTAATTTCCCACACCGGAAATAATCCCGGGCCTCCTGGGTGAGAGCCAGGTATCCAAACCACTACACCATGTGGGATACACGTTGGTTGGTTGGTTGTATGTATGTCGGCCGATTATCTACGCTATGGGATATAGGCCCTATGGGGTGGGATGCCCTCCGTGGGGGTCTTTCTAAGGGAACCTAACCCGTATTTACGCAAGGTTCGAAGAAAACCACGGAAAACTTCGAACGGTTAGGCCGACGGTCGCGATTGGGTTCGAACCCAGCACCTACCGTCTACCAGTTTGAGGTCAGAACCTCTCGGCCACTGGGGGATACACGTTGGTTCGTTTAGGCTTTATTCAATTTAAAAATCGAAAATTTAGAAGTGTTTATTTTATTAAATGTTTTTGATGGTTTTCTTCCTTCGCTGTCGTCAATTTATTTTCAGAAAATAATGGTGTATATTTCGATGCGTGTTTCTTTCACAGTTTATTTTTTAAAGTAAAAAAATGTGTTGATTTATTCGAATATAATGAGCGGGCAGTTTAATTTTTCCGAAAAAAAAATCGGTGAAATGAAGTACTATTTTAATTTTTAATTTATATCCTTTTTTATATTTTATTTTTAATTTTAAAAGCTTTTTCGTGACATTTCTTCAAAACAGTGGCAACAGGTTAAAGCTTTTCTCACTATAATAAAAAATTATTTTTACTTTATTACTTTCCACCAATCAGGTGCTTGATCTCATCAATGAATGTGTAATCGGATTTCAAAGGAAAAAAATAATGATTTTCATAAAATTTAATCATAATAAAATGATTTTACATAATTATTCACTATTTGCGGTATATTACACAGATTATTTACTAAGTAATATTATTAAGTATTATGTAAATAAAATAACAGAAAATAAACTTTAATAAAATATAATATCTAAAGCAAAAGTTTTTCGATGGTGAATATGTCGTCATTCAGAAACCAGATAAATTTATTCCATGAATATAATATACATGATTATCTGTGTCAGGGATGATGCCATATTCACCGATTTTTATTCCTGCATCTAAATAAAATGAACTTATATTTATTTAAAAGTCCGTGGTGTGCACAAATGAAAATATTTCTATAAATTGCGTCATTTCTATTTAATTACTATTAAATCTGCAGATCAGGAGCCTCAACGTCAGCTTTGTTCATATTTTTTATTTTTTATTTATTTTTTTTTTTTAAACACACTTTGGGTAATATTCAACTTCCTGGAAACTGTAATTTAAAATTTTCAAATTACTTAATTATTTATAAGAATAAAATAACAATTAGAAGTTTTCAGCCATCAAAAGTGGTAAACTAAAAATTTAGTTATGTTAGGATATTCTGAAAATTTCATGATCTATTATTTTTGTTTTCTTTATTATAACATAGTAGATTTCATCAGGGGGGCTCTGCCCTTCTGAACCCCCCGAGCCTCGCCCCACCAGTGGCCGAGAGGTTCGGACCTCTCAACTGGTAGACGGCAGGTGCTGGGTTCGAACCCAATCGCGGCTGTCGGCCTAACCGTTCGGAGTTTTCCGTGGTTTTCTTCGAACCTTGCGTAAATACGGGTTAGGTTCCCTTAGAAAGACCCCCACGGAGGGCACTCCCCCTGGTCCTATATCCCATTAGCGTAGATTATCGGACGACAAAAATCAACCAACCAACCAACCCTTAGAAAGACCCCCCATGAAGGGCACTCCCCCCTGGTCCTATATCCCTAGCGTAGATAATCAGACGACAAAAATAAATCAAACCAAACCAAACCCCCCGAGCCTCACTTAATTTAAATATGTCATTTTCTAATAATTGTGCTAATGGTTATTGTATATCTTGCATTTCTTTATACATTTTGATTTATAAGGATAAGTAACAGTTTGAACAAACATTTTTCATTATCCGCATACTTCTATATGCCTGCCAACCACAAACACTTAAACCTGATGTATCAGGAACTTTTGTAAGTGTAAACTCAGTAATCTAGAGTCTTACAATTTTGTTTCCGAAAAAAAAAAAAAAAAAAAAAAAATGTTTTGATTGCATTTTGCGGCAGTTATAGCGGGACAGACATACAGAAAAACAATAAATTTCGTGTCTCCAAAGTAAGCCTTCTCTGAAGTTTCTGCAATGACGTCATTATTCATGAGTTATTGATATCAATGTTTCTTGTATTTTTAACTACTATAAAATATCTGTTTTTGTTCAATTATGACGTTATATTTTACTAAGTGGAATATTTATTAAAAATATAATTCTTTTTTATTTCTTTTACTTCTAATTATGCCCCCATTTTTGTCGAAAAATTTTTATTAACGAAATAAATATCCGTGTTTAATATTTAACAAAAAGTTCTATATCTATAGTTATTTTAATTCTGACGTCATATTTATTTTGTTTTTCTTAGTTTAATTTTTCGAATGGAAATTGCTCAATTGAAATTTATTGCTGTTGAAAAATTATTATTCCAAATTTTGATTTTTTTTTTTTTTTGGCAACGATAAAAAAAAATTGGTTGAATTTTATTTATAAAATCCTTATTGTGATTCTGTATGAAAAGAAGAAAATTTTGAATCATTAAGGAAAATATTTGAATAAAATTAATAAAACATAGCCTATGATTTTTTTCTGGGCTATGTTATATTTATACGCAAAGATACAAAGAGATTAATTAATTCATCAGTTTTGATGTTGACTTCATTTAAATTTTCGTACACGCTTTCAGATTTATAACATTATAAGGATAAGGATTAAGATGAATGGTTGCTTAGCAACCATTAAGAGAAAATAAAGAAAATGAAATAAATACATTTGAAATAAGTAAATCTCTAAAACAAATTAGTTTATATTATTGGAACACATTTATAAAAAATCTCCAAAATTTCCAGTAATTACTTTAAAAATCTGACAAATGTGTTGACAAAATTTCAAACCAATACGAATAATTTAACTGGTAAATTTTAGTATTGATTTATCATTGAATTCCATTTATCAAATGTGTCATTTTCTCTCAGGGAAAAAAAATGAAAATCATTGGATTTGCCATAGAAAAGCATTATTGCGCGAAATAAAATATTCTATATCTTCCGAACGAATGAATCAAATCTAACAAAAAACTATACAGCTTAATCCCAGTGTCTCACTAACATACCCACTTAATTTCAAGCCAATCGAATGCTTTTTACGTCAGTTATCGCGCAACAGACAGACAAACTGACAGACAGACAGAATCCAAAAAATTTCGTGTCTCCAAAGTAAGCCTTCACTGATGTTTCGGCAATAATAAATATTTTATGAAACTAAAGAATTTTTAAATAACTGCATAAATCACGCTTTTATTTCGGAAAAAATAAGTGTTTCTGGAGGTGTAAATCATGTCATATTAGAATAAAGAATACTGCCCAGTTAAACTGAAGGCATTGAGCTCACAGGCTACAAATACTAATTGCACATTAAAGCTTTATATTTTCAAGGGTTAATTCCGTTCGAAAAAAAAAATTAAGAAGGGGAAACAGCTCTCCCCTTTTCTCTTTTTTTATACTTAATCACTGAACCTCCTATACTATCAAAGACATGCTTTATCATTTAAAAACTCTATATCCAAAATTCAGAGCAAATTAGATAATTCTTAATAAAAACCCATTTAGCATTTATATAATTTAAAAAGAGTTATGCCCCTCTTTTATACTTAACCATTAAACTTCCAAAACTATTCAGAGATTTGAACGAAACCTGAAAATTCTGCTTGAAAAACCCATTTATATAAATTAAGGGGGGGGGGACATTAGAACCCCTGTTCCCCTTATTTATACTTATTCAATGAACACCTAATAACAGTCACGGAATCGCCTCATCAGAATGATCCTAATCTAAATTTTGAACGAAAATTAATTCTGCATGAAAATCCCATTTATATCAACTAACGGGGGGGGGGGGCATTAGAGCCCCTGTTCCCCCTATTTATACTTATTCAATGAACACCTAATAACAGTCACGGAATCGCCTCATCAGAATGATCCTAATCTAAATTTTGAACGAAAACTTAATTCTGCATGAAAATCCCATTTATATCAACTAACGGGGGGGGGGGGCATTAGAACCCCTGTTCCCCCTATGTATACTTATTCAATGAACACCTAATAACAGTCACGGAATCGCCTCATCAGAATGATCCTAATTTAAATTTTGAACGAAAACTTAATTCTGCATTAAAATCCCATTTATATCAACTAACGGGGGGGGGGGGCATTAGAACCCCTGTTCCCCCTATTTATACTTATTCAATGAACAACTGATAACAGTCACTGAATCGCCTCATCAGAATGATCCTAATCTAAATTTTGAACGAAAACTTAATTCTGCATGAAAATCCCATTTATATCAACTAACGGGGGGGGGGGCATTAGAACCCCTGTTCCCCCTATTTATACTTATTCAATGAACACTTAAAAAACAGTCACGGAATCGCCTCATCAGAATGATCCTAATCTAAATTTTGAAAACTTAATTCTGCATGAAAATCCCATTTATATCAACTAACGGGGGGGGGGGCATTAGAACCCCTGTTCCCCCTATTTATACTTAATCAATGAACACCTAATAACAGTCACGGAATCGCCTCATCAGAATGATCCTAATCTAAATTTTGAAAACTTAATTCTGCATGAAAATCCCATCTATATCAACTAACGGGGGGCATGAGCCCCCCGTTCCCCCTCTTATACATATCGAATGAACTCCAAAAACTAATCAGGGAAGCGCCTTGTCAGGATATACCTACATACAAAATTTCAAGTGGATCGGATATTTTTATCATGAGTTATCGCGTTACGTACGAACATACATACAGAACGGACGGGCACATAAGCTCTCAGGCTATGATAGCCTGTGAGCTAAAAAAAGAATAAAACCTGTGATATGCCGGTATTACGATATTTCTATTTTACATAATATCAAAAATTAATTAAAATTATTTCGTTATATTAAATTATTATTTAAAATAAATATAAATAAAATGTTTTCTGCGTAACAGCAACAAACATAAACATTTTATTTTTATTAATAATAAAGATATCGTTTGTCTTTTCGTTACCATAGCAATAAAATTAATTTTGACAAGTTCATGGAGGCTATAAACCAATAAATAAATTAAATTAAATGCAAGTTCTGTAAATGTGTTAGTGGGTTATTTATGCAATTTAGTAACTCTCTGTGTCTATTATAATTAAAATGTTTTATTGATATTATAATTATTGTACAATTACCAAAAGCGATATTTAAACGGAGAAAAAATAATAGAGCAAGAGCCCGTGACTGGCAGACCTTCGTTATTTTATAAAAGCTGAAACTTTCTCAGCTCAGTCTTCCAACAAAGATAGGAACGATGGGTAATTATGAAATTTGGATCATGGTGCCTTTGCAGTGACAGGGAGCAAAGGTGTAAAAAATACCAACTTACTTTCGTCATTTTATAAAGCGTAATTTTTCGATATTTCCTTTGGAATGATGTTAGAAATCACGTCCTTCACTGGCAGACACTTCCTGTGGTTCCAACCCCCGGCCGACAACCACTAAATTTCAATAATAGGAAATTCTACTTTCGTCATTTTATAAAAGCTGAATTTTATATATGTTACTTGGGTAACTACCAGAAGATATTTCCTCAGTTAACAGACAGTTTTGGTGGTTCCAACTCCCGGCCGACAGACATATACAGCGGCTTCTCAATACACTAGAGGCTGCGCGAAATAGACATTTTCCCCGTTTTCCCTTGGGTCGGAAATTGGCGACAGTCATTTGTGGTTGTTGCATGTAATTCTACGGTTGTTGATATTTTGAAAAAAGACCACAATGAAAGAAAAAAAATGTAATTTAACAAATTAGAACGACTATTTGGAAAATGATATTTTCAAGACTAAAATTTTAAAGACTTAAAAAAGGAATTCTATACTTAATAATAATAATAAACATCATTTTTAGGATGACCATAACGAGTTATATTACGTACGCCATGCATTAAACATTAATATTCCTAGACCATAAATAATAATAATAATAAAAAAACAGTAGTTTATTGTTATATAACTTTAACTGTTTAAAATGTGCATTTTTATTTGATGGAGTTAATCAGGCTGACTGCCTCTTATTACGTATGACATGGATTAAACACTAATATTCCTGGACCCATCTTATAAAAATTTTAAATGAAATTTCAGTTTTACAATTTTTTTTAACTGCAAATTTTTAAGCCTCTAAACATTGCACATTTTAAATTTTTATACCTTTGCATAGAGAAAAAAATGCACTTTTGAATGAAATTCGTTTAAAATTTTTATGACAATTTGTTTTCGAATTATTATTAAAGTTTTTATTACTTTTTTTTCATTGTGGCAACAGAAGTAAACCTTTTTGGACATTAAACATGGACCAATCAGAAAATGAATAAAATGCGGAATTCAACCAATAAAAATATTCAGATTATACTTCGGATTTCCCAATTCTCTACCGAGGATAACAACTATTTTCCAAATTACTAAAAATTAGTTATTTATTTATGAGCATTAATGAACGTTAGCTTCGAATTCTCTCCAAGCTTGGAAACACTTATCGCCAAATATTTAAAAATATCGCGAAATTTGAAGACAAAAATTAAGAAATCATAAATATTGCCGATTTGGCTATAGATTACTAATTTGGCACAATTCTCATTCAAATTCAGTATTTACGAAATCTCTTTTTATAGGGTTCGTAGCATTTGATCTTCTTAAAATTTCAGTAAAATTTTCAATGAGATAATAATCAAGCATTAAAGAATTTTTATTAACTCATCTAATCGAGTCGCAAAAAAAGCTATATTTAACAAAAACAACGAATATGAAAGCTATATGCTCCCCCTGGCACATGGCGAAATTGCTGTTTTATTATGTACTTATTTATCAATAAAACAATTGCATGTTTATAATGTTATTGATTATGATTTCTATTTTGATACTTGTTTTAAAAATAAATGAAACACGTTAGAAAATGATGTTTAGGTATTTTATGAACTTTTTTTAAAAATCCACTTCAATACAAAATTAGAGTTTTACTGTTTATTCATACATAGTGTTAAAAAATTCTATACGTGGTGTCCCAAAAATGGCACCCAAACTCTGCGCAGCCAGATTCCTCATTGGGAATACTTAAAAGAAGCCCAAAGAACTGCACCTGTACGATTGATAATTTATGAGAAAAATTGAAAAACAAAGTATACATCAAATACATGTCAAATTATTCACGAACAGAATGCATGAAAATCATACAAAAAATACCAGTAGTTACAAGGATGCAGTAACGAGTTCTTCAGCGGCGTCTTAAGTCATTCTTTGGCGCGCGCGCAGCGATATCGCCAGCGAACGTTTAGAACGTTACCGTCTGAAAATATATCAAAATACTGCTGTTGATGTGTCCAAAATGCTTTTTATTTCTTGTCCTGGCTATGACTTTGTACTTTGTTTTTCGTATTTTACTCGTAAACTATGGACTGTGCAGGTGCAGTTCTTATGTAATCCCAACGAGGAATCTCGCTGTGCAGAGTTTGGGTGGCATTTTTGGAACATCCTGTATAAAAATAAAATGAAGTATGGATTTATAACTTATTATCAGGTTTTAAGACATGTTTAATGATATTATTCATTTTCATCATTATAATCGATATCTCTATTATCGTCGTCACTGCTACTCCAGTCCATTGCTTGATCTTTTTCAATATTGTCTTCTAGTGAAATGTATGGGATTTTCCTTCATCGTTTTCTCTTCAATGCAGCAACCTCAAATAACTGTCGCCAATTTCCGACCCAAAGGAAAACGGGGAAAATGTCTATTTCGCGCAGCCTCTAGTGTATTGAGAAGCCGCTGTATATGTCTGTCCGGCCGGGGGATGGAACCACCAAAACTGTCTGCCAACTGAGGAAATATCTTCTGGTAGTTACCCAAGTAACATATATAAAATTCAGCTTTTATAAAATGACAAAAGTAGAATTTCTTATTATTGAAGTTTAGTGGTTGTCGGCCGGGGGTTGGAACCACAGGAAGTGTCTGCCAATGGAGGACGTGATTTCTAACATCATTCCAAAGGAAATATCAAAAAATTACGCTTTATAAAATGACGAAAGTAAGTTGGTATTTTTTACACCTTTGCTCCCTGTCACTGCAAAGGCACCATGATCCAAATTTCATAATTACCCATCGTTCCTATCTTTGTTGGAAGACTGCGCTGAGAAAGTTTCAGCTTTCATAAAATAACGAAGGTCTGCCAGTTACGGGCTGTTAGACTATAAACTATGCAGATATTTTTGAATTCGTCTTCTGAGGTATTATATAAACTTCCTAAATAACTTGGCATTTAAATAATGTTTAAGGCTTTCAAACCGCATTGAAAAAGATTTCTAGCTGAAGGTAAGTCCAGAAAAATATTTTATGAGTTGTTTTCCTTATTTTTTGTTATTTTCTGAAGTTTGTGTATTTTCATCGTGAAAAGTTACGTTATCCCTATTTTAAGAGGTGGCAATTGTTTATTTCGCTCAGTGTCTTATTGTTTGTATAATACTGACTAGCGGGGAAGACCGAGCTTAGCTCGGTCAAAATTAACTTTGTGTTCAACTCTAGTGTCTAGTATTTTCACTGTATCATTAACTCTGTATTATTACTGTAAAGCATGTTTATAATAGTATTATTTAGAAAAACAATCAATATGAAAACTATGTTTTTATGCGCATGTTTATAAATTTTACTTTATTTTAAAATTTACAACGAAAGGACATCGATCTAAACCCCTTTTTTAGCTCGAATCTGATTGCTTTAACCATGCATCTCGAATCCTCTTAAGAATGTATAAAAAAATTCTTTACATTCTGAAAGACAATACTTTTTGCAAGATATAGCCAAATTTGGAGGCATTCTTTCATTTGGCTCCAAATACGTGTTTTGGTTTTCGTAATTTTTATAGTCGATTTTTTGGCCATATGTCGCCAATATTTTGTCAAATATCACCAAGTTATTGGCTTTTGCCATATTCTCGTGACCCTGACGAGTATTACCCAAAATGAGCCACTAATCAAATTTGATCAAGCATGTGACATAGCTCAATCGTCTTCAGGTAATCAAAAACAGTAGAATATATAATTGAATCAAAATCGTTTAAGCCATTTTTTAGGTAAAATTAGCTTGGCAGCATTCAGCAATGAAGCGAAATGACCCACTAATATAGTTTTGTTTAACATGCGACTCAGCCCAATAGTCTGCTCGTGACAAAAAACGTTTTGTTTTACAATTTAGGTAAAATTGATTGAGTCGTTGTTATACATAATTAGAATGACCCTAGCTCATTAAGACCCAAAATGACCCACTAATCGAATTTTCGCGAGTATGTGTCCAAGCCAAATGGTTTTTTCTTGCTCAAAAACGATATAATACAAAGTATAGTCAAAATGGTTAGTACCATTTTCTATATAAAATTAGCATGACCCATCATGACCAACAAATGACCCTTATAATCGAAATCTCTCGAACGTGTGGCCTAGCTCATTAGTTTTAGCATGCCGAAAAACATTAGATACAAAATTTAGATAAAATCGATTGAGCCGTTTTTAGCTCACAGGCTATCATAGATAGCCTGTGAGCTTATGTGCCCGTCCGTTCTGTATGTATGTACGTAACGCGATAACTCATGATAAAAATATCCGATCCACTTGAAATTTTGTATGTAGGTATATCCTGACAAGGCGCTTCCCTGATTAGTTTTTGGAGTTCATTCGATATGTATAAGAGGGGGAACGGGGGGCTCATGCCCCCCGTTAGTTGATATAGATGGGATTTTCATGCAGAATTAAGTTTTCAAAATTTAGAATAGGATCATTCTGATGAGGCGATTCCGTGACTGTTATTAGGTGTTCATTGATTAAGTATAAATAGGGGGAACAGGGGTTCTAATGCCCCCCCCCCCGTTAGTTGATATAAATGGGATTTTCATGCAGAATTAAGTTTTCAAAATTTAGATTGGGATCATTCTGATGAGGCGATTCCGTGACTGTTATTAGGTGTTCATTGAATAAGTATAAATAGGGGGAACAGGGGTTCTAATGCCCCCCCCCCCGTTAGTTGATATAAATGGGATTTTCATGCAGAATCAAGTTTTCGTTCAAAATTTAGATTAGGATCATTCTGATGAGGCGATTCAGTGACTGTTATTAGTTGTTCATTGAATAAGTATAAATAGGGGGAACAGGGGTTCTAATGCCCCCCCCCCCGTTAGTTGATATAAATGGGATTTTAATGCAGAATTAAGTTTTCGTTCAAAATTTAGATTAGGATCATTCTGATGAGGCGATTCCGTGACTGTTATTAGGTGTTCATTGAATAAGTATAAATAGGGGGAACAGGGGTTCCAATGCCCCCCCCCCGTTAGTTGATATAAATGGGATTTTCATGCAGAATCAAGTTTTCGTTCAAAATTTAGATTAGGATCATTCTGATGAGGCGATTCAGTGACTGTTATTAGTTGTTCATTGAATAAGTATAAATAGGGGGAACAGGGGTTCTAATGCCCCCCCCCCGTTAGTTGATATAAATGGGATTTTAATGCAGAATTAAGTTTTCGTTCAAAATTTAGATTAGGATCATTCTGATGAGGCGATTCCGTGACTGTTATTAGGTGTTCATTGAATAAGTATAAATAGGGGGAACAGGGGTTCCAATGCCCCCCCCCCCCCGTTAGTTGATATAAATGGGATTTTCATGCAGAATTAAGTTTTCGTTCAAAATTTAGATTAGGATCATTCTGATGAGGCGATTCCGTGACTGTTATTAGGTGTTCATTGAATAAGTATAAATAGGGGGAACAGGGGCTCTAATGTCCCCCCCCCCTTAATTTATATAAATGGGTTTTTCAAGCAGAATTTTCAGATTTCGTTCAAATCTCTGAATAGTTTTGGAAGTTTAATGGTTAAGTATAAAAGAGGGGGATAACTCTTTTTAAATTATATAAATGCTAAATGGGTTTTTATTAAGAATTATCTAATTTGCTCTGAATTTTGGATATAGATTTTTTATATGATAAAGCATGTCTTTGATAGTATAGGAGGTTCAATGATTAAGTATAAAAAAAGAGAAAAGGGGAGAGCTGTTTCCCCTTCTTAATTTTTTTTTTCGAACGGAATTAACCCTTGAAAATATAAAGCTTTAATGTGCAATTAGTATTTGTAGCCTGTGAGCTCAATGCCTTCAGTTTAACTGGGCAGTATTCTTTTTTATTTAGATATAGTTTGTTTGACCCTGACCCCTTATGATCCAAAATGACCCATTGATCAAGTTTTCTCAAAAATCTGTCATAACCCAATGATTTTCTTGTGCCCGAAAACGATAAAATACAAAATTTAGTCAAAATTGCGCGAAACGTTGTCTAGATAAAATTAGAATGACCCAAAAGTGGCCCACTAATCGAAATTTCTCGAACATGTGACCTACCCCAATGATTTTCTCATGCCAAAAATATGTTGTATACAAAATTTCGTTAAAATCGACCTACCCATTCTTTAGATATAGCTTGACCTTGACCCATTAAGACCCACAAATGACCCTTATAATCGAAAGCTCTCCAATATGTGACTTAATCCATTATTTTTCTTGTTTCTAAAAATTGTTACATACAGAATTTCGTTAAAATTGATCCTGCCGTTCTTTAATTATATATAGCTTGACCCAGACCCTTTATGATCCAAAATGTTGCATACAAAATTTCATTAAAATCGATCCACCCATTCGATTGACCCATCATGACCCACGAATGACCCTCATAGTCGAAATCTCTCAAACATGTGATTTAGCCCATTAGTTTTCTCATGTCAAAAAACTGTTACATACAAAATTTCGTTATAATCCATCACGCCGTTCTTTAAATATAAATAGCTTGACCCAGACTCTTAATGACCCAAAATGACCCATTAATCGAAATTTTTCGAACATGCAAGCTAGTCTAATGATTTTATCGTGCTAAAAAAATGTTGCATACAAAATTTCGTTAAAATCGATCCACCTGTTCTTTAGATATAGTTTGACCATGACTCATTATGACCCATTATGACCCACAAATGACCCTCATAGTCGAAATCTCTCAAAGATGTGATTTAGCCCATTAGTTTTCTCATGTCAAAAAACTGTTACATACAAAATTTCGTTATAATCCATCACGCCGTTCTTTAAATATAAATAGCTTGACAGACTCTTAATGACCCAAAATGACCCATTTATCGAAATTTTTCGAACATGTAACCTAGTCCAATGATTTTATTGTGCCAAAAAATGTTGCATACAAAATTTCTTTAAGATCAATCCACCTGTTCTTTAGGTATAGCTTGACCATGACCCATTATGACCCATCATGACCCACAAATGACCCTCACAGTCGAAATCTCTCAAACATGTGATTTAGCTCATTAGTTTTCTCATGTCAAAAAATTGTTACATACAAACTTTCGTTATAATCCATTACGCCGTTCTTTAAATATAAATAGCTTGACCCAGACTCTTAATGACCCAATATGACCCATTAAAATTTTTTCTCGAACATGTAACCTAGCCCAATGTTTTTCTCGTGCCCGAAAACCATAGAATACAATTTTTAGTCAAAATTGCGTGAGAAAATCTCCAGATAAAAATAGCATGACCCACAATGACTCCAAAAATGACCCACTAACCGAATTTTCTCGAACATGTTACCTAACCCAATGGTCTTCTTGTAATCCAAAACGATACAATATAAAATTTGGTCAAAATCGTTAGAGCCGTTTTCTAGATAAAAATGGCTTGACCCATAATGACCCAAAAATGACCCACTAATCGAAATTTTTCGAACATGTGACCCAGTCCAATAGTTTTCTCGTACCAAAAAACGATTGGGTACAAAATTTCCTTAAAATCGACCCAGCCGTTCTCTAGATATAAATAGCTTGATCCTGACCCATTATGACCCAAAATGACCCAGTAATCGAATTTTCCCGAACATGTGACCTAGCCCAATGGTCTTCTCGTGCCCGAAAATGGTAAAATCCAAATTTTTGCGAAAATCGTTTGAGCCGTTTTTGAGATAAAATTTACCCACATACACACACGCACACACACACACACACACACAATTTTTGCTCGCATTATAGTATAAGATATACACTGCTCAAAACAATTAAAGGATATTTGAAGTTTTATATAAAACTAGTACACTGATCCCGGGGTTCCCGGGTCACAAAGTAAAAGTGAAAAACTTTTTTAAAATTTAAAATTGGAAAGTCTAATAAATTTTTTCTGCGTAATAGGCTTTTTAAACTGCCAACACATTCCAAATAGCAATTTTATATGAAACATATTATTTTTGTAATCATATACAGCTTTAAAAATTATCGGTACTTCCGTATTAGCGGGGCCGTAGCTAAGGGGGCGCTATGGGCTGCTCAGCCCCCCTCCTAAAATATTTTGAGCCCCCCCCCCCCCCTGGAAAAGATTCCAAGGTCACTCAATGAATTTCTGTTCCGAAAATTGAAATGAAATATTGTTTATAAATCTAATTTAGTTTTGAAACCTTTTCACAGTTTTGCCACCAATAGAGAAATTGAACCAAAAACTACAAAAAAATTAATATCTCAAAAACAAATTGAGATACAGTTTTCTAACAAACGAAATGTAAAAGTGCATTTTTTTTCTCTAAACGATGGTATAAAGATTGAAAACGTGCAATGTCTAGAAGTTTAAAAATTTACAATAGCGAAAATTGCAAAACCGAAATTTCATCGGAAAGTGTTGCCATCCAAAACATGACGTATGCGTTACGCACAGATACGTTTGGCCTTTATTTTGTAGATAAAGATATAAACGAAATTTTTTTGCCGAAAATAGAAGAGAATCACAAATGCAAATTTTTTGGTTTTCAAACTGTGGAGTATGCAAATTTTGAGCTCGACGTCAAAAACGTCGTTTCAGCGGCAGCGAATGAAATTTGACTTTCATCTGGATAAAAGAGAATGAAGATAAGGATGATCGGCATTCAGTGATTGCTTTGTTTCGATGAGTACGATGTCTCAGCGAAGTCATTTGACAGATTCAGAAGCTTGGAGAATTGTTGGTAAGTTAGAAGGGAGCCAAACTCAAGCCGAAGTAGCGCAAGCCATTGGAGTGTCACAAAGTGTCATTTCCAGGATCTGGAACCGTTTTTTAGAGAGTGGATGTGCAGGCCGAAGACCAAGGCACGGTCGTAGATGGGCAACAACGCCCAATGAAGATCGGTATTTAGCGTTAACAGCTCGGAGACACCGAAACATGAACGCTACTCTTCTCCAACAACACCTTCGCTCGGCTACAGGCACCACGATTTCAACTCAGACTGTCCAAAACCGGCTCCATGCTGTAAATCTGTATGCTCGCCGACCGATGGTATGTGTTAGATTAACATCAAGGCATCGTCGCGACTGCAGGAAGTGGGAAACCGAGCATGTCAACTGGAGGAGAAATGAAGGAGCAATATTCTGTTTTCTGACGAGTCCCGTTTTTCTGTGCATCCGGGCCCCACCAGTGGCCGCGAGGTTCTGACCTCCAAACTGGTAGACGGTAGGTGCTGGGTTCGAACGCAATCGCGACCGTCGGTCTAACCGTTCGAAGTTTTCCGTGGTTTTCTTCGAACCTTGCGTAAATACGGGTTAGGTTCCCTTAGAAAGACCCCCACGGAGGGCAACCCACCCCATAGGGCCTATATCCCATAGTATAGATAATCGGCCAACAAAAAAAAAAATACACCTGTGCATCCAAATAATAGGCGTATTTTCATCTGGAGGGACCGTGGCAGTAGGAATAATCCAGCTTTCGTTCACGAAAGTGTCAGATTTGGCGGTGGAGGAGTGTTGGTGTATGGTGGCATCTCCATTGACGGGCGCACTGACCTCTACATCATTCGAGATGGAGCTCTGACTGGTCGCCGATATAGGGATGAGATCCTCAGACCTATTGTAGTCCCTTATGCTGCAGCAATCGGAGATAACTTCATTTTAATGGACGATAACTGCAGGCTACATCGTGCAAACCTGGTGGAGGATTTCATTTTCGAGGAAGGAATCGTTCGAATGGAATGGCCAGCATGTTCTGCAGACATGAATCCAATTGAGCACGTTTCGGACGCTCTAGGAAGACGAGTTTCTGGCCGCCAAGAACCCCCACAAACTCTCCAAGAACTGGAAAGAGCTCTTCTGGAAGAGTGGGGCAGAATACCCCAACTCGTCATTAATAGCCTCATTGAGTCCATGCCTCAAAGGTGTTCAACGCAGCTGGCCGCCCGTGGAAACCATACCCCCAACTGAAAATAATTTTCTTTGAAGAAAACACCTTTTCTTATTCCTTTTTTCTCATATGCACAAATTATGTTATTTTCCTTTTGTACACAAATGCGCAATAAAATGCATTTTTTTCTGCCAAACATGTGTAATTTATTCTCATATAACCTACTATGTCTGTCGACCATGTATCAATCAGCTAAAAAGTTTCCCAGATACAAAATCCACCTAAAACTCCAATATCCTTTAATTGATTTGAGCAGTGTATATCATATTTAATATATATTGTTTTCCATTGAATTTCGACGGGTGCAGCTAGTTAGATTTAAAGTGTAAAATGTTAATTTCCCACACCGGGAATAAACCCAGGCCTCCTGGGTGAGAGCCAGATATCCTAACCACTAGACCATGTGGGATACACGTTGGTTTGTTTAGGCTTTATTCAATTTAAAAATCGAAAATTCAGAGGTGTTTATTTTATTAAATGCTTTTGATGGTTTTCTTCGTTCGCATTGTATGTATGTAGGCCAATTATCTACGCTGTGGGATATAGGCCCTAAGGGGTGGAGTGCCCTCCGTGGGGGTCTTTCTAAAGGGACCTAACCCTTATTTACGCAAGATTCGAAGAAAACCACGGAAAACTCCGAACGGTTAGGCCGACGGTCGCGAATGGGTTCGAACCCAGCACCTACCGTCTACCAGTTTTAAGGTCAGAACCTCTCGGCCACTGGTAGGGCTTTTCTTCGTTCTTTGTCGTCAATTTATTTTCAGAAAATAATGGTGTATTTTTCGATGCGTGTTTCTTTCACAGTTTATTTTTTAAAGTAAAAAAATGTGCTGATTTATTCGAATATGATGAGCGGGCAGTTTAATTTTTCCGAAAAAAAATCGGTGAAATGAAGTACTATTTTTTCTCGCTTCATTCTTACTGTTAAAGATCAAAAGTGGTAATCGGATTCCTTATTCGATTTAGATCGATGCAAAATAGATTCGCCCAACGTGGGGCTCGAACCCACGACCCCGAGACTAAGAGTCTCGTGCTCTACCGACTGAGCTAGCCGGGCCGTGTTAATACAGCGCTGTTTTACAATTTTCTTTGTCAATTTTTAAAAACTCGAAATATTAACAATTAGATTTAAAGTGAAAAAAGTTACTTTCCCACACCGGGAATTGAACCCGGGCCTTCTTGGTGAGAGCCAGGTATCCTAACCACTAGACCATGTGGGATACACGTTGGTTCGTTTAGGCTTTATTCAATTTAAAAATCGAAAATTTAGAAGTGTTTATTTTATTAAATGTTTTTGATGGGTTTCTTCGTTCGCTGTCGTCAATTTATTTTTAGAAAATAATGGTGTATTTTTCGATGCGTGTTTCTTTCACAGTTTATTTTTTAAAGTAAAAAAATGTGCTGATTTATTCGAATATGATGAGCGGGCTGTTTAATTTTTCCGAAAAAAAATCGGTGAAATGAAGTACTATTTTTTCTCGCTTCATTCTTACTGTTAAAGATCAAAAGTGGTAATCGGTTTCCTTATTCGATTTAGATCGATGCAAAATAGATTCCCCAACGTGGGGCTCGAACCCACGACCCCGAGATTAAGAGTCTCGTGCTCTACCGACTGAGCTAGCCGGGCTGTGTCAATACAGGGCTGTTTTACAATTTTCTTTGTCAATTTTTAAAAACTGGAAATATTAATAATTAGATTTAAAGTGAAAAATGTTACTTTCCCACACCGGGAATTGAACCCGGGCCTCCTGGGTGAGAGCCAGGTATCCTAACCACTAGACCATGTGGGATACACGTTGGTTCGTTTAGGCTTTATTCAATTTTGAAATCGAAAATTTAGAAGTGTTTATTTTATTAAATGTTTTTGATGGGTTTCTTCGTTCGCTGTCGTCAATTTATTTTTAGAAAATAATGGTGTATTTTTCGATGCGTGTTTCTTTCACAGTTTATTTTTTAAAGTAAAAAAATGTGCTGATTTATTCGAAAATGATGAGCGGGAGTTTAATTTTTCCGAAAAAAAATCGGTGAAATGAAGTACTATTTTTTCTCGCTTCATTCTTACTGTTGCCCCACCAGTGGCCAAGAGGGTCTGACCTCTCAACTGGTAGACGGCAGGTGCTGGGTTCGAACCCAATCGCGGGCGTCGGCCTAACCGTTCGGAGTTTTCGTGGTTTTCTTCGAACCTTGCGTAAATACGGGTTAGGTTCCCTTAGAAAGACCCCCACGAAGGGCATCCCTCCCCCTGGGCCTATATCTCTAGCGTAGATAATCGGCCGACACAAAATACAAAAAAATACATTCTTACTGTTAAAGATCAAAAGTGGTAATCGGATTCCTTATTCGATTTAGATCGATGCAAAATAGATTCGCCCAACGTGGGGCTCGAACCCACGACCCCGAGATTAAAAGTCTCGTGCTCTACCGACTGAGCTAGCCGGGCTGTGTCAATACAGCGCTGTTTTACAATTTTCTTTGTCAATTTTTAAAAACTGGAAATATTAATAATTAGATTTAAAGTGAAAAATGTTACTTTCCCACACCAGGAATTGAACCCGGGACTCCTGGGTGAGAGCAAGGTATCCTAATCACTAGACCATGTGGGATACACGCTGGATCGTTTAGGCTTTATTCAATTTAAAAATCGAAAATTTAGAAGTGTTTATTTTATTAAATGTTTTTGATGGGTTTCTTCGTTCGCTGTCGTCAATTTATTTTTAAAAAATAATGGTGTATTTTTCGATGCGTGTTTCTTTCACAGTTTATTTTTTAAAGTAAAAAAATGTGCTGATTTATTCGAATATGATGAGCGGGCAGTTTAATTTTTCCGAAAAAAAATCGGTGAAATGAAGTACTATTTTTTCTCGCTTCATTCTTACTGTTAAAGATCAAAAGTGGTAGGCCCCACCTGTGGCCGAGAGGTTCGGACCTCTCAACTGGTAGACGGCGGGTGCTGGGTTCGAACCCAATCGCGGCTGTCGGCCTAACCGTTCGGAGTTTTCGTGGTTTTCTTCGAACCTTGCGTAAATACGGGTTAGGTTCCCTTAGAAAGACCCCCACGAAGGGCATTCCCCCCTGGTCCTATATCCCTAGCGCAGATAATCGGACGTCAAAAATCAATCAATCAAAAGTGGTAATCGGATTCCTTATTCGATTTAGATCGATGCAAAATAGATTCGCCAAACGTGGGGCTCGAACCCACGACCCCGAGATTAAGAGTCTCGTGCTCTACCGACTGATCTAGCCGGGCTGTGTCAATACAGCGCTGTTTTACAATTTTCTTTGTCAATTTTTAAAAACTGGAAATATTAATTATTAGATTTAAAGTGAAAAATGTTACTTTCCCACACCGGAAATTGAACCCGGGCCTCCTGGGTGAGAGCCAGGTATCCTAACCACTAGACCATGTGGGATACACGTTGGATCGTTTAGGCTTTATTCAATTTAATTTATTCTTACTGTTAAAGATCAAAAGTGGTAATCGGATTCCTTATTCGATTTAGATCGATGCAAAATAGATTCGCCCAACGTGGGGCTCGAACCCACGACCCCGAGATTAAGAGTCTCGTGCTCTACCGACTGAGCTAGCCGGGCTGTGTCAATACAGCGCTGTTTTACAATTTTCTTTGTCAATTTTTAAAAACTGGAAATATTAATAATTAGATTTAAAGTGAAAAATGTTACTTTCCCACACCCGGAATTGAACCCGGGCCTCCTGGGTGAGAGGCAGGTATCCTAACCACTAGACCATGTGGTATACACGTTGGTACGCTTAGGCTTTATTCAATTTAAAAATCGAAAATTTAAAATTAGCCGGGCTGTGTCAATACAGCGCTGTTTTACAATTTTCTTTGTCAATTTTTAAAAACTGGAAATATTAATAATTAGATTTAAAGTGATTTTTTAAAGTGACGTTGGTTTGTTTAGGCTTTATTCAATTTAAAAATCGAAAATTTAGAAGTGTTTATTTTATTAAATGTTTTTGATGGATTTCTTCGTCCGCTGTCGTCAATTTATTTTTAGAAAATAATGGTGTATTTTTCGATGCGTGTTTCTTTCACAGTTTATTTTTTAAAGTAAAAAAATATGCTGATTTATTCGAATATAATGAGCGGGCAGTTTAATTTTTCCGAAAAAAAATCGGTGAAATGAAGTACTATTTTTTCTCGCTTCATTCTTACTGTTAAAGATCAAAAGTGGTAATCGGATTCCTTATTCGATTTAGATCGATGCAAAATAGATTCGCCCAACGTGGGGCTCGAACCCACGACCCCGAGATTAAGAGTCTCGTGCTCTATCGACTGAGCTAGCCGGGCTGTGTCAATACAGCGCTGTTTTACAATTTTCTTTGTCAATTTTTAAAAAGTGGAAATATTAATAATTAGATTTAAAGTGAAAAATGTTACTTTCCCACACCGGGAATTGAACCCGGGCCTCCTGAGAGAGAGCCAGGTATCCTAACCACTAGACCACAGGGCCGTAAATCCCAGGGGGGTTTGGGGGGGTGCAACACCCCCCCTAGGAGAAATCAGTCGGAAAATTCCCAGATCTATCTGAAAAAGTATGTTTAGTCGGAAAAAATGGTATTAACCAATAAAATCTTATAAACTGGAAAATCATTCGGAAAATTTCCCGTTCCATCGGAAAAGGCGTATTTAGTTGGAAAAAATAGCATTACGTATTATCCTATAAAAACTTATAAATTGGAAAAACAGAAAAATCAGTCGGAAAAATTCTTGTTTGATCGGAAAAAATGTTCTTAACCTATAAAAACTTATGTACTGGAAAATCATTCGGAAATTTTCCTGTTCCATCCGAAAAAGCGTGTTTAGTCGGAAAAAATAGTATTACGTATATCCTATAAAAACTTACAAATTGGAAAAAGGAAAAATCAGTCGGAAAAATTCTTGTTTGATCGGAAAAAATGTTCTTAACTTATAAAAACTTATAAACTGGAAAATCATTCGGAAATTTTCCCGTTCCATCCGAAAAAGCGTATTTAGTCGGAAAAAATAGTATTACGTAAAAACTTACAAATTGGAAAAAGGAAAAATCAGTCGGAATTCTTGTTTAATCGGAAAAAATGGTATTAACCTATAAAAACTTATAAATTGGAAAAACGAAAGTATCATTCGAAAAATTTCCCGTTCCATCGGAAAAGGCATGTTTAGTCGGAAAAAATAGTATTATTCTATAAAAAATTATAAATTGGAGAAACGAATAAGTCAATCGGAAAAATTCTTGTTCGATCAGAAAAAATGGTATTAGCCTATAAAAACTTATAATTAGAAAAACGAAAATATCATTCGGAAAATTTTCCGTTTCATTCCGGAAAGGCATGTATAGTCGGAAAAAAAACAGCATTACGTATTAACCTATAAATACTTGTAAATTTTTTAATCGGAAAAATTTTTATTCCATCGGAAAAAATGGCATTTGCCTATAAAAGAATTATAAATTGGAAAAACGAAAATATCAATCGGAAGTTTTCTGTTCCACCGGTAAAGACATCTTTAGTCGGAAAAAATAGTATTACGTATTAACCTATAAAAATTTATAAACTAGAAAAACGGAAAAGTCAGTCGGAAAAATTCTTGTTCGATCGGAAAAAAGTAAATTTAGCTGAAAACAAGTTGGAAATTGCACGTGAAGCGTAGCAAACGAGGTGCGTTCGTACGATAACGAAGTTTTAAAAATATTACTCTCATATATCAATCTCATAAAATTGTAAATAGTGAATTACAATTAAAACGCTCATCAAACAATGTTCTCCCTATACCATTATGTAATGGAATACTTTTGTGTGGCCTTGTAAATCAATAACAAATGTTCTTTGCATCACAAATTATGTAAAATGTATAATATAATATGTACTTTATATTGTATATAAATTTTATTAAGTTCGAATGAGTGCAACACCATTAAAATGCATTTGAAACATTTTCCCCCATTGACCGTAATGTAACGGAATACTTTTGATTGTCCCTATAATTGATCTATGCATCCGATTTTCATAAAATTTGAAATAACTCGACAAAATTATGTAATAACTATGTATTTTAAATTTCAAACGTATAAAATACATTTGAAACTTTTTCCCCATTGACTATAATGTAATTGAATACTTTTGATTGTCCCTGTAATTGATCTATGCACCCGATTATCAAAAAATTTGAAATAACTCGACAAAATTATGTAATAACTATGTATTTTAAATTTCAAACGATTAAAATGCATTTGAAACTTTTTTCCCCATTGACCGTAATGTAACGGAATACTTTTGATTGCCCCTGTAATTGATCTATGCATCCGATTTTCATAAAATTTGAAATAACTCGACAAAATTATGTAATAACTATGTATTTTAAATTTCAAACGTATAAAATACATTTGAAACTTTTTCCCCATTGACTATAATGTAATTGAATACTTTTGATTGTCCCTGTAATTGATCTATGCACCCGATTATCAAAAAATTTGAAATAACTCAACAAAATTATGTAATAACTCTGTATTTTAAATTTCAAACGATTAAAATGCATTTGAAACTTTTTTCCCCATTGACTGTAATGTAATGGAATACTTTTGATTGCCCCTGTAATTGATCTATCCATCCGATTTTCATAAAATTTGAAATGACTCGACAAAATTATGTAATAACTATGTATTTTAAATTTCAAACGTATAAAATACATTTGAAACTTTTTCCCCATTGACTATAATGTAATTGAATACTTTTGATTGTCCCTGTAATTGATCTATGCACCCGATTATCAAAAAATTTGAAATAACTCAACAAAATTATGTAATAACTCTGTATTTTAAATTTCAAACGATTAAAATGCATTTGAAACTTTTTTCCCCATTGACCGTAATGTAATGGAATACTTTTGATTGCCCCTGTAATTGATCTATCCATCCGATTTTCATAAAATTTGAAATGACTCGACAAAATTATGTAATAACTATGTATTTTAAATTTCAAACGTATAAAATACATTTGAAACTTTTTCCCCATTGACTATAATGTAATTGAATACTTTTGATTGCCCCTGTAATTGATCTATCCATTCGATTTTCATAAAATTTGAAATGACTCGACAAAATTATGTAATAATTATGTATTTTAAATTTCAAACGATTCTGTTGGGTAGTTTTTGCGTTGTTATATGCGGACAGACAGACAGACGGACTGAGCGACAACAATAGGTGCTACGTATTTACATAATTACGAACGCACCTAAAAAGGGTATTAATCTTCTATAATAATAAAGAGAGAAGGATGTTTGTCTGTCAGCGCTATTCTGAAGAGACTGCTGTACGTAGAGTTACAAAATTTGGAGGGAAGGTACTTTTTTACATGTAGTTTTGCACCTCGAAGCCCGATTTTCGATTTTTTGTTTAGATTTTTTTAAATAATTTTTTAGGCGATTTTTAGCGTTATTTTTGCGGTTTTATCCCATTAGTGAAAGGAATACGGTTTCATTCTTTTAACCCAAAATAGCAATTTTTTTCTCTTTTCAACAAAGTTTATTCGGAATTTGTACAGCGATTTTTGAATTTTTAACGAATTTTTAATGCGATTTTTAGTGTTTTTTCTCATTTTGCGGCTATTTTTTGAGATTGATAAAAAGAAAATCGTTTTAAACTTTTAGCCTAATGCCCTAAATTTTGTGTTTGTTACGATTTTTAGATTTTAACGATTTTTAATGCGATTTTCAATGCGATTTTTAACGTTTTTTAAAGATTTTTGCGTTTAGCATCTATTTTTTTCATAGTTGTTCTATCAAAAACTTGCGCTGTTAAGAATGCAAAGTAGTATTTTTTAGTGAAATCTACCTAAAATGTCAAAAATTTAGGTACCACTATTTTCGAATAGCAATTTCATAAACTGTCTTAAATTCTTGCTTAAGACCGCTACCCCCTTGAGTTATATATCACCTGATAGGTTATTTAACACAGTATGGTTTTGATAAAGTTTTTGAAGAATAGAGTGCTCTACCTGGTGGTGGAAAATGGAACTAATAGAACGCTATTTTTTTTAATCTATAATAATAAAGAGACAAGTTTGTGTGTGTGTGTCAGCGCTGCTCTGAAGAGTCTGCTGTACGTAGAGTTACAAAATGTGGAGGGAAGGTACTTTTATACATGTAGATTTTGCACCTCGAAGCCCGGTTTTCAATTTTTTGATTAGATTTTTTTGATAATTTTTTAGGCGATTTTTAGCGTTCTTTTTGCAGTTTTATCCCATTAGTGAAAGAAATTGATGATTAAATGGATCTTTAAACCTCTTTTGCAATTTGAAATTTTAAAAAGGCATTTCAACTTTACTGGTACATTTTTTGTGCCTGATGTGCCTGTGTGTGGGGGGAGAGGGGGGGGGGGTAGATGAAAAAGGAACCAGAATTTTACTTTTGGCTTATGCATTTCGTTTATTTGTTTGGTATTTTGCGCATGTTTTCTCAAGGAGTCAAAAAAACTATGTACAATTGCCTTATTTATTAAAAAAATTGAGTATAATTTGAAAACCCTTTGAATTCGCTCCTAAAAATTTACATACTCTGCTTTAATAATTTATTTGTTATTTATCTATATATTGCATCTAATATATTTATATGATGTATTTAATTATATATTTTATCTAATGCTAGTAGAGATAGCTATAAATATATAAAATAGTTTGTCCTGACAGAGTGATAATCAACGCACATCCCAAACTACTGAATCTAGAACCATGAAAATTGGAGAGAAAGTACTTCTTATGATGTAAGCATGCACTAAGATGGAAATTTTGAAATTACCCCCTTAAGAGGGACAAGCGGGGGGAGGTAAAAAATTCTGGAACAAATTGCCATATCTCAGCAAACATTTAAGGTAGGAGCGTAAAATTCCAGAAAATAAATCTACTAAAAAAATTATTAGACACACTATCCAGTGATTTTAGAAATCTCAACATAAGGGTTTAACCCCTTATGTTGGGGGGAGTCGAAAAATTTAGAACATTTGGCACATCTCAACAGTCTTTTCAAATAAGAACGTGAAACCGCAGAAAATAAAATTTTTAAAAACTAATTAAATACGTGTTTCAGCGATATTTTAAAATTTCCACCCCCGAGGAGTTTAAATAGGGGTGGGAAAATTCCATACTTTTTTGGCCATATCATAGGAAAGCCCTCAAATCACTCTTTCATATAATAAATCTTTCTCCCTCTCCCCCCGCCCCCTCTTATCCTCTATTGGGGACAATTTTCGATCTTTTTTGAAATTGTAGCGTTTTATCATTTTAGACCGGATTTTTTTTTTTTTTTTTTTTGGGGGGGGGGGCTCCGATAAATATTACTTATAATATGAAAATTTTATAGTTAGGGGAAGGGTCTATTCTGGGAGGGAGGACAATTTCCTAAATTTGGAATACATCTCTCTTGTGATATATCGTTGGATTCCTATTTTGCCCTCACGGGCAACCACTTTTCTAATTTTAGCCGATACCTTCCATGTGATATATTGCTGGAAAGTCCTTTGACTGCTTATTCGTATTATGCACGACTCGTGTCCCTCTCGGGTGGAACGGTTATTGTATTCCATCAGGAGATCGCCTAATAATGGGGAAAATATGTTATATAAGACTAATAATAACATAATATAAGATTATTTGACTATCTCGATACACTAAGTCATAATTATCTTGCGAATGATATATATATATATATATGTGTGTGTGTGTGTGTGTACATATATATATATGTGTATTAGTCTTCATGTTGGCCATAGTACTCATATAAATTTTCCTTCTTGGAGTCGGAAATTTTTGAGCCGACACCCCCCTACGCGATTAGGGTGGTTTACGCCCCTGCTAGACCATGTGGGATACATGTTGGTTCGTTTAGGCTTTATTCAATTTAAAAATCGAAAATTTAGAAGTGTTTATTTTATTAAATGTTTTTGATGGATTTCTTCGTTCGCTGTCGTCAATTTATTTTTAGAAAATAATGGTGTATTTTTCGATGCGTGTTTCTTTCAAAGTTTATTTTTTAAAGTAAAAAAATATGCTGATTTATTCGAATATAATGAGCGGGCAGTTTAATTTTTCCGAAAAAAAATCGGTGAAATGAAGTACTATTTTTTCTCGCTTCATTCTTACTGTTAAAGATCAAAAGTGGTAATAGGATTCCTTATTCGATTTAGATCGATGCAAAATAGTTTCGCCCAACGTGGGGCTCGAACCCACGACTCCGAGATTAAGAGTCTCGTGCTCTACCGACTGAGCTAGCCGGGCTGTGTCAATACAACGCTGTTTTACAATTTTCTTTGTCAATTTTTAAAAACTGGAAATATTAATTATTAGATTTAAAGTGAAAAATGTTACTTTCCCACACCGGGAATTAACCCGGGCCTCCTGGGTGAGAGCCAGGTATCCTAACCACTAGACCATGTGGGATACATATTGGTTCGTTTAGGCTTTATTCAATTTAAAAATCGAAAATTTAGAAGTGTTTATTTTATTAAATGTTTTTGATGGATTTCTTCGTCCGCTGTCGTCAATTTATTTTTAGAAAATAATGGTGTATTTTTCGATGCGTGTTTCTTTCACAGTTTATTTTTTAAAGTAAAAAAATGTGCTGATTTATTCGAATATAATGAGCGGGCAGTTTAATTTTTCCGAAAAAAAATCGGTGAAATGAAGTACTATTTTTTCTCGCTTCATTCTTACTGTTAAAGATCAAAAGTGGTAATCGGATTCCTTATTCGATTTAGATCGATGCAAAATAGATTCGCCCAACGTGGGGCTCGAACCCACGACCCCGAGATTTAGAGTTTCGTGCTCTACCGACTGAGCTAGCCGGGCTGTGTCAATACAGCGCTGTTTTACAATTTTCTTTGTCAATTTTTAAAAACTGGAAATATTAATAATTAGATTTAAAGTGAAAAATGTTACTTTCCCACACCGGGAATTGAACCCGGGCCTCCTGGGTGAGAGCCAGGTATCCTAACCACTAGACCATGTGGGATACATGTTGGTTCGTTTAGGCTT